>OX637703.1:7076137-16313637 GCA_951802165.1 Adalia decempunctata
ATTCCACGTCACGTCAGACGCGCACTGTGCTCCCATTGGCCTAATATGAAAGTGAACGTTAAAATGTGAGTGATATAAAAATGCAACAAATCGTTCTGTGCGTTCACGTTCATATCAGGCCAATGGGAGCACAGTACGCGTCTGACGTGACGTGGAATCACGTCACGTCAGAATAGTCTGTATTCACCTGTAGCCCTATGTAAATTACACGGTAATTGATGTCATATGTTCTTTTTTCGACCATTTAAAACCACGACGACCGAAATGCTCGAAAAAAGAACAGATGACATCAATCGATGGCCGCGAAAGCCTCAACAAATTCATCGTCATTTAATTGTGATAATGTCAAATATAGTACCTTCACGATTACGTTATTTGGAATAAATAAAACTATAAAAATAACTAATAACCATCAGTCGTAATGTGTGAATAGCGCCATCTGAAGTGGTAAGAACGAAACTTTTCTCATATCTCAACGAAATCTAATCATTTTAGACATCTGTACTCCTACGATAAGAAATTTGGGTTTTGCCCAACAGCGCAGAGTTGTAGGCAACTCAAATTACACACTATTACAGTGACTATAGAAGGAATATAGTCACTGTACACACTATTTGTTTATATCGCCATCTAACGCGGAGAATATCAAATGAAGTACAAACGAATAAGCGGAGCGTAACTGTAACTGTAGCGACATCTAGTGGTCTTACTCAAAAGGAGGAAAAGCATTTCCTGTATATTTTTTCAAAGTTTCGTTATATTTTATAATAACCAGACCGTAGACGAATCCATATATGAAGTTTCATAACAAACAGTCCATCCCATCTCGAGTTATAAATGGTGTAACCAACATCTTTCTTTTATATATATATATAGAATATAGAAGATAGATTATAGCGCGGTTGACTATAAAAAACCTTTCAGTCTCCTATGCCTGTTCCCCCAGCAGATTTTGATTCATCAGTGTACCATATGAATTACTTTTTATCTACATATTTGATTTACGTAGTCCACCGCACTTTGCCAAACTCAAATTCGCCAAATCACAATATACTCTCCTTACAGAGTGCCACATCGCAATCCAAACACGCAGCAAGGTTCCTAAGGCTAGCCATGGCCAGTATCATGGACATCCTGAAGATCAAACCCTTCGTCGAGGTCACTGTCGGTCAGCTCCTCTGGGGTTACGAAGACCCCTTGCTGAAACTCGCCAAAGACGTGGTGCCAAAGGAACAGAAACTTCCTTACGAAGAGTTCGGACTCCTGTACAACGTAAGAATCGCCTCCCCTATACCACAAATTAGATTTAATCGATACTGTCTTTGCAGAAAAACGGAACATCGAAAGACAACGTTACAGTGTTCACTGGATCTGACGACATCACCCAGTATGGGTTGATCGATAAGTTCAACGGTATCTCTCACTTGAGCCATTACAAGACTGAAAAGTGTAACAGCCTCAAGGGTTCTGACGGATCTATCTTCCCTCCGGATATCACCAAAAACACCACACTTTACGTTTACGACAAAGACTTGTGTAGGAAACTTCCTCTAGTGTAAGTTCCATAGCCACCTCTAACCTGGAATTCGTATTTTATCCTCAATTCTTTTTCAGTTATGTGAAGGACATAATAGGAAACGACGACGTACCCGGATACAGATTCTCACCCCCAACTAACGTATTTGCAGGAGTTGAAGAAAACCCAGAAAACGACTGTTTCTGTCCTCACGGGCCACCCTGTACACCTGCGGGCTTCTTCAACGTTTCGTTGTGCCAATACGGTAAGCAAACATCCAGATATTTACATAACTTGTAATTGAAATAGCGGCTTGTCGGTAAACCGGACTGTTACAGTCGACCCCAGAAACGAAATCGAAGAATAATTGAATCTCCCTTGAACTGACTTTGTTTGATTGAAATTATGTATTCTTTCTTTATTCTCGGTAATAAATTCCCGGAACACGTATTGCAAAGGTTCCATTGACTTCAAGTAGCCTCAAGTTTAATCGTTTTTTTACTTCTTGGATACTTTTTCAAAACTCTCCTCATGGTTTCAGATTCCCCAGTTCTCCTATCCTTCCCTCACTTCTACATGGCTGACGATAAATACAGGACAGCAGTAGATGGTATTTCTCCACCTGATCCAGAAAAACACATGTTCTTTTTGGACGTTCAACCTGTGAGTATTTCTTTCTGAAAGTTACAGTTTCAAATATAACAAAGCGTACGAATTCAGTGCGTTCCAAGAGAATATCATTTGATTATTTGTGATGTTTACAGCTGATGGGAGCTCCATTGAGGGCTAAGGCTAGGATTCAACTCAACTTGGCTGTATCACAGGTTGTCGATATAAAACAGGTGGCGACTTTCCCTGACATTATCTTCCCCATCATGTGGTTCGAGGAAGTAAGTAAAGATTTTGTAATTATAACTGTTTCCGGATAAAGAGCAAGAGGTCTCAGGATTTCTTACCTTTATGGCGACTGCTTGAATCCTACAAGGCGGACGGCCGATCGCTCAAAATCTGCTGACTTCACATCAGTTCTCAAGTGTCCTATGTCTTAACCTACAAAAATTCTTTCAGGGTTTGGATGGTCTACCAAAACAAATGACTAACCTGATGGGTCTGGCTACAAAAGTTCCACCAGTGGCGCACGTAGCTCTCTCAATAGGAGTTATAGTCGTAGGGTTGTTACTTCTTCTAGTAGCCATTTGGAGACTGGTAAGGGGGGCGCATAGGTTAAGTTCTCTACAGCTAGCACCTGGACACGTGGGAACGCAAACCAAAAAGGAAAAGGACGTTCCGATGAACAACGTTAATAAGAACTAAGACGCATTCGAATCGATAGGGTGGACGAAAACTTTTCACTTATTTGACTACTTAAATAAATTGATAAATATACCAGAAATTTCGGAAATGTTCATGTTTTTCAGGAAGCGATTTCAAGGCTACATGAAAGTTATTATAAAAAAGATGTGCAGTAATTTTGTGATTTTTGCAATTTAAAAATTTGGGGCCTTCTTCGAAGCTCTGATAAAAACCACCCACCAATCTGATAAATACAAAATATTGATTTAGACTCTTCAATTTGAGATTTCCTGAAAATTTATTAAAGTATCAACAATATTGGTGCTGCTGTGATAATGTCTAATTCTTTTTACGAAACATACTCATTTCTTTTTATATTATCCACCTTTTCTTCAAATTCGCTATAAAATTAGATCCAAAAAGTTCGTTTTCGATTTTTCAAAATCAGTGGAAAATTTATTAGTTTTCGAATGGAGTAAATTTTCAAGGAACGCAGTATATAATTTTGCTCATTGTAAATATTTTTAAGTTTTGTAAACAGTTTCTACGATTTTTAGATAGATTTTTTAAGGTTAGGTAATACTTATTTGTGCATATTAGTGTTAAGTACAAAATCAAAGTCTATTGTTATTGAAATGAAGGTTTTGGGGCCAATCTAAGGCCGAATCTCTGGTAAATGTGTGATTTTAGCGTTTTAGACTAATTCAAAATGAATTTTTCGAGTGAAGGAGAATCTTTTCCGATGGTACAATATGGTACCATTCGGATTTCGTAAATTTGATATTCCTCTTCCATGAATTTTGTTAATATGTTTTTATGATACATTTTTACGAATTGATTATGAAATACCTTATTAGACAATAAATATTTATAGAAAATATACCGGTGTTTCATTTCTTGCCTTCAGAATAAACTAGTGGGAAAAATTAAGGGATCAAAAAAATATTCCAAATTTTTTGAGGTTTTTTCAAGTGGCTGTATTACCCTTAAAAATGGTCGCACTGGAATAAAAAAAAAGGATTTTCAAGCTTGAAGATCCTAGTTTAGAGATCTCAAGATGAATTTTTTTTATGCAACTTGTTCCGCTCACTCCTAATGAAACCAAAAAAAAAATGTTTGCGAAATTCTTCTGGTTCTTTTTTTTGGTCTACGAAGTTGGAACAATTTTTTCCAACTCAACCACTATATGGATCAGATAACTTGTTCATTCAGCTTAAATTTGCTTTTTGAAAAAGTTTGATACGACCACTTCTCGCTAAGATATAGAATATTGAATGGAAAAGGATCTTTTTTTTGTCTTCAACCATCAATATCTCAGCAACCGCTGATCGCACAAGAAAATTAAGGAAGGTTTTGAAATCTTGAATAAACCCCCAACAATAATCAGGTACGGTTTTTGAGAATTTTTGTTATTTTATTTTTTACGTCAATTTGAAAAATCAAGATTAAAAGGGCTTTTGGTATAATCAGGCGCCAAGTTGGAAATATCGAGAAAACCAGTAATATTGACTGTGCCTTTCACAATGTAATATGCCTACAAAATCCCCACAAATTTTCGATTCAATCCATCGAGCCGTTTTTTTGTTTTATTCGATCGAATTTTTGAATAAAATTTAAAGGAACACGAATTTGACTTTAAATGAACATAATCTTTAACAAAATGCGGAAAAATGTTTTTTCAATTGTTTTATGCATTTTAATTGATGAAAATGTTTGAATTTATGTAAAAAAAAATGTTAAAAAAAATCAGTTTTTTTTTATTTCTTTTTAATTACACCAGATAATTTTAAAAAACAATTTTAGTCATTTTTAACGCGATTCTGTTATTGCATTCCATGATTTTCCTGATTTTGAAACTTTAGCTGGATTTAAATTTTAATTGAAATTAAAATAAAGTTGATATATACCCAATCGAATTTCGAACTCGATCTACACGCTTTTCAGAAATTGCTTATCGTTAATTTTCATGAACTCTTACAACGCTAAAAACAAACATTTTTTTCAAAACTACTCCTTTTGGTACGCTTCGGGTTATGCTGATGCTGGCGGTAGTTTTTGTTAACAAATTTTTGGAGTAATTAAAGAATATCCAAAATTTTTCAGAACAATTTTTTTTAAATTTTTTCCATGATTTCAAACTTTCTCATCAATAAAAATGAAAAAAAAACATTTTTCTGCATTTTGTTGAAGATTATGATCATTCGAAGTCAAATTCGTGATCCTTTAATTTTCTCTAACTTTGGTTGGATAAAACAAAAAAAACGGCTTGATGGATTGAATAGAAAATTTGTGGGGATTTTGTAGGCATATTACACTGTAAAAGGCACAGTCAACATTACTGGTTTTCTCGATATTTCCAACTTGGCGCCTGATTATACCAAAAGCCACCAGAAGCCCTTTTTATCTTGATTTTTCAAATTGACGTAAAAAATAAAATAACAAAAATTCTCAAAAAACCCTACCTGATCATTGTTGGGTGTTTTTTCAAGATTTCAAAACCTTCCTTAATTTTCTTGTGCGATCAGCGGTTGCTGAGATATTGATGGTTGAAGACAAAAAGATCCTTTTCCATTCAATATTCTATATCTTAGCGAGAAGTGATCGTATCAAACTTTTTTAAAAAGCAAATTTAAGCTGAATGAACAAGTTATCTGATCCATATAGTGTTTGAGTTGGAAAAAATTGTTCCAACTTCGTAGACCAAAAAAAAGAACCAGAAGAATTTCGGAAACATTTTTTTTGGTATTCATTAGGAGTGAGCGGAACAAGTTGCATAAAAAAAAATTCATCTTGATATCTCTTGAAAATCCTTTTTTTTTATTCCAGTGCGACCATTTTTAAGGGTAATACAGCCACTTGAAAAACCTCAAAAAATTTCAATTATTTTTTTGATCCCTTCATTTTTCCACTAGTATATATGAAAACTAAGGTACTGATCTTCACCTCCAGATGGCGTATCAGCAAAGGTAGGATATGTTGCGGGAAAATAAAATAGTTGTTGAGTAACAAAATATATCTCAACTATTCAAATGCATGATACAATATTTACAAGGATTAAAGGCTAAAGCATGATTCAATTCATTAAAATCGATAATAAAACGAATAATATGAACAAAATGAAAAAAACGTTGATTAACCCAAAGAAAATTAGGAAGAAAACAAACAGACATTTCATTCATTCCTTGGTCCCATTAAAATCTCCGATAGAAAATTTCTAATTGGAAAACTGAACGGACGGTCCCCTTGGATTACCAAAGTTCACCAAATTCGACAGCTCAACAGCACTATACCCGAGCAATTGCTTCAAGTCGCATACAAATTTATACACAAATCTTTTTCCATTCACTTTGGAAATCATATCACCGTCGTAATAATATCTCAGGGCTCTAGACAGCTTCTCGTAGTTCATCTTCGGCTTATTTTTCCTCTTCCCCCATAACTCAGCAACGACCCCTGGCTCATTCATCTTGAATTCACCTGAATTTCCTGAAAAACCCGAAAAAAAGATCGGTAACCATTGTTGGCCATGCAGACAAATACACAAAAAAAAATAAATAAAAAAATATGCTTGAAATTGAAGTGCCTCCTTACCTATCCAGGTAATAACGTGCTTGTACTCCCTGGAAGTTAGTAATTCCAATAAAAACTGCCACAGCTGTATTTGGCCGTTGAAACTATTCTTGCAGTTCATGCCACCTTCGAAGGATTTATGTGCATTGGTGTTTGAGAAGTTCTTTCCTTTCATGATCTGGAACAAAATGATAACTTAATTCTATTCTAAAGCCTTCCGAAATTCAAAGTTTCGAACTGTACAATTAATTTTGATGATCGTAAATAGTCACCTTGCCCTGTTCCATTAGTTTCGGTTTTCTTCTAGGAGCAGTTGACATCTCTGCATTGTCTTCCTGTTCCAAATTATCTTCTTTTATAATTGCTAAAATATTGAAAAAACCTTCCTGATACAAGTTTCATTGAAATAAAGGAATCAAAGAAATGAATATGCTATTCTTCTATTCACCTCTATTGAGTTTATTTATCGCTTGAAAAAAACTCACCGACAACTTTCATCTTCCTCAAAAGCTCTAAATGTGTCCAAAAAACATCTGACGGATCAGAAGGTACAATTTTCTGAAAATCCTGCATCGAAAGCTTGTAAAGATCTTCACCGTTCATGCACCAATCGGACAGCTTTATATTCGGGAGATTGAAATGTCTGACTGCCCACTGGAGCCAGTGCCTCACATGAATAACACCCCTGAAATTGTTTGTCTTTGTCTTACCGACCTCATCGAGAATTTCTTTGAAATATCACAATTGTAAAAGTTGTTTTTACCAATCTAATGGGTCCAAAGGCATTTTCAGTCTCTCCTGTTCCCTTCTGAAGTTGATATCGACCTGCCATTGAACGATGTTTTTATCTTGGGGAGGTTCCTCCTCAGGTGTTTTCAAGGTTGATTTCTCTGGAGATTCAGCTTCACCTTCACAAGAACAAACAATATTCAATAGCTATGAATAATTGGAAAGAAATGATCTCATAATAAAAGCAAGGTATCCAAATTATTCTGCCAAATTCAAAGTTTCACAGAAAACCTCTCAAAATATTTTATTTGTTACCTGGTTTGATATCTGATGCAGGTTTAAGAACGTCAATAATATTAATCCTCTTCAAGGAACTCTGAATTTGCACATTAACCTGCACAATACCCTCTCCTTGAACACACTGCTCCACCAAATTCCTGTGACCTTCCAACTGTAATTTTTTGCTTTGTAGTCCTGTTAATTTCATGGGTTTAAAGATTCAAACCACTTACTTCTTGAATTCCTTGTAAGTAAAATTTAAAACCTTCCAAGCTCGTTTGAACCTTAACTTCAAGAAGTTGTTTCAGTTTTGATAAGGGATCCTGAATGTTCATAAGCTGCATAATAAAATGGGTAGTATTATCTCCTACCATCAACATTTCAGAATCTAGTTCGTGCATTAATTTATTCTCGAAATCAGTATCCAATGAACTTATTAAACCAAGTGGAGTGGCATCTTCCAACTGTGCTACATCCATTTCATTGGAATCATCATTCGGAGTAAAATGTAACGTTTGAGGAACAACATTATCCGGCTTGTATTCCAGCAGATTTCCTTCCTCGTCTATGATATAACTGGAAATTATTGCTTCTCAGAATGATTTCATTACTGAATATATCAATTAAAAACAAAGATAACTCTGTTGTCCCACCTTTTTGAGGGGTTTGTTTGAGATGTGTATATTTTTTGACCGTACTCATTCAGAGTCACTAAAAATGTTTGTGCACTTAGGCCTGGCTTTTGTCGCTCCATTTCGAATTTCAATTATTGTTGACAAATCATTTGAGGAGAATCATAAACTATAAAATCAGAATTTTACTGAAAACTTCTTGGGCAACTTGACATATTTATGTATTTCGAGGTTAAGGTTAAACATCTGAGAACATCAGAACTACCCAGTTTTCTGTGTGAGAAAAAACGTTTCTACACTCTATGTACGAAGAATGATGGTTTGATCACAGACCAAGTTGGTCTGTGGTTTGATGGTTAACGTTAACCTCACTTTTTTGATAACCGCACGAGTTTGAAAAACGATATTTAAAAGTGTGTGGATTTCAATTAATTGAAGTGGTAGTGTTGTGAAAATTACTTAGTCAAGATGATGAGCGAACGCAAAAGGAAACAAAAATGGTCATTAAATCCTCGAGGAAAAGCTTGGAGTGAAAGTAAGTTATCAAGATTTATATGAATGACAATGTTTTAATGTCTCTTTTTCTTTAAGATACAAACAAATTTGGACAAAAATTGATGGAAAAAATGGGTTGGAGTTCTGGTAAAGGTTTGGGTGCTAATGAAGATGGTATGACAGAACATATAAGAGTGGCATACAAGAATGATACCCAAGGTAATGAATCTATCCCGTCTGCCCTACCCATGCTTATCATTAAATATTCTCTCTATTTTAGGAATGGGGTTTAAAGGTACTGATGATAAGTGGACGGAACATGAATCAAAATTCACAGAATTGTTGAATACATTGGCCGGCACTGAAACCGAAAACAAAAGTGAAGTTAAAATTGAATCCCTAGAAAAGAAATCTGAAACGTCCAAAGCTAGAGTACATTATCGTAAATTCACCAGAGGTAAAGATTTGTCCAGGTACAGCGAGAAAGATTTAGCTAATATTTTTGGAAAGAAGAGTTTGAAAGAGGTGTTAAAACCTGAAAATGTGAAAGAAGAAATTGAAGACGAGAAAGAAAACGTTGACGATAAGAGTTTTGGTGTTGTAACTCACAATGGCGGAAGCATGTTAGATTATTTCAAAAATAAACTTCCTAATTTCAAGAACAGTTCATCCAAAATTGCTCCAGAGGTTGCAAATGACGATAATGAATCAGATACCGAGAGACCCAGTTTCGGCTTTGGATTTAGTGGAAATGGAAATCAAAATGATAACAGCCTTGATGAAACTGAGAAACCCAGTTTTGGCTTAGGTTTTAATGGAAGTGGAAACCAAAATAACAGCTTTGACCAATCGAAACCAGCTTCTAAAAAGTTCGAGAAGAAAAAGAAAAATGACCCTACCGATAATTTCAGAAAACAGTGTTTCGGATTAGGTTATGATCGGTATAACGGCGATGAGAGCAAACCTAAGGGTAACTACATGTCTTTTGTGAAAGCAACTGATACTACTGAAAAGAAGAAGCCTTTAAAGTATGGAATTACTAAGTTTGTAGTCTCCGAGGATAAATCAGGAGCTGTATCTTCTGAAAATTCTGATAAAAATAAATTGCAAACTGTCTTTATGTCTTTCGTTAGAGGAAGTGATGCTAATGAAAGTAAAGACGATGATTTGAGTGAAAAAAAGATAAAAAGCAAAAAACGTAAGAATAAAAATGAAGATTGTGATGATGACGATACAGATAAAAGTACAACAAAAAAAATTAAAATTGATGAATCTGAAAACACAGAGCTTAAGAATAAGAAAAAGGATAAAGGTATCAAACCAACCTTTGTGTCTTTTATTAAGGAAAATGTTGACGTCGATAATGGTGGTGATGAGAGCATAAAAAAGAATAAAAAAAGTAAAAAAGATAAGAGTAAAAAAGATCAAAGTTCGGATAAAAGTACAGAAACGAGTGTGGTTGAAGAGAATGAAGTTTCTAATAGTGATGTACTAGAAGATAGTTCAATATCAAAGATAAAGAAGAAAGATAAGAAAAGTAAAAAGGTCAAAGTTGATGACGATCCGGATCGTATTGAAATTGAAGAAGGTGAGTTGTCAATTTTGTCTTATTATTTTTTGTAGCAATTGGTTTTTAGTTTTATTTTAATTGTTATCGCATTTCTTCCAGTTGTGTCTCCTAAAAAAGGCAAAAAAAGGAAATCAAATGGTGAACTCGATGTTGCTTTCACTCCCATGAAAAAAAAGTTCAAGAACTTTGAAGATTTACATACCTTACAGGGTGAAGAAAAAATTGTTGATACTCCTGACAAAAAATCGAAAAAGAGCAAAAAAGTGAAAAATAGCAATGAACTCCAAAATGGAGTGGCTAATCCAGCGTTTGATCCTTTACATAATACGATAAGCGTCCAGAAACACCATTTGGATGCCATTGTAGAAGAATCAGAAATTTCAGTTCAAATCAGTGAAATTCAGGGAGATACAGAAGAGAAGAAAAAGTCATTAGAAAGTGAGTGCTTTTCAGTTTCTCCAACTAAAACTGAGAAGAAAAAGAAGAAGAAGAAGACGAAAAGCATTGAAGGCATTGATAACCCTTGTATAGAAGAAATTTCCACACTTGAGCAAACTACCCAATCCATCGATGATACAGTTGTATCGGAAACGCCAAAGAAAAAAAAATCTAAGAAATCCAAGAAGGAGAAAGAAATTTCCACGAATGGCATAGAAAACACAGCTTTTGATGAAAATGGCTTAGAGAACTCAGCTTTCGATGATTCATATGTTGAAAGCATAGAGGCAACTTCAAGTAAATATGAAATCAAACAAAAGAAAAGGAAAAAGAAAGAAGTTCAAGCTACTGTTGATGAGTGTGCAGAAGATAGTGTGAACATTGAAAAGAAAAAGAAGAAGAAAAAGAATAACGTGAATGAGGTATAAAATTTAAAAAAATGTATTTTAATTGTTTTCTGATTTAATTGAAACATTGTTGAATGCCATATTTTGTTTCTTTAGAATTTGTTTTTGTGGAATAAAATTTTTGAACATTAATTTTTTTATCGTAAAATAAAATCCTGCGGTTTATCCTCAAGATTGTTGATTGAAATAATTTTTAGACTGATGGAGACAGCGAAATGAATCAGTCGGAGTTAAAAAATGAGGAATCCCCGAAAAAAATAAAGAAGAAAAAGAACGAAATGCTTTCCATTGAAAACCCTTGTTTCAACTCTGATGACTCTCTAGTCTCATCGGAAGTAGTAACACCGAATAAATACGAGGTGAAACGCAACAAAAAGATTAAGAATGCAGGAATCGTCAATCCAGGCCTTGATTTGACCTCTCCACCACCGACAGAGAACGGGACAGCAGTTGAAGATCTTCCCATCATGGACGATAGCCTAATGTTGAATGTAGTTTGTACCCCCATCATAAAAAAGGATAAGAACGACAAGAAATTGCAAAGAAGGAAGAGTGTGAGGTTCAGTGACGTCAATCAGAGTATCTTCATCAATAATACTGATAGTCCCTCGGATTTAAGGAAAAACGGAGGAGTTGATAATGGTGCTTACGACCAATTTGGTAAGATTTTTTTAACTCTTGTCATGGATTTTGATAGAAAAAAAATCAAGTTTTCTGCACAGTTAACCCTTCTTTTTTTAGGAAATCGTATTGAAGAGAATATCGATGCACTAAACAAACAACTCGATGATTTCCAAGCAGAGGTGGAGAACGACTTGAACGAAGCAAAAGTGCAGGTGATGGTTGGGGAAGTGGGGGATCCAGACGGTGAAAACGAAATCATGTCAAATGGTGAAGTAAAATTGAAATTCAAATACGCAAATTTCGGGAAGATGCCGCCATGGATGAGAAAAAATAATGGTATGAATCCAAAGAGTTCCTACAGACATCTTATCAAGGGTGATATCATTTTGGGGTTCAAGCACACGAACATGCATGACATCAAGGGATATAACGAACATTTGAAATCTGGTAGTCCGTAATTGTTGACTATTTGGTTGGATTTTTTTGTACATATTGTTATTCTGAACTGTAAATATATCGATTTTATATTACTCGATTTTTTTATATTTTGGTATTGTTTTATTTATTTCAGACCAAAATAATGGAGAAGACGGTGAATCACATGTATGAATTTGTATTTATACCAATAAACAGATATCACTTACACAAACCAAAACGTCTTTTTAATTCTTAGTTGCGTAGGTTTGCTCAAACAAAAGTATTTACAGAGATAAACTCTTCAAATTCGTCACAAAATATAGAATCGTTGGTTTTAAAGACGAAAACTAAAAAAACTCTAAAAATACATCATGAAGAAGTGAAAAGCTTCCCTTTGAGAAAAAATCAAAATTGAATTCTAGGAAAAAATTTGTTAATATTCTTCGACAGTAACTAATGAACCTAACCATAAAATTCTCCTGGCTGCAGCATACGTTTAGTGACAGATGAAGTTTGACAACTGCCAAGACTTATGTCCATATCTGTCAAAGTGACAGTTCGCAAACGACAGGGGTGAATGAAACAAAACTCAAAAGATAATGTTTCTCCATTCCTCTTTAAGACGAGGGATGAGAGCGTTTATTAACAACTTATGTAATAAATATACAGATATACAAAGCTAGTTATTAGTACACGTACATTTTTCTATACAATATATTTAACTCAAATTTACATAAACAACTCCTTCATTAAAACCGCCGTAGATAACTCTTTGAGAAAACGCTCGGAAGTGCGATGAAATAACAAACGTTACCTACGGCGTGCAATACGATATAAGTATATACTTTTATAATTCATTATATACAAAAAACTTTATAAAGAATTCACAAAAGAAATGTTAAAATACATTCTTGTAATATCCCCCACCGATATAAATGGTTCAAAACGGTATTCCTGCGAAATATATACAACAAATACAATATTAAAACGAAACAATAAATAAAATTTCAAATCATACAATCTTCGAAATCAGAGGATCTCATCTCTATGCGGTCCAATTTCTCTATCACATCTCGTTTTGAAAATCCATCAGACGAACTCTGTCACGGCTTCCGCAGCCACCTCTGTGCCTTCATCTTGCTCCTCTTTGCGATAGAAGAACCAAGAAAAAGTCCGGCACAGATTCTGCGCTACTCAGGTAAACGAAGCCTCCTTTCCTAGATTGCTGGACGAGGTACTGGAGCGGCTCATGTTGTCAAATCTGAGAGAGAACATAACCAGTCATAACCATGGACTTAGAATCTAAGTCATTGACTTAGAATCTAAGTCATTGACTCGGAATCTAAATCAATATAAGTCATATGTCAATGGTCATAACCAAAGACTCTTTGTCATAACATAACCAATGTTTTAGTTCTGATGTACGAACAGTCTTCAAAAACCGACATACGCGTTCGCGTGTTGTGCTGTTCGCAGTTTAGTTACTTACATTTCTCGGAAAATAATAATTGTGATTTCGGGTAGTGTGCATACCTATAAAGATGAATAGCTAATTCGAAACTATAAGTAAGAATTTTTTTAACATTGACGTTAGAAATTTCTGCTTTCCTAGATTGTTGGAGAGAAACATTAAAAAAATCCCTTTTCAGGAACCAACCTATCTAAAATCTCATTTGCGTTCGAGAGGTCAATCGAGTCATAACCAAAAACTCTTTGTCATAACATAACCAATGTTTTAGTTCTGATGCACGAACAGTCTTCAAAAATTTACATACGCGTTCGCGTCTTGTGGTGTTCGCAGGCTGTGCTGTTCGCAATTCAGTTACATAGGTACTTACATACGGAAAATAATAATTGTGAATAATTCAAAAAAATAAGTACTTATTTTTTCAACTTTGGCGTTTGGAATTTCTGCTTTCCTAGAAGCAGCTAAAATTTCATTGACGTTCGTGTTGTGTTGTTCGCGGTTCAGTTTGCTAGTTTGCTGATATTACCTGGGAAACAATGTGTTTCGGTGCAGTGTACGATAGATATCGAATTAATACCATTGAGTTTAAATATACATAGAGACACAGCCCAGTTCAACGATTTGAAGCTAAATTTTGTGTAGTTCCTTCACCGGTTCATAGATGGATAAGTGTGTTTCAGAGAAGCGAAAATTTTTACTCCCGCATCTGGCGGTAAGTAGCTGAACTATAAGGCACTATTTCCGAAGCCGAATGCGATGACGATCAGGACCGGCATATGGAAATGTTCAGTATTTCATCACCTGATTTTTTCGATGCAATAAAACGACAATTATTTTTGATCTTTCATGAATATAAAATACTGATGTATGAAAAAATAAATGCATGCAATTTTTTCTTCATTCACAAGTATTTATAAATAGATTTCCTATGAATTTTTGAAAATATTCAATTTTTTATAAACAGCGGGATGTTTCTGTGTCGAGATTCCTTTGATTTTTTTTTCTGTCCCCTGTACAGCTTCACTCTGATCAGTTGTCTCAACAAATGAATCCTGTGCTTTTCAAATTCTGGAGTTAACAGAGAGTTCCAATCTTCTATGAATTCATTTTTTTTTATTTTCCTAAAATATACCTATGAAGTCATATCTTTTCTGATTTTGTGACCATAATTTTCTTTATGACCAACAGCGCTTTCCTCATCAAATGTTTGAAATCGGTTGAGGGAATTCTCAAATGTATCGGATTTCGATTTGCAATATATATGTTATTCGCAATAGCCGAAATCGGCCACTGTCCGAAAATTTTGCTCACAACGCGTTATGGGTATCCATATTTACCCACGATGCGAACAGGTGGTTTTTTCTCGAGCATTGAGTAAAACGCAATACCCAGAACGCGTTGTGGGTAAATTAGGTAATCCACAACGCGAATCCAGTTTCAGCGCGCTCTCATTCTGCGTTGTGAACAATTCATTTCACCCACGTCGCGTTGTGCGTATTGCACTTTACCCAGAAAGCGATGAACCAGAATTTGTCGTCGAAGTAAAGTAAAAATAATGAGAAACTGGAATTTTATAACAAGTTTATCCTTTTCTTCAACTGTTAATGAATTCAATCTACGATATTTTTTGAATGATAATTGAAGTCCATCTCGTTTTCTTTGTAGTGTCACTTTGGTTTCATACATAATCTCTAAATAACCTTCGTATGATAAGAACAACGACCTGTTCACTTAATTTTTGTTCGAATTCAGCTTTCATATTGAAATATTTTCGAAATCACGCACTAAAACCAAAACAAAGTCAAATCAATTTCAAAAAATCACAACGTATCTAGGCACTGTGGTGTAATCTATTCATGCTACTCGTAATACTCGCTACCCGCCAGTACACAACCTACAGCAGACTGACTTCGACGACAAATTCTGGTTCATCGCTTTCTGGGTAAAGTGCAATACCCAGAACGCGACGTGGGTTAAATGAATTGTCCACAACGCATAATGGAAGCTCGCTAAAATTGGATTCGCATTGTGGATTATCTAATTTACCCACAACCCGTTCTGGGTATTCCGCCTTACTCAGTGCTCGAAAAAGAAACATCTATTCGCATCAAGGGTAAATTTGGATAGCCATAACGCGTTGTGGGCAAAAATTTCGGACAGTGGCCGCTTTCGGCTATTGCGAATAACATATATATTACCAAGCTTATTCAAATCATCAATGAGGAGTGCTTTTTCGCACTTACCGCATTTGTTTTTTTGGCGATGTTCCTCATCAAATACCCCGAGAAATTTGCGATTGAGTTGGATTCTAGGGTATTTAGGGGTTCAATCAACTCTTTATTCCTTATATACCCTCACAAGGCTCACCGTTGCCCGAATCCGCAGAAGAAATGGTCGAATCTGTCCAATCAACCACATCAGTATGGGCCTACTTTCAGATTATCCCATTGTACACAGGTCGAAATCATTGTCGTCTTGGCAGTTAGAATTATCGGAACATTTTTCAAGACAACCAGTCATGACCGACTGCAACCCAAATCTGAAGCATCGAGGTGAGGGGTTTGGATCATATTGATCATAACCCCTACGCTGTCTTATTTTGGAGAATGAATTCTCGATTGGGTCCTGGTTGAGCCGACTTTTTATCAAATATGTAAATGTTTCCTTCGTCTCCTCCCACAATTGAAGGATGCTACTGATGGTTTGTATCAAACCGTTGAAACAATAGGGAATATTTTTCCCAACTGTCCAAGACTCAATGAATTCAATTGATTTCGTCAGAGTTTGTATTGCTGATGGCTGATAATTTCCCTCAAATTTTCCATTCGAATTGAGGCAGAACTGAGCAGTTGAATTGGCACTTTTCGACCTCAACTCACCAGTTGCAATGACTGTTCTCATAGCCGAATATAAAGTTCTGATGAAAATCTGCGTGGCCAATTTAACGTTAATTTTCTGGAAGGCGTTTGGATCTATGTGGTTTTCAGTTATCTTCAAGAGAGTACGAGAAAGACAAATTCTTTTCATCGATTAAGTACGTTTCTTTTATGTCCCCCCAAGAAACATTTTCACCCCTCATTTCCTACCTGAGAACACTCATTTGGAGAAATTCATGGCTAATAGTTCATCATTATCGAATCACACCGTTTTTAACGAATTTGGACGAATCCGACCCTGCCTACGATTCATAGAACTAGAGGAAAATGAATCTCCTACAGATTTCTATAAATGAGTAGTGACAAAATGGATCGGACGAATATAGTTCCTTTAGTAGCTACTATGTGCCGCCACTTGAGTTGGCAAATTGGCAAGTAAACTGCCAAAAATTTGTGCATCAAATCAATGAACTGGGTTGTGTCTCTATGTATATTTAAACTCAATGTTAATACGAAACAATGAGTTGATTCGACGTGAAGAATTTATTGAGGAAGTCAGAGAACAAAGAGAGTAGAGTTGATGAATATTTCTTACCTTCTTCCATCAATAGATGAACCCCTGTTGTTGGGAAGATATGTATCGACTGAATCGCAATCTGAATCGGCAGGGTCGCTGCAAAAAATTGTTTTAAAAGAGACAATACGGTTTGGTAATCACTATTACACAAGATCTCCCGAGAAATCGCGAAAAATCAATTTCTTCATCTTCTTACCTCTCGGAATGATCCGACACGCTGTCCCCCAACTCCCCCTGCAAAGCCAACTGCAGGTCCTCGATTCGCTTCTTCGCCAACTTCAGATCGTTCCTCTCGCTCGTCGCCTCAGCCTCCAAATTCTCCAGCCTCTTCTCCAAATCCTTCCTCCTCTGGCTAGCCTCCATCTCCTTCGAAATGGCGTTGTTCAGTTCCTCTTTCGTTTCCCTGAGGGACCTCTGGAGTTTCTTGATGTGGTCTTGGGCCTGGTGCTCCTTGGTCTTCCAAGCGGTAACTTCGGACTGGAGCTTTTCTACCGATTCCTTCAGACGAGAGATCTGGATCTCCAGTCTGCTCCTGGTGGACTGCTCCAGGTCCAACTTGGACTCCAGCTCCTTCACCTTGAATTCGTTCCTTTTGGCCAGGAGATTCGACGAAGCATCGCCCATATACTCCGCGCTCTCCAGCTTCGTGGTCAGTTCGGCCAGTTGTTCCTTCAGCTGGTTTCTCTCCACCTCCAACTCGGACACCAGAGACACCTGTTCTTGAAGCGCCATCTGGTCCAGCGACATCTGTTGGATGGCGGCCTTGTACTTCTTGAACACTTCCGCCAGTTCTTCTTCGTTTTCTTCCAGTTGGGACTGGAGCTCGCTCTTCTCTCTGCCTAAAAGGTTGGCCCTTTCTTCGGCCTCCCTTCTTACTCTGTTCGATTCCTCCAGCTGGGACTGGGTGTCAGAGAGCTCGGCTTCCAGACTCTGCTTGATCTTCACCGCCAAGGCTCTTGCGCATTCCAGGTCTTCCACTTGGTTCTTCAGCTGTCTTATCACGTTCTTACCTGGAGAAATATGGTTAAGAAGATCCAGAAGGGATTTGTTAACATTTTCCTTACCTGGTGCATCAGCCTTCTGCATGTCTAGTTGCGTCTGACAGTCTCTGAGCAAGGCTTTCGTTTTGCGAAGGTCGTTCTTGAGTCTCCTGATCAGGACCTCGTCTCCTTCTCTGTCGTGTCTCTCTGATTCGACAGCAGAGGCTAGTCGTCTTTCCAATTCGTGTTTCTGTCGCAGCAGCATCGTTCTCTCTTCGTGTTCGTTCTCAAGTTGAGCCTCCAAAGCTATAAATTACATTGAATTTTTGGATCTGAACACCCAGAAGGAGACGTTTAAATTTAATTTTTTTTTGGTAAAACATAGATAGTCTAGCAAGGAGCAAATGATTAAATTTGGGGAAAAATCGAGAAGGTTTTTGCAAACATCGTGATGATTCTGTGAAGACTTCCAGTGAGTTAATGTGATATTAACCGTGTAGTGTCGAGTTTATAAAATTAAAAGAGGATATTGTTTAGATAGATCCATGTTTTACCAAAAAAATTAACATTTAAACATCTCCTCCTCGGTGTTGCAGTTTCTTTGTCGGTTAGTCCAGTTAAGATCTTTCAACACTAATATTTCATGGCCCGGAAACTCCAAATAATCGAAAAATAAATTTAAATTGCTCCAAGCTTCTTCGGAATGATGATTCGTCCTTTCAATTGCGATCATTCTATCAATTTATGACTCATATGTCTTCGCTTTGGTTTTGTACTTAATGAAGCTAATGAGGAAATAATACATCCTGCTTAAATTATAGGTGCTCCTTGCCATCATTTGAATTTTCTTGTTTTGATCGTGATACACTCTCCTCTCTTGAAGATCCACAGAATGACATCATCATCAATATCGCATTTATATTTCTCATTTAACCGTTACTTTGTGGGAATTGTCTCCGTTCGTATAACAATAAAACATTCAACAATGTTTCCTTATTATAAATTACCATAAAAAGTAATAAACATAAAGGAATAGATACGGAAAATTATTGATTTATTGAAAAATTACCTATTTAATTAGAAATACCTTGTAAAGGATGCAAAACATTCGATTCTTTTGATTCATGGTCACTAATTGAATAAATTATTCACGTGTAGTTGTTTTCAGTCTCTGATAAACGGAAAGAGATAAAATGAAGTTATACTGCTCACCTTTGACCCTCTTCTGAGCGTTCCCTCTCATCTCCTCCATCTCCTCGTCCCTCAGATTGGCCTCTTTCTTTGCCTCCTTCCTCATGCTCTCCACATTCATCTCCAACCTCAGTTTCGCCTGTTCCAGCAACTGTACCTGGCTGGCCAGCTCGTCTAGCTCCTCTTCTTGGTCCTTGACCTTCCTTTCAAGTTCGATCCTCTGCCTCCTGAGGTTAGTTATTTCTTCTTCGGTACGCTCGCCGCAAGTTATCTCGTCGTATTCCCTCTGAAGGACGTTAAGCTTCTGTTCTTTCAGGTCGAGCTCCAGCTTTGTGTCCTGCATATGACCAAGATAAGATTATAAACTATGCTTCATAATCTCAATAAAGACGTAACCAATTGAAGAAGTCTAGAGGAATAAGTCATGAATGAAGAGCACGAAAGTATAACTTACCGCTAGTGAAGTTTCCACGCTGTACTTCTCGGTAATCAGGACTTCTTTCTCCCTAACAGCCCTCTCTTTGGCGTTGCGTTCCTTCTTCAGTTCGTCGTTCAGCATCTGGGTTTCAGAATCGAACCTTCTCTGTTTCTTCTCCAGGAGATTGTTCCTCGCGCTCTGCTCTTCGAGCAGGAGCTTGAGGTCGTTCATTTCACCATTGAGCTTTTGTACTTTGTTCTTCCATTGTCCCACGACCTGTCTCTGTTCTTCCACCTCCTCGTAGGCATCGTTTAACTGGAAGAAGATTGTCAAGAGATGGCGCCAAAAGTTTTGGACTTCACTCACCTTTTTCTCCAGCTGTTTCTTCAGCCCCACCAGTTGCTCCAGATCGTCTTCGTGCTGCTGCCTCAGTCTCCTCTTGGTGAACTCCAGCTCTCTGAACACCCTTTCGTACCTCTGTTTGTACACTCCCCCGCCTTCACCGTCGTTCTCCTCGTCGTCTTCCTCGGAGATGCCGTTCAGGTCCGATCTGGCGTACAGTAGCTCCATTTCCAGCCGTTCGCTGGCTCTATTTAGCTCCTTGTTTTTGGTGGTAATGTCCGACAGTTCTCGCTCTAGCTTCAAGCGCTCTCCGGTCTCGGCCTCCAGTCTTTCCGTGGCCAAGGTAGCAGCAGACTGTTCTTCGGCGAGGTCGGCAGCCATGTCGCTCATCTAGAACCGAAGGAAGAACTGGTGAGCTCGGGAATGGAGATAAAGACACACCAAGAGCACTTGGAGGATATTCCGAATACTAACAATGTTCCTAATACTCAATGAACTCACAGAAACAAAGAATGGAAGACACGGAAGAAAGAAATGAGGAAGGACATGGAATTTCAATAGGGTTTGGGAGATCTGTGTTCTGTCTGTAGATAAATCTTGGTGAAGGTCTTGAGGAAGTAAAAGATCTTCTAAAGAGTCTCAAGGAGCATTCTTATTTCTTGTAATCACCTCATCAACCTCAGCGTACGTAGCATCGCCGCATTCCGTCAAAGTATCCTCGTTGCTTATCCTAGAACTAGACCTAGCCACGCTGCTAGACCTGCTATAGATCTTCAAGCTCTTGATCATGATGTTCCTTTCGCTCCTGGACTTGGAAAGCTCCTCCCTCTCCTCCTCGATCTCTCTCCTCGACCTACCACCCCTCTTCTTACCCGCCTTCTTCCACTCGTCCATCACGTGATCCGTCCTCCTCAAGAAATTCTTGATCTTGCTGGACAGAGCGTTGTTAGCGGTGCCGTCTTCCTGATAAGCCGGTATGGGTTTTACCTTCTGTCTCATCCTGGTTTTGCAGCCCAGGACGAAGGATAGGTTCGCGTCCAAGACTATGGAAGAGTCGTCTTTGTCGTCCAGGTCGCTGAGGTCGTAGTCAGTGGAAGTCTGTGGGTAGTATCTTCTGGGTTCCAAGCTTTCTGAGCGTTCTCGGGACTCTCTTCCGATTACCCTAAGTTTACTCATCGATTTTGGTTGGAACCCATAGCGATCTTCGGAAGAGTAAGGTCTCTTCTGTCTCCTGTATTCTTGTGGGACCCTTGGGGGGAGTTGTTTTTCTGGGTAGTAACTGGAGCTCGAAGCTTGGTAGGTTTCCGGGTCGTACATACGATTGTAGTTGGAGGAAGCGTAGTTTGAAGGGGAGAAGCTTCTCGTGCTTATACGGGGTAAGAGCCTAGGCGATTCCTCCCTATAGGAGGAGCTGGAGGCTCCTCTTCCCAAAGAGTACTCGGAAAACATCTTCGCAATCGAGTTATCAAAGCTGCAGACACATTATCGAACGGTTTAACGTCAACCACCTTGTTGCACACTGAGGAACACACCGAGCCCGACCTATAGACACCGATTTTATCGCGTACTCATTAAAAACCCCGCGTTAAGCCACACCAGTGGCGTTCGACTGACGTTGTTCAACGAAATCGAGTGGGTTTCGGGAGATGTATATTTAGATCCGTTTCCTATCCGATGGCTATTAGTCGTCAGATCCGCTTGCCAGTTGCATAGGACTGGACGTCGTTTTAGATCCCCGATCGAGGACTTATTCTGGTCCTTATGGAGGGAGAAAAAAATTTGGAACGCTCTTTCAATTGTCGGTATATTTTCGGTTCGAATGCGTGCAAGGTATCTGGAGTACGCTGATAATGTTGGGCAATAAGAAGGTCGAAGGGTGCTGGGTATCTTCGGATGGAAAAGGAACGTTTGGAGACGAGTCTTGTTGTTGATTTGTTTCGAAACGAGTTCTATATTCTGGTCAACAGTTGCCTGGATATGCGCTTCTAAGGACTTTATAACATCCAAAAGAACACCCGTTATTTTTATTTTTTTTATGTTGTGGTTTTCACGAAAAGGAATATCTTGTAATGTTCAGAGAACATCGTGAGAACCAAGGGCAAGCAGGTAGGAATTGGTGTTCTTCTTGAATTTCTGGAGGTAATATGCCTCGGGGAACACCTCCCTAGGCAATGTGATCCAAAGCCTCGCTGTTCGTTGGATGAACGAGTCTTTGAAGGGAGATGTTCTGCAGGTCTCCAAAGTGACCCCAAAAGGATGTGAAGATTCAACTTGACGGGTTAGTCTCGAAGAGACTGCCAGAGGGGAAACGATTGCTGCTAATTCAGAAGGGCATCGCCCATGGAAATATCTATAAAATAGAGACAGATCGCCCACTCTTCTACGTTGTTCCAGAGAAGTGAGCGAGTTTGTAAACGAGGCATCACCGACGAGACGAATTGCCCTTTTTTGTACATAATCCAAAAGTTTTAGGATTTGTTTAGGTGCATCACTCCAAATATGGGAACAGTGTTCCAGGACAGGTCGAATTTGTGCCTTATAGATCATAGACAGCTGACCTGAGGTGAAATAGCTCCTGGCACGAAACAGAAAACCAAGTTTTTGGGATTCACTTTTAGCAATGGATCTCACGTGATTCTCCCAAGAAAGGTTACTGCCAACAGTAATACCAAGCATCGAAATGGATGACTTCAATGGTATGGGTACTCCTGACAATTTTATGCTGGGCACAGTGGGATCGGCTCTTCTAGAGAAAAGACCTGCTTGTGGTTTGTTTGCGTTGAATTCTACCAAGTTATTAGATCTCCATTCAAGAATTGTTGACAAGTCCATATTTATGTCGTTAACATTTCTTCCTCGTTCGTTTCTGATTTTGCGGGCTAGTATTAGAGCCCTAGAAGAAAAGGCGGTATGGAGGGTGCTATCATCCGCGAAGCTGTGCACTGGACACGAAGTTGCTTCCAGAAAATCGTTGATGTGAAGTAGAAATAGTGTTGGAGCCAGAATTGATCCCTGCGGAACACCAGCATTTATGGGTATGGAGTCAGATGAAACTCCATCGACCACTACATGGAGAGATCTGTTTGAGAGAAAACTATAGCTAGCAGAGAATATAGCTTTGGGGGTACGCCATAAGATGAAATCTTGGCGAGGAGTCTGATTCATTAAATTATGCTCAGTATCTTTGGCTTATGCTCTCATGTACTGCAGAGTATTCTACTAATTGAATGTTGTCAACTTGCTTCGCACTTAGATTAGATTAGAGGAGGGGCGGAAGACCATCCCACCTCTCATGCACCTTGACCTAAAGATCCAGCCAGGCAACAGCGTCTCAATGAACTTTATCACCTTTCAGAGGACTACATCCATCACTTGTGCCGGCTTCAAAAACCAAGAGCCAAGGTGTTGTAGCCTTTTCCGATGAACAACCTCACAATCGCATAGCAAGAGCTTGGCTGCCTCGGTGGCTTCTTGACAGGAGCGTCAAGTGTCTTCCGGTGTCTTCCTCATGTTCTTCCGATGATACCCCACAGAACAGTGTCCCGTGAGTGCGCCTGTCAACTTTCTCTGTTCCAGTTTGCAGAGTGAGAGAACCTTTTTAGTCCAGCTTGTCGAGTAGGAGGGAAATGACTTGGCCTGTCTTTGACCATTGATGGTTCGCTAGAACCTATGCTTTCTCTTTTGTTCCCATTCCTTAACTGCCATCGCTTGATGACTGTCTGGGAAGCCACAAAATGGCTCTGACCCGTTGAAGGGAATTGACACCTCTTCTCTGGAGTGGCCAGGTACCCAAATAAGGTTGACCAGGTTTCTTTCTCCGAGTATGTTGAGGGACGTTTCACTTTCTTAACTTCGACTTAACTAGTGGGGAGTCAAGCACTAGCAGGGCTGCTTTGCTATCCGATACAGAGTATATTCTTGCTCTTCGGTAGTTGCGTCCTATACAAAGCGCAACACACTTCCTCATGGCAAGGGTTTCTGCTTGAAATACCGAAGGACAGAAACCCATTGGTATTGGTGCGCCGGCTCCCACTTCTCCATCTTCGGTTTTCGAGCCATCGGTATAAAATACCGCAGATCCTCTGGGGAAAACCACTTCATTATTAGCCCATCATTGTTCACGACTTGGAAAGGTCGGGTCTCAATGGTAGATTATCTGTGACCACATCCAGGAGCTCCTTGCACTCATTTAGAATGAGAAGGTGTCCTGAGTAGTCGCCAGTTTCCAGTTCTCGTTCTTTCGCCACCCTGACAGCCCACCAGGCCTCCTCAGCTTCCAGAAAGGTATCTAGTGAAGGCAGATCCAAGATGATTTGCATGGCAGCAGTTGGACAAGAGCGTGTTGCTCCTGTGGTAGATAGACACGCTGTTAATTGTAGTTTTTCCAGGGCTGATTGTTCTGACACCAGTCTTGCTCTTGGCCACCAAATGAGAGCTGGATAGCTAATCATTGGCCGAACGATGGGTTTATAGATCCAGTTCGTCAGTTCAGGTTCTAGCTCCGAAGTTTTTACGACCATTCTCTGGCACGTGAGGGAGCTCTCTGGCCCTTATTGATCACAGCCTCGAGATGTGGACACCAAGAGAGTCTTGAGTCGAATATATCGCCTAGATATTTTGATGTGAAGAAAATTTCTTTCTCCTGGTAACTGACACCAGCATTGTCTCTTTGGGATTCATATTGAGACCTTCTAGGTGACACTTGCTTTTGAAATTATTCAATTGTAAAGCGGAGGGGTTTTCGCTTTGGGACCAACCACCTATTGGAACTTCATCGTTTTTCCTCTTCAATGAAACTACTTCGAAACCAAAACTAAATCGATCGATAAAGGTGTGATCTTTCCTGTCGAAAAATTAATTTTAACCAAATAAATTTATTTCCTTCTTTCTTTATTCTCAGTCGTTAAAACGTCGAATACTCCAAAACAAAAGATTCCATCACTCTAATGACGTAACACTATAGCGCACCACTGAATCGATTTGTTTTCACCATTTTTCATTCTTAAAATAAGACCTGCAGCGTAACGTGTGGCAACCGGCCAGGGAATTTTTTCGCTAGCTGCATAACCAGGAGAAAGAAGTCGCGCTTTTTACTAGTGGGCGCGAAATCATTGGGAAAGGCTCTTGGCCGCCAGAAAACTAGGCGCCCTTTTCACGCCCGAGAATTTTCGATCTAATTGGCAGACAGTGATGTACGGCGGGATGGTTGCGTGGGTACCGGGAGCGTACGAAAATTAATGGTCCGTGGCGGCGTAAGAAAGTCGATTGTGCGCTATTAACGCTATTTTTAAAGTCGTATTTTCGAATCGGACGATAAAAGTTTCGTGGGACGTACGTTTACGATTGCAACTTTGTTTTGATTCGTTTGACGCGTTACATTTTCGTGGAAACGGTTGAGAAATTAATTATTAGGTTTTTCATACTGAAATGTCTTGTAGTACGACATGAAAATTCGGTCAGACGTGAAGGAATCACTATTTCGTAGTTCCCTTCAGATTTTCTACTCTTTCCATGAAAAAATTTATAATCTATCCCACCACTGTCACCAACATACTCGATCCCAACCCTGCCTTGTGGTTTCGTGTCACACAATGACACTTTTACGTTGAATTCGTCACGAAGATGATTAACACTTACCTTAGCTTCCAATTTGTCGTTCTCGTGCTTGAGAAGTGTCCTTTCTTGTTCAATCTTCTCATATTTAGCCTTGAGCGTCTCTAGTTCCTCCTGCAAAGAAAACGGAGTATGTTAAAGGTGCCAGCAATTCGTCTTAATAGGGTGATAAACACGTGAAGTGGTTTGAACGCGAAGAAAAAAGTGTTTGTGCCCTTCAGATCAATATTAATGAATCAGATTGTCGTCAATCAACAAATTTTCGATGATCTTTATAATGTTATTTAATAAGCAGAAAGAATTGATAATGCAATATTATTGTTTTTTTAATGTTGTGGTTCTCACGAAAAGGAATATCCTGTAATGCTCAGAGAACATCGTGAGAACCAAGGGCAAGCATGTAAAAATTTGTGTTCTTCTTGAATTTCTGGAGGTTATATTCCTCGGGGAACACCTCCCTAGGCAATGAGTTCCACAGCCTCGTTGTTCGTAGGATAAACGAGTCTTTGAAGAGAGACGTTCTGCAGGTCTCCAAAGTGACCACGAAGGGATGTGAAGACTTAACTTGACGGGTTAGTCTCGAAGAGACTGCCAGAGGGGGAACGATTGCTGATAATTCAGAAGAGCATCGCCCATGGAAATATCTATGAAATAGAGACAGATCTCCTACTCTTCTACGGTGTTCCAGAGAAGTGAGCGAGTTTGCAAGCGAGGCATCACCGACGAGACGAATTGCCCTTTTTTTGTTCAGAATCCAAGAGTTTTGGGATTTGTTTAGGTGCATCACTCCAAATATGGGAACAGTGTTCCAGGACAGGTCGAATCTGTGCCTTTTAGGTCATAAGCAACTGACCTAAGCTCCTGCCAAGAAACCAAGTTTTTGGGATGCACTTTCAGCAATGGATCTTACGTGATTCTCCCAAGAAAGGTTACTGCCGACAGTAATACCAAGCATCGAAATGGACGACTTCAATGGTATGGTCACTCCCGACAATTTTATGCTGGGCAGAGTCAGATCGGTTTTTCTAGAGAAAAGACATGCTTGTGTTTTGTTTGCGTTGAATTCCACCAAGTTATTAGATTCCCATTCAAGAATTGCTGCCAAGTCCATGTTTGTGTTGTTAACATTTCTTCCTCCTTCGTTTCTAATTTGGCGGGCTGATGGTATTGGAGCCCTAGAAGAAAAGGCGGTATGGAGGGTACTATCATCCGCGAAACTGTGCGCTGGACAAGAAACTGTTTCCAGTAAATCGTTGATGTGAAGTAGAAATAGTGGTGGAGTCAGAATTGATCCCTGCGGAACACCAGCATTTATGGGTAGAGAGTCAGATGAAACTCTATCGACCACTACATGGAGAGATCTGTTTGAGAGAAAACTAGCCAACAGAGGACACAGCTTTGGGGGCTAGCCATAAAATGGAATCTTGAGAGCAATTCTGATCGAAAGTAAAAAACTTTCGTGTGTATCGGATGTGACCGTCCGTAAAAACTTTCTCGTGTGGGAGGAAACAGCATTAGATTTCCTGCATCTCTTACATCTGAGACACAGTCGTAATTTCGATAATCCAATTACCTAACAATCTTCCCGTGAAAGATTATGTTAATAACGACTCGAAGAAGATTACCATAATATCGAAAATCGGTCGAAACCAGATAGTCGACCGAAATACAATCATTTTCCGCTTGAATATCTGAATTTTAAATCGTCCAAAACAGATCCGTCTAAATCCGTCATTCTTTATTGTGACAGCTTACCGACGCCGGAGTTTATTTTCGTACTCTTTATGCTAATTTTTTCTGTAGGAATTTCCCACGATTCCGCATATTAATGGTCGATTTGAACCAGATAGAAAGATGAATTATTGAACAGGCCTACTTAGATTTCATCCTGACCATTCGATTTTCATACTGACACCCATAGTTATGGTTAGAAAAGGGTTACAGTTCACTGCGACCTTAGGGTCTGTTGTGCGCCTATCAGAGCAGTTTTCACGACGCACTTTACAGCTCGTCTTCCAGTTCCAGAGATCTGATGAAATCCAAATATCTGGGAAGGTTTCAACGAGGCTAGTTCCTCACTCCTGCAAGATTCTTGTCCAAAGAATTCTTTCCTTTGGGTTCCGATGGCAAGGCATTCCGTGACTAGGTGAATAGGAGTTACTTCCTGCTCCCCAAAGAATTTACACTCTTCAGTGTCTGATGAACCCATTCTCACCAGATGCTTACTGAGGCGACAATGTCATGTAAGAAAACCGATGAGGTGTAAAAGGTTCTTATTGAGATCCAGATACTCTTCGAATCGTGCAGTTTCAAAGTTCCCAAGGAACTTTTTGGAGTGACACATTCCTAGAATATTCCGCCACAGTGTTTTCCTCTCGGTTATCTCCTTCTCCAGAAACTCTTTCTTATAAGTTTGATTCCAGAATGATCGGGAATCCAGATTAGAGAGACCTTATCTCTCTTGCACTTCTGATAGTTTCTTTTCAGGGCTACGAGGATGTATTGATATCTAGTTAGCCTAGACAAGTTCCATGCATAAACAAAATATGTATTTCGATACCATATCAACGAACAATAACTTATTAGAAGTGTCAGTGGAGAGTGCGACGTCAAAAAAGTAAACCAGAGTTACGCAATAAATTAGGAAAAAAAAGATGTCCACCGAAATTGTAAAAGTCGATTGGAGTATCGAGCCATCATCAAGTACCTGTATTTAAAAGGGTTAAGAGATAAGCAGATTTACGAATATAATATGCTTAATACCCTTGGTGATCAAGGTCCTTCGTATGCGACCGTGAAAAATTGGACTACAAGCTTCAAAAGTGGTAAATTTTCCATTGAAGATAATGACCGATCGGGAAGGCCAGTTTCTGTGTCAGTCCCCGAAAATATCGATGCAGTTCATGACATGATTTTATCAGGCCGTCGAATTGGGCTAAAACGGATATCTGAAGCACTGAAGATTTCATACGAACGCGTTCATCATATAGTTCACGTCAATTTGGACATGAGAAATATGTCTGCAAAATGGATCCCCAAATGTTTGAATATTGACAAAGAGCATGCAACCGTAGAAGCATCGCTTTCGATCTGTGTTCGATTTGAAAACGATGTAGACTTCTTAAACCGAATTGTTACCATGGATGAGACTTGGGTACCTTTCTACGATCCAGAATCAAAGCAACAATCGATGGAATGGCGACACTCTGGTTCTCCAAGACCTAAGAAGTTTCGTGTCCAAAAATCTGCTGGAAATGTTCTTGCTTCAGTTTTTTGGGATTGCCATGGAGTAATCATGATTGATTTGTTGGATAAGGGTAGAACAATAACTGGAGATTACTATTCGACATTACTGACCACTCTACGGAAAAAAATTGAAGAGAAAAGTCGCGGAAAGCAATAGGTATTTTGATTTCACTGGACAACGCCCCAGTACACAAATCTCATGTTGCCATGCAAAAAATTCGTGCTTTAGGGTTAGAATTTCTAGAACACCCTCCTTATTCACCAGATTTGGCTCGGTCCGACTATCATCTCTTTACTTAACTGAAAAAAAGTTTGAAAGGTCGTAAATTTTCTTCCAACGAGGAGGTAATGGTAATGAAAGCTGGTTTGCAGAGCAAAAAGAAACTTTTTTTTTGAAAGGTCTAGAGACGTTGCTGGTTCGCTGTAATAAAGGTACTCAATTAAGAGGAGATTATGCTGAGTAATAAAATATTTTGACATTGAAATTTTGTTTGGTTCTATAGTAGGATAAGAATTTTTCAATATGGATATATTGAAAAATATCTTACGTGATATGATGTACCTATCTGAAGACCGCTGACTTTTGACATTTCTGGCGATTTTTCGGCGCTTTTGGTCAATTTTAATAGATCGATCTGCTGGTTAAGGCATCGAACTCTATATACAAATAGTCATCGATGCCTTGAAACGTTCTCAAGTTCACATTCCCCTTTCGCATAAAAACGATTTCGTACGCATGCAGCGCGTAATATCCACTCGAGATACGCGAGCCCGCCGGCCGGGACGGCTAAACCGTAAAATTAACAATGGTGGTCGTATCTGGCCGCCCCGAGGGACGCGGAACAAGAAAGTCCGGTTGTTCACCCGTCGGCGCATCGGGTTTTTGTTGAAAATTTCGTTCCGGCGTTGAAAACCTGAATCTTACGGGCACCGTACGGAAATGATCGATTTCGAACGTCTATACGATTGATGATGAGTGAAAGTTCCGATATAGCGATTTTGTCCGGGTTGAGTGAACAGGAGGAATTTGATTAATAGGTTCACGCCTTCACGAGAGATGGTGGCAGAAACGAATTTGAGAGATTCGATCGAGGAAAGGAATGCGATAAAATTCAGATCGATGAATTTCGTTTTTACGGAGACAAATCTTCGCTCAAGCTATCTACTGGATGAGCTGCAGATGACTGTTACTAATCTCAAATGCGGGAGGGCAGAATTTGTTCAGAAGAACGATATAAGCGTTCAAAAGAGTTTAATCTAGCAAATGCTCAAATTAAGCCCCGCCAACTTCCACACAAAAGTCGCCCAACGCCCTACGGTGTACCAATCGCCCAATTCGACCATGTAAATCAACAAAATACACACATCGTCAAAAGTCTTCGCCCTCCCTATCAACTCTTAATTTGTTGAATGTATACGAGGATATATTGAAAAATTCTTAGCATACTATGGAACCAAAATTTCAATGTCAAAATATTTTATTACTCAACATATTCCCCTCCTTATTGAATACTTTTATTACGGCGAACCTGCAACGTCTCTAGACCTTTCAAAAAAAAATGTTTCTTCTTGCTCTGCAAACCAGTCTTCCACAGCTTTTATTAACTCCTCGTTGAAAAAAAAATTTACGACCTTTTAAACTTTTCGGACGGAGCCAAATCTGATGAATAAGGGGGGTGTTCTAGTAATTCTAACCCTAAATCACGAATTTTTTGCAAGGCAACATGTGATTTGTGTACTGGGGCGTTATCCTGTAAAAACAAAATACCTTTGGATAGCTTTCCGCGTCTTTTCCCTTTAATTTTTTCCCGTAGAGTGGTCAGTAATGTCGAATAGTAATCTCCAGTTATTGTTCTACCCTTATCCAAAAAATCAATCATGATTTCTCCATGGCAATCCCCAAAAACTGAAGCAAGAACTCTTCCAGCAGATTGTTGGACACGAAACTTCTTAGGTCTTGGAGAACCAGATTGTCGCCATTCCATCGATTGTTGCTTTGTTTCTGGATCGTAGAAATGTACCCAAGTCTCATCCATAGTAACAATTCGGTTTTAGAAGTCTACATCGTTTTCAAATCGAGCACAGATCGAACGCGATGCTTCTACCCTTGCACGCTTTTGGTCAAGATTCAAACATTTGGGGATCCATTTTGCAGAAATTTCCTCATGTCCAAATTGACGTGAACTATATGATGAACGCGTTCGTATGAAATCTTCAGTGCTTCAGATATCCGTTTTAGCCCAATTCGACGGTCTGATAAAATCATATCATGAACTGCATCGATATTTTCGGGGACTGACACAGAAACTGGCCTTCCCGATCGGTCATCATCTTCAATAGAAAATTTACCTCTTTTGAAGCTTGCAGTCCAATTTTTCACGGTCGCATACGAAGGACATTATGATCACCAAGTGTATTAAGCTATCTTCGTAAATCTGCTCACCTCTTAACCCTTTTAAATACAGGTACTTGATGATGGCTCTATACTCCAATTTTTCGATTTTCACAATTTCGGTGGACATCTTTTTTTTAAATTTATTGCGTAACTCTGGTTTACTTTTTTGACGTCGAACTCTACACTGACACTTCTAATAAGTTATTGTTCGTGGATATGGTATCGCAATATTTTGTTTGAGCATGGAACTGGTCTAGGCTAACTACATATCAATACATCCTCGTAACATGACAATTTGAAATAGAGAAAAATATTTATCTCATTTCCAAAAAATAGATTGTTTATTTCTTGAGAAACCTATAGGGGGACATTCAATCACCCGGTATATGCCACACAACGGTTATAAACCTAATGTTGTCGGTTTATTGCCGTAATCCAGCATTTTAAATGATTTTCCCAGTTAATTGTCGATTTTGGAACGAATCCACTATCGGATGCAAAAATCCCACGATATTGAAGGAAATGGCTTTCTTGCGACGTTTCTACGATTGTGAAAGTGAAGATTCGATACAGAAACTTCCTCCACGATGTATACATAGCGTCCCAAAATTTAACCTCAACTCAGTACGGTTCATGATAATAAGTGCTAAGTGCCACTTAACGCTAGCCAAACCAGGCGGTTAAGCGGGTTCTCCAATACTTTTTTCGCTAATTCCTCTCTTCGAATCACCCTGTACATGCCCCTACTCTATTTAATCCTATACGTTCCCATAGCATCCAATAAACTCCATGAATCTTTGAGAATCAACGAAAAAGTTTGAAAAACTTCTCGAGCAACCCCCGTACATATAACCAAAGCGAATCCACCTTCGTTTATCGCCCAATTTCTATCACTTTCCCCTCCTTTCTCATCGCTTCGCGCGCGCCATTACCCAAGGTTCGCGAGCTGCCTAATGGTACGAAAAAAATTAATAAGGAACATTTACATTCGTATTTCGTTACTTAACACCTATATTTCTATGATTCGAGAAATCCGCGGATCATCTTAGAACGCCAACAGGTCGATCTAACGACGTCGCTTGCCTACTTTTACGTTCGGAAGATTGACGTTGCTTCAATCAGAATACGCTTAACCTCGATTCTTGAAAGATCGATGCATTATTGCGATTCGAAAAGGATTAATTTCAATTGGAAATGTCGAAGCTTTTTAGAGAAGTCCTAGGAACGATTCGCGTCCGTTGCAGGTGAAAATGTACGGGGTGCAACCAGAAAAATTGTCTCTATTTACTTGTGTTATGGTTTTATACGATTCATGTAAAGAAATTGTATTTTTAGCGATGTAACCATTGCCTTGCCTTCAATTCTCAATGAAATACGCTCAATCCAAGCGTCTACCACAAATAAATCACCCGGTATAGCGATAATAGAGTTCTACACCGGGCCCGTTACTGCGACTCCAAATAGGGAAATCAATTTTCTTTTTTTTTCGACCGCGCCGAGCGAAGGTGCAACTTTCATGGGCTGTTTTGGCTCGCAGGTACTTGGGAAGTAACACACGCATAGGTACACCTGTATATGGGACGAATTCGAAAGTAGTCGGAGATCGATGAAAAATCGTTGACCCTGCCGCGGTCGCTCGGAATCGATCGGATGCTTGAATTTGAAGTCGCGGCAAGATATTTTGCCCAAACCAGCCGACGAAAGAGGATGACAGACATTCTCATCTTCCATACCCCGTAGTTTTTGTTGTACAATTACGAGGATATATTGAAAACTTTTTCCTACTATAGAACCAAACAAAATTTCAATGTCAAAATATTTTATTACTCAACATCATATTCTCCTCTTAATTGAATACATTTATTACAGCGAACCTGCAACGTCTCTTGACCTTTTAAAGAAAATGTTTCTTTTTTGCACTGCAAACCAGTCCTCTACAGCTTTTATTACCTCCTCGTTGGAAGAACATTTACGTCTTTTTAAACCTTTTTTCAGTTGAGGAAAGAGATGATAGTATGGTGGAGCCAAATCTGAGGAATAAGGGGGGTGTTCTAGTAATTCTAACCCTAAATAACGAATTTTTTGCATGGCAACATGAGATTTGTGTACTGGGGCGTTGTCCTGTAAAAACTTTCCGCGTCTTTTGTCTTTAATTTTTTTCCGTAGAGTGGTCAGTAATGTCGAATAGTAATCTCCAGTTAATGGTCTACCCTTATCCAAAAAATCAATCATGATTACTCCATGGCAAACTGAAGCAAGAACTTTTCCAGCAGATTTTTGGACACGTAACTTCTTAGGTCTTGGAGAACCAGAGTGTCGCCATTCCATCGATTGTGGCTTTGTTTCTGGATCGTAGAAATGTAGCCGAGTCTCATCCATAGTAACAATTCGGTTTAAGAAGTCTACATCGTTTTAAAATCGCGATGCTTCTACCCTTGCACGCTTTTGGTCAACATTCAAACATTTGGGGATCCATTTTGCAGAAATTTTTCTCATGTCCAAATTGACATGAACTATATGATGAACGCGTTCGTATGAAATCTTCAGTGCTTCAGATATTTTCGGGGACTGACACAGAAACTGGCCTTTCTGATCGGTCATCATGTTCAATGGAAAATTTACCTCTTTTGAAGCTTGCAGTCAAATTTTTCACGGTCGCATACGAAGTACATTCATAGATCTCCAAGGGTATTAAGCATATCTTCGTAAATCTGCTTACCTCTTAACCCTTTTGAATACAGGTACTTGATGATGGCTTTATACCCCTTCGAAAAAATTTTCCTAACAGTTCTTTTGTCAGATTATAGCCAACGATCCTGCTCAAAATTCATATTGTTCGTTTCCTAATATTCGGTTGAGAATAAGACCGATATTTTCTGTGCTTTCGATTCTATGGCCGCGTCACGAAAATCTCACAAGCAGTTTCTACCTGCTCGGTTCGATGACACCTCAGCCACTAGTAGCAACGGTCTCAAGCTAAGCTCGCAAACCTAACACAGACTTATACCCTCGTCGACACCTTAAAGTGAATTCGCCAGGACTTTACCCGGTACAACATCACATTAAACCAGATAACCGGCAGATACATCTCGTCAAGTCAGAACAACCGTAGGTACCATTCCCACAGTGTTTACTTTGTAGTATTTGTTTCTATTTTGAAACATTCAATTTATTCTTCAATTCTCGTGGTGATAAGAATTAGTACAGCAGTCCATTCTTCTCTTCAAGAGAACACTTGTATATTGTTTAGATCTAATGACAGATCGATCTAAGAAGACTTTTAGCGTTCAGTTCTCGTATGTGATTCTTTAAATTTCATAATACCACAAAGTTGATACTGTGAATGGAATTCTTCGGCGAACAAGAAGAAGAAGAAGAACCAACGATTAACAGCTTCAGGTCGGTGAAATCATCCCGAATTTCTTAGACTTAGTTAGTCCAGGAGTGTTTCTCCAGAGGGTTATCCTGTTATCCAACTTCTATTGTTGGACCGCCACCTTAAATTGGACATTTCCAAGTCCACAGAAAGGCTCAGGACCAGCAGGTGTTAACCTTGATGCACCTTCTACAAGCTCATCGACTTTTTCATTTCCTTCAACACCACAATGACCTGGCACCCACAGAAGAGTCACTTTATTGTCTCTGGACAGTTGCTTTATGGTGTACCAGCACTCCCAGGTCAGCAGAGATCCCTGACAGTGTGATTCCAGGGACCTCAGTATGTCCTGGCCGTCCTTGATGATGAAGATACGCACCCTTTTGAGGTTCATTTCAAGACACTCCTGGGGGCATACGTAAACAGCCTGTATCTCGGTCTGTAAAATAGAGGGCTCACTTCTAAGGGCTTTAGAGATCCTCACATTAGGTCCAGAAACCCCAATGCCAGTGCCTAGCCCATGATCCATCGGTAAACCATATGCATGACTCTTTGCCAAGTCATTTACGAAAGTTATTGCACTAGGTTTGAATCCAGTTGATTCTTCTCTCCAATATACATAGAAAATTTGAAAGCAAGGGTCAACTTTTTCGTAGAGTTTTAGAAGAGACGAATAGTGCTACAAGGAGCTTGGTACCACTTGAAAAAAAACGTAGCAAACTTATACCAAACACTCTACTGCTCTTAATTGCCCATAAGAAACAGTTGTGTGAATCGATAAAATTAATCGAGATACTTTATCAGTATCAGAACTGCTAAATAAGTCAATAAAAACAGGTTCACTTTATTACAGAACACGTAGTTCAGATATGGCTTCAAACTAGAGCGTCCTGTATGAAGAAATTATACCAACATGGTCAGAACGAAGAGGTATTCAAATGGTTCTTTGACTTTCACTATTGACCACTTGTACAGTGAAATAAATATTGGAGATCACATGAGCGTATGAGTACAAGATTGACCTACAAACTCTTCTGCTAAGGGCCTAACATTCAAGGGAAATGACTTCTGAGGTTTTGCATCATTACATTTTTTTTGATCCATTCTTTCGTCCAGTGAAAAGATTACCCCACCCCAATCTCAGACAACCTTCTAAGGAAGTATCAAAGCAATAAAACCAAACTCAGAAGTGTTGACTCTATAAAATCGCTGATGAAATTCGCATAGCTCAAGTTCGTCTGTACAATCGGTAATCACTTTCTTGATCATCATTATTTAATTTATTTTATGAAAGGATTTGGCCTCATAAGGATATCTAGAAAGTGTCACTTCGAGTAATGAAATTGCAGCGAGAATACTGATGAATATATATGAATTATGGTTCTGTCGAGGGTTCAGGGAAACTTATTTATTGCTTTGTAGCGAAATGTTTACGACTCGCAATACAATGATGCGAAACGAATGCTACATCGTTGCTTCGATACGAAAAAAGCATCGAGATTTCTCTTGCACGTGAACTGATTTCAGCGACAAAAACCATTACAATTCTCAATGAAGAAATGATAGATACTTGAAGAACAACTTCATAAATAGCTGAACTACTTTTGAAAACTAAAAGCACCATCAAGGACAAACTACTACGAACATTTCCCTATAAACAACTCACCATTTTCATCTTGAGCTTCTCCTCAGTCCTGTGGACGTTGAGCAAGGGAGTAACCCTAACCAAGAGCCTCCACCAAGGCCAATCTCGCACGAGCATAAACTTTCGGACATTCCTCTGTATACACCTAACAGCCAAGTCTTGCAGTTTCCTCTGCGATAGCCTCTTTCTGGCCAGATAGCCTCGACAGTGAGCTTGCAGCTTGACCACCATGCCACCAAGACATTCGTCCCTCTGTGACTCCAACTGGGAGAGGATGCCATTCCTTAGGAAGACCTGGGGAAGAAAACAAAAAGTTTATGGTTGTCCAAACGAGATATTCGAGAAACCATGCTGACTAGAAAGTTTTATGTTCGCTAATTCCGAGAAATTTACCTGTTCGACCTTTGGTGCTGTAACCACGAGATCCTTCTGGACGATTTCCAGCGGAAACACGTCGTCGTTTTCGATTTCTGTCGATATATTTCCGGAGTCGTCGGAAGAACTGTCGTCGGACCCATAACTCAAACTCGAACCGATTTTTTTTATCTTTTCGGATCGTCCTTTCGAAGTCTTCTCCATCAGATTCCTCAACTGTTCAATGTTCTCCAGGTTCAAGTCTACATCGAAGTTTCTCATGAAGTGTTTCTTCCTCTGCTGCACCAGATTCTTCATGGTCACCTCAGCAAATCGAGGTTCTACAGTGTGTTTTTTCACTCCGAATACGTCTTCGTCTTTTGCTTCAGCAACCAACGCCACTTCAGTTGCTTTCTCTTGGTTTTGGTTCTCCAACTCTGCCAACATCTTCTTCTTTTTCTTGGTTCTTGGTATCACCTTTGGGGGTGTATCCAAATCGATGTGATCCTCTACAGAGAAACAACTGAAGGCGCTCATTTTCTTCTTGAAAGTATCGCAATTGCTTTGAGCCTCAGGTTTGGCACAGTCCACTTCATCACTCGAAATTTTCTCTATCATAGTTTTGATTTCGTTAACTTTGGATGCCTTGACAACCACAGTTTCCTCTTTAGCTTTCTTCTCTTCAGCTTTAGAAAACTGTTCAACTTTACTCTTCACTACACTAGGAACTTGTTCGTCTGGATCATCCAAACTAAGCTCTTTCAGTTGTTGGTCTATCTTGGCCTCAATCACCTTCTTCATTTCTCGCATCTTCAATTCTAGATTCCCATTAAGCAGATCTGGAGTGGATCGAGCAGATTTCAGTGAAGGGTTCACGAAATCTCTTCTCTTTTTGGTCGTGCCAGTCAAGGAGACTTGCTTCCTCAAATTTTGGACACTTCTAGTATCAGAAGAAATAGGTAGTGATAACCTTGGAGCCAGTTTAGACAAGTTTTGAACACTCTTACTGTGTTCAACTTTCTTCAAAGACGATTTAGGAGTCTTAGAGGCTACCCTGTTCAAATTGACAGTGCTCTTGCTCAACTCTGAGCTTTGGAAGCTTTTCGGTTTAGGCACGCTGAGTCTAGATTGGTTCTTGTTGAGATTCTGGACACTTTTGCTTAGGTTCATGGTGGATTTGGTATTTATGTTAGACGTTCTGGAGAGTGGAGTTTTGGGAGGAATCTTGTTGAGGTTATGGACGTTCTTGCTTAATTCTGTATTATTTCTGGTGGGTTTTGGTACTGATAAAGACGGTCTGGATTTCGAGCTGAGGTTTTGGACGCTCTTGCTCATTTCTAAGTTCTTTTTCGGTAGATTAGATGCGGGTGAGTGTAGCGATAAAGTTCTGGAGGTCTTGTTCAGATTCTGGACACTCTTGCTGAATTTAGATTGCATCTTAGAGTCTATCCTTCCGTTTTGTAGACTTCCATTCGGTAGGTCTAACTTGTTCAGACCCAATGGAGTACTCGGAAAGGACCTTCTCAGGTTTGTATTCACCGGGATTCTACTGACGCCGCTCTTTCTGTCCTCGCTGTATTCTGAACCCATGCTGGTGGTTCTGGAGATGCTTTTATGGCTGGACACCTCTTCGAATTTCATGGATTTGGAGGAGTTTCTCCGGATGGGAGGTAATGGCGTGGATGTTAGACTGTTGAATTTACGGATGGCCTCCTTTACATTTTCGATCTTTTGATCTTCTTTGATTGTAGATTCTTTGTTTAGGTCGTGAAGACTTTTGGTCTTAACTTTCAACTGGGCGGAGTTGCTGGTTGGAAGCGACAAAGTCCTCTTGTACACGCACTTGGATTCGATGACGCAGCAGGTCTTCGACTTTTGTAGTTTCGGTATTTTCGACGTTTTTTCTTGGGGTGGCGCGCTTATGAAGTCGTCCAGGATCTTATCGAAATCTTTCAGCGCTTTTGACAGTTTAGGGTCGTTACGACCGGGCGATTTGTTCGAGTCGCTTCGCTGCGTTTTAATAGGCTGTTTCTGAACATTTTTCACGGCGGTCAACTTCAAAGCCACATTCTTCCGAGTGAAGTCTTCTTGTTGCAAAACCTGGGTTCTGATCATGATTTATCGGGTAGCGAGGAATGTTCGAAGACACAAATCGTTCCGTTATTGGCTCTGATTGAAGCGGAAGTGGCACTTAGAACTCGTACGACACTTTGCGGTATATTCTAGGTCAGTCGATATATCGTGGCGAGATCTTCCTCATGTTAAATTCATGCGATGCACTTTTTCTCCGGCGCTTTCGTTGACGATATCTCGGATTTATAAGTCGAGTGGACGTTTTCGAACGGAATCGTCTATTGTTTCTGATTGGAGAATGTTATCGCTTGCACTTTTTATAACTTGATATTTGCGGTTTCAATTTAACAATCTCGTTCTGCCGAATATTACAATCATCAGGAATATACAGGCTAGCAGTTGGTGCGTTGTTTCAGACGCAAAAAATCCTCTTTCTTGTGGCTTGACGAAGTCATACTCGTCTGTTGTACTCATCGGAATTGTAACCCTGTGGAATATTATCGTTAGACTTTTGGTAATCCTTAGATTGTTCTCGAGGTTGTATTAAGGTCGGTGGATGCCCTCATCTTCCATAACCGCTCCCAATTATCTGTTCTAACTTTTGTGTTATGCAAGAATATATCACAGTTTCATTTTCTACATTGATATTTATAAGAAAAAACTCTCAGTATTGTGAAGTGGGATTCACAATTGTGACTGTTACGAAATTCTATTTTATTATTTATGGTTCTAAGAAAAATAGTATTATGTCCTCAATTGGGAAAATCTGAAAGTAACCCATTGAGTTTGTGATGATTTGAAATGTAATAACGTCGTCTATTCTATCGTTAATGATGACTCGCATCTTCCTATAGATAAATCGTAACTAATAGAAAATGAACATTTGTACTTTCACTTCATTCTACGATTGACATATCCAAGTATTATTAGATAAATATTAATTACAGAATGCTTTAATTGCCATGTTGAATGTTCAATTCTTGTTCCAAATATATAATTTTATTCGCTTGAAACTGACTGATAACATCATCGTTGTTTATAATTTTGGGTCGTTTCAATATACAGCTTTCTGTACTAGCTTTTACTACACTCATTCTTCAGATTTTAAATTTTATTCTTGAATTTAGTGCACTCTTTCACTTTTTAAAAGCTTTTATTTAACTTGCAATGTATGTATACTCCATTCACTTTTATTTAATCACATAGGAGGTCATGGTTTCGTTTTCAGGAGTTGGTGCCCCTGATGAAAAGCACAGAACATATAATGAAAAGTCAGTGCGCGCACAGAAAATATCGTTAATGACAAAACGACGTTGCCAGTTTCTTTGTTTACATCAAGATCAAAGTAAAAGTATCAAAGATATTCCACATTTTGTTAGGTTTGCAAATTGTTCCCATATTTTTGGTATATAATCGATATTTGCAGGCTAGTTTTTCGTCGAATATCCAAGATTAACGTATGTTTATTGTTTTTATCACCAGTTTGGAGCGTGAGGACGATTTTCAATACCAGGACGAATGTTTACATTTCGAGGTTGAAGGGGTACTCGGGAATTTCGTTGACAAAGCTGTTATTTGGACAGATATCGCAGTAGATGGATCGGATGGAGCCTCGAGAGGTCGATTAGGATGATATTCTTCAGGTTTTTCAAGAAATTTGGCGATATCTGAGTAGATTTGCAAAAGTTAGGTACCTCACTAATGAGGTGGAACTTAGACCTAATTCTCCTATAAGAAACGCCTTTAAAAGGTAGAGATGGTGAAAAATGTATTCTTTAGATGTTGTTTGAACAATCGCAGCCGAGTTTTATATCCCAACATTGATTTGAAGCAAGTTATCAACAAAATAAAATTGACATTATTCTTGATTCTTGTAATTACCAATCAATTCATCTTATATCTTTGGGTTGATTTTATTTAATGAATTCTTGATTAGAATCAACAATTGATGTCGTCAAGTTTTGAACTTTCAGTTCAAGAGAATAAACATTAAATTTTCACAAGCATGCATATGAAAATTATGTGAAAGCAATGCAATTTTCTTCCATGGCGAAAAATAATATATTTCAACAGTGATCTCTTGTACTTTTCATGCAAATAACTAGAAAAAGAATCCTTTCTATCAATTCATATAAACGTTAATTATTTTCGTCCATCACATCTTTTCCAATTCATTCATTTTCCGAATAAATTCACATTCTGAGAAATACGCCAAGAATGTAGAAAGGGCAACATAGCGTTGACTTGGAACATGAAAATATTTTGAAAAAAGTTATAACTTCGATACAGAGTGGAATGTGTCAAATATCCAAGGCCAGAGTTGTGATTTTATAATTGTGAATGGAGTATATATGCAAAATGCAATTTTTTCATATAAGTTCAATTAAAAACATATAGGTACTTACACAGACCTCGCGGCAAGCTTTTATGATCATATAAATTGTGTATAATGAGGTTATAAGTTGATTGTTGAAATTTTAAAGGAAAATTTTATTTTTTTTCAGAGCATTTAAATAAAAGCTTTTTCGAAAAAGGTTTTTTTTGCTTTTAATTTATTCTTTACTATTTAGTAATTTACTTTTTAATTCACTCTCTTCACTTTACGCAAATACTGATACAATTGAGTTTTATTTCGGTATTAAAATGTTATAAAGAAGAATGAACTTCCCATCAATTTTTTTGCTACCATGAACAAACGACTCTGGTCATCAACTTTCGACCTCTACCAGCTTCTCACTCTTCATTTTTCCAAACCTGAACAATCAAAACCTAACGGAACCTAAGACGCCGATACGAAGAAAGCAACAATGAAATTCTTATTCATCTCGCTAATACCAATAATCAAAAACCAGCATATCAGACGCATTCCTTCTTATCTTCCATTAATCAACGTAAGAATTACCAAGTTCTCCACGAGATAATTTAAAAAAAATCCATTGTTCCTCGTACGGTGAAGCTGAATTGAATCCAAATAGCCGTGGACGCGTGGGTTCATTTAAAATTCTAATAATGTTTCTCTCGCGCATTTTTTCTCTTCGCCCGGTGATGTATGAATGAATTCATCTGAGGACAATAACTTTCTACGAATAATAAACAATGGGCATTCGATTGCATTATTTCCGATGAAGGGGGCTCGAATTGCGAGGGAGTTGGGTAATCTACGCCTGCATACAGGTGCAATTCTTCAGATTATGAAATTGTACGGGGGATGGTCATGAATAATTCGAGCGACGATGAGCCTAGTCCTTTTGCATATGGGAGAAGAGAAATTGCTCAAAATGGAATATATTTATTTTGATGTGGGACAAAAATGAACAAAGAAGCATCTTCTATTCTATATTGCAACTTACCCATCGAATTGGATTCTTAAAAAAAAGTTTTTGACTGTATAAAGTTTAACACTTCAAGTGTTCGTCTAAGAATGAAGAAATGTACAGTACGTAGAATATGATGAAGAATGCAAAAAGAAATCATGAAGATATGCTTAAACACAACAAAATGAATAAGGAAAAAAAACAAATAAACGAATAAAACAAGAAATTAAACTGAACAAGAAAAATCTGGTTTAACACAAAGCACAAGCCAAGCCATACTTTCAAAAGTTCTGAGTTTTCATGACGAAATGTTCGAAGGAGAAGTTCTCCATAGTTCAGATCTTGTATTGGATTCTTATGGAGAAGTAACTGACGAAGTTTAACACCTTGAGTATAGGTTCAAGCATTGGAGTATGCACACTACGTAAAATATTATGAAGCAAAATGAAAAAAGAAATCACATAAAGATCTGCTTCAACACAACAAAATGAAAATAGAAAGAAAACAAAAAATTAAACCAAACAACACAATTCTGATAGAGTACAAAGCACAAGCCATATTCAGAAGTTCTGAGCATCCTCGACAAAGTATCATTGACTAATAGAAAAAGTTTTTGTCCACCGCTGAATCTTGAAGTTATTACATCAAATATGATAATAATAAACCCACTAATGAAGGTATTTGTGGCATTGACTGCTCATCACTGGGTGGCATTTCTTGTTGCAACAGCAGAGATTAGTGTTGAATTGTTAATGGTGTTCATTAACTACCACTTGTTATAAATCAACAATAATGTTTATCGACGATAACTTGAAGACATGTTTAGTCAAGGAAAACTTTCATCGTTGATTAATATCTCATTTTATATCTGAAATAACGGCGGAATAAGATGAAATGGAATTGAATTATATGTAGTTTCATCCAAGAGAGGAAATAAAATATTACTTCTTTACTACATTTAATAGTTTTATGCTATTTTTTTATTTAGCCTTTAGTTGGGAGCAAACTGAATAAATTTGAGATAATTTATCGTATTATGTATCGAGTGTTTTTTAGAGTGATAGAACTTTAAATTGAAATAAAACACATTTGAATTAAGTTTGATGCAATTTTTTGTGTTGAAAGATAATTTTTTGACATTTATGTTAATTTGCGGTATATGTGCTCGTTACAGATCGATGATCAATGATTATTTGCTTCAAAATTTGAATGGTATCGACCCAGGAGTTTTTTGGCCCCTACAAGATGGTGCTACACCTCATGTTGCTACCGTAACAATTGATTTATTGGAGTAAAGATTTGTCGACAACATTAGTTCGAGAAATGGTCCAATTAATTGGTCTCCAAGATCATGCGACTTAACTCCAATGGATTATTTTCTTTGGACTTATGTCAAGTTATTGGTTTATGCTGATAAACCAGGAAACAATAGATGTTTGAAACGAATCATTTTTTCTAATGTTGTGAGTGATTATAAATTGGAGTAGCTCATTTCATGAAGTGAAAATCTAATGGAATTGACGAACTTACATATGAAGTTCAAATAGCTATTTAGGAATTTTTTTTGGTGAATTCTTCCTTTTGTAATTTCGTTTTGAGGCTGAATAAAAGGGAATTTATTTATTGATATTTTTCTTGAAATTGCAAACTTTATCGAATCATCGAGTTTTCCTACCAAAAGCTGACTTTTGTTGTTGGATGATATATTCTCTTAGTTTTTGAAAAACTGTACATCTTTGTTTGAAGGGGAACAGAGGTCTTTCAGTAGGGTTGCATTTTGAAATTATCTGAAAAAATTTCTGAACAATATTTGCTTTCAATGGTTTCTGAAAATTACCTTGTTTTTCAGCGATATCTATAATAATAATTTTCAGCGATATCTATAAAAAGAACTACCCTAAAAGTTCAAAAGAATATTAATCAATACGGTGGAATATGAAGGGAAAATAGTGGCATAGATTCTAAGGAAATGGACAGAAAAACATTCTGATACCTGCACTGAACAACTATCTGAAAATTTGTGAAAACTTCGAAGTTAACAACGGAATTCTAATTTCTTTCAGTCCCTTAAAATGAAACGCATCATTTTTCCGAATGTTGTGGCGATTATAGATTAGGGTGGCTCATTCCTTGAAAACAAAATGGAGATTGATGAAATTGGCTTAGTTACATTTGAAGTTCAAATAGCCATATGAGATTTGTTTTGTTAAATTCGTTATTTTGTATCGTCGTTTTGAAGTTTATCAATAGGGACGTTTATTTATTAATATTTTTATTGAAATTGATAACTTTATCGAATCCTCAAGTTCTTCTACCAGAAGCTGTTTTTTTTTGTTGGATGATATATTCTCTTATTTTTTGAAAACTGTACATCTTTGTTTGAAGAGGAACAAAGGTTTTCAGTAGGGACAGTAGGGTTATATTTGTATTAAAATTTATTCGAGAATTTTGAAATTATCTGAAGAAATTTTGGAACAATATTTGGTTTCGATGGTTTCTGAAAATTTCCTTGTTTTTCTAAATAATATAAAAAGAACGTTAAAAAAAATCAAAACATAAAATAAGAAGGGAAAATAGTGGCATAGGTTCATTCTATCGCAGACGAAAATAGTTTAATTCGAACAGTATTTCTAGTAATACCTTAACTCAAAGGACCAAAAGTTTCAATTGAAATTTCAACGCCTACCACAAAAACTACAATACTGAGAACAATCTTGAAAAATTTTCGAATTTAATCTCACAGATCATCCACGACCCTCACCGACCCTGATACAACCTCGCCCCCATCCTCAAAAACCACAAAGAACCCCTAACCTGCCTTCGCACCACCTAAATCCCTTGCAACCTTTTCACGACACCTGCGAAACTCGATAAATCGATGACCGCTAAACTCATTAACGCGAAACGTTCGACACGCGCCTTCCCTCACGCCGCAGACGAAGATACTGACTGTGGAAGTCGGCGTGTGCACTTGATCTTGAGAACCGCGAGGCGCGGAGGTACCCCGGCTCTTCGCGGTCCGACAGGTGGTACCGGAGGAGCGAGAGATCGATGTCGATCTGGGACCGCGGGGTAGACTGGATGCGGACCGCCCGAAGGGCAATCGGGAGGATGGATGGCGAAAAGAAGGCGAGGAAGGCAGATGAGAAGGTAACGGGAGCTTGGGATAGTCCCGAAGTCTCATTCACTAAAAAGTTCGGTATTTCTTGTTGCTACGTAAGAGTTGGAACAGGCAGAGATGGTCCACTATATTATTATTATTTTTTTTTTAACGTCCGTGTGAGGGGAAAACCCTTTATGGGCACCGAGAGGGTCCGCACTCTCGGTAGTGTGAGAATCCAGGATCTTGTTTGGCTACTCACTAAAAACCCCTCACACTTAAATGGAGGAGTTCTTCATCCTGCCCTCGCAGCGTCCCTTAACAAAAGAGATGAGCTGCAAGTGGCTTCTAGAGTTCATGGGACCTGATGATATGGAGTGACCCGAGCAACACTGCTTTCTGCATTCTGTGCGCCAATACCTCGGCCAGTGATCTGCAGACCGGGATAATCTTCAGTTCATCCACGTAGTTAGCTCTCATTCCACCGAGACATCCTATGATAAGTACGACCATCCTAATTTTATGACCTGGGTATAAAGTTCCAAACTCAAACATAAGGTCTTTGTATTTTTGCCTCTTCTGTTCTTCCTTCATCACAACATTATTTTCAGCAGGGGAGGAGAATTCCACGACAAATAACTCCTTCAGCTCCTTGTCCAGCAGAAGTATGTCTGGCTTAACAGCATTGATCTGCCGTGTTGTTGAAACAGGATAATTCCAGCATATGCGAGCTCTTTCGTTCTGGACCACCGCTTCAATCTCCAGAGGCACATATGGTAGCACCGGTTCTTTGTCTATCCCATACGCGGCTCTCAGATGGAAGTATAGGATTCGGAGTGCCGCGTTGTGTCTCTCTACATACCCCGATGGAGCATGGACTCTGCAGGCGGAAAGGATGTGCATAATCGTTTTCTGTTGCCCATGGCAAGCCCTGCAAGTTGTTGGGGTGTCCATTTTCATGATGTTCTTTTTATACCATCTCGTATTCAGTACTCCATCTTGACACGCCATCACAAATCCTTCTGTCTCTGACTTAAGGCTAGCTGACTTTAGAAAGGCGAAAGACAATTCTTCAGACAGGTCCTGGTCTTTTAAGCTCCTGAAATATGTGGAGTGCAAGGTCTTACTCATATGATGTTCGAGTAATGTATCTGACTGAGACTTTCGGATCAGTCTTGCTAGGCTTCTTTGGTCCGCTTGATTGATCGGTGTTCCAGCGAGCTCAGGATTGATCGATATATTATTATTATTATGATAATAGCGGGCGACATTTTCCACTCCAACGCACCCTTGAGGAGTATTGTGGCTCATCGTCTAACTATAGTTAAAGTTCCTTGAGCAGATGTAGCTTGTGGATAAAGCCCAACAGGTTACACAAGGAGATATTCTTCAGATGGTCCACTATATCATTATGACGACATAAGTGAGCTACTCCTCCAACGCGCATTCGACGACTATTGTGGTTCAACGTGCAACTTTAGTTAAAGTTCCTTGGGGAAAAGCCTTTGGATGAATCCCAACATATTTAACAAGGAGATAATCTTCGGATGATTGATTGATTGGCTGACGAACAAGAGACCGGGTTAGCACGTGGCCTCCCTTTGACACTGCGACCAAGTTGGGTCTATTGTATCACTCTTTCGTCAGTGGTTCCTCACGAGAATAGGTTCGTGTCCTTTATCAGGTTCAGTAGCCTGTTTTTCGGATTCATTCCCGTTTCCGGACTGATTTCTCCGAAGGTTCTGTGACGCCTTCTTCCTAGGGCGTCATATTCAAAGATGATGTGAGAGGCTGTTTCTTCCTCTTCACCGAAAAGTCTGCAATCCACGGATTCTCTTAGTATTCCCGTGGTGTTCAGATGTTTCCTAAGGCCGCAGTGTCCCGTCAGCAGACCTACTGTTATACGTGCCTTTGTTCTGTTTAGATTCAGGTCAGCCGTCAAGAATTGCCCGTCGCTCTGTTCCCAGTGTTGTTGGTGCCTTTGTTTTATCCACTCCTCAATCAGGGTCCTGCACCGGTTTTTGCTGATTCCAAGCAGTGGTTCTGGCCCTGTGAATGGCGTTTCAGAAGCTTGTCTTGCTAACTGGTTTGCTTTTTCATTGCCCGCTATTCCCTGGTGACCTGTTACCCATATCAAAGTGACCTTGTTGTGTTTTGTCAGCTCCAGAAGGTCCTGGAGGCATTCCCAGACGAGTCTAGACTTTATCTGTGTCGAGTTGAGGGCTTTGATGGCGCTCTGGCTGTCAGAGAGAATGTGGATGTGTTTTCTTTAGTAGCCACTTTCCAAGTTCTTCTGTATGCATGTCCTAATGGCATGTGTTTCAGCTTGAAATATCGTGGCTTGTTTGTCGAGAGGTATTATGTAATCCCTGCTTGGCCTCACTCCATGTATTCCCGCTCCTGTTCCTTCATCTGTCTTTGAACCGCCTGTATACCAGACAATTTCTGCAGATGATTGTGATTCTATACTCAAGTCCCATCTGTTCCAGTCGGGCTGTGTTTTGAATGGTTTATCGAATGAGGCTGATGGTCCACTTTCTTATCATTACGACCTTGGTGATCTACAGCTACTCCTCCAACGCGCCTTTGAGGACTATTGTGGCTCACTGTGCAACTATAGTTAAAGTTTCTTGGGGAGATCCATCCTTTGGATGAATCCCAACAGCTTACACATAGAGATATTCTTCAGATGTTGACTATCTTTTTATTTCGACATAAGTGAGCTATAGTTACTCCTCCAACGCTCCTTTGAGGACTATTGTGGCTAATCGTTCAACCATAGTTAAAGTCCCTAGAGCAAAACCAGCCTCTGTATAAATTCCAACATCTTACACAAGGAGATATTCTTCAGATGGTCCACTATATTATTATTACGACCTAAGTGAGCTATAGCTACTCCTCCAACACTCTTTTGAGGACTATTGTGGCTCATCGTGCCACTTCAGTTGAAGGTACACGGGCAGATGCAGCTTTTGGTAGACAAAGCCGATCTTACACAAGGAGAGATCTTCGGCTTGTTTCTTCTAGAGTTGAAATTCCTTGAACCTTGTTTCGTTTCGCTTTCTCAAAGTCGTCATCAGCTAGGCTGACTTGAAGCTGCCCATTCAGCCAGTAGTGACGCAGAATAGGTTCATTCTTGGTTTATCGAAAGCTAACAATAGTTTGGTCAAGGTTTTCTTCCCTACACTCTTATCGATCACACTCGAGTTAGGCTCAGCCAAAATGAGTTAAATTAAGTCTTCATCTCATCCCTTTTTGCTCGCTTAACTATGTCATCTAGGTACCCAGAAATGGTACTACGAAAGGAAGTTTTGCGCTTATAGGCCAACCAATCCGTCCTTCATTATCGGAGTAGTCTGAAAGAGTCGATATTTAGTTAGAGTGACTCTATTGTCACTCAGAGCCTAGTAGGAGATACTCGGCAGTACCAAACTGATTAAAGTTTTTGGAGCTGCTTGACTGCCACTTATTGTTTTGATATCCCAGGTTTAGGCAGGGATCTTTCGAATATTCATGTTTCCGCCTGTGTCCAAGAAAATGGATACGTTTCTACATATTCCTGTTATTTTCTGAAGACCTCGAAGCTGAAGCAATCCAGTCTCGAGACCAACAGAAATAAAACCCTCTACTTCTAAGAACTCATCGACCATCGAGATTGCGCCGTTTAATACGCACTGACCACCATTACTTTTCATCGGTACCAACGTATGGCGAATAACGAACGACCATAGATAGTCACTCTCGATGCGAGCGGTACGCCGAAGAATACCAAGTCGGATCAGATAAAAACGGTTAAGAGGACGGAGAACGGGGCATTGTGAGAAGAATTATAGCGCCTTATAAGAATCTAAACGTTCGATTGTGTTGTCTAAACGCCGAATGGGAATAGAAAACCAGTCCCGGCCATGTTTTGCGCCGAACAAACAACACGGCCGGATGAAGATGGATTGAGACGTTCGGGAGAAGGTGTCGAAAGAGAAATTCTCAGGAGTTGAACGTCGTAAACTTTTGGTCTTGACAGATGTTTCGGTTATTGTCTGGCTGTTAATTGGACATATTTACACATCGTTCGCAGTGTTCGAACGAACAATGCGGAAGATTTTGCATATAGCGGAATCTACGCTATACAAATAGCAACAATTGAAAAGATTCACGTCACAGTAGACTCATCTGGAGAGCAATATTTGCAACAAGATTCTGAAGATCAACAACTGTATTCTACCAAATTGAAACAAACAGATCAAAACCTGTATTTTTTTTAAATTGTGGTGTTCACGAAATGGAATATCCTGTAATGTTCAGAGAACATCGTGAGAACCAAGGACAAGCAGTTAGGAATTGGTGTTCTTCTTGAATTTCTGGAGGTTATATGCCTCGGGGAACACCTCCCTAGGCAATGTGTTCCAAAGCCTCGCTGTTCGTTGGATGAACGAGTCTTTGAAGAGAGATGTTCTGCAGGTCTACAAAGTGACCACGAAGGGATGTGAGACTTAACTTGACGGGTTGGTCTCGAAGAGACTGCCAGAGGGGGAACGGTTGCTGATAATTCAGAAGAGAAAACATGAACATTCCTTAATTTGCAGACCGCAGGAATAGAGATGATTTAAGTTCGCCGTTCAGAGCGATAGAGGCGCCACTATGCATTTTATAGAATATCTTCATATAGAACTTACATTATCACCAGAATTTCTATGAATATCTCTGTCCTTATGAAAGAAATTTACGATGGCGCCATCTATCCGAAAATCATTGAACTATGAAATTAGTGAATATGTGGGTAAAGCAGGAACTTTTTCCCGTCATATATTTGAATTTGGCCATTCTCTGCCAATTTCGTATTTCAAGTTGTTTTCCTGAACGAAATTATCTGTAGATTCACTTTTGATCAGAAGTTGAACTATTATCATGGGTTCTTCATTTGAAATAAAACAGAAGCATCAGTTGGCTTATTTTCTTCTATTTTTGAAAGAAAGAAAAAATGAACTTTCGAAATGAAATCGATTTAAATAATTTCATTACGAACTCCAATTCTTTCTGAGTTTACCCACGAAATTTTAGTTCTCAGATTGAAAACATTTTCAAATGGAACTTGAAATAAAAACACACTACATTGAACGCCCACCTTAATTTTCACGTATAGGGTTTTATACCGAGATCTTGGACTGGACCTGTCTCAACTGTACTCGCTCAACTGCAATGATTTGATAGGACATAATTTGAAGCTTCTTGAGGAAAAGTTCAAGACAAGACCCAGGCAGTATTTCCTCAGCAACCGAGTTTTTCATGGTTGGAATTCACTGACTAGTGATATTGTGAAGTGTCAATGTCTTCAAGAATAGGTTAGATCTTCTCGGACAATTTAGTGGTTAAGTTTCAATTTTGGTATATACGTGGTGTGAATTGTTGTCATCCTTTTTAAGAGTTTTATATTTGCTTTGCTTGCATATGGCAGTTAGATTAGTATGCTAGAATTTTTGTTTTGCTGTATTTTGATTTAATTTTATTTTTTTACTTTTGGGGCTACCTACTCATAGAAATTTTGTGTTCATTTTCATTAATTTATGCTGAGTTTTACCTCGACTTTTTTTTTCAATAAATAAATAAAAACAATAGAAAACAAGGTTCTGCGAGAAGAACATTTGACGAATATTAGCATGGATACGCAATAATGAGGCGATGAGAATGATTCGTTTCTTGACTACAATCTAATCTTATATACTAAGTAGAATTTGAACAATATTGGCCGCAGCAGGTCACCCGATTTGATGTCACTCGCTCTGAATGCACTCTATCTCCGCAGCTTTTCCTCCAGTCGACAGGATTCGATCGATTGCTCTATGGAATTCGCTTCAAAAAGATCAACAACAAACATTATAAACCTGAGTCTTGGCCAACTGGGATACTTCACAAAAGTGAATGGATATACTCCGATATTCGGAAAATGGGATCCTGCCCGAAAGCAATCGCCGGAAAGGAAGTGTTCGCGCCGCATACAGCGAAGACGATCGCTCGTTTTCACGTCCCGTCGCGTACGACCTGAAATATGCTCACGACGTCGCATTTTTCCTAGTTATTCAGGGCTAAAACTGCAAGGCCCATCAACAATGACCGACATACGGTCACGTACGGAGCCAATTGAGCGGTTACTTTTATCATTATCGGCTATAAATATCGATCGTTATCGGGACCGACGATACCGCTAACGCCTCGGTTAAGCGAGACGACCTCAAACGATTTTATCCCACATTTTCCTTCCTACTAGTCGAACCATACCAAAGACTCTTCTAAGTACCGAAAACAACGACCAAAAACCTTCCTCGCCATCTGGTCGCTCTGAAACCCGGCTGATCTCGTAATCCGCATCCCAAAGATCGCAATTATCGAAACAAGTAGTGAAATTTGGCCTCGGGCCACGATTTCGAACTCTTTCTCGTCCCAGAAGCTCCTCTACCGACGGCCCGTCGCTCCGCGACCGAATATAAAGTTGCAGCAGAAACAACAATAACAACAGGTGGTTTTTCCACACGTCTCTTCCTTCTCGAAGAAGATAAAACACGTTCGAGTCGAAAAAGACGAAAACCCGTTCTCGAGTCCGTTTGTTTCTTCTCTGCCTCGGCGGGGAGATAAAAAGGCGAGGCCCCTCACTTTTGAATCTTTTTCGAACGTGGCGGAGAAAGACGAGACGAGAGAGATCCTCGTTAAAGGTTAGGAAGAAGAGCAGAGATGCCTTCTGGAGTGCTCCGTATGTTTGTTGTGCACTTAGCACGATGGCTAGGCAAACAGAGAGCAGCGATTGCACCTGTCGTTCTTGAGAATGGAGTGCATGATATAATAGTTAGCGAGTAGATTCGTGGGAAAATATCGATGTATGTCAGTGGCGAATGGAGTAAATGTCAGTTTATACCACTCGATATAAGGACACTTACGAGATATTAAGAGCTGCAGAAATAGTAAAATTATCTTCCCTTTCTGTTCTCAGCTTCCCAGTCGCAGAATGAATTTTGACCGTCAGGTATCAGACGAAAATATCTATGTACAGGTTTCCTAGAAAACGAAAAATGAACATCTTGCGATAATTTTCGAACTGCTGATATCCATGGTGATCTTTGTCGAATATTCTCCTTCCAGAACCCTGTTTCTTATGTTTTGGGAGAACAAACATACAGGTTTTTTCTGTTTTTATCAATTTGGTAGAGTTATTGATCTTCAGAGTATTGTTGCCTTTTCTATAGGGCTCCAATAACAGCCCGCCAAATCAGAAACGAACGAGGAAGAAATGTTAACAACATAAATAGGGACTTGGCAACAATTCTTGAGTGGGGATCTAATAACTTGGTAGAATTCAACGCAAAAAAACACAAGCATGTCTTTTCTCTAGAAAAGCCGATCTTACTGTGCCCAGCATAGAATTGTCGGGAGTGACCATACCATTGAAGTCATCCATTTCGATGCTTGGTATTACTGTCGGCAGTAACCTTTCTTGGGAGAATCACGTGAGATCCATTGCTAACAGTGCATCCTAAAAACTTGGTTTTCTGTTTCGTGCCAGGAGCTTTTTCACCTCAAGTCAGCTCCTTATGATCTATAAGACACAGATTCGACCTGTCCTGGAATACTGTTCCCATATTTGGAGTGCTGCACCTGAACAAATCCTAAAACTCTTGGATTCTGTACAAAAGAGGGCAATTCGTCTCGTCGGTGATGCCTCGCTTACAAACTCGCTCCTAGAACACCGTAAAAGAGTAGGAGATCTGTCTCTATTTCATAGATATTTCCATGGGCGATGCTCTTCTGAATTATCAGCAATCGTTCCTCCTCTGGCAGTCTCGTCGAGACTAACCCGTCAAGTTGAAGTCTTCACATCCCTTCGTGGTCACCTTGGAGATCTGCAGAACATCTCTCTTCAAAGACTCGTTCACCTAACGAACAGCGAGGCTGTTGCCTAGGGAGGTGTTCCCCGAGGCATATAACCTCCAGAAATTCAAGAAGAACACCAATTCCTACCTGCTTGCCCTTGGTTCTCACATTACAGGTTATTCTTTTCGTGAGAACCACAACATTAAAAAAAAAGGATCTCAGTTGACTCAAATACCAGTTAAATCCACCATTACAAACTCATAAAAAGAGATTCCTAATCCCCATAAACCCATAGAACCGTACATAGGACAACAAAATCCCATGGCAGCATAATTAAGCTGATCGAAGACATAAAACCAAGACGCCCAACACGTTAAACGTTGCGTCCTCGTTACCCAACCCGCATAATTTCGTCCGAAGACGATCCACCGCAACCGTGTCAAAGGGCGTTTCGCCCACGCCATCTACTTTCTACCCACGGTCTCGGTCGAGTCAACAACCGACGGCTATCCCCTCTCCTTCCGCCAGAACACCGTTCTAACCCAGTTAATGCGGCCCAAAAGGGCCCGCGGGCCGTCGGTTCGGAGCTGTCTCTGATCGCTAATGAATCGCGATGTCGACTCCTAATTGCGACCGTCTTAATGACGGGGTAGAGGAGAAAGAAGTAGGCGGGTTACGAAAGGAAAAGTCGGAGGGACACTTGTTGGCCGAAAGCGGCGATAAGAAGAATTCTTTCGATAGAAAGTATTATGATATCATACGACTGGATTGCTCGAGACGAGAGTGGTTCGCTCTCACGAGTACCGAGGATCGACTGCTCTTATCGAGATTCTGGTATGGGATCGTCAACGCTTTCTTTTATCTTGCGTCATCTTGTACCTCTGTCTTCGCAAACCCTGCCTGCATATTTCCGTTTCCTTCCTTCTTAAAGCTGCAGCAATGAAACGTAATGAAGAGATCCCATAATAGTTACAATTAACCTTCTGAAACCTTTGTAACTGGCGCCCGAGCAGGTGAAATTGCCCCGAAGAGAAGTAACAGAAGTACGTACAAAATGACATATGGCTTTATTTCAGAGGCATAACTTGCTATTAGTGAATCTCAGCGATGTCATATTTTACTCCTATGATCTTTGGTTCTTTCTTCATAAAATCTTATCAACATTTATACAATAAAGCAACAATAAATAGAATATTTTCATATGAATTGGGATGAAGAAAAATTCATTTTGTCCATATGCTGTGGACAAAATGACATACAGGCAATAGGCAACGGTGGTGTTGCAACTATAGTTACAAAACTACTGACAAAGTTCACAAATGAAACGCTTGGTTCTTCTAGGAACATCAGAACAAGATGCGTGAGCCCAATGCCATGCATTTATGTATCAGATCAAGTTTTATCCAGACTTACATTGGTAAAAAAGATAGATATATGGACAGTTGTCTTCATCATCTCGAATGTTGCTCACAACATTTTATTCTTAATTGTTTTCTTTAAATAGTGCCCAAGGGACTTATCTTCTTCTCTTTGGAGTAGGTGTGAGCTCATTTTTCGATTTGATTGCAATCATATTTGGTGTAGAAGTTGAAACTGAGTACTTTCGTCGAGTCTTCGGTTCACTTTTGCTTTGTCCACTTATGAATCGTCCTTTAGGGACTTTTTTTTTAATGTTGTGGTTTTCTCGAAAAGGAATATCCTGTAATGTTCAGAGAACATCGTGAGAACCAAGGGCAAGCAGGTAGGAATTGGTGTTCTTCTTGAATTTCTGGAGGTTATATGCCTCGGGGAACACCTCCCTAGGCAATGTGTTCCAAAGCCTCGCTGTTCGTTGGATGAAGAGTCTTTGAAGAGAGATGTTCTGCAGGTCTCCAAAGTTACCACGAAGGGGTGTGAAGACTTAACTTGACGGGTTAGTCTGGAAGGGACTGCCAGAGGGGGAACGATTGCTGATAATTCAGAAGAGCATCGCCCATGGAAATACCTATAAAATAGAGACAGATCGCCCACTTTTCTACGGTGTTTCAGAGAAGTGAGCGAGCTTGTAAGCGATGCATCACCGACGAGACGAATTGCCCTTTTTGGTACGGAATCCAAGAGTTTTAGGGTGTGTTTAGGTGCAGCACTCCAAATATGGGAACAGTATTCCAGGACAGGTCGAATCTGTGCCTTATAGATCATAAGCAGCTGACCTGAGGTGAAATAGCTCCTGGCACGAAACAGAAAACCAAGTTTTTGGGATGCACTTTTAGCAATGGATCTCACGTGATTCTCCCAGGAAAGGTTACTGCCGACAGTAATGCCAAGCATCGAAATGGATGACTTCAATGGTATGGTCACTCCCGACAATTTTATGCTGGGCACAGTAAGATCGGCTTTTCTAGAGAAAAGACATGCTTGTGTTTGTTTGCGTTGAATTCTACCAGGTTATTAGATCCCCATTCAAGAATTGCTGCCAAGTCCATATTTATGTTGTTAACATTTCTTCCTCGTTCGTTTTTGATTTGGCGGGCTGGTATTGGAGCCCTAGAAGAAAAGGCGGTATGGAGGGTACTATCATCCGCGAAGCTGTGCACTGGACACGAAGTTGCTTCCAGCAAATCGTTGATGTGAAGTAGAAATACTGTTGGAGCCAGAATTGATCCCTGCGGAACACCAGCATTTATGGGTAGAGAGTCAGACGAAACTCCATCGACCACCACATGGAGAGATCTGTTTGAGAGAAAACTAGCTATCAGAGAACACAGCTTTGGGGGCACGCCATAAGATGGAAGCTTGGCGAGGAGTCCCTGATGCCAGACTCGATCGAATGCCTTGGAGATATCCAGTGCTACGGCTAGGGTTTTACCATATTTCTCGGTAGAAAGCTGCCATATATGTGAGACGTAAGCGAGCAAGTCACCAGTGGATCTCTGATGACGGAAACCATATTGTCTATCGTTGATAATTCCTGAGTGTTCCAGATGTTTCATGAGCTCGAAGTTGATGACTGGAGAAATCTCCTCATAGAAAAAGCAAGAGTAGGATAAAATGTATGGCCTTTATTAGCTGCAGATGAATGTTCTTGTTCTGAATATGCTGAGACAAGTCCTGGTTCTTTGTTTGCTGATGGAGCCTGAGATGAATTGTCTTGCTATTGTCCCTAAGATACTGTTAATTCAGCTGAAGTACCTATGTCATTTTGTCCGTTAACTGTATATGTCTTTTTGTCCATAAAGCGTTGAGAAAATAGAAATTTATCTATTTATATTCACTCTACATACACCAAAGGTAGGTTTTAAACTCAAACTGGATTTACAATCTAAAAATAAAGAGATCTATAAGGAAAAGTAACAAAAACAATAGAAAAAATAAAAATAAAGGGTGATATGAGTACAGGAAATATATAGAATGAATACGAAAAGAATATGTATTCAACATATAAGGAAAACTTCGTGAATATAATGATGAAGGATAAGAAGATACTTCATTGAAGTAAGAGAAATGCTAAGACACTTACGAGCATTGAGAAGTAGTTATTTAACATTCGATGCATTTATTAGAATGTTGTCTTATCAAAGTGGCCATATTTACAGCGATATGGTATGAAGGAAATAAACAGTGTGTAAAAACGAAAAGGGTGATAATTACAAAATGTATGACATTGTGTGGACTATTGGTCAAGCGTGAAGGCGCAAACACCTCGCATAATTCAACAATTTTAATTAATCCAATGTAATGAATGCCAAATCATATTCAAATATCTATAATCTTACTTAATAGACTACGTACTAAAATTTCAGGAAATCGAAGTTACGAAGGACGAATAACAGAAGATGAAAATTACGATATTACTTTTTCGCGTCCATAAACATTTCGAAATCTCTGCGATATTGACCTCCGTCACCTAACCGCGCCAATAATAGCGTATTTGCATGTGCAACCGACTGAGAAATCCGCGAGTTAACATAAATTTTGATAGCTTTCCCCGCGTGGCCGGTACATCCATTTCGATGTTTTCACAAAGTTAGATAACTGCCGCGTATGAGTATTTTTTAAATCCTTGTTACGTTCGGCTATTAATCATTTTTAAATTTTTGACTTCTAGACCTCTCGTTCATCATAATTTAACGGTAGGCTAATTTGATTATCTAAAGGGTGCCACACATCCACCGATCTATCTGACCGAATATACAGTTATCTTTCTTCAAATGAAGCTCCTACACTACATTCACTTTTATAATGTTGGTCATTCATATTCCTGTTGTTTGAACAAACGCAGCCGAGTTTTATACCCCAACATTGATTTCAAGAAAGTTATCAACAAAATAAAATTTACATTATTCTTGATTCTTGTAATTACCCATCAATTCATCTTATATCTTTGGGTTGATTTTTTTAATCAATTCTTGATTAGAATCAACAATTGATGTCGTCAAGTCTTGAACTTTCAGTTCAAGAGGATAATAAACATTAAATCTTCACAAGCATGCATATGAAAATTATGTGAAAGCAATGCAATTTTCTTCCATGGCGAAAAATAATATATTTCAACAGTGATCTCTTGTACTTTTCATGCAAATAACTAGAAAAGGAATCCTTTCTATCAATTCCTATACACGATAATTATTTTCGTCCATCACATCTTTTCCAATTCATTCATTTTCCGAATAAATTCACATTCTGAGAAATACGCTAAGAATGTAGTAAGGGTAACATAGTGTTGACTTGGAACATAAAAATATTTTGAAAAACGTCATAACTTCGATACAGAGTGGAATGTGTCAAATTTCCAAGGCCAGAGTTGTGATTTTATAATTGTGAATGGAGTATACTCTTGATATTGGTGCTGATGCATTCGTCCAATCTTTTATTCCATTGACTGAACAACCATTATAGCTTACAGACCAGAAAAATACATAATCAAAACTACAACTTTGATGGCATATTGAAAAAGTTAGGAGAGAAAAAGAAAAGAAAAGAAATGAAGAAGAAAGAAATGAAGAGAACATTCTCACAGCCCACTCTCTCTAATATTTTTTTTGTATATGTAGTTTATGATAGTGTGCGAGAATAATGGCAAATAAATCAAAATCCTTATCCTTCTCTGGACTACTTTTCCATAATTTTATTACAATTATAGTTTGGTAAGGAGATAAGGTTAGGTTAGGTCTGTACACCATTTAATGGTATTTACTTTGAAATTTTGAGTACTGTATTCCTTTTCCTACTCTGTCTTTTCACATAGCAACCTGTTAAGTTCTTCTTAATGCTTGTATTTTCAACCATAACATCACTTTGTAGGTTCGCTGATGAGATGTACTTGTTCAGAGAGCTCTCTGACTTTTAATTCTCTCATTACCTGTTTTTTTTCAATAATGATATCTTTATTTGTTGAGCTTAGTATTAATTTTGATTCTCATTCAAATGTGGATGGATTATCATTATTTCTCCACCTCATCCAGCAAATTCTTTCCTCTCCTTTTTTCTCTTTTTCTTCGACGAAAGGAAAAATATTATATATTCCAATGTGACCTAGAACTCATCCAGCAACTCCTCACTGCAGTAGGCTTCTTTAACGTGCTCACGAATGCAGCTCGAGAAGAGAGTGTTCACCGATGATAAACCAGCCTTTAACGACTTCTAGCAACGCCGTTAAATATTCATAAGATGCAAGATCTCATGGTGAAAGCATACCGTGCATTTTTACAAACATGAAAAACGCGAGGTACACAAGTAAATATTATTATGTTGATGTTAAGTGAACATTCTAGATTCGACGATAGTTCTCAGTTAATGGCCGATACATAGGCATTATGGTAAAATAATCTCTCGAACGTTAGACGGTACCGAACGGCTTTCTTTCTTTCAGACAACCCGGAACGGTTTGCGTTTTTCGCGTCTGGTAGAACGAATAACGAATTGGATTTTTATTCGAGCACGCAGTATTGAATAATGGGATGGTCCGTTCGAATAGCAATCTTGCGGTTGCAAACCAAGGTTTTTTGCGGGAAGTTTACGGTTCACTAGTTCGTCTTGACACCCGAGACGTTTCGACTGCTCGATAAGCGAATATCTCAGAAAAATGAGAAAAGATACCGAAAACATTTAATCTATGTAAGCAATGTGAATTTTGTACCCCCTTTTGAATTGATATAATAATAAACTGAGACCATATCTACCGAATCTATAGAGTAGGCCTAATGTCAAACACTATGTGATCTGAAGCGATGGCTTTCGATGACCCCTCTCTACGCTCTCTCTCTCAGTACCACGCTCTCTAACTAGACGCAAGCAAGGTCAAAGCAAGTAAACAATATAACATAACCTGCCATTTTCTATTCCCTGACGGAATGTACATTGCATTAATCTGTACGAATAAAGCCCACTGATAAACTGTGAATAAACAACACGTTATCCACCAAGAAGTGTTTTATTATTTTACATCTATTTATCTGGATTAAGGATGTGCAAGGCGATTTTCCCAAAAAAGGACCAAGGAAATATATTAGTTTTTCTATTATTATTTTTATTGTATTGTAATTTTTTCTTATTTAGTTCTTTCATTCATGTTCGATCAAACCTCATCGAATAAATTATCATTTTTGTTAGATATTCTTAGTTATTCTCGCGAAGTAATCAAACAAACACACTTGATTTCTTTTGAAATTATATTAAAAACATCCTGGTGGGCTCTCAGGGTGGCGAAAGAATGAGAACTGAAAACTGGCGACTACTCAGGACACCTTCGCATTCTAAATGAGTGCGAGGAGGTCCTGTATGTGGTTACAGATAACCCACCACTGAGACTCGAGTTTCAGAAAGTGTAATAAATCGAAATATTTCAGTTGACTACTATAGACTTCTGAAATTGATATTCATGGGCCCGAAAATTATTGAATTTCTTACCGGTATGGTACAGGATGTTGGCGAGACGATAACGATTGAAATTATTGATTTTCGGTTCAAGTTTCTCATGAGACTCAGACGATATCAGAAAATCGTTCCACGAAATCGGTTGCACTAAATGCGTACGATAGCAGAAGAATTTGAGGCTAAAATTGTGGGATTTGCAACGTGGCAGTAAACGAAAGTTTCATAGAAAGTTGCATCATCCTTTCAGAACCCACCCAAAGGAGGTGGGAAGAAAGAAAATCTTTGATTCGATTTGTTTTTAAAGAACGAAGATGAGAGCAGCTGGAGAGGTCTGAAACGGGAAGATTCTCAGTTGACTCGGGAACGGTGTTGGGGTTCTTTTGGAAGTACGGTCTCAAACGGAGACGGAAAAGTGTTAAGTCGAAAGTAAAAGATTTTCGAAATCAATTAGACTTATTAAGATTACGCCTCGTCGATAAACCGGGAGTGAAATTAATCTGTGAACAGAGAGTAAGCGACGTGTTTTGTGTTCCTTTAGTTTTTCAGGATGTTTTCATCATTCCTTAGGATTACCTGCACGAGGAGAAAGGTCAGGTATTTTTGTGTAAGCTTGGCTTGTTTGAGTATTGTTAGTAAGCTGCATGCAACGTCAGAGTCCCGAATAATCCCCCTAAGTATTCGAAAATTTGAGTTGTATTATTTTGAGATCACCCCATGTTTACGGTTTAGGGTTATTTTGATAAACCCCTAAGGTTTCACCTCTCCTCCAATCAAATATAAAACCTCCAAACTCTAATTCCTCTCTGGCTCTTCCACATCATCAATTTCAACGAAAGTTTAATTTGCGCTCTATGCCATTGGTCGTCGCGACGAAAAAATCCCCAATCAGGTCTCTTCAGGTTATATCATAGAAATTCTAAAAGAATAGTGTGGAGTAGGGTCTAGGAGCATAGAATAACTGGAGAGAAGGCTCCCCTACGAAAATGAACTGCCAAAAACGTCCGAACTTGTCAGTTCGCCGCAAGGTCACGAGATGGCGACAACGTCGTTTCTTCCTACAACATGGCTATCCTTAATAAAATTATCTTTAATGGTTATTCGTTGTTATTACTTATTAGGTCCCATTTATTACTATATCATAATATATATTCTTTTGATAGAAAGCAATACATACTTTTTTTCGTAAATCCGACAATATAATGCATATAGCACGTGTAAAGAAATGGCTACAAGGATCAGATTGAGTATAGGAAGAAAAATCTGTTTCCCGCTCCGAATCTAAGTGTTAGCAGAGGGAATGTAAACGGGGTACCATACAATTCTGCGTATAATACACCGAATACACGAGAACAGATAAAACCTCAGTCTTCCCGTATAATAATAATAATAATACTTACCTGAATGTTCGCTTTTTCCGATAAGGATATTGTTTTGACAAATTTATTACCGATCACAGACTTCCCATAAAATTGCGCATAAAAAGTTGATTAGAATGAAGCGATTTTATGTCATCAATATTGTCTATGTTATGATTTATGGCCATTTTCAATTAAAAAAAAGCATAAACGTATCAATAACAATGACAGCCACATTATATTCTTTGCAATTGTAGCGCCATAGAACAAAATATCTGACATGTTACTGAATAAAGGATCTCAGCGTTATCTATCGGGCGTCACACGAAACTCTAACTTCCGCCGTTATTGGCAGTTCAAAATGAGCGTATGAAGCCTTCCCTCCAGTTATTCTATGCTCCTAGGTAGGGTGGTCATAGACTAAGACAACGGATACATGGCCCTATAACTGTGCCCATAGGGAACAGAAACTCTACTCTTGACACACATCCTTTAGAAATGTGCACGATCGTTAAGTAGGGTGCCGCCCTCATTATTTTGTCCAGATGAAGTATTTCCCACAATTTTTCATTCTTGTCTCACCTGAATCCAAGCACGATTATGTTAAGAACGACATTGCTGCACTAGAATTAAGTAGGGGTACAATTAAGTACCAGTATTGGGTAAAAGTATATTTCTCCAAAGTAGTTACCTATTCCTAAGAATAAACTAAACTAAACAACAATTGGCGCCCGAGAGAAAATTCAATCAGCATGGTTTCATAAACGAAATTATGATACAACATAAAAAAATCCCACTTACCACGCTCAATCCCACCCTGTAGCTGGTAAGTTCCAAATCCAAAGTCTGCAACATATCCTCCACCGCCTTCCTCTCGTCCAGCACCGGACCCGAAGACTTTACATCCCCAGACAGCAACTTAAATCGTCGCCTAAACTCCCCTAGAGGCATATAGTTGGGGAAACCTTGCTTGTTCAGTCTTACCGAGTCCAAAATCTGGGCTCCTCTTATCTGAAATCGCCACCAGAATCAGACAAACCCTTCAATTACAATTGGCGACGACTCACCTGCGATCTCAAAAGAGGCAGGTTTATCAGGTCGTTGGTACCCTCGTTTTTGACACCCAAAAGGTTGGAGCTGACGTCGTTGCATGCTGCATCGTGGCGGGGGAGCATGCACTGCACGAACCTCAGTTTCGTGCGTCTCAAGGTCTCTATGAGGCCGTCTATGGTGAACTTGGTCTGCAAAGAAAACGGAATTATTGACGCACATTTCAAATCTATCGAATTTACTAACCTGGAGACAGACACTCTTTCTCTTCATAGCCGCAGTGCCACCAAACGTCCTTCTCATGCTCGAAGCCCTTTTTAAGGACTGGGAACCGTCGAGTGCCAGCATGGATCCACTCATGGCGGATCCTCCCAAGCCTCTTACGTTGACAAAAAGCTTGCTCAAGTCCTCCCTAGAAAACCGAAACACTTAAGACATGCCAGTGACTGCTCCCACGATGTTTGAGACTCACTTGCAACTTTCCAGAAGCATTCCCATCGCAGCTCTCGCAATGGGGTTCTCCCTGCTACTTTTCAACCACCCCTTTACGGAATAAAGGACAGGGTTGGTGCCCTGGAGGTGATGAAGCATGAACTGGTTGTTTCCTGGCGCTTTCCTCAGTAATAACTGATGGTCTCTATCGTTGTAATGCGTGAAAAGCCTGAAAAATATGGAGTTGCAGTTGACTCTTCGCACATAAGCAAAAATAAGCTGAAGAGTGAAATCCTGAATGAAAGCCTCCTCTATACTCTTCCACATTTGTCTATCTCTGGCTTGACTCATCCAGTTTTTACCTGCCATCTCTCGGAAATCGTCCTCTACCTTTTTTGTGGTCCGCCTCTACTTCTCTTGGTTTCTTGAGGTCTCCATTGTAACCTTCCTAGTGTCCATCTGCTGCTGTCCTGGCTGCCTATTTGGCCATCTAGAGGTCAAACAGTGGAGATAGGCTGGTCACATAGCCAAACAGGACAGCAGCAGATGGACACTAAGAACGTTACAATGGAGACCTCGTGAAACCAAGAGAAGTAGAGGCAGACCACAAAGAAGATAGGTGCACCATATGCGAGAGATGGCAGGTAGAAACTGACCTGGTCAGGCCAGATATAGGCAAATGAGGAAGAGTATGGAGGAGGCTTTCATTCAGGAGTGGATGGTGGAAAGCTGAAGAACACGAAGATTTCATTACGGCCTCTAAACAAAGTAAGGGAGACATTGCAACTCGCTATAACCTTTTCAGATGCTATAGAGACATTTTATGTCGTATTTTCACATGGGGCTACCTACTTTCTGAAGTATTTCGCTTCTTTGATCGCCAGAAAAGCAGAATAAACCTTTCCTAGACTTCGTAATGATCGCTTTCGCAAGTAATAAAATTCCGTACGAACCTTTCCATAAACGACTCGTCGCTAGACCCCGGATATATTCCCTCTTCGTCCAACAGCCACAGCAACCCCCGTCTATCCGCTTCGTGCAAGTCGGCGTAGGAGGTTCGCACCACGCTGTTCTGCGCCGTCTTGTCCAAAAGGTTAACCAGTGGCAGCGGGTTGCAGTGGTTCTCGTTTTCGTTCGTGTCGAAGTCGACCTCGATGTTCTCTTGCACGTATTTGTCTTTGGGCGCCACCAAGTTTATGTTGTGGAAGAGGAGCTGCAGCCTTTCCTGCAGGTAATTGTGGCAGAGATCGTCGAAAGTGGCTCCTATCTGGTGTCCGCAGGTGGCAGGGTTTTGGAAGCCCGGACAGTCGACCAGCAGGATGGAAGATACCGAGTGTGTCGGTGCTGATAGGGATCTATGGATGAAAAAGGGGTTTTTCAACTTATTCCTGCTTCTGGGTACCTTGAAATTTGAAGAATATTCACCTATTCAATAAGAAGACGATGCAGTTGAACAATTCCGAGTACAACCCGATGATAAGGCCTTCTATAGCTTCCATGCCGACAGCTTCTCTGTCGAATCCTTTCTCGATCGGCGATGGAGTCCTAAATGGAGGTCGTGGAGCGCTTGGCGTAACCATACCACCAGAAGTCGTGCTGAAAAGGAGCCTAGAAAGATCCTCGATGTTCGCACCCAACAGGGTGCAAGTCCTCTGGGCGGCTTGGGGATTCGCGAACTGATATCGATTGGTGCCGGGAGCTACAAAGACCAAAACGATACATGACTCTAAGAACTACCATTTAAACCATTTCCTCACCTTTAACAGCTCCGGCACAACCCAGATGGTATATAGCCGCCAATACCGTAAAGATGAGCTTTTGTTCCGTCTCCGATATGCCCAGGATGTTCATGGAAGAGCAAACTTTAATAAACTCGGTCTGAGCCCTCTGTCTATCTTCGTGCTTCTGAGGAGGAGCGAAGAAATAATTGGTTTCGTTGCCAGAAACGTTGTCCAGAAGAAGTTCTTTGCGGAGTCTACCTTCGACTCCACACAGGATCCTCTGCATTATGTGGAATGTGGTCTCGTTGTCCAGCTTCTTTACGATTCTGTTCTTTTCCAAAAGGAGGACCTGGTGACATAATCAAAGTTCAAGCCTCACAGGTCGCTCCTGATATCTGTAGCTTAGAAAAATGAACCGTCCTCACCTGTATGCTGGCCGAAGCAACGATTCCGCTCTGATCGTAGTCAAGGCTGAAAATCTGCGTGAATCTGGTAGCGTTCGAGTTCATCACCGTCTTGCAGTTCCCGAAGTTCTCCAGCACCGTCCACAAGGCCGCCAGTTTTTCCACGGTGACCACTTTGTTGAGGGAACCGGCTGAGGTGACTAGATACTGAACGGCGTGTCTGAAATTCGTGGTTTTACCGGAGCCCGATCTGCCCAGGAAGAGCAACGATTGGTCCCTTCTGGTCGACACCATGCCGTGGTAGGAGGACTGCGATATCGAGTAGATATGGGGAGGCATGTCCTCGCTTTTGCAGCCCTTGAAAAGCGATACAACCTTCGGAAAGAAGAAAAATTAGTTAATTGCTTATGGTTCGGCACAGGATGTTTGGCGATACGATAACGATTGAAATTATTGGTTTTCGGTTCAAGTTTCTCATGAGACTCAGACGATAAGAGAAAATCGATTCATGAAATCGGTTGCACCAAATGCGTACGATAGCAGAAGTAGTTGAGGCTAAAATCGTGTGATTTGCAACGTGGCAGTACCCGAAAGTTTAATGGGAAATTGCATCATCCACCCACGGGGGGTGAGAAGAAGGAAAATCTTTAATTTGATTGGTTTTTAAAGAACGAAGACGAGGGTAGCTGGAGAAGTCTGGAACGGGAAGATTCTGAGTTGACTCGGGAATGGCGAAAGGGTAACTCAGTCTCATTCTCTCTGCGGGTACTCACCTTCTCGGAGTAAATAGCTAAAGGTGCCATCGGATTGATGACAATCAAGGTGGAATTACTGGCGTAGGTGTGGATCAGATTGAACGCGAACCTCTGCCTCAGAGTGTGGAGGATGCTGGTTTCATTGAGTCGCCTCAAATGAGTCAGATCTTCCACCCTGTCGAATTGCGGTGGATTTGCCTGAGAAGATAAAGGAGTTGTTAGATCGTATACTGTTGGATGAAAGGCAGATTACTTACAATTTCGATATCATCTTCGTCCACAATCAAGTTGTCGCCAGTCTGGTCGATGTGGATCTTGACTTTACCCGATTCCAAGTGTTCGTCTTGAATTTTCGTGGCTAGGGCGAAGCCACCTCGGTGCATGAACCATACTTTTTCCTTTTCCAACCATTGCTTTTCCTTCTGAAGATGCTCTTCGGTTTTAGCCTGGAAAAAAAGTGTTGTCAATAAAACTCAAACTAAAATAGAAGTACAAGTTAGAATAAGATGGAAAAAAGCATCTGGCAAACTCCTAACCATTTTTGGTCCTTCTGAGTAATACTTGAAACAATTTTTCTCATCGAGTGACTTGAAGAAACCACTAAGCTTCCTTATGCTTGCTATGAAGTTGACTTTCTTCCAATCAGCTTCTTTACTTTTAGAATCGAAGCTTCTTCTCGAGCTCCTCCTGAAAGAACCATTCAGAGATCTCGAAAAATACCCATTGGATTCTTGAGGTTCATCCTTTTTGATCATTTTGGGAGGCTTGGTCTTCCTCAGATCACTCTCCCAGGTAGAATCCTGGACGTCAAATATGTCCAGGTGTCTCATCTTAGCCTCCGACGCTTTGGTAGGGTTCGAGAATAGTCTACTACAGACGTCTCTGTTAGATTTCCCTTTTCCATCGCTAACACCATCGTAATTTCTGATAGATTCCAAAGAATCACTTTCGCTGGCACCTTCAGAGTTTATACTCTTCTGGAGGCTGTCGATCTTGGGCGCTTCGCATTTCTTGGACCTGTCGCTCCTTCTGGAACCTCTCAAAGAACCGTTCCTTACGAATGGCTGGTTCTTTTCTTTAGGGTTGTAGTTTCCGTGACCGTGGTAGCTACCCTTGCAACCAGCGTGGTTTTTCGGATCTTTGGTTTCGACTGGGACGAGGTCTCTGCCTCGTAAAGAGTTCTCGAATATGTTGGGGCATACGAACATTTTTATTTGAGTTTTTTGGATTTTGGTTTCTCGAACATTCAGAGCTGATAAGCTGTAATTCTTTTTTCTTCAGAAATCGTTTTGAGGGTTTCTGATGGATGTTGTGTGTTCAGGGATATGCGAACTTGAATTTGGTGAATTGATTCTTCATTTAACCTTCGCAAAGAAGAAGTTGAAGACCTAGTTTTAGGTTGATAGGAGCAGCGTTGCCCATTGTCGAGAGAAATGAGAATTAGTGGTCATACCCCGTAGAAACCCAGATAACCTTCGAACCATCCTTAGACCATCTGCGTACATGAACAATTCAAATTCCAATACGCTATCATTACGCTAAACAAGGCCTGAAACTCCTAAATCCACTTATAAATAGAAGAAATCGGCCTTGACTAGAGATCCTATAGATTCGGTATTACACACGATCTCGGAGAGAATTTATGAATACGTCTCATTATATTGTGATATGCTAATTCCACATGTCACGCCTAAACGTATCCCTGTGAGAGGTAGAGAGGAAAATCATAATGCAACAACGAATAGGTACAAGAACAATCGCAAGTCGATTTTTCGATATTCAAATGAGGAGGCCCGTGGGCAGACGTGAGGAAACGATTATTAGATCGAACGAATGAGGTTAGGTTCGGCCGATTGGTTTCTAGGAAATGCGCTTTACTAGATCAAGGTGTATTAGAGCCGGTGACATCAAAGTGTTTCGAGAAGGACTTCGGAGAAGCTGCAAAAATGTTGCGAATGAATTAGGACATAAACTTACAGAAACAAAAATGACATCTAGAAGTTTAAACTCTTTCTTATTTCAGGCTGACTCAGATCAATGAAGAATAAGAAATGAGATTTCGGAAGTTGGTTCGTTCGTACCTTCTTCTGTATTAAGGGAAAACGAACGCTGTATCAGATAGATGGGTCTCAAAAGCAAAACCCTTGGCTCTTCCCCTAAATCTAACAATTTGTGAAGTCTTTATCAGTTAGTTCTCCAGTGATAATGTCGAAAATCTGATCCGTCACGACCTGCGGCTCAGGTCCTCAGGATAATATGCTTCCCCTGTGACTCCTTTGCAATTTATACAGGGTGTGTCGTAATGAATGGAAAATGTGGTACCTGCGGGTAGAGGACGTTGTGGCAGTTCAGAAAAATATGTTTTATGTCTGTTAAAAGTCTCACGGTTTTGGAGATATTCGACATTTTCGAAAATTCAAAAAATTACACCCCTTGCCACTCTTGTTGGTGTCAAGAATATAAATGAAGGAATTTTTTCAATCTGTTTATTGGATAGTATTCTTGGATAGATGCGTTATCGAATGAAAACTATAAGTTTTGGAGCGCATGCGTAGTTTTTTCTCAAATAAAGATCTAGCTCAAATATCATGTTTTGCTTATTTCAACCTAACGAGGTGTGATTAAAATATGGTCACCTGTTTGCCAAATTGAGAAAAAAAACATGCACTTTCATTGAGATCCTCTTATGGCAAAACTCACTGTATTTCCATCCTTAAATACAAAATAAATTCCCGGTACCATCACTCTGATTGAAGCAATAAAGAACACTTGACACTTAACAACAAACTACTTCATTTCCCTTTCAGAAACTTTTCTGTTTTATTTGGAAAGGCAGGCATTATCTCACCATCATAAAAAGATATCTAATGGAATGGTCTATTTTTCTAGAAACATGTTTTCACTTTCCATTACAGTCACGGTTCTGTAAAAATTTTTAATAGTCCCTTAAAATGCTTCACGATTATGTAATGAAAGCTAGAAGTGGCAGAACGAATGAGAACATTAATTATTTATTATTATTGATCCATTATTTGATTGATTGATTTCGAACAACGTAATATCAGATCCTTTCTGTACAATATTTATTCGTGAGTTTCGATCTTCTTACTGGGATTAAATTATTTTTATTATTAATTATTTTCTGAATAAAGATCATTTCGAGAGCGTATAAAAATTTAAAATGGATATAATAGGATAATATCGACATTTGCAATATTCATTATTCTATCTACGTTTTTCTTCTGTTTTTCTAGAGAGATAAGTAATTAAAACTAATTAACTAGCTAAATTCCTGGTCGAAGAGTGTAGGAAGAACGATATGGAGTTGGAAATACAAGGACATGTTGCCAACCGAATGAAAATTAATTTTTTCATCAATGAGCAATCCGTTAATCTCTCATAAAGGCCGATTTAGTATAATGGATATTACCTGCTTGTGAATCATTGTAGGTTGATTGGAATTAATTGTTAATTCTTCGAAACAATGGGGAACAATCTGTATAGGATGATTATGACAGGATGTTTCTTGAATGCTAGCGATTTGCATCGACTAAATTGATAGGATATTTGGATAAAACGATTTTGATTCTCGATGAAATTGCAAGAAAAATTTATAAATAAACTAGCTGACCCCGCGAACTCCGTTCCGCCTTAGGGGCAATAAATAAGCAGTTTTTGTTGTACCCGTTAGGTTAGGTAGAGGGTCGAAAATTAAGGGTTGTATGTATTTGTGTGTGCTGTATCATAAAAAAAATTAAAATAAAAAATTTTGTCCAAAAAAATTGAAAAAAAAGTTAGGGGTGGACCATCCTTATAACATTTAGGGGAATGAAAAATAGATGTTGGCCGATTCCCGGTCCTACCCGATATGCACACAAAATTTCACGAAAATCGGTCTAGCCGTTTCGGAGGAGTTCGGCCACAAAGTGCAGACAGGAGAATTTTATATATACTCCATTCACTTTCATTTAATCACATAGGAGGTCATGGTTTCGTTTTCAGGAGTTGGTGCCCCTGATGAAAAGCACAGAACATATGATGAAAAGTCAGTGCGCACACAGAAAATATCGTTAATGACAAAACGGCGTTGCCAGTTTCTTGGTTTACATCAAAGTAAAAGTATCAAAGATATTCCACATTTTGTTAGGTTTACAAATTGTTCGCAGATTTTTGGTATTTAATCGATATTTGCAGGTGAGTTTTTCGTCGAATATCCAAGATTAACGTTTGTTTATTGTTTTTAGCATCAGTTTGGAGCGTGAGGACAATTTTCAAGACCAGGACGAATGTTTACATTTCGAGGTTGAAGGGATACACGGGAATTTTGTTGAAAAAGCTGTTATTTGGACAGATATCGCAGTAGATGGATCGGATGGAGCCTTGAGAGGTTGATTAGGATGATATTTTTCAGGGTTTCAAAGAAATTTGGCGATATCTGAGCAGATTTGCAAAAGTTAGGTACCTCACTAATGAGGTGGAACTTAGACCTAATTCTCCTATAAGAAACGCCATTCAGAGGTCGAGATGGTGAAAAATGTATTCTTTAGATGTTGTTTGAACAAACGCAGCCGAGTTTTATATCCCAACATTGATTTTAAGAAAGTTATCAACAAAATAAAATTGACATTATTCTTGATTCTTGTAATTACCCATCAATTATTCTTGTATCTTTGGGTTGATTTGTTTTAATGAATTCTTGATTAGAATCAACAATTGATGTCGTCAAGTCTTGAACTTTCAGTTCAAGAGGATAATAATCACTAAATCTTCACAAGCATGTATATGAAAATGATGTGAAAGCAATGCAATTTTCTTCCATGGCGAAAAATAATATATTTCAACAGTGATCTCTTGTACTTTTCATGCAAATAACTAGAAAAGGAATCCTTTCTATCATATCATATAAACGTTAATTATTTTCGTCCATCACATCTTTTCCAATTCATTCATTTTCCGAATAAATTCACATCCTGAGAAATACGCTAAGAATGTAGAAAGGGCAACATAGTGTTGACTTGGAACATAAAAATATTTTGAAAAACGTCATAATTTCGATACAGAGTGGAATGTGTCAAATTTCCAAGACCAGAGTTGTGATTTTATAATTGTGAGTGGAGTATACATATACATAAGATGAGGTTAAGGGCATTTACTAAAGATTATTTCGGCCTTCGCTAAGCCTTTAATGATCTATTCATAACCTTTTTTAGTACCACAATACGGAGTCGCTTTGATGCTTTCGTAAAATTTAATTTGAAGAAACATATTTTTCTGAACCGCCACAAGCTCCTCTCCCATAATATCCTGGTTGAAAATATGACCAATAAAGTTCCTACTTTATAATTTATTCAAAAATTCAGGGGGCGATAAACAGAAAAACTGATAAATACACATTCTGCAAAATATTATTCCGCATTTAAACTTAAAATTTCTTACATTTATTCCGAAAATTGACTGAGATATCATGGAAATAAAATCGTTTGTCCGGATTTTTTTGAAATGACAGCTCACCAGTTTTTTCCTAATATCCGAAGAAAAACGGAAAAGCGAGTAAAACACAATCTAGAGAAGCTCAAGCTTTGATTAAAAAAAAATTGTTGGTCTTTGCCGCATACGAGCTGAGATATCATGGAAATAAAAAGTAAGTAAGAGTAAGAAGCATCTTCTGAAGATGATTTTTCAACGAAAATTCACCAAACTCCTCCTCAAACCACAACACCCATCAGGAATCCGTCATCCTTTTAAATTTCCGCGAAAAACCATAAAAAATCCACCTCAACACCCTTCCACCACCTAACCACACTGCACGCCCACTCAACACCACCACAAAACCATCCAAAAAAAATTGTCCTTTCGAAATCGGATCACCAGTATCGCCCCATCGCGACCGTGCCCGACACCGGGGCCGCGGCAGTGAGATAAGAACGACCGACACCTTCCTCGACGTGCAGCGATACTAATAGGCGAGCACCTGGTGGTACCACTCGTGCTATGTCGTCCGGCGTGGTGTTATGACGATTGAGTCTTGACTCTTGGGAGATGCACCGGAGGTGCCACAATCTTTGTGGTCGGATGTCGACGCCTCGAAGATGTAGGTATAGTCGAGATAAGGTCTTTTTGGGTTCCGTAATCGCTCCGAGATTTACGTACAGGTGATTTGTGAAGATTTGTGGTCGGAGGAAGAGATTACGCGTTTTAATTGTTTGGTAGGATGGTTATCTTGTTTGAGGAGGTGTTTAAGACTGGTAGCTAGCGTTTACAAGAGACCTTCATGAAGATGATGAAAAAAAAAATACAGTGATGTTTGAAAAGAACAGACTCTTGTCTAGAGATAGCGATTCTACGTCATATCCTTGAGCATAGCATCTTCAATGAGGGCCACAGTTCTAGAACGGTCAATCTCACTTATCACCCTACGATTTATATTGGTAGGCAAAATCGTAACATTCAACTGCTTTAGCTGAAGGAATAATCACAGTGGAAAAATTGAAAACATCTTTTTAAAAGACCCTAGATAGTTTCTTTTCATGTATATTTCTACGCATCAATGAGTATTACGTGAATCTATGTGTATAAGAATAACCGCTAGGGACATTCATGGAGAAGAGTCTAAGAGTCTATTGATTGTTAGTCAACAGTACCTAATTGCCGGTAGTAAACAGTTCCATTCAATGTGAGTTATCATCTGTGTTCAGTATGGTTAAGAAATAAACCCCTTTGATGAGTCTGCATCTTATTATTCACCATCCCTCGACTGTATAACGATTGATCGAATATTCCCTAGCAGGGTACATCACAGAACATTTTAGAAAAAGAAGTGAATAGACCAAACTTTGCAATTGGTGCATTAGAAAAAGAATCAGCTTGGCCTGAAGCAAACGGGCATAAAGTGTGTGTTGGTTTACCAGGATGTACTGATATCTAGTTAGCCTAGACCAGTTCCATGCATTAACTAAATATTGCGATACCGTATCAACGAACAATAACTTATTAGAAGTGTCAGTGTAGAGTTCGACGTCAAAAAAGTAAACCAGAGTTACGCAATAAATTTAAAAAAAATGATGTCCACCGAAATTGTAAAAATCGAAAAATTGTAGTATCGAGCCATCATCAAGTACCTGTATTTAAAAGGGTTAAGAGATAAGCAGATTTACGAAGATATGCTTGATACCCTATCCCTACCATATCAACGAACAATAACTTATTAGAAGTGTCAGTGTAGAGTTCGACGTCAAAAAAGTGAACCAGAGTTACGCAATAAATTAAAAAAAAAATGATGTCCACCGAAATTGTAAAAATCGAAAAATTGGAGTATCGAGCCATCATCAAGTACCTGTATTTAAAAGGGTTAAGAGATAAGCAGATTTACGAAGATATGCTTAATACCCTTGGTGATCAATGTCCTTCGTATGCGACCGTGAAAAATTGGACTGCAAGCTTCAAAAGAGGTAAATTTTCCATTGAAGATCATGACCGATCGGGAAGGTCAGTTTCTGTATCAGTCCCCGAAAATATCGATGCAGTTCATGACATGATTTTATCAGACCGTCGAATTGGGCTAAAACGGATATCTGAAGCACTGAAGATTTCATACGAACGCTTTCATCATAGAGTTCACGTCAATTTGGACATGAGAAAAATTTCTGCAAAAAGGATCCCCAAATGGTTGAATGTTGACCAAAAGCGTGGTTCGATCTGTGCTCGATTTGAAAACGATGTAGACTTCTTAAACCGAATTGTTACTATGGATGAGACTTGGGTACATTTCTACTAACCAGAAACAAAGCAACAATCGATGGAATGGCGACACTCTGGTTCTCCAAGACCTAAGACGTTTCGTGTCCAAAAATCTGCTGGAAAAGTTCTTGCTTCAGTTTTTTGGGATTGCCATGGAGTAATCATGATTGATTTTTGGGTAAGGGTAGAACAATAACTGGAGATTAGTATTCGACATTACTGACCACTCTACGGGAAAAAATTGGAGATAAAAGACGCGGAAAGATAGCCAAAGGTATTTTGTTTTTATAGGACAACGCCCCAGTACACAAATCTCATGTTGTCATGCAAAAAAGTCGTGATTTAGGGTTGGAATTACTATAACACCTCCCTTATTCACCAGATTTGGCTCCGTCCGAGAACCATCTCTTTCCTCAACTGAAAAAAAGTTTAAAAGGTCGTAAATTTTCTTCCAACGAGGAGGTAATAAAAGCTGTGGAGGACTGGTTAGCAGAGCAAAGAGAAACATTTTTTTAAGGTCTAGAGACGTTGCAGGTTCGCTGTAATAAATGTATTCAATTAAGAGGAGAATATGTTGAGTAATAAAATATTTTGACATTGAAATTTTGTTTGGTTCTATAGTAGGCTAAGAATTTTTCGTAAATTGACAACGAATTCTTATCAGAGTTCAAGACCATTTTCAATCAAAATTCGACAAATATAGACATTTGGGCAAAATGGTTACGTCCTTGGCCATAGGTGGAAACCTATAATGATTCAACAAACAACCATTAGAAGATGTAGAAATTGTTTTTATCTAGAAACCAAGTAACCTTGGACGGATTCAATATTAATTCCTGATTATTATTTCAATAATTTTTTTTATATTCCTTCACCTAACATTTCTACCGTTTCCGTCTTCGGAACATCATTTAAACCCAATAATGACCAGTTACTATCAACCGGTATCAAACCAAGACCATCAAGGTCAAAGGTCCTCTATCGCGCCATCCGTACGAAAAAGGCGGTATTATTACCTGTACGTTAAAAAATAACTTCCAGAGATAGGATCCACAACGTTTCGTCCTAAAAGACGCCGCTTTTTTAACGGCGGACACCATATTCGCGTGGGTATGGAACTGTCGCAATATCCAACGCATTACGTGGGCATTTTTTTATGGACGACTCGTTAAGAAATCAACGTGGGCTCTGAAAATCGAATGCAGGTAGAAAAAACGTTTGGAAATAGCGCCAGACGAGGTGGATGTCACTTCAGTCCTTCGCGGAATACAGTTGGCTGTCACGACGATTCGAGGAATAATAAAGCTAGAAAACTGTAGTCATTTTATCGATGAAAGGTCAGGGAGAAAACTGGACAACGTATACTCTCGACTCCCGCGTGCGATAGTTCTTACGTTCTGGAGTTTTCCATTCCTAGGCGCATCCAGGCTTCAAGAGAAAGGAATCGGCGCGATATATACGGGGCACATTGGCGAAGGGGATGATTATTATTCAGAGCCAAGCAACGAGTGGAAATAAATATTAGTGGAAATAAATCGTACAGAATTTTGCTCAAATTAGTTCTTCAGTTGTTGATTAGTGGTGTTTTAATAAGTGTAAATAAATAGTTCATTTATCCCGGACGTTTTGATAATCAAGAAGTGCTGTCATGGAAAGAATTTTGCGAACTCTCCCCTGTACAAAATCCCACTGACGTGTGAAACTGAACAGGAGAAACGGGCAATAGTCACGATTCTGAAATTTACATGTCATATTCCGTAGATTTTATCGTCGTAACCTATGAATTGAGTTATGCGCGTAAACTTCTCACAGATTGCCATCTAGAAAGGTTCCGTCTCTATCTCTCTCTCTCTCTCTTGGACGTGCACAATAAACGGGGAAATTTCGAAATTTCGTTGATTTATCGAAGAAATTTTCAACGGTTCTCTAATTGGCCTCAAAAGGTAACGATGTCGTTGTATCGTGATGTTTGTTTTTCCTTAAAAATGATACCTGGGGAGCGTACTCATTAGCACCGATTCGAAACGGTTATGCGGTCCAACGTTTCGGTACGAGGGTATCTGAAAAATATTCTGCTTCATTCTGATATTGCACGTTGCTCAGATAAGATGATAACATTAATTGCAAATACGAAAATGAATCGCCAAAACCGCCTGGATGAAGAATAATAAGGTTCTCGTGTCGAGAACTTTTGCTCTTTATGCCTAAGTGCGAATCAGGATACCATCATGATAGGCCTAAGTGCCTGCAATATGTTCCATCATTCTTGGCACTTAGAACTATGTGTGAAAGCCTCTACTACCATAATGAACCTAAGTGCCAAGAACGGCAAAAACAATATAATTGTTTTTGTCGTTCTTGGCACTTAGACCTATGTGCGCCTCCCGAAACTATCTTATTGGGTCTAAGTGCCCAGAACTGCGGAACCAATTTCTGTATTTGCCATTTTTGGCACGTAGGCTTATTATGATAGTATGTATTGGGATTCGCACATAGGTCTAAGTGCCACGAACGACAAAAACAATTCATTATTGTTTTTGCCGTTCTTGGCACTTAGGCCCATTATGGTAATAGAGGCTTTCATAGGTACATAGTCCTCAGTACCAAGAACGACAAAAACAATTCATTATTGTTTTTGTCGTTCTTGGCACTTAGGCCCATTATGGTAATAGAGGCTTTCACACATAGGCCTCAGTACCAAGAATGACAAAAACAATTCATTATTGTTCCTGCCATTCTTGGGGGTCCATCATGAAAGTATCAGGATTCCCAAGAACAAAAATACAATTGTTCTCTTCGCGTTTCTTTGCACTAAGGCCCATTATGGATGTAGAGAGTTTCGCACTTAGGTCTAAAGGCCAAAAACTATAAAAATAATCATTATTTGGAGGTTTTTGGCACTTATTATTGAAATTCCCACATAGATCTGACCTTCTAGACGACAATACAATTGTTCTTCTAGTCATTCTTGGCACTTCTGCACACTATGGCAGTCTACGGTTTGGCACATAGGTTTAAGTGACAAGAACGACACAATAGTAATTGATATAGTCCTTCTATGCACTTTAACCTTTGTGCGAAACCCTAAACTACCATACTGTGCGGAAGTGCCAAGAATGGCAAAAAGAACAATTGTATTGTCTTCTAGGCACTCAGATATATGTGGAAATACTGCTACTAAGTGCCAAGAAAGACAAAGTAGTAATTGTCATTGTCCTCCTATGCACTTAGACCCATGTGCGAAACCCTATACTATCATTATGAGCCTATGTGCCAAGAACGACAAAATCAAAAATTGGGTTTCTGCTTTTGGCATTTGGGCCCATCATGAAAGTATCAGATCTGAGTGACAAGAAAACAAAAACAATAGTTCCTTTAGCCATTTTCGGAATTACTTCTCATTATGGGTTTCGCACATAGTTCCAAGTGCCAAGAACGACAAAAATAATGTTGCAGTTCTTGTCACTTGGGCATTTATGATAGCATAGGCTTTCGCACTTAGGTCTAAGTGCCAAGAGCGAAAGAAACAATTATGTAAGTACTATTTTGCCGTTCTTGGCACTTAGGCTTAGGCCTACTTTGATAGTATAGATGCCAAGAACGACAAAAGCACTTGGGCCCATTATGATAATGTGATGAAATCTGAGTCGTTGGTAATTTATCCATTACAAATAACTCCAAAGTGACCTACAAAGTTTGTTAATCAAAGAAAATTAATGTGCAGTTATCTTCATCGTTTTTCGCAGTCGAAACTGACAGACGACCGTCGCATTTCCTACTACTCGACTCGCCAAATCTAACGAGGAAGTAGCGCCCATTATTTCGTAACATTTCAGGATGTGCAACGACTCTAAAGAATTCATATGCGAAAGGTCTCCCTCTACCGGCCGTTATCTACTAACTTCCTGCGACATTCTGTGCACATAACCTCCAAGTCACGAATTTTCGGTTGTCATTATCGGCACGTCAAATGTCTGCGACGTGATCGATCGGCGAAGTCACACAGATTTCTAATTCAATCAGCGGATTAAGATGGATTAGTGTTGATGTATCTATGGGTGAGTTGACGTTGTGTTCCAAGTCCTTATTCGGGTGATATTGACACGACAATGAAGGTCGAAATGCACTTACGGGTTTTCGAGGCTGAAGAGAATATACGGGACGATGTACGAGTGGAGATGAAAAGGTTTTTGCGCACTTTGATATTACAATTTTTTACCACTTATTCCGATTAATAATTTATGGTTATTTGGTACTACTACAAGTAAGGCTTCTCAGTATGTGTATACTAACTTATGGTTGATCTTAGGGAAATATCGAAACCCTCAACTAACCAGTTTGCAAAATTAAGCTTCTGGGAAACTTTAAATACAGTCTTCCCACGTTTCCTTCGATATCTGTCCAAGCCAATATTTCGACCATTTAAGTACCTCTGTCACAAATATACTTATCGGCCGACTTAGCACCTGTGGGCAGTACTGTAATATCTTTATTGCGTGGTGTACACGTAATGGCACTTCGGGCCGTGCGAACGAAAAAAGAAAAGGGAAAAATAAACCAGTCGAGCGGTAGTATATTTCACAGCCTACGCCGTTTCTCGCCCGTATGTATTTGTAACATTTTTAATGAATTCAAATGGTCTTTCAATAACGCCGTCGGTCAGTTGCATTGAGAAGTCTGTTCGGTTACTTACTCTGGATATATTCTTGGTCAAATGAAGATTTATGCTGCTGGTTCTGTGTGAACAGGCAAGAAGGGGAACAGTAGCTTTAGAAGAATGCCAACCTGAGATCCTTTGATATCAAAATTTCGACAAATAATAACCAGAAGGATTTCCCAAACTTGACCTGCCTATTTTGGGTTGAGAACACTTTCAATAAATTACCCATAAATTAATCTAAAGGGTATAAACAAAGAACGAAGATTGCAAGCCATGGCTTATGGAATTGAAAATGTATTTATCTATACAACCTATTTTAAACAAGACAACTCTATTTTTATAGCCAAAGGAATTTTATCTTGTCCAGATGTTGCAGTAGTGAGACACAACAATAAGAAAACGAAAATATAAAATGGAAAAAAAGTGGCTGATAGAACCCTGAACTTGGCGACAGTGGTACTATTGACCCTTAAAAATTATAAAGATATTATGTTGACTCAAGTTCCTAATAATCTGATAACCTTCCACAAAAAGAAGGGAAATGGAATTTAAAATTCATAGTAGATACCTACTCCTCAAATTCCCATTCACTTCACGATCAATGAAAACGACTTTGATTCATACAACTCACTCGCTGAGTCATGTTAAGAGCTCGTCGTTGAGGAAACATTCGAGTGAAGCTACACAAGATACGATGGCCTGTATCTTTGGTTGCCTATCGTGAGCAACAATTTATCGTTCGGTTCTTTGGTATCTGTTCAAGTGATTTATGAACCGATTATATGGCATGTAAAGAGTCGATGTTGTGAGTTGCCTGAAGGAATAATTACTAAGTAAACTCTGCAGTGCATGCAGACATAAATGTCATCATTACATTACATCGATATTGCTCTTATAAAATTAATATGCCTACAAAATAATGTTCGATATGTTTTATTTTAATCTTTTTAACCCAGCAACACACTACTGGGCGATTTGTCTCGATCATTCTTTTTCTTGATAGATACTAGATAGGGCCTCGAATTATTCTTAATTGAACTCAGCGTCCTCGAAGACCTATAAATCGATACCAATCTTGTCCATATAGGCCTTCTTTGACATAAATTATTCAAGTTTTCCATTTTTCATTTTCGAGTTTTGTTCAGAGGCTCACAGAACTCAAAGTATAGGTGATACTTGTCGTCCTTATGAGTTTTCCGAATGATTCGAATGGATAGTAGATCTTCCAGATAGAAAAGCGCCTTTGGATTTTCAAGGGATTTCGTGGTGATGACGAATATGGTGTATTTGGGGGGTCTTACCCCTTTGTCATTTTTCACCCAAAAAGTTGACATTTTCGAAATCGATTTTATTATGCCTAGAGATACTTTGGACAATGCTGATTAACAATATACAAACCAAAAGTGGATGCGACCACCGGAGCGGGAGATATGACGATTTGAAATTTCGAAAAATGCCATTTGACAGGTGAAAATCTAAACTATGATAGATAGAGCCTCGGAATATTCTTTATTGAATTCAGCGTCCCCGAAAACCTATAAATCGATACCAAACTTGTCCATATAGGCCTTCTTTGATATGAATTTTTCAGGTTTTTTGTTTTCCATTTTTCATTTTCGAGTTTTGTTCAGAGGCTCACAGCACTCAAAGTATGGGTGATACTTGTCGTCCTAATGGGTTTTCTGAATGGTTCGAATGGATAGTAGATCTTCCAGATAGAAAAGCGCCTTTGGATTGTCAAGGGATTTCGTGGTGATGACGAATATGGTGTTTTTGGGGGGTCTGACCCCTTTGTCATTTTTCACCCAAAAAGTTGACATTTTCGAAATCGATTTTATTATGCCTAGAGATACTTTGGACAATGCTGATTAACAATATACAAAACCAAAGTGGATGCGACCACCGGAGCGGGAGATATGACGATTTGAAATTTCGAAAAATGCCATTTGACAGGTGAAAATCTAAACTATGATAGATAGAGCCTCGGAATATTCTTTATTGAATTCAGCGTCCCCGAAAACCTATAAATCGATACCAAACTTGTCCATATAGGCCTTCTTTGATATGAATTATTCAAGTTTTTTGTTTTCCATTTTTCATTTTCGAGTTTTGTTCAGAGGCTCACAGCACTCAAAGTATGGGTGATACTTGTCGTCCTAATGGGTTTTCTGAATGGTTCGAATGGATAGTAAATCTTCCAGATAGAAAAGCGCCTTTGGATTTTCAAGGGATTTCGTGGTGATGACGAATATGGTGTTTTTGGGGGGTCTTACCCCTTTGTCATTTTTCACCCAAAAAGTTGACATTTTCGAAATCGATTTTATTATGCCTAGAGATACTTTGGACAATGCTGATTAACAATATACAAACCAAAAGTGGATGCGACCACCGGAGCGGGAGATATGACGATTTGAAATTTTGAAAAATGCCATTTGACAGGTGAAAATCTAAACTATGATAGATAGAGCCTCGGAATATTCTTTATTGAATTCAGCGTCCCCGAAAACCTATAAATCGATACCAAACTTGTCCATATAGGCCTTCTTTGATATGAATTATTCAAGTTTTTTGTTTTCCATTTTTCATTTTCGAGTTTTGTTCAGAGGCTCACAGCACTCAAAGTATGGGTGATACTTGTCGTCCTAATGGGTTTTCTGAATGGTTCGAATGGATAGTAGATCTTCCAGATAGAAAAGCGCCTTTGGATTGTCAAGGGATTTCGTGGTGATGACGAATATGGTGTTTTTGGGGGGTCTGACCCCTTTGTCATTTTTCACCCAAAAAGTTGACATTTTCGAAATCGATTTTATTATGCCTAGAGATACTTTGGACAATGCTGATTAACAATATACAAACCAAAAGTGGATGCGACCACCGGAGCGGGAGATATGACGATTTGAAATTTTGAAAAATGCCATTTGACAGGTGAAAATCTAAACTATGATAGATAGAGCCTCGGAATATTCTTTATTGAATTCAGCGTCCCCGAAAACCGATACCAAACTTGTCCATATAGGCCTTCTTTGATATGAATTATTCAAGTTTTTTGTTTTCCATTTTTCATTTTCGAGTTTTGTTCAGAGGCTCACAGCACTCCAAGTATGGGTGATACTTGTCGTCCTAATGGGTTTTCTGAATGGTTCGAATGGATAGTAAATCTTCCAGATAGAAAAGCGCCTTTGGATTTTCAAGGGATTTCGTGGTGATGACGAATATGGTGTTTTTGGGGGGTCTTACCCCTTTGTCATTTTTCACCCAAAAAGTTGACATTTTCGAAATCGATTTTATTATGCCTAGAGATACTTTGGACAATGCTGATTAACAATATACAAACCAAAAGTGGATGCGACCACCGGAGCGGGAGATATGACGATTTGAAATTTCGAAAAATGCCATTTGACAGGTGAAAATCTAAACTATGATAGATAGAGCCTCGGAATATTCTTTATTGAATTCAGCGTCCCCGAAAACCTATAAATCGATACCAAACTTGTCCATATAGGCTTTCTTTGATATGAATTATTCAAGTTTTTTGTTTTCCATTTTTCATTTTCGAGTTTTGTTCAGAGGCTCACAGCACTCAAAGTATGGGTGATACTTGTCGTCCTAATGGGTTTTCTGAATGGTTCGAATGGATAGTAGATCTTCCAGATAGAAAAGCGCCTTTGGATTGTCAAGGGATTTCGTGGTGATGACGAATATGGTGTTTTTGGGGGGTCTTACCCCTTTGTCATTTTTCACCCAAAAAGTTGACATTTTCGAAATCGATTTTATTATGCCTAGAGATACTTTGGACAATGCTGATTAACAATATACAAAACAAAAGTGGATGCGACCACCGGAGCGGGAGATATGACGATTTGACATTTCGAAAAATGCCATTTGACAGGTGAAAATCTAAACTATGATAGATAGAGCCTCGGAATATTCTTTATTGAATTCAGCGTCCCCGAAAACCTATAAATCGATACCAAACTTGTCCATATAGGCCTTCTTTGATATGAATTATTCAAGTTTTTTGTTTTCCATTTTTCATTTTCGAGTTTTGTTCAGAGGCTCACAGCACTCAAAGTATGGGTGATACTTGTCGTCCTAATGGGTTTTCTGAATGGTTCGAATGGATAGTAAATCTTCCAGATAGAAAAGCGCCTTTGGATTGTCAAGGGATTTCGTGGTGATGACGAATATGGTGTTTTTGGGGGGTCTTACCCCTTTGTCATTTTTCACCAAAAGAGTTGACATTTTCGAAATCGATTTTATTATTCCTAGAGATACTTTGGACAATGCTGATTAACAATATACAAAACAAAAGTGAATGCGACCACCGGAGCGGGAGATATGACGATTTGAAATTTTGAAAAATGCCATTTGACAGGTGAAAATCTAAACTATGATAGATAGAGCCTCGGAATATTCTTTATTGAATTCAGCGTCCCCGAAAACCTATAAATCGATACCAAACTTGTCCATATAGGCCTTCTTTGATATGAATTATTCAAGTTTTTTGTTTTCCATTTTTCATTTTCGAGTTTTGTTCATAGGCTCACAGCACTCAAAGTATGGGTGATACTTGTCGTCCTAATGGGTTTTCTGAATGGTTCGAATGGATAGTAAATCTTCCAGATAGAAAAGCGCCTTTGGATTTTCAAGGGATTTCGTGGTGATGACGAATATGGTGTTTTTTGGGGGGTCTTACCCCTTTGTCATTTTTCACCCAAAAAGTTGACATTTTCGAAATCGATTTTATTATGCCTAGAGATACTTTGGACAATGCTGATTAACAATATACAAACCAAAAGTGGATGCGACCACCGGAGCGGGAGATATGACGATTTGAAATTTCGAAAAATGCCATTTGACAGGTGAAAATCTAAACTATGATAGATAGAGCCTCGGAATATTCTTTATTGAATTCAGCGTCCCCGAAAACCTATAAATCGATACCAAACTTGTCCATATAGGCTTTCTTTGATATGAATTATTCAAGTTTTTTGTTTTCCATTTTTCATTTTCGAGTTTTGTTCAGAGGCTCACAGCACTCAAAGTATGGGTGATACTTGTCGTCCTAATGGGTTTTCTGAATGGTTCGAATGGATAGTAGATCTTCCAGATAGAAAAGCGCCTTTGGATTGTCAAGGGATTTCGTGGTGATGACGAATATGGTGTTTTTGGGGGGTCTTACCCCTTTGTCATTTTTCACCCAAAAAGTTGACATTTTCGAAATCGATTTTATTATGCCTAGAGATACTTTGGACAATGCTGATTAACAATATACAAAACAAAAGTGGATGCGACCACCGGAGCGGGAGATATGACGATTTGACATTTCGAAAAATGCCATTTGACAGGTGAAAATCTAAACTATGATAGATAGAGCCTCGGAATATTCTTTATTGAATTCAGCGTCCCCGAAAACCTATAAATCGATACCAAACTTGTCCATATAGGCTTTCTTTGATATGAATTATTCAAGTTTTTTGTTTTCCATTTTTCATTTTCGAGTTTTGTTCAGAGGCTCACAGCACTCAAAGTATGGGTGATACTTGTCGTCCTAATGGGTTTTCTGAATGGTTCGAATGGATAGTAAATCTTCCAGATAGAAAAGCGCCTTTGGATTTTCAAGGGATTTCGTGGTGATGACGAATATGGTGTTTTTGGGGGGTCTTACCCCTTTGTCATTTTTCACCCAAAAAGTTGACATTTTCGAAATCGATTTTATTATGCCTAGAGATACTTTGGACAATGCTGATTAACAATATACAAACCAAAAGTGGATGCGACCACCGGAGCGGGAGATATGACGATTTGAAATTTCGAAAAATGCCATTTGACAGGTGAAAATCTAAACTATGATAGATAGAGCCTCGGAATATTCTTTATTGAATTCAGCGTCCCCGAAAACCTATAAATCGATACCAAACTTGTTCATATAGGCCTTCTTTGATATGAATTATTCAAGTTTTTTGTTTTCCATTTTTCATTTTCGAGTTTTGTTCAGAGGCTCACAGCACTCAAAGTATGGGTGATACTTGTCGTCCTAATGGGTTTTCTGAATGGTTCGAATGGATAGTAAATCTTCCAGATAGAAAAGCGCCTTTGGATTTTCAAGGGATTTCGTGGTGATGACGAATATGGTGTTTTTGGGGGGTCTTACCCCTTTGTCATTTTTCACCCAAAAAGTTGACATTTTCGAAATCGATTTTATTATGCCTAGAGATACTTTGGACAATGCTGATTAACAATATACAAACCAAAAGTGGATGCGACCACCGGAGCGGGAGATATGACGATTTGAAATTTCGAAAAATGCCATTTGACAGGTGAAAATCTAAACTATGATAGATAGAGCCTCGGAATATTCTTTATTGAATTCAGCGTCCCCGAAAACCTATAAATCGATACCAAACTTGTCCATATAGGCTTTCTTTGATATGAATTATTCAAGTTTTTTGTTTTCCATTTTTCATTTTCGAGTTTTGTTCAGAGGCTCACAGCACTCAAAGTATGGGTGATACTTGTCGTCCTAATGGGTTTTCTGAATGGTTCGAATGGATAGTAGATCTTCCAGATAGAAAAGCGCCTTTGGATTGTCAAGGGATTTCGTGGTGATGACGAATATGGTGTTTTTGGGGGGTCTTACCCCTTTGTCATTTTTCACCCAAAAAGTTGACATTTTCGAAATCGATTTTATTATGCCTAGAGATACTTTGGACAATGCTGATTAACAATATACAAAACAAAAGTGGATGCGACCACCGGAGCGGGAGATATGACGATTTGACATTTCGAAAAATGGTGAAAATCTAAACTATGATAGATAGAGCCTCGGAATATTCTTTATTGAATTCAGCGTCCCCGAAAACCTATAAATCGATACCAAACTTGTCCATATAGGCCTTCTTTGATATGAATTATTCAAGTTTTTTGTTTTCCATTTTTCATTTTCGAGTTTTGTTCAGAGGCTCACAGCACTCAAAGTATGGGTGATACTTGTCGTCCTAATGGGTTTTCTGAATGGTTCGAATGGATAGTAAATCTTCCAGATAGAAAAGCGCCTTTGGATTTTCAAGGGATTTCGTGGTGATGACGAATATGGTGTTTTTGGGGGGTCTTACCCCTTTGTCATTTTTCACCCAAAAAGTTGACATTTTCGAAATCGATTTTATTATGCCTAGAGATACTTTGGACAATGCTGATTAACAATATACAAACCAAAAGTGGATGCGACCACAGGAGCGGGAGATATGACGACTTGAAATTTCGAAAAATGCCATTTGACAGGTGAAAATCTTAACTATGGTTGATAGAGCCTCGGAGTATTTTTTATTGAATTCAGCGTCCCCGAAAACCAATAAATCCATACCAAACTTGTTCATATAGGCCTTCTTTGACATGAATTATTCAAGTTTTTTATTTTCCATTTTTCATTTTCGAGTTTTGTTCAGAGGCTCACAGCACTCAAAGTATGGGTGATACTTGTCGTCCTAATGGGTTTTCTGAATGGTTCGAATGGATAGTAGATCTTCCAGATAGAAAAGCGCCTTTGGATCTTCAAGGGATTTCGTGGTGATGACGAATATGGTGTTTTTGGGGGGTCTTACCCCTTTGTCATTTTTCACCCAAAAAGTTGACATTTTCGAAATCGATTTTATTATGCCTAGAGATACTTTGGACAATGCTGATTAACAATATACAAACCAAAAGTGGATGCGACCACCGGAGCGGGAGATATGACGATTTGAAATTTCGAAAAATGCCATTTGACAGGTGAAAATCTAAACTATGATAGATAGAGCCTCGGAGTATTTTTTATTGAATTCAGCGTCCCCGAAAACCAATAAATCCATACCAAACTTGTTCATATAGGCCTTCTTTGACATGAATTATTCAAGTTTTTTATTTTCCATTTTTCATTTTCGAGTTTTGTTCAGAGGCTCACAGCACTCAAAGTATGGGTGATACTTGTCGTCCTAATGGGTTTTCTGAATGGTTCGAATGGATAGTAGATCTTCCAGATAGAAAAGCGCCTTTGGATCTTCAAGGGATTTCGTGGTGATGACGAATATGGTGTTTTTGGGGGGTCTTACCCCTTTGTCATTTTTCACCCAAAAAGTTGACATTTTCGAAATCGATTTTATTATGCCTAGAGATACTTTGGACAATGCTGATTAACAATATACAAACCAAAAGTGGATGCGACCACAGGAGCGGGAGATATGACGACTTGAAATTTCGAAAAATGCCATTTGACAGGTGAAAATCTAAACTATAGTTGATAGAGCTTCGGAATATTTTTTATTGAATTCAGCGTCCCCGAAAACCTATAAATCGATACCAAACTTGTTCATATAGGCCTTCTTTGACATGAATTATTCAAGTTTTTGTTTTCCATTTTTCATTTTCGAGTTCTGTTCAGAGGCTCACAGCACTCAAAGTATGGGTGATACTTGTCGTCCTAATGGGTTTTCTGAATGGTCGGAATGGATAGTAGATCTTCCAGATAGAAAAGCGCCTTTGGATTCTCAAGGGATTTCGTGGTGATGACGAATATGGTGTTTTTGGGGGGTCTTATCCCTTTGTCATTTTTCACCCAAAAAGTTGACATTTTCGAAATCGATTTTATTATGCCTAGAGATACTTTGGACAATGCTGATTAACAATATACAAACCAAAAGTGGATGCGACCACCGGAGCGGGAGATATGACGATTTGAAATTTCGAAAAATGCCATTTGACAGGTGAAAATCTAAACTATGATAGATAGAGCCTCGGAGTATTTTTTTTTTAATTCAGCGTCCCCGAAAACCAATAAATCCATACCAAACTTGTTCATATAGGCCTTCTTTGACATGAATTATTCAAGTTTTTTGTTTTCCATTTTTCATTTTCGAGTTTTGTTCAGAGGCTCACAGCACTCAAAGTATGGGTGATACTTGTCGTCCTAATGGGTTTTCTGAATGGTTCGAATGGATAGTAGATCTTCCAGATAGAAAAGCGCCTTTGGATTCTCAAGGGATTTCGTGGTGATGACGAATATGGTGTTTTTGGGGGGTCTTATCCCTTTGTCATTTTTCACCCAAAAAGTTGACATTTTCGAAATCGATTTTATTATGCCTAGAGATACTTTGGACAATGCTGATTAACAATATACAAACCAAAAGTGGATGCGACCACCGGAGCGGGAGATATGACGATTTGAAATTTCGAAAAATGCCATTTGACAGGTGAAAATCTAAACTATGATAGATAGAGCCTCGGAGTATTTTTTATTGAATTCAGCGTCCCCGAAAACCAATAAATCCATACCAAACTTGTTCATATAGGCCTTCTTTGACATGAATTATTCAAGTTTTTTATTTTCCATTTTTCATTTTCGAGTTTTGTTCAGAGGCTCACAGCACTCAAAGTATGGGTGATACTTGTCGTCCTAATGGGTTTTCTGAATGGTTCGAATGGATAGTAGATCTTCCAGATAGAAAAGCGCCTTTGGATCTTCAAGGGATTTCGTGGTGATGACGAATATGGTGTTTTTGGGGGGTCTTACCCCTTTGTCATTTTTCACCCAAAAAGTTGACATTTTCGAAATCGATTTTATTATGCCTAGAGATACTTTGGACAATGCTGATTAACAATATACAAACCAAAAGTGGATGCGACCACAGGAGCGGGAGATATGACGACTTGAAATTTCGAAAAATGCCATTTGACAGGTGAAAATCTAAACTATGGTTGATAGAGCTTCGGAATATTTTTTATTGAATTCAGCGTCCCCGAAAACCTATAAATCGATACCAAACTTGTTCATATAGGCCTTCTTTGACATGAATTATTCAAGTTTTTTGTTTTCCATTTTTCATTTTCGAGTTCTGTTCAGAGGCTCACAGCACTCAAAGTATGGGTGATACTTGTCGTCCTAATGGGTTTTCTGAATGGTCGGAATGGATAGTAGATCTTCCAGATAGAAAAGCGCCTTTGGATTCTCAAGGGATTTCGTGGTGATGACGAATATGGTGTTTTTGGGGGGTCTTATCCCTTTGTCATTTTTCACCCAAAAAGTTGACATTTTCGAAATCGATTTTATTATGCCTAGAGATACTTTGGACAATGCTGATTAACAATATACAAACCAAAAGTGGATGCGACCACCGGAGCGGGAGATATGACGATTTGAAATTTCGAAAAATGCCATTTGACAGGTGAAAATCTAAACTATGATAGATAGAGCCTCGGAGTATTTTTTATTGAATTCAGCGTCCCCGAAAACCAATAAATCCATACCAAACTTGTTCATATAGGCCTTCTTTGACATGAATTATTCAAGTTTTTTATTTTCCATTTTTCATTTTCGAGTTTTGTTCAGAGGCTCACAGCACTCAAAGTATGGGTGATACTTGTCGTCCTAATGGGTTTTCTGAATGGTTCGAATGGATAGTAGATCTTCCAGATAGAAAAGCGCCTTTGGATTCTCAAGGGATTTCGTGGTGATGACGAATATGGTGTTTTTGGGGGGTCTTATCCCTTTGTCATTTTTCACCCAAAAAGTTGACATTTTCGAAATCGATTTTATTATGCCTAGAGATACTTTGGACAATGCTGATTAACAATATACAAACCAAAAGTGGATGCGACCACCGGAGCGGGAGATATGACGATTTGAAATTTCGAAAAATGCCATTTGACAGGTGAAAATCTAAACTATGATAGATAGAGCCTCGGAGTATTTTTTTTTTAATTCAGCGTCCCCGAAAACCAATAAATCCATACCACACTTGTTCATATAGGCCTTCTTTGACATGAATTATTCAAGTTTTTTGTTTTCCATTTTTCATTTTCGAGTTTTGTTCAGAGGCTCACAGCACTCAAAGTATGGGTGATACTTGTCGTCCTAATGGGTTTTCTGAATGGTTCGAATGGATAGTAGATCTTCCAGATAGAAAAGCGCCTTTGGATTGTCAAGGGATTTCGTGGTGATGACGAATATGGTGTTTTTGGGGGGTCTTACCCCTTTGTCATTTTTCACCCAAAAAGTTGACATTTTCGAAATCGATTTTATTATGCCTAGAGATACTTTGGACAATGCTGATTAACAATATACAAAACAAAAGTGGATGCGACCACCGGAGCGGGAGATATGACGATTTGACATTTCGAAAAATGCCATTTGACAGGTGAAAATCTAAACTATGATAGATAGAGCCTCGGAATATTCTTTATTGAATTCAGCGTCCCCGAAAACCTATAAATCGATACCAAACTTGTCCATATAGGCCTTCTTTGATATGAATTATTCAAGTTTTTTGTTTTCCATTTTTCATTTTCGAGTTTTGTTCAGAGGCTCACAGCACTCAAAGTATGGGTGATACTTGTCGTCCTAATGGGTTTTCTGAATGGTTCGAATGGATAGTAAATCTTCCAGATAGAAAAGCGCCTTCGGATTGTCAAGGGATTTCGTGGTGATGACGAATATGGTGTTTTTGGGGGGTCTTACCCCTTTGTCATTTTTCACCAAAAGAGTTGACATTTTCGAAATCGATTTTATTATTCCTAGAGATACTTTGGACAATGCTGATTAACAATATACAAAACAAAAGTGAATGCGACCACCGGAGCGGGAGATATGACGATTTGAAATTTTGAAAAATGCCATTTGACAGGTGAAAATCTAAACTATGATAGATAGAGCCTCGGAATATTCTTTATTGAATTCAGCGTCCCCGAAAACCTATAAATCGATACCAAACTTGTCCATATAGGCCTTCTTTGATATGAATTATTCAAGTTTTTTGTTTTCCATTTTTCATTTTCGAGTTTTGTTCAGAGGCTCACAGCACTCAAAGTATGGGTGATACTTGTCGTCCTAATGGGTTTTCTGAATGGTTCGAATGGATAGTAAATCTTCCAGATAGAAAAGCGCCTTTGGATTTTCAAGGGATTTCGTGGTGATGACGAATATGGTGTTTTTGGGGGGTCTTACCCCTTTGTCATTTTTCACCCAAAAAGTTGACATTTTCGAAATCGATTTAATTATGCCTAGAGATACTTTGGACAATGCTGATTAACAATATACAAACCAAAAGTGGATGCGACCACCGGAGCGGGAGATATGACGATTTGAAATTTCGAAAAATGCCATTTGACAGGTGAAAATCTAAACTATGATAGATAGAGCCTCGGAATATTCTTTATTGAATTCAGCGTCCCCGAAAACCTATAAATCGATACCAAACTTGTCCATATAGGCTTTCTTTGATATGAATTATTCAAGTTTTTTGTTTTCCATTTTTCATTTTCGAGTTTTGTTCAGAGGCTCACAGCACTCAAAGTATGGGTGATACTTGTCGTCCTAATGGGTTTTCTGAATGGTTCGAATGGATAGTAGATCTTCCAGATAGAAAAGCGCCTTTGGATTGTCAAGGGATTTCGTGGTGATGACGAATATGGTGTTTTTGGGGGGTCTTACCCCTTTGTCATTTTTCACCCAAAAAGTTGACATTTTCGAAATCGATTTTATTATGCCTAGAGATACTTTGGACAATGCTGATTAACAATATACAAAACAAAAGTGGATGCGACCACCGGAGCGGGAGATATGACGATTTGACATTTCGAAAAATGCCATTTGACAGGTGAAAATCTAAACTATGATAGATAGAGCCTCGGAATATTCTTTATTGAATTCAGCGTCCCCGAAAACCTATAAATCGATACCAAACTTGTCCATATAGGCTTTCTTTGATATGAATTATTCAAGTTTTTTGTTTTCCATTTTTCATTTTCGAGTTTTGTTCAGAGGCTCACAGCACTCAAAGTATGGGTGATACTTGTCGTCCTAATGGGTTTTCTGAATGGTTCGAATGGATAGTAAATCTTCCAGATAGAAAAGCGCCTTTGGATTTTCAAGGGATTTCGTGGTGATGACGAATATGGTGTTTTTGGGGGGTCTTACCCCTTTGTCATTTTTCACCCAAAAAGTTGACATTTTCGAAATCGATTTTATTATGCCTAGAGATACTTTGGACAATGCTGATTAACAATATACAAACCAGAAGTGGATGCGACCACCGGAGCGGGAGATATGACGATTTGAAATTTCGAAAAATGCCATTTGACAGGTGAAAATCTAAACTATGATAGATAGAGCCTCGGAATATTCTTTAATGAATTCAGCGTCCCCGAAAACCTATAAATCGATACCAAACTTGTCCATATAGGCTTTCTTTGATATGAATTATTCAAGTTTTTTGTTTTCCATTTTTCATTTTCGAGTTTTGTTCAGAGGCTCACAGCACTCAAAGTATGGGTGATACTTGTCGTCCTAATGGGTTTTCTGAATGGTTCGAATGGATAGTAGATCTTCCAGATAGAAAAGCGCCTTTGGATTGTCAAGGGATTTCGTGGTGATGACGAATATGGTGTTTTTGGGGGGTCTTACCCCTTTGTCATTTTTCACCCAAAAAGTTGACATTTTCGAAATCGATTTTATTATGCCTAGAGATACTTTGGACAATGCTGATTAACAATATACAAAACAAAAGTGGATGCGACCACCGGAGCGGGAGATATGACGATTTGACATTTCGAAAAATGCCATTTGACAGGTGAAAATCTAAACTATGATAGATAGAGCCTCGGAATATTCTTTATTGAATTCAGCGTCCCCGAAAACCTATAAATCGATACCAAACTTGTCCATATAGGCTTTCTTTGATATGAATTATTCAAGTTTTTTGTTTTCCATTTTTCATTTTCGAGTTTTGTTCAGAGGCTCACAGCACTCAAAGTATGGGTGATACTTGTCGTCCTAATGGGTTTTCTGAATGGTTCGAATGGATAGTAAATCTTCCAGATAGAAAAGCGCCTTTGGATTTTCAAGGGATTTCGTGGTGATGACGAATATGGTGTTTTTGGGGGGTCTTACCCCTTTGTCATTTTTCACCCAAAAAGTTGACATTTTCGAAATCGATTTTATTATGCCTAGAGATACTTTGGACAATGCTGATTAACAATATACAAACCAGAAGTGGATGCGACCACCGGAGCGGGAGATATGACGATTTGAAATTTCGAAAAATGCCATTTGACAGGTGAAAATCTAAACTATGATAGATAGAGCCTCGGAATATTCTTTAATGAATTCAGCGTCCCCGAAAACCTATAAATCGATACCAAACTTGTCCATATAGGCTTTCTTTGATATGAATTATTCAAGTTTTTTGTTTTCCATTTTTCATTTTCGAGTTTTGTTCAGAGGCTCACAGCACTCAAAGTATGGGTGATACTTGTCGTCCTAATGGGTTTTCTGAATGGTTCGAATGGATAGTAGATCTTCCAGATAGAAAAGCGCCTTTGGATTGTCAAGGGATTTCGTGGTGATGACGAATATGGTGTTTTTGGGGGGTCTTACCCCTTTGTCATTTTTCACCCAAAAAGTTGACATTTTCGAAATCGATTTTATTATGCCTAGAGATACTTTGGACAATGCTGATTAACAATATACAAAACAAAAGTGGATGCGACCACCGGAGCGGGAGATATGACGATTTGACATTTCGAAAAATGCCATTTGACAGGTGAAAATCTAAACTATGATAGATAGAGCCTCGGAATATTCTTTATTGAATTCAGCGTCCCCGAAAACCTATAAATCGATACCAAACTTGTCCATATAGGCCTTCTTTGATATGAATTATTCAAGTTTTTTGTTTTCCATTTTTCATTTTCGAGTTTTGTTCAGAGGCTCACAGCACTCAAAGTATGGGTGATACTTGTCGTCCTAATGGGTTTTCTGAATGGTTCGAATGGATAGTAAATCTTCCAGATAGAAAAGCGCCTTTGGATTGTCAAGGGATTTCGTGGTGATGACGAATATGGTGTTTTTGGGGGGTCTTACCCCTTTGTCATTTTTCACCAAAAGAGTTGACATTTTCGAAATCGATTTTATTATTCCTAGAGATACTTTGGACAATGCTGATTAACAATATACAAAACAAAAGTGAATGCGACCACCGGAGCGGGAGATATGACGATTTGAAATTTTGAAAAATGCCATTTGACAGGTGAAAATCTAAACTATGATAGATAGAGCCTCGGAATATTCTTTATTGAATTCAGCGTCCCCGAAAACCTATAAATCGATACCAAACTTGTCCATATAGGCTTTCTTTGATATGAATTATTCAAGTTTTTTGTTTTCCATTTTTCATTTTCGAGTTTTGTTCAGAGGCTCACAGCACTCAAAGTATGGGTGATACTTGTCGTCCTAATGGGTTTTCTGAATGGTTCGAATGGATAGTAAATCTTCCAGATAGAAAAGCGCCTTTGGATTTTCAAGGGATTTCGTGGTGATGACGAATATGGTGTTTTTGGGGGGTCTTACCCCTTTGTCATTTTTCACCCAAAAAGTTGACATTTTCGAAATCGATTTTATTATGCCTAGAGATACTTTGGACAATGCTGATTAACAATATACAAACCAAAAGTGGATGCGACCACCGGAGCGGGAGATATGACGATTTGAAATTTCGAAAAATGCCATTTGACAGGTGAAAATCTAAACTATGATAGATAGAGCCTCGGAATATTCTTTATTGAATTCAGCGTCCCCGAAAACCTATAAATCGATACCAAACTTGTCCATATAGGCTTTCTTTGATATGAATTATTCAAGTTTTTTGTTTTCCATTTTTCATTTTCGAGTTTTGTTCAGAGGCTCACAGCACTCAAAGTATGGGTGATACTTGTCGTCCTAATGGGTTTTCTGAATGGTTCGAATGGATAGTAGATCTTCCAGATAGAAAAGCGCCTTTGGATTGTCAAGGGATTTCGTGGTGATGACGAATATGGTGTTTTTGGGGGGTCTTACCCCTTTGTCATTTTTCACCCAAAAAGTTGACATTTTCGAAATCGATTTTATTATGCCTAGAGATACTTTGGACAATGCTGATTAACAATATACAAAACAAAAGTGGATGCGACCACCGGAGCGGGAGATATGACGATTTGACATTTCGAAAAATGCCATTTGACAGGTGAAAATCTAAACTATGATAGATAGAGCCTCGGAATATTCTTTATTGAATTCAGCGTCCCCGAAAACCTATAAATCGATACCAAACTTGTCCATATAGGCCTTCTTTGATATGAATTATTCAAGTTTTTTGTTTTCCATTTTTCATTTTCGAGTTTTGTTCAGAGGCTCACAGCACTCAAAGGATGGGTGATACTTGTCGTCCTAATGGGTTTTCTGAATGGTTCGAATGGATAGTAAATCTTCCAGATAGAAAAGCGCCTTTGGATTTTCAAGGGATTTCGTGGTGATGACGAATATGGTGTTTTTGGGGGGTCTTACCCCTTTGTCATTTTTCACCCAAAAAGTTGACATTTTCGAAATCGATTTTATTATGCCTAGAGATACTTTGGACAATGCTGGTTAACAATATACAAACCAAAAGTGGATGCGACCACCGGAGCGGGAGATATGACGATTTGAAATTTCGAAAAATGCCATTTGACAGGTGAAAATCTAAACTATGATAGATAGAGCCTCGGAATATTCTTTATTGAATTCAGCGTCCCCGAAAACCTATAAATCGATACCAAACATGTCCATATAGGCTTTCTTTGATATGAATTATTCAAGTTTTTTGTTTTCCATTTTTCATTTTCGAGTTTTGTTCAGAGGCTCACAGCACTCAAAGTATGGGTGATACTTGTCGTCCTAATGGGTTTTCTGAATGGTTCGAATGGATAGTAGATCTTCCAGATAGAAAAGCGCCTTTGGATTGTCAAGGGATTTCGTGGTGATGACGAATATGGTGTTTTTGGGGGGTCTTACCCCTTTGTCATTTTTCACCCAAAAAGTTGACATTTTCGAAATCGATTTTATTATGCCTAGAGATACTTTGGACAATGCTGATTAACAATATACAAAACAAAAGTGGATGCGACCACCGGAGCGGGAGATATGACGATTTGACATTTCGAAAAATGCCATTTGACAGGTGAAAATCTAAACTATGATAGATAGAGCCTCGGAATATTCTTTATTGAATTCAGCGTCCCCGAAAACCTATAAATCGATACCAAACTTGTCCATATAGGCCTTCTTTGATATGAATTATTCAAGTTTTTTGTTTTCCATTTTTCATTTTCGAGTTTTGTTCAGAGGCTCACAGCACTCAAAGTATGGGTGATACTTGTCGTCCTAATGGGTTTTCTGAATGGTTCGAATGGATAGTAAATCTTCCAGATAGAAAAGCGCCTTTGGATTTTCAAGGGATTTCGTGGTGATGACGAATATGGTGTTTTTGGGGGGTCTTACCCCTTTGTCATTTTTCACCCAAAAAGTTGACATTTTCGAAATCGATTTTATTATGCCTAGAGATACTTTGGACAAGGCTGATTAACAATATACAAACCAAAAGTGGATGCGACCACAGGAGCGGGAGATATGACGACTTGAAATTTCGAAAAATGCCATTTGACAGGTGAAAATCTAAACTATGGTTGATAGAGCCTCGGAGTATTTTTTATTGAATTCAGCGTCCCCGAAAACCAATAAATCCATACCAAACTTGTTCATATAGGCCTTCTTTGACATGAATTATTCAAGTTTTTTATTTTCCATTTTTCATTTTCGAGTTTTGTTCAGAGGCTCACAGCACTCAAAGTATGGGTGATACTTGTCGTCCTAATGGGTTTTCTGAATGGTTCGAATGGATAGTAGATCTTCCAGATAGAAAAGCGCCTTTGGATCTTCAAGGGATTTCGTGGTGATGACGAATATGGTGTTTTTGGGGGGTCTTACCCCTTTGTCATTTTTCACCCAAAAAGTTGACATTTTCGAAATCGATTTTATTATGCCTAGAGATACTTTGGACAATGCTGATTAACAATATACAAACCAAAAGTGGATGCGACCACCGGAGCGGGAGATATGACGATTTGAAATTTCGAAAAATGCCATTTGACAGGTGAAAATCTAAACTATGATAGATAGAGCCTCGGAGTATTTTTTATTGAATTCAGCGTCCCCGAAAACCAATAAATCCATACCAAACTTGTTCATATAGGCCTTCTTTGACATGAATTATTCAAGTTTTTTATTTTCCATTTTTCATTTTCGAGTTTTGTTCAGAGGCTCACAGCACTCAAAGTATGGGTGATACTTGTCGTCCTAATGGGTTTTCTGAATGGTTCGAATGGATAGTAGATCTTCCAGATAGAAAAGCGCCTTTGGATCTTCAAGGGATTTCGTGGTGATGACGAATATGGTGTTTTTGGGGGGTCTTACCCCTTTGTCATTTTTCACCCAAAAAGTTGACATTTTCGAAATCGATTTTATTATGCCTAGAGATACTTTGGACAATGCTGATTAACAATATACAAACCAAAAGTGGATGCGACCACAGGAGCGGGAGATATGACGACTTGAAATTTCGAAAAATGCCATTTGACAGGTGAAAATCTAAACTATGGTTGATAGAGCTTCGGAATATTTTTTATTGAATTCAGCGTCCCCGAAAACCTATAAATCGATACCAAACTTGTTCATATAGGCCTTCTTTGACATGAATTATTCAAGTTTTTTGTTTTCCATTTTTCATTTTCGAGTTCTGTTCAGAGGCTCACAGCACTCAAAGTATGGGTGATACTTGTCGTCCTAATGGGTTTTCTGAATGGTCGGAATGGATAGTAGATCTTCCAGATAGAAAAGCGCCTTTGGATTCTCAAGGGATTTCGTGGTGATGACGAATATGGTGTTTTTGGGGGGTCTTATCCCTTTGTCATTTTTCACCCAAAAAGTTGACATTTTCGAAATCGATTTTATTATGCCTAGAGATACTTTGGACAATGCTGATTAACAATATACAAACCAAAAGTGGATGCGACCACCGGAGCGGGAGATATGACGATTTGAAATTTCGAAAAATGCCATTTGACAGGTGAAAATCTAAACTATGATAGATAGAGCCTCGGAGTATTTTTTTTTTAATTCAGCGTCCCCGAAAACCAATAAATCCATACCACACTTGTTCATATAGGCCTTCGTTGACATGAATTATTCAAGTTTTTTGTTTTCCATTTTTCATTTTCGAGTTTTGTTCAGAGGCTCACAGCACTCAAAGTATGGGTGATACTTGTCGTCCTAATGGGTTTTCTGAATGGTCGGAATGGATAGTAGAACTTCCAGATAGAAAAGCGCCTTTGGATTCTCAAGGGATTTCGTGGTGATGACGAATATGGTGTTTTTGGGGGGTCTTACCCTTTGTCATTTTTCACCCAAAAAATTGACATTTTCGAAATCGATTTTATTATGCCTAGAGATACTTTGGACAATGCTGATTAACAATATACCAGTTTAGTATAGTATAGAACAAACCAAAAGTGGATGCGACCACCGGAGCGGGAGATATGACGATTTGAAATTTCGAAAAATGCCATTTGACAGGTGAAAATCTAAACTATGTTAGATAGAGCCTCGGAATATTTTTTATTGAATTAAGCGTCCACGAAAACCCATAAATCGATACCAAACTTGTCCATATAGGCCTTCTTTGATATGAATTATTCAAGTTTTTTGTTTTCCATTTTTCATTTTGGAGTTTAGTTCAGAGGCTCACAGCACTCAAAGCATAGGTGATACTTGTCGTCCTCATGGGTTTTCTGAATGGTTCGAATGGATAGTAGATCTTCCAGATTGAAAAGCGCCTTTGGATTTTCAAGGGATTTCGTGGTGATGACGAATATGGTGTTTTTGGGGGGTCTTACCCCTTCGTCATTTTTCACCCAAAAAGTTGACATTTCTGAAATCGATTTTATTATGCCTAGAGATACTTTGGACAATGCTGATTAACAATATACAAACCAAAAATGGATGCGACCACAGGAGCGGGAGATATGACGATTTGAAAAGTCGAAAAATGCCATTTGACAGGTGAAAATCTAAACTATGATAGATAGAGCCTCGGAATATTTTTTATTGAATTCAGCGTCCCCGAAAACCTATAAATCGATACCAAACTTGTCCATATAGGCCTTCTTCGACATGAATTATTCAAGTCTTTTGTTTTCCATTTTTCATTCTCGAGTTTTGTTCAGAGGCTCACAGCATGCCATTCGACAGGTGAAAATCTGAACTATGATATATAGGGTCTCGAATTATTTCTCATTGAATTCTGCGTCCCCGAAAACCCATATTTCGATATCAAACTTGACCATATAGTCCATATTCGTAATTAATTTTCCCGATTTATTTTTTTCATGTTGGAACAACATTCCGGGTCGAAAATACCGACATATTCAGCGCTGGACATGTGGCCACATCCCGTTGAATCCTAAATTACCTGTATTTACATGCTTATAAGTATCACCAGGCTGGGAAGAAAAGAAAATACAACATTGTTCTCGATAACTCCAGAACTAACCGATTACCGCGAACGAATAGATCCTCCAGATCCGCGAAATCGTGAGAAAATCATCGGTACCGTTCGCACGTCGAATCGAGCGATGCCCCTCGCCCATCTCGAACGCCCCCCGTACAACCTTAATTCGCCGATCGTGCGGCCGGTGATCCCTCCGATAATGGCAACAACGGTCGTGTGCTATACCGGTCGCCCTGACGGCCGGCCATCGAATTAAATTAATTCGCTCGGCATCGCACAGGAACGAACACCGGAGCCTAGCGATGCGTTTCCACTCGGACTCGGTTCGAATCTCCGGGAACCGTTATCGTTCCGGAGGTAGGCAGGATCTTCCGATCCGTTTCGGATCGGAAGGACCCGATAATGGAGGCAGATTGATAAGAAAATGAGAACTATAGGGCCAAATTGATGTCTTTTACTTGATATGGTGTAATAAATCGAAATATAGACTTCTGAATTTGTATTTATGGCTTCAAAAATAAATTGTATATCGAGACGGTGTCAGGAATTTGTCTCACGACCATGCTGGCGGTCGGGTGCGAAGGCAGTGTTGAATTCAGGGCTAAATTGCTTTTGAAAACGAAGAAGTGACAGTGGCTGGAGAATCCTTAAACTGGAAGGTTCTCAGTTTGCTCGGTTTCGGTTGTGGGGATATTTAGGAATTACTTCAGGGTTAGGAAGTACGGTCTCGAAGCGGAGACGGAAAGAGTGCTATTCGGAGAATAGCGGAGTAAAGTTTTTAATCCGAAGTTAAAGGTAAAAAAGTCCTGAATCTTCCCAAGTTTTCGGTACTTTGATTTTGTTTTGATGAGTTGAAATTATTGTGAAAATTCATTCTATCGACGTGTGTGTGGAAAATAGTATTTTTCTATTGTCGACTCAATATTTTTTTTATGTTGTGGTTTTCACGAGAAGGAATATCCTGTAGTGTTCAGAGAACATCGTGGGAACCAAGGTCAAGCAGGTAGGAATTGGTGTTCTCCTTGAATTTCTGGAGGTTATTTGCCTCGGGGAACACCTCCCTAGGCAATGTGTTCCAAAGCCTCGCTGTTCGTTGGATGAACGAGTCTTTGAAGAGGGATGTTCTGCAGGTCTCCAAAGGACCGCGAAGGGATGTGAAGACTTAACTTGACGAGTTAAGGCGAGTTTATACAGCAACTAAAATAAAATAAGAACTAAAATAAAATAAGAATGTTCACTTGATGCATTTCAATGACAGCGTTTATACAGGAAATAAGCTAAAATAAGGAATAAGAATAAGAATATTCTTATTCCTTATTTTAGCTCATTTCCTGTATAAACGCTATCATTGAAATGCATCAAGTGAACATTCTTATTTTATTTTGTTCTTATTTTATTTTAGTTGCTGTATAAACTCGCCTTCAGTCTCGAAGAGACTGCCAGAGGGGGAACGATTGCTGATAATTCAGAAGAGCATCGCCCATGCAAATATGTATAAAATAGAGTCAGATCGCCTATTCTTCTACGGTGTTCCAGAGAAGTAAGCGAGTTTGTAAGCGAGGCATCACCGACGAGACGAATTGTCCTTTTTTGTACAGAATCCAAAAGTTTTAGGATTTGTTTAGGTGCAGCACTCCAAATATGGGAACAGTATTCCAGGACAGGTCGAATCTGTGCCTTATAGATCATAAGCAGCTGAGCTGAGGTGAAATAGCTCCTGGCACGAAACAGAAAACCATTGGATCTCACGTGATTCTAAACTTCAATTTCGAAGTGTATCATTCACCCCCTTTTCTCTGGAGAATAACTAAACACCAAGTCCTGTACCTACTACGAAGGTTCGTACCCAAACTTTCTCCCTTCAAAGAGGAAGATCTTATAAATAAATAACATCATTTTATTTCTTAAAATAAGAACACCCCTTGCTAGATGCTTTTTACAATGGATGAAACTTTGCAGTCAAGTTCAATGACTCAAATCAAAGGCTTGTTTCAATTGTGGACCATTCAATTAATTCGAAACATTTAATCTTTTTCCTAATGATGCAATATAACATAACTGTATAAAATAAAAGGGGATAGAGTTGTGTTCAAGGACTTCTTAACAGTAGAGCTACAAGTAATGAATGTAAGAGAAGAACTTACTGGTCTTATTCTAACGTTAATTGTGAAATGTTCATATGGCATGAATAATTATTCCCATTAATTTGAATGCATGTAGCAGTGAATTCCTCGTAGAGGAATAAACCAAGATTCAAACTGTTTCTCATTTTGATCCATATGAAGGTTTTCCAATAAGAAGAAAATTCTATATATAACTACACACAAAGTTCAGAAACATTTTAACACGCTTTTATAAAAAAAAGAACCAACACAATATACTCCATTCACTTTTATTTAATCACATAGGAGGTCATGGTCTCGTTTTCAGGAGTTGGTGAACTTGATGGAAAGCACAGAACATATGATGAAAAGTCAGTGCGCGCACAGAAGATATCGTTAATGACAAAACGACGTTGCCAGTTTCTTTGTTTACATCAAAGTAAAAGTATCAAAGATATTCCACATTTTGTTAGGTTTACAAATTGTTCGCAGATCTTTGGTATTTAATCGATATTTGCAGGTGAGTTTTTCGTCGAATATCCAAGATTAACGTATGTTTATTGTTTTTAGCACCAGTTTGGAGCGTGAGTACGATTTTCAAGACCAGGACGCATTTTTACATTTCGAGGTTGAAGGGGTACACGGGAATTTCGTTGAAAAAGCTGTTATTTGGACAGATATCGCAGTAGATGTATCGGATGGAGCCTCGAGATGTCGATTAGGATGATATTTTTCAGGTTTTCCAAGAAATTTGGCGATATCTGAGCAGATTTGCAAAAGTCAGGTACCTCACTAATGAGGTGGAGCTTAGACCTAATTCTCCTATAAGAAACGCCTTTCATAGGTCGAGATGGTGAAAAATGTATTCTTTAGATGTTGTTTGAACAAACGCAGCCGAGTTTTATATCCCAACATTGACTTTAAGAAAGTTATCGACAAAATAAAATCAACATTATTCTTGATTCTTGAAATTACCCATCAATTCATCTTATATCTTTGGGTTGATTTTTTTCAATGAATTTTTGATTAGAATCAACAATTGATGTCGTCAAGTCTTGAACTTTCAGTTCAAGAGGATAGTAAACATTAAATCTTCACAAGCAGGCATATGAAAATGCAATTTATGCAATTTTCTTTCATGGCGAAAAATAATATATTTCAACAGTGATCTCTTGTACTTTTCATGCAAATAACTAGCAAAGGAATCCTTTCTATCAATTCATATAAACGTTAGTTATTTTCGTCCATCCATCTTTTCCAATTCATTCATTTTCCGAATAAATTCACATTCTGAAAAATACGCTGAGAATGTAGAAAGGGCAACATAGTGTTGACTTGGAACATAAAAATATTTTGAAAAACGTCATAACTTCGATACAGAGTGGAATGTGTCAAATTTCCAGTGCCAGAGTTGTGATTTTATAATTGTGAATTGAGTATAAATATACTGTGAAAAAAAAACTCATCAGCTAGTACAGAAAAATTCAGTGGTGCCACACCACCCATCGAAGATTGCTGCGACTGCATTAAAAGTACGCCAAACTCTTCACCGAAATAATCCTCATTCGACTCAATTAAACCCACCGGATACCCTCTAATTGAAAAACATTCCCGCATAGACTTGATTAAAAAGCATCGAAAACAAAATGATGTCATTCGCATTCGGCGTAGAGCGCTTCATTTTAAGCGTCGTTAAAACGGTACTCGAGTATTGACCATCCGATTGTTTCTTAAAATCACATTGGTCGCGGTTAAACCACGAAATGGAGCTGAATCATCGCTTGGGAATATTAAAATCGCCAATATCTGCGTTGCATATCACTCACCGTTGCGGAATTCTTGAATCTGCAGCTACCGGACCTCCTCAACGTGCCGCCCTTGATGTTGGAGTCGTCCAAAACCATCTCGCACCCGTCCTGAGCCGATCTCCTACTCAGCTCGCTCAGTTCCGCCACCGGTTGCACCTGTAAACCAAAGAAAACCCCCGTAAAACTCCCCTTATTCAGAAAATAAAGAGCCCAAACACGGCCCCTTGCGGCACTCCCTACCTTCAAGGTCACGAAATCGCCGCTCGCCTTTATCATGTCGATGATGTCCTCTCTGGTCCTGTCGTGGACGGCAACGCCGTTCACCTCGAGCAGTTTGTCGCCAGGCAGCAGGCCGGTCTCGTTGACGTTCTGCACCATGGCGCCGGGTTCCGCGAAGATGACGGCCTTCATGTTGACGACGCCGGACGAGCCGAGGTCCTTGCCGGGCACCCTCTCCAGGACCATGGCGCGACGGAGGGAGAAGCCGAAATCGGTCCTGGGCGGCTTCTGTCGCGGGATGGTGAGGGTGCGTGGGGGAGGCAGGACTAGGGGGGCGATGGTCGGCATCGGTAGGTTGAGGTCTTCGAGGTTGGACGTCCGGTTCCATCTGTAAGAGGAGGAATGGTAGATATAAGCGGTTTTGGGGTCATTATATTGAGAAATCCTGAAGAATCAGCTGTAGGGGTTGAACAACAGGAAGAAACTTGAGGAATAGTGGTGGATAATCAGTAGCTTATGGCTAGGAAGACAGACAACGGCTTGTGAAGGTGCGTTAGAGGTCACATTTAATCTGCCTCTAAGGAGATATAGAAGAAGAATATAGAATACGAATTTTTGGTTATTGGATTGAAGAATCCTGGAGAATGAGCTGCAGGGGCAAGAGACCCTTGAGGATCTTGAAGAATAATTTGTGGATAATCAGTCAATTTTCCATTGAGATGACCGATCGGGAAGGCCAGTTTCTATGTCAGTCCCCGAAAATATCGATGCAGTTCATGACATGATTTTATCAGACCGTCGAATTGAGCTAAAAAGGATATCTGAAGCACTGAAGATTTCATACGAACGCGTTCATCATATAGTTCACGTCAATTTGGACATGAGAAAAATTTCTGCGGAATGGATTCCCTAATGTTGACCAAAAGCGTGCAAGGTTGAAAGCATCGCGTTCGATCTGTGCTCGATTTGAGAACGTGTAGACTTCTTAAACCGAATTGTTACTATGGATGAGACTTGGGTACATTTCTAAGATCCAGAAACAAAGCAACAATCGACACTCTGCAAGAGCTAAGAAGTTTCGTGTCCAAAAATCTGCTGGAAAAGTTCTTGCTTCAGTTTTTTTGTGATTGCCATGGAGTAATCATGATTGATTTTTTGGATAAGGGTAGAACAATAACTGGAGATTACTATTCGATATTACTGACCACTCAACGGGAAAAAATTAAAGAGAAAAGACGCGGAAAGCTATCCAAAGGTATTTTGTTTTTACAGGACAAGGCCCCACTACACAAATCTCATGTTGCCATGCCAAAAAATCGTGATTTAGGGTTAGAATTACTCTAACACCCCCCTTATTTACCAGATTTGGCTCCGTTCGACTGTCATCTCTTTCCTCAACTGAAAAAAGGTTAAAAGGTCGTAAATTTACTTCCAACGAGGAGGTAATAAAAGCTGTGGAGGACTGGTTTGCAGAGCAAGAAGAAACATTTTTTTTTGAAAGGTCTAGAGACGTTGCAGATTCGCTGTAATGAATGTATTCAATTAAGAGGAGACTATGTTGAGTAATAAAATATTTTGACAAATTTTGTTTGGATCTATAGTAGGCTAAGAATTTCTCAATATATCCTCGTATATCACAGGAGAATCAACAACATTGACCAGCCTTCGAAAAAAACAGACCAAAAGGTCTTTACGAAGAAGAAGTCTTATAAATTTTGCTCTGGAAGTTCTTGATCTTTCTTCTTCTTCTTCGAACGCAAGCCTTGTCGCCCATTGTTCATGCCGCATTTATATTATACAAGCAGGCCGTCCCAGCTTCGCCCGAGTAGAAATTTGTTTCACGCGGCGGTTTCATCTTCAAAACTTCAACCTGCCATATCTTTTGATGTACTCGTTGTAATTGTATGATGTGAAGGGCAATTTTGTTCTAAATTAAATACTGGGGATAAATAACGTATTAGGTTGGATTAGGATCAATATCCAATTCATAAAAACACACTCCCAAATAGTGCATAATTTTGGAAAACATCTGATTACCATAAACAGGTAATAGCAAGTCAATCTTGAGAGATAGATACATGCTTTCGCGGACTTTTTTGTAGAACTATTCAAGAGGTACATTTCCGTCATACATTGTATCCACGTAATTCTTACGGTTTTTGCAGCGCACGTGAAAATAGCTGATTTTGGCTGATTTTTTTGTAATTATTGAAGTTATAGTAGGTATTCTTAATTTTTTCGGGTGAAAAGTATAGCCTATGTCACTCAGGGATAATGTAGCTTTATAAGGGTGAAAGAATTTTTGAAATCGGTCCAGTACTTTTTGAGCCTATTCGTATCAAACAAACAAAACTACAAATCTTTCCTCTTTATAATCTATATATATAAAAGAAAGATGTTGGTTACACCGTTTATAACTCGAGATCGGATGGACTGTTTGTTATGAAACTTCATATAAGGATTCGTCTACGGTCTGGTTATTATAAAATGCAATATAACTTCGAAAAAATCGATGAAAATTTCACTCATACAGGAAATGCTTTTCCTCCTTTTGAGCGAGGCCACTAGGTGTCGCTACAGTTTCAGTTACGCTACCGCTTATTCGTAGGTACTTCTCGCCGTTAGATGGGGTGTACAGTGACTATATTACCACTATAGTCACTGTAATAGTGTGTAATTTGGGTTGCCTACAACTTTGCGCCGTTGGCCAATGTTTCGTTCTTTCCACTTCAGGTGGCGCTATTCACAAATTATGACTGATTTTTTTCAGTTATTTCAAATACTTGAATTTATTCTGGCGAACGTGGCGTGTTAATGGTAGACAATTTTGTCAAGCAATAATGTGTTATATTCCTGACATTTTGATGTATATTAGTTCTTAGGAAAAGTAGAAAACTTTCATTATAAAAAGATGCCATTCTGCTGTCATGTCATAATTGACTTTAGCAAATCAGCTGTTGATACATCCATCAAATTGACAACGGAAAATACACTGAAATGATATTGCGGCGCCGCCACATTGCTAATATTTTCGATTTGGTCGAATGTCATTCCATTCAAAAATTGGCAGGTGCCTACACCATTATTCTAGACATCTTATCGTGAAGGTACTAACTATATTTGACATCAGCGATGAATTTGTTGAGGCTTTCGCGACCATCAATTTATGTCATCTGTTTTTTTTTTCGAGAATTTCGTTCGTCGTTGTTTGAAATGGTCGAATAAAGAACATATGACATTAATTACTGTGTACTTTGCATAGGACCTATAGTACCATGAAGGTCAATTAACAGATCCAGAAGCGCGTGAATATCACAGTGAATTTTTATCGAAATCTCAAGTATATACGATTTTGGCGATCAGTTTCGGTCGTGATATGTCCATTCTCATCTTTCCTCATAATTTTTAAAATGTTTTTGAATTTCTGTTTGGGTAATAAATATATTTGCGGAAATCACTAAATCCAAAATTGCTATAATATTATTTTTATGTATCTGTTCTGTGTGACAGCTCATATCCATCGAAACATTTGACAGTTCAAAAATCAGAGAACCAAGCTGTTGATCTCCGATCACCGGTGATTACGATTTGTGAAATCCACCGTAAGTATCATTTAGGCGGAACAAAGTTCGCCGGGCCAGCTAGTATTAGTATAGATTACACCAGAGAGACTCAGACCCGAAGGCACGCCGACAGGAATGCCTCGAGCCGACAGGGAGGAGTCCCTCTCACCATAGAGATGGATTACCGCACGCGGACAGTATATGTTCCGCCGTTTCATCCCCATTCCTGGCATCGACGGCACAGGGAAGTTCTCGACCTCGATTCTAACTTACCGGTGAAAGCCCTGCGACTCCCCTACTGGACTCAACGAAAACGGCGGCGTGGCGAAACTCGAGTTCGTCGTGTCCGAAAACGAGTCGGCGCTCGGCGACGTTATCACCGTCAGCTGCTCCGACACGTTCTTCCCGTTCGTCCTGACGCCGCCGCCGTTCTGCAGGTTCTGGTACTCGATCACCTCGTTCTGGAGCGTGTTCCTGGCGAGGCTGGCGTGGTCCGGTTCGTCCTGGCCGCCGTTCTCCCCCGACCTGGACGTCCTGGGCGCCTTCAGGATGCCCCTCTTGGGCGGCTTGGGGGGCAGCGCGGGCGGTACTTTGTGGTGCGGCGGGTGGTTGAGGGAGTTGAGGCTCGTCTCCGAGCTGTCGCTCTGGGTGTAGCCGTCCTGGTAGTGGCCGGCGTGCGAGGGGGAGTCCTGGATGGTGTAGGAGGACTGGTCGTCGCGTTCCAGGCTGGCCAGGAAGTCGGCCGTGTAGTCGGCTGTGATGCCGGACGGGAGTTTCTCTTTTTCCTTCCGTCGGCCGATCTTCAGGGATTTCCTAACCTGTAAAAAAGTCGTGGAAGGATGTGAAACCACGTATACTTCATTCACTTTTATCAAGTATCCCGGTTGGCCGAGATTTAGGTTTATCAAGTTTTTTTATTTAATTTACAGGATTGATTGTACACATTGTCAACGTTATTATGTCGCTTCTACAAAACAACATTTATATAGCAGAATCTCAAACCATAGGTCGTCAGTGAGAAGATTGTCTGATAACAAGACAGCTTTGGTAGAACACCATTTGGAAACTGGACATTCCTTTGATTTGGATTTAGAGAACGAAAAAATTCTCCATATTGAAAATAACTACCAAAAGAGGCTATTTTCAGAAATGATTTTCATTAAAGCGTTAGATTCAGTAAATCTTAAATCGGACACTTATGGTTTGAGTTTGAGTAGAACTTGTGATTCAATCAAAAAGATAAAACCGTGAAGGAAATATACTGCTCCACAAGAGTTAGGGATATCGTATTCAATCGTTTTGGAATGTATGCAATCTTCGGGAAAATCGCTATAGAATCATTTAAAACTCAATAACAACTTGAATCGATCAAAAAAAAATCAGTATGAAACATTTCGTCAATCTGGTCGCCTTTTTTCTGAAGTTTGGTTCTTTGCATATGCTTCATGAATGTTGTTATTTTTAAATGAAGTCAGTTTATCCACGGCTTCGATTTGAAACGAGTTTTCTGAAAATGCCAAGACGTAAATTAACAAACGCTGAGGCTAATAGGGCTATCGGAATGCTACAGGGTGGCCTAACTCAGGTTGTTGTAGCGGAAAGGCTCCAAGTCTGCCGAAGTGTGATATCTCGACTTTGGAATAGGTTCAGGGAGACAGGTTCCGTGTTGGAAAGACCAAGGCTTGGTGGGCGACGAAAAACAACACTTGCTCAGGATCGTTTCATCACCGTTTCGGCGAGAAGAAACCCTACATCTACGTGTAGAATGCTACGGAATACTCTTCAAATGGCAGATGGGGTCCAAGTTTCCATCGGAAACATCAGACGACGTCTGAGAGAGGTGAATCTAGGTTCTAGACGTCCATTAAGAGGAGTTCCATTAACACGTGACCATAAGCGTCAAAGACTGGAATGGGCAAGGCAACATATCAATTGGAACGATCAATGGCGTAGTGTCCTTTTCGCTGAGGAATCCAGATATGGACGATTTTCAGATTCTCGAAGAATAAGGGTATGGACAATCCTACGCATACCCCGTAATCGTCGCTATGTCCAAGAAGTCCATCCATTCCGAGGGTGTTATGGTATGGGCCGGGATATGTTTCAACGGGCGCACAGATCTACGCATTTGTCCTGGGAATATGACCGCCCTACACTATAGGGAGCATGTCATTGACAATGTTGTGCCAAATTTTTACGCTGCTATTGGTGAAACTTTTTAATTTCTAGACGATAACGGTAGAGCGCACAGTGCAGCCATAGTTGAGAATGCGCGCGAGGAGCTTGGTATTCCACATTAACCAATACCTCCGCACTGACCAGATTTGAATTGCATAGAATATTCATGGGATATGCTCCAAAGAAGATTAGATAATCATCAACCTACCCTAGAATCCTTAAATGATCTGAGAGAGCGTCTGCCCCGTTTATGGAACCAAATTCCTCAAGAAATGTTCAACAACCTCGTGTGTAGTATGCAAAGAAGATGTCAAGCTGTTATTGATGCCCGTGGAGGCCATACATTGTATTGATAGTCTTAAAATGCTTGAAATCTCTGGGAATAAAATTTCGTTATTTCACACGATTTTTCTTAACCACCCTGTATACGTTGCAGACCTACAGGCTAAAATTAATTTGCAACTTGAAATCATATTAATATGAATTTTCATCACAAAAATCTTATTTTAACTATATTTTTTTGCAATTTAAGTCAATATCCCTAACTCATGTGGAGCAGTTTATATGCAGGGGATTGTGATTGTAGATTCATGTTGTTGCTTCGAATTGAATTTTGAATTGTATTGAAATTCAGCCTATTATGGCTTTTTTGATATTTTGGCCACGTCAGTTTTTATATTGTTTCACCTATTGGGTGATTTTGTGTTGTTGTTGAAACTGATTGTTTTTAATTGATAGTGTAGCAGATTGCTTAAGTTGTAGGGTATATTATTTGAGGTGGAATTTCGTTAGCAGTATGTTGATTGAAAAAAAAATCGATCAATTGTCAATTTATTCTGGTAAGCAAAGTTTCTTGTGGCGTTTTTTTTTCCATAGTAATTTTGTATTCTCTGTTTTGGTTTTTTAGCCTGAAGAAGAGATAATGAAAAATCTCGAAACGTGTAGCGGTACATTGTAGTTGTTATTAAATCTTCTTGCCTATTAAACCGTTTTTGTTCTTCGTATTTAAAACTGGCGCAGGTTGGTACTCGTGAAATGACAAATAATTCTCAGAGATGTTGCAAATGCTAACTCTATTTACTCCTTTTTAACTTTGTAAATGGAGTTAGTTCTTTCAAGGTTTAACTGTGACACAAACTTCGTAGTACTACTACATTTTTATACTGGAGTATTTCGAATTGTGCAAAAACGAATTTGAATATCTTCTGTAGGCTTATTTCTTTAGAATTTTGAAAAGTGGGTAATGCCATAGGTCCGTCTGTTCGTTTAGTAGTTTTTCTGTCGGGTTATTCGAGTGCTTTTATTCTTTTTACGAATGAACACTCACAAAGTAACGGACTATTCTGTCCATTATTTTTCAGTAAAATTTCAACACTCGATTCTTGATTTCCATATGAGAAAATATCATAACTGAATCTTCCAACCATGTTTATATACGTGAAATATTTCCAGTATTGACACTATTGACAGAGAAAAAGCTTTCTTCAACATTCGCCAGGTCTTTGGAATTATTGAATTCACATAATATTTTCTCAAATTCATTATTTTCCCAAAGTAAAAAAACATTTTAATAAATATGTAATGACTGCGACCTCTATGTAGAAAGGAAAACGTTGCTTAGTTATCTGACAGGAAAATGACCATAACCTAACATTTTCAAAACATACACGGTCAAATGTGTCTGAATCTCATGGCCAACCGGGATACTTTATAAAAGCGAATGGAATATATTCATTCATTTCTTACTGATCTTCTTCAACTCCTTACCTCGTCTAGTCGCAGAATTTCCTCTGTAGACAAGCTGGCCCGTTCCCTCTTCTGCTTTTCTCTCTTCTCTTTCTTCTCCCTCTTCCTCTTCTCCTTGTCATCTTTATCGTATGTGACACCGGTTCCCGCTTTCTTGATAAAATTGAACATTCTCTTCCGTCCTTATCTGAAACTGAAAAGCGAAAATGGGGTCAAGTGTAGATTGCGGAATTATTTGCCATCTGTTACAATCTGACACTTCGAACTGTGGAAATAATTCAATGAAATATTCGAACAAAAAAATATTTTCAGAGGGGAACGTACAAAATGACATATAGTTTTATTCAGAGGCATATCTTGTGATTAGTGAAACACAGTAATGTCATATTTCACACCAATGATCTTCAGTCCTTTCTTCATAAAATCTCATCAACATTTATGAAATAGAAGTACCAAGAAATAAAATATTCTCAGATCAATTGGGATAAACGAAAATTCATTTTGACCATATGCTATGGACAAAATGACATACAGGCAAAAGGCAACAGTAGTGTTGCAACTATAGTTACGAAACTTGTGACAAAGTTCACAAATGAAACGCTTGGTTCTTCTAGGAACATCAGTATAAGATGCGTGAGCCCAATGCAAGCAATTTATTCATCTTCTCCATCAGGCTTAGATCGGGGAAAAAGATCTTTACAATAGATACATGGACAGTCGTCTTCATCATCTCGAAAGTTGCTTACAAAATTTTATTCTTCATTATCTTCTTTGAATAATGCACTTGCGACTTAGCTCCTTCTTTTTGGAGGGGTGTGGGCTCTTTTTTTGATTTGGTTGCAATCATATTAGGTGTAGAAGTTAGAACTAAGTACGTTAGTTGAATCTTCGGCTCACATTTGTCTTGTCCACTGATAAATCGTCCTTTAGGGACTGGAGAAATCTCCTCATAAGAAAAGCAAGAGTAGAATAAGATGCATCGCCTTTATTAGCTGCAGATGAATGTTTTTGTTCTGAATATGTTAAGACAAGTCCTTGTTCTTTGTTTGCTGATGGAGCCTGAGATGAATTGTCTTGCTTTTGTCCGGATGATACTGTTAATTCAGCTGAAATACCTATGTCATTTTGTACGACAACTCTAGATGTTAATGTGTCCATATATAGCGTTATAAAAAAAGAAATGTATCGAATTAATACAAAAAGTATATTCAACATCAAAGAAGCTTAGTGAATACACTGACAAATAAGTAAAGTTTGAAATGAATGCAACATGAACAAAAAATGGTGAAAACTGGCCATTTATTCTAAAAATTTGGCGCAATGAAAAAAACTCAAGACCTATTGATTCCTGTTATCACCCGTAACAACCGAATGAACTAGACTAGAGTAACGCTTGTGAGTTTTCAGAGGTTAATGGAAGCTACTCGGGTCTTGTGCTATGGTACAGTTCCGCATTTGATACCTCCAAACTCAAATTATGAGGCCTATGTCATTTTGTACAAGAAATACACCGAGCGCTCGATGATCTCAATAATTACAGCAACCCTAGTGATTATTGTAGCTACTTCACCCATTAAAAACTTTTCGAAAACCTGAATTTAACTACTGCGATCTACTTATGTCGCGGTCACTCAACAACATCTTGCCACACAGGTATCAGATAATAAAAAAATATGACACGTTCTCATTGCGTACTCTATATCTACGTACACATAAATTGAACCTTACGTAGGGCGTTGTCTTTGCATTTTATCAGGTCGATTGGCTCATTCGTCGGCCAGCCTACGGTCGCTGAATATTCAGTTAGATTATTGATGTATTTATCGCTTTCCAACGACGATATTTATTGTTATCGACACTTGTCGCGATACCGATAGGCGATATCCCTTAATTCGAAGCCGAGACGTTGGGCGCGTGCTGTGAATTATGGGACGCCTGTATAAAACGATCGGCTTTGTTGTCGGAGAGTTAATTGACTGATAGGATAGATATGGACGGTTTTACAATGTTTACAAGTGAAACATTTCGTCGAAAGAGATTATCGAAATGGATTTATGGCCAGCAACTTCACCAGATCTTAGTCCCATTCAAAGCATACGGGGACTAATTGAGATTGCCAAAGAACTAGCAAAACTACGGAAGAAGATTAGATTCAGTAGGTTTCAGATTACTGGGCCATCAGCAACATTCTGACCTCGAGTCGAGACAACTCAAACATTTAATCTTCTCGACAACTCTCTCAATTTCTATTCTCTTGCGGTCCCGAAAAGTATCGATATAAAGTTAGCAAAACAACTCTCGCGAATCAAACACGGAATAGCTCAAAATTCTGCCGTTTTTTATCCGTAATTTATCCATGAAAAAATAAATTTTGCCGGTCTTATATCCAGAAAAATATGAGATTTGTTGCTAACTTGATATCAACTTAGCGAAACAACTATCCCAAAAATGTTTTGAGCACAAATAAAAACTAGCTCATATTTTTCAGTGAATTATCCGTAAATAATCCTCGAAGAAGAAACATCGCCACTCTTGTATTTAAAAAATTATTAGATGTTTCGCTAACTTGATATAACTTGGCGAAACAACTATCCAAAAAATGTTTTCATTCACGGATAAATCAAGGATGGAAAGCTACATCTCTTTTCCAAATTTCATCAAAATAGCATTCGAGAAAAATGCCTGATTTACGTTCCGACGGCCGCAGAACTTTCAATTAGATTTTGTCATTTTTCTACGAAAACTTGAAATATACAAATTTTCTTCCACAGAAAGAGATGAGCTACTTTTTTTTTTTGCTGAAAACATTTTTGGGATAGTTGTTTCGCCGAGTTGATATCAAGTTAGCGAAACATCTCATATTTCTTGAAATATAAGAGTGGCGATGTTTTTTTCTTCACGGATAATTTACGGATGAATGACTGAAGAATATGAGCTAGTTTGTTTTCTGCTGAGAACGTTTTTCGGATAGTTGTTTCGCCAGGTTGATATCAAGTTACCGAAACACCAAATATTTTTCAAATACAAGAGTAGCGATTTTTTTTATTCAAGGATAATTTACGGATAAATAACTCAAAAAAAATGAGCTAGTTTGTATTCTGCTGAAAATGTTTTTCGGATAGTTGTTTCGCCAGTTCATATCAAGTTAGCGAAACATCTCATATTTTTCAAATACAAGAGTGGCGATGTTTTTTTATTCAGGGATAATTTACGGATAAATAACTCGAAAAAAATGAGCTAGTTTTTTTTCTGCTGAAAATGTTTTTCGGATAGTTGTTTCGACAGTTCATATCAAGTTAGCGAAACATCTCATATTTCTTAAAATACAAGAGTGGCGATGTTTTTTTCTTCACGAATAATTTACGGATGAATGACTGAAGAATATGAGCTAGTTTGTTTTCTGCTGAGAACGTTTTTCGGATAGTTGTTTCGCCAAGTTGATATCAAGTTACCGAAACATCAACTATTTTTCAAATACAAGAGTGGCGATGTTTTTTTATTCAGGGATGATTTACGGATAATTAACTCAAAAAAATGAGCTAGTTTGTTTTCTGCTGAAAATGTTTTTCGGATAGTTGTTCGCCAGTTCATATCAAGTTAGCGAAACATCACATATTTCTTAAAATATAAGAGTGGCGATGTTTTTTTCTTCACGGATAATTTACGGATGAATGACTGAAGAATATGAGCTAGTTTGTTTACTGCTAAGAATTTTTTCGGATAGTTGTTTCGCCAAGTTGATATCAAGTTACCGACACATCAAATATTTTTAAAATACAAGAGTGGCGATGTTTTTTTATTCAGGGATAATTTACGGATAAATAACTCAAAAAAAATGAGCTAGTTTGTTTTCTGCTGAAAATGTTGTTCGGATAGTTGTTTCGCCAGTTCATATCAAGTTAGCGAAACATCTCATATTTTTCAAATACAAGAGTGGCGATGTTTTTTTATTCAGGGATAATTTACGGATAAATAACTCGAAAAAAATGAGCTAGTTTTTTTTCTGCTGAAAATGTTTTTCGGATAGTTGTTTCGACAGTTCATATCAAGTTAGCGAAACATCTCATATTTCTTAAAATACAAGAGTGGCGATGTTTTTTTCTTCACGAATAATTTACGGATGAATGACTGAAGAATATGAGCTAGTTTGTTTTCTGCTGAGAACGTTTTTCGGATAGTTGTTTCGCCAAGTTGATATCAAGTTACCGAAACATCAAATATTTTTCAAATACAAGAGTGGCGATGTTTTTTTTATTCAGGGATGATTTACGGATAAATAACTCAAAAAAAATGAGCTAGTTTGTTTTCTGCTGAAAATGTTGTCCGGATAGTTTTTTCGCCAGTTCATATCAAGTTAGCGAAACATCTCATATTTCACAAAATATAAGAGCGGCGATGTTTTTTTCTTCACGGATAATTTACGAATGAATAACTGAAAAATATGAGCTAGTTTGTTTTCTGCTGAGAACATTTTTCTGATAGTTGTTTCGCCAAGTTGATATTGATTCAGCGAAACATCTTATATTTTTTGAAATGCAAGAGTGGCGATGTTTTTTCTTCACGGATCATTCTGACCCTAACCTGAGTCAACTCCAACATTTAATCTTCTCGACAACAACAACTCTTCTCTCTATCTATTCTCTTACAGTCCCGAAAAGTCCGCATCTTCACTATCTTCATAACCTTCACATTTTCCTCTTCAAACAGACCATGAGAAGGCAAAGGAAAGGCTTCACCCGCGCATCTACGTTTGCGATCTGAATATCGCTTTCGACATTTTCAACCTGCGGATCTAGAAGCGTTAAATATCGCCCCGCGTTGCAAAACGACCGGCTAGATGTTCCATTGTTCTAGTCCGACGGCGCGATGGCCTACTCGATCATTCAACAGAAAACGTCGAAAAAAAAACGGTCGAAACAATGCGATATTAATTGCGATCTACACATTGTGTCACGGAGCGGTCTCTTCCGTTTGACACAGATAAGACCGGGAAACGCATGCACGGTGAATATTCTTCAGAAGGAAAGTGCTTGTGGATTCGGCTGGTTTGAAAGACCCACACTATATATCTTTGTACTGTAGCGAAGTGCTACCAAGATTGAATTAGGAAAATCGGTGAAACACTGTAGCTCCAGATAGTGCTCATCGCCAAAAGTCGAGGCGTGCGTCGAAAGTCGAAGAAAAGCAAGACAAGCATTTCTCCAAAGAGGACAAAGCATTTCTTCAAAGAGGACAAAGCATTTCTTCAAAGAGGACAAAGCATTTCTCCAAAGAGGACAGAGCATTTCTCCAACGACGACAAAGCATTTCTCCAAAGACGACAAAGCATTTCGCCAGAGAGGACAAAGCATTTCTCCAAAGAGTACAAAGCATTTCTCTAACGACGACAAAGCATTTCTCCAAAGACAACAAAGCAAGATGAATGTTTCAATCCTTTCTGAGTACGTTCGCCAATGAAAATGTCAAATTTGACATATTCGCATAAATGCTGTCATATCTCAAGATTTAATCAACATTCCTACTATGGTTTCGATACTGGCACTTTCTACAAAGCAGTCTTCCAAAGACGCCTCACTCTTTTCCTTCGCAAGAGCTTAAGACTGAAATAATCGAAGAGTGCATGAACTCGTGACAATATCTGGAACCTTCTTGGCTCAAATGACACCCATGACCCCACGGAGAAGTTTCCATCTGATACACAACGATCTATGCATAAAACTTTCCTTACTCCAGCATCGCTTTTAAAGTAACAATGACGCGAACCATTCCGGGGAGATTCCTAAGATCGATATCGATCCGACAGTACCGCCACATTATACTGTGGTACCGCTAACACCTTGTTTGGAATAAATGCGAGAAAAATGAAACGCGCAAAACGCAGCCGACTACCTGCGTTAATTGTTCCTCGATAGGATGGTGAGTAACGACGAGAAGAAAGTATAAATGCGGAGTAATGTTCTAATTTAATTACTCTGATGGTAGTTCGAACAAGCGAATTTAATTACTTCCGTTAGTTCCCTCGCTTCCGCACCGATGCAAATAAAATACAGGAATATAAAAATAGAATCGAACTTAAATGAAAATTTAAGAGCAGCATATGTGCTTGGTATAAAAAGAAATTCTGAAACAATGCGGTCTTTTCGATTCGATTGTTGATTGTATAAAGGGGTTACAGATCTGTCAGAACGCCAGTGAGGAGCAGTAGTAAACGTTTACTCAGATCAGTTCAATATTCTTTTTAGATCTAGAAGCATTCCTCCGCTTGATTTTCTTGGGATTATTAGAAAATGCTTTGTCCGCTTTGGAGAAATGCTTCGTCCTCTTTGGAGAAATGCTTTCTTCTCTAATCTCTTTGGAGGAATGCATGCTTTGATATCTTTGGAGAAATGCTTTTTCCTCTTTTCGATTGGATTGTTGATTGTATAAATGGGTTGCAGATCAGTCAGTGTATTGTCAGAACCTCGGTCAGAACGCCAGTGAGGAATTGTAGTATACGTTTACTCAGTTAAAAATTCTTTTTAGATCTAGAAGTATTCCTCCGCTTGATTTTCTTGGGATTATTAGAAAATGCTTTGTCCTCTTTGGAAAAATGCTTTGTCCCCTTTGGAGGAATGCTTTGTCGTCTTTGGAGAAATGCTTCGTCCTCTTTGGAAAAATGCTTCGTAATATTTGGAGAAATGCTTCGTCCTCTTTGGAGAAATGCTTTGTTCTCTTTGGAGGAATGCATGCTTTGTCCTCATTGGAGAAATGCTTTATCCTCTTTGGACAAATGCTTTGTAATCTTCGGAGAAATGCTTCGTACTCTTTGGAGAAATGCTTCGTACCCTTTGGAAAAATGCTTTTTCCTCTTTTCGATTGGATTGTTGATTGTATAAAGGGGTTGCAGATCAGTCAGTGTATTGTCAGCACCTCGGTCAGAACGCCAGTGAGGAGTTGTAGTATACGTTTACTCAGTTAAAAATTCTTTTTAGATCTAGAAGTATTCCTCCGCTTGATTTTCTTGGGATTATTAGAAAATGCTTTGTCCTGTTTGTAGAAATGCTTTGTCCTCTTTCGAGGAATGCTTTGTCGTCTTTGGAGAAATGCTTCGTCCTCTTTAGAAAAATGCTTCGTAATCTTTGGAGAAATGCTTCGTACCCTTTGGAAAAATACTTTGTCTTCTTATCGATTGGATTGTTGATTGTATAAAGGGGTTGCAGATGCAGATCAGTCAGTGTACTGTCAGAACGTAGTTTGAGATTAGTCGGTATTGTCCAAGCAATTGGATAATGAAAATATGTTAGTTAGTTGCATTCCTCCTTGGAAGTTTAAGACAATGCATTATCGTCTTTATAGAAATGCTTTTTCCTCTTTGGAAAAATGCTTTGTCGTCTTTCGAGAAATGCCTTTTCCTCTTTGGAGAAATGCTTCGTCATCTTTGGAGAATTGCTTTGTCGTCTTTGGATAAATGCTTAGTCGTTTTTGGACAAATGCTTAGTCGTTTTTGGAGAAATGCTTCGTCGTCTTTGGAGAAATGCCTCCTCCTCTTCGGAGAAATGCTTTGTCATCTTTGGAGAAATGCTTTGTCGTTTTTGGAAAAAATGCTTTGTTCTCTTTGGAGAAATGCTCTGTCCTCTTCGGAGGAAGGCAGCAGAAATGAACTCAACTTTTATCAATTCATGAATTTATCAATATGTGCGACAAAAACGTGAGAGAAAACAGGGTCGAAATTCGCCCAAAACTCTTAAGAATAGGGTGCAATCAAAATCGCAAAAATAGGGTGATTATTGAATACAAAGCCCTGTGCGGTAACGGAATTCAGGTAAATAATTTGACTATTTAAATGCTTCCTTGACACCCCAAGTTAGAATAGGAGCAATAATTTTTTTTCGTAAACGGGTTATAATTTTTTTTAATCTTTGATGTCCTCCGGAATATTCTCTGATACCGTTGATACAAAAATATCTACAGATCCAGATACATATAAAATATGTATTTATAATACAGGTGGATAAACACATCATTACATCACTGCTATAACTGCGTGATTTGTATAACTAATTTTTTTCTAAAAATAATCGTGTCATTGAACGGGACCGTTCAAGTGAAAACAACGATTATAATTTCTGAGTTCACAGTTTTTTTTAAATGCCAAGAGATATCAGACAGCTATACACTTCCTCATTCTTGTGGTTTGCAGGTTATGTATGAAAATCGATAATTCTGAGGAACACCCTTTTGATTATCGCTCGTCTTGAACTGCCTCCTCCTCAAAACGCTCTGAAAGCTCGAGAAAAAACGGAGACGGTACAAATATCTTGAGCGAGATAACGCAAAACAAACAAACAATACGAGAGATATCAACAATACAATGTTTGCATATCTACCTGTATTTTTTGCAAATTACTCCAATTCCATCGGCATTTTATCGGAAATTTTAACATTCACTATCACAGACACTCATAACGAACACCAAATCTCCAGGAAATACCGCATATACACACAAAAAAACTAATTACAACCCAGTGTTATGGATATTTTGACAGATACAAGGACCGATCGCGGCTGGATAAACGTCACATGCACTCTTACAACTTTCACAAAACAAAACTGATTCATGCTCTATGATCTGGAGATAGTAAACTACGTGAAGTTGGAAAATACCGTTTTACGTCCTTGTTCGTGGTTCGTAAAAAGGGGAATTAGAAAAGGATGGTCAGATGTTCGTGATAAAAGATATCCCGTTATAAAACTGATATGTAATGGAGGGACACTAGTGTTGCGCCTATTCAACAGAGGGCGATCTTAAAATTTACAGAAATTTGCAAAAATTTACAGGAACCTACCTATCGTTTTAGTAAGTTTCGCTATCAACTCAGAGGTGTCCGCTAGTGGCGTACTCTATGGGAAGAAAAGCGCACTACAGTCGTCTATGCATTAAGCTGCAACCAATGAAGCAATAGGTCTCCATATTTTATCGATTAACATAGCCGCTGAAGGAAAATATAGTCTCATACTCCTTCCTAGACCTCCATATGACACAGATTGGTGGATGCTTCAATAATAAATTAACGAAACGGCATTCGAATGAATAAATCCACAAAAACTGTGATTGACGGGCATATCATTTTGTGGATTATGGCGCTGATGTAAAAGGACCCCAGTCATCTCTGTTGTTCATGTAAAGCCTAACGAGTTCTAGCCATCAATCACTAATAATTATTTAGCGATCTTTGCATGAGTATAACACGACTATTACACAAATTGTGTGGAACTTGTGAGAAAAATTGAAGAACGAAAACGTTTTTCTACGAAAAAAAAACACTAAAACGCGTTGTGGCACTTTTGAATCGGCCATTTCGCGAAATACGCACTTCTTTGTTGCGTTGGTAACTTTTTTCGTCAACAGAAAGAGGAATATAAGGCAATGATTACGTACTTATATCGTAAGAAATTCATGCAGTGTAACTAAAACGCTATGGTACAGAAAAAAACAAAGTTTAAATAATATTTTTATTCAATAAATTTAATGCCACATTATATAAAATCAGACTAAACGGAAGTTGAGAATTCACAGTAATTCATGAATCCTGTTCACGAATATGCAACCTAAAATACATAGATTAGAAGACGAATCATTTTTTTGTTCGAGATGAACGAGGAACTCTATGCCTAGATAAATTTGTGATGAAAGTTCTCATTCTTGAAGCTTGTAGATTCTTGTCGCCGACACTTCACCGTGGTTCATGGTCTGAAAAAAAAAACAGAAAAAATAATAGAGTATTGCAAAAATTATCTATTGAAAATATAAACTTGAACCACAAAAACCAGAAGAGCTCCCTTCAAAAATTGGGCTTTTTATTTCCATGATATCTCCGTCAATTTTCGGGATAAATGTATAAAATTTTAAGTATACTTGCGGAATAATATTTTACAGAATGTGTATTAATCAGTTTTTTTTATTAACCCCTGAATTTTTAAATAAATTATAAAGTAGGAACTTTATTGGTCAATTTTCAACCAGGTTTTTTTCCTAATATTCGAGGATGTATTGATATCTAGTTAGCCTAGAGTGGCCTAGACCAGTTCCATGCATAAACAAAATATTGCGATACCATATCAACGAACAATAACTTATTAGAAGTGTCAGTGAAGAGTTCGACGTCAAAAAAGTAAACCAGAGTTACGCAATAAATAGATGTCCACCGAAATTGTAAAAATCGAAAAATTGGAGTATCGAGCCATCATCAAGTATCTGTATCTAAAAGGGTTAAGAGGTAAGCAGATTTACGAAGATATGCTCAATACCCTTGGTGATCATAATGTCCTTCGTATGGGACCGTGAAAAATTGGACTGCAAGCTTCAAAAGAGGTGAATTTTCCATTGAAGTTGATGACTGATATATTGTTTATCCTGACTACTCCTAGGTCTCCTGAGGGGACCCCTCTGAAACTACAAGCTTCGAAGCTTGTAACTTGTGCCGAGTTCGGAGTAAGCAGTTGTGTTCTGTGTAGGCTTTGTTACTGTGTCCTTACGCCACCTTAGGCACAGCACTGTTAATTTTTGACCCAACAGTGAGAATGGTGGCCCCTGCCGAGACTAGAAAATTTCTTTCCTAGCTCGGGATTGAACTCCGGACCTTTGGGTCCGAATTCCAACGCTCTACCACTGAGCCAAGGGCACTCACTGATCGGGAAGGCCAGTTTCTGTGTCAGTCCCCGATAATATCGATGCAGTTCATGACATGATTTTATCAGACCGTCGAATTGGGCTAAAACGTTTATATGAATGACCAATTCTCACATCAAACAACCTGAATTGACCAATGAAACTACATTTTCAAAAAAAAAAGTTCAATTTAAGATTTTCCTACCATTTTGACCTCGCTATCGGTGAAAACCCTGTCGATGACGGTGTCCTTTCCTCCATCGTCCTTTTGGACCTCATGCAGCTTGTTACCCTCGATGGTGATGACTGAGTTGACTGATCTGCCGTCTGGTGTTTCTTGTACAAACTCTACGCCTGGCTTGAACCTGATGATCATGTTCTTGAAGGTGGATTTCTGGGTGATGACATATTCGTCTCCTTCCTTTGACAGGTCCAGAACTGGGGATACTGCATTTGCGATCTTTCTGGTTACCAAACCGACACCTGGAAATGACAGGAACATTCAAAAATGAGTCTTTTTAGTGAAATAAGTCAGTAGATCAACCTTGAGTAGATTTAGCATTTGGGGTAGTGCACAAGATCGGTTTCTGACTGTGTCTACCCATAGAGAGCCTTTGAGTGCTTGTCGAATCATGCAACAGCGACTTTGAAGGCTTCTGGTGTTTTGGTTTCGATTGAAATAGTTAGTCGAAGTTAATCAACATTCTCGAAGACTTTCAAGAGCAATTCCACTAACTCTGGAGGGAAATTGATCAAGTCTCCTTCAACAAACTGATCCAAAGTATGCAAATGAGTTGTCAGGCTGTGGTTGATGTTCGAGGAGGCCATAAACTCTTCAAACATACAATTTTTTTGGTGTACCTGAGTTTTTAGGTACTACAAATACTGATAATAAATTTTCACCTTAAACTATGAAACTTATAAAGAGATGGGCAAAATAATGAGATAGATGAGTGAATTGGTGAAAAAGGAACAGTGTTGAATATTCTGAAGTTCGTTAACTTATGTTGAGCAGTAAATATTCATAAATTCAGGATGCATGCAAATATGGCGAGTATATCAGGCCTATTCTTTCTAAAACAACGCTTTTCTCGAAACAAAAAGGGTATAATTCACTTCGAAATGACTGTAGGTAGTATCGGAAAACAGGAAATCATTATTCTAGTTGACCACACTCGTTTTACCAGCCGAGTGGTCGAATAGATGCAACAATAACATTGTTAGCGGTTCAGGCTTTAGGGACAAAGTGCATGAGTACTTTATACCAGTTGTCAACTTAATAGAGCTTGATTATATCGAAAGAATTAGTCACAAAAGAATACGAAGCATTGAAACGAATTAAGTGGACGCAAAAGTGGACTTTTACAAGATAATTTTAAGTGAAGAAAGGACTTTGAGATGAATGGAAACCGCTTAGAAAAAATGACACGTCATTGCTGTCGAATTCTTGTCTTCAGCTTCAACCAATACTCTTGAGTTTCATTAATATTGCTTAATAAAGGGATATCTTATTTATGCAGGAAAAATTCATTCAGTTATGAATTTATGGTCATTTGATACAGAATAAAAGACATTTTCTATTATTGCATTAGAGGTGACCTTAGAAGCCATGGACAAAGGAAGGAATAAGAAGAAACATGTGAAAGAGAGTACAATGAATGTTATTCATAGTGAAAACGAAGTATATTAAGGCCTAAAAAAAATTGACAATGAAAATTTCGATATTTTCTAAATTTTTTCGAATCAAAATAAAAGATTACACAAAAGTTATGTTTTTTAATTTGAAGACTCTCATCTTTTATAAAGATTATGCTGTTCCCTTTATTCTTTAATCCAAGTTTCATAAAAAATTAATCAGCATGATGTTTGGAACTGTCCACAGTGTCATGCAGACGAAAAAAATGGTGATATAAATTAACATGAAAGAAAAAATATCTTGAAAGCGACAAACTCACCCAAACTCTTCATATAGCTATCAAAATTAATACTCTCCTCCAACTTGTAGGTTTTCTTTAGGAAATCATCGATATTCGCCATCTTAACGATTTACTTCGAGGACAACTAAACGCCAAATCTGAATATTTCGGACAAAACCAAATTTTCTACGAGTCAAAGTCCCGACTAGATCCTATGAACCAAAGATTATAATCTTTGCTATGAACTTTACTCTCTGAACGTCAGTGGATCACTGACATCGATATTAAAATTTGATTTATTCTTCTCTGAAACAGATGCAGATTGATGCGATACCCTCATATTTACCACTGACGCGTTATGGATTTTTTATAGACTGTCTCTAGATGGTGCCGGTAGTCAATTTCGTTGTCAAGGACACAAGGATGAGCTAACAATATCGTTCTTTGAACGTTGACTGGTCGGCCTGTACGAGGAATTACTAGGTTTATTGTCGGTTAATTTCAATCCTCATTCCAGTGAATAATTCATATAGAGGAGTTCATAAAGTTGGAAAGACTCATAAAAGCTTCCTTAAATCACTGATGAAGAAATAACTAAAATAGCTATTAATTTTTGAGATTCACATAATTGGTTGTCGAATATATGATTATATTTGTTTGAATAGACTTGTATTGATTTACTACAATCTTTTATGATCTTCCTAATAGGCAATTAATAAACGAAACATTTGCTTGGTCATGAAAACCATCCTTATTCAATTATGTTGATTCTACATTACTTTCTTAAGGATATTTATAAAAAAAATTGCTACTAGGGGCACCATTGCATCGACCCCAATTCGTTCTCAGGTTCTAGTCCATTTTGACAAAACGAAAAAGTATTTTTGTTGTATTTTGTAACGCACGCCTCTGACGTAATAATTTAACCATTCCAATTCTCAATTCGGTTCAACAAACTCATTTCCGTGGTCACCCTATAGAAATTCACACCAGTTCCAAGTAGATCTGATAGGATCGAAAACTATAGGTTTTCACTTTCAGAACTGGTTCTTCTTCAGTGAGAATTGTGCTTCTTTTCTTCTGAACTGCTTCATTTGGATGCATATTATGAATTCGCATTATTATTATTATTTTTGAAATTACCAACGTGCAATGAGAAAGTATCTATCTGATACTTACATATACACCAATATTTATTAATATACTAATCAAAATAAAATTCATTATTACTTTTTTATTGTTATGTAATTTGGATCATAACTTTGTCTTTTATATTTTCACTACATATATAGTCCATCTGCATCGTTGATAATTTGAATAAATACCAAGGCATTTCAAGTTCAAGTTCTAATTCCTATTGTTTTCAGGGTTATTCAACTGAAACTCATTTGAATTTTTTCCTTGGATGAGCAATGAAATTCTGGTTGGATATGGAGCATTTATTCCTTGTCAGAAAAAACATTATTACATGTGTTTGCGGTTGTAAGTTCGGGAAAAAAATTAAATGAAAAGAAAAAGATTTTTTCTTTATACTTTGAAAATTCTCATTTCGGATTGTCGTCAATCTAGAGCGATGAAATTTTGGTGAAATATAGAGCATTTATTCCTCTTGAGAAAAAACATTTTTATATGTGTCTGCCATTGTGTGTTTGGGAGAGAAAAAAGGAAATCCAAAGAGAAATTTTTCTTATTGAACTCTCATACTTTGAAAATTCATATTTTTGCTTGTCGTCAAGCTATAGCGACGAAATTTTGATGAAAAATAGAGCATTTATTCCCTTTCAGAAAAAAACATTGTTATATGTGTCTGCCGTTTTATTTTTGGGAGAGAAAAAATTAAATTCTAACTGAAATTAGATGTGATGCTTGAGTATGAAGAAAATCTACAATAATCGAGCAGACATGCCTCCACAACATTAAATGTCAACCAGGCATCGATTCAAAACGTATTAAAACAAATGCCTTCATGAACCATAATCATAACTTTCCAATAAAATTGTAAAATTTTCGTCAATCCAAACGAAAAGCAATCACATTCCTACTCATCAATAAAAATTGGATCACCACTCATATTTTACGATATAATATTACTCCTGATGAAATATTCGTGCCATGGAATACCACTAGATCAGATAATTTGGGTCACAATCTTTCCACATTAGTCACCAGACCCATTGAAAAATCATCAGTCCATTCGTTTGAAGGAAAAGTGATAATTTGACTAATGCAAAATACGTGTCAGTAATTGACTTTAAATATGGGAACCTGAGTATACAACATGATTGTATTTTTTAGCAATTAGGCTACCAGTTGCGAAGGTCAGTTCTCCTTCCGATTAAAATAGATAAAATGTAATCGGTTACAGGGTAAACATGAAGAATATACACGGTGACATCAATTTGTGATAACAGAACTTAAAATCGGCTCAGTTGTCAAGCGGTAACAGAGATTTTGAATACAGAGATTGTATTTTATCTGATTAGTCATCACACTTGAATTTCGAAATTATATTTTACTCCAAAAATGTGGAAACCGTTTTGTAGAATTCTGAAATTGAAATTTCGAAAAACCGTAGTTTTAACGTTGAAGATTTATAAAAAGAGCTCTGTCGTTGCTGCTATGCGATGGAAAGATTTTTCGATGGAATTCCGTATCTTTTTCATGCATTTCAAAGGACCCCAATCAGCAGAAACACGACGTTCTTGCTGACCTTAATGCAAAATACGGTGTAATGACGTTTGTGGACCGCCTTATTCCCAGGAACGGCGAGGAATGGACAAACCTGGGTTTTCTTCAACACTTTCGGCCACAGCATCAATATTTTCGGCTGTTCTTGAGCGACGTGCACGGATTTTATTATTCGCATTACTAACTTATCCCAACAGCTCAAAATTTTCCAGCAATTTCTGCATTGCGGTTCGACAAGGTGTTTCACGACGACCCAAAAATGTTCGAGTGTTACGAACTGTCTCTGCCAAATTTTCACAATTTTTATAGTCATAATTCGGCAAAAAATAATAAACTCAACGTGATTTCAATTGCTTTATCAGTACACCACATGATATGTACATTTTTCCGGAAAAACTGATCTCATATCGTGAGGAATATTATGTGTTATCACCATGTATGAATTGAATAAGACGGCTAGACCTGACTCCAACAAAAACGTTTTTTTTTAATCCTACATAACTTCTACAAATACATAACATTCGCAAAAACTAAAGATGTACAAGACTTAAACAAAATAGAGCAATTTTTAGAAGTTCATTTTTCATTAGACTGAATGACCCTCCATTATTAGGTTGTGGAAAAGTTAAATAAAGAAAAAAAAGAGGAGATGAGCTTGAAGATGAAAACTGAATTTTGCAGCAGAACAAACTAAATTAAGTAACAAAATAAAATATAAAAGTCAACATTTAATTTTACATGTCATTTTTATTTCTTTCAAAAAATCTTCTATTGAAAAGTTTTAGACGACATTATTACACTCGATTTTGGGGAAGTTGTGATTTAAAAAGTCTTCAGTTGGTAAAATCCATCTACACAACTTTAAAGAATTCACAAAATGCGAAAGATGTAGAAGACTTGAACAAAATAGAGAAATTTTGAGAAGCTCCATTCAAAAAACATAAATGAGATGAGCTTGAAGATAAAAGAGGAAAAACAAAATTTAAGAAGATAAGTTCAGCAATTCAATTTTGCATGTACATAATTTTAATTTTTTTCGTGAACGCTTTCATTACACTCGGATATGAGGAAGTTGAGATTTTAAAAGTCTACAGTGGGCGAAAACTCAGCTAGAGAACATTAAAAGATTCACAAAATGCGAAGCATGTATAAGACTTAAATAAAATAGAGAATTTTCAGAAGCCCTAGCAAAAATTAAAAAAAGGAAATGAGCTTGAAGATGAAAGCCGAATTTTGCAGCAGAACAAACTAAATTAAGTAACAAAATAAAATAAAAAAGTCAACATTTAATTTTACATGTCATTTTTATTTCTTTCAAAAAATCTTCTATTGAAAAGTTTTAGACGACATTATTACACTCGATTTTGGGGAAGTTGTGATTTAAAAAGTCTTCAGTTGGTAAAATCCATCTACACAACTTTGAAGAATTCACAAAATGCGAAAGATGTAGAAGACTTGAACAAAATAGAGAAATTTTGAGAAGCTCCATTCAAAAAACATAAATGAGATGAGCTTGAAGATAAAAGAGGAAAAACAAAATTTAAGAAGATAAGTTCAGCAATTCAATTTTGCATGTACATAATTTTAATTTTTTTCGTGAACGCTTTCATTACACTCGGATATGAGGAAGTTGAGATTTTAAAAGTCTACAGTGGGCGAAAACTCAGCTAGAGAACATTAAAAGATTCACAAAATGCGAAGCATGTATAAGACTTAAATAAAATAGGGAATTTTTAGAAGCTCTAGCAAAGATTAAAAAAAGGAAATGAGCTTGAAGATGAAAGCCGAATTTTGCAGCAAAACAAAATATAAGAAATAAGTTCAGCATTCAATTTCGCATGTAATTTTTATTTCTTTCGTAAACGCTTCCATGAAAAAGTTTTTGAAGACATCGTTACATCCGTTTATGAGGAAGTTCAGATTTTAAATTCTTCAGAGGGTAAAAAACAGCTACATAAGATTGAAGGATTCACAAAATGCGAAGGATGTACAAGACTTAAACAAAATAGAGAATTTTTAGAAGCAAAAAAGTTAGAAAAAAGGAAATGAGCTTAAAGACAAAAACCGAATTTATGCAACAGAACAAAATAAAATAAGAAGAGTGCATTTTGAACATTCTTATTTTAAATTATTAGCTGTATAAACCCGGCTCCAGAAGTTTGAATATTTAGGACGATTGTAACACCCCTAAATCACCCCATTGCATAAAATTCCCAGTTCAGCATTCAATTTTGCATGTAATTTTCATTTCTTTCGTAAACGCTTTCATAGAGAAGTTTTTGAAGACATCATTAAACCCGTTTATGAGGAAGGTCAGATTTTAAATTCTTCAGAGGTTAAAAAACAGCTACATAAGATTGAAGGATTCACAAAATGCGAAGGATGTACAAGACTTAAACAAAATAGAGTATTTTGAAAATCAAAAAATTAGAAAAAGGATATGAGCTTAAAGATAAAGACCGAATTTATGCAGCAGAACAAAATAAAATAAGAAGAGTTCAGAATTTAATTTTCCATGTCCCTTTTTTTCTTTTATTGAAGCTTCAGGAAAAAGTGCATTATTCTCATTTATTTGCTGTATTAACCCGGCCCCAGAAGTTTGAATATGTAGGACGACTGTAACGCCCCTAAATCACCCCACTGCATTAAATTCCCAGTTCAGCATTGAGCATACAACCTGCAGAAAATCAATACCATGAAATCGCAATGTTGTTCGCAAAAATCCAATTTCGCGCTTCGCAAAACCAAAACTGACAGTCCCTGATTTACCACCCAAGTCTGTCACTAAAATTCCGCACCCCAAATAAAACTTAAAAAAATTGGAAGTTTGAATTAAAAATTGTTTAAATTCTACTCACCGATAGCCTTCATGAACTCGTCGAAGTTCTCGCTGTCGCTCAGCTTGTATTTTTTGCCCAGAATCGCGTCCACACTCATGTTGCCTTCTGCTTCGCTCCTACCCGCCAGAAAAACCACCACTGACAACAATGGTACCGCTTGGAAGAACAGCATTAAAATACGGGGAACGGACCGGCGTATTCGAAAATGTGGCAGGCGACTTCCTCTTTCCTATTCGGCCCAACGCAACGAGCTTGGTCCCCTCGTGTTTAGACAACCGGTTTTACAGCGATTGCGAATTGAATAAGCGTAGCTTTCGGTCTTCGTGATGCTGGGAGCTTTCGATTTCTACGATGGGTCCTCGGGGTTCCGCCGGTTTTAAAAACGGGCCTCCACCTCGCCACCCCCGTCTTTGCTGGTGGGGACGACTGGTGATGCGAGATCCTTGGAGGTGGGGGATGAGATAATGGAGGTACGATCTTGATTCGAGTTCCAGTTTTCTTTGTGTCGGACAGGAAATTCGAATTAAGGAAAAAATGTGTTACGTCGACTGCGTTTGTTGTGCCTTGCTTTTGTTGGCTGCACTGATTGGGGATTAAATTTGATCTCTGGAATCACTGTGGGAACGCAGAATCTAGAGGTTCATTGATGAGGGGGACTAGCTTATATTTTGTCAATATTCCATGAAGAAAGGGTTCGAAACAGTTTCTGTACAGAAAACTGTTGTGTTAAGCATCCCCACATAGTCGAAAAAATGATTCATGTATCCCCCACATACTAAGCCCCTGATTAACCATTATTCAGGACAAACTCACGTCATAGGAGGCAAAGGAGACAAAGCATCTCCTAAAATCCTTATTCATCCAGCTCCCATTTCACTCAGAATATTTCAAAACGCATAAACGATTTTTTATATAATTCTAGTAAGCAAATTAAAGTGAAATTTCTGATTTTCAACTTGCACTTTGTATTTAGATGTGAAAGGAAGCTATACGCATTATACGAACTCAAATTAATGCACACCTTAGATTTGAACCGATGCCACTTGATGCCCCTTCACACCAAGCACGCAAGAGCACATCATATTCATAATCTACGCCCTACGACTACCTTCAAAGGCCAGGAGACATACGTTCTCAAAAAATACAGAATAATTTAAATTGAAATAACCATGCTGGCAATCATCGATGGAAGGCTACCATCACTTGATGTGGGTTGCATTAATTCAGTATTGGTTATAGGACATCGCCACTGCACGCTACTTGGCTACCACCATCAGCCAATTCCTTCCTTGCAAAATACTTGTGATACCAAAGAGTACCATCCAACAAGAAAATACGTGTACTAGCAGTCACAGAAACAGAAGCAGCAGCTTTTTTGGCCACGGTCTCTGTACTTATTTTGTTTTATATTCAATTCACACATATTAGTATCGATATCATACAGTCCATTTCACTCTACAAGGAGATACTAGAATATATTGAAAAATTCTCAGCCTACTATAGAACCAAACAAAATATCGATGTCGAAATATTTTATTACTCAACATATTCTCCTCTTAATTGAATACATTTATTAAAGCGAACCTGCGACGTCTCTAGACCTTTAAATAATGTTTCTTCTTGCTCTGCGAACCAGTCCTCCACAGCTTTTATTACCTCCTCGTTGGAAGAAAATTTACGATCTCTTAGACTTTTTTTCAATTGAGGAACGGGATGATAGTCGGACGGAGCCAAATCTGGTGAATAAGGGGGATGTTCTAGTAATTATAAGCTCAAATCACGAATTTTTTGCATTGCAACATGAGATTTGTGTACTGGAACGTTGTCCTGTAAAAACAAAATACCTTTGGAAAGCTTTCCGCGTCTTTTCTCTTTCATTTTTTCCCGTAGAGTGGTCAGTAATGTCGAATAGTAATATCCAGTTATTGTTCTACCCTTATCCAAAAAATCAATTATGATAACTCCATGGCAATCTCAAAAAACTGAAGCAAGAACATTTCCAGCAGATTTTTGGAAACGAAACTTCTTAGGTCTTGGAGAACCAGAGTGTCGCCATTCCATCGATTGTTGCTTTGTTTCTGGATCGTAGAAATGTACCAAGTCTCATCCATAATAACAATTCGGTTTAAGAAGTCTACATCGTTTTCAAATCGAGCACAGATCGAACGCGATGCTTCTACCCTTGCACGCTTTTGGTCAACATTCAAACATTTGGGGATCCCTTTTGCACAAATTTTTCTCATGTCCAAATTGACGTGAACTATATGATGAACGCGTTCGTATGAAATCTGCAGTGCTTCAGATATCCGTTTTAGCCCAATTCGACGGTCTGATAAAATCATGTCATGAACTGCATCGATATTTTCGGGGACTGACACAGAAACTGGCCTTCCCGATCGGTCATCATCTTCAATGGAAAATTTACCTCTTTTGAAGCTTGCAGTCCAATTTTTCACGGTCGCATACGAAGGACATTGATCACCAAGGGTATTGAGCATATCTTCGTAAATCTGCTTACCTCTTAACCAGGCGCGTACCCAGAAAGGTGTGTTGGGGGGGGCTCAGCTTTTATCCAAAAATAGTTAGGTTTTTAACCATGAGAAATCATGAAAAACGAATAAGAAAATATTAAAGCATGCATTTATTTCTTGTAAGTATGAATCTTCAAAAAAACAAATTAATATTGAATTATCCAAGGGTTTATTAGTTTTTAGTTATTAAATAAAAGTTCCAAGCGCCAGCATTAGCAAATCTGGTCAGTGGTCACAACCATTTCTGTATCTATGACTATTTCGTAATTTATGTGCATTAGAGCTAATCCGTTCAAGCGGTTTTCTGCCATAGGTTCTGAGCCAGGTCTTAAGAAAAACTGCTTCAGCCGTTACGGGAACACGGGTAGTACAGTGTGTACTATTTTGGGTCAGACTGCTCTGTATCTCAGCTATTATTGAAGATAGAGATATGCGATTTTCGCGACCCTGTATCACTTTTTTGTAAAACTTTCAAAGCCACAAACAGAAATATTCCAACTACTCTTGTTCCTGAAATACAGGGCGAAAACGAAAATGTTCCCTTTTGGAGATGTAATTATTTCTTAGGCCCTGTATAAGATAGAAAAAAATGAAAACGGTTTTTAAGAGATATTGAGAGCCCTGTTTTTAAGATTGGGCACAAATTTTTTAAATGGAATACCCTGTATATTTAAACCTCAAATTTTTGCGATTTTTTTGAATACCTTGATGTATCGCAACCTTATCTTCAATAAATTATAGCTTCAAAAATCAGAAAAATCCATATTTATGTTTGTTTTTTAATAGTAGGCCATGAATTCTTCCACACCTGCATTAAATTATTACTTTTTCGAAACGCCATGTGATTCAAACCTTTTTATTCAATTATATTTTGAACATCAACTCAAAATATCACTCTTCAACATAAACTTAAAAATGTTGTAAACAAAAAAATATATCGGTAAAGATTTAACATTAACTGATGTAATTACAAGATTCTAATCAGACAATTTATTACATAAACCAAAAATAAACATATAGATCTAATGAAGTTGTTCAAACTGTCGTCCATTTTGTGTTATACATAAACCACACAGTTTCAATTCGACATTTAAAATTATTAAGGATTGCCTTTGTGGGTTTCTGAATGCTTCTTTGGTTGGGGCTCATCTATATTATAACGCCGATATGCTTACATTTTATATTTTCATATAATATTCTTCAGATTTTGAAATTCCATGTTTTCAACGTCAGCCATCATCATTGATTTGTTTTGACTCTGTTTGTGACTCAGTTTTCTTGAATGCAATAAACAAAACAATATTTTATGCATGTTCAACTTTAATGCATGTGTGAAAGGATTCATGGCCTAGTATCCAAAACATCAATTTGGATTTTTCTGATTCTCAAAGTTAAAACTTATTGAAGATTGGGCTGTGATACATCAATGTATTCAGAAAAAAAATTGCGAAAATTTGACGATGAAATAAATAGGGTGATACATTTGAAAAATACCAAGTTTGTGTTCAATCTTAAATACAGTGCTCTCAACAGAAATTTCAAATACGGCACTGACTTCTATCTAAAAATATCAATTATAAGCAGTATTCATTTTTTTTCTATCTTATACAGGGCCTAGGAAATAATTACATTTCCAAAAGTGAACATTTTCGTTTTCGCCCTGTATTTCAGGAACAAGGAGTAGTTGGAATATTTCTGTTTGTGGCTTTGAAAGTTTTACGAAAATGTGATACAGGTTCGCGATAACCGCATGTCTCTATCTTCAATCATAGCGGAGATACAGTGCAATCTCAACCAAAATGGGACACAGTGTACCCAAATATTTGAAGCAATATGTATAAATTTGGATAGAAATCTCCGCTACATTTCTCTAGACTCTAGAGCTAGTGCAGATGAAGCACATGATTTGGAATCATCCGGTGTTGAAGTAGCCCACTTTTTTCCCATCTTTTTGATTCACTGAAGAGTGAGGCTTTCGCCTGAGGCGAAAGCCTTGGGGGGGGCTAGAGCCCCAATAGCCCCCCCCTGGATACGCGCCTGCTCTTAACCCTTTTAAATCTGGTACTTGATGATGGCTCGATACTCCAATTTTTCGATTTTTACAATTTCGGTGGACATCTTTTTTTTTTAATTTATTGCGAAACTCTGGTTTACTTTATTGACGTCGAACTCAACACTGACACTTCTAATAAGTTTTTAACAGGTAAATAAAATTCAATTTCCACATACAATTTTTAATCTTGAACAAAGATCAAATGTAGAAGCCTCAGTGAGGCGAAACGATCTTTGTTCAAGATTAAAAATTGTTTGTGGAAATTGAATTTTATTTACCTGTTAAAAACTTATTAGAAGTGTCAGTGTAGAGTTCGACGTCAATAAAGTAAACCAGAGTTTCGCAATAAATTAAAAAAAAAAGATGTCCACCGAACATGAATTGATGGAAATCAAGTAAAGACCGAATCTATCAAATATTTAATAAGTTTTTGTTCGTTGATATGGTATGGTATCGCGATATTTTGTTTATGCATGGAACTGGTCTAGGCTAACTAGATCTCAATACATCCTCGTATTTGCACGTCTCATCCAAAGATTGGTCACAATCAACGATACCATCATCTTCATAAGGAAAAACCGCACATTGCAATAGTTTGCTACCCAAACCAGTTGCATTTTTCATAACTATGATATTTGGGTGATTCGTCCAATTCTAGTCTTGCTGTTTAAGCCTGATTCACACATCGAAAAGGTTGGTTCACACATGAATTAGGTCCAATGCATATCACCGTCCCAAAAAAAGAAGAACGAAATACCTATGTGATTTCGAAGTTCTTCCTGTGCTGCCCCTGTGCCCCTACTTCTTCAATAGACCTTAAGAAGTTGCATTCTAAGAATCTACCTCCAAGTACAATGTAGCCAACAAACAAGATACTTACCCACCTTGCTTGCACCCTTATTCGTTTCTGTTGTAATTTTGGTAGAACTTTGCTAATAACGAGCTGGGAAGGTCATTGCCCTGGAAATTATCATTCTGTACATTAATCAAACATCTCTTTGTCCTTCAAATACATTGTCCTACTGATGAAAGGTATCTAATACCCTCGAACGTGAATTGTAGCAAACGATCAAATCAGGTTCCTCCTAATGAATTCTGTTGAAAATACAATGGCATTCTCGAAATAGACTCACAGTGTGATCTTGCATTACGTCTAATCTACTTCAATTGGCTGTGCTATTATCCAATCAAGCAATTCCAGATGATTGATGGAATTCTGTTGGCTTGAAACTGATGAGTTCGGCTTAAAAATCAGTTGATTCGTTTGTACTGACTTCTGAGGAAGAGATTATGAGATTAAAAGAAGAGAAGAATCCCCTTGATGTTAGCTTAACCTTCAGTCTATTCTATACTCTATTTTGGACGATTTTTGTTGAGGAAAACAGGAAATAATTTACTGAATTCATCAGGGTAAAAGTCTTCATAGAGATCATCATAATTGTTCTCAAGAAATATTATTTTTCCTCACTAAGTGCTTGTTTTCGATAGTAATTACTTGATATAATTCAAAACAATACCATACAATTAAAGAACTTAACAAAACGAGGTCGAACAGATCAACAACTATTGAATGCATGGTACCTATACACCATTCACTTTTATTTAATCACATAGGAGGTCATGGTTTCGTTTTCAGGAGTTGGTGCCCCAGACGAAAAGCACAGAACATATGATGAAAAGTCAGTGCGCGCACAGAAAATATCGTTAATGACAGAACGACGTTGCCAGTTTCTTTGTTCACATCAAAGTAAAAGTATCAAAGATATTCCACATTTTGTTAGGTTTACAAATTGTTCGCAGATTTTTGGTATTTAATCGATATTTGCAGGTGAGTTTTTCGTCGAATATCCAAGATTAACGTATGTTTATTGTGTTTAGATAGATAGATAAATTCTTTATTTCCAAAGAAGTTTAATACAGAGAACATAAAAGGAAATAGCACCAGTTTGGAGCGTGAGGACGATTTTCAAGACCAGGACGAATGTTTACATTTCGAGGTTGAAAGGGTACACGGGAATTTCGCTGAAAAAGCTGTTATTTGGACAGATATCGCAGCAGATGGATCGGATGGAGCCTCGAGAGGTCGATTAGGACGATATTTTTCAGGTTTTCAAAGAAATTTGGCGATATCTGAGCAGATTTGCAAAAGTTAGGTACCTCACTAATGAGGTGGAACTCAGACCTAATTCTCCTATAAGAAACGCCTTTCAAAGATCGAGATAGTGAAAAATGTATTCTTTAGATGTTGTTTGAACAAACGCAGCCGAAATTTATATCCCAACATTGATTTTAAGAAAGTTATCAACAAAATAAAATGGACATTATGCTTGATTCTTGTAATTACCCATCAATTCATCTTATATCTTTGGGTTGATTTTTTTTTATGAATTCTCTATTAGAATCAACAATTGATGTCGTCAAGTCTTGGACTTTCAGTTCAAGAGGATAATAAACATTAAATCTTCACAAGCATGCATATGAAAATTATGTGAAAGCAATGCAATTTTCTTCCATGGCGAAAAATAACATATTTCAACAGTGATCTCTGGTACTTTTGATGCAAATAACTAGAAAAGGAATCCTTTCTAGCAATTCATATAAACGTTAATTATTTTCGTCCATCACATCTTCTCAATTCATTAATTTTCCGAATAAATTCACATTCTGAAAAATACGCTGAGAATGTAGTGTTGACTTGGAACATAAAAATATTTTGAAAAACGTCATAACTTCGATACAGAGTGGAATGTGTCAAATTTCCAGTGCCAGAGTTGTGATTTTATAATTGTGAATGGAGTAAACATATATGAATAATTTATGTTAGTTCCTCATTTATGCCATGAATCTGTCAGTCTTCAAATATACAACCCAACTCAGAGCTAGCCATTATCTTCAGCAGTACCACACCACCGTATTAATACAACAATGTTGTCTGTATCCAAGTGGGTGAGGAGTTACCTATTGAATTTCTTTCACCTATCCTCGTTTATCTGAAGACGAGCACTTAAGAAATGCCACCTTATAAAAGAAGAATTCCGAGACCGACCCCAACAAATTCTACCGTATCTAAGGTCCCAGACACATAGATACCTCAACAGATTATTGATTTTTTTTATCTGTAAAACCGGAAACATTTCAGACAACACGCATGCGAGACTCTGCTTCTATTCATATGGAAAAGAAGAAATTCTTGCGTTATATAACTTCCATAACGTAGATTGTTGATGGTCACTTTCTACTGGAAGTACGGACACTTGAAAGGCCATGTCACTCGGAAACTGCATTGGTGCTATGCGGTCTTCAATCTTTCTTTGTTTTAAGAGCGGTGGATGCTACAGGAACTGTGTTAAAAACTGAGTGTAGTAACAATCGTGAAGAAATGAAAAGCTCTCTTGACTCATTGTATAGGAGGTACTCTAGCAACAGGTACCATATAAACCATTCATTTCGCCACACCCTGTATAAATGAGTAGAACAAAGCAGCGTCATTTTATTTCTATTTATGGCTTTCCAAGAATCTGTATCTCATGAGCCCTGTTATTTTGGAATACCACATGTGATATGGGCAATATTTATATCAATTCTAATTATATAACATTTTACGATATAGAATTCATGTGATATTTTTGCAGTACCAATCGAAAAAAAAACATTAATATCGAAAATCATTAAAAAACCAATCAATCTTAAATAAACAATACAAATCATTCTTGTATCCCATATTCCACAGGAAGAAAAGATTGATAACAATCACAGGAAGAGAACAGTTAAAACAATAATAGAATACCTTACTTCGAAATTCTCTACTAGATATACAATCAGACATTCATGAATTATTTGAATCAATTTTATGAGATGGGTAGACGAAATCAATTAAATTAATAGTAAAATAGACAATAGAATATCGCTTATCTCTAGAGGAAGACATTGACTATCTGTTCAATATTTATGTGAAGTCGAGTTTAATCAGTGTGTGGAAATATTAATAATGTAAGGATCTTCTAATCTTCCAATTTATTTTAATTCAATCGAATTTTTGCTAATTTGAATTAATTCTTATATGATGTATCTATTGCATATTATTGCTGAATTGATAATGAAGGACAACCCAGGACGTGGTGTTTTTTAAATTTGATCTTGGAGAAACACTGCACTGCTAGACTGAATATAAAAATCGTGTAGAATATATCTGGCTATTTGAAAACTTATACAGAGTGAAAATTAATTTTTAAATTCACGAAATATGGAGAAGTATCATATAATGTCATAAAAATGATGAAAAAAGATCACCAAAACATATTTGATAACCCCAGTTATTTTTTCTCGACGTAAACACGCTAAACAAAAATATTATTGAGTTCAAAAGAGCCATTATTCGTTCAGTGCAAACAAGAACTTCACAAGATTACAAAATCGATAATTTCGACCTATCTTCGATTTCAACACATCCATCCCATTGTTGAACCGACAGAACCAAAACGGAAAATTTTATTTACAAATATGATCGAATTGTTTGAGCTTATCCTTATCGGTGAGAAGCCAAAGATACCTACGTGTACCGATAAAAGTTGAAAGTTTGAAAATTCGATCTCGAAATATTGAGTTTCAAGATTATACAGGAATGGCGATGAACAAATACCTTCATTTTGATTTTCAACAATAAAGGTTTTGTTATAGTCCAGGTGATAATGGAAATTCAAGGATTGTTTTTTCCAGAGCAGAATGGGAAATATTTGTCGAAATAAACATTTGATAATGGTTCTTATAGCAATCTAAGACGTAGGTACTACCAATAAAAGTAGAAGTATTTCAACAGTAGAATAAGGAAAAATTAAAAGGATTTCCAATCGTGAATAAAAACAATAATTCATTATTCGATAAGAAGCTTCAGTTTACGTGAAGTTTTATCTCATATTTGAGAAGAAGAATAGTATTAATTTATTGAAAATTAGATATAAAATAGTAAATTATAAATTACATGAAAAATATTGAACAAAATGAAAGTTGGATCTTTCTATGTTCGTATGCTCATATGTACTGTATCATGGTAATTATTGGCTTATGACTTTCTCGAAAAACTGCTAACAATATTTTTAGTGACTGTATTAAGTATTTAGCAAATGTTGTGGAAGGTTGTATTCAGTTCTGAGGTTGAACTGATGAATTCACCACTCAACATTTTGGGAATATTCAAGTGATACTTGATTATAAGGATAAACCATACATAGTTCTTCATGTTTGGTATATGTCGCATCAGAACATATTTACATTTAGATCATAGTTTTGGCAGATGTAAATCTTTTTGTGTTTCTATTTGTAGTAGATATATTTTCATAAAATTAAAGAACATTCAAAACAATTATTCGCTTTCATAATTTCCATCGAATTCCTCGTGAAAAAAAAAGCCTCGACACTACACTGTGAATAATACATTAATTTACTGAAATTCTTCACAAAATCATCACGAGATCAAAGAAGAGTTTCCGAATTCGTATAACTCTCTGTACTTCCAGCATTTTATACGAAATAAATTCCAATCACAATGAGACAAGAACTATTTTCTTAATCACAAAAATGCTATTTCTGCCGTAGACATCGAGTAAACTGCTTTATTCGAATTATTCATAATTTTCCAATCATTCGCAATGCTAAATCTGATAAAATGCCACGGAGAACCAGATTAATCATCAATTTTCAACCCCTAATCCCACCACTTTTGTAATTATCCTCATTTGCATCGAGACTCTCACGTTTTTCATCAAGGAAAAACTGCAGACTCCGCTCCATCATTTTCCGCCCGATATTTTCCAACGGGCGCATGCTCCTTTCCGCAGCATCCCTTTAGGACCAACCCCCGAATGTCAATACAGAAAACGAATTGACAATTTCTCGAAAACAACGTACCAACCTCGTGTTTGTTTCTTGAATGAACTGGAGTAAGGGAGTTTGACAGAATAGAAAAATTAATGCTGAACAATTTCGTTGAGGGAAATCAAACTAGAGGAATTTGAAGGCTTGGAGAGGGAGAAGAAGCAGATGTTTCTGGCTTGGATTCTGGATTGATATTCTGGGCGAAACCTATCTGTGATTTATTCATATATCAGTTATAAAAAAGTGAGTATTTTATTGTGTTTATTTTTACAAACATCGTTGTTTATCTATACCTGATTTTTTTAAATAATATTCAGTTAATTTTGATCGTTATTTGATTATTTTAAAATTATTATTGAATTAAAATCAATGTGAGTCAATACTCAATCGAAGAAAGTAGATAGAACATTTGCAGAGACAATTATTTATGCACCAGTGTTTTTCTTAGACAATTTTTCAAGTACAGAGTTATCGCAAAATAATTGTTAGGTAGTCTGAATTCGAATAGGTATAACAACACACCTTAAGTGGAAAACCATCAAAGTATACTGCATTATAATTTATAGAACCATTAATATGAATGCCAAACGATCGATAGATCTATAAATTGGAGTTAAACTATCATTTTTTGTCAGTTTCAGATTATTTCCTTAATTGAGCATGTTTTTGTTAACTCTCATTAGAAACCAAATTTTAAATGAAAAAGATAGAATGAGTTCAAAAATCATTTATGTCACGCCAATAGAATATTGGAATTTTTTTTATCTGGAAGTCAACAAAGTTTACATCGAATTCGAAAAGATCAAGTCAAACTTGGAACTACCTCAGACTTTTAACAAATTTTACTCAAAAATAGCATTTTCTGACGAATTAATTTAATTCCATTGAGTTAACCACATTGTTGAAAATCTCAATGTTTCTGGAAACTTACCGTCATTCTTATGGGCAATATAACTTTCGATGTTTTCGTAATTTGATATTATTTTCTGAATGTATTCATGAGTATGATTTAGTACAAATGAAGACCAGATTGAGCCACACTGTATCACTGAAAACCTCGTGACTTGTGTAAACTGTTTATGTTTGCACCATCAATTTGAGTTTGGCAGTGACATCTTTTGCAAATAAATAAAAAACTGGTTGCTGAATTGAGAAGGATAAATAAACACAAAACTGGGGACAAACTGAAGCTGGGAAACTAACATAACTCAATCTTAACAGATTTGAAGAACGACGTACATTCAAGAACTCAACGTGGCGAAGTTAGAAGGAAAACTGTTTTCTGCCGTCAATAATTTTTTTTCGTCTTCGATTGTTCATCAAATAAGGGATTTGATGGTGAGTTTTGACAATTTTTTATGTATCTACAACAAGTTCATTCATTTTCCCCCGATATATTTAATTCAAATCTAGTTATAATACCTAGCGAATTGATAGTACTAGTCGACCCGAATGGTAAAAGGCTTTTTGTGCCACTAATTGCAAAGCCATTGAATGCAATTTGTTTGGAATCGGTCCTACAAAAAACAAACTATCTATCAATTCAATGATTATTTTTGGAGCACGCAATACCCAGTAGGTGTGTTTTTCTGTTTGAAGTTATAGGTGCTTTGAAATAAAACGTAATTGGTAACAGAGATATACTTGAATCCTTCACATTTAATAGCAAAAATAATGAGTCGGTTTTACAGATCATCAAGAATTATAATGAATTAACTAGAAGCCAGAGACGTATAGAGAATATCTTAGTTTCCAGTAGAATCTTATAATTTCGATGTCTTTCGTATTTTTTTCTTTTGAAAATTGTTGTACCATCCTTCAGTTTTTGCTTTTGAACCAGTTCTGTTTTTTCCAAATTTAGTGACCTTTATTGTTATATCTGTTTCTGTTATATTCTCTTCAACAATCTAAAATTACTTTTGACTCAATAGGATGTTCTTATAAAGTAGTAAAACACGATACCTTACCCCCTTTTTTATATCACTTTCTGTAATGGTTCAATCAAGAAAAGAAATAATGATTCTTGAACCTGTCCTGATTCCGATACTGCGTCCTGACTAATGATGGGTAAAGTATTTACGGTAAATCCTGGTTGAAGTTGGAAATATTGATGACAATCTTCATATTGTCTTGAGCGTTGATTAGAGAAACATGAAAAAAAAGTTGAATTTCTATAAATTATGTCCTTTTGGACAATATCGAGTAAGTAAATATTCTAAACTTGATTCTGCCTCAGTTTTTTCAAATTGGTTACTCGAACGGTCGAATCAACCTAAAAGTAGGATGAATGGGCCTTCAACATCTCCTGACAATTTCCTATATATTCCTTCAAGCATTTATCTCCTATTTTATTTAATTCTCGCCTCCACAGACAAGACAGGGCGAGCACACTCATGGTGTTCAAGGAACCATCATCAGAGTCACATCAGACGACGATCCCATAGGTCCTCTGGAGGGTGCAGAAATCCTCCAGTCCAATCAGCAACTCCTCTCCAGAAGGAACACCAGAGAATTCGTTGTTTGCGAAAACAGGAAAATCATGTTGAAACATCCTGGTATCACGAAAAATCAAATGAAAGGTAAATTCGACTTTCGACCTCTTCAAAGGGTGGAGGAATTCCCCATGGTGCCATTCTTGACCCCCTCAAATTGTAGTTTATTAGTTTAATGAATAGGGAATCATTTTTGAGACTTGGAAAAGGAATTTAGGTTTGTTTTAACGTTGTAGAATTTCGAGAAGCTTTCCGTTTGTTCGACAAAGATGGCGACGGATGCATAACGAAGGAAGAGCTTGGAAGGGTTATGAGGTCCTTGGGCCAGTTTGCAAGAACAGAAGAACTTCAGCAGATGCTTCAAGAAATTGATGTTGATGGTGAGTCTAATTTTGTACTTTTCCAAGGAGAATCATCGATTGTGATTTTAATATCTTCAGGTGATGGTAATGTGAGCTTTGAGGAGTTTGTGGATATAGCTTGGTCAGCTGCTGGATCTATACCTGAGGAAGAAGAGGAGGAGAAAGAGTTACGAGATGCTTTTAGAGTCTTCGATAAGCACAATAGAGGATATATTACCGCCTCTGATCTTAGAGCAGTTCTTCAGTGTTTGGGAGAGGATTTGTCCGAAGAAGAAAGTAAGGAACATTAAAAAAGAACTTAAGTTCAGTGTTTTAATGTCTTTTTCGTTTCTTCCAGTTGAAGACATGATCAAAGAAGTAGATGTCGACGGAGATGGACGAATAGATTTCTATGGTGAGATCCAGTAAAACATCCTAAAACCAATTGAAACATTCTAATTTTTTTCAGAATTTGTGAATGCTCTAGGTGAACCCGGCAACGAGGACAGTGTTGATGATGACGACGAAGAGACTATTGGCGTATAAAACTTACAGAACGATACTTGCCATTCTCATGGTAAGGTATGCTATCACTTATGAATATCAGTGTTTTTATGCACAACTATTTGAATCATTGAAACTATCGGTCCTATCTATTATTCTTGGAATTGAAAAATGAATTTAAGATTGTGAATCTGTGAAATATACAATGTGTGTTAATTATTAAAGGTATATCTTGAATGCTTTTCATTTATTGTGCGACAAATAATCATGGGGGTATTCGATCCTGATGGGTCCTAATAAGGTCGAAATCATGGTAAATCAACTGCTGTAGGTGGGAAACCAGCTAATCTTTCAATTTCCCATCACATGTTAAATAGCAAGACAGTTTTTATTCTTCAAAAGAACATATTTTCTATGTATTATTTGAACTGAACACAATTTAATGTCCATTCCTCTTATGTATCGCATCCATCAAAATGACACACATTGGTAAAACTACGCGCCTACTAGCCTAATTTTTAAGACAGATTTGGGATACGCCATAGATCTTTATAAAGATGTTATGACGGCTCTGAGTAGTCCAAATTAACTAGTCATAAACGAGGTTAACATGCTCGTTGTTTCAGTTTATGATTTGTCAAATATACACCTTGTATGGCAAGAATATGAAAGGAGATATTTCGCAAGAATTGATGAAATACCAGTCCTAAAATTAAATACGTTTATTCAAATCACTAATTGGTTTTACATACTGATAAATCATGAAATCTCACTATAAACTAACATTTATATACATACATTCAATGAACATTTCATGTTGTTTAACAACACTGACATCTCACTTAATTGTTACAATAAACATACATCTTTTTGTTATATTTTTGTTCTTATTATTACTCCTAATATTATAGTACATCAGCAACATTCCTCATAAAATGTCTGAATAGACTAAACAAAATTCGGTAATAATAATATAAATATAAATTTTATTTTATATCGTAATCTTAACTTTGGCTTTTTCTGTGATGCCTCGACAAGATAACCATACATTTTGACAGACTCATCCAACGGAATTCCCTAAATTTCTCAAACAACGATCCTCGAAGAAACATCACCTTTGAACTATTTCCATTAAATAGTTTCAATTAGCTAATACGATGACAATGTTATCAAAAACCATGAGGGTAAGCAACACACAAAAATAATTTATCCTTACACTAAATATTTATCCTAAGGCCGCGTCCACACTGAACCGAATAGTGTGACTACTGATTCGGTACAGTGTGGACGAGGCTTAATATGCTCGATTTCTCTTGCGACATTCCAAATTTCGATACGTCTCATTCAGGCACTACAGTGTGATTCTTTCGAAGATTCCAGTCTACTGACGGGGTTTCCGAATCACAGGAGAAAACTCTACAGGGTGTGCGTTTCGTACCCGGATTTGAGTGATTGAGGTGTTGACATAATTTTTGGGTGAGTGAGTCTCGGGGTCCCAGTACTGAGCGTCTCTTGTAATTCATCGCCCAAACTTGCTCTAGCTAGGAAGAAATTAGTGAAATATTTTACAACAGATAACATCAAGATACATCTGCAAACATCGGGATTATTTCTTGCCAAAAGCTTTTGGTATAGAAAAGCACATAACAATTTTCTATTGCATGAAACAGTTGTCCAACAGATGATATAGTGTCCAATACAGTTATGTGATTTGGAATCTATAGAAAAAATTTATAAAAATTGCTTAAGTTGTGCTAACGATTATGCGTTCGAGAATCTGCCTCTTGAGAAAAAAATCTTACAGTTCTGCAACTGAAAAATGATCAGAAATTAAGTAGACCAATGAGTCGAAGTATGGTTTACTCGAATGTGGATTTACTAAGTTTGTTTCAATCCAAAATGCTTCACTTGTTCGTTCTACATTTGTGACTTGACGTTTTTTTAAATTTTCTCCGTTTCTTGGTAACATTGATATGTTCCTAGCTTCTAAATTCTATTATGCCTAAATACCGTTTTCTATCCGACAATTTAGTCAATTAAAAAATCGCACAGCTTTGTAACATCGGTTGCTTGGGGGTTTTAAGAACTACTTTCCTATAGAATTTCCACATATACAACAATTTTCGACTCTACTTTGTAAGGTATCACAAAAAATACATAACGCGTGTTACTTTCAGAACACACAGCATAGTTCATTCCTGAATAATAGGGAAGCAATATTCCACCAACACTAGGGATTTTTTGAGCTCCCTCTGTGAATAGCCGTATGCGTTTGGTGGTACCCCTGCAGATTTTTCGAGTCCAGATGGAGCTAGTGGAGGTTTTCTTTACTCCGGCTTGAGTCTGTGCCATTGTACTATGGTCTGTCTTGGTTTGGTTATCATATCCTGCCAGTGCTTCGTTTCTGATGCTCCTGAACCATTTTTACCTGGGAAAGTGGACAATATTTTCACTAGGAATCAACAATACAGAGTCTTTGACTTGTACATATACACTTCAATTGAATAAACGGTTCATATATTCGAAAGAATCAATCGTTTTGAAAAATCAAAGTATTCCTATGTTTTTTTATTTAAAAGCGTCGTTATCTAGTTATTCCCAATTTTACTCGTTAAAATTTGAAGAAGAAATCATATAACCCAAGAATAATCTGGATGCTTCCCTGGATTTTCATTATCACAGAAATTTATAAACTCTCTGATCTCTATACAAGTTAACAATGTTGCCAGGATGTTTATCAACTTTGTCAAGACTAAAGTCTCTACGATGGAGATGCGTTTGATGTAGAGATATGTAATAATGAAATCCCACAAAAGTGGGAGATGAAATCGAATTCTAATAAGATTGAAATTATACATTTTATACTCACAGTTCCTATTGAAAATTTATGGTTACCGGTCCATATTCAAAATAAATGTCAATGAAATATCACAGAAAATGGGTGAGGTTAGGTCATTGACCTTAAGGGGCAGTATCATCTTTTGAATCGTGCTAAATCTCCATTCAAAAGTGGTCTCTTTATTTCACGAGTAAGTACCCTAATTTACGACGTAGAGACTTGATTTTTTTTTTGAAGGTGAAGAACGTCCCATGGGCAAATAGTTTTTTTTTTTCGATTTAATTAGTTTTTCAATTAAAAAAAACTAGGGTAATCGTTAGATCTGGAGTTATTGAATATGATTTTCGTTTTTCATGAGTACAAGCTATATTTTTGAAATAATAATCATGAAAATTTTTGTAGTTAATAGAAGATTAAATTGCCGAGGGCAATTAGTTGCGATTTTTTCGATTCAAATAGTTTCTCAAATAAAAAAAAACAGGTTGAACTTTAGCGTTTTGGAAACTACACTCAATGATTTTTTTCCGACGGTTATTCATCATTTTTTGGAAAAAATCGCAACTATTTGCCATCGGCAATTCAATCTTCTATAAACTACGAAATTTTCATGATTATTATTTCAAAAATATAGCTTGTACTCATGAAAAACGAAAAACATATTCAAAAACCCCAGATCTAACGATTACCCTGGTTTTTTTAATTGAAAAACTAAATGAATCGAAAAAAAGAAAACTATTTGCCCTAGGGACGTTCTTCAATTTCAATTAAAAAAAAAACAAGTCTCTACGTCGTGAATTAGGGTACTTACTCGAGAAATAAAGAGACAACTTTTGAATGGAGATTTACCACAATTCAAAAGGTGATACTGCCCCTCAAATCCTATGACCTAGGTTAATAGGGTCAAGTTAGGTCAGTGAAAAAACAATTTTTTATGAGATACGTTTGGGAAATCGAAGAAAATATGTACAAGATTTTATTTTTTACCAACTAATCTTCAGGAAGATCGAAGAAGGACTTCATTTTGGTGGGAGAAATATGGCTTTTCAATTGCAGATATAATCGGACAAAACTGAGTGATTTTGTTAGGAAATATCGTGTTTGTAACATTCTTATTCAAACAAGGTTAGTACCTACTTAACTATTTTCTAAATGTATCAACACAATTTCAATCGAGAAATATGCACTCTGAGGCGTTTGCAGAGAATCGTACCAGGCATGTATTTGGCCCAATTTTTTCAAATGGCTATATCTTTTAAACAGCTGCATTCGGAAAATTGGAAAATGTCAACGAAAACATGTTGGAAAGTTCCTCTTACCTGCTAGCAGAATCCTGCCGATGAGTTCATTCCTGCCGATATTGTCGAAGTCCATAACCATTACATCTAAGGAGCATTCTCTTATTTTCTCCCATGGTACATTGAAGGAGAAAGTGTCGTTGAACACTGGATTCAATGTGCATTTGAAAACGGCTGTTTTGCGCTTTTCTATGCGCTTGTCGCCGAATTGAAGCCAGACCTTCACGTAGGGATCTGTAATCAGGAGATTGACAAACATTACCCATAGAAATATCTTTCAGTTGTCTAGTTCTGAAGTAATTTAAGCAGATATTTATTAAATCTTCAGGCAAAAGTATTTCTGGCATTGAATGGTCGAACAAGCCTCTATCTTGATCCATACGAAAGCAAATCTGTCAAAGGTTTATGTCATCCCTTGACTTTTGGTTGGTACGTACCGCTTTTGCCGTTGATGTCTTTGGCTTTTAGATTCCTGGCTTTGAGCAACGTCAACGTCAAAATGCTGTTGCTGGGATGGTAGCAAAGTGAGGTGAGGAGTTCACCACATTTGTCTTTGGCAGGAGGCTTCAACGCCTTCCAAAACGATGGCTTCTCGCTCAGATCCACCTGTAAATCGATTTATAAAGTTGTTGCCTACTCATTCACGTCTTAAAAGAGTTTTGCTGATACAATGACATTGACACATGACATTCTAACCTAACTTAACCTGATTGGTGTGATTTATTGATGATTGTCTCACCTGGCAAAGGGGCAGAAACACCTCTCCGATCGAGTCGTCCCTGGAAAATCTATCGTAGTCGAATACGTGTAGATGTAGGACTCTGGATTGGAGCTTCTGTATCGGGAATCCCTCGAAGTAGAAGGTCTCGTTCCATCTGGGATTGAGTGTCCTCCTCTTTATTTTGGTCTCGAGACGATGTTTTTTATCAGGCAGTAACGTGACGCGAACGTAGGGGTCGCTGGTACCCGAAAGGTCTTTGGCTGGGAGGTCTTTACCCTATAAAAAATGTCATTAAGAGTTAGTGAGGGTATAAATGCATTTATACTGGGTGTGGCGTGATGAATGGTAAATGAATGGTAAATGAATGTTTTTTTATGCTCTGGGATATCCTGTAATGTTAAGAAAACATCGTGAGATCCAAGGATCTCAGAGAAGGTGGTATGGAGGGTACTATCGTCTTTGAAGCAGTTCTCTGAATATGAGGTTGCCACCAGCAAATCGTTGGAGTGAAGCAGAAACAGTGTTGGTGCAAGAATAGATCCCTGTGGAACACCTGCATTAATGGGTAGAGTGTCTGATGAAACTTTATCGACCACCACATGGAGAGACATGTTTGTGAGGAAGCTAGCTATCAGAGAACATAGCTGAGAGGCAAGCCATAAAATGGTGAATAAGCTTGTTTTCCTGAGTGCCAGGAATCTACTTTGGTCGGCAAATAATGTTTTCAGATTCCGAATGAAACAGACTGATGGTAGAATTCAGTGTACTTCTCCCTTGATTCATTATTTATCGAAGCTTTATGCCATGATTGACTTTGATTAATGAAAACCTAATCCGGGTAGTGATCGATCGATTTGCTGTACTTGAAAGCCTTTCAAATGAGAGCCCCTTCCATTATTTATGCCGTTGAGAATTCTGGGAAACTATAACAAGCTTTTAATGAATTTCAAGAGCGTTCGCCTTTATCACAATTTATTATACACTGCGCAAAAAAATTAACACAAATTCTGAAAATCTAAATTTAAATGAAAGTTAACTCTACATTGACTTTATAACTTATTTTTTATGTTCTCTCGGGAAGGTTTTGAACGAAACAAGACACATTAAATGGAAGAAAATTAAGGATTTCACCGAATCTTATGTGAAAGAAGAGAAATGAACACTTTTCAAAATACTGAAATGCTGATAAGGGATTTAATAGTTGGTCTTTCCACTCCTTGCGTTAATTACAGCTCGGCAACGACGGTTCAATGATCTTAAAATGTTCTGATCTAATCCTTCCCAGATTTCTCCGAGTTGGACTCCTAAGTCATTAAGAGTAGCTGGATGATTTTCTGAACTTCTCAGCCTTCTATTGAGGTTGTCCCAAACCTGCTCAATCGGATTGAAATCTGGACTTCTTGCTGGCCATTCCATTCGAGAGACTTCAACCTCTTCAAGGTACTCCTGAAGGATGCGCGCACGATGGGGTCTGGCATTATAGTCCATAAAAATTAAATTTTCACCAATGTACGGGGCAAATGGCACTACATGCTCTTCAAGAATGTTCCTTATATACACATCAGCATTCATAGCTCCATTATCAACGACCACTAGGTCTGTGCGAGCAGTCAAAGATATTCCACCCCATATCATAATCGATCCTCTCCCGAAACCAGTAGTATTCAGGAAATTGCACTGAGCATATCTTTCATGTGGACGTCTTTATACAAGGGAACGTCGATCACAATGGTAGAGGCAGAATCTAGACTCATCTGTGAAGAGAACTCTTTCCCAATCGGCCTCTTCCTAATGGATATGCTCTCTCGCAAAATCCAAACGCGCCCTTCGATTGGCTGGGGTAAGAGCTGGGCCTCTTGCAGCGACACGAGGCCTTAAATCATATTCTCTGAGGCGATTTCTTATTGTCTGAGTGCTAATTTGCACCTCATGAGTTTGCTCAAGCTGATTTTGAAGGAGGCGAGCGGTTGCAAACCGTTGTCTCAACGAAGAAACTCTCAAGTAACGTCCTTGAATGGCAGTTGTTACCCGTGGTCTACCCTGTCCTGGTCTTCGGACATTCATACCTGTCTTTCTGAATCGCTGCAACATTCTGAACACACTTGTATGGAAAACTCCAAAGCTTTCTGCAATTCTTGTGTATGCCACCCTTCTTCTCGCAAAACTAACGCTTGGGCACATTCCTCTTGGATCAAATTGCGTGTTTCGCGTTGCATAGCGATCGAGTGTAGAAAATCAAACGAAAGAAAAACTATTGATCACTAGAATTGATCGAGAACAACTGATTTTAGAATGGAGCCAATACATTCAAAATCTGATAATATCATCTTTTTTTATTCCTGCTGGGAGAAAACATCTGTATTGAAGAAAAACGTAGAAAGTGGATAACATATGCATGCATTATTCTGATAAAAATAATTATCATTGAGAACACCTTCAGTTGTAGAATAATTTTGAGATTTCCATAATGTGCGTTCATTTTTTTGCGCAGTTTATTCGATAATTCCATTATTAATCAGTTGATTGATGAAAGAAGGAGAAGATTGAGGTAATAAATTTCCAGTTAACATCGCAAAGAATTTCAGTGGAAATGGAATAATTATAAGGGAAATTTTTGAGTTTTGGTGTTGCATTGGGTTTTTACAAATTGAAAGAAAATATGGATGCAGCCATAAATGAACGGTGACCTATTTCATCCCCAAAAATAATCGACTCCTGCGAATTTCCCCCCGTAAACCCCCCCGCGCTCACCTCCACTGACCGATGACGTAATCGAGTCAAGGGACAACTGGACCGAAAAAAGGGCCTCGTGAGCGTGCTAAATCGATCATTGAATTTGCGGAACCTCTTTGATAAAGCTACGGATGGTTGTCCTAAATTTAAGGAGAGTAAAAAAAGTGGGGTCTGGGGAGCGTATGAATAAATCGGACACATCCCACAACGTATACATCCCTCGGGAACTGGATGTTTATGTATTTATGTTTTATCTACAGGTCGCCCACGATTCGGTTCAGGATTGAAAAAAAAAATGTGCGATGGACGATTGATTATGAATTTTGCATGAGGTCATTGTGGGTTTGGATTTTCGAGTATTTGTTTGATGCCGGTCGTTACTCTGGCCTTGTCGCCTGGTAGCACCTTGTATGGTCATCAAGTCTTACTTGACATACTTATTGAAACGTTCACCCATATGGTTCTTCGATATATCACTTCTTCCATAGGCGTACTGAAGAGGGAAACTGGCTGGTGAGAGTGTCTTGAAATGAACCTCAAAGGGATGCATATCTTCATCACCAGGAACAGCCCGGCCACACTGAGGTCCCTGGAATCACACTGTCAGAGATATCAGCTGACCTAGGAGTGCCGTTACACCATAAATCAACTGGCCAGAGGCAATAAAGTGTCTCTATTATGGGTGCCAGGGTGTTGTGGTGTTGAAAAGTGCATCAAGGTTTACTCCTACTTGACCTAAGCCTTTCTGTGGGCTTAGATTAGATTTAAGGAGGGGCGTTTAGACTTAGCTTAGCCTCGAAAACACCTTGACCTGAAGATCTATTGTGCTACCCCGCGCTGTTTACCAATCAGGTAGCAAAGCCACTTCGCTACTCTTCTCGGTGCCACGCCCATTACTTTTTCCGGTTTTAAGGAACAGAAGTCAAGAGTTGTAGCCTTTTCCTGAAGACAGCTCCACAACTGCAAAGCAGGTGTTCAGCTGTTTCGGTGGCTTCTTGACAGAAGCGACAGGTATCATCAGGAACCTTTCCCATGTTCCGAAGATGATAATTTACAGGACAGTGTCCCGTGAGTATGCCCGTCATTTTCCTCAGTTCTAATTTGCTTAGTGCCAGAACTTTTTTGGTCCAGCTCGTTGAGTACGAGAGGAAAGACTTAGCCTGTCTCTGTCCCTGGACCAGTCGCCAGGACCTTTTCTTCCTTTTCTGTTCCCATTCTCTAACAGTCATCGCTTGATGGCTTGCTGGGAAGCCGCAGAAAGGCTCCGGTCCAATGAAGGGGACAAGTCCACCCTTCCTTGCTAGCTGATCAGCCATCTCATTCCCATGCACTCCCGAGTGGCCAGGTACCCAAAGGAGGTTGACCTGATTTCTGTGGGCTCAGAAAAGACCAATATAAGGCAGCGGTCAAACAATGGGAGTTGGACATCAGAATGACCCTCTGGAGAAACACTGCTGGACTTGAAAGTCTAAGAAATTCGTAGAGAACGAAAGATCTATGAGGTCGCAGTTCCCGGATTGCTAACCGAGCCATTACGACCTCGTTTTCACCCCTCTTCCATTCTAGGATTACACCGATTCCAGTTTATTGCAGTCAAATCTCTATTCTATACACCCGGTCAATTATTCGGTCTGAAGCTACCCAAACCTGAGCCCTATTGAATAAATCTCGCATCATTCCCTCTTACAATCCCCTGGAGATCCCCTCGACTTGACCGGCCACCGAATGATTATTTTATACTGTCCCAACTGCTTTCAACCCCGAAAAATTCCCTCTTTTACATAAGACCCTAGGAATTCTTCCCGGTTTTTATAGTCCGGGATTTCATCGATTACTTCATATATTTCGGTACTCACCTGGATGATTTTCAAGATGAGAGTTGTGTTCTGAAAGTCGTATTCGAGGGAGAAGTGGATTTGGCCGACGTTTTCAGAGGGTTCTGAGTTGTCGATGTACATGTCCACGAGGGAAATTGACCGGTTCTGCAGGAAAGCCATCTGAAATCAAAGTAAAAAGTGAATAATATAATGAAATTTATTAGGTTGACTCAAAGTCACGTAAAGTTACGAAGAGAATACAACAATAACACAATAGAGTACAAACAGTGACACAATGAGTCGCACAATACGTTGCAGACACAAAGTTTAAGAGTTCCAAGAAGTACACATGAATTCTGCTACATCATTATTATACTCTCCATTCCATATGGTACCCTGATGGATCAAAAATCTTTCACTCATTTAGAATGCAAGCTAATCGACCCCATATATACTAAATATATGAATAATGAAGAACATAGCCTATATTTAGGTTCCCCAGAACAAAAAACCTTCTCAATTTGTTCATGACTCCTGGAATGAAGGCGTTACACAGCATGACCCAGTTCCAGACGATGCATGTTGCTCCGTGGAAACTCATAAAGGCCGAAAATGATGGAGTATACTCAGGACCATATTCTACAAGTGACAAAACATAGCAGTCGCTGTTTTTCTGGCCGCGCTCCAAACTAATGGTCCCTGATTATTTATTGATGTTCGAAAGCAACTCTCCAAATTGAAATTGATGGAGAAACTCATTTCATTTCACCGGCAGGAGTATTTAGAGGACTTAGGATGTATCGCTTTGAACTATTTGTGAGAACGAACAGTTTGTCGGCTTTGCTCCTGGAAACGTACGCAGTTTGGGAGGACTGAAAGGACTACTTCATTAAGAAACAAATATCAGAGCTCTGTGGCCTCTATTCCAGGCAAGACCCAGCTTTAAATGGAAATCGTAGTCTCAGTAGGGATACGATATGTTTGAGATGAAATTGACGACACCCTCCTATAGAAGTTATTTATACAATAAGGATCATAAGGACAATCATTATGGTGTAGGGATCTACATCTGAATCCTCTCAAACAGATCTCGCCATGTAGTGGTCGATGGAGTTTAATCTGACTCTCCACCCATAAATGCTGGTATTCCGCAAGGATCAATACTGGCTCCAACACTATTTCTATTTCACATCAACGATTTGCTGGAAGCAAGTTCGTGTCCAGTGCACAGCTTCGTGGATGATAGTACCCTCGATACCGCGCCTTTCATTCTAGGGCTCCAATACCAGCCCACCAAATTAGAAACGAACGAGGAAGAAATGTTAACAACATAAATATGGACTTGGGAACAATTCTTGAATGGGGATCTAATTGGTAGAATTCAACGCAAAAAAAACACAAGCATGTCTTTTCTCTAGAAAAGCTGATCTTACTATGCCCAGCATAGAATTGTCGGGAGTGACTATACCATTGAAGTCATCCGTTTCGATGCTTGATATTACTGAAGACAATAACCTTTCTTGGGAGAATCACGTGAGATCCATTGCTAAATGTGCATCCCAAAAACTTGGTTTTCTGTTTTGTACCAGGAGCTATTTAACCTCAGCTCAGCTGCTTATGATCTATAAGGTACAGATTCGACCTGTCCTGGAAAACTGTTCCCATATTTGGAGTGCTGCACCTACACAAATTCTAAAACTCTTGGATTCTGTACAAAAAAGGGCAATTCGTCTCGTCGGTGATGCCTCGCTTACAAACTCGCTCACTTCTCTGGAACACCGTAGAAGAGTAGGCGATCTGTCTCTATTTTATAGATATTTCCATGGGCGATGCACTTCTGAATTATCAGCAATCGTTCCCCCTCTAGCAGTCTCTTCGAGACTAACCCGCCAAATTAAGTCTTCAAATCCCTTCGTGGTCACTTTGGAGACCTGCAGAACATCTCTCTTCAAAGACTCGTTTATCAAACGAACAGCGAGGCTTTGGAACACATTGCCTAGGGAGGTGTTCCCCGAGGAATATAACCTACAGAAATTCAAGAAGAACACCAATTCCTACCTGCTTGTCCTTGGTTCTCACGATGTTCTCTGAACATTACAGGATATTCATTTTCGTGAAAACCTCAACATAAAAAAAAGATGTCGTGCGCCACGTCTACAGCAGGCTCCTACCAAGCTGTATTGATAAGTTCGGAGGTAGGAGCTGAAAAGAAACGTGGTTTGTGGTCCTCGCAAGCATCAACGCAGAAAACCCACAATGGTAAAAGATGTTCAAAAAGGTTGAAGAACGTAGTTTCTCCTGGACATTTTACATGCCAGAAAAAACTTTCAATATATTCATAAGTTCGTAAGAAATTCGAATTTTCAGCTGTGGTGAAGTAAGTTAACCTAAGTCATCATGAAACTTCTTAACGTTAAATAGATGGAACAATTGTTCCGTCTCCACAAAGACGAACCTTCTGAATTGAACCAACAAAAACGCCATCGTTCTCCCATGCTGAAACTTCAACGATTCTCACCCTCTGAAAAAGGAGTTGGCGCTTATCCTAATTGTGGTCGAAGTGGCTTTCTCGCCCCTCCTTAGTCTCCAAACAATGTTGCGAGAGGCAAGAAACAAGAGAGAAGTCCCGGAGGAGCTCCATTTAATCCTCGTTTTGAAGAACAAACTTTTCCTTCTTGCCGTCCGTCTTTTGGAAGTCAAGTCGGGAAGGAAACTTCAATTGTCGTTCACGAGGAAAAAATTTATCGGAGATCGGTCGAGAATTCACCGCATAGGCTATTTTCATTGTGTTTTTGTCGGTATAATCAAACACAGAATTCATCCAGAACCACCCTATATTTGCGTCAATATCCCAACCATGTTTGTTTAGGTAGCAACTACAAAATTCTTAATCTTACATAAATACATACATATTCAAGAATTATTAGGATTGCACAAGACGGAATCATATGCTGTTGATCCCAAACAACTTTGACGCACCTCCTCTAAACCTAATTTCATAAAATCAAATCAGAATGTAGCGTTCAACTATGACATAAACCCTCAAGTTCAGATATTCGATAAGCAAACAACCGGAGACCACATCGTCCAAACTGGAGAAACCTCAGAACTTGAAGGATGTCTAGGTGGCTTCACGATCTTGGAAACTTGAGTTGTAACATGGTCTAATTTGATGTAACACTGTTAACTATCAGGATAAGTTATGTCGAGTGTAATTCGGATGATAATATAGTTTCAGTTCTCCAAATATGATGTTATACAGACGTCTGAAGAACATGAACATCGTCTCGACAGTCGTGGAAAATAATATTTTGATTAACTTCATACAGGGTCCGGCAGAAATCAGAAAAGTAGGGCTTCGTGCGTTGTTTAGTTTCAACGTTGCCATTACCATATACAACAATGCTAGATTGCGTATTCCTCCTAAAAGACGGTGCATAAACGAAGTTATATTTCTCATATTGCTGACCAAACAAGAGCAGGAGGAAAGTATTCCAAAGGTGCGGAACCCATAGAACCGCAAAAAACGATCCCCCAGCATCGATATGTGGGTCACGAATCATCAATCTCTTATCCCAGCTACGCAGTTCCACCATAAATGAGAGTTATCGCTCAATTCTCGAATAACCGTCCGAAAAGGAAATTGATATTTCACAGTTTTCAACGGAAGAGCTCTCAGCGTTCCATCAGGGACCCCATTTTCTATGAGTGAAATCGGATAATGATTCCTGCTGCCATTTTCGCGATAACTTCCATGAAAAACTCCCCTCTGAAGTACCCATTAGAATGGATGAATTTCTACCCTTTTGCAATTTTCCCGCGCCTCGTTTTGAAGAGGACCGTTTTATATGTACATTGTGTTTGAGGGTCTTGGAGGAAATAGGTTCGAAATTTTTCGTTGCTTCGGAGTTTATATTGAATGGGAAGCAGATACGAGTATACTGGGTTTGTGCTTGCTATCAGGTGAACAAAAACAAGGGCTGTTAGAGAATTGTTCCATGGCGCAGGTCAATATTCTCTTGCCCCTGTGGCTCTGTCAGTACCATTATTAACATTCTTATCCACAGATGCTTATTATTTCCAGTTATCCAATTTCAGGTGTTCAATTTCAGACTTCAGATATCCCTGTTTAATCATGTTCTTCGCACCATAGCCATAGATGACCCTTACCTGGATCAATTTTATTCTCAGCATCGACAGCGAACTACAGAGCCAGGTGGAGAATAGTATAGTCCAGGTTTTCACACATAAAACTCTACGCGCTTCTCCATTTGCTATCCCGTTTTTATTGGATCCAGAGGGACCGTTCCAGATCGTAAATTCCTCGATCTATCGCCCTGAGCCCTTAATGTTCTGTCCTTTTGTTCATCTGCCAGCAGTAAGAGGATAAAATTGGGATGGATGATAGCAGAAGGCAAAACTGATTGATATCCCTGTCAGATCAGTTTCAAACGAAAGTTTATGGGAGTTAGACTTGGGGATTTTGTCAGAGAATCCTTTGGGGGACGGTATGTATCGAAGAATATGGACGAGTTGTTGATTCAACACTGAACACACATGGCAACATCTATCAGGATACATTGGTACATTTAAAACCATTCACATTTAACACCAAAAAGGATAATTTCTTAAAATGATGGGAAGAATGAAATTCGGGAACATTTTACTATCTGAAGGGCCCAATAATAGAACCTTGGGGGTTCCCACTAATCTCAAACTTCGCCTAAGTACAGGAAATAAGTGACACCAAATAGGACCTTATTCCCTGGCTTCGATCTTAGGTTCTAGGTAAGAAGAAGAAAACAGATCATGCTTACATCCTGGCTTACCGATGGGTGGTCCCCCTTGACATTCTGTAGCGCCTTGTTGGAGGCGGTGGGAGTTCTGGCCTCTGGAGGTAGGGCGCCTGTGCTGCTGCCAGCGGGCGACTTGGCCTGAGGTGCATTCCCGGTTGTTCTGGAAAGGGAACTTGAATAAAATTATCTATGGGTATGATCGAAAGGTTGACCCTCTTTGAAGATGGTTCTATTCCCGAAAAAAATTGTGTCAAGATCGAGCAATCTTGACGAGCAAGAACAGAGAGGAGTCTCTGTTGTTTCTGTGTTTCTTTTGTTGCATATGTATTTAATTTTTTCATTTTAATTTTTTTTCTCATGGAAGTATTGATATAATACAGTTCCTTTGGCTCAGCAAAATGAGTTATTGAATGAAGTCTATATCTATGAATTTACTCGATTTTGAACGATTTGAAAATAATTCTGGGAAGATATCTAGATCTGTCAATGAATTCAAGGTGCTATGTATCGAAAGGAATGAGCGCTCGTGACCTGTATCGATTGGAGAAAACACTTACAATGTTTTCCCAAGTTAATCAACCGTGTACATTTTCCAGAAATCTAACCTATAGATCATCGAGTCCTCAGAGCAGAATGTGCTCTGGGTCGAAAGAAAAACAGAAACCTTAATTCTCTGACGGTGGAACTCCAAATCTAATCCGCAAAGTAAATGTTTGTAGGGAGAATGGTGATACTCACTCTAATTGCGCTCTGGGAGGTCCAATGTGAAGATCCACCAGGAAGACATGAAAAAAAAGAAAGCAGATTAGAACAGAGTATTTTTTGAAGGAATATATTCATATAAATCTCTTTAATTGACGAATGCGAATCTACCTTCAAGATCAGCACTCAAAAGCTGCTGATTTCACGTCGATACTTTCAGTGACCCCTTTTTTAACCACCAATCAAATGTGGTCGGATCACAGAGCCCCAGGTGTTTTTTCCATACACATGTGTGGGAATTAAGCACTATACCCATAAAATTTCAAAAACAACACGTATATTTTCAATGTTGAATGAATTGAATTCAATTTGGGCTGCGTGGGCAATATTATCACGTTTTTCCAATATCCATAAATTTTCCAAACAAAACAATATTATCTGTCGCAATATCGAGTTAGCAGAGTCGTTGTCCACAGAAAACAATACGATTCATTGAATCGTTCCAGTTAAATTTAATCGAATTCAGTTCAAATGACTTTTCGAACATTTACAGAATGTTTGAATATTTTGCATATTTAACTCAATATTGTACATTGTCAAAGCGATAGGTAAACAACTGGTTAACAGTTTAACTAGTATTTGAAAATATACTTTTGATTTTATTGGTTGAATTTTGTTCATTCTCCATAACAAACCATGATTCTCTAGAAATGAACGTTGACAAACAAGAATTTCACCCAGGTCGATTTCAGTATATCCATTACCATTAATTAATATTTTATGCGAGCAACACACCTTTTTACCCTACTCACCCCAGTATTATAATGAACCATGATAAATGGAAACTATAAATACTCGAACCCCACAAAACTTTTGTACCTGAATTCCGACCTGTCTCATCGTTAATAATGCGTGTCCTTTTGGGTCCCTAAAACCCCATTCATTTTCGAAAAACAAAAGGGAAATTGCTATCGGTCCTTTAGTTAACGCCTGAAAAGCTAGGGTGGGTAAATTTACTTTGCCTTCCTCAACTGTCAAGAAAAAAATCAGGGATAACCAGGGATATGTCGTACACTTATACGTGGTGATATAATGACCATCAAGCAGGTATGACGCTTCTGAATCTTAGGGAATTCAGTAAGCTTTCCATAAATTCTCAAAGCTGTGTTTTCTGCTGGCTAGTTTCCTCTCAGACAGATCTCTCCATGTAGTGGTCAATGGAGTTTCATCTGACTCTCTACCCATAAATGCTGGTGTTCCGCAGGGATCAATTCTGGCTCCAACTCTATTTCTACTTCACATCAACGATTTGCTGGAAGCAACTGTGTCCAGGGCACAGCTTCGTGGATGAAAGTACCATTCATACCGCCTTTTCTTCTTGGGCTCCAATACCAGCCAGTCAAATCAGAAACGAACGAGGAAGAAATGCTAACAACATAAATATGGACTTGGCAACAATTCTTGAATGGGGATCTAATAACTTGGTAGAATTCAACGCAAACAAAACACAAGCATGTCTTTTCCCTAGAAAAGTCGATCTTACTATGCCCAGCATAGAATTGTCGGGAGTGACCATACCATTGAAGTCATCCATTTCGATGCTTGGTATTACTGTCGGCAGTGACCTTTCTTGGGAGAATCACGTGAGATCCATTGCTAAAAGTGCACCCCAAAAACTTGATTTTCTGTTTCGTGCCAGGAGCTATTTCACCTCATGTCAGCTGCTTATGATCTATAAGGCACAGATTCGACCTGTCCTAGAATACTGTTTCCATATTCTGAGTGCTGCACCTAAACAAATCCTTAAACTATTGGATTCTGTAGAAAAAAAGGGGTAATTCGTCTCGTCGGTGATGACTCGCTTACAAACTCGCTCACTTCTCTGGAACACCGTAGAAGAGTAGTCGATCTGTCTCTATTTTATAGATATTTTCATGGGCGATGCTCTTCTGAATTATCAGCAATCGTTCCTCCTCTGGCAGTCTCTTCGAGACTAACCCATCAAGTTGAGTCTTCACATCCCTTCGTGGTCACTTTGGAGACCTGCAGAACATCTCTCTTCAAACACTCGTTCATCCAACGAACAGCGAGGCTTTGGAACACATTGCCTAGGGAGGTGTTCCCCGAGGCATATAACCTCCAGAAATTCAAGAAGAATACCAATTCCTACCTGCTTGCCCTTGGTTCTCGCGATGTTCTCTGAACATAACAGGGTATTCCCTTTCGTGAGAACCACAACATAAAAAAAATAGGGAAAGAAAAAATTAAGGAAGTAATGAAATCCAGGGTGATCCTACCCTCCATAACTCTAACATTTTCCCTTTAATTCCGAGAACGTCGTCGCCATTTGTAGATCACTCCCAACACCTGTGGGGGAACACTGAACCAGCTCGGCAATTGTTCCCTGTGCATTGTATCCCAAATTGACCCTTAATTAGACATACTTTACGTACGTGTCGAGTGATTTTCCAGTTTTTCGAATGTTTCGCACCTTTGGTCCTTCGATGCCCTCACTACGCATTCTGGCACTCCACTGGCCCTCCAACAACCCTTAAAATGACCGAAATGTCGGCCGAAAACGTTCCAAATGGATCCGGAATGTGTTTGGAGAGGCGATTTAAAATTTTCGCTCGCCCCAAAACATCCTGAATTATGTACACGGGAGAATGGGGGGACGATGGAGATTTTTAGGGGGTATATATTACAGAGGTTACGACCCGGGTGGCGGACGATTTTATCCGGACTTTATTGTGCGATTCGGCTGTTTTATATCGAGCCTGATTTGGCCGAGTGAAATTTTATGGGGTTGGTGGATTTTGGGGGAAAGTGAAAGTTACTGAGGATATTTTTTGGATTCGCTGTTGATGTACAATGGAGAATTGATCCGTTAGAAAATCCAGGGATATCTTGTTCATGATAAATAAAGTGTTTACGCCTTGAGCGTTCTTCACCCGAAAGGTTGTGATTTTCGAAAACGATTTCATTGTGCCTAGAGATACTGTGGACAATGCTGATTGACAATATATAAACAAAATGTGGATACGATCACTGGAGCGAAAGCTACAACAATTTAAAATTTCGATTTTTGAAAAAATGCCATTTGACTGGTGTAAATCTAATATCTATGATAGATAGGGCCTTGAATTATTCTTTATTGAATTCAGCGTCCTCGAATACCTATATTTTGATACCAAACTTGTCCATATTATCCTTTTTTAACCTGATTTTTTTCAGTTTTATGTTTTCCATTTTTCATTTTCGAGTTTTGTTCAGAAGCTCAGAGCACACAAATTATTGGTTATATTGATCAGCCAAAAAGGTGTTTTGAATGGATAGCAGATCTTCCAGGTGAAAAAACGCCTTTAGGGATTTCTTGGCGATGGCAAATATGGTGTTTTGGGGGGTCTTACCCCTTTGTCATTTTTCACTCAAAAAGTCGGGATATTCGAAATCAATTTTATTATGCTCAGAGATACTTGGCACAATACTGATTAACAATATACAAACAAAAAGTTAATACGATAATAGGGACGGGAGCTATGACGATTTGAAATCTCGATTTTTTGAAAAAATGCCATTCGACAGGTGAAAATCTGAACTATGATGGTTAGGGCCTCGAATTATTTTTTATTGAATGCAGCATCCACGAAGACCTATATTTTGATACCAAACTTGTCCATATAGTCCTTCTTTTACTCGATTTTTCTTGTTTATGGTTTTGCATTTTTCATTTTCGAGTTTTGTTCAGAGGCTCACAGCACTCAAAGAATAGGTGATCCGATCAGCCAAATGAGTTTTGCGAATGGCTCGAATGGGTAGAAGATCTTCCAGATTGAAAAACGCCTTCTGTTTCGCCAGGGTTTGTTTGGCGATGACAAATATAGTGTTTTTGGGGGGTCTTACCCCTTTGTCATTTTTCACCCAAAAAGTTGGGATTTTCGATTTCGATTTTATTATGCTCAGACATACTTGGCACAATACTGATTTACCAGATTGATACAATGATACAAACAAAAATACGATCATAGGACCGGGAGCTATGACGATTTGAAATTTCGATTTTAAAAAAATGCCATTTGACAGGTGAAATTCTAAGCTATGATAGATAGGACCTCGAATTATTTCTTATTGAATTCAGCGTCCTCGAAAACCTATATTTCGATACCAAACTTATCCTTTTTTAACCTGATTTTTTTCAGTTTTTTGTTTCCCATTTTTCATTTTCGAGTTTTGTTCAGAATCTCAATGCCCCTAAAGTAAAGGTTACATATAGCAGCCAAATGGAAATTCTGAATGGTTCAAATGAACTGAAGATCTTCCACATCGAAAAACACGTTTAGATTCGCCAGGGATTTCGTGATGATGACAAATATAGTGTTTCTGGAGGGTCTCACTCATCATTCATTTTCAAGTTTCGTTCAGAAGCTTAAAGCCCTCAATCTATCGGTGATATTGAGCAGCTAAATGGATAATATGAACGACTCCACCGCGTTGAGAACCTCTTCCATTCGATCAGAGTATTTCGAAGTAAATTCACCATCCTCAATAGTTATATATTTGAAATTCATTTTGTCTCTACCAAAGAAACAAGTATTGAAAACGTGCGAGCATTCAGAACTTCCTTGAAAAATCTCATAGCCGTACAATTCCATTTCTTCTTTCCAATACTAGAGACGTTTTTCCAAATAATTCCCAGATGTTTCCAAATTTAATATATTTTTTTCATTAGAACCCTACACTAGTAAAATCCTTCAATTCTAAATAATCCCCCAGTCTTCCGACTCCACAAATAAATGCTGAACTCGAACCCATCCTCTCGCTAACTCAATACCGTTTTCCAACAAAGAATCTCCTTTATCTAAGTAGCAGGGCATCATCTAATTTTCCGCCAGCAATTTCCAGGCGCTTGGGTACTGTCTCATATTATTATTAATTTTCCCGCAATATGAGACCCGTAATTCCCCCCTCCAAGTAGGCGAAAAATGTAATTAAAGTTTGCCCGGTAGCGAATCTGGAAGGTAAAGGCGAAATCCCCAAGAATTGTTCGGCCCTGAAATTTCCGACCGCAGTTTTGAGTTCCAGATTTTCGGAGGTAATCCGCATGAAGTTTAACGGATGATCTACGGCTTAAACTTCTAAATTGTATATCAAGCATGGTGGAGAAAGGATCAGCCTATGAGCAAACAATCTCATGAGATTCTCATAACTTCGAGTTCTGCACGATGAAAGGACAAAAAAGAGTATTTGAAGCCCCGAAAATCAATTAGTTGCTTATCGGTATTCTACAGGATGCAGGCGAGACGATATCGATTTAAGTATTGATTTTCGGTTAAAGTTTTCTCAAGAATCTCAGCCGGAGTCAGAAAATCGTATCAAGGCCTGGCTCGTCTGGGTGCGACTCAGGATAAAATTCGAGGCTAAGATCGTGAGAATTACAACTGGCCCAAAGAGATCCGATACCCTTTCAGAATCCACCCACGGAAGGTGGGCAAAGGAAATCTATAATTGCTTTGAAAAACGAAGAAGTAGTAGCTGGAGAAGACTTAAACGGGAAGGTTCTCAGTTGTCTCAAGATCTGTTTTAGGGTAGGTACTTCAGTGTTTGGAGCTACGGTCTCAAAGCGGGGACGTTAAATGCGTTATTCGGGGAATAGCGTGCTAAAGTGTTGGAATCAGAACTTAAGAGTACCCGGAGAAGTCTTGAACGGGAAAGTGCCCAGTTGACTAGAGTTCGGTTCCATGTTGTTTTGATAATTTGATTTCGTTTCGATAAGTTGACCAATTATTTCGATAATTTTTTTTTTGACGTTATTGTGTTTTTCCTTTTCTAAGTAATAACACCAATTGATTGGTGGAAAGTCGCTCTTCCGTCAAATCTCAGAGGGGATATTTTTACACTATGAGACACGAACTAACATGTGATAACGCCAAGTTCAAATAACTTCATTACTGCACTAACAGTGGCGTTGATTTATCCAGTGAAAATATCATGATTCTCACTTCTATTTCTAGTTATTACGCTGATTAATTCTAGGTTTTGCTGTTATTCTGCAACGTATAGGAAAACTGCAGAGGATAAGACAATAACAACATATAATTCTTCCTGAGATATAACCTTATTTTCGTCCTGTATTTCACAGTGAAAGGACCATTAATTCCTTGCACAACTCGCCAGGTGAAGTAAACAGCTATAAACTCAACGAGAAGCATCTCTTTCACAAACCGTTACATGGCGTAAAAGTACCTGACGTGGCCAATTTTTCCGGGAAGAAAATGACGTTCATTCCCTTCACCATATTCACCACCGCATTCTACATAACTCTGGAGTTGATTTACATCCTTTTCCTCAGCGCTAAACGCCAATGGAAAAATGGAAGACAATTTCTCTTTGCTCGTCTTTACTTTTCTTGACACGCCGAAAATTGAATGGGTTGCATATTTGCATACACCTATGTCACGACCGTAAACGGGAAGAATCATTTTCTGGGGATGGGTTTACAGGAATATTTTATGAGCGATCTATTTCGGCTGAAAGCTATTTGGGGATCCACAGAGAAAATTCGGTTTTACAGCTGAATTCCAATTTTCGAATTAAATATGATGAATGAGTAGAATATTCCATAAAGCATCTCTATTCCATTATTCATTCTTCTTGATCGTCTCGACAAATCGAAAATTCTTGATAACTTGATCTGACACAGACATAAATGAATCGTTAAAACAGCACGAATAGCATCTCCAACATCTTGAGTTATGACAGGATGAATATTGCTTAACTGATTGTTTCCAGTGGCTTTTGGTCTACTGTTTATGTTGACTTAACTGTAATGTTCATACTCAGCCAAGAAGGAATTACATACGAGTAATACCTCTCGGCAAACACGCCACGATTTTTCAAGCTGAAACACATACAATTAGGACATGCATACAGAAGAACCTGGAATGTGGCTACCAAAGAAAACACATCCACATTCTTTCGGACAGCCAGAGCGCCATCAAAGCTCTCAACTCGACACAGATAAAGTCTAGACGCGTCTGGGAATGCCTCCAGGACCTTCTGGAGCTGGCAAAACACAACAAGGTCACTTTGATGTGGGTGCCAGGTCACAAGGGAATAGCGGGCAATGAAAAAGCAGATCAGTTAGCAAGACAAGCATCTGAAACGCCATTCACAGGGCCAGAACCTGTGCTTGGAAAGCAAAGCCGTTGCAGGACCCTGATTGAGGAGTGGATAAAACGAAGACACCGACAACACTGGGAACAGAGCGACGGGCAAACACACAGCAAAGTCATGGTAGGACACACGAGCCAAACCTTGACGGCTGACTTTTTGAATCCAAACAGAACAAAGGCACGTACAAAAGTAGGACAGCTGACGGGACACTGCGGCCTTAGGAAACATCTGAACACCATAGGAACACTTGGAGAATCCGTGGATTGCAGACTTAGCGGTGAAGAGGAAGAAACAGCCTCTCACATCATCTTAGAATGCGACGCCCTAGGAAGAAGGCGTCACAGAATCTTCGGAGAAATCAATCCGGAAACGGGAATGAATCCTAAAAACCTCATAAACAGGCTACTGAACCTGATAAAGGACACGGACCTACTCTCGTGAGGAACCACTAACGAAAGAGAGATACAATAGACCCAAGTTGGTCGCAGTGTCACAGGGGGGCCAAGTGCTAACCCGGTCTCTTGTTCGTCAGCCATCAATCAATCAATCATACTCAACCTAGTATTGGTACATTAGATATGGTCTTACATTGATTGCATTGACTGGAAACAGGGCCATATCTACTGGTATGGATGAAACCACAAGCAGTTACTGTATTCATTTTACTTGGTATTTCTAACTTGTTCATTATCTGTTCAATGCAAACGTTTCAGTATCTACTCGTCCTTAGTAATCGAAAACTATTATAGCAGATAGTTATAATTGTAAGATTTCTTCAATAACTATCCGAAAAAATGACTTCAAAGTGTTAAAAAGAGAACCATCTCTTTCTGAATGCCTCTGGAGATCCTAGTTGGCATTTGATGAATAGTCGACTAACCTATATTCTTTCCCAGAAACGCTCTATGTCTATAGAATCCCTCCAACAATCAAACGTCTTGTCGGCTGTCATCTCCGACGAGAATAATTTAAATTCTTCTATGTTCTCCGGGTATTCCAGAATAGCCAACTTTCCGACAGGCAATTTTTGGGAGAGATCTCACGATGTGGCTATTGTCGGCGCGTCTGAACAGTTTTATCTGGCTCTATTGAAATCCGGGGATGCCTGGACTTTTCCGGGAGCGGAAGAATAAGCCGAGTCGGACTACCGACAAGGACAATCCATTATTTTCATTGGCTGCGTAAAACTTCTGTCTTGGGAGTTGGATTTAACAAGCTCTTTGAGAATTCTCGCAGATATCACTGTACTGAATGTTGGAATAAGGGAGTATTTTTGTTAGTACTGCTGCTGTAATTAAAGAAACCTCGACTCCTTTGGTTCCTCGAAGCGAAAACCCCATGACTCTCGGTGAGAACTAGCTGCATCTCCTCACTGGCTTTGTTACAGGACATTGTCGCCTTAGGAAGAGTGAACAGCTTGTGGGGAGGAGTAAGAAGCTGCTATTCACCTTGTCACTGAGTGTCCTGCTATTGCAACCCTTAGGAAAGAATCCTTTGGGCATAAAACTTGCCGAAGTGAGGAATAAGTCTCGTTGAAACTTTCCCAGATATTGGATTTCATTAGATCTATGGAGCTGGAGGGCCAGCTGTAGAGTGCGTGATGAGAACTGCTCTGTAAGAGTGCACCATAGATCTTAAGGTAGCACTGAAATGTTACCCCTTTCCAACTATTCACCATTCTACTATAAGGCCAGTATTATTAAAAAACTATAAGGCTTCGTCCGCATAGGCAGAAGGCTTGCTTAGCGCCTAGGCCCTAGAGCCTAGCGATTCACCTAGCGAGTAGCGAGTAGCTTAGTGAAACGAACGTTATACAAGGTGACAAGAAAAACTTCGGACAATTTTTGCTGTGGTCTGGAACAAAAGTATTTCGGCGCAGCCAAATAATTTTTATTCTCACGGTTTCTCTACACTTCCCTGTACTAATATGTGAATTTTCAGTTTGATATAATTTCATTTGACAGAGTTTTAGAATGTCAAACAAAAGTTGTGCGATTTTGGAGCTGTTTCGTCAAGGTAGGCGTCAATGCGAAATTGTTCGTTTGCTCAATGTGCCTCGACAAACCGTGTCCGATGCAATTCGTCGTTTCAAGGAGATTGGCCATGATGGTCGTCGTCCAGGAAGTGGTAGAAAACGCACTGTCAATACATCTAGCAATCGCAACATCGTCAAGAAGCGAGTCAATCGAAATCCGAGGGTTTTCATGAGGAAAATAGCCTGTGAGACCGGTATCAACCGCTAATCAGTCCGTTAAATTGCCGAAAAGGAGCTCAACCTCAAGCCATACAAGCTCCCAAAAGTTCAACTCCTCACGGAGGAAAACAAGCGCGTACGACTCCAAAGGTGACGCCAACTCCTTCGTCTCGCCGCCGATCAGCAATGGGAGCGAATTCTCTTCACAGAAGAGAAGGTTTTCACCGTAGAACAATTCCACAACCACCAAAACGACAGAGTCTGGTCCGTAGAGCCTCCTGGTACATCGGTCATCGTCTAACACCGTCAAAATTCGCAAACCGTCATGGTCTGGGGCGGAATTTGCGGCAGTGGTAAACGCCCTTAGTTTTCGTGGATCAAGGGGTCAAAATCAATCAAGAAGTCTACCGCTGCGACATCCTCGAGGCCGTAGTACTTCCGTGGGCCAAGCAGCACTCCACTCCGGGTCACAGAGCGAAAATGACGCAAGAATGGTGTAAGACCCATTTTCCTTGTTTCATCTCATCTGCTGAATGGCCTCCCTACTCGACGGATCTCAACCCAATGGACTACAGCGTGTGGTCGATTTTGGAGCACAGGGCTTGTGCTAAAAAACTAAAAAATTTGGAGTCGCTGAAGCAATCTCTGCGCCGGGAATGGAACCGATTAATGTCCGAGGAGCTGCGGCCCATTGCCGAAAATTTCAAGAAGCGTCTGAAGCTGTGTATCGCCGCCAAAGGAAGCCACTTCGAAACGGCTTAAATATATTATTAACAAATGTTCAAGCTATCATTATTTGTTGTTGTTTTGTTCAATTTCTTCTGCTTAATAAAGTTAAATGAAAAAGAGTTTGTCCGAGGTTTTTCTCGTCACACACTGTAGAATGTACACAAGTATGCACAATGAAGACTGCAGTTGATCTAACATTACAGTTTTGGAATATAAGGAAGGATAAACTAAAGAAAGAGTTTTCTTTGGACGTCAGTTCTCTTTGTAGTAGCCAGATTGCTAGACGCTAAGCAAGCCACTAGGCGCTAAGCAAGCCTCCTGTCTATGCGGACGTAGCCTTAAAAAATGACAACATAACAGATATAAGAACCAATCCAATGTAGCAATCTCGTGATGCGTTTTCAAAAAGGTAGATGCTACGGACAGAGTAGCTTTTGGGTATTTTAATGAATTTTTTGTGTCTGCAAATAAGGAGACTGTGCCATACTTCTCATCTTTATATTCCGTATGTTCAATCTGAAAGTCAACAAGAGATAAAACATACACGAACATTAATATATCATCTGAGAGGATAATTCTATGAATACAACGAAACAAAAACAAAACACGAAGTATCATGGCCGATCTGGAGTACTTAAAACATGGGAAACTTTATAATGGAGCAATAACGAAGCAGTATTCAAATAACTTGACTCTTAATCCCAGACAACGTACATCTACCCCTATGTCAACCCAAAACTCATCAACTCCCATTCATTGTTCAACCTCGTTTCTCAGTTTGCCGGTTTCCTTTCACAAAACAACGCCTAAATTTGCGACGTGATCCCTGTCAGCCCTCACGTACTGACCAAAACTAATAACCGACCCCTTTCTCGCGTAATCGCCATGTTCCATCAAAATTAAGCTCTTAATTACCTGGCAGAATAATACTCGAAGAAGGCTACGAGAATCTCGAGTGACCTTGAGAAAGCTTGCCACATCTCTCCTCATGGCTCTCCTCAACTCTGGGTAGGATGGAATCCGTTGTCTTCTGCACACACACACTGCGTCTTTCTGGTATTTTTTTCAGAATAGAGTTTGGCACTCAACACTTCACTATGAGCACTGGTATTACCGTCTTCATTTCACGTAAACGACGATTAAATTTGTTTTTTGATCACTTTTGAATCTGACAAACTCATTTTTCTTCGAAAAATATTTAATAATCAGTTTGGAGTCACTGTAAAAAACGTAACTCTTTGAGTGAAGAATCAATAGGTTGGCATAACTGACAAAATAGCTATGAGGTGAAGACTACATCTTAATTTGGTATTTGACCTATCACCAACAACATTAATTGAAGAGGACAAGGAAATACAAAAGAGAACGAGATATTACAATGAATTCCCTACAATGGCGATGCCATAAGATCTCGATTGTCTTCAAATACTGATCAGGGGAAAGCCCAGAAGAACAAGTAGTAGACTCAAACAGTAAGACAAGCTGAGCCACCTAGAGTATCCCAGTTTTCTACCAAATTTCCTGGCTAAATTGAAGCCATCGAAATCATAAGCATGATATCAGACTAGAGACGTTTCTGCACAGTTCAAAGGATCTCCTGCTAGAGGATGTTGATCCAACGAAGGCTTCAGAAGATTTGGTACGAGTTTTAAAGCTTAGGTAAGGACATAAATCGGCGTGTTAAGGGACTATTGGAAGGAGGCTGGCTGGGTAGGGAGGTCAACGAATTTTTTACTGATAGCCAAGCAGCTCTAACAGCGCTGGCACCTGAAAGAAACAGCGCAAATGTGCTCTGCAAGATTGTACAGTAGTTAGGTCTGATATCAAGCTATGGCAGTTAAGGAAAGGGAACAAAAGATCAATGGTCAAAGACAGGCCAAGTCATTTCTCTCCTACTCGACGAGCTGGACTAAAGAGGTTCTCTCACTCAGAACTGAGGAAACTGACAGGCGCACTCAAGGAACACTGTGCTGCCAGGTATCATCTGAAGAACATAAGGAGATACTTGTCGCTTCTGTTGAGAAGCCACTGAGAAAGCCAACCACTTGCTATGCGAATGTGAAAAAGTTCATCGGAAAAGGCTACAATACCTTGGCTCTTGGGTTTTAAGGCCGGAGCAAGTGATGGAAAGGTGACAAAGTTCATTAAGAAACTATTGTCTGACTGGTAAACAGTGTGGAGATGCACAATAGATCTTGAGGTCTAAATGCATGCGAGGTCCTCTTATTTGCGATTTCATCTATCAGCAACAACATTAACTAAAGACAAGGAAATAAGAAGAGGAAAAAATATTACAATAAATTCCCTACAATGGAGATGCCATAAAATCTCGTTCGTCTACATATCCTGATCAGGAGAGAGGCCAGAACAGCAAGTCGTAGACTCAAAGAGCTAGCAGAGCTGAGCCAGGTAAAGAAGCTGAGTTTTTTACCAAATTTTCTGGCTGAATTGAATGCCAGCGAAATCATAGACATGACATCAGGCTACAGACGTTTCAGCACAGTTCAAAGGATCTCCTGCTAGAGGATGCTGATCCACCGAAGGCTTCAAAAGATCTGGTACAAGTTTTCAAGCTGAGTATAAGTTTTCAAGCTGAGATAGGACATAATTCGATATGTTCAGGCACTATTGGAAGGTGGCTGACTGGGTAGGGAGGTCGAAGAACATTTTACAGCCAGCCAAGCAGCTCTAACAGCCCTTGCACCTGACAGAAACAGCGCAAACGTTCTCTGCAAGATAGTGTAGTAATAAGGTCTGATATCAAGCGATGGCAGTTGAGGAAAGGGGAAAAAGAGAAAGCTGGAGTTCTGGCGAATGATCAGGAAAGACGGGCCAAGTTTTTTCGTTCCTACTCGACGAGCTGGACTAAAAAGGTCCTCTCACTTAGTAAACTGGAACTGAGGAAACTCACAGGCGAACTCACGGGACACTGCCCTTGTAGTTATCATCTGAAGAACATGAGGAGGACACCGAGAGACACTTGCAGCCTCTGTTTAGAAGCCACTGAGACAGCCAAGGGCTTTCTATGCCATTGTGAAGCTGTTCACCGGATAAGGCTACAACACATTGGCTTTTGAGTTTTAAAGCCGGAGCAAGTGATGGAAAGGTGACCAAGTTCATGGAGAAACTATTACCTGACTGGTAAACAGTGCAGGGATGCACAATAGATCTTGAGGTCAAGGTGCATGCGAGGTCGTTTAATCTTCTACCCCTCCTCTTATCTAAATCTAAATAAGGTCTGATACTCAAGAAAAATTGATTTTTGGGGACCTACAGGAGCTACCACCTAGAGAAAGACTTCTTTGATGAAAAGGATGGGACTAGAGGGTGAAGTGAGCCCTAAATAACCTTCGTAGTCGTAGTAGCAGTAGCAATTCAGCAAAAAAAGAGAATATTCTGCATCTTATGTAGAAATTTTATTGATTTGTATTTTTGTATTGTAACTATTTATTGATATTTTGCTATTTTCATCTTATGGACTATGAAATGGAAGTTTCATACTGGAAGTAAATCTTCCACCAACAGGGCCGGATTTAGAGGTGTGGGGGCCCCGGGGAAACAAATAAGTGGGGGCCCCCTAGCCTCGAATTATTTTCAAAATAAAATGGATGATTTTTTAAAGTAGGGGTGGGGTTTTCAATACATAATTTATCGAGAAACCAAGATTCTTTTATTATTTAACAAAAATAGTATGAAAAAACAATAATTGAGTGGCATTAAATGAACGGAACCTTCCGAGCTTTTTTGGCTGAAAAATCGTCAATTATTTCAGTAAAATCCAGTTCACGGAGTATATCGCTCTCAATGCTTAGGAGAGTAAGCTTTGAGAGACGATTTTGTCCCATAGTCGTTCTGAGTCTATTTTTGATGATTTTCATTTTCGAAAATGATCGCTCTCCAGTGCAATTGGATACCATAAGAACCAAATACATTCTCAACGCGATTTCGATGTTTGGGAATGTAGCTCGAAGATTGTGATCATCGAGAATTGGGTAATAGTACCTACATTTCTAGAGATTGGTCTTTTCCAAAGTCTCTTTTATATGATTCAATAAAAGAGACAAGAGATTTTTCCGAATTTTCTTGAGTGATGGCTCCTTTTTGTGGGGGCCCCTATTTTGTGGAGGCCCCCGGGCAGTTGCCCCTGTTGCCCCCCCCTAAATCCGGCCCTGTCCACCAAACTCATCCACAGGTACCCTTCACATATCCTCGATATTGATTGAATTCACAGAAAGAAGTCCCAATATACCCAAATTTGCATTCCGCCACGCAAGATCCAATATTCCCTTGCATTTCATTCTTGAACAATAATCCTTTAAGAGTCTTTCACCCCTATCTCTAGATATTGGAGTTCTATACCTGCGCTTGAATTCACGCTCTATCGGAGCAGTCAGAAAGTCAGCCATGTTGGTTCGTGTACACAACAAAGGGGCCGAAACGCAAATAGCTACCTGCGAGCGTCTTTTGTTCGATTCTTCTGCGTATCCGGCGGAAACGGGAACGTTGTTTTCGAGCCTCCGCACGGTTGATGCTGATAGAGAAATGAGTTGCATCCAGGTGACTTGAATGCGGAGATTAAAGTATAGCTTCTCAAAGTTTACTGGCGCGAAAGAGAATGAATGGTCGTCACAGGAACTATGGTGTTTTTGTTTGAAGGATTTTCGATAACATTCACCACTTTCACCATAATGATCGTCTTTATGATCCTTATCACATAAATAACTGTTTGACGGCATTGCTACATTTATTCAAACTTCATATTTTTAATAAGGACTGAACGAGAATAAATTCGCTATCACAAAAACGCCTTTATCTCTTGAACCAATTGAGAAATAATCAAAATTTGATCATAGTTAGCTTTGTTGTGAACGTCAGAAACATGTGGAACATTAACTTCATAGATATTCCAATTCTCTGTCGCAAAATGTCAAGCGAAGTGAAAACACGAGAATTTATAATGAATCATTTTCAAAATAATCAAGAATGGAGTTTCAAAAGATCGCAAAAGAGGCTCGCGTTCGTCCGGAAACGGTATCAAGAGTTGTTAAGCGCTTCAACGAAGATCTTACAATAAACCGCAAGGAAGGAACCGGGTGGAAAAAGGGGTTTCATAGCTCAAAAAAGGTGAAGAAAGCCATCGGCCTTTTTCAGACGAATCCTAACCTTTTAGGACGGAAAGTGGCCCAAATAGTGGGTTGTTCGCAGTCAACCGTTCAGAAAATCAAGTCGAGTTGTGGGCTTAGAACATACAAAGTGCAGAAAGTGCCAGACAGGAACGTTGTGAAGAATCAAGAACCAAAATCAAGAGCAAAGAAATTAAAAAAAAGATTTCTTGAAAAATTTTTCCTGTTGCCTGATGGACGACGATACCTATGTCTTGGCTGATTTCTCGCAACTTCCTGGTCAGGAATTTTATACTGCAGATTCTCGTGGAAATGTTGACGAACAATTTCGCGTGAAGAAACAAGCAAAGTTTCCTAAAAAATTCCTGGTTTGGCAAGCAATCTGCACTTGTGGGAAAAGGAGCAAATTTTTCGTTGGCCAAGGCTCTGTTGACTCGAAGATATACATCGAGGAATGCTTGAAGAAGCGACTTCCATTTTTAAGTGAGCACGATGTGTCACCAATCTTTTGGCCAGATTTAGCTTCATGCCACTACAGCAAGGCCTCCAAGGAATGGTACGAAGCTAATGATGTGGTTTTTTTCCCCAAAGGGGCCAATCCACCAAATTGCCCAGAACTCAGGCCAATCGAAAGATATTGGGCACTGGTAAAAAGAGAATTGAAGAAGACTGAGAAATCAACAAAACCCATAGCGGAATTCAAGCAAAAGTGGAAGACAGCATTGCAGAAAGTGAATGAGAACACTATAAGAAGCAACCGCGATTATCATTCTTTCAGTGTTCACTTGGTTTTTCCTCAATTCTCATGGTGATAAGAATTGGTACAGCAGTCCATTCTTCTCTCCAAGAGAGCTCTTGTATAATAAAAACCATGATCCATAGAATTTTCATATTCATAAAATAATCTCACTTAGCAAAAACGAAGGATATGAGTTTTTTGTCGCTTGATCTCACCCTAAAACTATTTCACCACGTTCACACTTCAAACCGGATCTATATTCACGATAAACAGCTTTATATCATCGTTACCTCGAGAAAACAGGGCAGGTAGCATTTTCCTCGGGTTTTACCATTATTCAAGTATCGCCAGTGTCTCCTCCAAACCCCAGAGGGGCAATTATCGATTTTATATTAAGCCTTGCCCCGCCAACTTGTCGGACCCTCACACCCACCTGTTGTCACGAACCGCAACTAATATTTTAGCCGGAAAATTGGTTTTTCCGCCGGTATTATTTTCCGTTTTTCCGGTACGACTGTTACGTCGATTCGAGAGTTCCCCAGGGGCTGTTTTCCATAAGCGCATTTTCGAAATGGCATGAAGGCCCGCTGAGATCTGCTGATAGATTTTCCGAGCACGACGTTATTGGTTGGGAATGTTCCCGCTCCACTTGCCGGTAGACGCTTCGATATGTTTCCGGAATTGGTTTGTTTTATGGAATATTGAGGATGTGTTGATGTAGCGATATTTGAAACGGGGGTTGTTGAGGTGTTTCAATGTAACCCGAGGTGGGAACTATGCAATATCTGAAATGGGTGATAATACTTTGAAGTTATTGGTTAGAGGCCCAAAGAAGTCGAGGAATATACTGCTACACTTATTATTATCATTATTATTCGAACTGGGGTTGTCATGGCTAATTTAGCCTTCCGGGAACTGCGACCATATGGATGTTTTGTTCACTTCCCTATTCATTCATTGAAACCCAAGAAGGTCGTCTGTGGTGTTGAAAAAACCGACAACATTCCTAGGAGCCTTAGTCGTTACCTTGTGGGTATCCAAGACTGGTTTCCCCATATGAATGGCTCTCAAACCAGCCAGTTCTGAACACTGGCATACCATGGGTTCAGCTGTTTCTGCCTCTGATCCACAGAGTCTACAAATCTCGTCTGTTGACTTCCCCATACGGTACAAATGATGTTTGTACTGACAGTGCTCTGTCAACAGACCTACCATCACCCTAAGCTCAGCTCGTGACAGCTTTAGGAGCTCACTGGTATTGGTCGGTGAAATCATCACGAATTTCTTGAACTGAGTAAGTCCAGGAGTGTTTCTCCAGAGGGTTATTCTGTTGTTCAACTCCCATTGTTGGACCGTTGCCTTATATTCGTCTTTTCCAAGCCCAGAGAAAGGCTCAGGTTCAGCAGGTGTAAACCTTGATGCACTCTTCGCCAGATCATCGGCTTTTTCATTTCCTTCAACACCACAATGCCCTGGTACCCATACTGTTACACTTAAGTTGAGGAAGTTCAGAAATCTCATTGCTTACTCTCTTATCTAACTAATTCTTTTCATTATTTCCTTACAATTTTCACAGTTGCAGATCAAAATTCAATCTTAGTATTTGTCGTACACACCCAGTTCACTCAAAAAATTGTTGAAGTAAAACAATAACTGATCAAAATTCTTAAAAACGCAAACACAAGACCTTGCCTGAAACTGAAAAATTTTATTAAACGAGGAGCAAGAAACCATCCAGATATAAGATAGTAAACATTTGATTTATCATAACTAAACATTTCTGAAAATCTTTAACTTTTGTGGAGCAGTGTATGAAAGCAATTAGAATTTTGTAGTCTATATTCGTTCAACTACACTGTAGCTTGTTCCAGACTTGTCTTAAACTTCTTAATCAATGGCTGTTGGTCTCACCACAGCTGTGTCCAGCAAGTTGCATTTTTTATGTTGTTTTTATCACGAAAAGGAATATCCTGTAATGTTCAGAGAACATCGTGAGAACCAATGGCAAGCAGGTAGGAATTGGTGTTCTTCTTGAATTTCTGGAGGTTATATGCCTCGGGGAACACCTCCCTAGACAATGTGTTCCAAAGCCTCGCTGTTGTGAAGACTTAACTTGACGGGTTATTCTCGAAGAGACTGCCAGAGGAGGAACGATTGCTGACAATTCAGAAGTGGATCGCCCATGGAAATATCTATAAAATAGAGACAGATCTCCTACTCTTCTACGGTGTTCTAGAGAAGTTAGCGAGTTTGTGAGTGAGAAAGAGTTTGTAAGCATGGTTGATGATCCATGTTTTGACCAGTCAAAAAAGAATTGGGAAGGTGAGCTTTTGAAGATTTCAGATGGAAATCCAGATATTTTGGGGAGCAGTTCGACTGAAGTAGTCCATAGGGAAGTTCTGTTTGATGGGCCTGATGCAATAAGGCAGTTCTGTAGAGTCCTGTGAATGGTGCGTGCGAAAAACTGGATAAAACCCTCATTATAATCGGAGCCAAAATTGTATAGCAAGTACTGTGTGCGTTCATTGTAGGTTCCAGACTCTGGACTCTGCTATACTCATTAGAAAAACCATTCAAAACACAGCTCGACTGAAACAGATGGGACTCGAGTATATAATCACAATCATCATTTATTCTAAGACAGATGAAGGAACAGGAGCGGGAATACACGGAGTGAGGCCAAGAAGGGACTACCTCTCGGCAAATATTTCACGATATTTCAAGCTGAAACACATGCCATTAGGACATGCATACAGAAGAACCTGGAAAGTGGCTACCAAAGAAAACACATCCACATTCTCTCTGACAGCCAGAGCGCCATCAAAGCTCTCAACTCGACACAGATAAGGTCTAGACTCGTCTGGGAATGCCTCCAGGATCTTCTGGAGCTGGAAAAACACAACAAGGTCACTCTGATGTGGGTGCCATGTCACAAGGGAATAGCGGGCAACGAAAAAGCTGACCAGTTAGCAAGACAAGCATCTGAAACGCCATTCACAGGGCCAGAACCTGTGCTTGGAATCAGCAAAAACCGATGCAGGACCCTGATTGATGAGTGGATAAAACAAAGACACTGACAACACTGGGAACAAAGCGACGGGCAAACACACAGCAGAGCCATGGTAGGACACACAAGCCAAACCTTGACGGCTGACTTTTTGAATCTAAACAGAACAAAGGCACGTATAATAGTAGGTCTACTGACGGGACACAGTGGCCTTAGAAAACATCTGAACACCATAGGAATACTTGGAGAACCCGTGGATTGCAGACTTTGCGGTGAAGAGGAAGAAACAGCCTCTCACATAATTTTTGAATGCGACGCCCTGGGAAGAAGGCGCCACAGAATCTTCGGAGAAAACAATTCGGAAACGGGAATGAATGCGAAAAACCTCATAATCAGGCTACTAAACCTGATAAAGGACACAAACCTATTCTCGTGAGGAACCACTGACGAAAGAGTGATACAATAGACCCAAGTTAGTCGCAGTGTCACAGGGGGGCCAAGCGCTAACCCGGTCTCTTGTTCGTCAGCAAATCAATCAATCAATCAATCAATCTGGGCTCGGGCAAACTTGTTCTGGATATCATTTGACCCTCTGGATCATCGCAATGTTGAAAAGAGTGGGATAGGAGAGGAAAGTAAAGCATGGACCTCTTTTGGATCAATCATTTCCAACATAGTAACCTTGTTGTCAAGTATTTCAAAATAAAGAAGGAGAAGGTAGAAATGTTCAAGTACTTGAGCGATAAATGTGAATCGAGTTGGCAGATACGACTTCAAGTCGCAATCTTATACTCGATTCAAACCTGACACAGCAAATTGAATCGCAAACTTTTCCCCCCAGAAACTTTCCGAAAATCTGCAAAGAGAATCGAAGATGCTATCATCGAAACCAGAGGAAATAAACCTCCAAGAGCAATCGATTCACCTCCGTCTCCGCAACACCGTTTTCCCATCTCTCGGGAAATTCGACCCGAGATATGCGCGTGTTCCTCCAACAGTTCCAAATTTCCCGGGTTATACCGGAGCTCTTCCAGATAGAGTAACCGATGGCGCGGGCAGCCTCTCCCTGCCGGATAACAACCGGAAATGGCACTCAGTTCGACCCCCTGGCTCTCCAAGAGAGGGGGATGAATAGAAATGGATATCTTGGAGGTGTGGATAGGCCGATGGAAGTTCCTAATGGGTTTTGGGGACTTGGAAGATTGTTGCCTTTGGATGGGGGGGTTTCTTAGGTTTCATACGAATGTTCTTGATGAATAAAAGAAGCCACAGGCGTATATTTCTCCGAAGATTCTTCGATTTTCAATGAACCCATACCTGCAGTGACAAACTTCGAAATTTTTTTATTCTTTCTGTGGTCAAGCTGAACGATGAAATTTAGGTGCAACTTAGAGCGTCTATTCCTCTTCGCAAAAAACATAACTAGATGAGTGGGCGGTAGTAAGTTCGAAAGAGAAAAAATTAAATCCGGAAAAAAAATTATTTTTCTATTCGATTCGCAAACTTTAAAAATTTTTAATTCCTTCTGTGGTCAAGCTAGAGCGATGAAATTTTAGTGCAATACAGGGTCTTTCACGAGGAACCTCACCCATATTTATACGGGAAACTACTGAACGTATTTTCATGAAATTCAGCACTTATAAGTATTTAACGACGCTGATGAAATCTAAAATATTTTCAAGGCATGAGCACCTCCGGTTTTTCCGGAAATGACGTCAACTTCCGTTTTTCAAATTAGAACACCATTTTTTTATTGCAGAAATAGATTCCTTAGAAAATTTCAAGTTATTTTGATGTAACATTTTTCAGTTTTGGTTGGAAAATTCTCTCTGAGCGGGAAAATTCGAAAAAAAAATGGAAATAGAGCTCCCCTGAAACAAGAATAACTTCGAGGTTTTTGGATGGAAAATTTTAATTTTTGGGATTTTTCAAGATGTAAGATTGATGTATCCACTTTGAAAATCGAAATCGCGATTCATGATACAGGGGGTGAAAAAATCGCTTTCAAAGTTAGGGATGACAAAATCGTGAAAAATCAATTTTTTCAAATTAGAACCCCATTTTTTTATGGCAGATATTGAATCTACGTTAAAAAATAATGTGAGTGTATGCATCACACCCTTGCCCTAAAGTGGATATTTTCTGAGTTATTCACAAAAAACTGTTTTTTTGTCTTGAATTTTCAGCTATTTCTTTTCCCTTCACGCCCAAAAGATGAAATTTTCAGGAACTGTTACTTAAACCATGTTTTAGATTTTACTACCCTAATATGCAAGAGAAAAAAGTTACAGGTTGTTCCTAAATAGATGGCGAATTTGGATTCGAATTTGTATCGGAAACCTCTTTATTTCAACTAATCGGCCATCGGTTTTCTCTCCAGTGATAAATAAATAATTCCTTATGTACCATATGCAAAAACTTACCATGTTTTACATAATACGAATTATCACCAAATTAATAGTAAACACAAAATGCTACTGAATGAAGAGGAATTTGGCAGATGTAATTAATGATATCTATCATTAAAAAAAAAGAATGTAAAACATGGTAAGTTTTTGCATATGGTTCATAAGGAATTATTTATTTATCACTGGAGAGAAAACCGATGGCCGATTAGTTGAAATAAAGAGGTTTCCGATACAAATTCGAATCCAAATTCGCCATCTATTTAGGAACAACCTGTAACTTTTTTCTCTTGCATATTAGGGTAGTAAAATCTAAAACATGGTTTAAGTAACAGTTCCTGAAAATTTCATCTTTTGGGCGTGAAGGGAAAAGAAATAGCTGAAAATTCAAGACAAAAAAACAGTTTTTTGTGAATAACTCAGAAAATATCCACTTTAGGGCGAGGGTGTGATGCATACACTCACATTATTTTTTAACGTAGATTCAACATCTGCCATAAAAAAATGGGGTTCTAATTTGAAAAAATTGATTTTTCACGATTTTGTCATCCCTAACTTTGAAAGCGATTTTTTCACCCCCTGTATCATGAATCGCGATTTTGATTTCTAAAGTGGATACATCAATCTTACATCTTGAAAAATCCCAAAAATGAAAATTTTCCATCCAAAAACCTCGAAGTTATTCTTGTTTCAGCGGGGCTCTATTTTCGATTTTTTTTTCGAATTTTCCCGCTCAGAGAGAATTTTCCAACCAAAACTGAAAAATGTTACATCAAAATAACTTGAAATTTTCTAAGGAATCTATTTCTGCAATAAAAAAATGGTGTTCTAATTTGAAAAACGGAAGTTGACGTCATTTCCGGAAAAACCGGAGGTGCTCATGCCTTGAAAATATTTTAGATTTCATCAGCATCGTGAAATACTTATAAGTGCTGAATTTCATGAAAATACGTTCAGTAGTTTCCCGTATAAATATGGGTGAGGTTCCTCGTGAAAGACCCTGTATAGAACGTCTATTACTCTTCAGAAAAACCTTCATCAGATGGCTCTGCAATGGTAGGATTGGAAGAAAAAAAATAAATCCGAAAAAAAATTCACAAACTCCATTACGTCCTCAGGTCGTCTCCCAAATTGACTCCAACCCCTATTCAACCCCGGGTATTAATTCAACCCCAACCTCACACCCAAACCCTTCCCATAGAACGAGATTATCCGATTTTCGAGTGCATTTGCTGATTGTAAAGCGAATAGTGTGTTATACACACCACGCTTCGTTTTCACGTTCTTGTTCTGACCGATTACGACCAGCTTAAACATGTCGGAAAACTGCTGGAGTCCAATTTTTCAACGGACCGGGGACGTTTTATTGGATTGCATACGAGCTAGCGCCATTTTGTCTATTGGAGTAATTTGTTAATGGCTTTCGTTCTTTTTCACGGAGGCAGACAGAGGTGCTTGCTTCTTGTTATTGGAAGGAGAAGGGTCTAAATTGCATTTATGAGTTATTATCTATTGATTGTGGAAGCTTCGGTTGGAAGTTAAGAAGTAATGAATTCCGGTTGTTGAAATGAGAATTGAACGATGGAGAGGATGTGGCTATTGATCACTCTAGCTTACTGTAGGACTGTTATATTTAGAGGGGATACCCAGTTGGTTCTTTGTAGAATTTAAGGAAAGAGTTTGCGATTAGTTGAAGTTGAAGATTGTTGAGAATTCGTTGTAAAGTCAAGCTGATCGATCGGTTTGGCTTGGTCTGAATGGCTGTATACAGAGTGAGTCTTTGACTTGTACATTATTTCAACTGTAGATTCCTCTCATAAAACGAAACACTTTTTTTCCATAGCATTTTTCAAAATTCAGTTTCGTTTGAAAGATACAGGGTGTCGACAATCCATGAAAACGCACTTTTCTGTTAATATCTTCGGAACAATTATCTCAAATAAACTAAATTCTGGTTGATTGTCTACTCTATTTATGGTGCATATTCCTCAATCGAAATTTATTCAATATTTCTCCTGGTTTAAAAGTTACAGCGTAGCAGACTCATGAATCTTCGCAAAAATACTATAAAACCCATTGAATTAAATAAACAGTTCATATTTTCGAAAGAATCAATCATTTTGAAAAATAATAGTATATTGTAAGACTAGTGGCAGAATGGGCTCCTATTCCAATACGAATGCGAAATTCGAAAACGAGCGACGACGGAGCGAGTTTTTGAACGCATGAGTATTGGAATTCTGCAACGAGTATTAGACGATATTTTCTCTATTTCGTTCAAATTTTGTGAAATTCAATGAAACAATTCAAATTATAGGTCCTAGTGACTTTCATATTGTATCTTGGCAGTTGGTGTGAATGTTAGGAAATACGAAAATTGACATTTCCAAGTTGACGTCTGCTGAATTTTAAAAGGATCGGAAGTCATTGCTGACAACCACAAAACGAAAAATGTTACTGAAAACGATGCTGTAATGAATTCATTACAGCACTGTTTTTAGTACTGTAATGAACTCATTACGATACTGAAATAGAGAAAAGTATTATTATCTTTTTTTGATAAAACGCGTCATTTTCTAGTTATTCCCAATTTTACCCGATAATATTTGGCGAAGAAATCATAAAACCCAAGAATAATCTGGATGCTTTCCTGGGTTTCCATTATCTCTGATCTCTATGCAAGTTAACAATGTTGTCAAAATTTTTATCAACTTTGTCCAGACTAAAATGTCTATGATGGAAAAACGTTTGATGTCGAGATATGTAATAATGAAATCCCACAAATTTGAGAGATGAAATTGAATTCTAAGAAGCATGAAATTGTACATTTCGTACTCACAATTCCTATTAAAAATTTATGGTTACCGGTCCATATTAAAAATAAATGTCAATGAAATACAAAATTTGGATATTAATGATGAATGTCGATACTAACCTCGTATTAAATTTAAATCAGTGAAAGATAAAATGATACCTGGCACTAAATAATCTGTTGCGATGTTTCTATCTAAATAAAATCCTATTGGAATTTTATAAACTCGACACTACACGGTTATTCACATTGATTCAGTGATAGTCTTCACATAATCGTCACAAGATAGCTCTAGACTAGAGATGATTTCACCATTTTATGCCATTTACATCAAATTGTTTTGGGTGTTTGTACACCTGTTTGCAATCTTCTCTGTAACTCCGGTTATCGCTATACGCATGCGTCGTTCATGGGACGTTTGAGACACATAACCATAAAACCAAAGACTCCTCTATGCAGAGTACAACGGTTTGTGTGACGGTACGTCAACCTAGAATTACGAGGTAGGTTACCGTTATACCATCGTTTAAGGATAAAATCAGCAATCTGGCATCGTCTTCTCAAAAACTCTGTGAAATATCACAGAAAATGGGTCAGGTTGGGTTATTGACCTACAATCCTATGACCTAGGTTAATGGAGTTACGTTAGGTTAGTGAAAAAACAATTTTTTATGGGATTCTTTTGGGAAATCGAGGAAAATATGGACAAGTTATTAGTGTTTACAAACTAATCTTCTGGAAAATCGAAGAAGGAACTTACTTTGATGGGAGAAATATGGCTTTTCAGTTGCAGATATAATCGGACAAAACTAAGTGTTTTTGTTAGTACTTGACTATTTCCTAAATGTATCAACACAATTTCCATCGAGAAATATGCACTTTGAGGTGTTTGCAGATAATTGTATCAGGCACGTATTTTGCCCAATTTTTTTTCCAATGGTTATATCTTTTGAACAGAGCCGAATTCGTAAAATTGGAAAATGAGAAAAAAAGGTTTCTTTTGGCCTCAAGAATCTACAGATAAAATATATGAACAAGTCAAAGACTTACTCTGTATAAGTGTCCCAAATCTCTTCGGCAACCACCGAAACCTATTGGTATTACGTCTCCTCGACTGTCGACGCTCAATAATTAGAAACCGTCTCTCTGATTATATTCGAATGATCGCATCACAACCAAATGAAGCATGTTTCACATTGTCCGTATCTGACAACTTCAGAGAAACAGGAAATTTAATCCTACATAGATATCAACCAGACAGCTTTCGGATGCAGGAATCGGATATACAACCGTCAAACCACTTCAGCGGCCGTTATAAACCAAACCCTCGACCATCGGCTTCAATCCGCGAAAATCGCTGCACCATTCACATTAAAATGCGTAACAGCCTAGTCGCGTCTACGAGTACCGCAAACAGTATTTCCGGTTTCCGGTTAGGCTCCCGGATGCGTTACTGATAATTGAATCGCACGTTATATATGGATTCATTTGCATGATCATCTCGCGTAAAGGCGGGGGTAGATTAGCAGTGATGACCACCGAATGTTAATATCAATACATTTTTGTTATATACTGATCGAAAATAGATAACTTCCATTACAAGTTTTCCATCCATAGCTTATCAGAGACTCGAATTTATATTTCGCAAAGGCTATTCTATACAAATATAAGCCATAAAGTGAATTCATTCCGTGAGAAAAAGGACTCTCATTAGTAAAACACCTACACGAAGCCAGTTTCTGGTTTCGGGCTTGTTAGCCGTCTTCAGTGCCACATACACGTCTTACACTACCATCCTAAAGTAAATCACCGATAGTAGTTCAACAAGCCATATCGAAACCAAGAAATAGTTTAAACACCACCCAAAACGTAAAATCCTTGCCTTCAGCTCTCATCAAGTCCCCTCAGGATATTTCTTCAACCACGAATCGGCTGATTAGAGACCGTTTTTGCCGTAATCATTCCCATAATTTTCATCAGTTCCTTGATTCATCCTACAACGGTATCGTTAACAGGAATTTTTTTCATTAACAACGAAAAACGAAGCTCCCCCAACTCATATCTTGATTAGGGAGATGGCGTTTTTCCCTTTTGCGCCAGAAGGAGGATAATGTTTTTAGAGTGTATCCATGTATGTCTATTTCTTTTTCACTCTCTACAGCTCAAAAGGCTTGATGGATCTCAACATGAAGGGTGTCATTAGATTCGTAGAAATTATGAGGGTAAAATAGGTTAATTTTCAATTTGATAACTGGGTTATCTTCTATCTGGAATGACTGTATAAATCAGAGAATCGAATTCGTATACCAGTTTTTAGTTCGAAATTCCAGTATGCGATAAATAAATTCGTATAATTCCTCATGACAGCTTTGCACCGATTGCCCTATTTTAATGACTAGACGATGAAGATATATTGAGGCGATAGCAAAGCGTAAATTCGATGCCATATCTGGTACAGGACATTAACGAAATTATAAACAAATCCATGTTTCCAAATGAAATATGATTGCGAAGATAACACAGATCTATTACGTTTTAACATTGGAAGAATTGAAGAACCAACAGAATACGTCAGAAGGTTACTGTAACAAACAGATAGTTCTTGAAGAGAAAGAATAAGAATTTTAGCAACCAACCGCGATATTATTATCAGTAGTAATATCCCTAGGACCTTGATAATAGACGAGATAATTTTATGACCATCGAAAGCTCGTTCATTGGTAACAGCCCGAAGCCGAAGGCTGAGGACTGTTAATTATGAGGCATTTATCCATGTCCGAGGAATATTCGGCAGAAAATTTTTCGACAGAAAAAATGTATAACTCAACACAACAAAACATTTATTTATTTATTGAAAGTACAATTAGTGAAAGTGCAATTCGTAAAATTCAACTCAAAATCAGATTCGTTGCTGTTCTCCTGTATAGAAGATCTATTTCCACGCATAATATTTATTATCTTGTTGTGGTGTTCTTGATCGAGGTTTAGGTATGGTTTGAGAGAATTTTGATTGCTATAACCAGTAATCTTCAGCAATTGTTGTTCCTCTACACCACTTTTTGCTAATTGACTGACAGCTGTTGATCTATTTGAATGATTCGTTATCTTTTTGTCTTTGACATTCAAGCCAATTGCTTCGGCAGCATATTTAGTTCATTTATTTATGGTATTCCTTCCAATAGGTACATTATCGTACCATTTGTCAGTTTTATTTTTCCAATATCGATTTGGTTTCAAGAATAGTCGTGGTGAGGTAATATTTTCGCCTCGTTTTGATATTAGTTTATGAAAAAGACGTACAGGGCAGCTTTGTCTCTCACTATTGGAAACCAACCATTTACTACTTGTACAGCTTTCAGAACAACCTTGGCACGTTTTACTGAATACCGGATTGTATTCAATGCGATTTGTTGGAGAACCATCGTTATTCTTCTCGATTTGAAAAAAATTCACCAAACAAGCAACTGCCTCTCCTTCTCGCCACGCTAGTTCTACTGCAGCAATATGATAAAATTTACGCATAAAACCTTCAGGAGTATTTTCATCCCATAGCAATATTATTCTGTTAACTTCAGACAAATTTAACGAAACTGAACTGGATTTACGTTTACTTGGGTCTGCTTGCAATTTTTTTCTGATTGCATCGCGGGCATCTCTGGCTGGTTTAAATATTATATTATTAAACGGGTCAATCATAATGTTGTAGTCCTTATAATACTTTTCTTGTAAGAGTTTGCTCGAAACATTCCACATTGTCTTTACCGTTGCTTCTTTGAATGCTGTTCCGTCTTTTTTTCTCATATTGACAGCCCAATCTTTGAGTATAAACGCCAATTCTTCCAAGCTTCTGCGTTCATTCAATTCGTATGATCGTTCGTAGCAAAATTCCATAAATATTCCCCAAATTTATTTGTGGCTATTGGAAGTATTTCTGGGAATGCTTTCTTTGATAAACTCTCATTTATATTTTTAACATTACCAAAACGTGACATTTTGAAATTTGTTTGGAATTATGTTGCCATGGAACTATTATATAATTTTATAGGACTCTATCGTGTTATCATTGGGATTGAAAATTGCATTGGTTGTAGTTTTCGATGTAATGTTGACAATGACAAGATTGTCTGAAATGGTTCCATATGATACAAAATCATAAAATTGGATTTGTTGTTAGAACTGTCAAAAAATTTCCGACGAAAATGAACTTCAATCGACACGTGTGATTTCTCACACAAAATCAATGCTTTCGGCTTTTATTATGCTTTCATCTACTATTCTTTTAATAAGAAATAAATTAATAAAATGAATAAATTCATCTTGCGAATGCACTTAGTCGGTAACAAAGAAGACCCAAAACTCTATGGTCTACCCATTTTCTCCTACCCTGTGGTCTGAACGCTTATTTGAGGAATGTCCCTTACCTGCGGGTACAATACCTTCAGAGTTACATACTCAATATTCCAACAGCGTTCTGTCCCATCCATATGAGAACTTAGCTTGTATCTGATAGTGCCTTCAGTGTTTACTACGGTTTCGAGTTCTTAATATCAATTTACCACGGTTGTTGTGTCTGGAGAACTCTCTAGAATCGACTGAATTTCCTAAGTGGGAAAGTTTTGAACTTGAAGTTCCCATTGCTGTTGCATTAGTCCCACTAATTATGTGTCAGGGTGGAATAGACATTCATCCAAACGACTTATCAGTGCATGCGTTTCGCGTTTGAGGCAGAAACGGATGACACTTTTTCTCAATCTGGAAGAAAGTTGACATTGCGAATCAACAAATGGGTGGTTCGATAAGTGCCCTCTCGAGATTCATTGAGGTTAAGAATTTTTAACGAAACATAGTATAAATCACGATACATTTGTGGACCGTGGTATAAATATCTATGAATTCTGCCGTTTACATCATAAATCGACTTTGCCGCCAAATTTTACCATGCATGCGTAGAGCGAAAACCGAATTATTGGTTATCTGGAGGCCAACTATAAACAATAACAAACCAGGGTCTCTGAACAAACTGTAAACATTATGTGAAGTTCTGAATACATTCAGTGAATTATTGTTCTAATGTGATTATTATGTGAAGTGAATTAATATAATTTCAACCGTGTCGAGTTTATAAAATTCCAAGAGGATGTTGTTTAGATAGAAACATCGTCACAGATTATCAGGTATCGTATTATTTTTCATTAATTTCAATTTAATAAGTAGTTTGTATCGAGATTCATCATTCATATCCGAATTTTGTATTTCATCGACATTTAACTTCAATATGGACCGGTAACTATGAATTTTCAATAGAAACTGTGCGTGTTAAATCCTCCTTAGTGTTTGATTTCATCTCCCACATTTGTGAGATTTTATTATTAAAATATCTCTACAAAGTTAATAAATATTGTGACAACATTCTAAACTCGTTTAAAGACCAGAGAAGGAATAATATTCGATGATATTTAATTCAGAGACGCATTCAGATTATTCTTGAAATTAATGATTTTTTCGTCAAATTTCTCCGGGTAAAATTGGAAATAACTCGAAAACGACGCGTTTTATTGAAAAACAATAGGAATACTTTTAGTTTCTTAAATGATTGATTCTTTCGAAAATATGAACCGTTTATCTTTCTAAAGTGGTTTTACGGTGTTTTAGCGTGTATTGATGAGTCGACTACCCTGTAACTTTTATACTAGTCGAGATATTGAATAGGTTTCGATTGAGGAATATGCACCACGAATAGAGTAAAAACTCAACCAAAATCCAGGTCATTCGAAATAACGGTTCCGAAGATATAAACAGAAAAGTGTTTTTTTCACGGATTTTCGACACCCTGTATCTTCCAAACCAAACCGAATTTTGAAAAATGATATAGCAAAAAAATGTTACGTTTGATGAGAGGAAACTACAGTTAAAATATATGTAAAAGTCAAAGACTCACCCTGTATATATATATACCTCTGTGATTTAAACTGTTTATTCACCATATAAACATTTCTTATTCTTAAAACATTGCTTAATTTTTAGACGAGGATTCGCCTGTAGCTTACGCTACCTTCATCCATACAGGATGTAGAACAATATCAGCTCAACACCTCGCTATAATTAATATCACTCTGATGAATATCCTAAAACACCTACCGACCGCCCCCCTCAAAATTAATTTCTAAACGATCTCCCCCTCCAAACAAACCGACACGTGTCTTCCCTGCTCCGTCAAGAATCGATTCCCGTAATTCCTGCGAGCCTCACTCCTCCCAACAACAGCTTACACCCCCTAATTCCCACGTATATCCCCAACCGTCGGCCTGATGAACCCGATTCGTTATAAGCAAGGGTGATTATCATCCTTCACACAATTACGCAGCCTTAAACGGGTTGGAAGTTTCCAGAAGTTCTGGAATTTGGGCGCTTCGAGATACCGGAGCGGAAAGTCTTGGGAGTCCCGAATTTCTAATTGGAAAATGTTCCGATTTCTCACTCGAAATTTGGCTGCGGGGTACAGATAGGGCGAGAACATTGTTGATTCTGATTGGCGATTGGGTAATTTTGGGAACTACTGCTTTATAAGACTGGCTAAAAACTCCCGCAGAAGCTTTACTTTAGTTCTTACTTAATTGAATGAATCTGATTCTAGTTGCATCAGTTCTCGAATATGAGAAAAATGATTCATTTTCGTAGATACTGTCTCGAGGAATGTCTGTAATGTATTCGTTATTTCGTTAATACACTGCGCAAAAAATTAACGCACATTCTGAAAATCTCAATTTTAATGAAAGTTAACTCTACATTGACTTTATAACTTATTTTTTATGTTCTCTCGGGAAGGTTTTGAACGGAACAAGACACATTAAATGGAAGAAAAATTCAGGATTTCACCGAATCTTATGTGAAAGAAGAGAAATGAACAATTTTCAAAATACTGAAATGCTGATAAGTGATTTAATTCTTGGTATTTCCACCCCTTGCGTAAATTACAGCTCGGCAACGACGGTTCATACTCAAAATGAGTGATCTTAAAATGTTCTGATCTAATCCTTCCCAGATTTCTCCGAGTTGGATTCCTAAGTCATTAAGAGTAGCTGGATGATTTTCTGAACTTCTAAGCCTTCTATTGAGGTTGTCCCAAACCTGCTCAATCGGATTGAGATCTGGACTTCTTGCTGGCCATTCCATTCGAGAGACTTCAACCTCTTCAAGGTACTCCTGAACGATGCGCGCACGATGGGGTCTGGCATTATCGTTCATAAAAATGAAATTTTCACCAATGTATGGAGCAAATGGCACTACATGCTCTTCAAGAATGTTCTTTATATACATACTTATCAGCATTCATAGCTCCCTTATCAACGACCACTAGGTCTGTGTGAGCAGTCAAAGATATTCCACCCCAAACCATAATCGATCCTCCTCCGAAACCAGTAGTATTCAGGAAATTGCACTGAGCATATCTTTCATGTGGACGTCTATATACAAGGGAACGTCGATCACAATGGTAGAGCAGAATCTAGACTCATATATGAAGAGAACCCTTTCCCAATCGGCCTTTTCCCAATGGATATGTCTCTCAAAAAATCCAAACACGCCCTTCGATGGGCTGGGGTAAGAGCTGGGCCTCTTGCCGCGACACGAGGCCTTAAATCATATTCTCTGAGGTGATTTTTTATTGTCTGAGTGCTAATTTGCACCTCATGAGTTTGCTCAAGCTGATTTTGAAGGAGGCGAGCGGTTGCAAACCGTTGTCTCAACGAAGAAACTCTCAAGTAACGTTCTTGAATGGCAGTTGTTACCCGTGGTCTACCCTGTCCTGGTCTTCGGACATTCATACCTGTCTCCCTGAATCGCTGCAACATTCTGGACACACTTGTATGGGAAACTCCAAACCTTTCTGCAATTTTTGTGTATGTCCACCCTTCTTCTCGCAAAACTACCGCTTGGGCACATTCCTCTTGGGTCGAATTGCGTGTTTCGCATTGCATAGCGATCGAGTGTAGAAAATCAAACGAAAGAATAACTATTGATCACTAGAATTGATCGAGAACAACTGATTTCAGAATGGAGCCAATACATTCAAAATCTGATAATATCATCTTTTTTTATTCCTGCTGGGAAAAAACATCTGTATTGAAAAAAAATGTTGAAAGTGGATAACATATGCATGCATGATTCTGATAAAAAATAATTATCATTGAGAACACCTTCAGTTGTAGAATAAATTTGAGATTTCCATAATGTGCGTTAATTTTTTTGCTAAGTGTATATTCTATCTATTCTATCTATTCTATAGTACATAATTTTATTTTTGTTTTTTTGTTATATATCCATACTTTCTTTCTGGAATTCTCTTCCCCTATGATCAAATTAGTTGAATATAGTATTTGTTAGCTAGACACTATTGTATTCTTTGGGAAGTAAATCTATCTAACTATCTATCTATCTTAATTATTAAAAATTAGTAAAATTCATTTGAGTCAGCAGTGTCAAATTGAAGAAACTCACTTTTTTCCTTCTTTCTCAAGCTTTCGCCTTACAAATCTCAAATTACCCATCTATTTATACATACATTGCAAGGGGAATTCAAACCTCTTGGCGAAACCATCGGATGTTAAGCCAACACTCTTTTATTTCGAAACGCCCTTTGAAACGGTTATAGCTGACCTTCCTAGTGGTTCAATCATTTAAAGAATCCACCAATTTTTGTTCAGCCAAAAGCAATCTTAATCAATAGGTCCAACCAACTGATCCTCAAGAAGCAAATGCACCGTCAGTTTCAGGAGCCTCACCTTCATCCCTTCTCCAAATTTGGACACGTTCGAACCAGACAATCAATCCTGCATTATCCGGAACACATACACTTCCTAATTGCCTCCAAAACCTGTACGTGCTTCCGGTCAGCCCAACATCCAAACAATTAATTTTTCGGAGCTGTTCCATACAGAAGGATTATACGTTGTCCTGTCTGAAAAAACGCTTGCCTCACCTCATACCCAGTAACGACCCAGAGGGAAAGAAATCTCCGTTACATTTTTCTTTTAGGACAGGGGACTTTCCGTTCTGTAAATCTCTTCGGATGTTAGGTTCCCACGTTTTATTTCTCGGCCTGATCGATTTAGATTAGGAGAACTAAATTTCTCAACGTAATAGGGTTATCCAGGGTTGTGAAAGTGTAACTTCACGATAACAGTGAGTGATTCTTCAAAACCTCATTCTTTTCTGGAAGGTTCTGAGGGAGTGTTTAGTTTTTCTCTTCCGTATGAGATTCTTGCAAAGAACAGGAGGACATTATACAAAATTGATATCCTTTCAGAGTTCCAATCCATTCCTGTGGTAGCAAAGAAGATCCGAACGTCTATAGTTAACTCACTCTCTTCTACTCTGTGGCCTACAGTTGAAATCGACGGGATCTCCATCTCTCTTCTCGTCTCGCCACCGCCCTATAGCCATCAGTTCGCTTCCACTCGCCTCGCCACGACCCTATGACCATCAGTTCGCTCTCTCTCTCTCTCTCTCTCTCTCTCTCTCTCTCTCTCTTCGGCGAACAGTTCGCTACGCTTTTTCAGTTCGCTGGTTCGCAGAATACTGGTGGTGATGTAGATATACGGATCAAAAGAGGAAAATTCAATGCACAATAGCTCTGTATTCTTATTTTTCATAATTTCCCCATTTCTTCAGGAAAACTAATGAAACTTTAACATTTCGCTTATAAAATCACCAGATTTGCAGAGATCTACCGACAAGGATAACTACCTAATAGGTAGATGTATGGGATCTACTAGTAACATAATTAAATGAATAAAATGCTAATCAGAATGAGGCCCCACTCTGAATTTCAAATGAATCTGAAATTCGGGAGTAGTTATCAATTCTGGTTTTAAGGTGGGGGATTTGCATACCATGAATTTAATCTGTCTTGGAGCGTAAATTTTCATGCTGAGTCTTTCAAGCACCTGCTGTTCGAAACCAATTAATGAAAGAGCATCGCTTATTTGTTCATATACGAAACAGTCAAGCAATTCAATTAACTTTGATGTTCGGTTCGATTGAAGAAATCGACAAACGACACATTATAACGAATCACTAACGTAATTGGAAGAATTAAAGGTGAATAACTGAAACGAGAAATAAGTTCGTATTCCCTTTTTCGAAATAGATATCCTCAACATCACTTTACAAAGTATCGGAGCGTCATAGGAAATCAAATTAAAATGTCGTTTCCAATGGATCGACATGCAACATATTACCATTTGAATTTCGCGCTAATGGTTTTCGAATGACACCGAGTTTGAAGTTTGTGCATCCGTCATAGTCAAGATCCGATAGGTCGACAATGGTGGAATTTAATCATGGCTGTAAGGTTATTAGCTTCCGATATATCGGGTCGAGTCGATGATTTCAGTTAATGAGCATTAGGTCGGGCTTATAATAGCTACGTTAATCGAACGATTGTGTTTGGAAGCTACCAAAATCAGCTGAGTTTCGTATTTGTTACTACAGAGTTGATACCCTAAAGAAGAAGATCCGCAAATTCTGGTTTGCCCACTCTCTTCGACTCTGTGGTCTAAACTTCCCAGGTAGAAGTACTAATGGAATGTATCTCTCTCTCTTTCTCTCCATAAAGTGACTTCTTTCCGTGAGAAAAAGGACTATGATTAGTATAACACCTACACGAAGACAGAAAACCAGCAAATATATATGTTCTTCAAATATACGAGGATGTATTCATATCTAGTTAGCCTGGATCAGTTCCATGCATAAACAAAATATTGCGATACCATATCAACGAACAATAACTTATTAGAAGTGTCAGTGTAGAGTTCGACGTCAAAAAAGTAAACCAGAGTTACGCAATAAATTAAAAAAAAAGATGTTCAACAAAATTGTGAAAATCGAAAATTTTGAGTATCGAGCCATCATCAAGTACCTGTATTTGAAAGGGTTGAGAGGTAAGCAGATTCACGAAGATATGCTCAATACTCTTGGTTAATTCTCCATTGAAGAGTGATCGAGAAGGCCAGTTTCTGTGTCAGTCCCCGAAAATATCGATGATTTTATCAGACCGTCGAATTGGGCTAAAACGGATATCTGAAGCACTGAAGATTTCATACGAACGCGTTTATCATATAGTTCACGTCAATTTGGACATGAGAAAAATTTCTGCAAAATGGATCCCCAAATGTTTGAATGTTGACCAGAAGCATGCAAGGGTAGAAGCATCGCGTTCGGTCTGTGCTCGATTTGAAAACGATTTAGACTTCTTAAACCGAATTGTTACTATGGATGAGACTTGGGTACATTTCTACGATCCAGAAACAAAGCAACAATCGATGGAATGGCGACACTCTGGTTCTCCAAGACCTAAGAAGTTTCGTGTCCAAAAATCTGCTGGAAAAGTTCTTGCTTCAGTTTTTTGGGATTGCCATGGAGTAATCATGATTGATTTTTTGGATGAGGGTAGAACAATAACTGGAGATTATTATTCGACATTACTGACCACTCTACGGGAAAAAAATCAAGAGAAAGACGCGGAAAGCTATCCAAAGGTATTTTGTTTTCACAGGACAACGCCGCAGTACACAAATATCATGTTGCGATGCAAAAAATTCGTGATTTAGGGTTAGAATTAATAGAACACCCCCCTTATTCAGCAGATTTGGCTCCGTCCGACCATCATCCCTTTCCTCAACTGAAAAAAAAAGTTTAAAAGGTCGTAAATTTTCTTTCAACGAAGAGGTAATAAAAGCTGTGGAGGACTGGCTTTCAGAGCAAGAAGAAACATTTTTTTTGAAAGGTCTAGAGACGTTCCAGGTTCGCTGTAATAAATGTTGAGTAAGAAAATATTTTAACATTGAACTTTTGTTTTGTCCTCTAGTAGGCTAAGAATTTTTCAATATATCCTCGTATATCTCTCTAGCCAGCATTAACCGTGTGTACCATTCCTTCAGTATTTACTGTGTTGTATATTATTCTATCTTATGGGTACATAAATTTATTTTTGTAATTCTTGTTTCGATGAAAATTGGTATATCGGTCCATTCTTCTCTCCAAGAGTTGGTTTTGAACTATTTTCTGAGAACTTCAGCAAACCTTCGCTTTTTCTTCTCTCAGTCGGTTCCTTTTCCTTTCATTAGTCCCTTTTGCGATTTATAGAGGATCTCCATAACCCAAACTTCTATATTGCACCTTCAACTTTTCGTCGCCCTTGTCTCCCCCAACATTTCAATTGGCAGAGCCGAATCAGAGCTCATGAATATCGCGCCACTGTCAGCTGTCACCCCCGTACAAGAAGGAGGTTGAACGGGGGCGGTGGGGAGCGAGGGGTTGCACGGCTGAAATCGGGTTGAAATTCACGATTCAGCTCTTCCATAGCCAACTGAGCAGAACGGGGCAGTCCGATGGACGTAGGATATATTGAAATTGTGATTTATTGTCAGCTGGGTATCGCGTACGTATACCCAACGTTCTTAACCGGAGTTATTTGAATCGATGTTTGGAATTAATGGATTTGTTTATCTCGATGAGAGACCTTAATGTTGTGTGAAATCAACAATAGGTTATCCTAGAAGGCGTGTTAAGGTGACCGAGACTTTGGTATTGGTCTATTTGCTGATAAAGGAGCAGGAGTTCAACGTTTCTCAGCCTTGTCGATGAGGCATCAAATTTCCTTTCTTTAGGATCATTCCCATTGCTTTCAAACGATGGACAATCGCTGAGTGAGATCAAGAGTTTTTGAGAATTCCTTTTGCTGCTGGACCTGAGCCTTTCTGTGGGCTTGGAAGAGACTAATAGAAGGCAGCGGTCTAACAATGGGTGTTGGATAACAGAATAACCCTCTGGAGAAACACTGGACTTACTCAGTCTGAGAAATTGGTTATGGTTTCACCGACCTGCACCAGTAAGCTGCTAAAGCTGCCACAAGCTGAGCTTCAGGTGATGGTAGATCTGCTGACGGATCACTGTCAGCACAAACATTATTTGTACCGTATGGGAAAGTCAGCAGACGAGATTTGTAGGCTCTGTAGTAGAGGCAGCTGAACGCATGATATGGAAGTGACCAGATCTGGCTGGCCTAAGAACCATTTATATGGAGAATCCAGTCCTGGAAACCCACTAGGTGAAGGCCAAGGCTCCTAAGGATGTGGTCGATCTTATCAACATCATCAACGACCTTCTTGGATTTCAATGAATGAGCAGGGTAGAGAAAAAAGATCTAAATGATCACATCTCCCAGAAGGCTAACAGAGCCATAACGACCATAATAATGATCAGTTTACTGAGGCAATAGAAGATGTAGAGCTCAAAAAATCAAGTATCGACCTGAATATGAAAATCAATAACGAATTTTCGGTTGAGCCGTCAGTGCGAAGTGAAAAATACAGAAGAATTCTAGGAACATGGCGCACAAAAAAGGGAGAAGATGAAAAATGTAACATATTCGATGCGATGAAGAATCCTCAGATTAATTAAATTTTCCTGCTGATAAATTGTGGTCCTTTATTACGGAGCAGGAAGATGAGAACGAGGAGAATACTAAAAGATTCCCCGGGTTTTTGACATCGGGAAAATTATGGCATAGGAGGTATTACATCCATTTCATTTTCTAAATTACTCTTGTCAGGAGGAAAGACATTTTTTTACAAAGTGCTTTGAAATATATTTTCCCTCCTGGAACACACGAGGAAGCATATGGGTTTCTGTAATCCAGGTTTTTCATTGGAATTCCCCAGTACACAATTTTCTAGCTCGTGCTTCCTGTATTCAAATTATCTTGAATATACGTCCTGACCTAGGTCATTTCATAGCAACATTTCGCACTCCAGAGATGAAAGATGCTTTAACAACTTCAGTCCCGAAGGGACAATGTGTACATGATTACATCCGGGTAACTACTTCATTAGCTGTTTCAAGTAGATTCCAACAAGAATAATATTTAATATGTTGATGAAGCAGAAATGCATTCATGAATTTATTCATCGAGAATGTACAAGTTTGATGAGATTCGAGAGCGAAATTATGATCCTTTAGCAATCTGAATGAATACATGGGTTATGTTGACAAAGATCTAATCATTGGTCCTTCGAGCAGAGATCCTGGTTCTGATTTTCCAAGGAAAATTTGGTCCGTTCTAAATATGTAGTTTAAGAACAAGTATGCTTTTCAAATGGAACCTTTTTCTGCAAGATTTCTGTTTGTTCCTTTCGAAAATTTCATGGGCGTCTTGTAAATACTTTCCTCGACAGATTGAAACGACTAGGTCGATTTTTTCTTAGTCAAGCTCAGTAAGATTATAACCTAGGTCTAAGGCATAAGTCATGTTGTGTCTATTTCCTAATACCTACTCGAAGAAACGATACCCATTAAAATGATTCAACCTGTAATATGTGGGTGGATTTTTAACACCAGTTAACATATTCTATAAGAACATATTATAATTGAAATTGTGAAATATACTGTCGTAGACGAATTAATGTTTTCGTGTAGAGAATCTCCCAGAAGGCTAACAGAGCCATAACGACCATAATAATGATCAGTTTACTGAGGCAATAGAAGATGTAGAGCTCAAAAAATCAAGTATCGACCTGAATATGAAAATCAATAACGAATTTTCGGTTGAGCCGTCAGTGCGAAGTGAAAAATACAGAAGAATTCTAGGAACATGGCGCACAAAAAAGGGAGAAGATGAAAAATGTAACATATTCGATGCGATGAAGAATCCTCAGATTAATTAAATTTTCCTGCTGATAAATTGTGGTCCTTTATTACGGAGCAGGAAGATGAGAACGAGGAGAATACTAAAAGATTCCCCGGGTTTTTGACATCGGGAAAATTATGGCATAGGAGGTATTACATCCATTTCATTTTCTAAATTACTCTTGTCAGGAGGAAAGACATTTTTTTACAAAGTGCTTTGAAATATATTTTCCCTCCTGGAACACACGAGGAAGCATATGGGTTTCTGTAATCCAGGTTTTTCATTGGAATTCCCCAGTACACAATTTTCTAGCTCGTGCTTCCTGTATTCAAATTATCTTGAATATACGTCCTGACCTAGGTCATTTCATAGCAACATTTCGCACTCCAGAGATGAAAGATGCTTTAACAACTTCAGTCCCGAAGGGACAATGTGTACATGATTACATCCGGGTAACTACTTCATTAGCTGTTTCAAGTAGATTCCAACAAGAATAATATTTAATATGTTGATGAAGCAGAAATGCATTCATGAATTTATTCATCGAGAATGTACAAGTTTGATGAGATTCGAGAGCGAAATTATGATCCTTTAGCAATCTGAATGAATACATGGGTTATGTTGACAAAGATCTAATCATTGGTCCTTCGAGCAGAGATCCTGGTTCTGATTTTCCAAGGAAAATTTGGTCCGTTCTAAATATGTAGTTTAAGAACAAGTATGCTTTTCAAATGGAACCTTTTTCTGCAAGATTTCTGTTTGTTCCTTTCGAAAATTTCATGGGCGTCTTGTAAATACTTTCCTCGACAGATTGAAACGACTAGGTCGATTTTTTCTTAGTCAAGCTCAGTAAGATTATAACCTAGGTCTAAGGCATAAGTCATGTTGTGTCTATTTCCTAATACCTACTCGAAGAAACGATACCCATTAAAATGATTCAACCTGTAATATGTGGGTGGATTTTTAACACCAGTTAACATATTCTATAAGAACATATTATAATTGAAATTGTGAAATATACTGTCGTAGACGAATTAATGTTTTCGTGTAGAGAATCTCAAACCATTCATTCGAATGACATTCTCTGTACCAAATTTAACAAAGGTTGCTTCCCCTTGTAAAGGTTGATTTTTTAGGAGATGTTGCACCAAAATATGTCCCCTGTACAACAATATCAAATTTTCGCAGTGGCGCACCCAGAAATTTTGTTCGGGGGGGGCTGCTCAAGAGTAATCAGGTTTTTGTTAGTTATATAATTTAAAAAATGCGCCGCAAGCGAAAACCTTCTTAAGTAATGGATATATGGCATTTGTTATTATACAGGGTGTTTCATTGGTAAATGAACTTATGGTAACCTGAGCTAGAGCTACACTAGGCGAGTCCAAAAAACGGATATATATGATAGGTCTAATCAATTATTCCATAACCGAGATACAGGGTGCTTTATGTATTTCCCAAAAATTTCAATTCCTCTTAACTTTTTAACCAACCAGTATAGTCGGTTGATATTTGGAACGTATATGATTCACTTCTACAGGTCAATCGATTTACTTTTGAATTTCCAAAAAATTACAGGTCCGTATTTGAAAAATATGGGGCTTCTTCCAAGCTGAGATTCTACACCCTGTATATTGAAATTTTGCGATTTGATTGAGATATTTTAAAAGAGCAGAAAATTTTCAATGGGGTTCAGTAGATTTCATTGTCCCGCACGTCACTTCCAATTGAATATTGGAGTTCCACAAAATTCTCAGAAAAATCGTACATTATGATCTAAATGAATTTTTTTCGTCCCACTAATTGCACATTCGAATTTCATAATATTCTGTGGAATCATTTGGAGTTATTTCCGGAAAAACATTCATCGAGAACAATTTAGTTGAAGTCAACAAAGATGAATAAATAACTGAAGAAACATAAAAACTCAACGTGAATTACAGAAGATGGTCGAAAGTACCACCATTTTGTTCAATACACATTCTTGCCCTCTTCAAAAAATATGTCTGATACTTTTTTTGATCATGTCTGGATATTACGTATTTCATTGCACGCGACGATACATTGCATGAGGATATCCTCACTTCCTATTTCAGATGAATTTACTGAACATTTCAAATAACCTCGAATGAAATAATCAACAGACCAACAGTATTGAAATCTGGTGACCTAGCGGGCCAGGCATGCGGTCCACATGTGCCTATCCAAATATTTGGAAAGTTCTGATCTAAAAATTGTCTGATCATTACTCTGAAATGGGGTGGAGCTCCATAATGCTGAAAATGCATTCCTGGAATGTCCGTACCTTCGAGTAATACAGTAAGATGATTTTGGAGGAAATCTAAGTAAAGATTTTCTTCAAGCCGTCTTGGTGTGACCTGTGGTCTAATCAATCGATTTTATTAAACGCCACACCATACGTTTCTTGAAAATTTGTATAAGGATTTCGTATGCCTGACTGCATGCAGATTCTCTGCAGCCCATTACTGCGAATCCCTAATAATGGCCCCATCCCTCGTGAATCGGTAAATGAAATTCTGTTGACCATTCTTTCATTTCGTAAAATCCAGCTAATAAAGTTAGTTCTTCTAATTTCATCACCTGGATCCAATCGTTGTACCTTCTGGAGATCAATTTGATCATAATGTACGATTTTTCTGAGAATTTTGTGGAACTCCAATATTAAATTGGATCTTTCCCTGACGCTCTCTTTGAGCAAAATGACGTGCGGGACAATGAAATTTCAATATACCTACAGGGTGTTGAATCTCAGTTTGGAAGAAGTCCCATATTTTTCAAATACGGACCTGAAATTTTTTGGAAATTCAAAAGTAAATCGATCGACCTGTAGAAGTGAATCATACGTTCCAAATATCAACCAACTATACTAGTTGGTTCAAAAGTTATGAGGAATTGAAATTTTTGGTGAATACATAAACCACTCTGTATCTCGGTTATGGAATTGATTGTTAAGACCTATCATATATCGATTTTTTGGACTCGCCTAGGGTAGCTCTAGCTCAGATTAACGTATGTTCATTCACCAATGAAACACCCTGTATATGTATATCAATCCCTATTTCTATCTGTAAAGGAAATGTTTACGTTTCCATTCTGTTCTAAAATAATTATTATTACTTTTAGAAAAATAATAAGACGGAAATATTTGAATTACTTTTTTTTGGCACAGCTCGGGGGGGGGCTGCAGCCCGACAGCCCCCCCCCTCGGTGCGCCAGTGAATTTTCGTATTTTCTTCAGATTTATACAGTTTACTCTAAGTTGCCATATATCTTTTCTATGGAACATTCTCCTTAATATTTTAACGAGAATAAGAAATTATTTGTGTCAGCAGATATTTATACGCGATTTTCATCATCTTTGTCATCTTCTGACTGCTCTTAAAGATTAAGACTATCTCGTCTTGCATTATTTTCCATGTTCGTTTATGTCTCTAAGCAATCCGTATAGAACTCCAATACATTTCGACCCTACAGAAAATTCACCATTACATTTCGCCAAAAAACAACCTGATTTTTCAAAAATTCTCAACCTCAGTAAATCACTTCACAATTCATCTACGTAAAAATCAACCTGGCAATAGAAAACCCACAACCAAACTACACAAAACGTTCACTTCCTTCTTCTCATTTCTTTTCAGTCTCTATTGTGTTCATGAAAAAGCAGGAAATTGAGCCTTTTTCATACAGCGCGTTATTTCCCTATCGGCCCAATTTACAATAAAACACTTTACGACCACGCGATGTCACGGAGGAGACTAGATCCAGGAGAATTTGCCGCCACTTGTAGCATGTGACGCCCGAGTGTTGCGCCCTCTGGCGGGCGGCTGGCCGGGGCGGTTTGCTCCTTCGAAGGCCACGCGATACCTCGGCTAAGAGTGTGTGTGTGTGCACTGGCCTAATGAAAACAGGACTATGCCAACGGCTCGTTCTGCTTTTTTCGCTGAGCGTGTTTGGGTAGTCGGAAAATAAGGAAAGCGTGATGAATAATAACAAAGGTGAACGGTACTTAAGGGCTGGGATGAATAAAAAGTTGGCACCGAGGGTGGGGGAGCGGTAGGTGGGATGAATAGATGTCCTTCAAGTCCTAGAGTTCAACTTTGTATGGGGTTATTTTTGTCCGCCATCGTCATGTGACGCTTGAATTGATGTTGGTAATAAAAGATGAAAGAACTGCAACGCCAATGTTTGCAGCAGTCGAAAAAGGCTTGTTTTTCGTTGATGCTGGCGACGAGTTTGAAAAACAGAGAAATATGAAGACCATCTTCGTCAATGAACAGGCGGATCTTTTAAAATTTCTACCTCAACTACATTCCCAGTTGTAATTCAGAAATGGTCGAGTTAAACTCGAATTAAGTTCACAAATGGTCATTTGAAATATTATATTTATTTCACAAATTATGATTTGAAATTCACTGAAGACACATTTATTTCACCAATGGTTATTTGAAATTCAGTAGAGTGACATTTATTTAACAACTGGTCAATCGAAATTCAGTAAAGTCACATTTGTTTCACGAATGGTCATTTGAGATTCAGCAAAGAAACATTCATTTCACAAATGGTCATTTGAAATTCAGTAGAGTCACATTCATTTAACAAAAGGTCATTTGAAATGGAGTTTAGACAGTTTTATTTCAGAAACCGTCATTTGTGATTCAGAGGAGTTACATTTATTTCAGAAAACATCAAATGTAATTTAGGATAGTCTGGTTAATTCGAATTATTGTCATTTGAAATCCATCAAAGTCACTTTTATTTCGGAAAAGATCATTTGAATTTCTGTGGTCACATTGATTTCACAAATGATCATTTTATATTCTGTGAAGTCACATTAATTTCACAAATTATCATTCGAAATTGAGAGGTCATTTGAAACGCAGTAAAGTCAGATTTATTTCACCAATGGTCATTTGAAATTCAGTAGAGTCACATTTAGTTCACTAATGGTCATTTGAAATTTTGTAGAGTCACATTCATTTCACAAATTATTATTTGAAATTCACTGAAGACCCATTTATTTCACGAGTGGTTATTTGAAATTCATTAAAGTCACATTTATTTCACAAATGATCATTTGAGAATCAGCTAAGTCACATTCATTCAACAAATGGTGATTTGAAATTCAGTAAAGTCATATTCATTTAAAAAAAGGCCATTTGTGATTCAGATCAGTAACACTCATTTCAGAAAACATCAAATGTAATTCAGGATAGTCTACTCAATTCAAATAATTGTCGTTTGAAATTCAGCAAAGTCACTTTTATTTCGGAAATGATCATTTGAAATTCGGTAGTCACATTGATTTCATAAATGGTCATTTTAAATTCTGTAAAGCCACATTGATTTCACAAATTATCATTTGAAATTTAGAACAGTCACATTTATTTCGGGAATGGTCATTTGGAATACAGATCAGTCGCATTCATTTCAGGAAACGTCAATTGTACTTCAGGAAGTATTTCAGGTTATTCTATTTAATTTCAATAATTTCCATTTGAACTTCAGTAAAGTCACATTCATTTTACCAATGGTCATTTGAAATGCAGTAAAGTCACATTTATTTCACCAATGGTCATTTGAAATTCAGTAAAGTCACATTCATTTCAGGAATTGTCATTCGAAATTCAGAATTTATTTCAGAAAAAGAAATTCGGTAAAGCCACTTTCATTTCACCAATGATCATTCGAAATGCAGTAAAATCACATTTATTTCACCAATGGTAATTTGAAATTCAGTAAAGTCACATTCATTTCCGAAATTGTCATTTGAAATTCAGAATTTGTTTCAGGCGAAGTGAATTGTATTTCAGAAAACATTGAATAGAATTCAGGTTAGTCTATTTAATTTCAGTTATGGTCATTTCGAATTCAGTTAAGTCACATTCATTTCAGAAACGGTCATCTGATACACAGTATGGGGACGTTTATTTCAGAAACCGTGATTTGAGATTCAGATTTGCCACATTTATATCAGAAAACGTCAATTGAATTTCAGAAAGCATCGAATAGAATACAGGTTAGTCTTTTTAATTCGAATAATTGTTATTTGAAATTCAGCAAAGTCACTCTTATTCCGGAAATGATCATTTTAAATTCGGTAGTCACATTGATTTCACAAATGATCATTTTAAATTCTGTAAAGTCACATTAATTTCACAAATTAGCATTTGAAATTTAGAACAGTCACATTCATTTCAGGAATTGTCATTTGAAATTCAGATCAGTCGAATTCATTTCAGGAAACGTCAATTGTTTTTCAGAAAGTATTTCAGGTTATTCTATTTAATTTCAATAATTGTCATTTGAAATTCAGTGAAGTCACATTAATTCTACCAATGGTCATTTGAAATGCATTTAAGTCCGATTTATTTCACCAATGGTCATTTGAAATTCAGTAAAGTCACATTCATTTCAGGAATTGTCATTTGAAATTCAGAATTTATGTCAGAAAAGGAAATTCAGTAAAGTCACACTCATTTTACCAATGGTCATTTGAAATGCAGTAAAATCAAACTTATTTCACCAATGGTCATTTGAAATTTAGCCAAGTCACGTTTATTTCAGGAATTGTCATTTGAAATTCAGAATTTATTTCAGAAAAAGTGAATTATATTTCAGAAAACATCGAATTGAATTCAGGTTAGTCAATTTAATTTCAGTTATGGTCATTTTGAATTCAGAAGTCACATTCATTTCAGGAATGGTCATTTGAAATTCAGTATAGTAACGTTCATTTCAGAAACCGTCATTTGTGATCCAGATTAATCACATTAGATTCAGAAAACTTCAATTGGATTTCGGAAAGCATCGACTTAATTTCAATAATTGTCATTTGAAATTCAGTAAAGTCACATTCATCTGACAAATGATCGTTTGAAATTCAGTAGTCACATTTATTTCACAAATAGTCATTTTAAATTCAGTAAAGTCATATTCATTTCAGAAATGGTCATTTGTGGGGTGACTCCAGCAAAGACTGAAATAAACGACTCATTCCATCATGTCGAACTTTCGATAAACCCACAGAACAACAAATTCCCACAAAAACCCTGTCCTAACCAACCCAGAGACCCTCTAACAAATGACCGGAAACTGAAAAAGGACAAATTCAACCTCTTCACGATAATGTCCACGTCCTGACCTCACACCGAGTACGAAAAACAAAAACGGCACAAAACGCAACCAAGCGTGAATTATGACTTTCGAACAAAAAAAGAACGACCTGTTGATGGGAAAACGTCCAAGTGGTTTTTCCTCCGTCGAGACCTGGTGCGTGACGGGGATCGATAAACAGCGGTGGAGAAGCAGGGGGGCATCAGAATGTATGTAATTGAAATTAGCCCCAACAGGTCCGACTTCGGACCTAGTAATATCGAGGATAATATTCAAATTTATGCGAGCTGGTATGACTTCATATTCGACGCCAGGGCTATTACTTGGAACGGTGTTCGTGCAATATTTTGATATGGCAGGTCAGTGAGAGCGAAGTTTTCGCAGTGATGAAGAGTTATGTGAGGTTGGGAACGTAAATTTTCGTTACTGTGTTGTTCCAGGATGACGAAGGGTAGGAGTTTTCAGTTGATGGAAAAGAATCTCAACCTTAGGAAGAGGATGCTTTTTCATGGAAACACAGCAACCACAACACTACTGCGTTAGCTGGATAAGTTTCCTTGTGTAAGACTGAGAGAACTCTACGAATCTTTTCGCTTATCTTAGTCTTGGAGATCCTCTCCAGAGGAGTGTCATATTTTGCATCTCTCATTGGTTTAACGCTGCCCTAAAGTGACTCTTCCAGGGCCATAGAAGGGTTAAGGTCCAACGAGATTAGCCTTTGAAGCACTTTCAGTATGTTCATCAACCCACAATGCCTTGGCACCTATAAGAGAGTCAATTCCCAGGTGAGAACTGAGGACTGGAATATTCCAGAGCTCTTAGTGATGGTCGATCTGGAATTGCCTAAACCCTTGGGTACCCCAAGTATCCTTCTAACTATAAAGAGAGTAGCATATATGATCTTCTCTTCTGATCAAAACTGAACTTGAAAAACTGATATAGGTCAAAAAAGATCTTCTTTGAAGCCTTATGCCGAGAAATATCATTTCAGTCTACAAAGAATAACGCTACACACTCAATTAGTCACTCAAATCCCCTCAGAATTTTCGTGAGTCCACTTAATGAAGAAAGAAACCATAAAACTCCGACTCACAAAAGTCCTTTGACTGATTCCCATCTGTTCCCGATGAAAAGATGTCTGTGGAATCGATAGCCTTGCAGGGTTTTTCGTTAATGAACAATCCGTCGCCCTGTCTTTCCCTGAGGTTGCAATCAGCGGCCGCCCTAATTGGATGATTCGTATTCGTTTATTTTATTTTTGTTCACCTCGTTCTGTTTTCTCAGTCATTCGGTCGGCTGTGTTTGTCCATGAAAGAGTAGGCGATGCATATGAAGGAGGAATTTAGGGATATGCAAACGATTTGTGATTGGTGGATTGAACAGGATCATCGAAAAATGATCTGCAACTACCAACCTTAATCTTCTTAATTGGGTTGAAGAATTATTATCTATATATCTATATAAAAGAAAGATGTTGGTTACACCATTTATAACTCGAGATCGTATGGACTCTTTGTTATGAAACTTCATTTTTGGATTCAGCTACGGTCTGGTTATAAAATTCAATAAAACTCCAAAAATATCGATGAAAATTTTACTTATGCAGGAAATGTTTTCCTTCTTTCGAATAAGGCCACTTGGTGTCGCTACAGTTGATGTCTCATTGGTAGGTACTTTGATGTTACTGCTATTAGATGGCATGACTGTGAACTCAAAGTAACATGGAAGGCAATTTCCAGATCAAAAAGCGGGTAAACATCTCAAGTTGGTGGAACAGTGAATTTTCACCGAAATATCAAGTAAATCGAATTTTGACGATCAGTTCCAATCGTGAGTTGCCATATTCATATTTTTTCTTTATTTTTTAATGTCTGTTTGGGTAATAAATATATTTGCGGAAATAACTGAATCCAACATTGACCATAATTAGTGATTGACATATTATTTTTGTGTTTATGTTCGCAGAGAGACAGTATTGTAAGCGTAAATAATTTTGAAACGTTTGCTCATTGGGCTACCAATAATGATATACAATAATGTTTCATGGAATGCCTAATCTGATCTTAAGCAAGGCTAATATCATTTCATTATAATGTAAATTCTATGGTAAATTCCTCCAACTCTGTGCTGTGCTGTGTTGTGGACCAAAACCAAAATGTCTTAGTCGAAATACGAAGCATAAGGAAACGTCTTCGCGTATTTGTATTCTGTGAAGTGGAGTGAAAGTACCATAGACAAAGTACTTCAATTCGAATTTTCAGCGTTGTAAATGCAGAACTAAAGTGGTTTATACAGTGATCAGAGGTAATTCATCATTGGAACTATTCGTCATCCATATAATTCGATCGTGATTTAAATTTGCATTCGTGGTGTCGTTCATCACAAGGTATTGCGATGAAAGAACTGTAAAGCAGTGGAAACGAAAAGTGATATATTCAACAATTAGGTACCACTCGAATAAAGAGAATGCTCTTCATGTAAATTACAAAATTCCTAGAATTTTGTATATGTGGAACAACAACTGAATTTTGCCTAATCTATTTCCTGCTTGAAAAAATAGCAATGATAAGTTTATACAACTTCAACGGTGGGTTTCACAAAGCGTAATCACCGGTGATCGGAGTTTGATCTAGAATCAACTCTATTTGACAGTTCAAATATCAGAGAACCAAGCTGTTGATCTCCGATCACCGGTGATTACGATATAGGTCGGTGAAATCATCGAGAATTTCTTGGACTGAGTAAGTCCAGGTGTGTTTCTCCACAGGGTTATTTTGTTGTCGAACTCCTATTGTTCGACCGCTGCCTTATATTGGTCTTTTCCAAACCCACAGGCTCAGGCCCAGTAGATGTTAACCTTGATGCACTCTTCGCAAGTCCATCGGCTTTTTCATTTCCCTCAACACCACAGTAATCCCAATTGCGAAAAATAAGAACTGTCATATAATATTCGTATAGTTCCATCTCTGTACGTTTCCATCTACTCAAAACCCAGCCTGAAGTCATTGCAGTGTCAAAAGCAAACACTGCTTCCATCGAACTTTTCAAATTTCCCGAAATGAAGGACAGAGACGGCAGAATGGACCCCAGAAAATTAATACGCAGAGCATTAGTGAATATCAGCAGCGATGTTCATTAACTTTTCCAAATTTTCAATTGGAAGTTTTCATGCCGAGTCTCATCCAAACTAATGGGAATTCGTGGCACATATTTCGTAGCACGGAATAGAGTATTTGAAAGTTAACATGCAGTTATGCATACAGAGCGGGTCAGAAGAACGGGAAACGAGAATATGATTGCAGATTTATTCGAGATGTTTCGTGGAATATTAGCAGCATCTAGTTATCTTCTTTCGCAGTCATTCCTTCATTAGATCCATTTTGGATATACATTTGCCGTATTTTTCTTTCAATCTGAAGATGTTTCTTTTATCTTTCACTATGAAACCTATATTTTGCTGTCAAACCTAAAAAATTCTCTATACTACTTGTAATTACCTTACCTGAGCCCATAACCAATCTCTCTGGGGCCATAACCTCATCCCAATTTCTCCAAAATATTCATAGGAGACTTGCACAGTGTTAAGTGAAAGGCTATTTAGATATAACTGAAGTTTGTTTCGTGATTATGATTTTCAAGGATTCAGTATCTCGTTCCCAACAAGTCTATAAATTCAACAACGCACACCAAAGCATGCTTCACCCTCGTTTTCACCCTTCCGAAGAAAATTGAACAAATTGAAACAGAAGAGGCTCCAGTGAGTGTCATCTTCGCCAGTGTCATCAATTAAAACGCAAGAAGGGTTTTCTCGACAACGCCGTGATCATCTTCAAAGCACTCTTGTCGTTTCGAAGCGATGACGTGAGATCCTAATTAAAAATCTGCTCCAAAAATTCTCATTACGCCCGTGCCAGTTGAGCAGGCTTCTCTGATGACTGGAAAGCAGATACTGCCGATTCATTAAATCTGTAATTTTGAACGATTTGGAGTGGGGAGTTTCATGAAAGGTTGGACGACTCTGTAGCTTTTAATTGAAATTTTGGAGTGAGGACGTAACGTCAACTGTCAGGAGTTTTCCGTTGAGAGATATCCTTATTGCATCCAGCAGGCTGCATTTCCTCACATGCAGATGTGAGGGAGGAAAATCGAGTATGACCTGCTCCAGGAGCTGTGCTCATAAGGACTGAACGAGAATAAATTCGCTATCACAAAAACGCTTATATCTTTTGAACCACTGGGCCGATTTCGAAAATAAAACTCATTTTTGGATCATCTTCTAATTCTATGGTCAGTGAGAGCGAAGTTTTCGCAGTGATGAAGAGTTATGTGAGGTTGGGAACGTAAATTTTCGTTACTGTGTTGTTCCAGGATGACGAAGGGTAGGAGTTTTCAGTTGATGGAAAAGAATCTCAACCTTAGGAAGAGGATGCTTTTTCATGGAAACACAGCAACCACAACACTACTGCGTTAGCTGGATAAGTTTCCTTGTGTAAGACTGAGAGAACTCTACGAATCTTTTCGCTTATCTTAGTCTTGGAGATCCTCTCCAGAGGAGTGTCATATTTTGCATCTCTCATTGGTTTAACGCTGCCCTAAAGTGACTCTTCCAGGGCCATAGAAGGGTTAAGGTCCAACGAGATTAGCCTTTGAAGCACTTTCAGTATGTTCATCAACCCACAATGCCTTGGCACCTATAAGAGAGTCAATTCCCAGGTGAGAACTGAGGACTGGAATATTCCAGAGCTCTTAGTGATGGTCGATCTGGAATTGCCTAAACCCTTGGGTACCCCAAGTATCCTTCTAACTATAAAGAGAGTAGCATATATGATCTTCTCTTCTGATCAAAACTGAACTTGAAAAACTGATATAGGTCAAAAAAGATCTTCTTTGAAGCCTTATGCCGAGAAATATCATTTCAGTCTACAAAGAATAACGCTACACACTCAATTAGTCACTCAAATCCCCTCAGAATTTTCGTGAGTCCACTTAATGAAGAAAGAAACCATAAAACTCCGACTCGCAAAAGTCCTTTGACTGATTCCCATCTGTTCCCGATGAAAAGATGTCTGTGGAATCGATAGCCTTGCAGGGTTTTTCGTTAATGAACAATCCGTCGCCCTGTCTTTCCCTGAGGTTGCAATCAGCGGCCGCCCTAATTGGATGATTCGTATTCGTTTATTTTATTTTTGTTCACCTCGTTCTGTTTTCTCAGTCATTCGGTCGGCTGTGTTTGTCCATGAAAGAGTAGGCGATGCATATGAAGGAGGAATTTAGGGATATGCAAACGATTTGTGATTGGTGGATTGAACAGGATCATCGAAAAATGATCTGCAACTACCAACCTTAATCTTCTTAATTGGGTTGAAGAATTATTATCTATATATCTATATAAAAGAAAGATGTTGGTTACACCATTTATAACTCGAGATCGTATGGACTCTTTGTTATGAAACTTCATTTTTGGATTCAGCTACGGTCTGGTTATAAAATTCAATAAAACTCCAAAAATATCGATGAAAATTTTACTTATGCAGGAAATGTTTTCCTTCTTTCGAATAAGGCCACTTGGTGTCGCTACAGTTGATGTCTCATTGGTAGGTACTTTGATGTTACTGCTATTAGATGGCATGACTGTGAACTCAAAGTAACATGGAAGGCAATTTCCAGATCAAAAAGCGGGTAAACATCTCAAGTTGGTGGAACAGTGAATTTTCACCGAAATATCAAGTAAATCGAATTTTGACGATCAGTTCCAATCGTGAGTTGCCATATTCATATTTTTTCTTTATTTTTTAATGTCTGTTTGGGTAATAAATATATTTGCGGAAATAACTGAATCCAACATTGACCATAATTAGTGATTGACATATTATTTTTGTGTTTATGTTCGCAGAGAGACAGTATTGTAAGCGTAAATAATTTTGAAACGTTTGCTCATTGGGCTACCAATAATGATATACAATAATGTTTCATGGAATGCCTAATCTGATCTTAAGCAAGGCTAATATCATTTCATTATAATGTAAATTCTATGGTAAATTCCTCCAACTCTGTGCTGTGCTGTGTTGTGGACCAAAACCAAAATGTCTTAGTCGAAATACGAAGCATAAGGAAACGTCTTCGCGTATTTGTATTCTGTGAAGTGGAGTGAAAGTACCATAGACAAAGTACTTCAATTCGAATTTTCAGCGTTGTAAATGCAGAACTAAAGTGGTTTATACAGTGATCAGAGGTAATTCATCATTGGAACTATTCGTCATCCATATAATTCGATCGTGATTTAAATTTGCATTCGTGGTGTCGTTCATCACAAGGTATTGCGATGAAAGAACTGTAAAGCAGTGGAAACGAAAAGTGATATATTCAACAATTAGGTACCACTCGAATAAAGAGAATGCTCTTCATGTAAATTACAAAATTCTTAGAATTTTGTATATGTGGAACAACAACTGAATTTTGCCTAATCTATTTCCTGCTTGAAAAAATAGCAATGATAAGTTTATACAACTTCAACGGTGGGTTTCACAAAGCGTAATCACCGGTGATCGGAGTTTGATCTAGAATCAACTCTATTTGACAGTTCAAATATCAGAGAACCAAGCTGTTGATCTCCGATCACCGGTGATTACGATATAGGTCGGTGAAATCATCGAGAATTTCTTGGACTGAGTAAGTCCAGGTGTGTTTCTCCACAGGGTTATTTTGTTGTCGAACTCCTATTGTTCGACCGCTGCCTTATATTGGTCTTTTCCAAACCCACAGGCTCAGGCCCAGTAGATGTTAACCTTGATGCACTCTTCGCAAGTCCATCGGCTTTTTCATTTCCCTCAACACCACAGTAATCCCAATTGCGAAAAATAAGAACTGTCATATAATATTCGTATAGTTCCATCTCTGTACGTTTCCATCTACTCAAAACCCAGCCTGAAGTCATTGCAGTGTCAAAAGCAAACACTGCTTCCATCGAACTTTTCAAATTTCCCGAAATGAAGGACAGAGACGGCAGAATGGACCCCAGAAAATTAATACGCAGAGCATTAGTGAATATCAGCAGCGATGTTCATTAACTTTTCCAAATTTTCAATTGGAAGTTTTCATGCCGAGTCTCATCCAAACTAATGGGAATTCGTGGCACATATTTCGTAGCACGGAATAGAGTATTTGAAAGTTAACATGCAGTTATGCATACAGAGCGGGTCAGAAGAACGGGAAACGAGAATATGATTGCAGATTTATTCGAGATGTTTCGTGGAATATTAGCAGCATCTAGTTATCTTCTTTCGCAGTCATTCCTTCATTAGATCCATTTTGGATATACATTTGCCGTATTTTTCTTTCAATCTGAAGATGTTTCTTTTATCTTTCACTATGAAACCTATATTTTGCTGTCAAACCTAAAAAATTCTCTATACTACTTGTAATTACCTTACCTGAGCCCATAACCAATCTCTCTGGGGCCATAACCTCATCCCAATTTCTCCAAAATATTCATAGGAGACTTGCACAGTGTTAAGTGAAAGGCTATTTAGATATAACTGAAGTTTGTTTCGTGATTATGATTTTCAAGGATTCAGTATCTCGTTCCCAACAAGTCTATAAATTTAACAACGCACACCAAAGCATGCTTCACCCTCGTTTTCACCCTTCCGAAGAAAATTGAACAAATTGAAACAGAAGAGGCTCCAGTGAGTGTCATCTTCGCCAGTGTCATCAATTAAAACGCAAGAAGGGTTTTCTCGACAACGCCGTGATCATCTTCAAAGCACTCTTGTCGTTTCGAAGCGATGACGTGAGATCCTAATTAAAAATCTGCTCCAAAAATTCTCATTACGCCCGTGCCAGTTGAGCAGGCTTCTCTGATGACTGGAAAGCAGATACTGCCGATTCATTAAATCTGTAATTTTGAACGATTTGGAGTGGGGAGTTTCATGAAAGGTTGGACGACTCTGTAGCTTTTAATTGAAATTTTGGAGTGAGGACGTAACGTCAACTGTCAGGAGTTTTCCGTTGAGAGATATCCTTATTGCATCCAGCAGGCTGCATTTCCTCACATGCAGATGTGAGGGAGGAAAATCGAGTATGACCTGCTCCAGGAGCTGTGCTCATAAGGACTGAACGAGAATAAATTCGCTATCACAAAAACGCTTATATCTTTTGAACCACTGGGCCGATTTCGAAAATAAAACTCATTTTTGGATCATCTTCTAATTCTAATGAAAACTGTTTCCACAATAAAAAAACCGAAACTATTTTTTACAAAATTCATGGATTTTTTTGGAATTCTTCCCATCATGCTTCTTATAGTGTTCTCAGTCACTTTCTGGGATGCTGTCTTCCACTTTTGCTTGAATTCCGATAATGTTTTCGTTGATTCCTTAGTCTTCAATTTTTTTTCCAGGGCCCAATATCTTTCTATTGGCCTGAGTTCTGGGCAATTTGGTGGATTGGCCTCTTTGGGGACAAAAACCACCTTATTAGCTTCGTACCATTCCTTGGTGGCCTTGCTGTAGTGGCATGAAGCTAAATCTGACCAAAAGATTGTTGACACATCGTGCTCACGTAAAAATGGTAAAAGTCGCTTCTTCAAGCATTCCTCGATGTAGGTATATCTCCGGGTCAACAGAGCCTTGGCCAACGAAAAATTTGCTCCTTTTCCCACAAGTGCAAATTGCTTGCCAAATCAGGAATTTTTTAGGAAACTTTGCTTGTTTCTTCACGCCAAATTGTTCGTAAAAATTTCCACGAGAATCTGCAGTATAAAATTCCTGACCAGGAAGTTGCGAGAAATCAGGAAAAAAATTTCAAAAAATCTTTTTTTAATTTCTTTGCTCTTTATTTCTCTTCTTGATTCTTCACAGCGTTTCTGTCTGGCACTTTCTGCACTTTTTATGTTCTAACCCCACAACTCGACTTGATTTTCTGAACGGTTGACTGCGAACAACCCACTATTTGGGCCACTTTCTGTCCTGAAAGGTTAGGATTCTTCTGAAAAAGGCTGATGACTTTCTTCACTTTTTTTGGGCTATAAAACCCCTTTTTCCTCCCGGTTCCTTCCTTGCTGTTAATTGTAAGATCTTCGTTGAAGCGCTTTTGATACCGTTTCCGGACGAACGCGAGTCTCTTTTGCGATTCTTTTGAAGCTCCATTTTTGATTATTTTGAAAAAGTTTCACTATAAATTCTCGTGTTTTCACTTCGCTTGACATTTTGCAACAGAGAATTGGAATATCTATGAAGTGAATTTTCCACATGTTTCCGACGTTCATAACAAAGCTAACTATGATCAAATTTTGATTTTTTCTCAATTGGTTCAAGAGATATAGGCGTTTTTGTGATAGCGAATATATTCTCGTTCAGTTCTTAGCTCTTGTGATACCAATACATGCCAGCCTTATCCTTGAGCTAACTCAAGCTTCATCAGCTTTTGATGTAGGTATATAGTTCCAAGATCTGCACATTGTCGAAGGTACACCACAGGGAGAGAATAATTTCATTGTGGACTCAATATCTACAAGAATTGTTAACTAGAACAATTCTGAAATATGGATCCGACCCAAAAAGGACGAAAACGATCGAGGACTAAATATTTGAACACCTGTGTCAAACTTCCCCTCCTGTTGTATGAAGCAGAAATTACCTTGGAGACACTAATAACTAATTATTCATGCAACATTAATCATGAGGGGAACAGCTTGTTGAAAAAGCGAAGGAAGAATCTACGACGAACCTTCTAGCTTCGACTGCAACTGGCTATCCTTCTAGTATAGGAACAGAAAGTGAAAGAATCCTTGGAGATTTCTAGTTTGCAAGGAGTCAAATTGATGAAAGACTTTCTGGAATATTGGAGTCCATTACTTATACACTACGTAAGTTGAGAAGTCTTCAGTTTAGGTTGCTTTTGGCCTGAAACGTAGCAAAGTCCTGTACGGTTTCACCAGAATATTCTAGTCTATCCCCAGATTCCCTTCACATTCTCCTCCTCTTGTCAGATACTTTCGATCTCAGAGTTAGCTGCCCAGGTAGAGAGACTAGGAGAGTTATTGGATGCGTATGTTCGATACAGATGTACCGAAAAATTGGTACGCACCTAACTACTTTGCTGTTTAGTTCTAAATATCGAAAAGTTCAGAGATTTCTTCAAACTCATAAACAATAAACAAAATTGCTTCATTTCAAAGGGTAGACAGTTCAATCCAGGACCCTCTGTGTTATTTCTGCTGCATAACAGATATCTGTTGTCAAATCCACTAGTTCATCCAATAACACAATAGAATCCAATCTCATTTCCCATTTTTCGGGAAGACAACCACTTGCAGCATCCCAAAGCCTTTATACAAAACTGCGAGTACTACGTTTCCATGACAATATCGAACACACTGCCGCCTGCGAAAAGTTCACATCCAGCCGACTTCTGCGTCTCCAAAAGCAGGTGCCATTTTCCGCCGCTAGATGGCGGTCTGTCGGCCCCAGCCGCCTTTACATCCGTTTCCGGAACGAACGAAAAGAGAGACTGGGACTAATAGAGAAAAAGTCCCTGCTGTAATTATGCCGGAAAATGAGAGTTTTTATATCTTTTACGGTGTTTTGCTGTTGGGTAGAGTTGAAAGGTGGAACGTAATTATAGAATGAAGGGTGGGGGGTTGATAAGAAAATGAACGGGTAGATGGGAGGTGAGAGGGTGTAGGAGAAAAGTTGGGGCAATTATACTGAGCGAATTACACGAGTTAGAGAGGATTAAAAGGAATTACTTGACGGAACGATACGCTTTCTCTTGAGCAGGTTTTTGCAATTTATTCCAAGGTTCTTTGAGCAATAATGGTCAATTTGGAGAAGAAATGGTTTCTGCATATTTTCAAGATATTCGCTACTTCATAAGGACTTACAATCATGCGGACCATAGTCTTCAATGCTCGTTGCTAAATGGCGGAGTCGCCGGTCGCCCGACAATGTTAAAATATAGACGAAGCCACCTGGAGAGTGCCATATCTTTATATTTGACATCGCGAGACGTTCCAGAAAGTGTGACAGAGTAAACAGTAGTGTTAACTGGACAGCCAGGGATCTCTGCTGACCTGGAAGAGCCTTAAGACCATAAAGCAACTGGCCAGAGACAATAAAGTGACTTTACTATGGGCGCCTGGGCATTGTGGTGTTGAAAGACATAAAAAGCTGATGAGCTTGCAAAAAGTGCATCAGGTTAACACTTGCTGGAACTGAGCATTTCTGTGGGGTTGAAAAAGACCAATTTTATGCAGTGGTACAACAATGGGGGTTGGATAACAGAATAACCCTATAAAGAAACGCTGCTGGACTTCCTCAGTCTAAGAAATTCATTATGATTTCACCGACCTATACCAGCAAGCTCCTTGAGCTGTCACGAGCTGAGTTTCGGGTGATGGTAGGTTTTCTGACGGGCACTGTATGGGAAAGTCAGCAGATGGGATTTGTAGGCTCTGTGGATCAGAAGCAGAAACTTCTGAAGACATGGTATGCAAGTGTCAAGAACTGGCTGGTCTAAGAACCATTCATATAGGGAAACCAGTTCTGGATACCCGAAATGTAACGTCCAAGGCTCCTTAGGATATTTCTTCAACAAACCTAATTGAATATTCAAATTATTATAAAATTCTCGAATGGATATGATTCACTTACATATACTCCATTCACAATTATAAAATCACAACTCTGGCCATGGTTTCGTTTTCAGGAATTGGTGCACCTGATAAAAAATCTGTGCGCGTACAGAGAATATCTTTAATGACAAAACGGCGTTGCCAGTTTCTTTGTTTACATCATAGTAAAAGTATCAAAGATATTTTGACATGGGTACAAACGGCAAATTTGAATTGGACCAAAAATCGATTCATAAGCATGAATAAAGCAAAAATAAGTACTAATCGCCTTTTTTACACTTGATAACGAAGTTCTTTTAGGTATCTGGCTGTTTGGAAAGATTTCAAACGAAATTCCGGTCCCCCAGAAGTTTGGTTAGTTTCGGTATCGTTTTTGGTGCTCAAAATTTATATCTTCTTCTTCTTCTTTATTTGGAATGTGTAAATGGACAAAAAAGGCTTCCTTATACGATCTTTTCACGAAAGCGACCGGAAAATATGGTTCCGGTAGGATTTTCGAGGAATTATGAGGAAAGAACTTGCAGAATGTAGTTGCACGATTTTCGTAAGTAAACGGGTTTTGGATGGCCATCATCGGTCTCTAAATGATTATTGTTGATCGTTTTCACGTTTCAGAAAAAGAACCACTTCGTATAAGGCCATTTTGAAGAAATTTGTGTATGTAACATTCAACGGTAGGTATTTGCTTTAAATCGAAAGAATATATTATATTTAGTGCTACTTCTTTCAAAAGAGACACAAGCTTTTAATGCTGTAGGGGCCCTATAATGTGGGGGAGTTTGTGTCTTATTTTAGAACAGGTGAATGATAAATGTGAAGCATATGTTTGACCTGTTCCATATTATTTATACAAACCTACTGTGGTTGTAATGTATGAATACTTTTTAAACTAATAAATTACTATACAGTCAGAATATTTTACTCCTTGTTTATAAGATCAAATAAATGAAATGTATATCTTCTACTCTTATTTTTATTAAGTTAGCTATTAAGGTTATGTTCCAAGAAAAAGTTCCTGTTGCATCAGAACTCCCTTCAACTATTTGGATTCCAGTAGAGGGATATAATGTTCCATTATTCTTGATTCAACAATTGATGTCAAATCTTGAACTTTCAGTTCAAGAGGATAATGAACATTAAATCTTCACAGGCATGCATATGAAAATCATGCGAAAGCAATGCAATTTTCTTCCATGGCGAAAAATAATATATTTCAACAGTGATCTCTTGTATTTTTCATGCAAATAACTAGAAAAGGAATCCTTTCTATCAATTCATATAAACGTTAATTATTTTCGTCCGTCACATCTTTTCCAATTCATTCATTTTCCGAATAAATTCACATTCTGAGAAATAAGCTAAGAATGTAGAAAGAGCAACATAGTGTTAATTTGGAACATAAAAATATTTTGAAAAACGTCATAACTTCGATACAGAGTGGAATGTGTCAAATTTCCAAGGCCAGAGTTGTGATTTCATAATTGTGAATGGAGTATAGAAAACGATCTTTCAGTATCGAACGTATGAGAATATTGACGAAAAATGTAATAAAACTTTGCATCACGATCAAGGTATTCTACTGGGTCACACAAAAAGTGATTCGACTTAATTTACTAATTATTTAGAAGCGAAATGAGGCGCCTACTGATTTATATTCGTAACATTCCCTAATTAAATCGTCTGGAGTCCGACAGGGATCAGCACGCAATCCCGCAGTCTGATTATATTATAACGTACGAAACAGGGCATAAAAGGGTTGAAAGGGCCCTTACTCGAACGATTTTCCACCCAAATATTCGAATTGGTAGAAAACCCAATTAAGGTTTATGATGTTTACACTGATTTTTATGTAGATGAGTGTGGTGCCATATATTTTTTATGGAGTTTGTAAACTGTTTTTCTGGTTTATTCATGGATCCATTCAGTAGGTTTTATGATAGGTTCAGGATGTTCAAACATCTGTCGAAAAGGATTTGCCATTAACGTAACAAAATATTCCTGCAATCAGGAATAAAATTGAAAATTATCCTGCTAAATGATAGTTGAATTCTGCTGAAAAATGTGAATCTTGCTTCAAAAAATGATGGATAATCAGAGAGGGGCTCATACTCACTGCGATGAATAGCACAGGAAACTTACCTGAAAAGAAAGAAATTAATTAATAACATTCACTCCAATGCAACATTTCCAATAATTGATAAGTTATAATGCAATCTATGGAATCCATTACAATGAGGTTAGAAAAGAATTAACATTTGTATGAAATGTTTGAAATTATCCCAGTTTTGTTATACAGCTTGTAGAAAACAGCATGCAGAATATTATCCACCAAAAACTATCTGTTTGGGCTTGATTCATAGCTCTCAAACGTGAATAAATTAATTAAAAAAAAACTGAAACACGAAAAAAACAAAAATAATTTTTTTTAATTGCAGACGGCTTTCTGGAGTCATTTTCAGCTCAGCATTTGTGAAGCATTCAAAGGCTCCTCTTTCGGTGAAGAAACTATCGCGAAACAGGCTTTCATTTCGTAGATATGAATTTCCAAAAAAAAAAATGAAAACATTGAAAACACCTAAAATAACTTTTTTCAAAATTCCAGATCGCTTTCTGGATTCATTTCCAGTTCGACATTTGTGGAGCATTTATAAACACGTATTTTGTTGAAAAAAACATCGCAAAACAGGCCATAATTTCGGAGATATGAAACACCGGTGGCCCAGATAGTGGGTTGTTCGCAGTCATTGCAGTCAACCGTTCAGAAAATCAAGTTGAGTTGTCCGCTTAGAACATACAAAGTGCAGAAAGTGCCAGACAGGAACGCTGTGAAGAATCAAGAAGCGAAATCAAGAGCAAAGAAATTAAAAAAAGATTTCTTGAAAAGTTTTTCCTGTTGCGTGATGGACGACGAAACCTATGTCTTGGCTGATTTCTCGCAACTTCCTGGTCAGGAATTTTATACTGCAGATTCTCGTGGAAATGTTGACGAACAATTTCGCGTGAAGAAACACGCAAATTTTCCTAAAAAATTCCTGGTTTGGCAAACAATTTGCACTTGTGGGAAAAGAAGCAAATTTTTCGTTGGCCAAGGCTCTGTTGACTCGAAGATATTCAATTCAATTCAATTCAATGCAATTTTATTCGCTAAGTACATAGAGTAATTTACAATTTAATTGACAAAACAAGCAAAAGCGGACTGTGCAGCGACTACATAGCCGATCACACACTGTGTAGCACAGACGCATGAAAATACCATATATGGGAGTTTTAATTGTGAAATTTATGGTACAAAAATATACATCGAGGAATGCTTGAAGAAGCGACTTTTACCATTTTTACGTGAGCACGATAATGTGTCAACCTTTTGACCAGATTTAGCTTCATGCCACTACAGCAAGGCCACCAAGGAATGGTACGAAGCTAATGAGGTGGTTTTTGTCCCCAAAGAGGCCAATCCACCAAATTGCCCAGAACTCAGGACAATCGAAAGATATTGGGCCCTGGTAGAAAGAGAATTGAAGAAGACTAAGAAATCAACGAAAACATGAGCGGAATTCAAGCAAAAGTGGAAGACAGCATCCCAGAAAGTGACTGAGAACACTATAAGAAGCATGATGGGAAGAATTCCAGAAAAAATCCATGAATTTTCTAAAAAATAGTTTTGGTTTTTTTATTGTACAAACAGTTTTTATTAGAATTAGAAGATGATTCGAAAATGAGTTTGATTTTCGAAATCGGTCCAGTGGTTCAAAAAATATAAGCGTTTTTGTGATAGCGAATTTATTTGCGTTCAGTCCTTAGTAGAACGAAATCCTTGTTTGGGTTCTTGAAAACTTCTTCTAAGTCCTTGAAAACTGTGAATTGCAGAGTCGAAGAGAGTGGGTAAACCATAGAGCTCCAATAGCAGTATGAATTTTGTGGTATCAAAAACAAATTCTGAACAAAAAGTACAGAATTCTTAGTGCTCCAAGCTCCAAGAATGCACAGATTTGCACAAAGATCAAGATTATTCCATTGTTTCATGCTGCTATTTCGCTAAGTTTCTTATATTTTCAGTAAAATCAGCAAGAGTGTTATGTTGCGAGAAGGAAAATAGAGACAGGAAAACTGGATATAATGGATAATGCGGATTTAAATTTTCAGCGAAGGGAAAAGAATGTTATTTTCCAGGCTGCATTTTATGCAGCCTCTGATATCATGAACGATAACATGATAAGAATTTTATAGAATGCATGAAAAATCACGTCAGCTCGCATGTTTCAAATGCGAGGAGATGACAATGCTGATAGGTGTGTGCTGTGGTGCGCCAAACAAGAATAAATCAGGTCAAAGTTCATTTAGTCCAGTTACGGAAAGTAAAACGAAGTTGGTTGATCGAAGATAATTTTCATAGACATTGCAGCAAGACACTTTATGAGTGGTGATTACGGTTGACTAATTGACCTCAGATTATCTTGGTATTATTTATAATTATGAGAGTAATACATGCATTCACCTGTTGTTCAAAATTCATATTTTTATTTTTTAATACCACAAAGTTTGTACTGCGAATGGTCAGTAACAAAGAAGAACCAGCCCTATGACTTCCTTCGAATCTGTAGTCTGAAGGCTCAAAACCCCACAAAACATTTCACCCGAACTTATCAACGAAAATTGTTTCTTTGCATGCATGATAATGCACAACACCAGTTGAAAACCGCAAGAAAAACCACGATTTTCGCGAAAATAATTACTGAAACATCATAGAAAGCAGAGACACTGATACCAGAAGTATCCAAAGTCTCATTCGGAGCTGCAATATACTGAGATAAACATAAAAGATCCATTTTTTCCCCACACTTGATCCTTTTCAAATCTTTCTCGAATAAAAGCATGACTTCCCGAACTATACGTCGTTACGGACACTATATTCTGCTTTCTTGCCTTCTATTCATCTCCTCAGCTCCTCTTTCATCACGTGATTCAGCGATCCAGACAACTTGTTGCAGGAGTTTTTCCTCTTACAGGACACAATAGCTGGAAAATTGAAGGACCACTCAGGTTTTCGAGAGATTTTCACGAGCTCCGTTGTGTCGCACACATTTGCGACGTCTCAGAAATTGACATCATGGAGGAAAAATCGAATTTATCGTCAATAAAAGCAGGTGACAGATAAATAGCCTCAAGAGACGATGTTTTGCTTCGGGAATCAATGGAGAATGGAGCGTTTTAGTTGATTGCAGAGATCTAGTGGTTGGATGTTGAATTGTTTGTATTGAATTGTGGATTATCTGTATAAAAGGATATGTTTCTTCCGAGACGTTATCCTGATTTGTGACTCATTAATTAATCGATAGATAATTTCGTCTGGGAGCAATATAAACCTCCATTGATCGTTCCAATCCTACGCTATAGCTTTAAGGGTTATTTTAAACTGAAGGAGATTTTATACTCATACTTTGGCATGTCGTTGTGATCATCTATAGTTGGTAGAACTCTATGATATGTCGTAGTATTTCTGTTTCGTGATAATTCAGATTAGTGGAATAATGGATGGGAAATAATGAGGTGAAATAGATGAATAAAACACTTGATTGGACACAAGGGTGGAACAGGCCTTTATTGGTTCATGCGTCAAAAGTTTTTGGGTCACTTATACGAGGGAAAACAAACAGAAACAACAATCAGTTGATTCGTTCTTCATTCAGTTGTAAGGAAGTAAACATTTGATATCTCATAAAAGAACATCCCAAACTTTTGTGGAGTATTATATTCACTTGGTTCTTTACTGCATCCCAATCCTGTATCTACAGAGACTAACTCTGTGTACGAAAACTACTTCTGAATTCGATGGATCAATATCAGCACCGCTAACAAACATATAAATCATTTTTTAAGTGACTTGGAAACCCGCAATATTACGATCGGCAAATACCTATAATATATTTCTTATCGCTTTGAGACAGTCGGAAAAATGAAAGATATATCACCAGCTACATTTCTCCGTTCAAGTGTTATCTTTTCGGGCTGTTGAGTTCCGTAGAGACCTAAGAAGAATCGACAGATCATGAGTCTATTCCGAACACCATTATTTTTCACTTCACATCACACATTTTATGTTTGTGATGCAGCAAAGCTTTCAGAATTGATATCTCTAGGAAAAAAATTGAAGTGATTCATATTTTATTTTATGCATATTCCATATCACCAAGTTGATACTGCAAATGGACTTAGTCGCTTAAAAAAGACTCCCACATCAGTGGTTCACCCCACTCTCTCCGACTCTGAGGTCCACAGTTCAAGAATAGAGGTACCAATCGACTGGACCTCGCCTCTTTCTCTCACCGAGTCGCCACGGCCTTCGCCATCAGTTCGCACTTTACTGCAGTTCGCTAAGAGCGAACACAGTTCGCTCGCTTGAACTAGTTGACCACACGTTAGTTTCTTATCCATAAAAAGAATTCGTTCCTAGGAAAAAGACTCTGATCAATGTACAACATCTACACGAACCTAGCAGATATTTCTCTCCGAGCAAGAATCAACCGTGAGTACCATTCTGTCACTGTTTACTTTGTGGTTTATTATTTCATCTCATACATACATTTATTCCTTTTATTTTCTTTTTTATGAGAATTGGTGATGGTGAATCAGTCCATTTTTCTCTCCGATAGTGCTCTATGTTTAATTCACAGTAATGTTTTATATGTGGTAAATAATTCTATGTGAAAATCATTTAGAAAACCAAAACTGAACATCAAAGGAATTTCAGTGGCGAATATTAAAGTAATTAAATTTCCACCCTTTCAGGAATACGTGAAAACGAATACCTCATTCTCTCAAATTTCCCAAGTAATACGAAACCTTTCCCTGATTCATTTCAGCTTATTCCAGAATATTCGCTTCATAATGAACACATTTTTCCCTTTCAAATTTCACCACACAGTGAAAAACGAAGAATTTCAAACATTTCCGTTCCTTCTGATACTTCGAGAGAAAGAATTTTATTTTATTCGACATCATCAGTACAGGAATTCTTCCTCTTCGAGATGCTATCGTATCCCGAAAAACTGCTGAACTGGAAACGGGAAAGAATGCCGAATTAACCAATCGTATCCGATTTACGCATCGTATGGAAATTTCATTGCGGGAATTTGAATTGTAAAATAACGAATCTGGTTCTATCGATATATTTTGTTTGGTAATGTATTTAAATCGAATCAGTTCGCAGTCGAAAGTGTTACGGTATAAATTTCGATTAATTATTTTCATTAACTATTTCATGTTGTATTCCAAATTCTGCATTCTAATAATTAATTTTCATTCTTCTAATTCATGGTAAGCCAACCCTGTTATTTTCATTCATCCGTTTACCTAGTAGCGTTATTATAGTTCATAGTGAAATTCTGATTTAAATTAAAACATGTTGTCATTCTGAAAATTCCCGTATTTTATCATTGAGTCATAGTCGTATCATTATCTTCATGTCAGCTTGAACCTTCATTAATTCATATTTCACTTATTGAGTTTAAAATCATTTCCGAACTATATGCAGATATACTCTTCCATCTCAATTTGAATATTCGATAGTATTCTGGGTTCGGATACGAAAGGTTCGTTTTTTTTAGTTCAAGTTGGATCGTTTTATGTGGTACGCCATTGATTATAATAAATTGTGTTCTTAGTTACTTTAGTTATGATATTGGCAGTACGTACCGACATGTAACGATTCCGACCGATTCATTAGTTTTTTTTTAAACATTTTCGAAGAGGACCCCGATCTTAAATTGGACCTCATTCATGATTAGTTTTTTGGAAGTCTTAAGCCTGAGAGAGAAGCGACGCTTTTTCGAAGTAAAACTTAAACGGCGTAGAAGTATTGAGGCCGGATCAATTTCGAAAGCGAGCTAGTACCTAGATTCAACGGCTTTGCCGGATTTTGGCTTTTCGTTTTCCCTGGTGGACTTCAATATCGATAGAGCAATTGGAACGTATCGAATACATCCAAAGAAACATCCTTTCCTGACCACGACGTTTGCTCAGACCAACCGAGCATATTTTGGGATATTCCCCTTCGAAACATCATTTCCTGGGAATTACTCTTCTGAAATCACGAACTGGACCGTCTCCGACTCCCGAATATTTACTTGGCCACAGGAGGACAGAAGGAGCAACGTGCGAACCACAGTCAGCCATTTATAGGACCGAGAGTTAAGTGGTTAATTTTTTCCTTGTTTAATTTTCATATAGAACCTACGACCCAAGAAAATTTCACTAAAGACATTGCTATTTCCCTTTCTTTTCTTTAATTTTCTCTATTGAGTATTGCTTGATTGTGTTTAATCTTCGGGTTAGGGCACTCGCCCGAAACCTTATGAAATAATTGTTTATTGATTTGATTGATTTATGTTATAAATTTGATTTTTTTAATAAATTATTTTAAAATTGACTCTTTTCCTTATTGTAGTAGAACTGACTGGTTGATCAAACGTCTCATATGGCGCCCAACGAAAAAGAATAATTGGACTGGAGATCAACCCCGTCAACTACACTTGTGAAGGAGATAGCAGTGGAAGTTTTCATTTCAGAGCGAGTTTTACCGTACAGAAGGCTACTTTTCTCTCGGAACAAGGAAACATTGAGTAAGATCCCAATTCTTTCAGTTCTGTTTGGACCAACCATTTTTTCCATTCATTGTTATTCATTGCATACCATATGTGATTGTTTTTCATCGATTTTTTCATTACCAACCGTTAAAGTTGAATATTTACATTATCTTCATAAAATTCAATAAATATGACGTCGACAACCTTGAAAATTGATCCGGATAGATTAGTTAAGGAGGAACTTGAATTCGAGATAGGTCTTAGGGGTGTTAATCCGGCGGGAACAGTTCAAGAACTTACAAACATTTTACGGGGTTTATTAAAGTTGGAAAACGAGGGAAAACACTTTGGTATCACTTACAGTCGGGATCCTGATTCTGAATTGTCAATTTGTTTGGTGAAACTTGAAGAAATTGAGAATTCTTTCACTGAGACTATGTCTGCGACGTTACAACGTAAAATTAGAACAAAATTGAGTCATGTTTTGAATAGAATTGAGCTTATTAAACCAACCAGTAACGACCATAAAGAATCAAAATCATTCCTTTTAACGAAAGTATTGCAATTGGTCGCTGAGTTCACAAAGAGATTAAAATTAGCAAATTTGCCAAACGTTGAATTGCCTATAGACTTAGTTATTGAAGAAAAACTATTGAGTGATAATATGTCGACACCGAAAACTAAATCTTCTGAAGTTAATAGGTCCACTAATCAGGGAAACCAATCATCTCAATCATCGACACAAACTGCACAGTTGGGTACGCTTTTTGAAAATTTGAATTTATTAGATCCTAAGTTCAATATTAAACATTTTGGCATTAAGTTCTCTGGTAAAATTGATTCAATTAGTTTCAATGCGTTTTTTGATAAAATTCGTGAAATGAGTGAGGCTCGAGGAATTTCACAAGAACTCTTATTCCGTTGTTCTTCAGAATTATTCGAAGGTGAAGCCTTGATTTACTATAGGTCGGTTAGAGATAAGGCGAATACTTGGGATGAATTGGTGCAATTATTTCGAGAAGAATATTTCAGAGACGGTAACCGCCAAATTTTCGAACAAATAAAATCTAGAACCCAAGGGGAAGACGAATCAATCGCAATTTATGTTGCAAAGATGCGTCGTTTGTTCAGTTTTTTGTCTTTTTCTGTGGACGAAAAGGTTAAATTAGAAATGATCCGAACGCGTATCAAACCGGAGTATCAGATGAATTTCAGTTTGATGGAGGATATTGATTCGATAGAGAAATTGATAGCTTTGGGTAGAAAATTCGAGGATACTAAACGTTCAGTGAGGAATTTTTGTGAACCACATCTCAATAAAAACGTTGTGGAAATTGATTTGGAATACCAAGGTGCAAGAAAAAAATTGGACAATATCTCGTTAGACAAGCAGGTCAAATTTGCGGATGAATCCTCGGTCAGTTCGGTTTACTCTGTTGATAACGACAATTTTCATCGGAATAATTCTCGCAAGACAAGATCTAAATCGAGATCAAATTCTAGGTCCAGGCGTGATAGTAGGAGTAATTCACGATCAAGAGACCGGGCAACTCAAAATCATTCTTGTAATCTTGTAACAGGAACACGTTATCGCGAAAATAGTGAAGATCGGAATCGCCGGTATGTAAATCATTATGACAAGAGATCCAACCAATCATCGAGTAACGGAAGAAATAGTAGGTTTGGGAATCATTATGAAAACCGTTCACTTAGTAGAGATAGAACAATGTTTGGTACACAATCTAGAAATTCTCAAAGTGACAGATGTAATGATGAATCTTTTGTATCTAGGCAAAACAATTCAAGTTCGAATAATATGAATACTTCCTCAAAAATAAGAACACCAAATTCACTAAACGGTGATAAAATTGTTTGTTTCAAATGTAATGGACAAAATCATTATGCCCGGAATTGTACTTTGCCGATCCTGAAATGTTTCAGCTGTGGCTTGACTGGGTTCACTAAAAGAACCTGTCCAAAGTGTAATTTAAACTATTAAAGGAGTCAAGTATTGATCGAGCTTCGACTTCTTCCTTTTCATCATCGGTCAAACCTCCAAACTCAAAGGATTCAGCTGAAGACAGCTTATATTCAACTCATAATTTTGCTACCAATCAGCTCTCATTTCAATGTTCCGATGCCGAGATTAAGATTTATACAGAAAAGCACAAACCAGTTATAGATTTTTTATTGGATAAAGTTTCAAACAGTGAATGTCCGTATATTGCAGTAGATATTTTCAATAAAAGCTTTAAAGGTTTATTAGACTCAGGTGCGAATCAGGTATTCATTAATGATCAGATGTTTTCTTTTCTTCGAACTTTGGGGATTACCTTGCATCCAGATGAATCTATTTCTTGTACGGTAGCGAATAACAGGGAAGTAAAATGCACTGGATACGTGTCTGTTCCTATTAAACTTCAAAATAGAGTTCAGATTTTTGACTGCTTCGTTTTACCTGAATTGCGGCATAATATAGTTCTTGGGACTATATTTTGGGTTAAAATGGGAATCATTCCTGATTTGCGCAAGGGTTGCTGGTATTTTGAGGATGATGATTGTGCCAATGAAAATTTTCAACTAGACGCCATTCAGACAGCGGATGATTTGACATTGTCGCAACGCCGTGAAATAGAACAGGTTATAAACAGTTATTTTGATGCCGTCGGAAATATAGAATTAGGATGTACAGATGTAATTGAACATGAAATTCAGACCAATAGTCCACCGATTAAAACCAAATATTATCCAGTAAGTCCATTCATGCAACAGAAAATTAACTCGGAAGTTGACCGAATGTTAGAACTTGATGTCATAGAACCTTCTGATAGTGGTTGGAGTTCTCCCATCTTAATGGTCCCAAAAAAAGACGGTACTTATAGATTTGTCGTAGATTTCCGCAAACTCAATGCAGTGACTGAGAAATGTGCATATCCACTGCCATATATTTCAACTGTTTTGGATAGCTTGGGTAATGCGAAATATCTATCTTCTTTAGATATAAAGTCAGCCTATTGGCAAATTAAAATGGCAGAAAACAGCAAGAAGTACACAGCTTTTACTATACCAGGTAGAGGGTTATTTCACTTCAAACGTATGGCTTTTGGTTTAACCAATGCGCCGGCAACTTTTCAAAAACTGGTAGACGTGCTGTTTGGGCCAGAATTCTCAAATTATGTGTTCAGATATCTAGATGATATTATAATCGTGACTCCTGATTTCGAAAGTCATATTAAAATCTTGAAAGGCGTTCTAACGAGACTGTTACAGGCTAATTTGGTGCTCAATCAAGAAAAATGTTGCTTTTTTCGATCCGAACTCAAGTATCTTGGCTTTATTGTCAATCGCCATGGACTTTCTGTCGATCCGGAGAAAGTGAAGGCTATAATAGATTTACCTCGTCCACAAAAACCGAGGGATATTAAAAGACTCATAGGTATGGTAACTTGGTACAGAAAATTCATTCCGGATCTCGCAACTATTGTAGAACCACTCACGAACCTAACACGTAAAAATATAAAGTTTACATGGTCCCCAGAATGCGAACAGGCATTCAAGAAGATTAAAAATTGCTTAGTAAGCTCACCAATTTTATCTTGTCCTGATTTCAGGTATGAATTTGTTTTGCAGTGTGATGCGAGTAGCTACGGTTTAGGCTGCGTATTATCCCAATTTTATAATGGCAGAGAGCACGTTATTTGTTACCTTTCTCGAAGTCTTACACGTTCTGAACGTAATTTCACTACCACCGAGTTAGAATGTTTGGCCGTTTTGTGGTCCATTGATCGTTTACGTTGCTATATTGAAGGGAGCCCACATTTTACGATAATAACCGATCACCATAGTTTAATTTGGCTCAACAATTTAAAAAATCCACAAGGTCGTCTTGGCAGATGGGCAGTAAAAATGCAGCAATACAACTATAAAATCATACATAGACCTGGTAAGAATCACCTAGTGCCTGATTGTTTATCAAGAGCCATCTCGGAAGATTATGAAATTTCAAATATTAAATCTGAAACTGTTAAAGATAGTTGGTACAATGATCTTATTTCCAAAATTCGTAAACAACCTTTAAAATTTTCAAAGTTCAGAATATCAGAGGGTGGTCATCTTTACAAGAATATAGGAAATAATTTTTCAGACACTAGTTGTTGGAAACAGGTTGTTCCTAAACAGGAACGAAATGCTATTTTGAAAAAATTTCACGATGATCCTACGACTGGTGCTCACTTTGGAATTTATAAAACCTATTATCGAATTTCTGATTGTTATTTTTGGCCTGGATTGAAGTCTGATGTTACTAGGTACGTCAACAAATGTAAAATCTGTGCAGCGCATAAACCAGAGCAGAAACTGAAATCTGGTCAAATGGGTACTAAACCGATTGTTGATAGGAATTGGCAATATATAGCGCTTGATTTAATAGGACCATTTCCCCGTAGTTCCCGAGGTTATCAATACGTTTTGGTTATTTGTGACTACTTCAGTAAATTTACCTTATTATTTCCTTTGCGTACTGCGACATCAGCAGCAATTGTTAGAATTCTTGAAGAGCAAGTTTTTTTGATGTTTTCAGTCCCTGAAATTATCAAATGTGATAATGGTTCTCAGTTCAAATGTAAGGAATTCAATAAGTTGTTAAAAGACTACAATGTTACACCTTACTTCAACCCGTTGTATCATCCAGAGCCGAATTTCACCGAAAGAGCAAATAGGGTTATAAAAACCATGATCTCGAGTTATGTAACCACAGACCATAAACACTGGGATAAATACTTGCCACAATTAGGTTGTGCCTATCGGACGGCGAAACACGAAGTGACTCAAAATTCACCATATTTTGTAAACTTCGGCTGCGACATGAAACTTAGTGGAGAGGATTACAAGCTTGATAGAGACCGCAGATCTGTCGTAGACCAGTCAATAGAGGTTGATATGTCAAACACTACACAATCTTCGCGATTAGAAAAGTTGAAACAGTTGAGAAGGTTCGTTAAACAAAAGCTAAGTCTTGCTCATGAAAAAACTAAACACAGTTATAACCTTAGACACCGGCCACAACAATACGCGAAGAATGATCGTGTGTGGGTTAAATCTCATCAGCAATCCTCTAGTGTGAAAAATTTTAATGCTAAATTAGGTGCAAAGTATGTTGGTCCATACAGGGTTGGAAGTAAATTGGGTATCAATACTTACGAGCTTTTAGATGATGCCGGAATTTCCAAAGGAAATTGGCACGTGTCTCAATTGAAACCGGATAAAACCTATGACAATACTTGATTTTTCTTTTGTTTTCTGTTTCAGTGCTTCACTGGGGTTCGCATGTTGTTGCCTTCCTGGACTGCTCGTGTGGATAGATTACTTCAGTCGTTCGACTTGATTTGGTTATAGTCAAAAAAAAAAAATCTTTGATTTTTTTTTCACACGGTGGGGGAGTATGTTACGGTATAAATTTCGATTAATTATTTTCATTAACTATTTCATGTTGTATTCCAAATTCTGCATTCTAATAATTAATTTTCATTCTTCTAATTCATGGTAAGCCAACCCTGTTATTTTCATTCATCCGTTTACCTAGTAGCGTTATTATAGTTCATAGTGAAATTCTGATTTAAATTAAAACATGTTGTCATTCTGAAAATTCCCGTATTTTATCATTGAGTCATAGTCGTATCATTATCTTCATGTCAGCTTGAACCTTCATTAATTCATATTTCACTTATTGAGTTTAAAATCATTTCCGAACTATATGCAGATATACTCTTCCATCTCAATTTGAATATTCGATAGTATTCTGGGTTCGGATACGAAAGGTTCGTTTTTTTTAGTTCAAGTTGGATCGTTTTATGTGGTACGCCATTGATTATAATAAATTGTGTTCTTAGTTACTTTAGTTATGATATTGGCAGTACGTACCGACATGTAACGATTCCGACCGATTCATTAGTTTTTTTTTAAACATTTTCGAAGAGGACCCCGATCTTAAATTGGACCTCATTCATGATTAGTTTTTTGGAAGTCTTAAGCCTGAGAGAGAAGCGACGCTTTTTCGAAGTAAAACTTAAACGGCGTAGAAGTATTGAGGCCGGATCAATTTCGAAAGCGAGCTAGTACCTAGATTCAACGGCTTTGCCGGATTTTGGCTTTTCGTTTTCCCTGGTGGACTTCAATATCGATAGAGCAATTGGAACGTATCGAATACATCCAAAGAAACATCCTTTCCTGACCACGACGTTTGCTCAGACCAACCGAGCATATTTTGGGATATTCCCCTTCGAAACATCATTTCCTGGGAATTACTCTTCTGAAATCACGAACTGGACCGTCTCCGACTCCCGAATATTTACTTGGCCACAGGAGGACAGAAGGAGCAACGTGCGAACCACAGTCAGCCATTTATAGGACCGAGAGTTAAGTGGTTAATTTTTTCCTTGTTTAATTTTCATATAGAACCTACGACCCAAGAAAATTTCACTAAAGACATTGCTATTTCCCTTTCTTTTCTTTAATTTTCTCTATTGAGTATTGCTTGATTGTGTTTAATCTTCGGGTTAGGGCACTCGCCCGAAACCTTATGAAATAATTGTTTATTGATTTGATTGATTTATGTTATAAATTTGATTTTTTTAATAAATTATTTTAAAATTGACTCTTTTCCTTATTGTAGTAGAACTGACTGGTTGATCAAACGTCTCAAAAGCTTGCGGAGGGTTATTGCACTGAATTTCAACAAAAAACTTCATCAAAATGAAAATTGGAACTTTCAATTTTCAGGTTAGATTGGTTTGGGTTTTGTTTTGCAATGACTACGAGCCGCCACTGGTTTTCAACATTGATGCAAAAGATTTTAATGGTTCCGTTATTCATCCCACCCCTGTGGTTGATTTTCCAACTTTTCCTTCCATAGAATACTGACAACGTTCATGAAAAGTGCACAAAAAATAGTAATACACAGACTGAAATAAAAGCTTTCCAGTTTTGCAAACAGCCATACTGCCACAGGCTACAATAACGTAAATTCAAACAACTGTTTCGATACGTATTTGAACAGAAACAATAGGGATCGATATACAAAAAATGTGAACGAGATAGAGAATTATGTCAAAACTTTTGTTACTGTTCAGTCGAAACGACTATGTCCAAAATGCCCGAAAGGTTCTTTCCGATAACGTTTTGAGAGGTGAATGCGGATTTCCTGGAGAGCTTCTGCATTATCTGGTAGCATCCACCTTTATTGAACGTTTTCTGGGTTAAGATTTCACTTATAATCAGGCAAATGAAGAAGCCTTCATGTGTTTTTGCACGACGTCAGTTTTGGCTACGTCAGATTGATGTTAGGTGTTCCTTAGGGATCAGTTCTGTTATCCACGATCTCCCTGATCCATTTAACGATCTTCTTGGTTCCACTGAAACCTTTATCGTTAGCTCCACGCATAAAAGCACTTTCTTGTCTTCAACAACCAATCAACAGATCCATACTTCAAATGAAGACCTAGAAAAGGCGAATGAAGGGATTCAATAAGGAATGGTGCAATTTGAACCAATGAGAACAAACAACAACGTCGTGAGGCTTAAATCGATTCACAACTCCTGGTGATAGGGGGTGGAAGCTTTATCCAGAAGACTTGACTACTGTTCTCATGTTTTGATTTCAACCAGAACATTACCTGCAACATTTAGGCAAAACACAGAACTTGGTGGTACTGCTGCTTGACTACCAGCCAAACTAGATCTAAAAGCACTATGAGAAACAAGAAAAGTACCTTTTTTTAAGTTGTGGTTAACCCTGTAATGTTCAGAGAACATCGCGAGAATCAAGGGCAAGCAGGTAGGAATTGGTGTTCTTCTTGAATTTCTGGAGGTTATATGCCTCGGGGAACACCTCCCTGAGCAATGTGTTCCAAAGCCTCGCTGTTAGTTGGATGAACGAATCTTTGAAGAGATATGTTCTGCAGGTCTCCAAAGTGACCACGAAGGGATGTGAAGACTTAACTTGACGGGTTAGTCTCGAAGAGACTGCCAGAGGAGGAACGATTGCTGATAATTCGGAAGAGCATCGCCCATGGAAATATCTATAAAAAAGAGACAGATCTCCTACTCTTCTACGTTGTACTAGAGAGGTGAGCGAGTTTGTAAGCGAGGCATCACCGACGAGACGAATGGCCTTTTTTTGTACAGAATCCAAGAGTTTTAGGGTATGTTTAGGTGCAGCACTCCAAATATGGGAACAGTACTCCAGGACAGGTCGAATCTGTGCCTTGTAAATCATAAGCAGCTGACCTGAGGTGAAATAGCTCCTGGCACGAAACAGAAAACCAAGTTTTTGGGATGCACTTTTAGCAATTGACCTCACGTGATTCTCCCAAGAAAGTTTACTGCCGACCCTAATACCAAGCATCGAAACATCAATGGTATGGTAACTCCGGACAATTCTATGCTGGGCACCCTAAGATCGGCTTTTCTAGAGAAAAGACATGCTTGTGTTTTGCTTGCGTTGAATTCCACCAAGTTATCAGATCCTCATTTAAGAATTGTTGCCAAGTCCATATTTATGTTGTTAACATTTCTTCCTCGTTCGTTTCTGATTTGGCTGGCTGATCTATGTTTCTTCCTTTGTTACTTTTCATTACCTAAAGATGCTCCTAGCAGTTGAGGTATCTTAGGCTAGGTACTGCTAGGTTAACTTCCAACATAAGAACTCTAGGGGAATATAATCTTCCACTGCTCAATTGACGAAACTGAGAAGTCCCTCCTTGAAGAAACCAATCTCCTACCGACATGGAAGGATGCTCTGATCTGATATCTGTCCATCGAAGACAAGCATCAACTCGTCTACTATTTTCTTGCAGCCCCCACTTGGTGGCTATGGCTCTTCTTCACTGGGGTGGTTTCAAAGTTTATCAAAGAGATATGGACCTTGAGAACTTAGTTGCAACGAAACCAGTTACTCTTCTCACGATCCTGTAGAGTCTAAAAGTCTGACGTTCTCTAACACAACTTTTTCCAGATAATCCTGTCCTTGAAAGTTGTCTCCATAAATATCCCTGCAATTTTCCTGCAAACGTATGACCTATAGCTATCGAAGTATGCAAGGCGTATGATGCAATGTCGGAATATATAACCAGTTAAGGTAACGACACATTTTCATCATGTTTAGCATTCGATACGCTCCAGGCTATTTGCAGAGCATCCCTCCCGATTAACGATGCGTGAAATTATCTAGGGGACAAACATGTTGGTATTGAATTCTTGGGTGAGAGACGTATTCGCTTTGGAGGTGGAGGGGTAAGGTGTTGGATATTTGAGGAGTATGAGCCTTATGTAGCATGTGCTGATCGGTAGGATATTCCAGCACAAGGAAGAAACATCCATCAGATCATCATACGAGGATGTATTGATATCCAGTTAGCCTAGACCAGTTCCATGCATAAACAAAATATTGCGATACCATATCAACGAACAACAACTTATTAGAAGTGTCAGTGTAGAGTTGGACGTCGAAAAAGTAAACCAGAGTTACGCATTAAATTAAAAAAAAAAGATGTCCACCGAAATTGTAAAAATCGAAAAATTGGAGTATCGAGCCATCATCAAGTACCTGTATTCAAAAGGGTCAAGAGGTAAGCAGATTTACGAAGATATGCTTAATACCCATGGTGATCAATGTCCTTCGTATGCGACCATGAAAAATTGGACTGCAAGCTTCAAAAGAGGTAAATATTCCATTGAAGATGATGACCGATCAGGAAGGTCAGTTTCTGTGTCAGTCCACGAAAATATCGATGCAGTTCATAACATGATTTTATCAGACCGTCGAATTGGGCTAAAACGGATATCTGAAGCACTGAAGATTTCATACGAACGCGTACATCATATAGTTCACGTCAATTTGGACATGAGAAAAATTTCTGCAAAATGTTTGAATGTTGACCAAAAGCGTGCAAGGGTAGAAGCATCGCGTTCGATCTGTGCTCGATTTGAAAACGATGTAGACTTCTCAAACCGAATTGTTACTATGGATGAGACTTGGGTACATTTCTACGATCCAGAAACAAAGCAACAATCGACACTCTGGTTCTACAAGACCTAAGAAGTTTCTTGTTCAAAAATCTGCTGGAAAAGTTCGTGCTTCAGTTTTTTGGGATTGCCATGGAGTAATAATGATTGATTTTTTGGATAAGGGTAGAACAATAACTGGAGATTACTATTCGACATCACTGACCACTCTACGCGAAAAAGTTAAAGAGAAAAGACACGGAAAGCTATCCAAAGGTATTTTGTTTTTACAGGACAACGCCCCAGTACACAAATCTCATGTTGCCATGCAGAAAATTGGTGATTTAGAGTTAGTATTACTAGAGCACCCCCCTTATTCGCCAGATTTTGCTCCGTCTGACTATCATCTCTTTCCTCAACTAAAACAAAGTTTGAAAGGTCGTAATTTTTCTTCCAACGAGGAGGTAATAAAAGCTGTGGAGGACTGGTTTGCAGAGCAAGAAGAACCATTTTTTTTGAAAGGTCTAGAGACGTTGCAGGTTCGCTATAATAAATGTATTTAATTAAAAGGAGAATATGTTGAGTAATAAAATATTTTGGCTAAGAATTTTTCAATATATCTTCGTATATGTAGATGATTCAGTTTTACACTGAACGTTTTGCTGTGTCTTTTCAGTGTCTTCTGTAGTAGCTCATCCACTACTAGGATCCATCGAAGCAGAGATGTAACTACTTCTGGAGGTGTTCAGCGAGTGGCTTCAACAGAGGTGGTTCAATTATTCACGTGAGTCTTAGCTATTCTCGAACATCCATTTGATAATGGTTGTGTTTACCCATCGTCTTGTGTTCAGGAAGATGTGTCTACTGTTTCCATGAGGTGATTATTTTTAAACGACAGTAAAAGTAGTCTTCTGAGTGAAGAGAATCTCAACTGGCTTCATACCAGAGCATAAGTGAAACCAATTCGTTTTGTATTGAATCTAAAATGGCAAATCTTCAGTCGCCAGAGTTCAAAGAACAGTGTACTCCCCCTGAGGAATATCAAAGACTCTTCCAATTCATTTTCCATCATACACACTGAAGGTAACCGAGCAATTCCAAACTCTTGGTTAGTTAGAGAGGCAACTCCTCTTAATTAAACCTGTTTAGCCTGTCTAGACTCCGAAATACGCTTTGATAAAGCGTGCAATTCTGCACGTAAGGAAAATGGGACCGTGTAAATGATTTCCCTGGACTGATTTTCTCTAATTTATGTCAGAAAGGGTTGTCGCGTCTGTTCTGCAATTCAAATCTTGAAGCCAGGAGGTAAGGAGTGCAGGAACGAGCCTTTAGGAAGTGGATTTTGGCGATTTTTCAATTCCCCGATTCGGCAGAGCAGACTTTCGCTTCGCCTTATTGGGGTGAGTTATTGGCGTGGCCTAAGGGTGCGATATCGAGATTTATGAGGGAATTATTCATTTCTGGGTGGATGTGGAAGGTGGCTCGGAGGAACGAAGAAAGTTTTCTTTCCTCTGCGGAATTGGGTTCATTTTTAGTTGCGAAATACAAAAGTGAGGTGAACAACTTAGATAAATCATGGTCGAGGATTTGAAGGAGGGGAAGTTTCTGTGAGGTGAATAGAAAGTATCGCATTTTCTTGCTAAGCTCCAAAATATACAGAAGTTACAGTAAGAAAGGGTTTACAGTCACTGGGACCTCAAGATCAATTGTACGAGCTGTTCTCAGCATGTTCTTTACAGCTCGACCTCCAGTTCCATAGATCTAATGAAATCCAATATCTGGAAAGGTTTGAACGACTCCTGCAAGTTTCTTGCCCAAAGTATTCTTTCCTTTGCAATTCCAAGGTATTCCTTGAATAAGTGAAGAGGAGTTTCTTCCTCCTTCCAAAAGAATCTAAAATCTTCAGAGTCCGATAAACTTATTCTCACCAGATGCTTCCTGAGGTGACAATGTCTTGTAAGAAAGCCAGTGAGAAGGTTCAACTGGTTCTTGCCGAGATCCAGATACCTTTTTGACCTTGCAATTTCGAACTTTTTGAGGCGATACCTTCTACAGAAGTTAAGACAGTTCAAACATTTTGAGTATCTGTAGAACAATCACAGTTCACTCCAAAAATTAAAAAAAAGAAGTTCAGTATGCCCTGCATCAACCATAGCCTTCCGATGGCTCAAGTAGCCTTGATCAATTTCTCTCCAGATTTGCGATATAAGCCATGTGAGTTCTTGAAGTGTATTTGGAGGTGGTTGATGAGAAACCAAAGCTCTTTGTAGCGAATCCGAAGACTGAGATCTTGCAACCGAGGAGACAGGGCCAAATGCACAATACCATGAATTTTCACAGCTTCATCGGCATTTATCGCATGATGGGGTGCAGCAATATCGTCCAAAAATAAGAAGTTTGGCCCAATAGCAGAACCAAACAAATATCAATGAGTTGCTATATCTGAATCTGTGTATTTGAGCATGATTCATAGTTCCAAAAGGTTGGTTTGCAAATGAATTGGGTCCAATGAAGTATGGGACCATTCTTGTAACACCATTTCCCAGGAAACCTCCTCAAAACGTGTAGATATGAGGACGATAGAATCCAGCCTCCAGCAGAAACCATAGTAGCTGAAATTACACCTTAGCCAATCAGACATATCGAATGCGGTGAGTGATATTCTCATGTCAATCCAGTAAACCAACTCGTATTGAATTCATACGAGGATATATTGAAAAATTCCTAGCCTACTATAGAACCAAACAAAATTTCAATTTCATAATATTTTATTACTCAACATATTCTCCTCTTCATTGAATACATTTATTACAGCGAACCTGCAACGTCTCTAGACCTTTAAAAAAAATGTTTTTTCTTGCTCTTCAAACCAGTCCTCCACAGCTTTCATTACCTCCTCGTTGGAAGAAAAAAATTTACGACCTTTAAAACTATTTTTCAGTTGAGGAAAGAGATGATAGTCGGACGGAGCCAAATCTGGTGAATAAGGGGGGTGTTCTAGAAATTCTAACCCTAAATCACAAAATTTCTGCATGGCAACATGAGATTTGTGTACTGGGGCGTTGTCCAGTATAAACAAAATACCTTTGGATAGCATTTTGCGTCTTTTCTCTTCAATTTTTTTTCTGTAGAGTGGTCAGTAATGTCGAATAGTAATCTCCAGTGATTCTTCTACCCTTATCCAAAGAATCAATCATGATTACTCCATGGAAATCCCAAAAAACTGAAGCAAGAACTTTTCCAGAAGATTTTTGGACACGAAACTTCTTAGGTCTTGGAGAACCAGAGTGTCGCAATTCCATCGATTGTTGCTTTGTTTCTGGATCGTAGAAATGTACCCAAGTCTTATCCATAGTAACAAATCGGTTTAAGAGGTCTACATCGTCTTTAAATCGAGCACATATTGAACGAGATGCTTCTACCCTTGCACGCTTTTGGTCAACATTCAAACATGTGGGGATCAATTTTGCAGAAATTTTTCTCATGTCCAAATTGACGTGAACTATATGATAAACGCGTTCGTATGAAATCTTCAGTGCTTCAGATATCCGTTTTAGCCCAATTCGACGGTCTGATGAAATCATGTCATGAACTGCATCGATATATTCGGGGACTGACATAGAAACTGGCCTCCCCGATCGGTCATCTACTTCAATGGAGAATTTACCTCTTTTGAAGCTCGCAGTCCAATTTTTCACGGTCGCATACGAAGGACATTGATCACCAAGGATATTAAGCATATCTTCGTAAATCTACTCACCTCTTAACCCTTTTAAATACAGGTGCTTGATGATGGCTCGATACTCAAATTTTTCGATTTTTACAATTTCGGTAGACATCTTTATTTTTTAATTTATTGCATAACTCTGGTTTACTTTTTCGACACTTCTAATAAGTTATTGTTCGTTGATATGGTATCACAATATTTTGTTTATGCATGGAACTGGTCTAGGCTAACTAGATATCAATTCATCCTCGTATGTGAGCGACCTACACTGCTATAATGTTCAGAACTCTTTATTCATCGTTCTCCAAAGCTCATCGTGGTGTAATATCACAGCGAATTTCTTCACGCGTTGAAACGTTGAAGCGCTCAGCATGATGCATGTTTGCAGAAATCTCTAATTAATAGGTTTCTCGAGGAATTTTCTTCATTACCATATTTCACCAGCAGAATTTGACTTGTTTTCATGGCAATATCGTTTCTTTTTGTGGCCATAATTCTCATACTACCGAGTTTACAATTTATGAGGTGGAATGAGGTTGAGACGGAAGGCAATGTGAAAAGTTTGCGAAAGTTCGAGTTCTGTCGGGAATATACGGAAAAATTATTCATTTTATGTTGTGGGTGGTTTATTATGATAATGGGATATTATGAGGACTGAATATGATGCCAGATGTTACATTATACAATCTAATATGCAGGGAGAATGGTAAAAAAATTATGGATACTGTGTGTTATTCCTTTTACTGTTTATTCAACATCATTTTTCAATGTTTTCTTTATTCTCATCGTCAATTCATTTGTCTTTCATTAACCATGCCTTTTTCACGGAAAACTTAATCAACAAAAACATCTAAAGTATATTTCCCCTTCTGTTAATTTCCATATTTTGTAGAGATTTTTGTCTTCATCTAAAATACATAAAAAATAGAATATTGTACCAGGACATATCAAAAATCTCCTCCTCCAAAGAGGAGGAGAAAAGTCCCTAGGCGTTTAAAGAAGACAATGAAGAATAAAAATTTGTTGGCAACTTTCGAGATGATTGACTACTCCATATTGTAATGATCTTTTTTCACAATCTAAGCCTGGAAAAGTTCGGTTTCGATGCATAAATTGCTTGCATTGGGCTCAGGAATCTTGTGCTTATGTTCCTAGAAAAACCAAGCGATGATTCGTGACCTTTGTCAGTAGCAATAGTTGCCTGTATGTCATTCTGTCCACAGCATGGAAAAAATTTTTGTTCATCTCAATTTATCTGAGATTATTTAGTTTCTTTTTACTTTTATTTCATAAATGTTGATAAGGTTTTTTAAAGAAAAGACCAAAGGACATTGGTGTAGAATATGACACTACTGTGATTCACTAATAACAAGTTATGCCTCTGAAATAAGACCATATGTCATTTTGTATATACCTTTCTCCTACTTATAACGTTACAACCTGAAGTGACAAGACATGAGAATGAATTTCATGAAAGTATCTTGAGTAGTTCTCTGCAATATTTCGGAGAGGTTGCCAAGAATGGCCCTGTATAATGTACACCGTCTGAATACCAAATGAGTTCACTGGTACCGTAACAACATTGATTAAATTCTGAAATTGAACGTAGTGTATTGAACGATCGTCGCAATCTTGAATTCCCTATACGAAACCCATGGAATCCAGTCGATTTTCTCCGACATCAACAGAACACGTCAATAACCTAACCTTATGGTAGAATGTAACAAGCAGAATGTTTTCAATCAATCAATAACCAAAGAACCTGTTAATTTATCATGTCAATTTCGCCCTTGTCACTTTCGTAATTTGCTCACCCTTGATATCGTGTTTTACCTGCGTAACCAAATTGATGAAATTGAGTTATTGAGGATTGAAACGTGCGTGGGTTTACTTCAGCCATTCATATGTAGGAAGAGTGGAAATTGCTTTTCTTTGAGAATTTTCAGAGGAAGTTTCTTGTGATTTCCAATTTTATGCTTCAAATGGAACTTTTCAGGTTGTAATTTCTTCCAGTCTATTCACAAGTGGCGTTTGAAGATGAATGAATGTACCGGAAAAAGGTATTGGTAGGTCGAGTAGCGGAATTCTTCGCAGCGGCAGCCTACGCTTAATGTTGGAGTCGCTTCTATTTCGAAACTATTTGAACCATGAATCAGTATTGAGATGAAACTTCATTATTTATCTTTATTCGATACAATAGATACGTACACCGATAGTACCCTGTCAGCAGTTCCACAATAGACAGAAGCACCATTCGCATAAGCTGATGTACAAGCTTCCTCGTGTAAAGCCGGCCCCAGACAATGCGTGTATTTGACGAATGTTAGGCATTCGCGGTGCTCCGCGTACTGTGTGGGAGCTCAACTGCGGGTATCGTTCGGCATTCGCCTGCTATCCGAAGTCTTGTCGGTAAAACGGCACGAATCAAAGGAAGACGAAGTACATTCGCGCTCATTCGCGTTAGCTCCCAGACAGTGTGCTTAACTACGCGTAGTAGATTGCCTATTCTGTCTTCAGTCAGCTCCTCTACTGTTCTATACTGAGGCCGTGCGGCGAACGTTTGTGAACAGAGAAACGAATGTCGAACATTTCGCGTTTGCCGCAGTGTGTGGGAGGGTACCCGAAGGCGCACTACGAAGGCACATTCGTCAAATACACGCATTGTCTGGGACCGGCTTAAGACAGCGAGTACTCTACAAATATTTCCGCTGGTCTTAGTCCTGGTGATCTACTCCAGAAAAGTGTCATGTTTTGCATTTCCCATTGCTGTAACGCTGTCCTATAGTGGTCATATCTATGGCCATAGTACCCAAACATTTAATCAAAATCTCCACATGAGTTAGGGATATTCACTTAAATTGCAAAAAAAATATTTTTGTGATGAAAATTCATATTAATATGATTTCAAGTTGCAAATTAATTTTAGCCTGTAGGTCTGCAGCGTATACAGGGTGGCTAAGAAAAATCGAAGAAAATAACGAAATATTATTCCCAGAGAATTCAAGCATTTTAAGACTATCAATACAATGTATGGCCTCCACGGGCATCAGTAACAGCTTGACATCTATTTTGCATACTACACACGAGGTTGTTGAACATTTCTTGAGGAATTTGGTTCCATAAACGGGGCAGAAGCTCTCTCAGATCATTTGAGGATTCTGGGGTAGGTTGATGATTATCTAATCTTCTTTGGAGTATATCCCATGCATGTTCTATGCAATTCAAATCTGGTGAGTGCGGAGGTATTGGTAAAGGTGCGGTCTAGCGTTATCGTCTAGAAATTGAAAAGTTTCACCAAAAGCAGCGTGAAAATTTGGCACAACATTGTCAATGACATGCTCCCTATAGTTCAAGGCGGTCATATTCCCAGGACAAATGTGTAGATCTGTGCGCCCGTTGAAACATATCCCGGCCCATATCATAACACTACCCCCTCGGAATGGATGGACTTCTTGGACATAGCGACGATTATGGAGTATCCGTGGGATTGTCCATACCCTTATTCTTCGAGAATCTGAAAATCGTCCATATCTGGATTCATCAGTGAAAAGGACACTACGCCATTGACCGTTCCAATTGATATGTTGCCTTGTCCATTCCAGTCTTTGGCGCTTATGGTCACGTGTTAATGGAACTCCTCTTAATGGACGTCTAGAACCCAGATTCACCTCTCTCAAACGTCGTCTGATGGTTTCGATGGAAACTTGACCCCATCTGCATTTTGAAGAGTATTCCGTAGCATTCTACACGAAGATGTAGGGTTTCTTCTCGCCGAAACGGTGATGAAACGATCCTGAGCAGGTGTTGTTTTTCATCGCCTACCAAGCCTTGGTCTTTCCAACACGGAACCTGTCTCCCTGAACCTATTCCAAAGTCGAGAAATCACACTTTGGCTGACTTGGAGCCTTTCCGCTACAACAACCTGAGTTAGGCCACCCTGCAGCATTCCCATAGCACTATTAGCCTCAGCGTTTCTTAATTTACGTCTTGGCATTTTCAGGAAACTCGTTTCAAATCGAAGCCGTTGATAAACTGACTTCATTTCAAAATAAGAACATTCGTGAAGGATATGCAAAGAATAAAACTTCAGAAAAAAGTCGACCAGATTGACGAAATGTCTCATACTGATTTTTATTGGATCGATTCACTTTGTTATTGAGTTTGAAATGATTTTACAGCGATTTTCTCCAAGATTACATACTTTTAAAAACGATTGAATACGATATCCCTAACTCTTGTGGAGCAGTACCTATATTTAAATACTGCTATTCTCCAGTTCCCCCATTCAAATTACCATATACGCCAACTCCCTTCTCCAATTTCCCAAAATTCCTCCAGCCTTCTCCCAAACTTCCTTCATTTCCCAGATACATATCTAATACAACCCTGATCCGGCCCAATAAAACCGTTGCCAGGATATGGTCCTAATAGGCGGCGATACGATACAAATGGAAATTACCCTTACGGTCGTCCAACCTTGATTAACCGATATAAAATTCACGGCCTCCTAAATTTTGGCAAACTGCCTTCGGTACCAGTCCGGGAAAACTAATCGGCTCTGGGTGGAAACTGAGGCTTGGAAACGGCAGAGGCTAAGTGTGAATAACGCCACACGATACTGCGAAGACTAATTTCGCATTTGCACCTTATCGTCGCAAGCATGCTTAACGCTGTTTTTTGTCCAGACGCTATAAAATAAATAGTCAGTGTGGAACGTGAATGTCGTCAATGTGGAATTGAGGCATAATTTTAAATCCCTAGATGTGGGGGCTTTATCTTGCGCATAATTTTATCGTTCAATTTGCCATGAAATCTTGAGGACTAGGAAAAAATAAGCGACTTGAATTAAAATTGAAAAAAAAAGATCAACGTCCTTTAGGACCAAAATCATAAAAGATGGATTTATACAAGTGGATATCTAATTCAAAAGTTATCCGATGGATCGTGCTGCCATTGTAGGAGAGTAGTGACAGACCGGTTTCTGGTTTGTTAGGCCGTGATTAGTGCCCCATAACCCAACCTACGATAGCAACCAAATCAAATGGCAGAACTTTTATACTAACTGACGAAAAAACTGCAACAGCCAGAAGAGTTTACATGAAAAAACTTCACGATTTTTTTCTTTAAATCTAATCATTTACTCCTTGCTATACTATCTATGTTTTACAAAAAAAAAATTAAAATATAAAGACCTCCATTTGGGTGTTGTCAGTTTGTTTGTCAATTAGTATATATTCAATATTTCATGTTTATATTCTTTCATCTCATCTTCTTTTTTATGTAAAATTTCATTGCTCAAATGAGATATTTCAATAAACATATTTTGTATGTCTCTCCCCAAATAATTCTGCATGTGCAGAAGTCTTCGTTGATAATTACCACGAAGGAATTTAACCTAATGTGGTATGTTCGTAATAATATCGATTTTGAAAAGCACGTTCTCCCCAATAGAAGGAGAAGAACTGACGACGTATCATACGAATAGAAAATCCCATAAAATTCCCAAATCACGTCGCATCATCTCCGACGGCCATCGAGAGAAAAGTGCACTCTCCGCACATTTATTCACATTTTCCGCCTGATTTTTCTTCTCACAGGGATGATTCGACTTCGCAAAGTTATCACGTAAGGGGCACAAAGAATCTGAAAGCATGACAGAGACGCAGTTTTGATGAAGAATTCGTAATCAGATGTTCGATTGGAAAAGTTGCCTGTTCTTCTTCTGATTTGGCGGGATTGAATTAGGGGATTCCTTTGATGTTGCCGGGGGGATGAAGAGAAAAAAGGACGCGGGAAATGATTGGGAATGCCGAATTCCTGATTCTGGATCAGCCGATTCTTTCGTGAGGGATTTCAGGGCGATATACAAGATATGGCCATTCGAAAAAAAAATCGCCAAATACGTGCCTGACACGATTCTCTGCAAATACCTCAAAGTGCAATTTTCTCTATTGAAATTGATACATTTAGGAAATACTCAAGTACTAACTTACCACGATATTTTTTAACAAAAACACTTAGTTTTGTCTGCTTATATTATCTGCAATTGAAAAGCCATATTTCTCCCACCAAAATAGATTGCTGCTTCGATTTTCTTGAAGATTAGTTTGTAAACACTAATTACTTGTTGATATTTTCGTTGATATCCCAAAAATATCTCATAAAAATTGTTTTTCACAAACCTAACATAATTCCATAACCTAGGTCATAGAATTGTAGTACAATAACCTAACCTCGCCCATTTCTATGATATTTCACAGAGCTTTCGAAAAGGCGATGCCAGATTATTGATTTTCTCTTCAAACAATGGTACTTATAGCGGTAACCTACCTCGCAATGCGAGGTAGCCGTGAAATGGTCAAATCATATCTAGAGCTATCTCGTGATGATTATGTGAAGACTTTCAGTGAATTAGTGTGATAATAACCGTGTACTGGCGAGTTCATGAAATTCCAAGAGGATATTGTTCAGATAGAAACATCACCACAGATTATTTACTGCTAAATATCATTTTATTTTTCATTGATTTCAATTTATTGCGAAGTTTGTATCGACACTCATCATTAATATTCGAATTTTGTATTTCATGGACATTTATTTTGAATATGTACCATAAACAATAATTTTTCAAAGGGAGAAGTGCGTAAAAAATGTATAATTTCATGCTTCTTAGAATTCCATTTCATCTCTCACATTTGTGGGATTGTATTATGACATACGAGTATCTCTATACTCCATTCACTTTTATTTAATCACATAGGAGGTCATGGTTTCGTTTTCAGGAGTTGGTGCCCCTGATGAAAAGCACAGAACATATGATGAAAAGTCAGTGCGCGCACAGAGAATATCGTTAATGACTAAACGACGTTGCCAGTTTTTTTGTTTACATCAAAGTAAAAGTATCAAAGATATTCCACATTTTGTTATGTTTACAAATTGTTCGCAGATTTTTGGTGTTTAATCGATATTTGCATGTGAGTCGAATATCCAAGATTAACGGATGTTTATTAATTGTTTTTAGCACCAGTTTGGATCGTGAGGACGATTTTCAAGACCAGGACGAATATTTACATTTCGAGGTTAAACACGGGAATTCCGTTGAAAAAGCTGTTATTTAGACAGATATCGCAGTAGATGGATCGGATGGAGCCTCGAGAGGTCGATTAGGATGATATTTTTCAGGTTTTCCAAGAAATTTGGCGATATCTGAGCAGATATGCAGAAGTGAGGTACCTCACTAATGAGGTGGAACTAAGACCCAATTCTCCTATAAGAAACGCCTTTCAAATGTCTTTGGGTTGATTTTTTAACGAATTCTTGATTAGAATCAACAATTGATGTCGCAAAGTCTTGAACTTTCAGTCCAAGAGGATAATAAACATTAAATCTTCACAAGCATGCATATGAAAATTATGTGAAAGCAATGCAATTTTCTTCCATGGCGAAAAATAATATATTTCAACAGTGATCTCTTGTACTTTTCATGCAAATAACTAGAAAAGGAATCCTTTCTATCAATTCATATAAACGTTAATTATTTTCGTCCATCACATCTCTTCCAATTTATTCATTTTCCGAATAAATTCACATTCTGAGAAATACGCTAAGAATGTAGAAAGGGCAACATAGTATTGACTTGGAACATAAAAATATTTTGAAAGACGTCATAACTTCGATACAGAGTGGAATGAGTTAAATTTCCAAGGCCAGAGTTGTGATTTCATAATTGTGAATGGAGTATACATCAAACGCTTTTCCATCATAGAGTTTTCAGTCTTGACAAAGTTGATAAACATTCTGACAACATTGTTAACTTGTACAGAGATCAGAGAGTTTATAAATTCAGACTTCTGTGATATTAAAAATCCAGGGAAGCATCCAGATTATCCTTATTATTTTTGATGTCTTCCTCAAATTTTATCGTGTATAATATGGGAAAGTCGAAAACGAGCGAAGCGTTTCATAAAAAAAAATATAAGAATTAAAAATCCAGGGAAGCATCCAGATTATTCGTATGATTTTTGATCAATTCTTCGAATTTTATCGGGTCAAACTTGAAAACGACGTGTTTTATAAAAAAAACACAAGAATACTTTTAGTTTTAAAATGATTGATTCTTTCGAAAATATGAACCGTATATATTTTTAAAGTGGTTTCCTAGTATTTTTGCGTGGATTTATGAATCGGCTACGGTGTAATTTTCACAGTTGAATTATATGTACAAGTCAAAGACTCACCCTGTAGAATTAAAAACTGAAAACGAGAAATGAACACAATTATCTACAAAACATTGTTTTTCTTCTCGGAATAATTCAAAACGGAAACTCTATATGGTGAAGTGTAAAATAATACTACGACCGGAAAAGGAATCCAATAATCTCATTACGCTCTTTGATCCAATGATCCAGTCTACCTAGACAGATGTTGACCTATATTTGTACCACCTACGCTAACGCACCTCAGAGTGCAATGCCCTGCCGTATCTGCATTAAATCCCTGGAAAATAGAGATGAATGAACTGCATGCACATCCCCTTATACCCCGACCTATTATTAACTTGCCAGATAGTTTTTGCTCCTCGTCAGATTTTCACAAAAACACGATATGACTTGTACGGTTCTCAAACGAGTATAGAAGTTTGATCTTTGGAAACTTGGAGAATTTTCTGGAGGATATATTACATCGGGGTCGTTGGTAACTTTGATCTAGGTTTATAATGGTGATATGGGAGAAGTCAGAAGTTAGTGAACTCTATAACTTTCTCAATTTTATGAGCTCGTTATTTTTTCAGGAAAAGCACAGTTGAAAAAAGTTTGGGAAACTGTATTTGGCTTGTTAGTCTTCAAAGGGAGAGTTTTATTGAAAAACTTTGTTGAAATGTGAAACTATACGATGTGTTGACTGTGTGTGTATGAGGTATACAGGGAGTCCCGCCAAGAAGACTAGTTTTGATTACATATCCAAATCAACTTGATGACGACAGGAGAAAATAACTGATGTGTTGAAACATTTTATCATGTTTAAGCTTCGTCCACGAGGTTTTACGAGGATATATTGACAAATTCTTAGCCTACTATAAAACCAAACAAAATTTAAAAGTCAAACTATTTTAATACTCGACATATTCTCGTCTTAATTGAATATATTCATTACAGCGAACCTGCAACGTCTCTAAACCTTTCAAAAAAAATGTTTCTTCTTGCTCTGCAAACCAGTCCTCCACAGCTTTTATTACCTCCTCGTTGGAAGAAATGAGGTGATGCGTTTAAGAGAAACACTAAAACACTTGTGTACGAGGACGGAACTTTATTTTTGTGGAGACCTATTCTAGCTATTAACTAACAACTGTCTGGTTTTACCTATTGCTGTGGTATTTATACACCTGCCAAATGGGTTCCGTGGTCTTGCGCCTCCCAAAACTTTCTAGTCCCTCTTGTACCTGAAAGTGACCGATATTCTTTGAAGGTTTGTGGTTTATGAAATTCGGGAATTTCCTTGACGGTAGAGAAAGTTGAGGGTCAAATCCAAGAATGTCATTGTTACAATGTGCAGGTATCTTACGAATTATGGGGGTGACAAACTTGGTTCGACACAGGCACTGTGTCGAATCGCTTCTGTCGCCACAGAAAATTTACAACCTTTTGAACTTTTTTTCAGTTGAGGAAAGAGATGATATTCGGACCGAGTCAAATCTGGTGAATAAGGGGGGTGTTCTGGTAATTCTAACCCTGAATCACGAATATTTTGCATGGCAACATGAAATTTGTGTACTGGGGCGTTGTTCTGTAAAAACAAAAAACCTTTCGATAGCTTTCCGCTTCTTTTCTCTTTAATTTTTTTCCGTAGAGAGGTCAGTAATGTCGAATAGTGATCTCCAGTTATTATTCTACCCTTATCCAAAAAATCAATCATGATTACGCCATGGAAATCCCAAAAAACTGATGAAAAAACTTTTTCAGCAGATTTTTGGACACGAAACTTCTTAGGTCTTGGAGAACCAGAGTGTCGCCATTCCATCGATTGTTGCTTTGTTTCTGGATCGTATAAATGTACTCAAGTCTCATCCATATAGTAACAATTCGGTTTGAGAAGTCTACATCGTTTTCAAATCGAGCACAGATCGAACGCGATGCTTCTACCCTTGCACACTTTTGGTCAACATTCAAACATTTGGGGATCCATTTTGCAGACATCTCATGTCCAAATTGACGTGAACAATATGTTGAACGCGCTCGTATGAAATCTTCAGTGCTTCAGATATCCGTTTTAGCCCAATTCGACGGTCTGATAAAATCATGTCAGATCTGCATCGATATTTTCGGGGACTGACGCAGAAACTGGCCTTCCCAATCGGTCATCATCTTCAACCGAAAATTTACCTCTTTTGAAGCTTGCAGTCCAATTTTTCACGGTCGCATACGAAGGACATTGATCACCAAGGGTATTTAGCATATCTTCGTAAATCTGCTTGCCTCTTAACCATTTTAAATACAGGTACTTGATGATGGCTCAATTTTTCGATCTTTACAATTTAGGTTGACATCTTTTTTTTTAAATTCATCTGGTTTACTTTTTCGACGTCGAACTCTACACTGACACTTCTAATAAGTTATTGTTCGTTGATATGGTGTCGCAATATTTTGTTTATGCATGGAATGGGTCTAAGCTAACTAGATATCAATACATCCTCGTAGATATGCCAAAATGAACCAGCACTTACTGCTGAAGTCATGAACCCTATTACCTTTAACATCAACCCAAGACAACACGATTTTTCGAATTTATTTTTCCTCACTTTCTCACACTTTGCTAAGCACCTGATTGAATGTAAGCATGATTTTGACCAGTCAACAAATTTTAAAATCTTACATTTGGCGAATAGAGGTCAGTTATTAGACAACCTTGAAAATATGGAGATAGTGAGATTGTATAAGATGAATCGTAATATGCTGAATAAACAGATTGGCTATAGCTATACTCCGGTTTTCTCCTCGTTGATCTGATTTGTTGTTGTACTGAAATATGAGTTTAACTTGCGCTTATATAGATGTCGTTTATAGTCGATACCTCTAGTTTTGGTTTATTTTATTTGTAATATTTACAGATGTCGTCTGAATGTTGTCTTGTCATCATGCCTTGACCGTTAGAGGTCGCTTGTTCTGTTTCCTGTGTTTGAGTAATTTGATGTAATTCAAAAAAAGTAGCCATGCGCACCTTTTTTGATCGTTGTATGTTTTGACCGCCTTGAATTTTGATTATTTGACGAATTTTCCGAAGATTGTAGCTTGTATGTAAGTAATTTGTAATATTTATGTATTTTAAGATTTTGATGATTTTCCATGTAGCTTAGACTTGAGAATGGAATTGTAGTGAAAAAATTCCGAAACTAGTCGTCAACTGTATTTAGTTTTCAATAAAGATTGTGGGATAAAGGACCTCTTCTTCTTTTCTGCAATTATTTTTCCTTTAATGAATGAACTTTAAGATGCCATCGACCGTGGGTTACCCTGTATAGTTATAGTTCGTACCTTCATCCCCCACCCTTCCTTACCACCCTTCGGACATCCTATCGTCCCCAATTAACTATAGTGCTCCGCTGAAAACCCGATAACTTCCTATCCAAGCCACACGCCTGAAAACCCTCTATTCCGCCGAAGATACGCCATCATAAACCTTCATCCATCACTCCGAAACGTCCGACTTGTCACAACAAGAAATTAGGCGAGGTTCATCGATTCCTCCTCAGAACAATTAACTGTTTAACAATCCATAACACCGACTGTAAGAAACTAATTTCCCTCTGGCAACAATGGTTGGCACACGGCGCCGATGGAGATAGGAAATTCGGCCCAAGTTTCACAAAGTAAACAATCGTAGACCCTCAGGCTGAAAACTTCGATTGTAAAGACCTGGAGGTAGTCAATTCGCGGTTACGTGCAAGTTTGTTATTGGAAAATATTGGAATAGTAGTTACGAATTGGCGGATGCGACGGTTACTGGAATTGTGATAGTTTTTGGTTGATTCGAAGTCAGGAGAAGAAATATTGATATTATATCGGAATTCTCTGATCTCCTGATGATTCCTGATTGAATTTGTGATCGGAGTCAGTAAAAATTGCTGTGGAATCAATCAAAAAGGAATCTGATCCCAAATGCAATATCGATTTGTGAAAAAAATACGATTATTCTCTATAATCCCTCAATTTCTGCAGATATTGAACCCAAATCTGTTGCACGAAATCCAATGGGGGCGAAGGAATATTTCTGGTTCGCATCATGCACCTAGAGTAACCAGTGCCGGGGTTGATAGGGTTCACCACCATAAAATTCGAAAAATCCATAACACGGCCCTGTTCAAATTCAAACTAAATATTTTTTCCTGAATGAGCGATTCGAAATTCACGAAAAAGTGTTCATGACAATTTTTTCTATCCCACTCAGTTACGTGACAAATTCATATTTTGTGGATTTGTATAACACAAATTGGCGAATGAGCCGGTTTGAAAAAAAGTGGAAAAACTATTATTTTTCATAATTCCTTAATCTCTCGAGATATTGGACCCAAGTTTGGTACAAAGTATCAACTGAAATGGCGAAATATTCCTTGTTAGTATCATGCCCCTAGATCAGCCAGTGCCGGGGTTGAGGGGGTTCACTACCATAAAATTCGAAAAATTCATAATACGGCCCTGTCTAAAATCAAACTTTGTTTTATTTTCTGAAAGAGCGATTCAAAATTCAATGAAAAGATTTCGTGACATTGTTTTCTATCTGATTCAGTTACTTGACAAATTCATATTTAGTGGATTTGAATATCACAAATTGGCGAATGCGACGGTTTCTAGAATGGACTTTGGTGTCGGTTGATTGAAGGACAAAAGACAAAATATTACTACTATACAAGAATGAGGTACTTCTCTCATGCTTCCTTCTTGAATTCAAGATCTTATTCAGTGAAAATTGCTGTGGAATCAATCGAAAACTCATCTGATTTCAAAATGAGGTTGTGAAAAAAACGAACATTCTTCATAATTCCTCAATCTCGAAAGATATTGAACCCAAATTTGCTACATAGAATCAACTGGTGTGGTGAAATTTTCCTTGTTACTGGAGGAGGTTTTTCAGTCACAAGGAACACTACTTTATATACAGTTTATTCAAACAGCAACGTTTCGAGAATTATATTCTCTTCTTCAGGCTAAAAAAATTACATTAAGTTACTGAAGCAGGCAAAAGTATTCAATAAAAATAATGAGGACAACACGTAGTAAAAAAATCAAACGAATACAAAACAATATTCAAAAATTAAACATGAATAATGTGAAATTGTATGCGCCTCCACCAAATTACTCAAACAAAGACAATCATAAAAATAAATTAAATTGCACCAGCTCACCTTTTGAACAACATTAATAAAATAATTCATTTGAATATTGATTCAAAATCGTGGTTGTTTGTCTCAAAATAGTCTCCATATCTCGGGGCCTTATTACTTGACGTATTGGAATTGGCAGGTTCATCGGTTGAAATGGGAAACACAAGTGAACAAGATGGAAATCCGTAGGATCATGAAAAACTACAATTGGATTTCTTTTATCAGGTTCGAATATGCTATGTTCAATGAACCTATGTCAGATCGCGAATTGATTGAATTTGGGTGTCTCTTGATGAATAGCATCTCTTTAAAATTCCTTTTGAACCAATTGTTTTCCATGGTCAAAATCTTCGCTTCCTCAAAGTTGAACTTGTGACTCTCAGATTTGACATGTTGGGAAAGAGCCGTTGTCTCAGATTGTTTTTTGCAATCTGATTGATGTTGTTTGAGTCGAGAACCGAAATATTGCCGGGTTTGTCCGATGTACAAACCCTCACAATCCATACAATTTATCTTGTAGACTAAACCTGACTGTCTAAAGTCAGGGTCTCTGTCCTTCAAACGGGAAAACAAACATTTGACTGTCTTCCTATAATAGGAGACAATTGTAGAAGATGTACTACGCATTACGTTTATCATTCTTTGGCTCAGTTTGGGGACATGAATGAGCTTGAAATATTTATTAGTTGTTGTGCTCAAATCAACACGATCCTGTGGCTCAAGAGTTGAACGGTCGCAGTTGAAGAAAATTTTATTTACAAGGCTTTTTGGGTAACCATTCTGATAAAGGAACGTTGCCTGCTCTCTGAAATTTTTGGGATGGAATGACACGTGTGACATATTAAGGATTTTATGCTTTATCGACTTAATAATTGCAATTTTTTGCGCTGTTGTATGGAGTGAATTGAAGTGCAACGTTCTGTGAGACGCCATGGGCTTAGAGTACAGATCGGTTATGATGCGACCCCCATCTCTTACAAGCAATATGTCAAGAAATGGGATTCTACCATTCTCCTCAATTTCATGTGTAAATTGTAAGTCTGTATGAAAGTTGTTAAAAACTTCCAAAACCGTCTCTATCTTGTCACAAGGAACAGACATAATTATGTCATCTACATAGACAAAAATAATCGGTATATGGAAGTCTAAGATGGACAGAACATACTTAATCAGGTTGTTCATAATTAGTTCAGCTAAAATTGGTGAAGCTGGGTTCCCCATGGCAGAGCCTCTGATCTGTGCATAAAATTTGTTGTTATGTTGAAAATAACTATTTTTGAATATGAACCTTACAATAACAACCACCATGTCAAGAGGAATATCGATAAAGTTTCGGTATTGTTCCCAGTTCTCCTGCAACAATCTCACCACCAAATCTTGGGGAATATTAGTGAACAGAGATTTGACGTCCACGCTTATCAGAACATATTCTTCAGGAATGTCAGCTATCACACCGATTCTGGAAATAAGATCTGAAGAATTCTTAACAGAAAATGTAAATAGGTGTCTAATTTTTCTTAATACGGTACATATGAACTTCGAAACATTATAGGTGGGTGCATTGCAACAGGAAACCACAGGTCTTAGTGGGTTACCATCCTTATGAATTTTGACAAGACCGTAAATTTTTGGGGGAACTGAATTATATTTCCTCAACTGCTTTGCCTCAACACGTGAAATCACAGAACAAGCCTCCAATTGTTTAATAAGTTTGTTGGCGTCAGCTTGAACTTATTAAACAATTGGAGGCTTGTTCTGTGATTTCACGTGTTGAGGCAAAGCAGTTGAGGAAATATAATTCAGTTCCCCCAAAAATTTACGGTCTTGTCAAAATTCATAAGGATGGTAACCCACTAAGACCTGTGGTTTCCTGTTGCAATGCACCCACCTATAATGTTTCGAAGTTCATATGTACCGTATTAAGAAAAATTAGACACCTATTTACATTTTCTGTTAAGAATTCTTCAGATCTTATTTCCAGAATCGGTGTGATAGCTGACATTCCTGAAGAATATGTTCTGATAAGCGTGGACGTCAAATCTCTGTTCACTAATATTCCCCAAGATTTGGTGGTGAGATTGTTGCAGGAGAACTGGGAACAATACCGAAACTTTATCGATATTCCTCTTGACATGGTGGTTGTTATTGTAAGGTTCATATTCAAAAATAGTTATTTTCAACATAACAACAAATTTTATGCACAGATCAGAGGCTCTGCCATGGGGAACCCAGCTTCACCAATTTTAGCTGAACTAATTATGAACAACCTGATTAAGTATGTTCTGTCCATCTTAGACTTCCATATACCGATTATTTTTGTCTATGTAGATGACATAATTATGTCTGTTCCTTGTGACAAGATAGAGACGGTTTTGGAAGTTTTTAACAACTTTCATACAGACTTACAATTTACACATGAAATTGAGGAGAATGGTAGAATCCCATTTCTTGACATATTGCTTGTAAGAGATGGGGGTCGCATCATAACCGATCTGTACTCTAAGCCCATGGCGTCTCACAGAACGTTGCACTTCAATTCACTCCATACAACAGCGCAAAAAATTGCAATTATTAAGTCGATAAAGCATAAAATCCTTAATATGTCACACGTGTCATTCCATCCCAAAAATTTCAGAGAGCAGGCAACGTTCCTTTATCAGAATGGTTACCCAAAAAGCCTTGTAAATAAAATTTTCTTCAACTGCGACCGTTCAACTCTTGAGCCACAGGATCGTGTTGATTTGAGCACAACAACTAATAAATATTTCAAGCTCATTCATGTCCCCAAACTGAGCCAAAGAATGATAAACGTAATGCGTAGTACATCTTCTACAATTGTCTCCTATTATAGGAAGACAGTCAAATGTTTGTTTTCCCGTTTGAAGGACAGAGACCCTGACTTTAGACAGTCAGGTTTAGTCTACAAGATAAATTGTATGGATTGTGAGGGTTTGTACATCGGACAAACCCGGCAATATTTCGGTTCTCGACTCAAACAACATCAATCAGATTGCAAAAAACAATCTGAGACAACGGCTCTTTCCCAACATGTCAAATCTGAGAGTCACAAGTTCAACTTTGAGGAAGCGAAGATTTTGACCATGGAAAACAATTGGTTCAAAAGGAATTTTAAAGAGATGCTATTCATCAAGAGACACCCAAATTCAATCAATTCGCGATCTGACATAGGTTCATTGAACATAGCATATTCGAACCTGATAAAAGAAATCCAATTGTAGTTTTTCATGATCCTACGGATTTCCATCTTGTTCACTTGTGTTTCCCATTTCAACCGATGAACCTGCCAATTCCAATACGTCAAGTAATAAGGCCCCGAGATATGGAGACTATTTTGAGACAAACAACCACGATTTTGAATCAATATTCAAATGAATTATTTTATTAATGTTGTTCAAAAGGTGAGCTGGTGCAATTTAATTTATTTTTATGATTGTCTTTGTTTGAGTAATTTGGTGGAGGCGCATACAATTTCACATTATTCATGTTTAATTTTTGAATATTGTTTTGTATTCGTTTGATTTTTTTACTACGTGTTGTCCTCATTATTTTTATTGAATACTTTTGCCTGCTTCAGTAACTTAATGTAATTTTTTTAGCCTGAAGAAGAGAATATAATTCTCGAAACGTTGCTGTTTGAATAAACTGTATATAAAGTAGTGTTCCTTGTGACTGAAAAACCTCCTCCAGTGTTAATATTAGGAACGATATAAGCCATACTAATTTTCCTTGTTAGTATCATGCCCCTAGAGAAGCCAGTGCCGGGGTTGATGGGGTTCACTACCATGAAATTCGAAAAATTCATATTACGGCTCTGTCTAGAGTCGAACTTTGTATTTTGTTCTGAAAGAGAGATTCGAAATTCAAGGAAAAGATGTCTTGACATTTTTTCATATCTGACTCAGTTACGTGATAAATCCATATTTTGTGGATTTGAATAACACAAATTGGCGAATGAGCCGGTACCAAGAATTGAATTTGGTTTCGATTGATTGAAGGGCATAAGACGAAATATTACCACTATACAAGAATTAGTTACATCTCTTATGATTTCTTCTTGAATTTAGGATCTTATTCGGTGAAAATTCCTGTGGAATCAATCGAAAACTAAAATGTTTTCAAAATGAGTTTGTGCAAAAAAACGATTATTCTTCATAATTCCTCAATCACTGCAGATATTGGACTCAAATTTGGTACACAGAATGAACTGGTGCGGTGGAATAGGCACTGTTAGTATCATGCCCCTAGAGCAGCCAGTGCCGGAGTTGAGGGGGTTAATTACCATGAAATTCGGAAAATTCATAATACCGCTCTGTCTAGAGACGAACTTTGTATTGTTTTCTGAAAGAGCCATTCGAAAGTCAAGGAAAAGATGTCCAGACATTTTTTCATATCTGACTCAGTTACGTAATAAATCCATATTTTGTGGATTTGGTAACACAAATTGGCGAATGTGCCGGTTTCATTAATTGAATTTGGTTTCGATTGATTGAAGGGCACAAGACAAAATATTACCATTATACAATGATTAGTTACATCTCTTATGCTTCCTTCTTGCATTTGACATCTTATTCAGTGAAAATTCCTGTGGAATCAATCTAAAACTCATCTGATTCCAAAATAAGATTGTGAAAAAACGATTATTCTTCATAATTCCTCAATCTCTGTGGATATTGGACTCAAATTTGGTACACAGAATGAACTGGTGTGGTGGAATATTCACTGTCAGTATCATGCCCCTAGAGTAGCCAGTGCCGGAGTTGATGGGGTTAATTACCATGAAATTCGGAAAATTCATAATACGGCTCTGTCTAGAGTCGAACTTTGTATTGTTTTCTGAAAGAGCCATTCGGAATTCAAGGAAAAGACGTCCAGACATTTTCTTATATCTGACTCAGTTACATAATAAATCCATATTTTGTGAATTTGGATAACACAAATTGGCGAATGTGCCGGTTTCATTAATTGAATTTGGTTTCGATTGATTGAAGGGCACTAGACAAAATATTACCACTATACAATAATTAGTTACATCTCTCATGCTTCCATCTTGCATTTGACATCTTATTCAATGAAAATTCCTGTGGAATCAATCTAAAACTCATCTGATTCCAAAATAAGATTGTGAAAAAACGATTATTCTTCATAATTCCTCAATCTCTGTAGATATTGGACTCAAATTTGGTACACAGAATGAACTGTTGCGGTGGAATGTTCACTGTTAGTATCATACCCCTAGAGCAGCCAGTGCCGGAGTTGATGGGGTTAATTACCATGAAATTCGGAAAATTCATAATACGGCTTCGTCTAGAGTCGAACTTTGTATTGTTTTCTGAAAGAGCCATTCGGAATTCAAGGAAAAGATGTCCAGAAATTTTCTTATATCTGACTCAGTTACGTAATAAATCCATATTTTGTGGATTTGGGTAACACAAATTGGCGAATGTGCCGGTTTCATTAATTGAATTTGGTTTCGATTGATTGAAGGGCACAAGACAAAATATTACCATTATACAATAATTAGTTACATCGCTCATGCTTCCTTTTTGCATTTGACATCTTATTCAGTGAAAATTGCTGTGGAATCAATCTATAACTCATCTGATTCCGAAATAAGATTGTGAAAAAACGATTATTCTTCATAATTCCTCAATCTCTGAAAATATTGGACCCAAATTTGGTACATAGAATCAACTGGTGTAGTGAAATATTCCTTTTCAGTATCATGACCCTAGAGCAGCCAGTGCCGGGGTTGATGGGGTTAACTACCATAAAATTCGGAAAATTTATGATACGGCCCTGTCCAAAATAGCAACAACATTAAAAACAAGTTTTTCGTAAAAAAATTGGCAAGATCTAGTGATGTCTGAAGTGTACAACATAGTTAATTTAAATTTGAACACATACTTTGACTGAATTTGATTTTTGTATTCGTATTCAGATTTGAATTTTGTAGAGAAACTCTCTACAGTAACATTATTTTTATAATTATTCAACAAGACTAATGAGCACATGCTTGATGATATTAAAAGGTCAATAAATATTCACTCTAACCTAACTATGCTCCAACTATAAAGCAAGTGATAACGTATATCATTAAGAAATTTAATGGAAATCTCAATAATTAATGTATACATCATTCCTAAGGACTGAACGCAAATAAATTCGCTCTCACAAAAACGCCTATATCTCTTGAACCAATTGAGAAAAAATCAAAATTTGATCATAGTTAGCTTTGTTATGAACATGTGGAATATTTACTTCATAGATATTCCAATTCTCTGTCGCAAAATGTCAAGCGAAGTGAAAACACGAGAATTTATAGTGAAACTTTTTCAAAATAATCAAAAATGGAGCTTCAAAAGAATGGCAAAAGAGGCTCGCGTTCGTCCGGAAACGGTATCAAGAGTTATTAAGCGCTCCAACGAAGATCTTACAATCAACCTCAAGGAAGGAACCGGGAGGAAAAAGGGGTTTCATAGCCCAAAAAAAGTGAAGAAAGCCATCAGCCTTCTTCAGAAGAATCCAAACCTTTCAGGACGGAAAGTGGCCCAAATAGTATGGGTTGTTCGCAGTCAACCGTTCAGAAAATCAAGTCGAGTTGTGGGCTTAGAACATACAAAGTTCAGAAAGTGCCAGACAGATACGCTGTGAAGAATCAAGAAGCGAAATCAAGAGCAAATAAATTAAAAAAATATTTCTCGAAAAATTTTTCCTGTTGCATGATAGACGACGAAACCTATGTCTTGGCTGATTTCTCGCAACTTCCTGGTCAGGAATTTCATACTGAAGATTCTCCTGGAAATGTTGACGAACAATTTCGCGTGAAGAAACAAGCAAAGTTTCCTAAAAAACTCCTGGTTTGGCAAGCAATTTGCACTGCTTGTGGGAAAAGGAGCAAATTTTTCGTTGGCCAAGGCTCTGTTGACTCGGAGATATACATCGAGGAATGCTTGAAAAAGCGACTCTTACCATTTTTACGTGAGCAAGATGTGTCAACAATCTTTTGACCAGATTGAGCTTCATGCCACTACAGCAAGGCCACCAAGGAATGGTACGAAGCTAATGAGGCCAATCCACCAAATTGCCCAGAAATCAGGCCAATCGAGAAATATTGGGCCCTGGTGAAAATAGAATTGAAGAAGACTAAGAAATCAACGAAAATATAGCGGAATTCAAGCAAAAGTGGAAGACAGCATCCCAGAAAGTGACTGAGAACACTATAAGAAGCATGATGGGAAGAATTCCAGAAAAAATCCATGAATTTTGTGAAAAATAGTTTTGGTTTTTTTATTTTAAAAACAGTTTTCATTAGAATTAGAAGATGATTCGAAAATGAGTTTGATTTTCGAAATCGGTCTAGTGGTTCGAACGATATAAGCGTTTTTGTGATAGCGAATTTATTCTCGTTCAGTCCTTAGTGTTGATAAAACAATCCTTTTAGTTATTAAATCCATCTGTCGAATTCTTTTCAAAAAATTATAAACCACAAAACAAATAGATCGAGCAGAAGATCCAAATGCTATAGTTCCAGAATTCTTTATAGAATGCGATAAAATACAGCGTGATCCATTTAATGAAATGATATTTCTTCCACCTCCCTCAATTGTTGATTTCATTTGTGAGGTTCTCAAAGTTAAGGCTATAAATTCAATTCAATAAGTGGATTAAATCTTCTATACTCCCCCAGAAATTAATATAGAAGAGAGTTTTCGTTTTCTGAATTGTCAAAGTTGATGATAGCAATTTTATTCGAATAAGATATTGATAAACAAACCGAAAATTCGAAGAAAAAAAGATACTTGGTTGATTACAAATCAAACTTTTCGATAAATCCAAATTATAAACAAGAAAAAAAATATGGAAATAAAATAGCAAAATCAGTAAATAAACATAATCAGAATTATGGTGTTCTTTCCAACGTAATCCTCAATAATCTTACAATATATTTCGAATGCTCTTACGTCTTGAGTAAAAAAACATTTTTCTTCCGAAATCTTCCAACCACAACAAAACTCACCTCAATATATTCTCGCAATTTTGTACCACTCCAGTCATAAAATAATACATGATCACAACATCTCCAACTTTCCACAGAGTTCACACAGGAAAAACTATCGGAAAACACAAACAACCCGCGGAAACTTCCGTGTATCAGAGTCCTAGGGATGAGGCTGATGAGTCCACGTTATCAAGTTGGCCGGGATGGAATGCTGTGTATATTCGCGAAATCGGGACGCACATGCTATGCGGGAGTTGCGGCCAAGGCGACGTTGTCGAAGCTACGAAGATGGGGAAGGAGGAAGGAATTCCCCCGAAATCCTAGAAACTTTGGGCAGGATCAAGCGGAGTTAGAGGCAGCGATAGTCAAGGTCAGAATTGGAAGGGGGGAAGATGACAACATTGACGAGGAGGTGCACGATGTAGATGAGGGGTTTCGTACTGATGACAAAATTAAACATTATAATATACAGGGTGGGCCATCCATAATTTTTCACCCCGAATTTTAAGTTTTGGAATGGAATAACGAAAAAACGCTTAGACAGGTCAAATTTTGTTGAAAGGGGTCTTATGAGAGTATTCAAATGGGTTTGATATCACGTTGAAGATGGTTTGCAGAATTGTCAGGGAGGTTTTAGGAAAAATAGGAATTTTTCTGATCAGGAATATCCCACTACTTTCATCGAATCAGGTTTTAATAAGAAATAAAAAACAGGAACAGCATTCGTCGACTTATCATCGGCTTATGATACTGTTCGGAAATATGGTTTAATTTTCAAACTTCTTAAGCATTTGAAATGTGGGAAAATGGTTGGTTTAATTGAGAATATGTTGACGGACAGGAGACTTCGTGTTTTTATTGATGGTGATAGTAGTAGTTTCAAGACTTTGAATAACGGACTTCCCCAAGGATCGTTGTTGTTTTAATTGATATTTGAGTGATATTCCTGATACTTCCTCCGAGAAATTTATTTATGCAGATGATATTGCTCTTGCCTTCCGTCATTCTGATTTCAACATTCTCGAGAATACTTTAACTAAAGATTTAGAAATTTTGAGGAACTATTTTCTGGAGTGGCGTTTATACCCGAGTCCCACTAAAACAGAGGTGTCGTGTTTTCATTTGAATAATCACCAAAAGCATAAAACTTTGAGGGTTAGTTTCAATAATACAGTTTTAAATCATAATTTCACTCTCAAGTATCTGGGAATAAAACTAGATTCTTCTTTGACTTTTAAGGCTCATTTGGAAAGTTTACGTCTAAAGTTGAAGACGAGGAATAATATAATTCAAAAATGAGTTGGTACATCCTGGGGTGCCGATGCTGCCACTCTTCGTACGGCTGCTGTAGCCTTGTTTTTTTCTGCAGCTGAATACTGCTGTTCTGTTTGGTTGAATAGTTCCCATGTCCAAAAAATTGATGGGCATCTCAATATTTCTATGAGGATTATAACTGGAACCATTAAATCTACTTCATTAGCTTGGTTACCAGTTCATTCTAACATAATACCTCCTCATATTCGTAGACAGGTTGCTGCCATGAAGTCTTGGGATAAATTTCATTCCTTTCCAAATTCATTTCCTATTATGAGTTATGTGCCAGATACAAGACTGGCTAGATCGAAATCTCGAAAGCCTCTATGCATAAATAATTTTCTTTATTCTAAAAAAAATCATAAAGAAATTTGGAGTTCGGAATGGACTTCATATGATTTTTCCAATAAAAGTTTAATTCTCGATCCTTCTGAGAAAGTCCCCGGTTTTCATCTGTCTAGGAAAAACTGGTGTCTATTGAATCGTCTTAGGATAGGTCATGGTCGTTGTAATAGTATGCTCTTCAAATGGAATGCCATTGATAGCCCGATATGTGAGTGTGGGCATGAAGAGCAAACTATTGACCATTTGGTCAATAATTGTTCAATATATAAATTTCCAGATGGTTTTAACTCTATTCATTCGATATCTGATTCATTTTTGAGATGGCTTGGTACTTTCAAATCAATTTGAATATATTAGTTGATTTTGCTTTTCTGTTTTTTCTCTCTTCGGTTTTTGTTTCAGATTATTTAAAAATGCTTTGTCAACCCCTTTGAAGAAATGAAGAAAGAATTACATTCGAAGAAGAAGATGCCCTCCAATATGAATATTCGTAAACAAATCCAATATCCCTACACTTATACGGGGAGACAGAGTTTCTGCTGAGGTTTTTATCTGTGCTCTTGCATCATACGCAGAACTGTAAGGTGCCCCGTTTGACATTCCTCTGCTAATACTGAGATTAGGAGCGGAGAATGGATCAATATGTTTGTTTGAATGATCTGTTCCTTGTTGCCTTTTCGAGACACATGCCATAATTGGAAACAAATCTGTACAGCTCCATTTCATAAGAATATATTATATCACTATCCCTCTAGCTGCAACCCCTCACAGCTCTCATTTTTGAATTGGGAAAAGTGGTCGAGCAGCACCTTGTTGGAAAGTCAATTCAATTTCCTTCGTTCCACTCAATGAAAACCGACTAAATTTTGGCTTTATCTGTTGGGAATGGGATGGTGTGTCTCCTTTTGAATGGTCTATGATCTGATCTTATCTGTCAATTTGGAAGTTGGCGGCTACACTAACGAGTGTTCAAGCTACCGAATATAGAGACATATTCCAGTCAGTTTCAAAACGGAGCCTTCGTGGCCTTAAAAATTAGTCGGAGATTAACAGAAGACAAACAGTGAAACTTTTCGGACTTCGGTCGTCTTTCCCCCTGATTGCCATCACTTCGACCAATTTCCCACAGCTTACCCCGCACCCTCAACCGGACCTTGACTGGCATTTTCCGCCTCGACATGGGACGACGCTAGGCGTCGTTTTCTGTCTCCTGACGCCACTCATTCCTTCCCGGGTGACAGACAGACCAGACTGAAGGTAATTGGATGAAAAAGACGATGGTTGGAAGCACCGGGAGGCACCCAATAACAGTATATGGAATTTAGGGCAGAGATCGTGGGGACAACATTGTCATATTATGAGTAAATTCCTGGAGGATATTGAGGGATAGGAACTTCTTGTTTACGTGCATGGGTGGGGTAATGAATTAGCTGTAATTAACTCATTAGGTGGAATGTTGTAATTCATTCGAGATAGAACAATAACAATTAGTGTTTGCGTCACTTTGAACGTCGTATGGCGCTTTAGTGGATGATTCAATATTCGTTTAGGTTCGATTAGATAGTTCTATTTACAACTGATTGAATTCGATGAATATGGTGGGGGATCATTAGAAGAGGCATGGGGAGCTGAATCTCTCTTGAAATCCTTATTGTTCAAGTTTAAATTGACTGAACTTGCCAAGGACTTTGTATTCAGATGTGAATGCAAGCCATGCACTTCTAAGGTCCGCACCAAATACGTAGAAATAATTCGAACTCGCTTGCACACATTAGATCTCAACTAACACCACTTGATGCCACTTCACGCCAAGCACACCCGAACACATCCTATTCATAATCTACGCCCTACGACAACCATCACAGAGCAGTAAAGCAATAGAGCTGTTGATTTTCGGATCAAGTTTCCTCATAAATCGCAATCAAGGAACCGAAAATAAATTGTATATTGAGACGGTGTCGAAGGACTTCGGTCCCACGATCAGGATGGCGGGATGCGAAGGCTGTGTACGATTTAAGGCTATATCGCGGGAATTGCAACACAGCAACTAACCATTACGACACCCTTCTCAGAATCCGCCCACAGAAGGTGGAAAAGAATCTTTAATTGCTTTTGAAAAATGAAGAAGTGACAGTAACTGGAGATTTCTTGAACGGGAAGGTTCTCAGTTGACTCGGGTTCGGTTGTAGGAAGATTCAGAGTTATGACGTAAGGTCTCAAAATGGGGACGGAAAAAGTGCTAGGGGCCGTACCCACTTTTTCTCCTTTCAAGGAGAAAGATCTTCAAAGTAATCAACATCTTTTCAAATAAAAACAGTCCTTGATGGGTGAAAATTCGCTCTTCCGTCGAATCTCTTAGGGGACGCTTTTTTACAACTTTTATAGTGCATTAAAATGAAGTTTTGACATCTTTTGTAATGGTTTTGCACAACATGGTATGGGGTTGATATTGAGTATACTCCATTCACAATTATAAAATCACAACTCTGGCCTTGGAAATTTGACACATTTCTCTATGTATCGAAGTTATGACGTTTTTCAAAATATTTTTATGTTCCAAGTCAACACTATGTTGCCCTATCTACATTATTAGCGTATTTCTCAGAATGTGAATTTATTCGGAAAATGAATGAATTGGAAAAGATGTGATGGACGAAAATAATTAACGTTTATATGAATTGATAGACAGGATTCCTTTTCTAGTTATTTGCATGATGAGTACAAGAGATCACTGTTGAAATATATTATTTTTCGCCATGGAAGAAAATTGCATTGCTTTCACATAATTTTCATATGCATGCTTGTGAAGATTTAATGTTTATTATCCTCTTGAACTGGAAGTTCAAGACTTGTCGACATCAATTGTTGATTCTAATCAAGCATTCATTAAAAAAATCAACCCAAAGATATAAGATGAATTGATGGGTAATTACAAGAATCAAGATTAATGTCAATTTTATTTTGTTGATAACTTTCTTAAAATCAATGTTGGGATATAAAACTCGACTGCGTTTGTTCAAACAACATCTAAAGAATACATTTTTCACCATCTCGACCTTTGAAAGGCGTTTCTTATAGGAGAATTAGGTCTAAGTTCCACCTCATATCGAGGTACCTAACTTTTGCAAATCTGCTCAGATATCGCCAAATTTCTTGAAAAACCTGAAAAATATCATCCTAATCGACCTCTCAAGGCTCCATCTGACCCATCTACTGCGATATCTGTCCAAATAACAGCTTTTTCAACGAAATTCCCGTGTACCCCTTCAACCTCGAAATGTAAACATTCGTCCTTGTCTTGAAAATCGTCCTCGCGCTCCAAACTGGTGCCAAAAACAATAAACATACGTTAATCATGGATATTCGACGAAAAACTCACCTGCAAATATCGATTAAATACCAAAAATCTGCGAACAATTTGTAAACCTAACAAAATGTGGAATATCTTTGATACTTTTACTTTGATGTAAACAAAGAAACTGGCAACGTCGTTTTGTCATTAACGATATTTTCTGTGCCGCACTTACTTTTTATCATATGTTCTGTGCTTTTCATCAGGAGCACCAATTCCTGAAAACTAAACCATGACCTCCTATGTGATTAAATAAAAGTGAATGGAGTATATTTACTGAAATTCCAAAAAAACTCTTCTAGTTGAAGCTTCTATCGAAAAAATTCAAATCTAATATCCGTTTTACCTACGAGATACTTTCGAGCGCCTTCCAATATTTCATCGAATAAGTCTGGAACATTAAAGCCATTGGGAAATCGCTCGGAAAGATTTAATGTATCATGGCATTTAATATAGCCGCTTTCAGTTGTTATAAATGATTTACAACTGATCGTAAGTCCTTTACCTGGCCATTCGTATGGGGGATATAAATCTATAATGGCTTCAGCGTTTTTTCTAGCTTATTCGGGACAGAAAACTAATGTTTCTGAAATTTTTCAAGCGAGGTATATTCGAGAAAGACTTATCTCATATTCTCCTGCTTGCGATATACACATAGAAAAAAGTAATGCACAAAATTCGTATTTGTTTCATCAAGAAAATCCAGTCACTTCAGAATCCACAACAAAATAAAGTGGATTGAAACCGCAATCGAGAATATGACGATGCCCATACGAATACTAAGGTTATTCAATCCAAACATCAAGGGATGGTAACCTTCCAAAGCTGGTTGCCTGCATACAATTGAAACTCTTATCAGTATAGTTCTAATATTTGCTTGTGAGTTCGAATCATTTTTACGTATTTGATGAGAGAAGCATTGCTTCCATTTATATCTGAACACACGGTGGGTCTTTCTCTTGCTAACCGTAAAAGCTAAAGTTATCAATTTTGTGGTATTAAATATACTGCTGCACAAGAGTTAGGGATATCGTATTCAGTCATTTTTAAAAGTATGTAATCATCGAGAAAATCGCTGTAAAATCATTAAAAACTCGATAACAATTTGAATCGATCCAATAAAAATCAGTATGAGACATTTCGTCAATCTGGTCGCCTGTTTTCTGGAGTTTGGTTCTTTGCATATGCTTCATGAATGTTCTTATTTTGAAATGAAGTCAGTTTATCAACGGTTTCGATTTGAAACCAGTTTTCTGAAAATGCCAAGACGTAAATTAACAAACGCTGAGGCTATTAGGGCTATCGGAATGCTACAGGGTGGTCTAATTCAGGTTGTTGTAGCGGAAAGGCTCCAAGTCAGCCAAAGTGTGATATCTCGACTTTGGAATAGATTCAGGAAGACAGGTTCCGTGCTGGAAAGCCCAAGTCTTGGTGGGCGACGGAAAACAACACCTGCTCAGGATCGTTTCATCACCGTTTCGGCGAGAAGAAACCCTACATCTACGTGTAGAATGCTACGGAATACTCTTCAAAATGCAGATGGGGTCCATGTTTCCATCGAAACCATCAGACGACGTTAGAGAGAGGTGAATCTAGGTTCTAAACGTCCATTAAGAGGAGTTCCTTTAACACGAAACCATAAGCGTCAAAGACTGGAATGGGCAATAGAATTTTAAGTTGTTTGTCGATGAGTTGAGAATATTTTATTTTGTTTGTATTATTTTCTAGTTTCTAATTATAATATGTATTATTAGTAGGATCTGGTGCCAGTAATGATTTTTTCATTGTTAAAGGGTCAACAATAAAGATTATTATTATTATTATCATCCCTAACTCATGTGGAGCAGTTTGTATAGATGAAATCATCATTTTAGTCCTGTAATTTTTTCTGTTTTTAGTATCCATCATTGATTCAGTTATGAAATATCCATCAATTCGGCTTCAGTAATTATTCCCATGGAATTGTTGTAAATGTATTATGCAACCCATACATCCATTTTTTCACGTGGAATTATCGAACTATAATGGACATGATTCGATTCAATTATTCATCGCTCCCAGTCCAATGAAGTGGAAGCCGAAAAAAATTCGTTTCCACTCATTTGGTTTATTTTAGTACAACAATTTGACGACTCACTGAACTGTTAAACCATTTTGTACTTCAGAATATGAATCCATATCAATTATTCGAGCTGCAGGAATTCGCACGTTCGAAATTCATTTGAAAAATGCTAACTTCGATTTTGTCTGTACTGTTTATTCACTGTTGTAGTTTTCCACGATATTCATGCGAAAAAAAAACAGTTATGCCTCATTAAATCCTCGTGAAACTGTCGACAACTTGATATATCTGTATTTTGCACGACTTATCAATAAAACGAATTTATTAAAAATCGATAGGGGATGCCTATTGGATCGCGTAAGGGGAAGAGGGAGGGGGAGATGTGGGGGTGGTGGCAGTCTACGTTTTCGATTTTCAATAAACGGGGATGTGCCTTTGAACGATTATTGGACGGTGAGCGGAAACAGCTAGAAAAAATTGAGTTTATGACTTGATTAGAGACTCAGGTGGCTATTTTCAGTTGAAGCAGAGCTGGACTGTCGATGCTCAAGGTAGAACAGCATGAGAGCCCTTAAAACGTTGTAATGAAAATAACTCGACATGTCCCATAGTTGTTGAGAGCAACTTAGAACGGTAAAATCTTAATGGTACAACATCACCCTATGGTATTCGTGATTATCACTGCGATAAGTTGTTATCTGCACTTCTATACTCCATTCACAATCATAAAATCACAACTCTGGCCTTGAAAATTTGACACATTCCACTCTGTATCGAAGTTATGACGTTTTTCAAAATATTTTTATGTTCCAAGTCAACACTATGTTGCCCTTTCTACATTCTTAGCGTATTTCTCAGAATGTGAATTTATTCGGAAAATGAATGAATTGGAAAAGATGTGATGGACGAAAATAATTAACGTTTATATGAATTGATAGAAAGGATTCCTTTTCTAGTTATTTGCATGAAAAGTACAAGAGATCACTGTTGAAATATATTATTTTTCGCCATGGAAGAAAATTGCATTGCTTTCACATAATTTTCATATGCATGCTTGTGAAGATTTAATGTTCATTATCCTCTTGAACTGAAAGTTCAAGACTTGACGACATCAATTGTTGATTCGAATCAAGAATTCATTAAAAAAATCAACCCGAAGATATAAGATGAATTGTTGGGTAATTACAAGAATCAAGAATAATGTCAATTGTATTTTGTTGATAACTTAAAATCAATGTCGGGGTATAAAATTCGGCTGCGTTTGTTCAAACAACATCTAAAGAATACATTTTCCACCATCTCGAACTTTGAAAGGCGTTTCTTATAGGAGAATTAGTTCTAAGTTCCACCTCATCAGTGAGCTGGCTAACTTTTGCAAATCTGCTCAGATATCGCCAAATTTCTTGGAAAGCCTGAAAAATATCATTCTAATCGACCTCTCGAGGCTCCATCCGATCCATCTACTGCGATATCTGTCCAAATAACAGCTTTTTCAACGAAATTCTCGTGTACCCCTTCAACCTCGAAATGTAAACATTCGTCCTGGTCTTGAAAATCGTCCTCACGCTCCAAACTGGTGCTAAAAACAATAAACATACGTTAATCTTGGATATTCGACGAGAAACTCACCTACTTTGATGTACACAAAGAAACTGGCAATGTCGTTTTGTCATTAACGATGTTTTCTGTGCGCGCACTGACTTTTTATCATACGCTCTGTGCTTTTCATCAGGTGCACCTACTCCTGAAAACGAAACCATGACCTCCTATGTGATTAAATAAAAGTGAATGGAGTGAAATGTAAAGCAAGGAAGCAAAATGATCGGTTTCAATACTTCAACTCCGCTATTCCCCGAATAGCACTTTTTCCGTCTCCACTTTGAGACCGTACCACCAAACACTGAAGTACCCTGAAACCGATCCCGAGTCAACTGCGAACCATCCCGTTTATGGCTTCTCCAGCTACTACCTCTTCTTCGTTTTCCAAAGCAATAAGAGATTCCCTTTACCCACCTCCTGTGGGTGGATTCCGAAAAGATGACATAATAAGCGCAGAAGATTGCGGCCCATCACAAGGTGAACCAGAAAAACCGAGAGATTTTCATTTCGTTCCCAGTTACAAAGTTTTTCGCACGATCTCAAGCGAAGTATTTCCCATTAAAACATTCTCGAAACTCATAAACGGTCCATCAAGCACATCCCAAGAAACATAACTCCTCCACGTCCCTCATTAAACATTCATCACGGCCTACTTCGAGTTAACTAAACCCATAATTGTATCGTAAATGAACTCAAGATGTCCACATTATTTATGGGAACGGGGCTTAAGCACCTGACGTACAAATGGCTGTAATTTACGCTTCTGTGACGACGTGAAAACATGAATATTCTTGTTGGATGTTTCAATTCGGTTTGTTTGATGTTAGCATTTCCGTTGCCGAATCTCGTGAAAATGGTGCAAGAGGAAATTGTCTAGGGAAATGAGGAAGAGCGAGGTCGACACTTTTCTGACTTGGTCTCGCCTGGGACCTTCGTGTCATGATGAAAAAGTGACAAAGATGTGAAGCAGAAGATGGATCTGAAACTTTCATTGGATGAATATCTGGCAACATTTTGTCTCATCTTAATTTCGTTACAAAAAAATTTGAGATTGAGAACCAGAAGTAAAAACTTGGTGATTTGATATTTCATCATTCATTCATATTTTCCGATTGAAATTGATGTGATACTCAAGCACTAACCTTATTTGAATGAAAATTTTTTGACAGTTCCAACAACCAATTAAATTTCCTCATTTGATATCAGATGAACAATTTCACCCAATCATGTCAACATTACATCGATAACAGACCATGGGCTGTTTTCACGTTGCTATGGACACATATTGATTCATTTCGATTTTGAAGTTTCGAATATTTAATATTTCGCAATGTCACGATTTGGTTGCAATACTGACGATAATTATTAATGAAATCGAACATACCAAAAAACACCGTTTACAGTAAGAAATTTGTATGGAAAGCATTTATAGACTTTTGCAACGATAGAAAGTATCAATTAGATGGAAATCGGACGGCGGAAGAATTGGCGTTGATTTTAAAGGATTGGGCTGTGAACATGAGGAGAAAAGATGGTAAAGAGTTCAAAGAAAGTACGGTCAAAACCATGTGGAATATAACAAGTAAGCTGTTACAAGAAAAATATTATAAAGAAATGAAAGTTATTATTGACCCATTCAAAAGTGTTGTATTTCAACAAGCGCGAGCTGCCCGTGATTCTATATGACGAAAACTGCAATCAGACCCAAGTAAAAGGAAGCAAAGTTCGGCAGCATTAAGTTCTGTGGAAATAACAAAAATGGTGAATTTATGGAATGAAAATACTCCTGAAGGGCTTCAACGGAAATTCTATCACATAGCCGCGGTAGAATTAGCTTGGCGAGGTGGGGAAGCTGCTGCTTGCTTGACTGAATTTTTTTGTATCGAATCAAACAACGATGGTTCTGTAACCAACCGAGTGGAATATAACCCTGTATTCAGCAAGACTTGCCAGGGTGGTTCAAGAATGTGTACTGGAAGCAAGTTTTTAATAGAAAACGATGACAGCAACGTTTGTCCTGTCCGATTATTCAAAAAATTGATGTCGAAAAGGGGCCCAAATATTAAAACCAACAGATTATTCGTCAGACCAAATCATCAATGGAAATCCGAAAATGATCACTGGTATGATAATATGCCCATTGGAAGAAATACGATTCAAAATTGGACAAGATCGTCTGCCGAAGCGATTGGATTGAATACAAAGGAAAAAAAAATTACTAATCATTCCAATAGATCGACCGCGGTTAGTCGATTGGCCAAAAGTGGTGTACAAGAACAACAGCTTATAAAAATTACGGGTCACAACAATGCCAACTCAATAAAACCCTACTTGAATATTGACGAAGAACATCATAATCAAATTATTAACAGCATGCGTAGTGGAAATACATCTTCATCAGTTATAGAAACTAACACGTCTGGATCTTCATTTAACTATTCTAATTGTTCCTTTGTTAATTGCACCTTTAAATAAATTGTTTTAGCTCTGTATTTTTTCTATAATTAGCAAAAAATTTTCTATCCGAATAACCCTCGGACATTGATAAATGCTCAAAAATTCTAGGACAACTTTCTCAAGCTTGTTGCTTGTAGACAACAGACCTCCGCCTACGGCGTCGGTCTGTTTCCAAGCAACAAGCTTTCGAAATCTGTCATAGAATTTTTTCGAACAATTATCAATGTCCTTGGGTTATTACTACTGATAATGTTACACACACGATATTTTCTAACAAAAACACTTGTAGTTTTTTCAGATTATTTCTGCAATTGAAAAGCCATATTTCTCCCACCAAAATGAGTTCATTCTTCGATTTTCCTGAAGATTAGTTTGTAAACACTGATAATTTATTCATATTTTCCTCGATATTCTAAAACTATCTCTTGAAAAATAGTTTTATCACTTACCAATCCTAATTCCATTAACCTAGGTCATAGGATTCGAGGTCAATGACTTAACCTAACTCATCTTCTGTTATATTTCACAGAACTTCAGAGAAGACGAATTGATGTAATAATAACCGTGTAGTCTCGAGTTGGAATCCCAAGAGCATATTGTTTAGATAGATATTTTACTGAAGGACCGGTAACACTTAATTTTTAATAGAATCTGTGCGTATAAAATGTGTATTTTCATGCTTCTTAGAATTCAATTTTATTTCCCAAATATGTAAGATTTTATTATTACATATCTCCACATCAAATGTAGGCTGCCTATTCACAGGGTGTCACCTTTCACTTGAGCTTTTTCATGCATTCAAGTTCCTAGATTCAGAACTCAAAAGTGAAATCGTATGATATTTTCAATCATCCCCTCATTTTCAGATGAAATTAACCCTATGAGATCCCAGCTCCCAGTAATCCAGAGAGTCAACTTCCACATTTATCCAATTGGTAACGAGGCAAAATGACCATCACACGTCCATTAGAAATACAACCCACACACAGTCTGGCCTCCAATTAACACCCTGGGATTAATATTTTAACAACGTTAATTTCCTAGCCACACACATCAGTCCTAACCGAATCTCTCTTAATTAAAAACGCAAATTTTTCAGTTGGATCCCCTTTGGCACAATCAGGACATTTCTCTCCCGTTATAGAAGCTCGCTTCCCACTGATAGAGAAAGTCGATTAAAAGGCCTCAAGGCGGCTTGCCTTTGTGCCAACCAACCATTCGCAAGGTTGTTTCTTGTTTCTGCCGAAACTACTCTGACAGTAGTGACCGATAAAGACGGTTCCTTTGATCTATAATGGAGTCTGTAAGCATACTTATGTGACATAGCAGACACGTAATTATATTCACTTGGTATGCGGACCTGAACTGGATCGATATGTTTGTTGATGATTCGGCTACAGGGGCGGCAATAAGAGAAGAGGTGATACCATTAAAGAGTTCAAATGATACCAAAAATTCCATCCAGTAATACGGCTTAGTTCGCCACCACTGTAAGGAAGAACACCAGCAGATATATCTTTTCAAGTCAGATCAACCGTAAGTACCATCCCTACAAGGTTCAGTTTGTGGTATTTATTTCTACTTCATACGTCCATTTTTTGCTTTAATTCTCGTGGTGATGGGAATTGGTACAGCAGTCCATTCGCCCCTCAAGAGAGCTCTTGTATGTTTATCACCATCATTTAATAATAGTAAGGGTCCTTTATTGTTTCTTCATAAGAAACAAATACCATTGGACATGGCTCATTTGTCAATTGTGACAAAGGACGTGATGCAGTACATCAAATGTGGCAGCATGATTGAATGTTTTTTTTTATGTTGTTGTTCTCACGGAAAGGAATATCCTGTAATGTTCAGAGAACATCGTGAGAACCAAGGGCAAGCAGGTAGGAATGGGTGTTCTTCTTGAATTTCTGGAGGTTATATGCCTCGGGGAACACCTCCCTAGGCAATGTGTTCCAGAGCCTCTATGTTCGTTGGATGAACGAGTCTCTGAAGAGAGATGTTCTGCAGGTCTCCAAAGTGACCACGAAGGGATGTGAAGACTTAACTTGACGGGTTAGTCTCGAAGAGACTGCCAGAGGCGACACGATTGCTGATAATTCAGAAGAGCATCGCCCATGGAAATATCTATAAAATAGAGGCAGATCTCCTGCTCTTCTACGGTGTTCTAGAGAAGTGAGCGAGTTTGTAAGCGAGGCATCACCGACGAGACGAATTGCTTTTTTTTGTACATCATCCAAGAGTTTCAGGATTTGTTTGCGAAGCTGTGCACTGGACACGAAGTTGCTTCCAGCAAACCGTTGATGTGGAGTAGAAATAGTGTTGGAGCCTGAATTGATCCCTGCGGAACACCAGCATTTATGGGAAGAGAGTCAGATGAGATGAGACACCTTCATGATAAATCTATCAAGATAGAATAGGATATCGAAAAGTAGAGCATGTGTATAGGATCATATTGAATCTAGATATAAACGGCTTAGATCGTCCTCTTCGCCATTCAATCAGATTAGAATAATTGGTTTGAAATGAAAGTGTTTATAGAAAGCCCAGTCGGTTTTAGGTATATGTGATATTTTCAGGAATTATTTGGTTATTGGGGGACAAGACTGCCCATCCTTGAAACTATCAGTCACTTCCAACTGTAGCACAACTTTGATTCCGCCTAGGACAGTGCCCTCCCGAATTCAGGTCATATATCACATTTCCCTCATTGTTCTATCACGATTCATCATCCTGTTTTCATCTTCTCGAGTTCCCCCCTCTATTATTCATCAGGGACCTTTCGGTATTGTTTGTGTAATGCGGTTCCACGAACTTTGGGTAACATGAGAATGTATGTTCTGTGGAACTAGAGAGTATAGATTGTTGGTCGACATGTTTGCACTTCAATCAGCTTGCTGGCATCCCTTGGCTGCCAAAAAATTACCCTTAACCATTTCGGCGCAATAGATTCTGAATATACTGCTCCACCAAAGCTAATCTTCTTGTCCACCAAATGTTCATTTATGAGAAATCTACCATTTTTTGTGTCCACAGAGAATCCTTGGACTTGCGCATTCGATGTCTGACATAGGTTTGCCAATTAAAACTTGTTCACATGGTCTCAAAAAACCAGATGGATTTCCCAACCTTGCTCTGACTATCTTGGGTTGAGAACACTTTCAATAAATGACCCATAAATCAATCTAAAAGATTCTCAAACAAGAAACGAAGATTGTAAACCTGCACAAGATCAGTTCTTGACTCTGTCTCCCTAAGAGAGCCTTGTCAAATCATGCAACGCTTTTGGTGTTTTGGTTTCGATTAGAAAAGATTGTGAATACTTCGAGATGTTGATATTCAGTCTCGACGTCTTTTAAGAACGATTTCACTAACTCCAGAGATTATACGACTTCGATTGGAATGGGTCAATGAGGATTTCCATACTTCCACATTCGAAATCTTGGACGAAAGACTTCTTGAAACACTGCTAACCACTTCGTTCAGAAAGCAGCATTCTGAATTTGAATATATTAGAAAAATTATTGTCAGGGTATGCAAATTTAGGGACCTAAATGTGCGAAGTACGTTAGGGATTCATTAACATGAATTTGTTCTTACTGAGATGTGGTGAAAATGTTCAGTAATTAAAGGACTCGAAGGTTAAGGGTCTGAATACCTAACGAGTTTCGTAGGAATCAACTCGTGATGTGAAGTTGAAACGGGTGCATTATTCTGCAACCATTACGAAGAAGTATTCTGAATTTAAACAAGAATATTTCAGTGAGGTTGTGAAATGGCTCGGCAGTCTTTGAGGAAATATTGTTGGATGGTTGCATTCTGAATAAATCGAAATATTTCAGTTGACTAGTATAGACTTTTGAAATTGATATTCATGGGTCCGAAAATAATTGAATTTCTCATCGGTCGGCACAGGATGTTTGGCGGGACGATAATTATTGAAATTATTGATTTTCGGTTCAAGTTTCTCTAGATACTCAGACGATACCAGAAAATCGTTCCACGAAATCGGTTGCACTGAATGCGTACCATAGCAGAAGATGTTGAGTCTAAAATCGTGGTTTTTTCAACGTGGCAGTACCCGAAAGTTTCATAGGAAATTGCATCATCCTTTCAGAACCCACCCACGGGAGGTGGGAGGAAGGAAAATCTTTAATTTGGTTGGTATTTAAAGAACGAAGAAGAGAGTAGCCGGAGAAGCCATAAACGGAAAGGTTCTCAGTTGACTCGGGTTTGGTTGAGTTTGGAATCGGGAGTTAAGAGTAGCTGGAGAAGCCTTAAACGGGAAGGTTCTCAGTGCACTCGGGACGCGGTTTCGGGTTTTAGGGTACTTAAGTGTTTGGGAGTACGATCTCAAAGCGGAGACGGAAACAGTGAATTATAGATTGATAGAGTTTTTACTTGACCTTATACTAGTTTGAATATAATGATTGTTGGGAATAGGTCAATTATAGAGAGAAAAACCAATTACTCTATGGCCGACGTTTCGGCATATATCATGCCATCTTCAGGGCTGAAATAAATCGGTCCTCTATTGCCATATGCCATATATTGTTTAATATTACAAAACAGTATGTAATTCTCTCTTTCGAAAGAATATATATATATATATTGTCAAAAAAAATGATTCGTCTTGTCGATATTTCAAAGAATCAAAATGAGTTGATGTGGGCTGCATTCAAACTTAAATTGAGTCCAAGGAAACATGTCGACATTCTCGCAACATTCTTGACACCCCCAGTTATGACTTAACATTTCCGACCGGCAGTCCAGGCGAGAGCACCATAAATTAAATTTCGAACAGCGACCGTTCCCGATGCCATTCTCGTCACGATTTTTCAACGACCCAGATACTCCCCGGTTTTTTGCCGGCCCTGTACCGGAGGAGATCGCCTTTTCGTTGAGAATCCGCAGTACCGGAAACCACCCTAACCGTTGGGGGAACGCGAGAGGAGGGACGTGCGCACGCGGAATTCGAAAATCGGCACTCGGCTGGAATTTGGTATGTACGGGGTTTATTGGGAAAATGTTATGTGCCTGGAATGATTAGCCTGGATTGGAGGAGGGGGGGAAGCTGTTTTTCGTGTTGAATTTTCGGGCTGATGCTCTGAAGAAAGATCAAGTGGTCTTTTTGTTGCGGAATCACTTCCACATGGACCAATCAAGGAATGTTTCCAATCGAGTGTTATATTCTACTAGCTGGCCCGGCGAACTTTGTTCCGCCTAAATGATACTTGCGGTGGATTTCACAAATCGTAATCACCGGTGATCGGAGATCAACGGCTTGGTTCTCTGATTTTTGAACTGTCAAATGTTTCCATGGATATGATCTATCACACAGAACAGATACACAAAAATAATATGTCATAATATGTCAATCACTAATAATGGCAATTTTGGATTCAGTTATTTCCGCAAATATATTTAGTACCCAAACAGAAATTCAAAAACGTTTCAAAAATTTTGAGGAAAGATGAAACCGGACAATTCACGATTGAAACTGATCGCCAAAATCCGATTTACTTGAAATTTCGATAAAAATTCACTGTGATATTCAACCGCTTTTTGATCTGTTAATAGCCTTTCATGGTTCTATAAGCCCTATGTAAATTACACGGTAATTGATGTCATATATTCTTTTTTCGACCATTTCAAAGCACGACGACCGAAATGCTCGAAAAAAGAACAGATGACATCAATGGATGGCCGCGAAAGCCTCAACAAATTCATCGCCATTTAATTGTGATATTGTCAAATATAGAACCCTCACGATAACGTTAGTTGGAATAAATAAAACTATAAAAATAACTAATAATCATCAGTCATGATGTGTGAAAAGCGCCATCTGAAGTGGTAAAAACGAAACTTTTCTCATATCTCAACGAAATCTAATCATTTTAGACATCTGTACTCCAACGCTAAGACATTTTGGTTTTGCCCAACAGCGCAGAGTTGTAGGCAACTCAAATTACACACTATTACAGTGACTATAGAGGGAATATAGTCACTGTACACACTATTTGTTATATCGCCATCTAACGCGGAAAATATCAAATGAAGTACAAACGAATAATCGGTAGCGTAACTGTAGCGACATCTAGTGGCCTTACTCAAAAGAAGGAAAAGCATTTCCTGTATAAGTAAAATTTTCATCGATTTTTTCGAAGTTTCATTGTATTTTATAATAACCAGACCGTATACGTATACGTATCCATATATGAAGTTTCATAACTAACAGTCCATCCGATCTCGAGTTAATAATGGTGTAACCAACATCTTTCTTTTATATAGATAGACTAGCTGGCCCGGCGAACTTTGTTCCGCCTAAATGATACTTACGGCGGATTTCACAAATCGTAATCACCTGTGATCGGAGATCAACAGCTTGGTTCTCTGATTTTTGAACTGTCAAATGTTTCGATGAATATGAGCTGTCACACAGAACAGATACATAAAAATAATATGTCAATTACCAATTATAGCAATTTTGGATTTAGTGATTTTTGCAAATATATTTATTACCCAAACAGAAATTCAAAAACATTTTAAAAATTATGAGGAAAGAAGAGAATGGACATATCACGATCGAAACTGATCGCCAAAATCGTATATACTTGACATTTCGATAAAAATTCACTGTGATATTCACGCGCTTCTGGATCTGTTAATAGACCTTCATGGTACTATAAGTCATATGCAAATTACACAGTAATTGATGTCATATGTTCTTTATTCGACCATTTCAAACAACAACGAAATTCTCGAAAAAAAAAACAGATGACATAAATTGATGGTCGCGAAAGCCTCAACAAATTCATCGCCATCTAATCGTGCTGATGTCAAATATAGTACCTTCACGATGAGATGTCTAGAATAATGGTGTAGGCACCCGTCAATTTTTGGAAGGAATGACGTTCGACCAAATCGAAAATTTTAGCAACGTGGCGGCGCCGCAATATCATTTCAGTGTATTTTCCCCTGTCAATTTGATGGATGTATCAACAGCTGATTTGCTAAAGTCAATTATGACATGACAGCAGAATGGCATCTTTTTATAATGAAAGTTTTCTACTTTTCCTAAGAACTAATATCATAGTATAAAGACTATATATATACTATGTTAATATACATCAGAATTTCAGGAATATAAACACACATTATTGCTTGACAAAATTATCTACCATTAACACGCCACGTTCGCCAGAATAAATTCAAGTATTCGAAATAACTGATAAAAATCAGTCATAATTTGTGAATAGCGCCACCTGAAATGGAAAGAACGAAACATTGCTAATATAATCAATTTGGTCACAACAAAATCTAATCAGTGCCTACACTATTATTCTAGACATCCTACTTCACGATTACGTTATTTTGAATAAATAAAACTATAAAAATAACTAATAATCAGTCATAACGTGTGAATAGCGCCATCTGAAGTGGTACGAAATCTAATCATTTTAGACATCTGTACCTACTCCTACGCTTTTTTGTGTTGGCCAACGGCGCAAAGTTGTAGGCAACTCAAATTACACACTATCACAGTGAGTATAGTGGTAATATAGTCACTGTACACCCCCATCTAACGGAGAGAATATGAAATCAAGTACCTACGAATAAGCGGTAGCGTAACTGTAACTGTAGCGACACCTAGTGGCCTCGCTCAAAAGGAGGAAGAGCATTTCCTGTATAAGTGAAATTTTCATCGATTTTATCGAAGTTTTATTGCATTTTATAATAACCAGACCGTAGACGAATCCATATATGAAGTTTCATAACAATCACTCCATCCGATCTCGAGTTATAAATGGTGTAACCAACATCTTTCTTTTATATATATAGATTATTTCACCTCCCTGTAAAATATGCCTTCTTCATCATTTTCGCTGGAATGTAACACCCTGGGAGGGTCAAGAAGTCCAACTCGAAATACGAAATGTACCTAAAGAAAGTTCTAATAATTCCCAGTACGCTTCTCCTCAATTGAAGTTATACTTGGCAAGGAAAGGAGAACTGAGCAGGCAACATAGCGCCCCTTTCTTGCACCCTATTCACGCACAAATCATACTAAATCTACCCACAACTGACGCAAAATTTCATTTCGATCCCGTTTCCTGCTACTATTACAGAAGTAGTCATAAACACAGGATATTATTTCCTTCAAGAACTCCCAGCTGTTGCGAAATTTATTGGAACTCCACCGGAGGATTCTATTACTATATTCTCATCTGAGACAGTGCTGTAACAGTGCTGGTATCTTGAATTTTATTCTTAATTTGTTCTTCATGAGAATGTTGGTCTTTTCCATTCTGTTTTATCGCTTCAAGTGAATTGTTTGTCGAAACAGGTACATATCAAGGTCATTCAATCAATTTTTGAACATTCAACAGAGTTCCCTTTGGATTGATAGAGCTTGAAGCAACCCTTGTGCCTTATGGTCAATCAAGGGATCAGTTCGCATGGTTGTTTTAGTAGACACAAGAGTGTCTTGCAATTAACCTCACAGGGACACATATCTTCATCACCATGGACAGCCTGGACACACTGAGGTCTCTGGAATCTCCCTGCCAGGGATTTTTGCTGACCTGAAAGTGCCGTAACATCATAAAGCAACGGGCCAGAGGCAATAAAGTGACTCTTCTTTGGGTCCCAGGGTATTGTGGTGTTGTAGAAAATGAAAAAGCCTATGGACTTGCAAGAAGTGCAGCAAGGTTAACTCCTGCTGGTCCTGAGCCTTTCTGTTGGCTTGGAGAAGTCCAATATTAGAAAAGTTACAACAATAGGAGTTGGAAAATAGATTAACCACCTGGAGAAACACTCTTAGATTTATCCAGACTAAAAAATTCTTGATGATTTCAACGACCTATACCAGTAAGCTCCTGAAGCTGTCAAGAGTTGAGCTTAGGGTGATGATAGTTCTGCTGACGGGGCACTGTCGGAAAAACATCATTTGTACCGTATGGGAAAGCCAATAGATGGGATTTGCAGGCTATCTGGATCACAAGCAGAAACAGCCTAACACATGGCTGGCCTAAGAATCATTCATATGAGGAAACCGGCCTTGATGCCAACGAGGTATCAACCAAGGCTCCTGAGGATGTCTTTGGTGTTCAGTGCGTTGGTAGGTTCAATAGTGACCGTTCCATGAAACCCCATAAACCAGGAAGCATGCAGGACGAAATCATCCAGCAGAAACCAATAAAGCTGAATTCACACATCAATCAATAGGACAAATCGAATTGCGGTAAGTGATATTCATTGCTGACATGATTACGAACATATTCAGTTAAACGATGGATTATAACCTCTGATACATTATCGAATCAAAAGATTACACTACCCATCCATAATATATCACGTATACGACTCCTACTAATTTATACGATTACCAAACTACATCCGGAACCATTTCAGCAGCACATGAGTAATGAAAATCGTGAATATTCACCGTGGCATCCCAATCATCATTCTCCGGGGAGAATCAGTTTAACATGGAACATGTTTAGCCGGAGGACATTGGTTTCCTGTTTATCCCTGGGATATAATGCAGTTATCAAGGACCCTTATCCTGAAATTGTCCCGCGACTAACCACGTCCGATATTCGTGCGGACAAATGGCGGATGTCAGGTTGAGGAATCACTCCAAACTCCCAATTTGTCAGGCTCTTGGGTTGTTTCGAACAATAATTCATCAGATTGTAGAAGTAGGGTTCAATATTTGCGAGAGGAAATCTGCGAGTCTACACTTACGAAGGTATTGACGAGTTGACATTAACTGTCAAGTATCGATATAATTACCAATGGTTTCTTTTGCTAACTTCATTGGTCAGTCGAGGAAGATTGAAAATTAACTTTTTTCGGGTTAAGAGACAACGTCCTAATACGGCATTGCTTCCAGGTTATCCTTTCTTTTAATGTTGTGGTGCTCGCGAAGAGAAATATCCTGTAATGTTCAGAGAACATCGTGAGAACTGAGAAACAAGGGCAAGCAGGTAGGAATTGGTGTTCTTCTTGAATTTCTGGAGGTTATATGCCTGCGGGAATACCTCCCTTGGGAATGTGTTCCAAAGCCTCGCTGTTCGTTGGATGGACGAGTCTTTGAAGAGAGATGTTCTGCAGGTCTCCAAAGTGACCACGAAGGGATGTGAAGACTTAACTTGACGGATTAGTCTCGAAGAGACTGCCAGAGGGGGAACGATTGCTGATAATTCAGAAGAGCATCGCCCATGGAAATATCTATAAAATAGAGACGGATCGCCCACTTTTCTACGGTGTTCTAGAGAAGTGAGCGAGTTTGTAAGCGAGGCATCACCGAAGAGACGAATTGACCTTTTTTGTACAGAATCCAAAAGTTTTAGGATTTGTTTATGTGCAGCACTCTAAATAATATGGGAACAGTATTCCAGGACAGGTCGAATCGGCCTTATAGATCATAAGCAGCTGACCTGAGGTGAAATAGCTCCTGGCACCAAGTTTTTGGGATCCACTTTAGGCAATGGATCTGACGTGATTCTCCCAAGAAAGGTTATTGCCGACAGTAATACCAAGCATCGAAATGGATGACTTCAATGGTATGGTCACTCCCGACAACTCTATGCTGGACACAGTAAGATCGGCTTTTCTAGAGAAAAGTCGGGGAAAATGCAAAAAGCATCAACGCCTGCTTAAAGTTCAGAATTCCAAGAGCAATATCTGATCCAGTTTACAAGCAAACACCCTCAAGACACCGGCTTTGTCTCTGCGTTCTCAACATTCGCAAACCCAATCAATACCAACCTAAATGCAGGCACCTCGACGTCAACACGACCACGACCTCTACGAAAATACCTGCAAACAAGGTTGAACTTGTTGTGACGGGATCTCTCAAAAGCCAAAATATACCGAGACCTGCACAAGCTTCCGATAAGACAGTTTCCTGTAACTCTGGGAATCCCCATCGATCCGACGCTACCGCTCTCACCGCCATCTATCGTTGCGCGTCAGAAGTGAAGCTATCGATCCAGTCCACCCCGATTTAAAGGGTTCAGTATTTATGACAGTTTTCGGTTGAGAACTTTCGCATCTGTTCCCAACACCAACACGTTCCGCGTGAATAATTCGCCGCTTTTATAATCGGATATGAAATTTCGTACTCGAGTCGTTAAGGCTACGTTCAATTTATTGCAGGGCGAAATTGATTCATTTAAACGTTGTCACGCAGCCTGCAGGGCCGTAGGGCAATGTGTTATCCTTTCAAAGTGCCCATTTAACTCGTTTATAAATGATGCCACGTGCTCCCGCTTTACCGTACGGATATCAATTTGATAACTTTTCGTATCCGGATCACGTCCGTTTGCGGAATTTGCGATACAGATGGATGCTGAATGATCGATTCTTAGTTCTAAATAGCTTTCAAATAAGTTCATCCTCGTTTCGAATAAATGAATGAAATGATAAATTTTTACTTTATTTCGAACTAGCTGACCCGGCCAACTAGGCAAAATATATCTACAAAGTTTCAGTACCATCGTAATTCGCACCGAAAGAATTATCTTTATTTGAGCGGTATTAAATTGTTGAACATATTAATTTTTGTTTAGAATGCCTAATAGTTCCCTCATTGCAGAACCTATCTTGTTATGAACGACACCACGAATGCAAATATGAATCACGATCGAATTATACGGATGAGAAATAGTTCCGATGATGAATTACCTCTGATCACTCGATCACTGTATAAACCACTTTAGTTCTGCCCATACAACGCTGAAAATTCAAATTGAAGTACTTTGTCTATGGTATTTTAAATTCACTTCACAGAATACAAATACGCTAAGACGTTTTCTTATTTTTCTTTTTGACTAAGACATTTTTGTTTTGGACCACAGCACAGAGTTCTAAATTCTAACTCCTATTCATATTTAAGAAATGAACTCAAAATATTTCTGAAACATATTTTCATCCTCGATTTATATTTTCTTGTCTATTGTCTCTCGAAATGTACATGCCCTCTACATTTCTCGCAATTTTTGAATTTCCAGGTGACACAATCCTTACCAAAAATTCGACTCTGCTTTGTGACTGTTAATAGCAGGAGTATCAGCCATATTATACCTTTCCTCAGAACTGATTTGAATCGAAATGTCAAGAATATGAACACGAACCATTGCTCGGAAGAACTATCGACTATTAACACAACCCGTTTACCAGAATGAATTCAAATATTCGAAATATTCTCAATGTTGGCTAATCAAAATCTGATTAGTGCTCACATTATTATTTTAATCATCTTAGCCTCTTGGTGCTCAGCTCAAAATAATTGGTGAACATCTCAGTTGGTGAAGCCGCGAGATTTCCATATTTCCATTGTTATGAGCTGTCACACAGAACAGAAACACAAAAATAATATGTCGATTACTGATTATGGAAATTTTGGATTCAGTTAGTTATTTCTGCAAATATATTTATCACCCTAACAGAAACTCAAAAACGTTTAAAAAATTATGAGAGAAGATGATAATGGATAGTTCACGATTGGAAATGATCGCCAAAATCCGATTTACTTGAAATTTTGATAAAAATTCATTGTGATATTCTCCCACTTCTTGATATGGTAATAGCTTTTCATGGTACAATAAAGGTGCAGACACATTGTTATCACGTCACGTCACATCACGTCATCTTCCCAAAATGTGCAACCACTATAATGCATGGAACTTAGACCATAGGAAGAGAGACACACCTTTCAATAATAAATAGTGAAGTCAAATCATCTGAACTGAACTGGGTGATTATACTACTACGGAATCAAAATGTGGTAGAAATTTTTGCGACATTGTATCTGCTGTCACATTATAGCACTGAAAGCACGCAAGATCTATATTCCGAAAATTTACATTTTCTGAATGCACGTGACATCACGTCTGATATTTTGTGAAATGTCATTCTGACATACATTTGAAACCGATCTGGGTGCTGATTCAAAAATTCTTGAATTAATTTATGGAATTCCCGCACTTCCTCTGTTCGTTGATTCATTTGGTAAATCGAATCCCTTCTATGAGAATCACTAGCAACTGTAAAAGCAGCTATATTCTCCATATCTTCTTCCCTTTTCCCCGCGTGAGCTCACGTGACGTAACAACAATGTGTCTGCAACTCAGGTAATATGCAAATCACACAGTAATTGTACATACATCGCCATCTAATGGTAATAATATCGAATAAAGTACCTTCACGATTACGTTATTTGTTTTGAATAAATAAAACTGTAAAAATAACTAATAATAGTCCGCCATAATGTGTGAGTAGCGGTAAAAACGAAACTTCTCTCATATCTCAACGAAATCTAATCATTTTAGAGATCTGTACTCCTACATTGAGACATTTTGGTTTTGATCAACAGCGCAGAGACTACCCAAAGGGGAGTATATCAAGAAATGTACCTACGAATAAGCTGTAGCGACATCTAGTGGCCTTACTCAAAAGAAGGAAAAGTATTTCCTGTAAAAGTAAAATTTTCATCGATTTTTTCAAAGTTTCATTGTATTTTATAATAGCCAGACCGTACACGAATCCATATATGAAGTTTCATAACAAACAGTCCATCCGATCTCGAGTTATAAATGGTGTAACCAACATATTTCTTATGAATATAGATTCTATGGACATTTACAAGAGACACAACATTGGTCCTTCGAGCCGAATGTTGCTATTTCCTTATTTCTCGATCGAACTCGAGATCAAGCTGAAATTCCTGTATTTTATTACGTCAATAGTCAAATAATATGAAAATGAGCTCTAAAAAATTCAGGTAAAGTAGGCTCTGAAGTTTTGAAAGATGCTCTTCTGTTCCAAATGTACAAATTCGACGGTGATTGATGTTGACCACAATTGACATACCGAGCCCACAAAATAATTTACTATTCATAGATTCAACCGCAGTGTTTCACTTTGACGCACAAAATACCATAACAGGGTTTCGTATCTGTCGATAAACGGTTCCATCCATCATCCTTACAATATGCCCCAATTGTGCTACGCGAAATATACGCGGTCGAGTACAATGGAGACGGACGATAAAGTCTATTTTACGTTTATTCGTTTCCATCATGCTGTCGAAGTTATCGACTTTGAATCTAGTCGCTGTGTTCAGACTATATAGACATGAAATTTATCAGGGAGTTTATCGAAATATAAAATTTGAAAGGGTCGTAAATTGTGACATTCTGTGTTATCTTGCGCTTTAGTACCAGGGGAGTCGATTGGAAATAGAATATTCTAGAATACAGTAGTATTCCTCCCTATAAACTGGATAACTTAAATAGTTTTTAAATCATTCGTAAATGAACATATCCATTGAGATTAGTGAAATATCCGATGGATAATAGGTGAAATAGATAATTAAATACTTGATTGGACACAAGGTGGAACATGCCTTTATTGGACCAACGGAGTAGTTCGAGGAACCACTGTCTTTTAAGGAATGAAAACGATCGAGTATGTACAGTACCTACTTGATTATTGTTCACTCGACTGCCCAACAAGTGGCGCCCAACGTAGGGCCAACGGTTTCATTTGTGCCTATTCCATGAATTCCAAGCCTCCCTGAGTGTATTGTTTGTACTCTCATCCAGAAAAAAAACTAATAAACTCCAGAAACAATCAAGGGGAAAGCCAAGTAACAAGCTCTTTGTTCGTAATTAGATAACGATTTCAATATCATCTAAAATAGGTTTAGGGTCTTCTCTAATTGTCTTTCCGCATTTCCTTTAATGTTATTGGCTGTAATCTAGAGTGCTACGAGGGCTTCTTTATCAGCTTCCTAATAAGTATGCGGTGGATATAACACGAGTTTAGGAAGTTTGGTGTATGGGGGGAAACTGAGAGATTCAATTAAATGGCGTTCCGTTTTCAGGGGACCGTGGATATTTCTCGTAGAATTTGATACCGTGGTTGATTGTGGAGCTGAGATTTAATGAAATCAAGGAGTCTGAATCGTTTTCTTCGAGTAGCTCTGCAGAAACTCTAGTCTTATGACTAGATCTTTTGAGGTGAAAATGTAACAAAGGAAACTACATCAAATTCGTCATGCATTCTCGATATAAAATACACTGCGCAAAAAAATTAACGCACATTCTGAAAATCTCAATTTTAATGAAAGTTAACTCTACATTGACTTCATAACTTATTTTTTATGTTCTCTCGGGAAGGTTTTGAACGAAACAAGACAAATTAAATGGAAGAAAAATTCAGGATTTCACCGAATCTTATGTGAAAGAAGAGAAATGAACAATTATCAAAATACTGAAATGCTGATAAGTGATTTAATACTTGGTATTTCCACCCCTTGCGTTAATGACAGCTCGGCAACGACGGTTCATAATCAAAATGAGTGATCTTGAAATGTTCTGATCTAATCCTTCCCAGATTTCTCCGAGTTGGATTCCTAAGTCATTAAGAGTAGCTGGATGATTTTCTGAACTTCTCAGCCTTCTAAATTGAGGATGTCCCAAACCTGCTCAATCGGATTGAGATCTGGACTTCTTGTTGGCCATTCCATTCGAGAGACTTTAACCTCTTCAAGGTACTCCTGAACGATGCGCGCACGATATGGTCTGGCATTATCGTCCATAAAAATGAAATTTTCACCAATGTATGGGGCAAATGGCACTACATGCTCTTCAAGAATGTTTCTTATATACTTATCAGCATTCATAGCTCCATTATCAACGACCACTAGGTCTGTGCGAGCAGTCAAAGATATTCCACCCCATACCATAATCGATCCTCCCCCGAAACCAGTAGTATTCAGGAAATTGCACTGAGCTACTGAGCATATCTTTCATGTGGACGTCTGTATACAAGGAAACGTCGATCACAATGGTAGAGGCAGAATCTAGACTCATCTGTGAAGAGAACTCTTTTCCAATCGGCCTCTTCCCAATGGATATGCTCTCTCGCAAAATCCAAACGCGCCCTTCGATGGGCTGGGGTAAGATCTGGGCCTCTTGCCGCGACACGAGGCCTCAAATCATATTCTCTGAGGCGATTTCTTATTGTCTGAGTGCTAATTTGCACCTCATGAGTTCACTCAAGCTGATTTTGAAGGAGGCGAGCGGTTGCAAACCGTTGTCTCAACGAAGAAACTCTCAAGTAACGTTCTTGAATGGCAGTTGTTACCCGTGGTCTACCCTGTTCTGATCTTCGGACATTCATACCTGTCTCCCTGAATCGCTGCAACATTCTGGACACACTTGTATGGGAAACTCCAAACCTTTCTGCAATTCTTGTGTATGTCCTCCCTTCTTCTCGCAAAACTACCGCTTGGGCACATTCCTCTTGGGTCAAATTGCGTGTTTCGCGTTGCATAGCTATCGAGTGTAGAAAATCAAACGAAAGAAAAACTATTGATCACTAGAATTGATCGAGAACAACTGATTTTAGAATGCAGCCAATACATTCAAAATCTGATAATATCATCTTTTTTTATTCCTGGGAGAAAACATCTGTATTGAAGAAAAACGTTGAAAGTGGATAACATATGCATGCATAATTCTGATAAAAATAATTATCATTGAGAACACCTTCAGTTGTAGAATAAATTTGAGATTTCCATAATGTGCGTTAATTTTTCTGCGCAGTGTATATTCAACGCCCAAGCAACAGAAAACCAGCTCGCAATTCCTCATAAACAACCTCATTCTACCTCCTAAATCACGACGAATTTGACTATCCCAATTCATTTCCCTTTCAACCGGAAAATCCGCCACCTCGAAAATATCCGGGTTTTGGTTGCCAATACCGAAAGCCACAATGCCTCCTTTCGGCCGAATGTCGTAAACATCCTTTCTATCTATCCCTGGTATTTGCCTTGTCCTCTATTTCACTATATCGTCATTTTGAGCAAACATTTTCCCAGCAGAATTTACTACCTCCGGGATATTATATTCGGCAATTTCTATATCTTTGTGTGTGTGTCGTTTGCGTGGGGATGTTCATTGTCTTTGATCAATGAGGGTTGAGTTGGGAGTATTATGGGATTTGAATGTATGGTGATGATGTGTTGATTCTGCTGCAGCATATTGATTTTCAATTGAAGAAAATAAATAACGTTCTTTTTTGTTACGGCACCATTCGCAGTTGAAAACTTTGTGGTTAATAAAATAAAAACTATGAATTTTGAACAGCTACGATTTCATTCCTTGCTTTGAACTGTGAAATTTATAAATTACTAGCTGGCCCGGCGAACTTTGTTCCGCCTAAATGATACTTACGGTAGATTTCACAAATCGTAATCACCGTTGATCGGAGATCAACGGCTTGGTTCTCTGATTTTTGAACTGTCGAATGTTTCCATGGATATGAGCTATCACACAGAACAGATACACAAAAATAATATGTCATAATATGTCAATCACTAATAATGGCAATTTTGGATTCAGTTATTTCCGCAAATATATTTATTACCCAAACAGAAATTCAAAAACATTTTAAAAATTATGAGAACAGATGAAAATGGTCAAAATGGACATCTCACGATTGGAACTCATCGGCAAAATCCGATTTACTTGACATTTCGATGAAAATTCACTGTGATATTCACCCGCTTCTGGACCTGTTAATAGCCTTTCATGGTACTATAAGCCCCATGTAAAATACACAGTAATTGATGTCTTATGTTCTTTTTTCGACCATTTCAAACCAAGACGACCGAAATGCTCGAAAAAAGAACAGATGACATCAATAGATGGCCGCGAGAGCCTCAACAAATTCATAGCCATTTAATTGTGATAATGTCAAATATAGTACCTTCACGATTACGTTATTTGGAATAAATAAAACTATAAAATAACTAATAATCATCAGTCATAATGTGTGAATAGCGCCATCTGAACTGGTAAGAACGAAACTTTTCTCATATCTCAACGAAATCTAATCATTTTAGACATCTGTACTCCTACGCTGAGAAATTTTAATTTTGCCCAACAGCGCAGAGTTGTAGGCAACTCAAATCACACTCTATTACAGTGACTATAGAGGGAATATAGTCACTGTACACACTATTTGTTTATATCGCCATCTGACGCGGAGAATATCAAATGAAGTAAAACGAATAAGCGGTAGCGTAACTGTAACTGTAGCGACATCTAGTGGCCTTTCTCGAAAGGAGGAAAAGCATTTTCTGTATAAGTTAAATTTTCATCGATTTTTTCAAAGTTTTATTGTATTTTATAATAACCAGACCGTAGTCGAATCCATATATGAAGTTTCATAACAAACAGTCCATCCGATCTTGAGTTATAAATGGTGTAACCAACATCTTTCTTTTATATATATAGATTCAACGACCACTAGACCCTCGACCTCAACCTTCAATATAATGTAAATTCGTGAAGCATCTGTTGATCCTACCAGCAACAAGTATCATCAGGCAACTGAGGCATCTAATTTTAGAACCCATCTACACATTATTAAGAATTCTGCTTGATGAAAAACAAGGCGATCTCTCCAATCCCATAGCTCCGTCTCTACCCTTATAAATCCGTCTATCATCGGGCTATCCATCTTCGGGAAATTATTCGCCGGGAAATCCCAGTTTTCCGAGGAAAGCGGGCGTCGGCAGCTCCGCGTTTTTCATCTAGCGAGAGTTTCAATTACTCGCGCGTATTAATTCTCGCACGCTTCGCGAAATTGAAATTTTTCACCTCTAGCGCCGCTTGATTCGGCAGTATGTGACTTGTGACGTGAGATTTTCCGGGATTTTTCCGTATGAATCCGGTGTTTTCATGCGGATTAATGTTTGCTTCTGTTGAGTACAATGGGAGGGAGTTTACGATGATGATTTTCCATTGTGACTAGAGCAGGAAAAGCTCTTCGAGTATATGTAGAAGTCTAAGAAATGATTTCACCGGCCCATACCAGTAAGCTCCCATGTAATAGTCCGGAAATGTACCCTAATTAAGAACGCTTGTGGGACTAGAAAAAAATGTCTGTTCACCAATTTACTGCAAGGGACTATTTGGTATAAGAACCAGGTTTCAAATTTCCATCTCGAAAGATCCCACAGTACCAGGGTAATTTACAAAAAAATCATGAAAATTTGATATTTCGAGAACCTTCCACCCTCAAACAACATCCGTTCGCCATTTTAATGAGCCCTATTTAAGGTGGGCGTTCAATGTAGTGTGTTTTTATTTCAAGTTGCATTTGAAAATGGTTTCACTTTGAAAACTGAAATTTTGTGGGTAAACCCAGAAAGGATTGGAGTTCTTGATGAAATAATTTTAGACGATTTCATTCCGAAAGTTGATTTTTTTTCAAAAATAGAAGAAAATGAGTCATGCTTCTGTTTTATTTCAACAGAAAGACCCATGAAAATAGTTCAACATCCGATTAAAAGCGAATCTCTTGATAATTTCGTTCAGAAAAACAACTTGAAATACGGAATTGGCAGAGAATGGCCAAATTCAAATTTTAGCGGGAAAAAATTCCTGCTTCACCCACAAATTGACTTATTTCATAGTTCGGCGATTTTCGGATAGAGAGCGCCATTGTACATTTCATTCATAATCAGAGAGATATTCATAGAACTTGATAGTGATAATGCATGTTCTGTGGAGATATTCCATAAAATGGACGGTGGCGCCTCTATCGACTGAGCTTTCATTCTCGCTTTAAACGCCGACCTTAAATTACATCGAATAAACCCATAAAGGTTTCACGGGTTTCAGGTAGGGGGTATCGAGTTACGATCGCCTGAAGAGTAAAGAAATCAATTAAGGAAGTCAAGCATTCATTAGGGTCCTTCTCAATCCATGCCGCTGATGGACAAGCCATAAACTTTGACTTTTAATTTCTCACACCCATCGCCGGGGGTAGAATTTTATCGGGAAACGTCTCTTTTTTGTGAGAAGAAGATCTAAACATCAAAGACCTCTCATTAGCTTGAGACGAACCCACATGCAGACAGCCGAACTCAAAACAGGAAAGAAAAAACTGAAAAAAAAAACTTACTCCAACTCTCATCAATTAGAAAAACAAGCTTGTTCGAATGACTCGAATGACTGCATACTTCGATTGACAACAAATTCCATTTCTGTGACCGAAACCTCCGGAATATGAAAATCACCTCGATCCTACCGAGGATGAAGTTACCTAATTCAACTTCCGCACAAAACGAAATTTTTCCACTTAGAACTTTCAGCATAAATTGCATTTAAATTTCATTGTGATTCTGTGGCACTCAAATTTGTCCCGACAGTGGGAAATTGAGCTCTGTGGGCAGGCAGCACAGGAGACGGGAATGAAATTATTTTGACGTGATTGTGGGGGATGAATTCGACCAGAAATACTGAGGGGAGGTTATGATAAATTGAATATTTTTTGCCTAAATGGAATATCTCGACAATGAATCTTGAAACGGGCCAAAATGGTTCATATTTATAATCAGAATGAACTTTCACTACACAAAAACTTTTTCATACATTTTTATATCGCAGTTAATCTCGAGCTTGTCGACGGGACGTAATCTTAAATATTTTATTTGATTTTCTAACCCTCAACTCCCGATTCAACACCTTACCCCGCTATTCCCCGAATAGCACTTTTTCCATCTCCGCTTTGAGACCGCACCTCCTGTTTAGTACTTCCTACTATCCTCACACCGACAAGAGTTGAAAAGTAGCTAGTGCTCTGTTAGCACCCTCATCGTATATAACATATAACTCTTCTCAGCGTAATGAAACACAAATTTCTCATTCACAAGAAGCTGAAACTCCTCCTCTCCTGTACTACTCTTTTATACCAACTTTCAGAGGGGAAAACGCCTTCGACTCCAGAAGGTTTAAGGGATTATAACTTCTTATTCATACTAAATATATGTCTCATCAAAAGTTCTTAATGGAGTTCTCCACGGACATAGGAATACTCTTTGTTCTCAGTTAAAGCTGTCTTCTGCTATTTATCCATATTCCAGATAGGGAACTCTGGAGGGAGTTGAAGCTGGAGTAGCGAAAATATATGGGATGCAATAGATCCTTCAATATTGCTTATCCTGGCTTGATGAAGCTTAGAATAAAGTAGTTAATTAAGCAAGTTTCTGCTGAAGTTATACCATTAACTTATTTATATCTGGAACCATATCCGAGAATATTCAAAATTCATTTTTATAAGAAGTAGGAATCACAATTTCCTTTCAATGTGATCAAGTTCTTCACTTTTGTGGAAGACTTTGTTTTAGGCCGAAATTTATTATTTGAAAATAATACTATTGGGTATCAGAAATGGGGGAAATAACTCCGAAATAATGGAGGGATTGAATTCGCTGCTGATGTACCATCGGTATCCTGAATTCCTCTTTCATTCAGATCTTTGTCGTTTTACGAGAAAAAATGCGCAGTACAATAGCAAGAATTTCTTTTGTTTCGTTGTTCATTATTTCGAGACCGTACAAATTTCGCATTCATTGAGGCACTCCCGCATTCTGTTCTGATTCAGTGTGAGGAGACAGAACCGGATCGTACAAGAAGTATAAAATTGAAATTTGGCGATTGAAATTTCGCAGAAATAGCATTTCACGAGTAAACATCTGAACTATGATAGATAGGGGCTTGGATTATCTTTATTGTTTTCAGCGTCCTCGAAAACCTATATTTTGATACCAAACTTGTCCATATATATATACAGGGTGTCCGGTAAACCTTGTACAATATTGAAACTGGAGATAGACCAGTTCATGACTGTTCAGAATATTAGAATTTCACCTCAGTAAAAATATCACCATTTTCGAGATAATGGGCACTTTCTAAATATCTAGAAAATCACTTATAATCGAAATACCACTCCTTCCAAAAATAATTATACCAACTTTCATACCATTTTAGAGTCTGGACAAAATGGGCATTCTTTTGTTATGAATGTTCACCTCCACGTGGTCCAGACAATAATTTCAAACTTTTGTTAATAGAAATTGGTGGGATTACAATCTGGCATTTTACCTCTATTTCTTGAAAAATGTACCAAGTTCTGAAAAACTGTTTTGTACGTCTGAAAGCATCACTCATAATTAATCTTCAGCAACAAAGATATTTGAATTAGCACTCAAAAAACGGAGGTGAGGTAGTGATTTTCTAGATATTTAGAAAATGCCCATTATCTCGAAAATGGTGATATTTTTACTGAGGTGAAATTCTGATATTCTGAACAGTCATGACCTGGTCTATCACCAGTTTCAATATTGTACAAGGTTTACCGGACACCCTGTATATATATCCAAGTTTCCCATCAACGGAGTTCATTCATTCAACACAAGATACAGAAATGACTTTCGAATTCCGTCGCACAGACTTACAAAAACGCATAAAACCATTTTCATAACAGGCCTGAACATTTTCAATAAATTGCCCAAAAAATTGCGTAGTATCAAAACTTAGTCGCATTCAAGCGTGAGCTGAACATTCTTGTGATACCTAAGGCCTTCTACACACTAGAAGAGATTTTTTCCTGTGATCTATGGATGAGTCATAAGTGTATATCTGTTTTGTATTTATGTCTTTTTTCATTTTTCTCTTTTTGTGTATATCATATGATTTACTTTAGTAAAAGATTGTTTTGATGGTGGAACATTGTTGTAGTTTGTTTGATACTAAAACCTATATATTGTATTTTAGTATTTTGAGGTTGTATTTTGACATTTTCTATACCATTTGGTCAAGTGAAAATAAAGTGAATTTATTTATTATAGTCCTTCTTTTACTCAATTTTTTCTTGTTTTTGTTTTGCATATTTAATTTTCGAGTTTTGTTCAGAGGCTCACAGCACTCACAGTATAGGTGATACTGATCTGCCAAATCGTTTTTCTCAATGACTCGAATTGATAGTAGATCTTCTAGATCGAGAAACACCATTAGACTCGCCAGGGATTTCTTGTCGATGACAAATTTAATATAGTGTTTTTGAGGGGTCTTTTTTCACCCAAAATAACAACTGTTTTCGGAATTGATTTTCTTTTTCACAAGGGTTCTTTGGGCAATGCTCTTCAACAAAAAAATATAGTAGATCTCATCGCATGAACGATTTGAAATTTCGATTTTTCAAAAAATGTGAACAGGTTAAAATCTAAACTATGAAAGCTAGGGCCTAGGATTATTTATTTATTGAATTCAGCGTCCTCGAGAACCCATATTTCGATGTTAAACTTGCCCAAATAAACCTTCTTTTCATCTTATTGAATTTGTTTTTCATTTTCCATAATTCATTTTCTAGTTTTTACCAGCTCAAAGCACTCAACGTATGGCTCTTATTGATCAGCCAAATGGTTAATCTCAACCATACGAAAGGTTTGAAGATCATTCGAATAAAAGAAAACCGTTTTTGACTTAAAATTTCACAAGGATGACAAACAATATACTTTTTTCAGGGAATCTTGACTCTCCCCCATTTTTTTATAATTCGAATCGAAACCCTGAAATTCTCCTGCATATCTCTTTTATTTGAGACCTCGACGACATCACCCCACGTATCCATTCTTTTCCCATCCTCCCCAAAGCATCCCTCCCCTCTCAACCCCCAAAACCGAATCGTAAAGGCGAACAAAAAAGTAAAGCAATAAGGCAATCGGATAAAAGATCCCGATTTATATGCAGGATTCCACTGAAAAGACGGATGTGGGCCTCATATCTCATCCTTGTTCTTTCTTCAGCACCATCGTTGTTTTTTCGTCCTTACTCAAGTGTGTATATGGACCCCGAGTTCTGAATTAAGAAAGATGTTACAGTAAGAAATCTCCACTTGAAATATTTCTTCATTATAGGAAGCGCTGAAGTAAAGCGAGTTATAAGATTGATTTATTGCCTCACTCCTGATTATCTGCGAGGAAATATCGAATGAGGAATGATGAGAGGAATCCATTTTCAAGATGATGGAACGTGGAAAAATGAAGAGATAATACTAACTCAATACATATAACCATTTATAACGATACTGAAACTAAAACATAAAAAGTAGACGAACATTCAGAGAAAGATGATAGAAATTCAGACACTAACAGGATGATTCTTTCTTCACCCTGTATATCCAGAGGTGGCGTAATAAAGGTAGAGGGCTTTGAGGCGACTCTGAAAAATGTGTTCTCTGTTCAGTGAAGTCTCTCGGTTTTTACTGGCATGATGGCCCGTCGCATTCACCATTTTGCATTTAACTAAAATTTCAGCCAGATTTTATCAGACCCTTTGTGGAATTTCATTTGATGAAACGATATTTTCAAATTGTTATTTTCCCTCTTTTCATTCATTTGTAGAATACCACAATCATAGAATCTTTTTTTTCAGTTCATTTCTGAATAATATACACGAGCTCTCTTGGAGAGAAGAAATGAACTGTTGTACCAATTCTTATCGCCTCGAGAATTAAAGAAAAAAATGGATGTTTGATCGAATTGAAAATAAATACCACAAAGTGAACACTGAAGGAATGGTACTTACGTTTGTTCAGATTGAAAGTTACGTATCTGCTTCTGTTTTGGTCTCGTGTGGTGTTGTGCAGGGTAAAAGTTCTTATCACATACGAATTCACTTTGTATAAAGGGTGGCGAACTAAAGTCGGACGACGTGGAAAGTATTTGTTGAGGGCTTCGAGCTGAGCCGTATAAAAAAGCAATGCGGCTGAAGGCAGGTGGCTTGTTGAACTGAGCAGTGAGCAGGTATATGCTTGTGGGATTTTTACAACAGCCATAGAATCGCACAGAGCACAGAAAATCCCGTTCTTTTTCTTAACCGAGTAAGCCCATCCTATGTATAGACCTTGTGGTATAATAAAACAAATGTGTGAATTCTGAACAATTTCGAACTAATGCAGTATATTTTTTTATTTTTGTACTGTGAAAGCCATAGTTTGCTGTTCATATTATATTTTTTATATATATATATACCTGGATCTATTTTACAGTGAGTCGGTTGGTATTTTCATAATGTGCAATTGAGTTTGTAATGGGGTTGATCCCGTATATTAATTAAACAAACAAAATAAAATAAATAAAAATATTTTAGCCTTTTTGTGATTGAGAACAAAAGCTCTGTATATCATGAAGGAACCGAATAAGACTGAGATATGTATTAAATTTCTAATAATTTTAAGAGTATCATTATTATCAACCATGTTCATTAATACTCACAGAGATTGTGACAGGAATCTTGACAAAGTTTTGTTTTGCCTCAAACCTCCTAAAAATTCCATGTAGATCGATTTCTTCCTTATAACTCAGCCATCCAAGAAGTGCACTTGAGAAGAATAACAAGATTTGGAAAACTCCTTAAAGCACTTTATTCGAAACAACGTCAAACACTATATATCACTTGATATCACTTTTATCACACTGATTGTTGTAACAGTATTTCTGTGGAAAGAGATTATGGAGTGTAAGTATATGCAGAAATATTTTGATTTCGACAATTGCTCAATTTTGATGAGAGAAAAGCCTAAGGTTCCTGAAATATAATGATTTCTTTGAATTATCAGAGTAATAATTGCATACTGAAGAGAAAAAAGGAGGATATTTTCTCAAATTTTCAGTATGTAGACTCAAATGTTCTTATCAGCATATTGTAGCGTTTCAGTTTGATCAAAGAATCAACAATAACATTTGGAAATTGTATTTGAGGGGTAAGTAATGTAATCTCGGAAGATATCACCAAATTGAAATTACTTGCATCATCTATTAATCAACTCCATTTTCATCTACTCTATATCTTCACCAACTCATCAGACCCTAATGATTTCCAATCAATATAGAACTTCCGTTATGCATAAATTGAGGGAGAGGTTACCGAGAATGTTGAATCTACAGCCATAGGATTTTGGTATATAACCACAAGGCTTTTCATCAACTATTTAAGTCTCGGAATGAAGAGAAATATGAGGGATATCAAGTTGATGACGCAGTAGAGCGTGAAGATCCCTAGAGGGTATTATTTGAGAACGCGATGTTTATAGGATGCAAATTAGCGTCATTTACCGCAGTTAGGTGACTTAGGTCAGGGAGTAATCTGATGGCAATTACTATTCTTCATTAGAACTTTCCTCCCAAGGTGCTGTAGATAAATTAGTTTCGAATATTACAGCCGGTGTATTCTCGTTGGAATAACTTGAGTAATGTTGGATTTTTTATCCGTAAAACTACGTTTTTATAAGGATGTTGGTATTGCCCTTTTTACCCAAAAGAAGGATTTCCTGAACTCTCCAAACTGATAACTTCACCTCATTTGGTGAAGAGTATTCAGCTTTTATGGATAAGATGTGCCAGACCAGGTGCTCTACTATGGATGCCAGGGCATTGTGGTGATGAAGGAAATGAAAAAACCAATAAGCTTGTAACATATCTGAATTTCCTACCCTGCAAATAAAATGCACCGTTGCCAGACTCCATGGCTTCCAACTTTGCTACGTTGAATGAACTTATTTGATATTATTTTATAATTCTATGAATATGGAATATTAGTACGACTTCAATCAATACTTTAGGCAATTCGCATCTTTATAAATAGGAGATTTTAATCATATCGAAGATCCACCATAAAGTAAACTTGTTCTTCTGTGGCCATCGAAGAAATACGATTCTGTGGAAGAAAAACTAACCTCCGAAACGACAACGAATGGAAGGGCCTCTTTTATTTGTCACTTTCATTCTGGTTCACAATAGTGTTCCTTTAAAATGGGGTTCCTCTTCTAGGAATCCGCCATTTTAGTATATTTTAAAGACGCTTCTTTGTTATCTGGTATGTACACGATCTCCATTTAAATAACTGTTTCATTTCACAGGATTTAATCTCATGTAAGCTCGTTCTATTTTATTATTGCATTTCTATTGAATATTGTGGAACTCTGTTCTACTATCAACCCATTTGGAATATTCTTATACTGTTCGTAAGGATTACTGCACATTTAACTATTCACTCGACATTATGGTTTAGGCATTTGGAGTTGTTGTTTTTAGGATAATATTTTACGTACTAATATCACTGGTTTGGAGACCTAGGGTAAACTGTTTATATCGCCTTTGCTAAGGAAAACATCCCCCACAACAGTGGCCAGTGAAAATTCCTCTGGGAGTTCTATAACGAACGTCCCCAGAAACCAAGCCTCGCCTTCGGGACCTTGGCGTACCCGATAAGCAAGGAAAGCTTTGAAGGTGCCATCGTTCATCAGTTAACAGGAAATATAAAGAGTCTATCGTCACTTCCAAACCAACGCGACTGCTAGGATCTCACACGTGACACTTAGAAGGAAGGATTCTCACACTAGGAACTACAAGGATACTGCTTATGAATTTCATTAATAATCAGGTGACACACTCTATATGCCTATAACCTTTGGATAACTTTGGATGTATTGGATCCTGCTTTTTATCACAATTGTGCCAGTAATAACCTTACCGGAGTATAGGAAGCCCATATCATACATATTACCAGTGCTCGTCTTATTAATAATTGTTCTATGGATTGTTAACATATCATCTGTAATGCTAGAAGGTTTTTTGCTTTGAGTTTCAATTGATTCTCGTTCGTTTTTCCTTCATAGGCTATGGTTCCCCGAACTATGGCGCTGGACGAATAAAGGGCTCTTGTTCCACCTTTATGTCCAATCTAGTGTTTTATTTATCAATTTTACCTCATTATTTCCCATCCTATATTTCACTAATCTGAGTTATTACGAATCTGAATTACTACGACATAACATAGAGTTCTACCAATCTAGACGATCACATCACAAGCCAAAAATATAAGTATAAAACCCCCTTTAACGTAAATCTACCCTCAGCTCTTCAGAGCAGGGTTGCCCCTTTTCTCCTTTTCATAATGTTCCTAGGATTTACAAACTTGGAATGTTACAAGCTTGCAAAAAGTACATAAAGGTTAACACCTGAGCCTTTCTGTGGGCTTGGAAAAGACCAAAATATGGCAGTGGTCCAGTTGGATAAGAGAATAACCCACAGGAGAAACACCCCGGGACCTACTCTGTCCAAGCAATTCCTGATTATCAACACCATTGACGAATGAGATGAGTAGAAAACGAAAGACCTTCATGGTCGAAGTCCTATCTCTTCGCTCATTGCAATGATTCAGTATCTATTGATGTTGTTGTATTCAGAGAACTCTAGTACTGTAATGTTTTTCCCATGAGTATTTCTAAACTTCGATCAGCAAAGCCATGAAAGATTTCACCGACACAGACCTCGAGTATCATCGTACAGTGGTTAAACTACATTCTTTTCTAAGGACGAGCAGGAAACTTTGATAAACTTCTCCACTTTTAGCGATTATTAGATCTTGTCGGGACTCTGTGAAAGGTATTGCATCATTACAAGTTTTACCCAAAGAAGTTTGCAAGGAACTTCAGGAGTTTCTAGAGGAACAGAAAGTAACGAACAGGATCTTCATGGCTAATTACTTATCTCCTTATCGAGATCATAAGGAACAGGACTTCGAAATTTGTATCTTTCAAATTGGAGGGAACGGAAAACCACACGAATGTTTCAGTGAATTCATTGAAAGTTTACAGGAACAGAAACGCCCCTCTGGAGTTTAATGAAGCCCTCAAATTTCTTCATCAGATCATCTGAAAGACGTCCTAGAATTTCATGATTGTTTTGTATTTCTTCATTTCATTTTTATTAAATATACTTTAATTTTTCATTTTATTTATTTTGAATGGCTCACAAGAAGCGTGAATAAAGTTAACATTCTAAAAAATACTTCCTTTTCATTCAAATTCATTTTTTCTAAAAACAACTGAACGTTCAGTATCATCCTCAACTTTCTCACTCGCAAAGCGTTTAATCCTCCCTTCGCAAGTTACCAAAGTCGTGATCGATCCCTGAGGACGTCCCTGGCGGCCGAAACTCAAAAACACGAGGCGTAATCAATAAATGCTCAATCTCCCAGAGGAAAAGCGAGGCAATTGGCGACATAGAGCCTCACAGACCGGAACCAGCACGGCTTGCTGGGATCCAACGATGCCTTCTCATATCTTTAGGGATTTGCGTCCGTAGAATCGAGGCCATGGGCGAAAGGACGATTTTGTCGATGATTTTCGACGACGGATTAGTCCGGAAATCCTCTTCGGCTACCCTTTCCTTTGGGTTTATCCGAAAGAACCGATGGTGTACGATCTAGGATAGTTTAATTGTTCAGTTGGGAATGACAGCGGAATACTCGTAATTTGGAATATGTGTCAGGCGGGGTTAAGAGGATTAATTGGGTTCATTCATGCATTCCAGCAATCAGATAAATACACTGAGATACAAAGGAAAAACACTCAGTAACAATGAATATATTGCAATTTTTTATACATGATCTAGTAGACGAAAATTTTTTGAGAAAAAGAGATGAACCAACCTTTTTCTTCACCCACCCCAATAATTATAGTTGATATAGTTGATATAGTATGATTTCAGACTACATGCAACTCCTTTACTCATTCGAAAAACCATTCAAAACACAGCTCGACTGGAACAGATGGGACTCGAGTATAGAATCACAAGAAATAGTACACAGACGGTTCAAAGAAAGATGAGGGAACAGGAGCGGGAATACATGGAGTGAGGCCAAGAAGGGATTACATAATACCTCTCGGCAAACACGCCACGATATTTCAAGCTGAAACACATGCCATTAGGACATGCATAAAGAGGAACCTGGAAAGTGGCTACCAAAGAAAACACATCCACATTCTCTCTGACAGCCAGAGCGCCATCAAAGCCCTCAATTCGACACAGATAAAGTCTAGACTCGCCTGAGAATGCCTCCAGGACCTTCTGGAGCTAGCAAAACACAACAAGGTCACTTTGATGTGGGTGCCAGGTCACAAGGGAATAGCAGGCAATGAAAAGCAGACCAGTTAGCAAGACAAGCATCTGAAAAGCCATTCACAGGGCCAGAACCTGTACTTGGAATAAGTAAAAACCGATGCACAGCAAAGTCATGGTAGGACACACAAGCCAAACCTTGACGGCAGACTTTCTGAATCTAAACAGAACAAAGGCATTTCTGCTGACGGGAGACTGCGGCCTTAGGAAACATCTGAACACCATAGGAATACTAAGAGAACCCGTGGATTGCAACTTTGCGGTGAAGAGGAAGAAACAGCCTCTCAAATCATCTTTGAATGCGACGCCCTAGGAAGAAGGCGTCACAGAATCTTCGGAGAAATCAGTCTGGAAACGGGAATGAATCCGAAAACCTCATAAATAGGCTTCTGAACCTGATAAAGGACACGAACCTATTCTCGTGAGGAACCACGCACAAAAAAGTGATACAATAGACCCAAGTTGGTCGCAGTGTCACTGGGAGGTCGAGTGCTAACCCGGTCTCTTGTCCGTCAGCTAATCAATCAATCAATCAATCAATCCTCGTACTCGCCTGGCTTGCTTTAGCCAACCAGGATACTGCCCCAAATGTGATTATAGGTCTCACAATCATGACGTACATCCATCGTAGTGATTTTGGGTTACAACCCCAATTCCTGCCGCCATAAGAGCCCTTGAGGCTCTGTCAGTAGCATTATCAACAGCAGCTTGCTATCCAGGGTGATTCCCAGGTATTCAACCAGAGACTTCCACACCAAGGTATTCCCGTTTAAAAACCACCCTTTATATTTATATAGGCAGAGCTATCATGTCATGAAGTCCCTTAAAAACTGTTGTGCTCATCCCAACGAATATTGTGCTCAAAAACGCATCGTCGAGCTCATGTTAATTACGTTACAACCGGATGTAGCACCCTGGAGATTAAGAGCCCTTTTTCCACTAAAAGTATCATCTCCATTAAGCCGCACAAGCAGCCGCAGGTGGATCTCTTGGGTCGTTTAATTCGCTGGGAAAACCTTTCAGGAATGTTAACCATTTCGGTGCGAAATGGTTAACTCAGAGCTCATCCGCAAATCCGCTGTCAAGTCTTTGCGGATGGATTATGTTCTTAAAATTACACAGTATGCTACATCGGCGTTGTTTAATATGTTTGGTGCTGCTTAAGGAAGTCCCTGAGTGTTGTTCAGTTGCAGGACTTGAAAATTCAGCCTTGCAGTTGCTGTAAGAGAGACTTCTTCCAGTATTTCTTCTGCCAGAGTGTTCAAAAGTATTTCATATCTGTTCAAAATTGAATGGAAGAAAATGGAAAGGGAAGAAATCTTCTTGCTGTTAGGCAAGGAGGGAGATAACTGTCCATAATGAATCAAATTTCATCAGATACGACTCCCCATCATTCGTACTCCGGAGCAACGAGTTCTACTCCGGATTCTAAACCACTACAAGAATCGTCTGAAAGGAAAAATTAATTAAATCCGACAGCAATTATCAATCCCCCAAGTCTTTCCCCGTTAACTCACTGCCCCTTTTTTCATTTCCTGAGTGGATAAAAACGACTGGAAATACATCCTAAAATTCTGTACACGTAAAAGCCATTACGCTGCTTTTTCGACCCAAAAAAATACGCTCTTGTATAATGCGTTCAAATTGTGTCTTCTGATGGCGATGTCCTGGATTAACAATCCGGAAAGATCCGCAGGATTAAAGCCTCTTCATGGCGCCGCCAACGGAAAAAAGGCCTGCTTTTGTGTCGCTCACACAAAGAGTCGTTTTATATATATACCTACTTCGTAGGAATTGAAAATAGTTTTTTATAACAAGAATTAAAGCGGTTTTTTCACATCGATAACACATAACGACGTTGTCTCTTATAGCTTTTTATATTTGCTACGTCTCCACCACCAAGAAGAAGACTAAAAAACGTCTAAGCGTATTTGTATTCTGTGAAATGAAGACAAAGTACCACATCTCGAATTTTCAGCCTTGTATTTGCAAAGCAAAAGTGGTTTTTACAGTAATCAATGGTAATTCATCATTGAAACTATTTCTCATCCATATAATTCGATCGTGATTTATATTTGCATTCGTGATGTCGTTCATCACAAGTTACTGCAATGAGAGAACTGTAAAACATTAAAAACAAAAAAGTTATATGTTCAACAATTAAGTAAAGCTTAAAAAGAGAGAATTCTTTTTATGTACACAACAAAGTTGTTGAAATTCTGTATATTTTGAACTTAAATTGTGCCTAATTTATTATATTAACGGTGGGTTCAACATAGCGAAATCATAGGTGATCGGAGCTTGATCTAGAATCAACTCGATTTGGAGGACCAAGCCGTTGATCTCTGATCACAGCTGATTACGATTTGTGAAATCCACCGTAAGTATAATTTGAGAAAACAAAGTTCTCCGGGCCAGCTAGTATTGATATAATTTACATATTCTCCTAATTGCATTTTCCTCTGACAATCAAAATTATGCATAGCATGAAAAACACATGTGGTTCAATTTGAGAATCTACCAACTCGTTGCAAAATTGTCCTTGGAAGAGAATTGGATCATTCCAGTTTTTATATTCCAGCATTTCCCTCGTTTTTACTATTTCTGCTCAATCCCCCATAAAAAATTACACACAAAAAGGAAAATACCTCGAATTCATTCAGTTCCCCAACCGCTTTTTGTGGATTCCAAACTTTTTCAACCACATCCGTTTCAAATCCTTTCATGTTGTTTGTCGTAAACTAATCAGGGAAAACAAGCTTTCTGCTTTTCTGTTTTATTTTCTGCTCCTTTCAGCTCCCCTCATATTTGCAGTAACTGAAAAATTAATACGATTTTCAATTCAGGGCACGTTCTGAATATCTGAAAATGATATAATATCCCAAACACAAACAAGGGGGGTTTTTCAGTCGACGTTGATGGTGACTGACTGATATCCTGAATATCCAGGTCCCTATTCACAGCGATTTTTTTTATTGAGTAAGAGCGTTTTCTCCTGGCTCGACCATCGATACCGAGAAACTAGAAACGTGACCGGAAGATCGAGAAGTGGACTCCCAAGACCTACCACTCCTGCTCAAGACCAGTTTATACTGTATTTACCCATAGAGAGCCTTTGAATACTTGACGAATCAAGCAACAGCGGTTTTTGAAAGCTTTTAGTGTTTCGGTTTCGATTGAAACAGTTGGACGAAGACTTTAGAAGTTAATCTACATTCTCGACGACTTTTGAGAACGATTCCACAAACTAGCCTGTACTACAGACCTTAAAAACACATTCAATAAATTCATTTCAAATTCTTCACTACTTTGTGCAGTATACAGCATGTAAAGAAGGTGTCCAGTCACACGAAGCGGAGTACCTATAGCCAGAACCAATCGCATTAGCCTAAATGGAACCTCTGTTCTAACGCACAGACCCCTCAAGCTTAACACGATGTGAACGCGTCAACAGGTGTATTGTAACAACTCAACAATTGCCCATTATGCTCAGGACGAATAAAATTCTATCCTGGAGTCCTGCCAAAGGAGATCCCTGCTGAATATATCGGAGCAACGCTCCCTTAATCATATTTGGGTTGGACTGAGAATCAACAGGAGGATAGCCTTTCGTAGTGGACTCTTCAAGCTGTGCGATTCTTGCGAGAGAAGATGTAACATATCTGAATTTCGTACACTGCAATAAAATAAAATGCACCGTTGCCAGACTACTCCATGGCTTTCAACTTTGCAACGTCTATTGTCGAAACGTGGAACTACGTTGAATGAACTTATTTGATATTATTTTATAATTCTATGAATGGTGAATATTACTACGACTTCAATCAATACTTTAGGCAATTCGCATCTTTATGAATAGAAAATTTATTCATATCGAAGATCCACCATGAAGTAAACTCGTTCTTCTGTGACCATCGAAGAAATACGATTCTGTGCAAGAAAAACTAACCTACGAAACGACAACGAATGGAAGGGCCTCTTTTACTTCACTTTCACTGTGCTGCTGCTGTGATCCATTCGTTTCACTTTCATTCTGGTTCACAATAGTGTTCCTTTGAAATGGAGTTCCTCTTCTAGGAATCCGCCATTTTAGTATATTTTAAAGACGCTTCTTTGTTATCTGGTATGTAAACTGTCCCCATTTTAAATAACTCTGTTTCATTTCACAGGATTTAATCTAATGTAAGCTTATTCTATCTTATTATTGCATTTCTATTGAATATTGTGGAACTCTGTTCTGCTACCAACCCATTTGGAATATTCTTATACTGTTCGTAAGGCCTATTGCACATTTAACTATTCACTCGACACTATGGTATAGACATTTGGAATTGTTGCTTTTAGTATAATATTTTACGTACAATAATCACTGGTTTGGAGGCCTAGGATAAACTGTTTATATCGTCTGTGCCAAGGAAAACATCCCTTGAGACTTCCTCTGAGAGTTCTATAGACGAACGTCCTCAGTAAACCAAGCCTCGTCTTCGGGCCTCGGCGTACCGGATAAGCAAGGAGTGCTTTGAAGGTGCCATCGTTCATCAGTTAACAGGAAATATAAAGAGTTTATCGTCACTCCCAAACCAACGCGACTGCTAGGATCTCATACATAACACTTGGAAGGAAGGATTGTCACACTAGGAACTACAAGGATACTGCTTAGGAATTTCATTAATAATCAGGTGACACACTCTATATGCCTATAACCTTTGGATAACTTTGGATGTATTGGATTCTGCTTTTTATCACAATTGTGCCAGTAATATCCTTACCGGAGTATAGGAAGCTCCATATTGTACATATCACCAGTGCTCGTTTTATTAATAATTGTTCTATGGATGGTAAACATAGCATCTGTAATGCTAAAAGGATTTTTGCTTTCAAATCCAATGAGGAATTGGATTTGGTTCGTTTTTTATCCCTTCATATGGCTATGGTTCCTAGAACTATGGTGCTGGAGGAATAAAGGCTCTTGTTCCATCTTTATGTCCAATCTAGTGTATTATTTATCTATTTTACCTCATTATTTCCCATCCTTTATTTCACTAATCTGAGTTATTACGAATCTGAATTACTACGACATAACATAGAGTTCTACCAATCTAGACGATCACATCACAAGCCAAAAGTATAAGTATAAAACCCCCTTTAACGTAATTCTACCTTTAGCCAGCTCAACAGTGCAGGGCAGGATTCACTTTTTCTCTTCCTTTTCAATAATGTTCTAGGATTAACAAACTTGGAATGTTACAAAGACTATAATTTTAAGAACACAAGCAGATATATCTCTCAAGCCAGTATCCAACGTGAGTACCATTCTTTCAGTGTCTAAGAGATCTCTGTCTATATTCATTGACCACGTAATGTTACTTCAGTCTATTTTGTATTTTGGATTTCTGTATTTAGTTTGAGTATTTTCAATTTTAATGTGATGGACAGAATTATAGTCCTTATTTGTTTTAAGTTAATAGTTTATGCGATGTAGTTTCTCTTTTGTTTATTTCCATTTTTCTGAGCTTTTATAGGTGTTCACCTGAGCTCTAATTTTTTTATAATAATAATAATAAAACCCATATTTGATAGATTGTTGAAGTTGAAGAAGATTTATTTAATATCGAGTTATTCTCCCAAAAATCACGATTCAACGCAGGAAACACACAGAAATAAATCATGAATTCGGCCCATTCACCAAACGGTGATAAATTAAGTAAGCTTCAGACAGTCCATTACCCATGTAGTCCAAAACTTGTCGACTAAGCAGATCGATTTTCTGGAAAACTAGTAAGTAAGCGGATTTGAGCTTGCCCTATATCCTTCGATTCATAATTATCAAATTGTTTAATGGTTGTCGGTCGCTTGATTTATGTCCATTCTCAGAATGAAGACGAAGCTTCCATTTGATAGGAAACCATTAACTGAAAACTTCCACCCATTATACTGTTGGTTTCGGAATAAGTTTTTGTGAATTCTCAAATCATCTCGGCGAGTCCTTGATCTGTGGCTTTCTTCAAGTGTGTCAAGAAGTTCATAGATTATTCAGGTAGATATTAAACTCAAGAGCAAATTGTGTTTCAAGCAGTGTCTGAGCCTGAATCTAGTTCTGGTTCATATTTTCGAAAGAATCAACTATTTTGAAAAATAAAAAAATTTTCATGCTTTTTCAATAAAACGCGTCGTTTTCGAGTTTTTCCTAATTGTATACGATGGAATTTGAGGAAATAGTAATGAATTTCAAGCATAATCTGAATGCTTCTCTGGATTGAATATCATCGAATATCATTTCTTCTCTGGTCTCTTGACAAGTTAACAATGTTGTCAGAATGTTCATCAACTTCGTCAAGATTAGAATCTCTATGATGGAAAAACGTTTGATGTCGAGATATGTAATTATAAAATCCCACAATTGTGGGAGATGAAATTAAATTTTGAGAAGCATGAAATTATACATCTTATTCGCACAGTTTCTATTGAAAATTTATTGTTAATGCTCTTTCAGGAAAATAACTATTTAAAGAATATCCTCTTCGAATTTTAACTCGAAATTTCACGGTTATAATCTAAAATTCACTGAAAGTCAACACATAATCATCACCTGTTTGCATTATTCTCTGTAAATAAATCGAAGTCCATGGCGCAGGTTATCGCTATAAGTAAGGGTCGTTCATGGGAGTCATGGGACCACAGACTGATCTGTGATGGGACTGACGTTGGAGACGCAGATAAACGGTTTGTCTTGCGTGGTGGCTACCCCGCATTGCGATGTCTCGCATCGTCTCCTCAAAAGTTCTGTGAAATATCACAGGAGATGGGTAAGGTTAGGTCATTGACTTCGAATCCTATGACCTAGTTTAATGAAGTTAGGTTAGGTTAGTGGGAAGACAATTTTTTATGAAACAGTTAGAGAAAAATATGAAATTATAAATGTTTACAAACTAATCTTCAGGAAAATCGAGGAAGGAACATATTTTGGTGGTAGAAATATGGATTTTCAATTGCAGAAATATTCGGACAAAACTTAGTGCTTCTGTTAGCAAATATCGTGTTTTTAACATTCTCATTCAACTGATGTTAGTGCTTGAGTATTTCCCAAATATCACCTCTAATAATCACCTCAATTTCAATCGAGAAATATGAACTTTGATATGTTTCCAGAGAATCGTATCAGGCACGTATTTGGTCCAATTCGTTCATTCAAAAGGCTAAATCTCTTCAACAGAGCCAAATTCGGAAAAATGGAAAATAAGAAAAATGTTTCTTTTGGCCTCAAGAATCTGCTGTTGAAATATAGGTACAAGTCGAAGACTCACTCTGTATATTTACTAACTACGATTAAATTTAATCTCATTGAGAAAATTATGTGATATGCATTTAATTTCAATTCTTTCCAATCCATTAAACAATTTACTTCCAAGGGTTGCATTTGTCTTCAAGTCAATTACATTAATACGTCAGAAACAAATTCTCAGCTTGAGTGGTTGCACGTGCACTGATGACGGAAGTAATGACTGCACGGAGAACCGTGAATTCAATCCAATTATGAACACATAACCCCAAAATACACAAGATTTATTTTCGCATTACTGCACAACTGTGTGGAGAGGGAAATATAAATTAGTGAAAATCGAAGTCAGTCCATTAAGAAATTAGAAAATATGGAGTCGAGTCGAGTATTTCAGTCTTCCGCTTCAGGTAAGATCATTAGGAGGAAATATGAGAGCTCCATGGTTTTCCAATTGGAGTTTGAAGTTTAGTTTAATCATAATTTCCAGCATTTACACTGGACTAATTGAATGGACTAGTGTGACATAAAAAATTGTACAAAAAACCTCCACTTTCTTCTTGAAAAAACAAGATGATCGGAAGCTATTACCAAGGAACACAAAGATAAACCGTTCCACGTTTCATACGAATAATCTTGGAGTGAAGATAACGCTGAGAATGTGAATCTCAGATATGAATGTTTTCGACCCGTTACCTGTGAAACTTTTATTGGATTTGTTCCATTCCGTAGGCGAGGAATCTTCTCGTATTCGCAGTATGATCACGTTTTGGGGGCTGGTTGGAGAAAGTCTTATGGATTTATGCATTTTCAACGAGAAAATTTGTTGGAGGGTCGACCAGAATGGATATACTACGAAAGCGAGTTAGTTTGAGTTCAGATTCGATTTCAACCGTGCTCTCTAGGTAAATTGAGTGTAGGGAAACGATGATTTTGCTATGTCAACTGGAAAATATTCCTTAGATAATAATTCGAAATATACGAGGTTTCGAATAAGGCTGGATTCCACTACAAAATTAAACAATTCCCAGGCTTGGTAGCAATGTTATATACGACTAGAGTTGGCAGTGGCACTCCCTTTAAACAGGCTTAGTTTCAGTGGAGCAGATAGCGACCATGCACTACGAACAATACGAATCTCCTCTGCATGTTCATATTGTTTTTGTACTTATAGATTCAGATGGCCTCCACATTCATTCTTCAAAATGCTTTGTTCGTCCATCAGAGCATATTCCACGACTTCTTTATTTGATACAGTAGACCATATAACGTTTGTGTTTGATTTGATCACAATTGGCCACCGAGATCTTGTGATTTAAAACCATGCAACTACTTCCTTTGGGGCCATGTAAAAGAGATGGTCTTCACCAAGAGCCCAGCGTCGATTCAAGACCTTAAAGATAGAATTCGTGAGGCTATAGAGGACATAGGGCAGCCACATTGCGATTTGGTTATGGAAAATTTAATGAAAAGCATATGGTCCTGTAGCCGTGGTCGTGGTGGTCATTTGACCGATGTTATTTCCCATTATTAACGGCATACCTTCCCCTTTATAATGAATTGAACATTCGATCATTCATCTAAAAAAATGTCAAAGTAACACTTCTTGGTGGAAAACCCTTTATAAGCAGCTGTGACAGCTTCAGGTGCGTTTAACACCCATTTCCTCCGAACGTATAACAAGAAAGTATCAAAATTCCTGATTCAATCTGCAGAAGGAAATGGAATGGCCAAATGGAACAGGAATTTCCTGAAAACCGCAACAGAGCGAAAAATCTCCATTTCCTCCCTCGCATATATTAGAACGATACAAGAAAAACGTCAACCCTCATCTGGCAATATACAACAACTGCCCCTAGAAAATCCCACAGTAAACCCATTTTTCCGTACGGATCCACCACAGCCATCAAGGTGGCTGCCATCCCCCTCCTATCCAGTACCGCAATTTACAAGGTTCATCCTAGACGTGGTCCTTAATGGCCAGAGGTCCTCGGCAGCTTCATTCCGCGTCCAAACAAAAGATCACGTTACCGAGATGATGGCGAGGGGCCAGTCTAGCATGAGCTCAGATATCGCTATGTATGGTGTACACAGAGAAATTGGATTTCAAATTGGGTGTATGGGAGATAAGGCAGAATAAGGTTCATTTATGGTCTGGGTAAATGAGGTTAGATACGAATCCGTTTGGGTTTCGCATATTCGGTATCGTTCTCGACTAATTTCAGAATGGGGCCATGATGAATCAGCGGAAAATCAACGGAGTAATTATCGGAAAATTATACGGTTTTCATTTAATTTTACGGTTTTCGTTTTGTTTTTCCACCTCGTTCACAGCTCGTATGCAATCATCCAACTTTCTGAAGAAATATTTGCTCGAAAAATTCACTTCCTCATAAAACAATGTTGACTCAGCTAATAACTTTTTGTGCCCTTCAGTAAAATATGGCTAAATGGTTGGAAATCCCCGTAACACACGTGGCAATTGGAAAATTCCTTTGTTTCAATTTTGAAATAAGATTAACATCGCTCTTCAAAGCAATACATTTCCACCACACGTATCAAGAAATTTCCGCATTTCACTACCGTAACTTTCTGAATAATTCCAGCTGCATTCATCAACGACTGACCACTACTCGGAAAGCGCTTTAGATGCTTGAATTTCGATAAAGGTTTCATACCAGCAAACAACGCTATTTACGAGCGAGTGAATCTCGAATGGACCCTCTGATAGTTGGAATTGGTATGAATCCGGACAGCAAGCTATGAATTATTCATGAAGATATTGTAGGTAGAGGAGATTCCTCTTATTTAATTTCAGTTTTGAAACATATCCAGTTGAAGCTGTTGAAAATATGATGAATTGGTATTATTATCTGGGATTATAAAAATTGAGGATGTACCGGATGAGTCATATATTTAAACTGTAGATTCTTGATGCCAAAAGAAGCTCCTTTTTCATTTTCCATTTTTCCGAATTCGGCTCTGTTTGAAAGATATAGCCATTTGAAAAAAAATTGGGCCAAATACGTGCCTGATACTATTCTCTGGAATTGATGCAGAGTTCATATTTTTCGATTGAAATTGAGGTTATCATTAGATGTTCTGTGGTGATACATTTAGGAAATACTCAAGCATTCACCTTTCTCGAATGAGAATGTTACAAACACGATATTTCCTGAAAAACACTTAGTTCCGTCCGATTTTTTCTGCCAATGAAGAGCCATATTTCTTCCACCAAAATAAGTTCCTTCTTCGATTTTCCTGAAGATAAGTTTGTGAAAACTAATAACTTGTTTATATTTTACACGATAATCCTGAACTATCTCATGAAAAATTGTTTTCTGACTAACCTAACCCAACTCCATCAACCCAAGTCAAAGGATACGAGGTCAATGCCCTAACCCCACCTATTTTCTGTGATATTTTATAGAACTTTTGCGAAGATGATGCCATTTTGTTGATTTTCTCTTCAAACAAAGGTATAGGCGAAACCAAGGAAGCAGTACGTCCCCTATCGTTTTATTTACTTTTCGCTAAAGGCGTCTAGGCGTTGCTTTTTGGAAACGCCCAACGAATAGTTGATTCTCGACGATATAGCGCTACGATCTTGATTTCAGTCGCCTATAACGGTGCGCTACCCTTCAATGGGAGGTAGCCGACAAGCAAGACAAACAGTTGTTCTGTGTCTCCAACGTTAGTCCCATCACAGACCAGCCTGTAGACGCTTGCGTATAGCGATAACCTGCGCCTTGGACTTCGATTTATTTATTAACAGAGAAAAATGCGAACAGGTGATGATTATGTGAAGACTTTTAGTGAATTGATGGAATAGAACCGTGTAGTGTCGAGTTGAAATTCCAAGAGGATATTGTTTAGATAGATATTATCTTGAAGGACCGGTAACAATAAATTTTTAATAGAAACTGGGGGTATAAAATGTATAATTTCATGCTTCTTAGAATTCAATTTTGTCTCCCACATTAATGGGATTTCATTAATACATATCTCTACATCAAACGTTTTTCCATCATAGGGATTTTAGTCTTGACGAAGTTGATAAACATTCTTACAATTACATCGTTAACTTGTTAAGAGAACAGAGAAGAAATAATATTCGATGATATTCCATCCAGGGAAGCATCCAGATTATTCTATAAAATCATGATATTTTCCTCGAATTTCCTCGTATACAATCAGGAATAATTCGAAAACGACGCGTTTTATTGAAAAAACACAAGAATACTTTTATTTTCTAAAATGGTTGATTCTTTCGTGAATATCAACCGTTTATCTGAGATGAGTCTCCTCACTGGCTTCCTTACAAGACGTTGTGAAGCAAATGATGAGATGAGGCTCATCAGAAACTCATAGGTGCATATTCAAACTTTGCGAGCCTGTGCAAGGAATGTCTTGCACAAGAGAGTTACACAAGTATCAAAGATCTGGCCTCCTTATGGGCCTCCCAATTACTGGAGTTCATTGGAGCTCTAGAGCTGGAGGACGAGCTGTAGATAGCGCAGATAAGAAAACAGCTTAAGGTCGCAGTGGAATCAAGCTCTTCACCAAACCAAACTGAACTAAACTAAACTGAACGTTCCCACAAAAACATTGGCTTCGAATTCTGTCCAGTTAAGTATTCTGTTATCATAGCATCCCTGCTCTAGAGATTCGCCATTCAAGATTAGTAAACACAACCAACTGTATATTTGAGAAGTACAATCTACATTTCAAGACCTTAGTACAGAATGTTTTTGACATAAAACTACAGGAATCTGCAAGAGAACAATCAAGCAACTAGTTGGTACCTCTTTCGTTTTCCCTCTCAAACAATTTCACATGGAATGTGATATATAGATATTCATATCGTGAAAGGAAGAACTCATTTGGATGATTGTATCTCTCTTCACTTCTTGATTATAGAAGGGATTCTCCCAGGAGGAAAGTTGTTCCAGAAATTGAGACAATTTCGGACATTTTTATGCAAATAATATGGGTTCTGTCTGACGTTCATCTACAATGTATGTGTGTTGTTCGGTGCACTCCAATTTCCTCGAAATAATTCGGAGAATGAGAGAGTATGGGGGATAATGAGAGGGTTGTCTACATTTCCTTTCTTGTACAGAAGTTTACCGCTATGTACAATCTTTGACTAAGGCGAGAGCATTTTCGTCTTTGTGCAAAAGCTGGTGGAACAAAAGGAGAGGAAGGGCTTCGAAGATATCATGGACTGTACGAGTATAAATATCCTACATTTCGATAATGAAAGTGGTCTTTCCAAGAATTTTGTCGTTGTATGAAGTGATTGAACATTTCTCATATTTCCTGAAAGGCATTGCGAAAAAAAATATGTCCAATGATATATTGGCAATTCTCAAATTTTCAGAAAGGGCTACACAGTAAATCTAGAAGTACCTAATGCATTTGCGATCTGGAAAAACTGTTTTAGTGAATTGGAAAACATAAAACAACAATTTCTTTCTCGATCGGCTTCATTTTTTTTATAGGAAACCGAAAAGCATTAAGAACATTTGTTAAATTTCCATTAGAACTGTTGCACCACTTTTTGATGAACTTTCAGTTGAGCTATTCATAACTTATTCAACATATAATCCCTGAACATTGTTTCACAGACGTCGGATAGGTAACTCTTGGGGATAAACTGCCAGGTAGTTTAACTCCTGGATGATTAATCTTCATCCGGTAGATAACCCAGCTTATGTCATGGAACTCACTCTTGCTATACCACAGAAAGGTTAATTGAATGAATATTTTTAGTGTTAAGATTTGATGGCTTGATTAGTCTCCATTTCATATTAATATGTTTCACGGTTCATAATAAGGGCGACAATATTCTCTTCTTATTCCTTCATTTCATGTCACGAAGAACAGCTGCAGCGATTCAACTGACTGCTGCTTCTGCAGTCGGCTCCATAATCGAATCGGCTCTGGAAGAACTCGTAAAATGCATGCAAGCCCTGGGGAATCGAGGGAAATACCGCAAATTGAATTTCATCTTCATATTTTCCTATTTTCACAGAAACAGAGAAAAATGTGAGAGCTCAGATGGCTTATGTCCCATTTTTATGAGTTGTTGCATCTGAATTCATTCCTAGATTAGAAAATTTTATCTGGATACTTTCGTGCCTTGTTTTCCCTGCATCTAAATGGTAAGTTTGCATTTCCAGGATAAGAATGATTGATCCAATTTCAGTTTATTTTCAATCATTCTTCCTTGATCCTTTTGAACTCTTAATTTGTGGAGAATTCTAAAATCCTGTAATAATATCGAGAACTTGGAAAGTAGTCCATTAGATGTCGCCAGTCTCGATAATTATCATGAGTGAGCGCCACATCAAATATAATTTCATTTCTCAATAGAGTTCTTCTTTAAGAAGAATATATACATTCTGTATAATTCAATGTTGATATCTTTCTCGAATTCATACTCATGTTGTTTGATCTCTTCTACTTTCCTATGTAAGTGGAATCGAAAAAAATAGAAAATACGGAACCCTTTTTTCATAACTCATAAAATGACATAAACAGTTTAAATTTAAACACATTTATACGTCAGCATTAGATTTTTCCTCTCTTCAATCCTCCAGCAAAAAGGAAAACTGAAGCTGTACGAAATAAATCTAATCTCGTAAAGACGCAGATACAGAATTCTCGAGATTTCTCGAACACATAGTCGGTCGTTAAATCCGGTTTCAATATGTGACGTTTCTCCATAAGGTCCTCTGGAAGGATTTCGAGTTAAATTTCACTGCAATACGACTTTTAGCGTGCTTGCTTTGAATTAGGTTCTTTAGGAATCGAGGGTAGTTTCACGGCAATCTTGTCGATAATAGTTATTTATGATATGAGCGTTATAAGTGACGTTTTATTTTGTGAGTGAAAAAGTTTGTGAAATGAGCGGAGCGAATTGAACAATTTCACGAACAAAATAAAATCACTTTTAACACAAATACCATACAATGTTTTTTGTACAACTGCCCTATTTTGATAATGAAATGGGCGAATTTGCAATGACAATAAACTTCAAAATGCATTTTGATATTCAAATAATCAAAAGGTTGTTGTGAATGGCAAACGTTGCCAACGTTATGATTACTAACAAATGAGAAAAGACGCTGTCATTTGAATTTCGTTCCTGTCCAATTTTCGTCTTGGGTTTTTAACTGCTTAATATGTTTGTCGAGAGTCCAATTATTAATAAAAGTGACGATATGGTTGTTCCTATGGATATTGAAGAGTCTGCAAGAAGAGCAAATCTGGAACTCCTACCTTAAAAATCTGTTTAGCAGTACGATATTGCATATAACAATTTCCTGGCCTGGTGTGAATTGAAAAATGTAGAAGGGAACTTCAGTGAACCTGTTTTCCTGGTATACTCAGAAGAAAAATCAAGAATATGGAGTTCATCAACTCTGTGGAGCAAATTTTCAATGATAAAGTCAAGCGTCCTTATTAAAAATGGTGTGGATGTAAGTAAATATTTCAAGGTAATAGAATACTTAAAACGGAAAAGTGAAGGATATCGTCCCAAAATATCGAAAATTCTCACTCGTGAACAATTTGAAAAGTTTATAAATGAGGCACCAGATGAGAAATACTTGATGGTTAGGGTTGCAACTATTTTCGGATTATTTCGAGCCTGTCGGCGTGAAGAATTGTGGAATTTGTCAGTGGAAGACATCGAAATAACAAATAAATAATTGGTTATACAACTTACAAACACAAAAACGAAAGTCAGTCGTTCTTTCAGTATTATTGGGAAGTGTGTTGACTATTTTCATAAGTACTTTGCACTGCGCCCTTCTGTCATCGAACATCGTCGTTTTTTCCTGAAATACATGAATAATAAATGCACTGCGAATCCAGATGGTATCAATACATTTGGAGAAATTTCATCTATTGTTGCCGAATTCCTCAAACTGCCAGAACCAAAGCAATATACAGGACACTGTTTTCGAAGATCCTCCGCTTCATTGCTAGCAGAATCAGGAGCAAATATTACGGATATAAAAAAACATGGTGGATGGAAGTCTACGACGGTAGCCGAGGGCTATGTTGATCATTCCATTGCATATAGAAATGTCATTGCTGAAAAAATTATCCCTACATCAACAGATTTTGGATCATCATCATCCAATATTGTACTCCCGGTTTCTACAAGTACTTACTGATTGAGCTGAGGATTCTAATAATGTGTTGCGAAGCTCCCTAACGTCACAAGGCATCAATGTTAGTAATTGTTCTAGTTTTACGATAAATATTAATGTTCATAAGTAATGATTGTTAAATATTGATAATACAAATTTTCAATTGCTGAATTTTTATCATCTGATTTCATCATTAGAAAATGGAGTGCTGAAAATATTTTTAACACTAATGTTGATAGTATATTACACACCGAGGTGGGAAGAGATTAATTTCTGTCGTGAGATTAGTTAGTTAACCGAGACGCGAAGCGTCGAGGTTAGCTATGATCTCGAGACAGGAATGAAACTTCCTACCAAGGTTTGTATACTATTTTATTTACAAGCATCATGTTTCAATTAAAATAAGTAAATTTGTGTTTAACGACAAATCACCAAGAACGCGGTGATCTCAGAATAATCAAGTAGATCTATATTGTTACCGTGACTACGGGCCAGTACGGGGTATACAATTGTCACCAATATAAATAAATGTCAGATAAAGTCGAATACTAAATTCGCGAATAATAAATTGAAAATCATGTCTTCCGACGATGAATTTATGGATTGTACTCCACCAGAAGTTCTGCAGGCTGCTCACGCAGCAGTTCAGGGTTCGGTGCCAGAGAAAAGTGAGCATAGGCTGCATAGGTATCTAAAAGCCTTCAAATTATATAGAAAATGGTGCGAAGAAAAAAAGGTTAAAGGTTAAACATATCGCTTCCGAAAGTGTACTCTTGGCATATTTTGGGGAACATAGCAGACAGAAGAAGCCGTCTACTTTGTGGGCAATGTACAGTATGATACGAACGATGCTAGATTGAAGAAAAAACTGATATCTCGAAACATGGGAAACTGCTAGCCTTCCTAAAACGACAAAATGTTGGCTTTAGGCCCAAGAAATCGAACGTATTTTCGAGAAAGAATATAGAGGATTTTTTAAATAAAGCTCCAAAGAATGAAAAATAATCATGTAGAATATATGAAATGGGGGTGGGAAATGAGGGCGGGAAATGAGGGCGGGAAGTGAGGTTGGGAAGTAGAGGTGTGTAATGTGACATTTCCCAACCTTCAATGACGTTAATAATGACAGCATTACATATATGGTTGTAAATAAAAATATTTTTAACACGCTTCCACGTAAACAACCAATTGTTTGCTGTCATTAAAAGTGTCACTTTTAATGGAAGTTGTACAAAAAAGTATATAATCTTTTATTGTAATATAAAAATTAGATTTATTTTTTGGTCGAAATCTTATCAATTTTCTTCTAAATTCAGCCTTAAGACACCCAGCGTTGAATTAAATTGTCTTCATTCCCATCCTTTGGAGCAAGCCAGGAACTCATATGTAAAACTGTTAATAGGTAAACTTTGTTTCACGTTCTACTTTTTTGTTTTTTTTTTCATTTTTTTCATTCATCATTTCAATTCTTCTCTCTTTCATTATTTCCTCTTCTTGTTTTATTTCTCAAAATGCATGGATGCATTATTTTTGTATACCGCATTCAAATACTTCCAAAGTTGGAATTTTAATAAAACCGACATTGGATCTAAAATCATCCGAGTCCAAACTGGAAAATCAACAATGATTTATTGCCTCCAAACCGCCCACTAAAAGTTGTCGAACTCTCGCCCGAACTACTTATTCGCGAAAATGGAATGTGCAAACACCAAAATCTCCCTTTGAAATCTCCAAACTCCAAGACGTCCAATAACTCAAGGGGCCCATCCTATAAGAAGATTCTCGATTTTCCCGTTCTTGAACCGATAAATTCATAGAGTACACATCTGCATAATGGCGGATGACAGTCCAAACATATCTGAAAGCCTCGGTTCTTTAGTATCTCCACATTCATTCTGTATTTTACGATTTTCCGATACTTTCATGTCTAGCTCTAGCATCTTCCCTGTGCAGTGTGTGCATACTGAATTCGAGGAGAAAGGGATTTTCTGTTCATGAAGAAGGATTTCAATGAGATATTTTCACTATTTTCTCTCTCTTTTACCCAATTGTAAAGCCGAGGGTTTTTGCTTTGGGGTACCACCCTCCTGTTGGTTCCTTATACGTTTTTCACTTCAGGATCCTGGAATGACTAATCAACGATACTTTTGTCTAGACGAAAAACACTCGTTTAGCTCAGAGTATCCCCAAGTCTCCCGATGAGATTTCCGAACGTTGCAATTACCCACTTTCTCCCTTCGTTGGAGTCGAATTAGTGCGACAGACACAGGGGAGAGCGATTGGCTTTGGAGGTTTTCCGAGTTAATTTAGCGAAATAATCGGGAGCGATTCCGTGTCCTCGGATGGGACGGCGGTCATGTGGGCCAATGTTTATGGCGAATGGCTCTCTATTAGCCAGGACTCTCAATTTTGCCCAGTTGGAAACGAGTGTGTTTGTTGGGTTTCTTCCGGAAATTGTTTGCGATACTCTTGAGGAATCTGACAACTGATGCAGCTTCTACTGATGAAATTATATTGTTACGTTATCACAAGGAATCCACGATATTCTCTTACTTTCTTCCCCAAAATTTTCCAACTCAGTCAATTTAGAATTCTGAGTGACAGTAGCTGGAGAATTTTTAAACGGAAAGGTTCCCATTTTGCTTCTGGGTCGGTTCTAGGAATATTAAGGAAGTACTTCAGAATCAGAATCAGATTGGAAGTTGAAGGTTGAAAATTAATCATAATATACTGCTCCACAAGAGTTAGGGATAACGTATTCAATCGTTTTTAAAAGTATGTAATCTTCGAGAAAATCGCTGTGAAATCATTTAACAATAACAACTTGAATCGATCCAATAAAAATCAGTATGAGACATTTCGTCAATCTGGTCGCCTTTTTTCTGAAGTTTGGTTCTTTGCATATGCTTCATGGATGTTCGAACACGATCATCTCTGGAAAATATAAAGGTTTTAGTTTAAAGGAAAACCGTTGCTGGGTCAGTTTTCTGATTTCTCAAGTCCCATACGGCATTCCAAAAAATTTGGAGAAAGGTATCTTGTAGAGCATGCAAAAACACATCTTCCACAAAAAAATTTTTTTCCGAACACGCTCATCTCTGGAAAATATGACGGTTTTAATTTGAAGGAAAACCAGGTCATTTTTCAGATTTCTCAAGTCCCAGACGGCATCCCAAAAAATTTGAAAAGTGATATCTTGTGAAGCATGCAAAAACACAACTTCCACAAAAAAATTTTTTCGAACACGCTCATCTCTGGAGAATATGGAGGTTTCCAGATCATTTTCCGGATTTCTCAAGCCCTGACGACTTCTCAAAAATTTGGAAAAAGTTATCTTGTAGAGAATCTAAAGAGACATCTTCCACAAGAAAATGTTTTTCGAACACGATCATCTCTGGAAAATATGAAGGTTTCAATTTGAAGGAATACCGTTTCTGGGTCATTTTTCGGATATCTCAAGTCCCAGACGGCATCCCAAAAAATTTGGAGAGTGGTATCTTGTAGAGCATGCTAAAACACATCTCCCACCAAAAATTTTTTCTCGAACACGCTCGTGTCTGGAAAATATGAAGGTTTTGATTTGAAGGAAACCCGTTGCTGGGTCATTTTTCGGATTTCTCAAGTCCCAGACGGCATCCCAAAAAATTTGGAGAAGGGAATCTTGTAGAGCATGCTGAAACACATCTTCCACAAAAAAATTTTTTTCGAACACGCGCGTCTCTGGAAATTTGAAGGTTTTAATTTGAAGGAAAACCGTTGCTGGGACATTTTTCGGATTTCTCAAGTCCCAGACGGCATCCCGAAAAATTTGGAAAGTGGTATCTTGTAGAGAATCTAAAAACACATCCTCCACCAAAAATTTGTTCTCGAACACGCTCGTCTCTGGAAAATATGAAGGTTTTGATTTGAAGGAAACCCGTTGCTGGGTCATTTTTCGGATTTCTCAAGTCCCAGACGGCATCCCAAAAAATTTGAAGAAGGGAATCTTGTAGAGCATGCTAAAACACATCTTCCACAAAAAATTTTTTTCGAACACGATCATGTCTGGAAAATATGAAGGTTTTAATTTGAAGGAAAACCGTTGCTGAACCATTTTTCGGATTTCTCAAGTTCCAGACGGCATCCCAAAAAAATTGGAGAAAAGTATTTTGTAGGACATGCTAAAACACATCTTCCACAAAAAAAAATTTTCCGAACACGCTCGTCTCTGGAAAATATGAAGGACTTGAAATCATACTTATATGAATTTTCAACACAAAAATCTTATTTTAACTATGTTTTTTGCAATTTGAGTCAATATCCCTAACTCATGTGGAGCAGTTTATTTTAGACTACGTCTCAACTAGAAACTAGAGATATAGGTCAGATAATTCTTAGTAAGCTCCGATAAATCTCGATTGAATACTAAAATTATGCATTTTCAAAACCAGGCCAAAAAGATTCTATTAAAACCAAGTGTACCACGTATATGGTCAACAATAGAGCCACTGAGTACATCTGCCTTTGAAAAATAATGAGATCAATCCGGAAGGGATTCAAAATTAAAATTGCTCAAATAAATAACACTTTTATCATTATTATCTCTTCAACAGAAATAAAAGAACAATCTGTCTGAAACAACGAGGGCGTGAAGGTGAAATGGCCCCAATCCTCAAAAGCGTCTTCTATCTTTATGCGCACCACGGACTCCGTCTCACATTCACCCATTGTTTGACCGAGATAAAAATTGGATGTGTCTCTGATGAGGGCTCATGTCGCGTTTTCTCATCTTTCCCGCTTGTTTTTGCCCGAGAATCTCTTAATAGTCCTAAGTTAATGGGGGCTCTGCATTACGCCCCATCGCATCAGAAGGGGAGAATCTTTTCTGGAGTTCGGTTCGAGTGCACGAAAAAGAACGCTGAGTGAAGAACTCTACGAATAAAGGAAGTCTCAAGATGGCGGTCTGATGATTGTTCTACACAGTTCCTCTATGGTGTGAAGTTTCGTATTGATTTATCTTGATTTGATTTCTGGATGGGTTTAATGTGTTCCACTGTTTAATTTTCATAAGAACACCCTGTAGAATGATTTAATTATTCATTTGACACTTGATGTACAATGCATTCTTTTACGACTCAAGAATATGATTTGATGCCAGTACCTACATGATATAAATGATCGTTCAAATGAAGACTTGTATAAATTTTTTTGGAGCACAATTTTTTTGACTTCATTGATGACTTAGAGCTCAACATCGTTAGGAATATAAGGTATCAGCACGATGGTGCACCACCACATAGAAGGAGGCAAGTAGTCAGTTGGCTGAATGAACATTTACCCAATGAATGTATAGTTCAAGAAGGACCAATACAATGGCCACTTCGTTCACCTGGTCAAAACCCTTAGATTTTTATGTATGTGGACATATGAAGAAGCTTGTTTATCATGTTGAAACCCAATCTCATCAACAATGACTTGTTATACCTAATTCAAGATGCAGCAAACCAAATACGAAACGATCCAAAACTGATCCGACGAGTAATGACATCTGTAGTTCGTCGATGTGAAGCTTGCATTCAAGCTGAGATGGACATTCTGAATGATTTGTATAGTCTCAAACTTTCCATTTATTACTATGATTTAAAAATAAAATATAATTTTTCAAATGTTTGCATCTTCTAAACAAAAACGAACACCCTGAATATCTTTATTTATAGTTGAGAAGAAAGAACGTAGAATCCATATCAGTCTTATGAAGATCATACATCAAACTCGAAGCACCACCTAGTGAAAATTTTCATTTCAATGTGAATCCATTAAAGAGTTACACCTTTATACGATGCTGATACAGCAGATTCCCAGATGAGCAAAAGCATTACCACTTCACAAATAACGCGAAGTGAAAATTCAACGCTTGCTGTGAATAGAAGCAATTTACTCGCTACTCCTTAATCATTCCCAAATGTGCGTTATCACGTTGAAATATGACCCCCGGCATCAATATTCGCATTCTTCCAAGCACAACATTAAACTGAATGATCTCTTCCATGTTGTTCCAGAGTTCCTTTTCAGATTTTCACGAAAATATTTTGGTAGTGGAACATGAGGGAATTCTCCTTAAATATTAACTCCCTATTGATCGGTTCAAAAGGGACTTTTCAACGTTACACCATCTCCAAGGAAGCCTATTTCTGAGCAATATCTCCAGTCAAGGCAGAAAATCACCCAAGTTCCAAACTTAACATTCAGTAGCTCATCAAGAATTCCATAGTGTCGTCTTATTATCAGGGTAACTATTATTCATTATTATTTTGAACGAGGGCCTCGCTGTTCGTTGGATGAACGAGTCTTTGAAGAGAGATGTTCTGCAGGTCTCCGAAGTGACCACGGAGGGATGTGAAGATTTAACTTGACGGGTTAGTCTCGAAGAGATTGCCAGAGGGGGAACGATTGCTGATAATTCAGAAGAGCATCGCCCATGGAAATATCTATAAAATAGAGACAGATCTCCTACTCTTCTACGGTGTTCCAGAGAGGTGAGCGAGAGTTTGTAAGCAAGCATCACCGGCGAGACGTTTTGCCCTGTTTTGTACAGAATCCAAGAGTTTTAGGGTATGTTTAGGTGCAGCACTCCAAATATGGGAATAGTATTCCAGGACAGGTAGAATCTGTGCCTTATAGATCATAAGCAGCTGACCTGAGGTGAAATAGCTCCTGGCACGAAACAGAAAACCTAATTTTTTGGATGCACTTTTAGAAATGGATCTCACGTGATTCTCCCAAGAAAGGTTACTCCCGACAGTAATACCAAGCATCGAAATGGATGATTTCAATGGAATGGTCACTCCCGACAACTCTATGCTGGGCACAGTAAGATCGGCTTTCCTAGAGAAAAGACATGCTTGTGTTTTGCTTGCGTTGAAGTTATTAGATCCCCATTCAAGAATTGTCGCCAAGTCCATATTTATGTTGTTAACATTTCTTCCTCGTTCGTTTCTGATTTGGCTGGCTGTTATTGGAACCCCAGAAGAAAAGGCGGTATGAAAGATACTATGATCCGCGAAGCTGTGCACTGGACACGAAGTTGTTTCCAGCAAATCGTGAAGTAGAAATAGTGTTGGAGCCAGAATTGATCCCTGCGGAACACCAGCATTTATGGGTAGAGAGTCCACTACATGGAGAGATCTGTTTGAGAGGAAACTAGCCAGCAGAGAACACAGCTTCGGGGGCACGCCATAAGATGGAATCTTGGCGAGGAGTCCCTGATGCCAGACTCGATCGAATGCCTTGGAGATATCCAGTGCTACGGCCAGGGTTTCACCATATTTCTCAATAGATAGCTGCCATATATGTGAGACATAAGCGAGCAAGTCACCAGTGGATTTCTGATGACGGAAACCATATTGTCTATCATTGATCATTCCTGAGTGTTCCAGATGTTTCATGAGCTCGAAGTTGATGGCTTTTTCCATGAACTTTGAAATAATAGATAACAGAGCGATAGGTCTGTAGTTGTTAGGTAGGGTCTTTTTGCCTTTTTTAGGGACTGGTTGTACTCTTGCGATTTTACAGTTGGATGGGACTGAGTAAGTCCAGTAGTTTTTCTCCAGATGGTTATTCTGTTGTCCAACTCCCATTGTTGGACCGCTGCCTTTTATTGTTCTTTTCCAAACCCACAGAAAGGCACATGTCCAGCAGGTGTTAACTCTGATGCATCTCGCAAGCTCATCGGCTTTTTCATTTCCTTCAACATCACAATGCCCTGGCACCCACAGCAGAGTACCTTCATTGCCTCTGGCCAGTGTACAGAGAATTAAAGGAAAAAAGAAATGGATGTACTTCCTCAATACCAAAATTCCCCCAGAAATATTTCCCTTGAACATTCTGAAACTTCAACAATCGTTAGGAAGTAGAGAATGAATATCTGGATTATTTTCTTGAGACTCCATAATTCACCTCACTGTTTTTCGTTGTGAGTTGATTGGGTAGTCCGAAAGCATTGAAATTTTCGTGGAAGCTTTCGGGGTCGTTGAAGTTTGACGCATCCGTGACTTCCACCGTTCTTTCTTGGATTTTATAGTCGAAACCAGCCGGTCTTATGAAAGATTCATCTGCTTTTCGGCCTCTCGTCGCTTCTGCCATGAATTTTACATTATACAACATTGTGCCTGGTAGAGATGGACCGAAGTTTTTCAATTAAATCTTGAGGACGAGACCGGCGATGGATAGCTTTGAAATTCGAACACATCCTCGAATGAAATTAGCAGCTGAGAGAAGATGGATACTGATCAAAAAGTCAATGTTCGAAGTAATCAACCGAAGCCTCAGTATATCGAAGTTTTCAGTGGCATGGTGACCCGCCGCATTCACCATTTTGCGTTTTGAAGTTTTTTAGTTAAAATCTGTAGGTTTTCGAGATATTATTGAAAAATCAGAAAACTTACACCCTCTGCCACTCTTTCCTAGGCGTCTCTCAAATGAGAATGTTGTGGCAGCTCTGATATCTCGGTTGACATCAGACCTTTATCTCGCGTACCATGCAGTCTTTTACTCCACCCAATCAAATTTTCATAATATGCTATAGCTGAGTCCCGTGCTGTGTAGGTCCATATAATTTAATTCCATACAGCCGAAGGACATCCAGGCAATTTTAATTTTCCTTATTTATAACCCCATCAGGAGCTGTTCGCCCCAGATTATACATGGAAGGACAATTGTGTTTCAATTTCTAATCGAATTTCATCCTGCTGTTACGGCGGATGTCTGGATTAGTATTTCCGTTTTATTCCGGAACTGTGCCTGCGGGTGCAATATTTGAAATGGGTTTCCGTTAGAACAGCGCCCGTGTTTGTACAACAGCATGTCGAACCTTCCTGATTGTCCCCTGTCACATAAAACAGTTTACGTGGAATTTGTGTGAACTAACAGGACTCCGTGTGTACCCATCCAATTTTAGTAATTCGACTTTATTTTTAGATGAAGCTTATCTCACAGCGTTTGAATTGTTCGAATCAATAACCTGCTCGAGCCAATTTCAAGAGAAACTGATGAAGCTTCGATAGAAATTTGAATTTTCGAAAAGTTCCTTTCGACAATTGCCAAGTGAGTCTTTGCAGCAACCAGTTCAACATGAATAGTATACTCCATTCACTTTTATTTAATCACATAGGAGGTCATGGTTTCGTTTTCAGCAGTTGGTGCACCTGATGAAATGCACAGAAAATATCGTTAGTGACAAAACGTCGTTGCCAGTTTCTGTGTTTACATCAAAGTAAAAATATCAAAGATATTCCAAATTTTGTTAGGTTCACAAATTGTTCGCAGATTTTTGGTATTTTATCGATATTTGCAGGTGAGTTTTTCGTCGAATATCCAAGATTAACGTATGTTTATTGCTTTTAGCACCAGTTTGGAGCGTGAGGACGATTTTCAAGACCAGGACAAATGTTTACATTTCGAGGTTGAAGGGGTACACGGGAATTTCGTTGAAAAAGCTGTTATTTGGACAGATATCGCAGTACATGGATCGGATTGAGCCTCGAGAGGTACCTCACTAATGAGGTGGAACATAGACCTGATCCTCCTATAAGAAACGCCTTTCAAAGGTCGAGATGGTGAAAAATGTCTTCTTTAGATGTTGTTTGAACAAACGCAGCCGAGTTTTATATCCCAACATTGATTTTAAGAAAGTTATCAATAAAATAAAATTGAAATTATTCTTGATTCTTGTAATTACCCATCAATTATTCTTATATCTTTGGGTTGATTTTTTTAATGAATTCTTGATTAGAATCAACCATTGATGTCGTCAAGTCTTGAACTTTCAGTTAAAGAGGATAATAAACATTAAATCTTCACAAGCATGCATATGAAAATTATGTGAAAGCAATGCAATTTTCTTCCATGGCGAAAAATAATATATTTCAACAGTGATCTCCTGTACATTTCATGCAAATAACTAGAAAAGGAATCCTTTCTATCAATTCATATAAACGTTAATTATTTTCGTCCATCACATCTTTTCCAATTCATTCATTTACCGAATAAATTAACATTCTGTAAAATACGCTAAGAATGTAGAAAGGGCAACATAGTGTTGACTTGGAACATAAAAATATTTTGAAAAACGTCATAACTTCGATACAGAGTGGAACGTCCAAGGCCAGAGTTGTGATTTTATGATTGTGGATGGAGTATACTTATTTCGAGATTCAAGTGCCGATATGGAAGATTAGTGCCTGGTACAGATGTTATCCTCTGCAACATCGTTTGAATTCACTCAAACCCAGGTTCCACCCCAAAATCAATGAAATTTATCGATTTGATACCCTATCATTAATCATAACTTGTCTCTCCGCCCTCTTAAGCAACAGCTCCAACCTGGTAAAGGCTTCCTCGCATAACATCCCAGATTAGGTCTTCGCGATCAAGTTTGTTGTTCCTCCAAAAGTCCAGCACTCCCTTCGGGAAAACCGCGAGGGCTTGTTTTCGATTTTCTGGCTTTATGTCATACGTGATGTGCTCATGGTGTGGTATTAATGAGAACGGGAGATGTCACGTTCGCAATTGTTATGTGGGACTGTTAAGACTTTGGAGACGCTGCTCGTAAAGACATGATGGACGGAGTAATGGTTAGTTATGTAACGTGAAATAGGGGAGGGGGTCGTCTTTTATGGTTTGGTTTCAGCAATCATATCAGGAGATGTGGAATGTTTGTCTGGGGTGATGGGCTACTTATGTCGTTGGTCATACTGGTCATTATTAAGGTCTTGGTTATGTTCTGGGGGAATTAGTGGATCGTATAAATCGTATCAAGATTTAATGGTGACCATTAAGAGTTTACCCAACTGTAAATACTATTGCAATAAAGTTTCTTTCATTTCATAATTTTCTGTGAATGACGATGAGTTTTCTTCATATCTCGTAGCAATTTTCGAATGGAGCAGGAAGCATATAATGTTTCACAAAACTTCATAGATTTGGAGACTGTTTTAAATGATTACTCACCTATTTTACCAATTTTTTTGCCCATTTCTTTATATAGTTCCACATTCATATTGAGTATTGGTAGGACAAACTCAGTTGAATCCAGAAATTGGAAATTAATACAATATAAAAAGTGATATCTAAGTGTCTTTACGGTTGTTTGTCTTTTATGATTTTATTCTTCAAATTGTATTACATACAGGGTGAGTCTTTGACTTTGCATATACATATACATATTTCAAATGTAGATTCCTCTCATCGAACGAAACACTTTTTTTCCATACCATTTTTCAAAATTCGGTTTCGTTTGAAAAATACAGAGTGTCAAAAATCCATGAAATTATTTTTTTTATATATTCGGAACCGATATTTCGAGTGAACTGAATTTTGGTTGATTTTCTACTAAATTCATGGTGCATATTCCTCAATTGAAACTTATTCCATATTCCTTCTGGTATAAAAGTTATAGCGTAGTCGAGTCATAAATTCATGCAGAAACACTATCAAATCACTTGAAAAAGATAAACGGTTCATATTTTCGAAAGGATCAACCATTTTAGAAAATAAAAGTATTCCTATATTTTTTCAATAAAACGCGTCGTTTCCGAGTTATTCCTTGATGTATACGAAGAAATTTGAGGAAAAAATCATTAATTTCATAAAAAGTCTGACTGCTTCCCTGAATTAAATATCATCGAATATTATTTCTTTTCTGGTCTCTTAACAAATTAACAATGTTGTCAATGTTTATCAACTGTGTCAAGACTCCCTATGATGGAAAAAGCATTCGATGTAATAATTGAATTCCGGAAAGCATGAAATTACACAGTTTATAAGCACAGTTTCTATTGAAAATTTATTGTTACCGGTCCTTCAGGAAAATATCTATCTGAACAATATCCTCTTGGAATTTTTAATCGGCACTACACGGTCTTCACATCACAATCATCACATGTTTGCTCTATTCTCTGCAAGTAAATGAATAAATGAATTGAAGTCCATGTAGAAAGGTTATCGCGTCTAAGCGTCGGTCATTGTATCACAGACTGGCCTGTGATGGTACTCTGGAGACACAGAACAACGGCTTGTCTTGCGTGGCGGCTACATCGCGACTGAAATTTAGATCGTAGCGCTATATCGGTAAGAATCAGAATTCGTTTGGCATTTCCAAAGAGCAATGCCTAGAAGCCTTCAGCGAAAAGTAAACAAAACTAGTACCTCTGCGATGGTTCTTCCGTTAACGATAGGGGACGTTCTGCTTTCTTGAGTTCGCCTATACCATTGTTGAAAAGAAAATCGGCAATCTGGCATCGTCTTCTCTAGAGTTGTGTGACATATATCACAGAGAAGATGGATTAGGCTAGGTCATTGACCTGGAATCATATGACTGATTAATGGAATTAGGATAGGTTAGTGAGAAACCAATTTTTATGAGATCGTTTCAGGATATCGAGGAAAACATGAACAAATTATTAGTGTTTACAAACTAATCTTCAGGAAAATCGAAGAAGGAACTTATTTTGGTGGAAGAAATATGGTTTTTCGATTGCAGAAATAATCGGACAATTGTTTTTGTTAGGAAATATCATGTTTGTTACATTCTTATTCGAATAAGGTTAGTGCTTGAGTATTTTCTAATTGTATCAACAAGAACATCCAATAATCACCTCAATTTCAATCGAAAAATATGAACTTTGAGGTGTTTGCAGAGAATCGTATCAGGCACGGATTTGGTCCTATTTTTTTTCAAATGGCCATATCTCTTCCACAGAGCCGAATTCGGAAAAATGGAACATGAAAAAAAGGTTTCCTTTGGCCTCAAGAATCAACAGTTAGAATATATGTACAAGTCAAAGACTCACCCTGTATACTGTTCTTGTTGTTAACGATTTTATGGCACTTTGTGTTAATTTGAATGCATGTTGCGCCCTATTATTTCAATTTCATTCTATTTTTGCCTTGAAAAAGACCAGAAATAAAGGTCGAAACATCTGCATCTCATAAAGTGTTTTTTTCCCTATTCCCCTTAGTCATTTATTTTACTACATATTTCAGTAGAAAAAAAAATAATTGAACAACAAATTATTAATCTCCATTCTTTTTTCTGAAGCTTGTATTATATAAAATGGATTGATTCCTTGTTTATTTTGTGGAAGTTTAATTGGACCATAATAACTAACAGTGAAAAAACACACATTCAATTTTGTCAATCCACTATAGTGGATTGATAAAATTAAATATGTGTTTTTTACTGTTCGTTATTAAGCTTGTATTATATATTTGAATTTCTTGGATTTTTTTACAGTTTTTATTATTTCATCAGATATGTTTTGATTTTCAACCAATTTCGAATCGCTCTCAAACCTTTTCGAGAATCAAACAGTCTGAATAATTCAAATCATGACCCTCAGTATTTTTTTAACTTTCTCAATTCTCCTCTAATGTAACGAAGACGTTTTAACGAGTCAACAAAACGAAGAGGGTTGTCATACAAGCTCCTAATATCCCCATCATCCATCTTCCTCACTGCTGACAACATAGGGTTAGAGTTTACTGAAAACGTTAATGAGGACAACTTGATTACATTCTCTTTGAACTTTATTTTTCGAACTGTGAAGGTCTCCTTTCGTTCTACTTGTATTTAATTTAATTTCGAGATAGTCGTGGCTTTTTCAACTTGTCAGAACTTCGTTAATATAGACAGAGAAAGAGAATATTAAATTACTGAAATTATACAGGCTGGTAGGAAATTTTTTTTAAATTTTCTGCCGAATAACAGAAGAATATTATTTTCAGGTTCCACACTGAATAATTAGACTTTCCTATCAAAATTGAGCAACTGTCATGATCATCAAAGAATAAATCGTCAACTAAGTACCTTATTTGAAAAGTTCTATCGACTCGCTAACAAAATTACACAGCACTTGGCACCTTCTAAAAAAATCCAACAGTATCAACAACTCACTAACAATAACAAGTTGGAGTCAACGCAAAACTTCTCTCTTCGACTCGAAAACAACAAAGCGAAAGTTCGACAATCTACGAAGAAAGCTCAGAGTGCAGCGGCAAGAAGAACAGCCGGATCATAGACAAAAATCGGTGATCGCGACAGAGCATAGAACGGCGAAGAGAGAAAAACTACATAGAATCGAGATGGGCTTTTCTCGCCATGAACATAGTTCATTCACGACTGGAGTTGGAGGCTGGCCCGCTGTACCCGACTTGGGGGTGGTTTTGGGGCGGGAGGGGGTGGCCATGCGTGCTGGGGGAGACAGTCGGCGTGAGATCGGTTTGGATTAGCTGTCGCGAAGTTAGCAGCCGTACTTATTTCGATTCTGTGGTATTTTAATGGTCTGGGGGTTGTCTGGGTGATGAACTGAAATTTATTAGTTTTTGGATAGTTGGGAGTTTAGGGGGCGGAACAATTGCTGAAATACAGGGTGTCACTGTCTTTTCTAGTTGAGAAATCACACAGAAGACAGCGACAGCCAAAACAAACTCAGCAAATACAGAATATCCGAGTTATGAGAAGTTATGAGAACTTCAAATGTGAAATATTTCTTGTTCTTTTTTTTTTCTTTTTTTTTAATATAAATAAGATAAGAAACATATTGAAAAAACCGCTTCGACCTGGTTTGTCCTGCAATTTCTCAATTTGTTTTTGTTGTTGCTGTGTCCTGTTGCAATAACATCAAATGAGTGTATCCAATTTTAATATTCCTTGTTTTTTTTTAATTCGAAACGTTAGCAATTTTAATACGTTTTCATGTTCTTCATTTTGCTGTAGAATCTTATTAGTTCATTACGATTTAGTTCATTCAAATTAACAACAATTATTACCCCCGGCAGAAAAGTAGTAATTCTCGAAGATGAAAACGTATCCTTCGATAGAAACTTCCTGGAACCAATAATACGGATGACTTACTCCCAGTCTCGGAACATTGACTGCTGAAATAGATTCTGCGCAAAAAATTAAATGAGGAATCCTTCGACATCACGAAATAGACTGACTTCTAAAATTCACAAAATATTCGCGATAGCACTTGACAAATGGACCATTCCACAGGGTAGGCAATCTTCAGCGAAACAGTAGAAATTCGTTTCCGCTCAACCGAACTTCATTTCCGTTCTGGGAGCTTAATAATGGCGATATTTCATGTTTCCTAGAGCGCAGTCGAGCAGTTTGGAATTTACTAACTCCCAGTAAATGAACTGTGAGGTATTACACCTGTACTTTGGGTATTTAGAGGCAACAACATCAGGACAGGGATCTGGTGCTAAAAGTTACATTAAAAGTATAACTTCGGGTTTCACGAAGCGTAATCACCGGTGATCAATGGCTTGATTCTCTGATTTTTCAACTGTCAACTGAGTTGATTTTGGATCAACCTCCGATCATCGGTGATTACGCTTTGTGAAACCCACCATTAGTGTATCACTGATTTAAAAGATATCTTATTTGAATATGTAACGAATGACATTATAAATCGTTGAATGTTTCCATTTATGAAGAGTTTGAACAACAATAAGAATAATGATGGCTTGAATATAACACAAATAGAACAATATACATAAGATATCGTTGAAAATAACATTTTGAATGAGTTGTCAAAGATAATAACAAAAGTAATACAATATAAAAAGGGAAGCAGAGAAAGTACAAACGTGAACAGAAATTCACCAATAAATAGTTCATATGAATGCTTCTTCACAATAAATCGTTCTTTTAAATGAGGACTAAAAACAGTGCCAACAAAAATGGTGAACAGTATAAAAAGATCCAGTGAAGTTAAAAAATTATTGACTATATTTTCGGTTATGTGAAAGAGACGCTATATTTTTCCACAAGTGAAATTTTTCGTTTCCAATATGAATTCATCGTAATAGAAAAAATGTGTCAAGTGTGACAATGTCGATAAATCATAAGGAAAGAAAGATGTAACAGCTTATATTGGAGCCATAAAATTTTAACACTCGTGTGTCAATTTATCACGCATATTCAACGATGAAGATTTGGTTTTTATATTGGGTACCAATAAAAAACACGCATGAATTTGAACACCTTCGTGGAATGACGAAATGGAGTTGGTGAAGATATTTGAGTATATAAACGCATGCTGATTTTTGAGAAGACATCAGTCAATTTGTTTCGTTCAAGCAAACTAACTACCTCTCAATCTCAACATGATGTCTAAGGTAAGAATTTGAAAGTTTTCGTATATCACTTATAATTTTTATTTGAAATCGGATTGTGCTGTTTTCGTCTTCAGAAAATTCGTTATTCTCATTGATATATCCTTCAATTCACTGAGAAACCAAATAAACAAAAAATTGATACAGAATACGAAGAAAAATTCAATTTTGTTCATCTTCATTGTCAAAAATTGTCAGCATCGTGCCATTAGAAATTCGAAAATTGATTTTCTTTCAAAGCAAACCAAAACTATTGTGAAATCTATTCAATTAATGGAAATAACATCTGAGGGTATCTTCTGAAAACATAACATATTATTGATATTAAAAAAAAAATGAGAATCTGAATGGGCTTAGCTTGACTAAATAAAACGGATTATTTACTGGTGCAATACAGCAAACCACAGAGAAATAAACCAATACCAAAGAGTAGAAATTACTCTTTTCTAACTGGACGGAAGAATGAACACAGCAGAAATATCTGGAACAAACGGACTAGGGGTATAACTAAGTAAATGAATAAGGAATTGGTCTAAAAACACTATATGTATAGGAACTCTTTAATAATCCATAGACAAGGCTGACATGTTTCGGCATTCCGCCATTTTCAAAGCCATTATTATGATCGAAGTTCCAAATAAAAATATGAATTTGTCCTAGTCAGGACTCAAGTCTGGGGTCAACATTTGCAAGACAAAAATATTACAGATACACAATTAGGGAATAAAATATTAGAAATCTCCACCACATGTCGAATACAGGCCATCCAAACAAAGAACACATTCTTTGTTTGGATGGCCTGTATTCGACATGTAGTGGAGATTTCTAATATTTTATTCCCTAATTGTGTATCTGTAATATTTTTGTCTTGCAAATGTTGACCCCAGACTTGAGTCCTGACTAGGACAAATTCATATTTTTATTTGGAACTTCGATCATAATAATGGCTTTGAAAATGGCGGAATGCCGAAACATGTCAGCCTTGTCTATGGATTATTAAAGAGTTCCTATACATATAGTGTTTTTAGACCAATTCCTTATTCATTCGATAACACTATGGGTTTCCAAGATGTTATATAACTAAGTAGTTGAGGCGCCCTGGCATTGAGGGCGCTTTCGCTCAAGTGATGGGGCGCGCTGGCATAGAGGGCGCTTTCGCTTAAGTGATGGGGCGCGCTGGCATAGAGGGCGCTTTCGCTTTAGTGATGAAGCGCGCTGGCATAGATGGCGCTCTCGTTTCAGTAGTTGTGGCGCTCTCGCATAGAATATTGGGCTATGTTCCAAGAGAAATTCTACCACATCATTTCTGAAATACTGCTTCTTTTTCCAGGCTTTCATCTGCTTGGCTCTCGTCGTAGCCCTCTTCGGTTTCACTTTTGCCCAGGTCTTGCCTGGTGCTGCTGGACCCCAAGGAGTTCCCGGCGCCCTTCCAGGAGTCAACCCATACAACCCTTACAACCCATACAACCAGTACAACGGATACCCCAACCAGTTCTACCCAGGTCAACCCGGAGCATACCCAGGACAACCTGGTTTCCCCGGTCAACCTGGATTCCCCCAACAGGGAGTACCTGGACGTTTCTAAGTTGAGAGGTTGACAGAATTTGAAGGATATGCCTGGCTACAGGGATATAATTCATAGGACTGTGTCGCAGAAATCAGTTTTCCAGATGTAAATGATGTTTTTCCAGTTTTGTTTTATGCTGATTTAAATATAATTTGATGAATTTTAGTATGGTTTTTCAATGAATATTTCCTTTTTTTCCACTACTCGTAGGTACAAATTTAACAACCACACCCTGTTTATAACTTGGTTTTGGTAGAGTTACATCATATTGACTGAAATCCTCATCAGAGGTGCCATAAACTGGTTGAATCAGAACTTCAGACCAAGTAATTACAAATCAATTAGTGTCTCACCTCAAAGTTTGAAATAAAAACAATCAACATGCCCTGCACCAATACATCTCCCAATCTGGGGGCTACACCGATTGTCTGGTAATTAATTTCAGTAATGGTTGGGTCAACCCATGTATAGCAGCAGCATGCTGTTTAATTCTGGCAGCAAATGAACAACGTTCAGCAATTACGTTTTCTGAAAATAATGGTGTGCTGCATCAGGAAAGGGATGGATGGGAAGCGTGGTACAGGGGCGACTCGTGTGGGAATTTAATAGAATAGAATAAATAATTTATTCTCTTGAAGTTTTTCACATGATGTTACTATTGTTCTCACTCGTCTGTACATATATAGGTGATAAACAAATAACGCTCGAGATATACGCAAGATTCACACTGCAAGGGATCTCTGCTGACCTGGGAGTGCCGTGAAAGCATAGAGGGAGAGAGTAAATAAAAATCTCATAAGAACACAAAACAACACAACTACAGAAATACACTGCGCAAAAAAATTAACGCACATTCTGAAAATCTCAATTTCAATGAAAGTTAACTCTACATTGACTTCATAACTTATTTTTTATGTTCTCTCGGAAAGGTTTTGAACGAAACAAGACACATTGAATGGAAGAAAAATTCAGGATTCCACCGAATCTTATGTGAAAGAAGAGAAATGAACAATTTTCAAAATACTGAAATGCTGATAAGTGATTTAATACTTGGTATTTCCACCCCTTGCGTTAATTACAGCTCGGCAACGACGGTTCGTACTCAAAATGAGTGATCTTAAAATGATCTGATCTAATCCTTCCCAGATTTCTCCGAGTTGGATTCCTAAGTCATAAAGAGTAGCTGGATGATTATCTGAACTTCTCAGCCTTCTATTGAGGTTGTCCCAAACCTGCTCAATCGGATTGAGATCTGGACTTCTTGCTGGCCATTCCATTCGAGAGACGTCAACCTCTTCAAGGTACTCCTGAACGATGCGCGCACGATGGGGTCTGGCATTATCGTCTATAAAAACGAAATTTCACCAATGTATGGGGCAAATAGCACCACATGCTCTTCAAGAATGTTCCTTATATACTTATCAGCATTCATAGCTCCATTATCAATGACCACTAGGTCTGTGTGAGCAGTCAAAGATATTCCACCCCATACCATAATCGATCCTCCCCCGAAACCAGTAGTATTCAGGAAATTGCATTGAGCATATCTTTCATGTGGACGTCTGTATACAAGGGAACGTCGATCACAATGGTAGAGGCAGAATCTAGACTCATCTGTGATTGTGAAGAGAACTCTTTCCCAATCGGCCTCTACCCAATGGATATGCTCTCTCGCAAAATCCAAACGCGCCCTTCGATGAGCTGGGGTAAGAGCTGGGCCTCTTGCCGCGACACGATGCCTTAAATCATATTCTCTGAGACGATTTCTTATTGTCTGAGTGCTAATTTGCACCTCATGAGTTTGCTCAAGCTGATTTCGAAGGAGGCGAGCGGTTGCAAACCGTTGTCTCAACGAAGAAACTCTCAAGTAACGTTCTTGAATGGCAGTTGTTACCGGTGGTCTACCTTGTCCTGGTCTTCGGACATTCATACCTGTCTCCCTGAATCGCTGCAACATTCTGGACACACTTGCATGGGAAACTCCAAACCTTTCTGCAATTCTTATGTATGTCCACCCTTCTTCTCGCAAAACTACCGCTTGGGCACATTCCTCTTGGGTCAAATTGCGTGTTTCGCGTTGCATAGCGATCGAGTGCAGAAAATCAAACGAAAGAAAAACTATTGATCACTAGAATTCATCGAGAACAACTGATTTTAGAATGGAGCCAATACATTCAAAATCTGATAATATCATCTTTTTTTATTCCTGCTGGGAGGAAACATCTGTATTGAAGAAAAACGTTGAAAGTGGATAACATATGCATGCATAATTCTGATAAAAATAATTATCATTGAGAACACCTTCAGTTGTAGAATAAATTTGAGATTTCCATAATGTGCGTTAATTTTTTTGCGCAGTGTATATAGGCAAGGAGTTTTGTTGCAAGAGCAGCGTGATTATTAACAATCAACTAAGAAATCTATAAATGAATATATCAGTTGAGAGATAAAATAATAAATTAATTGTTGTATAAATTAGATAATATTCACAAGTTAAAGTGTATAATCAATAAAAAGGCTCGTAGAGTTGAAATATAAAAAAATGCATGGAATATAAATAAGTAGAGCTTGAATAGATAAAAGCCTGTATAGATGGAATGTAAAAAATGCATAATAAATAAATAAACAACCATGTAAACATACAGTGTGAAGACAGAATGGTGAACAAAAAAAAAAGACATACACAAAATCATGAGCAACTGACCAGATGAAATAAAGTGACTGCTATGGGTGCCAGGGCATTGTGATCTTGAAGGAAATGGAAAAGTCGATGGGCTTGCGAAGAGTGCATCAAGGTTAACACCTGCTGGACCTGAGCCTTTCTGTGGGCTTGGAAAAGACCAATATAAGGCAGATGTCCAACCATGGAAGTTGGACAACAGAATAAATCTCTGGTGAAATACTTCTGGACGCACTTGGTCTAAGAAATTCGTGATGATTTCACCGACCTATTCCATTAGGCTCCTAGAGCAAATATAAGCTGAGCTTCGGGTGATGGAAGGTCTGCTGACGGGACACTGTCGGTACAAACATCATTTCTACAGTATGGGAAAGTCAGGAGATGAAATTTGTAGGCTTTGTAGATCAGAAGCAGAAACAGGTGAACACATGGTATGCAAGTGTCCAGAGCTAGCTGGCCTAAGAACCATTCATATGGGGAAACCTGTCCTGGATACCCAAGGCTCCTACAGATGTTGTCGGTCTTATCCAATTACATTTTCGACCATCTTGGGTTTCAATGAACGAGTAGGGTAGAGAATAAAAGATCTATATGGTCGCAGTTCCCGGAAGGCTCACCGAGCCATGACGACCCTGGTTCCAAATAATAATTCAAGAATATGAACACAAGATCGTAAAAAATCACATGACATGAAATTTGCCACATGTGCTGCCAATGGTCAAGGTTCGCAATTCCTGATAGATCGGTCTATGAAGGAACATAATTGGAATCGATTTTGCATACACTACCAAATCGCGATCAGATAACAATTAATTGGCTGCCTACAGCCAGATTTAGCGTGAAACCTAACCAGTATTCACTGGTCGAAGAGTAATTACAAATACAGATCTTCCGATGAAAGGGGTGTAATTGGGTGCGAAATAAAACATCCTTTGGGGTCAATCTAATTTGTTGAGTAAATACTTGTGTGTGCTTGTCAATTAGATTCAATGAGAGCTAAATTGTTTCACTAATTCAACACATGCATCGATGTTTCGAGGCGAATTCTTCTTTTATTCCTCTTTTTTCTCAATCTGCTGAGTGCTAACAATTTCGTCAAGAACCAACATGAGTCAGGAATCAAACAAAATACAGGGTGTATTTAAAGGTGAGGCTTTTCTTTTGACAGATGGTAGAACTTATGCCCCTGTTTCGAGAGAATGAAACTAGAATATTTTGTAGTTTCTAGGTGTATCTGAAAATTCCTCAGCCCAAACCTGCTCCCTCGCCTGCTCCTCCGTAGATATCAACATGTTTTTTGTCTTCTTATCATACATGACATGATTGATTGATTGATTTGCTGACGAACAAGAGACCGGGTTAGCGCTTGGCCTCCCTGTGACACTGCGACCAACTTGGGTCTATTGTATCACTCTTTCGTCAGTGGTTCCTCACGAGAATAGGTTTGTGTCTTTTATCAGGTTAAGTAGCCTGTTTATGAGGTTTTTCGGATTCATTCCCGTTTCCGGATTGATTTCTCCGAAGATTCTGTGACGCCTTCTTCCCAGGGCGTCGCATTCAAAAATTATGTGAGAGGCTGTTTCTTCCTCTTCACCGCAGAGTCTGCCATCCACGGGATCTCCAAGTATTTCTATGGTGTTCAGATGTTTTCTAAGGCCGCAGTGTCCCGTCAGTAGACCTACTATTATAAGTGCCTTTGTTCTGTTAAGATTCAAAAAGTCAGCCGTCAAGGTTTGGCTTGTGTGTCATACAAAGGCTTTGCTGTGTGCTTGCCCGTCGCTCTGTTCCCAGTGTTGTCGGTGTCTTTGTTTTATCCACTCCTCAATCAGGGTCCTGCATCGGTTTTAGCTGATTCCAAACACAGGTTCTGGCCCTGTGAATGGCGTTTCAGATGCTTGTCTTGCTAACTGGTCTGCTTTTTCGTTGTCCACTATTCCTTTGTGACCTGGCACCCACATCAAAGTGACCTTGTTGTGTTTTGCCAGCTCCAGAAGGTCCTGGAGGCATTCCCAGATGAGTCTAGACTTTATCTGTGTCGAGTTGAGAGCTTTGATGGCGCTCTGGCTGTCAGAGAGAATGTGGATGTGTTTTCTTTGGTAGCCACTTTCCAGGTTCTTCTGTATTCATGTCCTAATGGCATATGTTTCAGCTTGAAATATCGTGGCGTGTTTGCCGAGAGGTGTTATGTAGTCCCTTCTTGGCCTCACTCCGTGTATTCCCGCTCCTGTACCTTCAACTGTCTTAGAACCGTCTGTGTACCAGACTATTTCTGCAGATGATTGTGATTCTATACTCGAGTCCCATCTGTTCCAGTCGAGCTGTGTTTTGAATGGTTTTTCGAATGAGTATAGGAGTTGCATGTAGTCTGAAATCATATCGAGCTCGGCAACGTCAGCTACATGAGTTATCATGTTGTGCACAGTTGTGCTGGTTCTCCAGTTTTTTGTTTGGACCATCCTGGCCTCTCCCATGACATGTATGTCAAGGGGTGAGAGGTTAAGGATGATCCCCATAGCAGCTGTTGGAGTGCTATATACATGACATGAATATCGATTGTGATCAGTAATCTTCAATCGTGTTACGGCGAGGGTACGAGTGTTTTATGTTTCGAAAATGCCGCAAGTTTATTCAAATAATGAACTTGTTGATATGCTTTTAATTTATGATGAATCAAAACAGAATGCCAGTTCAGCGTATAAGTTATACAGAACAAGATTTCTGCTAAAAAATCAAACAACTTCGCGGATGTTCAAAAACCTGGTGCAGAGATGTAGAGATATGTTGAACAGAGCTATGCAGGCCTGAGTAGTATCAAGGTATTGATTCCCAAAATTTTTCAAATTGAACATTCCATATGATAAATTTTCGGTAAAATTACTTATTTTGATGAGTTCTATCACCTGTAGAAAGAAAAGCCTCACCCTCAAAATACAACCTGTATTTTAAGTAGCGAGTAGCTCACTTGGGATCAAAGCTGAACTTTAGTTTGAAGAAAAACTGAAGAAAAATCTGGTTTGAATGACGCTTCATAAAGATGATTCCTTTTCAATGGGATTGAGGTCTGGCGACCATGATGGTAGGGCTAAATGCGGAATCCTATAAATTTCAGGAGAAAAAATACATTGATATATGAGAGAGTAAATATTTGATTTCTCATGAGTGTTTATATATTTTCGAAACATTTTTTACAACATTTCACACAGCGATATTGCTGTTTTGGACCTTATTATATTTTGATCAACATAATTATCTTAATCAGGGACTGTAGCAACCAAAATGTTACTTCCAGGTAACATATTATAATCCTCCTAACGATGATGAAGTGGATACCGATATTGGTCGTAAATACCATAAGATCGGTATTGCCTGTTCATAATCAACACCAAGCACTGCAATTATGCAGTGAATGCCGGTGAAATTTCCATTGAAATTCCTACAACCTACGCCTCACTGATAACAATGGGACGGGGATCCAATAAAACGCTTTATATATGGCATGTTTATACTTGATAATACGGCGTTGAGAATGGTTTTATGACCGTTTTATGGTGCTTGATTTCGCTAGTGAATCTAATGATGCCGAACGTTTGATGAGGAAGGATTAGCCTTTCGTTTCGTCATCGGCAGAAGAGTTAGAGTGTCTTTTTTTTAAGTTCATGGATTTTATAGATGAAGGAATTATTCTTCAGTATAGTCGCTCTATCTCAGAGTAGCATTCAGAATTCTCCATTACCCATTTTCAATGAAAAACACCTTATGACTTCTTTCTTATTTATTCCAATAAGATTTGTCGAAGGTTCTTGAAATATCAAATAATGAACAGAATGTTGTCAGGATATACAATAAAGTCAGTACAGTATTTCAGAGATATTCGCGTTTGAATTGAAAACTAAGGTGTTTCGATGAATTTTCAGAAAAATGTTCACAACAAAGACAAAATGGGACGACATTCGCTCAGTATCATGCACATCGTTCATTGTTCCTCAACGATAAACTCCAACAATTCATCGCCAATAAAAACTCAAACAACCTCTCAATTCCAAAGTCCCCAAACGACTTGCCAGCCATCAATCTCCCTAGTTTTTCGAATGTAACCGATACTTTCCTATAATTGCGAACGATTCAGGTGTGCCCCATCACTCAAGAGTCTGAAAGACTGATCGTAAAGCGTTGGACAAAGCTATATTGCGTTTTTCATGGACCATAAAAGACAGATCCAGAAATCTCTGCAGCAGGATAAACAAGAGGAGAATTGGAAAAGTTTATATTCATTTCTCTGAATGCGAGTATTTGAGAGATATGCAGAAGTACTTCACTTTCTGCTTTCCCATAGTCGTCTCAATAACCTGTTGATCCACTTCAGCCAATATTATCGGCAGCCTACTTTCTGGTAGAAACGCCTTTTTCAAACTCCACCTTTTGGAGGTATCGTATTTCTATTCTTATTTATAATTGATACCACAATGTTTATAATCGTCTCAGTGGTTAACCCACACTCTTACCCGTCAATTACACTCAGCCAACTTCCACGGCATGGAGCAGGGAAGTGAGCAGGGAAATGAGCATTGTGAGAATGTAATCACCTCACTTCTACTGCCACTCGTGCTGCTACTCGCGTTGCCGGTCACTCCCTAAATCAGCGGTCTTTCGTGCGGCAGTCAAAGGACCGGCAGCGCAAGTGGCATGGAGTGATCACATTCAGCCCAGTTACTGTCGTGCCTGCGTTGCGTACGTTGTCGTATCAATTGATTGAAATCGTTAATGTCGACGGAGTGGAGCAATGAAAAAATAATATCATTTCTAGAATACCTTGAGAGTGAAAGAGTGATATGGGATTCTTCTGATGAAAACCATAAACTTAAGCACAAAGTGCACGATGATTGGAAGGATGTTTGGAATTGAGGAACTAAAGTGAGAAAAAAGTCACTTAGGGCGACATGCGGACCTCTTCTGATGTCAGGACCAAGTGCAATTTCGTCGTCCGCCATTGCCAAAACTTGATCGCGAGAGAAATGTTTGAGCTGAGTGTAAATACTCGCTGCCTTTCCATACTGCCGCAGAAGTATTCCGGAAAATATTTCTGGCAGCGCGAGTAGCAGTGGAATTGGCTGAGTGTAATTGAGGTAAGACTCAGTGGTCTACATTGGTTTGATTCAGCAATTTCATGACTTTCCAATTTTGTTGAATTCCTTATTATTCTCACATTTGATCATTGTTTGAAGGGCGTGATTATCCCTTAGGTCTTAGAGTGTCAACGTCCAAACCTCTCCCTCTATTCCGTGAATCGAAAACAGAATTATGCACCGAAACCGTCAGTCTTCACTTTGGCAGTTTATACACACCCCCAAGTTCTCTTTGACGTCAAAGTATGCTGTTATATTAGATGAGGAGGCGGATGGAATGTTGCTTAGCGAACTCCGCTGAAGCGACCCTACCGTTTCTTGCAAGGTCCTGTGCTCCTGCATAAGGTGAGGAGGGTCCTTTCTGATAACAAACGCCTCCAACCTGTTAGATCCAAGGTTGAAAGGTGGAATATTCAGGATATGCGAAGATTTTGGATGCTTTTAAGATATGTAAGGAGGAATGAGTATACAAACGATCCATCAGAATGTCAGGCTATTCGGGAAAAAGTTTCCTTGAAAATCTATTGTAATTTGTTCGGAAAAGATGTATGAGATGATCCTTTTAAAGAAAAATGTTCCTAATTTGAATAATCGAGGTTCAAACATCTACTAGCTTCAGGAAAGTTGTCCGACGTATTCTTGTTGATTAAAATCGTCAAGAATAAAGATTAAAACAGTGGAATCGGCGGTGAATCAAAGAAAACACTTGATCTTTGGACATGAAGAATTCATGAACTTCCCCAGGTTTCAGAATTGACCCCAAGTGACTCCGTTAGCATTTAAAGATCGTGAAATACTCTCAAAGAACAGACAAAGAAGAAATCGACTCTAATTCGATAGGCCCAGGGAATAAGGCTCGGAAATTTTAAAACGGTCTCTGCTAATGCTATTCAATTTTGCTCTCTGTTCAGAGGATTTCTGCCCCAAGGTTCTACGATTTCATTCGTTAATTGTAGATCGTCTTTGAAATGCTCTAAAATGACAGCATAAACGAAATTCAATTTGAAAGGAAGAGAATGAATGCGGAATTTTTTTAATCTTCTATTGTCCTCGAATTTTGTGGTGGCATCAAACCCATCGTCAGGCGCGTACCCAGAAAGGTGTGTTGGGGGGGGCTCAGCTTTCATCCAAAAATAGTTATGTTTTTTAACCATGAGAAATCATGAAAAACGAATAAGAAAATATTAAAGCATGCATTATTTCTTGTAAATATGAATCTTCAAAAAACAATAAAAAAACAAATTAATATTGAATCATCCAAGGGTTTATTAATTTTTAGTTATTAAATAAAAGTTCCAAGTGCCAGCATTAGCAAATCTGGTCACAACCATTTCTGTATCTATGACTATCTCGTAATTTATGTGCATTAGAGCTAACCCGTTCAAGCGGTATTCTGCCATAGGTTCTGAGCCGAAAAACTGCTTCAGCCGTTGTTACGGGAACACGGGAAGTACAGTGTGTACCATTTTGGTTGAGACTGCTCTGTATCTCAGCTATTATTGAAGATAGAGATATGCGATTTTCGCGACCCTGTATCACTTTTTTGTAAAACTTTCAAAGCCACAAACAGAAATATTCCAACTACTCTTGTTCCTGAAATACAGGGCGAAAACGGAAATGTTCCCTTATGGAGATGTAATTATTTCTTAGGCCCTGTATAAGATAGAAAAAAAAATTAAAACGGTTTATAAGAGATATTGAGAGCCCTGTTTTTAAGATTGGGCACAAACTTGGTATTTTTAAATGGAATACCCTGTATATTTAAACGTCAAATTTTTGCGATTTTTTTGAATACCTTGATGTATCGCAACCTTATCTTCAATAAATTATAGCTTCAAAAATCAGAAAAATCCATATTTATGTTTGTTTTTTAATAGTAGGCCATGAATTCTTCCACACCTGCATTAAATTATTACTTTTTCGAAACGCCATGTGATTCAAACCTTTTTATTCAATTATATTTTGAACATCAACTCAAAATATCACTCTTCAACATAAACTTAAAAATGTTGTTTAAAAAAATACATCGGAACAGATTTAACATTAACTGATGTAATTACAAGATTCAAATTAGACAATTTATTACATAAACCAAAAATAAACATATAGATCTAATGAAGTTGTTCAAACTGTCGTCCATTTTGTCTTATACATAAACCACACAGTTTCAATTCGACATTCAAAATTATTAAGGATTGCCTTTGTGGGTTTTTGAATGCTTCTTTGGTTGGGGCTCATCTATATTATAACGCCGATATGCTTACATTTTATATTTTCATATAATATTTTTCAGATTTTGAAATTCCATGTTTTCACCGTCAGCCATCATCATTGATTTGTTTTGACTCTGTTTGTGACTCAGTTTTCTTAAATGCAATAAACAAAACAATATTTTATGCATGTTCAACTTGCATGCATGTGTGAAAGTATTCATGGCCTAGTATCAAAAACATCAATTTGGATTTTTCTGATTCTCAAAGTTAAAACTTATTGAAGATTGGGTTGTGATACATCAATGTATTCAGAAAAAAAATTGCGAAAATTTGAAAATGAAATAAATAGGGTGATACATTTGAAAAATACCAAGTTTGTGTCCAATCTTAAAAACAGTGCTCTCAACAAAAATTTCAAATACGGCACTGACTTCTATGTAAAAATATCTATTATAAGCAGTATTCATTTTTTCCTATCTTATACAGGGCCTAAGAAATAATTACATTTCCAAAAGTGAACATTTGAAGCAATATGTATAAATTTGGATAGAAATCTCCGCTACATTTCTCTAGAGCTGAAAGTGCAGATGAAGCACATGATTTGGAATCATCCGGTGTTGAAGTAGCCCACTTTTTTTTCCATCTTTTTGATTCACTGGAAAGAATGGAGCTTTCGCCTGAGGCGAAAGCCTTGGGGGGGGGCTAGAGCCCCAATAGCCCCCCCCTGGATACGCGCCTGCCCATCGTTCTGTTGTATGAACAGGCCGACATATTATTCAGGAATCAATAATTTCCAATTTCTGGAATGAGCGGTATGATGCATTAATCAATTATGATCTCTGCTCATAAATACTGAGGATGACATTTGCGTCATTACTGTGTTCAGGTCCTGTAGTGAACAGTACATTACAATAGGCAACGTGGATAGGATTCTGGATATCGAATATTCCATCCTGAAGAGGTTACCTCTCATTCGTTGACCTCTAGGTAACGAAAGTGAAGTTCAACGATGGTACTACGCTCAAACCCGGTAAAAAATATGATGTTGGAGTGGGTATTGTCGAAATCGAAAAAAAAATCACAGCACTGATGTCGTCATGAACTCCGTATAAGAACCGATAAAAACACATAACCAAAGAATAATAACTCTCTCGACGAATAAAAACTTATCGGCGTAATAAAACGAATCATAACAGTCAAACACGATGAGGTACACCAAATCGACCATCTACAAATCCTCCATCAATCACCTAGCAGCAATAACCCGCCAACACTAACGCAAATATTGCCCTGGCTGCTTCTTATCAACCCCAATAAAAACGACATCACTCACCCTAACGTCTTCGTGCTTATCAGCGGAGTTTTCAGCGACAAGAATCCGTTCAGCTTGGATTTTTTCGGTGGAACCGACGTTTCTACCATGGAGCATTGACCGCCTTCAGGCGAGTCGTCATCGAAATCGTCTTCCTGCTTGCGGCGACGTTTGTGATAAAAGTAGCAAGCCACCGCAACCCCTACTATTAGCAGGATCGCGACCAAGCTTGAGAAGACGGCCGTCAGCACCACGTCTCTTTTCTGCATCATAATCTGGAAAAAAAAAGAATTACTAGTATAGAGATCAAAGATTCAAAGGTACGAGCCACTAGTTGAAATGACTGTCTTCTGCCTACGAAAGCCCAATGAACACACAAACGTGAACATAAACGAAACTCCGTTGAAAAAACGTTTAAATGACGTTTGGGAAACGTTTCTTTCCGGTTTCCAAGTAACGTTACCTTTTCACGCCGATTCAATGTCATTTATCCGGCATGAATATTGTTAGCGTAACAAAAATTCTATTGGAATGTTACGTACTTGTTCGGTTGCAACGTAACCGTTCTTGAACAATTATTAAACGTTCCATCATTGAAACGTACAAAAACTGTATTAAGGTAACCTGATATTCGTTGTTGATTAAATGTTGTTTGATATCGTTATTTAGATATAACTACACTTTACAAACGTTAAAATAACGTGTCTTCAATTGGAAGCAAGAAACTTATCTACTTTTTGTGACTCAAATTTTGTATTACAACCCTGAAACGTTCTGAGGACGTTTCAAAAAAGCAAATTAAGCAGGTTCAATAATTGTTGAAAAAGTAAGCCTTTTACATTATAACTTGTAACACAGAGAAAAAGAGCTGTATAAAAAATCTAATGTTTTCTCTTGTAATATTGCAAAAAATTTCATCACAACATTACAAACACAAAGTGTAAACAAGAAAAATACATTACTCAATAGTTAATAAACTAAGTGTCACTCTTGTCCAAAGCAATAAATAATCGATTCATTATTTTCTAGGAATCAAATTGATAACCTTTCTTATCACTACAATTAACTCTTTCTCGGTTTTCCAATATTCGAAACGAAGTTCAATATCAGTCAGTTGTTTTCGGAAGAGATCAATGGATTTCTTCCAGAAAGGTTTCACGTTGTTTAGAATTTGAATTGAGTGAATTCTGTTTACATTTGGAATATTTTAACGTGAAATTTGTCGATTTATCAGTGAGTTATTGCAAACTTTCTAAGTGTGCGATATGCCACAAGACTCATTGAGGTGGCAGTATGCCTTGAATGAAACAAAGTGTAAGAAGTTTTTCGTTCTCATTTATAGTTTACTCAATTTTTTTGCATAAAACCTTATCTTTTCATCTTTTACGACTCGATGCATGTTTGACGAATTTAATTTTTATCTCTCTGCTATATTGAAGCCCTCATTGATATTCATAGTGCTTTTGACTACGTGAAATTATTTCATTGAATAAAGCTACTTCCATGAGATTAGCTTCGAGAGCTTTTTACCACCATTTCAGGTTGAATTTTTTTGTTATATTCACATCTTTCATTGATTTCGTCCGAAATATTCTTCTCACACCTATTTTCTCGAAAATTACCTCTTGCAAGTTACAATTATCAGTGCAATATCTGATCATCTGGTCAATTATCGCTTGGAAATTTGTACCCTTGAATCTTCTTTCAGTTTTAGTTTATTATATTGTCTTCACACTCTACTTAATTCATTGTTGTTCATTTCCTTCAGTTATCATTTGTTGCACCTACATCTGAGTTTTGTATTTAAATAAACTTCATACTATTTTACTCTAGAAAACAAGAAATAATACTCAAGGATAATGGATCCTTTAAAGTAGTCATTATAATGCACTGAGACAGTTGTTGACGGTTGACCTCCTTCATCTCAAACTGAAGGAATTGTTTCTGATGCTGATCTAATTTTCAAATTACAGACTTCCATGAGCAGCTGGAGGCTGCCCTGGTGCTACCAGTGCTGGCTATCCTGGTCGTGTTCTTCAGCATTTTCCTGGTGATAGTATTCAAGAGAAATCCAGTACTCGTGCTTTCCATCACAAGCTGTGCTGCATTGTTTTTGTTATGCTATTTAGTGACAAATTTGGCCCCAACATTGAAACAACATTATATGTGACAAGGATCATAAGTTCATCCAGTTTCGAAGATGACTGTTGAAAAAAATTGGTGACATCTAACGGCTGCCTCTTGAACTGAACTCTCGGGTAGATTTTCGTGGAACCTGTGAAAATTGAGGTTGGTGGTGACATCTGACGGTGGAAACTCGATGTGGAAAGAGAAAACTCAGAATGCTCAGAGATCTCTTCTAGTGTACGATGAGAGACGCTGAGAACTGTATGAGAATTCTCCTTAGTATCGCCATCTAGCGGCCTCAGCATGAACCGAGAGGAAATCGATACTCGGGAAAATCCGGAAAATTCTCCATAGGAAACTGTAAGATTTTACGTTTCGTATCCTGCCGATAGATGTAGTTCTTCAGACTCAGCAAATAAGGATATTCTGTGATTTTCCCTTTTTTTTACATAAGTGATACCTACTCTACAAGAATAATGTAATCTTATATTCATTCAGAGTGAACTAATGCGAGTATTATTCGACCAAAACAGTTTTTATTTACATTTATAGATATATGATTAAGTATAATTAAGGTTCTTGTTCATGAATAAAATTGAAATTCAACATAATTTGTTTCATTGGAAAATGGGCATGTAAGTACTTTATATGAACTCACCATTTGCTTGGATTCGATGACAGTCATTTCATCTTCGGAAGTGGTCGGAAAATAGTATACCGCTGCATCGCCAGGATTATATTGTCCTCCAATACCCAAATGCACCATTTTTGGTAGATATTGATTCAAACGTTCACTGTTTAATTTTGATCACTATTTCAGTTTTCTCCTGTCGTTTTTATAAGCTTGAAACGAATAATATTTCAAAAATGAAATATAAAGTTTTTTTTCAAACTCAAAAGCTCTACCTGGGTTGTTTTGGATGTGACCTCATCTCTGGTTTTTGAGAAAATGAAAAAAGAAAACTCATTCGGGGATAATTAATTAACACATGACAAATATTCAAAGTTTGAGACTGCTATAAGTAACTCAACCAAAGGAAATATTAGTATATACTAATCATATATGCATCAACCATCGCACACCCAGCGTCTAAAGGTAAAGAAATGACACTTTCCGACAAACATTCAGAAAAAATATTCCACTTCTGAAATTTAAAATTCCTTCTTTGTAGCACAAAGCAAAAGGTTTATAAGGACATTTCATCATTTTCGACGCTACCTCGTCGCCACTTGTATCCGAAAAATTATGTTCCCCCCCACACAAATACGGCTATATAACACCTGCTATTCCACCGGTTTTGGGCTTTTCATCTGATTCCAAGGGGAATAAATCAGATACGAATGCGAATAGGAATCACAAACAGGGAGAATTTCTGAGTTTACTGATTCGTACGATCGCTTTAGTCCTTATCGTTTTGCGTACGACAGAAAAATTCCATGAATAATGTAGAAGAAGGAAGGTTGTCGCACACAGATTCGGAATTTCTGGGATTCTCTCACAGGATCTGAATCTCTGTTTGTTTGAACAAAGAAGAGAGGGAGTGAGTGGATTGAGAGTTTTTTTCTGTCGCAAAAATCAACCGTTGCTTTTTTTGAATTATTTCAATTTCCTTTGAAATATCATGCTTGGACAAATGGTTTATTGTAACATATGAATGGTTTGAAGACCTAGAAATAACGTAAGGATTCCATGTTGATGTGAATTATGGTGCTTTTTCATTCTCCACCCGAACAGTTTCGAATTCAATTTAATTCAGTACAGAAATACTTTGGATAAAAATGATAAACAATATACTAATATCAATTAGATCCGATTACACAAACGGGAGCTATGACGATTTGAAATTTCGATTTTTTGAAAAAATGCCATTTGACAGGTAAAAATCTTAAATATGACAGATAGGGCCACGGATTATTTTTTATTCAATTCAGCGTCCTCGAAAACTTATATTTTGATACCAAACTTTTCCATTTATTTGTTTTTTGTTTTGCGTGTTTCATTTCAGAGTTTTGTTCAGAGGCTCACAGCACTGAAAGTATAGGCGAAACTGATCAACAAAAAAAGGATTTTGGATGATTCGAATGAATAGTAGATTCTACAGGTGGAAAAACGCCTTCAGATCAGCCAGGGATTTCTTGGCGATGAAGAATATGGTGTTTTTGGGGGGTCTTACCCCTTTGTCATTTTTCACCCAAGAAGTTGGGTATTTCGATTTCGATTTTATTATACTCAGAGAAACTTTGGATAATGCTGATTAATAATATACAAACCAAAGATGGATGCGACCACAGGAGCGGGAGATATGACGATTTGTAATTTCGAAAAACTGCCATTCGACAGGTGAAAATCTAATCTGCAATATCTTTCATTGAATTCAGCGTCCCCGTAAACCTATGAATCGATACCAAACTTGTCCATATGGGCCTTCTTCGACATGAATATTTCAAGTTTTGTGTTTTCCATTTTTCATTTTCGAGTTTTGTTCAGAGGCTCACAGCACTCAAAGTATGGGTGATACTTGTCGTCCTGATAGGTTTCTGAATGGTTCGAATGGATAGTAGCTCTTCCAGATAGAAAAGCGCCTTTGGATTTTCAAGGGGTTTCGTGGTGATGACGAATATGGTGTTTTTGGGGGGTCTTACCCCTTTGTCATTTTCCACCCAGAAAGTTGACATTTTCGAAATCGATTTTATTATTGCTAGAGATACTTTGGACAATGCTGATTAACAATATTTAAACCAAAAGTGGATGCGACCACAGGAGCGGGAGATGTCACGATTTGAAATGTCGAAAAAAGCCATTTGACAGGTGAAAATCTAAACTATACTAGATAGCGCTTCGGAATATTTTTTATTGAATTCAACGTCCCCGAAAACATATGAATTGACACCAAACTTGTCCATATAGGCCTTCTTTGAAATGAATTATTCAAGTTTTTTGTTTTTCATTTTCGAGTTTTGTTCAGAGGCTCACAGCACTCAAAGTATAGGTGATACTGATCGTCCTAATGGGTTTTCTAAATGGTTTGAATGGATAGTAGATCTTTCAGATAGAAAATCGCCTTTAGAGTCGCAAGGGATTTCGTTGTAATGACGAATATGGTGTTTTTAAGGGGTCTTACCCCTTTGTCATTTTTCACCCAAAAAGTTGGGATTTTCGAAATCGATTTCATTATGCCTAGAGATACTTTGGACAATGCTGATTAACAATATACAAACCAAAAGTGGATGCGAGCACAGGAGCGGGAGATATGACGATTTGAAATTTCTAAAAAATGCCATTTAGCAGGTGAAAATCTAAACTATGATAGATAGAGCATCGCAATATTTGTTTTTGAATTCAGCGTCCCCTAAAACCTATAAATCCATACCAAACTTGTCCATATAGACCTTCTTTGACATGAATTATTCAAGTTTTTTGTTTTTCATTTTAAATTTTCTAGCTTTGTTCAGAGGCTCACAGCACTCAAAGTATAGTTAATACTGATCGTCCTTATGGGTTTTCTGAATGGTTCGAATGGATAGTAGATCTTCCAGATAGAAAAACGCCTTCAGATTCGCCAGGGATTTCTTGGTGATGACGAATATGGTGTTTCTTGAGGGTCTACCCCTTACCCATTTTTCACCCAAAGAGTTGACATTATCGATAACGATTTTATGATGACCAGAGTATCTTTGGAAAATGCTCATCAACAATATATTTTACAGAAAGTTTACAAGATCACAGAAGCGAGAGCTATGACGATTCGAAATTTCGATTTCTAAAAACATGCCATTTCGCAGGTGAAAATCTAAACTATGATAGATAGAGTTTCGAAATACTTATTATTGAATTCAGCAAACGCGAAAATCTTCGATTCAATACTAAACTTGCCACAATAAAATTTCTTTGCATATAATGTTTTTCTGTTTTTTATTTTTTCCTATTAATTTTTTAGTTTTGCCCACAATCCCAAGCAGCAAAAACTTTGCGCCTTCTTATTCAAGTGTGTATCTCTGCATACGAATTTCCTGAACAACTGATCAAGTTAACCACATTTACCTCTTGATCATTCATGCTAAATATCTCTGGAAAATCACCAATTCATACTGGAAATTAGGCACGTTTTGGCAGTGTTTAGAATACAGATGGCCGGAGATTACTCCCACATCTCTCCAGAACGTTAATATTGTCACGTTAATTGAACTCAGGAATGGAGTGAATGTGACATTCTCGAATTAGTGGCCCAGAAGTAACTCTAGACTCTGACATTGTCTGAAATAACTCGAAAAAGTGGTCCTAAGTTGGTAAGGTCGAATACGGTTGCTCAGAGCTAGTCGGGGTGGAGAAATTATTTCCAAAACATAAATGTCATAAAATAACCTCTCAAATAAAAAAATGGCTTCAGTCTCAATTTTAATGTGTTTTATTTCAATTTAAAGTTCTAACACTCTAAAGAAAACACCCGATATGTAGTGGTAAAAACAAATTCAGAAGATCTCTAAACTCAGATTGAGATCAAGCCAATTCGATTTCCATATTCCAATTCTACATTGAAACCCTTCATTGTGTGTCATATCTTCAGTTATTCTGCTTGTATTGCCTTCGGTTGTATAATAAGGGTATGATTTGCCTGAACATCCTATGAGCAATATGAAGCTTCTGCAAGCAATGGTAGACTTCAATATAAACATAAAGGCTTCGCAAATACCGCGATTCTGCGTTATCTACGTGAATATGGACCCGTTTGCATCCCAATATTCCCAATTGAATATAAAGTAACCACATCAGGATCGAAACTAGTCTATTCCTTATTAAACGTTCTTCAGTATTCAGTAGAAGAGCAGAGGTAATTTTTTGTCCTGGGCGTATCTTTTACGGTGCGTATTGAATTCAAATTGCGAAACAGCAAGCTTGTTCAGACGTGACTGCTTTTGGCATGATCCAAACTTCCAGTCGTGAGTTTGAAAAAGAATTAAAGTTAATCGACAGAATATTTGATAATTAATTTGTTCATTTCCCTCGAAGAAATATCATTAATCTAAAGTTCGAAATGAGCAAGAAAAATTTATACAGTGTCAGCTCAGAAACATTTTTCTGCGGTGAAGTAAAATTCAATAATTCAAAACTAACATCCAACTATTAATTGCCCAATTATTCCTCAACATCTGCACATTCTCTACTATAATTCCAGACTCCGCAATCTCCTTTGGAATTTCAAACGTTACGAATACGAATTCACCACAAAGCCGCATTAAATCCTTTTCCGGTAGATAATTATTCCTAACCAAGAAACACACGGAAACCATCGAATGAACGAACTTCCGAAAGGTCAGAGTTCACAGAGCATAAATCCCAACTATTTCCTGTAAAATCACTCGAAGCCTGATCCACATTCTTCCACTCCTCTGCCCCGTGGAGTGTCTCATTTGAGCGACAATCCTACCAATTGAAAATGTATTCGGAAAATCAGGGTATAAAATACGTGATTCGATGAAAAAGTACTGTCCGTTTGTGGGTCTTTTCGATTGTAATTTCAACCGGTGTTTGGTAGATCTGACAGGATATTAGGTGGCAGTTTTTTATGTTGGTATTCGAATGAGTTTTATGGTTCAGGGGTGATTCGGATACAAAGAGAGAATGCTGACTTCCATTTATTGTTTCAACTGGTCGTAATAGGATGTTCTGGACATTCAGCCGAAGTTTATTGGAAAGTTGTTGCAAAAACGAATGATTTACGATTCCATGTATGATGAAAACGCACAGATAAAAACCACAGCGGAAACTATATCTCCCTGTATGAGTGTAGAGATTGAATTTGTGTACAGAATAAGCTGACATGTATAGTGAAGAGTATATCTATATACATAAAAGAAAGATGTCGGTTACACCATTTATAACTCGAGATAGTATGGACTGTTTGTTATGAAACTTCATATATGGATTCGTCTACGGTCTGGTTATTATAAAATACAATAAAACTTTGAAAAAATCGATTAAAATTTTACTTATTCAGGAAATGCTTTTCCTCCTTTTGAGTAAGGCCACTAGATGTCGCTACAGTTACAGTTACGCTACCGCTTATTCGTTTGTACATCATTTGATATTCTCCGCGTTAGATGGCGATATAAACAAATAGTGTGTACAGTGACTATATTCCCTCTTTAGTCACTGTAATAGTTTGTAATTTCAGTTGCCTACAACTCTGCGCTATTGGGCAAAACCAAAATGTCTTAGCCTTGGAGTACAGATGTCTAAAATGATTAGATTTCGTTGAGATATGAGAAAAGTTTCGTTCTCACCACTTCAGATGGCGCTATTCACACATTATGACTGATGATTATTAGTGATTTTTATAGTTTCATTTATTCCGAATAACGTAATCCTGAAGGTATTATATTTGACATTATCACAATGGCGATGAATTTGTTGTGGTTTTCGCGGCCATCGATTGATGTCATCTGTTCTTTTTTCGAGCATTTCGGTCGTCGTGGTTTGAAATGGTCGAAAAAAGAACATATGACATCAATTACTGTGTAATTTACATAGGGCTTATAGTACCATGAAAGGCTGTTAACAGATCCAGAAGCGGGTGTCTAATATGATTAGATTTCGTTGAGATATGAGACAAGTTTCGTTCTTACCACTTCAGATGGCGCTATTCACACCTTATGACTGATGATTATTAGTTATTTGTATAGTTTCATTTATTCCAAATAACGTAATCGTGAGGGTTCTATATTTGACATTATCACAATTAAATGGCGATGAATTTGTTGAGGCTTTCGCGGCCATCCATTGATGTCATCTGTTCTTTTTTCGAGCATTTCGGTCGTCGTGGTTTGAAATCGTCGAAAAAAGAATATATGACAGCAATTACTGTGTAATTTACATAGGGCTCATAGTGCCATGAAGGGCTATTAACAGATCCAGAAGCGGGTGAATATCACAGTGAATTTTTATCGAAATGTCAAGTAAATCGGATTTCGGCGATGAGTTCCAATCGTGAGATGTCCATTCTCATTTTTCCTCATAATTTTCAAAACGTTTTTGAATTTCTGTTTGGTAATAAATATATTTGCGGAAATAACTGAATCCAAAATTTCCATTATTAGTGATTGACATATTATTTTTGTGTATCTGTTCTGTGTGATAGCTCATATCCGTGGAAACATTTGACAGTTCAAAAATCAGAGAACCAAGCCGTTCTCCGATCACCGGTGATTACGATTTGAGAAATCCACCGTAAGTATCATTTAGACGGAACAAAGTTCGCCGGGCCAGCTAGTTTTTATTAAAACACAGTTTCTTCGTCTAATCCCGAAAGTGGAGGTAAAGCACTTTGCATTAATATGAAATAAAAAAAACAAAAAGAGAAAAACCAGAAAGAAGCAGGAGTTATACATTCCATATCAAATTGTTGTGAAGGTACAGGCAAGAAGAATGAAGAAAGACAAATTAACAATCATCTGCATCAATACATTTCTCAGAGAAAACTTATTTAAAGAAGAAAGAATGAAACTGACCCTTGTGGAAGTCCTTTATTGCTGCTATACCCAAGTCTAATGTCAGATAACAAACTTACAATCAAACAAACCAATTTCCACTTCTAAATTGTTTATTGTGTTTAGAAATTGAACCTTCTTTCAACACTGTATCGTATATTTATGGTAAGGTAGGTCTCAATAAATCGCTAGAACAGTAACTATTAATGGTTATAATGAACAATAAAGGCCTCGATACAGAACCCTATGGAACACCACGTTCTTAAGCTTAACTCTTTTATGATACCGAAAGTCACATTTATGTTGCTTTATATCTTTTTTTGAGAAATCCATATTGCGTAGACTCTTAATTTTGATCCCGTTCAGTTCTTTTTTGTTAATAGGATCAAGATATACGCAGTTAACCAGTTTTTTGAAAGGGTAAACCTCAACTGACATTTTTCATTCAATTTTCTTGAAATATTCTCATGCAAGTGTTTTATTTTCTGACTTCAAATTATCCAATGTTTGCCCACGAAACTTTCCAGCTCATATTTAATTTCCCAAAACGAAAACGGGATCCCTGAAGTTAACTCAACGACGATCTCTCAGGCTCCCGACTCCCTGTGAGCCCTCCAAAATTAAAATATAACCGGAGTTCAGCACGTTTCTGTTCTCTGGAGCTGTTAAAGTCAGTATACTACAAAGTTTAATTGTAGTCGTATCGATCAAAACCCCTTCTGCACTCTGTTTCTTCCTCGATATCGAATATTAAAGTCGTTCTATAATGACCAAGTTCAAATTGTGTCGTATTTGTTTCGAATTGGAAGAGGAAATTTGAGATTTGTGACAGGAATAATGCTACGAAACCCTTGTATTGAGAGCGAGTACTAAATAACCTCAACTGCTTTGGAATATCAGCAAAGTGATATCATCAAAGTAACTCCTTAGAGTTGTCAATGGTGAAAACAGTGAAAAGGAAGACTTCAATGGTTGACAAGAATAGAAAGATTGCTAATTACCAAAACTGGGTCGAATATTTGAAGAAAGGATGTCTGATAAAGTTCTGGTTATAGAAGATTTACTGAAATTCATTCCTGAGTCACCAAATGAGACATTTTTTAAGTATTTAATTGCATTAATACTCGGTGTATTTGGCGGATAAATAGTATATTTTTCGGTAAATGTAGCAGAGACCCAACTTTTTCACAATTGTCGAAGAAGATTGAATGAAAAGTTTAAAATTAATGAGAGTATAGCGGGTTGTAACCAATTTTGATTGAGATTTCAACACTCGTTGGTGGACGGTGAGTCGCCACAAGAGAATTTACGTTTGGGAGACAATAAAGAAGATTCGTTCTGTATGTCTGTATGAGCTCATGCCGACAAAGTAGTTCGAAAGCACTTAAATCGGATACTTACGTCTGAGCGGAAAATATTCGTTTCGAACGTTTCTTACTGTTACATTTTCACGAGCCAGTAAACATCGATTTAGCTACATCTAACTTGAATTTTAAATGAATATTTCGCTGAAAACCGCCTACGGTGTGTACATAAAAGCATGGCCGTTCGTTAAAACGAGTCGTCAAAATCGATAGCTCGTTTCCTCAGCGTTGAAACTAATAAAAAATAGTGTGGATAACAAGACGGCACAATATATCGTTTTTTTATTACCTTGTTTATCCGTGAAATTGTATTCCGGAATCGGGCAAGGTCCTTGAGTTCCTTGGGTTAGTTTTCGGGGTATCGGAAAGAGGATTCCGACTAGAAAATGAGGAAATGGATGGAAAACAGCTAATTTTCAGAAAGAAAACAGCTTGAAGAGCATTTAGTATTTTTTATTTCAATTTGAGTCCCTCGACGGAAATTTTGAAACAAAAATCAGGAAAATACTGAAGATTAGTCGATATTTCTCGGAGTAAAGTTTTGAAGAACAGACTGCCTACTGCAGCATCCCTCTCAACTTCTTATTCCTTGACATAGAAGGAAGTTCGGCAGAATTAGCAGACGAGTCTAGATTACAGAGTCGAGAAACTCCAGTGGGTTTTATTTCCACTTTGAAACAGGATATCTGAAAAAACTTACTATAAATTGGGACCTCCAGCGAAGTGAATTAGACCTGCCTGCTTCAGACTCAGAAATTAATGAGAGATTACGAAGAATTTCACAACTGAATATTGAATATTTCATCCTACAGTGGTGTGTTATATTTATCAATACACGAAACTATGTTTCATAAGTTAGTGTTGCAGTGTTTATATTCAGCATCACAGACTAGTGAGAATGCTTTGAATGGTTTCGTACGACGACAGCGGTCAAGATGATATATCTCTCAAGCCAGCACCAACCAAAAGTACTTTTCTTTCAGTATTTACTTCGTGATTTTATTCAGGGGATCTAATAACTTGGTGGAATTCAACGCAAACAAAACACAATCATGTCTTTTCTCTAGAAAAGCCGATCTTACTGTGCCCAGCATAGAATTGTCGGGAGTGATCATACCATTGAAGTCATCCATTTCGATGCTTGGTATTACTGTCGGCAGTATTCTTTCTTGGGAGAATCACGTGAGATCCATTGCTAAAAGTGCATCCCAAAACCGTGGATTTCTGATTCGTGCCAGGAGCTATTTCTCCTCAGGTCAGCTGCTTATGATCTTTGAGGCACAGATTCGACCTGTACTGGAATACTGTTTCCATATTTGGAGTGCTGCATCTAAACAAATCCTTAACCTTCCAGCACACGCGCGCGGACTTACGCTCCGCAGTTCTAGAAGTTGTTGGTTTATGGATGGGGTGTTCGTCACCCCCTCCATCACTTTCGAGTAGCTGCTTGTCTGGATACCCTCTATAATATTTTCTGATCGTATGTTAGATAAAAAGGTTCGTTTACGATAGAGGAGCTTTTGCGGATCAGCAGTCCGCAGCGTGTAGTGGTGCGTCAAATATTGTAGAACTAATAGACCACTCTTTTAGTTACAAGTGAGTGAAGATAGTGATTTGATAAGCCTTATTGCTTTTCATTCTCAAATTTAAGGATGTATTCATACGAAAAGGAGCAGAAGCGTCCAGAAATATTGATGAAGGAATGCCTGAGAGAAGATGAACTCGATGAATCAAACGTCCATTATGATGATCAATCAGATCTAGATGAAGAAGAGGATTTTCCTGCCCTGTGAAACGACCTATCGGATCTAGTATGTTTGGGTTTCAGAGAAATATAACTTTGGTTTCCTATAAACCAAAGCGATCAAAAAATGTGCTTCTAGTATCCAGCTCCCACCATGATGATAGATAGATCTTCTGGGAAGCCTGATAGGATTTTGGACTACAATGCCAGTAAGGGTGGTGTCGATAAATTATGTGCAAGTTATAATTGTGCTCGGAATACCAGGAGGTGGCCTATGGTATATTCCATTCTGTTTTGAATGTCGCCGGAATGAATTCCATGGTTCTGTATTTCACGAATAATTTTGAAATACGCATACCCAGAAGAGAGTTCCTCAGCAGATTATCATTTCAACTCATTGAAACTCACCTCAAAATGAGAGCACAGCTTCAAAATATACCAAAAACTATGAAGGATAGAATGAGAGAACTAACAGGTCAAGATCAACAAATTACTCAACAAAATAATGTGAACGCCGGTAAAGGTAGATGTGCATATTGTGATCGTAAAAAGAACCGACCAACAAGAATGTCTTGCAAAAAAAGCACAAAATGCATGTGTGGTGAACACTGCCTTCACATTTGTCCTGAATGTTACGAAGAAACTTCCGGTTTGCAGTGAAATATTTTATTCTTTGAAATTTTGCATTATATTATGTTCAGCTTGAAATAAAATTCGAAAATTATAGACATCTTCTTTTCCAACACATAAAATTAATTGTTTTACGCAAGAGTCAGCATGTGGTCAACGAAAACAAATCCTGATAAGATTGCGGACTGAGAGTCCGCAGCGTGTACTCATGGCCCAAAAATCGGCGCGTGTCCCCGAAGGTTAAACTCTTGGATTCTGTACAAAAGGGGCAATTCGCCTCGTCGTTGATGCCTCGCTTACAAACTCGCTCACTTCTCTGCAACACCGTAGGAGAGTAGGAGATCTGTCTCTATTTTATAGATATTTCCATGAGCGATGCTCTTCTGAATTATCAGCAATTGTTCCCCCTCTCGCAGTCTCTTCGAGACTAACTCAACAAGTTAAGTCACATCCCTTCATGGTCACATTGGAGACCTGCAGAACATCTCTCTTCTAAGGCTCGTTCATCCAACGAACAGCGAGGCTTTGGAACACATTGCCTAGGGTGGTGTTCCCCGAGGCATATAAACTCCAGAAATTTAAAAAGAACACCAATTCCTACCTGCTTGCCCTTGGTTCTCACGATGCTCTCTGAACATCACAGGATATTCCTCTTTCGTGAGAACCACAACAAAGCTGTGGCTAATAAAACCATCACTGCTTAATAGATTCTTTCCCTACTCAAAGTGCGTTAGTAGTATACCAACAGGAGTTCTGGCTCAATTTGAATATTTTAATATTCAAATTGAGCCAGAACTCCTGTTGGTATACTTCTTGCGTTAGCAAGATTTAAAGTCAAAAAAGGTTTCTCGTCAGTTTCAGCTTCTTCTTACGCCCTCTTAAAAATATTCGTTGCCCTTTCAGAATGGAATATTTCATATTCAATTATGATTTAAGTGAGAAACAGCACAGTCAACTTAACTTGCTCGACAAGGAATATCATTAATGATACTATTGTCTAAAATATTCGAAGCCTCACGCAGCGATGGCTCGTGTCAGTGACAGTAATGTCGAAGCTCATTATTTACGTGTCAAATTAGGGGTTAGTAATTCGATCTGTTTCGAGGGGTTATCGCTATAGGGACCAGGTACGAACTCCACACACAACGACATTACCCGTTCATCGAATGACAGAGCTATGTTCGTGAGCGATAATGGAAAACGGTCATTATACTAATTATTGATGGCAAATTACACAGGATATCAAACAAGCAGATTCCATTTTCAGTGTGGGTCGTTTAAATTCTTTCAAATCCATGACTTTTACGTTGGAAACGCCAGATCGAATTGTTGATTTTACAGTTGGAGGTCAATTATGCAGAAAATATAATATGTTGGCGAATTATTGATTTTATGATGGCTTATGGCATTATTGGGCTTTGTTCGTAATTCAACTACAGTCACTGTATAATTAAACATGAATTACTGATAATTTTGCGTTGATGTTAAGCCTGATAATTCTAGTGGAAATGGCAATTTGAATCATTCAAAATATGCTGCTCATAACTATTCCACAAGCGAAATGAGTTTTCGTAGTTTTAATTCACTGTTTAGAATTCCTGTTTTCATGCATATTTGAAATCACGATGTGGATACTGCGAATGAGGAAAATCGGCACATCTGTGAATTACCCAATCTCTACGACTCTGTAGTCTAACGTTACAGAAAAGAGGTACCACAACTGACTGGACCTCCCCCTCTCTCTCTCAACATCAGTTCGCCTTGCTACTTAAGTTCGCGAAGTCAAAACACAGTTCGCTCGCCGGAGCGCACATTAGTTTGTATCCATAAAACGAATTCTTTCCGTGAGAAAAAGGACTTCTAAGATAATTGGAATTTTATATCATGCCAACAATCTTCGATTTCATATCTGACCGTCCTTGTACAATTCGCTCGGACAAAAAGTCATTCATATGGTTTACCGATGGATCAAAATCAGAGAGACGCACTGACATTGGGATATATGTACCTTAACTGAGGATCTCTGAAGCCCTTGGAACTGAGACCTCTATTTTACAGACCAAAATAGTGGCTGTTAGCTCATGTGCCCAGCAGGATCTTGAAATGAACCTCAAAGGGGTGAATATCTTCACCACCACTTACAGTCAGGTTTTTGATAGTCATGCGATAGATTGTCACTTTCGATAAATATCATGAATTAATGTCAAATGTAATATAATTTCGCTTTATTATTTGTATTTTCTTTAACGTAAGTAGATTGTTTACAATTTTAGGTTGATATCTTTTAAATTTTAGATATATTATTCTTTGATCTCTTCTTTTTCATTATTATATTTCTATGCCCAAATGTGATATTCCAATGAAAATATTTTATATTTCTCTCTTTTCATATTTTTTATGATGTTGTTTTCACGAAAAGGAATATTCTGTAATGTTCAGAGAACATCGTGAGAACAAAGGGCAAGCACGTAGGAATTGGTGTTTTTTTTTAATTTCTGGAGGTTATATGCCTCGGGTAACACCTACATAGGCAATGTGTTCCAAAGCCTCGCTGTTCGTTGGATGAACGAGTCTTTGAAGAGAAATGTTCTGCAGGTCTCCAAAATGACCACGAAGGGATGTGAAGACTTAACATGACGGGTTAGTCCCGAAGAGACTGCCAGAGGGGGAACGATTGCTGATAATTCAGAAGAGCATCGCCCATGGAAATATCTATGAAATAGAGACAGATCGCCTACTCTTCTTCCAGAGCGAGTTTGTAAGCGAGGCATCACCGACGAATTGCAATTCTTTGTACAGAATCCAGAAGTTTCAGGACTTGATTAGGTGCAGCACTCCAAATATGGGAACAGTATTCCAGGACAGGTCGAATCTGTGCCTTATAGATCATAAGCAACTGACCTGAAGTGAAATAGCTTCTGGCACGAGAAAGAAAACCAAGTTTTTGGGATGCACTTTTAACAATGGACCTCACGTGATTCTCTCAAGAAAGGTTACTGCCGACAGTAATACCAAGCATCAAATTGGATGACTTCAATGGTGTGGTCACTCCCGACAATTCTATGCTGGGCAATGGGCACAGTAAGATCGGCTTTTCTAGAGAAAAGACATGCTTATGTTTTATTTGCGTTGAATTCCACCAAGATATTAAATAGCCATTCAAGAATTGCTGCCAAGTCTATATTTATGTTATTAACATTTCTTCCTCGTTCGTTTCTAATTTGACGGGCTGGTATTGGAGGCCTAGAAGAAAAGGCGGTATGGAGGGTACTATCATCCGCGAAGCTGTGCACTGGACACGAAGTTGCTTCCAGCATTTCGTTGATGTGAAGTAGAAATAGTGTTGGAGCCAGAATTGATCCCTCCGGAACACCAGTAGTTACGGGTAGAGAGTCAGATGAAACTCCATCGACCACTACATGGTCTAAACCTCCTCGTTGGCGATAGTCGAGAAAAAAAATAAACTACTCTGGTTCTATTCGTAATTATTTAAATATAATCAAGACGAATATTCAGGAATATTAAATCAGAATAATCTTCCGGAATTTCGAAGCAACCTGGGAGAATGTACCCTTAATGAACCGCAAATAAGGTAAGTACACCCCTAAGGCTCCAGTTAGCAAACTCCATATTCAGCTCCATGTATTGCTGAACCAGGCCTCCATCTCCTTCATCCCATAATGGACCCAATGCCGTCAGAGACCGGGACGTCCAATCTCATTCCCGTTCACCCGAAATTAATGTACAATCATGGGTGCACACTATCAGGGTGTTCCAGGGGAAATTCAGGAGGCGTAAATTGTTGAGAAGCGCGTTATAAATTCATCGTCAATTCGTTCGATGAATTTTTGATGGACTACCGGAATAGAGGGCTTTGTACGAGGCGTCGGACGACCAGGTTTGGATTCCTGTGATGCATTCGATATTAATGGAATTTCACGTTGGTGGTACTGCATTGCGGTGGTCGATGATATGACGGAATGGCGATAAAATTGACGGCTTTGATTTGGAGGAGTATAACGCCTTTGTGTTGTGAAATCGGTTCAGGATTTATTGAAGCATTAAAAATATTCAGGGATGGATAAGTTTGTAACTGTCAAAGAAACTTTTCGATGAATAGGTTTACTCGAAGTTAAGACTCTGATATTCCAACAAACGGAAAAAGTTTCGTGATCGATTACATAGTAGGAGGGTATGAGAATAAACTTTATTTACAAGGTCAGTGATCAGCACGCACTGATACGGAAAAAACTTCGAGCTGCTCGTATTTCATCTATAATCTATACAGATCTTGATTTTCATACTATACAAGGTGAGTCTTTGACTTGTACATATATTTTAACTGTAGATTCTTGATGCTAAAGGAAACCTTTTTTCATTTTCCATTTTTCCGAATTCGGCTCTGTTAAAGAGATAAAGCCATTTGAAAAAAAAAGTTGAGCTTAATGCGTGCCTGGATCAATTCTCTGCAAACACCTCAAAGTTCATACTTTTCGATTGAAATTGAGGTGATTATTAGATGTTCTGGTTGATACAATTAGAAAATACTCAAGCACTAATCTTATTTGAATAAGAATGTAACAAACACGATATTTCCTAACAAATTACTTAGTTCTGTCCGATCATTTCGGCAATTGAAAAGCTATATTTCTCCCACCAAAATAAGTTCCTTCTTCGATTGTCCTGAAGTTAAGTTTATAGACACTAATAATTTGTTCATATTTTCCTCGATATTCTGAAACGATTGCATAAAAAATGGTTTTTCACTAACCTATCCTAACTCCATTAACCAAAGTCATATGATTCAGGGTCAATGACCTGAGCTTACCACATTCTCTGTGATATAGCACAGAACTATAGAGAAGACGATGCCAGATTACCGATTTTCCCTTCAAACAATGCGAACTCAAGAAAGCAGTACGTCCCCTATCGTTAGCGGATGAACTATCACAATCGCTAAAGGCGTCTAGGCGTTGCTCTTTGAAAATGCCAAAAGAGTAGTTCTGATTCTCGCCAATATAGCGCTACGTTCCTAATTTCAGTTGCCATCCACGGCCTTCTGAAGGAAAGAGTAGGCCACTCTTCCCTTCAGAAGGCCGTAGATGTACCCGCGATGCTCTGTGCTCCAACCAGTCCAACCTAAAACGTTAGTCAGCACGGCATAAACAAATTTCACGCTTCATTTATTTACAGAGAATGAAGCAAACAGGTGATGATTATGTAAATGACTTTCAGTGAATTGATGTAATAGTAGTGTCGTTCTGGTGTCGAGTTATATTGTTTCGATAGATATTTTGCTGAAGGACCGGTAACAATGAATTTCAAATAGAAACTGCACATAAAATGTATAATTCATCATAGAGATTTTAGTCTTGACAAAGTTGAAAAACATTCTGACAACGTTGGTAACTTGTTGAGAGACCAGAGACAAATAATTTTCGATGAGATTTAACTCAGGACAGCATTCAGATTATTCTTGAAATTCATGATTTTTTCCTCTAATTCAATCTTATACAATTAGGAATAACTTTAGAACGACGCGTTTTATTGAAAAAATATAGGAATACTTTTGTTTTCTAAAATAATTAATTCTTTCGAAAACGTGAACCGTTCATCTTTTTCAAGTGGTTTTATAGTATTTTTGCGTGAATTTATAAGTCGACTATACTGTAACTTTTTTACCAGGAGAAATATGAAATAAGTTTCAATTGAGGAATATGCACCATGAATAGAGTAAACAATCAGCCAAAATTCAGTTCATTCGAAATATCGGTTCCGAATATATGGAAAGAATAGTGTTTTTTTCATGGATTTTTGACACCCTGTATCTTCCAAACGAAACCGAATTTTGAAAAATGGTATGGGAAAAAAGTGTTTCGTTTAATGAGAGGAATCTACAGTCAAAATATATGTACAAGTCAAAGACTCACCCTGTATAGATCTTGATTTTGCTACTAGACAGGACCTCTGATCCTTTTTCCATGTGACACCCTCTGAATTTTAACCTAGGTTTCAGGGACATTTCTTGGAGATACGTCTTATCAATTAAATTTCACAACTCTTTCTCAGCTGATCATAATTTTATTATGGGAGTACCTCAAGGATCCGTTTAAGGATTTATATTCTACAATATGAAAAATGGGTTTAACGTCTGTGAATTTATAAGAGAGAAAGAGTTAACGGCATACAGACAATTTTTCGAAATTCTGGAAAAAAAATTGTCTGTATGCCGTTAACTCTTTCTCTCTTATATTATACAATGTTGACTGAAAGATAAAAAAATGATGATTGGTTTTTTTCTTTTGTTTTAATGTTAGGGTTCCCACGAAAAGGAACACCCTGTTATGTTCAGAGAACATCGCGAGAACTAAGGGCAAGCAGTTACAATTTGGTGTTCTTCTTGAATTTCTGGAGGTTATATGCCTCGGGGAACACCTCCCTAGGCAATGTGTTCCAAAGCCTCGCTGTTCGTTGGATGAACGAGTCTTTGAGGAGAGATGTTCTGCAGGTCTCCAAAGTGACCACGAAGGGATGTGAAGACTTGACTTGACGGGTTACTCTTGAAGAGACTGCCAGAGGGGGAACGATTGCTGATAATTCAGAAGAGCATCGCCCATGGACATATCTATAAAATAGAAACAGATCGCCTACTCTTCTACGGTGTTCCAGAGAAGTGACCGAGTTTGTAAGCGAGGCATCACCGACGAGATGAATTGCCCTTTTTTGTACAGAATCCAAAAGTTCTAGGGTATGTTTAGGTGCAGCACTTCAAATATGGGAACAGTATTCCAGGACAGGTCGAATCTGTGCCTTATAGATCATAAGCAGATGACCTGGGGTGAAATAGCTCCTGGCACGAAACAGAAAACCAAGTTTTTGGGATGCGCTTTTAGCAATGGATCTCATGTGATTCTCCCAAGAAAAGTTACTCCCGACAGTTATACCAAGCATCGAAATGGATGACTTCAATGGTATGGTCACTCCCGAAAATTCTATGGACCACAAATTTCAGATTATGAGAAAGTGGTCCGAAAAACTAGCCAGAATCGGCGCCAAGCGTCGATTTTAGCGGGCGGGAACCCCGCTCTTCAGTTCGAAAAACCGCGCTTTTTTTGGCAGATACCTCGAGGCGCCACGACTAGGGGAAGTATTTCAAAAAAATCGAAAAGTGCGATCTACTTCGAAAACGGCCGAATACTGTCCTGGAACAAAGCTTAGGGCTCCTGATAATATTGTTTTAAGGTCATTTTCTGTCGAGGAATGAATTGTTTGAACATCAATCAACAAATAAACATATCAATATAGCAAATCTATCCAAAAGTACAAGGGCAAACAATTAGTTTACCCTAAAAAGTTACTGCGTTTTCAAAAACACACAAACTTGTCAGTTAGGATTCGTATTTTTTAACATTTTCGACGTGAATATTGGTAAATTTCGATTCCGTGAGGTGTTTAACAGGAAGAAGCATCTAGGAAACATTCTATTCCACGACTAAAAATTACCTTCAAGCATTTGCATCTTCAGACAAACGTTCTCAAGTGAATTTCTATAAATTAGATAGATATCTCCAACTGAAAAGTTTGAAACTTCAAGAAATTATACACAGGTATAATATCTTTAAAGAAACTTAATGACAAATAAGGTGGCAGAAGGAAAATTCTGAGCCACACTCAGTTTTGAAGAATTACCAAGAGTACCTATTACCTACTATAACTCTTACACTGAAGGATTATATTCCTCAAGAACTGTTTTGATTGTTTGTACGACTCAGCTTTTATCAGAATTTGAACATTGAAGCTCATAAACTAATACAGATTTCAATAAACTAGGAGATTTATATTTCAACATTGAAAAATATCGGTCCTAGAACGGAACCACGAGGTGCTCCCATAAAGAATTTTTATTTTGGTCTTTTTCATTTCTCTTGAGCTTGCTCTAGCTAACATTTGTTTGTTTGTCGTCATTTCTCATTTTTGAAAAAGGTCAAATTTGCATTTCCAAAATTTTCCTCAATGGTCGAAGTTGAAGGACATCTCACTTTAATCTTAGCTCTTAGCTAAACATTTTTTCGCCATTGATTCACTAGATATCCCTTTAATATCCTTACTTATCCTAAGTAGACATAACCTCCTTCAACTTAAATCCAACAAAACCGAGATCACATCTTCAACAACCCAAGACAAGAGCAGAAGCACTCCAATACCCTCAGCACCTCCTACTCCGAAGAGGTTACCACCAAAACCTTCGAAACCGACGCAAACGATGCAACACGTTGGGAACGACACTTTTTGAACCGAATGAACTCCGTTTTCCGTTTGTTTCACCTCCACAGCGACGTGCACGCGACACGAGGAGGTAAACACGAGATGCCGGCTATCCCGACTTGGGGGTTGGAGTGACGCGTTCGGCAACCCTCGGGGAGGGAGTTCGGGCCTCGAGAAAACCCAATTTCCACCTGGTGGACCCGTGAGGACGCCCCCCAAGTTGGGGGCCGTTGATTTCGGTGGAGGAGGCTCTGATAATCTTTTATTCATTTGTCTTTTCACGGATGAGTTCGCGCGCACCGAGGCGAGTTCATTGGATTAGGAGGAATCTGGATGCGTTCGGAAAAAGGACCAAATTGTGAAAAATTGACTGGATTTAATGAGGGGTGCCTGAAGATTAGATTGTATGGAAAAACGACGCTGTATCTTATATTTACTGCTTTTAAAGATGAAAAGTAATGCTTTTAACAGTGATGGCCTCCAGGGAAAAAACTGAAAAAAAATGGGAAAGAATGTTCGAGTTCGTTCGTTCGTTCGTTCGTTCGTTCGTTCGTTCGTTCGTTCGTTCGTTCGTTCGTTCGTTCGTTCCCCACATCGGTATTCTCAGAAATATAATATAGCCCTTTTTCAGTAAAACGATCGCTCAAAATTCAATATCGAGGGGAAATTGAATGTATGTATACTCCATTCACAATTATAAAATCACAACTCTGGCCATGGTTTCGTTTTCAGGAATTGGTGCACCTGATAAAAAATCTGTGCGCGTACAGAGAATATCTTTAATGACAAAACGGCGTTGCCAGTTTCTTTGTTTACATCAAAGTAAAAGTATCAAAGATATTTCGACATGGGTACAAACGGCAAATTTGAATTGGACCAAAAATCGATTTATAAGCATGAATAAAGCAAAAGTAAGTACTAATCGCCTTTTTTACACTTGATAACGGAGTTTTTTTCAGGTATCTGGCCGTTTGGAAAGATTTCAAACGAAATTCCGGTCCCCCAGAAGCTTGGTTAGTTTCGGTATCGTTTTTGGTGCTCAAAATTTATTTGGAATGTGTAAATGGACAAAAAAGGCTTCCTTATACGATCTTTTCACGAAAGCGACCGGAAAATATGGTTCAGGTAGGATTTTCGAGGAATTATGAGGAAAGAACTTGCAGAATTAAATTGCACGATTTTCGTAAGTAAACGGGTTTTGGATGGCCATCATCGGTCTCTAGATGATTATTGTTGATCGTTTTCACGTTTCAGAAAAAGAACCACTTCGTATAAGCCCATTTTGAAGAAATTTGTGTATGTAACATTCAACGGTAGGTATTTGCTCTCAATCGAAAGAATATATTATATCTAGTGCTACTTCTTTCAAACAAGCTTTTAATGCTGTAGGGGCCCTATAATGTGGAGGAGTTTGTGTCTTATTTTAGAACAGGTGAATGATAAATGCGAAGTATATGTTTGACCTGTTCCATATTATTTGTACAAACCTACTGTGGTTGTAATGTATGAATATTTTTTAAACTAATAAATTACTATACAGTCAGAATATTTTACTCCTTGTTCATAAGATCAAATAAATGAAATATATATCTTCTACTCTTATTTTTATTAAGTTAGCTATTAAGGTTATGTTCCAAGAAAAAGTTCCTGTTGCATCAGAACTCCCTTCAACTATTTGGATTCCAGTAGAGGGATATAATGTTCCATTATTCTTGATTCAACAATTGATGTCAAGTCTTGAACTTTCAGTTCAAGAGGATAATAAACATTAAATCTTCACAAGCATGCATATGAAAATTATGTGAAAGCAATGCAATTTTCTTCCATGGCGAAAAATAATATATTTCAACAGTGATCTCTTGTACTTTTCATGCAAATAACTAGAAAAGGAATCCTTTCTATCAATTCATATAAACGTTAATTATTTTCGTCCATCACATCTCTTCCAATTCATTCATTTTCCGAATAAATTCTGAGAAATACGCTAAGAATGTAGAAAGGGCAACATAGTGTTGACTTGGAACATAAAAATATTTTGAAAAACGTCATAACATCGATACAGAGTGGAATGTGTCAAATTTCCCAGGCCATAGTTGTGATTTTATAATTGTGAATGGAGTATATGTTTCGTTGTTTTTGTTCGTTAAAATTCTAATGAAGATTTGCTCCGAATCTACCTGTAGCATGTTTGAGAATTACAGAATTTTCCTTCCAAATCTCAGCAAGCAGAATAATAAAATAGAAAATGAAGTGAACCGTAAGCTCAGAACAAACATCGAGGGAAAATTGAATGTATGTATGTTTCGTTGTTCTTGGTCAATAAAGATTTTCTCGGAATCTGCTTGTAGCATCTTTAAAAATCACTGAATTTTCCTTTCAAATCTCAGCAAGGTGAATAACAAAATAGAAAATGAAGTAAACCGTAAACTCAGAACATACTGACGTCAATGTACTCCACCTGCCAGCCATGTGCCCTGAATTTTTCATGTTGTTTAAATATCGTCTGTTAGCCGAAACCGAGAAAAACTTGTTGAAATATCATTTTCCATTTGTTTCGACGGCAACATACAACCATTTTTCATTCAGTTGGCATGGCGTGTTGATGGATTTCCAGATATGGAACGAGTTGAGCGAATGGGGTTGAGGCCATTTTCCATTTTCGTCATAAATATACCGACGCTTTTTTCAACAGATAATCTATTTCGTTGGTGGAAATACAAGGTTGGAATTTTGATTATGTTCGAAATACGTATAGAATTTCATAGTTCGGAAAAGATTTCTGTTTATTTTAATGTGACACCGTGTATATTTTGCAATGAAACATACTGCATCTATTAAGTTGGGGTCAAGGCTTCCAAATACTGAGATTCTGTCGAAAAACATCAGTTTTTTGTGATGCCCCAACATAAACAAACAGATGAAATAACAATTTGATAACTAACAATAATAAAGGAGATTCAAAATAAAAAACGGAAGGAGTGGAATGTTGAGCAGTGTATTTTCAGATGAAGCTTTCGAGTTATTCAAACAAGGATGTAAAAACATCCAGCAATACCAGGATGAATATCTGCATGCTCTCATAACTCTGGCCCTATCTCCCCAACCTTTTTCAGATTGTTTATTTTCACTGAATCCGCTTCTTTCTCCTGCAACGTTAAAAAGTCATCCAGCCCCCTATTCAATCATCCAGACCTCACAATCTCGAATCCCTTCATGAATTCACTGTCGGGGATACAATAGCGAAGAAAAATAACCCCAAATTGCATACCTCCTTCGAAATAACAAGGTCGCCAGTACATGCCTTCGGGCTTGAGAAAATATCCGTACTTTCTTTCATTAGGTCCAGAGGAGAGTTACGAGCGCCATTTTCTTGAGGTATGTTGCTTCCACTATCTATTATGAGCAAAATAAAAGCAGGACAAATTAAATCTGATGAAGGGGAGTGGAGGAATGAAAATGGGTCATTAAAAGCCGCGTAGAACGTCGCTTTGTGGCGTACCGTAAAGAGGCGGCAATGTTAATGGCGATGTCAAAGTGGTAGTCGGTCGTCGGGCGCGGTTGAGGCCCAATTAGATTTTTTATCGTTCAGAGGACACTTTGACATTATGTGAGAATGGGGTGATTGTATTCTCGAGCAATTCTTGGGCGAATTTTGGGGGTTTCCTTGAAACATCCGCTTGAAACAACCCAACTCTCCTTTCAGCAAGATTATTGCGAAATTCCTAAAAGTGTTCCAAAAAAGCGAAAAAGGCAGAAGGAAACTTATTACCAAAGAAGTCATGTACCTCCCATGACAAAGATTACCAAAATTTTAAGGAGTGCATGGCAGAAGACTATGTGGAATATTTCAATGAAACTGTGCTGCTCGGATGCTTTACCGATCTCTATATGACAAATTTTTTCCGAGTTCTTTATGAATTGTTATCAATTCGCATGAAAAACTTGAAGAATTCATAAGAAAGGGTTTTCTAATGAGCAGAGCTATTTTGAATTGCTTGATATTTCGGTAGATGTGGGTAAAGCAGGAACTATTTCTCGCTTAATATTTGAATTTGGCATTCTCTGCCAATTCCGTATTTCGAGTTGTTTTTCTGAACGACATCATCTGTAGATTCACTTTTAATCGGAAGTTGAACTATTTTCATGGGTCTTCCGTTTGAATCAAAACAGAAGCATGAATTGGTTTATTTTCTTGTATTTATGAAAGAAAAAATAAACTATCGAAATGAAATCGATTTCAATTGGACTGAACGAGAATAAATTCGCTATCACAAAAACGCCTATATCTCTTGAACCAATTGAGAAAAAATCAAAATTTGATCATAGATAGCTTTGTTATGAACGTCAGAAACATGTGGAATATTTACTTCATAGATATTCCAATTCTCTGTCGCAAAATATCGAGCGAAGTGAAAACACGAGAATTTATAGTAAAACTTCTTCAAAATAATCAAAAATGGAGCTTCAAAGGAATCGCAAAAGAGGCTCGCGTTCGTCCGGAAACGGCATCAAGAGTTGTTAAGCGCTTCAACGAAGATCTTACAATTAACCGCAAGGAAGGAACCGGGAGGAAAAAGGGGTTTCATAGCCCAAAAAAAGTGAAGAAAGCCCTCAGCCATTTTCAGAAGAATCCTAACCTTTCAGGACGGAAAGTGGCCCAAATAGTGGGTTGTTCGCAGTCAACCGTTCAGAAAATCAAGTCGAGTTGTGAGCTCAGAACATACAAAGTGCAGAAAGTGCCAGACAGGAACGCTGTGAAGAATCAAGAAGCGAAATCAAGAGCAAAGAAATTAAAAAAAGATTTCTTGGAAAATTTTTCCTGTTGCGTGATGGACGACGAAACCTATGTCTTGGCTGATTTCTCGCAACTTCCTGGTCAGGAATTTTATACTGCAGATTCTCGTGGAAATTTTGACGAAAAAATTCCTGGTTTGGCAAGCAATTTGCACTTGTGGGAAAAGGAGCAAATTTTTCGTTTGCCAAGGCTCTGTTGACTCGAAGATATACATCGAGGAATGCTTGGAGAAGCGACTTTTACCATTTTTACGTGAGCACAATGTGTCAACAATCTTTTGGCCAGATTTAGCTTCATGCCACTACAGCAAGGCCACCAAGGAATGGTACGAAGCTAATGAGGTGGTTTTTGTCCCCAAAGAGGCCAATCCACCAGATTGCCCAGAACTCAGGCCAATCGAAAGATATTGGGCCCTGGTAAAAAGAAAATTGAAGAAGACTAAGAAATCAACGAAAACGTTAGCGGAATTCAAGCAAAAGTGGAAAACATGCAGCATCCCAGAGAGTGACTGAGAACACTATAAGAAGCATGATGTGAAGAATTCCAGAAAAAATCCATTAATTTTGTACTGTAGAGACAGTTTTCATTAGAATTAGAAGATGATTCGAAAATGAGTTTGATTTTCGAAATCGGTCCAGTGGTTCAAAAGATATAAGCGTTTTTGTGATAGCGAATTTATTCTCGTTCAGTCCTTAAGTTAACACACAATATTTTAGTTCTCGAAGTGAAACCAAATGCAACTTGAAATAAAATCACAGTACATTGAACGCCCACCTTAATTCCTTTATTTCCTTTCAGAACGATAGAAAAATGCAGCTGTCTCATGCATTCTTTTGCCTCTGTGGTAGACCACCAGACTACTGTGAAGTCTAGAATGGCCCCAACTCTATTGCACAAAATAGTAGTTCTCCCCATCTCTCGCTCCCTCCAACCATTCATTCACCCAAAATCGCCAAAGTTTGTTATGATATAAAACGGGAGTTGGAATTAGAGCTCTTGCTTCGAATCCCATCCGGATCTACTCAATTCTAGACTTTCTGCCTCACATTTCCACGTATGACGTACGAATCTTTGTTAATCCTGATTGCAATTTCCATTTCAGAGTCGGAATCGAATCAGAAATTCTATAGTGGCTTTCACGAATGCCAGGAGTGGAATTTCAATGAATCGTCTAGGTTTGTAGGAATTAGCTGGTGGTTAATTTGGGAGATTCCTGTTTTAGGCAAGGAATATTGATGTCTTCACGCTTTCAGATTTCAAAATCAATGAGTTTCACGAAGAAGTCTATCTACATTGATCGTTTAGATCCGAATTTATGTAAAATAAAAACCTTAAGGTGGACGTTCAATCATTAAAGAAAGAAAGAAAGAATAAAGAATGTTGTGTATTTTTATTTCAAGTTGCATTCGAAAATAGTTTCACTTTGAGAACTAAAATTTTGTGGGTGAACTCAGAAAGGATTGGAGTTCTTAATAAGATAATTTACATCGATTTCACTTCAAAAATTTTTTTTTCTCTCGAAAATAGAAGAAAATGAGCCATCTCATGCTTCTGTTTTATTTCAAACGAAAGACCCATGAAAATAGTTCAACTTCCTATTAAAAATGAATATACAGATAATTTCGTTCAGAAAAACAACTTGAAATACGGAATTGGCAGAGAATGGCCAAATTCAAATATATGGCGGGAAAAAGTTCCTGCTTTACCCACATGTTCACTTATTTCATAGTTCAGCGATTCTCGGATAGAGAGTGCCATTATACATTTCATTCATAACGATAGAGATATTTTTGAACAAATTCAGTATCACCACACATACACGGGGAGACAGAGTTTTTTCAGAGGTTTTTATCTGTTCTCGTGTATCATACGCAGAATTGTATGGTACCCCGTTTACATTCCCTCTGCTAACACTCAGATTTGGAGCGGGAAACAGATTTTATTCTTTTATACAATCTGTTCCTTGTCGCCATTTCTTCACACGTGCCCATATGCCATATATTGTTTGATATTACAAAACAGTATGTAATTCTCTCTTTCAAAAGAATATATATATATATATATAGAACTTATGGTGGTAATGTAAGTTCTATGGAGATATTCCATAAAATGCACAGTGGCGCCTCTGTCAGATGAGATTTCCTACTCGCTTCGAACGGCGACCTTAATCTAAGAGCGCCGCTAAAATTGTCAGATTCTGAACTGAACTAAGACTTTTCGAGCCAATAGGACAAGAACTCTCCGTTTTGCAGGTGGAAATATTGGCCGTCAAGAATGTTTGAGCAGAATCCTCAAAAGGGAGCCTTAGGAACTTACACCAAGGCCTGGTCTTCATTACACGTGGAAGAATGCATACAGTATCGACCACTCATTCTGAAACACCCTGTATATTGATGAAGAATTTTGATTTAATTTCTGCACAATATTTTCTTTGTCAGCGTCGTCACAAAACGAGGGCTGATGAAACTAGATGGCCTAATTCTGCTGTAACAAAAGAACCTAAAGGAAAATTCGGAGAGAAAACAGAAGCCGAAGAAGTCCGCTTATTTGTTATCAGGAGGCGCTCGCAGTAATGGACTTTCGAAGGTGGTTCAATTAAATCCTGCCATGTGGGCAGATAACACTGGAGGTGGCAAAAAATAAATTCGCTCTTCAAGAATCGGAGTCCTCTTTGTTATTCTATCTCCGTTTTCTGAAGTACGTTATTGGTGTTCTTATTAGGGACGAGTAGGTTTTCTATTTCTGCCATCTGATAGTGTTATTTTATTCCCGGCATCCTGCTTTGGTGGTGATTATAATCATTACATCAACGAAGGATGTAATGATAAGCTAAAACTGCCATAATTGGTTTCTGGTTATGAAAAATGAAATGAGCTAAGAACGTTTAATTTTGTGAACTTTGTTAGTTCATTTATGGCGAATATTTCTAAGTAAATCCCAGGAATACATCTATATATATATATATATATATATATAAGAGAAAGATGTTGGTTACACCATTCAAAGCTCGAGATCGGATGGACTGTTTGTAATGAAACTTCATATATGGATTCGTCTACGGTCTGGTTATTATAAAATACAATAAAACTTCGAAAAAGCGATGAAAATTTTACTTATACAGGAAATGCTTTTCCTCCTTTTGAGTAAGGCCACTAGATGTCGCTACAGTTACAGTTACGCTACCGCTTATTCGTTTGTACTTCATTTGATATTCTCCGCGTTAGATGGCGATATAAACAAAAAGTGTGTACATCACTGACTATATTCCCTCTATAGTCACTGTAATGGTGTGTAATTTGAGTTACCTACAATTCTGCGCTGTTGGGCAAAACCAAAATGTCTTAGCGTAGGAGTAGGCAGATGATTAGATTAGATTTCGTTGAGATATGAGAAAAGTTTCGTTCTCACCACTTCAGATGGCGCTATTCACGCATTATGACAGATGATTATTAGTAATTTTATAGTTTTATTTATTCCAAATAACGCAATCGTGAAGGTACTATATTTGACATTATCACAATTAAAAGGCGATGAATTTGTTGAGGCTTTCGCGGCCATCGATTGATGTCATCTGTTCTTTTTTCGAGCATTTCGGTCGTCGTGGTTTGAAATGGCCGAAAGAACATATGACATCAATAACTGTGTAATTTACATAGCGTTTATAGTACCATGAAAGGCTATTAACAGATCCAGAAGCGGGTGAAAATCACAGTGAATTTTTATCGAAATGTTAGGTAAATCGGATTTTGGCGATGAGTTACAATCGTGAGAGGCCCATTCTCATCTTTTCTCATAATTTTTGAAATGTTTTTGAATTTCTGTTTGGGTAATAAATATATTTGCGGAAATAACTAAATCCAAAATTGCCATTATTAGTGATTGACATATTATGAGATATTATTTTTGTGTATCTGTGTGATAGCTCATATCCATGGAAACATTTGACAGTTCAAAAATCAGAGAACCAAGCCGTTGATCTCCGATCACCGGTGATTACGATTTGTGAAATCCACCGTAAGTATCATTTAGGGCTTTAGGTGGAACAAAGTTCGCCGGGCCAGCTAGTTGTAAAAAAAAATTAGAGTGACATCCAAACTCTCAGTAAGTTTTTGTTCCTAAACTATCTCTGATATTTGATGTCTTATTCTCTGAGAATATTGTATCATTCCTGATGAATTTTAATGAATAAATGTCATACGCAATTATATTTCCATTAGAGAAATTTCCTGATTTATAGAAATTAACTTGAGAACGTTCTTCTGAAATCGATACAAATTGGTGAATGCGATGGTTACTAACTTCCTGAAAAAACAGAATGTTCGTGATAAGGAGGTACAAATGAAACGAGAGAATTCCTTGCATAATTTTGAAAAAAAAGTCCCATACACATGAAACCGCAAACGATTCGTTTTGGAGATACAGGGTGTTAAAGTTCGAACATTTTTTCAAGTTTCTTTCGATTTTATATGAGTTTTACAAGATATTCAACTGAAATTTAGCATACAAATTCCAATTTGAGAGTTTACACCATGTAACATGTTAATTTATAAATCCACATTCTGATCGCTAGTAAAGAATATCAATCTAAAAGCTCAAATAACTCTGAAATGCTCCAGAATATCAGTAATATGAAAGTTGATGGAACACGCCATTAGATAAAACAAAGTATATCCAAGCTGTGTACATCCATCAAATCTTAACTAAAGTTCAAATTCATTCATCAACGCTCTGATACAAAATGCAAACCATTATCCATCCTTTCAGTTCCCTTTTCGGCCCAATCAATCAATAGTGCCTCGCTACATCGACAAAAATTTCCTCCTTCCAAATTGGATTGAACATAAAAGGCACATCTTTCCATGCGATGAATCTCATCAAGTGAGAACGGCTACAATATATGAATATACAGAAATAACGACTAGCTCCATGATCACCGAATTGAAGAATGTCTACGTTAGGTCCAATAAGCGAGATCGATATATAGGGCACGGATTCTCAAGTCAACGGAGATCCTCTGGGGGTAGGTTCGAACTCCTTAGGGATGCTGAGTTGTAGGAGTTGCATTCTGACGGAATCGATCCATTCTCTTGAAGGCGACATCTGAGTGGCAACACCGAAAGTTCGTCAGTCTCGAAACTGTCAAAACGCTTCGCATCTCGCCCTACCGTGCGCAGTGAATATTGACGTGGGGGTAGCTCCATCTAGTGGCCGGTAGCTACAAATAGACTGAAGCGTAATGTTATACTGCTCCCAAGTCGTCAGACGCTCTACTCGCTCGCAGGCGATGGCTTCTTAGCGTGACGTAATTACGTGTGTTTAGAAAATAGAGTGGCAGTTATTATTCAATCAAAAATAGAAGATCATGTCCGTTTGGACTGTCCGCTAGGACATAATAAATGAGAAAAATGGCTTCAATTGGTTGCTATCGTAGGTTGGGTTATGTGACACTGTCACTATCCTAATATGATGGCCGCACGATCCAGCGGTTCACTTAGGTAATTTAGGATTAGAAGAAATCTAAAATTTTAGACTCTCGCGAAAAAAATCATGAAATTCAAATAAATCGATGGAGACCGATGAAATCTATTTTCATTTATGAAGGAACAATCTATTACTAAAAAAATCAACATTTGTCCAGTGCAATTTTTCAGGCAGATACAGCCCTACAAAAATGACAAAAGTTTGGGAAATTTTCCACGAATACACTGCGCAAAAAAATTAACGCACATTATGGAAATCTCAAATTTATTCTACAACTGAAGGTGTTCTCAATGATAATTATTTTTATCAGAATTATGCATGCATATGTTATCCCCTTTCAACGTTTTTCTTCAATACAGATGTTTTCTCCCAGCAGGAATAAAAAAAGATGATATTATCAGATTTTGAATGTATTGGCTCCATTCTAAAATCAGTTGTTCTCGATCAATTCTAGTGATCAATAGTTTTTCTTACGTTTGATTTTCTACACTCGATCGCTATGCAACGCGAAACACGCAATTTGACCCAAGAGGAATGTGCCCAAGCAGTAGTTTTGCGAGAAGAAGGATGGACATATACAAGAATTGCAGAAAGGTTTGGAGTTTCCCATACAAGTGTGTCCAGAATGTTGCAGCGATTCAGGGAGACAGGTATAAATGTCCGAAGACCAGGACAGGGTAGACCACGGGTAACAACTGCCATTCAAGAACGTTACTTGAGAGTTTCTTCGTTGAGACAACGGTTTGCAACCGCTCGCCTCCTTCAAAATCAGCTTGAGCAAACTCATGAGGTGCAAATTAGCACTCAGACAATAAGAAATCGCCTCAGAGAATATGATTTAAGGCCTCGTGTCGCGGCAAGAGGCCCAGCACTCACCCCAGCCTATCGACGTTCCCTTGTATACAGACGTCCACATGAAAGATATGCTCAGTGCAATTTCCTGAATACTACTGGTTTCGGGTGAAGATCGATTATGGTATGGGGTGGAATATCTTTGACTGCTCGCATAGACCTAGTGGTCGTTGATAATGGAGCTATGAATGCTGATAAGTATATAAGGAACATTCTTGAAGAGCATGTAGTGCCATTTGCCCCATACAATGGTGAAAATTTCATTTTTATGGACGATATTGCCAGACCCCATCGTGCGCGCATCGTTCACGAGTACCTTGAAGAGGTTGAAGTCTCTCGAATGGAATGGCCAGCAAGAAGTCCAGATCTCAATCCGATTGAGCAGGTTTGGGAGAACCTCAATAGAAGGCTGAGAAGTTCAGAAAATCATCCAGCTACTCTTAATGACTTAGGAATCCAACTCGGAGAAAATCTGGGAAGGATTAGATCAGAACATTTTAAGATCACTCATTTTGAGTATGGACCGTCGTTGCCGAGCTGTAATTAACGCAAGGGGTGGAAATACCAAGTATTAAATCACTCATCAGCATTTCAGTATTTTGAAAATTGTTCATTTCTCTTCTTTCACATAAGATTCGGTGAAATCCTGAATATTTCTTCCATTTAATGTGTCTTGTTCCGTTCAAAACCTTCCCGAGAGAACATAAAAAATAAGTTATAAAGTCAATGTATTAGAGTTAACTTTCATTAAAATTGAGATTTTCAGAATGAGCGTTAATTTTTTTGCGCAGTGTAGTTGAACATTTCCCGAAGTACCACGCCTTAGACATTTATAGTCACATTCAAGTCGAATACATGGACGTATGGTTCAAGGAAGATTATAGGAAACTAAATAGATAACAGTAAATTCCACAACTCAGACTCGATCAATACTTATGAATTCTTTACAGAAACCTCCCCTCTTCGCGAAGACAATCAATACAAGAATACTCAGAACGAAGCGCCATCTACACGAAATGTATCGTACTATCTTCATTGAGTTTGAAATTCTGCAGTATTCTTCTTGAGACAAATTCCAAGGGATAGTTAGCAGATCCCGTGGATATGAAATTCAATATTGAACTTCTAGATTTCTTCTGTAGAAGTGTATTATATTCATACAAAAATGAACTAAAGTGTTTAAGATCCATAAATGACCTGATAAATATGAAGAAGAAATGGTCTATATTCATTTCCTATTAAGTAACAGTTCAAACTGTGAAAATCTCATAGAAGATTATTTCGTAACAAAATGGTGTAGGCGCGGGGCCACGATAAATATTGAACATTATTTGGTGTTTCACAGATTATATCGATCGTACACGTTGTATATTCACTAGAGGGCATTGAGAACATAAATATCTTGAGAATTCATGACCACAGTCATAGGTTTCAGAGCCTTCCAACATTTGAACTATAACTAAATCAGAGCGTTTTCGGTATTACTCCTCAAGCTCTCGCTCTGAAATATAGCGTCGTGAATTCAATTAAGAGGAATCTCACATTAATTTGTTCAAAAAACTCAGGGCAGCAAAGGAAACGCCTTAGAGCGTTGAACAAGTACAGAGATGAAAATTTTCTTAATGAGTACTTCAGGAACATCGTTAATTTTTTAATCATGGTTTGTTGAATTTGTTGAAATTCCTCTCATCAACTCTGATTCACTGCGAGGCAATTTACTCGTGAATTTCCAGAATTTCGTTGGTCTCTGAAAATATTCAGGTTCCTTTGCGATGGCTAATATTTCCTGGGAATTTAATGTTCAGAAATGCCAGGGAAAATTCCCTGATGCTATCTTGTTAGAATAAAAGTAAATTACCGTTTTTCCAAATTTTATTATGATGAGGAATCGTGTCGAGAATGGGACAAATTTATCTTTACGAAGATATAAGTATAAAGAGGAAGATAAAATCGAAAAAAAGGTAGTTTACTCTGATGCAAATTCAACATTATCCATCAATATCGAGAAACTAGAAACTTGACCAAAAACTGAAAAACTTCTGTACGAAATTGGTTTCTGACTGTGTCTACCCGAAATGAAACTTTGAGTACTTGTCGAATCATGCAAAAACGGCCTCGTCTTCGACCAAAACTGAAATGTATTAGTCGATACCTATTGCCATTCGAGACTTATGATATTACACCCAAAAATTTGATGTAAAAGAGATCAGAGATAGCTCATAAGAAAGATTGTGAGAAATAACCAAGGAGGTGTTCATATTTCTTTGTACTTCAGAATAGCTCTGAACACGAGACCAGTATGAAATGTATCAAGAAACTCAAATTAATGTTTTTTCCAGGCTTAGGGAATGATACTCCATAAGAGCCTTCCAAATGAAGCTGGCAATTTTCCATGGACTCATTTCTTCGGAACGTTTTCCCGCACTCATATGGTTCCACCGCTATTTTCCGATTTTCTGGTCACGACTTTCGTGGAAATCCACACATATTATCGTTAACAGCTCGTTATTACACTCTCCTAACCGTGAAACAAAGGGTTTGTTACATAGGAATTATTCCAATTTTGGAATTTACTGGCTATGAATATGGAGATAAATTTTTCCGGTATGTTGAAACATTCAATAATTTGCAACTAGATATATCGAATGCATTTTTTCGGTGATTAATTTTGAATTAATTCAGATTTTCTGCCCACAGTACCAATTACGAATTTTCAAAATTAATGAATTGAATAAACTTTTTTTTTATTTTGAATTTTTCTGTCCGGATTCCAACACCGTAGATTCCGCTAGTGATGTTTTTTATGAAGTGGAAAAAGAGCTCTATACTGCACAAAAGTTTCATCGTTGTAGCTCGTCCACAAAAATAATTACGAATTTTCGAAGTTTGTGTACCACCACAATTTAAGTTTGTGAATTGAATCAAGTTTTTTTCTAGATTCAACTTAGTCTCTAATAATCTAGAAAAAAAAAAAAAAAAAAAAGATTCAACTTAGTCTCTAATAATCGCCTCCTCGTGGTGCACCCTGGGTAATGCTAAAGAGCTAACAACATTGGCGGTCAGACAATCATTGCGATCTCCTGACCAAAACACAAGATGAACACCAAACCTACAAACAATGGTCCTTTTCAGGACCGATTGACTAAAAGGCTAGGACCGAGTCTTAAGATTTGCCAACTTAACGTAGAAGGGATAAGCTGGGCAAAAAGCCAAGTGCTAGAGAAAATCCTATTACATAACGACATCGACGTCTTAGCCATTCAGGAAACCCACACAGCAAATATAGACCAGCTCACCAAAAGAGGTAAAATAGCAGGGTACGACCTGATAGGAGCCACGTACCACCAAGCATACGGGGTCGCCACCTACGTCCGCTCCACCATTGAAAACGCACACTTCTGCACAGCGCAGGACTCAGACCATATCCAAGAAGTAGTTACCAAAGTAGGGGAAATAACCATCAGCAATACATACAAGCCTCCAAACAGTGCCTGGTCACCAGAAGTGCTGCCACTTCACCCACACCCCGCGGTATACGTAGGGGATTTCAACAGTCACCACACACAATGGAAGTACAAGAAGAACGACACCAATGGAGAAACACTAACACAGTGGGCAGAAGATAACAAGATGTACCTTGTTTTTGATGCAAAAGATCGGGGATCCTTCAAATCAGCAGCATGGAACCAAGAGTATAACCCTGACCTCTGCTTTGTGAGCACAGACGACAACAACGTACCAATGCAAACCAAGCGCAAAATACTCGCAGACTTCCCGCACAGCCAACACCGTCCAGCCATGATCGATGTCGGAATACAAATCCCGCTCATTCGATCTTTCCCTCGCCCAAGATGGAATTTCAGAAAGGCACTCTGGAGAGATTTCTCGACTGGCCTTGACAAGATCCTAGGCTGGATTCCTCCTAGAGCCGAAAACTATAAGAGATTCATAAATGCAGTTATCGGATCAGCGAAAAAGACTATCCCCAGAGGCTACCGTAAAGAGTATGTGCCGGGATGGAACGATGAGTGCGAGAGAGAATATCGGAACTTCCAGGAAAGCGGAGATAGAGAGATAGCCGACAACTTATTGCACAAATTAGATGCAGCTCGACGCGAGAAATGGACAGAAACAGTATCCAACCTCGATTTCAAGAGATCTAGCAGAATAGCCTGGTCGCTTCTGAGAAAACTCGGTGAAGGCCGCAAAACGACGAACAACGCCAAGCAACCAACAGCAAATAAGATAGCAGCACACATGCTGTCCACAACTAGATCGCTAAGAAACAAAGCCCATGCCACCCAAATCAAACGAGAACTCACGGAACTGAAAAACAGAGGCGAAGAACCGACCGAATTTGCTCGACCATTTACCACTGATGAAATAACGGAAGCTCTGAAAAACGTAAATGCCGGAAAAGCCCCAGGACCAGATGGAATCCACCCAGAATTCCTTCTCAACTCTGGAAAATACACCAAGAAATGGCTAGCCATGTTTTTCACGGACATAATGGAAACTGGTAAAATCCTACATGCAATGAAAAGGTCAAAAATCATTGCCATACTGAAGCCAGGGAAACCGAGTGACCAACCAAAAAGCTACCGCCCCATCGCTTTACTTAGCGTAATATATAAACTCCTCGAAAGGGTCATTTTTAACAGAATAGGGAGCACAATACTTGAACGAGTTCCTATTGAACAGGCTGGCTTTAGACCACAGAGAAGCTGTACAGACCAGGTGCTGACACTAGTAACATACATAGAAGCAGGATTTCAGAAAAAACTGAAAACGTCGGCCGCTTTCATAGACCTGTCCGCAGCCTACGACACTGTGTGGAGACACGGCCTCCTGTACAAGCTCATACAAACAATACCATGCTCAAAGACCATCCGACTTGTCGACAACATGCTTGCGAATAGAACCTTTCAAGTAATACTAAACAACCAGATAAGCTCCACAAAGACACTTAACGATGGGCTGCCACAGGGATCTGTGCTTGCCCCACTGCTTTTCAACTTATATATATCCGACATGCCTGACACGAAATCCAGAAAGTTCGGATATGCAGATGACTGGGTTATAGCTACAAGGCATCAAACGTTCGAGGAAACTGAAGCCACCCTAACATCCGACCTAAGAACACTGGGAGCCTACTTCCGCAAATGGAGACTGAAACCCAACCCCACAAAGACAGAAACATCCTGCTTTCACCTGAACAACAAACGTGCAGATAAGGAGCTACAGGTCTACTTCGAAGACAACCTACTCCACCACAACCCGCATCCAAAATACCTCGGAATTACCCTCGACAGAACGCTATCCTATAGGAGACACCTAGAAAACACTGCTGCTAAGCTGCGATCAAGAAATAACATCCTACACAAGCTCTGTGGGACTTCATGGGGATCTACTGCCGACACCTTACGTACCTCGGCAATAGGACTAGTCTACTCAGCTGCAGAATATGGCGCCCCGGTCTGGCTTAACAGCGCACACACGCACAATGTTGACGTACAGCTAAACGCAACAATGAGGACCATTAGCGGCACACTAAAATCGACCCCCACCCCATGGCTACCTGTCCTGAGCCACATACCACCGCCTGACCTTCGACGCAAATCTGCTCTCGTCCGAGAATTTAACAGAATGCAAGACAACCTCCAGCTGCCCATACACCAAGACCTAGCCGACCTAGACAGAAGAAGACTGCGCTCCAGAAGACCTTCTATGAGAACTGCAAGGGATTTAGTGGCATCCGATTTCAACCTTATGGACCTCTGGGGACAGGAATGGAGAGATGCCTGCCCAGCTCAATGCCAGAATCTACCATGTATGACCCAAAAGCCACCCGCTTACGAACAGCCCCGCAAAATATGGACATCCATCAACAGAATACGTACCGGACACGGGAGGTGCGCAGACTCGCTCCACAAGTGGAACAAAACACCAACTGCAAGATGTGACTGCGGGGCGGCCAGACAAACTGTTCACCACATCATCACCGAATGCCAGAACAGGGCCTACACAGGTGACTTCAATGACTTCCTGATGGCGACCAACGAAGCGATCGACTACATTCGTCAACTAGATGTTAGTCTATGAAACTATTTCTTGTTTTATACACTATGTTTTGCTTTATACACTATGTCTTGTTTTATACACTATGCCATACGATAAATAAATAGTCTCTAATAATATCACCAGCTCTGAAAATGTGTTGTCTGAAGACGCTTATCTACCTAAAATTCCTTATTCCCAAAATATCAGCTGTTTGAAAATGACTGACAGCTTTGACAGAAAAAAGAAAAGCACACTAACCTGGCTATCAATTTTTAAGATGAAAATTTGACCCGATTGGGAAACAACAAAATGTGCCAGTCTTCGTGATTCGGGTCGACATCTCCGCTACTCATGTCTGGCGAAAAATATTACCTGAAAACGAAAAAGAGACAGGTTGAATTATTTATGTCTCTAAACTGTCGGTTGGGATATACAAAAAAAATCTGGGTTATATCGGTTTTCATTTCCCCGAAATATAGTTGAATTCGGAAGAATCCAATGAATAATGTTTATTTGGCAGTAATGAATACTATCATTCATTCGAAGTAATTAATAAAGATAGAGAGTTGTCAGAAAATCAATATTCTCCCCACAATTCATTTTCTTTTCTAATACTACAAAGTTTCTTACTGCGAATGGTGCGGTAACAAAGAAGAACCATCTATGACTTGCTTCGAGTCTGTGGTCTTAAGGAATGACCCTTAACATCCGATTTTGAGAAGATTTGATCGAGCTGTTCGAAAATATTTGAAGGGAATTTTTTGACAATTTTAGATGAAAATATAAGACCCATGAAGGTTATTTAGGCTCACCTGGATTACCACTTACTTCAATCCCTCTGGTCGTGTATGACCCTTTATAAATATCCATACATTCAGGCGAAATTTTTCAATACAACGCATGCAATTCTGTGCAAACAAAATGGAACACCTACACAACACCAATTATCTATTTCGAACATTCCCGTGTGGTAGCGAGAGTGGGATTAAGCATTTATGCAATCCAGGCATTAGAGGGACGATCGTTGACATTTGGTCGAGTATGGACCATTGATCAAAAAGTGCTGGTACACACAACACACATTAACTCAACATCGACACGGTTGTGTAGTTGAGAACGTTTTAATTATGATTGATGGTAGCAGGACTGGCAGGATTCTAAAAATAGGTCCATGAAAATTTTCGGTACATGTAATGTAATTACGTGTTAAAGGTAATTATTCCTCATACGCATTCTCATGAATGGTTTTTTTGAATAATGGGTTTTCGCAATAGAATGACGAAAACATTGTTTTTCATCGTTCACGAAAAGTAAGGATTTATTTCAGATAGAAAAAAATGTTTCTTCTTGCACTGCAAACCAGTCCTCCACAGCTTTCATTACCTCCTCGTTGGAAGAAAATTCACGACCTTTTAAATTTTTTTTCTGTTGAGGAATGGAATGATAGTCGGATGGAGCCCAATTTGGGGAAAAAGGGGGGTGTTCTAGTAATTCTAACCCTAAATCACGAATATTTTGCATGGCAACATGAGATTTGTGTACTGGGGTGTTGTCCTGTTGAAAAATACCTTTGGATAGCTTTCCGCCTCCTTTCTCTTTATTTTTTTTTCCGTAGAGTGGTCAGTTATGTCGAATAGTAATCTCCAGTTATTGTTTTACACTTATCCAAAAAATCAATCATGATTACTCCATGGCAATCCCAAAAAACTGAAGCAAGAACTTTTCCAGCAGATTTTTGGACACGAAACTCCTTAGGTCTTGGAGAAACAGAGTGTCGCCATTCCATCGATTGTTGCTTTGTTTCTGGATCGTAGAAATGTACCCAAGTCTCATCCATAGTAGCAATTCAGTTTAAGAAGTCTACATCGTTTTCAAATCGAGCACAGATCGAACGCGGTGCTTCTACCCTTGCACGCTTTTGGTCAACATTCAAACATTTGGGGATCCATTTTGCAGAAAATTTTCTCATGTCCAAATTGACGTGAACAATATGATGAATGCATTCGTATGAAATCTTCAGTGCTTCAGATATCCGTTTTAGCCCAATTCCACGGTCTGATTAAATCATGTCATGAACTGCATCGTAATTTTCGGGGAAAGACACAGAAACTGGTCTTTCCCATCGGTCATCATCTTCAATGGAAAATTTACCTCTTTTGAAGCCCGCAAATGAATTTCTCACGGTCGCATACGAAGGACATTGATCATTTCCTACTAATACTAAATCAAACGTATCTCTCAAACTACATAGTCTATCTATCTATCTATATCTAAGAACGCTATTTCTATAGCGTTCTTAGATTGTCTGAATGTAAAGAAACATTGCATTCTTTCGGAAATAAACGACGTTGATAAAAGGTGCACATAAAATCATTCTGGTGTCAGCTGTTCAAACGGACTTAAGAACTAAGTGGCGTAATATGTTGCCATTGATGGCGCCATAATCATAAATATTATTCTGGCTCTGCTAGGACTCCGTAGAATGGAACATAACATCCTTTAAGAGTATTACTCTGTAGGTTTATGTTCAGACTCACATCCGAAATGGAGATAAATAAATGAAGATAGATAACGCCGGTTTATTGACAGCGCCGTTCAGTTGTGGTAATTTAGGTGTAGGGATATATGGAGAATGGGAGTGAGCCATGAGGTTTATAATAGCACGTTAATGGTCCAATAAATCAATTGATTTCAGGAGCATGTATTATATTTTGTTTTATCCATAGTCTCTTCTGCGGATGGACTTTATCGATATTGAAGAAGATCCGCACATCAGTGGTCTCGACTCTGTGGTCTATAGTTCAACAATCCAGGTAGTCTCTACCTGACCAGGACCCCTCTCTCTTCTCGTCACGGCCCTACGAGTATATAGACACCAGTTCGCACTCTCTCTTCGTTTTCTAGCACGGTGAAATCCGTCGCCTCAGTTCGCTCAGCGCGAACACAGTTCGCTTGCCTGATTCACGTCGATTGGGTATGCATTCGTTCCATGAAAAAAGGAGTCTCATTCGTAGAACACTTACATGAGGCCAGAGGGACAGCATAATGAATTCTTGAAGAGCTGTTCAAGATTCTGGGCAGCATTGTTAACAATGGATTAATCCATTAGCGAACTCAGCTATAACTTCTTGGAAATTTAAGAAAAAAAACCTCGTCTTGAAGTTGGGACCATTCAAATCCTTAAGGAAACTCCCACATTTCACCCTTTTATCGATAAAACGTTGCCTCATAAACATCGATTGCGCATTTAAACTAATGAAACTGAAAATCCGTTCAGCAGATTAAACTTTCTTGGTTGGGCGCTATGGAAACCTCCATTTTCGTCTTCAAACTTCCGTCGTTGACCTTGACCGATGGAAAATATTTGTGATAAGAAGGGTGCACCGCGGAAAAGTTCTTTGGGAGGGTCCATATGGAATTAGGGTAAGGTTTTGATGTGGGCGAGTGTTTGTGTTAATTTGAGTTTCAAGGAAGGGTCGAGAGGAACTTTATCAAATGGGAAAGCATCAACATTTATCGACTTGGTGGAAGGAATATGGATTAGTTGGATGAAGGAGTTTGGGAAGATTCAAACTTCTCTCACAAACAATTCTGAATCTCGAATCTAATCAAATCAAGACATTCTCATTACAGGTAGTTGAAAAGGAAAGTGAGTGCCTCTAGTTTAGTGGTCAGAGCGTTGTTTTAGAACTCAAGGTTCCGTGTGCAATCCCGAGGCTAGGAAAGAAATTTTTTATTCAAAGGATATTGGCAATCATCCATTTTTGAGTCATTAACAGTGCTGTGTCTAAGGTGGCGTACAGAACACAACTGATTCTCCTAACTCGCAGAAGCTCCAAGCTTCTGAGGAGTTTCCTCGGGAGACCTTGAAGTTATCAGTATAATCATAATCATAATCAAAACCGAAGTGTCCATGTATCAGTCATGATATTTGCCTACGAGAAAACAGTCCAAAAAAATGAATAAATAAATAATTTGGAAACAAAATAAGGATTAGATTTTTAATATATTCACGCAATACTTGTGTTATCACAAGAATTGGGCGGAAGTTGAATAATTGTTGAGTTTCTGAACAATTCTAAGAGTTTATTCGCCAATCTCTGATCCATTTGAGATCCTCCACGCTTCTGAAGAGAACTAACGAATCAAAACTTACTCGAATAACGAATAGCGGCAAAAGAAGTTGATTTTCTGTCAGGATAAACTTCGGAAACTTGACTTCCTCTGCAATATCCGGTTTCCAAATATATAGGTTCTATGGAACGAGATCACTAGATCGTTTTATATTAGAGTTTCTTGAAGTTTTTTTTTAGTTGGGGAAATATTGGATTATGGAAGTTTTACTATTTTTTTCTGAAAGGCAATATCGTCTTTCATTGGAGTTTGCCTGTTTGATTCGAGATGCTATTTCTTTTGAGGAATTCAAGTAAATCAGGTGTTTGAAACATCTATTTGAAAATTTCACTTGTAAGCAAGTTTGGAGGCCTAAAACATCTTCACTTGTATTCGTAGCTTGTTGATGAAATTATAAATTTCACTCTTTCATTTACTGCATCGCATCAGTTGGTTGTGAAATATTCTATTGGGAATACAGCATCTCTTCTTGTTTCTTTTCACCTTCTAGATCTTGTCCTACGAAGAGAGAAACCCACACAAAAAATGAGAAATACCTCCACGTACAAATTGGCGAATGCGCCAGTAATATAATTTTGTAATTTTGAATTGTCCCTGCCATCAATACCTTATAGCATTTACATGATATCTATATTAACGTCTCAAATGAGTATCGAAAGAAACATTACGTCAGATTGTTCAAACGATAAACCAATCTCCACAAAATTATGATAATAGGATATTATGCTTTGATCGCTTTCTGAACAACATTCTTCATCGATTTCCACAGCCACGGAAGCCGAAGTTTTCCTATAATACAGCCGAGTCAATTTCGAATTGGGGATCTTTGACACCTCAGATTTATTGTACCATTTAAAGTTCACCTGAACTTCGAACGATCTAAATCGATTCAAGTTCCCTCTGCAGAGTCAATTTTCGCCTCATAGAGCGGAAACCAGACGGCAGATGTTGTGTCTCCAAAAATCGGCCTTGAAATTATACATCAAAGCAAGATTCACCAGGAATATCACAGCTTTCTGAATCCGAATTCATTTTATTATAGAATTGTGAAAGTTGAATCAGAAAATAAAATGATTGAAGATTCAAAATAATAAACTAGAAATCTGAACAACAAAAAATCTCCTAGAAATGCAGCAACGATGCAGAATAAACTGAGGAAAAATAACCTCTCCTGGTTTCGAGAATTCTTCAAAAAAAACCCTCCATAATCGAATAATACTCCATAAATTTGATCGTGGCATTCATTTTACGACAAATAAATTACATGAATAGTTAACGATCCAGACAAAACATGGAAAAACAGGTTTTTCTCAACTGTAATTAATCTGACCATCCATCAGTGAAATTGAAGAAAGAGACGAGGATATCAGTTGCAATTTCCCAGGAGCTACTCAATCTGATTGAGTTTGAAATTAGGTTATGAATTCAGCCAGTAAACATCTTCGACACGGAATATGATAATCAAGTTTGGTTAGATGCTCGAGCTTGAGGATAACATCTGCAAATACGTCGTTGTATATGGATATTGTTAATTATTCAGGAGCTCTCTTGGAGAGAAGAATGCACTGCTGAACAAATTCTTATCACCGCGAGAATTGACGGACTGATTGGGTTCTCTTTTCTTAGAACTTCAGACCACAAAATCTAAGAAAGTTGGTAAATCATAGAGCTCTGGGTATTCATTGTTACCGACTAGGTTCATTTGAAGTAGGGTGTTTGTGGTATTAAAAAATGAAAATATGAGTTTTAAACTTCCCAAATGCCTTTTGTGGGCCTTTTTGAATGATCAAATTGCCAGCTATAGTGAAAATATTACTTCAACGAACACACATAAAACAACATGAGTAATCCTGTTGTATATTCTGGTCTGGGTGTCACCCAGTAAATGAGAGATCTGACCCAAAGCCCGTCAAAGACAGAAGAAAGTGCTACGTGTTCTGAATTCCAGAGCGTTATAACCTAATTCAACTTTTATCCTCATTAAAGAGGATCCAGATTCTCCTACTTATGAATTCTGGACGCGTTCTATTTGGAGTGGACTGAATAATATATAAAAGTCATCAAGGTGGGAACCTTTCTCTGTCCGATGTTCATTTCCTAGTGAAACGCTAGGGTGTTGTTAATGAAATGGACCGCACTGCCAAAGAAATTTCTCAGCACATTTTCTTTGAATTTTAAAATACGTGGCAATTATGTGTGAAGTATATCTTAGAAAAACATATGGACCTATGCTGTATACAATTTTCTGTCTAAAATGAGTTTTTCAGAAGTCGAAAACCTGCTAGAATAAAGTAGATCACCTTGTATACAGTAATGAAGGAAATCATAGTAGAATTCGAAAGAAACTGGTGGATCAGTAACAATTAATATTGACGAAACGATTCCTGAATATATTCTTGCTCAACACTTGGGGAAAAAATTGAAAACAAATCTGTTATATCCGCATATTTTAAATTTTTTGTCTCACAGGGATATTATTTTCATTCTTCTTCAACATATGTTTTCAATAATTCCCAGTGAACTTCTTATCATTAGTTTGAACACAACAATTACTTTCAGTGTTCAAAGAACATTTCATTCTTCACATACCAACAAGAATTGGGAAATCAATTATATTTTTACAGTAAATTAATATTACTGCTATGGATCTTGTGAGTCATTCTTATTTATATATCTTATTCTTTTATTTTTGATATTTGTAATCTTCCACAGATTTTTCATTCTAATTCACATATAAACATAATTTTAGATACATGGTCTGTATTTTTCTTTATTGAGTTCATTCATTCGTATACATCTTTATGATTCTTCAATTTTGATTAACATACATCAGTTTCATATAAAATGGTGAATTGAATTTGCTAATTTTTTACAGGCAAACGTGATACCAGTTGGTGGAAGCAAAGAATGTGTAGAATTTGTCTCTGATGTGACCATAGCTGCTTTATTGATGCTTACTCTTGCTCCTGTTCAAGATGCTGCTTTCCCAATCATTGGATACCTGTCATATAAACTATTGGTCTATTTAATGCCTTTATAAAGATGATCTTATTGATGTTCAATTGAAAACAGAACAGTAATTATGAATGTTTTAAGTGTTTATGTGTTTAATTCTTCATTGAATATTTTAACTTGTTTTGTATTCTCCTGACTTCGAATTGTAAAGACATTCTTATTGTATATGTCTCATTTACACTATGAATAAATTTTTTGTATGAGTGTTTTTGTGTATGATTCTCAATATAAATGAGGAATTTCTGTTCCTTAAGAACAGCAGTTAAGAGCAAAGAGAAGGGAAACATTATCTGAATTTGAATGTTTGACTTGAATTCAGAAAGTTTTCACGATTTATAAATGTGATCGAAATGAAGCCAAAAATAGACAGCTGCCAAAGGAGTCACAGACGATTCAGGGTCATTTGGAAGAGAAATATTGGGTTAACATCCTGAAATAAAACATATAAGTACAAATTATCTACTGAAAGAATCAAACACCGAAATATATCATTCATTTTTTGAATCTTAGCTGTAAATAATAAGAGATATCTCACAAAAACTATTGCAATTGGGATAAATGCATGTGTGGAATTTCCATCACATTTTACTTCCAAAAAATATTAAATATTTCACAGACCAATAATTCACAACTACGAAAGAAGACAAAACATTCCGAATTCATCATCTATGATTTACAGGATTACTGGTATACGCATGCTCAAATATGACAACGAAATTAACCATAATATATCGAGTGATAAGCACACAACAAGAGTTTTTGACTGAAATCGATCGAGGATAGAAAATTAAAATTCGAAATGACTCATACTCATGGTCCTCAAAATTCACTGGCGCCACCAAAGGGGGGAAATGAATATTTATTTTTAGAATATTTATTCCATGAAGTATTGTGGGATATTGCAATAAATAAAAAGATAAGAATCCTCATTGTTTAATGGGAAAATATTCTGATTTATTATTGAAAACTCAGAACCAAATTTTCGTAAATATTTTAAATGTTTTATTCTTATTTGTCTTTATTTTTCAGATAGCCTGCAAGTATGATGATTATTTTCGCAAATTTTTTCGTGCAAATCTTGATCGATATATATATACTACACGTCCATTACCTTCCTTTGGATCTGTTCCTTCATTTTTGCACCAATTTGGAAATTTTGAATATTAATTAGGAAATGTTATGTTATATGATATATAAAAGTCGTCAGGGTTAGTGTTTGGCCAGTTTATTTTATATAATATAATTTTTTTATCGATAATATTATATAAATATAATCATTTCAGATTTTTAGTAACTTGTTCATGATGAGGTATTTTGACAATTTTATATTCCTGAACTTATAGAAATCCAATTATTTATTGTTAGGCAAATAATTTTTATATCGAATGTGAGGAGTGTAATTCCTTTAGTGCTCAGATGCTTCTGTGTATTTTTAAAATAAAATATATCAATTTTTCTGGAGTTTTGTTCATATTGTTGCATTTTTCTATTGCTCAAACAATACAACTTGTAATCTCTCACATTGAAAACAACACACATTTAGGCAAACTACCTTTTCCAAGAATAAAGATAGAGGAAGATAAATAATTTTTTCTTCAATCAGGACGACTAAAATGTACCATACAAGATGAAAATCGACATAACCTGTACATTTTATTGTTTTAAATAGACCTAACTTCTCGTTCATAAATGTAATTCAATTAGACGTTTAATGAATTATGAGAACTGCAGATCAGAAGCAGCTAAATTGTTTTGAATTTTTTTACAAATTTAAAATCGATAAAGGGGAAGGAGATGTAATGAGGTGCGTCTAAAAATAGGAATTTCAAGAAGAAGAAGAACCATTCATATGTTTTCGCCTTCAAATAATTGTAGTATTCACTAAACAGTTGCTACGATAATAGCAAAATTTGATTTTATAAAATATCCAAAATATTGTGAGGAAAAATGAATCGGGTACAAAGAAATCATAATCATATGGTAAGATACATATTTATTGAAATATACCCGAAAGAAAATTTAATTTATTTATCTGAGTAGGTAAATAATTTACTTTTTTCAGAATGAAGCCTTTAGACAGCGACCACGGCCAAGAATTAACATCACATTATGTGCATTTGTTCAAACATTTCTCATTTGTTTTATGTATTGGTTCATGACAAGACTTCATAACCGCATAGATGCAGGCATGATTGCTGATGTTATATTTTTCGTTTTAGTTCCCGCATTTTTTGTGTGCATTTACTATACAAGATATACAGAATTTTGCCGTTGGCTCATTTTAGGTATTTTTTACTTTTGTGTTATAGAAGTATGCTTTAAAGCTAGGCAGAGAGGTTTTTGAAAGATGACTTGTACGTTTTTTGTATGAATATTGACGTCTGTTTTTGTAATGAAGCTATTTTAATGTTCACCCTGAGAAAGAACTGCAATATTTTATGTCTTTAAATAAAATATTACAGATGAATGTTCGTTTTTATTTTGTACCCTCGAAATTCAAATAATTTTTTTTCAATATATAATTCAGTCGAAACAGAATGAAATAACATCATATTACTGAAATTGTTTTCACTTTGGAGATAATTTCCATATGGTGATGTTTAATCATAACATATGACCGAGTGATACGATCGGTCATTTAAAACGAAATTGTTTTCGTTGACGACATAAAGCAGAATAATTCGACAAGTTTTCGATATGTCTGTTTTGGAAAATGTCATGGATCCTAATGAAATGGAGGACCCAATTATTTATGAGGTGAGTATATTGAATTCTTTTATGAAAATATGTTGATGAAACGATTATTGCAATTTTTTTGTAGATTCTTGGAGTGTCTTGGAAATTTAGGAAAATTATTTAATTATACTCGATTTCATCTATTCTTTGAAATTTGATCATTCGTTTTTGAAATTTGTGGTTATGTAAATATGAGAAGAATGTTAATTCTGCTGATGACTTCTCAATGTTTATTGTTGATTTACTGCAGAATGAATTCGAGATATATCTGAACATAGTGTTCTGTGAAAAGATGTGTGGAAATGTATATTTAAAGATTTTAAATAACGTTTACTGTTCATCGTTTTCATCGTCTGAATCTTTGAATCATACATACATTCTGTTGGATAACCTTAATGAGGCTCCAATAGACTTTTTTGTCTGATTCAAAAGGATAAATTTTAACACAAAAACATAATGTTATTTTCTGTATATTGAAGTGATAAAAAAGAACGAAGAATTGGACAAAACTGTGAAGAAATTGTTTTGTCAACTTATCTGTAACTATAACCTGAATTGCATTATTCCGCATACACAACGATGTTATTTCATGAAAACAAGGTGGCAAACTTTCCTCTAGTTATGTCCTGATTTCTTCATTGAAAACTACTACTCATGGCCTCCAAATTGAAACCAAGTTTGTCCATCTCATGTCGTCTTAAAAGACCTCTTATAAGCTTACTTATGTACTAAAGCTTTAATTTCTTTATAGCAAGAATCGCCAGATGAAAGCTCGTCTTCAGATAGTGGAATCTCATATGTCAGTGAGGACCAAGAAGAATGGAGCTATTCCTTATTCACCGACATTTTGCTCACCCTCCATCTAGCAGCAGCAGGAGTATTTTTGGCATATTCCGTCAAGAAGTTATTGGCCGAAATGTATAAACCCACAGTGGCATCGATTGAATCATTTGGTGAAATGTTGACTGAATTGCCCAACTTATTGCAGGCTGCATATGCGATGTGTTTGCGACCTGAAGTTTTTGTTTCCCTGCTGGTCATACTTGCAACAATTTATATCGGAAAAGAAGTTGGTAATTTCAGGGTTTTGAGAATTTTTGGTAGTCATGTGGCTTATGTTTTATCACGATTAGTGTTTTATGTTTTCATTTTTCTACATTATTATTATATAAGAGTTTTCGTGGAGAATGTTTAAAGAACATTGGTCCTTATTTTTATGTATAAATGTCTCAAACATCCAAGTTTGAAATTCCAGTCTCTATCTCACTCCTTTACAGTTTTGTCCATACAAGTAGAATCTAGATAAAAACCAATATATTAAGAAAAAAATACAGAGATTCTTGTTTGCCATTAAAATTATAAATCCGAAAGATATATTTTTCTTTTTTAATTGATCTTTCTCTTTGTATAGAGAATTGATCAATTGTATTTATTCGTATTCAATGATGTTTTGAATATTTTCCATGTCTGTAATTGTTTTATAAATTTCCAATGACATATATGTAGTACTAACAAAATGAATTTATTAAATTTACAAGTATTTCGGAATCCTTATTCTTTTTCATACGAAAAAAATCTGAACTATGGGGTATTTTCTGAATCTAGTCTTGGGACTATAGCTTTGGATATCTCAAATCAATTTCGAAAGTACAATTGGAATTTTTCAAATATAAAATAGCACAATATGAACGTATAACTGAAAATATTATTGATATCAATTCAAGAATTCAAAAAATTGAGAAATAAAAATGAAGATTTTCGTGACATTGAATATTTGAATCGATTTTCAGGAATTATCATTCAGCGCCCTCTATTTTTCTAAAACGTTATTCGAAAACCAAGTTTGGATGTTTCCAAAAACATATGGAAAGGCTTAGTGTACGAAATACCTTCAACTGAATAACTGAAAGGAAGTGTGACGTTTGTATCGGCAGTATATTATTCTCAAAAGTACCTGAATATTAGGAATAAATATCCATTTTACAAGATGTGTCAACCATCTCCTGAAGAAATTGAAATGGTATGTTTGAAAACTTCGATTTGGTATTAATAAACGTTTGTTTATGTTTTTTTATAGAATTTTCTCTTTTTTATAATGAAATGGATTATTGGCTTCAGAATACGAAAAAGAAATGCACTCAAACAATAGCTTAAAGCGCTGAACAGTTACAATTGTTGAAAATATAAAAAACATTGATAAATGTGAACAACATGAAAAAAAAAAGATTGAGATATAATTGCAAACATAATAAAAAAATCGCCTTGAATATTTGATACAATGACATGGAGTAAATTAAAATCATCATTTGTGAATAATAAAAATACCATAGTAACCGAATTTTGAGGTCTGAAATTTAAATTTATTTGAGCAAAATCAGTCGAAATCAAATAATTTACTAGCTGTGTTACATAATCAATACAATATAGGGTTAACTGATCAACATTTGAGATAAATTTGGTAATAACCTTGAGTTAGTAGCATAAAAGTCTCCACTATTTCACAGTTGGGTTGGGGCAGTTTTCAAATTTAATAATTTTCAAATCAGACGATAGTGGATCTTTGTATGTGTTTGAACGTTATCATCATGAATAGTTAATGAATGACAGCAATGCATTAGGTTTATCAATTGAATTGGGCTTCGTATTCGAGAACCCACTCAAAATTCAATAAATTCCATACTCCCATGATATTGAACTAAACATTTTTTTGTGACTGCTATAATTGGAAAATAGAGATGATTCAAAGAGATCCATGATTCGTGCTAATATGAAAGTATCAAATTAAAGATGAAACCATTAAATACCAATACGTAGATGCAGAATTTAAGTTAATCCCACCGCTGTCACCAAATGTGATATTCGCCGTCATCTGTGAATTTCCCATTTGAGGGCAATAGTTTTATGGCACAAAAGAATTCAATTCTAGGTCGAATGAATTTGTCATTGATTCCCATCATGATTTCAGCAAATGGGCGAATTTCTTGACCAACACTTTCGTGACTTTCCCAGAAGAAGATCCTGGTGGACCAACATTTTGATTGTTCTTAGCTTGGGAGTAGCTTGTGCGAATATGTTTGATATAATTGTTAATATTGGAATTTCGGTCATTAATCTCATCAATTGTTTCATTTATGGAAAAGAAGAATTGAATATGGAGCATAATCATGCGCTTGGTTTGAGATTTTTCTTGACTATACAACTTAGTGTATTCGTTTATTTTACATGCTTATATTACTTCGCAAAATTCAATATGAGAAATGGAATGAGAATGTTTATATTTATTCGAAAGAGGTTTCCGTTTTTTTAATGTTACCCTATTTTATCATCAAACGTCTTATGTTCTTTAGATATTTTCACTGAATGTTATTGTATTATAGTATTTTAACTGTGTTTTTACTCAAAGACAAATTTTGATCGAATGTTAATAGTTCTTACATCATAGTGAGAATATTATGGATCAAAATGAGGTTCATTTTGTGAGATTGAAAATAAAATGTTTGGACTTTTGTGGGATTTTTTATTGACACAAAGGCACCTGTCAATCTCGCAGTTAGTTCAAATTGAATGGTTCTCGTTGATTTCCTGACAACTCAAGAAGAATTTACATTGTTCAAAAATTGATTCAATCAGAACAAAGAAGATATTCAGATTCATATTTGTAAGTGAATGAGAATAGATACAGAGTAGTTCACAACGTTCCTTGATATAAGACTCGAGCTGAATGCTTGAGGGATTGATTAATCATTAGAGAAAATTGGAGTTTCAAACAAATAAATATGAAAAAGATAAAAAAAGATGGAAAAAATAAATTAGTTTATAATTATTTGATATTCTTATTCTCTTTCAGCCTCCTTATCCCGTGGAACCTCTAGAATTGCCTGAGGAGCAAGTGGAAGACGAAGACGTACCAGAGCCAATTTTCACAGAAACGGACTTGCCCAAATATTCCAATAAATTTTACATATTGGATTTAATTAATTTTGGCATTCTATGTTACATATCCGGTTGTTGTTTTCATTCAGCTCGTACTTTTTGTGAGGTATTCGGTCAGTTATTCAACGAAAAACAAGATTTACCATTGTTTTGGCAAATTTATAAATTAGGATATTCGTGTGCATTTATTTTGATTGCTTATCTCTGGATTAATTTTCAACTGAGGATGTTTGCCGCTATTCGTTACAAATCGTTCACCAAGTTTATCAGATTCTTTGAAAAAAATGACGAGCTGTTTGTGGCGGATGAGGTGGTAGATACCCCCACCACCTCATCTGAAGCCGATGTCTGATTTTTGTTCTCGATTTTTTTAATATGTTGATTTCATCATAGATTCAATTTCCTGACGCATTGGCTGATGCTATATTGCGACTTATTTTTATTTATTTATGACATTTGTGATAGAAAATACGTGTTCTGATTGTGAAATGGATAATACTCTAACAAATCTAGAATATTGTCAATGAAAACACGATGTTTTTGTTATCTTGTATGTTTTCTTTTTATCTGTTTGTATTATATTCAACAAATTTCACAGAGAATATATTTCTGAAATCAAACTTTTTTTTGCTCCCACACTCATAGGCGAAAGTCCATGTTGCAAGCACATTTGACACTGAACTCTATCTTGGGTTATAATGAGAAAGATAACATCTCAAATTCGAACAATATAACATTATAATAATAATTTATGGCTGAATTAGATTTGGTAAATCATTCATTGAGAAATACGAAAATTTTAAAAAGATGAGTTGAGGCTTTTCAATGACACTAGGATGTAGAAATATGACGTCATTTGGATTTAGAGCAGTTTGATAATTCGTCAAAAAAAAGATTCAATAGAGTTCAAGTAATAATCCTAAATTTTATTCAAATCAAAATTACGAAAAACTCATCTAAAAGTCGACTGTATCAATTTTCGTGCAATCAAATATTTAACACTGTTTCCAGTATTCAGCGCCCTCTGTACTTCACAATCGTAATTTAAACTCCAGGTTCGCATTTTTCAACAACATATGCTCAAGTCAACGAAATACCTTGAATTGAATAAATGACAAGAAGTGTGGCGTTTGGATCTTGAATATTTTATTTCTAAAAGTAGCTAATTAGATTTCAATATCCACTTTGCAGGATGTGTAATCCAACTAACGAAGAAATTGAAATGGTACGTTTTTGAAATACACGATTATGTATTAAGATACGTTCATTCATGTTTTTTATACATTCCTTTATTTTTTATGATACAATGTTTGATGTTCGAATACAAAAAATGCACTGAAACAAAAGTCTTAACTGATGAACACATAAAAAGTGATGATTTTCTTGAACTATTTTCATTATTGATTATTATTATTGAAAAAATTTCTTTGATATCCTTCGAAAAAACGTAGAAAAGGATATTACAGAACAGTTCATTTCTGAATTATGATGAATTTGATACCATGATGTGAAGTAAATGAAAATGTAAATTTTTGAGTCACAATGAAGAATAAATTAATGATATCTATAGTATGGGAGGTTTAAGGTGTGAAACTGAAATATATTCGAGCAACATTTATTTTCGTCTGATTTGTTGGTACTGATGATGTTAATGTAAAATCAACCTGTGCTAATTAGCTAATAGTTTTCCATTTTCTGTAAAATTTTTGTTTCTTTGTTCTGTTCGAATCTTTGATCATATTTTCAGAAACGACAAAATAGTCACAGAACTATTAGTTGCAAAATAGCAGAGTTGAGCTACATCCCACCACTGTCACCACTTGTGTACAGACAAAACATTCTCAATTTTTCTTCCCTGACCCCAATATTCGTACACTTTCGATTAAATGAATTCATTGTCATTGTTGATTATAGTCATCATTTCAGCAAATGGAAGCGTTTCTTCAGCAACACTTCCATGACTTTCCCAGAAGTGGAACCCGCTGGACCAATGTTACTATTATTACTGTCTTGATATTCATTTGCTCGTATTTGTCTCATGTAATTGTAGAATTCGGAAGTATGTGCTATAGTATCTACGATAGTCTCACTGGTGGACCAGAATTAAACATGCCTTATATTCCTGGAGTACCTTCAGGATATGTTTTGGCAGTGTGTGGATGTCTTTTCTTTTATGTCGTATGCATTTATCTTTTCACAAGATACAACCTCAGAAATGGGATGAGGTCTTATATATTTTTGAAAAGAAGACAGTGCCCATTTTGGCGATGTTAATCCTATTCTTTCATCAATCGTCTCGTATTTTTTAGATATTTTAACAGATTGTTATTGTATTAACGTATTTTTACTGTGTTATTACTTAAAGACAAATTTTGATCGCATATTAATAGTTCTTAAGTCATAGAAAGAATATTGTGGATCAAAATGTGGTTTATATTGTGACTTAAAAATAAAATGTTTGGACTTTCAGGACATTTTTTTTCAGAGAAGAGACACAAAAGCACCTAAGTATTTTCGCAAATAGTGTTGAAATGAAATTCTTTTGAGTGGCTCATTTTTTAGTTTGAATAATTGAAATTATAGGCATATTGAGATTCATTTGCTCCTATAGTTAAAATAAACAGTTCAATAACGTGAACTGAAAAGAAGCGTATATCACCTAATTGTTTTGCATTCATTTTGGGACACCCAGTAAATCGTATTGAACAATACGAAATGCGTAGTGACTGAAAATTCTCGTTTTTTTTTATTGAGCTGTCGCAAATATCGTTGACTTTTTATCGAATGAACTTGTCAGTGATTTTCATCATCATTTCAGCAAATGGAAGAATTTTTGGATGAACACTTCAGGATGTTCCCTAGAACCTCACCTTGGTGGATCAATATTTTTATATGCATAAGCTTGGGAATCGTTTGTTCACATTTGTGGGAGATAGCTTTATACTTTTTTATGTCGATCATAGATATCTTAGAACATTTAGTTATTGAAAAGGAAGGAATGAACATGAATAATCTGCGAAATCTAAGAGTCAAATTTGCAGTTACTGGGAATGGAAGTATAATCTTTTATGCCATGTCCATTTTTCTCTTCGCAGCGTTCAATATGCGATTTGTTATGAAAAAATTCGTTTACTATTATAGAGGGTTTAGTATCTCATCATAAACATATTTTTTATTCCCCTATACTCTTCTGTATTTCTGAGTTGTTTCAAAATTTGTTATTGTATCAATTGTTTTCTTAATTACAGACATATTTTGATCGAATGTTAATAGTTCTCACGTCATAGGTAGAATATTATGAATCAAAATGGGGTTAATTCTGTGAACTTGATAATAAAATGTTTGGACTCTCCTGAGATTTTTTTCACTGAAAAAATGGTCCTCTTCTCGTGCAGTTAGGATTCAACAAATTAATTAATCAATTGAACCATTCAAAAACAAAATACATATTTTCATATCTGCTCAAAACACTGATCCAATTAAATTAACCTTGAATACTATTCAGTTTCACAACTTGAACTCAATACAATCATTTAGTCAATCAAGATACGTATAGCGTAGTTCAATCAAGCCCAATAGACACATACACGTTTAATATACGTTTATTTACCGTTGCTATGTTAATGAGATTGAGTGTTTATGCGATATTCGTTTTGAAGTCGATTGTCCTCTCTCATTCAAAGAAATAAAAAAATATTAAAAAAATATATAATAAACGAAACATTCAATCTATTAGATAAGCCTATTCTCTTTACAGCCTCCTTATCCATTAATGCACCCAGTATTGCTAGTGGAAGATGATGAGTTTGACCTAGAACTACAGCCAATGGTACTTTTTACAGAAGAAGATCTTCCCCATTTCGACAATCCATTTTACATACTCGATATTCTGAATTTTTGTTTTCTTGTGTACGCGGGCAAAAGTTTTCTTGCCTCAGTTGGAGAATTTTGTTTTATATTAATGAACGTTTCATATAATTTTCTTGTAGAAGAAACCATTGAATTTAGTTATTTACAAATTTCGATGCTTTGCTATTTGAGTACAGCAATAATTTTTTACATTTACTGGATGTTTTTTCATCTTATGTTTTTTACTGTTCTTCGTCATGAACTGTTCATCAGGACTTTGAGGATTTTTCTCAAAGTCTCTCGATTTTTTTTCGATTCAAATGACTGGACTGAATACCTGTTTCAACATCATTATTTTGATCATTGTGACATTTATAAAACAAAACAAATAAATCTAGAATATTATCAATAAAGACACGATGGTTTTTTTGTAATAAATATCTTTTAATTCTCGTTCTGTATAAAATTTTAAAGAGAAGATAGTTCCTTAAGATAGACCTTATTTTCTCCTTATAGAGATACGTATATGAGCTGATAAAAATGTTACTAATATCTCCTACTTGGGTTTAGACCATGTTATAATAAAGGCGTCAACAAAATTTGGTTCCCATCACAAATTCAAGTAAATATCATGAAAATTATTGGTTTTTCAGAATGGCTAGTCTTTTTAGGTCAGAGGAATCCATAATTCTCATTTTTGAGAATTGAGATGAATAGACTTCTCGTTTCAGGAACAGGAATTTCCAATTCCAATCGTCAGAAATTATTGAGAACATGCAGTTGATACGAAATCCCAAGTTTTTTTCGAAAACACATGGATGGATCCATTAAACGAAATATTATGAATGGATTGATTGATAATAAGTGTTTGGTGGTTTGAGTACATAGCATTTTATCTTCGAAAAAGAATTAAATCGAATTTTTCGAGATGTTTGATCCATCTGATGAAGAAGAGGAACTGGTATGTTTTTGAAGTATACTATTGTGTATTAATGTGAATTTGATCCTCTAATTTTATGTTTGAGTGAAGATTCTCCATTGAAATACAAAACAAAAATGAGCAAAAACAATAACTATAGTTGATGATTTCTCTGAATTACTTGTAGTCCTAAACAAATAAGTGCTTGTAAGAAATTTTAAAATATCAGTTCTGTACTGGAGAAATTAGTTTCTTTAGATCAGGGTCTGGCAAATATCACGTTGAAAGATGCAGTACAGTTCCTTCTTCCTTCATTTGTTTTCTCGCTACAGGGCGTTCGTGAAATTTCCCAAAAAATGCATACATAAATCTCAGAATTTATTGAATATTTTCACTTCAAATTTGTTTATTTATCATATATATTGAATAATTATTTCTGATTTGAGCTAGTGGAGTACAATTTTTTTGTTTGAAATTTTATCATGTAAATTCTTTTATATCACATTGTATATTCTTGTATTTTGTATTCTTTCAAAAATTGTTATTTTATTCACTCGTATGTATTATTTTTTTTGTGATTGGCATATCTTCATTACATTGGAAGTCGATTGAGTCTCACTCTTTCAGAGAAATAAAGAAAGACAAATGAAAAATTTATTTCAAACTCTTATGAATCCTTATTCTTTTTACAGATTTTCTATCCTATGCAACCCGGATCGATGTCTGACTGGGAAGACGACGAAGATCAGTCAGAACCACTCTTCACAGAAGCTGACTTTCCTGGTTGCTACAATAAATTTTATATATTGGATATTCTAAATTTTGTTATTCTTTTGAACGTAGGTAGATATTTCACACTCGCATTTAAAGAATGCCAGCTAGCCATTTACAATCTACTTGGAAATAAACCGAATATAATATTTCATTGGCAAATTATGACAATATGCTTCGCGAGTTATGTTGTTTTTGTTTGTAGTATCTGGATTTATTGCCAACTAACTTTTTATACTATTTTTCGTTATAAATTCTTCATCCTGGTTTTCAGATGTATTCGATACATTTCAGTTCCGTTTTAGTTTTCTTGTTTTAATTTTATTTGTCATCGATTCACATTTCTGAACTCATTCTCTGAAGCAATATCGTGGGTCATTCGTTGATGAAGATTATGATAAAAAAATATGTGTTCTTATTGTAGAATAGATAATAGTCTATAAAATCTAGAATATTGTCAATTGAAACACAATGTTTTTGTTATCTCATAATAATTCCAATTGTCTGTATCGAATTTTACAAATTTTACGAATAATAATGAAAAATATTTCAGAAATATGAAACTCATTATCCCTTAATAAATTAGATTGTGGTACCATTCACTCCAAATTTAACGTATTTCAGTTTTTCTTCTGGAAAAATCATGAACAGTAGATACAAATGAAAATGACACTCTCCCACAACGTTCGTAATCCATCTGGTACATCTAACCACACCCTGATTGGCCTCAACAAACACAAGCATTAAAGCAGGGAGGAATAATAAATGACCTTGTGGTTTGCATCTACTTAAAGCGAATTAACCTCCTAAGTGGTGGTTGAACTTGCAACAATCTAATTTTAACTATACAGGTCGTGTTCTCTCCCTGGAACATAGGCCTGCAATTCAGGATGAACAAATTAGTCAATTTTCGAATTATAGTTGTGGAAATATACGTTCCAATGATTTCGAAAATTATACTACCCCTTGGAGCTGGCAGGTTTTTCATTGATAAATTCAATAACTGAAACACTCTCTTTTCTTATTTTTTTTTTCAATTGAACCCAATATCTGCTTTAAAAAACGATTTTCACAGAAATATTTCACATAATGATTCCAAAACTAAGAGAACCTGTCCCAAAAAAATATTTTTTTCCGATCGAAGTATGATCATACACCTATACTCCATTCACAATTATAAAATCACAACTGTGGCCTTGGAAATTTGACACATTCCACTCTGTATCGAAGTTATGACGTTTTTCGAAATATTTTTATGTTCCAAGTCAACACTATGTTGCCATTTCTACATTCTTAGCGTATTTCTCAGAATGTGAATTTATTCGGAAAATGAATGAATTGGAAAAGATGTGATGGACGAAAATAATTAACGTTTATATGAATTGATAGAAAGGATTCCTTTTCTGGTTATTTGCATGAAAAGTACAAGAGATCACTGTTGAAATATATTATTTTTCGCCATGGAAGAAAATTGCATTGCTTTCACATAATTTTCATATGCATGCTTGTGAAGATTTAATGTTTATTATCCTCTGGAACTAAAAGTTCAAGACTTGACGACATCAATTGTTGATTCTAATCGAAGAATTCTTTAAAAAAATCAACCCAAAGATATAAGATGAATTGATGGGTAACTACAAGAATCAAGAATAATGTCAATTTTATTTTGTTGATAACTTTCTTAAAATCAATGTTGGGGTATAAAACTCGGCTGCGTTTGTTCAAACAACATCTAAAGAAGACATTTCTCACCATCTCGACCTTTGAAAGGCGTTTCTTATAGGAGAATTGGGTCTGAGTTCCACCTCATTAGTGAGGTACCTAACATTTGCAAATCTGCTCAGATATCGTCAAATTTCTTGGAAAACCTGAAAGATATCATCCTAATCGACCTCTCGAGGCTCCATCCGATCCATCTACTGCGATATCTGTCCAAATAACAGCTTTTTCAACGAAATTCCCGTGTACCCCTGTAACCTCGAAATGTAAACATTCGTCCTGGTCTTGAAAATCGTCCTCACGCTCCAAACTGGTGCTAAAAACAATAAACATACGTTAATCTTGGATATTCGACGAAAAACTTACCTGCAAATATCGATTAAATACCAAAAATCTGCGAACAATTTGTAAACCTAACAAAATGTGGAATATCTTTGATACTTTTACTTTGACGTAAACAAAGAAACTGGCAACGTCGTTTTGTCATTAACGATATTGTCTGTGCGCGCACTGACTTTTCATCATATGTTCTGTGCTTTCATTAGGAGCACCAATTCCTGAAAACGAAACCATGACCTCCTATGTGATTAAATAAAAGTGAATGGAGTATACGGTATATTGTTTTGATTTTCATTTCATTAAATCACTAGGTTATATTTCAATAGCCTTCTTTGATTTCAGTAATGTAGAATCGAATTCCTATCCCAAATGTGTACGATGCTTTAATTGCCCTCTAGCTACCTAACACGTACCAATTGGCTCGTGTAATCAGGATAACATCGAATATGTCCACTTAATTTGCATGTGCTTCTCTGTTTCAAAGGTTGCCTTTGGCCAGGAACACAACAAAATAACTGGCTTTGTGGAGGCAAATTGGACTAATACCTTAAATTCTCCATGAACATTTCAAACGAAGGCAAATTTGGGAAGTATTTTACAAATATCAGGTTCTAGCATTCATTAATTGTTTGTTGCACAAGGGAAAATTCATTGCCAGCATCCATAGAGTAATAATTAAACCCTCAGCTATTGTCAATAACATTGGCAAACCTACAAACAGGACTACAAGTCAACAACTCTTCATAGAAATATTTCCGCTCATTTTTATAATTCCCTTCCGAATCGAGCACAGATCATAAATAATGAACATCAGCTTCTGTCATCTGGATCTTCTTGACTTATGTTTATATCGATCATCAGTTTTCTCCTTTTTAGTCCCCTGAAAACTGTAAGTGCGAGAATGTCAAATAATGAAATAATCTCTGATTGCCATTGTAAGGAATAAAACGAGTCCCAGAATACTACCTTGTGGAACACCAAATTCAGTAACAGCCTAAGAAAGATGATTTGCCCTAGCTTAGTGTTAAGGATCGGTTTAATATGACGTAAGCTAACTGAATGCACTTCCCAGTATTTCAAATTTTGTGTCTTCGAGATGAAGAGTTCTGCAACAAGTTTATTCTCTTCTGAGATTGTGAGAATCTGGCTTATTTGACTGTAAAAAAAACAATTTCCAGGTTTCTGTGTTAGTTACAATGGTATATCGACATTTTCTTCTGAAAAGAAGGCCGCATTGACAGCAATATCTATAACTCTCCATGCAGGGAACATAAATTTCACCAGCAGAACGACGAAAAATATCCACAGCCTTGCTAATCGATACAGAGACGTCTCCACCATTTCATTTCGTAACACGTAACTCTGTATTCAAATGAACTTCCGTGTTCTACGGATATTTAAATTCATTTCCAACAAGTACGTCAACGAAATACCATTAAAAGGAGGCTCCATATCGATTGGAACTCAATTTTCAAGGAACATCTGATACTGGGAAAGATATTCATCAGATTCAATCCCAGAAATCAGTTGGAGCAAAAAAACTCTCAAACGGCGGTAACGTCAGCCTGTTTCTTGTCCATTAGGTACCTCAAGAAACACGTGATTACATTAATAATTCAGTGATAACCCCTGTCCATTGGTTAGGTGATCTGCGAAACGCAATGACAAGTTTCTTACTTTCGTGGATGGATAAACCTCAATTGAAAGGTTCAATAGGGTTTTTACCATCTTCAAGGAAGCCTTCTTCAAGCCACGGGACATCAAGACGATATCACAAGATTCACCCAGAAAATACTAAATTTACAATCCCATATTCATTCGGTCTTCTTTTATAGAGCTAAGTAAACAAAGGAAAAAGATAAAAACATTATCTGATGCGAAGTGGAACAATCGATAAAAAGATATCGAGACAAATCCATACTACCTAGACGGTTGGAAAGCTGCAAGGCTTTGCGTCATCACATAATTACGTTTAGATACGGAAGGAAAGACTCAACTGCACGAAAAGCTTCCACTAACTTCGTTATGTAGTTTTGTTAGAACACACGATCAATTGGATTAAATTTTCGGTCGCCTTCCCGAGAAAAAAGACAGGAGCATGCACGCTATCTGAAAAAACTTGATGCGTGCGTGTTGGCGAGGAGGATGTGCCTTTTCGTGACTTCAGGATAATCGTTGCACGTTCGTTAGGGAACCTTTGAAACGTTCTACCTATATATCAGATGATTCATTGAATAGATACATTATCTGATAATATTCCTACATGATTTAGTAGACTTTCGGATTGATTCATCGTTGGAAGAAGATTCTATGAGGGAAAGTGTGCGATTTGTATAGGACGCAACTACGTACCGAAGATCAAGAATATACATAGTGTCGGGCAGCAGAGCAGCCCTGCTAAAGCTTGATTCCCTACTAGTTAAGTCAGAGTTAATCTGGAAATGTGATACGTCCCTCGACATACTCGAAAAAAGAAACCAGACCATTTATTTGGGTACCTAATTCACCTAGTACCAGCACATGGCTCACTCCTGTGGTGACAGAAAACAAATCAGAGACAGGCAAAAAACAACGTTGGGAAAATCCAGAGGCTTGCCTATCTCTGCATCACGGGTACAATGAATAGCACACCAACAGCTGCTATGGAGGTCATCCTTAACCTCTCACCCCTTGACATATATGTCATGGGAGAGGCCAGGATGGGTGCATACAGAATGATCCAACAAAAAACTGGAGAACCCGCACAACTGGGCACACCAGAATCACCCATGTAGCTGACGTAGCCGAGCTCGATATGATTTCAGACTACATGCAACCCATATACTCATTCGATAAACCATTCAAAATACTCGACTGGAACAGATGACTCTTGAGTATAGAATCACAATCATCTGCAGCAATAGTCTGGTACACAGACGGTTCAAAGACAGATGAAGGAACAGGAGCGGGAGTACATGGAGTGAGGCCAAGAAGGGATTACATAATACCTCTCGGCAAACACGCCACGATATTTCAAACTGAAACACATGCCATTAGGACATGCATACAGAAGAACCTGGAAAGTGGCTACCAAAGAAAACACATCCACATTCTCTCTGACAGCCAGAGCGCCATCAAAGCTCTCAACTCGACACAGATAAAGTCTAGACTTGTCTGGGAATGCCTCCAAGACCTTCTGGAGCTGGCACAACACAACAAGGTCACTTTGATGTGGGTGCCAGGTCACAAGGGAATGGCGGGCAATGAAAAAGCAGACCGGTCAGCAAGACAAGCATCTGAAACGCCATTCACAGGGCCAGAACCTGTGCTTGGAATCAGCACAATCCGATGCAGGAACCTGATTGAGGAGTGGATAAAACAAAGACACCGACAACACTGGGAACAGAGCGACGGGCAAACACACAGCAAAGTCATGATAGGACTCACAAGCCAAACCTTGACAGCTGACTTTTTGAATCTAAACAGACCAAAGGCACGTACAATAGTAGGTCTGCTGACGGGACACTGCGGCCTTAGGAAACATCTGAACACCATAGGAATACTTGGAGAATCCGTGGATTGCAGACTTTGCGGTGAAGAGGAAGAAACAGCCTCTCACATCATCTTTAAATGCGACGCCCTAGGATGAAGGCGTCACAGAATCTTCGGAGAAATCAATCCGAAAACGGGAATGAATCCGAAAAACCTCATAAACAGGCTACTGAACCTGATAAAGGACACGAACCTATTCTCGTGAGGAACCACTGACGAAAGAGTGATACAATAGACCCAAGTTGGCCGCAGTGTCACAGGGGGGCCAAGTGCTAACCCGGTCTCTTGTTCGTCAGTCATCAATCAATCAATGAATACCAGCATATATCGATTTCTGAGTTAGCATGTGGACCCCGTATCGTGGAGACTCTGTCTCCCCTGCAATAGATACCACACTACATTGGCTCTAGTCACAAAGCAAAAACTCCAAAGCTGTATCAATATTTTCAATCGCAAACCAAACCCGTCTCGTACAGAATCCACGCGGCAAAAACCCTGTAGAGCACAGCTCCAACCCAATTAAGTTCAGCCCTATCTGAAAAAAGCGAAAATTGAAAACCAACGGTTCCGTACCTCCCGGCAATATACGACCGACAGCGCAATCTACCGGATCAACCTCCTACCCGCTATTCCGTAACTAGACCGGCGATATCCGAACGTCATTTTTCATAATTCACGATACGAAAACCAACGGAGCAAATTAACCGGGCCGAAAGCCGGGCCACGAATTAATACCGGCCCCGAATATTCTATGCGGTATAAGGACGAAACGTCGTGAGAGGAACGGGGCACCATTAAACTGTCATGCAACTTTAACGAAGCTTGCAGTTTGGAGGAAGAGATGTGTCGACGTTGCATGAGAGGGTAACACGAGATGAAATATTTGAAATGACGCAGTTTTCATGATGGACACGTTAGAGGTGTGTGGTGGACTTTAACGCATTACAGAAACTCAAAAACAATTTGAATGAAGAGTTTTTTCAAAATAAATCGAAATTTTGCGGTTAACCAATATAGACGTCTGAAATTTATATTCATGACTCCAAAAATTACTTACTTGCTCACCGGTACTCCACAGGATGTTGGCGAGACGATAACGATGAAGTTATTGATTTTCGGGTCAAGTTTCCTCATTAACCTGAGACAGTGTCAGAAAAATTGTCCCACGACCTTTGTCGCTTGGATGCCGACGACAGCAGAAAATTCGTGGCTGAGATCGTGCGAATTGCAACTGGCCCAAAAAGCTCAGACGATATTTTTTCCTTTCCAACTCCACCCACGGGAGGTGGGAAACGAAGAAGAGACGGTAGCTGGAGAAGCCTTAAACGGGGAGGTTCTCAGTTGACTCGGGGTACTTCAGTGTTTGGAAGTACGATCTCAAAGCGGAGACGGAGGGAGTACTATTCGGGGAATAGCGGAGCTAAGTGTGGAATCGGAAGTTAAGAGTAGCTGGAGAAGTCTTAACCGGAAAGGTTCTCAGTTGACTCGGGATTCGGGTTTTAGGAAGATTTGAAAAGTAGTTTGTTTTTTTAAGTACGGTCTCTAGCGGGGACGATAAAGTGCTATTCGGGAAATAGCGGTGTAAGGTGTAAAATCGGGAGTTGAATGTTACACAAATTAAATAGAATTATTCAGATCACGTCTTGTCGATAAAACAAATGAAGTTCTCATCATTGTTTACTTTTTAGATCATTATACATCACGAGGTTCGCTGATGAGATGTGATAGTTTAGAGAGGACCAAGCTGCTTGAGTCTTCAATCTTTCTATATCTGTACTTTCCCTGGATATTCTGAAGAAATTCAGACATAAAAGAATTTTTCGAGTTTGACGACGGTAAAAACTTCATTGAAAGGCTCTATTCGAGTGTAAAAAAGCCTGTTTTTGACAGACATTCACCAGGAACCTGTTCTCTTTCGTGTTATTGCAGGTATAATAGAAACATTCCGCCAACTAAGAACGAAATTTCTGGATTTTCGCTTCAGCGTGCCATAAACACATAGTTATCAGTTTTCACACTGATGCAGAAATGTTCGGAATTTGTTGGCATAGTAAACATTTCCTGCGTTGTTTGAATTTATATGGATTGAGCCAATTTAGACAGCGAACAGTAATAGTCTACTAAACTAGCTATAATAACGAGCTTAATGTTATGCGATGATAGTTTATGACAAACAAATATACACACTTACGTCCTGTTTGTTTCCACTGTTCTCTGTAACGTAATTTTCAATCAATGATTGTATTAAATTTACTATCTATCTATTGATGCAGTTTGGTGAAAATTTCCACGTACAGAATTTCAGAAATTATTGCAATTTCAACTGGTGGTGTTTGTTTTATTCCTGAATCGAATTTTGGATTGAATCATTCGTGTTAATTATTTCAATTCTATCACAGAGAACTGATAACACCTCAACATTGATGAACTTGTCTTTCACGTGCCGCGTATAACCTAAGCAATGCACAGAATCGAATACCTAGTTGTGAATGTTATTACAAAAAAAACTGTTATGTTTCTTGGGATAACTGACAGGTCCTTTCTATATTCTTCCTGAAACGAGAATGTATTGATATATAGTTAGCCTAGACCAGTTCCATGCATAAACAAAATATTGCGATACCATATCAACGAACAATAACTTATAAGAAGTGTCAGTGTAGAGTTCGACGTAAAAAGGTAAACAAAAGTTACGCAATAAATAAAAAAAAAAGATGTTCACCGAAATTGTAAAAATCGAAAAATTGGAGTATCGAGCCATCATCAAGTATTTAAAAGGGTTAAGAGGCAAACAGATTTACGAAGATATGATCAGAACCCTTGGTGATCAATGTCCTTCGTATGCGACCGTGAGAAATTGGACTGCAAGCTTCAAAAGAGGTAAATTATCCATTGAAGATGATGACCGATCGGGAAGGCCAGTTTCTGTGTCAGTCCCCGAAAATATCGAAGCAGTTCATGACATGATTTTATCAGACCGTCGAATTGGGCTAAAATGGATATCTGAAGCACTGTATCATATAGTTCCTGTCAATTTGGACATGAGAAAAATTTCTGCAAAATGGATCACCGAATGTTTGATTGTTGACCAAAAGCGTGCAAGGTTAGAAGCATCGCTTTCGATCTGTGCTCGATTTGAAAACGATGTAGACTTCTTAAACCGAATTGTTACTATGGATGAGACTTGGGTACATTTCTGCGATCCAGAAACAAAGCAGCAATCGATGGAATGGCGACACTCTGGTTCTCCAAGACCTAAGAAGTTTCGTGTCCAAAAATTTGCTGGAAAAGTTCTTGCTTCAGTTTTTTGGGATTGCCATGGAGTAATCGTGATTGATTTTTTTGGATAAGGTTAGAACACTAACTGGAGATCACTATTAGACATTACTGACCACTCTACGGGAAAAAATTAAAGGGAAAAGACGCGGAAAGCTATCCAAAGGTATTTTGTTTTCACAGGACAACGCCCCAGTACACAAATCTCATGTTGCCATGCAAAAAATTCGTGATTTCGGGTAAGAATTACGAGAAGACCCCCTTATTCACCAGATTTGGCTCCGTCCGACTATCATCTCTTTCCTCAATTGAAAAAAGTTTAAATGGTCGTAAATTTTCTCCCAACGAGGAGGTAATAAAAGCTGTGGAGGACTGGTTTTCAGAGCAAGAAGAAACATTTTTTTGAAAGGTCTAGAGACGTTGCAGGTTCGCTGTAATAAATGTATTCAATTAAGAGGAGAATTTGTTTTCTAATTAAAAATTTTGACATTGAAATTGTGTTTGGTTCTATGGTAGGCTAAGAATTTTTTAATATATCCTCTTATTGGCTCTGTGATCGTATGTTTGTGAATTAAATTCTCACTTTGAGCACACAGCAATTAATTTAATTAAATTGTGCATGTCCATTTCACTTCAAACCCCTCATTATATAATCTCCAGATGTAATCGTATTATTTATAGGAACAAAGGGAACTCGCAAAGTCCAATCCAAGAAACCCAGGTTTGCACCCGCATCAGCAATTCATGGCATGTCCCGAGTCTTGAATAAGGGACCATTCGGACCACAAGTACCTTTCCACAACAAAAAAGCTCTCGCATGGGAAATACGCCTGACAATGAAGTGCAGTAGGAATAACTTAAACTGTCCGTATTAACTTCAACGAGCTCTAACCTCGGGGATGGTTTCCAAAGCGGATGCCAGTCAATCTGAACTAAGGGATATAAAAACTTGGGTCCTCGGAACAGAATGAAAGGCTCGTCTACGGGCGTATAATAAATTTCATCGTTGGTATGCGGTATGAGGCTCATTTCCAGAATGCGGATGTATAAATATGGCCTGGAGCATTCTCTTCTTCCACTCAATGAAGCGAATGCGAAAATTATTGTCAGCTCTTAAGATACTATTGAACGAAGTTCTTCTTCAGTTCATCCAGAGATATGTTCGGAATGAAAACGCGCTGTATACAGGGTGAGTCTTTGACTTGTACATATATTTTGACTGAAGATTCTTGAGGTCAAAAGAAACCTTTTTTTCATTTTCCATTTTTCCGAATTCGGCTCTGTTAAAAAGATATAGCCATTTGAAAAAAAAATTGTGCTAATTACGTCCCTGAAATGATACTGTGGAATTGATTCAAAGTTCATATTTCTCGATAGAAATTGAGTTTATACATTTAGGGAATACTCAAGTACTAACCTTATTGGAATATAAATGTTGCAAACACGATAATTTCAACAAAAACAGTTAATTTCATCGGATTATATCTGCAACTAAAAAGCCAAATTTATTCCACCAAAATGAGTTCCTTCTTCGATTTTTCTGCAGATTGGTTTGTAAACACTTATAACTTGTTCATATTTTCCTCGAAATTCCCCAACAATATCATGAAGAAAGAGCTTTCATTCAGATATATTATTGAACAACCTAACCTAATCTAATTTGTATCGATTCTGTGAATTTTTGCACAGAAATTTCAAGAAGGTTAAGGATTTTTTACGAAACATAGTATAAATCATGATACATTCGTGTACCGTGGTATAAATATCCATGAATTCTGCAGTTTCCATCATAAATCGACTTTGCCGCCAAATTTTACCATGCATGCGTAGAGCGAAAACCGAAATATTGGTTATCTGGAGGCCAAACATAAACAATAACAAACCAGAGTCTCTGAACAAACAGTGAACATTATGTGAAGTTCTGAATACATTCAGTTAATTATTGTTCTAATGTGATTATTATGTGAAGTGAATTAATATAATGTCAACCGTGTCGAGTTTATAAAATTCCAAGAGGATGTTGTTTAGATAGAAACATCGCCACAGATTATCAGGTATCGTTTCATTAATTTCAATTGAATAAGTAGTTTGTGTCGAGATTCATCATTCATATCCGAATTTTGTATTCCATCGACATTTAACTTCAATATGGACCGGTAACTATGAATTTTCAATAGAAACTGTGCGTGTTAAATCCTCCTTGGTGTCCAATTTTATCTCCCACATTTGTGGGATTTTATTATTAAAATATCTCGACAAAGTTGATAAATATTGTGACAACATTGTAAACTCCTTTAAAGACCAGAGAAGGAATAATATTTGATGATATTTAATTCAGAGACGCATTCAGATTATTCTTGAAATCAATGATTTTTTCGTCCAATTTCTCCGGGTAAAATTGGAAATAACTCGAAAACGACGCGTTTTATTGAAAAAAAAATAGGAATACTTTTAGTTTCTTAAATGATTGATGCTTTCGAAAATATGAACCGTTTATCTTTTTATGGTGTTTTAGCGTGTACTAATGAGTCGCCTACCCTGTAACTTTTATACTAGTGAAGATATGGAATATGCACCATGAATAGAGTAAAAACTCAACCAAAATTCAGTTCATTCGAAATAACGTTTCCGTAGATATAAACAGAAAAGTGTTTTTTTCATGAATTTTCGACACCCTGTATCTTCCAAACCAAACCGAATTTTGAAAAATGGTATAGGAAAAAAGTGTTTCGTTTGATGAGAAGAATCTACAGTTAAAATATATGTACAAGTCAAAGACTCACCCTGTACACTCATTGCAATAGTATCGGATTGCTTCTTTTTAGTGGACTGTAGAATGTATTTTTCTGCTGTTTAGAATTCATTTTTTATATTTTCAATACTGTGTATGAACTCAACGGTAACAGAAAATCAACTCTATGATTTATCCACTTTTTTCGAATCTGTAGCCTGAATACCAAAAATATTCCACCTGTTTTTATCACATTTCGGCTTCTTTTCTAGAAACATAGAGCGCTATCAGTTCGCTATCTCTCTTCGTTCAACACGGCCTTTAATTCGCCACCCTCTCATAGTTCTCCTCATATTCTTTCCCACGCCGGAACATGTTAGTTTCACATTTGAGCATGGAAACGTAACGCACAAAAAAAGATCGCCAAATATTCGAAACAAATATCCTCTGAACTGAATTCAAATTTAACAAGTCTGTCCATTCGTTCGGAATAACATGGGGAAGAAGGAGAGATAATCCATAAAATTGTTGAAGTGTGAAATGAACCGGGCTTGGGTGCGACTCTAAAATGTCTGAAGGAATAGAGGGAGCCCTTAGATGACAACATATTGAAATGATTATTGTGCTTTGTGAGATGAACATAATTTGGTACGAGCTGAGAACAAAACCAATGATCTGTGAGGTTATTGTTGAATGTTGTATCATTAGTTTTGTTCTTACTTTACCAGTGGCGGCTGCGTGTGGCATCAAGTGTTCTTGTTAACAGAAAGATATTCATATTGTAAACACTAACGTAGCAATTAATACAACATACTGATTGCTAACTGAAATAACAGATGATTTAAATCGAAAATTCTCCTAACTAAACTAATCTTATAAACAAGTCCACGTAACTTCTGAACTCCACTCTCTGGTTTCGCGAAAAACTTCACAACGACGAGAAAAACAACACACAATAATCCTCGAATCAAAAAGCTAGCAGTAGACAACAAGATAAGTTTTCAGCAGCGGTTTACCCTGTTTCCGTTACGAAACAGATTGCTGTATTGTTCAAGTCGTGTTTGAACTTTATATTAAACTTGTTTCTCAACTTAAGGGATTTATAACTTATAGTGCAGGATGAAATCTTGAATGGTCTGTATGTTGGGTGGTGTTAAATTGACAGAGTTTATGAGATTTGTCGAGGACAAAGAAAATTTGATTAGTTGTTTCCACAGGAGACTTGGAGATTTGAAGCTTGACAGGTATTATCTATCTACTCAAGAATGTTGGAGATTATATAGTTGCTTTTTCTATCAGAAATTCATAAAACTGTTTTCAAGAATCAAATTACTTATCGCATCATTTGAAACAAAACAGAAATATAAAATTCTAGAGACAGTGTAAAATAAGACAAATAGAAAAACGATATAACATAAAGAACAGAAGGTTTTGTGGTACATTCCAAAAGTCTCTGCTAGAAACATGAGTAGCTGATAAATTTTTTCACAGGTTGAGATTTACCAAACACACTAACATTATTAACGATACATAAAAACCTGTAAAAAACGTATTTACGGAACGATGAATTTTAACAACGAAAAGGAGGGAAATGTTCTGGTATTAGCGAATATCGTAAAATGCAAAAACGAAAGAATGTGTACATGGAACGAAACATGCACGATCAAAATAACGAGCCATAACACTGAAAATTGAGCCGGAAAAACCGGAAACTCATGAATTCCAGTTATAAATAGCATTTCAATTGGTGTTAACGCATCCAATTCATCCACGAAAACAAAACGCCCTTTCATTCCTTCCACCTCAAAATGACTTTCCACCACTCCAATTAGATTGAAAGCTTTCAACCTATTTTCAGTTATGTTCTCTCATCGAAAAAACAGCCTAAATAATTATGGATATCATGTCGGTAGTTCTGGAATCTTTTGTCTTCGTCAGTTAGGCTCGCTAGGGAACATTTTTATTCAGAGCAGCATATTAATTTCCATGTAAAAACTTGTAATATAGCCCAGCGCTGTGAATTTCATTATAGGATGCACTGAAAGCAGTTTGGAAGAGAAGTAGAATATGCATTTCACAGGTATTCCTACGGAAAATGCTCTGTCAGGATTTTTATGATTACATTTTCTTGGAATTGAATTGATAATCAAACTATACCAATCTTCCTAGAAACTGTTTTAATAAAGAAATAACGTATGAGAGAAAATGTTGCGAAATCCCTAGTAGTGAATTCATCAAAGTCCCTACCATCAAGGTTAAATCAACACAAATATCTTAGGATGAGGTCAGTGATAAGTTCATGCCAGGATGGGACACGATACTGCATCCTTGTCAACTTGGTATATCCGAACCTGATGAGTCCTAATAGAAACGATACCATGGTTGATGGATGCCTTTCGACAGAAAAACCTTCCAGTTGGTTGATGGAAGGAAAAGGCTTGCCAGAGAAGGAGCACAAACACCAATCACTGGCCCAAAACCTTTCTGTGGTATAAAGATATGCATCTATAAGAAAGAGTTTCTGGAGATAGAAAAAACCGACAGAGAAACAATCTGGCGGAATCTCCCAGCAATGTATCACTCCTCAAGGTCGCAGTGAACTGTGAGCCCTTTCTAACTATAACTATAACCGTCAAAGAATAGTTTCCAGCTCTTTGTGGCTTCTCAACTTCAGAGATTGAAACATGGTTGTCTTCCACTCAGAGATATCCAAGTCCTCTGATCCCATGGTTAGTCTTAACTCTGTATGGTCTGAGCATAAAGCCATATGTCCTTCTTCAAACGCCAGGAACAGAGGCAAATAATGTTCCTTGAACAACATTCAAGAGCTTCCCTTGAGAAGTGTTACTTCTTTATTCTTCCATAAAGGGGCAGTAGCCTGGTTTGCTAAAGCAAGTCAGGTAAGTACGAGGCAAATGCTCGGCAAAGTACAAAGGCTTGTCTGTGTGTGAACCACGGGAGCTATGAGAACGTGCCTAACTAGTGCGCCTGAGATCATCACAGACCTCACACCTCTACATCTAGTGATTGATAGGGTAGCTCATGAGGTCATCCTCAGAGTATCTAAAGAAGGAGCAGGCAATGAGAGAGTCAGGTTTCAGAGAGCTTGGTCCTCTCTGAATGACTACACCTCATCTGCTAACCTTCCTAGTGATGTAATGATTAAGGAAGTAAGCACTGAGAAGAACTTCAGTACAATGCTAAGTAAAAGAGAGGATTGGGAAAGGGAATACAACAACTACAATCTCAAAGAAAATACAATGAAATGGTAAACAGATGGCTCTTAAACCGCTACAGGAGCTGGCGCTGGGATGTAAGGGACAAGTACCAAGTGTGCACTATCGTTAGGCTCCTGTACAAGCGTCCTTCGAACGGAAATATTTACAATCGGAAGATGTCTAGCCATTCATAAAGATAGTCTAGCTGCCGTTAAAGCACTGAGCTCATATGTCATCGATTCAAAGCTTATTTGGGAGTGCCGGAACAAACTCAATGAGGTAGGCAAGAAGAATAAAGTCTTTTTAATCTGGGTTCCCGGTCATTCGGGAATCGTAGGAAACGAAGACTATAAACTATTCTTCTATTAAACTAAATTCATCTAGTGGCTCCATTTGACATCTCGGATACATTCTGGGGTCATTAAAAGTAGTGAAAATTCTCTGATGGTTCTTCCAAGAAAAGTCGAAAACCGACGCGATACAAAATTGAATTTCCTGATATTCAACCCCATCTCTGACCCTATCCACATTCTGCATCCCTTCACGAGTACCCTCCCTCCCTTCCACTCCCACATCCCCAAAGTGCTCCACCATTCGCGATAATTAGATTAATCCTAACCATGCATACTTCAAAACGCCAAACTCCCGTGAGATTCAGGTTTATAAATCACTGGTTTGCGTTATGGCATTGACAAATTAACAATTCAGGCACGGATGGAATCGCGAACCAATTCTAGAGTTATCGGAGGATGTAGGTAGACCCTTTCGAAGGATCAAACCCTGTCGACGGGCATTACAGAATGATTGGGTTGCGAAGTTGACATAGAACCTTCGCGAAATCGATTGGGGGGCAGAATTATGGGGGTTTCGCAAAGGTTGGGTCGTGGAGGTCGCCAAGAGGAATGATTGGGAGGGACAGGTGGGTTGGATGGGCGAATGTCACCTCAGGTGGCAGTTGAACTTTGGTTGGACGAATGGATTCAAAATTTAGCTCAATACTCTTCTCAAACAAACCTAATAAAGATTGTTTCAGAACCACGGGACAAGAAGCAAGTGAACACAATCGTTTGACTCCTACTCGAGTGTTTTCAGGTTGAAATACTTGGAATAGAAAGATGCGTAGACATAAACCTGATGAAAAGAAACTATCAAGGGTAGCAAAGTGAACCATTTTGATAGTCAAGCTGCTTTCAAAGAACTGAACTCCCATGTCATCGACTGAGAGCTGATATGAGAGTGCCGGAGAAAACTCAATGAAGTAGGCAAGAACAGCATGTCTCTTTGGTGTGGGTTCCTGGTCACTCAGGAACCAAAGAAGCCACCACACTAACCAGAATGGCAGCACAAACGCCACTCACTTGAAGAGAACCTTCCTGTGATATGGCAAATGCCCATATAAGAGAGAGTTTTTGGAGGTAGAAGGAACTGAGAAGCTCTTCGAAATAATCTTCCAGGAATGGATAATTCCTAAAAGTTCCATCAGGATTTCGAAGCTTCAAGAACCAAGAATGATTCGGATTCCAGAAAGAAAAAGTGAAAAAGTTACCCATTCTTAATCGTTACCTCACCTGACATTGTCGCCTAAGGAAGCAAAGGATGATAATGGGCTTATCAGAAACTGAAGAGTGTGAGGAAGATGAAGAAACTCCAATCCGATTGGTTACAGAATAACTCATACGGCATCCCAAAAAATTTGGAAAGTGGTATCTTGTAGAGAATCCGAAAACACATCTTCCACAAAAAAATTTTTTTCGAACACGCTCATCTCTGGAAAATATGGAGGTTTCCAGATCATTTTCCGGATTTCCCAAGCCCTGACGGCATCCCAAATAATTTGGAAAGTGGTATCTTGTAGAGAATCTAAAAACACATTTTCCACAAAACAATTTTTTTCGAACACGATCATCTCTGGAAAAATTTGAAGGTTTTAATTTGAAGGAAAACCGTTGCTGGGTCATTTTCCGGATTTCTCAAGTCCCAGACGGCATCCCAAAAAATTTGGAAAGTGGTTTCTTGTAGAGCATGCTAAAACACATCTTCCACAGAGAAATTTTTTTCGAACACGCTCATCTCTGGAAAATATGAAGGTTTTAATTTGAAGGAAAACCGTTGCTGGGTCATTTTTCGGATTTCTCAAGTCCAAGACGGCATCAAAAAAAATTTGGAAAATGGTATCTTGTAGAGCTTGCAAAAACACATATTCAACAAAAAAATTCTTTTCGAACACGCTCATCTCTGGAGAATATGGAGGTTTCCAGATCATTTTCCGCATTTTCCAAGCCCTGACGGCATCCCAAAAAATTTGGAAAATGGCATCGTGTAGAGAATCAAAAAACACATCTTCCACAAAGAAATTTTTTTCGAACACGATAATCTCTGGAAAATATGAAGGTTTTAATTTGAAGGAAAACCGTTGCTGGGTCATTTTTCGGATTTCTCAAGTCCCAGACGGCATCCCAAAAAAATTGGAAAGTGGTATCTTGTAGAGCTTGCAAAAACACATATTCAACAAAAAAAAATTTCTCGAACACGCTCATCTCTGGAGAATATGGAGGTTTGCAGATCATTTTCCGGGTTTCCCAAGCCGGAGGTCAAAAAGCCCTTGATTCTCGAGAGGAAGCAATTGCCTCTGGTGACTGGTGCTTCAACTGGCCCTCAGTTCAACAATCATTTGCGAAGAATGAGTCTAACTGTGTTTTCCCTGTGCCGTTGGTGCAGAAACGCGGATGAAACGGCGGAACATATACTGTTCACCTGCAGTTATCTATCTGTATTGAGGACATTGAGGATAACACACCCAGGTAACCCTACACCTTCCATCTCTATGATGAGAGGGACTCCTCCCTATCGGCATGCCTTCGGGTCTGAGTCTCCGAAGTAATACATGAATGCGTTAGGCCACAAGGCCTATACGTTCGGCAGACTAAGGGCGTCGCATTGGAAGAAGAAATTGAACTAAAACCCCATGAAATTATTATTGCTATTTTTAGAAGCAGGATCTTGTGGTTTTGGAGCTCATCGCAAATGAGGAGGAGGTTTATGGACCCAACGAGGATTTCTCAGCCCAAAAACCTTGACAACTCTCGCTCAAGTCTCTTCAAAGAGAATCAGAGTCCCAGCTATCACCTTTCCATACGAACTTTGTTCCTATATTTTCCCCCTATCGTTACACATTAATCAGAATTATTCATCCCTAGGCTTCGAATCTCCTAACTGGGTTACATCCTTTCTTGTCGCTGGTATGACGGTGATATTTCACGCGCTACCGGTATTTTGGAGCGGTTCGACTTTACCCACGTCAATTTGCAAATTCACGAATTTGTTAGATGGCGTGGGGAATTCAGAGGAAGGATCCGATCGCAGAAGGCGGCGAAATTTAGTGTCGGATTTCTCATAGGAATTATTATATATTTAGGATGATGAACGGGAACTTTGGAGCGAAGTCGAGGCTCGAAGTGTTGGGGGCTGTCATGTGGTGAAATACTTTCCATTATTCATGAGATGGGAGTTTAGAAGGTTGATGTGGAAATGTGTCAAACATACCTCACATATAGGCTGAGTCTTTGAGTTTTACATACAACATATCTCTCACTTTATCAATTGGGCTCGACAATGGCAAATAGTTAATTATGATATCAGTGTTAAAACCGACGTTTTATTTTGTGAGTGAAAAAATGAGCGGAGCGAATTGAACAATTTCACGAACAAAATGAAATCACTTTTAACACAAATACCATACAATGTTTTTTGTTCAACTGCCCTATTTTGCTAATGAAATGGGCGAATTTGCAATGACAATAAACTTCAAAATGCATTTTAATATTCAAATAATCAAAAGGTTGTTGTGAATGTTGCCAACGTAATGATTACTAACAAATGAGAAAAGACGCTGTCATTTGAATTTCGTTCCTGTCCAATTTTCGTCTTGGGTTTTTAACTCCTTAATATGTTTGTCGAGAGTCCAGTTATTAATAAAAATGACGATTTGGTTGTTCCTGTGCATATTGAAGAGTCTGCAAGAAGAGCAAATCTGGAACTCCTACCTAAAAAATCTGTTCAGCAGTACGATATTGCATATAACAATCTCCTGGCCTGGTGTAAACTGAAAAATGAAGAACCTGTTTTCCTGGCATACTTAGAAAGAAAAATCGAAAATATGGAGTTCATCAACTTTGTGGAGCAAATTTTCAATGATGAAGTCAAGCGCCCTTATTAAAAATGGTGTGAATGTTAGTAAATATTTTTAGGTAATAGCATATTTAAAACGGAAAAGTGAAGGATATCGTCCCAAAAAATCGAAAATTCTCACTCATGAACAAGTTGAAAAGTTTATAAATGAGGCACCAGATGAGAAATACTTGATGGTTAAGGTTGCAACTATTTTCGGATTATTTGGAGCCTGTCGGCGTGCAGAATTGTGTAATTTATCAGTGGAAGACATCGAAATAACCAATAAATCATTGGTTAAACAACTTCCAAACACAAAAACGAAAGTCAGTCGTGCTTTCAGTATTATTGGGAAGTATGTTGAAAATTTTCATAAGTTCTTTGCACTGCGCCCTTCTGTCGTCAAACATCGTCGTTTCTTCCTGAAATACATGAATAAAAAATGCACTGCCAATCCAGTTGATATCAATACATTTGGGAAAATTCCATCTTTTGTTGCCGAATTCCTCAAACTACCAGAACCAAAGCAATATACAGGACACTGTTTTCGAAGATCCTCCGCTTCATTGCTAGCAGAATCAGGAGCAAATATAACGGATATAAAAAAACATGGTGGATGGAAGTCTACGACGGTAGCCGGGGGCTATGTTGATAATTCCATTGCATATAGAAATGTCATTGCTGAAAAAATTCTCCCAACCTCAACAGATTTTGGATCATCATCATCCAATATGATGGTACTGATGGTGCTGAGGATTCTAATAATGTGTTGCGAAGCTCCCTAACGTCACAGGGCATTAAAGTTAGTAATTGTTCTAGTTTTACGATTCATATTAATGTTCATAAGTAATGGTTGTTAAATATTGATAATAAAAATTTGCAATTTTTGAATTTTTTTCATCTGATTTCATCATAAGAATATGGAATGCTAAAAATATTTTTAACACCAATGTGAAAAATATTATTAACACGCTTCCACGTAAACAATCAATTTTAACATTGTTTGCTGTCATTGAAAGTGTCACTTTTAATGGCAGTTGTACCAAAAATAATTCTCTTAGTAGGTCCCATCTAGGTCTTTCCAAGGGCAGAGGAAGGGCTCTATTCAATTCACATACACGAAGCCAGGGAGACCAGCAGATACAAATCTTCAAGTCAGACCAACCGTCAGTACCAACATCATCCTTAGGAGCAGGTGTTAACCTTGATGCTTTTTTTGCAAGCTCATCGGCTCTTTCATTTCCTTCAACACCACATTGTGAAGACACTCCCAGGTCAGCAGAGATCCCTGGCAGTTTGATTCCAGGGAACTCAGGGTATGAAAAATAGCCTGCCTCTTATTGTAAATAGAAATTCGCAGATTGATGTCAATAACTTTAGGTAACAGTTGTTAGGAAAGTGAACAACAAAATTACAAAAAGATATTGAATCACCTACGGAGAGGTATGGTGCTTAGAACCCTGTATATGTTTCAATCTTTAGTCATTTCCATTGTGTTGGGAATTATTGCGAGAAGTTATAAAGTTATGCTGTTACGTATCAACCTTTTTCGAATGAGCTTTTATATCCAACAATAAAATATTCTCGTCTACTGTATATTTCAAACGACCCGTTGTAAATAGGTCTAGTTCGAGAAAATTGTTTGATTTGACAAAATAATTGTGGTGACTTCGAAATTCAACAGAAGTGATTAACTGTGATTGTTGAAATGTGCTCGATATCCCTCACTTATTTATATTTCTGTTTTTTACTCACGGCTTCAATGTAAGTTTTATGTTCTCAAAATATTTAAAATACAGAGCCTATACCAACTTGCAAATTCTGGATGTGCGTTGATTGGACACTCCATATTTGTTACAGTGATTTGAGTCAGTCTTCTCCCAATCATCCAGAAGATGATACAGCAGATGGTGAGCTCGATGATGAGACAATCGGTCCGATGCCAAATCCCGAAAAAAACTTTCCCCCGCCATTTCGTTACAGAATTTCAGAAACATCAGCTCATCTTTCAAGTAGTGCCTTGGAAAATTTGGATCGGGGAAATATGGAATTTTCAGAGATTTCTAAAAGGCATTTAACTACCAATAAAATGTGATTTTTCTTCTCAAGATGATAATCAATGTTGTTTTACTCATCCCAGTTTATATCCATTCTTTGAGTCTGATTCATACATCAAGAAAGTTGGATTACAAACCACCAAATCAGAAACGAACGAGGAAGAAATGTGAACAACATAAATAATATGGACTTGGCAACAATTCTTGAATGGGGATCTAATAATTTGGTGGAATTTAACGCATACAAAACACAAGCATGTCTTTTCTGCAGAAAAGCCGATCTTACTGTGCCCAGCATAGAATTGTCGGGAGTGACCATACTGTTGAAGTCATCCATTTCGATGCTTGGTATTACTGTTGGCAGTAACCTTTCTTGGGAGAATCACGTGAGATCCATTGCTAAAAATGCATCCTTAAAACTTGGTTTTCTGTTTCGTGCCAGGAGCTATTTTACCTCAGGTCAGCTGCTTATGATCTACAAGGCACAGATTCGACCTGTCCTGGAATACTTTTCCCATATTTGTAGTGCTGCACCTGAACCAATCCTGAAACTCTTGGATTCTGTACAAAAGAGGGCAATTCGTCTCGTCGGTGATGCCTCGCTTACAAACTCGCTCACTCCTCTAGAACACAGTAGAAGAGTAGGAGATCTGTCTCTTTTTTATAGATTTTTCCATGGGCGATGCTCTTCTGAATTATCAGCAATCGTTTCCCATCTGGCAGTCTCTTTGAGACTAACCCGTCAAGTTGAGTCTTCACATCCCTTCGTGGTCACTTTGGAGACCTGCAGAACATCTCTCTTCAAAGACTCGTTCATCCAAAGAACAGCGAGGCTTTGGAACACATTGCCTAGGGAGGTGTACCCGGAGGAATATAACCTCCAGAAATTCAAGAAAAACACCAATTCCCACCTGCTTGCCCTTGGTTCTCACGATGTTCTCTGAACATTACAGGATATTCCTTTTCGTGAGAATCACAACATAGAAAAAACGATCCAATAAAGATCACATTCCTCAAATAAAGAATAGCTTTATGATTTCGATGTTTCTCCCTTGTCCTAATCCATTCGAAAGCTTACCAGGTAGTAAGTCCCTCATCCGGGACCAGATTCTCATCGGTGAATTGCATAATTGCCTTTGTGCAGGACTTAAGTTATCCACGGAACATCTCGGCTTAATTCTACCAATTTCCTCAATTTTTTGAGAGTCCCTCGTGCGTTTGCGAAAAGATACTGCATTTTTCCTCTTTATCTCAAGTTATTCCCATTCGATTTTTCGCGATCTATCAACAAGATTTTCCACCTTGCATTCCATCCAATTTCTCACTCTACTGCCTCACAATGCTAAATCCTCAATCAATACAACTCTGGCGTGAACTTTTGGCTAGCAAAGGCGCATTGTCTAAGGGCTCAAAAAGTGAATGCCTTCGTGACTGTGCCGAAAGTTTGTTTTCCCTCTATTATAACGTTCCAGATTCTATGATTAGTTTCTGGAAAATGCTCTGAAATCTGCAAAACCCCTTTTTCAAGATGATGAAATTCCCTGTCCATCTCCCAAGTATGGTATTCTTTTTTCCTGACCTATTCTGACCGAAAAACACAGTAACCTTGATTGAAATATTTAATTAAACGTGAGAACGTCCACAGCCGATATTGGGGGGAAGTCAGGGAAGAAATATGGCCTCGGAAAATGAAGAGGAAAACAAAAGGGGTAACACCAGTTCTGGAATGCAGTACAATTGCCAGCTCGGGTGAATTAATTACTTTCGGCTTACGTGTTAGCCAGTTTGGCGTGTTGGGATAGAAGTCGAGAAAGATGAGACGAATCTTGAAAGTTGGGCTGATGATTCTCGATCTGAGCAATAATTAATAGTCTCCAGGACTGGTTAATTCATCAGATATAATTTGCATTTCATCAAATTTGCTTCTTGATGGAGAAACATTGACTCATCAAAAGGGGAGCTCTGAACTTGGCTCGACTAGCAGCTGGAATTTCAATGATTTGGAAGTTTGCTCCAAGTCATTGTAGTTGAATTAGGTGAGATATTCAACTCGTGAAATTTCACTGGATATCTTGGCTCACAGTATTAAACTGAAGACAAAATTTGCGTTGAGAATGTTGTGATTAATTGTCCTATGTCCCTTTTTTTATTCAATGTTTAAGTTTGTTTCTTTACATTGTTTCTGATGTTAGTATTTCAAACTGTTTGTATATTTCTTTTGGGACAATTACTCCTTTTATTTATATCATTAACTGCTTGACTAATACTTGTTTGCTATTTTGATTGCATACGCTACTTGATCCAAGACTGAATCTCTGCCTAAATATGTATGTTGACGCTAATAAAAAAAGACTTATCGCTCTGGCAGAACATTATCATTATTTGATGGCTCAGCTAGCCATGTGTGCCTTCCTGGATGTATCTGGGGTCTTTGACAACACAACACACGTGTCTGTCAGAGATGCACTTGAGAGGCGAGGAGTGAATAATATCATCTTAAAATGGATGTATGAGGTGTTAACGACGAGGATAGCTGAGACATCGATGGGCGAGGAATCCGTCTTCGTCGAAGCTACTCGTGGAACACATCAGGGTGGGGTGTTATCCCCCCTCCTATGGAGCCTGGTAGTGGATGAACTTCTACACAGGCTAACGGAACTTGGCTTCGAATGTGTAGGCTATGCTGAGGACATAGTATTAATAATTAGAGGCAAATTCGAAGGCACTCTCTGCGACCTATTGCAAAAGGGCCTTAGAATTATTGAGCAGTGGTGCTTGGCAGTGGGGCTGAACATCAACCCCACCAAGACCACATTGATTCCGTTCACTCTGAAGAGGAAACTTCCCGCCATGAAAACGTTAGTATTAGACGGAAATATCTTGGAGTGGGGTCTGAAGTCAAATACCTAGGAATAACACTAGATAGCAAACTTCTGTGGAATAAGCATGTTGATAATGCTACTGGCAGAGCTACAAGAGCTCTGATGGCATGCAGGCGTGAATGCGGCAGGAATTGGGGCTGTAACCCAAAAATACTGCGATGGACGTATGTCATGATTGTAAGAACTATAGTCACATATGGGGCAGTAGCCTGGTTTGCTAAAGCAAGTCAGGTAAGTACGAGGAAAATGCTCGGCAAAGTACAAAGGCTTGTCTGTGTGTGAACCACGGGAGCTATGAGAACGTGCCCAACTAGTGCGCCTGAGATCATCCCAGACCTCACACCTCTATATCTAGAGATTGATAGGGTAGCCAATGAAGCCATCCTCAGAGTATCTAAAGAAGGAACATGCAATGTGAGAGTCAGGTTTCAGAGCGCTTGGTCCTCTCTGAATGACTACACCTCATCTGCTAACCTTCCCAGTGATGTAATGATTAAGAAAGTAAGCACTGAGAAGAATTCAGTACAATGCTAAGTAAAAGAGAGGATTGGGAAAGGGAATACACCAACTACAATCTCAAAGAAAATACAATGAAATGGTATACAGATGGTTCTAAAACCGCTACAGGAGCTGGCGCTGGGATTTAAGGGACAAGTACCAAGTGTGTACTATCGTTAGGCTCCTGTACAAGCGTCCTCAAACGGAAATACTTGCAATCGGAAGATGTCTAGATATAAATCTAGAAAGAAACTATCAGAAGTGCGATATAGCTATTCATACAGATAGTCAAGCTGCTATTAAAGCACTGAGCTCCTACGTCATTGACTCAAAGCTGATTTGGGAGTGCCGAAACAAACTCAATGAGGTAGGCAAGAAGAATAAGGTCTTTTTAATCTGGGTTCCCGGTCATTCGGGAATCGTAGGAAACGGAGAAGCCAATACACTGGCCAGAAAGGGCGCACAAACGCCACTCACTGGCCCAGAACCCTTCTGTGGTATGGGAAAATGCACCTATAAGAAGAAGTTTATGCTGAAGGAGAAAACCGAAAGAGAAAAACTCTGGCGGAATCTCCCAGGGATGGATAATTCCAAAAAGTTCCTCCGGAACTTTGAGACTGCTAGATCCAAAAAATATCTGTATCTCAGAAAAAAAGGAACTTCACCTATTCACTGGCTTTCTCACAGGCGGACATTGTCGCCTAAAGAAGCATCTGTTGAGAATGGGTTTATCGGACACTGATGACTGTAGATTCTGTGGGGAGGAGGAAGAAACTCCTATTCACCCGGTTACGGAATGCTATGCCATTGCAAGCCAAAGGAAAGAGTGCTTTGGACAAGAAAATTGTAGTCCTTGAAGCCGTCCCAGATACTGGATTTCATCAAATGCCTGGAACTGGAGGGCGAGCTGTAGGAGGCGCGATGATGACAGCTCTGTCAGGGGGCACAATAGACCTTAAGGTCGTAGTGGGCTGTAACCCCTTTTCACTATAACACTATAACTATAGCCTTCCGGGAACTGTAATCACATAGATCTTCTGTTTTACGCTCTGCTTTTTCATTGAAACCCAAGGAGGTCGACGATGGTGTTGATAAGACCGAGCCAGCTCTGGAAACTTGCATACCGGTGTTCAGCTGTTTCTGCCTTTGATCCACAGAGCCTACAAATCTCATCTGCTGACTTTTCCATACTCTACAGATAATGCTTGTACCGACAGTGCAGACCTACTATCACCCGAAGCTCAGCTTTGAAAGCTTAATGGTATAGATCGGTGTAATCATCACGAATTTTTTGGGCTGAGTAAGTTCAGGAGTGTTTCTCCAGGAGGTTATTCTGCTGTCCAACTCCAATTGGTGGATCCTGGCCTTTATTGGTCTTTTCCAAGCCCACAGAAAGGATCAGGTGTCAGGTCTTGCTTGAGAAGGAGTTATTTGGCAGAAAGGTTCCAGAGCTTTGAAGGCAAAATACCTAGACCATCCAGAGATACCATCCGTAGAGAACAATTTTGTTTCCTTCTGTATTAAAAACGAATGCGTTAATATTCTGCGTTAATATTCTGTTACAAAATGTAGACAACGCTATGTAACCCAACCTAAATTTCATCAAACTCCCCAATATCCTCGCCGCATTTTCCTCATTCCCGAATATGCAAACCCTGATGAAAGGGCCTTATCGTATTTCCTTTCACGTTGTCTTCTCTCTTCCTTCCGAAAAAATTCTATTACCCGAACCACGTATGGAATATCTTTTGCATTCCTCCGAATGAGACTGCCAAGAATTTCCAAGGAATATCTTCCACTCCATGAGGTCCCGGTGTGGAATAAACAATACGAAAAATAGGAAAACTAGGACGACTTGAATTATGGCCGAGCATGATTTGGAGCCCGTTTTTTATGGGGCTTTATTTCGGCGAATTTGGAAGGAAATATCATGAATTCTGAAGGCTGTTTCGAATTCAGCTCGTGTAGATGGAAAAGTCCCGATCGTAGGGGACCCCGGAGAAACTGGAAGGCTGAAACAACTTTCACAACTCAAAATTGAGTTCGTTTGTGGAGTTTTCTGCTTCAGATCGCATAAAGGACTGATTGTGGAAGCACGTTTTTGTCTTTCAGGATCCCAATAGTTAGACTTGTTGTGTGGACAGTTGAAGGAGCATCCTCTTATTACCACTCATTCGTCAGTGACCACTCTTTTCGAAGCAGGAATAGGAAGCAAAAGTATGATTCTTTTGGAGAGTCTTCTGCTACTTTTATGCAGAATACACACTCTTTCTTTCTGCTTAATAAACTTTTTGGTTTCACACCCAAGTATACTCAATTCACAATTATAAAATCACAACTCTGGCCTTGGAAATTTGACACATTCCACTCTGTATCGAAGTTATGACGTTTTTCAAAATCTTTTCATGTTCCAAGTCAACACTATGTCGCCCTTTCTACATTCTCAGCGTATTCTCAGAATGTGAATTCATTCGGAAAATGAATGAATTGGAAAAGATGTGATGGACGAAAATAATTAAGGTTTATATGAATTGATAGGAAGAATTCCTTTTCTAGTTATTTGCATGAAAAGTACAAGAGATCATTGTTGAAATATATTATTTTTCGCCATGGAAGAAAATTGCATTGCTTTCACATAATTTTCATATGCATGCTGGTGAAGATTTAATATTTATTATCCTCTTGAACTGAAAGTTCAAGACTTGACGACATCAATTGTTGATTCTAATCAAGAATTCATTAAAAAGAATCAACCCAAAGATATAAGATGAATTGATGGGTAATTACAAGAATCAAGAATAATGTCAATTTTATTTTGTTGATAACTTTCTTAAAATCAATGTTGGGGTATAAAACTCGGCTGCGTTTGTTCAAACAACATCTAAAGAATACATTTTTCACCATCTCGACCTTTGAAAGGCGTTTCTTATAGGAGAATTAGGTCTAAGTTCCACCTCATTAGTGAGGTACCTAACTTTTGCAAATCTGCTCAGATATCGCCAAATTTCTAGGAAAACCTGAAAAATATCATCCTAATCGACCTCTCGAGGATCCATCTGATCCATCTACTGCGTTATCTGCCCAAATAACAGCTTTTTCAACGAAATTCCCTTGTATCCCTTCAACCTCGAAATGTAACATTCGTCCTGGTCTTGAAAATCGTCCTCACGCTCCAAACTGGTGCTAAAAACAATAAACATACGTTAATCTTGGATATTCGACGAAAAACTCACCTGCAAATATCGATTAAATACCAAAAATCTGCGAACAATTTGTAAACCTTACAAAATGTGGAATATCTTTGATACTTTGATGTAAACAGAGAAACTGGCAACGTCGTTTTATCATCAACGATGTGTTTTGCCGCGCACTGACTTTTCATCATATGATCTGTGCTTCTCATCAGGGGCACCGACTCCTGAAAACGAAACCATGACCTCCTATGAGATTAAATAAAAGTGAATGGAGTATATATAGTTGTAGTTTGGTGAGAGGTTACATTCCACTTCAGGTCTCTGACCTGTTTCTGAACCATGCCTTCCGAAATAATGGAAATTATCGCTATAGGGAAATAGTTCAAATGGAAAGAACAAATCATCAGAGCAAGTAATGGATGAAGTATCATAGTCTGATGAAGGACCCTTCAAAAAGCAGGAAGATATAATTCATTTTCCATCCTCTCATCATCTCTGCTTGCTCCTCAATGAACACCTTGATGTTGATGTCAAACATAAGCATATCTTCAGAATATTCAACAAAAACCACAAAAGCCCTCTCATAATGAGAAACTCGACAATCCTCCAACAATTCAATTAAGAAGATCGATCACTTCACCCTTGATATTCTCCACAAGCCCAAACAAACGTCAAACTCCCATCCAACTTCCGCTTCCATCCCCAGAACTCGAAGATGTCACTTTCTCCCAACGAAATTAGAGCTGCATAACCCGAAGAGTAAATTTCAATTCGCCTGACGTCAAGTGACGGCAGCTGTCAAGGACGGCGGCAGCACCAGTCCGGAAAATTGTTACCGTCGCCAGTTTTCTCTTGGGAAATGGGATCAAGGCAGGTTGGATCATATCGGGAAATCTTTATTGAATTATTGGGAAATGGGAAACGAACTCAATTATCGGTAGAAAATAGTACCAGTATGGCGTTGTCCTCCCACGTAAGTAGAGGGAAGGAGCGTGGAATAATTTATGGAATTAGGTCAATATCGATAGGAGGATCTGAGGATGAAAACTGGGGTGGAAGTGTCAATGTTTTATGAAGAAAAGGGCGCAACAATAAATAAATGAGAAAAAGAAAATGATGGAAATACCCTTGTTGAACGCTGGAAATATAAATCTTACATAACTGCCTCATACCTAGATATGTTCTCATAGTTGATGTCTTTTCTTGTCTTATTGAACAGCCCAAACATAGAAAAAGCCTTATTCCCAAGGAAGCGTCCTTCAAACGACGGGATATCAAGACTATATCATCCAGCATGAAGCAGAAACCAAAGTAGCTGAATAATACACCTCAGTTTTGTCAGTCAGAATGGCAATAAGTGATACTCTTTGCCCAATCCAGTAACCCAATCGAACGTTCAATTCACCATATTAAATTCATATGTCAGCTACCATTATTATTATGAAAAAACAGCCTCAGTATCCTTTTACTGTTGGGCTTAGGCGGCGCATTCAATAATATTGAGACATGAGACGACTATAAAGAATATCGTGGAAGGAGTGAAAAATATCCTCTGCCCTGGCCCCTGATCAGAAAAATTAATTAAGAACTAAACCTTTGTCTCGAAAAATTCGCGATAAAACATAGCTTCATCGATCTCTTGTCATAATGAACAAAAAAGCAACCCTTTTTCCACCCATAAATTTCAATGAATAATTACGCCCCTCCTCTCTCTCTCTCTCTCTCTCTCTCTCTCTCTCTCTCTTTCTCTCGAGTTCCTGAAGTGCCACTTTTTGAGAGAGGTCTGATACGGTCCAGAGACTCCAATAACGAGTAGATTTCGGGGAAGTTCTTCATCCATATCATAGGGATATAATTACCATTATCCTTCTTCTGAGATATTTCAGGAAACAAGATGAAATGAATTGTATCTTGCCACGTGTTCAAGAACTTGACCTTTCGATAATGACATCTCGGTTAATTAAAAAAAAAGATTTAGGTTTACATCGCGTTTTCCTAAGATCTGCAGCTACTTGACCAACATAAGGGTCATGATTTTGATTATATCAAGCACTTACGACGATATATTGGAAAATTCTTAGCCTACTCTAGAACCAAACAAAATTTCAATATCAAAATATTTTATTACTCAACATATTCTCCTCTTGTTTGAATACATTTATCACAGCGAACCTGCAACGTCTCTAGACCTTCCACAAAAAATGTTTCTTCTTGCTCTGCAAACCAGTCCTCCACAGCTTTTACTACCTCCTCGTTGAAAGAATATTCACGACCTTTTAAACTTTTTTCAGTTCAGGAAAGAGATGATAGTCGGACGGAGCCAAATCTGATGAATAAGGGGGATGTTCTAGTAATTCTAACCCTAATCACGAATTTTTTGCATGGCAACATGAGATTTGTGTACTGGGGCGTTGTCCTGTGAAAACAAAATACCTTTCGATAGCTTTCCGCGTCTCTTCTCTTTAATTTTTTTTTCCGTAGAGTGGTCAGTAATGTTGAATAGTGGTCTCCAGTTATAGTTTTACCCTTATCCAAGAAATCAATGATGATTACTCCATGGAAATCACAAAAAACTGAAGCAAGAACTTTTCCAGCAGATTTTTGGACAAGAAACTTCTTAGGTCTTGGAGAACCAGAGTGTCGCCATTCCATCGATTGTTGCTTTGTTTCTGGATCGTAGAAATGTACCCAAGTCTCATCCATAGTAACAATTCGGTTTAAGAAGTCTACATCGTTTTCAAATCGAGAACAGATCGAACGCGATGCTTCTACCCTTGCACGCTTTTGGTCAACATTCAAACATTTGGGGTACCATTTTGCAGAAATTTTGTTCATGCCCAAATTGACGTGAACTATATGATGAACGCGTTCGTATGAAATCTTCAGTGCTTCAGATATCCGTTTTAGCCCAATTCGACGGTCTGATAAAATCATCGATATTTTCGGGAACAGGCACAGAAACTGGCCTTCCCGATCGGTCATCATCTTCAATGGAATATTTACCTCTTTTGTAGCTTGCAGTCCAATTTTTCATGGTCGCATACGAAGGACATTGATCACCAAGGGTATTAAGCATATCTTCGTAAATCTGCTTACCTCTTGACCCTTTTAAATACAGGTACTTGATGATGGCTCGATACTCCAATTTTTCGATTTTAACAATTTCGGTAGACATCTTTTTTTTTTCATTTATTGCGAAACTCTGGTTTACTTTTTTGACGTCGAACTCTACCCTGACACTTCTAATAAGTTATTGTTCGTTGATATGGTAGGTATCGCAATATTTTGTTTATGCATGGAACTGGTTTAGGCTAATTAGATATCAATCCATCCTCATATATGTATTTCCACCTCGTGAATATTCCTCTTTTGGTAGTATGTATTTCAAGAGAGGTTGGAAGTTTCTGAAAGGTTCTCTTAATGCAGTTGAACAATTGGATGAGAACTAATTTAATACCTGCTCAGAAGCAAATGATACACAACTTCAACATTTCAGTACACAATTTTTCGACCACATTCCTAAAAAGAATTGCGAAACTTTCGAAACTTTCGAAACAATGAGAAACAATTAGGTAATGAAGATAGGTCGTTTGTAATTTTTTCCGGAATTTCAAAAAATATTCAATTGTCTGCATGCCGTTATTTCTTCCTTAACAATTAGGTGATATCGAATGAAAAATTACGCATTCTTCGATATATTAAAATATAATTGTACATATATTTATCGAACTATCATTACCTACTCTGTCGATATTTCTGGAGGTAAAAGTTATTAGGAAAACAAATAAAGTTTTAATTCTTCTACCGCAACGATGAGGGAATTGTTTCGAAATTTAATAGTCTAAAAATTAATTTCTCTTCATTATTTCCAGTTCTTTTAAATCTCCATGAAATGAAAGTCAAGGTATACACGTTAATTTTTCCATAAAAAATATTTCCTAGGATGGTCCAATAGATTTGTCCCTACCAATCTTTCAATTTGTAGATGAATATCGCAATACATATGGTTTTACCCCGTATCGATTCGTGCGTGGCTTCCAAAACCGACGTTTCATAAAATATTCATTCTAAATTAGGGCCTGGAGACTTTTTTTATATCTGGGACTGAAAAGGGAAAGGATCCGTCCAGGATTGTAGTGGAAGTCGAGTAGTTCACCCGATATATTTGTATAGGATCCTGGAAAAACACCAATATGAGGTTTTGGATTGGTGTGCGTGCGCTGATCCAATTTAATGAAGGGTTGTGGCTCTTTTTTATTTAATGTTTGGATTGGGCCATTTTGAAGATTCTTATGAACGTTCGTCAGAACATCCTGTCTTGCATCTCCTGAAAAATTAAGTATATTCCTCGAACTTCCAACATGAAGAGAGGTAAGATTGTACAGCCCCTTCACAATTGCGTGTTTTTATAACCGAAAGAAAAAATATTCGACCTAGGGCCGGTATATTCAACCTATCTATAGAGTGTCTAATAGATAACCTTTCGTAAAATTCATCCACATCCTGTAACTAATTTGGGCACATTCACTATCATTCATTTCCTTCGAAGTAATTGGGCAGATAACGTTGATTGATGCGACCTTGAGGTCTTTATTTATTGCTTGGTTCGTTCTCATTGTCTCTGTTTTTTATTGTATTTATTATATTTATTGAATTTTTCTATTTTTTGTATTCATACATTTATTGTGTTTGTACGTATATTTATTCTATTTCTCATCATATTATTTCATTTTTGTCATGCATGATTATATTGATGTATTGGTGGATATATTATGATTCTGACCATGAGATCATGGATGTAGAGTAAATCTTCTTTTGACCAATGCAAAGGATATTTTTTAATTGTGAGTCATGAATAAAGATGACTGCTAATAAACTGCTCCACATGAGTTAGGGATATTTACTTAAATTGCAAAACAATAAAGTTTAAATGAGATTTTTGTGATGAAAATTCATATGAATATGATTTCAAGTTGCATATTAATTTTGGCCTAAAGGTCTGCACCATATACATGGTGGTTAAGAAAAATCGAATAAAATAACGAAATTTTATGCCAGAGAATTCAAGCATTTTAAGACTATCAATATACAATGTATGGCCTCCACGGGCATCAATAACAGCTTGACATCTTCTTTGCATTCTACACACGAGGTTGTTGAACATTTCTTGAAGAATTTGGTTCCATAAACGAGGCAGAAGCTCTCCCAGATCATTTAAGGATTCTGGGGTAGGTTGATGATTATCTAATCTTCTTTAGAGCATGTTCCATGCATGTGCTATGCAATTCAAACTTGGTGAGTGCGGAGGTATTGGTAAATGTAGAATACCAAGCTCCTCGCGCGCATTCTCAACTATGGCTGCACAGTGCGGTCTAGCGTTATCGTCTAGAAATTGAAAAGTTTCACCAATAGCAGCGTGAAAATTTGGCACAACATTGTCAATGACATGCTCCCTATAGTGTGAGGCGGTCATATTCCAAGGACCAATGTGTAGATTTGTGCGCCCGTTGAAACATATCCCGGCCCATACCATAACACTACCCCCTCGGAATGGATGGACTTCTTGGACATAGCGACGATTACGGGGTATGCGTGGGATTGTCCATACCCTTATTCTTCGAGAATCAGAAAATCGTCCATATCTGGATTCATCAGTGAAAAGGACACTACGCCATTGATCGTTCCAATTGATATGTTGCCTTGCCCATTCCAGTCTTTGACGCTTATGGTCACGTGTTAATGGAACTCCTCTTAATGGACGTCTAGAACCTAGATTCACCTCTCTCATGTCGACTGATGGTTTCGATGGAAACTTGGATTCCATCTGCATTTTGAAGAGTATTCCGTAGAATTCTACACGTAGATGTAACGATGAAACGATCCTGAGCAGGTGTTTTTTTTTCGTCGCCCACCGAGCCTTCGACTTTCCAACACGGAACCTGTCTCCCTGAACCTATTCCAAAGTCGAGATATCACACTTTGGCTGACTTGGAGCCTTTCCGCTACAACAATCTGAGTTAGACCACCCTGTAACATTCCGATAGCCCTATTAGCCTCAGCGTTTGTTAATTTACGTCTTGGCATTTTCAAATCGAAGCCGTTGATAAACTGACTTCATTTCAAAATAAGAACATTCATGAAGCATATGCAAAGAACCAAACTTCAGAAAAAAGGCGACCAGATTGACGAAATGTCTCATACTTATTTTTATTGGATCGATTCAAGTTGTTATTGAGTTTTAAATGATTTTACAGCGATTTTCTCGCAGATTCCATACTTTTAAAAACGATTGAATACGATATCCCTAACTCTTGTGGAGCAGTATATTTCGTTGCGATAACCGAACAGGTGACGTTTAGGTATATGACGATTGGAAAACTTAAATTGGTTTCATTGTATCACGAACAAATCCCCATCCTACCCAATAAATCCATCCGTTTCACTTCCGATTCACCACCACGACATCCAGCAATCGAAAGTTCACAATAACAGTTTCCGAATTCATCCTTGAAATTTTATACCGACGATAAATCATTCCCGCAGTCCGTAACCGATCATTTTCTCCAATTAAACAATTCAACCGTTACAAAGGTGAATTCCAATCCGAAATGTTCATGCTGGAACTGGAAGCAATCGATGCGACCTGCCAATAACAGAGATTGGATGAACTGCTTGCAGTTATTATGCGGAATACATGCTTCGTTTGGCTAATTCGGTCTGATTTAGGCGAACACAGGGTTTACGGAAGTTGTAACAATTTTTATCTGCACAAGGCTGCGCTGTTGAAAATGGTGGGTGGAAAACATTTTCTTCAGGAATATTCATCTAGCTGTGCCAAGTTTTCCAGATTGGTTTTGGAAATGAACTGTATCAATTCCCGAAGACATCATCCACCATTCTCATAAATCGTTTGATCTCCCTGGGAAATCTCGCAATCGTATCGTATGGATCAAGACCTTGCCTAGGTGTAAGTTCCTCAAGCAGGCAAGATCCTGGCACTAGCACACCACAGCCTGCAAATTTCATCCGCCGAGTCGTGAATTCGGCACAAGAGATACTCATCCCGAAAGTGCCACATCAGCAGACCCACAATACACCGAAGCCCTATCCGCATTAGCTGTATAAGCTACTTTGTGTAGGACGTAGAGATCTCCATAAATCTTCCTGCTTGTCTTAGTCCTGGAAATCTTCTAATGAGGAGTGTCATGTTGTCATCTCCCATTGCATAGGTATTTTATTATAATATCGTTTGAAAGGCAAAACATTGCATCAGGGACTCCTCGCCAAGATTCCATCTTATGGCGTGTCTCCAAAGCTGTGTTCTCTGCTGGCTAGTTTCCTCTCAAACAGATCTCTCCATGTAGTAGTCGATGGAGTTTCATTTGACTCACTACCCATAAATGCTGGTGTTCCGCAGGGATCAATTCTGGCTCCAACACTATTTCTATTCACATCAACGATTTGATGAAAGCAACTTCGTATGATAGTACCCTTCTTCTAGGGATCCAATACCAGCCAGCCAAATCAAAAACGAACGAGAAAGAAATGTTAACAACATAAGTTATATGGACTTGGCAACAATTCTTGAATGGGGATCTAATAACTTGGAGGGATTCAACGCAAGCAAAACACAAGCATGTCTTTTCTCTAGAAAAGCTGATCTTACTGTGCCAAGCATAGAATTGTCGGGAGTGACCACACCATTGAAGTAATCCATTTCGATGCTTGGTATTACAGTCAGCAGTGACCTTTCTTGGGAGAATCACGTGAGATCCATTGCCTAAAGTGCATCCCAAAAACTTGGATTTCTGTTTCGTGCCAGGAGCTATTTCACCTCAGGTAAGCTGCTTATGATCTATAAGGCACAGATTCGAACTGTCCTGGAATACTGTTCCCATAAGTATTTGGAGTGCTGCACCTAAACATACCCTAAAACTCTTGGATTCTGTACAAAAAAGGGCAATTCGTCTCGTCGGTGATGCCTCGTTTACAAACTCGCTCACCTCTCTAGAACAGCGTAGAAGAGTGGGAGATCTGTCTCTATTTTATAGATATTGCCATAGGCGATGTTCTTCTGAATTATCAGCAATCGTTTTCCCTCTGGCAGTCTCATCGAGACTAACCCGTCATGTTGAGTCTTCACATCCCTTCGTGGTCACTTTGGAGACCTGCAGAACATCTCTCTTCAAAGACTCGTTCATCCAACGAACAGCAAGGCTTTGGAATACATTGCCTAGGGAAGTGTTCCCCGAGGCATATAACCTCCAGAAATTCAAGAAGAACACCAATTCCTATCTGCTTGCCCTTGGCTCTCGCGATGTTCTCGGAACATTACAGGGTATTCCTTTTCGTGAGAACCCCAACATAAAAAAAAACACTTCTATCGTTTATTACAATTCATCATCTTCACCGAAAAGAAAACTTCTTGGTCCTTATCCGCTCTACTTGCTCCAAGTATTCTCCAAACGCTGCCATTAATTTAGATAAACCCCGATGAACGTTCGGGTCCCTCAGCTCTCCGAAAAAAACATTTTTTACCTCCATATTCCCAAGTTTCCCGGGAATATTATTAATGATGGGCGAACTTACGAATTGCTGGTTCCTCGTCGAATCTTGCCCCCGAGCAACGATTCCGTATCCGTTCTGCATGATGCTGAGCGTGCGTCTAATCCAGGACCAGGATGAGCCGCAATTTCAGCATGTTTACTTATATGTGTGAAGGGAGCAATTGGGCATATTTGCTTTAGTTGTGGAAGAACAGCGAAATGCAGATTCAATATAGGAAGTTCATTTCGAGTGTTTTTCACGAAAGCTGCTGTGTAAGCGTTATGATGTTTATGAAGAACCGAATGGACCATTCGGAGCGATCGATCGTCAACTTAGTCAACTGCTGGATGCAATAAGAATATCCCTAAACTTGAAGCCCATACCTGGGAACTGGGTTGGGAATATGAAGAAATTGGATCAACTGGATTCAAACCTCTTGGCAAAATCTATGGACACATGGTATGCAAGAGTCCAGAACGGGTTGGCCTAAGAACTAGACCTGGGTACCCATGAGGCAAATTCTCCTTAGGATGTTGTCGATCTTATTAACACCATCAACGACCCCCATGGGTTTCAATGAATCAGTAGGGTGAAGAACAAAATATCTATGTGGTCGCAGTTCCCGTAAGGCTTACCGGGCAGGGTCTAGATAGCCAGGAATTTCGTACGTGGCGACTCATTGCCACAGCGAGTGTAGTGATCTGCTGCTACACGCTTAAGCCAATACTCAGGAGGGGCGCTCTCCAGAAGCGACACCTGGGTACAACGGTATGATCGGCCTTAAGTCGAGCCTCATCCTTCAACCTTAAACCCTCGTTCGCTTCGATCAGGAGAGTTTCTGTCCCAAGGTCATTGACAGAGTCCTGTGATCGAAGCCGGGACGAAACGTGAACCTCATCTCGATTTATCGCGCCATAAAGCTCATTCTGTAATGTAATCCGGCCAAGAAAGCCTTCATCAGTTTATTATAGATGAAAAAATTCTGAGGAATCATCCCTCAAGTTCTCCAGATACAACCCTGCTCATAAGGACGGATAATCATGTCACTTAAGAACCTAAAATAACCCTTGTCGTATCTTCAGCTCCCAAAGCATCGTCACGTTCAAGCCACTTACCTTTTGAAGCACTCTGGATTATTCACAACATGTTTGCTGTCATACGTCTGGGGGTGGTGATGGGGCGGCGTTGGATCGAAAACAACCCTGTTGGAGCCTGTCGGACTCGCCGTAGGAGAAGTTCGCGATCTATTTCCACCGAAAGAGGCAGAAAACCACTATTTCACTTCACATGGGTCGGGAATCGATCTGGAAAAAATAGGGTATTTTATTTGAGAAGTGCAGAAGTTACGCGAGAATTCTCATAATGGTGTAGGTACGAAGATGGATTACGGCTCCATTTTTCGGCTTATAGGTTGGGGGAAGTTGAAATGGAATTTCATCCTCCATTTCTTCTCTCTCTCCTTTTCATTTTATTCTTTTGAATTGTGTTTTCTTCGTTGTGAAACTTTGTGGGGATCATTTTACGGTGAGTGAATATTGAATGGAGTTCCAGGGGAGTTAGGAGAGATGTCATAGGGAAAAATTGCACACTTATATCTTCCAGCAGACAAACCCAACACCACTATCTCATTGAGTCAGCCTTGTTGTACGATGGGGTGGCGCATTATCGTCCCAAAATTACAAATTAGGCCCAATAGAAGCATGAAAAAATGGAATAATATTATCAATGACTTGCTGAAACATAGTGAAACATAGGATTACCATTGTTAAAGACTTTCACATTGTATATCTGCGCATTTGTAGCAGCATCAAGCACCAACAATTCTGTACGTCCAATGCCTCCTCGACCAGTAACTGTACTGCCTCTGAACGGATCAGGATGGGTCCTTAGGAGCCCACAAATCTCATCTGCTGACTTTCCCATACGACATATGACAGGTCCCCGTCAGCAGACATACCATAACACGAAGCTCAGCTTGTGACAGCTTTAGGAGCATACTGAGCAGACTGAGTAAGTCCAGCAGGTGTTAACCTTGATGCACTTTTCGCTCATAGTAGGATCATTTTTTTGCCTCTGGCCAGTAGCTTTATGTTGTTACTCCTTGGTCAGTAGAGATCCCTGGCCGTGTGATTCCAGGGACCTTAGCGTAGCCTGTCTATCCGTGGTAATGAAGATATGCGCCTCTTTGAGGTTCATGTCAAGACACCCCTAGGAGCATACGTAAACAGCCATTATCTCGGTCTGTAAAATAGAGAGCTCACTGCTCAGAGCTTTAGAGATCCTCAGTTCAGGTATATATACCCCAATACCAGTGCCTCTTTCTTCAGCTATCGGTGAAACATATGGATGACTTTTTGTCTACGCGATTTACGATTGTGATCAATGTCTTATATCTTAATTGTTTTTTTTTGCTCCCTGTTTGATATCTTCTAAGTTTCAGGCAAGTTTTTATCGTTTGTGTTCTGGATCTGTTGTTTAACGTTCTTACAAGGTGACAAGAAAAACTTCGGACAAATTTTGCTGTATTTCAGCGCAGCCAAATAATTTTTATTCTCTTGGTTTCTCTACACTTTCCTGTACTAATATGTGAATTTTCAGTTTGATATAATTTCATCTCACAGAGTTTTAGAATGTCAAACAAACGTGCGATTTTGGAGCTGTTTCGTCAAGGTAGGCATCAATGCGAAATTGTTCGTTTGCTCAATGTGCCTCGACAAACCGTGTCCGATGCAATTCGTCGCTTCAAGGAGCTTGGCCATGATGGTCGTCTTCTAGAAAGTGGTAGAAAACGCACTGTCAATTCACCTAGCAATCACAACATCGTCAAGAAGCGAGTCAATCGAAATCCGAGGGTTTCCATGAGGAAAATAGCCTGTGAGACCGGTATCAACCGCGAATCATACAAGCTCCAAAAAGTTCAACTCCTCACGGAGGAAAACAAGCGCGTACGACTACAAAGGTGCCGCCAACTCCTTCGTCTCGCCGCCGGTCAGCAATGGAAGCGAATTCTATTCACAGACGAGAAGCTTTTCACCGTAGAACAATCCCACAACCACCAAAACGACAGAGTCTGGTCCGTAGAGGCTCCCGGTACATCGGTCATCGTCGAACACCGTCAAAATCCGCAATCCGTCATGGTCTGGGGCGGAATTTGCGGCAGTGGTAAGACTCCCTTAGTTTTCGTGGATCAAGGGGTCAAAATCAATCAAGAAGTTTACCGCTGCGACATCCTCGAGGCCGTAGTACTTCCGTGGGCCAAGCAGCACTTCGGCGATATGCATTGGACCTTTCAACAGAACTCTGCTCCGGCTCACAGTGCGAAAATGAATGGTGTAAGACCCATTTTCCTTGTTTTATCTCATCTGTAGAATGGCCGCCCTACTCACCGGATCTCAACCCAATACAGCGTGTGGTCGATTTTGGAGCACAGGGCTTGTGCTAAAAAACACAAAAATTTGGAGTCGCTGAAGCAATCTCTGCGCCGGGAATGGAACCGATTAACGCTCGAGGAGCTGCGGCCCATTGCCGAAAATTTCAAGAAGCTTCTGGAGCTTTGTATCGCCTCCAAAGGAAGCCACTTCAAAACGGCTTGAATATATTATTAACAAATGTTCAAGCTTTTATTATTTGTTGTTGTTTTGTTCAATTTCTTCTGTTTGATAAAGTTAAATGAAAAAGAGTTTGTACGAGGTTTTTCTTGTCACACTGTATAATGAACTCTGATTCAAAATCTGTGAAATACATCACATCTGGCTTTACAGTAATCCATTCACTGTCAGAGCAGTTCAAAGATAAAGCATTATGAGTCTAGAATATTACCCTCTCGAATACACAGACTATATGCCATGTATGGAAAGCGGTATCAGATCAATACTTTAACATTATTTTGTGCAAACAAATCATTTTATCTTATCGAATATTTCAGATAAGGGACTTTTTCCAATATTTCATAGCCTGAACTTTGTAGAGGTTTTTGAATTTCATGCTGCTGTACAATTTTCAGCTGTTGAAATAATTCTGCAATATATGCTACTTTCAAATCACATTGATACGATGCAAGAAAACTTGCTCTCCTATAATTTTTTTAAAATTAGTCGAAACAATAAGTTCACTTCACCCTGGCAACTTGCTTGCTATTCCACGGAATTATATCGAAAAACTTCACCCTATATTTGAAATTTCATCATAGACTTTCAGATTGTTCTGCTCAGAGGACACAGAAAAAATTCAAGAGAGATAGGAATCGACAAGAACGGCATTTCCTTCGTAATTCAGAAGAAAAATAGAAAGGAAATTGCATTTTCCCAGTTCCATTCCAGGAGAATCCACAAACCGACTTTATTACGGGTAAATGATGAGGAAAATTCAAGATAAGGCCCGTAGCCATTTGAATAAGGAAGCTGAAACAAGGGACCTCTGAAGAAAATTTGGCCATTGATGGGTTAGTTCAATGTTATAGGTACTGTCTCATATTTTCATATTCTTGTTCCCTTGCTTTTCATTTTCATTAATAGTGTTGTGACTCACAGTATACAATTCTCCTACTGAATAATACAGAGGGGTAGAGCTAACATTCAAATGTGACCCTTTCGGAAAACTCCCTTAAATTTCTCCAAGTTTAACTGTCCATCAGAACCAATTCCTTAGGCAAACACAGCATCCCTTGATATTTAAATGAGGCCCGGTTTCAACAAGCCAAAACTCTCAGTCTCAACAAATCGTCAGAGATCGTTTTTTTTTCTTTGGTTCTTTGTGTGGAGGATTGACTGAAAGGAGAGTGATTTACTGCAATGAAAATACCGGAAATGTTACTCTCACGTGAGGATGAGAGGTGGGAAGAAAGAGGATTTTCTTTTCTTCTTTGGAAGGGTATTTTGTTGGTCTTTGTTGGATAAAATAAATAATTTAGCACACCACTGGGTGCTCGGAGATGTATTCTGGGGAAAGTATATCACAATGATATCAACGTAGTGAAAACAAACCGACTTTTCGCGAAATCTGCGTGTTTTATTTATCGTTTCAGCAGTGGAAACTTTTGGTTGAACATTGCGGATTGAATATTGAATGTAAACATTGTTTGTCTGCGGAATATAGGACATGACCCCTATCAGTGTAATTCAACTGGCATTTTATGCGGAATTGAATTCTTCCAAAGCGAATAAACATTTTTGGGCGGTTGTCCTTCTCAAAAGAGAGCTATGCAATTTAATGACTCTTTTTCGAATTTTGAGCTGAACGGATAAACCTAGAGACTTGAAAATTTCAGGGTATTTTCCAATCGCGATTGCCTCAGTTCCTTTCGTTAATGGACAAAATTCGACTAGGGGTTCCGTAAATATGGCCTTTCGAAGTGCTGTTCTGACGATTTCAAAACTGCAGATTTCATCGTGATGAAATTTTTGCAGTAAAATAAAGAAAAACATATTGAAGCCGCATGCAGAATTTTGTTCAGATAGCTCAACCAGAACCATATAAAATACTAGCGAATTGGAAACTGTGGATAAAATTTTTCGCTTTAGGTAACTCAGTTTTTATGAATGCGTTGATCCACCGGTCTATTACTAGCTAAATAGCAAATATTTTTGTGTGTTTCATGATTGTAGGGTGTATAAAAGGCAGCCAAGAAATTGTTTTCCTTATTATTTTTATCATTTTTTCGTAAACTCAACGATTTCTGAGAAAGAACCATTATTTTTTTATGAGAAGACAAGGAATTATTCTTGAAATTTTGTATCACTCACAAATTATATCGTAAGAGTCTTAATGTCAATGAATTGAATTATAACTTTTAAGTTTATTTGCAGTTTTTGTCTCAAGTTTTACTTCAATATGGGCTTAGCATTTCTTCCATGAAAATCAACCTGAATTATCAGTTGGAAGGACCCATATCAATAGAATTTTACAAACATTATTCTATTATTCGTCTTCAGAAATGTGTTATTGCTGCAGCAACATTATTTTAACGTATCAAAAACATCTAAATGAAATCATCTTGATTCTAGCTCAGAGAGCAAATGATGAGAGCGTCTTTGCAGTACAACATATCTACCACAAAAAAAAATTAGAAATTACTCACCGAAAAACAAAACAAGTAAATAAGCCAAAATCACACTTTCAACACACACAAAACACGTATTTACCGAAAGGAAAAGTTACATAAAGAAAATCCGCTTCTAAACAAAACGCTGATAGAGGTCAAATGCTCCCAAAACCGGTACAGGAAGTGCCTGATGATATCTCCTGGAAAGACAGGGCGATAAAGTATTTTATTTCATTATTGAAATAGACAGACAGGGTTCGAAGGAAACTCGCAGTTTACACGGAGGAAGACGGTTCCAGGGCACGTCCACGAAGCGACGCTTTGTCGAAACAACTGAATGAAAGAGCGCCGCGACGCTCAAGCACCACGTGACCAGAAAGCTTATCAGTTTTTGCGAGTACGTGATTGCAGCCGCTGAAAAATTTCGGGAAGGATGGACACCCTGTATCCTGCATCTAGAATTAGAAGCGTGTCTGAACTTTTTATTTATTTGTGAGACTTCTATTCTTGAGGCTGAAATTTAAATAATCACCCCTGTATATGATTGAGGAGGCCCTTTTTAGGCAAGAGGCTACACCAACAGCAACCACAAGAAAGAGTTTCAAAAAGAGGAAACCAAAAAATCACTGTGGCGGAATCTTACAATAATGGATAATACCAAAAAGTTCCTTGTTCACATTTAATTGTAAGTTTTTCAGTTTTAGTTTAACTCTTTTACTATCAGTTTAACCGTTATTTTCACTCACTTTTGCTTGACATTCCACATAAACCTTTTACTGAAATAAGTTATGTTTTGCCTTTAAATAATTTTTTTATATTTGATCACTAATATGTAATTTAATTTTTGTTTTCATCAAACCTTTTTCCTACGAAAACGATTTTTGATATATAACGCATAATAGGCTGTCCACTTTTCTCAAGATGGCTGCTGAATACAAGGAGAACAAATTGTGGTCTGGACACACCTCCAAAAAACTCTTCAGAATATTGTTTCGATACAATATGACATGGGTATAATTTCATCCGAAAATGATTTAGTAGCGAGTTGCTATCAATTGTGAAATGGGGTTGGGTTTACGTTAAGTCCCAGCTTCGCTCATAGGACTCATCAGATTGGCTAATGTGAGCGAAGCCTGCCAATGACGTAGAATTGTTAAATTTTACCTGCTCCAAGCGAACGAGTTCGTCTTGAAGCCTATGGAACCGTAGTACCCAGGTATAGCTTCGGGAGGGCTCTCTCGGTGCAGATTTCCACAAACGATGGAAGACGGTGAGTCGCCACATGCCTTTCCCCCCTCAATAGGACATCTGGTCACGATGCCTGGAGACCTGCAGCGTGTGTTGTTGGTGATCCACGTTCCATCTCCTGGTTGAGAGTTGAGAGAAGCGGGACGGGGTTTACGTTTCGTCCCAGCTTCGCTCACAGGACTCATTAGATTGGCTATTGTGAGCGAAGCCTGCCAATGACGTAATTGTCAAGTTGTCCTGCTTTAAAGCCAATGTAAACGTAGTACCCAGGTACCTATGGCTTTGTCCGACCTTTTCTGAACACTTGACCACACGCTGGTGGACGAAGAGTAGCCACAGTTTGATAGAATGGAAAAAGTGTACATCCTGAATTTCCATGAATATAATCTTGTGATTCAAGAGTTTCGTTGAGATAAAACCACCATGAATTAATTTCTCTTGGAGAATTTTTTTTAATGTTGTGGTTTTCACGAAAAAGAATATCCTGTAATGTTCAGAGAACATCGTGAGAACCAAGGGCAAGCAGGTAGGAATTGGTGTGCTTCTTGAATTTCTGGAGGTTATGTGCCACGAGGAACACCTCCCTAGGCAATGTGATCCAAAGCCTCGCTGTTCGTTGGATGATCGAGTCTTTGAAGAGAGATGTTCTGCAGGTCTCCAAAGTGACCACGAAGACTTAACTTGACGGGTTAGTCTCGAAGAGACTGCCAGAGGGGAAACGATTGCTGATAATTCAGAAGAGCATCTCCCATGGAAATATCTATAAAATAGAGACAGATATACTCTTCTACGGTGTTCTTGACTTCTTGAGAAGTGAGCGAGTTCGTAAGCAAGGCATCACCGACGAGACGATTTTTTTTCTACCTAATCCAAGAGTTTTAGGATTTGTTTAGGTGCAGCAATCCAAACATGAGAACAGTATTCCAGGACAGGTCGTATCTGTGCCTTATAGATCATAAGCAGCTGACCTGAGGTGAAATAGCTCCTGGCACGAAACAGAAAACAAAGTTTTTGGGATGAACTTTTAGCAATGGATCTCAGGTGATTCTCCCAAGAAAGGTTACTGCCGACAGTCATACCAAGCATCGAAATGGATGACTTCAATGGTATGGTCACTCCCGACAATTCTATGCTGAGCACAGTAAGATCGGCTTTTCTAGAGAAAAGACATGCTTGTGTTTTTTGAGCATTTTCAATAAGAAACTGTGAAATGGGTAAATCAACTGTTAAAGAATAAAACAATTCATTTCTGCTGTAGTACAATTTATTCACACAAAATAGAGGTACAAGTAAAAATTATAATAACAAAGAATTCATATTCATAAATCTTAACACTGCTTATGGGGAAACATAACCAATGATATTAGTCAATCAAGACACCTTACTCATTATACATCTGCAGCTTTTCAATCTTGAATCAATAATTACCCATCAAAGGCTGAACAGTTTATTCATATCCAAGGACAACTAGAAGCAAACTAACCTCAAATGATACAGCATCCGACAATGAATGAATTTCATTCAAGGGATTGGTAACAGTAGAATATTCTTCCCTAATGTTTCCTTCAGTAAATGCGGATTAATTTGAATAATTTCAACAGGGATTCTATAAAACCAAATATAACGTAGCACACACAGATTTGTCCAAAGCATATAAATAGTTCAATTACCAGTTTTCATCTACGCCATCTTTACCATTAATGGAGCTTCAGGAACATGCGCAAGCGCCTGACTATGTCTCACCGTTTTGCCTTGAATGATGTCACTAAAAATTGATGGGAACTCCTAGTTTTTCGTTTACTAGAGAAAAATAATTGGAATATATTCATGTAGAAAAATACTTTTTTCAATAATCTAAGGGGTCTAACTCTGGATTTCCTTCAATCATGTGACAACTCGTACTAATCTACTGTAAAGACCTGGCACAGTTTGCTTGTTTCTGTTTTAATTTTAGCAGTTATTTCAATGCATGAAGAGGTTGAGAAAGACTTTCAAATCAAGTTCTTAAAGGCCTTCAGTTTGTGACCCCCTATACGTACTAACATCTATTCGTAATCGAATTATTACTTAACTTCTTTGGTTCTCAAAAAGTTACATAGAAACACTGGTGCTACATACATACAATGGCCTTAAAAATCTCATAACAGTAGTCAAAAGATAAACAACAAAAATCAAGATTGAAAGTAACTCCGTTTCATTAGTAAGGGTAAAACATTTGAAATCGAACGAATTTTTGAAAATCCACCCTTAATAAAAGGTACTGTACCTAAAACTTGTGCTAAATGGAAAAAAGGTAAAATTTATAGCAAATTATTGTACGAGAATAACACAGATCCCCAAAATATATCATTAGGGAAATAACAAATGGCAGTATTATTATTTCATATCAATATACAAGAAATTCAATTAAATACAAGATGAAACTGGTAGAATACTGTAGGCTAGTGATGCCTTGATAAAGAAGAAATGCTAGGGAATAAAGCATAATATATAAACACCATAACCGTAGAAGCTGATTCAGATCTTATTAAAATTTATTATATCGAAGAAAAACATAAATCATACATAATAAAAAACACAGTCGTGCGAAATTGAAAATAAAACAGTAATAAAATATGAGGTATTTGCAAATCATTAAAGGTACTGGATACACCAATAAACGTCAATTTCGCAGGAAATGCCAATATCGATAGAGTATCTTATTTACATTTTATTTAACAGTGGCAGTTTGCTGTGCAAGATTTGTGGTAGCACCCGGTAATCTAGACAAGACCTTGGACAAGTCGACTCCAGTTAAGGCATTCACGGTTGGTGGGATTTGTCCGACGAGACGAGCAATTTCGGCTGTTGTATTGTCGGGACCTCCTATCAGGACTATTTCTTCGGTCTTGGACAAAGGAGCTGCAACCTCAGCTGCGATCTGTTGAAAGGAACAAATGTTATTTCATTGAAACCAAATTATAATAAAGACTGTTAAGAATAAATTTTTTTTGTCTCATCCATCTAATTACCTTGGGTAGGGCCTCTAGGACTATAGACATGATGGCTGCCTCTCCGTATTGTTTATAAACATTCGCTTTCATCTTCATTCTGGAAGCTTCTGCCTTTCCAACACCCACGATAGCGCTAGCTTCAGCTTGACCAAGAAGCTTGATCCTTTCGCTGTCAGCCTGAGCGTTTTGTACGGTCTGAGTCCTGGAAGCAAGCAAAAATTGAATTAATGAATCAATATATTTCAAATATGAACATTCAGCTCCAAAGACTAAAGAAATAATATACGTTATTCTTACCTCTTTCCTTCAGCGATGGCCTGTAGCCTATAGCTTTCAGCTTCAGCAGGTAGCCTTACAGTTGAGTTCAATTCCCGTTCTTTCCTCATGACCTCTTGGACCTCGATTTCGATCTGTTTCTTTCGTTCCACCACGTCGATCTGGATCTCTTCGTTCCTGATCTTCTGGCGAATCTTGGCCGCTTGGAGTTCGTAGGCCAGTTGAGCTTCAGCTTTCTGCAAGATGATTTAAAGATCAAATTAGAGTTTCGAAGATGAGGTATAAGTGTATTCTTCAATTCTTCATCACTGATAGAGCAAATAGGAGGATGTATTGATATCTAGTTAACCTAGACCAGTTCCATGCATGAACAAAATATTGCGATACCACATCAACGAACAATAACTTATTAGAAGTGTCAGTTTAGAGTTCGACGTCAAAAAAGTAAACCAGAGTTACGCAAGAAATGAAAGAAAAAAAGAGGTCCACCGAAATTGTAAAAATCGAAAAATCGGAGTATCGAGCCATCATCAAGTACCTGTATTTAAAAGGGTTAAGAGGTAAGCAGATTTCGAAGATATGCACTTGGGGATCTAGGTCCTTGGACTGCAAGCTTCAAAAGAGGTAAATTTTCCTTTGAAGATGATGACCGATTGAGAAGGCAAGTTTCTGTGTCAGTTCCCGAAAAAATCGATGCAGTTCACGACATGATTTTATCGGACCGTCGAATTGGGCTAAAACGGATATCTGAAGCACTGAAGATTTCATACGAACGCGTTCATCATATAGGTCACGTCAATTTGGACATGAGAAAAATTTCTGCAAAATGGATCCCCAAATGTTTGAATGTTGACCGAAAGCGTGCAAGGGTAGAAGCATCGCGTTCGATCTGTGCTCGATTTGAAAACGATGTAGACTTCTTAAACCGAATTCTTACTATGAATGAGACTTGTGTACATTTCTACGATCCAGAAACAAAGCAACAATCGATGGAATGGCGACACTCTTGTTCTCCAAGACCTAAGAAGTTTCGTGTCCAAAAATCTACTGGAAAAGTTCTTGCTTCAGTTTTTGGGATTGCCATGGAGTAATCATGATTGATTTTTTGGATTATGGTAGGAAAATAACTGGAGATTACTTTTCGACATAACTGACCACTCTACGGGAAAAAATTAAAGAGAAAGACGCGGAAAGCTATTCAAAGTTATTTTGTTTTTACAGGACAACGCACAAATCTCATGTTGCCATGCAAAAAATTCGAGATTTAGGGCAAGCATTACTAGAACACCCCCCTTATTCTCCAGATTTGGCTCCGTCTGACTATCATCTCTTTCCTCAACTGAAAAAAAGTTTCAAAGGTCGTTAATTTTCTTCCAACGAGGAGGTAATAAAAGCTGTGAAGGACTGGTTTGCAGAGCAAGAAGAAACATTTTTTTTGAAAGGTCTAGAGACGTTGCAGGTTCGCTGTTATAAATGTATTCAATTAAGAGGAGAATATGTTGAGCAATAAAATATTTTGACATTGAAATTTTGTTTTGTTCTATAGTAGGCTAAGAATTTTGCCATAGATCCTCGTACCACAACAATTATAATCGATATCGATATAATAGATTAGAGTATTCTAAACTCAGAAAGCTAAGCTATGAACTGAAACAGTTATTGATGGAAAATTTATCCTATCCAATTCAAATTAATTATGTCGTAGAGAACATTCAATATTCCGAATTCCAAGAAATAGAACAACATTTATCAGTAAACGGGATTTTCGACACAAAGAACGAAGTTAAACTGACTTTCCGATAAACAAATATGTAAAACACCTGATAGAATAGCAATCAACTTAATGACCACATCAGTAGTAACGGAAAAGCGTCACAATACAAAATTACTTACGGCAGTATTGATTTCCTGGTCGAAATTAGCTTTTTGCAGTTTGAACATCCTGGAATTGTCCTCGATTTTCGTGTCGGTAGAGTATTTGACGTCCATTGCTGACTTCTGGCATTCTGCTTCCTGAAAAAAGTATGCAATTGTTGAAAAGTCATTATCCACAGAGTTATTACGTAAACCAGGGAGACATTATTAAAAACCAAACATGAGGATAACGTCCTTGAGTTAGGACCAACTGAATAAATGTGAGAAATGGACTAGCAGAGATCAGTGCCACATAACCCAACCGCCGAGAGCAACCGATATGGTTGGAGTAATTTTCATACTTTCGGGTATGATTATTCAGGATTCCCGCTCCTTATCGACACTCTGTGTGAACTCACCCTTATTCCAGCGTCCCTGTTAGCCTCAGCCACACCTGCGTCCGCATCCCTCTTCACGGAGGCCGTCTGGGCCTTGCCTAGGGACGTGAGGTACTGCACGTTGTCGTACACGTCTTTAATTGTGAAGGACAGGATCTCTATTCCCATCCTTCCCACATCTGGAGCCGCTACTTCTCGTACTAAAGCCGCGAATTGGTCCCTGTCTCGGTAAACTTCTTCTACTGTAAGAGTTCCTGGAAAAAAAAAGAATGGTCTTAGTGGCGTCTTAAGGAGCTTTGTTGTTTATGTAGCAGCCGAGGGATTAAAAGTCTTCTTGGAAGTTTGAGTACATACTATGTTTATTCGAGGACTGAAAGACGTCACACCTTTCGTTCGTTTAAGTGTCATGCTTTAATTGTTAAGGTGATGACCGATTCAAGGTTCAAGAGTAAACAATGATTTCCCTCTGGTATTTCATAGTTCAATGAACTCTAGTGCCTCTTTTTAAGGTAGCTGAAAAAAGATCTAGCCTTGTACGCTCTGAATGCTTCATCATGAATCCAACAGGTCAGATTTTAAGTTGTGGGTACAACGACATTTTTTGACCGTTGGGTATTCTGTAAATTGATCCAAATTTCCTATTCACACGACCTTGCAACATTGTCAACCCAACCTAGATCTCGAGGAAAAGTACCACGAGATAAGAGCAGTAATCTAGTACAATTACAATTAAGTATAAACAACTTGTCCGAAATTTCAATACTCCTACAAATTGCACCTGATTTAATGGAACCACTAGGTGAAGGTTATGAGTGACTCATCGTCTTGAGGTCCAGATTCTTCCGCCTATACAGCGTCTGTAATATTACGTAGACTTTTGCAACATTAGTAAATCGATCGGAGGGAAACTGAGATGTTGAAAGACAACTTTCTCGAAGTTTGAAGTGTGAAATAACAAATTAACAAATGATTTGATTTAGGTAGTATAACTTTTCCTGTCTTGTAGACATTTTCTTGCAAATTACAATAGGTACTTCTCTCACGAGCGTGCGCAAAGAAGTACTTCTTCCCATGCATTTGTGTGCGCAAATTCACAGCCGTAAGGATCAGGTTCTGTGTGCACTGAGTGAGGAAAATTAAAAGGCTTCAGGGTTGAATCAATTTTCATCAACTTGAATCAATTGACAAGATCTGCATTAATTTTGTCCCCTAGGCTAGTTTGCAGAGTATTCATACCTATTAGAAAGGATTGTATTTGAATTATTTTATTTGAAAATCATTTTTCATTGCGCTAGTGCTTTTACCACACAATTGATACGTTGGTATGAAATTACTGATTATTGCTAAATCAAACTGAAAAGCTTAATACTCCATACAATGAGATAAAGATACTGTAGTATTGAATGGTCAATTAACACCTTTCGTATAAGCGAGTAAGCTAGGTGAAGCACCTTGAAAAAATCGGAAAGAACTGAATGTTTTTAATCGTTTCCTTAAACAAGAGAATTGATGAAAAATTGGATAATCAACAGCTTCCGAATATTGACTTGGGTTTTGTAACATATGATTAATGATGATTGGAGGACAATATTGAGAGCAATATCAACTGGTCTGCATAACAGCAACAACAAAGATAAATTAATATGTCCAGCCTGATATTTCTTCCTCATTCAGGATACACTTATAGGAAAAATCATTTCTCATGGATACAACTATAATATATCATGAAAGAAACCTTTGTGTATTGTGAGTATGTATAGTGAACTAAAAATAACTACATTTAAACATAAAATAGGAACAAAATTACAGAAAAAGCAATAATATAGACCTCATAACCTGCGCAAAAAACGAGCCCTAGAAGGAATACGTTTTGTCGATAACGATTATAAAGATGTCGAAACACCGTGTATAAGATATCGAAATAATTACTTTACTGACGCAAAAGAATGTGTAACACATTTCAAAATTTCCGTCATCTTCTTGATATTGGCAGAGTTATTGTTTATTTGTCAACATTCATGAAATACATATTTTCGAAATATGAAGTGAATGTATACCTATAATAGACTGACATCAAGACAAAAGAAATAGAAAAGCGAAGTTCATTACCAGAGAAAAAAATTAAAATTGGTACAAGTGCAAGAAAAAAAATTATAAAAACCTTCAAAGAGCTGATGATTTTATTCTGTTTTCATTCTAAAGTTAGACTTGTACAGGTGCCCTGTTTAGTATTTAGGCGGAAAAAGAATAAAAGAATATGCACCAAAAAATTCTCCAAATATTTCTATGGATATTCTTCTAGGAATCTAGAAATTTTAATCACAAATTTTGAACTTCTACATTTTTCCATTCACATAAGAGATCAAACCAATAACAAACGAACAAATTCACATGAGAAAAATCAGCGAAAACAAAAATTGAATTCCATGCATTTATTTCTTGTTATCATTTCATTTGGGAAAATCCAAACTAAATAATCTTACCAAGTGACAATCGCATAAGTGGCCCCAATGGTCATGGTCAAGTTCAGCGCTGCCAGCCACACGATTTCCATGACATAAACCCGATCGAAAAAAAATCACTTTCGAAAATCACTTGAAAATCAACAAACGCGGTAAAATGTCACCAACCAGGTAAACTCTAAGGTATCGCACAGACTTCCTTTCGTTGAATTCTTCGCATTGAACATCGCCATGTGCTTTAAGCGGCTTTCCCCTCCACCCAGCTGCTCACTGCGTCGAGAGATGAGGTACAAACGGCAATTTTATTGTTCACCTCATGACCATGAATGCAATTGAAAGATAAGGTTCGCGACTGATTTTTCTAGCGGAGGCTGGATTGAAATGATTGTTATTGTGAGTGAACTGGACTCGGCAGAAATAGAGATCATGACTGTAGATTGCATTAGCTACTGCTTTTATCGAGTGGAATGGTTTTACGTAAATAAACGTAACCAGTTCAATAAGTCATGAATTCGTAATAATTCTCATACGAGAACAATTTAGTTCACAAACAGTGAATAAAGCTTTCTGAAATAGTTTTATTGTTTGTTTTTATCGAACTTCAACGAGGCCAATTTTGCATTTCTTCATTTTACTGTTTAAAATTACTTCTGAATTTCTAGCATAAATATTTCTGTGTTGGCTTTCATTCATCTATGTTATACACTTTCTATTTTCTTTCACCAACAAAGCCCAAATTTTGCATTCAATGAAATATAAAACTTTGCTGCCATTTTTCAGCTTCATAGAATGAAGTGGTAGCTAAGGGGTTGTACAATTTGAAATGCCAGTAATCTGAATTAATCCAAAAATGACTTTACATTGAAAAAAATTAAAAATTCTAATTACAATAAAATTATATAATTTTATTTGGAATCGCAAAGAAAGAGTCAGTCGTTAGTAGATATCATGTGTCAGTTGCTCCCTAGGGATCAAAATTCAAATGTACTTATGTTGAGTCCCCTTCAAAAAAATAACAAAAATCCACAGATAATTGTTTCCTTCTCAGAAATAATAAAATAATAAATTAATTCATTCCATCAGGTCTCATTAACTGTTGTTTAAGTGGAAAATAAATTGCCCATTTTGAAATATTCGGTCATTCAGAGGAAGTACTAATCAATAGTCTATTTTATAATGGGAAATAGATTGAACTATTCATTTTTCAACTTTCTTGAGGTTAAAGAACGAAATAACTCAATAAGAACATTGTAAAAGAGAAACTACAAAAGTCTACAGAGGAAAGATTAATAGTTTACCTAAAATCTTCAAATTTTTCGAAATTGGCCAATACAATATTTAATTTGTTTTAATTCAATACCCCTCGAAACATAAAAACTCGAAAAATGTATCTTAGTTATTTGAATCAACTGATGAACACTCAAAATTATATTTGGGACCTTATTAAATGTCCCCCAATCTTCTAACAATCTCAATCCGCTACTGCCTACAATAATATAAGCAATTGTAGAAACGTACTTGAATGTAATTGATGTATCACTACTGTATCAAATGAATTCGATGGCCAGGTTCAAGGTTTGCATTCCAAATATTTTTGGTGTTTATAGGAATACATTATAAATCAGAATATCTTTATAATACCTTCAAAATTAATTCATTAGCGATAGTTCAGTTTTGTACCAAGAGATCTCTGAAAATAAACAAATACTATGAATGGTCAATCAGGATATTGAATGACCTACTGAGTGAAGCTTTAATTCATTGAATTTTCGACCCTTTCCGCCCTACTTAGTCTTCAAAATACTAATTCTCACCTAGTATTGCTCTCAAGTGTCCTTCCAATGTCTGCAAGATGGTCTCCTTGATCTCCTTCACGCTTTTGCCCAAGAACTGTTCCGAAGCCGTCTGTAGTAACTCGTCTGCTTTCATAATCTTGCATTGAGCTACTCCGGTTACAGTCAGTGGGACACCTTGTGCAGTTTCCACGCTCTCACAACATGGGTTAAGGGTCATAACTTGAAGGGATAGCCTCTGCACGTCTGTCACCAGCCACCATGCCCATGCCCAGCCACCAACCACAGTGATTTTCTTCGTTGAGCCACAGCACCCACCTGAAAGAAAAATTTTTACATATAAGGAAGAATCTTTGGCTCAACTTGGAGATTATAGACCAGTAGTCACCTTACTCCAAGTATGAAGCTGCAGCTTCAAAAGAGTCACCAAAGAATGAAACTTGTTACGACATATGAATTTTGACTGACCATGACCAATAATAGCCCAGACTGTGTTCTTATATGATAAAGAAATTGGAAAGGTGTTTCTAAAGGAAGGGGAAGAGGACAGCAAGAGCTCCTGGACAAAGTGAAGAGCATATTATGGCTACTGGAAAAATGCTATCATCTGTCCATGGCTCTTTCATGACTGAAGTCACTCCCATAAGTATCCACAAGAATATGAATTGGTAACCAAGAAGAATGTCTTCATGCTCCCCGAGAACGCATTGGCTTACTCTACATTCCACTTGATTTGAAATAGAGATCTTATGTTTACAATGAAATTCATCCAGTTCTTCATATTGCTACTTTCCGCGTCACTAAATACGTTCCATTCTGCACGTAGTACAGTAATTTTCAATGGTAATAACAGCTGGGACAATAACTTTCACAAGAGCCTCATGAAGTGAGACAATCGTTCTTGGTACTCTTGTTCTTCAAACGTTTTCAACTGGACGAGAGAAGAATAATAAATAGAACGGAAATAAGATGGTAAAGGATATCTTCAAAGGTTAAGTCACTCATGACCTGATATCAAGGGTAGATGATGCGATGAGATGCGAAACGAATTCCAAATAAAAATTCATTAATCGTTGTTTTTTCATTTCCCTTTAAACCCCTCCAAGAAGCCCAGTAAAACAAATCCCTACATCAATAATCTCATCACATAATTCTCTTCGCGTAGGTAACCAGACTGACCTAACGGCAGTCGCCATTATCAACGGAATACCCGTTAACCGAAGAATGGTGTCATGCGGTTGTACTAGGAGGAGAGGCAGTCGAGGAGGCAACCGAAGAAAGTACCACATATCTTGCATTCTCATCAGATGAACGTAGAGAATCTTAGAAATACCATCGTCATCATATGAGGAAGATCCTCACAGGCGTTGTCAAGTTCAAGGTCGAATTCTTGGTGATTTTTAGGTGATAAATTGGTGTCAAAGTTATTGTATAAGTGGTGAAGTGTCATGGTCAGTTGTGACCTATTTTGGTGTTATTTTTCAAGGATGTGGAGTGCAGTTTGTGCTTTTTGTGGTGAACAGAAGTAAAACGAAAAGGTAGGTACTTCTCCTGAAGATTTTCAATGGTTACTATGGGTTGAGTATGTTTTTTGTTATTGGTAAGGGAAGAATATGAAGCTTTTGATGAATGATATGTATCTTGTAATGAACATGGCAGGCTTTCAAAATGGAACTATTCATTTATGTCCCTATATTATTTGGTTTGCTGTTATGGATTGGCAGATCTTTTGAATGTAAAGATCCAGGTCATCCAAAATAATCGCAGAGTCTTAGACAATAGAATAATAACACATAAAATTCAAATCATGATGACGTTACTCCACCCAGGCTTAAATAAATCGAAAATTGAAACCTATTGTTGTTGATCCAATCATATCTTATCATTAAGAGATGGTCAAGTTTCTCATTAATTTTTGGGGTTCAGTTAAAACTCTGCAAGTGGATGATGGCTCTAGCAATCGATGCAACTGCAGGAATGATTTTTTGTGAGAGATAAGAACAATACCAGGTATTTGATCAATATTTATTGTTATGTGAGGCTTGTATTCATTGTGAGATAGCTAATTAAAGATTTGTATTTTTCTTCATTGCAAAATTTGTAAGTTTAATTTGCAAACTTGTTCGGAAAAATCCTACTGAGATATTATATGTGACAGGTCCTATATACATTAGGTAATTCAGCCACTGATGATGCATGAAGCCCATTAACTTTTGCATAAAATATCATTGCAATAACGTTGGGATCTAGCCTGTTGATTTGATTGATTGATTGATTTGCTGACGAACAAGAGACCGGGTTAGCGCTTGGCCTCCCTGTGACACTGTGACCAACTTGGGTCTATTGTATCAGTGGTTCCTCACGAGAATAGGTTTGTGTCCTTTATCAGGGTCAGTAGCCTGTTTATGAGGTTTTTCAGATTCGTTCCCGTTTCCGGATTGATTTCTCCGAAGATTCTGTGGCGCCTTCTTCCCAGGGCGTCGCATTCAAAAATTATGTGAGAGGCGGTTTCTTCCTCTTCACCGCAGAGTCTGCAATCCACGGGTTCTCCAAGTATTCCTATGGTATTCAGATGTTTTCTAAGGCCGCAGTGTCCCGTCAGTAGACCTACTATTATACGTGCCTTTATTCTGTTTAGATTCAAAAATTCAGCCGTCAAGGTTTGGCTTGTGTGTCCTACCATGACTTTGCTGTGTGTTTGCCCGTCGCTCTGTTCCCAGTGTTGTCGGTGTCTTTGTTTTATCCACTCCTCAATCAGGGTCCTGCATCGGTTTTTGCTGATTCCAAGCACAGGTTCTGGGCCTGTGAATGGCGTGTGAATGCTTGTCTTACTAACTGGTCTGCTTTTTCGTTGCCCGCTATTCCCTTGTGACCTGGTACCCACATCAAAGTGACCTTGTTGCGTTTTGCCAGCTCCAGAAGGTCCTGGAGGCATTCCCAGACGAGTCTAGACTTTATCTGTGTCGAGTTGAGAGCTTTGATGGCGCTCTGGCTGTCAGAGAGAATGTGGATGTGTTTTCTTTGGTAGCCACTTTCCAGGTACTTCTGTATGCATGTCCTAATGGCATGTGTTTCAGCTTGAAATATCGTGGCGTATTTGCCGAGAGGTATTATGTAGTCCCTTCTTAATACCTCTCGGCAAACACGCCACGCCTGTTAATTGTACATCCATCAGAGACTTTTCGTGTGTTCCATACATTTCTTTTCTACGCATCACGTTAACCAAAGAGTATTTCCGAAATCTTGAAAATCTTATGTCTTATGCAGCTTCTTGCATACGCCAAATAGATCAACTTAAGCATTACCATAAAAACAATCCTGAAAGTCATTATAATTCTTCGAACGTCTTCATCAATTGGCCAATGCAGAGCTCATCGATTGGACACTTTATTTTGCCCAACGTTCCAAAGAAATAGAAAGTGAGGTATGTGACAAGAAAATAAAAAATTTGGTCATCCGTTGTAGTCATATTGGAATTTAGTGGATGAAGAAGACAGTTGACGTGGTTACTTGTAAGTGTAGATGTGTGTGTCTGAGGAACAATGGTGTTTTTCAGGGGTGGTAGGTGCTCATTTTATTGATAAGAATTTAGGGTCTTCTGTAGTTATTCCACTGCCCAATCTTCGTTAGAATTATTGTTTTATCTTTGAGAATTCTAAGATCTACAGCATCAGCGTTTTGAATTCCCCAAATGCATCCCAAATTTTATGTAGTTATATCAGGTTCAGGTCTTTCATCTTTATATTAGAAGAAACTTTGTGAATTAGCCTTCACTGATGTTCTAATTTTTCAGTGATGAGTGCCATAGCAGGCCCACTCCTGGGCCTCAGTTCAGCTGCTTCAAACTTCGCCTATTTCCTTCCTGCCCTGGTGGCAGCCATCGCCTACTTCCAGTACGAGATGCTCGATCCAGAATCTAGACCAATAGATATGGCATCAGATGAACTCTTCGAGAGATACGATTTCATAGTTGTAGGGGCAGGATCTGCTGGTAAGTCTTCACAGAATGAGATCCATCTTTGTCCGTGTGTCACAAGGTTTTTTTATTGACAGGTGCGGTGGTGGCTAACCGCCTCAGCGAGATTGAAGGCTGGAAAGTGCTCCTTTTGGAAGCAGGGGGAGACGAAACGGAGATTTCAGACGTGCCCCTGATGGCAGCATATCTTCAGCTCTCACAGCTGGACTGGAAGTACAAGAGCGAACCACAAGGTCAAGCCTGCTTAGGTATGACACCCTATTATCATTACATCGATGGAAATATCATTTTCTTCACTCTTTCAGCAATGAACAACGGAAGGTGCAACTGGCCAAGAGGCAAAGTGATAGGAGGATCTTCCGTGCTGAACTATATGTTATATTTGCGAGGCAATAAAAAGGACTACGAGACATGGGAAGCTCTAGGAAACCCAGGATGGGGATACAAAGAAGCTCTGCACTATTTCAAAAAATCAGAAGACAATAAGAATCCCTACTTGACGAAAACCCCATACCATTCTGAAGGAGGATACCTCACAGTTTCTGAAGCCCCTTATCACACGCCACTGGTGGCAGCCTTCGTTGAAGCAGGGAAACAGTTGGGATACAAAAACAGGGACATAAATGGGCAATTTCAGACAGGATTTATGATGGCACAAGGTAAAACAACCATTTTTAAATGAACATATCCCATGTTGACTTCTAAATATTACCTAACTTCATTTGATTCTCGACACTCTTCGTCGTAACCTTCATGTTGAAATTTCTCCTTACGTCCCTCACTCTATAAGTGTTCATTTCTGGATTTTAGGCACGGTTAGAAGAGGAGCAAGATGCTCAACAGGAAAAGCCTTCCTACGTCCAACCCGTCTGCGACCTAACCTCCACGTTGCCATGCGCTGTCACGTCACCAGAGTACTCGTCGATCCAACCACCAAGGTAGCTTTCGGGGTCGAATTTGTAAGAGAAGGAAAGCTTTATCGCATACGGGCGGATAAAGAAGTGATATTGTCAGCAGGAGCTGTTAATTCCCCTCAGATCCTCATGCTATCCGGCATTGGACCCAGAGCGGACCTAGAGAAACTTAAGATCCCTGTCATACAAGACCTGCAGGTAGGACACAACCTCCAAGACCACGTGGGGCTTGGAGGTCTCACCTTCGTCATCGACAAAGCTGTGTCGATTCTCCTTAGTAGGGTGTATGCAGTACAACCAGTTCTTCAGTACGCTGTTTTCGGGGGAGGACCCTTAACCATCATGGGAGGTGTTGAAGGTTTAGCTTTCGTCAACACCAAGTACGTGAACGCTTCCGATGACTATCCTGACATCGAGTTTCACTTCATCTCCGGTTCTACCCACTCTGACGGTGGTACCCAGCTTAAAAAAGCGCATGGATTAACTGAAAAGTTCTATAAGAAGGCCTTTGAACCAATAACAGGCAAGGATTCGTTCAGTTTGCTACCAGTGCTGCTTAGACCAAGAAGTAGAGGTTTGATCAAACTGAGGAGTAGAAACCCATTCGATCCTCCTCTGATCTATCCCAATTATTTCAAGGATGACTTCGATATGAAGACTTTAATTGAGGGTGTGAAGATAGGGGTCGCTTTGAGCAGGACTCCTGCTTTTAAGCACTACAAAAGTCAATTCCTGCCGTTCCCAGACTGCAACCACATTCCTATACATACTGATCCTTATTACGAATGCATGATAAGGATGTATTCTGCCACTATCTACCATCCTGTAGGAACTGCAAAGATGGGACCGTATTGGGACGACAAAGCGGTGGTAGATCCTGAATTGAGGGTTTATGGAATCAAGAACTTGAGAGTTATAGATGCTTCGATAATGCCTACATTGGTGAGCGGGAACACAAATGCGCCTGTGATAATGATTGGTGAGAAAGGTGCTGATTTGATAAAGGCCTTGTGGATAAAGCGATCACGCATGGGAGCTTTCGCAAAATTCAACTTAGCCCATTAAAAAAAAGTCTGAAGAATGTTAGAGAAGATACCTGTAGATATGGCTGAGATATTTGAGTGCAAATGTTGATTTATTGTAACTTTGTAAATATATTCTTAGTGTAAAGTGAAAATATATGATTATGTTGAGTAATTTAATTTCATTTGATGAAGCTTTATTATTGGAGATATCTGATTTGAGGTTTTTAAAAGCACAGAAGTGTGTCATTCCTCTCAACGGATAATATTATACATTCAATTCTAACAACAAAGTACGCGTTAAAACGAAACTCATATTACAGTGAAAGCATCATATCTCACGCAAAATGCAATTCAGCTATTCCATTTATCACTATTCTCATTTCATCAAATCATGCAATAATGGAATATTAGTTCGTGTGGAGCGCTGCAAAGGAATAATGTGATTTTTGTGACATTTCTTGAATTTTCAGGACCCAATTCATACAGGTAAGTTCAACATTTTAATATTTTTAAAATGTGAAAGACATTTTACGTATTTTCAAAACTGTTTTGCGAATTTTATGAGTAAAAAGAAATTCAGATTGTGATGATATTCCAAGATTATGAAATGTTTAGCCGTGGCCATTTAGTATTAAATCTACCTAAAAGCAGTGGCGGCTCGTCAGAGGAGGCGAGAGAGCCTAAGCCTCTTCTAAAATCATTATTGCTCCAGTTCTCTGCTCTAATCAATTTCTTTACCTAGAAATTATATAATTTTATCTGTCTGTGCAAAAAAACCCAACCCTTAAATTTGAATAGGGATGAAGGGTCGTGCGATATGTTGTTGAAAAGGTCTTTTCCTCTTAGTGAACCGATGTCCGTGATCATAAACACCTTCCATTTCATCTAGAGCATTCAATGATTCTCGACTCGACAGGTACACAAAGGCATCCAACATGGACACCATCCATACACAACTAAACCTCTACTCAGCCACCAGGATGGCCCTAACTCTTGGACCAAGCCTAGGTTTCCTCTTATATCTACACTCCGCAACCCTCAACCAAAGACCGGACATCTTAGACAAAGATAATAGGGTGAAGGATACCCCGATAGGACTACTCAAGGACACTTACGATTTCATCATAGTAGGCGGTGGGAGCGCAGGCGCAGTTTTGGCAAACAGACTTAGCGAAAATCCTTATTGGAATGTTCTTCTGGTGGAAGCAGGGCCGGATGAGATCAGTTTGACGGATATGCCCTTGATGTTTCCTAGTTTGCAGCTGTCTCCGTTCGATTGGCAGTTTAAAACTGAGCCAGGAGAAAACTATTGCAAGTAAGTTCAATTTAACATGAGCTAAACCCACCAAAGATGAAAATACAATGAGAAACTTTAAAAACATTATCTTTGCAGAGCTATGGTAGATGGTCGTTGCAATTGGCCAAGAGGTAAGGTGTTAGGTGGTTGCAGTGTACTCAACGCAATGTTATACATACGAGGTAACAAAAAGGACTATGACAGATGGGAGGAGTTAGGTCTTCCTGGCTGGGGATACGACGATGTTCTTCCATACTTCAAGAAATCAGAAGATATGAGGATAGAAGAACTCAAAGACGACCCCTACCACGGCACTGGAGGGTACCTCACAGTCGAACATTTCAAGTAAGTTGAAGCTATAGACTTCTTCATAGATTGATCTTCAATTTATTTTTCCAGATACCATTCACCAATGGTGAACTGGTTTCTGGCGGCAGCAAGAGAAATGGGCTATGAAATCAGAGACGTGAATGGAGAATACCAAACAGGTTTCACCCTGTCCCATGGTACATTACGTGATGGTCTGAGATGTAGCACTGCCAAAGCCTTCTTAAGACCGTGTTCTAAGAGAAAAAATCTTGACTTCAGCTTGATGACTATGGCAGAGAAGGTGTTGGTAAACGAAGATACTCTTCAAGCTACTGGGGTCTTACTCAACAAATTCGGTTTACTGAAGAAAGTATACGCGGAAAGAGAAGTTATACTGAGTGCTGGCTCGTTGCAGTCACCCCAACTCTTGATGCTATCAGGTTCGAAATATACCATATTCAATTCATTTAATTTCAAACAAGATTTCCAGGAATTGGACCAAAGGGTCACTTGGAAGAAATGGGAATAGATGTCTTGATCGATTCTCCATACGTTGGAAAGAACCTTCAAGATCACGTAGCCTTGGGAGGATGTACCTTTTTATACTCCCCACCGGAAGAGTACACCAACAAAACTTGCGGTTTTGAACTACCCAAAGTATTCTCAGACGAAACTATCAAATCTTTCACTCAGAAAAAGGAAGGACCCATGTATTGGCTACCTGAATGCGAAGTTATGGGATTTGTTAACACTAAATATCAAAACCCGGCTGAAGATTGGCCTGATATTCAGTATTTCTTCGCCTCCTACGCAGATAATACAGATGGTGGATTATTTAGTAAGAGAACTGCTGGGATTACTGATGATGTATACTCTGCTGTTTTCGAGGAACTTATATACAAGGATGCTTTCAGTGTGATAGTGCTGTTGCTGAGGCCGAAAAGCAGAGGGCAGTTGCTGTTGAAGGATAAGAATCCTAAATCACATATAAAAATATATCCTAACTATTATTCAGATCCTTATGACTTGGACGTAGTGGTGAGAGCAATACCTAAATGATATTTTTTCATGGTTATTCTTATTACAATGGTCTGAGACTCAGTAAAATGTTCTTCTTCATCTGGTACTCAAATCAATTCGTTCAAGTCTTCCGTCATTTCAGGTTGAAGGTACCAAGTTAGCTTACAAGATGCTGACGTCTAAAGAAATGTCTAAATACAACGCAACCTACAACCACTACAGAATACCTGGTTGCCACCATTACGAATTTCTTTCAGACGAATATTGGGCATGCCAAGCCAAGCATTACTCCTTAACAATCTACCATCCAGTAGGTAAGTATATGAACCTTGTTCTTGTACCATTACAACCAACATTGTTTTGATGTCCAGGAACTGCTAAGATGGGCAACGACACGGATGTAGAAGCTGTGTTAGATCCAAGGCTAAGGGTGAGAGGCGTTAAGAATTTGAGAGTCGTTGATGGTAGCATCATGCCCTACATAGTTAGTGGAAATACAAATGCTCCAATCATCATGATTGCTGAAAAGGCGGCTGATATGATAAAAGAAGACTGGGGAGTATTGAACCAAGGGGAGTATCAAGAATCTGATGAAATGGAGGCTGGTGATGGTCGGGAGAATAATGCAGAGATTTATGTTGGCAGTAAGAAAGGTAAAATCTTTTCTTTTATGTATGGTGTATAGGTATTATTGTATTATCCATTTCTGGAGGCAAGAGAAAAAAAGCCTTAAAAATCCTTGAGAGCCAATATTCTTAGGTCTTACGTCTCATACATCACTTGGTTTTTCACTTATTGTTTCCATGAGTAGCAAGTAATTTAGTTATTCCGAGTAAAAGTCTAGATTGTGACATTTTTGGCGAGAGGTTTGTGTCCTTATGCTGTCAAAGTCTCGTATCAAGATCAATGAAAAGTTATAAAATTTAGTTATCTTCTATTTATGATCAAAATATGAAGGCCTTTTGTTTTTCAGATACAAAAAAACCTGAACCTATTATGAAGAAGACACCACCTAGGAAAGAAGATCCTGACTACTGGTGAAAAATGAAGTTTGTCTTATATTTTGTGATATATGGTTCGAATTAATAAAAACATTAATTTCTCATTTGGATCCCAAGACTATGTGAAAAAAAAAGAAGACCTAATATCCTATCCTGAATCAAAAAAACCATTCCAATAAAAGAAATGGTCTCCGATTTTTCGAGTTTGTTATCCAAAACAGTTGGAGAAGGGGACTTTTAAGAAAACAAGAAATTTCCTAAAGGTACAAACACAAATTTCCTACGACTCATTAGTTTCCTCTACAAAAAAAACAATTAATCAGAACTGTCCAATACAATGTTTCATTAACCGAAAGATCATCACAGGTCATAATACAACAACAACCGACCACAAATACCTTCCTATGATGGATAATTACCATACCATAAATAAAACCGGCAGTTCCTTAAAAAAAACAAACCAACGAATCGCATAAATTACAGGTATCCGAATTTTTTTATCGACTTAGCAAGGCAAACAAGTCGATTTCGACGATCAATTGGGATTTCGTTAAGAACTCGGTGTTAGTCGAGGATCATACCTAGAAGGTTGATCTTGCGCGTCATCCACGAAAAAAAATTGGTAGCTGAAAGTTCTCTAGACGTAGTTGACGACCTATCTGAGAAGTTCAGTTGTGTTGTGTTGCTGTGGCAGTTTTCGAGAAGAAAAAGTGTCACTTCGTGAGTATTCTTACCTTACTGGTATTTATAGGAGAAATTCCACAATGTTCTTGATGAATAAACTCAAAGAAGTTTTCATTATTCTTTTGTTTTTAGCTCATGTTGTTTTTATTGACCTCTCATCGAAAACCTAGACATTCCTTGTAGCTTTCAGAAAGAGATTTGCGAATTTGAATAGCATTCTCAATTCTATTTCTACAATTATTTGTGCTTTATTGAATCTGAGACTTTCATCAACCAATCTTCAGAAAGAACAGTTGTAAAAAAGCCATAATTGCGGAAGAAGAAAATTGACGACCTTTTAAAATTTTTTTCAGTTGAGGAAAGAGATGTTAGTCGGACGGAGCCCAATCTGGTGAATAAGGGATGTGTTCTAGTAATTCTAACCCTAAATCACGAATTTTTTGCATGACAACATGAGATTTGTGTAGTGGTGCGTTGTCCTGTAAAAACAAAATACCTTTGGATAGCTTTCCGCGTCTTTTCTTTTTAATTTTTTCCCGTAGAATGGTTAGTAATGTCGAATAGTAATCTCCAGTTATTGTTCTACCCTTATCCAAAAAATCAATCATGATTACTGCATGGCAATCCCAAAAACGGAAGCAAAAACTTTTCCAGCAGATTTTTGGACACGAAACTTCTTAGGTCTTGGAGAACCAGAGTGTCGCCGTTCCATCGATTGTTGCTCTGTTTCTGGATCGTAGAAATGTACCCAAGTCTCATCCATAGTAACAATTCGGTTTAAGAAGTCTACATCGTTTTCAAATCGTGCACAGATTGAACGCGATGCTTCGACCCTTGCACGCTTTTGGTCAACATTCAAACATTTGGGGATCCATTTTGCAAAAATTTTTCCCATGTCCCAATTGACCATATGATGAACGCGTTCGTATGAGATCTTCAGTGCTTTAGATATCCATTTAAGCCCAATTCGATCGTCTGATAAAATCATGTCATGAACTGCATCGATATTTTCTGGGACTGACACAGAAACTGGCCTTTCCGATCGGTCATCATCTTCAATAGAAAATTTACCTCTTTTGAAGCTTGCAGTCCAATTTTTCACGGCCGCATACGAAGGACATTGATTACCAAAGGTATTAAGCATATCTTCGTAAATCTCCTTACCTCTTAACCCTTTTAAATACAGGTACTTGATGATGCCTCGATACTCCAATTTTTCGATTTTTACAATTTCGGTGGATATCTCTTTTTGTTATTCTTGAATTTTATCAATCCCCATGACAGCTCTGTCAGGGAACACAATAGACCTTAAGGTCGCAGTGGACTGTAACCCCTTTTCACTATATGACTATATCAATCCTTTGAGAAAAATATGTTGAGAATAGTGCAGCACTTTTCAAACTTTAGGAAAATAAAGGTTCTCTTTGAAATAATGTCGTGTCTAATTATGAACGATTTTCAACAAGACCCTTTGCAAAAGTCTTAATATGCCAAATTATGTAATTTATTTCGCAGAATCATGACGGCTTTCGGCCTTTACCAACACCAGCCCACATCATGCCCCAGCAGTATGACAGGGGATGCTGGCATCTTCTTCCTTACCCTTATCAACACTCTGTTCGCCAACCAGTGCCAGTTAGGCAACAAAGAAGATTATCCTGCAGACGCTGCCCCTGCTTTGGTCGACAACGATGTCTTCGACTTCATAGTCATTGGGGGAGGCACATCAGGATCTGTGGTTGCATCGAAACTGGCGAATAATTCAAATAACAGAGTACTTCTTCTTGAAGCTGGTGGATACCCTTCACCTACCAGCGATGTAAGCTTTCAATCCTGTGTTTAAATTCGAAACTAATCATCGTTATTTACAGATTCCTGCATTCCACTTAGGTCTCCAGAAATCGGTGGAAGATTGGCAGTTCCATACTGAAAAATCCAACAGCTCATGCCTTGGTTTCAAAAACGGCAGATGCCTCATACCAAGTGGAAGAACTCTGGGAGGATCAAGCACAATAAACTCCATGCTTTACATAAGAGGCAGCAAGCAAGTTTTCAACTCTTGGCTGGAGGAAGGTAACATAGGATGGTCTTATCCAGACGTATTTCCATATTTCCAGAAATCTGAAAAGCTTAAAGCACACGACCTTTTAACCGCCAAACTTTATGGTACTGAGGGCCTTCTTCCAATCACAAGAAGTAGATTTCATCAACCAATAAGGAACACAATTTTGAATTCCGCCAAAGAACTTGGTTACAAAGTATATAGCCACGAAGGATCCACTGGTTTCTTCGAAGCCTTACAGACAATAAACAAAGGAGTGAGGCAAAATTCAGCCAAAGTTTTTCTGGGAGAATTCAAAAGCCTGCCAAACCTTAAAGTTGCAACTGAAGCTTTGGTCGAAAAGATTATCATTGATAAAGATCTGAAAGAGGCTAATGGTGTCAAGGTGAACATTGGAGGCAGAACAATCAGTTTGTATGCTGAGAAAGAGGTCATAGTTTCTGCAGGCAGTATAAATTCCCCAAAACTCTTGATGCTGAGTGGTATAGGCCCCAAAGAACAACTTGGAACTCTCGGCATTGATACTATCCATAACATCAAAGTTGGAAGTAACCTACAGGACCACTTCACATACCCAGTTTTCGCAGTGAAAGTTAACGATTCTGCACTCAAATATTTACCACAGAACCCAACCGAAGAACTCTACAAATATTTCGCAAACAGAGAAGGTCTTTTATCAACCACTGGACTGAATAGTATGATTGGTATGTTGAATACTAAGAATCATTCAACTGAAGCAAACATAAAGGTTGGTTACACTTTCGTCCCAAAACAAGATTCTTATGTGCTGTCCCAGTACAAGAGGATTTACAATTTCGAAGATGGTATATTCAAATCTTTAGCAGAAGCCAATAAGCATTCTCATCTCCTATTGGTCCACATAACTCTTCTAGATGTGAAATCTAGAGGTAAAGTTGTACTGAAGACCAAGAGTCCTCATGACAAACCTTTAGTTGACCCTGGGTACCTAACCGAAAAAGAAGACATCGAAACAATGCTCCAAGGAATTAAAATAGTAGAGAAACAAATGTCTTCCTCAGCCTTCCACCAATTATCAGCTAAAGAAGTCCATGTGGACATCCCTAACTGTAGAAAACACAAATTCAAGACTGACGATTATTGGAAATGTGCCATTAGAAACGTTGGAACCACCGGGCATCATTTGATTGGTACTTGCAAGATGGGACTGTCCATTGACCCTCATTCTGTCGTAGATCCACTTTTGAAAGTTCATGGTGTTGGCAAATTGAGAGTTGTAGATACCAGCGTTATGCCCACGAGTGCTAGGGGTGAACTTGGAGCAGCAGCACTTATGATTGGACAAAAGGGGGCTCAATTGATAATAAATGGGTTTGATGCTATCAAACACTTCAGATATTAAATGTTGTTTCTTCCTGTGATTGCTGATTCGTTTGCTCAATATTTGAATATGTAGATGTAGTTTCGAATAAATTATTGTATCATTTTTTTAATCTATCTTTTACTTATCCATTACAGTCCACCTCTGGACAAAATATTATAAATTATAGCAGATTCGGTCTTTCATGATAATAAAACACAGCTTGATGGCTATATTTGAACCTTTCAGCGAGATAGACACGATTCCCAAGCACGGGATGTCCATGTATCTCAAAAACAAATTTCGAAATGATATTCTTATCAAAACTGAGAAAATAATGACGCTGCTATCTGTAACCCGCAATATTTTTTAACACGAATTCAGATTCGAATTCCAATAGAATCGAGATGGTCGAATTCAACTCGCCTTGTTTAGGCAACTTGGACTCCGAATCAGGTTTATTATTCCTGCATCTTCTGAGTCATTTATTCGCCAGTCAATGTTCGTTGAAGAACCCTAGCCAGTACCCTCCTGATAAAGGGCCTCAAATTCAAGATGGCGACCGCTTCGATTTCATTGTGATCGGTGCAGGTTCCGCAGGTTCAGTATTGACCAACGAGCTTACCAAGAGTGGAAAATGGAAAGTGTTGGTAATAGAAGCTGGAGGTTTTCCAGAAATTACTACAGAGGTAAGTAGTGAATATTTCAAGACCGAGCCTACTATGATTTTTGATTCCCTTAGATCCCCATGCTTTTCTTCAACATTGAGAAGACAGAACAGATATGGAACTACCAAACTGAACCCTCGAAGACTTCTTGTTTGGGCTTAAGAAATGGTTCTTGTCATTGGCCGAGAGGTAAGCTACTTGGAGGTTGTAGCTCAATAAACGCGATGTTATACATAAGAGGTAACAGAAAGAATTACGATTCATGGGAAAAAGCAGGCAATGAAGGTTGGAGCTATGAAAATGTCATGAAAATGTACAAAGAGAACGAAAAACTTCTTGCAGAAGACGTAAAGCAACACGACAAGTATGGTACTGATGGTTTACTACCTTTAACCAAGTACCACATCAATGAAACCATCAGAGATGCTATTTTAGAATCTGTCAAAGAGCTAGGATATCCAGTTTTAGATTCAGAAGGACCTAAAGGATTCTTTGAGAGCCTTATGACGATAGAAAACGGTACAAGAGCTAACGCAGCCAAGATATTCTTAGGATCGGTGAGAGAATCCGACAAATTGAAGCTAGTTACAAAAGCCCATGTACACAAATTGATACTGAGTGAAGATGAAATGATGGCTACAGGAGTTGAGGTTAAAGTTGGTGATCGCACCATCAAGGTTTACGCAAATAAAGAAGTTATTCTTTCTGCTGGATCTCTGAATTCTCCACAAATACTCATGCTCAGTGGTATAGGACCGAAAAAACACCTCGAACAGAAAGGAATAAAACTGATTAAAGATCTCATGGTAGGTCACAACCTTCAAGACCACTTAATATACTGGTTTTTCTCCAAATTATCCGATGAAGCCATCAAATCCACTGTGCTGGAAGATGAGTTATACAGTTATTTCAGTAAGAGACAAGGTGAATTTAGCAACGTTGGTGTCACGAATATCAACGGTTTCATCAACTCCAAGAACCATTCAGATTATCCTGACGTCCAATACACGTACATCACCATCAAGAAGAATGACGTTAACACTTTGGATCTCATTATGGACGTTATAAATATGGACAGGACTGTATGGGAAAATCTGAAAGGTATCAATGAAAAAAATCATATGCTGTTGACTATAGTCACATTGTTACAACCGAAATCTAGAGGGAGAGTACTTCTGAAGAGCAATGACCCTTCAGATCATCCAATTTTGAGACCTGGGTACTTGACAGATGATGATGGAGAAGATATGGAAACGATGTTGAGAGGCATACGTTTTGCGGAGGCTCAAATCAAAACCAGAGCATTGAGAAAGCTGAACGCTGAGGTATTGGACATTGGTATACCGAACTGTAGCGAATTGAAGTTCGATTCTGATGACTACTGGCGATGTGCAGTCAGGAATTTAGGTACTACTTTATACCATCCTAGTGGTACTTGCAAAATGGGGCCGAAAGATGATCCAACAGCTGTGGTGGACTCAAGATTGAGGTTGCTTGACGTGAAGAACTTGAGGGTGGTCGATGCGAGTATTATGCCTACAATAACCAGTGGAAACACAAATGGTCCATCGATGATGATAGGACGTAAGGCCGGCAAGATGATATTGGAAGACCAGTGTTGAGTTCGGAATGTGTATTTCTGTTTTAGAAAGTTCATATTTTTAATGAGTATATATTTTGATTTCGCATGGAAAATTGTTAAATCCCCGAAAATATACTTAATCTTAATTCATTCATGCAGTGTGGCATATACTTCTCAAGTATAAAAAATTATGAAATTGATAAATAAAAATACTTGATAAGCAGTAAGTTCAAAATTATATCAAATTCTGGCCCGAATTCCAATAAAATTATATAATTCCCTTGATTCTCATTACAATTTTTTTCATCGAGATCAAAGTTGCAATATATATCTGAAAAAAAATTCTAATCACTGTCCATCATCAGTCAGCTTAATTGGGAATTGACGAGGGGAATGTACAGGTCAGGAAGTCATTTAAAACACATCCACTTAAGTAGAAATTCCGAGAACTGTTGTGTTCAGTGAAATGTCAGGAATTTCAATAACACTGGGTTCTTTTTAAAAGCACGTGAAATAATATTGTTGCAATGGAAATATTTCGGAGGGATGCCCAAGAAATTATCCAATATTTCCAGCATTTGTTCACAAAAATAAGTTCTCCTATCAAAATCGTCTTCCAGAGGCTATACCTCTCCATTCATAATTATAAAATCACAACTCTGGCCATGGTTTCGTTTTCAGGAATTGGTGCACCTGATAAAAAATCTGTGCGCGTACAGAGAATACCTTTAATGACAAAACGGCGTTGCCAGTTTCTTTGTTTACATCACAGTAAAAGTATCAAAGATATTTTGACATGGATACAAACGGCAAATTTGAATTCGACCAAAAATCGATTTATAAGCATGAATAAAGCAAAAGTAAGTACTACTCGCCTTTTTTACACTTGATAACGAAGTTTTTTTTAGGTATCTGGCCGTTTGGAAAGATTTCAAACGAAATTCCGGTCCCCCAGAAGTTTGGTTAGTTTCGGTATCGTTTTTGGTGCTCAAAATTTATTTGGAATGTGTAAATGGACAAAAAAGGTTTCCTTATACGGTCTTTTCACGAAAGCGACCAGAAAATATGGTTAAGGTAGGATTTTCGAGGAATTATGAGGAAAGAACTTGCAGAATCAAATTGCACGATTTTCGTAAGTAAACGGGTTTTGGATGGCCATCATCGGTCTCTTAATGATTATTGTTGATCGTTTTCACGTTTCAGAAAAAGAACCACTTCGTATAAGCCCATTTTGAAGAAATTTGTGTATGTAACATTCAACGGTAGGTATTTGCTCTTAATCGAAAGAATATATTATATCTAGTGCTACTTCTTTCAAAAGAGACACAAGCTTTTAATGCTGAAGGGGCCCTATAATGTGGAGGAGTTTGTGTCCTATTTTAGAACAGGTGAATGATAAAAGTGAGGCATATGTTTGACCTGTTCCATATTATTTGCACAAACCTACTGTGGTTGTAATGTATGAATATTTTTTAAACTAATAAATAACTATACAGTCAGAATATTTTACTCCTTGTTCATAAGATCAAATAAATGAAATGTATATCTTCTACTCTTATTTTTATTAAGTTAGCTATGTTCCAAGAAAAAGTTCCTGTTGCATCAGAACTCCCTTCAACTATTTGGATTCCAGTAGAGGGATATAATGTTTCATTATTCTTGATTCAACAATTGATGTCAAGTCTTGAACTTTCAGTTCAAGAGGATAATAAACATTAAATCTTCACAGGCATGCATATGAAAATCATGTGAAAGCAATGCAATTTTCTTCCATGGCGAAAAATAATATATTTCAACAGTGATCTCTTGTACTTTTCATGCAAATAACTAGAAAAGGGATCCTTCCTCAATTCATTTAAACGTTAATTATTTTCGTCCAAAACACATCTTTTCCAATTCATTCATTTTCCGAATGAATTCACATTCTGAGAAATACGCTAAGAATGTAGAAAGGGCAACATAGTGTTGACTTGGAACATAAAAATATTTTGAAAAACGTCATAACTTCGATACAGAGTGGAATGTGTCAAATTTCCAAGGCCAGAATTGTGATTTTATAATTGTGAATGGAGTATAGTGTATTAGAATATTTTTTTTAAATCTGACAAACATGCCCAAACTAAAATAAGTTTGTGATCAATTGAGACGACTTAAGAAAATATTATCAAATGAAATGTCAATAGTAGTATTCCTTGAATTGACGCTCCTTGCTACCGCATGACTCGAAAACCTTCAAAACAAATCAATACCGCACACGTGTGTAGTAAACATAAACAAGTCGGTAAAACTCACAAACGTCACTCATTACAACAACGTCAACCATAAAACTGTCAAAACAATCAATAATAAAGACAATAAAATGGTAAAAACAAGAAAAGAAAATTACCTGAAACAACCAGGGCTTCGTTTGGCCCCACTGTATAGATATTCCCCATAGCGGCCGGTACGGAACCCACAACACAAAAGCACGCACACGAAACGTCAACTGGCACAGTGTGTAGATCGCATCATCGTTTATTACTGCACATTAGATGTTGAGTAAGTCCAATACTTAATGAGGAACTAATTTTTGGTCTATTTCGACTGACAGTTCGTTGACTGTGCGTTCATTGAGTTGTGTGTGTCGTGTGTACTGTGTAGTTAATACAAATCGTGACAGGGGTAGAGGGGTTGATAGTGGTTTGGGGTGCAAGTTCGCAGGCGCCTTTAGGGGTTGCTGGAATTCCCCTATCAGAAAGAAACGAGATATGAAGGTAGCGATAAGTTATGCCACTCTTGTTGGAAGAAGGGTAAGGTATCTCCAGTAATTTGCGAGAGTGGGATCATGATCGGTTGTATCGAGACTAATCTATGATTAGACAGAGGATGGGGTGAAGATTCCTTTATTCCCGATAAAAATGTCTTGAATACCGAAATATCTTGAAGCTGACAATTGAGCTTCGAAGTGATGAGAAGCTGAGAAAATATGAGCTGGGGTTTCTTCCTGAATATTCCCCCAAAATATTGAAGTTTCCTTTGTGATAATTCTATATTAAGAGAAAAGAGGAATGGAAGGACATTCTCCTAATGAACATGGACTTTCTTTCTGTAAAAAACTGGTTTGGTTATGTGCCATAGCGACTGTATTCAAAGCCAGAGCTTCTGATCCAATTCACATTCGAACTGAATGAATTCAAATCGAAAAGCTCTTGTTACCCAATTAAGGAAGATAAGATTTCGAATGTAATTAATGTGCGAGGATAGGTCAAGCTCCATCCTCTCTTGAATCTAAACGTTGGGTGATGACATGAATGAGGAAGAGATGGAAATGAACCAGTTTAAACCACTGTCCGCAACACACAAAACGTGGATCATTATCACGAATTTAATTGTTAAGGTCCTCATACACGACAAGACTTTTTTAGAATCCCAATATCACTTAACATATACTAACTGACAAAGAAACTACAACACCCAGAAGGAGCTATTTCAATTTTTTTTTCGTGAAACATAGATAGTATAGTAAGGAGTAAATTATTCAATTTGGAGAAAAAAAATCGTGAAGGTTTTTTCATGTTAACATGTTTTGTTACTTAAATACACTGCGCAAAAAATTAACGCACATTCCGAAAATCTCAATTTTAATGAAAGTTAACTCTACTTATTTTTTATGTTCTCTCGGGAAGGTTTTGAACGAAACAAGACACATAAAACGGAAGAAAAATTCAGGATTTCACCGAATCCTATGTGAAAGAAGAGAAATGAACAATTTTCAAAATACTGAAATGCTGATAAGTGATTTAATACTTGGTATTTCCATCCCTTGCGTTAATTACAGCTCGGCAACGACGGTTCATATTCAAAATGAGTGATCTTAAAATGTTCTGATCTAATCCTTCCCAGATTTCTCCGAGTTGGATTCCTAAGTCATTAAGAGTAGCCTCTCAATTGAGGTTGTCCCAAACCTGTTCAATCGGATTGAGATCTGGACTTCTTGCTGGTCATTCCATTCTCTAGAGACTTCAACCTCTTCAAGATACTCCTGAACTATGCGCGCACGATGGGGTCTGGCATTATCGTCCATAAAAATGAAATTTTCACCAATGTATGGGGCAAATGGCACTCTTCAAGAATGTTCCTTATATACTTATTGTTGGGTAGAGTTTCAGTTAAAGAACTGAAGTGCGGTTCAATTTTACTGAATGAGAAATTTACCAAGTTTTTGAATAGAAAAATAAGAGAGCTAATGGACTGTATATAATTATGGATAGTTATTGAAACCCAACACAAATGAAAGGATAAATGCACCCAAATTAACAGTTGCAAGGTCTTACCTATTTCAGCAAAACGGCCAACCAGATCTCGTCGGTTACTCCTATTTCCATGAACAGAGTGATCGAGCTCGACAAACGAACATGGAATGAAGCTAATGACGTGAAAATCCGTTGCTAAAAATGTCAAAGTAGGAACACTTATCCTTGTGGTAGAATAATAACCACGCCACTGGTAACAGTACTTTTCGAACCAAATTCGCACAAACGAATGTTCTTAAATGAATGTAATTCGAATGAATCGAAATCACTAGAATTATGAATCACAAGAAAAAACTGAAGTTTTCCGAATTCGCGAAAGGAAACAGAAGAAATATTTAAATTAGCGGTAGCAGATATATTCACGATTAAGGCAATCAATGAACTGAATGAAAAATGAAATGAAACAAACATACGACATATGTGACACAACTGACGATCTTCTCGCACCTACGCTCCATATGGAATTTCCCCAAGTACGGAGAAATTAAATTAATTTTGAAGGGAATAAAAATGAAAAATTCAGAAAAGTTTATTTGAACCGTTCACTTGGCGTGTACACTTATCAGCATTCATAGCTCCATTATCAACGACCACTTGGTCTGTGCGAGCAGTCAAAGATATTCCACACCATACAATAATCGATCCTCCCCCGAAACCAGTAGTATTCAGGAAATTGCACTGAGCATATCTTTCATGTGGACATCTGTATGCAAGGGAACGTCGATCACAATGGTAGAGGCAGAATGTAGACTCATCTGTGAAGAGAACTCTTCCCCAATCGGCCTCTTCCCAATGTATATGCTCTCTCGCAAAATCCAAACGCGCCCTTCGATGGGCTGGGGTAAGAGCTGGGCCTCTTGCCGCGACACGAGGCCTTATATCATATTCTCTGAGGCGATTTCTTCTTGTCTGAGTGCTAATTTGCACCTCATGAGTTTTCTCAAGCTGATTTTGAAGGAGGCGAGCGGTTGCAAACCGTTGTCTCAACGAAGAAACTCTCAAGTAACGTTCTTGAATGGCAGTTGTTACCCGTGGTCTACCCTGTCCTGGTCTTCGGACATTCATACCTGTCTCCCTGAATCGCTGCAACATTCTGGACACACTTGTATGGGAAACTCCAAACCTTTCTGCAATTCTTGTGTATGTCCACCCTTCTTCTAGCAAAACTACCGCTTGGGCACATTCCTCTTAAGTCAAATTGCTTGTTTCGCGTTGCATAGCGATCGAGTGTAGAAAATCAAACGAAAGGAAAACTATTGATCACTAGAATTGATCGAGAACAACTGATTTTAGAATGGAACCAATACATTAAAAATCTGATAATACCATCTTTTTTTATTCCTTCTGGGAGAAAACATCTGTATTGAAGAAAAACGTTGAAAGTGGATAACATATGCATGCATAATTTTGATAAAAATAATTATCATTGAGAACATCTTCAGTTGTAGAATAAATTTGAGATTTCCATAATGTCCGTTAATTTTTTTGCGCAGTGTATTAAATATACGCGGAATTTATCGCCAGCTAAGTGAATTCAAAAGAGGTCGAATAAAATAGGTCTACGGGAGGCGGGGTTGTCATTTCGAGAAATCGCTAACCGTACGAACAGAAATCCAACAACTTTCATGAGACGTTGTCAAGCGTGGTTTGATAATGCCCAAAATCGAAGAAGAGTAGGAACCGGACGTCGAAGGGACACAAACAAAGTTCAAGATCGACTTATGGCCATTAGAGACCATTTGCGACAACTCGATCTTTGGCTGATGAGTTGTTAGGAAGACAAGGGCATCCTGTAACGGTTTACCGCCGGATGAGGTCTTTTGGACTGCAGCATTATCGACCCCATCTTGTTTCACCTCTGAGGGTTTAGCATCACCGGCAACGATTACAGTGGTGCAGAGAAAGTCAACATTGGAATGTGGAATGGCATCCGGTCGTCTTTCCTAATTTGATTCTCCTAAACCCCTTTATTTGAAAGACCTGAAAGTACGAATAACACTTGCGATCAGGTCTTTTCGTCTGTGGGCCCCTTTATGACCCCGACAACGTCAGTCCACCTTTGGCTGTCGGTGACCGCAACAGATAATAATTTACAATTCCCCAGTCAACTGAGATGGGATCTCAACCGGTTGTCTCAAAAAGAAGAAGGAAGGATCCATTGGAGTCTTCCAAGTTGAATGCTGCAGTGTCTGAGGTCATTGTCAACGTCGAAATAGATTATTCCGAACAAACCGAGGATAATGTATGTAAACGTTCAATTGTTGATGTGAAGTTACTCTGAAGATTAGAGTTTAGTTTAGTTCGTGAGAAGATTTGAACTGGGCCAGTCAAGTTTGAGAGTGGTGAGTTTGTATCTCAAGTTTTACGATTTTCCATTGACCAAGAACTATGTTTATATATCAGCTCCATATCCGCTTTTATACTTTCTTAGCATTGTTTTATGGTATGAGTTGAAGAAACTTATTTCACCAGTTGCTTCTTTTCTTCATTAGAGGTGCTTCAATACCTTCAGTTAGAACTTTTTTGGAAAAAACTTCCCACTTCATCAGTAGCCATCAATTTTCAGATACTGAATGTTATACGTACATATAGATGCTAATTGTAATCAGTTTTATGCGAAAAGGTCTTCAAGACTTTGTGCAACATTTGCAGCTTCTCACAGCATGTTATTATTCTGAAAACTTGTTCTTTACTTTGAGATACCCAAACATATTTCGCAGACCTTTTCTCAGCACCATCCCTATTATTTTTTTCTCAACTGAAAGATTCAATTCAGAGAAGTTTAAGTGGAAGTTGAGTATTCAAATTTGGTGAAACGCCATCCTCAAGTATCGACCTATTGCTGCTTCCAGTTTCATTCATCCCTCACAATAGTTTCAACCCTGCTTTGTTCTCCAGGTAACCAACAAGTGGGTCATTTATAAATAAAGGATGACTGTTCAAAACATTCCTATTTAACATCGACCGGTCTCTAACGATACATGAGCGTGCGTGCGTTTCTGAAAACCGTCAGAAGCGAACAGGTGGAGTCATTATTTTGTCCCCTTCATGCAAAAGCGATAAGAATTCTGCACGAATCACTCGCCTGCAAAAGCTTCAACACCTGATAACGAAATCCCTCATTACATAACTATAATTTCAGGAAGATTATCCATACCACAATCGTTTTTCATCTCTTCCAGACCAGTGCTACCAAAAATGACATGCAGCATTCAAGGCCTAGAGGCACCATGCCCGGCCAACATCCAGGGCATGAGCGGTAATCTGTTTCTGGCCTTAATCAACACACTTTTCGCCAGCCAGTGCCTACTTGGAAGAAAAGACAGCTACCCACCAAATTATAGCGATCATCTTAGCGATAACGAAGAGTTCGATTTCATTGTGATTGGTGCAGGATCCGCAGGATCCGTTGTTGCCAGCAGGCTTACCGAAAATGGTAAATACAGGGTGTTGGTACTGGAAGCAGGAGATTATCCAACGGCTACAAGCGATGTAAGTATACAAGGATTTGTTCAAAAGCTTTTCTGTCTCTCAGACTCACCTCCATATCCTGTTCTGGTTGTACCTTATTGTTATTTCTTCTTCTCAAGATACCCAGCCTCCTGTTCAGCCTGCAAGGAACAGACGAGGACTGGCAATACGAAAGCATCCCATCCGAGACTTCCTCCTTAGGGCTCAAAGACGGGGTCGGTAAATGGCCCAGGGGCAAAGTGGTCGGAGGTTCAAGTTCCATCAACGTCAATCTCTACCTCAGAGGCAACAAAAGGGACTACGATCATTGGGCATCCCTGGGAAACGAGGGCTGGAGCCACGACAACGTCATGCCCTTCTTCAGGATGTCCGAGAGATTGGTAGCTCCAGAAATCATGGAGTCCAACAATTACGGTACCATGGGATTACTGCCTCTGAGTAGGTACGAACTTCAAGAACCCATTCGAGACGCTATCTTGAACGCTGCCCAAGAAACTGGGTATCAAGTGTCTAAAGAAGAGGTTCCTTTAGGATTTTTCGATGCCCTCATGACAGTTGAAGATGGCGTACGTGCCAATTCGGCTAAGGTCTTCCTGGGTAACAACAAGAACTTAGAAAACCTTGTTCTTTCAATCAAATCACACGTAAAGAAGATTCTTATCGATAAAGACACGAAGAGGGCAACAGGTGTGGAATTTGAAGTGAACGGGAAAACCCTGAAGGCCAAAGCAGCAAAAGAAGTTATACTGTCGGCAGGTACCATCGGTTCCCCTCAAATCCTCATGCTGAGTGGTATAGGTCCTGAAGACCACCTCAGATCAAATGGAATCGAAGTGATCCAAGATCTCAAAGTGGGAGAAAACCTCCAAGACCACTTGATGTACAGTACGCTCTACGTTAAACTGAACAAATTCTCGAATAAAATGTGGCAACCGCATCAGATGCTGGACGAATTCTACAAGTACTTCATGTATAGACAGGGTGAAGTTGGACAGATTAGAATGACGAATTTGCAGGGCCTCATCAACACCAAGAACGATTCTGATTATCCCAACATCCAGTACATGTTTTCGTTGCATCCTCAAGGGGATCTTCTCCTGTCGGATATGTTAAAATGTTGGAACGTACAAGACGAAATTCTCCACAATGTGGTCCATAGTAACGAGAGGTACAACGTGCTGTCCTTCTTCTTGACTTTGTTGAATCCTAAATCCAGAGGAAAGGTGTTGTTGAAGAGTAAAGATCCTAAAGACAAACCGTTGATTCACAGTGGGTTCCTTACAGATGAGAAAGATGAAGATCTGCAGACACTTTTGGAAGCATTGAGGTTTACAGAGAAGCTGCTGGGTACTACAGCTATGAGAACCCTGGAGGCTGAGATTTTGGATATTGGCATACCAAAATGTAAGAAGTATAAGTTTGGCAGCGATGATTATTGGAAGTGTGCCTTCAGGAATTTGGCTATGACTGTTTATCATCCGGTGGGAACGTGCAAAATGGGTCCAGAAAGTGATGGGGAGGCTGTGGTGAATCCTAGGTTGCAGGTACGTGGAATAAAGGGTTTGAGAGTTGTTGACGCATCTATAATGCCTACCATCACCAGTGGAAATACCAACGCTCCATCTATCATGATAGGACAGAAGGGAGCTCAGATGATACTGGACGATCACGAATTGATACATACGGAGTTGTGAATTTAGGTTTAAATATTTATTTGATGAATAAAATTGGATTTTTTTTCGACTTTTCAAACATTGTATGTTGGGTACTTCATTCCAGTTGTAGTAGGTCAATTTGTGTTTGGGGCAGGCCTTGCTGTGATGAATTCATGAAGTTTTTTGGTATAGAAGTTCCAATGAAGTCGTTCGGTTGAAATACTGATTTACTTCAATAATTTATTCTTAGCAGTATTGTGTTTATCTTTCATGTTGAAATCATAAATGCTTCTTCATATTTTCAGTGAAAAATGTATGGAAAATAAAAATGATTTGATGAATAAGTGTTTCATTTTCCCATCAATTATTCTCTATAGATATTATTGGCAATGAATCCTCAAGAGATGAGTCTTCACATATATATTTTTTCCAACTTCATTCTATTCTGAATCTAATTTAACTTTATAGAAATCGAACGAATAAGAAGAAAGGATAAATGATACTCCAACTCTTCGTCCTTTTTGGTGGATGCGCAGAATTCAGATAATCGGAGAATTGACAGTAAGACGTTACTGTCATCTGCAAAATTTTCGAGTGATGCCGAATTATTTGTAGATTCCGATTATCTAAAAATAATTGTGAATACTTTATCCAACCTTTCCATGAATTCTTGGAATCATGGATCTGTCATACCTTCACGTTTTAGATCCTGTTAAAGGGTCACTGGGGCAAGCTGTCATCATGCTGATCACTGCCATTTATCAGAACGTCGTTCAGTTTGGGGACCAGGACTTATACCCAAAGGACTATTCTCAAACCCTTCTCAAGGTAAGGAGCACATAGGATGGGATTACTCGATTGGCATTCAATCTTCTCTAACTTTTCTTTATAACGAAAGATCTCTAGGCACTTTCTCTGTAAAAATTAAGGACTAAAGACGATGGAAGTAGTTGCAAAAACTTCACAATATCTTCATCATTTTATCGATTCTCACATTGAATAGTTCTATTGCAGCTCCCTGCCAGTCCGACCTACGACTTCGTCATAATTGGAGCCAGTACCTCTGGTTGCATACTCACAAACCGTCTCTCCGAGTCGGCAGAATTCGATATATTGTTGATAGAGGCGGGAGGTTACCCATCGCCCACCTCTGACGTGCCGTTTCTGTTCTTCACCCTCGAAAACAGCGAGGAAGACTGGCGCTATCTGACCTCCGAAGAAAAGCACGCCTGCAAGGGTTACATAGACGGCAGGTGCATCTTGTCAAGAGGCAAAGTTTTGGGTGGTACTACTACTATCAACAATATGCACTACCACAGAGGTGAGAATCTTTATGGGTTGATTTATATGAGAATCACGAAGTTCTGATGAAACCCCGAAAAGTTTCCCATACAATCTTCAGCCAGGTTACTTGGCAGAGTCTGAATGCCCAAAAGTACTACTTTCCCTTTCAATGCTCTAACGAAATTACAGGAAGCGCTTACGACTATGATCGATGGGACCTAGACGAGTGGAAATCTGGCACGGTGGCCAAGTACTTCGCCAATTTAGAAAAATACGTCGGAAAAACTGCCACTCCATTCGACGTAGGCACCAAGGGTAATTTGACCCTCAGCTACTTCAAAAGCGATCACTTTCTACGTCTACCACTGTCTAAAATGTACAAGACAGCCGGATACAAACCTCTGACCAGAGGAAAATCTTTGGGATACAGAGATATGCTGGTATCTAGCTGGAAGAGCATCAGGATGAACATGCCCCGCATTTTCCTGAGTCCAATAAAGGAAAGGACGAATTTTCACATGGGTAAGTCTTGATATCTTAGATAAGGATGCTTTTATGACTTCGCAACTTCAGCTCTTGGTACAACGGCCACTAGAATCGTGTTTTCGGCCGACAAAAGAGTGAGAGGAGTGGAAATCATGATTGGGAAGTTCAAGAAGTTCATACGGGTGCGCAAGGAGGTTATTCTAACAGGAGGGCCTATCAATAATGTGAAGCTTTTACACATGAGTGGTGTTGGACCTAAGGAAATCCTGGAGAATAACCATATTCCGGTGGTGGCAGATCTACCAGTGAGTATCACCAAAAGACTCAATCTACACAAGGAAATCTACTGAGCTTTTCATCTAGTTGAAGTTTCCTTAGCCACCATTACTTATACAGCATAATCTGCAAGATCTCTGGCAAACCTTGGGCAGTTGTAGGCTTAGATTCTCTAATGATCTCAGTTCATGATTCTCAGAACTAGAGAGTGGAATAGACCTGTAGGTGGCACTCTAACATCTTCATACAATCATCGATACAATGTTTCGGCTAACGTGAATGGTTACTTCTGTTTCAAGCTATCAGAACTTTCCAGGTGGGCAAGAACCTCCAGATGCACCTAAGAATTCCAATCTTCGTGGCCATCGACAAGTGCTGCGGCCAGTGCTTGAACTGTTCGACGCCAGACTGCCAGAACGACTTCTTCGATTTCCACGAGTTCTACCAGAACACCTGGGACTACATCATGGACAGGATCGGCTTCTTCACCAACACAGGCATCAACGACTTCGTCGCCTACATCAGCACCAACCAGAGAAGGAGAGACGCACCCAATATCGCTGTTTTTCATTCTTATTTCAAGAGGAACGACTTCTACCTCAAGCAGTTCCTGGAGAATAGAAGATTCCATCCTGCTGTCATTGCTTCGGTAATCAAGTTCAACAAGGTGAGATCCTCAGGATCTTTGTCAGTTCAAGGAGATCTTCCAGAGGCTTCCTCTCTTAGGATTGCACTGAGCCCAACAGCGATTAATTCCATATTTCCAGGTCAGGAACATAATGATCTTCTACCCAACCATCATCGCACCTGTCTCCAGAGGAGAAGTCTACATCAACTCCACCTACTACAAGGCGCAGCCGGTGGTCAAGCCCAACTTCTTCTCCGACGAAAACGGCATAGACTTCCGCAGCATGTACGCTGCAGTCACCATGATTGTGAGCCTGACCGACAGCTTGGCCATGCAGAGGTACAAGGCCAAGTTCCTCAACATCGACATACCGAACTGCCGAAATTTCAAGTTCTGCAGCGAGTACTACTTCAGGTGAGAACAGTTTGATATTTTCCTTCCGGACTTGGCACCCGTTGAGAATTTTTCGGTTTATCGTGTTTCCTTTGGTTTGAAAGTTTCTTGGTGCTTAGTGGATCTTTTTTTATTGAAACCAGAGTAAGTGGACTGTATGAGAATATTGGACTTGGATATTTAGGTGGGCCATGATCTTTGTTTCCTTTTACAGGTGTTTGATTGTGAACTTGAGTTGTCCTCCGAGAACTTGCTCGAGCACGTGCACAATGGACAAGCCGGAGATGAATGGTACCATAGTCGATCCCAATTTCAACATCCTGGGACTAGGGGGCGTTCGTGTAGCTGATCAGAGCATCATAAAAAATCTGGGGGCTAGTAGAACTTCCAATAACGCTCTGTTCGGTGAAAGACTTGGAGAAATGTTGAAAATCAAGTATTCTGATCATTATAAAGAGAAGGCCAAAGCTCAGAAACAAACACAAAAGTAATTTGTCCAATTTTGTATCAATAATAAATGCAAAATAAATATATCAGACAAAATTGTTTTTTACTTTAAAGAGTATGACAATGCGCATGTCAAGGTTCAGAGAGACCTGTTCACACCTAGACATAACCTCAAAAGTATTCCAGCGTTGCGTCTGGAGCAGAATCATAAGAGCATGGAAAGATCAGATTATTAGAGTTTTCCAAAAACCTGTTCTCACTTCTTTTGCAGATGCCTGATAGTGAACCTAGGTCAGCCTACCAGAAAGATGGGAGGGGTGACCAAGATGGGACATCGCTGTCACAATTCCACAGTCACAGACCCCGAACAGAAGGTGGTAAACGTGAGAGGATTGAGGGTAGCTGACGTGAGTATGTCTCCGGCCATAGGACGATCGAACGGTATGTCCAGTGACGCTTTGTATGGCGAGAGACTAGCTGATGTTCTGAGACATAGATGGGACAGTCACTACTTGTCGATCTACAGGAAGAAGAAGTCGGCCATTAACGTTGTTTTGGAATCTAATTGAAATAAAAGGATAACAACAAGATTTAGTTCTTATATTTGTTTCCATTTCCAAAAAATCGTTTTCACTTGAAATATGATTCCTCATCTTCAACTACTTGTCCAATTCTTTTCAAGCCTCTTTCTTCAGACATTTCGATAAAAACTTCATAAGCAAAAGAATTAACGAAAGAATATTCATAGTATTCGTCCCAAAGTTTAAAAAAATTGGTTTTAAAGTAGGTCGTGAATTGGTAATCGCATACGGTGATGAAAACAATACACATATTCTTCAATATTAAAGTATGTGCCTAGTTACTCAATTCGAGACAATGTTGCCCATAAATCACTAATCAAATTGAGAATCCTTTATACCTATCTAAGAATTTATTACATAATTTGATCAGTGAATACGCAAATAAGATATATCTATTGTAATAGACAGGTATGGGTATTCAATACATGAAAAAATGAAACAAAAACATTCTCAAATTGATACCCTTGAAGAGAATTAAGCAACTACCTTTATATAAGGTAGAACGATTCTTTTTTACAGTACCTATATGAATATCTGTGGAAATCATATGATAATGTATGAAAAGTTGAATAAGTAATAAATATTTCAAAATATAAGTAGTCGTGAAATATCGAATAATACGAGGATGTATTGATATCTAGTTAGCCTAGACCAGTTCCATGCATAAACAAAATATTGCGATACCATATCAACGATCAATAACTTATAAGTGTCAGTGTAGAGTTCGACGTCAAAAAAGTAAACCAGAGTTACGCAATAAATTAAAAAAAAAAGATGTTCTCCGAAATTGTAAAAATCGAAAAATAGGAGTATCGAGCCATCATCAAGTACCTGTATTTAAAAGGGTTGAGAGATAAGCAGATTCACGAAGATATGCTTAATACCCTTGGTGATCAATGTCCTTCGTATGCGGCCGTGAAAAATTGGACTGCAAGCTTCAAAAGAGGTAAATTTTTCATTGAAGATGATGACCTGTGTGTCAGTCCCCGAAAATATCGATGCAGTTCACGACATGATTTTATCAGACCGTCGAATTGGGCTAAAACGGATATCTGAAGCACTGAAGCTTTCATACGAACGCGTTCATCGTATAGTTCACGTCGGTTTGGACATGAGAAAAATTTCTGCAAAATGGATCCCCAAATGTTTGAAAGTTGACCAAAAGCGTGCAAAGGTAGAAGCATCGCGTTCGATCTGTGCTCGATTTGAAAACGATGTAGACTTCTTAAACCGAATTGTTACTATGAATGGGACTTGGGTACATTTCTACGATCCAGAAACAGAGCAACAATCGATGGAATAGCGACACTCTGGTTCTCCAAGAACAAAGAAATTTCGTGCCCAAAAATCTGCTGAAAAAGTTCTTGCTTCAGTTTTTTGGGATTGCCATGAGGAAATCATGATTGATTTTTTGGATAAGGGTAGAACAATAACTGGATATTACTATTCGACTTTACCGACCACTCTACGGGAAAAAATTAAAGAGAAAAGACGCGGAAAGCCATCCAAAGGTATTTTGTTTTTACAAGACAACGCCCCAGTACACAAATCTCATGTTGCCATGCAAAAAATTCGTGATTTAGGGTTAGAATTATTCACCAGATTTGGCTCCGTCCGACTATCATCTCTTTCCTCAACTGAAAAAAAGTTTAAAAGGTCGTAAATTTTCTTCCAACGAGGAGGTAATAAAAGCTGTGGAGGACTGGTTTGCAAAGCAAGAAGAAACTTGAAAAGTGTTGCAGGTTCGCTGTAATAAATGTTTTCAATCAAGAAGAGAATATGTTGAGTAATAAAATATTTCGACATTGAAATTTCGTTCAGTTCTATAGTAGGCTAAAAAAATTTCAATATATCCTCGTATGCTATGAAACTTTGAAAAGACGCTTGTAGCTTCAAGTTCTCGAATATGAAGCTTATTTATTTCTAGAGTTATACGATACGAATATCGTTTCAACGGTGAATTATACCATATTGAAATTGGTGTTCACAAGGTCTCATATTTCTACCCAAATCATGTTAAATTGTGAGATTGATTTAATTTACTTCATGTGTAACTTCAAAGAAATACTCCATTTTAGCAAATGGAGGGACAAATAGATCCATTAGTTTCGAAGTATCGGTAAATTTATGGGAAATAATTCATCGTAAAATATGTACATATATTAAACAGGAACATTGGCACTCTATAAACCGATCGATGTCCTTTGAGGTGATTCTAATTCATTTCACCAGAAAAAATGCGAGTGACAATTTCAAAATCAATTAACTTGTTTGATAAAATTAGGCCATCGATGACAATTTCCACCATTTATCTCTTGGAACAGCCTATTCCAAGTTGCACAGAGAGCTTCGATAAATGATTATTCTGAGGGTATTACCTAAGGGAAACTTATAATCTTGAGCCATAAAAATTAAGATGTCATTAGGAAAATTACTTCATCTCTATGTCATATCTGAAGCCTAGGTAAGTACTTGAATAATTAGCATCTGGAGTCGACATTATGCAAGGCGATAACTATCCTGCATTTGACACTGTTATAGAGCAACACTTCTGCAGGTTGGTGTTGTAATAATGAGGAGGAAAATATAGGAAGTCGTCTCAAATGTCTAGTTTATTGATCTTGATGAAGAAGAGTTTTGAAAACAATGAAGCCATTTTCGAACATAAATATTTATTCTCAAAACTCAAGTAGGTACCAGTGGCAGCTTGTGGAAATTTGACCTGAGAAGGCTCGGATTAGGAAGACAACTATTTACAGCCGGAGGCATAAGAGGATATCCAATCAACTGGATTCAAACCTCATTGGGGTATACGGACCTACAGTCCTGTTGAAAGGTCCAATGCGTATCGCCGAAGTGCTGCTTGGCCCACGGAAGTACTACGACCTCGAGGATGTCGCAGCGGCAGACTTCTTGATTGATTTTGACCCCTTGATCCACGAAAACTAAGGGAGTTTTACCACTGCCGCAAATTCCGCCCCAGACCATGACGGATTGCGGATTTTGACGGTGTTCGACGATGGTCGATGTACCGGGAGCCTCTACGGACCAGACTCTGTCGTTTTGGTGGTTGTGGGATTGCTCTACGGTGAAAAGCTTCTCGTCTGTGAAGAGAATTCGCTCCCATTGCTGACCGGCGGCGAGACGAAGGAGTTGGCGGCACCTTCGGAGTCGTACGCGCTTGTTTTCCTCCGTGGGGAGTTGAACTTTTTGGAGCTTGTATGGCTTGAGGTTGACCTCCTTTTTGGCAATTTGACGGACTGATTCGCGGTTGATACCGGTCTCACAGGCTATTTTCCTTATGGAAACCCTCGGATTTCGATTGACTCGCTTCTTGACGATGTTGCGATTGCTAGGTGTATTGACAGTGCGTTCTCTACCACTTCCTGGACGACGAACATCATGGCCAAGCTCCTCGAAACGACGAATTGCATCGGACAGGGTTTGTCGAGGCACATTGAGCAAACGAACAATTTCGCATTGACGCCTACCTTGACGAAACAGCTCCAAAATCGCACTACGTTCGTTTGACATTCTAAAACTCTGTGAAATGAAATTATATCAAACTGAAAATTCACATATTAGTACAGGAAAGTGTAGAGAAATCAGGAGAATAAAGATTATTTGGCTGCGCTGAAATACTTTTGTTCCAAACCACAGCAAAATTTGTCCGAAGTTTTTCTTGTCACCCTGTATAATGTCGTCACACCAGTTATTTAATTTCTTGTATCAAGAAAATCAAAACACAGCAAAAGTATTTGAATTGATGCCAAAACAATGAATGAATTCATGCATCCCAAACATCAAGGGAAAGGCCTTCCATCGCTGGTTGCCTTCAGGGCTATTCAAATTGAAAACAATAAAATTTTTAGGGGGGGCTTAGCCTTCTTTGCTTTCTCTGACGACCCGCCACTGGTAACAACCCACGTAACTAAAGCGATATTTAAATATTCCCAGACCATAATAACTCATCTAACCAAACACAATACAATATTTCGACAACACAAAAACCCAAAAAAAAAATGCAGTAAGACCAAGACAGGAGTATTTTCGAACCACTAATTGCAGCTCAGTCTTGAACGCCGTTTAACTAATGGTCGTCGGCATTGATCTATTGGGCAACGTATTCGAATTGAGAAATACTTAGTGGCAATTTTAGGTATCCCCTTTATCAACCACAATCCGCCGGCGTCTTTGCCAGTGCAGCGGTTACTTTCACCAAACACACGGCTTGGACTTCGAGGACCTCGTGGTCTATCTCGATGCAGAGCACGCGTCTTGAGCTGGGCAAAGTTGGAACGAAGGGGTGAACGACAACTGGACAAGTGCTTATTTTTTATTAGGATTTTTATTTAGTGTTGTGTGGAGTGTCGAACTGAAATTGCTAAGTGTGAAGGTAAGTTCAATTAAAATGAACATAATTGCAGTGAAACACATTGTGTATCATTCATTTTAAGTGATGAAAAGAATTGTTGACACTCGTAGATACCCAGTTCGATGATGAGTATCGGAATGCAGGGGGGAATCTAAAATAATTGTGAAATGTATCACTTTTTTGACTAACACGTTGGATACAATTGGGATTTCGTCGAAAACTATTGCCTAGAACTTCATAGATTTCTAAAATGATGGAATTTTTCATAAACATGAAACAAACATTGATATTTAATAAGTGTAAATTGAAGGATATTTGTAAACTCTAGAAGAAGTTAACAAAAATCACAAACGATTAGAGAGATATGAGAAAATGCATTATTCCACCCATTAATAACAACAAAACTACATTCAATCACAGGTATAAAAAAAGAAAATCAATCTGTATAACTGACAAAATCATTGAGAAAAATTATATCGAACGAATCCCTGATATTCAATAGACTTTGATCATACGGGGATATATTGAAAAATTCTTAGCCTATTCTATAGTAATAGAACCAAAAAAAATATAAATGTCAAAATATTTTAATACTCAACATATTCTCCTCTTAATTGAATACATTTATTACAGCGAACCTGTAACGTCTTTAGACCTTTCAAAAAAATGTTTCTTCTTGCTCTGCACAGCTTTTATTACCTCCTCGTTGGAAGAAAATTTACATCTGTCAAACTTTTTTTCATATGAGGAAAGATATGATAGCCGGACAGAGCCAAATCTGGTGAATAACAGGAGTGTTCTAGTAATTCTAACCCTGAATCACGAATTATTTCTTGCATGGCAACATGAGATTTGTGTACTGGGGCGTTGTCCTGTGAAAACGAAATAACTCTGGATAGCTTTCCGCGTCTTTTCTCTTTAATTTTTTCCCGTAGAGTGGTCAGTAACGTCGAATAGTAATCTCCAGTTATTGTTCTACCTTTATCCAAAATATCAATCATGATTACTCCATGGCAATCCCAAAAAACCGAAGCAAGAACTTTTCCAGCAAATTTTTGGACACGAAACTTCTTCGGTCTTAGAGAACCAGAGTGTCGCCATTCCATCGATTGTTGCTTTGTTTCTGGATCGTATAAATGTACCCAAGTCTCATTCATAGTAACAATTCGGTTTGAGGAATCTACATCATTTTCAAATCGTGCACAGATCGAACGCGATGCTTCTACCCTTGCACGCTTTTGGTCAACATTCAAACATTTGGGGATCCATTCTGCAGAAAGTTTTCTCATGTCCAAATTGACGTGAACTATATGATTAACGCGTTTGTATGAAATCTTCAGTGCTTCAGATATCCGTTTCAGCCCAATTCGACGGTCTGATAAAATCATGTCATGAACTGCATCGATATTTTCGGGGACTGACACAGAAACTGGCCTTCCCGATCGGTCATCATCTTCAATGGAAAATTTACCTATTTTGAACCTTGCAGTCCAATTTTTCACGGTCGCATACGAAGGACATTGATCACCAAGGGTATGAAGCATATCTTCGCAAATCTGCTTACCTCTTAACCCTTTTAAATACAGGTACTTGATGATGGCTCGATACTCCAATTTTTCGATTTTCACAATTTCGGTGGACATCTTTTTTTTTATTTATTTCGTAACTCTGGTTTACTTTTTGTACGTCGAACTCTACACTGACACTTCTAATAAGTTATTGTTCGTTGATATGGTATCGCAATATTTTGTTTATGCATGGAACTGGTCTAGGCTAACTAGATATCAATACATCCTCTTAAAAACCAACGAACATTCAAGACTCTTCAGTAGTATGAGTAAAGCCCCAATTATCAATTATACAGTTCGGATTGTCGGCACAATAAACGGAGTTATTCGAAGCATAAAAAAACTCAAGTTGATTCCATATAATCAAAAAATTTCACGCCCAAATTTTCCTGAATGAATGAAATGTTGACTTCTGGAATAGAGTATAATAATACCTGTAATCAATTCAAATTTCATTCATAGCTGATTATATGATCATCACGTGAAATTAACGAGTACTTCCTCTCCTATATTACTTCTTCGAATAAAAGTAATTTAAAAGATCTTATAGTCAACCCATTTCCTAAAATTTTCTCACCTCATCGAACAAACCAATTAATGAGGAAATAAGCACAAGGATGTCCGATTCTAATTAGTCAATGACTACATTTATACACTTGAGAAGTTTTCTATGACTTGCCAACCAATATTAACAATCTAGTGGCCCGTAGTTCTACCAATGCTCATTATGAAACCATCAGTTAAAAATTTTTCTGAAGCAGATATATCTGTCTAGCCAGATCAACCGTGAGTGCCATTCTTCCAGTGTTTACTTTGTGGTATATTTTTCCATCTCATATTTGCATTTTTTCTTTAATTTTCGTGGTGATGAGAATTAGTATTTCAGTCAATTCTTCTCTCCAAGAGAGCTTTATATTCAGCATTTTCCACAGTCCACATTCTTTTCGAAACGGATATTCTGTTCTTCTTTAATATTTTTTTGAATATGTCGAATATAATTTATATGAAAATGGAACAGTATTAATTGCAATTCAACTAAAAAACTGAGAAGTCTTCATGCGTGAATTTGTGAATATATATTTCGTGGAAAAATCATAATTTATGGACGATTCGATTGAATCAACAGGCAATAAATCGCAATATATAAAAACCCGAATGAGGAACGAGGTCGAGAAGAATTTTAGGACGTATTCGTCAAGAGATATATTGACCAATTTCGTTATATAACTCCCTGAACTTTCATGTCGTTGGTTATTGCAGAATTTACCCAATTCATTTCCAAGTAACGTTGTATGGGTTCTTAGGAAAAATCTCGTATATAGTACTGAATGCACTCATGAGATTTGTTGGATATTGTCTAATAGTTTGGGAGTTTGTGATTTACAACACAAAACAATCGCCAAATGATGGGGAATAGTGTTGCGAACAGAGAGAAATGCCAGAGATACTTGTGATCATTGGATATCAATTCAAGATCTTTTTTCGTATTTTTTAACAGCTCCTTCAAATGTGGGGAGAACTTGTTGCCACACCCTGTAAAAAAAACTACACTGCGCAAAAAAATTAACGCACATTATGGAAATCTCAAATTTATTCTACAACTGAAGGTGTTCTCAATAATAATTATTTTTATCACAATTATGCATGCAAATGTTATCCACTTTCAACGTTTTTCTTCAATACAGATGTTTTCTCCCAGCAGGAATAAAAGAGATGATATTATCAGATTTTGAATGTATTGGCTCCATTCTAAAATCAGTTGTTCTCGATCAATTCTAGTGATCAATAGTTTTTCTTTCGTTTGATTGTCTACACTCGATCGCTATGCAACGCGAAACGCGCAATTTGACCCAAGAGGAATGTGCCCAAGCGGTAGTTTTGCGAGAAGAAGGGTAGAGTTACACAAGAATTGCAGAAAGGTTTGGAGTTTCCCATACAATTGTGTCCAGAATGTTGCAGCGATTCAGGGAGACAGGTATGAATGTCCGAAGACCAGGACAGGGTAGACCACGGGTAAAAACTGCCATTCAAGAACGTTACTTGAGAGTTTCTTCGTTGAGACAACGGTTTGCAACCGCTCGCCTCCTTCAAAATCAACTTGAGCAAACTCATGAGGTGCGAATTAGCACTCAGACAATAAGAAATCGCCTCAGAGAATATGATTTTAGGCCTCGTGTCGCGGCAAGATGCCCAGCTCTTACCCCAGCCCATCGAAGGGCGCGTTTGGATTTTGCGAGAGAGCAAATCCATTGGGAAGAGGCCGAGTGGGAAAGAGTTCTCTTCACAGATGAGTCTAGATTCTGCCTCTACCATTGTGATCGACGTTCCCTTGTAAACAGACGTCCACATGAAAGATATGCTCAGTGCAATTTCCTGAATACTACTGGTTTCGGTGGAGGATCGATTATGGTATGGGGTGGAATATCTTTGACTGCCCGCATAGACCTAGTGGTCGTTGATAATGGAGCTATGAATGCTGATAAGTATATAAGGAACATTCTTGAAAGATCACTCATTTTGAGTATGAACCGTCGTTGCCGAGCTGTAATTAACGCAAGGGGTGGAAATACCAAGTATTAAATCATTCATCAGCATTTCAGTATTTTGAAAATTGTTCATTTCTCTTCTTTCACATAAGATTCGGTGAAATCCTGAATTTTTCTTCCATTTAATGTGTCTTGTTTCGTTCAAAACCTTCCCGGGAGAACATAAAAAATAAGTTATAAAGTCAATGTAGAGTTAACTTTCATTAAAATTGAGATTTTCGGAATGTGCGTTAATTTTTTGCGCAGTGTATTTGAGACACCCTGTATACTGTCGTATATTTGGTTCAGAACAAGCATTCAAGCGACAAAAAAAACTGTGGACCATTCCAATTCCATTCAACAGATTTGAATCTCACAATTGGATGAATACGACATGAACGCTCTATAATTAAGTTTGACATAAATAGTAATTATCGCGAGCTTCGTCTCTGTCTCCTCTTCACATCGACACAATGATATAACACATATTTCATTCATTGGCAAATTATTTATTTACATCCTCTGAGCATGCTAAATGTTTCCGATCAAAAAAACAGCGGCTATAAATGCTGCATAAATCACAGGATACTTTTATAAATATAGCAGTCGTTGCCATTTTTCGTTGAGCAATGTTCTTTCGTTCTGTACTGTTCGCATTTTTTATCGCCCTTGTGAGCAGCACACTCGAAGTGAGTATGAAAAAAATAATAGACCAGTGAATTTTTGGATAATATGTCACCCTTAATTTGTCCCAATTGAAGAATAGTATAATATTTGTTTTGTTAGTTCTTCTTTTGTCAATTATTTTTTCCGAATTTTCCTTTTTACCAGAAATTATCAATTTTCAATAGCTTTGAACAAGGTGAAATTACACTCTTTGCCACCCTTTTTTCAGGGGCAATACACCAAATGGGGGAGTTTTTTATGGTATTCCTTGATAAATGCACAGAAGTCTAGCTTTTTGAAACCAAGATAGGTAAATCAATTGTATTTTACTTACAGAAAAAGTTTCACGTAAAATGCCTGGCAGAAACGAAAGTATCTTTGAGAGAAGTTAGAGAAGCTAACTACACAGATGTAAGAACTTTGTCCGATGCCCTTCTCTATTACATAAAATGCGTAGAAATTAAGGAAAACTACATAAACAACGACGGGAAAGTTTTGGAGAAAAGGTACAGAGATAAAATGAATTCAGAGACAGAGAAAATAATAGGATGCTTGAAGGGACTGCCACAAATTTACGATAGCAAGGAGATTAGGTTGTTCATACAGTGTTTCGATTGAACTCTTTATGTATATTTTTGAATAAAAATTTGAGTTTGTATTTTACGATTTCGAAGAAAACCTCCCTGTAGTTGGGTAGGCAATTCAATATCCCACTTCCCTCATTTCTATGCGAGAAGGAATTATAGTTTTTCATCAAAGAGCATGGAAGTATATTGGAATCTACCATATAACTTGTTTCCTAATTCAACTGAGGTTCAGTAATTTTTTACCACAAACTGTTAAAAGAGAGCCTTGGACCAAGTGCTTATAATGAGCCTCACTGAGGTAGGCAAGGAAAATAAGGTCTCTTTAATCTGGATTCCTGGTCATTCGAGAATCAAATGAAAAGAGGGCAATATGCCCAAAACCTTTCTGTGGTATAGAAAAAGCACCAACAAGAAAGAGTTTCTGGTCTAGGAGAAAACCGAAAGGGTAACACTCTGCGGAATCTCCCAGGAACTTTGAAACTGCAAGAACAGCTCTGTTAGGGGACAGGATAGGCCTTAAGGTTGTGGTGAACTGTAACGTCTTTCCAACTATAAGTATGAACCTTCCCAGTGACAAAATGATTACACAATTAACCATCGAAAAAGGCTTCACCAACATGTTTAGAAGGAAGAAAGACTGTGGAGTGGAATCCAACTCTTCAAAAGAAATACCACTAAATGATACAAAGTAAAAGGACTATTCAAATCTATCAGATTTCTTCAGTGGATGATCTCGGAATTCTCTGAGCCAAATAACCACTCCATAACACCCAATTTTCATGGTACATGATTCAGAAAGAACCCATCAAGTCTTTCATGCAATATCCAAAAGATTGCCACGAAATTTCCCAAGAAAAATGAACAATTTCTTTCCAAGGCTACGAAGACCTTCAAGCACCGAAATAACCCAAAAGCATCAAATTAGAAAATTCCAAATTACATCAATATTTGTTTTAACCGCAACCATCGTGATCCTTCTGTTATATAAGAACAAACGGGCACCTTATGGTGAGGAATTTCGTCTTTCTCTGTGGAAATGAGCACCAGAAGCTATCTGAAGCGGTTCACCATGAACCTGAACTACTTGGCAAGTGGTACGGTCTCGGTAGAAGTATAAAGAATGGGTTAGAATGGAGTAACTCGCTTTGTTTTGAATTGAATTTCGATTTCGTGAAATATTCAGCTATGATATACAAGTTTCGCAATCATGATTGGATGAATGTTAATCATGTTTTGCAAGGAGACTGTGTTGACGTGATAGTTATCAGGTGTATGAATTTTTGTCCATTATCTTTTATATTTCTTTGACATTTAAATTGAAAGCTTCCATTTTAGATATTTTTTCGTTTTTCGCTTATAACGCGAAAACAAATAGAACACCGAAAATGTCTACCAGAACAAAATCGAGAAGAACTGAATTACATACTGACAAATTGATGTGAGAAGATATCAATATGTCTGCCATCAAAATGAATAATTTTTTCGACAAACGTAGCTCATTATTCATCTCCATTCACCATTATAAAATCACAACTCTGGCTTTGGAAATTTGACACATTCCACTCTGTATCGAAGTTATGACGTTTTTCAAAATATTTTTATGTTCCAAGTCAACACTATGTTGCCCTTTCTACATTCTTAGCGCATTTCTCAGAATGTGAATTTATTCGGAAAATGAATGAATTGGAAAAGATGTGACGGACGAAAATAATTAACATTTATATGAATTGATAGAAAGGATTCCTTTTCTAGTTATTTGCATGAAAAGTACAAGAGGTCACTGTTGAAATATATTATTTTTCGCCATGGAAGAAAATTGCATTGCTTTCACATGATTTTTCATATGCATGCCTGTGAAGATTTAATGTTTATTATCCTCTTGAACTGAAAGTTCAAGACTTGACATCAATTGTTGAATCAAGAATAATGGAACATTATATCCCTCTACTGGAATCCAAATAGTTGAAGGGAGTTCTGATGCAACAGGAACTTTTTCTTGGAACATAACCTTAATAGCTAACTTAATAAAAATAAGAGTAGAAGATATACATTTCATTTATTTGATCTCATGAACAAGGAGTAAAATATTCTGACTGTATAGTAATTTATTAGTTTAAAAAATATTCATACATTATAACCACAGTAGGTTTGTACAAATAATATGGAACAGGTCAAACATATGCTTCACATTTATCATTCACCTGTTCTAAAATAAGACACAAACTCCTCCACATTATAAGGCCCCTACAGCATTAAAAGCTTGTGTCTCTTTTGAAAGAAGTAGCTCTAGATATAATATATTCTTTCGATTAAGAGCAAATACCTACCATTGAATGTTACATACACAAATTTCTTCAAAATGGGCTTATACGAAGTGGTTCTTTTTCTGAAACGTGAAAACGATCAACAATACCCATTCAGAGACCGATGATGGCCATCCAAAACCCGTTTACTTACGAAAATCGTCATAAATCCTCATAATTCCTCGAAAATCCTACCTGAACCATATTTTCCGGTCGCTTTCGTGAAAAGATCGTATAAGGAAGCCTTTTTTGTCCATTTACATATTCCAAATAAATTTTGAGCACCAAAAACGATACCGAAACTAGCCAAACTTCTGGAGGTCCGGGATTTCGTTTGAAATCTTTCCAAACGGCCAGATACCTAAAAAACTTCGTTATCAAGTGTAAAAAAGGCGATTAGTACTTACTTTTGCTTTATTCATGCTTATAAATCGATTTTTAGTCCAATTCAAATTTGCCGTTTGTACCCATGTCAAAATATCTTTGATACTTTTACTTTGATGTAAACAAAGAAACTGGCAACACTGTTTTGTCATTAAAGATATTCTCTGTACGCGCACAGATTTTTTATCAGGTGCACCAATTCCTGAAAACGAAACCATGGCCAGAGTTGTGATTTTATAATTGTGAATGGAGTATACGTGATATATTTTTAAATAAATTCCCGACACATTACTCTCTATTGGATGTTAATGATTCATTAAGAAAATATAACAATCGTAAAAGCCAATGTGATACTTTCACTGAACGAATAGAGACTCCAATATTTAAATAACCAGTACCCAAGTATTTTGGTATTCACATACAGGGTCAGCCGGGACAAGATAACCAACTATTCGGTCTTTTAAAATTCAAGACGACCGATGGGCTATTTCGGTTTGAAAGTGAAAGGTAAAGAACCTCTCGAAATTTTGATTGTAACAAACCTGTTAGTTCACCTGAGGAAATTAATGAAGAAAATATATTGGATCAATTTAAGATACGATACTTCTAAACTTAAGCAGTTCCAATATATAATAAGGGACACAGACAAAATATCCTTCCACAAAACTAAACCAATCAATATACAGGGTGTTCTACAAGCTCTATGACAAACTTTGACAGAAGGTAGCTGTGCTTCTTTTGAACATTTTTTTTTCTATGAACATAGGTCCGATTAGTTTTCGTTAGGAGTTCTTGAAAAAATTATTTTCATGCAACGAAGAGGATATCGTCCTAAGACTGCATAATAATAAAGAAACTAGCTGGCCCGGCGAACATTGTTCCGCCTAAATGATACTTACGGTGGATTTCACAAATCGTAATCACCGGTGATCGGAGATCAACGGCTTGGTTCTCTGATTTTCGAACTGTTAAATGTTTCCATGGATATGAGCTATCACACAGAACAGATACACAAAAATAATATGTCATAATATGTCAATCACTAATAGTGGCAATTTTGGATTGAGTTATTTCCGCAAATATATTTATTACCCAAACAGGAATTCAAAAACATTCTTAAAATTATGAGAAAAGATGAGGATGGACATCTCACGATTGGAACTCATCGCCAAAATCCGATTTACTTGACATTTCGATAAAAATTCACTGTGATATTCACCCGCTTCTGGATCTGTAAATAGCCTTTCATGGTACTATAAGCAATATGTGAATTACACAGTAATTGATGTCATATGTTCTTTTTTCGACCATTTCAAACCACGACGTCCGAAATGCTCGAAAAAAGAACAGATGACATCAATCTATGGCCGCGAAAGCCTCAACAAATTCATCGCCATTTGATTGTGATAATGTCAAATGTAGTACCTTCACGATTACGTTATTTGGAATAAATAAAACTATGAAAATAAATAATAATCATCAGTCATAATGTGTGAATAGCGCCATCTGAAGTGGTAAGAACGAAACTTTCTCATATCTCAACGAAATCTAATAATTTTAGACATCTGTACTCCTACGCTAAGACATTTTGGTTTTGCCCAACAGCGCAGAGTTGAAGGCAACTCAAATTACACACTATTACAGTGACTATAGAGGGAATATAGTCACTGTACACACTATTTGTTTATATCGCCATCTAACGCGGAGAATATCAAATGAAGTACAAACGAATAAGCGGTAGCGTAACTGCAACTGTAGCGACATCTAGTTGCCTTACTCAAAAGGAGGAAAAGCATTTCCAGTATAAGTAAAATTTCATCGATTTTTTCAAAGTTTTATTGTATTTTATAATAACCAGACCGTAGACGAATCCATATATGGAGTTTTATAACAATCAGTCCATCCGATCTCGAGTTATAAATGGTGTAACCAACATCTTTCTTTTATATATATATATATAGATGTTTGTCTATTTGCTTGTTGTAGGAACCCTGAAGAAGGAACAAAATTGTTACCGAAAGCTTGGTGAATGAATAAAGAGTAATTCAAGGAAACGTTTTATATTGGTTGAAATCCCTTATTTCCTAACTATTTCAAATGAAGGCGACCATTACTTCAGAAATGTATATATATAGATATAGATTGTGGTGGTTCCACCAGTGGTATACTTTGGAAATTAGATCTCTGCTAGTCCAATTTCTTCATTATTATTTTCATGTTTTGATTGAGTAGGCCGCAGGTTGATATGGAAATTGACCTTATTTTAATTATTCATTTGACACTTGATGTACGTTTTGAATAGCAATGCATTCTTTTACGACTCAGGAATATGATTTGATGCCAGTACATGTTATAAATGATCGTTTAAATGCAGATTTGTATAAAATTTTTTGGAGCACAACCTTTTTGACTTCATTGATGACTTAGAGCTCAACATTGTGAGAAATATAAGGTATCAGCACGATGGTGCACCACCACATAGAAGGAGACAAGTAGTCAGCTGGCTGAATGAACATTTACCGAATGAAGGGATAGGTCAAGGAGGACCAATACAATGGCCACCTCGTTCGCCTGATTTAAATCTCTTAGATTATTATTTATGGGGACATATGAAGAAGCTTGTTTATCATGTTGAAATCCAATCTCGTAAACAATTTATTGATATGGGTAATTCAAGATGCTGCAAACCAAATAAGAAACGACCCAAATTTCTATAATCTCAAAATTTCCATTTATTATGATGATTTAAACATAAAAATATAATTTTTCAAATGCTTGAATCTTTATCCAAGTTTTGCAGATTCTTAAGTTTAAGACGTCATAAAATTTTTTTATGAGAATGAAACTGATTCGAAATAAGTCTTACCTGGCTCCTTCAATTGACAGAGGATAAGACAAGCATTGGGATGATTCTGCAATAACTTATACTATGCCTGTTTCCTGGGCAGATTTTGATACATATGGTTGACTTTTTGTCTATTTGATTTACGTTGTCTGCTGCACTTTGCCTGTCACGTATGACCATGGCAAAGGGTGTTTCGAAATCAAAAGAAGTTGGCATTACATCAGAGTATTTTGCCTGAAGACATAAGTAATGCACCAGGTAGTAAACTATGGTCAAAATCAAATACTTAATCACTATATAAGGTTTCAAGTTGAAATTCAAAGAGGATCTATTCCTGTCGATTCAATTCTGAAGAAAAAATGATTGTCTTCTCTGTTGGATGGAAAGATCTCACTTCCTGTTTAGTCTTCAGTTGGTTGTTTAACGCTCGAGCTTAACAAATATTGTTAAATTTCTTTTCTTCTTTACCTACCAGTAGTAGCGGAGACACAACTTAGTCCCAATGCCATTGAACAAATATTATTCTAACTACAGGGTGCGGCACGGAGGATGGATGGTTTTAAAAAAATAATAAAAGCGTTAATTTTTACTCAAAAACACATTTATTGACGGAATCAGATTCTCAAGGAAATAGCATTTGAGACAGTCAAGTGTGGAAAATCACATCAGGGATGTGGTGGCCGAAATCGGTGATGCAGTGCTGGAGGCGCTCTTGGAAGTTCGCGTAGACTCTCTCCAACATCGCTCTCTCAACTTGGGCAACTTCCACGCGAATAGCCCTTTTCAATTCGTCCAGAGTTCGGGGCTTGGTCTCGTATACTCTAGCCTTGAGGTGTCCCCATAAGAAAAAATCGCATATGGATAAATCTGGGGACCGGGGAGGCCAATGAACATCGCCAAACCTGGAAATAAGGCGACCAGGGAAGAGAGGGCGAATAACGTCCATTGATGCTCTGGCTGTGTGGACGGTCGCCCCATCCTGTTGGAACCACACACGTCGGATTGGAACACGTTGCCGTCGTAATTCGGGGATAAAGAAGTTGTTGATCATTTCGACGTACCGCTCTGAGTTCACGGTAACAGCACGACCATTAACGTCTTCGAAGAAGTAAGGGCCAATGATGCGAGTTTGCGATACAGCGCACCAAACCGTAACTTTTGGTAAATAAATGCTAGGAACACACGAGTCTAACGGCACCTTCCCCACTTCTCTCGTCCTCAGTGGGGGAAAGTTATGCCCATCTGAAAAACGTCCGTCCTCCGTGCCGCACCTTGTATATGCAGTGATTACGAAGATGGAAAATAGATTTCCTCGACATAGCCGAAGCTTCAGTAATATACAGGATGAACAGATCCAAACTTATATCTTCTTTTTTTTTCAGGAACTCTACAATGCAGTATCAAGCGATACCCATCCCGAAGAAGAACCACCTAGCATTCAACACCGATTCCGCAAAGTCCTCTATACGTTTGAAGACACTACGTAGAATATCCACGTTCTAGCGGCTAATGTAGTCCTTTAGAAAAGAACTTATACGGAGATCATCTAGTCGAACCAAACCAACCATGGGTATCGTCACCTTCCCACTTGTAGCAGGTGCCTTCAAATCTGCCATAGGCATCCTAGGAATAGGCGCAGCATCCTTGGCCATATTTCCCCTCCTTCCCTTCATATTCGCCAGCTTAGCATATTTTCACTACGACCAATTCGACCCAGAGAATAGGATTGTGGATACCAAACTGCTCCTCCATACCTACGACTTCATAGTAATAGGAGCAGGGTCTGCTGGTTCTGTTGTGACGAACAGACTGACAGAAAATCCTAATTGGAACGTTCTTATGATCGAAGCTGGAGGACACGAGAACGAGATTACTGATGTTCCGATTTTAAGTTTGTATCTACACAAGAGCAAAGTCGACTGGGGATATAAGTGAGTAGTATTGGTCTATCTAATATTGATCTAGTATTGATTCTAAATAGAATGTTTAAAGGACTGAACCACAACCAACAGCATGCCAGGCTATGATAGAGAACAGATGCAGTTGGACAAGAGGTAAAATCCTAGGAGGTTCCAGTGTCCTGAACACTATGTTATACGTCAGAGGAAACAGGAGAGATTACGACCACTGGGTTGAGCAAGGCAACCCAGGATGGTCTTACGAAGAAGTCCTCCCTTACTTCAGGAAGAGCCAAGACCAGAGGAATCCCTACCTGGCCAAGAACAACAGGTACCACTCCACAGGTAAAGACAATCATGTTCCTCATTGATGATTAACTTGTGCTTCTACAATGTCTTCGATGTATGCTTTCAGGTGGCTACCAAACAGTTCAAGACAGCCCTTACAACACACCCTTAGGCCCAGCCTTCCTAGAAGCCGGTCAAGAGATGGGATACGACATTAGAGACATAAACGGTGAAAAACAAACAGGATTCGCCTTCTACCAATTCACCATGAGAAGAAACGCGAGATGTTCAACCTCCAAAGCATTCCTCCGACCCATAAGGCTCCGTAAAAACTTCCACGCCTCTCTATGGTCCCACGTGACCAAAATCCTGATAGACCCAGCCTCTAAGAGAGCCTACGGAGTGGAGTTCTTCAAAGACGGAAAGTACCACAGGGTCATGGCTCGAAAAGAAGTCATCTTATCTGCTGGTGCCATCAATTCTCCCCATTTGTTGATGTTGAGTGGTATCGGACCTGCCAAGCATTTGCAGGAGATGGGTATAAAGGTCATCAAGGATTCGCCTGGTGTTGGTAAAAATCTGCAGGATCATATAGCAGTAGGAGGCTTGACTTTCCTCATAGACCCTAAGGTGGCGATCGTAATGAATCGTTTGGTCAACATCAACTCTGCGTTGAGGTATGCCATACAGGAGAATGGACCTTTGACCTCTAGCATTGGTGAGTTTTTTCGAGTATTCATTAGTTTGTGATGAATCTTTAGTGGTTCAGAAGAATGTTGACTTTATGGTCTTCGTAGACACAGCATGAAATCTCAAATAGTTATTAAGAACTTTAAAAAAAAGTGAATGATTGTTTGGGACAGTTATTTTTTCTGAAATTCCCTCTGCCTCACTTGAAAAAAACACATCAATTGGCACAAGCATTGCTTCGTCTCTTCTCAGGGACGAGTCAATGGTTTTGTGGTTACTAGCGCATTCGCCAAATTGTGCCACAAATGAAATATGTCTTTTTTATGCTACAGTTTCGACCGATGAATTGAAATTAAACTAAATGTCCTATTCCTCCGAACTCAAATTCTTGCTCTTTCCAGGACTGGAAGCCGTAGGCTTCATATCCACCAAATACGCCAACCAAACAGACGATTGGCCCGATATAGAATTCATGCTGACTAGCGCTTCCGTAAACGCGGACGGCGGTCAACAGGTGGCGCGCGCGCACGGTCTCACCGACGAGTTCTACAAGGAAATCTACGAGCCCGTCAACTACAAGGACAGTTTCTCTGTTTTTCCCATGATGCTGCGTCCCAAGAGTCGCGGGGAGATCAAGCTGAGATCCAAGGACCCTTTCCAATACCCTCTGCTGTACCACAACTATCTAACGCATCCACACGACGTGGACGTTCTTAGAGAAGGTCTCAAAGCTGCTATAGCTTACGGTTATACTGACACCTTCAAGAAATTTGGAGCTAGGTTGCACAATCCTCCTCTACCAAACTGCAAACATCTTCCTATGTTCACGGATGAGTACTGGAACTGCGCTATAAGGCAGTACACGTTGTCCATCTACCACTACTCTTGTACTGCTAAGATGGGACCACCGAGTGACCCTTACGCTGTTGTAGACCCCGAATTGAGGGTTTATGGTATCCCAGGGTTGAGAGTTATCGATGCTTCCATCATGCCAACCATTACGAATGGTAACATCAATGCACCAGTCATTATGATAGGGGAGAAAGGCGCTGATATGGTAAAGAAATATTGGCTCAGTAGAAGTTATGGGGGAAGAAGGAAAAAAGAAGCCAGGAGTGGTTTTGGAAATTCAACCATCGTTTGAAGATTCACACACTCAACTAAAAATGCTCAAGTCTCATCTAAGTCATTAGCTTTAGAAGTTGAAAAGGTTCACTGGAGTGCTCACGAGAATTTTTGTATGGGTTATATATAAATGCCCGATAAATGGTTATTATCTTCCTGGAAGAATTCAGAGACTTTATGGTGTTGAGTGCTTGAAGACTATCAACAAACACATCGAGACGTTTGATGTTTCCCTCAGTGTGAAGTGTGCTGAAGTTGACTAGATAGTGTAGTGTTTTCAGGGCTCAATGTACTAGAAGTACATTCTAGGACAATTCAATGCATTGTATAAAACAGTTTACTGGTACCTATTGCCTAGTCCCTAACTTAATTGCTGTATTTAAAAACTATTTAAATTTAGGTTCCATGTTTCTTTGATGACCAATCCTTTCCCATTATTTCAAGAGAGGAATTTTTGTGAAAATTTTCACAAAAAGCCATTTATCTCCTAAAATACTGATCCTAGGGGAAATCTGATTACATATCCGCAATCTACGACCTTGAATTAATATAGAATCTGACCCGGGTCGATATGATATGAAAGGTTCTTGTAGAATACGAGATCCTACCAAAAACATTCTGTAAAAACTAGCCAAGTCTCGATGGAGCTGCTAGTTTATTTCTAAAAAGTAATGAAATCTAGAAAAAGTCGAGCCAAGTTTAAGGCTCCTTACTTTGTTATTATAGTTAATGTTGTGTGACTTGGCCCTTGAACATTCTTCATACTTTAGTGGGTACAAGTCAATTTTGTTTACACGTAATGCTATCTCTGTTGTAACTACCTATGTTTGTTAAGCGAGATAATAGCCCATGCTGGTATTGGTAATTGGACGCTAGTGTCTCATTTTAGGCTGTTGTTGATTGTGCAACACATATGCATTCAGCATTGACAATGCTCACTTCTGCTCTCTTGTTTTTGGAGCGTCAAATCGACCACCGATCTAAAATAAAATAGACGTACAGACGGTCTTCTATCAATGATTAGAAGTCCGTCTGTACTGGAAATAATTTTTTATACGGTTTGTTTCAGGCTCGTATTATTTAATACGCAGCTTTATCAAGCCTACAATTGACTGGTTATTGAATTAACGTTTTCCAAGTGGCAATTTTCCATCGTCAATGGGTGGCGTTTCTGGCGACAGATTGGTGCAATGGTGTCATGGAGCACCTGGTTTTGTACCCTTGTGTACCCTTTAACGGCCAAGTCACACAACATTAACTATAATAATAAAGAAATCGCAGTAAGGAGCCTTAAACTTGGCTCGACTTTTTCTAGATTTCATTACTTTTTAGAAATAAACTAGCAGCTCCATCGAGACTTGGCTAGTTTTTACAGAATGTTTTTGGTGGGATTTCACTTCTTTTTGTAAAAGCGTGGGCATATTGATCTATTTTATTAGATTTTATTATTTGACACTTTTTTTAGGAATAGTTTTTTTATTACAAATCTTTATTTTTTTTCGGTTCTGAACTATGGTAGATAGAGCATCCGATTATTTTTTATTGATTTCAGCGTCCTCAAAAACCTATAGTTTGATACAAAACTTGTCCATATAGTCCATCTCTTACCCGATTCTTTTTCGGATTCAATTTTTTCTCTCCCATTCTAACCACCGCAGACCCATCTGATGATGTTTTTTCTGAAGAGCAATAGACGTTTTATATTGCAACAATTTATAGTACAAAAATTGTTGAATGAGCACCCAGCACCCAAGCTTGTTGTCATACATTCTGATCCCTGTACTCTGATGAAGAATGATCATAGATCACTTCATGAAGCCTGACAAGATCGATCAAATTTTCATCCATTTTCACTTCATCAATCACTTCACAAAATATCCGACGTGATATCACTTACGGTAAGAAAACGTAAATTTGCGGGTAGTTCTGGTGTGCTATCAAGTGACAGCAGATGCTAACTTCGTGAATGCGTGAAATGATAACAATTGAAAAAAGGATAATAATCGGGTGATCAGTCTTATACACAGTGATAATGTTTACTGTCTCATTTATTGTTCCGGCCTAGCTTTCGAAAACCTATCGTTTCCTTGAACAATAAATGAGACAGTAAACATATCACAGTGTATAAGACTTATCACCCGATTATTATTTTTTTTTTCAATTTATATTCTAAAGTCGATATTCACATATTGAGTATGATAACAATGTGTTTCCAAGCGCATAAACTTCCATACATTATTGTGGTTGCACATTTTGCAAAGATGACGTGATAGCACGTGAGCTCACGTGACGTGCCAACAGATTTTCGATTATCCTAGTTTTTATAATTTTCCCTTTATGTGGCCATTAAACCCTAACTCTGTAACAAATTTCAGCTCTCTGAGTTTATGGGAAGTACCAGTTCTCTTTTGATGATCATGAGTGAGTGAGGGTCGAAAATGCGAAACTTTGCTTTCGCGTAACTTCGCAACTAAATGACCTACACACTTGAAATTTTGGATTTTGAGTACGTGATTATAGCTTACTGGATGACGGCGTTCTGGTCTTATCCGGAGGTTCTCAAATAGGGGCCTGAAAATGCGGCGAAATGGTTCGGGTAAAGATAGTACGGGAGTGTTTGCTTCGCGCTCGACTTGGCGGGGTCACTGCCGTGCCCCCAAATTCCCAAAATTTGAGAGGAATTTTTATAAAATTTTCCCAAAAAGCCATTTATTTCCTAAAATAGTGAACGTAAGAAAAATCTGATAACATATCCGCAATCTACGACCTTGAATTAATATATGCGAACAATATGAATGTTGATAAATCAGAGAATAGAATCTTTAGAATAGATTTTTTGAAATTGCAATTTTGAAAAGATCGAAGAATGAAATGGTTTAACTGAAATTAACATCTCAAACAGCCGGATGACCAATGAAATTTCATTCACATAAAGGAACTCTGATCTCTTCGTTTCGAAACTTACAGTTTATTACACCAAAGAAATTACATCTGGTATGAATGGGTGTCAACCACACTTCGAAATGGACAAACGAAGTACATAATTATAACAAAGGCATCATCGTAATACTCGGTACCTAATAATGATTCCATTCGATGTTTAATTATAGAGAAAGCGAAAACTTATGTAATTTTACATCTTTGAATGAATAATTCAATTCGCTATTTTCTTCGTTCCATATCTTCCCATGTACAAGAATTTATATTCAAACTGAAGACAGCACTGAGTGGTCATTTACCAACTCATGGCAATAATTGAAAGCAGTACTCGAAGCAAATTAAGTGTATTTCATTTTCGTACATTTTCGCTAAGGTACTATGATGCATTCTATTTACTAAATGGAGTGAATGTTTGCACAAATAAATCTTAAAGTCATCGCAATGATAGAAGATAAGCATCGCAACATTCGAAGAAAGTGATTAACTGGATTATTATTCTGAATTTCCTTATTTCATGATGTTGTTTTGAATCAAACTCAGTTTTTGTGTATCAACTTTAAATTGAATGTGTTAGCATTCCATATTCGTAACATTTCACTTATGAACTTCTTCCACACTTTCACTATCAAATATCAAACTTGTTCTCATGTGTCAATGTTATTTATTTGTTGTTTTAAGTCTCTTTATTTTGTTTTTGATTAGTTCCTATTTAGTTTCTGCAAAATAAAATTCTTTCTTGCATTTTCTCTAAACAAAATAGATCCACTGTTCACCAGTCCTCTCAGGACCTCATATTTCTTTTATTTTATTTGTCAATCTATTGGTTAAATTTGTACTTAGACGATAATGCATTGGGAGTACGCAATTACAGATGTAGTAAAACTGCCCTGTCTGCAAAAAAATGCAGCATCTCTGTTGACATCAGAGCTCTCAACTCATACCTTTTACAAGACTACATGTTTAGCATAAGAAAATGGTTGTTCGCTTGCATAACAACACTGTTTTGGTCTTCGGCAAACTTTCTTTTCATTATCGCGACCTTCGTGGTCTTCAGGTCTCGAAGAACGAGATGGAAACGGGATCAACGGAACCGTATGTATTTTGAGGAATCGATGACTTGGTTCATGCTCACTAGTGTCAGTTTTATCGAAGAAGTTATGAAGGTTGTTAGATTCTTATGTTGCGAAAGAGAATGGATCTGAGGGTGATTTGAGTGGTGTTTTTATTTCCGATGTCTTGAGCATATCCTGAAAATAAAGGACTGATTTGTCCTTACGTCGTAAACGAAGCAAAACTCGAAGTATCCATAAACAATGTGACTCAGAATTGAGCAGCAACAATTTGACAAAATGCAGTGAAAGGAAATAACGTTTTTTTCGCGCCCGATACTCGTATAATCTAACGATATCTTAGATAATCTTCGCAACTTACAGCTTCCTAGATGAACGGAAGATTGGATTTCTAAAATATGGAAAATTTAGAAAACGATATCGATCTTGGATAATTATCCACATTCGCGGATTCGCTCGAGAATAACGTCGTTGTTGACGGGAGTGTTGCGATCCGGTAGGTGTCATTCCGTGTTTTTTTCTGTGCGAAATCGGATGTACGGATTGGAGGGAAGCTAGTTCTGCGGTGAGTTTGTTTTGAATAAAGCTTACAATAATAGTGATATACTATGGACAATTCTGTTCAATAATAAACGAGTGTCAAGTGGATCCGACCAGAGGAACGGGAGCTTTAACGATTTGGAATTTCAATTTTTGAAAAAATGCCATTTCGCAGGTGGAAATCTAAACTATGATAGATAGAGCTTTGGAATAATTTTTATTGTATGTACTCAGACATACCTGGGACAATGCTGATAACCAATGTGCAAACAAAAAAAGGATACGATCGCGGGAATGGGAGCTATGACGATTTGAAATTTCGATTTTTGAAAAAAAGCCATTTGACAGGTGAAAATCAAAACTGTGATAGATAGAGCCCTGGATTATTGTTCATTGAATTAAGCGTCCCTGAAAACCTATATTTTAATACCAAACTTGTCCATATAGTCCTGCTATATCCTGATTTTTCCTAGTTTTATGTTTTCCATTTTTCATTTTCGAGTTTTGTTCAGAAGCTCATAGCACACAAAGAATAAGTGATATTGATCTGCCAAATGGGTGTTTTGAATGATCCGAATGGATAGTAGATCTTACAGATAGAAAAGCGCCTTTGGATCTTGAAGGGACTTCGTGGTGATGACGAATATGGTAGTTTTGGGGGGTCTTACCCCTTTGTCATTTTTCACCCAAAAAGTTGAGATTTTCGAAATCGATTTTATTATGCTTAGAGATACTTTGGTTGATGCTGATTAACAATATACAAACAAAAAGTGGATGCGGCCACAGGAGAGGTAGATATGACGATTTGAAATTTCGAAAAATGCCATTTGACAGGTGAAAATCTGAACTATAATAGATAGAGCCTCAGAATATTTCTTATTGAATTCAGCGTCGCCGAAAACCTATGAATCGATACCAAACTTGTCCATATAGGCCTTCTTTGACAAGAATTATTCAAGTTTTTTGTTTTACATTTTTCATTTTCGAGTTTTGTTCAGAGGCTCACAGCACTCAAAGTATGGGTAATACTTGTCGTCCTAATGGGTTTTCTGAATGGTTCGAATGGATAGTAGATCTTACAGATAGAAAAGCGCCTTTGGATCTTGAAGGGATTTCGTGGTGATGACGAATATGGTGTTTTTGGGGGGTCTTACCCCTCGAAATATTTCTTATTGAATTCAGCGTCCCCGAAAACCTAGGAATCGATACCAAACTTGTCCATATAGGCCTTCTTCGACATGAATTATTCAAGTTTTTTGTTTTCCATTTTTCATTTTCGAGTTTTGTTCAGAGGCTCACAGCACTCAGAGTATGGGTGATACTTGTCGTCCTAATGGGTTTTCTGAATGGTTCGAATGGATAGTAGATCTTCCAGATAGAAAAGCGTCTTTGGATCTTGAAGGGATTTCGTGGTGATGGTGTTTTTGGGGGGTCTTACCCCTTTGGCATTTTTCACCCAAAAAGTTGACATTTTCGAAATCGATTTTATTATACCTAGAGATACTTTGGATAATGCTGATTAACAATATACAAACCAAAAGTGGATGCGACCACAGGAGCGGTAGATATGATGATTTGAAATTTCGAAAAATGCCATTTGACAGGTGAAAATCTAAACTATGATGGATTGAGCCTCGGAATATTTCTTATTGAAATCGGCGTCCCCGAAAACCTATAAATCGATACCAAACTTGTCCATATTGGTCTTCTTTGACATGAATTATTCAAGTTTTTTGTTTTCTATTTTTCATTGTCGAGTTTTGTTCAGAGGCGCAGAGCACTCAAAGTATGGGTGATACTTGTCGTCCTTATGGGTTTTCTGAATGGTTCGAATGGATAGTAGGTCTTCCAGATAGAAAAGCGCTTTTGGATCTTGAAGGGATATCGTGGTGATGACGAATATGGTGTTTTTGGGGGGACTTACCCCTTTGTCATTTTTCACCCAAAAAGTTGACATTTTCGAAATCGATTTTATTATGCCTAGAGATACTTCGTACAATATGCTGATTAACAATATACAAACCAAAAGTGGATGCGACCACAGGAGCTATAGATATGACGATTTGAAATTTCGAAAAATGCCATTTGACAGGTGGAAATCTAAACTATAATAGATAGAGCCTCGGAATATTTTTTCTCTGTTTCAGTATCGTAATGAGCTCATTACAGTTCTAAAAACAGTGCTGTAATGAATTCATAACAGCATCGTTTTTAGTTACATTTTTCGTTTTGTGGTTGTCAGCAATGACTTCCGATCCATTGAAATTTCAGCAGACGTCAATTTGGAAACGTCAATTTTCGTGTTTCCTAACGTTCACACCAACTGCCAAGATAAAATATGAAAGTCACTAGGACCTATAATTTGAATTTTTTCATTGAATTTCACAAAATTTGAATGAAATAGAGAAAACATCGTCTAATACTCTTTGCAGAATGCAATTCCCATACTCATGCGTTCGAAAACTCGCTCCTTCGTCGCTCGTTTTCGAATTTCGCATTCGTATTGGAATGGGAGCCCATTCTGCAACTAGTTTTAGAATATACTATTATTGAATTCAGCATCCCCGAAACCCTATAATCGATACGGAACTCGACCATATAGTACTATTTCGTCTCGATTTTTTTAGATTCACTTTTCGCATAATCCATTCAAGAGTTTCGTTCACAAGACCAGAATTCCCAAAGTATGGAGGTGATTGATGTGCCAAATGACTATTCCAATAATTTAGATAGGTTGAATACTTTTCTTATTCAATATGACTATAATATTCTCCAATTCGACGTTTTTGGTCAATTTTCTGGTGATAAATTCGAGACAAATCATTTCAAGAAGGAAATATAACTGTCTCGTCACATGACTTCTCTTTCCAATTTGAATGACAATAAAGAACGTACCTTAATTTCGTCTTCAATAGGAAAGCAATCATCTTCACTCACCTGTAAGAAATTGAACAGTATTAGTCATTGTTACAAGGAAAACTGTAGAATATGCCGCATATAATGTTACGAAACTTTCACAAAAATAAGAAAAATTTGTACCTATTCCTTTCTGAACTCACATGACAGTCTATTAGAAATCTTCTCGAAATGCATGTTTGTATTACCATAGTGTTGCACCGAAAACCCTTCTCAAGGAAGCTGATGACTTATGTTTATAGTATCATTGAGTTCTTTCGTTTTTATTTGTATTCGAAATTAAAACTTCTTCCGTTTTATAGGGTGGTAGAGAGTAAAGCTTAAAAACTAACGACACTGTTAATATTACCAAAGAGACATGTTCACGAACGCCTGCTGAAGACTAAAGGTCATTCACATCAACAGGTAGGAAGGTCTAAAAATCAAAGTCATTATCATGGAATCTTATATTAACAATCCACCTACTCAAAAGACGACTTTTGATTGTTAGCAAAAATCAACAATAGGTGATCAATTTACCAGTCATCGTTCACCAACTGACGCATGTATTAATGCGATGCAATAGGTACCATAACAGAATACAAAGTCGTAGTACCTACTTGATTACAATCTGAATAATTAAAAGTAATAAGTACCGACCGGCTTTGCTTTGCTGTTAGACCAAGTGAAAGTGCTTGACGAAAACTGCCCATGGATACCTACGATATTTATGGGCAACTTAATATTGATTCGGTCAGCTTTTCGAATACGAATGGTACCATATGTTCTACGAGTATTGTTTGTGTGCGGATTTTCATTGAGTATAAGAACTAGAAACACGTCTAATCTATACACTTCAGGTTGAGAAAAGTGAAATTAGTTTTGAGACAAATGAAATGGATATTTTGGCATCTGGCTCTATTGTTCTTCTGGCGAGAATCAACACTGCGCAAAAAAATTAACGCACATTCTAAAAATCTCAATGTTAATGAAAGTTAACTCTACATTGACTTTATAACTTATTTTTTATGTTCTCTCGGGAAGGTTTTGAACGAAACAAGACACATTGAATGGAAGAAAAACTCAGGATTTCACCGAATCTCATGTGAAAAAAGAGAAATGAGCAATTTTCAAAATACTGAAATGCTGATAAGTGATTTAATACTTGGTATTTCCACCCCTTGCGTTAATTACAGCTCGGCAACGACGGTTCATACTCAAAATGAGTGATCTTAAAATGTTCTGATCTAATCCTTCCCAGATTTCTCCGAGTTGGATTCCTAAGTCATTAAAAGTAGCTGGATGATTTTCTGAACTTCTCAGCCTTCTATTGAGGTTGTCCCAAACCTGCTCAATCGAATTGAGATCTGGACTTTTTGCTGGCCATTCCATTCGAGAGACTTCAACCTCTTCAAGGTACTCCTGAACGATGCGCGCACGATGGGGTCTGGCACAGAACATAAAAATGAAATTTTCACCAATGTATGGGGCAAATGGCACTACATGCTCTTCAAGAATGTTCCTTATATACTTATCAGCATTCATAGCTCCATTATCAACGACCACTAGGTCTGTGCGAGCAGTCAAAGATATTCCACTCCATACCATAATCGATCCTCCCCCGAAACCAGTAGTATTCAGGAAATTGCACTGAGCATATCTTTTATGTGGACGTCTGTATACAAGGGAAAGTCGATCACAATGGTAGAGGCAGAATCTAGACTCATCTGTGAAGAGAACTCTTTCCCAATCGGCCTCTTCCCAATGGATATGCTCTCTCGCAAAATCCAAACGCGCCCTTCGATGGGCTGGGGTAAGAGCTGGGTCTCTTGCCGCGACACGAGGCCTTAAATCATATTCTCTGAGGCGATTTCTTATTGTCTGAGTGCTAATTTGCACCTCATGAGTTTGCTCAAGCTGATTTTGAAGAAGGCGAGCGGTTGGTAACCGTTGTCTCAACAAAGAAACTCTCAAGTAACGTTCTTGAATGGCAGTTGTTACCCGCGGTCTACCATGTCCTGGTCTTCATTCATACCTGTCTCCTTGAATCGCTGCAACATTCTGAACACACTTGTATGGGAAACTCCAAACCTTTCTGCAATTCTTGTGTATGTCCACCCTTCTTCTCGCAAAACTACCGCTTGGGCACATTCCTCTTGGGTCAAATTGCGTGTTTCGCGTTGCATAGCGATCGAGTGTAGAAAATCAAACGAAAGAAAAACTATTGATCACCAGAATTGATCGAGAACAACTGATTTTAGAATGGATCCAATACATTCAAAATCTGATAGTATCATCTTTTTTTATTCCTGCTGGGAGAAAACATCTGTATTGAAGAAAAACGTTGAAAGTGGATAACATATGCATGCATAATTCTGATAAAAATAATTATCATTGAGAACACCTTCAGTTGTAGAATAAATTTGAGATTTCCATAATATGCGTTAATTTTTTTGCGCAGTGTATTAGAGGTGTGACATCGTCATCCACCCTGATGGTCAAGCTCTTATCAAAGCACTGAACTATGTTATCTACTCTGATATGAGACTGTTAAGGAAAGCTTAATGATGTAGGCAAGAAGACATAATGAAAATGGGCATGTCAGCAACTGACCAGTGTGAGGAAGAGGATCAAACTTCTGTTCACCTGGTTACAGAATGCCTAGCCATTGTAAACCTACGCAAGGATTGTCTTGCACAAGAGAATTATAGGAGGAACGAAGATTCTTGAAGACATCTCAGATATTGAAATTCATTGGAGCTGATTTATTCACTGTTTCTTCCCTTAATCAATATCAACTTGAAACCAAATTCCAAACAGTTTGACCATGAGGAACCCGACAGTGACCCAACCCTCCCATCTTCAAGGACAACCTTCACAATTTCTTCAGCATCAAATTTCACGCCGACATTTCTCAACCGCCGTCATTGCCAACAATCTAACTCTTTCCTTCCTCACTTCCTGATTTCAAACGCAATCCGATGATGACCACAAGCGACCACTTTCTTTCTTTCCCCCCGGAGAACGCGCCACTGATCCATCCCCACGACCTGGTGGAGCCTCTAGACGGCGATTTTCACCGGTCGCACCTCTGCAGACGTTTCGAACGGCGTGGAACCACTGACAGCCGCTCTTTCTGGTAGTCTGATTGGATTGTTGTGTAAGAAAAGTTTGGACAGGTGATCCGTGCGTGTTTCTGAAGGTGACAACTGTGTTTGGGACGATTTGTTGTTTTTGTGGAGTAATTTTGATTTTGGCTTAGTGGGCATTGAAGATGTATTGTTGGGAAAGCTATTTTCTCCAGGACTGTAAGGTGAGAATCGTTCTGCGTCCTTTTGTTCACTGTTTGTAAGAAATTGTTAAATTTATTCAAAGGCTTCTTATAAAAATTCTACTAGCACATGGCCAGTTTTTTTGGGGATACCTCTCAATGCATTTAACAAAATATGCAATACATTTTTATATAACAAGGGTCCAAATTCAGGTTAGTAAAAAAGTAGCATTGCCAAGATTATGGTTCATCTATCCAAGCATAATATTCCAAAAACAAACTGACACCTGTCGCCTAGTTCCTATTTTTTCAATTGTATACTATCGTTATCATTATCTACACATTTAATTGGTAGATTCAAATAATTAATAATATTAATGATATCCTTTCAGTGCTTTCAATTTTCATGAAACCAATTGGAACGAACCAATAAACGAATTCACATAAATTGCAGTATTTCGTTCAGTTAGATTATTTGGGCAATCAAAATTGACCTAATTTCCTAATTGCATATATCTATCGAGAGTCATTTCAAGGATTCATTAATGAAAACTCGTTCTAGATGAATGAGCCAAATTGATAATTTTTTCATCCAGTCTAGAACCATTTTTGAGATTTTATAGAGTGTTGATTCGGAACTACATTTTGCGCACCAATTATTGTAAAAGCCTCACACATTCATCATAGAATTCTGAACAAATTTTTGAAGCACACAATAATACACTGCGCAAAAAAATTAACGCACATTCTGAAAATCTCAATTTTAATGAAAGTTAGCTCTACATTGACTTTATAACTAATTTTTTATGTTCTCTCGGGAAGGTTTTGAACGAAACAAGACACATTAAATGGAAGAAAAATTCAGGATTTCACCGAATCTCATGTGAAACAAGAGAAATGAACAATTTTCAAAATACTGAAATGCTGATAAGTGATTTAATACTTGGTATTTTCACCCCTTGCGTTAATTACAGCTCGGCAACGACGGTTCATACTCAAAATGAGTGATCTTAAAATGTTCTGATCTAATCCTTCCCAGATTTCTCCGAGTTGGATTCCTAAGTCATTAAGAGTAGCTGGATGATATTCTGAACTTCTCAGCCTTCTATTGAGGTTGTCCCAAACCTGCTCAATCGGATTGAGATCTGGACTTCTTGCTGGTCATTCCATTCGAGAGACTTCAACCTCTTCAAGGTACTCCTGAACGATGCGCGTACGATGGGGTCTGGCATTATCGTCCATAAAAATGAAATTTTCACCAATGTATGGGGCAAATGGCACTACATGCTCTTCAAGAATGTCCCTTATATACTTATCAGCATTCATAGCTCCATTATCAACGACCACTAGGCGAGCAGACAAAGATATTCCACCCCATACCATAATCGATCCTCCCCCGAATCCAGTAGTATTCAGGAAATTGCACTGAGCATATCTTTCATGTGGACGTCTGTATACAAGGGAACGTCGATCACAATAGTAGAGGCAGATTCTAGACTCATCTGTGAAGAGAACTCTTTCCCAATCGGCCTCTTCCCAATGGATATGCTCTCTCGCAAAATCCAAACGCGCCCTTCGATGGGCTGGGGTAAGAGCTGGGCCTCTTGCCGCGACACGAGGCCTTAAATCATATTCTCTGAGGCGATTTCTTATTGTCTGAGTGCTAATTTGCACCTCATGAGTTTGCTCAAGCTGATTTTGAAGAAGGCGAGCGGTTGCAAACCGTTGTCTCAACGAAGAAACTCTCAAGTAACGTTCTTGAATGGCAGTTGTTTTCCGTGGTCTACCCTGTCCTGGTCTTCGGACATTCATACCTGTCTCCCTGAATCGTTGCAACATTCTGGACACACTTGTATCGAAAACTCCAAACCTTTCTGCAATTCTTGTGTATGTCCACCCTTCTTCTCGCAAAACTACCGCTTGGGCACATTCCTCTTGTGTCAAATTGCGTATTTCGCGTTGAATAGCGATCGAGTGTAGAAAATCAAACGGAAGAAAAACTATGGATTACTAGAATTGATCGAGAACAACTGATTTTAGAATGGAGCCAATACATTCAAAATCTGATAATATCTTCCTTTTTTTATTCCTGCTGGGAGAAAACATCTGTATTGAAGAAAAACGTTGAAAGTGGATAACATATGTATGCATATGCATGCATAATTCTGATAAAAATAATTATCATTGAGGACACCTTCAGTTGTAAAATAAATTTGAGATTTCCATAATGTGCGTTAATTTTTTTGCGCAGTGTATTTTAACTTCTCGATTTTTGTTGAACAACAGTGAATAAATAACCAATGTCTATATAATATGAGGATCCAATCCAATGAAGTTGAAATATTTGATCTTGTTGAGTCCTAGTAAGGTCTGTTGCATCGATTTCTTTCAAAATGGAATGAACTATTCAAATTTGAAATACATAAATCGGGCATGTAACATGACAATTATTTGGATAATCTTTCAATAATGCATAAAATTTTAATTCCTTCAATAAACACCCGTCTAGAGCTATTCATAATTACACAAATTTGCATTGTATTCAATAATGAATGAGCTGTTGGATGAGATTTCCTCATCTGCTGGAAGATACTTCCATCTCCATTATATAACAATCTTAACTTTCGCTTCTTGTTCGTAATTTGTACGCTAATGACATTCTGGACTGGGATTTATAATAAAGTTTGTGAAATGCATTTAAGATTCAGCATGTTACTGCTTGAGAACAAACGTTTAACAGTGACAGTTCAAGTTCATTGACACTAGCAAATCCATTGGTAGTTGGAGCGATATCAACATTCTTAGAAATCGGAAGAGATAGATCTATGTAATGGATCATTTCGTTGTTTTGCGGAAGTTGGAGCACAGAAAACTATGCAGAATTCGTCTTCACTGCTGAATTTCGAATTCGTAGTCGAATAAACTCAGAAGTAGACTTTTTCAAAATGATCTTGAACAACATTATGAAAGGTGATCGGATTTAGCCCGCAAAACATTCAATTCTGAAGAAGTAGAGCAAGGATAACAACAATAAAGTCGAATACAACAATATTCTTGTATTGAATGAATTCTCATTCCTTCGGAATTTCAATTATAATAGAAAAAACTCAACAACATCGGATGTTGCAGCTTAAATATGTTCGCACAGTTAGGAAATGTATTCAACTGTTGAAATTTCGTAATTTCTGACATTAAAATATTCTTGTGGATATTGAGGTGAAAGAGGTGTTGCAAAATATTTTTACTCTTATAGAATCTAGAAGGACCTTGATCTTAATTTTCAGAGGAACCTTTAATTGTGTGTTAGATGCTTAAACTTGCAACTGGTACCAACTCTGGTCTTATATTGTGACATAACTGATAACTTGAATTCTTATGAATAGGATGTTGTTTGTTGCGAAAAATACAGGTCATCATGCCTGAGTATTTTCAGAATTAAAAACATTAACCCATAGAAATTAATGAAGAACCAACTCTCAAAATTCCATGCTTCTCCCAAGACATCCACCAGTAAAATTTCAGGATGTGATAAAAGCAATAAAAATACACTTTCTAACAAATCATATACACGTTTCCGTATAAGTATAATAGAGTCAATGGTTCTTCTGTACAGCCATAGATTTATATACCGAAAGAAGACTTGCTTTCCACACGTAGTAGATCATTGCCACGGAAAATATTCGGAATGCATTAGAAAATCTGTAGAAACATTTTAAGTTCCGTTTTCATTTCAAAGAACTACGCCAGTATGGCTGATGAAGCCATCCATCTACCTGAAGATGTCTGCAATATATTCATATTGTACACAGCTTTAATTCAGTCCCCTTCCAAAGATTACATCATTTGTGCAAAAATGGGTGAAGACATATCAATATAAGAAATGAAGCAACAATCAATAAGCCAATAAAACACAATCACAAAAAATGATAGTGCGATAGTCTTCACCAAGATAGCAATAAATATATCTGCTCGCAATCAAGTTTCGTAACATGAAACTAGGCTTGAAATAGAGAATTGACTATTTCCTAATGCAATAAGAGGATGCCTTATAATGTAATGTGGATATGTTAACCAGTTTAGTTCTGCCTTTTGCTTGTGTACTCGTCTACTGTATAAAGCACTCTCTGTATCGAAAAACTTAAAAAGTGCAGAATTGTGCCTTGTTTCTTTCGGTATGTACCTGATAAGTTCTCTCCATCTTATAATATATCTACTGGACTACTCGAAAAATCAATTAATTATTCAAGATTAATGTTTTCTTGACTGTGATATCCTCAGAGTAGGTACCATAATTTCTCTCTCTAATCAACAGAATCCATCGACAAAAATAGAGACAGAAATGTCAGCTTCTTCTTTCTAATTTGCAACAGTATGAATGTATTCTAAAATTTGCATAATAAAATACTCCAAAACTCTCCATACAAATGTAACGAAGACCTAACATACTTGAATTCTAGACGAAAACACAAAACAATTCCTTCATCCTTGTTTCATCCACTAAAATCATTATCAGGGTGTCAACAACTGCACGAACTTATGTACAGGGTGAGTCTTTGACTTGTAGATATATTTTAACTGAACATTCTTGAGGTCAAAAGAAACCTTTTTTTTATTTTCCATTTTTCCGAATCCGGCTCTGTTAAAAAGATATAGCCATTTGAAAAAAAAATGTGCTAATTACGTCCCTGAAATGATACTGTGGAATTGATTCAGAGTTATATTTCTCGATAGAAATTGACTTTATACATTTAGGTAATACTCAAGTACTAACCTTATTGGAATAAAAATGTTGCAAACACGATAATTTCAACAAAAACAGTTAGTTTCATCGGATTATATCTGCAACTAAAAAGCCACATTTATTCCACCAAAATAAGTTCCTTCTTCGATTTTTCTGCAGATTAGTTTGTAAACACTAATAACTTGTTCATATTTTCCTCGAAATTCCCAAACAATATCGTGAAAAAAGACTTTTCATTCAGATTTATTATTAAACAACCTAACCTAATCTAATTTATATCGATTCTGTGAATTTTTGCACAGAAATTTCAAGAAGATGTTGTCAGCTTGCTGATATTTTCATTGAGGTTAAGGATTTTTTACGAAACATAGTATACATCACGATACATTTGTGTACCGTGGTATAAATATCCATGAATTCTGCCGTTTCCATAAATCGACTTTGCCGCCAAATTTCACCACGCATGCGTAGAGCGAAAACCGAAGTATGTACTCGTATTGGTTATCTGAACTCTAATGTGATTATTAGGTGAAGTGAATTAATATAATTTCAACCGTGTCGAGTTTATAAAATTCCAAGAGGATGTTGTTTAGATAGAAACAGTGCCACAGATTATCAGGTATCATATTATTTTTCATCAATTTCAATTCAATAAGTAGTTTGTATTGAGATTCATCGTTCATATCCGAGTTTTGTATTTCATCGACATTTAACTTCAATATGGACCGGTATATATGAATTTTCAATAGAAACTGTGCGTATTAAATCATCCTTGGTGTTCAATTTTATTCTCCCACATTAGTGGGATTTTATTATCAAAATATCTCGACCAAATTGATAAATATTGTGACAACATTGTAAACTCATTTAAAGACCAGAGAAGGAATAATATTCGATGATATTCAATTCATAGACGCATTCAGATTATTCTTGAAATCAATGATTTTTTCGTCAAATTTCTCCGGGTAAAATTGGAAATAACTCGAAAACGACAGGTTTTATTGAAAAAAAAATAAGATTTTTTTAGTTTCTTGAATGATTGATTCTTTCGAAAATATGAACGATAAACGGTTTTTAAAGTGGTTTTTTGGTGTTTTAGCGTGTATTGATGAGTCGACTACCCTGTAACTTTTATACTGGTGAAGATATTGAATAGGTTCCGATTGAGGAATATGCACCATGAATAGAGTAAAAACTCAACTAAAATTCAGTTCATTCGAAAGAACGGTTCTGAAGATATAAACAAAAAAGTGTTTTTTTCATGGATTTTCGACACCCTGTATCTCCCAAACCAAACCGAATTTTGAAAAATGGTATAGGAAAAAAGTGTTTCGTTTGATGAGAGGAATCTACAGTTAAAATATATGTACAAGTCAAAGACTCACCCTGTATAATCCCAACAGTAAGGAGTTCCCTTAATATAGATCTTATTTAATTACTGACCAAGTAATTTTGTCCGCAGATCAATCATCTGAAGTCCTTTTGAGGAGATGGGAAAGAGCGACCCAGAACCGAGTCACCCAACCAAATTCATCCCCAAAGAAAAGTACAACACCGAAATCTACCTACGGGACAAGTACAAAACCACCCACAACTACTACAACACAACCCCCAACGACAAATACAAGAAGAAATCAAACGTCTCCGAACACCGAGAATCCAACCAGTTCGAATACCTCAAAAACAACCTGTTCATAAAGTCCCGCGTCGGAACAGAGTGCGAGGTGTGGCAGTTCCAACAGCGAAAAATCTCCTTCAGGAATTACACGCCTAAGATACTCGACCAGGAAGTGAACATGGGAATGTGGATGTAAGCCCCAAATCAGTCAAATTTGATTCAGACTCCCAAAATATAATCTCGTAGTTTTAGGAAGGATTGCGAGGAGGAGAGCCGACGTTAATGTAAGTTTAGGTCCAACTGTATATAGTCTACTTCGAAAGATCCGCACCAATCGAACCAGCGCAATTTTAGAGTCCAGCACGCTTGTTTGGGGACTCCAAGAGGCCTAGAACCGACCCTTGAGGGACACCCTTCCTGGTATGCAGAAATTGGGGAAGGAATGCTTGTAGAATAGATCATAGTTGAAGATTTTCAAGATGTCAGGCATTGTCACAGCTATCGGGACCTTGGTTAGTTTGTCTACTAGTCCAGTGACCATCATCGGTTTGGTGCCAGTTTTTGCGGCTGGATTGGCGTTCATGCGTTACCTCCAGTTTGATCCTGAAAGTCATCCTGTGAATGTCAGAAATGTAAGTTTCCTTTAATGGTATTTATCTCTTTCTCTTTTTTTATTGTTTGTCTCTGAATAAGTCTAACCCTTTTATCAAATTCAGTTTCGAACTTCTATTATTTCTGATAAATGAACAATATACACGAATGCCGGAGTTATCTACTTTAACATCTAGTATAACTTTATGGCTGAAGGGAAAGTTTCATAATGGGTACTTGAGGTAACAAGGATATTATAATTTAACACATGCTCTGTTGGATGAGTAGACTCTAATTGATGTGAGTCAACACACCAGACAAGTATGTCTCGATGCTTAACAATTGTTGTTACTGATGTTTTCACTTTTCATTGGACATTGGAATTATTGCAAAGTTGAAATTGTTCAATCTTCCCTTAGAGAATTATGTTAAAGTAAATTTTCAACATAAACCTTATTTGTAACAGTAGATCAGAGAAATCTCAAGATGAAATAGTTTAAAGCTGACCAGAATTATGCTACCAAACTGCTTGTGCAGAATCTACACTAGCAAGTTCTGTGAAGAATATTCAACTCCAGAGTTGACGATTTGATTTTTTGATGTTACGATATTTGCAATTTCCTACTCCGAATGAGAAAGTTTCAATCTTTAATTAGGAGAGGTTTATATGAGCAAAAGTCCTTTTGGAATCAATGAACAAGTAGTTATTTAGATCACTGAAAGTATTGCATCGTGTTACAAGTTCGTTAGCTACTTATTCTACGTTTTGAGTCCAATTTATTGCTCAATTTGTTTGAGAAAAATACTAACAAGGTGATATTGAAGACAAATATGAATTGAGTGAAATTCTCGCTTGTTATTCAATGCAATTTAGTAAAAGTAAGGCAGCTGTATCACCATTAGAAGACGAGAATCTGAAATTCTAGAAGGTTCTCTCTCTCTAGCGGAGATAAATTTACAAGACTGCATATTTCCCACAGTATAGATTCCCAACATATTAAGTAAGTCATATACTTGATTGTTTATGCAAGAATTATCCACGAAGGGTAAATGAAAGCATTTTCCAAGCCAAAAACATGAATTAGGTCCACAGGTGAATCATCTATATATATAAAAGAAAGATGTTGGTTACACCATTTATAACTCGAGATCGGATGGAGTGTTTGTTATGAAACTTCATATATGGATTCGTTTACGGTCTGGTTATTATAAAATGCAATAAAACTTCGAAAAAATCGATGAAAATTTCACTTATACAGGAAATGCTTTTCCTCCTTTTGAGCGAGACCACTAGGTGTCGCTACAGTTACAGTTACGATACCGCTTATTCGTAGGTACTTCTCTCCGTTAGATGGGGCGTACAGTGACTATATTACCACTATAGTCACTGTAATAGTGTGTAATTTGAGTTGCCTACAACTTTGCGTAGGAGTATAGATGTCTAAAATGATTAGATTTCGTGCCACTTCAGATGGCGCTACATTATGACTGATTATTAGTTATTTTTATAGTTTTATTTATTCAAAATAACGTTATCGTGAAGTAGGATGTCTAGAATAATGGTGTAGGCACTGATTAGATTTTGTTGTGACCAAATTGATTATATTAGCAATGTTTCGTTCTTTCCACTTCAGGGGGCGCTATTCACAAATTATGACTGATTTTTATCAGTTATTTCAAATACTTGAATTTATTCTGGCGAACGTGGCGTGTTAATGGCAGATAATTTTGTTAAGCAATAATGTGTGTTTATATTCCGGACATTCTGATGTATATTAGTTCTTAGGAAAAGTAGAAAACTTTCATTATGAAAAGATGCCATTCTGCTCTCATGTCATAATTGACTTTAGCAAATCAGCTGTTGATGCATCCAACAAATTGACAACGGAAAATACACTGAAATGATATTGCGGCGCCGCCACGTTGCTAATATTTTCGATTTGGTCGAACGTCATTCCATTCAAAAATTGACGGGTGCCTACACCATTATTCTAGACATCTTATCGTGAAGGTACTATATTTGACATCAGCACCATTAGATGGCGATGAATTTGTTGAGGCTTTCGCGACCATCAATTTATGTCATCTGTTTTTTTTTTCGAGAATTTCGATCGTCGTTGTTTGAAATGGTCGAATAAAGAACATATGACATCAATTACTGTGTAATTTACATAGGACTTATAGTACCATGAAGGTCTATTAACAGATCCAGAAGCGCGTGAATATCACAGTGAATTTTTATCGAAATGTCAAGTATATACGATTTTGGCGATCAGTTTCGATCGTGATATGTCCATTCTCATCTTTTCTCATAATTTTTAAAATGTTTTTGAATTTCTGTTTGGGTAATAAATATATTTGCGGAAATCACTAAATCCAAAATTGCTATAATTGGTAATTGACATATTATTATTATGTACCTGTTCTGTGTGACAGCTCATATCCATCGAAACATTTGACAGTTCAAAAATCAGTGAACCAAGCTGTTGATCTCCGATCACCGGTGATTACGAATTGTGAAATCCACCGCAAGTATCATTTAGGCGGAACAAAGTTCGCCGGGCCAGCTAGTTACGAATAAATCGTACGCGAATACGCGGTGTTGTAACGTCCAAATGGGTATAACTTGAACGTCAAACCTTGACTCAAATGATTTTGATTATTTTTTTTAGGTCAGAGCTGAGTACGATTTCGTGGTGGTGGGGGGTGGTTCTGCGGGGGCTGTGGTGGCATCCCGCCTCTCCGAAGTTGGCAACTGGACCGTGTTACTGCTAGAGGCCGGGGGCGATGAGAACGAAATCTCTGATATTCCGTCCCTGGCCGGTTACACCCAAATGTCAGAGATGGACTGGATGTACCAAACCTCGCCGCCCGGAGAATCTGCCTACTGTCTAGCCATGATAGGGGATCGTTGTAACTGGCCCAGGGGCAAAGTAAGTTTCTGCAAACCCTTCAAATAACCTCAATCCAAAAAGAATCACATCCACTGAGATTTTCTGACACATTTCTCTCTTTCACAGGTCCTGGGTGGATCCAGCGTACTGAACGCTATGATATACGTCCGTGGAAACAAGCTAGACTACGACAGATGGTCAGAAGACGGCAACGAAGGCTGGTCGTACGACGAAGTGTTGCCATACTTCCTCAAAAGCGAGGATAATAGGAATCCATACCTCACACAAACACCCTACCACAAAACAGGAGGCTACTTAACAGTACAGGAATCCCCATGGAGAACCCCTTTATCCATAGCCTTCCTACAAGCTGGCAGAGAACTTGGATACGACATCAGAGACTGCAACGGAGCCAAACAAACTGGATTTATGCTGTCCCAAGGAACCATCAGAAGAGGTTCGAGATGTTCAACAGCTAAAGCCTTCCTTCGTCCTGTAAGAAACCGCAGCAACCTTCACGTAGCCATGAACGCTCAAGTCACCAAAGTACTTATAGACTCAGAAACGAAAAGAGCATACGGCGTTAAATTCTTAAGGAACAACAGGTTCAAAACTGTAAGAGCTAAAAGAGAAGTTATATTATCTTCAGGAGCCATTGGAAGTCCCCAGCTACTCATGCTATCTGGAGTTGGACCCAGACAAGACTTAACTAAATTGAAAATCCCAGTGCTGAGCGATCTAAAAGTAGGGCATAATCTTCAAGACCATATAGGTTTAGGAGGACTCACCTTCATCATAGACGACCCTATCACCTTCACCAAGAGTAGGTACCAAACTCCCTCCGTTATAATGGAATATTTACTGAGAGAACAAGGTCCAATGACTTCACTGGGAGGAGTTGAAGGTCTAGCTTTCGTAAACTCAAAATACGCACCCAAATCTGGTCTTTGGCCAGATATCCAGTTCCATTTCGCACCAAGCAGTGTGAATTCTGATGGTACTCAAGTGAAGAAAATCACTGGACTTAGAGATAGCGTCTACAATACCGTCTATAAACCTTTGAAAGATGCCGAAACTTGGACTATCTTACCCTTGCTCTTAAGACCAAAGAGTACAGGTTGGGTGAGATTGAAGTCGAAAGATTTCAAAGTGTACCCAGACATAAACCCCAATTATTTCACACATAAAGAAGATATTCTGACCCTTATTGAAGGTATACGAATAGCCTTGAATGTGTCAGCAACTCAAGCTTTCCAAAGGTTCAACTCGAGGCCTCATACGATGCCTTTTCCAGGATGTAGACAGTATCAATTCAATACAGATGAATATTGGGAGTGTAGTCTTAGACATTTCACTTTCACCATTTACCATCCGACCAGTACATGTAAAATGGGGCCTACTACCGATCCTGATGCTGTAGTGGATCCTAGACTTAAGGTATATGGTATTCAAGGACTTAGAGTGATAGACGCGAGTATCATGCCGAAGATAGTAAGTGGAAATACGAATGCTCCAACGATTATGATTGGTGAGAAAGGTGCTGATATGATAAAGGAAGATTGGGGCATACCAGTTAGGTAGCAGTGAGGAAAAACCTTAGGGAGTGTCCTAGTCATTCTAATTAAAACCCAAGTGTACCTCTGTATCTGTTCGATTGGATTGTAGAGACTTATCGTCCCAGTGTAGAAGTGATGTATCAGTTTAGATAATTTATTTTCGTTACTTTTATGTTGTGTATATAGAATTGTTGGTATAAGAAGAACGACAGTTGATGTATTGTATATTTTCTCGAATAAAATATTTTAAATACTCTGGTTGTTATTTCCTTTAATTCATGCGGAGAAGAAGTATGAAATCTATTTGTAGTAACAATAACACAATTCATCAATTCTTTCATGTTTAACGACAAGAGTCAATACAGAAAAAACAGGCAACAAACACAGGCAAAAGCTCAACAATATGCTAAATGAATAGTTGAAATCAATACGTTACACTCTTCATGAGCCCTCTCCAGAGCTGAAAACATTTAACCTTCTCTGGCATAGATGACCTTGCCATCCTCTAGGGGTAAAGCACGAAGGCATGATCCAAAATCGAATACAAATGTTGCAATGGCGTGAGAGGAAAGACCTTCAAGTCAATCCCAACAAACTGTACTCATCCCTTCACCAAAACGAGGGACCTAGACAATTTTAATACACAGTTTGAGCATTGGTATTCGAGAAGCTAGCCTTATGCACTTTGCTACTGAGGTTGAATATTTGGCAGTGACCTTGGCAACTGGTGTTACCCAAGACAATCTAGTAAAACATGGGGTTCTCGCTTGCTGCACACAGCTGTGATGAGGCCAATAGTACCTTACACCTCTTCTATTCGATTGGGTAGTACCAATCAGAGGCAAGCAAATTCGTGCATTACAAGAGCTATCAGGTCTTCTTCGATAGAGTTTTCGAACTAATGTTGGGCCTGCTTCTTATAGACATTTGGATGTAGGCAAGGTTGGGATCATGAAGGATAGAATGTACTTTTTCCATATCATTGTGTGAGCATGTCACAACTGGCAGCATCAGTTTAATCTCTCTGTATTGGAGAATTGTCTATATGTTCAAGATGATAAGCCATCTGGTACTCGATTTAGATTCTCAGAAGCATCTCTTCCCTCATCAAACGATATAGTGTCTTTGAGAGCTCTATTTGACCAGAAGGGCTCTTGATTTCGAGAATTGATTATAGTCAATGCCAGACCCTGGTTAGCTGATTGTGTGCTGGTTTTACCACACCTACAACTAAACCAGTTGTACAAATACAGAAATACCACTCGTCACGTCAACTTATAGCGTTTCCGCAACCAATCAAACTTCCCCATCTGAGTCCGCTCGTAAGTCCGCATTCTGCATGGAAGAAAGTGAAAGTATTGGCGTCTGAGAGATGCGTAACGCTACGTTTACGTGAGTTTGGCCACGGGTTGAATTCTGCTCTTGCGTAACTCCGATTTCGAAACTTGCAAATTGGGAGTAGTCGATTTGATTTTGGAGTCGTTGGATTTTCGACATCGGAAGTATATCTGGGTATCGGTGCTGAATCTGCAATCGCGTGACACTTAAGGTGTGACGTAAGGGTAGGGAAGGACGTGACGGAAGTTAGGATCTGTGTCAGTGGGCGATGTTTGGATTGTTTTATCTTGATGGAGATATAGAGAATGAAATCTGTACGAAATAGACGTATACAGGATGAAACTTCCACTTTGTTGTCTTCTGTTTCTGATTGTGTTTGGCAATGAGATTATCAGGAGCCTTAATAAGGCTTTCATTATTGATATTTAGCACCAATCTCTGCAGCAAACATATGAGCCCTGCTGAGTATTATAAGATGAAGTATGCCATTAGCACTTGGTTGAAAGAAATGTCATACAAAGTTTCAGTTTTCTCCTATCAAGGGTGTGACACAGTGATCCTTTTTTATAGTCAAGCTTCTATCAGAGCACAGAACTCCCATTTCATCGAGTCAAAGCGGATATGGAAGTGCTGAAGTAAACTAAATAGAGTAAGCAAGAACCACAAGGTCTCTTCAGTCCATCGGTTCCTAAGTGAGAAGGAAACAAAGAAGGCGAAGAGGTCAACACCCTAGCCAGAAAAGGAAAATAAAAGCCGAGAATCTGTCTTGAAAAGGTTTACCAATAGCAGCGTGAAAATTTGGCACAACATTGACATGCTCCCTATAGTGTAAGGCGGTCATATTCCCAGGACAAATGTGTAGATCTGTGCGCCCGTTGAAACATATCCCGGCCCATACCATAACACTACCCCCTCGGAATGGATGGACTTCTTGGATATAGCGACGATTACGGGGTATGCGTGGGATTGTCCATACCCTTATTCTTCGAGAATCTGCAAATCGTCGATATCTGGATTTATCAGTGAAAAGGACACTACGCCATTGATCGTTTCAATTGATATGTTGCCTTGCCCATTCCAGTCTTTGACGCTTATGGTCACGTGTTAATGGAACTTCTCTTTATGGACGTCTAGAACCTAGATTCACCTCTTTCAAACGTCGTCTGATGGTTTCGATGGAAACTTGGACCCCATCTGCATTTTGAAGAGTATTCCGTAGCATTCTACACGTAGATGTAGGGTTTCTTCTCGCCGAAACGGTGATGAAACGATCCTGAGCAGCGGTTGTTTTTCGTCGCCCACCAAGCCTTGGTCTTTCCAACACGGAACCTGTCTCCCTGAACCTATTCCAAAGTCGAGATATGACACTTTGGCTGACTTGGAGCCTTTCCGCTACAACAACCTGAGTTAGGCCACCCTGTAGCATTCCGATAGCCCTATTAGCCTCAGCGTTTGTTGATTCATGTCTTGGCATTTTCAGAAAACTCGTTTCAAATCGAAGCCGTTGATAAACCGACTTCATTTCAAAATAAGAGCATTCATGAAGCGTATGCAAAGAACCAAACTTCAGAAAAAAGGCGACCAGATTGACGAAAAATATACCATACTGATTTTTATTTGATCGATTCAAGTTGTTATTGAGTTTCGAATGATTTTACAGCGATTTTCTCGAAGATTACATACTTTTAAAAACGATTGAATACGATATCTCTAACTCTTGTGGAGCAGTATATTTGGACCTCAGTAAGAATAAGATACGACTCCTCACTAGCTTCCTCATAGGACATTGCCGCCTTAGGAAGGATATGATGAGAATGGGCTTATCAGAAACAGTGTGGATTTTGTGTGGAGAAACTCCTGTTGCGAAATGCTTCGCCATTGTAAGCCTGTGCAAGGAATGCCAAGGACAAGAGAATTGTAGGAGAAACAAGAATTTAACCTCTCAAAACTCAGATACTAATCATTGGAGCTCTAGAGCTGAAGACGAGCTGTAGATAGTGCAGCGAAAACAGCTCTAATGGAGGGGGGCAATAGACCTTGAGGTCACTATGGAATGCAACCCTCTTAAAAAACTATTTACTATATAACTGCACTTTCTACTAGTTGAAGGTTTTTCAGGTCATACCTAAAAAAACAGAAAAGTCCTAATGTTCCTTGGGTGGAGAAGCTATTCCTCTCTTTTTCTCTTGAATCAATTGGGGTATGGCAAACTTCACCGTTAATTAGTGGAACTTCATATTCATGAACAAATAGACACTTCAAATAACGTAACATGAAGATATCTCCCTATGTGCCAACAAAAAAAAAGAAAGTACTTTCATGTCCAACTAATACAGATAAAATTAAAATACTTGCGTCGAAATAATATTTCATAACCCGTAGATTAAACAATTCGGACCGCAGAATTATTTACAATTCCGTACATCGCTTCCTTCGGTATCTCACGTAGAGAAGAATGAAAGTGTTCATTATTTAAGGATTAGCAAACTCCGAGCAATTAGCCTGCTTCCTTTGCATCCGTTGTGGTTGAAATTATGATTAGCGGAAGTGAAGATGTTCGTTTCCTTTAATGTGCTCGAATACACTTTGTTGAGTAATGTTGCAGGTCTTGGAACGTACAAGAATAATGATGTTCGTTCTGTAAACATCCTTGGGATCAATGGATTTTTGTCTGTCCGTCTGTCCAGCTGACCGTAAACACTATAACTCTAGAACGAATGAATTTACGCACTTAAGGGGAGGTGCTACACGTGCGAGCTCCCTTCAAAAATTGGGCTTTTCATTTCCATGATATCTCCGTCAATTTTCGGGATAAATGTATGAAAATTTCAGCATACATGCGGAATAATATTTTGCAGAATACATTTGCATGGAATAATCTTCAAACAGTAGATTATATGGACCGTACTACCGATTCAAATAAAGATTTCATGCATTCTTATGAATTTTATGTGTTGTTTTGTGAAAAAAAATTCTATAGCTCTTAAAAATCACCCATTATAAGATATATCAGGTACTCTACTCCTACGTTGTCCTTTCTTCCAAATATCCCAAGGAACTCGAGGTTTTTTGTACCATCAGTCACAGTTAAGCAATTGCTCCTGTGCATTGTGTGTCGATCACTCAGTATAAAATTACGAGGATGTATTGACATCTAGTTAGCCTAGACCAGTTCCATGCATAAACAAAATATTGCGATACCATATCAACGAACAATAACTTATTAGAAGTGTCAGTGTAGAGTTCGACGTCAAAAACGTAAACCAGAGTTACGCAATTAATTAAAAAAAAAGAAGTCCACCGAAATCGTACAAATCGAAAAATTGAAGTATCGATCCATCATCAAGTACCTGTATTTAAAAGGGTTAAGAGGTAAGCAGATTAACGAAGATATGCTTAATACCCTTGGTGATCAATGTCCTTCGTATGCGACCGTGAAAAATTGGGCTGCAAGCTTCAAAAGTGATAAATTTTCCATTGAAGATGATGATCGATTGGGAAGGCCAGTTTCTGTGTCAGTCCCCGAAAATATCGATGCAGTTCATGACATGATTTTATCAGACTGTCGAATTGGGCTAAAACGGATATCTGAGGCACTGAAGATTTCATACGAACGTGTTCATCATATAGTTCACGTCAATTTGGACATGAGAAAAATTTCTGCAAAATGGATCCCCAAATGCTTGAATATTGACCAAAACCTTGCAAGGGTAGATGGTAGAAGCATCGCGTTCGATCTATGCTCGATTTGAAAACGATGTAGACTTCTTAAACCGAATTGTTACTATGGATGAGACTTGGGTACACTTCTACGATCCAGAAACAAAGCAACAATCGATGGAATGGCGACACTCTGGTTCTCCAAGACCTAAGAAGTTCCGTGTCCAAAAATCTGCCGGAAAAGTTCTTGCTTCAGTTTTTTGGGATTACCATTGAGTAATCATGATTGCTTTTTTGGATAATGGTAGAACAATAACTGGAGATTACTATTCGACATTACTGACCACTCTACGGAAATAAATTAAAGAGAAAACACGCGGAAAGCTATCCAAAGGTATTTTGTTTTTACAGGACAACGCTCCAGTACACAAATCTCATGTTGCCATGCAAAAAATTCGTGATTTAAGGTTAGAATTAGTAGAACACCCCCCTCATTCACCAGATTTGGCTCCGTCCGACTATCATCTCTTTCCTCAACTGAAAAAAAGTTTAAAAGGTCGTAAATTTCCTTCCAACGAGGAGGTAAGAAAAGCTGTGAAGGACTGGATTGCAGAGCAAGAAGAAACATTTTTTTTTAAGGTCTAGAGTCGTTGTAGGTTCGCTGTGATAAATGTATTCAATCAAGAGGAGAATATGTTGAGTAATAAAATATTTTGGCCTTGAAATTTTGTTTGGTTCTATAGTAGGCTAAGAACTTTTCAATATATCCTCGTATGTGGATCGTTCTATCGATTCAAATGAAGATTTCATTCATTTTTCTGAATATTATGTGTATGATATTTTTGAAAGAATTTCCTATAGATCTCAAAGATTCATCCAGTATGGGTTATTCATCATTCAATGAAGCTTAGCTCTCTGTTAAATATTTTCGAACAATATCTGAATTTTTCGTAAAACTTCTCGAAAAAATTGGAATTTGCTTTTGCCAAAATCTAGTATTCTCTCAACTATGTTGAAAATTCCTGATTCACTCGAGCCTACTCGCTCAACTTGAATATTTCCGTTGGATTCTTAAATGTGAATCTTCCTATGAAATGGATCACTCCTCAATATGGTCAATGCTCAAGGTGACCCATTTTTTGAGTGAAAACCCCAAATTCCCACTAAAAAACTTTAAGGAATAAAATTACAATAATTGTTGAAATTCGAACTGGGACAAAACTTTCATTTCAACCCTCGTACCTCATGAGATCATCGCCGACGAGCAGGAAATCCACATCGTTCTCGCGAACGCGTACCGTTTCTTCATTTCTTCGGCATTACCAGGGGTCCCCCCTATTCTGGCCACTCGACTTCGTTTCAAGAACCGGGCATTGAGATCAGTCAGTGATAAACTATCTATTCAAAAACACTTTTTCCTTCACCACGTCGAGTTATTTTTCATGCAAGGTACATGTTGCGAAAAATTATACGACACTGACGAAGTTTTCGTTAATTATTCTTGTTAATTAATCCAATTGTTTTATTTCAGTTCATTTTTCCAGTGAGTGAAAAGTGCAAGTGCATTTAGAATAACTGAAAGGACTTCTGATTTTTTTCTTGTCTTTGTTTTCTTGTTGCCAACCGCAGAAAGATGTCACTGGATAGAAGAAAATTTGTGAGGGTGAGTTGGTTAGTTTATGCGGACCCTTATTTGAGATTTGATGTGGGCTCAAATTGAAAATCAAAATTGATAAAAAAGTCTTTATAAATTTATTGTATGTTTTTTGGGAAAATTCAACAATCCGATCTACATGAAATAAATTTTCGCAAATTATACAAATTTCATTTCTTTGATAAGAGAAAAGCTTATGAAATAATTAATGACCAAATCATCCTCAGCAGCAAAAGGTCCATCCATTTCGCGCATGAAAACTTGGGGTTGCTGTTTGAAAACTGACTTGAAAACTTAACTCCACTTCCAGCATTCTCCTACAAAATAGTAAATACCGAAGATGTGAAATTTGTACGCTCTTCTGACTCACTCTGTTTATTGGTAAAAAAAGTAAATAGGTTAAGAAAACATATAAACACAATATAGTAAATTTATGATAATCAATAAACATAAACAATATCATTGAAAAGTTTTAATCGAATTTAAATTTTCTAACATAACGATGATATATAAATTCCAACCTCCCTTTAATTAGAAAAAATATGAATCCAGGCTCATTTCCTTCCAAACAAGATGAAGAAAGCTTAAGACCATTGGGAAAGAACAAGAAACCCTTTCTGGAAACCATATAGGACACTTGAATGAAGAACTGAAAGTTCGCTGATAAACACAGAATTAAGCACACAAGAAAATCACTTTTCTCATATTAAGAGAAGACACGTGGTTTGTTCAGCAAGGTTGTAAATCTCCTGATATGTAGAATTACTGGCTTTGGTTATCCCTTGATATCCTAAATGTCTGTAGAAGTTGTTACGTCACTATTGAACCCATCAAAGGGGGATTAAACTGAAGGACCGTGCCTTTTACATTTCGCGTATAACCTAAACAATACACAGGGACAATCACTTGATTCAGAGTCAATTTCGGCTCTCCATTGGATTCAGGTTTCAGTGTAAGACCCTGTATAATACGATAATGATTTCATGCGAAAAATTTCAAGGACATCTTCAGAGCATTAACTAGACTTTCTTCAACGTTATTCCAGGAAAAATGTGCATTCAATTGTCCCCCATTCATAAACAATAGCAACGCACTTGACGAGTTGAGTTAAAAAGATAGTAAAACAAAGTAATCTCCCTTTGTTGAGCTCAACTTTCTTGAACTCTTCTTGGTTTTCACCAATTTTATTCGATTTCTATGAGTTCTTTGAGACCGAAAGTTATCAAATGTTAATTTTAATTATTCCGATCATGATGCTTCAATTCAGTAATTGACTAATGGTTATAAAATTAGATTTAAAACCAATGATTTGATTATGGTTCAATAAATCAAATCAACTCAATTGAATTCTAATTGATTTGTACAGGTGTATTAAGGGGCAGTATCACCTTTTGAATCGTGGTAAATCTCCATTCAAAAGTGGTCTCTTTATTTCACGAGTAAGTACCCTAATTCACGACTTAGAGACTTGATTTTTTTTAAATTGAAGTTGAAGAACGTCCCGAGGGCAAATAGTTTTCTTTTTTTTCGATTTAATTAGTTTTTCAATTAAAAAAACTAGGGTAATCTTCAGATCTGGGGTTACTGAATATGTTTTTCGTTTTTCATGAGTACAAGTTTTTGAAATAATAATCATAAAAATTTTTGTAGTTTATAGAAGATTAAATTGCCGAGGGCGAATAGTTGCGATTTTTTCCAAAAAATGATGAATAACCGTCGGAAAAAAATCATTAAGTGTAGTTTCCAAAACGCTGAAGTTCAACCTGTTTTTTTTTTAATTGACAAACTCATTGAATCGAAAAAATCGCAACAATTTGCCCTCGGTAATTTAATCTTCTATAAACTACGAAAATTTTATTATTATTTCAAAAATATAGCTTGTACCCATGAAAAACGAAAAACATATTCAATAACCTCAGATCTAACGATTACCCTGGTTTTTTTAATTGAAAAACTAATTAAATCGAAAAAAAGGAAACTATTTGCCCACGGGACGTTCTTCAACTTCAATTTGAAAAAAAAATCAAGTCTCTACGTCGTAAATTAGGGTACTTACTCGTGAAATAAAGAGATCACTTTTGAATGGAGATTTACCACGATTCAAAAGGTGATACTGCCCCTTAAACGCTCGGAATATGTTTCAATTTATTCAGTTATTCGCTTTAATCATGAAAATCTTATTCATCTTTTTGACGAATTGAACGATACTTTGGCATCAATCTTTATTCAAATGTGTTTTATTTCAATTTGAAGTTCTATCACTCTAAAAACACCCTATAGTTTTATATCGAGAAGAAAAAAATTCCAACTGGTGAAAACTGTCGACTTGAGTATAACATAATGTAGATAAAGAGATTTTCGTGTGGTTTTATAATGTCAAATTTTGAATGCATCTTTTGCAAGTAGATAAAACTTATTGAGAATTAAAACAAGATTGTTGATTCCCCTGTTAATCTCTTAATGATTACTTATCCTTCAATGCATGAGCTCTCATTGCAGTTCTGGTCTTGATTCCAAAGCTATTCGAATAAAAAATGAGTGAGCCAAGAGAAAAATTGACTGATTCTATAGTTTCAGAATAAATTTACCATGAATAATAATGATTTTACAAACGAAACAAACACGGAATTAAAAACAGAAAATAAGATATCATCGAACTCAATGAAGATTACAATTCAGATATTCTTCATCAAAATCATCTTCAATTCACTCAAGACTACATAATCTAAACAGATTCACAACATCGACTTCTATTGAAAGTGTTTGTATATGTTTGACACACATTCTTGAAGAACTTACATCATACCGACTGGAACCAATAATTTCATAACATAAATTAGTGTATTGTGCCCATCAACTGGTCTAGAGAATGATCTCTTATTTTCAATCGACTCGATGTTGAATAATAGTGGTTATAGCAGAAGAATTATCCAATCTAGTTCGATTATAGCTCTCAGATCGAGCGACTGAAGCCAGTAGGAGATTCGAGTGTTTGTTTTGTTGTTTTTTTAATACGCCATTTTAAGAATCCATACTGTTCTTATTGTACATATTTATTATATCTGTACAAATTTTCGAATAAGCCAAAACGCTGATTTCAGCCACATCACAATCAACGCAGCTGATGCTAGGATTATCAGCCTATTACCTGAAAGTAAAAGCAATCAGCTTTCATACCATTTTTATGGGAACCATCAAAAATAATTTCTTCATAGAACTCCTTTTCGTCACTCAATAAAATTCGAAACGCCTTGAAAACCTTATGACCCATAAAACCACGAAGAATACCTAGAAATCACCTCCCATCAATTAAAGGCAATAAAAATACAGTTATCAAATCTTCACATCCTCAAACCCAAACGGATACTCCAATAAAATTTCTTCACACCAATAATCGAAACCGTCAAATGCCAATACGATAAATCAGGGTCCTTGGACGGAACCCCGACAAGGCCGCGGCATCGAATCCCGTTAAGCAAATGGTACGAAACGTCGATGGTCCAAAATCTTCGCAGCATCCACTTTCACGCGCCGGAGACCCGCCTGGACCTGAGGAAAGGTCGAATTACAAAAGTCCCGATGAAAGTTCTTTACATAATCCAAGCGTAAAGGTCCCCATACGCTACACACGACACACGTACAGTTCATCCAAGAATTATTGACATCTAGGAGGGCTTTGGAGAATCGAAATTATGTTGGTAAAAGCCCATTCAGTAATATTTTGAGTTGCAGAATTCAGGTTGGCGTTGGAAATAACACTGACGTTCTGTTCTTTTATTAATATTGGAACAAATTTAGCAAATAATTGGGCGTGAAAAATCTTTGGAATGAGGCTCTTGAAATATGTACAGCTAATAAATGGAAAGCCAGCACAGAGAACGTAGAAAAGGAAATAATAGAAGATTAGTCAAAATACAGTGGGACAAGAAAAACCTCGGACAAACTCTTTTTCATTTGACTTTAATAAACAGAAGAAATTGAACAAAACAACAACAAATAATAATAGCTTGAGCATTTGTTAATAATATATTTAAACCGTTTCGAAGTGGCTTCCTTTGGCGGCGATACACAGCTTCAGAAGCTTCTTGAAATATTCAGCAATGGGCCGCAGCTCCTCGCAGCGACTCCAAATTTTTGTGTTTTTTAGCACAAGCCCTGAGCTCCAAAATCGACCACACGCTGTTGTCCATTGGGTGGAGATCCGGTGAGTAGGGCGGCCATTCTGCAGATGAGATGAAACAAGGAAAATGGGTCTTTCACCATTCTTGCGCTATTTCCGCTCTGTGAGCCGGAGCGGAGTTCTGTTGAAAGGTCCAATGCGTATCGCCGAAGTGCTGCTTGGCCCACGGCCTCGAGGATGTCGCAGCGGTAGACTTCTTGATTGATTTTGCCCCCTTGATCCACGAAAACTAAGGGAATTTTACCACTGCCGCAAATTCCGCCCCAGACCATGACGGATTGCGGATTTTGACGGTGTTCGACTATGGCCGATGTACCGGGAGCCTCTACGGACTAGACCCTGTCGTTTTGGTGGTTGTGGGATTGTCCTACGGTGAAAACTTCTCGTCTGTGAAGAGAATTCGCTCCCAATGCTGACCGGCGGCGAGACGAAGGAGTTGGCGGCACATTTGGAGTCGTACGCGCTTCTTTTCCTCCGTGAGGAGTTGAACTTGTTGGAGCTTGTTTGGCTTGAAGTTGAGCTCCTTTTTGGCAATTTTACGGACTGATTCGCGGTTGATACTGGTCTCACAGGCTAATTTCCTCATGGAAACCCTCGGATTTCGATTGACTCGCTTCTTGACGATGTTGCGATTGCTAGGTGTATTGACAGTGCTTTTTCTACCATTTCCTGGACGACGACCATCATGGCCAAGCTCCTTGGAACGACGAATTGCATCGGACACGGTTTGTCGAGGCACATTGAGCAAACGAACAATTTCGCATTGACGCCTCATTGACGAAACAGCTCCAAAATCGCACTACGTTTGTTTGACATTCTAAAACTCTGTGAAATGAAATTATATCATACTGAAAATTCACATATTAGTACAAAGAAAGGATAGAGAAATCAAGAGAATAAAAAATATTTGGCTGCGCTGAAATTCTTTTGTTCCAGACCACAGCAAATTTTTTGTCACCCTGTAGTTATAGTTAGAAAGGGGTTACAGTTCACTGCGACATTAAGGTCCATTGTGCCCTCTAACAGAGCTGTTCTCACCACGTCCTTTACAGCTCGCCTTCCAGTTCCAGAGATCTAATGAAATCCAATACATGGGAAGGCTTCAACGAGGCCAGTCCTTCATTCCTGCAATTTTCTTGCCGAAAGGATTCTTTCCTTTGGGTTTACAATGGCGAGGCGTTCTGAGACTAGGTGAATAGGAGTTTCTTCCTCCTCACCAAAGAATCTAAACTCTTCAATGTCTTGTAAACCCATTCTCACCCGATGCTTCCTGAGACAACAATGTCTTGTATGAACGCAGGTGAGGAGGCGTAGAAGTTCCGCAGTAACTTTTCCGATTCCTGAAAGATTCGGGGAGAGTATTTTCCTATCGGTTTGCTCCATCTCCGAAAACTCTTTCTAATAGTTGCTTCTCCCTATACCACAGAAAGGTCCTGGGCCAGTGAATGGCGTTCGTACGCCCTCTCTGGCAAGCATATTGGCGTATTCCTTTCCTTTGATTGCCAAATGACTGGGAACCCAGATTAAAGAGACCTTATTTTTCTCGCCTAGCTCATTGAGTTGTCTCCAGCACTCCCAAATCAACTTTTAGTGTATGAGAAAAGAGCTCAGTGCTTTGACAGCGTCTTGACTATCAGAGTGAATGGCTATATCGCACTCCTGATAGTTTCCTTCAAGGTTTATGTCTAGACATCTTTCAATTGCAAGTAATTCTGCCTGTAAAACACTGGAGTGGCAGCCTTACGATAGTTTAAACTTGGTTCTTGCCCCTTATACTCCAGCACCCGCACCCATCGTGATTTTAGAACCACTGAATCAGATGCAACGATTCGTATAATGTGGACGCCTATTTTTCATTTCATGTCGTCGCTGACATTCGGCTGGGTAGCAATTTAAGGCACCGCTCACACATTTATTCGACTCATTAAGTACTAAAAAGCCTTGCACACCTACTGTGAGCCTCATTCGTCGAACCAGAAGCTTGATGGACAACCTTTCCTCATATCTACTTTGAATAACTGTTTCAATATTCCTTGCATCACAGATAGCATCGAATCTATGCACCCACGTCAACTCTAAACAAAATCCCAACATTTCCTCATCGACTGCCTACTTATCAATCATCTCGACGTCTACCATGATCTACCATCTTTAGCGTCAACGAACTTCCAAGAATCCCCGCGTATCTAAGAGAGGTTGACGACACATCCATCCTAAGCCCACGATTACGGAACGGTTTTCTATGCGTCAATCCGTCACGAAAGGCATCCTCCATGTCCATTTCTTCCACAGCACCCTTCAGATCGCGTTGGCGCCCAAAAATCGCTCATTAGGAGATCACGTAAAGGGCGCCACGCACTACGCGTTTTGTCGTTAGACAAAACCGAGATAAATTTATGAGAATAATTCTGGGCAATCCAACCCTGCCTTCTAACAATCCCAGAACAGTGCAACAAACTCTGCCCTTCTTCAAACGTATGTACCTCGTCACGGTGCATAAACTGAGTGATCGCGATACAATCTTCAAGACCATTCACTTCAGGAATTAAACTCGCGTTCAGTAAAAAATAAAAGCTTTCTTAATTAATCAGTTACCTATCTACACTTTATATTATTCCACGACAAAGTATACGCCCATTCATAATATAAAAGAAAAGAATCAAACGCTGTGTGCACAAAGTTACATTCTGTGAAATTATTCATAGTGCAAGCCTATTATTCTGTAGTCTCGTAGTCGAAATAATGAAAGGTCGGTGTTTAATTTCTGTGACTAAGTAAGGATGAAGACCGAGTTTTCTATGAGAATTTTGATGATTAGGAAGGAAGTTACAGGTGGCTTACACTCTACAGGGTTTGGAGGAACTGGTCTCACTTATTAGATCCAAATTTTGATAGTAATTCAAGGCGAAAGGAAAAGACAAATTTGAGTTTCCGCTTTTGGTAATGAAGTCTTCTTCTAGATCTAATTGTGGACAACATTGAAGCTCAGTATACAGGCTATTGGAGCAATATCACTGTCGTGGCAACATTGCAGAACCTAACTTTGAAAGGTCCAGTGGCGTGGTGTTATCAGTATTGACGAATGGAAATATAATTACAAGTGAATTAACTCTTTTTGATGAATTCATACAATGTTTCGTACATTGAAACAGATTCTGAATGAGGTGAAAAGAGTCAGCTAAAATGGGAATTGATGTTCCTCCTCTCAATATCAGAAGGAAATCTGAAAAGTGAAATTCTAAAAATCTAAGAATCTACGTCACTGTTACTCAGAAATAATAAGAGTATAACATAACTGTGTGAACTCAAATCAGGATTCAAATAGTCCAATTTACCACAAACAAGATACAAAGGAAATATTTTCACATACTATTTTTGTAATAATATTCAGAAATAAATCAAAATTTCAATTTTTCTACGCGATATTATGATGACAACACTGTTCTAAACGTCGCTAGTAACACAAAATTATTGTGGTTCTCACGAAAAGGAATATCCTGTAATATTCAGAGAACATCGTGAGAACCAAGGGCAAGCAGGTAGGAATTGATGTTCTTCTTGAATTTCTGGAGCTTATATGCCTCGGGGAACACCTCCCTAGGCAATGTGTTCCAAAGCCTCGCTGTTCGTTGGATGAACGAGTCTTTGAAGAGAGATGTTCTGCAGGTCTCCAAAGTGACCACGAAGGGATGTGAAGACTTAACTTGACCGGTTAGTCTCAATGAGACTGCCAGAGGTAGAATGATTGCTGATAATTCAGAAGAGCATCGCCCATTGAAATATCTATAAAATAGAGACAGATCTCCTACTCTTCTACGGTGTTCTAGAGAAGTGAGCGAGTTTGTAAGCGGGGCATCACTGACGAGACGAATTGCCCTTTTTTTGTACAGAATCCAAGAGTTTTAGGATTTGTTTAGGTGCAGCACTCCAAATATGGAAACAGTATTCCAGGACAGGTCGAATCTGTGCCTTATAGATCATAATCAGCTGACCTTTGGTGAAATAGCTCCTGGCACGAAACAGAAAACCAAGTTTTTGTGATGCACTTTTAGCAATGGATCTCACGTGATTCTCCAAAAAAAGGTTATTGCCAACCATCGAAATGGGTGACTTCAATGGTATGGTCATTCCCGACAATTCTATGCTGGGCACAGTAAGATCGGCTTTTCTAGAGAAAAGACATGCTTGTGTTTTGTTTGCGTTGAATTCCACCAAGTTATTAGATCCCCATTCAAGAATTGTTGCCAAGTCCATATTTATGTTGCTAACATTTCTTCCTCGTATGAAGGATACTATCATCCGCGAAGCTGTGCACTGGACACGAAGTTGCTTCCAGCAATTCGTTGATGTGGAGTAGAAATAGTGTTGGAGCCAGAATTGACCCCTGCGGAACACCAGCATTTATGGGTACAGAGTCAGATGATTTCGAAAATTTGCTTCACTATTTATTATTGAAAGGCGCGTCCCTTCTTTCTCATTCTTGAAAATGAAGCAGTCCCAACTTTCGTGAAGCAGCATGTTCATAGCAACAATTCCCGTATAGAAATAATTCCATTCAATCCGTGCCTGCGTCCACTTACCCACAATCTAATAGCATACGTGGATGTAACCGAAACTGACCTACAATAACACGGAATCGAGTCTTATCCTTCCGAGTTCCTACTTCCTAGCAGAGCCTTACTTTCTTTAGAACGCTAAAGTGGCGATGTTCATTCCACCAGAATGCAATCTATTCTAATAAACGTTGCTCGTACTTTCGTTAGAAGGTTTAAAATTAATTGGAAACTGGTTGAAGATTTACATATCGCGATTATTCATGCTGTTGCAGTCGGAGATTCCAACAGGCGGTCAAGCGCGAAACCGAAACGCGCTTAACGTTACGGAGACCCCAACAGTGGGTTAGAAGCGAAACTGATTTTTGATAATCGAATAATTCAGTTTTATGAGGAAAGTTGAACAATATTGTTGATAAAGAACTCTATTAAGGCAAAATTCAATAATTCTCCTCACATTTTAGTGCCAAAGTATGACTCTTATAGAAGAGCTATGTGTAGGGTGAAAGATATCATCATGCATACCTAGCTAGTCATTAAAACGTCATATAAGGCACTTTCCATGTAATATAAATAATTTGTCATCATAAGTATAAATCTGGGATAGTAATTTCGGTCAATTTTTCTTTCGATGTGTCTGGATATACCATGTGCTTAATTTTGAGTGGTGTTGTTTATTTACATTCGTAATGTTCTTATACAACCCAACTTTTCATTGTAAAGTGACAATAAGTGTTGAAGGATATGAAAAAGCCGATGCGCTGGCGAAAAGTACATCAAAGATAACACTTGCTGGACCTGAGCCTTTCTGTGGGCTTAGAATCTATATATATAAAAGAAAGATGTTAGTTACACCATTTATAACTCGAGATCGGATGGACTGTTTGTTATGAAACTTCATATATGAATTTGTCTACGGTCTGGTTATTATAAAATACAATGAAACTTTGAAAAAATCGATGAATATTTTACTTATACAGGAAATGCTTTTCCTCCTTTCGAGTAAGGCCACTAGATTTCGCTACAGTTACAGTTACACTCCGCTTATTTGTTTGGACTTCATTTGATATTCTCCGCGTTAGATGGCGATATAAATAAATAGGTGCAGGGTATATTCCCTCTATAGTCACTGTAATAGTGTGTAATTTGAGTTGCCTACAACTCTGCGCTGTTGGGCAAAACCAAAATGTCTTAGCGTAGGAGTACATATGTCTAAAATGATTAGATTTCGTTGAGATATGAGAAAAGTTTCGTTCTTACCACTTTAGATGGCGCTATTCGCACATTATGACTGATGATTATTAGTTATTTGTATAGTTTTATTTATTCCAAATAACGTAATCGTGAGGGTTCTATATTTGACATTATCACAATTAAATGGCGATGAATTTGTTGAGGCTTTCGTGGCCATCCATTGATGTCATCTGTTCTTTTTTCGAGCATTCCGGTCGTCGTGGTTTGAAATGGTCGAAAAAAGAACATAAGACATCAATTACTGTGTAATTTACATAGGGCTTATACTATCATGAAAAGCTATTAACAGATAAAGAAGCAGGTGAATATCACAGTGAATTTTTATCGAAATGTCAAGTAAATCGGATTTTGGCGATGAGTTCCAATCGTGAGATGTCCATTCTCATCTTATCTCATAATTTTTGAAATGTTTTTGAATTTCTGTTTGGGTAATGAATATATTTGCGGAAACAATTGAATCCAAAATTGCCGTTATTAGTGATTGACATATTATGACATATTATTTTTGTGTATCTGTTCTGTGTGATAGCTCATATCCATGGAAACATTGGACAGTTCAAAAATCAGAAAACCAAGCCGTTGATCTCCGATCACCGGTGAATACGATTTGTGAAATCCACCGCAAGTATCATTTAGGCGGAACAAAGTTCGCCGGGCCAGCTAGTAGATCAATATAAGGCAACAGTTCAACAATGGCAATTGAATAACCCTCTGGAGAAACCCTCTTAGACTTCAGTCTAAGAAATTCGTGATGATTCCACCGATTTCCCAAACACCTTGAGGGGGAAAATGTGGATGAATTAGCTTCATTGTCGTGGTTCAAGTTTATCCTGAAACTGAGGGATTTCTGATGGCTATCCAAGATCGAGTTATAAAAACTTGCAACTAGAAGCACTGTTTGAAGCTGAACGTGGAGGACAAATGCTGGAAGTGCGGCGCAGTTGGCGAGTCTATTGAACATATAATCGCCGGTTGTCGAATTCTTGCCGACAACGCATATCTGGGCCGACACAACCAAGCGGCAAAAATAGTTCACCAGCAGTTAGCTCTTACGCAGGGTTTCTTGGATACTTGTCCGCCATATTATAAGTATCAACCTCCAGCAGTGTTGGAAACGGACGCAGCGGTTCTCTAATGGGACAGACCCATAACAGCAGATAGAACGGTGGACTACAATAGACCGGACCTTGTGTTCATTGAGAAGGATCAGAACTATTGGGTGATAATTGATGTGGCAGTACCATTGACTCATAACATCGGAAGAACGGAACCCGAAAAGTCACTACTGTACCATTGGTGATTTCGGCTGGGGGAGTCATGTCCAAATCATTCAAGATAAATCTTCAAAAGATCGAAATATCCCAGAGGATCGTGGGATATGCACAGCAGGCTGTAGCTTTGCAAACCTGTCAGACTGTAATGTTTTTTCACTGGTTCATAGAAGCTCAAGCTGATACCGGGAGACCGATGATGAAGAATAATAATGCCAGTACGGAAAATAATGGCTACTTCCCCTATAACGTAACAAGGATTAAATTTGGAGGAGCTGTTATTGAAGCTATGTTGTTTTGATTCTGAAGAAAAAACTCCGCAAGAGCATGCATTTCAAAGAACCCGCTCTCACAACAGTTACTCCTCACGGAAACAAGTCAATAGCCATCATTATCCAAGCTTCCTTCGACTACAATGCATCAAACGTATGATCGGACTCAGGTAAACGATGCCTACTGCGAGCCGATAGGAAATCGGAAGTCAGCAGTAACAACGGTCTTGCCTACTTACCGAGAAGAATGTCTGGGAAGTGAATTGATACCGTTCGAGGCGGTCCGGTGACCGGAAAAAGACGGCAGGATACTCCGGGTAAATATTTATACGATTCTAGATCGATGATAATTGAGAGGCGGTTGAGTTATGTCACGGATAAGCACCGCTATAATTCTGTTGGCATTATGGTCGTATTTAAATTTCTGGTCTGTGTGGTATCGTCGATTGGGAGCAGATGGATTAGGAATTGTCAGGTGCTGTTTTACGGTACTTGAAGCATGTAAATGACAACTGACTGATCTGCATGGTTGGAGCAGCATTTCTATTATTCCCACTACAATCCTTCCGTTTGAAAAGATGCCTAAGGGATAGTTTCAGGCTCCTTTGAATCAAAACTGCTTTATGTGGCTGATGAAGCCATCTGTGACGACGAAATCGACCGCAGAAACAACTAAAGGAGAGAGAATTTTTTTCTCATTTAATTGCTCTTTGGGCGATTTTTTTCAAAACTACAAAAAGTACTGACTATTTTTGTGAACGCACAACTTTTCAATGCAAACTTGCCCAGCTACATTTGGATAGATTTTGTATCTTGATAAATCCTTGTTGATGTAGGTTATGGAAGGCGATTTTCCCAAAAGGGCATCAAGAAAACATACCATTCCTGCACAAAAGAATGATAGCAATAGCTACATAATACACACAACCAAACTTATATGGAATCACCCAGTATTAAGATGAAATATTATTTTGATATCTTTTTCGTTAGAAGCAAATAAAAAGTTCATGTGTTTACTCACAAAAACAGATAGGTTCATAAGCACTTGATAAGATTTGGCTTTGCAGTGTCGATTTTACCATTTCGTTCGAACGTCGCAGTGAATTTACATTTTGTTTTTTTGCGAAGTTTAAAAAAAAATGCCTTATGTGGGGTTATCGGAAGTCCAGAGAGGAAGAATTATTACTATGGCAGAACAAGGTATGTCACAAAGACAGATTGCAAGAACGGTGGGGGTTACACAAGGAGTTGTTTCAAAAACCTATGCAAGGTTTCTGGAGTTAGGAACCCTAAAGAATAGGCCGAGAAGAAGTCGTGGAAGAGTAACTACAAAAAGGCAGGATCGCTTTTTAGCCCAAACAGCAAGAAGAAATCCAGCAGTATCTCATTCAGAGCTTCAAAGGCAATTTTTGCAAGCTACAGGTGTTAGTGTTTCTGTCGAAACTATCAGAAAAAGACTTCGCGCTCGGGAATTATTCAAGAGCGTTAAGAGTTCCAGAACTATCAAGGCAAAATAAAGTTGACCGTTTTAATTGGTGTTTAGAGCATGAAAATTGGACTATTGAAGATTGGAAAAATGTCTTATTTTCGGATGAGACCAGAATTGGCCTACGATCAGACGACCGGCGTGTTCGCATTTTAAGAGGTAGAGGGAGGCAAGCTAGGCTCCAAGCTACAAGACCGATCCCTAAATACAAAGGAGGTACTGTAATGTTTTGGGGTGGAATTATGTTTGGTGAGAAAACTCCTTTAATTCCCATTAGACAATCTCTGACAAGGCCTAGGTATGTTGATCTAGTGCTACAACCTGTAGTGAGGCTCTGGCGAGGTGCTTTTGGAGATTATTTCCTATTTATGCAGGATAATGCACCTCCACATACCAGCAGAGTTGCAAAAAATTTTTTCGAAACAGAAGGTGTGACTGTTTTAGAGTGGCCTTCTTGTTCACCGGACCTTAATCCTATCGAGCACTTGTGGGATAGGATCAAAAGAAAAATTAGAGCTCGTCAAAGTAATCCTGGTAACGCAGAGCAACTTATACAAGCGGCTTTAGAGGAATGGGCAAATGTTACAGAAGAAGAAATTAACAACTTAATAGAAAGCATGCCTCGTCGAATTCAAGCTTGTATCAATGCCAGGGGTGGTAATACTGATTATTGATTTTTTAAAATCGTTTTATTTGTTGTTCAATTCTCAGTTACATAAAAATTATTTTTAGAGAAATTTACACTTTTAATTTTCTGTTCTATTATGAAAATAATCTTTTAATAATTTATATTATTTTTGTAATAAACTTGTTTTTGGGAAAACTGCTCTTCACTTCTCAGCGACTTTTTTTTAATTAAAATTAGTTTTTTCCAAATAACAGGGTGATTCCATATAAGTTTGGTTGTGTGTATATCAAAGAGGCGCATATCTTCATAATCAAGGACAGCCAGGCCACACTGAGGTCCCTGGAATCAGCTTGCCAGGGATCTCTGCTGACCTGGGAGTGCCGTAACACCATAAAGTAACTGGCCAGAGGCAATAAAGTGACTTTAATATGAGTGCCAGAGCATTTTGGTGTTGAAGGAAACAAAAAAGCCAATATGCTTGCAAAAAGTGAATCAAGGTTAACACCTGGTAGACCTGAGCCTTTCTGGGGGCTTGGAAAAAATCAATATGAGGCAGCGGTTCAACAATGGGAGTTGGACAACAGAATAACCCACTGGTGAATCACTCCTGGACTCCCTCAGTCCAAGAAATTCGTGATGATTTCACCGACCTATATACCAGTAAGCTGTCACGAGCTGAGCTTTGTGTGATGGTAGGTCTGCTGACGTGGCACTGTCGGTACAAACATCATTTGTACCGTGTGGAAAGTCAGCAGATGAGATCAGAAACAGAGCTAGCTGAACACATGGTATTCAAGTGCCCAGAACCAATTCATATGGGGAAACTGGTCCTGGATACCCTCGAGTTAACGGCCAAGGATTCTAAGGATGTTGTCGGTCTTATGAACAACATTGACGACCTCCTTGGGTTTCAATTAATGAGTAGGGTAGAGAACAAGAATCTATGCTAGAAGTATTAGTCATCATCAAATAAATTGCTTTCAAACTGCCAAATAATAATTGAAACGTTTCAACACAACACAATAACGCAATGAAAGAAGAGAAAGCTCATGAGAGATAAAAATAACATGTGTTGACAAAGGCTATTATCTAATTACATATGTCTCAATGTAAATTCTTCGTTATTTTGAGCCCACTCAATTCAACTGTGAAAGTTATATCTCACACTGGCAATTCATAACTTGAAACTAGCCATTTCTTTCCCTGTTTGCATTTCTTGTCATCAAATAATTAATTCTCTATTCTTTACAGGCTGATATTTTAGTGTCATCCTTCAACACCATTTAAAGCAATGTCCTCGAGGATTCTACCGAGGACTTTAAACCCAGTTGTTTATTATAAGATAAGAATGAACGTTCGCCCTCCTGACTGAAGAAGTGGATGGAGGCAGTTTGAGCATACAAGAAAGTTTGTGCATCTAGTCAATTTAATTTTAGGTGAGTAAGAAAATTTCTGAATCCAAATGGCCCAGGTATATATCATTCAATACGCAGATAAAGATGGCACCTTGGGCTCGTCTCTTGAACTTCATCCGCACGAATATATGTGACAAGTTTGAAATAAATTCTTTTTTTTTCAGGATTCATAATGGTGTTTGAAACTGTGATGATAACCACTGCGTTGAAGACTATAAGTCTTGTTGGAAGCGCTCTGTGGGTTCTTCCTCTAATTATAGCGAGTGTCTCATACCTCAATTACAATAGAGCCGATCCAGAAGCTTTGGTGGTTAACAGAAAAAACCTCTTCAGGTAATTCTTCATTTCGTAATTTTCAGATTACCTTACAGTTACCAATTTTTCTCGAGATAACTCATTTATAATCACAACGTTCATCAGTAATCAGCTCTGTTCTGAATCTACCAAAGTGTTCAAAGTGAAGAACATGCATTCCAATTGTTAATAGCTTCATCAATCATTAACATGCAGCAAGAATAACCGTTAAAGCCTATACAGTTTTTCTCACGAATTCAATACCAACATAATCATCGTCTTAACAAGCTTATACAGATTTAATAAAAAACATTCCATCATTGTATTTATTTTCATCACTAAAAACCAGTAGCCTAATTTATTCATAACATCTATTATGGTCTGTAACAAATCCCATTGATTGCATATTGAATTACATAATTCTACTATATCGTAGCAGGTGTTAAAAAGAAAGCATGCCTGATTTGATAGTTTACGATCTTAATGCAGGGAACTTGTACTATTTCATTATGCAAATGTACTTTCACTGATATGGGAAGGTAGCGATTAGAGTAAGTTCAAGTATCAAGTACCTCGAATGTCAAAGAAATTGGACACGCACGTTATGCAAAATCTACCTTTAGATATTATTGTCTTGGAGTTATTCGCTACCTCAGCAGTTGTCTGGACAAATCGAGCTTCAACAGATTTAAGAATCAAAGGAGTAAGACTCAATTTCTTCAAATGTTAAGAATTATACCAAGCCTTCTTTGTGTCTTGAAGAGGACTGCTCTTGATATTCGCAGGCTTCATCGTGGTTTCAGAGACATCTTTATACCATTTCAAGGCATTCACATGAAATTTTGGGTACTCCTTTCCTTTTCCCATTCTCCCTTTTACATACATAGTATCGTGTTTGAGTAAGTAGAGAGCCTCATCTTATAGAGAGCCTTTTGGTTGATGGGAGATGTGAATCTTAAACATATTGAACCTTCGCTCAATTTTCAGGGAGTACGACTTCGTGGTAGTCGGTGGTGGTAGCGCAGGCGCAGTTGTAGCCTCCCGCCTATCCGAAATACCCAACTGGAGCGTTCTTCTCCTAGAAGCAGGACCCGATGAAAACGAAATCAGCGATGTACCATCTCTAGCCGCGTACCTCCAACTGTCAAAGTTGGACTGGGCCTATAAAACCATGAACACGGGCAGAGCTTGTCTTGGCATGAAGAATGGGCAGTGCAACTGGCCTAGAGGAAAGGTTCTTGGTGGAAGTAGCGTACTGAATTACATGTTGTACGTGAGAGGAAATAGAAAAGACTATGATCATTGGGAAGATCTCGGTAGGTATCTTCAGAATGTGTTGTTGTTAGTGCTCCGGATGTGATAAGAATGCAACCACAGACGAATACCTGGACTTGGACCGACTCCATCTGGTGAACTGAATTGAGACTCATCACACAAACAATGTCTAACCATCTACTCTTCTACAATTTTAAAACTTTTGAATGTTGTAGGAAATCCTGGGTGGAACTATGAAAACGTCCTGAAGTACTTCATCAAATCAGAAGACAACAGGAACCCATACCTCGCAAAAACACCTTACCACGGCAGTGGAGGGTTCCTGACGGTTCAAGAGTCCCCTTGGAGGACCCCTTTGGTTGTAGCATTCGTTCAAGCTGGTACAGAAATGGGCTATCAGAACAGAGACATCAATGGAGCAGAACAAGCTGGTAATTCTCAAAAAACTGGAATATTTCGTGGTCTTATAGTTAACCCCTTTCAGGTTTTATGATAGCCCAAGGAACCATCAGAAGAGGATCCAGATGCTCAACTGCCAAAGCCTTCCTTCGTCCTATCAGACTCCGCAAGAACATCCACGTAGCCTTAGACTCTCACGTAACCAAGCTCCTGATCAACCCTACCACCATGAGAGCTTTCGGGGTTGAATTCGTACGTCACGGTCGCAAACAGATAGTTTTAGCTCGGAAGGAAGTAATCCTTTCGGCTGGTGCCATCAATACTCCTCAAATCCTGATGTTGAGTGGTATTGGACCCAAAAACCATCTGAGTCAATTCAACATACCAACTCTCAAGGACCTTCCAGTTGGGGAGAATCTCCAGGATCACGTAGGAATGGGAGGGTTGACTTTTTTGATCGATAAACCTGTGTCTATAGTGCAGGATAGGTTCCAAGCTTTCCCTATGACTATGCAGTATGTAGTAAACGAGAAAGGACCTATGACGACTTTGGGAGGTGTGGAAGGTTTGGCATTTGTCAATACTCACTTAGCAAATAGGACTTGGCCTGATATACAGTTCCATATGGCTCCAGCCTCCATCAACTCAGACGCTGGAGCAAGGGTTAGGAAGGTCCTAGGTTTGACAGACCATCTTTACAACACTGTGTACAAACCGATTGCCAACAAGGACGTTTGGACCCTTATGCCTCTCCTGCTACGACCTAGATCTCGTGGTTGGGTAAGATTACAAAGCAAAAACCCTTTCAAAGCTCCACTCATCAATGCGAATTACTTCGATGACCCCTTCGATATAAAAACTCTGGTGGAAGGTGCTAAAATCGCTATAAACATAAGTGAATCAAGAGCTTTCAAACAATTCGGATCCCGTATACACAGGGTGGCTTTCCCTAACTGTAAAAACTTCGAGTTTGGAAGTGATAAGTACTGGGAATGCCACATCAGGACTATATCGATGACAATTTACCATCCTGTAGGCACATGCAAAATGGGCCCAGCTTGGGACAGAGAAGCTGTGGTTGATCCTAGATTGAGGGTGTATGGGGTGAGTGGTTTGAGGGTTATAGACGCCAGTATAATGCCGACTATACCTAGTGGAAACACTAATGCGCCGGCTATAATGGTAGGGGAGAAAGGTGCGGATTTGATCAAAGAAGATTGGTTGTCCCCCAATAGTTGATGCTCAAAATATGTGCCATGACTTGATGGAGGTTGAAAGGGGTTTTCTGGAGAGAAGTGATGATGACTTCTTTTTATACACTTCGACGTAGTGTGTGTTGCATTCAATGAATCCAGATACGAGAGAAGACTTGACGAACCTGTTTTGTTGGTATTAAAATCGAGTTATTCATTAAATCAGTAGAAGTATTTCGGTTAACCTTCGTCAAATGAGATAACCTTTATGATTTTTGCAAGATTTGATGACCTTTTTTCTGAATTGGTTGTGAAATGGGTGCAGATTTACCGGAAGTAAATTATGACAAAATATTTTATGAAAAAAATAATTCCAACAAAAAAAAAATCAAACACAGCAAGTTTAATCTCAAGAATAAAATTAAAAATAATTATTCCCATCCTGTTTCCCAAATCACCGCAGAAAAGTTACCCAAGGAAGTGAATCAAGTAAAAACTGGACGACATTGACGAAGCAGACTTGGACTGCTCGATTATACTTTTCATGTATTGTAGTTTTAAGTTTGAGAGAATGGAGTCATTCCATTGTGTGCTGGGCAAATTGCAATATAATATCCCAAGTTCTTCGAATTGTTGAAACAGTGCAGAACAATTATAAAATATTTAAAAGCTCCAGAGAAGATTGAAGATCATCCACCAAGATGACTTGTACCTGTAAGCTTGTAAATATCGAAAATAAGTTGAATGGAAAATGCTGATGGATACTGTGAAGAATACTCTATGAGCCTGTAAATAAATAAGTGAATAAATGGACTATTTTTATACTGTTGTGATAATCCTGTATGTATATATGTTGTATTATAGCGAAAGGATGATTTTGAGAATTCATGATTACTGTTTGGAACTAGCATGTTTGTTTATATTTTTCCAATAAATTTGTTGATTTTATTTGTGTTTCTTTATAACATCGTACAGAGGAAGTGAAAACACATCATACTCATCAACAGAATCAGATATCTACACGAGAATAGTAAGGTAAGAAATAAAATCAAAGTTTGAATTATAATTGAGTTAGAACAATCATTAACAGACAATTAATATGTATTTTTAAACTATTCTAAATTGAAATAGAATGAAAGTGTCAAATGTAATTGCGTGAGAACAATTTTAAATGAGGAATCGATATAAATTTTTGAATTTTTTGAATTAAAACTGTCGAGGAATCGTGGAAAACATTCTCTTTCCGTCATGGCCCATATGATTCAGTGATTTAACACAATTTCTCAGACTCTAGCGTTTTGATATTCGAATTATGATGAAAAATGGACTTGATAAAGAAATGAGTAAAAACAAGGTAAGCCCCATGTTCTTCCCAATGGGCCACACTACCGCCATCTATCAATGAAATGTCGATTCTAGAATCACATATAGATAGCCTACTAGAGGAATGTTGAACATTTTCGATCATCTATATGATATTCTGATTTATTGATATTTATCGACAAAACATACCAAACTTATTGAATTGAAAATACAGCTGCCAAGTTATGCTTCCACAAAAAGAGTGCAAAGAAAAGAGTGCAGTTTCCTGCATTATAATTTCATAATTAATAAATGAACGCAAACTATAAAAGAAAGTACTCAAGGAAAGAAGATGCTATTGAATAGAAAATTATCTGTGGTCCTCAAGGTCACGACGATTTACTTCATTATATCTTTGGTGGATGCGCTTATAGTATATAACTACTTTGAACTTTCCTCAAACCGGCTCACTGCTTTCTTTGATTGTGAACTATGGTCTTCATAAGCCGATCACCACATCAAATTATGTGTATGATGTCATACGAACTACTTTACTGGCAAATAAGACATGAAGTTATCATCATATCATTCTTGATAATACTTAATGCCAAATAATCAAGTTGAAGAAATAATTGTTTCTAATGTCGCTTTGTCCTGAATTTCTCCTCAGTTACAGTCAATAATTTACGAACAACTAGTTGAATAAGGAGTATAATATACCGAAAATCATCATAAGCGTTTTGCTTGTTAAGTAAGATCAGTCAATTTGGTCCATATCTTCTCAATTATTTTCGAATTCAGCAAATAACTCATCCTTGACTTATTCCTAATTTTTAACAACATCAATGAGAATTCTTGCACATTCTCTTACAAATTCTCCAGCCTTGGTGGATGCAGCTATGGTTTTTATTGAATATTGCTTCATCTTGTTAATTCATTTCACATTCGATGAATACATGTACCAGTAAAACGAGCTACTAATGTTTATAATTCCAAACGAATATCGCTATCGTTGTCTGCATATTTATGGCTAATTTTATATGGAACAGCTATAAATCTGGAGTAAATGTGAGAAATTCAAATGTTGCAAAAAAACGAGGCCTGTAATTTCATCAGAAAGATGAAGAGAGAATAGCAAATATTCCTCCATTTTATTACTTTATTTCGATGACTGTTCTGACGGCTATGGGTATCTATGAACCCAAAGTTATTAGGTGACAAAATCTGATCGATAGTTCTGCGGCCGTCGGAACTTATATCAGGCATTACAAGAGAGGCGATGTTTTTTTTAGTCACGGATAATTAACGGATAAATCAATGAAAAAAAAATAAAATTACCTGTTGATTGCTGAAATAATTTTTTCAATATGTGACCTGGTAACACTTTCCAGTGCCCTTGATATTTTTTTTTAAAACAGAAGCAGGAAAAAGGTTTCCCTTCATGAATAGAAAGCTACATCTTTCTTCCAAATTTCAACGATATAATAATAATAATAATAATAATAATAATATATTGCATGCATAGTTTTCGAGAAAAATGCCTGATATATGTTCCGACGGTCGCAAAACTATCAATCACTATTTATTATTGTCCTATTTTTATGGTCCAAGCCTGGAACTGTTTCATGCACCAGATTTAATACTTTTAAATTTTATTCTGAAAGCGATCCAATTGCAAAGATTCATTTTAAGTGTGATGACGTCAAATGAGATTTTATAGCACTAACGATACTCAAATAGCTGTTTACCCTGCAGATTATATGCTAAAAAGGTCATAATGTATCCATTTCTAGCCCATTCTTTGCGAATGATTACGAATCAGAGGACAAAAGGATTTTTCTCCATAAAAGCACATTCCCAACAGTTCGAGTGAAGGAAAAAATTAAGGATTAATGCAAATGAGCACAGTATTAGCCTCATTCATCCATTACTAGGAAGAATGAAGCAAATAATGCGTATTTCCATTAATCACCAAATGAATAATTCATCAACCATTCCACAAGTTCATTGCCAACTCTCGGAAATTTGATGGTGTGAGTTTGTTGAAGAACGTGGATGGTTTCAATCTTTGTGTGTAGTAAAAAAATCGAGAAGGTTAAATATATCTAGGATATATAGAATGTTTACACCTATGGTGATGGATAAAGCCTGGAGCGTATTCGACATTGCGTACATATTTTGAATTATGTCTGGTGTACACCTTAAATCACAGTGTTGTAACTTGATTGCGAATATCAATTGAAATAGTTACGTTTATGCACACTACTAGAATAATTTAGCAAATTATTAGCACAGATGAGCATTCTTGAAATATTCAACAAGCCATCTGTTTCAGAAATAAGAACGTAAGCTATGGCAGTTCGAAATTTCAAATTTTTCGAAAAATGCCATTTGACAGGTGAAAATCTAAACTTTAATAGTTAGGACTCTGGAATATTTTTTATTGAATTCAGCGACCTCGAAAACCTACATTTTGATACCAAAATCAACCCTGTACTACTTATTAGCCGAGATTTTTTTTATTTTATATTTTCGATATTTCATTTTCGAGTTTCGTTCACGAGCACAGACCGCTCAAAGTATGCGTGTTTTCGACCCGCAAAAGTATTATTACTGAAGATTCGAATGAGTGGAACAACATCCTGATTCAATAACACCATCAGATCCTCTCAGATTTTTGCTAAATTGACCAGAATGGTGTTTTTAGGGGGTCTTACCCCTTAGTCATTCTTCACCAAAAAAATTGAAATTTTTAAAATCGCTCATATTTTGCACAGAGATACTTGGGACTAAGCAGATCAACAATATACAAATCAATGTCGGTTCCGGTAAGAGGGACGGACGCAATGGCTGTTCTAAATTTCCAATTTATCGAAAAATGCCATTTGACAGGTGAAAATCTAAACTATAATAGTTAGGACTCTGGAATATTTTTTATTGAATTCAGCGACCTCGAAAACCTACATTTTGATACCAAAGTCAACCCTGTACTACTTATTAGCCGAGATTTTTTTTGTTTTATATTTTCGATATTTCATTTTCGAGTTTCGTTCACGAGCACAGACTGCTCAAAGTATGCGTGTTTTCGACCCGCAAAAGTATTATCACTGAAGATTCGAATGAGTCGCACAGCATCCTGATTCAATAACACCATCAGATCCTCTCAGATTTTTGATAAATTGACCAGAATGGTGTTTTTAGGGGGTCTTACCCCTTAGTCATTTTTCACCCAAAAATTAAAAATTTTAAAATCGCTCATGTTTTGCACAGATATACTTGGGACTATGTTGAACAACAATATAGAAATTAATGTCGGTTGCGGTAAGAGGGACGGACGCTATGGCTGTTGGAAATTTCCAATTTTTCGATAAATGCCATTTGACAGGTGAAAATCTAAACTGTGATAGTTAGGACTCTGGAATATTTTTTATTGAATTCAGCGACCTCGAGAACCTACAATTCTATACCAAAGTCAGCCATGTAGCCCTCATAATCAAAGAAATTTTTTGTTTTATTTTTTCGATATTTTATTTTTGAGTTTTGTCCTCAAGCTCAGACCATGCATGGTTAAGGTGTTATCGATCTACAAAAAGGGGAAGAAGACGCAAACCTGTCGAGAAACAACACATAATTGTGACGAGCACCTCTTCGCAAACCACACATCAGTTGTACAAGTCTTAGTACATGGACGAAGTGATCGGGCTGACTATCCTGTCCTTGTCCCATTGACAGGAATGCCATTAGTATCGACGCAGACAGTTGCATACTACTAGTTCCGATTCTGACACTTTCGAGTACATTGTCCTTAGAATTGAGTAACAGCCAAGAATTATAGTGAATTATCGCTTCTTTCAGATTGTATTGCACGATAGTACCAGATATTGCAAGAAGTTTTAATGTGAACACAACAGATTGGATTTCATATTCGCGAACTCATTTTCTTTGCTTGGAGAAGTTAACAAATCTTTCATATCTATTGATATCAAATCTCAACACAGTAAAATGCAAATTATACGTTTTTCAACTGGTTCAGAGACAATATCTTTTTCTGGCTTCTTGCTGTAGATTGTGTTTCGGGAATAGGTTAGGCTTCGTCCCAACTCCGCTCATAGGACTCATCATATTGATTCTTATGAGTGTCAATGAAGTAGGTGTGGCCCTGCTTGAAGCTCTCATAACTTAGTTTTCAATAAAAAAATAATTCGGGAAAATTGATAAGAAGCTCATTGCCGATATGCTCTTGTCATAAAATGATAGACTAGCATTCACTGTCTGAAATATTCCATCGGAAGCATATAAGGATTGTCAACACTGTGAATCAATCCTATAACTGATGTCAGCAGTGTACCTGATACATTTAAAAAGAAACATGAAGTGGTATGGTGATGAAAGCAATTCAAGAGCAGTAGGTATGTGTTCTTACGTGTAGATTCACAGGTGAAATAAAAGCGAGGTACTCAAAACCCGGGTCAATGAGATTTTGGGACGAGGTCGTCAGTAATAATGAAAATTTCGACATATTGTCAATAGTTGTTAGTACGATATAAAGATCAAACAGAGGTTCAGTCCTCAAATAATAGGAAAATATAAACTAAGGTGGAGATGTTTAGATATTTTTATATTTATTGCAAACAATTGCTTCGAAGTTTGAGTTCCATACAACACATTCCTTCAGAAATATCAGGTGTGTTTTTAGAGTTATAGAACTTCAAAATGAAATCAAACTCATTTAAAATTAAATCGAACTCATTTGAATTGAGATTCAAGCCAAATTTATCTTTATTTGAAAGATAATTTCATCGCATTTATGTTTTGAAATAATGTTATCGCCCAATCTTTCGTTCAATACAACGACGCATAGTATGGTCAAGTGGCTTTAGTTCTTGAATCATTTCGATCTTCTATGGGTGACATCTTCACGCAAAATTTTCCATGTGGTGGATTCACAGAGCCCAATTTGTTGTGAACGTCGCCGAATAGACAAATCTGGTTCTTCATTTACACTGTCACTTACTGCAGCGATATTTTCTTTTGTACGTATTGTTCTTTGTGTTGTTGTTGTTGTTGCATCGAGTACAGAAATTTTTGTCCGAAATCTATCGATAGTTCGACGAATAAGCTGCTTTGATGGACGATTATGTAAACCATAAAGTTCTATATAAGTTTGCAGAATAGAATACTGATTTTGAAAATAAATTTCAACAATTTGTAAAGGTTAATCTTCAGCAACAAAGATATTTGAATTAGCACTCAAAAAACGGAGGTGAGGTAGTGATTTTCTAGATATTTAGAAAATGCCCATTATCTCGAAAATGGTGATATTTTTATTGAGGTGAAATTCTGATATTCTGAACAATCATGACCTGGTCTATCACCAGTTTCAATATTGTACAAGGTTTACCGGACACCCTGTATATGACGAACGGTATACTCGTCATGCTCAAACAATATTTTTCCATTTGAAAAATTAGATAGTCGGAAGGTGACCTTAGTAGTACCTAATAATAGGTAACTTGTTCGAAAAGTCTCCTATATAATTTGGCATTTTTGCTCATTTACAAATACGTAAAGGCAATTAATGAATTAATCTTATTGCTTAATTAACAATTTGGATAAACCCATAATAACTAAGAATTACCAATGAAAAACGAAACCCTAATCAACTAGATGAACGTCAACTCAATGGTAATCTGAAATTGAAATGAGTCTAGCTTCCCATGTTATTCCAGAAAAGTAAGATACTGAAACATCACTGGCGGAGACAGGGGGGCCATGGTGAAAATTGCCTCTCTTGGACTTGAAATTGTTAATATTTTCAATAAAAAAAATTTCCTTTAAAGACTTCAACTCCTATAATGTTGGTAAAAATTTCTATCAATTCGTGCCCACCCCTGAAAAAATTAATGCCCCCCCCCCCTGAAAGACTGTCTGGGTCCGCCAGTGTGAAACATTGCAGTTTAAATAAAATTTAGGGAGACCCAAGAAAAACAATATAGCTCAAAATCCTCATTCATTTTGTGTGAATTACAACCTGTAAACAAAATCTGACAACTCTTAATAACATAAAAATGAATAAAAGATTACCTCAACAACAGATTGCACTATCATGCATAATTCTAATGGAATATTATAACGATAATTATTTAAACGTTATTAATCACGAACAATACAGCCATTATTGAATTCGAGAAACTTTGGCTGGATAATTTTATGATAACTACAAATCACTAATTATTTCGACTGTGCATCACTGAGTGAATTATATGCTGAATGTCAAAAACTTGATTAACTACTCATAATTTAACGGATAAAACATCAAATTAAAAACTGCCTGTGTAAAACACTTCCTAAAATCATTAAAAAATTAGTTATTTGCTTTTTAATAATGTTCAAACATTAAGGGAAAGATACAGGTCTGTACTGAAATGGAAACTCTGTGGATCCGCCCGAGCGAAAAGTGGGTCCATAAGAATCTTGAAATCGCAGTGAAGCTGCGAAATAGTGAAGAAATTCTTAAACGGTCGAGAAGAGGAATAATCGATTCATACGTAGGTAAAATTTCAATTCTCTAGGCGATGTAGAAGTATTTTTAAAAAATTCTAGGAAATCGCAAAAAAATCGGGCAAAAAGTGCAATTTTACACTCGATAAAACTTTTTTCACCGATATCCTGGCCGTGATGTAAATATACGGATCGAAAGAGGAAAAGTCAATGCAAAATAGCTTGGTGATCATTTTTTCCAAAATGTTTCCATTTTTTCAGGAAAATAGATCAGACTTTGACATTTCGCCTAAAAAATCACCCGATTTGCAGAGCTCTACCTACTTGATTGGTAGATCTACTAGTCAATGAATCAATGATAATTGCTGAAAGGAAATGAAGTAGATGATAGGTTGATGAAGCATGCTCATAAGCAAGTCACCAAACGAACAATGATGCTACTGGGGAAGTTTCGAAATGATGAAACAGCATAAAATAAATTTTATTCCTGAAAACAATCTTCAAGAGTTCAAAAATTGCGTTATCAGGTAGAACTCTATTATATGCATCAAGTAATTTTTTTAATTTAACGGCACTGATATCTTCCGAACTCAGATTTCAATATTAATTTCAAGGTTCAAACTTGAGCAACAAAAAACAACCAAAATTAGATATTCAGCTTGATGCCTATAAAAGTTATGCGCAATTCAATTATATTCACGCATCAAAGATCCTCCTCATTTTCGTTCGGCTAAGCATTGTTCACTTGAAAAGAATAAGAGACGGGCAGATTTTTTGAATTCCGAAAAAAGTTCCACCTCCATCAGGAGTCGAACTTACGCCCTTTGAGTTCCCGCCGAAAACTTTAACCATTAAACTACCCAGGCTGATAGCTCACTGCTTACACCCCAATTTAATTTATTATAGGATCAATTTTGATGGGGGACAGGACTTCAGACATAAAATATTTCACTTTATTAGATACTGCCGAGGCAACATTGCAAAATCTAACTTTGAAAGGTCCAGTGGCGTGGTGTTATCGGTATTGAAGAATGGAAATAAATTTATAAGGGAATTAACACATTTTGACGAATTCATTCAATGTTTCGAACATTGAAACAGATTCTGAGTTAGGTGAACAGAGTCAGCTAAATCAGAATTGATTTTCCTTCTCTCAATACCTAAAGGAAATCTGAAATTCAAAAAATCGAAGAATCTACGCCATTGTCACTTATGAATGGTAAGATGGGAACATACCTGATAGACTCAAATCAGGATTCAAATGGTCCAATTTACCACATAGACGAACCAATTTTCAACGTATTTTGCTAATAATATTCACAAATAAATTCAAAATTCACTTCTCCTACGCGAAATTCTGATGACAACACTGTTCAAAACGTAATTAGTTACACAAAATTAAAATAGCGGAACGAAATTAAGGAATGAAATGGCCAGAGATTCAGTAAACGGTGCTGCCTTAACGTGCCCATTTATTATCTGAAGCAAAAACAGCCGAGCGAACATTCTGATACTTTAGTATAAGGACTGAACGAGAATAAATTCGCTATCACAAAAATGCCTATATCTCTTGAACCAATTGAGAAAAAATCAAAATTTGATAAAAGTTAGCTTTGTTATGAACGTCAGAAACATGTGGAACATTTACTTCATAGATATTCCAATTCTCTGTCGCAAAATGTCAGGCGAAGTGAAAACACGAGAATTTATAGTGAAACTTCTTCAAAATAATCAAAAATGGAGCTTCAAAAGAATCGCAAAAGAGGCTCGCGTTCGTCCGGAAACGGTATCAAGAGTTGCTAAGCGCTTCAACGAAGATCTTACAATTAACCGCAAGGAAGGAACCGGGAGGAAAAAGGGGTTTCATAGCCCAAAAAAAGTGAAAAAAGCCATCAGCCTTTTTCAGAAGAATCCTAACCTTTCAGGACGGAAAGTGACCCAAATAGTGGGTTGTTCGCAGTCAACCGTTCAGAAAATCAAGTCGAGTTGTGTGCTTAGAACATACAAAGTGCAGAAAGTGCCAGACAGGAACACTGTGAAGAATCAAGAAGCGAAATAAAGAACAAAGAAATTAAAAAAAGATTTCTTGAAAAATTTTTCCTGTTGCTTGATGGACGACGAAACCTATGTCTTGGCTGATTTCTCGCAACTTCTTGGTCAGGAATTTTATACTGCAGATTCTCGTGGAAATGTTGACGAACAATTTCGCGTGAAGAAACAAGCAAAGTTTCCGAAAAAATTCCTGGTTTGGCAAGCAATTTGCACTTGTGGGAAAAGGAGCAAAATTTTCGTTGGCCAAGGCTCTGTTGACTCGAAGATATACATCCAGGAATGCTTGAAGAAGCGACTTTTACCATTTTTACATGAGTACGATGTGTCAACAATCTCTCGGCCAGATTTAGCTTCATGCCACTACAGCAAGGCCCCCAAGGAATGGTACGAAGCTAATGAGGTGGTTTTTGTCCCCAAAGAGGCCAATCCACCAAATTGCCCAGAACTCAGGCCAATCGAAAGATATTGGGCCCTGGCAAAAAGAGAATTGAAGAAGACTAAGAAATCAACGAAAACATTAGCGGAATTCAAACAAAAGTGGAAGACAGCATCCCAGAAAGTGACTGAGATCACTATAAGAAGCATGATGGGAAGAATTCCAGAAAAAATCCATGAATTTTGTAAAAAATAGTTTTCGTTTTTTTATTGTAAAAACAGGTTTCATTAGAATTAGAAGATGATTCTAAAATGAGTTCAGTGGTTCCAGTGGTTCAAAAGATATAAGCGTTTTTGTGATAGCGAATTTATTCTCGTTCAGTCCTTATTATGTAATGAGAGGAATTCACAATATTTGGAGAAACAAATACTCATTTCTGGCATTCACGCACAAATGAGTAAATGAATTTCAATCCAAAGTTCTTTTCATTTTGATTGAGAGTTTATTTATTAGAAAATTCAACGAACGTCACAACGTTGCAAAAATTTCTACTACATTTTCATTCCGCAGTAGTACAGTTATCCAGTTTAGTTCTGATGATTTTGAAAATTGGCTTCACTATTTATTACTGAGAGGCGCATCTCCTCATTCCATAGTCAATTGTGGAATCTTTTTCAAAAGTCATCGAGAATGTAGGTCTCAAAGTCTTCGACGAACTGTTTCAATCGAAACGCAAACACCAGAAGCTTCTATGTTGTTGTTCACTTGAAAAGAATTAAATATGTGTTGATTTTTTAAATTTCAAAAAAAGTTCCACTGACTGCCAGAGTCGAACTCGCGCCCTCAGATTTGCTGTTGGGTACTCTATCCATTAAGCTACCGAAGATGATAACCTACCCTTCAATTTCATTTATTAGGATCCATTTCGACGGACGAAAAGACCATGTTTTCATTGACGTCAAGCAAAACCTGTCATATTCATTCGGAGAACCGAAAAACGTATTATGGAAAAAGATGACGGAAATTTCCATCTTCCCGATCGTCATTACCGTATCTTTCCAAACCTGCCGACTCCCATTACCAGTCTATCGCTTCCAAAAACCACAAAATGGTCTATCCAGACGTCTATCTATCTTCTGCCACTCAGGAAAACCCGAAGACCGACCGCAAAATTCGGTCGTTTCTTGATCATGACGTCATTCCACCGGTCCACATAAAACATCCCGATCCAGTGCGTGCGCCACAGTTTTCCCGATTCCCGTTGCGTGAAACACCAATACCGGGACCACAAAATACCGAAAAATCGACTTGGAAGATTCGCGGACTGTTTCGAAGGTTATCGATGGTTGGTAGGAGTTGAAAGAAGAAAACCTTCAAACACTTCAATTGTGCTACAATAGCCGGTCAATTGGTGCAATACCAGTAAGTAAAGGTAGGTTTCAAAAGCGCGCCAAGTGCTCGGGAGTACCGAGAGCGCGATATTCGAATTCGGAGTGTTTGATTTGATTCTGTGGTCGTTTCGAGTTAGTTCTTCTTGGAATTGATACAAGGACTGAGAGGGGTGAGAAAACTACATTTCCTTACCATCCAAAAGGTGGAAATAAAATTTATCAACATATCATAACCTAACTTTCAACAAATAGCTAATATCATAAATAAATTGTACAGAAACTCCGCGTTTAGCAAAAAACGAAAATTAAATATTCGATGAAAATGTCAAGGCATCATTGTGAAATGGAAAAAACTAAATTTGAAATATGCAAGAGAAAATTGAGTTATTTAAATATCAATTCAAGTTATTCTTCCTATTTTTCGAGTAAAAACCATCAAAAAATCCAAAATTTTGGACTATCACGAAAAATATGATTAAATCCAAACTGATCTATGGAGATGAATGAAATTGATACAATTTCATTCACAAAGGAACATTTTATACTAAATAGAGAGCAGCATTCGTCCTGTGCAATTTTTCCGGTATGCATAAATTTTCGGAAAATTTTCACAAAAAGTTGAAAATTTCCTAAAGTATCAAACATAGGAAGGAACATGCAAAAACACATCTTCCACAGAAAAATTTTTCTCGAACACGCTCATCTCTGAAAAATATGAAGGTTTTAATTTGAAGGAAACCCGTTGCTGGGTCATTTTTCGGATTTCTCAAGTCCCAGACGGCATCCCAAAAAATTTGGAAAGTGGTACCTTGTAGAGCATGCAAAAACACATCTTCCACAAAAAATTTTTTTTCGAACACGCTCATCTCTGGAAAATATGGAGGTTTCCAGATCATTTTCCGGATTTCCCAAGCCCTGACGGCATCCCAAAAAATTTTGAGAGTGGTATCTTGTAGAGCAAGCTAAATCACATCTTCCACAAAAAAAGTTTTCTCGAATACTCTCATATCTGGAAAATATGAAGGTTTTAGTTTGAAAGAAAACCGTTGCTGGGTCATTTTTCGGATTTCTCAAGTCCCAGACGGCATCCCAAAAAATTTGGAAAGTGGTATCTTGTAGAGCATGCAAAAACACATCTTCCACGAAAAAATTTTTTCGAACACGCTCATCTCTGGAAAATATGGAGGTTTCCAGATCATTTTCCGGATTTCCTTAGCCCTGACAGCATCCCAAAAAATTTGGAAAAAGGTATCTTGTAGAGAATCTAAAAACACATTTTCCACAAAAAAATTTTTTTCGAACACGCTCATCTCTGTAAAATATGAAGGTTTTGATTTGAAGGAAAACCGTTGCTGGGACATTTTTCGGATTTCTCAATTCCCAGACGGCATCCCAAAAAATTTTGAGAGTGGTATCTTGTAGAGCATGCTGAATCACATCTTCCACAAAACACTTTTTTTCGAACACGCTCATCTCTGGAAAATATGGAGGTTTCCAGATCATTTATCGGATTTCCCAAGCCCTGACGGCATCCCAAAAAAATTGGAGAGTGGTATCTTGCAGAGGATCTGAAAACACATCTTCCACAGAAAAATTTTTTTCGAACACGATCATCTCTGGAAAATATGAAGGTTTTTATCTCTCAGATCACCGTCGAAGTTGCTGGACTCACTAATTCGAGGTCGTAGATTAAGAATGTTCAATCAGATAATTTTTATAAAATATAGTTTTCGAGTGATGATCATCAAAAAATCCAAAATTTTGGACTATAACGAAAAATATCATGAAATCCAATCTGATCTATGGAGATGAATGAAAGTTATATGTTATATCCATAGAACCTATAGTAACATGGAATGCTATAAGCCTTGCTGCTCAGCTCAGAATAATGGATAAACATCTCAAGTTGGAGGAATCGCAAGACTTCCATGTTCCTATGGATAAGACCTGTCACACAGAACAGAAATACTATACTTCTTTTTCCTGCTATAACGGAGGATAATATGTAGTTTCAACAACACGGTGCCACGTTCCTCACAGTCACCCAAACAATCGATGTATTGAAAACAAATTTTGAAATTCATTAACCAAAATTAATCTAACATTTTCTGAAGTGTGAAACATGATACTCTCATCGGTTCTCAAGCATGCAGGCTTCATACAATGTTCGTCAAATTACTACCTATACAAACTATAATTGTTAGGTTAAAGACGTCATCAGGATTTCGGGAATTCCAACAACCATCATCGGCTAAAGATTATTATCACAGATCTGCAGACGAATCTTATTATTCCGACCATATCTGGGTATTTCCAAAGTCCTGGTATTTCGGGGGAAAGAAGCTAAAAGAAGGCGGAATAGCTCTTCTCATCTTCCTCTTTGATCGAGCTCAAAATCGTATTGTATTTAATATTAATAACCAATATTAAATGCCAAACATTTAGGGAACCCAATCATTTCGTAAAAAAAAGGATTGAAATTAAATTCCATGGTCAGTATGTATGACGTTGATAAAGGTGAAAATTAATTTGGGTTCTGAATTTTACTCCCGTTTTTATAGACTTGTTGTATTGGGCAGGTTCCCTTATTTTCGTATTCGTTTATTTTTTGCTTCATTCATGCATTAGGTTGTTGAATGTTGATCGCTTGTTGGCAACCTTGATAGGTGTGATCAATTAAGGATCTGTTCACCTCTGTATTCGTCATTCTGAATTTTTGAAAATATACTAACAGACAAAGAAAGGTTCAGTGTTAACGGTATTGAGGAATGGAAAAAAAATTACAATTGAATTAACTCTTTTTGACGAATCACACAATATTCCGAACATTGAAACAGATTCTGAGTTAGGTTAACAGAGTCATCTGAATTCAGAATTGATTTTCCTCCTCTCAATACCAGAATTGAATCTGAAAAGTGGAATTCAAAAAATCGAAGAATCGGCACCATTGTTACTTAGAAATGATAGAGAGTAGAACATAGCCGTGTAAACTCAAATCAGGATTCAAATAGTCCTATTCACCACAAACAACCATTTTTCAACGTAATTTCGATAATAATATTCAGAAATAAATCCAAATTTCACTTTTCCTACGCGATATCCCGATGACAACATTGTTCAAAACGTGGCTAGTCACACAAAATTTAAATAGCCGAACGAAATTAATGAATGAACCGGCCACAGATTCAGAAAACGGTGCTACCATAACTTGCCCATTAATTATCTGAGGCAAAAACGGCAGAGCCGTTTCGCGGACATTCCGATACTTGTGCATATGTTATGTGAGGAACTCCCAACATTTGAAGGAACAAATACTCATTTCTGACATTCACGCACAAATGAGTAAAAAGATTTCAATCTGAAGTACTTTTCATTTTGATTGAGAGTTCATTTATTAGAAAACTAGCTGGCCCGGCGAACTTTGTTCCGCATAAATGATACTTACGGTAGATTTCATCGTAATCGTAATCACCGGTGATCGGAGATCAACAGCTTGGTTCTCTGATTTTTAAACTGTCGAATCGAGTTGATTCTATATCAAGCTCCGATCACCGATGATTGCCCTTTGTGAAACCCACCGTTAAAGTATCAACTAATCATGGCTATTTTTTCAAGCAGGAGATAAATTAGGCAAAATATACAAAATTTTAGTAACATTGTTATTCGCATGAAAAGAATTCTCTTTCTTTAAGCGCTATCTAATTATTGTTAAACATATGATTTTTCTTTGAATGCTTTACAGTTTTCTCGTTACTGTACCTGAATAAAAATATAAATCACGATCGAATTATATGGATGAGAAATAGTTCCAATGATTAATTACCTCTGATCACTGTAGAAACCATTTTAGTTCTGCCAATACAACGCTGAAAATTCGAATTGAAGTACTTTGTCTATGGTACTTTAATCTCACTTCACAGAATGCAAATACGCTAAAACGTTTTCTTATTTTTCTTCTTGGCTAAGACATTTTTGTTTTGGTCCACAGCACAGAGTTGGAGGCAACTCAAATTACACACTGTTTGTTTACATCGCCATCTAACGGGGAGAATATCAAATAAAGTACCTACCTACGAATAATCTGTAGCGTTACTGTAACTGTAGCGATACCTAGTGGCCTTATTCAAAATAAGGAGAAGCATTTCCAGTATAAGTAAACTTTTCATCGATTTTTTTCAAAGTTTTATTGTATTTTATAATAACCAGACCGTAGACGAATCCATATATGAAGTTTTATAACAATCAGTCCATCCGATCTCGAGTTATAAATGGTGTAACCAACATCTTTGTTTTATATATATATATATATATATATATATATATATATATATATATATATATATATATATATATATATATATAGATTTGTTCGACCGCACATACAGACCCAAATCGGTATACTCGACCGACTTTTCAGTCCAAAAGTGACGTTTTCAGACCCGGCTTCGGGACTGGTAACGTTCGACTATAGAAACGTTATGAGGGGGCTGAGGGGATGCTAAGGGTGCATTTTCAGCCGGGTCTGAAAAGTCGGTTTTACATGTGATTATATATGGAAAAGTTTCAGTGTTTGGCCAGTGCGAGGGCGCTTCAGTCGACATCAACTTGCTGTATATAATTCGTATAGTTGACCAACGCATTGGGTCCCTAAATATGGCAACGCTGTTTTCCGTTCATACACCTCAAATACATTATTCGAGTACTTATACGATCCCGGTATGGACGAACGTCGTCATGGGTCTTGGTGAATATTTCGAATATACCCGTAGATTTGATATTGGATTCTCTTTATATCAATCTGAACTGCAGATTCTCCGGTATGGAAGCTTATACAAACCCGATGAATATTACTGTAAACAAAGTGTTACCAAGTAGGTACGTGTGTCTTCGAGTAGGAGTTTCCTTTCGAAAGTGAGAAGAGAGACTTTTTTAAGTGCTGAAAAATGGCATTTTGTGAGCAAAGAAGAAGTTACAGTCACATACTGATTTTTTTTGTTTCCGATTTACAAGATTCGTTCATGCACAATCACAAAGGGGGGCAAAAGAGAAATTATTTACATTTCCCATTTCAAAATTCATTTTCAGGATGTCAATATCATATTATGACGATATGTTTGTTGTGCTGAAAAATGACAAAGGGATCAAAATCTCAAGAAGGAGGCGTGTCCACCTGCCTGTGGGCACCCATGTAGGCACACAATATATTTCAATAACAGGTAAATAAAATTCAATTTCCACAAAAAATATTTAATTTCGAACAACGATCGTTTCGCCTCACTGAGGCTTCGTCAGGTTCTACATTTGAACTAATTGGGTGGTACAATAACAGGCCATTATATAGGATATACAGGTATACATGGGGTTGTTTAGATGGTATTCACAAGTTACAAGAAGAAGTACCGACAGGGGCAATAAAAGTTATTGAGTTTTGCCGCTGGTTTTTCCAATCTACGTGAAGATATTCAACAACGGCGATCTATTAACATCCGTTTGGTCATTTAACAAAATTTTTTGAGAATTATATCTGTTAATTTCAAGTGATTCTAATAGTGTTAATCTTGATCCTTTACTCTCGATATGGATAATTTCGTAATTGTGGTTGAAATTATGACCAAATTCTCTTAAATGGTCGGCGTATGTTGAATGTGGACTATTTGATGTAAAACTCTTCTGGTGTTCATGGATCCGTTTTTTAAATGATCTGCCGGTTTGACCAATGTAGACCAATGGGCAATCATCACAAGTAAGCTTGTAGACACCCGATTTATCATCTTTGTTTGACTTATCTTTGTTATTTTTAATGTATTTATCTAAGTTGTTAGAGGTTCTGAAAGCTGAAGTATAATTGAAATTGACTCTAAAATAATTGGCAATATTTTCAGATAATCTATTAATATATGTGATTCGGATATATTTTTGTGGGTTAGGATCTTTTATGATTGGATAAACATAGGTTAATGCTATTTTGTTCTGTTTGTTTGTTATCATATTATCTATGATGTTTGGGTTGAAACCATTATTAATAGCTATTTGTTTAATTATATTTAATTCTTTTGTAAAATTCTGGGAGTTCAAAGAAACATTTAATAATCTATGAATAAAACTATTATAAGCTGCCATTTTTTGTTTATAAGGATGGCAGCTTATAATAGTTTTATTCATAGATTATTAAATGTTCCTTTGAACTCCCAGAATTTTACAAAAGAATTAAATATAATTAAACAAATAGCTATTAATAATGGTTTCAACCCAAACATCATAGATAATATGATAACAAACAAACAGAACAAAATAGCATTAACCTATGTTTATCCAATCATAAAAGATCCTAACCCACAAAAATATATCCGAATCACATATATTAATAGATTATCTGAAAATATTGCCAATTATTTTAGAGACAATTTCAATTATACTTCAGCTTTCAGAACTTCTAACAACTTAGATAAATACATTAAAAATAACAAAGATAAGTCAAACAAAGAGGATAAATCGGGTGTCTACAAGCTTACCTACTTGTGATGATTGCCCATTGGTCTACATTGGTCAAACCGGCAGATCATTTAAAAAACGTATCCATGAACACCAGAAGAGTTTTACATCAAATAGTCCACATTCAACATACGCCGACCATTTAAGAGAATTTGGTCATAATTTCAACCACAATTACGAAATTATCCATATCGAGAGTAAAGGATCAAGATTAACACTATTAGAATCACTTGAAATTAACAGATATAATTCTCAAAAAATTTTGTTAAATGACCAAACGGATGTTAATAGATCGCCGTTGTTGAATATCTTCACGTAGATTGGAAAAACCAGCGGCAAAACTCAATAACTTTTATTGCCCCTGTCGGTACTTCTTCTTGTAACTTGTGAATACCATCTAAACAACCCCATGTATACCTGTATATCCTATATAATGGCCTGTTATTGTACCACCCAATTAGTTCAAATGTAGAACCTGACGAAACCTCAGTGAGGCGAAACGATCGTTGTTCGAAATTAAATATTTTTTGTGGAAATTGAATTTTATTTACCTGTTATTGAACATGAATTTCCATCAAGTAAAGACTGAATCCATCAAATACAATATATTTCATTTGATTATCAAGGAACTAATAGAGCTCAGCAAACTACTTTATGATAGATCAACCTTTTCGCCATAATCTACCAAAAAAGGAATGGTTCGAACCCATGATAGATCAATGAATATTAAAAATGTTAACGTTTCTCTCGAGCCCTCTTCGGGTATTGGGGATGAATATACGATTTTGAGTTAGAATACGGGCTAACGTGAAAAGCATCAAAGGATCACAAAAAAAAATTAAAATTTATTCATTTGTAAGATATGTCCACAAAATCGAATACGTCAATTATACCTGGCTAATCACGTGATATACTGCGGTTTCACCCGGAAACCGGTGGTGCGTTATCAAAATACTCTCAAATGAATATTTTTACAATGTAGCTGACAGACGTCTAAGGATTTAATATTCAGCGCTTCCAAGAGAAAAATAGTATTTTTTCCTCATATTTAGAAGAATGTAATATTGAAAGGAAATGCCCACTAGCTTATGCTAGGAATCATTCCCTGAAAGCTTTTGCACTTATGAGTACCACCGTGTATAATTCATTATTTGTTTATAAATGGAGTGTGATTCAGTTGAAGAGATTATCACAATATGCTGAGTTTTGGAATTTCATAGAAATGAAAGATAGGAATGATGTAAATGTTGTACCAGAATCGGATAATGATTATACATATAACAAGGCTCTTGTTTTTAGTAAACCAGTGCTGCTTCTAAATCTGATTCTTGATGAGAATCAAAAGTGAAATCGAAATTTTCATAAGAATTTCAGAAGTAATACAATTGTGTTTTTCAATGTGATGAATGAAGGAGAGTAGTGTTATGAATTTTGTCTAGGTCCTACCTAATAATTAAGCTCCTAATACATCACTGAGATTGATGTTATTGACATTCTGAAAAAAGTACAAGTTCTCAGTTCTTTTCGTTACTTAATTTACTTTATTGTGTTTTGATTATTTATTGCCTCATTTCTGAAAGCATTCCTCCTTTTATATTTCATTCATAAGATAAAACATACATTATCTACCATTCCGTACTGAGGGCCATCGTGGTTGTGGAATTCTTCTAGGTGAACTATGTTGCATGTTGCATTACTCAAGCCCTTTAACTCCATAACCATAATGAAGGCGTTGTAAAAGAATACAGGGTGTCCGGGTTCAACGTTCATATATTTCAGGTGGTGATTCTGGAGAGTGGAGTTCAAAGATATATTATATCAACTTAGGCCCTAAAACACCAGTGCAAGAGGCTCTTCAGCATGACCTCCAAAGTCCAACTAATTTGCGATAACTATGTCATCATTTGTCGGATTTAAATGAAATTCAGTACATGGGGGTTTCTGGATAAACTGAATCGTCTGATCAAGGCGGATTTACGGGGGGGGGGGGGGTGTAATGAGTATCTAAGACCCAAGAAGAAATTACGCTTCAAAGTTTATTTGAGGATGTTGTGTACCTGATTTAATAGTTTTCAATCAGATTACCCCCCCCATGAAAAAAAACTATATCCACCCATGTCTGATAACCGATTCTCATCAGTGGAGGAAAATAATACTTTTAATTTTTGAGATTATGTTAGTCGAAGACATGGTCTCCTCAACCATTTTCGAGCAAAAGAGGTACAGAGCTACGGAGCCCCATCCTTCAGAAAAAAAATTACTTAGAATGCATTTCATCACACTAAAATACTTTTATTCTGAGATAGGAGTTACGTAACGCTTTCAATTTGGAAATATTTTAGGAGCCCATTTTTTCGACTGAAATTTCAATTAGATCATCCACTAAAAATTGAAAATGATTTTTTATCTCTGCTACTGATGGGAATCAATCAGTTCTTTTACAATAAAACGATCAAGTTCATCCAGAAAACTCCCATGCTATCAATTTCATTTAAATTCGATAAATTTTGGTGCAGAAATAACCAACTAACGGTACTTTAGAGGTCACCCGTGGGCTGTGGAATGCATTAAGGACCTGAGTAGATATGGAAATATCTTCTAGTTTCGATATTTAGAATCACCTCCTGAAATATATGAACGTTTAATCCTGACACCCGTTATGTAATTCGTTATATATGACGGCATCCAGAATTGATTCTAATTTTTTTTTACAGTGTACCGGGCTGGTCAAGCTACACCAGCATTCAGCCTTTTTCACATCACGTGATAATATATGCGTTCAAATAATTCAAACTTCCAGCCGAACCGCAAAGAAATATTGAAAGGGAAAAAGGATTAATCAAATATTTCATTCATGAAAACAACAATGAAATGTGTCAGATTTTTTGTTTTCGGTTTCATTTTCTTTAATATGCGGTTTTTCTAAGAGAATTTGAAAACAATAGTTTTTGTTAGATCAGATTCTTAAAGTTTCAATGAGAGGAAATCTCGAAAAATGAGATAATTATTCCCACAGTATCAAAAAAAGTAGTTTGTAGATAATGATAAGCATCAAAATTTCATTCGTACGAATAATACGATCTTTTCGTAATCATGACAAACAGCATAATAATCTAATGAGGCAAAATGGATTAATGCTCATTCAAAATGCCTGTGCCCTATAATATATAATATCAGGCGAAAGGGCTTGATGAAAGTAACTTGAAAAATAATGCGATGTTATTTTCAATCCAATATGGCGGACCATCAAAGATTTCGAAATAGTTATATTTATTCACTTCTACAATATGGGTATCAAATGGAAGGGCTTGTTGAGAGTAACTCGAAAAATAATGAAACGAAGGATAATGTCCCAAAGTTGGAACAAACTAAATACATGTGTGAAAAATAATGTGACGTAATCCTAAAACCAATATTTCGGAAAATCCAAGTCAGTGACAATAAAAAATTGATTCAACAAATGAAAATGAGGAATTTCAACTTCACAGATAGCAAAATTGTTCACTTCGTGAAGATATTTAGTCTTCCCGACGACTCACAAACACATATACAAATTCTTACCATAACAACTACTCTTTCAATCCCTTTTATACATTGAAATCGTAGCGACTGATCCCGACAATCTGGCAACAGTGCTGGGATCGAAAACGTTGATCGTATTTGCCGGTGCAGTATATGTGGGATTGAAAAGTTGGCGCAATGTATCGGGTCTGAACAGGACTATCAGATATGCAACTTTTTTGAAGGAAAAAAAATGTTTCCCCTCTCAATGTGCCTAGGGAGTTATATTTTAAAAGAGCCCATTTTTCGCATATATACTCGTAAAAAACATACGGATCATGTGGGTCTTAGGTCGCCTTAAGAACGTACCGGGACTGGATACGTCTGCCAGACAAATATATATATATATATATATATATATATATATATATATATATATATATATATAATATATATAGATTCAGAGAACGTCACAACGTTGCAAAAATTTCTACTACATTTTGATTCAGTAGTAGTACAGTTACCCAGTTTAGTTCTGATGATTTTGAAAATTGGCTGGTTTTACTTCCTAGAAAACATTGGTGTCTTTTGAATCGTCTTAGGAAAAGTCAAGGTCGTTGTAACAGTACTCCTTTTAAATGGAATTCCATTGATAGCCGTTGTTCCATGGAGCTTTGTCCACAAAACAACAAATTATTCACTTCGATAATGGAGACAAACACATACGCATAAACAAGAAGATTTTCGATTGAATCACCTCAAGACTCAACAAAACAGATTCCTCAAGTCACTGAAGGTCAAGACCAAATTAGAAATTTTTTTGTATCACAATATCCGCAATGACGGAATCCGCTCGATTGTCATTCATATTCTTCATGAGGATGTTAATAACAGTCAAGAATTAATATAATTCACGTCTTATAATGAAGCAAGTTCTATTTTCTCAATAGACAGCCGAAGCAACGAAATCGTATAGCGATTCTTATTGATAATTATTGATAAAATAAAATCACTCAAGCGGTCAACTCACCTCGTTTGAGTAAGTTTTCACAACGTGCGATTATCATTTCGAGATTATTAGATATCAGATGAATCGCGAAAGCCTTTTTTACCGCTGTTTTGACACCTCGTAAAATAAAGAAAGATGGAACAGTATTGGAAATTGAGAAAACAGGCGATTTTGAGTAATTAAAGTGAAAATTTACCAAGATTTTGATTGAATCATGATCATTAAAAATGAATGCTTCAAAGTCAATGCTAAAAGTGAGAATTTTCATCTTATATTGTGTGTTACGAGTATGTATTGATATCTTGTTAGCCTAGACAATTTCCATGCATAAACTAAATATTGCGATACCACGAACCATAACTTATAAGAAGTGTCAGTGTAGAGTTCGACGTCGAAAAAGTAAACCAGAGTTACGCAATAAATTGAAAAAAAAGATGTCCACCGAAATTGTAAAAATCGAAAAATTGGAGTATTGGGCCATCATCAAGTAGGTACCTGTATTTAAAAGGCGATTCCATATCAACGAACAATAACTTATTAGAAGTGTCAGTGTAGAGTTCGACGTCAAAAAAGTAAACCAGAGTTATGCAATAAATTGAAAAAAAGATGTCCACCGAAATTGTAAAAATCAAAAAATTGGTGTATCGAGTCATCATCAAGTAGGTACCTGTATTTGAAAGGGTTAAGAGGTAAGCAGATTTACGAAGATATGCATAGTGACCCTTCATATGCGGCCGTGAAAAATTGGACTGCAAGCTTCAAAAGAGGTAAATTTTCCATTGAAGATGATGACCTATCGGGAAGGCCAGTTTCTGTGTTAGTCCCCGAAAATATCAATGCAATTCATGACATAATTTTATGAAGCTGCTGAAGCACTGAAGATTTCATACGAACGCGTTCATCATACAGTCCACGTCAATTTGGACATGGGAAAAATTTCTGCAGAATGGATCCCCAAATGTTTGAATGTTGACCAAAAGAGTACAAGGGTAGAAGCATCGCGTTCGATCTGTGCTCGATTTGAAAACGATGTAGGCTTCTTAAACCGAATTGTTACTATGGATAAGACTTGGATACATGTCTACGATCCAGAAATAAAGCAACAATTGATGGAATGGCGACACTCTGGTTCTCCAAGACCTAAGAAGTTTCGTGTCCAAAAATCTGCTGGAAAAGTTCTTGCTTCAGTTTTTTGGGATTGCCATGGAGTAATCATGATTGATTTTTTGGATAAGGGTAGAACAATAACTGGAGATTACTATTCGACATTACTGACCACTCTACGGAAAAAAATTAAAGAGAAAAGACGCGGAAAGCTATCCAAAGGTATTTTGTTTTTACAGGACAACGCCCCAGTACACAAATCTCATGTTGCCATGCAAAAAATTCGTGATTTAGGTTCAGAATTACTAGAACATTCCCCTTATTCACCAGATTTAGCTCCATCCGACTATCATCTCTTTCCTCAACTGAAAAAAAATTTGAAAGGTCGTAAATTTTCTTCCAACGAGGAGGTAATGAAAGCAGTGGAGCACTGGTTTTCAAAGCAAGAAGAAACATTTTTTTTGAAAGGTCTAGAGACGATGCAGGTTCGCTGTAATAAATGTATTCAATTAAGAGGAGAATATGTTGAGTAATAAAATATTTTGACATTGAAATTTTGTTTGGTTCTATAGTAGGCTAAGAATTTTTCAATAAATCCTCGTACTCTCTAAAACGGTATTCCTGAAATCCACCTGTGATATACAGATTATGGAAAACAGCTTGACACATAGTCTGAATAATATTTAACAGAATCTTTCTTATTTCAAATAAAACACCCTGTGTAATAGAACAGTTTCGATCTGAATTGAATGCCTAAGGTCACTATCATATAATATTACTTGTGATCAAAACATTCGAATGCAGGATTCGAAACAACAAATCCTTATTTATGTTGTTTAACCAGAAAGAGACACAAATTAATAAAAACATATTCTCGAAATTTTTGAATCAATTCATCAATTATCTGACGAAAAATTCATACGGGGTGGCCATTTGAAAACGAAACAGACGAGATTACAGACGAAATAAATTTTTTCGATAGAAATGCTCGGACAGGTCGATTTCTGTTTCGAGGGGGACAACTTAAGATGTAGGTTACGGACGCATAGCGCTTCAACCCTTGCTGCTACAACCCCCACCCCCAATTTTTGAATAGGGAAGATGGGGTGAGTGATACCCCAATTCAAAGGTATTTTTATACTTATTTCAGCACATAATTGTTTTTTCATTTTATGCATTAGTTCTCGAAATATTCTTAACTAAGCATTTGAAAATGAAGTGGTGTTTTCATGGCACTCGTAGTGTTTTTTGTGAAAAATCGACATCTTGATTAAAGATTTCTATGTCAGTGGATTGGAGGAAGGAAGCCACAGTCATGGTTGTTTTGAAGCTCAAAATGTCGATTTTTCACAAAAAAACACTACAAGTGCCATGAAAACACCACTTCATTTTCAAATACTTAGTTAAGAATATTTCGAGAACTAATGCATAAAATGAAAAAACAATTACTGTGCTGAAATCAGTATAAAAATACCTTTGAATTGAGGTATCACTCACCCCATCTTCCCTATTCAAAAATTGGGGGTGGGGGTTGTAGCAGCAAGGGTTGAAGCGCTATGCGTCCGTAACCTACATCTTAAGTTGTCCCCCTCGAAACAGAAATCGACCTGTCCGAGCATTCCTATCGAAAAAATTTATTTCGTCTGTAATCTCGTCTGTTTCATTTTCAAATGGCCACCCTGTATAATGAACACGATTTCAATTGGAAATGCTCAAAGAAATCGAGCATTGCGTGCAACTCAAATTAGGTAAACAGCACAAAATGTGTCTCCAAGTAAAACATCCTTCTTTTCGAAAATTCTGTAATTGGCCGGTTGGGAAAAATTTTCAATCAATTCAAGTTTTTCACTTCAGGAAGTAGACCAAAACCATGTGATTATTTTGTAACTAGGTACCAAACGTTAATTATCCCATAATTATTATTTACTTCTTCAATTCCCCATACGCTATAACTGTTCTCTCATAAATCACCGGTTTTCCATTTTAAATAATGAAACATCACAACAGTTGCTCAAATACATGCGATAAAATTGTTTCGATACAAAGGCATCATTTTAACTGCAACAGTTAATGATGCAGTCAGAGACAAGGATACCATCATTTTTAGAAGTTGATTGCTGATTTTCTCATATATCACGTTCATCGGCTATTTCGAAATGGAAAAAAAGAAATATCCATTTTCTCGACAAAATTTATAACCGCTGCGAATTTTTAAATGTTCCTCGTCATATTTCATTCAATCTTCCATATTCAATAAACTGTCCTTTTTATATTATAAGTGTTTTGTTTGTGTGTTTTTTATTATAACCCAGGGATCTTGGTCATTTACTACTTGTTAGTTGTGTGAGAATTTTAACATCAACAGTTTTCTCGTGGACATTTCTCACATGAACATTTTTCAAAGAAATACCTACACATAAAATCTTCACCGAGAGAATGTAATAAAATAAAAATAACATTAAAACCAAATCCCTATTTCCAGCAAACAATATGATACCGAATCGCCTGTGGCACCTTCTTCTGGTGATGATTTGGTTAAAAGCCACACACCAACAGTCAGTTCTGGAAGGAATGATCAAGTTGGTCATGGAGGGTGAGAATCAGGCAACAACTGAACCTGATGATGCTCCAAGACTCCGAAACGAGTACGATTTCATTGTTGTTGGAGCTGGAACTGCCGGATGTGTTATAGCCAACAGATTATCAGAAAACCCGGATTGGAATGTTCTTCTTATTGAAGCAGGTGAGAATTTAATTACACCAGACAATTTATAAAGAAAGAATTAATTATTACAATATACATTTCCTTGCGACAACTAAATGAAAAATAAAATATATTAATATATTTAATAAAACTTGATATTAACAAAAGGAAAATTGAATTAAGATGACAATACACTGTTCTCTACTATGGGAACCAAATACGCAACAAAAAAAGGCAAAAATAAACTAAGAGAATTTAAAAAGAGGTACCAGAAAAGCCAAGGAAACAATGGCTTGCCGAATGTTGTAAACAAGCCACAAATAAATTCAACAATACCCAAACCAGAAGCCGGTGTAGGTTTTTAATCAACTCATGCGTAACTTCAATTAGCAGGTAGTGTTAGAATGTTGAATTATAGACATTGCGAATTCAGATAATGGTAATTCAATGAGGACCTACCTTGATATTTCGCCGACATTTGAAGGTTACGCTTCTTCGAGATTTATAAACACGATGTTGCTCATGTATATATTTCAGTAACAAGCTTGTAACCTCATTGGGGTTCTATCACCTCCTATCACGCCGAACTCAGGCTTATGCTGATAATCTTGTGATAACAACTAGAGGCAAGGATGAAGGCACGAAAAGTGTCCTTAAGGAAATGGCCTTATAGATCATCGAATCACCCTATGTGAAGGAAGAAGGTCTATGTGTCAATCCCTCGAAGATTATCCTCATCCCATTCAGCAGGAGAAGGAATCTTAATCTTAGCGCCATCGGATGTTATGCCAACAATCTTCGAGACTTGTAAGGGCAAATCCGAACAAAACAGCACTCATTCCCTTCACTCGCAAAAGAAACATAGGAGATCTCACACCTCCCAGATTCTTCGGCGTAACATTACAAGTTGTAGAACAGGTAAAATACCTTGGGCTGATTCTCGATAAGAAACTAACCTGGAACCCACATCATGTAAGCAACAAAAGTAAAACGACACTTATGATGTGCAGGAGAGCTTTTGGAAAAACTTGGGGACTCAAACCGAAAGCCATGCACTGGCTTTACACATCGGTAATAAGACCCAGAATCACTTATGGCTCACTCCTGTGGTGGCCAAAAACAAATCAAAGACAGGCAAAAACCAACCTTGGAAAAATCCAAAGGCTTGCCTGTCTCTGCATCACGGGTGCAATGAATAGCACTCCAACAGCTGCTATGGAGGTCATCCTCAACCTCTCACCCCTTGAAATACATGTCATGGGAGAGGCCAGGATGGGTGCATACAGATTAAACCAAACAAAAAACTGGAGAACCAGCATAACTGGGCACACCAGAATCACTCATGTAGCTGACGTAGCCGAGCTTAATATGATTTCAGACTATATGCAACCTCTATACTCATTCGAAAAACCATTCAAAACACAGCTCGACTGGAACAGATGGGACTCGAGTATAGAAACACAATCATCTGCAGAAATAGTCTGGTACACAGACGGTTCTAAGACAGATGAAGGAACAGGAGCGGGAATTCATGGAGTGAGGCCAAGAAGGGATTACATAATACCTCTCGGCAAACGCGCCACGATATTTCAAGCTGAAACACATGCCATTAGGACATGCATACAGAAGAACCTGGAAAGTGGCTACCAAAGAAAACACAACCACATTCTCTCTGACAGCCAGAGCGCCATCAAAGCTCTCAACTCGACACAGATAAAGTCCAGACTCGTCTGGGAATGCCTCCAGGACCTTTTGGAGCTGGCTAAACACAACAAGGTCACTCTGATGTAGGTGCCAGGTCACAAGGGAATAGCGGGCAACGAAAAAGCAGACCAGTTAGCAAGACAAGCATCTGAAACGCCATTCACAGGGCCAGAACCTGTGCTTGGAATCAGCAAAAACCGATGCAGGACCCTGATTGAGGAGTGGATAAAATAAAGACACCGACAACACTGGGAACAGAGCGACGGGCAAACACACAGCAAGGCCATGGTAGGACGCACAAGCCAAACCTTGACAGCTGACTTTTTGAATCTAAACAGAACAAAGGCAGGTATAATAGTAGGTCTACTGACGGGACACTGCGGCCTCAAAAAACATCTGAACACCGTAGGAATACTTGGAGAACCTGTGGATTGCAGACTCTGCGTTGAAGAGGAGGAAACAGCCTCTCACATAATTTTTGAATGCGACGCAATGGTGAGAAAAAGCGCCACAGAATCTTCGGAGAAATCAATCCGGAAACGGAAATGAATCCGAAAAACCTCATAAAAAGGCTACTGAACCTGATGAAGGACACAAACCTATTCTCGTGAGGAACCACTGACGAAAGAGTGATACAATAGCTAACCAAGCGCTAACCCGGTCTCTTGTTCGTCAGCTTATCAATCAATCAAATCTTCGAGACTCTGCTATGGGTGCCAGGGCAATGTGGTGTTAAAGGAAATGAAAAAGTCGATGAGCTTGCGAAAGTGCATCAAGGTTAACACCTGATGGTACCTGAGCCTTTCTTTGGGCTTGAAAAAGTTCAATATAAGACAGCGGTTCAAAAACGAGAGTTGGACAACAGAATAACCCTCTGGACTAACACGCTTGGACTCACTCAGTCTAAAAAATTGTGATGATTTCACCGACCTACACCAGTAGGCTCCTAAAGCTGTCACAAGCTGAGCTTCGGGTGATTGTAGGTCTGCTGGCGGGAGTGTCAGCATGTGGATCAGAAGCAAAAACAGCTGAACACATGGTGTCCAGAGCTGGCTTGCCTCAGAACCATTCATATGGGGAAACCGCTCCTAAGTATGTTGTCGTTAGATGTACTCCTAACCTAACCGGAGCATATTTTCTTCTTCATATTGTCATTCTTCCTCTTCTTATGCATCCCATGATTCTTCCTCTCATCCTTAATATTCTTCTTCTGATATTTACTCTAATATTGAATACTATCTTCCAGGTCGACCGGAAAACTACATGATGGACGTCCCAATCATGGCCAACTACTTGCAGTTCTCAGAATCAAACTGGAAGTACAAGACAGAACCTAGCGATAAATACTGCATGGGATTGGACAACAAACAGTGCAATTGGCCAAGAGGAAAAGTAATCGGTGGTTCCAGCGTACTGAACTACATGATTTACACTAGAGGAAATCGCAGAGATTACGACAACTGGGCTACACTTGGCAACACCGGTTGGTCTTACGAGGAAGTCCTTCCATACTTCAAGAAAATCGAAAATTTCACTATCGACGAATATAAAAATTCTCCATACCACAACCAGAACGGGTATTTGGCTGTTGGTTACGCCCCCTACAAGACCAAGATAGCAGAAGCCATCATTGATGCTTCTCAAGAAGCAGGATTTCCGTACGTCGACTATAACGGACAAAAACAAGTAGGAGTGTCCCAGCTTCAAGTCAGCATGAGGGACGGAGTCCGTGAGAGTTCTAGCAGGGGCTACTTGCACCCAATAAGAGACCGTCCAAACCTGCACGTCAAAAAATACTCCATGGTCACTAAACTCCTCATTGACCCCAACACCAAGAGAACTTACGGCGTTGAATTTGAAAGGTTCGGAAGGACATTCGTAATAAGAGCAAGCAAAGAAGTTATTGTATCTGCTGGAGCTATAAATTCCCCACAACTCCTCATGCTCAGTGGTATTGGACCAAAGAAGCACCTATCCGAGCTTGGGATACCAGTGTTGAAGAACTCAAGGGTTGGTTTCAACCTGATGGACCACATAGCCGTTGGCGGAGTCACATATCTGATCGACAAACCCTACAGCTTGAGTTTGGATAGGATGTTAACCACCGACAGCCTTTCCTTGTACTTCAATCAACACAAAGGACCAATGTCGGTTCCTGGTGGTTGCGAAGTGTTGGTGTTCACAGATTTGGAACATCCTGGTGATGATGATGGGTACCCAGACATGGAGTTACTCTACCAAGGAGGCACTCTTACATCCGATCCTCTCCTCAAAAAAGATTTCGGTATAACTGATGAGGTTTACGACACTGTGTATAAACCAATTGAAAATATGGATGGTTTTATGGTGTTTCCGATGCTTTTAAGACCAAAAAGTAAAGGAAGGATTATGTTGAAGTCCAGAAGCTACAAGACGAAACCTATAATCTTCCCCAACTATTTCGCAGATCAACAAGATATGGACACTATAATTAAAGGTTTGAGACTGACACTCAACATATCCGAACAACCAGCTCTAAAGAAGTTAGGAGCTAGAATCCACACCATTCCTTTGCCAGGCTGCCAACAACCTTTCGGAACTGATGAGTACTTCGATTGCATGACAAGACATTTGACATTTACGATCTACCATCAAAGTGGCACCTGTAAGATGGGACCTTCTTCCGATAAGAAGGCTGTGGTGGATCCTAGACTGAAGGTATATGGTATTCAAGGTTTGAGGGTGATAGATGCCTCAATCATACCTGAAATACCAGCAGCACATACCAATGCCCCAACTTTCATGATTGCAGAGAAAGGTGCGGATATGATCAAAGAAGATTGGGGTTTCAAGCAATGAATTTCTGCAAGCAAAAAATATCTGTGATATGACTTGATTAGTGATATTGAATTATGTTTAGGGTGTTCTAAATCTTCTTCAGCATCGAAAGGGAGAAGTGAGCCTTATTTTCAGAAGAATCAAAAGACATATATGTTGTCCTAAGGTGAAAGAATGTGATTAATTTATTGGAGATAAAAAAAACTCAATGTAGAAATGTAATATTATCAATATTACTTGGACAGGTGGCTTAAGCCAAAACAAATAAAGCCATCTACACGTAAAAAAACCATGAGATAATAAAAAAATTGTGAGAATTCTCAATGTTTCCTTTGATCCTACCATTATTGCAAACATTATACTTAGATTTCAATCAAATTTTCGAGCCTATTATGTGATATGGTATCAAGCATATAATTAATAACCTTTTTCATCGACAAAATTTGGTTTCTGTCAATTGCAGAATTTTATGATTTCAGTGGATCTCAATTGAGAACAATTCAACATTTCAAGTTTAAAGGTCAATTATAGTGTTTTGCATTTGATTATCCACACCTACGTTGTGATTTAATTTCCTTATTGCAAATTCAAAACATTAGATACGTAATATAACACAGTGTTGGCACCAAGGTTGTGAACTTGACAATATCTTCAAAATTCAAATAGAGAAAGTCGATGCATTAAATGAGGGCATATTAATTTTGAATGATGTAGCTGATGACGTGAATTGATACTTAAAAAATAATGACGTTGATTCTTGATAGTGAACACAAAATATATGAAAAAATGACTACGTATCGACTGAAACAGAAGTTTGACAAATTTAATAAAATTTAAAGAAGATATGTCAATTTCTCAATGAAATGAAAGAAATATAAAATGAAGCATATTCAATGCCCTCCGAAGAATATAGGCAACCAGAAAATATTATACTTGTTTGTATGATTGTCAGCATTTGAGAAATAATCATTACCTTTACTCTCGTATGTTAAATAATTCATGAGAAACTGAAGAATGAGCAATATCGTTTCCATGATAACAGTAATGTTTTTTTTTTTTCATTGCACGAATATGTCCGAAAGTGATTTACCATTTCATCTAAAAACTTCCTGAAATAAATAAATAGAAAAAATAACCAAAAAATCTTGCCATTCAAAGATCAGATTGAAATAAAAAAGTTTCTACTTTTATCAAAGTCAAAATTCTTGAGTTGCATTGAATGAATACTCGCCTGTATAAGAGTTGATAAAAAAAGCAAAGCTGTATCACTTTCTAACATTCAAGTATGTACAAGTACGTCAATCATGTTCTTCCTCAAAGTTATCACATATCAACCTCATCAAAAATTCATAATGATTTTAAAGAATTCGTCAGTAATAGGGTATCATAGTATATATAACATATAAATGATGACAAATGAAATAAGTTTCATTCTTACTCTTGTAGAGTTCGATTAATATTACGAAAATGAAATTGGTAAGTTCTCCACTGTACAAACAAAACAAAGTACAATTAATGCATTTTTATTCTTAGATTTTGCTGTCAACTCTAATAATGGCGGCATATTGCCTACCTCAGCATAACAATCCAAGATGGCAGCATTATTTAAATTCTGAAATTGACAAGGAGAGCCTAAGATCACCCCTTGTTTCCCCTTCCACTACTGCCCCCCTTAGAAAACCGACAGAATTAGAACTGGAACAAAATAGAAATGCAGAGTAAGTATCAAAATTATTGTGTTTCTTATGTTTTATTATAATATTATAATTGTACTATTATGTCCTATTGATTTAATGCAGTTCTTTGAATTTCAACTGAACTATATCAATGAGCTCAAAAAATTCGTCACAGATAACACGAAATAATTGCCAGGTGACGTCACTCATATCACCCAGGTATACTCAGTGATGCTTTAAAATATACAAACAAAATTCGTTCTTTATCATCCTTTGCATGAATAAAATGTTGTGATTCCAATTTTTCAGATATTCTTTCCACACGAATGTCGTAGACGGAATCAATGACCAGAGTCAGCAAAGGACTGAGGTGAGGAGTGGATTGAACGTGGAAGGGTCCTACAGCTACAGCGATGGGTTTTTCCAGAGGACCTACCATTACGTGGCTGACGATAAAGGTTACAGAATTGTCAAGTGAGTACAAATTGAAATTATAAAAATAACGAAAATTAAATATCTGAAATTTCAATTCGGAATATGTTGAAATTTCCAGATCAGAAGTGAAACCATTGGAAGGACCAAAGGTGAACCTTCAAGGCACAGCTTCTGTAGACACTGCAGCTCATGGAGGCCATTTGTCGTATAAGATACAAAGCATTCAAGCTGTCGGCCCAAAAATTGTGGACAAAATTGAATGAACAACTATGAAACAATCTTAGGAAGAGAGCTGTTATTGATTGTACATGCTTTCTTCATCGTCCTTTTTATTGTTATTATTCATTTTCTTATTGCAATAAATTATTTAAGATACTTTTTTCTTTATTGAGACATTGAGAGTTTACAGAATGAATATACCGGACCTTAGTCTATCGTATTCACAGTCTGTCGGTTAGAAGGACACAATTAAATCTGACCAAGTATTCTCCTTCAGCGAGGCCTCAAAATAATGATATACAAGCAGATTGTCGAAATTTTTTGCAGCTGTTACAATTCTAGAATGAATACACACAACAAACTCCAGTGGATGTCAACTTGAAGAACAGGAAAAACAATCCGAATACCAAATTGGTAATTAAATGTGAAGGGCGTCATCTAAATGGGTATCAGCGAAAACCAAAACTAGTTCAACTTGACGAAAAAATGCTTCAATCGCTGAGATAGACTAGATTTAAATGAGTAACTTATTCGGAGTTAAGCATCTTTATAATACAGTGTTGAGACATGGTGGCTAAGTGCTTGGTTGTCTTCTTCCTGATAGGTGTATTTTCTCGACAGGTATGCACAAAATGTTCAGGTCTCTTACGATGATCTGTAGTTTTGAAAAAATATAGATTTGATTTTGTCTGAAATGATTCGCAGTTACCTCTAATGAATTTAATATTAAGTTTGCAAGAAGAATTATTCCATGGAAGAATCAAAGCACTAACGTGAAATCTGGAGTTTTGAAAACATTGAAGATAGCTGTAAAAAAGACAGCAGCTTTCAAACAAATCGTCCATTTGCCACAGAATTACTTGAGAAATCTCCCATTAACTAACCTAACCTCACATCCTCAGAGACACACCAAAAATGATTTAAGAAATGAACGGCAGTTAAAAATGAATCACCAAAACCAAAAGACCCATAAGCATCTATTCGATGATATTCATGTGAATAATGAACCATATCCTTATCCATATTCTTATATCTAATGATTTTCAGACATCAGAACAAGAAACTCAAGAAGGAAAAACCGCTTCAGGCTCCGCATCTACTTCGGAATTGAGCTCTGAAATTTTTGCCACAACCACACCATCAGAAATCAGGGCTTCAACATCCGAAGATGCTCTTCGAAACAAGCAGATTTCCATGAGCAACAATCATGACACTAAATCCACAGAGAAAACTGCATTCTTGATAAAGGCGGTAGAGAAACTCCAAGAGTCAAACTCAACCCCGGATGATGCTAAAGACGATTTCATCCATTTCGTCCAAACAGCTCTCAAGAAATCTCTTGGAAATCCTCAAGCTTCTTCAAATATTGCTTCCAAAGCTCCACAAATCATCAAAAAACTCATCAGTATCACACCAAGACTAAGAAGCCCACATCATAAAGAAACCCTAACTGAAGACGAGCCTATCAGTAAAATATCACCAGCTCCAATACCTCATTCAAATCTTCGAAGTTTCACTGAAGGGTCAGCAGGAAATCAATATCACTCCACATATAGCGACAGTAGTCTTCATCAAGAAGAACCTGTTTCTGATCCCTTCGCAACGAGGAGACTCAGATATGAAGACAATTATAGTCAACCTCGAAATGAAGATTATACGTTTCCTTATGCTAACTCCATGTTTTATACAGCTAAACCGAGGACACGACTGACATTTGAGGATCACTTGAGCCATATTGATCCATATTACAATCAAAACAGACCGTCTGGTCTTGAAGGTGATACCAGAACAGATCTTCACCAGGATTACACAATTCAATCAACAAAACCAAGGAATTTCCAAAGACGAGTACCATCAACCAAGCCAAGCAGGAATAGACCAGAAGCTGGACCTAGAAGACAAGCTGAAACTGCCAAATATAGCTTCGCTTCTGACGTCCAAGATAACATAAATGGAAATCTCCACCAGAGGCAAGAGACGAGAGATGGTACCAAGGTTACTGGAAGTTATACTTTCGAAGATGGGTTTTTCAGGAGGACCGTACACTATGTGGCTGACGAGGAAGGATACAGGGTGGTCAAGTGAGTCCGCATTCTGGCTACTATTTTAATTTAGTCAATTTGATTCTTGGTGTTATTTCTTTTAGGCAAGAAGTGAAGGAGATTGGAGATGGTCCACTGTACAACCCTGATGGTTCAGCAGAGGTGCATGCTTTTATAGCAGGAAACAATTTGGATTATCGAGTTACTAATAGGGACATCTTAGGATACCAGATGAATGTTCAACAAAGAAGATTTTGATCATGGAGGTTGGGGATACGAATATAGATATTTCTTGCGTTTCCTGAATGAAGCCGATGTTTGAAGATTCTATCCTGTTACAAATCAATGAGGAAATTAAAAATAACATCTGTAACTTGATCCTGAATTCCATATGAAATACAAAAAAAATTTAAGATTATCCACATGTGACAAAATTATATTTCATTGTACAATTCGAATAAATGATTATATCATTTGTTATTATTGTTTCTTCCGTATTACTGATGGAAACAAGGCCTCAAACTTCTTAAATTCAACCTTTCAATGGAACAGGAAAGAAAACGAAGACTCAATAACGAAACTGTTGGTATTCAAACAGAACTAGATCTACCAGAAAATCGCAAAAAATAAAAATAAATTTAAATGGTCCTCTCCAATGAACGTGGTCTAAAGATCGTCTGACCTGAGAAATACCCTGCTGACTGTATTGGACCACAGTCATTATCGATGCATAGCAGCATCATATGTGTTCGTAAAAGTGTTTCAAGTTCGAAGAGTGGAAGAGTGAAGTTTTCTGTGCTAATTAATATATGAGTATTTCAAGTGATTCCTCGAATCAATCAAAAGTACTTTCATAGAGGTTCTCCTAGATACTGGTAAGAGTTAAATACCGCCTTAACCAGTAAAACGTGGCTGAAGAACTAGAAGACTTGAAAGTTTGTTAATGGGCAGAAAACGACCAGGGGTACCAACGTGGCATTTCGAAATTTTGTTTTCTGTAGCAACATAAGTACATATGGAATCATATAACATATTGTGAAAATAAAATAGGGGAAGTTAATGAATAATTAACACAAAATTTTCAAAAAAATACCTCCAGGTAAACATTTTCAGTTTCATCATTTCAAAACTTCAATGTTGGAGACCTTCTTAATTGTTCTGTTGACTACTTTGAAACTATATAAATCTTCCAAGCTGAATTATGAACAACATGTGTACGTAGATAATGTTTCAGGAACTCATCGTCCTAACGATATCAAGGATTTTTCTCAAATTAAATGACCGATCGAATTACATATATTATTTATATTTTTCTCGGTCAACTCATAACCAGTTTTATCATACCAATAATTCGTAATTTGCTTACGAATAAAATGCATTTATTAGATAATTATATGTTATTGTTTTTACTTTCAACTACATTGAATCAGTTTGTACAATTTGAATTCAAACTATAATGAAATATCGAAAGATGCATCTATACAGGGTGTTTCTGAATTGATGCGAATGATTTCAAATGGTGATTCCTCGTTCAAAATTAGAGGTAGTTTGTTATACGTTAGGGAGATATCGCAATATTTAAAGAAGGTGGAAAAATGAAATTTGAAGAAAACTTACGCAACGACGATAGAATTTAATGAGTAAATCTATATATATATAAAAGAAAGATGTTGGTTACACTATTTATAACTCGAGATCGGATGGACTGTTTGTTATGAAACTTCATACATGGATTCGTCTACGGCCTGGTTATTATAAAATACAATGAAACTTTGAAAAAATCGATGAAAATTTTACTTATACAGGAAATGCTTTTCCTTCTTTTGAGTAAGGCCACTAGATGTCGCTACAGTTACAGTTACGCTACCGCTTATTCGTTTGCACTTCATTTGATATTCTCCGCGTTAGATGGCGATATAAGCAAAAAGTGTGTACAGTGACTATATTCCCTCTATAGTCACTGTAATAGTGTGTAATTTGAGTTGCCTACAACTCTGCGCTGTTGGCAAAACCAAAATGTCTTAGCGTAGGAGTACAGATGTGTAAAATGTTTCGTTCTTACCACTTCAGATGGCGCTATTCACACATTATGACTGATGATTATTAGTTATTTTTATAGTTTTATTTATTCCAAATGACGTAATCGTGAAGGTACTATATTTGACACTATCACAATTATATGGCGATGAATTTCTTGAGGCTTTCGCGGCCATCGATTGATGTCATCTGTTCTTTTTTCGAGCATTTCGGTCGTCGTGGTTTGAAATGGTCGAAAAAAGAACATATGACATCCATTACTGTGTAATTTACATAGAGCTTATGGTACCATGAAAGGCTATTAACAGATCCAGAAGCGGGTGAATATCACAGTGAATTTTTATCGAAATGTCAAGTAAATCGGATTTTGGCGATGAGTTCCAATCGTGAGATGTCCATTCTCATCTTTTCTCATAATTTTTAAAATGTCTTTTAATTTCTCTTAGGGTAATGAATATATTTGCGGAAATAACTGAATCCAAAATTGGCATTATTAGTGATTGACATATAATGACATATTATTTTTGTGTATCTGTTCTGTGTGGTATCTCATATCCATGGAAACATTCAACAGTTCAAAAATCAGAGAACCAAACCGTTGATCTCCGATCACTGGTGATTACGATTTGTGAAATCCACCGTAAGTATCATTTAGGCGGAACAAAGTTCGCCGGGCCAGCTAGTCAATAAATAAAAAACAAAAATTTGAAATTTACAACAAACTACCCTTAATTTCGAACGAGGAATCAACCTTTGTAATCTTTCGCATCATTTCAGAAACTCCCTGTATACAAAAGCTTCTACATAACCTGGATCATTTCGGTAACTCTTTCAGATTTTGAAATGTGGCTGACGACATTATTGGTATCCGTTTCTACCATATTAACCTCTGCATATGGACAGAAAGATACTCCAGAGTTATATCTGAAACAGGACAATTTGGCAGGAAGGGACAACATTTTACACTCTAAAGGTAGGTGATCTCAACTGAAAGTCCACGCCAAAATACGCTTAGATCTACCATATAGAACCACTATCGTATATGTGCAAAAGTTGTTTTATGTAGCTCTGACGATGACCATAACTCAAAAAACATGGTCCATCTACTCTCCGACATAAATGGCACCATTTGGTTCTGGTGGCAGTCAGAATGTGTTGCTTTAAAAGCCTGATACAGCCTATTTTCAGAATGGGACGGGGACACATCTACCAGATACGATTTCATCATAATAGGATCAGGATCAGCAGGATCAGTAATCGCCAACAGATTATCTGAGGTAGCAAAATGGAGAATACTTCTTTTAGAAGCCGGTCGAGAAGCCACAGGATTCTCTGAGATACCTTTTATGGCTCCAGCTCTTCAATTCACAGACCTCAACTGGGGGTATAACATGGAGAAGCAAGAAGGAATAGCTCTGGGTTATACCTCAATACCAAAAATGTTTCCAAATTGTCTACATAGTTTCTTTCAGGTTTGGTCGATCAGAAGATGCCTTGGCCTAGAGGAAGAGCCTTAGGAGGGACTTCTGTAATAAACTACATGTTGTACGTTCGTGGAAACAAAGAAGATTACAACAATTGGGAGAAAATGGGCAATCCTGGTTGGGGATACAAAGACGTCTTAAAATACTTCATTAAATCAGAAGACGCCCTTATCGCAATCAACGATACTGGATACCATGGATCAGGAGGTAACCCTTGTAGTAAATGCTCCCAACAACCCAAAAACAACGACTTATCTCAGGTTACCAATCCGTTCAGGACGTCCCTTACAGAACCAGATCAGCTTCCGCATGGGTGAAAGCTTGTCAAGAATCAGGGTACAAATACGTGGACTACAACGGAAAGCAACAGCTTGGTGTATCTTTCGTCCAAGGAACTACAAGGAACGGTAGGAGATGCAGCGTTGAGAAGGCATTCTTAAGACCTGCTAAGAACAGACCAAACTTGACGATTCTGACAGAAGCGAGGGCTACTCGAATACTCGTAGATCCGGAAACAAGAGAAGCTTTTGGGGTTCAATATGTTAGGAATGGACAGACTTTCACTGCATTCGCGAAGAAGGAAGTTATTTTATCTGCTGGTACCTTTCATTCGCCTCAACTCCTCATGCTGTCAGGTAGGTTGCAACCTATTCTCTAAAAAGTACTCAAGAGTAAGTATCTCTTCTTTACATAGGTATTGGTCCTAGGGGGCACCTGGACGAACTCGGTATACCTACCATCCAGGATCTTCCAGTTGGACAAAAAATGTACGACCATCTAACATTTCTAGGACTTTTATTCAGCGTCAACGAATCTATAACTGTGAGCACCGAAGAAATGTTTTCCTTGACCAATTTCTTCGAATGGAGATATGGAAGAGGACTCTTTACAGCTCTTGGAGGAGTAGAAGCATTCACATACATCAAAGTTAAAGATGAGAAACCCAAGAATTTACCAGACGTAGAACTCATTTTCGGCGGACTAGGCCTTCATGTAGACGCTGGAGCTTTGATAAGAAAAACATTCGCTATAACAGACCAAAGCTTCAATGCTCTTTGGGGACCAATTATAGGAAAACCAGGTTTCCAAGTTCTACCAATGCTGCTGCACCCAAAATCGTTTGGATACATCAAGCTTCCTTCTAAAAATCCTCTGGATGATCCAAAACTGTACGGAAATTTCTTCACAGATCCAGAAGACGAAGACATCAAAACTTTCATAGCGTCCATACGCGAGGTTCAAAGAATTGTTATGAACACCCCATCTCTTCAGAAGTACAATGCCAGGATGGTTCCATGGTCCATTGCAGGTTGTGAAGATACAGAATTCGATTCGGACAATTACTGGAGGTGTGGACTACGCCACTTGTCAGCAACACTTCACCATCAAGTGTCGACGTGTAAGATGGGACCTAAAGAGGACCCTGAAGCTGTGGTGGATAATAGGTTGAGGGTGTATGGGATCAAGAGGTTGAGAGTGGCAGATAGCAGTGTGGTTCCACTGCCTATAGGGGCTCACATGAATGCACCCTGTATCATGATCGGAGAGAAGGCTTCAGACTTGATAAAAAGAGATTGGAAGGTTTGAGGAAAGAAAAAAGTGGAGAATATTATCAAGAGATCATTATCACTCGAATGGAACAACATTAATATTTATATTGATATTATGCAAATAAATGTGTCCACATTTTTTTGCCTCTTCCTTTGATTCTTTAGAAGTTTTTGCAGATCTTTTCCTTTACCATGTATAATTTAAAATTCTGATGTGGAGGTCCTATACAATGGCGTTCTGAATGGATTATATGGCACCTTTGTGAAAGTTCAGAATAATTTGTTTTATGTTTAGTAAAAGTCCTTGGTTGTCGAAATATTCGATTTCAAAAATTCAGAAGAGTTTCAACCTTTGACACTCTTTTTGGTGTCCGAATGAAGGAGTCTTTTCAATCTGTTTTTTGAATAGTATATCGGATAGATGCGCTATCGAATATGGACTTTGATTTTTGGGGCGCATACATTGTTCTAGATCTAGCTCAATTTTCATGTTTTGCTCATTGAGTCTTGTGAAAAATTATGATGACCTGAGTGCCAAATTAAGGAAAACTATGCCAGTTGCATTGGGATTCCGATTTGGGATAACTCACTGTATTTCCAGCATTCAAAGCAAAACAAATTCCTGCTACAATGGGCCAAGAGCTTCTTTCTTGATTATGAAATTTATAAATATAAAAAAAATCAAATTCAAAACACAAAAGATGAATCATGAGTCCGTTGTAGAATCAATCCAAAAATGGGCCATATCATGATGGACATTCACCAATTCTTCTGCTTAAAAAAGGTCGACAACCTTTTGCTTGCGGTTTCTTGAAAAATAAAGAATATGTTACCTATATATATCAAGCTCAAGGCATCTCGCTGGTCATTTGACCTTAAGAATACTACGGAATCACCGGACCATTGAAATTTTCCGGTTATCAAAGAATCCCATATCAAATTGGAACGAAAGGTTATTAGTGGAAGTGATTTAGAATCAATCAGTTAAGGTTTCAGCATCAATTGGGATTGAAATGTGAGTATTTACTCAATATTTTTAATATAGCATATTGTTCGGGTCATTCTTTTTCAAGTTCACTTAAAATAATATCAAATGTGATAAGAATATTTGCAATTTTTGCCACTCAAATATTTATAATACCAAGTTATGTTTGCTTATTTGATTACCTCAATGATTTTAATCCTATTTCATGATCAATCACCATTTTCTAAATAACGAGTTTTCCAAGTGGAAATTTCATTCAAAGCTCTAATCATTTCGCAAACACAAGATAGTCTAAGGCACAAGAAGAACCTATAAGTTGAATGAGATAAGAATACAACGTTAGAAAACTACTCAGTAAATCATAAAAATTTAAAGACCATAAAAACATTGCGACGTTTTTAAGAAACAAATATTCATTGTTGACCATTCGTTGTTTTTCACATTAAAATTAGCATTTTTATCCTTGAAAAAATTAATAAACACGAAAATTTTGGCTTTTATCACTCAACAAACAATTATTACTGGACGAACGTGCTATTTTTTTGCATTTAAATGATGCCATTTTCCCTCAGTTATAATTAACAAATTAACCTCATATTCTAACTATAAAGTTCATAAACAAGAAGCATATGAATGGAGTAATTTAATTTGTTAGTGGCAGATGTAGATAAATACCCACTTAGTAAAATTTTAATCATTCCTTATATTGTTTTTGAGTGTCATTCTAAGAATGTGAGTAGTTTCACAATTTTATTCAATTTTTAAATCAGGTATATTTTTCGTCAAAATAAAGAAACGTAAACAAAGAAACTCTGAAGCATATTCAATTTTCGATAATATCAAACAACAAGGTTTGTTTAAGTGCCCGATAAAAGAAATTGAGAAACCATGAATTATCTTAAAAAGCCATTTACTAATCCATGTCTACGTCTGAATCTTCATAAAATAATCTCATATAAGCAATGGTCATGACAGATAGAGAATCAGTTAGCTATAAAGGGGACGAGAACTCAGGACATTCTTCAAATACAGATATTTCGTCCACTTGAAGTCCTAAATTTTTAGTTCTTGTATCTTTCGAAAATATGTAAGTGGTTTGTTATTTATATTTTCCATCTACGGTGTTGGGAGTACATTGCTCAAAATAATTATCGTTATTTCAAAAATCAGTGAAAATTTACAGCAACAATACGAAAAAGATTTTGTTGAATATTCTCAAAAGTACATTTATTTAATTTTCTCATTGTCAATACCTGAGAAAAACTCAACATTATGAAATAACCAAACCAGTAATATTCAACATGTTCGCTTTTTCCCATCAAAAATGGTTAATGAAGTCGAAAAACCGGAATATAAACTGTATAAACCAAAAGCATCACGTGGTCCATTATCAATAGATGTTGTACCAATACTTCATTATACAAGGTGTTAAATCAGAATGGATAAATTTTTCAGATGCCACAATGAGGTCTACGTGGTTCATATTCGTTTTATTGGTAAAATATTCCTCTAGCAACTTCGGTGAACTGTTGGATCCTACAGCATTTCTACTGAAGCAAATAACTATACAAGCAGAAATGGACAACACTCTACATTTCAAGGGTAAGTCAAGTCAATCCTCAAAATTAGTAGTAATTGACCATCTGTTATACTTCATTGTTTTTCTTTTCGCATTTATTTGTTTCTCTTCTTTTCCTTCAATTCTTTTTATATTCAATTTGAAATCATATGCCAGTTTAACTAATTTCTTTTATCGCTTGCTCGATCATTTTCAGATTGGGGTGACAATGTACCCAGCCAATATGACTTCATCATCATAGGATCAGGATCAGCAGGTTCAGTTCTCGCCAACAGGTTATCCGAGGAAACCCAATGGAAAATACTTCTTTTAGAAGTAGGTAGAGAAGCCACTGGGTTTTCCGACATTCCATTTCTGGCACCAGCCCTCCAATTCACAGACCTCAACTGGGGATACACCATGGAGCCACAGGAGGGGGTAGCCCTAGGTAATAATCGATATCAAAAAGTTTTCACCAACTAAAAACGCATTTGCAGGAATGGTTAATCAAAGAATGCCATGGCCTAGAGGTAAAGCTTTGGGAGGATCAACTATCATCAACTACATGTTGTACGTCAGAGGAAATAAAGAAGACTACAACCAATGGGAAAAAATGGGTAACCCTGGTTGGGCTTACAAAGATGTATTCAAATACTTTGTGAAATCAGAAGACGCCTTTATCGCAGTGAACGATACAGGATACCATGGATCTGGAGGTACTTCCTGTTCCAAAATATACCACCATTTCCTAAAATCAATATTTCGCAGGGTACCAAACAGTCCAAGATGTCCCCTTCAGAACAGAAGCTGCCCACGCTTGGGTGAGAGCCAGTCAAGAGGCAGGGTACAAATATGTGGACTATAACGGCAAGCAACAACTTGGTGTTTCCTACGTCCAAGGCACCATAAGAGATGGCAGAAGATGCAGCGTAGAGAAAGCCTTCTTGAGACCTATAAAAGACAGACCAAACTTGACGATTCTCACCAACGCAAGAGCAACTCGAATACTTATTAACCCAGAAACAAGAGAAGCTTATGGTGTTGAGTACATCAAAAACGGAAGGACTCACAAGGCTTTGGCGTCGAAAGAAGTTATTTCCTCAGCTGGGACCTTTCATTCACCACAACTGCTCATGCTGTCAGGTAGGATATTCAAATATTCTTTATTGGTCTTTGGTAGTTTGTTTCGAATATGTTGGCACGCATCTTGTAGGTATTGGACCTAAGAAAGATCTAGACGAACTCGGAATCAAAACAATCCAAGAGCTTCCAGTTGGACAAAAAATGTATGACCATTTAACATTCCTTGGCCTCGTGTTCAGCGTCAATGAATCGATAACTGTAAAAACCGAAGACGTAGTCTCCCTTAAGAATTTCTTCGAATGGAAAGCAGGAAGAGGTCCCTACACTGATCTAGGTGGTGTAGAATCTTTCACGTATATCAAAGTTAAAGATGAAGAGCCTAGAGATTCACCAGACGTAGAGCTCCTCTTCATTGGTCTTGGTTTGCATACAGACGCCGGAGTTTTGATACGAAAATCTTTCGGTCTGACCGACCAAACCTTCAACTCTTTGTGGAAACCGCTGATAGGAAAACCAGCGTTCCAGGTTTTCCCAATGTTGCTCCACCCCAAATCCTACGGGTTCATCAAGCTTAAATCCAATAATCCCCTAGACGATCCAAAATTGTACGGAAACTTCTTCACGGACCCCAAAAACGAAGACATAAAAACTTTCATAGCTTCCATACGCGAAGTTCAAAGAATCGTTAACAGCCCGTCCCTTCAGAAGTACGGAGCCAAGATAGTTCCTCGGTCCATAAGTGGTTGCGAAGACAAAGACTTCGATTCAGACTCCTACTGGGAGTGTGCACTTCGTCAAGTGGCAGCCACACTTCACCATCAAGTCTCGACGTGTAAGATGGGCCCTAAAGAGGACCCTGAGGCTGTTGTCGACCACGAATTGAGGGTCTATGGGATCGAGAAGTTGAGGGTAGCAGATTGCAGTGTGGTGCCACTACCTCTTGGTGCTCACATGAATGCACCTTCTATCATGATTGGAGAGAAGACTGCTGATTTGTTGAAACAAGAGTGGAAGGCTAAAGATGAATGATGGATTGATGTCCATTCCATTGCACTAATATAAGTTATTTATTGTTTGATATCCAAATAAATTTATAAAGTAGATTTTTGATTTCTCATGTTTCCATAAAGGTTGCATTTATGCCAACCAGTTTTCAGCTTCGTCACTAGTTTATAGTTCATCCTTTGAGCCACAAGCATGTTTTTGAATTGGGACACTGAGGACTACACAGATTTCTCACTTTTAGGTATAGGTCCAGAAGAACATCTACAAGAACTGGATATCCCTCTAGTTCAAGATCTACCAGTGGGACAAAAACTGTACGATCATCTCACCTTCATAGGTCTGATGTACACAGTGAACGAATCCATAGTTTTCAAGCAAGAAGACCTGACAACACCCTTCAACATCATGAGATTCTTGCATGGTCACGGTCCTGTGACTTCCCTAGGAGGGGTTGAAGCTTACACCTACGTGAAGACCAAGGAATCTAAGGAAATGAACAAGAGATACCCTGACATCGAACTCATCTTCATCGGAGGTGGTATGCATACAGACAGAGGGATAATCTACCGAAAGACTTTCGGTATCACAGACGAAATATACGACACGGTCTATCGACCTTTAGAGGGCAAGAATGCCGTGACGATACTTCCGATGTTGATGCATCCAAAATCCTACGGACACATCGAACTCAACTCAAACTCTCCATTGGATGATCCGAAGTTCTACGGGAATTTCTTCACCGACCCCGAAAACTCAGACATCAAGGCCTTCATAGCTGGAATTAGGGAAGCCCAAAGGATCATGCAGTTTCCTTCCATGCAGAGGTACAATGCAACCATACACTCGATACCAATACCTGGATGCGAAGATTTAGAATTCGATTCTGATGAATACTGGGAGTGCGCTTTGAGGCATGTAAGCCCAACGCTGCACCACCAGGTGTCCACTTGTAAAATGGGCCCTAGAGATGATCCTGAGGCTGTTGTTGATCATAGGTTGAGGGTGTATGGGGTTGAAAAGCTGAGGGTGGCGGATTGTAGTATTATACCTCAGGGAGTGACAGCCCACACGAATGGACCATCCATTATGATTGGTGAAAAGGCTTCCGATATGATCAAGGAAGACTGGAAGAGAGGAAGAAGTTTTGAGGTGAAAGAGATGTATCCTCCTGATTTAGACGATTGAGCTTTCATTTCCAAGGAGGTTGCATTCTTCAAACGTCTGATCAACATATAATCTACATTCCTCAGCAAAATAGAGAAAATACTAAAGATAATAATAATTATATCTTCCTTTGATCCTTGTGACTCAACATGGTGTATAGGACAGGTCAGAATAAAAGCAATACTTAATAAAAAAACAATAAAAATTGAATAACTAAAGAGTGACACAAATATTCTAGTACAGAATAATACCCTTCAACTGAAATGAAAGTTCTTTAATTCTTAAAATAAGGGGTCATTCCAACAGCTCTCGAAATATTTTTTGTTCTTATTCTTTAATTGTGTTTTGAACATTCAAGAATTCAGCGATTTCATAGCGAGAAGCAGATGGTTGAACAATTTGATACGTTTATTGAACTAAGAATTTACGTGATTGTTTATTAGGTTTATCCCTACCTCGTAGGTATCTGAGTTGTAGAAAAAAGCTTCGTTCCAGTACCTGTAAAAAATAAAAACATATTAATATATGATTATGTAGATAGCAAATAATTGTTTTACTGGGTAATATATCTGATAGGATAACGTATGATGTCACTGTTAATAACTAAGAGTAATTATCGAAGCTGGTATAGGTCAGCAATTGTCTTCACGGATGTGCAATATGACTAATGAAAATGATATGGGAAATGAGGAGTTTTCCTGGTGAAGATGAATTGAAGAAGACGTTCAAGTACTGAGAGATTTGGGGTTACATCCAGTAACCGAGGAGGTCAAAGAAGAGGACTTCTGTATCACGCTCGAAATAAACTGCTACACAAAAGTTGAGGAATTTCAGAAATTTTGACACTGTTTCGAAAGAATCCATTTTTTCAATATACCTAAGTAATCTAAATGTTCACTCAGTTATCTAACTTATTCTTTTGCCCACTTCATTATAAGTCTCAGACTTCCAGGTGAAATATTTAATTGATCGTTTGGTCAGAAAAAAGTTATGGGCAAGCACACATCCCTAGATCATCCTGTATACAGGGTGAGTCTGCGACTTGTACATATATTTTAACTGAAGATTCTTGAGGCCAAAAGAAACCTTTTTTTTTTCATTTTCCATTTTTCCGAATTCGGCTCTGTTTAAAAGATATAGCCATTTGAAAAAAAACATTGGGCTAAATACGTCCCTGAAATGATACTGTGGAATTGATACAAAGTTCATATTTCTCGATAGAAATTGAGTTTATACATTTAGGCCCAATTTAGGGAATACTCAAGTAGTCAAGTACTAACCTTAATGGAATAAAAATGTTGCAAACACGATAATTTCAACAAAAACAGATAGTTTCATCGGATTATATCTGCAACTAAAAATCCACATTTACTCCACCCAAATAAGTTCCTTCTTCGATATTTCTGCAGATTAGTTTGTAAACGCTTATAACTTGTTCGTATTTTCCTCGAAATTCCCAAACAATATCATGAAGAGGGTCTTTTCATTCAGATTCATTATTGAACAACCTAATCTAATCCAATTTGTATCGATTCGTGAATTTTTGCACAGAAATTTCAAGAAGATGTTGTCAGCTTGCTGATATTTTCATTGAGGTTAAGGATTTTTTTACGGAACATAGTATAAATCACGATACATTTGTGTACCGTGGTATAAATATCTTTGAATTCTGCCGTTTCCATCATCAATCGACTTTGCAGCGAAAACCGAAGTATGGTTATCTGGACTCTGGAGGCCAACGTTAAACAATAACAAACCAGAGTCTCTGAACAAACTGTAAACATTATGTGAAGTTCTGAATAATCTGAATACATTCAGTGACTTATTGTTCTAATGTGATTATTATGTGAAGTGAATTAATATAATTTCAACCGTGTCGAGTTTATAACATTCCAAGAGGATGTTGTTTAGATAGGAACATCGCCACAGATTATCAGGTATCGTATTATTTTTCATTTATTTCAATTTAATGAGTAGTTTGTATCGAGATTCATCATTCATATCCGAATTTTGTATTTCATCGACATTTAACTTCAATATGGACCGGTAACTATGAATTTTCAATAGAAACTGTGCGTATTAAATCCTCCTTGGTGTTCAATTTTATCCCCCACATTTGTGGGATTTTATTATTAAAATATCTAGACAAAGTTAATAAATATTGTGACAACATTGTAAACTCGCTTAAAGACCAGAGAAGGAATAATATTCGATGATATTTAATTCAGAGACGCATTCAGATTATTCTTGAAATTAATGATTTTTTCGTCAAATTTCTCCGGGTAAAATTGGAAATAACTCGAAAATGACGCGTTTTATTGAAAAAAAAAATAGGAATACTTTTAGTTTCTCAAATGATTGATTCTTTCGAAAATATGAACCGTTTATCTTTTCAAAGTGGTTGTATAGTGTTTTTTAACTTTTATACTAGTAAAGATATTGAATAGGTTTCGATTGAGGAATATGCACCATGAATAGAGTAAAAACTCAACCTAAATTCAGTTCATTCGAAATAACGGTTCCGAAGATATAAACAGAAAAGTGTTTTTTTCATGGATTTTCGACACCCTGTATCTCCCAAACCAAACCGAATTTTGAAAAATGGTATAGGAAAAAAGTGTTTCGTTTGATGAGAGGTATCTACAGTTGAAATATATGTACAAGTCAAAGTCTCACCCTGTATAACTATATCGAAAAATTCTTCTTGTTCCTGAAAATCCATATTTCTAAAATGACTCTGGTATGTAGGTATTCTTCGTGAAGCTTCAACACAAAAGTAAATGAGAAGTTCCACGAAAACCCACAGACAGGTTTTTCCAATAATCAAATCCGATAAATGAGCGTCTTCGAAAATTATAAGATCCCATCTCTTCTTCACACAAATCCAGTTGCTCTTGACCGGTTAAGAGATCTAAGCGGTCATGTTGTTCAAGTTCAGTTCCCTCTTCGTCATATTCCTTTTCGATTTTACGTCAACGTTCAACCATGGTGAATCTCCATTCGAAGCTGTAGAGAGGTACATTGCAGAATACCAGGAAGGAATTGAAGATCTCAAACATTCCTCTGGAAGATATGCTAGCCAGGAAGAATATGGCGAATTTGACAGATCCAAGTTCAACGAATCAGGACTTTTGGAGAGTGAGTAGCTTTTTTTTCATAGAGAAAGTGTTGAAGGACCATTTTCCAAAAATCATAATTTTCTAAATTCAAAGCTTGTCAAATAATTCTGCAAAATTTTAATTTATTCGGTGTGTCATATTTTGTATAAAAATACTCAAACAGGTGAATTTTCAGTTTAAACTTTTATTTTTAATTGGAGAGTTTGTCATGCACACTCTACGAGGTGTGAAGACTATTTTTTTTAAATGGCAACTCTTGTTTTTCACCAGAAATGGATAGTGATGGTTTGATCATAAATGGGTATTTTAACAACCCTTTCAGTATTGGAGGTATGAAATGACTTATTGAACTTGAATTTCGAAGTATTATGAGGTCTATCACTGGAATTTTCACTGTTTATTTTGACACTTGTTGCTTATGGTGATCAAATGCAAATCCATGAAGAAGCAACAAAGCTCTACCTTGGTAGAATTGTAACTAACTTTCAATAAAAAGAGAAAACCTCAAAACACTGGCCTTTTGGTCTGGAAATCTTCAACAAAAAATCCTCCAAGTTGACCACCTGCTGATTCATTCAAAATAGAATCATGTAAAACATCAAATATTCTTCAGATGCCAAGGAGTTCGACTTCATCATCGTAGGAGGAGGAACTTCAGGCTCAGTTTTAGCCAACCGTCTCTCTGAAATACCAGAATGGAAGATTCTCCTCCTAGAAGCTGGCGATGAAGAGGACGACATCACCATCATACCCGCCAATGTCCACCATCTCCTCAAATCTAGCTACAACTACGGATACAAAACCACGCCACAAACCACCTGGTGTCTCGGTACGTCCTTCCAAAATTTATTGGTCCAAATTTAACACTTTTCGAATTGTAGGAACTAAAGACCGCGAATGCGTCATTGAAAGCGGTAAAGCTCTTGGTGGTTCAACTGTGATCAACGGAATGATATACACCAGAGGCAACGTGAGAGACTACGATAAGTGGGCGGACCAAGGCAACAAAGGATGGTGCCATGGTGATGTCCTACCATATTTCAAGAAAATAGAAGACATCTGCCTCAACCATTTCGATCGGAAATACCACAGCATGGGAGGAAACATCCATTTGGAGAATTCTCCGGATAGATTACCCCTTACAGGAACCATCCTTTCAGCTGCTAAAGAACTACATTTTCCATTTGTTGATTACAACGGGAAGGACCAAATGGGTATTGGTTTCGCCCAAGGAACCACCAAGAATGGTAAGAGGTGGAGTGCTGCTAAAGGGTATCTTAAAGAAGCCAAAACTAGGGAAAACTTGGTGATCAAACCAAGAAGCAAGGTTTTAAAAATTCTGATCAGTACCCATACCAAAGAAGCATATGGTGTTGAATATCTGCACGAAGGAGAGTTGTGTGTGGCTAAATCAACCAAAGATGTCATACTTTCGGCAGGTAGGCTTCAAATTTCATGCAGACCTACTCAAATTCTTACTCGATCATTTCTATCTCTCAGGTTCTCTTCACACACCCCAGATACTACTTCTGTCTGGAGTTGGACCGTCTGAAGATTTAGGAAAACTAGGAATTGAAGTCGTATCTGACCTCAAAGTTGGCTACAATCTCAAAGACCACCTAGGATTCTCCAGTCTACGGGTCATCTTCAACAAAACGTCTGTAGACGACCAAGACGAAAAGGAAAACCTTGTGAAATACCTGAAGGAAGGCAAGGGCCCAATGGCTCAACTATTCACCGACCTTGTGGCCTACGTAAAAACAGAGGAGTCAAGGGAAAAAGGAAACTACCCAGATGTAGAGCTACTGTTCGTGCCCTATGTCCACAAATCTAAAGACAGGAAAGACTGGCGCCAAGCGTTATCCATCGCTATTGTCCAGTTGCACCCAAAATCATCTGGAAAGGTAACCATAGACTGTAAAGACCCGTTGAAGCCACCTATGATCGATCTCAATCTCTTATCTGATAAAGACGACCACGACATCGACACCGTCTTGGCTGGGGTGAGACTAGCCCAAAAATTCGCCAAAACTGCGGCCTTCAAGAAGCTGGGAGCTTACCTCGATGCAGAATGCGCTCCTGAGTGCGACAAGCTCTACGAGTACGACTCTGACGAGTTCTGGAAATGCGCTGCCAGAAATCAAGGTAGGAGTTTGAGGCACGTGACTGGTACTGCCAGGATGGGTCCGGAAGGTGACAAGGAGAGTGTGGTGGACAACAAGTTGAACGTTTATGGGGTGAGCAATTTGAGGGTGGTTGATGCCAGCGTGGTTCCAGTATCGATAAGTGGGCATACAATGGCGGTTTCGTATATGGTTGGAGAAAAGGGGGCAGATTTGATCAAGGAGTTTTGGAGTTGATGGAGAGGAAGTTTGAAATTCATGTGATATTTTCTTATTATAACGAATACTGTATCTTTCGATAGGTTCAAGATAAATCTGTATGTGTTTGAATATTGTTTGAGCTTATACCTTGTAACATTCCAAGTTTGTAAATCCTAGGAACATTATAGAAAAGAGAAAAAGGGGCAACCCTGCTCTAAAGAGCTGAGGGTAGAATTACGTTAAAGAGAGTTTTATACTTATATTTTTGGCTTGTGATGTGATCGTCTAGATTGGTAGAACTCTATGTTATGTCGTAGTAATTCAGATTCGTAATAACTCAGATTAGTGAAATATAGGATGGGAAATAATGAGGTAAAATAGATAAATAATACACTGGATTGGACATTAAGATGGAACAAGAGCCTTTATTCGTCCAGCATCATAGTTCAAGGAACCATATCCATATGAAGGGATAAAAAACGAACCAAATCCAATTTCTCATTGGATTTGAAAGCAAAAAACCCTTTTAGCATTACAGATGATATGTTTACAATCCATAGAACAATTATTAATAAGACGTCAATGGTGATATGTACAATATGGAGCTTCCTATACTCCGGTAAGGTTATTACTGGCACAATTGTGATAAAAAGCAGAATTCAATACATCCAAAGTTATCCAAAGATTATAGGCATATAGAGTGTGTCACCTGATTATTAATGAAATTCATAAGCAGTATCCTTGTAGTTCCTAGTGTGAGAATCCTTCCTGTTATGTGTGAGATCATAGCAGTCGCGTTGGTTTGGAAGTGACGATAAACTCCTTATATTTCCTGTTAACTGATGAGCGGTGGAACCAGATCGAAGCAATCCTTCACTTGCCTGGCTCGCCATGGCCCGGAGACGAGGCTATGTTTACTGGGGACGTTCGTTATAGAACTCCCAGAGGAATTCTCACTGCCACTGTTGTGGGGGATGTTTTCCTTGGCACAGACGATATAAACAGTTTATCCTAGGCCTCCAAACCAGTGATTATTGTACGTAAAATATTATACTAAAAGCAACAACTCCAAATGCCTACACCATAGCGTCGCGTGAATAGTTAAATGTGCAGTAGGCCTTACGAACAGTATAAGAATATTCCAAATGGGTTGGTAGCAGAACAGAGTTCCACAATATTCAATAGAAATGCAATAATAAAATAGAACAAGCTTACATGAGATTAAATCCTGTGAAATGAAACAGAGTTATTTAAATGGAGACAGTGTACATACCAGATAACAAAGAAGCGTCTTTAAAATATACTAAAATGGCGGGTTCCTAGAAGAGGGAATCCATTTCAAAGGAACACTATTGTGAACCAGAATGAAAGTGAAAACAGACAACAGCCAAGTGAAAGTGAAGTAAAAGGAGGCCCTTCCATTCGTTGTCGTTTCGGAGGTTAGTTTTTCTTCCACAGAATCGTATGTCTTCGATGGTCACAGAAGAACAAATTTACTTCATGGTGGATCTTCGATATGATTAAAATCTCCTATTTATAAAGATGCGAATTGCCTAAAGTATTGCTTGAAGTCGTACTAATATTCATCATCCATAGAATTATAAAATAATAGCAAATAAGTTCATTCAACGTAGTTCCACGTTTCGACAATAGACGTTGTAAAGTTGGAAGCCATGGAGTAGTCTGGCAACGGTGCATTTTATTTTATTGCAGGGTAGGAAATTCAGATATGTTCCAACCTGCCTACAGGGTGAGTCTTCTACTCAACGATCTAACAGGTTTGATAAGCTCCTTCTCCTAAACCTTTTTGAATGTTCAATATTTGTTGTCTGATGTTTTTGTCAAGTACCTGTCTTCAGAATTCAATTATATTCTGTATTTAATGAAATCATGAATGTGAGTTGTTAGTTTGTGAACTCTGACCTGTTGAGTCATGGAAATAACGAAAGGATTTTTGTCCAGTTCGATATAATCTATATATATAAAAGAAAGATGTTGGTTACACCATTCATAACTCGTGATAGGATGGACTGTTTGTTATGAAACTTCATATATGGATTCGTCTACGGTCTGGTTATTATAAAATACAATGAAACTTTGAAAAAATCGATGAAAATTTTACTTATACAGGAAATGCTTTTCCTCCTTTTGAGTAAGGCCACTAGATGTCGCTACAGTTACAGTTACGCTCCGCTTATTCGTTTGGACTTCATTTGATATTCTCCGCGTTAGATGGCGATATAAACAAATAGTGTGTACAGTGACTATATTCCCTCTAAAGTCACTCTAATAGTGTGTAATTTGAGTTGCCTACAACTCTGCGCTGTTGGGCAAAACCACAATGTCTTATCGTAGGAGTACAGATGTCTAAAATGATTATATTTCGTTGAGATATGAGAAAAGTTTCGTTCTTACCACTTCAGATGGCGCTATTAACACATTATGACTGATGATTATTAATTATTTGTATAGTTTTATTTATTCCCAATAACGTTATCGTGAGGGTTCTATATTTGACATTATCACAATTAAATGGCGATGAATTTGTTGAGGCTTTCGCGGCCATCGATTTCATCTGTTCTTTTTTCGAGCATTTCGGTCAATTACTGTGTAATTTACAAAGGGCTTATAGATCCAAGAACCAAAGGCTATTAACAGATCCAGAAGCGGGTGAATATCACAGTGAATTTTTATCGAAACGTCAAGTAAATTGGATTTTGTCGATGCGTTCCAATCGTGAGATGTCCATTCTCATAATTTTTAAAATGTTTTTGAATTTCTGTTTGGGTGATGAATATATTTGCGGAAATAATTGAATCCAAAATTGCCATTATGAGTGATTGACATATTATTTTTGTGTATCTATTCTGTGTGACAGCTCATACCCATGGAAACATTTGACAATTCAAAAATCAGAGAACCAAGCCGTTGATCTCCGATCACCGGTGATTACGATTCGTGAAATCCACCGTTAGTATCATTTCGGCGGAACAAAGTTCGCCGGGCCAGCTAGTTCTATATAGATATAACAAAGTTGTTGGTTACATCATTTATAACTCATTATCGGATGGACTGTTTGGTATGAAACCTCATTCATAGATTCGTCCACGGCTTGGATATTATAAAATACATTTAATCTCTGAAAAATTCAATAAAAAATTAGTTTAGGTAGAAAATGCTTTTCCTTCTCTTGAATAAGACCACTAGGTGTCGCTACGGTTGATTGCGTATTCGTGAATTCACTACATTTGAAATTATCGCCATTAGATGGCGATTTTTACAATTACTGTGTCATTTGCATAGAACAGTAACATGGAAGGGCCGAGCCAGTTAGAAATATGAGAAGAAAAGTAGATTTGATGAGTATTTTATTTTTATGTTAGGGTTGACTAGATTGCCTCCAAATCCCTAAAATGAGCAAGTTTGATTGAGGAATAGGCGAAATATCAAAATAAATCATCGATTACTCCCAGATTTTCTCTCGCAACCAACACCACAAGAGAAATAACGTAATACACCTCCGGAAAATGCGTCGAAATATCGACCAACAATTAAAACAAGTGTGTAACGCACTGATGAGCACGGATAAGAAGGATAATGATAACAATTTACCCCTCGAATTGCATCCGATTCGATTTCAGAAACGCTGAATAAATCAAATAAGTGTTGAGTTGCTCCACAATACTTCTCGACCTCGTTTTTTTCGTATTCTGCATTGGAAATTGTTTTAAAATCCTTGTCGAAATCACACCCGAAGGCGGACGATTAACCCGCTCAGTATGATAATTCTGCACAAATTAAAGATTATTCTCGGGGATCTGTGGAAGTGGAATTTGAAGAAATAGACGTTTCTTGCGAAGAAGATTTTTTCGTTTTGTTAGTGATCTTGATGAACATGGTTCAGTCACTGGGTTTGGCCGAATTGAGTGGTGTGTTTTGACACAGTACCTAACTTCCTTTAGTGATATTGGGGTGAGAGGTGAGTAAATATTATTCTTTTTCAAATAGGATACAACATTTGACGAGCACTTTAGGATTACCTTCAATTTCTGATTTCATGAATTCACTTATGTACACAGATTTGTTGGTGAAAATTCATTGACAAATCTGGATAGGTATACGAATTCCAGAAAATTTTCCTTTAAACCACCCACCGATATCATAGAGTTCAAATGTTTTTTTTTAGAATAAAACGTGTTCAAATGGAACTCATACGACATTCTCATCGATAGTTATAGTTACGAGGATGTATTGATATCTAGTTAGCCTAGACCAGTTCCATGCATGAAAAAAAAAATTGCGATACCCTCATTAGGCGATACCATTTACCATATCAACGAACAATAACTTATTATTAGAAGTGTCAGTGTAGAGTTCGACGTCAAAAAAGTAAAACAGAGTTATGCAATAGATTGAAAAAAAAAGATGTCCACCGAAATTGTAAAAATCGAAAAATTGGAGTATTGAGCCATCATCAAGTACCTGTATTTAAAAGAGTTAAGTGGTAAGCAGATTTTCGAAGATATGCTTAATACCCTTGGTGATCAATGTCCTTCATATGCTACCGTGAAAAATTGGATTGTAAGCTTCAAAAGAGGTAAATTTTCCATTGAAGATGATGACCGATCGGGAAGGCCAGTTTCTGTGTCAGTCCCCGAAAATATCGATGCAGTTCATGACATGATTTTATCAGACCGTCGAATTGGGCTAAAACGTATATCCGAAGCACTGTAGATTTCATACGAACGCGTTCATCATATAGTTCACGTCAATTTGGACATGAGAAAAATTTCTGCAAAATGGATCCCCAAATATTTGAATGTTGACCAAAAGCGTGCATCGCGTTCGATCTGTGCTCGATTTGAAAACGATGTAGACTTCTCAAACCGAATTCTTACTATGGATGAGACTTGGGTACATTTCTACGATCTAGAAGCAAAGCAATAATCGATGGAAAGGCGACACTCTGGTTCTCCAAGACCTAAGAAGTTTCGTGTCCAAAAATCTGCTGGAAAAGTTCTTGCTTCAGTTTTTTGGGATTGCCATGGAGTAATCATGATTGATTTTTTGGATAATGGTAGAACATTAACTGGAGATTACTATTCGACATTACTGACCACTCTACGGAAAAAATTAAAAAGGAAAGATGCGGAAAGCTATCAGAAGGTATTTTGTTTTTACAGGACAATGTACACAAATCTCATGTTGCCATGCAAAAAAATCGTGATTTAGGGTTAGAATTACTAGAACAACCCCCTAATTGACCAGATTTGGCTCCGTCCGACTATCATCTCTTTCCTCAACTGAAAAAGTTTGAAATGTAAATTTTCGTCCAACGAGGAGCTAATAAAAGCTGTGGAGGACTGGTTTGCAGAGCAAGAAGAAACATTTTTTTTAAAGGTCTAGAGATGTTGCAGGTTCGCTGTAATAAATGTATTCAATTAAGAGGAGAATATGTTGAGTAATAAAATATTTTGACATTGAAATATTGTTTGGTTCTATAGTAGGCTAAGAATTTTTCAATATATCCTCGTAGTTTCTTTCTAGGTTTATGTAGGTACTCGAGTTTGAGCCTAATGATAAATGCTGAAACTTTATTTTCTTATCAGATTATCGATTTATTGTTCGAATATTTGCTTCGAAAACTATCAAGTATATTCAAAAAACGATTGAGTTTGAGATCTCTTGATTCAATTTCAGCAAAATCAACAAAATTCTTCAAAATATCAATTGAAATTCAAATAAGTCAAATGAGCTTCAGTAAATTCTATCAGTATTTCCAAACAACATTTATTTAAAATTTAATTTCGTGATTCTATTACTTCAAATTGATGATGTGAAAATTCCACAAAACCATAAAGAATGGAGAATATTATTCTGAAGAAATCACATTTCAATTAAATACAGGATTTCACGCCGATAAAAGTTTTTTTGGTTATAAAAGACAAGATTTCATTCCCATCTTCAATGACAATCTTGGAACTCAACCATAAACGAGACAAATCTTCAATGTCGAACCTCTAATTGCTGAATTAATACTGCAAAGTCCGATTGAAAAGCGAACGCTAAATGAGATTTTTTGCTTTATATGAGGCTGGTACCTAAGAGATTCCCTCGAAAAGTACAAAACAGAAATGATGGGGCCATTGACTCCTTAATTCTAGGTAATGACTGGTCTTACGTATATTGAACTGGTTCGATTGAAACAAAACGAAAACAAGTTTTATTTACTGCCAGAGAAAGACCAAATTTTAAGTAATTTTTGCACTGGCTTGTGGCAGCACAGCCTGAAACTAAAATCAACCCTCCCTACTCCTAAAAAACGTAGAAGTAGAGTTGCTTTGAGAATGCGTTGGAATGAAGTCATATAGTTGTTCGCCGTACCCCTCTTATTATCGTTGAACGAACAATGATTGGTGCCATCTACGTAGAAAACATCATTGTTTCTCGGCGCAACGAATTTGGGGATAATTTCATTTATCAGGATGATAACGCCCCACCACACCGAACACGAAGGGTTTAAAACATTCTTCAAGAGAACAATATCCAGAGAATGAACTGGCCAGCAAACTCACTGGACTTTGATCCAATTGAACACGAAAGGGAGTATTTAGGGAGAGCAATATCCAATCGCCAAAACCCACCTTGAACACTTCAGGAATCGTGTTTAGTCCTTCAGGAAGAATGGAACTATATGCCTGAAAATTTCATTAATGACTTGATTCGTAGGAGGCTTGGGCGTATTGGGCAGTTGATTGAATGAAGAGGTGGTAATACGGACTATTGAATTTGAATTTAGTTGTGGAATAGCTATAATTAATCATCAATAAATAATCGATAAATTTAGATTGGTCCTCCTTCTTCCTATTTTGCTCCATTCTTCATAAAGCAAAAAGTAACAAACAAAGATTTTGCTTGAGATATATTGCAGTTGAAATAAAGGAAAATATTCCACTCATTATCAGAACATGGATTGTTTATTTCTTGAGAAACCGAAGGGGGGCAAGACTTTTGAAGATGTGTGTATCACATCAACAGTCTGTTCTGTAATTTCCTTAATGTATAGCAGTTCTATAGACTAAAAACTCCAATCAATTGACTCATTTTAATTGTTGCAGCTCTTACTAAATTTTGCATGAAACCAGGTCTCCTCGATCATCTGAAACGGTTTTCCCAACCTAGACCGAGATCCAGCAGAAGTATTGAAGAAGACCCGTTCGAACTGTGTCACACTCAAATTGACCCGGCAATCACAGAGCACTGTTTCAAGTCAACGCTCTCGAAATGGTCAAACTTACTGTGATATTTACCCTGATATTGTGCTTTTTCGGTGGAGCCCTGGGCAATCCCTTCGACGATGTCGAGGAATATGTGGATAAATTCGAGAAGGGCATCGAGGAATTGTTGTCCTTAGGGCCTGATTTTGCCCCACAAGCGGATAAAGGACTATATAATCTGACAGAAGTTACTGGGGGTGAGTTAATGTATATTTGCTGATGATTTTTACCTTTAGAACAGGTTCTTTTTGAATTGAATATTACATTTTCTGGATGAGATGTCCATTAATGTTTTTATTTTTTGTTTATTCTTTAACTCTATCTACCTATCTTTATCTATATTCTGCCATTTCATTAGGTTGCGATCGTGGGTTGGGTTATGTAGCACTGATGACGGCATAACAAGCCTGAACCTGTCTGTCACTTCTCTCCTACGCTTACCTTTGTATTAAATCTCTACTAGTCCAATTCTTTCGTTTAACTCTATGTTTAATCGATATATACGTGTGTAATATTTATTTTTTTATTTTTTCAATTATTGTTTTTTTTTCGTCCCACAGATTCTGAAGAGTACGACTTCATAATCGTGGGAGCAGGCGCAGCAGGAGCTGTGGTAGCAAATCGTCTTTCAGAAGTTCCAGAATGGAAAATTCTCCTACTAGAAGCTGGGGGATATGAAAACGAAATTACAAAGATCCCTTACTATGCACTCGATTTGCTTGGAACCAAATACAATTGGGGTTATAAAACAGTCCCTCAAAAGAAATGGTGTTACGGTAAGTAAAGAACTTTCATTCTCAACGTGAAGAACATTACCGATGTCAACTCGAACAATCATAGATCTTGTAGAACGCCCGGTATAGCCAAAATTGAACGGTGAATTCACTAACCTCTGCATGTGGTTGATTCACATTTATCTCGGAATGAATGAAGAAGAAACTTGACCCAAATTAAGTTTGAAACGGTTTGAATAGTAATTTCCCAAAATGAGAGGAGCTTTTTATCACCATTGTTATGTTACTTAATGAACCTCTTCTAATTAAAACAGTTAATTGAAAATGGAAGATTATATAATCCTTACGAAACAAAGGTGTTAATGCCAAGGACTTATACACAGGGTGTGGCGTAATGGATGGATAATATGGTGACTTTTTTATGTTCAATATATTTAACAATTAATTTCTAATTCTTCTAGGGCAACCCGACAAGAGATGCGTCATCGAAATGGGAAAAGCCATCGGAGGCTCCACCGTCATCAACGGCTTACTATGGACCAGAGGAAACTCAAGAGACTACGACAAATGGGCTGACCTAGGCAACAAGGGTTGGTGCTTCAACGACGTTTTCCCCTACTTCAAAAAAGTAGAAGACGCCCATCTCAACAACTTCGATAGTAAATTCCATAGGTACGGAGGCAAAATCCACATAGAGAACTCTCAGCACAGATCAACGTTGACTGAAGGAATCCTGAGGGCAGCCTATGAGCTCCACATACCCTTCGTCGACTACAATGGAAAGGAACAGATGGGCATTGCGTTTTCTCAAGGTTCCACCAAGAAAGGAAAGAGATGGAGCTCGGCTCAGGGATATTTGGAGGAAACTAAGAACAGGCCTAATTTGGTGGTCAAACCCCTCAGTCTGGTGACCAAGATTATGATAAATCCGCAGACTAAAGCAGCGTATGGAGTCAAGTTCATCAACCAGGGAAAACTGCATGTTGCTAAAGCTGCCAAAGAAGTTATCGTGTCAGCAGGTACGTAAAAAATCGAATGGTGATGGGAGGACATGCTAATTCGTACAGGTTCCATTGTAAAATCTTGATTCTAATTCTTGGATATCCCCAGGCGCTCTCAACACCCCACAACTGCTTCAACTCTCAGGTGTAGGACCTAAAGAGCACCTCAAGAAGATGAAAATCGAGCCTTTAGCAGATCTCAACGTTGGAACTCCTCTAAGGACCCATCTAGGATTCCCAGGTATGAGTTTCATCTTCAACAACACCAAAGCTCTCCGAAGAAACGAAAGAGAAGACGTCATCAACTACTTGAAGAACGGAAAAGGTCCTCTAGCCGGCATATTCGTAGACCTTCTAGCTTACTTGAAGACAGACGTGAGCAAAGACAAAGGAAACTACCCAGACGTTGAGGTTCTCTTCATACCATACGTTCAAGAGTACGACGACTTGCAAAAGAAGTCTAGTAGCGATAAAGACGTGATTGGAGTGCATGCCATCTCCATCACCATCGTTCTTCTACGTCCAAAGTCTTATGGAAGCATACAACTTGCCGATAATAATATTATGACCCCACCCCTCATCGACTTAAACCATCTTTCAGACATGGAAGATTTCGATACCGAAACGCTTTTGTCTGGTATCAGACAAGTGCAGAAATTCCTCAAAACGCCAAGCTTCAAGAAACTTGGAGTCTACATGGACACTTCGATGGTACAACAGTGTCTTGGTTTTGACTTTGACTCAGATTCCTATTGGAAATGTGCCATTAGACACCAGTCGTATTCTCTACGTCATCCAACTGGTACTGCCAAGATGGGACCTCCACAAGATAAGGAAGCTGTAGTCGATAACAATCTACAAGTTTATGGGGTTAGCAATTTGAGGGTGGTAGATAATAGTGTGGTACCTGTTTCGATCAGTGGACATATGATGGCACCAGCTTACATGATCGGAGAAAAGGCGTCCGATATTATAAAGGAGTTTTGGAGTTGGAGGGTTTAGAATTTTGAAAGCGAGAATAAAGTATAGAAAACAGTAATATGATCTTTCTTTCCACCATGGCACCTTTAATAATCTTCGTACTACTTTTGCTACAAGCCAAAACTCAAAATATGAGCTGTAGGTCCTAAATTGGCATTTACAGATAACTCAACAGAGGGGTTCGAATCTATTTGATTCAGAATCCTCATATGTCCCAGAAGGTTACCAGGTAGGAGTTTGTTCTTTGATGAGATTCTGTAAGAGTCTCGAAGGCCACATTTCCTAACTTGTAGATATAGGGGAGGCATAGGAAGTATGACCTCCTATCCAATAACACCCTTATGAGCTATTTATAGAAAATTAATAATATTGTCATGGGAGAGGAGATGTATAAGGTCTTAAACAACATTTATTAGATCTCTTTCAGCATTTGTCAGCACCAATATTACAATACATTGAATTTAGCCTTCTCTTCATTGCGCATCTTTCTTTTGGTCTTCACGATTAATTCAGTTCCTCATCCATATCCTCTCAGAATTTCATCAAACTAGAGATGCATTGCGACCTTTTGGTGTATTCTATCAGCATGTTCAGGTTTTCTGGGGTTGCCCAGTCGTACAGATACTTTGATAATGCTGTGAGACTCACCAATAAAGTGGAAGATATGCTGATGATGTAGAAACTCTTGGAGATTATGCAAGAAATTGACATGATCAACGAAAATTTTGAAAAGCCAAAGAAGGAAACTGATGTAAATCAAATTGACTGATAGATATGATCTCTGTCAGTTCGAAAACGAAAGTATCTATTTAATTTTCATTTATGGTTCAACTTGCATATGCTTTATTTGTAGAGTTTATACGTTTCCAGAAAAGGTTCCTGAATCCTCTCAATTTCTATACTCCAAGAAACTTGGTATACATCTTCGTCCTTTACAGTACTGTATGATCATTTCCAGGTTTTCCTTAGATACAAGTTTGAAAAATAGCTTGGTCACTGTGAATATAGCGATGAGAATTGTTGACGAGACGCATATAACACAAAAACTTTTGATAATAACATAACAGAGATGCATATTCTACGGTTGACATAATGCATCTGATTACAATTACCAGCAATGACAGTGCCATCAAATTTTCAGTCACGAATTTTATCCTTTTCTTTCTTTCCTGTTGTTGGTTTTTGTTGAAGTAATCTTTATTCTGAATAAAACTTTCTTAACCATGGTAGCAGAGGTCCGTGGATCGGAACCACGCTCTGCTACCATGTTGAAGTAATTTTTATTCAAAATAAAGAATTGTCCTATTATATTCATAAATTTATTGATACATTTTTTTGACATCTCCAAAGTATGTTGATCTTATAAATAATAATCATAGAACCAAAATACTAATGCTGCTAGCTGAAAAGTATATCCAGCTTCAATAGTTTTAATCTACTGAAAACATTATGAGAACCATCATCAGTCCAATGATCATCGTTGTTGACGTTTTATTGTTGTTTTGTTACCTTTCTTTTCATTTTTTTAATCACAGCAAACTTCACCAAATCATTTGAAATCGAGTGAATTGACCTATTGAAACAAGGTGTTTTATTCAGGAAGTTTAAAATACTTAATCGAGCCATACTTATAAATTTTCTACTTCAAGCAATTGGAGGCCAAGTCTCAATGTCAAAATACCGGTAAAATTGGAGTATTGTATTTAACGGAACTTGAAAAAAAGGTTGATGAACCACAACTATCTGATTGAAACCTGTTTGCGAATTCACTAATCGAACTATAAATTCTTACGAAGCATTCAGTTCCGATTAAAAGTTCAAGAATTAGCAACTTGGTGTGTGTAATTTATAGGGGTGAGTCCAACTCACTATTTACCACCTAATCTACCTAAGATACAACAAATCATTCACTGCTTCTGCACCTGTAAAGAATATGTCGAATTTAATTCGGAAATGAAATTAATATTGTGAAGAGTTTGATGAAAAAGTTAGCGAAAATGTGGAAATTCATATACTCAACGACTCTAGTCATCATTGTTTCGATAAAAGAGTCAACAGATGCATTTTCATCTTCCCAATTCCCAAACTACATGTACAACGGCATTCGGAATCGGTATACACAGGATGTGCCAACAAACGAAGGTGAATATTTACCATGAAACGTTTAATATGACAACTGTCCTAATCTTAACATTTTAGAAGTATTCGACTTCATCATAGTTGGCAGCGGTTCTTCAGGGTCCGTGCTAGCGAACAGACTCTCTGAGATATCCGACTGGAAAATTCTGCTCTTGGAAGCGGGAAATGCAGCCAATGAATTGAACAAGATACCCCTTTTGGCACCCGTGTTCGTCGCCACTGGTTATAACTGGAACTACACCACTGAACGGCAGGAGGGTATTTGCGAGGGAATGGTGAATAAAGTTTGTCCTTGGCCAAGAGGAAAAGCTTTGGGAGGTGAGCAAAATCAGGTTATATGAAAGTGTCATACAGGAATCTGTAAATTCTCCAGAATATAACCTGTAAAATGTCCTCCATCATTTTCAAGATGGGGGCTGCATACAATAAAATGGTAGAACATTCTTTAACATTCTTTCCCCAAGTGTTAAAGGTTATCGAAGTTTGGATCAGCCATTTCGAAGATTATAGCTTCTCTCAACTTCTTCCTCGAATAACTTTTCCGATCTTTCTTTTTAGGTTCAACGATCCTCAACTACATGATTTACACCAGAGGAAACCCTGAAGATTACAGAAGATGGTCCGTACGAAACGAAGGATGGTCATACGAAGAAGTGTTGCCATACTATCAGAAATCAGAGGACTGTCGTCTAGAATCACCAACGTGTAATGATGGCTTCCACTCTACTGGAGGATATTTGAGCGTTGATCGACCTTTTTCTTCGGCTCTAACAGATGCTTTCATAGAAAGTGGTGAGTATGATAGGATAAGAAAGAAGAAGAAACTTCAGAAATGAATTCATATCTACGAGAAAAAAATATTCAAAAATGAAAAAGATACAAAACAATCAACATTGTGATAACTGGTAATGACCCCAGTACAGTCTCCCTGTTGAATACATATACTCTGATGTGTGACAATAATCTATACAGTTCAATGAATCTTCAGGTGTTCAAATGGGTTCGAAACCAGTAGACTACAACACGATAGACTACATGGGTTTCTCCAAAATGCAAGCGAACCTCAAGCACGGAAAAAGACACAGTGTCGCTGATGCTTTCCTTCTACCAATAGAGAACAGGAAAAATTTGAAAGTACTAACATCCGCCAGAGTTGTCAAGTTGTTGATAGATCCTAGGACTAAAGAAGCTTATGGTGTTGAATTCATCAAGAAGAGAAAGAGATACCAGGTTTTGGCTCGAAAGGAAGTCATACTGTCAGCTGGAACTTTCAATTCGCCACAGCTCCTCATGTTAGCAGGTAAATAAATATATCACAATCTCTAGCATAGTTATTACTATTACAACCTTCATCACATACCCAAAATTAAATACTGTAACGTTTTCTTAGTTATTAAAACGTCCAGGATAAATAAACTATTCATTTACACTAATTATAACACTACTTATTGACAACTAAGGAACTAATTCTAGCCAAAGTCTGTACAATTTATTTGCACTTATATTTATTTTCACTCGTCGTCGCTTGGCTCTGAATAATAATCATCCTCTCCGCCAATGTGCCCCGTATACGAGTATATATCTCGCCGATTGGTTTCTCGTTAAGCCCGGAAGCGTCTAGAAATGGAAATCTTCAGAACGCAAGCACAATCGCACGCAGGCGCTCTATCGGGTGGAAGGGTCAAGAGGAGTACCACACTCCACACGCGTCCAGAAAATTCGAGATCACGGATACCATTAATTGGTATACATATGGTTCCAAAACCACGATAAAGGCTGGAGCAGGATTATACAGGACAAGAACTAAGTGTACACTCTCGCTAGGCTCCTACTCGAGTGTTTTTCAGGCAGAAATACTTGCAATCAAGAGATGCGTAGATATAAACCTCGAAAGAAACTATCACGGGTATGACATAGTGATTAATTTTGATAGTCAAGCGATATCAAGGCGTTGAACTCCTTTGTCATCGACTAGAACTGATATGGGAGTGCCGAAGGGACCTCAAAGAACTAGGGAAGAACAAGACCTCTTTAGTCTGGGTTCCTGGTCACTCAGGAAGCAAAGGAAACGAAGAGGCCAACATACACTGCGCAAAAAAATTAACGCACATTATGGAAATCTCGAATTTATTCTACAACTGAAGGTGCTCTCAATGATGATTATTTTTATCAGAATTATGCATGCATACGAGTATGTTATCCACTTTCAACGTTTTTCTTCATTGCAGATGTTTTCTCCCAGCAGGAATAAAAAAAGATGATATTATCAGATTTTGAATGTATTGGCTCCATTCTAAAATCAGTTGTTCTCGATCAATTCTAGTGATCAATAGTTTTTCTTTCGTTTGATTTTCTACGCTCGATCGGTATGCAACGCGAAACACGCAATTTGACCCAAGAGGAATGTGCCCAAGCGGTAGTTTTGCGAGAAGAAGGGTGGACATACACAAGAATTGCAGAAAGGTTTGGAGTTTCCCATACAAGTGTGTCCAGAATGTTGCAGCGATTCAGGGAGACAGGTATGAATGTCCGAAGACCAGGACAGGGTGGACCACGGGTAACAACTGCCATTCAAGAACGTTACTTGAGAGTTTCTTCGTTGAGACAACGGTTTGCAACCGCTCGCCTCCTTCAAAATCAGCTTGAGCAAACTCATGAGGTGCAAATTAGCACTCAGACAATAAGAAATCGCCTCAGAGAATATGATTTAAGGCCTCGTGTCGCGGCAAGAGGCCCAGCTCTTACCCCAGCCCATCGAAGGGCGCGTTTGGATTTTGCGAGAGAGCATATCCATGGGGAAGAGGCCGATTGGGATAGAGTTCTCTTCACAGATGAGTCTAGATTCTGCCTCTACCATTGTAATCGACGTTCCCTTGTATACAGACGTCCAGATGAAAGATATGCTCAGTGCATTTTCCTGAATACTACTGGTTTCGGGGAGGATCGATTATGGTATGGGGTGGAATATCTTTGACTGCTCACACAGACCTAGTGGTCGTTGATAATGGAGCTATGAATGCTGATAAGTATATAAGGAACATTCTTGAAGAGCATGTAGTGCCATTTGCCCCATACATTGGTGAAGATTTCATTTTTATGGACGATAATGCCAGACCCAATCGTGAGCGCATCGTTCAGGAGTACCTTGAAGTGGTTGAAGTCTCTCGAATAGAATGGCCAGCAAGAAGTCCAGATCTCAATCCGATTGAGCAGGTTTGGGACAACCTCAAAAGAAGGCTGAGAAGTTCAGAAAATCATCCAGCTACTCTTAATGACTTAGGAATCCAACTCGGGGAAATCTGGGAAGGATTTTAAGATCACTCATTTTGAGTATGAACCGTCGTTGCCGAGCTGTAATTAACGCAAGGGGTGGAAATACCAAGTATTAAATCACTTATCGGCATTTCAGTATTTTGAAAATTGTTCATTTCTCTTCTTTCACATAAGATTCGGTGAAATCCTGAATTTTTCTTCCATTTAATGTGTCTTGTTTCGTTCAAAACCTTCCCGAGAGAACATAAAAAATAAGTTATAAAGTCAATGTAGAGTTAACTTTCATTAAAATTGAGATTTTCAGAATGTGCTTTAATTTTTTTGCGCAGTGTATTTGCCGAAAAGGGGACACAAACGCCACTCACTGGTCCAGAATCTTTCTTTGGTGTACTCAAATGCACCTATAAGATAGAGAGTTTGTGGAGAAGAGAGAAACAGAAAGAGAAGCACACTGGAGGAATTTTCCAAGAATGGATCATTCCAAAAATTTCCTTCAGGACTGTAAGAACCAGAAATCTCAGTCAGAGTAAGATACGCCTACTAACTAGCTTCCTCAAATGATCTTGTCGACTTAGGAAGCATATGGTGAGAATCAGCCAGTGCAAGGAATGTCTTGGACAAGAAAATTATTCAGGATTTAGCCTTGAAGCTCTTTCAGATACTCTCTGGAGCATATATCATATCTGAACTAATAACGATTTTTTTCAGGGATAGGGCCATCCCAGCATCTCCAAGAGCTAGGAATCCAACCCCTGGTCGATCTCCCAGTCGGACAAACCATGTACGACCACCTCTCCTATCCAGGATTGGCTTTCAAGATTAACCAAACGATAGAACCGAGGGAATTAGCCTTCGAACCCTCTGAAATTCTCAACTTTCTGGTCAATGGAAAGGGTTCTTACACTTCTTTAGGGGGCATCGAAGCCCTTGCCTACATCAAGACCAACGTTTCCAGGGAACCTGGAGAATACCCTGATATTGAGCTGATATTCAGCGGCATAGGAAGCCTTCAGAGTGACTATGGGATAGTAAGCGTACCTACCCTTGGGATAAGAAGAGAGATATACGACCAAACTTACAGACCGATTGAGAACACACCCTGTTGGTCCATTCTGCCCATGCTACTCCATCCAAAGTCCAAGGGATACATGAGATTGAGGTCTAATAACCCATACGACCCTCCCCTACTCTATTCCAACTTCTTCACGGACCCAGAAGGCCACGATTTGAAAACTATGATTGCTGCCATAAGATACATCGTGGATCTATCAAAAACGCCAGCCTTTCAACGGTTTGGGAGCGTACTACACGATATACCCCTGCCAGGTTGTGAACAGCATCAGTTCAACAGCGATTCCTACTGGGAATGCTGTTTAAGACTTATAGCACTGACGCTTCACCATCAGATTGGAACTTGTAAAATGGGCAGGAGGGAAGATGCGGAAGCTGTGGTGGACAACAGGTGTCGGGTGCATGGGGTGAGGAGGCTGAGAGTTGTAGACTGCAGTGTTATTCCAGTGACTCTGTCTGCGCATACAAGCGCTCCAGCAATGATGATGGGGGAAAGAGTTAGTGATATGATCAAGGAAGAGTACAATATGATATAAGTTACAAGAAGATTAGGTTAAATATTTATTATCTTGAGTATACATTGTAGAGCCTCTGTGAGGTCGAATTTTAAATAATTTAAGGAAACAATAAAAGTGATATTTCTTTGAAAGTTTCTTGGGTTAAACAACACTGATTTTGGAAGAAATAGTGTTAAAATGCAAAAGTCATATAGGTTTAGTAGAAAGTAATAGGAATTTTGAATCGTGGAAAAAATTCTTCTGGTCCTAGGAGTTCCATCAATTAATTAAATGAGTGTTTCTTTAGAATTAGGTTTTTCTGTGGCGTTTGTGTCCTAACTAGAATAAAACAGAGGAGTTTCGTTTTTATTTTAATGTATCTTGAAACATAATTTCAATCCAAAATATATGTATAAGAGTTTAACTTGATTATTCTCTGAATTTTAAATCACATTTGGATAATTTTCGTCTTAAAGATTTGAAAAGAAGGAATAATATTCTAGAGAAACTTTCCTTGTATTTTCTGTCGCTGAATATTGTTGGCTCAGCAGTATCTTCGCAACATATCCCTAACTTCTGTCGAGCAGGTTATATCCTTGCATTAATGTATAAACCTGAATTGGGAATTTCAAACAGGTGCAATTCACATAAGAACTTCCCAACGTTCGACTTCTCGTTTCTGTAAAAGGCGAAACCAAAAAGATTACAATCAACTGACCATCATTTTGTTTTGCCCCCACTACACACATGAAGATTTCGGTAAACTGTTAAACGTATGAAGTTCGATCAGTATTTTCAAGTACTTCAAGATCTGAACCATCTGAACAAGTTGAGTGAAAGTGTTTTTTATTTTGGATATTCCCTTCTGGGTTGTTCCTCATGAGAAAAATCTGAAAGTGAGTACTATTATCTGGGAAAACAAGCCTTCTCAACACACTCTAAATTTGGGGTTATTTCAAAACCAATATTAGTCTAGAAAAGTACACGTTCAAAAAAAGAAAATTAGAATATCGATACAATATAATTCAAAAATATTTATTCAAATTTTTCATGAGGAAGTAAATCTTACACCGGCTTTTTACAACCAAGCCTTACTCGAGTCTACAGCCTCCTGGAACATGTTCTCAACCCGCATTTTCTTTCATAAACCTAATTCCTCTTCAAAAGACGACCCTTCAGTCAGCAAAAACATCAAGAAAGTTGGATTGTACCTCTTTTGAAACTCGTATTTTTACATAATTTCCATAATCAAATGGAAGTAAAAGTTCCAATGGACTTTGTATTTCGATGTGAATAAAAGTTTAAGTCTCAGGTCCTCCTTCTGCATCAAATACGTAAAAATAATACGAACTCAAATGCACACATTAGAGCTCAACCGATACCACTTGATGCCACTTCACGCCAAGCACACAAGAACACATCATACTCATAATCAACGCCCTATGACTACCATCAAAGGCGGTAGGTAAGGAGATGAAGAGTTTCGATTGAAATAACCATGCAGGCAACCAGTGATGGGCGGCTATCATCCCTTGACGTATGGGTTGAATAAATTCAGTATTGCTGGGGGCATTGTGAAATTCTTCTATTGTTTGATTTCAATTCGAATGATCTCGTTTTGAATTTTGGAGTGTTTTGATTCATTAATTAGAAAAAAATCGACTCTAAGGACTTAAAATAGTTGACTTCATAATCCGCAAAAAGCTTAATCTTGCGGTTCATTTTTTCTGAGAAAATTCACTGCTTGAACTTCTTCGAATAGATTATTCCACTGAGTACATTCTAACGATATGCGTAATTACAAATTCTTAATGATGTTGAGTCCCATTGATCTTCGAAAAATAAAATGAAAGTGGAGCAATTAGATAGATTTATCCAGAAATATCGATAATGATTTCCCAGTTCACAAACGATTTTTTTCACGTTGTCATTACATGAGAGAACACATCATAATTCTCGATGTATCTGCTGCATTATGTAAAATAGGTACTAACAATGTTTTCCAGAAGCTGTTTCTCGAATTAGATCTATTCCTGAGGTGAAATTCAGACTTATTTGACGAGCTCATCAGAAAACAATGATAGTTTTATTGAATCCAGAACATATGAAAGAGGAAGTGTATTCCTTTGCTGAGATTACATTACTCAGACAAATAACGAATGAGGAAATAGATTAAACGCACTTCTTGCATTAAGAATGGTTTGGGCATTTCTTAGATTAACGACAGGGATTTTTTAATGCTAGTTTATGTATTATGAAGCTTGAAAAGATTGTAATTATTAAAATACGAATATTTATTGATACTTTGATAGTTTCTTGATACGGATGCCTTTCATAATTTCAAAATAAAAAGTACGATGAACATGGGACAGCAAGAGTTTCGTTTTCGATATACAGGGTGTTGAAGTCAGAATTTTTTTCTAGATTTATCCTCATAGTATCATCACTTCACAAGATATTCAACTAAAGTTTGTTATACACTGCGCAAAAAAAATAACGCACAATCTCAATTTTAATGAAAGTTAACTCTACATTGACTTTATAACTTATTTTTTATGTTCTCTCGGGTAGGTTTTGAACGAAACAAGACACATTAAATGGAAGAAAAATTCAGGATTTCACCGAATCTTATGTGAAAGAAGAGAAATGAACAATTTTCAAAATACTGAAATGCTGATAAGTGATTTAATACTTGGTATTTCCACCCCTTGCGTTAATTACAGCTCTGCAACGACGTTCATACTCAAAATGTTCTGATCTAATCCTTCCCAGATTTCTCCGAGTTGGATTCCTAAGTCATTAAAAGTAGCTGGATGATTTTCTGAACTTCTCAGCCTTCTATTGAGGTTGTCCCAAATCTGCTCAATCGGATTGAGATCTGGACTTCTTGCTGGCCATTCCATTCGAGAGACTTCAACCTCTTCAAGGTACCCCTGAACGATGCGCGCACGATGGGGTCTGGCATTATCGTCCATAAAAATGAAATTTTCACCAATGTATGGGGCAAATGGCACTACATGCTCTTCAAGAATGTTCCTTATATACTTATCAGCATTCATAGCTCCATTATCAACGACCACTAGGTCTGTGCGAGCAGTCAAAGATATTCCACCCCATACCATAATCGATCCTCCCCCGAATCCAGTAGTATTCAGGAAATTGCACTGAGCATATCTTTCATGTGGACGTCTGTATACAAGGAAACGACGATCACAATGGTAGAGGCAGAATCTAGACTCATCTGTGAAGAGAACTCTTTCCCAATCGGCCTCTTCCCAATAGATATGCTCTCTCGCAAAATCCAAACGCGCCCTTCGATGGGCTGGGGTAAGAGCTGGGCCTCTTGCCGCGACACGAGGCCTTAAATCATATTCTCTGAGGCGATTTCTTATTGTCTGAGTGATAATTTGCACCTCATGAGTTTGCTCAAGCTGATATTGAAGAAGGCGAGCGGTTGCAAACCGTTGTCTCAACGAAGAAACTTTCAAGTAACGTTCTTGAATGGCAGTTGTTACCCGTGGTCTACCCTGTCCTGGTTTTCGCACATTCATACCTGTCTCCCTGAATCGCTGCAACATTCTGGACACACTTGTATGGGAAACTTCAAACCTTTCTGCAATTCTTGTGTATGTCCACCCTTCTTCTCGCAAAACTATCGCTTGGGCACATTCGTCTTGGGTCAAATTGCGTGTTTCGCGTTGCATAGCGATCGAGTCTAGAAAATCAAACGAAAGAAAAACTATTGATCACTAGAATTGATCGAGAACAACTGATTTTAGAATGGAGCCAATACATTCAAAATCTGATAATATCTACTTTTTTATTCCTGCTGGGAGAAAACATCTGTATTGAAGAAAAAAGCTGGAAGTGGCATAATTCTGATAAAAATAATTATCATTGAGAACACCTTCAGTTGTAGAATAAATTTGAGATTTCCATAATGTGCGTTTATTTTTTTGGGCAGTGTATATAGTACAATTTACAGTTCACACCATGTGATATGCCAATTTCGATTTCAAATCTACAGGGTGATTGTTTTTCTGGAACACTGTCTCCTGTTTTACTCCAGAACTTTTTTTAGTGAGCCATTGTTAGTTTGAAAAATTATAGAACGAATCTTTGTTGATATACCAAACTTTATGGTCTCTTGTAGTTTTGTCGTATCTGCCACCGATTTCGAAAAAAAAAATGTTAAACGATTCTCTCTTTTCAATCGTTTCTGATATTTTGGCCATATACCACATTTTCTGAGAATCACTTGGAAACAATTGCGGGCAATCCATTAAAATATTCTGTATTGATAAGCTTAATTAAATCAAAGGTATTCTTAGATAGTCGGTTTACGATAACACGCTTGTGCGAACATAGAAAATAGTGATAAAAAGCAGCGGATCAGCAACTGACCCAGCTGCTCGAATAAAGTTACTCGTTCTGGATTTTTCAACCGAGTTCCCCAGTAGAGAGTTTGAAATAACTAGTTTTTGATTTCACCGGTAATATTCCTCATATAAATGTTGAATATTTATCATATTGATCTCAGTTATATACCAAGATTCAACAAAATTTTCGCTATTTCAGCTCTAGATGATACACAATGAAGGCCTTATGGTTCTGTGCTTTATTGACTGCCCTTCTATTGGACGAAGCATTTTGCCAAGTACAAGACATGTTGGTGGCTTCATTAGAGAAAAATCTGAAAGACGAAGAGAGTGTAAGGATTTTCCTCAACAACATCCACAACGTCGTCCATGAGTACAGCAAAGTTTACGAGAACACCGACCAAGACTACTGGGCCAGCACTGAAGATTGGATACCTAAATTCACCCTGAGTAAGTCTGTTCACATTTATCAACATCTCTTTCTTATTATATACTAACTGAGAAAGAAACTACAACACCGCGAAAGATGTTGTCAAGCGTGGTTTGATAATGCCCAAAATCGAAGAAGAGTAGGCACAAATGAAGTTCAAGTTCGACGTCTAAGACTTATGGCCATTAGAGACCGATTTGCAACAAATCGATCTTTGGCTGATGAGTGGTTAGAAGATAAAGGCTGTAACTGTCCGAACTGTTTACCGCCGGATAAGGTCTTCTGGACTGCAGCATTATCGACTCCATCTTCTGTTACCTCTGACGGTTGAGCATCGCCGGCAACGATAACAGTGGTGCAGAGAAAGTCAACATTGGGATGTGGAATGGCATCAGGTCGTCTTTTCTGATGAATCTCGATTCTCATTGGGTGTACATGAGGCCGACAAAGGGTTAGACGACGTCGAGGAGAAAGACGTGAACCTCAGTTTGATGTTGAGCGTCATGTACACCGGATAGAAGGCGTTATGGTATGTGGTGCTATTGCACATGCAAGGAGGTCACATTTAGTCTTCAATCGAGGTAAAATGACAGCGTTACCTTCAAGAAATAGTGGAGCCATATGTTCTCCCTTACCTTAACCGGCTCGAGAATCCAATATTTCAGCAAGATAATGCTCGATCTCATGTTGTCAGAGTTAGTTTGAACTTTTTCGAAGCGACTCATGTGAATCTTTTGCCATGGCCGCCCAGATCCCCCGATCTTTCGCCCATAGAGCAAGTTTGAGACAACATGGATAGAAGGCTTGGAAATTAACCCCAGCCCCCACGGACTTTGGCGGCTCTGAGACATGAAGTACAGGTAGCTTGGGATAGTATCCCTCAAGAAGAAATAGACCATCTTATTGCATCAATGCCAAGACGTGTTGGGGAGTGTTTAGATGATCGAGGTGGACAAACACATTATATATATTTTTTTGTTATAAACCCTTCTTTTTTTCTCCAAATTTTAATCATTTACTCCTCGCTTATTTAAACATATCCTTCAGTTTCTTTGTCAGTTAGTATACAGGGCGAGTCTTTGACTTGTACATATATTTTAACTGAAGATTCTTGAGGCCAAAAGAAACCTTTGTTTCATTTTCCATTTGACCGAATTCGGCTCTGTTAAAAAGATATAGCCATTTGAAAAAAAATAGTGCTGAATACGTCCCTAAAATGATATTGTGGAATTGATTCAAAGTTCATATTTCTCGATAGAAATTGAGTTTATACATTTAGGCCCAATTTAGGGAATACTCATGTAGTCAAGTACTAACCTTATTGGAATAATAATGTTGCAAACACGATAATTTCAACAAAAACAGTTAGTTTCATCGGATTATATCTGCAACTAGAAAGCCACATTTTTTTTCACCAAAATAAGTTCCTTCTTCGATTTTTCTGCAGATTAGTTCGTAAACACTAATAACTTGTTCATATTTTCCTCGAAATTACCAAACAATATCATGAAGAAACACTTTTCATTCAGATTTATTATTAAACAACCTAACCTAATCTAATTTGTATCGATTCTGTGAATTTTTGCACAGAAATTTCGAGAGGATGTTGTCAGCTTGCTGATATTTTCATTTAGGCTAAGGATTTTTTACGAAACATCGTATAAATCACGATACATTTGTGTACCGTGGTATAAATATCTATGAATTCTGCCGTTTCCATCATAAATCGACTTTGACGATAAATTTTACCACGCATGCGTAGAGCGAAAACCGAAGTATGGTTATGTGGGCGCCAATAAGAAACCAGAGTCTCTGAACAAACTGTAAACATTTTGTGAAGTTCTGAATAATCTGAATACATTCAGTGACTTATTGTTCTAATGTGATTATTATGTAAAGTGAATTAATATAATTTCAACCGTGTCGAGTTTATAAAATTCCAAGAGGATGTTGTTTAGATAGAAACATCGCCACAGATTATCAGGTATCGTATTATTTTTCATTAATTTCAATTTAATAAGTAGTTTGTATCGAGATTCATCATTCATATCCGAATTTTGTATTTCATCGACATTTAACTTCAATATGGACCGGTAACTATGAATTTTCAATAGAAACTGTGCGTATTGAATCCTCCTTGGTGTTCAATTTTATCTCCCACATCTGTGGGATTTTATTATTAAAATATCTCGACAAAGTTGATAAATATTGTGACAACATTGTAAACTCGTTCGAAGACCAGAGAAGGAATAATATTCGATGATATTTAATTCAGAGACGCATTCAGATTATTCTTGAAATTAATGATTTTTTCGTCAAATTTCTCCGGGTAAAATTGGAAATAACTCGAAAACGACGCGTTTTATTGAAAAAATAGGAATACTTTCAGTTTTTAAATGATTGATTCTTTCGAAAATATGAACCGTTTATCTTTTCAAAGTGGTTTTATGGTGTTTTAGCGTGTATTGATGAGTCGACTACCCTCTAACTTTTATACTAGTAAAGATATTGAATAGGTTCCGATTGAGGAATATGCACCATGAATAGAGTAAAAACTCAACCAAAATTCAGTTCATTCGAAATAACGGTTCCGAAGATATAAACAGAAAAGTGTTTTTTTCATGGATTTTCGACACCCTGTATCTCCCAAACCAAACCGAATTTTGAAAAATGGTATAGGAAAAAAGTGTTTCGTTTGATGAAAGGAATCTACAGTTAAAATATATGTTCAAGTTAAAGACTCACCCTGTATATTGTCTGATAAATTCAAAAATGCACTTTTTTCCCACTCTTGAAAGTCTCTGACAAGTAATCGAATTGCTTTTAGGAACTACCTACGATTTCATCATAGTAGGAAGCGGACCAGCGGGTTCCGTAATAGCCAACCGACTATCAGAGATACCCGAATGGAACGTACTCCTAATAGAGGCAGGGGACTACGAAACCAACTTCATGGACCTTCCTTTGGCAGCCCCTGTATTCCAATATACGAACTACAACTGGGAGTACTATGCAGAATACCAACCCAACATGTCCAAAGGTTTGAAGGGGGGAAGGATGCATTGGCCCAGGGGAAAAGCCTTAGGAGGCACCTCCACCATCAACTACATGATTTACACGAGGGGAAATCCTGTGGATTATAATAACTGGGCTGGTAGAGGAAACTCAGGTAATTTGGAAGCATATCGTTTTTTTTTTCATTACACCGCTCTGAAAACCCTATCAAAACATGTCGAGTCAGGGCACCGAAAGTTACCCTTTTCCGTGCGCTGAGACATAGATGCATCTATGCTGAGACACAAAGCAACGATTGCGTGATGACAGTAGACGTCAGTGTTTCGAATAATTATTGTTTTACAATATCGAAATGCTTTCTGTCGAAGAACAAATATCGTTGGATTGTATTAGGAGAGGTGTAATGAAAAATATCGTTCATTACACGTCCAGAAAAGCTTTTTCCGTACTTGCACGAATTCCCGTGTTCGGCTCCGCCTCACACGGGAACTCTTCGCGCGCACACGGAAAAAGCTTACTTTCTGGACTAGTAATGAAATATACTACACTACTGGAAAAAATTAAAGGATAAAAAAAAAATTCCAAATTTTTCGGCAATTTTCAACATGCCGCAACTTTGAGAGGAATGGTCGTACAAGGAATTCAAAAAAAGGAAATTGTAGCTCCAAATGTCTAGTTTCTGGATTAGAACTTCAAAAATTTCAAGTTCCAGTGGTTTTCGAGTAATGATAAAAAAATCAGCAACAAAAAGATTCTCAAAATTTTACCACTTTTTTTTTTCTTGTCTACGAGCGTGGTAATTTTATTTTCGCATAATCGTTATAATGATGGGATACTTTGTTCATTCAGCTTTAATTTATTTTTTTATTGACATCAATCCGTCCATTTCTCGCCGAGATATCGGTCTTCAAATGGAAAAGGATCCATTTGTCTTTGATTATCGATTTCTCAGCAACCAATGATCGCACAGAAAATTGAAGGGGGGTTTCAAGACCTTAAATGAACTCCCATTAATGAACAACCATTGCTTATTCATAGATATTTTTTTTCTTAATGTCGCATCAATATGAAAATTTAACAAAAAAAGGGCTTTTGGTGGTTTCTTGGAAAATCTACCGCTGGATCGAAAATGTTGAGGAAACCAATAATGTTAAGTGTGACTTTCATAGTTCAATATGTTGATAAAAACCTTACGAAGAGCCAACTCAATTCAGCGAGCCGTTTTTTTGTTTGACTCGATTGAATTTTTGAAAAAAAATAAGGATCACGTGTTTTGCTCTGAGAAGCTCGTAATCTTTAAAAAAAGGCAAAAAAGAATTTTCTCGAGCTTTTTCCACATTTTAATTGCAGATAGTTCATAAATTTCAAAAAAAAAAAAAAACAACAAATAACAATTTTATTAATTTAATAACGGGTATTGCCATCCCTGTTTTCAATAACTGCTCTCAAACGTTCAGCCATGTTAATGCAGGCGGTAATTTGAGGCTGATGAATTATTAAATTAATAAAAATGTTATTTGTTGTTTTTTTTTTATTTATTTTTTTTGAAATTTATGAACTATCTGCAATTAAAATGTGGAAAAAGCTCGAGAAAATTCTTTTTTGCCTTTTTTAAAGATTACGAGCTTCTCATAGCAAAACACGTGATCCTTATTTTTTTTTCAAAAATTCAATCGGGTCAAACAAAAAAACGGCTTGCTGAATTGAGTTGGCTCTTCGTAAGGTTTTTATCAACTTATTGAACTGTGAAAGTCACACTTAACATTATTGGTTTCCTCAACATTTTCGATCCAGCGGTAGATTTTCCAAGAAACCACCAAAAGCCCTTTTTTTGTTAAATTTTCATATTGATGCGACATTAAGAAAAAAAAATTTCTATGAATAAGCAATGGTTGTTCATTAATGGGAGTTCATTTAAGGTCTTGAAACCCCCCTTCAATTTTCTGTGCGATCATTGGTTGCTGAGAAATCGATAATCAAAGACAAATGGATCCTTTTCCATTTGAAGACCGATATCTCGGCGAGAAGTGGACGTATTGAGGTCAATAAACAAATAAATTAAAGTTGAATTAACAAAGTATCCCATCATTATAACGATTATGTAAAAATAAAATTACCACGCTCGTAGACAAGAAAAAAAAAGTGGTAAAATTTTGAGAATTTTTTTGTTGCTGATTTTTCTATCATTACTCGAAAACCACTGAAACTTAAAATTTTTGAAGTTCTAATCCAAAAACTAGACACTTGGAGCTACAATTTCCTTTTTTTGAATTCCTTGTACGACCATTCCTCTCAAAGTTACGGCATGTTGAAAATTGCCGAAAAATTTGGAATTTTTTTTTGATCCTTTAATTTTTTCCAGTAGTGTATTTCAACTCCTACTGTAAGAATCATTATCTCGAGAACTAAGAGCTTTTTTGACCTCGGGCTTTGAAGGAGGCCCCTTGATAAGGAGTGTTGACTGCCTGAGAACACGCCAACTGATCTAAGGCAGTCGAGACTCCTTATCAAGGGCCCTCTTCAAAGCCGGAGGTCAAAAAACACTTGATTCTCGAGAGGAAGTAATAGTCTCTGGTGACTGGTGCTTTAACTAGCCATCTGTTCAATAAACATTTAAAAAGAATGGGTCTAACTGAGTGTTCCCTGTGCCGTTGGTGCAGGAACGCGGATGAAGCGGCGAAACATATTGTTTTTATGTTGTGGTTTTCACGAAAAGGAATATCATGTAATGTTCAGAGATCATCGTGAGAACCAAGGGCAAGCAGGTAGTAATTGGTGTTCTTCTTGAATTTCTGGAGGTTATATGCCTCGGGGAACACCTCCTTAGGCAATGTGTTCCAGAGCCTCGCTGTTCGTTGGATGAACGAGTCTTTGAAGAGAGATGTTCTGCAAGTCTCCAAAGTGACCACGAAGGGATGTGAAGACTTAACTTGACGGGTTAGTCTCGAAAAGACTGCCAGAAGGGGAACGATTGCTGATAATTCAGAAGAGCATCGCCCATGGAAATATCTATAAAATAAAGACAGATCGCCTACTCTTCTACGGTGTTCCAGAGAAGTGAGCGAGTTTGTAAGCGAGGCATCACCGACGAGACGAATTGCCCTTTTTTGTACAGAATCCAAGAGTTTTAGGATTTGTTCAGGTGCAGCATTCCAAATATGAGAACAGTAATCCAGGACAGGTCAAATCTGCCTTATAGGTAGATCATAAGCAGCTGACTTGGGGTGAAATAGCTCCTGGCACGAAACAGAAAACCAAGTGTTTGGGATGCACTTTTAGCAATGGATCTCACGTGATTCTCCCAAGAAAGATTACTGTTGATAGTAATACCAAGCATCGAAATGGATTACTTCAATGGTATGGTTACTCCTGACAATTTCATGTCAATTATTATATCCCCATTCAAGAATTGTTGTCAAGTCCATATTTATGTTGTTAACATTTCTTCCTCGTTCGTTTCTGATTTGGCGGGCTGGTATTGGAGCCCTAGAAAAAAAGGCTACTATCATCCGCGAAACTATGCACTGGACACGAAGTTGATGTCAAGCAGAAATAGTGTTGGAGCCAGAATTGATCCCTGCGGAACACCAGCATATATGGCTAGAGAGTCAGATGAAACTCCATCGACCACTACATGGAGAGATCTTTTTGAGAGAAAACTAGCTAGCAGAGAACATAGCTTTGGGGCACGCCATAAGATGGGAGTTCCTGATGCCAGTCTCGATCGAATGCCTTGGAGATATCCAGTGCTAAGGCTAGGGTTTCACCATATTTTTCAAAGATAGCTGCCATAACACACCTGGGGAACCCTACACCTTCCATGGTGAGAAGGACTCCTCCTTGTCGGCTCGCGGCTTTCTTGTCGGCGTGCCTTCGTGTCTGAGTCTCTCTAGTATCACATAAATGCGGTATGAACAATGAGCCTGAAGTCCTACGGTCATCTGACCTCTTAAGAGCACCGCACCAAAAGAAGAATAATTAACAGCAAGAAATGATTTTGAAACTGTGTTCAAATGTTTCGTTTCAATATCCAAAGATAAAGCACCCTTGTGATTTCAACGACGTTTCATCTAAAACACCTTACATCATCAGTGTCAAACTTTTAAATTGTTCCAACACCGCAGAAACATGACCTGTTTTCTTCCAGGCTGGTCCTACGACGACGTCCTGCCCTATTTCCTAAAATCAGAGCGAGCTCGTCTGGCTGAGAGGGATCCAGATGTACACAACCCCGACGGTCTGCTGGGGGTGGAGAATGTATACAAGTCTCGACTTTTAGACGCCTTCATTGCGGGCGGCAGAGAACTAGGTCTGCCTCATATCGACTACAACTCCCCAAAAGCTCCCTTTGGCGTTTCCAGAGTGCAGGCCAACGTTAAATCGGGGAAAAGGCACAGTGCCGCCACTGCCTTCTTGAGTAAGTCCCGAAAAGAATTTTATAGGAACCTTTATGAAGTGAATATCGATTTGGGAAATTATTAATATAACTAGTAGAGTCACTGAATCTACGTATTAACAGGAGGTGCTTCACGTTCGAGCTCACTTCAAAAATTGAGCTTTTCTTTTCCATGATATCTCAGTTCGTATGCAACGTAGACCAACAAGTTTTTGTTTTAATTGAAGCTTAATCATTTCTCTAGAATGTGTATTACTCGCTTTTCCGTTCCTCTTCGTATATTACGAAAAAAACCTGGAGAGCTGTAATTTCATAAGAATCTGGACAAACGATTTTATTTCCACGATATCTCCGTCAATTTTCGGGATAAATGTATGAAATTGTCAGTATACGTGCGGAATAATATACTGCTCCACAAGAGTTAGGGATATCGTATTCAATCGTTCTTAAAAGTATGTAATCTTCGAGAAAATCGCTGTAAAATCATTTGAAACTCAATAACAACTTGAATCGATACAATAAAAATCAGTATGAGACATTTCGTCAATCTGGGTCGCCTTTTTTCTGAAGTTTGGTTTTTTGCATACGCTTCATGAATGTTCTTATTTTGAAATGAAGTCTGTTTATCAACGGCTTCGATTTGAAACGAGTTTTCTGAAAATGCCAAGACGTAAATTAACAAACGCTGAGGCTAATAGGGCTATCGGAATGCTACAGGGTGGCCTAATTCAGGTTGTTGTAGCGGATAGGCTCCAAGTCAGCCAAAGTGTGATATCTCGACTTTGGAATAGGTTCAGGGAGACAGGTTCCGTGTTGGAAAGATCAAGGCTTGGTGGGCGACGAAAAACAACACCCGCTCAGGATCGTTTCATCACCGTTTCGGCGAGAATAAACCCTACATCTATTTGTAGAATGCTACGGAATACTCTTCAAAATGCAGATGGGGTCCAAGTTTCCATCGAAACCATCAGACGACGCTTGAGAGAGGTGAATCTAGGTCTCGATCTAGGTTCTAGACGTCCATTAAGAAGAGTTCCATTAACACGTGACCATAAGGGTCAATGACAGGAATTGGCAAGGCAACATATAAATTGGAACGATCAATGGCGTAGTGTCCTTTTCACTGATGAATCCAGATATGGACGATTTTCAGATTATCGAAGAATAAGGGTTCGGACAATCCCACGCATACCCCTTAATCGTCGCTATGTCCAAGAAGTCCATCCATTCCGAGGGGGTAGTGTTATGGTATGGGCCGGGATATGTTTCAACGGACGCACAGATCTACACATTTACCCTGGGAGTATGACCGCCTTACAATATAGCGAGCATGTCATTGACAATATTGTGCCAAATTTTCACGCTGCTATTGGTGAAACTTTTCAATTTCTAGACGATAACGCTAGACCGCACCGTGCAGCCATAGTTGAGAATGCGCGCGAGGAGCTTGGTATTCCGCGTTTACCAATACCTCCGCACTCACCAGATTTGAATTGCATAGAACATGCATGGGATATGGTCCAAAGAAGATTAGATAATCATCGACCTACCCCAGAATCCTTAAATGATCTTAGAGAGCTTCTGCCCCGTTTATGGAACCAAATTCCTCAAGAAATGTTCAACAACCTCGTGTGTGGTATGGAAAGAAGATGTCATGATGCCCGTGGAGGCCATACATTGTATTGATAGTCTTGGAATGCTTGAATTCTCTGGGAATAAAACTTCGATATTTTACTCGATTTTTCTTAACCACGCTGCAGACCTACAGGCTTAAATTAATTTGCAACTTGAAATTATATTAATATGAATTTCCCTCACAAAAATCTTATTTTAACTATATTTTTTTGCAATATAAGTCAATACCCCTAACTCATGTGGAGCAGTTTATTTTTCAGAATGTGTATTAATCAGTTTTTCCCTGAATTTACAAATAAACTAAAGAAGTAGGAACTTTATTGGTCATATTTTCAACCAGATTTTTTTCCTAAAATACGAAAAAAAAAACAGAAAAGCAAGTAATACACATTCTAGAGAAATGATTAAGCTTTAATTTAAAAAAAATTGTTGGTCTACGCCGCATTCGAACTGAGATATCATTGAAATAAAAAGCCCCATTTTTGAAGAGAGGTCGGACGTGTAGCACGTCCCCTTAAGTGGTTATCCTTATCCGTATATCTCTGCAAATCTGGTGATTTTATCGTCGGAATGTCAAAGTTCGATAAATTTTCCTGGAGAATTTGGAAACTCATGGAAAATATTATTACTAAGCTATTTTGAATTGACCTTTTTTCTTTCTTTCCGTATATTTAAATCAAGGCCAGTATATCTGTGAAAAAAGATTGATCGACTTTAAAATTGTCCTTTTTGTCGGATTTTTTCGCGATTTTCGCGAATTTTTTAAAAATACTTCTACATCGCCTAGAGGTTCGAAATTTCACCCATTTATGAATCGATTATTCCTCTTTTCGACCGTATAAATATTTCCCCACTCTATCGCAGCTTCGCTGCGATATCAAGATTCTTCTGGACCCACTTTTCCGATAGATCCCCTCGGGATATACCTAGTATAGAAGAAGAAGAACATTCCGCCTTGTTACACCGGGGATTAAATTGAAACGCAGATTTTAACATTTCCAGAATGCTCTATTGCCACATCACTAAGATACATTACTGAAAACATTCAACCAAACCACTTCTTCAAAATCTTCTCGCGGTAATAATCTTTTTCCCAGCATTGTCTCAAAAATTTGCACATAATCTTACCCTAATCGAATATATCTGTCTCTCCAAAGAACCTGCCAGAAACAGGACAAATCTGCACATCTTACACCCAGCCTACGTCACCAAACTCCTGATCCACAAGAAAAAGAAGGAGGTATTCGGAGTCGAATGCGAAATATCAGGGAAATCCTACAAAATCAAAGCTTCCAAAGAGGTCATTCTCTCAGCAGGTCAGTAACCAACTTCTCACATCTCCTATACCCTCCCAAACATCATACTCAAATTACAGGAGCCTTCAACAGCCCTCAACTCCTCATGCTCTCCGGGATAGGACCAGCTGACCACCTCCGTGACCTTGGTATCAAAGTCCTTCAAGACCTTCCAGTTGGTAAAAATCTGCAAGACCACCTGACCTTCCCAGGCTTAGCTTTCGTTATCAACCAAACGGAAGCTTTAGGTCCCGCCAAAATATTGGGGGGAGACGCCCTACAAACCTTCATCAAGAACGGGACTGGCCCTCTGACCAGTCTTGGGGGAGTGGAAGGCATTGGTTACATCAAGACTCGATTCTCTACAGAACCTGGACCACAGCCGGACATAGAGTTGATTTTTGTGGGTGGTAGTCTCGCTAGTGACTACGGTATAGTTACCAGGAGGGGTATGAAGATATCTGATAAGGTCTACGATGGACTACTACGACCTCTACATGGTTACCCGACCTGGACCATCTTCCCCATGTTGCTACACCCTAAATCCGCAGGATGGATGAAGCTGCAGTCCAGGGATCCCAAAGATTACCCCAAGTTCTACGGTAACTTCTTCTCGGATCCACAAAACAGAGACGTTAAAACCTTCATAGCGGCCATAAGGTTCATCCAGAAGTTAGCTAAGACACACTCATTCCAAAGGTACGGATCTGTGATGAATCCTAACAGACATCCTGGCTGTACTCAATATAGATTCGACTCTGATGAATACTGGGAATGCTGCTTGAGGTCCATAAGCGTCACTCTTCACCACCAAGTTGGTACCGCCCGAATGGGTCCGTCAACAGACCCTACGAGTGTGGTAGATCATCAATTAAAAGTACATGGTATCAGTAGATTGAGGGTAGCTGACTGCAGTGTCATTCCTTTCGCTCTAAGCGCCCATACAAACGCTCCTTCTTACATGATTGGTGAAAAGGCGGCTGATATGATCAAGAAACAATGGCTCAATAATGTCAATTTTAGTGCAGAACACATCCATGATAAACTCGAAGATCCGCCTAACGAAGTGAAGAAACGGAGTTTAAAATAATCCAATAATTAGACCACTCCATACTTAATCATTCAATTATTGGTCGAGTAACCATTTTTCGGTTCACCCTCGTACGTTTCATCGTAAGTGTATTTGAAGTTACAAGATAAATGTTTGTTCCTTTCAAGCTTCTGTAATATCCAGTAAGATATCGATGATTATTTTCTTAGGTTCTAATAGACTGAAATTATTTATTGTATCATAGATGTGAATATATTTATTACAAAACTTGTTTCTTTAAAACCATCACTGGCATTTACTGATGAAAGAAATTTCCAATGGCTCTCGGCTAGGACAATCAAGAACAGTTCTCTCTCTCCAATGCTCCAAAAAGCAGTCCTCAACTTAAATCCCACCTCAAAGTTTTTGAGGTTAAGCTGCAGTAACCACAGACTTTTGAGAATTATCTAATGAATTCTCCAGATTCTTATTTCTAATTTGAGACTGCTAAAATCAATAAGAACTATTCTAAAACCACGTTCATTTTCTGTTATTTCCCCAAACTTTTTCAGAATGAGGTTAAATGTTGTTGGTCTTATTAATTTTTGGATACACTCCGTATTTTGTTTATACCTCGAACTGTTTTCAATGGAAGGTCGTCTATGTTTGCGACGTAATCGTTATCATAGATCGTTATGCAATTAAAAAAGCACTGAGTACATTAAAGTTGCCTACACACCTTCACAGGTTATAAACAAACAAATTTAAATGTTTATTCGACGTGATTTCCTATATAGAAAGAACATATAAGGGATTTCAAGGGATTTATTTCAGGATAAGGTTTCACAATCACACAAATGTAAACATATAAAGCATTCTACACAGAATTGGAGGAAAAAACATTCGAACATATTTTGAGGTTAAAATCACATCCTAGGTTTTCCCCAAAATCTCATGTTTGTCACAATTTGACTTCAGATGGGGACAATTGCTTCTAAACTGGAAGTTTTCCGCTTTTCCTGTGTGGATTCAAATGTATCTTCGCTCGTTTTCATCTACGAAACTCGGAAATACTGACCTGATACTATGAGCGCCTCATTAGGTCCGACTGTATATACGTTCCCCATTATTGATATTCACAGTTCGTTCGTTTCACAATACAAATAAAAACACCCCGAAACGAAAAACACTAGTACACGCGAAACACAAAACCTTCAACCTATTTTTGGGCTTAAACTGCGATTGAGATTGAATGTTGAATTAAAAGGAGATAAGGCACGGCACACGCATGCGTTCCTATTTTCAATTCGAAAAATTGGAAAATTTGGGAAATCCGTGTGGTTTTCCGCGTTTTGCCGGTTTGTATTAGGGTAGGTAAGGGTATTTCAAAAATTTAAAAACGTAAACAGAAATTGTTTGGTTAGAATACTGGCGCCTCTCAAATTAAACTATTTAACACATTCTTTTATTACTCATGGGATCAATTCTCATTTAATTCTGGTAATTTACTCCTCCCCTTATCATTTTCGCTAAGATTGGCGTTCAAATATCTGAGAAACGATAAATAAATCATTAATGAAATTTAAATGACTTTTTTTTTTGCTAAAGTATGTCAAGTTCTGTCTCTTTCTTCTGTCAGTCTACCATCTGTCTGTGGTCCGTTTGTTTTCGTTTGTAGGGCTTTGGACTGAAGAAACGCGTTGCTCTTAAAATTAGGTCGAAAAGGTAATATTTCGCTATTATTTAATATCTAGTAATCAACAATTCAATGATGCCGCTAAGGTACACCCTCGAATCGCAGCGGGGCTATCAATTTTAGTTTTTAATTTGACATAACCTCAAAAATGATACAGTTGCTCTCTATTTTCTAGCGTTCGTCAATATTTTATTCTTTTATTGATATTGTAGTGTAGTATTGCACGAAATGCTATGTCACGAGAACAATTCCAAATGGTTTTTTTCGTATTCCAAGCGATTGTTTGGAATATATCAAACATTTCATCTTTGAGTTTGGGATTATCTAAATTTCATTGAATGCATGAAGCCTTCTTGTTTTAAAGTGTTTATAAAAGTTCATTGGGATGTATTTAAGGGTATTTATCAATTTTGAACTCGGTCTAAACGATTCCTTGAGTATTCCACAAATGAGGTCAATGAGTTTTGTTGTTCTTTTGATATCTTTCCTTATATTCCAGATGTGTGAAGCTAGCGATCTAGATCGACAAATCGAGCAGCTAAAACGATGTGAAATAATAAAAGAATCAGAAGTGAAGGCCTTATGTGCCAAAGCTAGGGAAATTTTAGTTGAAGAGAGTAATGTTCAAAGGGTTGACTCCCCAGTTACCGTAATCAAAGTTCTTGTATATAATTGACGTTCAGACTAAACTGTTGTTTTCTAGGTATGTGGAGATATTCATGGACAATTCTACGATCTCAAAGAACTGTTTAAAGTTGGTGGAGACGTGCCGGAAACGAATTATTTGTTCATGGGTGATTTTGTAGATCGTGGTTTTTACAGTGTTGAAACTTTCTTGCTGTTGTTAGCTTTGAAGGTACGTTGGAGAACTGTTATTTCAAAGAACGAAAGAACACGTTCATTTGAGTTTTTTTTGCAGGTTAGGTATCCAGATAGAATAACGCTGATCAGAGGCAACCACGAATCTAGACAAATAACCCAAGTGTACGGCTTTTACGATGAATGTCTTAGGAAGTACGGCTCAATCATGGTTTGGAGATACTGCACTGAAATTTTCGACTATTTATCCTTATCAGCCATCATTGATGGAAAAATATTCTGCGTACATGGTGGTTTGTCTCCTTCCATACAAACGCTAGACCAAATACGGGTGATAGATAGGAAACAGGAGGTGCCTCACGACGGACCAATGTGCGATCTTTTGTGGAGTGACCCCGAAGGTATTTAAGCAATTGTCAATATCTCTTTTGATTCGTGTAATATCTGATTGTTTTTGATTCAGATACGCAAGGATGGGGTGTATCCCCTAGAGGCGCAGGGTACCTGTTTGGTTCCGATGTTGTAGCCCAATTCAATGCTGCCAATGAAATTGACATGATTTGCCGAGCCCATCAGCTTGTTATGGAAGGTTACAAATGGCATTTTAACGAGACTGTATTAACCGTTTGGTCCGCTCCCAATTACTGCTATAGGTAAGTCGTAACCTGAATGTGAGCTTGATTTTGAATTATTAGTCATAGTATTTTTTGGGAATTTTCGAAATGGTTTGTATCAAAGGACCCCGCACTTTTTCTATGGCAAATGGCGTTCCGTCAAATTTTCTAAAATTTTGGTATAATGTAGTACTCGATCTACTGATCAAAAGTGTCTATGGCCCCAACTCAATCCTATGACTAGTTTTTGAGATACAGGGCGTTGAAGTTGAGAATTACCCACTTTTACTTCGCTTGTATCTCGGAACAGAATCGAATGAACTTCAATTTTTCTCAAGAAACATTTCATTACATCCCCAGGGAGCAACCATATAGAGGAATATGACCGAAAATCATTACGAATACAGGGTTATCCATAATTGAATGCATGCCCGATTTTGAAATTATAAAATATGTCAGTTTCAGAACGAGAACGTTCACAAAATGAACTATTACACTAGATATGTTGTTGTTACATCAAAAAAGTCTGAAATACCCAGAATTTATACCGGGTGATCCATTATTATAGAAACTATTCACAATAAAGGTTAAGTGGACACCCTGTATTTCTGGGTTGATTTAAGGTGTTCATTTGATTTTTTCAGAACATATCATCATGGACTTAAAATAATAGAGGGTGATTCAGTCATGAAATGAACTTTGAACCTCACGAAAATACCCAAAAACCACCTTTTTTTTCGCCACCCTCTATTTCAAGATTAACTCCGATGAGGTGGGAGTTTTCTTTCACCATTGATTGTACTTGATATGAAAACATCAATACGGCTGAGAGTTTTCATCCACTTCCTATGACCAGATTTTTTTTATGCTGGAATAAGAATAGAATAACATAAATAAATTATTTTCATATTACATAAAAAAAATCTGGTCATAGGAAGTGGATAAGAACTCACAGCTGTATTGATGTTTTTATATCAAGTACAATGGTGAAAGAAAACTCCCACCTCATCGGAGTTAATCTTGAAATAGTGGGTGATGAAAAAAAAGGGTGATTTTTGGGTATTTTCGTGAGGTTCGAAGTTCATTTCATGACTGAATCACTCTGTATTCTTTGAAGTCCATGACGATATGTTCTAAAAAAATTAAAAAAACATCTTGAATCAACCCATAAATACAAGGTGTCCATTTAACCTTTATTGTGAATAGTTTCTATCATAATGGATCACCCAGTATGAATTATGGGTATTTCAGACTTTTTCGATGTAACAACAACATATCTAGTGTAATAGATCATTTTGTGAACGTTCTCGCTCTGAAACTGACATATTTTATACTTTCAAAATCGGGCATGCATTCAATTATGGATAACCCTGTATTCGTAACGATTTTCGGTCATATTCCTCTATATGGTTTCTTTCTGGGGACGGAATGAAATGTTTCTTGAGAAAAATTGAAATTCATTCGATTCTGTACCGAGATACGGGCGTAGTAAAAGTGGGTAATTCTCTGTATCTCGAAAACTAGTCATAGGATTGAGTTTGGGCCATAGACATTTTTGATCAGTAGGTCGAGTACTACATTATACCAAAATTTTAGAAAATTTGACGGAACGCCATTTGCCATAGAAAAAGTGCGGAGTCCTTTGTAAGTTATTTAGTTCTGGCAAGATGGTGCAGCATGCCACTCAATTGGTCAACTTGATGATGATATTAGGTAACAGTTTATTGGAACGGTCTCTTTCAGATGTGGAAACGTAGCTGCCATATTAGAACTGAATGAAAACCTACAGAGAGACTTCACAATATTCGAGGCTGCGCCTCAGGAGGCCAGGGGGTTGCCTTCGAAAACTCCGCAAGCCGATTACTTTTTATAATGTAAATTCATCTACCTGTAGTTGTGTATTCAACATTTATCAATACAATTTTTTTACTAAATGTGCGGCAAAGGATTTAATCCAAATGTTGTATTCTGTTCGAACCGGGAACAGTTATGTGGAGATTATACCAAATCCCAGGGCATGATTTTGTTCTACGTCTTAAATTTCATGTGGAAATCCTTTTGATAGTCGAGAGAAGTTACGAGGAAATTTGAACTACCGACGACATGATATTATTTATTTGATGACTCAATACAGGAATTGTGAAAATTTTTTTACTTTGTATTTTTTCATTAAATATTCGAAAAACTTTTCCTCAGAGTATCCCTTTTTTATAGTTTTTGAGTGGTTTTGTAGGATTTAGGTTTCATTCGTGACACTTCCAACACTGATTATTGTCCAGCACTGTAAATATGGAGGAGGGTTCAACTCAAACAAACACGAAAAAAATTTGAACCTGTTTTTTATAAGCAAATCGTTTACAAAGATATCTGCGATATATCAAGTTTTTCGTTGAAATTTTCAAAGGAATCCACAGTTTCTGTTGAATTTGAGGAATTTTTATCTGTCGCTTCTGTTGGGAGTTGAAACTATGAATTTATGAAGAATATTAAATTTTTGTACAAAGGTTTTCAGTATTTGAAAGTTTAAGTGTTAAGTAATTCCAACTGTATTTATTATTCTTTATATAAACAAATGTAATCTTTTCTGAATAAAATTTTTACATGAACACTCCTGTCTTTTAAAATATCCTAAGACATTCCTTTTCATCATCTACGAGTTCCCTCTTTTGAACTTTTTTGTGTTGCATTTGTAAGTATACCCAAAAAATTGTATCAAACCGTCCTCTCTAACATATATCAAATGAGGAATAACAACATTATCAAGTAAACCGTAACATTGTTAAATCAGCAAATAAGAGGCAAAATTTCTCCGCATCTTGCTTGTATTTTCAATTTAACCAAATCGTCAGCTCTTGTTGACCCAATGTTTACCACTGCTATTTCCTTGTTAGTCTCCACTGCCTGCAATAACTTGAGTTTCAGAAAGAATCAAACCTGTCTAAGTTTACCGACCTTCAAAACAATTCGATATGCTGAAAAAACGGTGACTGAGGAACCTAAGATCAAAAGAGAATCGCTTTGTGATAATTTTTCATTTACTAAATTTACCCTTGAACGTGGTACATTATCCCCGAAAAATACAATGTCAGGCTTTAAAATTCCCCCACATTTATCACAAGTTGGGGGCACGAATTGGCTTAGTCTTTCCTAAAAGCAAAAAAATCAATTTATCCCAATTATACCGAAATATGATCCAAAAACTTCTGCACCAGTACCTCCAAGCAAAGCATTTCAACCACTCCCTCAAGACAGTCTTCAAAAGCAGTAACCAACAAATTTCAAACTAATAACTCACAGTAGATATTTCCACGTCTCCATCTGGTCTGACCATTTCAGTATCTTCCTTAAAATTAGGATTAGTTTCTTCTAATTTCTCCTGTATGTAATATCTATCATAATTCTCATTGCACCCTAGACAAATCACCCTATAGGCTGAGCCATGGAGCTCTATAACATCCTTAGTACCCACTTTGAAATGTAAATTATCTACGTTTTGAGTTACAACGCTAGATACTTTATTATGAACGCTCTCTAAATTTCTTATACACTCGTGAGTGATGTTAGGTTGACGCTGAGAAAAAGTTGGCCATCCTACATAATTTCTAGCCCAGTACCTCTGTTGTACTAGGAAAGAAGAGCAAAATTCCTGATGCTTGACTGGCTTGTAGTTTCTTCGTTCGTACAAACCCACATCTGCAGATCTATAATCTGGAATTCCTGCATGATATTCCATCAGTAAATCGGCTTAAAGAATGCTCACCTTTCAACCTGATTCAGTAGAAATTCCTGCACCTGTTAGAACAAGCATTTTCTTGGAGCTTTCGATAAATTCCCTTAATGTATCTACATCTTTCTCACGAACAGAATTATGTTTAGGGACAAATTGGAAAGAAGTGGAGTGACGACGGGTAATTATATGGTTCACAAGTTTCAAATTCATTTTTGTACAATTTAAAAAGAATAATAATTATTATTATTATTTTTTTAATTTCTGCCTAATTATCTTTGGTTTGAGGTTAGGTCCACTTGTACACGTACTGGTTCATTTGAACTATTTGAAACGTCACCCGAAACCTTAGTAAGTGACGTTGAACATTCAATTTGTAAACATTGCAACTTGGCAAGAAAATCTTCATATTTATTCGAATAAATACAGGAAAATTGGAAATAAGAATAGTAAAACTAAATATTCATTCAATTAACTTCGCATTCTTGTTATAAGAATGTTGGAATTCGTGGATAATTGGCATATGGTAATAAATACATAGGATTTCTCTTGCAAATATTTTCTATATGTTTTGTAGGATTACGTTGGTCAAGCATGGGCTGAAAAATTGTCCAGGATCATTATAACAGTGTTTGGAGTTATAGGATTGGTCTACGGTTATGCCATTCAACAATTCTCAATGACTGTTTATATTTTAGGTGCAGGTTTTGCCTTAGCCTCTCTGGTAAGCACATCCCAAGTCGGTTCTATCTCATTTGAGATATGCCTAGAATATTTATTTTCAAACCATTGCATTACAAAAGTTAGAATAATCCTCATGCTCTACAAATAAGTTTTTTGGCTTTCAGATAACAATTCCACCATGGCCCATGTACCGTAAAAATCCTCTTAAATGGCAACCCGTCAAGAATAAAGACAAGGAGAATCAATCCAAAAAGACTAAGAAGAATAAATAAAATAATTCCTTCAAATGCATTTATTATAAGATGGGATCTAAGAGTCTTGTACATTTTCTGTAAAATTTGGTTGTTCAATGAATAAAGATCCCATAATTAACTTCTGTGTAGTATTTCTTCCTTCACTGGCTTCAGCATTACATGGTAGCTTTTTATAAATTCATGATTTTTGTGCTAAAATCTCTTCACATACATATTGTGCCCTGGACCAACGAGGGGTCTTTGCCTGAACTAAGATAATAGTCCAAGATTGACTGAACATATATTTTTTAAAAATTATTGTGAATTGCATCATTTCAATAATATATACATTGAAAAAATATACATGAATATTGAATATACATATTTTCCGCTTTTCCCAGTTCTGACTCTGTGGTTCGATCGTTAAATTTGCTTATGCTTCATAATGTGAGGTTATGATAGATTTTTTTTAATAAAACATCTTTAAGGTAATTTTTTAAGGGTATGGTAGTTTTTAAAAATGTATCAATACTTTTGTGAATTCGATATATGCGAATTGAACCAAGTTTGTTGTGGCGATAATGTTTGCTGCGATAAGGCAAACCCACTTTTATGGTTTATTTGGTAAAATTAAATCCTTTACTACTTTTAGAACCAAAACTTAACTGAATCTTCATTTTGCAGGTTTGGTGTCCTTTTACTTTTAGTAACAATAGCTATTGCTGTTACACTAATTTGTAAAATGTATTGTAAACGTCAAAGTAAAAACAGTTATGTTTTATTGCAAAATGTAGCATCTGAACACTAGTCAAAAAAATATATCAATGTGTACTGTGTACATAAAGAATTTTGAAATGTAATTTTAGTTAGGTAAATGTTTTGTTCCCTTAATTCAACAATACATAATCATTGATTTAACATTGTGATATTAGATCTGTATGAAGTTTTATAACGTAAATCATTTGCTGTTTATATATTGTATTTATTGAATATCATTCCTTAATTTATTTGCTGTTCATAATAATGAAAAATTCTAATGTAAATTGTTAAATTTTATATATACCTACTCATTTAAATCAAGGGAAGTTTCATTGAATCCTGCAGTACTCCATTTTGTAAATCAAATACTAGATAGATCTAGATTTAAAAAAAATTATAATAGTTAGTTATCATTCATCAGATAAAACTAAGAGAGTTATAAAGGGGAGAGCTCGATAAATCAACTTTTTATGGTTATAGATCTATTTTATTGAAGTTTATTCAATTACATATAGTAGGGCATTTTTCACACAACATCTTTAGCTTCAAAATTGACCTCTAGGCAATAGACCTTCCTATTACTTGGTTGGAGATACTCTTTGATAAAAACCCGATATTTGCCAGTCCAGAATGGTACTTTTTGTAACTTACTCATGTCAATTAGAGCTTCATTCATGGAATAATTTCCCTGAAAAATAGGGAAAATACTAAAATCACATATACGGCACTTATGTTCCTGCTTATTTTCAAATGAACAATTGTGCATGTTGTTTGAGAGTTTCCTTTGCATTTGTAACAATCCCGTAAGCTACACTTATGTTTAGCGGCGGCCTTACCAATTGCTAAGCCCCGGGCGGCAGGTCTTTGCGAGGCCCTTTGTCCTTCGTGAAAAGTATGTCATTCGAATTTAAGTCGGGTCCTTTGGTTTAGGTATTTTGTCATGTTTGATAAAAACTGCCATAGTTTTACAACTAAATAAAATTTGTGTTTCAAAATATTTTACTTCGAAAGGTTCACAAATTCAACAAATTCGGAGAAGATAAATTTTGAAATTTATGTTAAATTTCAAAATTGATGTTCGTGGCTATTTCTGAGACTCAAATCTCTAATTAGAACACAATAATCCAACGAATGAGCTACGTCATTTTCTACATTGAAAGAATAGCAAGTACTGAGAGCCGATCTTGAATTCTTCAAATAAGTTTTGTTAATTTTAAGCCTCGAAAAACTCCTTTCAGCAGACGCAACTGAAACAGGTGTGGTGGCAATAAGAGCCGTTCCAAATGGGACTGAGAGCCGTTTCACATGCGACTGATGTTCAGTCCTGATGGTCAGTCGGGACCGGCATTTGAACTGGATTTTGCAATACTTTCACATGCATGCGTATCATCAGTCGACCCATGAAACAAGCATGAGCATCGGTTCGGCTTGCTGCGTTTGCGTGTCGTAGGATCGAGTCGCGGCAAAAGGCACAAAGGAGGTTTTCACATAATGCATGCGCACCGTCAGTCCTGATGCGATTGCGGTGTTGCGCATGTTATTATTGAATATTCTTAGGAATTTCTACATTATTCATCAATAATAGTGGATAATAGTCAATGGGTAGGAAAAAGTTAATTTTGAAACTGAAATGCTCATTAGTGCCATAGAAAAAAAATGGAAATATGGAATACATCCCCAGAAAATTAAAAAAATATTGATTTGAATATTGGGAGGATCTGGCTCTGATCTGTGTATGTCGGGAAGATTTCAAGAATCTTTTTCAATGACGAAGCAAGTTTGCATATTCATCAACAGATTGATCGTCGATAATGTGCTCGCTCCTTAATTTTTTGTCTGATGTCTTTGGTTTTTTATATACAAGATGATAGAGTAAATTTTAAAACTTCAAAAAAACTTGAACCAATCATCAAGTAGATTTCCCATATAACTTTCACACAAAGAATCCACACATTTAATAATTCCAATATAAGAATTTCGAAATACGAAAAAAGTTTTCACTTCGTGCGGGAATCGGACGGTTCTCGTACAAAGCAATTACAGTGTCACGCTCAAAACCCATGGCAGCAAATGGTCTTTGATAGCGGTGGCTGACGATACTCATCGATGTGAAAACAAATACCGCCGACTGATGATCGGTTCGACCGACCATTAGGACTGACCATCAGTCCCTTGTGAAACGGCTCTAATTCTCAGGACTATTTCGATAGTGGGGTAAACTTCAGTCATATTTTTTTTCTCTTATGTATTTCAGCGTCGTTATCCTCATACGCACTGATGAACATATTCTGTTCTTCGTACAATTCATGTCCATCAACATCACATGATTCTCCTACTGTCACGGACATTTGCAAGTAGCTGCATTGTTTAAAAAATTCACTATTATTGATTGCCTTCAATTTTTTACACATGAAGCCAAATATACTCTCATGCTTGGATTCTTGCGCGAGGCCCCTCCAAGAGCGAGGCCCTGGGCGATTGCCCCGTTCGCCACCCCCTAAGGCCGCCTCTGCTTATGTTTCTTGTACCACTTACCGGTGGTATCGGACACTTTTCTGGTTCTGCAACATTTGTTAACCTGGACCAATTGATCCACATATCACGCATCAAAGGAGAATTGAGAGAAGAACGACAAACATCCTTCTGGGGGGGCAGAAGGGGTAATTGTGTCCATCCTTGCTCTGTCCATTTTTCAAGTACCATATGCACCTTGAATTATTAAAAAATATTAAAACGAGATGGTAGTTATTGTCCATTTGATACAATCCTCACGAATTCTTGAACCAACGTATCATTCGTATTCTACGACCTCGAGAATTAGTAGATACAGTAACTTTGATGGCTATCTGAGAACATGATATTTCGGCAAAATTTCCATACTTATTTCGGAAAATTACGTGTATTTTAAGAAAACTTTTTTTCTCGGATCACCACCAAAGTTGTTGGGTTTACTAATTCGAGGGTGCAGATAAAGAAAATGTAATCAGGTATTTTTCATAAAATATAGTTTTCGAGTAATGATCATCAAAAAATCCAAAAGTTTCCGGAAAGGACCCCGCACTTTTATTATGTAAAGTGGCGACCGGTCAAATTTTCTGAAAGTTTGGTATGTTGTTGTACCCGACTCAGTGACCAAAAGTATCAATGGGCCCAACCCAATCCTATGGCTAGTTTTCTAAATACGGGGTGTTAAAGTTGAAAATTGACCAGATTTTCGGATTTATTTTTTAATCATTAAGAGTTAGATTGAATTTCTGTTGCATACACACGTTTACTACATGTTCTAGTAATGAAATAAGTGGATACGTATGATTAAACATATTTATATTTACCGGGTGATTCACGAATATATGACGGTAGTTTTTTGCCAAAATTCACTTTTTCTACAGTGACGTCAGGAAGGCATATTTTTGAAATGTTCTTTTCGATTTAGTATTATGACGACAAAATATTGCACAGTGCATATTTTTTATACAGGGTGCTTCACAGAGAGAACCACTAGACATAATCAAATTTTTTTAGGATTAATTCGAAACCCTGTATTTTTGAATTGATTTTTGGGAAAAGTGATACCAAACATATCTGTGTCTCTAATCTCCAAAATATTCAGGGTGGTTTATTCATAGGAAGGTATTCTATTTTGGGAAAAGTACAAAAAACATGAACACCCTGTATTCGAAAATTTCCTCGGTCAAATGCAACTATTTTCTCACACTATATTGATTCCCACAACATCTCCCGAAGTATGAATTCTAAATCCGATACTATGACCAGTTTTCGAGATACAGGGCGTAAAAGCGGAGAATAACTTATTTCATCAATTTTTTTTTTCAAATTGAAAAGCCGGATTGATTTCATGTTGCGCCCATGAGTTCAGTATGAGTACAGATCAGATGCACATGGAAAGGTTCAGCTAAAATATTTACTGTTACAGGGTGATTCACGAATAAATCGCAATAGCTTTTGCAAACACTCGATAATTCGACAGTTTCGTCACAGAGAAATTATTCCATGAAGTTAATACCTATAGTAGTTAACAATTTTCAGTCTTAAATACTTCATAATAATTACTTTTCACACAGGGTGAGCCGTAAATAATATGCTTTGAAATAATTGAAAGGAGATCTTTTCTGGTGAATTTTGAATAACTGTCTAACATAACAGCAAGTGAGCATAACCGCAAGAATTTTTAAATATATAAGTATACAAGGTGATTTAGAAATAATCACCTACCAAAAATACACATTTCTTGCGTGCGTAGATCATCCTAAATAAACTTTTTTTTGTTGAAAAAAGTATATTTATAAAGTAATAACCGAGGTTATGACTATAATGAGATTTAAACTTTTCAATATACCTAGTTTTAACTCACTCAACACGAATATTGTGGACTGTGGAGTACCTACCAATAAAAAAATATTCGTATTTCACCTACATAAGAAGAAGGTTTATTGTCATCTTTTTGGGGGTGATAGCGCAATTAGTAAGCGCGCTCATAAAGATACTCAAAATTCACCAAATAGTTCTTATTTCAATCAATTCAAAGCATAATTGTTTTCGGTATGGTTGGCTGTATGACTCACCCTGTATGAAGAGTAAACATAATGAAGTATTTCAGACTGAAAATTGTGAACGACTAGGTATTAACATCATGGAATAATTTCTCTGTGACGAAACTGTAGAATTATCGAGTGTTCGCAAAAGCTATTGTGATTTATTCGTGAATCACCCTGTATAACAGTAAATATTTTAGCTGAACCTTTCCATGTGCATCTGATCTGCTCTCATACTGAACTCATGGGCGCAACATAAAATCAATCCGGCTTTTCAATTTGAAAAAAAAATTGATGAAATAAGTTATACTCCGCTTTTACGCCATGTATCTCGAAAACTGGTCATAGTATCGGATTTAGAATTCATACTTCGGGAGATGTTGTGGGAATCAATATATAGTGAGAAAATAGTTGCATTTGACCGAGGAAATTTTCGAATACAGGGTGTTCATGTTTTTTGTACTTTTCCCAAAATTGAAAAGCTTCCTATGAATAAACCACCCTGAATATTTTGGAGATTAGAGACACACATATGCTAGTGGTATTACTTTTCCCAAAAATCAATTCAAAAATACACGGTTTCGAATTAATCCTAAAAAAATATGATTATGTCTAGTGGTTCTCTCTGTGAAACACCCTGTATAAAAAATATGCACGGTGCAATATTTTGTCGTCATAATACTGAATCGAAAAGAACATTTCAAAAATATGCCTTCCTGACGTCACTATAGAAAAGGTGAATTTTGGCAAAAAACTACCGTCATATATTCGTGAATCACCCGGTAAATATAAATATTTTTAATCATACGTATCCACTTATTTCATTACTAGAACAATGAATAATACATCCCACATATATTACAAGAACATGTAGTAAACGTGTGTATGCAACAGAAATCCAATATAACTCTTAATAATTAGCAAATATATCCGAAAATCTGGGCAATTTTCAACTTTAACACCCCGTATTTAGAAAACTAGCCATAGGATTGGGTTGGGCCCATTGACACTGTTGGTCACTGAGTCGGGTACAACAACATGCCAAACTTTCAGAAAATTTGACCGGTCGCCACTTTTCATACTAAAAGTGCGGGGTCCTTTTACACAAAAAGATGAATATTCCCTGAAGTATCAAACCTATAGGAAGGAACTAATTACAGATTCGTAATCTATACGACCTCGAATTAGTAGAAACAGTAACTTTGTTGGCAATCTGAGAATATTTCGGCAAAACTTCCATACTTCGGAAAATTTCGCGTATTAAAAAAAAAAAAAAATTTAGTGGACTGTCACGAAAAATATCATGAAATCCAAAACTATATAATTGTATTTTATAATAAATGATATTTTCCATAATTCTTCCATTTCTTCAGGAAAATTGACCAAAGTTTGCCATTTCGCCTAAAAATCACCCGATTTTCGGTGAAAGTTATAGCATCAATATTCCTTACCCACACATTCTCATCTATTGGCCTCTTGTAAATAACATTGTAAGTGAGGCGTCCATGAGTAGCATTAATTTTTTTATAGCTCAAATTGGTCAATGGACTCTCCAACTCATCATTATCCGGACAAGCAACAATCTTTTCTACCGAAAGTTTATATCTTTTTGCCTGAAAACTATCGATTTATTCAATTATTTTCGTTAGCTGGTCAAACTCACGAATCCGCACTGATGAAATTTGAACTCCAAAGATAGAACTATGAGAGCCACCAAGAAATATATCGCAGACATTTCTGTTACAGTGGGTGTTCAGTGTGAACAATCGCTGTGATTATTTCAAAAATCATCGTTAATGAAGAAGATTGGTATCTAACTCATGAACATTAGTGTAGTGTCGAAAACAATTACGTTGGCTAATGTTTGGAACAAATCTAGAAATCTATTGAAATAATACGTAATTTGAAGACTATCACGCTCAAAGCCGCCTATATGATGAAAACAAACCTCAGAGGTCTCCCCGTATAAGTCATAGACAAACTACACTGCGAAAAAAAATCAACGCACATTCTGAAAATCTCAATTTTAATGAAAGTTAACTCTATATTGACTTTATAACTTATTTTTTATGTTCTCTCGGGAAGGTTTTGAACGAAACAAGACACATTAAATGGAAGAAAAATTCAGGATTTCAACGAATCTTATGTGAAAGAAGAGAAATGAACAATTTTCAAAATACTGAAATGCTGATAAGTGATTTAATACTTGGTATTTCCACCCCTTGCGTTAATTACAGCTCGGCAACGACGGTTCATACTCAAAATGAGTGATCTTAAAATGTTCTGATCTAATCCTTTCCAGATTTCTCCGAGTTGGATTCCTAAGTCATTAAGAGTAGCTGGATGATTTTCTGAACTTCTCAGCCTTCTATTGAGGTTGTCCCAAACCTGCTCAATCGGATTGAGATCTGGACTTCTTGCTGGCCATTCCATTTGAGAGACTTCAACCTCTTCAAGGTACTCCTGAACGATGCGCGCACGATGGGGTCTGGCATTATCGTCCATGAAAATGAAATTTTCACCAATCTTTGGGGCACTACATGCTCTTCAAGAATGTTCCTTAATACTTATCAGCATTCATAGCTCCATTATCAACGACCACTATAGGTCTGTGCGAGCAGTCAAAGATATTCCACCCCATACCATAATCGATCCTCCCCCGAAACCAGTAGTATTCAGGAAATTGCACTGAGCATATCTTTCATGTGGACGTCTGTATACAAGGGAACGTCGATCACAATGGTAGAGGCAGAATCTAGACTCATCTGTGAAGAGAACTCTTTCCCAATCGGCCTCTTCCCAATGGATATGCTCTCTCGCAAAATCCAAACGCGCCCTTCGATGGGCTGGGGTAAGAGCTGGGCCTCTTAAATCATATTCTCTGAGGCTATTTCTTATTGTCTGAGTGATAATTTGCACCTCATGAGTTTGCTCAAGCTGATTTTGAAGGATGCGAGCGGTTGCAAACCGTTGTCTCAACGAAGAAACTCTCAAGTAACGTTCTTGAATGGCAGTTGTTACTTGTGGTCTTGGTCTACCCTGTCCTGGTCTTCGGACATTCATACCTGTCTCCCTGAATCGCTGCAACATTCTGAACACACTTGTATGGGAAACTCCAAACCTTTCTGCAATTCTTGTGTATGTCCACCCTTCTTCTCGCAAAACTACCGCTTCGGCACATTCCTCTTGGGTCAAATTGCGTGTTTCGCGTTGCATAGCGATCGAGTGTAGAAAATCAAACGAAAGAAAAACTATTGATCACTAGAATTCATCGAGAACAACTGATTTTAGAATGGAGCCAATACATTCAAAATCTGATAATATCATCTTTTTTTATTCCTGCTGGGAGAAAACATCTGTATTGAAGAAAAACGTTGAAAGTGGATAACATATGCATGCATAATTCTGATAAAAATAATTATCATTGAGAACACCTTCAGTTGTAGAATAAATTTGAGATTTCCATAATGTGCGTTAATGTTTTTGCGCAGTGTATATGGTTTGATTGATAGTTTCTAAAATATACTTAAGGAGTAGGTATTATCCCACATTTTGTTACTCGAAATCGAAAGCAGCTATAAATAATAATAGAACATCAAAAAGTCTCTGAAGAAAACAAAGATTCCTTTTAATTTTTTTAAAACTACCATTGTGAGCAGTGTGAAAGAATACGAAAAAATGTATAACTCGAAAACTATACAAAATAGTTTAAGATACGTTCATGATCGAAAAGTAACGACGAACTCAAACTAAGACTGCTGCTCCCCCTAACGGAAAATCCGGAAAATCTCCGGAAAAAGGGCATGCGCTATCTGTCCTTACATATCGATTTGACCCATTAATGCGGCATATTGTTGGTAACTGATGAACTATCTGGACCATTCATGTTTTCTTGAAAATAATGTTATTATGTGGAGGAGCAAAAATAGTTTTTTTGTGGTTGTTGATTCCTGGAGTGGTGTTAGCCCAGGAAGAAAACAGAGAGAGGAAACAACACCCAGAATTGACGAAACTGTAAGATAATATGAAGATCTCAATCCAGAATTGAAAAGAGTTTGTTATTTGTGGGCCTAAAGTGGTATACATGAAAAATAACAAAGAATGAGTTGTAAATACATCAAAAATTAAGAAATAATTTGATATTGTGCACCAAAATTATCCTCTAATGTTTATATTCACACAACCGTGTTGAGAATTGTTATAAATGAAGATTCACGAAGAATTTGAATCCAAATAAAACGCGTCTTAACATTTTTTCTTATATGTCTAGATTGCATAACAAATTTGATTTTTTTTTATTGGGCAAAATATAATTTTTCATTGTGTATTAATATATTTAATTGATCTTTTCTTTCAGAGTGAGGAATTGGGCCCAAAAGTTGGGTGGGGAGCTATGGCATTTCGGTGAATTAGTAACAAGAAGAACCATGGTGATCGATGTGAGTTGAATTACTGATTTTTGATAAGTTATTGGCTCATTTCCATATTTCTTAGAGTTTCAAAGATACAACAATAGTAAGGGAGGATGGAGAGGCTTTGCTTAAAGATATTCACGAGAGGATAAGTCACATGATGAAGCAAAAAGTGGAGGCTGTAAAGGTAAGTGCTGAGAAAAAGAAATAGATTAAGAATTTATAAAATTGTAACACCATTTGCAGAGAATCATGGATATAGCAGAGCAAGCAGCCAAAGCTCAAAAAGAAGACGATATAGATGAAGATTTCCAGTTCTACAATTCCAAGAACTTGACAAACTCAGCACCAAACTATACGGTAGATGATGAGGAGGATCTTCAAGTAGGTTCCAACCTTAGTCCAGAATTGCATGTGAATTACTAACTATACATATTCTTTAGCAAAACGAGACGCCTAAGCTCCAGGAGTTAAAATACAATGATCCACTGATCTCATCCTACAGCTATGATGAAAAATATCGATCGATGGTACAGCAAGGAGAGACAGAATTTCAGCAAGATCAAGAACCAAGCGAGGAAAGTGACACTTTCAAGGAAGACCTCGAAGGCACTGAGGAAATAGAGGTTAGACTATTAGCTATTAGGCAGGAAGGTGTAATGACGTCTTTATGACGACTTCCTTAGTTATCTGGTCAGCTGAAATAGGTCTACAGTTACCTCTATAATTCTACTTCTCAGGAAAGTTTCAAAGATCTTTCTTTATCTTTTAGATAACCGATGGTACAGAGAAAGACCCTCAAGCTAGCCAAACTCCTATAAGAGATAAAACTCGCTTACCATTTTACCCCAACAGAAGATTCTACAACATACCGGTTAATACGAACTTCAGTGCAGTACATGTTCCGAGTAATGTGTATGATAGATGTAAGTAAGCTTCAATATTTGATATTGGACTTGCTAGAAACGAATATTCACCCTCATTCTGTCATTTGTTATGTTATGAGTATAGAGTCAACCAGAAGCGATTCAACGATTCTTATTTGTGGTATTTTCAGCGAAAGATGTTCTCACTGGCATCATTTGGTCTGAAGAGTTGGACAAGACTTTCCGAAACAACTATAAACTAGATCCAACCCTGTCCTGGCAATATTTCGGGAGTTCTACAGGATTCATGAGGCAGTTTCCAGGTTCGTGAAAATCTAGATATTTCTCATCATCTCCAAACCTTGAAGTTCACAAAGCCGGAAGTGAAAAACAAAAGTTTTCTACTTCTTTTTCAGCTATGCAATGGCACGAAGAGCCCTTGGACCTCTACGACTGCCGAGCTCGGTCTTGGTTCCTTCAAGGGGCATCATCTCCAAAAGACGTCATAATCCTGGTAGACAGATCTGGTTCAATGACTGGAGTACGAAAGGAAGTAGCAAAACATGTGGTTCATAACATTCTAGACACCCTTGGAAACAACGATTACGTCAACATCTATACCTTCAGCAATACCACAACTCCTTTGGTCGACTGCTTCGAAAACCTGTTGGTACAGGTGAGTAGATGGAAACCAGTTGAAACAAGATTAAGTTGATTAATTTCTTTTATGTTAAGGCGAACATGGCGAATGTACGTATGTTGGCGGAGAGTATGACCAATTTCAAGACTGAGCAAATCGCCAATTTCTCTTTGGCTTTGATCACAGCTTTCGAAATCCTGCAGGATTATAGGGAGAGCAAGCAAGGTGGGTTTTATGGGTGAGGTTTTGTAATATTGGTTACAATGGTGGTTTTTGCAGGTGCTGGATGTAACCAAGCCATCATGTTGGTGACTGACGGAGTCCAAAATAACTATACCCACATCTTCGAGCAATACAACTGGCAGAAACCTTTTGTCAACGTTAGAATCTTCACCTATTTGATCGGCAGAGAAGTTTCGAATGTCAAGGAGGTTAAATGGATGGCCTGTGCGAATCAAGGTACCTCATTCTCAAAAATTTGTGCAAGTAAAATCACCTGGTTTGTTTCTCTTGCAGGATATTTCACTCATCTGAGCACATACGCAGAGGTAAGGGAAGAAGTGCTCCAATACATACCAGTAATGGCTCGTCCGATGGTTCTAAATCCAAACCACAAACCTAACCCAACCTGGACTCCCATCTATGCTGACGTCACTGACCCCAAACTCACCAACTGGCTCTGGATAAACAGAGAGAGGAACAGACAGAGAGAGAGGTTCTTGGGATACAGACCAAACAAAACTCAGATATCGCCAGATGTTCTGGACAAGAAGTTTGTCCATCAACAGAAGGCTGTAAGTGAATTGACACTTCGTAAAAGTGGAGATCATGATTTTATGTTTACAGAAACAGGATAACTATGGGGATCTACAGGTTTACCATATGATGACCTCAGTGTCCCTGCCAGTTTATGATAAGAAGCAGCGTAAGGTGAGTTGAGAGGTTCTGGTAGATCTTGAAAGAACTTTGTCGATTCCAAATGTTTATTACTTCAGCCATGTACATAGTGTCATTTTCACAGAATTTTACAGAAAAAGTGCGTATAAACGAGGCTGTTTGGATTGATGTTGTACGAGAGGTAACATTGATGAGAGTCAAGTTTTTTTATTGAGGTGTTCTAGATACAGAGAGAGTTAGCTGCAGAAATTCGAAATGTTTGGGACCTTCCTCTTGAGATTTTAGGAATTCTTGCTGCATTCAAGCTACTCAATCTTGCCTCCAACAGGCTGGACAAATTTTCATCTGTCCTAGCATTCATCTGGATAACCTGCGAGTCAGTAGCTCTGACTCCAGCTTATTCAAGAGCTCAAATTTCAACCCCAGAAGCATTTCGAATTTCACCATAGGAGGCTAGTCGTTTAGACCACGATGTACCTAAGGAAATACGAAATGTGATAGAGCAGTCTTTGTCAGAGAGTAGAAGAGCTAGATGATTAGGTGTTCACTGTGACTAGATACTTTGAAACGTAAAATGATAGTATTCGATGTTGTAACCTATTTGGTGATGTCATTTTGACAAATAACTTTGGTTAGTCTCAGCCAAATAAGAAATGATTATATTCCAAGACTAAATTAATGTAAAAACTGTTCTTATGTTTAAATTCTGGTTTCTCCTGCTGTTCATCAAAATCACCAATGCATCACCCACCGATCCAGACTCGAAGATCTTTGATTTACATTGGTCCAACTCACCAAAGCCATCCAACCAACACAACCTTGAAAAGTTCGAGGTGACATCATCTGTAGGAGAGAAGTACACCTGCTTCATATCAAACAATGGTCCAGAAAAAGAAATAGAGAGTACATCCTATAAAGGTCCTCTTGCAGTAGATTTCGTCGAGCATCTCTTCAACAAAGGAATCTGCTCCTACAGACTGGATCCTTATTGGACCTTCGAGGTGTGCCATGGAAGACACATCCGTCAGTATCACGAAGTTCTTGATGGGTCAAAATTGAAACTACAGCAATATACTTTGGGCAGGATGGGTACTAAGGAACGAGAAATGGTTATCAGGAAGAAGAAAGAAGAAGAATTGAAAACATTGCAGAATTCCTCGTTTAGAATACCAGTTAAGAAGATTGAAAATAAAGAACTGCCCTACGTTGAGATAGCAATGACTGATGGATCTGTTTGTGATCAAAATCGAAGGAGACTCAGAAGGTCCAACGTCTTTTATATGTGTGATATGAAAGGAAATCATGATATTCACACAGTTAAAGAAGTATCTTCATGCGTATACGAAATTGTCATCCTTACCCCACTCTTATGTGCCCACCCTTTATATAGACAGAAAAAGATACCTGCTTGTCCCATAACCTGTTACGCTAACGGAAAATCGCCGAAATTACCTTTTTACCTTGCGAAGATGTACTGGGAACGAAAGAAAGTTATTGACGATGCTGCTAAAGGAGAAGGTAGAATGGAATACTTGTCGTACGACAAAAAGTCGGACGATCTAACAGCCGTTGACTCAACCCTAGTGGCAGATTTTTTGGCTGGGAAAAACTGCATCAGTGGCGGCACCGGTGGTTGGAAGTACGAGTTTTGTTACGGGAAATACATAAACAAATATACTTACGGTTTATTCGGACTGAAATATACAGTCTGTCTCGGTAAATTTGACCTGAACAAACACTTGGAATGGATCAGGAACCGACCGTACAAACGACCTAAACCAGTGGCTCACAGGACGTATATAAGCCAATTTTACACCGGTGGTTCTGTTAGTAACATCACTGGAAGACCTAGGCAGACTGAGGTCAAGTTGAAATGTATGGAGAATTCGGCCAATAGGAACGCTTTGGTGGTGTACCTTTATGAAACTAATCATGGGGAATATTTGTTGGGTATCGAGTCACCCATTCTGTGTCACGTGGTCCCATTGGCGGATGAAGATGGGTTGATTTTCTACAAGACTTAAGTGATGTTGGTGCTGTGGTTTAGTGAATAAAGCTGTTTCGAAATTGATGAATTTGATTTGATGGATATGGGGTGTATTTGGGTATTTTGTATGCTACCTTTGTAGTTATAGTTCGAGTTTTGTAGGGGGGTTACATGGTTCCTGAAGCGTCAATGTCCTCTGAGGAGGCCAGTGAGGAGGCGTATCTTATTCCTACTGACATTCAATTAATTCTAGGTTCATACAGTTCCAAAATCCCAAAGGAATTTATCCCTCCAGAGTGGTTCTTTTCAGTTTTTTCCTTCTTCAAAAACTCTCTCTCATAGGTGCATTTGCAGAAAAGGTTCTGGACCAATAAGTGGCGTTTTTGCTCCCTTTCTTGCTACTGTGTTGGCCTCTTCGTATCCTTTGATTCCTGATTGACCAGGAACCCATATTAAACATTTTTTCTTGCCCACTTCATTGACATATTGACATATCAGCTTTGAGTTGATGACATAGGAGTTCAGTGCTTTGATAGCAGCTTGACTATCACAATGGACCATTATGTCACACCTTTGATAGTTTCTTTCTAGGTTTATGTCTACACATCTTTCGATAGCAAGTATTTCTTCATGAAAACACTCGAATGGGAGCCTAACAATATTGTCCACTTGGTTCTTGCCCTCATCGTGGTTTTATGATACCTTATACAGTAATAATGTCAGGACCAATGACCAAACTTGGCAAGAACTGTAGAGTCCGTTTCACATATCATTACAAATAAACTCCTCCCCAAAATTCAAGGTTATCAATAGTTTTTGAAGTTGCATATGTTCCCTATCATCTTGGCATCTATTACAAAGACCTCCTGATGCCCACAGACCAAAAACCACAGCCACAAATGTTTCATTAGCTCCGAGATCTACTGCTTCAACTTTGGCAGGATATTCTCGATATCTCGGTGGAAAGCACGAAGAGAAGATGCCAAGCAAAAGGGCTGAAGAGAAACACAAATAAGTTCAATATCTTTAATTTTTGAGGAGCAGTTTAAATAATACCATTGTTTAATTAAACAATGATAATACTAATATAGCTAATTGTCTAAATATGTAATTGATATACTTTACGTTTTCAATGATCCAATTAGTGTATTTAATTAGGTTTCTTTTTTCAAAGAATCTGAATATTTAAAAGTGTTACATACTTGTTTTCAAAATTAACAAACTGATTGTAGACGAATAAAATGTAGTAGATATTATAGAAACACAAATAGAAAGCTAGACTTTAGAAAATAGAAAACAATAATATTAATTATATAGACCATATAGTGAAAAAATAATAGTTAACAAAATGTTTTATAGTAATGCCATAATAGAAGCGAATAGAAGAAAAGTTAGAGTGGTAGTCTCCTTCAGAAACTGATCTCTCTTCATTTTCAGGAAAGAGTTGCAAATCTCTTAGGGGTTGCTGGTACAGACGTACCTATAGAGTATATACAAAGACTGATGTTACCATATAGAGTAAGTTGTTTTGTTTCCCTTTAATATTGCGATTAAAGTAATTAATTTTTTACAGTTGGGCGTCAATGGATATGCTTTTATAGTCACTAATAATGGCTATATTCTGAGTCATCCTGACCTCAGACCAGTGGTGAGAGTCTTCATAATTCTAGAATTTTCAAAACGCTCGCTGTATTTTCGTAAAACAAGATAACTCTTTGTATTTTTCTCTGCAGTACCAAGGCATTCTCAAACCGGCATATAATAGAGTCGATTTGATAGAAGTAGAGCTTCTGGATGATGGTGATGCCGATCCTAGGACCTGGTCTGAGGAACTTAAAGAGTTCAGGAAGAGGGTAGTGATGCAAAAGAAGGGAAACAAAACCTTCAACGTCAAAACCCACTTAGATGACATGGTATTTTATTTATTCCTATCGAATCCAGTTGTATCACTTTAAATTGTCATAAATTACAGAGGAGAATCATCATCAGCACCAGGCACTATTTTTACATGGGCCTTAACGACACTCCTTTCGGTCTGGTGGTTGCTCTACCCGGTAAATACGGTTTTAACAGGGTGCAACACCCTGTAGAGAACGACATTCACCGTATGCGGTCGAACGACAAAATCAAAAGACCGTTTACTCAGTTCTTCACTGGAAATTGGACCATACACCCTGAATGGTATGGTTGAGTTACTCAAACTTGGTTCCTGAATTAATTTTTGGCGTTTTCAGGCATTACTGCCGATTTTTGGATGATTATCATCATTTTGATACTCCAGAACAGGAATTCTTGCATTTCCTGGAGAAGATGGAGAGTCCTGGATGGAAGTGGACGTCAGAATGTGAGTAATAAACATATTTTTGGGATTGAAAAAGATTATTGTGAAGCTCTTCTTTTAGGTGATAGAAAATTGATATGTAAAGTAGTAGCAGATGCTAAGATAACATCGTGGTTCAGCCAGAATATAACCACGACTAGTAAGGAAGAGAATGGGTAAGAAAATATATAAAACAAAGTAGATATCTTCAAACTTAACATTCTGAAAACTCTTAAATGAGATAAGACATGAATTTTCAGAATATGACTTAATGCACATATTAATTTCTTTGCCTTTTTCAAAAGACCAATAGCTCTGTTGACGACTCTGATATCAAGGTACAGTAGTGCGGGTAGCTCTTTTTGTTACAGGTACTTTGAATGTTTGCTTGGTTTCGATGCAATTTTAGATCGTTTTTGGACTTCTGAAGTGGGATATTTCCGGAATATTCATCTAATATTTGCATTTTTCCTCATAATGTAATCTGAGATTATTTGTTTTTCGTTTTTCTTTATAGCCTAGGATTTATTTGAAAAAATTTAGATGAAAATGTCACACAAAAGCAGCTGAGACTTTGACTAACAACATTCATTTCTTTATCACAGCATTTCTTTTCAGATTAATCCTTTTTCGTTTATGCTGCTGATGGAATTTCAATTTGTATTCTCTTTCAGCTTGATGGAAATCTAGTACAGATGAACTTCCAGTCTTCAAACTTCTCTTCCATCAAATTTCTCTTCCATAAAATTTTGAATAAGGAATCACCCTTTGAAATCTTTCGCATCAATTCAGGAAAACCCTGTATTTGCATATCTGATATATTTTTGATATCGAAGAAAGCTTTCCTCAGATATTTCATGACTTTTCCTCGTTTCATGCAGACCGGAGTTCATAAAACGCTTCGGCATCACTGTGGCTTTCCTGGCCACTCACAGTGGCTTGACGAGGTGGCAAGACTTCCCTCAAAACATCGACTTGACCACCAGTGAGCCATCGTAAGTTCCCTGGACGATCAGAGTAGGTATCTGGAACTCAGAAAACTTTTTTGTAGGAACTTCCACATCGTTCACAACAGAGCCATCGATGAAGTGTGGTACAGAAGAGCTGTTGAGAGGCACTACGTCGATCCAAGAGGGTTCATATATTCCGTTCCTTTCGAAATAGGTGACTAACTAACTAGTAGTAGTAGTAGTAGAATCTTCTATAGAGGAGTGTCATGTTTTGCATCTGTCATTGCTCTCCCAATGTCCCAAAAAGGTCAGATCTAATGAATTTAACCTTTGATGCAAGTGCATCAGCGTTTTCGTTACCCTCAAGGCCACAGTGCTCTGGCACCCATGAGAGAGTCACTCTTTTGTCTCTGGCCAGTTGCTTGTGGTATTGCGGCATTTCCAGGTGGACACTGAGCACTGGTAGTTAGATTCCTGAGCTCTCAGTGCTGTTACTAAATTTTAAAGTGCCCCTTGGAGGTTTCTTTACAAAAATTTTTGGGCACACCCATAGATAGCCATTATACTTCTATGCCTGCCCCCTCAGCAGATTTTCTTTCATCAGTGACCATATGGATGACTTTTTGTCCATTTGATTCACGTAATATACTGCACTTTCTCTATCACGTAAGACGAAGGGTGTTTCGAAATCAAAAGTAGTAGGCATTATGTCATAGGTTCTAGTCTACTTCTGAATGAAAACTCATGTACTAATTTCTAGGCCACGAAAGCAACGTACTGGTGACTGTCAGCCATGCCATCTTCCGCGATGATTCGAGCAAAAGAGCTCCTGCAGCAGTCGTTGGGTACCAGTTTTACCACTCATCTTTGTACTCCTTATTCAAGAACATCACAACAGCGGTAATATCTTAAGCACCTCCCATTCCTTCAAAAACCTGACTGATACCTGATTGCAGTGTGGTGACATGCCTTGCACCAGAACCTGTGACTCAAAAGAGCTTCATTGCTTAATGGTAGACGATAATGGATACGTAATTGTCAGTAACAACGTCCAAGACACTGGGTTCTTCTTTGGTAAAATAAGACCTGACATTATGAAAGAACTGCTCAGGGAAAACATATACAAAGTTACCAGGATATTCGATTACCAAGGACTCTGTCCAGAAGCTGGAGAAATGGCTAATCCTGCAAGCAAGATCCTTACAGTAAGTACCTTGGTGTTGCTGCATCAATTGTTGACTTGACAGCACTCTTTCCAGCCCTTTATACACATCTCGAACATCTTTCATTGGGGCCTGACTACCCTGGCTTTCTTGGTAAACCTGGCGATGGGAGACGAGTATGGTTCATTATTGTACCAAACTCCTGACCCTTCGGAAGACCATTTAGACCACGAGCAGCTTTTTGTGGATGCCGATCCACAGGAGGACATAGAGAACCACGATCAACCTTACTTCAAGTTAAACGAGAAGGAGTTCATTGCTAAGTATCGAATACAGAAAACTAAACCAGAGACTTGTGACAATGAGATGTGGATCTACAGCCTGGTGCATTATACTGAGAGAAACATGTCTAACAGTGGTTATAATAAGACCATGACGGATTGTTCTAGGTGAGTATGCACGCAGTCAAGGAAGTAGTACTTAAGGGTAGACGAAATATACCCCAAAAGAATCTTCCATCCTTCTACCTTTTTCTGGCATAAAGTTCTTTCTCCACAGTGAGCCCTTCGTTGTCCAAGAACCATTTGCTGAATGTTAAGTTTTGTATTTCAGACCTTTTATCGTCCAGAGAGTGTCTGGTAGCAACATGATCCTCTTGGTCATAAACAACCTATGCAGGGCTAACCATGATGAAACCATACCATGGCCTGAGCCCACCCAGTACAACTATAACATGAGTACCACGTGCTATAAAGTTTTATATAACGATCTACCAAGGCGTCATTATATGAGCTGCATCAACAGAAACATAAATGTGAGTAGAACACCTTGGACATTTTTAAGTGCATGTTTATACTGTTACTGATCTTTACAATAAGGAAAAATCTTAACTCTTTTTCAGGAGAGCGAGATCACACTCTGTGGCAGAGGGACCAACCTTAAATTTTCCATAGAATTGCTGGTACTGCTACTAGCAGCACTGCTGCTATCTCTGATGCATCTTCATTAAAATTATCAACATCTTAACTTAGATAATTTCCAAAATCTGTGATATGTCTACATTTACTGATATAATATGATTTCTGTTGAGATATATTTACAATTAATTGTTGATTGTTGACGTCTTAAAGAGTGGATAGCGCTCAGATGAGTTTTCGTATTGATGCAGTCAGAGGAACTCAGAAGAAGCAAACTAAGATGAGTAAGATGTCCATTGAAATACTCAAGTACCCATTTTCGTTTTAAATTAATTTCACAACCGAAGAACGCATATTCATAAAAAAATCGCTGTACGCAGTACACCTACAATATACCCCAGGGGTCTGTTCTAGTCCCTTTGCAATTCTTCTGCCAAATTTTGAATGCTCAATATCGAATTCTCCTATTGGTTTTAAGCTATGCATTTTTCCCTGGTGGATTTAGCAATTTTAACAATTTATTCAGTCATCAACCTTAGATATATTATCAGCATTACAAATCTATTTTGTAACAATTAGGGGCTTTTGAACCTATAAATAAATAGTGGTTTATTCAACTAGAAAACAAAGAGATAGTTCGAATTTTGAAAAGTCTAACTTGATATTCAGAATGGATAGACGTTAATGTACTGGGTGTCCCAGATGATTCGTTTCATTTAGATTGTCTGAATGTTGCTTTTGAAAGTTGCTATCAAGAAAGTATGGAAAAAGGGTGACAAAATAATTTCAACACATGTTGTTGTGTTTTAAAATAACTTCTTTATTTTTGAAATGATCAGCGAATTATATGAATTCCCGAATTTTGATGTTTCTCATATCTAGCTGGACATCTTGTATCTGTCCAGATTTTGTACAGGTCTCCGTCCCTTTGTTGATATTTCAAAAAGAAAGAGCTTTATCCTCATGCTTTTCGCTAAAATAATTTTGTGAATTGTGAGTTAAGTTGTTTAGTTATTCATCCCCAGTATTTTAAGGCGTTTACGTGTCAAAGATATATTTCATATATTGTTTGAGATAGAAAATAATTCAAATAATTCCCCAAACGAAAATATCCTCAAGATTTTTTAATTGTTGCTAAAAGTATTCAGTTTGTTTGTTTGCTGCTGTTTCAGTAGTGAAATATATCTAGGAATAACTGATTGTATTGATTATTTGAAGGTTATTGATTCAATTAAAACATATCTACTGAAAAATACAATTGAATATATTATTGACATCTTTTTATTTTATGAGCCCACTTTCGCACTTTCTACTGGTACAAAAAGGCTATATCATATCGTTACCATGTCTGTATTTTTCCATTCGTGAAAACGATAACTCTCGAACTGATAAACCTAGAGACTTAGAAGTGTCGTCTTCTTTGACAGCTGTTAGTTTTTCCTGATGGGTTTTGAACTGGAAAATGCGAATCTACCTACAAGCGAAGACACTTCGCTACAAGCCATATGAAAGAGCACTAGATGAAATTCTATGCCTTGATCACAGAATCGTTTTGTTGTCAACCTCTAAAACGAAATGTCAAGTTTGTAAATAAAAACCTGGAATAATTTGAATGGAACATCTTATCACGTAATTTACGATTGTTTACCGGTTTTCCCTATTGAACACATTTACGTTTCAGTCACTCAAGGTCCTAAGACATGCTGTTCGTAATACCTTGGATTGAAAATAGAAAATGAATCATGGAATCCCTAAGGAATCTTTTTGTCAGAAAACAAACACTATTCGCTAAAATTGTACTAAATAAACGTACCTACGCCAGGTATATATTAATTAAACAACACATAAGCGGTTTAGATTCCTAATAATGTGTTTTCATGTACATTTATTCAATGTCAGGCTTCCGAAACTCTTTTCCATTCTAGATTAGCTGAAGTTGGGAGATTAGAGTCTCCTAAATTAGGTGGGAAATACGAAACAGGGCAGCTCATTTTACATCGTGTATTTGGATATAGAGGTGTAGTATTATTTCCTTGGATAGCAAGGGTGTACGACCGAGACATACCACAACAGAGAGATGAATCCGAGGATCAATTCGGAGGCAGTCGTGGACTTGGCAAAGAAGTTAAAGGAAGAATGCATACCTTTTACCAAGTTTTGATAGATCAAAGAGACTGTCCATTCATTGTACGTTTCTATATGAGTTCTTTAATTCCTCATTATTTTAGTCAATTTTAGAGAGCTCAAACTGAAGCTGTAACCTTTTTGGGTAACCAAGAGTCCTCTAGAAGTTTATATGCAATTCCGGGGCTGGACTACGTAGCTCATGAAGATATAATGCCATACTCAAGTGTTGAAAAGAATCCTTTGCAGCACGAGTTATTTGATAAATTTTTGGAGTATGACAAAACTAAAGGTTAGATTTTTATTCGTTAGATTCTTTCTGTTTTGATTAAAACCATTTTAGATCCCCCGTATATTGCTCATGAAACCCTACGTGCCTGGCAGAAAAAGAACCATCCTTGGTTGGAACTCTCAGACGTCCACAAAGAAACCACAGAAAATATTAGAGTTACTGTGATACCCTTCTACATGGGATGCAGGGAATCCCATGCTAATTCTGTATATTGGGTACGATACATTCTCTTTTTTAACCGTTCCCATTTGTGATACAATTTTTTTTAGTGGCGATATTGTATAAGGTTGGAGAATCTAGGACATCTGAGCGTACAACTACGAGAAAGGCACTGGCGTATCTTCTCCCTGTCAGGCACCTTGGAGACTGTGAGGGGTAGGGGAGTTGTCGGCCAAGAACCGGCTTTAACGAAAACTTTGCCCGCTTTTCAGTATAGTAGTCACGTGAGCCTGCAAGCCCCCAGTGGGCATATGTGGTAAGCATATGCTTTCTTAACTTTTTCAAGGAGTGTATTTTTTGTATATTCAACCGTTACTCTTCTGTGAAGGTATTCTTTTTATAAATCGGCAAAAAATTCAGAACGATTCTGAGCAAATTTTCGAATTTCTTTTTTAGCCAATGGATATCAATGTCTATTTTTGTCAAAATATGGATGAATGTCTAGGTTTTGAGTAATTTTATTCAGTGAAATAAGAGAGAATTTTTTCAATAATTTCGAAACACCCTGTAAATTTATTTAGTGTTCTCATATGATTCAAATATGTTTTATTTCAAAGAGCAGTTCAATCTCAACATTTCAGTCTTTTATTCGTCTGAATATCTCTTTTGGTTTATGAAATATAGGAACTTTTTGAAAAAAATCACCTTTATTATCTCTTGGGCAAAAAGTTATTGAGACAAATCTTTCAAGTTGTTTACTATCATTCAAATATGTTTTATTTCAAAGAGCATTTCATTCTCAACATTTTAGTCTTTTATTCGTCTCAATATCTTTTTTGGTTTAGGAAATATAGGAACTGTTTCGAAAAGAAACACCTATATTATCTCTTGGACTAAGAAAGGTATTGAGATTAATCTTTTAGGTGGTTTCATATCATTCAAATATGTTTTATTTCAAAGAGCAATTCATTCTTAACATTTCAGTATTTTATTTGTCTTTATATCTTTCTAGGTTTAGAAAATATAGGAACATATGTATTATTATCTCATGAATCAAAAAAGATATTGAGACGAATAAAAAACCAAATGAAATTGATTTTCTATGTAAAATTTGAATGAAATTAGATTGAAAAACAATCTTACAGGGTGTTTAAAAGTTATTGAAAAAATTATTCAGTTTCTTGTTCCTTTCAACTTTTTTTTTCGAAAACTTACTTATCAAAAATTTCAACAGGGGTACATTCAGAATGGAAAGGGAAGATGGATACACCTTTGACTGCAGAATTCCTCCGTTTTCTTTAGAGAGTAAAGCAGACAATGTACCAGCAACTCCACCTCAATAAAACGACTGAAATATTTTATGTATGTAATTAGCTTGAAGACCGATACTATATTTTCTTGTGCATTCAATAAATTATCTGTAAAATAAATCTTTGTTTTATTACTTTTCGATTGAGTTTTTTTAGTGAAATTTGCAACACCAAGCTCTCGGAACAGATGAAATGAAAAATAAAACAATACTTATGATAATATATTACAATCAGCACAGACTGCGAACATAATAGACATTTTTTGTCAGTAAGAAAAAGCTAACTGAATGTTTCTCATTACATAAACTGCTATATTACAATTATTCAGATACACATCAATCCAAATGAAAATTAAATAAATCTCAATATTCCACAAATTTAACTAGCGTGGATAATTACTGCTGAAACCAAGCCCTACACCCCTCATCGTATGTGTGGCCGTTCTTGCCACTTCGTATTGCTGTTCCATCGAACTGAACATCTCTTCTTGTTTCTTGATGATGTCCACAGGTGGAACTGGTGCGGTTTCGGTTTGACCTTTTATGCCCATCAATCTCTTGAATTTGCTCGCGACTTTACCTATATGTGAAATAAATCATTGGAAAAACGTTTTCATAAAGAAACCATAAACTATTCTCCATTACTATGACCTGTCATCCGTCACAAAATGACAGTTTAGGTTATCCTCCTGTCATACAACTAAATTCTGTTCTGGATTTAATAAAATCACCATTTCAAACTTACCGTCTTGATCTTGGGCAAATGTGGTAGCTTCCCAAATTTTAGTAACTCTAGAAGTCGAAGCGGGAGCAGCAGAACTCTGAACTTGGGAAGGTTTGGCAACTGGCTTCTCCTGCGTCTCTTTCTTCTGCCACAGCAACTTACGTTTCTCAATCTGATCTCTGTACTTTCCAGTTATACCAGGCATAAAGAACCTGTCTTTATTTCCGCTCTGATTGTCTGCCGAAGTCTCTGAAGACTCTGATGTGAAAATACAACGATGTTTACCAAAATTTTACAAGTAGATGAATACTAACCATTCCTGGATCCGTTATTTTTGGGATACCCCCCGTACCTCCTCTGAGGTCCCCCATATTTGCCCCTGGAACCAGACCTCGATCTAGATCTCCTGGATCTACCACGCTTTGGCGATCTGCTGTATCTCCTTTCTCTACTCCGGTCCCTGCTACCAGATCTTCTTCTATCCCTGCTTGAGGACCTACGCCCCTTTCTGTCTCTGTAGCTGTCCCTTCTGTTGTCCCGACTGTATCTGTCAGATTTGGAGGCGTACCTAAAGTTAACCTCTCTGAATGACATTTGACAGTTCACTTCCGAATAAGGTTAGGTTAGTTACCTATCATCTTTTTTCTCTCTCACTCTGTCTTCATCCTTTCTGTCTCTACTTCTACTTCTCTCCCTGTATCTATCTTCTCTTCTGTTTCTGTGATCGTCTCTGGATCTATCATCCTTAGGACTGTTTCTTCTTCTTTCATCCCCACTGCCTCTATCTCTATTATCCTTGCTGTTACGAGAGCCATCGTTCGATTCCTGTTGAAAAAGTCTTACCTAAATGAAAATAACATTAATATCGGGGGTAGTGAATGGTGCAATGAGAGATTTTTAATTCAAAAGTGTTAAAAAAATATACATTCTCATATTCTTTGTTGGTTCACATGAACTCATAGGTACCAAAGTATTTTAAATAGGAATATAAATAGTTCGTACCAAACTAAATAAAAAAAAATATTAATTTTGAGCATACCAATAAAGGTAAGGGAAAATTGATGTCCCTTTGGTAACACTAATCAAGGCTTTGAAATAAAACTCGAGTAAGAAAATAGATCGTTACAGTACATACTTTCTTTTTGAACCCCAAATAACGATATGTTATCAATTCAAACTTTGCCAATACCAATACCTGTTAAAATACAAAATGTCGTTAGGGGGCTCGTGCCCCCCTCCTGGATACTCACCGATGGGAAGTTGGAAGCAACGATCAGAACAACTTGGTGTCGAGGTAGGTCTCTTGATACCACTTTACGTCTTTATAATATATTAACAGAGGTAAGTTAATATCAAATAGTTATCACTAATGTATTGTTTATGTTCTCAAATTTTGGGTGAAGTGTTTTAAAAAATGATTGAAGATAAAGAAATAATGCGTTTAAATCAAGGAGATTTCAGTAATATTGGTATTTTGATCATAAGAGCTTGGAACGTGGATCGAAATCGAAACAGAAGCAAAGAATATTCAAGCACATCAATGTAAAAGTTACCAACGAATAGATCCAAATGAATCTCACTTCTGTTTAGACTACGATGCTTGTTTTATATAGGACATCAATTCAATTGACTTCATTACCTCACTCAGGTCCATTTGAACTTCTTCATAGTTAGCATCGGCTTGATTATCAGATCGGATAGGCTCTCTTGTTTGGGAAACTTTCTTGTTGATAGCAGCTTGACGCCAGTCCTGTCAATGTAATGCTGATGATAGAATTGATATTCAAGTACATTAGTAAAGTTGAAACGTATTCAACGTTTGTTATTATTAACTGTTTGAAACCAGGTGAAGTACACTTCATATCAAAAATCGATGAACACTAGGGAAGCTCAAAATTTACCTTTGGTTGTTCATCAGACGAGTCCTCATAATCATCGTCACTTCCATAGTTAGCCAGGGAATCCATTTCTGCTTAATTATGAGGATAATTATCCAAAATGCATTAAATTTTGTGTAATTTTAGCTTTGCTGTAAGATTCTATTTCGATCTTTCTTCAATCGATGTTGTTCGAATTCACAGATCATGTGCCTGCTTTTATGATTCTTCACCCGCTTTTTCTTCTTCTTGTTACGTTCCCTAAAAGCAAATATTCCTCTTATGTGTTATAAGTTATTATTTAAAGATTCTACAGGTGTGCTTTTATAACGAGATACTTCTAATTTGTATGATATTTTTGAAAAAACCAAAATCTGACCATTCTGACCATGTGAAATCAACTTGGTCTGTGATTGTCAGTTGGTGTTAACCTAGTTTCATATCTGTCAAAATCTCCAAATGGAAATGAATTGTAAATAATAAATCAATTAAATACAAGAATCTGAGTTAATTTTTAATGAAAGAATGAAAGGACTTATTGTTTTGAAAAAAATGACCACTTTAACGCATCTCCCAATGAACTAAAAACAGTTATAATTTAACTCATAAGACTGATTGAGCCCCAGTATTGTGAGTATTGTGTCAATTTTAGTTGGTCAGTGGTTTATTTGTATGAATTTGTAGAAAAATCAAAGCAGGATGTCCGATAGTGTAGAACTTCAACAATTGGTGGATGAGGAGGACAGTGGAGAAGAGAAACCGGAAAGGAAACTGAGTAATTTTCAGTGTCCTTACCTAGGCTTGATATTGGCAACCCTAAGTTCTCTATTTTTCTCGTTATGTTCTGTAATAGTGAAATTTACAACGGATATAGATCCTATGGCTCTTGCCGCATATAGATATTTAGGTGTGTTGCTACCAGCCATTCCCATTGTGATATATCGTCAGGAAGAAATATTACCTAGGGGAAAAAGAATTATACTCTTTTTACGGTCATTTACTGGAACGGCAGCTTTGATGCTAAGCTTCTATGCTTTTCGCCACATGCCTTTAGCTGATGCATCAGTGATAGTATTTTCGGTACCAGTGTTTACAGCGATTTTTGCTAAAATGTTTCTGAAGGAACCTTGTGGGATATTCAACATTTTTTCGGTAATTTTGACACTGATAGGTGTCGTTCTTATAACGAGGCCCACATCGCTTTTCGGGAGTACAGTTGAATCTCTTGGTAATTCAGACGAGAAGACCGATGTTTGGGTTGGAGTTGCAGCATTTTCTGCCACTTTATTCGGTGCAAATGCTTATGTTTTATTGAGAGCTTTGAAGTCCATTCATTTTTCTGTTATAATGACGAATTTTGGGTCATTCGCTCTGGTCCAGTGTATAATGATAAGTTATTTTATTGGCGCCCTATGTTTGCCCCCATGCGGATCTGACAGATATTTGATTGTAGCTTTGGCAGTTTTCAGTTTTCTCGGACAAATTTTGTTGACTTTAGCGTTACAGATGGAGCAAGCTGGCCCGGTAGCTATAGCAAGAAGTAGCGATATAGTTTTCGCTTTCATATGGCAGGTTATGTTTTTCAATGAGATTCCTAATATGTTTTCCATCGGGGGAGCAATTTTAGTTATGAGCTCAGTTCTGTTGACCGGTTTGAGAAAATGGATACTTGCGTTACCCCACGATGCTAGTCTTCGAAAGAAACTTAGCGTTTTGACAAAATGAAACAGCTTAGATATATGCGATCAATTTTTTCTTGAATTATATACCTAATTAATATTTGCCACGATGAAGTTCATCCGAATTGCTCCAATTTGAATATTTATGATCATTATAGTTCTCTCTGAGTGAAGACCTTCAATTTTTATCTTCCATAATTTTATCCTTATTGCCGACAGTTTTATTAGATTGAAATTTGAGGAAGTCATTTAATATTCTAGTCAACCTTATAGTTATCTAAGTAGAATATGTAATTCCAACTGTAATCAAATTAAATACCTCCCCATATCTTTGAAGTGAAGGGGCTTGCTTATAGAAGTTTCATGAAAATAATTTTTTTGAATCATATTTGTATGATTATATTTTTTGTAATTTCTGTCAAGAGGTTGATTGAAATATTATTTTAATATTCTTGTACCCCTTCACTTCTAAGGAATAAATATGGAAAGTTTTGAAAAGGACCAGAATGATATTTTTTTAAGTATTTTGTGTTTTCAATCCTCAACATATCGAATATACTATTGAAAAAATATGAAAGTATCTGAAATATTCTTGTAAGTTTCAGTATACAGCTGTAATCAAACCCTTCCTAGTTTGTTATAACAGATCACTTTATGTACATGTGAATCTGTTGGTCTATCATCAATGTATAAGTATTAAATAATTATGTTTAGTTGAATTATGTTTGAATGTTTGAATTTGGTGTTGTTGTTAGAGTTTGTTGTTTTCATTATTATCAGTATTCAACTCTTCTTTATTATTTTTCTACATCAGTTTCTAGTCAAATTCTTATTTTGAGTTGTAACTTAATCTAGTCATTCATAGGTTGTGAATACAGTATTTTATATAATTTTTTTATATGTTTTGTTTGAGATGAATAAAGATTTCTAGCGAATGAAACTATTGAAGTTTTATTTATGTGCGTCGTGCGATATAATTATAAGCCTAAACATGATGAATACAAAGGTATTTTCTAAATTTTAACATTACTTATATTGAGCAGTTTCTGTTGCCAAAAATGGGATAATTCCAGAATATCTCGAACTCGGGGGAAAAAGACGTGAAATAAACAAAAAGGAATGGATTTCTTGTTTTATTTTTACTTCATATGTCGACAATTACTCGACAATTATTTATAACCATTTTCATGATATTTGGTCGATACTGAAAAAGTGGTTCTGCTAACTCAACGTTAAGGTAGCAAAGTCACCCCGTAGAAAAAAATTAAGGACGCGACAATTTTTTTTCTTTCACGACAAATTCGGAACAGGTATTCGACAATCAATGCAATAGAAAAAAGTCAAAAACGAATGCGCTGTTGCCAAAAATGCGACATTTTCAGAAATATAGGTAAATTTAGAGAAAATGGAGTGGAAATTGCTAGAAAGATTAAATTTTTTGTGTTTTTTACTTTATTTGCACATCGACAATTACACGACAATCTTTTATGATCATCGTGATGATATTCGACCCCTATTTGCTAAATTAATATAAAGTTAGCAAAGCCACCTAGGTAGTAAAAAAAAACGAAGGTCGCGACAATTTTTTTCTTTCACGACTAATTCGAGGCAGGTATTCGACAATTAATGCAACAAAAAAGGAGTCAATTACGAATGCTCTGTTGCCAAAAATGCGATAATTCCAGAAATAGCTCGAACGGGAAAAAACGTAAAATAAACAAGAAGGAATGGAGTTTTTGTGTTTTTTCTACTTTTTATGGACTTCGATAATTACTCGACAATTATTTATAACCATTCTTGTGATATTTGGTAGATATTGAGAAAGTGGTTCTGCCAACTTAACGTTAAGTTAGCAAAGCTATCCCGTAGAAAAAAAAAACTAAGGTCGCGACAATTTTTTTTCTTTCACGACAAATTCTCGACAATTAATGCAATAGGTTTCATTGATTTTCTCGCAAGTGGCACTTCTATAACTTTATAGACATGATTTCGAATCTGTAATTAGTTTCTTCCCACTGGCGAATCCAGACAGTTTTTCAGGAGGGGGGGGGGCATGAATTCGTCCAGGGGGGGGCATCAATGGACAGAAATTTTTTACCAACGTTATAGGACCATTAATAAAGGGATTAATGTCAATTTCGTGGCCCAAAAGGGGGGGGGGGGCATGCCCCCTCCCCCCCCTGTATCCGCCAGTGTTTCTTCCTAGGTTTGATACCTACTTCAGGAAATTTTCAACTTTTTGTGGAAAATTTCTATAATAAATTTCCCTTTCCCTTTTACATAACTCCATTCACAATTATAAAATCACAACTCTGGCCTTGGAAATTTGACACATTCCATTCTGTATCCAAGTTATGACGTTTTTCAAAATATTTTTATGTTCCAAGTGAACACTATGTTGCCCTTTCTACATTCTTAGCGTATTTCTCAGAATGTGAATTTATTCGGAAAATGAATGAATTGGAAAAGATGTGATGGACGAAAATAATTAACGTTGATATGAATTGATAGAAATGATTCCTTTTCTAGTTATTTGCATGAAAAGTACAAGAGATCACTGTTGAAATATATTATTTTTCGCCATGGAAGAAAATTGCATTGCTTTCACATAATTTTCATATGCATGCTTGTGAAGATTTAATGTTTATTATCCTCTTGAACTGAAAGTTCGAGACTTGACGACATCAATTGTTGATTCTGATCAAGAATTCATTAAAAAAAATCAACCCAAAGATATAAGATGAATTGATGGGTAATTACAAGAATCAAGAATAATGTCAATTTTATTTTGTTGACAACTTTCTTAAAATCAATGTTGGGGTATAAAACTCGGCTGCGTTTTTTCGAACAACATCTAAAGAAGACATTTTTCACCATCTTGACCTTTGAAAGGCGCTTCTTATGGTAGAATTAGGTCTAAGTTCCACCTCATTAGTGAGGTACTTACCTAACTTTTGCAAATCTGCTCAGATATCGCCAAATTTCTTGGAAAACCTGAAAAATATCATCCTAATCGACCTCTCGAGGCTCCATCCGATCCATCTACTGCGATATCTGTCCAAATAACAGCTTTTTCAACGAAATTCCCGTGTACCCCGTTAACCTCGAAATGTAAACATTCGTCCTGGTCTTGAAAATCGTCCTCACGCTCCAAACTGGTGCTAAAAACAATAAACATACGTTAATCTTGGATATTCGACGAAAAACTCACCTGCAAATATCGATTAAATACCAAAAATCTGCGAACAATTTGTAAACCTAACAAAATGTGGAATATCTTTGATACTTTTACTTTGATAAAAAAAAAATATATATATAATAAACTGGCAACGTCGTTTTGTCATTAACGATATTTTCTTTGCGCGCACTCACTTTTCATCATATGTTTTGTGCTTTTCATCAGGAGCACCAATTCCTGAAAACGAAACCATGACCTCATATGTGATTAAATAAAAGTGAATGGAGTATACCTACATACTAAATAATTCACATTTTATATTTTATTTCAAAACGGTACATTTTACGAGAAAAATACAAGAGATGAGAAAGTTTCTGACTGAATCAGGCTATCCGATTTTAATTCTTTCCAAGTCGTTGCGTGAGTTTTTCTTGAAATTTCATTTTTCCGCCATCTTTTAACCGCGATATCTCCCTAACGTTCTACTTTTAACCCAACATTTATATAACAAACTACCCTTCATTTTGAACAAGGAACCACCCTTTGAAATCTTTTGCATCAATTCAGAAACACCCTCACACCATCAAGAATGGTTCCTCTTTATAAGGTTATAAAAATATAACCCTACTTTACAGAATGAGGCGGAACAGGACCAAATCAACTTGTGATGATTTCAGCCTGATTAAGACCGTCAACAGATGGACCTTTCCACTCGACCATACGGTTAAAAGGGATGACATTTTTATCCCCGAAACGTTATTAAAGAGATGAGATTTCTCCCTTTGTATGACTCAACAAATAGAACCTCACATATCTCCCCGTCTAAATATATCAATGCCGCTCATCCCTTTCATGTCACAATTAAATGGTACGTACGTCGACGTCAAGAGCGTCCTTTCCACCCTCGTCATTAACCCACCCCTCTTCTAGGATGACAACCCCTCGGGGCCCTCTGCCGCTTACGTTTCTGTTCCCTGTTTGGACGTTGGATAAACATTGATCTTGAGATGCGGCGTGTTGATTGGACACTGTGACACCTGGGTGTTGCCCGGGCAACGGCCCCGGGCAGTCCCCGTTGTCAGGACGACGGCCACCCTTCTCTGGCACCCTCGGTGTCGGCTTGGTCCTAATAATGTCCTCCCTGGGATGATGCTGCGTTATTAGAACGCCGAGCCAGTGGCGTGCGACCTTACCAACAGTTGTTAAAGGGAAAAACTGAATCTAATAAGGATTTTTGAAATATCGATTTTTTTTTTAATTTGGAGATCAAATTGGCACTATTTGCAATATTTCAGGGTAGTCGTGTTCTATTTATCGAATTATGTATAGGAATAATTCATATTACCACTTGAAATCACGGGAGAATTCGATTAAATCCTTGGAATTTCGATATTTCACCCTTTAGGAAGAACCGGCGATTTCACCATTTTGTACCAACGCTCCGTGGCAAGGTAAAACATCGATGATCGGCCGATATACAGGGTGGGATGGATAATATGGTACCTGCGGGTAGAGGATATTGTGACGGTTAAGGAAAATATGTTTTATTTTTGATAAAAGTCTATCGGTTTTCAATATATTGGACATTTTAGAAAATTCAAAAAAATTACATTCTTTGGCACTGTTTTTGGTGTCAAGACTACAAATGAAGGAATTTTTTCAATCTGTTTTTTGGATAGTATTCCTTGATAGATGTACTTTCAAATGTAGGTCATGATTTTTGGGGCGCATGCATAGTTTAATGAAAACAAAGATATGTTAATTCAATTATTGTCCGAACGATCCCAATAAGAATTCATTATTTTGCCTACAATTTTAGAATAGTGAAGAATATCATAATTCTACGTTTCAAGATATTCTCATTTTTACTATATGTATGACCACATTTTATCACAAACTAACCTCGAATTGTAAGTATTGTAAAAAAACCCTATGATGTATTTTGTTTTTGCTTATATGATTAAAATTATAGCTGCTCCTGATGAAGGACTAAAATAGTCCGAAAGCTCGAGCCAAGGAAAAAAGAGTACTCTGTTTTGAATAGACTGCAACCCAAATAACCCAACCCCGAGAATATATCAGAACAGTCGACTATATACCTATCTGAAAACAAAGATCAAGCTCAAATTTATTTTTTTCTTAAGGGGCAGTATCAAGTTTTGAATCGTGGTAAATCTAAAGTTGTCTCTTTATTTCACTAGTAAGTACCCTAATTTACGACGTAGAGACTTGATTTTTTTTAAATTGAAGTTGAAGAACGTCCCGAGGGCAAATAGTTCTCTTTTTCCGATTTAATTAGTTTTTCAATTAAAAAACCAGGTTAATCGTTAGATCTGGGGTTATTGAATATGTTTTTCGTTTTTCATGAGTACAAGCTATATTTTTGAAATAATCATCATGAAAATTTTTGTATTTTATAGAAGATTAAATTGCCGAGGGATTTAATTAGTTTTTCAATTAAAAAAAACAGCTTGAACTTCAACGTTTTGGAAACTACACTTAATGATTTTTTTTGACGATTATTCATCATTTTTTGGAAAAAATCGCAACTATTTGCCCTCGGCAATTTAATCTTCTGTAAACTACAAAAATTTTCATGATGATTATCTCAAAAACATAGCTTGTACTCATGAAAAACGAAAAACATATTCAATAACCCCAGATCTAACGATTACCCTGTTTTTTTAATTGAAAAACGAATTAAATCGAAAAAAAGAAAACTATTTGCCCTCGGGACGTTCTTCAACTTCAATTTAAAAAAAATCAAGTCTCTATGTCGTAAATTAGGGTACTTACTCGTGAAATAAAGAGACCACTTTTGAATGGAGATTTACCACGATTCAAAAGGCGCCACCGTGCATTTTATGTAATATCCCCATAGAACTTACATTGTCACTATAAGTTCTATGAATATCTCTATCCTTATGAATTAAATACACAATGGCGCTCTCTGTCCGAAAATCTCTAAACTATGAAAGTAGTGAATATGTGGGTAAATCAGGAATTTTTTCCCGCCATATATTTGAATTTGGCCAATCTCTGCCAATTCCGTATTTCAAGTTGTTTTTCTGAACGAAATTGTCTGTAGATTCACTTTCAATCGGAAGTTGAACTATTTTCATGGGTCTTTCGTTTGAAATAAAACAGAAGCATGAGTTGGCTCATTTTCTTCTATTTTTGAAAGAGAAGAAATGAACTTTCGAAATTAAATCGATTTAAATTATTTCATGAAGAACTCCAATCCTTTCTGATTTTACCCACATGACTAAATTCAGAAATGATTTTCCTTCTCACAATATCAAAAGGAATCTGAATAGTGAAATTCAAAAAATCGAAGAAACTAACGCCATTGCTACTTAGAAATGATAAGAGAAGAACTAGAACATATCTGTGTAGACTCGAATCAGGATTCAAATAGTCCAATTTACCACAAACAAGACACATACGAACCATTTTCAACGTATTTTGCTAATAATATTCAGAAATAAATCCAATTTTCACTTTTCCTACGCGATATCCTGATGACAACACTGTTCAAAACGTCATTATAGTTACACGAAATCAAAATAGCGGAACGAAATTAATGAATGAACTGGCCACAGATTCAGAAAACGGTGCTACCATAACTTGCCCATTAATTATCTGAGGCAAAAACGGCCGAGTCGTGACGCGAACATTACGATACTTTAGTATAATATGTAATGTGAGGAATTTACAATATTTGAAGAAACAAATACTCATTTCGGACATTCACGCACAAATGAGTAAATGAATTTCAATCTTAAGTACTTTTCATTTTGATTAAGAGTTTATTCATTAGAAAATTCATAGAACGTGACAACGTTGCAAGATGTCTACAACATTTTGATTCCGTAGTAGTACAGTTACCCAGTTTAGTTCTGATGATTTTGAAAATTGGCTTCACTATTCATTATTGAATTCTCCTCTTTCTATAGTCAAAGGTTATACAGTTCAGAATCTAAATGAAACAGAAATATTTTTTTTCTTAATTTTGCACTTGGGCAAAAACTCGCACGCCACTGACGCTAAACACGCAAACAGAGCAGTTGCCGAAGGCGAATATGTGGAATATGGAGTTTGCAGGAGTTCTGGATGAGAGAGGTTGGAACGAATTCCATATCCGGATGAAAATTGCACTTTTGACTCCGATTAAACTGCCGTTCTGAAAAATGGCTTCACATCACGTCATTATTGCTTTATTAACCCCTTTTTTCGATATGAAACGGACGCTTTCGACCATTTGGTGATGAAAATGGGATTGAAGAGTTGGTGGAAGTTTTTATTTCGATGAACGAAAAACTTTGGTTCAACATTTACCGGGATTGAAATATTTATGACTATTTTAAAAATGAGATTTGTAATGGTTGGTATTCCTGACCCTCAAACAGCAATATCAGAGTATCAGAGCCTACATTTACATTGATATTTTCCATAAACAAAAATAATTTTTACCAATAATCCATATCAGCCCAGTAAAAAAAAAGAAAAAACAAAACATTATTTCTTCATATACAAAGATATTACCGAAGTTGAGGAAACTCTTTGAGGTCATGGCACATTTTTTTTATGTTTCCATTGCATGCTATTTCCACAAGAAAAGAACTGGAAATATCGACAGCTCGAAATATTGATGAATTTTGTCCGATTCATATTCTTGCATATCTTTTTCACAAATAATTTTTTTTTCTAACATTGTAATTATGCTTTTCGTGAACTACGGATAAAGTAGCTTGTGTCCTCAATAAATTATTCTTTATTTTGTAAACTAATTTTGTCTGTTCCAGTTTTTTCAGTTTATTTAAATTTAATGTTGATTTACCAGAATATTATTGAACACTGAATCATGCGTTCTCATTGAAACAACCTTCATAATAAATGTGAATGCAAAATAATGTGGATCGATCAACGTGACATCTCATTCTATTGGTACCGTTTATTATTTTTGTTAGTTCACAATGAAGATGTATCTTAAAGAATAACATATTTTATCATTTGAAAAAAAAAAGACTCAACTTGTGTTGCAGTTCCATATTGATGGAGGCAATTTATTCTATACTTTGTTCAAATGTAAGAAGGAGCAATAACAACATGTTTGGCGCAGCGGTAGGAGGGCCTTCATATACTACTTTCCGTCCAGAGTCAAATCGAGGAGATTTCACACCATCGCCATCGTTCAGTTTATTTATCCATGTCTCATCAAGGTAATAAATTTTTCTGCCTTGTTCCCTTAATGAGCGGATTTTCTTCAAATAATCTCTTCTCCACACAATTATTTCATCCCCATCTATCATTAGACTATCATGACCACGTTTTTTGAACATGAATTCCATTTTTTCAATAATTTATAGAACGTTGTTCTTTTGAAATTTGGCAAACTGTCGTCATCATTCACGATTTCTAGTACTTAAGAAATCGTTGGGATTTCATTCCGAAAAAAAAACCGTGGACAATTCTTCTGATAAGGTTCATATCGAAATAGTCAACCGATTCGATTATTTTTAACGACTGGGCTCTCCTCTTAGGTGGCGTTAATATTTCATTCTTTTTATATTCTCTGAAAATTCTGAATATAGCTGAATCACTGACCCCTGAGGATTTTGAAACAATTCCTACTAAGTCTCTTTTCGATAAATCAGGATGTTTTTCCAATTCGAGAAATGTTCAAAATTATCTCTTTCTCTTCAGCAGAGAAATGCGACCTTTTGGACCTTTTTCGTGGTGGTTCCCACATATCACCCTCAGATGCAGTATCCGTTTCCGAATTCGACATTGTTCTATAAACACTATATACACTTTGTCAAAAGATTTTCCAACACAATACACTTTTCACAACATAATCTATAAACACTTTGAACAGCTAGACCTTCACAGTAGCTCTAGGTATTTTAACTAGTCTTGTCAATTGCAAACTTCGATATTTATGCAAATCGCTCTAACCCATTATGGGACCCAAATCTGGTGTTTCCCGGAATTACCTTGTCGGAATCTTGAGCAGCCGACAAAGAGTTTCGTACAAAATAATATAAAATTTTGGACCGAAACTAAATATATTTCGGATATTACAAGTATATGACCATTATAAATTTGAACAGAGATCTTTTATACGAGTCTTGTCATTTGAAAACTTCGATATTTATGCAAATCAAGATGGCTTTCACCCATCAGGAAAAAGGACCCAAATCTGGTGTTTCCCGGTATTACTTTGCCGGAATCTTGCAAGATTCCGACACAAATCTCTAAGACTCTGGTGTTTGCTGGAATTACCCTGCCGCAATCTTGAGCATCCGGAAAAGAAATTATTTAGTAGATAATAATATAAAAACAAAACAAAAATAAATAAAATAGGGTACGTCGGATATAAAATGCTTATGTGGGAATTGCTGAATTATTGAATCATTTCTATCCAGTACCATCCACCTGGCAGTCTCTTAGGGCGTTAAAAGGGAGCGTTGTTATACTGTTTGACCAATAGGAGCTTTATTGTGCGCAAACCAGACGATTCTGTTTGTTTACAAAGCTCTTTCTTATATTTGAACGGACTATAGAACTGATTTACATTTTATTTTTTCATTTTAAAACGGTAGAGTTTACGAGAAAATACAAGGAATGAAAAAGTTTCTAACCAAACCAGACTATCCGAATTTAATTCTATCCAAGTCGTTGCGTAGGTTTTTCTTTAAATTTAGTTACCAAAAATGATAGTGGTAGTCTACTTCAACTCCCTCCACTCATTCTAAAAATATGAAAAAATATCCAGACAGTGTGTTTTTATAATAATAATACTTTCATGAAATATCATAATTCTATCGCTTTTCGTTTTTAAGAAACAAAATAAAAACATAATTTTTCCGCCATATTTGAACACCGATATCTCCCTTACGTTACACTTTTGACCTAACATTTATATAACAAACTACCCTTTATTTTGGACAAGCAATCTTGCTTTGGAATCTTTCGCATCAAGTCAGTATATAAAATTCTATCGATTTGATGATACTCAGTTCACAATAAAAAAAAAAACGCTGCCAAAACTTAATCACGCCGATTTCAAAGGATTATCCCATATCAACGTAAACAAATCAATAGACCATTCAGGAAAAAAAGAATCGAAAAAGAACCGGTAATCGCCTTTGAGAAGGACCAAACAGCATGCGCTGTGGATCCCTTGGTGCCTTTTCTCTCTACCATCAGCGGACGTAAAAAGAATTCGGGGACACTTTAATCTGTCGTGCCTTTGTCTCCGGCACAAAGCTGCAGATAGCACTTTGCCATCCTCTCGTTTTATGTGCGAGAGGCTGGATACGTTCTGTCGTCGTTTTTCTTCTTCTTCCACCCCAGTTTTCCTGGTTTTATCACGAGGACTCTCTCCGGGAAAATAAAGCATTACGCCCTTTGTGTTTTGTAGTTATTAGTAGGTTGAGCCATCGGGAAATGAGAGTGTCTTTGGAATATGTCTATTGGTAGATTTTCGATTTTGTCCTTGATTTCTGTTGTCGGTAATATCCCACATGTGCTTGAAACTTTGGGTCGAACTTATTATGTAAATATACCATCAATCTTCAATACTAACATTGAGTTTAAATATACATAGAGGTACACCGCCTTTGAAGGATTTGATGCAAACAATTTTGACAGTTTACTGCTAACTTTAGTGGCGGCACATAGTAGCTATTGAAGGAACTATCGAGTAATCTGCTTGCTATTTATTTACAGAAATCTGTAGGATATTTATTTTCCTCTATTTCTATGAATCATTTACGAAATTAATTGTCGTTTTATCGAATCTAAAAAATCCGGTGTGATGACTGACCATCCCACATTTGCATACGCCGGTCCTGACCGTCATCGCATTCGCCTTAGGAAATATTGCTTCATATTTCAGCTACTCACCGCAAGATGCGAGGTAAAAAATTTTCAATTCTCTGAAACACACTTATCCATCTTTGAACCGGTGAAGGAACTACACTAAAATCAGCTTCAAATCGTTCAAGGGCGATGTACCTCTATGAATATTTAAACTTAAGGATATTAGATATGCTTGTTTGGGAGAATCTTATTCATATTCGAATAGTTATCGTCATATTCGTTTATTGAGGGTCCCTTTCAAGATTTAAATAAGATTGTTGGAGGAACTCTACAGGGCCCTCATGTTGGGGGTTCATCACCCTTAGATTTATAGTTATTTCTGATATGAGTGTTAAAAGTGACGTTTTATTTTGAGAGTGAAAAAGTTTGTGAAATGAATTGAACAATTTCACGAACAAAATAAAACGTCACTTTTAACACAAATACCATACAATGTTTTTTGTACAAGTGCCCTATTTTGATAATGAAATGGGCGAATTTGCAATGACAATAAACTTCAAAATGCATTTTAATATTCGAATAATCAAAGGAATGTTGTGAATGGCAAACGTTGCCAACGTTATGATTATTAACAAATGAGAAAAGACGCTGACATTTGAATTTCGTTCATGTCCAATTTTCGTCTTGGGTTTTTAACTGCTTAATATGTTTGTCGAGAGTCCAATTATCAATAAAAGTGACGATTTGGTTGTTCCTGTGGATATTGAAGCGTCTGCAAAAAGAGCAAATCTGGAACTCCCACCTAAAAAATCTGTTCAGCAGTACGATATTGCATATAACAATTTCCTGGCCTGCTGAAAATTGAAAAATGTGGAAGCTTCAGTGAACCTGTTTTCCTGGCATACTTAAAAGAAAAATCAAAAATATGGAGTTCATCAACTTTGTGGAGCAAATTTTCAATGATAAAGTCAAGCGCCCTTATTAAAAATGGTGTGGATGTTAGTAAATATTTTAAGGTATTAGCATATTTAAAACGTAAAAGTGAAGGATATCGTCCCAAAAAATCGAAAATTCTCACTCGTGAACAAGTTGAAAAGTTTATGAATGAGGCACTAGATGAGAAATACTTGATGGTTAAAGTTGCAACTATTTTCGGATTATTTGGAGCCTGTCGGCGTGAAGAATTGTGTAATTTATCAGTGGAAGATATCGAAATAACAAATGAATCATTGGTTATACAACTTCCAAACACAAAAACGAAAGTCAGTCGTTCTTTCAGTATTATTGGGAAGTATGTTGACTATTTTCATGAGTACTTTGCACTGCGCCCTTCTGTTATCAAACATCGTCGTTTTTTCCTGAAATACATTAATAATAAATGCACTGCCAATCCAGTTGGTATCAATACATTTTGGAAAATTCCATCTATTGTTGCCGAATTCTTCAAACTGCCAGAATCAAAGCAATATACAGGACACTGTTTTCGAAGATCCTCCGCTTCATTGCTAGCAGAATCAGGAGCAAATATTACGGATATGAAAAAACATGGTGGATGGAAGTCTACGACGGTAGCCGAGGGCTATGTTGATCATTCCATTGCATATAGAAATGTCATTGCTGAAAAATCAACAGATTTTGGATCATCATCATCCAATATTGTACTTCCGGTTTCTACAAGTACTGATGGTGCTGAGGATTCTAATAACGTGTTGCGAAGCTCCCTAACGTCACAGGGCATTAATGTTAATAATTGTCCTAGTTTACGATTAATATTAATGTTCATAAGTAATGATTGTTGAATATTGATAATAAAAATTTGCAATTGCTGAATTTTTTTCATCTGATTTCATCATAAGAAAATGGAGTGCTAAAAATATTTTTAACACTAATGTTAAGAATATTTTTAACACGCTTCCACGTAAACAAGCAATTTTAACATTGTTTGCTGTCATTTAAAGTGTCACTTTTAATGGCAGTTGTACAAAAAAGTGTTTATTTTGATCGAAAAATGAACAAAACCTCTGACACTGCATTGTTCAACCTGTGGGGGAGTACAAAATACCTTAAGGTCCAGGTCCTGATGATTATAATGAAAAGTTTTATTTTTTGCTTTGAGCACGAACTACAAGGTTCATTTGGCTGTAACTGGAAAAGATCTAAAAGCGTGAGAGGTTTCTCATTTGAGAGAGACCATTGAAAACTTGAATCTTTGACGTTGAAGTAACCAGATAATCAATAACTGTCTAAACATCAAACAAAACAAAGACGAAAGACATAATATTAGAAGCACAAGCGAAAAACCTTAGTCGCTAGTCCCTCTCTCCCTGCATTTCCGCATCGTCCTTAACTTTCGCCGTAATGAAGAACGCTCCTGCCTATACCTCTGCCACCTCCTCCTCCACCTCGTTGTTGATTCCACGCTTCCTGTGTCTGATTACGGAGCACATCGTGGCTTGAGTACACCCTCCCGCGGCACTTAATTTTCTTCAATTCTCCATTTTCCCCCGTTCGGCGTCAACGTGGCAGAATATGGAGCGCTGACGGGAAGCGTAGCAACTTCCTCCCCCCGGAGACTGGGGATGGACGACAGGGGCGGTTTCAGGCCTTCTTGGTCGCCCAAATACTTAGTCTTTTCGGAATTCTCTCGTCTTTTCAAGAATAACGTGACTGAAATCATGTGTACCTGGAAGAAGATCCAAAATGCCATCAGATCCAAAGTCAATATAGGTCTGGATCGAAGAGCAAGACTGACAGGTGACTCCGGTCAACTTCCAATTGTTAATCTTCAGCCAACTAATAAACAACGTCTTATTTGCACCAAGTCCTCGCCTTTGTAGTAACAATTATAGTTTAGAGCTTAGAATATCGATTCTGCCCGCATCAGAGCTGTTCTCACCACTTCGCCATCTACAGCTCGTCCTCCAGCTCTAGAGCTCCAGTATCTGGGAGAGCTTCAAGGAGGCTAAGTTCTCATCCCTCTTACAATCTTCTCGTCTTTACGCTGGATTGCAAAAGAGAGACAGTCTTCAAACAACTGTTTCACACAGAATCTATACACCGATCAGTTTCTGATAATCCCAGTCTCATCATATTCTTCCTGAGGTGACAGTGTCTTGTAAGAAAGCAATTGAGAAGAGTTGCACCTCTTCACCAGCTGTTCTTACTGAGATCCAGCCAGATAATTTTTGGATATTGCAGTTTTGAAGTACTTCTTTCAGAGTGCTCCTCTTCGCCATCTACAGCTCGTCCTCAAGCTCTAGAGCTCCAGTATCTGGGAGAGCTTCAAGGAGGCTAAGTTCTCATCCCTCTTACAATCTTCTCGTCTTTACGCTGGATTGCAAAAGAGAGACACTCTTCAAACAACTGTTTCACACAGAATCTATACACCGATCAGTTTCTGATAATCCCAGTCTCATCATATTCTTCCTGAGGTGACAGTGTCTTGTAAGAAAGCCAATGAGAAGAGTTGCACCTCTTCGCCAGCTGTTCTTACTGAGATCCAGCCAGATAATTTTTGGATATTGCAGTTTTGAAGTACTTCTTTCAGAGTGCTCCTCTTCGCCATCTACAGCTCGTCCTCAAGCTCTAGAGCTCCAGTATCTGGGAGAGCTTCAAGGAGGCTAAGTTCTCATCCCTCTTACAATCTTCTCGTCTTTACGCTGGATTGCAAAAGAGAGACACTCTTCAAACAACCGTTTCACACAGAATCTATACACCGATCAGTTTCTGATAATCCCAGTCTCATCATATTCTTCCTGAGGTGACAGTGTCTTGTAAGAAAGCCAATGAGAAGAGTTGCACCTCTTCGCCAGCTGTTCTTACTGAGATCCAGCCAGATAATTTTTGGATATTGCAGTTTTGAAGTACTTCTTTCAGAGTGCTCCTCTTTGCCATCTACAGCTCGTCCTCAAGCTCTAGAGCTCCAGTATCTGGGAGAGCTTCAAGGAGGCTGAGTTCTCATCCCTCTTACAATCTTCTCGTCTTTACGCTGGATTGCAAAAGAGAGACACTCTTCAAACAACTGTTTCACACAGAATCTATACACCGATCAGTTTCTGATAATTCCAGTCTCATCATATTCTTCCTGAGGTGACAGTGTCTTGTAAGAAAGCCATTGAGAAGAGTTGCACCTCTCCACTAGCTTTTCTTACTGAGATCCAGATAATTTTTGGATATTGCAGTTTTGAAGTACTTCTTCCAGAGTGCTCCTCTTCCAGTTTCTTCCTTCTCCAAAAACTCTCTCTCATAGGCATTTGCCCATTCCACAGAAAGGTTCTGGGCCAGTGAGTGGCGTTTGTGCCCTCTTTCTGGCTAGTCTGTTGGCCTCTTCGTTTCTTTTGGTTCCTTAGGCACTCCCACATCAGTTTAGAGTCGATGACTCAGGTGTTCAGTGCTCTGATAGCAGGTTGACTATCAGACCACCGCCATTGTAACGCTGTTTGTAATCTCTTCAATTTCTCAAGAATTTATTTCGATACATGCCCATGTGCTGTCACCTAGACTTTATCCAGCAATCCAGAAGTGACTCCAAGAGTCCAGAGTTCATGATCCTGAACACAACTAAGTTCCTATTGTTTCTACATCTTTCATCTTCCAACAAATAGGACGCTCATGTTCTATCAGCTTTCTTAACACTCATTCTTCTTTAAAAATATGATACACTGACTGATCTGCGATGTCAAGGGCCTCTGCTATCTGAATCAATGCCAATACTCTATCTTCAACAACCATAACGATCCCAGCAGGGACTCCCAAACTCTTGAGACTATGGAACCCTTAACGAAATCTTCCAATTCACGAAACCCTAGATCAAATGATGTATGCAGGTTCTCAATATCATTATGAATGAACCCATTGAGAGCTGTCTGAACTGACAGATCCAAACTATAACTGTAAAATACGAAAATCTCCTCGTAAGCCTCACTCCAACCCTGCTTCCCTCCCGTCCCTTAATCCTGATGTTTGCGATGTGATTTTGTCACGAAGTCCTCACGAAATGGCGACTGAAAGCTTTATGTACCTTGCTGCATCTGAAAATTTACTCTTCTCTCTGTTCGCTATGTAGCCCAGATGGAAAATATGCCTGATATATTGCTTAAGGGTGGCTTCCGAATCCAAACTTTAGCACGCTATTCCCCGAATAACACTTTTTCCTACTCCCCTTTGAGGCAGTACCTCCAAACATTGAAGTACCCTAAAACCGATCCCGAGTCAATTGAGAACCTTCCCATTTAATGCTTCTCCAGCTAATCCTAACTTCCGATTCAAAACTTATCCCCGCGTCAACTGAGAACCTTTCCGTTTAAGGCTTCTCCTGCTACTCTTAACTTCCGATTCAAAACTTAAGCACGCTATTCCCCGAATAACTCTTTTTCCGTCTCCGATTTTTTATACATAACTTCCACCAGTCCGAACCTTCGTGTGTCGTCCCCTGCCGTATCATGTCAAATCCCTACAGTATGGTCCAAAACGATCCGGATCCTGCCATTAATGAAGTGTGTCAGGATTATACGGATTCCCATTACGAGATCCTGACCGATGGAATTGATTATACCCCGGCTTTCACATCACGGAAACTCGGCAATTATTCAGATCGACGAGGGGGGAGGGAGGGTAGGGAAAGGGCCATAGGGCGTGAGAGAAGCAAGGGGAGGCAACAAACCCCCGAGTGTAATATTAAAATCTTCGGTAGGTGCCCTCAGGACGTTTCGCTGATGATTAAATTCGGAAAGTTTTGGGATCTCGGGAGGCGCTGGGATTTTCACTTGGACGGACGCCGCACGGTGTCTGTGTTCGGCCGTTTCTGACGATTTGGGTGATTAGCCTTCAAGACGGTTTTTTTTCGCATGTTTGGATGTTTTTTATTCGTGAAAAACTGAAATGAAGGCAAAACGACAGTTTTCCATTTAATCTATGCATTTTTGAGAACGAAACTGTAATTAGAGGGAATAAACAGATTCTCTGTTTATACTCTTAAGAATAAACGATGACAAATTAACCATAGAAATATTTATTCAGCAATCGGAGCTTCCAATCATATGGGCCCTAGTTATAAATCAACGGTGAATCAAAAAGCAAGACAAAAGTATTGAATTTGTTTTCTCACGTAATATTCATGTTAATCTTTTTTAAGAAAGATGTTGGTTACATCATTTATAACTAGAGATCGGATGGACTGTTTGTTATGAAACTTCATTTATGGAATCGTCTTCGGTCGGTTATTATGAAATACAATAAAACTTCGAAAAAATTGATGAAAGTTTTACTTATGCAGGAAATGCTTTTCCTTCTTTTGAATAAGGCCACTAGGTGCCGCTACCGTTGATGGGTAGTCGTACAGTGAATAGACAAGTCACTGTACGTAGTCGTAGGTTGATATTACCGCTGTTAGATGGCGATATGTGATTCGCATAGAACTCATAGTAACATGGAAGTCTATTGCCAGATCAAAAAGCGGGTAAACTTATCTCAAGTTGGTGGAACAGTGAATTTTTACCGAAAGATCAAGTATATGATTTTGACGATCAGTTTTAAATGTGAGTTGGCCATCTTCATCTTTTTTCTTTATTTTTGAAATGCTTTCGAAGTTCTGTTTGGGTAATAGATATATTTGCGGAAATAACTGAATCCAAAATTACCCATAATTAGTAATTGACATATTATATTCGTGTTTCTGTTCGCACAGAGACAGTATTGTAAGCGTCAATAATTTTGAAACGTTTGCTCATCGGGCTTTCACTTATGATATACAATAATGTTTCATGGGTTGCCTAATCTGATCTGGTCGAATGACCATCAATAAATTTGAATATGAGTTCAACAAAATTCACAGTGTTGATAATTTTGCCAAGTCGATCGCACTATCGACATTTTAACATCTCGATTTGTCTTCAAACGAGCTTGATATCGTCAACTAAATTGAACAAATTGAAGAGAGATTGACAGCTCATATCCATGGAATAATGAGAATCGCGCTGCTCCACCAACTGAGATGTTTACCCATCATTTTGAGCTTAGCAGCATAGCTAAGATGTCTAAAATAATGGTGTGACCACTGATTAGATTTTGAGAATATAAGAAAAGTTTTGTTTTTGCCACTTCAGGTTGGGCTATTAACAAATGACTGATTTTTTAATTCTGGTCGACGGTCTGTGTTAATAGTCGATAGTTCATTAAAGGATTAATTTTTGTTCATATTCTTGACATTTTGATTCATATAAGAGGAAAGGTATAATATGGATTATACTCCTGCTATTCACAGTCACATGAGGTACTGCAAAAAGAAAACTGTACAACAATTAAAAACAAAAAGTTATATGTTCAAGTTCAACAATTAGTTACCGCTTAAATGAAGAGAATTCTTTCCATGTGAATTACAAAATTATTCAAATTTTGTATATTTTGAACTTTAATTTTGCCTAATTTTTTTCCTGCTTGAAGAAAAAGCAATGATAAGTTTATACAACTTTTAAGTATAATTCAGGCGGTACAAAGTTCGCCGGGCCAGCTAGTAGTGACATATATGAAACATGTTTGACATCAGCCAAAATTCAGTAGCAAGAGAAGAGAACTTTCGAATATAGTTTACATTTGAGAAATTATAAATCCTTCTTATTTCTCGGAAATCATATTATTTCAACAGTCAAAGAAAAATGTAGTTTCTTCAGATAAAAGATCGCATGCTCATTTCATTATGAAGAGGAAGGTATGATTTTAATAATGGAAAATAACATCAGCCAAATGTTCATCACGATCACGACTACAGAACCATATCATTTTCATGAAATTTTCCATAACCAAATCGCAAAGTGGCTGCCCTATGTCCTCGATAGGCTCACGATTTTCATCTTTGAGTTCTTGAATCAACGCTGGGCTCTTGTCGTAGACCTTCTCTTTCACATGGCCCCTAAGGAAGAAGTCGCAAGGCGTTAGATCACAAGAACTCGGTGGCCAATTGGCATCGCCTCTTCGAGAGATAACACAGTTCGGAAACTTTTACCGTACATGATCAATGGTTTCGTTGCTTGTGTGGCACGTAGCGCAGTCTTGTTGAAAGAAAACGTTGTCGAGATCAATACCATTCAATTCCGGCCATAAAAATATCATCAATCATATCTCGAAAGCGCAATCCATTCACCGTAACTGATGCTTCAGCCTCGTTCTCGAAAAAGTAAGGTCCAATGACCCTGTCGGACCATAAACCGCACCAAATAGTAACACGTTGAGGAAAGATTAGCTTTTCAACAATAACTCTTGGGTTTTCCGAGCCCCAGATGCGACAATTTTGCTTGTTGACGAAGCTACCGAGGTGGAAATGGGCCTCCTCACTCAAGATGATTTTTCGTTGGAATTCCGGATCATTTTCATGCATTTCAAGGACCCACGTTCTTTATGATCGGCCGTCTTGAGTTCTTGTGTTAAAAGGGGAAGTATCACCTTTTGAATCGTGGTAAATCTCCATTCAAAAAGTGGTCTCTTTATTTAACGAGTAACTACCCTAATTTACGACGTAGAGACTTGACTTTTTTTTAAATTGAAGGTCAAGAACGTCCCGAGGGCACATAGTTTTATTTTTTTCGATTTAATAGTTTTTACATTAAAAAAACCAGGGTAATCGTTAGATCTCTGCAATATTTGGGTTATTGAATATGTTTTTCGTTTTTCATGAGTACAAGCTATATTTTTGAACTAATCATCGTGAAAAATTTTTTAGTTTATAGAAGATTAAATTTCCGAGAGCAAGTAGTTGCGATTTTTTTCAAAAAAGGATGAATAACCGTCGAAAAAAAAAACCATTAAGTGTAGTTTCCAAAACGCTGAAGTTCAACCTTTTTTTTTAATTGGAAAACTAATTAAATCGAAAAAAAAAACAATTTGCCCTCGGGACGTTCTTCACCTTCAATTAAAAAAAAATCAAGTCTCTACGTCGTAAATTAGGGTAGTTTACGCGTGAAATAAAGAGACCACTTTTTGAATGGAGATTTATCACGATTCAAAAGGATGAGACTTCGCCTTGAATATGACACACTTCTAATCGTCCGATTGATTTGAAATTTGACAGGTGAACATAATTCTGGTGGCAATGCATCATGAAATATTTGTTAAAGAAAAAAACCAAATGGCGGCTCCAAAATGGCGGTTGAGTTTTGTAATTATGGTCTGATTCTATTCAAAATTAGTATCTGGGTTTTTTTTGGGTTCGACAATGATGATTCTTCTGTCAAAATTGGAAAATTTAAGATGGCTGTTACAATATGGTGTTTTGTCAAAAATTACAATTCGTCAAAATTGAGGAATTCAAGATGGCGGCTTCAAAATGGTGGATGAGTGTTGTCATTATAAAAGCTTGTCAAAATGTTCTTTTACATACCTTCTTTATAATTAATTTTAATAATTTCAATGCGTTGTCGAAGCGTGCGTCTTTCCATTTTTATTAATGGCTTAGTTTTTACTGGTCGAATGTCAAAAAATGACAGGTTTAAAAGCCACATATCTGCCGAAATAGAAGGTTATTCGAAATAACACCTCCCAATTTTCGTTCATAACTCAAATTCTATGAACGATAGGCCGGATCTGTTATCAGATTCGGATTAGTCAGAAAAAAAGAGCTCGAAAATATGCTGTCAGTTTTTTCTAGCTGCTATAGTTCTTCAGGTATCTTCAGTAGACAACGAATGTTGCCCATCGATTCTGTATACCAGTGGGAAAACTCTTCCTACGATCCAGAAAAATTTCAACTCCTCCACTCCAGCTCATCCGTTCGAAATCACCCACCTGAAAGCATAAACCAACACACCCCCCCCACCCCCTTCTTCCACAACACGTAATATCGACAAAACACAACATCGACATCGTGTACGTTCCCTAAACACAAGGACGTTGTTATTATCTGACCGTCCCCTCGGGTTCTTGCCATAACCAAGCGAAGTAATATAACATCCCAGCTCGACATGTCCAGCATCGGCCCCCTTTGTTGCCTTCCACGCAAAAAGCGGGCCTTTGCAATGTGGCCCGCTCGCGTAGCAACACACAGTAATCCGGAATAAACAAGAAGGGTAAGGTCACCCCTTGGGGCGCATTTGGATGTGATATCTGGATGACACGACGTTCACCACAAAGGCGGCCGGACGGACAAAGGAGGCCAGCGATGGCGTCCAATATGGCGTCTCTGCGATGGACAGTCGGGGCGTCGTCGTATCTGAGGGTCTGATAGAGTTGGGCGAGGTGACGTGGCTTGTTGGCAGAGATGGGTTCGTTGTTTCCTTTAAAACTATGCTCTGCTGTTTTCAGATTTCCAGCCTTTTTCTGTAGATTTTATCAATTCAGGAAAGGACCCCGCACTTTTTCTATGGCAAATGGCGTTCCGTCAAATTTTCTAAAATTTTGGTATAATGTAGTACTCGACCTTCTGATCAAAAGTGTCCATGGCCCCAACTCAATCCTATGACTAGTTTTCGAGATACAGGGCGTTGAAGTTGAGAATTACCCACTTTTACTACTCCCGTATCTCGGAACAGAACCGAATGAACTTCAATTTTTCTCAAGAAACATTTCATTACATCCCCAAGGAGCAACCATATAGAGGAATATGACCGAAAATCGTTACGAATACGGGGTCATCCATAATTTAATGCATGCCTGATTTTGAAAGAATAAAATATGTCAGTTTCAGAGCGAGAACGTTCACAAAATGAACTATCACACTAGATATATTGTTGTTACATCGAAAACGTCTGAAATACCCAGAATTTATACTGGGTGATCCATTATTATAGAAACTATTTTCAAGGAGGGTTAAATGGACACCCTGTATTTATGGGTTGATTCAAGGTGTTCGTTTAATTTTTTTAGAACATATCATCATGGACTTCAAAGAACACAGGGTGATTCAGTCATGAAATGAACTTTGAACCTCACGAAAATACCCAAAAACCACCTTTTTTGTTCATCACCCTGTATTTCAAGATTAACTCCGACGAGGTGGGAGTTTTCTTTCACCACTGTACCTGATATAAAAACATCAATACGGCTGAAAGTTTTTATCCACTTCCTATGACCAGATTTTTTGTTATGCTGGAATAAGAATAGAATAACATACCTAAATAAATAATTTTCATATTACATTAAAAAAAAATCTGCTCTTAGGAAGTGTATAAAAACTCTCGGTCGTATTGATGTTTTCATATCAAGTACAATGGTGAAAGAAAACTCCCACCTCATCGGAGTTAATCTTGAAATACAGGATGATGAAAAAAAAAGGTGGTTTTTGGGTATTTTCGTGAGGTTCAAAGTTCATTTCATGACTGAATCACCCTATATTCTTTGAAGTCCATGATGATATGTTCTAAAAAAATTAAACAAACACCTTGAATCAACCCATAAATACAGGGTGTCCATTTAACCCTCCTTGAGAATAGTTTCTATAATAATGGATCACCCAGTATAAATTCTGGGTATTTCAGACGTTTTCGATGTAACAACAATATATCTAGTGTAATAGTTCATTTTGTGAACGTTCTCGATCTGAAACTGACATATTTTATTCTTTCAAAATCAGGCATGCATTAAATTATGGATGACCCTGTATTCGTAACGATTTTCGGTCATATTCCTCTATATGGTTGCTCCTTGGGGATGTAATGAAATGTTTCTTGAGAAAAATTGAAGTTCATTCGATTCTGTTCCGAGATACGGGCGTAGTAAAAGTGGGTTATTCTCAACTTCAACGCCCTGTATCTCGAAAACTAGTCATAGGATTGAGTTGGGGCCATGGACACTTTTGATCAGAAGGTCGAGTACTACATTATACCAAAATTTTAGAAAATTTCACGGAACGCCATTTGCCATAGAAAAAGTGCGGGGTCCTTTGGAGAATTATGAGAAGTGAATTCAGTTTCTCTCTCTTCACCAGCAGTCGATAGAAAAACTTGTTTAGGGTGTGAGGATCTACATCACCCTAGCCGCTCCTCGTTACCACGTAGATGTCGAGCAATGCTATTCCACCACAACAATACAGCGAAACGCACTGAGGACCGTAGAGGTGCAATAGAGAGAGCCTCAGGGCAAATCCGAACAAAACAGCACTCATTCCCTTCACTCGCAAAAGAAACATCGGAGATCTCACACCTCCCAGATTCTTCAGCGAAACATTACAAGTTGTAGAACAGGTGAAATACCTTGGGCTGATTCTCGATAAGGAACTAACCTGGAACCCGCATCTACATCATGTAACCAACAGAAGTAAAACGACACTTATAATGTGCAGGAGAGCTTTTGGAAAAACTTGGGGACTCAAACCGAGAGCCATGGCTTTACGCAGCGGTAATGAGACCCAGAATCACTTATGGCTCACTCCTGTGGTGGCCAAAAACAAATCAGAGACAGGCAAAAACCAACCTTGGGAAAATCCAGAGGCTTGCCTGTCTCTGCATCACGGGTGCAATAAATAGCACTCCAACAGCTGCTGTGGAGGTCATCCTTAACCTCTCACCCCTTGACATACATGTCATGGGAGAGGCCAGGATGGATGCACACAGACTGATCCAAACAAAAAACTGGAGAACCCGCACAACTGGACACACCAGAATCACTCATGTATACTCCATTCACAATTATAAAATCACAACTCTGGCCATGGTTTCGTTTTCAGGAATTGGTGCACCTGATAAAAAATCTTTGCGCGTACAGAGAATACCTTTAATGACAAAACGGCGCTGCCAGTTTCTTTGTTTACATCAAAGTAAAAGAATCAAAGATATTTTGACATGGGTACAAACGGCAAATTTGAATTGGACCAAAAATCGATTTATAAGCATGAATAAAGCAAAAGTAAGTACTGAGTGACTTGATAACGAAGTTTTTTTTAGGTATCTGATTTGGCCGTTTGGAAAGATTTCAAACGAAATTCCGGTCCCCCAGAAGTTTGGTTAGTTTCGGTATCGTTTTTGGTGCTCAAAATTTATTTGGAATGTGTAAATGGACAAAAAAGGCTTCCTTATACGATCTTTTCACGAAAGCGACCGGAAAATATGGTTCAGGTAGGATTTTCGAGGAATTATGAGGAAAGAACTTGCAGAATGAAATTGCACGATTTTCGTAAGTAAACGGGTTTCGGATGGCCATCATCGGTCTCTAAATGATTATTGTTGATCGTTTTCACGTTTCAGAAAAAGAACCACTTCGTATAAGCCCATTTTGAAGAAATTTGTGTATATAACATTCAACGGTAGGTATTTGCTCTTAATCGAAAGAATATATTATATCTAGTGCTACTTCTTTCAAAAGAGACACAAGCTTTTAATGCTGTAGGGGCCCTATAATGTGGAGGAGTTTGTGTCTTATTTAAGAACAGGTGAATGATAAATGTGAAGCATATGTTTGACCTGTTCCATATTATTTGTACAAACCTACTGTGGTTGTAATGTATGAATATTTTTTAAACTAATAAATTACTATACAGTCAGAATATTTTACTCCTTGTTCATAAGATCAAATAAATGAAATGTATATCTTCTACTCTTATTTTTATTAAGTTAGCTATTAAGGTTATGTTCCAAGAAAAAGTTCCTGTTGCATCAGAACTCCCTTCAACTATTGGGATTCCAGTAGAGGGATATAATGTTCCATTATTCTTAATTCAACAATTGATGTCAAGTCTCGAACTTTCAGTTCAAGAGGATAATAAACATTAAATCTTCACAGGCATGCATATGAAAATAATGTGAAAGCAATGCAATTTTCTTCCATGGCGAAAAATAATATATTTCATCAGTGATCTCTTGTATTTTTCATGCAAATAACTAGAAAAGGAATCCTTTCTATCAATTCATACAAACGTTAATTATTTTCGTCCGTCACATCTTTTCCAATTCATTCATTTTCCGAATAAATTCACATTCTGAGAAATACGCTAAGAATGTAGAAAGGGCAACATAGTGTTGACTTGGAACATAAAAATATTTTGAAAAACGTCATAACTTCGATACAGAGTGGAATATGTCAAATTTCCAAGGCCAGAGTTGTGATTTTATAATTGTGAATGGAGTATAGCTGACGTAGCCGAGCTCGATATGATTTCAGACTACATGCAACCCCTATACTCATTCGATGAACCATTCAAAACACAGCTCGACTGGAACAGATGGGACTCGAGTATAGAATCAGAATCATCTGCAGAAATAGTCTGGTAGACAGACGGTTCAAAGACAGATGAAGGAACAGGAGCGGGAATACATGGAGTGAGGCCAAGAAGGGATTACATAATACCTCTCGGCAAACACGCCACGATATTTCAAGCTGAAACACACGCCATTAGACATGCATACAGTAGAACCTGGAAAGTGGATACCAAAGAAAACACATCCACATTCTCTCTGACAGCCAGAGCGCCATCAAAGCCCTCAACTCGACACAGATAAAGTCTAGACTCGTCTGGGAATGCCTCCGGGACCTTCTGGAGCTGGCAAAACACAACAAGGTCACTTTGATGTGGGTGTCAGGTCTCAAGGGAATAGCGGGCAATGAAAAAGCAGACCAGTTAGCAAGACAAGCATCTGAAACCCAGAACCTGTGCTTGGAATAAGCAACAACCGATGCGGGACCCTGATAGAGGAGTGGATAAAACAAAGACACCGACAACACTGGGAACAGAGCGACGGGCAATCACACAGCAAAGTCATGGTAGGACACACACGCCAAACCTTGACGGCTGACTTTTTGAATGTAAACAGAACAAAGGCACGTATAATAGTAGGTCTACTGACGGGACACTGCGACCTTGGGAAACATCTGAACACCATAGGAATACTTGGAGAACCCGTGGATTGCAGACTTTGCGGTGAAGAGGAAGAAACAGACTCTCACATCATCTTTGAATGGGACGCCCTAGGAAGAAGGCGCCACAGAATCTTCGGAGAAATCAATCCGGAAACGGAAATGAATCCGAAAAACCTCATAAATAGGCTACTGAACCTGATAAAGGACACTAACCTATTCTCGTGAGGAACCACTGACGAAAGAGTGATACAATAGACCCAAGTTGGCCGCAGTGTCACAGGGAGGCCAAGCGCTAACCCGGTCTCTTGTTCGTCAGCAAATCAATCAATCAATCGATTTTAAGTAGCGTGTCCCTAACTTGATCGATGCGACGGTGGAATCAACCCTCCTGCGCCCCACGCCTACAGCAGGCTCCTATTTACAGTTTCGGAGATAGGGTTTTCTCTTCAGGTCATCATTAAAATTTTGAAATAAAAATGATGTAACAAAATTACGCAAAAACTAAGAAGAATAGTCGATACACTGTGAAGAGTGGAACAGAACGAAAGCAACCCACCATTACAAAATTTACTTCAAACAAAAGGAAATACATCAAAAGGCCAGACTCTTGACGTAGTTCTCGATAGGTATTATTTGTTCTTTTTATTGTTGATATCACACCTATAAGTTTTTGTGGACTTTTACACATTTTATCTTTCTCTCTTTGTTTTGTAACAATCAAGATGCAATAATCTGACATTTTAATGTATTTCCTTTTGTTTGAAGTCCATTTTGTAATGGTGTGCTGCTTTCGTTCTGTTCCACTCTTCATAGTTTATTGACTATTTTACTTTGTTTTTTCGTAATTTTTATTTCGAAATTTTTATGATGACCTGAAGATGGAGGAAACCCTATCTCCGAACCTGTCGTCCAATTTGAGCAAAATTACAGATTTTATATGAGTTTTTCCTGACTTTAAGCTGTAATGAACTCCGATTTTCCGATCATGAAATCGGTCTTCATTCTAAATTAATTTTTCCGGATTTTTATTTCAAATTTCTGTATTTCATTTCCGTTCAGAATTAAACCGAGAAGATCGAATATTGTACGTTCGATATTGTTTCGCATGCAGAGAACATAGTAAAAAGAGTCATAAGAACCACGTAGAATGTAGATAACGCCGTTTTTCTAGTTCATACGTACTTTTCTAGAAAAGTAGCATTTGTGCGCCTGCCGTTTCCGTCCCCCTCAGGGAGATTATAAGAGACGATTTTCCCCTCATCTGACAATCCATTATTCACTTTTGATTCGTCTTGAGTAGAGTACACTTCTTTTCTTTTGCTTTTCGAGTCAATTCATCCTTTTTTTTATTTAAAAGTACAGCGATTCTAGAGTCAGTAGTCAGCAAAAGCCGATTTACCGTTATTGCTGCTAGTATTAATTTCTTATTTTTGCATTTACCGAGTGAGTATCAGTGCGCCGAAATCGTAAGTACCGATTCAATCCATTTCAGTACTATTTTTCTGTATCTTCGTTGAGTCTATCAAAAATAGCTGTTACGTCGAGATCCGTCTTACACCTTCCTTTACTCGTTCCGGATTCCGTCTTTAGTACGTTTATCCGATTAATCGGTGCCCGATTAGTGTCTGTCCTTTATGGCGAGTAATCTCACAGTCAGACTGTAGGGCCCATGCAAACCAATGCTATAGAACGTGCAGTCGCATAATATCCTGTTCGGTACCGATCCTTCGCGCCCCTAGTTCGGTGCGTCCTGTTTGACCATTTAAATTTAACCTGGCCAAACCCGACCTTTCTAGACGTGAAACAAGCTAAGTAGACAATATAACTCTTTTGAGTTTTCGGACTGAGAGAATATCGGACAAAAATAATCACTGTACATTTTCATATCCGTTAATTTTTTTTGGGAGATTTTGAGGAGTGATACGTCAAGGCTTGAAACCTCAAATTTGAGAAAAATGATAAATGAGTTAACTATACTCTAAGAGTACAGACAGGCTTTCTCCCCAAACATGTCCAAACCTTTCCCAACCAAGCAAAAAAAAAACGAAAAGTCCCCGAAACGCAATTAGTTTTTCCATTAAACTTTCCCAGTACTCCCTATCTCTCCGCCGAGATAAATGACTGCAAGGGAGTGAAAAAGAGGCACGTGACGTTGAAAACGTCGAGTGTTCCATTAGGACGAAAGGGTGAGGGAGGGGGCCGGAGGGAAATAGGCGTTTTCCGAAGGCAATCTTCTCTCCCCGGTTTTTGCTGAAATTCAATTTCGTCCGCTTTCAGCGACAATATCCAAAGCGCTTTTCGTGGGCGTCGTTTGGACTTCACGTGGCGCAGGATAAAATGTACGAGGGATGTTTGTGAGGGTTGATTATTTTTCGTTCGAGAAATTACACCGCTCAACAATTAGAACGGAATGAGTTTCCAATGAATAGGTTGTTTGATTTAATAGAACTTAAACTAAGGATCTCTAAAGCCCTACAGACCGAGATACTGGGTGTTTACGTATGCACCCAGGAGTGTCTTAAAATGATTCTCAAATGGGCGCATATCTTCATCACCACGGACACCCAGACCACGCTGAGGTCCCTGAAATCACACTCTCAGGGATCTGTTGGCCTGGGAGTGCCGTAACGCCAAAAAGCAACTGGCTAGAGGCAATAAAGTGACTCTACTATGGGTGCCAAAGCAATGTGGAGGAAAATGGGTCTTACACCATTCTTGCGTCATTTTCGCTCTGTGAGCCGGAGCCGAGTCCTGTTGAAGGGTCCAATGCGTATCGCCGAAGTGGTGCTTGGCCCACGGAAGTACTACGGCCTCGAGTATGTCGCAGCGGTAGACTTCTTGTTTGATTTTGATCCCTTGATCCACGAAAACTAAGGGAGTTTTACCACTGCCGCAAATTCCGCCCCAGACCATGACGGATTGCGGATTTTGACGGTGTTTGACGATGGCCGATGTACCGGAAGCCTCTACGGACCAGACTCTGTCTTTGGTGGTGGTTGTGGGATTGTTCTACGGTGAAAAGCTTCTAGTCTGTGAAGAGAATTCGCTCCCATTGCTGACCGGCGGCGAGACGAAGGAGTTGGCGGCACCTTTGGAGTCGTACGCGCTTGTTTTCCTCTGTGAGGAGTTGAACTTTTTGGAGCTTGTATGGCTCGAGGTTGAGCTCCTTTTTGGCAATTTGACGGACTGATTCGAAATTGATACCGGTCTCACAGGTTATTTTCCTCATGGAAACCCTCGGATTTCGATTGACTCACTTCTTGACGATGTTGCGATTGCTAGGTGTACTGACAGTGCATTTTCTACCTCTTCCTGGACGACGACCATCATGGCCAAGCTCCTTGGAACGACGAATTGCATCGGACACGGTTTGTCGAGGCACATTGAGCAAACGAACAATTTCGCATTGACGCCTACCTTGACGAAACAGCTCCAAAATCGCACTACGTTTGTTTGACATTCTAAAACTCTGTGAAATGAAATTATATCAAACTGAAAATTCACATATTAGTACAGGAAAGTGTAGAGAAACCAAGAGAATAAAAATTATTTGGCTGCGCTGAAATACTTTCGTTCCAGATCACAACAAAATTTGTCCGAAGTTTTTCTTGTCACCCTGTACAACAGAAAGCTTCTGGGCCAGTTGGTGTTGTTTGTGCTCTCTTTCTGGTTAGTCTTGGTTTCCCTTGATTCCTGAGTGACCAGCAACCTACACTGAAGAGACCTGGTTGTTCTTGCCTACTTCAATAAGTTTCTTCTGGCACTTCTACATCAGTTTTGAGTGGATGGATTGAGTGGAGGCTTAGTTTCTAGTTGAATTAGGACTCGTTGTTTATGAAAAACCACCCAAAAACCCCAAATACCAGGTTTGCACCGTCGCATATCCCGAATACCAAACTCCCGGCTTCAATCCGGAATACAGCAGGGACAGCAATTCCACCCAGCCTCCTCCTTCGCTTCCGCGTCCCCAAAACCCCCCCTAGTCGTCCCCCTACCCCCTCATCCCCCAATCCAAATAACGTACACGGGGTGGCAGGTTCAAACGCGCCAAGCCGACGTGCCGGGCGCGAACATTCCGGGCCGTTTCCATGGAGACGCGCGTCGAGATCGAAGCCGGCCGTGTCGAAGTTGCCACCCCGCGGTGTACACACCACGGCCGGGTACACTCCCGGACCTTCCATTATGTACAGTATTGGCAAACGGGGGGTTGGCGGCGCCCCCGGAGCCAGTGGCGGAGGCAGGATTGGAGGCGTCGTGTTGAATTCTTGAATGGTTCGAAAAACCCTTCATTTAGACTCTGGAAGTGGAAATTGGCTACACTGGAGTGATCTTGAGTACCCTCTCCAGTATTATTATTATTATTATTCTTCTTCATCATCGGTCTCCTGGTCTCAGCTTGAGCTAGTATCACTTCTATGAACCAATGATAAAATATTTCAGTTCCTCCAACTAGTTCATGCCTAAGAGTCAACTGCTGGTGAACAATGTTTGCCACTTGGTTGTGTCGGCCCAGATATGCGTTGTCGGCAAGAATTCGACAACTGGCGATTATATGTTCAATAGACTCGCCAACTGCGCCGCACTTCCTGCATTTGTCCTTCACGTTCAGCTTCAAACAGTGTTTCCCGTAGTTGCGAGTTCTTATAACTCGGTCTTGAATAGCCGTCAGAAATCCCTCAGTTTCAGGATACAATTGACCCGCATTCAACCATGACGAAGAAGTTAATCTATCGATATTTTCCCCCTCAAGGTGTTTGGGAAATCTGTCATGCTTAGTTTGTTCCCGCCATATACTTCTATCTTAACTTCTGGTAGTGATGTAAAAGGTAAGTTCTCTGTGTTCTAGGTTTAGAGGTGTGTATCCCTTATCATCTGTTGTCACCAATTTCATCAGGCTATCTTCAGACTCGAGCAGTCACTGCCTCAAGTTTTTCTCCTGGGTTCTGCAGAGTATATAGATCTTCAACAAGATATATAGAAGCCTTTTCACCGATGCATTATTATTATTATCAGTATAGAAACATGAAGATGTTGCAGCAGTATTATGAACCAGAGCACTGTTGGACCAAACGGGACAACCAGCTTGAAGAATGTGATTTCTTGTTTCCAAACTCAGACGCAAACTTTCCAAATGAACCTTGCAATTGCAAAAGGAAGGTAGTGACTATTGCAAGTATTGACCTCTTCTCATTACCATTCACCATACTGAAGACGCATGGAAGACAATGGGGCGTACTTTAGCTAGGACTAGAGTACCATGCCTTGTTTTAGCCCCCAGGTCTTTCCAAAAAGCCTTTTGCATGTCCACCTGGCCGTTGTGGCTTTGGAAGATTTTGTCCATGTGTTAATTCTAGTTGAGTTTACTATCTTGTGCGACACCTAGGTGTTTCACCTCTCTGAAAAAATTCTGACCATATAATGATCTTCGAGGTATTGATATTTAGCCCTTCTTCCTCGCACCTCTTTTCGATGATGCATAGGGCCATTTCCCAGGCAACACAGACTTCTCCGCGATATCTCTGAGAGGTTACAATGCTGTTTTTATGCGAGTTCCTTTCGCGAGGTCCCAGAGATCCACATGTGATGTTAATAAGCGAAGTTTCCACTGATGTGCCCATGCGATATCTTTGAGACCTCTCCATGCGATATCTTGGAGCCCCCACAATGCGATATCTTGGAGACCTCACAATGCGATATCTTGGAGATCTCATCAAGTGATTGACAGAGTCAATCTGTTCACGCAGGCGCAATTTGGCTATCAAATCGCGCTTGTTAAAACAGCGCGTTTACAAAGACATCAAGGGGGGTTTTGTGGATAGATCAGTTGATTGTGTGAAATTTCGAAGAGATTTGGCGGTGATTTTTGCTGTATTTCCCAGAAAAATTGATTTATACAGATGCTGATATTTTTGCATATAGATTGATCCTTTGTGAATCAAAAACACCAATTTTCATCCATCAGTGTCGAACAGTTTAGATTTTCTGATTTTTTTCGCGAAGGTCCAAATTTTCCGACTTTTCATCGTTCGTAAATCAAAAACTGTTTTCTCACGGAAGAACTGATTGCATTTTCTTAATCTACGTCCTGGAATTAGTAAATGGTGTGAGTTTGAAGTCTATCGGAGCAAAAAGCATTTTTTCGAAAAATCGAAATTTTTCCATACCTATAGGATTTTTAGCAAAAATTGGAATCTCGCCTAACAGATTTTCACTGACACTGTAGTCCAGTCATATTAGTAGTTTTACCTCGGAATGTGAGGTACCCAGCTGTATATTTGTATAAACCTTTATTTTGACACCCTTAAACATGACTCAAAACCTACATATTGTAAGGTGTCCGCGTCTGTCAAAAAATAAGGTCAAAGGTCACAAAAATCGATTTTTTTGACGTTTTTTGCAAATATCTCGTTTCCTATGGGGTTTACGGGATTTGTATTTATTACCAATATTATAGAAGATAAAATTCTCTACAACTTTTGTCTCAAAAGTTTTTTATACGATGAATCGTTTTTGAGATAGAGGGCTGTGAGCGCGCAATGTTTAACTATATAGAGGATCTTTAAAGGTCAACCGGTAGGTCCGACCAAAAATATTTCTCAAATAGTTTATAAAATGTTTAGAAATATATAATTATAAATTATTATAATTTTTTTCGAAAAGTACATTATAGTTAATGTTTTTTATGACTTATCTATTGTTAATTATACTTAATTTGTATTTGATCACACTTACCTGGTTGTGTACTTAGAAGTAACGAAGGCAAATACCTAAATTATTTTTAATGTTAATCAAAGCTATACCAATGACTGAAATAAGTAAAAATGAAGAAATGAAATAAATAAATTTATTTCTAATTAACGTTTTTTTTTGAAAAATTTTTAATCGATACATTTATCAATATAAACTAAATAAAAAGAATAATTATTCAAACAACGACAAACTCTGATTTTAATTTTTTTCTTCTTCCTCATTATCATCGTCTTCTGGTTGAATTTGCGCCTCTTCTTCATTTTCTTCTTCAACGACATTTGTCTCCAGGTCTTCCATGATGTCAGGGTCAAAGGTCCCATCTTCACTGGCATCACTCTGGTATGGCAGAGCATTGAGACAAGCTTGGCCATTACACTGGCCACAAGCTAAAGAGCACTGCAACCCCGATTTTCTGCAACCACATCGCGAACCACAACCATTTTTGTAGTTGCAGAATATTGTGTTAAGCAATTCCTCTGGAGCAGGTGGTAAAATTGTTGTGATTGGTTCCAGGAATTCGTTACGCATTGTCCAACCCCACTCCTGGGGTTTCAAATCATGCCCTAACCAAGTTTGGACTTGATAATAAACACGATTAAGATGTTGATGAGCTGCAGCACTTGTTGGTGGAATATTTGACAACTGCACAGGTTTATTTGATTTTGTAAATTTGGAGCATTATAGACTGCCAATAAAATCTTAATTCCACTTTCGAATAATCTTTGTACCGGACAGTTTTTTTCTTCAAATGCTGCAGCAGTTTCATCCAAATTCGACAATTTCTCAAAAACTTTTGAAAAAGTTTTTTACCGTTTTAAAAAAAAATTGCCGAAGTCGTGTCACAGCCACTCAATGCGTGCAAAAACAAAATATGTTTTTTAGAACTGGGATATTTGTCAAAGCTTTTGGAGGAGTAAATTTCAGTTTTAACATTCCCTTCACCAACTTTTTTAAAGAAAATTTCTTTTTGATGAGATAGAGTACGCCCAATTAAAATAACAAGTAAATCTATATCTTCACCTATTATAACTGTTGTTTTTCCATGTTTCGATTCTTCAATAGCACTTTCAACAATAAGAACATCTGCATCATCTCTGGCCTGTTTTGTAATGATATTAGCAGCTTGTAATTTTTCCATTAGCATATTAATTAACTTCTCCTTATTACTTCGATTTGATAGGAATGTTTCTTGGGTAATGGGTACAACCATCGTTTCGTCGAAACAAACTTCATATGTTTTTGTAAGTGCAGCAGTCCTTCTTAGCTGCTCCATTGCTTTTATGATACGAAACTTACGAATAACCATGGTTACTATAAAGTGGTTCCTTGATAAAGAAAACAAAACGGTCGAAACTCTACATATACAAGACAGCGCTCACTGCCCTCTATCGCAAAAACGATTCAACGTATAAAAAAACTTTTGAGACAAAAGTTGTAGAGAATTTCATCTTCTATAATATTGATAATAAATACAAATCCCGTAAACCCCATACAAAACGAGATATTTGCAAAAAACGTCAAAAAAAAAAAATCGATTTTTGTGACCTTTGACCTTATTTTTTGACAGACGCGGACACAATATGTAGGTTTTGAGACATGTTTTAGGGTGTCGAAATAAAGGTTTATACAAATATTCAGCTGGGTATCTCTCATTCCGAGATTCTTACCTTATTTTGACTAATATGACTGGACTACTGAATGTTTTTTGAATATGGTTGATGGAAAATCGGAAAAATTGGACCTTCGCGAAAAAAATCAGAAGATCCAAACCCTTCATCTCAGGTATATAAAAAATACACCATTTCATTCTCAAAGAACCAAAGTATAATAAAAAAAAACCAGCTCCTCTCAATTCCAATTTTTTTAGAAGTTACGTCACTCCAAAGTCGACCAATTTTTCGCCAATTTTCCACTAAAAATCGAATATTTCCGGAACCAAAAATTTCTCGAAAAAACTAATTAGCGCATCGTAATCTACGACCTCGAATTAGTGAATGAAATGACCCGGGTCGATATACTACAAAAAAAATTTTTTGATCAGATTCATTAATCTGTGGCGACCAACTTTCCACCGCTATAAAAAACCGAAGAAAGGCGGTTTTCCCGCGACTATTCTATTGATCGATAGGACATTTCCTCGCCGATTCAATGGTGTGCGAACTATCGAGCTATTTTTACCGCCATTTATGTTTATCCGAGTAATTCATCCACCAATAACGGAATTGATTAATTTACATTTAACTACTTTCTACTTGATATATTGGTGATCAGGATATTTATTTTTATCAAGAATATGGATAAAAGTAATAACTAATATCTTAAGTTGGTATTCAGCTTCAAGTAGTGTAAAGTATGTCTGGAACAGGATATAAGCCATTCAGATATCAGAGTAAACCACAAAAAGGCACCGATTGTGCATGGGCATTCAAAGCCAAAATCTCAATATTTAGTCAGACAACCTATCTCAAACTCTTCAAACTTTCTTAGAAACGCGTACAGGTCTCCTTGTGACCTGCACAATAATTCCTTATGCGTTCCGCAATGCGACCTGTATATACCTGTGCAAAGTGGCCTCTTATACATCTTGCAATGCGACTAGTGTAGAAACTTCTTATGCATCTCGCAATGTTACCTATTTGAGAATATCTTGTACATCTCGCAATGCGAGCTCGCGTAGATCTCACTTGAGGAGGTTAACGAGAAGTTCTGAAAGTCCACGCCTCAGGAGGTGTATGCGAACTCCCAATGTGACTTGTTTGAGAATATCCACGTAGGATATCGCCAAGAGCTCTCTGGGAGTTCTTTTGTGACGGACATTTGGAGGAGATATAGAGCTCCCTGCGATCTCCAGAAGAAGTCACAAAAGGCGTCACAAGTTCCTAAAAAGAAGTCGCAGGGATGTCTCTGGGATATTTTTGTGGTGCCTGGGTTGCATATAATAGTCACTTATCTTGTCCTCATTGCCTCTGATTGTTACCACGAGATCATCAGCAAGAGCCTTATAGTGTTAAAGTTGTAAGCCTCTCCAGGAGACCAAGCTCCACAGCCTATAGCTATTCAGTATAAATTCCGACAGTCAGCAGCACATTTCGAGTTCTAGAAACACATAATTTCGACATCTACAACTCAAGATCCCTTTTCGCCCCTCAACATACCCCAAATAAAACCTGCAGCCAACCACCATACAACAGAACGGCCGCACGTAACAAGAAACCATAAAGGAAACATGCACGCTGACAACAAAAGATCTCCTTCTTGCCAATTAACCGCCTTCGTCGTCGGCGAAAGCCGCAAATAATGGCGCTTCGCATTTCCGTTCCCGACCGCGTAACCGGAAACGACGCGCTGCAGCTCGTACACACAAAGATGGCGGCCGCGCTTTGAGGGTAGCCGCTGGAGAAGACTAGGCGGCTGTGCCGTCAAAGGAGGGACGTCATATTACGCGTTATTGATATTACGGAGACCGACAGGCTTTGTACACCGCTGGATATTGTGAAATCGAAAGGGATGAAGCTTCGGCTTTGGTTTCGATGCTGCCTGATTGCCAAGAAAATCGGAAGTGAAGAATAGTACAGAAGGCATATTTTAGTTTTGGTGGGCTCTGGGTTTTTGAGTAATTCGCTAGTTCTGTTGACAGTCCCATGACTTCAATATCTTTGTCGCCATTAATGTTGCATTTTAATTGTATTCACGAAGCTCTTTCTATGTTGAATAATCTTTTTGTATTCATTCTGTCTTATAAAATATCTGTGATTTCTGGGGTACCACAAGGCAGTAACCTAGGTTCTCTTCTGTTTACAAGTTTCATCAATGATCTGCCTGAGGTTTTAACTTACTCATCATGTCTCATGTTTGATAGAAGTAAGTTATGTTTAAATATTGACAAATGTTACGTGGTGACCTTTACTAGAAAAGTTAACTACATTAATGACTTCTATAATATTGGTCATGAAGAACTTGTCCGAAAATCTAATTGTAAGGACCTAGGTGTTTATTTTGAGAGTGATCTTAAATATAATGTTCATTGTGAATATATTGTAAATAAAGCTTATCGGTTACTCGGCTTTGTTATAAGAAATACAAGGTTCTTTAGGGACATTGATGGAATAAAACTGCATACTACCACAGAATACCTAACTACACAGAAGCGTAGGCACTTTAATCTTCAAGGGGCAAATTTTCGTGACCTTCATTCTCTGTTAGGTAGTACATATGTCACTTTTGAGCGGTCCAGCCTCATAATCACAGAATACCTAACTAAGTTAGGGTATTCTGTGACATAATTCGACACTATATTTATAATTCTATGGGTCCAGCAGGAAGTTTAAATTTCACGTTGACATATTATAGTTGCGTTCGTTAAATACATATCCGCGGATTGAAGGGAGAGAATACGAACACAGAACATCTAATTAATTCGGATTAGAATATACAATTAAGTGACTTCGGAGCAGAAACTGCGAGGGAAGTGTCCACGTTGGGTTCCTTCATTCCATCTGTCGACACTTTCCTCACCGTTTCTGCTCCGAAGTCACTTAATTGTATATCCGCATCCGAATAAATAAGATGTTCTGTGATCGTATTCTCTCCCTTCAATCCGCGGATATGTATTTAACGAACGCAACTATTGTATTACCTAGCAAAGGCACAAGCGTCATCAAATAAAGTTTTGGCGGGAAGACGCTTCTGTGTACTTAGGTATTCTGTGAGTAACTTATGAATTTGTCTGCGTTTGAAGATAGGAGACTGCGTGGTGATCTCATCGTAACCTTCCGAGCTCTTCACAACTTTTTTGGAGTTGACCTTAGCGGTCTATTCGAGTTGAACCTGGACGAGCGTCTGCGGGGCCACTCTTACAAGCTGAGGAAGGAGAGTTTTAAAACACCTCAAAGACAACACTTCATCACTAACCGCGTGTTTTCCGTTTGGAACTCTCTACCTTCATCGGTGGTGAACTCAGCTTCTGTCAACAGTTTTAAGAACAACTATGATGCCTGGTTGCGTCGCGAGTGAGTGCTGCTTGTGGAGACGAGAGTTTTCTTTTTGTTTTTTTGTAATGCATTTATTTTAAGTTACGGTGTATTTATTTTTCATATGTATATTTTTTGTGAGTTTATAGGCTTGGCCTCAACTCTTCACCTTGTTATAATAATAATAATAATAATAACTCTTGTAGAGTATGCTTCTAACAAGCAGAAAAATAAATCTAATAGAAAAGATACAAAAAAGATTTCTTAGGTATACCTATACATACATCAGAAAGTATAAAGTGTACTCGTTGTATACTTCATAGTCAATGACTTGAAATACAGGAGTCTACACTTAATAAATTATATTGAAATATCAGTTCCTAAAATAAACTTGCGGATTGTAACCAATAAGATATTTTACATTGATTATGCTGACTGCTCTGCATTTAGAAAAATGATGGAACAGGGTAACGTATTCTTGCCGAGTATGTTGCATCGACCTGTTTGTTGTCAGTAAAGCCAAAGAAATTAAAGAAACTCTCTTCCTCTTACTCAGTGGCGACGCTAGGGGGGTCCAGGGGGTGCCCGGGCCACCCCTAAAATTTTGCTGCCCCCCCCCTAGAATTTTTTGATATGCTAAGACTTTCAATTTTCCTGTTGTATTTCTATTTGCTTTGGCCCCTCCTGAAGAATTCCGGCCCCCTCTTGGCCCCCCTTGCTTTGAAAGCTGGTGTCGCCACTACTCTTACAGCAGCGAACTATTTTCTATTAAGTTTTGTGTACAGTTTGTTAATCATAGGATATATGTATATATGTTTTTCTCTTTCCTATAATAACAGTTTATAATTGTGTTCGTTTGAGAATAAATAAATTACAGGGTGTAATTTTTTTTATAAATTTCATTTTTCCGCAATCTTTGAACCACGATATCTCCCTAACGTTTGACTTCTGACCCAATTATATAAAAAACTACCCTTTATTTTGAAGAAGGATTCACCCTTTGAAATCTTTGGCATCAATTGAGAAACACCCTGTATAAGCAATCTAAACCCCATTCAACCTCTCGTAATGATATGCTACCATATAATTGACCAGCTATCCATTCAACTCTCCCCAAATTCCCGTTCTCAAGTTTTCTCCTACCGTATCATCCGAAAAATCAAACCGTTCTCATAATCCCTACACGGTTACCCAACCCTGCTTCTTACACGCATAACGTGTGGTAACAAAAACGCTCCAACGATCTCGCTCATAGACCGTGAGGAAACCCAATAAAGAACAATAGTTAAGAGTTTCAAATAATGAAAATATGACGTGAACTGAATTGACGTATCCGGCGGTCTGTGAAATGGGCCATTCAATGCCGGGCATCGATTGAAAACTAACACAAGAACTGTCAGATATCCATCATAAAAACGCAGGCGGCTGAGAACTCTCCGCGTGTTTGTGTGAGGGGAACAGGGAAAAAGCGGGGTACGACGCCTAGTTCCTGGGGGGTGAGAAGGGTAATTAGTTGTATGGGGCTCATATTAGCCTTCTACGATGGTTCTGAGCTTCGTTATTAGCTAAATTTGCGAACAACAGTAGTAGAAGAAAATTAAAGGGAGACGCCATTGCAAGGGGTGAAATTCCAATGTGTCACTTCACAAGCTTGACTGTGAACAATTAATAAGCGAGTTGTAGTCGCTGAGACACATGGTACCTATATGTTGCTCTTGCACTTCTGCCACTGCTATTCTCCATAAGACAACGGAAAGAGAATCAGAATCAGTCGAATTGTCAGTCTTTCGACATGTCTACCCAAACACTCAATTCTGCAGGATTTTGTGTGACTTCTGACTTGGGTACATTTCTACGATCCAGAAATAAGGAAACAATCGATGGAATGGCGACACTCTGGTTCTCCAAGACCTAAGAAGTTTCGTGTCCAAAAATCTGCTGGAAAAGTTCTTGCTTCGGTTTGTTGGGATTGCCATGGAGTAATCATGATTGATTTTTTGGATAAGGGTAGAACAATAACAATAACGACATTACTGACCACTCTACGGGAAAAAATTGAAGAGAAAAGTCGCGGAAAGCTATCCAAAGGTATTTTGTTTTCACAGGACAACGCCCCAGCCCAGTACACAAATCTCATGTTGCCATGCAAAAAATTCGTGATTAAGTGTTAGAACACCCCCCTTATTCACCAGATTTGGCTCCGTCCGGCTATCATCTCTTTCCCCAACTGAAAAAAAAGTTTAAAAGGTCGTAAATTTTCTTCCAACGAGGAGGTTATAAAAGCTGTGGAGGACTGGTTTGCAGAGCAAGAGGAAACATTTTTTTTGAAAGGTCTAGAGACGTTGCAGGTTCGCTGTAATAAATGTATTCAATTAAGAGGAGAATATGTTGAGTAATAAAATATTTTGACATTGAAATTTTGTTTGGTTCTATAGTAGGCTAAGAATTTTTTAATACATCCTAGTACTTGGGAGAGTGCTGATTAAAAATATACAAGAGTCAAGTTGTTCCGATCAAAGGAATGGAAGCTTTGACGATTTGAAGTCTTTATTGATGAAAAATGACAGTATGCAAGTGAAAATCTGAACTATAATAGATAGGGCCTCAGATCATTTTTATAAAATTCAGCGTCCTCGAGAACCTATATTTTAATACGAAACTTGACCGAATAAACCGCCTTTACATTCAATGTTTCAATAAAAGCGCATTATTTGTATTGCGCGCCATGTTTGACTGTCATAATGTCACATGATTACGACGTGACAGATGGGAGTTAGTAAACATGGAACATTACAGAGTACAACGCGTCCTGATTGTCAAAAGTTATTATCGTAAAAGGCATCCAATGTTCCTTCGAAATAATGTGCATAAATCATAAATCATCTACTGTGAAAAGAATAATCGAAAAATTCCAAGAACTGATACAAGTTCGTAGAAGAAAATAATGAATTTGTGAAAATATTAAGTGAATTCAATAATTCCAAAGACCTGGCGAATGTTGAAGAAACTTATTTCTCTGTTAAAACTGGAAATATTTCACGTATATAAACATGGTTGGAAGATTCAGTTATGCTATTTCTTGTACGGAAATCAAGAATCGAGTGTTGAAATTTAACTGAAATATAATGGACAGAATAGTCCGTTACTTTGTGATAGTTCATTCGAAAAAAGTATAAGAATACTCGAATAACCCGACAGAAAAATTCTAAACGAACAGACGGACCTATGGATTTCCCCTCTTTCCAAAATTCTCGAGAAATAGCCGAAGGAAGACATTTAAATACCTTTTAGCACAACTCGAAATACACCAGTATGAAAATGTACTAGTACTACAGAACCTGTGCCACAGTTAAACCTTAAAAGAACTAACTCCATTTACAAAGTTTTAAAAGAGTAAATGCAAATTAGCATTGGCAACGTCTCTGATGTAGGCCATTCACGAAGCGACCGTTTCAAGCGTTTTACTACCTGCTCTGGTCGCTTGCCTTTACAAGCTTCCAACGTTCTGTGTTAGAAACCATCATAAAACGCCCGTCTCTGTAGCCTCGTGAGTGGCCGGCATGAGAGTCATTTGACATTGCGTCAGTTTTTAGTGAAAAAACTTTATAAACCTAAATCATGGCCAACCGGCATACATTATGAATGTGAATGAATGAAGTATGCCCTTTATTTTGCATAATTCCTTTTCGAGTTCTGTTCACAAGCTCAAAGCACTCGACGTATAAGTGTTATTATTCAGCCAATCGGTTATTCTGTACCATTCGTGGTTGAAGAACTTCTTCATTGAATAACAGAGTTAGATTTTCCAAGGATTCCGAGTTTATGACCCTTTGATAATTTTTCATCCCAAAAAGTTTACATGTTCGAATTTAATTTTACTTCGCGAAGAGATACTTTGAACAATGTTGAAACCATAGGAATTGAGTTAAGCAACAGAGTCTATACTGTGTTCAAATGTAAGAAGTAGCAATAACAACATGTTTGGCGCACGGGTAGGAGGGCCTTCGTAAAGGTACTTTCCGTCCAGAGTCGAATCGAGGAGATTTCACACAATCGTTCAGTTTATTTATCCATGTCTCATCCAGCTAATAAATTTGTCTTCCTTGTTCCCTTAATGAGCGGATTTTCTTCAAATAATCTCTTCTCCACACAATTATTTCATCCCTATCTATCAGTAGACTATCACGACCACGTTTTTTGAACTTGAATTCCATTTTTTTCAATAATTTATAGAACGTTGTTCTTTTGAAATTTGGCAAACTGTCGTCATCATTCACGATTTCTAGTACTTTAGAAATCGTTGGGATTTCATTCCGGAAAAAAAAACCGTGGACAATTCTTCTGATAAGGTTCATATCGAAATCGTCAACCGAATCGATTATTTTCAACGACTGGACTCTCCTCTTTATTCTCTGAGAATTCTTAATACAGCTGAATCACTCACCCCTGAGGATTTTGAAACAATTCCTACTAAGTCTCTTTTCGATAAATAAGGATGTTCTTCCAATTCTTTTCGAGAAATGTTCAAAATTATCTCTTGGTGGTCCCCACATATCACCCCCAGATGCAGTATCCGTTTCCGAATTCGACATTGTTCTGTATATTATATACACTTTGTCAAAAGATTTTCCAACACAATACACTCTTCACAACAAAATCTATAAACACTTTGAACAGCTAGACCTTCACAGTAGCTCTAGGTATTTTAACTAGTCTTGTCAATTGAAAACTTCGATATTTATGCAAATCAAGATGGCTTTCACCCATAAGGGAAAAGGACCCAAATCTGGTGTTTCCCGGAATTACTTTGTCGGAATTCCAAATTTCTAAAACTCTGGTGTTTCCTGGAATTACCTTGCCGCAATCTCGATCATCCGAAAAAGAAATTATTTAGTAGATAATAAAATGAAAACAAAAAAAATTAAAAAAATAGGGTACGTCGGATATAAAATGTTTATGACAGTTGAAAATCATAACAGAAATTTTCCACTAGAGTTTCTGAGGAAAAAAGTTGTAATGTGGGAATTGCTGACTCAAATTATTGAATCATTTCTATCCAGTACCGTCCGTTTCGAGTACGATCCTGGCAATATCTTAGGGCGTTAAAAGGGAGCATGGTTATGATCGTTTGACCAATAGGAGCTTTATTGTGCGCCAACCAGACGATTTTGTTTGTTTACAAAGCTCCTTCTTATATTTGAACGGACTGTAGTTTTGACGATGCACGGACTATAGATTATCTTCTCATTCTGTTTTAGAGTTTGTATATTTGTCTTGTTTCATCGAAGAATTTGTTGTACAAAATTTGAATTTGTTAACCTTCAGCAAGGTAAAGGTAACGATAGCAGTCATTCTCTTATGTCTGAATAGAGAACAAGATTTTCTGTGTATATACCGAGTGGTAGTTGAAATGAAAAAAAACTAAATGAAAAGGGAAATATTTCCGGCACCAGCCCCTGAATCTTCAAGCCCCGCGAGTCTTTTCATTACGCCATACTTCCATTCCGCTCATAAAGCCACGAAAGGAGCATCCCTCCATCCTCCACATCGCGACTCGCCGGCATCCCGCGCGTATTCCCATTATCTAAAACAACTCTCCAAACCCGAAACCGACTCAAATGAACATCACTCACGAGGACTGCATCATCCTCCATACAAAACAACCTCGGAGTCATCCAAACCGCGATCCAGACTCGCAAATTGAAATCGCGACCGTATGATGAACAAAAGGAGCGAAACGTTGCGTCCTCGGAAAAAGCGCTGAACGAGCCTGCACCCGGCAGGGACAGCGTAATGCCATTAACCCTTTTTAATTCGCGATACTCGGCATGTAAACACTTGACAATCGCAGGGGACGGCGTGAGCCAATGGCGACGCTTCCGCTTGACGCAACGCAACATGGCGACGTAGCGGCACCTAAGGGAAGATGCGGGGAGCGTAATCCATCCGGTCGGGGCCCTGAGGGGGTTGTGTCGAACATAAAGCCACCCCCTTGCTCCCGTCGACCCCTCTAGAATTCATTAGGGGCCTAACGAGGGTATATCACATGTTGGAGAGGCTTAGCGAGGGTGCAGATATGGCTTAAGGGGTGACAACGATGTGGAGAGCTGAGCTGGGGGTGGTTGGGAGATTGGTTTTTAATTTGTATTAATGGGGGTTGGATGCCGCGTTGGCAGATGGACGTGTGCGTTTTGTCTTTTGGGAATCGGTTTCTTTGTTGTTACGAGATTTGGATTGGTTTTGAATTGTTGTCGTGGAAATTGAGCATTGGAAAAGTTTTGGCTTAACCCTGAGGGTTTTTCCTTACGGTTCAGTTAGATTAAACAGAAATATGAACACCCTGTGCGAGCTGATATATACAATGGTATATTATGTCAGCACTCATATTTAAACACTGTTTCTGATCTGCGCTGTTTGCTGTTGCGGACAGCTGTACGTGTTTATTATCTTGCTCTTACTTTTTAAGCACCAAAAGTTGATATTTTCGAAATCGATTTGGGCCCAGAGATACTTGGGACAATGGTGATTAACAATATACAAACAAAAAGTGGATACGATCGCGGGAGTGGGAGCTATGACGATTTGAAATTTCGAAAAATGACATTTGACAGGTGAAAATCTAAACTATGATAGATAGAGGCTTGGATTATTTTTTATTGAATTCAGCGTCCCCGAAAACCTATGTTTTGATACCAAACTTTTCCATATAGTCCTTCTATAACCTGATTTTTTCTAGTTTTATGTTTTCCATTTTTCATTTTCGAGTTTTGTTCAGAAGCTCATAGCACACAAAGTATAGGTGATATTGATCTGCCAAATGGGTATTTTGAATGATCCGAATGGATAGTAGACCTTCCAGGTGAAAAAAAACCTTTAGATCCGCGAAGTATTTCTTGGTGATGACAAATATGGTGTTTTTGGGGGGTCTTACCCCTTTGTCATTTTTCACCCAAAAAGTTGAGATTTTCGATTTCGATTTTATTATACTCAGAGAAACTTGGGACAATGCTGATAACCAATATACAAACAAAAAGTGGATACGATCGCAGAAATGGGAGCTATGACGATTTGAAATTTCGATTTTTGAAAAAATGCCATTTGACAGGTGAAAATCTAAACTAAGATAGATAGAGCCTTGGATTATTTTTTATTGAATTCAGCGTCCTCGAAAACCTATATTTTGATACCAAACTTGTCCATATAGTCCTTCTATAACCTGATTTTTTCTAGTTTTATGTTTTCCATTTTTCATTTTCGAGTTTTGTTCAGAAGCTCATAGCACACAAAGTATAGGTCATATTGATCTGCCAAATGGGTATTTTGAATGATCCGAATGGATAGTAGACCTTCCAGGTGAAAAAACGCCTTTAGATCCGCGAAGTATTTCTTGGTGATGACAAATATGGTGTTTTTGGGGGGTCTTACCCCTTTGTCATTTTTCACCCAAAAAGTTGAGATTTTCGATTTCGATTTTATTATACTCAGAGAAACTTGGGACAATGCTGATAACCAATATACAAACAAAAAGTGGATACGATCGCAGAAATGGGAGCTATGACGATTTGAAATTTCGATTTTTGAAAAAATGCCATTTGACAGGTGAAAATCTAAACTAAGATAGATAGAGCCTTGGATTATTTTTTATTGAATTCAGCGTCCCCGAAAACCTATATTTTGATACCAAACTTGTCCATATAGTCCTTCAATAACCTGATTTTTTCTAGTTTTATGTTTTCCGTTTTTCATTTTCGAGTTTTGTTCAGAACCTCATAGCACACAAAGTATAGGTGATATCGGTCTGCCAAATGAGTATTTTGAATGATCCAAATGGATAGTAGACCTTCCAGGTGAAAAAACGCCTTTTGATTCGCGAAGTATTTCTTGGTGATGACAAATATGGTGTTTTTGGGGGGTCTTACCCCTTTGTCATTTTCACCCAAAAAGTTGAGATTTTCGATTTCGATTTTATTATACTCAGAGATACTTGGGACAATGCTGATAACCAATATACAAACAAGAAGTGGATACGATCACGGAAATGGGAGCTATGACGATTTGAAATTTCGATTTTTGAAAAAATGCCATTTGACAGATGAAAATCTAAACTAAGATAGATAGAGCCTTGGATTATTTTTTATTGAATTCAGCGTCCCCGAAAACCTATGTTTTGATACCAAACTTGTCCATATAGTCCTTCTATAACCTGATTTTTTCCAGTTTTATGTTTTCCATTTTTCATTTTCGAGTTTTGTTCAGAAGCTCATAGCACACAAAGTATAGGTGATATTGATCTGCCAAATGGGTATTTTGAATGATCCGAATGGATAGTAGACCTTCCAGGTGAAAAAACGCCTTTAGATCCGCGAAGTATTTCTTGGTGATGACAAATATGGTGTTTTTGGGGGGTCTTACCCCTTTGTCATTTTTCATCCAAAAAGTTGAGATTTTCGATTTCGATTTTATTATACTCACAGATACTAGGGACAATGCTGATAACCAATATACAAACAAAAAGTGGATACGATCACGGAAATGGGAGCTATGACGATTTGAAATTTCGATTTTTGAAAAAATGCCATTTGACAGGTGAAAATCTAAACTATGATAAATAGAGCCTGGGATTATTTTTTATTGAATTCAGCATCCCATAAAACCTATATTTTGATACCAAACTTGTCCATATAGTCCTTCTATAACCTGATTTTTTCTAGTTTTATGTTTTCCGTTTTTCATTTTCGAGTTTTGTTCAGAAGCTCATAGCACACAAAGTATAGGTGATATTGATCTGCCAAATGGGTATTTTGAATGATATGAATGGATAGTAGATCTTCCAGGTGAAAAAACGCCTTTAGATTCGCGAAGTATTTCTTGGTGATGACAAATATGGTGTTTTTGGGGGGTCTTACCCCTTTGTCATTTTTCACCCAAAAAGTTGAGATTTTCGAAATCAATTTTATTATGCTAATAGATACTTGGGACAATGCTGATAACCAATATACAAACAAAAAGTGGATACGATCGCAGAAATGGGAGCTATGACGATTTGAAATTTCGATTTTTGAAAAAATGCCATTTGACAGGTGAAGATCTAAACTAAGATAGATAGAGCCTTGGATTATTTTTTATTGAATTCAGCGTCCTCGAAAACCTATATTTTGATACCAAACTTGTCCATATAGTCCTTCTATAACCTGATTTTTTCCAGTTTTATGTTTTCCATTTTTCATTTTCGAGTTTTGTTCAGAAGCTCATAGCACACAAAGTATAGGTGATATTGAACTGCCAAATGGGTATTTTGAATGATCCGAATGGATAGTAGACCTTCCAGGTGAAAAAACGCCTTTAGATCCGCGAAGTATTTCTTGGTGATGACAAATATGGTGTTTTTGGGGGGTCTTACCCCTTTGTCATTTTTCACCCAAAAAGTTGAGATTTTCGATTTCGATTTTATTATACTCACAGATACTAGGGATAATGCTGATAACCAATATACAAACAAAAAGTGGATACGATCACGGAAATGAGAGCTATGACGATTTGAAATTTCCATTTTTGAAAAAATGCCATTTGACAGGTGAAAATCTAAACTAAGATAGATAGAGCCTTGGATTATTTTTTATTGAATTCAGCGTCCCCGAAAACCTATATTTTGATACCAAACTTGTCCATATAGTCCTTCAATAACCTGATTTTTTCTAGTTTTATGTTTTCTGTTTTTCATTTTCGAGTTTTGTTCAGAAGCTCATAGCACATAAAGTATAGGTGATATTGATCTGCCAAATGGGTATTTTGAATGATATGAATGGATAGTAGATCTTCCAGGTGAAAAAACGCCTTCAGATTCGCGAAGTATTTCTTGGTGATGACAAATATGGTGTTTTTGGGGGGTCTTACCCCTTTGTCATTTTTCACCCAAAAAGTTGAGATTTTCGATTTCGATTTTATTATACTCAGAGAAACTTGGGACAATGCTGATAACCAATATACAAACAAAAAGTGGATACGATCGCAGAAATGGGAGCTATGACGATTTGAAATTTCGATTTTTGAAAAAATGCCATTTGACAGGTGAAAATCTAAACTAAGATAGATAGAGCCTTGGATTATTTTTTATTGAATTCAGCGTCCTCGAAAACCTATATTTTGATACCAAACTTGTCCATATAGTCCTTCTATAACCTGATTTTTTCTAGTTTTATGTTTTCCATTTTTCATTTTCGAGTTTTGTTCAGAAGCTCATAGCACACAAAGTATAGGTGATATTGATCTGCCAAATGGGTATTTTGAATGATCCGAATGGATAGTAGACCTTCCAGGTGAAAAAACGCCTTTAGATCCGCGAAGTATTTCTTGGTGATGACAAATATGGTGTTTTTGGGGGGTCTTACCCCTTTGTCATTTTTCACCCAAAAAGTTGAGATTTTCGATTTCGATTTTATTATACTCACAGATACTAGGGATAATGCTGATAACCAATATACAAACAAAAAGTGGATACGATCACGGAAATGGGAGCTATGACGATTTGAAATTTCGATTTTTGAAAAAATGCCATTTGACAGGTGAAAATCTAAACTAAGATAGATAGAGCCTTGGATTATTTTTTATTGAATTCAGCATCCCATAAAACCTATATTTTGATACCAAACTTGTCCATATAGTCCTTCTATAACCTGATTTTTTCTAGTTTTATGTTTTCCGTTTTTCATTTTCGAGTTTTGTTCAGAAGCTCATAGCACATAAAGTATAGGTGATATTGATCTGCCAAATGGGTATTTTGAATGATATGAATGGATAGTAGATCTTCCAGGTGAAAAAACGCCTTCAGATTCGCGAAGTATTTCTTGGTGATGACAAATATGGTGTTTTTGGGGGGTCTTACCCCTTTGTCATTTTTCACCCAAAAAGTTGAGATTTTCGATTTCGATTTTATTATACTCAGAGAAACTTGGGACAATGCTGATAACCAATATACAAACGAAAAGTGGATACGATCGCAGAAATGGGAGCTATGACGATTTGAAATTTCGATTTTTGAAAAAATGCCATTTTACAGGTGAAGATCTAAACTAAGATAGATAGAGCCTTGGATTATTTTTTATTGAATTCAGCGTCCTCGAAAACCTATATTTTGATACCAAACTTGTCCATATAGTCCTTCTATAACCTGATTTTTTCCAGTTTTATGTTTTCCATTTTTCATTTTCGAGTTTTGTTCAGAAGCTCATAGCACACAAAGTATAGGTGATATTGATCTGCCAAATTGGTATTTTGAATGATCCGAATGGATAGTAGACCTTCCAGGTGAAAAAACGCCTTTAGATCCGCGAAGTATTTCTTGGTGATGACAAATATGGTGTTTTTGGGGGGTCTTACCCCTTTGTCATTTTTCACCCAAAAAGTTGAGATTTTCGATTTCGATTTTATTATACTCACAGATACTAGGGATAATGCTGATAACCAATATACAAACAAAAAGTGGATACGATCACGGAAATGGGAGCTATGACGATTTGAAATTTCGATTTTTGAAAAAATGCCATTTGACAGGTGAAAATCTAAACTAAGATAGATAGAGCCTTGGATTATTTTTTATTGAATTCAGCATCCCATAAAACCTATATTTTGATACCAAACTTGTCCATATAGTCCTTCTATAACCTGATTTTTTCTAGTTTTATGTTTTCCGTTTTTCATTTTCGAGTTTTGTTCAGAAGCTCATAGCACATAAAGTATAGGTGATATTGATCTGCCAAATGGGTATTTTGAATGATATGAATGGATAGTAGATCTTCCAGGTGAAAAAACGCCTTTAGATCCGCGAAGTATTTCTTGGTGATGACAAATATGGTGTTTTTGGGGGGTCTTACCCCTTTGTCATTTTTCACCCAAAAAGTTGAGATTTTCGATTTCGATTTTATTATACTCAGAGATACTTGGGACAATGCTGATAACCAATATACAAACAAGAAGTAGATACGATCGCGGAAATGGGAGCTATGACGATTTGAAATTTCGATTTTTGAAAAAATGCCATTTGACAGGTGAAAATCTAAACTAAGATAGATAGAGCCTTGGATTATTTTTTATTGAATTCAGCGTCCCCGAAAACCTATATTTTGATACCAAACTTGTCCTATAACCTGATTTTTTCTAGTTTTATGTTTTCCATTTTTCATTTTCGAGTTTTGTTCAGAAGCTCATAGCACACACAGTATAGGTGATATTGATCTGCCAAATGGGTATTTTGAATGATCCGAATGGGTAGTAGACCTTCCAGGTGAAAAAACGCCTTTAGATTCGCGAAGTATTTCTTGGTGATGACAAATATGGTGTTTTTGGGGGGTCTTACCCCTTTGTCATTTTTCACCTAAAATGTTGAGATTTTCGATTTCGATTTTATTATACTCAGAGATACTTGGGACAATGCTGATAACCAATATACAAACAAAAAGCGGACACGATCGCGGAAATGGGAGCTATGACGATTTGAAATTTCGATTTTTGAAAAAATGCCATTTGACAGGTGAAAATCTAAACTGAGATAGATAGAGCCTTGGATTATTTTTTATTGAATTCAGCGTCCCCGAAAACCTCTACTTTGATACCAAACTTGTCCATATAGTCCTTCTATAACCTGATTTTTTCTAGTTTTATGTTTTCCATTTTTCATTTTCGAGTTTTGTTCAGAAGCTCATAGCACACAAAGAATAGGTGATATCGATCTGCCAAATGGGTTTTTTGAATGATCCGAATGGATAGTAGACCTTCCAGGTGAAAAAACGCCTTTAGATTCGCGAAGTATTTCTTGGTGATGACAAATATGGTGCTTTTGGGGGGTCTTACCCCTTTGTCATTTTTCACCCAAAAAGTTGAGATTTTCGATTTCGATTTTATTATACTCAGAGATACTTGAGACAATGCTGATAACCAATATACAAACAAAAAGTGGATACGATCGCGGGAATGGGAGCTATGACGATTTGAAATTGCGATTTTTGAAAAAATGCCATTTCGCAGGTGAAAAACGAAATTATGATATATAGAGCTTTGGATTATTTCTATTGAATTCAGCGTCCCCGAAAACCTATATTTTGATACAAAACTTGCCCATATAGTCCTTCTATAACCTGATTTTTCCACAGCAGAGATTGGATATTTCAATACCGAATTTTCGTGCTGGATTACATCTCTAGGGGTTCCGTATCCATCTCGAGATCCATTTCGAACCAGATCGATGCCTCTTTAGGGCACGCTGATCCCAAATCACTGGGGGTTCCGAATCTACCCTGCTAATAACCTTACCTACGGCCAATTATGGTGCTAAATTGAAATTATACGGGTAGAGGGAGATTGGGGTAGTTGATTGCGAAGCCCGAGAGGGGTGTGAGTCGAAGGGGTGAGGTATGCCGTTGTAAATATGACTGCCAAATAGCGTACATGGAATTCATCATTATTGTTTCGAATAAATTTTGGATTTTTTCATTGTTATGTGCTGCAGATTTTTTGTAGCTAAGGGGAGTGAGGTGATGAACGTTGCTTGTATCAATTTCCTCCAATCTCTGTTTGGGAAATTTTGGTTTGAAAACTGTAAAGTTACAACATCGATGTTTTTTCTTGGATAATACCCAAAGGCCAAAATATCACTTCTAATATACTTATTCATACAAGGAACTGCGTAGTCATATAGTTCTATCTATTTGGAATATTCTTCCTTGATATTCGATCGATTTCCAGTCTCTAGGTCTAGATGAACCAACTGTTCGATTATGAGAAGTTAGTGCTAAAGGCATAAGGGGAAAAATTTTTGATAACAAAATTTATAATTCAACAGAAGGTAACATTTATTTATTTATCAAAGGTACAGTGAAAGAACAATTATTTAAATTTAACTCAACATAAGATTCCTTGCAGATCTCCACCAGAGGAGATCTACACTGCGCAAAAAATTAATGAACATTCTGAAAATCTCAATTTTAATGAAAGTTAACTCTACATTGACTCTATAACTTATTTTTTATGCTCTCCCGGGAAGGTTTTGAACGAAACAAGGCACATTAAATGGAAGAAAAATTCAGGATTTCACAGAATCTAATGTGAAAGAAGAGAAATTAACAATTTTCAAAATACTGAAATGCTGATAAGTGATTTAATAGTTGGTATTTCCACCCCTTGCGTTAATTACAGCTCGGCAACGACGGTTCATACTCAAAATGAGTAATCTTAAAATGTTCTGATTTAATCCTTCCCAGATTTATCCGAGTTGGATTCCTAAGTCATTAAGAGTAGGTGGATGATTTTCTGAACTTCTCAGCCCTCTATTGAGGTTGTCCCAAACCTGCTCAATCAGATTGAGATCTGGACTTCTTGCTGGCCATTCCATTCGAGAGACTTCAACCTCTTCAAGGTACTCCTGAACGATGCGGCCAGGATGGGGTCTGGCATTATCGTCCATAAAAATGAAATTTTTACCAATGTATGGGGCAAATGGCACTACATGTTCTTCAAGAATGTTCCTTATATACTTATCAGCATTCATAGCTCCATTATCAACGACCACTAGGTCTGTGCGAGCAGTCAAAGATATTCCACCCCATACCATAATCGATCCTCCCCCGAAACCAGTAGTATTCAGGAAATTGCTCTGAGCTTATCTTTCATGTGGACGTCTGTATACAAGGGAACGTCGATCACAATGGTAGAGGCATGGGCGCCCGCAGAAACCCGTAGAAATTTTTCTCAGGGGGGGCCAAAATAGAAATTAGAAGGTAATATTGAGGTGCCGTGCTGAAAAACGTTTGGAACATAAAGATCTCAGGGGGGGCCACGGCCCCCCCGGCCCCCCCAGCGGGCGCCCATGGGTAGAGGCAGATTCTACAAAAAATAAGTGATATTGATCTACCAAATGGGTATTCTGAATGATCCAAATGGATAGTAGATCCTCCAGGTGGAAAAACACCTTTAGATTCGCAAGTGATTTCTTGGTGATGACAAAAATGGTGTTTTTGGGGGTCTTACCACTTTGTCATTCTTCACCCAAAAAGAAAAGATTTTCGATTTCGATTTTTTTAGCTCAGAGATTCTTTAGACAATGCTGATGAACAATATACAAACAAAAGTGGATGCGATCTATTCGAGTTATTTGTTATCTTTTTTGGCGTTTACATTCAAGCCAATTACCTCAGCAGCAGATTTAGTCCATTCAGTTATAGTATTTGTTGCAACAGGAGCCATGTTGTTTTGACATTTCTGCTCAGTAAGTATTGAAAAATTATCATAGAAACAACGTTTAAAAATTGTTGAAATTCATTTTCAAATTCAGTGTTGTATTTGCCAAACGCATAGAGCATTTCGTGAAACTGAACTGTCTTTACTTTTACATAGATCTGCTAGTAGTTTCTTCCTAATTGCATCGCAGAAATGTTGGATGGTTTATTTGAATACTATATTGTTAACCGGATCAATCATATTATTAGTTATTATAGTACTTTACTTGCAAGAGTTATTTGTACGAAATGATCCACATTATCTTCACCGTTGTTTCTATTCGATTCCGTCTTTCATCTCATATTGACCACTTCTGAGCTTCCATGTTCATTTAATTCATATTCCGTTTCGCAGAAATAGTATATAACATTACTGGGTAAGAGGGTTTTTACTGGCGAATGGAGGATATAACTGACGAGCCGCAGTCGAATCAGTTACCTCCTTGAGCCAGTAAAACCCGTTACCTTGCGTGTATTATATTATATTATATTTGTTTCTCATTTGTAAAATGGTTAGATAAATTCCAAAAAATCTCAATAATTTGTCGCAATTGTCGTAAGCTATGGAAGCGTTGCCATGAACATGTCTGTTTATTTTTCTTTACATTTGTTTTGGCGAAAGCGAAAATGAATGTACCAAAAGAAATTATTGGGGCAGCCAGCAGTGTAGCTTCGAGTTTATTACCTGCAAAATCAGCTTCAAGGTACGAGCGAGAATACGACGACTTCAAAAGTGGCAAAACAAAAATAGTGTGATTGGAGTAACTGAAGATGTTTTGTTGGTCTACTTGAATCAACTATCAGCTAGATTCAGCCCTAATACTTTATGGGCAAAATGGTCTATGCTGAAAAGCTGCTTGGAAATGAAAGAAAATGCCCCTGTTCGCAGGTTTGTTTTCCTTAAAAAATTTACTGAAAAATATGACGTTTAGTTGTCATTTGCAGATTTCAAAGGGTAATAGCTTTTCTGAAACGAAAAAATGAGCGTTATACGCCAAAAAAGGCCAAGGTATTAAGTAAAGAAGAGGCTGAACAATTTCTTCTACATGCTCCTGATGACCAGTGGTTGCTGGCGAAAATTGTAACAATATTTGGGATTATTGGATGTTGTCGATGTGACGAAATTCTCTCCTTAAACTTGAATGATGTAGAAGATATGGGAATGTCACAATAACGGAAAATACGTTATTGTGACATTGCGGCAAACAATAAATTTAACAACAAGAAGATTCACCATAACCGATGATGGCTGCAGATTCAAGCCCTGCATGTTTTACAGAAAATATGTGAATCTTCGGCCTCCTGGAACAGAAAGCCTAAGATTTTTTTTGACATACCGACATGAAGAGTGCATTTCCCTTAATGCTGGCCAGCACACTATTTGTGGTGTCCCAAAGCAAATAGTGAAATATTTAGGTTTAAAAGACCCAGAGTGATACACCGGCCACTCTTTTCGCAGAACTGGAGCCACTATGGTTGCGGATTCGGGTGGAGATATTTTAGCACTAAAGCGTGCAGGAGGGTGGAAGAGCACCGAAATTGCGATGAGTTATGTCGATGATTCGGTCAACAAAAAAATCGAAATGTCTAGCAAATTATTTGGTAGTAAGGAGAGTACAAATGTTCTGCAGTCCTCGAGTTCAGCAGTTTCTGAGTCAACAGATGGTTTATCATCATCAGTATCAACTCTTTCATCATCAAAAATCTGTGTTACTGGAAATAACAATTGTACCATGATTTTCAACATATATAACGATAAAACAAAATTTTCTAATGTAAATAATACTACTAACTTGTAAAAATGTTGCAAGTTAACTGTCAGTTTTACAAGTTAGTGACTTGATAAAATAAACTTTCTTGATTAATATTGTGTTTTTGGAAACTGACGTTTACAAATGAGAAACAAATAAAATTTATATATATTCCCCAAATGTATTTGTGACTGTTGGTTCTACCTATTTCTTGAATTTTTTTAAACTTTAGAAAATAGAAGCATAAAGCGAATTGAAGTAGAAGTTTGTAACATTCCAAGTTTGTAAATCCTAGGAACATTATGAAAAAGAGAAAAGGGGCAACGCTGCTCTGAAGAGCTGAGGGTAGAATTACGTTAAAGGGGGGTTTATACTTATATTTTTGGCTTGTGATGTGATCGTCTAGATTGGTAGAACTCTATGTTATGTCGTAGTAATTCAGATTCGTAATAACTCAGATTAGTGAAATAAAGGATGGGAAATAATGAGGTAAAATAGATGAATAATACACTAGATTGGACATAAAGATGGAACAAGATCCTTTATTCGTCCAGCACCATAGTTCGAAGAACCATAGCTATATGAAGGAAAAACGAACGAGAATCAATTGAAACTCAAAGCAAAAACCTTCTAGCATTACAGATGATATGTTTACAAACCATAGAACAATTATTAATAAGACGAGCACTGGTGATATGTACAATACGAGTATGGAGCTTCCTATACTCCGGTAAGGTTATTACTGGCACAATTGTGATAAAAAGCAGAATCCAACACATCCAAAGGTTATAGGCATATAGAGTGTGTCACCTGATTATTTATGAAATTCATAAGCAGTATCTTTGTAGTTCCTAGTGTGAGAATCCTTCCTTATAAGTGTTATGTGTGAGATCCTAGCAGTCGCGTTGGTTTGGAAGTGACGATAAACTCTTTATATTTCCTGTTAACTGATGAACGATGGCACTTTTAAAGCTTTCCTTGCGTATCCGGTACGCCGTGGCCCGAAGACGAGGCTTGGTTTACTGGGGACGTTCGTTTAAAGAACTCCCAGAGGAATTCTCAAGCCACTATTGTGTGGGATGTTTTCATTGGCACAGACGATATAAACAGTTTATCCTAGGCCTCCAAACCAGTGATTATTGTACGTAAAATATTATCCTAAAAGCAACAACTCCAAATGCCTATACCATAGTGTCGAGTGAATAGTTAAATGTGCAGTAGGCCTTACGTACAGTATAAGAATATTCCAAATGGGTTGGTAGCAGAACAGAGTTCCACAATATTCGATAGAAACGCAATAATAAGATAGAACAAGCTTACATGAGGTTAAATCCTGTGAAATGAAACAGTTATTTAAATGGAGATCGTGTACATACCAGATAACAAAGAAGCGTCTTTAAAATATACTAAAATGGCGGATTCCTAGAAGAGGAACTCCATTTCAAAGGAACACTTTTGTGAACCAGCATGAAAGTGAAAAAAAAACAGCAGCCGAGTGAAAGTGAAGTAAAAAGAGAACCCCCTTAATTCGTTGTCGTTTTTGAGGTTAGTTTTCTTCCACAGAATCGTATTTCTTCGATGGTCACAGAAGAACGAGTTTACTTCTTGGTGGATCTTCGATAGGATTAAAATCTCCTATTTATAAAGATGCGAATTGCCTAAAGTAGTGCTTGAAGTCGTACTAATATTCATCATTCATAGAATTATACAATAATATCAAATAAGTTCATTCAACGTTGTTCCACGTTTCGACAATAGACGTTGCAAAGTTGGAAGCCATGGAGTCTGGCAACGGTGCATTTTATTTTATTGCAGGGTAGGAAATTCAGATATGTTACAAGTTCAATGTGACCACCATTGCTTTCATACAAGCAGACAACTTTCGTTTCTCTCCCTTTAATTTTTACTAGATTCTCTGTGTCTTAAGTATAAAGAGTGAGGATCCATATTCGCAAGAAATATGTTCTTATTTTAATCCCTATCAATTTGTTACAATTTCTCTGGGACACCCCGTATATTCTACTAAAACACAGCCGGAAACTCGTATTTACTTCGACAACAACAGCAGTTGTTTCCATCCACTTCGATCCGGAAAAAAACAGAACTTCCCTCACGGCAGGAACCCTTTTCCAACCCCTCGAGATTCAAGATGGCCGCCGCAAGCGACGACGAGCCACCCCGGCCGTTCGACATCCCGACAAATCGCGAAAAAACGCCGCCGAACAATTGGCCAGAAGTGCCCCAGCCACGATAAAGCAGGAAGCCAGGTCCTCGATGAAATCTGAACATTTCCGGCCCTGCCAATTAATCGAATTAATTTTCGTCGAGAGTCCCATCGGGGCCCGCTTTGTGAAAATTGCCGGTAATGGCCTCTTCACTCGATAGGCGTACTGCGTCGACGGGAGAAAAAGAAGAAAAAAGTTCGGTGGAAGCGGCGCTCACATGCTGAAGTGGGAACATTTTTTTATTCCTCCTATGAAAACACGAAAACAAACAAGCGGTCTGGGTGGAAAACAAAGGCAAATAAGCCAAAACAAAACGCCTGGCGAAGTGAGTATTAAAACCGAATCCGGCTGCATGGCGCAGGGCCGGGCCGACAGGGAGAACGGGCTTAAGACGCTCATAAAGTTGACTCGAAAATTCAACACAGGAATCTCTTAGAGAAATGGTTATCAGTTATGTAAAAAAACACATCAGAAACATGTAGGTATTATGTGTGAAAATCACATTTGAAAACTATAGATTCTTATAAATCCTCATATAAACAGGCAGCATTCAACACAGGAATCTCTTATAGAAATTGATATAAGTTCCCGGTGAAAACACAGAGACGGGTAGGTATAACGAACGAAAACCACATTTGAAAACTAAAGATCCTTATAAGTTATAATAGAAACATACCTTATTCATCACAGAAATCTCTTATACAAACGGATATGAGTTTCGTTTGAGAACACAATGGAAACTGGTAGGTATTATGTGTTGTGAATTCCACATTTGAAAACTTCAGATTCTTATAAGTACTCATAGAAACAGACAGCCTTCAAAACATGAATCTGCGCTTATTGAAAGGGATGTGATTTACGTTAGAGAATCCCTAATTAGATTCTTAAATTAAGGCAAGGAAATTCCCAAAATTTTGATACACTAAGAATCAATCAGTCTCAATATTCTCTCGGCAGGAAATCGCATAACATAGTTAGTAGCATGATGGGGCAAATAGAACAACCGGTTCGCCATCAAAGAACGGCGGAACATTAAATGTCTCTTCCTTAGACAGCTCATATTCAACAAAACGATTGCTGCATCATACGGTTGGCCAAGATTTAGTTTCATCAAGTTTTTTTTGTTTACGACCGATGCAGGATGGCACTCGTGAAATGTCGAATAATTCTCGAAGACGTTGCTAATGCGAATTTTTATTTATTCTTTTTTAACTTTGCAAATGGAGTTAGTTCTTTTAAGGGGCAGTATCACCTTTTGAATCGTGGTAAATCTCCATTCAAAAGTAGTCTCTTTATTTCACGAGTAGGTAAGTACCCTAATTTACGACGTAGAGATTTGTTTTTTTTTAATTGAAGTTGAAGAAAGTCCCAAGGGCAAATAGTTTTCTTTTTTTCGATTTAATTAGTTTTTCAATTAAGAAACCAGGGTAATCGTTAGATCTGGGGTTATTGAATATGTTTTTCGTTTTTCATGGGTGCAAGCTATATTTTTGAAATAATAATCATGAAAATTTTTGTAGTTTATAGAAGATTAAATTGCCGAGGGCAAATAGTTGCGATTTTTTTCCAAAAAATGATGAATAACCGTCAGAAAAAAATCCTTAAGTGTAGTTTCCAGAACGCTGAAGTTCAATCTGGTTTTATTAATTGAAAAACTAATTAAATCGAGAAAATCGCAACAATTTGCCCTCGGCAATTTAATCTTCTATGAACTACAAATATTTCATTATTATTATTTCAATAATATGGCTTGTACTCATGAAAAAGGAAAAACATATTCAATAACCCCAGATCTAACGATTACCCTGGTTTTTTTAATTGAAGAACTAATTAAATCGAAAAAAAAACTATTTGCCCTCGGGACGTTCTTCACCTTCAATTTAAAAAAAAATCAAGTCTCTACGTCGTAAATTAGGGTACTTACTCGTGAAATAAAGAGACCACTTTTGAATGGAGATTTACCACGATTTAAAAGGTGATACTGCCCCTTAAGGCTGTGACACAGGTTTCGAAGTACCTACTACTACATTCTCATACTGGAGTATTTCAAGTTGTGCAAAAATGTATTCAAATTTTGAAAAGTGGGGAATTGCTTGGGTCCATCTGTTCGTTTAGAAGTTTTTCTGTCCGGTTATTCGAGTATCTTCATTTTCTTTTCGATGAACTATCACAAAGTAACGGACTATTTTGTCTCGTATTTTTCGGTAAAATTTCAACAATCGATTCTTGATTTCCGTACGAGAAAATAGCATAACTGAATTTCCCAACTATGTTTATATACGTGAAATATTTCCAATATTAACAGGAAAAAAGATTCTTCAATATTTGCCAGGTCTTTGAAATTCATATGATATTTTCTCAAATTCATTATTTTCCCAAAGAAAATAAACATTTGGAGGAATACGGAATGACCACGACCTCTATGTAGAAAGGACAACGTTGCTTAGTTATCTCATAGGAAAATTAAATAACATTTTCAAATGAAATTGAAGAAGGATCTATGTTGTAAAAACAAACAATGCATTCGTTCTGAAATATCATAGCATACATTCGATAGAGCATTTCTCCAGGAATACTATCCAAAAAACCTATTGAACAAAATCTTCCATTTGGAGACTTGCCCTCAAAAAGAATGGCAAAGGGTGTAATTTTTTTGAATTTTCAACAATATCCAATATCTCGAAAAACAAAGAACTTTGACTGAGTATAAACATATATTCCTGAACCGCTACAAACCAGGGGCCATATTATACATTTATTACGCCACAGCCTGTATATCACGATGTTTTACAGTTATACTACTCAACTGAAAAAAGTCACACACTGTGATCGTCAGAGCTCCTGCTATTGGCCCCACACTCAGATTCTTTTTCTCCTCGTATCACCGAAAAAAGAACGTTTTTTCCCAGATGTCTTCATCATAAATATCTAAATACCACTCTGCGAAATGTACGCCTCGTGTGCAAACCCCACGGACCAATGTACCTAGAGTATTACGTAAGGTTTAATTAGCATTACAGAGCCTGTAACTCCCCTAGGGCTCGAATCAGATATGGCATATTAGCACCATTTTTAAACAGGGGAGTATGAATAACACCCCTCTTCATCCTACAACCCCTACTAGATATGCTGACGTGATGAAAGGGAGGCTTGATGAAATGCATTCCGAAATCTCGGTTCAGAATGGGTACATTTGGAGCGTTACGATTTTTCGAGAGGAATTAACTGGGGTTCAGAGGAAGGGAGGGAAATTTCAATATTCGATATGGCAGCAGTGTTGAAAAGAGTATGATTCCATCTAATTTTTTCTACAACGAAAACGAATTCCATAACAAAAGTAATTTCGATAATAAACTTCAATTTCTATTTGTTTACATCCAACAGAAACAAATAACAATATAGATCTCCTTAACCATCATGAGTGAATAAAGGGCTTTCGACTTAAGTGTTCATATAACAGAGCAAAACAGTTTGGTCAATAGGAGATTTTCTCATGAAGAATGTCCCAAAAGAAAACGTATATCTCGAAAGATTTGTTGGAAAAAATCCAGCAGGAATCAAAATAACAATATACAACACACAACACTACTAAAAAAGACTCAACAACAACCCACACAATATGATATCAATAGATTACGACAAATACGACACAAATTATACCAGAAATACAGAAGACCAAATCAAAAATAGCATATGTCTATAACAAAATATGTTCATGTTGCAAGATTTACAAAGGAAATATCACGGCCATAAATTTATCAAAATAAGCATGAAAACTACATAACATAATTACAGAAACACCACTCTCTTATTAAACATTACTGATTGCGATTTGATTGTGATTTTATACTTTCTCAATTATGGTACTATTATTGTAATAAAAAATTCTTTTGAAATCTCATTTCTTTAACCTGAAAATCTTTATATATTCCAGAAGGAAATTGGCTTCTTAAATTTTGACGTGCTGTTCATTTACAATTATATTGATTTCGATATTTTTATCTGTTTCAATTTATTCCTTTGAAAATCATTGGAAAGTCTTCAAGCAGCATCTATTTGTTTTTAACTTATTTGATATTTTCTCCTTGTTTTTTTACATTTGTCCAAATAATTGGAGTTTTCTGTTCAATTCCTATTCAATTATGTGTTCTGTGAGTTACTTTAGATTATTGAGTACATTCTTATTTTAATGTTAGTTTTATTTATGAGATTAATTATATTTCCTTGGTACTGTTGAGATATTGCTATAGGTATAATATTCAGAAGCTTCAACAATATGTTGAAATCAACGGACCTTTTGTTTAGCATATCAAATATTTTCTTCTTTAAAGATTACATTCTATTCCAAAACTTTTCACCTGATTCCTGATGTGTACATTTTGAGGACTTGGGGTATTTGTTGAGGTATCAGCAGAAACACTTGCTTCATGTCCAGTTTTCGAGTAATTGTGGAATCGGTACTTTCATCAACTTCACACTATTTTGATATGAACTTACAATAGTAACAACTATTAATTGTCTATATAGTTATATCATTTGAAACTTTAGCACTTTAAGTCTTATCTCTCATTTTTTGAGTTCCGAAAAACTTTCATAACTCGGTATTCTTCGCGAAATAGCAACAAAGACAGTCCGCACAAAACTGAATATCTATACCCTGTTTCAACCATGGCTAATATTCTTTTCCAACCCAGCTACCCTTAAGTACCACCCTAATCATTACATAATATATCTATTTCGCGTTTCTAAACGAAGAATTACCAAGGGCAGATGGTTGAAAGCGCCTCTAGATGTTTTTCGTGTAGGTATTGTGTTTCTGTACCGGTTATTATTACGTCTGTGATGTTCAAGTCTTGATAGTGCTTTCAAAAGGAAGTCTTTTGTTTAGCGAAAAAGGTTCTTTTTTGATGAAACTAGAGTGGATGGTTCTTTAGGAAGAGGATGCAGAAGAGAATGGTAGGAATTGTTGATACAAGTTCATTGTTGATGGAATGTTGGGAACGTAGCCAAATATTTATAGAGATTTCATTCCTCACTGAAATATTGGTTTGAGATTTAATTCGAACTAAATATGGGCAGCAATGCAAGGGATTGTGTGGGTAACGTTTTGTCGTTGGCCTATCGATTTCTATTCCTTATTATTTGTTTAATTTTTCCACTCATTTGTTCATTTTTTTCTTAATATATTCATTAAAAATTTTTTATATTGTTTTCTTTATTTGAATTATTTTTTTCACAATACAGAACGATCTTCCAGATTTCGAAAGGAAGATTCTTGTTAAATATTATTTAATAACTTATTGTACTTTTTATCAAATCTATTGAGACTGGTCAACGTTCAAGAAGGGCAGATGAAATACGTAACACGTATTTCTAGGTATTATTCCAATTAAATATTGTTGGACTATCGATTCCTATTTATTCAATTTTTTCACTCATTTGCTCATTCTTTTATTTATGTATTTATTCGGAATCTTTTATATTGTTTTCTTTGGTACTTTTATAGCTCCTAGTATTATTATTTTAAGTATCGTTTTCACAATACAAAAAACGATCATCAAGATTTCGAGAGCAAGAGTCTTGTTTAATATTATTTAACAACTTATTGTTTTTTCATCAAATCAATTGACAGAGGACGACATACAAGAGGGACAGATAGAATCTCAATTTTTTGATTCTACGTATCTGGAAATGAAATACCTATAACAAAAAATTTTAAAAATGTTTCTGTACAAGAATATACAATAAGCAACTTGCATAACAGTTCCAACACATTGTTCACATCCCTGGAACATCTTATATAATTTCACGTCCCATTATATCCGAGAAGCATTGTCGGAAAGTCAAACTAAAGCATATACACATGGCAAATCTGAACTTTGTGTGCTGTTATGAACCGAAACTCAAGACGGCCATTGTGGGTTGATCCTCTTACGAGGATTTGTCATCCTTTTCGACTTCTATTCTATTCCTAGATTACTCTTGACGTAGGGAAAGGATTACGATGTTATTTCGAGAGTTCTCCAATGTCGGATATTTTGTTTGGGCAGGTCGCGAAAAGATTGTTTCCGAATGAGAGAATTCGTTTGATTTGTTCTATTTCCGGCCTTTAGTAAAGACAGGATTTATTTGTGTGATCTGTTTAACCTAAAGCTAAGCTTACATATCCCATGGCCTTCATATCTGATGAACAAAAACAAGTCAATAACTGCAAACCAAACTAACATTCTTCGAAAAATTAGAAACAAGCTTTGATTTCTTTATCATGATTTTCTATGAAGAGGAATCTTAAATCCTACTCCCCGTGTAGTGTTACAAAATTAATGCTGTGTAACTTCTAGGCTGCCTCAGGGATCTCGTTAGGGTCCTCTCTTGTTGTTTTTGTTTCGAATATTTAATCATTATTCATGGGCCAGAGGCCACATAATCCAACCGACCGCGACGATAGCAACCAATATAAGCTCTTCCGTTTTATTTGGTTGCTATCGTCGGTTGGATTATGTGGCACTGATGACGGCCAATGAGCCATAAACTGAGAGATATTGCAGGAGGATTTTGAGGTCTTCTCTAATTCTAAAGATGAGTTTGAGCTATCTTACATTTTTGGGGATAGACTTCTTTGTGAGGATCACTGATGATGAATGAATGATCAAAGTATCTTTTAGGCGGAACCAGAACTTATGTCGTCTACCATTATAACCATAACCATCCAGATAATATCAATGACGACAAACGATATCGAGTGATCCCTAAAAACCAAAAATCCTCAGCTACCTCTCACAATAACCTAACAATCTATCCCATTCAGCCCAAACAAGATCATCTTCTCCACGTCAATGACCAGCCACTTGGACCAGATAAAGATACCCATCGCCTCTCATTCATACCAATGAATGCCGCTGACAAAAAGATCCGATCCAACAAACGAAATCTACGAAAACGTTTTACCTATACACAATGGAAAATTATCTTTGCACAATAGTAAACCGATATTCTACGAATGCGGTTGCAGCATTCAGGAACAAAGACGTCTTTACTCTGCTCCACTCTTTCTTAAGGCCTCCATACACTGTCATGAGTTATGTATACAGGGTGAGTCTTTGACTTGTACATATATTTCAACTGAAGATTCTTGAGCTCAAAAGAAACCTTTTTTTCATTATCCATTTTTCCGAATTCGGCTCTGTTAAAAAGATATAGCCATTTGAATGAAAAAATTGTGCTAATTACGTCCCTGAAATGATACTGCGGAATTGATTCAAAGTTCATATTTCTCGATAGAAGTTGTGTTTATACATTTAGGGAATACTCAAGTACTAACCTTATTGGAATAAAAATGTTGCAAACAAGATAATTTCAACAAAAACAGTTAGTTTCATTGGATTATATCTGCAACTAAAAAGCCACATTTATTCCACCAAAATGAGTTCCTTCTTCGATTTTTCTGCAGATTAGTTTGTAAACACTAATAACTTGTTCATATTTTCCTCGAAATTCCCAAACAATATCATGAAGAAAGACTGTTCATTCAGATTTATTATTAAACAACCTAACCTGATCTAATTTGTATCGATTCTGTGAATTTTTGCACAGAAATTTCAAGAAGATTGATGATATATTCATTGAGGTTAAGGATTTTTTACGAAACATAGTATAAATCACGATACATTTGTGTACCGTGGTATAAATATCTATGAATTCTGCCGTTTCCATCATAAATCGACTTTGCCGCCAAATTTTACCACGCATGCGTAGAGCGAAAACCGAAGTATTGGTTGTCTGGAGGCTAACTATAAACAATAACAAACCAGAGTCTCTGAACAAACTGTAAACATTATGTGAAGTTCTGAATACATTCAGTGAATTATTGTTCTAATGTGATTATTATGTGAAGTGAATTGATATAATTTCAAACGTGTTGAGTTTATAAAATTCCAAGAGGATGTTGTTTAGATGAAAACATCGCCACAGATTATCAGGTATCGTTTTATTTTTCATTAATTTCAATTTAATAAGTAGTTCGTATCGAGATTCATCATTCATATCCGAATTTTGTATTTCATCGACATTTAACTTCAATATGGACCGGTAACTATGAATTTTCAATATAAACTGTGCGTATTAAATCCTCCTTGGTGTTCAATTTTATCTGCCACATTTGTGGGATGTTATTATTAAAATATCTCGACAAAGTTGATAAATATTGTGACAACATTGTAAACTCGTTTAAAGACCAGAGAAGGAATAATATTCGATGATATTCAATTCAGAGACGCATTCAGATTAATCTTGAAATTAATGATTTTTTCGTCAAATTTCTCCGGGTAAAATTGGAAATAACTCGAAAACGAAAAAATAGGAATACTTTTAGTTTCCTGAATGACTGATTCTTTCGAAAATATGAACCGTTTATCTATCTATATTTAAAATTCAGTTCATTAGAAATAACGGTTCCGAAGATATAAACAGAAAAGTGTTTTTTTCATGGATTTTCGACACCCTGTATCTCCCAACACAAACCGAATTTTGAAAAATGGTATAGGAAAAAGTGTTTCGTTTGATGAGAGGAATCTGCAGTTAAAATATATGTACAAGTCAAAGACTCACCCTGTATAATTAAAAGAGGATTGCTACTGACTAGTCACCATTTGTAATAACGTGAATCAATTGTGGGTATGAAATTTTCTTGTTTCCTTCAAATTAAACATCTTTAAGTTATTCGATAAAGATGTGTTCAAATATCTGGTGATTTTTTAAGCTATAGAAAATTAAAAAAGCACATACAAACATGAAAATTATGACCGTTACATAGAGTTCTCTTGTATAAAAGAATGGACTAATACACCAATTCTCAACAGAACGAAAATTAAAGAGAAAAATGTAAGTATGATATGAAAAATAAACCACAATTGTACTCACGGTTGATGCTGGCTTGATAGATATGTCAGAATTAGAGTATTTTCTCTCACGAATAGAATTCCCTTTATGGAAACTGGAACTTTATGGTTTTTATTTTTGACTAAAGTTGATCAAGCGAGTGCTTCCTTCGACTACGTCTCATCCTATTGTATGGGGACCTTTACCTGTGGTGGATTTCGATTCGTTCTCGTCCAGCCCCCAGATCAAATATTTGATAGGAATGCCCTGGTTTTACCGGACGAAATTGATATAAGTACGTCTGGGGTTGTTTTTATTATTGCGAAAAAGAATCGGGCCACAAAGGCGCACTGTCGAGGGTTCCTCGGAGGTTCGTGTGATGTCCCGACGGGGGACAATGGGGAGGTGCGCCGTGGGCCAATTAGGATGTTTACACTCGGTTGAATAAAAAATATCGTTTCTTCTATTTCTGCAGTCTTGAATCGTCCCATTTCCTGCCCTTGGGCCTCTGTTTTATTTGGAGTGGTTTGCTTACTTGAATAGAGCAGATTTCGTAAAACCAGAATTGTTGAAATAGAAATACTTGTTCTGGAATGGTAGGTATAGGGAGGAGGAAACTGAAAGGCATATAAAGGATGAGTCTTTGACATTTTTTCGAATTCGGCTTTGTTTCAAAGATATAACCATTGGAAAAAAATTGGGCCAAATACGGGCCTGATATGATTCTCTGCAAAGACCTCGAGCTCAAGTTCATGTTTCTCGATTGAAATTCAGTTGATATATTTGGGGAATACTCAAGTACTAACCTTATTTGACTAAGAATGTTAAAAACACGATATTACTCTACAAAACACCAAAATAAGTATCTTCTTCGATTTTCATGAAGATTAGTTTGTAAACCCCAATAACTTGTTCATATTCTCCCCGATATCCCAGAAATATCTTGCAAAAAAAATTTTCCAATTCTATTCAACCGTACCTAACCAAACCCATGCTCGACACATCTCAAACCTTATATATTGACTTTCTGAGCCTCAAACGTGAGTGTATCTGTGACCAACGCATGCGTATATCGAGGGTGTAGGATATTTCTAAAACTATGTTGTTAAAAAAGGGAAAAGTGATTATTTTAGGTGTTTTCCTTCGATCTCGTGATGATTATGTGAAGACTTTCAGTGAATTAATGTGATATTATCCGTGTAGTGTCGAGTTTCTAAAATTCCAAGAGGATATTGTTTTTATATAATTATCGCCACATATTATTTAGTGCTGAGTATCATTTTATTTTTCAATAATTTCAATTTAATAAGTGGTTGGTATCGACATTCATCATTCATATATCCGCTACGCTGTAACTTCTGTACCAGGAGAAATATTGAATGAGTTTTGACTCGTAATAAGAAAGTTATCCTCAAGAATTCCCAGAGAGATAGATTACCTTATAAAAATAAATAATAATAACGCTCGGACACGTCGATTTGTAATTTTAAATGCGCATATTTTTCAAGAAAATAATTATATATAGGGTGTTCCACGTGACCGTGACCAATACCAACTTTCTTATTTCAAATGCAACCCCTTGTATATTATTTATCTTAAATATATTTATCTTTAACTATTTCGGAAGTATTAAGTGTTTTTCAGATTTATTGCCAAAATCAACGTTTTAAATGAAAATTATTTTATTTCACAAATTCGGTACATTACACTTAAAACCTTATAAGTGATACTGAATATTTCTTAATTATTAAAAAAAAAACATTAAGTTCAATGTAGGAAATGTTCAAAATGCTCGCCGCGAACGTCTTGGCAACATGCTAATCTGGTGTAGAATTGTCTTCTAACGTAACTCAACATTTTTTTAAATTTCTTCTCAGTAATGGTTTTTGCTTACTTCCTTCATATCAAGAGGTGAATGGGAAATAAGTATTGAGTGTAATGTATCGAATTTGTGAAATCAAATAATTTTCATTTAAAATGTTAATTTTTGTAAAAAATCTGGAAACACTTAATATATCCGAAAAAGTTGAAGAAGGTATAGGACATTGTGCATGAATTATGTCTAGAATTTTCTGAAGAATCCAAAAAATAAATAATATACAGGGGGTTGCATTTGAAATAAGAAAGTTGGTATTGGCCACGGTCGCATGGAACACCCTATATAATTTTATTTTCTTAAAAAATATGCGCATTTAAAATTACAAATCTACGTGTCCGAGCGTTTTTCCTAACACCCCCTCATTTATTCGTTATCGAATTTATTCCGTTCTGTGTTACACTCTGTATGTGGACATGAACTTAGTAACACTTCAAATTTTTTCGTTGCATTTCATAAATCCGACTGAATCCAAGTAATTATTGAAAAATAAGGTGAAATTGCTTTTCATTATGAACAGAATTTGCAATAAAAAACTACAAATTAAATATTGCATAAACCGAAAATTGTCCATTTTTCCATATTGAACAATCTCTGTAGAATTTTACTACAGATTCCTTTCTTAAAGAAGCTTCCTGTAAGCATCTATTGAGGGGATGTACCGGATCGATTTAGTTCTCACTGCAGAAGAGAGATGTCGCCAGTCATATGACCCTGATAAAAAGGTTGGTAATCGATTCACCCTCTCGGTGAGGGTTGGAATAATACAATACCCCTACGAAATGTGTATTGTGAGGAATTCACGAGCAGGAGTTTCTAAATTTATATATAATCTGCTGATTAATTTGAAGAAATAGTAAGATAGATACTTACTCCCTCATCTCGCCTTTCGTTACTCCATAAATATCATTATTTTACATCGGTACCAAGATTATAAACTTGTTATTTCATGCACTAGTTAGTTAAATAATACACGTATACTAACACAAACAAGTTTATTTCAAGATGTAAATACATATTACGAACACAACCAAATTAGGTGAAGTTCCTTTGTGACAATGATATCAACAAAGATTTCTGCAGAATTATGTGGAGATAGAGAGAGATATATGAAATAATTTCATTGGCATATCTCATTTGAGCGTAGATATGTTAAATAATAAAAAAAGTTGAGATGAAAGAGCATCAACATGAAGTTTGGAAAATTCTAAAGCAACCATAAATAATATAATTAAATAAAAGAGATATCAAAGATAAAAAAACGACTAAATAAAGAGCAAAAACCTAGAAACACTTGTCGAAGAAATACGTTAACTTCGGAAAATTGTGGATTAGCAGGATTTGATTAATGTATTTCCTCCCAGCGACAATGGAAAATGAATAATTAATCGGTATCAAACGTGAATGATTCAGGTTGCATGTCGAACGAAAACTGAATAAGCTCAAAACACCCCACTCGAAGAAACTTGTTATTTTCACCTCTGCGGTGTTGAAAAATTGATCAGGCGAAAATTACACGATCTAGAAAGCCGTGAGACCATCCGCCTGCGTTTCTACCCTGTCATTATCATCGGGGATGATTAAAACGACCATTTCGTTTTTTCGGAAGGGAAATTGAGTGAGCTATGGACAGGATCAGTTGGGAATATTCAATTCAAGGGTTGAATGACAATTTTATTTCAGAGGCATCACTGGTTATTAGTGAATAACAGTAATTTTATATTCTACTGAAATGATCTTTGGTCTTTTCTTTATAAAATCTTATTAACATTTATGAAATAAAAGTAACAAGAGATAAAATATTCGTAGATGAATTGGGATAAACGAAAATTCATTTTGTCCATATGCTATGGGTAAAATGACATACAGGTCAGGCAACAGTAGTGTTGCAACTATAGTTACAAAACTACTGACAAAGTTCATCAATGAAACGCTTGGTTCTTCCAGGAACATCAGTACAAGATGAGTGAGTTCAATGCAAGCAATTTATGCATCAGAATCAGTCTTCTCTAGGCATTGATTCGGAAAAGATATCATTACAATAGTTACATGGGCAGTCGTCTTCATCATCTCGAAAATTGCTAAACAAATTTTATTCTTCATTGTCTTCTTGAAATAATGCTCTAGGGACTTATCTCCTTCTCTATGGAGGTGGTGTGGGATCATTTTTTGATTTGATTGCAATTTGCAATCATATTAGGTGTAGACGTTAAAACTAAGTACGTTTGCCCAGTCTTCGGCTCACGTTTTCCTTGCCCACATATAAATCGTCCTGTAGGGACTGGAGAAATTTCCTCATAGGAACAGCAAGATCAGGATAAGCTGGATAAGATGCATCGCCTCTATTAGCTCCAGATGAATGTTTTTGTTCTGAATATGCTAAGACAAGTCCTGGTTCTTTGTTTGCTGATGGAGCCTGAAATGAATTGTCTTGCTTTTGTCCTATAACATTATGTCCGTTGACTGTATATGTCATTTTGTCCATATAGCGTTAGAAGAATAGAAATGTATCGAATGAATACAAAAAGTATATTCAACATAAAAAGAGCTTCGTGAATACAATGACAAATAAGTAAAGTTTGTACTGAAAGAAACATAAATTAAAAATATTGTGAAGAGTGGCCATTCACTATAAAAATTAGTCGAAATGAAAAAAAAAAAAATTGTGACCTACCGATGCCTGTTATCACTAATAACTACCGAATGAACTGGAGTAGCGCTTGTGAGTTTTCAGAGGTTGATATACTCGTATATGGTAGAGAGTTCTGCATTTGATACCACCAAACTCGAATTATGATGCCTATGCAATTTTGTACATACATGTATGTCATTTTGATACTTGAAGGAGTATTGCCGTATAATACAGTTATTAAGTTATAGGTTCTCGGCAAGAAAATTGGACCACTATAATTGATACACAACCAGTTTGTTAACTGTGTCTATATTTTGGACATCGATCATGCCCTTCCTCAGGACACTACAATAAAACAATCAAGAAATTACAAAACATCAAATCTAAAACAAAACAATTTTACCGCAGTTTTTGTCGGAAAATTGTGGAAGAACCTACAGTTAGATTTCAATTGATTTAACATGTAGAAATATAGATATGCTTATGTGAATTCTTGAAGTCCACTTTCTTCTTATTCAGAATTTTTCGATGTTACCTGATTTATTATTTCATATTTTTTCTATTTAAGCCTGATTCATATTTCGGGAAGGTTGGTTTACATTTTAATTTGGTCCAATGAATATCACCGTTCCCAAATAAAGAAGAAGAAAATAGTTCTAATAGTCCAGGTGATTTAGGTTCCCAGATCATATTCCATTTCGTGGAATCGAATAGAAGAGTGCTGGCCAACTGTTCAAAAATACCTAAAAATCACTTCCATTTTTTTCGCAATGATTCAACTTTTACCTGAAAGCTTTAATCCTTATGAATATATCCTAAAAATATTAGATGTCACGAAAGTCTCCTTTAGAAGTCATGATTTTTTTCTTTTCTTGTGTTTTCATCAATTCTTCTTTGCTATGAATCTATAAATAAGATATCCCCACCAAAATTGTGGACATTTCGAAATCTAAATTATCTAATTATCTCATTTTTGACAATTTACACAATATTCAAGGCAAAGCCAACGCAAAATCTTAAGCGAAATTCTCATAAGGATGGTAAAATTCAAATTCTCCATAGACAATTTCTGGTGGGGATATCTTATTTATAGATTCATAGCAAAGAAGAATTGATGAAAACACAAGAAAAGAAAAAATCATGAATTCTAAAGGAGACTTTCGTGATATCTAATAGTTTTAGGATATATTCATTGGGATTAAAGCTTTCAGGTAAGAGTTGAATCATTGCGAAAAAAAGGGAAGTGATTTTTAGGTGTTTTTAAACAGTTCGCCAGCATGAAGGGGCTCTTCTATTGACGGTTTATATGGGTTATCTCAAGAAACACGAGGGTTTTTTGTGATAATGATAACTACTAAGTGATTGCCCCTGTGCTTTGCTCAGGATATACGCTGGACGTAAAGGGCAAGGTCCTCTCGTTTTTGCAAACTAGTTCCTCGGAACTTATGTACCTACAAATTCTGAATATATACTCCATTCACTTTTGTTTAATCACATAGGAGGTCATGGTTTCGTTTTCAGGAGTTGGTGCTGCTGATGAAAAGCACAGAACATATGATGAAAAGTCAGTGCGCGCACAGAAAATATCGTTAATGAGAAAACGACGTTGCCAGTTTCTTTGTTTACATCAAAGTAAAAGTATCAAAGATATTCCACATTTTGTTAGGTTTACAAATTGTTCGCAGATTTTTGGTATTTAATCGATATTTGCAGGTGAGTTTTTCGTCGAATATCCAAGATTAACGTATGTTTATTGGTTTTAGCACCAGTTTTGAGCGTGAGGACGATTTTCAGGACCAGGACGAATTTTTACATTCCGAAGTTGAAGGCGTACACGGGAATTTCGTTGAAAAAGCTGTTATTTGGACAGATATCGCAGTAGATGGATCGGATGGAGTCTCGAGAGGTCGATTAGGATGATATTTTTCAGGTTTTCCAAGAAATTTGGCGATATCTGAGCAGATTTGCAAAAGTTAGGTACCTCACTAATGAGGTGGAACTTAGACCTAATTCTCCTATAAGAAATACCTTTCAAAGGTCGAGATGGTGAAAAATGTATTCTTTAGATGTTTGAACAAACGCAGACGAGTTTTATATCCCAACATCGATTTTAAGAAAGTTATCAACAAAATAAAATTGACATTATTCTTGATTCTTGTAATTACCCATCAATTCATCTTATATCTTTGGGTTGATTTTTTAATGAATTCTTGAGTAGAATCAACAATTGATATCGTCAAGTCTTGAACTTTCAGTTCAAGACGAGGGGTAAACCGCTGACCAAAATCTGTACACCGGACATCCCCGGGAAATCTACGGACATCCCTGGACATCCCCGGACATCCCTGGACATCCCCGGACATCCCTGGGACATCCCCGGGACATCCCCGGAAAATCCCCTGGACATCCCCTGGACATCCCCGGACATCCCCTGGACATCCCCGAGCTTGTACACCGGACATCCCCAGCGGTTTACCCCTCGGTTCAAGAGGATAATAAACATCAAATCTTCACAAGCATGCATATGAAAACAATGCAATTTTCTTCCATGGCGAAAAATAATATATTTCAACAGTGATCTCTTGTACTTTTCATACAAATAACTAGAAAAGGAATCCTTTCTATCAATTCATATAAACTCAATTCATTAATTTTCCGAATAAATTCACATTCTGAGAAATAAGCTAAGAATGTAGAAAGGGCAACATAGTGTTGACTTGGAACATAAAAATATTTTGGAAAACGTCATAACTTCGATACAGAGTGGAATGTGTCAAATTTCCAAGGCCGGAGTTGTGATTTTATAATTGTGAATGGAACATAGAAGTCTTTTGAACACTGACAAAATATAGAAGGTGTCCCATTTGAATTGAAAAACTTGAGGATTTTCGGGTGGAACAGGGTCGAATTGGGACAACTTTGATCCTCCTAATCATAGAAGCGAGTTCGTTTCGAACCCCATTCACTTTATATCAATAACCACCCTTCGACCCACTGCCGCCCCTCGCGGCGACAAGTCGAGAGATGTCGCGTGCAGCGCGGTACCAACTTAAATATTTAAATGCCCCAATATCTATAAATGAGGCAGAGGGCGCTCCGATCTTATCGGTCGTTATTAATCTGCGATCATTTAGATCCCGCATTTGCATAAAGCGGACTAATAGGAAATTTATAATCTCGGAAAATATTAAATCGATTCATAAAACCGTGATTTTATTGCTCCAATTTCGTCCTGTTGGTAGGACCGGGAGGTCTTATCTTGCCGGTGATCTCCGCGCTGACAATTTTGGGCCATGCGATCTTGGAGTTCGGGTTGAAGATGCGCTTTTGGCGGCGATGTGCGTTTTGCTGATTACGCGACATTATTTTCGAATTGGCTTGATTTTATTACCTGGTTGGTTTCCTGATTCCTATGCCTATAAACGTATAGAGTTCTTTAAACGAACATTCTCAGAAACATAGCCTCGCCTTAATGTCTTGGCGAGTTAGGCAAGGATCCTACGAGAGAATTGCTTCGATCTGGTTCCAACGTTCATCAGTCAATAGGAAAAATAGGGAGTTTATTGCCACTTCCAAACCAACGCGACTAATAGGATTTCACACGTAACACTTGGAACTGCAGGTACAATGCTTGGATGTTTCAATAATAATCAGGTGACACACTTTATACATGCTCGCAAACTTAGAACAACTTCAGCTGCATTGGATTCTGCTGTTTATCATGATTGTTCCAGTAATAGTAGGTATAAGAAGCTCCATATTGCACAAACCGCCAGTTCCTGTCTTACTAATAATTTATCTTTTGATTGTTGACATTTACTCTGAAATGTATGCTGAAAGGGGTTCTTGCTTTGAGTCCAATGATGAATTGAATCTCGTTCGTTTTTCCCACTTCAAGACGGCTGTGGTTCCTCGAAATACTTCCGCTGGACCAATAAAGGCCTGTTCCACCTTTGTGTCCAATCAGGTGTTTCGTTTATCTTTTTCACCTCATTATTTCCCATCCCATGGTTCACTTATCTGACTTACTACGAAGCTGAATTACTACGACATAACATAGAGTTCTACCAACCATAGAAGATCACAGGCCAGGCAAAAATACAGGGTGAGTCTTTGACTTGTACATATATTTTAAATGTAGATTCCTCTCATCAAACGAAACACTTTTTTCCATAACATTTTTTAAAATTCGGTTTCGTTTGAAAAATACAGGGTGTCAAAAATCCATGAAATTAACACTATTTTCTCCATATATTCAGTACCGTTTTTTCGAATGAACAGAATTTTGGTTGATTGTTTACTCTATCCATGGTGCATATTCCTCAATTGAAACTCATTCCATATTCCTCCTGGTATAAAAGTTACAGCGTACTCGAGTCATAAATTCATGCAGAAACACTATCAAATCACTTGAAAAAGATAAACGGTTCATATTTTCGAATCAACCATTCAGAAAATGAAAGTATTCTTATATTTCTTCAATGAAACGCGTCGTTTCCGAGTTATTCCTAAATGTATATGAAGAAATTCGAGGAAAGAATAATGAATTTCATAAAAAATCTGAATGCTTCCCTGAATTAAATATCATCGAATATTATTTCTTCTCTGGTCTCTCAACAAATTAACAATATTGGCAATATCTATCAACTTTGTCAAGACTAAAATCTCTATGATGGAAAAACGTTCGATGTAATAATTGAATTCCGGGAAGCATGAAATTACACAGTTTATGAGCACAGTTTCTATTGAAAATTTATTGTTATCGGTCCTTCAGGAAAATATTTATATGAACAATATCCTCTTGGAATTTTTAATCGACACTACACGGTCTTCACATCACAATCATCACCTGTTTGCTTTATTCTCTGCAAGTAAATAAATAAATAAATTGAAGTCCATGTAGAAAGATTATCGCGATTCGCGTCTAAGCGTCGTTCAATGTATCACAGACTGGCCTGTGGTGGGACTCTGGAGACACAGAACAACGGCTTGTCTTGCGTGGCGGCTACATCGCGACTGAAATTTAGATCGTAGCGCTATATCGGCGAGAATCAGAACTCGTTTGGCATTTCCAAAGAGCAATGCCTAGAAGCCTTCAGCGAAAAGTAAACAAAACTAGTACATCTGCGATGGATCTTACGTTAACGCTAGGGGACGTACTGCTTTCTTGAGTTCGCCTATACCATTGTTGAAGAGAAAATCGGCAATCTGGCATCGTCTTCTCAGAGCTCTGTGACATATATCACAGAGAAGATGGATTAGGTTAGGTCATTGACCTCGAATCATTTGACTGATTAATGGAGTTAGGAGAGGTTAGTGAGAAACCAATTTTTATGAGATCGTTTCAGGATATCGAGGAAAATATGAACAAATTATTAGTGTTTACAAACTAATCTTCAGGAAAATCGAAAAAGGAACTTATTTTGGTGGGAGAAATATGGTTTTTCGATTGCAGAAATAATCGGACCAATGTTTTTGTTAGGAAATATCGCGTTTGTTACATTCTTATTCAAATAAGGTTAGTGCTTGAGTATTTTCTAATTGTATCAACCATCAGAACATCTAATATTCACCTCAATTTCAATAGAAAGATATGAACTTTGAGGTGTTTGCAGAGAATTGTTCCAGGCACGTATTAAGCCCATTTTTTTTCAAAATGCTATATCTCTTTAACAGAGCCGAATTCGGAAAAATGGAAAATGAAAAAAAGGTTTCCTTTGGCCTCAAGAATCTACAGTTGAAATATATGTACAAGTCAAAGACTCACCCTGTATAAATATAAAATCCCCCTTTTTTGCCAATGGTAGATCTTGTCCCTTTTCATTTTTTTCAATAATATTTCCTTACCTTCAATAGGGGGAATGTTACAAGCCCCGAAGTCATTCCAAACAGTCTTTTGCATGTTGTGTTGTTTCCAATTAAGTAATGAGTTATACTATCTAGCTAGAGTGACACCTAGGTATTTGACCTCTCTGGAAAATTCAGAAACTGACCATTTATTCGAGGTTAAGAGTTCGATATTTTTGAAATGCCTTTCTGATCTCAAGGACACAATTTGAAGATTGAATTTTATTCGAATGACGAAAGTTTCAGTCCAATGGTTCCGTCAGCATCTGTTATTATTCCTCGATGTCCCTGCACACCGTTCGAAATAACTGTTTTTCATTTTGAATATGTATTCTTATCCCTGCAATCTAAAGAGATCATGATGTATATCACGTAAGTTTTGTTTATTTACCTCGACTGCACTTGGAGAGCCATTGTTATATTGAACCTGAAGTTGCCGTAATATCGTTAAATTTATTTGTTCTTCGAACGCAATACAGCCATTTGTCAGAGACCACATAACAAATATTCAGGAAATTATGATCTCAACTTCATAAATCTATAATTCCACTTCATTTTCGATAGATTCACAGAGAGCGGAGAACACGTAAACTTCGAATCGATGGGGTCTCGAACTAAGTTGCGAATTGGGTTTCATGAAGTCACCTTGGGTTTACTCTACTTGTTTGTCTATTTACACAATTAAAGGTTTTTTGTTTGTTGGTTTTCATCAAGGAAAAAAGGAAACCCCCTTCATGAGTTGAAAAAGTTTCCTCTACACTAATTTTATTTTCTGAAGGAGTTCTTCAGGGGTATATGTTTGGCTCTCTTTTATAAGTGATCTATGTGAATGACTTGAATTGTTATTTCAATTACTAATGGCTTACTTTTAAACCGATAATATTGATCTATCAAAAAGGTAGATCTACGCGCTCTACTAGTCTTGTATATTAAAAAAATAGTGGTATAATATTAATAATATCAAGAATGAGGGTTTACACAGCACGATTAAGAGGTCAGAAGGGGTGCTAATTCTCTATCAGTTACCCAAGGGTGTCCGCGCCATGATTGACAGCCGAAACAGCTTAGCAATGTCACTGCAGCGCCGTCAAAGACAACTTTAATCAACCAAATATTGATTTTTCTGGAAATAAATTGCGTTAAGAACTTTTAATCGACGGAAACCCCGGATGAATGAAATCCTGAGGATTGATTGCGTTGGAAGCAGAGGAACGAAGCGGCAATAAATTAACCGCCATAAATAAAAAGTACAAACAAACTTTACGATTAAGACTTAACGCATAAAATATAAAGTAGAAGGAGCTGCTATCGTGCCAGAGCCCCACAAATCAGTGGCGATCGTTCGAGAGACTTTATATTAAATGTTTTGTTCGACAATTTACATATTAATTTATTTACGCTGGCCGTACCGCTTTTGATTCTGTTAGGAAGTTGGTGAATATTATTTAGTGATGATGATTTTTTGTATTTTTTGTTTCTTTTTCGAATTTTCTCAACACATTGGGTTGGAGATCTCTTAGGGGGCACAGTACACCTTGAACTCGCTGTGAAATGGAACCTCTTTCTAACTATACTATACCATACCGATTATAGGCAAAATCGAATGTTCACACTACCAAAGCACAGTGTTACGCCTTCGTCAATCCGATGAAGGATCGCGTTCTAACCGACCATTCGTCACTAGCAACATCGCCGCGAACAGAAGCTGAAGACCTGTCCCGGTGTAAATTAATAAGCAATACAGGGAATGCGGCAATTAATATTAAATATCCGCAATGTGCACAAGGCAATGCAATTTCTGTAGTCAGGAATTAATTACTTCAGTTTGACCGTTTCAGAAAATGAAGTTATTTACGCCTTTGCAGCAGGCAATATCCGCGAAGTTCATTATGACAAGTTGCATGCGGATTGCAAAGTAATGGGTTGAGGAGGATTAGTGTGGGTTTATAGAAGCAATGGTGCGCTGTAAGTGAAATTGAACTTTTTCCTAATTTGTTAGTCTAACTTCCAACAGTCCTCAGGGTAACTCTGTCTTACAGCCTTTAACTACCTTTAACTATGTCACAGCGCTCAGATCCTCAGGATTGTCTATGTAGGGCGTCACACTGAAATCTGTGGACTGATTGATTGATTGATTGATTGATAAGCTGACAAGCAAGAGACCGGGTTAGCGCTTGGCCTCCCTGTGATACTGCGACCAACTTGGGTCTATTGTATCACTCTTTCGTCAGTGGTTCCTCACGAGAATAGGTTTGTGTCCTTTATCAGGTTCAGTAGCCTTTTTATGAGGTTTTTCGGATTCATTCCCGTTTCCGGATTGGTTTCACCGAAGATTCTGTGGCGCCTTCTTCCCAAGGCGTCGCATTCAAAAATTATGTGAGAGGCTGTTTCTTCCTCTTCACCGCAGAGTCTGCAATCCACGGGTTCTCCAAGTATTCCTATGGTGTTCAGATGTTTTCTAAGGCCGCAGTGTCCCGTCAGTAGACCTACTATTATACGTGCCTTTGTTCTGTTTAGATTCAAAAAGTCAGCTGTCAAGGTTTGGCTTGTGCGACCTACCATGGCTTTGCTATGCGTTTGCCCGTCGCTCTGATCCCAGTGTTGTCGGTGTCTTTGTTTTATCCACTCCTCAATCAGGGTCCTCCATCGGTTTTTGCTGATTCCAGGCACAGGTTCTGGCCCTGTGAATGGCGTTTCAGATGCTTGTCTTGCTAACTGGTCTGCTTTTTCGCTGCCCGTTATTCCCTTGTGACCTGGCACCCACATCAGAGTGACCTTGTTGTGTTTAACCAGCTCCAGAAGGTCCTGGAGGCATTCCCAGACGAGTCTAGACTTTATCTGTGTCGAGTTGAGAGCTTTGATGGCGCTCTGGCTGTCAGAGAGAATGTGGATGTGTTTTCTTTGGTAGCCACTTTCCAGGTTCTTCTGTATGTATGTCCTAATGGCATGTGTTTCAGCTTGAAATATCGTGGCGTGTTTGCCGAGAGGTATTATGTAATCCCTTCTTGGCCTCACTCCATGTATTCCCGCTCCTGTTCCTTTATCTGTCTTTGAACCGTCTGTGTACCAGACTATTTCTGCAGATGATTGTGATTCTATACTCGAGTCCCATCTGTTCCAGTCGAGCTGTGTTTTGAATGGTTTATCGAATGAGTATAGAGGTTGCATGTAGTCTGAAATCATATTAAGCTCGGCTACGTCAGCTACATGAGTGATTCTGGTGTGCCCAGTTGTGCTGGTTCTCCAGTTTTTTGTTTGGATCAATCTGTATGCACCCATCCTGGCCTCTCCCATGACATGTATGTCAAGGGGTGAGAGGTTGAGGATGACCTCCATAGCAGCTGTTGGAGTGCTATTCATTGCACCCGTGATGCAGAGTCAGGCAAGCCTTGGATTTTTCCAAGGTTGGTTTTTGCCTGTCTCTGTTTTGTTTTTGGCCACCACAGGAGTGAGCCATAAGTGATTCTGGGTCTTATTACCGCTGTGTAAAGCCAGTGCATGGTTGTCGGTTTGAGTCCCCAAGTTTTTCCAAAAGCTCTCCTGCACATCATAAGTGTCGTTTTACTTTTGTTGGTTACATGATGTAGATGTGGGTTCCAGGTTAGTTTCTTATCGAGAATCAGCCCAAGGTATTTTACCTGTTCTACAACTTGTAATGTTTCGCCGAAGAATCTGGGAGGTGTGAGATCTCCTATGTACAATGAATTATCATGGATTCAGTACATAACCTTGGTCTGCTACTGAACTTATCTAGAAATATAGGGTGATTTTTTAAGAGCTAAATTGAAAAAAAAACATGAAATTCAGAAGTACGCTTTATTATTTGAATCGAGAGTAGGGTCCATATAATTTGATGTTTTGTAATAAATCGAAATATTTCAGTTGACTGGTATAGACTTCTGAAATTGATATTCATGGGTCGGAAAATTATTGAATTTCTCATCGGTCGGCGAGACGATAACGATTGAAATTATTGATTTTCGGTTCAAGTTTCTCATGAGACTCAGACGATATCAGAAAATCGTTCCATGAAATCGGTTGCACTGAATTCGTACGATAGCAGAAGAAGTTGGGGCTAAAATCGTGGGATTTGCAACGTGGCAGTACCCGAAAGTTTCAAAGGAAATTGCATCATCCTTTCAGAACGCACCCACGCGAGGTGGGAAAAAGGGAAATCTTCAATTTTGCTTTGAAGAGACGAAAAAGGCAGTAGCCGGAGTAGCCTTAGACGGGAAAGTTCTCGGTTGACTCGCGTTCGGTAATAGGGGGTAGCCGGAGAAGCCTTGAACGGGAAGGTTCTCGGTTGACTGGGGTTGGTTCAAGTTTGGAATCGGGAGTTAAGAGTAGCTGGAGGGGTCTGAAACGGGAAGATTCTCAGTTGACTTGGGAAAGGCGGAAGGGTAACTCATTTTTGGTTCTTTTGAAGATAGGATCTCAAACGAGACAGAAAAGTGTCGAGTCGAAAGTAAAATGTTTTTGAAATTAATTAGATTTATTTAGATTACGTCTCGTTGATAAACCGGGAGTGAAGTTAATCTGTGAACAGCGAGTGAGCGACGTATTTTTGTGTTTCTTTAGTTTTTCGGGATATTTTCATCATTCCTTAGAAAGGTCAGGCATTTTTGTGAAGGCTTGGCTTGTTTGAGTATTGTTAGTAAACTGCATGCAACGCCAGAAATCTTTTAAAGTCCAGAGTCCCAAAAGCTCCCCCTTAGTATTCGGAAATTTGAGATGTATTATTTGGAGATCACCCCATGTTTACGGTTTTGGGTTATTTTGATAAACTCCCAATGGTTTTGGTGATTTAGTTTTGCTCTGTAATTCGAAATTGAGTCGATAATTTTATTTGGTTTTAGACAATTTAATTTTGCTGTTGAATTTGGTGTTTGTTTTGATAATATGAATTCGATTTGGTAAATTTACCAAATATTGTGATAATTTAGACTTTTAACGTGACTGGATTATAGATAGTGTCTGTAAAATCCTTTATTTTATTTAAGTCATAATATTCGTCTGAAGTTTATTTTCGAATTTCATGTTCCATCCCTATCCCTGGAGAATTAGTAAACACTAAGTCCTGACGTTGTATAACAAAACCATATCTTCTTCCCCCTCCCCAGCGCAAAACGAGGAACGGAATTGGCGAACGCTAGTTTTCCGATCCCTGATCGTGGTCACGCCACTGTGTTACGACGAGATTGGGGGAATATGTTTTATTGTCTGTTGTATCGCCTGCGGTATGGGAACGAGATGGATTTTGGAAATTTCGAATTGTGGGACAAGGATGAGGATATGTTGTTTCGTGATTTTATTTGAGGTTGGCGAATCTGAAATACGGTGTTAGGGAGATTTAACTCACGTGAGGACTTGGGATGGTTGTTTTCTGCGCATTCTTCAGTTAGATGGTGGTTTTTCGAAAGTCGAGGAGTTTTAATACTTACCTGATTGAGGGATTTGAATTTCGAAAACGTTATATACAGTGGGATTATTTTCGTTTAGCTTCAGAGCTTATTTGGAGGATTTTGTCAAATCTTACTGTGTACCTGAAAGGGGATTTACCATATTGAGAGGTGAGATTAACCATTCCTTCAATTCTGCCTCGTGCAACTTGTGCTTTCTATTTTAGAACCAGGATCAATATTCTGCTGGAACTCTATTTCGGTGAGGCATTCTCATTTATAATCATTGAGGAAACCGTACCTGATTTGGTACTGAGAGAACCCTCTGAAAGAGGTAGGTATTTCTGACTGGCGAGTTCGCCATTTTGATTTCTTCGAATTTGTGTTCGTAGGGTCCTTGTTCTGGGACATTTCAGTGGTTTCGCTGGAATATCTACAACATCAATTGTCGATTTATAAGTCACCGGGTCGAATCAGCCCCAGGAAAATCAGTACTGCTGCCGTCAGTTACCTTTTGGTGATTTCAACATCGTGGAGGTTCTGAATCGTCACAACCTTTCCCCTTTGGATCGAGGAACTTTATTAAAGGTCGTATCATCAATTTCTGGAATTTGTCAGCGCTAATATCGAGCTGTATTTATTACGTTTAAGTCAGATAATATTTGCATTATTATTTAGTATCATCAATAATAGGTTAACGTATGAGACCTATTTAAGCTATTTTGATAGGAACCTCATAAGGTTTCTGTACATTATTTCACACCAAATTTGCTATTGTTGTATGATCTATTTATGTATACAGTGTGAGCCATATATAGCGCTATATAAGGACCTCGAGGTAATTACTCCCCCTTTAGATTTATTATTAGAGATCATTTATCTAGATTTATTTAGTGATTTTTCGGAAACTAGAGCAAGTGTGCTGGATGTGAATATTAAATCACTTGGCGCCCCCTTAATATATCGTTTTTGTATAACCCACTCCCATCTTCAACTGAGCTTTGGGACCATCCAGCATATAAGCGAGATTTTGAGTCCTAAGTGCTTATAAAGAATAATATACCGTGGCATATGATCCAAGCGAAAGTGTCAATATCATCGAACGAGGAACGAGGTCGGCTTCTTCCTTGGATCGCAACGTAGCCATGATACTAAAAACCGTGAAATAACGTGGCCGTATCGTATCTGTGAGACCTGTGAGCGGAGCCGGGACGAAACGTGAACTTCACCCCCGGTGCATCTCTATAGCGACACGCAGTGGCTTCTGAAATACCATCGAGTAAGAAAGCGTTGCCGCATGCAGCCACACAGGTCGCCATCAGACTAATCGAAGGAGATATTCATAAAAATCAACAATTTCCGCATCTTCACGGTCTGACAGCTCCACCTGGTCGCTTCGGACTGCATACAGGGCCGTTTTTTCCTCCTCGTCTTCCATAATTCTGCATCCTTAACGACGGTTTCGGCGCAAAAAGCGAGCGTAAATAGAGGCGCGTGTAAACTCTAGCAGTGTCTCTGGAGGAAGTTCTATGTTTGTACAACGCTTGCTTGACCGGACGGAATGCGGGTTACGCACAGATGAGGGTTACGCGAACGAAACGGTGGGAAAAGTGACGTGATTGCTGGTCCGAGATGTTGGTTGCGAAGAGAAATATGGAGATTTAAGTTTCTGAAGTTCTAGGCTGATTTTTTCCACTTATATCACTAAGTTATGCTCATTTAAAAAATGTCCGCTTTTTGACCCCACCCCGTATCACATCACGAAACCCCTCGTCCTCAGAAACCATAAAACCACCCCCGATTCCGTTCCGTCGTCCCCAAGAAAATTAAACCGATATTCGAGTATCATTTAATATTTTGTGTGTGCCGAATATTATCTGCCATCTCTAGCGAGGCAAATAAATTACCTAGAAACGTGAAAATCTATTCCATTCAATCATTTTGTTTCGGAATCAGACATTCAGCTGATATTTTTACGGCATGACAAAATGATTATGTTCGCTGAGGACACGGAAGACATGCCTCTAATAATACCAGCAGTCGAGAAAGGTGTATCAGCGACGTGCTCGCGTCGTTACGCGGTAGATGTCGATGTCGAGGGGTCCTTCAGGGTTGTATTCGAGGTATTCTTCAATTTAAGAGATTTAGAATCGTGAAATTAATTTATGGGAAATTTCTGCTGTGCCAGGAAGAAATAAGTGTAAACATCAGTAGGCTTTGCTGAGTAGCTCAGAGCCCTGAAATGTATAGAAAAGCATACCATCATAAGAAGAAACAGAATCTCAACAATCTTCAATTGGCGAATCCAAAAATCAAAACGGCTTCTTTCGGCAAAAATTTCAAACTAGAAAATGAGTAATGCTTTGATATCTTGTATATTTCGGGTGCTTTAATATTTTGTTTTATATCCAGGTATTCTTGAGGGATATTTGAAAGTTTTTATCGTGTTCTGAGCAGGTTAATTGATATCGAAATGAAAATTGTTGAGAAGGTATTTATAAAAGTGTTATTCATCTAAAAGATTATTCACAAAGTTATCATGTTTTAGGTTACAAGGCGTCCTGTTTGAGTTTTATTTTCTGGAGCAGTTTTAACTGATGAGAAAGGTTAATACCATAATATTCAACAAGAGTGTTATGAAATTGATCATCGTAATTCAAGGTACTGAGTTGTGCCTTTATCTTTCTGTAAGACAAAAATTGAATAAGGTGGAGTATCTGAGCGAAGGGATTCATGTTTGAATGCTAATGTTATATTATTTGATTTTAGGCCAGTGGATTGATTATAAAACAAAGAATTAGCTTAGTTCTAGTACTGAAAAAAAACTGTATTTGATTGTAACTGTTTATTATTGTGATTTCAATTGCTCTTCAAGGAAAAATAAAAACCGGTCTAATATACGTTTTCATGAATTTTCTAAGAAAGATGCCATAACACCTTATATCACTAATGCCTTTGGTATATTGGAAAAATTGGACTGAAGAAAAAGTATGTATAAACTATAACCTAGCTAAAAACATTTTCGTTGAGAGTTTCTCGAACAACTGAGAATAATACTTTTAGTGAATATAGCAGGCCGTCCCAGCTTCGCCCGGTTAGAAATTTGTTTCACGCGGCGGTTTCATCTTCAACACTTCAACCGGCCATCTTTTGATGTACTCGTTGTAATTGTATGATGTGAAGGGCAATTTCGTTCTAAATTAAATACTGGGGATAAATAACGTATTAGGTTGGATGAGGATCAATACCCAATTCATAAAAACACACTCACAAATAGTGCATAATTTTGGAAAACATTTGATTACCATGAACAGGTAATAGCAAGTCAATGTTGACAGATAGATAAATGCTATCGCGGACTTTTTTGAAGAACATTTCCGTCATACATTGTATCCACGTAAGTATTACGGTTTTTGCAGTGCACGTGAAAATAGCTGATTATGGCTGATTTTTTTGTAATTATTGAAGTTATAGTAGGTATCCTTATTTTTTTCGGGTGAAAAGTATAGCCTATGTCACTCAGGGATAATGAAGCTTTCTAAGGGTGAAAGAATTTCTGAAATCGGTCCAGTAGTTTTTGAGCCTATTCGTATCAATCAAACAAACATACAAATCTTTCCTTTTATAATACTAGTATAGAAGTATAGATATAGATTCAGCAAATATTTTGGAAGGTTGTATTCAGTGGCCATGTTCTGAGGTTGAATTGATGAATTTACCATTTTGGGAATAGTCAAGTGATAAACCATACATAGATCTTAATGTTTGTCATTTCGCATCAGAACTTATTCACATTCAAATCATAGTTTATGGCATAATTTGTGAATCTTTTTGTTCTGCTATTTCGTATTACGTTTCCATGAAAATAAATTCGAAACAATAATTTATTATCATGATTTTTATCGAATTCCTCGAGAAATGTCGATCCAATTTTTTTTTAATTGGGGTTTTCACATTACATATCCTGTAATTTTCAGAGAACATCGTGAGAACCAAGGGCAAGCAGATAGGAATTGGTGTTCTTCTTAAATTTCTGGAGGTTATATGCCTCGGGGAACATCTCCCAGGGTAATGTGTTCCAAAGCCTCGCTGTTCGTTGGATGAAAGAGTCTTTGAAGAGAGCTGTTCTGCAGGTCTCCAAAGTGACCACGAAGGGATGTGAAGACTTAACTTGACGGGTAATTCTCGAAGAGACTGCGAAAGGGGGAACGATTGCTGATGATTCTGAAGAGCATCGCCCATGGAAATATCTATAAAATAGAGACAGATCGGCTACTCTTCTACAGTGTTCCAGAGAAGTGAGCGAGTTTGTAAGCGAGGCATCACCGACGAGACGAATTGTCCATTTTAGAACAGAAAAACTCATTTTGCACACCAAAATTTTATGAACTCACTGAAATTCTTCACATAATCATCACGAGATCAATGAAAAACCTCGAGAAAAACACTTAAAATAATCTGTCTATAAACATGTACGGATCTCGTTGTGAAACAATTCAAAGTGTTTTAAGCTGGTGTGGGGTATTTGACTGAAATCTCTGTTTTCTGATCTGGTGTATACACCAAGATCAATAAAACTAACCCGATAAAGGTGCTAGTTTAAACTCTAGATTCTGTGAATGAGGAGTTCAAGCAGATAGTCCTGAGAGGTACTAAACTGGCTCCAAGAGAGACCATTGTTTCTGTATTTCTCTTGCCGAACGTTTAATTTTCAATCCAATTCAGTTGGGATTGTATTGACACCTGTCAGTAGATCGTAACTACCCAAAAGTAGCTATTCTAATATTTAAATAGCTGAAAGTGTGGATTCTATTCTTTATGGAAGTGATTTTATGGAATACGTCCCTGGGGTCTCTATACATGCACCTTGGAACGTAGGTCGATGATAAAGAAATAAATTATAAATCAGCGTTTGACAATCGGACGCCATTATCATGAACGGCGATGTCACCTACTGGTCGGCTTCGTGTTATCTGAGTCGATGTTCAAATATAACTGAAAACGGGAAAGACCGATAAATTTTACTGGAAGGGACTGTCCTTAGTCTCCAATCCCATTTGAATCCAGACACGTAATTAACATTTTTTCGATACGAAGTTTTCATGGCTTGCGTTGGCGACGACGTCTTTATTCTCAGTACGACGAGTTGACCATCCTTTGGTTTAATTTGACCAATAAGATCTAATGGAGCATGGATTCTATTGATTGACGTATTCATGTGACGTCTCAAGAAAGCCTCTGGCATTCTGGTTGCTTTGTTGCAGATATCTCAATTTAGTCCATTTTCTGCCTCCGGGCTTGAAACAGTTGCTGCAAAAGTAGCCATTTCCTGGACAGTTCTGCCAACCCACCATTTCAATTCCCAAACTTGAATACTTCCCCAATTTTCTTTCTAAATCCACCCCTGCCATCATAAAGTAAACCGCATCCTTATGTGAGTGAAAAACTACATCACGTGGGTGCGGAACTGAACTCGTTGAAGTTTTCTCGCCTTATGTCGTGACTGGAAAGTTTTCGGGACGCCTGAAAAAAATTATACGATGTGAATTTTTCTTTCCTGAAACGTTAGTTTTCCGGCCGATAATGTATTTTTTGTTCATTTACGATGTACTAATACATCTTCTTTTCGTATTGGTATTTTTTGATTAACCCAATTTTTGTTGGGAATATGCGAAAAAATTTCGCAGATGTTAATGTTACATGGTTGGGAATTGACGGGTTTTCTTTTGTGATATTTGACGATTTGAATTTTTTTTCAAGAATAATTTCAACTCGTTCGTGATCTCAATGTAAGTTGTAATGATATATCGAACTATGACATTGCATCGTTTATTTTTAGCATTCCATGTAATGGCAATGCGGATGGGAAACTGGGGCCTGTTCGATTTCTTTTGATCTATATGTCATTATAAGTTGATAAGACCATTACCCATGATTAAAAAAATCAAAATCAAATGTACGTACAAAGTCTAGGAGTATTTCAAATGGAAATTAACTCTGGAAGTTTAGAATTTGAGTGCTTCGAGTTAATGATAATGAAAGCAGAATTTAAGAAAAAGGATAAAAAAAGTTGGCAGCAGCTGCCAATGAAATCTTCTATGATCTCTGATCTATTATTAGATATAGTTTGATTTTTTATGGACAAATCGAGTTTATTTGTTCATCCATTCGAGAATAAGCGTTTTTTCGTTATCTTCCAAAAGAAATGAGTTGGAGAGAAATGACTTTGAGAGAAATGAGTTTGGGAGAAATGAATCGGGGAGAAATGAGTTCGACAGATATGAGTTGGGAGAAACTCATTTCTCTCAAATTGATTTCTCTCAAACGGATTTCTCTCTAACTCAATTATCTCAAACTGATTACTCGCAAACTCTCCAATTTTTATTCCTCTCCCAAATGAATTTGAGAGAAATGTGTTCGAGAGAAATGATTCTCATAGAAATTAGTTTCAGAGCTTTAGTTTGAGAGAAATAAATTTGAGAGTAAGTATTTCGATATAAATGAGTTTGAGAGAAATCAGTTTGCGAGAAATAAGTTTGGTTTGTGAGAAATGAGTTTCAAAGTAGTGAGATTTGGGAAATGCATTTGAGAGAAATCAATCTGATAGTTATTATTTTGGAAGAAATGAGTTTGAACGAAATGTGATTTAGAGAAATAAGTTTGGGAGATATTAGGTTCAGTTTAATGTGTAAGAGATTAATGTGTTTGAGAGAAATGAGTCTTATTGGAATGAATTCGAGGGTAGCTAGTTTTGGGAGAAATCAGTTTTAGAGGAATGATTCTTATAGAAATTAGTTTGGAAGTTATTAGTTTGAGAGAAATAAATTTGAGAGTAACTATTCCGATAGAAATGAGTTTGAGAGTTATGATTTTGAGAGAAATAAATTTGAGAGTAAATATTTGGATAGAAATGAGTTTGAGAGGAATCAGTTTGCGAGAAATGAAATTGGTTTGTGAGAATTAAAATTGGTTTTTGAGAAATGAGTTTTAAAGAAATAGGATTTGGGTAATGAATTTGAGAGAAATCAATCTCAGAGTTATTGTTTTGAAAGAAATGAGTTTGAACAAAATGTGTTTGAGAGAAATAAGTTTGAGAGAAATGAGGTTGGGTGATGAGTTTGAAAGAAATGAGATTGGATAATGAGTTTGAAAGAAATGAGGTTGGGTAATGAGTTTGAAAGAAATGAGTTTGAGAGAAATGAATTGGGGAGAAATGAGTTAGACAGAAATGAGTTTGGGAGAAACTCATTTCTCTGTAACTCCTTTCTCCCCAATTCTGAAATGAATTGTGGAGAAATGAGTTACAGCGCTCATACGCTTAAAGGGTGGGAAATTCAGAACTGTTACAACATTATGTGAGGATGTGAAATTGGATGTGAGGCTTGAGTTTGAAGAAAATCCATATAAATCCAGTAGAGATACCTCCACAACATTCAATGACTGGCTGTCATCTATTCTGAACATATTATTAAAGCAAAATTTCCCGGCAGTGCAGAAAGCCGCCTTAGGCGGCGATGGACGGATGGTGGATCTAAATTAGATCCACCAAAAATAAGGCTTTTGTTTTTACGTATTTTTCCATATTGAAAGTAACTATTTCGATAGAAATAAGTGTGAGACTGTGAGAGTTATGAGTGAATTTTAGATTAACTAGTAACTATTCCGATAGAAATGAGTTTGAGAGTTATGATTTTGAGAGAAATAAATTTGAGAGTAAATATTTTGATAGAAATGAGTTTGAGAGAAATTAGTTTGCAAGAAATAAGGTTGGTTTGTGAGAAATAAGTTTCAAAGAAATACGTTTTGGGAAATGAGTTGGAGAGAAATCAATATGAGAGATATTATTTTGGAAGGAATGAGTTTGAACGAAATGTGCTTAGGAAAAATTAATTTGAGAGATATGTGTTCGAGAGAAATGATATTGGTACTCATAGAAATTAGTATGAGATTTATCAATTTGAGAGAAATCAATTCGAGAACTACTATTTCGATAGAAATGAATTTGAGAGAAATGAATTTGAGAGAAATGAATTTGAGAGAAATGAATTTGAGAGAAATGAATTTGAGAGTAACTGTTCTGATAGAAATGAGTTTGAGAGAAATCAGTTTGCGACAAGTAAGTTTGGTTTGTGAGAAATGACTTTGGAAGAAATAACTTTTGGGAATGAATTTGAGAGAAATCAATAAGAGAGTTATTACTTTGGAAGAAATGAGTTTGAACGAAATGAGTTTGTGAGAAATGAGTTTGAGAGAAATGAGGTTGAGTGTGATGAGTTTGAGAGTAATGAGTTTGAGAGAAATTACTCTTATACAAATCAATTTGAGGTAACTAGTGTTGGGGGGAATTATTTTGAGAGAAATGATTCTTATATAAATGACTTTCAGAGAAACGAAGTTGAGAGTAACTATTTTGATAGAAATGAGTTTGAGAGAAATAAATTTGTGGGTAACTGTTTTGATAGAAATGAGTTTGGGAGAAATCAGTTTGCGATAAAAAAGTTTGGTTTGTGAGAAATGAGTTTCAAAGAATTAAGATTTGGGGAATCAATTTTGGAGAAATAAATCTGAGAGTAATTATTTTGGACGAAATGAGTTTGAACGAAATGTTTCTGAGAAAAATGAGTTTGAGAGAAATGACTCTTATAGAAATTAATTTTAGGTTAACTAGTTTCGGGAGACATCGATTATGGAAAAAAGCATTTGAGAGAATGCGTTTGAAAGAATTGAGATTGACAGAAATGAGTTGGAGAGAAATAAGTTTGAGAGAAATGAATTTGAAGAAAAGAAAGAATTCTGGAAGAAATGAGTTTGAGAGTAATGAAGTTGAGAGTGATGAGGTTGAGAGTATAATGAGGTTGAGTGTAATGAGGTTGAGAGTATAATGAGGTTGAGTGTAATGAGGTCGAGAGTAATGAGGTTGAGAGAAATGACTTCGAGAGAAATGAGTTTGAGAGAAATAAGTTTGAAAGAAATGAGTTCGAGAGAATTGCGTCTAAGAGAACAGCGTCTGAGAGAATAGAGTTACCAAATAGGAAAGTAGGCAGCTGAGACCTCCAAGTCCAACTTTTCACTTACTAGAACCGAGATCGTTCAATCAATATCATCAATTTTTTGCAGAACGACCATCCATCGGCCGACATCTTCCGAGAACAGACCGTCTCCTAGCCCAGCCTCCAAGACCCGAAAGTTACGAGACAACTTTCGACTATCCGATTATTCGGCATAATCAATCTTGATATCGTTGATATCTAGATTTCGCGGAACGGGGTAGCTATTCGGCTACCGTTCAGATTCCGATCTCGATCCGACCGACATATTTAGTGGATGCCGGAAAATGCCCAGAAATATTCTGTCCCCATTAACGACGGAATTTTTCGTCGGTATTCACACGGTACCGATATGCGTTTAGGACGGGCCCGAGTTGTAGACCTGTGTGAAAAAACACCGCTTTTGTCACCTTCCTAAGAAATGTGAGAGTGCTTTGGGAACGTTATGTCTTTTCGATGACGCGGTCAGAATTTGTGGTTTTCGAGGATGTCTGTTTGGATTAGATGGAATGAGGCGGTCTTGACATGATTGAATAGTTCGTCGGATAACTTCCAAGGCTTTTTTAAACTGCCCATATGTCGAAACTGCTTCTCTATTTTACTAATGGTCCCTTGGAATGAACTGAACTGAACTGAACTGAAAGGAACGGAACGGAGCGGAACGGAACGGAACGGAACGGAGCAGAACGGAACGGAGCAGAACGGAACGGAACGGAACGGAACGGAACGGAACGGAACGGAACGGAACGGAACGGAACGGAACGGAACGGAACGGAACGGAACGGAACGGAACGGAACGGAACGGAACGGAACGGAACGGAACGGAACGGAACGGAACGGAACGGAACGGAACGGAACGGAACGGAAACCTTTGAAGGTCAAAATAACATGTTTTTATAATCTTTATATGTTCGAAAGCCTCTTCTCAGATATAGCACATATTCTCGGTAAAACGTAATCGATACCATCAACATTATTGATCAATTTCCGATGCGACCGCTCATCCTCGACGTCCATTACCGCCGTTCCCAATTCTACAGGTACCCCCTTTGACTAGTTAGTATAACAACGCCGTTTCTCACCTGTTTCCACCCGGTCCTCTATCAATTACCGCAAGATATTAATATTAACTCATTTAATTGATTCGTCGGGCTGTCAAATAGATCGATCGCGAGATAGCGTAATGAAACCATCAAAACAGAAGTGGTCAAGATGTATACGACAATTACTGCGTCAGTTTTAACATATAAAGTGGTCCCGCTCGTGTCGCTTTGCGAGGATGCGGGTGGAATTAGTGTTATGGGACAATGTAGTTTTTCTAGGTTAAAGGTTTCAACTTGGTAAGGTTCTTGTAAAGTAAAGGATTCAATGATTCGATCATTGCATCAAAAAGAAAGGTGGCATTTGAAATTTGCGACCACATTGACCTCTTTTTGACACTTGACATTTACCTTTCTACAGAATATCCCCTCAAGATCTAAACCCCAGTAATTTGTTGCGGAAGCTCGTGGTTGCGATCATTTCGCTCACACTTTTTCTGACAAACGGCGGAAGTTAAAAATCAACAGTTGTTTTTAGTACCCAATCCATCAAGTGCCACAATGAGCTCCAATTACTACCAACAGTCAGTGACGATGGCCACTCCCTGTCCAATTTCCTTATCTGAAATCCTGATCTTAATGTGTGTCATAACGTTTAAGCCCACTGTCCATTGTTTTGCGTTACACATGTCACCCCGAAAGTTGCAATGAGTGCCCTGCTTCCATGCGAGCTGAAAGGTTTTTTATGGGTGCCCCTTCAAGCGAGAAGTTCATGTTTGAAACTCTTTTGATTGGGTTTTTATTGCTAGAATATGTAATAAACTAGTAGAGCCCATATACCTATTAAGTCGTCATCCTTTTCGGTAGATCTCTGTAAATCGGGTGATTTTATAGGGGAAACGTCAAAGTTTGATCAATTTTCTTGAAAAAATGGAAAAATTATGGAAAATATGAATACCAAGCTCTTTGCTGTATATTTACATCACGTCCAGTGAAAAAAGTTTCATCGAGTTTTGAATTGCCATTTTAGAATAGTTGTACTGAATTATTGGTCCTTCTTTGGGAAAATCACCCTGAATCAATCAAAATAAATGAATGTTAAGAATATATCCAAGTGTAAAAGGCAAAAAAAGTTTACCGCGAAAAGTTACTGCAAGAGATCATATTTGCCAACAGTCATTTGAATTTCGTTCCTGTCCAATTTTCGTCTTGGGTTTTTACCTGCTTAAAATGTTGGTCGAGAGTCCAATTATTAATAAAAGTGACGATTTGGTTGTTCCTGTGGATATTGAAGTGTCTGCAAGAAGAGCAAATCTGGAACTCCTACCTAAAAAATCTGTTGAGCAGTACGATATTGCATATAACAATTTCCTGGCCTGGTGTAAATTGAAAAATGTAGAAGGGAACTTCAGTGAACTTGTTTTCCGGGCATACTTGAAAGAAAAATATGGAGTTCATCAGCTTTGTGGAGCAGATTTTCAATGATAAAGTCGAACGCCCTTATCAAAAATGATGTGGATGTTAGTGAATATTTTAAGGAAATAGCATATTTAAAACGGAAAAGTGAAGGATATCGTCCCAAAAAATCGAAAATTCTCACTCGTGAACAAGTTGAAAAGTTTATAAATGAGGCACCAGATGAGAAATACTTGATGGTTAAAGTTGCTACTATTTTCGGATTATTTGTAGCCTGTCGGCGTGAAGAATTGTGTAATTTATCAGTGAAAGAAATCGAAATAACAAATAAATCATTGGTTATACAACTTCCAAACACAAAAACGACAGTCAGTCGTTCCTTCAGTATTATTGGTAAGTATGTTGACTATTTTCATAAGTACTTTGCACTGCGCCCTTCTGTCATCAAACACCGTCGTTTTTTCCTGAAATACATGAATATTAAATGCACTGCCAATCCAGTTGGTATTAATACTATTAATACATTTGGGAAAATTCCATCTATTGTTGCCGAATTCCTCAAACTTCTAGAACCAAAGCAATATACAGGACACTGTTTTCGAAGATCCTCCGATTCATTGCTTGCAGAATCAGGATCAAATATTACGGATATAAAAAAACATGGTGGATGGAAGTCTACGACGGTAGCCGAGGGCTATGTTGATCATTCCATTGCATTTAGAAATGTCATTGCTGAAAAAATTCTCCCAACCTCAACAGATTTTGGATCATCATCATCCAATATTGAACTTCCGTTTTCTACAAGTAATAATGGTGCTGAGGATTCTAATAATGTTGCGAAGCTCTCTAACGTCACAGGGCATTAATGATAGTAATTGTTCTAGTTTTACGATTAATATTAATGTTCATAAGTAATGATTGTTAAATAATGATAATAAAACTTGCAATTGCTGAATTTTTTTCATCTGATTTCATCATAAGAAAATGGAGTGCTAAAAATATTTTTAACACTAATGTTAAAAATATTTTCAACAAGCTTTCACGTAAACAATCAATTTTAACATTGTTTGCTGTCATTGAAAGTGTCAATTTTAATGGCAGTTGTACACAAAAGGTTTTTTGCTTTGAGTCCAATGATTAATAGAATCTCGTTCGTATTTTTCTCCCTTCAGAGCAAAGCCGTTCACTCGAACTGCTTCGCTGGACCAATAAAGGCCTGTTCCACCTTTGTGTCCAATCAAGTGATTTATTAATCTGATTTCACCTCATTATTTCCCATCCTATGTTTAACAAAATCTGAGTTATTACGAATCTGAATGACTACGACATAACATAGAGTCCTACCAACCATAGACGATGACAAGCCAGACCTAAAATATAAGTATAATCCCCACAATGCCACAATTTCCACCAATAAGAGAGATAATGACTGATGAATTAGAACCTTTCAATTTGCTTCATTACTCGATGCCCAACTTGACAGCTTCTTTATGAATCAATAAACCACCCCAAATATCAACATCCTCAACCACCAACACATGCCGGATCCAAGCACGATGTACAAACAGACGACAAATGCCCTAACCCTTTCGCCGACATGTATCAAAGTCTCCAACCCGTCTACGAGTTGTCCGACAATTCTGCGGTATCGATACCGCTGGGAAACTAAGACAATAAAGCTCTCAACCGCCTTCGGATCCGATTGACGCGGAACGGAAGAGGAAACGAACAATCGTCGTTACCACGGTCGTTTGTCAGGGATAATTGTGACCGTTTAGCGACCGATACGCGGCGCGGCAGGTGTGAAACGGGCCTCATCTAATCGGTTTTTCGATGGTTCGGAACGGTCCCGAGATTGTCTGGGCCAAATTGGACATGTGTAGTCATCGGAAGTAGATTGAGACTGTAATAAGGATAGCTTAATGAGTTGAGGACAAGTTCTAATGGTTGCAATACCAAACTATTCAGCCAAAGCTGAAAGCGTCCATGTTGAATACATATAGAGGTCTCTTGGAGAGAAGAATGGATTGATATACCATCTCTCATCAGAAGGAAATCAAAGAAAAAATGTGAATTTGAGATGAGAATTGAGAAAAATAAACCACAAAGTAAACACTGAAAGAATGGTACTCCCGGTTAATGCTGGCTTGAGTGATATATCAGAGTATTATATTATCTAATTCTCACATTAACTTCCCAAATAAACCTTAACATTGAAAGAAGAATCTAGTTTTGAGATATTCAGGAGTCAAATCATGAATTAAGATTGTATAAATGAAACTTTATTATAAAAAGACAATATCGAAGTTGGAGTATGAGTTTTCTTCCTAAATATTTCATAAATTCGGCACAAATTTCATTAAACTCAGTAGATTTTCTAGAATGTAACTCTTCGGATTCTTCATAGTTTTGAAAATTTACCAATACGAATTTTGACCAGGTTTGAGATAGTTCCTGATCTTTCTTGTTATTTCTAATTGCACTGTCAAATCTCCATATCATACACATTGCCATCACGTATTCCTGCAATATGCGGTCTTCAAGAGGAAGAATTTCCAATCAAGAAATACCACACGGTGGAGCTGTCGAAGAATTTGAAAACTCCCGATGAATCATAACTGTTTATTATTATACCGGGTGAAAAAGCCGCGTCATACGTTCAAGCGAGGCCATATAAAATGGCTTAATAGCCTCTCGAGTGATCCAGATGCCGATAGGTTTTCGAACCCATCGATATGGACGAAAAACGGCAACAATCCGTTGGGAATTTATTTAATTGACAGCGCCATTACTGTTCGAAGATAATCGTGGTGAATTACAACTGAAATCGAAAGGATCCAGAGGGGATAACTGAGAAATAATATAAAATTGAATATTTAGTGCTAACTTTCACAAACGTATTATTTCCCAGAGCTACAAAATGAGATGAGTTCATAGTGATATTTTTTTGGAATTATCTGACAAAATCATGTAATATGATCTCGTAAATTAATCTAAACCCATTCTGTCAACCCATTAAATTTTTCTGAATACCCGCTGCTAATAGGCCATATCGTTAGACTCATTTAGCAACGGAACGCATGTGAACGGAAATCCAACGACTATCATTACCTCTTTTGTCCATATCTACCGCAAACCAATCGATATCGTTGATTTAGAATGGATTCCAGTTAGCAGAGAGTGTTAATGTAACAGAATCCACGCATTTTAGTTGGCCGTTAGTTCTTACAATACCACAACGACTAATTATGAATTTCACGAAAAGAGTAAAAGTAATTGGAGCTGAAAAAGGCCATCAGACTAACAAGATAGATACCAGTGTAGATAGCAGTTGATCACTCGGTGTTTATCTTGGTAGGGACACCAGGAGATCTTGTTCTTCCATTCTGTTATCTTGTCAGAAGCGAACAGACCGCATAGATCACTGTTTGGCTCGAGAGTTATGAGGACTGACAGAGATTCCGAGAACGAGAGTAAGGTTTCACGTGATCTGTAATGAACAACGCTTTTAGTATCACTTACTGTTTCTTCGTTTGGCAACCACTTAGACATAATAAACTAGTAGAGCCAGTATATTACCTATTAAGGGCCGGTTTCACAATGTCTGGTTACCAAAAGTTAACCTAAAGGTTAGACAAAAACCACTGAAAAGTGTTTCACAATTGTTGGTTAGGCATTCACCAATAGTTAACCAGTAGTTTTTTTTACAATAAGATAATTCGATGGTTAAGAACTGACCAGAAGGTTACAACGTCACTTTTTCTGTTTCTACGTCAGGATATTAGTTAAGAGGTTCTGTTGAGGATCTCTATTGAGATATTCAAGAAATATTATGTAATTTTACTTTTTGTATAAGCTTAGGTATCCTTTATGTTTGTTTTCCACATGCTTACTTTCAGATAATACGATATCAATTATGTTTAAATGTTATTTCTCAAATACAGGATTTAATTGGGGTAACATGATTTGCAGTAGGGAAATAAAGAACTGTTGAAAAAAAAATATTTTCGGGGTGAACATAAATACAATTTTAAATTTATATTATTTTTTGTAATTGACAACATATTTTGCCAATTTCGCATCAATCAGCAAATGTTTCTTCGTCAAGAGCTCCATATTCAGATTGAACTCCTCCAAAAATTTTTCCTTCTGTAGCCTTATAAACTGTAATTTCTCTTCAATGAGGGTATTACTAGGTGTACCAGTTGTTTTTACTGTCGAAATTTTCTTCAAGTTCTTTACATGTCTGAATCGCAATTTTTCTGAAGGAGGTTTCCTCAGATTTTTCGCACTGTAGGATGTCCAGGTGTCCTCAGCCTCTTCCTCATTGCTGGTTGCTGGATTTCCAGCAAGGCCTTGACGTCATTATTTTTCAATATAGATGAAGATCGATCGTCCTCATTTTGTGGTCCATAACCAATAGTCTCCTCAGTATTGGTAGGAGGTATTTTCCGTTTCAGTTGGCCCCTGTCATCATCATAAGGGTTACTCAAACCAGTGAGTTGTTCCCCCAAAATCCCTTTGACGACCACATCAATTTCATTTTCTGGAGGCAATGTATAATGTCCTCCTCCTGTTTTTAATACACTTTTTTTTCCTCTGTATATTTCTTCTTCGTCCTCTTCTTAATATTATTGAATTTTTCTTTTAAATTTTTAATAGAACGCGGACACTTTCCACTAGAAGAATTGAATTCTCGGCATATATCTTGCCAAGCCCTCTCTTTCTCCTTCCATGTTATTGTGTTGCTCCTCTTACATTCAACAACATTTTTATATTTTTCGATAAGACTAACAAGCAGTTGTTCTTCCTCAATTGTGAAATTTGCCGATCTTCGCTCCCTGTTTATATTTTCATTTGAAACTTCCATCTCCCAGCAATGAAAATATTTTATATCTACCAAATATTTCAATTAATTTACTATATATAGTATAGAAGAATTATACTCACACCACTAATTATAAAACAATACCCAATAACTAAAGTATATTCGCTAACAGAATGGGACGACTGACAACTTCACGCAAAGAACAAATTCAAATTTCAAAATGACACCCATTTTGTGCACTGAATACGAATAAATAACCTATGAATCAGTGGGTTCTATGGCTTGAAAATTTTCAACTATTGCCAACCTAAGTTAACCAAAGGTAATTTGACCAACACCGTTAGTGGTTGTTGTGAAACGTTTTCTCAGTTAACTACAAGTTAACTAGAAAGTATATGGTCAAGTTACCTGAAAGTTAACCAGACATTGTGAAACCGGTCCTAAGAAATTATTCTCTGCGAATCGGGTGATTTTATGGGCGAAATGTCAAAGTTCGGTAAATTTTCCTGAAGAAATGGGAAAATTATGGATAATATGAATACTAAGCTATTTTGCATTGACCTCTCCTCTTCCAGGATATCTGTGAAAACGTTTAATCGAGTTAAAAATTACCCTTTGTACCGGTTTTTTGCGCGAATTTTATAAAAATACATCTATACTCCATTCACTTTTATTTAATCACATAGGAGGTCAGGGTTTCGTTTTCAGGAATTGGTGCTCCTGATGAAAAGCACAGAACATATGATGAAAAGTCAGTGCGCGCACAGAAAATATCGTTAATGACAAAACGACGTTGCCAGTTTCTTTGTTTATATCAAAGTAAAAGTATCAAAGATATTCCACATTTTGTTAGGTTTACAAATTGTTCGCAGATTTTTGGTATTTAATCGATATTTGCAGGTGAGTTTTTCGTCGAATATACAAGATTAACTAATGTTTATTGTTTTTAGCACCAGTTTGGAGCATGAGGACGATTTTCAAGACCAGGACGAATGTTGACATTTCGAAGTTGAAGAGGTACACGGGAATTTCGTTGAAAAAGCTGTAATTTGGACAAATATCGCAGTAGATGGATCGGATGGAGCCCCGAGAGGTCGATTAAGATGATATTTTTCAGGTTTTCCAAGAAATTTGGCGATATCTGAGCAGATTTGCAAAAGTTAGGTACCTCACTAATGAGGTGGAACTTAGACCTAATTCTCCTATAAGAAACGCCTTTCAAAGGTCGAAATGGTGAAAAATGTATTCTTTAGATGTTCTTTGAACAAACGCAGCCGAGTTTTATATCCCAACATTGATTTTAAGAAAGTTATCAACAAAATAAAATTGACATTATTCTTGATTCTTGTAATTGCCCATCAATTCATCTTATATCTTTGGGTTGATTTTTTTTAGTGAATTCTTGATTAGAATCAACAATTGATGTCGTCAAGTCTTGAACTTCCAGTTCAAGAGGATAATGAACATTAAATCTTCACAAGCATGCATATGAAAATTATGTGAAAACAATGCAATTTTCTTCCATGGCGAAGAATAATATATTTCAACCGTGATCTCTTGTACTTTTCATGCAAATAACTAGAAAAGGAATCCTTTCTATCAGTTCATATAAACGTTGATTATTTTCGTCCATCACATCTTTTCCAATTCATTCATTTTCCGAATAAATTCACATTCTGAGAAATACCCTAAGAATGTAGAAAGGGCAACATAGTGTTGACTTGGAACATAAAAATATTTTGAAAAACGTCATAACTTCGATACAGAGTGGAATGTGTCAAATTTGCAAGGACAGAATTGTGATTTTATAATTGTGAATGGAGTATACAAGAAAGTCTAGGAAATAGGATCAACTATAAAAAACCATATGACGGTTCACAGATTTCTGACCAATTTTGATTATGGCGTTCCCCAAGGTGGCGTGATGTGTCCCCTGTAATTGTATATGAGAGAATATTCGGAGGAAAGAAACTGTTACAAGTCTGATTCTGTGTTACATTCCTGCTCCAGTTCCCTACGTCGAATCCACCGATCGAAGATATCCAGACTGAATTTCAGACGTCTCAATCCAGCATCCCAAACAGAGCCCTATTGTCCCTCGACTTCATCCAGTCAAGGTGCATGAGTAGTCAATTTCTTCCCTCGGCGAACTCTCCCGTCCTCATTTCCTTTCAATCAATTAACCACCCTCCATTCCTCCCAGATTGATCCCGATCCGCCAGAAAATTCCTATATGTTAATGAACCAGGGACGAAACGATCGATCGGACATTCTATACCGGATAAAAAAGGAGGAATGCCCTCTCGAGGGGCGATAGAGATATCTTATTCCAGTTAGGAAACGCACGGGAGTTGTTTTCTGTACAATGTGTTCTTCGAACATGCAGCGTTGAGAAGTCTCCTCAATGAAAAATTGATTGTTTACATTTCGAAACTATCGTGGAAGAGATACTCAAGTATTAGTTCAATCAGTCAAATGTAAATACACTGGTCCTCGAATTTAACCGGACAACAATAATGTCAATAATTTTCGATAGCTGTGAAACACTGAGAGGGATCAAAGGAAATTTGTGAAAAACGTGAAAAAAGATATACAGGGTGAGTCTTTGCCTTGTACATATATTTTAATTGAAGATTCTTGAGGCCAAAAGAAACCTTTTTTTCATTTTCCATTTTTCCGAATTCAGCTTTGTTAAAAAGATATAGCCATTTGAAAAAAACATTGGGCTGAATACGTCCCTGAAATGGTACTGTGGAATTGATTCAAAGTTAATATTTCTCGATATAAATTGAGTTTATACATTTAGGCCCAATTTAGGGAATACTCAAGTAGTCAAGTACTAACCTTATTGGAATAAAAATGTTGCTAACACGATATTTTCAACATAAACAGTTAGTTTCATCGGATTATATCTGCAACTAAAAAGCCACATTTCTCACACCAAAATAAGTTCCTTCTTCGATTTTTCTGCAGATTAGTTTGTAAACACTAATAACTTGTTCATATTTTCCTCGAAATTCCCAAACAATATCATGAAGAGAGACTTTTCATTCAGATTTATTATTAAACAACCTAACCTATCTAATTTGTATCGATTCTGTGAATTTTTGCACAGAAATTTCAAGAAGATGTTGTCAGCTTGCTGATATTTTCATTGAGGTTAAGGATTTTTTACGAAACATAGTATAAATCACGATACATTCGTGTACCGTGGTATGAATATCTATGAATTCTGCCGTTTCCATCACAAATCGACTTTGCCGCCAAATTTTACCACGCATGCGTAGAGCGAAAACCGAATTATTGGTTATCTGCAGGCCAATGTTGAACAATAACAAACCAGAGTCTCTGAACAAACTGCAAACATTATGTGGAGTTCTGAATGATTTGAATACATTCAGTGAGTTATTGTTCTAATGTGATTATTATGTGAAGTGAATTAATATAATTTCAACCGTGTCGAGTTTATAAAATTCCAAGAGGATGTTGTTTAGATAGAAACATCGCCACAAATTATCAGGTATCGTATTATTTTTCATTAATTTCAATTTAATAAGTAGTTTGTATCGAGATTCATCATTCATATCCGAATTTTGTATTTCATCGACATTTAACTTCAATATGGACCGGTAACTATGAATTTTCAATAGAAACTGTGCGTATTAAATCTTCCTTGGTGTTCAATTTTATCTCCCACATTTGGGGGATTTTATTATTAAAATATCTCGACAAAGTTGATGAATATTGTGACAACATTGTAAACTCGTTTAAAGACCAGAGAAGGAATAATATTCGATGATATTTAATTCAGAGACGCATTCAGATTATTCTTGAAATTAATGATTTTTTCGTCAAATTTCTCCGGGTAAAATTGGAAATAACTCGAAAACGATGCGTTTTATTGAAAAAAATAGGAATACTTTTAGTTTCTTAAATGATTGATTCTTTCGAAAATATGAACCGTTTATCTTTTTAAAGTGGATTTATGGTGTTTTAGCGTGTATTGATGAGTCGACTACCCTGTAACTTTTATACTAGTGAAGATATTGAATTGGTTTCGATTGAGGAATATGCACCATGAATAGCGTAAAATCTCAACCAAAATTTACTTCATTCGAAATAACGGTTCCGAAGATATAAACAGAAAAGTGTTTTTTTCATGGATTTACGACACCCTGTATCTCCCAAATCAAACCGAATTTTGAAAAATGGTATAGGAAAAAAGTGTTTCCTTTGATTAGAGGAATCTACAGTTAAAATATATGTACAAGTCAAAGACTCACCCTGTAAAAATTAATTTACTCTAATAAAAAAATACAAAATGTGAAGAGACAACGTTAATAAAAAAAATTATTCTTTTTTTTGAATACACAGAGAGTGCTCTGATCTAAGAGTGGTTCGAAGGAGCCCCATCAAGAATTGATCTCATTTTCGAATAAATAATTATAAAACATAATAAATAAATCCATTTCAAATATACAAAGAGTGCTCAGATCTGAGAAGTGTGAAACTCATTAGTGTGGCAGGGTCTTTTTCCATCACTAAGTTTTTAGGCTTGTTTTGAAACCAATAATTATTTGGATTTCTTTCGGTATTTTGCGGTACCATTTTTAAATACGAATACATTTTCAAATAAACAATGAGCGATCAGATCTAAGAGGTAAGGAACTCATTTATAGTGTATAAGTAAGTTTCTTCATCTATTGGAATAGATTGAGGCTTGTTTTGAAACATTTGAAACTACCTATTGTTTGAATTTCTTTAGTCATTAATGTAGTGAAGGTTCTTTCTCCGTTGAGATTCCTGTTTTATTAATATCTGATCTACAGATTTAAATAATTCATCTGTAATATATGCCAGGGGTCTAGGTCTCTGTTGGACCTCGTTTTTATCCCTTCAAAAAGGTAGTGGTTTTTACGAACTGTTCCTCTGGACCAATAAAGGCATGTTTCCCCCTTTCTATCGAATTTATTCGAACTCATTATTTCCCATCTTATATTTAATTAGTTTGGACATAACATAGAGTACTGCCAACCCATAGATACTCACAAGCCAGGCCGAAAGGACCCTTAGGTGGCAGGGCAGGGTTGGCCCTCTTCAGTTGTTTATAATGTCTTCAGAGATTTCATAGTTGGTTATGTTAGAAGGCTTGTTCTGTATCATTTGAAACTACTGTTCTTTTAATTTCTTTCGGTATTTTGTCGTGAAGACTGATGCTTTAATACTCAGGGTGTGGCTCTTTAGTGAGTTGTTTTCCAGATGAGATGTTTGATCGAAGTTGATGAATAGGCGCCGCAACCTTCTATCTTTGATTTCGATGGAGGAAGGAGGCAAAAATCAGGATTCCAACCTGTGTAATCCTGTACTCCAAAAAACTACAAGAATGTTTATTCACGAAAACGCTTTCGCAGAATCAACCCCATTATCCCACTCTCTTCCGAAAACATCCACGATCCAATAAAACCGAGTTCGAACCGCAAACCCTAACAATCGCTATCTGAAAAGCCGAAACGATTTGAATCCCATGCCATCCGACCTTTATTCATTTATTCCAATGAGCAGAATATCAAGTAGCCCGCTCTCTCGAGAGCATCGACGACCAGAGAACACAGATTCTGAAATGCAGTTCTGCGAGCCCAAATTCCAACGCTTCGGAGATCGAAGAATCCAGTCGGTCATGATCATGATAGACAGTTGATGAACGTTGAGACATCTGACGATCGACTTAACGACGCTGGGTCGATTTGGCTCTACGTCGGCTGAAGGATGGAGGATGTGGACTAGTTGGAGAGAAGGAGATGGATGTGTTAGTGTGAGGAGAGATGAAGGTTGAGGGACGAAATTTTTCGAAGCGATTCAAAATGGCCGGTTTTTTGCGGAGTTGAGCGTGAATAATATAAGACCATGGACGTGTTAAAATTACTATTATACAGTTTGTTGAGGACGTGTCCGCCATACATAAAACTTATTCTTGGTCTTCAGACATCTAAATGATCTAATGGTCTGAAATAGTTCGACAATTAGCTCTCTGGCTTTTCTTTCGACTCCAATCTGATCGCGGATGCCGCGGATGTTTCCAGGAAGCCATGAGAGGTTAAATCTGGCTTATGGTTCTTGAGTTATGCGGTTATTGCGACGCGTGAAAAACACGTTTGTAACGACGCTTGTCGGGTAGTTCTGCGTCGTGCCGTACCGGCATTCTCGCGTGTACGCGGGTACTAACGAAATGGCGATTTTTTCCCGCGTCTTAATTGGTTCGAACGGATTTCGAGAGACCTGGAATGATTTTCCGTCGCTTATCGCGGATTCCTGGGGCGTTTGCAGGTTTTCCTGCTTCCCTGGAAAGGACCCGCGGAATTTATGGCTTGCGGTTTGGAGTTTATGCCCCGTTGTTTTCTGGTGAAGCGGAGAAGGGTGCTTGGGTGACTGATTGACTTCAAATCTCCTTGAATTAAAATTTGGTTTAGGTTGGCCACAGGCAACAAAAGCCATTTTTGGAAAGGACTACCTTGCGTTGTGTCCATTTTTTTTTGTAATCTTGCCAATCCTCTTCAACTTATTCAAGTGTAAAGATTCATTTCATTGATTTCAGATGAAAAATTATTTTTGTACAACTTCCATTAAAAGTGACACTTTTAATGACAGCACACAATGTTAAAATTGATTGTTTACGTGGGAGCGTGTTGAAAATATTTCTAACATCAGTGTTAAAAATATTTTTAGCATTCCATTTTCTTATGATGAAATCAGATGAAAAAATTCAGCAATTGCAAAATTTTTATTATCAATAATTAACAATCATTACTTATGAACATTAATATCAATCGTAAAACTAGAACAATTGCTAACATTAATGCCCTGTGACGTTAGGGAGCTTCGCAACACATTATTAGAATCCTCAGCACCATCAGTACCTACTTGTAGAAACCGGAAGTACAATATTGGATGATGATGATCCAAAATCTGTTGAGGTTGGGAGAATGTTTTTTATATCCGTAATATTTGCTCCTGATTCTGCTAGCAATGCATGGAGCGGAGGATCTTCGAAAACAGTGTCCTGTATATTGCTTTGGTTCAGGCAGTTTAAGGAATTCGGCAACAATAGATGGAATTTTCCCAAATGTATTGATACCAACTGGATTGGCAGTACATTTATTATTCATGTATTTCAGGAAAAAACGACGATGTTTGATGACAGAAGGGCGCAGTGCAAAGTACTTATGAAAATAGTCAACATACTTCCCAATTATACTCAAAGAACGACTGACTTTCGTTTTTGTGTTTGGAAGTTGTATAACGAATGATTTATTTGTTATTTCGATGTCTTCCACTGATAAATTACACAATTTTTCACGCCGACAAGATCCAAAAAATCCGAAAATAGTTGCAACCTTAACCATCAAGAATTGCCTCATTTATAAACTTTTCAACTTGTTCACGAGTGAGAATTTTCGATTTTTTGGGACGATATCCTTCACTTATCCGTTTTAAATATGCTATTACCTCAAAATATTTACTAACATCCACACCATTTTTAATAAGGGCGCTTGACTTCATCATTGAAAATTTGCTCCACAAAGTTGATGAACTCCATATTTTTGATTTTTCTTCTAAGTATGCCAGGAAAACCGGTTCACTGAAGTTCCTTTCTACATTTTTCAATTTACACCAGGCCAGGAAATTGTTGTATGTAATATCGTACTGCTGAACAGATTTTTTAGGTAGGAGTTCCAGATTTGCTCTTCCTGCAGACTCTTCAATATCCACAGGAATAACCAAATCGTCACTTTTATTAATAACTGGACTCTCGACAAACATATTAAGCAGTTAAAAACCCAAGACGAAAATTGGACATGAACGAAATTCAAATGACAGCGTTTTTTCTCTCATTTGTTCGTAATCATAACGTTGGCAACGTTTGCCATTAACAACAACCTTTTGATTATTTGAATGTTAAAATGCATTTTGAAGTTTATTGTCATTGCAAATTCGCCCATTTCATTATCCAAATAGGGGAGTTGTACAAAAAACATTGTTTGGTATTTGTGTTAAAAGTGATTTTATTTTGTTCGTGAAATTGTTCAATTCGCTCCGCTCATTTCACAAACTTTTTCACTCACAAAATAAAACGTCACTTTCAACACTCATATTCTAAATAACTATTGTACACCAAAGCAGTTTCCTTTATTTGTTTCTGGCTCTATGATCGTGCCGAAATACATTGACTTATGTCAAAATATTGTCAGCCATTTTTGACACTACATATTTCACTATTCTTTGTTTTCTATCTCCTGTTTTCTCTATAATTTTCATCATTTTAGTTCTTTGACTATTTTTCCGATTTTTTTCCAGTGTGTACATACAATATTTCCACGTGTGTTTCTCAATGTTATTTGGATTCAATTCGACCTTAGTGACCGGTAGAAATAGCAATACATTCTCGCCTTGCGCTTGGTTCAGTAGATGCGGATGCAGCAACATTATAGGAAGTCGTCCCATCAACAGTCATCGTCAATCAATTAGCCGGAATTTTCCGCTGGCTCAACACCGGAAAAATCCATCAATCGACGTCTCCGGCGTCTAGAGATCAACGACAAACTGTCTGGGGTTTCATCCGACCGAAAAATCGGCTTATATAGAAGCCGAGATGGAAAAGTCCAATTTTCGGGAAGGGGACAGAATGCTTCTTTTTAGTCCCCTGGTCATTCATGAAACATGCCCCTGGTCTGTAATAAAATAGCGTTTATCCGTCATTAGGCGGCGGTCACGTGGACGACGGGTGGTGAATTTCGATCAGGGTGGATAAAAAAGAAGGACTTGGAGGAAATGGATGCAAGTTTACGCGTGGTAGTGTTTGAAATGCAGATTTAGACTCAGGGTAGTTAATTTTTAATTCACCAACTGAAAAATATGCATTATACAGGGTGAGTCTTTGACATGTACATATATTCTAACTGTAGATTCCTCTCATCAAACGAAACACTTTTTTTCTATACCTTTTTTCAAAAATCGGTTTGGTTTGGGAGATACAGGGTGTCGAAAATCCACGAAAAAAACACTTTTCTGTTTATATCTTCGGAACCATTATTTCGAATGAACTGAATTTTGGTTGAGTTTTTACTCTATTCATGTTGCATATTCCTCAATCGAAACCTATTCAATATCTTTACTAGTATAAAAGTTACAGGGTAGTCGACTCATCAATACACGCTAAAACACCATTAAACCACTTTAAAAAGATAAACGGTTCATATTTTCAAAACAATCAATCATTCAAGAAACTAAAAGTATTCTTATTTTTTTTTCAATAAAACGCGTCGTTTTCGAGTTATTTCCAATTTTACCCGGACAAATTTGACGAAAAAATCATTAATTTCAAGAATAATCCGAATGCGTCTCTGAATTAAATATCATCGAATATTATTCCTTCTCTGGTCTTTAAACGAGTTTACAATGTAGTAACAATATTTATCAACATTGTCGAGATATTTTAATAATGAAATCTCACAAATGTGGGAGATAAAATTGAACACCAAGGAGGTTTTAATACGCACAGTTTATATTGAAAATTCATAGTTACCGGTCCATATTGAAGTTAAATGTCGATGAAATACAAAATTCGGATATGAATGATGAATCTCGATACAAACTACTTATTAAATTGAAATTAATGAAAAATAATACGATACCTGTTAATCTGTGGCGATGTTTCTATCTAAACAACATCCTCTTGGAATTTTATAAACTCGACACGCTTGAAATTATATTAATTCACTTCACATAATAATCACATTAGAACAATAAGTCACTGTATGTATTCAGATTATTCAGAACTTCACATAATGTTTACAGTTTGTTCAGAGACTCTGGTTTGTTATTGTTTAACGTTGGCCTCCAGATAACCACACTTCGGTTTTCGCTCTACGCATGCGTGGTAAAATTTGGCGGCAAAGTCGATTTATGATGGAAACGGCAGAATTTCTTCATGATATTGTTTGGGAATTTCGGGGAAAATATGAACAAGTTATTAGTGTTCACAAACTAATCTGCAGAAAAATCGAAGAAGGAACTTATTTTGGTGGAATAAAGGTGGCTTTTTAATTGCAGATATAATCCGATGAAACTAACTGTTTTCGTTGAAATTATCGTGTTTGCAGCATTTTTATTCGAATAAGGTTAGTACTTGACCACTTCTATCGAGAAATATGAACTTTGAATCAATTCCACAGTATCATTTCAGGGACATATTTAGCCCAATGTTTTTTTTCAAATGGCTATATCTTTTTAACAGAGCCGAATTCGGAAAAATGGATAATGAAAAAAAGGTTTCTTTTGGCCTCAAGAATCTTGAGTTAAAATATATGTACAAGTCAAAGACTCACCCTGTATTTACGTATGCACGTATCACTAACATCAGAAAGTGGAAACACTGCTGAGTTTCATGAGAGTGGAACAATTTTGTTGATGATAGCTCAAGGAGCTTTGTACAGCTTCTCAGGTTTAGGTAGTGTGTTAGTTTCATTTTAACCAGTTATGTCAACTCATGAATCGTTCCGGATTCGAGAAGCATAACATATTGGTACTGTGAACGAATAGACCAAGCACTCTAGTCTATGGCAATCGAAAAGGGGACGCAGATGGCATATCGTCCAATATGTCGACTATAAATCGTATTACTCGATAGTTTAATGTAATTCGCTCTGGGACAAGGTAACCGATGGCGTTTTTAACGTTCGTTTAAGGTGTCTTCTGCCACTTAGGGTCGAACATTTGGCACCTGATCCTTGACTTTTTATGGTGACAGTGTCCTCACTTTATGGGACCTCGATGTTGGTCCGGCATCCCCTATGGAGGACTAGTTTGATTAGGGCGAATATATCGACGGTAAACTTCGATCTACACTGTATATGTTCTCATGAAACGGAAATACATATTGGTTTAGAAAAAATTCAAGATATTGAAGTGAATCTTTTGGAACAAAATTTGTTCTTTCTTTCTCCAAAAGGTTGACAAAACATGTTTTATTTGTCTGAAACTAAAAAGATAAGGAGGAAAGGCCAAGAAAGAAGGAGAAACTATGTATATGGGTAGCCGCAAGGTTCAGTGTAGCGATCGATATTATTTATTAGAAATTTCGCCAAAACTTCCAAAAACAAAAAGGGACGTAATATTATCTTTTAAAAGCTCAAAAAGTGGGCTGAGGAAAAGGGTGAAAAAGTAACTCCTTTCCTTCCATTCCACAGATTCCACTAGGAATCAAATTTTTTTTTCGGACCACAGAAGGATAAATATTGAAAATATATGAGCGCTTACTCCAATATGTAGAGAACCAAATCAAAAAAGATGTCAAACGAAAATCCAATTCTGCTAAAACATCGAGCTATTCATACGCATACGGCTAATAAAGAGATAAACTACGTCCTTTTCCCCCAACAAACCAGCGTTCATATAAGTCGTCAATAAATTCGGCAATTTTCCGAACCATTTAATATATGAGTTTCGCAGTAAAATTCCCGTTCTTTGTTATTTTCACGAGTAGACGAGAAAAATAAATCAAGGGAGGCGTCTACTATACTTTACTTTAACAGAATATTGGTAATTTCATATGGAGAATATGTCGAAAATGGAATGATAGCAGTCAGTCCTTTTCACCCTTAATCCCATTTGAGACTGTTGATAATGCCAGTCTTAGACCTTTTGATTCAATTCGATTAATAACATTGAATATAAATAAACTGAAAAAAACTGGAACTGACACCTCTAGTTTAAAAATAAAGAATTATTTATTGAGGACACAAGCTTCTTTATCTGTAGTTGAAAAACAGCATGATTACAATGTTAGAAGTAAAAATTATTCGAGAAAAAATTATGAAAAAAAAAGAATCTGACAAAATTATTCAATGTTTAGAGCTGTCGATGTTATCAATTCTTTTCCTTTGGAAAAAGCGTGCAATGAAAATTGAAAAAAAAAGGCCATGACCTCAAAGAGTTTCTTTAACTTCGGTTATATCTTTGTATATAAGGAACTTATGTTTTGTTTTTTTTTCTTTCAACAAGGCTTATACCTATAGATTATTGTTGAAAATTATTGTTGTTTATAAGAGATCTCAATGTAAATGTAGACTCTGATACCAACTTTTTGCTGTTTGAGGTCAGAAATGAATGAAAAATAAATAAATAACTGGCCTGAAAGGTACGTGTATGTATTGATATCTAGTTAGCCTAGACCAGTTCCATGCATAAACAAAATATTGCGATACCATATCAACGAACAATAACTTATTAGAAGTGTCACTGTAGAGTTCGACGTCAAAAAAGTAAACCAGAGTTACGCAATGAATTAAAAAAAGATGTCCACCGAAATTGTAAAAATCGAAAAAGAGGAGTATCGAGCCATCATCAAGTACCTGTATTTAAAAGGGTTGAGGGGTAAGCAGATTTAGGAAGATATGCTTAATACCCTTGGTGATCAATGTCTTTCGTATGCGACCGTGAAAAATTAGACTGCAAGCTTCAAAAGAGGTAAATTTTCCATTGAAGATGATGGCCGATCGGGAAGGCCAGTTTCTGTGTCAGTCAGTCAGTCTCCGAAAATATCGATGCAGTTCATGACATGATTTTATCAGACCGTCGAATTAGGCTAAAACAGATATCTGAAGCACTGAAGATTTCATACGAACGCGTTCATCATATAGTTCACGTCAATTTGGACATGAGAAAAATTTCTGCAAAATGGATCTCCAAATGTTTGAATGTTGACCAAAAGCGTGTTAGGGTGGAAGCATCACATTTGATCTGTGCTCGATTTGAAAATGATGAAGACTTCTTGAACCGAATTGTTACTATGGATGAGACTACGATCCAGAAACAGAGCAACAATCGATGGAATGGCGACACTCTGGTTCTCCAGGACCTATAAAGTTTCGTGTCCAAAAATCTGCTGGAAAAGTTCTTGCTTCAGTTTTTTGGGATTGCCATGTAGTAATCATGATTGATTGTTTGGATAAGGGTAGAAAAATAACTGGAGATTACTATTCGACATTACTGACCACTCTACGGGAAAAAATTAGAGAGAAAAGACGCGGAAAGCTATCCAGAGGTATTTTGTTTTTACAGGACAACGCCCCTGTACACAAATCTCATGTTGCCATGCAAAAAATTCGTGATTTAGGGTTAGAATTACTAGAACACCCCCGTTATTCACCAGATTTGGCTACGTCCAACTATCATCTCTTTCCTCAACTGAAAAAAAGTTTAAAAGAACGTAAATTTTCTTCCAACGATGAGATAATAAAAGCTGTGGAGGACTGGTTTGCAGGGCAAGTAGAAACTTTTTTTTAAAGGTCTAGAGACATTGCAGGTTCGCTGTAATAAATGTATTTAATTAAGAGGAGAATATGTTGAGTAATAAAATAATTTGACATTGAAATTTTGCTTGGTGATATAGAAGGCTAAGAATTTTTCAATATATCCTCGTATAAGAGATATCAATGTAAATGTAGGCACTGATACCAGAACTTTGCTGTTTAAGGTCAGAAAACATTGAAAAACAAATAAATAACTGCGGCGCAACAGATACCACTCAATATAAAGGGGCCCACTCACGAGGCAACCGGGACGGGCGTTTCATGGCCTTTTATGACACTTTATGAGCCCTTGACCAATCACGGAGACTCTTTTCGCATGTGGCCTTATAAACAGTCATAAAACGCCCGTCTCGGTAGCTCTGTGAGTGGATACCATTAGGTATCCAAAAGATTTCTGTTTAGGATACAACTGATGAGCCAATCGATCAATGTTTCATTTTTAATATTCCCAACCTCTCTGTCCGCCTTCATTACGATAATAAAATACATAAAATAGAAAACGGTTCCTACCGGCATGAGTATTATCGCTCCAACTATCGCCTCCAGTGAAGTATTATCTGGCGCTGAAATTAGTCTAAGTTAATTGCTACTAAATCGCCGGTAATGTGGGCAAAATATTACGTGTTGCCCGCTGTAACTCAACTTAATTTTCCTCGCCGCTACGAAAAGGCGCAATATACTGGTACAGGCCGATGCAAATTTTAATAGTAGGCTAATTATAATATCTATGAAATATCGGCTGGTGCAGGATATTCGACGTGCAGTTGCACCTAATGTGTACACATAATTGTTAAACAGTCCTTGGGAAACACGAAACACTTGCGCTTTTGCGAGTAGCTACACCTGCGGGAGTCTGATTGAATTAGTGGAGTGTCAGGTTCATGTCCATAATTGAAATTGAAATATTTGTCTGATTGTTTAGAAATCTGCTGTATATATAGACATCTAAAAAAAATTGGGCCAAATACGTACCTGATAGGATCCACTGCAAACACCTCAAAGTTCATATTTTTCGGTTGAAATTGAGGTTATTATTAGATGTTCTGGGTGACACATTTAGGAAATACTCAAGCCCTTACCTTGTTTGAATAAGAATGTTGCAAACACGATATTTTCTAACAAAAACACTAACTTAGTTTTGTCCGATTGAAAAGCAATATTTCTCCCACCAAAATAGGTTCCCAGCAAAGAATTGTCGGGAGTGACCATACCATTGAAGTCGTCCATTTCGATGCTTGGTATCATTGTCGGCAGTAACCTTTCTTGGGAGAATCACGTGGGATCCATTGCTAAAAGTGCATCCCAAAAACTTGGTTTTCTGTTTCGTGCCAGGAGCTATTTCATCTCAGGTCAGCTACATATGATCTATAATGCACAGATTCGACCTGTCCTGGAATACTGTTCCCATACTTGGAGTGCTGCACCTAAACAAATCCTAAAACTCTTGGATTCTGTACAAAAAGGACAATTCGTCTCGTCGGTGATGCCTCGCTTACAAACTCGCTCACTCCTCTGGAACACCGTAGAAGAGTATAGGCGATTTGTCTCTATTTTATAGATATGTCCATGGGCGATGCTCTTCTGAATTATCAGCAATCGTTCCTCCTCTGGCAGTCTCTTCGAGACTAACCCGTCAAGTTAAGTCTTCACATCCCTTCGTGGTCACTTTGGAGACCTGCAGAACATCTCTCTTCAAAGACTCTTTCATCCAACGAACAGCGAAGCTTTGGAACACATTGCCTAGGGAGGTGTTCCCCGAGGCATATAACCTCCAGAAATTCAAGAAGAACACCAATTCCTACCTGCTTGCCCTTGGTTCTCACGATGTTCTCTGAACATTACAGGATATTCCTTTTCGTGAGATCCACAACATAAAAAAAAACTGTTAAGTTGAGGGTTTTTTCTTTGGGTATCCAATGACTGTTGGTTCTTCTTCGTTTTCCATCTTTCACGAAATGGCTTTGAATCCACTTCTACATGGACCACTTCCTCTGTTTCCATATCAAGTGTTTTATTTATATAACGCTCCACAATAATCGTTTATGACATACATATACTTATCGATATTATCGACTTACATACTAATCTCATAAACAGCGAGAGCATATAATTGTAACTGATGATGATCACCCATGAAGCCCAACTCGATAAAAAGCAGCTGTAGTAAAACCGGAAGAACTCTTTATCCTCTTATCTCCTTTTTCATCCTTATACCATCTAATCGAACAATTACAAACTTGTATTTACGCTCACTACGTTTTTTCATGAGAATCGAACATATCGCGACGCACGCAATTCCCCTATTTTCAGATTATACTAATGACAGTATTCGAGGCATAATTTATAAATATTAATCATCGTCCATTAGTATTTCTCCGGCTGGAAACGTAATGCCTACTCACATGTGACGGATCTTCTTCCACGAGCCGTGGATATCGATTCTCGAACGTATCATCAGAGAAATTACGATTTTCCAAGACAAACAAGGCTCGATTTATGGACTCTGCATTATCGTTAAATGGTGGGTTTGAAAGGCATTAGTGGGCGTACATGTCGTGGAGGATGATGGAAGAACGAGCTCTGAATTGTTTTTCGATTGGAAAATGTCGTGAAACTGATACCTGCTGAGAAGTGAGGAGATCTTCGAGCATATTTTAGGTCACTTGAAAAAATTTAGGACCTATTCTCTCCTTCAAGCTCCACTAGAACCAGAAGTTACACAGGGTGTCCCAGAAGGCACAACTTGAAATACTCCATTATAAAATGTAGTAATACTCCGAAATCTCTGTCATAGTTCAACCTAAAAAGAACTCTATTCTCTCTTCTTCTTCAGCCCGTGTCCATCCACTGTCGGATATAGGCCTCTTCCAGGTTTTTCCATGCTAGACGATCTGTATAAAAAGAACTATGTAACTCCATTTACAAAGTTGAAAAAGAGCAACGTCTCTCTACAAGTACCAACCTGCGTCATTTTTAAATAAAAAAAACTTGATAAACCTGAATCATGACCAACTGGGATACATTCTGAAAGTGAATGGAGTATACAGGATGGTGTGGAAACGAGTGCGTTAACTATCGCGTTCATATTCTGCCCAATTTCTGTCCAATCGTGTGTTTGACGTGTAGAATAGTCTGTCGGTTAGTGTTGTTGGAACCTCATCAGTATGAACACCTTCAGATATGACTTATGGTGCAGTCAACGTTAGACCACATAGTGTTTCTTCAGTCTATTTTGTATTTAGGATTTATGTATTTAGTTTGAATATTTTCAATTTAACGATGGACAGAATTAAATTCCGTTTTTTTGTATTTTTGAGTTTATGCGTTGTAGATTTTTTGTTCATTTCTGTTTTTCTGAGCTTTCTGGGGTGATTACCTCAGCTCTAATTTTTCTGTAATAATAATAATAATATTCCATTGGAGAAATTTGTACCTACATATACTCCATTCACAATTATAAAATCAAAACTCTGACCTTATAAATTTGACACATTCCACTCTGTATCGAAGTTATGGCGTTTTTCAAAATATTTTTATGTTCCGAGTCAACACTATGTTGCCCTTTCTACATTCTTAGCGTATTTCTCAGAATGTGAATTTATTCGGAAAATGAATGAATTGGAAAAGATGTGATGGACGAGAATAATTAACGTTTATATGAATTGATAGAAAGGATTCCTTTTCTAGTTATTTGCATAAAAAGTACAAGAGATCACTGTTGAAATATATTATTTTTGCCATGAAAGAAAATTGCATTGCTTTCACATAATCCATATGCATGCTTGTGAAGATTTAATGTTTATTATCCTCTTGAACTGAAAGTTCAAGACTTGACGAATTGTTGATTCTAATCAAGAATTCATAAAAAAAATCAACACAAAGATATAAGATGAATTGATGGGTAATTACAAGAATCAAGAATAATGTCAATTTTATTTTGGTGATAACTTTCTTAAAATCAATGCTGGGATATAAAACTCGGTTGCGTTCGTTCAAACAACATCTAAAGAATACATTTTTCACCATCTCGACCTTTGAAAGGCGTTTCCTATAGGAGAATTAGGTCTAAGTTCCACTTCCTTAGTGAGGTACCTAACTTTCGCAAATCTGCTCAGATATCGCCAAATTTCTTGGAGAACCTGAAAAATATCATCCTAATCGACCTCTCGAGGCTCCATTCGATCCATCTACTGCGACATCTGTCCAAATAACAGCTTTTTCAACGAAATTCCCGTGTACCTCTTCAACCTCGAAATGTAAACATTCGTCCTGGTCTTGAAAATCGTCCTCACGCTCCAAACTGGTGCTAAAAACAATAAACAATAAACGTTAATCTTGGATATTCGACGAAAAACTCACCTGCAAATATCGATTAAATACCAAAAATCTGCGAACAATTTGTAAACCTAACAAAATGTGGTATATCTTTGATACTTTTACTTTGATGTAAACAAATAAACTGGCAACGTCGTTTTGTCATTAACGATATTTTCTGTGCGCGCACTGACTTTTCATCATATGTTCTGTGCTTTTCATCAGGGGCACCAACTCCTGAAAACGAAACCATGACCTCCTATGTGATTAAATAAAAGTGAATGGAGTATAGGTAAGATTTGAGAAATCGATCATAATGGATCCAAATCATCGACCAAATATCGAAATACTCGATTCTGCAAAGACATTCTTGACTTTTGAGCACAGTGACCCGTCCAATTCCAAACTACCTCGTATCCACCATTCAACGATTCCACCAGAAGACACCTCTTCGCGGCGCATAATTAGTCAGAGCTTCAGGATCGATTCTGCTGGTCCAGATGACCGCGTAATCGGCATCCAACAACGGGTCGGCACCTTTGGTTAAGTCCGACATGTCCACACCTCGGTGAAGGCGATTTCACACCTACCATAACTCAGCTACCGACCCGCGGAGTATCTCGGAATGTTCAGGTGTTTGCGCGCTTCGCCTTATTCAATTTAATGTATTCTCACGGCTGGTGAAGAAGCTGGGGGTGCTTGAATAAGAGATGGAAGGTGGATTTATCGAAAATGGAACATTCATTGCTTATATTGAAGAACTCTTACCTCTAAATAACATACAGGAGCTCTCTGGGAGAAGAGAATGGACTGCTGTACCAATTCTTATCACCACGAGAATTAAATTATAAAATAAATGTATGGAATAGAAATAAATACCACGAAGTAAACACTGTGAGAGTGGTACCTACGGTTGTTCTGACTTAACGAGATATATCTGCTGGCTGTCTGGTTTCGTGTAATGTTGTACCGGGTAAAGTCCTGGCGAATTCACTTTTAAGTGGCGACGAGGGTATAAGTCTGTGCTAGGGTTGAGAGCTTAGCGTAAGACCGTTGCGACTAGTGGCAGAGGTGTGATTGAACTGAGGTAGAAAAATGCTTGTGGGAATTTTGTCGAATGACCATAGAATCGAGAACACATGAAATATCGGTCTTATTCTAAATCTAAACCGAGTAAGCCCATATCCCATGTATATACTTTGTGGTAGGAGAAACAAAAACTTTGAATTTTGAACAACCTCAAACCTCGAAATGAATAAAGGTAGTAGTTTGGAAAAGCTATTTCCCCTTTCTCAAGTTCCTAAAAATTATTCATTCTTCTTCATTAACAATTTCCACATGAAAGTAGACAAGAATTACGAGATTGAAACAACGCGCAGTGATTTCGCGGAGTACGAAAATATTGTAGCTCATCATTTTCAATTTTACCTAACTGTTTAACTGCGCACGCTTATAGAGCGGAAAATACTTCGACTCGAATCATAGAATAAAGGGTGATAAAAATACAAGAGCACAAGGTGAAACATGGCGTCAATATGGACAGCCGTTTCGATAAAATGTTACTTAAAATCGATACCAAGAGTCTTATGAAAATGTTTAAAATTGTGAAAAGTTATTGTTGAGTGTGTTCCTGTAGGGCTACAAATTTAAAATTTACCCGAAGTCCTATTTTGGCTGAAAAATGTAATATTTGTGAAAGTTAAGCGTGATGAATTTATTGTAGTACAAAAAAAAACAGTTTGTTCCATGTGTAGATGGTGATAAGCCGGGCACATATTAAAAGATTAAACAAACAAACAAGAATACAAGAGCTCTCTTGGAGGGATGAATGGACTGCTGTACCTATTATTATCACAACGAGAATCGAAGAATAAGATATAACTCTGTATGAAATAAATACCAAAAAGCAAACAACGAATGCCTGGTACCTACTTACGGTTGGTCTGACTCGAAGAGATGCATCTGTTGGATTTCTTCTCTGTGTGGGTGTAATCTGTATCTCACTGAACTAATTCACTGTATTAGGTACGAATATAAAGGGTGCCAATGAGGGTGTTAGGCTGGCGATCTAAACCGTATGACCGTTGCGACTAGTGACAGAGGTATCCAGAGAACTGGTAGAAAAAAGTGTTTGTGGGATTCTAGGTGAAACAATCATTAAATCGAGAACATACAAATCTTGGTCATATTCTTAACCGACTGAGTCCATCCACAGTAGGAACTTTGTGGTATTTTTTTGATAAATGATCGGACGTTCATTTCATTATGAAGAGGAAGGTATGCTGTTAATAATGAAGAATAACAATTTTTTATAACCAAAGTGGCTGCCCTATGATCTCGACAGCCTCACCAATTCCATCTTCGAGGTCTTGAATCGAGGCTTGGCTCTTGGCGTAGACCTTCTCTTTCACATGGCCCCAAAGGAAGAAGTCTTAAGGTTATAAATCACAAGATTCCGGTGTCCATTTGAGGCTTTTCAACAATAATTAAAATAAGATTGTTACTTCCTAGAGTTTTTTATTGCGTGACTAGTTTCGCTCTGTATTGTCAGAGCATCCTCAGACTAGACTCACTGAACTCTCTCAACTTCGAATCGTCAAATAATGTAACAGATAAGGGCAAAAATTACCGAAGTTCCTCATAAAACGTGTCTTCTATAAAAATTTTAAAATTTTTATAGAAGACACGTTTTATGAGGAACTTCGGTAATTTTTGCCCTTATCTGTTACATTATTTGACGATTCGAAGTTGAGAGAGTTCAGTGAGTCTAGTCTGAGGATGCTCTGACAATACAGAGCGAAACTAGTCACGCAATAAAAAACTCTAGGAAGTAACAATCTTATTTTAATTAATACACCACTTCCTATCTGGACAATCCCACGAAATTTTCAACAATAACTCTTGGGTTTTCTGAGCTCCAGATGCGACAATTTTGCTTGTTAACGAAGCCACCTAGGTGGAAGGTGGACCTCATCACTCAAGATGATTTTTCGATGGAATTCCAGATCATTTTCAAGCATTTCAAAAACCCAATCAGCGAAGACACGACGTTGTTGATGATCGACCGGCTTGAGTTCTTATGTTTACTGAGCGTTATAAGCCTTAAGACCCAAATCTTCATGCGAAATATGGTGTGATAACGTTTGAGGAATCCCTAATTCCAAAGAACGACAAGGACAAGGGTTTTCTTTTGGCTACAGCAGCAATATTTTCGGTTGTTCTTGAGCGACGTGCACGGGTTATATTATTCAAATCACTAACTTGTCCCAACAGCTCAAGTTTGTCCACCAATTTCTGTATTGCGGTTGGACAAAGTGCTTCACGACGACCCAAAGATGTTAGAGTTTTACGAGTCGTCTCTGCCAAATTTTTAACATTTTTATAGAGACTTTTGATAATTTCAATGCGTTGTTGAAGCGTGTATCGTTCTATTTTTATCAATGGCGTAGTTTCTACTTGTAAAATGTCAAAGAATGACAGCTTCAAAAGTGACATCTACCGAAATAGCGGGCTATTCAAAATAACACTCTTATTGGAAAACCCTTCAGTTATTACTGTAATAAGGATCTTAAAGACTATATGGTACAAGCCGTGACGCATACCAATCGTCCTGCCAATCCATCATCAGGACTTCAACGACCAAACACCAATCGGTCTTATTTTAATTAAAGAAATCAGGATCGAAAGTATAAGTGTCCAATCCAGAGCGCAGTCTAGTGAAAATTCAATTTATGTTGGAAATTCAGCAATTTCTACGGTAACGGTCCATCTAGCTAATACGTGTCTCGTCCAACCGCCCAACCCAAACTCTCACCTTCTCTCTATCCGGCCCGAAGGACCAATGTTCTGGTCCGCCAGGAAACCCCGGTATCTATCATGTAGGGAATTACAGTATTTGGACGTTGGTCACTTGCCAGCGACATTCGGCCGGTCTCGTTTGTTTTGTCTCCATCGATCAACGGGAACTGGCTTCGCTCCCCTCGGACTGTGATGCAGTCGAGGAGATTTTCGACCGATGATTTTTGCATGCCGCTGCATCCATATGTCAGAACTGGTCGTGCGTAATGACAGGACGTTTCTTCTGGTGGCGTCAGCGGTTTGGCGGCATGATTGAACGGATTACGGGATCTACAGGGTGCGCTTTATTGATTTGTTCAACCCAAACTTCGTTAGCTACTTTATTCTTGTGAGATTATGACCTAAAAGTAGAAATATTAATGTGTGACGAAGGTATTCACTTCTGCACCTTCTATTCCACTTGTAGAACACTCATTAAAAGTCGAACCGGCATACCAGCAAACTATAAAAGAAGTAATTTCTTGGGTTCATCGATTAATTCACCTCGTTACAAAGTTTGTTTACTACATTCCGAGAACCCCCATGTTTGTGTTTCCAGTACATTTTTACATGCTCGACATCTGTCATTTGATAGTTGCATATGTATGTTGACCGTGTAAAAAACTTGATTTATGTCCACCACCACGTTGATTTTGATCGATTAGCAATAACAAATTGTGGAATATATGCATAGGAGAATGTAAAAGACCGCCATAATACGGATAGACTTTAAATATTTCTAGTAGTTATTCACTTAAGCAAACAATCGGATATTGGCTAGGTAGCTTACAAGATTCCTTAGATGATTTGGTGGTGATTTTCTCTTCCCAAACCAGTAAGTTATTCTTAAATTTGTTAGCCGACTTGAAATGTTGTGCTGAAAATTTTTTGACAGTTCTAACAACCGTTGAAAATTTGCGTCATATAAAACAAATTAAAAGCTGTACAAGAAGAAAAAAGTTGGTTTCCAATAGTTGACGACAAATCTGCTATGTTCGTCTCTTTTATAAACTGACATCATAACGAGGCGACAATACAGAGTGACAAGAAAAACCTCGGACAAACTCTTTTTCATTCAACTTTATTAAACAGAAGAAATTGAACAAAACAACAACAAATAATAATAGCTTGAACATTTGATAATAATATATTCAAGCCGTTTCGAAGTGGCTCCCTTTGGCGGCGGTACACAGCTTCAGACGCTTCTTGAAAATTTTCGGCAATGGGCCGCAGCTCCTCGGGCGTTAATCGGTTCCATTCCCGGCACAGAGATTGCTTCAGCGACTCCAAATTTTTGTGTTTTTTAGCACAAGTCCTGTGCTCCAAAATCGACCACACATTGGGTTGAGATCCGGTGAGTAGGGCGGCCATTCTGCAGATGAGATGAAACAAGGAAAATGGGTCTTACACCATTCTTGCGTCATTTTCGCTCTGTGAGCCGGAGCGGAGTCCTGTTGAAAGGTCCAATGCGTATCACCGAAGTGCTGATTGGCCCACGGAAGTACTACCTCCTCGAGGATGTCGCATCGGTAGACTTCTTGATTGATTTTGACCCCTTGATCCACGAAAACTAAGGGAGTTTTACCACTGCCGCAAATTCCGTCCCAGACCATGACGGATTGAGCCTCTACGGACCAGACTCTTTCGCATTGGTGTTTGTGGGATTGTTCTACGGTGAAAAGCTTCTCGTCTGTGAAGAGAATTCGCTCCCATTGCTGACGGGCAGGGAGACGAAGGAGTTGGCGGCACCTTGAGGTTGAGCTCCTTTTTGGCAATTTGACGGACTGATTCGCGGTTGATACCGGTCTGACAGGCTATTTTCCTCATGGAAACCCTCGGATTTCGATTGACTCGCTACTTGACGATGTTGCGATTGCTAGGTGTATTGACAGTGCGTTTTCTACAATTTCCTGGACGACGACCATCATGGCGAAGCTCCTTGAAACGACGAATTGCATCGGACACGGTTTGTCGAGGCACATTGAGCAAACGAACAATTTCGCATTGACGCCTACCTTGACGAAACAGCTCCAAAATCGCACTACGTTTGTTTGACATTCTAAAACTCTGTGAAATGAAATTAAATCAAACTTAAAATTCACATATTAGTACAGGAAAGTGTAGAGAAACCAAGAGAATAAAAATTATTTGGCTGCGCTGAAATACTTTTGTTCCAGACCACAGCAAAATTTGTCCGAAGTTTTTCTTGTCACCTTGTAATACCTACTGTTGAAACATAATCGACACTGTAGAGAATAGGTGGTCAATATGAGAAAAAAGACCGTACCGAACATGCAAAGACTGCTTTTTTCACAGTGATAGAACTTCAAATTGAAATTAAACTTTGTTAAATCAAGATTGAAGCCAAATTTAATTTTTATTTGAAAGATAATTTTATTATTTATAAGAATAATTTCCGGAAAATGTCCACCACGACTATCTGTGAGGAATCACATTCGACCAGACCAATTTTGGACCACTTCGTCGAGTAATTCAGGCCTTATTTCAGTAATAACACGAGTTATGTTGGCGTCCAAAGCGTCTATTGTTTCTGGTTCATCAGCATGAACCAATGACTTGACATAACCCCAAAGAATTATCTTGGACGCCAATTAATTAGACCATTTCTCGAAATACTGTTATCGCTAAATCTTTCTTTCAATAAATCAATTGTAACGGTAGCAGCATCAGGTGTAGCACTACCTTGTTGGAACCAAAACACTTCTAGGTTGATACCATCATTGATCATCGATCTGTAACGAGCACTATTCACTGTAATATTAGCTCCAGCATCGTTTTTAAAGAAATATGGACCAATGATGCCTCCAGCGTGTAAAGCACAACGACAGTGCATTTTTCAGGATACAATGGAACCTGCAGAACTTCTTGAGGATTGTTTTCACTCCATATGAGGCAATTTTGCTTGTTTACGTAGCCGTTCAACCAGAAATGATCTTCATCACTCAATACATTCTTTCTATAAAAAAGTGGATCAACTTCAAGCTGTTCTGGAGCCCAATCAACAAACAAATGACGCTTATTATGGTCAAGTGGCTTTAGTTCTTGAACCAGTTGTATCTTGTACGGGTGTAGAACAAGACCTTTACGCAAAATTATCAAAAAGATAACAAATCAGTCGAATAGATCTACTGCTCTTAAAGAATTGGCAAAAAATAGTATAGAAGAACAACGATTGCTGAAAATTACTTGTCATAGCAATCAAAATTCTATGAAAGTCTGATTAAATCACGATGAAGAACACCACAACAAGATAATAAATATTATGGATGATAATAGATCTTCTACAGTAGAGAACAGCAACGAATTTAATGTTCAGTTAGATTTTAATAATTTTACTTTCACTTGCTGTACTTGCCATAAGATATAAAAAAAAATGTTTCGTTGTTTTTTTTTTATTAATTGTTTGTCAAAAAGGGTCCTCGGACATTGAAAAATGTCGAGAAATGAAATCGATTGTTGAATAATCGGCTACAATTACTTAAGGGTTCGATCACAGAAAACAAACACCCGAAAACCTATAATTCGAAAAACAAACTGATACACAGAAGATTAAAATCAAGATCTACCATCAGTAAACAATCGAAACCCTTCCTACCTACCCTCCAGCAGCCTGAAACAACGTCCACCCATAAAAACCGCTCATCGACCCACGAACCCTTAATTACAAATCCAAAAAATCTCGCACCCGTCCTCTTCCCTTATACGGAACCCCCGAAAGGACGAACGTCACCATCGAATCCAGTAACTCACCAAATTTATCGCCGGTAGATCTCTATGGCTTTTCCATCGAGTCCAGATCTAGAATGCGATAAGACGTTGATCGATGGACGGAACAAGCGCATAGCGCGCCGGTGACAGCCCAAGAATGGACCCCTGCGGATCACCCTCCGCGGGACGCCAAATAGGCGTGCTGGCCCCCTCGTAAACGGATTTTCGTGAGGCTGAAATTAGTTTTTCGTCTACCTGTCCGGGGATTGTTTTAAGTTTTGGATGGTTCGGGTGCTTTTTATATTGATCGGTGTCGATTTGGGACAGTTGATGGTGATATGGCAGGTGAATTCAGGTGATTTAATGTCATTGGCAGTTATGCTGCTTAGGTGTGTCTGAAATGCCGCTCTTGAGCCAACGGTTTTGCTAATGATGAAGACGCCTTACGATTATTGTCTAGATTTGACGATGCTCTTTTTATGCCCAATACAAGTAGGAACGATAGAGCTATGGGTCGCATAGATAGTATGTAACAGTTTTGAATTTCATACCCTTTAAGCAGATGAGATGCCAGACTACTTACTTCATGGCTTCCAGCTTTGCAACGTCTATTGTCGGAACGTGGAACTACGTTGAACGGAACTTATTCAATATTATTTCATAATTCTATGAATGATGAATAGCAGTACAACTTCAATCAATACTCCAGGCAATTCACATCTTTATAAATAGGAGATTCGAATCATATCGAAGGTCCACCATGAAGTACTCTTGTTCTTCTGTGACCATCGAGGAAATACGATTCTGTGAAAGAAAAACTAACCTCCGAAGCGAAAAAAAAATCTAGAGCACTTTTGCTCTACTTCTGCGGCCTTCTTGATTTCATCCGTTTCACTTTCATTCTGGTTCACAATAGTAATCCTTTGAAATGGAATTCCTCTTCTAGGAATCCGCCATTTTAGTATATCTTTAAGACGCTTCTTTGTTCTCTGGTTTGTACCTATTGCTCCATCCAATATAACTCTGTTTCTTTTCACAGGATTCAATCTCATGTAAGCTTATTCTATCTTATTATTGCATTTCTATTGAATATTGTGGAACTTAGTTCTGCTACTAACTATCAATCCCCGTGGAATATTCTTATACATCCGATAAGAACTGCTGCACATTTAACTATTCACTCGACATTATGGTATACGCATTGGAGTTGTTGCTTTGAGGGTAATATTTTACGTACAGGGAAACATGGTTTGGAGGTTTAAGGTAAACTGTTTACATCGCCTGTGCCTAAGGAAAACATCCTCCCTAGCATCGTGGAGGAGACTTCCCTCTGAGAGTTCTGTAGACGAACATCCTCAGCAAAACAAGCCTTGGTCATTGGCCTTGGTGAGCTGGGCAAGTATCCTACGGAAGGATTGCTTCGTCCCGGGTCCAACGTTCATCAGTCAACAGGAAATCTAAAGAGTTTATTGTCCACTTCCAAACCAACGCGGAAATGATTACACATACAGAGTTGGAAATAAGGATTCTCACACATGGAGATGTAAGAGCGCTGCGTAGCAATAAAGTAACACACTCTATATGCCTATCACCTTTGAGCAACTGTAGCTGTATTATATTTTGCTGTTTATCTTGATTGTGCCAGTAACCATCTTACCGAGGTATAGGAAGCTCCATATCGTACATGCCACCAGTTCCTGTCTGACGTATAATTGTTCTATGGATTATAACATTTCATCTGTAATGCTAGAAGGGTTTTATGCTTTGAGTTTCAATGATAAATTGATTCTCGTTCGTTTTTCCCTTCAAAGGCTATGGTTCCTCGAAGTATGGCGCTGGACGAATAAGGGGTTTGTTACACCTTTGTGTCCAATCAATTGTTTCATTTATCTATTTTACCTCATTATTTCTCATCCCATATTTCACTTATCTGAGTTTTTACGAATCTGAATTACTACGACATAACATAGAGTTCTACCAATCTAGACGATCTCATCACAATCCAAAAATATAAGTATAAATCCCCTATTAAAGTAATCGTAACTTTAGCTCTTCAGAGCAGGACAAGGTTGCCCCTTTTCTCCTTTTCATAATGTTGCAGGAGTTACATTTCCTGGAATGTTACAAGTAGATACCCCAATTCGAATCTCACTGATTTTTCTGAATCTTCCACGTAGATCTAATAGATAATAGAACATTTAGTACGACAAAACAAACGTTATACAGTGTCTTTATCTCTTGTATAAATTAACTTAGAGCTGTGTCCATAATTACAGTGTATCCTGGCAATCCATCATTATTCCAGCAACGTACCATACTCAAACATAGTTTGATACCTATCAGACTTCCTCCGATACCACCGATCTGATTGATACCACGATCCAATGCCTACCCGCTTACCGAGCAAGTAAAGTCACCATTAGCATATAAATCTATTTAAATTTTTCTCAAATTAATTGAGCATAATAGTCGCTGCGCCGAAGACCAGGTAGATGTTTATATAATAAAGATATTTTCCGGTTTTATAAATCACTCGTAATGATCGGGATGGCTTTGGAACGGGTATCTCATCAATCAAAGTGGCTTGGCAAAGGACGCCTCGCGATCAGAGATTACTATTCATTACTGTAATTGAAGTGTAAGTCTATTAGGCGTCCGCATGGTACTGGCTGGATGGAAAAAAAGCGGGAAAAAGATGAGATGTGCTGGCTAAGTATACAGAAACGCTGGTTTTTGTCGCGGAACGGTAATAGGCTCGGCCAGGTCGATTTCGATGTCTTTTTGCGTTTATAGGGATTATCTTCTTTGGACTGTGTCCCAATTAGTATTGTTCAGACTTCGTCAAGTTATTTCTGATATTGAAAAATTCTAAGCCTACCATAGAACCAAACAAAATTATAATGTCAAAATATTTTATTAGCCAACATATTCTCCTCTCAATTGAATACATCTATTACAGCGAACCTGCAACGTCTCTAGACCTTCAAAAAAAATGTTTCTTCCTGCTCTGCAAACCAGTCCTCCACAGCTTTTATTACCTCCTCGTTGGAGGAAAATTTACGACCTTTTAAACTTTTTTTCAGTTGAGGAAAGAGATGATAGTCGGACAGAGCCTAATCTGGTGAATGAGGGGGAATGAGTGTTCTAGTAATTCTAACCCTAAATCACGAATTTTTTGCATGGTAACATGAGATTTGTGTACTGGGGCGTTGTCCTGTAAAAACTGAATACCTTTGGAAAGCTTTCCGCGTCTTTTCTCTTCAATTTTTTCCCGTAGAGTGGTCAGTAATGTCGAATAGTAATCTACAGTTATTGTTCTACCCTTATCCAAGAAATCAATTATGGTTACTCCATCGCCATCCCAAAAAACTGAACTTTTCCAGCAGATTTTTGGACACGAAACTTCTTAGGTCTTGGAGAACCAGAGTGTCGCCATTTCATCGATTGTTGCTTTGTTTCTGGATCGTAGAAATGTATCCAAGTCTCATCCATAGTAACAATTCGGTTCAAGAAGTCTACATCGTTTTCAAATTGAGCACAGATCGAACGCGATGCTTCTACCCTTGCACGCATTTGGTCAACATTCAAACATTTAGGGACCCATTTCGCAGAAATTTTTCTCATGTCCAAATTGACGTGAACTATATGATGAACGCATTCGTATGAAATTTTCAGTGCTTCAGATATCCCTTTTAGCCAAATTCGACGGTCTGATGAAATCATGTCATGAACTGCATCGATATTTTCGGGGACTGACACAGAAACTGGCCTTCCCGATCGGTCATCATCTCCAATGGAAAATTTACCTCTTTAGAAGCTTGCAGTCCAATTTTTCACGGTTGCATACAAGGGCGGATTTACGGGGGGGTTCTGGGGGTAAGTATCCCCCCCATGATTATCGAAGACCTAAGAATAAGGTGGTGCACATAAGATATTTCATACATTTTGTACTTACCTGATTTAATGGTTTTCAATCGTTATTACCCCCCCATGAACTTTATTACCCCTCCCATGAAAAAGAGCTATATCCGCCCTTGGCTGCATACGAAGGACATTGATCACCAAGGGTATTAAGCATATCTTCGTAAATCTGCTTACCTCAAGAACCCCCTAACTACAGGTACTTGATGATGGCTCGATACTCCAATTTTTCGATTTTTACAATTCCGGTGGACATCTATTCTTTTAATTGATTGCGTAACTCTGATTTACTTTCTTGACGTCGAACTCTACACTGACACATCTAATAAGTTATTGTCCGTTTATATGGTATCGCAATATTTTGTTTATGCATGAAACTAGCAACTAGTCTAGGCTAACTAGATATCAATACATCCTCGTATCTGTTAGTCTCATCACATATCTTTTAGTTTCTCTTTCAATCTGTCTTTTCCATAAAGTTAATGTGAAAATTATCCCAAGAAACACAGAGTTCGCGAGATCTTCGGGAGATTAAAATGCGACCCTTATGCGAACTCCTATTGCGATCTCCAAGAGATCGCTTTGTGATGTTCCTAAGCGAAATTCTCAATTTATTCTTTCTGCGAGCTCTTAAAGATGTCGCGAATACAATAAGAATGCAAACTTTTTATTGCAAGTTCGCAGGGATATCCTGAGTGCGCAGAAACCTCTCAGAGATGTAACAAAAGGCGTCACAATTTCGCAGGGCTATCTTCGGGAGCTCTTTGTGTTGCCTGGGATGTTTGAGAATATCCACGTAGGATATCGCTAAGTGTCTTCTGGGAGTTCTCTGGTGGCGGACATTTGGAGGAGATATAGTGCTCTCCACAACCTCTCAAAGAAGTAACAAAAGGCTTCACACTTTCCCAGAAAGAAGTCTCAGGGCTATGTTTAGGATCTTTCTGTGTTGCCTGATTTGATTGAGACTATCCACGTAGGAAACCGCCAAGACATCTCTGAGACTTCTCTGGTGGCGGACATTTGAAGGAGATATGCAGCTCTCAGCAACCTCTCAAAGTAACAAAAGGCGTTACAATTTCCTTGAAAGAAGTCGCAGGGGTATCTTTGGAATCTCTTTCTGTTGCCTGGGATGCCTCTTCGTGGCTAGGTTGCTAGAAAGCTTAAGAGATGGGAATGCGTCCTAAACGTCTTTGTTGGCGACTATTAACAAGTTGTTATTTAGATAGAGCTGCTCCTTTGGCCCGAGCATTTCCCCTAAAGCTCGCGCCTGCCACCAGGTGTCATACCTCACCACGCTCGATTGAACCAGGCCGACAACGATAATCAATTCGGCCCATTATCCCACCGACAGTTCGTAGTTCTAATTAATCGACGTTAATACGCCCCCGCTATCGGGCGTCAGCCGCCAAGGTGCGTCCGCTGCGCGAAAGGGCAACAGCCCTTTTCACGGCGACAAATACGTGGACTAATGGCGGGCTAATAATAATATCTCCGCCTGACTGAAATATAGACGGAGGCCCGTTGAATGGACGGAACTAATGCGTCGAGTCATGCCTCGTTCGCCACGATTAGAATACAATCACACTGTCAGCGCGAGTAATTTGTGAGCTGGAAAGTGGTTCCCGATGGCTTCTGTACGCACCCTCGCAAAGGTACGCCGGATGATCTTGTTGGGAATGGGATGACGCGACGACAACGTATTTTTTATGAATATGAGATCAAGTATACTCCATTCACAATTATAAAATCACAACTCTGGTCTTGGAAATTTGACACATTCCACTCTGTATCGAAGTTATGACGTTTTTCAAAATATTTTTATGTTCCAAGTCAACACTATATGGCCCTTTCTACATTCTTAGCGTATTTCTCAGAATGTGAATTTATTCGGAAAATGAATGAATTGGAAAAGATGTGATGGACGAAAAAAATTAACGTTTATATGAATTGATAGAAATGATTCCCTTTCTAGTTATTTGCATGAAAAGTAAAAGAGATCACTGTTGAAATATATTATTTTTCGCCATGGAAGAAAATTGCATTGCTTTCACATAATTTTCATATACATATTACATGCTTGTGAAGATTTGATGTTTATTATCCTCTTGAACTAAAAGTTCAAGACTTGACGACATCAATTGTTGATTCTAATCAAGAATTCATTAAAAAAAATCAACCCAACGATATAAGATGAATTGATGTGTAATTACAAGAATCAAGAATAATGTCAATTTTATTTTGTTGATAACTTTCTTAAAATCAATGTTGGGATATAAAACTCGGCTGCGTTTGTTCAAACAACATCTGAAGAATACATTTTTCACCATCTCGACCTTTGAAAGGCGTTTCTTATAGGAGAATTCGGTCTGAGTTCCACCTCATCAGTGAGGTACCTAACTTTTGCAAATCTGCTCAGATATCGCCAAATTTCTTGGAAAACCTGAAAAATATCATCCTAATCGACCTCTCGAGGCTCCATGCGATCCATCTACTGCGATATCTGTCCAAATAACAGCTTTTTCAACGAAATTTCCGTGTAGGTACCCCTTTAACCTCGAAATGTAAACATTCGTCCTGGTCTTGAAAATCGTCCTCACGCTCCAAACTGGTGCTAAAAACAATAAACATACGTTAGTCTTGGATATTCGACGAAAAACTCACCTGCAAATATCGATTAAATACCAAAAATCTGCGAACAATTTGTAAACCTAACAAAATGTGGAATATCTTTGATACTTTTACTTCGATGTAAACAAAGAAACTGGCAACGTCGTTTTGTAATTAACGATATTTTCTGTGCGCGCACTGACTTTTCATCATATGTTCTGTGCTTCTCATCAGGGGCACCAACTCCTGAAAACGAAACCATGACCTCCTATGTGATTAAATAAAAGTGAATGGAGTATAGATATGGGTCTTTCACGAGGAACCTCACCCATATTTATACGGGAAACTACTGAACGTATTTTCATGAAATTCAGCACTTATAAGTATTTCACGATGCTGATAAAATCTAAAATATTTTCAAGGCATGAGCACCTCCGGTTTTTCCGGAAATGACGTCAACTTCCGTTTTTCAAATTAGAACACCATTTTTTTATTGCAGAAATAGATTCCTTAGAAAATTTCAAGTTATTTTGATGTAACATTTTTCAGTTTTGGTTGGAAAATTCTCTCCGAGCGGGAAAATTCGAAAAAAAAATCGAAAATAGAGCTCCGCTGAAACAAGAATAACTTCGAGGTTTTTGGATGGAAAATTTTCATTTTTGGGATTTTTCAAGATGTAAGATTGATGTATCCACTTTGAAAATCGAAATCGCGATTCATGATACAGGGAATGAAAAAATCGCTTTCTAAAGTTAGGGATGACAAAATCGTGAAAAATCAATTTTTTCAAATTAGAACCCCATTTTTTTATGGCAGATATTGAATCTACGTTGAAAAATAATGTGAGTGTATGCATCACACCCTTGCCCTAAAGTGGTTATTTTCTGAGTTATTCACAAAAAACTGTTTTTCGTCTTGAATTTTCAGCTATTTCTTTTCCCTTCACGCCAAAAAGATGAAATTTTCAGGAACTGTTACTTAAACCATGTTTTAGATTTTACTACCCTAATATGCAAGAGAAAAAAGTTACAGGTTGTTCCTAAATAGATGGCGAATTTGGATTCGAATTTGTATCGGAAACCTCTTTATTTCAACTAATCGGCCATCGGTTTTCTCTCCAGTGATAAATAAATAATTCCTTATGAACCATATGCAAAAACTTACCATGTTTTACATTCTTTTTTTTTAATGATAGATATCATTAATTACATCTGCCAAATTCCCCTTTATTCAGTAGATGTAATTAATGATATCTATCATTAAAAAAAAAGAATGTAAAACATGGTAAGTTTTTGCATATGGTTCATAAGGAATTATTTATTTATCACTGGAGAGAAAACCGATGGCCGATTAGTTGAAATAAAGAGGTTTCCGATACAAATTCGAATCCAAATTCGCCATCTATTTAGGAACAACCTGTAACTTTTTTCTCTTGCATATTAGGGTAGTAAAATCTAAAACATGGTTTAAGTAACAGTTCCTGAAAATTTCATCTTTTTGGCGTGAAGGGAAAAGAAATAGCTGAAAATTCAAGACGAAAAACAGTTTTTTGTGAATAACTCAGAAAATATCCACTTTAGGGCAAGGGTGTGATGCATACACTCACATTATTTTTTAACGTAGATTCAATATCTGACATAAAAAAATGGGGTTCTAATTTGAAAAAATTGATTTTTCACGATTTTGTCATTCCTAACTTTGAAATCGATTTTTTCACCCCCTGTATCATGAATCGCGATTTCGATTTTTAATGTGGATACATCAATCTTACATCTTGAAAAATCCCAAAAATGAAAATTTTCCATCCAAAAACCTCGAAGTTATTCTTGTTTCAGCGGAGCTCTATTTTCGATTTTTTTTTCGAATTTTCCCGCTCAGAGAGAATTTTCCAACCAAAACTGAAAAATGTTACATCAAAATAACTTGAAATTTTCTAAGGAATCTATTTCTGCAATAAAAAAATGGTGTTCTAATATGAAAAACGGAAGTTGACGTCATTTCCGGAAAAACCGGAGGTGCTCATGCCTTGAAAGTATTTTAGATTTCATCAGCATCGTGAAATACTTATAAGTGCTGAATTTCATGAAAATACGTTCAGTAGTTTCCCGTATAAATATGGGTGAGGTTCCTCGTGAAAGACCCTGTAGATAACTACTTGTTTCTTATGTGTTTTTACACCAAACTCATATCATATCCGTTTCTTTAAGAGATTCATTTGATGAATGCTGTATGTTCCTATGATGTAACTCATAAGAATCCATGGTTTTTAGAGTCCCCATTGGTTGAAATGAATGGGAACTTTTTAAACAGTCTCGACATTCATAGATTTCCTCAACTTTTGTGGAGCAGCATGTATTAGGATACTTGAAAGCACACCAGAAATCATTCATTGAACATTACAGATGCTGACCTAGGAGTGTCGTAACACCATAAAGCAACTGGCCAAAGGCAATAAAATGGCTTTCCTATGGGTAATGGGTGCCAGGGTATTGTGGTGTTTAAGGAATGAGCTTGCGAAAAATGAATCAAGGTTAACACCTACTGGACCTGAGCCTTTCTGTGGGCCTGAAAAAGACCAATATAAGGCAGCGGTCCAACAATGGTAGTCGGACAACAGAATAACCCTCTGGGAAAACAATCCTGGACTTACTCAGTCCAAGAAATTCGTGATGATTTCACTGACCTATACCAGTAGGCTGCTTAAGCTGCCGCGAGCTGAGGTTCGGGTGATGGTAGGTCTGCTGAAGTTGCACTGTCGGTGCAAACTTCATTTGTAGCTTAAGGGAAAGTCAGCAGATGAGATTTGTATGCTCTGTGGATCAGAAGCAGAAACATCTGAACACATGGTATTCAAGTGTCCAGAGCTGGTTGGCCCAAGCATTCATATGGGGAAATCGATCCTGGATACCCACGAGGTAACAGCCAGAGCTCCTGAAGATGTTGTCGGTCTTATCAACACCATCGACGACCTCCTTAGGTTCCAATGAACGAGTAGGGTAGAGAACAAAAGCTCTATGTGTATGCAGTAACGATTCCGTTTAAAAATAAAAGATATGATCCCACCCTCGTCCCCAAAGTAATGAAATGATATCCTGGTTTGCGAAATGAAGAAACGAAGTAATCTGGGCATTGACCAAGCTAGTCTCTAGGCGCAAAGCGACAAAAATCCGGTCAATTACCGGCACAAAACAGCCGACACCTCGCAATCCTCCTTTGCATCTCCGAGCGCGCCGACCCGACCAACCCCATAATTCCACGACTCCGACAAGTGTCAACCGGGGCATCGACGCGCCGTTCGGTCCATCAATCACACCAATTAACGCCATAAATTGAGGAACGGCGAGAAAGTGGCTCTTTTTCCTCTCTCGCGGCCAAATTGCGCGTTTATCGGAATCCGTTCGACCGGCCCAGCGAGAGAAACGGCCGACACGAACGGCATTTTTGCGCTTTTTTCGCAAACATTATTCCGCCGGCCTGTCAATCCGCAAACGCACAATCGACATCGCGGCGGCGGTGGCGGTACGGAGGTGGCGAGAAAATAACTAACCAACTTTACACGTCTGGGTGTCGACTCGATAATTCGTCTGCCTTTTCTGGCGACAGGTGTTGAACAGTTGAACGGATCCGGCGATTGTGCAGAAAAGCGGAATTCGCGATCCGGTGGCTGTTGGATTTATTCGGAATATCTTTGGAGATGGAAGAATCAATTTTGTTTCGCTTCCATAAATTTCCAAAGCTAAACAGGATGTGCCTTCAACACTGTAGATTCTTGAGGCCCAAAGAAACCTTTTTTTCATTTTCCATTTTTCCGTATTCGGCTCTGTTAAAAAGATATTGCCATTTGAAAAAAAAATTGGGCCAAATTCGTGCCTGATACGATTCTCTGCAAAGACCTCAAACTTCAAATTTTTTCGATTGAAATTGAGTTGATACATTTAGGGAATACTCAAGTACTAATCTTATTGGAAAAAAAATGTTAAACATACCATTGAAGTCATCCATTTCGATGCTTGCTGGTACTGTCGGCAGTAACTTTTCTTGGGAGAATCACGTGAGATCCCTTGCTAAGAGTGCATCCCAAAAACTTGGTTTTCTGTTTCGTGCCGGGAGCTATTTCACCTCAGGTCAGCTGCTTATGATCTATAAGGCACATATTCGACCTGTCCTGGAATACTGTTCCCATATTTGGAGTGCTGCACCTAAACAAACTCTAAAACTCTTGGATTCTGTACAAAAAAAGAGCAATTCGTCTCGTCGGTGATGCCTCGCTTACAAACTCGCTCACTTCTCTAGAACACCGTAGAAGAGTTGGAGATCTGTCGCTATTTTATAGATATTTTCATGGGCGATGCTCTTCTGAATTATCAGCAATCGTTTCCCCTCTGGCAGTCTCTTCGAGACTAACCCGTCAAGAGTTAAGTCTTCACATCCCTTCGTGGTCACTTTGGAGACCTGCAGAACATCTCTCTTCAAAGACTCGTTCATCCAACCAACAGCGAGGCTTTGGAACACATTGCCTAGAGAGGTGTTCCCTGAGGCATATAACCTCCAAAAATTCAAGAAGAATACCAATTCCTACCTGCTTGCCCTTGGGTCCACGATGTTCTCTGAACATTAAAGGATATTCATTTCGTGAAAAACACAACATAAAAAGAAAACTTGAAGTGGGGTGAATTTTTCTGCTATTCGGTGCTATTCAAAATTCAGGGAAGCATCCAGATTATTCTCGAGATTCGTTATGATTTTGCCAAATTTTATCCGGATAAAATTAGGATTAACTCGAAAACGACGCGTTTTATTAAAAAACATAGGAATACTCCTGTTTTCTGAAATGAATGAATTTTTCGAAAATATGAACCGTATATCTTTTTCACGTAGTTTTATGGTATTTTTGCGTTGACTTATGAGTCAGCTTCGCTATGACTTTTATACCAGGAGAAATGACAACTCGACGTCGCATGTCATCGCTTGGAGGATCTCCCAGTCAGTGGCTTACCACAGCATAACAGAACTACCTGGTAGGTCGTGTTATAGATACGTTGAAAGTTGATAAAACAGCATTTACATTACATTGACACCCATAGTTGCACCCATGTCATCTCGCATGTCTTGCGCGTCTATTGTGGCTGATGGTTCATGAAGATTTGTTAAAATATTAGCTTTCTTGTTATTCTGGCTTGACGAATGGCCTGTCAGGTGAAGTCACTTGGAAAAGGCGCGCACAGGCGTGTCCGTACGTGATACCGGGCAGGACGTGTTGGAGAAGCATAATTAAAAAAATGAAGGGTTATTCCGTTACAGGATGTTAAGTGTGAGTCCTAGAGGTGCCTGAAAAAGCACACAACTGAGATTCAATGTTTTGTTTTTTTCAATTTTGTCATTGCAGGCGGGGATAAGTGAAAAAATTGGTAGATATTAGTTTGTTCCTGCCTGCAAAAGATGAAAATGCAAATGAAGTGACAGCAACAGTGAAGCGTTATCGATCGATACGAGGATGTATTGATATCTAGTTAACCTAGACCAGTTTCATGCATAAACAAAATATTGCGATACCATATCAACGAACAAAAACTTATTAGAAGTGTCAGTAAGATGTCCACCGAAATTGTAAAAATCGAAAAATTGGAGTGTCGAGTTAAGAGGTAAGCATATTTACAAAGATATGCTTAAAACCCTTGTTGATCAATGTCCTTCGTATGCGATCGTGAAAAATTGGACTGCAAGCTTCAAAAGAGGTAAATTTTCCATTGAAGATGATGATCGATCGGGAAGGCCAGTTTCTGTGTTAGTACCCGAAAATATCGATGCAGTTCATGACATGATTTTATCAGACTGTCGAATTTGGCTAAAAGGGATATCTGAAGCACTGAAGATTTCATACGAACGCGTTCATCATATAGTGCACGTCAATTTGGACATGAGAAAATTTCTGCAAAATGGATCCCCAAATGTTTTAACGTTGACCAAAAGCGTGCAAGGGTAGAAGCATCGCGTTCGATCTGTGCTCGATTTGAAAACAATGTAGACTTCTTAAACCGAATTGTTACTATGGATATGAGACTTGGGTACATTTCAACGATCCAGAAACAAAGTAACAATCGATGGAATGGCGTCACTCTGGTTCTCCAAGACCTAAAAAGTTTCGTGTCCAAAAATCTGCTGGAAAAGTTCATGCTTCAGTTTTTTTGGGATTGCCATGGGGTAATCATGATTGATTTTTTGGATAAGGGTAGAACCATAACTGGAGATTACTAGTCGACATTACTGACCACTCCACGGGAAAAAATTGGGGAAAAAGACGCAGAAAGCTATCCAAAGGTATTTTGTTTTACAGGACAACGCCCCAGGACACAAATCTCATGTTGCCATGCAAAAAATTCGTGATTTAGGGTTAGAATTACTAGAACACCCCCCTTATTCACCAGATTTGGCTCCGTCCGACTATCATCTCTTTCCTCAACTGAAAAAAAGTTTAAAAGGTCGTGAATTTTCTTCCAACGAGGAGGTAATAAAAACTGTGGAGGACCGATTTGCAGAGCAAGAAGAAACATTTTTTTAAAGGTCTAGAGACGTTGCAGGTTCGCTATGATAAATGTATTCAATTAAGAGGAGAATATGTTGAGTAATAAAATATTTTGACACTGAAATTTTGTTTGGTTCTATGGTAGGCTGAGAATTTTTCAATATAACCTCGTATATGGATCGTAGTACATATTAATTCCCATGGAGAAAGTCGGCCCCAAATCAGAAAACAATTCAAACATTTTTTTCGTGTCCAAGAATTCCACTTCGAGTAATCTAAGACCGTTGTCTCCACGAAAACCAGCTACCTATCCGGGTGAAAAAATGCGATCGACGAGATAGGTGTGAAGTGACCATAACGAGAAATTTACAAACTGGGATTTTTATATTTGGGCATTAAAGTGTCGCTGCCGTGCTTGATACGATCTGAACCACGAACGATCTTCAGGTCTCGGAGATTAAATGGAAGAATTACGACAGAAAAACGTTGACTGACTGTTGAAATCGTTCGTTTTTGAGCTGAAGCTCAGCGATGGTATTTATTGGAAGGTGGGAGAGTTTTTCTCGGTTGATGGCATGGATATGGGTCTCATTTCGGCTGACAAATCGGTTTTTGATCTTATGCATGACAAATCGCGAGAATCACGAAACTTCTGGAGAAACAACTGCCATGGCTGGTACAAGGATATATTGAAAAATTCTCACTAGTATAAAACCAAACAAAATTTCAATGTCAAAATATTTAATTACTCAACATATTCTCCTCTTAATTGAATACATTTATTACAGCGAACCTGCAACGTCTCTAGACCTTCCAAAAAAAAGTTTCTTCTTGCTCTGCAAACCAGTCCCCCCAGCTTTTATTACCTCCTTGTTGGAAGAAAATTTACGACCTTTTAAACTTTTTTTCAGTTGGAAAAAGAGATGATAGTCGGACGGAGCCAAATCTGGTGAATAAGGAAGGTTTTCTAGTAATTCTAACCCTAAATCACGAATTTTTTGCATGGCAACATGATATTTGTGTACTGGGGCGTTGTCATGTTAAAACAAAATACCTTTGGATAGTCTTTTCTCTTTAATTTTTTTCCGTAGGGTAGTCAGTAATGTCGTATAGTAATCTCCAGTTATTGTTCTACCCTTATCCAAAAAATCAATCATGATTACTTCATGGCAATCCCAAAAAAACTGAAGCAAGAACTTTTCCATCAGATTTTTGGACACGAAACTTCTTAGGTCTTGGAGAACCCGAGTGTCACCATTCCATCGATTCTTGCCTTGTTTCTGCATCGTAGAAATGTATCCAAGTCTCATCCATAGTAACAATTCGGTTTAAGAAGTCTACATCGTTTTCAAATCGATCACAGATCGAACGCGATGGTTCTATCCTTGCACGCTTTTGGTCAACATTCAAACATTTGGGGATCCATTTTGCAGAAATTTTTCTCATGTCCAAATTGACGTTAACTATATGAAGAACGCGTTCGTATGAAACCTTCAGTGCTTCAGATATCCGCTTTAGCCCAATTCGACGGTCTGATAAAATCATGTCATGAACTGCATCGATATTTTCGGGGACTGACACAGAAACTGGCCTTCCCGATCGGTCATCATCTTCCATTGAAAATTTACCTCTTTTGAAGCTTGCAGTGCAATTTTTCACGGTCGCATACGAAGGACATTGACCACCAAGGGTATTAAGCAAATCTTCGTAAATCTGCTTACCTCTTAACCTTTTTAAATACAGATCCTTGATGATCTTCGATACTCCAATTTTTAGATTTTTTTTTATTTATTGCGTAACTCTGATTTACTTTTTGACGTCGAACTCTACACTGACACTTTTAATGAGTTATTGTTCGTTGATATGGTATCGCAATATTTTGTTTATGCATGGAACTGGTCTAGGGCAGGCTAACTAGATAGCAATACATCCTCGTATGTTTATAGGGACTTCCATACTTCTCTTGAGACACTCTATCCCCTCTGGAAGTACGCCTCACATCCTCTATAGAAGAGTCTATAGGTACAGGGTGAGTCTTTGACTTGTACATATATTTTAATTTAAACCCCAATGAAACAACCGATAAACTTCGGTTCTAAAAAATCATAACCTCCCTTTTCTCCGAATTAATTTCCCAGCCGAATTTCATAATTCGACAACAGCCATCAAACCGTTCTCGTATCATCCCGAAATCATGCGATCCCAAAGTTATCGTCCCCCGTCCCATCAAATCTCCTTCGTCTCGACGAAAATCATAACCGATACCATTCCACCGTTTTTACGACCCCTAAAACGGTACATATTTCCAGACCGCCCCCTACATAAATCCTACGTTTAATTTCTTATCTGGAGATCCAGAAAGAACCTTCAAAATTTATGTCGAACATCGTTTTTAATAGTCCGAGAAACGTCGACGGTTGACAGGCGGCGAGAAGGTCCTCTGTGGAGACGGACACGAGTCGCTTACCTGTGATTTGGTATCGTGTTTTCCTTAATTTCATTTGCGTCGCTTTTTCAGGTGCGGCATCAGATTTGGTCACGGGGTCGTGTGAAAGGAGAGAATTTACGAGGGGGCAGGTCTTCTTATGCGAAAACGGAGATTTTACGGATTTGGGTTCGGCGACTGTTGAGTTGGTACGAGATCTTGACCAAAGCCTCTCACTATAGCACACTGTAAAAAAAAGCACCACCTTTGGGATTCGACGGAAGAGTGGCTTTCCACCAATCAAGGGGTGTTATTACTTAGAGAAAAGAAAAGATGTTATTAAAATTTTGAAGATCTTTCTCCGTGAAGGGAGAAGGTGTAGAAACGGCCCAACGCACTAGGGTCAGGACCAGGGAGAGGGATGGTAAATGAAATTCGAAAATAAACTTTAGACGTATGTATATTATGACAAAAATAAAATAATAGTTATTTATGATATGAGTGTTAAAAGTGACGTTTTATTTTGTGAGTGAAAAAGTTTGTGAAATGAGCAGAGCGAATTGAACAATTTCACGAACAAAATAAAATCACTTTTAACACAAATACCATACAATGTTTTTTTTGTACAACTGCCCTATTTTGATAATGAAATGGGCGAATTTGCAATGATAATGAACTTCAAAATGCATTTTGATATTCAAATAATCAAAAGGTTGTTGTGAATGACAAACGTTGCCAACGTTATGATTACTAACAAATGAGAAAAGACGTTCCTGTCCAATTTTCGTCTTGGGTTTTTAACTGATTAATATGTTTGTCGAGAGTCCAATTAGTAATAAAAGTGACGATTTGGTTGTTCTTGTGGATATTCAAGAGTCTGCAAGAAAAGCAAATCTGGAACTCCTACCTAAAAACTCTGTTCAGCAGTACGATATTGCATACAATAATTTCCTGGCCTGGTGTAAATTGAAAAATGTAGAAAGGAAATTCAGTGAACCTGTTTACCTGGCATACTTAGAAGAAAAATCAAAAATATGGAGTTCATCAACATTGTGGAGCAAATTTTCAATGATAAAGTCAAGAGCCCTTATTAAATGGTGTGGATGTTAGTAAATATTTTGAGGTAATAGCATATTTAAACCGGAAAAGTGAAGGATATCGTCCCAAAAAGTCGAAAATTCTCACTCGTGAACAAGTTGAAAAGTTTATAAATGAGGCACCAGATGAGAAATACTTGATGGTTAAGGTTGCAACTATTTTCGGATTATTTGGAGCCTGTCGGCGTGAAGAATTGTGTAATTTTTCAGTGGAAGACATCGAAATAACAAATAAATCATTGGTTATACATCTCCCAAACACAAAAACGAAAGTCGGTCGTTCTTTCAGTATTATTTGGAAGTATGTTGACTATTTTCAAAAGTACTCTGCACTATGCCCTTCTGTCATCAAACATCGTCGTTTTTTCCTGAAATACACGAATAATAAATGCACTGCCAATCCAGTTGGTATCAATACATTTGGGAAAATTCCATCTATTGTTGCCGAATTCCTCAAACTGCCAGAACCAAAGCAATATACAGGACACTGTTTTCGAAGATCCTCCGCTTCATTGCTAGCAGAATCAGGAGCATATTACGGATATAAAAAACATGGTGATGGACGGAAGTCTACGACGGTAGCCGAGCCGAGGGAAATGTTGATCATTCCATTGCATATAGAAGTGTCATTGCTGAAAAAATTCTCCCAACTTCAACAGATTTTGGATCATCATCATCCAATATTGTACTTCAGGTTTCTACAAGTACTGATGGTGCTGAGGATTCTAATAATGTGTTGCGAAGCTCCCTAACGTCACAGGGCATTAATGTTAGTAATTGTTCTAGTTTTACAATTAATATTAATGTTCATAAGTGATGATTGTTAAATAATGATAATAAAAATTTGCAATTGCTGAATTTTTTTCATCTGATTTCATCATAAGAAAATGGAGTGCTAAAAATATTTTTAACACGCTTCCACGTAAATAATCAATTTTAACATTGTTTGCTGTCATTAAAAGTGTCACTTTTAATGGCAGTTGTACAAAAACGGTTTCACAGACACTATCTATAATCCAGTCACGTCAAAAGACTAAATTATCAAAATATTTGGTAAATTTACCAAATCGAATTCATATTATCAAAACAAACACCAAATTGCAAAGCAAAATTAAATTGTCAAAAACCAAACAAAATCATCAAATCAAATTCGAATTGCAGTCAAAAGATTTTCCTTCTTCTCACCTCCCGTGGGTGGGTTCTGAAACGATGATGCAATTTCCTATGAAACTTTCGGGTACTGCCACGTTGCAAATCCCACGATTTTAGCCTCAAATTCTTCTGATATCGTACGCATTCAGTGCAACCGATTTCGTGGAACGATTTTCTGATATCGTCTGAGTCTCATGAGAAACTTGAACAGAAAATCAATAACTTCAATCGTTATCGTCTCGCCAGCATCCTGAACCATACCGATAAATAATTTTCGGACCCATGAATATCAATTTCAGTAGTCTATACTAGTCAACTGAAATATTTCGAATAATTACAACACTGTCATTTGAATAATAATACAATCTTCAATTTTCACGAATTTTTATATTGCTGAACATACAAAGCAAAAGAAAAGAAAGAAACCAGAATGTCACTTAATCAAAAGTGACGGATTCCAAACAGACATGCATACATAACAATCTAAGTGTCTAAAACCCCTCATTTTATTCATGAGAAACCATTTCACGATTCATTATACAGAGGGTCTCAAAATTATTACGTTGTGTAGGTACTTACATAACAACAAATATTCATTTACCTACCTGTTCGAGGCAGTCATTCCCAGTTTTTTCATTTGGAGACCTCGTAACATTCGTTCTGAAGCATTAACACAAAGGTTAATGTGTATAATTTCGGTCTAAGTACCCTTATAATACCTCGGAAAATATAAAGTATTGTAGACACTTAATGTTAAATAATTAACAGGGTACTCCGGTGGATTGGAACGTGTTCCTTCACCATCGTCGTCAGTCTCTCTGTGGGAGATGGAAAAAGGCGTTCGAAGAACTATATAAGATGATATTATTTGATGTATAATCAATTGGATGGATGTATTCACGAATTGAAGGGCATTACAGGCTTTAACACCTTATGCAGGACATAGAAGACCTGTCCAGAATTCGCATTTATATTGTTATTAATACTTGATACCACAAAATTGATACCGAGAATCGTAAATAACGAAGAGAGATATCGAACTGATGGCGCTGTTTGTGGTCGTTGCTAGACAAGTAGCAGAAGTGGGTAAGTCATAGAGCTGGTTCTTCTTTGTTACCGATGAAGTCCATTTGCAGTATGAACTTTGTTGTATTCAAATATGAATTTTGAACAGCATTTCTTATATTGATTATTTTATATTGATTTTTTCAAAAAACATTCCGTTTTGAACGTTTGCCAAATGTTAGTAGGACTACAATTGAAGACAAGGAAATTTTTTTTAGGTTGAATGGATATCGATGAAAAAAGCCATCGACTTCGAGCTTATCAAACAACTAGAACACTCAGAAATTATCAACTGGTGACTTGCTCGCTTACGTCTCACATATATGGCAGCTATCTATGGAGAAATATGGTGAAACCCTAGCCGCAGCACTGGATATCTCCAAGGCATTCGATCCAGTCTGGCATGAGGGACTCCTCGCCAAGACTCCATTTTATGGCGTGCCCCCAAAGCTGTGTTCTCTGCTGGCTAGTTTTCTCTCAATCAGATCTCTCCATGTAGTGGTCGATGGAGTTTCATCTGCCTCTCAACCCATAAATGGTGGTGTTCCGCAGGAATCAATTCTGGCTCCAACACTATTTCTACATCTAATCATCGATTTGCTGGAAGCAACTTCGTGTCCAGTGCACAGCTTCGCGGATGATAGTACCCGCTATATCGCTTTTTCTTCTAGGGCTCCCGGAGGAAGAAATGTTAACAACATAAATATGGACTTGGCAACAATTCTTGAATAGGGATCTTATAACTTGGTGAAATTCAACGCAAACAAAACACAAGCATGTCTTTTCTCTAGAAAAGCCGATCTTACTGTGCCCAGCATAGAATGGTCGGGAGTGACCATACCATTGATGTCATCCATTTCGATGCTTGGTATTACTGTCGGCAGTAACCTTTCATGGGAGAATCACGTGAGATCCATTGCTAAAAGTGCATCCCAAAAACTTGTTTTTCTGTTCCGTGCCAGGAGCTATTTCACCTCAGGTCAGCTGCTTATGATCTATGAGGCACAGATTCGACCTGTCTTGGAATACTGTTCCCAGATTTGGAGTGCTGCAACTAAACCAATCCTAAAACTCTTGGATTCTGTACAAAGAAGGGCAATTCGTCTCATCGGTGATGCCTCGCTTACAAACTCGCTCTCTTTTCTAGAACACCGTAAAAGAGTAGGAGATCTGTCTCTATTTGATAGATATTTCCATTGGCGATGCTCTTCTGAATTATCAGCAATCGTTCCCCCTCTGGCAGTCTCTTCGAGACTAACCCGTCAAGTTAAGACTTCACATCCCTTCGTGGTCACTTTGGAGACCTGCAAAACATCTCTCTTCAAAGATTCGTTCATCCAACGAACAGCGGGGCTTTGGAACACATTACCAGAGGTGTTCCACGAGGCATCTAACCTCCAGAAATTCAAGAAGACCACCAATTCCTACCTGCTTGCCCTTGGCCCTCACGATGTTCTCTGAACATTACAGGATATTCCTTTTCGTGAAAACCACAACGTAAAAAAGGGTAATTTTTCCCAATCTATGAATATTTGAGAGCATCTAGAAGAATTGGCTCAGAAGTAAATCTTTCATAAACGTTGAGAAATAGTGTCTTTAATTTCTTCGAAAACTGGCAACATTGCTGGATCCATTTCGCAGCCTTCCATGTCGGCTAGATCAAAGACAATTTCTAGCACTCCGCATCGAGTGCATCATGGACTAAGAAAGTACCAGAGTGATGCTCGGTAATTAGTTGCTTATCCGCTGAAAAACCGATATCCGTCTTGTAATGCGAGGTACGCGTATGTTCCTTTAATTTGTTGAAGAGCCAATATCGCGTTATTGACGGAATCGATCAAGATGGTGCCATTAAGTTGAGGAGAAAAAGCGCCAGTCCACGGCTCGGAGAGATAGATCGGTTTTTGCGGCTTATCCGTTATTGAAAATGTTTTCAATTTGAGGTTGATCAGCTTTTTGTGCTGCGTTATTGTTAATTGCATTATTTGTGGTTCAGGTGGGCACACTCCTTGGACTATAGAAAGACATTGTGACCTTCTTTGAATTTCATCCTATCCTATATAATAAGAATTCAGAGAACATAGAATTTTTGAGGTTTCTGTTCTACATTCTTAGCGTATTTCTCAGAATGAATGAATTGGAAAAGATGTGATGGACGAAAATAATTAACGTTTATATGAATTGATGGGAGGGATTCCTTTTCTTGTTATTTGCATGAAAAGTACAAGAGATCACTGTTGAAATATATTATTTTTGCCATGGAAGAAAATTGCATTGCTTTCACATAATTTTCATATGCATGCTTGTGAATATTTAATGTTTATTATCCTTTTGAACTGAAAGTTCAAGACTTGACGACATCAATTGTTGATTCTGATCAAGAATTCATGAAAAAAATTCAACCCAAAGATATAAGATGAATTGAAGGGTGATTACAAGAATCAAGAATAATTTCAATTTTATTTTGTTGATAACTTTCTTAAAATCAATGTTGGGATATAAAACTCGGCTGCGTTTGTTCAAACAACATCTAAAGAATACATTTTTCAACATCTCGACCTTTGAAAGGCGTTTCTTATAGGAGAATTAGGTCTAAGTTCCACCTCATTAGTGAGGTACCTAACTTTTGCAAATATGCTCAGATATCGCCAAATTTCTTGGAAAACCTGAAGAATATCATCCTAATCGACCTCTCGAGGCTCCAACCGATCCATCTACTGCGATATCTGTCCAAATAACAGCTTTTTCAACGAAATTCCCGTGTACCCCTTCGACCTCGAAATGTTAACATTCGTCCTGGTCTTGAAAATCGTCCGCACGCTCCAAACTGGTGCTTAAAACAATAAACATACGTTCATCTTGGATATTCGACGAAAAAACTCACCTGCAAATATCGATTAAATATCAAAAATCTGCGAACAATTTGTAAACCTAACAAAATGTGGAATATCTTCGATACTTTCACTTTGATGTGAACAAAGAAACTGGCAACGTCGTTTTGTCATTAAGGATATTTTTTGTGCGCGCACTGACTTTTCATCATATGTTCTATGCTTTTCATCAGGTGCACCAACTCCTGAAAACGAAACCATGACCTCCTATGTGATTACATAAAAGTGAATGGAGTATACATTTTAAACCGATCTGGGTGCATGCTCATTCAATAATTCTTGAATTAATTGATGGAATTTCCCCACTTCCTCTGTTCGCTGATTCATTTGGTAAATCGAATCCCTTCTATGAGAATCACCAGCAACTGTAAAAGCAGCTATATTCTCCATATCTTCTTCCCATTTTCTCGCGTGAGCTCACGTGACGTGACAACAATTTGTATGCACCATTAGTCGGCGAAGCGTTTTTCGACACGTTCCTTCGAGTCTGTGAAATAAATTCGAAAAGTTTTGACGTTTCTCCAAAATGGTAAAAATTTTCTACTCGACCAGATAAAATCAGAGATTTTTTTATTATTTCGATGACTTTTGACGTTAAATTTAGGTAGGGTTTCTTGACAACGACAGTCAAAGTTTGACGCGACCCACAAATGTCCGTTTTTAGGTTGGATTTTTTCGACGTTTCGAGACGTAACAGCTCACAGGTGACTTTAGATATAGGTTATGGTTCTTGACAACGGCAAGTTTGACGCGACGCACATATAATATAACTGCTTTGAGGTTGGATTATCGATATGTATAGATAATCACAGAATATTATGACATGACAATGGCATTTTAACATCTCAGACCTTTTAGTTTCTTTTTTACTGTTAAATGCGAATTTACCTTCAAAGGGGGATCTACCAACAAGGCGGATCTACCAACAAGGTGGATCTGTGGGCCCAAACTAGTAATAAATAAACTCTCAATCAAAGAGAAAAGTACCTTCTTTGGATTGAAATTCATTTACTCATTTGTGCGTGATCGCAGAAGAGAGTATTTGTTTCTGTTTCTTAAATGTTATGTTTTACGATAAATAAATACCGGAATGTTCGCGAAACGGCTCGGCCGTTTTTGCCTTAGAATGATAATGGATGGGCACGTTATGGCAGCACCGTTTTTTGAATCTGTGGCCAGTTCCTTCATTAATTTCGTACCGCTATTTCAATTTTGAGTTGCAAATGACGTTTCGAACAGTGTTGTCATCAGAATATCGCGTAGGAAATGTGAAATATGGATTTATTTCAGAATATTATTAGCAAAATACGTTGAAAAAAGGTCCGTATGTGTTTTGTTTGTGGTAAATTGGACTATTTGAATCCTGATTTGAGTTAACACAGATATACTCATTCTGAGTAACAGTGGCGTCGATTCCTAATTTCGACCACAATCGTATACGGCTTTAATTTAATAACCGCAGATGTACAACATCTGGACCTTCGGTACCAATCAATTAATTTTGGGCGCATCGATACAGAACTACAAGCATTTCGCGTCCATCATTCCTTAAAACAAACAACCGCAGTAAATCCGCCGACAGATATACGTAATCTTTTCTCGCTCCATTAAACGGCCTTAATGGCGGTCGTAAAAATGGCGCTGAAAAATCCGTCCGAACCACAGAGATAGGTACGTCAGGATAATTACGATACAGACCGATCGGCGCTCGCCCATTCTCTCTGGTTTATGAATTCGCGTCTGTGGTCCCTGCAGGTGCGTCGATGCGGTAGCCCGTCGGCGTTTCCTCACCTGAGCCCAGGGCCTACTTTATGTGACAGGACCGGGGCTTTGAACGGCCGAGCCGATGGATCTACGGTCGGTGGACGCCGTATACCAATCGGACACGCGGCAGCGGCCGCGTTGACCCGGACCTTTTCGCAAAGGTGACCACTCGTAAATCACCCAGGGCAGATAGGGTCCTGATGCAGGTTGTGCCTTTTTGTTATCATCACGCTTTTTAATTTTGAGTCGGGGATGGTCTCAATCTACCAGGTTCCACTCACCGACCATGAATCATGAAACATATATGTACACTTTTATAAAGTATATTGTAACATTCCAAGTTTGTGAATCCTGAGAACATTATGAAAAAGAGAAAAGGGGCAACCCTGCTCTGAAGAGCTGAGGGTAGAATTACGTTAAAGGGGGTTTTATACTTATATTTTTGGCATGTGATGTGATCGTCTAGATTGGTAGAACTCTATTCTATGTCGCAGTAATTCAGATTCGTAATAACTCAGATTAGTGAAATATAGGATGGGGAATAATGATGTAAAATAGATAAATATAATACACTAGATTGGACATAAAGATGGAACAAGAGCCTTTATTCGTCCAGCACCATAGTTCGAGGAACCATAGCCATATGAAGGGATGAAAACGAACCAAATCCAATTCCTCATTGGATTTGAAAGCAAAAAACCTTCTAGCATTACAGATGATATGTTTACAATCCATAGAACAATTATTAATAAGAAGAGCACTGGTGATATGTACAATATGGAGCTTCCTATACTCCGGTAAGGTTATTACTGGCACAATTGTGATAAAAAACAGAATCCAATACATCCAAAGTTAGTCAAAGGTTATAGGCATATAGAGTGTGTCACCTGATTATTAATGAAATTCATAAGCAGTATCCTTGTAGTTCCTAGTGTGAGAATCCTTCCTTCCAAGTGTTATGCATGAGGTCCTAGCAGTCGCGTTGGTTTGGAAGTGACGATAAGCTCCTTATATTTCCTGTTAACTGATGAACGATGGCACCTTCAAAGCATTCCTTGCTTATCGGTTACGCCAAGGGCCCGAAGACGAGGCTTGGTTTACTGAGGACGTTCGTCAATAGAACTCTCAGAGGAAGTTTCACTGGCCACTGTTGTGGGGGATGTTTTCCTTGACACAGACGATATGAACAGTTTATCCTAGGCCTCCAAACCAGTGATATTTGTACGTAAAATATTATCCTAAAAGCAACAACTCCAAATGCCTAAACCATAATGTCGAGTGAATAGTTAAATGTGCAGTATAAGATTATTCCCAATGGGTTGGTAGCAGAACAGAGTTCCACAATATTCAATAGGAATGCAATAATAAAATAGAACAAGCTTACATGAGATTAAATCCTGTGAAATGAAACAGAGTTATTTAAATGGGGACCGTGTACATACCAGATAACAAAGAAGCGTCTTTAAAATATACTAAAATGGCGGATTCCTAGAAGAGGAACTCCATTTCAAAGGAACACTATTGTGAACCAGAATGAGAGTGAAAACAGACAGCAGCCGAGTGAAAGTGAAGTAAAAGAGGCCCATCCATTCGTTGTCGTTTTGTAGGTTAGTTTTTCTTCCACAGAATCGTATTTCTTCGATGGTCACAGAAGAACGAGTTTACTTCATGGTGGATGTTTGATATGATTAAAATCTCCTATTTATAAAGATGCGAATTGCCTAAAGTATTTTATGCAGGGTAGGAAAATCAGATATGTATTCCGGTTGGCCAAGATTTAGGTGAATCACGTTTTCTTCACTTAGAACTGAGTCAGGTTGGTACCCGTGAAATGTCAAATAATTCGCAGAGACGTTACCAATGCTAATTTCTATATCCTCTTTCTCAACTTTGTGAATAGAGTTGCTTCTCTCAAGGGTTAACTGTGACACAGGTTTCGTTGTATGTGCTACATTTTTATACTGGAGTATTTAAATGTCTTCTGCAGGCTTAATTTTTTTAAATACACTCCGACGTCAAAAGACGCCGCCTTCGGCGGCTTTGGAAGCGTCTTTTCTCAAACTCATTTGGGCGACTGAGTTACGGTGCAAAAAACGACGCTTTGTTTTGTTTTTGGCAACTTTTTGAACCCCCTTTTCGCCGATATCTGAAAGTCTATGGTTCAATCATAGAACTCTCACCGTCAGTACCTTCCATCTTATACTTTTTTTCTTTAATTCCATTCTCCTGTCCAAGAGAGATCCAAGTATATTTAACAATTAAATTGAAAACTATTATTCGATTATCAATCGTATGTAAGTAAGCGGTTTTGTTCCAGCTGCTCCACGAGAAAAGCATGAAAAGTCTCCAAATTCGACAGTTTTCGATGTTTTTGCCATTTTCCGGCATTTTTTTTTAAATACTCTCCGACGTCGAAAAACGTCGCCTTCGGCGGCGTTTGGATTAGAAGCGTCGTTTGCCGAACTGGCTCTGCGTCGATCGAAAAAAAAAATTTTAATTTTTAAAATCCATAATTCTGTCTGTGGTCAATCCAGAGCGATGAATTTTTGGTAATATATAGGGCATCTACTCCTCTTCAGAAAAAACTTCATAATATGTATTTGCGGTTGTACGTTTGGGAAAGAAAAAATCAAATCCATTGAAATTTTTTTTAACGCTTAAATTTAAAAAAATCATTGTTCTGTCTGTGGCCAGGCTAGGGCGATGAAGTCTTGGTGGAATAAAGCGTCCTATTCTCCTTCAGAAAAAACGAGGAAAGTTTTATTTCTGGTAGTAAGATTGCAGGGAGAGAAAAAAATAGATTCAAGAAAATTTTTTCATTCAATTCTCAAACTTCGAAAATTCATAATTCCGTATTTGGTGGAGTGATGATATTTCAGTGAAATATAGAGCCTTAATTTCTCTTCAGAAAAAACGTTATTACATAAATCTGCCTCTGTGAGTTTGTAAGAGAAAAATTAAACGGAACGAAAAAATGATGTTCCTATTAAACTCTAAAACTTTGAATACTCATTAATTATTTAATTAATAAATCTTAATGGATGTAGAACAGTGTAATTCTTCTGTCCCTAGCTGCCGAACTTAACATCACTATAACTCTGTCTTTCTAATACTAGATTCAGGTATAATATCTCTTGTTGCAAAACTTTTCTCTGAATCACCCGGAATATTTTATGTTAATCAGATAGAGAATGGTAGTCTCTCCAGCTAATGAATGTATTGTGAAGGAAACTCAATCGAACATTCAAAAGTGAAGAACGATAACTTGCGTATTCAGTACAGATTTCCTCACTAATTGATGTTACAGATGGTAGATGAAGTGAAGGAGTCTGATTCGAAGCACAGTTACAGAGACATTCTCATATCCTTCTGTCGTTACTGATCTGACAGGTTGCCATAAAGCATAAGTAGACATTCTTTGGTTCCAACGTGTTAAGAACTGAAAGTGCATGACTTTATACTGCTTCACAATGAGAAATTATTCTTATTCAGTTCGAATTTCTAAATCTAGAAGTGTTTTGGGTGAGGAACTCTTCATATTTTGCGAAAGTATCACTTCAGTGGGTCTCAGAAAAGTTTGTTCAATTGGTATTGAGGTTTTTCCCCTGAATTATCATAACTTTGGGTCGATATATCCGTCTATTAGCAAACTTTAAAATTGCTGGACTGACAGGCCCGGTTCGAAATCTCTCAGTAGGAGAGAGTGATTGGTAAGTTTGTCCTAGCAAGTGGATAAATCTAGTGACCAGCTCGAGATGTGGATTAGGATCCTAATCTAACATTTCCATGGCTAGGAATTTTTCTATGTTCTATTGAGCAGTTATGGATAGTGAATTCAAGTGCCCTTAATTCAGTGAGTTGTTTATTAAATGCCGCAACACTAAACGAAATACAGATCTTCTACCACAACTCGTCTACTTATAACTTCCTCTCTCACGTTGACCCTTGTCCTAACCTCAACCCATTAGGCTAAGAGCGATACTGCCGCCACCTACGCGGGCGGCGGAACGGCCATTAGCGGCGGAATTGGTAAAAATGCGGAATTGTCCATATATCGAAGTTCTCGGGCTAGAGAGCGGCAGCGCAATTTATTCATGCATCGGCTAATTGCATTGTGAGCGACCTTTTTGATATCGCCGCGCTCGGTGAGAGTGTCCGATCGGCCAGTTCGTTATTCGGACGGATGTTGTCCGCACTTCGTGAGATAACGGGAATTGTTTCACTATAATCGGCCGTTTCCAGTTCTCGGAATACTTGCTCTTAAACTAATTACATCGGCTACTGTTCGCTCACAGAGCAGGACCTGCCCAAGAAAGGTTTGCCCACCTTTCTGAAGCTCTCATCTTATTTTCGGGCTGACAAGAGATGGACGCATCATTACACAAAAGATCTTCCTACAACTGAATGCCCTTGCTCACCCTGTAATGCAAGAGCTCTTAAAATTGTCTTCCTTTCTACATAACTTGAGTAACTGCAAACAAATTAAGAAACTAGAAGAACTTCTGTATCTCTCCAACTTTGATTCTAATCAATTAATGATCTATCTGTTAACATTTTTCGAAAGGAATTCTTGGGCAACCTTCGTGGTATCCATCTCTACACATCTGTGATACTTCGACAGCATGTGAGGCCCAAGATCTCATCTTGAGTACACAGCCTTCTGAAGCTTCTGCACCTTCGTCTGAGTCCCATGAGAAACTCGAACCGAAAATCAATAATTTCAATCGTTATCGTCTCGCCAGACATCCTGTGCCGACCGATAAGAAATTCAATAATTTTCGGACCCATGAATATCAATTTCAGACGTCCATACTAGTCAACTGAAATATTTCGATTTATTACACTTATGGTAGTGAACATTTGGCAACAGCTTCATATACCACAGCTCAAGCCCCTGTCGTGTGTAATTTTTTCGAGAGCTGTGACAGTGTCCTCTATTTCCCAATCATTTTTTCTACTTAGCATCGTGGCGATGCTTTTGTCCATGCTAATTTCCTTTAACATCTCATCCCTGGGATTGAGTTCATGGGATAAGGCATAAGATCTTAAATAAACCCACCACTTCTACAAATTTCAACACTTCCAAGACCTGTCTGTGATGCAGAAGACCTTAAAGAAGGATCCCCACTTATCCATAGCTTCTGCCACTTTCTCCAAGTGATATGCGAAAAATGTAAGTCAATTTCCACAAAACCCAACAGTGGACCTCAAATCTAACCTAAAATATACCACGACCATAGAAATGTGGGGTTCATCGATGCGTCCCTACTTTCAGCAATTTATCCGCATTCCCAGCATCAGCATCGTGTACACCTAATGTATTTACAGTGTAGGTGTCGTCCAAGCTAATCCTGGAATCGCATATAAGGCCACAAGTGACACACATTCGCGCCAATTTTTATCCATCAACCCCTCGCCCCGTCGCCTCGGCGACCACAGAAAATATCGCACGCATAGAATCACACTGAACGGTGTCGATATCGTGAATTATTGCGGAAATAGGCAGCGGCAATGTCGTCTCGGACCATAGAAGTCGACGACATACGCATTGAATGGAAATTGAATAGGTTCTGGGAATATGGTGTCATTGCGATAGTTGAGCAATTAATGTAACACTGATGTTTTGTAGCGATGTGACAGATGGAGTACGGCCGTCGGAGGTTGTCGGTGTTGAAAAAATGGTTGTATCGAAGCTAGCGCTGGAGATAAGGCGGTGGAAGAGAGCGGGTGCCTTTCTCACACTAGTATCGTATTAGGGACAATGGCGAGTAAAATGTATGTATAGTCTCCGATTGCGTAGGATAGCCACAGAAAAGGAGAAGTGAGGACAAAGATATGCCATATTGGTGTGCAAATGAAACAAACACAAGAGCGGATGGAAAAGGTTAACTGTGAATTCTGATTCATCGAAAGTAACTGATCAACTGGAAGAATATAATTTATTATTATATTTGTGATTGATTTTTGAACCTTCAACTTCCGATTCAACACTTTAACCCGCTATTCCCCGAATAGCACTTTTTCCGTCTCCGCTTTGAGACCGTACTTCCAAACACTGAAGTACTTCCTAAATCTTCCTAAAACCGAACCCGAGTCAACTGAGAACCTTCCCGTTCAAGAACTCTCCAGCTACTGCCAATTCTGCTTTCAAATTCCCCATCAGGAAATCATCTACCATTCTCATGAATTGTATGACCACTCTAGAAGCTCGTGCAGTCACATTGTGAAGATCAATTATCAGAAACTTGGGGAGATTTCAGGACTCTGGACTCAAAATGCTAAAAAAACAAAAACAAGTTGTTGACAGATTAACTTCACTCCCGGTCTTATCAACGAGACGTGATCAAAATATTTCGAATTAATTTTTAAACCTTCAACTTCCGATTCAGCACTTCAACCCGCTATTCCCCGAATAGCACTTTTTCCGTCTCCGATTTGAGACCGTACTTCCAAACACTGAAGTACTTCCTGAATCTTCCTAAAACCGAACCCGAATCAACTGAGAACCTTCCCGTTCAAGAACTCTCCAGCTTCTGCCAATTCTGCGTTCAAATTCCCCATAAGGAAATCATCTACCCTTCTCATAATTTGTTTGATCACCCTAGAAGCTCTCAGTCACATTGTGAAGATCAATTATCAGAAACTTGGGGAGATTTCAGAACTCTGAACTCAAAATGCTAAAAAAAAAGAACAAAAACAAGTTGTTGGCAGATTAACTCCACTCCCGGTCTTATCAACAAGACGTGATCAAAATATTTCGAATTCATTTTCAAACCTTTAACTTCCGATTCAACATTTTGACCCGCTATTCTACGAATAGCACTTTTTCCGTCTCCGATTTGAGACCGTACTCCCAAACACTGAAGTACATCCTGAATCTTCCTAAGACCGAATCCGAGTCAACTGAGAACCTTTCCGTTCAAGAACTCTCCAGCTACTGCCAATTCTGCGTTCAAATTCCCCATCAGGAAATCATCTACCATTCTCATGAATTGTATGACCACTCTAGAAACTCGTGCAGTCACATTGTGAAGATCAATTATCAGAAACTTGGGGAGATTTCAGAACTCTGGACTCAAAATGCTAAAAAAAGAACAAAAACGAGTTGTTGGCAGATTTACTTCACTCCTCACTTATTAACGAGACGTGAGCAGAATATTTCCAATTTATTTTTAACCCTTTAACTTCCGATTCAGCACTTCAACCCGCTATTCCCCGAATAGCATTTTTTCCGTCTCCGCTTAGAGAACGTACCAAACACTGAAGTTCTTCCTAAAACCGAACCCGAGTCAACTGTTCAACCGTTCAAGAACTCTCCATGCAGTAACCAATTCTGCGTTCAAATTCAGAACTCTGGACTCCAAATGCTAAAAAAGGACAAAAACAGGTCACTAACCCGTTGTTGACAGATTAACTTCACCCCCGGTCTTATCAACTAAACGTGATCAAAATATTTCGAATTAATTTTCAAACCTTTAACTTCCGATTCAGCACTTCAACCCGCTATGCCCCGAATGGAATTTTTTCCGTCTAAGCTTCGAGACCGTACTTCCAAACTTAAGTACTTCCTAAACCTTCCTAAAACCGGACCCGAGTCAACTGAGAACCTTCCCGTTCAAGAACTCTCCAGCTACTGCCAATTCTGCATTCAAATTCCCCATCAGGAAATCATCTACCATTGTCATAAATTGTATGATCACCCCAGAAGCTCTCGCAGTCACATTGTGAAGATCAATTATCAGAAACTTGGGGAGATTTCAGGACTCCGGACTCAAAATGCTAAAAAAAAAACAAAAACGAGTTGTTGGCAGATTTACTTCACTCCCGGTCTTATCAACGAGACGTGATCAAAATATTTCGAATTAATTTTTAAACCTTTAACTTCTGATTCAGCACTTTAACCCGCTATTCCCCGAATAGCACTTTTTCGTCTCCGCTTTGAGACCGTACTTCCAAACACTGAAGTAATTCCTAAATCTTCCTTAAACCGAACCCGAGTCAACTGAGAACCTTCCCGTTCAACAACTCTCCAGCTACTGCCAATTCTGCGTTAAAATTCCCCATCAGGAAATCATCTACCATTCTCATAAATTGTATGATCACCCTAGAAGCTCTCGCAGTCACATTGTGAAGATCAATTATCAGAAACTTGGGGAGATTTCAGAACTCTAGACACAAAATGCTAAAAAAAAGAACAAAAACAAGTTGTTGGCCGATTAACTTCACTCCCGGTCTCATCAACGAGACGTGATCAAAATATTTCGAATTAATTTTTAAACCTTTAACTTCCGATTCAACACTTTGACCCGCTATTCTACGAATAGCACTTTTTCCGTCTCCGATTTGAGATCGTACTTCCAAACACTGAAGTACTTCCTGAATCTCCCTAAGACCGCACCCGAGTCAACTGAGAACCTTCCCGTTCAAGAACTCTCCAGCTACTGCCAATTCTGCGTTCAAATTCCCCATCAGGAAATCATCTACCATTCTCATGAATTGTATGACCACTCTAGAAGGTCGTGCAGTCACAGTGTGAAGATCAATTATCAGAAACTTGGGGAGATTTCAGAACTCTGGACTCAAAATCCTAAAAAAAAGAACAAAAACGAGTTGTTGCCAGATATACTTCACTCCCGGTCTTATCAACGAGACGTGATCAAAATATTTCGAATTAATTTTTAAACCTTTAACTTCTGATTCAGCACTTCAACCCGCTATTCCCCGAATAGCACTTTTTCGTCTCCGCTTTGAGACCGTACTTCCAAACACTGAAGTACTACCTAAATCTTCCTAAAACCGAACCCGAGTCAACTGAGAACCTTCCCGTTCAAGAACTCTTCAGCTACTGCCAATTTTGCGTTCAAATTCCCCATCAGGAAATCATCTACCATTCTCATAAATTGTATGATCACCCTAGAAGCTCTCGTAGTCACATTGTGAAGATCAATTATCAGAAACTTGGGGAGATTTCAGAACTCTGGACTCAAAATGCTAAAAAAAAAGAACAAAAACAAGTTGTTGGCCGATTAACTTCACTCCCGGTCTCATCAACGAGACGTGATCAAAATATTTCGAATTAATTTTTAAACCTTTAACTTCCGATTCAACACTTTGACCCGCTATTCTCCGAATAGCACTTTTTCCGTCTCCGATTTGAGAACGTACTTCCAAACACTGAAGTACTTCCTGAATCTCCCTAAGACCGCACCCGAGTCAACTGAGAACCTTCCCGTTCAAGAACTCTTCAGCTACTGCCAATTCTGCGTTCAAATTCCCCATCAGGAAATCATCTACCATTCTCATAAATTGTATGACCACTCTAGAAGCTCGCGCAGTCACATTGTGAAGATCAATTATCAGAAACTTGGGGAGATTTCAGGACTCTGGACTCAAAATGCTAAAAAAAAGAACAAAAACAAGTTGTTGGCAGATTAACTTCACTCCCGGTCTTATCAACGAGACATGGTCAAAATATTTCGAATTAATTTTTAAACCTTCAACTTCCGATTCAATACTTTAACCCGCTATTCCCCGAATAGCACTTTTTCCGTCTCCGCTTTGAGACCGTACTTCCAAACACTGAAGTACTTCCTGAATCTTTCTAAAACCGAACCCGAGTCAACTGAGAACCTTCCCGTTTAAGAATTCTCCAGCTACTGCCAATTCATCGTGATTTCATGACACCGTCTTAGTCTCATGAGAAAACTAGACCCGAAAATCAACAGCTTCATCGTTGTTGTCTCGTCTAAATGGTTCAGATCTGGTGGTTGAACCTTTGATACACTTTTCGTGTAGCCGGTGTAGCCTTCTCATTCCCCTCAATGCCACAGTGCCCTGGCACCCAAAAGAGAGTCACTGTTGCCTCTGGTCAGTTGCCTCATGCTACTCTAAGCCCTTCAGTATCTTCAAGGAGACTAGCCATAAGAGGCTAATTATTTGTTCAGTAAGACATGAAAATAGTAATTTCTATAGAAGATAAAACTAATAACAAGAATCCAATCAAAGAGAGACAAGATACCCAAAGACAACTCTCCTATTCGCATTTAAAACCAATCCAGACGAAATCGTCGTCCTTGGGGACTCCAGTAAATAAAACCGATGCAATAAATCCGCGTCCGATATCAATTCCCGATATCTCCGATCGGCATCTTACCCCCCGCTAATACTAGGGGATGGTTATCTCTCGACGAGCCCGGAGTACCAACCCCCCTTGTTTTCATAATCTTGGATTTAGACAGGAAACAATCGAACCGCTGGGAGCCACAAAGTTATCGGGAAACTTGACCGCTGTATCAGCGACGGCGTAGATCAGGGAGGCGAATTGGGTAATAGTCGTCTTGGATGGCGATAGGGATGGTTAATGGGATACGACACATGTTTCGAAGAGTCGATTCCTTTTGGAAGGGTGTTTTTTCGTGAGTTATGAGGGAATGGACAAGGGAGATCTGCGTTGAACAATCATGGATTTTTTCAGGAGTTCTAACCTTCTTATATCCTCAATTCATGAGACGAAGAGGCCAACACACTAGCCAGAAAGTGAGCACAAACTCCACTTACTGGTCCAGAACCTTTCTGTAGTAGAGTCAAATGACTTATACAAGAGAGTTTTGCAGGAGAAAGAAACTGCAAGAGAAGCACTATTTAGGAATGTCCACCATTGCAAGCCTACACCAAGAATGTCTTGGACAAAGAATTATAGGAGTAACAAGGAGTTAACATTCTTGAATCATCCCTCCATGAAGTGGCTTGGAGACTTCCTCTGAGAGTTCTTCAAACAAAAGTACTCAGAAAAAAAGAGAATTGAAGAAGACTAAGAAATCAACGAAAACATTAGCGGAATTCAAGCAAAAGTGGAAGACAGCATCCCAGAAAGTGACTGATAACACTATAAGAAGCATGATGGGAAGAATTCCAGTAAAAGTCCATGAATTTTGTAAAAAATAGTTTTGGTTTTTCATTGTAAATACAGTTTTCATTAGAATTAGAAGATGATTCGAAAATGAGTTTGATTTTCGAAATCGGTCCAGTGGTTCAAAAGATATAAGCGTTTTTGTGATAGCGAATTTATTCTCATTCAGTCCTAGCTTACTAGGGTTTGGGTATAGGAAGCTCCATGTTGTACATGTTTTCGTCTGATAATTGATTTATGAATTGTTTACATTTCATCTGTAATGTATGCTTAAAAGTGTTTTTTGCTTTGAGTCCAATGATGAATTGGATCTCGTTCTTTTTTCTCCCTTCAAGGCAGTGGTTCCTCGAACTGCTCGTCTGGACCAATAAAGGCATCATCCACCTTTGTGTACAATCAAGTGTTTCATCTATCTGTTTTCACCTAATTATTTCGCATCCTTTATTTCGCTAATCTGAGGTATTACGAATCTGAATTACTACGGCATAGTCTTCACAGGAGGGTAATGTGACAATCTTCTCTGAAATCACTTCTTCTTTCGAACTAAACCAATAATCCCGTTGACCAATCCACCAAAACGCCCAAAACCGAACCTCGGGGTCATCGGAACCGATTCTCCGGTAGATTCCGCGGATTTCTGTGGCATTTCGTCGTAAAATATAATTGGAAAATAACGAAGAACAGGTAGCTTATCACTTATCACTAATCGGGGCTTTTATCGGCGAGGACCGGTCGTCGAGCGGCATCGTCAAAGTCGATCGCGCTTAATGTATGCCGATTTTGTGCGGATTCGGTAGATTTCCAAGTTCGCGGAACGGGTTGGTCTCATTTTTATGCGATCGCCGGGTCCGAGAGGTGTGAATTCCTATTTGTTGACAAGGCTCGTCGCACGGTCAAGAGAATCTCGCTGCTATCCGGAGGAATATGTTAATCGAGAATTGCTGGGAGGATGTGGAAGGCTTTGTTTTCGAACAATATCTGAATTTTTGGGAACACTTCTTTGATTGTTAGAGTATTGTGGAATGGTTCATTTATTGATTGCAATCTAAGTTTATATACACTCCATTCACTTTTATTTAATCACATAGGAGGTCCTGGTTTCGTTTTCAGGAGTTGGTGCCCCTGATGAAAAGCACAGAACATATGATGAAAAGTCAGTGCGCGCACAGAAAATATCGTTAATGGCAAAACGACATTGCCAGTTTGTTTGTTCACATCAAAGTAAAAGTATCAAAGATATTCCTCATTCTGTTAGGTTTACAAATTGTTCGCAGATTTTTGGTATTTAATCGATATTTGCAGGTGAGTTTTTCGTCGAATATCCAAGATTAACGTATGTTTATTGTTTTTAGCACTAGTTTGGAGCGTGAGGACGATTTTCAAGACCAGGACGAATGTTTACATTTCGAGGTTAAAGGGGTACAAGGGAATTTCGTTGAAAAAGCTGTTATTTGGACAGATATTGTAGTAGATGGATCGGATGGAGCCTCGAGAGGTCGATTAGGATGATATTTTCCAGGTTTTTCAAAGAATTTGGCGATATCTGAGCAGATTTGCAAAAGTTAGGTACCTCACTAATGAGGTGGAACTTAGACCTAATTCTCCTATAAGAAACGCCTTTCAAAGGTCGAGATGGTGAAAAATGTATTCCTTAGATGTTGTTTGAACAAACGCAGCCGAGTTTTATATCCCAACTCCCAACATTGATTTTAAGAAACATATCAACAAAATAAAATTGACATAATTCTTGATTAATTACCTATAAATTCATCTTATATCTTTGGGTTGATTTTTTTTAATGAATTCTTGATTAGAATCAACAATTGATGTCGTCAAGTCTTGAACTTTCAGTTCGAAAGGATAATAAACATTAAATCTTCACAAGCATGCATATGAAAATTATGTGAAAGCAATGCAATTTTCTTCCATGGCGAAAAATAATATATTTCAACAGTGATCTCTTGTACTTTTCATGCAAATAACTAGAAAAGGAATCCTTTCTATCAATTCATATAAACGTTAATTATTTTTGTCCATCACATCTTTTCCAATTCATTAATTTTCCGAATGAATTCACATTCTGAGAAATACGCTCAGATTGTAGAAAGAGCAACATAGTGTTGACTTAAATATATTTGAAAAACGTCATAACTTCCATACAGAGTGGAATGTGTCAAATTTCCAAGGCCAGAGTTGTGATTTTATAATTGTGAATGAGGTACTCCATTCACAATTATAAATCATATATGATTTCACCTATATCAATGACACTAATGTTTTTATGGATAATTCATCATTCACTAAAGCTAGTGGCATCGCTTCAACTCTAATGTCTGCATGTGGACCTGAGAGGAGCCTACCTCCCATCAAATCAAACCCAATTGGATAACGACATGACAGGAGTGTTACAGAGTGGATCTTGAATCCTAGACCAGAATAATTGTACTGTAACTATTCAATATGAAGCAAAAATCCTTCAAAACTTCATGTTACCCAGAAAAAGCCATCTCTTTGTGTGGAAATCGTGCTTGCCGTAATCTGGCGTTGTATTTATCTGTCGGGTGACAGATGGCCTTTTAGGGAACTCTGTGTGTCCAGTAGAGCTGAAAATGCCGTATAACTGCTGGCGTAACTAAATTATCTGTAGACAGGGAGCGGCAAATTTGGCCTGCATTGTTATATATCCAACTACTTTACGCTCAGCGAGGGTGGGGTAACAACTCCTTTTTTACGAAGAAATTTACGGTTTGCAGGAGATTTGTGTAGGGAATAAAAGGGATGGGATGCGATTCTGTGCTTGTTTGGAGACTAAAGAGAGGAACATAATTAAAACTGACCCTTATGAAAATTAAAAGATCCAGAAGTGGTAGACGAAGTGCTACGAAGCCAGTAGAAGACCGTTTTCCAATTCTTTCGGTAGAAGATAGTCTCGTTCCAATGTCAGAATGGAAAGTCAACGTCTTGGAGTAGCCAAAGGAACTTCAATTCTCCTGAGCGCATGCGTTAAAGAGTAGCCAAGGATCGGTTACTGACTAGACCATCAGATATGAACGTTTTTCTGATGACCGACAAGTCCTTTCATACGATAGAAGCTTCGCACAAGTTTGTAGTGTTCATAAAAATGATCCAACTGAAGAATAAACGAGAATTCACAATGAATAGTAGTTTTTATTCATCCGATACTTTTAAGATCTAAGTAACAAAAGTTACTACATTTAACAGGATATAATCGATGAATAAGACAGGAGAGAATCAAACAAATGCGATTTCATCAATCACAAATAAATTTCTATTCAATTTCAAACAAATTCAACAGACAAGAACACCGATTGATCAACAGAAGACCACATAATTTTTTCAAGTTATCGCACTCAACCAATCTCGTTCGTCAAGCGGATCAATGATAGCTTCTAGACAATTGAATGAACAATTAAAGGGGGTCACTCAATCATTTTAGAGATTTGAAGCCTTGTATCTGTCACCACGTGTCTCTTGTCCGTTGAAAAACTCTTAAAAAAATTGACCTTTTAAATTTTTTATTCAAAGAAACTTTGTGTGATACTGAAACGATTTCACCCAAAAAGTTGAGATGTTCGATTTCGTTTTTGTTATGCTCAGTGATTCTTTGGGCAATGCTGATCAACAATATACAAATACAAACGAAAAGTACCTATATACGATCGTGGAGGTGCTATGCCGATTTGAAATTCCGATTTTTGAAAAAATGCCATTTCACAGGTGAACATCTGAACTATGTTAGATAGAGCCTTGCATTATTTTTTATTGAATTCAGCGTCCCCGAAAACCTATATGTTGATACACATCTTGTTCATATAGTCCTTCTATAACCTGATTTTTTCTAGTTTTATTTTCTACATTTTTCATTTTCGAGTTTTGTTCAGAAGCTCATAGCACACAAAGAATAAGTGATATTGATCTGCCAAATGGTTATTTTGAATGATCCAAATGGAAAGTAGATCCTCCAGGTGGAAAAACGCCTTTAGATTCGCGAGGGATTTCTTGGTGATAACAAATATGGTGTTTTTGGGGGGTCTTTTACCCCTTTGTCATTTTTCACCCAGAAAGTTAGGATTTTCGATTTCGATTTTATTATGCCCAGAGATTTTTTACACAATATTGATCCACAATATTCAAACAAAAAGTGGATACGATCGCGGCAGTGGGAGCTATGATGATTTGAAATTTCGATATTTGAAGAAATGCAATTTCACAGGTGAAAGTCTTGAATATGAAAAATAGAGCCTTGGATTATTTTTTATTGAATTCAGCGCCCCCGAAAACCTATATTTTGATACCAAACTTGTCCAACTAGTCCTTCTATAACCTGATTTTTTCTAGTTTTATTTTTTCCATTTTTCATTTTCGACTTTTGTTCAGAAGCTCATAGCACACAAAGAATAAGTGATATTGATCTGCCAAATAGTTATTTTGAATGATCCAAATATTCCAAATGGATAGTAGATCCTCCAGGTGGAAAAACACTTTTAGAGTCTTACCCCTTTGTCATTTTTCACCCAAAAAGTTGAGATTTTCGATTTCGATTTTATTAGGCACATATATTCTTTGGACAATGCTGATTAATAATATACAAACAAAAAGTGAATAAGATCGTGCGAGTGGGAGCTATGACAATTTGAAATTTCGATTTTTGAAAAAATGCCATTTCGCAGGTGAAAATTTAAACTATGATAGATAGAGCCTTGAATTATTTTTCATTGAATTCAGCATCTCCGGAAACCTATATTTTGATACCAAACTTGTCCATATAATCATTCTATAACCTGATTTTTATTGTTTTATGTTTTCCATTTTTCATTTTCAAGTTTTGTTCAGGAGCTCAGAGCACACAAAGTAGAGCTGATATTGATCCGCCAAATGGGTAATTTGAATAATCCGAATGGATAGTAGATCCTCCAGGTGGAAAAACGCCTTCAGATTCGCGAGGGATTTCTTGGTGATGACAAATATGGTGTTTTTGAGGGGTCTTACCCCTTTGTCATTTTTCACCCAAAAAGTTGAGATTTTCGATTTCGATTTAATTATGCTCAGCGATACTTGGGACAATGCTGATCACCAATATACAAACAAATAGTGGATAGGATCGCGGGAGTGGGAGCTATGCCGATTTGAGATTTCGATTTTTGAAAAAATGCCAGTCGACAGTTGAAAATCTGAATTATGATAGATAGAGCCTTGGATAATTTTTTATTTAATTCAGCGTCCCCGAAAACCTATATTTTGATACCCAACTTGTCCATATAATCCTTCTATAACCTGATTTTTTCTTGTTTTATGATTTCCATTTTCTAGTTTTGTTCAGGAGCTCAGAGCACACAAAGTATAGATGATATTGATGTGCCAAATGGGTATTTTGAATGATTCGAATGGATAGTAGATCCTCCAGGTGGAAAAACGCCTTTAGACTCGCGAAGGATTTCTTGGTGATGACAAATACGGTGTTTTTGGGGGTCTTACCCCTTTCTCATTTTTCACCCAAAAAGTTGATATTTTCCATTTAGATTTTATTATGCTCAGAGATACTTGGGACAATGCTGATAACCAATATACAAACAAAAAGTGGATACGATCGCGGAAATGGGAGCTATGACGACTTGAAATTTCGATTTTTGAAAAAATGCCATTTGACAAGTGAAAATCTAAACTAAGATAGATAGAGCCTTGGATTATTTTTTATTGAATTCAGCGTCCCCGAAAACCTATATTTTGATACCAAACTTATCCATATAATCCTTCTATAACCTGATTTTGCTTGTTTAATGTTTTCCATTTTTCATTTTCTAGTTTTGTTCAGGAGCTCAGAGCACACAAAGCATAGGTGATATTGATCTGCCAAATAGGTATTTTGAATGATCCGAATGGGTAGTAGATCCTCCTTGTGGAAAAACGACTTTAGATTCGCGAAGGATTTCTTGGTGATGACAAATATGGTGTTTTTGGGGGTTCTTACCCCTTTGTCATTTTTCACCCAAAAAGTTGAGATTTTCGATTTCGATTTTATTATAGAGATACTTGGGACAATGCTGAACACCAATATACAAACAAAAAGTGGATACGATCGCCAGAGTAGGGGCTATGACAATTTGAAATTTCGATTTTTGAAAAATGCCATTTCGCAGGTGAAAATCTCTACTGTGATAGATAGAACCTCGTATTATTTTTGATTGAATTCAGCGTCCCCGAAAACCTATATTTTGATACCAAACTTGTCCATATAGTCCTTCTACTTATAACCTGAATTTTTCTAGTTTTATGTTTTCCATTTTTCATATTCGAGATTTGCTCAGAAGCTCAGAGCATACAAGGAATAAGTGATATTGATCTGCCAAATGGTTATTTTGAATGATCGGAATGGATAGTAGATCCTCCAGGTGGAAAAACGCCTTTAGATTCGCGAGGGATTTCTTGGTGATGACTGATGACAAATAAGGTGTCTTACCCCATTGTCATTTTCCACCCGAAAAAATGATATTTTCGATTTTTTTCAATTTCATTCAATATAATAATACTTGATAATACTGACTATTACTAATGACAATAGGTTCTCAACAGCCTCTCAAAGAAGTAACAAAAATCACTGTTAGCGCCGATTCCATCAGAATCGGTTTTCCTGATTTATGTGTTTGAGTATATATTGGTTCGATAAAAAAAATAACATATGCTTGCGACCTGCAAATGTGTAAGTCAGTTAGATTTAGATCGTCGCGCAGTTCGCATAATTGTTGTTGGGAAAATCGAGAATTTTATAAATTTGGTCGATTAGTTCGTCGGATTCGTCCGAAATAATTATTTCACGAGTTTGTGGAAAACTTGGATTTGTGGAAACAATAGAGTGCAGTGCCTGAATCCCGGCTTCCTAACCTTGCAAGGCAGGATTATCTTCGCCGGATCAGCGCTTCATCCCCGCAATCTACCGATCGCAGCGTAAGTTATCCTACAGTCCATAACTTGTCAATTGATAGGTATATTATTGTGTCTGAGTTCTCCTAAATTTTTTCTATCTAGGAAAAATAATTGAGGGCTTAGACAATCACAATTTCCTAGAAAGAAGACGTAGAGCATTCTTTGAGATCTCTGTAAGTTACTTTTATCTCAAAAATACATTGATCCAAACCATAACAAGGACCTTTTGAACCCTTAAAAAGATGATTCCTAGAGAATCACACTTCCAGAATTTCCCTAGCGAGAAAACAAGCGACGACTCGGAAACCCCCGGTGCGGTAACCCAAGACGGAAACATAAAATTTCATAAACCTCACCGCGGGTGTTCGGATATCAATTCAAATGGCTCAGAAGCGCCAAGTGCTCCGAAATTTCCTTAAAAGCGCCTCATTTAACCCTGTTAGAGGACGAAATCCGGCGTAACCCCCCTGGATGCGTCGGGACGCCGCTACAGCGCGTCATATGCCACGTCTGACACCCCATTTGGCCCGTCGAAATCGCAGGGACATTGTGTCGAAATCGTCGCACCGTGAATGTTGAGGGGGTTTTATGGCTGCGAAAATGAGTGAAAATTAAATCGTGATTTATGTTTCACATATCTCAGTGTAGAAGTTTGTCCATTTTCTATGCTGGAAGAATGCTGTATAAGTTGGCTTTCGAATTCTTTCAAACGACGAGGAATGGACAAACCCGGAATTTTGACTACTGCAGCAATATTCTCAGCTGTTCTTGAGCGACGTGCACGGGTTTTATTCCCCACATCACTAACTTGTCAAGCTCTAATTAAAAAAAAAATTCTTCGTCCACCCCGCATACGAACTGAGATATTATGGAAATAAAATTATAAAAAGCCCAATTTTTGAAGGGATCTCGGACGTGTATGACTTCCCCTTAATGGCGTAGTTTCTACTTGTCAAAAGTCAAAAAATGACAGCTTCAAAAGTGGGGGGCTTTTCAAAATAACATCTCCTATTGAAAACTCCTTCAATTTTATGTGCCAATATTCACATCTCCAGCAAAACGTGTATACTCCATTCACAATTATAAAATCACAACTCTGGCCATGGTTTCGTTTTCAGGAATTGGTGCACCTGATAAAAAATCTGTGCGCGTACAGAGAATATCTTTAATGACAAAACGGCGTTGCCAGTTTACATCGAAGTAAAAGTATCAAAGATATTTTGACATGGGTACAAACGGCAAATTTGGATTGGACCAATAATCGATTTATAAGCATGAATAAAGCAAAAGTAAGTACTAATCGCCTTTTTTACACTTGATAACGAAGTTTTTTTTAGGTATCTGGCCGTTTGGAAAGATTTCAAACGAAATTCCGGTCCCCCAGAAGTTTGGTTAGTTTCGGTATCGTTTTTGGTGCTCAAAATTTATTTGGAATGTGTGAATGGACAAAAAAGGCTTCCTTATACGATCTTTTCACGAAAGCGACCGGAAAATATGGTTCAGGTAGGATTTTTGAGGAATTATGAGGAAAGAACTTGCAGAATGAAATTGCACGATTTTCGTAAGTAAACGGGGTTTGGATGGCCATCATCGGTCTCTAACTGATTATTGTTGATCGTTTTCACGTTTCAGAAAAAGAACCACTTCGTATAAGCCCATTTTGAAGAAATTTGTGTATGTAACATTCAACGGTAGGTATTTGCTCTTAATCGAAAGAATATATTATATCTAGTGCTACTTCTTTCAAAAGAGACACAAGCTTTTAATGCTGTAGGGGCCCTATAATGTGGAGGAGTTTGTGTCTTATTTTAGAACAGGTGAATGATAAATGTGAAGCATATGTTTGACCTGTTCTATATTATTTGTACAAACCTACTGTGGTTGTAATGTATGAATATTTTTTAAACTAATAAATTACTATACAGTCAGAATATTTTACTCCTTGTTCATAGGATCAAATAAATGAAATGTATATCTTCTACTCTTATTTTTATTAAGTTAGCTATTAAGGTTATGTTCCAAGAAAAAGTTCCTGTTGCATCAGAACTCCCTTCAACTATTTGGATTCCAGTAGAGGGATATAATGTTCCATTATTCTTGATTCAACAATTGATGTCAAGTCTTGAACTTTCAGTTCAAGAGGATAAACATTAAATCTTCACAGGCATGCATATGAAAATCATGTGAAAGCAATGCAATTTTCTTCCATGGCGAAAAATAATATATTTCAACGGTGATCTCTTGTATTTTTCATGCAAATAACTAGAAAAGGAATCCTTTCTATCAATTCATATAAACGTTAATTATTTTCGTCCAAAACACATCTTTTCCAATTCATTCATTTTCCGAATAAATTCACATTCTGAGAAATACGCTAAGAATGTAGAAAGGGCAACATAGTGTTGACTTGGAACATAAAAATATTTTGAAAAACGTCATAACTTCGATACAGAGTGGAATTTTCAAATTTCCAAGGCCAGAGTTGTGATTTTATAATTGTGAATGGAGTATACACAGCCTTATTTGCCTCATTTGCACCTGGGACAAAGCGCTGCCAACATGGCCGAGGAAGCCTCTTAATATTCAGACAGTTGGTAGTCATGAGTCAAGCCCATTTAATTGTATTTGTCGACTGCTGTAATACGTGCACACCTAATTTATCGTCTCTCATTGTTGTTATTATATGAAATTATGTCCTTGCATTGTTCCCTGAAGATTTATGTACGTCCAAGATTGATAGATTCCTAGCTTGTAGCCGTCTAGCATGACCTTCACTGAGTGACCCTCTTATCTCGCCTCGAAAAGGATGATGGAGGAATTTTAAATAGGTTACGTGTGTTTCTCTTGGTGTCCGTTCCCACGCAAGTGTTTTTCTGGGAATCGGTCTTTTCTGGTGAATTCTGACTGTACTGCGGAAAACTTTACGTGTGTCTTTCTCTTTTCCGTATGGACTAGGTCAGATTTTATGCAAGAAATTGTGAGAGGAAGTTCAAATTTTCACATACCCAGCAAATGGTTTCGAAAAATATTCTCCAGCTTTTTGTATTTTTTTTAAATTGTGGTTTTCTCGAAAAGAATATCCTGTAATGTTCGGAGAACATCGTGAGAACCAAGGGCAAGCAGGTAGGAATTGGTGTTCTTCATGACTTTCTGGAGGTTATATGCCACGGGGAACACAACCCTAGGCAATGTGTTCCAAAGCCTCGCTGTTCGTTGGATGAACGAGTCTTTGAAGAGAGATGTTTTGCAGGTCTCCGAAGGGATGTGAAGACTTAACTTGACGGGTTAGTATCGAAGAGACTGCCAGAGGGGAAACGATTGCTGATAATCTAGAAGAACATCGCACATGGAAATATCTATGAAATACAGACAGATCTCCTACTCTTCTACGGTGTGCCAGAGAAATGAGTGAGTTTGTAAGCGAGGCATCAGCGACGAGACGAATTGCCCTTTTTGTACAGAATCCAAGAGTTTTAGGATTTGTTTAGGTGCAGCACTCCACACATGGGAACAGTATTCCAGGACAGGTCGAATCCTTGCCTTATAGATCATAAGCAGCTTACCTGAGGTGAAAAAGCTCCTTGCACGAATAAGAAAACCAAGTTTTCGGGATGCACTTTCAGCAATGGATCTCACGTGATTCTCCAAAGAAAGGTTACTGCCGACAGTAATACCAAGCCTCGAAATGGATGACTTCAATGGTTTGGTCACTCCCGACAATTCTATGCTGGACACAGTAGGTATTTTGGGCTGGAGCACCCTTGATCTTGGTTTGTTCGAGAATCTGGTTATGAATCATGAAAATTGCTTGACTGAGATTGAAAAAGGATCAGTGACCATATGCTTCCTTTTGAATTATCGGTCTGTGCGTTTCTTTAGCCTTCATCAACCCAATGCTGGGCATATGCCTCTTCCAAAATGTCTATACAACATTAACTATAGATGCCAGCTTCGATCCACTGACTGTTTGTGGTAGTCCAGCATTTGGGGAAATTTCCAACACTCCATTTGGCTAACTTTGTCTTATTTCACTATAGGGCACAATAGGCCTTGAGATCGCAGTGGAATGTAACCTTCATACCAAACTATAAACTATTAACATTACTGTTAATAGTTTATAGTTTGGTATGAAGGTTACATTCCACTGCGATCTCAAGGCCTATTGTGCCCTATTTTCGACATTGCCATATCTACAGCTCGTCCACCAGCTCCAGAGCTCCAGTATCTGAGAGGGCTTCAAATTCAGAAAGGTTCTAAGCCAGTGAGTGGCGTTTGTGCTGCCTCTGTGGCTTGTGTTGGCCACTTCATTTCCTTTGCTTCTTGACTGATCAGGAAACTAGAATCAAAAGACCTTGTTGTTCTTTCCTACTTCATCAAGTATCCTTCATATCAGCTTTGAGTCAATGACAGAAGTTCAGTGATGCTAATAGGTCATATACGAAAAGGTGTCAAGTGACCCTTATTGAAGAAGATCAACTGAAATATCTACAATGAATAATCAATCTTATTTCGAAAATTTTAATACCCAGTATACTTGAAACGAAGCGTCTATCTTGAAGCATGATTTATTGCTTGAAATGAGTGCTGTTGGTACAAAGTGGTTTTTGTCGATGAAAGTTTTTCATCTGAAGAAAACTTAACATCATCTCCCAATTTGTCCAAACCAGTGAATATGCAGAGATCAACAGCGTGATCAAGACTTTCGAACTCCCTTCACAAATCACTCTGTTCCCCTTCTATCCTAATTCCCTTCTGGAAGATTTTATTGAATCATTCACAGCAATCAACCAAATGGGGAATAGGTACTAATTGGCGCCCATTCATTAAATTTTTCACGATTGAATTGGTCGATTTTCGCATTTGTCTCGACAGTGAGAATTATCTCTGTTATGACCTTTACAAAATAATATTTCTTCTATCTTGTAAGGTTTTTAATTTTCAATGTTAAACGTGGGGTTGAATAAAACATGGAAATAGGTATCAATAATCTTTACTCTTAAAATTATTGTTCCACATATACACTCGACAAATTTTACAATCTCTAGAGTACAGTTTACAGGTGTTGTATCCAGTGTTGAAAACTGAAACTGAAAACTGCGATACTTACAATAAATTATAAATTTTCAACACTGGTACGAAGTATTATATAAGCCATAAGTTTCATTTGTGATTTTCCTTATATAATTTTAATATTTACATAATAAATATATCTCAATGTTCATTTCAAGAAGGAATCCTACCAATACACAGAAAATTATCAGCATTCTTGCGCAAGTACAAACTCAACTTATCAAAATTTCAGAATATAATCAAAAAGGGTACTATGCGCAAGAATACAAGAAATTTTTCTTTGGTAAATAATATTATACGTTTCTTTACATGTCCTCTAACTTTTATACAATTTACAAATCTTCAAACAATAAACAATTTTATTTACATTAGGATATATACAAATCTCAAAAAGGAACATGATTGCAGAAAATTTTTGAACATTCATTAGGGTTACAAATCTGAAACAAAGAACAGTCTAGTCGATGATGAATTACCACAAATGAACAAACTAGGTCAGTTCATTAGAGGTCTCCATAAACTTAAAGCACCACTAATAATTTGCACTGATGAGGTAAAATATTATTCCTAGTAATGATATATGAAACTTTTCAAATATTTTCGTGATAAGTAATTGTATAGTGTAGAATTTTGCGATTTTATACTATTGCAAAGCCCCTGCTGCATCAGATTCTCTACGGAATCAACGCAAAACCTTTCTGTTGAGAAATAATAAAATATACAGAGAATTTATATCGAAAAACGCTGAGCTCCCGTTAAAATTTCAAACTTATCCATTCTCTGCCCAAAAATACCCCCCCAGTTTTCGTTCACAGACAGTTCATGATTTCGTAACAACTACTTAAAGCCTCCATGTTTTCCAGACTCGATTCGATAGACCGGAATTCATATTGCAGAAACATCCCAGGGTTGAAACAGTAACTAAAATGGCTGCTTTCGCATCACTAGCACTACTTGTCAACGTCTTCGCTTTGCTTAACGTCCAAACCATTCACCATCTTTTCTATGCTCTTCAAATCGTTAGGCGAGGAGGATACTTCAGGCTTTGGTGACGTGGTGCTTGGCCTAACAGGAGGCGATAAGGAACTACTTCGTATTTTACCGGATGGTGAGTTGCTGAGGCTTCTGGTATGGGTGCTGGGGGTTACAGTTTCGAAGGCGCTGCCTAGGGGTGACGAACCAACCCCTGTGGAGGAATTGGGGATGGTGTAGGGGGTGAAACGGTGACCACCCTTCAGGTGGTTGTGTATAGGGGACGTAGGCGATAAGTGGTGACCGTGAGGGCTCGGATGAGCCAGGTTTTGGTAGTGGGAGAACAGAGCAGGGTGCTGAGCAGCCAAGGCCAACTGGGCGTTGAAGAGTAGACTAGGATTCATGCCTGGGTTGTGGGCGCCAGTAAAAAGACTTAAAGGAGGACCGAATGGGGGTCCTCCAGCTCCCCCATACATTCCATGAGGGTACAGGTAAGGTAGTAAATGAGGCGGTGGATGTATCGGAGGACCCACGCTGATATTCGGCGAAGGGTACTCTCCGGAAGGGTTGGAAGGTCCTGCGCTGCTTGATTCTTTGGGTGACGAGGGGCCTGCTCTGAAAGCAGTGCTTCCCGGGGACTCTGAGCAGCTTGATTCTGAGCCTGAATCGTCGTGAAGCCTTCTTCTGAGGTCGTCTTCAGCACCTGGAAATAACGATGAAACTTAGATATTGTTGGGGTTGGAAGATGATTTAAGAATCTGGTAGAACGGATATATACCTGAATGGTTGGCTGAAGATGCAATTGGTGTTGACGCTGTTAAGGAGGGTCTTGGACTGTCGGCAGTGCCAACTACGTCTAGCTCGGAATCGTCAGTTTTGGAGACCGTGCTGCTATCTGCTGACATCCTGGCTGGTAGAGGGTGCGTTGTCTTGTCGTCTGAATGTCTTTGCGCCAACATAGCTTGCCTGAAACAATAGGGAAAAAGATCTGTTAGAACATCCACATTCAATTCGAGTTACTCGATAATAAAGATGATTCGCTAGGTGTGTATTCTGGGTAAAGTACAACAAAACACTTGGTGCTAACTCAAAACTGAGGATCTCCAAAGCCTTGGGAAGTGAACTCTCTATTTTATAGACCGAGATACTGGCAGTTTACGTATGCGCTTAGGAGTGTCTTGAAATGAACCTCAAAGAGGCGCATATCTTCTTTACCACGGACAGCCAGATCTCTGGAATCACATTTCCAGGGATCTCTGCTGACCTGGGAGAGTCTTAACACCATGAAGCAACTGGCCAGAGGCAATAAAGTGACTCTATTATGGGTGCCAGGGCATTGTGGTGTTGGAGGAAATGTAGAAGCCGATGAGCTTGCGGAAAGTACATCAAGGTTAACACCTGCTGTACCTGAGCCTTGCAAAAGACCAATATAAGGCAGCAGTCCAACAATGAGAGTTGGAGAACAGAAAAACCTTCTGGAGAAACAGTGCTGGGTTCACTCAGTCCAAGAAATTCATGATGAACTATACCATTAGGATCAGGGCAAAGGTGAAGCACAACGTTTCAGAATTGGTCTACTATGGATATTCATTATGTGTTTGTTTATATTCCATTACCGGCAGATGCTTCATAATGTCTCAGGCTTTATTATTCTTTTCAACATTGAATAATTGAGTGTTCATAGAAGATCCCAGGATTCAGGGGTATGTACAAATATCCAGACTGAATTCGAGTAAATATAGCCTTCCAAGATAGTGAGAAAGGTATGCATTACAATATACCTTGAATTATTGAGTTTAAATATACAAAGCGACACAACCCAGTTCATTGATTTGATGCACAAATTTTTGGCAGTTTACTTGCCAATTTGCCAACTTAAGTGGCGGCACATAGTAGCTACTAAAGGAACTATATTCGTCCGATCCATTTTGTCACTACTCATTTATCGAAATCTGTAGGAGATTTATTTTCCTTCAGTTCTATGAATCGTAGGCAGGGTCGGATTCGTCCAAATTCGTTACAAACGATGTGATTCAATAATGATGAACTATAAGCCATGAATTTCTCCAAAGGAGTGTTCTCAGGTAGGAAATGAGGGGTGAAAATGTTTCTTGGAGGGATTTAATCGATGAAAAGAATTTGTGTCTTTCTCGTACTCTCTTGAAGATACCTGAAAACCACATAAATCCAAACGCCTTCCAGAAAATGAAGGTTAAATTGGCAACGCAGATTTTCATCACAACTTTATATTCGGCTATGAGAACAGTCATTGCAACTGGTGAGCTGAGGTCGAGAAGTGCCAATTCAACTGCTCAGTTCATTCTGAAAATGAATGATCTTTTCGACTGCCTCAATTCGAATGAAAAATTTGAGGGAAATTATCAGCCATCAGCAATACAAACTCTGACGGAATCAATTGAATTCATTAAGTCTTGGACAGTTGGGAAAAATATTCCCTATTGTTTCAACGGTTCGATACAAACCATCAGTAGCATCCTTCAATGGTGGGAGGAGACGAAGGAAACATTTCCATATTTGATAAAAAGTCGGCTTAACCAGAACCCAATCGAGAATTCATTCTCCAAAATAAGACAGCGTAGGGGTTATGATCCAAACCCCTCAGCTCGATGCTTCAGATTTGGGTTGCAGTCGGTCATGACTGGTTGTCTTGAAAAATGTTCCGATAATTCTAACTGCCAAGACGACAATGATTTCGACCTGTGTACAATGGGAGAATCTGAAAGTAGGCCCATTGATGTGGTTGATTGGACAGATTCGACCATTTCTTCTGCGGATTCGGGAAACGGTGAGCCTAGTGAGGGTATATAAGGGATAAAGAGTTAATTGAACCCCTAAATATCCTAGAATCCGACTAAATCGTTTCTCGGGGTATTAAATGAGGAACATCGCCAAAAAAAAACAAATGCGGTAAGTGCGAAAAAGCACTCCTCATTGATGATTTGAATAAGCTTGGTAATGATTGGATATATATTGCAAATCGAAATCGGATACATTGATGAGGAAAGCGCTGTTGGTCATAAAGAAAATTATGGTCACAAAATCAGAAAAGATATGACTTCAAAGGTATATTTTAGGAAAATTAAAAAAAACGAATTTATAGAAGATTGGAACTCTCCGTTAACTTTGAAAAGCACAGGATTCATTTGTTGAGACAACTGATTAGAGTGAAGCTGTACAGGGGACAGAAAAAAAAAGTGGAGACATTCTGGATGAAATAAAGTCTGATTGTTTTCAGCTTGGGCAAATTTTGTCCAGAGTCATTCCCCAATAAAAATTAATTGAAGCTCATCTGAGGGGACAAGACGACTTACAACCCCACAGCGTAAATTATACAGTACGTAAGGTGGTGTAAGGTTTATAGAGCCAACAAAGACTTTAATTTACACTAGGAGGATCAGGGGGCGTCTCATCCGTCACTTTGCTAACAATTTTCGGCTTTGCATTTTTATGTCGTTAGGATAAAATATGCGCTAGAAGGAAACTCGGTCCTTCCATGTCTTTCGTGGTGGATCCAGGGTAGGATTAGCTGTCTGACTATCGGAGAATCGTGATGTACTTTACGTGTATGTTTGTGGGAGATACTCTCGATATACAGATATGGAAAATGTAGTTGGAAACACTGGGATTTCAGTACAAAATTCGAGCAGTCTTCTAGTCCAGTTGAACAGTGGAATAATCGAAACCTCAGTGCGATTCGATATCGAATAAGCGGCTGGTCTAGTATAATAGCAGTTTCGATCGTAGTGGGGATGCCTGGATCTCTGCTCCTCTTCGCGGATCGAAGATAGAATTCAGTCGCAATCCTTGGATGCGATCAGATATACTGTTTGAAAATAAATTAGATTCCGCTTGAATAAAAATGTTTACTGTTCAAGAGAAAATTCAAATAATAAAATGGTAATTCGGTGGTCAATCAATTGCGGAGACAATAAATTCGTTTATTGTTGCCTTTGGAGATAGGCCGATACCTTCACGTTCGGCTGTTTTCAAACCAGTTATGGTGAAAAAGACCTGAGCACTAATTTTCAAAGGAAATTACTTGTATTTGTGTCATTCATTGAGGCAAATTAATTCCTCCGATAAGAGTGGAATAAAATTGTCGAATTCATTTTCAACGGACATGATAACACCCATCACTTCGCGCGTTGGGACTGTTAGTGTGTTACTGATTCCTCCCTCTAATCTAATTCGATCCGAGATCCTAGATCGTTGCGCTCTGGCCTCTGGCATCCCCACTTCAAACTGCCATAAAACTAGACCAGCCGCTTATTCGATATCGAATCGCACTGAGGTTTCGATTCTTCCACTGTTCAACTGGACTAGAAGACTGCTCGAATTTTGTACTGAAACCCTGGTGTTTCCAACTACATTTTCCATATCTGTATGTATATCTGATTCATCGGTATTTTTATTGGTTATGATGTCCAGAGAGCTGGGAACCAAAAGCAACTTTACTGCTTCTCCTGCAGAATATTAACTACAAGTTTCTGTGAGGAATTTCAAATTCTTTCCGAGTATTATCAGGATCAAAAAGAATCCCTTCAGCCAGAACTGATTTTCAGATCAAATCGAAAAATATAGATCGGTAAGTCATCCGAGCAGATCTGGGTAGACCCGATCCTGTTCGGCTGTTAACAGCGAGGCCTAAATTTAAATTAGATACGCCGCAAAATAAAGAGTAGCGTCTGTTGGTTCGGGGTGAACTCGACGCTAACAGTATCAAATTAACGTTGACATTTTCGGAAGGTCATGAGCAACCAAGTTGGCGCTGATAAAGGGTGCAGATTAAGGGGTAAGAGAGCCAGCCGCATTTGCATTTACAGTAAGTGATATGCATACATTTCAGCGTCGGGATAAACGGGAACGGTTTAAGGTCAATTCCGTCAGCGGAAAGGGCTTTTCGGGAGGACTGATATTTATTACTGAGATTGTTGGGGAAAAAGTTGCAGGATCATGAAGCCAAAACGGTTTAGACCAGAAGAAGATCAAAACTACCAACTTCTATCTGTCAAACTTCAAGACAGTATGGAAAGAGTATTGTTACTCTGTTTGGCTCAATAAATTGATGCACAGTTTTCTATTACGTGGAATTGTCCCGATAGGAAGTGTTGATGTATTAATTGAAAATAGATTGTTGTTTCCTAGAGTTTTTTCATTATGTGACTAGTTTCGCTCTGTATTGTCAGGACATCCTCAGACTAGACTCACTGATCTCTCTCAACTTCGAATATATCCTTATTTGATACGAGGATGGATCGATATCTAGTTAGCCTAGACCAGTTCCATGCATAAACGAAATATTGCGATATCATATCAACGAACCATGACTTATTAGAAGTGTCAGTGGAGAGTTCGACGTCAAGAAAGTAAACCAGAGTTACGCAATAAATTAAAAAAAAAGATGTCCACCGAAATTGTAAAAATCGAAAAATTGGAGTATCGAGCCATCATCAAGTACCTGTATTTAAAAGGGTTAAGAGGTAAGCAGATTTACGAAGATATGCTTAATACCCTTGGTGATCAATGTCCTTCGTATGCGACCGTGAAAAATTGGACTGGAAGCATCAAAAGAGGTAAATTTTCCATTGAAGATGATGGGAAGGTCAGTTTCTGTGTCAGTCCCCGAAAATATCGTTGCAGATCATGACATGATTTTATCAGACCCTCGAATTGGGCTAAAACGGATATCTGAAGCACTGAAGATTTCATACGAACGCGTTCATCATATAGTTCACGTCAATTTGGACATGGGAAAAATTTCTGCAAAATGGATCCCCAAATGTTTGAATGTTGACCAAAAGCGTGCAAGGGTAGAAGCATCGCGTTCGATCTGTGCTCGATTGGAGAACGATGTAGTCTTCTTAAAACGAATTGTTACTATGGATGAGACTTGGGTACATTTCTACGATCCAGAAACAAACCAACAATCGATGGAATGGCGACACTTTGGTTCTCCAAGACCTAAGAAGTTTCGTGTCCAAAAATCTGCTGGAGAAGTTCTTGCTTCAGTTTTTTGGGATTGCCATGGGGTAATCATGATTGATTTTTTAGATAAGGGTAGAACAAAGGTATTTCGTTTTTACAGGACAACGCCCCAGTACACAAATCTCATGTTACCATGCAAAAAATTCGTGATTTAGGGTTAGAATTACTAGAACAACCCCCTTATTTACCAGATTTGGCGCCGTCCGACTATCATCTCTTTCCTCAACTGAAAAAAGTTTAAAAGGTTGTGAATTTTCTTCAAACGAGGAGGTCATAAATAGTGTGGAGGACTGGTTTGCATTGTTTTTGAAAGGTCTAGAGACTTTGCAGGTTCGCTGTAAGGAATGTGTTCAATTAAGAGAACATGTTGAGTAATAAAATATTTTGACATTGAAATTTTGTTTAGTTCTATAGTAGGCTAAGAATTTTTCAATATATCCTCGTATATTTGACGATTCGAAGTTGAGAGAGTTCAGTGAGTCTAGTCTGAGGATGCTCTGACAATACAGAGCGAAACTGGTCACATAATAAAATAAATCTAGAAAACAACAATCTATTTTTGATTTAAGTTTTCTTTACTGGAACTATTAGATCTTCACCTATTAATTGGTTAGCAGTTTTTTCTAAAATTATATCACAGACATGCTTTGAATTGTTGGAATGAAGTTTAATCCACACCTCGAATTCGTTTCCTGATGTGCTCCTATTTTTTATTCCAATTTCCGAGATTGTTGCGTCAACCTTTTTGGAACAATTGTTTTCTCAGTGTTAATAAAATGGAAAAAAAAATTTGGCAGTTTGAAATAGAATACAAAGAGCTAATTACTGATCCTCCGAATAAAAGTTTTGATATTTCAAGGAAAATTTGATCAGTTTTGTATCGTTTACGCAGGATGGTTTTTTAATAGAACTTAGCTGAGAGACCTAGTTGTGAATACGAGGAAAAAGAGGATGCAATAGACAACCTCGTTGATAGTTAGTCCCTCATACAAGGTTCAAGAAGGTTTGAGGGCTAACCATAAAGTTCCTGAATCATTTTAGGGATGGGTAGTTGATTCCAAATCAGTTCAATATATTTCAATTATTTTCTTTTATTCCATTTTATGTGGCTTTGTCTTTGTCCATCTTGGAGAATGTTGGTGTAGGGGAAGTAGGAAAAGGAAACACTCCCAGGAATGTATCTGGATCTCAGGAGAACCAGCTACACCTCCTCACCAATTTTCTTACAGGACATTGTAGCCTCAGAAAGCATCCGGTCAGAATGGGTTCATCGGACACTGAAGAGTGTATATTCTGTGGAGAGAAGGAAGAACTCCTTTTCATCTAGTCTGGGAATGCCTTGCCATTGGAACCCAGAGGAAAGAATCCATTGGGCCAGAAACTTTCAGGATTGAGGAACTAGTCTCGTTGAAACCTTCCCAGTTATTGGATTTCATTAGATCTCTGGAACTGGAAGGCCAGATGTTAAATGCGTAGTGAGAACAGCTCTGTTAGGAGGCACAATAGACCTTAAGGTCACAGTGAACTGTAACCTCCTTCTCTAACAATAACTATATCTTGAAGAGTCCACGTTGTTCGAGAGATTCTCGACTTTTAGGATTCGAAGAAAAATTTAAGGATATCAAGGTGGAAATCGAGAACTGAACTCGATCTAATAGTTCCAGAACCACCCACCTGGAATTCCCCGGAATCCAATCGAACCGAGACCGGCGAGGATCAAAGTCACCGTTGAAAACCGCCACCTTCCCCTCGCCCACCTCTCCCGATCTCGATCCGATTAATACAAAGGATCTCGTGGATGTAAACATGAGTCACTAAATAGCCAAAGTACGCTCGAATTCTTTCAGGTCGCACACGGCCCCCTGCAGACTCTCGAAACTGTAACCGACCCGTAATTATCAAAGTAGTCGGTCAATTTAACTTCCTTATAATTCGACAATGCAACCCCTTTGTCTAGGACCCCAGCGCGAGTCGCCCCCACACGCCGCCGCTGTATCAATGGCAGCAGTCGGCTGTTACGCGGACTGTACTTGATATCGGAGATAATGTGGGCTTGATACGGGGGAGATCAGGTCTGGAACGGGCCTCAGATAGGACTGAATCGTTTAGAAGCAATGGGAACGATGAGAAACAGAAGCCTGGTCCTACCCCAGGCAACACAGACTCTGCGCGATATCTCTGAGAGGTTACAATGCGACTTTTATGGGAGCTCCTACCGGGAGGTCCCAGAGATCTCTATGTAATGTTACTAAGCGAATTTCCCATTGACGTGCCCATGCGATATCTTGGAGACCTCGCCATGCGATATCTTTGGGAACTCACCATGCGGTAACTTGGAGAGGAGAGCGCACCATGCGATTGACAAGGTCAATCTGTTCACGCAGGCGCTATTTGTCTATCAAATCGACTTGTATAAACAGCAAGTTCACCAAGACATCGAGAGGGGTTTTGTGGATAGATTAGTCAGTTGTGTTTATCGGTGTTGTGTTACCTTCTTGTCCAATATTTCGGATAAATGGTATATTTCAACTTGAATAACACCAAAAATATGTGAAAAGGTATTTTTTCCAAAAATCTACTAATTTCTTCCAAAAATCTACCGAAATCTACCGATTTTTTCCGAAGTTGTAGGTACGGAGGGTAGCAACACTGCATTCGTGCAGGACAACAGAGGAGTATTTTCTCAAGATTGTCTGAAAGATTGTACCCAGAGGAAGAAAGAAATATAATGTTTTGAATGATTTTTTTAAATTTTTTTGTTGCAATTTGTTGATAATAAAGATTGAAGGATTTATTCGCTTATTATTTTAGTTTACCTTCTGTTACAGCCGAAAATAATGAATAACTTTTAACACAGTTTCTTGTGTAGATCAATTCAATAATATAGCTGTATACTGTATTCTCATCATACGAATAGGACAAATCAAATTTAGTTTTTGATGTTCTATTAACATTTCGCAATGCGACCTGTATATACCTGTGCAAAGCGGCCTGTGTAGAAACTTCTTATACATCTCGCAATGCGACCTGTTTGAGAATATCTTATACATCTCGCAATGCGGAGGTTAATAAGAAGTTCTCAAAGTCCTCGCCGCGGGAGGTGTATGCGAACTCTCAGTGTGACTTGTTTGAGAATGTCCACGTAGGATATCGTCAAGAGTTCTCTGGGAACTCTTCAGTGGCGGACATTTGGAGAAGATAAAGAGCTCCCTGCGACCTCCCAAAGAAGTCCCAAAAGGCGTCACAATTTCTTAAAAAGAAGTCGCAAGGATTTCTCTGGGATATCTTTATGTTGCCTGGGACTCAACCCGCCGTACAGCCCAGACGTTGCTTATTCGAATCTTCCGATGGATACAACATGGCCTGGATGCACAGATAGCGGCCATAGAGCCGTCAATTGTCAGAAATATGGGAAAATGTACTAGCTACCGATGTAAAATAAATACTTTGAACTTTGAATGTATAAAGCTTCGAGAAACCACAGTCTCCTCTTCAAGATCTCATTCTCCTCCACATATCTTTCCCCTGCAATTTCGAAAGAAGACTTGAGGCAACAGATTCGACTAAAACAAGATCTCGATTCCAAACCAAACCAGCAACGGCCTTGGAAAAGCATCAGCAGGATCTAACTATTGTAGATCAAACTTCCAAAAGTCCCTCATCAAATCAAACACAAGAAATCCCACAGTCGATCCAGCAAAATTGGCGCGGTACGGCCCTGGCGCCTGCTTCCTATCGCCCCGTTATTGACCACAGCAGGAAACGACGCTGCAGGATTTAGATGTTGGCGGAGGTGATCAATTCGACGCTTAAATTGTCCGACCTGTGTAAAACAGCCCGGGGATGATGCGAATACTAACAGGGACCACAGGATTCAATTTGGTTCCCTACGAATTATTTCTTGGTTGCGGGTTGACGGGGCGGAAAGGGATATCGGGAAGATATTCGTCTTTTCTTCCTTCTATCAATTAGAGTTAATGCTGAGTGGAACCCATTTCTTGGGAACATTCGTCAGATTCGAAAATAAGCTGAGAACGACGTGTAAGGACTGAACGAGAATAAATTCGCTAACACAAAAACGCTTATATCTTTTGAACCACTGGACCGATTTCGAAAATCAAACTCATTTTCGAAGCATCTTCTAATTCTAATGAAAACTGTTTTTACAATGAAACAACCAGAACTATATTTTACGGAATTCATGGATTTCTTCTGGAATTCTTCCCATCATGCTTCTTATAGTGTTCTCAGTCACTTTCTGGGATGCTGTCTTTCACTTTTGCTTGAATTCCGCTAATGGTTTCGTTGATTTCTTAGTCTTCTTCAATTCTCTTTTTACCAGGGCCCAATATCTTTCGATTAACCTGAGTTCTGGGCAATTTGGTGGATTGGTTGACTGCGTACAACCCACTATTTGGGCCACTTTCCGTCCTGAAAGTTTAGGATTCTTCTGAAAAAGGCTGATGGCTTTCTTCACTTTTTTTAGGTTAAGAAACCCTTTTTTCCTGACCGTTCCTTCCTTGCGGTTAATTGTAAGATATTCGTTGAAGCGCTTAACAACTCTTGATACCGTTTCCGGACGAACGCGAGCCTCTTTTGCGATTCTTTTGAAGCTCCAGTTTTGATTATTTTGAAAAAGTTTCACTATAAATTCTCGTGTTTTCACTTCGCTTGACATTTTGCGACAGAGAATTGGAATATCTATGAAGTAAATGTTCCACATGTTTCTGACGTTCATAACAAAGCTAACTATGATCAAATTTTGATTTTTTCTCAATTGGTTCAAGAGATATAGGCGTTTTTGTGATAGCGAATTTATTCTCGTTCAGTCCTGAGCTGAAATAAGGCCTGAATTACTCAAAACAGAGGTCCAAAATTGAGGGTTGCATCCAGCTGATTACAAGAAAACCACCCATATTGGTAAGGCAACATCTTCTAAAAACTCAAACTCGCTCTACGTAGGCAATACTTTGAGTACAGAACATGGTAGATCCAATTTAAAACTTACTTTTTTTCCCTCTTGCCTGCCCCTGTGTCCCTGAAACCCTTGGCGAAGGGATTATTGTCGATTTTGAGTTGGGTGATCTGCAAACAAAGAATAAAATTAGTTTTTCAACCTAGATTTATGGTTCAAGTAATATGCCATTCATAGTCGCGTCGGGGTAAGAACGTAACAATCTACTTGCGTTTATGCATACGTAATTGGAGTTTTCAACTTTTAAACCTAGCGCATTATCCTCTATTATTGCATTTTCGAGTTCAACAGTGCTCCATCTATAATTCAGCGACGTGAAAAAGTCGTAAATGGTGCTGTTACATAGTTTACCATTTCGTGTCATTGAGAAGCGATGATATCCGCTTATTTCCATCGCAATAAAACTGAGAAATTATACTTTTGACATCGAGGCAATCAGTCACTTTGATTATTATTTGATGTATCGGATTCGTCTGTGTCATAATAAACTTTTCCTATAATGCTGCATGTTGGTAAGTGCCAATAAGGAGACGATTAACGTCCATTCTAGACCTGTTAGGCATTTATCATCGTACGATCGTGACAATATATGTATGATATAATTACAGTTCATTGGGAATTGTTAATGAATACGTCGTCAATGTCGCATTCGATTAACTTTGCCAAGACGCCATTCACTTGGCGAATCCTGAATTGAAATTATCGCTTTTAATTGGAGATGAATGCTGGATCATTCTTCGGACCAAATTATTGAGCTATTAGCTTGATTGGAATTCGTTTTATGCCCCTGAATGTGCTGGTCTTGAATGTCAATTACATATGTGCAAAATCTTTGATACGGTCATAACTGTGGATTACCAAGGAAAATATACTAACTGACAAAGAAACTGCAACATCTAGAAGGTGCTGTTCAAATTTAAATCTTTTTTGTGAAACATAGACAGTATAGCAAGGAGTGAGTGATAGAAATTTGAAGAAAAAACGGAGCATTTACAATTTTTTTTAATAAATTTGTCAATAATGTGTTTGCCTATAGCGATTATTCATACACTCATCAACACGTCTTGGCATTGGTACAATAAGATGGTCTATTTCTTCTTGAGGGACATATCCCAAGCTACCGGTACGCATTTTTCCGTTCCCTATACAGTCAGCGCGACAGGTCGCTCTCACCGTATAGGAAACGGAATGCAAAATGGAACACTCCGTTTCCTAGCAGATATGCGCGATGTGCTCACTGCCCTGTTAGTCTTTTGGGTGCCGATGGGACAAATTGCAAATTATTAATAAAGTTTTCTTACTTTCTGTATAGCTTTATTAGGTAGACACTACCACATTTTTCCTCTGTGAACATTTTTGTAGTCTTTTCTCGATTATTATTGAAATGAAACTATTGATTTTGATTGAAAGTGTATAATTCAAATTGTTTACTAACATTTTTATTCAAATCTAATAAAAAAAACAATGAAAATACTACTTCTTCACATTGAATTCATTGTAACAAGACGAATGGTATCCAGTGAAAGTATCATACCAATCGTCAGGTAGAATGACATTTCTATATTTGTGATTATGATGTTCTCTTGGTGCCAAGAATATTTTGCACAGTTTAAGGATGCCACTTCCTCCTTTTTCGTTTCAAAGCCACGGATATTTTTCAAATGTTTGCTCAAAAAACACTCCATCACGACTAAGAATATTATATCGGCAACAACTGAAATTGCCGAACTTATTCGTCGGACAGCTGGATGATAGTATTCAGCACATCCTTCTTAAATGGTCCTCAAAAAATCAAATGTTTATTTGTAACATGAGCAAAGTTATATCCGATAAATGCATATAGTCTATTCATAACCAAATGAGAGCAGTGAATTCTTTAATTTTTGAATGAATGCCACATTTTTTTTTTCGGACAACTGGTGCACTACATTGTATTTTCAAGGTGGAGAGAGAATAAAAAAAAAGACATTATTCATAATTTTTTATCCCAAAAAATCTTCGTTTTCATTTGTCGGACAAGGAAATCGCCACATTTTTCTGTCGGACAATTGCATTTTCATACTTGTATCAACCGATTCTGAAAAATTCGGGAGCAGGAAGAGTACCTATTAATACTTTGAAAAAAATGCGATTTTCAGTCATGTTTATGTTGGTAGACAATCATCTACAGAAAGTAAGAAAACTTTATTAATAATTTGCAATTTGTCTCATCGGCACCCAGAAGACTAACAGGGCAGTGAGCCTTCGACGTCCGGTGCCTACTCTTCTTCGATTTTGGGCATTATCAAACCATTCTTGACAACATCTCACAACAGTGTTAGATTTCTGTTTATACGGTAAGCGATTTCTTGAAATTACATTCTCATAGCCTCCTATGTGATCGGTTGCTTGTTCACTTCAATGAATAACTTTACGATGTATCCTGTTACTGTATTCACTTCGTTCTCTTTATCTGAATGGAAATGCCGAAGACCATTATCAATATAAAGCACTCATTAGGTTTTTTCATTAATGGAATTATCAATGAACCTTTCGACACAACATATTTTAATTGCCTCTATCTCATACATCTTAAAGCACGATCTAACAGCAGAGGAAATATGCAGATCTATTCAAATGGCCTAGAGAACACGTTTGCATGTAATCTACGGCCTAAGATAACTCCTCACCGTTGAAATTTCTTCATTAATGTTGTGAATCTCGAAAAATGTCAGTAGTCGGCTCTCAAGATTCCCAATAAACGCTTTTGAAGTTCGCAACGGCCATAAATCCGTACAGAAACGACCGCGGCAGTTTTTTTACACCACATGTGTGGTTTGAAGAAAAATTAGCATTATTAATTGATTACAGACTAATGTTCGTTGGATTTATCGTACTTTAAGATCACATGTTATGATTAATGGTCTTAAGGGAAGAAGAATACAGGTTTTAGTAGCTTACCTTCTCGTTTTGATATGCTGTAACGGCTATGAACTCGGTCTCTTTGAAGACGTACGTCCTAAACGTCGAGTAAGGGAGCTTGAGGATGTCGTTCGCCCTCACCAAGTGGAACCTCGGCTGGTATTTGTGCATCGAGTTCAGTATCGTCTGAAATAAAGAATTTTATTTATCGATTTGTTGTTAATTCTTGATATTAGAACAGAAGAAAAGTGACAGATGACATTGACGTTTGACAGATGACATTGACATTTGACGGATGACATTTCTCTTGAGTCAGATGTCAATTTGTGGGTTAGGTTAGAATTTGGGAGTGAATTGAGCTATTCGTGAAGGCGAATACGAGGTGGATTCGCGGTAAAACTGCGGGTGACGTTCTAGGAATCTCGGCCGAGTAGGTAAATGAGCGACGGGGATTTCAAGAACTTGGCGATCAGCCCTGAATCCAAATGCGAAAATTATGCCCGTTCGCATGACGTGAGCGCTCTCGTAATGGCCGGCCGATGTAGGAAAGGCTCATTTTAATATTTCGAGCCTCACACCGTGCGGCGTCTTAATACAAATATAAATAATATCCGAAGATCGCCGTCAAAGTGGCCGCTTCTTTATGGAATATGTTGCCGGGTCGTTCCGGCCGCTTGGCGAATCTTTACACGTCCGTTTCGCGACGATCAGCTGAAATTTTACATCTGTAGGTTCGTTATTTATGCGTGCGGTCGATGCCTTGCGGGAATATGCGCGCCAATTAACCGGGGACGCCGGCCGATCGGGGTTTTAATCGAAAATGGAACCAGTTATCGGCTTCCGACCCCGACGCCACTGAGACGTTCGATCCCGACCAAATATGAAGAGATCAAATCGTCTCCCACCGCTATGGTCGGGATGGCTTCGTCGTCTTCCCGATGAGACACTGCGGCTTCAGATTCTATATATTGCCGTTTCGAGGGGTTCCACAAGGAACCGTCCTTGGTCCCGTCGAATTCTCAGTTTGATCGCCACGCGGTCACGAACATGAATTCTATAACAATCGGTCGGTTCAAAGGAGAATTGCCGTTTCGAGAGGTTCTCCAAGGATACGTCCTTGGCCCCTTCGAATTCTCTCAAATATGAAACTATGAAGGGCTCTAGGTGATCTGATTCGGACTGAAAACTTGATTCGAAGATCCAGAGCGTGCTTTTCTGATTGAAGACACCACAATTGCGATCCTTCCGAGAGATACCTCATTCAGAGATGCCCACCACAGCTGCCTGTCGTTTCTGGATGCCCATCAGGGCCAGATCGAATCGAAAGAAGCACGATACAAATGGCAACGTCCAGCGTTATCAAGACCCACTGACTTCGCCTCAGGCGACGCTATAGTTATATAGTTATAGTGAAAAGGGGTTACAGTCCACTGCGACCTTAAGGTCTACTGTGCCCCCTTACAGAGCTGTCATCATCGCGCCTCCTACAGCTCGCCCTCCAGTTCCAGAGATTTGATGAAATCCAGTATCTGGGACGGCTTCAAGGAGGATAACTCCCCACTTCTACAAGTTTCTTGTCCAAAGCTATCTTTCCTTTGGCTTACAATGGCATAGCATTCCGTAACCAGGTGAATAGGAGTTTCTTCCTCCTCCCCACAGAATCTACACTCATCAGTGTCCGATAAACCCATTCTCAACAGATGCTTCTTTAGGCGACAATGTCCTGTGAGAAAGCCAGTGAGTAGGTGAAGTTGGTTTTTACTGAGATCCAGATATTTTTTGGATCTAGCAGTTTCAACGTTCCGGAGGAACTTTTTGGACTGATCCATTCCATGGGAGATTCCGCCAGAGTTTTTCTCTTTCGGTTTTCTCCTTCAGCATAAATTCCTTCTTATAGGTGCATTTTCCTATACCACAGAAGGGTTCTGGACCAGTGAGTGGCGTCTGTGCGCCCTTTCTGGCCAGTTTATTGGCCTCTTCGTTTCCTACGATTCCCGAATGACCGGGAACCCAGATTAAAAAGACCTTATTCTTCTTGCCTACCTCATTGAGTTTGTTTCGGCACTCCCAAATCAGCTTTGAGTCAATGACGTAGGAGCTCAGTGCTTTAATAGCAGCTTGACTATCTGTATGAATAGCTATATCGCACTTCTTATAGTTTCTTTCTAGATGTATATCTAGACATCTTCCGATTGCAAGTATTTCCGTTTGAAGGACGCTTGTACAGGAGCCCAGCGATAGTGCACACTTGGTACTTGTCCCATAAATCCCAGCGCCAGCTCCTGTAGTGGTTTTAGAACCATCAGTATACCATTTCATTGTATTTTCTTTGAGATTGTAGTTGGTGTATTCCCTTTCCCAATCTTCTCTTTTACTTAGCATTGTACTGAAGTTCTTCTCAGTGCTTACTTTCTTGATCATTACATCGCTAGGAAGGTTTGCAGATGAGGTGTAGTCATTCAGAGAGGACCAAGCTCTCTGAAACCTGACTCTCTCATTGCCTGCTCCTTCTTTAGATACTCTGAGGATGGCCTCATGGGCTACCCTATCAATCACTAGATGTAGAGGTGTGAGGTCTGTGATGATCTCAAGCGCCCTGGTTGGGCACGTTCTCATAGCTCCCGTGATGCACACACAGGCAAGCCTTTGTACTTTGTCGAGCATTTTCCTCGTACTTGCCTGACTTGTCTTTGCAAACCAGGCTACTGCCCCATATGTGACTATAGGTCTTACAATCATGACGTACATCCATCGCAGTATTTTTGGGTTACAGCCCCAATTCCTGCCGCATAGGCGACGCTAAGAAGCCAACTGATCTCCTACCGTCGGGATGGTTTTGTCGTCTCCCCGAGGAGAAACTACGGCTCTGGATTCTCTAAGAACCCGTCGGTTTAAAGGAGAATTGCCATTTCGAGGGGTTCCACAAGGATACGTCCTTGGCCCCGTCGAATTCTCTGTTAGATCACTACACGGTTATCGAAAGGGAATTATATGGAAAATTGTGGATACCCTGAAATTTTGTGCCTGTGGAATCGAAATATGTATCTTTGAAGAACTCTAGGTGATCTGATTCGGACTGAAAACTTGTTTAGAAGATCCAGCTTTTTCGATCCATCCACAAGATAATTCAGAGATGCCCACTAGAGCTGCCTGTCGTTTCTGGAAGCCCATTTATCAGGGCCAGATCGAATCGAAAGAAGCACGATACAAATGGCAACGTCCAACGTTATCGAGACCCACTGACTTGACCCTCGGGCGACGCGAAGAAGCCCCTCGACCACTGGCTCACTTCTGGCGCCAGCTAACATTCCGTCATCGATGCTGCGACAGATAAACGTACGACATTCCGGACCATAGAAGAAGAGGACGCGGCTGCCCTTCGTACCTTGCGGAACACAGATCGTCGATACGAAAATATGCATATTTCAGTAGGTCCCGGTATCAACAGCGGACCGGCAAACCAGTTCTTCGTTTTTCCCTCCCGTTGGATGATTTGTGCGAGGTCTGCAGACTTGCCTGTGTGGTCTTCTACGCGGACTCCCAGTCGGGTCTCACGCGTACCTACATTTGAATATCCGGTAGATACTGGCGGTACTGCGGACCGCACTCGGGTCGAGAATTGGCTGGTATTGGGACTGAGATCGCTAATTATATCGTTGCGATCTGAGTAGGCTGCTAGGAGGCCTCAAGGGTCGACGTTGTACCGCGCAGGATCTACGGTTCGGTCGAGATAGCGATAGAGGGGATACGTATGCGAAAAAAGTCTGATAGATGCGGATCGTGTCGATCTGGCGGCTGTGTCAATTAGCAGATGCAAATGGGGATGATTTGCGATCGCGCTGACTTAGTATCTGCAGGATTTAGAGGCTCGATGGTTCTAACCGCTGAAATATCCGCCTCAATGATTTCTCGGAAGAAACATTCGAACTGTCTTCGTTTTAATTGAATGTGGGACGATTGATTCTTGAATCTTGTTTATGATCGTTCGGTTGATGTCGTTATTCTATTCTTTCCAGATGACCAGCCTTTTTTGCGTTAGATTCCTCACCTTTAATGCTGAACGTATCAGATCAGTGCTGGTCCGTTTTGACATACACTGCGCAGAAAAATTAACGCACATTATGGAAATCTCAAATTTATTCTACAACTGAAGGTGTTCTCAATGATAATTATTTTTATCAGAATTATGCATGCATATGTTATCCACTTTCAACGTTTTTCTTCAATACAGATGTTTTCTCTCAGCAGGAATAAAAAAAGATGATATTATCAGATTTTGAATGTATTGGCTTCATTCTAAAATCAGTTGTTCTCGATCAATTCTAGTGATCAATAGTTTTTCTTTCGTTTGATTTTCTACACTCGATCGCTATGCAACGCGAAACACGCAATTGGACCCAAGAGAAATGTGCCCAAGCGGTAGTTTTGCGAGAAGAAGGGTGGACATACACAAGAATTGCAGAAAGGTTTGGAGTTTCCCATACAAGTGTGTCCAGAATGTTGCAGCGATTCAGGGAGACAGGTATGAATGTCCGAAGACCAGGACAGGGTAGACCACGGGTAACAACTGCCATTCAAGAACGTTACTTGAGAGTTTCTTCGTTGAGACAACGGTTTGCAACCGCTCGCCTCCTTCAAAATCAGCTTGAGCAAACTCATGAGCTGCAAATTAGCACCCAGACAATAAGAAATCGCCTCAGAGAATATGATTTGAGGCCTCGTGTCGCGGCAAGAGGCCCAGCTCTTACCCCAGCCCATCGAAGGACGCGTTTGGATTTTGCGAGAAAGCATATCCATTGGGAAGAGGCCCATTGGGAAAGAGTTCTCTTCACAGATGAGTCTAGATTCTGCCTCTACCATTGTGATCGACATTCCCTTGTATACAGACGTCTACATGAAAGATATGCTCAGTGCAATTTCCTGAATACTACTGGTTTCGGGGGAAGATCGATTATGGTATGGGGTGGAATATCTTTGACTGCTCGCACAGACCTAGTGGTCGTTGATAATGGAGCTATGAATGATGATAAGTATATAAGGAACATTCTTGAAGAGCATGTAGTGCCATTTGTCCCATACATTGGTGAAAATTTCATTTTTATGGACGATAATGCCAGACCCCATCGTGCGCGCATCGTTCAGGAGTACCTTGAAGAGGTTGAAGTCTCTCGAATGGAATGGCCAGCAAGAAGTCCAGATCTCAATCCGATTGAGCAGGTTTTGGACAACCTCAATAGAAGGCTGAGAAGTTCAGAAAATCATCCAGCTACTCTTGATGACTTAGGAATCCAACTCGGAGAAATCTGGGAAGGATTAGATCAGAACATTTTAAGATCACTCATTTTGAGTATGAATCGTCGTTGCCGAGCTGTAATTAACGCAAGGGGTGGAAATACCAAGTATTAATATCACTTATCAGCATTTCAGTATTTTGAAAATTGTTCATTTCTCTTCTTTCACATAAGATTCGGTGAAATCCTGAATTTCGTCTTGTTTCGTTCAAAACCTCCCCGAGAGAACATAAAAAATAAGTTATAAAGTCAATGTAGAGTTAACTTTCATTAAAATTGAGATTTTCAGAATGTGCGTTAATTTTTTTGCGCAGTGTATTTAAAAAGTCATGAACCAAGCTTAGACATATGTTAAACAACTGGTTCAAGACATGAGTGATTTTGTTTTGGCGCCATCTACTTTTGGTTGTGTGCCAAATCATCGTAATTTTCTTTTTTCTTTCGAAGAAGAGCTTCAAAAAGTTCAAGGATATGCTGCTCTAAGTAAAACAGATTGCCCTGATAGGTTCTGACGCTTGAAAGACGGTGATTTCGCTGTTGACCACCGTCCGCGTGGAGTAAGATCAAAGGCCATCGAAGACGCAGAATTCGAAGTCCAAACGCTGGAAAAACTATCTTCAGCATTAGGAGTTACCCACCTAGCCATTTTCAAGATTCTCCATGCGTTGGGAATGATTTAAAAACAGGGACGTTGAATGTCTTTTTACGTCTGCGAACAACTGCTTCAGCGACAAAAAAGGAAGAGTTTTCTTCATCGCATCGCGACAGGTGATGAAAAATGAAACTATTACAGCAACCCAAGAGGAAGAAAGTCTTGGGGACTGCCCAAATATTAACGCTGCGAAGCTTATGCTGCGCATTTGGTTGGATCAGGTCAGTTTTCTTCATTATGAGCTCTTGGAACCGAGTGAAATCAGTACTGGGGAACGATCTCGACTTCAATTGAGGCTATTGAGTCGAGCACTGCTCGAAATATGGACACAGTACGAGCAGAGGCACGATAAAGTGATTATACAGCATGACAACAGTCGGCCTCACTGCTAAACCTGTTGAAGCCTATCTGGAAACGCCCCAATGAGAAGCATTCATCTATTTCGAATTATTTTGTAGTCGCCTAGGCTGTAACTTTTATACCAGAATGAATATTCAATTAGTTTTGATAGAGAAATATGCTCCATGAATAGAGTAAACACTTCGCCAAAATTCAGTACATTGGAAACAACAATTATCAAGATACAGACAGAAAAGTGTTATTTCCCAAGGATGTTCGACACCCTGTATCTACCAAACGAAGCTGAATTTTGAAAAATGGCACAGGTAAAAGGTTCTTCGTTTGATGAGAGGAATCTACAGTTGAAGTTTAAAAGGGTTGAATATTATAATTGCACTTTCAAAACTTAAGGGAATTTCTTCTAATTTCCCAGTGCTGCTTCACAGTGATGTGTGTGGTGAAGAACCGTCGGTACGTCTCGTCGGTAGAAATATGCTTGATTTTTGTCACGACGGTTCATCGGTTGTCGTGTCGTACCGACTGTGTGTGGGGATTTCGTCGAGAATCGGCGGTTTTTTTCCATTAGCGTAGTATAAGTCCCATATTGACCGTTTCTTTATTTCCATTTTTATTCAGCACCGAAACCGCGAGATGTTTCCTCTTCATGACGTGCTTATTGGCGAACGACAGCAGAATAACTGGTAGAATTTACCGAAGTGTGTGGGCAAAACAGTTCTGCGATATGACTCGGCGGTTCGAACCGAGGCGAGGAAAACGGATGAAAAATAACGATGTCTATGCCGGCTTAACAGATCTGCCTTTGCCAGTATTGATGCAGAAGCATCCCACGGCTCAAGATGCCCTTTCAGTTCGCGGAAAAGCAACATCTGGCGAAGCTGGCTCCACTCGAAATCGTTAAACCGCGGGAGCGTCTGCCTGATAACAACCTCCGCAGATCCAACCTGTACAAGACCGAAATTAAACAGTCATAAAGCCCCGATCGAAATTCACACAAGGTCGTTCGCACCGTAGATAAAAATCCCGTCATCGCCTGCCACGATTTTTATTCGTCTGCCAACCCACGATTTCCCCGAATCACTTTATAAAAATAATAAACCCGCTCCTTATAAGGCCGCCATCGCTGACTTCAATGAGACCGCCTCATATTATTTAACATTTCAACACCAGTTAAGTACTGTATTATCACTCTTCTTGAATATATATGCATTTGTGTTAAAAGGAACGGTCGCTCTTGCGTTTGGTCGAAGAAGGCTCTGGAGGAACGGTGAGCTATTCGACTCGGCCAACTGGATCCTTATCTCCACGGTAGCGTCTAGATACCTCGCTACGTTAATGTAAAATTGCTGTCTTTAGTCCGACTGGCAACCGCTAGATAGCCACCCGTGCGCCCTGAGTTATCGCTGTTCAAGAGATGAACTTCGATGTCGACTGGGTGGACCACATTTTTCAAGCTTCATCCGTCTGGTCTCCAGAACCCCCTTGGGCGCAGGGATGCCACAAATGACCCAACAGTTTATGTTTATGACCCTGAAACTATTTTCAAAACTTGGTCCTTTGAGCCGGTATGTCAATATGGCAAGAAACTACTGTGAGTTTGTGTTGAGTTTTCTATTTCAAGAACGTAAATTTAAGATGACTGACTTCCTCTGGCGCATACTAAGATGCCCTGTAACCATTCTAAAGATGAATCTAGGGTCTGATATCCCTAAGATAAGGCTAGATGGCCCCATCGGTCATCAAACTGATAAAGAGACCGCTTCCGTTCACCCAGACAAACCATTATCTACCCATTCGTATTCGATCCCACGAAGGTGCGTAAAACTGGGAGCCGACCATAGAACGCGAGAATTTTATATGCAATATGGCCGTCGTCTTCTTCCCTTCTTATCTTTACGGCCTCAGCCGTGGGACGTTATATTTCGATAAATTGAAGAATTTCTTACAGCTTCGCGTTATAACGACCTTAGCCGCTCTCTCGGACGGTTAATTGACAGTTTCTTAAACGGTCCAAGCCGCGGCAGTGTTTTTGAACGTATCCTTTTTCGATTTTATAGGCGCGATGATTTTATGGGGGATTTTTATGAAAAATTCCTTCGGTCGGGACGGGTTAATGAAATTTGAGGCATCTTGAACGTTCTTGGTGAAGACTTTTTCGAAGAAGAAGAGTTGGTGGTAGGTGAGGAAGCAGTACAAGCAGTCAAATACGAGTAGAAGATGGGTTTATATTCATATTATCAAAATTTTCTTCCCAGACCAGAAGTGACTCTCTATACAAACCCTGCTACTACGAGTCTCTTGAAATATTCAATAAATACCTTGTAACTCATCGCATAAACATCGATTGGCTGAGAATTACCATAAGGAGATGACGTTCAGGACGGACAAGGAATACGTATTTGACGTTCGCGTTAAATGAAACTTCAAAGGAATATGCCCGATATTTTATTCTCAATAATCCTTTAAGAACTGAATAATTTAAGTGAACAAGCGCTACACATGTCGACGGGGAGTGATGTGTTCAGGAACGGATCAAGGCTGAAAAAAGAGCGAATAATGGTCCTATCGGAAAAAGAAGAATTCAAACAGAAGCGGATTGAGAGAGATGCAACAGAGTCATATGTAAATCACTAAGGTTCTTGCCACTAATTTATCCGCTTGTAACTTAAAATTCCCAGTTGAAGGTAGTGGGAGCCTCTTTTGATAATGGTGTCCCACAAGGGTCTATTTTGAGACCCAATGGCTTTGTTTTCTCAGGTTTGCAATCTTAGGAAGATGAGTGAAAAATAGGGTTGTTTGTTAATGGATTTATAGAGAGTACAAGCTTAAATTGATGCATATTTGACCATTAAAACACAAATTGAATAAAACTAGCACCAAAGCTTTGAATAAAGTACCTACAGCTGGTACTGTCAAGTGTGCGATGTTGATGGCTTCAAGATTTTGGCTATACGAACTCACTCAAATTTCGTTCCTACGGGTTCATGGCTCTACTGAAAGTTGTAGTTGTTACGGTTTGAATATCATGCGTATGGCGTTCCGCAAGGGTCTATAATGTAGCTCAGAATGTTCATGGAATCATTTCAAGATATAAAATCGAAGATTTATTTTTTGGCTCCTTTTTTTGTAGCGAGATGTCAGTTTTAGTCACATGGATTAATGAAAAATGGTCGCAAGGTGCCTGTGCAATTTCAAAACGAATTGAAAAGATAAAAAGAACCTAAAAGAGTTATTCTGCGTTGCAGTTTCTCACTACAATCTAGCACAGACCCTATTTATACACAAAATAGAGATTAGCTTTCAAGAAAGATTTGTTACGAATGAACACAGACCTAACGAAACGTTGAAAACACTTTTACTGATTTCTGAATGTAAGTATACTGAAAAGGATAAAGCTGACGAAAAAAGTATCAAATCTGGGATATCTATGAGAAAAATTCCAGGTTGAATGTTTTCTTGGTGAATTCCATCAAATCGCAGTTGGCGAATGAGACACAGACATAGATCTAGATTGTTTATGATGATTTTAAGTACATATTTCGACACATCTATCAACGCAACGTTGTTCTTTCTACATAGAGGTCGTAGTAATTACGTATTTATCAAAATGCTTATTCACTCTGGGGAAATAATGAATTTGAGAAAATATTACGTGAATTCACTAATTACAAAGACCTGGCGAATGTTGAAGAAACTTTTTTATGTGTTAATACTGGAAATATTTCACGTATATAAACATGGTTGGAAGATTCACTTATGCTATTCTCTTGTTCGGAAATCGAGAATCGAGTGTTGAAATTTTTACTGAAAAAAAAATGAACAGAATAGTCTGTTACTTTGTGATAGTTCATTCGAAAAAATAATAAAAGTATACCTACTCGAATAACCCCACAAAAAACTTCTAAACGAACAAACGGACCTATGAATGGAATTCACCACTTTTCAAAATTCTCAGGAAATAAGCCTACACAAGACATTAGAATAACTTTTTGCACAACTTGAAATACTTCAGTCTGAAAATGTAGTAGTACTACGAATTCTGTGAACAGTTAAATCTGAAAAGAACTTACTCCATTCACAAGGTTAAAAAAGAGTAAATTCAAATTAGCATTGCCAACGTCTCTGAGAATAATTTTGAGATTGCCGATGTATCACGAGTGCCAATCTGCGCTAGTTTTAAGTAAAAAAAACTTGATAAACCGAAGTCTTGGCCAACCGGGATACTTTATAAAAGTGAATGGAGTACCTATACCTTATCTCCCAACTACCATTACAAAGTAGGTATACTGTACTGTACTTGTCTAAACTTACGATGTGAGATATGAGGAGAGCTAGCCGTTCAAACGAAACTAAATAAGATTGAGTTCTCGATTAAATCAATTTAGTATGGAGTTCCACAGGGTTCTCTTATTGGCCCATAAAAATCCACTGGCGGGAGAATGGCTATGTTTCTGCTTTAGTTGCAGTCGACAGAAGGGAGAGTAGGAGAATAGTTTTTCACCGCGCAAACGTCATGAACAAATAAAATAAAAATATTAGATTTTTAGGCGCACTGTCATTTTCAAGAATTCAAGAAGGATTGTATCCAATCATTACAATATTTAATATGCAGGTAGATATTAATTTTTGAAACGAAGGATGACAGTTTGATTCGCACATTTTATACCGTGGTTGACCACAGATGAATCAAACGTTTGGTTCAATGTTCTCGTAAACTTGTAGAGCAAGGTGCTCGACTATCGAAATAGACAAAACGCCATAATTTTTCTTCCGATTTCACCTTCCCATGAAGACAAAGTTGCCAGTCACTTAAAGTCACAGAACTCCATATAAGGCGCCCAACCTAACCTAAACTGCGGCCACTGTGGACAATCGTTATTAAATCATCCGCGAGGTCGCGTCGGCCTTGAGAAACCTCCGAGATGCGGCCGAGACAGGCGGCAGGGGGAGGAGGAGACGTTTAACTCTTTATTTGTTTTATAAATTAAATTCCGTGAAATCACGGTCCGAAGGGATCATTAAGGAGGATGCCAGGCGGGCAATCTTTAAAAATAAAATTATCCGGGCCCAACGTGCCGACCGGTGGCGCCATCTGGCCCCGCCCCTTTCGCACTCTGTCGCTCGCGCTTGCGGTCCACATCTCCCGTCCTTGTTCGAGGGGTTTACGGAGTTTGGGCAGAGTTGGACTAGAGGGCGGTGGCAAGCGAGAGCCGTGGACGCGTCGATAAGAAGGTAGTGGTGACTATTTTTGCTGGGGGAATTGGGTTCTTAAACCTGGACATGTAGATTCCTTCTTTGTCCACCATGTTTTGGCGGCAAAAATATTTCTGTGATCGCGCGCACAAACTTCCGATTTCTTCTTCTTCTTGAAATAGGTAGTTAATAGCTGGTGCTTTCCGATCTGTTCAACATGAAATAAAATATGGAATATCCTTCTGGAGCAGGCGCAAAATGAAAAATTCTTGTCTCCTTATTCTTCTGAAAACCGTTACAAAAGTACCTCTAAATTTCCATTACAGTTCGAGTGAATGAACCGAGAAAATAAAATCGACATTCATGGCGTTATATGCTCGAAGGACCGATTTGGTTAATTACCAATTCGATCAACAAACATAAGGTAAAAGACTACACGATAAAATGCAGCCCATAATCTCATTTTCCCACAATTTTAACATCTGTGCAATATGGCTTTTAAATCCTTAAATATCAGGCATTAAATTCTTTGTCGGCGCAGTAAACTCATCTCCGTATTGAAAGCAATTAAACGAATATCAGTAATTAAAGCATCGAGTTTTTTCGATCTCATTTAACATACAAGTCATTTCCGATCAGTACTTTTACTGCAATTTAAAGAAGAGGAGGCCGTAAATTTATCAGAAATGAGTATAATTAAACGAAAAAGTTTATAAAGAATATTTTGGATTTTATTGACGTCTATTCCATTGTAAATTATGTCATGGCATTTTCAACATCTGGAGAATTTTCAAAGATTATTGGAGAAATAATTCTTCAATCGATATTGCCTCTATTTGATGTTCTCAATTTTAAAAGAATAGAATCAGTTTTTTTAAATGGGATGAAGCTCTCTAAGATCGGGCTTATCTATTAAAATATTGGTTCATATTCTTCTTTTCTTGGTAAATAAATCAAAGCCTTTTTCAAGCGCGACTTCCAATAGAATACATGTAGTAGTATAAAATTCAGAAAACCATACGATTCTGCCAAACCCACTGCATGAAAATTTTATATAAACTAGGTATTTAGTGTCGAAGAAATTATATCAAAATAATCCCATCACTTAGTTAAATTTGCCCCTACACGACCCCCCTTAAGGGGCAGTATCACCTTTTGAATCGTGGTAAATCTCCATTCAAAAGTGGTCTCTTTATTTCACGAGTAAGTACCCTAATTTACGACGTAGAGACTCGATTTTTTTTAAATTGAAGTTGAAGAACGTCCCGAGGGCAAATAGTTTTCTTTTTTTCGGTTTAATTAGTTTTTCAATTAGAAAAACCAGGGTAATCGTTAGATCTGGGGTTATTGAATATGATTTTCGTTTTTCATGAGTACAAGCTAAATTTTCGAAATAATCATCATGAAAATTTTTGTAGGTTATAGAAGATTAAATTGCCAAGGGCAAATAGTTGCGATTTTCCCCAAAAAATGATGAATAACCGTCGGAAAAAAATCATTAAGTGTAGTTTCCAAAACGCTGAAGTTCAACCTGTTTTTTTAATTGAAAAACTAACTAAATCGAAAAAATCGCAACTATTTGCCCTCGGCAATTTAATCTTCTATGAACTACTAAAATGTTCATGATGATTATTTCAAAAATATATCTTGTACTCATGAAAAACGAAAAACATATTCAATAACCCAAGATCTAACGATTACCCTGGTTTTTTCAACTGAATTAAACTGATTAAATCGTAAAAAAAAGAACTATCTGCCCTCGGGACGTTCTTCAACTTCAATTTGAAAAAAAAATCAAGTCTCTACGTCGTAAATTAGGGTACTTACTCGTGAAATAAAGAGACCACTTTTGAATGGAGATTTACCACGATTCAAAAGGTGATACTGCCCCTTGATCTGAACTATCAACAGGCCATCTAATAGCAAACTACAAAAAAACTATCTACATCTGAAAATCAATGGTGCTAAACTGTTGTTTTGACTGATAAGAAGTTTTCAATTGTAATCATTAGATCGAATTCAACTTAATTAGTAAGAAAATTAATTTTAATGCAACATACCAGGAAATCAACAGCTCTTTCTTTCAACTGAAACGAAACATAGTTTAGTATACGTCTTAAGAAAGCTTTTATAGTAATTAAGAACACAAATAGCCAATGTTCAAAGAGCATGCACTTGTTATTCGAATATTATGTTAACTATTGGTTCAGAAGTACCTAGTAAAAAATGCCGACTACCAATTCTTCATGTAACAAAACAAAACATAATTAAAATTCATTTTTAAAACATTGGTAAAATATGGAAGACACGACATTAATTCTAAAAAAGAAAGAGGGAAAGATAAGATCTTAGTGGGTAAAAACACAGGTATGGATACCTGATAAAAGGTGAAATATAACGTTCATCGTCTCTGCTGACAAGGACCTAAGTAATACATTACGATGACTACTGGTACCGAAAGGAGAGCGGTATTTAGGGGACAAAGATGTCCAGCTGTTCAACAACGATTTTGGCAGTGACCAAAAAAGATAACCGGATAAAGGAATTCATGGTGATAGATAAGAAATGAAATATCCGAATAATGCCAGTGTTCAAAATTCATTTATATGAATTTATACTTAAAAGCACAAAGTTTATATTGCGAATGGATCCAGACCTCTCTAGTTTTCCTACTCTCTTCGACTCTAGGGACGACTGATTGAGTCTAATACTTGCTACATGTAATTTTATTCAACTGTAAAGATGAGGGTTTTGGCTTTTGAAGAGCTAAGCAACTGATCGGTTCTTCTTTTCGTTTTCCCTCGTTTGTGGCTCGAAAACTCTTGCCGCATGGACCAATAAAGGCCTGTTCCACCTCTGTGTCAAATCAAGTGTTTTAAATTTATTTCACCTCATTATTTCCCATCCATTATTTTACGAATCTGAAAATATTCTCGAGCTCTGATATATTACATTATATTCCGCTGTTTGGTTAGTGCCTAGATCAAACGAGTGTTACTTGACCTTTCGCAACAACATCTAAAGGCAACAACAAATGTTATCGCCTCTATATTTCTACGTATAGCCGAGCTAATTACACAAAATTAAAATTAACAAACAACAAGGGAGATAATGTGTCGCATGTTTATCTTATTAGATGTTTATTCTTCTCTCACCGAGCGATTTATGTCAATCAAATCGTATTAATTGGGTGGATGTAATTAATAGCCGACTTATCGCCACCTTTGAAAGAGCCGATGTGCCAGACAATTTTTTTCTATATTAAGAACGAAAATAAACGCGATAGCCTTTAATTATTATTAACAAAGCAGATGTCCGATGACGAAATCCTGGAATAGTCCTTCGGTTTCGAAATTTTCGGTCTGTTGAAGATCCGGGCCGAGATTAAAGTATATGCGAAAGTCGAAAGTCAACAGAGATTTTTTCGATTCTCTTACGATTCGACGTTTTCTTTCCATTGATTAATTGATCGAATAATTGGCGGTTGTTAAGTTCTTGTGTTTCTCGATTTAATTAAACCGAATGAATGGGTCTGTTCATAATGGTCAATCGTGTTCTAAGCCGCCGCAAAAACTGTGTTCGTCTATAATTAGATGAAACGATCATGAAGGCAAATGTATAAATCGGTTTTTGAGCAATGACAACCGAATGATCAATGTCCAGCTTTCTGATCATACCGAAAATTCGTCAATAAGAATAAGAATGGTGAAAACATGATATTTCTCGACAAAATCACTTAGTTTTGTCCGATTATATCTGCCATTAAAAAGCCATATCAAAATAAGTCCCTTCTTCGATTTTTCTGAAGATAAGTTAATAGACACTGAAAACTTTTCTATATTTTCCTCGATATCTCAAAAATATCTCATGAATTTATCAGAATTCATTATTGTCCAACTTAACACATTTTGTATTCACCGGAAAATATGGTTCAGGTAGGATTTTCGAGGAATTATGAGGAAAGAACTTGCCGAATGAAATTTCACGATTTTCGTAAGTAAACGGGTTTTGGATGGCCATCATCGGTCTCTACATGATTATTGTTGATCGTTTTCACGTTTCAGAAAAAGAACCACTTCGTATAAGCCATATTTGTGTATGTAACATTCAACGGTAGGTATTTGCTCTTAATCGAAAGAATATATTATATCTAGTGCTACTTCTTTCAACAGAGACACAAGCTTTTAATGCTGTAGGGGCCCTATAATGTGGAGGAGTTTGTGTCTTATTTTAGAACAGGTGAATGATAAATGCGAAGCATATGTTTGACCTGTTCCATATTATTTGTACAAACCTACTGTGGTTGTAATGTATGAATATTTTTTAAACTAATAAATTACTATACAGTCAGAATATTTTACTCCTTGTTCATAAGATCAAATAAATGAAATGTATATCTTCTACTCTTATTTTTATTAAGTTAGCTATTAAGTTTATGTTCCAAGAAAAAGTTCCTGTTGCATCAGAACTCCCTTCAACTATTTGGATTCCAGTAGAGGGATATAATGTTCCATTATTCTTGATTCAACAATTGATGTCAAGTCTTGAACTTTCAGTTCAAGAGGATAATAAACATTAAATCTTCACAGGCATGCGTATGAAAATCATGTGAAAGCAATGCAATTTTCTTCCATGGCGAAAAATAATATATTTCAACAGTGATCTCTTGTATTTTTCATGCAAATAACTAGAAAAGGAATCCTTTCCATCAATTCATATAAACGTTAATTATTTTCGTCCGTCACATGTCTTCCAATTCATTCATTTTCCGAATAAATTCACATTCTGAGAAATACGCTAAGAATGTAGAAAGCGCAACATAGTGTTGACTTGGAACATAAAAATATTTTGAAGAACGTCATAACTTCGATACAGAGTGGAATGTGTCAAATTTCCAAGGCCAGAGTTGTGATTTTATAATTGTGAATGGAGTATATGTAATGTGTTTTTCTTCGTTCTCGTGAAGATTATGTGGAGAATTTGATATTAACCGTGTAGTGTCGAATTCATAAATTTCCAAGAGAATATTGTTTAGATAGAAACATCGCATCAGATAATTTACCTAGTGCTAAGTATCATTTTAATTTTCATTAATTTCAACCTAATACGTGGTGTGTTTCCTGAATCAGCTCATATAGTCTCGACAAAGTTGATGAACATTCTGACAACATTGTTAACTTGTTTAGAGACCGGAAAAATTATAATATTCGATGATATTTAATCCAGGGAAGCATCCAAATCTGTCTTGAAATTCCTGATTTTTTTCCTCAAATTTTATCGTATACAATAAGGAATAACTCGAAAATGACGCGTTTCATTGAAAAAACATAGGTATACTTTGATTTTCTGAAATGATAGATCCTTTCGAAAATATGGACCGTTTATCTTTTCAAGTGGTTTCATGGTATTTTTGCGTGGATTTATGAGTCGGTTACGCTGTAACTTTCATACCAGGAGGATTATTAAATGAGTCTTGATTGAGGAATATGCACCATGAATAGAGTAATCAATCAACCGAAATTCAGTTCATTTGAAATAACGCTTTCGAAGATATGAGCAGAAATGTGTTTTTTTCGTGAATTTTCAACAATTCGTATCTTTCAAACGAAACCGAATTTTGAAAAATGGTATAGGAAAAAAGTGTTTAGTTTGACGAAAGGAATCTACATTTAGAATATATTCACAAGTCAAAGACACACCAGGGAAATGTAATTTGAGTAGTTCTACGTATAAATGAGAATTACCCTATAAAAGTTACTGCTCAAAAAGAAGAATCTAAAATGACCCGTCATCCTCTAACAAAACGAAGAACCAAGCCTAAACCATCAAGCCACGAGACACAAGTTAACGCCTAGACGCCACACAACCTATAATTAAAAAGAGAGAAGAAAACAACCAAGATATTAATTTGGATAGGAGGTGAAAGATGGATGCGACGTCTTGCATAACTTCCTCCGCTTAAACGAAAAGGCCCAAATGAAAAACGAAACAAAAGGCAGGTCCGGTAAATTAAAAACAGGCGCCACATTCTCATTTCAAATTCAGAATGTTACATCTTTGCCGGGCTAACTATATAAAGACGGGCATCGAAGACGGTGGTTAAATACAATTAAGGGAACATAACTCATCTGGTAATAGGTTTCGTTTGCTGCTTCGTATACCTTCTCTGGTCCTCTACCCGTGCTGTCAGCCTGACAGCGGGAGTCAACTGGTGCGTAGATAAATTGGAGGCGAGATCATAACGGGGACGTTTTTGGGGTTGATGGATGAAAAAGATTTTTTCGAGAATTCTGGATTTACTAAACCTCCCTTCTTATATCCGGCATATTAAAGATCCTGTTTGATTGATTTGCTAGGAATAAACAACAAAAAACAATGCTGCGTCTTCTATGCATCCAGTGCTTGAGCCGCCAACACTGCTGCCAGGAAATCTCCATATTCGCGTATTCCTGTGATGTGTAACTATTTCGGGACATGTTTAAGTTGAAAATGAATTCAAATCGTAACGAAAAGACCAAACTTTCAAAGTAAAACTCACAAAGCTAAACAATGATATTCAAAAAAAGACTAGGTTGTGTTTTAACACGAATCTGAGCCAAACGAAAATCTACAGATTAACACATTGAAGCATGGATGATAAAAGAATATTGTTATCCCTGCAGACTTTCTCTGACATTTTCCCAAGAAAGTCCCTTCCCTGACCATTCACTCGTACCACGAAGAGGTTCAAGATGAGGTGGCACGGGTAGTGAGTGGCGCCATCAATCATCTTCGTACGAACTACGCCCATGGCTGTCTGCTAAACAAACATATAATTATGTATATGAACCTCTGTTTATCCCAGGCACTATCATTACCACAATACCTGACCACTTCGACCACCTTGCTTCTTCACGAATCCTTCTCTCTCTCTCTTTCTTTCTTGCTGATCACAGCCTGATAAGTAAGGTCGATCGTGGTGGTTGCCTGACAAAGACTTGGCAGTTCGTATGCAGTTTTGGTATTTTTGTGTACAATTAGGGCTTAGATGATTAATGATTTTTTATGACCGTAATTGCAAAACCCTTTTCTTTATTTCAGAATATCTTTACAATTTTTATTGATAACTGTGTTAATTTTTTTAATACTTGCCATCCGAGCAATGGAAAATAATACAGTGAATTTTCGCGATTAGTGTTGGACTTCGCAACAAAAGCAGCACCAAATGTGGCTATTTCGATCCTCCAAGTGGCCCATAAATCATTCAGAAAATTACCAATGTTGCCAGCTATATACATCCATCATACCTCCTTGATTTTATCGTTTTAATATCATTGTTGTACCTTGGTAACCGATGAAAGTTTCCATTTTATCGGCCGAATTATTCTAGTGTCATTAGTGGTAATTGGAGAGCTGATAATGTTTTATGCCTCATTTAAGCTATCGGTCCGACATTGACATGTGCCAACTGCAGTGTCTCCATGATCTAAAGTTTTTCGAAGTGCAAATTTAGATAAGGTTTTATTGGTAGGAGCGTTATAAAGTTTGATGAAATGGATAGGCCTGGCCACCAAGGACAGGGCCAAAAATTAGAAATTTGTCCCAATAACAGCAGGAATTAATGAAATAATATGGTCAATGACTTGCTCTATGTATAAATCAGAACATTCATGGTAGCATCAAGCACCAACAATTCTGTACGTCCAATGAAACAAATGCCTTTCCAAACAGTAACTAAGCAATGTGGTCCTTTCTACATAGAGGCCGTAGTTATTAGAAGTGTGAGTGTAGAGTTCGACGTCAAAAAAGTAAACCAGAGTTACGCAATAAATAAAAAAAAATATGTCCACCGATAAAAATCGAAAAATTGGAGCATCGAGCCATCATCAAGTACAAGTATTTAAAAGGGTTAAGAGGTAAGCAGATTTACGAAGATATGCTAAATACCCTTGGTGATCAATGTCCTTCGTATGCGACCGTGAAAAATTGGACTGCAAGCTTCAAAAGAGGTAAATTTTTTATTGAAGATGATGACCGATCGGGAAGGCCAGTTTCTGAGTCAGTCACCGAAAATATCGATGCAGTTCATGACAAGATTTTATAAGACCGTCGAATTGGGCTAAAACGGATATCTCAAGCACTGAAGATTTCATACGAACGCGTTAATCATATACCTAGTTCACGTCAATTTGGACATGAGAAAAATTTCTGCAAAATGGATCCCCAAATGTTTGAATGTTGACCAAAAGCGTGCAAGGGTAGAAGCATCGCGTTCGATCTGTGCTCGATTATAGAACGATGTAGACTTCTTAAACCGAATTGTTACAATGGATGAGACTTGGGTACATTTCTACGATCCAAAAACAAAGCAACAATCGATGGAATGGCGACACTATGGTTCTCCAAGACCTAAGAAGTTTCGTGTCAAAAAATCTGCTGGAAAAGTTCTTGCTTCAGTTTTTTGGGATTGCCTTGGAGTAATCATGATTGATTTTGTGGATAAGGCTGGAACAATAACTGAATATTACTATTCGAGATTACTGACCACTCTACGGAAATAAATTCAAGAGAAAAGACGCGGAAAGCTATCCATAGGTATTTTGTTTCTACTGGACAACGCCCCAGTACACAAATCTCATGTTGTCATGCAAAAAATTCGTGATTTAGGGTTAGAATTACTAGAACACCCCCCTTATTCAACAGATTTAGCTCCGTCCGACTATCATCCCTTTCCTCAACTGAAAAAAAGTTTAAAAGGTCGTAAATTTGCTTCCAACGAGGAGGTAATAAAAGCTGTGGAGGACTGGTTTGCAGAGCACGAAGAAACATTTTTTTTGAGAGGTCTAGAGACGTTGCAGGTTCGCTGTAATAAATGTATTCAATTGAGGGGAGAATATGTTGAGTAATAAAATATTTTGACATTGAAATTTTGTTTGGTTCTATAGTAGGCTGAGAGTGTTCAATTTATACTCGTACGTTTCGCCTCGATCATACCAATAGCTCTATTGGCTTCATCCGCTCTCAAATTAAGTCTAGGCATTATTGCGAAACAAATCATCAGATTTTGAATCAATGTTGATTGTAAGAACGTAAAAAAATAACTGATCTAAAATTCATATAGAAATGAAAACGACAAGAAATAGCCTGCAACAAAAAAGTTAACAAGCGAAAAGCAAAATAAGATGAATAGTAAAAAATGATTTATCATAAATGAAAGTTTTGAAACGGATGAAAAATTTCTGATTTTCGTCAACTTTTGTGAGGCTAGGATACTACACCAAATAAAATGTACATTTCCGGCTTTGCAAGTTAGTCCAGTGATGCGAAACAACGGTTAGCGTGCCCACAAGAGATAACTCAACGCATTCGCGGCACTCTCATTGCCGTGAATGTTAAATGCTAATGTATGCAATTCGGGAATTTGTTAAACATCCGATGGATTTTCGATAAACGCCCCCTGTTATCTGAATACTCAATCGGCATCGGAACAACGGGCCGTTGACAACGTTCGCAGGCTGCCCTCGCTCCACTAGTCCCTCTTTTTTCGGCATGCTCATTTGTCCGAATACACGGAAAAACGAGTTGGCGCCGCGAAAAGTGCGTTCGACGAAAAAAAGGCGGAAAATTGGGCGACAGAACGGAACGTATCGAGTATAAATTGGTTTGTTTCGATGATGTTTCGGCATATTGTCGGCTCATCAGGATTTATTCGATGGTCGCGTTGTGCATATCGAGGGATTGCATTTTATGTCTCTTCTGGGTTTTTTTTTCTATTTTTTTTTTGGGACTCTGTTACTCAACAACGTGGAAAATTTTGCAGAAGGATTAAGTGTGAAGCCTTTGAAAATAAAGCTGGTGCAAGAATTGAAGCCGAACGACCTTGAAAAGCTTGAAATGTTAGCGGAAGATCCACTTTTTTTCAGCGACGAGGCTCCTTTTTGGCTCAATGGATGCGTAAGTGAGCAGAATTGCGATTTTGGAGTGAAGATTAGACAAGAAGCATTTTCACTGTAAACTCTTGTTTCGTCGCCATAACCCTCGAACCTTGAAGGCCACTCAGTGCGGCCCCTTTAACAACAGTCCACCATGCTAGAAACGTTGAAACCAAATCTGGGCGCCGAAGAAACCTTTCATTTTCCCGTTTTCTCCAACTTTCAGTAGGCGTTGAATTTTTAACGTCGAACCGGAAGCGAACACTATATAGATGGCCGCTGAACAATATCTCGTTAAACAAAGAAGCGAACAAGGTATCGTATCGCATGTTTCATCTGGAGGGGTGAATATCTGATCCGAAAACACCGACTATCCCCGTTTTTGAGGCCTGTGTTCGTGCCTACCAATAACACCCTTCGCGTTCTCGTAACGCTTCGGAAAACCGCCCTTAGATCCTTAGTCCTTAGGACTTTTCCGCATTCAGACCAGGTAATTTGGTAGTGTTAATACAACAACGAAATGGCCACTAATGCTTCAGAGGTGTTTGGCTTATGGGGCTCAGACATGCGAATGGGCTATATATAGAAAAAGAAGGGGGTGTTGTCGGGCGACTTCGGGGGGCGATGCGCCCCCTGTGTTTTATTCACGTTTCTTACGTATTGACTGGGACGAAAAAGTTTCGGTGGAGGTTTTTCGTGTGGAAACAGCGACGCTGATCGATTTAGTTTGGGTGCATGCTCATAGGTTGTTGTTGCCCTTTTTGCCTCGAAAAATAAACAGCAACTTGGTGCCTTTTGTTGATGTTTTATTCAGTCCATGTCCATATCACATATAAGTCTATATTTCACTAAATCCTAATTGGATCAATTAATTAATTGGACTTGCGCGAAAAGTTCTTGATGCCTATTTCGTAAAAGCGTCAAGATATGACTACCGCAGACACGGCCGTCTTATAGATCATAAAGACCAAAGTTCACAGCAACACTGTAACTTTGGGCCGGAGAAATATAAATTAATTTCGGAATCAAGAAACCTGGTATTTCTCAGCGCTTAATGACCGTGAAGGTACTAAAAACTAACCAGTCAATGTTGAAAGTTGAAAGAACGAAATGAAACCTCTGCTGCCACGGCATATTACCATAAAGGGGTGTTGAATTATTACCGTCCAACACATTAAAACTAAAAGTTGGACAGCCGAAATAACTCATCAGCGACGTCGTCCGCAAGTTCGCTGTTGGTTTTTGACGCGTACTGTACGGTCCAAAATTAAGAGCGGACTAAAATGCGGTCTTTACCGTCCTCATTATGGTTTATGTCCCAACTTTCCCGGTATTTCGGTGAAGATTTCCCTGATTTATCGCCGATGGGGGTGCGAGGTTGCCAGATTTACGAACTCACCTTGGGCGCCAGTTTGATGATTATGAAATTGAGAGAAATATATGTTTTCTGTTATCAGCATTTGTTCTTGGGGGTAAGCTTACTGGAACGGAATATTGTCTTTCAACTAATGACAGTTGAGAGCTATTTAGTCACTCTTTTTCATATCATACCTATCAATTATTGACAATGTGAAAAAACTAAATAATAAAACGAATTTCAATGCTAAATGGAAAATATTATGGAAAATAGGGATGAGCAGTAGAAAAAATATCCCTCCACAACATAAATCAACAAATATGTATGTATAAATATAAGAATTAACAGTAGCAGCATTCCAACTTCTGAGTTTTTGATAGCCTCCATAAGAATCTGTCATTGAAGTCAAACATAGTTTGATTTTGATAAAGTTGTTGTAAAATCGTCCCATTACATGTATTTTCCTCTCACAATATTGGGAGAGAATTATGACTCATTTTGCAGGAATTGGTAGAGATAGAGTTAGTGTCAAATTATTATAAAGATACAGATTCCTGTAATTTTCTGTTTCTGCCATTAGTTACTCTTGCAAGAATACCTGCTTCATTCTACTGGACATTTTGGCCATCTTCAGATGATATATCATATCATTTAGGTTAGGTTTTTAGGTTTCATTTAGGGAAATTCTGTGAAATGGTTTGGCAACCTTGATCAAAATTCTTCGTGGGTTACGATAAGGTTAGGGGTTTTGGTGGCATATTTCTAGTTCGTCTGTTATTTAACCAGTGAATTATAGGCAATTAATAAAGTTTGTTTTAATTGAAATTTGAAAAGGCCCACACGCAATCTTAGTTTATTGCGACATCCAAGGCGCTTTATGTTGGTGTTTTAGGTAGAGAACGTGACACGGTTTGTGTTTGTTTTCAAGAAAATATTTATCATTTCGGGAATTTGAGGAATTAACCAGATCTGGAATGTTTTATGCCAAAAAATTCCATCAAATGAACACTTTCGTTCCTTTATGTTTCTAGCCTTTATCTACACATTCAATTACGGCAGGTTTTTATGAAAATGGGTATGGTTGATTGGCAGATCTTTTTTTCGAATATTGAAACTTTTTTAGATAAGGTATTAGTGCTACATTTTTTGCAGGACAATTGAGTTTTCCATTCGGTTTTTAGATAAGTCCAGTTTTTCATTTTGACGAGTTTTACTTTTGTGCTGATTACCCCACGTTTTTGAAGCGTGTTTTATCGACTACACGAAAATTTAAATCCATATATGGGGTCATTTTTTTAAGATATAGGAAATTTAAAGAAAAAAAACAAAAAATTCAGAAAATGCAAGCGTTTCGAAAAAAGGAAATACATCCTGACCGCCATTTTTTGGGTTTCATGTCAGCGACTTATCAATCAATCCATACTAATGCTATTGTGCTAACGACATGCCCAATGTGTAAGACAACATTGTATTTCGAGCCATACAAGAACCGCTTCCATTACAATCATCGTACAAGCTCGACTCGTCACTAATGGTGATAAAATTACCAACGGACCATCAAATAACCGATCCGCAGGACAGATAACGCAAAAATCCGTTTTCCAAACGACCGCCCCGGAAAAATGACAGAAAGTACATAACGATTACGTCGTGGTTTGCCGCTTAAAATTTATTGTTGTCGAATAACAGCGAGATCCATTAGGAGATTGTGTGAATATTAATATTTGATTTCGTATTCCGGTTGTGCGTAATCGGAGATAGTTGTGATGGCGGCATAACGATGATTATTAACGTCATTACCTTCGTCGTCGACCTCAACGACTGAATAACAAACGACCATTTGTTTCTACCTTTGGCGGACACTGCCTCCTCTGTGAATTATGGAGACACGACGGTTTCCCGTGTTAACCTGGCTTAGCAATGGTCCTTTGAGCCGGATCGATTTAGGAAGCTTGATATATCGACTTGAATTGGCTGTGAAACTTTGCCAAACGGTTTTAGTGTTTATGTAAAGGGCTTTCCAATGAGGACTGTCATTTTTTGGCATTCATGCGAAGAAACTACGACATTATTAAAAATGGAACGATACACGCTTCAACAACGCATTGAATTATTAAAATTCACTATAAAAAAGGTGACAATTTGGCAGAGACGGTTCGTAAAACTCGAACATTTTTGAATCGTTGTTAAGCACGTTGTGAAACTGTAATACAGAAATTGGTGGAAAACTTTGAGCTGTTGGGGCAAGTTAGTGATGCGAAGAGAATAAGACCCGTGTAAGTCGCTCAAGAACAGCAGAGATAATTGCTTCTGTAGCCGAAAGTGTTGAAGAACACCCATTCCTCGTAGTTCTTGAGAATCAGGCATTCCACGAACGTCATACTGTCACACTGTATTTTGCATAAAGATTTGGGTTTCAAAGCTCATAAAGTTCAGTTATCACAAGAATTCAAGCCGGCCGATCATCAACAACGTCGTGTCTTTGCTGACTGGGTCCTTGGAATGCATGAAAATGATCCGGAATTCCATGGAAAAATCATCTTGAGTGATGAGGCCCATTTAAACCTCGGTGGCTTCGTCAACAAGCAAAATTGTCGCACCTGGGCCAAGGAAACCATTGATGCGACTTCCTTTGGGGCCATGTGAAAGAGAAGGTAAGAGCCCAGCATCGATTCAAGACTTCAAAGATAGGCTATATAGAGGACATAGGGCAGCCACTTTGCGATTTGGTTATGGAAAATTTCATGAAAAGGGTATGGTCCTGTAGTCGTGGTGGTCATTTGGCTGATGTTATTTTCCATCAATAACAGCATGAATTCCTTTTTATAATGAGATAAACATCCGATCGTATATTTTAAAGAGTGGCATTTTTCTTTGAAGGTCAAAACATAACCTCTTGTCTTGAAAAACTTTTTATTTGTTTCTCATTTGTAAACGTCAGTTTCCAAAAACAAAATATTAATCAAGAAAAATTATTTTATCAAGTCACTAACTTGTAAAACTGACAGTTCACATGCAAAATTTTTACAAGTTAGTAGTATTATTTACATTAGAAAATTTTGTTTTATCGTCATATATGTTGAAAATCATGGTACAATTGTTATTTCCAGTAACACAGATTTTTGATGATGAAAGAGTTGATAATGATAATGATGAACCATCTGTTGACTCAGAAACTGCTGAACTCGAGGACTGCAGAACATTTGTACTCTCCTTACTACCAAATAATTTGCTAGACATTTCGATTTTTTTGTTGACCGAATCATCGACATAACTCATCGCAATTTCGGTGCTCTTCCACCCTCCTGCACGCTTTAGTGCTAAAATATCTCCACCCGAATCCGCAACCATAGTGGCCCCAGTTCTGCGAAAAGAGAGGCCGGCCGGTGTATAACTCTGGGTCTTTTAAACCTAAATATTTCGCTATTTGCTTTGGGACACCACCAATAGTGTGCTGGCCAGCATTAAGGGAAATGCACTTTCCATGTCGGTATGTCAAAAAAAATCTTAGGCTTTCTGTTCCAGGAGGCCGAAGATTTACATATTTTCTGTATAACATGCAGGGCTTGAAGCTGCAGCCATCATCGGTTATGGTGAATCTTCTTGTTGTTGAATTTTTTGTTTGCCGCAATGTCACAATAACGTATTTTCCCATATCTTCTACATCATTCATGTTTAAGGAGAGAATTTCGTCACATCGACAACATCCAAAAATCCCAAATATTGTTACAATTTTCGCCAGCAACCACTGGTCATCAGGAGCATGTAAAAGAAATTGTTCAGCCTCTTCTTTACTTAATACCTTGGCCATTTTTGGCGTATAACGCTCATTTTTTCGTTTCAGAAACGCTATTACCTTTTGAAATCTGCAAATGACAACTAAACGTCATATTTTTCAATAAATTTTTTAAGGAAAACAAACCTGCGAACAGGGGCGTTTTCTTTCATTTCCAAGCAGCTTTTCAGTATAGACCATTTTGCCCATAATTAGGGCTGAATCTAGCTGATAGTTGATTCAAGTAGACCAACAAAACATCTTCAGTTACCCCAATCACACTATTTTAATTTTGCCACTTTTTGAAGTCGTCGTATTCTCTCTCGTATCTTGAAGCTGATTTTGCAGGTAATAAACTTGAAGCTACACTGCCGGCTGCCTCAATAATTTCTTTCGGTACATTCATTTTCGCTTTCGCCAAAACAAATGTAAAGAAAAATAAACAGGCATGTTCATGGCAACGCTTCCATAGCTTACGCATTTGCGACAAATTATTGAGATTTTTTTGGAATTCATCTAACCTTTTTACAAATGAGAAACAAATAAAATATAAAACAATACACGCAAGGTAACGGGTTTTACTGGCTCAAGGAGGTAACTGACTCGCCTGCGGCTCGTTAGTTATATCCTCCATTCGCCAGTAAAAACCCTCTTACCTTGCTAGTAATGTTATATACTATTACAAGTTTGTAGGGTCTGAAATGTTGTATATCCAAATGCCTAATGCCGTCCGATAGAACAGAAGAAGTGATCCGAATTAATTTCGGTCTCAAACGCCGCAGGAGGTCATCAGGGGGCTAGAGCGCAGTATGTGGTCAATTATTCGAAGTCAGTATCTGTCTCCACCGTATTATTAAAAACCCAGTCTGATCCTTCCCAAATATCCCTCTAATGCATTTTCTGCGACGCAGGATCATCACTCCCGTCCATTTCAGCTGTGGCAATAATATTTGGACAGGTTATCATAGAGCTAGATTGGATCTAGCGCCCGTAGCCACGTCCAAATCTATCTAAATACCTGCCCGTGCTTCTAAACCGCCCCAGGTAGATGTGACAGGTGATTTTTGGGAAAAGGTAACATATTTCTAACTAAATGAGGTTTTAAACATAGATTTGCATGCAGACTCGATGGTTCTCGTCGTTTTCTTTGTTTCGAAGACGTCTTTCTTTTTTGCTTCCGAGAACATATCTGCTTTCGGCCCGGTTGGATCTTACGGAGGCAGCATGGATGGGGGTACTTTTGATTAGGATCTTAAGAGGCAGGCATGCTCTGTTTTTGGGATTTGTGTTAATTTTTCAGGTTTTTGAAATATACAAATGCGAGGATACTCTTATGAGATTGGTGGCAGTTATTGGTAAAAAATTACAAAGAGCTAGAGGCATCTTTGTGGAGGATTACGCCTTAGAAATGTATGCCAGTGATTGGTATAAATCTAATCTCACACCGTGCGACAGGATGGTCTTCGTTTCACAGAAACGACATTTCGCGGTCAAGACGATTCTGTGTTTCTGAATTCCGCGAAAATACAGCAGCCGGCTTTGGCGGTGGCGGTAGTCTGTGGAAGGACAATGGTGGTCAAATATTTACAGAGCGTTAGCAGGGGAACTGAAGGCAAATATATGAACAGGCCTTACTTTCTCATCGCTTCATCTTTGACCCCTGTCTTGTTTCCCTCTTTTATCCCGCCTGATCATCTTCTAATTCACCTCTGGCCGTCTAGTGATTCAGATGATTACACTTCTTCCATTGTGGTGCCTTCTTTAGCTTTTTATTGACGGGTTTCCAATGAGAGGTGATATTTTGAATGTCATTTTTTGACATTTGACAAGTAAAAACTACGCCATTAATAAAAATGGAACGATACACGCTTCAATAGCGCATTGAAATCATTAAAATTCACCATAAAAATGGTGAAAATTTGGCAGAGGCGATACTGAAAACTCGGACATTTTTGGGTCGTCGTGAAGCACCTTGTCCAACAGCAATACAGAAATTGGTGGGAAAATTTGAGCTGTTGGGACAAGTTAGATATGTGTATATCGAATGAAAAGCAAAGCGTAAATCATAAATTTTCAACAGTTCATATATGAAAAGGTGCACATAGTTTACATACTTAAGTGGGAAATGAACAGGTCAAGACAAGGACACCACAACAATATACAGTTCATTGTTTATCGGATACGAAAAAATCGAAATTGAACACAACACACAACAAAAGCAAAATGCACAGGAAGAATATCAAACACGAAAATAACAGTTAAGCACCAGTAAACTAGTTTGTCTATGCAGTGAACTAAACTGTGGCTGCAGACTGACACTGACTCGTTCCTGCCTAGACTTTCACTAAGGTCATTTCAAAGTCATTTGCCATGAGAAAGAAAAAGCGGTGCTGCACGGTCTATATCTATTCAGTAAAACCTGCTACATTACTGCTCTAATTTTCTCACCAATTACACAAATATTGCAATTCATTTATGGCATTAATGTGTCGTAGGAAGTCGCGCATGAGTTATAAAATAAGTTTGTTACTCAATGGAATATTTTTATTGTTTAATTATATTGAACTTAAAATAGGACCGACAAAATATTTAGGGACTTGGCATCGTTCTACGTGAAATTTCCTAATGGTGAGCCTGCGCACATTGTGAATCAGTTGCCTATGCGGCACGTTTTTCGCAGCGGAACTAGAAGGAATTAGCATTCTAGAGTAAGTATATATTATGATTTCTATGGTCCATACGCCTGTTTAGCGATTTGGAAAAAGTGTCTCTTGTGATGATCAAATACTCGCCGTGGGAGAAACATAAATTCATACAGAGACAAAATTCTTTGTTCGCAAGGCTCAACTGAAGGACGCCTCTTGAATTTCGACTTCAACAACTCACAAAATGAACACTCATCGCACAAAACTCTTTCGATCGGAGACACCCAAAAATCAGCAGACCCTAAAAGGCCTAATCCGATAACTCAGGCACTCCGTACAAGAATACCCAACTGCGAAGGTGCCGAACAACAAGAAATCTATCGCGCGTCCGCAGCGAAGACACAGTATCGAAATACACGAGAGAAAGACAAGAAAGACGGCCTCTGGGTGCTCAAAAGGGTTGACGAAGACAAAACTGACGTCTGGAAGGAAATCGAGGTGGCGTTTGTTCATTCTCTCGTGGTAATTTCTCGACTCGAGGGCCCAAAGAAAGGTAGAGATAAGGACGAGAGAGGTTTAACATGCCGGCTTCTTTGGATTTCCGAACCAGTGGGCCAAAAATCGAGCAGTCGGGAAAAAATCGAAGGCGGCTTCGGAGCGCGGCACACTAGGATGAGCATCGCGTTCGTGTTCACGAGAATCGGATTTTTGAAGCCGCCACAGTTTTGTCCCCTATACAGGGTGTTCTACAACTTCTACGACAAAATTTGTATTTTCTCTTCAACTTTCCGCTACCAAATCTTGTGCATTTCTTTGTCCTATTGGTACCTTTGTATCGTGTATAGAAAATTTACTTTCAAATTTGTGTACAATTTTTGAGTCGTCTCAAATTTCTCTCAGTATTCACAAATGAGCACCTATATTTTGATAAAACAATTTCTAAACCTTGTTGAATCGTGCATCTTGCCATGATTGAATATTATAACCTATACTCCATTCACAATTATAAAATCACAACTCTGGCCATGGTTTCGTTTTCAGGAATTGGTGCACCTGATAAAAAATCTGTGCGCGTACAGAGAATATCTTTAATGACAAAACGGCGTTGCCAGTTTCTTTGTTTACATCAAAGTAAAAGTATCAAAGATATTTTGACATGGGTACAAACGGCAAATTTGAATTGGACCAAAAATCGATTTATAAGCATGAATAAAGCAAAAGTAAGTACTAATCGCCTTTTGACACTTAACGAAGTTTTTTTTAGGTATCCGGCCGTTTGGAAAGATTTCAAACGAAATTCCGGTCCCCCAGAAGTTTGGTTAGTTTCGGTATCGTTTTTGGTGCTCAAAATTCATTTGGAATGTGTAAATGAACAAAAAAGGCTTCCTTATACGATCTTTTCACGAAAGCGACCGAAAAATATGGTTCAGGTAGGATTTTCGAGGAATTATGAGGAAAGAACTTGCAGAATGAAATTGCACGATTTTCGTAAGTAAACGGGTTTTGTATGGCCATCATCGGTCTCTATGATTATTGTTGATCGTTCTCACGTTTCAAAAAAAGAACCACTTCGTATATGCCCATTTTGAAGAAATTTGTGTATGTAACTTTCAACGGTAGGTATTTGCTCTTAATCGAAAGAATATATTATATCTAGTGCTACTTCTTTCAAAAGAGACACAAGCTTTTAATGCTGTAGGGGTCCTATAATGTGGAGTAGTTTGTGTCTTATTTTAGAACAGGTGAATGATAAATGTGAAGCATATGTTTGACCTTTGTACAAACCTACTGTGGTTGTAATGTATGAATATTTTTTAAACTAATAAATTACTATACAGTCAGAATATTTTACTCCTTGTTCATAAGATCAAATAAATGAAATGTATATCTTCTACTCTTATTTTTATTAAGTTAGCTATTAAGGTTATGTTCCAAGAAAAAGTTTCTGTTGCATCAGAACTCCCTTCAACTATTTGGATTCCAGTAGAGGGATATAATGTTCCATTATTCTTGATTCAAGAATTGATGTGAAGTATTGAACTTTCAGTTCAAGAGGATAATAAACATTAAATCTTCACAGGCATGCATATGAAAATTATGTGAAGGAAATACAATTTTCTTCCATGTCGAAAAATAATATATTTCAACAGTGATCTCTTGTACTTTTCATGCAAATAACTAGAAAAGGAATCCTTTCTATCAATTCATATAAACGTTAATTATTTTCGTCCGTCACATCTCTTCCAATTCATTCATTTTCCGAATAAATTCACATTCTGAGAAATACGCTAAGAATGTAGAAAGGGCAACATAGTGTTGACTTGGAACATAAAAATATTTTGAAAAACGTCATAACTTCGATACAGAGTGCCAGAGTGGATTGTGTCAAATTTCCAAGACCAGAGTTGTGATTTTATAATTGTGAATGGAGTAGGTATATATGATATAGGAAATGTCAAATGATATAGGAAATGTCAAAAACTAAACAGTGTTTCCATTAGATCCAACCTAAATTGTTTCATTCCTTTTGGAACAGGGTTAGAAACCCCTGAACATTATAATTTTGAAGACAGTTTGATCTCTCTTAAAGAAAGCATGGTTTAAAGTGACAGAAATTTCTGTAAGAGAGTACACTCGATAAAGATAGACGGTCACTTAAAAGGAACGGTTTTTTTAGTGTGATAGAACTTCAAATTAAGATTATCTTAGAGGCCCTTTCCTTTATTAAGATTATCACTCTAAATATCCTTGTTAGATGATCATAGAATTAGATACATAGAAGAAAATTCTCTTCTTTCTCCTGGTTCACAAAACCACCGAAAAAACCAATTTCAGCTTTCCCAAACGCCACGCAACGATTGAATCCCGCAACAAAGCCGCATTAAACCGAAATTAAGGACCCATCCAGCTCTCGCAACCTCTAGGTGGTCAGATCCCAAGCTCCGCATCAACCACCACACAAAACAGGTGCGGTCTGATGTTTGACAAGAACACAAAAACGTCTGGAGCAGCCCTTTCTGACTGACAATGGGATGGTTTCTTGGAGATGAATGGGAACACTGAATATTATATGGGCTACCACAGAAGAGATCGACGATGTGTTTTGAACATGCCTAATGCCTGGTAAGTACCTAGATCGGGCATTGTGAGGGCAATAATGAGAGGAGATCGACGACAATGGGGCGGCACCTTTGTACGGATAATCCCGGTACTGTTTAACGGGTTTATAATGGTCCCATCACTGTATACGTCTTCATTTGGGAGCGTTTCGATGATGAGAAAATTCGGTGGAGGAGTCTAGAGCGTCTCCTACTGAGATTGACCGAGATTTCGATAATCTTCAACCACTTTGAAACGCAAAATGGTGTTAATATTCAGAATAAGATCTCTAGTCTCGCATAGGAAGAATAAACATTCAGAAACCCAAATAGCAAAAACATCTAAAACGACACAAAAAAACATAGAGCAATGAAGAGAGAGTCTCCAATATGAAATTCAGAAAAACAAAGAGCAAAAACATCTAAAACGACACAAAAAAACATGAAACAATGAAGAGAAAAGCTTCCAATATGACATTCAGAAAACCAAAAAGCAAAAACATCTAAAACGACACAAAAAACATAAAACAATGAAGAGAACAGTTTCCAAATATGTCTTCAAACATGTAATAATCCTCACCCCACGTTCAACTATGTAGTCATGACCTTGTACTACCGATTTTTGGCGGTTCGTCCTCTCCCTAAAACGGTGAAGAAGAACACAACATTTCGTTTAGTTTTTTGTGACAGAGTCAACAACATTCATCTCCTTAAGTAGATCCTACTATGTCGTTTAATACTTGTGTACATATTTGTACAGGAGGCTTTGTGCTTCTGCCGCCATGTTTGCACAATAAGCGTTCTCCGCACATAAATCAATTTAGGAGCCGATTGAAAATTACTTGGGATCACATCGCACGTCGAGTTGTAACTTCATCAAGATTAACAGTGATTTTGAGTTGGGAAATGGCCATAAATCGCTTTTTAGTGGCGGAAGATCTATTTCGGTTGATGTCACTTTTGAAGCTGTCATTTTTTGACGTTTGACATGTAGAAACTACGTCATTAATAAATATGGAAATATACACGCTTAAACAACGCATTAAAATTATTAATTCACTATAAAAATGGTGAAAATTTGGCAGAGAGAAACAGTTTCTGGACCGTGTTATCTCTCGAAGAGATGATCACAATTATCCACTGAGATCTTGTGATTCAACACCTTGCGACTTCTTCCTTTGGTGCCATGTGAAAGAGAAGGTCTACGCCAAGAGCCCAGCGTCGATTCAAGACCTAGGACATAGGGCAGCCACTTTGCGATTTTCTTTTGGAAAATTTCATGAAGAGGATATGGTCCTGTAGTCGTGGTCGTGGTGGTCATTTGGCTGATGTTATTTTCCCTTATTAACTGCTAACCTTCCTCTTCATAATGAAATATACATCAGAGCATTTATGAAAAAATGGCATTTTTCTTCGAAAGTCGAAATAACAGCTTTCAATGGAGAATCCTTCAGCTCGACTGACAGGAATGTGGTTCGTGTACATGTTTTCATCTCGAAGTAGGAGAGTGTGATTGGGTAAATTTGTCTTAGCAAGTGGATAAATCTAGAGACCCTCTCGAGCTGTAAGTAACTCCTCATTTGACAGAACCTTTATAAGGATCCTAACCTAACATCATTTACAAGGTGACAAGAAAAACTTCGGACAAATTTTGCGCAGCCAAATAATTTTCATTCTCTTGGTTTCTCTACATTTTCCTGTACTTATATGTGAATTTTCAGTTTAATATAATTTCATTTACACAGAGTTTTAGAATGTCAAAAAAGTGCGATTTTGGAGCTGTTTCGTCAAGGTAGGCGTCAATTTGAAATTGTTCGTTTGCTCAATGTGCCTCGACAAACCGTGTCCAATTGCAATTCGTCGTTTCAAGGAGCTTGGTCATGATGGTCGTCGTCCAGGAAGTGGTAGAAAACGCACTGTCAATACACCTAGCAATCGCTACATCGTCAAGAAGCGAGTCGATCGAAATCCAAGGGTTTCCATACGGAAAATAGCCTGTGAGACCGATATCAACCGCGAATCAGTCCGTCAAATTGCCAAAAAAGAGCTAAACCTCAAGCCATACAAGCTCCAAAAAGTTCAACTCCTCACGGAGGAAAACAAGCGCGTACGACTCCAAAGGTTCCGCCAACTCCTTCGTCTCGACGCCGATCAGCAATGGGAGCGAATTCTCTTCACAGACGAGAAGCTTTTCACCGTAGAACAATCCCACAACCACCAAAACGACAGAGTCTGGTCCGTAGAGGCTCCTGGTACATCGGCCATCGTCGAACACCGTCAAAATCCACAATCCGTCATGGTCTGGGGCGGAATTTGCGGCAGTGGTAAAACTCCCTTAGTTTTCGTGGATCAAGGGGTCAAAATCAATCAAGAGGTCTACCGCTGCGACATCCTCGAGGCCGTAGTGCTTCCGTGGCCAAGCAACACTTCGGCGATACGCATTGGACCTTTCAACAGGACTCCGCTCCGGCTCACAGGGCGAAAATGACGCAAGAATGGTGTAAGAATCATTTTTCTTGTTTCATCTCATCTGCAGAATGTCTGCCCTGCTCACCGGATCTCAACCCAATGGACTACGCGTGTGGTCGAGGCTTGTGCTAAAAACACAAAAATTTGGAGTGGCTGAAGCAATCTCTGCGCCGGGAATGGAACCGATTAACGCCCGAGGAGCTGCGGCCCATTGCCGAAAATTTCAAGAAGCGTCTGAAGCTGTGTATCGCCGCCAAAGGAAACCACTTCGAAACGACTTGAATATATTATTAACAAATGTTCAAGCTATTATTATTTGTTGTTGTTTTGTTCAATTTCTTCTGTTTAATAAAGTTAAATGAAAAAGAGTTTGTCCGAGGTTTTTCTTGTCACACTGTATTCAGAAAAATTACATGATTCTTTGAATGTACACCTCTTATTGGAAAACCTTTATATAAGTCTTCGGAGCAAAGCGAGAACAGTGAAAGACAGTCATGTTACCTTCCCAGAATCCGATGAACTTCCTTCGGCACAATTAAAAACCTTCTACTCGGTGAATCTCACGATAAAACCTCTCCTTTCGAACGTCGTAAAATCTCCTTTTCTCCAATTAGTTCAGACCACCCTGGCCGGTCAGAAAACTCGCATCAGAGTCGGCCGGGCCATCAAAATCGGTTAATTCTCCGATAGAATTCGGGCGTTCGGGGGCCGCCGAAGAACGGCTGAGTGGAAAGCGCTGTATTTGATATCTAAATTACCGCAGGTTATCAGCGCGGTGCGGCTACCGTTCGGGAGTTTTTGGGTGGCGAAGGATAAATGGCCTATGAGGTCATTTAACACCCGATAATCGGGCAGATAGAGTGGAAGACGCGACAGAAGCGTTGGCGACATGCTAGAGGACGATTAATGGAGGATACCTCAGCTTTTCTTGTGACTAGTTTAAGGTAATTGACGATTCATTCCTTTCATATCACTGGAAGATGATTCGAAGAGATTTCCAACTTAGAATGAAGGCCACTGAAGAAGACATTGATGCTTCAAGTGCTAAAGCAGTTAGACTTTGAGCGCTGAGTTCCTTATCGCAACATCTACTGTTCAAGTCTGCGGACGAAAAGCGTAGTGCTGCCTAATATGTCATACCAAGCCTGCACAAAATACACCTCTTGCCCACTCTTGTTTTCATTCAAACCGGGTTTCTAATGGCTTGGTTAGCCTTCCGGGAACTGCTACCATGTAGATCTTTGTTCTGTACCCTTCTCATTTATTGATACCCAATGAAGTCGTCAATGGTGTTGATAAAACCGTCAACATCCTTAGGAGCCTTGACCGTTGCCTCGTGGTCATCAAGGACTGGTTTTCCCATATGAAGGATTCTTAGGGTATCCAACTCTGTACACTTGCAAACCACGTGTTCAGCAGTTTCTTATTCTAATCTACAGAGCCTACAAATCTCATCTGCTGACTTTCCCATGCGGTGCAAATGATGTTTGTAGCGACAGTACCTCGTCAGCAAACCTGCCATCGACCGAAGCTCAGCTCGTGACAGCTTTAGGAGCTTGCTGGTATAGATCGGTGAAATCATCACGAATTTCTTAGACTGAGTAAGTCCAGGTGTGTTTCTCCAGGGGGTTATTCTGTTGTCCATCTTCCATAGTTGGGCCGCTGCCTTAATTGGTCTTTTCCAAGCCCACAGAAAGGCTTAGGTCCAGCTAGTATTAACCTTGATGCACTTCCTGCAAGCTCATCGGCTTTTTCATTTCCTTCAACACCACAATGCTCTGGAATCCCTAGTAGAGCCACTAAATTGCCTCTGGATAGTTGCTTTATGGTGTTATGACACTCCCAGGTCAGCAGAGATCCCTGGCAATGTCATTCCAGGGACTCTAGCGTGACCTGGCTGTCCGTGGTGATGAAGATATGCACCCCTTGGAGGTTTATTTTAAGCTGATGCTCCCTAACTAGCAAGGGAGTTCTCTGTTCTTCGTAAAAGCCGCAGGTATCATCAATATCGAATGAATGCCATGCTGTTCAAACCATGAGAAATACATATGAAAGAGTTGTATTCCTAATGAGCCTTTGGTGAAGAAAGAATCCCAGGCTCCTAAGCATTCGATCGAGTCTGGCATCAGGGACTCCCACCAAGATTCCATCTTATGGCATGCCCCCAAAGCTGTGTTCTCTGCTGGCTAGTTTCCTCGCAAACAGATCTCGCCATGTAGTTGTCGATAGAGATTCATCTGACTCTCTACCCATAAATGCTGGTGTTCCACAGGGATCAGTCCTAGCTCCAACACTATTTCTACTTCACATCAACGATTTGCTGAAAGCAACTTCGTGTCCAGTGCACAGCTTCGCGGATGATAGTACCCTTCGTACCGCCTTTTCTTCTAGGGCTCCAATACCAGCCAGCCAAATCAGAAACGAACGAGGAAGAAACGTTAACAACATAAATATGGACTTGGTAACAATTCTTGAATGGGGATCTGATAACTTGGTGGAATTCAACGCAAGCAAAACACAAGCATATCTTTTCTCTAGAAAAGCCGATCTTACTGTGCCCAGCATAGAATTGTCGGGAGTGACCATACCATTGAAGTCATCCATTTCGATGCTTGGTATTGCTGTCGGGAGTAACCTTTTTTGGGAGAATCACGTGAGATCCATTGCTAAAAGTGCATCCCAAAAACTTGGTTTTCTGTTTCGTGCCAGGCTATTTCACCTCAGGTCAGCTGCTTATGATCTAAAAGGCACAGATTCGACATGTCCTGGAATACTGTTCCCATATTTGGAGTGCTGCACCTAAACTAATCCTAAAACTCTTGGATTCTGTACAAAAAAGGGCAATTCGTCTCGTCGGTGATGCCTTGCTTACAAACTCGCTTACTTCTCTAGAACACCGTAAAAGAGTAGGAGATCTGTCTCTATTTTATAGATATTTCCATGGGCTATGCTCTTCTGAATTATCAGCAATATTTCCCTCTCTGGCAGTCTCTTCGAGACTAACCCGTCAAGTTAAGTCTTCACATCCCTTCGTGGTCACTTTGGAGACCTGCAGAACATCTCTCTTCAAAGACTCGTTCATCCAACGAACAGCGAGGCTTTGGAACACATTGCCTAGGGAGGTATTGCCTGAGGCATATAACCTCCAGAAAAATTACAGAAGAACACCAATTCCTACCTGCTTGTCCTTGGTTCTCGCGATGTTCTCTGCACATTACAGAGTATTCCTTTTCGTGAGAACCACAACATAAAAAAGGCTCCTCTTATGCTACGGTCCATAACAGTGACATGTGAAATTTCCTATATCCAAACTAAGGCTCTAAGTTGAAACCTGGACCTTTCTTTGCGATGACACATACGAGTTTGAGAGTGGAATCCTTCTCAAAAGTCGTCGAGAATGTAAAAAAAAAACGTTCGAAAGCCCCAGTTACATGATTCGACAAGTACCTACTTATAGTCACAGTCAGAAATCGATCTTGCGCAGGAGTGGTAGATCTTTGGCGTCCATTCCTCAGTCTTTCGGCCACGTTTCCAATTTCTCGATATCGATGGACAGGCCAGGAAACTTCATTAACTTCGTGAGGCAGTTCAAATCACCTCGATTCATTCAATAACTTTTACAAAAGCTGAACTGACGTTGCTCAATTTACCACTCTTCAATAGAAGATTGACCGATGTGTGGAAACGCGAAAATGACACGTCAAACGTCATCGTTTCAATCAGTCAGTTTCACACTAGATAAGAAAAGAAAATAACCAAGGAGACCTCCATTCGACAAAAAATAGACCAAACCGTGTTAATCAATGACGGAGGCGTGAAAGATACATAATTCATCCTTCATTCGACGTGGTAATTAAGGAAGAATGTGGCAATGGTTTGGTTTCGGCGGCCGATCAGTGGCGTACACTGACTTTCGTATTTATTATAACGAAAAAAATTGGACGACATCTGACAAAAAGTCGGAGAAGCGCATTGAGATATTTCCTAATATAATCAGAAGGCCTTTTTACTAGACGGCACTGTCGAGTGTGTTTCGAAGACAGCTCTATCCACAGCCTTTGATCACCTCTGAAGAGAGAAAATGATCATAATGTGGCAGTCGAGAATACACCATTTAAATGAGTCGTGTTACATCACAGATGGTGGTCCTGCGTTAAATTAATTGAGGAAAAAAAGGACAGTCGACGAAACAGATGACTTCTTTAAGTATTCTTCATGGTTCTTAGATCCTCAAACATGCCAGTATTCAAAAACAGAATCGGATGGATAAAGGGAGTTTCAATAATAAGAGAGCAAGATGTCAGTGTTCAATAAAGCATGGTTTTCTGTAGCAAAGTATTGAAATACACTACGCAAAAACATTAACACACATTATGGAAATCTCCAATTTATTCTACAACTGAAGGTGTTCTCAATGATAATTATTTTTATCAGAATTATGCATGCATATGTTATCCACTTTCAACGTTTTTCTTCAATACAGATGTTTTCTTCCAGCAGGAATAAAAAAAGATGATATTATCAGATTTTCAATGTATTGGCTCCATTCTAAAATCAGTTGTTCTCGATCAATTCTAGTGATCAATAGTTTTTCTTTCGTTTGATTTTCTACACTCGATCGCTATGCAACGCGAAACACGCAATTTGACCCAAGAGGAATGTGCCCAAGCGGTAGTTTTGCGAGAAGAAGGGTGGATATACACAAGAATTGCAGAAAGGTTTGGAGTTTCCCATACAAGTGTGTCCAGAATGTTGCAGCGATTCAGGGAGACAGGTATGAATGTCCGAAGACCAGGACAGGGTAGACCACGGGTAACAACTGCCATTCAAGAACGTTACTTGAGAGTTTCTTCGTTGATGCAACGGTATGCATCCGCTCGCCTCCTTCAAAATCAGCTTGAGCAAACTCATGAGGTGCAAATTAGCACTCAGACAATAAGAAATCGCCTCAGAGAATATAATTTAAGGCCTCGTGTCGCGGCAAGAGGCCCAGCTCTTACCCCAGCCCATCGAAGGGCGCGTTTGTATTTTGCGAGAGGGCATATCCATTGGAAAGAGTAGTAGTAGTGGTAATATTTAGTAGATAGATAGATATTCATTATAATGTTTGATTGCCCCAAACTTAATCTGCTTGCTTCAGATTGTGGTTATTAACCAAAAAAAAAAGACCAAGAAAACATTCAGAACAGTAGTTATATAGAATAAGCCCATGCCTACGAGAAAACCTCACAGAAAAGACCATCGTCTACATTATTCAGCATTCCAATTCTATTTGGTCTCATTACCAAGTCGACGAAGACCCAGCGGCACACCCTGATGAACATGAATTTAGCTCCTCGCAGTCTATCATCATGTTTGCCCGATCCCAACCCCTGTTCCGCCTAACCTAATTTGGTATTCATCCCGGTCCTACTCGTTTTTACCGGCAGAAAGAGAAGCTTTGGTGTTAAATGCATAATATATGGTTCGTTGTATGTCTTATTCAGAAGACAGGATCGCCCCACCTCTAGGCGTGACGAAAATTCGTTCGTTTCAGTTCCCTTTAACCCTCGACCCTGCGTCCCGACGCTACGCGGGAGAAAGCGACGGACGCCGACCTGTTTCACAACCAAATACCAACTTAGTTCGGACTCGTAGTCTGGGGATGAAATAAAACGTCGATTTGATCGTTTCTGCGCAAAATAAATTTTCGACCCGATTTATATCCTATTGACTTTTTTTCGTTTTTTGCTGTATTCATCGAAACTGAAGCGTTGGTACCGTTGCCATTTTTAAAACGTTGTCTTATCGAACAAGTGTGACAGGATTCAGACGAGTTCTCGTACAAGCCAATATATGGAATGGAGTCGAGCTAATAAATGCCTCGTATCATAACTTGATCGACTTGATTGATTGATAGAATAATGTTAGGTGGCTCATGATGTCCCGGGGCATTTAAACGATTCCAACGCCAACGAATCAACGTGAGCTGTATGTTTAATCATGCATAATGATCGCGGAAATCGAATTTTCAATGGATAGGAGCAAAAAGCACTTGTGAGAGTTGGGCGTGGAAAAATCGCACAAATGAACCGTGCACCATTGGATTATGAAATGTTTTTTGGGTTTTTATTGTTCCAGTTTGAGTTCCGGCTCGAAGGACCAATGTTGTGAAATATGAATATTATTTTCATGTTTTTGTCCTGGAAGAAGACAACAATGCAAAACGACCTCCATAGGAATGATTCACAGGCGCACCCCTTCAATTTAACAAGGATAAAAACGATAGGCTTCTATCGAACATTTCAATCTTCTTAATCCATATGTTAAGTCCATTAGGGACACGATACCGCTTTCTATAAACCAATAAGCCCCGCAACACTCAAACTACGATAATCTCCCGATACTTTATCCTGAAATGTACCCTCTAACAACGCCCAAAAGTGTATTAAACAAATTCGAGCTGGCAACTCAGACTCGGTTTGGCGGTTTTCCGCTGATGCGTCTTTCCCCTCCCATTCGGCCCCTCGGATTTAACCCCCGCCACCTAGACCTGGAAGGTTTTAACGCGCTCCAAAAATCCCCCTTTCGAAACGATCCCGAGTCCCGAGGGGCGAAAGCTATCCCGAACATCTTCCTTGGAATCGAAGGACCTTTTGATCTGATCGGTTTGGATCCCGCCGCGGGTGGAGGGGGGAATCGACACAGAATTATACACCTTTTTGTTTTTCAAACTCTTTAAACCTTCCTCAATTGTGAAATAATTTATTTTTGTGTTGAGACGACAGTCCTCACAAACTTTGACCCTTTCAGAGAAAAAAAATTGAGAAATAAAGGATACTAACACGTAAATTCAAATTTCAATAGTTTCGGTGACGAAATACCTTTTCATCGACATCAACGTTGAGAAATACCGAAAAACGCGAATATCTTAATCGCATAAAAATATAGAAAAAAATATAAATACAAATAACAAATATCTACCAAAGAATTATACCGAAATAAACTACAATTCATACTACAAGTGCAGGGTTGGTCATAATCAGTGTTGCATTCGCATACAGCCTGTAAAGAATGTTTGCATCTTATTAAATTTGTTGTATCTAAACTCTTTAAGGTGTGCGTTCAATTTAGTGTGTTTTTATTTCAAGTTGCATCTGAAAATGGTTTCATTTTGAGAACTGAAATTTTGTGGGTAAACTCAGAAAGGATTGTAGTTCTTATTAATGAAGTAATTGAAATCGATTTCATTTCGGAAATTCATTTTGTTTCTTTCAAAAATAGAAGAAAATAAGCCAACTCATGCTTCTGTTTTATTTCAAACGAAAGACTCATAAAAAGAGTTCAACTTCGGATTAAAGTGAATATACAGATAATTTCGTTGAGAAAAACATTTGAAATACGGAATTGGCAGAGAATGGCCGAATTCAAATATGTGGCGGGAAAAAGTTCCTGCTTTACCCACATATTCGCTAATTTCATAGTTCAGCGATTTTCGAATAGAAAGCGCCATTGTACATTTCATTCATAATGATAGAGAAATTCATAATGTTCATGTAAGTTCTATGGAAATATTCCATAAAATGCACGGTGGCACCTCTATCGGATTAGTTTTCCTACTCGCTCTGAACGGCGACCTTAAGGGGCAGTATCACCTTTTGAATCGTGGTGAATCTCCATTCAAAAGTGGTCTCTTAATTTATTTCACGAGTAAGTACCCTAATTTATGACGTAGAGACTTGATTTTTTTTTTCAAATTGAAGTTGAAGAACGTCCCAAGGCAAATAGTTTTCGTTTTTTCGATTTAATTAGTTTATCAATTAAAAAAACCAGGATAATCGTTAGATCTGGGGTTATTGAATATGTTTTTTGTTTTTCATGAGTACAAGCTATATTTTTGAAATAATCATCATAAAATTTTTTGTAGTTTATAGAAGATTGAATTGCCGAGGGCAAATAGTTGCGATTTTTTTCCAAAAAATGATGAATAACTGTCGGAAAAAAATCATTAAGTGTAGTTTCCAAAACGCTGAAGTTCAACCTGTTTTTTTTTAATTGAAAAACTAATTAAATCCAAAAAATCGCAACTATTTGCCCTCGGCAATTTAATCTTCTATAAACTACAAAAATTTTCATGATGATTATTTCAAAAATATAGTTTGTACTCATGAAAAACGAAAAACATATTCAATAACCCCAGATCTAACGATTATCCTGTTTTTTTTAATTGAAAAACTAATTATATCGAAAAAAAGAAAACTATTTGCCCACGGGACGTTCTTCAACTTCAATTTGAAAAAAAATCAAGTCTCTATGTCATAAATTAGGGAACTTACTCGTGAAATAAAGAGACCACTTTAGAATGGAGATTTACCACGATTCAAAAGGTGATACTGATATTGGACGTGCATCTCGAAGGATACAAAATATTACCTCACTTCTTACGTTGACCCTAGAAGCCAACATATGAAAGATCAAAGCAAACGTATGCTTATAGTCAACTAAACGCCACAAAAAGTAATGAAAAAAAAAGACACACCAAATATAACGTTCTTCTAGAAGAAAAATGCTGACCATAGTCCTTATTGAGAATGAGCAACATAACTCGACGTTTGCAAAAAACGGAAAGGAACTTTGGTATCTTGAAATATCGAGGGGTGGAGCAATGGGTATTATTAAACTCGTTCGCCATCTAGCAACAATAAATCCGTACCAACTGAAAGAAGAGTACCTACTACTGGCAAACGCCCTTTGATTCTTCAGCATCATCTGCCAACTAAAGAGGGGTGATTATATGAAAACCGTTTATCACGAATGATTTTTCAAGGCGCACCTGTATCAGAACACAACCTTCCCTGCAAGTGTAGTATAAATCGGCAGAGAATACTGCCAATAACTCCCAAAAAAACTCATAGTACTTACGAAACCGTGCTTGTCGGATATATTGTTCGTCAGCTTGAGCTTGTGAAAGGATACGACCTTCTGCATCCACTGTTCCCCTGTTGAAGGACTATCAGGATGTATGTACATCCTTTTCGGCATTTCAGGATCCGCTTTGCCCGCTACCATCCACCGACTGAAAACACAGAGCATGGTAAAGCGTAAATAGCGTAGCCAAAGTGAATTTGAATGGGAAGGGTTGAATATAATCGTGTTAAGGGTGATGCATGCGAGTTAGTGTATTGTTTTGGGACGATTTCAGGCTTTTGCTGGCTGAAGATTCACGAGTGTCATACGTATCCCCCGTTTCTGAAAAGCTCCACTCGTATGTTGAGTCGAAAATTTCATATCCACATCGATTTGTTCACCTTCTCTCGATAAGTCCAAGAGGACGAAGGTCTTATGAATTTGCCAATCTTTGAGTCTGATTAGCCAATATCCCTCAAACATAAAACATCAAGTCATGCTCAGTCGTTTAAGGTGATAAATTCGGATGGGGTACCCCAGGGGTGCGTTCGGGGGCCCGGAATATCCTTCAGCCAGCTCCAAGACTCGAATCTACCTACGACTACTGTTAACAAACGCATGCTTCGTGCCTATCAACATTTGTTCGGGCGTCTGTTTTCATGTGGTCTTTGATGGAAGCAACTCGATCAATCCTGACAAAAACAAACGCCCGTGGGACGTAAACTTCGTATGCGACAGAGCGTTCGCGAAAGATTGCAAAACGTTTGGGGGTTGTCGGTCTGTAGTATACGAAATTCACGGTAGAGACACCAAAAAGGGGAGAAATCTAAGAGGAAACATCGAAAAAATCTAACCTGTTGTGAAATTTGTATCGACAATCATCGGCTGCCACTATGTCCATAAGTAGGATATATTTCGATTTTTTGTCTAGACCCGACACGCGAACTTTGTAGGCAGGAAACATGCGCCTGGAATGGAGAAATAAAAAATTAGATGATGGTTTGGCAAGATTCACCTGTTGTGGAATTTGTATCTGTAGTCGTCTGCGGCGACGATGTCCAGCAAGAGGATGTATTTCGCCTTCAGGTCCAGGCCCGACACCCTGAACTTCATCTGCGGAAACATCTGCCTGAAATGCGGAAGGGTTCACTGTATTGCGAATTTCGGAACACCCTGTATATTTCGATCGGATCAGGACTAAATGCACCGCAAATGCACAGTTTTTCATTCCGCTGAAATCATTTTTCATTGATGATAATGTTCTTTATTGTATTGCAGGCGGTGACAAATGGAAAATATACTCCATTTACGCTTACAAAGTATCCGGTTGGACAAGATTTAGTTTTATCAAGTTTTTTAACTTAAAACTGACGCAGGTTGGTACTCGTGAAATCTCAAATAATTATCAGTGACGTTTCCAATGTTAATTTCTATACACTCTTCTTCAACTTTGTGAACAGAACTATAGTCCGTTCAAATATAAGAAGGAGTTTTGTAAATGGTACTGGATAGAAATGATTCAATAATTTGAGTCACCAATTTCCACATTAGAACTTTTTTCCTCAGAAACTCTAGTTCAAAATTTCTGTTATGATTTTCAACTGTCATGAACATTTTATATCCGACGTACCTTATTTTTTATTTTGTTTTGTTTTTATATTTTTATCTACTAAATACTTTCTTTTTCGTATGCTCGAGATTGCGGCAAGGTAATTCCAGGAAAAACCAGAGTTTTAGAGATTTGGGTCGGAATCTTGCAAGATTCCGACAAAGTAATTCCAGGAAAAAACAGATTTGGGTCCTTTTCCCTGATGGGTGAAAGCCATCTTGATTTGCATTAATATCGAAGTTTTCAATTGACAAGACTCGTAAAAGATCTATGTTCAAATTTATAATGGTCATTCACTTGTAATATCCGAAATATATTTAGTTTCTGTCCAAAATTTTATATTTTTTTGGACGAAACTCTTTGTCGACTGCTCAAGATTCCGACAAGGTAATTCCGGGAAACACCAGATTTGGGTCCTTTCCCTTAATGGGTTGAAGCCATCTTGATTTGCATAAATATCGAAATTTTCAATTGACAAGACTAGTTAAAATACCTAGAGCTACTGTGAAGGTCTAGGTGTTCAAAGTGTTTATAGATTTTGTTGTGAAAAGTGTATTGAGTTGAAAATCTTTTGACAGATTGTATATAGTGTTTATAGAACAATGTCGAATTCGGAAACGGAACCTGCATCTGAGGGTGATATGTGGAGACCACCACGAAAAAGGTCTAAAAGGTCGCATTTCTCTGCTGAAGAGAAAGAGATCATTTTGAACATTTTTCGAAAAGAATTGGAAGAACATCCTGATATATCGAAAAGAGACTTAGTAGGAATTGTTTCAAAATCCTCAGAGGTGAGTGATTCAGCTGTATTCTGAATATTATGAGAATAATACATTGACGCCACCTAAGAGGAGAGCCCAGTCGTTAAAAAAAATCGATTCGGTTGACGATTTCGATATGAACCTTATCAGAAGAATTGTCCACGGTTTTTTTTTCGAAATGAAATCCCAACGATTTCCAAAGTAGGTACTAGAAATCGTGAATGATGAAGACAGTTTGCCAAATTTCAAAAGAACAACGTTCTATAAATTGTTGAAAAAAAAAAGGAATTCAAGTTCAAAAAACGTGGTCGTGATAGTCTACTGATAGATAGGGATGAAATAATTGTGTGGAGAAGAGATTATTTGAAGAAAATCGGCTCATTAAGGGAACAAGGCAGAAAAATTTATTAGCTGGATGAGACATGGATAAATAAACTGAACGATTATGTGAAATCTCCTCGATTCGACTCTGGACGGAAAGTACCTTTACGAATGCCCTCCTACCGCTGCGCCAAACTGGTTGATATTGCTCCTTCTTACATTTGAACAGAGTATAGGAACATTTTGTGAAAATTGAAATAAGTGATTTCAGTCCGTCCTGTAATGCGTTATAGAATTGACGACATATTTATATTGAAGTATATAAATACCATTAACTGCTAAGGTAGGTAACGAAAATATCATTGCTTATTGCACCTATACATCACTCACACAAAATTTCATTGTGTTAGTGTGGGTCTTTTTTATCTTCAGTTAAATGTATTTCTTTTTCACGCTCTACAGCTAGAACTGCTTGATGGATTCCAACATATGAGGCGTCATGTGATTCGTATATTGTGAGAATGACATACGATATATTTTTCTCTTTATTTTTTTGTTTTTGTGATTCGAAAAGAAGAAAGTTCCGTTTTATCGAAGTGCGCAGGGCAAACAGTTCGGTGTAAATGATGCACTTGATTTTTGTATGCCTGCAAAAGATCTAAAAGAATGTCCAAAACAGCATATCTTTATTTGCTAATGATGGCTCGAAATTTACAAATTTCTTTCTGGAAAGTTAATTTGTTTATTAAGATAACTACCCCTACAAATAAAATTGCGAGAAGAAGAGTTTTTCAATCTCTAACACCTTTCTTGACCAAGTTTTCGTAGGTTTTTTAAGCAATTGTGAGAAAAGAAAACATTAATTTTGAATAAGAAGCTAACAAGTTGATACTTCTGAAGACTTTTCCTTGTTTTCTGTTGGAGACTCAGTACTCAGTGTATTATTGTTATATCTTATTTGAATTGATGACGAATATTTTCGATACCAAAAAAACAGCCAATAAAATCGATGTATCATCGCGAAACACCAAAATTGCCGTCCGTTTCCAATACCCTTGATCAACGCCATCCAACCGTCCGATCTCGAGACCCAAACAAGCCCTGGCACCACTGAAAGGACACATAATAACAGGTTGGCCACATTAACAAAGATTTTATTTTCATAAGCCATGACAACCGGGGCACGGCCTACTTGACCGGCCTGATTTATGACTTTTTGGGTACCCAAATAATGGGCTTTATTTCCACAGCCATTCCGATGCCTAACCATTTCGATTGCTGCCCAATTTTCCACTTCCTGTTTTTCGGATCGACCGGCGGGGTGGACGACGAACAGGTTAATTTTTTTTGATCGGTCGCCATAACGGGTCGACGAGAGGCAATTTTGCAGTGTGTTATTAAAGAACGGTTTGGCCGGGCGATATATCACTGCTAGAACGGGCACTCGCGTGCAATTTTTTGCCCGGGTATGTAGTTAAGGGGACTGATTGATGCCGGGGTTATTTGTTTAACTACACCTAGTTGCTGCGTCATTTTCATCGAAACCTTGGGGGCGTAGCACCGCCGACACATCGGCCTGCTTGATTGAGACGCATGATACGACATATGACGTTGACAGAAACGTCAAAATGATATTTTTCGATGCCAGAAGCATGATACTAAAACACAAAAGATAAACCCACGCGCATATCTGACTACGTCATCGCGTGACAAATTGTCACAGAGAACAGAAACTCTGCTTTTATCTGTGACGTTGTTTGTATAGGTTAGAGTTTATATAACCTCAGATTCGCTCAGATTTTTGTTGTGAACGTGTTTCTCCGCTGTGTTTTGGTTCGTGTTTAGATTATTTTGGATTGAATTGTGCTGTTTTTTTTATAAACTAACAGAATTGGCAGAAGAATGATTTTATCTGAGTATAAACCGACAAAATATGATCTTTCCAAAACCTACGACAAAGTTAAATAATTTTAAGAACCAGTCCGGGAAAATGTGACTTAATTATCTCATGGTAACAATTAGGCTCTCATAATTATTCAATGTAGTAATGAATCATTCCAAGTAATACTTCAAATAAATTAATAATAACATTCAAGATAATCTGATTGGAAAGTCAAAGTTTCCCGTTATTTTACCACCAATTTCCTCTGAAGCTATTTGCCACGAGTTTGTTAACATTGTGTGGAAATCTTCAAGTATTCACATTTATGAACTACTTTGAAATATTTTCGATCGAATACGATATTTCAAGCATTGCATTATTCTGAAAATAATTCCCGCCATCAATGAAAATGACGTTCAAATGAGCCAATAAGAGCTATTTGTCACGAGCTGACGTCATGCGCCAAACGTATCAAAACTCGTTCCTCAGGTGATCATATCTGTTGTGTTTTAGTATCATGTGCCAGAAGCACACTGGCCTCGAGATTCACACCAGGCTGATTTTAATGCAAAATCAAGGGTTATTGAGAGTATTCAGAACCACCAAGAACTGTGAATGACCTCTATCAGAGCTTTGATAGGGTTTCGTGAAGAAAAAGAGATCTTCCAACAATGTTTTTGGTATTTTCCTGGTGAGGTCTGTACTACTGTCACGTACGAGGATATATTGAAACATTCTTAGCCTACTATAGAACCAAACTAAATTTCAATGTCAAAATATTTTATTGCTCAACATGTTATTCTCCTCTTAATTGAATACATTCATTACAGCGAACCTGCAACGTCTCTAGACCTTTCAAAAAAAATGTTTCTTCTTGCTCTGTAAACCAGTCCTCCACAGCTTTTATTACCTCCTCGTTGGAAGAAAATTTACGATAAAATACCTTTGGATAGCTTTCCACGCTTTCCAGCAGATTTTTGGACACGAAACATCTTAGGTCTTGGAGAACCAGAGTGACGCCATTCCATCGATTGTTGCTTTGCTTCTGGATCGAAATGTACCCAAGTAACAATTCGGTGAAGTCTACATCGTTTTCAAATCGAGCACAGATCGAACGCGATGCTTCTACCCTTGCACGCTTTTAGTCAACATTCAAACATTTGGGAATCTATTTTGCAGAAATTTTTTTCATGTCCAAATTGACGTGAACTATATGATGAACGCGTTCGTATGAAATCTTCAGTGCTTCAGATATCCGTTTTAGCCCAATTCGACGGTCTGATAAAATCATGTCATGATATCATCGATATTTTCGGGGACTGACACAAAAACTGGCCTTCCCGATCGGTCATCATCTTCAATGGAAAATTTACCTCTTTTGAAGCTTGCAGTCCAATTTTTCACGGTCGCATACGAAGGACATTGATCACCAAGGGTATTGAGCATATCTTCGTAAATCTGCTTACCTCTTAACCCTTTTAAATACTCCAATTGTTCGATTTTTACAATTTCGGTGGACATCTTTTTTTTTAATTTATTGCGTAACTCTGGTTTACTTTTCTGACGTCGAACTCTACACTGACACTTCTGATAAGTTATTGTTCGTTTATATGGTATCGCAATATTTTGTTTATGCATGGAACTGGTCTAGGCTAACTAGATATCAATACACCCTCGTATTTGCGCGTCCCATATGAATGAAGTAGTGAAAACCCATTGACTGCGGTGGGAACATGTGGAGCAGTCGAAGTAAACAGCCCAGGCCTTCGGAATTCGCATTTATTTAACCAGCATTAGTCACGTGGGCGTGCACCGTCCCGAAAATCAATAAATCAAGAAGGGAACAGTTACCACGACTCAGCGCCACCAACATGGTATTTACAAAAGCATATATTATTATGGTTATGTTGGTAACAGGTATAGTATCAGAGTACGATCAGTAGGATAATGGGAGGCTATGACAGGAGGCTGCCCCAGGCCATCTTCGGTAATTGTAGGGTACCATCGAAGCAGGCGCCTAAAGCTAAGCGTCCACAGGTCCGCATCGGACGCATCGGACGGATCGGATCAAACGGATTTCGGTATTCTTTGTATAGAAACTCGTGCAAGCCCGTCCACAGACCCGCACCGGACGCATCGGAGCATCGGCATTTCTACAATGGAGATCCGTAAATCCGATCCGTCCGATGCGTACGGTGCGGACATGTGGACGCTTAGCTTAAACAAGACATAACAACGGGTCCACGGCATACTATATGCACGATACGACTGTCTGGTACCCCGTGTCCCATCGTGGGTTGGATGTTTGTACCAATTATACCAATTTACACTTTCTCGTGTTTTTTTCGCGTCGTTTTTGGAATTCCTGGACGAAGACAGGGGCCAATTTGGATCGAATTATCGAGATATTGAAATTTCGGGGCCTATCGCATGTCGATCAACGGAGGCCACGGAAAAACACGATTTTATGGTAATGCTGGCTGACGACTGGACCCGGGCAAGACGCAAAGAAAATTTCTTTTTACCTCCAGAAGAAGCATCCAATTGAAGCCTATTTGTTAAGGCAGCTTTCTATGTAGTGATATCTAGTTAGCCTAGACCAGTTCCATGCATAAACAAAATATTGCGACACCATATCCACGAACAATAACTTATCAGAAGTGTCAGTGTAGAGTTCGACGTCAAAAAAGTAAACCAGAGTTACGCAATAAATTAAAAAAAAGATGTCCACCGAAATTGTAAAAATCGAAAAATTGGAGTATCGAGCCTTCATCATATATTCAAAAGGGTTAAGAGGTAAGCAGATTTACGAAGATATGCTTAATACCCTTAATGATCAATGTCCTTCGTATGCGACCGTGAAAAATTGAACTGCAAGCTTCAAGAGAGGTAAATTTTCCATTGAAGGTGATGACCGATCGGTAAGGCCAGTTTCTGTGTCAGTCCCCGAAAATATCGATGCAGTTCATGACATGATTTTATCAGACCGTCGAATTGGGCTATAACGAATATCTGAAGCACTAAAGATTTCATACGAACGCGTTCGTCATATAGTTCGCGTCAATTTGAACATGAGAAAAATGTCTGCATAATGGATCCCCAAATGAAGAATGTTGACCAAAAGCATGCAAGGGTAGAAGCAACGCGTTCGATCTGTGCTCGATTTGAAAACAATGTAGACTTCTTAAACCGAATTGTTACTATGGATGAGACTTGGGTACATTTCTACGATCCCGAAACAAGGCAATAATCGATGCAATGGCGACACTCTGGTTCTCCAAGACCTAAGAAGTTTCGTGTCCATAAATCTGCTGGAAAAGTTCTTGCTTCAGTTTTTTAGGATTGCCATGGAGTAACTATGACTGATTTTTTGGATAAGGGTAGAAAAATAATTGGAGATTACTATTAGACATTACTGACCACTGTACGGAAAAAAATCAAAGAGAAAAGACGCGGAAAGCTATCCAAAGGTATTTTGTTCTCACAGGACAACGCCCCCTTACACAAATCTTATGTTGCCATGCAAAAAATTCGTGATTAAGGGTTAGAATTACTAGAACACCCCCCTTATTCACCAGATTTGCCTCCGTCCGACTATCATCTCTTTTCTCAACTGAAAAAAAGTTTAGAAGGTCGTAAATTTTCTTCCAACGAGGAGGTAATAAAAGCTGTGGAGGACTGGTTTGCAGAGCGAGAAGAAAATTTTTTTTAAAGGCCTAGAGACGTTGCAGGTTCGCTGTAATAAATGTACTCAATTAAAGGAGAATATGTTGAGTAATAAAATATTATGACATTGAAATTTTGTTTGGTTCTGTAGAAGGCTAAGAATTTTTCAATGTATCCTCATAATTTTTTCTTCAACTTCAACACCTTGTATTTTCTTGGCGGTACATTTTTCGACCATAACTTATAAGACCAATTATCGTTAGTTTTTCATGTAGAATAACCTTCTGCAGTTTGGAAATATTATCAGAGAAATTTTGTTTATTCGGCGGACTCGAGAATATTGTCAGAAATGCTGATATCTCAAGACTGGCTATTCTTGAAAGAAAATTGTTGAAACAAATTTTGTAGACAATTGAAATGTCTACATCTTTTGTCTGAGCATCTTCATGGTAACATCAACCGTTTACGAAAAAAATCAAAAATTGTTATTTGCAACCTTTGACCTTGAATACATGTAATAGAGTGAGTTTATCAGCCAGCTATCCCTAACTTTCTAAGAGTAGTATATTCTGCATGTTCTGAGAAATCGATACATAAGATCGCGATAGCGTTTCCAACTAAACGCCCGTACAAAATAAGTCGTTCGATCCAAAAGCCCCAACATATCGAAATCAATCTGGTGTTTGAACAGGCCTAAACATTTGTCCGATTCCAATCTCCGGTCGAAGATGTCAATTTATCACACGGAACCGGTCGTGCATCGTTAGTTAGCTTGGATAAATTAAAAAGCAGGTGCCGAACGGTCAGTCCTTTCCTAAAACATCAACAAATAAACGCCCAACGGGCAGCGAGGCGAATTCCTCGAATATTAGGGGCGCATCCGCATCAGCCCCCTGACCCAATTCGCCATCCATCATATTTTGTGGGTCTACCTAGGGAAACCCGTTGAAAATTCACCTCGATTGTTCGACTGCAGTGACAAGTAATTAGCAAAAATTTTCGTTGAGCTAATAAGCAATATCAGTATTATTATTAGTATTATTCTTCCTGAACTGATCTGCAGAAATCTGTTCACATAAACTGGCCCTAATTTAGAGATTGGCTTCCTCAAATGGCATGTGATTATGGTTTTTTAAATAAGCAAATGCTGACCATAGTTTCGGTCTCGTGATGACCTTCGTCAGAGCCACATAAGTCACCCCAAGGCTACAACAAGAATAAGATGGAACAGTGGTCCTTATCTTTATCAATCATTCCCACAAGTTACTCTCGAGATATATTTAATTCTCAGTTACATCTAGAAATGGAGAGGTCAAGTCCAAAGCTTCTTTTCACTGTCAACCTGAACAAAGCTAGATGACCTACTTCCTTTTTCTCACTGTAGTATTGGAAGCATGCTAGATTCAGCATCAGCAAGCTTGACATCTTCTGTACATGCTTTCCACCAAGACATTGAGAATATTCTGCCCTATTTGTTGGCCAAAGCTTTAGCAGAAGACTGCTGTTGACTGGCTGTGGTCATCAATAGTTCTTTGTAATTTGTCCCAAGTATGCTCGATTAAAATTTGGCCAATGGATCTTGGATGTGGAATACTTTGGCTTTCTCCAAGTCAGTTTTACCACCGAAACAAACTAAATCAACCCATACCTTCATGAGTCTATGCTCCCAAACTAAGTTTTTCTATCGGCTGTAAAACTCCTCCTACAAAAAAGTGGCATCCGTTCCGTGCAGAAACAAAAGAATCGAACACGAGTACACGGTGGAACTGGTCTTCCTGACAGAACGACGAGGCTACGTCTCGGTCTCGAGATAAATCATCTCTGCATTGTGTCCCTTGTTAGAGCAGGAGAGACGACCGTATAAACGGCCAGGTAGGCCATTACCGCATCGTATTTGTTTAGTAAGTACCAGTGGCGCCCGTCAGTCGGAGCACGGCGGGGGGCAAGCTGGTCAGCAGTCAGCCAGCGGACCTGCCGAAATCGGTGGATGCAGGACCGTATCTTCTGAGAAAATTTGGGGATCTTATCAAATTTGGGCATGATCGAAAATTGATGTAGTTATACAAGCTCTATGACAAACTTTGACAGATGGTAGGTGTGCTTATTCTGAACATTTTTTTCCTATGAACATTGGTCCGATTCGTTTTTGTTTAGAAGATACAAGCGTCTGAAAAATTTTATTTTCATGTCAAATCATAGTAATAAATTTTGGACCCTGTATTTTTGTGTTGTTTTGGACTTATTCCTTACGTTCTTCAGCGATATTTGGAGCGAATGCCTGAGAAATGAAGACCTTTAGACGCTGCTATGATGGCAAACATGATTCTTTGGTATTTTGGCCTTGGCGGTACCTCCGAAAGGCTTCTTATTTATATCCTTAGGAATTCACAAACACTCTTTGTATTCAAGCAAATTGAATTCTGATGAAATATTGCTGTATGATGAGATGAAGATTCATTAGGAATCTAATCTTTGAATTTTTATCAGTAAAAATGTGAATTGCTTCGATGAAAAAATGGTTTCTGCCACCTTCATCTCACCTTATTTCTGAACCGTTTTCAAAACAGTCTTATACCATCCACGTATACTCCATTCACTTTTATTTAATCACATAGGAGGTCATGGTTTCGTTTTCAGGAGTTGGTGCCCCTGATGAAAAGCACAGAACATATGATGAAAAGGCACTACGCGCACAGAAAATATCGTTAACGACAAAACGACGTTGCCAGTTTTGTTTACATCAAAGTAAAAGTATCAAAGATATTCCACATTTTATTGGTTTACAAATTGTTCGCCGATTTTTGGTATTTAATCGATATTTGCAGTTGAGTTTTTCGTCGAATATCCAAGATTAACGTATGTTTATTGTTTTTAGCACCAGTTTGGAGCGTGAGGACGATTTTCAAGACCAGGACGAATGTTTGCATTTCAAGGTTGAAGGGATACACGGGAATTTCGTTGAAAAAGCTGTTATTTGGACAGATATCGCAGTAGATGGATCGGATGGAGCCTCGAGAGGTCGATTAGGATGATATTTTTCAGGTTTTCCAAGAAATTTGGCGATACCTGAGCAGATTTGCAAAAGTAAGGTACCTCACTAATGAGGTGGAACTTAGACCTAATTCTCCTATAAGAAACGCCTTTCAAAGGTCGAGATGGTGAAAAATGTATTCTTTAGATGTTGTTTGAACAAACGCAGCCGAGTTTTATGTCCCAACATTGATTTTAAGAAAGTTATCAACAAAATAAAATTGACATTATTCTTGATTCTTGTAATTACCCATCAATTCATTTTATATATTTGGGTTGATTTTTTTAATGAATTCTTGATTAGAATCAACAATTGATGTCGTCAAGTCTTGAACTTTCAGTTCGAGAGAATAATAAACATTAAATCTTCACAATTATATGAAAGCAATGCAATTTTCTTCCATGGCGAAAAATAATATATTTCAACAGTGATCTCTTGTATCATTCACGCAAATAACTAGAAAAGGAATCCTTTCTATCAATTCATATAAACGTTAATTATTTTCGTCCGTCACATCTTTTCCAATTCATTCATTTTCCGAATAAATTCACATTCTGAGAAATACGCTAAGATTGTAGAAAGGGCAACATAGTGTTGACTTGGAACATTAAAATAATTTGAAAAACGTCATAACTTGGATACAGAGTGGAATGTGTCAAATTTCCAGGGCCAGAGTTGTGATTTTATAATTGTGAATGGAGTATAGCTATATATCTCAAAATCTTCTAAAATAATGCCTTCAGTGGCACTGAGACAAAAATCCACTTGGGGCTAATACAACCCTGTCGCCGGCCAAAAACACACAACAGCCAATTAAAGAACGGCGCTTTCAATCCCCGGAATACTTCCAGGCCCACCAGAAGATCGTTATCCGAGAAGAAGGGTTTATCACCTACTTACAAACGATTTGTTACCGATATCTACCTTCCATTGCTTCTACAATAGTATTACATAAGTATTATCTCCAGGGTCTTCGTTTCAATCTATGGGTCCTCAATGGAGCACAAGTCTAGCCGAAAATTGGCCGAAATTAGTTTTTGAATAGAGAGGCGACGTCGGATAATAAAAGGTACTTGAAGGTACTCGAGACTGGCCTTTGGAAAGTAGCACCGACATTGTAAAGTTTTACGGATTATAGACGGGCACTTTGAAGAGGTAATGGAAGTAAAAGCCATAACTGCAATGTAAATATAAGAGCATAAATTAATATACCTTCGAAGTGGCACTGTGGACGCTGTCAGGATCAAAGAAAAATTGTGGGTGATGATTTAGAGCCCTTCAGCATGGCGCCAAGTACTCGAAAAGATTTATGACAATTGTCCAAAGGTACTTGAAACAGAAACATTCCACAAAATGAAGAAACAACAACAGTTTAAGATCGAATTGTGCCACGAAATAAGTATTTACACATCGAGATCAAAATAAGAATACAATAAAATGAAAAAGAAATACACAAAAGAAAGAACGTAAGCTGAACATTCCTAGAAGAGCCAAACAAAAACACGAATCCTTTAACAAAACAGCTACATTTTGTTTTGGACTTTCAATTAATTCATTTAAATGTTGAAAAATGAGAGGAATCATGATGATACCTATACTAGAGAGTAACAAATGTTTCTGTTACAACATCAATTAAATCTGTTGTTCATTTATCTTGTTAACGCTTTCTTCTTCATTAAAATGTGGCAGAAGCGCTTGGCGATATTACAGCTCTATCTTCACCTTCAAAATCTTCCGCTCATACACTTTTAATACCTTGTTTCTCCCATACTTCAAGAATAGCTGATAGAACATTTCATGCATTATAAATTTATTTACTCATTAAACCGTAACCTTTGTTTGGAAACGACATGGCATCAATAAAAGCGGTGAACACATCAAAGTATCAAAAACATTGTTGGGTAATCTCTAAATTTATCATCGAACTTGTTGGTGTCAAAACCTTACCAACTCAATCCTACGACCTCTGACACCACAGCTGTGACTGTTATCTAACTTAGACCATGTTTGGCGATAACCGAGCTTGGGATAGGCAAAATGCTGAATATTTCTTCTTAGAACTGTCCGGTTTATGAATTGGTGTGATAAGAGGATTAGGCTTCTTGGTATCTTTATCGGAATTATGATTTTTTCGATGAGCATCGATAATTGGGGGTTATGGAATGACAGCTCTTAAAGAGTAGCTACTGGAAACACATAAAACTTCAAGATTGAGCTTCTGCAGGTGATATGGATCTATTTTATCTATGTTGGAAGATAAATTCAAGCAGTTACATATCAGGAGAAGCATAATGATGATATACGAGGATTTATATTGATATCTAGTTAGCCTAGACCAGTTCCATGCATAAACAAAATATTGCGATACCATATCAACGAACAATAACTTATTAGAAGTGTCAGTGTAGAGTTCGGCGTCAAGCAAGTGAACCAGAGTTACGAAATAAATTAAAAAGAAAGATGCCCACCGAAATTGTTGAAATCGAAAAATTGGAGTATCGAGCCATCATCAAGTACCTGTATTTAAAAGGGTTAAGAGGTAAGCAGATTTACGAAGATATGCTTAATACCCTTGGTGATCAATGTCCTTCGTATGCGGCCGTGAAAAATTGGACTGTAAGCTTCAAAGGGGAAAATTTTTCATTGGAGATGATGACCGATCGGGAAGGCCAGTTTCTGTGTCAATCCCCGAAAATATCGATGCAGCTCATGACATGATTTTATCAGATCGTCGAATTGGGCTAAAACGGATATCTGAAGCACTGAAGATTTCATGCGAACGCGTTCATAATATAGTTCAAGTCAATTTGGACATGAGAAAAATTTCTGCAAAATGGATCCCCAAATGTTTTTTTTTGAATGTTGACCAAAAGCGTGCAAGGGTAGAAACATCGCGTTCGATCTGTGCTCGATTTGAAAACGATGTAGACTTTTTAAACCGAATTGTTACTATGGATGAGACTTGGGTAAATTTCTACGATCCAGAAACAAAGCAACAATCGATGGAATGGCGACACTCTGGTTCTCCAAGACCTAAGAAGTTTCGTGTCCAAAAATCTGCTGGAAAAGTTCTTGCTTCAGTTTTTTGGGATTGCCATGGAGTAATCATAATTGATTTTTTGGATAAGGGTAGAACAATAACTGGAGATTACTATTCGACATTACTGATCACTCTACGGGAAAAAATTAAAGAGAAAAGACGCGGAAAGCTATCCAGAGGTATTTTGTCTTTACAGTACAACGCCCCAGTACACAAATCTCATGTTGCCATGCAAAAAATTCGTGATTAAGGGTTAGCATTACTAGAACACCCACAGAGCAAGCTCTTCCGATAAAAAGCACATCTTTCATGCTAGGCGAAGATAGAAGTTCCTTCTGGTGGCTCGACTGACAGCCTCGCTCGTTTCCCCGACTGTACCTAAGTCAAACAACCGCCCAGGGTCTTCCCCGAGTGTACATAATTGAGGAAGAACGTTTTCTCACCTACGTAACCCATGATTAAGCTTTCATTCCCATGGATGCTGCGATTTCTCGACGGTAAACAGTCCGATTAAAAAAACAGACATTGCTCGGGGTCCCCTTGGCTGATGGTGAAATAAGTGGACCCGAGGAATATTGGATCTTCGACTGAGATAAACACCCGAAAATTAACCGAAAATGACGCTATGAAAAAAGGTCACTAGCACCAGATGGATCGGAGGGCCTTCGACAATGAGGTGTCTGTTTCTGGTTTGTTTTTATGGGCGATAATTCTCGGGTTGAAAGGTCTTCGTGTCATTTTTGATGGTAGATCGGTCTCAAGGTGTTACAGGTACATGAGAACAGCCTTTGTTTCACCCATAGCCACTTTGTTTTATATTGCGTTCACATAAGACGAAATTTAGGTGAGGATCACTTTTGGGATTCCCCAAGGTTCGTTTTTTGGTCTTTCATTTTCAATACAAACTACTCTGGAAGATCTTGGCAAGTAAGGACTGAACGAGAATAAATTCGCTATCACAAAAACGCCTATATCTCTTGAACCAATTGAGAAAAAATCAAAATTTGATCACAGTTAGCTTTGTTATGAACGTCAGAAACATGTGGAACTTCATAGATATTCCAATTCTCTGTCGCAAAATGTCAAGCGAAGTGAAAACACGAGAATTTATAGTGAAACTTTTTCAAAATAATCAAAAATGGAGGTTCAAAAGAATCGCAAAAGAGGCTCACGTTCGTCCGGAAACGGTATCAAGAGCTTCAACGAAGATCTTACAATTAACCGCAAGGAAGGAACCGGGAGGAAAAAGAGGTTTCATAGCCCAAAAAAGTGAAGAAAGCCATCAGCCTTTTTCAGAAGAATCCTAACCTTTCAGGACGGAAAGTGGCCCAAATAGTGGGTTGCTCGCAGTCAACCGTTCAGAAAATCAAGTCGAGTTGTGGGCTTAGAACATACAAAGTGCAGAAAGTGCCGGACAGGAATGCTGTGAAGAATCAAGAAGCGAAATCAAGAGCAAAGAAATTAAAAAAAGATTTCTTGAAAAATTTTTTCTGCTGCGTGATGAACGACGAATCCTATGTCTTGGCTGATTTCTCGCAACTTCCTGGTCAGGAATTTTATACTGCAAATTCTCGTGGAAATGTTGACGAACAATTTCGCGTGAAGAAAAAAGCAAAGTTCCCTAAAAAATTCCTGGTTTGGCAAGCAATTTGCACTTGTGGGTAAGGAGCAAATTTTTCGTTGGCCAAGGCTCTGTTACTCGAAGATATACATCGAGGAATGCTTGAAGAAGCGACTTTTACCATTTTTACGTGAGCACGATGTGTCAACAATCTTTTGGCCAGATTTAGCTTCATGCCACTACAGGTGGTTTTTGTCTCCAAAGAGGCCAATCCACCAAATTGCCCAGAACTCAGGCCAATCGAGAGATATTGGGCTCTGGTAAAAAGAGAATTGAAGAAGACTGAGAAGTCAACGAAAAAATTAGCGGAATTCAATCAAAAGTGGAAGACAGCACCCCAGAAAGTGACTGAGAACACTATAAGAAGCATGATGGGAAGAATTCCAGTAAAAATCCATGAATGTTGTAAAAAATAGTTTTGGTTTTTTCATTGTAAAAACACTTTTCATTAGAATTAGAAGATGATTCAAAAATGAGTTTGATTTTCAAAATCGGTCCAGTGGTTCAAAAGATATAAGCGTTTTTGTGATAGCGAATTTATTCTCGTTCAGTCCTTATATCATTCCGATTTAAAAATGTTGGTTGAAACAAGTGCTCATAAACCATTTTCATATCTGACACCACGTATAACTCAAGAATGTATGAAGTCCCCACTTAGTCGAAACCTTGAAGAACAATGCATACTGCAATTCTTGAACACATTCCTTCATTATCAGGTTCCATGTCTGAAAAGCACTTTCCCATTGTTTGGCATGCAAGAAAGTCACGAAAAAGTGCAGGACCCAACGTCTGCATATTAAGCGTTATAAAAGTAGCTTCGTATAATCACCACGTAGCCTTATTAACTCAAAAACAAACCAGATTAACATAATTTTTATATTATAGGTTTCACAAGTAGTAATCTGCATTTAACATTGGCCCATTCACGAATACAGGGATTAAGGCTATCATGGACATAGGTAGAAGCAACATGAGGAGCAAAAACTATAATTAAGAATATTTGGAAAAGAAATTAATGTAATTAAAATGAGCAGAACAAACTATTTAGTCAGGATTTGGAGTTAGCAGGTCAACTTTAGAGATCCATCTAGGAATAGCATAAACTTTGGTCTTTGAGTCACATATAAGAGTTATTTATGATATGAGTGTTAAAAGTGACGTTTTATTTTGTGAGTGAAAAAGTTTGTGAAATGAGCGGAGCGAATTGAACAATTTCACGAACAAAATAAAATCACTTTTAACACAAATACCATACAATCATTAATGTTTTCCCCGTCCATTACGTAGTTTAAATAAAACAAATAATATCAGGAATTGGACAATTTAATTCTCCTTAGCGAATTTCTTTAAGCCAACGTTTCGGAACAAGGCTGTTCCTTTTTCAAGGCTCTCGAAATTTCCGTTTCACGGAGATATTTTAAAATTGATTAAATCTTTGCTAGAGCACATCGAATTCAACAAACGGATAGTAATAAAATCATATCATAAAAGAATCTACTTATAAGGTGGTGGTACATTCTTGTCATCAATCAACCATACAATGTTTTTTGTACAACCGCCCTATTTTGATAATGAAATGGGCGAATTTGCAATGACAATAAACTTCAAAATGCATTTTAATATTCAAATAATCAAAAGGTTGCTGTGAATGGCAAACGTTGCCAACATTATGATTACTAAAAAATGAGAAAAGATGCTCTCATTTGAATTTCGTTCCTGTCCAATTTCGTCTTGGGTTTTTAACTGCTTAATATGTTTGTCGAGAGTCCAATTATTAATAAAAAAGACGATTTGGTTGTTCCTGTGGATATTGAAGAGTCTGCAAGAAGAGCAAATCTCCTACTTAAAAAATCTGTTCAACCGTACGATATTGCATATAACAATTTCCTGGCCCGGTGTGAATAGAAAAATTTAGAAGGGAACTTCAGTGAACCTGTTTTCCTGGCATACTTAGAAGAAGATTAATCAATAATATGGAGTTCATCATCTTTGTGGGGCAAATTTTCAATGATAAAGTCAAGCGCCCTCATTAATAAAAATGGTGTGGATGTTAGTAAATATTTAAAGGTAATAGCAAATTTAAAACGGAAAAGTGAAGGATATCGTCCCAAAAAATCGAAAATTCTCACTCGTGAACAAGTTGAAAAGTTCATAAATGGGGCACCAGATGAGAAATACTTGATGGTTAAGGTTCCAACTATTTTCGGATTATTTGGAGCCTGTAGGCGTGAAGAATTGTGTAATTTATCAGTGGAAGACATCGAAATAACAAATAATTCATTGCATACAACTTCCAAACACAAAAACGAAAGTCAGTCGTTCTTTCAGTATTATTGGGAAGTATGCTGACTATTTTCATAAGTACTTTGCACTGCGCCCTTCTGTCATCAAACATCGTCGTTTTTTCTGAAATTCATGAATAATAAATGCACTGCCAATCCAGTTGGTATCAATACATTTGGGAAAATTCCATCTATTGTTGCCGAATTCCTCAAACTGCAAGAACCAAAGCAATATACTGGATACTGTTTTCGAAGATCCTCCGCTTCATTGCTAGCAGAATCAGGAGCAAATATTAGGAATATAAAAAAACATGGTGGTTGGAAGTCTACGACGGTAGCCGAAGGCTATGTTGATCATTCCATTGCATATAGAAATGTCATTGCTGAAAAAATTCTCCCAACCTCAACAGATTTTGGATCATCATCATCCAATATTGTACTTCCGGTTTCTACAAGTACTGATGGTGTTGAGGATTCTAATAATGTGTTGCAAAGCTCCCAAACGTCACAGGGTATTAATGTTAGTAATTTTTCTAGTTTTACGATTAATATTCATAAGTAATGATTGTTAAATATTGATAATAAAAATTTGCATTTGCTGAATTTTTTTCATCTGATTTCATCATAAGAAAATGGAGTGCTAAAAATATTTTTAACACTAATTTTAAAAATATTTTTAACACGCTTCCACGTAAACAATTAATTTTAACATTGTTTGCTGTTATTAAAAGTGTCACTTTTAATGGCAGTTGTACAAAAAACTTTTTTCATAGATATCCTGGCCGTGATCTCAATATACGGATCGAAAGAGGAAAAGTCAATGCAAAATAGCTTAGTATTGTTATTTTCCATAATTTCCTCATTTCCTCAGGAAAATTGATCAAACTTTGCCATTTCGCCCATAAAATCACCCGATTTGCAAACATCTACCGATAAGGGAAAAGCATAACCTAATAGGTTACTATGGGCTCTACTAGTAAGTATATTAAATAATCAAATAATACTCAGAAATCTTCAAGTGTCTGCAGTTAGGAGCAATAAATAACGGATACATATTGGGACCTCCTAAATCGATGCTTTTCCCAGAATGAAATGAGTCCATTGAAACATTAATTGCTATACCAAATTCAAAAGAACTGAGCTTTCAGTGGCGGTGATTATTCAGCTTGTTGAGCCCTGTATTGCAGGCGATTGACGTTTCAATTTGATTTTTAACTGTTATACATTGGCGTATGGATCTGATGACCCACGTATAGTCAGGGCTGCCGAAAATTAACTTTTTTCTGTACATGATAGCAGTTTATTTTTGCATCCCATTCAATTGTCGATTCAAGCACAGGATTTTGTGATACTGCAGATATTTTCATTTGGCCTAAAATAGGCTTCAACTTTACTGCAACGACTAAAAAATCACGGAAACGAAGAAAATATCAAATCCATTAATCAAGTGTCAACAGTCACATCTATCAACAAACAGCTGAACACACACGCTTGGCAGCAACTTCATTAAATTCTTAATCGTACCCCCACCCCCCTCCAAAACTACCCCATTAAAAAACGCGGGCAATCGTAAATAACAACAAAATAAACTTGTACCCTCTTCAAACAACATCAATCTGCCATAATCCTTCGGGTTATAATGTTCGCATGACAGCTCGTTCGTTCTTGAAATCAAACAGGCCGTGCCCGAATGCTCAGGTATCGCTATGATGGCGTTAGAAATATTATTCGACAACCCCCCTATTTTGTATATACCGCAGCTGTCTCTGGCTACCTTTCAATGTAAGGCTACCTCAAAACGCCCCAATATAAGAGGGATTAATGCTTTAATGCTTCATTTTTCGTTTTCGATACAGAGGGGGTGGGGGAGGCCATATGGGGTGGCTAGAAGATAACGCGCCGTATTGAGCGATGATGTATGAGTTTGTACGGGGGTCGATAGGAAAATAAGATCCTAAATCAAAATGCAGCATTCGCAAATAATGATAAAACCTCTGATTGCTAAACAAAACAACGCAAATAGGAATTGAAACTAAAAAACATCAATTGAAAAATGAACAAAAGAGTCTGATGAAGCGAATACTTTTTTCATTGAAATATGCAAGAAATGATGCAGTATACTCCATTCACTTTATTATTTAATCACATAGGAGGTCATGGTTTCGTTTTCAGGAGTTGGTGCTCCTGATAAAAAGCACAGAACATATGATGAAAAGTCAGTGCGCGCACAGAAAATATCGTTAATGACAAAACGACGTTGCCAGTTTCTTTGTTTACATCGAAGTAAAAGTATCAAAGATATTCCACATTTTGTTAGGTTTATAAATTGTTCGCAGATTTTTGGTATTTAATCGATTTTTGCAAGTGAGTTTTTCGTCGAATATCCAAGATTAACGTATGTTTATTGTTTTTAGCACCAGTTTGGAGCGTGAGGACGATTTCCAAGACCAGGACGAATGTTTACATGTCGAGGTTGAAGGGGTACACTGGAATTTCGTTGAAAAAGCTGTTATTTGGACAGATATCGCAGTAGATGGATCGGATGGAGCCTCGAGAGGTCGATTAGGATGATATTTTTCAGGTTTTCCAAGAAATTTGGCGATATCTGAGCAGATTTGGAAAAGTTAGGTACCTCACTAATGAGGTGGAACTTACACCTAATTCTCCTATAAGAAACGCCTTTCAAAGGTCGAGATGGTGAAAAATGTATTATTTAGATGTTGTTTGAACAAACGCAGCCGACTTTTATATCCCAACATTGATTTTAAGAAAGTTATCAACAAAATAAAATTGACATTATTCTTGATTCTTGTAATTACCCATCAATTCGTCTTATATCTTCGGGTTGATTTTTTTAATGAATTCTTGATTATAATCAACAATTGATGTCGTCAAGTCTTGAACTTTCAGTTCAAGAGGATAATAAACATTAAATCTTCACAAGCATGCATATGAAAATCATGTGAAAGCAATGCAATTTTCTTCCATGGCGAAAAATAATATATTTCAACAGTGATCTCTTGTACTTTTCATGCAAATAACTAGAAAAGGAATCCTTTCTATCAAATGGAACCTAGATTTTACTCCCAGATCCCCCCGGAATTCAAAAGGATAAATTCGGGTACACTTTTCAAAAATAGAATAAAGAGGTGGTTAAATGAAAATTCAGATTGTGGATACACCAATGCGTCGATGTTAATAACAGCTACAACTATTGAGAGTACATATTATAGTCCATTCTTCTGTTTCGTTTTTATCTGAATTCTAAAATCTATGTATATATCGATAATTTGTAGTTCACTTCTTAGTTTTTAGTGTTGTTGTGATATTTTCGTTATATTCCTAGTAAAGGCCATTATGTCTGGTCTCATATGAATAATTCGGTGTTTTTGTCACGTCTCATTGAATTACATTTATTTGTGAAAAGCACCCCGCATTCAAGGCATGCCTTTTGCGGATTACTGTTTGTTCATAATTTGTTTGTCTGAGTGAGATAGATATGTATGATTTTCGTTCCTGTGAATAAACTCATTATTATTATTATTATATTAATTCTTATAAACGTTAATTATTTTCGTCCATCACATCTTTTCCAATTCATTAATTTTCCGAATAAATTCACATTCTGAGAAATACGCTAAGAATGTAGAAAGGGCAACATAGTGTTGACTTGGAACATAAAAATATTTTGAAAAACGTCATAACTTCGATACAGAGTGGAATGTGTCAAATTTCCAAGACCAGAGTTGGGATTTTATAATTGTGAATGGAGTATACTTCCCCTATTGCAAGTCGAAAATAAGATCCTAAATCAAAATGCAGCATTCGCAAATAATGATAGAAACTTTTATCGCTAAATAAAACAATTTAAATAGGAAATAAAACTAAGAAACATCAATTGAAAATTAAACAAAAGTGTCTGATGAGAGAATACTTTTTTTATTGAAATATGCTGCAGATGACGCAGTACTACCCCTGTTGTAGGTCGAATATAATTCCTACCGATGGTACCATAGAGAAGTGATTACTTATTCAAACGAAACCCAAGCTACGCCTCTGGGCTGGGTCAATACGAGATTATTATTGAATAGTTAAGACCTGATACTACCTTTTAAACCATAACTCCTTAGGGTTAAAACTTAAAACAACGACTAATGTTAACAAGTATATCCGTAACGACTTGACCTAATCGCCCTTCCAACTACAGACCGTGAGTCGTATCATCCATCTCGAAGAAGCAGCTGGCCGACTGGACCCACCTCATTGAAAATATGATAAATACAAAATTATACCTTATTGACATTCGCTATAAGGTATACAGAGTGGCCCAGAGTAATTTTTACATCTCCTCTAGTCATTAAGTGAAAATAAAGATGCGAGAGAACGAGACCTGATCACAAGGTGTATTTAACACGAAACGTATGATTATTTTTTTTATATGGTCGAATTTCGAAGATCCAATGAGTTGAGGAAAATCTTATGTGTGGTCTTTGCTAGGCAGGTGGTAAAACAACGGGCCCGGCTAGATAACTCGAGGATATCGTAAATCTTGTGGTGATGATGTTTTGAGGATTTAATACCAGGATGATTATGTGGTTATGATCAGATAAATGGGAATGTGGTGATTGAAAGGAATGCTGGGTGTTATGGACGGCCTCCTAAGACTTTTCCAGGAAATTTCAAGGTGTTGCACCAACAATTTTGAAGTTGTGAACGCTTTTTTACAATATCTGAAGTTTTGGGGAAACTGCTTGAAAAAATCGGAATTCGCTTTTGCCAATATCTATTATCCTTCAAACTATGTTTAAAATTCATCATTCACTCCAGCCCAGCCCCTCAAATCAAAAAGTCTCCAGTAAAAATTAGAGCAATGCAATATCTGTGTTTATAAAAGAAACATTTATAAGAAATGATATAATTTGGTTATAAACCCTTCTTCATCTCAAAATTATCAATTAAAAATTTAACCACTGCTCTATTTAAATATCGAATACTGGTAAAAAGGTGAGATGTATTGGCGAATATAAAGATCAAAGCGCCATCTTTTGGCAAAAATTCCAAACTAGAAAATGCGTATTGTTTCGTATATTTCGCGAGCTTTTGAGCTATAATATTAGGTTTCATATCCAGGTATTCTTGGGGGAAATTTAGAAGTTTTTATCGAGTTCTGAGCAGATTAATTGGTATTGAAATAAAAATTGTTGAGAAGGTATTCAGTGTATTCATATAAGTGTTATTCATTTAAAATATTATTCACAAGGTTATTATGTCTTAGATTACCAGGCGTCTTGTTTTATTCTGGTGCAGTTTTAACTGATGAGAAAGGTTAATAACACAATTATGGACAAGAGCGTTATGAAATTGATCGTCGTAATTCAAGGTACTGATGTATGCCTTTATCTTACTGAAAGACAGGAATTAAATAAGGTAAAGTATCTGAGCGAAAGGGTTCAGGTTTTAATGGTTATTTTAAATATAATTTAAGGCCAGTAAATTGATTATAGAACAATGAATATGATGAGTACTAGTACTGAAAAAAACTGTATTCAATTGTAACTGTAGTGATTTCAATTGCTCTTCAAGGAAAAATAAAAACCGGTCTATACGTTATCAGAAATTTCCTAAGAAAGATGCCTCAACACTATTTATCACTAATGCCTTTGGTATATGGGAAGAATTAGACTGAAGAAAAGCATGGATAAAGCATGGAGAAACCTTGCTAAAAAGATTTTCTTCAAGAGCTTCTCTCTGCGAACAATATTTTTAGTGAATATATTTAGTATTTAGCAAATATTTTGGAGAGTTCTATCCAGTGACCAAGTTCTGAGGTTGAATTGATTAATTCACACCCCTTAAGGGGCAGTATCACCTTTTGAATGGTGGTAAATCTGCATTCAAAAGTGGTCTCTTTATTTCACGAGTAAGTACCCTAATTTACGACGTAGAGACTTGATTTTCTTTTTAAATTGAAGTTGAAGAATGCCTCGAGGGCAAATAGTTTTCTTTTTTTTTATTTAATTAGTTTTTCAATTGAAAAAACCAGGTCAATCTTTAGATCTGGGGTTATTGAATATGTTTTTCGTTTTTCATGAGTACAAGCTATGTTTTTGAAATAATCATCATGAAAATGTTTGTATTTCATAGAAGATTAAATTGCCGAGGGCAAATAGTTGCGATTTTTTCGATTTAATTAGTTTTTCAACTAAAAAAAAACAGGTTGAACTTCAGCGTTTTGGAAACAGCACTTAATGATTTTTTTCCGACGGTTATTCATCATTTTTTGAAGAAAATCGCAACTATTTGCCCTCGGCAATTTAATCTTCTATAACCTACGACAATTTTCATGATGATTATTTCAAAAATATAGCTTGTACTCATGAAAAACGAAAAACATATTCAATAACCCCAGATCTAACGATTATCCTGGTTTTTTAATTGAAAAACTAATTTAATCGAAAAAAAAATATTTGCCCTCAGGACGTTCTTCAACTTCAATTTAAAAAAAAAAATCAAGTCTCTACGTCGTAAATTAGGGTACTTACTCGTGAAATAAAGAGACCACTTTTGAATGGAGGTTTAAGACGATTCAAAAGGTGATACTGCCCCTTAACAGTTTGGGAAAAGTCAAGTGATACTTGATTAACAGGAAACAACATACACAGATCTTCTTGTTTGTCATGTCCTATCAGAACTCATTCACATTCAGATCATAGTTTATGGCAGATGTAAATCTTTTTGTGGTGCTATTTTGTAGTATATTCCAATAAAGGGCATTCAGTACAATCATTTGTTTCTATAATTTCCATAGAATGCCTCGTGAAATTTCGATCCAATTAGAAGGGAAAAAACCAATTTGTACACCGAAATTTTATAAACTCGACACTGCACTGTCAATAACATATCGCCAATATGTTCCAAAGAGTTTCTACTGATTTGAAGGATTCAAGGTAAGAGTTGAACACTTTTAAAACGGAAGAGAACCGAAATTGCCCAACCCTTGTTTACTGAGCCAGCCTTCTAGATTATAACTTACTCCATTACTTACGACATAATAACCTATCGTTTTTACATACAGAATCTAGATGCCTCCTTTCGAACCAATTAATTTAGTCGTAAATAACCAGAAACAGAACTATGAATGGAAACGTGATCAGCTTTCCCCCCCTCCTACTACGCCCCTGGCTCCGGATAATTGCTCCGGCCTTTCTCTACGAAATCAAGTCATCTGCCTCTTATAGGTTCTTACGGACTTATCCGGGCAGGTAATAATGCGTTTGGTTCAATTTTAATAAGCACACTGATGTATTAGTTTTAGTTTAAAAAGCTAAAAGCGGTAATTTGTGTTTGCCTATTTCTTTATTAATAGATGGCTGATTTATTCGAGAGCGGTTATGGGAAAATCGATCGGTTGGGATGGAGCAATCGACAGCCTTCGGTGATGGTAACATTGTACGGGGAGCTTCGAAAAAGTCCGGAAACTGTGGATATTTCGATGTCCACACCTGAATATGAAGGGTTTTCCAATAAGAGGAGTTATTTTGAATAGACCGCCATTCCGTTAGATGTCACTCTTGAAGCTGTCATTTTTTGACATTTTCTTTGAGAAACACCACTCGTCCTACGGACTCGTGATGTTTCCAAACAACTCATTTTCGTTTGAAAATAAATCGATAGACTTATCAAGGAAATTCAATCTCTTGTGATATTACAACTGAATATATTGCTCCATCGAGAGATGATTAATGATTTTTCATGGCCGGAATTAGATGGTATCGATCTGGACAACGTTTACTTTCAACAAGACGACGCTACGTACCATACAAGGAACGAAACCATTGTTCTTTCACGGGAAAAACATCTGGGTGTATTTATCTTATTCGTCAGTCAGAATTCTTGGTCCTCGCAAACGAGAAAAATAGGAAATTGCCCTTCCGCTCGCCGCACGGAACGGGAAGGGGGCGAAACCATCCCTCACCCCTCACGCCCACCCATCCCCCGACGCTACCTTTGATAAATAATTCCGGAACACTTTGAGCGTCGGAATAGAGTCCCGGATTATTATTTTACAATTTGCACATCATCTCAGACGTGAAGGGGGACTTTCGGCTCGACGCCCGGGCGTCGCAAATCGGGCGCGGGGCACACACTCCACTTGGCCCGGCATCGGGTTGGCACCTTTGGGAAATTCGGTTCAAATTGAACGGAGGCGAGCTGTCTGAGAAGGTAATCATGGCGGGGGGTAGCGCCCGCTACGGTCTAACGCCCGAACGGTTTCTAGTCTCTGATGTACTTTGCCCGGAAACCTCGAGCCACCTTATACGGTCTCGTTTGAAGTCGCGGAAAGATGGGAAAGGATCTGGCTGGCTGCGATCGACACAGGGGAAAAGGTTCGTCATTGCCACGTTGGGCCACTTTGACGGGCGGTTTGTGGCTTTGGCAACATCGCATATGGTGGAAGAAGGACCATTTTTGAAGAATACACTGATACGAAGGGCGATAAGTCCGAGCTCGCGAGCTCCCCTCAAAAATTGGGCTTTTTATTTCCATGATATCTCAGTTCGCATTCGGCGTAGACCAACAATTTTTTTTTAATTAAAGCTTAATCATTTCTCTAGAATGTGTACTACTCTCTTTTTCGTTTTTCTTCGTATATTAGGAAAAAAACCCAATTTTTGAAGGGAGCTCGCGAGCTCGGACGTGTAGCATCTCCCCTTAGGGGTCTACGTCCCTGAAAAAAGGGAGTCAGAAACGATTTATTTTTTTTCGGATTGATGAAGGGATGTATGAGTGTATAAAGAAAAAAATAATAAAAAAAATATTCTGTAAGTATTAAATGAATGAAAAGGATATTCCCCATCATTTTTGGTAATTTTTCAACATTTCCACCATCAAAACGAACAAATATTCTTGTGTTTTTTCATTTCAGTATTAGTATTTAGTTGATCAAATGTCTATCTCCTTTTTCTTTCAAAATTTACCGTTTTTTTGTAAATAATATTACAACCAATAAGGGTAGAAAGGAAAAGTCTCCTAGTGGGAAAAAGGACAATCCAAAAAAACTCTTAAATTATATTTGGCGACGTTTCGCAGATTTTCCTCTGCTTCATCAGGCCTGAAAACCAAAAATGAAACACATATACAAAGCATAATGGTACAAAAATTACCTCTATAAACTAGAGTTCTATAAAATCTAAAAAAGTGGACCGAAAGGCATCACCAGTCATCAATCCTAAAATACCGATCACAACGTAATTTAAAATAAAAAAACATCTGACAGGAACTCGAAACTAAGAACAAACAGAAAGTAACAAAATAACCTCAAAACAAAGGTACAGTCATAAAATGTATGTAGGTCAGACTAAACAATATTTGCAAAGTAGAATTAACCAACACAAATATGATGTCAAGAATAAGGAAAAGACTGCATTGTGTTCACATTTTTTTAAAGATGAACATAGGCTTGACTTTTCAGGTGTAAGAATCTTAGACAATGAGAAGCATTTTAAGAAGAGAAACATTTTAGAAATGATACATATTAACCTCAATAATTCCATCAATTTTAGATCCGATACTGAACACCTAAGTAAATTGTATAATTCTATTCTGAATAAGTATTTGAGATTGAGTTGATTTTGAGATTTTGTGGTTATGCTTCTCTGAGATGAATAGAAGAGGGGAAAGAATTGTTGTTCTGTGATGCGTGGTTGACATTTTATGACTGTACCTTTGTTTTGGGGTTATTTTGTTACTTTCTGTTTGTTCTTAGTTTCGAGTTCCTGTCAGATGTTTTTTTGATTTTAAATTACGTTGTGATCGGTATTTTAGGATTGATGACTGGTGATGCCTTTCGGTCTACTTTTTTAGATTTTATAGAACTCTAATTTATAGAGGTGATTTTTGTACCATTATGCTTTGTATATGTGTTTCATTTTTGGTTTTCAGGCCTGATGAAGCAGATGAAAATCTGCGAAACGTCGTCAAATATAATTTAAGAGTTTTTTTGGATTGTCCTTTTTCCCACTAGGAGACTTTTCCTTTCTACCCTTATTGGTTAAACCGTGGAGGACACAATAATCATAGTATATAATATTACAACAATGTGTTGTTTTCGCGAAATTTATTTCCTTGAATTTTTCTATTCGAAATGATAAATAGGTATCCATTTTTACTAAAGACATTTTATTAAGGATTTTATTAGCCGTCGATTAGTGAAAATTAATTGTTTCTTACAATTGTGGATTCTTACATGGAATTGAATTTCATTTAAATGACACGCCCCGCAGGTATCTACTCCCAGATGACTGGTGAAGGAAAATAAGTGTATTATACAGTCAGTGTGAGATCTAGTTCAGGGTAGGATTTCTTGTTAATATTAACTGCGCCCCAAAATTTGTTCTATTAAGCTGAATAATCCAATAAATGAAAATTAATGCACTGCACCGCCATCTGGCGGTATACGTTTCCTATTTTGAAGGCTGAAGACTCTTAAGAGACTACATCCTAACAGATAGTAAATTTTCAAATCGATAACTGAAACATGGCAATGTTGAAGGATGTGATTTCATGAAACTGGAAAATGTTCATTAAATTTCTTCAAGATACAGAAATACGGTAAAAAATTCCCTGACTTGCTCCCTCTTTCAATATGGCGCTAGATGGAAGACGAGGAACTCTCAACAACCCGTCGGATAACGACGAAAAAATCCACGTCGAGGGTAGAATGTGTATATTTCATTTGCGATCTTTTATAGCGAGTGTAAATGCAAGAAATAACCAATCCAAAGCAAGCGTTGATATCGCCCCGAGAAAATATTCTACTTGTATATTTGAATATTTCTCCCTGCGTATTATTAGGTGCGTTTTCCCCCTGAGATATTCGCATTCTTTGCTCGGGTGGTTGGTTCTTCGTTTTTCATTTGTTTTCACTCGAGAGAAAGTGGGGATTCGTGACTTGTTTCAGTCGTCGAATTAATGAAATGGACCTTCAATAATGTTCTTCCACAAGGTTCAGTTTTAACACCCCTGCCATTCAAACTATGATATCCTCAGAGAAATTTATGAACGCTGATGATTTGTCCTATAGCATTCAGTCACTCTAATTCTCAAAGAATTGAGAATAACCTAACTTCAGATAACTTTTTCGAGTGGTGCTTGTGTCCTATTCTGAATGAAATGGAGGTTTTTTTGAGTAATCATCCAAAATATAGAGAAATGAGTGAATATCTAGAAATTAAAACGGATTCCTCCAAATTTTCAAACCCCTACTGGGATATTTTCGTCTGAAATGGAAAATTGGGAATAAAATTTAATAGAAACTAGCTGTGTGTAGTGATGCCACTACACAGAATACGACAGTCTTATCCTTAGTTCCTCTGCTGCTTGATATTGTTTCCCTGTTTGGTTCAACAGTGCTCTATAGTGCAAAAAATTATTCACAGCTTATTGGAGAATGAAAAAAGATATTTTTTTGAATTTATGAACTATCATCTTTATTGAAGAGTTTCTATAGTCACAAATCACTACACTAACGTAGAGATATGGTTTCTTTCACTGCGGTTTTCTCCCTAAGCTCTTATATCATACTCGACCCAATAAAACAGGTGAAACACAATTCTCGAACAACTACTCTCAATATCTGAATCCGACACATTTCCGGCCACCACCCTGTATGCACCCACAGTCGAACGTTACCCCAATTCGTATTTTTCGAAGAAGACCACCCGATTGAACTGGTATCTTGCGTAAAAAATACATAATTCATTCCGTACGCGAATCACGCTTACCAATTTATTATAAGTCACGTCTTTTTTAATGGCGGTGAACTTTGAAAACGTACAGGCCAAGCTGAGTGAAGGCTTCGTCTCGAAGGAAGCGTGAGCGAATACAAATTCGAGTATTTCACCCGAAAATTGGGAGAGGGAGACGAAGGAATGCGATGTTTGAGGTTTTATGATGGAAATTGGACTCTTCGCTTGCAACTGAAGCATTTTTGTCCAGCAGCGTTCAAAACATAAATAACTTGGCCCCACGTTGGGCGCCAATTTGTGTTCCCAATAAATTATTCTACTATTCACAAATTTTCGTATGATTTATGAATTTAAAACTTATAACTTTGCAATCTGAGCTAAATGCAAGTATACATTCAATTTTTCTTTCCTTACTCATGAAACTCTACATTACAAATCACCTCATTGACTGGTCCTTCCCAAAAACTAACCACAAATTCATTTTTCCACCTTTCTGTTTACGACCATCGACTTTCGTGACCTTTTCGAGCCGGAAAGCAACGAGAAAATCCCTCTGTTTCCCTACGCGTTTTCAGTCAAGCAAAACGAACAATACCGCCTGGAAAACCAGCGAAAAGAGGCTAATTTAAAAGTGTGAATTCTTGCAAAACTCGAGTGTTGCTGGCGCGACTCCCAAGTTCTCAAGTATATCTCCAACTTTCTTCTCACCTCCGTCTTGAGTGGCTTGAGGGTGATACAGAAGATTTATCGACTTTTCGTCTCGAATCAGTGAGAGAATCGTAAAAAGGGATCTGATTGAAAATTTAGAAAAGATTCGTGAAAGTTTCAACATCCAAAGTGAGGTTAATTGAAGAAAACATGGTTGTAATTCGTTATGCATACTCTGCCCTAAATCTTAATGTAAATTCACTTATCTAGCTCTTGCCTATTTCTTTATAAGTTTCACAGTTTCAGATGAACATTTATTTCAAACTGAAGAAGTTATCAAACGAGAAACAAAAGCACCATTCAGATATAAGAGAGTAAACATTTGATTCTTCAAAAACGAATATTTGGTGGACAAGATTCGGCCACTTTCGAGTGAGTCTTCAGTTGCCCTTAATATTTGTGCCTTTGAGAATTGAACTATCTAAGTCCGAAAATTATATTTTTTTCAAGAAGTCTAAGAATTCGTTTACTGACCCTGTATACTATCTCCAAAAACCACACAACCTTCCTGTTACGTAAAAAATTCCACACGGATCGTGTACTACACACCGAATATTGATTTATACGCGCAAGGGGTGGAAAAAGGAAGGAAAAAGAACGCGGTCTCTAGCAGCCATCCCCTCCACCCCTCTCCAGCATCTAACTACACATAAGAGCAAGAGGGTAGAAGAGTTCGCTTTCAATAAGGACCCTAATTACTAGCACCCCGCTTTTGCTGCACTGGTGAATGTACGTTCCTCCCTCTCCAAGCCCTGCTTGGAGGATACAGCATTCTGTACGAGCTCACGCTGCTTTAGATCCATCGCACACAGGCCCATTTTTTCATCAGATTCATTGCGACCCTTTAATGTGATTACTTACGACGCGATTTCCGAGGAGGAGTGCTAAAACGTCCGAAACGTAGCAGACTTATTTCGCGGGAGAATTTAATATCAGCGTTGACATGTGTGCAGTGGATTCCTGTCATTAGGAAATCGACAATTTCACCATTGCTATTTTTTCAAGCAGGAGATAAATTAGCCAAAATTAAAGTTCGAAATATACAAAATTTTAAGAATATTGTTATGAAGAGAATTCTCTTTATTTGGGCGATACCTAATTGTCGAACATATAACTTTTTGTTTTTAATATCTTACAGATCTCTCATTGCAGTACCTTGTGATGAACGACACCACGAATGCAAATTTAAATCACGATCGAATTATAAGGATGAGGAATAGGTCCAATGATGAATTACCTCTGATCACTGTTTAAACCACTTTAGTTCTTCTAATACAACGCTGAAAATTCGACTTGAAGTACTTTGTTATGGTACTTTCACTTCACTTTACAGAATACAAAGACGCTAAGACGTTTTCTTATTCTTCTTCTCGACTAAGACATTTTAGTTTTGGTCCACAGCCCAGAGTGGGAGGCAACTCAATTTACCATAGAATTTACATTATAATGAAATGATATAAGCCTTGCTTAAGATGTCTAAAAACATGGTGTATGCACTTGTCAATTTTTGAATGCATTGACCAAATCGAAAATAATTATTCGAAATGTTTTTTTTACAATACTGTCTCTGTGCAACAGAAACACAAATAATATGTCAATCGCTGATTATGGGCAATTATGGATTCAGTTATTTCCGCAAATATATTTATTACCCAAACACAAATAAAGAAAAAAGCTGTTGATGGGCAACTCATGATAGGAACTGATCGTCAAAATCCAATTTGCCTGATATTTCGGCAAAAATTCACTGTTTCATCAAATCGAGATGTTTACCCGCTTTTTGATCTGGTAATAACCTCTCATGTTCTATGCAAATTACACAGTGATTGTATACATTGCCACCTTAGAGCGGTAATATCAAATAAAGTACCTATAAGTCATCAACTGTAACGACACCTAGTGGCCTTATTCAAAAAAAGGTGAAGCATTTCCTGTGCATTAGTAGGAAATTCCTGATTTTTTCAAAGTTTTATTGTATTTTATAATAACCAGACCGTAGACGAATCCATAAATGAAGTTTCATAACAAACAGTCCATCCGATCTCGAGTTATAAATGGTGTAACCGATATCTTTCTTTTTTATGTACAAAAAGATGTTGAATCTAGGCTCTTGCCATATGCAGTGGTTCTTTGATGCAATACCGACAAAAAGGCAATTTTGAAAAGCGCTCGTTCTTTCACCTTCTAAGTAGATTCACCTTCTAGGTGCATTCAAGAATCCAACAGAAGAAAAATGATACCTAATATCTATTTTAAGAAGTGACAGCAGCTGTCAAATGAATCGTCTATGATCCTGGATATGCCATTACAGAAAAATTGGAAATTTTCATGTCAATCATTCATTTACTATTTTGTTATAAGTCGTACATAATTGTGATTTTAATTATAGATAGTTCATCGAGTGGCAAATTTTCGACAACTACCCACCAACCCTCGTGGATGATTTTCAACAAACTCAATTTTACATGGAGAGTAATGTTATTTAAAATAAAAATTGACCTGTTCCAGTATTTTTGTCGAAATAGTAAATACCGAAGCTCTTCTATTTAATCACTCTGTATACCGCCAAATGTCCAGCAGATGTTTCTAATTCAACTATACAAATTAACATCGACTAATTCGGAACGAAAGCTAACATGCGTCCCAAAAAAAACGTTTACCATCATCTATAAATCTATTTTTCAACACTATCAGTGTCTGCTCCCAATTTACAGAAGGAAGATATCCGTCAACCATTTGTATGGTTAAATACGATTTGAACGGTCATTATCTTTATGAAATGGCCGTCAGAGGTGGGTTCAATATTACAGGCGATACGGTATCGTAATTCGTAACCAATTGTACAAAGAATATTAAAACTAGAAATTAAATTACGAAAAATATTATATTCTTCATGCAGTATGTAATCAATTTCAAAAGAATTGCAAATAATGGTCAATTATTAGGGAGCTTGAAATTTTGATCATATACTTTTCTTTTTTAATGAATTATTTGAAGGTAAATACAAGATGGAGCTACTCAGTCAGCAATACTCTCAAACGTTACTGACTTTTACGCAAATTAAAACTTATATGCATTTAAATGATCAGATTAGATTATTAACTAAACAAAAGGATTGTTTTGCTCCTTCTCATCTTGATAACGACACACATTCAACAATCCTAGTAGTTATTCGTCTAAATCCATTTGTATTCACACTAATTAGAATTAATTATCCTATTTTAAAAATATGCGAGAACCTTACACTCTCTGATTAGATTATTCAATTGCTTGTGTCATGTTACATTTTTTCTATTCAGTACCGGTGTTAGTCGACAAGTTTCTGGATTCCTCATAATTTCCCAACAATTCTTGTTCACGTTTATGGGGAATTATGTTGTTGTTTTGAGACGCAATAATTTGAAGACTTAAATTCAATCAAGTCGATTGTAGTAATGAAAGATTGGAATTTGTAGCTTGTGTAATGTTGGTTATTTTCATTCGTATAATTCCAATACTATTTACAGCAATTTAAGGCAATTTTAACTGATTTATTTATAGAAAGACATGCGAGTATTTGACACCTGGGTGTTGAATATCTTACTCGCCACAGTGTAACATAGTAATCAGCAATTGGTATTTACTTGTGTCAGTGTAAAAATATTAAACTGAATAAATATAACTGAGAAATGTTGTAAGTCTTGGCGTCCATCGTATCGATATAATTGTTATTCAAGAAGCTTTATTTCTATTTACAACTATTTGAACTGATGGGTTTATTGATAAGTGTTTGACTTTACACCTAACAATTATCCTGTAGTAAATGAGCCGTTTAGCATTTTTGTCGCTACAAAATAATCAATAATTAATCATAAAAAGAAATGTTTTGATTGACGCAGGCACATAATGATGTATTGAGTTTGTTTGGATTTTTCATTCACAATATGTATAGTCTTATATTTCCGTTTAAAAGGTATCATGCTTACATGACATAGAAATAGGATCACATTTAGAGATTATCATTTGGTCTATCGACAAAAAGCTCTCCTCACTGTGCAGTCAAATTATTTATTTAAGAGAATATAAAATATGCGACTAATAAAGCCAAAAGTACCGAATTCATTTATGACTGGATATTTACAAACTATTTCTAGTGCAACTTTTAAATTTTTCATATTTTTCATCATATTTGTTTCTCTTATAGGTAGCCTGAAATTGCTAATTGAGGAGTTCACAAGAAATATTTCTCTGTTCTGACGAAAAAAACAATGACGCTATATAGACATTTTAATCTTTTATATTCTCAATTACAAATTTTACTGTTAATTATTGTTGTTATCTTTATTATAATATCAATACGTTATTTATCGGAATACTTTGTTTAAACAAAATGAAACATGGTTAATTTCTGATGAAATGTATATATCTCGATTCGTTATTAGTGCTTCATTACTTCATCTACCGAATAAGTGACACTGTCAATCAATATGTTCGAATGAAGAATAATAATGCGAAAAATCATATATACTCTCAATTCTAAAGATTTCACCATTTTCGAGATACTGTATTTATTATATATAATTTATAACAGCGATTAAAAAAATTTGGTTCATATGGTTGGATATACCTAATCCCAAATGTTATTTTTTCTCTATATCTCTGTTTATTGTTTATTTTTTCAAACGTTGCCCCCCTCGAAATTATATTTTTTGTGAAGTTAATCTAACATAAATATGATATTATTTTCTATGGATTTTTATAATTTATTCATTGGTAAATGATATGTGGTCATCTACATCTATTTTGTGCAAAAATAAGTGCAAAATATTTGTATCACTTATGTACCTTATAAGTAGTAATAAACTGTATGACTTATTCGATTTATTATCTACCTATTATCTTCAAGATATTAATACATAGGTATACAAATAAATAGTTCATGTTATAGCCCTGTCAAGTTTTCCTCAATAAAAACTATCGTTTGCCATGTCGAAACAAATTGAAAACTTAACTTATTAAAATTGGATAACTCTTCTTAAACATTTTCATCTGGAGATGAAGATACTATATGTTCAGACAATTCCGAGGACAATTCACTTTACCTTCTTTATGAAATCGGTTTTATTAGTCTATATAGTTTCCAATTCTTGAGAGAACTGTGTGAGATTTTAGATTGACACTTGTGCAAAATCACAAAACTGAAAAATAACCAAATTCTCCTATAACTTGTCAAACAATTAGTTTATCGAAAGAAACTATTTCTCATCACTTCTCATCCTTATTTTTTGCGGGATATTGTTGTATAAGTGTTTGAATAATGAATAATATGATTCATTTGAGCCAGGGATGGAATATTCAATAATCAATAGTTCACGAGAGTGAAATTTTCAATAAATTTTTTCGTTGATGTTGGCTTTATTCGATTAAAATTTCGGATTATTCCCATCAGAAAAAACTATAATATGTATGAAATAATCAAAACTATCCTGCTTTAGTAGTTGAAACAGAAATTCATACACGTGCACAACTTGTGAAGAGAATAGACGAAGCAGCGAGAAGATTGACAGTAAATTTCAGGCGGAAAGTAACAACTGAAGAAATTAGAAAGATGAACGTTCTTGTATAAAAAATAGTTGTGGTCATTTCGAACCACATTTAAGAATACGTTTCCTACTGAAATCTCGAGTTTGATTGCAATAAAAAAGATTTAATTCTTTCTGTGCTTCTATTCCCCTCCAAATATAAATTTGCTCAATCTTACCTAATACCTGCATGATAACTAAAACTTTTTTAGAAAATGAAGGAGAAATTTGGCGAGTTTTAAAAATAATTTCGTCATACACAAATTGGAATTCGAAAGTTGCAGGCAAATTGATATAAGAAATTGACTAGGTATTCTTTTCTTCATAAACCAACTTTCAAATCATATTATTTCTTTCTCAATATATATTACTGCTTAGTTTTGCTTTTTTCATACGAATCATATCCTTAAATGATGAAAATTATGTAAAAATTATAATCAAACTTGTTAAACGTAGAAAAAATTGACGAAAAATTCAGTAAGGTGAGAAAATTTTTAAAAAACTCAAGAACACAAATATCTCGGAAACTTTCTTTTCGTTTATCAATAAATATGGCTCAAACGATAAATGAGTGATTCTGACAACTCCTCAAAGGTTTACGTCTAATTTCTTGTATATCATTTTTGTAACGCATAATCTTTACTTATTCAAATTGTAATTGGAATCTATTATTAGTGAAAATGTGGGTTTGTATGCTTCTTTTCAAATTGCTTCTTACAAAATCATTACTGAAGTCAAAATCCGTTTAGAATTTTTACAAGTCATAAACACATAAAATTAATACTGTCCGTAAAGCTGTCCTTTATATCTATCTATTATTATGGTTGTTTATCTTGAATATCGAGGATAAATTAGGGCCTTCACTTGAATCTGTCACATTTTATGACAATCTCACTGAATACCCATATATTTATGATGTCTATAAGTGAGACTAAGCATATGGACATCTCAGCGGTTAGCGATAAACGGCAGAGAGCTCGCAAACGCTTCCTAACGCAATAGCGATCCTAAAACCGCCAAGCGCTTGCCGTCGCTCGGCGTGCCGGCTTTGTCAAAGAGGCCTACGGGCCTGGATCACTTCAAACGTACCTAATTCGCACCGACTAGACCAAACCGCCACTGGTCGTATCTCAAACGCATCTCTATCGGTCCCTACAAGACTCTTACCTTCCACTTTTGGTGATAACCATCTCCGTCCCCAGCTTATGGAACTTCTCCCACAGATCCTTTCCTTCCAAGGTAACCTTGGGGTCGTCAACCACTCCGTCTTCCTCGGGTTGTATTGCACGTAACGGCCTTACCATGGCGGGGTGGTGGTTGTGAGCCGCCACAGCAGCTAACACCACATCTTCAGCGGTGGTGTAGGGATGACCAGCTAGCGCGTGATGAGCGTGAGGGTGGTTGATTTTCGGTATCAAAGTTCCAGGGTAACAAGCGTGGGGGTTCTGCCCCCCGAAGGCGGCTAAGGCGGCTGAAGGGAAGAAGCTGGGGGTCGAGGGAGACCCGCCGCTGGAGTTGTTGTTGTTGGCCGCCGTCAACAGGGAGGAAACGCTAAAATCTGTTTGTCTCGGCAGCTGCAAGAAGGGATGATAGGCCATAGTATTTTTCACTTTCGCATCTAATGAAGACTCCAGGAAGGTGTCGAAACGCATCTGGCCACCTTAGTGAAAGCGGAAGAATCTAGCGATTCTGTCCCGCTTGAGATTTCTCATGAAAAATCCTTTAACATCCCCCAGAATCCACAATTTCTCGATTAAGTTCTTTTATGGTCCTCCTCAGACGATCAACATTTTAACGCACTGCACTCGAATCAATTTTCAAAATTCGTTTTGCACAACACAGTCCGGGCGCACACACACGATAAACGCGACGCGTCGTAACTGAAATCAGGGCTAGCTGCGATTTAAGGGTGTTTTTGGAGGAGTGTGAACATCGACACCTCTACACCACGGTAAGTGTAAGCAAAGACTATAGAAGGAAACGTAGCGGAGCTAGTCAGTGTGTGTTAATGACACTGACGCGTTGCCATTGGTCCGCTGGTGTCAGCTCCGACAGATTGGCCAATCAGGTGGCGACATTGTCCCCACTCTTTTAACACTTATGGTGGGCAGGAGTTAGGAGGTTATGCCTATGAAGGCGTTACTGGGGCTTTTTGTGACGCCGGGTTCCTGTTTTACTTTTTGTTCGGTTTGCGTGGGGACATTTCCAGTCGGGCGGACTGTATTCGAGGAGTTTGGCTTCTTTTTGTTTTTTCTCGGAGATTACTTCGATTATTCCTCCTTCACGGTGCTTTCCACGGCTTCGATCATCTGGAAAGAGGAAATCGGTTGAAAGTTTCGTGCTTTTTAGTGCTCTTCAGAGCTTGATTCCCGAAATTGTCGGGTTTTGCTATAAATGATGTGAGAAGTCAGAACAATCATAATTATTATTCCTACTCAATATTCTCCGCAGTTCATTCGAAAGATGGAAATTCATTTAAAATAGAACAACACTTAAATTAGTTGAAAATTATTGAAATTATTTTATACTCATTTTTCTCAACTCGCCAGATTTATATCTTGTGTAAATTGTTTCAATTATGATCGGAATATATAAATTTGTATTGTTTTTCTGATAAACTTATTTTCTGTTGAAGCTTTCTGATTTTCAGATAAACTTATTCACTATCATTTTTGTTTCATAATTTCGGTTATCAAGGTAGGTATCTTAATTTTCTTGGAGCTAAAACTGAACTTATAAAAGTGCAGTCCATCAAAAATATATTTTATAAGGTCAGTTTGATATAAAAAAATATTAATAAGGTGGCAATGATCATTATCGAAAATAAACAGAGTAAATTTAGAAGATATTATTGAAATAAGAAATTTTATTCGATTTGAATAAAGTTGTGTGTGTAGAAATGGGAATCAATATAAAATTATTATAATAGGTATGAATTTTAAAGTTGCAAATGTAATATGAATCTATGAGAAATAATCTTTTTCCTATTCATGCAATTACTTGCTTATTATATCAATTTTATCAAGGAACTCAAACTAGGAAAATTTATTTCTTTTTTCAATTATTCCATATCTTCATCGAAAATTTGTTGTTGCGAATTTAATACCTCGGCATTCATGAATTTAACATCGATAATAATTTTTCCGAAAAGAGAAAAAAATGAGACACATCTCTAATAATTTTTTTGTTGAATGCGGTTTCATCAATCGTCAGAAAAAAATTAATGAGTGTATAATTACAGAAATTACTTCAATGAAAGAGCGGTTTTCGACATTATACCTAATTATGTGGCGTACCTACCATAATTATAATTGAATTAAACTTGAAAATAACACAATTTAATTTTAATTTGAAATATTAAATCATATTATTCGTGAATTTTTTGTACTTGTGATTTCTATTGACAGTTACTCAGGGATCGTATGGCTTTCTTTGATTTTGGAGCAAATTTCACTCGGTATAATGTAACGTTGAGTGAACCGACGGCCGGCGTATAAGACTAATGTTCTGATCCTTTTCCAGTTTAGACCTTGACTCGATTAATTTTTTGTAATTTTCCAGAAGACAAGGATGCAAAAATCAATTTTCATCAAAATTATTTTTTTTTTCATAAAATCTCGACTCCTTATTCAAATTTGCATCTATTCACCTCCGTTTACGACCACTCCAACAGCAGTCACAAGAATTCACATCGCCATACTCATCTACGCTATATATATTTCTTTATGCGATTTTTCACTGCGAAAAAAAACAGTTTCAACGCCAAAAATCGCGAGGTACCGAAAATGGCCTCGACGCTTGTAATGATGCGAGACACGGCTCCCGTCAGCACCAACTGACGAGGCGCCGAGTGGATGGCGGCGTTGATCTGCAGAAGGCGATGCGCGCGCGCCCGACGTCAAAAACTACCCCCGTTGACGTCGGGAAATGATCCTCGGGGAAGAATGCGTGCCTGTTTGTTTTTCCGGGTGTTTTCGATAGTTTTGGAACGTTTAGGATCGCGAATGTTGAAGTTGTGAGGGATGAGAGAGTTGCGTTGGATCGTTGGGTGATTAGATGTCGGAAAAACGAAGGAAACTTGGGATCCGAATGAAAAAATCTTTTATGCTTTATGAAAGGGTTTTTTAATCGATAGCCTTATTTTTGTATGTTCAATTTATTTTTTGTTTTTCCAATAAATCTATCATTATTGTCATAAATTACTCAAAATTAATTTGAAGGAGTTATTTTAGATATTTAACTTGAATTCTTTTTTAAGAGAATGGAAGGATGAAGGCCTTCAAATATATATTTTATTGATTTTGCTCATTCCAAATTAAGCCTATAAATCGATTTAAAATACGTTCACAATTATAAAAAAATAATATCTATTTTTTTTTTATTTTTTTTTATTCGGTATATCTTCAATCACTTATTAAAAAATAATTATTGTGATTCAACATACATTTTCAATCTATATTTTGTGGATCTCAAGGTGATTCTTTTTTTATTATATTTTTCTTGAAAAATAAACCTAAATTCGTACAAAGATAATTCCATTTTATAGGTACATACAAACATAACAAGATGTTAGACTTGGATAAATGTATTAATATGCTTACAATTTTTATTCAGTATTTTGAATAAATACCCATTGGAATATTATCAGATTCTCATAATTTCACATCAATATATATTATTCTTCAGATCGTGAAATTGATTTTTATAATAAATTCAGGTAAATATTACCAACTTTGTTTGTTTTCTTTGTATTAAATTCAAGTTGAATTAAAATCTCTTTTTATATGAATTTCTAATCAATAATTCTAAATCACAGTGGACATGATATATGTATTTTTAATTCTTCTAGTGGAATTCGAAATTTTTAAGAAACACCTAAAATTCGAGTGCAATTTTCTCTACAATAGAAGTAAGCGCTAAACTTTCAGATTTTTAGCAAAGTGGTCCGCAAATTTGGCCAAAAGCGGCTCTTCGCGCCGCTTTTGTTCGAGAGACGGCGGTTCCAACGCCGCCGAAGGCGGTATTTTAAATAGGTATATTTTATAAAATGTCAATTTTCAATATATGACCAGGGAATCTATTTAAATATAAATTTCTTCTTATTTATTAGGCTTATACTTTGACCTACATGAAAATTCTGAATTTACGTCATAAACTTATTTCTTCTGTTGTTAAATAAAAAAACATTTTTTTTTTATTCTTCACCAATTCTATGCTGGGAAAAAAAATTTTAACTGACATATCTTCAGCAAAAAAAATAAATCTTATAAACGAAAAAAAAATCAGAAAACTACGGTCCTTCATATTTGATTACCTATAACCAAAGTATCAATGAAAAATACCTGTCGCTCTTATATTTAACAGAAGAATATATCTACCAGTATTGACCTGTTACTGAAGTATTTGATTAAATTATCAATTTCTCTCGTCAATATTTCTTTATAAGGAATGGATTCGTGTAATTTTAATTGTTAGGATGATGTTCATTGCATAACTATTTCGTTTTGCTGAAATGTGGGTATCAAATTATGAAGAATTATTTAATTAGGTGTTCTATATCATTATCTGATGATGATATTTAGTTAAAAAAATCCAAGCAAGTGAATATGCAAATGTATTGATTTCTACGAATTATTTTTCATTTCAATATTTGCAGAAATATTGAAATTGTTTGATTCTAAATTAATAATATAATTTGAATTCAGAGAGATATAAACCTATATAACAGTGGTGTACAAATAATGTGAGTTTTTTTTTAATCTTCTTGTATAGATAATTTTCTATTTTGTTCGTTTTAAACGTCAAATAAATTCAGTTGTTTCCCAAATATGAGTAAGTAGGTATTGTTGAATTTTAATAAATGAGTTTAATGAGAGAGGTGGTTTTTTGATACATTCATATTGTCCTGGGGAATTTATGATTGGTGCTTTCAACTTTCTTTGGACTAATAATAATAGGTAATAACTTCATTTTTATTTATCAATTTATTTATTGAAAGAAAAGAGTCGGGGTAAAACATATAAGACTCAGCATACAATAATGAAAATGAACACAAAATTTCTGAGTACCCACAAAAGTAAAAAAAAATTAAAATTGAATTCAAATTAAAATATGTACCTACAGCGAAACAAAAATCCTAGCATACTGATCTTATTGCCATACGTAAGGAAAACAATATAATGACAACAATACACACCACGTACCTATACAACAAAATTGAGAGTTAGACACTAAATTGTCCAAGAAGATTCAACCTATTCTTGAATACATTGAGAGAACTAAAGCAATAATTATCAATCTCATTGGTGAACTACATTTTATTCCTTATTCACTCTTTATCGCTGATTTTTTTAATGTAAGGAGTATTCGAATTTACAGTCCATCTTTGATTTGAAATCGCTATGTAAAACATAGTGACAGTGTATGTGAAATAACTGACTTAGACAATGCAGAAGTGGAGGATTTCATACAAATTACAATTACCATTGATTTAATAATCTGTTTCTCAGATGCAAAAAGTTGAGGCAATTTCGAAAGACATTCATGCAGTTTTTGTAGATGGCGCTGACTTTCCACCACCACATGAAAAAATTAGCACATACCCGAAAACCGTAGTAGGTCCGAATAATCATCACCAAAATATCCCCAAAAAACGCCGAAACGGTCAAGCATCAATCATTTCAAAACAGAACATACAAAGACCACCAATCAACCTTAATCTCCAATTCATCGTCCAAATCTCCATTCCGGCTCGAAGGACCAGTGGTGAGCCGAGCCAGACAATCGTCGAGTCCCAAACGGAATCGGACATACGCCAGACGTACAAAAACCGTAAAATTTCATCAAACGATAACCACTATTTAATGTGTAAAATCGAGTCCCCTTTGCTCATAGTTTTAGCACATAAAATAGAACATCGCCGCGTGTCAGTTCGCTCTACTCGCCTGCAGACTATCAATCGCTCAGGTCACGCCCACGTCCCCCTACCCCCCACCACAGTCAGGCCACGCCTTCGGTCACAGCAGACGCGATAGTCTGTGGCGTCAGTCGAACGCGGGAAGTCTTGCAGATCTTTAATGAGAGTCTTGGCCTGCCTGATCCTTTATCTTTTGATTTATTGTCGCTTTTAGTGGCGATTTTTGTAATTTTCTCGGTGCGGTGAGGACCAGAACGTATAATTAACTTTTATGCGAGATGGCCGTGGCGAAAATAAACGCAGGAGATGTTGCGTTGATAAGGATGGAGGGGAGGCACGAATTTTTTCCTTGTTCTTCGCTTACGAGGTTTATCGGAGTTGTTTGCCATCGCAGGGTTGATGATGATTGGTATCGGTGATGATCTTCTGTAAATAGCACTTTGTAAACATTACCATAGTCCGCTGATTATAAGTTGTCATGGCGCGCTGAAGATTCGCGGGATAAAAGAAGGAAACTGTAATTGAGATAAGGATCGATCGATGTTTAATCGTTTGAATGAGTGTTATCTGGCTATGAAATTATCGATTATGGTGTAAGAGAATGTCAGTATTAATGCATCCGATGATGACGATTCTCAAAGAATATATGTCTTGTGAATTCACAAGAACAAAAAAAAACTGTAAGAAGTAGCACAAAATAATCTGTGGCGATGTTTCTATCTAAACAATATACTCTTGGAATTTTATAAACTCGACACTACACGGTTAATATCACATGATATTCACTGAAAGTCAACTAAGTACTTAGCTATCGAAAAGATTTCCTCCATATTTGCTTACACTCCGCAAGACATTGTTATACTTACCATTGTTGGAAGAGAAAAATCAACAATCTGGCGTCGTCTTTTCCAACTCTCCTGTGGTAGCTATGCCCTTAGATTTTTGTTTTGAACGCAACATGGGTAAGGTTAGGTTAGGTTGATTTATCACAAATAGAATGAAAAACCTCCCTTCACAAAATATTTTTGGCATATCGGGGATAATAATGGACAAGTTACTAGTGTTTACAAACTAATCTTCAGGAAAACCGAAGAAGGAACTTATTTTGCTAGGAGAAATAAATATGCAACCATATGGTTTTTGGAGGGAACCATGTTTATTCAGCACCAGGATTTTCTTTTTTTTGTCGTTTGAGTAGCTTTCATTGCTATACATGGACATCTATATTCCAGAATAAATTGTTTGAGATACTCTACTATAATGTGTTATATTTTTTTTCTTTGTAGAATTGTGGATGAATAAACATATATTATTATGGCTTTTCATCGCAGATATAATCAGACAAATCTGAGTTTTTTTGTTAAGAAATATCCTGTTTTTAACATTTTTATTCCAATAAGGTTAGTACTTGAGTATTCCCTAAATGTATCAACTCAATTTCAATCGAGAACTATAAACTTTGAGGTCTTTGCAGAGAATCGTATCGGACACGTATTTGGCCCAATTTTTTTCAAATGGCTATATCTCGAACAAGATGTACGAAACTTCCTCGTTCCTTTAATTACCAGTTTTCTTACGGCTACGTTCTCCACGAACAGTCCGAAGAGTCGTCCGACCATGACGACACGATACAGATCGTCACCGTCATTGTGGCAACTGTCACGACATAATGACATACGCTGATTTCATTCACTGCCATTGAAGCGCGAATTGTTGGGTTCCGCGTTTCGCAACCTACCCAGTTATTAGCCGTTCGCAGGTTGGTAGCTTTGGCACGCCACGATTGGCAACCGTGAAGAATGACAGCCCGCAATTTTGTTGTTCACATGCGTCAATCACCTCTTTCGAGATCAATTCGAAAGAAAAATTAATTGACGTATTCTACGGTTAGTTCGAATGCTCTATAAGGTTTTATCGAAAAGTTGGTTATAAATGCTCGTAATTTCAGTTTATGTTTCGATATTGAGATTGTTTTTTAGGGTGATATAATTGTCGATAGGGATAACGGATAACTGTGATGTGATATATGGTAGAAGTCATGTTGTTTTGACATTTCTGTTCAGTAAGCATTGACAAATCATCATGGAAAAACTCACGCCGCAACAACGTTCACAAATTGTTGAAATTTATTTTCAAAATCAGTGTTCTTTTCGTCAAACTAATAGAGCACTTCGTGAAATTTATGGTTTACATAATCGTCCATCAGAGCAGCTTATTCGTCGAACTATCGATAGATTTCGAACAACATTTTCTCTACTCGATGCAACAACAACAACAACAAGACAAAGAACTGTACATACAGAAGAAAATTTCGCTGCTGTAAGTGATAGTGTTTATGAAGATCCAGATTTGTCTATTCGTCGACGTTCAGAACAAGTTAGACTCTGTGCATCCACCACATGGAAAATTTTGCGTAAAGATTTTGGTCTACACCCATACAAGATCTAAATGGTTCAAGAACTAAAGGCGCTTGACCATAATAGGCGTCGTTTGTTTGCGGATTGGGCTCTAGAACAGCTTGAAGTTGATCCGCTTTTGAATCGAGAACTTGTGTTTCACCATGTTTTTTTGGTGGTTTTATCTGTATAATATTTGCTCCTGATTCTGCAAGCAATGAAGCGGAGGGTCTTCGGAAACAGTGTCCTGTATATTGTGCTTTGGTTCTGGCAGTTTAAGGAATTCGACAACAATAGATGGAATTTTCCCAAATGTATTGATACCAACTGGATTGGCAGAGCATTTATTATTCATGTATTTAAGGAAAAAACGACGATGTTTGATGACAGAAAGGCGCAGTGTAAAGTACTTATGAAAATAGTCAACATACTTCCCAATGATACTGAAAGAACGATTGACTTTCGTTTTTGTGTTTGGGAGTTGTATAACCAATGATTTATTTGTTATTTCGATGTCTTCCACTGATAAATTACACAATTCTTCACGCCGACAGGCTCCAAATAATCCGAAAATAGTTGCAACCTTAACCATCAAGTATTTCTCATCTGGTGCCTCATTTATAAACTTCTCAACTTGTTCCCGAGTGAGAATTTTCGATTTTTTGGGACGATATCCTTCACTTTTCCGTTTTAAATATGCCATTACCTCAAAATATTCACTAACATCCACACCATTTTTAATAAGGGCGCTCGACTTGATCATTGAAAATTTGCTCCACAAAGTTGATGAACTCCATATTTTTTATTTTTCTTCTAAGTATGCCAGGAAAACTGGTTCACTAAAGTTCCCTTCTACATTTTTCAATTTACACCAGGCCAAGAAATTGTTATACGCAATATCGTACTGCTGAACAGATTTTTTAGGTAGGAGTTCCAGATTTGCTCTTCTTGCAGACTCTTCAATATCCACAGGAACAACCAAATCGTCACTTTTATTAATAATTGGATTCTCGACAAACATATTAAGCAGTTAAAAACCCAAGACGAAAATTGGACAGGAACGAAATTCAAATGACAGCGTCTTTTCTCATTTGTTAGTATGTAATCATAACGTTGGTAACGTTTGCCTTTCACAACAACCTCTTGATTATTTGAATATTAAAATGCATTTTGAAGTTTATTGTCATTGCAAATTCGCCCATTTCATTATCAAAATAGGGCAGTTGTACAAAAAACATTGTATGGTATTTTTGTTAAAAGTGATTTTATTTTGTTCGTGAAATTGTTCAATTCGCTCCGCTCATTTCACAAACTTTTTCACTCACAAAATAAAACGTCACTTTTAACACTCATATCATAAATAACTATTTAAAACATAAATGTCATAAAATTATCTTTCAAATAAAAAAAAACGGCTTCAATCTTTATTTATATGTGTTTTATTTCAATTTTAAGTTCGGAGATCAACGGCTTGATTCTCTGATTTTTGAACCATCTAATCGAGTTGATTCTAGATCAACCTCCGATCAACGGTGATTACGCTTTGTGAAACCCACCGTAAAAAAAACACCCGATATTAACAAAAATAGATGCTTCCAACTAAAATTCAGCAATTTCCAAAGACATTCCTATTCAAATAAGGTTAGTACTTGAGTATTTCCTCAATATATCTACTCAATTCCAATCGAGAAATACCCGATATTAACAAAAATAGATGCCCCCAACTAAAATTCAGCAATTTCAAAAGACATTCTTATTGACTGATTTTATTGTAAACAAGTTTTTTTAAAAGTGTTTGTAATTGTCGAAGCCGATAACTGAGACTCTCCATGATAGAGGAAAAGATTTCTTTGGTGCTAACAACCTCAATTCCTGTGAGTTTCTACCCTCAATTATTCTGAATCAACTTCATTTTATCGTTCTTCTTCATGTTAATTTTTGTATTTTAGTGCTCTTGATGAAGAGATAAATAATAAATCTCGACAGCTCGAGCTAAAGGAAAAATAGTTTTTCTTAATAACGGCTGATACCCCAATAACTCTTTACACGCAGATAACAAAAATAGATGCTGCCAACTAAAATTCAGCAATTTCAAAAGACATTCTTATTAAAATAAGGTTAGTACTTGAGTATTCCCTAAATGTATCTACTCAATTCCAATCGAGAAATACCCGATATTAAAAAAAAATAGATGTTCCCATAAAAATTCAGCAGTTTCAATAGACAGACTTTCACCAATAGTGAAAAGCTCAAACCCTCTCATTACCACGAAAACCAAATCTCCAAATAAACATCAAACACCGCGAACCGCAAAATCTCCTCCGAAAATCACCCCTTCCGTCAAACGTCAATAAAGCCGAATCCGTCGTTAACGACTTTACTTCCCTGCGCCACCCCTCGACGACAAGCGCGTAACCAAAGGGTACAAGTTGGCGCTGCAAAGACCGCGAAGGTGGCTCGTCTAAGGATGGGACGATGACAGCCTCGACCGCTCTTGATCAAAGCGGGGCCGCCTTTGTTTGGCCGCCGGTAATTAGAGGAAATCCCCTTACAATGGCCGTGTCGCGTAGAGGCCGTTTCCGTGGCGACTGGGCCTTGTTTCATTTGTCGTTTTCATTGCCGGGGTACTTAGGGACGTTTTGAGGCTTCGCTCGCGGGTTCCGGCGTCGCCCCCGCGCGCCCCCGTTAGGTAAGTAATCCTTTAATGCCCCAGGTGGAACGATTGAAGGGGTAATTAACTCGGCTTAGTGCGATGTTGGCGATTTAGGGGGTTTGCAGTGTTTTGAGGGAAATGCTAGTTTCTCAATTAGGAAATCTATTTCTTGCTGAAAAATGACCATTGTTCAGAATTCAATTTTTTTAATTTTCAATACCCCAAAGTCCATACTGCGAATGGACTCCGTCGGTAACAAAGAAGACCCGAAGGTCTATGGTTTACTCACTTCCTTCGACTCTGTGGTCTGAAGTTTTAAAAATGCCACCAACGACTCAAACGTCTTATCACAGATCGATCAAGAACACCACAACAAGATCATAACTATTATGCGTGTTAATAGATTTTCTACATGTAATTTACCATAATAGTGTTTGTAAGGAGTATAAATAAATAAATGAATAAATAAATACAGTAGAGAACAACAACAACGAATCTAATGTTAATGTTAAATTTTAATAATCATAAACATACGTTCACTTGGTGTATTCATGAATTTTTTCTGGAATTCTTCCCATCATGCTTCTTATAGTGTTCTCAGTCACTTTCTGGGATGCTGTCTTCCACTTTTGCTTGAATTCCGCTAATGTTTTCGTTGATTTCATAGTCTTCTTCAATTCTCTTTTTACCAGGGCCCAATATCTTTCGATTGGCCTGAGTTCTGGGCAATTTGGTGGATTGGCCTCTTTGGGGACAGAAACCACCTCATTAGCTTCGTACCATTCCTTGGTGGCCTTGCTGTAGTGGCATGAAGCTAAATCTGGCCAAAACATTGTTGACACATCGTGCTCACGTAGAAATGGTAAAAGTCGCTTCTTCAAGCATTCCTCGATGTATATCTTCGAGTCAACAGAGCCTTGGCCAACGAAAAATTTGCTCCTTTTCCCACAAGAGCAAATTGCTTGCCAAACCAGGAATTTTTTAGGAAACTTTGCTTGTTCCTTCAAGCGAAATTGTTCGTCAACATTTCCACGAGATTCTGCAGTATAAAATTCCTGACCAGGAAGTTGCGAGAAATCAGCCAAGACATAGGTAGGTATCGTCGTCCATAACGCAACAGGAAAAATCTTTCAAGAAATCTTTTTTTAATTTCTTTGCTCTTGATTTCGCTTCTTGATTCTTCACAGCGTTCCTGTCTGGCACTTTCTGCACCTTGTATGTTCTAAGCCCACAACTCGACTAGATTTTCTGAACGGTTGACTGCGAACAACCCACTATTTGGACCACTTTCCGTCCTGAAAGGTTAGGATTCTTCTGAAAAAGGCTGATGGCTTTCTTCACTTTTTTTGGGCTATGAGACCCCTTTTTGGCCTTTTTCCTCCCGGTTCCTTCCTTGCGGTTAATTGTTAGATCTTGAAGCGCTTAACAACTCTTGATACCGTTTCCGGACGAACGCGAGCCTCTTTTGCGATTCTGTTGAAGCTCCATTTTTGATTATTTTGATAAAGTTTCACTATAAATTCTCGTGTTTTCACTTCGCTTGACATTTTGCGACAGAGAATTGGAATATTTATGAAGTAATGTTCCACATTGTTCTGACGTTCATAACAAAGCTAACTATGATCAAATTTTGATTTTTTCTCAATTGGTTCAAGAGATATACCTAGGCGTTTTTGTGATAGCGAATTTATTTTCGTTCAGTCCTTACATCAAGAAGATTCCCAAGAACTTTGTAAATGGAGTTAGTTCTTTTAGGGTTTCGTAGTAGTAGTAGGTACTATATTTTCATACTGGAGTATTTCAAGTTGTGCAAAACGCTATTTAAATGTCTTCTGTAGGCTTATTTCTTGAGAATTTTGAAAAGTGAGGAATTCCATAAGTCCGTCTGTTCGTTTAGAAGTTTTTCTGTCGGGTTATGCGAGTAGTTTTATTCTTTTTTCGAATGAACTATCACAAAGTAACGGACTATTCTGTCCATTATTTTTCAGTAAAATTTCAATACTCGATTCTTGGTGTCCGCACAAAAAAAAGCATTAACTGAATCTTCCAACCATGTTTATTTACGTGAAAAATTTCCAGTATTAACATTAACAGAGAAAAAAGTTTTTTCAACATTCGCCAGGTCTTTGGAATTATTGAATTCACATAAAATGTTCTCAAACTCATTATTTTTCCAATCTAAATGAAAATTTTGATAACGTTGCGTAGTTGTCTGACAAAAAAAATGACTATAGTCCATCGAAGAATAATTGACATCAAAGCAGGCCTTGAAAGTCCAGTCGTAGCTTTATTTCTAGTTACAGAAAAGTAAAAAAAAAAATTTTGTGCTTTCATCATAGCAATAAATATAGCCTTAAAATTAAATGGTGTTTTTTCAATGTGAGACACTTTGACCATAAAAATGTCCTCAATTATCACATACGATCCACCATCGTGTGAATCTCTATACCAGCAGCAGTATATTATTTTCATCTTGTATTGATACATTTTCGACAATTATAGGAGCATTCGGCCTGGAAATTCTGGTTCGATAACGAAAAATATCGTGGATGATTAAAAAGCATGTTCCTTTCCAAAGTTCAATATGAACATTCGCTAAACCAGAAAAATCTATAGTTGATAATTTGAAGCGTGTGGCTGCAAAGTGAATGGAATGGAAAAATTGTAATAGATATCGAGACAGAAAGAAAACTTAACGAATGGATCTATTCAATATATGAAGAATTTTGTCATGACATAGTAACTTTCAATATTTGTGAACAATAAAGGAGTAAAATATATAATATGAAAAATGTAAATATTCCTATTATTCTGCTTCAACATTCACTGTTATTTCCTCATCTGGGCTGAACTCGTCAACTCCATAATTAAAGGCTTTATGTCTGTCTGCAATATCATAACATCCCATATATTTTGACTAATCTTCTCTTATTTCTTTTTCTACGTGCTCTGTGCAGGCTTTCCATTTATTACCTGTACATTCTTCCAGAGCCTCATTCCAAAGATTTTTCACGCCCAATTATTCGCCAAATTTGTTCTAATATTCATGACGGAACAAAACGTCATTGTTATTCCCAACACCAACTTGAATTCTGCAACTCAAAATATCACTGAATGGGCTATTACCAACTTGATTTCGATTCTCCAGAGCTCCACGAGATGTCAATAATTCTTGGATGAACTGTATAATCGAACATTTTCAAAATTACACGGTGAGATGTATCAGAATGTCATGGCCAACCGGGATACTTTATAAAATCGAATGGAATATAGTTTTTTATTCGACTGAAACTTATAACGACAAAAAACAACATTCCACCGATAAAGAATTCATCAAACCGAAATATCCTCCAGCATAACGAATATTGACCATCAATCTTGACCTTCATGCTTCGTCTCACCATCCAATCATCCACCCGCCCCTCCCCCTCAAACTCCCACGATGCGTGTTGCATGCCATTCATAAAACTTATTAAATTTAATGCGACACAGGTATGACATATGTTATTTTTCGAGCCATTAACGTGTTTGCTCTTTCGAACCATAACTCTTGCGGCCTAGAACAAATTGGGTACGTCAGTACCCACAGACTTACGTGTTACCGTTCTCTGGTAAAATGCGGAATAATAATGATTCCGAAGGAAGAGTGAATGAAAAGATCAGATAAGCCTGGATAGGTGTCCAACCGTATTCTGCTATCTAGATATGCCGTTTACGTTTTGGTGCCCCCCGGTAACGCCCACACTGTGTACGCGAACAGATTGAAAGGAATGCATGCAAATTGGTTGGGAGTAAGGATGTGGTAGAGAAATCAGAGTTTGCTAAGAGGTATTGGAATAGAGAAGACTGAAAATTGGTCAGAGATACCTATAGAATGTTTTTTGTCCCACCACTGGAATGACGTCTTCTTGGTTAGGTTAGGTACGAGGATTTATTGATATCTAGTTAGCCTAGACCAGTTCCATGCATAAACAAAATATTCCGATATCATATCAACGAACAATAACTTATAAGAAGTGTCAGTGTAGAGTTCGACGTCAAAAAAGTAAACCAGAGTTACGCAATAAATAAAAAAAAGGTGTCCACCGAAATTGTAAAAATCGAAAAATTTGGGTATCGAGCCATCATCAAGTACCTGTATTCAAAAGGGTTAAGAGGTAAGCAGATTTACGAAGCTATGCTTAATACCCTTGGTGATCAATGTCCTCCGTATGCGACCGTGAAAAATTGGACTGCAAGCTTCAAAAGAGGTAAATTTTCCATTGAAGATGATGACCGATCAGGAAGGCCAGTTTCTGTGTCAGTCCCCGAAACTATTGATGCAGTTCATGACATGCTTTTATCATCAGACCGTCGAATTCGGCTAAAACGAATATCTGAAGCACTGAAGATTTCATACGAACGCGTTCATCCTATAGTTCACGTCAATTTGGACACGAGAAAAATTTCTGCAAAATGGATCCGCAAATGTTTGAATGTTGACCAAAAGCGTGCCAGGATAGAAGCATCGCGTTCGATCTGTGCTCGATTTGAAAACGATGTAGACTTCTTAAACCTAATTGTTACTATGGATGAGACTTGGGTACATTTCTACGATCCAGAAACAAAGCAACAACCGATGGAATGGCGAGACTCTGGTTCTCCAAGACCTTAGAAGTTTCGTGTCCAAAAATCTGCTGAAAAAGTTCCTGCTTCAGTTTTTTGGGATTGCCATGGAGTATCATGATTGATTTTTTGGATAAGGGTAGAACAATAACTGGAGATTACTATTCGACATTACTGACCACTCTACGGAAAAAAAAAATGAAGAGAAAAGACGGCGCAAGCTATCCAAAGGTGTTTTTATTTACAGGACAACGCCCCAGTACACAAATTTCATGTTGCCATGCAAAAAATTCTTGATTGGGGTTAGAATTACTAGAACACCCCCTTTATTCACCAGATGTGGCTCCATCCGACTATCATATCTTTCCTGAACTGAAAAAAGTTTAAAAGGTCGTAAATTTTCTTCCAACGAGGAGGTAATAAAAGCTGTGGAAGACTGGTTTGCAGAGCAAGAAGAAACTTTTTTTTTGAAAGGTCTAGAGACGTTGCAGGTTCGAAGTAATAAATGTATTCAATTAGGGAGAATATGTTGAGTAATGAAATATTTTGACATTGAAATTTCGTTTGGTTATATAGTAGGCTAAGAATTTTTCAATATATCCTGGTATAAACGTTGAACATTGCTGTATTTAACAACCTGAGGAATTCATCAAACATCCAAATCTATCCTTGAGACACCCAGCGATCAATTTATATCTGCCTCCTCCTCATCCTTTCCGGAATGTTCAGTTGTTAGCTAAACTCTTTTCCTCTTTCTAGTTTTCTTTCGTTTTGTTAATTTTTTCCCAATTTACCAGTACAATTGTTCTTTCTCATGATATTAATGTCTATATCTATGTTTAACGTTTCAGTATTTGTTTTTTTAAATTTTTCAAACGTTATAGTGGCCAATATTATCTTCAATTCATAAAAATGCCGGTACTTCCACGTTTATGAGTACCTATATTGTGATATATCCGGATATATGTAGTAACTTCAAGCTGTAAATGGAGGCTTGGTGAAATTGAGGTTGTACAGATAACTACAATTTAAAACAAGAATCTACTGACTACTTCGAAATATCACTGCTCTCCTAACAAACGAAATATCCACTTTTCGAAAACATTTTTTTGTTGAATTGCAGTTGGGTGAACAGAGTGCAATTTGTGGAGAACCCCATTGAAGTCCCATTTATACAGTAGATAAAAGCTTCACAAAGGAAAAAACAGCAGTTTCGTGATCTAACTCGATCATTTATTCATGCAAGTAGGCTGTGTGTGTGACGAATCTCTTTGAGGAAGGTCGATAAACACATTCTCACTCCAACATTCGACTGCAGATCTCGGAAAATTGCTTATAGTGTGGATTTTGGTCGGAAAAAGCAAAGGGGTTGCCGCTTCTGAAGAAGATTGGGATCTTCTCGAGTGCAATAGCACAGGGTCGTTGTTTTGAGGTTGTTTGAAGATTGTGTATACTCCATTCACTTTTATTTAATCACATTGGAGGTCATGGTTTCGTTTTCAGGAGTTGGCGAACCTGATGAAAAGCACAGAACATATGATGAAAAGTCAGTGCGCGCACAGAAAATATCGTTAATGACAAAAGGACGTTGTCAGTTTCTTTGTTTACATCAAAGTAAAAGTATCAAAGATATTCCATATTTTGCTAGGTTTACAAATTGTTCGCAGATTTTTGGTATTTAATCGATATTTGCAGGTGAGTTTTTCGTCGAATATCCAAGATTAACGTATGTTTATTGTTTTAAGCACCAGTTTGGAGCGTGAGGACGATTTTCGAGACCAGGACGAATGTTTACATTTCGAGGTTGAAGCGGTACACGGGAATTTCTTTGAAAAAGCTGTTATTTGGAGAGATATCGCAGTAGATGGATCGGATGGAGCCTCGAGAGGTCGGTTAGGATGATATTTTCCAGGTTTTCCAAGAAATATGGCGATATCTGAGCAGCATTGCAAAAGTTAGGTACCTCACTAATGAGGTGGAACTTAGACCTAATTCTCCTTTAAGAAACGCCTTTCAAAGGTCGAGATGGTGAAAAATGTATTCTTTAGATGTTGTTTGAACAAACGCAGCCAAGTTTTATATCCCAACATTGATTTTAAGAAAGTTGTCAACAAAATAAAATTGACATTATTCTTGATTCTTGTAAATAACCATCAATTCGTCTTACATCTTTGGGTTGATTTTTTTAATGAATTCTTGATTATAGAATCAACAATTGATGTCGTCAAGTCTTGAACTTTAAGTTCAAGAGGATAATAAACATTAAATCTTCACAAGCATGCATATGAAAATTATGTGAAAGCAATGCAATTTTCTTCCATGGCGATAAATAATATATTTCAACAGTGATCTCTTGTACTTTTCATGCAAATAACTAGAAAAGGAATCCTTTCTATCAATTCATATAAACGTTAATTATTTTCGTCCATCACATCTTTTCCAATTCATTCATTTTCCGAATAAATTCACATTCTGAGAAATAAGCTAAGAATGTAGAAAGGGCAACATAGTGTTGACTTCGAACATAAAAATATTTTGAAAAACGTCATAACTTCGATACAGAGTGGAATGTGTCACATTTCCAAGGCCAGAGTTGTGATTTTATAATTGTGAATGGAGAATTATAGGTTCGAATTGAAAGGGTTATTTATGAAATTTCTTCAAATCTTCAAACGTGCACATTTATGAGTAATAGAACTAATCGAAAAACTATATTGTTCTCTAAAAATGATTTGAGTTTGATCTTTATCTAAGCAAGGACTATACATGTGACCCAAAGGTCTAGCTCACATTCGATAGGAATAATTTCGAAAAAACAGATTGAAAAAATTTTCGAGAATGTCCAAAATCTCGGCAACTCTCTCTAGGATCGGAAAGGATTGTTTTTTTTCTTTTGACCATCGACTTTCAGATTTGGGAGGTAGGTCATTTCCAATATCGGTTTTGTTATCCGAGGATGAACACCGAGGTCTTGAAAATCACAAAAACAACTCCCATTGTTCGTAGTGCTTGGTTGCCATCTGCAATACTATGCATTTCGAAATCCTTCCATGGTCCATCTTCAAAATGGTGAACAGATATGAAATTCTCCTTTAGTACCACCCTGTCCAATTAAATATACCAGAATCTGGTCTTTTCCGTCACATTCGCTTGGCGATAATACGAATTGAAAGCTCCGTACCCCCAGGAGGATCGTACTTGTGCAGAGAAGCGGAGTTGAGCTAATAAAGCGATTTTCCACTGCCATTTTCCACGGTTTCGGTGGCGATAAGGCACGTTGCAGAAGCTTGGATGATGATTGGGGTGTCGAAAGGGTTGCGATGGCTTTGAGAAGGAAGAGTGGGAATGATGCGGAGGCAATAAAAAGAGAATTCTTAATATAGGAATGATTTAAATTGCTCATTAAGAGAGAGGGAATTAAATATCTTCGCGAATTCCGAGGAGATTCGTAGATTTTGTTGCTATATTGAAGTTTATAACGTTATTCTTTTATTTATTTTTGTGGCAATTGATCTTTTGTGTGAAAACTTCTGTACCGAATGCTCCCGATAACAAAGCTGCATCTAGCGAAATTAAATCATTTCGAAAAATAAAATTCGTTGGAAAATAAAAGTTCTACACTTCATTTATTCCACATTATGAAGTTTACTGCTCCAATAAAGTTAAGGAAGTTCAGAAACTTTTAGTTTCCTTTTTTATAATTAAAATAACATATTAGAAATTCGAGAAAAATGAGAAATCTGATTCAAACTCTCTTACAAAACTCATTATTTTGTCCATTTCTTTATGAGTTTCAAAGTTTCAGTGACTATTTCATTCATTTCAAAAACTGACCAATCACAGCCCAAAGACAGCTAGTATTATCGCGATTATACCAACTGTCTCTCAATTATGATTGGTCTGACAACTTCAGTATTTTCAACGATTGAGCTACAAAATAATCTGTGATTGAACTGTGGATACGAACGGTTTGACAACTGATAAATATAAATTGTAGAAGTCAACATGAGTTTTTCTTTGCTTTTGTCGAATATGGAGTTTCTGACCTTTAATTTTGTTCGTGAAATAGTATTATAAAATATCACACGAGATTGAATTTACCTCATAAGTCTATCTTTTATTTCCAATCTCAAATGAGTGGCTTTAAGGATACACACTCATCACGTAAATTCAATCTCTTGTGATATTACTAATGAAAATTCGTTTCTAATATATACTCCATTCACAATTATAAAATCACAACTCTGGCCTTGGAAATTTGACACATTCCACTCTGTATCGAAGTTATGACGTTTTTCAAAATATTTTTATGTTCCAAGTCAACACTATGTTGCCATTTCTACATTCTTAGCGTATTTCTCAAAATGTGAATTTATTCGGAGAATGAATGAATTGGAAAAGATGCGATGGACGAAAATAATTAACGTTTATATGAATTGATAGAAAGGATTCCTGTTCTAGTTATTTGCATGAAAAGTACAAGAGATCAATGTTGAAATATATTATTTTTCGCCATGGAAGAAAATTGCATTGCTTTCACATAATTTTCATATGCATGCTTGTGAAGATTTAATGTTTATTATCCTCTTGAAATGAACGTTCAAGACTTGACGACATCAATTATTGATTCTAATCAAGAATTCATAAAAAAAATCAACCCAAAGATATAAGATGAATTGATAGGTAAAAACAAGAATCAAGAATAATGTCAATTTTATTTTGTTGATAACTTTCTTAAAATCAATGTTGGGGTATAAAACTCGGCTGCGTTTCTCCAAACAACATCTAAAGAAGACATTTTTCACCATCTCGACCTTTGAAAGGCGTTTCTTATAGGAGAATTAGGTCTGAGTTCCACCTCATCAGTGAGGTACCTAACTTTTGCGAATCTGCTCAGATATCGACAAATTTCTTGGAAAACCTGAAAAATATCATCCTAATCGACCTCTCGATGCTCCATCCGATCCATCTACTGCGATATCTGTCCAAATAACAGCTTTTTCAACGAAATTCCCGTGTACCTCTTCAACCTCGAAATATGAACATTCGTCCTGGTCTTGAAAATCGTCCCCACGCTCCAAACTGGTGCTGAAAACAATAAACATACGTTAATCTTGGATATTCGATGAAAAACTCACCTGCAAATATCGATTAAATACCAAAAATGTGCGAACAATTTATAAACCTAACAAAATGTGGAATATCTTTGATACTTTTACTTTGATGTGAATAAAGAAACTGGCAACGTCGTTTTGTCATTAACGATATTTTCTGTGCGCGCAATGACTTTTCATCATATGTTCTGTGCTTTTCATCAGGTGCACCAACTCCTGAAAACGAAACCATGACCTCCTATGTGATTAAATAAAAGTGAATGGAGTAGAGGTATTCGTAGTACAAACTCAGCACACTCGAAAAATGGAAAATCTAAATTTCAGCAAAGACACTGTCCCCAACTTTTGTGGAGTTTATTCGTTAGACAATACATATACACCTCTAATTTAAATTCTTATAATCCATTACAAAATGAAATAGAACTCCTTAATCAGCTAAAAAACATTGGTAATGTGATAATTCCTTCACCCTGTTTCTTGTTTTGAAATAATTCTACAAAGTTAATTTGGACTATTTTTTTTACGAGTTTGATATAGGCTATTGGCGTGAAAGAAACCCCTAACTATAGGTTAACCAATTCCTCGTCAACAGCCTTGTAGAATGCAAGGCGGTGTAGAACCTTTTTTATATCCTTAGACAAAGACGAAATTGTAGATACTTAATACTTTCAACAATACAGAACATATTTAAATATCCAACTCCGAGGACATCCAAAACACAAAAGAAGATCCATGGTTACCTCCGAAGATGTCACATACGTGTCACTTTGGGAACCAATCATATCCCACGGCCGTTCAGCAACGTGCACACGGTTTCAGTGCGGCAACTTAATCCAGTAACCAATATCACCTTTTAATCATGGCTGCAGGACACAAAGGATTCGCAATATGCATTTCCATTGGCTCATGCCCACAAAACATGGGGTAGTTTCTCTTTTCTCTCGATTGCATTGTGTTGCCGCTGCATCTGCTCTGACAGGATCTGTACCGGCCTAGGTGTGCATGGTTGGACAGGGCCGGAATGAATGTACTTTTAGGGAGTCTTGCCCCTTGGTCATTTTTCACCGAAAAAGTGAAATTTTTGAAATCGCTCATATTTTGCACAGAGATCCTTGGGACTATGCTGATCAATAATATGTGAATCAATGTCGGTTGCGGTGAGAGGGAGGGACGCTTTGGCAGTTTGAAATTTCCAATTATTCAAAAAAAGCCATTTGGCCGGTGAAAATCTAAACTATGCTAGTTCGGGCTCTGGATTATATTTTATTCAATTCAGCGACCTCGGAAACCTACATTTTAATACCAAATTCGACCATGTACCCTTCATAAATCAAGATTTTTTTCTTTTTAATTATTCGATATTTCATTTTCCAGTTTTGTTTACGACCACATACCGCTCAAACTATGGTTGTTTTCGATTCGCAAAATGACTTTTATTGAAGATTCCAATAGCTGGAACAACTTCCCTACTCAATTACACCATCAGATATTTGTTATATTGGCCAAGAGATGAACAACTGCTTCACCAAAAAACTTCTGTAAATACTCATAGGGATCCAGTCCCACCCTGTGCTGAACACAGCCACCCCCTGACCAAAATCAAACGCTCTTTATGAGGTATTGGATAACATCATAATTTTGTCTCTCATTGTGAGCAGTTCCTCTGCCAATTCCATGCGGTTTCACTTTTTATTATCTAATATTGTTCCTGCAATTGTTTAGAGTGCGCCACTGCGGTTTGCAGTTGCCGGCAATAAAGGACAGAAATTCGATAGTTTTATGTGGGTGCCCATTGTTGAAACTGGGATTTAGGTTGGTATAATTTTTTATTGGATGGGGATTTACTATGGGGAATAACCGCCATCGGTGTAATTAGTTGTTGGGGCACAATGAGATGAATACTTGTGCCATTCATGTTGAGAATGTTGAAGGGTGGGGAAAGAATCCGAAATGGTACTATAACATTTTTGGAATTATTTGGAAATAGAATACCTATCCAAGATGGGTAAAAACGATAAAATAATATATTGTATCTTTGGGATAAAAATTCTCACATCGAAAAGAATTCACAGAAAAAAACTACATTTATTTCAATAGAAACCTGCTGGAATCACAAATTTATAGCAATTTCACACATTGACCCTGAACGGTGATAGTATAGGCTATCTAAATAACTATTGTCGGCGATGAGAGGGACGGAAGTTATGACAGTTTGAAATTTCCGATTTTTCGAAAAATGCCATTTGACAGAACAAAATCTAAACGGTAATAGTAAGGGCTTTGAAATATATTTTATTGAATGGAGCGACCTCGAAAACGTACATTTTGATACCAAAATCACCCATATAGTCCCCATTCGTAGTCATAGTTATGGGCGTCATTTTTATCACGACGAGGCGATTGGCTACCTTCAGGTAGTCATAGTTATGCGCGTCATTTTTTTTGGCTACCTTCAAGTAGTCATAGTTATGCGCGTCGTTTTCATCTCGACGAGGTGTTTGGCTACCTTCAGGTAGTCATAGTTATGCGCGTCATTTTTATCACGACGAGGCGTTTGGCTACCTTCAGGTAGTCATAGTTATGCGCGTCGTTTTCATCTCGACGAGGTGTTTGGCTACCTTCAGGTAGTCATAGTTAGGCGCGTCGTTTTCATCGCAACGAGGTGTTTGGCTACCTTCGGGTAGTCATAGTTAGGCGCGTCGTTTTCATCGCGACGAGGTGTTCGGCTACCTTCAGGTAGTCATAGTTAGGCGCGTCGTTTTCATCGCAACGAGGCGTTTGGCTACCTTCAGGTAGTCATAGTTAGGCGCGTCGTTTTCATCTCGACGAGGCGTTTGGCTAACTTCAGGTAGTCATAGTTATGCGCGTCATTTTTATCACGACGAGGTGTTTGGCTACCTTCAGGTAGTCATAGTTATGCGCGTCATTTTTATCACGACGGGGCGTTTGGCTACCTTCAGGTAGTCATAGTTATGCGCGTCGTTTTCATCTCGACGAGGTGTTTGGCTACCTCCAGGTAGTCATAGTTATGCGCGTCATTTTGATCACGACGAGGCGTTTGGCTACCTTTAGGTAGTCATAGTTATGCGCGTCATTTTTATCACGACGAGGCGCTTGGCTACCTTCAGGTAGTCATAGTTATGCGCGTCGTTTTCATCTCGACGAGGTGTTTGGCTACCTTCAGGTAGTCATAGTTATGCGCGTCGTTTTCATCTCGACGAGGTTTTTGGCTACCTTCAGGTAGTCATAGTTATGCGCGTCATTTTGATCACGACGAGGCGTTTGGCTACCTTTAGGTAGTCATAGTTATGCGCGTCATTTTTATCACGACGAGGCGCTTGGCTACCTTCAGGTAGTCATAGTTATGCGCGTCGTTTTCATCTCGACGAGGTGTTTGGCTACCTTCAGGTAGTCATAGTTATGCGCGTCGTTTTCATCTCGACGAGGTTTTTGGCTACCTTCAGGTAGTCATAGTTAGGCGCGTCGTTTTCATCGCAACGAGGTGTTTGGCTACCTTCAGGTAGTCATAGTTATGCGCGTCGTTTTCATCTCGACGAGGTGTTTGGCTACCTTCAGGTAGTCATAGTTATGCGCGTCATTTTTATCACGACGAGGCGTTTGGCTACCTTCAGGTTGTCATAGTTATGCGCGTCATTTTTATCACGACGAGGCGTTTGGCTACCTTCAGGTAGTCATAGTTATGCGCGTCGTTTTCATTTCGACGAGGTGTTTGGCTACCTTCAGGTAGTCATAGTTAGGCGCGTCGTTTTCATCGCAACGAGGAGTTTGGCTACCTTCAGGTAGTCATAGTTATGCGCGTCGTTTTCATCTCGAAGAGGTGTTTGGCTACCTTCAGGTAGTCATAGTTATCGCGTCATTTTTATCACGACGAGGCGTTTGGCTACCTTCAGGTAGTCATAGTTATGCACGTCATCTTTATCACGACGAGGTGTTTGGCTACCTTCAGGTAGTCATAGTTATGCACGTCATCTTTATCACGACGAGGTGTTTGGCTACCTTCAGGTCGTCATAGTTAGGCGCGTCGTTTTCATCGCAACGAGGTGTTTGGCTACCTTCAGGTAGTCATAGTTAGGCGCGTCGTTTTCATCGCGACGAGGTGTTCGACTACCTTCAGGTAGTCATAGTTATGCGCGTCGTTTTCATCTCGACGAGGCGTTTGGCTGCCTTCAGGTAGTCATAGTTATGCGCGTCGTTTTCATCTCGACGAGGTGTTCGGCTACCTTCAGGTAGTCATAGTTATGCATGTCGTTTTCATCTGGACGAGGTTTTTGGCTACCTTCAGGTAGTCATAGTTAGGCGCGTCGTTCTCATCGCAACGAGGTGTTTGGCTACCTTCAGGTAGTCATAGTTATGCGCGTCATTTTTATCACGACGTGGCGTTTGGCTACCTTTAGACAGTCATAGTAATGCGCGTCGTTTTCATCTCGACGAGGTGTTTGGCTACCTTCAGGTAGTCATAGTTGTGCGCGTCATTTTTATCACGACGAGGCGTTTGGCTACCTTCAGGTAGTCATAGTTATGCGCGTGGTTTTCATCTCGACGAGGTGTTTGGCTACCTTTAGGTAGTCATAGTTATGCGCGTCATTTTTATCACGACGAGGCGTTTGGCTACCTTCAGGTAGTCATAGTTAGGCGCGTCGTTTTCATCGCGACGAGGTGTTCGGCTACCTTCAGGTAGTCATAGTTAGGCGCGTCGTTTTCATCGCAACGAGGTGTTTGGCTACCTTCAGGTAGTCATAGTTATGCGCGTCATTTTTATCACGACGAGGCGTTTGGCTACCTTCAGGTAGTCATAGTTATGCGCGTCGTTTTCATCTCGACGAGGTGTTTGGCTACCTTCAGGTAGTCATAGTTATGCGCGTCATTTTTATCACGACGAGGCGTTTGGCTACCTTCAGGTAGTCATAGTTATGCGCGTCGTTTTCATCTCGACGAAGTGTTTGGCTACCTTCACCTTTCACTACCTTTCACTTTTTATTTTTCGATTTTTCATTTTCGAGTTTTATTCACGAGCTCACACAACTCCAGGTAAGGGTGCTGTCGGTCCGCAAAATTGCTATTATGGAAGATTCGAATAGGAAGTAGATCTTCCAGATTCAATAATAACCTTAGATTCTCCCCAAATATATTTTTTATTGACAACTATGGTGTTTTTAGGGAGTCATACCCCTTTGTCATTTTTCACCCAAAATTTTAAATTTTTCAAATCGCTCATATTCTGCACAGACATACTTGGGGCCACACTGATTAACATAATTTAAATAACTATTGTCGGTGATGAGAGGGACGGAAGTTATGACGGTTTGAAATTCACGATTTTTAAAAAAATGCCATTTGACAGGTCAAAATCTAAACGGTGATATATAGGGCTCTGAAATATATTTCGTTGAATGGAGCGCCCTCGAGAACCTACATTTTGATACCAGAATCACCCATGTAGCCCCCGTAGGTAATGAAATATTTCACTTTTTATTTTTCGATTTTTCATTTTCGAGTTTTGTTCACGAGCTCACAGCACTCAAGGTAAGGGTGCTGTCGGTCCGCAAAATTGCTATTATGGAAGATTCGAATAGGAAGTAGAACTCCCAGATTCAATAATAACCTTAGATTCTCCCCAAATATATTTTTTATTGACAAGTATGGTGTTTTTAGGGGGTCATACCCCTTTGTCATTTCTCACACAAAATTTTAAATTTTCCAAATCGCTCATATTCTGCACAGAGATACTTGGGGCCACGCTGATTAACATAATATAAATAACTATTGTCGGCGATGAGAGGGACGGAAGTTATGACGGTTTGAAATTTACGATTTTTCAAAAAATGCCATTTGACAGGTCAAAATCTAAACGGTGATAGTTAGGGCTCAGAAATATATTTCATTGATTGAAGCGCCCTCGAGAACCTATATTTTGATACCAAAATCACCCATGTAACCCCCATAGGTAATGAAATATTTCACTTTTTATTTTTCGATTTTTCATTTCGAGTTTTGTTCACGATCTCACACCACTCAAGGTAAGGGTGCTGTCGGTCCGCAAAATTGCTATTATGGAAGATTCGAATGGGAAGTAGATCTTCCAGATTCAATAATAACCTTAGATTCTCCCCAAATATATTTTTTATTGACAAGTATGGTGTTTTTAGGGGGTCATACCCCTTTGTCATTTCTCACCCAAAATTTTAAATTTTTCAAATCGCTCATATTCTGCACAGAGATACTTGGGGCCACGCTGATTAACATAATATTGTAATAGGGGAGATAATTTTTGAAACTATAAAACAGACATGTCTTGAAAATTGGGACTTGAACGTTTTCTTTCCTGTAATATTTAACCGGTATTTTTCCACTTCAACTTCTGAAATTTAATAGCCTAGTGTTAGAAAAATTAATGGATCGTTTATCAAGCCCACATAAGAGTGTCTGGCGAGACATTAACGACCGAAATTGTTGATTTTCAGTTTAAGTTTATTTAGAGAACTAAATGATGAATTATAATTGTCCCACGAATTTGGTTGCAATTACTGCACACGATGACAGGAATAAAATTCAACTGCGATATCTCAAGAAGAAGGTGGGAAGCAGAAAAAAACTTTAATTTGATTGGTTCATAAAAACAAAGATGGTAGAAGTTTTGGTTTGATTGGTTTCGAAGTATCGATGGAGGAAAAATCTTCAATTTAATTGGTCTCGGAAGAAAACGAAGAATAAGGCAGCCGGGGAAGTCTGGAACGAAAAAGAGTTAGTTATTCGGAAGACGGCATTAGGGTAACTCATAAGTCTTGGTCTTATTTCGGACGGTCAGTCTCAAACAGGGACATATAAAAAAGTGTTAAGTCGTAATTGGTAAAGTGTCCAAAATTGGAATTATTTAGATTGCGTATCGTCGGTATATTCGGGAGTGAAGGTCAATTTGGCGAAAACGTGTGGGTGTCGTGTTTCGTGTCTAATCTGTCTGTTTCAGGAAAGAAGCATCGTCGTAGAATTATCCTCCTAGGTTCATCATTCTTGGGATTATTGGTTCAGGAAAAAGGTCAGATAAATTGTTTATGCTTAGCTATTTTTGAGGATTGGTAGAAAAGCCGCATGTCCGCCCAAAATATATTTATAGTCCAGAGTCCTGAAATCTTCTATAAGTCATAATTTCACATTTTCGTATTTTTTTTTTCTTAAGACGTATTATAATCTTTGTAATCACCCTTAAGTAGTTGAAGGTCTAAGTGGAGTTTTCCTGCTGAGAAAACTCATGTTCATTTGAAAGATCATAAGGAAACTATTGTTGAGTTTTCCCTTATCTATGTGAAGTTTTATTTGATGGTATTATTTCCTTTCGAATTAAGAAATATCCGAACATTTAATAATTTAAATCATTTGATTTAAGTAACACATATCTAATTTGGTGAGAATTTGTGTAGTTGATTTGGTTTAATATACGTCTTAAATTTAATCTAAAAGGTTTCATTTACTATCCCTCTCCCTAGAAAATAATTTTTAAACACCAAGACCCGACCCAAGTGCGTTGGGCCGATCCCACACTTTCTTCAGTCGGAAGAAAGAACTTCAAAATTCTAATTAACATCTTTTATTTTTTTTTCTTTAAGTAATAACACCCTTGATTGGTGGAAAGCCGCTCTTCCGTCCAATCTCGAAGAGGGTGCTTTTTACATATGGTGACAGCGGTGGGATGTGTTTAATTTTCCGGGGGAGAGTTTTGTTTTGTGTAATTTGAAATTTGTTGAATTTTCCGGTAGATAAAAAGTTTTTTTTTGGTTTTCTGTATGTTGCATCAGTGTGAATGTAAAGATTACTAGAGTTAAATGTGTTAAATTTTCCAAGAGAGATTTTTTAATAAGATTTTGAGAAGTTCAGAGAAATTTCGAGATATAAGGAATTTTATCCTGTTGTTTTGTGGGTGATCGAAATAGTGTGTATTGACTTGTTGGAAGATTTCCGGATGAAGGTTTTCAGGTTCTTATGTTGAATTGGATTATATCTTCTCTATGAACGTATATGCCTATGAATTTGAAATTAAGTTTTAAAAATTGCAATTGTTAGGGACAGAGTTTAGGATTGAATTAAAGTAAAGTAAAAAATTATTGACCTAAAGATTTTTTTTTATGAGCTATTGAAGAATTGAGTAAATACAATTGGTTTTTCTTTGGATAAATTCGAGTTTTCTTTTTTTTTTTAAATTATTATAGAACAGTTCATATTTCTGTGATGTTCTATCATTTTATGTGAAGGATTTTTGATACAGTCAAGTTGATATTGAGATTTTAGGACTTTAGAGAGGTTTTAGATTCATTGCGGCTTTATAGGGAAAAAGGCATACGTTTGTTCTCACAGGACATTTATTTTTCTTTCAGGACATTGTTTTTTTTTTCAGGACGTTGAATTTTCTGATTGTTGAATGTGTGTAATCAAATTTTGTTTCAGGAAGGTTATTTTTGATTTTCTGAAAATTATTGTGCCTTTATCGATTGCTTGAAATTTTGATTGAATTTTTTTTTTCAGGGCGTATTGCATGAAAAATTTTCTTTTGGTTACTCTATCCATTTGCTTGATTTTGTTTGAAGGTGTTGGTTTTTCTGTTGGTGATATAGCGGATCAAATTTTGTTTCAGGAGGGTTATTTTTGTTTTTCTGAAAATTATTGTGCTTTTATTGATTGATTGAAATTTTGATTGACTTTCTTTCAGGGCGTATTGCGTGAAAATTTTGTTTTGTTTTTGGTTATCCTATTATTCAGGATTTCGTTTAAATCTCGAAAAATTTTATTTTCATAAAGTAACATCATTCGGTTTTGTATTGAGTTTGATTTGAAGAATAATTGAATTTGGCTTTCCTTGTTTTAACTTGAGTTTGAAATTTTTGGGAAACACTTTGATAAAAGAAAAAAAAAATTATTTTTTTTTTTTTTTTCTTTTTTTGAGTTGGGTTCATTTTGAAAGTTCAGAAGTCGGGAAAATTATAAATTTGGTTGAAATTTTAGTAGATGAGCCGCTGATCGTGATCTTTCGAATCTTAGAATAAAAAATTAGAATTATTTTTATTTCAGGTGGTTTTGTGTACTTTTTTTTTCAGGAATTCGACACTTGGTGATTTTCTTATTTTTTTGGTTACATCATTTTGCCAGATTTTTCTCGAATTCTTTTTGGCGTTGGTCTTTTTGAGGTCGTTTCCAGGTGATTTGTTTTATTTTGGTGTTTTGGGTAAGACTATTTGAATTGGAATCATTAGGGTATCATTTTGCTATTTTTTTAACTCGTGAAATTTGAAGGAATCATTAGAGTATCATTTTGCTATTTTTCTTAAACCGTGAAATTTGAAGGAATCATCAGAGTATCATTTTGCTATTTTTTTCTAATTCGTGAAATTCGAAGTCGTAATCTTGAGCGTAGTTCAGTTCTGTTGGAATTTGAGGGTGAGAATTTCAAATTATTCATTGATTTGGAAAGTGAATAATTCATTGAATACATTAAAAAAAAAATCATATTTTGGTTAAGATAATTGGGTTTTGGTTAAATTTTTGAAAAATGGCTCAACCAGCTGGCGCATCCAACGTGAATGTTCCCGCGGGTCAAGTAACACCTATGTACTCGCTAGGTATGCTCTCGACTACTTTGGAGAGTTTTTCCGGGAAAGATGCGATGAGGTACTTTGAGAAATTAGAGTTGCGGTCAAAATTGGATGGATGGAATGAGAAGGACACCCTTACTCTCCTAAAACTTAAGCTTGTAGGAGATGCTTACAGCTTCTTCAAGTCCGATGTCGCGCTTGATGCCCTGGATTATAATGAGCTAAAGAAGAGATTTGTTAAGAAATTTACAACGGTTAGGTTGCCGGGAGAAAATCAGTGGAATCTGAGTCGATGTTATCAGCGACAGGACGAGGATGTGTCCTCGTTCTGCACTAGATTACGCACGGTGGGAGCAAGCCTATTAAGCGAAGATTTGGCTGGAGCATTAAGGGATGAAGAACCTGGAATAAGAAAGAAGAACCGGGAATTAATGTTGAATCAATTTAAGATAGGATTAAGGAAGGACGTAATGAAGGAAACAGGAATTTTGTTGTTGAAAGAGGAGAACCTGGATTTGGAAAAGGCGGAGGAACTTGTTAGGCTGCAGGAGACCACTAGTAGGATGTTGCAAGGGAGGTTGGCAAATATGAGGGTATCGACGGTTGACACCGAAAAAGTGTGTCAATTTTGCGAAAAGGAAGGTCACACCGCGAAGGAGTGTAGGAGTATAAGGCAGAATCGAGGGAGTGGAGAAAAGAGTAATGCAAGGACATGTCACTCTTGTGGTCGGATAGGCCATTTCGCGAGGGAATGCCGGAACAATAGGCAAAACGGATCAATGACACAAGGCGCGTGTCATAACTGCAACCAACAGGGACATTGGGCGAGGGAATGTCCCAGGAAAAATGTGGCTCGAGGACAGGGGCCAAATCCCCGTTCTCAGAATGGATCGTGGAGAAGAGAGGAGGCGAACGCTTCCTGGGGTCAACGTCCAGGAGATAATAGGAGTCCGAGGACCCCGAGGTACTCCACTAACAGGGACCACCTCGGTGCCTCGTCGAATGCGCCGTCCACCGGCGCAATTCCAAAACAACCGCGACCGACGAATAATTTCCGAACGGAGAATTTAAACTTCGCGGGCCTGAGTCCAGCTGTCGGGGCGAAGGCCGGAGACTGCTAGAAAGACAGAGTAAGCGAGAGTCACCAACAAACAAAGTACAGGAGGGGAATTCTAGACAGCGATCGGTCATGATGATCCCGGAAGTGAATTCCGTAGGATCATATGACGCGGCACATATTTTACGATTGAATATCAATGGAAGGTCGAGTTTTTGTTTGGTGGATACAGGGGCAGCGGTGACTCTCGTAAAAAGGGGACTGATTCCGGAGAATCAGGTGAACGGCGATGATATAGGATTTAAATTGACTAGCGTGTCAGGACATAACTTAAGCACTTGGGGTACGGCAAATTTATTTATAGGACCGGAAGGAGAGCGATTGGGAGCGAATTGGACGGCAGTTATATGTGATGATTCGACGTTAGGGAACGTCCAAGTCATCCTGGGAAGGGATTTCCTTAAGGCCAATCAGGCCCACATCAGCTATGAAGAAAACCCATCAGTCTGGATGTGGGGAAGGAAATTTGAATTATGGAGGAAGGAGGATATAGAGGAACAAACCTGTATGGAAGGTGAGGAAGTGGAGGAGATTACCGGGATGGTACAACGAGGAAGGCAGGCTCTAAGAGGCCACTTCCCCAGGGAAGACTGTCATGAGGACAGTGGGAAAAAGGAACGTTTTTACGTGCAAGGGAAAGTCCGGGAGGACATTAAGGAAAAAGTAGTAAAGGTCAAGTTTGATAAAGTATTTAGGGAGTTCGGTACCCAGACCGAAGGTCCCTTTGAAGTTCGGGATTTTATTAGGACTGGAAGGAGGAATACCAGTGTTAGCACCCAAACGGAGGGTGCCGAGGGAGCCGACAGCAATGGGCTGTCGAAGGGTGACACCATAAGGGAATGGAATGGTGACGTCACCATGACGAAGGAGATTAACGAAGCGGAGCTACGTCGAAATTTACTTTCGACTCTGGGCACCGATGGGAACAGGAAGAAGGGCGGAGACTGCGCCGAGGGATTAGGACTTAAGGAACACGTTAGAAGGAAGTCAACCATAGAGGAAGATGGTATCTGGGAAACCGAAGTTTTGCTGATATCAGGGGTTACTATCCCCGCACGTTCGGAAATGGTGGTAGAGGCCAAATTGAGGAAGAAAATAAAGGGGACGGACATAGTCTGCGAACCCATGGAGTTGGGTATCGCTCAAGTATATGTCTCAAACTGTCTCACGAAGAATAGGGAACGGTTTTGGATCAAGATAATAAATGTATCCAATAGGGAAGTTAAGTTGCAGAAGAGACAGACACTCGCGAAGGCGGTAACTTGCGAGGTGGAGAAAGAAGATCAGGATGCATTTAGGATCGAGAAAATATCGTTCGAAAACAAAGACTGGGGTGCTGCCGGATTTTGTTTCGATCATTTGGACGATATTACACGGGATATCCTGAAAAAACTCATTCAGGAATATAGTGATTTATTTATAGAAGATGATACGCCATTGACCAGCACAACAATGGTAAAGCATGGTATTACGTTAGAACCAGGAACACAGCCGATTTGTAAGGCACCATATCGGATTCCATATCATCAAAGGGAAGTGTTACAAAAAGAAATCGACCGGCTCATGAGCGCGGGCGTTATTCGCCCATCATTTAGCCCTTGGTCAGCGCCGGTCGTCCTTGTAACAAAGAGACGACCTAGTGGCGAGGAGAAAGTAAGGATGTGCATCGACTACCGAGGCCTGAATAATGTGACAAAAACGGAATATTACCCCCTCCCCAATATATCAGATCTGATTCAGGGTTACAGTACTGGAAAAGAAGTTTTATTTTCGGTGATTGATGTGGCCGAAGCCTATCATCAGATTGACATGGAAGAAAAGGACGTACCTTTAACAGGGTTTAGTACCTTTCAGGGGCATTATGAATACCTGAAAATGCCTTTCGGCCTTAAGAATGCACCCTCAACGTTTCAACGATTCATGAATCTCACGTTAGCAGGCCTAACTGGAGATTTATGTATGGTATATTTAGACGACATTATTATTTTTAATTCAGAAGGAAAGAAAGACCACATTGAGAAATTACGACAAGTGTTTGAACGATTACGGAAAGTTAACGTAAAGTTGAAGCCCAAAAAGTGTAGCTTCCTACTTACAAAAGTTAAATATTTAGGACATATGATTACTCAACAGGGAGTTTTTCCGGACCCTGAAAAAATAGAAAGTATTCAAAATTTTCCCATCCCTAAAAATATTAAGGGTGTGCGTTCATTCTTGGGAATAGTGAATTGGTATCGAAGATTTATTCCGAATGCAGCTGCACTGACAGCACCGTTAACAAACTTAACGAAGAAAGATGTTAAATTCGAGATAACGTCAGAGGTACTTGGCGCAATAACACAGCTGAAAGAGACCCTGACCTCGGATATGGTACTTATATATCCGGACTTCAAGCAACCTTTTGTGGTCGCTACGGACGCATCGGGACTTGGGATAGGAGCCGTATTGAGTCAGGTTAGGGACGGATATGAACGCCCGATAGCTTACGCGAGTCGAAACTTTAAGAAAGCGGAATTGAACTATTCGACTACGGAAAAAGAACTTTTAGGAGTTGTCTTTGGAGTACAAACTTTTAGGTGCTATTTATATGGGAAGAAGTTTACGGTTGTTTCCGATCATAGACCGCTTAAATGGCTGCTTAACTTAAAGGACCCTGGGTCCAGATTAGCCAGGTGGGCTATGACCCTGGCCGATTATGATTTTATGGTCATCCACCGGAAAGGGAAACTTCATGGGAATGCGGATGCCCTGAGTCGAATGTACAATAGGGACGAGCATTTCATTGACGTAGAGTTTGACGAATTTCAAGATTATCGGAAAAATCATCAGATACCTGTGATGATGGCACTTAACGTAGAAAAGGGAAACATATTTTCGGCATCTGAACCATGGGCGCTAGCCCACTGTGTATCGCAGGATTTAGCCATGGGAGCAGGAATTGCGTTGCAATTTAAACAAATTTATGGATCGGTGGAGAAATTACAACAACAAAACAAGACTATAGGGGAGGTAGCAGAGCTGTGTCTACCTGAAAGGAACATATATTATTTGATCACCAAGGCGAATTATTATGACAAACCATCTTACCGAAGTATGTGGAATGCTTTGAGAAGCTTGAGGGTATCCTGTGAGAAGAATAAGGACACCAAATTAGCCATGCCTAAAATAGGGTGCGGGCTAGATAAGTTGGAATGGGATAGAGTTTTGGAGATGATAAAGTTCATTTTCCATAATTCTAATATTAATATCACTATTTATGAGTTAACATCGGTCCCGGTAGCAACGGTGAAGTATGGGAGGGAGGAACCCGATCTTTTAGAACCTGAATGGGATAGGATTGCCTTAAGGGATGCCCAAGAAAATGACCCCTACTGTCGGTCAATTTTTGAAGTGTTGAAGGAAGGAACGGAAATTCAGGGAAATTCGTATTATGTTTCGAAGGATGGGTTGTTATATTTTTGCGATGAAGAAATGGATAAATTAGTAATACCTCGAAGTTATGTCGGGAAAGTGTTGTACGATTTTCACGATTCCCCAATGGCGGGACATTCCGGACAACAAAAAACGTTGATTAGCTTGAGGCGTCGGTTCTTTTGGCCTAATATGCGATCCGACGTGATCAATTATTGCAACAGTTGTGATGCCTGTAATAAAAGGAAAACCTCTCCTCATTTGAAGAAAGCTCCGCTTCAAAGATTTACTACAACAACGGAGCCTTGGGAACTAACATCTATGGATGTTGTAGGACCCCTTACAACCACTATGAGAGGAAATCGGTACCTCCTAACGTTTCAGGATTACTTCACAAAATATGTGGAAGCTATCCCAATCCGCGACCAAAAAGCCGAAACGATTTCTCGGGTGTTTGTCGAAAACATTGTTGCAAGACATGGTGCACCCAAGATGCTGCTCACGGACCGAGGGGCAAACTTTACATCGGCCCTTTTCAAGGAAGTTTGCTCGAGTTTGGGTATCAAGAAGATCCAAACTGCAAGCTATGCACCAACATCAAATGGACAAATTGAAAGGATGCATCGTGTGTTAAAGGACATGTTGTCGCACTATATTAGTAGAAACCAGCAGGATTGGGATGACTGGATCCCTCTAGTTCTTATGGCTTATCGGGGCAATGTACATGTTTCCACGGGTTACAGCCCCTATTTTCTACTGCATGGAAGGGAGCAAAGGTTGCCTATGGATGGCTTTATCGAGTCAGGAAGAATACGGTATGACTACGACGATAATTATGCCGCGGAATTAGTCGAGCGGTTACGAAAGGTATACACGAAGGTATACGAAAACACGGAAAGGGCAAAAACAGATAGGGTGAAACGGTATAATAGAAAAACGGCTGAAAGTAATTTTATTGTAGGAGAGTTAGTATATTTGAAAGAAATGAGTGTCAAACAGGGATTATCTAAGAAGTTGTCAAAATCCTGGATAGGGCCGTATAAAATATTGGAGGTGGTTGGTCCTGTCACATATAAAATAGGGAAAAGTAGAGGAAGGGATGAACAAATTGTTCATGCCAATAGGTTGAAAAAATATGTCGCGAGGGATATGGTAAGTGACAGACCACGAAAACCAAGGGGGAATATAAGACGTGGGAGGGATATAATGTCCGAGTCTGAAGAGGCTCCGGAGGAAATAGATACATTCCAACCTTTGATATTCCCGGTACCAGGGCGGGAATTAGACGCAGACACTGACGAAGAAGAAACCAGTGATAATGGAAGCGAGGAAGAAAGTAGTGATGGGGAGGAAGAAAGACCGGTGGTGGAGGCCATACCGCCACGACGATCTCTAAGGGTGAGACGCCCCCCAGATCGATACGGATATTCTTAAAAGAATATGGGAATTTGGGTAGCGGGGGGTGAATCCTTGAATGATCCCTCAGGAGAGATGAATCAACTCCTGCCCTTCCGCAGATTCTACAGGGTCATCTATCCATGGCCCTGCCCTCCCCCTGTGACATCCTGTTGATAATTTTCTGCAGTCTGAGTTATTACCATCATTTGCATTCCAATAACTACCAGATTATTACGAAATACAATCTATCAACTTCAGGTGGACTACTTGGTGTCTTCTTGGATGCCAATTTTTTAGATTACAAAAGAAAAATCCGACCAATGCGATCAATTACTGAGCCTTATCGGCTGATTCTCTATTTGGATTTTATCGGCATTTTTTTTTTTTTTGGTTGTCCTTGGTCAGTTTTATTGTTTTTTCTCTCTCTCTCACGTATTTGTTCTCACCTATCCCGTATGAAAGGAATTCGGGTAGCGAGAAGGCAAGTCATCGACAGCCTTCCAGGAGGGTTGAATCATCTCCTGCCCATTTCGTAGATTCCAGGGGCTCACCGACCCGGAGAGCCATCACCTGAAGAGGGTCCCTGTTCTGGGTTACGAACGTCACCCCCTTCCCCTTGTTTTGGATGTGTACAATAAGATACATAGGTGGTCTCTGACCCGTGAAATTATCCAAGTGGAATATAACTTTTCTTCTCTCAATAGGAAAATCCCAATTTCCCTGATTTTTCGTGAGACAATTGGTGCCAAGAACCGGAAGACTGGATCTTCTTCTTCTTCTTGTCTTTTTGTTCGTTCTGCCTCAATCACTTTGGGTAAATGTATCCCTGTAAGTGTTCCTACCCCCCAATTTTCTGTTTTTGTTCCTCTCGTCTGGCGATCTGTCCGATCTCTCTAACGTCCTGGAAAGTACGTTCATCGAGAATTTCTTTGACCAAACGTTTGAAAACAGTCCCTCTTATGGTCACCGATGGATCATGTACATAATCTATATGTACATGATTTGCATATAAGAAATCTCTTCCCAAAATAACTGTTCTTCCAGTCTGGCGAACCGGAAGACTGGATCTTCTTCTTTTTCAGTGTCTACTTCCCTATTGGACCTAGTTTATCCTTGGATCCACAATTGGATCCACAGTCATCCGATCTGCCATCTGGCTGGACTTCTCTTAGGATGTTCGTACGAAATAATTCTATTCCACATGAGCACCAGAAATGATCGCATAATCGAAGTCATGTTTGGATTCCTTGGCTGATGGTAAACGCCGATCCCTATTATCATCCAGTTCTTGAATGGGAATCTCACAGTGCGTAAGGCACCAATCAATTGATTTTTTTGTATCTTCATTCAGCACCTAGACAAGCCCAACTCACAAGTTGGTGTAAAATAATCACAGAAGATTTGCATTTTGTATTCCACAACAAAAAGCAAATAGGCATGAAAAAAAAAAATTCGTGGTATTCTTCCGCGGATGATTAGGAATGAATCATGTAACTTAGCATAGGAGTACGAATAAGGGAAAATAAGGTATTTATATTTACGTTAAGTTATGTCTTAAGGGTGAATGGATCTTTCTAATGATAATAAACCATAGTGGAAAAATGTAATATTTGACTTAAATTGTTATTGTATGAATTACTGTATGGTTCCTTATTTAGGTCTCGAGAGGATTTCAACTAGTCAACAGCATGAGAAGGGTACTGACTCTAACCGAAGGAATGACCTTCCTCCTATTTATTATTAGCGTCGAGGCGCTAATAGCGTACGATTGTGCTAGTAAAGACAGTGAAATGACTGCGGTGTCTATTCGCGACGTCGCGGAGTGTCCCACTCTCGAGAACACTTACAGAAGTGAAACCGTCGGGATAAAAGTTCTGCAAAAAGATGAGGTAAAAATGAAACACGTGTGGACCTGCTGTGTCGAGATAACTAGGGTAATAACGCATTGCGGAATGCATAGCCACAGTTCAATCGTGTCAGGGGGAATAACAAACTTTATTTATCGCTTAGGGGTCGAAGAGTGTCGATCCGTGCATCGCTACAGAACTCTTAAAATGTATCATCAAGAAATAGGAAAGATCCAGATGAATGGCACCACGTCAGCATCAATCACAATAGTAGGAGCGTTAGACAACGACGGGACCTGCGAGGGAAGCACTTATCAAGAGAATGGCCGAACCTGGCAAGATGTTGTTATTATAGCATCCGTGAAAATCCGGGTCTCCGATTATGAAACTCGAGTGAAGATCGACGAAAATGAAATCAGTCTTCAAGGGGGTGTGGTATGCCCTTACTTGAAAGGGTACTGTTTCGATACAACCGTAGGAGAAGTAGTGTGGGAAAATGAACCATTGTCCACATGTGAAGAATCACTTAGTCTACTTTATCAAGGTCAGGCAGACATAATTTCCAATCGAGTTACAACCGAACAAGTTTTGGTTGTGGAGGATAGCACTAAAGTTTTTGCAGTAACCCTAATAAAGAAGGCCCTTTTGTGCCAAGTTGAAGTTTGGCAAACAGAGCACCCTCGAATTTTGGTACTACAGGAAAATCCAAAAGACCGAATTACTACAAAAATGAATATCTTACCACACAATGCAGATCTAATGGCATATGTCAATAGCAAATTTTTATATGTGGAACAAGCCTACACCAGAAAATTGGATCAGGTATACACAGACACCATACATAGACGATGCTTAATGCATCGTGAAATATTGAAGAATCGATTATTAATGGCACCTTTAGTACCTAACACCTTAAGCCAGCTGGTTAAAGATAGTGGAGGGTACGTAGGACGAGTATTAGGAGAAGTCCTATATATCATGCGATGCGTACCCGTTGTCGTGAAAGTACGGAGAACCGACAAATGCTATAACGAATTACCCATATTAATCAACAATCAATCTAAGTTTATGGCTCCAGTCACAAGAGTCATTCAGAATTATGCCGAAGAGGTGGACTGCAATGGCCTTATGCCACCGTTATATAAAATAGAGGACCAATGGATGGGACTAAGCCCATATCCCACTATGAAGAAGGCTCCCATGGAGTTAATACCTAACTACGAGAAAAAATTGGAATTCACACCCATTCAACCAATTGGCGCCCTCGGAATTTACACGCAAGAGGAAATAAATAAAGCACAACGCATTTTGAATTTCGGCACCGAAAGAAAAGCTGTCGAAAATATTATTATTAGACGAGTAGCAGGATTGGAAACCTCTGACCAAGGATTTTCAACGATTGATATGTTTAACACAGAAGAAATGAAAGAGTTAGCACACAACACTGCACGACAACTATGGGGATGGTTCACCGACATAGGCCTGTTTATGAGCGGACTCATGGGTTTCTATATGATATTCCGAATAATAAAATATGGAATAGGAATTATATTGAATGGACTACACCTATATGAGATTTTTGGATGCGGGATAACCCTGTTGGCCAGCCTATGGAACACCCTGACTATGTGGATTATGAATCGACACAGAAACCGACAAGAAAACACAACAAGAAACACCAATACCGAGGCGGACGTAACAGCAACAACCGCGAGACCGCCCGGGCTATACCCCGTCTTAAACCCGAACGCACCACACTGGACTGAAGAAGAAAGTGCACATGTTGTTATCGGTCGCGAGCCCGGAATAGGTGCTGTGTAGAGGGACATCTCTCGCGATAACGATGATTGTTGGTGACGAACGTAAACATTGAATTCGAGTGTTTAGAACCCAAATTTATCGGACACAAAGTGCGGTACGCTGATTACGATGGACTAGATCGTCGCGTATCTTCGAAGGTCATTCTCGAGGTGAAGGTCAGTCCCAAACTCCAAAGGAATGAAATATATGGAGGTAGCCAGTACCGGAATAACGAGATTTTGTTGTGATCGCGAGTGAAATTTGAAATCCGAAAAATAGACAATAATGAACTCCATGTAGGAGAAGTGCAGTGACGGACAGATTTTCTTAAATTTTCTTTCGAAGAATTTGAGTTATGCACGTGATGTTTTGTTGTATTGAACCTTATTTTTTTATTTCTTGAAGTTTAATTGATCCTGAGGGATATTGTTTACTATAGACTAATTAGATGAGCAAGAATGATATTTAGTTTTAAGGCATGCTGCATGAAAGTTAAGAATTCTAAGTTTGATACATTCGAGTTGTATACCTTTTATAATGTCTTAAACGGAAGACAAGGGACTATTGGACTATTGGGGATGATGGTCAAGGAAAAGTTATGGCAAACGATGCCAAAACTTTTTCAAAGAAGGGGATATTGTAATAGGGGAGATAATTTTTGAAACTATAAAACAGACATGTCTTGAAAATTGGGACTTGAACGTTTTCTTTCCTGTAATATTTAACCGGTATTTTTCCACTTCAACTTCTGAAATTTAATAGCCTAGTGTTAGAAAAATTAATGGATCGTTTATCAAGCCCACATAAGAGTGTCTGGCGAGACATTAACGACCGAAATTGTTGATTTTCAGTTTAAGTTTATTTAGAGAACTAAATGATGAATTATAATTGTCCCACGAATTTGGTTGCAATTACTGCACACGATGACAGGAATAAAATTCAACTGCGATATCTCAAGAAGAAGGTGGGAAGCAGAAAAAAACTTTAATTTGATTGGTTCATAAAAACAAAGATGGTAGAAGTTTTGGTTTGATTGGTTTCGAAGTATCGATGGAGGAAAAATCTTCAATTTAATTGGTCTCGGAAGAAAACGAAGAATAAGGCAGCCGGGGAAGTCTGGAACGAAAAAGAGTTAGTTATTCGGAAGACGGCATTAGGGTAACTCATAAGTCTTGGTCTTATTTCGGACGGTCAGTCTCAAACAGGGACATATAAAAAAGTGTTAAGTCGTAATTGGTAAAGTGTCCAAAATTGGAATTATTTAGATTGCGTATCGTCGGTATATTCGGGAGTGAAGGTCAATTTGGCGAAAACGTGTGGGTGTCGTGTTTCGTGTCTAATCTGTCTGTTTCAGGAAAGAAGCATCGTCGTAGAATTATCCTCCTAGGTTCATCATTCTTGGGATTATTGGTTCAGGAAAAAGGTCAGATAAATTGTTTATGCTTAGCTATTTTTGAGGATTGGTAGAAAAGCCGCATGTCCGCCCAAAATATATTTATAGTCCAGAGTCCTGAAATCTTCTATAAGTCATAATTTCACATTTTCGTATTTTTTTTTTCTTAAGACGTATTATAATCTTTGTAATCACCCTTAAGTAGTTGAAGGTCTAAGTGGAGTTTTCCTGCTGAGAAAACTCATGTTCATTTGAAAGATCATAAGGAAACTATTGTTGAGTTTTCCCTTATCTATGTGAAGTTTTATTTGATGGTATTATTTCCTTTCGAATTAAGAAATATCCGAACATTTAATAATTTAAATCATTTGATTTAAGTAACACATATCTAATTTGGTGAGAATTTGTGTAGTTGATTTGGTTTAATATACGTCTTAAATTTAATCTAAAAGGTTTCATTTACTATCCCTCTCCCTAGAAAATAATTTTTAAACACCAAGACCCGACCCAAGTGCGTTGGGCCGATCCCACACTTTCTTCAGTCGGAAGAAAGAACTTCAAAATTCTAATTAACATCTTTTATTTTTTTTTCTTTAAGTAATAACACCCTTGATTGGTGGAAAGCCGCTCTTCCGTCCAATCTCGAAGAGGGTGCTTTTTACAATATAAATAACTATTGTCGGCGATGAGAGGGACGGAAGTTATGACGGTTTGAAATTTACGATTTTTCAAAAAATGCCATTTGACAGGTCAAAATCTAAACGGTGATAGTTAGGGCTCAGAAATATATTTCATTGAATGGAGCGCCCTCGAGAACCTATATTTTGATATCAGAATCACCCATGTAGCCCCCGTAGGTAATGAAATATTTCACTTTTTATTTTTCGATTTTTCATTTTCGAGTTTTGTTCACGAGCTCACACCACTCAAGGTAAGGGTGCTGTCGGTCCGCAAAATTGCTATTATTGAAAATTTGAATTGGAAGTAGTACTTCCAGATTCAATAATAACCTTAGATTCTCCCCAAATATATTTTTTATTGACAAGTATGGTGTTTTTAGGGGGTCAACCCCTTTGTCATTTTTCACCCAAAATTTTTAATTTTTCAAATCGCTCATATTCTGCACAGAGACACTTGGGGCCACGCTGATCAACATAATATAAATAACTATTGTCGGCGATGAGAGGGACGGAAGTTATGCCGGTATGAAATTTACGATTTTTCAAAAAATGTCATTTTACAGGTCCAAATCTAAACGGTCATAGATAGGGCTCTGAAATATATTTCATTGAATGGAGCGCCCTCGAGAACCTACATTTTGATACCAAAATCACCCATGTAGCCCCCATAGGTAATGAAATATTTCACTATTTTATTTTTCGATTTTTCATTTTCGAGTTTTGTTCACGAGCTCACACCATTCAAGGTAAGGGTGCTGTCGGTCCGCAAAATTGCTATTATTGAAGATTCGAATAGGAAGTAGAACTTCCAGATTCACTAATAACCTTAGATCCTCCCAAAATATATTTTTTATTGACAAGTATGGTGTTTTTAGGGCGTCATACCCCTTTGTCATTTTTCACCCAAAAATTTAAATTTTTCAAATCGATCATATTCTGCACAGAGATACTTGGGGCCACGCTGATTAACATAATTTAAATAACTATTGTCGGCGATGAGAGGGACGGAAGTTATGACGGTTTGAAATTTACGATTTTTCAAAAAATGCCATTTGACAGGTCAAAATCTAAACGGTGATAGTTAGGGCTCAGAAATATATTTCATTGAATGGAGCGCCCTCGAGAACCTATATTTTGATACCAAAATCACCCATGTAGCCCCCGTAGGTAATGAAATATTTCACTTTTTATTTTTCGATTTTTCATTTTCGAGTTTTGTTCACGAGCTCACACCACTCAAGGTAAGGGTGCTGTCGGTCCGCAAAATTGCTATTATTGAAGATTCGGATAGGAAGTAGAACTTCCAGATTCAATAATAACCTTAGATTCTCCGCAAATATATTTTTTATTGATAAGTATGGTGTTTTTAGGGGGTCATACCCCTTTGTCATTTCTCACCCAAAATTTTAAATTTTTCAAATCGCTCATATTCTGCACAGAGATACTTGGGACCACGCTGATTAACATAATATAAATAACTATTGTCGGCGATGAGAGGGACGGAAGTTATGACGGTTTGAAATTTACGATTTTTCAAAAAATGCCATTTGACAGGTCAAAATCTAAACGGTGATAGTTAGGGATCAGAAATATATTTCATTGAATGGAGCGCCCTCGAGAACCTACATTTTGATACCAAAATCACCCATGTAGCCCCCGTAGGTAATGAAATATTTCACTTTTTATTTTTCGATTTTTCATTTTCGAGTTTTGTTCACGAGCTCACACCACTCAAGGTAAGGGTGCTGTCGGTCCGCAAAATTGCTATTATTGAAGATTCGAATAGGAAGTAGAACTTCCAGATTCAATAATAACCTCAGATTCTCCCCAAATATATTTTTTATCGACCATTTACCCTTGGGCATTTTTCACCCAAAATTTACATTTTTAAAATCGCAGACTCTATATTAGCGATTTTATTTGTTTGTCATCGAGGAAAATAATACTGTCCATGTATTATTCCGGAAATAAAAACACCCGTTCCCCATTTGACACGAATTCGAATATGCGACGCGATTATTTTCATATCCCCTCAATTAATTCGCCTCAATTCGAAATTATTGCCCCATTATCGCAACAACTTTCACAATGACCCCATTGTCTCTTCTCCGGGTAATTGCGACCGATATGACATTTCGTTAACGACACAAATATGTATCATCGGACCGCCACCGCTGCCGCCTACTCTGTACAATCCATATTCCATTGTCGTCGAATGGCCTCTCTCTCTGGTAACATCCGAACATCAATTAGCCTGTGCCTCAATTACCCTGCGTTCATATGCACGGAGGTAATTCTGGGCAAACTCTGCACTATTAGCGACAATCGTGTGTACTGGAGGTCGATTACCATACGAGACAGTGGCGTGCGTTCAGCGAATTGGAGCCATATCGAAGATGGAAGGCGGGAACCCTACGAGGTGCTTGCTTCCAGTTCAACTGAGTGGAGAGAATTGCTACTACTACCCTCAAGGCCACATGCAGAGTGAGACTTTAACTTGTACTGTAGGTTCATCTTATCAAACGAAACACTTGGCGCAACCTCTTGGCTACTTGGCAAGACCTCTTGGCTAAGCCCTCTAACGTAAGGCCAACAACTTTTGATTTCGAAACACCCTTTGCCATAGTCATATACTCCATTCACTTTTATTTAATCACATAGGAGGTCATGGTTTCGTTTTCAGGAGTTGGTGCCCCTGATGAAAAGCACAGAACATATGATGAAAAGTCAGTGCGCGCACAGAAACATCGTTGATGACAAAACGACGTTTGTTTACATCAAAGTAAAAGTATCAAAGATATTCCACATTTTGTTAGGTTTACAAATTGTTCTCAGATTTTTGGTATTTAATGGATATTTGCAGGTGAGTTTTTCGTCGAATATCCAAGATTAACGTATGCTTATTGTTTTCAGCACCAGTTTGGAGCGTGGGGACGATTTTCAAGACCAGGACGAATGTTCATATTTCGAGGTTAAAGAGGTACACGGGAATTTCGTTGAAAAAGCTGTTATTTGGACAGATATCGCAGTAGATGGATCGGATGGGGCCTCGAGAGGTCGATTAGGATGATATTTTTCAGGTTTTCCAAGAAATTCGGCGATATCTGAGCAGATTTGCAAAAGTTAGGTACCTCACTAATGAGGTTGAACTTAGACCTAATTCAGGCTAATTCTCCTATAAGAAACGCCTTTCAAAGGTCGAGATGGTGAAAAATGTATTCTTTAGATGTTGTTTGAACAATCGCAACCGAGTTTTATATCCCAACATTGATCTTAAGAAAGTTATCAACAAAATAAAATTGACATTATTCTTGATTCTTGTAATTACCCATCAATTCATCTTGTATCGTTGGGTTGATTTTTTTTAATGAATTCTTGATTAGAATCAACAATTGATGTCGTCAAGTCTTGAACTTTCAGTTCAAGAGGATAATAAACATTAAATCTTCACAAGCATGCATTATGAAAATTATGTGAAAGCAATGCAATTTTCTTCCATGGCAAAAATAATATATTTCAACAGTGATCTCTTGTACTTTTCATGCAAATAACTAGAAAAGGAATCCTTTCTATCAATTCATATAAACGTTAATTATTTTCGTCCATCACATCTTTTCCAATTCATTCATTTTCCGAATAAATTCAACATAGTGATGACTTGGAACATAAAAATATTTTGAAAAACGTCATAACTTCGATACAGAGTGGAATGTGTCAAATTTCCAAGGCCAGAGTTGTGATTTTATAATTGTGAATGGAGTATACGTGATAGGCAAAGTGCAGGTGACTACGTAAATCAAAAAGACAAAGAGTCATCTATATGGTACACTGATGGATCAAAATCTGCCGAGGGAACAGACATAGGAGTATATGGTCCTTAACTGAGAGTTTCTGTGTCAATAGGGCAAGAACCCTCCGCTCTACAGAAGGAAATAATTGTTATCATTGCGTGTACCCAAGAGTTTTAATGAAGAAACCTCAAAGAGGCGTGCAAAAAATAGTCAATCCGCACTAGCTCTGGAATCTGACTGCCAGTGCTCAGTGCTCATCTGAAATGTCGCAATATCATACAGCAACTGGCAATAGGCAAGAAAGTGACTCTCTTATGGGTTCCAGGGTAATCTGGTTAGCAGGGTAATGAGAAGTCTGACGTACTTGTGAAGAGTAGTGCATCAAAGGTTGAACCTGAAACTTTCTGAAGACTTGGAAACGACCATTGATGAGCAGCGTTACAGCGATGGGGATACCAAGACAAGCGAAAATATTCGTAGTTTGGAGAACTAGCTATCTTCACAAGGAAGCTTATCCATCTTATTATCATTATTCATTCATAGAAACCCAAGGAGGTCGCCGATGGTGTTGATAAAACCGACGACATCCTTAGGAGCCTTGGCCTCGTAGGTATTCAGGACCAGTTTTCCCATATGAATGGTTTTCAGGCAAGCCAGCTCTGGATACTTGCATACCCTGTGTTCAGTTCTTTCTGCTTCTGATCCACAGAGCCTACAAATCTCGTCTGCTGACTTTCCATACGCTACAAATGATGTTTGTACAGACAGTGCCCCATCAGTAGACCTACCATCACCCGAAGCTCAGCTTGTGACAGCTTTATGAGCCTACTGGTATAGGTTGGCGAAATCATCACGAATTTCTTATACTGAGCCAGTCGAGGAGTGTTTCTCCAGAAGATTATTCTGTGGTCCAACTTCCATTGTTGGACCGCTGCCTTATATTGGTCTTTTCCAAGCCCACAGGAAGGTCTAGCAGGTGTTGACTTTGATGCACTTTTCGCAAGCTCATCGTCTTTTTCATTTCCTTCAACACCACACTGTCCTGGCACCCTAAGTAGAGTCACTTCAACCTTGCCCAGTTGCTTTAAGGTGTAAAGGCACTTCCAGGTCAGCAGAGATCCCTGGCAGGGTGATCCCAGGGACCCATCGTGACAGTCCCTGGTTGTGGAGATAAGCGCTTCTTTGAGAATCATTTAAGAGACTCCTGCGCGCATACGTGAGTAGCCAGTTTCTTATCCATCTAATATGAACAGAGCTACTGCGTTTTATTTGACTGTTGACACTGTTGACAGGCACTATCGGTATAGGCACTTCTTGTACCGAATGGGTGAGTCAGCAGAAGAAACTTGCAGGCTATGAGGATGTTTGATGCGATCTTCTCGGGAATTGATACAGGCAGTTTCAGAATATTCTATCAGTTTTTTTCGCAGTTTTCGATAAGATTTGTCGAAAGAGTAGTAAATTCGGAGATAATTCCAGCTGGAGCGATTTTCGAACTGCCACGTCACTGGCCGATGGTGGCACGAAAAAAATGGCCTTTGTTTGAGGTAATTGCAGCGGCAGAGTATGTAATATGGCGCGTAGGCCGCTATAATTTTATCGATCCTGCGAGAGAGTGGAACCAAACGTGCTTATACATATATGGCTTCGCGGATAGAACAATAACACTATGAGCGAATAAATCCAGAACGAGATATGATCTGTGCCATTTCTCGTTTGTTCCCCGGGACGTTAATGGATATTTTTGAGCAGGCTACATTGCGCCTTTATGGCACGACCGTGCAACATTTCCGTCAAGAGCTTGTTGTCGCACCGAGTTACAAGGCAGGAGGAAATATTTATTTGAGAATGCATCGGCTTTGTGTGCTGTAACGAACAGGGGACTTGGGGGTGTTGTGGGAGGGAAGGAATATTTTAACGTCTCAACTCGTTGACGTATAAGATGCAAACAACAAGAAGGAGCAGGAAGAATTAGATAAACCTCTGCAGTTATCTATACTAATATTATAAAGAGAAAAGATTTATATTTTTGTTTGTTTGATACGAATAGGCTCAGAAACAACTGGACCGATTTCAGAAATTCTTTCACCCTCAGAAAGCTACATTATCCCTGAGTGACATGGGCTATACTTTTCACCCGAAAAAATAAGGATACCTATACTCCATTCACAATTATAAAATCACAACTCTGACCTTGGAAATTTGATACATTCCACTCTGTATCGAAGTTATGACGTTTTTCAAAATATTTTTATGTTCCAAGTCAACACTATGTTGCCTTTCTACATTCTTAGCGTATTTATCAGAATGTGAATTTATTCGGAAAATGAATGAATTGGAAAAGATGTGATGGACGAAAATAATTAACGTTTATATGAATTGATAGAAAGGATTCCTTTTCTAGTTATTTGCATGAAAAGTACAGGAGATCACTGTTGAAATATATTATTTTTCGACATGGAAGAAAATTGCATTGCTTTCACATAATTTTCATAATTATGCATGCTTGTGAAGATTTAATGTTTATTATCCTCTTGAACTGAAAGTTCAAGACTTGACGACATCAATTGATGATTGTAATCAAGAATTCTTTAAAAAAAATCAACCCAGAGATATAAGATGAATTGATGGGTAATTACAAGAATCAAGAATAATGTCAATTTTATTTTGTTGATAACTTTCATAAAATCAATGTTGGGATAAAACTCGGCTGCGTTTGTTCAAACAACATCTGAAGAATACATTTTTCACCATCTCGACCTTTGAAAGGCGTTTCTTATGGGAGAATTAGGTCTAAGTTCCACCTCGTTAGTGAGGTACCTAACTTTTGCAAATCTGCTCAGATATCGCCAATTTTCTCGAATAACCTGAAAAATATCATCCTAATCGACCTCTCGAGGCTCCATCCGATCCATCTACTGCGATATCTGTCCAAACAACAGCTTTTTCAACGAAATTCCAGTGTACCCCTTCAACCTCGAAATGTAAACATTCGTCCTGGTCTTGAAAATCGTCCTCACGCTCCAAACTGGTGCTAAAAACAATAAACATACGTTGATCTTGGATATTCGACGAAAAACTCACCTGCAAATATCGATTAAATACCAAAAATCTGCGAAAAATTTGTAAACCTAACAAACTTTGATGTAAACAAAGAAACTGGCAATGTCGTTTTGTCATTAACGATATTTTCTGTGCGCGCACTGACTTTTCATCATATGTTCTGTGCTTTTCATCAGGGGCACCAACTCCTGAAAACGAAACCATGACCTCCTATGTGATTAAATAAAAGAGAATGGAGTATAGTAATAGTAGTAATCGTGATATCCATTCATCCTGCTTAGACATTCACAATGTATAGGATAAGTAAACAAAGAGGCAAAAAAAAAACAAAAGTGAGAAAATCACAAAATCGAGTTCAATTAACAAATAAATTACAATGTAACATCCACAAGATATTCTCCAACACTTGTAAAAACAATTCTTAATTAATTCTCACTTGACTCGTGTTCGAATTCTTAATTAATTCTCACTTGACTCGTGTTCGATTTTAGGAATATTTATGTACTTCATAGTTATGGACTACGTTCTCACAGCGGAGACGGAAAAAGTGCTATTCGGGGAATAGCGGGGTCGGAAGTTAAGGGTTGAAATATTTTAGATTTCATCCTTCCGACAAACTCGAGATAAGACAGGAAGTGTTAGAACAACGGGTTAGTGACGTGTTTTTCTGTTGTTTTTTCATCACTCGTTAATTGCATAAATGAGCAGAAGGATAAAACCCAGGTATTTTCGAGTACACTTCGCTTATTTGAGAATTGTTAGAATTCTGCATGTAGCGCCAGAAGCCAGAAGCATTTAGAGTACAGAGTCCTGAAATCTTCCCAAGTTTTCGGTACTTTGAGTTTGTTTTGTTTAGAATGTTTAGATAAATCCCAAAGTTTTCAGTACTTTGAGTTTGTTTTTTTTTTCGATAAACCCCCAAATTTGAGTATTTTTGGAGAAGTTGTCTCATTAGTGTGGAGATTTATTCTTTTGTTGTGGTTGATTCATAGATAGTGTGTGAAACCGTTTTTTTATTCCTTTTTTGTCTCAAGTTGCATCTAAATTTTTCATTTACCACTCTTCTCCCTGGAGAATAACTAAACATTATTGACTATCCGAGTGAATGTCTATATCACACTTCTGATAGTTCCTTTCTAGTTTTATGTCTAGACATCTTTCAATGACGTTGCAATTACTCACTACTCCTAAAAGACATCAATCGATTAAAGATCGTAAAAGACGTAAAAATACACCAGGTCAGATGAAATCTTGGGGTCATTTTCATTTCAGGCATTTTAGTAATCCAGAATGAAGAGATATTTTTTCCTGGATTGAGAGAACCTTCTTATGCGTGTAGGGTAGCAAGATGAGTGTGAGTCACGACTGTGGAAAAGAATAAAGCTCAGGCAATGTCCCCAATCGATATCTAGTGCGTGTACTGAATTATTTGCCTCCATTATGTCTTACTAACGCTTCATAATAGGAACATATTGTATTGATTTCCATGGACACGCTTATCGAATTGACTTCTAGATAGACGCTTCGATGATGTTAGGATTTCGTTGACAAGTTTCTAGATCTCATTCTGTGAAATACTGAATTCTGCCATCCCGTATATTCCATCCACAAACCAGTCGTGGGGTCCTCGATATTTGTCAACGTCTTATTCGAAAAGGCCCACATCGCATTCTAGAGAGGCATCGACTTTCGTTGAAAGCGCCACAAAAACTCGCATATTCCTGGTCCCAAGAACCGATCGAGAAGAGACTACCAGCGATTGTCGTGGCAGTCAAGCATCAAGCCTCAATCTAGGGATGTACGATGCATCAAGAATCATCATCGATGTTATAGCAAATTCACCTAAATGAGTCTCAATATCTATGGGACATTGAAGTATGTCGACATCGTTTTCGAATGAATAAGGTGTTCCTCAGGGATCTCATCTGAGGCCCATGTTATTTTTGATTTATTCGAATAATATTTGTTTTTGGGATGAGAAGTTTTTTAGAGCGTGGTTTGAAACATTCTTGTGAACACTATCTACCTCATATTCATTTCTGAATGTATTAGATTAAACGGGGGGTGGCAAGAAACCAAAGAGCTGAGCATAAGGTTTTTCCTTACTCAGGTGGCTCTGTTAGGGTAATATAGATCAGATTTCTCATTCCATTGTAACAGAAATAGGAATACTGCCCAATATGTGGAAGTTCAGAAATTTCGTGATGGTTTCAGAAGATGCTGTTTCTTGTTCACCAAATGGTGAATATGTCTGTGCCAGGGAAAACATCCCCTCCACTTTATATGCCTTCAACCTTTGAATAACTTTGGATGCATTGGATTTTTTTTATTGTTGTGGTTTTCACGAAAAGGAATATCCTGTAATGTTCAGAGAACATCGTGAGAACCAAGGCAAGCAGGTAGGAATTGGTGTTCTTCTTGAATTTCTGGAGGTTATATGCCTCGGAGAACGCCTTCCTAGGCAATGTGTTCCAAAGCCTCGCTGTTCGTTGGATGAACGAGTCTTTGAAGAGAGATGTTCTGCAGGTCTCCAAAGTGACCACGACGGGATGTGAAGACTTAACTTGACGGGTTAGTCTCGAAGAGACTGCCAGAGGGGGAAAGATTGCTGATAATTCAGAAGAGATCGCCCATGGAAATATCTATAAAATAGAGACAGATCGCCCACTCTTCTACGTGGTTCCAGAGAAGTGAGCGAGTTTGTAAGCGAGGCACCACCGACGAGACGAATTGCTCTTTTTGTACAGAATCCAAGAGTTTTAGGATTTGTTTAGGTGCAGAACTCCAAACATGGGAACAGTCTTCCAGGACAGGTCGAATCTGTGCCTCATAGATCATAAGCACCTGACCTGAGGTGAAACAGCTCCTGGCACGAAACAGAAAAGCAAGTTTTTGGGATGCACTTTTAGCAATGGATCTAACGTGAGTCTCCCAAGAAAGGTTATTTCCGACAGTAATACCAAGCATTGAAATGGACGACTTCAATGGTATGGTCACTCCCGACAATTTTATGCTGGGCACAGTAAGATCGGCTTTTCCAAAGAAAAGATGTGCTTGTGTTTTGTTTGCGTTGAATTCCACCAAGTTATTAGATCCCCATTCAAGAATTGTTGCCAAGTCCATATTTATGTTGTTAACACTTCTTCCTCGTTCGTTTCTGATTTGGCGGGCTGGTATTGGAGCCCTAGAAGATTCTGCCTTTTATCACTATTGTGTCAGTAATAACCTTACGGGGGTAAAGGAAGCTCCATATTGTACATACTACCAGTTCCCGTCTTATAAATGATTGATCTATGAATTATAACATTTCATCTGTAATTCTGGAAGAGTTTTTTGCTTTGAGTTCAATGATAAACTGGATCTCGTTCGCTTTTCCCTATGAAAGCTATAGTTTCTCGAATTATGGCGCTGGACCAATAAAGGCCTGTTGCACCTTGTGTCCAATTAAGTGTTTTATTATCTATTTCACCAATATAGCTCGACTGGAACAGATGGGACTCGAGTATAGAATCCCAATCATCTGCAGAAATAGCCTGGTACACAGACGGTTCTAAGACAGATGAAGGAACAGGAGCGGGAATACATGGAGTGAGGCCAAGAAAGGATTACATAATACCTCTCGGAAAACACGCCACGATATTTCAAGCTGAAACACATTCCATTAGGACATTCATACAGAAGAACCTGGAGAATGGCTACCAAAGAAAACACATCCACATTCTCTCTGACAGCCAGAGCGCCATCAAAGCTCTCCACTCGACACAGATAAAGTCTAGACTCGTCTGGGAATGCCTCCAGAACCTTCTGGAGCTGGCTAAACACAACAAGGTCACTCTGATGTGAGTGCCAGGGCACAAGGGAATAGCGGGCAACGAAAGAGCCGACCAGTTAGCAAGACAAGCATCTGAAACGCCATTCACAGGGCTAGAACCTGTGCTTGGAGTCAGCAAAAACCGATGCAGGACCCTGATTGAGGAGTGGATGAAACAAAGACACCGACAACACTGGGAACAGAGCGACGGGCAAACACACAGCAAAGCCATGGTAGGACACACAAGCCAAACCTTGACGGCTGACTTTTTGAATCTAAACTGAACAAAGGCACGTACAATAGTGGGTCTACTGACGGGACACTGCGGCCTTAGAAAACATCTGAACATCATGGGAATACTTGGAGAACCCGTGGATTGCAGACTCTGCGGTGAAGAGGAAGAAACAGCCTCTCACATAATTTTTGAATGCGACGCCATGGGAAGAAGGCGCCACAGAATCTTCGGAGAAATCAATCCGAAAACGGGAATGAATCCGAAAAACCTCATAAATAGGCTACTGAACCTGATAAAGAACGCAAACCTATTCTCGTGAGGAACCATTGACGAAAGAGTGATACAATAGACCCAAGTTGGTCGCAGTGTCACAGGGAGGCCAAGCGCTAACCCGGTCTCTTGTTCGTCAGCTTATCAATCAATCAAATCAAATCAATCAAATCTATTTCACCTCATTATTGCCCATCCTGTATTTCACCAATCTGAGTTATTACGAATTTGAATTACTACGACATAACATAGAGTCCTAGCAGTCATAGACGACCACAAGCCAGGTCAAAAGTATGAGGTATAGGTTTCGCCCTTTATCATTCTTCAAATTTTTACTTTCTTTATCTGGAATGTAACTAGTTTAGGCTGATATTCCTCTGTAGGTGCAGAACTGACATAACATATATCTGTTGAATAAAGTTTACAGTTTTGTGTCAATTTTTTTTTTTTTGGTTCCCAGACCTGAATTTCTTGCCTGTTTGCATACAAATACCAAATATTGTAGGGTGGGCGGATCTACCCTCTATTTCCCCTACAACAACCTAGTTATGACGTAGAAAACACATTATGGCGACAGTAAAACCCAAATTTAACCAGTTAATTCGAAAAAAAATGTGATCAACCTGAACATAACCGACAGCATCGATAATCGATACCTCCATCGTCGTCCTCGATACATCGAGAGATACCTAAGCATCCCTGCGTCTCGTCCCGCTTAATTTATACGGCATGTTTACATATGTAGGACTGTGCGGGCGCATTATAATTGTCGGCATCGTGCGGTCAAAGGGGCTCGCAGCAGGCCGCGGCCGAACGTGGCGCCACCACGAAAAAAGCGGCCGAAATGCGAAACGCGAAAAGGAACAAAACGTCGTCTGTCGTCGGGTCGAGGCTTCTCGGATTTCCTCGAGGAATGCTAAAGGTGGTACTGGCGATGTCTCCTGATGGAAGATTGGAGCGGCGGTTTCGGTGATGGATATCGGCGCTTAACAATGAGCGGTAAATCAGGACGGCGGATGGGCCGTCGGCGGCGGACAGGTGGCGGGGAACGCGTCTGGGGTTTGGGGTTGTCAGTTGTGAGAGTTCCTGAGATTTCCTGAAGGTATTCTATGTCGAATTTCTACAAAATTTTGCGTTTTCACACCGAATTACTGTTCACAATGTTGCCACTTCAATTACGCCACTGTGCCAGAAACAGAGTTATTTTATTTTTAGTGTATGTGCTTCAGTGCTTCTATTACAGAGTAACGCAATAAATTAAAAAAAGAGGTCCATTGAAATTGTAAAAATCGAAAAATTGGAGTATCGAGCCATCATCAAGTACCTGTATTTAAAAGGGTTGAGAGATAAGCAGATTTACGAAGATATGCTTAATACCCTTGGTGATCAATGTCCTTCGTATGCGTCCGTGAAAAATTGGACTGCAAGCAATTGAAGATGATGACCGATCGGGAAGGCCAGTTTCTGTGTCAGTCCCTGAAAATATCGATGCAGTTCACGACATGATTTTATCAGACCGTCGAATTGGGCTAAAACGGATATCTGAAGCACTAAGCACTGAAGATTTCATACGAACGCGTTCATCATATAGTTCACGTCAATTTGGAGATGAGAAAAATTTCTGCAAAATGGATCCCCAAATGTTTGAATGTTGACCAAAAGCGTGCAAGGGTTCGATCTGTGCCCGATTTGAAAACGATGTAGACTTCTCAAGCCGAATTGTAACTATGGATGAGACTTGTGTACATTTCTACGATCCAGAAACAAAGCAACAATCGATGGAATGGCGACACTCTGGTTCTCCGAGACCTAAGAAGTTTCGCGTCCAAAAATCTGCTGGAAAAGTTCTTGTTCAGTTTTTTGGGATTGCCATGGAGTAATCGTGATTGATTTTTTGGATAAGGGTAGAACAATAACGGGAGATCACTATTCGACATTACTGACCACTTTACGGAAAGCTATCCAAAGGTATTTTGTTTTTACGGTACACAAGTCTCATGTTGCCATGCAAAAAAAATATTATTTAGGGTTAGAACTACTAGAACACCCCCCTCATGTACCAGATTTGGCTCTGTCAGACTATAATCTCTTTCCGCAACTGAAAAAAAGTTTAAAATGTCGTAAATTCTGTTCCAACGTAATAAAAGCTGTGGAGGACTGGTTTGCAGAGCAAGAAGAAAATTTTTTTCGAAAGGTCCTGAGACGTTGCAGGTTCGCTGTAATAAATGTATTCCATTAAGAGGAGAATATGTTGAGTAATAAAATATTTTGACATTGAAATTTTGTTTGGTTCTATAGTAGGCTAAGAATTTTTTAATATATCCTCGTATCTCCTAAGGATAACCCACAATATCCTATTTTCTTTCTTCAAACTTTATTGTGTAAATGAACTGTAAGCCTCCAGTATATTCAAGACAGTAGTTCTAACCTTCCCCTTTGACACTAATCTACCCTACGTCGCCAATAAATGAATCGATGACGTTCCAGTCTGAAAATCCGAAAAATCAGACGTGCCAACTAACAAAACCGATCTCCGGACAAAAACAAAACGTTCTAAACTAAAGACCGAGACTGACGGTGACATCCGTACACGAACGATCATGTCCATTCGCCTAATTACACACAGCACGATCATTACGCGACCACATATCATCGCGACTGTCATATTAGTTAGAAAAGCTGCCGGTAGAGTCGCTTCCGGCGATCTACCCGATATTTACCACGCCCCCTTTTCATTATTGTCATTTATTATCAATTTAAAACCGTCCGGCGCAAAATTTTAATGGCATACAATTTGTTTTACATTTAGCGTCCGTTTTTTCTATGGTTTTTTCGTGGACGAATCGCGTGACACACATGGTACTGTGAAAAAGAAACGACTAATAGGCTAGACGTTAGACCGAGACCTGGAAATCTAGGAACAATAGTTTTTTTTTTGAGGTTATAACGTGATAATGGTGAGTGGGAGGTTCGTTCTTTTTTAGGTTGGCGTTTCTGAATTGCGTTCGGATATAGGGTAATTATTGGTATTAGGATGGTATTAGACGTCTACCTGGACGGTTAATTTGGTCGTGTGATGGATTGGCTGTCTTGGACAAGGTCAAGAGTTGAGGAAATTATGTGAATGATGCTTTTTCGATGAGTTATATGGCTTTGGGGGCATGATATGAAAATGATTGTGGGGAATGACTGGTAATTGATTTCGAAAACTGGCAGCTATGATAGAATTCAGATCATTAGTGTCATTTAATTAATTCCTTTCCACTTGTGGGGTTCTTGGAAGTCGTTCTAAAGGTCCTGGTGCTTATGTGAAGAAAGGATATCACCGGATTTTTTTTCTTTCCTAACCAACCATATAATCAGATACAGAACTATGCAATTCGCAACCACCATAGAAAAAACTTGAAGAGCTCTCCTGAAGACATAATAGTCATCTGAAAAATTCAACAAAAATCAAGTTTTGTATTGTTCGTGTGAGCCAGATAGTCATACCACTTTTTAGTATTGATACAGGCAATACAGGATAATAGATTCTTTCTGATTTGTAGAAGTGTAGTTATACTTCATTAACTTTTATAATGTATCACAGTTGGCCATGACGTTCTGACACATTTCAGTATTCACCGTGTATATTCTGAAAATATTAGGTTTAAGTCATTTTTCTGTCAGATAACTAATCAACATAGAGGTCGTAGTAATTACGTATTCAACAAAATGTTTTATTTTATTTGGGAAAATAATGGATTTGAGAAAATATTATGTGGATTCAATAATTCCAAAGACCTGGCGAATGTTGAAGAAACTTTTTCCTCTTTTAATACGGGAAATATCTCACGTAGTCACGTACATAAACATGGTTAGAAGATTCGGTTGTGCTCTTTTCTTGTAGGTATGGAAATCCAGAACCGAGTGTTGAAATTACACTGAAAATTAATGGACAGAATAGTCCGTTACTTTGTGACAGTTTATTCGAAAAAAGAATAAAAGTGTTCGAATAACCCTATAGAAAAACTTCTAAACGAACAGATGGACCTATGTAATATCCCACTTTCCAAAATTCTCAAGAAATAATCCCACAGAAGACATTTAAATACATTTTTGCACGACTTGAAATACTCTAGAATAAAAATGTAGTGATACTGCGAGACCTGTTTCACAGTTAAGCCTTAGAAGAACTCACTCCATTTACAAAGTTAAAAAAGAATAAATAAAAATTAGCATTGGCCATGTCTCTGAAAATTTTTTGACATCTCACGAGTGCCAACTTGCGTCAGTTTTAAGTAAAATGCTTGATAAACCAAAATCTTGGCTGATCGGGATACTTTATGAAAGTGAATGGAGTATATTTCTGGCTTCATTTATTGGATGTCTTTTTTGTGATTAGGATTTGAACAATTCTGATCTCTTTTTGGAATAAAGTAACCATTTGTAGCAACAGGTGTTCAAGAACAATCACATATACTGCATTCACAATTATAAAATCACAACTCTGGCACTGAAAATTTGACACATTCCACTCTGTATCAAAATTATGACGTTTTCAAAATATTTTTATGTTCCAAGTCAACACTTTACATTCTTAGCGTATTTCTCAGAATGTGAATTTATTCGGGAAATGAATGAATTGGAAAAGATGTGATGGACGAAAATAATTAACGTTTATATAAATTATTATTATTATTATTATTAGACCAAATTACAGAGTTTAGGTACATTTATAACCTATAAACTCTAACTTAAAAATGATCAAAAAAACAACTATTTGCATGAAAAGTACAAGAGATCACTGTTGAAATATATTATTTTTCGCCATGGAAGAAAATTGCATTGCTTTCACATAATTTTCATATGCATGCTTGTGAAGATTTAATGTTTATCATCCTCTTGAACTGAAAGTTCAAGACTTGACGACATCAATTGTCGATTCTAATCCAGAATTCATTAAAAAAAATCAACCCAAACATATAAGATGAATTGATGAGTAATTACAAGAATCGAGAATAATGTCAATTTTATTTTGTTGATAACTTTCTTAAAATCAATGTTGGGGTATAAAACTCGGCTGCGTTTGTTCAAACAACATCTAGAGAAGACATTTTTCACCATCTCGACCTTTGAAAGGCGTTTTTATAGGAGAATTAGGTCTATGTTCCACCTCATTAGTGAGGTACCTAACTTTTGCAAATCTGCTCAGATATCGCCAAATTTCTTGGAAAACCTGGAAAATATCATCCTAATCGACCTCTCGAGGCTCCATCCGATCCATCTACTGCGATATCTGTCCAAATAACAGCTTTTTCAACGAAATTCCCGTGTACCCGTTTAACCTCGAAATGTAAACATTCGTCCTGGTCTTGAAAATCGTCCTCACGCTCCAAACTGGTGCTAAAAACAATAAACATACGTAAATCTTGGATATTCGACGAAAAACTCACCTGCATATATCGATTAAATACCCAAAATCTGCGAACAATTTGTAAACCTAACAAAATGTGGAATATCTTTGATACTTTTACTTTGATGTAAACAAAGAAACTGGCAACGTCGTTTTGTCATTAACGATATTTTCTGTGCGCGCACTGACTTTTCATTATATGTTCTGTGCCTCTCATCAGGTGCACCAATTCCTGAAAACGAAACCATGACCTCCTATGTGATTAAATAAAAGTGACTGGAGTATATGTGTGTGCATTCTCTTAATTGAATAAATGTGTCTTAAATTAAAAAATATTCGTTTGTGAAAATTGATTTTTAAAACATTTGCATGCCAAACCCACATAAGATCAAATTTTCTTCTCATAACTCGACATTTCCCGGTCTTTATTATCTAAATCACGACCACACAAAAACCGTACTCTCCAAGACCCACTTTGACCAATTCGTCAATTAACAAATTACTAGTTATAAGGGCCTTTCATGAGTAATTAAAATCTCACTCATATACAAATCTGCCGTCCAATTTTTTTCGTAGCGTCCGATTTGATTAGAATTAATTGGATAATAGCGAGACGTCGACAGGATGCTTTCAATGTTTTCCAAGTGGAGGAGGGTTGTCTGGTTCCCGAACGCTTTGTATTAAATTTTATTGGGACAAATTGGTTCGTTTTAGAGGAGTAGGATGCTGGTCCCTGTCGAAAGAGTTGTTTTCGCAAGATGAAACGTTTCGGGCCAATTGAAGGTCGCCAGTGATGATTTTCGGTACGGAATAAAGGACCAATTGAATGGCTGACTGCGATGTCGTTGTGCTAGATTAAGAAATGGGATATTTATGGAGGATGACTGCAGCGGCTGGCATCTAGCGATGGCTGCGTTCAAATGGGTTGATAATTGATTGATCATTCGATTTTACTCTACAATGAAAACAATCAGATTTGAATAAAGATGATTTTAAGCCATCGAAAGAAACACTCAATTTTCTATATTCTTGATGCCACCCAAAAATAGTTATTTATGATATGAGTGACGTTTTATTTTGTAAGTGAAAAAGAAAAAGCAATTAAAGAATCGAAATTTCACACACCTATGAATCGAGTATTCCTATTTTCGACTGTAAAAAAATTTCCTCAGCGTATCGCAGCTTCGCTGCGATTTTAAAATTCTTCTGTCTGTGATCTGAGAGTTACAGAAACATCCATAGCTACCTACTAAACGTTCCGCAGTATCAATTTAACGCTATTTCCTTCTTGTACAATCTACACAATGATAGATAAATACTCATCGTATTAAAACCTTTTGTTGTTCAAGCCCTACTCGAGCAGGTAAATAACACGACTCCCAAAAACCCTGAAGAATCCGGGTAGCCAAATAAACAGATTAAATGTTCTCGACTCCTTGAACGTATTGTCGGGGAAAGAACGACAATTAAAAGGGATATCCCAAAATTTCACGGTCCTTTCGATTGAAGCCGCAATTTTACGAGTGTCAAATTACGTTGAGTGCCTTTGTGCGTTTGGCAAATATACCGGGAGTCTCATTGTTCGGTGACAAATCGGCATGCTATTTTGAAAATTACATGTGAAATGATTGATTTTTCGATTTTGAACGCAAAGAGAGTGGTCAGAAGCAAAGACCATTAAAAAAAAGTTTTAATGAGAATAAAAAAAAATTTAAATTTTATTTACAATATATACAATATGCTGCAACCCAGTATTTCCATTTTTTACGTGTACAAAATGATTTTGAAGCACTCACAAAGCCGTTCTTCTAACCTCCTTTTGAATCCGGCAAAAATATCATGATAAAATCTACATTTAGCAAGAAAGCACGAAAACATACGGCAAGTACAACAAAAACTAAAAAAATTACCACAACACTCAACACTATAATCATCCACGACAACTTTGTTGTCCACCTACCCATTCCGAAACCATTTGTTACTCGGACCATGATCAAGAAACAAAGACCCCATTCTCACCAGATCCTTCGTAACTGAAGGTCTTCCGTTCGAAAAAAAATTACGAAACTCGAAAAACATCAGCTCCCCAAGCTGTTCCATCAACTCCTGGTAAACACAGGTTTCAGGAGTTGGAAGATAGCAATTTGTTATACGAAAACAATAATATAAAAACAATTGTGTCCGCTTAAAATGCCGCCTCTGTATTACACAGAAGTTGAGTGTGTGAAAGAGGGCATCTGTCGTGTGTGGAATTGAAACCTCACACGGCAAATAAAAATATGGGTGTATTCTTGTTATTAGGCCCTTCTTTGTCGGGGTCTGCTGAATGATGCATGACGACGTTGGGAATTCCTTGAAAATTTAATGTTGCCAAGTTATCTTCAAATTGTGGTGTTGGTCACTTTGTTCCATTTGAAGTGATGCAAAATTCGTTTTTTCTATACATAAGATAGAAGGTTTCTTGTTTGATTCTTTGATTCGATAATAAAAGTAGTGATTTTTAAACTTTGAATAATGGTCTTCCGAAAGGACCAATTTTAGTGCTCCTTCTTTTCTTGTTACATCAGTGTGACATCCCTGTTACTTCTGTTTTGAAAATAACCTTTATGCACATATCAATATTGTTAATAATTATTTTTTGTACAACTGCCATTAAAAGTACACTTTTAATGACAGCAAACAATGTTAAAATTGATTGTTTACGTGGAAGCGTCATAAAATTATTTTTAACATTAGTGTTAAAAATATTTTTAGCACTCAATTTTCTTATGATGAAATCAGATGAAAGAATTTCAGCAATTGCAAATTTTCATTATCAATATTTAACAATCATTACTTATGAACATTAATATAAATCGTAAAACTAGAACAATTTCTAACATTAATGCCGTGTGACGTTAGGGAGCTTCGCAACACATTATTAGAATCCTCAGTACCATCAGTACTTGTAGAAACCGAAAGTACAATATTGGATGATGATGATCCAAAATCTGTTGAGGTTGGGAGAATTTTTTCAGCAATGACATTTCTGTATGCAATGGAATGATCAACATAGGCTACCGTCGTAGACTTCCATCCACCATGTTTTTTTAAATCCGTAATATTTGCTCCTGATTCTGCTAGCAATGAAGTGGAGGATCTTCGAAAACAGTGTCCTGTATATTGCTTTGGTTCTGGCAGTATGAGGAATTCGGCAACAATAGATGGAATTTTCCCAAATGTATTGATACCAACTGGATTGGCAGTGCATTTATTATTCATGTATTTCAAGAAAAAACGACGATGTTTGATGACAGAAGGGCGCAGTGCAAAGTACTTATGAAAATAGTCAACATACTTCCCAATAATACTGAAAGAACAACTGACTTTCGTTTTTGTGTTTGGAAGTTGTATAACCAATGATTTATTTGTTGTTTTGATGTATTCCACTGATAAATTACACAATTCTTCACACCGACAGGCTCCAAATAATCCGAAAATAGTTGCAACCTCAACCATCAAGTATTTCCCATCTGATGCCTCATTTATAAACTTTTCAACTAGTTTTCGATTTTTTGGGACGATATCCTTCACTTTTCCGTTTTAAATATGCCATAACCTTAAAATATTCACTAACATCCACAGAAGGGCGCTTGACTTTATCATTGAAAATTTGCTCCACAAAGTTGATGAACTCCATATTTTTGATTTTTCTTCTAAGTATGCCAGAAAAACACGTTCACTGAAGTTCCCTTCTATATTTTTCAATTTACACCAGGCCAGGAAATTGTTATATGCAATATCGTACTGCTGAACAAATTTTGTTGGTAGGAGTTCCAGATTTGCTCTTCTTGCAGACTCTTCAATATCCACAGGAACAACCAAATCGTCACTTTTATTAATAATTGGACTCTCGACAAACATATTAAGCAGTTAAAAACCCAAGACGGAAATTGGACAAGAACGAAATTCAAATGACAGCGCCTTTTCTCATTTGTTAGTACATAATCAAACGTTGGCAACATTTGCCATTCACAACAACCTTTTGATTATTTGAATATTAAAATGCATTTTGAAGTTTATTGTCATTGCAAATTCGCTCATTTCATTATCAAAATAGGGCAGTTGTACAAAAAACATTGTATGGTATTTGTGTTAAAAGTGATTTTATTTTTTTCGTGAAATTGTTAAATTCGCTCCGTTCATTTCACAAACTTTTTCACTCACAAAATAAAACGTCACTTTTAACACTCATATCATAAATAACTATTTTCTTTCATCCGAGCAATACTGAAATGTCAAATGGATTTCATTCATTCTATATTATATATTATTCTATTTTATACCGAAATTACTATACAGGGTCTTTCACGAGGAACCTCACCCATATTTATACGGGAAACTACTGAACGTATTTTCATGAAATTCAGCACTTATAAGTATTTCACGATGCTGATGAAATCTAAAATATTTTCAAGGCATGAGCACCTCCGGTTTATCCGGAAATGACGTCAACTTCCGTTTTTCAAATTAGAACACCATTTTTTTATTGCAGAAATAGATTCCTTAGAAAATTTCAAGTTATTTTGATGTAACATTTTTCAGTTTTGGTTGGAAAATTCTCTCTGAGCGGGAAAATTCGAAAAAAAAATCGAAAATAGAGCTCCGCTGAAACAAGAATAACTTCGAGGTTTTTGGATGGAAAATTTTCATTTTTGGGATTTTTCAAGATGTAAGATTGATGTATCCACTTTGAGAATCGAAATCGCGATTCATTATACAGGGGGTGAAAAAATCGCTTTCAAAGTTAGGGATGACAAAATCGTGAAAAATCAATTTTTTCAAATTAGAACCCCACTTTTTTATGGCAGATATTGAATCTACGTTGAAAAATAATGTGAGTGTATGCATCACACCCTTGCCCTAAAGTGGATATTTTCTGAGTTATTCACAAAAAACTGTTTTTCGTCTTGAATTTTCAGCTATTTCTTTTCCCTTCACGCCAAAAAGATGAAATTTTCAGGAACTGTTACTTAAACCATGTTTTAGATTTTACTACCCTAATATGCAAGAGAAAAAAGTTACAGGTTGTTCCTAAATAGATGGCGAATTTGGATTCGAATTTGTATCGGAAACCTCTTTATTTCAACTAATCGGCCATCGGTTTTCTCTCCAGTGATAAATAAATAATTCCTTATGAACCATATGCAAAAACTTACCATGTTTTACATTCTTTTTTTTAATGATAGATATCATTAATTACATGCTACTGAATAAAGAGGAATTTGGCAGATGTAATTAATGATATCTATTATTAAAAAAAAAAGAATGTAAAACATAGTAAGTTTTTGCATATGGTTCATAAGGAATTATTTATTTATCACTGGAGAGAAAACCGATGGCCGATTAGTTGAAATAAAGAGGTTTCCGATACAAATTCGAATCCAAATTCGCCATCTAGGAACAACCTGTAACTCTTTTCTCTTGCATATTAGGGTAGTAAAATCTAAAACATGGTTTAAGTAACAGTCCCTTAAAATTTCATCTTTTTGGCGTGAAGGGAAAAGAAATAGCTGAAAATTCAAGACGAAAAACAGGTTTTTGTGAATAACTCAGAAAATATCCACTTTAGGGCAAGGGTGTGATGCATACACTCACATTATTTTTTAACGTAGATTCAATATCTGCCATAAAAAAATGGGGTTCTAATTTGAAAAAATTGATTTTTCACGATTTTGTCATCCCTAACTTTGAAAGCGATTTTTTCACCCCCTGTATCATGAATCGCGATTTCGATTTTTAAAGTGGATACATCAATCTTACATCTTGAAAAATCCCAAAAATGAAAATTTTCCATCCAAAAACCTCGAAGTTATTCTTGTTTCAGCGGAGCTCTATTTTCGATTTTTTTTTTCGAATTTTCCCGCTCAGAGAGAATTTTCCAACCAAAACTGAAAAATGTTACATCAGAATAACTTGAAATATTCTAAGGAATCTAGTTCTGCAATAAAAAATGGTGTTCTAATTTGAAAAACGGAAGTTGACGTCATTTCCGGAAAAACCGGAAGTGCTCAAGCCTTGAAAATATTTTTGATTTCATCAGCATCGTGAAATACTTATAAGTGCTGAATTTCATGAAAATACGTTCAGTAGTTTCCCGTATAAATATGGGTGAGGTTCCTCGTGAAAGACCCTGTACATATTGAAATGGTAATTCTGTAGACCGACCCGAGAGAATCTGTCGAAAAAGTGGGTCCAGAAGAATCTTCAAATCGCTGCGAAGCAGCAAAACACTGAGGAAATTTTTATACAGTCGAAAAGAGGTATAATCGCTTCATACGTAGGTGAAATTTCGATTCTCTAGAAGATGTGAAAATATTTCTAATAAAATCGCGAAAGTTGCAAAAAAATGCGGCAAAAAGGGCAATTGTAAACTCCATGAAACTTTTTTCATAGATTTCCTGGCCGTGATGTTAATATACCAATCGATTATCGAAAGAGGAAAGGTCAATTCAAAATACCTTGGTATTCATATTTCCCATAGTTTTTCCATTTCTTCAGGAAAATTGATCAAACTTCGACATTTCGCCTATAAAATCACCCGATTTGCATAGATCTACCGATAAGGATAATTAGGTACTTAATAGGTAGATCTAGAGGCTCGACTAGTACCACCATTCTAACTCTAAAAAGTGCAACCATTTTGACGAACAATCCTGTCGAAAAAAGTATCAATACATCGAGAGAAATTTATTACAAATCAATTGGTCCTTTGAGCAGAATAGATTTCCCTCAAATAAATAATTTACATCACTTTGGCAAGGTCAGGGATTTAAATAAATCAACTTTGGGGTCTACAATGATGAAGAAACTTTCCCAAATCTCCCAACAAAAATTGCCCAATCCCTCCTCATTTTCCAACCAATAGCAAGGCACACACGAAAGGGAAATCTGTGAGATCTGATCCGCAGTCCAAATCTGTTACAGATCTGGACTGCGGATGGAATCGCTCCCGCCGATCTGGTCTGTCGCGGATCATATATCTCATTGATCCTCGACAGACCAGATCGGCGGGAGCGATCCGATCCGCAGTCCAGATCGGTTACAGATCTGGACTGCCGATCAGATCTGACAGATTTCCCTTTCGTGTGTGCCTTGCTATTTTCAACGCACAAACAACTCCCACCAAGCACTCTCTCATTACGGACCCATTAGAACGGCAATCAAGGTCACATACGAAACCGCCAATTGTCGTAATTAAACGGCAGCGTCCTGACAAAGACAATTTTCCGTTGAACGTATATTTTAATCCGCCCGAATCCCACGAAACTGGCAATCATACGAAAAGTCATATGGCACTGATGTAAAACTAATTACCGCGAGAAAAGCGGCAGGAATCGCATGCACGCCGAGTCTTATTAAGGCTCTATTAACGTCAAATTACGGAGTATGGAAGGCACAGGTTGTTACATGGGAATCGGGGTCTCTTTCGTGGCGGAAAAACGAAACCGCATTCAGTTTCACTTGATAGGACTGGGTACTTTCGCAGGATGGACATGACAGACGGTTAAGTTTGGGCAGTTTTACTGATATTACGGTTGAACAGAGCCTAGAATTTAGGTTGCGAGAAAAACAGTTGAAAATCTCCCCTATTTATCATTTTCAAATTAATTATGAAATGAGAATGGAGCTAATTAAATCAATAAAATCGATCAAATTAATGAAAATAATTAAATCAATTTAATAAATTAAAATTATGAAATCAATTTAATAAATTGAAATTATTAAATCAATAATGAGAAAAAATATTGAATCAATTTAATGAATTTAATTTATTCAATTAATTGAATCAATCGAATTAATTGAATCAATTTACTCAGTTCAATTTATTGACTTAAGTAATAGAATTGATTGAAATAATTGACTTAATCAAATCAATACAGAAAATTGAATATATTAAATTAATTGAATTAATTTAATATATTAAATTAAATGAATAATTATTTCAATCAATCTAATAAATTAAATCAATTGAATAAATGAAATAAATCAATTAATAGAATTCATTGTCTCAATTGAAATAATTAAATTTATTGAATCAATTAAATTAATTGAGTTGATTGAAATATTAATTGTAGAATTGAAATTTTCTCAAATTCAATGTGTAGTGAGGAGAAGGACGAGCATCTCATGCACAATCCTTTCGTGATTTTTGCCTTATTTATTTTACTCTAATATCTCCATACAGGATACAGGTTTCATATCATTTCCATTCTAGGATTCACACAAGAATTTCGCAGTTCTTTAGGATCCTTTCTTCCATTGTTCCGCAACTTTTCAATTTATATATTAAAATTATTGGATGAATTAATTTGATTGATTGTATTAATGAAGTCAATCGAATTAATCAAATTGAAAGGATTGATTGAATTAATTGAATTGATCGGGGGTAATTGAATCAATTAAATTATTCGAATGGTTTAAATTAATTGACTTGATTAAATTTTGAATTAATAAAAGCAGTTCAATTACTTCAATCAATATAAATACATAATTGAAATACATATTTAAATCATTTGAATGAACTAAATGGGTTTGATTTCTTCAGACAATTAAATAAATCGAATCAATTGAATTAATTGAATAATCAAATGAATTAACTTCATGACATCAGATGAATAAATCAAATTAATTTAATTGATCACAATAATTGAACTAACTTAATTGATTAAATCAATTCAATTAATTATATTTATTAATTTGTAATGATCATATTTATTAAGTTGATCAAATTAATTGATAAAACTAATTACATTAATTGAATTACTTAAATTGATAAAAATTTATAAAATTGTTTCAGTTGAATCTAATCAATAAATGGTATCTAATCTTCATGGCAAAACATGGCCCATCTCGTATATTGTAGAAGAATATCAAAGCATCGATTGCAGCACATCTCGTTACACTGCTTTCCGCACGACGCCACGAACGTCTCAAGGCGTCCTTTCTGTGCTTGTGTTCCTCTCCTATTTGTCAAATTTAGGGTCAAGATACACAATAATGAAGGAGTACAAGGGAAACGGACACAATGAGAGACGGACGAGCAATTTGGCAAAGCGATAAGGGTTGCGGGGTGGCCAGTCGCGGAGGAAACGGCAGGATGTTGGTGCGTCCTGCCGGAATAAAAGAAATCGACCCTGGGTTGAAATTCGAGGCCGGGTGGAGGGGGCGGTGGGGTTGGTGGACTTTTTTAGCATTCTTGCGTCATATGGGGATGTAGTGGGTTTAGGACGATGAAGATCTGGTTTTGGAAAATAGAGGGGGATGTATTGATGTTTCGTTTTCGCACCAGAGGCAGGAGGAACATTTAGAGATACTTTGGACGATGATGATTAATAATCTACCAATAGCAAGTGGATACGACCGCCAGAGCCAGAGCTGTGAAGATTTGATTTTTTTTTCTTTTTATTTTTTCTTTTTTTTTCTATTTTTTTTAATTGCCAATTCGCAGGTGAAAATATAAACTATAATAGATAGGGCTTCAGATTATTTTTTATTGAATTCAGCGTCCTCGAAAACCTATTTTTTGGGTACTGGAGTTGATTCTTCTTCGCATATCTTTTTTATTTACCGAATTTCATTTTAGAGGTTCATCCACCAGCTCATACCACCCACTAAAAGTTTTGGTGAAACAACTCAAGACCACATCGGCAGTCGAGCAAATTTCGACCATGAACCCTTTCGACATCTTGGTCCGTTCGGCTTTACGCGATGATTTATCCCCGCTGATCCTAGGCGGCCGTCGTGGAGCGCATCTCGTATACGAGGCTGGCGCGGTAACGAGATGTCGGGGTGGTCTCGGCTTCAGCTGTCGTCCTTCCGACGCGAGCTTGGTACTTCTTGTGCTGCCCTCTGCCGACCGCGAGTCACGTCATTGTTTACGGCGATAGCCGTGTGTGGGACCACAGATCGCGAACCGTCGTCAATATGCGGTTGTCGAATGGTTTATGCACAAATGGTTCGATGGTTGGCCACAGACATCTCAGGAAAGACAAAACAGAATTTCACCCTCGTCGGACAACTTTGAGTTTTCCCTTGATCGACTCGTCGGGTAGTTTTGAAGGTTCCTGTAATGATAGGAATATGTAATACCAACATAAGGCTTGTCACAAGTCAAATTTCCGTACTGTGAAATGGAGATCCACTATCCCAAAATCGTAGAGAAGTTGATGACAGGGCGTCGGGCAATCTAAGAGTTGCTTCATCACTGAAGAACATATTTCGATCAAATTGTTCAACATTTTCAGGTTGTTCAAGAGTATAATCAGTAAATAAGCAACGTTTAAGGTGGGTTAATGGCTTCAGTTCTTGATCCTGTTGAAACTTGTGAAGATGTAAACACAAATATTTTCCCAAAATTCTCAATGTTGCCAATGTTATGATTACCAACAAATGGGAAAAGACGCGGTCATTTGAATTTCGTTCCTGTCCAATTTTCGTCTTGGGTTTTCAGCTGCTTAGTAAGTTTGTCGAGAGTCCAATTATTAATAAAAGTGATGATTTGGTTTTTCCTCTGAATATTGAAGAGTCTGCCAAATGAGCAAATATGGAACTCCTACCTAATAAATCTGTTCAGCAGTACGATATTGCATATAACAATTTCCTGGCATGGTGTAAATTGAAAAATGTAGAAGGAAACTTCAGTGAACCTGTTTTCCTGGAAAAAATCAAAAATATGGAGTTCATCAACTTTGTGGAGCAAATTTACAATGATAAAGTCAAGCGCCCTTATTAAAAATGGTGTGGATGTTAGTAAATATTTTAAGGTAATGGCATATTTTAAACGAAAAAGTGAAGGATATCGTCCCAAAAAATCGAAAATTCTCACTCGTGAACAAGTTGAAAAGTTTATGAATGAGGCACCAGATGAGAAATATTTGATGGTTAAGGTTGCAACTATTTTCGGATTATTTGGAGCCTGTCGGCGTGAAGAATTGTGTTATTTATCAGTGGAAGACATCGAAATAACAAATAAATCATTGGTTATACAACTTCCAAACACAAAAACGAATGTCAGTCGTTCTTTCAGTATTATTGGGAAGTATGTAGACTATTTTCATAAGTACTTTGCACTGCGCCCTCCTGTCATCAAACATTGTCGTTTTTTCCTGGAATACATGAATAATAAATGCACTGCCAATCCAGTTGGTATCAATTCATTTGGGAAAATTCCATCTATTGTTGCCGAATTCCTCAAACTGCCAGAACCAAAGCAATATACAGGACACTGTTTTCGAAGATCCTCCGCTTCATTGCTAGCAGAATCAGGATATAAAAAAACATGGTGGATGGAAGTCTACAACGGTAGCCGAGGGCTATGTTGATCATTCCATTGCACATAGAGATGTCATTGCTGAAAAAATTTTCCCAACCTCAACAGATTTTGGATCATCATCATCCAATATTGTACTTCCGGTTTCTACAAGTACAGATGGTGCTGAGGATTCTGATAATGTGTTGCGAAGCTCCCTAACGTCACAGGGCATAAATGTTAGAGCAGTTGTTCTAGTTTAACGATTAATATTAATATTCATAAGTAATTATGGTTAAATATTGATAATAAAAATTTGCAATTGCTGAATTGTTTTCATCTGATTTCATCATAAGAAAATGGAGTGCTAAAAATATTTTTAACACGAATGTTAAAAATATTTTCAACACGCTTCCACGTAAACAATCAATTTTAACATTGTTTGCTGTCAGTAAAAGTGTCACTTTTAATGGCAGTTGTACAAAAAAGATTTTATTTCCATGATATCTCCGTCAATTTTCGGGATAAATGTATGAAATTTTCACTATACATGCGGTTTAATATTTGGCAGAATGTGTATTATTCGCTTTTCTGTTTTTCTTCGTATATTTGAATGAAAATCTGGTTGAAAATATGACCGATCAAGTTCCTACTTTATAATTTATTTAAAAATTCAGGAGGCAATAAACAGAAAAACTGATCAATACATATTTCGCAAAATATTATTCCGCGAGTATACTGAAAACTTCATACACTTATGCCGAAAATTGACGGAGATATCATCATGGAAATATAATCGTTTGTTTTTTTATGAAATTACAGCTCACCAGCTTCTTTTCCAAAATATACGAAGAAAAATGAAAAAGCGAATAATACACATTCTAGAGAAATTATTAGGCTTCAATTTAAAAAAAAATTGTGGGTCTACGCCGCATACGAACTGAGATATCATGGAAGTCGCGAGCTCGGACGTGTAGCACCTCCCCTTAAGTTCTTCATAAAACACACCGTTATTTGTTCACTCCGATTCAGTAAGCAAATAGTTGTTTTGAAGACAGGACACCAATAATTCCTCCATCATAAATTCCAGTTCCTTCGACACATTCCCGGTCCTTTCAACATCCCCAACCCAACAAACCACCCATCTCGACCAAACAAGCAGTATCTCATGTTCCACATCAATAAAGATAAAGCCTCTCCCGTTCCTAACCCTCCTTATCTCCATACGAACCACCGCGGACGTCCCATTACACTCTCAACTTCAACCACAACTCTTCCTCTAACGCCGGCAGATAAGCAGTCTCCAGAAAAACAGGTAAACACCGTATCTTTCGCCGATTTCCGGTACGATGGAGCGCCACCGGAAACGCCAGTGGCGCCGCCGCGTCGGTGGCGCCCTCTCGCTCGACAGTCGTTCATTATGTTCTGCAACTACCCGTGAAAATCCGTACGGGTAGTTGCTAATTCGTCTCTTTGAGATGTCGGCGAAAGGATGCTGATACTTACATGTGTGTCGAGTTAGGAGATTCGTCACGAAGAGGTGGAACCCCGGGTTTGCGGTGGATTAAGGCGGTTTTGGACGTTCGGTTTTATGTCAAATGGAGGTGAAAGAACTTTGCGACGCTGGTATTTATACTCGGCGCGAAAACACATCGAAAGAACATCATGAACCACTTTAATATTGATTGTATATCATAAAATATCATAACAGTCCAGAAAAGGTGAGAAAATTCTATGCTTCCCCAGTTGAATAAGCGTGGATTCTGTGAAAAATCGTGAATTCCAAGAAAATCTCCAGAATTCCTAAGAAATACCGCACAAATCCTCCAAACGCAACTCAGAGTACCCTAGAAATCTCAGGTCATCGACAAGAACCAGGAACTTTGAGGGATTTAAATGAGGGGAGTGGGCTAGTCGCGAGATCGTACCATCCGCCGAGATATTCTTCATTGAGAAATATGGTGAAACCCTAGCCGTAGCACTGGATATCTCCAAGGTATTCGATCGAGTCTGGCATCGGGGACTCCTCGCCAAGATTCCATCTTATGGCGTGCCCCCAAAGCTATGTTCTCTGCTAGCTAGTTTTCTCCCAAACAGATCTCTCCATGTAGTGGTCGATGGAGTTTCATCTGACTCTCTACCCATAAATGCTGGTGTTCCGCAGGGATCAATTCTGGCTCCAACACTATTTCTACTTCACATCAACGATTTGCTGAAAGCAACTTCGTGTCCAGTGCACAGCTTCGCGGATGATTGTACCCTCCATACCGCCTTTTCTTCTAGGGCTCCAAAACCAGCCCGCCAAATCAGAAACGAACGAGGAAGAAATGTTAACAACATAAATATGGACTTGGCAACAATTCTTGAATGGGGATCTAATAACTTGGTATAATTCAACCCAAAGGAAACACAAACATGTCTTTTCTCTTGAAAAGCCGATCTTACTGTGCCCAGCATAGAATTGTCGGGAGTAACCATACTACAGTGGCGTTATATTGTAATATATTAAAGAGGGTTATAGAAAAATCAAAACTAATTTCTGAGAATCAATACATTCAAGAATCTGAAAATAAAACAAAAGCAACCTGGACCATCATCAATAATCTAACTAAAAAGAATCATGACAAAGAACGTACATTATTTGAGGCATTTCCCGATACTGACGAGAAAGATCTACTGAACCAGATGAACTACTTTTTTATAAAATCCACAGAAATCAAGAACAAACACACCACCAATTATGAAGATAGCATTAAATCCTGCAACAAGAGCATCTTCCTGAGTCCAGTAGTGGAGCAGGATGTTTACTCATATATCATGAGAATGAAAAACAAAAAATCTGTGGGATATGATGAGATTCCTGTTGATCTGCTAAAATCTTGTGCACATACACTAATGAAACCACTAACACATATAATCAATAGAATCTTACAAACAGGAAAATATCCACAAGCCCTCAAGGAGACTTTGGTAAAAGCAATTTATAAGAAAGGAGAAAAGGATCAATTCAATAATTATCGTCCAATATCGATACTATCAAATGTCAATAAAATTTTTGAAAGAATTATTTTCGACAAAGTTCTGATATTTCTAGAAAATAACAACATACTAGTGAAACAACAATGTGGCTTCAGGCATGGAAAATCAACAATTAATGCAATTTATCAAGCACTAAGTTCAATAATTAAGTCATTAAATAAAAATCACGTAACAACTGCACTCTGTTTAGACTTAACAAAAGCTTTTGACACAGTAAATCATAACATCTTACTACAAAAAATGGAAAAATATGGCATAAGAGGTGTTGCTCTGGATCTTTTCAGATCATACCTATCTGGAAGGATCCAGAGACTCAAAGAGAGGGGAATAGATGGCAGACCAATAACTTCGGATGTATTAGTAGTAGAAAAAGGTGTACCTCAGGGCTCAATATTAGGACCTCTTCTATATATAATCTACACAAATGATATAATTCAAGAAACTACCAATGAAACTGTCATGTATGCTGACGATGTATCTGTAATTGGCAGTGGTACCACTATCAATGAATGTAAAAACAAGCTACAAGTGGATCTAGAAAACCTACACAAGTGGTTCTCTAGTAATGACTTGATGATGAATACCAGTAAGACCAAACTGCTAATGTTCAGAAGAAGAAATCAATGTCAAATCAATATAACTCGTCAAGATCAAAATATTTTATCAGAGGAAACAATACCCTTCTTAGGAGTACATATTGACAGAGACCTGAACTGGAAACCACAAATTGAGTACATCTCCACAAGTCTTGCAAGATACTGCTTTGCTTTAAGAATATTAAGGAACACAATTGGGGTTGGTGCAGCAATGACAGCTTATCATGCTTACGTGCATTCCAGACTACGATATGGAATAATCTTCTGGGCAAACTCTGTTGATTCAAATAGAGTATTTATTCTACAAAAAAGATGCCTGAGGACAATTTTCAAACTAAAACCAACTGAAACTTGTAAAAATATCTTTATTGATAATAAAATACTTACCTTTTACAGTTTGTACATATATGAAAGTATAATGTTTGTAATTAATAATTATAATGATTTTAAAATATTGCTCTCAAACCATGAATACAATACAAGACGTAAAGATTTTTCAAGTATAGAGAAAGCAAATTATACATATATACAAAAAAATATTATTTATTTTATACTTAGAATTTGGAATATGTTACCTAAAAGTTTCAAATGTAAAAATATTATAGTACAAAAGAAAACATTGAAACGATTTTTATGTGAAAAATGTTATTACAGCATTAATGAATTTATAAATGAGAAGTCCTTTGATGGACTTTAGGTAGTTTGGGAGTACTAACTATGTTTATTTTGTTTTGACGTGATCAACATCTGTAATGGTATTTTGGATCAAATAAAGGTTTATTATTATTATTATACAAGACAGTGGCGACAATAGACGTTCACGTTTTGATTGGTCGGACTGTTTTCGACCACTAATGGCGGATTTTCATTGTTTTGTTGTCATGTATCTAAACATAAAGCTCAAGATCGAATCAAATGTCAAACAGAACGACACTCAAATGTAAACAAATATCCGCCATGTTTGGGCAAAAACGTGTTCTATGACCTTATTTTCGCCACTGTCTTGTATAAAGCCACTGTAAACCATATCATTGAAGTCATCCATTTCGATGCTTTGTATTGCTATCAGCAATAACCTTTCTTGGGAGAATCACGTGAGATCCATTGCTGAAAGTGCATCCCAAAAACTTGGGTTTCTGTTTCGTGCCAGGAGCTATTTCCCCTCAGGTCAGCTGCTTATGATCTATAAGGCACAGATTCGAACTGTCCTGGAATACTGTTCCCATAATTGGAGTGCTTCACCTAAACAAATCCTTAAACTCTTGGATACTGTACAAAAAGGGCAATTCGTTTCGTCGGTGATGCCTCGCTTAGAAACTCACATAATATATCTAAATAATTGTCCATTCACTATACTCCTGTTTTCTTTTATCAATCTTCTTAGTACTCGTTATATTTTTCCCAATTTCTTTCTTGACTTCCTTTATTTTCCCCTATTTATCTTCTGACTTTTCTTCCTGTTTTTCAATTCTCTTCTTGACTTTTCTTTCTGATTTTTCCTAATTTATCTTCTTGACTTTTCTTCCTGATTTTTCAATTTATCTTTTTGGCTTTTCTTTCTGATTTCTCCTAATTTAACTTCTTGACTTTTCTTTGAGATTTCTCCCTTCAATTTCTTGACTTTTCTTTCTGATTTCTCAATTTAACTTCTTGACTTTTCTTTCTGATTTCTCCCAATTTAACTTCTTGACTTTTCTTTCTGATTACTCCATTCAATTTCTTGACTTTTCTTACTGATTTGTCAATTTAACTTCTTGACTTTTCTTTCTGATTTCTCAATTCAATCCCCTTTTTCATCTCCCCGATTTCCATCCTCCAAACTTCTTCCACATCCTTGATTTTCCTAATCTAATTATAACTATTCACAGAATCCAAAATCTAAGTACAAACTTCAAAATAAATTTATCTAAATCTTTCAATTTTAATTTGGCCTCAATAAATCGAAATTAACTTTGAATTTGGAAAAGAACATTTAGAACCATAACAGTAGGTATGTTATTAGTACGTTTCTACTGAAGTTGAAACTTCTCGATGAAATATTTCGATTCAAAGAAAGAGCCATGACAAAGTGCACATACTGAAAACCTCTTTGAACTAACTAATTTATTTTCAAATGTTCTGCACGCCTGGAAAAAAGATACAAAGACCTTACCAAAAAAGTACCACTTGACCCACTTTCCCTATTCAAAAAATTTATAGGATTGATGGGGTGCAACAAAAATCCTTCAAAAAGACATAAAAATTTGGTAAAAGTGAAACAAAAATTGACCTGTTTCAGGATACTGTTGCCAAATATTTTTCTTCGGAGAAAATGAATTTGTTCCATAATTTTGACGCGCACTGTATAGCTGAGGGGACAGTGCACTGACAGACTTGTTGAAACCAAATTCTTCTGAACTTACTTTGTGGCACGTCTTCAAGTAAGTTCGCTAAATGCATTTGTAAAAAATCTAAATAAATTTCAACACATCCTGTGTGGCATACACAGACATGATGGCCATACACAATCACAGATTAGTCCAAAAAAGATCAAACTGTTCAAATCCAAATCACAAACAAACATATTATTCAATAAACGAAGCCAAATAAAAGTGATAAGTACACAAATAACAAGATGAAATACAGAAGGATGAGTAGTAGACGAAGGAGCGTAGCGTACTGATCTGTACCAATAGCAAAAAATGGAGTCGATACCTGTCTCACCCACACTTTTTGGAAGGTTTCACGTATTTTCTTCCAATATTGATTTAATATTCCTTGAAATATCAGTGAGATATTCGATGTTTCATGTTTCTCCAGTTGAATACGCGTGGATTTTGTGAAAGTAGTTTTATCGACAATTCCAAGAAATTCTCCAGAATTCCCGAGAACTATTCCACCCAAACGCAACCCCAGGTACCCTAGAATCCCCAGGTCATCGCCGAGAACCATAAACTCCGGGAAATAAAGAAACGAACGCAATCCGACCTTTTCTATTATTGCCGAAGTGAGATCTACCGATGCCAAATCTCAGCAACGTGGATTATCCCGGCAAATTTGCGACGAACAAATAGTCCAGCTACCCCTAAACGCACCTCTGCACAAGGATAATAGGAAGACGTTTCGTGCGAATCGCAGAAACGTTTTCAGGCTACCTCACAATACTTTCGGAGACGCTGCCTCGGATTGGATATGCCAGTCGGCATAATCGGTCCGAAATGAAGATCTAACATTTCATTTAACGCGTTAAGTGGTTGCATGTCCCCGGTAAACGGCTTCGGGGTTTGTTCTTTGTGGAAGACGTATTCAGCGGGCGAAATTTCGACTTCGGTGAACCTGTAGGTTTTTTGCTTCGGGATTGGTATCAATTGAAGTTGTGCAATGATAGAAACGGTTTGTATTGAAAGAACACAAAAGGATGAGTTCCTAAAAAAATGGAGAAGGTATAGGTTACGCTCTATTTTGTGAAAGGGTAAGGATACGTTTGCTACTGACCTATTGTCTATGACAAAGGGAGGATTTGATACAACTTATATTCGAGGACCTGTCTGAGCTTCAATAATTCGAAGAATAAAGTGAAGACCAAAGGAATGATGTAGGGAAAGCTCATGAAAATCCGTTGGCACAAGCCTCCTTTAAACCAATGAAATTGAATACAAAAAGCAACCAGTATTCACGCAGTTGCGTGAAAGAAGTGGAATGTGGTATTCCGCAGGGATACCTTTTGCGACTCATGTAATTCTAATTTGCGGTGTCTGTCAAGACGAGTAAGGTACTAACTTCCGTTTCTCGAAACGCTTTGTCGTATTTTCGAAATCTTATAACTTCGGAAGTCTGTCAAATATTAATTTGTCTAGCGCTTAAACTGAGTATGATAAAAAGTGAAGCCAAATTTCAGAATCATCACAACTAAACTGGGTAACTGCCAGTGGCGGATTTACGATTTCAGGGGCCCTACGCTTCAAAACTTTTGTGGTCCCCTCTGAAACATTTTCGATTTTTTTCAAAAGAATTTTTTAATTAAAACGCACTTCTTTAAAAACAAAAAATAAAGTTTATTAATAAAATACAAGGTATGTAGGTAAGCATATCGAAACAAAATATAAAAAATGAATAAAAATCTTAAAAAAAGGGAAAAATATCACAAAAATTCAAATACAGAATATCTCTAGAATAGCATATCTGCTAATTTTTCATTGCGGCATCGAGAAAGGAATAAATAAAATCATCACAAAAGATACAAGTATCGTAAAGTTGTAAATCAGTTACCTACAAAATGAAATGTCACTAGAAAAAAAATTTTTTTCTTATTTTAATATCAGCAAATCCTTTTTTGGCAGAATAATAATCGATACTGCTCGCTATATCACTTTCGATAGCATTCCTAAAAACTGCAGTATATTTTCTGTCAAAACAGTTCTATATTTATTTTTTTATCATTGATAGTTGGAAAATGAGCGGACTGCTACACAACTTGTATCTAATAGGTAGCGTTACAAATAACTTTAAAGCTATATATAAATTGGAGAATACTTCTATCATTCCTTTATCATATATTATTTTCAACATCTCTAAACAACTAGTATTTTTTTGTTTCAATTTTTTAAGATATTTCTTGAATTGAGATGCTTCCAGCTTAGCTAATAATTCCCTCCTCAAGGTCTCTCTCATAATACTCCAAGAGTGTTTTAAAACTCTTCCCATCAATATTATCTTGCGAGAGATCACCTATATCAAATATACATTTGAATTTCACAATGATATCTCGATAGACAGAACTTCGACGGTATAAGTCGCCAATCAAAAAATCTAAAACTTTATTCAATATCTCAATCCTGAATTTATCTTTTCCAAAAAATATTGGCGTTTGAACTTTCTTCTTCTTCTTAGCCGTTTTTGGACTCGCTCTGGGTGTATTCTTTTTCAATATCTTCACTTAATTCTCTAGATTGTGTCTCTATCTGGTCTGTTTGTGAATCAGTGTTTGTCCGAATTTCCTGCAAAAATGACTTTAAAGAGTCCAGTAAATGATATCCGCTTTGAAGATCCAAATTAGGTTTTTGAAGTTTGGAAGAAACTTTATCAAAGCGTTCTAGAATTGTTTTAATAACAGTTAACATAGCGTATTCTAATTCGATAAGCTTTTTGTAAGTATAAATTTTTGGCCTCATTTTTACAATTTATTTTTTCTGTTCATCCAAATAAATGTGCTTCAACGCCTTCAATAACTTCAATGCTTTAACAGCCTCATGATGAGCACACCATCACCATCGGGAAGCACTCAAACATTTTAAGGAATATTTTAATTTGGAAATACTCAACATAATTCCATCTATACACAAACAGAAATAGTTCAATTCACCAACACCAACACAATACTTGAATCTTACACGAAACTCGCCCGTCTCTGTCAACACTATTCGAATCTTATTGTGAAATGAATGTGAGAAAAAAATATGCAGACCTAAGAACTTCTGCACAAGTATTTTTCAATTTACACCCCTAAACGAATCAACATCTGGTTGGCCGTTCTGTAGCACATTCCTAGATTTTAGAGAAAATGCCGACAAATTTATTGAATTATGATGTACATAATTGTAAACATTCGAATTCGGCCCCCTTGACGGAATTTATTGCATGCAGACAAGATAATTAGGGACAGTACGCTGAATGGTGTGTTTTTTCCAAATTTGCTCTGAGGCTTTGGTTATTCAATTGCGTTTCATGTTCACAAGTTGCCTCTGCGCTGTGAGCTCCTTATAAAATATAGTACAGTCTGACTATTTTTTCACACTTACAGGCTGAATTTTCATTCTAGAAAAAAAAATTATTCGATTGCCGGGGGCCCCTATGAACCTCGGGGCCCTACGCTGCAGCGTACTAAGCGTACCGGTTAATCCGCTACTGGTAACTGCACTACTACGAAATCAAAATGTAGTATGAATTTTTGTAACGTTGTGACGTTCTTTAAATTTCCTAATAAATAAACTCTCAATCAAAATTAGAAGTACTTCAGATTAAAATGAATGTCAGATATGAGTATTTGTGTCTTTAAATTTTGTGCATTTTTCACATGGCTCTACTGTTTTTGCTTCAGATAATGCAGTGGGCACGTTATGGTAGCCCCTTTTCTGAATCTGTGGCCAAATCATTCATCAATTTCGTAACGCTATTTCAATTTTGTTTTACTAATGTTATCAGGCGATATCGCATTTCATTGTGTGTGAAAAGTGAGATTTGGATTTATTTCTGAATATTATTAGCAAAATAAACTGAAACAATGGTTCGTATGTGTCTTGTTTGTGTTAAATTGGACTATTTGAATCCTATAATTTGAGTTCACACAGGTATGTTCTACTCTTAGCAGTCTTAGCATTCTAAGTAACTGTAGCGTAGATTTTTCGATTCTTAGAATTTCACTTTTCAAATTCCCGTCTGATATTGAGAGGAAAAACATTTGGTTATTAATTATCAGTTTAGCTTACTGTGTTTACCTAACTCAGAATCTGTTTCATTGTTTGTAAAATTCTATGAATTCGTCAAAAAGAGTGAATTCACTTGTAATTTCATTTTCATTCTTCAATACCGATAACATCACGACACTGCACCTTACAAAGTTAGATCTGCAATTTTGCCACGGCAGTATCTAATGATATTCCTATCCTTCATCCTATCTTCGTTCCACGCATCGAAAACTGACTAAATTTTGGCGTCACCAATTCTCGAATTTATGAATGAGATGCTGTGTCTCCTCTCCCTATCGTCAAAGGTCCAGCACAAATACTGCAGATTTTTTTAAGAGCCAAGATTTCGCCACTGTCTTATTCGCTATTGATTCAATCACTCACAAATGATATTCTATTATTTCTATTACATGATACAGATTGTGAAATCTTTAGTCATTTTACCCCTATTTTTAAGAGTATAGTTTTTTCTTTTCAGTTGAATGTATGTGCAGTTGTGTTTTCGTTTCTTCTTAAATAATTTGTTTATTTATTGGCACGTATTCATAAACCTTATGATACAATCTTGCGAATATGATTGCACAATATAAATACACTCAAAAGGATTCGTTAATTCTATTCTATACTATACTGAAATTGTAGATCGACCCGAGGAAATCTGTCGAAAAAGTGGGACCAGAAGAATTTCAAAATCCCAGTGAAGCTGCGACACAGTGAGAAATAATTGATTCATACGTGGAAGAAATTTCGATTCTCTAGACGTATTTTTGTGAAATTCGCGAAAATCGCACGAAAATCACCTGAAAATCGCGAAAAAATCCGGCAAAAAGAGTAACATGAAACATGAAAGAAAAAAAGGCAATGCAAAATAGCTTGATGGTATTCGTATTTTCCATAATTTTCCCTTTTATTCAGGAACATTGATCAAAATTTGACATTTCGCTTATAGAATCAGCCTATTTGCAGAGATCTACCGATAAGGATAACTACTTAAGGGGCAGTATCACCTTTTGAATCGTGGTAAATCTCCATTCAAAAGTGGTCTCTTTATTTCACGAGTAAGTACCCTAATTTACGATGTAGAGACTTGATTTTTTTTAATTGAAGTTGAAGAACGTCCCGAGAGCCAATAGTTTTCTTTTTTTCAATTTAATAAATTTTTCTATTAAAAAAACAGGGTAATCGTTAGATCTGGGGTTATTGAATATGTTTTTCGTTTTTCATGAGTACAAGCTATATTTTTGAAATAATAATCATGAAAATTTTTGTAGTTTATAGAAGATTAAATTGCCGAGGGCAAATAGTTGCGATTTTTTCGATTTAATTAGTTTTTCAATTAAAAAAAACAGGTTGAACTTCAGCGTTTTGGAAACTACACTTAATGATTTTTTTTCCGACGGTTATTCATCTTTTTTTGGATCGCAACAATTTGCGCTCGGCAATTTAATCTTCTATGAACTACAAAAATTTTCATGATTATTATTTCAAAAATATAGATAGATAGATAACATCCTTTATTCCATAGTATGTACAAAAAACTCACACATAAAAGGAACAGTGTCAAAAACAAAATTACAAATCACCTCAAATAATCATTCAAGGAATATGGTTCCATAGCAACCAAATATTCCCTGACATTTCTCTTGAAAATCTTAAAATCATTTAAAAGTTTGATTCTATTAGGTAGATTGTTATACAATTTGATGCACATGTAAGACGGATGCCTTTCTGAGAGAGACAATCTATGTATAGGGTAATGTAAATTTTGTGATCTTAAAGGATATTCGGTCTTCCTAGTGTGAACTGAAAAAATATACTTATTCTTGAAGAAAAACACTAAACATTCAAATATATAAATACCAAAAATAGTCAGCATATTATTTTCTTTGAATACTCCCCTACACGATTGAATATACGACATTTTGAACATGTACCTCAAAACTCTCTTCTGCAGAACAAACAACCTGCTTACTTCCGAGCTCGATCCTCAGAAAATAATACCATATCTCAACAGACATTCAAAATTTGCAAAATAAACAGTTTTTAAATTATTTACATTCAAATATTTTGACAATGTTATAATAGCAAAACCTACACGACATAACTTTCCCGAAAGGTAGTCTATGTGAAATGACCATTTTAAGAAACTATCCAGATAGACTCCCAAAAACTTAACAGATTCCTCAATTCTCACATTACAATCAGTCAGATTCAAAACACTCTCTTTCACTTTCTGTGATCTGTTTGTGCTAAATAATACAGCTGTTGTTTTGCTTTCATTCATTATCAATTTGTTTTTATCAAACCAGGATTTTAATTGATCATACATTGAAAGAGCTTTTGCTTTGATTTCATCAAAACTACTACCACCAATCATTAAATTTGTGTCATCAACAAAAGAAGTTAACAACTTAATTATTTCGTCAATTATATCACATATATCAATAATAAAAATAATGAAGAGAATGGGACCCAAAACACTTCCCTGAGGTACCCCATATTCTGATTCAATTATATCTGATTTAATATTTTTACCAATGGCTACCCTCTGGTACCTACTCATGAAAAACGAAAAACATATTCAATAACCCCAGATAAAACGATAACCCTGTTTTTTTTTATTGAAAAATTAATTTAATCGAAAAAAAGGAAACTATTTGCCCTCGGGACGTTCTTCAACTTCAATTAAAAAAAAATCAAGTCTCTACGACGTAAATTATTAGGGTAGTTGAATGGAGATTCACCACGATTCAAAAGGTGATACTGCCACATAATCTAGTCTAGAGACTCTACTAGTATCTTGTGCTAAAACGGTACTGTGGTCTAATGGCAAATATACTGGGAACTTTTCATTATAAACATTCTTTTGAGTCGTTTTTCTTAGGTCCTCATGGAATGATATTTTATTTGAAGGTTATAATATTTTGGAGACGTAGGTAATCTACGATTTTTATCGGTTTCAAAATCGAACTGCCTCGTAAAATTGTGGAGTGTGGAGAATTTTAATTAATTATACATTTTTTCAGATAATAATCAGAAGTTTTAAGCATATACAAACAAACTTAATTGGACCACCCTATAGGTGAAAACTCCTTTCCATATTCCAACAATCGCCGGACACACTCGCCGTTAAATTGAGTTATTTCTCACATTTTTACGATCAATAAACCTCCAGCAAGGACTTATTATTCATAGTTTTCGTTCGAATATCGGGTTAAAGCCCCATCTTCCCTGGCTGCTCATTAATTACGCCAAATATTAAAATGAAAAGTCGGTGATCCTTTTTCCTAGGATTTTACGATCGATATGATTTGCGACTTCGATTTTATCTGCCCCAATTAAAAAGATAAAGGCGGACTGCGGGATCTGCTCACAAATTAAAGAATTTATGCTAATGAGAGCGCGGCCAATAAAATGGATATGATGAAAAACACGTTGTATATTATGATATTTTCGAGACGGCCTGTCGGTGCTTTTGTTCGAGTTCGAACGGCGGAAATCGGCAAGAAACCATGGACGATGATTAGTTTTACACGAGCTTAACGACCACGGTAGTACACAGGTAATTAGGAGAGCTTAGCGAAATATCTGTTTATAATTGGCGAATTAATAGGAGTGAGCAGTGGAGATCTTGGGCAGCTGGGGGCAATGAGACCTACTTTGAGTCGTTGCTATTTGAAGAAGTAACTTGAGCATCTTTAAAACGTTCTTCTTTTCTCCTTTTCTTGTCCACATGCACATTAATAAAAAATAATCGATAAATTTAGATTCTTTCTCTTTTTCCTTATTTCGTCTCATCCTGCATAAAGAAGCAAAGAGTAACGAACAATGATTTTCCATCAAATAAATTGCAGTTGAAATAGAGGAAAATATTCATCTCATTTCCAGAACATTGTTTATTTCATATTATCTTCTTCGCGTCCATGTATTGAATTGTAATAATCAGTTTGTGGCTTGAGGACAGGGCAAATGAAATTTATCTTTTTCGAATTGTCGACGTTTCGATCCTATGTTCGGATCTTCTTCAAGACTGAAAATTTTTATTACCATAAATATAAATACAAACATAAACTTTGACATGAACCGATACACAAACACTAAGATGTTATCATTCAGAAGAAGCCAGGTAGCCCAAGACAAAAAACACCATCAAAACTGAATTTACCTTTTCAAATAGATAAATGAGGCAAAAAAGAGTGCTCATGAAAACCATAGGTCATTTTCTGTAAAATTATTGGATGTCACGTAGTCAAATTATAGACATCCATCTCTCATGAAAACAGAATCAACACAAATGGGGAGGGAGGAATGAGATGTTTTGTTTATCGATTTCGACACATATGGGATCACAGAAAGGGCGAATCAGTCGGATGAATCATTTGTTATTAACTTTTATTTTTGTTAATAGGTTGCTGTACACAACACTAAGGGACTCAACATCGCTTCTCAAATTTATGGTGTCATTTATTGAAATCTGAATCATTTCACTGATGCATCGTTTGAAGTAGTTATTCTCGCGGTCCAGTATTTGTACATTTTCGAAATCAAAGTCATGACTGTTCTCGAAATGATGGGTGGCTAAGGCTGTTTTTTCATTTTTGTTTTTGTTAATTTCTCTACAATCATAACTATGTTGGTATATTCTTTTTTTTTAATATTGTTTAGTCATACCGACATATGCACCACTGCAGTCCTTGCATCTTATCAAATATACCAAATTTGATTTCAAAGGGTTGGGTGTGGGATCTTTAAGTTTACTAAAAATGCTTCCCACTGTTTTTAGGGGGTAAAAAGCCAGTTGGCAGTCCGGCACAATGTTCTTCACCAGTTCATTGACTCTTGTAGACAGTTCAGGGATGAAAGGGAATCTGTAATAAATTTTGTGGCTATTGTCTTTTTTCCTCTCCAATGAATCGATTTGGTGTTTATACTTCGTTAAAACTCTATTGACTAGGCTTATGGGATAGTTGTTATTTCTCAACAAGTGTTTGATCTTATTTTCGTTTTGCGCATGGAATGTGGGGTCGCTTAGTTTGTAGTTTCTGAACAGAAGGTTTTTTATCGTGGCTATTTTTTGGGATGTTGGGTGATTAGAATAATAATTTAGTAGTCTTCCGGATGATGTTTCTTTTGTATGCCAATTTGTAGAGATTGTCCCGTTGTTTTTTCTGATGAGAGCAACGTCCAAAAAACATATTTTGTTATCAACCTCCTTTTCCACTGTGAATTGAACCCTATGATGTACACTATTGAATATTTCAACTACTTCATTTGTTTTTCCCTGTGGTATGCTTAAAATAGTGTCATCGACGTATAATTTAAGGAATGGGATGATAAAATTCAACCTTTTTTTGGCGACAGTTATGACGTGCTTCATAACGATATTGGCAAGGGTTGGGCTGGCTGGATTACCCATAGCTGTACCCTCTATTTGCTTGTATACTACTCCGTCAAAAGTGGAATAGCTGGACTCAAAGATAAATTCAACTATACGCAGAAACAAGTTTTTCCTGATGTCAGTATAAGCCGAAATATAACTCCATTCAGATCTTATTATGTCGAGTAGAAGTTGTTTGGGAACATTGGTGAAAAGGGAGGTTACATCTAATGAAATGAGCTCATAGTCACATGGCATCTGAACTGTACGAACAAATTCCACAAATTCTATTGAGTTATTTATGTTATACCCAAAAGTAGTAGTCCATGGTGCCAGCGTCTCATGGACCAATAAGGAGAGGTTGTACACTGGGGAGTCTATACAACTGACTATTGGTCTCAAACTAATGGTTTGTGTTTTATGTGTTTTTCTCAAACCATACATTTTTGGAGATATTGCATTATGTTTTTTTAATTTGTTTTTAATTGTTTATTTCTTGAGGAATCAAAAGGGGGCAAGACTTTTGTCGAAAGGTGTACAATTCTGAAATTTGTAGCATTATCGAGTGATGGTCTTCATTTTATTGTCTGAATTGTTGAAACTCCAACAGGTTCTCATATGTTACTTGTATCAGATCATTATTCGCTTCTATTATCTTTAAAAAGCTGTACTCTACATTTTGATATAATTTTGTTGGTATACGATCATTAAAAACTAATTCAACTATTTGTTCAAGTATACAACTCTGTTTTACATTAGAAAACGAGTACTTCTACATCACGCTCAGCAAAAGTATTATAAATCACAGATTATGTCATATTTGATGCGTTCAATACCATTCACCACTCTGCTATAACGTTTCAAACGTAATTGCCGGCCTAGCCTCATTCCAACTTTAATCCCCAGGCCCTTCGACTCGGATCAACCTCAGATACGAGCGCAGAACGACATTTCTCCTAATGGTCGGTAATTTCCTTCGCAAGATCGCCGAAGATGTGGAACAGGAAGAGCATATTCCGAATTATCCCAGTTCAATAACGACTCTACGAGCGCATGTAACTGGCGTCCTTCGGAATGGCACAAAAAGCCCATTAAAATACCTGAATAATCGTCCTTAAACGCTTGACCGTTTGTTGAAATGCGTGGCGCCCTATCTCCTTATTCCGCCCCACTTGTCGCATTCAGCCTCCTCGCAATTTTAGAAGCGGCGATCGCAATTTATTCGTGTCGCTGCTTCGGTACCACGGAGGTACTTCAAAGGGTACTACCTACCGCGACGTGGTTGGCGTGGCAATGCTGATGGTACCGCGCATAATTCGGTACCGACGGCGTATGCTAATTTTTATGAGGATGTTGATGAGTGGGTAACATGGAAACTCGAAATGATGGGTAAATCCCATATTCGACTGGAAAAAATAGCAACAGAGGCAATTCATGACGTCATCGAGTGTCCAATATCTTCTACAAGTCGTCCATAGAATTATTATTTGAAACGTGGACATTATGGCTCGGATGGCCTGCTAGGAACTGCGACCATGAAGACCTTTTGTTTTCTACCCTAATAATTCATTGAAATCGAAGTAAGTTGTTAGTGTTGTTGATAAAATCGACAACATCCTCAGGAGTCTTGGCCTTTACCTCGTGGGTATCTAGGACTGGTTTCCCCATATGAATGCTTCTTAGGCGAGCCAGCTCTGGACACTTGCATAACAAGTGTTCAGCTGTATCTGCTTCTGATCCACAGAGCCTACAAATATCATCTGCTGACTTTACCATACGGTACAAAAGATGTCAGCAGACCTACTATCACTTGAAGCTCAGCTGAAGACTACTTTAGGAGCCTACTGGTATAGATCATCACGACTGACTGAGTCCAGGAGTGTTTTCCAGAGGGTTATTCTGTTATTCAATTTCCGTTGCTTTATATTCGTCTTTTCCACGCCCACAGTAAGGCTCAGGACCAGTAGGTGGTAACCTTGATGAGCTTCTTGCAAGCTCATCGGCTTTTTCATTTCCTTCAACACCACAATGCCCATAGTAGAGTCACTTTATTGCCTCTGGTCACTTGTAGCAGAGATCCCTGGCATAGAATTGTCGGGTGTGACCATAACATTGAAGTCATCCATTTCGATGCTAGGTATAACTGTTGGCAGTAACCTTTCTTGGGAGAATCACGTGAAATCCATTGATAAAAGTGCTTCTCAAAAACTTGGTTTTCTGGTGCCAGGAGCTATTCCACCTCAGGTCAGCTGCTTATGATCTATAAGGCGCAGATTCGACCTGTCCTGGAATACTATTCCCATATTTGGAGTGCTGCACCTAAACAAATCCTAAAACTCTTGGATTCTGTACAAAAAAGGGCAATTTGTCTCGTCGGTGATGCCTCGCTTACAAACTCGCTCACTTCTCTGGAACACCGTAGAAGCGTAGCCGATCTGTCTCTATTTTATCGATATTTCCATGGGCGATGCTCTTCTGAATTATCAGCAACCGTTCCCCCTCTGGCAGTCTCTTGAGACTAACCCGTCAAGTTAAGTCTTCACATCCCTTCGTGGTCACTTTGGAGACCTGCAGAACATCTCTCTTCAAAGACTCGTTCATCCAACGAACAGCGAGGCTTTGGAACACATTGCCTATGGAGGTGTTCCCCGAGGCATATAACCTCCATAAATTCACGAAGAACACCAATTCCTACCTGCTTGCCCTCGGTTCTCACGATGTTCTCTGAACGTTACAGGATATTCCTTTTCGTGAAAACCACAATTTAAAAAAAAGACACTCCTGCGCGCATACGTGAACAGACAGTATCTCGGTCTGTAAAATATAGGGTTCACTTCCCAGGGCTTAGAGATCTTCAGCTTAGGTCCAGTGCCCCTCTCTGATTTTGATCCATCGGTAAACCACATGGATGACTTTTCTTCCAAGCAATTTAGAGAACATATGGCACTAGGATGGTCAGCTATGACCGATTCAAAGGGCGTTTCGAAAGATTGTTGGCATAACATCCGATAGTTTTGCCAAAATTGATTCAATATCCTCATATGCCCAACCCAGTTTCTAGGAAGGAGCTTTCCGTTGAAGGATATTTCTATTGCATCCAGCAATAAGAGAATATCCCACAGACTAAGAGACTCCAAACTTGATCGAATTTGACAAAAATCGCCCTACAGGTTTCAGCGAACCCCCTCCACTTCAAAACATTTCAATCCACTCATTCCCTGCACCATCCGGAAGCTAAAATCCGTATCTGCAGCATTCCCGCTGGAACAATAAGCCTATAACACTTTTTCGCTACACGATCTCACTATCCAAAAAGCCCCAAGAGCTCTGGGGGTCCATTTATTCCTTATTCATATCGCGATATCGCCAGGGTCACGTGGCCTTAACAACCAATAACAATTAGGCACAGTTTCGGTACATTAACAGCCGCCGACCAGCGTAAAGTGAGTTTTTTGGCCGTCATTTCCGCGAACAGCGAATTTTCCGTTTCTGTCTTTCACAGGGGGATGTAGTGAGGGAGAAAGAGAGGGGGAAGCTTTTCGGGCGCAGCATGAGTTGCGGATTTTCTGAGAGAGCGAGCAGTCGGGAAAAAGCCATAAAAATTTGTCACATGGAGGGTGGCGTAGCGTGGGGTTGTGACGCAACAATTACAGCCCTGCCGCTGTGACGATACTACTTCCGGTTGTATCTCGTCACTGGCGTTTCCGTTTCGCAGAGAATTAAAGGGAAGCGTGTGCATATTAATGTGAGCACGCATGGATTTCGGGGAGGTTTTTGTGGAAGAGCGGAGTGAAATTATTCGGTTATGAATTTTGCAAAATAATTCTCAATCCAGTCGGGTCGGTTCTTACAGAAATATTGGATTTTTTTTCATGCCACTCACTAGAATTTTATATAGTGCAGGTTGCACGGATACAACATTTCGTTGAGGAAAATCCTTTGTATGACGCCTGTTTGCTACTTCATATTCTCCAAATGTCCATCACCAGAGAACTCCCAAAGAAGTCTTGGCGATGTCCTACGTGGATATTCTCAAATAACCCAAGCAACATGAAAAGATCCTAAAGATAGCCTGCGACTTCTTTCTAGGAAATTTTGACGCCTTCTGTTACTTCTTTGAGAGGTTGCTGAGAGCTGTATATCTCCTCCAAATGTCCGCCACTAGAGAACTCCCAGAGGAGTCTTGGCGATATCCTTCGTGGATCTTCCTAAGCAATCCAGGTAGCACGAAGAGATCCCTGCGACTTCTTTTCAGAAAATTGTGACGCCTTTTGTTACTTATTTGAGAGGTTGCTGAGATCTCTTTATCTTCTCCAAATGTCCGCCATCAGATACCTCCCAGAGATGTCTTTGCGATGTCCTACGTGGATATTCTCAAACATGTCACTCTGGGAGTTCTCTGGGAAATTCGCTTACCTCGGCGCAAAGATTCGAGAGCTCGCATGAAGATCAGAAAACTTTTAGACGGTCGAAAAGAGGAATAATCAATTCACGTGGGTGAAATTTTGATTCTCTAGGCGATATAGCTACATTTTCAATAAAATTCGAGAAAATCGGAAAAAATCCGACAAAAAAGGGAATTTTAATGTCGATAAAACTTTTTTAACAGATATCCTGGCTGTGTTAAAAATATTTTTAACATAAGTGTTAAAAACTTTCGTTTTTGTGTTTGGAAGTTGTATAACCAATGATTTATTTGTTATTTCGATGTCTTCCACTGATAAATTACACAATTCTTCAATACGACAGGCTCCAAATAATCCGAAAATAGTTGCAACCTTTACCATAAAGTATTTCTCATCTGGTGTCTCATTTATAAACTTTTCAACTTGTTGTTGTTAAATATGCTTTCACCTTAAAATATTGACTAACATCGAAACCATTTTTAATAAGGGCGCTTGACTTTATCATTGAAAATTTGCTCCACAAAGTTGATGAACTCCATATTTTTTATTTTTCTTCTAAGTATGCCAGGAAAACAGGTTCACTGAAGTTCCCTTCCACATTTTTCAATTTACACCAGGCCTGGAAACTGTTATATACAATATCGTACTGTTGAACAGATTTTTTAGGTAGGAGTTCCAGATTTGCTCTTCTTGCAGACTCTTCAATATCCACAGGAACAACCAAATCGTCACTTTTATTAATAATTGGACTGTCGACAAACATATTAAGCAGTTAATAACCCAAGACGAAAATTGGATAGGAACGAAATTCAAATGACAGGATCTTTTCTCATTTGTTAGTAATCATAACGTTGGCAACGTTTGTCATTCACAACAACCTTTTGATTAATCGAATATTAAAATGTATTTTGAAGTTAATGTCATTGCAAATTCGCCCATTTCATTACCAAAATAGGGCAGTTGTACAAAAAACATTGTATGGTATTTGTGTTAAAAGTGAGTTTATTTTTCACTCACAAAATAAAACGTCACTTTTAACACTCATATCATAAATAACTATAATTGGCTGGTTTTCTTACTCTATAAATTTTTTTTTAAATTATCTTCATTGTGACGTTATAATTATTACGAATTTTTTTCAACTTTTTTTGAGACTTGATGAATATCTGCTTCATATGACTTTGTGGAACCTTTTGTAAGTTTACTAACTTATTAAATTTTTTCAAGAGTTATTTTAATTTGTTTTTCCAGTTTCCAGTCAATTTTTTTTCAACTTTCGATTTTTTATCTTTATCTGTTCAAATTATCAAAGAGTAGATTTAAATTGGATTAACTGGTCATTTGGAGGTTTCAAATACCAAATTAGTTTTAACGTTTCCCAGTCAACTTAGCTCATTCAATCATTTTTTTAGATTCAATTGGCTTTCAAAAATGGCATAGATGCCGAAACATGTCAAGCCTAAATAGACAATAAAGGTTCCACGCAAACAGAAGAGATTCTAGACATTTATTAACCTTTCTACACCAACTCTTCAGAATGGGATTCCATGAATTGATCAATGCAAAAAGCTTGATATTCATATTTTCCATGATCTTGCCAATTCTTCAGGGACATTGATCAAACTTCGACATTTCGCCTCTAAAATTAAAAATAATCCAATTTGCTGAGATCTACCGATGAGGACAACTATAGGTACTCAGATCTAGGGGCTCTGCTAGTTATACTGTTTAGGTGAATTCTTAAAAAGTGATGATCATGGAATTATTACATCAATTCCAAATTTTTATTTCATAAATTATAACTATTATGGCATTTGTATTTTTTATTGAATGTTTCGTATACAGGGTGAGTCTTTGACTTGTACATATATTTTAACTGAAGGTTCTTGAGGTCAAAAGAAACCTTTTTTTCATTTTCCATTTTTCCGAATTCGGCTCTGTTAAAAAGATATAGCCATTTGAAAAAAAAAACATTGTGCTAATTACGTCCCTGAAATGATACTGTGGAATTGATTCAAAGTTCATATTTCTCGATAGAAATTGAGTTTATACATTTAGGCCCAATTTAGGGAATACTCAAGTAGTCAAGTACTAACCTTATTGGAATAAAAATGTTGCAAACACGATAATTTCAACAAAAACAGTTAGTTTCATCGGATTATATCTGCAACTAAAAAGCCATATTTCTCACACCAAAATAAGTTCCTTCTTCGATTTTTCTGCAGATTAGTTTGTAAACACTAATAACTTGTTCATATTTTCCTCGAAATTTCCAAACAATATCATGAAGAAAGACTTTCATTCAGATTTATTATTAAACAACCTAACTCAATCTAATTTGTATCGATTCTGTGAATTTTTGGACAGAAATGTCAAGAACATGTTGTCAGCTTGCTGATATTTTCATTGAGGTTAAGGATTTTTTACGAAACATAGTATAAATCACGATAAATTTGTGTACCGTGGTATGAATATCTATGAATTCTGCCGTTTCCATCATAAATCGACTTTGCCGCCAAATTTTACCACGCATGCGTAGAGCGAAAACCGAAATATTGGTTATCTGGTCTGGAACCAACTAAAACAATAACAATGCAGGCTCTGAACAGTCTCAACAAACTGTAAACATTATTTGAAGTTCAGAATACATTCATTACATTCAGTGGATTAATGTTCTAATGTGATTATTACGTGTAGTGAATTAATATAATTTCAACCGTGTCGAGTTTATGAAATTCCGAGATGAGTTGTTTAGATAGAGAAACATCGCCACAGATTATCAGGTATCGTTTCATTAACTTCAATTTAATAAGTAGTTTGTGTTGAGATTCATCATTCATATCCGAATTTTGTATTTCATCGACATTCAACTTCAATATGGACCGGTAACTATGAATTTTCAATAGAAACTGTGCGTGTTAAATCCTCCTTCGTGTTCAATTTTATCTTCCACATTTGGGGGATTTTATTATTAAAAAATATGTCGACAAAGTTGATAAATATTGTGACAACATTGTAAACTCGTCTAAAGACCAGAGATCGAACAATTTTCGATGATATTTAATTCAGAGACGCATTCAGGTTATTCTTGAAATTAATGATTTTTTCGTCAAATTTCTGCGGGTAAAATTGGAAATAACTCGAAAACGACGCGTTTTATTGAACAAAAAATAAGAATACTTTTAGTTTCTTAAATGATTGATTCTTTCGAAAATATGAACCGTTTATCTTTTTAAAGTGGTTTTATGGTGTTTTAGCGTGTATTGATGAGTCGACTACCCTGTAACTTTTATACTAGTGAAGATATTGAATATGTTTCGATTGAGGAATATGCACCATGAATAGAGTAAAAACTCAATCAAAATTCAGTTCATTTGGAATAACGGTTCCGAAGATATAAACAGAAAAGTGTTATGGATTTTCGACACCCTGTATCTCCCAAACCAAACCGAATTTTGAAAAATGGAATAGGAAAAAGGTGTTTCGTTTGATGAGAGGAATCTACAGTTAAAATATATATACAAGTCAAAGACTCACCCTGTATTTCAATAACTTGTGTGGATTTTATGATTTTTTTTAAGCTGAAGTTTTAAGATAGTTCTTGTTGGACCGGAAATGACCTTCAGATTTGTTATTAGTTGTCTCAAATTATCCAGCTGTGCTCTAAGAACCTGTGAGTTATTTTTGTTTGTGGAGTGAATTTTTTAAGGTATTATTAATGACTCTTAGAATTGGACATAAAAAAGTAGGACTACATCTAAAACTCGAAGTGTCTAAGCATCCTTAGATCAAATGCTCTTAAGACGATGATGACATTTCGAATTCGCCATAAACTCGCCAATTTCCTTCATCACTTCCAGATTGAAAGCACAAACCATCAGTTCGCAGATTTCTAGTCGGACGACATGAAAGGCGATCTAAAGGAGGGCAATAAGAACATAATAAGATCGGAAGACGTCGTCCCAGCCAGAGGAAATAAGTGGTGGCGTCTCTTGGTGCCACCGAATACTATGCGATGAATCGGACCGTATAACTCTGTGTCTTTGACACTGCCGAAAAATGTCCGTGTACCAGGCGCCTCAGATCTACAGAATCCGATAAGGACCATCCGCAGAGTCGGGGATCGTACCACCAGACGATCGGCGATAAGGGCGTCACGGACGAGCGGGTTTGAAGGGACGGGTAGATCCGGTCGTGGGATCAGAGGTCGATCATAAGAAATTTCGGCATATTCTTTTCTGTAAAGTCGTTATTCTTCACTATCCACCACTGATCAACACGTTCATTGATGAAACTTGAACAACAGGTTATCGGGAGAAACAGTGAAATATTGAATGAAACACATTATTAAAAGAAAAGCCGACTGAAAATTATTTAACTGAAAAGAAAAAATGAGACCTATACATAATCAATTCAATATAATTTGGTGTGAGTATTGAATAGGATACTATGTTTTTTTTGCTTCCAACCTAAGAAGATAATGATGTAGAGGAAGTACGTACAAAATGACATATGATTTTATTTCCGGGGCCTAATTTGTTATTAGTGAATCACAGTAATGTTATATTTTTCTCTATAAAATCTTATAAACATTCGATTCCTGAATGAACAAGAGTTTTCAGAGTTTAAAAGTAGCCACTCGGGTCTTGTTATAAGGTAGACTGTTCCGCATTTGATACCCCCAAACTCAAATCATGATGTCATTTTGTACATATCTCCATTCACAATTATAAAATCACAACTGTGGCCTTGAAAATTTGACACATTCCACTCTGTATCGAAGTTATGACGTTTTTCAAAATATTTTTATGTTCCAAGTCAACAGTATGTTGCCATTTCTACATTCTTAGCGTATTTCTCAGAATGTGAATTTATTCGGAAAATGAATGAATTGGAAAAGATGTGATGGACGAAAATAATTAACGTGTATCTGAATTGATAGAAAGGATTCCTTTTCTAGTTATTTTCATGAAAAGTACAAGAGATCACTGTTGAAATATATTATTTTTCGCCATGGAAGAAAATTGCATTGCTTTCACATAATTTTCATACGCATGCTTGTGAAGATTTTATGTTTATTATTCTCTCGAACTGAAAGTTCAAGACTTGACGACATCAATTGTTGATTCTAATCAAGAATTCATTAAAAAAAATCAACTCAAAGATATAAGATGAATTGATGGGTAATTACAAGAATCAAGAATAATGTCAATTTTATTTTGTTGACAACTTTCTTAAAATCAATGTTGGGATATAAAACTCGGCTGCGTTTGTTCAAACAACATCTAAAGAATACATTTTTCACCATCTCGACCTTTGAAAGGCGTGTCTTGTAGGAGAATTAGGTCTAAGTTCCACCTCATTACATTAGTGAGGTACCTAACTTTTGCAAATCTGCTCAGATATCGCCAAATTTCTTGGCAAACCTGAAAAATATCATCCTAATCGATCTCTCGAGGCTCCATCCGATCCATCTACTGCGATATCTGTCCAAATAACAGCTTTTTCAACGAAATTCCCGTGTACTTCTTCAACTTCGAAATGTAAACATTCGTCCTGGTCTTGAAAATCGTCCTCACGCTCCGAACTGGTGCTAAAAACAATGAACATACGTTAATCTTGGATATTCGACGAAAAACTCACCTACAAATATCGATTAAATACCAAAAATCTGCGAACAATTTGTAAACCTAACAAAATGTGGAATATCTTTGATACTTTTACTTTGATGTAAACAAAGAAACTGGCAACGTCGTTTTGTCATTAACGATATTTTCTTTGCGCGCACTGACTTTTCATCATATGTTCTGTGCTTTTCATCAGGGGCACCAACTCCTGAAAACGAAACCATGACCTCCTATGGGATTAAATAAAAGTGAATGGAGTATATATGTCATCATTTATTTCCCCTTCTTTAGCAAATAGTTAAATCAGTTTCTTATGATCAGATACCAACAAAATTATATCAAATTGCAGGATATACAGACTTTTACAGATAATGAAATTGTATATATACACTCTCTATAAAGTATATTTGCGGCAGAAAAAGGATTAAATAGTAAAGGTTGGACGCCAAATTCTATAAAACCTCACCTAGACCTAGACTCGACTTGACCATCACCTGACTTTCATCTAAATTTTGCCTGACCTGAACTTGGCCTTCAATTCTAACTCTACCTTGACATTTACGTCAACTTTGACCTTGAATCGACTTTGATGAGTCCTTAGCTTGTCTTGACCACACCTCGATCGGCATGCAGAATATTCTGTTTTTTTGAAATTCATTGAAAGGAACGTCCTTCGAGTGAGACTCTTTCGAATTGAATATTATATGTAAAATATTATTCTACTGAGTCTTTTCCAACTGTCATATGATACTAGAGTTTTCGGGAGAAGGCGCTGTGATCGTTTTGTTTGTTGTTGCAGACTTTTCTACATATTTTTCCATCGAATCATCTCAGAAAAAATCCCTCATTTCTCACCACACCCCTCGCCGTCTCAGGCCATCAAGATCCCCGTCGATCCGGCATAAAAGGACGCCGCTTTCTCAACGACCGTCGCCGCGGCGTTGCCTTAGCAACGGCGCCGGACCAGAGATGACCTCTCAACTGCAGATGACTCCTTGTCATTGCCAACGGAGTCAAAACTATCGGCATCGCCACCAAACGCACAAGCGGGGATTTTGGTTCGGCGGGAAGTGGCGTGTCTTCATTTCACGCCAGTTTGCTTCCTCTGGAATTGCGGGGAGTGAGGAGTGGAGGGAAGGTCGTTTTCGCGAACTGGGAGGTGGAGGAATTAAGGGAGCTGACAAAAAAGGACGGTTGAGCTTTGAGTTAATTGATTTTTCAATCAGTCGAGGTTTTATTCGTCTTAAAATCGTTTGTTGGACACTTCTGTACCTAAAAGGATCTTAGACAGAAATATCTTCAAATTCTACTATAGACCCATCTCAAACGTCAGCCTTTGATCTGTGATTACTGTTTCCACCCTTCCGTTCTTCAGCTTTACACATCTGTGGTAGTTCACCGCAGTTCGGTTTCATTATTGATGGAAAAATTGAAAATAACCTACAACATAAGTAAGGTTACTTCTTTTCTCGATGGGTTTATTCCACATAATTCAATACCTTTACTCCATTCACTTTCATTTAATCACATAGGAGGTCATGGTTTCGTTTTCAGGAGTTGGTGAACCTGATAAAAAGCACAGAACATATGATGAAAAGTCAGTGCGCGCACAGAAAATATCGTTAATGACAAAATGACGTTGCCAGTTTCTTTGTTTACTTCAAAGTAAAAGTATCAAAGATATTCCACATTTTGTTAGGTTTACAAATTGTTCGCAGATTTTTGGTATTTAATCGATATTTGCAGTTTTTCGTCGAATATCCAAGATTAACGTATATTTATTGTTTTTAGCACCAGTTTGGAGCGTAAGGACGATTTTCAAGACCAGGACGAATGTTTACATTTCGAGGTTAAAGGGGTACACGGTAATTTCGTTGAAAAAGCTGTTATTTGGACAGATATCGCAGTAGATGGATCAGATGGAGCTTCGAGAGGTCGATTAGGATGATATTTTTCAGGTTTTCCAAGAAATTTTGCGATATCTGAGCAGATTTGCAAAAGTTAGGTACCTCACAAATGAGGTGGAACTTAGACCAAATTCTCCTATAAGAGACGCCTTTCAAAGGTCGAGATGGTGAAAAATGTCTTCTTTAGATGTTGTTTGAACCAACGCAGCCGAGTTTTATACTCCAACATTGATTTTAAGAAAGTTATCAAGAAAATAAAATTGACATTACTCTTGATTCTTGCATGTGATTACCCATCAATTCATCTTATATCTTTGGGTTGATTTCTTTTAATGAATTCTTGGTTAGAATCAACAATTGATGTCGTCAAGTCTTATCGAACTTTCAGTTCAAGAGGATAATAAACATTAAAATATTCACAAGCATGCATATGAAAATTATGTGAAAGCAATGCAATTTTCTTCCATGGCGAAAGATAATATATTTCAACATTGATCCCTTGTACTTCTCATGCAAATAACTAGAAAAGGAATCCTTTCTATCAATTCATATAAACGTTAAGGATTTTCGTCCATCACATCTTTTCCAATTCATTCATTTTCCGAATAAATTCACATTCTGAGAAATACGCTAAGAATGTAGAACGGGCAACATAGTTTTGACAACATAAAAATATTTTGAAAAACGTCATAACTTCGATACAGAGTGGAATGTGTCAAATTTCCAAGACCAGAGTTGTGATTTTATAGTTGTGAATGGAGTATACCTATAACCATTTGCGCATGTGCGATAGGGAATAATAGACCATAATAGTGATTTTGAGAGTATCGTCAACGTTTGAATTCAATGAACTCAATTTTTTTCTTGCATGTATAAACGGACTGGCATCTTTGTCCCTGAAGGAACCAATGTGATTAAAAAAGTCCTGCAAGCTCATAAAACATCGAATTGGGTTTTTTCCAATTTGCGAACTCTAAGAGCTCCAATCAAAATGTATAACTTATGAAGTTGCCAGCGGAAATAGAATAGCAAACAACATAATTCCTTGCAACACATTAACGACGCCTTAATGAGCTTTTCAACATAATATCAGCATATATTTCAAACAGGAAAAAACTCACTCCGGTGTGAGAACAAGTAACAATACCAACATTGCAGCTCAATCAACGGTAGTTGGAAAACGAAGTGTCATAAATCATTTCTTGCGAGTTGTTTCAACATTAGAAAGAGAAGGCTATCAACGACACGCGATATGAAAATGTTCTGTTAATTCTGGTCTACACCTACTGATTAAACGACTGTAATTTTGAGCTTTGTCGACTCAGTCGACAGATAATGGGGTAGATTCAATTTGTGCAGAGGTTTAGTGTTTGGATAATTATTATGGTTTCAGTTAAATTAAACTATAAGAGACAGTTTGGGTATACCTGATTTTTTCATTTCATAAAACAAGGAATTCACAATTCAAACATGGAGGTTCACCAATGGAAAGGCGTCTTAAAAGTGCCTTCCCAATCCAAATGACTACGGGCCACCACTGTCTATCTATTCTTGCAGTATTACAGAGGACTCAAGATGGAACCATGTGGGAGCCCAGTCGTCCACCTGGGATGTTCAAAGAGCTCTGACCTCTTCAACAACCATACACACGTTCAATCGATCATTTCTTGAGAAGCTGTGAAATTTAGCCGTTCAAAGTGGATCATTATTGACAACACAACACTATAGTCCGTTCAAATATAAGAAGGAGCTTTGTAAACAAACAAATTCGTCTGGTTTGCGCACAATAAAGCTCCTATTGGTGAAACTTTTATAACAACGCACCCTTAGACCGCCCTAAGATAGTGCCAGGGTCGTACTCGGAACGGACTGTGGATAGTACTGGATAGAAATGATTCAATAATTTGAGTAGCAATTCTCAAATTAGAACTTTTTTACCTCAGAAACTCTAGTGCAAAATTTCTGTTATGATTTGCAACTGTCATAAACATTGTATATCCGACATACCCTATTTTTTATTTTGTTTTGTTTTTATATTATTATCTACTGAATTATTTCTTTTTCGGATGCTCGAGATTGCGGCAAGGTTATTCCAGGAAACACCAGAGTTTTAGAGATTTCGGTCGGAATCTTGCAAGATTCCGACAAAGTAATTCCGGGAAACACCAGATTTGGGTCCTTTTCCCTAATGGGTGAAAGCCATCTTGATTTGCATAAATATCGAAGTTTTCAATTGACAAGACTCTTAAAAGATCTCTGTTCAAATTCATAATGGTCATTTACTTGTAATATCCGAAATATATTTAGTTTCGGTCCAAAATTTTATATTATTTTGTACGAAACTCTTTGTCGGCTGCTCAAGATTCCGACAAGGTAATTCCGGGAAACACCTGATTTGGGTCCTTTCCCTTAATGGTTCCAAGCCATCTTGATTCGCATAAATATCGAAGTTTTCAATTGACAAGACTAGTTAAAATACCTAGAGCTACTGTGAAGGTCTAGCTGTTCAAAGTGTTTAGATTTTGTTGTAAAAAGTGTATTGTGTTGGAAAATCTTTTGACAAAGTGTATACAGGGTGGCCATTTGAAAACGAAACAGACGAGATTACAGACGAAATAAATTTTTTCGATAGAAATGCTCGGACAGGTCGATTTTTGTTTCGAGGGGGACAACTTAAGATGTAGCTTACGGACGCATAGCGCTTCAACCCTTGCTGCTACAACCCCCACCTCCAATTTTTGAATAGGGAAGATGGGATGGGTGATACCTCAATTCAAAGGTATTTTTATACTGATTTCAGCACAGTAATTGTTTTTCCATTTTATGCATTAGTTCTCGAAATATTCTTAACTAAGTATTTGAAAATGAAGTGGTGTTTTCATGGCACTTGTAGTGTTTTTTTGTGAAAAATCGACATCTTGATTAAAGATTTCTATGTCAGTGGATTGGAGGAAGGAAGCCACAGTCATGGTTGTTTTGAAGCTCAAAATGTCGATTTTTCACAAAAAAACACTACAAGTGCCATGAAAACACCACTTCATTTTCAAATACTTAGTTAAGAATATTTCGAGAACTAATGCATAAAATGAAAAAACAATTACTGTGCTGAAATCAGTATGAAAATACCTTTAAAATGAGGTATCACTCACCCCATCTTCCCTATTCAAAAATTGGGGGTGAGGGTTGTAGTAGCAAGGGTTGAAGCGCTATGCGTCCGTAACCTACATCTTAAGTTGTCCCCCTCGAAACAGAAATCGACCTGTCCGAGCATTTCTATCGAAAAAATTTATTTCGTCTGTAATCTCGTCTGTTTCGTTTTCAAATGGCCACCCTGTATAGTGTTTATAGAACAATGTCGAATTCGGAAACGGATACTGCATCTGATGGTGATATGTGGGGACCACCACGAAAAAGTTCCAAAAGGTAGCCTTCTCTACTGAAGAGAAAGAGATAATTTTGAACATTTCTTGAAAAGAATTGGAAGAACATCCTGATTTATCGAAAAGAGACTCAGTAGGAATTGTTTCAAAATCCTCAGGGGTGAGTGACTCAGGTGTATTCAGAATTCTCAGAGAGTATAAAGAGAATAAATCATTGACGCCACGTAAGGAGAGAGCCCAGTCGTTAAGAATAATTCGGTTGACGATTTCGATATGAACCTTATCAAAAGAATTGTCCACGTTTTTTTTTCGGAATGAAATCCCAACGATTTCTAAAGTACTAGAGATCGTGAATGATGACGACAGTTTGCCAAATTTCAAAAGAACAACGTTCTATAAATTATTGAAAAAATGGAATTCAAGTTCAAAAAACGTGGTCGTGATAGTCTACTGATAGATAGGGACCGAAATAATTGTCTGGAGAAGAGATAATTTGAAGAAAATCCGCTCATTAAGGGAACAAGGCAGAAAAATTCATTAGCTGGATGAGACATGGATAAATAAACTGAACGATTGTGTGAAATCTCCTCGATTCGACTCTGGACGGAAAGTACCTTTACGAAGGCCCTCCTACCGCTGCGCGAAACATGTTGTTATTGCTCCTTCTTACATTTGAACAGAGTATAGAACATTGGCAACAATACCTTCACCGTCTCCTCATGTTATATTCTGCTCAGTTTTCCTGTTATGATCCCAACAAATCAGTCAATCATTAATGTCTATATCGCCCAAAATTGACCTAAACCCTGTAGGCTCCATCGCTACGCCGCGGAGCCCAAAATAACCACGGCCGATTATAAATCCTAGATGACGTCCAGAAATGGACCAAATTAATTGAATAAGACACGATCCCTATATATCTTTCGGTCGAGATCTACCTCAGGACATTGTAAAAGTCGAGAAAACAATCTTCTCACGAGTGCGACCGGCATTTTCACCGTCGAAAAATATTCGGTGCGTCCAGGATTGGATTCTTGGCATGCCTCAGGTGAAGATGAGGAGATATCGAGGGCACTGTCAGGTTTAACAGATTATTAGCCAGAATACGACAGAGTCATCGGCGCCGTCAAGGAATGGAGGATGATCGAAGGGTTAAGATTGTTGAATTGTGTTTGGGTTGGACTCGATTTTTCATTATTGTGTCATTTGTATCATGAGACATAGTTTTCTAAGTCTGATGGAGAATGGTGATAAAATTGAGCTTAACAATTTTGTAACCAATTAGGATCCTTATAAAATAAAGGAATAAGAGTGTTTCAGTAAGACCGCAAGATTTCAGTGTTCAATGAAACTTGATTTTCGGTAGCAAGGAATTGAGATATTTTTTGAATTATTTTGTGAATTATGTATGAAACAAAATATCTTGTTCAAACTTTCCGATTAGAATTGAGGAGATTATTGGATGTTTTGGGTCATACATTTAGGAAATACTCAACTACGAACCTCATTCGAATAAGAATGTTACAAACACGGTATTTCCTGACCTCAGTTTGTTCTGATTATTTCAGCAACTGAAAAACTACATTCCTGAACATAAGTTTGTGAACACTGATAATTTGTTCATATTTTCCACGATATCCCAAAACTATCTCGTGAAAAATTGTTTATTCACTAACATCACCTAACTCCATTGACCTAGGTCATCAGCTTCTGTGATTTTTCACAGAACTTTTGAGAAGACGATGCCAGATTGTTGATATTCTCTCCAAACAATGGTATAGGCGAAACCAAGGAAGCAGTACGTCCCCTATCGTTAAGGGACAGTATCACCTTTTGAATCGTGGTAAATTCCATTCTCCATTCAAAAGTGGTCTCTTCATTTCACGAGTAAGTACCCTAATTTACGACGTAGATACTTGATTTTTTTTAATTGAAGTTGAAGAACGTCACGAGGGCAAATAGTTTTCTTTTTTCGATTTAATTAGTTTTTCAATTAAAAAAACCAGGTTAATCGTTAGATCTGGGGTTATTGAATATGTTTTTCGTTTTTCATGGGTACAAGCTATATTTTTGAAATAAAAATCATGAAAATTTTTGTAGTTTATAGAAGATTAAATTGCTGAGGGCAAATAGTTGCGATTTTTTTCAAAAAATGATGAATAACAGTCGGAAGAAAATCATCAAGTGTAGTTTCCAAAACGCTGAAGTTCAACCTGCTTTTTTTAATTGAAAAACTAATTAAATCGAAAAAAAGAAAACTATTTGTCCTCGGGACGATTTTCAACTTCAATTTAAAAAAAAAATCAAGTCTCTACGTCGTAAATTAGGGTAGTTACTCGTGAAATAAGGAGATCACTTTTTGAATGGAGATTTACCACGATTCAAAAGGTGATACTGCCCCTTAAAGAATGAACTATCGCAAGGGCACTAGTTCTGTTTACTTCTCGCTAAAGGCGTCTCTTTGGGAATGTCCAACGAGTAGTTCTAATTCTCGCCGATATAGTGCTACGATCTTAATTTCAGGTGATGATTATGTGAAGACTTTCAATGAATGGATGTAATAATTACCGTGTAGTGTCGAGTTAAAATTCCAAGTAGATATCTATACTAATATTATAAAGAGGAAAGATTTGTATTTTTGTTTGTTTGATACGAATAGGCTCAAAAACTACTAGACCGATTTCAAAAATTTTTTCACCCTTTGAAAGCTACATTATCCCTGAGTGACATAGGCTATACTTTTCACCCGAAAAATTAAGATACCTACTATAACTTCAATAATTACAAAAAAATCAGCCAAAATCAGCTATTTTCACGTGCGCTGCAAAAACCGTTAGACTTACGTGGATACAATGTATGACGGAAATGTACCTCTTGAATATTTGTACAAAAAAGTCCGCGATAGCATGTATCTTTCTCTCAAGATTGACTTGCTATTACCTGTTTATGGTAATCAGATGTTTTCCAAAATTATACACTATTTGGGAGTGTGTTTTTATGAATTGGGTATTGATCCTAATCCAACCCAATACGTTATTTATCCCCAGTATTTAATTTAGAACGAAATTGCCCTCATATCATACAATTACAACGAGTACATCAAAAGATATGGCAGGTTGAAGTTTTGAAGATGAAACCGCCGCGTGAAACAAATTTCTACTCGGGCGAAGCTGGGACGGCCTGCTTGTTGTTTATATAGATATTTTCCTGAAGGACCGATAACAGTAAATTTTCAATAGAAACTGTGCGTATAATTTGTATAATTTCATGCTCCTTAGAATTCAATTTTACCTCCCATATTTGTGAGATTTCATTATTACATATTTAAACATGAATCGTTTTTCTGTCACAGAGACTTAAGTCTTGTCGGAGTTGATAAACATGCTGACAACATTGTTAACTTATTATGAGAACAGAGAAGAAATAATATTCGATGATATTTCATCAAGGGAAGCATCAAGATTATTGTTGAAATTTATGATTTTATCCTCAAATTTCATCGTATAAAATTATGAATAACTCGAAAACGACGCGTTTTATTGACACACCCTGTATAGTAATTAGCAGTAAAACTAATTCCAATTTTCTTCCAAAAAGGAAGAATTAAAGATAAATATAAATATACCAACAGTTGTTCGAAACTGAAGAAGTAATTGCTGAAAGTGCAGACACAGAAAATGTGAAGCTGTTGAAAATGAGGACACAATGCCTTTAGAGATCTCTGAACCATTCCCGCATACCTCAGAGCCAATATACAACATATTACTAATGACGAAAGAAAAGAACACATAACTAATCGTTTATTTTTGCCCTTGTCAGTCCACCGAACCAACCCAGCCCTCATAAAATTAAGGACTGACGCCACTGTGGCCGATTATTAGTTTAAGAACCCATCTAAACCCGGGCCCATTGTTTTTATAATCTGAACATCGTCGTTTAGTAACCAAATTGTGTACCAGGAAAACGACCCGATCATCGGATCGGCCTGAGTCTCGTGTTTTTTATCGCTGTTCCAACGACACATCGCAGCTTCGGATCTTGTAGAAATGCAAGGTCAATTTGGCTGTCTGCTGGGGGATCTATGGGTGATGTACTGGGCGATTCGGTTTTGATGATTGAAATGTTAGCCTCAGGATTTATTGCGAATCAACTTTTCTTGACTGTATTTATCTTCCATAAGAACTTTTTTACATTAGTACAAAAAAGGAAGTCCAGATCAATACCATCAAATTCCGGCCATAAAAAATCATTAATTATCGCTCCATAGCGCAATCCATTCCCTATACAGTCAGCGCGACAGGTCGCTCTCACCGTATAGGAAACGGAATGCACAATGGAACACTCCGTTTCCTAGCAGATATGCGCGATGTGCTCACTGCCCTGTTTGTCTTTTGGGTGCCGATGGGACAAATTGCAAATTTTTAATAAAGTTTTCTCACTTTCTGTATAGCTTTAGGTATAGTCTACCACATTTTTCCTCTGTAAACATTTTTGTAGTCGCGGTTTTTTTTCAGCAAACCTCTCGTAAGTCGACCATATTTTCATTTTTTTTTTACTCATATGTACTCTTTTTTTGTAAAATGCAATCATAAAAACAATCTGGGAAAAATGAGAAAACATGATTGTCTACCAATATGAACATGACTGAAAATCGAATTTTTAAAATTATTAATACACTCCTGATTTTTTCAGAATCGGTTTATATAACCATATGAAATATGAAAATGCAATCGTCCCACAGAAAAATGTGGCTTTTTTCTTGTCCGACAGATGATAATCGACGATTTTTTTCGAGTTTTCAAATTCATTAATATTTGTTGGACAAGAATGAATTTATATTTTAGAGAGATTCGTTTCATAGACAAAACAACTGTCCACCATACAAAATGCGGCAAATCCTTAGTCTAGTTGAATATAATGGTTTTGTTTCAGAATCTTTTCCCGATTATTATTGAAATGAAACTATTGATTTTGATTGAAAGTGTATAATTCAAATTGTTTACTGACATTTTTATCCAAATCTAATAAAAAAAACATGAAAATACTCCTTCCTCACATTGAATTCATTGTAACAAGACGAATGGTATCCAGTAAAAGTATCACACCAATCGCCAGGTAGAATGACATTATTGACATTTCTATACATATTTGTGATTATGATGTTCTCTTGATGCCACGAATATTTTGCACAGTTTAAGGATGCCCCTTTCTCCTTTTTCGTTTTAAAGCTACGGATATTTTTCAAATGTTTGCACAAAAAACACTCCATCACTACTAAGAATATTATATCGGCAACGACTGAAATTGCCGAACTTTATTCGTCGGACAGCTGGATAACAGTATTCAGCACTTCTTAAATGGTCCTCAAAAAAATCAAATGTTTATTTGTAACGTGAGCAAAGTTATATCCGATAAATGCATATAGTCTATTCATAACCAAATGAGAGCAGTGAATCCTTTCATTTTTGAATGAACGCCACATTTTTTTGTCGGACAACTGGTGCACTACATTGTATTATCAAGGTGGAGAGAGAATAAGAAAAAAAAAGACGTTATTCATAATTTTTTATCGCAAAAAATCTTCGTTTTCCATTTGTCGGACAAGGAATTCGCTACACTTTTTTGTCGGACAATTGCATTTTCATACTTCATATGGTTGTATCAACCGATTCTGAAAAATTCGGGAGAGTATTAATACTGCGATTTTCAGTCATGTAGGTACCTATATGTTGGTAGACAATCATGTTCTCGCATTTCTCCCAGATTGTTTTTATAATTGCATTTCACAAAAAAGAGTATGTTTGATTCAAGAAAAATGAAAACATGGTCGACTTACGAGAGGTTTGCTGAAAAAAACCGCGACTACAAAAATGTTCACAGAGGAAAAATGTGGTAGACTATCTATACTAATATTTCTATTCTAATATTATAAAGAGGAAAGATTTTTATTTTTGTTTGTTTGATACGAATAGGCTCAAAAACTACTGGACCGATTTCAGAAATTCTTTCACCCTTAGAAAGCTACATTATCCCTGAGTGACATAGGCTAAACTTTTCACCCGAAAAAATTAAGGATACCTACTATAACTTCAATAATTACAAAAAAATCAGCCAAAATCAGCTATTTTCACGTGCGCTGCAAAAACCGTAAGACTTACGTGGATACAATGTATGACGGAAATGTACCTCTTGGATAGTTCTACAAAAAAGTCCGCGATAGCATGTATCTATCTCTCAAGATTGACTTGCTATCACCTGTTTATGGTAATCAGATGTTTTCCAAAATTATGCACTATTTGGGAGTGTGTTTTTATGAATTGGGTATTGATCCTAATCCAACCTAATACGTTATTTATCCCCAGTATTTAATTTAGAACAAAATTGCCCCTCACATCATACAATTACAACGAGTACATCAAAACATATGGCAGGTTGAAGTTTTGAAGATGAAACCGGCGAAACCGCCGCGTGTAACAAATTTCTACTCGGGCGAAGCTGGGACGGCCTGCTTGTTTCATTATAAAGAGGAAGGTTTGCCGTTAATAATAGAAAATAACATCAGCCAAATAACCACCACGACCACGACTACAGGACCATAAACTTTTCATGAAATTTTACATAACAAAATCGCACAGTGGCAGCCCTATGTCCTCGATAGCCTCACAGATTTCATCTTTGAGGTCTTGAATCGACGCTGGGCTCTTGGCGTAGACCATCTCCTTTACATGGCCGCAAATGAAGAAGTCGCGAGGTGTTAAATCACAAGATTGGTGGCTCTCTTCGAGATATAACACGGTCCGGAAACTTTTTCCGTTAAAGATCAATGATTTCGTTGCTTGTGTGGCACGTAGCGCCGTCTTGTTGAAAGTAAACGTTGTCCAATTTAATACCATCCAATTCCGGCCATAAAGATCATGAATCATTCCTCTATAGCGCAATCCATTCACCATAACTGTTTTAGAAACCGTCTATGCCAAGTTTTCACCATTTTTATAGTGAATTTTAATAATTACAATGCGCTGTTGAAGCGTGTGTATCGTTCCATTTTTGTTAATGGTGTAGTTTCTTTTTGTCAAATGTCCAAAATGACAGCTTCAAAAGTGACATCTACCCATATAGTGGACTATTCAAAATCACACCTCGCATTGGAAAACTGTTAATCTTGTAAGGGTTTCTTTGAGAAATTCAAATAATAATTTCGATAGATCCAGAGACTTTACAACGCTTTTACAGCGATGTGAAGCTCTATTATTGGCATTGACCCACAACATGTTGAGCAACCGAGCAACGGTGTCTGAAATGTGAGAAGAGATTTCCTTGAACCTCCTCCCTCATGAAGGAAAAGGTAACTAACCAAAAAATCTTTTGTCAGTGGACAAACACGAACATACACACCATCAAACATTCCAGAGGGAGAAACTTTCCCCTAGACCTTTATAAATTTTCAGCAGACGTTCAATGACGCGTAAGGGTTGAAGAAAACGGTCCGACGGAAAGAGGAAAGTAGGCAATTAGCACCGGAAAAAGGAAAATTGTCGCAGCAGTCCCTTTTCCCTGGTCCGAACATTCGGCCAATTTATGTTCTCCAGAAAATTACCCTGTTTTTCCGACCTGCTGACCATAACGACCACGGGTCTTCGACGTCGGAGGGTAAACAAATGATTAACTATGGAGATATGACGTGAAAGAAAGTTTCACAGAAAAAAAAATACACCACTTTTTTTAAATACAGATTATCTTATTAAACAGTTCTTCCGAAGTCATAAAAAGTAGGTCAATATCGGAGGTTGAAAGGTCTAGTGGTGTGGTGATATCGGTATTGAAGAATTGAAATAAAATGACAATTAAATTACAACATTTTTGACGAATTCCATACAATGTTCCGAAACAGAGTCTGAGTTAGGTAAACACTCAGCTAAAATCAGATCTGATAACAAAAAGTTCTCCCCTCAATAACATGAGGGAATCTGAAAAGTGGAATTGTAAAGATCGAAAAATCTACGCCAATGTTACTTAGAATGATGAGAGTAGAACATACCTGTGTAAACTCAAATTAGAAACCAGATAGTCCAACTTACCTCAAACAGGACACTCAGAAAACATTTTTCCAACGTATTTTAGTGATAACATTAAGAAATAAATCCAAATCTCACTTTTTATACACAATAAAGATATCGCAATAACAACAATGTTCAAGACGTCATAAGTTACACAAAATTAAAATTGCGGTGCGAAATTAATGAATGCACTAGCTACAGATCCAGAAAACGTAAGGTGCTCATTCATTATCTGAGGCAAAAACATTTCGATACTTCAGTATAATGTAAATGTGACAAAGAATGCACATTATTTGAAGAAAAGAATATCCATTTCTGACGTTCAAGCACAAATGAGTTAATGAATTTCATTCTAAAACACTTTTCATCTTGATTGAAAGTTTTTTTATTTTAAAATTCAAAGGAGATATAATTTGAATACTACAAACTACAATTTCGGAGGTGTTAGGAAAATGGAATCTTACAACACCATTTCCAATAAAAACAATAAAGCTACAAATTATAAATGAAGTTAAGTGTACCATTGATAGCATCAAATAATAAAACTACAAATTATAAGTGAAGTTAAGTGTACCATTGATAGCAGTGAAATCAAATTACGATTATCCCAAGACGGTATTTCAAGCACAGAGATATTGTAATAATGAAAGTCCTACTCGAAAATATTGGACAGGAAGGACTTCAATAAATGATGAATTATCTACACAGTTATCTAATCAGAATCATTGCTGTCGGTGAAATGAAATTCCTTTTAGGTAACTGCTTTATTGCACTCAAATTATCACTCGAAAATATTGAATTGGCGAGACTAGGCTTAGCTAAACGATTAATATAAATATAGTTAAGTATAGCATTGATATCGGTGAGAGCCAATTCCAATTATCTCGTTTAATTTTCCTGAAACATCCGATATTGTATGTAGTATTCAAATCAACACTCGAATATATTGAATTTGAGGGACTACGCTTGATTAAATGATAAACTATCGATATAGTTGAGTGTACCATTGATATCGGTAAAAGCAAATTCTGATTATCTCTAGACGTTAAGAAAGAAACACGTGACCTCTACTGAAGGTTATGAAAAGTGCTACTCGATCTCAATTTCAATTCGACAAAAAGTCTAATTATATAATAATTATATATTATTAGTGCCAACACCCTGTTTTTTATAGATCCATAGAAGGTAATAACGACAATATTGGATAACTCTGTGATTATTGAAACAACATTAAATGCCAATTATGCCCCTTGTTTTTCCAATGTCCATATCAATTAAATCAACCAATATTCTCTTAATTGAATTATGATTGACATTTGTGTCACACTTTTAATTTCAACGCCTACGCATGTGCTGAATAATTCAAAAACATTGTAAACAACGTATATTTTTTTACATACATAATAATATTCATAATATTTATTCATTACGTTATACATATGTATATAACAAGGAGTAGATTGGACATAGACACCTTGGAGATTGCATATTTCGCAAATTTTCAAGCAATTATGTTGTAGTTAACTCATTTTATGACAAAATATAGGGATTGCTAGCACTTAACATCTTTTTATACTGTATAATTTCATATATCGCTAACCACCAAATGAAAATTCTCGAAAAACTCTACCAGATGGTACCTACTAACAGTTTAGTTTCGACCAAAAGTGAACCCTGATCATTATTCTTGAGGTTACAAATCGAGAGGAAAATCTAACCTCATCCACATCATCCTCGAAATCAGTGAAATTACCAAACGTCACTTCCACTCCAATTCACCATCATCCCCCTTAACATCGACAAAAAATCCGCCATGTGCTCATGCTTCTGACATTGACACCGCCTGTCAGTTCAGATGGCGTTCTATGCGATATGTCCCACGTTAGATCGCATCGCTTTTTTATTAATATCATGTCGGACAAGGTATTGGATACCAATTAAAACCATGGTAAAAGATATCTGATGATTGTTTCAAGAAGACTGACTGCGTTCGTCTCTGGTTTAAGGTTACCTTTTGCGGTAGGACTATAAGAATCTCTGACAGCTTGCGCGACTATAGATAGGTCATCTAAATTGTGAAGTTGACGATGAAATTGTTTTTCAGTTTGTGACGGCAGGTATTTTTTCTTGATAAGGTCTTCCAGAAGCTTCAATAAAACCTAAAAGGTCATGAAGATATTGTTCGTCTTTTGTTTAAGCTTAATTTTATTGTGACTGCAGATAATTTGTATATTGACCAATTGAAGATTACAGACATATTTGTCATTCATATAAGAGTTCTGTGATGCGACTGATGCGTAATCGAAACTAAAACTCGATGAATCTGCTAAAGACCAGACCAATTTAAGACCACTTTTTCGAGTAACTCAGGCCTTATTTCAGCAATAACACGAGTAATGTTGTCTTCCAAAGCGTCTTTCTGGTTTATCAGCATAACCAATGACTTGGCATAATCCCAAAGGAAATAATCCATTGGAGTTATGTCGCATGATCTTGGAAGCCAATTAATTGGACCTTTTCTTGAAATAATGTTATCGTCAAATATGTCTTGCAATAAATCAATTGTTACGGTAGCAGCATGAGGTGGAGAACCATCTTGTTGAAACTAAAACACTTCTGAGTCTATACCATTCAAATTTTGAAACAAATAATCATTGATCATCGATCTGTAACGAGCACCATTCACTGAAACATTAGCTCCAGCAACGTTTTCAAAGAAATATGGACTGATGGTCCGATGATGCCTTCAGTGTGTAAAGAACACCATACAGTGCATTTTTCAGGATGCAATGGAACCTGCAGAACTTCTTGAGGATTGTTTTCACTCCATATACGGCAATTTTGATTTTTTACGCAGCCGTTCAACCTAGAATAAGCTTCATCACTAAACACAATTTTTCGATAAAAAAGTGGATCATCTTGAAGCTACTTGTTGTGAACCTCGACGAATAGACAAATCTGGATCTTCATTAACAATATCACCCACAGCAGCAATATTTTCTTCTGTACGTACAGTTCTTTGTCTTGTTTGTTGTTGTTCGACGAATAAGCTGCTCTGATAGACGACTATGTTAACCATTAAATTCACGAAGTGCTCTATAAGTTTGGCGAATAGAACACTGATTTTGAAAATAAATTTCAACAATTTGTAAACGATACTGCGGCGTGAGTCTTCACATAATAATTTGTCAATGCTTACTGAACAGAGATGTCAAAACAGCATGGCTTCTACTTTCTGTTAAATCACAGTTATCCCTTTCGAAAAATCTGTCACTCTAAAAAAAACACCCGATATTAGGCTGTCAAATTGTAACATGCTGTATACTTTGCGAAGAGATACAGGAAATCAATAGCAGCATCTCAACGTTGCCCACGATTCGCATATATCATCTCCAGATCAGAAAATTCCAATAAAATAATATGTGATTACACTTGGACCCATAAATATCCATCGCTTGAACCAACAACGGTAAGAATTAATTGGTCCAATTTCCGTATGATTGAATATCGCTTTGTAAACGTCGTCACAAATTACAGTCTTCGAACGTTATTACGACAAAAATGACAGTTTGATCACTATGTCCGTCGGAGTCATTACAATTATAAATTTGTCAACCAACTGGCCGTGCTCGAAGAGTTTTGTGGAGAACCATTTGGTTTAGTCGAAGTCATGGTTTGTGTATTTTGTCGTGAAGTCTTTCTGGATTGGCTATGGTTCTAGCTCCTTGATATAATCCGAGTAGCACCACGAGAAAACAAGCTGGATTAGCTTCTGGAAAAACTTCTCAAGAAGATTCTGGAATGTCCTCTTAAGGTCCATTTACAGTAAATCATCGATTTCTTTGGTATTTCATTCGATAAATCATTCGAAATACAGCTCGACTGGAACAGATGGGACTTGAGTATAGAGTCACAATCATCTGCAGAAATAGTCTGGTACACAGACGGTTCAAAGGCAGATGAAGGAATAGGAGCGGGAATATTTGGAGTGAGGCCAAGAAGGGATTAGGGATTACATAATACCTTTCGGCAAACACGCCACGATTCTCCAAGCTGACACACATGCCATTAGGACATGCATACAGAAGAACCTGGAAAGTGGCTACCAAAGAAAACACATCCACATTCTCTCTGACAGCCAGAGCGCCATCAAAGCTCCAACTCGACACAGATAAAGTCTAGACTCGTCTGGGAATACCTTCAGGACCTTCTGGAGCTGGCAAAACACAACAAGGTCACTCTGATGTGGGTGCCAGGTCACAAGGGAATAGCGGGAAATGAAAAAGCAGACCAGTTAGCAGCGCCAGAACCGGTGCTTGGAATCAGCAAAAACCGATGCAGGACCCTGATTGAGGAGAATATAAAACAAAGACACCGACAACACTGGGAACAGAGCGACGGACAAACACACAGCAAAGTCATGGTAGGACACACAAGCCAGACTTTTTGAATCTAAACAAAACAAAAGCACGTACAAATTTAAGGTCTGCTTACGGAGCACTGCGGCCTTAGGAAACATCTGAACAGCATAGGAAGACTTGGAGAATCCGTGGATTGTAGACTTTGTGGTGAAGAGGAAGAAACAGCCTCTCACATCATCTTTGAATGCGACGCCCTAGGAAGAAGGTGTCACAGAATCTTCGGAGAAATCAATCCGGAAACGGAAATGAATCCGAAAAACCTCATAAACAGGTTACTGAACCTGATGAAGGACACGAATCTACTCATTCTACTCTCGTGAGGAACCACTGTCTAGAGAGAGATATAATAGACCCAAGTTGGTCGCAGTGTCACAGGGAGTCCAAGTGCTAACCCGGTCTCTTGTTCGTCAGCCATCACTCAATCAGTGGAGGTTTGTGAACAGATAGAAGCATCAAGGAACCATATCTGGAGATGGTAGATTCGTAGAGAAAAACTCGGAATTCAGCATAAAGTATTGATGAAAACAAGAACTTCTTGGTGAATCTTCACAAGATTTTCTACAGTAATAGTTTTGACATATTGCAAGATGTCAATCAGCAATGTACACTTATTATTTGAACCAGGGTCGCATACCATGGGTTGAGCTGTCTCTGCTTCTGATCCACAGAGCCTACAAATCTCATCTGCTGACTTTCCCATACGGTACAAATGATGTTTGTACCACAGTGACTCGTCGGCAGACCTACCATCACCCTAAGCTCAGCCCGTGATAGCTTTAAGAGCCTACTGGTATAGTTCGGTGAAATTATAACGAATTTCTCAGACTGACTAAGTCCAGGAGTGTTTCTCCAGAGGGTTATTCTGTTATCCAACTCCCATTGTTGGACCGCTACCTTATATTGGTCTTTTCCAAGCCTTCAGAAAGGCTCAGGTCCAGCAGGTGTTAACCTTGATGTTTTTTTTTTCGCGAGATCATAAGTTTTTTCATTTCCTTCAACACCACGATGCCCTGGCACCAATAGTAGAGTCACTTTATTGCCTCTGACCAGTTGTTCTATGGTGTTACGGCACTCCCAGGTCAGCAGAGATCCTTGGCAGTTTGGAGGGGCCTCATCTGTCTTAGTGATGAAGATGACAGTTCCTTTGAGGTTCATTTGAAGACACTCCTGGGTGCATAAGTAGACAGCCAGTATCTCGGTCAGCGAAATAGACAGAGATACTGACCACTAGCAATGTCCACTTAGTTTCTATACCAGAAAACTGGAGCCATTTCTAACTGTTTAGTGTTGTTAACTACTCCAGATCAAGTCCACAGTGAACATTATTGTCGCATTTCTGAATCAAAGTGGTGAACCAAAGCAAATCCATGCATCTATTTGAAATCTATTCTATTCCTTGGTCTTTATCAGGTATACCTTGCCTACGTTGTCTTATTCAAACCGACATTCTCCCAATTTTCTTCAATTAAGCCAAGGATTACGCTGAAATCCTCCTTTGTCCTGAATCACATCCCGATTCATCACCCCGCAAAAAAATTGATGGTAGGTACCTCTGCGCAAAGAAACCACGGGACAGTTTCCTGTCCATTGAAAATAACCCCGATTGTTCTTCGCCGATTTATGGTCGACACCGTGTCGGTTTGGGACGGAGAAAGAGTGACAATTGCCGGGACATGTCGGAAATTAACACTCGTAAAAAACGGGTGACATCTAGCGATTGTTCGCGGCAAGAGTACGGCTGAGCATGCGCGCTGAACACGGTGATTGATCGCTGGCGGACAGGATGAGAGCTTTGGGTCGGATTTTGCACCATGAAGGCTTAATCTGGACCCTAGAGCTTCGAGAATCGTTGAAAACAATATAAATTCTTTTTTGTACAACTGTCATTAAAAGTGACTTTTAATGACAGCGAACAATGTTAAAACTAATTGTTTACGTTTTTAGCACTCCATGTTCTTATGATGAAATCAGATGAAAAAAATTCAGCAATTGCAAATTTTTATTATCAATATTTAATAATCATTACTTATGAACATTAATAACATTAACATTAATATTAATCGCAAAACTAGAACAATTACTAACATTGATGCCCTGTGACGTAAGGGAGCTTCGCAACACATTATTAGAATCCTCAGCACCATCAGTACTTGTAGAAACCGGAAGTACAATATTGGATGATGATGATCCGAAATCTGTTGAGGTTGGGCGAATTCTTTCAGCAATGACATTTCTATATGCAATGGAATGACCAACATAGCCCTCGGCTACCGTCGTAGACTTCCATCCACCATGTTTTTTAATATCCGTAATATTGGCTCCTGATTCTGCTAGCAATGAAGCGGAGGATCTTTGAAAACAGTTTCCTGTATATTGCTTTGGTTCTGGCAGTTTGAGGAATTCGGCAACAATAGATGGAATTTTCCCAAATGTATTGATGGCAACTGGATTGGCAGTGCATTTATCCATGTATTTCAGGAAAAAACGACGATGTTTGATGACAGAAGGGCGCAGTGCAAAGTACTTATGAAAATAGTCAGCATACTTCCCAATAATACTGAAAGAACGACTGACTTTCGTTTTTGTGTTTGGAAGTTGTATAGGTAACCAATGATTTATTTGTTATTTCGATGTCTTCCACTGATAAATAACCCAATTCTTCACGCCGACAGACTCCAAATAATCCGAAAATAGTTGCAACCTTAACCATTAAGTATTTCTCATCTGGTGCCTCATTTATAAACTATTCAACTTGTTCACGAGTGAGAATTTACGATTTTTTTGGGACGATATCCTTCACTTTTCCATTTCAAATATGCTATTACCTTGAAATATTTACTAACATCCACACCATTTTTGACAAGGGCGCTTGACTTTATCATTGAAAATTCGCTCCACAAAGTTGATGAACTCCATATTTTTGATTTTTCTACTAAGTATGCCTGGAAAACAGGTTCACTGAAGTTCCCTTCTACATTTTTCAATTTACACCAGGCCAGGAAATTGTTATATGCAATATCGTACTGCTGAACAGATTTTTTAGTTAGGAGTTCCAGATTTGCTCTTCTTGCAGACTCTTCAATATCCACAGGAACAACCAAATTGCACTTTTATTAATAATTGGACTCTCGACAAACATATTAAGCAGTTAAAAACCCAAGACGAAAATTGGATAGGAACGAAATTCAAATGACAGCTTCTTTTCTTATTTGTTAGTGATCATAACGTTTATTGGCATTGCAAATTCGCCCATTTCATTATCAAAATAGCGCAGTTGTACAAAAAACATTGTATGGTATTTGTGTTAAAGGTGATTTTATTTTGTTCGTGAAATTGTTCAATTCGCTCCGCTCATTTCACAAACTTTTTCACTCACAAAATAAAACGTCACTTTTAACACTCATCATATCATAAATAACTATTTTATTTGAACATGCATGTTCAAATGACACACTCTATATGCCTAACATCTTTGAACAACTGTAGCTGTATATCCAATTATGGATCTATGGATTTATAAATTTCATCTGTAATGCTAGAAGGATTTTTTTGCTTTGAGTTCAATGATAAATTGAGTTTCGTTCGTTTTTTCCCTTCAAAGGCTATAGTTTCTCGAACTATGGCGCTGAACCAATAACGGTCTGTTCCACCTTGTGTCCAATCAAGTGTTTTATTTCGATTTCACCTCATTATTTCCCATCATATATTTCACTAACCTGAGTTATTACGAATCTGAATTACTACGACATAACATAGAGTTCTACCAAACATAGACGATCGCAAGCCAAAAGTATAAAATGTATCTTTAGATCTTCATGTGAGGGATCGTAATGCCTAGATCCTGCCAATGAGACTGATGAGATCCACTACAAATTCTTTTCAATGGGGCGAACTTTATACACAATACAAGTTTGCAAGATTGTTGTCACGGAACGAATTCACTTTGCTAGGTACGAATATAACAGGCTGCGATGTAGGGAAGAATATTAGGATATATGTCTGTTAAGTGTGGCGAACTGAGCCGTATGACCATTGAGACTAGGGGCAGATTTATCCAGGTAGGAAAGAGTTAAATCGTTTCTTATTATGGATAATCAAGACTGTCTTTCCTCACGAGAAAGACGACGACCAATCGTTCAATTCCCTGGTGCTACCACATTACCATACTCCTCGCCGTCCAAACAAAGTGCGTCCCGATAGACCGGGTACATAGAAAGGGAAAACCGATCTCTTGTTCAACCAGAACGTGTTAATAGTAAATTCTAATTAACTCTGAATGGTAACAACGGAGGTGTTGTTCATACATTACAGAAAACATGATGGCCATTCTCGCGTCACCGTTATTTAAACGGCCGTTCAGGTTGTCGCAACTCTGACGGCAGTTCTTCACCGGTCTCCGAACGACAAGTCCTCCGGTTCTTGTCTGCATTGTTATCGCTGGAGATTGACGTCGATTTTTTTCTGTCATGGTACCGTGGGAGATCTCCCCGGATACGTTTGCACGATGGGTATCCATGGTTGTCGTGATTGCGCTTCTTCTTTTAATGGTGGTGTTTGTAAACCTCCGCTCAAAGGACCAATGTAATCAACGTGACTATGGAATATCTTATATTTAACCGTTCGTCAAATTTATCCTCTACCTGTAACTAATTTGAAGATATTCATATCTAATAATACTTTTTCGGGATTTCTGTATCCTTTATAAGGTTCTTGAAGCCAATAGAAACCTTTTTTCCATTTTCCCGAATTCAACCTGTTAAAAAGATATAGCCATTTGAAAAAGAAATTCGACCAAATACTTGCCTGATACGATTGAAATTGAGTTAATACATTTAGGGAATACTCAAGTAGGTACTAATCTTACCGAAATTAGAATGTTAGGAACTTGAAATTTCCTCACCATAAGATGAGAGGTTTTTCATTCAATCTATGACTAATCAACCTAATCTAACCCATGTTGCATTCATACAAAAATCTTCTACGATGCCAGATTGTTCATTTTTTTCTTCAAACAATGGTATAACCGTTTGTCTTGCGAGTAAGTGGGTGCGCAAGACACACCGTAAGATCTATGAATCGACTCATCTCAAATCAAATATTGTTGTTCTGTGTCTCAAACTCTCAAACGTCAGCCTCTGCGAATGACACCGCGATCTGCAAGTGTAAACAAATATTGAGAAAAGTATTTCTACAACTTTACTCCAATCACTTTTATTTAATCACATATGAGGCCATGGTTTCGTTTTCAGGAGTTGGTGAACCTGATGAAAAGCACAGAACATATGATGAAAAGTCAGTGCGCGCACAGAAAATATCGTTAATGACAAAACGACGTTGCCAGTTTCTTTGTTTACATCAAAGAAAAAGTATCAGAGATATTCCACATTTTGTTAGGTTTACAATTTGTTCGCAGATTTTTGGTATTTAATCGATATTTGCAGGTGAGTTTTTCGTCGAATATCCAAGATTAACATGAAAAAGGAGGATAATGTCCGTAAGTTGGAACAAACTACTAGTCCAATTCTGATATCCAAGATTAACGTATGTTTATTGTTTTTAGCACCAGTTTGGAGCGTGAGGACGATTTTCAAGACCAGGACGAATGTTTACATTTCGAGGTTGAAGGGGTACACGGGAATTTCGTTGAAAAAGCTGATATTTGAACAGATATCTCATTAGATGGATCGGATGGAGCCTCGAGAGGTCGATTAAGATGATATTTTTCAGGTTTTCCAAGGAATTTGGCGATATCTGAGCAGATTTGCAAAAGTTAGGTACCTCACTATTGAGGTGGAACTTAGACCTAATTCCCTTATGAGAAACGCCTTCCAAAGGTCGAGATGGTGAAAAATGTATTCTTTAGATGTTGTTTGAACGAACGCAGCCGAGTTTTATATCCAAACATTGATTTTGTGAAAGTTATCAACAAAATAAAATTGACATTATTCTTGATTCTTGTAATTACCCATCAATTCATCTTATATCTTTGGGTTGATTTTTTTAATGAATTCTTGATTAGAATCAACAATTGATGTCGTCAAGTCTTGAACTTTCAGTTCTAGAGGATAATAAACATTAAATCTTCACTAGCATGCATATGAAAATTATGTGAAAGCAATGCAATTTTCTTCCATGGCGAAAAATAATATATTTCAACAGTGATCTCTTGTACTTTTCATGCAAATAACTAGAAATGGAATCCTTTCTATCAATTCATATAAACGTTAATTATTTTCGTCCATCACATCATTTCCAATTCCTTTATTTTCCGAATAAATTCACATTCTGATAAATACGCTAAGAATGTAGAAAGGGCAACATAGTGTTGACTTGGAACATAAAAATATTTTGAAAAACGTCATAACTTCGATACAGAGTGGAATGTGTCAAATTTCCAGTGCCAGAGTTGTGATTTTATAATTGTGAATGGAGTATATATTCTTTTAAAAGGGGAAATTGAATACTTTAGGTGTTTTTCTTCGATCTCGTGAGGATTATGTGAAAGGCTTTCAGTGAATTAATGTTATATTAACCGTGCAGTGTCGAGTTAATAAAATTCCAAGTGGATATTGTTTAGATAGAAACATCGTCACAGATTATTTACTTATTTAGTGCTATTATTTTATTTGATGAACATTCTGACAGCATTGTTAACTTGTAGTGCGATCAGAGAGTTGATAGTTTTTCTGCGATTTGGTTTATATTTTAAATCCAGAGAAGCATGCAGATTATTTTTGATATTCAGGATTTTTTCGTCCAATTTTATTGGATTGAATTAGGAATAACTCGAAAACGACTGCAACCGTCTCTGTTGCCGTCAAGTAATGGTTTCCCACATTGATTTCACAGGGATGTAAAAACGCAGATTAGGTTACGTTGACAATGAAGATTCTGATCTTCTTAATACAATAAATCAAACGAAAGGTGACCAGCAATTCGTCAAGTATTTCCGAAGAAAAAATTAAATCCGACCAAGAAGAAACGATATGGAAGAGTGGACCTTACGTCATCAAGTCCAAATGCCCTTTTTCTTCAATTTGGGGAGACAGCTCAACAGGTTTCGATTCTGGCGCTAGTTTTTGAAATGTGTCCGATCGAAAAAGCGGTTCCGTTTTTAACGACGACATGACATTTTCGATAGACAATGGACTATTTCATTATAAGATGGACCTGGGGATTACACAGAACCGTATTCAGTTCATTTTGGTGATGTGTTTCTATTAATACGAATTTCTTCGTGAAGAAGATTTAGAATGTATTTACATATTTTAAGTTTTCATGAAGAATAATATCGTGATATTTTTTTTCTTTTATTTGATCTTTGGATTTTTCATTCCGAATCTTATAATATTGAATCTCAATAAGTCAAGTGAGACCAAATTAATTCTCAAACTTGAATTATAAATATGAGGAAAGAATCTATCGAAGTAAATCTGATTTTGAATTAAATTCATTCTAAAACACCAAGGGAAGTGCAGAGAACGCCTTCGTCATAAATAACGACTCCGTGGCGCAACGGTAGCGCGTCTGACTCCAGATCAGAAGGTTGCGTGTTCAAATCACGTCGGGGTCATAATTACTTTTTGTCCATACCTCTGCCTTATTTCGGTCGAAATATTTTTTTTCCACATGAAGTGTAGAATTCTATTCTCATTCTCCATTCATGTTCGTTGACGGCTTTCATTCTGGGCGGAAGTTTATGAGATCTACCTAAAGCAAAACTCCTTGTTTGGCAAAAAATCATCGTCGTCGTTTTCCATTCATATGATGACATCAAAAATACTCTGAATGATTTACTTGGAACCATTTCCTCACAATAAAGCTATCTAATAGTTACGTATGGGCTTAAGAACTTTCTGAATCAGCCAGTGTCTATTCAGATTACAGTCCGCCCCTGTCGCCAAACTTTGAATGCTCACGCTGAACTCGATTCTTACTGCCTTTTACCTGTGAAAAGACATGGATAACTTGTTCCGATAGATGAAAACATGGAAAGACTGATTCTTTCGGTTTTTTAAACTTTCAGGAATGATTAGTTATGAGACTGGCCACAGAAAAACCAGTTTAATTTATAGACCTGCGTCTCGCTTATTTCGTCCGCTCGGGCAGTAGCTATATGGTTATCTGTATTCTGGACCGATGCAAACTTTATTGCTTCATACGGACGCTGGAGGAACAACTCCCCTGGGAGCCTGTGGAGGAAAAACTAACGCGCTTTGCTGATTGAGTAACGTGGCAAGTTCCATGAGCATTCGACCAAGTTTGGGTTTGAAAAGAAAGCTGCAATTTATGCGATGTTACGTTTACGTCTAAAAACGATTTGAAGGATTTCAATACGCAGTTTTATGCGAAAATTTCAAGATCTATAACTATACTTTCATCTGGGTTCAGCCTCTCACAACTGGTATCGAGGAAGCCTTCAAAGAGAAGCAAAAGATCAATGAGTTTCACATCTTGATTATTCCTATTATCCGAATGAAGGGCAATGGTGAGGAATCAGAAGCTAGATTCGCAGATTTCAGATGAGAGCACCTTGAACGAAACAACGACAAGTGGTCGTCTCATATCTGATGCATAAGATCGGTTTCTGACTGTGTCGATCCGAAGAAAGCTTTTTGGTAGTTGTCTTCTCATGCAACACAAAGAGATCCCAAAGATGACCCTGCGACTTCTTTTTAGGAAATTGTGACGCATTTGGTTACTTTTTTGAGAGGTTGCTGAAAGCTCTATGTCTCCTCCAAATGTCTGCCACCAGAGAACTTCCAGAGAAGTCTTGGCGATATCCTACATGGATATTCTCAAACAACTCAGGCAACACGAAGAGATCCCACAGATAGCCCTGCGACTCCTTTTAAGGAAGTTGTGACGCCTTTTGTGACTTCTTAGAGAGGTTGCTGAGAGCTCTATGTATCCTCCAAATGTCCACCACAAGAGAACTCCCGAAGAAGTCTTGGCTCTGCCACTTCTTGTTAGGAAATTGTGACCCCTCTTGTTACTTCTTTGAGAAGTTGCTGAGAACTTTATGTCTCCTTCAAATGTCTGCCACCAGAGAACTCCCAGAGAAGTCTTGGCGATATCCTACGTGGATATTCTCAAAGAACCCAGGAAACACAAAGAAATCCGAAAGATAGCCCTGCGACTTCTTTTGAGCAAATTGTGACGCCTTTTGTTACTTCTCTGAGAGGTTGCTGAGAGCTCTAAAGCTCCTCCAGAGTTCCACCACCAGAGAACTCTTGAAGAAGTCTTTGCGATATCCTACCTTATGGATATTCTCAAATAAGTCACACTGGGAGTTCTCTGGGAAGTCGCATACACCTCCAGCGGTGAGATCAATAGGAGCTCGCATAAAGATCAATGAGATTGAAACGAGAGGAAGGTGTTTCTTCATTTGCTAATCACAATTTCTTGTTCTTGTTATTTTCAAGATAACTTCGGGAGCTCGCAATGTGAATTTCCTAATCTCGGGGCACTTTGAATAAATATCCCTGCGAGCTCGCAATGGGAACTTCTCATTCTGGTTGCATTCTTGACATCTGTGAGAGATCGCAAACTGAATAAATTGAGAATTTGGCTCAGGAACATCGAAAAGCGATCTCTGAGGGATCGAAATATGAATTTCTCATTCTGATTGCATGATTGATTGATTGATTGATAGGCTGACAAACAAGAGACCGGGTTAGCGCTTGGCCTCCCTGTGACACTGCGACCAGCTTGGGTCTATTGTATCACTCTTTCGTCAGTGGTTCCTCACGAGAATAGGTTTGTGTCCTTTATCAGGTTCAGTAGCCTGTTTATGAGGTTTTTCTGATTCATTCCCGTTTCCGGATTGATATCACCGAAGATTCTGTGTCGCCTTCTTCCCAAGGCGTCGCATTAAAAAATTATGTGAGAGGCTGTTTCTTCCCCTTCACCGCAGAGTCTGCAATCCACGGGTTCTCCAAATATTCCTATGGTGTTCAGATGTTTTCCAAGGCCGCAGTGTCCCGTCAGTAGACCTACTATTATACGTGCCTTTGTTCTGTTTAGATTCAAAAAGTCAGCTGTCAAGGTTTGGCTTGTGCGTCCTACCATGGCTTTGCTATGTGTTTGCCCGTCGCTCTGTTCCCAGTGTTGTCGGTGTCTTTGTTTTATCCACTCCTCAATCAGGGTCCGGCATCGGTTTTTGCTGATTCCAAGCACAGGTTCTGGCCCTGTGAATGGCGTTTCAGATGCTTGTCTTGCTAACTGGTCTGCTTTTTCGTTGCCCGCTATTCCCTTGTGACCTGGCACCCACATCAGAGTGACCTTGTTGTGTTTAGCCAGCTCCGGAATGTCCTGGAGGCATTCCCAGACGAGTCTAGACTTTATCTGTGTCGAGTTGAGAGCTTTGATGGCGCTCTGGCTGTCAGAGAAAATGTGGATGTGTTTTCTTTGGTAGCCACTTTCCAGGTTCTTCTGTATACATGTCCTAATGGCATGTGTTTCAGCTTGAAATATCGTGGCGTGTTTGCCGAGAGGTATTATGTAATCCCTTCTTGGCCTCACTCCATGTATTCCCGTTCCTGTTCCTTCATCTGTCTTAGAACCGTCTGTGTACCAGACTATTTCTGCAGATGATTGTGATTCTATACTCGAGTCCCATCTGTTCCAGTCGAGCTGTGTTTTGAATGTTTTTTCGAATGAGTATAGAGGTTGCATGTAGTCTGAAATCATCTGATTGCATACTTGACATCTCAGAGAGCTAGCAACAAGAATAAATTGAGAATTTCGCTCATAAACATCACAAGGTGATCTCTGGGAGCTCGCAATGTGAATTTCCTATTCTGGGCCCACTCAGGATATCTCTGCGAGCTCGCAATGAGAAGTTTTTATTGACATCTTCGAGAGCTCGCAAAATGAATAGCAAGGCACACACGAAAGGGAAATCTGTAAGATCTGATCGGCAGTCCAGATCTGTAACAGATCTGGACGGCGGATAGGATCGCTCCCGCCGATCTGGTCCGTCGCGGATCATATATCTCATTGATCCGCGACAGACCATATCGGCGGGAGCGATCCTATCCGCCGTCCAGATCTGTTACAGATCTGGACTGCCGATCAGATCTTACAGATTTCCCTTTCGTGTGTGCCTTGCTAATGAATTGAGAATTGAGATTACATAGCGATCTGTGGGAGATCGCAATAGGAGTTCGCATGAGTGTAACATCTCAGAGATCTCGCAAAGAAGACTGCGTTTCCTGAATTATAATGCAACACTGGCTTCTTAACCCCTCTGGTGTTTTGGTTCAGATTGAATCAGTTCAGCCGTGAAACTACATTCTCCTCAACTTTTGAGAAGGATTTTTCGACACTTTTGAAGTAAATGAAATCCTGTCATTTCTTTAATTTTTAATTCAGACAATCTTGACGCGAAAACTGAAAATCTCCTATTTATGAAAACCCTAGATCAACCATCCAATCTTTCTTCATTATCAAGCAATATCTAAACCCTCTTTCAGTCCATCCCAAAATCTACCAAAACTCCAGCATCCAACAATTCCCAGCAACACAAACAACGACTCCGAGATCCAGAGACCCGTCCCGTCCACCCTACGAGTTCACTGATGCACGTCCCTGCAGCATCCGAAACAAACGACAAACGCAATTGTTTTCCCGCACGGACAAGAAAACCACCCTCCGTGCAACCCTAAACGACCGCTCGCAAAGTCAACAGACAATCGACGATCGGCGGCGGTACGCCATCCGGCAGTTCGGGACTTTATGCCCGAACGTCAGGCGATCCAGGAACGGATCCGCTAATTTAATTTAGGGACGGGAAGGGTGTCATTTGGAGATTTGTGGAAGTGAGAGGGTATTTAAAGGGGCGGTTTGGCGGATTGAAACAATTCGCGACTGAAATGCTTCGGGTTTAATTGATTCGGTTCCTTGAGGCTTGGTAGGGTAGTATCAGCATTAACTCGGATTTAGCTCTGTTTAGAAACTCTTGGTTGCTTATCGGTACGGCGCAGGATGTAGGCGAGACGATAACGATGCAAATTGTTGATTTTTGGGTCAAGTTTCTCCATGAAACACAGACGGTGTCAGAAAATCGTCTGTGTGGTCTGGGTATGAACGACAGCGGAAAATTCGAGGCTAAGATCGTGAGAATTGCAACTGGCCCAAAAAGCTAAGACGATTATGATACCCTTTCGGAATCCACTAACGGGAGGTGGAAAAAAGAAATCTTTAATTGCTTTAGAAAACGAAGAAGAGGTAGAAGCTGGAGAAGCCTTCAACGGGAAGGTTCTCAGTTGACTCTGAATCGGTTTAGGGTTCTTCAGGTTTTGGAAGTACGATCTCAAAGCGGAGACGGAATAAGTGCTATTCGGGTAATAGCGGAGAAAGTTAAGAGTAGCTGGAGAAGTCTTAAACGGGAAGGTTCTCAGTTGACTCGGGATTCGGTGTTAAGGAAGATTTAAGAAGTAATTCAGTGTCTGGAAGTAGTGTTGGATTAGAAGTTAAAGGTTTAAAAGTTAATTAGAAATATTCAGATCATCTCCCCTCTATAAGACCGGGAGTGGAGTTAATCGGCTAACAACGGGTTAGTGGCGTGTTATGTTGTTGTTTTTAAGGAGATTTTCATCATCCGTTGTTAAGACAAAGTCATGATTGGTAACATTAACACTAGATAGACACCTGATGCCTGAAGAAGAAGAGATCAAGCCCTGTTCCAGCTTGGGGACAGAGGAGGCTGTGCCCCAATCTGTCACCTCCGTAACCTTGAAACCCTGGACGTTCGCCATCGACTCGGATTATCGATTCCCGTCCATCGATCCGACAAATCAAAATTCCACCAAGGCCGACGCGACATCCAAAACCGGCGGAGACCTCGGGGGCGTCCACCCAATCGCGTCCGGTACGCCCATCCGCCCCCTGGCCCCTCGGCCAACATTCGGACGACATCATCTCCGTGGCCGTCTTCTGGACGGTGGTCGTGGCGCGGCGACGGCCCCCCGCGAAGACCCTGCGATACCCGTGGCGCGCGAAGATGGGTGGTCCGCATGGCCAAGCGCCGCGCTATCGCGGCCTTACGCCGAAAACGGCGACGGCGATGGTTGATTTAATGGCGCTGCGGATGGGTCGGCCGGTAGAGAACATTCCTGGGAAGTGAGACCGGGGTCGGTTCACATTTGCCGGGCGAAGACGGGACCTGGTGCCGGGACGGTGTCTGTGAAGATGACGTCGTGGATTTTCGTCAGGATCGATCAATTAGGATGTTAGGGGGACTTGTCGGTGGTTTTCGGGACCTGGGGGAGGGAGGGGACCTGGTGCAGAGAGGATTCCGACGGAGATGACGTCGTGGATTAGCTCGGAATTAGGGTGTTCAATGCTTATATTGTTGAAATTACTTGCTATGCAATCTGAAGGCCTATTGATCACTTATTTATCGCGAGATGAACAATGAAACACAAATTCAATGTTCCGGAGCATGGACCTTCGTAGCCGTAGTTCCCTTAGCCGTAGCATTCATAAAGTTGTAGCATTCATATCCGGAGCCTTCATAGCCGTAGCATTCGTAGCCAGAGCAATCGTAGCCGTAGCCTTCGTAGCCGTAGCCTTCGTAGCCGCAGCCTTCGTAGTCGTAGCCGTAGCCGTAGCCGTAGCCTTCGGAGCCGTAGCCTTCGTAGCCGTAGTCTTCGTAGCCGCAGTCTTAATGAAATTTCACCTAAAGCTGGAAAATATGGCCCCCGAAAACTATCCTGCAATCCTAGCATTTTATTTCGAAAACATACTCCTCTTTTTGAAACCTACGTTCTGAGGAATTGTACGCCACTGCTCCTCCGATAGCGCTAAAAACCATCAAATACGCCGTTTAATGAGTACGCTCCTCGTCTCTCTTCATAGCCATCTCATCGGCCAAAGTCCATACGAACGTGTTTTACTGGTACCAGTGTCTTCGTATGTGTCCTTTACCGGCAAGCGTTTTTATTGGCCGTTTTTGAAAATTCATCGACAGCTTGTTTGTCGTACTTCTTCGGTACCTTTCTGTATGGCTATATCAACCCGTCGCCGACCGAAGCGCCCTCTATCTATTTATAAGCCATGAATTAACATTCCGTTTTTCTGGCAGAGGCTCCTCGCCATGTGGAATATTGATTGAGTTGTTCCGCAGGTAATGGTGAGGAGGATGGAGGAAATGTTGGATGAGAATGGAAGTGGACGTTTTTCGTCGAGATAACGATCTTGATTTTTCAATTGGGCGAGGCGCGGATGCTGATAAGGACACGTGACCAAGTTCGGTGCTGGCCTGATAAGGGAGGCTTTTTCGTTATGAGCGTATCGGCTTTGTTGAGGTGGAGTTGAGGAATTGTAGGCTCATTAGCGGTTTTGATGGGTTTTTCAGTAACTTCGTGTCTTTTGGCATTCTTCTGAATTCTGTTGTACAAAAAAAGGGAAACACCGGTCCGACATATTATCAGATCCACAAGTTTGCTGCATAACGTGTATAATAGTCGTTAGAATTGAAAACAAATCAAACCTTCTACCTGCCAAAAGAACAAGCAATCTATCGTTCTGGTGTCAACATATTATGGAAATTTTGCCGAAAAATCATGTTCTCAGATAGCCACCAAAGTTACTGTATTCACTGATTCGAGTGATTTGGATTCTTTGATGGTCATTACTCGAAAACTATATGTTATAAAAAATATCTGATTCCATATTCTTGATCTACGCCCTCGAATTAGTAAATCCAGCAACTTTGGTGTTGCCATGGCCAACCAGATCCCCCGATTTTTCTCTTGGAAATTTACCCCAGCCCCACGGACATGGGCAAGCTTGGGATAGTGTCTCTCAAGAAGATGTTATGTCCGGAATTGGCGAATGCTAATTTTCCGATCCCTGATCGTGGTCACGCCACTGCGTTACGACGATGTTGGGAAAAAAATATGTTTTCTTGTCGGGAAACCTGTTGTATCGCCTGCGGTGTGGGAACGAGATAGAAAAGGGGAAATTTCGATTTGTGGGACAAGGATGAGGATATGTTAGTTAGGGATTCTATTTGAAAATTTCGGAAATTTCGAAAGTCGAGGAGTTTTGATACTTACCTGATTTTGGGATTTGAATTTCGAAAACGTTATATACAGTGGGAGAATTTCGTTTGGCTTCGGAGCTTATTTGGAGGATTTTGTCAAATCTTTCTGTCCTGTAAAGGGATTTACTATATTGAGAGGTGAGATTAACCATTCCTTCAATTCTGCCTCGTGCAATTTGTGTCTTCTATTTTAGAGCCACTATTTCGGTGAAGTATTCTCATTTATGATCAGTGAGGAGACTGTACTTAATTTGGGGCTGAGAGAACCCTCTGAAAGAGGTAGGTATTCCTGACTGGCGAGTTCGCCATTTCGATTTCTTCGAATTTGTGTTCATAGGGTCCTTGTTCTGGGACATTTCAGTGGTTTCGCTGGAATATCTGCAACATCAATTGCCGATTGATAAGTCACTGGGTCGAATCAGCCCCAGGAAAATCAGTACTGCTGCCGTCGGTTACCTTTTGGTGATTTCAACATCGTGGAGGTTCTAAATCGTTACTACCTTTTCCATTTGGATCGAGGAACTTTATCAAGGTCGTATCATCAATTTCTGGAATTTATCAGCGCTAATATCAAACTGTATTATTAATTTTAAGTCAGATAATACTTGTATTAATATCAAGTCTCATCATATTAGGTTAACGTATGAGACCTATTTAAGTTATTTTGATAGGAACCTCATAAGGTTTCTGTACATTATTTTACACATAATTTGCTATCATCGTATGATCTATTTATATATACAGTGTGAGCCATATATAGCGCTATATAAAGACCTCGAGGTAATTACTCCCTCTTTAGAATTATTGTTATAGATCATTTATCTAGATTTATTTAGTGATTTTTCGGAAACTAGATCAAATGTGCTGGATGTGAATCTTAAATCACTTGGCGCCCCCTTAATAATATCGTTTTTGTATAACCCACTCCCATCTTCAACTGAGCTTTGGGACCATCCAGCATATAAGCGAGATTCTTAGTCCTAAGCGCTAATAAAGAATTTTATAGCGTGGCACATACTTTAGGAAAAATATCTGATTACATATTCTTAATCTACGCCCTCGAATCAGTAAATCCAGCAACTTTGGTGGTGATCCGAGAAAAAAAATTGTCTAAAAATACGTGTTATTTTCCGAAATATGGAAATTTTGCCGAAATATCATGTTCGCAGATAGCCACCAAAGTTACTGTATTCTTTAATTCGAGGTCGTAGATTACGAATCTGTGATTAGTTCCTTTCTAAGTATGATACTCCAGGAAATTTTCAACTTCTTGTGGAAAATTTTTAGATATACATTTGTTGTCCCTTACCTTAAGGGTCTACGCCCTGAAAAAAAGGGAGTCAGAAACGATTTATTTTTTTCTGATTGATGAGGGATGTATGAATGTATGAAGTTAAAAATAATTTAAAAAAAATTTCATAAGTATTGAATCAATGAAAAGGATATTCCCCATCATTTTTGGTAATTTTTCAACATTTCCACTATCAAAACGAATAAATATTTTTGTGTTTTTTCATTTCAGTATTGAAGTCTATCATTTAATTAATCAAATGTCTATCTCCTTTTTCTTTCAAAATTTACCGTTTTTTTGTAAATAATATTACAACAATGTGCTGTTTTCGCGAAATTTATTTGCTTGAATTTTTCTATTCGAAATGATAAATATCCATTTTTACCAAAGACATTTTATTAAGGATTTTATTAGCCGTCGATTAATGAAAATCAATTGTTTCTTACAATTGTGGATTCTTACATGGAATTGAATTTCTTTTAAATGACACGCCCCGCAGGTATCTACTCCCAGATGACTGGTGAAGGAAAATTAGTGTATTACTTATACATCAGTCAGTGTGTGAGATCTAGTTCAGGGTAGGATTTCTTGTTAATATTCCCTGCGCCCCAACATTTGTTCTATTAAGCTGAATGATCCAATAAATAAAAATTAATGCACTGCACCGCCATCTGGCGGTATACGTTTCCTATTTTGAAGGCTGAAGACTCTTAACCGGCTTGAGAATCCAACAGTTTAGCTGGATAATGCTCTACCCCAGGTTGTCAGAGTTAGTTCCAACAATTTTGAAGCGATCCAGGTGAATCTCTTGCCGTGGCCGAAGAGATCCCCTGATTTTTCGCTTGGAAATGTACCCCAGCCCCACGGACATAGGCAAGCTTGGGATAGTGTCTCTCAAGAAGATATAGACCATCTTATTGCATCAATGCCAAGATGTGTTGGGGAGGGTATAGATAATCACGGTGGACAAACACATTATTGACTTTATTTAGAAAAAAATTTCGTTTTTTCCATTCACCCCTTGCTATGCTATCTATGTTTTACAAAAAAAAATAAAATGTAGCTCCTTCTGGGTGTTGCAGTTTCTTTGTCACTATTGTTTTGAATTTTCCTTTTATAATTGTTTAGTATTTTCCGTATTTTAATAACAGTGCTCGTGTACGAAGTTCAAAGACCTGATCAAATAAGGTTGCGACCGAATGAAAAAGGGTCTCACAAAGGGTGCACTAATAGAACATCTTCCCATGTTTATTTAGCATTTACCCTAAAAACGAATAGTCCCATTTTCACTCATCAATTTTTTCCTGTCAACGCTACAATCCCAAAAGCAAATAACACGAATACGAAATAAAAATCCGCGCTAATGCCTATCATTACCCTCGTCCTGAAACCCTGCTTTTTATTAAAACCAACAAGACGACGACATCTCGTGGTATAAACGGAGGGCAGCAAAAAAAGGGCACACATAATACATAATTTAAGTTTGAACCGCCCGGGTCTGCCTACAGCTCCGAAAAGTTTCCCCGTTTGCCGTGTGTCGTAAAAAATAATAAAATTCCTGACAGTTGTTTCCCCAACAGGGTCAACTGAGACATCGTTAAAAATCTATTAGGGATGTTAGATCTATCTTCCTGTCGGGGAGTCTCGTGTAAAAAATGATCGGTCTTGTCGTGCGAAGTTGATGCGATTAGTTGGCCATCAAAGTGCCTGATCGTTCTCGGATGACGTGGATTTTGGGTGAGATGGAAATGGTCGCAGTTTTGTTTTCTAGGAGCTTTCGTTTCTGGTTGCACCACTTTCACTATTTCATTTTATTATTATTTTTGAAGCGGGGTCTTTATAGCTCGTTCGTCATTGCTCGAACTGCGACCAGGCGACCAATAGATCTTTTGTTCCCTACCCTCCTCATTCATTGAAACCCAAGGAGATCGTCAATGGTGTTGATAAGACCGACAATAGCCTTAAGAGCCTTGGCCCTTACCTCGTGGATATCTAGGACTGTTTCCCTATAAGAATGGTTCTTAGGCCTGCCAGCTCTGGATACTTGCATACCATTCGTTCAGCTGTTTCTGCTTCCGATCCACAAAGCCCACAAATCTCATCTGATGACTTCCCCATACGCCACAAATGATGTTTGTACTGACAGTGCCCTTCAGCAGAGCTACCATCACCTAAAGCTCAGCTAGTGACAGCTTTAGGGGCCTACTGGTTCGGTCGGTGGAATCATAACAAATTTCTTAGACTAAGTAAGTCCAGGAGAGTTATCCTAATTCCATTGTTGCACCACTACAAATGTCTTACAATTTGAACGCACCAAAATAATGTTATGGTGAGAGTGTTGCCAAGAATAATGAACTCATGCACTGTTGAAAGTTGTCAGGTCTCACGTAGATCCAAGCCTTCAATCCTACGAGTCCTAACTCAACAAAGCCTAAATTTTGGTGAAAAAGGAAGCATTCGCAGCTGTGGCGCTGGCACCCTCATCGTAAGTTATAAAATCTTTGGAATTTGATGTTTAACTTTGTTTTAGTTTAATAAAAATGTTCACAGAGAAAGAACCACGCCATGCAAGCTAGGTTCTACAATTTTTGTGCCTCATCATTTACATGATTTATTCGATAGCCATTTATCCAGGAATACTCTCTGGAAACATATTAAAAAAATCTTTTATTGATACTATGGAGAGTGGCAAAGGTTAATATCAAAGGAGTACCTTAGTGATTCATTCTGATAATCAAGCTGCTATCAAAGCACTGAACTCCTATGTCATCGACTCAAAGATATGATATGAGAGAGCCAAAGGAAACCAAATGACACCACATCACAACTATGGAACAAAGTGCTCTATCTGTTACATGGATATTACAAACCAGGAACATAATGTTGACATAATCTGTATGCCTCACAGTTTTGTTACAATTATCGGATCAGTTACAGAGCAGAAAACTTATATGTAACAAAGTTCCTTATTTCTTCTGCCTAGATTGGAATTGTCTTGAATTTTTTTGTACAGGGTGAAGAAGGAACAAAATCAGCACCTCGTAATTGCTGTAAAATTTCTGAATTTCTTACCCTCCAAGCAAATGAAATGCGCCGATGCCAGACCTACTTCATGGCTTCCAACTTTGCAACGTCTGTTGTCGAAACGTGGAACTAAGTTGAATGAAACTTATTTAATATTATTTTATGATTCTATGAATGATGAATATTAGTACGACTTCAAGCAATACTTCAGGCAATTCACATCTTTATAAATAGGAGATTTTAATCATATCAAAGATCCATCATGATGTACACTTGTTCTTCTGTGACCACCGGAAACATACGATTCTGTGGAAGAAAAACTTACCTCCGAAACGAAAGCAAATCGAGGAGATCACTTTTGCTTCTGCTGCCTTTCGAATTTTATCTTGATTCTATTCGTTTCACTTTTATTCTGCTTCACAATAGGTATTTTTCCTCTTCTAGGGCTCTCTTCTTAAGGACTCTTCATTCTGGTATGTACATTTTCTACATCAATATAACTCTGTTTCTATTCACATTATTCAATCCCAGGTAAGCTTTTTCTATTTTATTATTGCATTTCTATTGAATATTGAGGAACTTCGTACTACCACTATGAATCTCCGTGGAATATTCTTATACATTCGATAAGAACTACTGCACATTTAACTATTCGATCGACATTATGGTATAGGCATTGGAGTTGTTGCTTTTAGGATAATATTTTACGTACACGGCTTGGAGGTAAACTGTTTACATCGCCTGTGCCTAAGGAGAACATCCTTCCCAGTATTGTGGTCAGAGACTTCCCTCTGAGAGTTCTGTCAACGAACATCCTCAGCAAAACAAGCCTTGGTCATTGGCCTTAGTGAGCTGGACAAGTATCCTACGGAAGTATTACTTCGTCCTGGGTCCAACGTGCATCAGTCAACAGGAAATCTAAAGAGTTTATTGTCCACTTCCAAACCAACGCGGATAGGATTACACATACACACTTGGAAGGAAGGATTCTTACACATGGAGCTGTAAGAGTGTTGCGTAGAACTGGCCTAAACAGTAAGGTGACACACTCTATATGCCTATCACTTTTGAACAACTGTAGCTGTATTATATTTTGCTGTTTATAATGATTGTACCAGTGACCATCTTACGGAGGTATAGGAAGCTCCCTGTTGTACATACCACCAGTTTCTGTCTAATTAGTAATTGATCTATCGATTTATAACATTTCATTTGTAATGTGCTAGAAGGGTTTTTTTGCTTTGAGTTCCATCATAAATTGAATTTCGTTCGTTTTTTCCCTTCAAAAGCTATAGTTTCTCGGACTATGGCGCTGCACCAATAAAGGCCTGTTTCACCTTATGTCCAATCAAGTGTTTTATTTATCCATTTCACATCATTATTTCCCATCCTATATTTCACTTATCTGAGTTATTACGAATCTGAATTTCTATGACATAACATAGAGTTCTACCAAACATGTACCTTTGGATCTTCAGAGCAGATCTTTTTCATGAAATTTCCAGGATGAACATTCTCTGGAATGTTAGCCTGAAGGATATGAGTTTTAGTGAACCTCTTTTCTTAGACGATCGTTCATTATAATTTTACTTGGTTTCACCGCGGTCACAGACCGAATACGGGCTAACCTTCGAAGGAACACAGAAATTCGCTAATAAGCACAAGCCAACCGTCTCGTATCGATACACCGAGTTCCTTAAACAGATCACAATTAACCTTCAATCTCGACCCAACAACATGTCGAACTATCTAATCGGTCCATCATCATCGACATAATCGTCCCGCATTCCGCTAATGGCCGTTCGAAAATGGCGTACCACTCGTACCCATGCAACATGCCCAGTACAACGAGATTACCCTGATTGGAATTCTCCAATTGACGATTTTAGACAAGTCACGATCGGAGCACAGAAACGACGCTGTGTTTGCTCTGCTAATGATTGTTAGCCATCGTTAGGCAGTTGCTCAATTGGCAAACACCGGCCGATCTACGGTCACTACGATGTCCGTCTTTCTAATCCTGTTACCCAGATTGGTATTCTGATACAGGGGATGGTCAGTGGTCTGGCTGGATTGCTAACTCTTCGGGAGTGAGGGATGGAAGGGTTGAGGGTTTGATCGTGACATGCAGAGGAAACACTTAATTTTTCTCAATTTTCATGATTTTTGTAAGTCGCAGCTCGCCAGACGAGGCAAGGGAGGATAAGCATCCACTAAAAACCTTTGGTCCAGTTCTCCTCTCACTCAAAATATTTCAAAATGCAAACAAGATGTTCTTCATGAGTTTCTTAAGATCGCCGATCACAACGAGTAGAAAAACTAATCCGATAGAGGCGCCACCATGCATTTTATGGAATATTCCATTAAACTGACGTATAGTCTGCCTTATGAATGAAATCTACAATGACGCTCTCTATCCGAAAATCGCTGAACTATGAAATTAGGGAATATGCGGGTAAAGCAGGAACTTTTTCCCGCCATATATTTGAATTTGGCCATTCTCTGCCAATTCCGTATTTCAAGTTGTTTTTCTGAACGAAATTATCTGTAGATTCACTTTTACTCGGAAGTTGAACTATTTTCATGGTCTTTCGTTTGAAATAAATCAGAAGCATGAGTTGACTTATTTTCTTCTATTTTTGACAGAAAAAAATGAACTTTCGAAATGAGATCAATTTCAATTATTTCATTAAGATCTCCAATTCTTCATGAGTTTATCCACAAAATTTTAGTTCTCAAAGTGAAACCATTTTCAAATGCAACTTGAAATAATAACACACTACATTGAACGCCCACCTTGAGAAAAAAATATTCACCTTGATGAAAAATTCGGACCAAAGAGAGTATCGGAAAAAAATTCAGCCTCTTCCAAGAGTAATGTAGTGTGTTTTTATTTCGAGTTGCATTTGCAAATGGTTCACTTTGAGAATTAAAATTCTGTGGGTAAACTCAGGAAAGATTGGAGTTCTCAATGAAATATATTTAAATCGATTTCATTTGGAAAGTTCATTTTTTTTTCTTTCAAAAATAGAAGAAAATGAGCAATCTCATCCTTCTGTTTTATTTCAAACGAAAGACCCAAGAAAATAGTTCAACTTCAGATTGAAAGTGAATCTACAGATAATTTCGTTCAGAAAATCAACTTGAAATACGGAATTGGCAGAGAATATATAGCGAGAAATATGTAGTTCCTTCTTTACCCACATATTCACTAATTTCATAGTTCAGCGATTTTCGGATAGAGAGCACCATTGTACATTTCATTCATAAGGAGAGGGATATTCCTAGAACTTGCCAATTACCATAGCGACACTATAAGTTCTATGGAGATATTCCATAAAATGCATTGTGGAGCCTCTATCAGATTAGTTTTCCTACTCATTATGATCAGCAACCTTAAAGATTGCACATATGTGTAGATGTGCCTTGAATCCTTGATGGTGACTAAATTAGATAATTACACATTTAGAAATCTCGAAATGGTCCCCCAAAAAAGATCTGCGTTGATTTGATTACGAAATACAGGGTGTCCCAAATAAGAGTGACTGATTTCAAACATTAATGCCCAGCTAAGGAATTGCTCCAAAGAGATGGGGTTTTCACCATTCTATCAAAGAGATTTTTTTTAGGCTTGGCTGGCATTTCATCTCATCAACACAGGGTGTTTTACTAATGTTGGTCAAATCCAAAGGAAAAAATATGTATTATTTTAAATGGAACACCCTATAATTTTTGATCTCATTCGAAAGAGCAATCATTCTCCTCTCCAAAAATGTATAGTTTTTATCTTTTGTTTCATCAACAACAAAGACATTCGATGTTTCGTGTAGTAGTACATTTTTAATTAGTAGTTTTATATGAACGTATTGTGATGCCTAAAATCAGCTTATGCTGTGACCGTTTGACGCATAACAACAAAATCAGCAATTTTGACAATAGTAATTTTGTTTAGTCATATAAGTTGATTTTAGACATAAAAATACGTTCATATAAAACTACTAATTAAAAAAGAACTACCGCATGAAACCTCGAATATCTTTTTTGTTAATGAAACAAAAGATAGAAAACTATAAATTTTTGGAAAGGAGAATGATTGGTCTTTCGAATGAGATCAAAAATTATAGGCTGTTCCATTTAAAATAATACATATTTTCCCTTTGAATTTGACCAACATTAGTAAAACCCTCTGTGTTGATGAGATGAAATGCCAGCCAAGCCTAAAAAAATCTCTTTGAAAAACTAGTGAAACTAGTGGAAAGCCCATATCTTTGGAATAATTAAGCTGGGCATTTATGTTTAAAATCAGTCACTCTTATTTGGGACACCCTGTAAAATACTTCGAAACCAATCGGCTCTCGTCGACTTCCCTGAAATCCACCAGTACGTACGAAAATGGCAAAAAACCTCAAACAGAAGCGACCCCATACGCATTAGTAGATCGATGGTGTACGCAAACCGAGTAAAAGGAACAGGCACACGTCTGATTACCCCCTTAAGTGCCATAAAACATGGCGTCGCTCTTAACTTCAGCCTCCCCGCAAGAAAAACGAGAAAAAATCATCCTGTCTACCTACCCCGCTAATTAAATCTGCCCATACACGCCAGTACCTGCGCGTATTCGCACACCGCTTAGGCCCATTCTACACGGTTCGACCTGTCGATGTGCTCGCCGAGATCCGGCTTATTTAACAACCCCGGCCTTCTTCGACCATACCGGCGACTTGTCGCCGCCTACTTCGTGCTTTTTTCAAAACAAAAGCACCGAGCCTCACCTGCCTCGCGATTGGTCGAAGGTAACGGCTACATGGGAGGCCCAGCATAATAACTTATGAGTTGGTACCAGCGTTTAACATATAAAATAACCGCTTCTATTTTATTTTGCTGCACGTCGTACGCGATATATATAGCCGATGGTTCGGTTGGATCGATCGCTTTAATGATACGTCATTGGACCAGGGCCGTAACACCATAAAATTCAAAATTCCTCTCGAATTGGGATTCACCAGAACATTTGACAGTTCAATTTTGTCGTTTTTTCCCATATGAAACAATTTCGCCCAATCAAGTCAACATTACACTGACTATTCCACTCATTCCATTTTCAGTGAGGAAGTTTCCATAGCATTTCTGGATTCACAGCGATAGAACATGCAAGCAGGCAAAACTAACAAGTTTGGTTTCCAGCGATAAAATTTTTGACGTTCTTCAAATTCATAGATACAGCTCATCCAAGAACTATTGACATCTCGTGGGGTTTTGGAGAATCGAAATTAGGTTGGTAATGGCCCATTCAGTAGTATTTTGAATTGCATAATTCAGGTTGGTGTTGGAAATAACACTGACGTTTTGTTCTGTCATTGATATTCGAACAATTTGACAAATAATTGCGCAAGTGAAAAGTCTTTGGAATGAGTCTCTTGAAGAATGTACAGCTAATAAATGAAAAGTCTGCTCAGAGCACGTAGAAAAAGAAATAAAAGAAGATCACTCAAAATATATAAAAAGTTGTGATACTGCTGACATTAAGCCTTAATGGTCTCCACTCACGAGGCAACCGAACCCGACACAAGCGGCAAAGATAATAAAGGGCCATAAAATCCGGCGCGTGCCATTGCAGATGCTATCAGTTCCCATGAAGAACATCAGAATTTTTGCAGTTGTGTCAGTCACTTCTACGAAAATTTCCGTAGAATTAGGGAATTCGGAAAGTTTCAATGGCATCTCCGATTTTGTTGAATATTATTGCACCAGGTAGTTGAATTCTTATCAGTTTTGCAAAATTTGTTATGCTGGCATTAGATGTCATAAAAAAAACATCTGTTTACAATTCGCACCCTTTGTACCTAGACTGGTGGTGCTTGTACAGGCAGGTACGCTATTTTCACTCTTATTATTATGAGAAGATGGTCGAATTTGGGTAATCGAGATTTTGTTGTGTTTGCATCTGTGATTTCCGCTAAGAATTATCTATTCATTTTATACTCAGTCTTTCTCCAGCCTCCTTACTGATAGCTTCCTCATTTTCTGTGGAAATCCATTGTGGTGTGTGACATTTTTATTCAATTTAAAAGGTATGTTTGACTTCCCGTTATTGGTTTCTTTCATAATTTTACCTTACAAATTTTTTCAGCTCATTTTTAAGTTACGCGTGTGGCAGCACTGGGCAGTCGATTCCAGAACATCTTCTAGTTGAAATTCAGAAGCAACTTTGCTTAAAATGAACGAATTTTTGACAGGATTCATAGAATTGTACAGGCAGAAAACCTGCCTGTGGAAAGTAAAAAGCACAGGATATTCCAACAGATATCTTAAAAATAAGGCCTATGAGTGGCAACGCTGGCAAATTCTAGCAGCATAATCCGTCTACCTCTTGTCAAAACCCAAGCGGCGCATTTTATTGGCCATGATTTATTGCAGATCGGGATACAATGTTTCCGATTCGGTGTCCCCCGTGAATGGGCACTATTAGTTATGAGGAAATAATAACAGTGGTTGTTGAAGCAGAATAATATTAATATTTACATATTCAATATTGCATATTTTACTACTTCATTGTTCACAAATATTGAAAGCTACAATGTCATGACAAAATTCTTCATAAATCAAATAGACCCATTCGTTAAGTTTTGTTTCTGTCCTGATATTCATTACAATTTTTCCAATCCATTCACTTTGCAGCAACAGGATTCGGATTATCAACTGGATTTTTCTGGTTAAGAGAATATTCGTATTGAAATTTGAAAAAGAAAATAATCATCCACAATATTTTTTGTTATCAGACCAGAATTTCCAGGTTGTATGCTCCTATAATTGATCGTTCGAAAATGTATCAATACAAGATGAAAATAATATACTGCTGGTATACAGATTCACACGATGGTAATCGCATGTTCAAAGTGCCTTACTTTGAAAAAATATCTGTACTTCCAACGCCTGATTTGATGTCAATAATTCTTGGATAAACTATAGCTTCGGAAATGACATAAAGAAAACAAACAGCGTTGAGTCTATCTATGATGTATACTTATTGGTCAAAAAGCCCAATACGTGCCAAATGTGACCATTTTACTGTTAGATATATTTGATATGCATTCAGTCCAATTATTAATCACCCATGAGTTTGACCATTTCATTCCAAATAAATTTCAAAATGTCACGTTTTGGCAATTCGAATTTGCTGTTAGCGAATTGGCAAAAAATGGCATAGAAAAAAACAATTGCGGAAAATGGCTCGTCATAGCAATCAAAATTCTAAAAATCATACTTAAATCTCAAGAACTCACAACAAGATCATGAATATTATGATTGGTAATAGATTTTCTACAGTAGAGGACAACAGCAAATCTAATGTTAAGTTAAATTTTAAAAATTACACTTTCACTAACTGTACATTCAATAAAAAATGTAGATTTGATTGATTTCTTTAACTCTTCTTCTCTCTTCTTCAGATTGATTTCTTCAACACTGGCAGGGGGGAAATGAGTCCCAATTTGTTACTGCATCAAGATGAAAACCCAATTTGCTATTTTGCTACTTTATGCCTCTATTTTTATCTTTTTTTATTTTTTATTTCACTTGTTTGTTTTACCGTTTTCGTTATCTTATATTTTTAGATTGTAAATTTAGTCTAGGGTTGGAAACCTTTGCATGTAATTATTTTTTGGTGTATGAAAAGTGAAGATAAATAAATACATAAATAAAAATTTAGCACTGGATATTTTCTTATTTGAATTCCATGGAATAATACTGCTTACAGAAAATGAGAACATTCGAAATTTTTTCGATCATATTGTTCCATCAATTAGCCTTATTCAAAGACGGCAATTCTCAGTAGATAAGTCCGGCATTATTTTTCAAGTAGCATCAATTACAATGTAAGAAATCTCCTAAAGAAACAGATGACGATCAAATCTGTCTCGATTTTGTTTTATTATCACCATAAACAGATCTATAAGGCGATTCCTCTTTTTAGAATCCCTCCAAAAAGTATATTTCTCAATATGTACTTTTCCACGAACGACGCAAAGGCCAATTACATCCTCATAATTTTTTTCATGTAAGTAATTGGCTCCCTAGATAGCACTTGGTGCATCAGCGGATCTTCCAATAAATCAATTGAGTTGTTCTAGCTGCAACTTTAACAATCTGTACTCGAAACTGAGTTGAGCCCATGGTTTATGGTCATCCTAAAACATTGCCGGAATTTTTGCGGATAATTATATGAAATAATCACCGGCAATGGTAGAAGGATTGAGTAATTGACTGTTGAGCATGAATACATTGCGAGACCGCCATTTTCGGAACGGTACCGAGGGCTGTACTGGCCCAAAAGGACACTCATGGGAATGTGGATTGAGGTTATTTCACTGTGACGATAGATCAGAAACAGAAGTGCCATCTTTTATGAAACAGATGTTCTATTGGTACTCCTGTCTTCTCTCTTTTGCTCTTATGTCTATACTATATTCACTTTTATAATATATCCTGGTTGGCCATGAAATTCTGACACATTTCACCGTGTATATTTTAAAAATGTTAGGTTATCGTTTTTTCCTGTCAGATGAATAAGCAACGTTGTCATTTCTACTTAGAGGTAGTAGTACTTACGTATTTATCAAAACGTTTATTTACTTTGGGAAAATATTAAGTGAATTCATTAATTTCAAGGAATTGGCGAATGTTGAAGAAACTTTTATCTGTTGATACTGGAAATATTTCACGAATAAAAACATGGTTGGAAGATTCAGTTATGCTAGTTTCTTGTGGGGAAATCAAGAATCGAGTGTTGAAATTTCACTGGAAAATAATGGACAGAATAGTCAATTACTTTGTGAAAGTCCATTCGAAAAAAAAAGTATTCGAATAACCCGACAAAAAAACTCACAAAAGAACAGAGTAGAATTCCCCACTTTTCAAAATCTTAAGAAATAAGCCTACAGGAGACATTTAAATAACTTTTTGCACAACTCGAAATACTCCAATATGAAAATGTAGTATTACTACGAAACCTGTGTCACAGTGAAGCACAAAAGAACTAACTCCATTTACAAAGTTAAAAAAGAATAAATGGAAAGTAGCATTGGCTACGTCTGTGAAAATGATTCAACATTTCACGAGTACCAATCTTCGTCAGTTTTAAGTAAAAAAAACTTGATAAACCTAAATCATGGCCAATCGGGATACATTATAAAAGTAAATGAAGTATACTGATTTCAATCAGTGGGACAAGAATTACAGAGCAATGCTTCGATTTTAGGAGAAACAAGAAAGTAACTGAAAAGTATGGAAGATGTTATGATGAGTGTTTGTGATTTTCTAGGTAGCTGTTCCCTCTCAGATTCAATATAAGGTTTTTAACTTTATCCTAAGTAATGAGAAATGAAGAAATAGAATTATCTGAGACAATATGGTCTTATCCTGCAAGTCCTCATAATCTTCAACATTGCCTTCCAATCTGGCTCCTTTATTTTGATGAGAAAGTATGCATTTTCTCAAATGGCCAAGTAATTTTCCTCAACTCATTCTCATCGAGAGAATCAGGGCTTTCTACAAGGGGAGACTTGTATTTCACAAGTCAGACAAAGTATAAATGCGTTTTCCAAGAAGTTGTTAAGTCTGTCATCTGAAAAAAAACGAAACACTATCACTATAGAATTGAACAAATGATATAAACAAAGTCCAAAGATCGAAATAATGAACTCTAAACAGAAGTTTCATTATTGCTTTCAAGAACACTATTGATACTAAGAATATCACCATAATGAACCAATTTTGTGAATGCTTGAGTCAAATCGTTTATCAATCGTGTGTTCCGTTTTATTAATTTGTCTGAAAATATTATACAAGGATATGATATACCAATAATTATTGGCTTAAAGGTCTACATCCCTGAAAAAAAGGGAGTCAGAAACGATTTATTTTTTTCTGATTGATGAAGGGATGTATGAGTGTATAAAGATAAAATAATAAAAAAAATATTTGATAAGTATTGAATGAATGAAAAGGATATTTGCCATTATTTTTGGTTATTTTCTAACATTTTCACCATCAAAACGAACGAATATTTTTGTGTTTTTTCATTTCAGTATTGAAGTCTATCATCTAGATCAAACGTCTATCTCATTTTTCTTTCAGAATATACCGTTTTTTTGTAAATAATATTACAATAATGTGTTGTTTCCGCGAAATTTATTTCCTTGAATTTTTTTATTCGAAATGATAAATATCCATTTTTATCAAAGACAATTTATTAAGGTTTGTTTTAGCCGTCGATTAGTGAAAATTAATTGTTTCTTACAATTGTGGATTCTTACATGGAATTGAATTTCTTTTGTATGACACGCCAAGCAGGTATCTACTCCCAGATGACTGGTGAAGGAAAATTAGTGTATTATACAGTCAGTGTGAAATCTAGTTCAGGGTAGGATTTCTTGTTAATATTCTCTGCGCCCCAACATTTGTTCTATTAAGCTGAGTAATCCTATAAATAAAAATTAATGTACTACACCGCTATCTGGCGGTATACGTTTCCTATTTTAAAGGCTGAAGACTCTTAATTGTTTCGACTTTGAGATATTATGCAACATTAATGTGCCAACTTTGATCCTACAGTAATATAGTATATAGTTCAGAGTTCACCACAAAGTTCTGCGAATGGACCTCTGTGGTTTACCCAATCTCTTCGACTCTGTGGTCTCTAGGGGAGGTACCCAAAACCCGACCAGGATTCTCTCTCTTCTCGTCTCGCCACGGCCCTATAGCCATCAGTTCGCTCTCTCTTCGTTTAGCACCCTCATCAGTTCGCCACCCTACTTCAGTTCGCTAAGCCCGAACACACTTCGCGCACCTGAACACGTTAGTTTCGTATCCATAAAGTGAATTCGTTTCGTGGGAAAAGGCGTCCAATTTGTATAACAAAAGCAGACCAAAATCAGGCAGTGTTTTTTCCATGTACCCATAAAATGGTCCTTTAGCATTCAACGTGAAGGAGCTGAAAGCTTATCAGGATCTCTCCTCGGATGATGCCTGTCTCTTGGATAATTTCGAGTACGGTTCTTAATTTTTGCGAGCGCGTTTTCATGTGTGGCAAGACCGTGGTCAGTAGTTGTTTGCGATTAAAACGTTTAAAATGCCAGCGTGCAATAAAAGAAACGTATGCCATGTACGTGATCTTACCAAAATTGGACCTGACGGTCGATGGTATGCGCGTATGCGACAAATGCGGAAAATTTTCGATTTGACTACGAGGAAAGGACAAGTAGCGTGCTGAAATTTGTGCTTTGTTGTCGTTGAAAACCCCAAGGACTTCACCTCCCTGAAGATTCGTTATGGGTTGTATTGAATGATAATCGACATTAATAAAAAAAATTTCTTTATTTGTTTCTCATTTGTAAACGTCAGTTTCCAAAAACACAATATTAATCAAGAAAGTTTATTTTATCAAGTCACTACCTTGTAAAACTGACAGTTAACTTGCAAAATTTTTACAAGTTAGTAGTATTATTTACATTAGAAAATTTTATTTCATCGTCATATATGTTGAAAATCATGGTACAATTGTTATTTCCAGTAACACAGATTTTTTATGATGAAAGAGTTGATACTGATGATGATGAACCATCTGTTGACTCAGAAACTGCTGATCTCGAGGACTGCAAAACATTTGTACTCTCCTTACTACCAAATAATTTGCTAGACATTTCGATTTTTTTGTTGACCGAATCATCGACATAACTCATCGCAATTTCGGTGCTCTTCCACCCTCCTGCACGCTTTAGTGCTAAAATATCTCCACCCGAATCCGCAACCATAGTGGCTCCAGTTCTGCGAAAAGAGTGGCCGGTGTATAACTCGGGGTCTTTTAAACCTAAATATTTCGCTATTTGCTTTGGGACACCACCAATAGTGTGCTGGCCAGCATTAAGGGAAATGCACTTTCCATGTCGGTATGTCAAAAAAAATCTTAGGCTTTCTGTTCCAGGAGGCCGAAGATTTACATATTTTCTGTATAACATGCAGGGCTTGAAGCTGCAGCCATCATCGGTTATGTTGAATCTTCTTGTTGTTAAATTTTTGTTTGCCGCAATGTCACAATAACGTATTTTCCCATATCTTCTACATCATTCATGTTTAAGGAGAGAATTTCGTCACATCGACAACATCCGAAAATCCCAAATATTGTTACAATTTTCGCCAGCAACCACTGGTCATTAGGAGCATGTAAAAGAAATTGTTCAGCTTCTTCTTTACTTAATACCTTGGCCTTTTTTGGTGTATAATGCTCATTTTTTCGTTTCAGGAACGCTATTACCTTTTGAAATCTGCAAATGAGAACTAAACGTCATATTTTTCAATAAATTTTTTAAGGAATCAAACCTGCGAACAGGGGCATTTTCTTTCATTTCCAAGCAGCTTTTCAGCATAGACCATTTTGCTCATAAAGTATTAGGGCTGAATCTAGCTGATAGTTGATTCAAGTAGACCAACAAAACATCTTCAGTTACCCCAATCACACTATTTCTGTTTTGCCACTTTTTGAAGTCGTCGTATTCTCGCTCGTACCTTGAAGCTGATTTGGCAGGTAATAAACTTGAAGCTACACTGCTGGCTGCCTCAATAATTTCTTTTGGTACATTCATTTTAGCTTTCGCCAAAACAAATGTAAAGAAAAATAAACAGACATGTTCATGGCAGCGCTTCCATAGCTTACGACATTTGCGACAAATTATTGAGATTTTTTTGGAATTTATCTAACCTTTTTACAAATGAGAAACAAATAAAATATAAAACAATACGCGCAAGGTAACGGGTTTTACTGGCTCAATGAGGTAACTGACTCGCATGCGGCTCGTCAGTTATATCCTCCATTCGCCAGTAAAAACTCTCTTACCTTGCTAGTAATGTTATATACTATTTTCTTAACTTTGAAAATAACCTCTAGGTTGTTTCTGTAAAAATCTAAAGCATCAAATTCGCTGCATTATGGTAAAGAAAGAACTAGGGCGTTACATTGAAAAAAATCGAGAAATATCAGTTTCAAGTTCATCATATTTGGCAATCAATAACGGACATCCTGTGTATGGCAGATCAATATTTCTGGTATGATGACCCCATGAATCTTTCAGTTATCAAGAATTGGTATCAGATTCTTGTTACGTCCCGTTTTTGCAATCGTTGTAGCTCTTTTAGAGGAGTGCTGTGCGCTCAACTTTTTCTTGTTTTCTATTAATGAAATCTGTACCGTTAGAATGTTGTTTCTAAGATTTTCCGTTTCAATAGAGATGCTGGAGTTCTTGAAAATACATGAAAATATACAGGACAATCCAGTTGGAAAATCAACAGAAATAGGAAATAGAAATACAAGAAACCCATTTCAGAAAACAGAAATTATTCACCACTCTTATCTCTAATAGTAACGTCACAAATCACTCCAGTCGGAGGGTATATCCATGCACAAAGCATCCATTATACGACAAGAATTTGCGAGATATTACGCAGTGGGGTCGAAAATGCATTAAACCTCTTATCAAAATAAAGGGCCCTTAGCTGCCGTCCCTAGGTCAACCCAATAAATGGGGTAAAATACAATCAGATCATCGATGGCAATAACAAGACCATGACAAATATCGAATTTGATACAGAAGGTCCAAATCGAGAAAAGCGTACCCACTTTGAGGAATCCTTATTTATGTAGGAGGGGTTTAACAATACGTTTTTCCAGATAATACGTTCTTATCGATGGTATTGCTTTGGGACATGGATTCATGGACTTTATATGTTATATCTCTTCTCTATCAATATGAAATCGTAACTTGAGGAACGAGGAAATTTATAAAAACAACAACTGGAGCTTAGGAGATTTTGCCACTTCGTAGTGTAACATTTCAACCATTGAAAGTAAGGAAATATTATTTGTAAAGAGAAAAAGGGACAAAACCTACCCTGAGCACCTGAAGATACAATTATGTTAAAGGGGATTTTAAACTTATATTTTTGGCCTGGCTTGTGATCGTCTATGGTTGGTAGGACTCTTTGTTATATCGTAGTAATTGAGGAAATAATGGGGTGAAATGAATAAATAAAACACTTGATTGGGCACAAGGTGGAACAGGCCTTTATTGGTATAGCGCCATAGCTCGAGAAACTATAGCGAAACTTCAGCGATGAAGGGAAAAAAACGAACTAGATCCAATTTATCTCAAAGCCATTGAAACAGATTAATGACATAGCTCGAACCGAGCTAGACTGCTGACTGACCCTTCTAAAGCTACACCGGAAGCTTCAGGATATTGAGTTACGAAAATCCGGCGTCGATTTCTGCACATCCGAAGAGTCGCGTGCCACCCTGTAATTTATACGAATAAAGGGATGCGTACGTAGCGTCGCTTTTCTCTCGAGAGAGCAATACGAGTTGGTGTACTAAAATAAATTTCATCGGCATTATAATGCAGTTGCGTGGGGTCAATTTGTAAATGAGCTGAGGGTCTTCAAGCCCCCGCTGTGACGCTGCTGAATTTTAGAGTCGAAAAAGTCGTAAATCAAATGGGGATGATGATCTGTGGTTTTCGCCACAATTCGCTGAGACACTCGAGTTTTTTCGAATGAGAAAAAATCTATCGAAAGATGGGAGGACTGCAAGAAGAGCAAATCTGGAACTCCTACCTAAAAAATCTGTTGAGCAGTACGATATTGCATATAACAATTTCCTGGCCTGGTGTAAATTGAAAAATGGGAACTTCAGTGAACCTGTTTTCCTGACATACTTAGAAGAAAAATCAAAAATATGGAGTTCATCAACTTTGTGGAGCAAATTTTCAACGATCAAATCAAGCGCCCTTATTAAAAATGGTGTGGATGTTAGTAAATATTTTAAGGTAATATAACATATTTAAAACGGAGAAGTGAAGGATATCGTCCCAAAAAATCGAAAATTCCCACTCGTGAACAAGTTGAAAAGTTTATAAATGAGGCACCAGATGAGAAATACTTGATGGTTGAGTTTGCAACTATTTTCGGATTATTTGGAGCCTATCGGCGTGAAGAATTGTGTAATTTATCAGTGGAAGACTTCGAAATAATAAATAAATCATTGGTTATACAACATCCGAACACAAAAACGAAAGTCAGTATTATTGAGAAGTATGTTGACTATTTTCATAAGTACTTTGCACTGCACCCTTCTGTCATCAAACATCGTCGTTTTTTCCTGAAATACATGAATAATAAATGCACTGCGAATCCAGCTGGTATCAATACATTTGGGAAATCTCCATCTATTGTTGTCGAATTCCTCAAACTGCCAGAACCAAAGCAATATACAGGACACTGTTTTCGAAGATCCTCCGCTTCATTGCTAGCAGAATCAGGAGCAAATATTACGGATATAAAAAAACATGGTGGATTGAAGTCTACGACGGTAGCCGAGGTTGATCATTCCATTGCATATAGAAATGTCATTGCTGAAAAAATTCTCCCAACCTCAACAGATTTTGGATCATCATCATCCAATATTGTACTTCCGGTTTCTACAAGTACTGATGGTGCTGAGGATTATGATAATGTGTTGCGAAGCTCCCTAACGTCACAGGGCATTAATTTTAGTAATTGTTCTAGTTTTACGATTAATATTAATGTTCATAAGTGATGATTGTTGAATATTGATAATAAAAATTTGCAATTGCTGAATTTTTTTCATCTGATTTCATCATAAGAAAATGGAGTGCTAAAAATATTTTTAACACGCTGTCACGTAAACAATCAATTTTAACATTGTTTTCTGTCATTAAAAGTGTCACTTTTAATGGCAGTTGTACAAAAAATTATTTATACAGAAATTTTGACCACTACTGGCGAACCAAATAGGATGAGGTTTACCTTCCTTGCTGTTCTATGCATTTTGCGAGCAACTTCATCGATTATGTCCATCTCTCTAGACTGGGTCGTAAGACTTTTGGAGAGGGGAATGGTATGAAGTTATTCCGATCGTAAAACCTGTCAAAGTACGCACTAAACATGAATATTTCGCGAAACAGGCAATAAAGCCGCATTAAATGCAGTTGTCACAGTTTTAGAGAGCGCTTGTCCCATTTGACGTTTTAATTATCACAATTAACAAACGAAAACACGAAACGGTCGCAATAATGTTCGTCTAGGCGATCGCCTTCTTTGGAACTCTAAAAATTGCCGGCGATAAAACGTGCACAACGACCATTGGCGTAACCCACGTCTCCATAGTTATCCGAGTTGAAAGGACTGTATATAGACAGTCGCAAAAAAAGTTCAAGTTTGCTTCTACCGAACAATATCGGCAGTTTCGAAATCGATTCATTGAGAATACAGTTGAACCTGAGATCATCAAGAGTTCAAAAGGCGAGGCATGGTTTCTGTCTTGGTCTGGAATGCTTCGGATTAGTGGACTGTTCGAGGATATATTCAAAAATTCTTAGCCTACTGCAAAACCAAACAAATTTCAATGTCAGAATATTTTATTACTCAACATATTCTCCTCTTGAATACATTTGTTACAGCGAACCTGCAACGTCTCTGGACCTTTAAAAAAAATGTTTCTTTTTGCTCTGCAAACCAGTCGTCCACAGCTTTTATACCCTCCTCGTTGGAAGAAAATTTACGACCTTTTGAACTTTTTTTCAGTTGAGGAAAGAGATGATAGCCGGACGGAGCCAAATCTGGTGAATAAGGGGGGTGTTCTAGTGAATCTAACCCTCATCACGAATTTTTTGCATGGCAACATGAGATTTGTGTACTGGGGCGTTGTCCTGTAGAAACAAAATACTTTTGGATAGCTTCCCGCGTCTTTTCTCTTTAATTTTTTCCCGTAGAGTGGTCAGTAATGTCGAATAGTAATCTCCAGTTATTGTTCTACCCTTATCCAAAAATTCAATAATGATTACTCCATGGCAATCCCAAAAAACTGAAGCAAGAACTTTTCCAGCAGATTTTTGGAAACGAAACTTCTTAGGTCTTGGAGAACCACAGTGTCGCCATTCCATCGATTGTTGCTTTGTTTCTGAATCGTTGAAATGTACCCAAGTCTCATCCATAGTAACAATTCGGTTAAAGAAGTGAGAAGTCTACATCGTTTTCAAATCGAGCACAGATCGAACGCGATGCTTCTACCCTTGCACGCTTTTGGTCAACATTCAAACATTTGGGGATCCATTTTGCAGAAATTTTTCTCATGACCAAATTGACGTGAACTATATGATGAACGCGTTCGTATGAAATCTTCAGTGCTTCAGATACCTGTTTAGCGGTTTAGCCCAATTCGACGGTCTGATAAAATCATGTCATGAACTGCATCGATATTTTCGGGGACTGACACAGAAACTGGCCTTCCCAATCGGTCATCATCTTCAATGGAAAATTTACCTCTTTTGAAGCTTGCATTTCAATTTTTCACGGTAGCATACGCAGGACATTGATCACCAAGGGTATTAAGCATATCTTCGTAAATCTGCTTACCACTTAACCCTTTTATATACAGGTACTTGATGATGGCTCGAAACTCCAATTTTTCGATTTTTACAATTTCGGTGGACATCTTTCTTTTTTTAATTTATTGCGCAACTCTGGTTTACTTTTTTGACGTCGAACCCCACACTGACACTTCTAATAAATTATTGTTCGTTGATATGGTATCGCAATATTTTGTTTATCCATGGTACTGGTGTAGGCTAACTAGATATCAATACATCTTCGTATATTTACAACACAACCAAATAAAGCCCTTGAACAGTAAGAGGACCACATTTGAAAAAAAAAAAAGATATGAGATAAGAAACTAGAAGAATAGTTGCTTCTTATGAAGGCATACTCTTCTAATTCCTCGGCACACTCCGCACAGAGTAGTATCCAAGATTCATGTTGCCTCCCAGTAGATTTGCTGGTAATCAAGCAACAAAATCTCACATTAATACTCGCTCTAATCCTTCAAAATAACCCACGCTCCTTCCTATCCGTTCCCGGCCATATATTAAACCTAACCTCAACTGTCATCTAAATGTCAGCTTTCATCTGACTTGACGATAACCCTCGTCTATTTTTCACCCGAATATAGGCCCTCTTGGAGACGTCTTAATACGAATGCCAGCATAATATACGTTTCTTGCGACGCATCATTAAGCGTCGAGTTTGAAATATGTTACATTAAATTGCCGAGAATACAAATGTACTATGTTTAATTAGTCCCATTCAGTAAGTACCCTTTGAGCGCTCTGTCACGGGTTTCGTTACGACTCAACTTTGCCGATGCATATCTTGTAGAAGGACTGAGATTCAAGATGTTACAGATGAAGACAAAATTAGCGATGTCTGAAATAATTGGAGTGCGGTATAGCGAGAATTTTTCGTTTATGGATCATAAACCATAAGCAGAATGGAGGAATAGAATGTTTTCTTCGTCTTTTTTTTTGGGTTAATCACCTTCCACAACCATGATCGAAAAATATAGAAAATATATCCAAGTGTAGAAGAGCAAACAATTACGAGGATGTATTGATATCTAGTTAGCCTAGACCAGTTCCATGCATAAACAAAATATTGCGATACCACATCAACGAACAATAACTTATTAGGAGTGTCAGTGTAGAGTTCGACGTCAATAAAGTAAACCAGAGTTACGCAATAAATTATAAAAAAAATGCCCACCTAAATTGTAAAAATCGAAAAATTGTAGTATCGAGCCATCATCAAGTACGTGTATTTAAAAGGGTTAAGAGGTAAGCAGATTTACGAAGATATGCTTGATACCCTTGGTGATCAATGTCCTTTGTATGCGACCGTGAAAAATTGTACTGCAAGTTTCAAAGGAGTTAAATTTTCTATTGGTGATGACCGATCGGGAAGGCCAGTTTCTGTGTCAGTCCCCGAAAATATCGATGCAGTTCATGACAAGATTTTATCAGACCGTCGAATTGGGCTAAAACGGATATCTGAAGCACTGAAGATTTCATACGATAGCATTCATCATATAGTTCAATTTGGACATGAGAAAAATTTCTGCAAAATGGATCCCCAAATGTTTGAAGGTTGATCAAAAACGTGCAAGGGTAGAAGCATCGCGTTCGATCTGTGCTCGATTTGAAAACGATTTAGACTTCTTAAATCGAATTGTTACTGTGGATGAGACTTGGGTACATTTCTACGATCCAGAAACAAAGCAACAATCGATGGAATGGCGACACTCTGGTTCTCCAAGACCTAAAAAGTTTCGTGTCCAAAAGTCTGCTGAAAAAGTTCTTGCTTCAGTTTTTTGACATTGCCATGGAGTAATCATGATTGATTTTTTGGATAAGGGTGAAACAATAACTGGAGACTACTTTTCGACTTTACTAACAACTCTACGGAAAAAAAAATAAAGAGAAGAGACGCGGAAAGCAATCCAAAGGTATTTTGTTTCTACAGGACAACGCTACTACACAAATCTCATGTTGCCATGCAAAAAATTCTTGATTTAGGGTTAGAATTACTAGAACGCCCCCCTTATTCACCCGATTTGGCTCCATCATACTATCATCTCTTTCCTCAACTGAAAAAAAGTTTAAAAGGTGGTAAATTTTCTTCCCACGAGGAGGTAATAAAAGCTGTGGAGGACTGGTTTGCAAGAACAAGGAGAAACAATTTTTTTTGAAAGATCTAGAGACGTTGCAGGTTCGCTGTAATCAATGTATTCAATTAAGAGGAGAATATGTTGAGTAATAAAATATTTTGACATTGAAATTTTGTTTCAAAAAAATCATCAAGAGAACATTTTTTTATTCTACTTCTTAGAAACACAAAAAGAAACCAATTCACTGTGACGAATCAAGAAAAACTTTCATTAAAACACTCCAAGCAAATTAATATGTATCTTTGTTTGATATCCACAATCCACGAACAATGTTTCCACATACCAACCCGCAAATACCATTTTTTTAAATGTAAAACGTTGTTTGCACAATCAGGTGCCTAATTAAATTTGCATACGCCCTTATCACAGCCCACTAGTATGCAGCCGACATCCATGCTATCCTTATTCATACAAACAAAGATACTTAAGCAAACAAGACTGTGGGGAATCTCGATTGAGCGATTGTTGGTCACACTGGAGGGTGACTACGACTGGACACCTCTATGTGAATATTTAAATAGGTGTTTAATGGAAGTGACACTTTTCATTCACGCTGTGGCGAGTCCAACGACACTTGGAAGTAGATGAACTTTGCTTTCTACGTTGCAAATGGGAGTGAGCTGTTCTGAAGAATGAATTGAGAGGAATCTCCATTTCACGAAATCTTTTTTCGTAGATCTTTTGTAGAACAGTTTAAGAGTCTTCAGCCTTCAAAATAGGAAACGTATACCGCCAGATGGCGGTGCAGTGCATTAATTTTTATTTATTGGATTATTCAGCTTAAACAAATGTTGGGGCGCAGGGAATATTAACAAGAAATCCTACCCTGAACTAGATCTCTCACTGGCTGTATAAAACACTAATCTTTCTTCATCTGGGAGTAAATACCTGCGGGCGTGTCATTTAAAAGAAATTCAATTCAATGTGAGTATCCACAATTGTAAGAAACAATTAATTTTCACTAATCGACGGCTAAAACAAACCTTAATAAAATAACTTTGATAAAAATGGATATTTATCATTTCGAATAAAAAAATTCAAGGAAATAAATTTCACGGAAACAACACATTTTTGTAATATTATTAAAAAAAACTGTATATTCTGAAAGATAAATGAGATAGACGTTTGATTAACTAAATGATAGACTTCAATACTGAAATGAAAAAACACAAAAATATTTGTTCGTTTTGATGGTGGAAATGTTACAAAATAACCAAAAATGATAGCGAATATCCTTTTCATTCATTCAATACTCATCAAATATTTTTTTATTATTTTTATCATTATATACTCATACATCCCTTCATCAATCCGAAAAAAATAAATCGTTTCTGACTTCCATTTTTTCAGGGACTGAGACCCTTAACATTCAAGGAGCGATATATTCTTACCACCCAATATTGAAGATTTAGATTAGTCTCGGATCAAACTTTCGAGAGACGCTGCGTAGAGAAGTTCAAGCACTGCCTGAAGAGCTGTATTAGTCAATCAGGGCGTATAGAGGATGTACCTATAAGCCATAACCCAATTTATTCATTACAATCAACCCTCAACAAAACGTATAGATTACTAATGCTCTCATCAAACAAATCTAATGAAATCTCAGATGGGAATTCCCCAATGTTTGTGATGCTGTGAGTGGATTCAGGAGGCCTACTAGGTTTTACAATCGCCCTTATGTATTTTATCTTGCGGGCTTTTGCATACGGAAAAGCGTATATAGTTTTTATTATTGCGCCAAATTTTAAGGATGAATGTTTTCAATTTATGTTACAATCATTTCAAACTTTACTTATTTGTCATTGTATCCACGAAGATTTTTTCATGTTGAATATACTTTTTGTATACATTCGATATATTTCTATTTTTATAACGCATTATGGACACAATGACATACAGAGTTGACGGACAAAATGACATAGGTATTTTAGCCGAATCAACAGTGAGTATCTACCGGACAGAAGCAAGACAATTCATCTCAGGCTCCATATACAAACAAAGAACCATGAATTGTCTCAGGTACAGAACGAAAACATTCATCTGCGGCTATTACAGGCGATGCATCTTATCCTACTCTTGCTGTTCCTATGAGGTCATGAAGTGATTTCCCCAGGCCCTAAAAGACGATTTATAAGTGGACAATGCGAACTTTAGCTACTTTCGAGATGATGAAGACGACTGTCCATGTACCTATTTGAATTTGTCTATCTATATTTCTATCTGCCTATCTATCTATAATAAAGGAATCTGCAAATTTTTCTTCTGCGATACTATTTGTCTATCTATCTATAGATCTATCGGTCTATCTATCAATCTATCTATCTATCTGTCTCGATATCTATCTATCTGTCTATGTATCTTTCTTGCTATATGTTCATCTATATGTCTATCTTTCTGTCTTTCTATGTATCTATCTATCTATCCGTCTATATATCTTTACATCTATCTGTCTATATGTCTACCTCTCTTTCTAATGAAGATATACAGGGTGAGTCTTTGACTTGTACATATATTTTAACTGTAGATTACTCTCATCAAACGAAACACTTTTTTCTATTCCATTTTTCAAAATTCGGTTTGGTTTGGGACATACAGGGTGTCGAAAATCCATGAAAAAAACACTTTTCTGTTTATATCTTCGGGACCGTTATTTCGAATGAACTGAATTTTGGTTGAGTTTTTACTCTATTCATATTCCTCAATCAAAACCTATTCAATATCTTCACTAGTATAAAAGTTACAGGGTAGTCGACTCATCAATACACGCTAAAACACCATAAAACCACTTGAAAAAGATAAACGGTTCATATTTTCGAAAGAATCAATCATTTAAGAAACTAAAAGTATTCCTATTTTTTTCAATAAAACGCGTCGTTTTCGAGTTATTTCCAATTTTACCCGCAGAAATTTGACGAAAAAATCATTAATTTCAAGAATAATCTGAATGCGTCTCTGAATTAAATATCATCGAATATTATTCCATCTCTGGTCTTTAAACGAGTTTACAATGTTGTCACAATATTTATCAACTTTGTCGAGATATTTTTCAATAATAAAATCCCCCAAATGTGGGGGATAAAATTGAACACCAAGGAGGATTTAACACGCACAGTTTCTATTGAAAATTCATAGTTACCGGTCCATATTGAAGTTAAATGTCGATGAAATACAAAATTCGGATATGAATGATGAATCTCAACACAAACTACTCATTAAATTGAAATTAATCAAACGATACCTGATATGTTTCTATCTAAACAACGTCCTCTTGGAATTTTATAAACTCCACACGGTTGAAATTATATTAATTCACTTCACGTAATAATCACATTAGAACAATAATCCACTGAATGTATTAAGAACTACACATAATGTTTACACTGTTTACAGTTTGTTCAGAGACTCTGGTTTGTTATGGTTTAACGTTGGCCTCCAGAGCTCCAGATAACCAATATTTGGGTTTTCGCTCTACGCATGCGTGGTAAAATTTGGCGGCAAAGTCGATTTATGATGGAAACGGCAGAATTCATAGATATTCATACCACGGTACACAAATGTATCGTGATGTATACTATGTTCCGTAAAAAATCCTTAACCTCAATGAAAATATCAGCAAGCTGACAACATCTTCTTGTCATTTCTGTGCGAATATTCACAGAATCGATACAAATTAGATTAGGTTAGGTTGTTTAATAATAAATCTGAATGAAAGTCTTTCTTCATGATATTGTTTGAGAATTTCGAGGAAAATATGAACAAGTTATAAGTGTTTACAAACTAATCTGCAGAAAAATCGAAGAAGGAACTTATTTTGTTGGAATAAATGTGGCTTTTTAGTTGCAGATATAATCCGATGAAACCAACTGTTTTTGTAGAAATTATCGTGTTTGCAACATTTTTATTCCAATAAGGTTAGTACTTGACTACTTGAGTATTCCCTAAATTGGGCCTAAATGTATAAACTCAATTTCTATCGAGAAATATGAACTTTGAATCAATTCCACAGTATCATTTCAGGGACGTATTTAGCCCAATGTTTTTTTCAAATGGCTATATCTTTTTAACAGAGCCGAATTCGGAAAAATGGAAAATGAAAAAACGGTTTCTTTTGGCCTCAAGAATCTTCAGTTAAAATATTTGTACAAGTCAAAGACTCACCCTGTATCATGAAGAAAACTGCATTTTTTTGCGAGACTTTCTATTTATTCATCTATCTATCTATTTGCCTATCTTTCTGTCTATATCTATATATCTATTAATCCATCTATCTATTTATCCCTCTCTCTGTCTTTATATCTATCTGTCTCTCTTTCTATCTATCCATCTATCTATCTGTATATCTATATTTCTATCTATCTGCCTATCTTCCTGAATATCTATCTATCTATCTGTCCATCTATCTATCTATCTTTCTATCTATCTTTCTATCTATCGGTCTCAATCGGGTTTTCGAAATCAAAAGAACATATCAGTAGTTACAAAAATATATTGAATGGAAAAAACAAAATTATTTGATTAAATGCCATAAGCATGCAAGTACCTTAAGCATGCAAGTACCTTCAGCATTGCACAAAGACATTGTCGTTATAATATGCCTACACAAATTATTATCGCCATGAAAATTACTGCAGCCCGTTGCATCTGTTAGATTCCACATTAATTTCTTATGTTCAAGAATCGAATATGTAAACCTAATCAATGGAAGGAAAAAAAAATTACACCGGCATATTCCGCATTCTTATAGGCGACGAAGGTTTTCCAGTACCTTACCTAGTCGATCATTTTCTCAGCAACAAAGTATATCGCCTTCCTCCATAAAACAGTCTATGAAATATTCAAACTTAACGATATTTTAATAGTTTTTAGATAACGTATCTAATATTACATGAGCCCTAAACGTTGCACGTCTTCAATGCCACTTCCAGTGGTTACCATTCTTGGAGTTGTATGAATAGCAAGTAGGCAGTTGATTCGTTTTTAATAATACCTTGACAATTCGATTTTGTGTGTATTTTAGCGGCTTTGCACCGAATATCGACAGCATTTTCTTCAGCCATTCAAATTCGATTGCTATTTTATCCTCAGGATCTCAGGATAAGAATGTGTTGTCCCTGTTGAATTCGGGGTACCTTTCGGAGGAAGCAATGATAATATCAAATTCTGTTTATATACCAGAAGGAAAAAGAATTGGATCTTGAGGTCGCCATGGGATAGAGCACAGCACATAGGGAGATCTCTTGGGCCTCGCAAAAGGAGAATTTTGTATTTCCTGGAGGAAGGATGACAGTGATAAGGCAGGATGACAGAACAATTATTCCATCATCGGAAAGAAAACGTCGCAATTGTTTTCTAGACCGCCACAAGCGAGGTACTTAGAAAATTGGCTTCGTCTTGTGCCATACTGAATCTTCATTACAACGGAACTCTCGAGTGTTCTAACGACCACCTCCAAAAAAACTCCGATGGAAGTACGCCGCTGTAAGTCATCTAAGCGACCGCCTTCTTTTGATCTCGGAAAATTGGATGCGATAAATATAGCAATATCTCTCCGTTAGCGCGGTCGTTAAGAATGCGATAAACCGTCTTGAGAGTTCTGAAAATGGCGGCTGTCAGATCCGTATAGGACAAGCCCGAGTGTTAATTGATATTTGTAATTAGCCGTTTTGTAAGGAGCAGACCTGTTTCTCTATTAAAACTGCGCTAAAAGAACGAACTGCGCTCGCCGCGACCACGTCGAGTCTTGCATATAAACCGGGTGGATTTATAGGTCCCCGGAGTGTACAGGTTGTTTGCTCGGAAAAGAGAGGGAATCATGCGTGGAGCGTGCTAGGATGAATGGATTAGGACCTGTTCCACTATTGGCTGATAAAGTTTCCTATATGAGTATATATCTGCAGGATAATTTATCTGGTGGATATATCTGTCACAACTAATTTCACATCCTCACAGAGTGAATTAGCTGCTGCTTTTTCAGTCTGCTTTTCAGGCCCAAAATAAAGGGTTTTCCAATAAGAGCTGTTAATTTGACATTCAAAGAAAAATGCAATTTTTTGAGATGAATGATAGGGTGTTCATTTCATTTTGAAGAGGAAGGTAGGCATGCCGTTAATAACAGTAGCGGATTAACCGGTACGCTTAGTACGCTGCAGCGTAGGGCTCCGAGGTCCATAGAAGCCCCCGGCGATCGAATTATTTTTTTTTCTAGAATAAAAATTCAGTCTGTAAGAGTGAAAAAAATAATCAGGCTGTACTATATTTTATAGGAAGCTCAGAGGCAACTTGTGAATTATGGATTATTACATTCACATGAAACGCAATGAATAACAAAAGCCTCAGAGCAAAACTCCGATGTTGGAAAAAACACACCATTCGAGATTCAGCGTACTGTCCCTAATTATCTTGTCTGCCTGCAATAAATTCCGTCAAGGGTGGCGGCCGAATTCCAATGTTGACAATTACATCATAATTCCATAAATTTGTCGGCATTTCCTCTAAAATCTAGGAATGTGCTACAGAACGGCCGACCATATGTTGATTCGTTTAGGGGTGTAAAGTGAAAAATAACATATCCCGGCCCATACCATAACACTACATCCTCGGATAAAAAATAAATATAGAACTGTTATGACAGAAAATAGATTGCAGTTTTTAGGAAAGTGATATAACGAGCAGTCTCGATTATAATTCTGCAATAAAAGAATTTGCTGTATTAAAATAAGAAAAAAACAATTTTTTAGTGCAATTTCATTTTGTAGGTAACGGATATGCAGCTTAACGATACTTGTATCTTTTGTGATGATTTTATTTATTCCTTAATTTCGATGCCGCAATAAAAAATTGGCAGATATGGTATTCTAGAGATATTTTGTATTTTAATTTTTGTGGTATTTTTCCCTTTATTAAGATTTTTATTCATCTTTTATATTTTGTTTTGATATACATAGGACCTTGTATTTTATTAATAAACTTTATATTTTGTTTTTAAAGAAGTGAGTTTCAAATAAAAAATTATTTTGAAAAAAATCAAAAATGTTTCAGAGGGGCCCCAGAAGTTTTGAAGCGTAGGGCCCTTGAAATCGTAAATCCGCCACTGGTTAATAATGAACAATGCTATCAGCCAAATGACCACCACGACTACAGACTACAGGACCATATTCTCTTCATTTTCCATAACCAAATCGCAAATTGGCTGCCCTATGTCCTCAATAGCTTCACGAATTCCATCTTTGAGATCTTGAATCGACACTGGGCTGTTGGCGCAGACCTTCTCTTTCACCTGAAGGCCCCAAAGGAAGAAGTCGCAAGATGTTGAATCACATCAAGATCTCGATGGCCAATTGTGATCACTTCTTCGAGAGATAACACGGTCCGAAAGCATTTCCCGTAAAAGATCAATGGTTTCGTTGCTTGTGGTGCACGTAGCGCCGTCTTGTTGAAAGTAAACGTTGTCCAGATCAATTCCATCCAATTCCGGCCATAAAAAATCATTAATCATCTCTCGATAGCGCAATTTCACCGTAACTGTTGCTCTAGCCTCTTCTCGAAGAAGTAGAGAGGCTTTTCAACAATAACTCTTGGGTTTTCTGAGCCCCAGATGCGACAATTCTGCTTGTTGACTTATTGATGGCGTAGTTTTCACTTGTCAAATGTCAATGACAGCTTCAAAAGTGACATCTTCGGAGATGGCGGGCTATTCGAAATGACATTTCTTTTTGGAAAATCCTGTACAAACGTTGCAGCAATAATAAATAAATCACGATGCTTTCTTCCAATCACAACAACAACGTTTTTTCAACCCTTGAACGCCACCCCTCCAATATAAACCCCGAGAAAGAACTGCTTCTCATATCCGACCAGACATCCCCCATAATGAAAATCCCCCCAAAACCGCCGTTACATACCAGTCGTCCCATAAAAATAACCATAAAAACAAAGGACTCTCGAACGGCAAAACAAAAGAGAAACATCGACAGGGTGAAGATGTCAAGCCTTCGGAAGAAACATTGTAAAGTCAAATGGGACACTAAATCTCGACCCTGCCCGCCCCCCTGACGTGAGGGGGGAAAATTAAATTCTCGGGTCGAGGAGGGGGAGGGGAAACGGTCGCGGATTTTATTGGAACTGACACCGCGAGCGGGGTTGCGTAGGAATGCGGTGTATTGGGGGCTTTATTGGATTTTATGAATTGTTATGTCGTGTCTGATATGTGGGATTTTCTTATTAGGCACGGTTTGGAGGATTGCGATTTACGGTGGTTTATTCCGTTGGAAATGGAATTTGGGGGGTTTGGAACGGCTTTTATGCTGTCACTTTGACTGGTGTACAAAAGACCGAGTGATATATTGTGGCTACGAATGTTGGATACAGTTTCGATTGATCATAATTCGATTTTATTACAGAACATTCACCAGAGGAGATATGTCGAAGCAAGTTCTGAAATTGTAAAATAAATCAGTTTGAATTTAAAATCTCATGGATCATAATTTTATAAACAATAATAGTAAGTTTTAGAATAAACCAAATACCTCACAGAGGCAAAATAGATGGGGGTAGTACGTACAGAATGACATAACTTGTTATTAGTGAATCACAGTAATGTCATATTCTACACCCATGATCTTTGGTCTTTTCTTTGTAAAATCTTTTCAACATTTATGAAATAAAAGTAGCACGAAATAAAATATTTTCACTTTCAGATGGATTGGGATAAACGAAAATTCATTTTGTCCATACGCTATGGACTAAATAACATACAGGCAAAAAGCAACAGTAGTGTTGCCATTATAGTACGAAATTTCTGACAAAGTCCACAAATTAAACGCTTGGTTCTGCTGGGAACATCAGTACAAGATGCGTGAGTCCAACGCAAGCAATTTATGCATCAGAACCAGTCTTGTCCTGGCTTAGACTGGAAAAAAAGATCATTACAATGGATAGGTATAGATAGAAAGATTGACAGATAGGGAGATTGATGGATAGATAATTAGATAGATAGAAAGATGAAAAGAAAGATTGATAGTCAGATAGATAGATAGACAAATGGATAGATAAGTAAATGAATAAATAGATAAATGCAAAAAAAAATGGCAGTTTCCTTCATTATAATTTTCGATCTACATAAATACTAGGAGCATAGAATAACTGGAGGGAAGGCTTTCTTACGCTCGACAGATCATTTTGAACTGCCAATAACGGCGGAGGTTAGAGTTTCGTGTGACGCCCGATAGATAACGCTGAGATCGTTTATTCAGCAACATGTCAGATATCTTGTTCTATGGCGCTACAATTGCAAAGAATATAATGTCGCTGTCATTGTTATTGATACATTTATGCTTCTTTTCAATTGAAAATGGTCATAAATCATAACATAGACAATATTGATGACATATCATCGCTTTATTCTAATCAACTTTTTATGCGCAATTATATGGGAAGACTGTGATCGGTAATAAATTTGTCAAAACAATATCCTTATCGGAAAAAGCGAACATTCAGGTGAGTATTACTATTATTATACGGGAAGACTGAGGTCTTATCTGTTCTCGTGTATCATACGCAGAATCGTATGGTACCCCGTTTACATTCCCTCTGCTAACACTAAGATTCGGAGCGGGAAACAGATTTTTCTTCCTATATTCAATCTGTTCCTTGAAGCATATGCATTATATTGTCGGATTTACGAAAAAAAGTATGTATTGCTCTCTTCCAAAAGAATATATATTATGATTTAGTAACAAATGGTACCAAATAAGTAACAACAACTAATAACCATTAAAGATAATTTTATTAAGGATAGCCATGTTGTAGGAACGAACGAGGTTGTCGCCATCTCGTGACCTTGCGGCGAACTGATAAGTTCGGACGTTTTTGGCAGTTCATTTTCGTAGGGGAGCCTTCTCTCCAGTTATTCTATGCTCCTAGATAAATAGAGAGGTAAATAGATGGATAGCTAGATATAAAGATCGATCGATAGATAGAAAGGTAGACAGATAAATAGAGAGGTAGACAGATAGAGAGGTAGGCAGATATATAGAAACATAGGAAGACAGATAGATAGACATATATATGAACAGATAGATTGAAAGATACATAGACAGATAGAAAGATAGAGAGACAGATATATTGATAGACAGATAGATACAAAGACAGATGAATCGATGGATAGATAGATGTATAGATAGACAGATAGATAGATATCGAGACAGGTAGATAGATAGATCGATAGATATGTAATAGGGGAGATAATTTTTGAAACTATAAAACAGACATGTCTTGAAAATTGGGACTTGAACGTTTTCTTTCCTGTAATATTTAACCGGTATTTTTCCACTTCAACTTCTGAAATTTAATAGCCTTGTGTTAGAAAAATTAATGGATCGTTTATCAAGTCCACATAGGAATGTCTGGCGAAACGTTAACGACCGAAATTGTTGATTTTCAGTTTAAGTTTATTTAGAGAACTAAATGATAAATTATAATTGTCCCACGAATTTGGTTGCAATTACTGCACACGATGACAGGAATAAAATTCAACGCAGGCATTGTTGAGAATTGTCACGTAGCGATATCTCAAGAAGAAGGTGGGAAGCAGAAAAAAATCTTTAATTTGATTGGTTCATAAAAACAAAGATGGAAGAAGTTTTGATTTGATTGGTTTTGAAAGATTGACGATTGGTTTTTGGAGGAGACGAAGAGGGGAAAAAAACTTCGACTTGCTCGGGAGACGAAAAAGACAGTGTCTGGTGGAATCTTAAACGAAAAGGTTGCCAGTGCTCGCGTCGGTAATAGGGAGTAACTGGAGGAACCTAAAGGGAAGGTCCTCAGTTGACTCAGGTTTGAAATCGGAAACTAAGGGTAGTACGGTTTTAGGGTAGGTACTTCAGTGTTTGGAAGTACGGTCTCAAAGCGGAGACGAAAACAGTTAAGGTTGAATCGGAAGTTAAGGGTAGTAATTTCTAAATTACTTGGAATTATTTTAGATTGCGTATCGTCGGTATATTCGGGAGTGAGGTCAATTTGCGAAACGCGTGTGGGTGTCGTGTTTGGTGTTTAATCTGTCTGTTTCAGGAAAGAAGCACCGTCAAAGAATTATCCTCCTAGGTTCATCATTCTTGGGATTATTGGTACAGGAAAAGGTCAGACTATTTTGTTTATGCTTAGCTTATTTTGAGTATTGGTAGAAAGCTGCATGAAAGCCCAAAATATATTTATAGTCCAGAGTCCTGAAATCTCCCACAAGTCGTAAATGTCTTTTATCTGATGGCATGTCATCATGACAACGTTATGTCACTCAATTTTGATGACATAAGGAAGCTCATTATGGGACTAAGTACCATAATGAATTCATTATGGGACTAAGTACCATAATGAATTCATTATGGTACTAAGTACCATAATGAGCTTCCTTATGTCATTAAAATTGAGTGACATACTCCTTTAAATATAGTTGTCATTGTGACATGTCGAAAATGCAGTTCTTAATTTTTCGAAAATGTATTGATATAAATGCCATCAGATAAAATTTTGTATGTAATACGAATCATAAACAATCATTATGGCACACGCCGTGTTATCGGACTCGGCTACGCCTCGCCCGATAACATTCACGACTTGTACCATAATGATCGTCTTTATGATCCTTATTACATAAATAACTATTAAAGTATATTGTATTTTTTTGTAATCACCCTTAAGTAACTGAAAGTGTACTCGTATATGGAAATACTTGTTGGGTTCCCTTAAGTGTTGGAAAGTTTAAGTGGGAATTAATTTTGAGATTTCCCTTGTATATTAGAAAGTTTGAATTTGTATTATTCTTGAAATCTCTCTTGAGTAGCTGAAGGTTTAATTAAGTGAATTTTGAGATCATCCCATGTTAATGATCTTGGGGGTTATTTTGACAAACCCCTCTTGTTTTTGTTGATAACTTGACTTCATCATTTTTTAATTGGAATTCACACCGATGGTTGATTTGATTTCGATAATTGGATTATGTTTTACAACCTAACGTTGATGTATCAATTTGATTTGTTGTGATTTATTGCATTTGATTTAAGAAATATTCGAGTACTTTTGATAATTTATATCGTTGAAATATACGTAACGAATGTAAAGTTGTTTAGTCTGATTTGGTTTTAATATACGTCTTAAATTTAATCCAAAAAGTTTCATTTATCATCCCTCTCCCTAGAGAATATTTTTAAACACTAAGTCCCGACCCAAGTGCGTTGGGCCGATCCCACACTTTCTCCCTTCTGGAGAAAGAACTTCAAAATTAAAATAACATCTTTTCTTTTCTTTAAGTAATAACACCCTTGATTGGTGGAAAGCCGCTCTTCCGTCAAATCACAAAGAGGGTGCTTTTTACATATGGTGACAGCGGTGGGATGTGTTTAATTTTCTAGGGGAGAATTTTTTTTTTTTTTTTAATTTGAAATTTGTTGAATTTTCCGGTAGATAAAAAGTTTTTTTTCGGTTTTCTGCATGTTGCTTCAGTGTGAATGTAAAGATTACCAGAGTCAAATGTGTTAAATTTTCCCAGAGATATTTTTTAAAGAGATTTTGAGAAATTCAGAGAAATTTCGAGGTATAAGGAATTTCAGCCTGTTGTTTTGTGGGTGATCAAAATAGTGTGTATTGACTTGTTGGAAGATTTCCGGATGAAGGTTTTCAGGTTCTTATGTTGAATTGGATTATATTTTCTGTATGAACGTATATGCCTATGAATTTGAAATTAAGTTTTAAAAATTGCAATTGGTAGGGACAGAATTTAGGATCGAATTAAAGTAGAGTAAAAAATTATTGACCTGAAGATTTTTTTTTATGAGCTATTGAAGAATTGAGTAAATACAATTGGTTTTTCTTTGGATAAATTCGAGTTTTCTTTTTTTTTGAAATTATTATAGAACAGTTCATATTTCTGTGATGTTCTATCATTTTATGTGAAGGATTTTTGATAGAGTCAAGTTGATATTGAGATTTTAAGACTTTAGAGAGGTTTTAGATTCATTGCGGCTTTATAGGGAAAAAGGCATACGTTTGTTCTCACAGGACATTTATTTTTCTTTCAGGACATTGTTTTTTCAGGACGTTGAATTTTCTGATTGTTGAACGTGTGTGATCAAATTTTGTTTCAGGAAGGTTATTTTTGATTTTCTGAAAATTATTGTTCCTTTATCGATTGATTGAAATTTTGATTGAATTTTTTTTTCAGGACGTATTGCACGAAAAATTTTCTTTTGGTTACTCTATCCATTTGCTTGATTTTGTTTGAAGGTGTTGGTTTTTTCTGTTGGTGATATAGCGGATCAAATTTTGTTTCAGGAGGGTTATTTTTGTTTTTCTGAAAATTATTGTGCTTTTATCGATTGATTGAAATTTTGATTGAATTTTTTTTTTCAGGGCGTATTGCGTGAAAATTTTGTTTTGTTTTTGGGATTTCGTCTGAATCTCGAATAATTCTATTTTCATAAAGTAACATCATTCGGTTTTGTATTGAGTTTGATTTGGAGAATAATTGAATTTGGCTTTCCTTGTTTTAAGTTGAGCTGAAATTTTGGGAAACACTTTGATAGAAGGGAAATTTTTATTTTCTCGAGTTGGGTTCAGTTTGAAAGTTCAGAAGTCGGGAAAATTATAAATTTGGTTGAAATTTTAGTAGATGAGCCGCTGATCGTGATCTTTCGAATCTTAGAATAAAAATTAGAATTATTTTTATTTCAGGTGGTTTTGTGTACTTTTATTTTTCAGGAATTCGACACTTGGTGATTTTCTTGTTTTTTTGGTTACATCATTTCGCCAGATTTTTCTTGAATTCTTTTTGGCGTTGGTCTTTTTGAACTCGTTTCCAGGTGATTCGTTTTATTTTGGTGTTTTGGGTAAGGCTGTTTGAATTGGGATCATTAGGGTATCATTTTGCTATTTTTTTCTAATTCGTGAAAGTTGAAGTCGTAATCTTGAGCGTATTTAAGTTCTGTTGGAATTTGAGGGTGAGAATTTGAAAATTATTCATTGATTTGGAAAGTAAATAATTCACTGAATACATTAAAAAATCATATTTTGGTTAAGACAATTGGGTTTTGGTTGAATTTTTGAAAAATGGCTCAACCAGCTGGCGCATCCAACGTGAATGTTCCCGCGGGTCAAGTAACACCTATGTACTCGCTAGGTATGCTATCGACTACTTTAGAGGATTTTACTGGGAAGGACGCGACCGGGTATTTCGAAAAATTGGAGTTGCTGGCAAAATTATACGGATGGGACGAAAAGAACACTCTTATCCTTCTCAAACTCAAGCTCGAGGGCGACGCTTATACTTTTTTCAAATCTGATATCAACCTTGACAGTTTGAACTATGGTGATCTAAAGAATAAATTTGTTCGGAAGTTCACAACGGTTAGATTTCCTGGGGAGAACCAGTGGAATCTTAGCCGATGCTATCAAAGACAGGACGAGGATGTGTCCTCGTTCTGCACTAGACTGAGTACAGTAGGGGCGAGGTTACTGAACGAGGATTTAGCCGGAGCACAAAAGGACGAAGAACCTGGAATAAGGAAGAAGAACCGGGAATCAATTTTGAATCAGTTCAAGATAGGACTGAGAAGGGACGTAATGAAGGAAACAGGAATTTTGTTGTTGAAAGAGGAGAACTTGGATTTGGAAAAAGCAGAGGAACTAGTTAGGCTACAGGAGGCCACTAGCAAGATGTTGCAAAGGAGGTCGGTAAATATGTGGGTATCGACAGTTGACACCGAAAAAGTGTGTCAACTGTGCGACAAAGAAGGCCACACCGCGAAGGGGTGTAGGAGTGTAAGGCAGAACCGAGGAAATGGGGAAAGAGGTAATGCAAGGACATGCCATTCTTGTGGCCAAACAGGCCATTTCGCGAGGGATTGCCGGAATAACAGGCAAGGAGGACAAATGACACAGGGAGTGTGTCATAACTGTAACCAACAGGGACATTGGGCAAGGGAGTGCCCTAGCAGGGGTTCGGCTGGATGGCGGGAGCCCAATGTCGAATGGTTGAGGAGGGAATATATAGAGGAACCGAATACTTCCTGGAACCAACGCATAGGCGTAGATGAGGGTGTAGAGGAGATTTCTGGGGTAATACGGAATATTGAAGGGCCAAGTTTTGGAAGCCACTATCCCCGAACAGACGAGGACGGTGGGAAAATGGAACATTTTAATGATCAGAGAAGAGTCCGGGAGGACACTAAGGAAAGAAATGTAATGTACAAGGTTGACAGGACGTCCAGGGAAGTAGATACACAACCAGAAAATTCCCATGAAGTTACAGATTTGAAGAGGACTGTAAATAGGAATACCAGTGTTAGCACTCAGACAGAGGGTGCAGAGGGACCCGACAGCAATGGACTGTCGAAGGGTGACACCATAAGGGAATGGAATGGTGTTGTCACCGGGTCGAAGGATGTGGAGATGACGAACGAGAATAACGAAGGGGAGCTTCGTTGGAATAACAATGTGTCTCCGGCTGAAGGGATAGATCGGGTATCTATCAGGAAGGAATCAGCCGTTGAGGAAGATGGTACCTGGGAAACCGACGTTTTGTTGATGTCGGGGATCACCATCCCCGCACGTTCGGAAATGGTGGTAGAGGCCAAACTGAGGAAGGAGAAAAATAGGGAACGATTTTGGGTCAAGATAATAAACGTGAAGGAAGAAAGTAGTAATGGGGAGGAAGAAAGATCGGTGGTGGAGGCCATACCATTACGACGATCTTCGAGGGCAAGGCGCCCTCCGGACCCGGGGAAGAACTGGTCAGGAATTCGGGTAGCGAGAAGGCAACTCATCAACAGCCTTCCAGGAGAAGTGAATCGACTCCTGCCCATTTCGTTAGATTCCAAGGATAAACTAGTCAGGAACACGGGTAGCGAGAAGGCAACTCTTCAACAGCCTTCCAGGAGGGGTGAATCGACTCCTGCCCATTTCGTAGATTCCAGTCATTTGAAACGTCTTTGTGGTAATTTGGGAGTAGCTGTGCTAAAGTCTTTGATGGCGATTTTTAACGCCAAATTTTTTTTATTGAAGCAGCGAAATTGAAAAAATCTTTTCAGTGCGTATTTGATATTTTTTTTTAATTCATCTTTTCATCTATAAAGAAGTACCACTCGACCTTATAATTTTTGTGTTAGCGCTGACGCTAAAGTGTACTTTACGGTTTGCGGGAATCGTTTTGGAACAATCGTGATAAGATTTTGCGTTTTGTGTCCCACAACAAAAAGCAAATGTGAATGTATTTTTGTGGTATTCTTCCTCAGATGATTAAAAGGGAACTAATGTAAGCGATCATGGGAGGACGAATGGGGAAAAATGGGATTTACGTATTTTTCATTTTAAATTGTTCTATGAATGTATGTAAAATTGTGAATATTTAATTTTTTTTATTTGTTGTTGCTACTGTATTTATTGTACATTTCCCCACAAGATGTTTCAAGATGTTTCAAGAGGATCCAAGCCAATTACCAGTATTGGAAAGGTACTGACCCTATCCAGAGGAATGACCTTATTCGTAAAAGTAAACAATACTGAGGCGCTAATCGCGTACGCGTGTGCGAAGAAAAACAGTGAGATAACCGCGGTGTCTATACGCGAAGCCGCGAAAACTTCGAGAACATCTACAGAAGTTAATCCGTCAAAGGGATCGTGTTACCAGAGGGACGTAGTAACAATTCAAAAACCGTATGGACCGACTGTGTCGAGTAAGCTTGAGCGATTACTGATTAAACATTGCGGGAATCATAGGCGTAGCTTAATAGTGACCGAGGGTATAATAAACTTCATTTACCGTATGAAAACCGTGGAAAACATCATCGACGAGTACCAAAAAAAAAATGGAGACTTTTGACAAATGGTTTAATGGTTCCAAACGATCAACATGGTCAACACCGAAGAGATGAGAAAGCTGGCACACAACCCAGTAAGACATATATGAGGATGGTTCACCGACTTCCTGTTCATGAGCAGACTAATGGGTTTCTTTGCGATATTCCGAATCATAAAGTATGGAATAGGAGATAGGAGTTATATTGAATGGACTACACCTATATGAGATTTTTGGATGCGGGATAACCCTGTTGGCTAGCCTATGGATCACTTCAACTATTAGATTATGAATCGACACAGAACAAGACAAGAGAACCGGAGAAGAGATAAGGATGCAGAGGCGGACGTAGCTGTAGCAGCAAAGACATGACCGTCGGGATTTTACCCAACAGTAAAACCGAACGCACCACACTGGACTGAAGAAGAAAGTGCACATGTTGTTATCGGTCGCGAGCCCGGAATATGTGCTGTGTAGAGGGACATCTCTCGCGATAACGATGATTGTTGGTGACGAACGTAAACATTGAATTCGAGTGTTTGGAACCCAAATTTATCGGACACAAAGTGCGGTACGCTAATTACGAGAGACTAGGTCGTCGTGCATCTCCGAAAGGTCATTCTCGAGGTGAAGGTCAGCCCCAAACTCCAAAGGAAATAAACATATGGAGATAGTCAGAACCGGATTAAGAAGATTCTGTGGTGATCGCGAGTGAAGTTTGAAATCCGAAAAATAGACAATAATGAACTCCATGTAGGAGAAGTGCAGTGACGGACAGATTTTCTTAAATTTTCTCTCGAAGAATTTGAGTTATGCACGTGATGTTTTGTTGTATTGAACCTTATTTTTTTATTTCTTGAAGTTTAATTGATCCTGAGGGATATTGTTTACTATAGACTAATTAGATGAGCAAGAATGATATTTAGTTTTGTTCACGCCAAGTGAACGCAAAGAATAATTTAGTAATTTTAGGTCAATATTTTCAAATTTTTCCAAATTCATTTCGGTTTATAAAGACCGCATAAAATATTAATAGCAGCTGTGAAACTTGTTGCACCGTACCGCTTCCAATGAAGATTGAAAACACGCATGTTTCAATCTAGATAAATCAGTATGCATCTTAACGTAAAGAACGAAAGATTGTCATATGTGTTCATATTGTTTCCAATTAATTGCGAAATTTTCAATTCGGAATACCGAAATTTTTGATTCCATTCACAATCCGATTTCAAAGTGAAATTGAATTTCTCCAAAGAACATTAGTTTAATTTGTTATTAAACTTGAGAGCAAAACCATTGCGTGTAGTTTTTTCGCCTACGTCAGTGGCGTGGATGGTGAATAACCCAAGGACAAGTGAAGTTGCATTAACTTATTTGCAGCATTTTCTTCAGAAGGATCTTCCACCTCCGTTCAGTTTGTTGAGCTCGATATATCTGCTTCTGGAGCGTGAGAACAGCTAAGATCCCTTTCTTCAAGTTCATCCAGATAAGGGTAAGCATTATTAGCATTTTGTTGATGTTCATTTCATTTGTCCTTACTTCGTACAGTGTTGGGATTCTCCCTGTTTCCTTATCAGTCCACTATATCATCAAAAATTGGTTGAACCACTTCAGTTCTTTAAACTGAATTTTCCCCAACATAAAATTGATCCTTCGGCCGGATTCTGGTGCTTTTTTCAAAGTTTCTTCAAAATCATCAGATTTGGTTCAGAATATCCATCCATTTTGTATCCACCATTTTGAAAAATCATAGATATTCAACACAAGCCGGTAACATTTGTCACAGCTGATATTAATTGATTGACGTTCACATCTGTTTCCATCAAAACGACACATTTTCGCTGTTAAACGTTCATTAATTTAGTTTTACTGAATTTCTCCAATCCGCCCTTGCATATGCCACCCAAAACCGATACAGGCAGCAACATCATGAATAAATTAGTCGATAAGAGATCTAATGTTTTCTCCATTGTATCTGGGATTTGGAATAGAGTAAAGGCTTATGATGTTTCCAAGCTATTCGAATTGAAAGCTTACCAGGAAAAGATTTCTTATTATGAGTCCAAATTTCAGGAAATGCAGGATCAAATAATGGATCTAAACTCTGAATTGCCAAAGGAAGAACGCATAGATACAGCGAAGGCTGAATTAGCATTTACGGAGCTAATTACAAGTATCAGAGCTTTATTTTTGCATCTGGAACAACAAGAAATGAATTCAAATAATAAAAACAACTCGAATTCACAATCTGATTCACCAATATTGCTCCCAAAAATAAATATACGGAACTTTTCTGGCGAAAGTGCCGAATGGCCTGAATTCTTCCAATTATATAATTCATTAGTTCATGAAAACAATAATTTAGCTCCAGTTCAAAAATTTCAACTACTGAAATCATACTTACGAAATGACGCTTTTGCTGTCATTTCAAGATTTCAATTATCAAGTGATAATTATTTTCTGGCATATGAAGCTCTAAAATCTCGCTTTCAAAATCCGCGACTGTTAGCCACCATGTATTTGAATAGTATTTTTCATTACAAGACTCCCACGAACAATTCAGCCTCCAATCTTAAAGAATTCTTGAATTGTCATCAGGTTTCAGTTAACGCGATTAAGGCTTTAAAAATAAATAATTTGGAAGACTTCTTATTTTTCTCACTCGCACTTCGCAATCTTGATTCTTATACAAGAAAATCATTCGAAAACCAATTGGGCTCATCGGAAATTCCAGCGTACAAAACATTAATAGATTTTGTAACTCGACAATTAACAGCTCAAGAGTATTGTGAACAAAATTCGTCAAAAGCCGCCAGCTCAAATAGATCAGTGAGTTCTCTTAAAAATAAGAGTACAAATGTATTAATCGCCAATTCTGCATCCACTTCAAAGGCTCAAAGTCACAATGTTCAAGCAAAGTTCAAGAATTTTCGTTGTCCAAAGTGCCATGATTCACACCCTTTGTTCGTATGTCCTTCCTATACTGCTATGTCTAGAAAAGATAAATTTGCATTTCTGAGGAATTCCAAAAGATGTTTCAATTGCCTTGGTCTTCATGATTTCAAGGATTGTGCTTCCAAGAAGTCATGTAAAGTGTGCAGGTCAAATCGGCATCACACAAGTCTTCATCCAGAAAACGAATCTCGCAATGATAATTCTGTCTCTGAAAACGTCCAGAATGTTAATGGGTCGAGCAGTTCTGACCCCCGGGAAAATAACACTCCTCAATCATCCATTTCCAGCGATACTTTCAATTCTTATCACGTCAATAAGAAATTCGAGTCCATCGGTCAGGTACTATTGGGTACTGTACAGGCGAGAGTAAAAGCCGTTGATGGTTCCTTGATTTCCATCAGAGCTGTGCTGGACCCAGGGTCACAGATTTCAGCTATCAGTCTTCACCTAGTTAAAAGGTTAGGATTGAAAATTGATCCAGTTAATGTTTCAGTTTCTGGCATTGGCCAAACAAATGCTAAACCGTTGGGTCTGATCAACTGTAGGTTATACCCAAAATCAGGGCCAAATTCTTTCCAAGTACAGTGCACAGTATTACCGCACATCACCAACAATTTACCTTCTGTTTCCTTATCCGAGGAAATACTCAAATCTTATGAAGATTTGAACTTAGCCGATGAAACTTTCCACATTTCACAACCAATAGATATGCTGCTGGGGGCAGACACTTATGCAGTCGTATTCGATCGTGAAGGCCGCAAAAATCACTCCGGGTTGCCTATTGCGGTGAATACTTTCTTTGGTTGGACTATCATTGGTCCCATGAATGAAGCCTGTTCTTCGAACAAATCAATTCTGTTAACTCAGTCGGCTCTGAGTGATCAGATACAAAATTTTTGGACATTGGAAGAAATCTCAGATGTTCCTATTCTCAATCCTGAGGATGAATATGTAGAGAATCATTTTTTATCAACTCATTCACGCAACGAGAGCGGTCGTTATATTGTTTCCTTACCATTTAAAATGGAAAATACGTCTCCGCAGCTCTTTCACAACTCAAATCGCTCTCTGAAATCATTCTTGTCTTTAGAAAAACGACTACTGAAAAATAGTGATTCATATAATTCGTATACGAAATTCATGTCGGAATATTTGGAGTTGGGCCATATGTCACCTTCCAAAGTTGAAAATAAGTACGTAATTCCGCATCATGTGGTGCGTAAGGAGTCTAGCTCCTCAACTAAACTTCGTGTTGTCTTCAACGCATCTGATGCGGATTTGTCGGGTCTATCACTTAATGACAGACTGCTTAGTGGTCCTAAATTACAAAAGGACATTACAATTATTCTTCTGCGTTTCCGAATGTATCCTATAGCCATCTGCGCCGATATAGAGAAAATGTATAGGCAAATCCTTCTAAGTAAAAGTGATCGCACATTTCAACACATATTCTGGCGTCCATCTCCAAATGAACCTGTAGTCGAATTCGAACTGAATACGGTTACTTATGGCGTGAAAACTTCGGCCTTTTTGGCTATCCGTGTATTGAGGCAACTCGTTCATGATGAGGGTAGCAATTATTCCAACGCATCTCAGGTTGTTTTGGATGACGTATATGTCGATGACATTATCACAGGGGCGTTCGACGTGGGTCAAGCAATTGAGCTGCGAAATGAACTTCAGCGATTGTTACATAAGGGATGCTTTTCTTTGAAAAAGTGGTCTAGCAACCGTTCGGAAGTTTTAACGGGATTACCTGCCGATTATATCGAGTCTCAAGTCAGTTTCAATGACGATTCCGTGGGAATCAAAATTCTGGGATTGGGGTGGATACCCAAAACTGATTCATTCTGCTTCAGTGTTGACAAATTCGTTGATACGCCCACCAAAAGATCGGTCCTATCTTATATAGCCCGCATTTTCGATCCGGTTGGATTTCTGGCTCCCGTTGTAGTTTCTATGAAACTTGTAATGCAAAAAATGTGGATGGAAAAACTAGGTTGGGATGAATCTTTGTCTACTTCTTGTACTGATGAGTGGTCGAAGATAGTAGATAGTATTCACTTATTGTCAACTCTAACAATTCCTCGTTGCATTATTTCCTCATCTCGATGTGACGTAGTTTTGGCTGGGTTTTGTGATGCATCAGAGAAAGCTTACGCGGCCACTGTGTATCTTTCAGTGTCTATAGATGGTTGCATCTCATCACATTTATGGGCTGCTAAAACTAAAGTAGCTCCACTAAAAACGTTGTCAGTTCCTCGCTTGGAATTAGCAAGTGCAGTTTTATTGGCAAAATTGGTCAGGACTATTTTGCATCATAAATTTCCTGTCGCAATCGTTGAGGTCCGGTTGTTTTCCGATTCCCAAATTGTACTCTCGTGGATATCCACGCCCTCACATCAACTCAAAACTTTCGTCGCGAATCGTGTTGTCGCGATAAATGATTATGTTCCCGATGCGTCCTGGTATCATATTCCAACGAAGTCAAATCCTGCTGATTTACCATCACGGGGTCTAACACCTCAACAATTCATAGTTCCAGAGACTCATGAATTTTGGATGAAAGGTCCAGAATTCTTGAGTACTCCTCTTTTTAATTGGCCTGTGTCCAATGCTGAGTTCAAAAAAATTTCGCCCCTTCCAGAACTAAAAACGCACATTAACATTACAACCACAAAACATGAACTTAAAAATCCGCTATTAGTGCTAATAGAAGATTTCTCAAATTTGAACAAAGTGAAGCGAGTGTTTGCTCATGTGCAGAGATTCATTTTCAATTGCCGTTCCAATTTCACGTCGCGATTGCGTTTATCTGGTCCTATTTCACAAGATGAATTAAACAGTGCTCTTCACTCAATCTCACTAATCACTCAAAATCATTACTTTTCCGAACTGCGCAAAAAATTGGAAAAGCATGGCCCTATCGAAAAAGGTTTGAGAAGCTTGAATCCTTTCGTTGATGCTCTAGGATTAATCAGGGTGGGCGGTAGATTGCAATTTTCTTCCTTACCTCAGGCAGCTAAGCATCCAATTTTACTACCAAAAAAGGCTGCTTTATCTCGATTAATATGCAATCATTTTCATTTGGCTGCACTTCATTCCGGGCCCAATACTACGATGAGTTTAATCCGACAGAACTTCTGGATACTCTCTTTAAGAGGTTTGGTAAGGGCAAATATTAGAAAATGCCTCACCTGTACCAGATTTAGAGGTAAAACCTTTTTGCCTATGATGGCACCCTTACCTGCCCCTAGGGTAAATATCTCACGTCCTTTCAGTAAAGTGGGCGTAGACTTCGCAGGACCATTTTCATATCGTTCGAATAACGCTCGAAAACCGACAATTTTGAAGGCTTACCTCGCCTTATTCGTTTGCCTAGTTACCAAAGCCGTGCATTTGGAAGTAGTTTCCTCTCTTAATGTACAGGCCTTTATCTCAACCTTGGATCGCTTTATTTCTAGAAGAGGTCTGCCAACGGAAATTTGGTCGGACAATGGTCGTAACTTTGTTGGTGCCGCGCGATATCTCACTGAAGTTTCTCAATTTTTAGAGAAAAATAATGGAGAAATCCACAATAATTTATCGCACAAATCCATTACATGGAAATTCATTCCCCCATATTCACCACATTTTGGAGGAATATGGGAAGCGGGAGTTAAATCTGCCAAACGATTGCTCAACAAAATGTTATGCTCCACCGCTTGTACTTTTGAAGAACTTTCCACCCTTTTTGCTCGAATTGAAGCGGTATTGAACAGCCGACCCATGTGCCCACTATCTTCAGATCCTTCGGAGTCCGCGGATTGTCTAACCCCCGGACATTTTCTCATAGGTGCACCGCTATTGTCCACTCCGGAAATTATATACGTGGATGAGAAATCACACCTTGAACGATGGGAACATCATCGCAGATTGTTCCAACAATTTTGGACGAAGTGGTCCAGAGAATATCTGCATACCCTTATGCAACGCGGAAAATGGCAGAACGATAAGCCGTGTCCGTCAGTGGGAGATATAGTTTTCATTAAAAATCTAAATTCAAGCCCTGCCACTTGGCCTATCGGGCGAATTGATAAATTATTTCCCGGACCTGACGGAATTGTTCGAGTTGCGTCCGTCAAGACTTCAACGGGTCAATATACGAGATCACTAACAAAGTTGGTGCCTCTCGACGATTAATATAATGAAATTTTATTCTTCTCAATGTTTAATTTCTTTAAGGTATAGTTATGTTTCCGTGAAATGTAAAATTGCATTAATTTTAGGTGGGCGGCTTTGTTCACGCCAAGTGAACGCAAAGAATAATTTAGTAATTTTAGGTCAATATTTTCAAATTTTTCCAAATTCATTTCGGTTTATAAAGACCGCATAAAATATTAATAGCAGCTGTGAAACTTGTTGCACCGTACCGCTTCCAATGAAGATTGAAAACACGCATGTTTCAATCTAGATAAATCAGTATGCATCTTAACGTAAAGAACGAAAGATTGTCATATGTGTTCATATTGTTTCCAATTAATTGCGAAATTTTCAATTCGGAATACCGAAATTTTTGATTCCATTCACAATCCGATTTCAAAGTGAAATTGAATTTCTCCAAAGAACATTAGTTTAATTTGTTATTAAACTTGAGAGCAAAACCATTGCGTGTAGTTTTTTCGCCTACGTCAGTGGCGTGGATGGTGAATAACCCAAGGACAAGTGAAGTTGCATTAACTTATTTGCAGCATTTTCTTCAGAAGGATCTTCCACCTCCGTTCAGTTTGTTGAGCTCGATATATCTGCTTCTGGAGCGTGAGAACAGCTAAGATCCCTTTCTTCAAGTTCATCCAGATAAGGGTAAGCATTATTAGCATTTTGTTGATGTTCATTTCATTTGTCCTTACTTCGTACAGTGTTGGGATTCTCCCTGTTTCCTTATCAGTCCACTATATCATCAAAAATTGGTTGAACCACTTCAGTTCTTTAAACTGAATTTTCCCCAACAAGTTTTAAGGCATGCTGCATGAAAGTTAAGAATTCTAAGTTTGATACATTCGAGTTGTATACCTTTTATAATGTCTTAAACGGAAGACAAGGGACTATTGGACTATTGGGGATGATGGTCAAGGAAAAGTTATGGCAAACGATGCCAAAACTTTTTCAAAGAAGGGGATATTGTAATAGGGGAGATAATTTTTGAAACTATAAAACAGACATGTCTTGAAAATTGGGACTTGAACGTTTTCTTTCCTGTAATATTTAACCGGTATTTTTCCACTTCAACTTCTGAAATTTAATAGCCTTGTGTTAGAAAAATTAATGGATCGTTTATCAAGTCCACATAGGAATGTCTGGCGAAACGTTAACGACCGAAATTGTTGATTTTCAGTTTAAGTTTATTTAGAGAACTAAATGATAAATTATAATTGTCCCACGAATTTGGTTGCAATTACTGCACACGATGACAGGAATAAAATTCAACGCAGGCATTGTTGAGAATTGTCACGTAGCGATATCTCAAGAAGAAGGTGGGAAGCAGAAAAAAATCTTTAATTTGATTGGTTCATAAAAACAAAGATGGAAGAAGTTTTGATTTGATTGGTTTTGAAAGATTGACGATTGGTTTTTGGAGGAGACGAAGAGGGGAAAAAAACTTCGACTTGCTCGGGAGACGAAAAAGACAGTGTCTGGTGGAATCTTAAACGAAAAGGTTGCCAGTGCTCGCGTCGGTAATAGGGAGTAACTGGAGGAACCTAAAGGGAAGGTCCTCAGTTGACTCAGGTTTGAAATCGGAAACTAAGGGTAGTACGGTTTTAGGGTAGGTACTTCAGTGTTTGGAAGTACGGTCTCAAAGCGGAGACGAAAACAGTTAAGGTTGAATCGGAAGTTAAGGGTAGTAATTTCTAAATTACTTGGAATTATTTTAGATTGCGTATCGTCGGTATATTCGGGAGTGAGGTCAATTTGCGAAACGCGTGTGGGTGTCGTGTTTGGTGTTTAATCTGTCTGTTTCAGGAAAGAAGCACCGTCAAAGAATTAATAATAATAATAATAATAATGTATCTTTATTTTGAAGAAAATCGCATACATTGGTCTGTAAGCAACTGTTAGACAAAATAACGTCAATAAACACAAGAATATAATTCTAACTTTAACAATTTAAATAATCATTTATCTCATACGGTTCAAGGTTCAACAGTAGCTCAAATATACTTTTTTTGAATTCTTTGAAGTTATTTATTAATTTTATCCTATTTGGTAGCTTGTTGTACATTTTTATGCAGTTATAGTATGGTCCTTTCTCTGTCATGGTTAGCCTATGTCTCGGATAATTATAATCAAGACTTCGTGTTTCATAAGTACTTTGTGGCATACATCCCTCGAAGATATGCCTGTTCTTGAAGAAAAATAACAAGATCTCTTGTATATACATTCCCTTAAATGTTAGTAGCCCATTTGCTCTGAACTTTCCTCTACAGGTTTCCCTGTGTTTCAATTTCAACATTGTTCTAAGAGCTCTTTTCTGCACTATAAAAATTCTGTCACTACCTCTACCACATCCATAGAATATTATGCCATATCTGATCACCGACTCAAAATTAGCATGGTATATAATCTTCAGTGTTTTCATATCTACGTACTGACCTATAATTCTCATGGAGTAAACAGCTGAATTCAATTTCTTACTTATGTAGTCAATGTGACTATCAAAAGAGAGTGTGCTGTCAATATACAATCCAAGAAATTTAGTATCATTTGTAACCTGTAGTGTGCTGCCAGCAAGATTTATATCGTCTGGAGTTTCAAAGCGTGCATGATTTGTTTTAAACAATACAGTGGTAGTCTTATTCTCATTCAATGCAAGATTATTTTTCTCGAACCATTGACCTGCTTTGGTGAGAGCTACATTAGCATGAATAGAGAGTCTTGGAAAATCCATAGCATTAATGAGTAAGTTTGTGTCATCAGCGTAGTTGGTTATCTTGCAGTTTTCAGTTTCTATCTCTTCCAAATCATTCAAATATAATATGAACAAAATCGGTCCCGTTATGCTCCCCTGGGGTACTCCAAGTTTAACATCTCCAAAATCAGATCTTGCCATTTGATCATCCCTGTCTAGTACTACCATTTGTTTTCTGTTCGATAAATAAGATTCGAACCACTTTAGCGCTGTTCCTCTTATACCATACCTCTCTAACTTGTCCAGTAAGTTACAGTGATTTATACTGTCGAAGGCCTTTGACAGGTCAAGAAATATTCCAAGTGAAAGCTCATCTTCCTCCAAAGTATCCAATATATTCTGGAGAAACTGGAATACAGCAGTTTGTGTTGATTTGCCCTTCTGATATCCATGTTGAGAGCTGCTTAGTCTACCACACATCAACATGAAGTCCATTACTCTCTTACATAGCACTGTTTCGAATATTTTTGCGAACGATGGTAACAGGCTTATTGGTCTAAAATTTTCAAAATCTGTAAGGCTGCCCTTTTTATGTATAGGTTTAACCAAAGCAATTTTTAATTTCTCAGGAAAAACACCATATTTCAATGAGTTATTAATGATGTAAACTAACGGCTGGATGATCACTTCTATGCACTGTTTGATTGTTTTAGTGGGAACTTCATCTACTCCACTACTCATTTTATTTTTTAAATTCTTAACCAAATCTAAAATTTCTTTGTTGTCCACTGGTCTTAAGAAGATTGATTTCTCATTGAGCATAATGTTATTTGAGGAAAATTGTTGGTTTTTTACTACGTGCTTCACCACGTTAAGCAGATACTCATTATAGTCATTAGCTGTTTTTTTTGCATTTCCCTCAAATAGAATGTTGTTATTGATTCGGTTACATTTCCCTTGGATTTGTTTTATTACTCCCCATACTGCCTTGGATTTGTTATCTGAATTTAAAACTTGTGAATGGTACCTGTTTGACCTTAACTGCTTCAGTTTGCTGTTGTACTCTATTTTTGTTCTTCGGTATTCATCTCTATATCTTGTATCCAAGGAACTGCACACATAAAGTATGTCTAATCTGTTTTTGCATTCCTTTAAGTCAGTGTCATGTTCCAGTTTTACATGTTTCTTTCTCCCTTCAAGGATTTTTTTCTTAGGAAAAGAGCTGTCAAAAAACCTCAGGAATATACCCATGAAGGCATTCCATTGATCATTTACTTCAGATTGTTTAATATTGTACACTTTCGACCAACAAGCTGTCGTCAAACCGTTTACAAAGCTTTCTGTATTTTGTATATTAAAAAATCGTTTTGTAGAGAAAACATTTGAATTCACCTCACCTGTGGTGTTATAGTTGAGGTAAATATCCAATTTTTGAGCCGTGTGATCAGATATCATTGAATGCAACACCTGAGAAGAATAATTCACTTCATTAGTTAAAATGTTGTCGATCCCGGTTTTTGAGGTGGGAGTAATTCTAGTGAAATCTGAAATCGTATGTAGAATATTGTAGGAATTAATAAGTGATATGAAATCTTGTTTTTCTCGTGACATACTACAAAAGTCAATGTTAAAATCACCTGCTATAACTATCTTACAGTTGTTTTTTTGAATGAGAATGTCCAATACCTTTTCCAACCTATCAAGAAGCACAGATGCATTTCCTGGAGGGCTATATATTGTTATTACCACAATTTTTACCCTGTTTACATCGAATTCACCTGCAGCACATTCAAACTTCCCCTCCACTGACAAATCCTTCAAATCATTCCTCTCATGTCCCGTTATTCCCTCTCTGGCATATAAAACTGCTCCCCCATGTGAATTTTCCCTCTCCCTGCAGAAACTTGCAACCTGGTGGTAATTTTCCAGTGTGAACATTTGTAATTGTGACTCGGTCTTCCAATGTTCTGTAACACAAATGAAATCACAGTTTTCTTGTTCACTTATAAAAGTCTGAAGCTCATCAATACAGTTACCAATTGATTGGACATTTTGGTGTATGAATGTTATTTTCTTGATTCGGTTTGATGTCTCTACTTTCCTAGATAGGTTTAGGTCTCTTGTATGTCCACTTGAAAATTTCCCTCCTGATCCTCCAGAAATTTTCTGTTCTTCTCGAAATCGAATCTCTTCACACCCACATTCAGAGGCCAAAACTCCGGTTTATACATTAGGTCCTTTTTGTCTAATGGAGCTGTTACAAGAAATCTTTTGAAATGGTTTGGACTGCTCGGGATTTCTTTCACATGAATGGAATTTTTTTGGAATCCTGGTTTACTTCTCAAGTATTTCACAATTTGTTCTTCTGTGGCGGTTCTTTTGACCCTGTAAACATACAGCCAAACTTTCCTTTCGCCGCCTGAAAAGCCGTTTTTGTTGTCTTCCTCGCTGACTTCTGCTGTTCCCAAATTTTTCCTTGGTTTTCTTTTTTTGTATGTCACTTTCTTAAACTCGTTTGGTGTTTGCCCCTCAGTTTTATTGTCCCCATTATCATAGATTACCATTTTCTCCTTGATTTTATTGTTATCTTGTTTGTTTACGTTTATTGTTATTGCGTCTTTTCCATCATGATGTTTAGTCAAAGGTTTTGTGTTGACATTTGACTTTGACGTACTCGGCTGGTTTATTTGTGGCGGGTGATTTGAAATTGGTGTAGTCGATGCTACCCGACTTCCAACGATTGTGCTGTAAGTTTTGTTTACATTTGTATCCCGATTTTTTTGCGTCGTTTTTTCCGACTTTTCAAGATATTGAATTTTTTCTAAAAGAAGTTTGTTGTGATCTTTCAGAATGACATTTTTGTCTTCCATTTCATTCATCAGTTTTTTCAGTAACTCAATTTCAGTTTTAAGATGTTCATTTTCTTGAATTTTACTTGCCAATTTTGAATTGGATTTTCCAGTATTCTCCTTCTCTTTTGCTTTACAGCAAAGAATTTTGTTGCCATCAATAATTTTAAGTTTTTGCACGCGTGCACAGCTTAAATGGAACAAACCAAAGCAATTCACACACACTACCACCTTGCATAACTTTTTAGAGCAACAATTGAAATTTGTGACTTTAATTTCACCGAGAATTTCGTTATCTTGCGGGAGATCATCTTCCGACGAACTGTCGTCGGACGCCATTTTCGAAATAATTATCCTCCTAGGTTCATCATTCTTGGGATTATTGGTACAGGAAAAGGTCAGACTATTTTGTTTATGCTTAGCTTATTTTGAGTATTGGTAGAAAGCTGCATGAAAGCCCAAAATATATTTATAGTCCAGAGTCCTGAAATCTCCCACAAGTCGTAAATGTCTTTTAAAGTATATTGTATTTTTTTGTAATCACCCTTAAGTAACTGAAAGTGTACTCGTATATGGAAATACTTGTTGGGTTCCCTTAAGTGTTGGAAAGTTTAAGTGGGAATTAATTTTGAGATTTCCCTTGTATATTAGAAAGTTTGAATTTGTATTATTCTTGAAATCTCTCTTGAGTAGCTGAAGGTTTAATTAAGTGAATTTTGAGATCATCCCATGTTAATGATCTTGGGGGTTATTTTGACAAACCCCTCTTGTTTTTGTTGATAACTTGACTTCATCATTTTTTAATTGGAATTCACACCGATGGTTGATTTGATTTCGATAATTGGATTATGTTTTACAACCTAACGTTGATGTATCAATTTGATTTGTTGTGATTTATTGCATTTGATTTAAGAAATATTCGAGTACTTTTGATAATTTATATCGTTGAAATATACGTAACGAATGTAAAGTTGTTTAGTCTGATTTGGTTTTAATATACGTCTTAAATTTAATCCAAAAAGTTTCATTTATCATCCCTCTCCCTAGAGAATATTTTTAAACACTAAGTCCCGACCCAAGTGCGTTGGGCCGATCCCACACTTTCTCCCTTCTGGAGAAAGAACTTCAAAATTAAAATAACATCTTTTCTTTTCTTTAAGTAATAACACCCTTGATTGGTGGAAAGCCGCTCTTCCGTCAAATCACAAAGAGGGTGCTTTTTACAGATAGATTGACAGATAGATAGATAGATAGATCGAAAGACAAATAGACATAGACAAATAGTATCACAGAAAAAAATTTGCAGATTCCTTCATTATAGATAGATAGATAGATATATAGATAGATATATAGATAGATAATTAGGTAGACAAATAGAGAGAAAGAAAGATAAATGGTCAGGTAGATAGATAGACAAATGGATAGATAGATAGATATAGATAAATAGATAGATGAATAAATAGATAGATGCAAATTACAGTTTCCTTCATTATAATTTTCGATCTTCATAAAAAGAGAGGAAGATATATGGATAGCTAGATATAAAGATCGATAGATAGACAGAAAGGTAGAAAAAGAGGTAGACAGATAGATAGATGGACAGATAGATAGGCGGATAGATAGATAGTTACATAGAAAGACAGAAATATAGACATATAGATGAACAGATAGATAGAAAGATACATAGACAGATAGAAAGATAGATAGACAGATGGATAGATAGATAGACAGATGATTCGATAGATGTATAGATAGACAGATAGATGTATAGACAGATAGATCGATAGATAGATAGTCTCGCAAAGAAAAATCTACAGATTCCTTCATTACAATTAATTACTGTATGTAATACTGATCACACCATACTATCGTAGAAGTCGGTAGATTTCTTAATATGAGAATAACGGGCCAATCAAGAAAAATACACAAATTAAGCAAAGTTCAACGTCTCCAAGTCTAAGATCTCCCGAACAGCGCATCGGGAGAGAAAGCAATTCCGGGAAAACTTCCAGGACCCCCCTCGTCCCCCACCTTCCCCCTCGCTCAGATCGTTAGGAACGGAACGGATGTGGGAGTAAAATGGAGGAGATCGAATATACCCGGCGAGAAAATAGATGAGAGTCGGGCCAGCAGTAGATGCGACATACACACGCATCCTGAGCTTTTTACGGCGCGCAGAGCTTTCGAACGGCGTCGGCAGTTGACGCGACGCCAGGCGCCTCGGAGCGACGCCCCCTTCACCCCGTTTGGAACGGCGCCGAGTGGCGTTGTTCGGCCACACCAGGGGCCAAGACGGGAGGGGACGGTGAGGGGTTGGGGGTTACGGTCGAGAGGACGGTGAGACATTTCGGAATTAGATGAATTAAATGGTTTGGGGATGTTGCCGGTTCTCTCCGGGATTCTTGGGGTTCAAGGATTTTATTTCTCTTCTTGATCTTCTGAATTTCGTCCTTGAATCAAGTGGAGGGCGAAGATACGTGCCTTATATTTCAACACAAATTGTCCGAAAAATTGAATTTCAGTTTGAGAATTTCTTTGAATCTTCTATCTATAATTTTGTTCTGGCAACATAGACAACATTCGTCCCTACGCATCCTGCGTTGAAAAAGCTATCCACTTTCTCTGTTTGCTCGGGAGCTTCTCCATAGACATCTTGATTTATAATACGAAATTTATAAGACAAATAAAAGGGATATGACGAAAAAGTATCAGATCCAACTCTGGTTGGAATAGCTTTATGAATATAATTTTATTTATTCTTGGGATATTATTTTTTGTTTTCAGATTTCTTTTATAACATTCGTTTCTTTTCAAGTGAATCCTGTCGATTGTAGGTTACGTCTCCAAGAAGTCTTAGGCTTTTTTATTGCCGCTCGGTATGTAGAACTAGTTCGTGGGAAGGTTCACTTCAGAGATACTAGAGGTAGATTAGAGTATCTAGAGATTACTATTCAAGAGAAGACGGCAAAAAAATTCACCACTTCCCTAATTATGATTATTCCTATGCCATTGTCTCAAAGTTGATTTGATAGTGTTGGAGAAAACTCAATGAGATAGGCAAGAAAAATGAGGTCTCTTTAATCTGGGTTCCCGGTCATCTTACAGAGCTAATAAAACCAAAAAACAAAACGACATTTGTCTAGGTAACTAGAACTACAATATAAAAATTAAAGGAAATTAGCAAAGAAGACAAAAAATTTAATAAAAATCACTATATAACACATTATAACCATAACTATATAAGTATAATTATCAAGGAAAGGGGTTTTAGGTTAAAAAACTAGGACAGGTTCTATGAGAGGTTTCCTGGTCATGACATATAGATAGATAGATAGATAGATCGATAGATAGATAGATCGATAGATAGATAGATTGATAGATAGATAGATAGAAAGAAAGATAGATAGTCAGATAGATAGATAGAAAGAAAGATAGATAGTCAGATAGATAGATAGACAAATGGATAGACAGATCTACATGATCTACATAAATAGAGAGGTAGATAGATGGATAGCTAGATATAAAGATCGAAAGATCAGTGGCGGATTTACAATTTCAAGGGTCCTACGCTTCAAAACTTCTGGGGCCCCTCTGAAACATTTTTGATTTTTTTTCAAAAGAAGTTTTTTAATTAAAACTCACTTCTTTAAAAACAAAATATAAAGTTTATCAATAAAATACAAGGTAGACGTATATCAAAACAAAATATAAAAGATGAATAAAAATCTTAAAAAAGGGAAAAATACCACAAAAATTAAAATACAAAATATCTCTAGAATATCATATGTGCCAATTTTTCATTGAGGCATCGAAATTAAGGAATAAATAAAATCATCACAAAAGATACAAGTATCGTAAAGCTGCATGTCCGTTACCTACAAAATGAAATTGCACTAAAAAATTGTTTTTTTCTTATTTTAATATCAGCAAATTCTTTTATTGCAGAATTATAATCGAGACTGCTCGTTATATCACTTTCGATAGAAAGTATTCCTAAAAACTGCAATCTTTTTTCTGTCATAACAGTTCTATATTTATTTTTTCTCCGAGGATGTAGTGTAATGGTATGGGCCGGGATATGTTATTTTTCACTTTACACCCCTAAACGAATCAACATCTGGTCGGCCGTTCTGTAGCACATTCCTAGATATCAGAGGAAATGCCGACAAATTTATTGAATTATGATGTAATTGTCAACATTGTAATTCGGCTGCCACCCTTGACGGAATTTATTGCAGGCAGACAAGATAATTAGGGACAGAACGCTGAATCTCGGTGTGTTTTTTCCAACATCGGAGTTTTGCTCTGAGGCTTTTGTTATTCATTGCGTTTCATGTGAATGTAATAATCCATAATTCACAAGTTGCCTCTGAGCTTCCTATAAAATATAGTACAGCCTGACTATTTTTTTTCACACTTACAGACTGAATTTTTCTTCTAGAAAAAAAATTAATTCGATCGGGGCCCTACGCTGCAGCGTACTAAGCGTACCGGTTAATCCGCTACTGCGATAGATAGATATTAGATAGAAAGATAGATAGATAGATAGAGAGGTAGACACAAACACTATGAAATTATAGTTATTGCTCTCAAAGCTACAAACTAAACAACCACTCATCTTACAGAGCTAATAAAACCAAAAAACAAAAACAAAACAACATTTGTCTAGGTAACTAGAACTACAATACAAAAATTAAAGAAAATTAGCAAAAACAAACAAAACATTTAATAAAAATCACTATATAACACATTATAACCATAACTATATAAGTATAATTATCACTTAAAGGGTTTTTAGGTTAAAAAAGTAGAACAGGTTCTATGAGAGGTTCCCTGTTTAAAACACATATAATATACATAAACCTCATTCTTATTTGGTGAATCGAAGAAATATTGTGGCTAAAAATAAATTCCTCTCATTTATTCGCAATCATGATGTTCAGTACATAATCACCAGAGGATGCTGATAAATTTCAATAGCAGGTCATTATCAGGGATATTCTTCCACCTTCTCTCCACCCAATGCAGCAGATCTACACGCCCTTTGTCCAGTTTCCAGTGGGAAACACGAGAACAAAAGACGTTATGACCATTGTCAAGCAGCAGTTAAAGCTTCGGCTCTATTTAATCAAGAGGTCGAGTGCTTTGTTTGCTAACATCGGTCATACGCTGTTAGTTCCCAAAACCATCAGAGTAATGGATAACTATTTCCCCTCGACCTTGCTATCCAACGAAAATTAGGGATAGGTAGGGTAATATGGGGTTGTACAAACATACTTGTCGTTTCGCTAAGGACTAATGTTCGAAATTATTGTGCGAGGGTATTGATGAATGTGAGGTTAGGTTTAAAAGAAACGGATCTAACTTGAAACATAAGAAACTGCAAATACATTAACAATTCTACTTGCACTACTTTTTCCCATCATCTTAAATCTTCACAAAAATCACGTCCTATGCGGACATCTTGAAAAAGCCCCCTCTCATATCGTCCTCGACAAGACCATAAAATACCTCCACTCTGTGGGCAGCAGAACCGATGATCGAAATTGTTATACAAACTACCGTTCATTAACTAAACCAGCAGTTGTCTGGATGATCTTATTTATTGTTCTAATATTTTTATGAATGCCCCTCGTTCTCTTTGTGTCGTCGGCCTGTGTGTGTATGTACGTATGTACGTGTGTCGATAAAAAAAGAGCCGGCATATCGCCAAGTAGGAGGTCTGCATTGAGTCGCATAAATCAATGACCGTTTTACCGGTCCAGTTACGCGCATTCAGGAACGCAGCCCGTGGAACGTACCCGTTGAAAAACAATGGCATCAGTTATGAGCACTGGGCGATAGGTATAAAGATTAATAAATTCGGTCTCGTTCCGACATCTCAAAAATGGAGATCTACTCAGAATAATTTCAAGAATATGGAGCTACGAGGAAATGTTGAAAATTCTTATCCTACTATATAACCAAACAAAATTTCAATGTCAAAATATTTTATTACTCAACATATTCTCCTCTTAATTGAATACATTTATTACAGCGAACCTGCAACGTCTCTAGACCTTTCAAAAAAAATGTTTCTTCTTGCTCTGCAAACCAGTCCTCCACAGCTTTTATTACCCCATCGTTGGAAGAAAATTTACGACCATTTAAACTTTTTTTCAGTTGAGGAAAGAGATGATAGTCGGACGGAACCAAATCTGGTGAAAAAGGGGGTGTTCTAGTGATTCTAACCCTAAATCACGAATATTTTGCATGGAAACATGAGATTTGTGTACTCGGGCGTTGTCCTGTGAAAACAAAATACCTTTGGATAGCTTTCCGCCTCTTTTCTCTTACATTTCTTTCCGTAGAGTGGTCAGTAATGTCGAATAGTAATCTCCAGTTATTGTTCTACCCTTATCCAAAAAATCAATCATGATTACTCCATGGCAATCCCAAAAAACTGAAGCAAGAACTTTTCCAGCTTCTTAGGTCTTGGAGAACCAGAGTATCGCTATTCCATCGATAGTTGCTTTGTTTCTGGATAGTTGAAATGTACCCATATCTCATCCACAGTAACAATTCGGTTTAAGAAGTCTACATCGTTTTCAAATCGAGCACACATCGAACGCGATGCACGCTTTCAAACATTCAAACATTTGGGGATCCATTCTGCAGAAATTTTTCTCACTTCCAAATTGACGTGAAATTTATGATGAACGCTTTCGTGTGAAATCTTCAGTGCTTCAGATATCTGTTTTAGCCCAATTCGACGGTCTGATAAAATCATGTGATGAACTCAGGCCCGGATCTAGGCAAGCGGGGCGCTTGCCCTGGGCGCCAGCTTAAGGGGGCGCCAAAAACAACCAGAGGTTTTTTTTTTCATTTTTGATATCCTCGGAAAAAGATATTATTATTAAATATGTCCCGACTCTGCAGTGCCATCTTGACCACTCATAAAAAGGACAAATATCCTATCTCTGCAAATCTAATCAAAATGAAATTATCGATTCAGTGGCCACCAATGTTCGGAATAACATTATTAAGGAGATCAAGGAGGCCAACTATTTCACAATTGTTTGACTGCACCCCAGATGTATCTCACATAGAACAAATGAGTCAGGTTATACGATATTTGAAGAGAACAGAGTCTGGATAAGATATGAGGCAAGTTTTATTGACTTCTTAGAAGTTGACGGAAAAATTGCAGAATAATATCATAGCGAATTCTACATAAACTGCAAGCTGATGATTTAGATGTCAAAAAATGTCGTGGGCAATCCTACGACAACGGATCTAATATGGCTGGCATATATAAAGGAGTCCAATCCAGAATTCTACAGATGAACGAGCTGGCAGTATTAGTTCCATGCCAAGCACATTCTTGTGGGTGTCCATTTAGCTTCATCATGTTCAGATTGTTCAAAAGCATTAAATTTTATTTGGTGTTGTTCAAAAACTGTCTCTTTTTTTGTTAGTTCAACCACACGATGGACAATTATGAAAAAGTGTACTGAAACAAATTGGAATGCTTCATGCTGTGAGGATGAGTCAAGAATGCTAGATCTATTTGGTTTATTCTCGAAGGAAATTAAGGTTGTTTTCGACAGGTTATTGTCAGGAATCAGAAAAAGATTAGAAAGTGCCAAGGAGTCTGCATACGAATTTCGCAATCCTCAATGACCATGCCCTTTTAAACATGCAAAAAGAAGATCTGCAGAAAAATGGGACCCTTCTAGCGCAAAAATATTGAACTATTGGAGAGACTTGAATGCAGTTGATTTTTGTTTGGAACAAGCGGTTTTCCAAGAGCGGGTTCCTGAAACTAGTGAAAGATCGAATTCATGAGACCTGCTACAAATTCTTCACAGGCAAGATCTGTAAGAAGCTTCTCCGAATGACAGTAAAGCTTTAAGAATATACTGCACCTACCAGTTTCAGCAAATTGAGAATAAAAAAAATTATTTGCGTTCCTCAGTCAGGAACGTCTCTATGGACTCTCGATCTTAGCTATAGACAACAAAACTGCTTCCGAAACATATTTCGAGGAGCTGTTAGATGCGTTCTCGGAAAAAAATCTCGCCGTGTGAAGCTGTGAAGAAAAAAATCTAATTTCTTTCATTGTGATATTTTTCTTATCATTAGTTTTTAGTTTTATCATTTATTTTTGTTATTTTTTATGAATTCCTATATAACACGAATGGGAGGGGGGCGCCATCATGAATTTTTGCCCCGGTCAGAAAAGATCGTAGATCTGGGCCTGGATGAACTTCATCGATATTTTTGGGGACTGACACAGAAACTGGCCTTCCCGATCGGTCATCATCTTCAATGGAAAATTTATCTCTTTTGAAGCTTGTAGTTCAATTTTTCACGGTCGCATACGAAGGACATTGATCACCAAGGGTATTAAGCATTTCTTCGTAAATCTGCTTACCTCTTAACCCTTTTAAATACAGGTACATGATGATGGCTCGATACTCCAATTTCTCTATTTTTACAATTTCGGTGAACATCTTTTTTTTTTAATTTATTGCGTAACTCTGGTTTACTTTTTTTTGACGTCGAACTCTACACTGACACTTCTAATAAGTTATTCTTCATTGATAGGGTATCGCAATATTTTGTTTAGGCATGGAACTGGTCTAGGCTAACTAGATATCAATACATCCTCGTACATTTGACTGCATTCTATACAGAAACGACAACAAAAACGAATGATAATGAAGATGCAACTTCATCCGGACACCCTATACTAATCTACGCCACAAGTCCACTGCTTTGGACTTGTATCTGCCACCAACAAATGCTAATAATACGTTAAACTGGTTTCATTGATCGCTTGTTAGAGAAGATTAAATGCAACTGACACTGTAATCTTGTTTAGGGTAGGGAAATGTTCTAACAAGCTTTGCAAACAGTATATTCGCCTCCCCTGTTTGAATGACAGCTGGATCTGATTCAGACACAATGCTGAGTGTGTCAGGGAAATAGAGAATGTGTTTCTTTTATTCGTTTCAGGATGATTCCGATTTTTTCAAGGGATGAGACTGTGTTATGTTATTTTCAGGGATTCAATAGGGAATTCAATGCGATTTTATCGAATTAAAGAGTTTTCTGTCATTTTTTGACATTTGGCAAGTAGAAACTATGCTATTAATTGAAATGGAACGATACACGCTTCAACAACGCATTGAAATTAGTAAAATTCACTATAAAAATGGTAAAAATTTGGCGCCTCTATCGGATTAGTTTTCCTACTCGCTGTGAACGGCGAACTGAAGATCCTCTAATTCCTTTACGATTCGTTTCTAGCACTTGTTCCTGGATCTGAAAATTGATTCAATCTCTTAGGACAGCATCTCTCAAAGATGGGTGACCGTTCTGGCTACGAATTTTAGCAACGCACAAAAGTTCCTCAATTCAGATTATTGCTTTCAATAATCTATATATATAAAAGAAAGATGTTGGTTACATAATTTATAACTAGAGATCGGGTGGACTGTTTGTTATGAAACTTCATTTATGGAATCGTCTTCGGTCTGGTTATTATAAAATACAATAAAACTTCGAAAAAATTGATGAAAGTTTTACTTATGCAGGAAATGCTTTTCCTTCTTTTGAATAAGGCCACTAGGTGTCGCTACCGTTGATGCGTAGTCGTACAGTGAATAGACAAGTCACTGTACATAGTCGTAGGTTGATCTTACCGCTGTTAGATGGCGATATGTGATTCGCATAGAACTCATGGTAACATGGAAGTCTATTGCCAGATCAAAAAGCGGGTAAACTTATCTCAAGTGGGTGGAACAGTGAATTTTTACCGAAAGATCAAGTATCTGATTTTGACGATCAGTTTCAAACGTGAGTTGGCCATCTTCATCTTTTTTCTTTATTTTTGAAATGCTTTCGAATTTCTGTTTGGGTAATAGATATATTTGCCGAAATAACTGAATCCAAAATTGCCCATAATTAGTAATTGACATATTATATTCGTGTTTCTGTTCGCACAGAGACAGTATTGTAAGCGTCAATAATTTTGAAACGTTTGCTCATCGGGCTTTCACTTATGATATACAATAATGTTTCATGGGTTGCCTAATCTGATCTGGTCGAATGACCATCAACAAATTTGAATATGAGTTCAACATAATTCACAGTGTTGATAATTTTGCCGTGTCGATCGTACTATCGACATTTTAACATCTCGATTTGTCTTCTAACGAGCTTGATATCGTCAACTAAATTGAACAAATTGAAGAGAGATTGACAGTTCATATCCATGGAATAATGAGAATCGCGCTGCTCCACCAACTGAGATGTTTACCCATTATTTTGAGCTTAGCAGCATAGCTAAGATGTCTAAAATAATGGTGTGACCACTGATTAGATTTTGAGAATATAAGAAAAGTTTTGTTTTTGCCACTTCAGGTTGGGCTATTAACAAATGACTGATTTTTTAATTCTGGTCGACGGGCTGTGTTAATAGTCGATAGTTCATTAAAGGAATAATTTTTGTTCATATTCTTGACATTTTGATTCATATAAGAGGAAAGGTATAATATGAATTTACTCCTGCTATTCACAGTCACATGAGGTACTGCAAAGAGAACTGTACAACAATTAAAAACAAAAAGTTATATGTTCAAGTTCAACAATTAGTTACCGCTTAAATAAAGAGAATTCTTTCCATGTGAATTACAAAATTATTAAAATTTTGTATATTTTGAACTTTAATTTTGCCTAATTTTTTTCCTGCTTGAAAAAAGCAATGGTAAGTTTCTACAACTTTTAAGTATAATTCAGGCGGTACAAAGTTCGCCGTGCCAGCTAGTTCTTTATTAAAACTGTCCAGCACTTTGAGGTTGCCAACAATCAATCGTAAAAATCTAAAATAATTTTCAAAACGAGATACACCCTGTACAATGAGGAACATTTCACCGCATTGGTTTCGGCGGTGGCTCACCAATCACCGCCTTCGGAAACATCTCACGGCGCGCACAAACCAAAACCATTCCCAGCGCCTACTCCTATTTTTCGCCAACCCTTTGTCGGCCCCGATCAAAGGCCCTGTGTGGTGCCCATCTTGCCGAAAATAAAAAACGTGAAAAAGTTCATTTACCGGCTCGAATGAATGCAATCCTCCCACACAAACGGCGCTATCAGATTACCCAACTCTGCGGTGCACTTTTGAATTATGTTCGCTTTATCCTCGCGCTTATGCCCCCCGAGGGGGGCAGGCGGGGACGATTGGGCGGCGAAGAAGACGAGTATGAGGAGCGTGTGACCAAATTTGCCCATTTATTGTAACTAGCTGGCCCTGCGAACTTTGTTTCGCCTAAATGATACATACTGTGGATTTCACGAAAGGCTATCACCGGTGAGATGGTTCTCTTATTTTTGAACCGTCAAATCGAGTTGATTCTAGATCAAGCTCCGATCACCGATGATTTCGCTATATGTGAAATCCACCGGTTATGTTGTATAAACCTACCATTGCTATTTCTTTAAGCAGGAGATAAATTAGGCAAAATTACAGTTCAAAATATACAAAATTTCAACAACATTGATATGTACATGAAAAGAATTCATATTTTTTAAGCGGTACCTAATTGTTGAACATATTGTACGTTTCATTTTGATTGTTCCACAGTTCTCTCACAGTATTACAGTACCTTGTGATGAACGAGACCACGAATGCAAATATAAATCACGATCGAATTATATGGATGGAATAGTTCCAATTTCCAATGATGAATTACCATTGCTCACTGTATAAATCACTTCAGTTCTGCAAATGAAACGCTGAATATTCGAATTGAAATACTTTGTCTAAGGAACTTTCATTTCACTTCACAGAATACGAATACGCTTAGACGTTTTCTTATTCTTCTTCTTGACTAAGACTTTTTGGACCACAACACAGAACTGGAAGCAACTGACTTCATCATAGAATATAAATTATAATGGAATGATATTAGCCTTGCTTAAGATGCATATATTCGAGGATGTATTGATAACTAGTTAGCCTAGACCACTACCATGCATAAACAAAATATTGCGATACCATATCAACGAACAATAACTTATTAGAATTGCAAGTGTAGAGTTCGACGACAAAAAAGTACAGCAGAGTTACGCAAAAAATTAAAAAAAAAATTTCCACAGCAATTGAAAAAATCGAAAAATTGGAGTATCGAGCCATCATCAAGTACCTTCATTTAAAAGGGTTAAGAGGTAAGCAGATTTACGAAGTTATGCTTCATACCCTTGGTGATCAATGTCCTTCGTATGCGACCATGAAAAATTGGACTGCAAGCTTCAAAAGAGGTAAATTTTCCATTGAAGATGATGACCGATCGCCAGTTTCTGTGTCAGTCCCCGAAGATATCGATGCAGTTCATGACATGATTTTATCAGACTGTCGAATTGGGCTAAAACGGATATCTGAAGCACTGAAAATTTCATACGAACGCGTTCATAATATAGTTCACGTCAATTTGGACATGAGAAAAATTTCTGCAAAATGGATCCCCAAATGTTTGAATGTTGACCAAAATCGAACAAGGGTAGAAGCATCGCGTTCGATCTGTGCTCGATTTGAAAACGATGTAGACTTCTTGAACCTAATTGTTGCTATGGATGAGACTTGGGTACATTCCTACGATCCAGAAACAAAGCAACAATCGATGGAATGGGACACTCTGGTTCTCCAAGACCTAAGAAGTTTCGTGTCCAAAAATCTGCTGGCAAAGTTCTTGCTTCAGTTTTTTGGGATTACCATGGAGTAATCATGATTGATTTTTTGGATAAGGGTAGAACAATAACTGGAGATTACTATTCAACATTACTGACCACACTACGGGAAGAAATTAAAGAGAAAAGACGCGGAAAGCTATCCAAAGGAATTTTGTTTTCACAGGACAACGCCCCAGTACACGAATCTCATGTTGCCATGCAAAAAATTCGTGATTTTGGGTTAGAATTATTAGAACACCCCCTTATTCACCAGATTTGGCTCCGTCAGACTCTCATCTCTTTCCTCAACTGAAAAAAAGTTTGAAAGGTCGTAAATTTTCTTCCAACGAGGAGGTAATAAAAGCTGTGGAGAACTCGTTTGCAGAGCAAGAAGAAACATTTTTTTAAAGGTCTAGAGACGTTGCAAGTTCGCTGTAATAAATGTATTCGATTAAGAGGAGGATAAGTTGAGTAATAAAATATTTTGACATTGAAATTTTGTTTGGTATTACCTAGGCTAAGAATTTTTCAATATATCCACGTAAAATGAATTATCTCGTTTCAAGCGGTAACTAATTGTTGAACATATAAAGTTTTGTTTTTAATGTTTTACAGTTCTAAATTGTTACACGTTTTGTTTTTGTTTAACAGTTCTCTCATTACAGTACCTTGTGATGAACGACACAACGAATGCAAATATGAATCACGATCGAATTATATGGATGAGGAATAGTTCCAATGATGAATAACCATTGATCACTGTATATTTACTTTAGTTCTGCAAATACAACGCTGAAAATTCGAACTGAAGTACTTTGTCAAAGGTACTTTCACTTCACTTCAAAGAATACAAATACGCTCAGACATTTTCTTAATCTTCTTCTTGACTTCTTGACTAAGACTTTTTGCCAGACCGACCGTCCGCATAATGATCAGATTGAGTTATCTGGTAGATATTTTATCCGGGATCCGAGCGACGAAACTGAAAAACATTATCCGACACATTTATCCAGCAGATAGTTTATCCAGTGGGTATATACCCGGAACCCGGAACTTTATCAGCCAGTGGTGAAACAGGCCTTTAGGGGGAAATGAGTACACGGTACGCTTTTGGAATTAGTCTGGATGAGAGGAAATCGTTGTCGATCACAGTTTGACCATCGACTTTCTTCGTGCATTTTTTTCCAATGCATTAATAAGCTACATGGAGATCTCTCAGTGCCAAGGTGAGTTTGACATGTAATTTTAACCTCAATGTGCGTTTCTCGAGTTCAATACCACTGGATACCAAAACTATAAAAAAACACCGTTTTCAATACACCATTTCCGGAATTAATCACCCTAATTTCGCAAGGGGTAAATACCTAGTTGACCGCAGTTACCCCAAAGGACATATGGCGACTTCCCACGTCCATGCTACTAATTATGTTGTTGGGTGCTATTTTTTCGTACCGCTCAGCACACAAGCGGCTTCCGTGGACAATTGAATGCCGTCTTTCCTCTCGTGTAGGTCGCACACAACGTCAAAGTGGCGTTATTAAGGAGGACGCGAAACACTGTTTCGAACACGCCACCTGGATTCGAAATTACACGGTTTTCGATCGTCTTGAAATCAATACTTTAGTTGTTGCGGGGACAAGACTGTGTGGGTAGGTGAAAAAGACGTTGAAATGACGTCTCGATAAGAATATTATTTCACAGAGAAATACTTTTAACAATGCTGATTATAGTTAAGTTATAGTTACAGTTCACTGCGACCTTAAGGACTATGGTCCCCCTTAACAGAGCTCAACAAGTACTTTACAGCTCTCTTTCCAGTTTAATATATTAGAGAGTAGATCTTCCAGGATGAAAAGTGCCTTTAGATTCGCGAGGGATTTCTTGGTGATGACAAATATGGTGTTTACGGGGAGTCATTTTTCACCCAAAAGTTGAGATTTTCGAATTTGATTTTATTATGCTCAGAGATATTTGGGGCAATGCTGATTACCAATATACGAACAAAAAGTGGATACGATCGCGGGAGTGGGAGCTATGACGATTTGAAATTTCGATTTTCGAAAAAATGCCATTTTGCAGGTGAAAATCTAAACTATGATAGATAAAGCCTTGAAATATTTCTCATCGAATTCAGCGTCCCCGAAAACCCATAAATCGATAACAAGCTTGTCTCTATAAACCTTCTTTGGCATGAATTATATTAGTTTTTTGTTTTCCATTTTTCATTTTCGAGTTTTGATCGGAGGCTCACAGCACTCAAAGCGAAGGTGATACTGATCGTCCTAACGGGTTTTCTGAATGCCTCAAATGGAAAAAGTAGATCTTCCAAATAGAAAAACGCATTTAGATTCGCAAGGGATTTCGTGGTGACGACGAATATGGTGTATTTGGGGGGTCTAACCCCTTTGTCATTTTTCATCTAAAAAGTTGAAATTTTCGAAAGCGATTTTTTTATGCCTGGACATACTTAGGACAATCCTGATTAACAATACAAAAACAAAAAGTAGATACGATCATAGGAGCGAAAGCTATGGCGATTTGAAATTCGAAAAAATGCCATTTGACAGGTGAAAATCTAAACTATGATAGATAGAACTTCGAAATATTTTTTATTGAATGCAGCGTCCTCGATAACCTATAAATCGATACCAAACTTGTCTCTATAGTCCATCTTTGACATGAATTATTTTAGTTTTTTGTTTTCCATTTTTCATTTTCGAGTTTTGTTAGGAGGCTCACAGCACTCAAAGTAAAGGTGATATTGATCGTCCTAACGGGTTTTCTGAATGCCTCAAATGGAAAGTAGATCTTCCAAATAGAAAAACGCATGTAGATTCGCAAGGGATTTCGTGGTGATGACGAATATGGTGTTTTTGGGGGGTCTTACCCCTTTGTCAGTTTTCACCCTTAAAGTTGAAATTTTCGAAAGCGATATTATTATGCCTAGACATACTTAGGACAATCCTGATTAACAATGCACAAACAAAAAGTAGATACGATCACAGGAGCGGAAGCTATGGCGATTTGAAATTCGAAAAAATGCCATTTGACAGGTGAAAATCTAAACTATGATAGATAGAGCCTTGAAACATTTTTCATTGAATTCAGCGTCCTCGAAAACCTATAAATCGATACCAAACTTGTCTCTATAGTCCATCTTTGACATGAATTATTTTAGTTTTTTGTTTTCCATTTTTCATTTTCGTGTTTTGTTCGGAGGCCCACAGCACTCAAAGTAAAGGTGATACTAATCGTCCTTATGAGTTTTCAGAATGCCCCAAATGGAAAGTAGATTTTTCAAATAGAAAAACGCATTTAGATTCGCAAGGGATTTCGTGGTGATGACGAATAGGTGTTTTTGGGGGGTCTTACCCCTTTGTCATTTTTCACCCAAAAAGTTGAAATTTTCGAAAGTGATTTTATTATGCCTAGACATACTTAGGACAATCCTGATTAACAATACACAAACAAAAAGTAGATACGATCACAGGAGCGGAAGCTATGGCGATTTGAAATTCGAAAAAATGCCATTTGACAGGTGAAAATCTAAACTATGATAGATAGAACTTCGAGATATTTTTAATTGAATGCAGCCTCCTCGAAAACCTATAAATCGATACCAAACTTGTCTCTATAGTCCATCTTTGACATGAATTATTTTAGTTTTTTGTTTTCTATTTTTCATTTTCGAGTTTTGTTCGGAGGCTCACAGCACTCAAAGTAAAGCTGATATTGATCGTCCTAATGGGTTTTCTGAATGCCTCAAATGGAAAGAAGATCTTCCAAATAGAAAAACGCATTTAGATTCGCGAGGGATTTCATGGTGATGATGAATATGGTGTTTTTGAGGGGTCTTACGCCTTTGTCGTTTTTCACCCAAAAAGTTGAAATTTTCGAAAGCGATTTTATTATTCCAAGAGATACTTTGGACAATCCTGATTAACAATACACAAACAAAAAGTAGATACGATCACAGGAGCGGAAGCTATGGCGATTTGAAATTCGAAAAAATGCCATTTGACAGGTGAAAATCTAAACTATGATAGATAGAGCCCCGAAATATTTTTCATTGAATTTAGCGTCCTCGATAGCCTATAAATCGATACCAAACTTGTCTCTATAGTCCATCGTTGACATGAATTATTTTAGTTTTTTGTTTTCCATTTTTCATTTTCGAGTTTTGTTCGGAGGCTCACAGCACTCAAAGTAAAGGTGATATTGATCGCCCTCATGGGTTTTCTGAATGCCTCAAATGGAAAGAAGATCTTCCAAATAGAAAAACGCATTTAGATTCGCAAGGGATTTCGTGGTGATGACGAGTATGGTGTTTTTGGGGGGTCTTACCCCTTTGTCATTTTTCACCCAAAAAGTTGAAATTTTCGAAAGCGATTTTATTATGCCTAGACATACTCAGGACAAACCTGATTAACAATACACAAACAAAAAGTAGATACGATCACAGGAGCGGAAGCTATGGCGATTTGAAATTCGAAAAAATGCCATTTGACAGGTGAAAATCTAAACTATGATAGATAGAGCCCTGAAATATTTTTCATTGAATTCAGCGTCCTCGATAGCCTATAAATCGATACCAAACTTGTCTCTATAGTCCATCTTTGACATGAATTATTTTAGTTTTTTGTTTTCCATTTTTCATTTTCGAGTTTTGTTCGGAGGCTCACAGCACTCAAAGTAAAGGTGATATTGATCGTCGTTATGGGTTTTCTGAATGCCTCAAATGGAAAGAAGATCTTCCAAATAGAAAAACGCATTTAGATTCGCAAGGGATTTCGTGGTGATGACGAATATGGTGTTTTTGGGGGGTCTTACCCCTTTGTCGTTTTCCACCCAAAAAGTTGAAATTTTCGAAAGCGATTTTATTATGCCTAGACATACTTAGGACAATCCTGATTAACAATACACAAACAAAAAGTAGATTCGATCACAGGAGCGGAAGCTATGACGATTTGAAATTCGAAAAAATGCCATTCGACTGGTGAAAATCTAAACTATGATAGATAGAGCCTCCAAATATTTTTCATTTAATTTAGCGTCCTCGAAAACCTATAAATCGATACCAAACTTGTCTCTATAGTCCATCTTTGACATGAATTATTTTAGTTTTTTGTTTTCCATTTTTCATTTTCGAGTTTTGTTCGGAGGCTCACAGCACTCAAAATAAAGGTGATACTGATCGTTCTAATGGGTTTTCTGAATGCCTCAAATGGAAAGTAGATCTTCCAAATAGAAAAACGCATTTAGATTCGCGAGGGATTTCGTGGTGATGACGAATATGGTGTTTTTGGGGGGTCTTACCCCTTTGTCATTTTTCACCTGAAAAGTTGAAATTTTCGAAAGCGATTTTATTATGCCTAGAGATACTTTGGATAATCCTGATTAACAATACACAAACAAAAAGTAGATACGATCACAGGAGCGGAAGCTATGGCGATTTGAAATTCGAAAAAATGCCATTTGACAGGTGAAAATCTAAACTGTGATAGATAGAGCCTTGAAATATTTTTTGTTGAAGTCAGCGTCCTCGAAAACCTATAAATCGATACCAAACTTGTCTCTATAGTCCATCTTTGACATAAATTATTTTAATTTTTTGTTTTTCATTTTCGAGTTTTGTTCGGAGGCTCACAGCACTCAAAGTAAAGGTGATACTGATCGTCCTCATGGGTTTTCTGAATGCCTCAAATGGAAAGAAGATCTTCCAAATAGAAAAACGCATTTAGATTCGCAAGGGATTTCGTGGTGATGACGAATATGGTGTTTTTGGGGGGTCTTACCCCTGTGTCATTTTTCACCCAAAAAGTTGAAATTTTCGAAAGCGATTTCATTATGCCTAGGGATACTTTGGACAATCCTGATTAACAATACACAAACAAAAAGAAGATACGATCACAGGAGCGGAAGCTATGGCGATTTGAAATTCGAAAAAATGCCATTTGACAGGTGAAAATCTAAACTGTGATAAATAGAGCCTTGAAATATTTTTTGTTGAAGTCAGCGTCCTCGAAAACCTATAAATCGATACCAAACTTGTCTCTATAGTCCATCTTTGACATAAATTATTTTAATTTTTTGTTTTCCATTTTTCATTTTCTAGTTTTGTCCGGAGGCTCACAGCACTCAAAGTAAAGGTGATATTGATCGTCCTAATGGTTTTTCTGAATGCCTCAAATGGAAAGTAGATCTTCCAAATAGAAAAACGCATGTAGATTCGCAAGGGATTTCGTTGGGATAACGAATATGGTGTTTTTGGGGGTCTTACCCCTTTGTCATTTTTCACCAAAAAAGTTGAAATTTTCGATTTCGATTTAATTATGCTCAGAGTTACTTGGGACAATGCTGATTAACAATATACAAACAAAAACTGGATACGATAACGGGAGTGGGAACTAGGACGATTTGAAATTTCGATTTTTGAAAAAATGCAATTTCGCAGGTTAAATTCTAAACTATGATAGATAGAGCCTTGGATTAGTTTTTATTGAATTCAGCGTCCCCGAAAACCTATATTTTGATACCAAACTTGTCCATAACCTTATTTTTTAGAGTTTTAGGTTTTCCATTTTTCAGTATCGAGTTTTATTCTCGAGCACAAAGCACTCTATGTACAAATGATATTGATCAGCCAAATGGTTATTTCGAACCATTCGAAAGGGTTGAAGGTGTGTATCATCGATGAAATAACACAGTTGGGACAACTTAATCATGGATATTCCACAATATTTTGTAATTTTTGTGATTTCTTTCACGAAAACTTCCTTCTTCTGGCCTATTCAAAGAGACACAATGACCTTTCCTGCTAAAATGACCCTTCACTTCGCTAGATCCTGAATAATTTCCACATATAAAAAATTCCGTAAACCGTCATCCTGATCAAATTAGGACCGGTTCCATCCACCCACCCGAAAACTTTCCACAATTTCCACCGTACCGTCCGCTTTTCCGCCCTCATTTCCATATCGCCCGATTCCGTTTTCATCGCTCGCGGATTCACGTTTGCAAATGGCCTGAAAAGCATCCGAAAACGACGTAATTTCTGCATTGTGATTCTCGCCGTGTCCTCAGTCCGTGTGTATGTGTGTGTGTCATGGTTATTTATGCCTGTTTGGTCCTCCGGTATCGCCAGATACGGAATTATTCAAAGTGGCTGACAATCTCTGGCCGGTAGGCATTGTTATGGGGCATGCACTGCTGACCCCGCAAATGGTACTGGAAATTCAGGTGAATCTGAAGGGTCCAGTAGGTCTCCAGGTTTCGCAAATCCGTCGTGAGAGGTTTCCCATAATTATTTCAAAATTGGACATAATTTTCCTGAAAATTCTTGTTGTTTCCTGTTCGGAGTTGAACAATTTGAAGAAATTTTTGGGATGCCGTCAGGGCTTGGGAAATCCGAAAATGATCTGGAAACCTCCATATTTCCCAGAGATAAGCTTGTTCGAAAAAAATTTTGTGGAAGATGTGTCATTGCATGCTCTACAAGATACCACTTTCCAAATTTTGTGGGATGCCGTCTCGGACTTGGGAAATCCGAAAAATGACCCAGCAACGGTTTTCCTTCAAATTAAAACCTTCATATTTTCCAGAGATGTGCTTGTTTGAAAAAATTTTTTCGTGGAAGATGTGTTTTAGCATGCTCTACCAGATACCACTCTCCAAATTTTTTGGAATGCCGTCTGGGACTTGAGAAATCCGAAAAATGACCCAGCAACGGTTTTCCTTCATATTAAAACCTTCATATTTTCCAGAGATGATCGTGTTCGGAAATAGTAATTTACGTAACAAGTCCGGAAAATAGGGTTTTTTTGGACGAATAGACAAGATTCTAGGACGAGCCGGAGGCGAGTCCTGGAAGTCTGTGAGTCCAAAAAAACTATTTCCGGGCGTGTTGCGTACAATATTTTTTCGGCAACCGTGAAGAATTACAAATCAATGAGATGACACATCTCTTTATTGATTTTGATTCATATTTGAATTAAACAGAACACAGAACAGAACTGTCATCCGTTATTTCGTTGCTATTGTGATGATCATAACAATGACAACAACGACGTGTTTTTCCGGCCTAGGCCGGGAAGTACGTACTTTCCGGCCTAGGCCGGGAAATGCTACTTTCTCAAAGAAAAAGCGTCCGGGAAGTGGGTACTTCCCGGACGGTTGCCGAAAAAAAAATTTTTGTGGAAGATGTGTTTATAGACTCTCTACAAAATCCTTTTTTCCAAATTTTTTGGGATGCCGTCGGGGCTTAAGAAATCCAGAAAATGATCTGGAAACCTCCATATTTTCCAGAGATATGCTTGTTCGAAAAAATTTTTTCGTGGAAGATGTGTTTTAGCATGCTCTACAAGATACCTTTTTCCAAATTTTTTGGGATGCCGTCTGGGACTTGAAAAATCCGAAAAATGACCCAGCAACGGTTTTCCTTCAAATTAAAACCTACATATTTTCCAGAGATGATCGAGTTCGAAAAAAAATTTTTTGGGGAAGACGTGTTTTCAGATTCTCTACAAGCTGCCACTTTCCAAATTTTTTTGGATGCCGTCAGGGCTTGAGAAATCTGGAAAATGATCTGGAAACCTCCATATTTTCCAGAGATATGCTTGTTCGAAAAAAAAATTTTTGTGGAAGATGTGTTTTAGCATGCTCTACGAGATACCACTCTCCAAATTTTTTGGGATGCCGTCTGGGACTTGAGATATCCGAAAAGTGACCCAGCAACGGTTTTCCTTCGAATTAAAACCATCATATTTTCCAGAGATGATCCTGTTCGGACTTTTTTTTTGTGGAAGATGTGTTTTGAGATTCTCTACAAGATACCATTTTCCAAATTTTCTGGGATGCCGTCAGGGCTTGGGAAATCCTGAAAATTATCTGAAAACCTCCATTTTTTCCAGAGATGAGCATGTTCGAAAAAATTTTTTTTGTGGAAGATGTGTTTTAGCATGCTCTACAAGATACCATTCTCCAAATTTTTTGGGATGCCGTCTGGGATTTGAGAAATCCGAAAAATGACCCAGCAAAGGTTTTCCTTTAATTTAAAACCTACATATATGAGGATATTGAATCAACTGGATTGAAACCTCTTGGCAAAACCATCGTATGTTTTGCCAACAATTTTCGGTTTCGAAACGCCCTTTGAAACGGTCATAGCTGGCCGTCCTAGTGCAACAAGTTTCGTGAAACGCTTGGACAAAAAGTCATCCATATGGTTTACCGATGGATCAAAATCAAAGAGACGCACTGGCATTGGGGCATATGGACCTGAACTGAGGATCTCTGAAGCCCTGGGCAGTGAACCCCTCTATTCTACAGACCGAGATTCTGGCTGTTTACGTATGCGCCCAGGAATGTCTTGAAATGAACCTCGGATCACCACGGACAGCCAGGCTATGCTGAGGTCCCTGCAATCAAACTGCCAGGGATCTCTGCTGACCTGGAAATGCCGTAACACCATAAAGCAACTGGGCAGAGGCAATAAAGTGACTCTACTATGGGTGCCAGGGCATTGTGGTGTTGAAGAAAATAAAAGAGCCGATGAGCTTGCAAAAAATGCATCAAGGTTAACACCTGCAGGACCTGAGCTCTTCTGTGGGCTTGGAAAAAACTAATATAAGGCAGCGGTCCAACAATGGGAGTTGGACAATGGAATAACCCTCTGGAGAAACTCTCCTGGAATTACTCAGTCTGAGAAATTCGAGATGATCTCACCGACCTATACCTGTATACTCCAAAAGCTGTCACGAGCTGAGCTTCGGGTAATGTTAGCTCTGCTGACGGGTACTGTCGATACAAACATCATTTGTACCTTATGGGAAAGTCAGCAGATCAGATTTATAGGCTCTGTGGGTCGGAAGCAGAAAAAGCTGAACACATTGTATAAAAGTATCCAGAGCTGGCTTGTTTTAGATCCATTCATATGGGAAAACCGGTCCTGGTTACCCACGAGGTAACAGCCAAGGCTCCTAAGGATGTTGTCGGTCTTATCAACACCATCGACGATCTCCTTGGATTTCAATGAATGAGCAGGATAGAGAACAAAAGATCTACATGGTCGCAGCTCCCGGAAGGCTAACCGAGCCAAAACGACTCCGATTCAAAATAATAATAATAATAAGTGCCGCTAATAGAATCTTCAAGATGATAGCTACCCTACTTGCACAACATTAAGGTGTAAGAATACAGCAAGCAAAGCAAATTATTCATTCGCAGATAACGGTCAGAACATCCATCATCCAGAACAACGGTGTTATCAATGACCGTGCTGTTGACTGCATCGATCAGCTTCGCAAATAGCGTTTAACAGGATTCACATTACCCCCAAATTGGATTCGAGTGAATCAGGTTTGAAACGCATAGAAAACAATCGACCGTATAGGGGGCGTTTTATGCAAAACCCAAATTGTGTAAAGTGTTAAAAGCATCAGTTGTGATTGGTTTTCCCAAATGGTTCATCGAAAATTCGAACACGGTATAAACAGCGATCGTGTTAGTTTTATTGGCGGAAGTGTTGGTGTATAACGTTTCATGGAATGAAGGAACCCAGAGAACTCAAAACATTCATTGGCTTTTATTCGTTACCCTCACTTCCAAGATGATTCAACCTCCAAATGATACTTTTCTTCATTCTTCCCGAATTCGAGAAAGTCTAAGGTCAAATAGGACAAAACTATGTTCTAGTTTGCATTCAAATCACAATGAACACACACACACACTTCTATATACAGTTGCTTCGTTGATAGGACGTTGCTACGTTGAAAAGACGTTTCTTAAACGTTCGATATACGTATATAATACACCTCCACACTACACTATACAGTTGCTTCGTTGATAGGACATTGCTACGTTGAAAAGAAATTTCTTAAACGTTCGATATACGTATATAATACACCTCCACAATACATTCATCATTATGAAACGTACCCATATCCAGCTTTCTCAACGTAAATACGAAATGAACTATGAAACGTTATATAAACGTTCAATATGGAACTGTACAACAACCTGTAGTCTCCAGATAACTGAAAAATCTGTGTTCTACGTATAAGTAGCGTATTTTTTACACGTTTCATGAACGTAACAGTGGCCACTTTTGTGAAACGTTTTCTCATCGTTCTCTGTCCAAGTATATTCTTCCCTCCAATTGAAGAAACGTTATAATAACGTTTGTAAGGAGTAGCAGTAATATCCATATAACGATATTATTAATCAACGTTGATTCAATACCGAAATTCTACGTTTAAATCGGGTTGAATGTGAATGAATAAAAAACGTTTAATAAAGGTATAAAAAGGGTTACGTTGAAACCGAACTTCAACGTAATATTCCAGTAGAGTTTTCGTTGCAATAACAATGTTCACAACGATAAAATATGAAGAATGTAATGATACTTGAAAACCAGAAATAAACGTCATTTTAACGTTTTTTCAATGAATTATAAAGGTGTCGTTACTTGAAAAATACAACGTTTTTTCTGCGTTTGTAAATTCATTAGGTCTTTGGACCAAAAGAACGAAACTATTTCCCATTGTGCATCCGAATTGATGAATCTGAACATGACTTTTTCGAAAATAGCCGTTTCTTGTCAACACAAAAGTAATCTGTTTACTATCAGCATTTTACACGACACTCAACAAGATTGATTTTTACGATATGTCAATTTCTCGCTCGTTCTACACCCGGACCACTCTCACCTTGATTAGTTATGGGAATAATTTTGGACAAATTTCCCAGTTGCGTGTAGTCGATTAGGAAGGGTACTTAGCAGGATTGGAAGCATGATGTTGTAGTTTCTTACGTAAAATAAGGACAATGTGGGCGATTCTTCCTGTTCTTCAGTAAGAGTCACTTTCGACCTTCGAATCTACCTCTTACGATCTGAATTACTGCAAGAATTCGATTCTGTAAGGGTTGATTTTCCCATTCTCTCATATAATTATAGTTATAGTTAGAAAGATTTGCAATTTTTTCAAATTTACAACTCGAGGAGATCCAAATTCGATGTTTAGTGGTTGTTGAAATGCCTAGAGCACGTGCAGGCGGAATTTATCGCCATCAAGGTGAATTTGAAAGAGGTCGAATTATTGGTCTACGGGAGGCGGGGTTGTCATTTCGAGAAATCGCTAACTGTACGAACAGGAATACAACTACTGTTGTGAGATGTTATCAAGCGTGGTTTGATATTGCCCAAAACCGAAGAAGAGTAGGCACCGGACGTCGAAGGGGCACAAATGAAGTTCAAGATCAACGTCTGAGACTTATGGCCATTAGAGACCGATTAGCAACAACTCGATCTTTGGCTGATGAGTGGTTAGGAGAACAAGGATATCCTGTAACTGTCCGAACGGTTCACCGCCGGATAAGGTCTTTTGGACTGCAGTATTATCTACCCCAACTTGTGTTACCTCTGAGGGTTGAGCATCACCGGCAACGATTACAGTGGTGCAGAGAACGTCAACATTGGGATGCGGAATGGCATCAGGTCGTTTTTTCTGATGAATCTCGATTCTCTTTGGGTGCACATGATGGCCGAAGAAGGGTTAGACGAGGGCGGGGAGAAAGACGTGAACCTCAGTTTGATATTGAGCGTCATTTACACCGGACAGTAGGCGTTATGGTATGGGGTGCTATTGCACATGCAGGGTGCTATTGCACATGCAAGAAGGTCACCATTAGTCCTTATTCGAGGTAACATGACAGCGCTGCGTTACCATGAAGAAATGGTGGAGCGTGGAGCCATATGTTCTCCCTTACCTTAACTGGCTCGAGAATCCAATATTACAGCAAGATAATCTCATGTTGCCAATGTTAGATTAGACTTTTTCGAAGCGACCCATGTGAATCTTTTGCCATGGCCGCCCAGATCCCCTGATCTTTCGCCGATAGAGGCTTGGAAATTTACCCCAGCCCCCACGGACTTTGGCAGCTCTGAGTCATGAAGTACAGGTAGCTTGGGATAGTATCTCTCAAGAAGAAATAGACCATTTTATTGCATCGATGCCAAGACGTGTTGGGGATTGTATAGATAATCGCGGTAGACAAACCCATTATCAAAAAATTTATTGAAAAAAATTGTAAACCTTTCTTTTTTTCTCCAAATTTTATTCATTTACTCCTTACTTTACTATTTATGTTTCACCAAAAAAATTCAAATTTAAACAGCTCCTTCTAGGTGCTGCAGTTTCTTTGTCACTATTTCTACTCCACATCAACGATTTGCTGGAAGCAACTTCGTGTTCAGTGCACAGCTTCGCGGATGATAGTGTTGATAGTACCCTCCTTTTCTTCTAGGGCTCCAATAGCAGCCCGCCAAATCACAAACGAACGAGGAAGAAATGTTGACAACATAAATATGGATTTGGCCACAATTCATGATTGGGGATCTGATAACTTGGTAGAATTCAACGCAAACAAAACACAAGCATGTCTTTTCTCTAGATCTCACTCTGCCCAGCATAGAATTGTCGAGAGTTGCCATACCATTGAAGTCATCCATTGCGATGCTTGGTATTACTGTCGGCAGTAACCTTTCTTGGGAGAATTACGTGAGATCCATTGCTGAGAGTGCATGCCAAAAACTTGGTTTTCTGTTTCGTGCCAGGAGCTATTTCACCTCAGGTCACTTGCTTATGATCTATAAGGCACAGATTCGACCTGTCCTGGAATACTATTCCATGTTTGGAGTGCTGCATCTAAACAAATCCTAAAACTCTTGGATTCTGTACAAAAAAGGGCAATTCGTCTCGTCGGTGATGCCTCGCTTACAAACTCGCTCACTTCTCTAGAACACCGTAGAAGAGTAGGAGATCTGTCTCTGTTTTATGGATATTTCCATGGGCGATGCTCTTCTGAATTATCAGCAATCGTTTCCCCTCTGACAGTCTCTTCGAGAGTAACCCGTCAAGTTAAGTCTTCACATCCCTTCGTGGTCACTTTGGAGACCTGCAGAACATCTCTCTTCAAAGACTCGTTCATCCAACGAACAGCGAGGCTTTGGAACACATTGCCTAGGGAGGTGTTCCCCGAGGCATATAACCTCCAGAAATTTAAGAAGAACTCCTACCTGCTTGCCCTTGGTTCTCACGATGTTTTCTGAACATCACAGGATATTCCTTTTCGTGATAACCACAACATAAAAAAGTTTGTATATTTCAAGAGTAAGAGCTTTATTTTCAATCAACTTTGAAATCATTACAAATGGTGACGATAGAAATATACATTCACTCTGTTGCACTGGCTCTAAATTTCGTGTTTTTCAAGTTCGAACCATGAGAAAAAAGGTAACACACCATCTGCTTCAGATGCGAAGATACCATCTCGACCAGCTCACCAACTTCATTCATATTTGGCATGGAAAATAACGAGCAGCGTCATTTGAATACGGCCGAAATCCCACGAATATTAGTTTTTATATCTTTGAACTTTTCACGTTTTCGTATGATCCCAGCCAACACCACGAGGAACGTGAATGATCCATATCGCTCTCAACGCTCGACAGTGGTCCTTAGGTACCAGTCCTTACGGTCAGCTCGCTGCTAACGAGTGGCTCCATTCATAAAAATGAGAGGCAACGTGATCAAGTACACTATAAATATAATATTATTTGCATAAACATGTCCGATGACAAATGTTATTACGTTTTACGAGATGGGTGAAGGCAACGGGATATCTTGGGACGTGGGAGGACGGCGTGATGGATCTGCCAGAGGTTCAAGACGTTTATTAAGTGTTACAGTTTCTGTCGACTGTAGCACTCGAGTAGCTCTGGTGAGGTCTCGAGATGCTAAGGTGGCTGATGGCTGATGTGGTTGTAGTAAGGGACGTGGAAAAGAATAACACCCAGTAAAAATGTATTCATTGAAACAATATTTTGTTCACATGTCTCTTAAGGTTAGGTTAGTACGAGGATATATTGAAAAATTCTTAGCTACTATAGAACCAAACAAAATTTCAATTTCAAAATATTTTATTACTCAACATATTCTCCTCTTAATTGAATACATTTATTACAGCGAAACTGCAACGTCTTTAGACCTTCCAAAAAAAAATTTCTTCTTGCTCTGCAAACCAGTCCTCCACAGCTTTTATTACCTCCTCGTTCTTTTCTCTTCAATTTTTTTCCGTAGGGTGGTCAGTATTGTCGAATAGTAATCTTCAGTTTTTGTTCTATCCTTATCCAAAAATCAATCATGATTACTCCATGGCAATCCCAAAAAACTGAAGCAAGAACTTTTCCAGCAGATTTGTTGACACGAAGCTTCTTAGGTGTTGTAGAACCAGAGTGTCGCATTTTCCATCGATTGTTGCTTTGTTTCTGGATCGTAGAAATGTACCCAAGTCTCATCCATAGTAATGATTCGGTTTGAGAAGTCTACATCGTTTTCAAATCGAGCACAGATCGAACGCGATGCTTTTACCCTTGCACGCTTTTGGTCAACATTCAAACATTTGGGGATCCATTTTGCAGAAATTTTTCTCATGTCCAAATTGACGTGAACTATATGATGAACGCGTTCATATGAAATCTTCAGTGCTTCAGATATCCGTTTTAGTCCAATTCGACGGTCTGATAAAATCATGTCATGAACTGCATCGATATTTTCGGGGACTGACACAGAAACTGGCCTTCCAGATCGGTCATCATCTTCAATGGAAAATTTACCTCTTTTGAAGCTTGCAGTCAAATTTTTCACGGTCGCATACGAAGGACATTGATCACCAAGGGTATTAAGCATATCTTCGTAAATCTGCTTACCTCTTAACCCTTTTAAATACATGTACTTGATGATGGCTCGATACTCCAATTTTTCGATTTTTACAATTTCGGTGGACATCTTTTTTTTTATTCATTGCGTAACTCTGGCTCACTTTTTTGACGTCGAACTCTGCACTGACACCCCTACTAAGTTATTGTTCGTTTATATGGTATCGCAATATTTTGTTAATGCATGGAACTGGTCTAGGCTAACTGGATATCAATGCATCCTCGTAGTTTCTTCCTAGAATTATGTCTTGACTTCTATCAAATGCCAGTAATTCTACTTGAAAAACACTCGAGTGGGAGCCTACCGATAGTGTTCACTTGGTTCTTACCCTGTATACTCCAGTTACTGTTTCAATGGATACACTTACAGAATTTCCATAACCTGAAATGTTTTATGAATCTTCCAACGGCATTCCCAAAAAACTTTCATGAAAATTTAATGCCAGTATCTTAGCTTTCAAAAAAGGGATCAAGACACTCTCACAGTTTCGCAGCTGTCATTTAAGCGCATTCAGTTTTGGCTAACCTGCGAAACGGAAAATATTGATTGGGCGAAGACAAGAAATAGCTACAATTCCCAAACCTTCAGGAAGTTTAGCAGATAGATAATTTTTCCAATTATAACAATTTCTCACGGTTCCTATCCACAAAAATGTCTAGATCCCAACTCATCGATTTTCCCATAGCGTGTCAAAAATCGAACCGAAAAACAATGAGAGCCAACTAGACAACAATAGAAAACCACCCAATTCCGGCCAACAAGATCATGCAAGACCTTTTTAATCCTTAGACGACTCCACATGCACAAAAATAACAACGACCATGACTTCAGACAACGGTTTGCAGAACGGTAGCCACATGGCATGACTGTTTGCGATAAACACGGACTAGTTTACCACAAACGCCAATTATCAGTTAGAGGCCGTATAATGATACGTATTTATGTCTGGTTGTAGGGTGGGCTGGGAGTATCGAAAATTTCACCAAATCCGTTGCGGTTTTATGCATGGGGTCTCCGGTTAAGTTATAAGAAAATTCGTTGGTACCTGCACCTTGCTGCAGCTACCTGATGCCTAGTTATTGATGGGTATCAGGAATTGCAAGGGGAAGTGTGTCTCGAAAAACCCGATTCGCAACCGTTAAACTCAAATCAATCCAATTATTATTTAAGAACTCAATTGATACTCTGTGCACCCCGGTCGCATTTTTCCGTTTCCTATACAGTCAGCGCGACAGGTCGCTCTCACCGTATAGGAAACGGAATGCAAAATGGAACACAGGGCCGATCCTAGGGTGTTGGCCGCCCGCGTGCAGAATCCTTACGTGCCGCCCCAAAGACAAAAAAATATATCTTTTTTAGACATATATCTATAAAAAAAAACTTTAATGGACATCCTTTTATTGTAAGGAAAAAACTGTATATATTTGATTTAAGGGAGGGGATAACCCCGTTACTTTTCCCGTAAATATTTTGATGATCCCCCTGCCCTCCGACATCTTCTCTCAAGACTTTATGTTATCTTACACAATGAGAATGCAATTTTCATACACGCATATATATTTTTAATACTACTGTATTCGTGTACTAGAACTAGATGATGTCTCATGTACTAGATACATGATACATCCATTTCAACAAAATAAAAAATATTCGATAAAAAAATATGTGATATAGGAAAGTAAAACGAACTGAATACTAAAAAAACAAACTTGATATGTCACGAAATATGTGTACAAACAGAAAAAAAGCTTTTTATTCATTGATTTCACCCATATAAAAAACACAAACAAATAAACTAATATATAACAAAAAGTATAAATACGAAGAGGAACAGTCTTTTATTCAGTCCGTAATGACTACTGACTAGTATATATAAACAGGTACCTATAAAATAACTTTCCTAGCTTTTTGAGAAGCTAATAAATCAATAGTTTCGCTCATATCAATTCTTTCCGATATTTAAGGTTCAATAGAGATAATGGCCAAATTTGAGAGTCTCTCCTGAGACATATTGCTTCTCAAGTAATCTTTAATTTTTTTAATTTACCGAAACTCCTTTTTCCTTAAGCAACAGAGACAGGCAATGTTAATAAAAATCTTATGGCTAATGTGAAATTGGAAAAACAAGAAACCAAATCATTTTTAACAATCATTTCTAATATTTCATGATAATAAATTAAATTTTCGGAGAAAATCCTTTGAAAAGATCAAAATAAAAGAATATAGCAACTAGCAACAACATAATTTGTTAATAGTTCAATGGCTTGATATATATGTAGAAGATTTCACTCAAGCCCATCTCTATTGAACCAACTGAATAACAACGCCACATTCCAACTGCGGCGACCCGCGACCGTCTAAAATTTGAAAAACAGTGTTAAAATATTGGGTTTCGAGTTGATCTAAAAATTTCATTGACACTTGGGCTATATAAACTGTTTTACAATAGAAAACACTTTCCACACAATTTGTTCGTTAGTATGTAACCGGAGGATTATTATTAATTTTCACACGGAAGAGACCGGAATCCAGAACTGTGGCAGTGTGGCAACGAGAAATAAACATATGAACTATGAAGCTATGGCAGTTCTGCAGAAAGCATCATTACAAACCATAATGATTGCACCCCAGCCGTTTTCGTTTTTACGGCAACGCGATTGATTCTAATCAAACATCTGGTAATTTTTACCAATCCTAGACATTCCTATTTCGAGACCCTATCGATACCGCGATAATTGCTATCAGATGGTAGTTTTTTCGATCTTTGTATTACGTTCTTCTGAAGCAAACATACTTTTGTTTCCTTCTGTCGGTGAAGGGGAACAAGGAATATTTGATTTGACAAGATTGAAAAATTCAGTTTCATTCAATTTTTTTCCCGTCCCATTCAACATTTGGATGATTAGAGTTGTAAAGTAATAATCAATAATTAAAAAAAAATATTTTTGAGATTTGTTGAGAATCATATTTTTTACAAACTAACATGAAAATATGGAGGCCTGCGGCCGCCCCATGAGTCTGGCCGCCCGCGTGCTGGGCACGCGCTGCACAGCTGCTAGGATCGGCCCTGATGGAACACTCCGTTTCCTAGCAGATATGCGCGATGTGCTCACTGCCCTGTTAGTCTTCTGGGTGCCGATGGGACAAATTGCAAATTATTAATAAAGTTTTCTTGCTTTCTGTATGGCTTTATTAGGTAGAGTCTACCACATTTTTCTTCTGTGAACATTTTTGCAGTCGCGGTCTTTTTTTTCAGCAACCCTCTCTTAAGTCGACCATATTTTCATTTTTCTTGAATCAAACACACTCTTTTTTTAAAATGCAATCATTAAAACAATCTGGGAGAAATGAGAATACATGATTGTCTACCAACATAAACATGACCCTCCCGAATTTTTCAGAATCGGTTGATACAACCATATGAAGTATGAAAATGCAATTGTCCGACAAAAAAATGTGACGATTTCCTTGTCCGACAAATGGAAAACGAAGATTTTTTGGGATAAAAAATTATGAATTATGTCTTTTTTACCTTGAAAATACAATGTAGTGCACTAGTTGTCCGACAAAAAAAATGTGGCGTTCATTCAAAAATTAAAGAATTCACTGCTCTAATTTGGTTATGAATAGACTATATGCATTTATCGGATGTAACTTTGCTCATGTTACGAATAAACATTCAATTTTTTGAGGGCCATTTAGGAAGGATGTGCTGAATACTATCATCCAGCTGTCCGACGAATAAAGTTCGGCAATTTCAGTTGTTGCCGATATAATATTCTTAGTAGTGATGGAGTGTTTTTTGTGCAGACATTCAAAAAGTATCCGTGGCTTCAAAACGAAAAAGGAGGAAGTGACATCCTTAAACTGTGCAAAATATTCTTGATATCAAGAGAACATCATAATCACAAATATAAAGATGTAATTCTACCTGACGATTAGTGTGATACTTTTACTGGATACCATTCGTCTTGTTACATTAAATTCAATGTGAGGAAGGAGTATTTTCATTGTTTTTTTTATAAGATTTGAATAAAAATGTCAGTTAACAATTTGAATTATACACTTTCAATCGAAATCAATAGTTTCATTTCAATAATAATCGAAAAAAGATTCTGAAACAAAACCATTATATTCAACTAGACTAAGGATTGGCCGCATTTTATATATTGGACAGTTGTTTTTTCTATGAAACGAATCTCTCTAAAATATAAATTCATTCTAGTCCGACAAATATTAATGAATTTAAAAACTCAAAAAAATCGTCGATTTTCATCTGTCGAACAAGAAAACATCAACATTTTTTGTCGGACAATTGCATTTTCATATTTCATATGGTTATATAAACCGATTCTGAAAAAATCAGGAGTGTATTAATAATTTAAAAAATGCGATTTCCAGTCATGTTTATATTGGTAGACAATCATGTTTTCTCATTTTTCCCAGATTGTTTTTATAATTGCATTTTACAAAGCAAGAGTTCATATGATTAAAAAAATGATAATATGGTCGACTTACGAGATGTTTGCTGAAAAAAACCGCGACTACAAAAATATTCAAAGAGGAAAAATGTGGTAGACTCTACCCAATAAAGCTATACAGAAAGTAAGAAAAATTTATTAATAATTTGTAATTTGTCCCATCGGCACCCAGAAGACTAACAGGGCAGTGAGCTCATCGCGCATATCTGCTAGGAAATGGAGTGTTGCATTGTGCATTCCGTTTCCAAGACGGTGAGAGCGCGACCTGTCGCGCTGACTAAATAGGGCGCGGGCACATGACGTCACACGCCAACTGTCATTCAGCCTGCTGGACAAACAAACCGTATTTCAATAAACAACAATGGTAATTTAATGGGATTAAAATTACAATTCTGAGAAGATTATGGGTTTATCCTTAGACTATAAAGGGTATAGTCACAGTATAAGGTACTTTACCTTATACTGGGGTATAGTCAATGGGTTTATCCCATAAAACTTATAGTAACTATAATGTCTATAGTTTATCCTGAAAGAGGGGAAACCTAACTGTAAATATTAATAAACTGTTTTATATCATCATTTCAATAATTTAATTAAATATTTTGTATATAGGCTCATTAGTACATATTGGCTGAAAAATTGAATAAAGCATAAAGGAAATTATATAAATGATAAATCAATAAAATCAGTAAAACAAATAATTCAATTTAATTTTTGATGAAAATATATATCTAACACTGTATAAATATATCAACTCTCATATCAATAAGGTACTATAGTGGACATGAAGTTATGAATGCACAGCAAACTGTCAAATTTGATCGATCACAGGAACATTATTCTGCTTGAACTTGATCATATGCACGGGTAAGGTTGAAGATGTTATTTTATATTTGTTTATCATGGAACCAATAACACCCTCAACTTGTATTCTAACATTTGCAAGTCTTCTAGTTTCTTCTGCTTCTTCCATTGTGAATGTATAACTCTGCAAAGTTTCCCGGAGATGATGGATTTCACTATAACAATTCTGTAACTCGAAATTGATATCAGGAAATTGGTGTTCACCAATTTTGTGCATGTTCCACTTCTTCAACAGGTTCACTTTCATCTTCTTTATCAATAATATCCAAGCTTTGAACAGCTGGATTATTCAAGGCTTCACACAAAGGGTCATTGTCAATACGATCCATAATTCTATCCACATAAACTGGAATATTTGGGTTTGGTATCCTATTTTTATCTCTCTGCTTCCTACGATTCAATCTCTGGATGCTTTGAACTGCATTGATATTTGTTTTGTAGCCAAGTGATTGATTTGGTGCCCAATCTATATTGTCAACATCTTTCAATGCACTTGGCTTGCCTAAAATGAAGAAAAATAATAATTTTTTATATGCCTATGTTTCCTTGATTCTTCGAACATACCTCCTACAAAATGTTTCGAACATACAGTTGCCCATTTCAACTTCTCAGTAGTTAAATCTGCTCTTCTAGTTGCCTTAATCCACAATTCACGTCTCTTTTCAGCAAGAGGATTAATATGTTTTCTATTGTCGAAAATAGAAGGGAATCGGTGGAATGAAACCTTATCTCTTCCGCTTCAACTTCCACATTTCACAATCGCGCAAAATTGAGGCATTATCGAGAAAAAATCAATTTAAATATGATATAAACACACAATAAGCATTTGTAGATCCGTTTGTTTGTCCAGCAGGCTGATTTGACAACTGTAATTTGCTGTCGTCTGTCAGATGTGCCCGCGCCCTATAGGGAACGGAAAAATGCACCCCGGTCTCCAAGACCTCCTCAGGGTACGCGAGTTAGCAAATCTCCTCTACAAGAGCCGGGAGTTCATTGAACACTGCCCATTCCCGCCGTGTCCGGTCTTAGTGGGCGCCTGTTAAACTTCAGCATTCGGACCACCAATTAAATCGAACCCTTTGATCTCCAGCCGACGATGTACTCGAAATTAAATCGTGATGAGATTCAAATCAACATTCTAATCACTTAGCTGAAATTTACGACGATCTGGAAGGCCAGTTACGCTGCGAGAAGGCGCCCCAGAGTCATAACACGGTACGTACGGGAGAACATACCGGGTTTCGTCAAGGCGCGGTCTTGGGGCCGGAATTATTCTCAGGAAATTCACGGAAACATGCACAATTCAACCTATAGCATTTCTTCAATCTACTCTAACCCCTTACCGCGTACCGTGCCAAATTTGGAACATGTACTTTACAATTTATTTTCAAACAGATGAATTGGTTTAAACCGTAAACGCACACTGTTCCATATTCGGCACGTTCGCTTCTAGGCGTTCGAGAACTATTGCCGCCATCTGAAGCGCATTTTGTGAGTTAGGTCGACTTTAGTTTTCCTACCGGCTTGTACCTGTTACGACGATTATTTGCGAAGTTTTGGTGGCCAGAAAAACCTTGAATATTGTATTTTAGTGATACTAAAAATACTTATTATACGGTAAGTGTTCCTTATTTCGAATCCTGCAAAGAAATACCTCTCACCTTTCATCTTTTTTCATTGAGTGTTATTTCTTTACTTGTGCCATATTTGGAACAATTCGCAGTAGAGGCTAAGCGCTCTCATTTCTTGTTTAGATGGATCCAAGAGGTTTTTACGGTGTCAAAACTGTTCAGATGCCTGATTCATGCGAGAGTGAGGATGAAAATTTATCGGACGATGAAGATTACCGGAAGAAAACATTTTTACCTCGAAAATTTGTTGAAGTAAGCAGTGGAGAAGATATTGACCAATATGAAGATGTCGAGGGAGAAGATATCGAAAGCGACTGTTTCGATATTTTACTTGAGAATATTTTTCCATTTCCTGGATATGATGTGCTGTAATAGTTGGATATTGTGGAGAAGAACATTATCAGCCAAAAATTCTAATGATTATTTACCACTGGCAGAGTTCAAACTTGGTCTGGCACAAATTCTAACAAGCTCCTACGTAAAACCTAAAAAGCGAGGCAGGCCAAGTTGCTCATCGCAGTCTGAATTAGACTTAAAAAAAGGAAGTATCCATATTCGCAGATGCCTGCCCAAGAAATACTTTGCGATAACGTAGGGCATTTGCCAGAATGGCACGAAGATCGGCAGAAATGTAAATTTTCGATTTCCTGTGACAAATGCAACGTGGTTTTATGTCTCAACAAGGACCGAAATTGTTTCAGACGTTTCGAACTTGAATGAGAAGCTGGTATGTCCTGTGTTTCAACCTATTCCTAATAAATTGTTTTGAATAAGTCACATGTTTTACTTTCCTATAACGAGAATTGTGCCATATTTGGCACATGTCATAAAATCAACAGTTTTCGCAAAAAAATTGAAGCTAGAATTTTTTATATATTTTTTATGGGTAAATACGTACTCAACAAACAACATATAAAAAAATAATAAAAAATAAAAAAATGGCCCGGTAAGGGGCTAAACTTTCTCTCAAAGAAAACAAAGTGACATACTGACAGTAGATAGAAAATTGGTACCAAAGAAGGGAGAGAGTTTCTAAAGTAGGTTCTTTGCTAGATGCAACTTCATCTGAGGGCCTGAATTATTTTCATATTTGTGGAAACATGCACATTTCAAGCTAAGGCAATTTCTCTGCCTCCTTTGAACTTCCTTTCAACGAAAAAAAAGGGGCAGAAGATAGAACAATTGGTATCAAAGAATGGAGTAGAGTTTCCCAATAATGATCTCATATTCCGATGAAGTAGGTACTTTGGTAGATGCAACTTCTTATGAACAGATTAAACAAATATCTAGATGGATCTCAGAGCTCACATTTTGCTGCATATAAAAACAGATCAAGAATTTTTTATTATTGTAAAAATGAGAAAAAAATAAGATATAATCTATCAACTCATGTGACAATTGAGAAACCTGAAAAAATATTCATAGAATGAATTGAAGAAAAAACAAACATTGCTTACAACAATGAGAGCCTTCAGGAACTTCACTTCCCTCCGTCCTATTGAAAAAACCTTAAACGTAAATTCATGTGGGAGAAAGACATATGGCTACAACAAGCAATACAAGAAGAGAGATTGGTCATAACGACCAAAAAGAAAAGCATGCTGGTGTTGTGTTTTTGTAGAGTGATGGAATGTTGTATTGACATTTCTGGTCAGTAAGCATTGACAAATTATCATGGAAAGATTCACGCCGAAACAACGTTCACAAATTGTTGAAATTTATTTTCAAAATCAGTGTTCTATTGGCCAAACTTATAGAGCACTTCGTGAAATTCATGGTTCACATAATCGTCCATCAGAGCAGCTTATTCGTCGAACCATCGATAGATATGGGACAACATATCCTCTTCTCGATGCAACAACAAGACATAAATAACTGTACGTACAGAAGAAAATATCGCCTGTGAGTGATAGTGCTAATGAAGATTCAGATTTGTCTATTCGTCGACGTTCACAACAAGTTGGACTCTGTGCATCCACCACATGGAAAATTTTGCGTAAAGATCTTGTTCTACACCCATACAAGATCCAACGGGTTCCAGAACTAAAGCCACTTTACCATGATAAACGTCGTTTTTTGGCTGATTGGGACCTAGAACAGCTTGAAGTTGATCTACTTTCTTATGGAAAAATTCTGTTTAGTGATGAAGCACATTTCTAAATGAACGGCTACGTAAACAAGCAAAATTGCCATACATGGAGTGAAAATAATCCTCAAGAAGTTCTGCAGGTTACATTGCATCCTGAAAAATGCACTGTAAGGTGTGCTTTACACGCTGGAGGCATCATCGGTCCATATTTCTTTAAAAACGACGCTGGAGCTAGGGTGACACTGAATGGTGCTCTTTACAGATCGATGATCAATGATTAATTTTTTCAAAATTTGAATGGTATCGACCCAGAAGTGTTTTGGTTCCAACAAGATGATGCTTCACCTCATGATGCTATACCGTAACAATTGATTTAATGAGAGAAAGATCTGGCGATAACATTATTTCGAGAAATGGCCCAATTAATCCTCCAAGATCATGCGACATAACTCCAATGGAGTATTTTCTTTGGGGTTATGTCAAGTCATTGGTTCATGATGATAAACCAGAAACAATAGAAGCTCTGGAAGCCTCTGGAAAGTACGAACTCGAGTAGTACTTATATGATGAAATATTATCCTGCAAATTTGACGAAGAGACTACAGTGCTTGTGGTCAAGCTCATCTATTTTTTGAAGGTGTAAGTGACCAAGGCTGGCAACTTCTGAATATCCTCTGTTGAAGAACTATCCAGAGTCCATTAAGCAATGAGCAAGTTACTTATTCACATAAAGTTTCTTATTTGGTTCAGTTTGACTTCATGAATCGTGTGAATTTTTTAAGATGACGTTATAGAGTTTGTGAGTTTCATGAAGCTTCATCTCCATTTTGATTTTGCTGCCATTCCACTGGCTCTTGGAAATGATTGCGTTAATCTTGTTCCTTCTCATTAGTTAAGCTCTACCTCCTGTCCTAATCTAAGCAAAGACGTTGCAAGCATCTATACAGACTTTATTTTAGCTACTGGATTTGTTTTACTATTCCTCATTCAGTTCTTTCGTGTCTGAATGAATAGGCATCATACCTTTTCGCTATTGTCAAGTCTTCATGGTATCTGGTATGTATCTCAAGTTGTTCTAGTGAACTAGAACAATGTTTGTCATCATTTTTATTGGTGCTCAGTTGGAGTGGACTTTGCAAGAGAGTTTGTGAATCTCTTCTTCTCCAGATATCAACAAATGATATTTGTGCTGCCTCCGAAGGCAGCAATGTCCTGATGACCATGCAAGTGCATGGTGAAAGAGATAAAAGGCTGAACGATGTATTGGACCAATTGATCCTTCACCTAGTCGAAGTATTTATTCTGCTGAAGGTGCATCTCGTTAAGAAACTCTAGAGAGTACCTCCCTTACCTTTACCTCGACCATAACCTGGTCATAAACAAACGCGGTCATACGAGCGCCTTTGGTGAGCTTAAATCTCTTTATGCAGAAGTAAAACTCGGGTGCGAATCTCCTTTGTGCCGATGCCGATGGTCTTTGTCGGCTCATCCAAGGCCAATTAGATAAAGATGATCGATGAGTTGGCCCGATCACGCGAACCATCGAGACGATTATTGAATATTGTTCGTTATCGCTGCATAAGACGGCGCCAAGGGAGAGAAAGGCAACTGTTGAATTGATGTTCTCAAGTTGGACTTGCCACCAATTGAAAGTTTGAGTCAAAACAGTTTTTCTTCTTTTCTGTATTCCCATTCGTAATCAAAAGAATTAGGCAAAATGCAGTTTTTTTTTTCAGTTGTTAGTGGAAATGTTAGAGTAGGATCCAATAAAATATCTTCAGAAATTTGAAGTGAAATAAAGGCAACACTGCTGTGACAAAACAATTTCAAATAGGTTTTAAAGGTTAGGTTATTAGAAAATCATTTGAAGCATTTGAAACTGGTGAATTTTCGAGATTGACTTTCAGGAACTTGTTCAACTATAGTGCTCCACAAAGTTAAGGAAATTCTGAAATTTTGTTTTTATCGAAAGTTTACGTATACTCCATTCACTTTTATTTAATCACATAGGAGGTCATGGTTTCGTTTTCAGGAGTTGGTAGAACCTGATGAAAAGTCAGTGCGAGCACAGAAAATATCGTTAATGACAAAACGACGTTGCCAGTTTCTTTGTTTACCTCAAAGTAAAAGTATCAAAGTTATTGCACATTTTGTTAGGTTTACAAATTGTTCGCAGATTTTTGGTATTTAATCGATATTTGCAGGTGAGTTTTTCGTCGAATATCCAAGATAAATGTATGTTTATTGTTTTTAGCACCAGTTTGGAGCGTGAGGACGATTTTCAAGACCAGGACGAATGTTTACATTTCGAGGTTGAAGGGGTAAACGGGAATTTCGTTGAAAAAGCTGTCATTTGGACAGATATCGCAGTAGATGGATCGGATGGAGCCTCGAGAGGTCGATTAGGATGATATTTTTCAGGTTTTCCAAGAAATTTGGCGATATCTGAGCAGATTTGCAAAAGTTAGGTACCTCACTAATGAGGTGGAACTTAGACCAAATTCTCCTCTCAAAGGTCGAGATGGTGAAAAATGTATTCTTTAGATGTTGTTTGAACAAACGCAGCCGAATTTTATATCCCAACATTGATTTTAAGAAAGTTATCAACAAAATAAAATTAACATTATTCTTGATCCTTGTAATTACCCATCAATTCATCTTATATCTTTGTGTTGATTTCTTTTAATGAATTCTTGATTAGAATCAACAATTGATGTCGTCAAGTCTTGAACTTTCAGTTCAAGAGGATAATAAACATTAAATCTTCACAAGCATGCATATGAAAATTATGTGAAAGCAATGCAATGTTCTCCCATTGCGAAAAATAATATATTTCAACAGTGATCTCTTGTACTTTTCATGCAAATAACTAGAAAAGGAATTCTTTCTATCAATTCATATATACGTTAATTATTTTCGTCCATCACATCTTTTCCAATTCATTCATTTTCCGAATAAATTCACATTCTGAGAAATACGCTGAGAATGTAGAAAGGACAACATAGTGTTGACTTGGAACATAAAAATATTTTGAAAAACTTCATAACTTCGATACTGAGTGGAATGTGTCAAATTTCCAAGGCCAGAGTTGTGATTTTATAATTGTGAATGGAGTATACTTATTTAACTCATTATTTTGTCCATTTCACAGTTTCAGGAGAAAATTTGTTGAACAAACTCAGTTCTCTCCAAAAATTGGAGAAATGAAGTTCAGTAAAGAGTAAGAACATAAAACTGATATAACTGATCTAAAATTTTCAGAAACGAAAAGAACTCGCCTAAAACTGAAAAGTTATCAAACAAGGAGCAAAAGACGGTTCAGATATAAGAGAGTTAACATTTGTTTCCTCATAAATGAACAATTGGTGGACAAGAATACGCAACCTTCGAACCGATCATAAAATTCTTCATGACATTTGTGTGGAAGGGCGTTTTTTTAGAGTGATAGAACTTTGAATTGAAATTTGGACCACTTTCTCGAGTAATTCAGGCCTTATTTCAGCAATTACACCTGTTATGTGTGCTGCCAAAGCGTCTATTGTTTCTGGTTTTTCAGCATAAACCAATGATTTGAAGACAACCCCAATGAAAATAATCCATTAGTGATTAGAGTTATGTCGCATGATCTTGGAGGCCAGTTAATTGGACCATTTCTCGAAATAATGTTATCGCCAAATCTTTCCTTCAATAAATCAATTGTTACGGTAGCAGCATGAGGTGTAGCACCATGTTGTTGGAACAAAAACACTTCTGTGTCGATACCATTCAAATTTTGAAACAAATACTGATTGATCATCGATCTATAAAGAGCATTATACGCTGTTACATTAGCCCCAGCATCGTTTTTGGAGGAATATGGACCGATGACGCCTCCAGCGTGTAAAGCACACCATACAGTGCATTTTTCAGGATGCAATGGAACCTGTAGAACTTCTTGAAGATTGTTTTCACTTCATATACGGCAATTTTGCTTGTTTACGGAGCCATTCAACCAGAAGTGAGCTTCATCACTAACACAATTTTTCGATAAAAAAAGTGGATCAACTCCAAGCTATTTTAAGGCCCAATCAGCAAACAAACGACGCTTATTATGGTGTGGCTTCAGATCTTGAACCATTAGGATCTTGTATGGGTGTGGACCAAGATCTTTACACAAAATTTTCATGTGGTGGATGCACAGAGTCCAATTTGTTGTGAAAGTCGACAAATAGACAAATCTGGATCTTCATTAACACTCACAGAAGCGATATTTTCGTCTGTACGTTCTGTCCTTTGTCATGTTGCTGCATCGACTAGAGAAAATGTACGAAAACTATCGATAGTTCGCCGGTTATGTGAACCATAAATTTCACGAAGTGCTCTATGAGTTTGGCGAATTTCAACAATTTGTAAACGTTGTTGCTGCGTGAATCTTTCCATGCTTACTGAACAGAAATGTCAAAACAACATGGCTTCTACCTTCTATTAAATCACAGTTATCTTTATCGAAAATTCTATCACTCTAAAAAAAAAACATCCGATATTCTATATATAAAAGAAAGATGTTGGTTACATCATTCATAACTCGAGATCGGATGGACTGTTTGTTATGAAACTTCATATATAGATTCGTGTACGGTCTGATTATTATAAAATACGATAAAACTCTGATAAAATAGATGAAAATTTTACTTATACAGGAAATGCTCTTCCTTCTTTTGAGTAAGGCCACTAGGTGTAGCTACAGTTACAGTTACGCTACAGCTTATTCGTAGTACAGCGACTAGATAAGGGTTACTGACCACTGTAATTCGTAGGTACTTTATTCGATATTCTCCCCGTTAGATGGCGATGTAAACATATAGTGTATCTGTGTTTGGTCAACAATAATTATAGTTCATACAACTTTAACGGTAGGTTTCACAAAACGCAATCACTGATGATCGGAGCTTGATCTAGCATCAACTCGAGTTGACAGTTCAAAAATCAGAGAACCAAGCCGTCGATCTCCGATCACCGGTGATTACGATTTGTGAAATTCACCGTAAGTATCATTTTGTTTAGGCGAAACAAAGTTCGCCGGGCCCGTTAGTTCATACATACAGGGTGGACATTTGAAAACGAAACAGACGAGATTACAGACGAAATAAATGTTTTCGATAGAAATGCTCGGACAGGTCGATTTCTGTTTCGAGGGGGACAACTTAAGATGTTGGTTACGGACGCATAGCGCTTCAACCCTTGCTACTACAACCCTCACCCCCAATTTTTGAATAGGGAAGATGGGGTGAGTGATACCTCATTTGAAAAGTATTTTTATACTGATTTCAGCACAGTAATTGTTTTTTCATTTTATGCATTAGTTCTCGAAATATTCTTAACTAAGTATTTGAAAATGAATTGGTGTTTTCATGGCACTTGTAGTGTTTTTTTGTGAAAAATCGACATCTTGATTAAAGATTTCTATGTCAGTGGATTGGAGGAAGGAATCCACAGTCATGGTTGTTTTGAAGCTCAAAATGTCGATTTTTCACAAAAAAAACACTACAAGTGCCATGAAAACACCACTTCATTTTCAAATACTTAGTTAAGAATATTTCGAGAACTAATGCATAAAATGAAAAAACAATTACTGTGCTGAAATCAGTATAAAAATACTTTTCAAATGAGGTATCACTCACCCCATCTTCCCTATTCAAAAATTGGGGGTGAGGGTTGTAGCAGCAAGGGTTGAAGCGCTATGCGTCCGTAACCAACATCTTAAGTTGTCCCCCTCGAAACAGAAATCGACCTGTCCGAGCATTTCTATCGAAAACATTTATTTCGTCTGTAATCTCGTCTGTTTCGTTTTCAAATGGCCACCCTGTATAATACAAATCACTTAGCGAATGAAGAATATCGCTCCGAATTCAATAATGAAACACGAAAATACTCGAGTTTTCAAGGTCAGTTCCTCAATTTCACCCTCAATCTTCGGAAAATGGAGCTTAGAATCCATTAGATTTTGTAACGAGAATGAAAAGGGCAAGTGTTAAATTGGAATGTCTCAGAAACTGTAAGGGTCTTGAAAATATGGAATTTTAACAGTATATTCTTAAAGACAAGGGAATCTTTCGCCATACTCCATTTTTCTGCAATCGACTCTGGCTCTCTCTGTGAACATTCAACATAAAGCATTGGACTGAAATTTACAAGAAATCATCACAGTGCAACCCAGACCACATCGTGTATATCCATCTACCTTTCATCCTGTCAGCAAGATCATAAATTACTGTTTCATTCCAACTCTAAAACCCATCCCTTAAACCCCCAAAAATTCATAATAAATTCCAAAACTGCAGGGAACCGTCCACCTTGCTACCCTCACCCAGCTCACTTTAACAAACCCTACAATAACCCTCTGCCCCATAATCAGACGCTGGTTAAAACAAATAAGCTCGAGACGGGATGGCATGGTAGGTAACCTCATCATCTGCGATTACTGTGATCATCTCCTACCTTCATTAAGCTCGCACGACACCTGCCCCGAGAGCGGATGTAAGGACTTAAGTGTTAAGCAATCGCCAAATTGTACGTCATCAGGAGATCAGTCGAAAAACAAACAAACAACGGGGCGTTTTTGGATTTGGAAGAAGGGATGTAATGAGGGGGATGATTCATTGCTTTCGCTTGTTGGAGACACGGAAGAAAGCAATTTTCATCAATGGAAGATCGATATTGATTTTTATTCATTTTTTTATTTTTTTTTTTCATTTTTTCATACACTGTGCAAAAAATTAACGCACATTCTGAAAATCTCAATTTTAATGAAAGTTAACTCTACATTGACTTTATAACTTATTTTGTATGTTCTCTCGGGAAGGTTTTGAACGAAACAAGACACATTAAAAGGAAGAAAAATTCAGGATTTCACCGAATCTTATGTGAAAGAAGAGAAATGAACAATTTTCAAAATACTGAAATGCTGATAAGTGATTAAATACTTGGTATCTCCACCCCTTGCGTTAATTACAGCTCGGCAACGACGGTTCATACTCAAAATGAGTGATATTAAAATGTTCTGATCTAATCCTTCCCAGATTTCTCCGAGTTGGATTCCTAAGTCATTACGAGTAGCTGGATGATTTTCTGAACTTCTCAGCCTTCTATTGAGGTTGTCCCAAACCTGCTCAATCGGATTGAGATCTGGACTTCTTTCTGGCCATTCCATTCGAGAGACTTCAACCTATTCAAGGTACTCCTGAACGATGCGCGCACGATGGGGTCTGGCATTATCGTCCATAAAAATGAAATTTTCACCAATGTATGGGGCAAATGGCACTACATGCTCTTCAAGAATGTTCCTTATAAACTTATCAGCATTCATAGCTCCATTATCAACGACCACTAGGTCTGTGCGAACAGTCAAAGATATTCGACCCCACACCTAATCGATCCTCCCCCGAAACCAGTAGTATTCAGGAAATTGCACTGAGCATATCTTTCATGTGCACGTCTGTATACAAGGAAACGTCAATCACAATGGTAGAGGCAGAATCTAGACTCATCTGTGAAGAGAACTCTTTCCCAATCGGCCTCTTCCCAATGGATATGCTCTCTCGCAAAATCCAAACGCGCCCTTCGATGGGCTGGGGTAAGAGCTGGGCCTCTTGCCGCGACACGAGGCCTTAAATCATATTCTCTGAGAAGATTTCTTATTGTCTGAGTGCTAAATTGCAATTCATGAGTTTGCTCAAGCTGATTTTGAAGGAGGCGAGCGGTTGCAAACCGTTGTCTCAAGGAAGAAACTCTCAAGTAACGTTCTTGAATGGCAGTTGTTACCCGTGGTCTACCCTGTCCTGGTCTTCGGACATTCATACCTGTCTCCCTGAATCGCTGCAACATTCTGGACACACTTGCATGGGAAACTCCAAACCTTTCTGCAATTCTTGTGTATGTCCACCCTTCTTCTCGCAAAACTACCGCTTGGGCACATTCCTCTTGGGTCAAATTGCGTGTTTCGCGTTGCATAGCGATCGAGTGTAGAAAATCAAACGAAAGAAAAACTATTGATCACTAGAATTGATCAAGAATAACTGATTTTATAATGGAGCCAATATATTCAAAATCTGATAATATCATCTTTTTTGATTCCTGCTGGGAGAAAACATCTGTATTGAAGAAAAACGTTGAAAGTGGATAACATATGCATGCATAATTCTGATAAAAATAATTATCATTGAACACCTTCAGTTGTAGAATAAATTTGAGATTTCCATAATGTGCGTTAATTTTTTTGCGCAGTGTATTTTTTTTTTCTTATATTTTTTTTCTCGACATTTCTCAAAACATTAGGAGTTTAATCAGGTTAGTATTCAAAGGAACCTCTTCCTCAGAACAATTTTATAACAAAATTTCTATAAGAACCCCATTCCAAATGACAATCTACAATTCACAGTGCACCAAAACTCGCAATGACACCATTCAGGCATTCACCGTCAACGACCACCCGTCAAGATGCCCATCTTCACGCAAAAGTCGTCCCTCCGACCTTTCACCCTTCCATAAACCCATTTTTACGTATCTGGCCCTCTCATTCAAATGCACAACGTCAATTATGTCATCGTATACTTTTCTCTTATCGTCCTAAAAAGGAAGGACCGTAGTGAAAAACGAGAAGAGGGGTCCAGGAAAAAAATGCTCTTATAAATTCTATTATTGCCAGAACGGATAAATCTACGTGGTATGAATATTTAATGGGGGGTCGCAGAGAACGTGAAATATTCAAATTTCCTACTATCTGGGAGCCTCTCCGGTCGATGAAGATTTCGTGGATGGATCGCTACGTTTACGTTCAGGGTTTTGGCATCCTAATGGAACTATATATCCTCACAAAAATATACAGGAATCTCTTATAGAATCTTACATTAGAAACAGGTAGCTATAATGTGTTAGAATCACATTTGAAAACTATAGATTCTTATAAGTCCTCTTAGAAACAAACAGCATTCAACCCAAGAATCGGATATGAGTATTGTGTATATACACATTGGAATAGGGTAGATATCATTTGTACAACCACTTTTGAAAACTATAGATCTTTATAAATCCTCATAGAAACAGACAGCATTCAACACAGTAATCGCTCATAGAAACGGATATAAATTATGTGTAAAAACACATTAGAAACAAAAATTGAACAGTTTCAGCCGTTACTATTTGGTAGTTGATCATAATTAAAACGAAAAGATTTTTTATTACTATGTTTTACTACCAATAATTTTAAGATACAATATGTAAGGGCTACATTTTTGCGACTATAGTTTCGAACTCTCGTTCATCTTCAGACAACTGACCTCTGGGTACCTAGTACAGGGTATTTATGCAGATTCAGGTAGTGATAATAAAAAAGAAAGTGAGAGCTGAAGGAATTTTGTTTGCAACAGATGTTAGAAAAAATAAATTTGTGGATTATTACAGTTGTAGATGTTATTTAAATGCTTTGAAAATTTGAGAATTGCACAGTTCTATTTGGTCATTCATTATTTCGTGAATATTTTTCTGCTCTAATTTGTAAATTTCAATAGACTCCAGATAATTGAGTTTTATTCCTATAGTCGCAAAAATGTAGCCCTTACATATTGTATCTTAAAATTATTGGTAGTAAAACATAGTAATAAAAAATCTTTTCGTTTTAACATTAGAAACAGGTAGGTTTTTATGTGTGAAAACCACATTTGAAAACTATAGATCCTTATAAGTCTTCATAGAAACGGACTGCATTCAACACAGGAAGGAATCGCTTACAGAAATGGATATGAGATATGTGTATAAACACATTAGAAACAGGTGGGTATACTCCTTTCACTTTTATAAAGTATCCCGATTGGCCAAGATTTAGATTTATAAAGTTGTTTCACCCACAACTGACGCAGGTTGGTACTCGTGTTCGTGAAAAGTCAAATAATTCTCAGAGACGTTTCCAGTGCTAAATTCTATTTACTCTTTTTTAACTTGATGAATCGAGTTAGTTTATTTAAGGTTTAACTGTGACACTGGTTTCGTAGTACTGCTACAATTTTAAATACTGGAGTATTACAAGTTGTGCAAGAAGGTATTTAAATGTCTTCTGTAGGCTTTATTTCTTGAGAATTTCGAAAAGTGGGGAATGCCATAGGTCCGTCTATTCGTTGAAGTTTTTCTGTCGGGTTATTCGAGTACTTTCATTCTTTTTTGAATGAACTATCTCAGCGTAACGGACTATTCTGTTCATTATTTTTCAGTGAAATTTCAACATTCGATTCTTGATGTCCGTACAAGAAAATAGCATAACTGAATCTTCCGAACATTTTTATATAGGTACGTAGAAATATTTGGCGTAATAAAAGAGAAAAAAGTTTCTTCAACATTCGCCAGGTCTTTGGAATCATAATTCACATAATATTTCCCCCAATTCATTATTTTCCCAAAATGAATAAACATTTTACTATAACCTGTATGTAGAGATAACAACGTTGCCTAGTTATCTGACAGAAAATTGAAGTTAACCTAACATTTCCAAAATATACAATTATAGAGTGCCAATTCGATCTACGATTTTTAGTTAGGAATCATTTCACCAGGGTTTCTATGCTTCTAAATCCAATAATTCATAAGACATATGTCATTTTGACATCTGCCCAAAAACCGTTTAGGTTAATTCGTCTCTGAGACCACAAACTCTCATTTAATACCAGGGATACGTTCCGTAAACCCTGTAATCGCTCCGCATGCTCGACTCGACGCATACAATCATCCCCGGGATCTAGATAGCCGTGGACCGCTTACAAAAGGCCCGTTATAAATCTCGGGCCATCTTTCGGATTATCGCGGAAATGGATCGCGACTTGGCGCCATTTTAGACCACCGTGGCGGCAGCGGCCACAGATTTTTTATTCATAGAGATTAAATTATCTGTGGAATATTAATATGGAACGCGGCCACCGAAATAACCACGGAAACGGGGAGTTCGGCACGTTTTTGATTCCGATCCACTGATTATTTTTATGGTTGGAACTCCGTCTATTCATGAGGGGTTGCGTAACTTCCTTTTCTGATAATCCTCATACTAGAAGCCACTGAAATTGAGGTTTTTCCACTATTTTTCTATTATTCCTTACATAAATTACTTAGGCGGCAGGCGAAGACCCCGACCCAAAGTTTAAAAAACGGCGCGTCTTTTGGCGACTCAAGGAGGCGCCACGACCGGGGGAAGTATTTCGAAAAAATTAGCGCGAAAAGTGAGAAAAACGTCGAAAACCGTCCCAGGCCAGAGCTTAAAGCTCGACTCGGGCGCGTCGTAGGGGGGAAAGGCGCACGTCGTCGGGAAGGGAAAGACAGGAGGGTCTCAATCGTCGAAAAACCGAAACTTTGGGGGCCCCCTGACGCCCCCTACGAGTACGCGAACTCGAGACATTTCACGAAAATCATGAAGCACAGAAATGATTTATTTTCGACGCACGTTGTCATGGAGATCAGATCGATTTTGAATCTCAAACCCAGGGTGACATTTCGAATTTAATTTCCGGATTTTCGAATTGATGGGCTGTTTTGGGGAGAAATACAAATGGCAAATCGCCTATTTTTCGATTCTTCGTCGTCCAGAAGGAAGTTCCGTCCGATATGAGAAATTTCGTGCAAGTGACATCATTCACGCTAGCGTGGGTATAGAACGAAAACTGAGAAATGGACCAAAAAACGATTTATATAAGGAGAACTATAGCGAAAGTAAGTACTAATCGACTTGATAACGACGTTTTTTTCAGTTATCTAGCCGTTTTGAAAGATTTTTGACGACATTTCAGTACCACGAAGGTAGGTTAGGGTTTACTATCTTTTCTAGTCCCAAAAAGGCATTTTGTAGGTCTAAACGGACAAAAAAGGCTTCCCTATACTATCTTCTAACGAAAGTGACGAGAAAATATCGTTCAGGAAGAATTTTTCGGGAATTTGTCTTTGTTCCCATCAATCCTATCCAGGAAGAATAAAAAGGGTTTATTGGTCGAGAATACTTTTTTTTCTTCTTCGTATTTCAGGTGATGTTACATGGTTTTCGAGCGAATAATCGCTTTTAGGTTATGTTGTGTAGGTTCAAATACAATTCTTTTTTCTATTTAATGCATGTTCAGCATTGGTTTTTTAGGCCGTAGTTGATAATTACAATACGATTTCACGTTTCATAACAAAAACCGAAGAGAATAAAGCTTATTTGAAAGAAATATGTAAAATTTATATTCATCGGTCAGTGTTATGACAGACCGTTGAAATCATATGTTCAGAATCGATTGAAGAGCTGTTTTTTTTCTACAGGAAGTGAAATAAAAGGTCTCTTGGACGAGAATACGCCGCTATTTCAATATTCCAGGTAGTAATTTTTGATGGTTTTGTGCAAATGAATTCAATTCTAACAAGAACGGTTAGATCTTGAAAGTTTACGTACAAAGTTTTCGTGTTTAAAGCATGTTTGGAATTGATTTTTCAGGTCTGACGTCAATAGGTCACTATATCCCTCTTCTTTTTCAGTGTAGATTTGCCCCTACATACGGAATTTTGAAAACGAAAACGTTATTTTCAGTTTGAGGGTTATATCAACTGAAATTTTTCTTGCTAAGCTGAAATATCGTTGAATATCAAATTAAGTAAGTAGGAGAGAGAATTTTAAACGTTCAGTATTTGAATTTTATCATTTTTAGTAATTTATGAGAGATGGGAAACATCAAATCAACGGAGAATGCACTTTTTGGGGTATTCCCATCAAAATGTCAGTTTAAGGGAATATAATTTGAAGGAACCTATAACAGTTTCCCTTCCAACTGAGAAAATGAGCATGATAAATTTAGGTGGATTTCAGAAATCTTTGCTTTGACAACGGAAATTTTTAGAATGAAGAATTTCCTTTTAAATCTCAAATATACGGCTCCACAAGATTTATGGATATCGTATTCGATCGTTTTTAAAAGTATGTAATCTTCGAGAAAATCGCTGTGAAATCATTTAAAACTCAATAACAACTTGAATCGATCCAATAAAAATCAGTATGAGACATTTCGTCAATCTGGTCGCCTTTTTTCTGAAGTTTGGTTATTTGCATATGCTTCATGAATGTTCTTATTTTGAAATGAAGTCAGTTTATCAACGGCTTCGATTTGAAACGAGTTTTCTGAAAATGCCAAGACGTAAATTAACAAACGCTGAGGCTAATAGGGATCGGAATGCTAAAGGTGGCCTTACTCATGTTGTTGTAGCGGAAAGGCTCCAAGTCAGCCAAAGTGTGATATCTCGACTTTAGAATAGGTTCAGGGAGACAGGTTCCGTGTTGGAAAGACCAAGGCTTGGTGGGCGACGAAAAACAACACCTGCTCAGGATCGTTTCATCACCGTTTCGGCGAGAAGAAACCCTACATCTACGTGTAGAATGCTACGGAATACTCTCCAAAATGCAGATGGGGTCCAAGTTTCTATCGAAACCATCAGACGACGTTTGAGAGAGGTGAATCTAGGTTCCAGACGTCCATTAAGAGGAGTTCCATTAAGACGTGACCATAAGCGTCAAAGACTGGAATGGGCAATGCAACATAACAATTGGAACCATCAATGGCGTAGTGTCCTTTTCACTGTTGAATCCAGATATGGACGATTTTCAAATTCTCGAAGAATAAGGGTATGGACAATTCCACGCATACCTCGTAATCGTCGCTATGTCCAAGAAGTCCATCCATTCCGAGGGGGTAGTGTTATGGTATGGGCCGGCCGCCGGGATATGTTTCAACGGGCGCACAGATCTACACATTTGTCCTGGGAATATGACCGCCTTACACTAAAGGGAGCATGTCATTGACAATGTCGTGCCAAATTTTCACGGTGCTATTGGTGAAACTTTTCAATTTCTAGACGATAACGCTAGACCGCACCGTGCAGCCATAGTTGAGAATGCGCGCGAGGAGCTTGGTATTCCACACTTACCAATACCTCCGCACTCACCAGATTTGAATTGCATAGAACAGCGGTCCGCAACCCTGGGGTCGCGACCCCATGTGGGGTCGCGAAAGATATTTATGGGGTCACCAAAAAAGTCAACAAGGTCCGGTTTGCCCTAATATTACTTTCCAAAATAAATAAACTCTTCAATAGAAATAATTTACGAAATAAAAACAGCTAACTTCGTTACCTGAACCAACCTTTGCACTTGTGATTTTTTTTTCTGGGGTCACTCATAACTCTTCTTTTAATTTTGGGGTCGCAATATCAAAAAGGTTGCGGACCGCTGGCATAGAACATGCATGGGATATGCTCCAAAGAAGATTATATAATCATCAACCTACCCCAGAATCCTTAAATGATCTGAGAGAGCTTCTGCCCCGTTTATGAAAACAAATTTCTCAAGAAACGTTCAACAACCTCGTGTGTAGAATGCAATGAAAATGTCAAGCTGTTATTGATGCCCGTTTAGGCCATACATTGATAGTCTTAAAATGCTTGAATTCTCTGGGAATAAAATTTCGTTATTTTACTCGATTTTTCCTAACCTGTATACGCTGCAGACCTATAGGCTATATTTTTTTGCAATTTGAGTCAATATCCCTAACTCATGTGGAGCAGTTTATATCGGTGAAATTCAAAGTGGGTAGTTAATAGTATATATTCTAAAACTAGTTGCAGAATGGGCTCCTATTCCAATTCGAATGAGAAATTCGAAAACGAGCGACGAAGGTTTTCGAACGCATGAGTATTGGAATTGCATTCTGCAACGAGTATTAGACGATATTTTCTCTATTTCACTCAAATTTCGTGAAATTCAATGAAAACATTCAAATTATCGGTCCTAGTGACTTTCATATTGTATCTTGACAGTTGGTGAGAATTTTAGGAAGTTCGAAAATTGACATTTCCAAATTGACGTCTGCTGAAATTTAAAAGGATCGGAAGTCATTGCTGACAACCACAAAACGAATAATGTTACTAAAAACGATGCTGTAATGAATTCATTACAGCACTGTTTTTAGAACTGTAATGAACACATCACGATACTGAAATAGAGAAAGTTTATTATATGTAATTTCTTTTATTGAAATTCAGTTTTTTTCAGTATATTTGAAAATAATTGTACTGTTTAGGAAAGAATTAAACAGTTTCTTTCGATATTTTTCAGTAAGAGTTGGACAGTCTTCTCCCGTTCCTCTTATAGGTATTTTTATGACCAGTGCAATCCAATGGTAAAGAATATGACGACATTGATGATTTTTCACATTCATCAAGCAAAAGTGTTACAAAAAAATGTTGGCCTTCATAAATTGTGTATTTTATCATTTCCTATATGAATAGTATTGAGTCAGTTTTAATCAAGTGATAAAAATTAGATGTGTTAACATTCATACCAAAGTTGAGGGGTTTCTGCTTCGGGAAACCAACCCCCTGTTGGTTTCTGTTTTGTTTTCCCACTTTATGAAATAGCTTCAAAAGGCCCAACTGAACAGTTCAAGAAAAAATTCCCTAAAATTCGACTTCCGTTTTATTCTTTCCCAGAAACACGTATATCACTCTCAACTCAGACGGTTGCAGCTACCGCGATCCTCTTAAATCAAACATTCGGCCGATTTGTCATAATTCCTCCGCACCGTCCGTTCCACCTATACGGCCCCCGGCGCCCACCTCAGCCCCCCTCCATGGAAATAATTCAATTTTACCCGGAACCCTACCTGGACCGGCACCGCCGCCAAAACGCAAATTGAATAGCGAATATTTCGGGCATTAAATCCAGTTTTACGACTGTATCAGAAACGATGACGGGTCGTTAACGCCCATGTCGTAACTCACGCAGGCGGGGCGCCCACCTTAAGACGCGGCAAGACGAAAACACATAAATTTCGAATTTCCGAAATCGATCCCGTCGACCGAAATGGGCCGCTTTTGCTTGTTCGGGGTTTAATAAGAATAATAAGAATAATATATTTTCGTGCTTAGGAAAAAAATACATATTTCTTGCACATGTCAAAAATCACTAAGTTTAAATCACAATAATAATCTATATAAAAAGTACAATAAAATACAAATAAAAAATACAAGTTGAGCTCACGACACAAGAGAAACTAAAAGAAAAAAAAACAATCTGTTGTTAGGAGGGAAAGAATCGGAAGTCATAGTTTAAAAACTCATTGACATCATAAAAAGCATTTTTTAAAAGAAAACACTTCATTCTCCTCTTGAAAAACTCAACAGGCAGCATTGAGAAGGAGAGAGGCAACTTATTATACAACTTCACCGAGAAATGAAAAGGACCCTTCTGAGTTTTGGTCAGTCGACAAAACTCAGGTCTTATTAAAGATCCACCACGAGTGGGATAATCGTGATGATCACTATTCAGGGTCAAATTGTTCCTATTCTTGTGCACAAATAACAACGATTCCAAAAGAAAAATGCACGGAAAAGTCAATATGCCATGAGTGACAAATGCGGCTCTACAGTCAGCACGATAACCAAGGGAAGCAACAATCCTCAAAGCTCTCCTTTGCAGTGCAAAAATTCTCGTACGGGATGACGAGTTACCCCACGCCAATACGGCATATCTCAAGAGGGACTCAATCGCTGCAAAATATGCAGTTCTGACGTTCTGAGAACATCAGCCGATAGACGGTTAGACATATTTTTCAGAAGAAAAATATTTCGACTAAGTTTCGGAGCAAGCCGATCAGCGTAGATACTCCAGTTTAATGTAGGGTCTAAATCAAGACCCAGAAACCTGACAGACTCATCCAGGCCAATAGCATCAGTATGTCTTAGTGAGAACAACATTTTGATAGTTTTCTGTTCGTTAATCAGCAATTCATTTGAGGTGAACCAATCCAAAGCCAAGCAATAAGGTGGGTGGGTGAAGAGGGGGTGAACGAGGGGGGTGTGCATAATAAAATAGTCCTCTTGTATTGGGAAAACAATAATTTTCTGCATTCACTACTATTTTTCCAATCCCTCTTTCATCTTTGAAATTTCCGAAAGTATTAACAGTTTTTTTAATATATTAGCCATCGAAAAAGTCTAATTGAATAAACGCATGTATTATGTAGGCCATAATTATATGTGAAAACCCAAATTTGAAATTTATAGAATCTTATAAGTCCTCATGGAAACAGACAGCATTCAACACAGGAATCTCTAATAGAAACGGATACGAGGATGTATTGATAACTAGTTATCAACGAACAATAACTTGTTAGAAGTGTCAGTGTAGAGTTCGACGTCAAAAAAGTAAACCAGAGTTACGCAATAAATTACAAAAAAAAAGATTTCCACCGAAATTGTAAAAATCGAAAATTTGCAGTATCGAGCCATCATCAAGTATGTATTTAAAAGGGTTAAGAGGTAAGCAGATTTACGAAGATATGCTTAATACCCTTGGTGATCGATGTCCTTCGTATGCGGCCGTGAAAAATTGGACTGCAAGCTTCAAATGAGGTAAATTTTCCATTGAAGATGATGACCGATCGGGAAGGCCAGTTTCTGTGTCAGTCCCCGAAAATATCGATGCAGTTCATGACATGATTTTATAAGACCGTCGAATTGGGCTAAAACGGATATCTGAAGCACTGAGGATTTCATACGAACGCGTTCATCATATGGTTCACGTCAATTTGGACATGAGAAAAATTTCTGCAAAATGGATCCCCGAATTTTTGAATGTTGACCAAAAGCGTGCAAGGGTAGATGCATCGCGTTCGATCTGTGCTCGATTTGAAAACGATGTAGACTTCTTAAACCGAATTGTTACTATGGATGAGACTTGGGTACATTTCTACGATCCAGAAACAAAGCAACAATCGATGGAATGGTTTCGTGTCCAAAAATCTACTGGAAAAGTTCTTGCTTCAGTTTTTTGGGATTGTCATGGAATAATCATGATTATGTGGATAAGGGTAGAACAATAACTGGATATTACTATTCGACATTACTGACCGCTCTAGGGGAAAAAATTAAAGATAAAAGTCGCGGAAAGCTATCCAAAGGTATTTTGTTTTTACAGGACAACGCCCCAGTACACAAATCTTATGTTACCATGCAAAAATTCCTCGAAGAAAGAGATGTCATTCAAAACCACATTTGAAACCATGAATCCTTATAACTCCTTACAGAAATATACAGCATCATTGACAGGAATCTCTCAGAGAAACGGATATGAGTTATGTGTGAAAAAACAATAGAAACAGGTAAGTATTAAGTGAGGAAACCACAATGGAAAACTATAGATTCTTATAAAAACTCATAAGAACAGACAGCATTTAACACGGGAATCACTTATAGAAACTGATATGATAATGGTACGCCATTATAAACTGAAGCAATGTGCATCTTTAATCTCCATTAAATACCGATGAATATCGTATATTATGGTTTTATACAGATTTGTCGTACATAAATTTTCTATGAGACTAATGCGTTTTTCTTGCATAGCTGGCGAATTAACCAATTCTGACTGACCTCCCTTACATTTCAGGACCGTCCATCTCCGAACTTTCATCGTCCGATAAATAACCTAAAATATAAAGCGCGTTTTGGGGCACCAGAATCATTTATCTATGGAGGCTGTGCTGGCGCCCGTCTGGCATTTGTTCAGTCCGCCCCAAGTCCCAACCCTGATATTGCCACGCTAAAACGACCAGCATGTAAATTACTTTTGTGCTCCCGAAATTCATTTTCGGAAAATTAAACCCATTAACAAAGCTGACGTGAACTTCAACTGACCTATCGAAAGTTTTGTATACTCCACTCACTTTTATAAGACATGAAATTCTGACACATTTCACCGTGTATATTTTGAAACTGTTATATTCTTTTTCCTGTCAGATAAATAAGCAACCTTGTCTTTTTTACACAGAGGTCGCAGTAATTACGTATTTCTCAAAATGTTTATTTACTTTGGGGAAATAATGAATTTGATAAAATATTATGTGAATTCAATAATTCCAAAGACCTGGCGAATGTTGAAGAAACTTCCTCTCTGTAAATACTAGAAATACTCCACGTAAGTAAGAGGATATATATAATAAAACCCGTAAATTATTCAATCGGGCAAAGAAAACTGGAGAGTGGGGGGAATACTCCGGAACACTCACAGAATATAACAAACAAATAAGAGCGGCGCAAAGGAAGGCTTGGAGGAAGTTTTGTGAGGATATAGAACAAACCTCAGAAAGTGCAAGACTCCATCGCATCCTTTCAAAAGATCCAATCAATCCAATGGGGACTCTCAAGAAACCCAATGGCGACTATACCAACTCCGGGAAAGAAACTATGGAACTTCTGCTCCAAACACACTTCCCAGGATCCACCGTTACCACATACCAAAACCCCAGAGATGAAATCCTCGTAAACCCTGAAACAAGGGCAAGAAGGCAAGACTGGGGGGTGGCAAAACGGATTGTAACTCACTCTAAGGTACTATGGGCAATCAATTCGTTCAACCCATACAAATCACCTGGTCCTGACGGAATATTCCCAGTATTACTACAGCAGGGAATTGAAGATCTGGCACCAGAACTATGCAGACTATACAGGCTGAGTCTAGCATTTGGATGGCTACCTCAAACCTGGAAAACTGTGAATGTGGTCTTTATCCCGAAACCTGGACGGGACTCCTACGACCAGACCAAGGCATACAGACCAATAAGCCTATCTTCCTTCCTCCTGAAAGGCTTAGAGAAACTGATAGATAGAGACATAAGGGAAACCGCTCTCATAGAGCGGCCTTTACACCAAAACCAACATGCCTATCTAACAGGAAAATCCTGCGAGACAGCCCTTCACCATCTCGTTTCGAGGATTGAAGAGTCTCTGGCAATCAAGGAAATCGCATTATGCGTCTTCCTAGATATCGAAGGAGCTTTCGACAACACCTCCTTCGAAAGCATGGTCTCTGCGGCTACTCGACGAGGCATTGATGAGACCACTTGCAGGTGGATACGCTCAATGCTTCACAACAGACTGGTCCAGGCCAACATGCTCGAGGAAAAACTGCAGGTCGAAATTGCCAGAGGTACCCCACAGGGGGGCATACTATCCCCGCTTCTGTGGGACATGGTGGTGGACGAGCTGCTAACCTCCCTGAATAACCAAGGATATTATTCTCAAGGATACGCAGACGACATAGTCATACTCGTCAAGGGAAAATACACCGGAATAACCTCAGAACTTATGCGAAACGCACTGAGGACTGTAGAGGAATGGTGCAACAGAGAGAGCCTAAGGGCAAATCCGAACAAAACAGCACTCATTCCCTTCACTCGCAAAAGAAACATGGGAGATCTCACACCTCCCAGATTCTTCGGCGAAACATTACAAGTTGTAGAACAGGTAAAATACCTTGGGCTGATTCTCGATAAGAAACTAACCTGGAACCCACATCTACATCATGTAACCAACAAAAGTAAAACGACACTTATGATGTGCAGGAGAGCTTTTGGAAAAACTTGGGGACTCAAACCGAAAACCATGCACTGGCTTTACACAGCGGTAATAAGACCCAGAATCACTTATGGCTCACTCCTGTGGTGGCCAAAAACAAATCAGAGACAGACAAAAACCAACCTTGGAAAAATCCAAAGGCTTGCTTGTCTCTGCATCACGGGTGCAATGAACAGCACTCCAACAGCTGCTATGGAGGTCATCCTCAACCTCTCACCCCTTGACATACATGTCATGGGAGAGGCTAGGATGGGTGCATACAGATTGATCCAAACAAAAAACTGGAGAACCAGCACAACTGGGCACACCAGTATCACTCATGTAGCTGACGTAGCCGAGCTTTATATGATTTCAGACTACATGCAACCTCTATACTCATTCGAAAAACCATTCAAAACACAGCTCGACTGGAACAGATGGGACTCGAGTATAGAATCACAATCATCTGCAGAAATAGTCTGGTACACAGACGGTTCTAAGACAGATGAAGGAACAGGAGCGGGAATACATGGAGTGAGGCCAAGAAGGGATTACATAATACCTCTCGGCAAACACGCCACGATATTTCAAGCTGAAACATATGCCATTAGGACATGCATACAGAAGAACCTGGAAAGTGGCTACCAAAGAAAACACATCCACATTCTCTCTGACAGCCAGAGCGCCATCAAAGCTCTCAACTCGACACAGATAAAGTCTAGACTCGTCTGGGAATGCCTTCGGGACCTTATGGAGCTGGCAAAACACAACAAGGTCACTTTAATGTGGGTGCCAGGTCACAAGGGAATAGCAGGCAACGAAAGAGCAGACCAGCTAGCAAGACAAGCATCTGAAACGCCATTCACAGGGCCAGAACCTGTGCTTGGAATCAGCAAAAACCGTTGCAGGACCCTGATTGAGGAGTGGATAAAACAAAGACACCGACAACACTGGGAACAGAGCGACGGGCAAACACACAGCAAAGCCATGGTAGGACGCACAAGCCAAACCTTGACAGCTGACTTTTTGAATCTAAACAGAACAAAGGCACGCATAATAGTAGGTCTACTGACGGGACACTGCGGCCTCAGAAAACATCTGAACACCATAGGAATACTTGAAGAACCCGTGGATTGCAGACTCTGCGGCGAAGAGGAAGAAACAGCCTCTCACATAATCTTTGAATGCGACGCCTTGGGAAGAAGGCGCCACAGAATCTTTGGTGATATCAATCCGGAAACGGGAATGAATCCGAAAAACCTCATAAAAAGGCTACTGAACCTGATAAAGGATACAAACCTATTCTCGTGAGGAACCACTGACGAAAGAGTGATACAATAGACCCAAGCTGGTCGCAGTGTCACAGGGAGGCCAAGCGCTAACCCGGTCTCTTGTTTGTCAGTTTATAAATCAATCAATCAATCAAAGAGGATATATTTAAAAATTCTTACCCTACTATAGAACCAAACAAAATTTCAATGTCAAAATATTTTATTACTCAACACATTATCCCCTTCATTGAATACATTTATTACAGCGAACCTGCAACGTCTCTAGACCTTTAAAAAAATGTTTCTTCTTACTCTGCAGACCAGTCCTCCACAGCTTTTATTACCTCCTCGTTGGAAGAAAATTTACGACCTTTTAAACTTTTTTTCAGTTGGGGAAAGAGATGATAGTCGGACGAAGCCAAATCTGGTGAATAAGGGAGGTGTTCTAGTAATTCTAACCCTAAATAACGAATTTTTTGCACGGCAACATGGGATTTGTGTATACACCAATCCCATGTTGACGCGGAAAAAAAGCGTGCCCCAGTATACTGGGGCGTTGTACTGTAAAAACAAAATACCTTTGGATAGCTTTCCGCGTCTTTTCCCTTTAATTTTTTCCCGTAGAGTGGTCAGTAATATCGAATAGTTATCTCCAGTTATTGTTCTACCCTCATCCAAAAAATCAATCATGATTACTCCATAGCAATCCCAAAAAACTGAAGTAAGAACTTTTCCTGCAGATTTTTGAACACTTCTTAGGTCTTGGAGAACCAGAGTTTCGCCATTCCATCGATTGTTGCTTTGATTCTGGATCGTAGAAATGTACCCAAGTCTGATGCATAACGATTCTATTTAAGAAGTCTACATCGTTTTTAAATCGAGTACAGATCGAACGCGATGCTTCTTGTCCTTGCACGCTTTTGGTCAACATTCGAACATTTGGGGATCCATTTTGCAGAAATTTTTCTCATGTCCAAATTGAAGTGAACAATATGATGAACGCGTTCGTATGAAATCTTGTGTTTCACATATCCGTTTAAGCCCAATTCGACGGTCTGATAAAATCATGTCATGAATTGCATTGATATTTTCGGGGACTGACACAGAAACTGGCCTTCCCGATCGGTCATCACCTTCAATGGAAAATTTACCTCTTTTGAAGCTTGCAGTCCAATTTTTCACGGTCGCATACGAAGGACATTGATCACCAAGGGTATTAAGCATATCTTCGCAAATCTGCTTACCTCTTAACCCTTTTAAATACAGGTACTTGATGATGTATCAATACTCCAATTTTTCGATTTTCACACTTTCGGTGGACATCTTTTTTTCTAATTTATTGCGTAACTCTGGTTTACTTTTTTGACGTCGAACTCTACAGTGACACTACTAATAAGTTATTGTTCGTTGATATGATATCGCAATATTTTGTTTATGCATGGAACTGGTCTAGACTAATTAGATATCAATACATCCTCGTATATAAACATGGTTGGAAGATTCAGTCATGCTATTTTCTTTTTCGGAAATCAAGAATCGAGTGTTGAAATTTTACAGAAAAATAGTGGACAAAAAAGTCCGCTATTTTGTGATAGTTCGTTCGAAAAAAGAATAGAAGTACTCGAATAACCCTACAGAAAAACTTCTAAAGGAACAGACTGACCTATGGAATTCCCCACTTTTCAAAATTCTCAAGACATAAGCCAACAGAAGAATATACCCTTTTGCGCAACTTGAAATACTCCAGTATGAAAATGTAGCAGTACTACGAAACCTGTGTCACAGTTAAACTTTAAAGAACTAACCCTCTTTACGAAGTTGAAAAAGAGTAAATAGAAATTAGCATTGGTAACGTCTCTCAGAATTATTCGACATTTTACGATTGCCAACCTTTTAAGTAAAAAAACTTGATAAGCCTAAATCTTGGCCAACCGGGATACTATATGAAAGTGAACGGAGTATGCCCATCTGTTTCTAACGTGTTTATACACATATCTCATATCCGTTTCTATAAGCGATTCCTATGTTGAATGCAGTCCGTTTCTATGAAGACTTATAAGGATCTAATGGATCTATGGTAGGTATACCTGCAGAATCAATTAGGACTTCAAACTATCCCTTGACTGTGTGGTCCGAAATCTATTTCATGAAAATTCCATGGTGGACATCAATTCTTCTTCTTTCAATCATTTCGATCCCATCAGTCCAAGAATGAATATTCCTATGAAAGTTCTCTATTTCATGATTCTCATCACGGGCACGAACGAGAATAATGACCACGTTTAATATGAAGAGCGTGCACTCGATCTCCACGAATATTATTTCGAAAATTATAGAATGCCTTTAATCGATCAGAATGGTTAAACTGATAATCAATTTAAAAATTGTTTGATGCTAGGTTACGGCAATAAATAACCGTTTATACTAAAATTAATGAAGGGGTCAATTGGATCCTTTAATGCCAGGCTACCTGTATTGTGAAGATTCAGATTTGAATATTCAGGCTAATGAATGTTGGAGTAAAGTTTTAGGTTCACTTGAAATTCAATGCATGAGACTCGAATGACCATTAATGACAGTGATTTAAGTCTCAAGTTACGTTGATTATCTATCCAAGATGTCAGGAGGAGATAGTGAAGATAACGGGGGATTTTTTAAGGATTTTCTTTTTGGCAACACTGATTTTGACAGCTCACGCACGTATACTCCATTTACATTTATATAATCACATAGGAGGTCATGGTTTCGTTTTCAGGAGTTGGTGCCTCTGATGAAAAGCACAGAACATATGATGAAAAGTCAGTGCGCGCGCACAGGAAATATCGTTAATGACAAAACGACGTTGCCAGTTTCTTTGTTTACATCAAAGTAAAAGCTAGGAGCATAGAATTCCATGCTCCTAGGTAAAAGTATCAAAGATATTCCACATTTTGTTAGGTTTACAAATTGTTCGCAGATTTTTGGTATTTAATCGATATTTGAAGGTGAGTTTTTCGTCGAATATCCAGGATTAACGTATGTTTATTGTTTTAAGCACCAGTTTGGAGCGTGAGGACGATTTTCAAGACCAGGACGAATGTTTACATTTCGAGGTTGAAAGGGTACACGGGAATTTCGTTGAAAAAGCTGTTATTTAGACAGATATCGCAGTAGATGGATCGGATGGAGCCTCGAGAGGTCGATTACGATGATATTTTTCAGGTTTTCCGAGAAATTTGGCGATATCTGAGCAGATTTGCAAAAGTTAGGTACCTCTATAATGAGGTGGAACTTAGACCTAATTCTCCTATGAGAAACGCCTTTCAAAGGTCGAGATGGTGAGAAATGTCTTCTTTAGATGTTGTTTGAACAAACGCAGCCGAGTTTTATACCCCAACATTGATTTTGAGAAAGTTATCAACAAAATAAAATTGACATTATTCTTGATCGTTGTAATTACCCATCAATTCATCTTATATCTTTGGGTTGATTTTTTTAATGAATTCTTGATTAGAATCAACAATTGATGTCGTCAAGTCTTAAACTTTCAGTTCAAGAGGATAATAAACATGAAATCTTCACAAACATGCATATGAAAATTATGTGAAAGCAATGCAATTTTCTTCCATGGCGAAAAATAATATATTTCAACAGTGATCTCTTGTACTTTTCATGCAAATAACTAGAAAAAGAATCCTTTCTATCAATTCATATAAACGTTAATTATTTTCGTCCATCACATCTTTTCCAATTCATTCATTTTCCGAATAAATTCACATTCTGAGAAATACGCTAAGAATGTAGAAAGGGCAACATAGTGTTGACTTGGAACATAAAAATATTTTCAAAAACTTCATAACTTCGATACAGAGTGGAATGTGTCAAATTTCCAAGGCCAGAGTTGTGATTTTATAATTGTGAATGGAGTAAACTATCGACTCAAATAAATATTTCATGTATTTTTCTCAATTTTACGTGATTTTTCTGTAATTATGAGTAAATATTCGATTCTCAATGAAAATTAGGCTGTAATCAATCAATTAAATGGTCCTAAGTGATGCCAAACTTAAAAGAGCAAGCAAAGATCGAAATTTGTCCAATTTTGGGACGAAAATGAAAGCCCACAGCTCAGTTTTCATTTCGAGCGAATTTTCAGCGAGTCACACTGTACGCATAGTACAGAATAAATTCAAAATTCATAAATAGAGAGCGTTGCCTTACCATAAATGGCTTGAATAATGAAATCAGTGGTCCTTTCTCTAACTTATAGGGATCCGTTTAAAATATTTCGGTCCTCTGTCGATGTTCAACATTTTATCCCCTTGTTTGACCATTCTAATAGAATTCCTACTAATTAATAATCCTGTACCGCAGTCCTATACTGAAGAATGTTAGACATTCTTTCACAACGAAAAGCATTCTGTTCAGATAACTCAGTCGATCTGATTGATTTTTCTCGGTCTTCAGTTTGTGTAACATGTTGAATTTTGTGTAGTTGTTCCGATAACTTGATCGTTTGTTTTGCTCTTTGTGGGTAGGTTCCAAAAAGAGATGTATGTTTTGTATCTACATGAAAGCACAACGGTAATATATAATCTCTTGTTTTTTTTGAGGTGGTCACCTCTACAATCTTAACAAATCAATATAAAATATTAAACAAGTGTAAAAGGGCAAACTGAAAAATATGTTCACTTAGTACCATCTAGGAGCATAGAATATTCTATGCTCCTAGGTACCATAATGAGTTCATTGTGTCATAAAAATTAAATGACATCACGTTGCCATTTAACACATGCCATCAGATAAAATATTTTCTCATTGAAATATAAATACATATTGGGAAAACCTATCACTTAGGCTTCAATAAAAAAACAATTCAAATGTAAGTTAGTAGAGAAATTGAAATTACATTTGTTAACTGTGAAGCTTTGTTGTGTAGGTTGAAATTGTTGACAAAGATAAGATTTATTCAAAAGGAGTGTCTATATTTGAAAAATCGATTGAAATGAACTTTGAATCGCTTGGCAACAAAATATAGCGACAATACTTCAAAAGTTATTATCGGCTTCAATTGAAAAATACACTGAATAATACACAGGGCATTAAGAAAAATGCTCCCAAAACTTGCTTCCTGCATATCAAATAGAACCAAATTATAGGTTTTAAACAGAACGACAAAACAATCCGTTCGACACAAAGGACTACTGAATATTGTATCTTGTATCATTACAATCTTGTATTCGTACGAACGTGAGGATCGCTATGTATTCTTGGGGAGTTGTATATGGGGTGGATATTTAATTTGAGGTTTGCGGACCTCTTAATGTTGATAGTTTCTTATAAGTAGGATTTCCTGCCAAAACTGGAGGGTCCAGTTGGAATTATTGATAGTGTAATCGATATATTATCAGGTAATATGTCCTGGAAGATAGTGTATTATATGGAAATCCATAATTACATTTTAACGATGGGTCAAGATATAATAATATGTTCTTCTCATGGACAGTGGTCATATGGCTTCCTGAAGATCTTTTCATTATTAAATGTCATAACCTATTGAAGACAGTCGACATAAAATTTCAAAAAATAAAACACAGTATTGCCATAGGAAATAGTATATAACATTACTAGCAGGGTAAGAGGGTTTTTACTGGCGAATGGAGGATATAACTGACGTCAGTTACCTCCTTGAGCCAGTAAAACCCGTTACCTTGCGCATATTGTTTTATACTTTATTTGTTTCTCATTTGTAAAAATGTTAGATAAATTCCAAAAAAATCTCAATAATTTGTCGCAAATGTCGTAAGCTATGGAAGCGTTGCCAGGAACATGTCTGTTTATTTTTCTTTACATTTGTTGTGGCGAAAGCGAAAATGAATGTACTAAAAGAAATTATTGAGGCAGCCAGCAGTGTAGCTTCAAGTTTATTACCTGCAAAATCAGCTTCAAGGTACGAGCGAGAATACGACGACTTCAAAAATAGGCAAAACAAAAATAGTGTGATTGGGGTAACTGAAGATATTTTGTTGGTCTACTTGAATCAACTATCAGCTAGATTCAGCCCTAATACTTTATGGGCAAAATGGTCTATGCTGAAAAGCTGCTTGGAAATGAAAGAAAATGTCCCTGTTCGCAGGTTTGTTTTCCTTACAAAATTTATTGAAAAATATGACGTTCAGTTGTCATTTGCAGATTTCAAAAGGTAAAAGCGTTTCTGAAACGAAAAAATGAGCGTTATAAGCCAAAAAGGCCAAGGTATTAAGTAAAGAAGAGGCTGAACAATTTCTTTTACATGCTCCTGATGACCAGTGGTTGCTAGCGAAAATTGTAATAATATTTGGGATTTTTGGATGCTGTCGATGTGACGAAATTCTCTCCTTAAACATGATGGCTGCAGCTTCAAGCCCTGCTTCTTATACAGAAAATATGTAAATCTTCGGCCTCCTGGAACAGAAAGCCTAAGATTTTTTTTGACATTAATGCTGGCCAGCACACTATTGGTGGTGTCCCATAGCAAATAGCGAAATATTTAGGTTTAAAAGACCCAGAGTTATACACCGGTCACTCTTTTCGCAGAACTGGAGCCACTATGGTTGCGGATTCGGGTGAAGATATTTTAGCACTGAAGCGTGCAGGAGGGTGGAAGAGCACCGAAATTGCGATGAGTTATGTCGATGATTCGGTCAACAAAAAAATCGACATGTCTAGCAAATTATTTGGTAGTAAGGAGAGTACAAATGTTCTGCAGTCCTCGAGTTCAGCAGTTTCTGAGTCAACAGATGGTTCATCATCATCAGTATCAACTCTTTCATCATCAAAAATCTGTGTTGCTGGAAATAACAATTGTACCATGATTTTCGACATATATGACGATAAAACAAAATTTTCTAATGTACTACTAACTTGTAAAAATTTTGCAAGTCAACTGTCAGTTTTACAAGTTAGTGACTTGATAAAATAAACTTTCTTGATTAATATTGTGTTTTTGGAAACGGACGTTTACAAATGAGAAACAAATAAACTTTTCATGTAACAGTTTTTACCCATAAGGATATTATGGACGTTGAATTAAGCGGATGCCATACGATACCCCTTATCATTTCAGCAACCCTGCATTATCTCCTAGTGCTCGGAAGAATCCTTCCCATGGCCCGCTCACGTTAATAATTTCAATCATAAACATCGGTGGCAGAGCCAAGACATCCTCCTCGTCCCGGTGCGTATAGACAACCCAGGTATATCAATATCGGACCTCCCAGCATGACTTATAACCAGGCCTATAAACCTGTGATTATACGAGGCCAGCCCTCCTATTTCTTGAGCACCTTGTTAGCGAAATCATCACTTGCCGTGACGTTACCCCAACTCGATTATAGCGAGCCTGGGGGCCCTCTGGAGAAGACCTCGATCTGTGACTACGAGCGCGTCGTACCTCTATATTATCTAGCTGTTATTATGTGAATATGACCCTTGAAAATCCTAGGACGGATAGTGATTTGTTGCTTAATTGTTTTTCGGGCGTACTTCTGGGTTCGTATGGGAGGATTGTACGGGGGAGGTACGAAAAGTTGGGTTTTGGATGTCTGAAGACGTAGGTGGTGATTTATCGATCATAACTCAGTAAAGACAGACTTCTCCGTGAGATCTATAAGAGGTTACACTGCGACTCTTATGCGAACTCCTATTGCGATCTCCCAGAGATTGCTATGTGATGTTTGAAAGCGGAATTATCAATTTATTCTTATTGCGAGCTCTCAAAGATATCACAAATGCAACCTGAATGGAAACTTCCCATTACGAGCTCGCAGGGATGTCCTGAGAGCTCCCTGAATAAGAAATCCACATTGCCAGCTCCCAGAGATCTCTATGTGATATTTTCAAACGAAATTCTCAATTTATTCTTTTTTTGTGCTCTCAAAGCTGTCACAAATACAACCAGAATGGAAACTGTCCATTGCGAGCTCGCAGAGATATCCTGAGAGAAGCTTGTATAAGAAATTCACATTGCCAGCGCCCAGGGATCGGTATGTGATGTTTCAGAACGAAATTCTCAATTTATTCCTTTTGCGAGATCTCGAACATGTCACAAATGCAACCAGAATGGAAACTTCCCATTGCGAGCTCGCAGGGATATCCTGACGAGAGCTCCCTGAATAAGAAATTCACATTGCCAGCGCCCAGGGATCAGTTGTGATGTTCCGAAACGAAATTCTCAATTTATTCTTTTTGCGAGCTCTCAAACATGTCACAAATGCAACCAGCGTGTAAACTTTCCATTGTGAGCTAACAGGAGATATCATAAGAGCTCCCTGAATTAGAAATCCACATTGCGATCTCCCAGAGATCGCTACGTGATGTTTCTAAACGAAATTCTCAATTTAATCTTTTTGAGAGCTTTCAAAGATGTCACAAATGCAGCCAGAATGAAAACTTTCATTGGGAGCTCGCAGGGATATCCTGAGAGCTCCCTGAATAATTATCTCTCATTTCCAGCTCCCAGAGATCGCAGAATTCTCACTTTATTCTTTTTTCGAGCTCTCTAAGATGTCACAAATGCAACCAAAATGAGAACATTCATACAGATACACCACAAAAACATCTGCTCCTCATACTCCCTGCTATCACAATCTGATCTTCAAGCGAGCTCCCAAATATCTCGCGATGGGAGGTGTATGCGAATTTCCCAGAGGAGTCTCAGTGTGACTTGTTTGAGAATATCCACGTAGGATATCGCCAAGACTTCTCTAGGACTTCTCTTGTGGTAGACATTTGGACGAGATAAAGAGATATAGAGCACTCAGCAACCTCTCAAAGAAGTAACAAAGGCGTCACAATTTCCTTAAAACAAGTCGCAGGTCTATTTTTTGGGATCTCTTTGTGTTGACTGGGTTTTTTGAGATTACCCACGTATGATATCAACAAGACTTCTCTGGGAGTTCTCCTGTGTTGGAAATTTAGAGGAAATATAGTGCTCTAGGTTACCTCTCAAAGATGTAACAAAAGGCGAAACAATTTCCGGAAGAGAAGTCGCAGGGATATCTTTGGGATCTCTTTGTGTTGCCTGGATTGTTTGAGAATATCCACGTAGGATATCGCCAAGACTTCTCTGGGAGTTCTCGTGTGGCGGACATTTGGAGGAGATATAGAGATCTCAGCAACCTCTCAAAGAACTACAAAAGGCGTCACAATTTCCCAAAAAGAAGCAACAGGACTATCTATAGGATCTCTTTGTGTTGCCTGGGAAATCTGACAGTTTCTTGAGAATTTTAAAAATTCCTGATTACTGCAGCTTGCTTCTAACCTAAAAGAATGTTTTAGGTCCGAAAATTTCATAATAGGAGAATCGTCCTACAATCTCCATCTTGAATCACACCACCTGCCTCATAAACCCACCCTTGAATCTAAATATAACCCTTGAAGTCCATCGTTCACACTCCACGTCCGAAATTAACGCACCCCCATCCCCCGTCAATCCTTCACTTCCTGAACGCAGCCCCACGGCTCACGCCCCGCCATTGGCCGGATCGCTAAAGCCCGATATGGAAGAATTATGGCCGTCTTCTGATCGCGTCGCGTTTCATTTCGGAACACACACAAACAACGCACGATAATTAAGAAATGAGCGGGGCTGATCCATTAAAACGGCGCTGTACGCCGAGTTTTCGGGGTCTCTCGAGGGCAAATCGGCCACGGCCACCCTGATGGTGATCTACGAGCGTGGAAACGCCGTTAAAACATCTTGATCGATGATTAAGACGTCCATGGGATTGTTGGATGGGGTATCGAGAATTTCGGGCTGTAATCGGGCGATTGGGACCCGAGATAATGGTAATCGATAGTTTGTTAATTAGCAGTTTCGATGTTTGAGAGGTTCCATATCGGAGTCACGAGATCAGAGGTTAGGGAAAGCAAATAGCTGCTTAATTCAGTCAACGAGCATGTTTTATCCCATCTCTGTTTTGGAAATATTGAAAGATGCACGAAAAGCCAGTCTATTTTCTTTCATTTTTCGATAATACACATTGAAACATTTCAGAAAATGCTGGCTTGTGATCGTGTATATTTGGTAGGACTCTATGATATGTCGTACTAATTCAGTTTCGTAATAACTCAGATTAGTGAAATATAGCATGGGAAATAATGAGGTGAAATAGATAAATAAAACACTCGATTGGACAGAAAGGTGGAACAGAACAGGCCTTTATTGGTCCAGCGCCATCGTTCGAGCAACTATAGCCTTTGAAGGGAAAAACGAACGAGATCCAATTTATCATTGAACTCTCAGAGGGAAGTCTTCGACCACAATGCTGAGAAGGATGTTTTCCTTTGGCACAGGCGTTGTAAACAGTTTACCATGTATCCCTGTACGTAAAATATTATTCTAAAAGCAACAACTCCAATGCCTATACCATAATGTCGATTGAATAGTTAAATTTGCAGTAGTTCTTATCGGATGTATCAGAATATTCCATGGTAGTAGAACGAAGTTCCACAATATTCGATAGAAATATACAGGGTGCCCAAGTTCGAGTGCCTATTAGACGTTTCTAGAGAACGGGACATATTTGAAATCTGAAAATTGGGATTATGATATTGTTCGAAATTCTCTACAGACCTAAAATATTTTTAGAGCCAGAGCACTTCCGGTTATACTGGGAGTGAAAATAAATTTGCTCAAAAAAATTTTTTTTCAATCTTTTCGTTGCCGATATGATTGAGTATTCAATGCTGAATACGTTTCTGTTGAAACCATTGTATTCATTCGAATGGTTTTCAAAATATCGACAAAATTTTCATAGTCACTATCATGTCCATTTTTCTTATTCTGAACATCCTTAGTGTAAACCGTTCTCACAACATCAAAGTAGAAGAATGTGGAGAGGTCATGCATCTTTCGAATTTCATGAATATCATCACAGGGTGTTTCCAATTTCGTGTCGAAAACGGTGATCGAAAATCGGTCATAACTTCTGTTTTTCAAATTAGAACCCTATTTTTTCATAATTTCGTTGGATTCTGCGAGGAAAAGTAATGATAGCACTCTCAGATGCTTTTTCTCCTAAATTCAGTAACTCCCGAGTTATTTGAGCTTTTCTGGATTCATGTAGTACGTAGAATCAAATTCATCTGATCTTTTACTTGAGAATATTCTGTGACCAAAGAAGATACATTTTTCCATTTATAATTCACAAGTGACAGGTCTAATTTTAGTTTAATATGTACTTTTCGATTTTATTCAATGGTTCCATGAAAATATTCATCGAATATGTTGCATGAGAATATTCTGTGACCATAGAAGATAAATGATTCCATTGATAATTCACAAGTGGCAGGTCTAATTATAAGTTGTTACTATGGTTTCATAAAGATTTTCATCGAATCTGTGCGGATTCGATGAATTTGAATCTACGTACTACATGAATCTAGAAAAGCTCGAATAACTCGAGAATAACTGAATTTAGGAGCAAGAGCATCTGAGAGTGCTATCATTATTTTTCTTCGCAGAATCCAACGCAATCATAAAAAAATGGGGTTCTAATTTGAAAAACAGAAGTTATGGCCAATTTTCGATCACAGTTTTCGACACAAAATTTGGAACACCATGTGATGATATTTATGGAATTCAAAAGATGCATGACCTCTCCACGTTCTTCTACTTTGACGTTGTGAGAACGGTTCACACTCGGGATGTTCAGAATAAGAAGAATGAGCATGATACTGGCTATGAATATTTTACTTTTTTTCAGGTTTTTTTTCGATATCCTGAAAACTATTTGAATGAATACAATGTTTTTAACAGAAATGTATTCAGCATTGAATACTCAATCATATCAGAAACGAAAAGATTGAAAAAAAATTTTTTCAGCAAATTTATTTTCACTCCCTGTATAGCCGGAAGTGCTCTGGCCTTGAAACTATTTTAGGTCGGTGAAAAATTTCGAACAATATCATAATCCGAATTTTCAGATCTCAAATAAGTCCAGTTCTCCAGAAACGTCTAATAGGCACTCGAACTTGAGACACCCTGTATATATAAAAGAAAGATGTTGGTTACACCATTTATAACTCGAGATCGGATGGACTGTTTGTTATGAAACTTCATATATGGGTTCGTCTACGGTCTGGTTATTATAAAATACAATAAAACTTCGAGAAAATCGATGACAATTTTACTTATACAGGAAATGCTTTTCCTCCTTTTGAGTAAGGCCACTAGATGTCGCTGCAGTTACAGTTACGCTACCGCTTATTCGTTGGTACTTCATTTGATATTCTCCGCGTTAGATGGTGATATAAACAAATAGTGTGTACAGTGACTATATTCCCTCTATAGTCACTGTAATAGTGTGTAATTTGAGTTGCCTACCACTCTGCGCTGTTGGGCAAAACCAAAATGTCTTAGCGTAGGAGTACAGATGTATAAAATGATCAGATTTCGTTGAGACATGAGAAAAGTTTCGTTCTTACCACTTCAGATGGCGCTATTCACACATTATGACTGATGATTATTTGTTATTTTTACAGTTTTATTTATTCCAAATAACGTAATCGTGAAGGTACTATATTTGACATTATCACAATTAAATGACGATGAATTTGTTGAGGCTTTCGCGGCCATCGATTGATGTCATCTGTTCTTTTTTCGAGCATTTCGGTCGTCCTGGTTTGAAATGGTCGAAAAAAGAACATATGACATCAATCACCGTGTAATTTACATACGGCTTATAGTACCATGAAAGGCTATTAACAGATGAAAAAGCGGTTGAATATCACAGTGAATTTATATCGAAATTTCAAGTAAATCGGATTTTGACGACCAGTTTCAATCGTGAATTGTCCGTTCTCATCTTTCTCCACAATTTTTGAAACGTTTTTGAATTTCTGTTTGGGTAATAAATATATTTGCGGAAATAACGGAATCCAAAATTGCCATTATTAGTGATTAACATATTATGACATATTATTTTTGTGCATCTGTTCTGTGTGATAGCTCATATCCATGGAAACATTTGACAGTTCAAAAATCAGAGTGGATTTGTGAAATCCACCGTAAGTATCATTAGGGCGGAACAAAGTTCGCCGGGCCAGCTAGTGCAATAAAAAAATAGAATAAGCTTACATGAGATTGAATCCTCTAAATAGAGACAAAGTTATATTAAATGTAGAGGTGTCATTTCCACAGAAAAAAGGAAAGCATACTAAAATGGCGGGTTCCTGGAAGAGGAATTCCCTTGAGGAGAATTAAGGGAATTAAAAGCAAATGGAATCAAGAAGTGAAAAGGGTGAAGTAAAAGTGGTTTCATCCATTTGTTTTCGCTTCCGAGGTTAGTTTTTCTTCCATAGAATCGTATCTCTTTGGGATCTCTTTATGCTGCCTGTGTTTTTTGAGATTATCCACGTAGGCTTCTCAGGGAGTTCTCTGGTAGAAGACATTTACAGGATATATGGAACTCTTAGCAACCTCTCAAAGGAGTAACAAAAGGCGTTACAATTTCCTGAAAAGAAGTTGCAGGGCTATCTTTGGGATCTCTTTGTGTTGCCTGGGTTGTTTGTGAATATCCACGTAGGATATCGTCAAGACTTCTTTTGGAGTTCTCTGGTGGCTGGCATTTGGAGGAGACATATGATTTCCTGAGGGAAACTCAATCAACTATAGGCAAGAATAACTCTGTAGATTAAGTCTCGGTTCCTGATCACTTTGGAATCAAGAGAAAGAAGAAGGCACTTATTCGTGGCCAGGTGAGGAACAAGGAAGAGTTTCCGAAGAGGTTGGAAACCAGAAGAGGAAGACTTTCAAGAAATATTACAGAGGATCATTCCAAAAAACTTCAGGTTACTCGATGAAAAAAGTTTTTTCTTAAATTCATAAAATACTCCCCTATTTAATCAATTTCATCTACCTCAACCTCTCAAACCAACAAGTCATGCTCGTGACCCGACAACCATCGCGGCAGATGTGCGCGGGCCTTAAGAGCCCTAAATTGGACCCAACCGAAAGGTGTAAACACATGTATCGATTCCCGAGCAAATACAAGTCATTAATTCAGATCGTTATCTGACCTTAGGATCTACGCCAATGGACAACCGTGACCGGGACCCGATGAGGCACTGGCGCCATCCCACGGATGCCTGGCATTCCTCCAAACCGCAGCAATTACAATGTCAGACTGGCCGGGTGGATTTTCAGGTTAGAATGAGTTCGCTGGAATCGTGAGAAGAAGGGTGAAGGATTTTGTACGGTATATGGGTGTGTATGTCTGAAATTTCGATCGCCAAAAATATTTTGCGAGAAATTTATTTCGAGAATTGCAGGGTGACACTGTAGATTCTTGAGGTCTTAAGAAACCTTGTTGAATCATGGTTTTAGAACCATCTGTATACCATTTTACGGTATTTCTTTAAGATTGTAGTGGGTGTATTCCCGTTGCCAGTCCTCTCTTCTGCTTAGCATTGTACCGAAGTTTTTCTCAGTGCTCCTAGTGATCATAAGATCACTAGGAAGGTTCGCAGATGAAATTAAGGCTACGTCCGCATGGGAAGGAGTTTTGGAATATAATGAATTAATGAAGAATAAACTGAAGAAAGAGTTTTCCTTGTTTAATAATGAAGACTGTATGGTATCAAAATGAATGTGGGTCTCAACTCCTCAGAATTAACAACTCAACAAATGTAGATGTATAAACTGCTTCGAAAAGTGTTGTAACATTCCAAGTTTGTGAATCCTAGGAAATATTATTTGAAAAAGAGAAAAAGGCAAACCTAGGGTTGCCAACTTTGAGCTATTGAAATAAAGGACATGAACGACTCGAGAATGGTGGACGGGGAAAGGCTTAGCAAAAAAGACTGCAAAGTCCTTTGACACCTTTCAAAACCTCAAAGGACATGTTTTCAGAATAAAGGACTGTCCTTTGAAATAAAGGACGGTTGGCAACCCTAGGCAAACCCTACCCTGCTCTGGTGAGCTGGCTAAAGGTAGAATTACGTTAAAGGGGGTTTTACACTTATATTTTTGGCTTGTGATGTGATCGTCTAGATTGGTAGAACTCTATGTTATGTCGCAGTAATTCAGATTCGTAATAACTCAGATTAGTGAAATATAGGATGGGAAATAATCAGGTAAAATAGATAAACAATACACTAGATTGCACATAAAGATGGAACAAGAGCCTTTATTCGGCCAGCACCATAGTTCGAGGAACCATAGCCATATGAAGGGATAAAAACGAACCAAATCCAATTCCTCATTGGATTTGAAAGCAAAAACCCTTTTAGCATTACAGATGATATGTTTACAATCCATAGAACAATTATTAATAAGACGAGCACTGGTGATATGTACAATATGGAGCTTCCTATACTCAGGTTAGGTTATTACTGGCACAATTGTGATAAAAAGCAGAATCCAATATATCCAAAGTTATCCAAAGGTTATAGGCATATAGAGTGTGTCACCTGATTATTAATAAAATTCATAAGCTGTATCCTTGTAGTTCCTAGTGTGAGAATCCTTCCTTCCAAGTGTTATGTGTGAGATCCTAGCAGTCGCGTTGGTTTGGAAGTGACAATAAACTCCCTATATTTCCTGTTAACTGATGAACGATGGCACCTTCAAAGCACTCCTTGCTTATAAGGTACGTCAAGGGCCCGAAGACGAGGCTTGGTTTACTGAGGACGTTCGTCTATAGAACTCTCAGAGGAAGTCTCACTGGCCACTGTTGTGGGGGATGTTTACCTTGGCACAGACGATATAAACAGTTTATCTTAGGCCTCCAAACCAGTGCTAATTGTACGTAAAATATTATCCTAAAAGCAACAACTCCAAATGCCTAAACCATAATGTCGAGTGAATAGTTAAATGTGCAGTAGGCCTTACGAACAGTATAAGAATATTCCAAATGGGTTGGTAGCAGAACAGAGTTCCACAATATTCAATAGAAATGCAATAATAAGATAGAATAAGCGTACATGAGATTAAATCCTGTGAAATGAAACAGTTATTTAAATGGGGAGAATGTACATACCAGATAACAAAGAAGCGTCTTTAAAATATACTAAAATGGCGGATTCCTAGAAGAGGAACTCCATTTCAAAGGAACACTATTGTGAACCAGAATGAAAGTTAAAACAGACAGCAGTAGTCGAGTGAACGTGAAGTAAAAGAGGGCCTTTTCATTCGTTGTCGTTTCGGAGGTTAGTTTTTCTTCCACAGAATCGTATTTCTTCGATGGTCACAGAAGAACAAGTTTACTTCATGGTGGATCTTCGATATGATTAAAATCTCCTATTTATAAAGATGCGAATTGCCTAAAGTATTGATTGGAGTCGTACTAATATTCAGCATTCATAGAATTATAAAATAATATCAAATAAGTTCATTCAACGGAGTTCCACGTTTCGACAATAGACGTTGCAAAGTTGGAAGCCATGAAGTAGTCTGGCAACGGTGCATTTTATTTTATTGCAGGGTAGGAAATTCAGATATGTTACAGTGTATCCTAGCAAATAGCCGGATTGCAAGCCGCTAAGCAAGCCTCTAGACGCTAAGCAAACCTCTGGGCTCTAATCAAGCCTCCTGCCTATGCGGATGTAGCCTTAGTTGTTCAGAGAGGACCAGAATCTCTGACTCTGACTGTTGATTTCCTCATTACCTGTACCTTCCTTAGATATTTTGAAGATGGCCTTATGGGCTACCCTATCAATCACTAGATGTTGAGTTGTGAGATCTGTAATGATCTCAAGTGCCCTAGTTGTCTCTTTTAAAAAGATATTGTTTTTTTCAATGATTATTCGGCTCAGCGGACCATGAGATTTTGTGATATGAATGGAAATAGCTAAAAGTTATTAATTTTGGATGGAAAATAGGTCACCACCTAAGAGAAGTGTGTTTTGAAGAATTTTGGAATCCTGTACCTACCAAAAGAAGCCAAATTTCGAAGAGAAAAAATGCTACGTTCTGTGAAGTTTACCCACAGTTGTCAGAGACTCACTCTGTACATCATCTCATTATCTCGATTCTTATTCTCGTTCCAGCTCGTCGATAAATGATGAAGCGCCTCAATCATCGAAGAGGAACAATTAGAACCATAAGCGTCGGCTTCATTTTGTCTCTAATTGCTGTTAGTTTGAGAAAATTGGGACCTCCGACGAAGGCCTGTGTGAAAACGAGCAAGGGGTCATGGGTTACTTGATGTTTAATCATCTACATCTCAGGCTTTAATTACCGATATAATGTATGCAAAAAGACCTGACTGGTGTGGGTGATGAATGTGTGAAATTGACTTCGACATCTCAGCAGAGGATACTCGTTGTGGTTCCATGAGGAACTATCTTTTTAACGGTTTTCTAGACGTGCTCTGATAGGAATTTCACCTGAAGTTTTGCCTACAGCTACTGAAGGCGTCTTCAGAGATATCTACGAATGCACGATGTTACTGGATCGGGCCTGTATTTAAAGACTGCAGCTACCAACACCGTGGCTGGCAAGTTCAGACATGCTCAGTTTAGAATTGCAGATGGCAGGCAACCATGCATTTGGAACAATGAAAATCTCCTCTTTTCGGTGTATGTTGTTGTTGCACTTATTTCTACTGAATAGGATGTTTGCCAATTTTGTCGTTACCGAATGAAATCAAAGGTCAATGGGCTTTTTCCTGGGAAATGACTTTCGATGGTCTGTTTTCCCTTGCTGTTTCGCTCTGGTCTAAAGGCAAGATTGTTCTCGTTCGAGTTGTACCCATTGGAAAGAAATGATTGTGGCGAATGCTTCAATTACTCCAATGTATGAAAACAGGGTTTGTTTTACCTACGATGCCAAAGAATGGACGAGTCCCTTCATGCTGGCCAACTGTTTAAAAATACCTGAAAATCACTTCCCTTTTTTTCGCAATGATTCAACTCTTACCTGAAAGCTTTTATCCCAATGAGTGTATCCTGAAAATATTAGATTTCACGAAGGTCTTCATCAAAAGCTATAAATTTTTGTTTTCTTAGGGTATCATCAATGGAAAATAAATATCCCCACCAAAATGTTTGAATGGAGAATTTGAATTTTTCGAATCAAATGAGGATTTCGCTAGAGTTTGTTTTTTAAAATAACTTTTCTGATGAATGAGATGTTTCTATTAACAGTTTAAAAATGATTCAAGATACTGCAGAAACATCAAATTCAAATTTCATTAATTTCCGAAGAAGGAGCACTCGTATAAAGACCTGTTGCAAGATGTAAAACTGATTAAGGTGGGCGTTCAATGTAGTGTGTTTTTATTTCAAGTTGATTTCGAAAACGGTTTCACTTTGAGAACTGAAATTTTGTGGGTGAACTCAGAAAGGATTAGGGTTCTTGTTGAAATAATTTTGATCGATTTCATTCCGACAGTTAATTTTTTTCTGTCAAAAATAGAAGAAAATGAGCCAACCCATGCTTCTGTTTTATTTCAACAGAAAGACCCATGAAAATAGTTCAACTTCCGATTAAAAGTGAATCTACTGATAATTTCGTTCAGAAGATCAACTTGAAATGCGGAATTGGCAGAAAATGGCCAAATTCAAATTTTGGCGGGAAAAAATTCCTGCTTTACCCACAAATTCGCGTATTTCATAGTTCGGCGATTTTCGGATAGAGAGCGCCATTGTACATTTCATTCATGATTAGAGAGATACTCATAGAACTTATTGTGATAATTAAAGTTCTATGGATATATTCCTTAAAATGGACGGTGGCGCCTCTATCGGCTGATCTTTCCTACTCGGTTTAAACGCCGACCTTAAAGGAAAAGTGAAATTTGGATTTAAATCTGTATATAATTAGCAAAATACGTTGAAAAATGGTTCGTATGTGTCTAGTGTGTGGTAAATTGGACTATTTGAATCCTGATAGGTTCTACTCTTATCATTTCTTAGTAACAATGGCGTAGATTTTTCGGTACGCCCACCTTGTGGAAAACCATATTTAATAAAAGAAGTAGAAGATCATACCTTTCTGATATTGAGAAGAGGAAAATCAATTCTGAATTTAGCTGACTCTGTTCACCAAACTATCTAGGAGCATAGAATAACTGGAGGGAAGGCTTCATACTCTCGACAGATCATTTTGAACTGCCAATAACGGCGGAGGTTAGAGTTTCGTGTGACGCCCGATAGATAACGCTGAGTTTCTTTATTCAGTAACGTCAGATATTTTGTTCTATGGCCCTACAATTGCAAAGAATATAATGTGGCTGTCATTGTTATATTGATACATTTATGCTTCTTTTTAATTGAAAATGGCCATAAATCATAACATAGACAATATTGATGACATACAATCGCTTCATTCTAATCAACTTTTTATGCGCAATTTTATGGGAAGTCTGTGATCGGTAATAAATTTGTCAAAACAATATCCTTATCGGAAAAAGCGAACATTCAGGTAAGAATTATTATTATTATACGGGAAGACTGAGGTTTTATCTGTTCTCGTGTATTATACGCAGAATTGTATGGTACCCCGTTTACATTCCCTCTGCTAACACTTAGATTCGTAGCGGGAAACAGATTTTTCTTCCTATATTCAATCTGATCCTTGTAGCCATTTCTTTACACGTGCTATATGCATTATATTGTCGGATTTACGAAAAAAAGTATGTATTGCTTTCTTTCAAAAGAATATATATTATGATATAGTAATAAATGGGACCTAATAAGTAATAACAACGAATAACCATTAAAGATAATTTTATTAAGGATAGCCATGTTGTAGGAAGAAACGACGTTGTCGCCATCTCGTGACCTTGCGGCGAACTGACAAGTTCGGACGTTTTTGGCAGTTCATTTTCGTAGGGGAGCCTTCTCTCCAGTTATTCTATGCTCCTAGAAACTATGTTTCAGTGTTCGGAACATTGTATGAATTCCTCAAAAAGCGTTAATTCAACTTGTAATTTTATTTCAACTATTCAATCCCGATAACACCACGCCACTGGACGTTTCAAGTTAGAGTCTGCAACGTTTACATGGTAGTATATAATGATATAGCTATCCTTTATACTATTTTCGTCCCACTCATTGAATACTGACTGAATTTTGGTTTCACCAATTCTCTTATTCATGAATGAGATACTGTGTCAACTTTTTCTATGGTCTAAGTATCTAACTGTACGGAGAGATCAGATGTTGACATCCTAACCTCCAAAATCATAGAAAACATAACCATGTAATATCACAGAACATAAAATAGACAGCTGATAGCTGACAATACCACAGATTAAACTTCGAGATCTTCCGATTCATCAAGCTTCGCCATCGAGTAACTTCAATTGTTCGGCTCCCGATTTGCACCAGCTCTGGCGTCCATCGCGAAGGCAGTCAGCGTCTCCAAGAAACGTCATTAGTCATCGATATCGATGGCTGTTGTCAATCGAACAAAACAACGATCGGACCGGTAGAACGGACCGGGCCCTCGCGATCCGACCATAGAGGAATATATCAGAACGTATTAGGTGCCTCGGTGGCGGTAACATGGCGAGTTCCATTTGTTACCCGGCCTGCGCCGTGGGTGGCAGCACTGCCTGTCGACCGCTTCTTTTGTTTCGGCCATGGCACTCTACCTACACGCATTTAATGCCCATTTAATACCTCGCGGTGAAGATGACGTAGGGTTTTCGTTACTAATGTTGCGTCGGAGCTTAATGGGCGCTGGATAAATTGATAAACGTCATTTTTCGGGTGGAGATGGGTTATGGGTTCTATGGTGGTCGATTTGGACCATATATATATGGTCGCAAGTTCATAGTGGGTTCAGAAAACTCTTCTTAAGGTTCAGAGCGAGTAGAAAAACTAATCCGATAGAGGCGCCACCGTGCATTTTATGGAATATCTCCATAGAACTTACATCATCACTATAAGTTCTATGAATGAAATGTACAATGGCGCTCTCTATCCGAAAATCGCTGAACTATGAAATTAGTAGATATGCCGGTAAAGCAGGAACTATTTCCCGCCATATATTTGCATTTGGCCATTATCTGCCAATTCCGTATTTCAAGTTGATTTTCTGAACGAAGTTATGTGTAGATTCACTTTTAATCGGAAGTGGAACTATTTTCATGGGCCTTTCGTTTGAAATAAAATAGAAGCATGAGTTAATAATAATAATAATAATAATAAACGTCCGTGTGGGGGAAAACCCTTTATGGCACCGAGATATAAATAAATAATGAATAAAGATTATTTTTTTCAAATAATCTTTATTTAGCTCTAGTACAAAAATATACAAATTTCTTTCATCACAGTTGAATCATCAATGAAATGTATTATCCACTTTCAAATACAAAAACAGCAATTTATTGTATGACATAATCGATGATGCATTTTTTATTTCAGTTGGTAAAGCATTGTACAAACGAATACCTTCAAAAATAGACATGGGCGCCCGCAGAAACCCGTAGAAATTTTTCTCAGGGGGGGCCAAAATAGAGATTAGAAGGTAATATTGAGGTGTGGTGCTGAAAAACGTTAGGGCCATCAAAATCTCAGGGGGGGGGGCATGGCCCCTCCTGCGGGCGCCCATGAAAAAAGAGTCTTCTGCATAGCAGTAGACTTGACTGGTCTAATGCTGAAATTCCTTTTGGATCGAATATCATAATCGTAAAATTTCTCCCTTCTCCGTAAGAAATCCACTAAATATTTGGGCAAGAGAGCAAGAGACCATGTTCAATCTTGTATATTAGTGTTGAATTGGCTCATTTTATTTTATTTTCGAAAGAAAAAAAAAATGAACTTTCGAAATGAAATCGATTTAAATTATTTCATTAAGAACTCCAATCCTTTCTGAGTTTGCCCACGAAATTTCAGTTCTAAAGGTTATTACAAGAAGTTTTCCCAAAAATTCAGATATTGTTCGAAAATATTTGACAGAGAACTTAGATTTATTGAATGATGAATAATCCATATAAACTATCTCAAGCCAATTTTCTTGAAAACTCCGATATTGCACTGTTTAAATTTCCACTCGAAAATATTTCATCTGAGCGACTGGGCTTGATTGAATGATGAATTTTTAACAAATTTTAGAGAATAATAGATATTGGCACTACCAAATTCCGACTATTTCAAGAATTTTTCCATAAAATTCAGATATTGTTCCAAAATATTCGACAGAGAGAACTTAGCGTTATTTAATAATCGATAATAATGGTCATTGATATCGATGAAATCATCTTCCTACATTCTTCTCAACAAGAATATCCTCAAGAGAAAACATCCTCAAAAGAATTCATCGTACAAACCTAAGTAAATGTATTCTCACGGAAATAATTCAAAATTCTAACCTATGTCACTATGGGCGCCATCTAGGGTGAAACGTAAAAAAGTGGTTGCAGATGATGCAACTAGAACAGTAACGTAACAGCGTCCTACATCTCTCACAGGAAAACCAGTTTGGCTGAAGCTTGAATTCGTAAGATGGAAGCGAAATGAAGAAATCTTAAGCCGCTTTTTCAGAATACATAGATGTTTAGAAACCCTGATGTTAGCTGAGATTTTGTTTTAACTTTCATTTCTGTCGGTAGAGGTCACGCCAGTTCCATAACCACAATCTTTTATGACATTCAAAATAATAATCATTGATTCGATTACGAATAGCTATTTGTTGATGAGACAGTTGCTCAGGAAATTCTCTGGTAGCTTGTGAATCTGAACTCTGTATGGGAAATTCCTATATTTTTATAAAAATTAGGTACCTCCATTACCTATACCTAGGAGCATAGAATAACTGGAGAGAAGGCTCCCCTACGAAAATGAACTGCCAAAAACGTCCGAACTTGTCAGTTCGCCGCAAGGTCACGAGATGGCGATAACGTCGTTTCTTCCTACAACATGGCTATCCTTAATAAAATTATCTTTAATGGTTATTCGTTGTTATTACTTATTAGGTCCCATTTATTACTATATCATAATATATATTCTGTTGAAAGAAAGCAATACATACTCTTTTTTCGTAAATCCGACAATATAATGCATATAGCACGTGTAAAGAAATGGCTACAAGGATCAGATTAAATATAGGACGAAAAATCTGTTTCCCGCTCCGAATCTAAGTGTTAGCAGAGGGAATGTAAACGGGGTACCATACAATTCTGCGTATAATACACGAGAACAGATAAAACCTCAGTCTTCCCGTATAATAATAATAATACTTACCTGAATGTTCGCTTTTTCCGATAAGGATATTGTTTTGACAAATTTATTACCGATCACAGACTTCCCATAAAATTGCGCCTAAAAAGTTGATTAGAATAAAGCGATGATATGTCATCAATATTGTCTATGTTATGATTTATGGCCATTTTCAATTAAAAAGAAGCATAAATGTATCAATAACAATGACAGCCACATTATATTCTTTGCAATTGTAGCGCCATAGAACAAAATATCTGACATGTTACTGAATAAAGGATCTCAGCGTTATCTATCGGGCTTCACACGAAACTCTAACCTCCGCCGTTATTGGCAGTTCAAAATGATCTGTCGAGCGTATGAAGCCTTCCCTCCAGTTATTCTATGCTCCTAGCTTCATTCTCTGTTAGGTAGTACATATGTCACTTTTGAGCGGATAATCACAGAATACCTAACTAATTTAGGGTATTCTGTGACATAATTCTATACTTCATTTATAATTCTATGGGTCCAGCAGGAAGTTTGAATTTCACGTTGACATTTGTACTACCTAGCAAGGCACAATTGCGTCATCAAATAAAGTTTTGGCGGGAAGGCGGAAAGACGCTTCTGTGTAGTTAGGTATTCTGTGGTAGAATCCTCTCCTGACGCCATCGTTGTATTTGGTCTTCATACAGGTTTTGGGAAAAATGGAGATTGAAAAAATTCAGTATCTTAATTTTTCTGCGAAGAAAACTACATAGACAAATGTTCAAAAGATTTGGCGACTCCCAAATACAAGTACATAGAGTTCTCTTTCAAATTGACAATCTCAATTTGTCAAAGATCTTCACTTCAATTCACCCGCCGGAGATCCAAAAATATCACCAACATGGTTAAGCAACCTACAGTACCACACAACACACCAAATTCCCAAGAAACTCGCAAACGTTCTAACTCCAAGTTCAGCAACACCTCATCCGGGAGAAGGAAATTCTCAAAAGGCAACAAGATGAGGAAGAGAGGCTCTCCAGCCAGCAACATCAGCAAGGATTCCGACCTCCGCCATTCGTCATCCGCCAAAAGCATCCAAGTTGTCCACTGCTCATGCGAGAGGCTCAACAACGAACTCTACCAGTTCATCAGCGAGTTCGTGAGCTCCCAAGAGTACATGGACTACTTGGACTTCAAGAGGAGTATCATCCAGAAGGATCAAGAAGTTCAGTATGACCTCGACGATATCCAGTTTGAGGTCAAAGAGGAGAAGAAGATTGATAAACTGAGAGCACTTAGTCGAAGAGCATTGAGAGTGTTTTTTCTAGAAAAGCAGATTGAGAGATACCTGGAGGATTTGAAGAATGCTGAGATTGTGAAGAAACAGGAAGATGCCATTGCTACTATAAGGGTGTGACCAAAATTTTCAGCTCTTCGATTCAATTATGCTTTTTATGAATGACCAAAATCACATTTTGTGGCATCGAATTCTTTGCAGAGCTATATAGAGCCATTACTGCAAAATAAATCAAAGAACAGCTCTAGCGAACAGGAATCCTTGCCCAAAAAAGCTTCATTAGTCATCACCTGCTCTCTTCTTGCAGGAAAAAATAGCAGAGGTAAAGGCAGTCTTCCTCTGTCATCGAAAAGAGAGGTTGGACTTGAGGAAAGCTAATGAACAGGCCTTGATCAATAAATTCATCGATCATCATAACATAGATATATCGAAAATGATATCGACCAAGAGATTGGACAGAGTGATAGTGGACGTCGAGAAGAAGCTGAGGATGAAAAGGAAAGGCCATAAGAATAACACCAGAACCATCATCGAAAAGATACTCAAAGAATACCACCAGAATAAAAGACAAGAGAAAAAACTGAAAGTTCACAAACGAAAGAAGAAAAAAATAGAGAATGATGCAGTCATGCATATCAAAGGTAGAAAAGTGAGTGAATATTTTCATCTAATCGATACGGAATCTAGATAAACGCAAAAGGTATATTTTGCACGTTCCAGGGTTCTCAAATAATGATTTCGTCGGTGCATGTATTTCATGAGGAAGATCCCATAATACGAGCTTTCAAAGAGGCTGGCGTTTGTCTGAGAGAAAGGCCGGAACTTTCTGGGAAGCAACATCTTTGGGATAAGGCCTGTCTGACTGACCTTCCCTACAGCACCAGTGACAAGAGCTTACAGGAGAGTTCTTTGAAGGTGAGGAAAAAGGCTATATGCTATATTGATTGATTGATTGGCTGAAGAACAAGAGACCGGGTTAGCACTTGGCCTTCCTATGACACTGCGACCAACTTGGGTCTATTGTATCACTCTTTTGTCAGTGGTTCCTCGCGAGAATAGGTTTGTGTCCTTTATCAGGTTCAGTAGCCTGTTTATGAGGTTTTTCGGATTCATTCCCGTTTCCGGACCGATTTCTCCGAAGGTTCTGTGACGCCTTCTTCCTAGGGCGTCGCATTCAAAGATGATGTGAAAGGCTGTTTCTTCCTCTTCACCGCAAAGTCTGCAATCCACGGGTTCTCTAAGTAATCCCATGGTGTTCAGATGTCTCCTAAGGCCGCAGTGTCCCTTCAGCAGACCTACTATTATACGTGCCTTCGTTCTGTTTAGATTCAGAAAGTCAGCCGTCAAGGTTTGGCTTGTGTGTCCTACCATGACTGTGTTGTGTGTTTGCCCGTCGCTCTGTTCCCAGTGTTGTTGGTGTCTTTGTTTTATCCACTCCTCAATCAGGGTCCTGCTGGTTTTTGCTGATTCCAAGCACAGGTTCTGGCCCTGTGAATGGCGTTTCAGATGCTTGTCTTGCTAACTGGTCTGCTTTTTCATTGGCTATGCTATATAGAAATTATTTTTCGTGCAGAATATGTCCTTACAAAATCCACAAGAAGATACCATGTTCAAAGTTACGTTGGATGAAAACGCCAAGCATAAACTAGGCTCTATGGAGTCTTTCGTTCAGTTTGAAGACCTTTTGGAAGCAAGACATTTTTTCTGTATATGCGAAAAGGAAAGAAGAGAGAAAGAAAAGGCTGAAATCAATTATCCAGATGATCAGTCGATGTTCTCCAGTCCAGAAAGGATCTGCTTCATGGTGAGAGACTCCAAAAATAATTGGTTCTTCCTCGATTGGAGGGATAAGATTCATGATTACTTTGGATTGTTCTAGGATTTCAAAGCTGGGAAAGTTTATAGCAAGAGATTGATCCTTCGTAATAAAACTGGAATTCCAGTTAGGATGAGGTTTTTCAAGTTCTATTTCGATGTTGAAAAATATTCAATTTATTTCGAGGTTGGTAAAAAATCTGAGCCAGATTAAATTTATATTTTCCTCATCGAATTTTTCTCGAAGGTCGACCCGGATGAGATGAAAATTGTAAGACCTGGCTTACCAGTCTACTTCACAGTCAAATTTCGAGCTCCTCATGTCGCTGACTTCATCCACGGGAAGATGGTCTTCTTAACATGCCACAAATCTACTTATTCCAGGTTTATGATATCCATAAGTTGTTCCTCGACAATCTCCGATGTTACATTGGAGCCTCTAAGTGTATCCTTTGGAACCATACCAATTTGGAAGGTCTCCAAATGCTTCGATAAGATATCCAGGGTTGTCAAGGTGAATACACTTTCAGGAATCGAGTAAAAACAGTTTTTGGTCCAAGCAATTGATCGTTACAGGTTAAATGTAGTGGAAAGAACGCCCATAAGCTGATAATAAAAAGGGTAGAAGATCCTTTGCAATTAGAGGCTCCTGAACGACCAAGCTATGGACCAGAAGTGGCTTCATCATCTGAGGATAGTTTCATTGAGAGGAAAACCTCTGGTCAGTTGGAGGTGGAGCAGATCATCACAGAAATCCTGAAGGATATAGATCGGAAATTCCACATCGATAGGCAATTTCTTGTTGTTGATCCCCAGTCTGGAGAGCAGAATATCATGATATCATTGTCTAATTTCAAAAATCCTGGATTCTACTTCGAAAAGTATACTGTGGATATCTACAAACAGCTGGAGCACGACGAGGAATACCAAGGAACTCAGGTTAGGTCTTTTGGTTTCATTTTCTAAATGGTACAAAGCTTCGATATCCTACAGGAAATTGTGATAACCCTCGATGTAGCTGATTACTTCATCAAATGCGATCCTATCTGTGTGGACTTTGGGATCTGCTTCTATGGCACTGCTTACCAGAGTACTTTTAGCATCATAAATACTTCCAAATCTACGCAATTCCTTTCTGTTAGGATACCCCGCTTGCTAAACTACTATGTAACGTTAGACGAACGTAGTCTTGTTCTGAAACCAGAAGAAAAAAGGAGAGTTGTGGTTAAATTGTTACCCAGGTAGGTGAACATTTTTTTCTCTTCTCGCTGGGGAAAGTAATTGAGTATCTAGTAAGGCAGCAATTTTGAAGATCTAGGAGGTATCTCACCACGAAGATTCTACCTTTACCAGTATCATTGAATGAATATGAATGAAACAGGTTTCGTCTCATGAAATTGGTGTTCTTGATCCTTATTTCCAGCAACGATTTGGTATTGGAGAAATGCAAATATTTCGACCAGGACACGTCCATCCTCTATTTCCCTATCGAGGTCAAGCTGACAGACAAAAAATATTCTTCCGCCCCTCCTACCATGCAACATTGCTACGCAATCATCAACGATTGCTCTGATCTAACTTTAGATCCTAACAGAGAGTACTACCAGATGTTAGATGGTCAGATGGTTCTGGATTTGGGGAAGTGCTCTGTGACCGAAGCTGTTAGTACTCAGATCGTACTCAGGAATTCCTCTTACTCCAAGAGATACTACGGATTCGTCAATCTGCCCAGGGTAAGCATGAAATTGAATGAAGTATCAGTATCCTGGGCCATGTAGGTAGGTTGACATCTTTTCTCTAGTATGTAACTGTTAAGCCCAATAATGGCTTCGGATCCATCAACGCCTTCCAAGAAATCATCCTCGACCTATACATCCATCCTCAACTGGAAGACTTCAGAGTTGCAACAGACAACATTGAACATTTTCAACAAGATAGAAACATCACTTTCAACGTTGAAACCGTGACAAACCTTGGAAGGTACCGGAGGGTAAGTTTTTGAAGTCAATAGTGTCCTAAACTAAAACAGACCTTCTCCTAGAAACCTAACATGAGTCGTCTGATGAAACTCATGGAGTCCATGATGAAAGAGATGAAGAGGATGGAAGATATTGACCTGTTGGAAAAAATCTTCGATACGAAGTCCAATCTTCGCAATGAGTTCGATTTATGCACATGTTCTTCGGCCATTCTTAGGATGCGGTCATCCAGTAGAACCATCGAAATACTTGCTGAAGCATTCCAGACTGGAGAATTCGATGCAGGTAAGTAGCATTCAAGAACAAAAATGAAAGACTTTCGGATGTGTGAGTCTTCAGCGTTTCCAATTCGCAGATTCGGCCATCAAATACGAAGAGGTTCAGCCTGTGGATAGCAACTTGAGCCATCAACGCCACAAAAAGAAACGGAGAAAAACAAGAAGTGCGGAGATGCTCAAACATTATAGCGACATCGACAGTACTGCCGTTAAAACCAAAGAGAGCGCAGAATCCAACTTGAAGAAGAGGCGTAAATCTTCCAAGAACAGACCTAACTCAGAACCCAAGATGCAGACGATACCTGCAGTCGACCAAGAACCCCAGGAAGCAGTTGAAGGCATATATCGACAGCCTTCCATGCTCGACAAAAAGGATGTGTCCCCGTTAAAAGACGACCTTCAAAGAGTTCCCTTCACTTCCATGGTGAACATGGGAGAAACCCTTTCCAGGGAGCTCACTCTGAAGATGGTCTTCACCAGACCCTTATACGAATTCACCTTCAACTACCTTGAGTTTCCAGTGACACCTGGAGGGTCGTATTCGATGATGACGACGGAGTTGAGGCCCCTGAAATACTCGGAGAAGAGCTGCTGTTGTGGTTGGGAGAAGGAAAGGAAGAAGCCTAAGTTCAGATCCTCGTTTAGGATTTCTGGAGGCACGCAGGAGATGAGAGTGGAACCTATGTCTGGAGTACTCGAATATGGAGAGGTGTTGAGTAGTTTACTATGCATTTTGCTTACATGTTAGGTTAGGTTAGGTAAGGTTAAGTTACGTTAGGTTTGCTTAGGTTATGTTAGGTTAGGTGCTCACATGTAAGGTATTCGTGCTGGTGAATCTTAACACTCGAAATAGGCTTTAAAATGACCTTGATCTTTTGTAGTCGATAAAACTGACCATTGTGGCAACACCAAAATTCAGCGACGAGGTTATTGCCGCTTTCGCCTACGAGAAGAAGAGGAACTCCTTATATCAAGAGAAAATGGAAGCAGAAATAAGGAGAAGAGAAGAATCAATATCGCGAAAGACAAAAAAGTCTAAAACAAAAATAGGTTCGGGCGCAAAGGGTAAAACTAGAAAAGAAAAGAGTTTGACGAATATTGAGGGAGAAAGTTCTAAACAAAAAATGGAGAAAAAAAGTTCTACTGGTATTGAGGGTGCCAAGAGAAAACGTGAGAAAGGAAAAAGCGCCTCCGAGATTGATGTGAAGAAAGGTAAGATTGTCAAGCTTCAGCTATGACGCGAAGAGTAAAGATATTCTTCCAGATATTACCGAAGAAGACATAGAAATCGAGATACTCCCCGAAGAAGTTCAAGTGGAATATCCAGACTTATATCCTGCTGAAATAGCCTTATGGCGCAGCATCGAACCCTACTTTCTACACTGCAACTTTGTGTGTCGTGTTGACTACGAGATGGACGAACCTTGGTAAGAAGACTGAACCTAAACTTAACCTATTTTCAACTCAATCCATTTGCTCTAAGGACCCATGAGCCAGATATCTTTTCTCTGGAAACTGTGTGCAAGGTTGTAGCTCCAGATTTCATCCACGACCAAAACTTGCAACGCATTGACTTTGGTCAGGTTTCCATAGGAGACTGTAGGAGGAAGATCGTAACAATTCAAAATTTAAGATGTTAGTATGACCTTTTTGGATACCAACAGCTTCAGGAGCTACATAGCTGGATGCTGATGAAGTTTCACCACGAAAACATTCAGTTGAAGAATTGATAGAAAAGTACTAACATATAATTCATATTGTAGATCATGACATAACCGTTACGACCAGTATTTTGAGACCAGAAGGTGGTTTCTTCTGTCCATACTTTGATTGTGTTCAATTACCAAGTGAATGCTACCTGAAGATTCCCATAACCTACACTCCAACCCAAGATGAATCCGTGAGTATTTCTTCATCTAGGTTGAAAGCTGTATCTTCATTGTGTTCAATATATTACCCGAGTGTCTAGTTCATGCTACCATCACTTAATGAATGAGGAACATCCTTATGCTTGATACCCTTTATTCAGAAATAAATAGATGTTAGATGGAAGGTTTAAGCTTCAGAAGTCGGCGTAAGACTCCGGTTTAACGAAGAACGCTCTCTCCAGTTTGCTCAAGAAAGGCCAGGAAGGTTTGTTCTTCCTTTTACACGAAGGAGTTTTGATGTAGTACCTCCCAGGACCTGGATGGATGGGCCAAGGCGTTGGAGGCCTCTGGTTAACGTTTGAAGATCCAAAGGGATGCAATGCTTCCTTCTGAGGTTGGAAACTGAAACATGCATTGAAGGCATCAATGCTCAATCTCATTATTCCAGTCGAAATATTTGGTGGTGAAGGTTGAAACCATCTCCTTTTCCTCTCACCTAAACTCTCTCCACAGTTCGTAATGTCCAGGTCCAGGTTCGTCAGGATCCTTATAGCACATCGTCAAATCTGCTAGCTGCATTCTCGAGGTTGGCTTCTTGGGAAATCTCTCCTCTTGGAAAAATTTGCCATACCTGGAAAAACAAGTATTCAGTGTCCCAATCTCTTCTCCTTCACTCTCCACGAAAAACTCACCTTTCTTTCATGGGATGATGCAACATAACATCGATGTCGCTGGGCTCCAAGTGGTATCTATCCGGCACTATGGTGTATGGTGGCGAGAAGTGGTTCTTGATGGACGTACCATCTCGTTTACCGGTGAAGAGGTTGTATGGACCCTTGGTCGAAACGACTCTCTTCATCAGAGCCTCCAGAGAGTTGGGATCTGGTACGTTGTAGATGTTTGGGGGTTTCCTGAAGGCAGGCTCGGTGTCCTTGAATCTTTTAACCAAGCCGTCCCATTCGAAACGAGGTACTTTGCCGAAGGTCTTCTTCGCTGAGGGATGCTTGGCGAACATGTTTCGGAAGTATGTGTCTGTAGAGGTTGGGTAGATCCAGTTAGAGTTTGGAAATTCGGAAATCAACGTAGAATGCTGTTTTCTACTTACTCATAGGGGGAAAGTTGTATTTGAAGTGGCTGCAGAACTTCCTCTCGGTGGTGAAGCCTTTGTTTTCGACAACGGAGCAAGATTTCTGCCTGTCGATTTCGTCGGGGATGTTGTAGGTGCCAGGACCGCGGTGGATCCTTTGGAATGCCCTAGCTTCTAGGATTGGGGCGTTTCTGAAGCCCAGGAATTTCGAAAATTCCTCCAATTCGACCATACGCGCCCATCTGTAAGTCGAAGGTGTTTATAGCTACTTATTTACCTTTATCCATGATACTATAACTCTTATACTATCAAAGGATGCGTCTAAAGCTGACTTTGTTCATCAAAAATGGTGATCTAAAGCTTTAGCTCTTAAGAACCACCATAAAGCAACTGGCCAGAGGCAATAAAGTGACTCTACTATGGGTACCAGGACATTGAAATGAACCACTATTATACAGGGTGTTTGGAGGGTGAGTAGCCATAGGTAAATGGTGGATAGGTGATGCTCTTGGCTACTTGTTGCGCCTATTAAAATATCATTTTGCCCAAAGTTCAAGGTGTTATAATTCTTTTACCATTTTTCTAGAAATTTCCCATTTTTCTCATTAAAACCTTGAATTTTTTCAAATTTAATGCTCGAGGTGCCTATAAAATGATTTATTTCCTTAGTCTAATCTTGTCTTATTCAGATCGAATCATAATTTCATACAAACGTCTTGAAAAACCCCGACAGCGTCGTATTAAACATCAAAATAAAAAAAAAAAATAATGTTGTGTCCACTTTACAAAGTGAAATAAAAAAAAATTTACATGGTGTTGGGTTTTAAAATGGCTTTAAAAACTTCTCTAGTTAATACTCTTTGCAATGGTATGTAACATGTACCATTAATAATCAGATAACTCAACAAAAAACCGTTTTGTCTTCAAGGATGCCTTGAAAGGATGACGACAAAACTATTCCATTGAGCAGGCAAAATCTTTTCTCTCATTCTACCACAGCTAAAAATAGCGTGCCCTCTCTATCATCGGCTAACAATACTCCCAAGGGCGTCGCCAGGGAGGGGGCAGCTGCCCCCCGTGCCTCCCCCCCAAGCAGAATAGAAAAAATGAACTGATTTTCGTATATTATGCTATTATTTCAAAAGTTTTTAAGGGATTTTTGAGCTCTAGGGGGGGGCAGCTGCCCCCTGTGTCCTCCCCCCCAGCTCAAAATATGCTACAGAATATGTTGATGAACCACCGAAATGTTGAGTGAACTCAAAACTGCATTACTGTACCTTTACTGCAGGCCTATGAAATGACTTGCAAATGTAGTAATTACCCCTCAGCTTTTGAGCTGGGGTGGGGCACGAGGGGCAGTCCCTCCCCCCCTAGAGCTCAAAAATCCCTTAAAAACTTATGAAATAAAAGCACAATATACGAAAATCAGTTCATTTTTTCTATTCTGCTTGGGGGGGGGGCACGGGGGGCAGCTGCCCCCTCCCTGGCGACGCCCTTGGGAGTATTGTTAGCCGATGATAGAGAGGGCACGCTATTTTTAGCTGTGGTAGAATGAGAGAAAAGATTTTGCCTGCTCAATGGAATAGTTGTCGTCATCCTTTCAAGGCATCCTTGAAGACAAAACGGTTTTTTGTTGAGTTATTATTAATGGTACATGTTACATACCATTGCAAAGAGTATTAACTAGAGAAGTTTTTAAAGCCATTTTAAAACCCAACACCATGTAAATTTTTTTTTATTTCACTTTGTAAAGTGGACACAACATTTTTTTTTTTCATTTTGATGTTTGATACGACGCTGTCAGGTTTTTTGAAGACGTTTGTATGAAATTATGATTCGATCTGAATAAGACAAGACTAGACTAAGGAAATAAATCATTTTATAGGCACCTCGAGCATTAAATTTGAAAAAATTCAAGGTTTTAATGAGAAAAATGGGAAATTTCTAGAAAAATGGTAAAAAAATTATAACACCTTGAACTTTGGGCAAAATGATATTATATTAGGCGCAACAAGTAGCCAAGAGCATCACCTATCCACCATTTACCTATGGCTACTCACCCTCCAAACACCCTGTATAACCTGGTTGTTCAAAACTGGCTAAGATTGAACTCAGACTCGTTCGATTTTAAATAGCAGCAACAGCCAACCACTTAGGTTCACTCATTTTTCCTACACTTACCCTTCTCAACCAAATCTCAATATTTAATCAGGTATACATACATTGAGTCAACCTAGTCCTCATCATTCTTACCTACTTGGACTCTGTAGATTCCTTCATAGGACATCGCAAGAACCCGATGTCGTACTGTCCAGGACCGCCTTTGCTGGTGACCTTTTTTAAGGTCCCAGACGTGTCCAAGGAAGGGTGAAGACCTAGACGAGCGAAACGTGGAGTCGAGGTCGAGAATCCATAAGGCGTCTTTCGCTGGCCTCTGCTTTTATCGCTTAACTTCTTCACCATTTCGAAAAAATTGCGAGAACACAAAGTGAAGGAGGAGAACTGAAGTTTTGAGAGTGAGAATTTGGACGTTTACTTGACAGGATCACAGATGTTCCTATGTACAGAGATTCTTTCTTTGTTCTTTTCTTTTTCATGGCTTGGTTTCGCAGTTATCTCCATTGGTGTGGCTCCAAAGCATTTTCCTAGAAGTTTAGCTAGAATCTTCCAATTCTGTTATTGACTCCTGCCGTTAGAGCCTTCATCAACATCTGCATCCCCCCAGGTACTAGAATACATGGAAATAAGAGCAGAACGAACAGTTTATCAGTTTTTACTAACGGCAGTAGCAGCAACCTCCAATGTACGTTTAGAACCATCCTCAAAGGTCATTCGAGTCGTGGTCAAGAGAGGCAAGCTTTTAGAGATACCCTTCGAAGTGAGCATGCTTCAACACCCAGTGTAATACAGTTGCAAAACATAAAATATTGGATGTCTCTTCCAGATAGTGAATGACTCCTGTCAGCCTGTGGAAGTGTCCGTGGAAAAGGTTTGCGAATTGGAAGGTAAGATTTTGGATTTACCATCGAAGGAGAGATCGAATAGTAGGTCTGGGCAGTTGGGGAAGAAGAAGGGTGAGAAGGGAGACGTGGATCGGAAGAAGACCAAGAGACAGAGTTTTTCTGATGAACTGACTGAGGAAGAAATCTATTCGATTGATAATGAGTTTTCTTCTCAGATAGGTGACTTTCCTCTTTGGTTCTCAAGCTTATCTCATTCGTTATTTTTAACTTTTTGTATCATTTATTAGCTCAATTTTTTTTATTAATTTTTGGTATGGAAATTTTATTTTTCTTGCTAAATAATTTAATTTGCTTTTCTACGTTCAAGATGTTATTTTCTTATTTGTTTCCCTATCACGCCTAATTTTACTGAGGTACGACAAACAAAATATACATACAGTCTTTCCCTTCTTTAGGCCCACCATTTTTTCATTTATCGGAAGAATACGAAAGTTTGTCCCTGCAAGAGTCTTCCAAGAAAACATTCAGTATAAAATTTGGTCCTAACGCATCAGATCCTTCTTCCAATCCGAAGAAGAAAGACAAGAAGAAGAGCTTTGTGGAAGTGACCGATGAAAATATCGGAAAGACTTTTGTGGCAAAATTCAACGTTCTTATTGGTCCTTCAACTTTCTTGAGGGACTTCATTGTGCTCGGGGAAATCAAGTGACTTTATTGATGAGAAACATTAGAGTGAATTCGAGTGCATATCCCAATATTACATGTGATAACATTAACTGACAGTATAATTATAATTCTTGGTATATTTTTCATGAATTGTTGCCATTTTTCAGGATATATTTCAGCATACCATTTTCTAGCAGTACAACAATACAAAGTAGATGTGACATTTTTCCTTGACCTTTTTTTCCGCCCAGAAATTGCCCCGAAACGTTTTTTTTTGTGGAGCATTGCATTTTTAGAAGGAATGAATAACGTAATTTTAAAGTTGAGAAAAGCTTCTTCCCTATCAATTCTTTCAGTAATATTGCATTAATACTGGATTTAAAACAGTCTGAAACCGAGAATTCAATGGTTAAATCCATCACTTCCATTTTCCCATTCGTTTTATAGAAGATTTTCGGCGAAATGTAAATTTTCGCGCTTAACGCATCATCGGGGTCTCCAGGAAAACCTCCGATAAACTCGTTGTAAGCTAATAAGAGGCTTGTTTTTAAATTTATCCTTACAGAAGAGTGTCAAAGGAAGAATTTGGAAGCTTTTGGCTGCAATAGGAGTATAAACTGCACGAAAAAAAATGGAAAAAAAATTGGTTAATTTCGACATTTTCGACAAAACTAATCGAATAGAATTAGGAATAACTGGAAAATGTTTTATTCAAAAACTCAAGATGACTTGTTTTTTCCAATATGTTCAGTTTTTTTTTAAATATCAAAAGTAAATAGTTTTCAAGTAGGTACCTTATGCCTATTTTTATTCTATTTTTCCTCGTATACAGAATATGAATGGATATAATGGTACCTGCTGGTGGAGGACTTTGTGGCGCTTCAGAAAATAGTTATTTATGATATGAGTGTTGAAACGGACGTTTTATTTTGTGAGTGAAAAAGTTTGTGAAATGAGCGGAGCGAATTGAACAATTTCACGAACAAAATAAAATCAGTTTTAACACAAATACCATACAATGTTTTTTGTACAACTGCCCTATTTTGATAATGAAATGGACAAATTTGCAATGACAATAAACTTCAAAATACATTTTAATATTCAAATAATCAAAAGGTTGTTGTGAATGGCAAACGATGCCAACGTTATGATTACTAACAAATGAGAAAAGACGCTATCGTTTGAATTTCGTTCCTGTCCAATTTTCGTCTTGGGTTTTTAACTGCTTAATATGTTTGTCGAGAGTCCAATTATTAATGAAAGTGACGATTTGGTTGTTCCTGTGGGTATTGAAGAGTCTGCAAGAAGAGCAAATCTGGAACTCCTACCTAAAAAATGTGTTCAGAAGTACGATATTGCATATAACAATTTTCTGGCCTGGTGTAAATTGAAAAATGTAGAGGGGAACTTCAGTGAACCTGTTTTCCTGGCAAATCAAAAATATTGAGTTCATCAACTTTGTGGAGCAAATTGTCAATGATAAAGTCAAGCGCCCCTATTAAAAATGGTGTGGATGTTAGTGAATATTTTAAGGTAATAGCATATTTAAAACGGAAAAGTGAAGGATATCGTCCCAAAAAATCGAAAATTCTCACTCGTGAACAAGTTGAAAAGTTTATAAATGAGGCACCAGATGAGAAATATTTGATGGTTAAGGTTGCAACTATTTTCGGATTATATTTGGAGCCTGTCAGCGTGAAGAATTGTGTAGTTCATCAGTGGAAGACATCGAAATAACAAATAAATCATTGGTTATACAACTTCCAAACACAAAAACGAAAGTCAGCCGTTCTTTCAGTATTATTGGGAAGTATGTTGACTATTTTCATAAGTACTTTGCACTGCGCCCTTCTGTCATCAAACATCGTCGTTTTTTCCAGAAATACATGAATAATAATTGCACTGCCAATCCAGTTGGTATCAATACATTTGGGAAAATTCCATCTATTGTTGCCGAATTCCTTAAACTGCCAGAACCAAAGCAATATACAGGACACTGTTTTCGAAGATCCTCCGCTTCATTGCTAGCAGAATCAAGAGCAAATATTACGGATATAAAAAAACATGGTGGATGGAAGTCTACGACGGTAGCCGAGGGCTATGTTGATCATTCCATTGCATATAGAAATGTCATTGCTGAAAAAATTCTCCCAACCTCAACAGATTTTGGATCATCATCATCCAATATTGTACTTCCGGTTTCTACAAGTACTGTTGGTGCTGAGGATTCTAATAATGGGTTGCGAAGCTCCGTAACGTCACAGGGCATTAATGTTAGTAAGTAATTGTTCTAGTTTTACGATCAATATTAATTAATGTTCATAAGTACCTAATGGTTGTTAAATATTGATAATAAAAATTTGCAATTGCTGAATTTTTTTCATCTGATTTCATCATAAAAAAATGGAGTGCTAAAAATATTTTAAACACTAATGTTAAAAATATTTTCAACACGCTTCCACGTAAACAATCAATTTCAACAATGTTTGCTGTCATTAAAAGTGCTACTTTTAATGGCAGTTGTACAAAAATATGTTTTATGTTCAGTAAAAGTCCCTTGGTTTCCAAAAAACTCAAAATTTTCGAAAATTCAAAAAATACTCCAAATGAAAAAATTTTTTCAATCTGTTTCCTGGATATTATTGCTGCCAAGATGCGCTATCGAATGTAAATTATGATTTTTTTCGGCGCATATATGGTTTTTTTTTAATGAAGATCTAGCTCAATTTTCATGTTTCGTTAACTTTTTCCCAAGTTTAACGTAAAAAAATATGGTCACCTGATGGCCAAATTAAGAAAACACAAGGCTTTTTCATTGATCTTACAGAATGGTATATCCCACTATATTTCCTGCCTTCAATAAAAACTCAATTCCTATCACAATGGGTCAAGAGCTTTTTTTCACCAAGTGCGACCTCATGAGCCATATCTCAATACCAATCGTCAAATGCCTCACCTCGAAAATAATCAGCACCAAGTATAGTATCAGGATTGGTTGAAATAATATAAAAATATGGAACAAAATCAACTTTTATTCAATAACTATACATACACAATGAATAAACCATTACCATGCAGCATCAACAACAAATCAAAACGGAACCATCTTAATAAACGTAGTTGCTAACGTGGTGGTATGGGGAGTAAACAGGGTGGCTGTAAGCCTGGTATGGGGAGTACAATCCAGAATAACCGGTCACTGATGGGATTCCTGCTAATCTAGCTGAAACCACAGGGGTGGCAATATGGTGAGCTACTGGGGCAGCAACAACATGACGGGCAAATGGTGCAGCTACCACATGATGGGCAACTGGAGCAGATACAACGTGATGGGCAACTGGTGCAGATACAACATGACGGACAACTGGAGATGTGGCAACATGGTGGACGGCAGGGGCAGCAACAGCTGGTTCTTTGTGTACCACAGCGTTGAAACCATTGACATCATCGGCGGTATATTCTACAAGACGTCTGGTACCATCGGCTTCCACCAGGGAGTAGCTTCCTTGGACAGCATCACCGACGCGGGTCTCTTCTTGGTGCTTGTGGTCGCCAGTCAAAGGGTCGTTGACTGTGTAGCCGAAGTTGTAGTGGGCTGGGGCTTCAACATCTGAGATTACGGCAGCGTTAGCTACGGCCACCAAGGCGAAGAGAGCGAATACCTGGAAGGTGTGGTAGAGAATTGGTACTAAGGAAGATGAAGAAGGTAACTAATATTGGTAGTTTTCTAAAAGGATCTCATGTAGTTCTCTGCTCTGTGAAGGATTGATAAACTTGAGCTTTATAGATAAGCTCCGTTGTTTTATGCATATGTATAAATATAATTTTCATCCATTTACATCGATCATTCTTCTTTCCAATTTTTTTTACAGCTATGTTGACCGAAGTCACGATTCTTATCAATTCAAGGTCGTAGATTACGAATCTGTAATTAGTTTTCTCATAAGTGTTATACTTTGGGAAATTTTCAACTATTTGTGGAAAACTTCCGAAATTTTAGTCATTTCTATAGGGCTTCATCTGCTGATTTTTTTTATTATTGACTGTTCTTTTATTAATGGAACTAAATAACTTTCATCCATCTTTATTGATTAGTTTGGATTTTATGATTTTTTCCGCGAGAGTCCAAAATTTTAGATTTTTCGATAGTCATTTCTCTAAAACAATTTTTTTTTAATATCTGATTGCATACTCTTACTCTATGCCCTCGAATTATTGAAAACCGTAAATTTGTTGGCGATCCGACAAAAATTATACACTGCGCAAAAAAATTAACGCACATTATGGAAATCCCAAATTTATTCTACAACTGAAGGTGTTCTCAATGATAATTATTTTTATCGGAATTATGCATGCATATGTTATCCACTTTCAACGTTTTTCTTCAATACAGATGTTTTCTCCCAGCAGGAATAAAAAAAGATGATATTATCAGGTTTTGAATGTATTGGCTCCATTCTAAAATCAGTTGTTCTCGATCAATGCTAGTGATCAATAGTTTTTCTTTCGTTTGATTTTCTACACTCGATCGCTATGCAACGCGAAACACGCAATTTGACCCAAGAGGAATGTGCCCAAGCGGTAGTTTTGTGAGAAGAAGGGTGGACATACACAAGAATCGCACAAAGGTTTGGAGTTTCCCATACAGGTGTGTCCAGAATGTTGCAGCGATTCAGGGAGACAGGTATGAATGTCCGAAGACCAGGACAGGGTAGACCACGGGTAACAACTGCCATTCAAGAACGTTACTTGAGAGTTTCTTCGTTGAGACAACGGTTTGCAACCGCTCGCCTCCTTCAAAATCAGCTTGAGCAAACTCATGAGGTGCAAATTAGCACTCAGACAATAAGAAATCGTCTCAGAGAATATGATTTAAGGCCTCGTGTCGCGGCAAGAGGCCCAGCTCTTACCCCAGCCCATCGAAGGGCGCGTTTGGATTTTGCGAGAGAGCATATCCATTGGGAAGAGGCCGATTGGGAAAGAGTTCTCTTCACAGATGAGTCTAGATTCTGCCTCTGCCATTGTGAACGACGTTCCCTTGTATACAGACGTCCACATGAAAGATATGCTCAGTGCAATTTCCTGAATACTACTGGTTTCGGGGGAGGATCGATTATGGTATGGGGTGGAATATCTTTGACTGCTCGCACAGACCTAGTGGTCGTTGATAATGGAGCTATGAATGCTAATAAGTATATAAGGAACATTCTTGAAGAGCATGTAGTGCCATTTGCCCCATACATCGGTGAAAATTTCATTTTTATGGACTATAATGCCAGACCCCATCGTGGGAGCATCGTTCAGGAGTACCTTGAAGAGGTTGAAGTCTCTCGAATGGAATGGCCAGCGAGAAGTCCAGATCTCAATCCGATTGAGCAGGTTTGGGACAACCTCAATAGAAGGCTGAGAAGTTCAGAAAATCATCCAGCTACCCTTAATGACTTAGGAATCTAACTCGGAGAAATCTGGGAAGGATTAGATCAGAACATTTTAAGATCACTCATTTTGAGTATGAACCGTCGTTGCCGAGCTGTAATTAACGCAAGGGGTGGAAATACCAAGTATTGAATCACTTATCAGCATTTCAGTATTTTGAAAATTGTTCATTTCTCTTCTGTCACATAAGATTCGGTGAAATCCTGAATTTTTCTTCCATTCAATGTGTCTTGTTTCGTTCAAAACCTTCCCGAGAGAACATAAAAAATAAGTTATAAAGTCAATGTAGAGTTAACTTTCATTAAAATTGAGATTTTCAGAATGTGCGTTAATTTTTTTGCGCAGTGTATTTTGGCGAATATGGAAATTTCGCATTTTTTGAGAAAAAAAATTTCTCGGGTCACCACCAAAGTTGCTGTATTGAGTAATTCCAGGGCGTCGATTAAGAATATACAATTGGATATTTTTCAAAAAATTTAGTTTCAGAGCAACGACCATCAAAAAAACGAAAATTTTGGACTCTCGCGGAAAAAAATCATAAAATACAAACTAATCAATGGAGATGGATAAAAGTTATATAATTCTATTCATAAAAGAACAATCTATTACAAGAAAAATCAGCATTTGTCCAGTGCAATTTTCCAGGCAGATACAGCCCTACAAAAATTACTGAAATTTTGGCCCTTCCCAAGTAAAAGTGAAGGAGATTACGCAAGGAAAAATAACTTAAGCAATCGAAAAGAAGTGAAATATGGCCATGAATTGGCAGATATTCCACTAGAATTTTGTTCAGTCGCTGATGAAGACAACATAGAAATACTGTAGGCATTAAATAGGTAATGTTTTCACTCACTTTGAAAGCCATGTCGATGTTTCAACCAGAATACGTGATGATACTGATGCCAAAACCTAATCCCCGGACCTTTTTATACCAAAATCTTCAAGGTGGGTGCTTGAATCGCCCCAAAAACTAAATTAGAACAGGATGCCATTAAAGAATCCTCATAAATCTCGAAAGGTCAAAAGGAATAATCCAGCTGCTTTTTACGATTTCCACAAATATACCCCGAAGAGGTTGTTATCTCGAAGTGACATTTTTAATCATTCAAATCTATCGAAACCAGATCAAAGTAGAGTTTACCGAACTTGTAGTAGGTGGTTGAAGGTCTCGTTTAAGATGGATCTATTTCAAGTTTTCAAACGAGATTCGGGAAATTAGTAATAAATCAGAGACAAATATGTGTTAGTTATTGTTCAAGTCGTTCGCAAAATGCTAATTTATTTATATGGATTAGGTATAGGTAAAGAATTTCCATCCAAGGCGTCGACTATAAGGCCAATTAGTTTCTACTAACGAAATAATTATATTAATTCTCTTCACTAATTATGTAAAAAAGTTACATTTTTTCTTTGTTGATCAGAAACTACTGATCCAATTTTGAAAATTTCTCGCCATATATTTGAATTTGGCCATTATCTGTAGATTCACTTTTAATTGGGTTGAATTATTTTTCATGAGTATTTCGTTTGAAATGAAACAGAAGCATGAGTTGGCTCATTTTTTTCTATTTTTGAAAGAAAAAAATGAACTTTCGAAATGAAATCGATTTAAATTATTTCGTTAAGAATTCCGATCCCTTTTGAGATTACAATCAAAATTTCAGTTCTCAAACTGAAACCGTTTTCAAATGCAACCTGAAATAAAAACACACTACATTGAACTCTTACCTTAAATATTTTCCACTTCCCAGAATTTTTGGGGAAACTGCTTGCTGCGCTGTCGAATATAAACTATGATTTTGGGGTGCATGCATTGATTTTTCGAAAAAGATCTAGCTCAAATACGCTGTTCTGTTTATTCTTTCTCTAAGTACAACCTAACGTGGTGTAAAAATATTTATTTGTTAATTGTTTCTCTTTTGTAAACGTCAGTTTCCAAAAACACAATATTAATCAAGAAAGTTTATTTTATCAAGTCACTAACTTGTAAAACTGACAGTGAACTTGCAAAATTTTTGAGAGTTGATACTGATGATGATGAACCATCTGTTGACTCAGAAACTGCTGAACTCGAGGACTGCAGAACATTTGTACTCTCCTTACTACCAAATAATTTGATAGACATTTCGATTTTTTTTTGGCCGAATCATCGACATAACTCATCGCAATTTCGATGCTCTTCCATCCTCCTGCACGCTTTAGTGCTAAAATATCTCCACCCGAATCCGCAACCATAGTGGCTCCAGTTCTGCGAAAAGAGTGGCCGGTGTATAACTCTGGGTCTTTTAAACCTAAATATTTCGCTATTTGCTTTGGGACACCACCAATAGTGTGCTGGCCAGCATTAAGGGAAATGCACTTTCCATGTCGGTATGTCAAAAAAAATCTTAGGCTTTCTGTTCCAGGAGGCCGAAGATTTACATATTTTCTGTATAACATGCAGGGCTTGAAACTGCAGTCATCATCGGTTATGGTGAATCTTCTTGTTGTTAAATTTTTTGTTTGCCGCAATGTCACAATAACGTATTTTCCCATATCTTCTATATCATTCATGTTAAAGGAGAGAATTTCGTCACATCTACAACATCCAAAAATCCCAAATATTGTTAAAATTTTCGCCAGCAACCACTGGTCATCAGGAGCATGTAAAAGAAATTGTTCAGCCTCTTCTTTACTTAATACCTTGGCCTTTTTTGGCGTATAACGCTCATTTTTTCGTTTCAGAAACGCTTTTGAAATCTGCAAATGACAACTAAACGTCATATTCTTCAATAAATTTTTCAAGGAAAACAAACCTGCGAACAGGGGCATTTTCTTTCATTTCCAAGCAGCTTTTCAGCATAGACCATTTTGCCTATAAAGTATTAGGGCTGAATCTAGCTGATAGTTGATTCAAGTAGACCAACAAAACATCTTCAGTTACCCCAATCACACTATTTTTGTTTTGCCACTTTTTGAAGTCGTCGTATTCTCGCTCGTACCTTGAAGCTGATTTTGCAGGTAATAAGCTTGAAGCTACACTGCTGGCTGCCTCAATAATTTCTTTTGGTACATTCATTTTCGCTTTCGCCAAAACAAATGTAAAGAAAAATAAACAGACATGTTCATGGCAACGCTTCCATAGCGACATTTGCGACAAATTATTGAGATTTTTTTGGAATTCATCTAACCTTTTTACAAATGAGAAACAAATAAAATATAAAACAATACACGCAAGGTAACGGGTTTTACTGGCTCAAGGAGGTAACTGACTCGCCTGCGGCTCGTCAGTTTTATCCTCCATTCGCCAGTAAAAACCCTCTTACCTTGCTAGTAATGTTATATACCATAAATATGGTCTCCTGAGTGTCAAATTGAAATTCCAAAATGGTATATTTCACTGTATTTCTAGCATCTTTCTTCTAAATTACTTAAGTGCTTAAATAAACTTTGATTTTTTGGTTTGTATAATGTTGGTTTTGATTTTTGTTTACTGAATAATTGTTACTTTTGGACTGTGAAAGTCATAGTTTGTTGTTGATAGGTATTATTGTTTTTTATATATCTTTACCTATGTGAATTTTTGTTCATACCTGGATCTATTTTACAGTAAGTTGGTTGGAATTTTCATAATATGCAGTTAAGTTTGTAATGACGTTGATCCTGTATATCAAATAAATAAAAATCAAATATCACAAAAAGTGTTGAAGGTAGCAATATGCTAATACATGCTCTACACCTTCTTATGAATTTTATTATGCTTGCATGTCTCATTTCAGTAATTTTTTTTTTTTCATTATTACACTTCAGAAAAGAGGTATCAATGTCTTTCAGAATCTTTCTTGAAACTTGAACCTATTTTTTGAAGAAATTGAGAATTTAAACTCAAATCTAGAGTAGATTATCGAGTTCCAACAAAAGAAAGAAAAAAAATAAGTATATCAAAATTTATTCAACAAAATCACAACAGTCATGGTGAGCCAATATAAACAATAAATCATTCTGCATCCTTAGTATACGTAGTTGTTGACGTGGTGGTAGGGAGAGTATACAGGGTGGCTGTAAGCCTGGTATGGGGAGTACAATCCAGAATAGCTGGATACTGATGGGATACCAGCTAATCTAGCAGAAACTACTGGGTGAGCTACTGGAGCGGTGACAACATGGCTGGTTACTGGACCGGTTACTACGTGATGGTTGACTGGGGTAGACACCACATGATGGTTAACTGGGGTAGACACAACATGATGCTGAACTGGAGAAGATACAACATGGTGAGAGACTGGAGCAGTGACAACGTGGTGGACATCAGGAGTGGCAACAACGTGGTGGGCAGCAGTGGCAACACCAGCTGGTTCTTTGTGCACCACAGCGTTGAACCCGTTGACAGCATCAGCTGTGTATTCAACAACGCGTCTGGTACCGTCAGATTCAATGAGGGAGTAGCTTCCTTGGACCTCGTCGCCAACACGGGTCTCTTCTTGGTGCTTGCTGTCACCAGTCAAAGGGTCGTTGACGGAGTAACCGAATTTGTAGTGGGCTGGGGCTTCAGCCTCTGATACAAGGTGGGTGGTGGGGATCAAAGCAGCGTTGGCTACGGCCACCAAGGCGAAGAGAGCGTATACCTGCAGATAATTATTGTGTTAAGAGTCTTCAGCCTTCAAAATAGGAAACGTATACCGCCAGATGGCGGTGCAGTGCATTAATTTTTATTTATTGGATTATTCAGCTTGATAGAACAAATGTCGGGGCGCAGGGAATATTAACAAGAAATCCTACCCTGAACTAGATCTCACTCTGACTGTATAATACACTAATTTTTCTTCACCAGTCATCTGGGAGTAAATACCTGCGGAGCGTATCATTTAAAAAAAATTCAATTCCATGTAAGAATCCACAATTGTAAGAAACAATTAATTTTCACTAGTCGACGGCTAATAAAATCCTTGATTAAATGTCTTTGGTAAAAATGGATATTTATCATTTCGAATAGAAAAATTCGAAGATATAAATTTCGCGAAAACAACACATTGTTGTAATATTATTTACAAAAAAAACGGTAAATTCTGAAAGAAAAAGGAGATGGAAGTTTAATTAACTAAATGATAGACTTCAATACTGAAATGAAAAAACACAAAAATATTTGTTCGTTTTGATGGTGGAAATGTAGAAAAATTACCAAAAATGATGGGGAACATCCTTTTCTTTCATTTAATACTTATAAAATATTTTTTTTTATTTTTTTTTCGTTATACACTCATACATCCCTTCATCAGTCAGAAAAATAAATCGTTTCTGACTCCCTTCTTTTCAGGGATGTAGACCCTTAAGGTCTTCACAAATTAAAAACTTGATTTTAGCTGATAGTTGTGAATTGTCAGTCAATTTCGAGGCGAAGCGAAAATTTTTCGAAAAACATTCAAACCTTAACACCCTGTTTCTCAAAAGCGAAACGTTCGAGATCCCATTTTTATGGGACTTCTTTTCTAGAGTTTATTCAAGAAATCTCTTCTTTTAGTTGGTTCTTCCAATTCATGAATGAGATTGATACATCCAGCAAAGGACAGATAAAACTTGAATGCTAAATTACAATAGTAGGTACAGTACAATAATTGAATAAAACATCTTAATGAACAAAAGGTGTTGAAAAAAGTTGAGAATAAACACTAGAATATAGAGAAACTTACTTTGAAAGCCATGTTGACGATTCTGTTTGAAGATCTGTAGAAACTGATGAAGAACCAAAGACTCCCTTCCTATTTATACGAATCTGCAGGAGGCAAACTTTATGCCCCTTTTTTTTATCGAATAAAAATCACAGCGAGATCCTACCATAAAAATGATCAGTTTATAAAGGTCAATGAGAATTCTTCGGGTGTTATCTTTAATTTCTTCATTTCTTGGCAGGATTTGGTAGGAAATTCAAATAAGATGCATTAATGTAAACCAGATCGTTAAAATTCTCGATTAGAGAATTCGTTGGGATACGAAGGTTGTCCGGTGTGAATGTGATCTAAATCTTATGCAAGGAAGATGGGTTGATCCTAAAATATCAACCATTGAATACCTGCAATAGTTGAATCCGATTTGAATGAAGTATTCCAAAAAGATTTGCATTGATTTTCGGGACAATTCAATCATTTCCATTGTACCATTTGTATACAGAGTGTTCCATGTTCTTAAAACTTCAACATTAACAGAGAATTAATCTGCAAAAAATAACCATAGTTCGATTTTTTTCATAATATAGAAAAAAATTGTTGGGAACCATCAGCTCTGTTATCATCGGTCAAAACTTGTCATAAGCTTGTTGAACAGCCTGTATGGGTTGTCAAGGAGAAGCATCATTCGGAATTTGATTTGAACTGTCCACATTTTCCAGAATTCAAAACATACTTTAAATTGTTTTCGATTCGTTCAGCTGAGATGTTAATTTTTTAATTTATTACTGATTAGAATATTTATTAACCATTGATACACTCGTTAATTGGTCTAGATCCATAAAGGTTTCTCGCCGTTTTGCATAATTTAATGATCGACCAGCTGAAATAGTTATCTTTTCGTTAGTTTAATCGGTGTACATTTAGATAAGCGTAGAATTAAGAAAATTTTTCAAGTCTTTGAGGTATGCCGGACAGAATTGAATTTGACAACGAATTCTTCATCAGTGAATTCAACCTAGTCGATTAAGTCCAATTTCGGCTCAAAATTCTACTATTATAAACACATGTCAAATGATAACGACAAGACTAAAAATTAAACCCAATTTTTTCAATTGGATTTTTTTTAATAAGAATTCAGTCGTTTATTTACAATATAAAACCTCCTTCTCAAAAAAACAGCATATAACTACTTTGTAATGCTTTAATTCCATTCAATACAATGAGAAATGAGGAAAATGGAATGAAGGAAGTACTCCATCAAGAACCATACAACTCGTACGTAATTGAGTACTACCACAGTTTCTGGTTTCTCTTTACTACGGTCACTACGGAGTCGTCGGATAGTAGAAATATGAATGAAATAACCATTCATAAATTAATATAGAGACTGAGTTCTATCACAGACCAGTTGGTCTGTGGTTCTATGGTTATATCAGCTGTAAGATAACCTCAAATTTCAAGCATTCTAACCTCAAAAACTGTTGTTTTCACATGACATATTTTCAAATAAACAAATAGAAGTTATATTACATTTTCATCAGAAAAATGGGTAAAAATCACAAACACAAGAAGAGGCTGAAATCCGAGAAGTCAAAAACTCAGTTGAAGAACGCTGCCAAGGAATTATTGAAGAGGCAAAACATTACACAAACCGAATTCAAGATAAAACCTATAGTTATAGCTCATCAATTGAAATATGAGACAACGGAGGATGGGCACAAGGATGTAAATGTCGATGTAAGATTCATATAAATAATATTTCATTAAGTTATTGGATAAAAACACGTGGAATATTCTAAGCGTAACTTGTATTCGTAGAGTTTGTGCAGTGTAATATCATCAATACTTTGGTGTTCTTTTATAGGATGCGATCAGTAGAATGGGCCATCGAAATGAGAATATGAAAATCAAAGCTTGCCAAGACATGGAATACCTCATAAAGAATAATAAAATTCTCAACGTACCTTACTACTTCAGACATGTTTGTACGTTCATTCAAGAAGATATGCCTAAAGCAAGAAGATCTGGTTTAAAACTACTTCAAACCATGCTTGACGGAGTGAGTATATACTAAAAGAACCAATATTTCATTTTCTAAAATCCTATTCTTTCAGATAAATGAGAAAGACTGTTCCGACTTCCTCTTCGAATTCCTACTCAATCATCTTCGATGTGCCATGACCAGCATCAATAGAAGAATCAAAGAGGATTCAGTCCTTTTCTTTGACCTTCTCCTGAAGCATCTACCCCACTTCATGGCTAAACACTTCCGTCATTTTCTACCTGACTTCATGATGTTAATATCGGCTTTGAAAAACGACGCTGAATTAAGAAGAACAGTAACTGTGAACCTTGAAAGTAAATTCACAAGTTCACAATGGAGAATAGCTGTATTGAGTAGGCTGCATCAACTTTTAGATGTTCTCTTGAAGGAAAAGTTGAAAAATGACGAGTATGTTTCTTCAAACTGTTTGAATGGGCTGTAACTAATAATTGGAGTTTTTCAGAGCTAGGAAAAGGTTAAATGAACTATATGAGAGGTATCCGTACTTTGTGGTTGTACGAAATAATTGGCAGGAAGAATTGGGGGTAACAGAAGAAGTATCACTCAAAATTGGAGATAAAGAGGATGTTGATTCGCAGTTTGCCAGTTTAATCTCTATTTTATATGAAACATGGCTAGAAGGACGTCCTGTTAACACTTCAGCTGGTGGTAAGCGTCTTGAATTTTGGTATTTATGATTTACAGAGAAAAAAATTCGTCTTTTAGTCCTTGAATTTTTGTGGACGTTCATTAGATCCTTTAATTGTTTTCAGATATCACTCTACTCTCAGAAGAGATCGCTATGCTTTTCAATTGTGTTGTACAGACTTATCACATCATATCATCGTATCTTCAAAAAATACAAAGAATGGTGGGTATTTTTAAAATTATTTGTGGAGGTCTTCTTTACATATTTTTCTTATAGGATAAAATCAAAACGTCGGAACATGAAAAATTGTTGAGGAATCTTGTACAAAATCTTCCTTACGGTCTCATAAAAATGCCCAAAAAAGGGGACAAAATGAGTAAATTGTTGTCTAAATTTGTTATCACAGATATCAAATGTACTAACAATAATATCCTGATCTGCCACGATTACCTTGTTCTGTTTGCTGCGAATCCTTCGAAGGCCAAAGTAGGAGACATGCACAATGTGGCAAATACTATTATAGGTAATTATAATTGCTAAAATATTCAATCATTGGTTTAACGGTGTTATATTTCTTTTCTATTGCCTGTGCCAATTCTTTGTTTGTATCTTCACATTTTTTTGATTTCTTTCACACTCAAACTTTCAATATCATTTTCTTATTTCAGAATATTTAACCAGAGATTATTCTCACAATAAAAAAATGGATTTTTCATGTTTGTTTTCGATATTGAGGCATTTATTCAATGAAAAAGCTCGACTGTGGTGCAGGAACAAATTTCCTGTTGAAAGTGTCTTAGATGCTGCTATAACCTTACACAGCAGTGGTAATCTAGAGGATGGTGTTAGGTTAGATCTGACCAGGATATTGACTCAAATAACCTATAAGGATCTTTTAGAGTAAGTTCAATTTGTTTTTCGATCTAATAAACAGCTTTATACTGAATATTTATGCTCTCTTCGTTAGAGAAATGTTGATTTCGATAAAATACAGTGATAAACTCGATTTTAGGAATGAAAATTTTTCATTATGGCTCGAAAACTCACCTAAAGCTCTTCTGGAGGATAATATCGAAGCACATTTATTATTGATAATAATTGATAGAATACGAACGATTCAGTGTGAGAGAAATTTATCTTTTTACAAAGGCATACTGGAGAATTATATCAGCATTTACGGTAAAAAGTCGAATTTTGTGTTTTTATTCTGTTTAATAATGTGTTGTTCTAGATCATTTACCTAATTTAAAAGTGTTAGGAATGACAGTGCAGGATATAGAGATGAGAAAAATTCAAATCGTTAAATTAATTTGCTATATTCCTGAACCGTGTCCGAAGTTGAAACAGATACTCAAGAAATTAGATAGGAATTCTCCGTATTGGAGGGAAATACAACATCTCCAAACTGAAAGGTAAGTTTGAACATCGTGCATTAACGACAGAAAGCATTCCACAGTTGGCAATTTTTCCTCACACCAAAATATCTTTTTTTTTCAGGTATGATTTCTTAAAACCCAACAAAAATATTATTGGTCCTTTGAACGGCCACTTTTATATTGAGAGCTGTCTTCTCAATAATTTATGAATTTTATAATATTCTGTTATACATTAATTTATGTAAATAGATATGAATAAAACATGTTTTAAGTGCCTAATACTATGATTTTTTTAATGTACCATTTTCATTTTTCAAATCATGATGGGCCTACGGATGGGCAATGCAACGACCTGTCGAATATTTTTTGAGGTTAGTACTGGTGGTCAAGCATTGGAAATTTAGCTGTTCTTTAAAAACGTTTATTTGCTTGAAAAATTGTTTCTGAGGGAAATTTTTATTATATTTCTAGTCAATCGTACTCTCAGAACATTAAAACAAGGAAAATGATCACAATTAGGTGCATTTTTATTAGAAATGTGTACCAAAGTCGGATGTGTATGTGGTTCAAGGATTTTCTTGAATATTTTAGAACATTCAAAGTGTTTTACTTGGTGTCTTATCCACATGTTGAAGACACTCAACATGTGGATAAGACACCAAGTACCAGGAAACAAAGGAAACGTTGGTCAGCATGAAGAAAAATAACTTTATTTCTGCATAAAGTGAAAATAAAACAATAAGATGTGTAAAGTATAAAGAATTGGTCATAGTCCAGCCAGAATGCTCTCAGATATTTTCCATAACATCTTGGCTGATAGATGATGCAGTTTCATCAAGCAGCACAGAGACATCAGTTTGCAAGTCGCTGTCTTTTCTACGAGTCTCCTTGAACACTGTAGCCATCTGTAAAAAGCAGAAATTCAGTAGTGGCCAGCCATAAGTACTGTTAAATGGAACGATATCGTCTTGGGTCGTTCGGATAGAGAGTTTTGAGGTGGATTGCGATGATATTTTCCGGATTTTAGAAGAATTTCGATCATTTTCTGGCAAATTTTGAATGTTGACATTGAAGAGAAAGAGGTAGAACTTAGACTGATTTCGGTTATTTGGGGGTCGAAATGAGGAAAAACGACTTCTTTAAATCTTCACTAAACGGAAGAGTACAAGATTCAACCTTCAAGATGAATTTTCAGAAAGTTATGAATGAATTCCTTAAGGACCATAAGGATTTTTATTTTCGACTTTCAGGTCGTTTTTTTCGAGGAAATCGTTCGAAAATGAAAAATATGCATGAATTTGGAAGAATTCCTCAAGTATTTCTTGGTGTATTTTTGTAGGATTGCAGAAATAATGCAAATTTGTTTCTTCTTATCCACATTTCAAATACTTACTTGCGGTGAGTATTGCTCCACTTTGTCCAAGAGCGTGTCTGGATAACCTGGAGAGTAATATCTGACTATCTCTTCAGGGAATGATGCGTTAATCACAGTTATATACTCCAGTAAGGTACTACCAGGCTTGGCATCGATCTCTTGTATCCTCTTCAGTGCTCCTGTGGTGACAAATAACCTTCGAGCTTTTGGGTCGTGAGGTAGAACCTGAAATTGTTGAAAGTCGATGGTCAATAAAATACTGCATACGAATAATTTTCTATAAAATATAGTGTGACAAGAAAAACCTCAGATAAACTCTTTTTCATTTCACTTTATTAAACAGAAGAAATTGAACAAAACAACAACAAATAATAATATAGCTTGAACATTTGTTAAAAATATATTTAAGCCGTTTCGAAGTAGCTTCCTTTGGCGGCGATACACAGCTTCAGACGCTTCTTGAAATTTTCGGCAATGGGCCGCAGCTCCTCGGGCGTTAATCGGTTCCATTCCCGCCTCCCGGCGCAGAGATTGCTTCAGCGACTCCAAATTTTTGTGTTTTTTAGCACAAGCCCTGTGCTCTGTGCTCCTAAATCGACCACACGCTGTATTCCATTGGTTTGAGATCCGGTGAGTAGGGCGGTCATTCTGCAGATGAGATGAAACAAGGAAAATGGGTATTACTATTACACCATTCTTGCGTCATTTTCGCTCTGTAAGCCGGAGCGGAGTCCTGTTGAAAGGTCCAATGCGTATCGCCGAAGTGCTGCTTGGCCCACGAAAGTACTACGGCCTCGAGGATGTCGCAGCGGTAGACTTCTTGATTGATTTTGACCCCTTGATCCACGAAAACTAAGGGAGTTTTACCACTGCCGCAAATTCCGCCCCAGACCATGACGGATTGCGGATTCTGACGGTGTTCGACGATGGCCGATGTACCGGGAGCCTCTACGGACTAGACTCTGTCGTTTTGGTGGTTGTGGGATTGTTCTACGGTGAAAAGCTTCTCATCTGTGGAGAGAATTCGCTCCCATTGCTGACCGGCGGCGAGACGAAGGAGTTGGCGCCTTTGGAGTCGTAGGCGCTTGTTTTCCTCCGTGAGGAGTTGAACTCTTTTGAGCTTGCATGGCTTGAGGTTGAGCTCCTTTTTGGCATTTTGACGGACTGATTCGCGGTTGATACCATAGACTTATCAGAATGGATTGTAAGTCTAAGGTTGATACCGGTCTCACAGGCTATTTTCCTCATGGAAACCCTCGGATTTCGATTGACTCGCTTCTTGACGATGTTGCGATTGCTAGGTGTATTGACAGTGCGATTTCTACCACTTCCTGGACGACGACCATCATGGCCAAGCTCCTTGAAACGACGAATTGCATCGGACACGGTTTGTCGAGGCACATTGAGCAAACGAACAATTTCGCATTGACGCCTACCTTGACGAAACAGCTCCAAAATCGCACTACGTTTGTTTGACATTCTAAAACTCTGTGAAATGAAATTATATCAAACTGAAAATTCACATAGTAGTACCTACAGGAAAGTGTAGAGAAACCAAGAGAATAACAATTATTTGGCTGCGCTGAAATACTTTTGTCCCAGACCACAGCAAAATTTGTCCGAAGTTTTCCTTGTCACCTTGTAAATACTACTTGTCTAAGACGAAGAGGCTGTATTTTCATAAAAATGCGACCACAGCCGAAATACGATTGATATACATTTTTTAATATTTTATGACAGTGCAATATTTTTGTGAACCTACCCTGTAACAATGCAGATATCGTGATATTTGTCCGTAATAGTAAATCAGGTCACGGGTACAACCTCTGACATTCATTTGATGCGTTCTAAATTGTAGGTACATTAATTTCTACTGATTGTCCCCTTTATTGCGTAGCCAATTTGTTCAATGTATATTATGACCCAGCTACTGCAATCGAGTAGGAAACGACTCGTCACGAAAATTTTAATGTCTGTTATCAATATGCCCACGAGGTAAAAGAATTCTTTTCAGCAAGCCTAGTCAAGGGCAGGGGCACAATTTTTTTAAATAAGCGAAATTTTTCGTCCTAGATTTGAGATTTTCAACTTTTTGTGTGTCATATTTGTAGGGCTGTTTCAACCCGAAAAATTGCACTGGACGAATGCTGCTTTCTATTTATTTAAGGGTGTCGCCAAGGGAGGGTAGAGAAATGCTCCATGTTTACCAACTCCCATCTGTCAACTTTCGATCTGTCAAGTCATAATCATGTCACATTGCACCCTTTGCATATACTTGATCAGGTTGATATTTGGCCATGAGCTGTATAATTAAAAACTCACAGTGAATTTCATGAAGATCCTTTGAAAAAATCGTTATCATCGTGCCATTATGAGAACTCATATTCGCCTTGAAGATCGATACTGAAGACAACTTCCAGCAACACTTGATCCGACAAAATTGGATCGGAATTCATGGAACGTAAACATAGGAAATGTCACCTTCCTGTATCGCAATTGGATCGTCTCCAAATTACCGCAATCCACGTTTCTTGCAACGTAATTGACTTCTTCGATTCGCCGGTTCCGACCGGCGATAAACAATCGCGTGATTTGTGTAAATATTGACGGAACCCACCCCACAGGCGAAGGTATAAAACAGGTGACTTTTACAGCGTTGAGGATGGTTGTGGCGGATGTTAAGGTCTACACGGACAACACGAATCGAACGATCCATAAAAACTTTTCAAGGCACCCTTTCAATTGAAAACAGTCATTTTTTCTCGTTATACAACTGGCGCCCAACATGAAGCAATTATAATTTCAAACTATTCCGAATTTCATAATCAGAAGAAGCAATAGCACAAAGTTATCCAGGACTCAGAGGAAAGACGTAGTAATTTCTCAGTTCACCAAAGTTTCCCTTGAATATGTCCTCCAATAGTCGTTGAGACCGTATATGGGAACATTGTTCCCGCTGCACCAAATCTTAGAGGTCGATTCAAATTGAACGAAGGTCATATGAACTTCACAACGGTGCCACGAACAAGGAAATAAAAGAGATCCAGTGGTATTCCACCGATTTATATTGAGGTTACTGTTCGTAAAGCAGCAAAGGCCTTGATGACGTGCAGAAGGCTTGGTGATGTTTCCCAAAAATACTGCGATAGATGTACGTCTTGAAGGTGAGCCCTCCATTTTACAGACTGAGACACTGGCTGTTCACGTATGCGCCGAGGAGTGTCATAAAATGAATCCCAAAGGGGCGTATGTGTTCATCATCATGGACAGCCAAGCCACGCTGAGGTCCCTGGAATCTACCAGGGTTCTCTTCTGTCTTGGGAGTGCCGTAACACAGTAAAGCAACTGGCCAGAGGCAATTAAGTGAATACTATGGGTGCCATGGTGTTGAAATGAAAAATCCGATGAGCTGGCGAGAAGTGCATCAAGCTTAACACCTGCTGGACCTGAGCCTTTCTGTGGGCTTGGAAAAGACTAATATAAAGCTCAACAATGGGTATTGGACAACAGAATAACCCTCTGGAGAAACTTTCCTGGACCTACTCAGTCCAAGAAATTCGTGATGATTTCACCGACCTATACCTGAATACATGGTATGCAGAGCTGGCTGGCCTAAGAATCATTCATATGGGGAAAACGGTACCCACTGGATACCCACGAGGTAACGGCCAAGACTCCTTAAGATGTTGTCTGTCTTATCAACACCATCGATGACCTCCTTGGGTTTCAATGAATGAGTAGGATAGAGAACAAAAGATCTTTATGGTCGTAGTTCTCGGAAGGCTAACCGAGCCATAAAGACCCCGGTTCAAATAACACTAATAATGAAGAAATTGGACTAGCAGTCTTAGGACGATATCCTCTTCGTTGTAATACTAATAATGAATCTTAATTAAAAAAAAACCCACCTGATATAACTTGGGATTTATTATTCTGCTGTCGCCGAAGCTGTGGATCATCAGAGCGAAATTGATGAAAATACAAGAGCTCTCTTGGAAAGAAGAATGGACTGCTGTACCAATTCTTATTACCATGAGAATTAAAATATAAAATGAATGTATGAAATGGAATTTTTTGTGGAATGATTCGATTATTGATTGCAATCCAAGCTTTCATACCAATTCGAATTTAAACAATATTGGCCGCAGCAGGTCACCCTATTTAACGTCACTCGCTGTGAATTCACTCCATTTCCGCAGCTTTTCCTCTAGTCAGCAGGTTTCGATTATGAATATTTAAATTTAATGAAAATGTTCGAATTTCGAACAAATACCACAAAGTAAACACTGTAGGAAATGGTACTCATGGTTGGTCTTACTTGAAGAGATGTATCTGCTGGCTTCCTGGTTTCGTATAATCATTGAGTTCAAATATACATAGAGACACAGCCCAGTTCAACGATTTGAAGCTAAATTTTGTGTAGTTCCTTCACCGGTTCATAGATGGATAAGTGTGTTTCAGAGAAGCGAAAATTTTTACTCCCGCATCTGGCGGTAAGTAGCTGAACTATAAGGCACTATTTCCGAAGCCGAATGCGATGACGATCAGGACCGGCATAAAGAAAAGTGGGATATTCAGTGTTTCATCACCTGATTTTTTTGATGCAATAAAACGACAATTATTTTTTATATTTCATGAATATGAAATACTGATGTATAAAAAAATAAATGCATGCAATTTTTTCTTCATTCTTAAGTACATATCTATAAATAGATTTTCTATGAATTTTTAAAAATATTTAATTTTTAATAAACAGCGGGATGCTTCTGTGTCGAGATTCCTTTGGTTTTTTTCTGTCCCCTATACAGCTTCAATCTAAGCAGTTGTCTCAGCAAATGTATCCTGTGCTTTTCAAATTCTGGAGTTAACGGATAGTTCCAATCTTCTATAAATTCATTTAGTTTATTTTCTTAGAATATACCTTTGAAGTCATATCTTTTCTGATTTTGTGACCATAATTTTCTTTATGACCAACAGCGCTTTCCTCATCAAATGTTTGAAATCGGTTGAGGGAATTCTCAAATGTATCCGATTTCGATTTGCAATATATATCCAATCATTACCAAGCTTATTGAAATCATCAATGAGGAGTGCTATTTCGCACTTACCGCATTTGTTTTTTTTTTTGCGATGTTCCTCATCAAATACCAATACCCCTAGAAACTTGCGATTGAGTTGGATTCTAGGGTATTTAGGGGTTCAATTAACTCTTTATCCCTTATATAATCTCACGAGGCTCACCGTTGCCTGAATCCGCAGAAGGAATGGTCGAATCTGTCCAATCAATCACGTCAATGGACTTTCAGATTCTCCCATTGTACACAGGTCGAATTCATTGTCGTCTTGGCAGTTAGAATTATCGTAACATTTTTCAAAACAACCAGTCATGACCGACTGCAACCCAAATCTGAAGCATCGAGCTGAAGGGTTTGGATCTAACCCCTACGCTGTCTTATTTTGGAGAATGAATTCTCGATTGGGTCCTGGTTGAGCCGACTTTTTATCAAATATGGAAATGTTTCCTTCGTCTCCTCCCACAATTGAAGGATGCTACTGATGGTTTGTATCAAACCGTTGAAACAATTGGGAATATTTTTCCCAACTGTCCAAGACTTAATGAATTCAATTGATTCGGTCAGAGTTTGTATTGCTGATGGCTGATAATTTCCCTCAAATTTTCCATTCGAATTGAGGCAGTCGAAAAGATCCATTTTCAGAATGAACTGAGCAGTTGAATTGGCACTTCTCGACCTCAGCTCGCCAATTGCAATGACTGTTCTTATAGCCGAATATAAAGTTTTGATGAAAATCTGCGTGGTCAATTTAACCTTCATTATCTGGAAGGCGTTTGGATTTGTGTGGTTTTCAGTTACCTTCAAGAGAGTACGAGAAAGACAAATTCTTTTCATCGATTAAGTACGTTTCTTTTATGTCCCTCCAAGAAACATTTTCACCCCTCATTTCCTACCTGAGAACACTCCTTTGTAGAAATTCATGGCTAATAGTTCATCATTATTGAATCACACCGTTCGTAACAAATTTGGACGAATCCGACCCTGCCTACGATTCATAGAACTAGAGGAAAATAAATCTCCTACAGATTTCTATAAATGAGTATTGACAAAATGGATCGGACGAATATAGTTCCTTTAGTAGCTACTATGTGCCGCCACTTAAGTTGTCAAATTGGCAAGTAAAGTGCCAAAAATTTGTGCATCAAATCAATGAACTGGGTTGTGTCTCTATGTATATTCAAAGTCAATGGTATAATGTACCGAGAAAAGTACTTATCTCACGGAACGGATTCACTTTAAGGCACGAATATAAACTGCTCAGACTTGGGGGAGAAAGCGAGTGTATATGTCTTCTGGCGAGCTGAGCCCCATGACCGTTGCGACTAGTGGCAGTGGTATGATTGAGAGAACAGGTACGACCTTTTTTGACCTGGTTCTTCTTTGTTACCGAGGAAGTCGTGTAAAATCCTCCCGTCCGTCCCCTCCTTTAGACTCCCGCAAAAATCGATGAGAGCGCGCCACGACCGACTTCGCTCAGCGCCAACGTTGCCCCACAGATGATCGTATTGATTTCCGGATATCCGTCCGGTAACCACGTCCCGTACGCACTCCGCGATGCCGGAAACGCAGTCGAAACGATGAAAAAAGTGCCGGATCCCTGTCGTCCTCAACGGTTGTGCGTCACCGGCTCCGCTCTGCTCCCCATCCGACCCCCCGCGTCCGACAGGGCCAGGTGGGGCACCAGGAACGTCCGACTCTTCCCCCAGGACCCGGAGGACGACTCGGCCGCGTCGGGATACTCGGGAACCGCGCCGCGGGACCATAAACGCGCGGTTAAGAACGTGTTGACGCCGAACGTGACCGACTGCCGGTCCGCGGGCGTGCGGAGCGGTCTGTTGCGGCAGATCCACGAAACCGTAGAAGTGGACGATTTTCGCAGGCTTCTGGATAAGCTGGTGAGGGACGTGGGGCGCGGGGAGAAGGAGAGGCGTGCGGACGCCCTCCAGTCGCGGCGCTACATCGACGCCTTGCACCGGGAGCTTACCGAGCACATGGAGGTGTTGAGAACCTTGGCGGGGGCCGCGGACGAGGCGTCCGACGCGGCCAAAACAACAACAAACGCTTAAACGCGTCACACACGCTCGCGTACGCTCCCCGCGACGACAGTCGGTGCGATGAACTTGCCGGATACACACAGGCCCATTTCCCGATGTTTTCTTAACGACGTTCCAATGCCAACCTGATCGATCGCGGTATCGAGTGTCGCCCATCAATTAGCGATCGTTCGCGAAAGTATCCAAGTTAACCATGATATAACGACAGTTCAGTGTTAAATTTCCGAAAACTGTGCGTCGTTTTTCGAAGTTGCCTTCGTCAACTGTGATAACTCGAGATGGACTGTAACGCTCCTCCGGCTCAGATGCCGGTGGCCAAGTCGGACAGGAAGGTCCTGAGGGAAACCCTTTACTCGGAAATCTTGCAGAGGCACAGACGGAGCATATTCGCTCTGGGCTCGTTCCTCAGGATGTTGAAGTCCAAGAAATCCAACTACAACGTCATAAAGCAGGACGGCGAGTCGGATTAGAGACAGTGGAAAAATATGGTGTATACAGGGTGAAACGTGCTGCTCAGGTTTAGAGGTGTTCCAAGACGATCCAACGTTATACTTCACAACCATTTCATCCCTTATTTCAACCATACCATGCTCTAAATTTTCTACATATTTTATGGTGGAGAGACTTTTGGAACCCCTACAATTTTGACCAGTCGCTGTTGAGTCGTTGTTGCTTTTTTACCTGTTTTATTTATTGATATTTTTAGAGAATGTTACACTGTTTATACATTATCGTTTTGGTGTTGTAGACGTTTATCAGATTTTTAAGTAGGTTAGATTTCAGTGTTTATATCGAAAAGTTGATTTTGCCCCGTTGTTGATTGATTTATCAGAGTAATCAGGTAAGTTGAATTTGCTGAGGAAGACGCAATAATGATCGCATGAGGAAATGTTTCAAGCAATCGGAGTTATATTTCAATATACATACTGTCCACTTTGTTCTAGCAGAACTCAACAGTCTACAAACTTATTTCAAAGAAAAAAACTCATATCCAAATATGTATTAAAAAAAATAATCTGGAGATGTTCAATCCAAATCAGCATCTCATTCTATTCTAAGTCAACTAAATGCCTTCTGCCTTAGTTGTTACCCATTAATAAAATTTGACAAATTCAAATATCCTGAAAATTATCCTTCACAAAAATATGATATGATATCTTCTGACATTTTTCGTATCAGCCTCAATTCTAAATTAGTGTTCAAAATGTTAACCATTTTATTACGAACATAAATTCCTTACTTTCCAGTCTCATACATTTATTTTCAGTTTCAAATGAAGACTTTACACAATTAATTTGAGAAATAGCAAATTTGAGACTTAACACGTTCAAATTAATACTTAACACTCAAGTTTAGAACTAAGATAATTAACTTGTTTCCCTGTCTTAAACCTCTTCAGCTTCGTAATGAGGCTTAACACAATCAATTTGAGACTTTACAAAATCAAGCTGAGACTTTACAAAATCAAGCTGAGACTTAACACATTCAAATTGTGACTTGACACTCAAGTTGAGAACCAACATTCTTCTGACATTTTTTCGTATCAGCCTCAACTCCAAATTAGGGTTCACAAAATTTTATTTCAAACATAATTCACTTGTTCACTTGTCTTATTCCTTTTCAGCTTCATATTGAGACTTAACAGTCTTAACACAATCAATTTGAGACTTAATGAAATCAAATTGAGACTTAACACGTTCAAATTGCGACTCAACACCCCAATTGAGAACTAACATTTTCAAATTGTTTCAACGGAGATTGTATCTATTTGAAATTGATTATTCTCAATTCTTCCCAAAAACTGCAAATTTGTAACCTTTTAAAAAATATCTTCTGACATTTTTCGTATCAGCCTTAATTCTAAATTAGTGTTCACATAATTTTATCCATTTTATTGTTATGTTATACTTTTTCATCTTCATATTGAGACTGAACAATCAATTTACACTTAACAAAATCAAGTTGAGACTTAACAGTCTCAACACTTTCAAATTGAGACTTAACACTCAAGTTGAGAACAAACATTTTCGAATTGCTCCAAAAAATGCAATTTTGTCATTTTTCTGAGGTGAATTGATCCATATTTTTTCTTGAAACAAATTTTTCTGTCAACTGAATTCCTGCTAGAACAGAATTGATCATTGGAATGTATATTGTTGGGAAAATTTCATTGTATAAACTCAACCAGGCCATAAAAAAACTACATAATATTTAAGCGATTGTTATGGAAGGAACAAAAATAACAGAACCCCAAAAGACTGCCAGCAATCAACAATTTCCCATGTCTAAACTTCTTTCGACCAACTTTAATATTATTTTTCTGCGATCGCCTTTTTAGTTTGTAGTGTTGCAATTTTTTATACCAGAAATTGTATACAAGATTCTGCTTGCAAATTTGAATTTAATGCTATTTCATTAAAGAAGAAAAATGAAAAATAATCGGGAAATTTGCAAATTTTAACATTTCTTTTGGCGGTCGTTGATAAAACTTTGTACTATAACTTCGACATACTACATTATGAAATCACTGTAAAATTTTTACAGTGCGCTTTCATAAAGTCCTTCTCACAGCTCACTAGAGACGTGAATTATTTTATGATTTAATTTTTTAATTGTAAGTAATGTTCTTGAATTTTCTTGATAAGAGATGGAATTTTTTCACTTAGTTTGAATGTAAAATCGTTGGAAAATTTTAATATTTTTATATGATTATTTATCTCTCATTTATATTTTGTACAGTTACAATTCCATTTAAAGGCTTTTTTAGCGAAAGTTCATTATATTCCGTTCATTCCTATATATCATGAATATTCAAATTATAAGTTAATTAAGTTGAAGTGTTTTCGATAAATTAATTTTTTACTCATGATTTTCAAATTTCATACCTGACTTTTTCCCGCAAGAGTTTGTCTGGGTTTCAAATATCTCAATTATTTGTTTTTCAAAATACGATCCTATCTCGCCATTTTTTGTATTCATGAATATTGTTGCTATGTTAATTTGACTCTTCTGCATTATTTTTTGTTCAATTTTCTCTCCGGTTGAATTACATCGTAATTACAACGTCAAGGATAAGCCTAACCCTTGAAATTAAACTAATTGGAAGGCCATTTCCAATTGTCGCTATTGATTTGGTTAATTGATAACATTTCAATTTACATTTCTGAACCCGACCTTGCTGTTCAGTCAATGGCAATTGGCAAATGGATCAAATTAGATGCCTTATGTAAGTTCAAAGCTTCTGTGTTTATGTTGACTATTTCAGTTGATCGAATTTCAGTAGACAAAGGATCGGAAAAAAATTAAAGTTTGGATTAACAGAGAATTTTTAGATGGATTTGCAATGCGTCAAAACTTATGCAAAATATTTTTCAGATAATATTATTGTTTACCCAAGATCGGAATTTTCCTCAAAATGTAGAAATTTTGTTTACGAAAACGAAATGATTATCGATGTTGTTTTCACAGATATCAATTACTTCACATCAATAAATGACCTATTTCTAACATTCCGACCTTCTTGATAAATGGAATGTGGGTATAATGAAAGTATTAACTACGCAGTGTCCTTAGAAAATGTGTCACTCTGGTCACTACCTTAAATTGAACAATTTGTTGATCTTTATGAATCAACAAAGGAAACAGAGCTATATAATCATTAATTATATAAGTCCCACTTTGAGGGCAGGTTCGTAGTGAGCCTTCTGATACGCTGAGTTAAAAAAATGATATTAATAGAAAATTAAACAATTGAAAAGAGAAATAAAAAAGTTTGGAATCGTTAAAATATCAACAGCATTCATGCAACAATAAACTGAAGATAATGCGGATTGCGGAAGATAAAAATATAGAAAGAAGTAATAAAAAAAAAGAATTTTGCTTGAATTTCCAAACCTACATTGAAAAATAATTACATGATTATAAGATTAACGAATATAATGAACTTTCAAGCTTTTTCGTTGAAACCAAAAGCAACCTGTATTATAATGGAGAAAATCCGAATATACGGGGGTTGATCGAAAATTCGCATACCTAGACCTACTTTTTTCGGTCAAGTCAAGGCCTTAAAACGATGTGGAAATTTTCGATCACCTCCCCATGTCTTGTAAAAATGTAAATCTGATTTTCTATGTTGAAACATTTTATACCTGTCAAAATTTATAAATAAGTATACACATATATTCTAAATTGCACCTTTGAAACAGTTTTCACACAGCATATATTGTAACTGATGCCTGCATTTGCATTTTGAATATAACATTTTTGATTATGACTGTGTTTTTTTTGGCGGAATGAATTTTATCCGAACACTAGAATTTTTGAATGAAGAGAGTGAGGACTGTAAATGTAGGTACCACCTTATGTTTTCTGCAGCACACACAATTCTGCGATATCTCTCTAACCTCTAACGTTTTAGTTTTGACCCTTTATTTTGAACAAGCATTCTTTTGCATCAATTCAGAAACACCCTGTGGATACTTCCAAATAAAATAACTATTTTAAAGTAATTTCGTTCGAAGGTGAATTCGCCCCAGTTTAACTCAAATTATGAGTCCATTTCTGCCTAAATCCCATTTAGTGAACAGATTTGGCTGTCACGATATGACCTAGTTTGTATTCCGCATCTTTGAAGAAATATTAATTGAATAACTACGACCCTACCAGGATCAGGTGGTTGAACGTCGATATAAGCAAAATATTACCGGCATAATCCCCTTAAGCTACGGTTTCCCCCGTCTTTGAAGTCTTCTCGGTCTATAAATCCGACAGCTTGTCCTGGAAAATTGATTGGAACCTCCTTTTTGGGGTAATTTGAGTAGAAGAGAAACCTGAATCACGCTCATATTTAACAAGTTCTATCTGAAGTTATAAAACGACAGTTTCATATTGCTGGAATAATTGAATCAGCTTTTCTGATTCCTTCTTCACGTAATACACTGCGCAAAAAAATTAACGCACATTATGGAAATCTCAAATTTATTCTACAACTGAAGGTGTTCTCAATGATAATTATTTTTATCAGAATTATGCATGCATATGTTATCCACTTTCAACTTCAAAACAGATGTTTTCTCCCAGCAGGAATAAAAAAAGATGATATCAGATTTTGAATGTATTGGCTCCATTCTAAAATCAGTTGTTCTCGATCAATTCTAGTCATCAATAGTTTTTCTTTCGTTTGATTTTCTACACTCGATCGCTATGCAACGCGAAACACGCAATTTGACCTAAGAGGAATGTGTCCAAGCGGTAGTTTTGCGAGAAGAAGGGTGGACATACACAAGAATTGCAGAAAGGTTTGGAGTTTCCCATACAAGTGCAGTGTCCAGAATGTTGCAGCGATTCAGGGTGACAGGTATGAATGTCCGAAGACCAGGACAGGGTAGACCACGGGTAACAACTGCCATTCAAGAACGTTACTTGAGAGTTCCTTCGTTGAGACAACGGTTTGCAACCGCTCGCCTCCTTCAAAATCAGCTTGAGCAAACTCATGAGGTGCAAATTAGCACTCAGACGATAAGAAATCGCCTCAGAGAATATGATTTAAAGCCTCGTGTCGCGGCAAGAGGCCCAGCTCTCACACCAGCCCATCGAAGGGCGCGTTTGGATTTTGCGAGAGAGCATATCCATTGGGAAGAGGCCGATTGGGAAAGAGTTCTCTTCACAGAGTCTAGATTCTGCCTTTACCATTGTGATCGACGTTCCCTTATATACAGACGTCCACATGAATAATATGCTCAGTGCAATTTCCTGGATACTACTGGTTTCAGGGGAGGATCGATTATGGTATGGGGTGGAATATCTTTGACTGCTCGCACAGACCTAGTGGTCGTTGATAATGGAGCTATGAATGCTGATAAGTATATAAGGAACATTCTTGAAGAGCATGTAGTGCCATTTGCCCCATACATTGGTGAAAATTTCATTTTTATGGACGATAATGCCAGACCCCATCGTGCGCGCATCGTTCAGGAGTACCTTGAAGAGGTTGAAGTCTCTCGAATGGAATGTCCAGCAAGAAGTCCATATCTCAATCCGATTGAGCAGGTTTAGGACAACCTCAATAGAAGGCTGAGAAGTTCAGAAAATCATCCAGCTACTCTTAATGACTTAGGAATCCAACTAATAAATGGTTTAAACTTATCATACAGCTTACTTAAGCAATCATGGCTTCCATTATAGAAATATTTCATCTTATTAGCCATCTAAACATCTGGGGTCATTTAAAAAAAATAGAATGTCTTGGAAATGCTTGGAATTGTTGGAAATGCTTGGAATTATGTGGAAATGCTTGAACATTCTCCAGTATTTGGAAATGTTGTACACATTTTTTGATCGTGATCACCACCTCTGGTTTTAACCTGCAAGTCTTTCCAAAGAGCCTATCGCATGCCCATATGGCCTCTGTGGCCTTGGATAGAATTTTGTCGATGTTCTGTTTCCAGTTGAGTTTACTTCTTGCAGTTGATGTTATTGTTGATCATTTGATGACACCTGAAGCGCTACAAAGTGTTGATTGAAACATTTAATGAGAACCTAATTACTGCCCAGAAGAAAAATAAAGAGATGATAGTCGGACGGAGCCAAATCTGGTAATTCTAACACTAAATCAGCAATTTTTTGCATGGCAACATGAGATTTGTGTACTGGGGCGTTGTGCTGTAAAAACAAAATACCTTTGGATAGCTTTCCGAGTCTTTTCCCTTTAATTTTTTTCTGTAGAGTGGTCAGTTATGTCGAATAGTAATCTCCAGTTATGGTTCTACCCTTATCCAAAAAATCAATCATGATTAATCCATAGCAATCCCAAAAAAACTGAAGCAAGAACTTTTCCAGCAGATTTTTGGACACGAAACTTCTTAGGTCTTGGAGAACCAGAGTGTCGCCATTCCATCGATTGTTGCTTTGTTTCTGGATCGTAGAAATGTACCCAAGTCTCATCCATAGTAACAATTCAGATCGAACGCGATGCTTCTACCCTTGCACGCTTTTGGTCAACATTCAAACATTTGGGGATCCATTTTGCAGAAATTTTTCTCATGTCCAAATTGACGTGAACTTTATGATGAACGCGTTCGTATGTAATCTTCAGTGCTTCAGATATCCGTTTTAGCCCAATTCGACGGTCTGATAAAATCATGTCATGAACGACATCGATATTTTAGGGGAATGACACAGAAACTGGCCTTCCCGATCGGTCATCATCTTCAATGGAAAATTTACCTCTTTTGAAGCTTGCAGTACAATTTTTCACGGTCGCATACGAAGGACATTGATCACCAAGGGTATTAACCATATCTTCGTAAATCTGCTTGCCTCTTATACCTTTTAAATACAGGTATTCGATGATGGCTCGATGCACATCTTTTTTTTCAATTTATTGCGTAACTGTGGTTTACTTTTTTGACGTCGAACTCTACACTGACACTTCTAATAAGTTATTGTTCTTTGATATGGTATCGCAATATTTTGTTCATGCATAGAACTGGTCTTGGCTAACTAGATATCAATACATCCTCGTATAGTATCGCCTTCAATTGCTCCCATTATTGTAAGGATGTAGGGTTTTATGTAATGAGAGAATGGACTAGCAAGTACACCAGTGGTGTCACTACCATAGCAGGATAATGACAAACCGGTCTCTGACTTGTTAGTCGTCATCATCAGTGTCACATAACCCTGCGGTAGCAACCAACTGAAACGGATATTACTCCTATTCTGTTGCCTTCACAGGGTCGACGACGTATGTTTGAACAGGCTGAAAATGAGCCTCGCCGATTTCCTCCTCCTCAAATCAGAGCAACGCGACGAATATAACATTCCGACCACAATACCTGATCGATAAACTTGTGGAATGCCTCGTATCACCGTTCTCTCCCCCTTGTCGCGATTGCATTGAACGAAGTCGTTCCGTGTCACCAGAAATTGAAGACAATGTCGCGGGGATCTCTTCGTCCGCACCATCGGCCCCCCCAACTTGGAGGAGGAATGCAAAAGGTTTCCGATACGATTAACGGCATGCAGTGAATGGAGAATGATGGAAATATGGTTGAAATTGGAAACACTTGAATTGTGTAGTCCGACAGGTGAGTTTGAATGCCTGATGGTAACTTCGTTCGAAAGTTGACGTCTTCTTTTGTTGTTCCCCAGTTTTGGGCGTATTGAAATTGAGTCATTGAATTTAGGAACTTCTGTTGGTATGTTAGGATAAAATAACTGTGTTGAATTGGGTTGTTTGGAAGAAGTTTAGGATGGATATTCTCGGAACTTTTCGTCCTAAGTGATCCACACCAAAGAAATTAAAGATACTCAGTATGCGGGGAATGTAATGAATGTATAAGCAAGATCCAAGGGTGCTGTTGAAGTTAGGCCTTCAAACAATTCTTCTATAACGCTACAAATGTGAGATACAAAAAATATACGAACAGGTGACGGGGCGAGTGGATAGCAAGGTAGTTGTCGAACGATTACGGACCGGATGGTAAGTGTAGTTCGACATTCCTATGACAAGAAAATAATCTCATTTTTTCGCTTGGTCTATCTTCGAACAAACTTGAGCCAAATAAAAGAAAGACAAAAAAAGCACAGTTGTGAACAATAGGAACTTGAGATCTTAAAAATGCTACTACACTGCGCAAAAAAAATTAACGCACATTCTGAAGATCTCAATTTTAATGAAAGTTAACTCTACATTGACTTTATAACTTATTTTTTATGTTCTCTCGGGAAGGTTTTGAACGAAACAAGACACATTAAATGGAAGAAAAATTCAGGATTTCACCGAATCTTATGTGAAAGAAGAGAAATGAACAATTTTCAAAATACCGAAATGCTGATAAGTGATTTAATACTTGGTATTTCCACCCCTTGCGTTAATTACAGCTCGGCAACGACGGTTCATACTCATAATGAGTGATCTTAAAATGTTCTGATCTAATCCTTCCCAGATTTCTCCGAGTTGGATTCCTAAGTCATTAAGAGTAGCTGGATGATTTTCTGAACTTCTCAACTATTGAGGTTGTACCAAACCTGCTCAATCGGATTGAGATCTGGACTTCTTGCTGGCCATTCCATTCGAGAGACTTCAACCTCTTCAAGGTACTCCTGAACGATGCGCGCACGATGAGGTCTGGCATTATCGTCCATAAAAAACAAATGTATAGGGCAAATGGCACTACATGCTCTTCAAGAATGTTCCTTATATACTTATCAGCATTCATAGCTTCATTATCAACGACCACTAGGTCTGTGCGAGCAGTCAAAGATATTCCACCCCATACCATAATCGATCCTCCCCCGAAACCAGTAGTATTCAGGAAATTGCACTGAGCATATCTTTCATGTGGACGTCTGTATACAAGGGAACGTCGATCACAATGGTAGAGGCAGAATCTAGACTCATCTGTGAAGAGAACTCTTTCCCAATCGGCCTCTTCCCAATGGATATGCTCTCTCGCAAAATCCAAACGCGACCTTCGATGGGCTGGGGTAAGAGCTGGGCCTCTGGCCGCGACACGAGGCCTTAAATCATATTCTCTGAGGCGATTTCCTATTGTCTGAGTGCTAATTTGCACCTCATGAGTTTGCTCATCAGGCTGATTTTGAAGGAGGCGAGCGGTTGCAAACCGTTGTCTCAACGAAGAAACTCTCAAGTAACGTTCTTGAATGGCAGTTGTTACCCGTGGTCTACCCTGTCCTGGTCTTCGGACATTCATACCTGTCTCCATGAATCGCTGCAACATTCTGGACACACTCAGTGGCGGTGCTATCAATATTTTTGGGAGGTGCGAGATTAGAAAGTGGCGCCCCTACAACGATAAAACCGAATTATTGCTGTCATGAATTTAAATCATTGAAAAGTTCGTTTCACCAATTTGTGCGAGTTTTTGAGAGTAGGATCTTTCATAGTGCGAGTATAATAATAGATATTAGATTTGACAACTTTTATTTATTTCAAACAACTCAAATATGCACTTTTCTGGCTTTAGCTATCGCGAATTTTGTTTATCAATTTACAATATTCACAATATTTTGTGCAATAGCTTTTTCTATAGACAAAATTCCAAGATCGGATAGTCTTTATTGGCACATTGTAGATCGTAGAGTTTTCATAAGCTTCAATTCACTGAAACTTCGTTCTCCTTTGGCTACGTTTATAGGAACAGTTAGCAAGATACGAAACGCTGTCCCATTTGGGAAAATATCTTGCAAGTCGAAGAACTGTTATTGGCTCTGCTGCTTGAAGATTCTTCAATATTGGATTCAGGCTCACAAGTTCTTCAACAAAAGCATATCCAGAGATATCACATTTTTCACCATCACTCAAAGCGATTTTCAAATCAGCACAGGCAAAAAACTTCGTTATTTCAAATGGAACACCTTGAATATTACGGATTCATAAGAAGCGCGAAAAAAGGCCTTCTTAAGTTTCATTGAGCATTACCTATGGTAAGCTTCACAAGTGCTCAAAAAACCTTTCAAAAACTGACAAGTAACCAAAAAAAGTGAATTTGAGTAAACTACTTTTTAAACAAACAAGAAATACTCGAAGAAATATATTTGATTTTTAATTTGAAGTCTAAGAGTCATTCACTCTTGAAAAAGCTCTACTCCAAATTTTTCTCATTCTCATTCAACTATGACTTGAAACGTTCTAAGTGAAGAATCTTGGGTTGAATTCCATTATGTTGAAAATCTCAGATACCTTCAATATTTTCGAAGTGAAGACGAAGCTGTGTAAAAAGTGTTCAATATTCTTCATGTGGAAACTGAAAAGTGATATAAAATATAGGCTTGTATTCGAAAAAACAAAATTGGGTCAGCCCAGCAAAATTTGAACACCCTGTATAACCGGCAATATCTTCCATTTTGTATTAGATAAGAATGTCATAATAGAAAAGGAGTGATAATAAATAAAAACAAAATTGGGTAACAGGAAAAGTTTTATTAACATTTTGTTATTCATAAGGCCAACGTTTCGAGGATGGATTTCCTCTTTCTCAAGGCTAAAAAAGACAATCACAGAAGTGATAATCATATTATTGAAACACTCGTTTTGTTGTTTCTTATCGAAAGAAAATTGAATGTTAAAAAGCTACTCAATTAATTATGAGTTTATCTTAAATACACAATAAGAAATCCTAAATTCCTAAGACATAAAAAGTTAGAATACCTACCTAGTAAAAACTTTATAATTTTAACACTGAACAGAATCTCAACACAACGTGGTTTCGAATGTTTGTTCTCAGGAATTAGAAAAAAAGAAATGAAAATACTTCGTGAGATTCTCCCCCTTTATTTAAAAGAAAACTCTGATTGGAGGATGGGCAATCATAACAGAAAAGCCGCATTAAGAACAACTCATCAAAGAAGCCGCCTGAATCACGCATCAAAGGAGCCGCCCAATAAACGTTCGAAAAAAATACCGACAAGCGTAATGAACTTAAATATTTGATCGCAGGGAAAGACATGGCATGCCGACTGAAAACCCAAGCTGTTTATTGAAAATATATGAAAATATTTCTCTATTTTTTCGGTCGAATTGTATAGTCGCGCGAGTCCGAAAGAGGAGCAAGACTTCAAAATTCAACAGCCCCTAATTCCGCTCGTCGCGACGTCCCGTTTTATACCCCATATTTGATTTTGGTCGCACCGCTCGCACCGCCCTAGAACCGCCCCTGCAATTCTTGTGTATGTCCACCCTTCTTCTCGCAAAATTACCGCTTGGGCACATTCCTCTTGTTTCGCGTTGCATAGCGATCGAGTGTAGAAAATCAAACGAAAGAAAAACTATTGATCACTAAAATTGATCGAGAACAACTGATTTTAGAATGGAACCAATACATTCAAAATCTGATAATATCATCTTTTTTTATTCCTGCTGGGAGAAAACATATGTATTGAAGAAAAACGATGAAAGTGGATAACATATGCATGCATAATTCTGATAAAAATAATTATCATTGAGAACACCTTCAGTTGTAGAATAAGTTTGAGATTTCCATAATGTGCGTTAATTTTTTTGCGCAGTGTAGTTCTTTCTATTGTATATTTTATATGTCAACATTTATTCGAAAGATCTCAAGTTCCTTTTGTTCACAACTGTATTTGTGTTTTTTTTTGTCATTCTTTTATTTTGCCCAAGTTTGTCTTTTCCTTTATTCTAGGGCCTGAAGATGACCTCCTGAGAGGTCGAAACATGTGGCCTTAGTTTCCATTGAATTATTTGGAGTTGACACAGATTTTCTTCTTATCTAAAAGGGTGGTAGGCAATTGGAATCGACTCAGTGAAGAGACTGTGAATGCCAGTATCTTCAACCAGTTCAAGATCTTCAATGTCAGTCCATTATAAATGCGAAGGACCAATTTTTAACAAATCTCGATATAACTTCTTCTAACACTCACCTTGCTGTATTGCCCCATCACGTACTTCAGTATCTCTTGAGGAGCTTCGTAAAGCAGCGGCTCCAAAGCTGTGAGCAAGACGCACCTCTGCAGCACGGTCTTCAGCGTCGATTTCGACTTGAACTTCAGGTCTTCAGAGGAGGTCCTGCAGTTGTAGAGGTTGAGAATTCGCACGAGGGTGTTACCGTTGGCCACCTCTTGGGCATGGTCGGGGCTGTGTTTGCCCAGCTGGCCCAACGCCCATACCGTCACCGCTAGAATGGCGTCGTCTTGGCATTCGTTCAGTATCTTGGTCAACTCGCTGACTCCTTGGCTGGAGATTACTGACTTGGCCAGCTGCTCAGAGTGGGCTGTTTTGAAGAAAATTGATCGGAAGGGTTTTGTATTCAATCGAGCTCCAAACTATGCTTGATCATAGTGGCATGAAGTGATAGTATCCAAGGAAACTTAATGAAGCAGGCAAGACCAGCAAGTTCTCTAAAGTCTGGGTTCCTGGTCACTCCAGGACCCAGAGGAAAGGAAGAGACCAACACACCGGACAGAAAGGGAGCACGAACGCTATTTACTGGCCCAGAACCTTTCTGTCGTAAAGGCAAATTCACCTTTAAGGGAGAGTATTTGGAGAAGGAAGGAACTGAGAGAGAAGCACTCTCTAGGAATCTTCCAGGAATAAATAACACTATTTCTAATTCCCATCAACGATTTGCTGAAGGCAACTTCATGTCCAGTGCACAGCTTCGCGGATGATAGTAGGTACCCTCCATATCGCCTTTTCTTCTAGGGCTCCAATACCAGCCCGCCAAATCAGAAACGAACGAGGAAGGAATGTTTACAACATTCTGGACTTGGCAACAATTCTTGAATGGGGATCTAATAACTTGGTAGAATTCAACGCAAACAAAACACAAGCATGTCTTTTCTCTAGAAAAGCCGACCTTCCTGTGCCCAGCATAGAATTGTCAGGAGTGACCATACCATTGAAGTCATCCATTTCGATGCTTGGTATTACTGTCGGCAGTAACCTTTCTTGGGAGAACCACGTGAGATCCATTGCTAAAAGTAAATCCCAAAAACTTGGTTTTCTGCTTCGTGCCAGGAGCTATTTCACCTCAGGTCAGCTGCTTATGATCTATAAGGCACAGATTCGACCTGTCCTGGAATACTGTTCTCTTGTTTGGAGTGCTGCACCTAAACAAATCCTAAAACTCTTGGATTCTGTACAAAAAAGGGCAAATTGTCTCGTCCGTGATGCCTTGCTCACAAACTCGCTCACTTCTCTGGAACACCGTAGAAGAGTAGGCAATCTGTCTCTATTTTATAGATATTTCCATGGGCGATGCTCTTCTGAATTATCAGCAATCTTTCCCCCTCTGGCAGTCTCTTCGAGACTTACCCGTCAAGTTAAGTCTTCACATCCCTTCGTGGTCACTTTGGAGACCTGCAGAACATCCCTCTTCAAAGACTCGTTCATCCAACGAACAGCGAGGCTTTGGAACACATTGCCTAGGGAGGTGTTCCCCGAGGCATATTCCTACCTGCTTGCCCTTGGTTCTCACGATGTTCTCTGAACATTACAGGATATTCCTTTTCGTGAAAACCACAACATAAAAAAAATCCAAAAAGTTCCTTAGGGATTTGGGAACTGTAAGATCCAAGAACTATTTGGATCTCAGTATAGGAATAAGATAAGTCCTCTCGGTAGCTTCCTCACAAGAAATTGTCGCTTTAGGAAGCATATGATGAGGATTGACTTTTCAGAAACTGTTGAGTACAGAGAGAGGAAGAGGGAAGAGTAGAAAACTCCTGTTCACTTGGTAACAGACTTCCTCTCCATTGCAAGCCTGCGCGAGTAATGTCTTGGGCAAGAGGATTATAGGAGAAACCAGGATTTAACCTTGAAGTTGAAGACCTCTCAGGTACTGGAGTCCGTTGGAGCTCTGAGCTGGAGGGTGAGCTGTAGATACCTGTAGATACTGAGGACGCAGTGGAATGTGACCCCTTTACCAAACTATAACTAAAGTGGCACAAAGTTTCACTAGTTGCTGATGTAAGATCTTCCACAACGGTTTCTACAAGATTTGTATCAAGAAATCTTAAATTCTCCAGAATAACAAGGCAACAAACATCCCAATTACGATTTATCCTCGAGGAATCGCTGGAAGAAAGCGTTAAAAATTGAAACGGCCGATGGACTCGGGCTGTAAACGTGCTTAATCTTCATTTTGATAGGTAATCTCCACCAGGAGGGACCGAAATGGGGGAGAAGGAAGCCGAAAAAACGTAGATAAATCCGTTTACTCCAGTTCTCGAGTATATCGAGTTTATTTTTCATCCGAATCCCGTTCTAGAGGGTCCGCTCAGCATGCATTTTTGATGGATTCATTCCAACGGAATTGGCCTATCTGAGGGATCATCAATATTTCGGCAGGTTAAGTAGAAGGTGAAATAAATTCCTCTTTGGCTCTATCTTTTAATTCCTTATCTTGTCCAAATCAAAACTAGACGAAATTTGTATAAATTGACATTAGAAATTGAAGAGAGTGCGTACGGAATAACCACTCAAAGGAGGATGCATCTAAGAGCATTTTCTTTTGGATATTTCATCTATCTTGCAGATGCAGGTTTCTTATTGAAAGCATTGAATTCATCTTCGCTTTATTTAAATATTTCAAGAAGTATCTAACCTAAACTAAGGGCAAAAATGAGAGAGGCGCAGATACAAAGTTCGAAACACAAAACAAAGAATACTAGACAAAGTGAAAGGTAAAAAAGAGAATTATAAAGAAATAAACACTTTAAAAAGTATAAAACTGTTCTATTCTTTAAAACCTCCTTACCAGCCATGTATCCAAGAGCAGTGATACTTGGGATCCTGCAGTCTCCTTCAGTATGCTGTATGACCTCCAAGAGTGCCCCCACCCCTCCTGTATTCGCCACCAATTGCGCCAGTTCCAAGGAATGCTTGACCACGTCTCTGACCAGACAAGCAGCGTTTTTGGCTACCAAAGCACAAGAGTGGGCAAGATGGATGAGAACCAAGGGAAACAACTCAGCTTCTACTATGACCTCAGCCATTTCCGTGGAGTGTTTTGCACAAGAACCTGCAATAATGGCTGTTTTGTACCCTGAACAGTTTACCAGTTCTGGTTTCATTTTTGTACCCTCTGGTTGTTTTACCAGGTAAATAGTCTTCTTGAAATGCTTCTATTATGTTGGATGCTGGATTAGGACTGTTGGAACTGCCAAAACCGTTGCTTAACTATAAGCACCCTATGGTGATCTTGAGATTATACAGGGTGAGTCTTTGACTTGTACATATATTTCAACTGTAGATTCCTCTTATCAAACGAAACACTTTTTTTCTATACCTTTTTTCGAAATTCGGTTTGGTTTGGAAGATACAGGGTGTCGAAAATCCATGAAAAAAAAAACTTTCCTGATTATATCTTCGGAACCGTTATTTCGAATGAACTGAATTTTGGTTGAGTTTTTATTCTATTCATGGTGCATATTCCTCAATCGAAACCTATTCAATATCTTCACTAGTATAAAAGTTACAGGGTAGTCGACTCATCAATACACGCTAAAACACCATAAAACACCTTTGAAAAGATAAACGGTTCATATTTTCGAAAGAATCAATCATTTGAGAAACTAAAAGTATTCTTATTTTTTTTCAATAAAACGCGTCGTTTTCGAGTTATTTCCAATTTTACCCGCAGAAATTTGACGAAAAAATCATCAATTTCAAGAATAATCTGAATGCGTCTCTGAATTAAATATCATCGAATATTATTCCTTCTCTGGTCTTTAAACGAGTTTACAATGTTGTCACAATATTTATCAACTTTGTCGAGATATTTTTCAATAATTAAATCCCCCAAATGTGGGAGATAAAACTGAACACCAAGGAGGATTTGACACGCACAGTTTCTATTGAAAATTCATAGTTACCGGTCCATATTGGAGTTAAATGTCGATGAAATACAAAATTCGGATATGAATGATGAATCTCAACACAAACGACTTATTAAATTGAAATTAATGAAACGATACCTGATAATCTGTGGCGATGTTTCTATCTAAACAACATCCTCTTGGAATTTTATAAACTCGACACGGTTGAAATTATATTAATTAACTTCGCGTAATAATCACATTAGAACAATAATCCACTGAATGTAATGAATGTATTCAGAACTTCACATAATGTTTACAGTTTGTTCAGACTGTTCAGAGACTGCTTTGTTATTGCTTATAGTTGGCTCCAGATAACCAATATTTCGGGTTTCGCTCTACGCATGCGTGGCAAAATTTGGAGGCAAAGTCGATTTATGATGGAAACGGCAGTATTCATAGATATTCATACCACGGTACACAAATGTATCGTGATTTATACTATGTTTCGTAAAAAATCCTTAACTTCAATGAAAATATCAGCGAGCTGACAATATCTTCTTGACATTTCTGTGCAAAAATTCACAGAATCGATACAAATTAGATTAGGTTAAGTTGTTTAATAATAAATCTGAATGAAAGTCTTTCTGTATGATATTGTTTGGAAATTTCCAGGAAAATATGAACAAGTTATTAGTGTTCACAAACTAATCTGCAGAAAAATCGAAGGACGAACTTATTTTCGTGTGAGAAATGTTGCTTTTTAGTTGCAGATATAATCCGATGAAACTAACTGTTTTTGTTGAAATTATCGTGTTTGCAACCTTTTTATTCCAATAAGGTTAGTACTTGAGTATTCCCTAAATGTATAAACTCAATTTCTTTCGAGAAATATGAACTTTGCATCAATTCCAGAAGATCATTTCAGAGGCGTACTCAGCCCAATTTTTTTTTCAAATGGCTTTATCTTTTTAACAGAGCCGAATTCGGAAAAATGGAAAATTAAAAAAAGGTTTTTTTTTACCTCAAGAATCTTCAGTTAAAATATATGTACAAGTCAAAGACTCACCCTGTATATTGCAGCAAGCGACCGATACCATTTTGTAAAATTCTATTTATCAATACAACCTATTTTAAACAAGACAGCTCAAATTTTATGGCCAAACGAATGTTATTTTGTCCAGATGTTGTAGTGAGAAGCAACAAACGCCATTCAACATATAGACCGAGAGAACTAGGTAGAATGAAGTCATGAGAAGAGGTAGGTACTCACTCAGGGCATACAGCACCTGTCGCTTCAACTTTTCATCCGTGTTGTTGAGGTTTCTAGCTAAATGGGGTATGGCACCCGCATCTTCAATGGTTTGTGCCATCTCCAAACTATGTTTGGCGATGTCTGCAAGAGCGCTTGCCGCGATCTGCTTCAAAGACAAATCTGGTTCTTGAAGACATAAGACAAGGAGAGGTATGGCTCCAGCCTGCACACACATGTGTGCCAGGTCCTTACTAGTCCTTGCAACATAACCTACAACCCACGCTGCTGCTTCCTTGACCTTTAAAGAGATAAATCAGGGAAAATGATAAGGAGACCAAATTGCTCCAAGGGATCATTACAATGGGCTCGAAGTCCTCCAAACAGTACATGACAGCCGGCATGCCACCACTGTTAACGACATTCCTGCAAAGGTCCTCGCCGTGCTTACAAATTGATCTGAGCACGAATAAAATGGCTTTCTTCTGGTATTTCTACAAAATTTAAGGACTCATACAAACTTCGAAGTATTAGAGTGTGAAACTAACGTTTTTATTCTGTATGTTTGTCAATAAAATCGGGAGAATGTTCATATTCAACGCTTTCAAAGCCATTGGCTCTCTTTGATGTAATATCCTTCCTAAGCTGATGGCAGCGCATTGCTGTACCTGAGCGCACACGTCGGTCAGCAAGGGTTTCAAGAGATCTGAAGAAAACGAATGGAGTTTGTATTTTTTGATGTAAAATGGTAAAATATCTTGCCTAATATATTTCCACTATCAAGTACGTCCACATTTTGGGGTCTTAAAGCCAAATCTGCTATCTGTTGGACAAAGACAATACGGGCCTTTTGATAGTTTTCAAAAACCTGGACAATCGCTTTATGACTCGCCATTTTAAGGAAAAGAACATTATATTGACGTTATCAGACGGAAAGTAAATTTTAAAAGTCAGATTTTCCCAGTTTACTCAATCCTGCTCTGAAAATTCGGAGAACCAGAACTTAAAGATAAAGAAGCAAGTAGTTCACTGTCAGTAGTTCAAACGCTTTCTCGCTGTCACCATTTAACCTTTATGTGGTTATAACCTAACCTCCTTGACTGCTGTCAACCTTGAGTCCAAAAAAGGATTATTTCTGCCAAATATTGATATACCCCCAAAATTTCAATGTGAAATGGCCAAGTACATTGCACAGATCATACTTGCTGGGGCTCAAGTGGTTGGTAGAGCATTTGCAAGAGCCATCAAGCAAGAGATTGAGGCCTCTCAAGAAGCGGCTAAACGCATGGGGCAAGGGAAAACGAGAACTGAGAGACTAGCGAATCATAAATTAGGACTCTCTCTAGATGAAGCTAAACAAATTTTGGATATATCCAAATTGGATAAGGAAGAAGTCACCAAAAGATACGACCATTTGTTCAAAATGAACGATAAGACTACAGGTTGTGGGTCATTCTACTTGCAGTCTAAAGTAGTCAGAGCGAAAGAGAGGCTGGATTTGGAACTTAATAACCAAGAGAAAGAGAAGGAACCACAGGATAAACGTGAAGATGCTTCACAAGCGAAAACCTAGATAAAAATTATTAGTAGAATGCTTTAGGAAAGAATATTGAAATTTCTCCAGAGAAATCGTTTGGAGGACATGTGTTGTAACTATTTTGATTATTGTATATACCTTGGAAACTAAGTCCATTACATATTTGTTGCAGATATATTTTTTTATTAAATATACCCATTCTTTTATATTGAATAATTGGAAATTTGCAAATCGTCATTCTTTCTTATTATATTCGAAATGTTCTTTAACTTGACAGTAAGAAAGTATTATCAATGAAATTTGATGAAATAGTGATATTGCTTTATTATAATGAATTTTCACGATTTCCATTCAAATTGTATTCAACAATGTTCAAAATGCTGCCTTTAATAACAGAACCAAAGACAAAATTTTAGTCTTCTGTAATAACACTGCTGGAAGTTTATCTAATATTGCAAAACCAAGTTTTCATTTTAATATATTCTCTTCAAAATAGATATACAAAAATTAATGGGATGAGGATTAAAAAAAAGACCTGATACATCAAAAACTGAATATTTATTCCAAGCTTCTCATCATCATACAATTAAATTAAACCATGTTCTTACTCTAAACGAGTGTGACGTCTATTATCTACATATAACATCTACATAAGAGACTTGCGTCACAGGCATCAAATGAACATAATATCAAATTTTCAGCCCAATCTTTGGAAAATAAGAAATAATTGAAGAATATACCAAAAACATGAAGGATACAAAATTGTATAAATTTTTAATGAGGAAATAATAAAGGTGGAATTTTAATATCCTTCAATTTCTGGTTTAACACATTAACTGTGTTAATCAATTATCCATGAAAAATCATTCAAAGAATACAAACAAATCCGCTTGTGACTCAGAAAGAAAATAATTTGAAAAATTAAATTATTCACATAATTCAACTATATTTCAGGGAATACAAGTATTAACCTGTATATGATACATGGGGTACAGTCATGAACTTTTCAATGAATCTTGAAAAAAAGTATTATTCAATAACATTTCACTTTGAGTCAGTGCATATTACTACACCCAGCTTTGAAAAAACAAGCAATTTCACCATTAAATCATACTATAGTTATATTCAAATATCAGACTTATTTTTTTTTATTATGACAAAAATTTATGTAGTCCCTAAATTTTGTCAGATAGAATTAATACTTGAAATTAAAAATATGAATTCGACATTAAAAACCATCATCCAAGTAATCTCAATCTTTCTTGAATGTTGAAAAGTTTAATTTTCTTAAATGAAAAACAGAATTGTTGAAAATATTCGAGGATTTCTTGAATTTAATTTTCTTCAATGTGGAATTCTGAATGATGGAGTGTGGATAGAATTGTCATACTGGGTATCAATTGAGTGATGGTATAATTTTCAAGGTGACATTTTTGAATAGAAAATAGTAGTTTTGTATAAATGGAATAAAATATGAAGACAAGGGAGAAATAGAATGATGTGAAGATAACAAAATCACCCTGTTAAACTCAATGTAAAATAATCTGTGTACACAGTGAGCTCCAAAAAAAATATAACAAACTGTATGGGGTTTTTGATTGTGAACTAGATTTCGCTTTCTATCTACAATTATCCAAGTGATTCAAAGAGTATTTCAAAATCTTTTATTCAAAATAAATCAAGATAGGAATTAGAGATTATATCAATTAAAATATTGCATGCGCCGAGGTACACGCTTGAAAATCATTAAAAATGGTTAATATCTCAAAATGACTGAAAATAAATAAATAAACACTTAAATATACAGTTCATAATTCATTACCAAACATTATCATCACTATTCTCCCCTTCTACATACATATTGCCAACTATTTCCTGTTGCTTCAGTTTTTTCAAAGCAAGAGCAGTCTGTTCTTCCGCAGTTCTCTCTTTTCTGAACTCGTAAACTAGAGGAAATATGTACTCAATGGCTGCTTGAACATCTGCAACACTAGGCGCAGTAACAGTTACACTACCAGTTGAAAATATTTTTAGGGTTGCTTTGGGTTCTTTCAGTTTATAAGTGACACCCGGGTGGAGTTCGGGTTCATATTCCGCTTCCTTATGATGTGCAGAAAATAATGTTATTTTTATTGCAAAAGGCATGGAACAAGTTCCCAAAACATTGACCACCCTATAATTGTTGAACCTTATCTTAAAACCTAGTTTTTGCAGAAGTCTAGCAAACCTTCTCGCAGCAATTTTGGCCTGTTCTTCGCTCGTCGCCCCTGTACATGTTATTTTACCCGACGACCATATACTGGCTGTTGTGTAAGGTCTGCGCAGTTTCATGGTTAGCATCCCGTGTTCCCTACGGTACTCAACATTCATTCCGTTCAATGCTATTTCACGCAAGTTCAAATGACACCTTACACTAAAACTACACACCACATTGTTTATCATAATGTCTATTTCTGGGCCGTCTGATGGAATTTCTTCTTGTATTGCTAAGTCTTGGGGTTCTTCTTTGATAATTGCTTCATCACATATGTCATAGTCCATATTCTGTACTTGATGGTTAATATTATGGTGAATACCTGTATTTCCGTTCTGTAACGTTTTCATGCCATTTTTCTGTAGTACCGTGGTCATTTTGATTTATTTACTTTAAAACTAAGGACTCAGTCTTTAATTGGAGTTATTGAGAGAAAGAGTGGGATTTATATTCCTGTTTTGATTTTTCTTCACTAAGACACACTACACTAAGAATAGTTACACTACCGAATGTAGATTCACTTTCTATTGACGAACTAGAGATGTTGCATTAAGGACCTCATCTGTTTTGTGTGTACCATCACAGAATGGCCTATTAGAAGTCTGTTTGCAGTTGCAGAGCCAATAGTCCTTTGATTCTTTGACTTGGAAACGAATTGGTCTGAAAAATATAATGATTCATTATAACTACTAAGAAATCAATCTTGGATAAGATAAAACAAATGAATAATATATTTACTTTTGAGTTAGTCTAAGTTGTTGATTTTTATGGGTTCCGTCACAAAACGGTTGGTGATGACTTCTTCCACAAAGGCACCATAAATAACTCTTGCCTGAAATGTAAAGGTTTTGTTAATTGAAAAAATTCGAATGAAAAAATAACTTTCTACCTTCAACAAGTGCAATTTTGAAAGGTTTCTTATCATAAACTACGCCGTTTTCTTGCTGATGTTGAGCACTTATCACATTTTCCAGAGCATTTTTGGGAATCTTGGATGAGTAACCCCTCTGAAAGGAAATGAAGCGAATTAAGAACATTGGCGATTAGAGTGAACTTACAACACTACACTTCAATAAATTAGCACTTTTAAGAATATGAGTCAACATTTTTTGGCTTTTTTTAATGTATTTAAATGGAGTAAATTAAATTTAGTAAAATTAACCTTACTTAAGACTATTTCCTCTTCCTCTATGTCAAACTCCCACTTTTCATGGATCACAGAAGATAAATAAACTCACAGAGCATTGATCCATTTTTTATAAATCCTTATCACAGAACTTCCCAAACCTAGGTCACAGATACTTGGACTTCTTCTCCTGATCAAATCTCAAATGTTTTATTCGTTTTTACCAATAATGCGAAAAATGACCGTTATGATCAAAAGAATGCAAGATAATCCCGTTCCTCGTTCCTTGAAATAAAAATCTTAATACAGGATATCCTATTGATGTTCCGGCTTTTGGTACACTCTTATTTTAATTCAGAATTTAATAGGCAGATAAATTATGAGCATTCATTCATTTTTATTTTCTCATTATTCATATATTATTTCTTCTTATATTTTGAAAAATAATTTTTAGTGGGGTATTTGAAACTTTGAGCCCATGATTTTTTCGAATAGGTGCCTATTTGAGGGATAATGGGAATAGGCATTTGGTGCCTCATTAAAGTAAATCGGTTCATTATTATTGAGCTTGAACTGTATAAATGAGTATATGTATGCATATCCTTCATCTAAAACCAGATAAAAAATGATTACTGTAATGCAAAATTTCGGATTGTTTGAGGCACATAATCCAGACTTTTTTCAACAGCTTACAACTTGTCTGTTTGTACATGCAATGCTTCTACAAAATAGAAAATATAGTTCCTTTTCTAATTAGATTTCTTCATGAATATTGAATAGGTCCGTGTTTTTAAATATTTTGATAATATTCTGTGGTGTTATTTGTCAGCTGGGTACATGTTAAAATTTTTAATTTCATTTGTTCCTATCAAACTAATCAAAATTATTCTTCGTCGATTGCAAGTATAATTCTGTAATTGTTGACAATTAATTCAAAACCTATTTTGAAAATACCAAATTCGATTGGTAAGAAGCAGAAAAAACTTTGTCAATCTTCGAATAACCTCAAGATGAACAAATGATACCGTTGTTGGCTGCTTTGCATTCTTTACTGTCAAAATTTTGCGAGCGCATGCGGTTTAACCATAAATATGGCGAGTCGAGGTGGTTATGATGATCGCGACAACAGGTAAATAATGAAATATTACATAATTAATGGCTTGAAATATGAGTTTTTTAAGTTCAATAAGCACGTTCGACCTTAATCTTTGTTATAAATCCCACAATTACCCCTTCTGTCGTTGATTAAAACGAAATTACGGCATAGGCGGTAAAACCGCAGTAAGATGCACATGCTTATTTTGGTCCTTAATTCATGCTTTTTTCCAGAGATTTTCACATGGGTGGACGAAGGGGGGGCTCAAGAAAGCCCCTACCCACAGAGCCCCCTTACACAGCTTACGTTGGAAACCTTCCTAATCACTTTATCCAAGGAGATGTCGATAAAATTTTCCCAAATCTTACCATAAAAAATATACGTTTGGTAATGGACAAGGAGACTGACAAATTCAAGGGATTTTGCTACGTTGAATTCGATACATTGAACGATTTGGAAGCAGCTATTGCTCTCAATGGAAATATCGATGTCGAGGGTAACACCTTAAAAATTGATGTTGCTGAAGGTATGTTTGGAGCAGTTCAAGAACTTCTTACGAAGCCACACTCTTTCAATTGGAATTATTCGTCAAATTCAGTTTTGATTGCATTTATGTTTGTTTCCAGGTAAGCGTAACGAAAGAGGTGGAGGTTTTGACAGGAATAGAGGCCGAGGTGGAGGCGGCGGTGGATTCAGAGGAGGAAGATCTGGTGGCGACCACCGATATGGCAGCAACGATGATTTTGAGAGAGGAAACCGAAGAGGTGGGGCCAGTGGACAGTTTAATGGTGAGTTTTTCAATATATACTCCATTCACAATTATAAGATCACAACTCTGGCCTTGAAAATTTGACACATTCCACTCTGTATCGAAGTTATGACGTTTTTCAAAATATTTTTATGTTCCAAGTCAACACTATGTTGCCCTTTCTACATTCTTAGCGTATTTCTCAGAATTTATTCGGAAAATGAATGAATTGGAAGAGATGTGAGGACGAAAATAATTAACGTTTATATGAATTGATAGAAAGGATTCCTTTTCTAGTTATTTGCATGAAAAGTACAAGAGATCACTGTTGAAATATATTATTTTTCGCCATGGAAGAAAATTGCATTGCTTTCACATGATTTTCATATGCATGTCTGTGAAGATTTAATGTTTATTATCCTCTTGAACTGAAAGTTCAAGACTTGACATCAATTGTTGTATCAAGAATAATGGAACATTATATCCCTCTACTGGAATCCAAATAGTTGAAGGGAGTTCTGATGCAACAGGAACTTTTTCTTGGAACATAACCTTGATAGCTAACTTAATAAAAATAAGAGTAGAAGATTATACATTTCATTCATTTGATCTTATGAACAAGGAGTAAAACATTTTGACTGTATAGTAATTTATTAGTTTAAAAAATATTCATACATTACAACCACAGTAGGTTTGTACAAATAATATGGAACAGGTCAAACATATGCTTCACATTTATCATTCACCTGTTCTAAAATAAGACACAAACTCCTCCACATTATAGGGCCCTCGCAGCATTAAAAGCTTGTGTCTCTTTTGAAAGGAGTAGCACTAGATATAATATATTCTTTCGATTAAGAGCAAATACCTACCGTTGAATGTTACATACACAAATTTCTTCAAAATGGGCTTATACGAAGTGGTTCTTTTTCTGAAACGTGAAAACGATCAACAATAATCATTTAGAAACCGATGATGGCCATCCAAAACCCGTTTACTTACGAAAATCGTGCAATTTCATTTTGCAAGTTCGTTCCTCATAATTCCTCGAAAATCCTACCTGAACCATATTTTCCGGTCGCTTTCGTGAAAAGATCGTATAAGGAAGCCTTTTTTGTCCATTTACACATTGCAAATAAATTTTGAGCACCAAAAACGATACCGAAACTAACCAAACTTCTGGGGGACCGGAATTTCGTTTGAAATCTTTCCAAACGGCCAGATACCTAAAAAAAACTTCGTTATCAAGTGTAAAAAAGGCGATTAGTACTTACTTTTGCTTTATTCATGCTTATAAATCAATTTTTGGTCCAATTCAAATTTGCCGTTTGTACCCATGTCAAAATATCTTTGATACTTTTACTTTGATGTAAACAAAGAAACTGGCAACGCCGTTTTGTCATTAAATATATTCTCTGTACGCGCACAGATTTTTTATCAGGTGCACCAATTCCTGAAAACTAAACCATGGCCAGAGTTGTGATTTTATAATTGTGAATGGAGTATACGTTCAGAGAGATTTTGATATTCCTGTCATATCATATCTGGGATCATAGACCATTTATATGTCAAGTGCTGTCAAATTTTTTGACAGCTGTCAAAATTTTGTCCGTTAAATGCGAATCTACCTATAAGATGTTTCTACTAGCATGGATGAACGAGAGATGAAAAGTTACTGACTTTTGAAATCGAACAAATTGCAACATACGAAGGGACTATCTCTTATTTCAGATCGAGACAGGGGCGGTCATCGTGGCAACTACGGGAATTTCACCCCCGCCGACGATGGCAACGGTGCCAACCGCGATTGGAACCAGAGAAGCGGCGGTATGGGCGGGCCCAATCGTACCAACTCGAACTTCAACAGTGGTGGCAGACGGGGAAATGTAAATGACGAAATACCAAACCCTGCACCAGGTGATTATAATTTTCAGTTTTTAGTCGATCTCGGGGATGTCTGTGTCGTATTTTGATTGATTGAATGTAATTTTTATGGACGATAATGTTGCAGATACATCAGGTAGGCCGAAGCTGAAACTAAAGCCGAGGACTGTGAAAGATCCAGTTAATGCTTTGGCTGAAACGTCGCAGTCCTCCACTATTTTCGGGGGGGCACGACCTAGGGAGGAGAAGCCGGATAAAAATTAAATTTAAACTTAGATTTTCTGATAATATTTACATTTTTCGAATGTAATTTAAAAATTGGAATTAAATGCAAAAATTTATACCATAAAATATAATATATATATGAATGTAATACATACATATATATGCGATTTTTTTTCTAGCTGGAAGTCACTTGTTTATATTTTTTAATTGACTTTTCATTTGAGATATTGTTGATGTTTTTTCATTTTCTGGAAAAGTGTCGTGAGAATTTTATAATTATAAGGTGCATTTTTATCTTTCAGCGAGTTTGTGTCGCTTGCTTCTTTTTCCTCTTTTTTTAATACTTTCCTATATCAGTTTTTACAAAACATACATTACATATTTTTAATGTACTATAGCTGTTCCATTTTTCGTCGTTCAAAACAGCAATAAGAGTTTTATTCTGTAGTTGAAAGAAATGTTCTAATTTGGGTGTTGTATGTTTTGAAAAAGCATTTTAACTCTCTCTTTCTCCCAAGTTAATGAGTTAACGAATATATTTATTGAATTTCAATCGATTAAGCATTGTAGAAATGGTACCTTCAATATTAGCGTATTTCTCTTGGAAATTTACCAAATTTTTACAGTGCTTCTGAAAGGATTTACACATATTGTGTATGAAATCTATGAATGAGTATATTAATAAAATATAATTGGAAGAAATTGCTTTTCATTTCAAACATCAACTATTCGATTTGAGTAAACGTAAACGGAAAAACTCCAGTAGAGTCAACATTACTGATAACTCCAATTTCATTATCAAAGAGAAAAAAGCGAAATATCAAAGAAATGCAAGAAATCGACCGGAAACATTTTTTAAAACAGTCGAAGAAATCTTCTATGATCACGGATCTGTTACATAAATATTCGTAGAACTAAAATATGGCTGCCTGAACTGGACAACATTTCGCAGGTAGTTTAAATTTGTCACTTCATCTACATCCCTACGCAAATTTTGTCCATTACCTCGGCATTCGAGAGCGAAATTCAAGTCAAGTTTCTAGGTTTTCCGTTCGAAATGTATATGTATATATTTATAGCGCTCTTTTAATAAGAACGAGCACTCCAAAATCTCAGTTCCGAGAATAATTTTTCCATACAGGACAATAGCTTTATCTCTGAATGTTATCTTGAGGACCCTGTATCTTATCTATGCCTGTATATATCGAAAAGAATGTTCAAGTGGACGCAATCAAATATTAAATTCTCTAAACTTTGGACGCCATGTTCGTTCATTCATAATGAAATCTAGTTCCTCTTGAAAAACTTCTTAAAGTTTAATGGTTCTATGAAAAAATGAATTTTTAGGTTAGAGTTAGAGAACATAAAAAACAAAACTGGGGGTTTTGCGACCACGATTTAATAAAATTTCGGATGTTCTGTGACAAAAAATTCTGTAGTTCCCCTATAATATTCTGTGAAATTCCGAGAATCCCCGGATAGCATCATTTCCGGGAATTAGGGAATCCAACGACCTGTCAAATATTTTTTTGAGGTTAGCTGGTGGTCAAACAAACCAAGTTTAGCTTTGTTCATGTAGACATTAAAACCGTTTATTTGCTTGAAAAATTGTTTTATGTGGAAATTTTTTCGATATTTCTAGTCAATCTTACTCTTAGGAATATCAGACCAGTGAAAATTATTTAAATTAAGTGCATTTTCAATAAAAAATGCCATAAATGTGTGCCAAAGTTGGATGTGCAAGTCGTTCAAATTATGAGGATTTTCTTGAATATTTTGGAACACCCAGTGTGTGTAACTTGGTGTTTTATACACATATTAAGTGACTTTTCAGGAAACAAAAGGAAATTGGGTCAGCAGTCATCAAGACTTGACCCTATCGAAGATAAGAAACTAAAGTGAATGTGTCTTCGTAGACACTGAAATAAGCAGTATTCAGTTCATGTGAAATGTAAAACTGATGAATATTTAAATTTATATCATATAAAAGGATAAAGAAGTTACAGGGACAGAGCTCTGATTAATATTCCGTCTCCAATACTTTCTCTTCAATCTCTTCGGGCTCCCAATACTAAAAGTTGTAATCATATGATTGAGTGAAATTTTCTTCGTCAGTGATACTTCAGGGTACTTTTTGATATTAGAAATCATAAAAACTCACTCGTTCACTCATGAAATGCATATACGATAATAAAATTCCTCATATTTACTGCAAGCCAGCGACCTGTCAGAAAATTTATTGGTTATCTGGAGGCAGGGCGCCACGTGGTTTGGATTGCCTAATGCTCTTGCATCAGATTTTGAGGTTTGAAATTTATGAACCGTAAACCTGGCCTCCAAAGAAGATATCAACGTGCTGTGAAGGCTTTTTAATCGATTTTCTGTATAGAACATGATACCTTTTCCATTATGGATAAGCTATCAATCTTCATTCTTATTATTTACAATATTCTACTTACCTCTTCACAGATTGAAAGTGAATTCAACTTAGAAGAATTTTTCAGGGATTCCCATTGCATTCCAGAACCATCTGACGATGTTTTGTCACAATATATCGCGAATAGAGAAGTACAAAGTGAGTCATCCACAAAAAGATTCGATTTTGAATTCCCACAATTTTATTTATAGGTGAATCTAGTACAAATACCATAAAAAATGTAGGGAATTACAGATCAGATCTCAATCGTTTGGTGCAATATCACAAATTAGATTTTGCATACAAAGTGGAAAATGAGGAGGTACGTAAGTTATTCTCTCTATTTAACAATTAAGTAATGAAATATTCTTTAGGGTCCAGTGCATGAAAGACTTTTCAATATATCCCTTAGACTCGGGGATGAAACATATTATGGTAGTGCTAAATCTAAAAAAGATGCTAAAGAAATGGCTGCCAGACTGGCTTTGGAGAATACAAATTATAAAAAGCCTCCAGTAAAGATGAATGATATAGATTTAATCGATGAAAACAATCCACCTACTGTGATTCTGAATAATTTAGGATTAAGACACGGCTATAAGATTCAATATTATATGGTTGATCCAATGGTAATATTTCGTTTAAATTGATCAATATGATGGTTTATCATTGAATAATATTCCATATTTCAGTTATCCAAAAGAGTAATTAACTTGAATCTCCTCAAACAAAAATCTATATTTACAAATGCCACATTTTGGAAAGACACTGCCAATTTAGATGAACCCCCTAAAAGTCCATTCAATGTTGAGGTTGATGTGGACGGACAGAGTTTCTACGCTAAATCCCACACTATACAGTCTGCTAAACATGATGCTGCCTCGAAAGCTATCGAATTCTTGAAGCAAAAGGGTTTGGATAAGAGTAGTGTGTGCACAGACAAAGGTACAATCTGAAATGCTATCAATCCCTCCGTTACTTTTTCAACATACAGATTTTGTCAGGTTCCGAGAGTGAATGTGAAGCAGCAAAAGCCAAACTGAAATCTCCAATAAGCATCTTATATGAATATGCTCAGAAGAGAAAGCTGATTCTTGAATTTAACGAGCTGGAAAGAACAGGACCTGCCCACAAACTAATTTTCGAAATGGAATGTGTATTAGGAACGGCAAGAGTTAGCGCTAAGGGAAAATCCAAAAAAGACGCTAAGAAAAGGGTTGCTGAAGTTATGTTGGAAAAAATACCCGATTTGGACATTCCTGACGATTTGAACTCTGTTCAGTCCGATTCTGGTACAAAGAAGTTGAAGAAGAGGAAAAAAGGTTCCGATAGCATGCTGGACAATGCCGCAGGTGTCCTTGGCAATATTGCGAATTTTTTCAGCTCCGATGAGGACTCTGTTAGTAATTTCACTCAAAACTTGAAGTTCAGAATATCCAGATACCTATTTTAAACACTCTTCATTATGGTATTTTCAGATGAGCAAAGATTCAACGAAACTGGATAATAATGGAAATAAAAAACAGAAGAAGGGAAAGAATATAAATGATGGGGGCTGGTCCCCAATGGAAAAGCTGGTAGAGTCAGGAGAAGCTCTCAATTTGAAGATGAAATCACAAACGATTCCAAGAGAAAAATCTGGCTTTTATTCTTTAATGAGTCTTGATTTGAATCCTACATACGTAAATATTATTTCGAATCAGTCCCTGCCGATGTGATACCTTTTATTTCAGATCTGTTTGGGAATCGGACCAAACAAGGAGATATCACAGGAATACGCAGCTCTGAATGCACTTAAATTTTTGTTTAAACTTGACGTTCTAGAAGGGGTTGAAGAGGATGATTTGAAAGTTGAAAGGTATGTTTTATGTTTAATCCCTCACGTACATTTGAATGCTTAAAGAATTGTGAATTATCATTTAATTTATTTTTTTAGGTTTTCATTTGATAACTACATATGGCTTACAAAAGAACATACAGAAGAATATTGAGTTATTTTAAATTATGAGTGATGATTTTTTTTTCAATTACGTTTATTTTATTATTTTTACTGATTTTTACTTTGTTTGAATAAATTTTCTTTCATAATATGTTTTATTTTTGGGTGCTCCTTTTACTTGAATCATTCCGGCATCATTTTTTTTAGTTTTTGAATCGTCGAAAATGGCCTCGAACGGTTAAGTTCGACTCTGTGATCACGAATCTTTGGTCAAATTCGATTCTGTCCAGTAGGTCGTCCGTAAAGACGACAACTTAAATGGAAAGACCTAGAAACTTGAAATGGGTTGAGTTTGTTAATTTCCGAAATTCGACTAGGGGTTCCTCAAATATGGCCGTCAAAAATTCAGTTCATTTCTTATTTTATTTATTTATTCATTCCTGGCTCGTCAACAGCAAAAAGTTGGTATCAGAGCCTACATTTACATGGATGTCTCGCATAAAATACAGTATGCCAGCTACTGCAAAATTTTCTACCGATCGCGTATACAGAATATTAAATTCTAGCGAATTTTCTGAAAAAAAATCCCAATATTTCTATAAGAAATCCGGGAGCAAAGAAGATTTCTTCGACAGACGACAGCTCTTGTCAATCTGTCAAACGTAAGATTGAGAAAGATGCAGAGAAACTCTGGTGCGAACTCTTTCTAAAGAAAAGTGCTACCAAGGAATTCAGCTTTTGCAGATGGGTCAGAGAAGAATTTGATATTTGAAAAATTTACTGAAGGAAAGGGTTCTATTTTAAGTGAGAGTAAAATTGCGGTAAGTATTAAAAGTACACTGCTCAAAAAAATTAACGCACATTCTGAAAATCTCAATTTTAATGAAAGTTAACTCTACATTGACTTTATAACTTATTTTTTATGTTCTCTCGGGAAGTTTTGAACGAAACAAGACACATTAAATGGAAGAAAAATTCAGGATTTCACCGAATCTTGTGTGAAAGAAGAGAAATGAACAGTTTTCAAAATACTGAAATTCTGATAAGTGATTTAATACTTGGTATTTCCACCTCTTGCGTTAATTACAGCTCGGCAAAGACGGTTCATACTCAAAATGAGTGATCTTAAAATGTTCTGATCTAATCCTGCCCAGATATCTCCGAGTTGGATTCCTAAGTCATTAAGAGTAGCTGGATGATTTTCTGACCTTCTCAGTCTTCTATTGAGGTTGTCCCAAACCTGCTCAATCGGATTGAGATCTGGACTTCTTGCTGGCCATTCCATTCGAAAGACTTCAACCTCTTCAAGGTACCTACTCCTGAACGATGCGCGCACGATGGAGTCTGGCATTATCGTCCATAAAAATGAAATTTTCACCAATGTATGGGGCAAATGGCACTATACATGCTCTTCAAGAATGTTCCTTATATACTTATCAGCATTCATAGCTCCATTATCAACGACCACTAGGTCTGTGCGAGCAGTCAAAGATATTCCACCCCATACCATAATCGATCCTCCCCCGAAACCAGTAGTATTCAGGAAATTGCACTGAGCATATCTTTCATGTGGAAGTCTGTATACAAGGGAACGTCGATCAGAATGGTAGAGGCAGAATCTAGACTCATCTGTGAAGAGAACTCTTTCCCAATCGGCCTCTTCCCAATGGATATGCTCTCTCGCAAAATCCAAACGCGCTCTTCGATGGGCTGGGGTAAGAGCTGGGCCTCTTGCCGCGACACGAGGCCTTTCATCATATTCTCTGAGGCGATTTCTTATTGTCTGAGTGCTAATTTGCACCTCATGAGTTTGCTCAAGCTGATTTTGAAGGAGGCGAGCGGTTGCAAACCGTTGTCTCAACGAAGAAACTCTCAAGTAACGTTCTTGAATGGCAGTTGTTACCCGTGGTCTACCCTGTCCTGGTCTTCGGACATTCATACCTGTCTCCCTGAATCGCTGCAACATTCTGGACACACTTGTATGGGAAACTCCAAACCTTTCTGCAATTCTTGTGTATGTCCACTCTTCTTCTCGCAAAACTACCGCTTGGGCACATTCCTTTTGGGTCAAATTGCGTGTTTCGCGTTGCATAGCGATCGAGTGTAGAAAATCAAACGAAAGAAAAACTATTGATCACTAGAATTGATCGAGAACAACTGATTTTAGAATGGAGCCAATACATTTAAAATCTGATATCATCTTTTTTTTATTCCTGCTGGGAGAAAACATCTGTATTGAAGAAAAACGTTGAAAGTGGATAACATATGCATGCATAATTCTGATAAAAATAATTATCATTGAGAACACCTTCCGTTGTAGAATAAATTTGAGATTTCCAAAATGTGCGTTAATTTTTTTGCGCAATGTATAAAAAGTGAGCGAAATGGACTAGCAGAGATCTAAATTAGGTACTAAGTGGCGCCACCACAGCAAGATAACGACAAACCGGTTTCTGGCTTGTTTGTCGTCATCAGTTCCACATAACCCTTAACTTATATGGAAATCCGAAGTAGCTATGTATTGGCTGTTCGGCGGATAGGGTAGGACTTCCCATTTGAGCGTTTCTCTGCAAAATAACTGATGTGCCGTCTCCGCGAAGCGTATTCTGGACGTTTTTCTTGCAACGCTTGGCTCAGGAAAATTTATACATCAACTAAATATTCCCCAAAATCATTCCCTTCTTTTCTCAATAAAGTTTACCCTTGAGGAAGTCACGAAATTAGAAAAAAATCAAAATATATATCGAATGTTTTTATTGTGAATGCCGACAAGAACTCTTCCTCATCTCCTACTGACTCTGCTCTCCCTCTTACTCTTCCTCTGCATAAGATCGAACACTTTCTCGTAATCACTTATGGTGTGACTGATGTCCATCAATTGACTTATAGCGTCCTTCTTTCGATGCTTTTCTGTGATCCTCTGTTTCAAGCACATCTGTCGGTACAAGTTTTTGATCCCATCCGTGTCTGAGAACAGATCGGTGGCAGCTTTCAGGATGGTTATTTTGAGGTTAACCACCATATTATCCAGTTCTACAGTACGAGCAACAGCGTCGTCGAATGCGTATTGGAGGGAAGCTATAGTGTTGTTGAGACCTATTATTTGGAGTATATTTCTTTCCATGAATTGACTCTGAAAAATCCAGAGTTTGAAAGTGGTTCTGCCATGATTATTGCCCAAATCAGCATGTCTTAGTAAAGCTACAGGATCAGTAAACATCAAGTGGAAGCTGAACCCTTCTTCTGAAAGTCACCATTATAATTTTTTGGGTATAGTTCAAACAACTAACCATAACTCTTTTAGAGCACTCTAGACGACCGAGCAGTTCTCCTTGGTGCTTCTGTAACCTCTCACCCGCGAGCATAAGCAGTTCCATGCGCTTCGGCAGATCCTCTATGTCCTTGAACTCTCCACCAGAAGACTCTATGACTCCCTCCAGGAACGTCTAAAAAATCTCTTTTAGCTTTCAAAAAGTATGGGATGGTTACAGACTTGATATATCGAGTGTTTCCCTATCTCTTCTCGCATCATCAAGAACTGCTGCCTGAGGATGTTATATTTTGTTCTCAGTTGATCAGTTTCGAGGGAACGATGTTGCAGGTTTTCAGCGTCTGTTTGGAGTTTCTTCACTGCTCGTTCTCGCTTCTCCATGTTGGTTTTTAAGAACTGGTCGAAAATGGTTCAACATCAAGTTTTCATAAAAAGGCGAAAAGGGATCAAGCTGATTCTTACCTTGCTGAATGAGATGAAATTCTCCTTCAAACCTTTTTCTTTTTCTGCAAGATCCAACCATTGTCTTCTTAAATTATTGTTTCTCACAACCATGTCTCTTCTTTTCTTGTGTAACCGGTGGTCAGTGTTGTTTAATTCCTTTTGAGCATATCTGTGCTCTATGTATGGAGATATTGGAGGTAAATCCATGGTGGGCAATCTGTTAAGAGTTTCGAAAACAAGTGGAAAGTACTTCAAGAAGTCTATCAACAAACTGGCTAAGTTATGACACACTAAAGACATTATTATTGTTGCCAAGAGGTTCGTGCCTGTTTCATTCAAGAACCTACTTAAGTACTTACCTTACTCTCGTAATTTGTGTCTGCTTAAGTTCCCAGGCATCCTTTATGCCTTCTATTGGATCTGTATCGTACATAACATTCTCCCTCTCCAGACCTTCTCCTTTAGATAAAATATCCTGACGAATTCTGGTGGTACTATCCATTTTTCCAAAATTTCGTTCGAAAAATTCCGACCAATATTTAACGAAACTTATAAACGCGACGGATCAAAATTTTTTCGCGGAAACTGCAAAATACGCGAAAGTTGGAGAATGACACCTGTCACGCAGTCGATACAGTCAGTCACAGATCCGCAAATTGGGAAACTGTGCTTCGTTTGGCAAATTTAGTGCAGTTTTTGAGGTCATATACTGGAAAGGGAATCGATGCTTTGTTGTGGTAGTGCTTCGAAAGTATTTGGGGTTCTGCAAGGGTCAGTTCTTAGTCCGCGAATATTGCCGCATCCGGCGTTCATATAGGGACATTGTTTGCTAGACTATAGTCCATAGGGTAGTACCATTTCATAGTTCCAATAGCTGTAATTCCAAGCTTTCGAATACTGAGGTTGCCAAATTAAAAGGAAAAAGAAGAAGCCAAATGAAATATTTCATAGCACTTTATAACAATGAGTGATGAGATTTTACATTGAATCCATGAATGACGATGATTGTTTTTCAAAACTGGTCAGTTATGAGATATTTTCTAACTCCAACAACAGTGCTTTGTCGTCTTCAGAGAAAATCTGAAAGAACAAGGAATTATTATTGTACCTACCTACCTGCATACACTGCGCAAAAAAATTAACGCACATTATGGAAATCTCAAATTTATTCTACAACTGAAGGTGTTCTCAATGATAATTATTTTTATCAGAATTATGCATGCATATGTTATCCACTTTCAACGTTTTTCTTCAATACATATGTTTTCTCCCAGCAGGAATAAAAAAAGATGATATTTTCAGATTTTGAATGTATTGGCTCCATTATAAAATCAGTTGTTCTCGATCAATTCTAGTGATCAATAGTTTTTTTTTCGTTTGATTTACTACACTCGATCACTATGCAACGCGAAACACGCAATTTGACACAAGAGGAATGTGCCCAAGCGGTAGTTTTGCGAGAAGAAGGGTGGACATACACAAGAATTGCAGAAAGGTTTGGAGTTTCCCATACAAGTGTGTCCAGAATGTTGCAGCGATTCAGGGAGACAGGTATGAATGTCCGAAGACCTGACAGGATAGACCACGGGTAACAACTGCCATTCAAGAACGTTACTTGAGAGTTTCTTCGTTGAGACAACGGTTCGCAACCGCTCGCCTCCTTCAAAATCAGCTTGAGCTAACTCTTGAGGTGCAAATTAGCACTCAGACAATGAGAAATCGCCCCAGAGAATATGATTTAAGGTCTCGTGTCGCGACAAGAGGCCCAGCTCTTACCCCAGCCCATCGAAGGGCGCGTTTGGATTTTGCGAGAGAGCATATCCATTGAGAAGAGGCCGATTGGGAAAGAGTTCTCTTCACAGATGAGTCTAGATTCTGCCTCTACCATTGTGATCGACGTTCCCTTGTATACAGACGTCCACATGAAAGATATGCTCAGTGCAATTTCCTGAATACTACTGGTTTCGGGAGTGGATCGATTATGGTATGGGGTGGAATATCTTTGACTGCTCGCACAGACCTAGTGGTCGTTGATAATGGAGCTATGAATGCTGATGAGCATATAAGGAACATTCTTGAAGAGCATGTAGTGCCATTTGCCCCATACATTGGTGAAAATTTCATTTTTATGGACGATAATGTCAGACCCCATCGTGCGCGCATCGTTCAGGAGTACCTTGAAGAGTTTGAAGTCTCTCGAATGGAATGGCCAGCAAGAAGTCCAGATCTCAATCCGATTGAGCAGGTTTGGGACAACCTCAATAGAAGGCTGAGAAGTTCAGAAAATCATCCAGCTACTCTTAATGACTTAGGAATCCTACTCGGAGAAATCTGGGAAGGATTAGATCAGAACATTTTAAGACCACTCATTTTGAGTATGAACCATCGTTGCCGAGCTGTAATTAACGCAAGGGGTGGAAATACCAAGTATTAAATCACTTATCAGCATTTCAGTATTTCGAAAATTGTTCATTTCTCTTCTTTCACATAAGATTCGGTGAAATCCTGAATTTTTCTTCCATTTAATGTGTCTTGTTTCATTCAAAACCTTCCCGAGAGAACATAAAAAATAAGTTATAAAGTCAATGTGGAGTTAACTTTCATTAAAATTGAGATTTTCAGAATGTGCGTTAATTTTTTTGCGCAGTGTATATTAACCGATAAAAAAAACTGCAACACCCAGAAGGAGCTGTTTGAATTTTATATTTATTTGGTAAAACATAGAATGTATAGCAAGAAGTAAATGATTAAATTTGGAGAAAAAATCGTGAAGGTTTTTTATATGAACATATTTTGTTATTTAAGTATTGTAGTCGTTTTTTGGCAAATTTTTCAAAGATATGTTGGGGAGTGTATAGATAATCTCGGTGGTCAAACACATCAACAAATTTATTAAAAAAAATTGCAAACCCTTCGTTTTTTTCTCCAAATTTTGATCATTTACTCCTCGCTATACTATCTATGTTTTACAAAAAAAAATCAAATTTGAACAGCTCTTCTTGGGTGTTGTAAATTCTTTGTCTACACTCTACATTCCTCCAAATGGTCTTCCTATTATGAAAGATTTTCCTACAAAAAATTAGGACTGTGATCAATAACAATTTGAAAAATAGATGGAGGTTATTTCATACAAAAATACCGAAATCAATTCGATGAAAAATAGTAAGTGAAAAAATCCAAATCACTCACAGAATCATCAGTAACGAAAGCTATAGTCATAAGTTCTGCAACCCTTTTCTCTATCAAACTTAGGTAGATCATGACGTTGTTAGAGTTGATTGTTGCATTGTCACCTAAAAAAATCAGAACTATCTGTCGCCTGTCTTCTCACCCCAAGAATTGCATTGTTGAGGTTTGCCAAGATAGAGTGAATCTCTAGGTATTCTCAGATCTGTTTGGATCTGTATTCTTAGGGTCCTTTGACTGGAGAGGTTATGAAAAGAATATCTTACCTATTAGTTTCAATATTGGCACTTGGTTGCAATCCAAAATGTTGAAAATTTCGAACACAGCGTCCATGATTATTTGAAGTTTTTCTTCGTTACTCTTCGAATGCAATTCTGCCTTTTCTGCCTGAAAAGTATCTTAAGACATCTATTGGACTCTTGGAAATACAAAGATAATAGTACTGTACCAAAAACATGAAATTATTCAAAAATCATTCAGGAAACCAATTAAATCAACTTCTTACTTCGATTTTCATTGATTCCAAAGACTCATCGATAATCTTGATATTGGTCCGTTTGTCTTTAGCGTCGTTTTCAGTGGATGCCATTTGGTCCTCTAAAAAAACCGATTGCCTGAGTGAAAACTAATTTCCATGAAATAAATAAATTGATAACTTACCAAGTTTCACCTTCAAATCATCCAACTCCTTATTCAAGCATTCCAGTTCATGATGAAGCTCATTGACATAGTTAAACAAGGCAAAATTTTCTTCGTCTTGTTTCAAATATTTGGCAGCAATTCGATCGATGTCTTTCTCTTGACAGAAAGCCTGGTTAGAAATGAAAGTATGAGTAGAAGTTATGCAATATTAACAGAAAGACCAACTTGAATTTGTTTTAAAGTTGTTTCGTAAAGTTCAACTTGCTTCTCCTCATTTCTCTTTATTTCTTCCTTTTTGATCTGCTCCTTTATCTCGAGGTCCCTCATGATCCTCTTCTGGCCTTTGACAGACAGAAATTCTTTCAATCTGTCATCGTGGTCCATGATTCGTTGCATTTCCCGAAGGTCCTGTAATTTTTTTATTGGTATTGGTTTGTGGAAGTATGAAATACAAGATGACCTGGGTATGTAGGAGTTCATCGTTTTTTGCTCTCATCTTCAGAGCGTGAAGTTTTGCGCACCATTCTTCCCTCGTGTCATACGCCAAAGTGGCTTCCTCTATTATACTGAGCATCATTTTTTTACCATCTGCCATATTTTCCAAGAGACTTTGCCAGATCGTGTTGAAGTTTGACCTACCAGCAAAGTGCAAATGAATGATCGAAATGGATAGTAGATCTTCCACGTGGAAATACGCCTTTAGATTCGCGAAGGATTTCTTGGTGATGACAAATATAGTGTTTTTGGGCGTTTACCTCTTTGTTATATTTCACCCAAAAAGTTGATATTTTCGATTTCGATTTCATTATGCTCAGAGATACTTGGGACCATGCTGATAACCAATATACAAACAAAAAGTAGATACGATCGCGGGAGTGGGAGCAATGACGATTTGAAATGTCGAAAAAATGACATTTGAGAGGTGAAAATCTAAACTATGACAGATAGAGCCTCAGAATATTCTTTATTGAATTCAGCGTCTCCGAAAACCTATAAATCGATACCAAACTTGTCCATATAGGCCTTCTTTAACATGAATTATTCAAGATTTTTGTTTTCCATTTTTCATTTTCGAGTTTTGTTCAGAAGCTCATAGCACTCAAAGTATAGGTGATACTGATCGTCCTTATGGGTTTTGTGAGTGGCTCGAATGGGTAGTAGATCTTCCAGATAGAAAAGTCCCTTTAGATTCGCGAGGGATTTCGTGGTGATGACGAATATGGTGTTTTTGGGGGGGTCCTACCCCTTTGTCATTTTTCACCCAAAAAGTTGAAATTTTCGAAATCGATTTTATTATGCCTAGAGATACTTTGGACAATGCTGATTAACAATATACAAACCAAAAGTGGATGCGACCACAGGAGCGGGAGATATGACGATTTGAAATTTCGAAAAATGCCATTTGACAGGTGAAAATCTAAACTATGACAGATAGGGCCTCGGAATATTTTTTATTGAATTCAGCATCCCCGAAAACCTATAAGTCGATACTAAACTTGTCTATATAAGCCATATTTTACATGAATTTTTCAAGTTTTTTGTTTTGCATTTTTCATTTTCGAGTTTTGTTCAGAGGCTCACAGCACTCAAAGTATATGTGATACTTGTCGTCCTAATGGGTTTTCTGAATGGTTCGAATGGATAGTAAATCTTTCAGATAGAAAAGCGCCTTTGGATTTTCAAGGGATTTCTTCTTGATGACGAATATGGTGTTTTTGGGGGGTCTTACCCCTTACGTATTTTTCACCCAAAAAGTTGACATTTTCGAATTCGATTTTATTATGCCTAGGGATACTTTGGACAATGCTGATTAACAATATACAAACCAAAAGTGGATGCGACCACTGGAGCGGGAGATATGACGATTTGAAATTTCGAAAAATGCCATTTGACAGGTGAAAATCTAAACTATGACAGATAGGGCCTCGGAATATTTTTTATTGAATTCAGCATCCCCGAAAACCTATAAATCGATACTAAACTTGTCTATATAAGCCATATTTTACATGAATTTTTCAAGTTTTTTGTTTTGCATTTTTCATTTTCGAGTTTTGTTCAGAGGCTCACAGCACTCAAAGTATATGTGATACTTGTCGTCCTGATGGGTTTTCTGAATGGTTCGAATGGATAGTAGATCTTTCAGATAGAAAAGCGCCTTTGGATTTTCAAGGGATTTCGTGGTGATGACGAATATGGTGTTTTTGGGGGGTCTTACCCCTTACGTATTTTTCACCCAAAAAGTTGACATTTTCGAATTCGATTATATTATGCCTAGAGATACTTTGGACAATGCTGATTAACAATATACAAACCAAAAGTGGATGCGACCACTGGAGCGGGAGATATGACGATTTGAAATTTCGAAAAATGCCATTTGACAGGTGAAAATCTAAACTATGACAGATAGGGCCTCGGAATATTTTTTATTGAATTCAGCATCCCCGAAAACCTATAAATCGATACTAAACTTGTCTATATAAGCCATATTTTACATGAATTTTTTGTTTTGCATTTTTCATTTTCGAGTTTTGTTCAGAGGCTCACAGCACTCAAAGTATCTGTGATACTTGTCGTCCTAATGGGTTTTCTGAATGGTTCGAATGGATAGTAAATCTTCCAGGTAAAAAAGCTCCTTTGGATTTTCAAGGGATTTCGTGGTGATGACGAATATGGTGTTTTTGGGGGGTCTTACCCCTTACGTATTTTTCACCCAAAAAGTTGACATTTTCGAATTCGATTTTATTATGCCTAGGGATACTTTGGACAATGCTGATTAACAATATACAAACCAAAAGTGGATGCGACCACTGGAGCGGGAGATATGACGATTTGAAATTTCGAAAAATGCCATTTGACAGGTGAAAATCTAAACTATGACAGATAGGGCCTCGGAATATTTTTTATTGAATTCAGCATCCCCGAAAACCTATAAATCGATACTAAACTTGTCTATATAAGCCATATTTTACATGAATTTTTCAAGTTTTTTGTTTTGCATTTTTCATTTTCGAGTTTTGTTCAGAGGCTCACAGCACTCAAAGTATATGTGATACTTGTCGTCCTGATGGGTTTTCTGAATGGTTCGAATGGATAGTAGATCTTTCAGATAGAAAAGCGCCTTTGGATTTTCAAGGGATTTCGTGGTGATGACGAATATGGTGTTTTTGGGGGGTCTTACCCCTTACGTATTTTTCACCCAAAAAGTTGACATTTTCGAATTCGATTATATTATGCCTAGAGATACTTTGGACAATGCTGATTAATAATATACAAACCAAAAGTGGATGCGACCACTGGAGCGGGAGATATGACGATTTGAAATTTCGAAAAATGCCATTTGACAGGTGAAAATCTAAACTATGACAGATAGGGCCTCGGAATATTTTTTATTGAATTCAGCATCCCCGAAAACCTATAAATCGATACTAAACTTGTCTATATAAGCCATATTTCACATGAATTTTTCAAGTTTTTTGTTTTGCATTTTTCATTTTCGAGTTTTGTTCAGAGGCTCACAGCACTCAAAGTATCTGTGATACTTGTCGTCCTAATGGGTTTTCTGAATGGTTCGAATGGATAGTAAATCTTCCAGGTAAAAAAGCTCCTTTGGATTTTCAAGGGATTTCGTGGTGATGACGAATATGGTGTTTTTGGGGGGTCTTACCCCTTACGTATTTTTCACCCAAAAAGTTGACATTTTCGAATTCGATTATATTATGCCTAGAGATACTTTGGACAATGCTGATTAACAATATACAAACCAAAAGTGGATGCGACCACTGGAGCGGGAGATATGACGATTTGAAATTTCGAAAAATGCCATTTGACAGGTGAAAATCTAAACTATGACGATAGGGCCTCGGAATATTTTTTATTGAATTCAGCGTCCCCGAAAACCTATAAATCGATACTAAACTTGTCTATATAAGCCATATTTTACATGAATTTTTCAAGTTTTTTGTTTTGCATTTTTCATTTTCGAGTTTTGTTCAGAGGCTCACAGCACTCAAAGTATCTGTGATACTTGTCGTCCTAATGGGTTTTCTGAATGGTTCGAATGGATAGTAAATCTTCCAGGTAAAAAAGCTCCTTTGGATTTTCAAGGGATTTCTTCTTGATGACGAATATGGTGTTTTTGGGGGGTCTTACCCCTTACGTATTTTTCACCCAAAAAGTTGACATTTTCGAATTCGATTTTATCATGCCTAGAGATACTTTGGACAATGCTGATTAACAATATACAAACCAAAAGTGGATGCGACCACTGGAGCGGGAGATATGACGATTTGAAATTTCGAAAAATGCCATTTGACAGGTGAAAATCTAAACTATGACAGATAGGGCCTCGGAATATTTTTTATTGAATTTAGCGTCCCCGAAAACCTATAAATCGATACTAAACTTGTCTATATAGGCCATCTATGACATGAATTTTTCAAGTTTTTTGTTTTGCATTTTTCATTTTCGAGTTTTGTTCAGAGGCTCACAGCACTCAAAGTATATGTGATACTTGTCATCCTAATGGGTTTTCTGAATGGTTCGAATGGATAGTAGATCTTTCAGATAGAAAAGCGCCTTTGGATTTTCAAGGGATTTCGTGGTGATGACGAATATGGTGTTTTTGGGGGGTCTTACCCCTTACGTATTTTTCACCCAAAAAGTTGACATTTTCGAATTCGATTATATTATGCCTAGAGATACTTTGGACAATGCTGATTAATAATATACAAACCAAAAGTGGATGCGACCACTGGAGCGGGAGATATGACGATTTGAAATTTCGAAAAATGCCATTTGACAGGTGAAAATCTAAACTATGACAGATAGGGCCTCGGAATATTTTGTATTGAATTCAGCATCCCCGAAAACCTATAAATCGATACTAAACTTGTCTATATAAGCCATATTTTACATGAATTTTTCAAGTTTTTTGTTTTGCATTTTTCATTTTCGAGTTTTGTTCAGAGGCTCACAGCACTCAAAGTATCTGTGATACTTGTCGTCCTAATGGGTTTTCTGAATGGTTCGAATGGATAGTAAATCTTCCAGGTAAAAAAGCTCCTTTGGATTTTCAAGGGATTTCGTGGTGATGACGAATATGGTGTTTTTGGGGGGTCTTACCCCTTACGTATTTTTCACCCAAAAAGTTGACATTTTCGAATTCGATTATATTATGCCTAGAGATACTTTGGACAATGCTGATTAACAATATACAAACCAAAAGTGGATGCGACCACTGGAGCGGGAGATATGACGATTTGAAATTTCGAAAAATGCCATTTGACAGGTGAAAATCTAAACTATGACAGATAGGGCCTCGGAATATTTTTTATTGAATTTAGCGTCCCCGAAAACCTATAAATCGATACTAAACTTGTCTATATAAGCCATATTTTACATGAATTTTTCAAGTTTTTTGTTTTGCATTTTTCATTTTCGAGTTTTGTTCAGAGGCTCACAGCACTCAAAGTATATGTGATACTTGTCGTCCTAATGGGTTTTCTGAATGGTTCGAATGGATAGTAGATCTTTCAGATAGAAAAGCGCCTTTGGATTTTCAAGGGATTTCGTGGTGATGACGAATATGGTGTTTTTGGGGGGTCTTACCCCTTACGTATTTTTCACCCAAAAAGTTGACATTTTCGAATTCGATTATATTATGCCTAGAGATACTTTGGACAATGCTGATTAACAATATACAAACCAAAAGTGGATGCGACCACTGGAGCGGGAGATATGACGATTTGAAATTTCGAAAAATGCCATTTGACAGGTGAAAATCTAAACTATGACAGATAGGGCCTCGGAATATTTTTTATTGAATTCAGCATCCCCGAAAACCTATAAATCGATACTAAACTTGTCTATATAAGCCATATTTTACATGAATTTTTCAAGTTTTTTGTTTTGCATTTTTCATTTTCGAGTTTTGTTCAGAGGCTCACAGCACTCAAAGTATCTGTGATACTTGTCGTCCTAATGGGTTTTCTGAATGGTTCGAATGGATAGTAAATCTTCCAGGTAAAAAAGCTCCTTTGGATTTTCAAGGGATTTCGTGGTGATGACGAATATGGTGTTTTTGGGGGGTCTTACCCCTTACGTATTTTTCACCCAAAAAGTTGACATTTTCGAATTCGATTATATTATGCGTAGAGATACTTTGGACAATGCTGATTAACAATATACAAACCAAAAGTGGATGCGACCACTGGAGCGGGAGATATGACGATTTGAAATTTCGAAAAATGCCATTTGACAGGTGACAATCTAAACTATGACAGATAGGGCCTCGGAATATTTTTTATTGAATTTAGCGTCCCCGAAAACCTATAAATCGATACTAAACTTGTCTATATAAGCCATATTTTACATGAATTTTTCAAGTTTTTTGTTTTGCATTTTTCATTTTCGAGTTTTGTTCAGAGGCTCACAGAACTCAAAGTATCTGTGATACTTGTCGTCCTAATGGGTTTTCTGAATGGTTCGAATGGATAGTAAATCTTCCAGGTAAAAAAGCTCCTTTGGATTTTCAAGGGATTTCTTCTTGATGACGAATATGGTGTTTTTGGGGGGTCTTACCCCTTACGTATTTTTCACCCAAAAAGTTGACATTTTCGAATTCGATTTTATTATGCCTAGGGATACTTTGGACAATGCTGATTAACAATATACAAACCAAAAGTGGATGCGACCACTGGAGCGGGAGATATGACGATTTGAAATTTCGAAAAATGCCATTTGACAGGTGAAAATCTAAACTATGACAGATAGGGCCTCGGAATATTTTTTATTGAATTCAGCATCCCCGAAAACCTATAAATCGATACTAAACTTGTCTATATAAGCCATATTTTACATGAATTTTTCAAGTTTTTTGTTTTGCATTTTTCATTTTCGAGTTTTGTTCAGAGGCTCACAGCACTCAAAGTATATGTGATACTTGTCGTCCTGATGGGTTTTCTGAATGGTTCGAATGGATAGTAGATCTTTCAGATAGAAAAGCGCCTTTGGATTTTCAAGGGATTTCGTGGTGATGACGAATATGGTGTTTTTGGGGGGTCTTACCCCTTACGTATTTTTCACCCAAAAAGTTGACATTTTCGAATTCGATTATATTATGCCTAGAGATACTTTGGACAATGCTGATTAATAATATACAAACCAAAAGTGGATGCGACCACTGGAGCGGGAGATATGACGATTTGAAATTTCGAAAAATGCCATTTGACAGGTGAAAATCTAAACTATGACAGATAGGGCCTCGGAATATTTTTTATTGAATTCAGCATCCCCGAAAACCTATAAATCGATACTAAACTTGTCTATATAAGCCATATTTTACATGAATTTTTCAAGTTTTTTGTTTTGCATTTTTCATTTTCGAGTTTTGTTCAGAGGCTCACAGCACTCAAAGTATCTGTGATACTTGTCGTCCTAATGGGTTTTCTGAATGGTTCGAATGGATAGTAAATCTTCCAGGTAAAAAAGCTCCTTTGGATTTTCAAGGGATTTCGTGGTGATGACGAATATGGTGTTTTTGGGGGGTCTTACCCCTTACGTATTTTTCACCCAAAAAGTTGACATTTTCGAATTCGATTATATTATGCCTAGAGATACTTTGGACAATGCTGATTAACAATATACAAACCAAAAGTGGATGCGACCACTGGAGCGGGAGATATGACGATTTGAAATTTCGAAAAATGCCATTTGACAGGTGAAAATCTAAACTATGACAGATAGGGCCTCGGAATATTTTTTATTGAATTCAGCGTCACCGAAAACCTATAAATCGATACTAAACTTGTCTATATAAGCCATATTTTACATGAATTTTTCAAGTTTTTTGTTTTGCATTTTTCATTTTCGAGTTTTGTTCAGAGGCTCACAGCACTCAAAGTATCTGTGATACTTGTCGTCCTAATGGGTTTTCTGAATGGTTCGAATGGATAGTAAATCTTCCAGGTAAAAAAGCTCCTTTGGATTTTCAAGGGATTTCTTCTTGATGACGAATATGGTGTTTTTGGGGGGTCTTACCCCTTACGTATTTTTCACCCAAAAAGTTGACATTTTCGAATTCGATTTTATCATGCCTAGAGATACTTTGGACAATGCTGATTAACAATATACAAACCAAAAGTGGATGCGACCACTGGAGCGGGAGATATGACGATTTGAAATTTCGAAAAATGCCATTTGACAGGTGAAAATCTAAACTATGACAGATAGGGCCTCGGAATATTTTTTATTGAATTTAGCGTCCCCGAAAACCTATAAATCGATACTAAACTTGTCTATATAGGCCATCTATGACATGAATTTTTCAAGTTTTTTGTTTTGCATTTTTCATTTTCGAGTTTTGTTCAGAGGCTCACAGCACTCAAAGTATATGTGATACTTGTCGTCCTAATGGGTTTTCTGAATGTTTCGAATGGATAGTAGATCTTTCAGATAGAAAAGCGCCTTTGGATTTTCAAGGGATTTCGTGGTGATGACGAATATGGTGTTTTTGGGGGGTCTTACCCCTTACGTATTTTTCACCCAAAAAGTTGACATTTTCGAATTCGATTATATTATGCCTAGAGATACTTTGGACAATGCTGATTAATAATATACAAACCAAAAGTGGATGCGACCACTGGAGCGGGAGATATGACGATTTGAAATTTCGAAAAATGCCATTTGACAGGTGAAAATCTAAACTATGACAGATAGGGCCTCGGAATATTTTGTATTGAATTCAGCATCCCCGAAAACCTATAAATCGATACTAAACTTGTCTATATAAGCCATATTTTACATGAATTTTTCAAGTTTTTTGTTTTGCATTTTTCATTTTCGAGTTTTGTTCAGAGGCTCACAGCACTCAAAGTATCTGTGATACTTGTCGTCCTAATGGGTTTTCTGAATGGTTCGAATGGATAGTAAATCTTCCAGGTAAAAAAGCTCCTTTGGATTTTCAAGGGATTTCGTGGTGATGACGAATATGGTGTTTTTGGGGGGTCTTACCCCTTACGTATTTTTCACCCAAAAAGTTGACATTTTCGAATTCGATTATATTATGCCTAGAGATACTTTGGACAATGCTGATTAACAATATACAAACCAAAAGTGGATGCGACCACTGGAGCGGGAGATATGACGATTTGAAATTTCGAAAAATGCCATTTGACAGGTGAAAATCTAAACTATGACAGATAGGGCCTCGGAATATTTTTTATTGAATTTAGCGTCCCCGAAAACCTATAAATCGATACTAAACTTGTCTATATAAGCCATATTTTACATGAATTTTTCAAGTTTTTTGTTTTGCATTTTTCATTTTCGAGTTTTGTTCAGAGGCTCACAGCACTCAAAGTATATGTGATACTTGTCGTCCTAATGGGTTTTCTGAATGGTTCGAATGGATAGTAGATCTTTCAGATAGAAAAGCGCCTTTGGATTTTCAAGGGATTTCGTGGTGATGACGAATATGGTGTTTTTGGGGGGTCTTACCCCTTACGTATTTTTCACCCAAAAAGTTGACATTTTCGAATTCGATTATATTATGCCTAGAGATACTTTGGACAATGCTGATTAACAATATACAAACCAAAAGTGGATGCGACCACTGGAGCGGGAGATATGACGATTTGAAATTTCGAAAAATGCCATTTGACAGGTGAAAATCTAAACTATGACAGATAGGGCCTCGGAATATTTTTTATTGAATTCAGCATCCCCGAAAACCTATAAATCGATACTAAACTTGTCTATATAAGCCATATTTTACATGAATTTTTCAAGTTTTTTGTTTTGCATTTTTCATTTTCGAGTTTTGTTCAGAGGCTCACAGCACTCAAAGTATCTGTGATACTTGTCGTCCTAATGGGTTTTCTGAATGGTTCGAATGGATAGTAAATCTTCCAGGTAAAAAAGCTCCTTTGGATTTTCAAGGGATTTCGTGGTGATGACGAATATGGTGTTTTTGGGGGGTCTTACCCCTTACGTATTTTTCACCCAAAAAGTTGACATTTTCGAATTCGATTATATTATGCCTAGAGATACTTTGGACAATGCTGATTAACAATATACAAACCAAAAGTGGATGCGACCACTGGAGCGGGAGATATGACGATTTGAAATTTCGAAAAATGCCATTTGACAGGTGACAATCTAAACTATGACAGATAGGGCCTCGGAATATTTTTTATTGAATTTAGCGTCCCCGAAAACCTATAAATCGATACTAAACTTGTCTATATAAGCCATATTTTACATGAATTTTTCAAGTTTTTTGTTTTGCATTTTTCATTTTCGAGTTTTGTTCAGAGGCTCACAGAACTCAAAGTATCTGTGATACTTGTCGTCCTAATGGGTTTTCTGAATGGTTCGAATGGATAGTAAATCTTCCAGGTAAAAAAGCTCCTTTGGATTTTCAAGGGATTTCTTCTTGATGACGAATATGGTGTTTTTGGGGGGTCTTACCCCTTACGTATTTTTCACCCAAAAAGTTGACATTTTCGAATTCGATTTTATTATGCCTAGGGATACTTTGGACAATGCTGATTAACAATATACAAACCAAAAGTGGATGCGACCACTGGAGCGGGAGATATGACGATTTGAAATTTCGAAAAATGCCATTTGACAGGTGAAAATCTAAACTATGACAGATAGGGCCTCGGAATATTTTTTATTGAATTCAGCATCCCCGAAAACCTATAAATCGATACTAAACTTGTCTATATAAGCCATATTTTACATGAATTTTTCAAGTTTTTTGTTTTGCATTTTTCATTTTCGAGTTTTGTTCAGAGGCTCACAGCACTCAAAGTATATGTGATACTTGTCGTCCTGATGGGTTTTCTGAATGGTTCGAATGGATAGTAGATCTTTCAGATAGAAAAGCGCCTTTGGATTTTCAAGGGATTTCGTGGTGATGACGAATATGGTGTTTTTGGGGGGTCTTACCCCTTACGTATTTTTCACCCAAAAAGTTGACATTTTCGAATTCGATTATATTATGCCTAGAGATACTTTGGACAATGCTGATTAATAATATACAAACCAAAAGTGGATGCGACCACTGGAGCGGGAGATATGACGATTTGAAATTTCGAAAAATGCCATTTGACAGGTGAAAATCTAAACTATGACAGATAGGGCCTCGGAATATTTTTTATTGAATTCAGCATCCCCGAAAACCTATAAATCGATACTAAACTTGTCTATATAAGCCATATTTTACATGAATTTTTCAAGTTTTTTGTTTTGCATTTTTCATTTTCGAGTTTTGTTCAGAGGCTCACAGCACTCAAAGTATCTGTGATACTTGTCGTCCTAATGGGTTTTCTGAATGGTTCGAATGGATAGTAAATCTTCCAGGTAAAAAAGCTCCTTTGGATTTTCAAGGGATTTCGTGGTGATGACGAATATGGTGTTTTTGGGGGGTCTTACCCCTTACGTATTTTTCACCCAAAAAGTTGACATTTTCGAATTCGATTATATTATGCCTAGAGATACTTTGGACAATGCTGATTAACAATATACAAACCAAAAGTGGATGCGACCACTGGAGCGGGAGATATGACGATTTGAAATTTCGAAAAATGCCATTTGACAGGTGAAAATCTAAACTATGACAGATAGGGCCTCGGAATATTTTTTATTGAATTCAGCGTCACCGAAAACCTATAAATCGATACTAAACTTGTCTATATAAGCCATATTTTACATGAATTTTTCAAGTTTTTTGTTTTGCATTTTTCATTTTCGAGTTTTGTTCAGAGGCTCACAGCACTCAAAGTATCTGTGATACTTGTCGTCCTAATGGGTTTTCTGAATGGTTCGAATGGATAGTAAATCTTCCAGGTAAAAAAGCTCCTTTGGATTTTCAAGGGATTTCTTCTTGATGACGAATATGGTGTTTTTGGGGGGTCTTACCCCTTACGTATTTTTCACCCAAAAAGTTGACATTTTCGAATTCGATTTTATCATGCCTAGAGATACTTTGGACAATGCTGATTAACAATATACAAACCAAAAGTGGATGCGACCACTGGAGCGGGAGATATGACGATTTGAAATTTCGAAAAATGCCATTTGACAGGTGAAAATCTAAACTATGACAGATAGGGCCTCGGAATATTTTTTATTGAATTTAGCGTCCCCGAAAACCTATAAATCGATACTAAACTTGTCTATATAGGCCATCTATGACATGAATTTTTCAAGTTTTTTGTTTTGCATTTTTCATTTTCGAGTTTTGTTCAGAGGCTCACAGCACTCAAAGTATATGTGATACTTGTCGTCCTAATGGGTTTTCTGAATGTTTCGAATGGATAGTAGATCTTTCAGATAGAAAAGCGCCTTTGGATTTTCAAGGGATTTCGTGGTGATGACGAATATGGTGTTTTTGGGGGGTCTTACCCCTTACGTATTTTTCACCCAAAAAGTTGACATTTTCGAATTCGATTATATTATGCCTAGAGATACTTTGGACAATGCTGATTAATAATATACAAACCAAAAGTGGATGCGACCACTGGAGCGGGAGATATGACGATTTGAAATTTCGAAAAATGCCATTTGACAGGTGAAAATCTAAACTATGACAGATAGGGCCTCGGAATATTTTGTATTGAATTCAGCATCCCCGAAAACCTATAAATCGATACTAAACTTGTCTATATAAGCCATATTTTACATGAATTTTTCAAGTTTTTTGTTTTGCATTTTTCATTTTCGAGTTTTGTTCAGAGGCTCACAGCACTCAAAGTATCTGTGATACTTGTCGTCCTTATGGGTTTTCTGAATGGTTCGAATGGATAGTAAATCTTCCAGGTAAAAAAGCTCCTTTGGATTTTCAAGGGATTTCGTGGTGATGACGAATATGGTGTTTTTGGGGGGTCTTACCCCTTACGTATTTTTCACCCAAAAAGTTGACATTTTCGAATTCGATTATATTATGCCTAGAGATACTTTGGACAATGCTGATTAACAATATACAAACCAAAAGTGGATGCGACCACTGGAGCGGGAGATATGACGATTTGAAATTTCGAAAAATGCCATTTGACAGGTGAAAATCTAAACTATGACAGATAGGGCCTCGGAATATTTTTTATTGAATTTAGCGTCCCCGAAAACCTATAAATCGATACTAAACTTGTCTATATAAGCCATATTTTACATGAATTTTTCAAGTTTTTTGTTTTGCATTTTTCATTTTCGAGTTTTGTTCAGAGGCTCACAGCACTCAAAGTATATGTGATACTTGTCGTCCTAATGGGTTTTCTGAATGGTTCGAATGGATAGTAGATCTTTCAGATAGAAAAGCGCCTTTGGATTTTCAAGGGATTTCGTGGTGATGACGAATATGGTGTTTTTGGGGGGTCTTACCCCTTACGTATTTTTCACCCAAAAAGTTGACATTTTCGAATTCGATTATATTATGCCTAGAGATACTTTGGACAATGCTGATTAACAATATACAAACCAAAAGTGGATGCGACCACTGGAGCGGGAGATATGACGATTTGAAATTTCGAAAAATGCCATTTGACAGGTGAAAATCTAAACTATGACAGATAGGGCCTCGGAATATTTTTTATTGAATTCAGCATCCCCGAAAACCTATAAATCGATACTAAACTTGTCTATATAAGCCATATTTTACATGAATTTTTCAAGTTTTTTGTTTTGCATTTTTCATTTTCGAGTTTTGTTCAGAGGCTCACAGCACTCAAAGTATCTGTGATACTTGTCGTCCTAATGGGTTTTCTGAATGGTTCGAATGGATAGTAAATCTTCCAGGTAAAAAAGCTCCTTTGGATTTTCAAGGGATTTCGTGGTGATGACGAATATGGTGTTTTTGGGGGGTCTTACCCCTTACGTATTTTTCACCCAAAAAGTTGACATTTTCGAATTCGATTATATTATGCGTAGAGATACTTTGGACAATGCTGATTAACAATATACAAACCAAAAGTGGATGCGACCACTGGAGCGGGAGATATGACGATTTGAAATTTCGAAAAATGCCATTTGACAGGTGACAATCTAAACTATGACAGATAGGGCCTCGGAATTTCATTGAATTCAGCGTCCCCGAAAACCTATAAATCGATACTAAACTTGTCTATATAGGCCATCTATGACATGAATTTTTCAAGTTTTTTGTTTTGCATTTTTCATTTTCGAGTTTTGTTCAGAGGCTCACAGCACTCAAAGTATATGTGATACTTGTCGTCCTAATGGGTTTTCTGAATGTTTCGAATGGATAGTAGATCTTTCAGATAGAAAAGCGCCTTTGGATTTTCAAGGGATTTCGTGGTGATGACGAATATGGTGTTTTTGGGGGGTCTTACCCCTTACGTATTTTTCACCCAAAAAGTTGACATTTTCGAATTCGATTATATTATGCCTAGAGATACTTTGGACAATGCTGATTAATAATATACAAACCAAAAGTGGATGCGACCACTGGAGCGGGAGATATGACGATTTGAAATTTCGAAAAATGCCATTTGACAGGTGAAAATCTAAACTATGACAGATAGGGCCTCGGAATATTTTGTATTGAATTCAGCATCCCCGAAAACCTATAAATCGATACTAAACTTGTCTATATAAGCCATATTTTACATGAATTTTTCAAGTTTTTTGTTTTGCATTTTTCATTTTCGAGTTTTGTTCAGAGGCTCACAGCACTCAAAGTATCTGTGATACTTGTCGTCCTAATGGGTTTTCTGAATGGTTCGAATGGATAGTAAATCTTCCAGGTAAAAAAGCTCCTTTGGATTTTCAAGGGATTTCGTGGTGATGACGAATATGGTGTTTTTGGGGGGTCTTACCCCTTACGTATTTTTCACCCAAAAAGTTGACATTTTCGAATTCGATTATATTATGCCTAGAGATACTTTGGACAATGCTGATTAACAATATACAAACCAAAAGTGGATGCGACCACTGGAGCGGGAGATATGACGATTTGAAATTTCGAAAAATGCCATTTGACAGGTGAAAATCTAAACTATGACAGATAGGGCCTCGGAATATTTTTTATTGAATTTAGCGTCCCCGAAAACCTATAAATCGATACTAAACTTGTCTATATAAGCCATATTTTACATGAATTTTTCAAGTTTTTTGTTTTGCATTTTTCATTTTCGAGTTTTGTTCAGAGGCTCACAGCACTCAAAGTATATGTGATACTTGTCGTCCTAATGGGTTTTCTGAATGGTTCGAATGGATAGTAGATCTTTCAGATAGAAAAGCGCCTTTGGATTTTCAAGGGATTTCGTGGTGATGACGAATATGGTGTTTTTGGGGGGTCTTACCCCTTACGTATTTTTCACCCAAAAAGTTGACATTTTCGAATTCGATTATATTATGCCTAGAGATACTTTGGACAATGCTGATTAACAATATACAAACCAAAAGTGGATGCGACCACTGGAGCGGGAGATATGACGATTTGAAATTTCGAAAAATGCCATTTGACAGGTGAAAATCTAAACTATGACAGATAGGGCCTCGGAATATTTTTTATTGAATTCAGCATCCCCGAAAACCTATAAATCGATACTAAACTTGTCTATATAAGCCATATTTTACATGAATTTTTCAAGTTTTTTGTTTTGCATTTTTCATTTTCGAGTTTTGTTCAGAGGCTCACAGCACTCAAAGTATCTGTGATACTTGTCGTCCTAATGGGTTTTCTGAATGGTTCGAATGGATAGTAAATCTTCCAGGTAAAAAAGCTCCTTTGGATTTTCAAGGGATTTCGTGGTGATGACGAATATGGTGTTTTTGGGGGGTCTTACCCCTTACGTATTTTTCACCCAAAAAGTTGACATTTTCGAATTCGATTATATTATGCGTAGAGATACTTTGGACAATGCTGATTAACAATATACAAACCAAAAGTGGATGCGACCACTGGAGCGGGAGATATGACGATTTGAAATTTCGAAAAATGCCATTTGACAGGTGACAATCTAAACTATGACAGATAGGGCCTCGGAATATTTTTTATTGAATTTAGCGTCCCCGAAAACCTATAAATCGATACTAAACTTGTCTATATAAGCCATATTTTACATGAATTTTTCAAGTTTTTTGTTTTGCATTTTTCATTTTCGAGTTTTGTTCAGAGGCTCACAGAACTCAAAGTATCTGTGATACTTGTCGTCCTAATGGGTTTTCTGAATGGTTCGAATGGATAGTAAATCTTCCAGGTAAAAAAGCTCCTTTGGATTTTCAAGGGATTTCTTCTTGATGACGAATATGGTGTTTTTGGGGGGTCTTACCCCTTACGTATTTTTCACCCAAAAAGTTGACATTTTCGAATTCGATTTTATCATGCCTAGAGATACTTTGGACAATGCTGATTAACAATATACAAACCAAAAGTGGATGCGACCACTGGAGCGGGAGATATGACGATTTGAAATTTCGAAAAATGCCATTTGACAGGTGAAAATCTAAACTATGACAGATAGGGCCTCGGAATATTTTTTATTGAATTTAGCGTCCCCGAAAACCTATAAATCGATACTAAACTTGTCTATGTAGGCCATCTATGACATTAATTTTTCAAGTTTTTTGTTTTGCATTTTTCATTTTCGAGTTTTGTTCAGAGGCTCACAGCACTCAAAGTATATGTGATACTTGTCGTCCTAATGGGTTTTCTGAATGGTTCGAATGGATAGTAGATCTTTCAGATAGAAAAGCGCCTTTGGATTTTCAAGGGATTTCGTGGTGATGACGAATATGGTGTTTTTGGGGGGTCTTAACCCTTACGTATTTTTCACCCAAAAAGTTGACATTTTCGAATTCGATTATATTATGCCTAGAGATACTTTGGACAATGCTGATTAACAATATACAGACCAAAAGTGGATGCGACCACTGGAGCGGGAGATATGACGATTTGAAATTTCGAAAAATGCCATTTGACAGGTGAAAATCTAAACTATGACAGATAGGGCCTCGGAATATTTTTTATTGAATTCAGCATCCCCGAAAACCTATAAATCGATACTAAACTTGTCTATATAAGCCATATTTTACATGAATTTTTCAAGTTTTTTGTTTTGCATTTTTCATTTTCGAGTTTTGTTCAGAGGCTCACAGCACTCAAAGTATATGTGATACTTGTCGTCCTAATAGGTTTTCTGAATGGTTCGAATGGATAGTAAATCTTCCAGGTAAAAAAGCTCCTTTGGATTTTCAAGGGATTTCTTCTTGATGACGAATATGGTGTTTTTGGGGGGTCTTACCCCTTACGTATTTTTCACCCAAAAAGTTGACATTTTCGAATTCGATTTTATTATGCCTAGGGATACTTTGGACAATGCTGATTAACAATATACAAACCAAAAGTGGATGCGACCACTGGAGCGGGAGATATGACGATTTGAAATTTCGAAAAATGCCATTTGACAGGTGAAAATCTAAACTATGACAGATAGGGCCTCGGAATATTTTTTATTGAATTCAGCATCCCCGAAAACCTATAAATCGATACTAAACTTGTCTATATAAGCCATATTTTACATGAATTTTTCAAGTTTTTTGTTTTGCATTTTTCATTTTCGAGTTTTGTTCAGAGGCTCACAGCACTCAAAGTATATGTGATACTTGTCGTCCTGATGGGTTTTCTGAATGGTTCGAATGGATAGTAGATCTTTCAGATAGAAAAGCGCCTTTGGATTTTCAAGGGATTTCGTGGTGATGACGAATATGGTGTTTTTGGGGGGTCTTACCCCTTACGTATTTTTCACCCAAAAAGTTGACATTTTCGAATTCGATTATATTATGCCTAGAGATACTTTGGACAATGCTGATTAACAATATACAGACCAAAAGTGGATGCGACCACTGGAGCGGGAGATATGACGATTTGAAATTTCGAAAAATGCCATTTGACAGGTGAAAATCTAAACTATGACAGATAGGGCCTCGGAATATTTTTTATTGAATTCAGCATCCCCGAAAACCTATAAATCGATACTAAACTTGTCTATATAAGCCATATTTTACATGAATTTTTCAAGTTTTTTGTTTTGCATTTTTCATTTTCGAGTTTTGTTCAGAGGCTCACAGCACTCAAAGTATATGTGATACTTGTCGTCCTAATAGGTTTTCTGAATGGTTCGAATGGATAGTAAATCTTCCAGGTAAAAAAGCTCCTTTGGATTTTCAAGGGATTTCTTCTTGATGACGAATATGGTGTTTTTGGGGGGTCTTACCCCTTACGTATTTTTCACCCAAAAAGTTGACATTTTCGAATTCGATTTTATTATGCCTAGGGATACTTTGGACAATGCTGATTAACAATATACAAACCAAAAGTGGATGCGACCACTGGAGCGGGAGATATGACGATTTGAAATTTCGAAAAATGCCATTTGACAGGTGAAAATCTAAACTATGACAGATAGGGCCTCGGAATATTTTTTATTGAATTCAGCATCCCCGAAAACCTATAAATCGATACTAAACTTGTCTATATAAGCCATATTTTACATGAATTTTTCAAGTTTTTTGTTTTGCATTTTTCATTTTCGAGTTTTGTTCAGAGGCTCACAGCACTCAAAGTATATGTGATACTTGTCGTCCTGATGGGTTTTCTGAATGGTTCGAATGGATAGTAGATCTTTCAGATAGAAAAGCGCCTTTGGATTTTCAAGGGATTTCGTGGTGATGACGAATATGGTGTTTTTGGGGGGTCTTACCCCTTACGTATTTTTCACCCAAAAAGTTGACATTTTCGAATTCGATTATATTATGCCTAGAGATACTTTGGACAATGCTGATTAACAATATACAAACCAAAAGTGGATGCGACCACTGGAGCGGGAGATATGACGATTTGAAATTTCGAAAAATGCCATTTGACAGGTGAAAATCTAAACTATGACAGATAGGGCCTCGGAATATTTTTTATTGAATTCAGCATCCCCGAAAACCTATAAATCGATACTAAACTTGTCTATATAAGCCATATTTTACATGAATTTTTTGTTTTGCATTTTTCATTTTCGAGTTTTGTTCAGAGGCTCACAGCACTCAAAGTATCTGTGATACTTGTCGTCCTAATGGGTTTTCTGAATGGTTCGAATGGATAGTAAATCTTCCAGGTAAAAAAGCTCCTTTGGATTTTCAAGGGATTTCGTGGTGATGACGAATATGGTGTTTTTGGGGGGTCTTACCCCTTACGTATTTTTCACCCAAAAAGTTGACATTTTCGAATTCGATTATATTATGCCTAGAGATACTTTGGACAATGCTGATTAACAATATACAAACCAAAAGTGGATGCGACCACTGGAGCGGGAGATATGACGATTTGAAATTTCGAAAAATGCCATTTGACAGGTGAAAATCTAAACTATGACAGATAGGGCCTCGGAATATTTTTTATTGAATTTAGCGTCCCCGAAAACCTATAAATCGATACTAAACTTGTCTATATAAGCCATATTTTACATGAATTTTTCAAGTTTTTTGTTTTGCATTTTTCATTTTCGAGTTTTGTTCAGAGGCTCACAGCACTCAAAGTATCTGTGATACTTGTCGTCCTAATGGGTTTTCTGAATGGTTCGAATGGATAGTAAATCTTCCAGGTAAAAAAGCTCCTTTGGATTTTCAAGGGATTTCTTCTTGATGACGAATATGGTGTTTTTGGGGGGTCTTACCCCTTACGTATTTTTCACCCAAAAAGTTGACATTTTCGAATTCGATTTTATCATGCCTAGAGATACTTTGGACAATGCTGATTAACAATATACAAACCAAAAGTGGATGCGACCACTGGAGCGGGAGATATGACGATTTGAAATTTCGAAAAATGCCATTTGACAGGTGAAAATCTAAACTATGACAGATAGGGCCTCGGAATATTTTTTATTGAATTTAGCGTCCCCGAAAACCTATAAATCGATACTAAACTTGTCTATATAGGCCATCTATGACATGAATTTTTCAAGTTTTTTGTTTTGCATTTTTCATTTTCGAGTTTTGTTCAGAGGCTCACAGCACTCAAAGTATATGTGATACTTGTCGTCCTAATGGGTTTTCTGAATGGTTCGAATGGATAGTAGATCTTTCAGATAGAAAAGCGCCTTTGGATTTTCAAGGGATTTCGTGGTGATGACGAATATGGTGTTTTTGGGGGGTCTTACCCCTTACGTATTTTTCACCCAAAAAGTTGACATTTTCGAATTCGATTATATTATGCCTAGAGATACTTTGGACAATGCTGATTAACAATATACAAACCAAAAGTGGATGCGACCACTGGAGCGGGAGATATGACGATTTGAAATTTCGAAAAATGCCATTTGACAGGTGAAAATCTAAACTATGACAGATAGGGCCTCGGAATATTTTTTATTGAATTTAGCGTCCCCGAAAACCTATAAATCGATACTAAACTTGTCTATATAAGCCATATTTTACATGAATTTTTCAAGTTTTTTGTTTTGCATTTTTCATTTTCGAGTTTTGTTCAGAGGCTCACAGCACTCAAAGTATCTGTGATACTTGTCGTCCTAATGGGTTTTCTGAATGGTTCGAATGGATAGTAAATCTTCCAGGTAAAAAAGCTCCTTTGGATTTTCAAGGGATTTCTTCTTGATGACGAATATGGTGTTTTTGGGGGGTCTTACCCCTTACGTATTTTTCACCCAAAAAGTTGACATTTTCGAATTCGATTTTATCATGCCTAGAGATACTTTGGACAATGCTGATTAACAATATACAAACCAAAAGTGGATGCGACCACTGGAGCGGGAGATATGACGATTTGAAATTTCGAAAAATGCCATTTGACAGGTGAAAATCTAAACTATGACAGATAGGGCCTCGGAATATTTTTTATTGAATTTAGCGTCCCCGAAAACCTATAAATCGATACTAAACTTGTCTATATAGGCCATCTATGACATGAATTTTTCAAGTTTTTTGTTTTGCATTTTTCATTTTCGAGTTTTGTTCAGAGGCTCACAGCACTCAAAGTATATGTGATACTTGTCGTCCTAATGGGTTTTCTGAATGGTTCGAATGGATAGTAGATCTTTCAGATAGAAAAGCGCCTTTGGATTTTCAAGGGATTTCGTGGTGATGACGAATATGGTGTTTTTGGGGGGTCTTACCCCTTACGTATTTTTCACCCAAAAAGTTGACATTTTCGAATTCGATTATATTATGCCTAGAGATACTTTGGACAATGCTGATTAACAATATACAGACCAAAAGTGGATGCGACCACTGGAGCGGGAGATATGACGATTTGAAATTTCGAAAAATGCCATTTGACAGGTGAAAATCTAAACTATGACAGATAGGGCCTCGGAATATTTTTTATTGAATTCAGCATCCCCGAAAACCTATAAGTCGATACTAAACTTGTCTATATCCTCCTCAGACCCCAGGTATCATATATGATACCTCAGGTTTATATTTTATTCTCGGCCTCCAGCTCCATTTAGCAGCACGTACTCGATGGTATCATATATGATACACTGCTAAATACGCGCCTAATTTTTTGATGCGATGTTGGTTGCATACGGCGGCAAGAAAAGTCAGTCGATTGTTTATGTTTACAAGTGCACGTGCTACGATCATGCCTCTACCACGAAATAAAAGTAAGTAATTGTTTTTGTGGTGTTTTTTTGATTTATATTTGTTGAACAAGTACTACAGAACATATGGAATATAATAGGTTCTGTTTTAAATATTACAAATATTTCGCAATGGGTAATTCCGTTAACGTATCATAGGTGATACCTTGGGTCTTACTGACTACAAATTTAATTTCAATGTAAAAATCAAATTCTATAGATTTTCACGAGAAATCAAATATTGTTTACTTTTCATTTGAAATATTATTTTTTTAGGGCCTTTGACCGCGTTGGAGCTTGAAGAGATAGCTCTCAACTTGGACTTCGATCAGTCGGACCTCGATGATCTCTCTTCGGACGATGATGAGGATGAGGTTGATCTAGGTTTGGAAAATGTGGTTACCGATCCTGATGATATGGAGATCGCAGACAACATGAGTGATTCATCGGATGAGGAGCCTCTTGCCCACTACCTACCAGGTTACCAGAAAAAATGGTCACGTACTCGTCAATTTGAACCAAGTCAATTCAATTTTCAAGAAGAAAATATAGACAGCGAGTTAGTACAACCAATTGCCTACCTAAAGAAATATATTTCGGATAAGTTTTTCGAAGACATTGCCCTATTCACAAACATGCGCGAAGTTGCTGATAAAGGTCGTTCCCTTGAAACATCCGAATATGAAATGCGAACATTTTTTGGAGCTTCCATGTTGATTGGAATTTATGGTCTACCAAGGATTAGGATGTATTGGGCGCGAAACACAAGAGTTCCTATTATTTCTGACAACATCTCTAGAAATCGGTATTTCAAACTCCGTTCGCGCCTAAAACTTGTGGAGGATCAGAAAATTTCCAAAGAAGAAAGGAACTTGGACAAGTTTTGGAAAATAAGGCCAATGTTAGACATGGTGCAGAAAGGATGCCGCAATAATAAAAGGACTCGATATGTATCAATAGATGAACAGATGATACCATTTCATGGGCAAGTTAAAATGCGTCAATTCGTTAGAGGAAAACCCAATCCCGTAGGATTGAAGAATTTCGTCATGACAACACCAAAAGGGGTCCCACTAGACTTTTATATTTACGAAGGAAAGGGATCGTCTGTGGACTCGCTCTTGGTGAAAATGCCCGAAAAACTTGATGTAGGTGGTAGAATGGTACTGAAACTCACAGAGACCCTGCCAATAGGAGTTTCAGTCTACACCGACCGATACTTTACCTCAATTCCCTTGATCGAGTTACTCTCCTCGAGACAAATAACCCTAGCTGGTACAATTATGACTTCTAGGATTCCGAAAAACTAGTGATAGAACGATATCACTTTTTTTTGCCGATACGATATATCGGCCGATACCGATATTTACGTGCCGATATGCCGATATACCGATATATCGTATCGGCAAACATAACGCCACCTATTCATACATTACTTCAGTGTACCTATCAGCACCTGCTGCCAGTGTATCGAGTGAAAGACTCTTCAGTGAATTAGGCAATATTTACGAGCCAAAAAGAAATAGACTGAATGAAGAAAGGGCTGAGATGTTGGTATTTTTACACCACAACGTAAAAAAATTAAATTTCAGTTATTAAGTATTATTCTTCTTCATCGGTCTCCCGTTCTCAGCTTGAGCTGGTAATTCTTCTATGAACCAGTGAAAAAACATTTCAGTTCCTCCCACTAGTTCAGAAATTTCCGCACGATGTGATAGGTTTGCAAATCCACAGCCTGCTGTGCACATCGCGATCTTTTGGGATAATTCGATCCCTTGAAGATTTCTGTTATTTATGTACTGTATTTTTTACCTGCCATATAACGTACCTATGTTTGTTAATATTTTTGTTAATTTTGATGTTATAGGTTTTGTTTTACTTTTTAAAATATTTCCCTTAGAATTAAAACTCTCATTTTGTTTGATAATGTATTCATTTATGCACTGAAGAGGCAAAAAAAAATTGCCGATATTTTTGCCGATATTCCTTGCCGATACGATACGATACGATATATCGGCAACAATTGCCGATATGCCGATATACCGATATCAATATCGGTATCGTTCTATCCCTACGAAAAACGCAGCATTTTTAAATGATAATCAGTTGAAAAAATCAGGTCGTGGTTCACATGATGGGTTAGTTAGAGAAGATGGAAAGATTATTTTAACGAAATGGTTCGATTCTAGGCCAGTGCATTTTGCTTCCTCTTCCTCTGGCATTGAACCCTTAGGTAGTTGTACTAGATGGTCTAAGATTGAAAATAAATACATTACAATCAAACAACCAGCAATTGTAGCCGATTACAATGCTAAAATGGGAGGTGTTGATTTACTAGACAGGGTGATTGGAAAATATGCAATGCGTGGGCGTACCAAAAAATGGACAATACGTGCAATCTACCACTTCTTCGATTTCGCGGTAGCTGCATCTTGGCTCGAATATCGTCAAAATGCCAGTACAGAAGGCTTGAGGAGAAAAGACACTTTGGACTATCTGGATTTCAAATTATCCGTTGCTCAATATTTGATTTTAACTGAAAAACCTTCTGAACAATGTGAAGGAAATTCGGAACAAAGTGAATGTGATGAAGAAGAGACACCGCCTCTGAAACAAAGGAAGGTACAACCTGTTCCGGATAGAAGAGTCAGGACCGTTGGTAACATCCACCTACCAGTATTTACGAAGCAAGAACAAAAAACAAGATCAAAATGTAGATTTCCTAAATGTGGCAAATTAACGTTTGCCAAATGTAACTCCTGCAATATTTATCTGTGTTGTACCGTTGATAGAAATTGTTTCTCGCTTTTTCACCAGTAAATTTTTTTTATAGATCTGTTGTTTTTGTATGCCTCTAGACCCAACGTATCATATATGATACCTTATTTTTTTTCAGAAAAAACAGAAATAAATTTTTTTTTTCAACCATATGGTGTTATTTGGACCCAGTCTTCACTAAAAAAGTAGGTTTGCTGAATAAATATATCTTCCCCGGACCTTGGGTCTGAGGAGGATATAAGCCATATTTTACATGAATTTTTCAAGTTTTTTGTTTTGCATTTTTCATTTTCGAGTTTTGTTCAGAGGCTCACAGCACTCAAAGTATATGTGATACTTGTCGTCCTAATGGGTTTTCTGAATGGTTCGAATGAATAGTAGATCTTGCAGATAGAAAAGCGCCTTTGGATTTTCAAGGGATTTCGTGGTGATGACGAATATGGTGTTTTTGGGGGGTCTTACCCCTTATTTTTCACCCAAAAAGTTGACATTTTCGAATTCGATTTTATTATGCCTAGAGATACTTTGGACAATGTTGATTCACAATATACAAACCAAAAGTGGATGCGACCACTGGAGCGGGAGATATGACGATTTGAAATTTCGAAAAATGCCATTTGACAGGTGAAAATCTAAACTATGACAGATAGGGCCTCGGAATTTCATTGAATTCAGCGTCCCCGAAAACCTATAAATCGATACTAAACTTGTCTATATAGGCCATCTTTGACATGAATTTTTCAAGTTGTTTGTTTCCCATTTTTCATTTTCGAGTTTTGTTCAGAAGCTCACAGCACTCAAAGTATGGTTGATATTTATCTGCCAAATTGGGGATCTGAATGATCCGAATGGATAGTAGATCTTCCAGGTGGAAAAACGCCTTCAGATTCGCTAAGGATTTCTTGGTGATTGATGACCAATATGGTGTTTTTGGGGAGTCTTTTTCCTTTGTCATTTTTCACCCAAAAAGTTGACTTTCTCGAAATCGAGTCATTATGCCCAGATATACATACTTTGTACAACGCTTTCTACCAATATCTATTTGATTTTGCGTAGTCCTCATCAAACATAAACTAAACACAGGGTGAAATTTTTGCGAAAGACAACATTTTACTTTTCAGAGCCGTATTTGAAACTTATGAAGGCTAAAAGGTACTTTCAAATGGTCATACTTAAAAGGAATATTGACACTTTCTTGTCGCTCACCCTGTTTTTCGAATTGGCAAAACAAATAGCGTTTCAGGCGAAAGCAATTCCGAAATCTTGAAGGCCATAGTAGTCAACTTAATGATCGTTACAAACCTGGAAGAACGATTTATTTCCAATCATGAACGCATAGGGGACATATCCCTCTTGTTAAACAATCACACCCACCCTAAAATAATGGTTAGAGCCCGTTTTCAGACCGGTGTTAAGCCGATATTACCGTACCGTTAGACAACTGCTCAAGTTGCTTCATTCCAGATGTTTCCTCGGAAGCTCACAATTTCAAATTGAATAATCTTCTTGAGCATCTGTTCGACATTTCCGTTTCCGGAATATCACCTTTATTCACCTTTCGAGGGGGTATAACATTTCTTTTTCTCAACTAACCTCTCTATGAGAAGATGGTCTATTTCTTTCCTCAGCTTTTTATTCTCGCTAAGGACAGAACAGAATCGTTTGATGGAAGTTTGCAGTTTGTTCTCTAGGAGTTCTATACTTTTTTTACCCGATTGCAGCCTGGTTCTGAATTGGATTTCGGTGATCTCATTCCCTCTTATTTGGTCGATCTTCTTTTCTAACTGTGGAACAAGAAAAACATATGAAAACAATAAGCAAAGAGATTTTGCGCGCTATTTTTATTATTACACTGCGCAGAAAAATTAACGCACATTATGGAAATCTCAAATTTAATCTACAACTGAAGGTGTTCTCATTGATAATTATTTTTATCAGAATTTATTATGCATGCATATGTTATCCACTTTCAACGTTTTTCTTCAATACAGATGTTTTCTCCCAGCAGGAATAAAAAAAGATGATACTATCAGATTTTGAATGTATTGGCTCCATTCTAAAATCAGTTGTTCTCGATCAATCCTAGTGATCAATAGTTTTTCTTTCGTTTGATTTTCTACACTCGATCGCTATGCAACGCGAAACACGCAATTTGACCAAGAGGAATGTGTCCAAGCGGTAGTTTTGCGAGAAGAAGGGTGGACATACACAAGAATTGCAGAAAGGTTTGGAGTTTCCCATACAAGTGTGTCCAGAATGTTGAAGCGATTCAGAGAGACAGGTATGAATGTCCGAAGACCAGGACAGGGTAGACCACGGGTAACAACTGCCATTCAAGAACATTACTTGAGAGTTTCTTCGTTGAGTTGAGACAACGGTTTGCAACCGATCGCCTCCTTCAAAATCAGCTTGAGCAAACTCATGAGGTGCAAATTAGCACTCAGACAATAAGAAATCGCCTCAGAGAATATTATTTAAGGCCTCGTGTCGCGTCTGGATTTTGCGAGAGAGCATATCCATTGGGAAGAGGTCGATTGGGAAAGAGTTCTCTTCACAGATGAGTCTAAATTCTGCCTCTACCATTGTGATCGACGTTCCCTTGTATACAGACGTCCACATGAAAGATATGCTCAGTGCAATTTCCTGAATACTACTGGTTTCGGGGGAGGATCGATTATGGTATGTGGTGGAATATCTTTGACTGCTCGCACAGACCTAGTGGTCGTTGATAATGGAGCTATGAATGCTGATAAGTATATAAGGAACATTCTTGAAGAGCATGTAGTGCCATTTGCCCCATACATTGGTGAAAAGTTCATTTTTTATGGACGATAATGCCAGACCCCATCGTGCGCGCATCGTTCAGGAGTACCTTGAAGAGGTTGAAGTCTCTCGCAAGGAATGGCCAGCAAGAAGTCCAGATCTCAATCCGATTGAGCAGGTTTGGGACAACCTCAATAGAAGGCTGAGAAGTTCAGAAAATCATCCAGCTACTCTTAATGACTTAGGAATCCAACTCGGAGAAATCTGGGAAGGATTAGATCAGAGCATTTTAAGATCACTCATTTTGAGTATGAACCGTCGTTGCCGAGCTGTAATTAACGCAAGGGGTGGAAATACCAAGTATTAAATCACTTATCAGCATTTCAGTATTTTGAAAATTGTTCATTTCTCTGCTTTCACATAAGATTCGGTGAAATCCTGAATTTTTCTTCCATTTAATGTGTCTTTTTTCGTTCAAAACCTTCCCGAGAGAACATAAAAAATAAGTTATAAAGACAATGTAGAGTTAACTTTCATTAAAGTTGAGATTTTCAGAATGTGCGTTAAGTCTTCATTCAAATGAAGAAAAGTCGTCAACAGCTTAGTCTGAGCTCGATCTTTATCACTTATCAGCTACTATTCTAGGAAGAATTTTTTCACCTTTCTTATTTGACCATTCATTTCCTTCAAATCATGTCTTTCTTTCTCTATGATCTCCACGTAAGTTTCGTAGCTACTGTACATCTTGTTTATTTTAGCCGAAAGGGCCCTTATGGTCCTCTTCTTCGAGGCACTGGTAGCTACTTTGAGGTCTGCCATCAGTTGATTCCTCTCATTCCTCAGTGTCAGAATGATGGCTCTCTGCTTGGCCAGCTTAGTGTTCATTTCCTCGAAGAAAGCCTTTCTGTCTCCTTCCATTATTCTATACTGAAACAGTCAACAATTTTAAGGTTAATCGAGCTTTATTAATTTGGTATTCTTAACTGGAAATAAATAAAAGATTTTAATTAGTGAAATTTTACCTGTCTTTTGAGCCTGGCCAACTCAGATTCCACAAGATTATCCATGTCAAGGTCTTCCTTGTTATGGTTGGATCCTCTAGGATTATGCATTTTCAGAGATATCTTCAGCGAGCCTCACTTTTCAACTGATGGAATTCAAATGAGTTGCTCAGGGTTTATCAGCGATGCTTGTTAGTGACACGTTTGATCGATACAAAATTACACGTAAACTTTGGACTGCTCCAATAATGAATGCCTCACAGGGGGATAGGAAACGACATTCCCGATTTTATAAAAATATTGGAGACATCTGAATATGAAATCGACTCAACGTATATTGCTTCTTCTCTATGGAACATGTTAGTAATGAAAATTTGACAATCGGTATTGATTGTGAAGTAATGTTCAATGTATTAACAAAAAAGGCAATAATTATGCAGATGAAATTTATTCCAAATTTCAAATATTCAGACAAGAAAAAGATTCCCAAAGTAGTTTGTTACCGCTAATTGAAAACTAAGCTAGAAAACGAATTGTGTGAAAAATTTAACATGGCTTACATTTTAGTTCTTGGGTCTTATCATAAATTAAGTATATGGCCTTCAAGGAGAGGCTTAGGGCCTTATCTTAAATCAGGAGGTCAAGTTCATTCGCTGTCAGAACCTATGTGTAGTTACCTCAATAAAAATCCTCTCATAAACTTTAATAAACTTACGGACCCTGGGACCTTCTGGGAAATGCTGCATAAAGCCCAGTTTCAGGTCTATTATAACGTCAATAAAATGTGTGATAATGTTAGGGGTGTTGAAATTAAGACACAAACTAAGTTCTCAAATAAGTTGAAAGAACTGGAATAAAAATCGAAATTTTCGCAAAATTTTTTATTTATCTCCAAATCACAAACAAACTGGCTGTTATACAGGATGGAACAAGAAATATGTATCATAATGAAAATGGCTGAATTCGATACCTAGAAGTTTCATGATATGGACGAAAATTAATGAAACCAAGATAACAAACTAGAAATTTTTCAAATGCTCGTTAGAAAATAGCTTCGACATTTTCCGGGTGTTTCCACACCAAATTTGCATAGAACTCCTTTCACCCAAGGTCACAACCTTCGTCACAAATTGACCTAAACGAAATTTCGATAAGTCTATCATTATTTTTAAGGACGCAGGCCGATGGGTTTTCCGTGAAAACTCATTTTCACGGTTTCCTTATCGCCCGCCAATAGAGGTATGACCATCATCTGCTATCGCTCTTACGCACTCAAGGTACTTAGTTGCATTTGTTTCGATAGCTGTGTATCCATTCATTATTACATCCAGTTCGAAATCGATAATCAAATGTTTTATACACCTTTGTTTGGATGAACGATTAATTCCAGTGACGGAGTAAGCCACGAAGAAAGGGGGTCAACTGAATTAAAATTGAATACAATTCGTTTTTTTCAATTTTGTCTATCTCTTAGCTCTTAGGCTAGTTTCTTTTGATTATTCCTCTTCTTTCAACATTTAGAATTATTAATATTAATGTCCTATAGATCTCCCTGATCTTATTGTTGCTAGTGTCTATTTTCAAGGAGAATAAATACCCTATTACTCCTTTCCAACGACTGCCATGGAATATACTGATGGATACTTAGGTCAATTTCGAGAGAAGATTTTTCTATCATCTTCGTGAAACTTCTCAGAATAATACCAAGTAAATTGTAACAAAAAGGTGCTCTATACGAACAATACATTTCTGCTGAAAAGAAATAATTAAAGTTAAATCACTTGCTTTTTTCCTAAGCTCTTTGTAATGTACATAAAATAACTTTGAAATTATTGCAACAGAATAATACGATCTTGAAGCAGTCAAAATTATTTTTGGTGTTCTTAGATAATAGGATGTAAAACGAATAAAAGAAGGAATGTTTAATAGGGCATATTTCGAGAAAAAGGGAGAATATAGAAATGACCAGCTTAAGTTAATCTACCCTTCAACCTATTAAAAGCCCATTACTAATCACTTACATTTCTAAGCAACTTCGAATATGTTAAAAAATAAATTGCTTCGTATTTTATCTTTGTTATCTTTTCGAATAACTGAATTTCTTGGAGTTTGTTGTATTGTTAGCATTATCTGAACATAAGCAATCATTGAAATTTTTGTCTATTCGTTTTTCAGGGTTTATCTAAGGAATGACTGATTTTAATTTAACGATACTTCAACAGTTCGAAAAAGGACTTTTCTGAGAAGGTTTTAAACTAGAACTTGTCTCTGACTCAATTTTCTTCAGCCGACATATTGAAAATTGTGGAAAATTGTGTTTTTTCTCGTAAACCATATGCAGTAAGGACAAGTTGTAACGAACTTTAATTTAAAAAATTTCTTTTTCCTTGATCTGTAGTGGAAAAAAGTTATAAATATATGAATTTTACTAAGTTTAAGCACTAGTTTTATTTAATTCCGTTGTATTTTTCGAATTTCAAGCCAGGAATCATCACAAACGATTGAAATGGAAAAAAAAGAAGCAAAATATACATCAATGATAAATAACTCAATTTGCTGGAAATATGAATAAGTTTTAATAATGTGTTATCATTAATAATTTTGAACATGTAAACTGAGAGAATCACCATTATTTATTATTATTTTGTTTTGTTTTTCATTTAATCGCTTTATAGACTAAGACGAAAGGTTACTGGCAAGTTTGAGTCCATTTTATAAACTTTGAAACTTCAATTTAGCCCTTCTACGTTTGAATAGATTTTATACAGTGGGCGTCAAAATTATGGAACAAATTCATTTTCTCAGAAGAAAAATATTTGGCAACAAAATCCTTAAACAGGTCAATTTTTGTTTCACTTTTACCAAATTTTTATGCATTTTTGTTGCACCCTGTGCCACCCCATCAACCCATAAAATTTTTTGAATAGGGAAAGTGGGTCATGAGGTACTTTTTTTGGCAAGTTCTTTGTATTTTCTTTATAGGCGTGCAGAAATTTTCAAGAAAATATTTGTTTTTTGAAAAATTAGTTAGTTCAGTATTTGTTTGAATGCGAAAGATTTCAAAGTTTATATTTCCTCCACAAAAATGACCTAAAAGCAATACTCTTATATATGTTTTTGAATTTTTTAATGCGAAAGATTTCAAAGTTTATATTTCCTCCACAAAAATGACCTAAAAGCAATACTCTTATATAGGTTTTTGCATTTGGCTATCACCTGGTGTAGCTTATTGCTAAAATTCAGGAAATAACCAGGTATGCATTTCTTTGATTTTTATTGCTTGTCAATTTTCAAAGAGGGACGAAGTAACTTGGCATGAATAGACTGGGTGTTGAAAATATTTATTGCATCGTCTTCCCATGTGGTGTCATCTATGGGAATTCGAGCTTTATGGCAAAGGGTGTAACAGCCTTTATAAATCAGCATAATTTCTTCACAACTTCGAATCTTTCTATTATCTGTCACTATCACTGTCAAAATTTGGCGGAAAGCATAAGAAATGGTAGAATAAAAGTTCAACCAATTGGATAGGTTTGAGGATACCTGGATTTTCTAGTTTATTCATAGATTTCCTGTCATATCCTCTCTTGGGTTCAGTAGAAGAATGCCTAAGGGTTGCCAACGTAATATAAACCGTGATTATTTACTAATTATGTGTAACAGCTTCGTGAGTATACTGGCAGTTAAAGCATCAGAGTTCTTCGAAACTATTTAAATCTCAATTAGCAGAGAAGCTCCCTCGAGCACGCCACTGTCTCCTACGTTTATGAATTGATCCTCACAATAGTTCGGTTACAACAAAAGCAGTACGCAAGACCAGGTAAACTTAGTACACGGAATACCTTGATGGTGTCTAGTTCAGGAGAGCCGTAACGTTTCAACGAGACAGAGACAGACCGTTAGTCCCTTCTTTTTTTATCGATACACCTTGCAGTTCGCAAGAAGTGGAGGCACCATCTACTTACCTTTAGTTTGTTCTTTTCGGTCGGAGAATCGTTGTTCGAGTGTTTTGACATTTTATTTCTCTTTGTTTGTTGTTACCATCGCAAACTTTGACTTTTATCGAGCGCATGTGTTTTTTCTGTTAGTGTTGTTGTTTGTGCAAAGAATTTTGGATTTTTCACGTAATCCTGTTTGTTTGTATTATAAGTTAAGGTGAGTTCTTGGAATAGCGATGACCTTTGAGTAGGTTCTTGGAGATTCTAAATCGGTCAATGATATCATTGACTGCACGAATTGGGAATCGATAATTTTTAAGTGAGATTTCAGAGAAAATTGGCGTTGTATTGGTTTTGAATTATTATTTTTGGCAACATTTCATACAGTTTTTCATCATTGACTTTTTTAGGTTTCTTGAAATATTCTTCAGTATACATTTATTATCTCTGAAATTTTTTCGCGTAGAAATTGTATGCCTACAAAGCTGAGGTTCAATTTTTGTGTATTACCTATGTATATTTTCATCTACTTTTGGAACAATTATGTACTCCCCCGCACAATGGTGATTTTTTAGGGTTCTATCAAATTCGTTAAATAGTATATTGTTCAATGAGCGGTAATGTACACTTTTTCCTATTTGTATTAGAGTGAGTTATAGGCGTGAGTTATTATTACCTCACACTATTGGTTTATAGACTATTACAGATCAAAATCAGTTGAATAATGGATATATTATTCTATGGGAGTAGATAAACAATCTTATAAGGTTTCTTGTTCGTCTAAAAATCAAGTATGAATTTTCTCTCAATCTACTCAATGGAAATAATTGAAATTTGGCCAATAATTATATGAAAACTCAATTTTGTGCTTTCAACTCATTTGATTGCTTTAGAATAGGCATCTGACCAATCAGTTACAGTAACATTTGGAATTCCTTGATCTTGTGATCAAATATGAAAACAAATCATAGAAAAAATATTCGAAACAAAGAACGTCAAGTTCAGAATCAAAATTTGTATGGGCTTCAGCCTGCTGAATTTTTTGTTTCTCAGAAAATTTATATCGGGTATGTTTTTAGGGTGATCATCACTCTAAAGAACACTCGATATATGAAACAATATTTTTCAATCCCCTTGTATACCAAGTGTTTAAACACCCAGAGTGTTTACTCCAAAGAAAATCAATTGGGTCATAAATACATAAAAACCAGACCTAGGGAATAAAATATGCAGTCACATATCTGAAAGTCTAATAAATCTAACATCCACTCTACAGAAAGCATCTTAAAATAGTCCTCGAAAAAGTCAATAGAAGAGAGGAAATATTATTGGAATTCTTGAATGTATTTTTGGAGCTTCCTTGATTTCTACAAATCGAATTGAGAAAGGACTGTTGAAATTTGATCTCCTCAATATTCACAATGAAAGGTTCCCCTGTATCGTATATCAAATTTCTTACCGCTATATGCATATCTTCATGCATGAGCTGTCATTAATTAACAACAATATTACTGATAGATTAATTGAATGTTGTATATTATGCGCATACACTCAAATAGTTGATACATTCATAAGAAAAGATTCTATATTATCTGCTCGCACAAAAGAAGCTTGCAATTAGCATTTGCTGGTGTCAAGATCAGCCTCATTGTCGATGAACACTGTTCGACAATTAGTACATAATTATTACTTCCTTTCTTTTTAATGAGCCAGTAAACATTCAGGATTTCTATGGAGGTATGATGATAATTTTAAACTGAGTCATCGCGAAAAAATTTCCGGTCAAGGACAAAATAAGGGTTTTTCTTGAGACGTACAGGTACCTCCATGGTACAATGTAGGTACCAGAAAGAACCACTAAAATATACAGGCAATAGTCATCCACTTGGAATTCACAATATTACATTAGATATTATCATCCCTATCGAAATTACTTACAAATAATCATAATGAAGCCATGACCTGACATTGAGGTCATTGATTTTCTATAATCCAGATGGTTCAGACTTTGTTTTGAATCTCAATCACATCCAGGCATATGACAAATGAAGGTGAAAAGGAAAACAATTGAATGAAACCAAGGCAATCATCACGTCGTTAAGTTTCATGCAATTATTTCTGCGTAGAATATCATAACATTGGAAGAAAAAGAAATTTCTGTATCATCAGAATGGTGTCATTATCATCTCTGGGCGAACTCAGATGAATTGAGAAATTCTTAATCACTCTTAAGAGCCATTGGAATTCTTCATCAAGAATCATTACGAGCTTAGATTAGCTGCTTCAGAAATTCTTGATATTGTTTTTTATTCATTTATTGTGTGTGCAAAAAAAGTTACAATCTTCAAGGATTCCTTATTGATGGCCCTTTCAAAACCAATTAATTTTGCCTGGGTGAAGAAATTTGAGATAGGTGTAAATTTAAACAATATCTCATCTTTATTTTTAAAGGGTTTTCCAATAAGGGGTGTTTTTCGACATTCAATGAAAAATGCCATTTTTTCAGAAGAATGATCGGATTTCATTATACAGTGTGACAAGAAAAACCTCGGACAAACTCTGTTTCATTTAACTTTATTAAACAGAAGAAATTGAACAAAACAACAACAAATAGTAATAGCTTGAACATTTGTTAATAATATATTTGAGCCGTTTCGAAGTGGCTTCCTTTGGCGGCGATACACAGCTTCAGACGCTTCTTGAAATTTTCGGCAAAGGGCCGCAGCTCCTCGGGCGTTAATCGGTTCCATTCCCGGCGCAGAGATTGCTTCAGCGACTCCAAATTTTTGTGTTTTTTAGCACTAGCCCTGTGCTCCAAAATCGACCACACGCTGTAGTCCATTGGGTTGAGACCCGGTGAGTAGGGCGGCCATTCTGCAGATGAGATGCAACAAGGAAAATGGGTCTTACACCATTCTTGCGTCATTTTCGCTCTGTGAGCCGTAGCGGAGTCCTGTTGAAAGGTCCAATGCGTATCGCCGAAGTGCTGCTTGGCCCACGGAAGTAGTGCGGCCTCGAGGATGTCGCAGCGGTAGACTTCTTGATTGATTTTGACCCCTTGATCCACGAAAACTAAGGGAGTTTTACCACTGCCGCAAATTCCGCCCCAGATCATGACGGATTGCGGATTTTGACGGTGTTCGACGATGGCCGATGTACCGGGAACCTCTACGGACCAGAATCTGTCGTTTTGGTGGTTGTGGGATTGTTATACGGTGAAAAGCTTCTCGTCTGTGAAGAGAATTCGCTCCCATTGCAGACCGGCGGCGAGACGAAGGAGTTGGCGGAACCTTTGGAGTCGTACGCGCTTATTTTCCTCCGTGAGGAGTTGAAATTTTTGGAGCTTGTATGGCTTGAGGTTGAGCTCCTTTTTGGCAATTTGACGGACTGATTCGTGGTTGATACCGGTCTCACAGGCTATTTTCCTCATGGAAACCCTCGGATTTCGATTGACTCGCTTCTTGAAGATGTTGCGATTGCTAGTGCGTTTTCTACTTCCTGGACGACGACCATCATGGCCAAGCTCTTTGAAACGACGAATTGCATAGGACACGGTTTGTCGAGGCACATCGAGCAAACGAACAATTTCGCATTGACGCCTACCTTGACGAAACAGCTCCAAAATCGCACTACGTTTGTATGACATTCTAAAACTCTGTGAAATGAAATTATATCAAACTGAAAATTCACATCTTGGTACAGGAAAGTGTAGAGAAACCAAGAGAATAAAAATTATTTGGCTGCGCTGAAATACTTCTGTTCCAGACCACAGCAAAATTTGTCCGAAGTTTTTCTTGTAACCTTGTAAAGAGGAAGGTATGCCGTTAATAATGGAAAATAACATCAGCCAAATGACCACCACGACCACGACTACCAGGACAATATCTTTTTGATGAAATTTTCCCTAACCAAATCGCAAAGTGAATGCCCTATGTCCTCGATAGCCTCAAGAATTTCATTTATGAAGCCTTGAATCGACGCTGGCCTCTTGGCGTAGACCTTCTCTTTCATATGACCCTAAACTCTAAAGGAAGAAGTCGCAAGGTGTTAAATCATAAGATTTCTTGAGCTTTATGTGCCTTAAGACCCAAATCTTTATGCAAAATACGGCGTGACGTTTGTGGAATGCCTAATTTCAAAGAACGACGAGGTATGGGAAAACCTGCGTATTTTTATTGATGGCGTAGTTTCCACTTGTCAAATGTCAAAAAATGACGGCATCAAAAGTTACACCTACCGAAATAGCGGGCTATTCAAAATAACACCTCTTATTGGAAAACCCTTCAATTATTGTTCTGACTTTTCCTCAATTAAAAAGATTTTGATTGAATCAGAATAATTTCATTGCCTTCGGCAGAATTTTGTCACGTCAAAAATTTGCAGTGGTAATCTACAAAGTTATTCAAATTGATCCAAGCAGTCTGCGCTTATAGTACAGCCTAAGGCACACTTTCAAAATAATAATCAACAATACAATATCCATCATTTATTATGGTCTGCAATCCAAAGAATTCCGACACATTAACACACATCGTTGGCACCGTTTTCTTACAAATTTGACGTCCATCTTTTATTAAGTAATGAAATTATGACGAAGCTTACGTTTAATTAACTTGAGGCGATGCATCTCATTAAATTCCCGAGTACCAATTATGTATTGTCATTTTGAAAGCGAGATCTTACGGTCAGTAGTTACAGTACTGGGTCTTTTATGCAATACGAGGAAATATATTTTTTGTTCTTGATTTTAAACGTTAATTAAGGCGTTTAAGCGATATGGCAGCATAGAGTTTGATTGTATTCATGTTAAGGCATAGATTAAGATGTGGAGGCAGATTTGCGACTAATGAATCTACAAAAAATGTGTACGATAACCATAAGTTTTTACAGGTTACAGGGGGCGCCTGTAATTATTGTTTTTGATCGAATATCCGTCTGCAACACTTATTTCCCACTGCAGCAACTGTTTCACGCTTGAACGCTACCACACTACCGGAGTACCATTACACACTCGTGTAACAGCCCTCCAACAGGATTTCCTGTCTTTTTGTGCAACTTGCCCTTCCTCAGCGAGAGTTTAAATCAATTTCCGCCAATAATAACTCAATAAAACTCCATATTGTTCCGTAGAATAATGGACTTAGCCTTTGGGATTACCCTACTTTCATTTAATGCATCTATATGTTGGTCTATCAGTTCCTCCACCTAGGATGTAAGGCAATTATTGCCCAATGTCTTGTGGGAATGAGGACACAGGATATAAGCTAAAAGCAGGGGCGGCTTTAGCAGGTTTTACAGGCGGCGAGATCACATGTTACTTGGATGAGAAAAAGTGACGATAAAAAAAATCTTATGCATGAAAAGTTCCATTAAATTGACAAGGCACACTTATCGATCACCAACCACACTTGTCTATCAAATTTACTTAGTTTTCAATGAAATTATTCAATGATTTGAACAAGAACAATTTTTCTCAGGACCAGTTGAATTTCCTTCGGAAATATTCTCATATTCCACAATTACTCGAGAGGAAAACGCAACACCATATATTTCTTTTGTCTGTCTGAATATAGGAGTAATTTCATACATAATCAATAATTCTCCTAGCCTACTTCCATAACGATATGCGTGTTATTATTAATACCCTGGCCTATACAATCTATATTCCACCTGCAACTTAGTGTGTTCAACCAAGTGTTCGCAAGATGTAAAAATGACAAATATTCGTTGCTTTCACGATATCCACAAACTAGGTTATATAAGTTTGATCGATAGACATCGGAACAATATAATTTTCCGGCTTTGCTTCATGAATTATACAGGTGGCTTCCTAAATTGGTCTCAGTAATGGTACATCTCTCGAGAATCAGGTACTATAGTGATGCATTGATTTGGATTTGCCATAAAAATTCCAAACGCTGCTCTGGTTAATCTGAGTCTGCTGATACTAGACTTGAAAAATCCTCAAAGTTTCGTTCAAACCCTGCCATTGGATCAGTCATTCAGGGAAATGCCAGATATCGCACAATCGTGATCGGAAATCGTACAATCGTGATCGACAATCGTACAAAAGGGATCGAAAATCGTACAATCGTGATCAAAAATCACAATATTGATCCGAAATAGTACAATCGGGATCGGCAATCGTAGAAAAGGGATCGACAATCGTAGAAAAGGGATCGAAAAGAGTAGAATCGTGATCGAAAATTATATAATATTGATTGGAAAACGTACAATCGGAATCGGCAATCGTACAATCCTGATCGAAAATCGTAGAATCGTGATCGCCAATCGTACGATCGTGGTCGGAAATCGTACAATCGTGATAGGAAATCGTACAATCGTGATAGGAAATCGTACAATCGTGATCGGAAATCGTACAATCCTGATCGAAAATCGTAGAATCGTGATCGCCAATCGTACGATCGTGATCGACAATCGTACAAAAGGGATCGAAAATCGTAAAATATTGATTAGAAAACGAACAATCGGGATCGGCAATCGTACAATCCTGATAGGAAATCGTACAATCGTGATCGACAATCGTAGAAAAGGGATCGAAAATCGTACAATCGTGATCGACAATCGAAGAAAAGGGATCGAAAATAGAACACTCGTGATGAAAAACGTGAAATAGTGATGAAAACGTACAATCGTGGTCGGAAATCGTAATCGTGATCGGAAATCGTAAACTAGTGATCGGCAATCGTATAATCGTGATCGGGAATCGTCAACCAAATATGGCTTTTATAGGCCATAATACGAATTTCAAGATATTTACTTGTAACTTCTTTCAAATAAGAGTCGTCTTCTTGATACCATAAAATCATTGAAATATGAACTGTGATCAGTAGCTCTAGGTCTGAACTGATACAGACAAAAAAGTTCAATGAAGATTCGGTTATTGACCACACTTTCGAATGGGTAAACCCAAGGTCTTCGAGCTAAGACAATGGGATCCTGAGGATTCGTGATATAGAAGAAAAAAATCTCAATTATCGCTGATGTTGTAATTGTTATCCATAGAAACGGAAGTGTTGGAGTAATGAACAGAAGAAGGCTATCTGATCGACGTGATTGTGCTTTACCATGAATAGAAACGACATATTCTCGAGTTATTGCGGAATAATGTGAACTTCAGTAATCTGGCAATAAGAATGATTCGCCAGTTTTTCACTTGTAAAAGCCAGAAAGTTATTTTGAAGAATTGCACCCTTTGTGCAGTCTCAGACAGGGAGTCCTAAATGTTAATTATATTATCAATGAAGGAAAAATGTATGAAATGATATTATTACCACAGATAATGTACCTGCCAAACATAGTGATGAAAATAACAAATAAATATTACTTTTATAACCTGAATTTTACCAAATATGACAGAGACGTCATACAATTTTTCTATCCTCTAATTTTTTTTGCAGATTTTTTAAGCAACATCTTCCCACTCCTCTCATCAGAATGTCACATATACAGAGTGTCCCTCATGTAGTGTACACCATGTCGTCATTTTAAATTCGAACATGCTACAGAGTTTAGAAGATTACATAGTAGAAATGGAGAAACGTAGTGCCATACCGAAACCATCGTCAACCTCAGACATCAACGATGATCTGTGGGCCCAACTTCAACAGAAGGACAACGACCTAGTCTTAGCAGCAGAACTGGGGAAGGCCTTGCTGCATAACAACGAAGAACTGAAGAGGAAACATGAGAGTGTTGTTGAGGAATACCAAAAAAAACTTGAGGTGAGTTATTTGAATTTTTTAAATTGGCACTTCCACTTCTGAAGGCTTCAAGTTGTCGATTTAGGAGAGGAGCCTGTCATCAGGACCTCCTCAGGTCTACATTATCGATTTTTAATTCGTCATCAGTGCGAAGAGAACTGGCTTTATAGAAGCACCTTTGATCTGAGAAACTTAATATTGCTAAATTCTAATTATCGAGTATCAAGCTATTGTTCTCTGGTTTTACGAAATATCCTGGAAACCACCAAAGAAACACTTCCTGCTCCAAAACAATCAAGAGGCCAACACCTCCTTACAAGAATGGACTCACAGGACCTTCAACTCGATATTTCATCGAGACTTGTAAAGGTCAAACTATTTTGTAGGAATAAGCAGCAACCAATCTCAAGGATACGAAAGAACTTTGCAGTAGCCAGCTAGGACGCCTTCGTTTTATGTAGCTATTAGCATTTTCAGTTCTCAGGAGAAATAATTACCTTGTCGAATTCATTTCGCTTTGTTGTTATTGACTTCGACTGATTGAATTTCGAAATATCGACGAGTGTAATGGTTTTTGAGGTGAAGTTGTATTGGATTTCGTGACTGCAAGGTTCGTTCAAAATTTTGCGGAAGTGTCAAGAAATTGTCGATTGTGAACACTATACGGTTTATGATTCCAGCAATTGAGGATTTTTTTGTTTAATTTAAGACAAAACAACTTTTGATCCTTCTAGTTTATCGTTCATAAAATATCGCCACAAGTATACTGACTGGCACAGAAACTGCAACAACAAGAAGGAGCTGTTTAAAATTGAATTTTTTTTTGGTGAAACAAAGATAGTATAGCAAGGAGTAAATGATTAATATTTGTAGAAAAAAAAAATGAAGGATTTACAATTTTTTCTATTAGATTAGTTAATGATGTGTTTGTCCATCGCGATTATCTATACACTCCCCAACAAGTCTTGGCATTGATGCAATAAGATGGTCTAATTCATCTTGAGTATACTATCCCAAGCTACCTGTACTTCATGTCTCAGAGCCGCCAAAGTCTCTGGGGGCTGGGGTAAAATTTCAATTGATGTCCTTTAAATGCTCTATGTGCGCAGATCGGGGGATCTGGGCGGCCATGGCAAGAGATTCATATGGGTTGCTTCAAAAAAGTTTGAACTAACCCTGGCAACATGAGGTGTTGCAGTTACTTTGTCAGTTGTATATCTATTATAAAAAAAAGAACTGCCCACACAATCTTCCTCGGGCTCTTTCGACCACAATTGGGTTCTTGATTAGGCAAATTTCTCGGTCTCGTTTTCGACCTCGATGAAGTAATCCTGACCAGAGAACGAAACAAGATTGCCTTCGAAGAAACTGGAGAAAAACGGGCAGAGTCAATCGACCTATAGATCGGGCCAGCTGAACCGTGAACGCATTTTACACCGCCTTATTTTCGTGGCAAGAATTGATTCTTCTTGTAACATTGTATAATATCGATCATTTCGGTTTCATCAGAAGATGACGGTGATATTATTTATTTGTTGAGACCTGGAGATAAAAGCGAATGCTTTGAATCATGACAATATGGTCGTGATTGGATAAAGGAGATTTTAATTAATTTAACTCGAAAATATTCAGCAAGGAGACTCTATTGAATGATGGGTAGTCCATGTACACATTAGAATTATTAATTTTAGTGAAATCATAATCCTACTATCTCAAGCCAATTTCCTAAAAAAGCAGATTTTGAACTGTTCTAATTTTTACTAGAGACTTTTTGATTTGAGGGTTTGGGAAATGCAAGAATCTATTCAGAAGTTGTCCTATTTCTTATCCGTAGTATCTGGCGTGACTTCGTGAGCAATCTCAACATTAGCAATTCTTGGTTACATCTCGATGGTTCGAAAATTATGCAATAGGAAAATGATATATACTTGGCTATAGCGCTTGCTGAAGATCTGAATAATAAGAAAGGAAACGAATGGCATAACAATTGGAAATTGTTGTTATTTGAAAAAATCATTTGCTTATATCATAATATGGATGGAGATTGAGCAGTTAATCCACAAATAGAGATTTATATCCTCATTTTCCTCTAGTTCACTAAACACCTTTAACCTTTGTTTTGACGATTCTCGGTTACCTTCGAAGAAATACAGGGTGTTTCTGATGTGATGCGAAAGATTTCAAAGGGTGATTCCTTGCTCAAAATAAAGGGTGGTTTGTTATTTGAATGTTGGGTCATAAGTCAAACGATAAGGAGATATCGCAAATCAAAGATGGCGGAAAAATTAGGGTTTTATTTTGTATCCCAAAAACGAAAAGCGATAGAGTGATGATATTTTACGGAAGTAAAACTATTATGAAAACACACTTTCTTGATATTTTTTCATATTTTTAAAAGGAGTGGAGGGGGTTGAAGTAAGATTTATTTATATTTCGTTTTTCTGCCATCTTTGAAACGTGATATATTCCTAACGTTTGACTTTGGACCCAACATTTATATAACATACTACCCTTCATTTTGAGCAAGAAATCTTTCGTATCAATTCAGAAACAGCCTGTATGTATATTCTAGCATTACACTGATGACGCGAATAAATATCACTGAGAAAAATTCGCGTCGACAAAGAATTAATAAAACATTTAACACATCATCCTATCAAATAGCAAACACTGACAATTCTATGCAGCTAATGATTTTTAGAACCTGACACCAAAGTACATAGTGATAGGCTGATAATTGTTCACAATAGATTAAATCGTAAACCAATTTGATAAGGACAAATCTGTTTGTGGAAAACTGCATATTTCATTAATTTCTAGTAAATAGGTACTAGCCTATCTCTAGAAATGACGAAAAACCGATGCTCTACAGAAGGTGTGGTAGAATGAAAATTATAGATTCAAACAAAAGTATTTCATCGGTATATTATCGTGATTATATGCTAGATTAGGTTGACGAGGCCCTCAGTCAAAAAGTTTTCCACCAAAATCAAGTTACCAGGTTCTGCAACCATCTCATCTCGACCAAGAAGGTCGGGTCCAATCAGACGAAAACCGTAAACCCGAAAACGATACATCCTTTCCACAAAACGGTCAAAATCGTTGTACCCCGAAGGTTGACTGGTAATGAGATCTCAGTCGCTTTCGCAATGATGCAAGAGCTTTCGCAACACCAAGGATGTGTTGTTAGACCTGCCCGAGCACAATAACAATTAGTCAATAAATCCAGGCACATACTGTAATGCCATGACGATTATAAACACCCGATCTACTGAAAGCGAATATGTATCATATTGAAATCGTTGGAAATGCATACTGAGTCCAAACGGAGGTATTAGGAAACAGATTGACCAACTTTGCGATCGGTATCAATAATTTCCTAGTGTATAGGAGTTTCAACAGACGTAGATTTAGGGTATTCCCTGGTTGAACCAGTGAAAATGCTGGTGAAATCGTAAGAATCAGAACTATAAGAGACTCCTATGTGTAAGCGAAGAACGAGTATCGATAAATGTTGAATTTGAAGGGAATGACCTGTCTTTACAAGATCAAACCACTAACAGCCCACTGATTCGAACCTTATAGGGCTTCAGCGCTGTCTGACTCGTTCCATAAGGCAAGGAAAAGAGGTCGACCTCTAAACCAAGCTTTGGATTTATAAATATTTCTTTTCTTGTCAATGTAGGAGATCTTCCTGGTTTGGGATGACGACAGTTACATCAGCAAACTGTCTTTATTGCTTCTTTCCAATTCAATACGTACTTACATATTTCGAGAAGGCATGGTTCGGATGATTCATTCTGAATTATTTATTGCATTAGACCAAAATTCCTACAACCTAGGAAACTGGAATGGCCACAAAAGGATAAGCATACTCTTTCGAATGAACTGTATTTACATTCAATGAGTATAATTATTTCTGCTTATCACTGCACTGCACCGAATGACTCAATGTTGCTATAGCGGTAGTTTCAACGCTTCTTCTTCTTCTTGGCACGCCAACAAACGTGTGACGGTCGTTGGCTTAATGGCGTATCGAATTTTTGAACAATTGCTTCAGGGCATGGTAGAGCAGAAGATTTAATGATTCAACGTCTACAGTTCCCCATAGGAACACTTGGAAAGCTTCAATTTTACTTGTGCAGCTTTAGTTCTTCAGTCCTATGGGGTCAGGTGAAAAAAGGATTGAGCATTAAAGGCTCCCATTTCGATCCAGTCGCCTTACAGGTGAAAACAATTGATTTGCGGACGGAACTCGACGATCAAGTGGTATTAAATCGTCCAGTAAACAAAGCGCCCACCAGCAATTTGAATAATGAGTGACTCACGGCGAGATTTTCGATTCATGAGATGATCCATACGTGACATTTGTGTCATTCTTGACCGTGAACGCGGCGGGATGATGGTAACGATGTATTTTGAGGTGAACATCACCGTCTTCTCTCACTGTTCCGGATGTGAGCGAGGCATGAAGTCATTTTGTAACCGTTCTCGAAACTGGTTGTTTTCGAAGCAGAGGCGTTGGAGATTTCTTTACCCAGTTGGGCCGTTGCCAATATGGCAGGCGAAGTTCAGAGTGGGCTTCGATCATTTGATTGAAACTTTGAGAGCAGAACCTCATTCCGAATTTCGAGGTGAGCAGACTCAGCTAAAAGAGAAACGTATATACTCCATTCACAATTATAAAATCACAACTCTGGCCTTGGAAATTTGACACATTCCACTCTGTATCGAAGTTATGACGTTTTTCAAAATATTTTTAGGTTCCAAGTCAACACTATGTTGCCCTTTCTACATTCGGAAAATGAATGAATTGGAAAAGATGTGTTTGGGACGAAAATAATTAACGTTTATAGGAATTAATAGAAAGGATTCCTTTTCTAGTTATTTGCATGAAAAATACAAGAGATCACTGTTGAAATATATTATTTTTCGCCATGGAAGAAAATTGCATTGCTTTCACATAATTTTCATATGCATGCTTGTGAAGATTTAATGTTTATTACCCTCTTGAACTGAAAGTTCAAGACTTGACGACATCAATTGTTGAATCAAGAATAATGGAACATTATATCCCTCTATTGGAATCCAAATAGTTATAGTTGAAGGGAGTTCTGATGCAAGAGGAACTTTTTCTTGGAACATAACCTTAATAGCTAACTTAATAAAAATAAGAGTAGAAGATATACATTTCATTTATTTGATCTTATGAACAAGGAGTAAAATATTCTGACTGTATAGTAATTTATTAGTTTAAAAAATATTCATACATTACAACCACAGTAGGTTTGTACAAATAAAATGAAATAGGTCAAACATATGCTTCACATTTATCATTCACCTGTTCTGAAATAAGACACAAACTCCTCCACATTATAGGGCCCTCATAGCATTAAAAGCTTGTGTCTCTTTTGAAAGAAGTAGCACTAGATATAATATATTCTTTCGATTAAGAGCAAATACCTACCGTTGAATGTTACATACACAAATTTCTTCAAAATGGGCTTATACGAAGTGGTTTTTTTTCTGAAACGTGAAAACGATCAACAATAATCATTTAGAGACCGATGATGGCCATCCAAAACACATTCTGCAAGTTCTTTCCTCATAATTCCTCGAAAATCCTACCTAGACCTTATTTTCCGGTCGCTTTCGTGAGAAGATCGTATAAGGAAGCCTTTTTTGTCCATTTACACATTCCAAATAAATTTTGAGCACCAAAAACGATACCGAAACTAACCAAACTTCTGGGGGACCGGAATTTCGTTTGAAATCTTTCCAAACGGCCAGATACCTAAAAAAAACTTCGTTATCAAGTGTAAAAAAGGCGATTAGTACTTACTTTTGCTTTATTTATGCTTATAAATCGATTTTTGGTCCAATTCAAATTTGCCGTTTGTACCCATGCCAAAATATCTTCGATACTTTTACTTTGATGTAAACAAAGAAACTGGCAACGTCGTTTTGTCATTAACGATATTCTATGTACGCGCACAGATTTTTTATCAGGGGCACCAACCCTGAAAACGAAACCATAGCCTCCTATGTGATTAAATAAAAGTGATTGGAGTATAGCTATATCGCATTTCTGATGGTTTCTTTTTAGGTTGATGTCTACACATCATCAAATTCTGCCTGAAAAACACTCGAGCCTTGCTGAACGGGGTTCCACATGGATCTAATCTTGCACCCTTCCTATTTATGAGTTTAACATCGGGGAAATTAAACCTACGGCTTCACTGGCTTCTAAGCATTATTTCTTCGATGACCATTCAATAAATATAGCTGTTTTTTTCTTGAGATTTCGTGAGAAACCCTAAAATCTCCGGATCCGATCTCGTACACCATTTGGATGCCGTTTAAACAGTGGCGTCACACGTTTCGCCGTTTCCCACAACATATGGGCACATACCGCAGCCTTCCCGATCTTATCGACACACGCAAACACCTGTTCGCATTCAAGAACGTGCGACTCATTTTTATTTTTATCCCGAATGAAGGAATTCTCACGACCGACTTGGCCTTTTCCTAACTCTACCACGCGTTCTTCAGTCTCTCAAGTTGATAATTTTCGAGACTTTCTCTCGTACCTCTTTCCGGACTCTTGACTCTGAACTTCTTAAAATTCGCAGATTCCATAAATTAAATTCTGGTTTCTATTGTTCATCGCTAATGATCTAGTTAATGACGAGGTGTAGGAGAAACCAAAGTCGGGCAATATGGTCGTAATAGACGGAATTGGTAGCGATGCACGTTAATTTGAGCAGGAAGTGCTTTAATTAGAAGCGAGATGAATTGGAAGAACAATGACACCGTCAGAATGTGTTGGAGGAAGCAATAATCACAATGAAGAAAACTTGACTTAACAACTTACATCAGGTGTTTTTTTTTAGTAAATTTTCGATAGGGATAACTGTGATTTGACAGAAGGTAGAAGCCATGTTGTTTTGACATTTCTGTTCAGTAAGCTCACGCCGCAACAACGTTAACATATTGTTGAAATTCATTTTCAAAACAAGCCTAAATCTCAAAAAACATTTTTGATGACAAGCTTTTATAAAAACAATCATCCGCCATTTTGAAGCCGCCATCTTGCATTCCTCAAAGTTGAAGAATCGTAATTTCCGACCCAGAAAACCCCCATATACCAATTTATATATATAAAAGAAAGATGTTCGTTACACCATTTATAACTCGAGATCGGATGGACTGTTTGTTATGAAACTTCATATATAGATGCGTCTACGGTCTGGTTATTATAAAATACAATAAAACTTTGAAAAAATCGATGAAAATTTTACTTATACAGAAAATGCTTTTCCTCCTTTTGAGTAAGTCCACTAGATGTCGCTACAGTTACAGTTACGCTACCGCTTATTCGTTTGTACTTCATTTGATATTCTCCGCGTTAGATGTCGATAAAACCAAATAGTGTGTACAGTGACTATATTCCCTCTACAGTCATTGTAATAGTGTGTAATTTGAGTTGCCTACAACTCTGCGCTGTTGGGCAAAATCAAAATGTAGCGTAGGAGTACAGATGTCTAAAATGATTAGATTTCGTTGAGATATGAGAAAAGTTTCGTTCTTACCACTTCAGATGGCGCTATTCACACATTATGACTGATGATTATTAGTTATTTTTATAGTTCTATTTATTCCAAATAACGTAATCGTGAAGGTACTATATTTGACATTATCACAATTAAATGGCGACGAATTTGTTGAGGCTTTCGCGGCCATCGATTGATGTCTGTTCTTTCTTCGAGCATTTCGGTCGTCGTGGTTTGAAATGGTCGAAAAGAGAACATATGACATCAATTACTGTGTAATTTACATTTTACATAGGGCTTATAGTACCATGAAATTAACAGATCCAGAAGCGGGTGAATATCACAGTGAGTTTTTATCGAAATGTCAAGTAAATCGGATTTTGGCGATGAGTTCCAATCGTGAGATGTCCATTCTCATCTTTTCTCATAATTTTCACAATGTTTTTGAATTTCTGTTCGGATAATAAATATATTTGCGGAAATAACTGAATCCAAAATTGCCATTATTAGTGATTGACATATAATGACATATTATTTTTGTGTATCTGTTCTGTGTGATAGCTCATATCCATGGAAACATTTGACAGTTCAAAAATCAGAGAACCAAGCCGTTGATATCCGATCACCGGTGATTACGATTTGTGAAATCCACCGTAAGTATCATTTAGGCGGAACAAAGTTCGCCGGGCCAGCTAGTTTTGAATACAATAGGATCATAATTACAAAACTCGTCCGACATATTGTGGCCGCCATCTTGAATTTCCCAATTTTGACAAAAGTATCATCATTTGCGAATCCAAATACCCCCAGATACTAATTTTGAATGGAATCGGATCATAATTACAAAATTCATCCGCCATTTTGGAGCCGCCATTTTGTTTTTTTCTATAAAAAATATTCCATGATGCATTGTCATCAGAATTATAGGATACCTGAAAAATTTCAAATCAATCGGACGATTAGAAGTGTGTCATATTCAACTTGCAAGATTTGATTACAGACAGACAGACAGACACCGGTACAGGTGAAACAAAATGAAAGCTTGTAATCAGAGTTCTATTCGCCAAACTTATGGAGCCCTTCGTGAAATTTATGGTTTACATAATCGTCCATCAGAGCACCTTATTCGTCGAACTATCGATAGATTTCGTACAACAATGTCTCTACTCGATGCAACAGATACAACAAGACAAAGAACTGTACGTGAAGAAGAGAATACCGCTGCTGTAAGTGATAGTTTTACTGAAGATCCAGATTTGTCTATTCGTCCACGTTCACAACAAGTTGGACTCTGTCTCTTCCACACATGGAAAATTTTGCGAAAAGATCTTGGTCTACACTCATATAAGATCCAACTGGTTCAAGAACTGAAGCCACTTGACCATAATAAGCGTCGTTGGCTTGCTGATTAGGCCCTAGAACAGCTTGAAGTTGATCCACTTGTTCATCGAAAAATTGTGTTTAGTGATGAAGCTCTTTTCTGGTAAACAAGCAAAATTGCCGTATATGGAGTGAAAACAATCCTCAAGAAGTTCTGCAGGTTCGATTGCATCCTGAAAATGCACTGTATGGTGTGTTTTACACGCTGGAGGCATCATCGGTCCATATTTCTTTAAAAACGATCTGTAGCTAATGTTACAGCGAATGGTGCTCGTTACAGATCGATGGTCAATGATTATTTGTTCAAAATTTGAATGGCATCGACCCAGAAGTGTTTTGGTTCCAACAAGACGATGCTACACCTCATGCTTCTACCGTAACTATTGATTCATTGAAAGAAAGATTTGGCGATAGCCTTGTTTCGAGAAATGGTCAAATTTATTGGCCTCCAAGATTATGTACGCTCTGGAAGCCAACATAACTCATGTTACTGCTGAAATAAGGCCTGAATTACTCGAAAAAGTGGTCCAAAATTGGCCTGGTCGAATGCGGTTCCAAATTATCTTTCAAATACAAAAAAATGACTTCAATCTTGATTTAAATGTGTTTTATATCAATTTAAAGTTCTATCACTCTAAAAAAACACCAGATATGTAATGTAGTTGCCTTTTTCGATGCTTTTTCTCTTGCTCTTGCTAAAGTTTTGACCTGCATAACTTTTTTGAATTAATTTTCAATCGTAACTCATCAGAAGGAGCTGTATCAACATTTAACACGGAATCTCCAATGGATTCATTGTGTATAAGAAGTCATCTCCCATAATCAAACGACGCTCCAGTGAAATTCAAATTAATTAACAAATAAGATGCAACAGTGCTTTCTACCTAGAGCAAATTTGACCCAAATACTCATCACACATTAAGAAACATCAGCAGATAACACTGATTTATTGGGATGCAAATACGGCATGTTTCAGCCTTCTTTTATCGCTTTGCAAATATTAATAGCAACTGGAGAATGTTCATCTACAATTCCATGCTTGGGACACTTCAGAGGAACAGGAATTGGGTTCTTCATGGACAAATGTTGAAGCTGCGCTAGATGCTTCAGCTTTTGTTCCAAGCCATACTGGATAACCTCTTTGGGAGGCTCTATCCTCTTCAAATCTACCAGGATGTTCTTCTTTTCCAACAGGTTTCTGTCGATGTGGATCTACAATATAAACTGTGAGGATCAAGAGATGTACATCATGAACCCTTGTTATACCTGCTTTGGGCGAACAGCCATGTCGTCAACAGTGTAAGGTTTGGTCTCCTTGCAATAAACCACCTTCCTTTTGGGAATCGTCTTCATCTTCAAGTGAAGTGGATGCAGTTTTCTGTCGCTCCAATCTATCATCCTCTGCTCCACCGAAGTGAATGCAGGAATGGCCTCCCCGATTGTACTTTTGAGGGTTGGATGAGCCTCAATTCTCTCCAGCCTCTTCAGCTCTTTGTTTAGAACAGGCGTATCTGGATCTGGTAGATTTCGGTCTTCTTGAAGCAGTATGGCAGAGCCGCAAGTTTTGTATTTGATGCCAGGGATGTGGTCTACCCTTGGAATAGGCTGTTGGACTATGCCCTCTGAAATGGAACTGGTGAGGTGGCGTATGACACATTTGGTTGGCAGAAAGCAATGCGTAAGTGGTGAGGATTGAGGATAAACAGCGAAGAGCTTTGTTAGACATCAGGTCGAAGGGAAATAAAGGAGGCGAAATGTGGCCTGAATTGTGCTGGGGACACTGGGGTCACTGGGGTTCTTACGTTTCTTCAGATCGCATATCTTCTTCAATTCAGGTGGCATGTCAGCATCTTCACCAAACATCTCATAAAAGAGGGGTTTGAATGGTTTGCCGCATGTGTCATTTCTGCATCGTTCCTTGTGTTTCTTGCCCCATTTGAGGGAGAGGAATGTCCTTATATTTTGGGGTTGAAGAACTTTGTTGGAGCGTTTTAATATCACTGACATTTTGAGAGCAGATCTGACAGATTCTTGAGAGATAGATGCATCATAGATGCATAGAACACCTGGTGTAATGACTCCCTACTAAAAATCGTGACCAAAATTTGTAGATCAATACGGCATCCTAGATTTCAGATTTTGGACTAGTTCCGGAATAAATCCGCAATATTTATCGGTCGTGGCGCTACTGCGGCAACGACAAAAAACGCGACCCCTTTCGGGAGAAATGAGAAGCTGCACAAAATATCACGTTTTCGATCGACAAGAAAGTCTTAAACAAAATCTAATCAGTGCCAACACCAGGTATTTCTATGCATCTATGATGCATCTATCTTGAGAGGTTTGACTTGACAATATATTTCAAGATCATACATTTGCATCCACAGAAAAAATTGAGTGAAAAGACATCATTTATTTGAATTGCGTTTGAGATTCGTATACTGTGGTATCGCCATCTTAATGTTAATGAGTCTATCTTATAGAGGACAAAGACGTTAGAGATTAGAATTTTAAATCATCGATAACAAAACTATACGACCAATTATGGGTAATCATTGTCGTTTTGGATTCCCATAATTATGTATCTTATATTCCATACTTGCTCAATCTAGACTATAAATCAGCCAATCAAACTAATAAAGAATGTTAAATATGTTAACTTCGTTCAATTATCACAGGTACAGGATATCCAGTTATGGATTTCTAATTAGATATTCTGAACATTTTCATTAATTATTGAAGAGGAAACCCAACCTCCCATAGTTCGATAAGATGCTCATGAATCAAATCGATTCAACTTTGCAATTTTTGTTATCTTTAATTATTCTTTATTTTAATGAAGTACTGAATTGTTTTGACGTTTTGGGAATTAACTTTTCAGTCAAATATACCATGGGAACCATTTTTCTTTACAAGAAGAGTGATGGTAAATTTACTATTTCGGTTAACTTTAAATACTTTACACAAATTTATCGAGGGCGAAAGTAGATATACAGGGTGGTTTGCAAGCTCTATCACAAGCTTTGGTAGTCGATATAAATCTTACTGTGGCACCAAAATCAGTCCTCGTTGATATTATGACCAATGTTTCGAATTTAACGAGGTATTGTGTTCGATTTCAATAGTTCAATACATCAATTGATACTTGATCTAGTTTCCGATTTGTCGGTCTCAACTGCGTGTCGAATTCTCTTCCTTTGCAAACCGTTTTACTGCCATATTTATGGCCTTTTCTATTGAAAATGTTCGAGATGGCGAGATGGGTATTGTCAGGAACATTATGGTATTATATGGATGATCCCACGATACAGATTTATTCATTTCCAGCTGAAATCAGGTCAAATCTCGTAAAATAATTCTTCTGGGGTGCTTTTATCGGCGTAGAAAAGTTCAAGAAGTCTTTGTACTCACTTTTGTGCACTTATCAATATTTATTCCTATGGCATGTCAATGTCATTCATTGATTCGACCTGAAGATTCACACCAGTGCTTATTTTTCTCTCAACAGGAAGAGATAGCAAACGTAAATACGTTATTCGAATGTCTGGCTAGTGCCCCTGTTGAAAAACGGTTTCAAGAATCTCCTTTGATACATTTATGTGTGTACCTAATTGAATTGCATTCTGTAAACAATAGTTGGCCGCTTATTGTGTGTTTATTTTTTCAATTAGACTCAGAAGAGAAACTTATGGAAGATTCTCGTAGGAACAATGAGAGAATTAGAAGCTACTAATTGAGTATAAACGTAACAATAAAGTATGCATTATTTATCTAAGCTATCTTCATCTTTTTTCCAAGAGTATAACACCTTTGTCATGATTTTTCGAGTGTTTATTCGTAAAGAGAGCACTTCTCAATTCCTTTTCCAATGTACGAGGATATATTGGAAAATTCTTAGCCTACTATATAGAACCAAACGAAATTTCTCCTCTTAATTGGATACATTCATTACAGCGAACCTTCAACGTCACGAGACCTTAAAAAAATGTTTCTTCTTGCTCTGCAAACCAGTCCTCCACAGCTTTTATTACCTCCTCTTTGGAAGAAAATTAACGACCTTTTAAACTATTTTCAGTTTAGGAAAGATATGATAGTCGAACGCAGAGAAATCTGGTGAATAAGGGGGGTGTTCTAGTAATTATTCTAACCTTAAATCGCGAATTTTTTGCATGGCAACATGGGATTTGTGTACTGGGGCGTTGTCCTGTAAAAACGAAACACCTTTGGATAGAGTGGTCAGTAATGTCGAATAGCAATCTCCAGTTATTTTTCTACTCTTATCCAAAAAATCAATCATAATTACTCCATGGCAATCCCAAAAAACTGAAGCAAGAACTTTTCCAGCAGATTTTTGGACACGAAACTTCTTAGGTCTTGGAGAACCAAAGTGTCGCCATTCCATCGATTGTTGCTTTAGAAATGTACCCAAGTCTCATCTATAGTAACAATTCGTTTTCGAATCGAGCACAGATCGAACGCGATGCTTCTAGCCTTGCACGCTTTTGGTCATCATTCAAAAATTTGGGGATCCATTTTGCAGAAATTTTTCTCATGTCAAATTGACGTGAACTGTATGATGGACGCGTTCGTATGAAATCTTCAGTGTTTCAGATATCCGTTTTAACTCAATTCTTCTTCTTGTTCCTTGGTTTAGTCTTTTTCATTATTGTCTCACTTAATGATGAACTCAAAAGTTTCGTGAGGTTGTTTTCACAAATGTAATCAGATTTTCTCGTCCTCCCTGATAATATGATTGAGTCATCAGCATTGCTCATCAAGATTAGTCTGTAATCCATCCAATATTTCCTCAATTCTCGAAAATTCATCGAAATAAACACCAACAAACTGTAATTTAAAGGAAATCTCAGTACAATATCCACATGCAATTCTTCTTCGCCACTTGACTACTCGAGTATGTCTATGTGGGTCATCTAGAAACTTCATTGTGCAATTTAGGCACATTAGCAGTGTTTAGACTCTGAGAATAGAAGAATAATCATTCTTTAATTTTCAGACACAACTTCCGCTGTGAAGTAAAAATACGACTCATTTAAATTAGAAGGCGAATAGTGAAACACGCCAGATTTCATCGTGTCCTGTTATACGATACACAGTGTCCCATATAGCCCTAAAATTAGAATTTTCCGATTGTACTCAAAACAATAATAAAATGTGAATCCTGATGACTTTATTTAAAAGCGCACATGGTATTTCGGGCCAAATTAAATTCTTTGTCGAATTTTCAAGCTCCAGTCAACCTAATATATTCACGTTTCAAATGGGGCTCATACCTATATTCTTCGATAATATTCGTTCCACTTACTCTTTCACAGGCGGTTAAATACGAAACTGTTATTATTCTCCGGACAATTATTAACAATTCGACGCGCATTATGAAATGTGGTACGATCGCAAGTATAGGAAATCGAATAGAGTAGGGAAACATTTCAGAAAATCAATTTTACGGACAGTTCAATTGGCAGTGGCAATATCCATGTCGTCATTTCTCTATTTTCGGTAGATCACGTTGACCGGTCGACTGTATCGATAATATCCATGTTATCTGCAGTTGGAAGTGTACCTTCGAATGGATTTAATGTAGATAAGGTGCTTTATCTATATCCCCAATCTATCCAATCGATATGCCATTAAGTTGGAACATAAAACCTTGTCCACCGTGTGGACACAAAAACTAAGCGTAGCACTCTTTCTACCATTATTATCACAGACCGTTTTCGAACTTATGTGATCCTCTCAGTGTAAGACAGTTCCCTTACAAGAAAACAGAACCCATAGAGACCCAGAGGAGGATAGTTAGAGTATCTCTCACACCCTTTTTGGCCAATAAAATGGCTTAGTTCAATGTTGGAAGCCTAGATGTCGTGGCAGTCTTAGAGATACTCTTAGCTGTCTGCCTCTTGGTTGTCAGAGACTTAAAGTAGGTCGAAATGCGTTTGTAATTGTCGCCCATCATAACATAATAGATCATAGTTTCTTCATTTTTCATTCTGGAATTTCCATTCCTCGGTGAAACCTTTCATTATCGAAAGGTTACCATTCTCAACCTACAGCGTCTGAGTCACACCAAAACCAATTTTCGCATCTAATGGGACCGCAAATCCGAACAACCTAACGCGGATATTGTCTCATAAAAGCGAATATACGATAGGTTTCGAAGCAAGCTCGCCTTGAATTTAGCTTTCACCTCCTGGGCATACGTTCGATCGGTAATGAGTCATTTCATCAGCTGAAGAATGTTACATAAAGGATTCTCCTCGCTAAACGCGTTTTAAATACGGTCCAACTGGGTTAATGCATCGGAATTTCGGAGCTGAAGTCGTTCAAGGTTCCTACATGAGATTATTTCCCTGAATCTTCAATAACAGATCGATAGAGACAACCTAAACCTTGTCTCTAGTGTTAACCTCAAAAAATCCAGCTGTCATCTGTCAAATGTCAGTTGTCAGCTGTCAAATGTCATATATTTACCAGAAATATGTTTGTTTAACTCAGGATTTCCTCGCTCTAGCAAGATTTTTCGTTCAATTTAATTCATTAATATTCATGAAGTAAACCTAAGAATATAATCTCGATAATGAGATGTGGTCTTCATTAAAATAAACATCACATTTGTTCTGTATGAAGACAGTTGTTCATGCTTCCTTGACTGGTAAAATGGCGGTGCGCTCCCTAGTATTTCATGGAACAATTGGAGCTTGCAGGAGTAACGACAAAGAGTTCTTCGCCAGATACACATTAAAACCGTATTTTGTAATGAAAGAAGGCGGTTCAATTGTGACGTCTGTAACGGACAATTAAAGTTTAGAAGTGTTTGTTGAAATGTCAGTTTCGTTGAAATCGGGCTTTAACACGTTAATGGGAAAGGACATTTAAATTCAGTTAGGAGTTCTTTGGTTTTGGAGGAAGCATTCAGTTTTCGAACAAAAAGAGAACTGACTGTGCATTTTTTGACCTAGGTATCAAGAGAATCTCTGCCTCTAAGACTTGAATTGATCAGAATGCAAAATTTCATCCTCATAATCCATAAAATTACTCGAAGTTGCAAAGGAAAACTGAATACTTCATAACCTTACTGTTATTTAATTTTATGTCGTCATTCACTCCACTATAGCATCATATTCAGGCACATGAAGCCTTATTATTTTTACTATTCCTCACTGTTATAGATTCATAAAAATCCATATTTCCCAGGTTTTCATTTTCCTCAGAATGACGTTCTTCTGAATTATATACGCCATTACTGTAACAAATTGTAGTTGACGTAGTCACTCGTCAATTGCACTCTACTACGTTCTCATTTATAGGTGCTCTTAAAAAGAACCATCATGATTTTCTTTCTTATTTTATTCCCCATTGTTCTTACTCAGTCGATCTTGAAACTTTGCGTCTTATGTCTGGGTAGTAAATGACGTTATTGTTAAATGGGGAAATAGAACAGAAATAGAAACTTCGTAGATATTCTCATGTCGGAATTGTAGGTAACGGAAAAAACTTTTCTTGGAATAAAACACTAAATTCGTCAAATACATTTTTGCCACATCATGACGGCCATGTTTTTCTCATTCCCGCCAAAACTTCACCATCAGAAAACGAAATAAAGACGACCAAATTAGATCTAATCATAATCCTTGTAAAAAATTGTCTGCAGACAGAGAAACCTTATAAAACACACGAGCAACGTGCTCTGCAAAGCAGATTTACTAATTCGTAAGTAGAAGGTTTAAAAATACGTCAAGAACTCAAACCAAATGTGATTCTCCAAATTAAGATGTGTCTTGAGTGAAAATATATGCATAAATTAAATCCTACACGTGACTCGATAATTCAATTAGATGCCTGGAACACGTTTTGAATTTTCGCGAAGTGAAAACTGTAGATCGAGCGACTAATGGTCTATTTAATTCTTTCATGATGTAAATCAAACTAGGATCTATTAAAAATCAAACAGGCTTCAAAAGATATCCGAAAATATATCTATGTTGGATGAATTCAAAGGTACCCAGCTAAATTGAAAAAACACCCAGTACCTATATCAGATGTCTGCAATAAATGTGTTAAATGGTGAACCATATTCTCGTTTCCGATTTACTCAACCTTTATAAGACTTTCTCTTTACGTCTTTTATAATTTGCTTTACTTGTATGAATTTTATTCTTCTTTCATCTATTCATTATTTGAATCTTTATTCTTATCTTATTTTCAAATTCATTTTCTTGTTTCAGGCTGTCGAACAGGATAGACACCTGTTGAAACGCAAGCTAACCAACAAAGAATCAGAATTAGATGCAAAAATAGTCGAGTTGCAAAACGACATCACAGCTCTTACCGAAAAACTAACATCGAAGGACAACCTGTTGAAGCAATTCGAAAGGGAGAAAAGCAACTTGGTGGCCGAGTTAAATGCCCAAAATTCAAGGTAAGAAGTTTAATCCACCATGCCCCATTCCTATCTAACATTTCTCCTATTCCAGATTAACTACCCAGCTTAAAGAAGCAACCACAGTCGAGAGCCGTCTTCAACAGCAAGTACAACAGTTGAAGGACCAGTGTAGCCTTAGCAAAAGCACCCTGTACGATCACATGAACTCTGTTGGTGGCCTTAGGGACGAACTGGATATGCTCTCAGAGAAAAATAGGGAGTTAGAGAGAAGACTGCAAAATACTTCTAGCGAAAGGGATAGTTTAGCCAACGCTTTAGAAGAAGCTAGTGATCGAATTGTCATCTTGGAGAGGCACGCCAGAGATCAGGATATAAGATACCAACACAGCATAAAGGAGCTCAGCAGGCCGCAGAGCCATATGTCGATAGAGGAGAGACTACATGGTAAGTTCACCTTGCTGTTTAGCATCTTGAAGCTGAAAAATTGCATGTTTGGTCTCCCCATGAAATGTGCATCTCGAATTAAAGATCTAAACAATCCTTTTCTTCAATTTAATCAACAGTTCAATTTTACAATTAAATCATATTCCTTACCTGGAATTTGTGTCCTTCTAAATGTCTATAAATAAATCATTTTGGTGATGGAATGTGCCTAACTCTAACCAACCTTATTTCCTCACTAGGGAGGGAAGAAGAAAACAGATCTCTACTTGCAGAAATGGATCTGTCGGAACCTACCCTGTCTCAAGAATGCATGAGCGTCTACAGACAGCTGAGGTCTTTGGTGCAACAGCTCAAATCACACCAAGACGACGATAGCGGATTGCACAGCGACTGTTCTACGACTTCTCTGGACGAAAATAGCCAATTTGCCACTGGTTTACTCAGCGAGGTAGCTCAAGAGTTGGTCAGTTTAGTTTTGGACACTGATGCTGTGAGACTTATAGAACGTTTAGAGGAGTCACACAGGGAGATTCAAGAAAGAGACTTGGAGCTTTCCAAGAGACAAGAGAAGCTGATGGTGCTAAATTCAAGGGTACTTTGTTTCGAAGTTTAGTTGTACTTTATCTCATTCTGAATCTTTCTCCAGGTATCTGTTTGTGAGGTAGAGTTACAGGCAGCTAAAGAGGACCTTGCCAGGGCTAGAAATGACGCCATGAACACATCAGCACAAGACGACGTCGTCTCTAAAGCTAGACAGGATAGGGATGTAGCGATAGAAAGGAAGAATAAGCTCGAGATAGAACTGGCGAAGACCAGGATGGATCTGATGCAAGCCAACGGTCAGCTGATGGAAGCAATACAGCAGAAAGTTGAGCTCAGTCAACAGCTGGAACAGTGGCAGGTAAATATAATTTGAGTGTGGTCCAGCTTCAAACGTTTTATGTTCGAAGATTATCGACGGAAGGGATCAGATTAAAGCCTATTTTACTGTTTCACGGCCATTAGAAGGCCAGATTTTGATCGAAATATTAATTTTCAGATGGACGTTCAAGAACTGCTGGAAGAACAGGTCAAAAACAAGCTAACGTCCCAAGAGGTCAAACTAAGGTCAACAGTGCAATCAGCTCCGGTAGCTCCGCCCAGAAGGAGGCTGCTCAGTTTTTTATACCGATAGCAATTACTGCGTGATGTACACATAAAAGTAACGTCTAAAAGAGATAAGAATAGTTCTGATTGAGTGAAAGGAACCAACTAATAGACTTCATTTTTTTAAGCAATATATCAGAGCTGTACTTAATTTCCACTGTGATTTTTTATTTATTAATTGAACTGACTTTTCTTAATCTAAATTTACAATTGATGTTTTCATTTATAGTTTTAGATCAGATTATACATTTATAATTTAACGCATTTGTATTATATCAGTTTAATATTCATCACAATTTTTTACTTTTACATTAGGCCTAGAGAAGTAGCGCAATCTAGCTTGCCACAATTTCAAGATGTACCATAACCAAAAATACAACTGTGGTAGGATTTTGAATAGCTTGCTTCTCTTTGTGCATTATTATAGTTGAAAAAACCCTGGGAAGCAAAAGATTTGTTATGAAATGAAAATCACTTTTATTCCAGCTAAAATAAGGCCAATAAGGGCATTTAACACAATCGAGAAATACCCCTGAAGTTAGATTACCATCAGAAAATCATTGAAACTTAATCCCTTGTAAATAAATCAACACTTTTTGGATTAAAATGTGATTTAGATAGTTGATTGAAATTGACTATGAGAACTAAAATATTGTTCGAGAATTTTTGCATTTATGAAGTTTTACATTGTAAAGTCCGTCCGAAGTGCTTGAAAATTGTTACCCTGAATAAATAGATATATTTTACCATTTGAAATGTTTTATTATTTCGACTACCCTTAGTTTTAAGCGCTGGTATTACTTAGGTACCCGGGAGCTCTTATCATTCCGACACAAAACCTGTATTTGGCGATTTTTCTATTGAAAATGGTCTCAAATGGGGTGAAACTCGCTATTGAAATCTCGGTCAGAGTCAATTCTGTCCATCCGACCGTGAAACTGATGACTCTCGAATGGAAAAAATCTGAGAAACTTGTAATTTTCCGGGTAGCTTCGGATCACGGGGTGCCGCTATATTTTTTTAATCTATAGTTTAATAATTACGGGTTCAATGGAGATGAAATTTTGCTTATGGATAGTGAATGACGTATCTAAGCTACATACGAAATATTCTCCAGATCACGTAGCCAGAACTAAATAAAATTCTAGCTTCCTATCGAAAAACTGCCAATATTTGTTCAACGATAGAATCTTTGTCAATTGCTGCCAATTTAATTTGACAGCCGTCAAAACTTAGTCTCAATTGATTTCTTCAACTGGAAAATGCGAATGAACGAGCTCTCAAAAGCTACATTTTCTAGATCAGACCCTTTTCATTAGGGACAATTAAAAAACTGATTATTTTCAAGTTGTTTTATTAACATAACATAATATGAAACTATACACAAATGAATGTTTAAGTTAAGTGAGCAATAAGAGTGTGCATACCGATATGCATGAATATTTAAGACAAAACAAGTGAAAAAAAATATTCATTCATATTTGAGATTCAATCCACATCCGTTAATTCTTTTGTGTGCAAAAATTCTATAAAAGTTATCATGGCAGAGATACATTTGATGAAAATATGTTCATACTAAGAAATGTTAAGTTGAGATGGTTCTCACATCTCTGACTATCATATTGAACTTAACTACATATAAATACTTACAAAAATTGTGGATTTAAATGCATAATTGATAACTATATCACATGTTTTAGAAAAAATATTTCCTCAAACCAATTATTTTTTAAAAATTACAATAACCTTATGTTTGAAAAACATATGTCTAAATAAGTAAGGCACTCCCATAAATTGACTCAGGCATTCAAAATCAAGTTTATGAGACAAAACACTTCAGAATTTGTCTGAAGGAAACATTTTTTCCGTCATTTTACTTGAATAACAATCATTTCGTGGTTTATATTTAGGCTTACATTGAATATCACTTGTGAACTCATACATAGAATAATCTTACTCTGGAGATGGAAATCAATAAGTCATCATCGTAAAACTTAGTTTCAATAACTAAGTTACCGCTGAAACAAAAATATATTTGAGAATGGAAATATTTCAGTAAAATTTTTTGTGTACTACCACAAGTACGAGATACGATTATTTCAGGAAGTAAATGATACTGCAATCAATGTACACTTACTTCAATACTGAGGCCGGCATCATTTGGCTTTCTGGAGCTGCTTCCATGATCGATTGCCATGTATTTGTTGATTCTGCAATAACAAAACCGAATTCGAAGTACCACTCCTCAAGACAACGTCCCTTAAAAAGAACTTTCTGTTCCAGTCGCAACTTTTCAATCTGCTCTTTGGAGCTAAAGCTAAACTCTCTAGAAATTGCACGACATTGCAAGATGTTCTTCGGTACGTGTGCTTCATGTTCTACGTCAGGGTATGATATGTCTTCAATTCCTTGCCAGAAAATCTTTCCACTGTCTGCGTCTCTCAGACAAACCCAATTACTGCAATATAAATACACTTAATCAATAACGATCAGTTAAACATTAAGAAACAAGGTTTGTAAGTATCAGGCATGTTAAACTTACACTTGGAATCCTTTTAAAATGTCATCTGCTTTTTTATTCGATTCCTCCGACATTCCTTCAGTTGAATTGACAAAAGATACAGTTAAAATTTGATTTCTTCAGCTAAATGTTCCATACGATATAAACCAAAACAAAATTTGATTACGAACACTCCTTCACCTGTCAACTCCAGAGATTTAGAGGTTATGTTGGGTTAAATGAACTACTTCTATGGTTCATCCATAGATTAAGCAGGTATATCTACGGGGGATACCCCAATTGTACTTTTCTTTTTAAGTTTTAGGGAGTAGAGATCCATGTTTTATTGGTTGAATTGTTTCGATTTGTGTGGATGAATCTATCCAGATTACAGAAATCTATGCTGACACTTTCCGGAAACCCGCGTCAGATGTCAGAGCGGCCGAAATATTACTCGCGTATAGTTCTTATCGCATCCGATCGTCAGGTGTAGTTTGTTTCCCATTTTCTTCCCGTTTTCCTTTCGCACGCCCACACTTGCGCAATTGGGGCTGTGGACCCATCGATTTATTTATTTCAAGGTAGAAAATATATCAGAGAAGAACTTGTCGAATTCTAGCCGAACCCCTATTAGTGTATTCAATGTAGCTTTTTCTTATCAGGGACTATTTCCTGTGCGGTGGACGATCTTCATTCCTATCGAAATCTATTGGGACAACATAAAATATCATGAATTCTAGGCACGGTAAGTAGCAATTTCAAACCTTTTAATCCTCATCCAAGGTGATCGAACGTGCTTGAAGCATATTGGCTTCAAGTAGCGTTTGCTGCTGAAATTTTTCCGAACAACTTTCTATCTTTTTGAAGAAATTCGGGACTATAACGACATAAAAAGTGTTTTTCCTTCAAAAATTCTTTCACTCCTTCAATGTTTTTTCGATTTGGAAAAATATCTCCCACAAACGAATTGAAAATTTTTTTTTCAGAAAAACTGATCGCTCAGGTGAAGAAAGAGGTCAAGCAAGTGATGGAAGAGAGTGTTACTCGAAAATTTGTGCATGAGGAATCTGGTTCTGTAACATCCCTATGTGCGGCTGTTGAAGCATGTCTTTCTCAAGGTAATCTAACAGAATTTCTGTTCATAGCTACTGTAAAACATTTTCAAGGGATGTTTGAGCCTTTATAGATGGTGAGATAATGCAAAATTCACTGTAGTTGTAGTATCTTTAATTAACTATATGATTAGGGAAAATTTGAAGATATTTCAGTGTAGGTATTTCATATTATTTGAGCTTTGGTTGAGACAAGGAAGAATCGACGAATCGTCCTTTTCTATGCCAACCTGATCAGATTATCTTTGCTCCAGAACCTCTCAACATCACACTTTCGAAATGATCAATAAAGCCACAAAACCATGAATTAATATACTCCATTCCTATTTATGAAGTGTAGGTATGTCGGTTGACAAAGATTTAGGTTTATCAATTTTTTTACTTGAAACTGACGCTGGTTGGCACTCGTGAAACATCGACAATGTCAAAATAATTCTCAGAGACGTTGCCAATGCTATAATTTCTATCTACAGTTTTTTAAATTTGTAAATGGAGTTAGTTCCCTTGAGGTTCAACTATTACACAGGATTCGTAGTTGGTACTACATTTTCAGTATTTCAAGTTGTGAAAGAAGGTATTTAAATGTCTTCTTTAGGCTTATTTCTTGAGAATTTTGAAATGTGGGGAATTCCATAGGTCCGCCTGCTCGTTTGGAAGTTTTTCTGTCGGGTTATTCAAGTACTTTTATTCTTTTTTCGATTGAACTATCAAAAAGTAACGGACTATTTTGTCCATTATTTTTCAGTGAAATTTCTCGATTCTTGATTTCCGTACAAGAAAATAGCATAACTGGATCTTCCAACCATGTTTATATACGTGAAATATTTCCAGTATTAACACAGATAAAAGTTTCTTCAATAGTCGCCTGATGGTCTTTGGAATTATTGAATTCACATAATATTTTCTCACATACATAATTTTCCCAAAGTAAATAGAAATATCGATAAATATGTAAATACTACGACTTCTATGTAGAGAGGACAACGTTGTTTAGTTATCTGACATGTTCACTGTGTACTTGCAGAACTTTAACAGTCGATACAACAACTTTCTTCTGATGTTGGAAAATCTGGGTCGAAATATTAACGAAGCCTTCTTTTCCTAGGTTTGAAACGAAGAGCTCTAGGCCTATTCAAAACCTCCTCAACCACCGCTCTCCTCCACAAGATTGCGAAAAACTGCCCCCAAGCCGCTTTAATCTCCAAGAAAGTCCAAGACATAGAAAACCTCGACCCCAACAGAAGATCATCGAGCAGCAGTGACAGCCTTACGAAACCCCTATTCCAAAAAAGCCAAACGGTAACATCGCCCCCCACCCCAGCCTTGCCTAAGTACCTTTGGATCCGCCTTGCCTTGTTCGACAAACAACTGACCAGAATCATAGACTACCTGGTGTCCAACGCCAACAATTTCTATGATAAAGACGCTCTCGTCTCCGATCCCCATTACGGTAGTACCCTTAGCTCTCTACTCCTCGGACCATGCGCTTTAGATTACTCTAGGACGAAAACAGCGGACCATTTTTGGACAGATCCACCGGCCGACGAACTGGTGAGTTTTTGGAATACCCCAGGGCACCGTTCTTGTCCATCTTGAATCCCAAACAGTCTACTCAAACATTATTTTCGGTACCTCCAGGTGCAGAGACACAGAATCTCAAGCGCTCACTCCACACCGCCACCAGTCCGTAGGCCGATACTCAACTTTAAGAGATCCCTCAACACAAGCTCAGAAGACTCAGGGTCCAACAGAAACTCTACCCAGCACTTCGCGAAAGACTACGTCGAATCCTTGCACCAAAACTCCAGAGCTACTCTTTTGTACGGCAAGAACAACGTTAAAGTCCTACCCGCCAACTCTGACGAGACGGTTCCGATGCTGGGGTACCTCAGTCTGCATCAGACTCCAACAGGGTTGATCATAAAATGGACGCCGAATCAGCTGATGAACGGGTTCACTGACGAGGTGCAAGACAAAAGGTATAGATGAATGTAGCCATGAAAACAAGGCTTGAAGCAAGATTTTTTATGTTTTTTCAGCATCTTCTGGGATTATGCATTACATGTCAAATTAGATGAGATCGTTTACGTCCACTGTCATCAGGATAAGGAGGCAGGAGGTACTGTCATCCTAGTAGGCCAAGACGGGGTACAGAGACCTCCTATACACTTCCCGAAAGGTAAATATTGTCCCAAATAAGTGACAACTCTTCACTGAATATTCTCTCTTGATTTAGGAGATCACATGTTGGCATTCCTGAATTGCATAGAGACCGGACTTCTTCCTAGAGGTCGCCTCGATCCTCCCCTATGGACACACAGATCTGGTGCCCAAAAGAAGAAGAGGAGGCCTTTGACCACTCTCTCTGAACAGGAGGAGACTAACAAGGATTACGTTTTCAGAATCATCGATAACACTGACAAGGAACTACGTAAGTCAAGTCGTTGGCAAATACGTTACTCCAGTTGCTGAAGAACATATATTTTTGCAGTAACCTCAAAACGCAACGAACTACTGGACCCCAACACTTCTTTTCCGCCTAAGACAAGGGTGCAACTAGGGAGCACCAGTACCACCAGCTCAGATAGCTCCACCAAGAGCTTCAGCATGGACCAAAACGTTCCAGACAGTCCACCAAGTGTCTGCATACAAGCAGTCTGCGACTCTATGAGGCGACAGATCATCTCCAGAGCTTTCTATGGGTGGTTGGCGTATTGCCGACACCTCTCGACGGTTAGAAGACATCTCAGTGGGTTGGTAAACTCCAAGATCGTCTCTGGCGATGGAATTACCGAAGGTATCACCCCTGAGAAATGGGCCGAGTTGTGTATAGATGGTGTGGTGTCTGATAGCTCTGAAGTGTACAGGCTCACTTATTTCGGAGGGGTTGATCAGGAGCTTCGTAAAGAAATATGGCCGTATCTTCTGGGCCACTTCAAGTTTGGATCGACTAGGGAGCAGAGGAATGAACTCAACGAAGAAACTAGACAAGCGTGAGTGTACTAAAAAACACTCTGACTTCGACTCAAAATCATCGAATCTTTCCAGGTACGAGAACACTATGTCGGAATGGTTGGCAGTTGAAGCTATAGTCAGACAGCGCGACAAAGAGAACCAAGCCAACGCCATAGCAAAATTGAGCAGCGAGAGTATGAGCGTGGAAGCACAAGAAGCTCCTCAGCTGCACCGGGAACTGAGCAACGACGTGAGTATGACTGCACTTTCGCTTTCTCTTACTGAAACACGTAACTACCACTGAAGACAATGACTCCCGTGAAGGTCTTCGAAGATACTACCGACGACGAGTGCGAATCTACAGACGAACCGAGGGTACGCAGAAGGACGTTGTCTGAATCGGAAAGGAACACCAACAATACCATAAGGTACGAGAGCGACGAAGACGTCGAGGAGAAAAAGGACGACGTCCAGGAGAAGCAGCAACGTAACAAGTCGGAGGAGGAGGAAGATTTGGAGGCCAGGTACAACGAGATGAACCTGAAGAAGAGCACCAGAGGTGAGTTTCTCCATATTCTGTTATATCCTCTTTTTGGTCAGCTTAGAGTCTTCTTTTATTATCTTAAATTTTAATTGTTGAGATTGTGAAACCCAAGAGGCGAACCAAGAGGAACTGAAGGACTTTATAACCAATGTGATAGTGACTAATCCCTCTGTGGACATATCGAATTTTGGCTGTGACCAAGAGAGCCCTACTAGGGGAGTAGATCGTCTGGAGAGCGTGACCGAGGAGAATACCAGGAATTCTTCTCTGGATACCTGCATAGGGACCCATGGCTTAGCTTCGCCTGCTAGGTCGGCTTGCGTATCTCCTGCCAGCTCCAATGGTGGAGTTTACAGCGTGAGTTTCATCCGTTTCTTGACTGGACCACTCGACAAGTTCAGATGATGGTGTGCATTATATTAACGTGGAACTTTTATGTTGCAGCAAGAGCTCTTGGAACAATTCGGTCTGAATCTGCATAGGATAGAGAAAGATGTACAGCGCTGTGATAGAAATTACTGGTATTTTTCTTCGGACAATCTGGAGAATTTGGACAAACTGAGGAACGTTATGTGCACGTAAGTGAAAACCTTTCATCATTCTTCAGTATTGGACTTTTTTTTTAAACAGGTACGTTTGGGAGCACCTGGATATAGGCTACGTCCAAGGCATGTGCGATCTGGTAGCCCCCCTCCTGGTGGTCTTCAACGAAGAATCCCTAACGTACGCTTGCTTCTGCCACCTGATGGAGAGGATGGTGGAAAACTTCCCTTGCGGTAACGCCATGGACGCCCATTTCGCAAACATGCGCTCCCTCATCCAGATCTTGGACCCAGAGATGTACGAGCTGATGCACGCCCAGGGCGACTATACCCATCTGTACTTTTGCTACCGATGGTTCCTCTTGGACTTCAAAAGGGAACTTTTGTATCCGGACGTGTACGCTTTTTGGGAGGCTATATGGGCCGCCCAGTATGTCGCTTCTTCCCATTTCGTTCTCTTCCTGGCTTTGGCCTTGCTGGAAACCTACCGTGATATCATACTGTCCAACGGGATGGATTTTACTGATATAATCAAGTTCTTCAACGGTAAGTGTTTTAATTCATTCTTCACTTCCTTCAATTTCATGAATCTTAGCGTTTGATGGAAATCTTAGGAGGTGGTGGCAATCTTCATTAGGGTCTATGCCAGTACATATAGGTCCATGATGTTAGTTGGAAGAAGAGTATTGATTCACTAGCTGGCTTGGGTTTGAGATGTAGAATTGTTTTTCGTTCTAATAGACTCAAGTGCTTGATACGCAACTAAGTTCCCAGGGTTTGTCATTAGATAGAGATAGAGATAGAGACTAACCCGTCAAGTTAAGTCTTCACATCCCTTCGTGGTCACTTTGGAGACCTGCAGAACATCTCTCTTCAAAGACTTGTTCATCCAACTAACAGCGAGGCTTTGGAACACATTGCCTAGGGAGGTGTTTCCCGAGGCATATAACCTCCAGAAATTTGAAAAGAACACCAATTCCTACCTGCTTGCCCTTGGTTGTCTCGATGTCCTCTGAACATTACAGGATATTCCTTTTCGTGAAAACCACAATTAAAAAAAAACAAGCTGGAAACTATGGGAGGTTCATTTCCTCTGAGTAAAAGAGAGAAAGATGAACACTTGATTGAGTGTCAGAATTGAAAAACGCCTTGCTAAGCTACAAAGGGGCTCTCATTTGTCATTTTTGACATAAGTGGAAAAAAAAAACCATTTTCTTCATCGCTTCGTGGAGTGAAAAGAGCTGCATTTTCAAAAAACTTAGTTGTTTATCTTATATAATGGATCTGGCCCCACGTTGGGCGCCAATTGTAACATCTTTTCTGAGTGAAATTCGCACAGTACACTGGAACAATAGAATATTGGGAATGAAAACGTATGAAACGTCACTGCCACTACCATCTCAATTTGTCTGGCACACTTTAGCACAGAAATGTTCTTGTTACATTTCAGAAATGGCTGAAAGACATAATTCCCAGGCAGTCCTCAAGATGGCCAGGGACTTGGTGTTTCAATTGCAACAACTGATAGAAAATAAGTGAACAAACCCCTTCCATTAGAGAAAATAGAGCTGAATCACCAGATTATTGCAACTCGAACTTATTTTGGGTGTTCTTTAATTTCTTCAGACTTCGTACCTGAATAGACAGAGTTGAAACGAATGAAAATGTTTGGACTGAGAAGATACTGTAACATATTTTCGTATACTTGTACCAAACTTCTCTGTCTTTTTTATTACTTACGATTATACGTATTTGTCAGGTTTTCGTGGTTCCTTAAACTTTTTTTCAATTTAAAAGTGATTGCTGATGAACAAATATAAGGTTCCTTATTGTAGGCAGAAAGTGATGGAAGTCTTTTTTACTAACCTCTCTAGGCTGTGTTTTGTAGATACCTACAAATTTCATAAAACGGACCTTAACCTCATTTTCATTTACATGTAGGTCGAGAAATCAAAATGAATCTAGTGAAAGAATAGTCGATATGTTGATCTTAGAATTTAGAATGATGTGATGGCGTTTTTAGATTTCTTTTTTAGTTTAGAACTTGCATAAACATGTCAAGTAAATCAAGGATCAAAATTCGATGGAAATGCACAAATTGAGGATATATAAAATTAATCATGATATCATTTATATCGTATGTGCCAAAATGTAGAGTAGACGTGGATCCGATGATGGATTGCACGAATTAACGAATTCTATGTCATTATCAGTGGGGGTTTAACTAAAATAGTCAATTTTATTGAATGTAGCACCCTGTATAACGACTTTATATGCCGGCTCTAAAATTGGGACGGTGCCATTATGACGTTATTTATATCAGATATTTAGCTAAATGTTTTCAATTTCAAATGTATATTCTGTGATTTCAAGTACTTCAACATGGTCGTACTTACGTAACTAACATATATTTTTGTATGTGATGGTGCTTCAAATATATATTTTGAAAAGTTCAACAGTAAAGGTGAATATAGGTACAATATTTATGCCTTCCAATGTTCAGCTATAACATTAATGTGATTATCATCAAAATATGCTATAACACTCTAACTTATGTTTGTCAACTGTTGGATGTAACACAATTTTATTAGATTTTTAACATTTTGAGTATAGATACATTGCGTTGTATCTGTCATTTCACACCTCAAGTTCCATACAAGATTTAGCGTAATTTAAATTTGTAGTTGTAATCATCGAAATGTATGTCACTGTAAGATAACCACACCTGATAATATATAATTTTAATAAAGTTTTTTTCATGCATTCATCCCCAAAATACCTACACCTTCAGTATTTCCCTTTTTTTGCCAAGCAGCACTTCATTGCACGCTCCAAATCCTTGGAGCCACATACGAATCTCCGCTGGTACCTCCTAGAGGTGGTACTTCTGTAATTTTCGTATTATTCTGGTTGAGCCATCAAGATAAAAATTTGCATATAGCTTAGACTATCCATTCTAAGGTCTTACCCTTTATGCATTTTTCACCGTAAAGTTTGGGATTTTCGAAATCGATTTTGTTCTCGATAGAGTTACTTTGGACAAAGCTGATTTACAATATACAAGCCTTTTGTGGACGCAACCAAAGAAATGGGAGATTTGACGATTTTAAATTTCGTTTTTTTGAAAAAATGCCATTTCGCAGGTGAAAATTTAAACGGTGCTAGTTAGGGCTCTGAAATATTTTTCATTGAATTCAGCGACCTCGAGAACCTACATTTTGATACCAAAAACGACCATGTAGCCCTCATAACTAATGAGTTTTTCTCTTTTAAGTTTTTCGATATTTCATTTTCGAGTTTTGTCCTGAAGCTCAGAGCGCTCAAAGTATGGGTGATATGGATCAGCAAATTGGGTATTTTGAATGATTCCAATAGGTTGAAGATAATTTCGACTGAATAAAACTGTTGGATTTTCCAGGGAAATTGTGTTGATGGCAGATATGGTTTTTTAGGGGGTCTAACTCCTTATGCATTTTCACCAAAAAATTCTGAACTATGCTAGTTAGAGCTCTGAAATATTTCTTATTAGAGTGGTTCGCCCACTAAGCAATTTGAGAGCCTATAACTAACATTGAAAACTCCAAGTTTCTAGGTTAGAAAAGTTTTTGACAGTTGTCGAAAACATTTGACAGCAGCTGTCGAAGGAATATTGGGAAATTTGAAGTCTCTAGGTGATTCGAACGGTCAGAAAGGATAGGAAAAGGAAATTGAAACAAATCGTCTGAATGTCGTTTATTCAGTAATCATATTCCTTCAATATGAGATATTTTATTACTAAATAATATTCTTGTTTATCTACAATTTTTCGAAAGAACGTTCAAGCCTAAGTGTCAATACGTTCATAATTTAAAGATTTTTTTCTAAAAGTTCTTTTGCTCTTCGAATCAACTACCTAACTATAAAATATTGTGATATTTTTGGACTTTATTTACAATATTCTAAGTTAGTTTTTTCGAGGATTTGTATCAAATATTATAGAATTCCTAGAGTAAAATTAGTATAATAGTTGGTGTGCTCTGTTTCTTCGATAATTGTTTTATACCTTCGACTTCTGATTTGTTGCTTTTCTTATCAGTTTCGATTTCCCCCTCGTGATTTGGGTTTTATTGTGTTATTCTTGGGTATGCTGGAGATATTCTTCTCTTATCCTCTCATCTTCATTCTAGCTTTTCCATATCGGCGCAGAACTCTTAGTACATCTTCTTCTGCTCTTCAGTTATAAGCCTCATCACTCGATCCTCTCACGAATCTCTTCCTGGTAGCCTGCCTACCCATGTTAGTATCCAAACTCGCAGATCTTCTCTGTCTTATTTGAGCTGCAAGGAGTTCGATCTCCCAGTTGTGGCTAGAATTTTCGTATTCTCCAGACTCGTAACCAGCCTGTTCAGAACTATCGCCGATGTCCGAATCTGTATCTGTGGTCGAGTCTATGTTCAACACGACATTTTCGGAAGACCTGGGCCTGGTGGACCAGGCGGGACGAGGGGAGAGAGGATGGTGCGACAGCTCTTCGATTTCTTCTCGTTCCTCGGTCGTTGGATCTTCCCATGAAGGCTCCCTTCCGATGATGGTTTCCACTGAGTCCTAAAGAAACGAAGAAATGATTTCCAGATCTTGACATATAGAGTTGCTATGTGGTTTTTATTGAGAGTCAAGAGGTTTAACTCACCCTGAATGATTCTTCATGAGTCCTCTCCAGTTCGAATATATGCTCCTTCAGCCTGTTGATGATCTGATCCTTATTCCTTATTTCGTCCTCCAGCCTCTCGAACCTGTGGTGGAACTTGTCCTGCATCTCTTGGAGATGAGCGTTCATCACCTGCTTGATGGCTAGAAGGATATCTGCGAAATATTGCTGTTCATCATCTAGAGCTGTCAAGAAGAGAAAAATCAGTTCAACTGTTCGATTAACCCGATTGGAAACGCTAGGGAGGTGGGGTCCATGCTTTCCTGGATAACTCAAATAGTTCCTCAACCTAAATAACCCACCTTTGATGATTTTCACTTGATTTGCCTTGTTCGCCATCAGCTGCAGACCCTTCTCAACCTCTGGCAGCTTCTGGGAGTGCTCCCTATCGTGTATATCTTCTTCAATCTGCGTACTTCTTTCCACTGTTGTGGAATTGACCATCAGGAAGGGGCTCTGAGGTGCGCTGTGCACGGTGGTTCCCTCCGGCGGGCTCTGTAAAGTATCACGATTGAAGGTGACGCTTTTCGACAGTTTACTATGTCTTGCCGCATAGCCTTCGATGGTGGGGGCCCTCATCAGCGTTCGGAACTCCGTGGAGTCCAAACGTTCTGGCATCCTTGGGTCTGAGTTGTTCTGAAGCACGTCTTCGGAGAGCTTCTTGAGAATTGACTTTAGGTTACGTCTTTCAGGTGTTTCGTTTGATTCAGTACTGAGGAAAAACTGAGTTAGAGCTCGGAGTTCACAGGGAATTGAAAACACTTCAAGTGGAGGTGTTTTTAGCACTGGGGAGGAGATTACCTGGAATGTAAGGAGCTAGGTGCTATGATAGGCGCTGTCAGATGGTGTTTATCCTGGTCGTGCATTCTGCACCCTTCTGAATGAGATCTGGTCAAGTTGTCCGCTTCAATGGTTTGCTGGTTGTCTGGTATATCCAAGCTGAAGCTTCTGGTTTTGATGACAGTTTCGAGTTCTTCAAGTTTCTGTCTTTCGTTCAGTATCTTTAGTTTTTTCACGAAAGGGAGGCTACCATACTCTGGAGAGAGGTCATCGATTGACCTGAAAGTTCATACTCTATAAATTCTTCCATCATATCCAGTTAGGGTGAGGGGGTAAGGAATCATCCAGGATGAAGTTGTTGAAACTGAGCTATAAACATCAACCTACCTGTACTGTTTATTGGTTCCGGACAAGATGAGTCTAGGCTTAACTTTCTTCTTCGTAGGTGGTGGGTGCTCCTTGACACTTTCAGCTGGAGTTTTCGCGGCAGACGTTGACGGTTCCATGGATCCTATCGCTGCTTTCTTGAGTTTGCTCCAAGGAGGTTCTTCGTATACACCGCCAGCACAATCACTGACACTATGTTCGTATGACTGTTTTCTTGTCTCGTTTTCATCTTTGGACGGTTGAGTATCATCACTGGTTACGTTTGTCTGTCTCGTATCTATAGAACCGTTCGATATTGGCACGTTTCTATCACTGTTTTTGTCCTTATCACTTATTAGAGACACTTTGGTCGTGTCTTTGGCACTAGAATAAAGTTTGAGTCTTTCCCTATGGAATAAAGTCAAACACTCATTAAACCAGCATATTTAATTACAAATCGAAACTTACCTCAAAGATATTTTGCTACTATGATTTACCCTATTTGTACACAGTCCTTTAGTTACATTGTTCGAACCCACTCTGGATAAAACTCCAGAAAAACTAGCTCTACTCTCAATTTTCGGCGGTGATGTTGGCGTAGGGCTACTAGGTTGACTTCCTCCCACCATTCTCGAAAATCTCCTACCTTTCTCCTCTCTTCTCGTCCTTTCTTCCTCCTTTTTCAGTCTTTCTTTCTCCTCCCTCTCCTTGATTTTAGCAGCCCTCTCTTCTTTCGCCTTCAATAGGAGAATTCGCTGAAGCAGAGGAAGGCTAGTGTCCATTGGTCCTTCTTCCGGAATCTCTTCACTAATAGGCGGTGGACTCTTGATGCTTGAAGATGAAGGTGAAAGCATTGGAGAAGAAGAATGTTTGGAGCGATCTTCGTTTTCTTGCTTCTCTTTCAAGAGCCTGTGAATTTTAAGGATAAAGAAATGATCCCATGTTGCAATTCGAGGAGAATTCACCTTAATCTATTGAGGAGAGGTAAACCAGCCCCAAGTGGAGATGTAGTCTCAGTTGACCCATGACTACTTTCTCTCTTATCCCTGTCCTCATCTTGGCTCAGGTCGTGACTCTTCACTCTCGACATTCTCTTCAAACTGCTTCTTTCTTTACCAGAAGTATGCAGAGGCTGCAACTCCAAAGATTCTTGGGACCTCCTGCTAGTTCTTGATTTCTTGAGAACGTTCCTTAAACCCTGTGAAGAATTTCATTGGAAAATGTTGGCTTCTTGAATATAAAACTAACCTTGGCTTCATTCTTTATTTTATCTACAAGTCCTTTGGGGTCTCCATGAGTATGGTGTTCTTTATGGCGGTTGAATAACTTTGCAGAAGCCTTCACTTCCATCAATCTTTTATTGCCTAGAGCTTGGAGGATTTCTTGAGCTTCAGGATAATCTTTCATAGCTCCCAATACATCTTCTCTAGACAACGAGAAGAGTTCTGAGTAACCCACTGAACGCACATCAGCTGTTCTCCTAGGAAACAAAGGAGAGTTAGAGTTAAACATGTACCCAAGAGAAAGAAGTTCAACTGACGGATGTTTATGTTTATTACACTCACTTATTGAATCCATCCAGGTTAAGAATTCCAATTTCTCCAAAAAAATCCCCAGCTTTCATAGTCGTCAGCACCTTTCCATGTTCATTTATAACTTCCAGGATACCATCAGCAATAATGAACATCTCTCTAGCCACTTCTCCTTTTCGACAGATCGAATCGCCAGGCGTGAAGATGTATGCCTTCATTTTCAACACTAAATCTCTTAGAAACTCCGGTTGACATTCTTGGAAGATCGTAACCTGGAAAAACGTCTGTTAAGAAGAAGGAAACTATAAAATGGGGAATATCACTTTTTTTAACACGCTCAAATTGACGTGTAAGGCCAGTTCTGTTTTGAGCTTGTCTGGAAGATGACCAAGAGCTGTGTTTATATCTCCACCCCCTTGTATTCTTCCTCTGGACCAAGAGTAGTCATACCACCTCAGTACTCTCCTCTTCATACCCCCTGGTACCTGTAATTTGATTTTTGTTGAAATATTGCAAAGTACGTACGCTGAAGTGATAAAAGATTAGAAATTGAAGAATCCAATATCAACATTCACAAAACAAAAAATTTCGGAAAAAACTCCATAGTGAATAAAAAAAGAAATTACAAAGAAAGGGTAAGTAACAAACCAATATATTTTTCAAATAAATGTGAGAGTTCTGGGAAAATGAGAGAATGTGTCTTTGATGTCATACCTTATGATTACGCATATAAGTTTTGGCCCCATCTAAAAGTCTCTCAAATTCTAGTCGATTCGCATTTCTATTGGTTATAACGTTTCCAACTTGTCCTAGAATATATTGAAAAAGGTAAAGTTGTTTTTACAATTCTGAAGAAGATAAAACTCACCAACAATCGTAGCAAATATGAAAACTCCTATCAAATAGCTAACAATGGTAAAAATATACCTGAAACAAACAAATCTGATTGAAGACAACCAACAAATACCGTCATATGCGCAAGATCACCACCCAAAAGTTCCAAAAAGCACAATAAACAGCACAACATACAAAAACGAACACAATAAAAAAAGTTGAACAACTGAAATCTTTGCACGACAGGACTGTTAAGGCTGTTCGGAACATTTGAGAGGTGACTGCGAGGGGGTAAATCTTGAAAGGGGGGCCGTATCACTGTTCGCAGAACAGCCCTCAGTCCTGCCGCGCAGCGCCCTGATGGTGATCAGCAGGCCCGAAACCTACCCGAAATTCGTGTTGAACTGAAGAAGTCTTGACTTCACTCCCCTGCGCGGCAGGGACCTAGGGCCATCGACGGAACCAGTATTCCTGAAAGTGGGCAGCGTTGTTATCAATTAATTCTTCAATCAAAAACATCACAAAACGGATAAGTGAAGGGAGTAGCTGGAGAAGCCTTAAACGGAAAGGTTCTCGTTGACTCGGGTTCGGTTTTAGGGTACTTCAGTGTCTCAAAGCGGAGACGGAGAAAGCGTTATTCGGGGAATAGCGAGGTGAAGTGCTGAATCGGAAGTTAAGAGTATCCGGGGAAGACTTAAACGGGAAAGTTCTTAGTTGACTCGAAATTCGTTTTTAGGAAGGTTATTCAGTGTTTCGAAGTACGGCCTCAAAGCGGAAAAGGAAAATCAAAGATGTGAGTCGACTGGAGCAACTCATAATTTCCCTCTTTCGTCTAGTAGAAATGTTATGTAATATATGTGAGGTTAGGTTCCTATTACGTAATTCTATTTAGGTTACGACGTTAAACCCATTGTATAAACCTTCAAAGCTTCCGATTTATACGCCTTAAACAGTTACCATCATCCAGTTGTTCCCGACAGACCTTTCCGTAAATGGCAATAAAGGAGCAAACCGATACAATCTAATGAATAAAGCAGAATTTTCTAAAGGAACAGGACAATAAATTGCGGTATGGGGGTAACTTACTCTACATTTGTTTCGGGGGTTGGCAGGTCTCCAATAGTGGTTAACGTAAGAGTCGACCAATATAGGGATCCTAGATATTTTCGGGTTAAAGTGGCGTAGTCACCTGGACGATATGGATATACCCAATCTCCCTGTAGAACAAAACGTTGTAAGTTAGAGATTTTAATAACGGCGTTCCTGCATGCAGCTAAGAATGTTCTTCGGACGAAAATTGGACGGAGGAAGGTTATTCCGAGGAAAATACCAGTTGTTGGCGGAAATTTATGGTCCGTTTGGATTTAAGGACTCTACGTTGAGTATCTTCTGCACATAGGGGACATATTAACTACACTTCTGGCCTTTCCACACCCTAAGAGCCTTTTATGCCTCCGGAGGTTATATTAAAAAAGGACATCAGTAACTTTCTCAGCAATGGAGTCAAATATTCACTCTTCGATTTTTCAGAATTGCCAGTTATTTTCATTCATGAGCCGTTTAATTTTTGCTTTCGTTCTATTTTTGTTATGTAATTTGTTTCGTTCTTCTTCTGTCCAAATTTTCTTCCGTTAGAATTATACGAGGATGTATTGATATCTAGTTAGCCTAGACCAGTTTCCATGCATACCTCTATTTAAAAGGGTTAAGAGGTAAGCAGATTTTCGGAAATATGCTTAATACCCTTGGTGATCAATGTCCTTCGTATGCGACCGTGAAAAATTGGACTGCAAGCTTCAAAAGAGGTAAATTTTTCATTGAAGATGATGACCGATCGGGAAGGCCAGGTTCTGCGTCAGTCCCCGAAAATATCGATGCAGTTCAAGACATGATTTTATCAGACCGTCGAATTGGGATAAAACGGATATCTGAAGCACTGAAAATTTCATACGAACGCGTTCATCATATAGTTCACGTCAATTTGGACAAGAGAAAAATCTCTGCAATATGGATCCCCAAATGTTTGAATGTTGACCAAAAACGTGCAAGGGTAGAAGCATCGCGTTCGATCTGTGCTCGATTTGAAAACGATGTAGACTTCTTAAACCGAATTGTTACTATGGATGAGACTTGGGTACATTTCTACGATCTAGAAACAAAGCAACAATCGATGGAATGGCGACACTCTGGTTCTCCAAGATCTAAGAAGTTTCGTGTCCAAAAATCTGCTGGAAAAGTTCTTGCTTCAGTTTTTTGGGATTGCCATGTAGTAATCATGATTGATATTTTGGATAAGAATAGAACAATAACTGGAGATTACTATTCGACATTACTGACCACTCTACAGAAAAAAATTAAAGAGAAAAGACGTGGAAAGCTATCCAAAGGTGTTTTGTTTTTACAGGACAACGCCCCAGTACACAAATCTCATGTTGCCATGCAGAAATTCGTGATTTAGGGTTAGAATTACTAGAACACCCCCCTTATTCACCAGATTTGGCTCCGTCCGACTATCATCTCTTTCCTCAACTGAAAGAAAGTATAAAAGGTCGTAAATTTTCTTCCAACGAGGAGGTAATAAAAGCTGTGGAGGACTGGTTTACAGAGCAAAAAGAAACATTTTTTTTGAAAGATATAGAGACGTTGCAGGTTCGCTGTAATTAATGCATTCAATCAAGAGGAGAATGTGTTGAGTGATAAAATATTTTGACATTGAAATTTTGTTTGGTTCTATAGTAGGCTAAGAATTCTTCAATATATCCTCGTATCAACTCAAAACGTAAATACTGATTGTCGATATTGTGGTTCCTTACCTGAAAACCTTCAGCTTGTGATAATAAAAAATAGAAACATCCAAACCAGTGAGCTAAGATTAAAAGAATATGTATCAAATTTATGACCCTCCACAAGTTTGGCCACACTGTTCTCGACTCTACCATATAATAATAATCTACGGCACGGTATACCTGAAAACAACAAGAAATAAATCTCTTGAATGATCTTAATGGGTTGGTTTGATGCACTGACGAGCAATAAAATCGGTTCACTTGCCAAGTCTGACCCTTCGAAGAGGGATATTACTATTTGAGGTTGGAATGACTGCCTTCTCTGGAATATATCTGACAGTTTTAGGTTTGCTATACCTTCAGAATAACTGATAAGCTGATTTTTTGTTATTTATCTTCGATACTGCAGTATTATTTCACATTTCGATCAGGAATATTGCAGTCGCCCCTGGCAAAAACATTTAATTCGCTCGTCAGTGTAACTTTTGAGATACTTCCTCTACGGTTTATTTACGAATACTTGACCTATTCTGCTTGTTGGTTGTTTACCTTGAAGAACCTAGGAAATCTGAGCAGAGGCTGGGCTCCAAACCTCCATTGGAGCCAGTCCAACGGACATAGAGAAGCCATGTCCAGCAAGAAGGCACGAGAACGCAGATAATGACAGGCTAATTTCTTGCAATCGTAAACCATGAGACCCTGTTCCAGATACCCAGTACGAAGCTGCACGAACCAGTCGAGTACGAAGATCATGTCGCTGACAGTGTCACAGCCAAGCCAGAAATTGGAAATCATACTCTGCGAAAAATAATTTCGGCTTTAATTAAGGACTGTTGCAAGATGATGGAATGGACAGTCTTGTGAAGTTATTCGGATTTAATTCGGGAAAGTTTCGAGAGGTTCCTTCTTGTCTATAAGAAGCACCCAATGTGATTAAAACTTCACCGGAGTTATTCCTGAACATAAATTAAATTGGGTTGATGAATAATCCTATTTGGGGATCGATGAAGAAAAAGGAGGCCGCAGTGATTACTTTATTTAGTACACCTGGTTCTCTGACTTATTTTGACTGAAAGTTTGAGGGATCAACCAATCTTGGTTGCTCTGGAAGAAATCATCAATTCGATGTTGAAAGAAAAGTATACAGGGTGAGTCTTTGACTTGTACATATATCTTAACTGAAGATTCTTGAGGCCAAAAGAAACCTTTTTTTCATTTTCCATTTTTCCGAGTTCGGCTCTGTTGAAAAGATATAGCCATTTGAAAAAAAAATTGTGGTAATTACGTCCCTGAAATGATACTGTGGAATTGTTTCAAAGTTCATATTTCTCGATAGAAATTGAGTTTATACATTTAGGCCCAATTTAGGGAATACTCATGTAGTCAAGTACTAAGCTTATTGGAATAAAAATGTTGCAAACACGATAATTTCAACAAAAACAGTTAGTTTCATCGGATTATATCTGCAACTAAAAAGCCACATTTATTCCACCAAAATAAGTTCCTTCTCCGATTTTTCTGCAGATTAGTTTGTAAACACTAATAACTTGTTCATATTTTCCTCGAAATTACCAAACAATATCATGAAGAAAGACTTTTCATTCAGATTTATTATTAAACAACCTAACCTAATCTAATTTGTTCGATTCTGTGAATTTTTGCACAGAAATTTCAAGAAGATGTTGTCAGATTGCTGATATTTTCATTGAGGTTAAGGATTTTTTACGAAACATAGTATAAATCACGAGAAATTTGTGTACCGTGGTATAAATATCTATGAATTCTGCCGTTTCCATCATAAATCGCCAAATTTTACCACGCATGCGTAGAGCGAAAACCGAAGTATGGTTATCTGGAGGCCAACGTTAAACAATAACAAATCAGAGTCTCTGAACAAACTGTAAACATTATGTGAAGTTCTGAATAATCTTAATACATTCAGTGACTTATTGTTCTAATGTGATTATTATGTGAAGTGAATTAATATAATTTCAACCGTGTCGAGTTTATAAAATTCCAAGAGGATGTTGTTTAGATCGAAACATCCCACAGATTATCAAGTAGGTATCGTATTATTTTTCATTAATTTCAATTTAATAAGTAGTTTGTATCGAGATTCATCATTCATATCCGAATTTTGTATTTCATCGACATTTAACTTCAATATGGACCGGTAACTATGAATTTTCAATAGAAACTGTGCGTATTAAATCCTCCTTGGTGTTCATTTTTATCTCCCACAATTGTGGGATTTTATTATTAAAATATCTCGACAAAGTTGATGAATATTGTGACAACATTGTAAACTCGTTTGAAGACCAGAGAAGGAATAAAATTCGATGATATTTAATTCAGAGACGCATTCAGATTATTCTTGAAATTAATGATTTTTTCGTCAAATTTCTCCGGGTAAAATTGGAAATAACTCGAAAACGACGCGTTTTATTGAAAAAATAGGAATACCTACTTTTAGTTTCTTAAATGATTGATTCTTTCGAAACTATGAACCGTTTATCTTTTTAAAGTGATTTTATGGTGTTTTGGCGTGTATTGATGAGCCGACTACCCTGTAACTTTCATACTAGTGAAGATATTGCATAGATTTCGATTGAGGAATATGCAACATGAATAGAGTAAAAACTCAACCAAAATTCAGTTCATTCGAAATAACGGTTCCGAAGATATAAACATAAAAGTGTTTTTTTCATGGATTTTCGACACCCTGTATCTCCCAAACCAAACCGAATTTTGAAAAATGGTATAGGAAGAAAGTGTTTCGTTTGATGAGAGGAATCTACAGTTAAAATATATGTACAAGTCAAAGACTCACCCTGCATATACCCTAGTAAAGCCTTTTCTTTTTCTTGTCTGCCCTTTATCTCCTATTGTTAACCTTTGAGCTCACTCTTAAATAGAAATTGACTTTCAGCCGGCATTCACACTGATTCCTATCGATTCCTCGCATCCCTAGGTGCTTCCTTATTCATATCGCATGGCTTCAGAATCGGTCCTAACCAAACGCGACAGATCCTAATCAGCCATCTTCTTATCCCCAAAATTCGAAACTCCTGTCGACGGGAGCAGGAACTATTGTGTTCCCGAGTCTTCGTCGATAAGAATCACGCGACTCAATATGGCAGGTTGGAGAAAGTCGTGGCGCGAACGAGGGAAAAACGCGTATATCCAGGATCCACACGCGCCTCGTCCTGGGAGACAGAAAGTCATTTATTTCCTGAGAATCTCCCCTTTTTCGGCGACCAACTTCCGTATCTCGGTTCCAGGAATAGGAATAGATGATGAGGCCGGATTTGCTGCGAGTTTTTTTCGGAAATTTCATCGGTAGGGATTGATTTAGGTCTGAGTCTGAGGCGCATTAGAAACGGTCTCAAATCGGAGACGGAAAAAGTGTTATTCGGGGAATAGCGAGGTGAAGTGTTGAATAGGAAGAGTTTCTGGAGAAGTCTCAAACAGGAAGGTTCTCAGTTGAGTCGAGATTCGCTTTGAGGGAAGATTTAAGAAGTTATTCAAGTTATTCTCTATATGTCTACAGGGTGAGTCTTTGACTTGTAAATATATTTTAACTGTAGATTCCTCTTATCAAACGAAACACTTTTTTCCTATTCCATTTTTCAAAATTCGGTTTGGTTTGGGAGATACAGGGTGTCGAAAATCCATGAAAAAAACACTTTTCTGTTTATATCTTCGGAACAGTGATTCCGAATGAACTGAATTTTGATTGAGTTTTTACTCTATTCATGGTGCATATTCCTCAATCAAAACCTATTCAATATCTCTACTAGTATAAAAGTTACAGGGTAGTCGACTCATCAATACACGCTAAAACACCATAAAACCACTTTAAAAAGATAAAAGGTTCATATTTTCGAAAGAATCAATCATTTAAGAAACTGAAAGTATTTTTTTTCAATAAAACGCGTCGTTTTCGAGTTATTTCTAATTTTACCCGCAGAAATTTGACGAAAAAATCATTAATTTCAAGAATAATCTGAATGCGTCTCTGAATTAAATAACATCGAAAATTATTCCTTCTCTGGTCTTTAAACGAGTTTACAATGTTGTCACAATATTTATCAACTTTGTCGAGATATTTTTTAATAATAAAATTCCCCAAATGTGGGAGATAAAATTGAGCACCAAGGAGGATTTGACACGCACAGTTTCTATTGAAAATTTATAGTTACCGGTCCATATTGAAGTTAAATGTCGATGAAATACAAAATTCGGATATGAATGATGAATCTCAACACGAACTACTTATTAAATTGAAATTAATAAAACGATACCTGATATGTTTCTAACAACGTCCTCTTGGAATTTTATAAACTCCACAAGGTTGAAATTATATTAATTCACTTCACGTAATAATCACATTAGAACAATAATCCACTGAATGTATTAAGAACTACACATAATGTTTACAGTGTTTACAGTTTGTTCAGAGACTCTGGTTTGTTATGGTTTAACGTTGGCCTCCAGAGCTCCAGATAACCAATATTTCGGTTTTCGCTCTACGCATACGTGGTAAAATTTGGCGGCAAAGTCGATTTATGATGGAAACGGCAGAATTCATAGATATTCATACCACGGTACACAAATGTATCGTGATTTATACTATGTTTCGTAAAAAATCCTTAACCGCAATGAAAATATCAGCAAGCTGACAACATGTTCTTGACATTTCTGTCCAAAAATTCACAGAATCGATACAAATTAGATTAGGTTAGGTTGTTTAATAATAAATCTGAATGAAAGTCTTTCTTCATGATATTGTTTGGAAGTTTCGAGGAAAATATGAACAAGTTATTAGTGTTTACAAACTAATCTGGAGAAAAATCGAAGAAGGAACTTATTTTGGTGTGAGAAATATGGCTTTTTAGTTGCAGATATAATCCGATGAAACTAACTGTTTTTGTTGAAATTATCGTGTTTGCAACATTTTTATTCCAATAAGGTTATTACTTGACTACTTGAGTATTCCCTAAATTGGGCCTAAATGTATGAACTCAATTTCTATCGAGAAATATGAACTTTGAATCAATTCCACAGTATCATTTCAGGGACGTAATTAGCACAATGTTTTTTTTCAAATGGCTATATCTTTTTAACAGAGCCGAATTCGGAAAAATGGAAAATGAAAAAAAGGTTTGTTTTGGCCTCGAGAATCTTCAGTTAAAATATATGTACAAGTCAAAGACTCACCCTGTATATTTATCTCAGATCTCTACCTAGGGTGTGAAGAAATATGTGAAGCTGATCTTTGCGACCCAAATTTTGCTTTGGCATCTGGACTAAAATCTTCCTGAACAAGATAACAACAAATTCACTCACCTGTAATTCCGGGAAGCTCTGCCTGACTATCAGGGTCCACATGTTGTATAAGACACAGATTGTGATGACGAACAGCCAGTAGAAGTAGAAGTTCTCGTCGGGATTGACGACAGACCTGGGTTGTCTCCTGGCCCTCCTCCTTCTTCTGGGCGCCGAATGTTCTCCCGCATTCCCCTCGCTTCCGGTGTCCTCCACCGTTTCCTGCGTTTCCGGTATCTGACGCGTGGTGAAACGCTGTAGGAAGGAGTCCTCCCTCTTCAGGGGCGGTTTCTGCGAAGAGAAGAACTGAATGCCGAAAACTTATCAGGCGGGAGTTTTGGATTGGTTTGAGAATGAAGTGGAAGGTTGATATGAGATGGTGTAATAAATATAGATTTCTGAAATTTATATCTCTCCGAAAATTGCTTATGGTATTGCACGGGATGAAGGCGAGACGACAACGATAAAAATTTGATTTTCGAGTCAAGATTCTTCATGAAACTAAAGCGGTATCAGAAAATCATCTCACGATTTGGGTGGTCTGGGTGAGAAGTCAACGTGAACTTCAGGGCTAGATCGTCTGCTTGCAACATTCCAAATAGCTGAAGATTTCATATGTATAACGTCAAGCTCTAGGATTTCTTAGGCTAGAAAAAAATCGGGAATTTCTATTGAAAACGAAAAAGTGGCAGTAGCTGGAGAAGCCTTAAAAGTGAAGGTTCTCAGTTGACTCGAGTTTTGTTTTAGGGACATATAATATTTCAATTTTGGAAGTAGGGGACCAAAGCGGAGAAGGAAGGAGGGCTTTTCGGGAAATAGCGGGGTGAAGTGTTGAATCAGAAGTTGAAAGTTGCTGGGGAAGTCTTAAATGAGAAGGTTCTCAGTTGACTCGGGTTCGGTTTTAAAGAAGATTCAGGTAGTATCTCATTGTTTGGAAGTACGGTCTCAAAGCGAAGACGGTAAGAGTGCTATTCGGGGAATAGCGGGGTAAAGTTTTGAATCGGAAGTTGAGAGTAGCTGGAAAAGTCTTAAACGGGAAGGTTTTCATTTGGCTTGGGTTCAGTTTCAGGGACATCTAGGAAGTACTTCAGTGTTTGGAAGTACGGTCTCAAAGCGTAGACGAAAAAAGTGGTAATTGGAGAACTTTGTCTCTTCAAAGAGAAAGATCTACAAAATGATTTCCTTTTTTTAGGTAATAACACTCCTTGAGTAGCTTATCCGTCGAATCCCAAAGTGCGTGTTTTTCAAAAATTATCTAGTCTGATATTACAAAATCACAAAAACTGTAGCTATTTCCATTAAACAAACAGAGAAGACTTTCACTGACCCCAAATGCTTTTTTTCCTTTTCTTCCACCCCTCTGAATTAATCAGAATAACATATGAGGAAAGTTTTCGGCAAAACTTACATTGGGAATAATTAATTTGAAGTTGTCTGTTAGAAGACCTTCTTCTTAAGAGGGTTTGCCAGTTTTCATTAACTTTCTGAATGGAAGTCTCATTGACATGATAAACGAGGAAAGTTTGTCCCTATCCTGAATCTCAAGCTTAAAACCGAGAAAAAATTAAATTATAGTTGAAGTTGGAGGCACCATTTGGAGGATTCTTCCAAGATAAGATGAAGTATATCGATAAGATTATGTAAAATCATAGAGCAATAACCTGGAAGAGCCTTAGGCGGGAAAGAAAGACGGATGGACGTCTATATAATTAATTTTTTCAAGAACTTTGCATTACTAGCATTCAATACTTATGGGAAATCATTCATGTATTCCATAACATACATAAGGTCTGAACGAGAATAAATTCGCTATCACAAAAACGCCTATATCTTTTGAACCAATTGAGAAAAAATCAAAATTTGATCATAGTTAGCTTTGTTACGAACGTCAGAAACATCTGGAACATTTACTTCATAGATATTCCAATTCTATGTCGCAAAATGTCAAGCGAAGTGAAAACACGAGAATTTACAGTGAAAATTTTTCAAAATAATCAAAAATGGAGCTTCAAAAGAATCGCAAAAGAGGCTCGCGTTCGTCCGGAAACGGTATCACGAGTTGTTGAGCGCTTCAACGAAGATCTAACAATTAACCGCAAGGAGGAACCGGGAGGAAAAAGGGGTTTCATCGCCCAAAAAAAGTGAAGAAAGCCATCAGCCTTCTTCAGAAGAATCCTAACCTTTCAGGACGGAAAGTGGCCCAAATAGTGGGTTGTTCGCAGTCAACCGTTCAGAAAATCAAGTCGAGTTGTGGGCTTAGAACATACAAAGTGCAGAAAGTGCCAGACAGAAACGCTTTGAAAAATCAAGAAGCGAAATCAAGAGCAAATAAATTAAAAAAAGATTTCTTGAAAGGTTTTTCCTGTTGCGTGATGGACGACGAAACCTATGTCTTGGCTGATTTCTCGCAACTTCCTGATCACGAATTTCATACTGCAGATTCTCGTGGAAATGTTCACGAACAATTTCGAGTGAAGAAACAAGCAAAGTTTCCTGAAAAATTGCTGGTTTGGCAAGCAATTTGCACTTGTGGGAAAAGGAGCAAATTTTCGTTGGCCAAGGCTCTGTTGACTCGAATATACATCGAGGAATGCTTGAATAAGCGACTTTTACCATTTTTACGTGAGCACGATGTGTCAACAATCTTTTGGCCAGATTTACCTTCATGCCACTACTACAACAAGGCCACCAAGGAATGGTACGAAGCTAATGAGGTGGTTTTTGTCCCCAAAGAGGCCAATCCACTAGATGGCCCAGAACTCAGGCCAATCGAAAGATATTGGGCCCTGGTAAAAAGAGAATTTAAGAAGACTCAGAAATCAACGAAAACATCAGCGGAATTCAAGCATAAGTGGAAGACAGCATACCAGAAAGTGGCCGAGAACACTATAAGATGCATCATGGGAAGAATTCCAGAAAAAAATCCATGAATTTTGTAAAAAATAGTTTTGGTTTTTTTATTGTAAAAACAGTTTTGATTAGAATTAGAAGATGATTCGAAAATGAGTTTGATTTTCGAAATCGGTCCAGTGGTTCAAAAGATATAAGCATTTTTGTGATAGCGAATTTATTCTCGTTCAGTCCTTATATGAGTGAAGAGCAGTAATCACCTCAGTGCTGAAAATATCAGTGAATGAAAGGAAAATAGTTTCCTAGCGTGCTTCAGACGAATTCGCTAACACATTAAATCTTTCTGCTCTCACCATATATCAACTTCATCCCAACACCGGAAACCCTTTCCTTTTCATAGGAATGCATTGAAAACCTTTTCCTTTCTTCCCTCACGTATATATAAAAGTTCAGTGGAAATGTAAAGAATTGCTGATATTCCTTTCAACACACATATAATTCTTCCACATCACTGGGCTGGGAAACAATTTTTTTCGGTTGCGATGTGAAATCGTTAGCAGTTGGAGCTTCCATAATTGAATTGTATTTTTTTGAGGGAAGACCATTTGGCAATCTCTCGTCAACTGTGAGTTCTCCACTAAATACACTGCGCAAAAAAATTAACGCACATTATGGAAATCTTAAATTTATTCTTCAACTGAAGGTGTTCTCAATGATAATTATTTTTATCAGAATTATGCATGCATATGTTATCCACTTTCAACGTTTGTCTTCAATACAGATGTTTTCTCCCAGCAGGAATAAAAAAGATGATATTATCAGATTTTGAATGTATTGGCTCCATTCTAAAATCAGTTGTTCTCGATCAATTCTAGTGATCAATAGTTTTTCTTTCGTTTGATTTTCTACACTCGATCGCTATGCAACGCGAAACACGCAATTTGACCCAAGAGGAATGTGCCCAAGCGGTAGTTTTGCGAGAAGAATGGTGGACATACACAAGAATTGCAGAAAGGTTTGGAGTTTCCCATACAGGTGTGTCCAGAATGTTGCAGCGATTCAGGGAGACAGGTATGAATGTCCGAAGACCAGGACAGGGTAGACCACGGGTAACAACTGCCATTCAAGAACGTTACTTGGGAGTTTCTTCGTTGAGACAACGGTTTGCAAGCGCTCGCCTCCTTCAAAATCAGCTTGAGCAAACTCATGAGGTGCAAATTAGCACTCAGACAATAAGAAATCGCCTCAGAGAATATGATTTAAGGCCTGGTGTCGCGGCAAGAGGCCCAGCTCTTACCCCAGCCCATCGAAGGGCGCGTTTGGATTTTTCGAGAGAGCATATCCATTGGGAAGAGGCCGATTGGGAAAGAGTTCTCTTCACAGATGAGTCTAGATTTTGCCTCTACCATTGTGATCGACGTTCCCTTGTATAGAGACGTCCACATGAAATATATGCTCAGTGCAATTTCCTGAATACTACTGGTTTCGGGGGAGGATCGATTACGGTATGGGGTGGAATATCTTTGACTGCTCGCACAGATCTAGTGGTCGTTGATAATGGAGCTATGAATGCTGATAAGTATATAAGGAACATTCTTGAAGAGCATGTAGTGCCATTTGCCCCATACATTGGTGAAAATTTCATTTTTATGGACGATAATGCCAGACCCCATCGTGCGCGCATCGTTCAGGAGTACCTTGAAGAGGTTGAAGTCTCTCGAATGGAATGGCCAGCAAGAAGTCCGATTGAGCAGGTTTGGGACAACCTCAATAGAAGGCTGAGAAGTTCAGAAAATCATCCAGCTTCTTGAGCTACTCTTAAGGAATCCAACTCGGAGAAATCTGGGAAGGGTTAGATCAGAACATTTTAAGATCACTCATTTTGAGTATGAACCGTCGTTGCCGAGCTGTAATTAACGCAAGGGGTGGAAATACCAAGTATTAAATCACTTATCAGCATTTCAGTATTTTGAAAATTGTTCATTTCTCTCCTTTCATATAAGATTCGGTGAAATCCTGAATTTTTCTTCCATTTAATGTGTCTTGTTTCGTTCAAAACCTTCCCAAGAGAACATAAATAAGTTATAAAGTCAATGTAGAGTTAACTCTCATTAAAATTGAGATTTTCAGAATGTGCGTTAATTTTTTTGCGCAGTGTAGATGGAGGAGCTATGACATAGAATAACAAAACTGTATAATATTTCTTGAATACAGACCTTCTCTCGGAGGCATCAGATCTTAACCTGGGGATTCTGGGGATGCCTCAGAGAGGAAGTTCACAAAGATACCATTACCTCATTTGCAAACGCTCCTGTAGCTGGTCCACTGAGGTGAAGGGATCTTTGTAGGCATCCCCAGAAAAAAAGTCCAGTGGGTTAGGTAAAGAGAAGGTCTACAAAGTTCCCATAACCTCAGCGGACCAGCTACAGGAGCGTGTGAAAATGAGGTAATGAATTCTTTGCAGACCTTGGCTAGCCAAAAAAAAAAAGAGTGGCAAAGGGTGTGAGTTTTTTGAATTTTGGAAAATCCAATATCTCGAAAACGGATAAAACAAAGCTCTTCACCCACATACACCATATAATCCATTTACACTTAGCACAGAGAAGACAAACATAAGGAAAGTAATAACTATAGACAACCCCAAACAAACCTACATCAATAGAGACGAACAGACGACGACCTTGACATAATAGAGGAACCCCTCAATATCCGTTCGTTTCAAATGTAACTCCATTCCGCCAGACCATTCGACCTGCAATTCCCTTTCTCTCAATGCGGCCAAATCCACCGGAGAACAAAGTCAATTTGTCTTTTCCCTCTCTATGTACAGTAACCGGTTGAAATAGGGAGACGAGAATCAACCCTCCAGTCGTAATAATTTGCTGGAAATCTCCAAGGGAGCTGGCTCTGAAATAAGCGAGAAATAAACGTCGGTTTATGTAGAACGGTCGTTACAGATGGCCCAGTTTCTGATGCTGGGAGAATTTCGTATCCGCAAGGACGAATCTGCGAATTCCATTCGGCATTGGCATGTTTCGGGAATGTCCCTGCTGGATGTTCACTGGAAGTGACAGTTACACTGAACGCTAACTGTGGTTTGATGTTAGTTTGATATAGAGGACCGGAAATAAACTTGTAGTGATTTAAACAACATAGAAACGTGCCAAAATCAAGTTGTATCAACTCGAAGCAATCAAAATTGAGATATTAAACATTCGTGGTGCAGATTATCATCGAGTTTTTATTCTCGAAATTGCAACAGACTCAATAAGCACCAGGAGCTCTGAAATCTGACAGCCAGTGCTCAATGCTTACCTGGGAATGCCACAGTACCATAAAGCAAGCAGAGGCACTAAAGTGACTCTATAATGGATGCCAGGGCACTGTGGCATTGAGAGTATTGAGAGGGCCATCTTATGAACTTCCGAAAAGTGCATCAAAGGTCAAACCTGATAAATCCGTGGCCTTGAATAGAAAATTGCGGTTAACCAATATAGATTTCTGAAATTCATATTCATTGCTCCGAAAATTACTCAGTTGCTTATCGGTATTGCACAGGATGTAGGCGAGACGATAACGATGTAAGTTATTGAACTCAGCAAACTAGGCTATAACAGCAAGAACCCTTAGGTGTTTCCCAACACTCGGGAATCAAAGAAATCGGATGACAATGAAATAGCCAGAAATCGAGGCAGTTTTCTTTGAAGACCTTACAGTGGCTTCGAAAAACACAAAAGTGGAGAAGAAGGAAAAGGGAGACTGAGAGAGAATCATTTTAGCGGAGTCTTTCAAAATGACAAACCAAAATGCATTCACATTTGAGGAAAATGTCACAGAATCTCAAGAGCTTTAGAAAGTACCTAGTACGAAAATGTCCAGAAGAAAACGGCTAATGTTGTTTTTCTGGAGAGGTAGAAAACTCCTGGAAAAGGAGAGGAGTAACTTAAAGAAACAATTTCACTCTTTTTCATAATATATTATCTGAAAATTGGAAAATCGAAAAGTTAGGAAAAAAGAAGACCATGAACAACAAGAAGTGGCAGAAACTCTTGATGGACCATAACCTTCCTTTGGTTTAGGATAAAAATTTCTTCACTGTATCGCAGTATCGCTGCGATTTTAAGATTCTCCTGGACTCACTTCTTCGACAGATTTCCTCGGGTCGGTCTGCAGAGTTACCATCTCAGTATAGTATAGAAGAATTAGAAAATGTTAAGCGAAGACCTCAAGACTCATATATCAGAAACAAATCTATACTTTTCCAAGAGGAAATTTACTCTCAAAAGCATTTTTTTCACTACTATCACCCGAGAAAAAACTAGCAACATAAAATCTAACTGAAAATGGAGAATCTTCGTAGACAAAGAAACTTCTGGAATAGATGAGGAGCCCCTCTATTCAACATTCTGGGACACAACCTATTACATCTAATTGAAAACCCAAATTCGATATTTTCCGTCTACAGTCTCAGTAAATAAGATACCGGCGTGATAGCGGAAATTATTTATAGTCTTATATTACCAGTGCTTCTTTCACCTTCATTTACATTTATCCTACTCCCCAAGGAAGTGTGGGCTCCAGGTGGAAAATTTCGATCTAAATTCACGACCAAGGCCTCGCAGTCAATTTTAATTCGCGTGGAAATTAAGCGATATTGGAAGCGCAGAGGCAGGTATCGACGAGGATCAATTATTCAAAATCTTCCGTACGATGTGACTTTATACCTTTCTGAGCAGGTTAATATTGGCTTGATGGTGTTCTCAGATTGAATTGAATCATTTTATTTGGAATATGATAGTTATAAGTGATTGCCACTGTGCATTGTTGTGCGTTATATTGTAAAACATACCCATTTGAGATTCGACGGAAGAGCGGCTTTCCACCAATCAAGGGAACTGAGAACCTTCCCGGTTAAGACTTCTCCAGCTACTCTTAACTTTCGATTCAACACTTTCGCACGCTATTCCCCGAATAACGCTTTTTTCGTCTCCGCTTTGAGACCGTACCTCCGAACACTGAAGCAAATGGAGATTTCCTTCACCAACCTCCCGTGGGTGGGTTCCGAAAGGATTACATAATCGTCTGAGTTTTTTGGTCCAGTTGCCATTCGCACGATCTTAGCCTCGAAATTTATGCTGAGTCACATCAGACCAGACAGGCCTTGAGACGATTTTCTACCACCGGCTGAGTTTCATGAGGAAACTAGAACCGAAAATCAATACTCACATCGTTATAGTCTTGCCTACATCCCGTGAAATACCGACAAGCAACAAAGTAATATGAGGACGGATCTCTGATTCAACTCATTGCCTTCTTCTAGTTATTTCTCGATCGACTTCCGCTCTGTGCATTTATTGCCAATAGACACTCCGCTATAAATTAATTTACCTCGAAGAGAACTGTACAGAAAGACTATTTCTACCGGCTTCATTCGGGGCAAACTCGAGACTATTCCCTTGATTTATGAACCACGTTCAATCGTAAAAATAACATCAAAGCTGGGTAAATTGCACTTTTTACTTTGGAAGGGTAGCTGGCGTGTTTGTAGAGAGATGAAGCTGAGAGAGATGTACGTTCCTCCGATATGATGAACCGTGGAAGTTTTCGAGGATCAAGAAGTTGAAAATTGCGACTTTCCCACTTTAATAGAGGTTGGGGCAATCCAAGAATCCCATTTAGCCATCGATATTACCTAGGAGTTTATACTCGAGAAGTTTGGCCGCAGGAGATGGATGAGTTTTATTCCGTCTGGGGGTGAAATTGATTCTTAGGTGTTGGAAAGTGATTAAACTTTGGTTAAACCCCTTGGTAACTGCTTATTTTTTGAGAAATGTCCAGTGCAAAACAATTTACGAGAGTTGGTGAAGGGATTTATTGAAGGGTTAAACATCTCCAATTGGAAAACCCTTTATTTCGATGGTCCTTCAAGAATCTTAAACAATAATAGGGTTCGATTCACACCAATTTTTGATGGTTTCGCAATTCTTTTGATACGAATGCTAAAAAATTCCTGTTTGGAGTTTATTTCGGTGTGAAAAACTCGTTGGAAGAGCCCGATGAAGTGACCTAGTTATTGAACGTGATTTTAGTGATCGAGTTGCTGGACGTGATTTTAGTGATGGGGGGGGTTGCTGTACGTGATTTTAGTGATAGAGTTACCGAACGTGATTTTAGTGATCGAGTTTCCGAACGTGATTTTAGTGATAGAGTTTCTGAACGTGATTTTAGTGATGGAGTTGCTGAACATGATTATGGTGATAAAGTGATAGTTGTCTGAAATCGTTATAGATGATGACTGTTTGGAAATACTCACTTTTTGGATAGCAGAAGAAATTTGTACAGTTGTTCGAAGTTTCATCCATCGTTGATTCGATTTCGTTCTGTAAAAACAAGGATTCACATTAATGCCATCAATAATCGCAATGTTCTCGTCCAAAATGCAGGAAAACCACAACACCATCTTCACTGTTATTTACAACACCGATAAGTTGAAAGGTCAGTAGATTAAGAAGAGGTGAAGCTAGACAAATGTCAAAAACCTCGTGAGAAATCAACAAGTCCAGTTGTATTTTGCATTTGGCTCTTGCTATAAATATTATATACACTATTTAAATTAATTGAACAGAAACACGAACTCAATACTATGAATATGCATAGTTCTGATGAACAGAGAAAAAATCTTGAGGAGTAATGTCGACATATCTATGATCAATGTCAGTATTAAAACTAAGTTGGGTGGAAATTGTTTCGTTTTTGTCAATATCTTTTTTATTTTTAATCATTTTCGTTGATGAATTTGTGTTGAAGGTGTTTTTCCTTACAAATATTTTATGTCTTCTGCTAATTTGAATATCTTTTTGCTATATGTTGAAAACTGGTGTGAATTATGTTTATTTGGGTGTTAAAAATGAGGCTATTCTTGCTACAAAAACTTTTTCTCTGTACAAACTAACACAAAATGGATAATTTCTATAAAAAATACTAACATATATTCCAAAAATCGAACTACCTCGAAGCAATTCTATGGTCATGCAAAATACAACTCTATACGCTGTTTCGAGCGATTGACGTCATTCCAAAAGTACCCATTCATTAACTACTTAGACAAGATTGACACCCTGCGAAAAACCGTTTTTATGTAATTTGTTCTGGAGTCAATTTAAATTTCTTATTTGGCTCCCTTTTCTTATTACAATAAGCTTAATCAGAATTTAGGAGTCAATAAAAGTCAAATTGGGTGGGCATAAATGTTAATCTATATGTAAATTGGACAGTTTGAGTTCTTGATTAAATTCACACATTCTGAATAGTCGGGAGAAGTAATGAATCTAATGAAACTGCTTAGTGTGATTTGTTTAAAGGTGTCTTTTAGTGATTATTGTTTTTATTACTTTTGGTAATCTTTGGATCAATCGCTTGAATCTGGCGTCGAATGATAGATAGTGGACAGAACTTCTAATATTCATCTAGTAATAGTTGAAATGTTGTAAAATTCGGAAGATCAGATCTCAAGAATTAGAAGAACAGTCAACATCGAATAACCATTTTTTGATAATGAATGTTGACCTCTTGATTTTTCGAAGGGTATGATAGTACGCCATCACAGCTCTGATGTTTTTCCAACTCTGGGTAGCCATTTTGGGGTTCCGCGAGGACCTTCTTGACGTGTCATCAAAGATTCTGGAAATATTTGCTATATCTAAGTGACACTTTCTATGTCCCGCATTGAATATTTTTATCATCTTATAATGATAATAACAATAAAAATAGTGTATTTATTGGAACATAAAACATTTGGGATGAAGTCTAGCCAAAGCAAAAAATATAAAAGAAAAAGAAATATATCTTTGCTACATAAATATAATTTATGGAAACAAATCATCAATTTGTTAACCCTAGCTGTAGAGACTAATGCTAAGCGTCAAAATTTCTGCCGCTACTCTACCGAAAATCCTCCTGAATGAGAGAGGAACACAATTCCCTTAAAATATTAATATTTGGGCAGGATTATTATCTTAGGCCCCTTTTTCAATGAGGGATATTTGATCCTGATCAAGGAAATCCTCAAGTTCTACAGAATACGATATAGTTTCTACAAGATGGAGCACCATATTACCAACGCAATATCTGACAGTACCTAGTCGCAATATTTCTCAACGCTATCGTCAAAAAATCGATTACTGTTCTTACTTCCCTTCAGATTAGATGTTTCACAAAAGAACTGAAGAATCGTCATTCCGTATTGTTGTTATCAAAATCGATGAACGCTCCAGTAACCAATAATTGTATATCTAGATGTACACGGAAGAAGAGCAACAATGAAAAAATAACGACATCATTAGTATCCTCATCTTTTCAAGGATGCCAATTATGTTCCATTCATATATCTTCGTGACCTTATTTATAACTTCCTTTTTCGATCCACTGAAAAATCTTGTCCATCCTCTCAATATTCACAACTTGAATTGAGCGAACTGCCAGCGCGATTTTTGATTCATTTAGGGTAGGCGTGCGTTCAGGAAATTCAAGTATCCAATTACCCCGCGCCTTTTAATATCATAAAATATGAATCCACTTCGTAATTAGCCCCAGCTTTGGGGTATCAGACTTTTTAGAGCCTCTGAACATTTACCAGGTGAATCATCTTGAAAATAAGAAGGTAAAATATTTTTTTAATCGTCGTTTTCACGAAAAGGAATATCCTGTAATGTTCAGAGAACATCGTGAGAACCAAGGGCAAGCAGGTAGGAATTGGTGTTCTTTTTGAATTTCTGGAGGTTACATACCTCGGGGAACACCTCCCTAGGCAATGTGTTCCAAAGCCTCGATGTTCGTTGGACGAACGAGTCTTTGAAGAGAGATTTTCTGGAGGTCTCCAAAGTGACCACGAAGGGATGTGATGACTTAACTTGACGGGTTAGTCTCGAAGAGACTGCCAGAGGGGGAACGAATGCTGATAATTCAAAAGACCATCGCCCATGGAAATATCTATATCCAGTGGTTTTCAACCTTCTTTATGATGCGACCCCCCTGGCATGTAAAAATATTTCGCGACCCCCCGACCCTTTTTTTCATAATTTTTATCATGTGTGTTTCTGTATGTTACAGTGTTACAAATATTCATTCCATACATCGATGTGAAGTTAGCCACATCCACACATACACTCAAAGACAAAAAATTGCTAATGGAAAAAAATTCATAACTTAGTAAAATGAGATGGTATTGCAATCAGATTTGGATGTGAGCTTGTTTGGTTGATAAGAAATTGAATCCTGTTCCATTTGGAGACTTTCAAGACTTAGGGAGAGAGTTGTGGGGGTTGTTAGGGGTGGTTCCTGGCAAAAATCAGAACTCGACGAAATGGAAGTGTTCCACGATGGGTTTCGAATATGTGTTTCTTGAATGCCGAAAAAATGAAATGTAATACCCCTCATAGTTTGTTAGCCCCCAGGTTGGGAGATTTTGGGGGTCGTTAATAAGAAATGATGAAAAAAATTCATATCTCGACGAAATTAGAGTGTTTCACGATCATATTCGAAAATGTGTTTCTTGAATGCCGAAAGAATGAAAAACAATAAACCCCATAGTTTTTTAGCCCCCAGGTTTGAAGATACAGGGGGTGTTTTTGAAAAATTATGAAAAAAATTAATATCTCGGAGTAATGAGAGTGTTCCACGGTCAGATTCGAATATGCGTTTCTCGAATGCCAAACAGTGGCGACACCAGCTTTCGAAGACAGGGGGGGCCAAAAGGGGGTCGGAATTTTTTAGGAGGGGCCAAAGTAAATAGAAATACAACGGGAAAATTGAAAGTCTTAGAATGTCAAAAAATTCTAGGCGGGGCCAGCAAAATTTTAGTGATGGCCCGGGCCACCCCTGGCCCCCCTCAACGTCGCCACTGATGCCAAAGGAATGTTTATGCAAAATGATGAAAAAAAATTCATATCTCGACGAAATGAGAGTGATCCACGATCATGTTCGAATATGTGTTTCTTCAATGTCGGAAGAATGAAATACAAAAGATCCCATAGTATGTTAGCCCCCAGGTTTGGAGATTTGGAGGGTAGTTTATGAAGAATGGTGAAAAAAATGCATATCTCGAAAAGAGGAGAGTATTCCAGGATCAGATTCGATATGTGTTTCTTGAATGGCGAAAGAATGAAAAACAAAAAAACCCATAGTTTGTTAGTCCCCAGCTTTAGAGATTTTGGGGGTTGTTTATGAAAAAAATTCATATCTCGGAGAAATGAGAGTGTTCCATGAAAAAAGAATTGTGTCATTCGACTAATCCAAAACAAGCACAACCTTCGCATGAGTCTTGGGAGTTTATTCTTCGTTAATTTGTTTGTATTAACATACAAATGTTTATGAGTATTTGATTCTGTTGAAATTCTCTTACTAAAGTTCTCTCAACCTCTGGCGACCCCCCTACAGAAGCTTCGCGACCCCCCAGGGGGTCGCGACCCACAGGTTGAAAAACACTGATCTATAAAATAGAGACAGATCGGCTACTCTTCTACGGTGTTCCAGAGAAGTGAGCCAGTTTGTAAGCGAGGCATCACCGACGAGACGAATTGCCTTTTTTTGTACACAATCCAAGAGTTTTAGGATTTGTTTAGGTGCAGCACTCCAAACATGGGAACAGTATTCCAGGACAGGTCGAATCTGTGCCTTATAGATCATAAGCAACTGACCTGAAGTGAAATAGCTCCTTGCACGAAACAGAAAACCAAGTTTTTGGGATGCACTTTTAGCAATGGATCTCACGTGATTCTCCCAAGAAAGGTCGAAATGGATGACTTCAAAGCTATGGTCACTTCCGACAATTCTATGCTGGGCACAGTAAGATCGGCTTTTCTAGAGAAAAGAGATGCTTGTATTTTGTTTGCGTTGAATTCTACCAAGTTTGATTGATATTGATACTCTCGTCTCATTTTTTTAAACCGCGAATTAATATATTTGGCAACGTCGCATTCTGCTACAATTTCAGAAATGGCACTATAGATCACGAGGTCACCAAGTTCCTTACACTCCTCATTTTAATCTCGATCTTAACCATAACAAATCTTCCATGTTATCAGCCTACCTCAGCCTCCATATACATTTTTCAGCAGGAGCACACACGACGTTGCGTCGAGAGGCACAAGGAAGAGTTTTCTTTCAGCGACGAAAATTTAACGCCACATTCATCAGATTGAAAGGACCTCCGCGAAGTGTGTGTAAAACAGAACGGTCCCTAATGCATAACAAACTGTAGCCCATATTTCACAGTATTACCATTTTTCTTTCCTGTCCGGAAGGCTTCAACTCACCCTCTATTTATTGCCCACATCCATCACTGAAAAATTTCCGCTCTCTTCCCCTCAGTCAGCTTCCTTATTACGAGAAGGAGATAAAAAACAAGACGTGTTCTGTGTGTGATCTGGAAGTGAAACGAAATTCTGAGAAAACCACCCCTATATGAATATTTCTATGTTTTACTGTCTTCATGTAGGTTTATAACCTCCAGTGGTTTTCCTTGACTCTTAATAAAGAAGATTTTACGAGGTTTGATGGTACCCTGTGTCCATTCCATCCCCATCCCTGACTCATGAGGTACTCACTTCCTGAATCTGGGAGTACCACTACTCCTTGCACCAAAGTAGCATTCCTATTCTTCTCTACTTGAGATAGAAAGATCCTCGAGTCCAAATTCGAAATCAGCGAACCAGTTTTTTGTGTTTTTTTTTTGAATTGTGATTTTCACGAAAAGGAATATCCTGTAATGTTCAGCGAACATCGTGAGAACCAAGGGCAAGCAGGTAGGAATTGGTGTTCTTCTTAAATTTCTGGAGGTTATATGCCTCGGGAAACACCTCCCTAGGCAATGTGTTCCAAAGCCTCGATGTTCGCTGGATGAACGAGTCTTTGAAGAGCGATGTTCTTAAGGTCTCCAAAGTGACCACGAAGGGATGTGAAGACTTAACTTGACGGGTAAGTCTCGAAGAGAATGCCAGAGGGGAAACGATTGCTGATAATTCAGAAGAGCATCGCCCATGGAAATATCTATAAAATAGAGATGATCGGCTACTCTTCTACGGTGTGCCAGAGAAGTGAGCGAGTTTGTAAGCGAGGCATCACCGACGAGACAAATTGCCCTTTTTTGTACAGAATCCAAGAGTTTTAGGATTTGTTGATAGGTGCAGCAGTCCAAATATGGGAGAGGTATACCAGGACAGGTCGAATCTGTGCCTTATAGATCAAAAGCAGCTGATCTGGGGTGGAATAGCTCCTGGCACGAAACAGAAAATCAAGTTCTTGGGATGCACTTTTAGCAATGGATCTCACGTGATTTTTCCAAGTAAGGTTACTGCTGACAGTAATACCAAGAATCGAAATGGATGACTTCAATGGTATGGTCACTCCCGACAATTCTATGCTGGGCACAGTAAGATAGGCTTTTCTAGAGAAAAGACATGCTTGTGTTTTGTTTGCGTTGAATTCTACCAAGTTATTAGATCCCCATTCAAGAATTGCTGCCAAGTCCATATTTATGTTGTTAACATTTCTTCCTCGTTCGTTTCTGATTTGGCAGGCTGGTATTGGAGCCCTAGTAGAAAAGGCGGTATAGGGCATAGGGAGTACTATCATCCGCAAAGCTGTGCACTGGACACGAAGTTGCTTCCAGCAAATCGTTGACGTGAAGTAGAAATAGTGTTGGAGCCATAATTGATCCCTGCGGAACACCAGAATTTATGGGTAGAGATTCAGAAGAAACTCCATCGACCACTACATGGATAGAGCTGTTTGAGAGAAAATAAGCCAGCAGAGAACATATCTTTGGGGGCACACCATAAGATGGAATCTTGGCGAGGAGCCCCTGATGCCAGACTCGATCGAATGCCTTGGAGATATCCAGTGCTCCGTCTAGGGTTTCACCATATTTTTAAATAGGTAGCTGCCATATATGTGAGACGTAAGTGAGCAAGTCACCAGTGGATCTGTGATGACGGAAACCATATTGTCTATCGTTGATAATTCCTGATTGTTCCAGATGTTTCATGAGCTCGATGCTGATGGCTTTTTCCGTGACCTTTGAAATAATAGATAACAGAGCGATAGGTTTGTAGTTGCTAGGTAAGGTCTTTTTGCCCTTTTTTAGGGACTAGTTGTACTCTTGCGATTTTTCAATTTGATGGGAGAACACCCAATTTGTAAGGGTGGTTGAACAACTTGCAGAAGACAGGTGTTAGTTCGGGGGCACATTTCTTGAGAACAATCGGTGGGATTCCGTCGGATCCACTGGCTTTGTTGGTGTTGAGACCCAACAGAATCTTTCTGACAGTACGTATGCGAAAGGTTATCCCGGGCACATGACTGTCAATAGGTGTAATATTCGGGGGTTGTTTTCCCGATGAATCCTGAGTGGGAAGGGTTCAAAGAGGATAGTTCTTCCTGTAGGTTTCTTGCCCAAAGGATTCTTTCCTCTGGGTTGCCATGGCAAGGCATTCCATGACTAGGTGAAAAGGAGTTTCTTCCTCCTCCCCCAAAAATCCACTCTTTTCAGTGTCCAATAAACTCATTCTCACCAGGTGCTTCCTGAGTCGACGTGTAGCTGGTTCCTATAGAGATCCAGATACCTTTGGATCTTGTAGTTTCAAAGTTCCGAAGGAACTTTTTGAAGTGATACATCCCTAGGAGATTCCCTATCGGGATTCTCCTTCTCCAGAAACTCTTTCTTGAAGGTGCATTTCCCTGGATCTGGGTCAGTTAATGCCCTTTCTGGCAAGCATATTGGCTTCTTCGTTTCCTCTGATTCTCGAATGATCGGGAACCCAGATTAATGAGCCATTTTTTTGTTGAATACTTCATTGAGTTTTCTCCAGCACTCCCAAAATCAACTTTGAGTGGTTCAGTTAGCAGCTCCTTGTTTCAGTAGCGGCTTGACCATCCGATTGAATTGCTATATCTCACGGCTGATAGTTTCTTTCAAGGTTAATGTCTAGAAATCTTTCAATTGCCAGTAATTCTGCCTGAAAAACACTAGAGTGGGAACCAAACGATAGTTTGAACTATGTCCCTGAAGTATATGCCTGATCTTGTTGATTTTGGTAGCCATAATCTGATCTTATATGCATTTAAATCTTTTTCGTCACAGAAATAGAAATTCACGTAAAAGATACTTTCATAACTTTTTCGTCCCATCACTGAGTTTCCCTCACGTGAGTTTGAAATCAAATATTTATGGGCTTACCCAAATGTGAAAAGCTCGTTCGAATAAGGTTCTTGGAAATGGTGTATTTATCGTATTTATCACGTGAACTGATTCCCGATACCACTCCCGAATAAATATCCACAGTCGCGATATCCGATTGGCTGAACCCGAGTTGCTGAATTAGTGTATCTATTCGCATTTACTGAGCCACCGTTCAGAAAAAGCGTTACAACAACAGAACTACAGACATTGCATGTATACGAGTCGTAGGCTCATTTAATTATTCTCTCTCTGTATAGAATCAGCGCCGCTCTAGTCTCGCATGAAATTGACTTCGTATAATGTGGATAGATGACTAAATGGAATAGATAATGCGAAATTCATGGCTTTGCATTACCTGAAAACAAATGTACCGAAACTACGAAAGCACCATTTTGATGAAATGGAGAGTAACGAATATTTTTTCATGTTTTGACGAGTAGAATACTGACGTTGAAATGAATAATCTTCTATGAATAATGCTACAAACTATACTCCATTCACAATTATGAAATCTGGCCATGGTTTCGTTTTCAGGAATTGGTGCATCTGATAAAAAATCTGTGCGCGTACAGAGAATATCTTTAATGGCAAAACGGCGTTGCCAGTTTCTTTGTTTACATCTGTTATATCGTCATACTCATCCTGATTATCTTATATGTATGGTTATATGCATCCTGAATATGTGATACTTATTTATCTACCTATGTTATCGTATTATCGACGTACGCTACATATGTTATATTTCATATTGAATTAATTCCTTGTACAAAGAACATTCTAATAAATGCTTCCAAACTGAATGCAACACTTCTTTAAAATTATTCAAATATTTAACAATTGGCGACGAGATAAAAAAAATCGCAACGAAATATTCAACGGTAGTGAACATGGAATCTAGTACTGGTTCAAAGCAGAATAACATGGAATCAAGCAGTGGTTCAACGCAGAATACGTTGATTGGACATCTCCGAGAGTTCGACATACATCAAAACGATTGGTCCATATTCAAACCAAGATTGACTAATTTCTTCGAGGCAAATTCCATCACAAATGAAGAAAGAAAAAGGTCAGTGTTCCTGAATATTTTATCAGAAGACTCCTATCGTCTTTTGTTCAATTTGTGCATGCCGAAGACACCGGAGTCACAAAGGTTCAAAGAGCTAATCGACATATTTAATAGACATTTTGGATCTCAGAAGTGCATATTCGCAGAAAGGAGTAAATTCTATAATTCTTACAAGCAAACTTCTGAAAATTTGCAAGAATGGGCCGCACGTGTCAGAAGCCTTGCAGTTCATTGTGAGTTTGGTGAAGAGCTACAAGTGGTTCTCAGAGATCGATTCATAATGGGATTGGAAAAAGGATCAATAAGGGATCGATTATTTGAAGAATCCAACAATATTTCATTTGAGGATGCTGTGAGAATAGCACTCATAAAACAAGCATCATCCGTCAAACATGGAGAGCCGATTCCGCCATTTGCATGTAAGAATGAGGTGTATCAAATGCGCAAGTACTCATCAGCTGATAGGACTACGTCATCAAGTGCCTCATCTCATAAATCATCAGCCACCAAGTCAACGAAGAAGTCTAGGACATTTCCCACAGCATGTAAGGTATGTGGTAGGAAGAATCACCTAACCTCGGAATGCAGATTCAAGGAGAATTCATGCCACATCTGCAAGAAAAAAGGTCATATGGCTCCAGTTTGCCGAAATTACAACTCACAAAATCGTAAGAGTGAAAATTCACATAATTTTTTGGAAGAAGAATTCAACACTTTATATTCTTTAGATACTAAAATTGAATTTAAACCCATAATGGTAAATTTAATTATAAAAGGTGAACAGTTTGCATTTCAACTTGATACTGGTTCCAGTATAACAGCTGTATCTAAATTTTTTTATGAAAAATATTTTCAAAATTTTGATTTAAAAACTTCTACCTTAACATTACATGTTTACAATGGAATGACAGTAACTCCTTTCGGTTATTTTGAATCGGAAGTTTTTTATAATAATAGGAGCGATAAAATGAATATTTATGTTATAGAAAATGGAGGTCCCCCAATCTTAGGCAGAGATTTTGTTTCAAAATTCAATATCAGGATAAATACTGAAATTATAAATATCAATAATATTGAAATTAACTTGTATAGGGAATTCCCAAAGCTTTTCGAAGAAGGTCTTGGAACGTTCAATAAAGCAAAAGCTAAACTATTACTGAAAACTCCAGAATCAGTTCAACCAAAATTTATGCGAGCTTGGTCTGTACCTTACGCATTAAGAATTAAGATTGAGGAAGAGCTTGATCGTCTTGTTTCTTTAGGTGTCATAACACCTGTAGATTTTTCTGATTGGGCTACCCCAATCATTCCAGTTATGAAAAAGAATGGTAAAATTAGAATTTGCGGTAACTTCAAAATTACTATAAATCCTCATTTAGTGAAGGATGAATATCCATTACCTGTTGCTAGAGAATTATTTGATAAATTAGGAACTGGAAAAGAATTCTCAAAAATAGATCTCTCAAATGCTTACTGGCAAATTCTTCTAGACGATGATTCTACAAATTTAACCGTTATTTCTACACATAAAGGTTTATATAAATTTCTGAGGTTACCATTTGGTTGCACTCCTGCTCCTAAAATTTTTCAGAAGATGATAGAATCACTTTTGATAGGACTTGAGGGTGTAGTAGTCTTACAAGATGATGTTGCTATAACTGGTAAAGATAGAACAGAGCATTGTGAGCGACTTAGAAAGGTATTGCGAATACTGGAAAGTTCGGGTCTTAAAGTTTCCGAGGAAAAATGTAAATTTTTTCAGCCTTCCATAGAATACTTAGGGCATATTATTGACAAAGATGGCATACATCCATGTCCAAATAAAATTGAAGCGATTAAAAATGCTGCAACACCAGTAAATGTAGTTCAATTAAAATCATTTTTAGGACTTGTTAATTACTATTGCAGATTCATTAAGAATATCTCTATAATACTTCGACCTTTATATTCATTATTAAAAAAAGGTAGTGGTTGGAAATGGAACACAAACTGTCAAAATGCTTTCCAACAAGTTAAAAATTTACTTAGTTCTGACAAAATACTTGTTCCTTACAATCCTCAACTACCTCTAAAGTTGACAGTTGATGCATCAGACTATGGCATTATGGCGCTATTTTAAGCCACACTCTTCCAGATAATAGTGAAAAACCTTTAGCTTATTCATCTCGATTGTTAACAGATGCAGAAAAAAAATATTCTCAATTCGAAAAAGAAGGTTTGAGTATAATATTTGGCTTACAGAAATATAATCAGTATTTAAATGGCAATAAATTTACTCTAGTCACCGATCACAAACCTTTAGTACATATTTTTAGTCAAAATAAGGGATTACCACAATATGCTGCTAATAGAGTGAGAAGATGGGCATCTATTTTATCTAATTATGATTATACCATAGAGTATATAAAATCTGAAGACAACTTAGCAGATTGTCTCTCACGTATACCATTAAATGAAAGTTTTGATTCTAATATCGATGTTGATTTTGATTATGTAAATTTTTTCGATAATAATACAGAATTTCACACCAAATTTGCAGATATCAGAAATGCCATGAAACATGATAAGATTTTGAATCAGATTATTAAATTTGTCAACAATAATAAATGGCCTTCTAGAACTTACAGAAATAAAATTTTCACTCCGTATTTGAATAAAAGATTTGATTTTTCTATAGAATCTGAATGTCTACTCTGGAATAACCGAATTGTGATACCTTTACAATTGCGAGAAGTTTTATTGAATCAACTTCATTCAACACATCTCGGTATTGCTAAATCAAAAGGAATAGCAAGATCTTACTTTTGGTGGCCAAACATTGACTCAGATATAGAAAAGAAAATTAAGTCTTGTGAAATATGTAAACTGCACAGTCGAAGTCCGAATAAATCTGAATTACATTCATGGCCATACCCAGATAAAGCTTGGGATCGACTACATTTAGATTTTTTAGGTCCTTTCAAAAACAATTATTTTTTAATTTTGGTTGACGCTCATTCGAAATGGACTGAAGTATTTCCAATGACTAATATGAGCGCAGAAAATGTTATCAAATCCTTAAGATTTACCTTTGCTCGATTTGGATTGCCGAAATTGATTGTGAGTGATCAAGGACGTCAATTTGAATCTGAGAAATTTCAAAAATTCTTGTGCACTAACAATATAAAATTCATTGATTCACCTGCATATCATCAAAGTTCCAATGGTCAGGCTGAATCATCAGTGAAAATTATAAAATCTGCACTCAATAAAATAATGACTAACAACAACAATGATATTTCTTTAGCTCTATCACGGTTCTTGTTTGATTATAGAAATTCCATTCATTCTGCCACAGGTGTAACTCCTTCAGAGTTGATTTTTCGTCATAAAGTTAATAATCGTTTCAGTTTATTGTTACCTAGAACTGATGTAATTGAAAAAGTTCACACAAATCAGCAAATACAAAAGAAATATTTTTCAGGAAATAGAAATGTAACATTTGATATAAATGAGCGAGTGATGGTGAAAACATATAAAGATAATAAAGAATTTTGGGAAAAAGGAATTATAAAAAAGAAAATTGGTAAAGTTGTTTATTGGGTATTTATCGTAGCTAAAAATACTACTGTGAAAAAGCATATAGATCAATTGAAACCTGATTTTTATGATATGTCAATTCCACTTACAACAGATCGAATAGAAAATAATAATGAAGATAATGTAACAGTTACTGATTCTGAAAATGTTATGAGTGAAAATAACAGAAATAAACGTGTTAGCCTTCCGATTGCTTTAAGGAAAGGAAAACGAACAGTTAAAACCATTGAAAGATTTGGAAATTGAAAATTTCAAATGTACATTATACTAAGGGCAAATTTGATATTGTATTATTTGTAAATAAATAGTCTTAATTAAATATAAGTATGTAAGAATTATTTGTAAATAAGGTTTCAATCTATCCTTGAATTTATTGTTAGTAATATTAAAATTTTCAAGGGAAGAGATGTTATATCGTCATACTCATCCTGATTATCTTATATGTATGGTTATATGCATCCTGAATATGTGATACTTATTTATCTACCTATGTTATCGTATTATCGACGTACGCTACATATGTTATATTTCATATTGAATTAATTCCTTGTACAAAGAACATTCTAATAAATGCTTCCAAACTGAATGCAACACTTCTTTAAAATTATTCAAATATTTAACAACATCAAAGTAAAAGCTAGGAGCATAGAATATTATTATATGCTCCTAGGTAAAAGTATCAAAGAGATTTTGACATGGGTACAAACGGCAAATTTGAATTGGACCAAAAATTGATTTATAAGCATGAATAAAGCAAAAGCAAGTACTAATCGCCTTTTTTACACTTGATAACGAAGTTTTTTTTAGGTATCTGGCCGTTTGGAAAGATTTCAAACGAAATTCCGGTCCCCCAGAAGTTTGGTTAGTTTCGGTATCGTTTTTGGTGCTCAAAATTTATTTGGAATGTGTAAATGGACAAAAAAGGCTTCCTTATACGATCTTTTCACGAAAGCGACCGGAAAATATGGTTCAGGTAGGATTTTCGAGGAATTATGAGGAAAGAACTTGCAGAATGAAATTGCACGATTTTCGTAAGTAAACGGGTTTTGGATGGCCATCATCGGTCTCTAAATGATTATTGTTGATCGTTTTCACGTTTCAGAAAAAGAACCACTTCGTATAAGCCCATTTTGAAGAAATTTGTGAATGTAACATTCAACGATAGGTATTTGCTCTTAATCGAAAGAATATATTATATCTAGCGCTACTTCTTTCGAAAGAGACACAAGCTTTTAATGCTGTAGGGGCCCTATAATGTGGAGGAGTTTGTGTCTTATTTTAGAACAGGTGAATGATAAATGTGAAGCATATGTTTGACCTGTTCCATATTATTTGTACAAACCTACTGTGGTTGTAATGTATGAATATTTTTTAAACTATTAAATCACTATACAGTCAGAATATTTTACTCCTTGTTCATAAGATCAAATAAATGAAATGTATATCTTCTACTCTTATTTTTATTAAGTTAGCAATTAAGGTTATGCTCCAAGAAAAAGTTCCTGTTATATCAGAACTCCCTTCAACTATTTGGATTCCAGTAGAGGGATATAATGTTCCATTATTCTTGATTCAACAATGGCTGTCAAGTCTTGAACTTTCAGTTCAAGAGGATAATAAACATTAAATCTCCACAGGCATGCATATGAAAATCATGTGAAAGCAACGCAATTTTCTTCCATGGCGAAAAATAATATATTTCAACAGTGATCTCTTGTATTTTTCATGCAAATAACTAGAAAAGGAATCCTTTCTATCAATTCATATAAACGTTAATTATTTTCGTCCGTCACATCTTTTCCAATTCATTCATTTTCCGAATAAATTCACATTCTGAGAAATACGCTAAGAATGTAGAAAGGGCAACATAGTGTTGACTTGGAACATAAAAATATTTTGAAAAACGTCATAACTTCGATACAGAGTGGAATGTGTCAAATTTCCAAGGCCAGAGTTGTGATTTTATAATTGTGAATGGAGTATATGTACACTTAATTACGAACGAAATAAAACAATAATTGAAGGAAACAATACCCAAAAAGAAAACTCCGAGGAACAGGCCAAATTCTGCTCGCCAAATGATCTCATTTGAATACAAAATTTCCGTCTGACAATTTCCTGAATGAACTAATTAAGAACATAAAGAATCTGCGTTCCACAGTGAAACACCCACAGTTATTCGACGAGGATAAGGGGTGAATACCAAAGCGTCCATTTTTGTTTAGTGGCCTCTGGTAGAATTAATATTCAGGGTTTTTATCAGCGGATGCCAGGAGAATTTTGATGGTATTTCTTCAAGGATTGAAGCGGTAATAATTTTCATTACCAGTTCTTTCATGAGGTGTAAATTGGAAACAAAATGAGGGCATCACGAGAAGAGGAGTTTATGATGTTCACATTGAATTGAAACATAGATTTCGATCCAGTACACTACACAGATTTCGTATTTTTATTCTTATTTGAAACTACAACGTTGATTCTGCGAATGGACTTCATGACGAAGAAGATCCAGACCTCAGTGGTTGACCCACTCTTATCGACTCTGCGGTCTACACTTCTCAAGAACAGCTATTACTGTTCAATTCGCCAGTCCGAACAAGTTACTCCACAAGTACGCGCGAGTTAGTTTCGTATCCGATCAAAGCCCTCGCTTGCACAATCTCGGTTAGACTGAGTGGATGGAAATATTTTTCTACTTACATCGATCCTTTATTCGGACTTTTATCTGATTCGTTGGCATTTGAACTGTCATCCTCTTCTCTGCTGGTGTTCTGCGATCTTGGGGAATGCAAAGGTGTATTGCCGTCATCCGAGCTGCCATCAGCATCCGGCGCCGTCCTACCCCTCGCTGTGGTATCCTCAGCACCATGCGGGCCGTTCTCAGGCGGCGGTTCGATCTGGAATTGGGAATATATTTTTTTCAGAAATCGATAACTGTCGAATCTAAGGGCAGGATTGCATTAAAGGATAAACGGTTGGCAGAAATTCATATTCATGGCTCTGACAATTACTTAGTTGCTTATCGGTATTGCACAGGATGCAGGCGAGACGATAACGATGGAACTTATTGATTTTCGGGTCAAGTTTCCTTACGAAACTCAGCCGGTGTCGGAAAATCGTCTCACGACATGGGTGCCGATGACCTCGGAAAATTCGAGGCTAAGATGGTGCGAATTGCAATTGACCCAAAAGTCTCAGACGATTATGATACCCTTTCGGAACCCGTCCACGGTAGGTGGGGGAAAAGAAAATCTTTAATGGCTTTTGAAAACGGAGGAGTGAAGACAGTAGCTGGAGGAGTCTCAAACAGGAAGTTTCTCAGATGACTCGGGATTCAAATTTAATGAAGATTCAAGAAGTAATTCAGTGTTTGGAAGTACTGTCTGAAAGCGGAAACGGAAATGTGCTATTCGGTGAATAGCGGGGTAAAGTGTTGAATCGGAAATAAAAGGTTAAGAAGTTAATTAGTAATATCGGAGGCGGGAAAAACAAATAGGGAATTGCTAGTGAAAACGAAGAAGTGGCCGTAGCTGGAAAACCCTCAAACGGGAAGGTTCTGAGTTGACTCGGGTTCGGTTTTAGGGACATCTAGGAAGTACTTCAGTGTTTGGAAGTATTGTCACAAAGCGGCGATGAAAAAAGTACTATTCGGGGAATACCGGGGTGAAGTCTGGAAAAGTCTTGAACGGAAAGGTTCTCAGTTGACTAGGGAAGATTTAGGAAGTACTTCAGTGTTTGGAAGTACGGTCTCAAAGCGGAGACGGTGAAACTGCTATTCGGGGAATAGCGGGGTAAAGTGTTTATTCGGAAGTTAAGAGTAGCCGAGGAAGTCTTAAACGGAAAGGTTCTCAGTTGACTCGGTTTTGGTTCCAGGGACATCTAAGAGTGTTTGGAAGTACGGTCTCAAAACGGAGACGGTGTTGAATCGGAAGTTGAAGGTTTAAAAATTAATCGAAATTATATAGATCACGCCTAGTGACGTGTTGTTGCTTGGGGATGATTAATACTTCTCATTCCTGCACGTGTCTGATAATTGGTTTGCCCCCATAGCGAAAAACAAGGTACATTTTCCGAGGCCATATTAAAAACTGCACCTTCATTAAATCAGAAACATGATACGAAACTAATATATCAAGTTGTTCATAAAGTCATATTTCTATCTCAACATGATTCCATACAATCCCATTACTCTGAGTAATAGCCTTCCTCAGTTTCAATGCAAATGAGATCAAGATGAAATGTCAGCAAGGTGGAGGCCATAAATACGGGAATATCTATGCACCTGTCATTTTCAGCCCGTATTCTCTTTCCGTTGAGTAAATCAAGCTTGCTACCGGCCTGGTCAGTCGGTATTTCACCCATGAAACGGTTGTTTTTATTGCGGAAGCGAATTTCAGTAGTTTTCAAATGTCGTACGTTGATCTGGGCTCGAGGTGAATGTTCCAGGGTTTATCGCAGTGCATTGCACCGTTAAAATAATGGATGGGGTTGCTATTGCTTTATTTGTTCGAGGAATTCGGACGGAAGAGGGATGAGGGACGGGGGAACGTATTCGAACTCGAAATTGGGTCAAACTTAGGCTTGCCTAACATGATTAACTCATAGGAGAATAAAATTGGTTCTACAACCCGGTATCCTCGTAAGGATAGCCAATTTGATGAGTCCTATGAGCGGAGCTGGAAAACCTCGAGAGGGCGCGCATGAAATAGCAGGCAGTCAATCAGCACTAAGAGCTCTGGAATCTAACTACCAGTTGCCAGTGCTCACCTGAGAATGCCGCAACACCATAAAGCCACTGACCAAAGGCAACAGAGTGACTCTCTTATGGGCACCAGTTCGCTGTGGCATTGATGGGAATGAGAAAAGCTGATGCACTAGCGAAAAGTGCATCAGGGTCACCACCTGCTGAACCTGTGCCTTTGTGTGGCCATAGAAAGGACCAGAATAAGACAGCATGGCAGCAATGGGAGAGGCAAAACATGACACTTCTCAGGCAATTGAAAGATGTCTAGACATAAACCTAAAAAGAAATTAGCAGAAGTGCGATATAGCCATTCACTTGGATAATCAAGCCACTATTAAAACACTGAGCTCCTATGCCATTGACTCAAAGTTGATTTGGGAGTGCCGGAGAAAACTCAATGATGTAGGCAAGAAAAACAAGGTATCTTGAATCTGGATTCCCTCATGGGAATCGAAGGAAACGAAGAGACCAATATGCTTGCCAGAGAGGACAAACGAATGCCAATCACTAGCACAGAATCTTTCTGTGGTATAGGGATATGAACCTATAAGAAAGAGCTTGTGGAAAAGAAAAAACCGAAAGGAAAACACTCTGCGGAATCTCCCAGAAATGTATCACTCCAAAAAGTTCCTTCAGAACTTTGAAACCGTAAGATCCACAAGGTATCTGGATCTCAGTAAGAACCAGCTAGACCTCCTTACCAGGAGACACATCCACATTCGCTCTGACAGCGAGAGCGCTCAATTCGACACAGATACAGTCTAGACTCGTCTGGAAATGCCTCCAGGACCTTCCGGAGCTGGCAAAACACAACAAGGTCACTTTGATGTGGGTGCCAGGTCACAACAGAACCTGTGCTGGAATTAGCAAAAACCGATGCACTAACAACACTGGTAACAGAGCGACGGGCTTACACAGCAAAGTCATGGTAGGACACACAAGCCAAACCTTGACGACTGACTTCCTGAATCTGAACAGAACTAAGGCAAGTATAATAGTAGGTCTGCTGATGGGACACTGCGGCCTTAGGAAACATCTGAACACCATGGGAATACTTAGAGAACCCGTGGATTGCAGACTTTGCAAGAAGGCGTTACGGAACCTTCGGAGAGACCAATCCGAAAAACCTCATGAACAGGCTACTGAACCTGATAAAGGACACAAACCTTTTCTCGTGAGGAACCACTGACGAAAGAGTGATACAATAGACCCATGTTGGTCGCAGTGTCTCAGGGAGGCCAAGTGCTAAACCGGTCTCTTGTTCGTCAGCCAATCAATCAATCAATCCTCACCAGCTTTCTTACTGGACATTGTCTCCTCAGGAAGCATCTGGTGAGGATGGGTTGCCATTGCAACTCAAAGGAAATAATCCTTTGGGCATAAAACTTGCAGGAATGAGTAACTAGCCTCGTTGAAACCTTCCCAGATATTGGATTTCATTAGATCTTTTGAACTGGAAGACCAGCTGTAGAGTGTGTGGTGAGAACAGCTCTGTTAGGGGCCACAATAGACCTTAAGGTCGCAGTGAACTGTAACCCCTCTCTAACTCTAACTATAATTGAATAAAGCCATCACTGTTTTGAATACTCCTACACAACTATAAAATTTCCGATTCGAAAACATGGCAATCTTCCACCCGGATGATTTATCGGCTATTCTAATCATGCATAAATTAAATCAACGTATTTTAGCGTCGCCAGGTACGAACTTTGCCCAACTTTTCCCCCGGAACCCGGCTATATTCGTCTACACAAGCAAGTTCGGAAACAATTCATTTAGCTTGTGCAAATAGAAGAGCTAGATAGAAGCGACGTAGAACGTTCTAGAATGGATGCAGCGGAAAACGGTAACTCAATATTGAATTCAGGATCATTAACCACCCATCTTGACGCGAATGTTCGGACCTTAAAGTATGCCAGACTTTTCGGTTGGGAAAATTGCGCCATCAAATTTGAAAGTTACGATCTTTGTGGATGGGAAGTTTAAACGACAATTCGTTCTATGGAAATGATATGGCTTAATAAAGGGTTATTTTGACTAGACCGCTATTACGGTAGATGTCGTTTCTGACGCTGTCATTTTTTGACATATGACAAGTAGAAACGACGCCATTAATAAAAATGGAACGATACACGCTTCCACAACGCATTCAAATTCATTTTAAAAATGGTGAAAATTTGGCAGAGATGTAAAAAGTAAAACAAGAACATTTTTGGGTCATCGTGAAGCACCTTGTCTAACCGCAATACAGAAATTGGTAGAAAATTCGAGCTGTTAGGACATGTTAGTTATGTGAAGAATAAAACGTGTGCACGTCGCTCAAGAACACCCAAGAATATTGCTGCTGTAGCCGGAAGTGTTGAAGAAGATCCATTTCTCGTCGTTTTTTGGAAAGAGCATTCTACAAACTTCATTACACCGTATTTTGCATGAAGATTTGGGTCTTAAGGCTTATAAATTTCAGTAAACACAAGAGCTCCACCTCGGTGGCTTCGTCAACAAGAAAAATTGTCGCATCTGGGGCTTGGAAAACCCAAGACTTATTGTTGAAAATCCTCGTACAGCTATTTAAGAGACCAGAAGATGATTCGAAAGTTGGCAGAATTTTCATCTAACGGAGTTGCTTCATCCATGACGTCAATCAATTAATAACAAATAGACTACGTTGATAATAAGAATAGTTATTTATGATATGAGTGTTATAAGTGACGTTTTATTTTGTGAGTGAAAAAGTTTGTGAAATGAGCGGAGCGAATTGAACAATTTCACGAACAAAATAAAATCACTTTTAACACAAATACATGTTTTTTGCACAACTGCCCTATTTTGATAATAAATATTTCAAATAATCAAAAGGTTGTTGTGAATGACAAACGTTGCAAACGTTATGATTACTAACAAATGAGAAATGACGCTGTCATTTGAATTTCGTTCCTGTCCAATTTTCGTCTTGGGTTTTTAACTGCTTAATATGTTTGTCGAGAGTCCAATTATTAATAAAAGTGACGATTTGGTTGTTCCTGTGGATATTGAAGAGTCTGCAAGAAGAGCAAATCTGAAACTCCTACCTAAAAAATCTGTTCAGCAGTACGATATTGCATATAACAATTTCCTGGCCTGGTGTAAATTGAAAAATGAAGAAGGGAACTTCAGTGAACCTGTTTTCCTGGCATACTTAGAAGAAAAATCAAAAATATGGAGTTCATCAACTTTGTGGAGCAAATTTTCAATGATAAAGTCAAGCGCCCTTATTAAAAATGGTGTGGATGTAAATATCTTAAGGTGATAGCATACGCAAAAAAGTGAAGGATTTCGTCCCAAAAAATCGAAAATTCTCACTCGTGAATAAGTTGAAAAGTTTATAAATGAGGCACCAGATGAGAAATACTTGATGGTTAAGGTTGCAACTATTTTCGGATTATTTGGAGCCAGTCGGCGTGAAGAATTGTGTAATTACAAAGTGGAAGACATCGAAATAACAAATAAATCATTGGTAATACAACTCCCAAACACAACAACGAAAGTCAGTCGTTCTTTCAGTATTATTGGGAAGTATGTTGACTATTTTCATAAATACTTCGCACTGCGCCCTTCGGTCATCAAACATCGTCGTTTTTTCCTGAAATATATGAATAATAAATGCACTGCCAATCAAGTTGGTATCAATACATTTGGGAAAATTCCATTTATTGTTGCCGAATTCCTCAAACTGCCAGAACCAAAGCAATATACAGGACACTGTTTTCGAAGATCCTCCGCTTCAGTGCTAGCAGAATCAGGAGCAAATATTACGGATATAAAAAAACATGGTGTTTTACGATTAATATTAATGTTTATAAGTAATGATTGTTGAATATTGATAATAAAAATTTGAAATTGCGGAATTTTCTTCATCTGATTTCAACATAAGAAAATGGAGTGCTAAAAATATTTTTAACACGCTTCCACGTAAACCAATTTTTACATTGTTTGGTGTCATTAAAAGTGCCACTTTTAATGGCAGTTGTACCCACAAAAAAGGGTTTCCATTCAACTTCAACCAGAGCTTCTCAGATAATCATATCGGAAAAACCGATTCGATCGGGTTTTTCCTAACGTGGAAAATCACGACGCAACGTCAAAACAATCTTCGTTGTCGACCACATAACGAGATTTATATAAACCGAAAATCCACTTTGCGAAAATTCCAAAGCACCTAATAATTTTCACGCCCCTTGAAGCGATTGAGCTACTCTGCTGATAAAGAAATTTTCCACTTGGTTGTCGTCATGGAAACTCGAGTGGAAAAACTTTCAACGAATCAAGTGACGAGAATTATAATGAGGCATTATCGTCGAAGTTCTTAATAAATGAAATTGGTCATTACTCATTCCTTTTAAAGGCGTGTCGAGACGAAATTGAATGTGGGGCATGTTGATCAAATCCTTTTCTTCTTACTCTGAAAGAATTATGAAAAAAAATCACCATCTTGAGTTCGATTAGAAAATTCCATTTCATCATTGAGTGAGATTCTGTTTGATTTAAATTTGAATAACAGAATTTGTCTAGTTTCTTGGCTTCATTCGCGTTTTGAAGGCGTCAATTTTGTTATAGTTCCATAAGTTATTTCAAAACTTACTATTTGAGCATTTTTGAGTCCGTCTCTTGGCTTAAGTTAATACGGCACCCCATTTCCTACCGTCCTGAACATTCCCATTGCTTCTAAACGATGGCAATGGTCCTATACCTATACCAGTAAGCTCCTGAACCTGTCACGAGCTGAGCTTCGGATTATAGTAGGTCTGCTGACGTGGCACTGTCGTTACAAATATCATTTGTAACGTGGGAAAGTCCACAGGAATCTTTGGTTCAGGTATATGCAGTCAAAGACTCACCATGTATAGTTTTTAGGTGATCTCAACCTTCAATCGTGAATTTCTGACTTTCCAAGGAAATCTAAACGCTTCAATCCGATACCCATGCCTCCGGACCAAAAATCGATACTTTACCCACCCCTGAAACCTCTCAAATTATCGCCGATCAATCAAACCCTCCACGATTATTCTATCGGGTGTACATTCACGTCGAACCAAGGCTTCGTTATCTATCTGTTGTCACCGAAATGAACGCATCGCCGGAATCCAGCATTAATAGATTGATAATCGCTTTTCAATCTAACTGAACTTCATCGAATTCTACGCTATGTAATGGATGAAACTAGTCGCCAGATAGAGGCAGAGCGAGCGTTCGGAGCTGAGTGCTCAAATGTACGTGAAAGACATAGTAAAATCGGTGTTAAATTGCTCATTTTGATCTCGGTAATAATGGAACGTTGGATGGAGAGTGACAGGCTTTTGAAGTTAATATTCAGATCGTTTTTTGCGCTGCTAAAAGCCAGAGCCTATAAGGGGTATTTCAACTATACCTCGTTGCCAGAGTTATGACCTTCCATTTTAATGGAGAGAAAAACGTTCGCGACACCATAAATGTAGGTTAGGTCGTAACATCTCCAGGCTAACCTAGATCAATTGTTTACTAGCATTTCATTGACATTTTTTCTCTGATATTTTGAACCGAACAAAACACAATTGATGCTTCACTAGAAAGGCATCACATCATTTGGAAGACCAACTAATCACTCCAATATCTTGTTCATTGCTATAGTCCATTCAAGAATTATTGACATAGGAGCTGGCCTTGGAAGTCCAGTCGCAGCTTTATTTCTAATTACAAAAATAAAAAAAATAATGAAAAATGTCCTCAATTATCACAAACGATCACCATCGTGTGAATCCGTATACAAGCTGTATATTATTTCCATCTTGCATTGCTACATTTTAGAACGATCAATTATAGGAGCGCACAGCCTGTAAATTCTGGTCCGATAACGAAAAATATCTTTGTGATATGTTCCTTTCCAAAGTTCAATATGAATATAGGCTAAACCAGAAAAATCTAGTTGATAATTCGAAGCGTGTGGCTGCAAAGTGAATGGATTGGAAAAATTGTAATAGATACAAGACAGAAACAAAACTTTACGAATGGATCTATGTAATAGATGAAGAATTTTTTCATGACATTGCAACTTTCAATATTTGTGAACAACGAATGAGAATATTATGTAATATCAAAAATGTAAATATTCCTATTATTCTGCTTCAACAACCACTGTTATTATTTCCTCATCTGGCAGAATTCGTCATGTTCATAATTAAAGGCTTTATGTCAGAATTATCATCATATTCCATATATTTTGACTGATCTTCTCTTATTTCTTCTTCTACGTGCTCTGTGCATGCTTTTCATTTATTAGCTGTACATTGTTCAAGAGCTCCATTCCAAGGATTTTCCACTTGCGCAATTATTTGTCGAATATTAATGACAGAACAAAATTTCAGTGTTATATCCAACACCAACTTGAATTCTGCAACTTAAAAAATTACTGAATGAGCTATACCAACATTATTTTGATTCTCCAAAGCTCCACGAGATGTCAATAATTCTTGGATGAACTGTTGTAGGTATAAAATGTGCTGAGAATTATCAGATCCACATATTATGACATTATATTCGCTAGCTCTAAACAAAAACAACATATCGTGATTGCAGTTATCATACATTCGATATAATCAATAAAAACAAGTTATCAGGAATCAGCTAGTATGCCCTCTCTCACCACAACATATTTTTACCTTTATATACGGCACATTCGGGAACAACTTCATGCTCTTCGTTTGATATTCCAAACATCCATCATTTTTGGTAATCATGCAGAAATTCAATGCTTCAGGAGTGTGACAGGCACTTTACATCTTTTATAATGCTGATCCTTTTTCCATTTATTACACAAAACAGCGATAGGCACTTTATGGAGATGTGAATCGGATGAATTTTTTCGATCGTGAATTTCCTCTGCATGTTTCAAGTTGTATTTATTTATTGATTTGAAATAAACCCAATTTGACAAACAATATAAGATAACTGGGGATCTCTAAAGCCCTGAGAAGTGAGCCCTCTATTTTACAGACCAAGATACTGGCTGTTTACGCATGCGCTCAGGAGTGTCTTGATTTGACCACATCACTACGGACAGCCAGGCCACTCTGAGTTCCAGGAAATGAAAAAGCACCTGCTTAGCCTTTCTGTGGGCTTGGAAAAGACCAATATCAGGCAGTGGTCCAACAATAGGAGTTAGATACCGACCTCCTTGAGTTTCAATAAATGAATCTGTATGGTCGCAGTTCCCGGAAGGCTAACCGAGCCATAAAGGCCCGGTTCAAATAATAAATGATAGGTAATAACTAGAAATACATGTGGTATAAAATAAGGTAAACGTGCACGATTCTGCTGGGGATTCTTGCATCTAGAGTCCCCTAACAAATTCGGAATGGAACACGTGCTGTTGTCCATTTGCAAGAACAACTGGAACACGTTTGGGTCGAAGGAAAATTAGAATTTGCAATCTCCATATTACGGGGACCTAACAAAAAGCTGACGCGAATATTCCAGTATTCTGGACACGTTCTCCAAGCGTGACGACTCGATCAATTTTTAATTCACATCGAATGCAACGGACGTATCCAAGCTTTTTGGGTCATATTCGAGGGATTGGAATCTATATTTCAGTATCCGAGATTTTCAGATGGAGGAAATGGTGGAAATCGAATTATAATAATGGGACCTGGTTTTTTACTCTTCAGACTTGAAATTTTCAGAGATATTTCAGGACTTTTTTCGTCACAGTAATTACCATACCTATTCAGTTCAAAAAAATGTCTGTTTCAACCATATAACCTCACTCTTAACGAAATGTAATTTGATCCTAAAACTTGTTTTAAAGAGCACTTATGATTCTTTGAGCCTTACAATCTGATTTGTATTCAAAACATTTAAATTGAATGAATATTTCACAAGATGCACATAGCCATTTTGGTTTTGACGTTGCCAGCACCGATCATATTCTTAACATCAATGAATTCCACCATGAAAACAAGAAATCGCATTCCAAGTCCACCTTTTATCGGTGACTGCAATTTCAAGTTAGGGCTTGTAGAGTATGGGCTTAAAGATTTAGGACTTGAAGAATAAGGCCCATAGAGTATGGGCCAGTACAGTGAGGACTTGTGAAGTGAGGGCTTGTGAAGTGGGGGATCGTTAGAGTAAGGGCTTGTAGATTAAGGTCTTGTAGAGATGGGCCTTGTAGGATAGGGGCTTGTAGAGTGAGGGCCTGTAGAGTGAGGACATACCTATTCAGTTCATAAAATTTATGTTTCAACCATACAACCTCACTTTTCACGAAATATAATTTTATCTTTAAACTTGTTTTAAATGGCACTTATGATTCATTGAGCTATGCAATCTAATTTGTAACCAAAACGTTTAGATTGTATGAATATTTCACATGAAGCACGTAGACATTTTGGTATTGACGTTGCTTCCACCAACTATATTCTTAACATATATGAATTCCACCATAAAATCAGAAATCGCATTCGAAGTCCTTTGATCGGTGACTGCAATTTGAAGTTAGGGCTTGTAGAGTAGGGGCTTGTAGAGTGAGAGCTTGTAGAGTATGGGATTGTAGATTAAGGACTTGAAGAACAAGGCCCATAGAGTTTGGGCCTGTACAGTGAGGACATACCTATTCAGTTCATAAAATTTATATTTCAACCATATAACCTTATTTTTCACCAAATATAATTTTCTCTTTAAACTTGTTTTAAAGGGCACTTATGATTCATTGAGCTATACAATCTAATTTGTATTCAAAACATTCAAATTGTATGAATATTCCACAAGAAGCACGTAGACATTTTGGTATTGACGTTGCCAGCACCGACCATATTCTTAACATCTATGAATTCCACCATGAAATCAGAAATCGCATTAGAAGTCCGCCTTTGATCGGTGACTGTAATTTCAAGTTAGGGCTTGTAGAGTAAGGCCTTTTAGAGTAAAGTCTTGTAGATATGGGCCTTGTAGAATAAGGGCTTGTAGAGTGAAGGCCTGTTGAGTGAGGACATACCTATTCAGTTCATAAAATTTCTATTTCAACCATAAAACCTCACTTTTCACGAAATATAATTTTCTCTTCAAACTTGTTTTGAAGGGCACTGATGATTCTTTGAGCCTTACAATCTAATTTGCATTCAAAACATTCAAATTGTATGAATAATCCACAAGAAGCACGTAGAAATTCTGGTTTTGACGATGCCAGCACCGATCATATTCTTAACATCAATGAATTCCACCATAAAAACAAGAAATCGCATTCCAAGTCCGCCTTTGATCGGTGACTGCAATTTCAAGTTAGGGCTTGTAGAGTATGGGCTTAAAGATTCAGGACTTGAAGAATAAGGCCCATAGAGTATGGGCCAGTACAGTGAGGACTTGTGAAGTGAGGGCTTGTAAAGTGGGGGATCGTTAGAGTAAGGGCTTGTAGATTATGGTCTTGTAGAGATGGGCCTTGTAGGATAAGAGCTTGTAGAGTGAGGGCCTGTTGAGTGAGGACATACCTATTCAGTTCATGAAATTTATGTTTCAACCATACAACCTCACTTTTCACGAAGTATAATTTTATCTTTAAACTTGTTTTAAATGGCACTTATGATTCATTGAACTATGCAATCTAATTTGTAACCAAACATTTAGATTGAATGAATATTTCACAAGAAGTACGTAGACATTTTGGTATTGACGTTGCCAGCACCGACTATATTCTTAACATATAAGAATTCCACCATAAAATCAGAAATCGCATTCGAAGTCCTTTGATCGGTGACTGCAATTTCAAGTTAGGGCTTGTAGAGTGAGGGCTTGTAGGGTGAGGGCTTGGAGAGTATGGGCTTAAGGGGCAGTATTACCTTTTGAATCGTGCTAAATCTCCATTCAAAAAGTGGTCTCTTTATTTCACGAGTAAGTACCCTGATTTACGACGTAGAGACTTGATTTTTTTTTAATTGAAGTTGAAGAACGTCCCGAGGGCAGATTGTTTTTTTTTTTTCGATTTAATTAGTTTTTCAAATAAAAAAACCAGGGTAATCGTTAGATCTGGGGTTATTGAATATGTTTTTCGTTTTTCATGAGAACAAGCTATATTTTTGAAATAAACATCATGAAAATTTCTGTAGGTTGAAGAAGATTAGATTGCCGAGGGCAAATAGTGGCGATTTCTTCCAAAAAATGATGAATAACCGTCGGAAAAAAATCATTAATTGTAGTTCCCAAAACGCTGAAGTTCAATCTGTTTTTTTTTTGATTTGTAAAACTGATTAAAGCTTGTACTCATGAAAAACGAAAAACATATTCAATAACCCCAGATCTAACGATTACCCTGGTTTTTTTAATTGAAAAACTGATTAAACGAAAAAAAGAAAACTATTTGCCCTCGGGACGTTCTTCAACTTGAATTGGAAAAAAATCAAGTCTCTACGTCGTAAATTAGGGTACTTACTCGTGAAATAAAGAGACCACTTTTGAATGGAGATTTACCACGATTCAAAAGGTGATACTGCCCCTTAAAGATTTAGGACTTGAAGAACAAGGCCCCTAGACTCTAGAGTATGGGCATATACAGTCAGGATATACCTATTCAGTTCATGAAATTTCTGTTTCAACCATATAACCTCACTTTTCAGGAAATATAATTTTCTCTTTAAACTTGTTTCAAAGGGCACTTATGATTCTTTGAGCCTTACAATCTAATTTGTATTCAAAACATTTAAATTGTATGAATATTCCACAAGAAGCACGTAGACATTTTGGTATTGACGTTGCCAGCAGCGATCATATTTTTAACATCAATGAATTCCACCATGAAATCGGAAATCGGGTTCGAAGTCCGCCTTTGATCGGTGACTGCAATTTCAAGTTAGGGCTTGTAGAGTATGGGCTCAAAGATTCAGGACTTGAAGAATAAGGCCCATAGAGTATGGGCCAGTACAGTGAGGACTTGTGAAGTGAGGGCTTGTAAAGTGGGGGATCGTTAGAGTAAGGGCTTGTAGATTATGGTCTTGTAGAGATGGGCCTTGTAGGATAAGGGCTTGTAGAGTGAGGGCCTGTAGAGTGAGGACATACCTATTCAGTTCATAAAATTTATGTTTCAACCATACAACCTCACTTTTCACGAAATATAATTTTATCTTTGAACTTGTTTTGAATGGCACTTATGATTCATTGAGCTATGCAATCTAATTTGCAACCAAAACATTTAGATTGTATGAATATTCCACAAGAAGCACGTAGACATTTTGGTATTGACGTTGCCAGCACCGACTATATTCTTAACATATATGAATTCCGCCATAAAATCAGAAATCGCATTCGAAGTCCTTTGATCGGTGACTGCAATTTGAAGTTAGGGCTTGTAGAGTATAGGGGCTTGTAGAATGAGAGCTTGTAGAGTATGGAATTGTAGATTAAGGACTAGAAGAATAAGGCCCATAGAGTATGGGCCTGTACAGTGAGGACATACCTATTCAGTTCATAAAATTTATATTTCAACCATATACCTAACCTCATTTTTCACCAAATATAATTTTCTCTTCAAACTTGTTTTAAAGGGCACTTATGATTCATTGAGATATACAATCTAATTTGTATTTAAAACATTTAAATTGCATGAATATTCCACAAGAAGCACATAGACATTTTGGTATTGAAGTTGCCAGCAGCGATCATATTCTTAACATCAATATTAGACCATAGAATGGTCTAAGACATCAATGAATTCCATCATAAAATCAGAATACGCATTCGAAGTTCGCCTTTGATCGGTGACTGCAATTTCCGTATTGCGATTGGGAGTATTTCAGGATGTGATATTGTGATGTACATGTAGAGTGAGACAAAATATTACATATCTGCTGTGATAGGCCACGAAAAGTATCAAAGAACTCCCGTATTTCCGGTGCCTTTCCATGGAAAGAGCGGCTCGATTCAGAATTAATATTCGAGGAAAGAAGTAGCGCTCAATCTACAATAGAATACGCAAGCATTTCCACATGAATCCTCCCGAAAACACAGGGAAATAAAAAAACACCCCGAGGAAATTGCCTCCTGAATATCATTCCGCAAATTTTCCACTCCACTGAAAATTCATTCATACAATTTCTTCAAACTCCTTTATTGTTCTCTCCGTTCTCCGACAACCAAGTCCACCGCTTCCGCTCACCTGAAAATTCCTCGAAAGTTTGAAACTTTTCTGCTCAGCGATATTTCGATGGATCTCCCGATCGGTGCATTACTTTCTGAAGGACTGTTTCCATCTGGATATCCGTCTCAGCGAATGGGAAAGGAGTACTCGAACAAATTTCAAGGAAGTTGATTATTGTTGATTCGACTCCTCAAGACGAGGAAGGAATCAAGACTATGTTTCCCATAATGCATATTCCCAGGATTTTGAACTCCTCATGACTTGCTAACCTCGTATTCAAGTCTCGTTCAATATTGAATTAGGATCTGTAGGTCGTATTTCGTTTTATTCGAGTGGGCTCGAGGAACTCTTGAGGACATATCTTGTTTGATATTCGTAGGTACTCGAGAAATACTCATTTCCCCACGAGAAGTTAAAATGCAGCTCCTATGCGAGCTTCGGGCTTGTAGAGTTAGACCTGTAGAGTTTCTGCTTGGAGATCTTTTGCTTGCAGAGTTTTAGCTTGTAGATCTTTTGCTTGTAGATCTTTTGCTTGTAGAGTTTTTGCTTATATATCTTTGCTTGGAGACTTAGAGTAAGGGTTGGTAGGGTATGGGCTTAAAGAGTAAGAGCTTGTAGTATTAGAGCTTGTAGAGTTAGAGCTTGTAGACTTAGGGCTTGTAGAGTAAGAGCTAGTTATTGCTTTTTGTATGTTGTGGTTTTCACGTGGAGGAATCTCCTGTAATGTTCAGAGAACATCGTGAGAACCAAGGGCAAGCAGGTAGGAATTGGTGTTCTTCTTGAATTTCTGGAGTTTATATGCCTCGGGGATCACCTCCCTAGGCAATGTGTTTCAAAGCCTCGCTGTTCGTTGGATGAACGAGTCTCTGAAGAGAGATGTATTGCAGGTCTTCAATGTGACGAAGGGATGTCAAGACTTAACTTGACGGGTTAGTCTCGAAGAGACTGCCAGAGGGAGAACGATTGCTGATAATTCAGATGAGCATCGCCCATGGAAATATCTATAAAATAGAGACAGATCGCCTACTCCTCTATGGTGTTCCAGAGAAGTGAGCGAGTTTGTAAGCGAGGCATCACCGACGAGACGACTTGCCCTTTTTTGCACACAATCGAAGAGTTTTAGGATTTGTTTGGGTGCAGCATTCCAAATATGGGAACAGTATTCCAGGACAGGTCGAATCTGTGCCTTATAGATCATAAGCAGCTGACTTGAGGTGAAAAATCTCCTGGCACGAAACAGAAAACCAAGTTTTTGGGAAGCACTATTAGCAATGGCTCTCATGTGATTCTCCCAAGAAAGGTTATTGCCGACAGTTATACCAAGCATCGAAATGGTAGGGTCACTCCCGACAATTTGATGCTGGGTACAGTTAGATCGTCTTTTCTAGAGAAAAGACATGCTTGTGTTTTGTTTGCGTTGAATTCCACCAAAGTATTAGATCCTCAGTCAAGAATTGGTGCCAAGTCCATATTTATGTTGTTAACATTTCTTCCTCGTTCGTTTCTGATTTGGCGGGCTGGTATTGGAGCCCTACAAGAAAGGGAAGTAAGGGCTTGTAGAGTTCGGTCTTGTAGATTTGGGTTTCGTGAAGTGAGTGCTTATGGAGCTGGGATTGAAGGGGTAGAGATTATAGAATCAGGACTTGTAGAAATAGAGTTTGTATTGTCAGGGCTTGTGGAGGAAGGACTTCCAGAGTTACAGCTCGTAGTGTGAGGGTTCAATTCAGAAGGAACCCAAGTTTACTGTATTTGAATCATTCCGAACGCATGACGAGTTTGTGTACCATGTTCAAGCTTGGTTTTGGATATGTCAAAATAGACAAGACTCACTGCTGGAGCCATCTATTGACAAACAGCGAGAATTGAGTGTCGCACCATCCATAGACAAGGACTATAAAGTAGAAATGAAAGTTTATAGGTTCCATTTAGCTGAAATTGGAAACTAATATTCCCCATTGAATTCACCCTCAAAAAATGACTTCCGAATCACTACAACAGCGTTGTAGAACTCGAAAAATTAGTCATTACCAGGGGCGGAACACCTCGGCGCCGTTCGCCCCGAAGACACCAACATAATCGAACTTTTCGAACGACAACACGGGCCCGAAGTCATATTCAACCCGCCTTGCAGGCCTAATCATTTAACGCAATTACTCCGAACCTTTCGGAACGTTCAAAAGTCTAATTTCGCCGAGACCGAAACGAATTAACATGGAGCTAGTGGAGGAGACAATAGGGAGCGAATTCCGCCATCCTGCAGAAATAATTAAACTGAAACAAGCCGTTGTTCCAGGGAGAATCTGGCGTTTGAAACTTTTGACGAGAGCGGGCTCTCCGTCCATAATATGGGAGGAATGTTTTGGAGGATGATTTTATTTCTCGTTTTACGAGTGACGGATAAAATTGCGGCATTCGCGGAATGTGAAACATTTTTGAGGCTTGAATGTTTGTGGTAATTTTTTTTCAGCGGTTTGTACCTCGTGGAATTCATATAGGTGTGCCCCAAATGAAATGTGTATTCGATAATTCAGTGGTTGCAAAGCCACACTCTTTGACAGGATATAGGTTTTGATGAGTTCGAGCTTGTAGTTTGGGTCTTGTACAGTTGGGGCTTATAGAGTTAGACTTGTAGAGTTGGTGCTTGTAGAGTTATGGCTTGTGAAGATATAGCTTAAAGAGTCATACGACACCCTCAGAAAGGCTCGTGCTGATGAACGATTGATTGGAATCAGGGCGAAGAGAGCAAAGGACGCAGCAGAAAACGAAGACGTTACCAAAGCTGGTAAAGAGAAGGAATCCGAGAAATAGTAAGAGCTTGTATAGTAAGGGCTTAAGAAGTAAGAGCTTGTAGAGTAAGGCCTTAAAGAGTTTGGGCTTGAAGAGTAAGGCAAGTAGCGTATGGGCCTGTTGAGTGAGGACTTGTAGAGTATGGGATCGTGAAGAGAGGGATTGTAGACTGAGGACCTGAAGAGTAATGGCTTGAAGAGTATTGTCTTGTAGAGTGATGGCTTGCAGAGTATTGTCTTGTAGAGTTATGGCTTGTAGAGTGGAGAATAAGGGGTTTTAGAGCTAGACCTTGTAGAATTAGTGTAGTAAAGTGAGGGATTGTGAAAATAGGCCTTGTAGAGTAGAGGCTTGTGAAGTGTTTGTGCATTTGTTTGCAAATTCTAGTCTGGACAGCGTGTGTTTTTATGGTTGTTTGAAGTAGAACCGCAGTGAGAGAAATATCGAGATTACAACGTCAATTTATCGCAAAATCAATTGGACATTTGAATGCACTTCATCGATTGTATTTCTTCTCGCCATCGATATCTAGGTGCTTGTGGTAAAATGTCTGGAATATTTATCATAATATAACCCCACTGGAAGCATTCCATGTGAAGAACGCTGACAAGCGTAATAAACTGAACTTATTCATTGGTAAAGTCATCAGAACTCATGTCAGGCCAAGTCCTCAAATCCTAGAGGTCTTAACTCTACAAGACCTACATCTTCAGATCGAAAAGTATGATTCGAATACTTGGCAGCTGTCGCGTTTGACCTAGCATTAGTTAGGCCTTGTATAGTTAGGTCTTGTAGTGTATGGACTTGCAGAGTTAGGTCTTGTAGTGGAATGACTTGTAGAATGAGGTCTTGTAGAGGAAGGACTTGAAGAGTTGGTTTTAATGGTTGTTTGAAGTAGAACCGCAGTGAGAGAAATATCGAGATTACAACGTCAATTTATCGCAAAATCAATTGGACTGAATGCACTTCATCGATTGTATTTCTTTTCGAAATTGATATCTAGGTGCTTATGGTATAATTTCTGAAATGTTAATCATAATATAATCCCACTAAAAGCATTCCATGCGAAGAACGCTGATAAGACTAATAAACTGAACTCATTCATTGCTTAAGTCATCAGAACTCATGTCAGGCCAAGCCCTCAAATCCTAGATGTCTTAACTCTACAAGACCTACATTCAGATCGAAAAGTATGATTCGGGTACTTGGCAGCTGTCGCGTTTGACCTAGCATTAGTAAGGCCTTGTAAAGTTAGGTCTTGTAGAGTAAGGTCTTGTAGTGGAAGGACATATATAATTAGGTCTTGTAGAGGAAGGACTTAGAGAATTAGTGCTTGTAGAGCTAGGACCAGCAGAGTTAGGGCTTGTAGTTTTCGGGCTTGTAGAGTAAGAACTTGTAGAGTTATTGCTAGTGGAGTAAGGGATAGAAGAGTTAGGTCTTGTACAGTTAGGTCTCGTAGAGTATGGGCTTGTAAAGAGAGAAATTGTAGAGAAAGGAATTGTACAGTGAGGGCTTGTAGAGGTGGGCTTGAAGAGGTAGGAATTATAGAATTAGGAATTGCAGAAATGGGGTTCGTAGAATCAGGGCTTGTAAAATTTGGGCTTGAAGAATTCGGGTTTGTAGCTTTAGGGCTTGTAGATGAAGATCTTGTAGAATTACAACCTGTGGAGTTAGGGCTTGTAGAATTGGGGCTTATGATCATCTTAGGTCTCACTGAACCTATAATTCTCACTGTGATTTATCGATTTTGTTCACCCAGTGCAACTGAACCTAGTGTGGATGTTATTCAAGTTGAATACGCCAAATCGATAAAAACATATTGTTTTCCAGCGGTCTTTAACCACCAAATTACCACAGCCTATCATCCTCTACGCCATCGAACCCATTTCGCGGCAATCTGTCGACCAAACAGACGGCGTCGGAAACAAAAGCACAGTAGAAACAATCGACGTTCGCTCTAGCGCGTGTCGTATTTTGGGGATGAATGGCACTTGACGGAAAATCGTCCAGGACGAGCTTCAACTGCCTACTCGACTATAAATCGAGGTACGAGGCACACCTATGAAGTTTTTCCGATAGGACCGATCACCAAGTTGTGCGTGGGTGTAAAAAAAATGGCGCCGGCACTGGTTTGGAGAGTGGAAATGAATGATAATCGCTGGTTGGGACGTGAGCTGTAGGGATTATGGAGGTTGACACGAACGCGTTTTTAATTCGGTTAGAGGGTTGATATAGGATGGATCAGTGGCGTTTTTCGATGGAATTAGATAAGTTATACTCGAAAAAAATCCGTGGGTGAATATTTTGTACGGATATCCCGAAAATTCTTCCCACATAGAACGAAATTTGCATAAGCCTGCGAGTCGATATTCCACAATTTTTCGATTTATTGAGTTTGAAAAAGGTCTATTGTATATCTTTTGGCTGGAATTTTCCTGGAATTCAAAAATTTTGAATGCCGTTTAATCTCCATTAGTTTAATAAAAACAAACATTGAATATCATTGTAATTTGCAAATAAAAAGAAATTAAATTCATTTTCATTCAAGAAAGAAGGTTCAGAATTAACACTTATGATATATATTATCTCCCTCAGTTTGTCACCAATTTTGTAGAAATCAAGACAGGAACTGCAAAATGGCGAAGGAGCTGGTTAAACAATATTTATGTTATGCTTTATTTTTTTTACGCAGGTGAAGACCTGAACTATGACAGATAGGAACCTTATTGAATTCAGCGTCCTCGATAACCTATATTTTGATACCAAACTTGACCAAATGTAATTCATTGTTTTGGTTTCAATTTTCTAAATTTCATTTTCGAATTTTATTCACAAGCTGATAGCACCAAATGTGTATGCATTATTCATTGGCCGTATGGTTATTCTGAATGATTAGAGTTGGTTGAAGATGTGTTTCGTCAAATAACAGCTTTAGGATTTCCAAGGATTCCGCGTTGAAGACAAATATGCTGTTTTCAGGGGGTCATACCCCTTGATCATTTTTCACCGAAAAAGTTGGGATTTTCAAATTCGATTTTATTCTGCATGGAAACTTTGGCTAATGCGGATCAACTATATACAAATGGCAAGTGGATACGACCATCAGAGCCGGCGCTGTGACGATTTGAGATTTCGATTTTTGGAAAAAATACCATTTCGCAGGTGAAAATTTTAACTATGATAGAGACTGGAATTATATTTTATTGAATTAAGCGTCCCCGAAAACCTATATTTTGATACCAATTTTTTTCAAGTGTTCCATGTTTGACCCGAATTTTTCTTGGGTTATTTTTTTCATAATTCGTTTTCGAGTTTCGTTCAGAAGCTCAGAACGCTCAAACTATTAGGGATACAGATCAACCCAGAAGGTTTTCCGAATGTCTAAAATGGGAAGTAGAACTTCCAGATCAAAAAACAGGTTAAAATTTGCCAGGGAGTTCTTGGTGATGACAAATATGGTGTTTTGGGGGGTCTTACCCCTTTGTCATTTTTCATCCAGAAATTTGAGATTTTCGATTTCGATTTTATTATGCTCAGCGATACCTGGGACAATGCTGATCAACAATATACAAACAAAAAGTGGGCACGATCGCGGGTGATGGAGCTATGACGATTTGAAATTTCGATTTTTGAAAAAATGCCATTTCACAGGTGAAAATCCTAACTATAATAGATAGAGCTTCAGATTATTTTTATCGATTTCAGCGTCCCCGAAAACCTATATTTTGATACCAAAATTGTCCAATAGGCCCTCTTTGACATGAATTATTCAAGTTTTTTGTTTTCCATTTTTCATTTTCGAGTTTTGTTCAGAGGCTCACAGCACTCAAAGTATAAAAGATACTGATCGTTATAATGGGTTTTGTGAATGCCTCGAATGGGTAGTAGATCTTCCAGATATAAAATCGCCTTTGGATTTTCAAGGTATTTTGTAGTGATGGCGAATATGGTGTTTTTGGGGGCTCTTACCCCTTTGTCATTTTTCACCCAAAAAGTTGAAATTTTCAAAATCGATTTTATCCTGGCTAGAGATACTTTGGACAATGCTGATTAACAATATACAAACCAAAAGTGGATTCGACCACAGGAGCGGAAGATATGACGATTCGAAATTTAGAAAAATGACATTTGACAGGTGAAAATCTAAACTATGACAGATAGAGCTTCGGAATATTTCTCATTGAATTCAGCGTTCCCGAAGACCTATAAATCGATACCAAACTTGTCCATATAGGCCTTCTTTGACATGAATTATTCAAGTTTTTTGTTTTCCCATCTTCATTTTTGAGTTTTGTTCAGAGGATCACAGCATTCAAAGTATTGGTGGTACTTGTCGTCCTAATGGGTTTTCTGAATGGTTCGAATGGATAGTAAGTAGATCTTCCAGATAAAAAAGCGCCTTTGGATTTTCGAGAGATTTCGTGGTGATGACGAATATGGTGTTTTTGGGGGGTCTTACCCCTTTGTCATTTTTCACCCAAAATATTGACATTTTCGAAATCGATTTTATAATGACTAGATATACTTTGGACAATGCTGATTAACAATATACGAACAATACAAACCAAAAGTGGATGCGATCACAGGAGCGGGAGATATGACGATTTGAAATTTCTAAAAAATGCCATTTGTCAGGTGAAAATCTAAACTATGATAGATAGAGCCTCGGAATATTTTTCGCTGAATTCAGCGTCCCCGAAAACCTATAAATCGATACCAAACTTGTCCATATAGGCCTTCTTTGACATGAATTATTCAATTTTTTTGTTTTTCATGTTTCATTTTCGAGTTTTGTTCAGAGGCTCTCAGCACTCAAAGTATGGGTGATACTTGTCGTCCTTATGTGTTTTCTGAATGGCTCAAATGGATAGTAGATCGTCCAGATAGAAAAGCGCCTTTGGATTTTCATGGGATTTCGAGGTGATGACGAATATGTCGTTTTTGGGGGGTCTCACACCTTTGTCATTTTTCATCCAAAAAGTTGACATTTTTTATTTCGATTTTATTATGTCCAGAGATACTTTCGATAATGTTGATTAACAATTCACAAACAAAAAATGGATACGATCACGGGAGCGGGAGCTACGACGATTTGAAAATTGGATTATTGAAAAAAAGCCATTTGGCAGGCGAAAATCTGGACCATGATAGATAGAGCTTCGAATCATTGTTTATTGGATTCAGCATTCTCGAAAACCTATATTTTGAAACCAAACTTTTTCATATAGCCCCTGCTTGACCCGAATTTTTCTTGTTCTATTCTTTCCATAATTCGTTTTCGAGTTTTGTTCAGAAGCTCAGGGCACTCAAAGTATAAGGGATATTGTTCAACCCAACGGGTTTTCTGAATGGCTCGAACGGATAGTAGATCTTTCAGGGATTTCGCAAGAGCTATTCAGTAAAATTCTGCTAGAGCAGCTTGTTCTAAAATTCAGCAGTGGCAAAAAGTTTTACGTTCACACTGAAATTCTTCAATAGATCTTTCTTGAGATGATTCAAAGGAAGATAAAAGAACGTTTTAGGTTCTTGTTGGATATAAAAACTTCATGAAGAGAAAGTTACTCAAAACTTGGGAACTATACAAGATATAGGATCATCAAAAATTCATCCGATTCACCGATCCAAACCTACTGAATCCAAGAAAATTCTTCATAAACCCACGGCCATAAAAAACTGCCGTTATAAAAACCAACGACCATCTCCTTCACCACTCCAACATCTTCAGTCCCCCAACATGCATCAACATATCACCTCGACCTCGTAAAGCTCCACCAGCCTCATAAACCTCCCGATCCCGCACCCATAAACCACCCACACTCCCTTCGATCACTCCGGGGCGAATCACGGACAAACAAACATCGAACCGTCACGATCTGTCAACGCGTCAACACAGTTTACCGCCCGCTCTAACTCCCGGTTTTCCGACACCATCAGATCAGCATCTTCACGGCCGTCTAGACCGGCCTCACGTCCACTCGAGTTAGAGAATAAAGATGGCGGACGGTCGTCCGCCTTCACCTGTCACTAGCCAATTCAATTATGAACTGTTCCAACGACGTCTACCTTGCAACCTATCGATTTTATCGGAATTCTTGGATACATATTTGAAAGCGCTGAAAAAGCCCGTTTGAAGGGCTTCCCTCTGAGGTGAATAATCAGGTGCATGCGGGCTTAAGGTCGGTTATCTGGAAGGGACCCAGGGCGAGCGGGGGGAGTGCAATGGTCGCGGATTCAAGGCTGGGCGTTGTTTTATCGATAGCGTCAAGTGATCCGTGCTGATCTGGGTTTTCCACAGTTGAGATATTTCGTTGCATAAAGATGAGACTGCCTGCTGAGTTTTCAAAGACATGGCTGCAGGATGAACCTATTACAATCGTTCATACGGTTATAAAAAGGTTGCAATTTCTTCATTCAACCTCCTCTTGACATTTAAAGGTGTCTGAACATCAGCAGGAGGGTTTATGGAAATTTTGCTCATAGGAATTTCATTCCAGATGGGGAAATTATGGTTTCTGTGGCAGAATTTACCTAGAAGGGTACATCCAAGAACTATTTCACTAATATTTTTGGCCTGGCGTTGTGATCGTCTATGGTTGACAGGACTCTATGATATCGACGTGTGGCGACAAAAGCGATTTGACACAGTGTCTGTGTCGAACCAAGTTTGTCACCCCCATAATTCTTAAGATTCCTTCACATTGTAACAATGGCATTCTTGGACTTGACCCTCAGACTTTCTCTACAAGAGGGACTAGAAAGTTTTGGGAAGCGCAAGTCCACGGAGCCCATTGGGCAGGGAATAAATACCCCAGCAATAGGTAAAACCAGACAGTGGTTAGTTAAGAGCTAGAATAGGTCTCCACAAAATAAAGTTACGTCCTCGTACACAAGTCCAAGTGTTTCAATGTTTCCCGTAAACGCATCACCTCAGACGTAACATAGAGTCCTATACTCCATTCACTTTTATAATGTGACATTCTGACACATTTCACCGTCATATAGACTAGTCCAACAAAACAGCTGATCACCTTTTCAAGATGGCTGCTGGAAGCAAACAAATAACAAATATTTGGTATCAGTATTTCTGCTGGAGTGTAACTCTATTATTACTATCATTTTCTCTGAGTTTGAGTGTTGTGATAACTATTTTTGAGTGAATAAACATTGTGTGGACTATCTAAAATGAGTAATTATTTCGTAAAATTGCAAACTGAAGATGTAGCTGTAGCACAAAGATATCGCCAAAAACTTCTACGTATAAACAACGTGAACGTGAATATTTTATGCAATTTGTAAATATAGGACAATGCAATTTAAAATTGAAGAATGTAAACTGATTTATTGTTTATGATATGATAATACATAAAAAGATTGGCTACGTACATATACATTGAAGAAATGACAAAGGTACAATTTCATTTCAAATTAGAATACAAAACTCACAAATATCAGGTGCCTCTAACTGTAATAAAATGTTTTTAACATTCCATAGTATTTTTCAATTTCTTCTCAGTTTAATGAGGTCTTTAACTGATAACTCAATCTCCTCAATATACCGTTCATTTAGTCGTATTTAATTGGTAGCAGTAATTTTATAGAATTTCACAATGCCTAGAGGACTTCTACTTCCCCAATCAACCACACCACAAAATAGTAGCATACTTGTATAAGACAAAAATAAAGCAATTGCGTGAAAAAACACAGAGTGGACAATCGATTTGTTGTTTGCTCCCAGCAGTCACTTAAACAGCTGATCGTGACAGATCCTTGGACTGGTCTATTCCTGTCAGTTAACTAAGCAACGTTGTCGTTTCTGGAAAGAGGTTAAAGTAATAACGTATTTATCAAAATGTTTATTTACTTTGGGAAAATAATGAATTTGAGAAAATATTATGTGTATTCAATAATTCCAAAGACCTGGCAAATGTTGAAGAAACTTTCTTCTCTGTTAAGACTGAAAATATTTCTCGTAGATGAACATGGTTGGCAGTTTCAGTTGTGCTTTTTTTACAGAAATCCAGAATCGAGTGATAAAATTTCATTGAAAAATAATGGACAGAATAGTCCATTACTTCGTGATAGTTCTTTCGAAAAAATAATGAAAGTACTCGAATAACCCGACAGAAAAACTTCTAACCGAACAGACGGAATTCCCCACTTTCAAAATTCTCACGAAATAGACAACAGAAGACATTTAAATACCTTTCTGCACAACTTGAAAATGTAGTAGTATTAGGAAACATGTGTCACAGTTAAACCTTAAAAAAACTAACTCAATTTACAGAGTTAAAAGAGAGTAAATAAAAATTTGCATTGGCAGCGTCTCTGAGCATTATTTGATATTTCACCTGTACCAACATACCTCAGTTTTCAGTAAAAAAAACTCGAAAAAACTAAATCTAACTAAACAACCGGGATACCTAATAGAAGTGAATGGAGTATACCAACCATAGAAGATCACAACGTCAGGCCAAAATAATTAGTGTAAAATACCCCTTAAAGTTACATTGTCGGAATGTTTCGCTCTATCTCCCCTTTGAGAAAATTCTCAAGCTCAAATGCTTGAAATATTGACTACGACTATTAATTTAGCTTCGTGATCAATCAGATCAGTGAAATGATGGATGGGAAATGATGAGATGAAACAGATAATCAAAACACTTGATCGGATAAAAAGGTGGAACTTGCCTTTATTGGCCCAGAGGAGTAGATCGTGAGAACCACAGCCTGTTAAGGGAAAAAAACGACGGAGTTCCTATATATCTTTGGAAATCAAAGCAAAAAACCCTTGGCATTACATTAGAATAAAAAAGAATGTAGCAAGTATAAGAATCAATTGGCCGAATATATTATAGAGCATGCATGACATGAGCATATATGGAACAAGTGGTGCTATACTTTAGTGATTCAGTTCATTCAGTTCTCAGAGTAAAACTACTCCAGATCAACGGATTGGAACGTTTTACAGTGCCCCCCCCCCCTCAGCTGTCACAAACAGGCACTGGGATCAACAGATCTCCTTAATCCAGGCTCCACACAACTTCTTTAGTATTTGCACATTTCACAATTTCATCAGCCTCCTCTTCACCCTGAATGCCACATTGCTCTGACACTTTATTAGTCTATTGCATCTGGCCAGTTGCTTTATGGTACTGCGGCATTTTCAGGTGAGGATTGAGCACTGGCAGAAAGATTTCAGAGCTCTTAGTGCTGATTGATTGTCTGTTGGGATATTTAAGCGCTCCCCTTCGAGGTTTTTTTTTTCAAACATTCTTGGGCACAAGCATAGGCACACATTATTTCTGCTTGTTAAACAGAGGGTTCTTGCCCTATTGGCAGAGAGACCCACTGTTGCACTTCACTGTCACATAGATCCCACCGTTGATTACTGCTAAGAGCACATTTAGCATCCTTTTCAATATTCCCTGATCTGAATTCAATCGACTACTCTTGGGACCAATTACAAAGAACCCTTGTCGTCCACAGACCAAAGACGGAAACGCTTCAACAGCATTGGTTTGGAAAATACGTGCAAGTCAGGTTGTGTTCGAGAGAATATCGCCAAGACTTCTCTGGGAGTTCTCTGGTGGCAGACATTAGCTAGGCACACACGAAAGGGAAATCTATAAAATCTGATCGGCAGTCCAGATCTGTAACAGATCTGGACTGCGGATCGGATCGCTCCCGCTGATCTGGTCCGTCGCGGATCATATATCTCATTGATCCGCGACAGACCAGATCGGTGGGAGCGATCCGATCCGCTTTCCAGACCTGTTACAGATCTGGACTGCCGATCAGATCTTCCAGATTTCCCTTTCGTGTGTGCCTTGCTATTTGGAGGTGATATAGAGATCTCAGCAACCTCTCAAAAAATATCAAAAGGTGTCACAATTTCCTTAAAAGAAGTCGCTGGGTTGATATCGCCAAGGCTTCTCTGGGAGTTCTCTGGTGGCGGACATTTGGAGGAGATCTAGAGCTCTTAGAAACCTCTCAAAGAAGTAACAAGAGGCACAGTTTCACAGTTTCCCAAAAAAGTCGCGGGGCTTTCTTTGGGATATCTTTGTGTTACCTGGGTTGTTTGAGGATATCCACGTAGGATACCTCCAAGACATCTCTGGGACTTCTCTGGTGGCGGACATTTGGAGGAGATATAGAGATCCCAGCAACCTCTCAAAGAAGTAACAAAAGGCGTCACAATTTCCTAAAATGAAGACGCAGGGCTATCGTTGGGATCTCTATGTGTTGCCTGGATATTTTGAGATTATCCACGTATAGTAGGATATCACCAAGACTGCTGGGACTTCTTCGGTGGAGGACATTTGGATGAGATATGGAGCTCTCAGCAACGTCTCAAGAAGTAACAGAAGGCGTCACTATTTCCCAAAAAGAAGATGCAGGGCTATTGTTGGGATCTCTTCGTGTTGCCTTGGATACAGTTCATTAACCAACCAAATCAATGGTTTCGGAATTTCGGATAAATAACCTCCCTTATTAATACTGTTAATTCATCCCCCGCTCCAGCCGTAATCATATCCAATTCCCTCATCTACTCCTGCTTAGCATTCCCGATTTGCAGACGTTTGGTCTCACTCCAGCGAAGCGCTTATGCCACTCCATCATGCAAATATCATTCGTCGACCGTGCAGTGCATGCAATTCAAATTTGCATCAGCCTTGCCAAACACACCGGGCTCAAGGGGATGAACACGTGTTGCTTGATATCCTTCATCGCATCCACGTCGGCAAATATGACCGGAGATCGAGGACGAGATTGTCTGAACATGTCTTCAAGGAGATATATATTACAGCGATATTGGTTCTGGTGCGTCTTCAAGGGATATGGAAATTGTTGATCCGTCTTTCTTGCTTCTTATAAGAAGCTGTACAGGCGTTTTTGTACCTGGATTCATCAATGAATACCCTTGGGAGGTTCGCAGATCGTTCTCAACATTTTGGATAGCGCGAAATCAGGATTCCTCGTTGTGTGGCAACTTCAGAAAATATGTGAAAATAATGCTGTTCTAACCCAATTAACACCGTTTCGTTTGAAACACGTTTATACACTTCTTCGACTTGTACATTTTAACTGTAGATTCCTCTCATCCAACAAAACACTTTCTTCCCATACCATTTTTCAAAATTTGGTTTCGTCTCAAAGATACAGGGTGTCGAAAATCCATTAAAAAACATTTTTCTTTTCATATCTTCGAAACTATTGTTTCAAATGAACTCAATTTAGGTTGATTGTTTACTCTATTCATGGTGCATATTCTGTAACATTCCAGGTTGGTGAATCCTAGAACATTATAACAAAGGGAGAGAAAAGGGGCAACCCTGCACTGAAGAGCTGAGGGTAGATTTACGTTAAAGGGTGTTTTATACTTATATTTTTGGCTTGTGATGTGATCGTCAAGATTGGTAGAACTCTATTTTATGTCGTAGTAATTCAGATTCGTAATAACTCAGGTTAGTGAAATATAGGATGGGAAATAATGAGGTAAAAAAGATAAATAATACACTAGATTGGACATAAAGATGGAACAAGAGCCTTTATTCGTCGAGCGCCATACTCGTAGTTCGAGGAACCATAGCCATATGAAGGGATAAAAACGAACCAAATCCAATTCCTCATTGGATTTGAAACCAAAAACCCAATTAGCATTACAGATGATATGTTAACAATCCATAGAACAATTATTAATAAGACGAGCACTGGTGATATGTACAATATGGAGCTTCCTATACTCCGGTAAGGTTTACTGGCACAATTGTGATAAAAAGCAGAATCCAATACATCCAAAGTTATCCGAAGGTTATAGGCATATAGAGTGTGTGACCTGATTATTAATGAAATTTATAAGCAGTATCCTTGTAGTTCCTAGTGTGAGAATCCTTCCTTCCAAGTGTTATGTGTGAGATCCTAGCAGTCGCGTTGGTTTGGAAGTGACGAGGAACTCCTTATATTTCCTGTTAACTGATGAACAGTGGAACCAGATCAAAGCTATCTTGCCTGGCTCGCCATGGCCCGAAGACGAGGCTATGTTTACTGAGGACGTTCGTTAGAGAACTCTCAGAGGAAGTCTCACTGCCACTGTTGTGGGGGATGTTTTCCTTGGCACAGACGATATAAACAGTTTATCCTAGGCCTCCAAACCAGTGATTATTGTACGTAAAATATTATACTAAAAGCAACAACTCCAAATGCCTACACCATAGTGTCGAGTGAATAGTTAAATGTGCAGTAGGCCTTACGAACAGTATAAGAATACTCCAAATGGGTTGGTAGCAGAACAGAGTTCCACAATATTCAATAGAAATGCAATAATAAAATAGAACAAGCTTACATGAGATTAAATCCTGTGAAATGAAACAGAGGTATTTAAATGGGGACCGTGTACATACCAGATTACCAGATAACAAAGAAGCATCTTTAAAATATACTAAAATGGCGGTGTTTCAATTTGAATAATATCCTGTGTGATAATTCGCTGCTGACTATCAACTAGTTGAGAACTGCATAGAAAAATATCCCATCTCATACACATCAATTTTATAAACTCGACAATACATGGTTAATATTACATCAATCCACTGAAACTCTTCCACATGATCATTTAGATCCTAAGCAGTTGACTGGAACCGAAGAAGTCTTCAGTACCACAGAAACCATTCGAGCCTGAACAATCATTTAATCTATTCCTCAGCTTGGCCCATGTAGAACGTTGATATCTGGAAGTCGATACAAATGGAAGTAGATCGCAAATATATTCCGGAATTAATTCAATACCATTTCCACTCAGTGTTTGTTTCATACCCATTGAATGCTCTTTCATCCGCGAGATCCTATATAGGAGCAGATAAAATTCACACTGAGAGAAACTCAAAGGAAAATTTCCTCATACTCCCCTCAGCCATTTTCTCTCTCCGATACTGTGAACCCCTTGAGGCGGCTTATTATCTTGACGGTCTTCTTTGAACATCAAGCATTAGAATACCAAATATCAATCGATCTTCCTTCAGGATTTTCGCTCCTGTCACTTCTTACAGGTCAGCTCAGGGATGGTTCATACTTATCGATGTATCGAAAGTATTGATGCTTCAATTTCGATACCGTATTGTGCCCAAATACTGAGCATAAGCTTTTGAAATGTCTGAGAACGTCAGAATCGTTTATTTCAGAAGCTTACAGAAGAATTGGATCGAGTTTGGCAGCAGGGACTTCTCGCCAAGCTTCCATTTAATAGCTTGACCCCTCCATTATGTTCTCTGATGGATAGCTTCCTCACAAACAGGTCATTCTATGTGGTTGTCGACAGAGTTTCATCAGAAATTCTACCCATAAATGCTGGTGTTCCACAGGGATCGATTCTGGCACCAACCCTGTTTATACTCCAAACTAACGATTTGTTGGAGACAACTTTGTGTCCAGTGCACTGTTTCGCAGATGATAGAACCCTCTAGTAGCTATAATACCAACCTGCCAAATCATAAACGAACGAGGTAGAATTGTTGATGACATAAAAAAGGACTTTGAAACAATTCACTAATGGGGATCCAATAACTTGGTAGGATTCAATGCTCTCAAAACATAAGCCAGTCTTTCATCTAGAAAAGCTGATCTCACTTTACCCAATGTGAGCTTGTGAGGAGTAACCAAACCAACAAAGTCATCCATTTCATTGCTTGGTGTCACTACTGTCACTGGAGATTAATTGCTAAAAATGCTTTCCAGAACACAAGGATTTTGACGCATTAAAATCGAAAAATCATCAGTATGAGTCTTCGACATATCGACACAAATCGACATTGATCTCACTGGGCATCCCTGGGCCAGAGCGCCAAGAAGGCATTCTTCTTACGTCCTTCGGAAAAGGGTGAGTTTGGGTTTGTTTGTGGGGGTGGGAGTAAGAAGTTTGCAAATCGAAGACGATAGGGAACTTTGTGTGCCATCTGTCAGTTGCGAGGCGAATTTATAGGTTAAGTTTGGAAATGTGGATACGGTGTAGGTGTGAGTTTGGTATTTGAATCGCAAATGATAGTATTCGGGATGAAGATTTGAATACTGGGATAAGAGATGAAGGTCCAGAATGTTTATTTGCTTGGATGATGATGCAGTGGTTCGACTTCAACTCAAATCTGGAGAATTTAGAGTACTCTCATTCCTAAAGACATAGAAGCAAGAAACCCCAGTAATGAAAAATCTGGATTCAAAAAAGTATGTACCTATTGCTACACCAGGGTCTTTTTGCATCTATGATGACACAAGAATCCGTCAAAACGTGAGATAGTCCTTTCAGTCCTGATCCTTCCGAGAAAATTGAAAAAATATTCTTCGAGAAAATCCTTCCATCCCTACTCTCCCCCAGCATACTCAAAGCTGAGGCCCTACACACGCACCGACAAGGTAATAGAAACCAGCTCGAGCAGAAAAACTAGAAAGGACCCCTAGGGTGGAAAAAACCTGCCTGCTGGAAAGAGAAAAGCCTCATCGATCGGCTGTTATGTCTTCTGTCGAGGAAGAGTGGGTCCTGAATATAGGTCAGCACTTGAGCTCCTGTATTCTGAACGAGTTACTCTTAAATTAGAGCTCGTCCTCCATCTTTCATGATGACTCGAATCCTTATTTCCTTGTCGTTGGAAAACTGATTCCTGGAACTGGATGTGTGAGATCTCCAGGTATAAAGGAAGGAATTCTTATTTCAGTTTTGTAAAACGAATAATGCAAGGAAGGTCGTTAGAGAAGAAGAATAGGAATATCGAGGGACATGTCGTTATACTTCCAGTCTATTATCCTCGAGAATATGAGCATTTCGCCACGTACTGCTTTTGTTTGACAAAAAGAAGAAGAATCATGTGTTTCTTCAGACTTTCCTTGGGTTTTATTTTGAAAAAAAAGGGTTTGAAGTGGAGATTTATGAAATATTCACACTCGAATTTTATCGACAGCCTCCTTTCTGATTGAAATATCGGGTAAAAGACCTGTTTGAAACTCCACATTTTGGAGGTCTCGGAACAGTCGGAATATGAATTCGAAGCAGTAATAATTCTTCGAATCCAAATAAAAAAAGCCAGTTCAATAAACTATCAACAACATCTAGCTGTGGATATATTGGAAATGGCTCCTAATACAAATTGAACGATTCTCTCTGAACCATAGAGCCCCCGATCGAGAGGGTTACAGATCCAAACCTCAATCAAGCTTCAATTATCCACATCATGTTGAACGTCCAATACAGTATAGAACAACTACGGGACCTGTTGTAATCGAATCACGAAATTGTTGGTATCAGAACGTCATCCCACAGGTCAAAACTGGCTTGACTCCTATAAAAACGTCGGAATAATCGCATGCTCGAGAATTTGGCGGTTTTTCTGGCAAAGGAATTGGATTAACAGGATATCGCGATGTGGAATGATTCTCAATTCGGTTAGAGGATGGAGGCAGTTTGGGGAACAGAAAAAGTTGGATAATTTGGAAGTTTAAACTGTTGGAGCCGATTTGGTTTATCGGTTGAAGACGCTTCTGCGCTTTTTGACTAAAACTAGGAGGTTTCTCGTTTTCTTTCGAGTTATCTGATTTGAAATCTGTAAAATGTTCATTAGGGCAGTGGGGACTACCGTGAATTTTAGAGAATGATCTGAACGCCTTTGAAAAGAGGATAATTACGAAAAAAATTGCTGATTTTTTAGTGGCATCAACGCCATCAACAGAGATGTCTCCTCTGTCATTGTGTTTTCCTGGTAATTTGTAAATTGCAAGTTGGATTGGGATGAAATTTGGCACTTGGAAAGCGAACGGCGCTTTCAAGCTACAGGCAGTTTGCGTAACTAGATCTCTATGAAATTCTAGCTTATTATTGAAAAAAAAATTTGGCTTCTGTCCAAAATTTTTTCTTTGAATTCTTCAATGCGAATCTACCTGTAAGGAAGGTGTACATACTCGCGTGGTGAATGAACAAGCTCTCAAAAGCTCTGGACTGCACGTCAGGGCCATTTCAAAGAAGTTTATTCATATGTTTTACCACTAGAGATGGAATGTTGCCGGCAAAATTTCTCGATTGTATGAATGAAAGTTTGTCGGAAATTTCGCGAATGACATTTGACGTCATGTCATGAGCGAAATTTCCGAAAAGCAACAAACATGAATATTACAAGAGAGAAATTTTTCCTGCTTAAATTTCATCTCGAGTGGTATTCGGCATGACTATTCCACGAGAAAATACGGAGATATGTTCACATTTGACGCGTATTGCGCTATTTGGCAAACTAGAATTCATCATAGATTGACTAAACCACTAAACGTTGTTTGTTTTCTCTATATTTATTTCCGAAGCTATCCATGAATTGGAGAAACATAAAAAATTTTATCGCTGAAAAACCAACATGTTGGTTTTGCCGGTTTGAAAGTTTTATCGGGATGAAACGATCGTTGCTACGGAAACTTCCTCACTAAAAATGGAAAGAGTGGAATAGTCAGATCAAATGAAAATGATTGAATGAAACCACATCAACCCTTCATCATTCAACCCTACATTACAGTAGTGTCACATTTAATCGAGTAATCAACCATATTAGACGATTTAATACGCATTTAATCTGGTATGTGTCCATATTTCGCATAGAATGGGGCTCCAAAACTAATTAAATAGAATATTGAGCAATTTGTTATTGTAATTAATATAATTGCTCATGAAGTTAATGAACTGCGAGCTTGTGATATGTAAATATGAAGTGCTCAATTCAATTATTATGCTGTTGATGTCTGATGTGTGTAATATGCCTCGAGGATTTAGCGTAACATATACTGGGTGCTATGTGAACATGCAGAAAAATGGAAGAGGTTAGTCCTTAGGATTATTTAAAGAATATTTAATCCTTCGAATATTTTTGAAAAAGCGCTTTGTTGCCAAGATAATATAATAATGGCATACAGCGGAAAAGCAGCTTATACGAGGATGTATTGATATCTAGTAACTAGTTAGCCTAGACCAGTTCCATGCATAAACAAAATATTGCGATACCATATCTACGAACAATAACTCATTAGAAGTGTCAGTGTAGAGTTCGACTTCAAAAAAGTAAACCAATAAATAAAAAAAAAGTTCTCCACCGAAATTGGTAAAATCGAAAAATTGGAGTATCGAGTCATCATCAAATAACTGTATTTAAAAGGGTTAAGAGATGAGTAGATTTACGAAGATATGCTGAATAGCCTTGGTGGTGAATGTCCTTCGCATGCGACAGTGAAAAATTTGACTGCAAGCTTCAAAAGAGGTAAATGTTCCATTGAAGATGATGACCGATCGGGAAGGCCAGTTTCTGTGTCAGTCCCCGAAAATATCGATGCAGTTCATGACATGATTTTATCAGACCGTCGAATTGGGCTAAAACGGATATCTGAAGCACTGAAGATTTCATACGAACGCGTTCATCATATAGTTCACGTCAATTTGGACATGAGAAAAATTTCTGCAAAATGGATCCCCAAATGTTTGAATGTTGACCAAAAGCGTGCAAGGGTAGAAGCATCGCGTTCGATCTGTGCTCGATTTGAAAACGATGTAGACTTCCTAAACCGAATTGTTACTATGGATGAGACTTGGGTACATTTCTACGATCCAGAAACAAAGCAACAATCGATGGAATGGCGACACTCTGGTTCTCCAAGACCTAAAAAGTTTCGTGCTGGAAAAGTTCTTGCTTCAGTTTTTTGGGATTGCCATGGAGTAATCATGATTGATTTTATGGATAAGGGTAAAACAATAACTGGAGATTACTTTTCGACATTACTGAACACTCTTCGGAAAAAAATTAAAGAGAAAAGACGCGGAAAGCTATCCAAAGGCATTTTGTTTTCACAGGACAACGCCCAAGTACACAAATCTCATGTTGCCATGCAAAAAATTCGTGATTTAGGCTTAGAATTACTAGAACACCCTTCTTATTCTCCAGATTTGGCTCCGTTCGACTATCATCTCTTTCCTCAACTGAAAAAAAGTTTAAAAGGTCGTAAATTTTATTACAACGACGAGGTAATGAAAGCTGTGGAGGACTGGTTTGCAGAGCAAGAAGAAACATTTTTTTTTATAGGTCTAGAGACGTTGCAGGTTTGCTGTAATACATGTTTTCAATAAAGAGGAGAATATGTTGAGCAATGAAATATTTTGACATTGAAATTTTGTTTGCTTCTATAGTAGGCTAAGAATTTTTCAATATATCCTCGGAATGCAGCAAATTAGTTTTTCTTACATTCAATTTTTTTCGATCTATATCTCCACAACAAAGCCCTTTTTCGAAAATAGTCTAAGAATAAAATAATCTTAAAATAGTCCAAGGAATAACATCTATTCTTATCGCATGTTTACCTAGCACCTTGTAGATATTGACAAAATGGCGAAGGAGCAGGTTCTTTGGAATGAATATTTACAGCTTCGGGTGGTATTTACCAACCGAAAAGGAGAGAGTGGTTGCTGATATAATTGATATTCGATCACCTGACTTCAGGGCCTCTATTCTTGAAAACCAGGGAGTAGAACGATCGAGAGAACGGTGACGTGGCCCTACTAATCAGTAGGGCCACGTCGCCGTTCTCTCGATCGTTCTACTCCCTGGTTTTCAAGAATAAAGGCCCAGGGCGAGTGGCAGCAAGAGAGTCGCTGAACTGTTACGGAGCGGATGGGCAAGTGGAGTTCGACGGAGAGGATAGATCGAATTATCGAACGGCTTATTTTATTCGAATCGCATATCTTACCAGTTGACAACCACATAAATAACTCGTTTTGCGTGAGAGGTTGACGGCCTCGGTTCCGACCCAAAAACAGACGCATACACGGTCTCTTGGCGGAAATCCGGAAAAAACTTTTCCTCCAGTAACACGAAGCCGTGGAAATTTCACCGGGCGGTCCCGATATAAAGGAAAAACGCCAATACCGCTTTCATCTCATCCCGAGGAAACTCCGAGGATCGATTATCTCACAGTGATGTACGACCGGATAAAAAGAAGAAGAAGAGCGATACGGTCTTGCGAGACCCGTAGGGAGAATCGGCAGAAAACTATTATTTCCCGCGACCTACATTGGAAACCTCGGAGGGCAAATATTTGTAATTGAAAATTTCTGGGAGACTTCAAATGGCTTCGTGGAGGTATCATATTCTCAAGGTTGTTTTGATCCTGTGAAGCTTCGCTTATATTAACATTGTTTTTTAGAATAGTTTAGGATTTCATTTCCTGATCAATGAACATTTGATGTTTTACGTCCCAAATTGGTTTTCGCTTCGTACAGGAATCTGTGTCATGGTGATAACATGTTATCACCATTTTCAATAACAACTCAGGAAATACAGACTTCCTTGAGAGATCTGTGGAAGGTTCAAACGCGAAATTCTCATTCAATTCTTATGGGGAGTTCCCAAATTTCTCTTTATTTTAATCAGAACTAGCTGGCTCGCCGAACTTTGTTCCGCCTAAATGATACTTACGGTGGATTTCACTAATCGTAATAACCGGTGATCGGAGATCAACGGCTTGGTTATCTGATTTTTGAACTGTCAAATGTTTCCATGGATATGAGCTGTCACACAGAACAGACACACAAAAATACTATGTGATAATATGACAATTACTAATAATGGCAAATTTGGATTCAGGTATTTCCGCAAATATATTTATTACCAAAACAGAAATTCAAAAACATTTTAAAAATTATGAGAAAAGATGGGAATGGACATCTCACGATTGGAACTGATCGCCAAAATCCGATTTACTTGACATTTCGATAAAAATTCCCTGTGATATTCACCCGCTTCTGGATCTGTTAATAGCCTTTCATGGTACTATAAGACCTATGTGAATTACACAGTAATTGATGGCATACGACGACCGAAATGCTCAAAAAAGAACAGATGACATCAATCGATCGCGAAAGCCTCAACAAATTCATCGCCATTTAATTGTGATGATGTCAAATATAGTACCTTCACGATTACGTTATTTGGAATAAATAAAACTATAAAAATAACTGATAATCATGAGTCATAATGTGTGAATAGCGCCATCTGAAGTGGTAAGAACGAAACTTTTCTCATATCTCAAAGAAATCTAATCATTTTAGACATCTGTACCCCTACCCTAAGATATTTTGGTTCTGCCCTACAGCGCAGAGTTGTAGGCAACTCAAATTACACACTATTACAGTGACTATAGAGGGAATATAGCCACTGTACACACTGTTTGTTTATAACGCCATCTAACGCGGAGAATATCAAATGAAGTACCTACGAATAAGAGGTAGCGTAATTGTAACTGTAGCGACATCTAGTGGCCTCACTCAAAAGGAGTGAAAGCATTTCCTGTATAAGTAAAATTTTAATCGATTTTTTCAAAGTTTTATTGTATTTTATAATAACCAGATCGTAGACGAATCCATATGTGAAGTTTCATAACAAACAGTCCATCCGATCTCGAGTTATAAATGGTGTAACCAACATCTTTCTTTTATATACAGGGTGACCACGGGAAGTATTTACATTTTTGATGCGACTGTACTCGGCCTTGGCAAATTAGGGGGGTTGGGTGGGCGGTCATTCACCTCCTTAGCAGTGGCCATTTAGGTATTACAGTCGCAATGGGGCCGTGAACAGTTCAACATCGCGTGTTTACGTACGATTTTTTTTCTTACAACTGCAGATGCTCAACATGCAACAGGACGTATGGTTCCAGCAAGATGGAGCTACTGCACACACAGCAAGAGTTTCGATGAAGTTGCTGCGAAACTTGTTTCCAGGTCATGTCATTTCAAGATTTGGAGATGTGCCCTGGCCTCCTCGTTCTCCCGACCTCAACATCTGCGATTTTTTTTTTGTGGGGACATTTGAAGGAGAAAGTTTTTCAACGCAAACCTCGTGATTTGGAAGATTTGAAGGAGGCAATTCGTGAAGAGGTGGCACTAATCACCGAGGAGACACTACAGCTAGTAGTGCAGCGCCTCTCAACAGAATTGAAAACTGCATCAGAGAAGACGGCCGTCACCTTCCTGACATTATTTCTGCAAGTTAAATTAAATGGCATATCCTAACAAACATGTCAGAGAAGTAAATAAATTTTTGTTTAAAAAATTAACACCGTTTTGCTGTTTTCAAAATGTAAATACTTCCCGTGGTCAACCTGTATATATAGATAAGACATTCTCATTGCGAGGTCTCAGAGATACGTGGATATATTGAAAAAGTCTTAGCCTACTACAGAACAAAACAACATTTCAATGTCAAAATATTTCATTACCCATCATAGTCTCCTCTTAATTGAATACATTTATTACAGCGAACCTGCAACGTCTCTAGACCTTTCAAAAAAATTTCCCTTCTTGCTCTGCAAACCAGTCCTCCACAGCTTTTATCACCTCCTCCTTGGAAGGAAATTTAAGACCTTTTAAACTTTTTATCAGTTGAGGAAAGAGATGATAGTCGAACGGAGCCAAATCTGGTGAATAAGGGAGGTGTTCTAGTAATTCTAACCCTAAATCACGAATTTTTTGGCATGGCAACATGAGATTTGTGTACTGGGGCGTTGGACTGTAAAAACAAAATACCTTTGGAAAGCTTTCCGCGTCTTTTCTCTTCAATTTTTTTTCCGTTGAGTGGTCAGTTATGTCGAATAGTAATCTCTAGTTATTGTTCTACCCTAATCCAAAAAATCAATCATGATTACTCCATGACAATCCCTAAAAACTGAAGCAAGAACTTTTCCAGCAGATTTTTGGACACGAAACTTGGAGAACCAGAGTGTCGCCATTCCACCGATTGTTGCTTTGTTTCTGGATCGTAGAAATGTACCCAAGTCTCATCCAGAGTAACAATTCGGTTTCAGAAGTCTACATCGTTTTTAAATCGAGCACAGATCGATCGCGATGCTTCTACCCTTGCACGCTTTTGGTCAACATTCAAACATTTGGAGATCCATTTTGCATACATTTTTCTCATGTCCAAATTGATGTGAACTATATGATGAACGAGTTCGTATGAATTCTTCAGTGCTTCAGATATCCGTTTTAGCCCAATTCGACGGTCTGATAAAATCATGTCATGAACTGCATCGATATTTTCGGGGACTGACACAGAAACTGGCCTTCCCGATCGGTCATCATCTTCAATGGAAAATTTACCTCTTTTTAAGCTTGCAGTCCTATTTTTCACGGTCGCATACGAAGAACAATGATCATTGAGGGTATTAAGCGTATCTTCGTAAATCTGCTCACCTCTTAACCCTTTTAAATACAGGTACTTGATGATGGTTCGATACTCCAATTTTTCGATGTTTACAATTTCGGTGGACATCTTTCTTTTTTCAATTTATTGCATAACTCTGGTTTACTTTTTTGACGTCGAACTCTACACTGACACTTCTAATAAGGTATTGTTCGTTGATATGGTATCGCAATATTTTGTTTATGCATGGAACTGATCTAGGCTAACTAGATATCAATACATCCTCGTATTCGGGGTTCTATTCCGCCGCATCGATTTAAAGTACCTGTGTTCCTCACTTGATCGATGCGACGGGTAGAATAAATCCACCCGCGCCCCACGTCTACCGCAGGCTCCTACTAATATAATATAATATATATAAGCTGTATTACCAAGTTCAAATAAGGTAGGAGCAGGAACGGGACGTGGAATGCCTTTTAAATCAAGAGGTTTGTGGTCCTCGCAAACATCCACACTGAATACTCACACCATATCAATTCATTTCGCCACACCCGGTAGGTATAGTGGCACACTAAAAGCAGAAGGAATATCATCATTTATATCGATAAGGCGTAATTGATTTCTTGGAAATGGTGATCTGCAGAGCTATAGTTGAAGTCGTTACCCTCGAGGATAAGGGGACGCTAGAAATGTCAACAGTTCTCATGATAAATTCTACTGAAGAAGGCAATCCGAGTTAACGCTGAATGGGGCTTTCGGGTAAATCTCTCATACTTCAGGGAACGATGACTTGAAATTGAGGATGTGGAGCTGAAGCCCACAATTTCACATCGGAGTGTGCTGGTATTAAATAGATCAATGCTTGAATCTTCAGGGGAATTTTTTTTTATTCTCTGAAAGTAATACAAAATAATGGAAAAACTGTTCACAATGTTTTTCGATATTTTTTCAATGCAGCCTTCGCCATATTGAAGATCCAGATGAAAAAAATTATATTTCGATTTGTCTAAAAATGAGAATTCCCTCACCAGTAGTCCTACGAACAACCTATGAATGAATTTGTTGAGTTTTAACGCGACAAGCCTCCTGACAGCCTCATACGGTTACTGAAGAGTTGAAATAAAAAGATTCGTATGAACATAATTTACATTTTCATCCAGTCTCGAAAACAAAGTAACGAAAAGTGACTAAACAGATTTTCATTAACAATAAACCGAATAGAGGAAGGTACGTTCTATGAAGTGGGAAAATAGCTGAAAACATCCCGTGCTAGTTAGCCAGAAAGCGCTGTTCCAGCAATGTTTAAAAGCCGGCACTTTCGAGATCAAACAAGCGGAAAATGAGTGAAGCCATTTCAGACTCCTTGAAAAATGCGAGCTTGTTTCCATGTTTAGAGCGGACTGCTTACCGCTTGAAATTGAATCTGCTTCAAAGTCTCAAATAGGACAGTATATTTGAAGACTTATAAACTACTTAGTGAGTCATTCAGAAACGAAAAAAATTCACCATAATCATCATTTTTTATTCGTAAATGAAGTTGCTTCAACAAAGGAGAAGGATTTAATGTAATTAACTAAAGGAAATTTAATTATTCATTCAATTTCCTCCATTCACTGATCTTCTCTTTCAGAATGATTTTTTTATCAAAGGTACTAAAGGCCATCAGTTCGCCTATCTACTCCAGTTCGCTTAGTTCGCTCGCCATGGTTCGTTTCCATAAAGTGAATTCGTTCCGTGAAAAAAAGAACTCTTCGTACAACACCAGCATCCATCATTAACCGTGAGTACCATTCTCGACTGGAACAGGTGGAACTCGAGCATAGAATCACAATCATCTGCAGAAATAGTCTGGTACACAGACGGTTCTAAGACAGATGAAGGAACAGGAGCGGGAATACATGGAATGAGGCCAAGAAGGGATTACATAATACCTCTCGGCAAACACGCCACGATATTTCAAGCTGAAACACATGCCATTAGGACATGCATACAGAAGAACCTGGAAAGTGGCTACCAAAGAAAACACATCCACATTCTCTCTGACAGCCAGAGCGCCATCAGAGCTCTCAACTCGACACAGATAAAGTCTAGACTCGTCTGGGAATGCCTCCGGGACCTTCTGGAGCTGGCAAAACACAACAAGGTCACTTTGATGTGGGTGCCAGGTCACAAGGGAATAGCAGGCAACGAAAAAGCAGACCATTTAGCAAGACAAGCATCTGAAACGCCATTCACAGGGCCAGAACCTGTGCTTGGAATCAGCAAAAACCGATGCAGGACCCTGATTGAGGAGTGGATAAAACAAAGACACCGACAACACTGGGAACAGAGCGACGGGCAAACACACAGCAAAGCCATGGTAGGACGCACAAGCCAAACCTTGACAGCTGACTTTTTGAATCTAAACAGAACAAAGGCACGCATAATAGTAGGTCTACTGACGGGACACTGCGGCCTCAGAAAACATCTGAACACCATAGGAATACTTGGAGAACCCGTGGATTGCAGACTCTGTGGCGAAGAGGAAGAAACAGCCTCTCACATAATCTTCGAGTGCGACGCCTTGGGAAGAAGGCGCCACAGAATCTTTGGTGAAATCAATCCGGAAACGGGAATGAATCCGAAAAACCTCATAAAAAGGCTACTGAACCTGATAAAGGACCCAAACCTATTCTCGTGAGGAACCACTGACGTAAGAGTGATACAATAGACCCTAGTTGGTCGCAGTGTCACAGGGAGGCCAAGCGCTAACCCGGTCTCTTGTTTGTCAGCTTATCAACCAACCAACCAACCATTCTTTCAGATATACTTTGTATTATGTATTTGTATTGTGCATTATTCTATCTCATGCATATATTCATTTCCTTCATTCTCGTTTTAATGAGAGTTAGAATATCAGACAATAATCTTGCATGAATATTTCACAGAGCTTTCAAGAAGATGTTGCAAGCTTCTTTATTTATTGTTTTATTTATACATTATGTGTTTGTTTAGTTATACTTCGAGATGCTTTATGACTTGATTTCTGTAAGCAATTTGTATTGCACTGGCACCAATAAACTCTCTCTTTCTCCCTTGGTGATTTTTCGGATAACATAGTAAAAATATCTATTGACCCCCCTCCGTCATTTCAATATAAACTGCGCGTATAAAATGTATAATTTCATGCTCCTTCAATTTTAACTTCCACATTTGTGGGATTTCATTTTTACATATCTACATCAGACGTTTGCCGAGCATAGAGATTTTAATTCTTACTAGTCTCTGATTTCAAAATGAGAATTCTACAAAGTTGATAAACATTCTCACAACATCATGAACTTGGAGTGCGTTCAGAGAGTTTATTTTTTCTGCGATTGAGGGATATTTAAAATCCAAGGAAGCATTCAGATTATTCTTGAGATTAATGATTCATGGATCCTTATTCGATGAATATTGAAGTTGAATAAAAAAAATACTACCCTTCAATTATCTTCTTCTTCCAATCGGGAACCTCAGTCAGAATGGAATCTAACTAAACCTTGTTCATTTCCTTATTTATGAATCCAAATGGAACAGAAAATAGCATCATAAAACCCAGGAAATCACGAGTTTAAGCTGCCAATTTCATCTGCAATCTCCGCATCCTTTATTCTCGAGATCACGTGGAGAAGATTGACCTCGCCTCCGTCTTCACCCAGTAATAATCAGGACTGAGTAAGTAATCAAGACATATCACGACACTCTGCCAATAAAATTCTTTTTACACCCTTTCCTTCCGCTTATTTGGTTTGGGCGTAACTCAGGAACCGGTTTTATCGTGCCTTGTTTACGATTCTCGAGAACTTTCAGAGTGTACACGTAGGATTTTTGGTATAAAAATTTATTATGTAGACTTTGTTGCTCCTTTTCAGTCCTAAGATTGGGGAGAACAAAAATCTTCCGCGTTGTTTAGTTCGAATACTTTGATATGTCAGTTTGAGTCCTCTCCTGAACCCTGAAACGTCTTCATAACGTTTAATAGTTCATAATAAACGTTGAGAAAGCACGTTTAGGATACGTTTCATAATGGTTGCTGTGTTAACGAGTTGTCTCGTGTGTGTATGTGTTTTGTTGGATTGCTTTCTATTTGTAAATAATAATAATTTGGAAGGTGACTTTTTGACGATCTTTTATTTGACAACTTTTTTTTTATGTCGTACTCACTCTTTTGTCATAACCACGACAACATACTTCAAAAATTATAACATGTACACTATGATGAAATAAATTAAAACAAGTCCCAACATTCTCCGGCCCCAAGCTTATTCCTCGTACACTATGATAAAATAAATTATAGCAAGTCCTAACATTCTCCGGCCCTAAGCTTATTTCTCGCCCAACCTTGCTGGAACCTTCAAGATTCGACCAAAACTTTCGACTGTTTTTTTTTATTCTTATCTTCTTTTTTCTTTTTCTTCTGTTTCGTTTCTGTAGTTTTCGAAGATGATTTGGCAGCAACATTTTTCGTTTTGCTACAATTTTTGGAGGTGGGAATGCTTCTTTTTTGGAATCTCCAGATGCTGCAGCCTTATTTCCCTGTTGGGTTTTTCCCTTATCTTCTTTAGGAAATTCAGGTTCTAGTTCGCAGGGCATCTTCGTTCTTGTGGGCGCTTCGCAAGGAGCACTTTTTTTTGAAGGAATCCTACAAGGCTGTTTCTGGTTGGGAAATAGTTTATCGAAAATTTTCTGCCTGACGCAGCTTCCTCTCACATCACAGTCAACTATTGATCGTTGTTTCTTCACCATGAATGAAGAGCGTTCCACTATTCTCATACAACTCTCCTTAGAACAACTGCCAATTTGAATTTCTTCCTTGTCCTCTTCCAAGGCCCATACTTCGAGGGAATCCGAGGATTTTCGCTTGGGACAAGTGAAATCATCTCCATCTGGAAGGGGTTTCATTGTCTTCTCCTTTCTTAATAGACATTTGACGCCTTTTTTCTCATTTTCATGCAGATCAGGACACATAAGAGCATGATGATTTCGCGTGCATTTAACACATTTAACTATAGATTTACAAGTTCTAAAACTGTGATTGGGTTTCAGACATGACAGACAACCTCTTTTCTTTACTACAGTTGTCCTTTTTTGTTCTAACGTCGTTTTTTGTGCTCTTATGCAATCCTGACTATTATGAGTGTTTGAATCGCAAAATATGCAGTAATTTCTGTGTTCTATCCTATTAGTTTTTTCTAATTTTGGGAAGTTAAAATGCTTCGGTGTTTCTATTGTTTCATTTTTAACCTCCGTTTTTTCTTCTGTTATTTTTTCCAATAAATAATTGCATATGTTTTTGTACTTTATTACCGCAGTGCAAAAATCCATTTCCTCTGTAATTTCTTTACTTAAATCTTCGTCACTGGGTTCTTCGTAACAAAGCAATTCTTTTATAATGTCGTCTAGGAAGAATACCTTTTCTGCTTTGCTTGACACTTGTTGCAGTAATTCTTTTATTTTTACCATGTCGTCCTGTTCTACCTTCTCAATATCTTGAAAATGTTTCCTTGCAGCGTCCTTGACAATCCTCCTTTCTGTTTTCAAGGACTGCATGCTCTTCTTCAAATTTACCAGGGATGCCAATTATGTTGAATTGCTTTTTATTTGCAAAATGATAATAATTTGGAAGGTGACTTTTTGACGATCTTTTATTTGACAACTTGTTTTTATGTCGTACTCACTCTTTTGTCATAACCACGACAACATACTTCAAAAATTATAACATGTACACTATGATGAAATAAATTAAAACAAGTCCCAACATGTTTATTTGATTATGTGGTCAAGCATTGAATTCAACGCAATTGAGTAACAACTCTTTTCTCAGGGTTTGATGATTCTGTAAGATTGTCCTGATGATATCTTCGTAGAGCCAATCCTTTCAACATCTAAATTCAATGCCAAAAGGGTCACTAATGGAATGAAACAATCAATAAATCCAATCTTAATGAGATAAATCTTGAGAGGCGATCCATGAACCTCTCCGAATAAGGAAAATTGATTTCGTCCAATCTTCTGGAGGAATAATTGAAAGTTAGGAGCCCATCCAGAAACAATAATTGGAAGGCATATACGAGAAATGAACTCAGAAAGGATTGCGACTGCCGTTGGTCCACCCACACTGATGAATGGAGTTTGTCGTAATTGAGTCAAGATCAGGAGTGGCTTGGATGGAAGACGGTGAGATTTAATTAAGTAATTTCGACGGTTCAGAATCTGGTAACTGCGTTTTCAATTCGATGAAAGGGGAGTTCAGAATTTGTATTTCATTTTTATTCATACTTGATACCACAAAGTAAATACTGCGAATGGACATCGTAATGAATCGTAATAAAGAAGATCCTGGACTCTGTGGTCAACTCACTCTCTATGGTCTACAGTTTAAAATCATCGAGATAGCCAGAATCGGCACAGCCCAATGGAATGAAATGTGAATATTCATTTTCCTTGATGGTCATCAGAAATAGTTCCAATCCTTCACTTGAATGGATAAAACATGCGCCCGCAGTTTATGAAATGGAACCCCTCATTTTGTCCTCTCCAGGACGGTCATCAATCATGCTCTCTTCTAGAGGAGACCAACTGCATCCGGTCTCTGGAGACATTAATTCCACATACGTTATCCAAAACCAGACCTTCATTTATTCCGTTCAAAATCCCATCTCGCTCACAATGTTTGAGCCGCCACGATAGAGCCACATACTCAATCGTCGAGATATGACAGCGAGATTGGACAAGGGATGTCGACCTTACATCGATGTTTTCAAGATATCGGTTTGAATTTGAGAAAGTTCAGAGGATTCGACTATAAATACTGAAACATTCGAAGTTTTTTTTACACATCAATAGTAGAGGGAAAAGAAATTCAATATACAGAGTGTCTTTGACTTGTACATGTATTTTAACTGTAGATTCCCCTCATCGAAAATTCCCAAAAAAAACACTTTTTTCATATCTTCGGAAAAACTATTTCAAATGAACTGAATTTTGTTAAAGTGTTTACTCTTCTTATGGTGATTAACACTCAATCAAAACTTTTCCAATATTTCTCCTAGTATAGAAGTTACAGCGCAGTCGACTCAAAAAACCACCCATAAAAATACTCGAGAAAGATAAACGGTTCTCATTTTCGAAAGAACCATTCCAGGAACTGAAAGTATTCTTGAGTCTTTTCAATGGAACGCGTCGTTTTCGATTGATTCCTAATTTTATGCGATGAAATTTGGGGAAATAATCACGAATCTCAAGAATAATCTGGATGCTACCCTGAATTTTAAATAGTACTGAATCGCAGAAAAATTCATCGCTCTACAAGTTAACAATGTTGTCAGAATGTTTATCAACTTTGTCGAGACTAAAATTTAAATGATGAAAGAGTTTTCATTGTAGACATGTAATAATTAAATCCAACAAATGTGGGAGAACACTGAAGAGCATGGAATTATACATTTAATACGCACAGTTCCTATTGAAAATTTATTATCACCGGTTCATGTCAAAGATAAATGTCAATGAAATTTAAATTGCAGATATATGAATGATGAATGTCGATACAAACTGTGTATTAAATTGAAATTAATGAAAAATAATTGCTCAGCACTCAATAACCTCTGGCGATGTTTCTCTATCTAAACAATATCCTCTTGGAATTTTATAAACTCGACACTACACGGTTAATATTACATTAATTCACATCATCACATTAATCATCACGAGATCGAAAAAAACACCTTAATAATCACTTTTTCTTCTCAAAACAACATAGCTCTAGGAAAGATTTCCTCCATTTCTGTTTAGAGATCGCGCCAGTTGTCGCTATGCGCATGCGTCATTATTGTTTCGGATACAAAATGGGTTAGGTTAGGTTGATTAATCATAAAATGATTTAAATGATAAATGATATTAAATGAATGAAAAGGACATTCCCCATAATTTTTGGTAATTTTTCAACATTCCCACCATCAGAACAAATATTTTTGTGTTTTTTTATTTCAGTATTGAAGTCTATCATTTAGTTAATCAAATGTCTGTCTCCTTTTTCTTTCAAAATTTACCGTTTTTTTGTAAATAATATTACAACAATGTGTTGTTTTCGCAAAATTTATTTCCTGGAATTTTTCTATTCGAAATAATAAATATCCATTTTCACCAAGAACATTTTATTAAGGATTTTATTAGCCGTCGATTAGTGAAAATTAATTGTTTCTTACAATTGTGGATTCTTACATGGAATTGAATTTCTTTTAAATGACACGCCCGCAGGTATCTACTCCCAGATGTCTGGTGAAGGAAAATTAGTGTATTATACAGTCAGTGTGAGATCTAGTTCAGGATAGGATTTCTTGTTAATATTCCCTTCGCTCCAAGATTTGTTCTATTAAGCTGAATAATCCAATAAACAAAAATTAATGCACTGCACCGCCATCTGGTGGTATACGTTTCCTATTTTGAAGGCTAAAGACTCCATTTTAAGGAAAATCGAAGAAGAGTCTTATTTTGATGGGAGAAATATGGCTTATTAATAATGTTGGGGAATATCGTGTTTTTAACATTCTTATTCCAATAAGGTTGAGTATTTCCTAAATAAATTAACTCAATTTCAAACGAGAAATTCAAATTTTGAGGTTTCAGGCAAGTATTTGGCCCAATTTTTTCAAACGGCTATATCTTTTCAGGAAGGTTCATCCACATCCTCCGGTCATCTTGACACACCGGAAACGAGACCGGAAATTCCATTCACAGCGTGTCCCCAACGTACTCATCCCTTATTCCGTTTGGAATCCCATCTCTTACAATGTTTGAGCCCCCTTAATAGAGCGACAGACTCGATCGCTGAGGATACGACGAATTAGCGGAGAATTGAGATGTATCTCTATGGAAACCGTCGCGGGCGCCGTACGGTCTGTCGCGAACATCCGTTCCGGGCGTGTGTAAACCGTCGGCTGAGGTGGTCGCCGGCGAGCCGAGTGATCCGAGGGCGATGTGAGGAAGGTTTTAATTACGAAAGTTCGGAATTTGGGTATCGCGGCGATGGGCGACGAGGTGGTTCGGTACGCGGCGGGGCGAGGTCAATGGAAAAGCGTTACGTCATATCCGGAATTCGGTTTCAGGGGGATAAAGTGGTATTTCTGGGTTGTTAGAGAGTTGTAATCTGAACTGATGGTAGTTTGGGATCTGTTTTACAGTAGGTAGACTGCTGGATGGGACCGGAATGGTAAAATAATTGTTTCGCAGTTATTGGGTTAATCTAAATTCGGAACTGAAGCACAGAGGGAAAGGACAAGTTATGGTGTCACTTGTCATGCACATGGCAGTATAATTTTCATGTAGAGTTTGATTCTTCAAGACTTCCGAGAACTGCGACCATGTAGATCTTCTGTTCTCTACCCTACCCAATCATTAAAACCCAAAGAGGTCTTCGATGGTATTGATAAAACCGACAATAACCCTAGGAGCCTCGGCCCTTATCTCGTGGATACCCTGGATCGGTTTCCCCATATGAATGGTTCTTAGGCTAGCCAGCTCTGGACATTTGCATACCATGTGATCAGCTGTCTCTGCTTTGGATCCACCGAGCTTACAAATCTCATCTGCTGACCTACCATCACAACAAGCTCAACTCCTGAAGCTTTAGGAGCTTACTGGTATAGGTCGGTGAAATCATCACGAATTTCTTAGAGTTAGTCCAGGAGTGATTCTCCAGAGGGTTATTCTGTGATTCAACTCCCATTGTTGGACCGCTGCCTTATATTGGTCTCTTCCAAGCCCACAGAAAGGCTTGAGTCCAGCAGGTGTTGAACTTGATGCACATTTCGCAAGGTCGATGGCTTCAACACCACAATACCCTGGCATCCATAGTAGAGTCACTTTATTACGCATAACTTAACAGCCAGTATCTCGGTCCATTCCTCTTGGAAAAGACTACTCATTAGCACAAGCGGAGCTATATGCTGTCATTGTCTGTGCGGTGGAGAGTATCCACAGAGGATACTCGGGGAAACACATATACATATGTTGCGATGTTGCGGATTGAAATCCCTCTCAGAAATAAAAGTAACCTCGAACTTGGTGTACGAATGCAGAAAGGCCTTGCGCACGCTTGGCTCAGACAAAACTCTCAATGTTGTCTGGTGCCTGGCGCATGCGTCTATCTCTGGTAACATAAAAGCAGATAACTTAGCCAAAAAAGGGGCTCGCTTGACGTTTACTGGGCCGGAACCCGCGCTTCCTATCTGTCATACACATATCAAAAACATCTTCAAGAGATGGATTGATGAGAAATTCTGCTCTGAGTGGAACACGAGAACGGATCTCAGGCAGTCGAGACTCCTGATCAAGGGGCCTTCTTCGAAGCCGGAGGTCAAAAAGCTCTTGATTCTCGAGAGGAAGCAATTGTCTCTGGTGACTGGTGCTCTGACTGGCCATTTTTTCAACAAACATTTAAAAAGAATGGGTCTAACTGAGTGTTCCCTGTGCAGTTGGTGCAAGAACGCGGATGAAACGGCGGAGCATATACTGTTCACGTGCGGCAACTTATCTACACTGAGGTTAACACACCTAGGGAACCCTACACCTTCCATCTCTATGGTGAGAGGGACTCCTCCTTGTAGGCTCGCGGCATTCTTCTCAGCTTGCCTTCGGGTCTGAGTCTCTCTAGTATTATACAAATGCGGTATGAACAATGGGCCATAAGGGCTACTTTCGGCCGACAACAGTCACTGCACAAGAAGAAGAAGATCTCGGTCTGTAAGATAGAAGGCTCACTTCCCAGGGTTTTAGAAATCATCAGTTTAGGTCCATTTATCTCAATGCCAGTGCCTCTCCATGATTTTGATCCATTGTTAAGCCCGCTCCACACTCATGGCAAGAACCTCGGCCAATACCGCGAACGTGAGTGTAGATGACTTTCTTGTGTAACGTTCGCGCTTCGCGGCCTTCCCCGTGAGTTTGCGGTCTCCTGTCCCGCGACAAAGGCTTCGCGCCCAAGAACAAATGTTCCATCCACACTCACAGGGGTTCGCGGTACTTGCGCAGTAATGATTCAATGCTTGTTCACTGACTTTATTCGCTTTTGAAATGAATGGTTCATGTAGCAATGAAGTGAAATTAGAATAGATTCAGATTTAGATAAGTGGAATGAGAATTTCTTGATTATTATCAGAATAAACCCATTTTATAGCTGGCTAAACAGGCGAAAAGTCTTCGTAGACAGCGAGGATGCCGCGAACCAAAGTGCGAATATTTGTGTGAGTGTGGATGACTTATTTGGCCGCGAATTCTTGGCCAGGTTCACGGCAAGAATTCTTGGCGCGATTCGCGCCATGAGTGTGGAGCGGGCTTTAAACCATATATGTAGATGACTTGTTGTCCTAGCGATTTCCGAAACTTATTGCAGTAGGATGCCAGGATGGTCAGCACTCTTCTAAAGCCCGCTCCACACTCATGGCAAGAACCTCGGCCAATACCGCGAACGTGAGTGTAGATGACTTTCTTGTGTCACGTTCGCGCTTCGCGGCCTTCCCCGTGAGTTTGCGGTCTCCTGTCCCGCGACAAAGGCTTCGCGCCTAAGCACAAATGTTCCATCCACACTCACAGGTCTTCGCGGTTCCTGCGCAGTAATGATTTAATGCTTGTTCACTGACTTTATTTGCTTTTGAAATGAATGGTTCATGTAGCAATGAAGTGAAATTAGATAAGATTCAGATTTAGATAAGTGGAATGAGAATTTCTTGATTATTATCAGAATAAACCCTTTTTATAGCTGGATCAACAGGCGAAAAGTCTTCGTAGACAGCGACGATGCCGGGAACCAAAGTGCGAATATTTGTGTGAGTGTGGATGACTTTCTTGGCCGCGAATTCTTGCCCAAGTTCACGGCAAGAATCCTTGGCGCGATTCGCGCCGTGAGTGTGGAGCGGGCTTAAGAAATTATAAAAACCGGTGGCATAGTAGCAAAAGCAAATATAGGGAGCTATCAAACTTAGGAACGTCGTAATGTTATTCCCAGATAATTACTCTTGGTTGCCTTCAGGTCAACTTTGGAAACTCCCAAAGGTAAGTCTTGTTCAGAAGAGCCGCATTTCAACCTTGTAGATAGACCTCGTGGAAATGTCTGTGTTCTCTGTGCTGAATGCAGATTTATCTTTCCGATTCTCAACACGATTTCGACGATTTCTCAATTCCTTTCCGTTCACATCAAGTGAAACAGTTCCATCCCCCTCAATCTTTCTCAAATGGGCCCCTCCCCACACAACTTCTCAGAAATTGGAATCCTCCTCAATTTCACGAAAAGATTCTTCGTCCCCCCTCCTAATACCTGAAAGTGGAACTTAACTTCGACCTCGGGCCCTGAACTTGTCTTCCAATCAACCAAATTGAAAGAAACACGTTCTCAATTTCGCCGAGGTGCGTCGGCTACAGCGCCTTTCCGTTTTTCCATAAATTACGGCGAGCCGTTATTATCCCTCCCTCGTCCCCACTCAACCCTCCATTCTATCCCGCAACGTGTCCCTGGACGCAGCCTGGGCCATCGGCCCCCCTGGAGTGTTTTAGGTTTATTAATTAACGTCAAGAGTGGGGATCTCGGAGGCTTGAGTGAATTGAATTGGAACTGGGAACGTTGAACGGAGTGGAGAATCTCGATAATCGAGTGAAAAAATTCGGTGTTCTTTTGGGGGTGTGAATGGCTCCTGCTCAAAGGACCAAATGATGAAATACGTTCACAGTGACTGAGTGAGGAACTTCTTTGGACTTGCAGAAGAGGCCAACAATGGGGGTTTGATCACCTCTGCTGTGGGGCTTCATCATGGACGACCACCTGGAAAGTCTTCAACACTCTGGCTTTTACTTCTGACCTTGTGATACCAATCAGAGGCAGGCATGAAGGCACGATGTGTGACTGTATGCAAATGGCTCTGTTCAGCACCGAAACATGATGCGAGGAAGAGGGGAAATTGTCAATCCCTCAAAGATCACCTTTATGCCTTACACTAGAAGAGGTAATTTTTATCTTGAAATATACAGGGTGTCCCAAGTTCGAGTGCCTATTAGACGTTTCTGGAGAACTAGACTTAATTGAAATCTGAAAATTGAGATTATGGTATCGTTTGAAATTCTCTACAGACCTAAAATATTTTCAGAGCCAGAGCACTTCCGGTTATACAGGGGGTGAAAATAAATTTGCTCAAAAAAGTTTTATTCAATCTTTTCGTTTCTGATATAATAATAATAATAATAATAATACCACCCCGCACGGGTGTGGTTTGGTTTCTGCCACGCCACATGGTGGTTGACGTCCCCACGGCCGAGTTACCTGGGCCACCAAGGGTAAATGGTGGCATACCCATGAAAATGGAGAAAACATTGAGCCAGCAACGAGAAGTGGAAACTGATATCATGGCAGAAGATCGAAATGCCACTCCACCTGCTGGCTCGACCACCGTGAGGAGGACTGCCCGCAGGGGAGCTTGCAACGCACGTATGCGAAGAAAAATAGTGATACTTTTGCTTCTAAATTCAGTAATTCCCGAGTTATTTGAGCTTTTCTCGATTCATGTTGTACGTAGAGTCAAATTCATCGAATCTAAACAGATTCGATGAATATTCTCATGAAACCATAGTAACAACTAATAATTAGACCTTTCCACATTCTTCTTCTTTGACGTTCTGAGAACGGTTTAGACCCAGGATGTTCAGAATGGGAAAAATGAACATAATACTGACCATGATTATTTGATTTTTTTCAGGTTTTTTTTCGATATTTTGAAAACTATTCGAATGAATTCAATGGTTTTGACAGAAATGTATTCAGCATCGGATACTCAATCATATCAGAAACGAAAAGATTGATGAAATTTATTTTCACTCCTTGTATAACCGTAAGTGCTCTGGCTCTGAAAATATTTTAGGTCTGTTGAGAATTAGGAACAATATCATAATCCCATTTTTCAGATTTCAAATATGTCCAGTTCTCCAGAAACGTCTAATAGGCACTCGAACTTGGGACACCCTATATAGGGCCATGGCCGCAGGCCACAGCTGAATGTATATAGATCAGACCTTAATTTTTTGGGGCCGAAGGCCCCATGTTTTATTTTCAGTGAGACATTGAATCTACGGTTCTCCAAAATAACTCTCCATGTAACATTTTCCTCTGAATTTTTCAGCATCCAAGAACGAATTGGACAAGTGCAGTACTGAAAAGTACCTCCTGGCTAATTTTCCAGAGCTGGCGGAAAGGAGGGTGCATGGAAATGGAATGATTTCAAGTAAACCAAAGTTATATTGCAAATGTATTGTGAAGCTATTCTTTTGTATGAATTCAAAATGCTAATCATGATGGTTTTGTGTTCAATGCTTCTGTTAGTATAATAATCTTAAAGTGTCCAAGAGTGTTCGAAAAGAAACGAGAATAAATATAACAACAGATAATCAATCAGCACTAAGTGCTCTGGAATCTAACTGCCAGTACCCAGTGCTCACCTGGTAATGCCGCAATAGCATTAAACAACTGGCATGAGAAAACGAAGCGACTTTCAAATGGGTGCCAGGGCACTGTGGCATTGAGAGTAATGATGCCCTTGCGAAAGAAATACTATAGAGCAGCGTTGCAGTGATGGAAGAAGCAAAACATGAGACTTCTCTGGGGAAGATCTCCAGGACTGTGACAAGCGAAAGTATTTGAAGAGCTGTCGCCGTCTCACACAAGAAAGCTTGTCCAGCTAAAGCAGATAGAGCTTCGCGCGATGTATTGTGGGATTGCTTACAGCATAGAATCCTTGGAAGTATCTCTAGTATCAAATTGTCGTGCCTGCCTCCGGTACCTACACCTAAGCAAGGAATTTTGCACCCTGTTATTTTACGTTGAATGTGTGTGTATTGATTTGGTTGACTTGTTTCTATACACTGCCAATCAATATATGAACACAGCATAACGACCGTAAATGGTCCAAAACACCGGCGTTGTCTCCTCGTGCAAGACCAATTTGTCTCCACTTATCCACAGTCAAGACAACGCCAACCCCTATCGGAAACTCGGATTCCAGAGACGTGCGTCCCCCGACTTAGATGGCGTAACAATTCTGGACCATTACGCGTTTCGAGCATTGGAGAAGAAACGGAGATAGCGGCGAATTGATGACCGCATTTGCTGCGATGTGGAAGTCCCATCAAATATGAAACTTCATCGTCGATATTTCTCTCGACTCGGTCTCGAAACATGCTGGATATTATCGGGGAAATAAACAGGGGGATCGAAGGGGTCCTCATTATGTCTTACATAAAATATGAGGCCACTGTGGCGGGGCTGGAACACGGCCAAAACCGGGATTTGACCCCTTTTTCGTAGCCAGGGTGGGATCGGGGTGATGTTTTCGGGTCGGTTTAAGCGGCGGGGGGTCGAATAATAGGCCTTGTTTTCGCTGTTTGAATGGTTGTTGTTGATGGAAGGTGACAAAAACTTGGGTAAAGCTTCCCAAATTGACGAGCCTTCAGAATATAAGTTTTCGCTTTCAACATGATGATTTAAGTTAAGAGATAGTGACGGGTTTTCCGATAGGAGAAGTATGTTTTTAAAATGTCACTGAAGCCATTCTCATAGTTGGGGTAGGACTTCAGATTTGAGCATTTCTCGTCCACTGGGGGGGGGGAAGTCATGTGGCGACTAGTCACCGACGTATAAGACGAACCACGTCTTGCACTTGGCACCCTCGCTCGCTTCGAGCAGGGCAACTACGTCATTGGGAGGCTCGCTTACATTAGCCAATTTGATGAGTCCATCGTAAGAGAGGCTGGGACGAAACGTAGCCCCATCCCGATTCACAAATTGGAAGCAACAAGCTCCAAACTTCTTTACGATGACAAATGGCTGGTTGAGTGACTCCAAGCATTTTTGCGAGTTCCTCTTGCACTTGTGATGGATCTTCATCGAACCCTGTCTCAACGTTCGTCCCTACAGACGATCACTGAATCAACCTTCGTTGCCACATGTCCAGCCCAGCGACAGATCACCAAAAACACCCGCTGCAGCCCTTACAGATCTCCTGGCATCGTCCACTGATTTTTAACCAGTTGTCCTGCTCACTGGGGCAGAGTCTTGTGGCGACTCACAGTCCACCAGTGTGTGTAGAAATCTACACATGCCTCCTACCGCGTTTGAGCCCGTGCTCGGCAGAGGGCGCTCTTCCAAAGCGATACTGGGTTACTACGGTTCCATAGGCTTCAAGACGGACAACTTCTTGGACGTGGAACCCTCGTACGCTTCGAGTTGGGCAACTGCCAGGCTCCGTTATGAAATCTCAGCGACTCGTTATGTTACATCAGGAAGACAAAATTAGGGAATAACGCATTGTTGTCACCGAATCAACATTGCAAACAATTCAGTTCCATCCCTCGAGTAACCTCGCGTAGAACAGATAAATTTCGTTCCAAAACAAGCATAGAGCCTGTCAACAAAAAAGACGAACGACAAAGAGAGAAACAACTCGTTACAAACGCCCCCTTATGCAAATATCCTCCGACGGAAACGCTCGGCGGGCAATTCCTCAACTTCCAGAGCGTCCGCTGTTGTGATGAAACGGAATTCCATCAGGAAATATTATTACGGACGAGGCGCAGTTGTTTTTTCGGCATAGTTTTTCCCGTTGTATCGAGTCCTCACCGGCTCTTTGCGTTCGCACGTGTCGTTTCACCGCCGGACGGCGTTTATTACGTTGGCAGCCCTGATGACACGCATAACGACAGAAGCTCGGTTTTACCGTTCGTTAGGTTGGTATAAATGCGGAAATTTGATTGTCGGGGTTATCAATCGGGGAGAAATGAGTTTGCGCCTCATCAGATTGAGTTATAAACAGGCTATGTCAACTTGATTACTACTTTAGTGGATGATAACCAGGGATGATCCTTATTGAGTGGACAGGCAGGATTAGTCTTTGACATGTGGATTAATGGGGACTCCTCCCATCGAACGAATCCCCTTTTTGTCTATTCCATTGTCGGATGTCGAAAATTTTCCGATTATTTCGTAACCGTGTCTGGGTTTGAATAATCAGCAAAGAGTATGATCACAGTCTTGCCAGTTTTATTCTTCAATCGTTTTGAAAACTGAGGAAGAAATCCAACCGTCGGCATAGGCCAAACTTTTTTTCATTGTCCATTCTTCCGAATTCGGCTCTGCTTGAAAGAAAAAATATTGGGCCGAATACGTGCCTGATACAATTGTTGATATATTTAGGAAATACTCAAGTACTAACCTTATTTGAATAAGAATGTTAAAAACACTATATTTCCTTAAAAACACTCAGTTTTGTCTGTTTATTTCTGCAACTGAAAAGCCTCATTTCTCCCACCAAAATGAGTTCCGTCTTTGATTTTCCTGAAGATTAGTTTGAAAACACTAACTTGTTCATATTTTCCTCGACGTTTCAAAGATATCTTTCAAAGGAAGCTTCTCAATTCAATTCGACCCAACCTAACCCTTGTTCGTCCGAATCAAAAATCTATCTCAGAGCTTTTGAGACAGCGATGCCAGATTGTTGATTTACTCTTTAAATAATGCGAGGAAGGAGGTGTGTATCTGTGAACAACGCATGCGTATAGCGAGGATGGAGGATATTTCTAGAGCTATGTTGTTATAAAAGGGGAAGTGATTATTTCAGGTGTTTTTCTTCGATCTCGTGATGATTGGGTGAAGACTTTCAGTGAATTAATCTGATATTGACCGTGTAGTGTCGAGTTTATGAAATTCCAAGAAGATATTGTTTAGGTAGAAACATCGCCACAGATTATTCATTGCTGAGTATCATACCCCAAGATCTGTAACCCTGGAGGAAAATGACGAAATATGCATTAACCCCATCTATACAGTCGCCCTTAATTTTCTCAAGAGGGATCTTGTAACGTAATCGGTAACTCAACTTTCACTGCTCCATATTCATAAAATTCCCCATCTTGATTGGTATGAGACATTCAACCCACCACCCACCCCTTCTCTGGTTACGAAAGCGATACCGCCTCATTTAAATTCCAAACAACACCCTGTCTGCTCTGTATCTACCCCCACAATGCCCCACATTAATTCGGTACAACCGTCAGACCAGGCACATAATTCGGCTACGGGGTGCAGATTCTGATGAACATCGATTCATAATAAATCGACCCCATTCACCCCCAAAACCCCATTAGGGATAGCCTGAGGAATTCTTGAACGTATTGAATTCTGTTCTACCTGCTTCCGCCTCGAAGGAACATAATGGGAGTCTTGGATTTGCATAATTATTGCGGAAACATGATGATTGAGGCATTTCCGGGATGTTCATGTGGGTGGAAATTGGTATTTGACTATTTTCGATCGTCTTCGTGGGACTGAAACAGAGTCTTCAGGGGGCCATATTGGAGCAAACTTGAGACGTCCTATTGGCATTGATTCGACAGATTTATATCATCTCAAGTTGATTCACAACCAAAATATTACATACTTCCACGTCATCAGAGATCCACTGGTGACTTGCTCGCTTACGTCTCACATATATGGCCGCTATCTATTGAGAAATATGGTGAAACCCTAGCCGTAGCACTGGATATCTCCAAGGCATTCGATCGAGTCTGGCATCAGGGACTCCTCGCCAAGATTCCAACTTATGGCGTGCCCCCAAAGCTATGTTCTCTGCTAGCTAGTTTTTTCTCAAATAGATCTCTCCATGTAGTGGTCGATGGAGTTTCATCTGACTCTCTACCAATAAATGCTGGTGTTCCGCAGGGATTAATTCTGCCTCCAACACTATTTCTACTTCACGTCAACGATTTGCTGCAAGCAACTTCGTGTCCAGTGCACAGCTTCGTCGGTGACAGCACCCTCCATACTGCCTTTTCTTCTAGGGTTCCAATACCAGTTCGCCAAATCAGAAACAAACGAGGAAGGAATGGTAACAACATAAATATGGACTTGGCAACAGTTCTTGAATGGGGATCTAATAATTTGATAGAATTAAACGCAAACAAAACACAAGCATGTCTTTTCTCTAGAAAAGCCGATCATACTGTGCCTAGCATAAAATTGTCAGGAGTAACCATATCATTGAAGTAATCAATTTCGATGCTTGGTATTACAATCAGCAATAACCTTTCTTGGGAGAATCACGTGAGATCCATTGCCGAAAGTGCATCCCAAAAACTTGTTTTTCTGTTTCGTGCCAGGAGCTATTTCACCTCAAGTCAGCTGCTTATGATCTATAAGGCACAGATTCGACCTGTCCTGGAATACTGTTCTCATATTTGGAGTGCTGCACCTGAACAAACCCTAAAACTCTTGGATTCTGTACAAAAAAGGGCAATTCGTCTCGTCGGTGATGCCTCGCTTACAAACTCGTTCAGTTCTCTGGAACACCGAAGAAAAGTAGGCGATCTGTCTCTATTTTATAGATATTTCCATGGGCGATGCTCTTCTGAATTATCAGCAATCGTTTCCCCTCTGGCAGTCTCTTCGAGACTTACCGGTCAAGTTTAGTCTTCAAATCCCTTCACTTTGGAGACCTGCAGAAAATCTCTCTTCAAAGGCTCGTTCATGCAACGAACGGCGAGGCTTTGGAACACATTGCCTAGAGAGGTGTTCTGCCAGGCATATAACCTCCAGAAATTCAAGAAGAACACCAATTCCTACCTGCTTGCCCTTGGTTCTCACGATGTTCTCTGAACATTACAGGATATTCCTTTTCATGAAAACAACAAATAAAAAAAATAATAGAATTATAAGTAAAGTATATGTTACAGCTCTACATCTAGTGATTGAGCCATGGCCATGCCTTCGCCCCTCCTTGGACCTCGAAATTGACAATAATCCCTTCATTAGTGGTCCTATAACGTTGGTAAAAATTTCTGTCTATTGATGGCCCCACCCTGAAAGTATTCATGACCCCCTCCCCCCTTGAAAAACTGTCTGGATCCGCCAGTGATGCACATACTAACAGAAAACCATTCATTCGAAAACTTTATTCGTTTCACATGGATTCCATTGCATTGTTCTTGTGATCCTTTTGAAGTTTTTAATTGCTACCCCTGTTTTTCTAGTTCAACCCCCTTTTAAACCCTATTGACCTATAACACCGTTCCATGAATCGACTTTCCGATAGGAAAACACTGTGTTCGTCGAATGTGGTTCATTTCCGAACGTGTTTTGATGAATTTCCAGGTCTCCCTGATTTTAATTCGAAATTAATTCTCTGGACGCCAAACCTTTGCATACTGCGAAATTACAATCAAATCAAACTCTCGATTCAGCTTGGAAATGTGAATCAACCGAATAGGTATCGTAGAAAATAGATTCGTGGAAATATTGACAACTGAATTCCATGTATGTAAACATTATTTCTCTATGGCATTTATAATTTTGGTGTGTTCAGGATTCAATCAAACTAATTCCTGATGAATTGTGGAAAAAAATTATTTTTTTTAGACCAAGCGAGATGTTGCTCAAGAACATTCGCCTAAAGAACTGCAGATTGGAATTCAGCAAACATAAAATAAAGAACGAATTCAATCAAACACATGATTCTCATTGAACAATTACGCTCACACAACCAATTTGACCCATATAAATCCACAGAACACAATTTGCAGTGTTAATGCACTCAATAAATTATTTAGTTTGGTAATTAAACAGGGCTTGAACTGATTCTCTGGTACAATATATTTGAATTTGATACTTATACTCCATTCACTTTTATTTAATCACATAGGAGGTCATGGTTTCGTTTTCAGGAGTTGGTGCCTCTGATGAAAAGCACAGAACATATGATGAAAAGTCAGTGCGCGAACAGAAAACATCGTTAATGACAGAACGACGTTACCAGTTTCTTTGTTTACATCAAAGTAAAAGTATCAAAGATATTCCACATTTTGTTAGGTTTATAGGTGTTTAATCGTTATTTGCAGGTGAGTTTTTCGTCGAATATCCAACATTAACGTATGTTTATTGTTTTTAGCACCAGTTTGGAGCGTGAGGACGTTTTTCAAGACCAGGACGAATGTTTACATTTCGAGGTTGAAGGGATACACGGGAATTTGATTGAAAAAGCTGTTATTTGGACAGCTTTCGCAGTATATGGATCGGATGGAGGTCGATTAGGATGATATTTTTCAGGTTTTCCAAGAAATTTGGCGATATCTGAGCAGATTTGCAAAAGTTAGGTACCTCACTAATGAGGTGGAACTTAGACCTAATTCCCCTATATGAAACGCCTTTCAGAGGTTGAGATGGTGAGAAATGTATTCTTTAGATGTTGTTTGAACAAACGCAGCCGAGTTTTATATCCCAACATTGATTTCAAGAAAGTTATCAACAAAATAAAATTCACATTATTCTTGATTCTTGTAATTACTCATCAATTCATCTTATATCTTTGGGTTCATTTTTTTAATGAATTCTTGATTAGAATCATCAATTGATGTCGTCAAGTTTTGAACTTTCAGTTCAAGAGGATAATAAACATTAAAATCTTCACCAGCATGCATATGAAAATTATGTGAAAGCAATGCAATTTTCTTCCATGTCGAAAAATAATATATTTCAACAGTGATATCTTGTACTTTTCATGCAAATAACTAGAAAAGGAATCCTTTCTATCAATTCATATAAACGTTAATTATTTTCGTCCATCACATCTTTTCCAATTGAATCATTTTCCGAATAAATTAACATTCTGAGAAATACGCTAAGAATGAAGAAAGGGCAACATAGTGATGACTTGGAACATAAAATTATTTTGAAAAACGTCATAACTTCGATACAGAGTGGAATGTGTCAAGTTTCCAAGCCCAGAGTTGTGATTTTATAATTGTGAATGGAGTATATATGTCTCGATATTTACAGAAACTTCTGGACGACTATTCCAATTCTGTGAAGAACCAAATGACCGGAAGAGTGAATTGTTTGGGGCCGACGCATTCACCATTTTGTAATCGGTTATTTCGAAATTGATACGAAAATGAGACTGACACTCCTAAATTTGATGGGGTTCGTTAACTAAGGCGTTCATCTATGCCCCAGCAAGGAAATTCTCTTTTATTTTCCCTATTTAAAGTTGTGAAGCTGTGGATATAGGTAGATGAAAAAAAATTTTTGTTAACCATATCAATAAAAGTTACAGTTTTCAGTCGAAGTGAAAATCTTTAAATACAAGATGATGACCTATGTTATGGAATATCTATGTTCTATTTGAGAAACTACTGGATCGTTCTTCAGTATCAAGCTCAATTCACCAAATTTACTTCCTATAACAATAGATGAACAACTGAACTTCGCCAGTAAAGTGGCGATAAGTTGTTTTAGGACAAATCAAACACCGACTATATCAACAATTTGTCAACTAAAACCAATAACTGCCCACATTCCCCTTTCTCCCCATCAAATAATCTTTGTTTCGTGTTGCAACAGCCGTTTTGGGTTGTCGCAGCCACTTAGAGGAGATCTCCTGTATAAACAGTCCTTTTGTAGATGGGAAATATGTTTTGTGACATCTCTATTTTTAGCTTCATTCTTCCAGTCGATCTTTCGCAATCCACTTCAGTGGAATTGACACCATCTGGCTGGAATTATGTGGGGAAAATTTCATAATGGAAAGTTTTCTTCGAGAATAAAAATGTTTCAGTATTGGGGTATTGACGTAGAAAATGCATCGTTAAGGAGCATCCACAATGAACATGTTATCCAATATAATTGCATTTGATACCAGGTGATGGCAGTTGTATTGTCCCTCCAGATTAAGTTTATAACAGTTTGATTGACAGATGTATCACATTTCCTATCTTCACTATTCAAAATTCAAATTGCAATCCAGCGTAGAACGCCTTCTAAGAGGAATTCAGTTGCATCAAAGTATATTCTCATTGAATCAAAAGTTGTGCCTTTCTCTAGAACTTCCAAGTTTTCTTGTAATTTGACAAGTATCCATTTCGTTGGAGCTTTCTGTCATAATGAATTTAAACATTTCAAAATCTTACACTGTAGACAATTCGAAAGTTACAACTCTGCATTAATTCAATTGAAAAGTCGCTCAGAAGAACTCATTGCAACCCTCACTTATTCACTAGATATCACTCAATCCTGCAATTACGGAAGAAAATCACATCCCAAGCTCGCAGTCTCACGTCGTATTTTGCTGCGTCAAAAATCGCAAACCAATTCGACCGGCGTCCTTTTCCTGACAGGTCCTGCCGACATATTTCTCGACGTCTACTTCCGCTTCAGAAGAGCGGAAAGTAACCATCAAGCTATGGGTGGTTTATGGCCCGACCTACACCTCGGATTTATTGCTCGAGGTCGCTAAACGGTTAATGCAGAGCCCCAGGGAGGAGGGGTGAGATTGACGTCCACGATAGAGTCCCTGGTTTTCTGGGGGACTCCAGATATGGCGGAGATTAATTGCCATTTTTAGGTTCAACGCTCGTCGGTTTGTTGTTGCGGTTGGGCGTTATCGCTGGGGATTCTTTGGGTTCGTGATGGTGAAGGTTCGTTTCTGTAGTCTTGGCAAGAAGAATTGGCAAAAGCAATCCCAAATTTGAAAACAGTTATGTTTAATTTTTCTGTTTGTATATTCCTGAGCTTGTGTTTAGCTTTGGAACCCATTGCACCAAATATCCAGGTGCAATGTAACTATTACTAGCTGGCCCGGCGAACTATGTTCCGCCTAAATTATACTTACGGTGGATTTCACAGATCGTAATCAACGGTGATCGGAGATCAACGGTTTGGTTCTCTGATTTTTGAACTGTCAAATGTTTCCATGGATATGAGCTATCACACAGAAGAGATACACAAAAATAATATGTCATAATATGTCAATCACTGATAATGGCAATTTTGGATTCAGTTATTTCCGCAAATATATTTATTACCCAAACGAAATTCAAAAACATTTTAAAAATTATGAGAAAAGATGAGAATGGACATCTCACGATTGGAAATCATCGCCAAAATCCGATTTACTTGACATCTCGATAAAAATTCAGTGTGATATTCACCCGCTTCTGGATCTGTTAATAGCCTTTCATGGTACTATAAGCCCTATCTAAATTACACAGTAATTGATTTCTTATGTTCTTTTTTCGACCATTTCAAACCACGACGACCGAAATGCTCGAAAAAAGAATAGATGACATCAATCGATGTCCGTGAAAGCCTCAACAAATTCATCCTCATTTAATTGTGATAATGTCAAATATAGTACCTTCACGATTACGTTATTTGGAATAAATAAAACTATAAAAATAACTAATAATCATCAGTCATAATGTGTGAAAAGCGCCATCTGAAATGGTAAGAACGAAACATTTTCTCATATCTCAACGAAATCTAATCATTTTAGACATCTGTACTCCTACGCTAAGACATTTTGGTTCTGCCCAACAGTGCAGAGTTGTAGGCAACTCAAATTACACACTTTCACAGTGACTATAGAGAGAATCTAGTCACTGTACACACTATTTGTTTATATCGCCATCTAACGCGGAGAGTATCAAATGAAGTACAAACGAATAAGCGGTAGCGTAACTGTAACTGTAGCGACATCTAGTGGCCTTACTCAAAAGGAGGAAAAGCATTTCCTGCATAAGTAAAATTCTCATCGATTTTTTCAAAGTTTTATTGTATTTTATAATAACCAGACCGTGGACGAATCCATAAATGAAGTTTCATAACGAACAGTCCATCCGATCTCGAGTTATAAATGGTGTAACCAACATCTTTCTTTCATATATTTATATTGCTTTTATTATCATTAACTAGCTGGACCGGCGAAATGATACGATGGATTGCACTAATCACCGGTGATCGGAGATCAACGGCTTGGTTCTCTTATTTTTTTTACTGTCAAATCGAGTTGATTCAATATCAAGCTCCTATAACCGGTGAATACGCTTTGTGAAACTCACCGTCGTATAAACTTACCATTGCTGATTTTGCAAGCAGAAGATAAATTATGCAAAATAAGAGTTCAAAATATACAGAATTTTAATACCATTCTTTGAATAAATATTCACATGAAACGAATTCTCTTTATTCAAGCGATACCTAATTGTTGAACATATAACTTTTTGTTTTATAGTTCTCTCATTGCAGTTCCGTCTGATGAACGACACCACGAATGCAAATATGAATCACGACCGAATTTAAGGATGAGGAATAGTTCCAATGTTGAATTACTCCTGACCACTGTATAAACCACTTCAGTTTGGCGACTACATCGCTGAAAATTCGAATTGAAGTACTTTGTCTATGGTATTTTCACATATTTTCATCCTCGATTTCTATTTTCTTGTTGTCTTCCGGAAAATAGATAACCAATGTCAATTTTTAATTATGGGATATTTTGGATTCAGTTATTTCCTCAACTATATTTATTATCCGAACAGAAATTCAAAATCATTTTGAAAATAAAGAGAAAATATGAACATGGACAACCTACCATTGGAACTGATCGTCAAAATCCAAAAATTCACTGTTTCACCAACTTGAGATGCTTACCCGCTTTTTAATCTGGTAACAGCCTTCCATGTTACTATAAGTTTTATGCAAGTTAAACAGTAATTGTATACATCGTCATCAAATGGTGGTTTCATCAAATATGGTACCCTAGCGGCAACGCAATAAACCGCAGGGAAACCTAGTGGCGTTTTTGAAAGGAGGAAAAGCATTTCCTTTATAAGCAAATTTTTCATCGAATTCTTCAGATTTTTAACGTATTTTTTAACAACCAGGCCGTAGTGGTAATTGAAGTTAAGTAACAAAAAGTCCATCCGATCTTGAATTATAAATGGTGTAACCAACAACTTTGTTTTTATATATAGACTAGCTGTCCCGGCGAACTTTGTTTCGCCTAAATGATACTTACGGGGAATTTCACAAATCGTAATCACCGGTGATCGGAGATCAACGCCTTGGTTCTCTGATTTTTGAACTGTCAAATCTATTTGGTGCTAGATCAAGCTCCGATCACCGGTGATTACGCTTTGTGAAACCTACCGTTGAAGTATAAACTAATCATTTTCAAGCAGGCGATGAATTAGGCAAAATATACAAAATGTTAGTACTATTGTTCTTCGCACGAAAAAAATTCTCCTCATTTAAGTGGTATCCTATTGTTGAACATTTAACATTTTGTTTTAAATGCTTCACAGTTCTGTCATTGCAGTAAGTGCCTATCTTGTAATGAATGACAACACGAATGCAAATATAGATCCCGATCGAATTGTATGGATGAGAAATAGTTCCAATGATGAATTAGCTCTGATCAATCGATCACTGTATAAACCACTTTAGTTCTGCCAATACAACGCTGAAAATTTGAATTGAAGTACTTTGTCTATGGTACTTTAACTTCACTTCACAAATACGCTAAGACATTTTCTTATTTTCCTTCTTGACGTTCACCAGAATGAATTCAAATATTTGAACCAACTAATAAAATTATTTTGTGAATAGCGCTTTCTGAAGTGGAAAAAACGAAACTTTTCTAATATTCTCAATGTTGGCTAATCAATATCTAATTAGTGCTCACACCATTATTTTAGACATCTTAGCCTTTTGGTGCTCAGCTTAAAATAATTGGTGAACATCTCAGTTGGTGGAGCAGCGAGATTTCCATGTTCCCATGGATATGGGCTATCACACAGAACAGAAACAAAAATGTTATTACTAATTATGGCAAACAGAAATTCGAAAACATTTCAAAAATTATGAGAGTGGATGAGAATGCACAATTCACGATTGAAACCAATCGCCAAAATCCGATTTACCTGACATTTCGATTAAAATTCACTGTGATATTCATTCGCTTCTTGACCTGGTAATAGCCTTTCATGGTACTATAAGTTCTATACATCGCCATCTAATGGTGAAAATATCAAATATAGTACCTTCGCGATCACCTTATTTTGTTTTGAATAAATAAAACTGTAAAAATAACTAATAACCAGTTTAGTATAGTATAGAACAATCAGTCATAATGTGTGAATAGCGCCACTTGAAGTGGTAAGAATGAATTTTCCCTCATATCTCAACGAAATCTAATCATTTTAGAGATCTGCACTCCTACGCTAAGACATTTTGGTTTTGGTCAACAGCGCAGAGTTGGAGGCAACCCAAATTACACACTATATGTTTACATCGCAATCCAACGCAATCTAAGCTGTAGCGTAACTGTAACTGTAGCGACACCTAGTGACCTTACTCAAAAGAAGGAAAAGCATTTCCTGTATGAGTGAAATTTTCATCGATCTTTTCAAAGTTTTATTGTATTTTATAATAACCAGACCGTAGACGAATCCATATATGAAGTTTCATAACAAACAGTCCATCCGATCTCGAGTTATAAATGGTGTAACCAACATCTTTCTTTTATATATATAGATTATTTGAACCGGGGTCGTTATGGCTCGGTAAGCCTTCCAGGAACTGCGACCATGTAGATCTTTTATTCTCTACCTTATAGTAATAGTTATAGTGAAAAGGGGTTACAGTCCACTGTTGTGTCCACTATTGTGCCTCCTGACAGAGCTGTCATCATCGCGCCTCCTACAGCTCGCCTCCAGAGATTTGATGAAATCTGGGACGGCTTCAAGGAGATTAATTCCCGACTTCTACAAGTTTCTTGTCCAAAGCTATCTTTCCTTTGGCTTGCAATGGCATAGCATTCCGTAACCAGGTGAATAGGAGTTTCTTCCTCCTCCCCACAGAATCTACACTCATCAGTGTCCGATAAACCCATTCTCAACAGATGCTTCTTTAGGCGACAATGTCCTGTGAGAAAGCCAGTGAGTAGGTGAAGTTGGTTTTTACTGAGATCCAGATATTTTTTGGATCTAGCAGTTTAAAAGTTCCGGAGGAACTTTTTAGAGTGATCCATCCCTGGGAGATTCTGCCAGAAATTTTCTATTTTGGTTTTCTCCTTCAGCATAAACTCCTTCTTATAGGTGCATTTTCCTATACCACAGAAGGGTTCTGAGCCAGTGAGTGGCGTTTGTGCGCCCTTTCTGGCCAGTGTATTGGCCTCTTCGTTTCCTACGATTCCCGAATGACCGGGAACCCAGATTAAAAAGACCTTATTCTTCTTGCCTACCTCATTGAGTTTGTTTGGGCACTCCCAAATCAGCTTTGAGTCAATGAAGTAGGAGCTCAGTGCTTTAATAGCAGCTTGACTATCTGATAGTTTCTTTCTAGATGTATGTCTAGACATCTTCCGATTGCAAGTATTTCCGTTTGAAGGACGCTTGTACAGGAGCCTAGCGATATTGCACACTTGGTACTCTACCCTAATCAATCATTGAAATCCAAGGATGTCGTCAATGGTGATGATAAAACCAACAACATCCTTAGGAGCCTTGGCCGTTACCTCGTAGGTATTCAGGACAGGTTTCCCCTCATGAATGGTTCTTAGGCCAGCCAGATCAGGACACTTGCATACCATGTGTTCATCTGTTTCTGCTTCTGATCCACAGAGCCTAAAAATCTCATCTGCTGTCTTCCACATAGTGCCTCGTCAGCAGACCCATCATCACCCGAAGCTCAGCTTGTGGCAGCCTAAGGATCCTACAGGTATAGTTCTGTGAAATCATCATCCATTTCTTAGTCTGAGTGAGTCCAGAAGTGTTCTCCAGAGGGTTATACTGTTGTCCAACTCCCATTGCTGCCTTATATTGGTCTTCTTCAAACCCACAGAAGGGCTGAGGTCCAGCAGGTGTTAACTTTGATGCACTTCTTGCAATCTAATCGACTTTTTCATTTCCTTCAACACCGCAATGCCCTGGCACCCATAGTAGAGAAGCTATGCAACTAAGTTCATAAATTTGCACACATATCCTAATTATCAATCAACAGATAAAATATATCCTTCAACCTTGAAGCTGAAAAAATAAAATAAGAACCCAAAGACCTGAGAGCCCTCCCTGTAAACGTAAAATAAATCCCAACTCGAACAACAGGTATTCTAAAAGTCAACAAGACGAAAAACATTCAAGATTCATCGTCAGGGCGAATTGAAACGAAAGGAGAGGACAAAGTAGAGCACAAAGAATCTCATCCAAATCCAATCAAACTCGGTTGAAGGCTGACTCGATTATATTATACCCGTGAAACGAGTAAATACCTATTCAACTCGACGGGAAGTCGAACGAAGCCTTCCAGAAGGAAAATCATTGTTCCTGGAAGCCGGTATTGAAACAGGGTGAAATGTTTCTATTTAGTTATGCGAGCACTCGATAAATCTTTCACAACCGACATTCTTGGATTTAATACCTTCATCAAGGCAGGGCGAGACAAACCGTAAGATATAATGTCTGATAATCCTGAGGACCTGAGTTTGGAATAACTGATACTCTCCGTTCCAAGAAATATACCACTCAAATTACTGCAGAGACAACGGACAATCTAGTGAATTACTTGAGGTGGCATTCAATTGCAGTAATTTTGTGATTTTGCGCATTAAAAAAATTTGGATGGAGAGTTTAGAAATGCTTGGAATACGAGAGTTCTGAATTGAGAAAATCTAGAATATTCAAGTCAAGTCGTCCAGATTTGACTCGATCCTTCCTAATTTAAATACAGGGCGAGTCTTTGACTTGTACAAATATTTTAACTGTAGATTCCTCTCATCAAACGAAACACTTTTTTCCTATACCATTTTTCAGAATTCGGTTTGGTTTGGGAGATATAGGGTGTCGAAAATCCATGAAAAAAACACTTTTCTGTTTATATCCTCGGAACCGTTATTTCGAATGAACTGAATTTTGGTAGATTGTTTACTCTATTCATGATGTATATTCCTCAATTGAAACTTATTTCATATTTCTACTGGTAAAAAAGTTACAGTATAGTCGACTTATAAATTCACGCAAAAATACTATAAAACCACTTGAAAAAGATGAACGGTTCACGTTTTCGAAAGAATTAATTATTTTAGAAAACAAAAGTATTCCTATATTTTTTCAATAAAACGCGTCGTTCTCAAGTTATTCCTAAATGTATAAGATTGAATTAGAGGAAAAAATCATGAATTTCAAGAATAATCTGAGTGCTGTCCTGAGTTAAATCTCATCGAATATGATTTTTCTCTGGCCTCTCAACAAGTTACCAACGTTGTCAGAATGTTTTTCAACTTTGTCAAGACTAAAACCTCTATGATGAAAAAAGTTGGATGTAGAGATATGTGATAATAAAATTCCACATTCGTGGGACATAAAATTATTCATTTTATATGCAGTTTCTATTTGAAATTCATTGTTACCAGTTCTTCAGCAAAATATCTATCGAAACAATATAACTCGACACCAGAACGACACTAATATTACATCAATTCACTGAAAGTCATTTACATAATCATCACCTGTTTGCTTCATTCTCTGTAAATAAATAAAGCGTGAAATTTGTTTATGCCGTGCTGACTAACGTTTTAGGTTGGACTGGTTGGAGCACAGAGCATCGCGGGTACATCTACGGCCTTCTGAAAGGAAGAGTGGCCTACTCTTCCCTTCAGAAGGCCGTGGATGGCAACTGGAATTAGGAACGTAGCGCTATATTGGCGAGAATCAGAACTACTCTTTCGGCATTTTCAAAGAGCAACGCCTAGACGCCTTTAGCGATTGTGATAGTTCATACGCTAACGATAGGGGACGTGCTGCTTTCTTGAGTTCGCATTGTTTGAAGAGAAAATCGGCAATCTGGCATCGTCTTCTCTATAGTTCTGTGCTATATCACAGAGAATGTGGTAAGCTTAGGTCATTGACCCTGAATCATATGACTTTGGTTAATGGAGTTAGGATAGGTTAGTGAAAAACCATTCTTTATGCGATCGTTTTAGAATATCGAGGAAAATATGAACAAATTATTGGTGATTACAAACTAATCTTCAGGAAAATCGAAGGAGGAACTTATTTTGGTGGGAGAAATATAGCTTTCCAATTGCCGAAATGATCGGACAGATCTTAGTGTTTTGTTAGGAAATATCGTGTTTGTAACATTCTTATTCGAATAAGGTCAGTGCTTGAGTGTTTTCTAATTGTATCAACCAGAACATCTAATAATCACCTCAATTTCAATCGAAAAGTATAAACTTTGAGGTGTTTGCAGAGAATTGATCCAGGCACGCATTAAGCTCAACTTTTTTTTTCAAATGGCTATATCTCTTTAACAGAGCCGAATTCGGAAAAATGGAAAATGAAAAAAGGGTTTCCTTCAGCATCAAGAATCTACAGTTAAAATATATGTACAAGTCAAAGACTCACCATGTATATCGAAAATACTCACGTGGAAGCCAGAACAAGCAGCTCCAATCCCAGGTGGCGGCATTCCAGTTGAAGAGTGGGGGTGAAAGGCTGACGTTGATCCATAATTGAGCTGGTAGGCCGTGTCCAGGATCTTCTTGTGCGCAGACGCGTGTGCTCTGTACGCTGACACGCTCAGCTTCATAGCAGACGCTGCGCACCACTAGTCTTCTGACTACTACCGCTCAAGGTGAGGTTGCGATGAAGGAACCAGGGAAGTAGTATTTGGGAGCCTGGAATGTTCATCGTGCTCTCCTGAAACGTGAAATATTTAGTGAGTTTGGATACTCAAATGAGCCTTTGCAGTTTCTGCAACTGGCTGCGTATGGTAACCTTTTGGTTTTCGTCCACGCATAGGTGACAATAGGGTGTACTACCGCTGTGTAACATGGGCTGAAAAGTCCCGGGCCTAACAAAGAAAACACGTTTTTTTTGGTTCAAAATTAGCTTTATTCATCAACGTAATCTCCATCAAGAGCAACGCAATCATTCGAGCGCCGCTCTAACATTTCAATACCACTTTTGTAGAACGATTCATCTTTTGCCACAAAATAGGCCTGTTTCAGCGGTTACCTCTTCATTCGTGCGAAATTTCTTACCGGCGAGCATTTTTTCAGGTCTGTGAACAGCCAGTAGTCGCTGGGAGCCAAATCTGGCGAATACGGTGGATGTAGAAGCAATTCGAAGTTCAATTCATGTAGTTTTGCCATTGTTTTGATTGACTTGTGACATGGTGCGTTGTCTTGATGAAACAAAATTTTTTTATTTGCCATATGCGGTCGTTTCTTTGCAATTTCGGCCATCAAACGCTCCAATAACACTATATAATATTCACAGTTGATGGTATTTCCTTTCTCAAGATAGTCGATGAATATTACACCACGCACATCCCAAAATACCGAGGCCATATCCTTTACAGTCGATTGTTGTGCTTTCGGGCGCTTTGGTGGAGGTTCACCAGTTGCTGTCCACTCAGATGACGATCGTTTTGATTCCGGAGTAAAGTGATGGATCCTTGTTTCATCCATTGTCACATATGGACGCAAAAATTCCAGTCTGTTACGTTTAAACATGGCCAAACACTGCTCAGAAGCATCAACACGTTCTTGTTTTTGGTCAACACGCGGCACCCACTTTGAACAGAGCTTTCTCATATTCAAATGCTCATGCAATATAAAGCCAACACGTTCTTTTGATATCTTTACGATGTCAGCAAAATCACGCAACTTCACTTTTCGATCATTCAAAACGATTTTGTGGATTTTTTTAATGTTTTCTGGTGTTACCGCCTCATTTGGACGTCCTCTGCGTTTTGCATCATCGGTGTCTCTACGACCACGTTTGAAGTCAGCAAACCAACGTTTTATTGTTGTTTCTGATGTGGCAGAGTCCCCATAATACTTTTCAAGCCATTGCTTCGCTTGAACAGTATTTTTTCCCATCAAGAAGCAGTGTGAAATTGAAACACAAAATAGTTTTTGATCCATTGTTTTGAAAATGAAAATGGACATATACTCTTAGCACAATAACTCACAAACTAATAAACATAATGTCATGAAATGTTGACAGTTATCTTTTGAAGGTTGGTATTAACTGAAAAAAAGGTGACTGTAATAAAACAAGCGCCATCTATGTGTTAGGCACGGGACTTTTCAGCCCATGTGATATAACCACAGGAGACATACACGAACCATCATTCAGTGTGTTTGAATGCATTTGTACTCTAAAGTATACAAAAAATAGTTAGAAATGAAGATTTTATAATTGATATTCTTGCTAACTTTTCATTAGTGCATTAAAACAGCTGTCCAAACTAAAGTATACTGTATATTGATTTCAAATCTGCAGTGTATCAACATTTGAGATATACCTTTCGAAAGGTACTGAAATTTTGTTTTTGCAGGACTCAAAAGGCATAATAATGGGTAAATATCATGTATTGCAAAATGGTGGAGGTGCCAGTATCTAAAAACTCAATGAATTTTCATTCTGACAAAGTGCCAGTAAAATTAGAATAATTTCAAACGAAGGAATAGCTTTCCAAAACGCAGAAGAAGAAGGAAATTAATGTAGAGAATAAATTGTTGAATTACCAAAATGAAAAGAAATAAAAGAATTTTCAGTATATCTCGAGATAAATTCAACCAATTCAGTCGAATCCATCCCGACCCCAGCTGTTATGGCTGATCACATCATATATTTAATGCCATACGCGATACGTCAACGAATGTTCATGATACAGCTGGTTATGGCCCATCATCGTTGGGGATAAAATCGAACGCAGTAAAAGCATATTCGATAACCTCCCTCTCGAATTCGATTTATTGTCCGTGGGGTGTTTTTCTTCCGTTCGCACCACGTCCCACATCGAATCGAGTTAGAGGGCGAGTTTCGAATTTATCGTACACAAAAACGGTGGGCTTTGTTACGAGTTGTACGTCGATGCAGTGTTCGTTCTCGTTTCTTGCCAGAGGAAAAACTACACCTTCAGTCTTTGTTTTCGAATTAGAGTGGTCGATAGAGCTGGGGGTTGAAGCTCCTCTGAATAATGGATATCGAATGAGGGTGGGTATTGAGGAGGAAAATTTGAGTTTCAAAGGAGTATTTTTCAATAATTCGAAACAGTAGCGAAAATGTTTACTTTTAAAGGTTGAATTTAGAGATTACGACATATCAACTACTTTTTACATAAAATTACCCCCACAGTGAAGGTTCACCATTAGCGTGGGAAAAAATTGAACCAACATATCACAAACAAATTAAAACAAATTCAAACGAAACGAATCAAAACACACAAAGAACAAATAATAAATGATGCAATAAAGTAAAAGAGAATTAATTCCAAAGAAGCGCATCAATTTTCAGGAAGACAATTAGTGAACTGTCAATTGTCCTATTTGAATTGTTATACAAGGTGACAAGAAAAACTTCGGACAAATTTTGCTGTGGTCTGGGACAACAGTTTTTCAGCGCAGCCAAATATTTTTTTTCCCCTGGTTTCTCTACACTTTCCCGTACTAATATGTGAATTTTCAGTTTGATATAATTTCATTTCACAGAGTTTTAGAATGTCAAACAAACGTAGTGCGATTTTGGAGCTGTTTCTTCAAGGTAGGCGTCAATGCGAAATTGTTCGTTTGTTCAATGTGCCTCGACAAACCGTGTCCGATGCAATTCGTCGTTTCAAGGAGCTTGGCCATGATGGTCGTCGTCCAGGAAGTGGTATAAAACGCACTGTCAATACACCTTGCAATCGCAACATCGTCAAGAAGCGAGTCAATCGAAATCCGAGGGTTTCCGTGAAGAAAAAAGCCTGTGAGACCGGTTTCAACCGCGAATGAATCAGTCCGTCAAATTGCCAAAAAGGAGCTCAACCTCAAGCCATACAAGCTCCAGAAAGTTCAACTCCCCACGGAGGAAAAACAAGCGCGTACGAATCCGAAGGTGCCGCCAACTCCTTCGTCTCGCCGCCGGTCAGCAATGGGAGCGAATTCTCTTCACAGACGAGAAGCTTTTCACCGTAGAACAATCCCACAACCACCAAAACGACAGAGTCTGGTTCGTAGAGGCTCCCGGTACATCGGCCATCGTCAAAATCCGCAATCCGTTATGGTCTGGGGCGGAATTTGCGGCAGTGGTAAAACTCCCTTAGTTTTCGTGGATCAAGCGGTCAAAATCAATCAAGAAGTCAACCGCTGCGACATCGTCGAGGCCGTAGTACTTCCGTGGACCAAGCAGCACTTCGGCGATACGCATTGGACCTTTCATCAGGACCCCGCTCCGGCTCAGAGAGTGAAAATGACGCAAGAATGGTGTAAGACCCATTTTGCTTGTTTCATCTCATCTGCAGAATGGCCGTCCTACTCACCGGATCTCAACCCAATGGACTACAGCGTGTGGTCGATTTTGGAGCACAGGGTTTGTGCTAAAAAACACAAAAATGTGGAGTCGCTGAAACAATATCTGCGCCGGGAATGGAACCGATTAACGCCCGAGGAGCTGCGGCCCATTGCCGAAAATTTCAAGAAGCGTCTGAAGCTGTGTATCGCCGCCAAAGGAAGCCACTTCGAAACGGCTCAAATATATTATTAACAAATGTTCAAGCTATTATTATTTGTTGTTGTTTTGTTCAATTTCTCCTGTATAATAAAGTTAAATGAAAAAGACTTTGTCCGAGGTTTTTCTTGTCACACTGTATATCCGAAGCAGAACAAACAGAACTGAACAGAAACAACACACAAAAATTCTTATTACCCAAGACTCCTTTCTCGTCAAAAACGAAGAGATCAAGTTGTTCAAAAGGACAGGGGCAATTTTGGGGTACTTGGGCAGGAAGTGCTATAGACACCTGTCATCTTGATCATTTCATTTTCGTTTTGAATGTCTCATTGCCCCTCTTCTATGTGCATCTTATCGTTTGCTGTATATTGTTACTGTTGCATGTTGGCAATTTGTTTGCTTTTTCCTCTCTCAATTGCGATTGCCGATTGGACTTGATTCTTATTGTTATATGAATTGTTAATTGTTCGCACTTTATATATATTAGAATTAGCGAATGCTGCTTTCGGTGTTTGTACACATGTTTGCTTTCTTCTCTGCAAATAAATAAAGAAATAAATAAACAAAATTTTTCAAAGATTACAAGTTCACACAATATATTGGAGAGTTCTCAAATAACTGTATCCTTTTGGAACTATCCTATGTAAGGGTAGCAGTTATACTGCAGTTACTTCTAAAAACACACATCCTGTTTTCCTCTCCACAATAAGTCTTTCGCAACAACATCAGGTAGATTGTGAACCTCCAGGTTATTCTACCCACTCCTAAGACCGCGCTGTTCTGATGTTATTGTGCCAGATTATCCCCCTGTTAATGTAATAACTTGTACACACAATTTAATACCGAGATGGAGCAGGGCTTAGGGTTTGTTGCGTGTTAATATCAGGGTTCAGATAAAGTATCTTTGTTGCGAATTGAAGAGGTAGGTATACGTGCATTCTGCCGTGAATGTGGCATGAACAGCTATTGAATACCTGGGCACGTTCGAATAATTATTACGCCTTCTCATTATGGCAGAACTGTATGATTTGCTCCAATAGTGGTAGTTTGAATTTATTGACTCAGTGAACTTCAGTACAGTATTGATTATCATCGTTGAAAACCAAGCCCGAACAAGTTTTGGAGCAATTAAAGTTTCCAGGATTTCAACTTGGAATTATCTTCAGAAATCGATACACTTTGTAGCATCAACATTCCTAGCAAAAATCCAGAAGACCTTCATATTGTAAATGGGCATTGAGTATGGTAATCCATACCTCGAATAAACACAGTTGAATCTCGATTATTTCTTTTATTTGATGTCCACTTGTGAGTAGTGTAATTCCAGGAACAAAAAGCAAAGTTAAGGAGTTAGACTAGTAAGAGGAACAGACGCTGAAGCAGTTTGAAATTTCCAATTTTTCAAAAAATGCCATTTGACCGGTGAAAATCTGAACTATGCTACTTAGGGCTCTGAATCATTTTCTATTCAATTTAGCGACCTCGAAAACCTACATTATGATGCCAAAGTCGACCATGTACCCCCCAAAAATGAAAATTTTTTCGCATTTTAAATTTTCGATATTTCATTTCAAAGTTTTGTTTACGACCACATACTGCTCAAATTATGGTTGTTTTCGGTTTGCAAAATGACTCTTATTAAAGATTTCAATAGCTGGAAGAACTTTCCCATTCACTAACCCCGATAGATCCTTCTAGATATTTGTTATTTTGATCCAAATGGTGTTTTTAGGGGGTCCTACCCCTTAGTCATTTTTCACCCAAAAATTTAAATTTTTAAAATCGCTCGTATTTTGCACAGAGATACTTGGGACTATGCTGATCAACAATATGTAAACCAATGTCGGTTGCGGTAAGAGAGACGGAGGCTATGTCAGTTTGAAATTTCCAATTTTTCAAAAAAATGCCATTTGACAGGTGAAAATCTAAATTATGCTAGTAAGGGCTCTGGATTATTTTTATTCAATTCAGTGACCTCGAAAACCTACATTTTGATACCAAAGTCGACCATGTACCCCTTATAAATTAGGAATTTTTTGCTTTTTGATTTTTCGATATTTCATTCGTAAGTTCTGTTTACGATCACACACCGCTCAAATTTTGGTTGTTTTCGGTTCGCAAAATGACTTTTATTGAAGCTGTCAATAGCTGGAAGAACTTTCCCATTCAATAACCCCTATAGATCCTCCCAGATATTTGTTATATTGACCCAAATGGTGTTTTTAGGTGGTCTTACCCCTTAGTCATTTTTCACTCAAAAATATAAATTTTTTAAATCGCTCATATTTTGCACAGAGATACTTGGGACTATGCTGATCAACAATATGTAAACCAATGTCGGTTGCGGTAAGAGAGACGGAGGCTATGTCAGTTTGAAATTTCCAATTTTTCAAAAAAATGCCATTTGACAGGTGAAAATCTAAATTATGCTAGTAAGGGCTCTGGATTATTTTTATTCAATTCAGTGACCTCGAAAACCTACATTTTGATACCAAAGTCGACCATGTACCCCTTATAAATTAGGAATTTTTTGCTTTTTGATTTTTCGATATTTCATTCGTAAGTTCTGTTTACGATCACACACCGCTCAAATTTTGGTTGTTTTCGGTTCGCAAAATGACTTTTATTGAAGCTGTCAATAGCTGGAAGAACTTTCCCATTCAATAACCCCTATAGATCCTCCCAGATATTTGTTATATTGACCCAAATGGTGTTTTTAGGTGGTCTTACCCCTTAGTCATTTTTCACTCAAAAATATAAATTTTTTAAATCGCTCATATTTTGCACAGAGATACTTGGGACTATGCTGATCAACAATATGTAAACCAATGCCGGTTGCGGTAAGAGAGACGGAGGCTATGTCAGTTTGAAATTTCCAATTTTTAAAAAAATGCCATTTGACAGGTGAAAATCTAAACTATGCTAGTTAGGGCTCTGGATTATTTTTTATTCAATTTTGAGACCTCGAAAACCTGCATTTTGATACCAAAGGCGACCATGTACCTCTATAAATTAAGAATATTCTGCTTTTTAATTTTTCGATATTTCATTTTTAGGTTTTGTTCACGACCACATACCGCTCAAATTATGGTTGTTTTCGGTTCGCAAAATGATTGTTATTGAAGATTTCAATAGCTGGAACAACTTCCCCATTCAATAACACCCTTAGGTCCCCCCCGATATTTGTTATATTGACCCATATGGTGGTGACTTCCGTCAACCCAAAATATTCCAATTGACATCCTCTCTCACTCAATTCCTCGTGCGAAAAATCAAATAACAACCCCACCCACACAAACTCGTATTAATCACACTCGGAGGGTAATTCCGATCACCGGGTAATCACGGTCATCTTCCCCTGCAGCATAGCAACGACTCAAGACCCCGAATATCTCAACGCATATTTACCAAAGTGACATCGTGTTCCCTGCTCCCATTACCGGTAATTCGGGTGTGGGGACCTGAAGTAATTAGTGAAGATGGTACAGGCTATAGCCACTCCGACAATTGCGTTTAAATTCCAATCTTCGTACTGCTGGGAAGGCCTAAGCGGTCATTATCGCGGACGAAACGGCTTATTGTCGATAATGGCGATTCGATATTCCAGAAGTAACTACCCCTTGGGGTCCTGGATAATTCCGATAGATTTACCCGGTGCACGTAAGCCCTTCGAGGGCAGATTTTTATTGGGTCGGCCGTTTTCGGAATCGAGATGTTGAATTTGGTCGGGTTGGGACTGAAATGCGAGATACACATTCGCGGCTTCATGAACAGTTTTTTTCCCTGAAGAGATGAGAATCTAGCTTTCCCCGAGATCCCTGAGAGGTTGGAATGCCACTGTCTTGCAAACTCCTGTTGACAAGGCCCAAGGGAGCGCTATGTGCTGTTACTGGGCGAAATTCTTCTCTTCAATATAAATGAATCCTTCAAGAAAATATCTATCTATACAATATAACTCGACACTACACGGTTATATTACATCAATACACAGCAAGTCTTTCACATAATCATCACCTGTTTGCATTATTCTCTGTAAATAAATAAATAAATCGTATGCGTCATTCATGGGACGGGGACCACAGACAGGGATGGGACTAACGTTGGAGACACAGACCAACGGTGTGTCTTGCGTGGTGGCTACGATCCGAGGTAGCTCAGTGTTATAGGCGACTGAAATTAAGATCGTAGCGCTATATCGGCGAGAATCAGAACTACTCGTTGGGCATCTCCAAAGAGCAACGCCTAGACGCCATAAGCGAAAAGTAAACAAAACTAGTGCTCTTGCGATAGTTCATCCGTAAACGATAGGGGACCTACTGCTTCCTTGGTTTCGCCTATACCATTGTTTGAGAAGAAAATCAGCAAACTGGCATCGTCTTCTCGAAAGTTGTGAAATATCACAGAAGATGGGTAAGGTTAGGTCATTGGCCTCTAGTCCTATGATAGGTTAATGGAGTTAGGTTAGGCTAGTGAGAAAACAATTTTTCATGAGATATTTTTGGGATATAGAGGGAAATATGAACAAATTATTAGTGTTTACAAACTAATCTTCAGGAAAATCGAAGATGGGTCTTATTTTGGTTCGATTTCTTCGACCGGTACAGAAATTTGAAAAAAAAATTTTTTTCGAGTCATATCGATGCGGGTCAGATCAATTTGAGGTCGTAGATTGCGGATATGTAATCCGATTTCTCCTAGGATCAGTATTTTAGGAAATAAATGGCTTTTGTGAAAATTTTTATAAAAATTCCTCTCAAATTTTGGGAAATCTCTTATTTTTTGAGAACCTATCGTCCTAGCTCGATAATTCACACACCATTGGATCGGCGAGGGAATTTCCTATCGATTAATAGAATAGTCGCGGGAAAACCACCTCACATCGGTTTTTTATAGCGGTCGAAAGTTGGTCGCCACAGATTAATGAAGGGCCGGCTACTCGCATTTTTTTTCATATTTTAAAAACTAATCTCTTTATCAACATTCTAATTACATATTCGAGATCTACGACCTCGAATTAGTTAATGTTTCAAATTTCGAGGCGATAAGATGAGATATAATTTTTGGCAAATATCTAATGCATATGCCTAAAAAATTGAATTTTTCGAAACAAATTTTTTTGTTCAGATTGAGATGGAATTCATACTCTTTACTAATTCGGCGGTGTAGTTTACGAATATGTAGATAGATATTTTCCAAAAAAAATTATTTTTCAAGTTATGATGGATTGAAATTTCCAAATTTTGGACCTTCGCGGAAAAAATCATAAAATTTAAACTGTTCAGAATAGGTGAGAAATAATGGTGGTTTTCGATCATTAAAGGATCAGTTTATATATAAAAATCCGCGTATGGCTACAGTCATTATTCTGGTTGCAGTAACTCTCTAAAGTTGACCAATCTTCTTTTATTTTTCGTTTAAAAATGATTTATTTCCTCAAATACTGATCGTGGTGAGAAACTGATCACATATGCGTTATCTACGCCCTCGAGTTAGTTAATACACTGACCCGGATCGATCTGGCCGCAAAAAAAAATCGAGCTTTATCGACCCGTCTCAGATTTTTTTACGGTCAGTATTTTGGGAAATAAATAGATATTTTTGAAAATTTTATGAAAATTCCTCTCAAATTTTGGGAAATCTCGTATTTTGCAAGAACCTTTCGTCCTAGCTCGATAATTCGCATACCATTGGATCGGCGAGGAAATTTCCTATCGATAAATAGAATAGTCGCGGGAAAACCGCCTTACATTGTTTTTTACAGCCGTCTAAAGTTGGTCGCCACATATTAATGATGCGTTTTGATATAATGGCTACGATATACATAAGTATCGAAAATATTGTTTAGGAGCCGTTTTTTCCGAGAATATTCTATAAATCGGATGGCTTTTCAATTGCAGAAATAATCGGACAAAACTGAGTGTTTTTGTTAGGAAATATCGTGTTTGAAACATTTTTATTCAAATAAGGTTAGTGCTTGAGTATTACCTAAATGTATCACCACAGAACTTGAACTTTGAGGTTTTTGCAGAGAATCGTATCAGGCACGTATTTGGCCCAATTTTATTTTAAATGGCTACATCTCTTTAACAGAGCCGAATTCGAAAAAATGGAAAATGAAAAAAAGTTTCCTTTGGCCTCAACAATCTACAGTTAAAATATGTGTACAAGTCAAAGACTCATCCTGTAGTGAGGTTAAGACCTGAGAAGTGTTGTGTGATTTTTCGGAGTGTTTATATCGGATAATAGACTAGGTATAATCCTTACGAGATATTCACGGGGTCAGCAGACAAGCAGATATTTCTCCCAAACCAGCATCAACCGTGAGTAACATTTTTTTAGTCTTCACTTCGTGTATATTTTTTCATCTCACATTTACATTAGTTCTTCTTGATAATAATTGGTCAATACCCTCTTCTTTTCATAAAAGCTCCATGTATATTCAACAGAAAGTGAATTTTTGCCCCTGTTTGTGCACGAATGTTCCTCATATTTCTGTCCAACTCCCGAACCGTAAATGATGACATTTGATCCCAAATTGAACGAATTTTTCACGCGACTCGTGATTGCTTCGAAACGGAAATAGAACTTAATCAAATATTACAGCGTATCTTGTTGCCTGGTATCATTTATTCAAAGAGCCTCCATATAAACGTACGCCGGAAAGAGGAAACCCAATTAGCGATTCAAACCAATACCTGGGGGAGCAGTATCAGCCCAATTTGTTAATGAAATGAAGATATAATCAATTATTGATGGTTTATGGATCCGGAAGCATTAACTAGTTTGGGGTGACTGCACTGTTATGGGGGCCAATTGGGAAGCCCTCCAAAGGAGGGAGGGGGATGACGTGAGGCAACAACGGAAGCAAAGATTTCATCGCAATAATGAGAAGAAATACGTGAAAAACTCGAAAAAATTAGAAGGGGAAGTACGTACAAAATAACATTATGGTTTTAGTTCAGAGGCATAACTTGTTATTAGAGAATCACAGTAATGTAAAATTCTACTCCTATGATCTTTGGTCCTTTCTTTATGAAATCTCATCAATAATTATGAAATAAAAGAAACAAGGAATAAATTATTCTTAGAACTAACACCTGTCCTCTGCAAGTTGTTCAATCACTCTTAAAAATTGGGTGTTTTCCCACCCAGCTGGAAAATCGCAAGAGTACAACCAGTCCCTAAAAAAGGCAAAAAGACCCTACCCAGCAACTACAGACCTATCGCTCTATTATCTATTATTTCAAAGGTCATGGAAAAAGCCAACAACTTCGAGCTCATGAAACATCTGGAACACTCCGGAATTATCAACGATAAACAATATGGTTTCCCTCATCAGAGATCCACTGGTGACTTGCTAGCTTACGTCTCACATATTATATGACAGCTATCTATTGAGAAACATGGTGAAACCCTAGCCGTAGCACTGGATATCTCCAAGGCATTCGATCGAGTCTGGCACCAGGGATTCCTCGCCAAGATCCCATCTTATGGCGTGCCCCCAAAGCTTCGTTCTCTGCTGGCTAGTTTTCTATTTCTACTCCACATCAACGATTTGCTGGAAGCAACTTCGCGAATGATAGTACCCTCCATACCACCTTTTCTTCTAGGGCTCCAATACCAGCTCGCCAAATCAGAAACGAAAGAGGAAGAAATGTTAACAACATAAATATTGACTAGGCAACAATTCTCGAATGGGGATCTAATAACTTGGTGGAATTCAACGCAAGCAAAACACAACCATGTCTTTTCTCTAGAAAAGCCGATCTTACTGTGCCCAGCATAGAATTGTCGGGAGTGACCATACCATTGAAGTCATCCATTTCGATGCTTGGTATTACTGTCGGCAGTAACCTTTCTTGGGAGAATCACTTGAGAGCCATTGCTAAAAGTGCATTCCAAAAACTTGGTTTTCTGTTTCGTGTCAGGAGCTATTTCACCTCAGGTCAGCTGCTTATGATCTATAAGGCACAGATTCGACCTGTCCTGGAATACTGTTTCCATATTTGGAGTGCTGCACCTAAACAAACCCTAAAACTCTTGGATTCTGTACAAAAAGGGCAATTCGTCTCGTCGGTGATGCCTCACTTACAAACTCGCTCACTTCTCTAGAACACCGTAGAAGAATAGGAGATCTGTCTCTATTTTATAGATATTTCCATGGGCGATGCTCTTCTGAATTATCAGCAATCGTTTCCCCTCTGGCAGTCTCTTCGAGACTAACCCGTCAAGTTTAGTCTTCACATCCCTTCGTAGTCTCTTTGGAGGCCTGCAGAACATCTCTCTTCAAAGACTCGTTCATCCAACGAACAGCGAGGCTTTGGAACACATTGCCTAGGGAGGTGTTCCCCGAGGCATATAACCTCCAGAAAATCAAGGAGAACACCAATTCCTACCTGCTTGCCCTTGGTTCTCACGATGTTCTCTGAACATTACAGGATATTCCTTTTCGTGAGAACTACAACATAAAAAAAAAGATAAACTGGGAGAACGAATATTCATTTTGTCCGTATGCCATGGACAAAATGACATACAGGCAAAAGGCAACAGTAGTGTTGCAACTATTGTACAAAATTATTACTGACAAAGTTCACAAATGAAACGCTTGGTTCTTCTAGGAACATCAGTTCAAGATGCGTGAGCCCAATGCGAGCAATTTATGCATCGGAACTAGCCTTATTCAGGCTCAGATTGGGAAAGGAGATCATTACAATAGACACATGTGACATGGACAGTCGTTTTCATCATCTCGAAAGTTGCTAACAACATTTTATTCATCATTGTCTTCTTTTAATTATGACTAAGGGACTTATGTCCTTTCTTTGGAGGAGGTTTGGTATCATTTTTTGATTTGATTGCAATCATATTGGGTGTTGAAACTAAGTACATAAGTCGAATCTCCAGCTCACGTTCGTCTTGTCCACTTATAAAATAAATCGTCCTTTAGGGACTGTAGAAGTCTCCTTATAGAAACAGCAGGAGTAGGATCAGATGCATCGCCTTTATTAGCCGCAGATGAATGTTTTTGTGCTGATTATCCTAATGCAAGTCCTGGTTCTTTGTTTGCTGATGGAGCTTGAGATGAATTGTCTTGCTTTTGTCCGGTAGATAAAGTTAATTCAGCTGATATACCTGTATATATCATTGTGTCCATACAGCGTTATAAAAATAGAAATATATCGAATGAAAACAAAAAGTATATATTACAAAAAAACAGCTTCGTGAATACAATGACAAATAAGTAAAGTTTGAAATGAATTTACCCGTAGTGTATCAATTACTGAGCACAAGTTATAAAATAAACACTGTGCCATTTTCACCTTATTCTCCTCCCACCTCTACGCTAAAAAAAAGGATTCACCCAATTCCGACCCTAATAAACCCCCGCTGACCCATTAGAAGTTTCGAAAACGCTGAAGCAGCCCAAGTTTCCAAGTCCGAAACGCATGAAGTATCTCCGGCAAGTTGGACAAAAAAAACTGGGCCCTTCAAGGCTATTGTTCTCGGAACGATTGCCACAAATGTCCAATCTTACGCCGACTGCAGGCCCGCTCCCTTTTACGGTTCTCTTCGCTGTTCAATCGAATTTTCACAGCTCGTAAGGAAATATAAAACGACGGGGTCGTAAAGAGGGATTTCCGCCTTTGATGTATTTCGAGTTTCAATATAATATTTCGGGACGGAGGGGCAAAACGATTTATTTTTTGTCGGTGTTTTATTCTTCGCTTAGATGCGAGATAATTATGTTGTTTTAGTATATTTTTTGAACGTTATTTGCAGAGCTTCCAGGTTTGACACTCGTGACAGGTGAAGATTTATGCTGGACGCCCTTCCAAGAGATTATAGATAGTGTTTGGGAATATACTCTCAGATTATTTCAGAAAACCTAAATATTTACTCTTGTGCTTATATTCCTCTGAAGGCTTCTCATGATTTGGTGTTTATCTTCGATTTCTACGGTGGAACGACAAAGTAAAAACAATGTCGATTTTCATTTATACATTTTGGAGAATATGCCCTGAATAAATTTCAAGTCAATCTACGAATATCCTTGAGAATAATCTCTGAAAATTTTCGAAAATATTCTCAGAACATTGACGAGATAATTCTCAGAACATTGATGAGATGATTCTGAGAATATTTTCTAGAATATTCTCTCAATATTTGTGAGGATATTCTTGGGATATTCTCAAGACCATTCTTTCTATATTGAGATTATTCTGAGAATATACTCAGAAAATTCTTGAGTATATTCTAGAATATTCCTCAGATTGTTTTCACAATTCAACCGAAAATATGTTCACCATCTTCTTGAAAATGTTCTTTCAGGATTTTCCTTATTGTTGAATGTTAATTTTGAGGTTTTCGTGGAGGAGCAAAATAATGTGAAATAAAAACATTACTGATTTATTTCCATATTGAGAATAGAAATGGAGAGTATTAATATTTCCATATCAGAAGAAAACTCTGCTGATTCTCGAGAATATTCTTAGAATACTTTCGGAACCTCCATGAGATAATTCTCAGAACATTGATGAGAAGATTCTGAGAATATTTTCTAGAATATTCTCCCTTTATTTAAATTAAAGTACTTATCAGAAACGTAGACAGTTCATTTATCTAATTAAATCTACAGAGCCAACGTTTCGGAGACAATATTTTCTCCTTCTTGAAGAAGGAGAAGAAGACAATATTTTTTTTTTCGAAAATAAATGAAAACAAAAATAAAATACACATAGCACAGAAATAGAATTCAGCATTGAATTTTATATTTCAACATTGAGAATGTGGATATGAGATGGGATCCTTCAAATAATATTCAAAGAGACTATTTGATTAATGAAAACCTCACATCATCAAAGGCATTTCCCAGTGACGATGAGATTACCCAACTTCAAATTTAGGAGCCCCTCAACTGGAGAGATTCAACATGATTTTTTCCTTTTGTCCCACATAACAATGGCGACGTAGCTCGGAACAACAGTAGGTCAAGTGTCATTCTTCACTTCATACAAGGCTATGAGTTACGCCGTGCGTTGAACAAGGATACCATCAGTTTTATCCCCTTTTAACAACACCCCGGAAAACCCTTTCGAAATTTCCACGCTCAAATATTTGCGAAAAGGGTAACCGCGCTGGTTAAGCCGACTATACGCATTATAAATATTGTTTTTAAGCTGTTGTCCGCCTGCATCTCCTCGAAATCCATATAAATTAGGGGCGTTGAGATTTTTGAGGTTGAGAGGAAGAGATTCCCGGAAGACCGAGTATGCTGTATCATGTTCCGTGTGATGAAACGTCAGGGAATATATACGTAAGAAGATTGTGGGGGATGTAGACCAAGATTACACCTTGAATCAATCTTGTCAGGGTGAACGCGGTTGAATTAAATTCTCATACCTTGTGGATAGATTTACATATGCCAGGGTTCATTTTTTCAGGAAGAAACTCGAGAGGGTTCCAGATTTTATCATGATCTAGTGCATTGAACTTTAGCCATGAGAAAAGTTGATGTATTAGATTTTTGTGCATGTTTTCGAAAAAATCACCCTGAGGATTTCTAGACCTAATTAAAGTAAGTGTACATCATATTGCCAGTGAATGGCTCTCTTGCGGCCACTCTGGCGAACATATTGGCCTCTAAGTTTCCTTTAATTCAAGATTGACCAGGAACCCAGCTTAAAGAGACCTTATCTTTCTCGCCTACCCCATTGAGTTTTCTCCGGCTCTTCCAAATCAACTTTGAGTCTATGACATAAGAGCTCAGTGCCTGAATAGCGACTTGACTATCCGCGTGAATGGCTATATCGCACTTATGGCAGTTTTTTCCTTCTTTCATGTCTAGAGATCTTACAATTGCCACTAATTCTGCCTGAAAAACACTCTAGTGGGAGTCTAACGATATTTTTCACTTGGTTCTTGCCCCGTATACTCCAGCGCCTGCGTCCATCGTGGTTTAAGAACCATCTGTATATCATTTCACGGTATTTTCTTCGAGATTGTAGCGGGTGTATTCCCGTTCCCGAAAGAGATCCATAGAAGGATGACGGTGATGATCATTGGATATATAAATCGAGTTCAGTCCTGGTCCAGAGTTTGCAGATCTTCCTATTCATGTTGAAGGTTTCGCTAAGTCTCAGATGCAACAGTCGAAAAGGATTTTGGACCTTCACACTGATTCAATCGTCGGACTATCAAAGCCCATCTAGGATAAACCTTTCCCTTCCTATATCCCTATTTCAATCTGACCCTCTAACTTGCGAAACTTAGGTATTTCCCGAACTTCGATAATAGGAAGCTAACTCCTCTGAAGTATTAAGAGGGGAAGGGACGTATTGCTGGGGACAAAGAAGAAATCAAGACTGGGGCATTGATCAACGATTGCCCGTTTGTTTTTGCGACAGTGGAACGAGAAATCTCAATTTTCGTTTTGATTAAAGTTCGTCCGCTTCATCTGTTTTGGACGGAAAGTTAGCTGGAAATTTTTATGGGGGAAGTTTTGGGAAATGGGGAAACGTTTCGGTAGGAAGGAGTGAAGTGAGAAAGAGTTTGATCCTGATGAAGAAGGTCGTAGTGTACGTGAATGAGAGTTCCATATCAACAGTGTTCTTGTCCAATTCTCAGGTGGAAAAAGGTAGAATTTTCTGAGCACAATCTCAAGGGTACACTTATAATTGTCTCAGGCGTATTCTCAGAATTATCTCAATTTAGAAAGAATGGTCTCGAGAATATCTCAAGGATATCCTAACAAATAAAGAGAGAATATTCTAGAGAATACTCTCAGAATCAGAATCATCTCATCAATGTTCTGAGAATTATCTCATCGATGTTCTGAGAATATTCCAAGAACAATAAAGCAGTGTGTTCTTCTGATATGGAAATAGCAGTACTCTCCATTTCTAGATCTTAATATGGAAATAAATCGGTGATTTTTTTATTTCACATTAGTTCGCTCTTCCACGAAAACCATAAAATAAACATTTAACAAAGAGATGAATTTTGAAAAAACATTGTCAAGAAGATGGTGAGCTTATGTTTGGTTGAATTGTGATAATAATCTGAGAAATATTCTAGAATACCCTCAAGAATATTCTGGGTATATTACCAAGAGTACACTTATAATTGTTTCAGGCGTATTCTCAGTTCAGAAAGTATGGCCTCGAGATTATCTCAAGAATATCCTCCCAAATATGAAGAAAATATTCTAGAAAACATTCTCAGAATCAGAATCATCTCATCAATGTTCTATATTCCAAGAATATTCTCGAAACTAAGCAGAGTTTTCTTCTGATATGGAAATATTAGTACTCTTTATTTCTAGATCTTAGTATGGAAATAAACCGGTATTTTTTTATTTCACATCATTTTGCTCTTCGACGAAAACCATAAAATGAACATTTAACAATGAGAAAAATTCTGGAAGAACATTTTCAAGATGGTGAGCATATTTTCGGTTGATTTGTGATATTAATCTTAGAAATATTCTAGAATATCATAAGAATATTCTGAGTATGTTCTCAAGAGTACACTTATAATTTTTACAGGCGTATTTTCAGACCGCTGCCTTATATTGGTATTTTCCAAGCCCACAGAAAGGCTCAGGTCGATGCACTTTTTGCAAGTTAATCGGCTGTTTCATTTCCATCAACACCACAATGCCCTGGCACCCACAGTGGAATCACTTTATTGCATTTGGCCAGTTGCTTTATAGTGTTAAGGGAGCAAAGGTGTGATTATATCTACTTTCTTCAATCAAGCCACAAAGAAAGAAGCTCCCAAAAAATTTACCCAGATTTTCATTGTTAAATTGGCGCCCAACGTGGGACCTTCCAAATTCCTTATGTTTACCGTTTCATTTGCTTGCCAATTTGGTCTTTTTAATTGTCTTTTCTCTATCGATATTTATTCTGTTTGTCAAATATTGATTCTCCAATGATACTAAGAACTTCAAACTTCCAGATCTGAGTTGAACCTTTTGTGGAATAATTCATGAATTCTATAGTATTTGGGACGATGAAATCACATCAAAACTCCGGCAAACAGCTTTCTTAATTTATAATTGACTTTTCAATCTTTCACCTCATTTTTCAACCGTGAAAGAATTTCTGTGAGTGCGAAGAGTTCATTTATCATTCGGTGTGTTTTCAGGTTGGAAATCGCAAATTGGCTGACTGTTCATTAATCAAATCAATTCCATTTTGTAGTTGACAGGACCAACATCTTCCAATTTTGGACGATAAATATTAGGATATGATGAATCGTTCTAGCTGACGCGAAAATGAAAATAAAATGGTGCTATAAAAATTTGATTAATTCAGTCATGAAAGACTGAAATGAAGAACTTTGAATTTCTCTGAATGTTTTGATTCGATGTAGAGGCAAGATCTCAGTGTTCAATAAAATATAGTTTTCGGTAGCAAAATATTGAAATATTTGTTGATTTAGAAAATATACATTTGGGAATGACGACAAGATCAATAGCTTTCAAATGAGACATAAGAAACTGCGATGTCAGGACGTCTTGTTCTACCGTATAATTCTTCATGTCTACTAACTCCCATCTGTCAACTTTCGATCTGTCACGTCATAATCATGTGACGTTATTGCTGTCAAACATGGCGCGTAATTCAAATCTTGCGTCTTTTACTTCTCTCGGGAGTTGGTTGAAAACATGCAGCTCCTTCTATTAATATCCTCATATGCTCATCCTTATTAACCAAAGAGGGGTTAAAACGTCACACCAAAAAGACGTATCGCTCTGATACATGCTAGGTAAGAAATATTTCCCTTATCTTGTTCCATGCAGACTACAACAGCTCAAGATGAATCTCTCTCCATAAATTTGCATTATTTACTTCAGCAAATTCATATTTGACATCAGTTAACAGGAGATGACTTTGAGAAGTGGTTCCCATCATCCCCCCTTGATGGCGACGTTAATAAACAAAATATGTTAATTCTAGGGGTGGAAGATCGCCATAATTCATCGGAATACTCTGGTGTACGCTTACTTTGTTAGTGTTCAATTTTGTGTTATCGAATTTGGGCTATAAATCAAGAGAAATTAATTGAATTAGGTAGGGCTTGCCTTTGAGGACCGAAAACAATTTTTGTCTAATGTATGAACGGGTTTGGTTCTAATTTTGATGATGCCAGGCAACCATGCAGTACGATCAATCGAAATTCCTCCTTTTCTTTCATTTTTGTGCCTCCTAATTGTGCTATGAATGCAATTGTGTTAATTTATGGTTTACTGATGTGCTAAATAAGCTTTTGCATTTTTAACCCTTCAACGGCTAGCGTTGCATATATGTAACGAAACAAGTGTTGTCAAAAAACCGACAACACAGCTTCAGTTAACACTCTAGTGCAACGCCCATTGGCCGGCGTACTGCCCGAAGATGGCCCAACTCACATATAATAGTAATTCATAAGTATGTTTTCTATCGTCGCTGCGATTATATGCTTTTTGTGAAGTGAAATCGATAATTGATCGAAAATGAATTTTCGGCTCGAGTAAGTACCACTAAATATTTTTCCTTCGATAAATATTGAAAATTTTCTAGAATAATACTGTGGAATAGTTAACCTACGTGACTATGTATTTGTTTTTATTATAGTCAATTGGGTTTTTCATTTATAAGCTGCAGAACTTCGCTGTTACTCAAAAGTAACGCACGCTGTTCATGGTGGACAAAAATGATATTTTTCATGACAAGAATTTTTCCTATCAGACGCGGGTTGACGTTAGAGGAGGCTCTCCATATGGCGTACGATGATGATATAGATGTTCGTGAAATATTTATTGAGCCCCCGATTCGAATATTCTCACGGATGAAGATTCCGGAGAGGAAGATAGTGGTGGAATACTCGATAATCTTTCTGGACGACAACTATCCCAAAAAGCGGAAGTAATTCTGAACCAACCATCCCAAAAAGCGGAATTAATTCTGAACCAACCGGTAGCCTCCTGTTCACCCGAACCAGAAGAATTCTTGTTTGAAAGACCCGGGATGAAAGATATCACTTGGTTGAAGGGTGATTTTGAAGAAATGCCTAAACAATTTCCTCAGCCAGATTACACTAGATATGACAACATGAGTTACATCGATATTTTTGAATCTTTTTTGGATGAAGATATAATACAACTACTTGTTGATGAATCGAATAAATATGCACTTTTCTGCAACAAACCTCATCCGAATATAAGTGAAGATGAAATGAAATGCGTTATTGCAATTCTGATAGTAACAGGCTATAATGAATTACCTGGAAGAGACTTTTACTGGGATTCGAAAGCAGATATGAAAAATGCGTTAGTATGTGATTCTATGAGGCGAGACAGATTCAGACAGATTTTCAAATATTTGCATTGTAGCGACAATACAAAACCCCATTTGGAAGATAAAATGTGGAAACTACGTACACTCATGGACCTTTTGAAACGTAAGTTCATCGATAATTGGATTCCTGAGCAACAGTTGGATTATGACGAATCCATGATCAAATATTTTGGAAAGCATTCCTGTAAACAGTTTATACGTGGGAAACCCATCAGGTTTTGATACAAGATGTGGTGTCTCAATTCCACTTCTGGCTACCTTGTCAATTTTGATTTGTACCAAGGCAAAAATCCACGTGGGAATTCTAAATATGAGGTCCAATTTGGAAAATGTGCTGCCCCTTTGATAAATATGATCGATGAATTTCCAGAACATTGCAAACATCTTCCAATCAAGTTTTATTTCGATAATCTTTTCACAAGTTTTAATTTGCTATATTATCTAAAACAGAAAGGTTATGATGGAACCGGCACGATGAGAGAGAATAGAATTCCCAAAAGTTGCAACTTACCCCCAAAAAAAGTAATGAGTAAAACGAAAAAGAGGGGAGACTTAGTCAGTGCTATTGACAGAGAAGATGGAATTCTGATCACTAAATGGATGGATAATAATGTAGTGATAGTAGCATCTACATGTCATGGTATCAATCCAGTTACTCAGGCCAAGAGATATTCTCAATCAGAGAAAAAAATCATCCAGGTATCCCAACCAAAACTTATAACAGAGTACAATAAATTCATGGGTGGCACAGATTTTATGGACCAACAAATTTCCAGGTACAGAATCTCCTTACGTAGAAAAAAGTGGTGGTGGTCAATATTCACTTGGCTCCTTGATGCAGCTGTAGTGAACGCTTGGATCACATCTAAAGGATGCAAACATCTTCCACCACTAAGTCAACTAGAATTTAGGAGAAAAATAGCCCAAGCATATCTCTCCAAATTTGGCTCAGTTCCTAAGGGAGCATGGAGACCTTCTACATCTAGGTCAAGTACCTCAAATAAAAGAGTATCTGACAATTTGAGATATGACAGGATGGATCATTTACTCACCACCATCCCCAATAATAAGAGACGTCGTTGCGCTGGAGAAGGATGTACATCCAGTGTACGTTTCATGTGCCTAAAATGTGATGTGGGACTCTGCTTGGAGTGTAATGTCAAATTCCATAGAAAGTGAACATGATCTAAATTTTTGTATCCCTAAAACTGCTAGCGTTACTTATATGTAACATTATTTTTTGTGAGAAATATATATTTTTTTTTAAACTGCTTGAATTAAAGTTGTTCAATAAACCTTTTCAAATAAGATTTTCAGAGATATACTTGTATTACAAAGAAAAAAATAATTCCGCCCTTAGAGGGTTAATATTGTTTTTTATTGCTCATTATTTTTCGTTTTCCTCAAAGGGCGATTCTTCTTATGCTTCGAATGGGAGGGAACCCTTTACTTTCAATTCTATTAATTCTTGGAAATAAAGGGCGTTCCTTCAGTCCTTATTCACTGAATTTACGAGCTATCTTCAGAGGCATTTTCGAGGAACCTCCAAGGATTATCCTTGCACAACAAGCCGGAAAAAATTCACAATCTACTTTTCCACGAATCAAGAGTCGTCATCCTAAAACGCATTTATCTTGGAATGCTGCCAGAGGCTCTGACAAAAGCCAGATAAATTCTGGATGAGACATCTGAGAGATTTCAGACACAGTCCGTGTAGGTCGACCGTTCATAATTTTCAGCCGAAGGAAAATTTGCAAGTTTCGCTGAATATTCATGCCATCGGATGAGTTTATCCCATTAGGGGTTCGGGGAGTAGTTGATATATTTAGATCTGTATTGGTATGAAGCAGAAAGAGAAGTCTAAATGAGCTGTCCTACTGGAAACATTCGAAATCCGGATAACGTTCCTGTGAGTGATATATCACAGGAAGGGAAGAGGAAGTTTTAGATTCGGGAATTAAATGAGAGTGAGGTTAAAGTCTACGAATTAATTCTTGATGTGAAACTATTGTGTATACTCCATTCACTTTCATTTAATCACATAGAAGGTCATGGTTTCGTTTTCAGGAGTTGGTGCCCCAGATGAAAAGCACAGAACATATGATGAAAAGTCAGTGCGCGCACAGAAAATATCGTTAATGACAAAACGACGTTGCCAGTTTCTTTGTTTACATCAAAGTTGTTCGCAGATTTTTGGTATTCAATCGATATTGGCAGGTGAGTTTTTCGTCGAATATCCAAGATTAACGTATGTTTATTGTTTTTAGCACCAGTTTGGAGCGTGAGGACGATTTTTAAGACTAGGACGAATGTCTACATTTCGAGGTTGAAGGGGTAAACGGGAATTTCGTTGAAAAAGCTGTTATATGGACAGATATCGCAGCAGATGCATCGGATGGAGCCTCGAGAGGTCGATTAGGATGATATTTTTCAGGATTTCCAAGAAATTTGGCGATATCTGAGCAGATTTGCAAAAGTTAGGTACCTCACTAATGAGGTGGAACTTAGACCTAATTCTCCTATAAGAAACGCCTTTCAAAGGTCGAGATGGTGAAAAATGTATTCTTTTTAGATGTTGTTTGAACAAACGCAGCCGAGTTTTATATCCCAACGTTGATTTTAAGAAAGTTGTCAACAAAATAAAATTGACATTATTCTTGATTCTTGTAATTACCCATCAATTCATCTTATATCTTTAGGTTGATTTTTTTAAAGAATTCTTGATTAGAATCAACAATTGATGTCGTCAAGTCTTGAACTTTCAGTTCAAGAGGATAATAAATATTAAATCTTCACAAGCATGCATATGAAAATTATGTGAAAGCAATGCAATTTTCTTCCATGGCAAAAGTAATATATTTCAACAGTGATCTCTTGTACTTTTCATGCAAATAACTAGAATAGGAATCATTTCTATCAATTCATACAAACGTTAATTATTTTCGTCCATCTTTGCCAATTCAATCATTTTCCGAATAAATTCACATTCTGAGAAATACGCTAAGAATGTAGAAAGGGCAACATAGTGTTGACTTGGAACATAAAAATATTTTGAAAAACGTCATAACTTCGATACAGAGTGGAATGTGTCAAATTCCCATGGCCAGGGTTGTGATTTTATAATTGTGAATGGAGTATATGGGCATACACTCCATTCAGTTCATTTTATAAAGTAACCTGGTTGGCCATAATTTAGGTTTACCAAGTTCTTTCACTTAAAACTGACGCAGGTTGGCACTCGTGAAAGTCAAATAATTCTGAAAGATGTTGCTAAGGCTACATTCTATTCACTCTTTAAATTTGTAAATAGAGTTAGTTCTTTTAAGGTTGGAAAGTGACACAGGTTTCGAAGTACTACTACATTTTCATAATAGAGTATTTCAAATTGTGCGAAAAGGTGTTAAAAAGTTGTCTGCAGGCTCATTTCTTAACAATTTTGAAAAGTGGGGAATTCTATAGGTCCTTCTGTTCGTTTAGAAGTTTTTCTGTCGGGTTATTCGAGTACTTTTATTCTTTTTTCGAATGAACTATCAAAAATTAACGAACTATTCTCTCCATTATTTTTCAGTAAAATTTGAACACTCGTCTCTTGATTTCCGTAAAAAAAATTGCATAACTGAATCTTCCAACCATGCTTCTATACGTGAAATATTTCCACTATCAACAGAGAAAAAAGTTTTTTCAACATTCGCCCGGTCTTTGGAATTATTGAATTCACATAATATTTTCTCGAATTCATTATGTTTCCGAAGTAGATAAACATTTTGATGAATACGATCTTTATGTAGAAAGGACAATATTGAGTATTTATGTGACAGAAAAATGTATGTAACCTAACATTTTCAAAATAAACAGGTGAAGTATGTCAGAATTTCATGGCCAACCGGGATACATTATGAAGTGAATGGAGTATAGGTTTGGTAAGACTATATGGGTCTTTTGAGTTCTGCTTCTATTGAGCGATTATCACTGTTTAGTCTTCGTTAAATGATTAAAAGGATGCACAGACGTTCATGAAAGATGAACTATTGGAACAAATATACCGCTCCACAAAAGTTGAGGAGATTCAGACATTTTGAGATCGTTACAAAAGTTGCCGGTTCTAAAAGCGACATTGGCAATAGCAAAGAATTCTGTGAAGGTGATACAACCTTATAAAACCTATTGTAACTCCAAAAAAGAATCTTCAAAGGTTTGGGTCGTTTTAGGTTCTCCTCATTCGCAAATAATTTTCAGAAAGAAAAATACTGGCTGCCAGTACAAATTTATAGAAAACAATGTTCATTTATAAGAAATCGAATGTTTACTCTCTCATTCCTGAATCGTTTTATCTTCTCTATTTAATATCTTTTTCATTTTCAACAAGTTCTTGTCATTTCGTTTTTGAAAATTTTGGATCAGTTTTTGTTTTACGTTCTCACAATAAAATATTCCGATTTCAAATCAGAGTTAACTTTGATTTAAAACCGGAAAACTTGTTTTGAAATAATGCCTCGACGTAAACGTAAGAAGATTCAGATTCTCATCAAATAACTCCACTTACAATTCGAGAATTAAGGCGGCTTTTTCAGCAACTCTAGGGAGGGATTGATCAAGGCTACTTCAAAAATTTGATCGAAAGTATGCTGAGGCGTTGTCAGAGTGTGGCGGATGCTCTCAACTGAACATTTCCTCAATTTTTTGAGAGAACTGAGTTCATGTTACAAATACTAAAAATATATTATGACCTGAAACTTTGAAACTAAAATAGAAAAAGGGCAAGAGATGAGTAAACATTTAGTTTTTTCATAATTAATAAATGGTGAAAAAAAATTTGAAATAGTCTCAAAATGTCTGAACTTCCCTTAGTTTTGTGGATCAATGTATTTTTATATATTTCCAAATAATCAACTAAGAAATTTCTTAATATTCAAAATGATAATTTATAATCTAGAGAAGTTTTAAATTTCAAATAAACAACATAAAAAATTGATGACAGAAGGAAAATCAACCTATTACTGGCCCACAACCCATCAAAATTTTAATTTTAATTTTCTCCGCAAAGAACGAAAATCACATTTTTAAATATCCTTCGCAGCCTCCCAAAGGACCAAACTTTTCCCATTAAAGCGACGGCGGCGCTAGCCGATACCCGCGAGATATATTTACCTCGGAAAATTTTCAAATTATCCATCTAACGCACCATCGGAAACACTCAACACAAAACCGAACCTTCATCTGGATTTCACTGCGAACAACTTTTTGATCGCGTTTTTCAGTTTGGAAAACACTCGCGATTCACTGGAGGCTAAGGAACTGATGTGGAAAGCGCAAAAAACCGTTTTGGCGAACTCTAGCGGGATTTTCGCCAAGGAGCGCTGCGCACGCGTAATCTTGGGGGGTGGTTTCGGAGCCGAGATGAGTTCGAGAGGAGAGATATGAGGAGCGACATTTCGGGAAAAATTATATTTTTGGATGTGCTTATTGATTTTAATCAGGAATAAGTCACATCATTTTCTATTTGTCTCATTATCCCTTAGGACGAAGACAGATAATAATCCAAATTTTTTTTTCATGAAAGCGGAGACTTAGTTTTTTTTTCTGTTCGGGTGTTATTTCCGTAACCAAAATTTTCCGATGTCAAAATGAATCAATCAAATTCATATTTTCTAGTTCATCAATCTGTACAGCTATACTCCATTCACAATTATAAAATCACTACTCTGGCCATGGTTTCGTTTTCAGGAATTGGTGCACCTGATAAAAAATCTGTGCGCGTACAGAGAATATCTTTAATGACAAAACGGCGTTGCCAGTTTCTTTGTTTACATCAAAGTAAAAGTATCAAAGATATTTTGACATGGGTACAAACGGCAAATTTGAATTGGACCAAAAATCGATTTATAAGCATGAATAAAGCAAAAGTAAGTACTAATCGCCTTTTTTACACTTGATGACGAAGTTTTTTTTAGGTATCTGGCCGTTTGGAAAGATTTCAAACGAAATTCCGGTTTGGTTAGTTTCGGTATCGTTTTTGGTGCTCAAAATTTATTTGGAATGTGTAAATGGACAAAAAAGGCTTCCTTATACGATCTTTTCACGAAAGCGACCGGAAAATATGGTTCAGGTAGGATTTTCGATGAATTATGAGGAAAGAACTTGCAGAATGAAATTGCACGATTTTCGTAAGTAAACGGGTTTTGGATGGCCATCATCGGTCTCTAAATGATTATTGTTGATCGTTTTCACGTTTCAGAAAAAGAACCACTTCGTATAAGCCCATTTTGAAGAAATTTGTGTATATAACATTCAACGGTAGGTATTTGCTCTTAATCGAAAGAATATATTATATCTAGTGCTACTTCTTTCAAAAGAGACACAAGCTTTTAATGCTGTAGGGGCCCTATAATGTGGAGGAGTTTGTGTCATTGTGTCTTATTTTAGAACAGGTGAATGATAAATGTGAAGCATATGTTTGACCTGTTCCATATTATTTGTACAAACCTACTGTGGTTGTAATGTATGAATATTTTTTAAACTGATAAATTACTATACAGTCAGAATATTTTACTCCTTGTTCATAAGATCAAATAAATGAAATGTATATCTTCTACTCTTATTTTTATTAAGTTAGCTATTAAGGTTATGTTCCGAGAAAAAGTTCCTGTTGCATCAGAACTCCCTTCAACGATTTGGATTCCTGTAGAGGGATATAATGTTCCATTACTCTTGATTCAACAATTGATGTCAAGTCTTGAACTTTCAGTTCAAGAGGATAATAAACATTAAATCTTCACAGGTATGCATATGAAAATCATGTGAAAGCAATGCAATTTTCTTCCATGGCGAAAAATAATATATTTCAACAGTGATCTCTTGTATTCTTCATGCAAATAAGTAGAAAAGGAATCCTTTCTATCAATTCATATAAACGATAATTATTTTCGTCCTCACATCTCTTCCAATTCATTCATTTTCCGAATAAATTCTGAGAAATACGCTAAGAATGTAGAAAGGGCAACATAGTGTTGACTTGGAACATAAAAATATTTTGAAAAACGTCATAACTTCGATACAGAGTGGAATGTGTCAAATTTCCAAGGCCAGAGTTGTGATTTTATAATTGTGAATGGAGTATACTGCACAACCCTCCTTTTCCCAATTTTGTACAGTTTATGTCGAAATATCCCCAGAAAACGAGAAAATTGACATCTCTTTCATCGACGAGTCGAATCCCATCTTCCTCCACTGTTCCCGCTTTCACAATCCTCTTACGGGATGGAATAGGATCTGGAATGAGTATCTAATTTCATTTGGAACGGAAAGTCTCCTCCATCTCGCCAAAAACCGCAAGATATATTGGAACCGGATGAAAGGAGAAAAAGGATCAGGATAGTGACCATCTGATTTTCTGTTAATTATTGAAAATGAACAATTCGGATCCCTTCGTCAAATTGATTTATTGACTTGATGTCAGAGGGGAAACGTATCTATTTGAGGAGTTTCCAATTTTCTTCTTTTAATTTCCGACCTCGATAGCTTCATGGAAAGGGTTTCTGGGTGCAGTTTTATTAGCAATTTTGCTTTCTTCTTTATTTCACAGGCATTTCTCTGTTCCTATAGATCAACACTTCCCACAAAAATAAAACTATTAACAATAACATTACCAACAGTTTTATCAATAAATATAGCCATTAAAAAAAATATAGATACATAAGAAAGGGAAATAACAAAACTACAAAGCATAAGAGTTATGAAAAAAACAGGTAGTGACGAAATTTATTCAAAATAGAATTCAATTCCTTTTCAGTTATTTTTTAATTTGGAGAAGAAACACAATAAAAAAAGCCAGTCTATTATAAGACATCTATTTCTCCTCCATCATTTCCCCAAAATTTATAACAGGTATACACTCGAAGAATTCCTTCAAATCTCCACATTCCTTGACTGGTTTCATTTTATCCAAACATTGATCTCCCAAACCTCTCTGTTCTTCCGTCCAACCCAAATCGTCGTAGCTCTCCTGTATGATCTCCTTGATCAGCACTCCATTCTCGTCGAAAGAACCTTCACTTTCGTATCTGCATTTCATGAAGCACATCATGTTTTCACTTGCTTTGTCTGTTCTGAATTGTTTAATTTCTTCTATCTGTACCCCTGCTTGGTCCATGCATCTGTGCATTATTTTTTCGTCTTCTTCACTTGAATCGGCCTTCACCTGAAATTTCAGTTATGCTCGGACAAATTTTGTTCATGAGGGGGACATTTTTTCACATAAAAAACGTCATATCATTACTTGTGCAATCTCAACTCTTTAAATTTGAAGAAACTAAATGGATACTGCGATATGTTGTTTAAAGATTCCTTCCTTCTGAATATGACAGTTATTTATTATTGACATTCGATCAATGGTTTACAAAATATTCAATTGTGAAAATGAAATACCACCCAATTCATTTGAAGCATAATTTATATTTATTTATTGATTTATTCAATAAAGGGTTCTCCAATAAAAGATGTTATTTTGAATAGCCCGCTATTTCGGTAGATGTCACTTTCGAAGCTGTCACTTTTTGACATTTGTGTAGTAGAAACTGCGCCATTAATAAAGATGGAACGATACACGCTTAAACAACACATTTAGATTATCAAAATTCATACAAAAAATGTTGAAATTTGGCAAAGACGATTTGTAAAACTAGAACATTTTTGGGCCGTCAATTCCTCGTCGTTCTTTGGATCAATTACGTCGTGTCTTTGATGATTGGGCTCTTGAAATGCATAAAAATGATTCGTAATTCCATCGAAAAATAATGTTGAGTGATGAGGTCCATTTCTACCTCGGTGTTTCCGTCAACAAGCAAAATTCATCCAATGATATTGCATTTTTCTTTGAATGTCAAAATAACTCTCCAATTGGAAAATCCTTCAGTTAATTCGAGCAAAACAATAAAAGATATAAAATTGACCAAAAGAAGAATAAATATGCAGGCAACCGATAGATATGGCAATAACAGAAGCAATGAGAAAAGATTTCTTCAGTAAAACGAGATGATGTTCTAAACAATCTAGAAAGTTCAATCTAAAGAACGCCTAAATTGATCGATTAACTTAATCGAAAAAAAAATAAAAACTTACATGGTGCATCCAAACCATCAACATGAGGAAAAAACATGGAAAAACTGAATGTAAAGACAACATTATAATATTTCATATGACTTTCAAACGAGATGTGATCGCAGTATGCTCATTTTTATACCTTTCGCAACTGGACAACAAGGTGTAAATAATTGAAGCAATCATTAGAATCATTACAAGTAATGATATGTTAAAATATCGTACGAAGAGGAAATAACTCAATTGTATGGTAATGCGATTCTGTGGGAGTTATGCAAACAAGCGCAATTTTACAATGGATATGAGCACTTATGTGTAATTCGATCAGTACATGAACCAGAAAAAATATACTGCTGTCAACTTTGCATGTTGATTCAAACAAATCTGTAGCTGCATCAACAAAACAATTTTCAAGTTATTAAATCAGATTTCCGTTTGGTTTCGCATTCAGCTCACCCTAGTGGAACAAAGAGGGCGTTATAATCGCGAATTTTACCACCCTTAGCTGGCTGGGGTTGCGAAAATCAATATTCCATGATATCAATGAATAAACACAAGCGAAAGAAGTTTGGCCTAGATTGTTCATGTTTTGAACGTTTTTGATGGTTATCCTTTGAAATATTTACTATACTCGTGAATAATTGTTGGTGAGTAGCAACAATATATTATCAGAGCATGAAATAAGTGAGGAGGTTCAAGAAAATATTACGTAGTGAATATACTCAGGTTTTCTTGTAGGATATAGAATAATAACCATCAAATGGATCAGTCATGTGACATTGCCAACAAAAAATTCCCTCCAGATCATTTAAGGGTGTTTGTTTACCAGGGAGATGTGAAAGAGGACTTGATAACCACCAAAGAAAAAATTAAACATCTTCTTTTTGCATTCAGTTCCATCGACAGCATCTCTGATGACTTTCTCCAATCACTTCCAGATGTTGAAAATCTGGTTCTCAATGGAAACCAAAAATTCCCAAAATTAACTAAAAGCTTCTTCCAGAATTTCCCAAAACTGACACTCATCTACGTCCATAACAACGAAGATCTACAAATCGAAAAAGACGCCCTTACAGACTTGGAAAACCTGAAGATTCTGTCTGTACAAGGTTTAGAATACCAGGAATTGAACGAAGATGTGTTTAAAGGTCTGAATAGTTTGAAAAGATTGTCGATGGTTAAATGCGCCATTTCCAGTTTGAGAAACACCACATTCAAAGACAATCAGAATTTGGAGGAAATCAACCTTTCTACCAATAATATAATAGGTTTCGCCCCAGGAACCTTCGAAGGTTTGGAAAAACTCAAAGAGCTGTCTTTACAGAACAATAAGCTGGGCAATATAGACTGGTCGCAATTCAGCACACTGCCATCTCTCGAGTACCTGGATCTGTGCGACAATCAGATGACTAAATTCGATGTTGCCAAAATGAAGGAGATGTTTCCTAAGATCCAAAAGATTAATATTATGAGCAACTGTTTCACTGAAGATGAGTTGACAGGAATCGAAAATGAACTTATGGGTTTAGGTATTAAAATTGAATAAAATAGTTTTAGTGTTTGATGTTATATGTTTTTAAATAAATGATTTCAGTTATATGTGCTTATTTTTTAATGTATTCAAATTTTTCGATTTATCGTTTTTTATTTTCGTCAAACTGACGTAGTGTTGAGAACTATTTTGAGTGTGAGTCGTTGAATTTTTGAACAGAATATCTTGAATGAACATATGCACGGTATCTAACCGGGGAAAGGATATTTGATAGTATCCTTACATATAGCATGAGTGACTAGATCCTCCACCATTTCGCAACCACTATAAAAGGAGCGTTAGAAAATGAGCTCTATACTCTTTTTAGCATTTGTAGCTTGTGTCAAATGGAGAGGTAAGAAAGTCAATGCTCTCTTCATCAACAAAATCGATTTTTTCAGCACATGCCTAGTTTCAAAAGTCTCTGTACCGCTTGTACCCTAATGGGATATGTGGCAATGACTTTAGCTATTTCATATCATCATTTTATTGAAAATATCTAGTGGGATGCGACATCTAGCGACAAATATTTGAAGAGAATATCTCGGACTTTTTCAAATTAGGGTTCTCGAACTGTTTTGAGAGCGACATCTATCCATCATTCATAAAGAATGCAAGAAACCATAAGGAAACTAGCATTTTTTCACAAAATCTGGGGTTTTGATGGCTGCAATGCTGCAAAAGTGCTTGTTTGGGATATTGGTAGACTATAACTTGGTCTATATGTAATTTCAACAAGAGGGCGCCACAAACCACACAGTCCACGCCCATCACATCACTGAATCAAATTGATTGAACTCGAAGGAGATCCCTGTAATTCAATACAACATTACGAGGTTGAAGGGGTAAACGGCAATTTCGTTGAAAAAGCTGTTATATGGACAGATATCGCAGAAGATGGATCGGATGGAGCCTCGAGAGGTCGATTAGGATGATATTTTTCAGGTTTTCCAAGAAATTTGGCGATATCTGAACAGATTTGCAAAAGTTTGGTACCTCACTAATGGAGGTGGAACTTACTGAACTTAGACCTAATTCTCCTATAAGAAACGCCTTTCAAAGATCAAGATGGTGAAAAATGTCTTCTTTAGATTTTGTTTGAACAAACGCAGCCGAGTTTTATACCCCAACATTGATTTTAAGAAAGTTATCAACAAAATAAAATTGACATTATTCTTGATTCTTGTAATTACCCATCAATTCATCTTATATCTTTGGGTTGCTCGGTTGAAGGAATAAAAAATGTTTTTGAGGTGAGTATAATATACAAATTTTTCAATGGAAGCCATTGTTCTCAGGTACCTGCCCATCATGATATACCATTGGTTGGCAACCTTTTGAGTCAGAAGAGCGAAAAGTAATATTTCATGAAACACTGCATTTTTTTGAAGATCCCGCAGAATGTCAATTTCACCCCTTTTTTGAAACCTCTTTTTTTTGCTGATGGAACTGAAGAGCCACAACTCTCATCAAAAGAGCCCCAAGTTGCCAACACCTGCGGATATACATCTGAAGCAAGCCTTGAATTGATCACTGTGAATATCCATCATCCAGTCTACAATGCAGTTATTTCCATAGGACCATTTATTTATAGAGGGCCTTTTCAGATGAGGTTTTTCCATGAGCTCTTGTATGATACGCAGTACGGTATGGCACCCCATTGCACCTACTCAGCTTACTTTATTTTGTGTCTTAATTTAATATGTATTTGCTCTTAATCGAAAGAATATATTATATCTAGTGCTACTTCTTTCAAAAGAGACACAAGCTTTTAATGCTGTGAGGGACATATAATGTGGAGGAGTTTGTGTCTTATTTTAGGTGAATGCTAAATGTGAAGCATATGTTTGACCTATTCCATTTTATTTGTAAAAACCTACTGTGGTAGTAATGTATGAATATTTTTCAAACTAATAAATTACTATACAGTCAGAATATTTTACTCCTTGTTCATAAGATCAAATAAATGAAATGTATATCAATAAAGCTTTCAGGAATTTTAATTCTTGCTTATTAATTTATAACCAAAACTCAGTAACTATTGCATCTATTCATCTTATTTCTTTGGGTTGATTTTTTTTAATGAATTCTTGATTAAAATCAACAATTGATGTCAAGTTTTGAACTTTCAGTTCAAGAGGATGATAAACATTAAATCTTCACAAGCATGCATATGGAAATTATGTGAAAGCAATGCAATTTTCTTCCATGGCGAAAAATAATATATTTCAACAGTGATCTCTTGTACTTTTCATGCGAATAACTAGAAAAAGAATCCTTTCTATCAATTCATATAAACGTTAATTATTTTCGTCCATCACATCTTTTCCAATTCATTCATTTTCCGAATATATTCACATTCAGAGAAATACGCGAAGAATGTAGAAAGGGCATATAGTGTTGACTTGGAACTTAAAAATATTTTGAAAAACGTCATAACTTCGATACAGAGTGGAATGTTTCAAATTTCCAAGGCCAGAGTTGTGATTTCATAATTGTGAATGGAGTATATGTAAACTTTCTAGTGTCGATTCATTTTCTTTTTCTTATATTGTCAGAAAATATCTCTATGTGTGTTTATATCTTTGAATATTTGTTGGAAGACAGTTGTTATTCTTGTCAAGATCCTTGATTTTTTTCGCTTCATGATTTCATTCTGTATTTTTGTGTAATATTCTTGTACTGATCTATCGGAGCCTCCAAGATTATTTAATTTTTCATTTCAATATTGAGAGTATTTTTATCGAAAAGTGACAGTGAAGAGCCAGGTTAAATAATAAATGGGAACAAAAATGATTTTACTATATTTACATGTCTATTCGTTCTATCGAAATAGTTGACCAATCAGAATAGATTCATATTCACAACGCATTTAGCGAAAGGTAAAAAATCACTGCAAGTCTTCACTGGTGGTACGTTCGACAAACATCGTTCCACTTGACTTTTTTCTTCCTCTGCCATATTCTTTGACCTACCAATCAGCTCTTCCAGAAATCTCAGATTTAGGGTGCCATCTTCAAAAATCAAATCGTCGTTTTCTGCACTGCACTTGAGATAGCAGAGCATTTGTTCGGAAGGTTCACCGGGGTTCCGAGCGAAATTTTCCAAGTCCTCATTTCTGATACCAAACTCCTCTGGACAATTTCTCATCTGAAACAAAAAGAAAAATATTTCTTATTATTTTTATTTTTTTTGTCCAAAGATGAAAGTTTTCAAATAACATTGAATTTGTTGGAATTCATATCTAAGACTGTTTCATGTCTTAAATCTTGTTGGTAGATTCATTTACGTTGATTTTACCTTACTTTCTATGTCTTCATTAAGTTTTAATTCTGTTTCATTTTTTCATTAGGTTAACTTATCGATTCGTAGAGTTTCAATGATTTTACCGTAATTTCTGGAATGCACTGATCGACAGCTGTCATATCCTGACAACTCTGTATCGGAGGAATGTTCGAAAAGCACTCCATTATTTGCGTTTTCAGTGTATCATTGATGAGGTACATGTCGTTTAAGTGTTGGTCAAGAAATTGTTTATTCCATTTCCCATCTTTATCCAAGGAACCATCTTTCTTGTGGCAGCATAACATGAAACAGAGGAATTTTTCTTCAGTGCCCTTCTGGTAGTTGATCCATTTCTCAAGGTCTTCGTCTGATAGCCCATTTTGTTTTGCACATTCGCCTACTATTCTTTCTCTGTTAATTTCGATCTAGAACAAACAATATAAGAAAAATTGACGAATAAAAAGACGAAAGCCCCACCCATGTCCTAAATTTAATTATCTGGAAAAATATTTCACAGTTCACAAGAATTTTGAGGAACATATTTCAGATTTTGAATCCTAAACACCTATTTTTTTTTATAAAGACTGTTCCTTATTGCATTAAAAAAATTGATCTTGCCCATTCCCGAAATTACCAATTCCAAGACTCTAGGTCTTTTCTTTCGAAAGTGTTCGTTTTCACGGCGGACAGAAACGAATTTGACTGAAGATTCGAAAAATACAGCCCTCGTTTAAGTATAACAAACGCTCAAAAAGAGAATTCGACAACTTACACTACTAACACTTGCTGCGATACTCAAACAAACTATCAATATACCGTAACTCTTCATTGTTCACTTTTAATATTCTGAATGCCTCATAGATACTCAATGTCACCTGTATTGTTTCACACTGGACTTCTCGTCATTATGATGCCAAACTCCACCGAAAACAATAACTGTTTAATTTTTTCCTTATGAAACATATTTTTTCGTATAGCACAAACATACCTGTCAATTAGAGAAGTCACTGAGACGTATCTCCAGTGTATTCAACGTATTATAATTAGATTCCCATTACGAAATATGCAATTAATTGAAGTCGAGAATGAATAGCTTTTGCCATCACAGATGACTCTTTAATTATAAGAATATAATATCAACGTGAAAATAATTTTCGTCAAATAGAATTAAAATTTTAATGTAAATGGAAAATGGGTCATTGAAAATACTGCCGTGAAATCAACAGCTTTTGACCTATTATTAGGTAGATTAGCTATTTCCAGTTCAAGACATCAATCTCCTGAACTGATTTAACGACTCTCAACTATATACCTATATATTCTTATGAAATGGAGCTGTACAGATTTGTTCTCAATTATGGCATGTGTCTCAAAAAGGCAACAAGGAACAGATCATTCAAACAAACATATTGATCCATTCCCCGCTCCTAATCTCAGTATTAGCAGAGGAATGTCAAACGGGGCACCATGCAGTTCTGCGTATGATGCAAGAGCACAGATAAAAACCCCAGCAAAAACTCTGTCTCCCCGTATAAGTGTAGGGATATTGGATTTGTTTACGAATATTCATATTGGAGGGCATCTTCTTCTTCGAATGTAATTCTTTCTTCATTTCTTCAAAGGGGTTGACAAAGCATTTTCAAATAATCTGAAACAAAAACCAAAGGGAGAAAAAACGGAAAAGCAAAATCAACTAATATATTCAAATTGTTTTGAAGGTACCAACTCATCTCAAAAATGAATCAGATACTGAATGAGTTGAGTTAAAACCATCTGGAAATTTATATATTGAACAATTATTTACCAAATGGTCAATAGTTTGCTCTTCATGTCCACAATCACATCTCGGGCTATCAATGGCATTCCATTTGAAGAGCATACTATTACAACGCCCATGACCTGTCCTAAGACGATTCAATAGACACCAATTTTTCCTAGACAGATGAAAACCTGGAACTTTCTCAGAAGGATCGAGAATTAAACTTTTATTGAAAAAATCATATGAAGTCCATTCCGAACTCCAAATTTCTTTATGATTTTTTTTAGAATTAAGAAAATTATTTATCCATAGAGGCTTTCGAGATTTCAATCTAGCCATAATAGGAAATGAATTTGGAAAGGAATGAAATTTATCCCAAGACTTCATGGCAGCAACCTGTCTACGAATATGAGGAGGTATTATGTAAGAAAGAACTGATAACCAAGCTAATGGAGTAGATTTAATGGTTCCAGTTATAATCCTCATAGAAATATTGAGTTGCCCATCAATTTTATGGACAACTATTCAACCAAACAGAACAGCAGTATTCAGCTGCAGAAAAAACTAAGGCTAAAGCAGCCGTACGAAGAGTGGTAGCATCGGCACCCCAGGATGTACCAGCTATTTTTTGAATTATATTATTCCTCGTCTCAACTTTAGACGTAAACTTTCCAAATGAGCCTTAAAAGTCAAAGAAGAATCTAGTTTTATTCCAAGATACTTGGGAGCGAAATTATGATTTAAAACTGTATTATGGAAACTAACCCTCAAAGTTTTATGTTTTTGGTGATTATTCAAATGAAAACACGACACCTCTGTTTTAGTGGGACTCGGGCATAAACGCCACTCCAGAAAATAGTTCCTCAAAATTTCTAAATCTTCAGTTAAAGTATTCTCAAGAATGTTGAAATCAGAATGACGGAAGGCAAGAGCAATATCATCTGCATAAATAAATTTCTCGGAGGAAGTATCAGGAATATCACTCAAATATAAATTAAAAAGAAGGGGTGACAACACCGATCCTTGGGGAAGTCCGTTATTCAAAGTCTTGAAACTACAACTATCACCATCAATAAAAACACGAAGTCTCCTGTCCGTCAACATATTCTCAATTAAACCAACCATTTTCCCACATTTCAAATGCTTAAGAAGTTTGATAATTAAACTGAAAATTGTAGATCAAATCGGCACTCTTGATTGTAGAATTTGACTGGTTTCGGAATGATCCGCTATATTTCACGGTGAATGCTAGGAGCATAGAATAACTGGAGGGAAGGCTTCATACGCTCGACAGATCATTTTGAACTGCCAATAACGGCGGAGGTAAGAGTTTCGTGTGACGCCCGATAGATAACGCTGAGATCCTTTATTCAGTAACATGTCAGATATTTTGTTCTATGGCGCTACAATTGCAAAGAATATAATGTGGCTGTCATTGTTATTGATACATTTATGCTTCTTTTTAATTGAAAATGGCCATAAATCATAACATAGACAATATTGATGACATATCATCGCTTTATTCTAATCAACTTTTTATGCGCAATTTTATGGGAAGTCTGTGATCGGTAATAAATTTGTCAAAACAATATCCTTATCGGAAAAAGCGAACATTCAGGTAAGTATTATTATCATTATACGGGAAGACTGAGGTTTTATCTGTTCTCGTGTATTATACACAGAATTGTATGGTACCCCGTTTACATTCCCTCTGCTAACACTTAGATTCGGAGCGGGAAACAGATTTTTCTTCCTATATTCAATCTGATCCTTGTAGCCATTTCTTTAAACGTGCTATATGCATTATATTGTCGGATTTACGAAAAAAGTATGTGTTGCTTTCTTTCAAAAGAATATATATTATGATATAGTAATAAATGGGACCTAATAAGTAATAACAACGAATAACCATTAAAGATAATTTTATTAAGGATAGCCATGTTATAGCAACGAACGACGTTGTCGCCATCTCGTGACCTTGCGGCGAACTGACAAGTTCGGACGTTTTTGGCAGTTCATTTTCGTAGGGGAGCCTTCTCTCCAGTTATTCTATGCTCTTGAGTGAATGTGTGACGACTCACTGTCCACAGCGTGTGTAGTAATCTGCACACGCCGCTCCATGCTTACAAAAATGCACAACAGAGGGCATTCGTCAAAAGGCAAATTGGCAGTTTCCTTTCATAATTTGCTAATCTGATGAGTACTGTGAACGAAGCTGAGACAGAATATGAAACTCATGTTTACTTACTTCTTAAACTCATCATTCATAACTTGAATGGGTTAATGGGTTAGATAAAAATATGAACAACCATAGTTATCCCGAATTATTTATTGATCTCAATCTTCAAACACAATATGTCGAGGATGATAGGACGGTAAAACTCGTATAATCAAAATTTCTTCTCTTCATTCACCCTTTAATTACAATCAGTTCATTTAACGTCATTCTTAAACCTATAATAAAGGTAACTCGATAAAAAACGCACCGATAGTTTTGGAAAACACTGTCTTTAAATTCATAGAACTCTGAGAATCAACAGCCAGACGACGATGAGGTGGCGCACCATCTTGGCGAATGTGAAAATTGTACAAGAACATGATTTCTTGATCGTTGTGGTCATTGCCTTCTCGTGGTCGGTGAACAAGTTTTTGGCCAGCATCCTCATTTTCGATATTCGATTATCGAAGTAGGCGTTGCTCGAATTTGTTGGCACCTCTGAATTGCAGTAGTCTTTATCACAGCAAGATACACACATCTGGAACGGAAAAAATCATCAGAAATAATGATAACACACAAGAATATCCCCAATAGTATAGTGCTCCACAAACATTTTGCGAATGATGAAAAAGTAAAACCACGCAAACCGTCCTGTAAATGAAGTAGCGTGGGCGCCAATTACAATAGGTTTTAATAAGGTTCTAACGCCTCGATATAATTCTCCAGTGTCGACAATGTCACTTTGGGAATATGGAGAGTGATGAGAACTTCATTTGAGAGACGACACAACGACAGCTTCATAAAAAAATCTGATGATATATATGTAAGCAATTTGAATTTTGTGGCCCCTATGAATTGATATAATAATATGCTGAGGCCATATCTACCGAATCTGTAGCGTAGGACTAATGTACAAATACTCTGTGATCTGAATCGATGTGCTTTTCGATGATCTTAGTGAATTTCTCTCTCTCTATCTCTCTCTCTCTCTCTCAGTACCATGCGCTCTAACCAGACGCAAGCAAGGTCAAAGCAAAACCTAACATAACCTGCCATTTTTGTATTCCCTGACGGAGTGTACATTGTGTACCATCTAAGCACACTGATAAATTGTGAATAAACAACACGTGAACGTCGTGAACCACCCTGAAGTGTTTTATTATTTAACATATATGACTTACTTTTTGTGAATCAATCTCTACACAACCGACTTTGCTCCTTTGGCACTCTCTGTCAGTTGTACATTTCTTATTAACTAAAACACTGTTCCCTTTTGAATCCATTATGTGCAGAGTGTGGCAAAAAGTTTCACCTGGAACAAAAAAAACCTTGTCAAATATTTGGAATGCTCGGCATAAAAATTGTGGAAAGCTTTTAGGAATTTCCCAATTTTTTATTTCGTTTTGTACTCAGTGGAAACGAAGGGAAAGATGAAACACTCGATATCGAGAACAGGAGAGGTGGAGTTTTTCTGGATTATTCATGATTAAATTTCCGAAAGGCATTGGTAGATTGAATGGAAAATTGGAAAGGAATTGGATGAATTTTTTATGAACGTTCTGAGTTGGAAACGGCAGAAAATAATACAGATTATATGGATTGTCAATCAGCGAAATGCCGACTAGAGGTTTTTTCTAATTTTTCATCTCCTCATTTGACAGATGATTTTTTAGCACTGGTATCATTGAAACTCTATCATTGGTACTTCTGGCCGAATTCATAATGGCACTTTTTCATGATGCCACAATTTTTTGCTTAACCTTTATACTGTCAAATAGCGCTATACTGACATGAATGCGGTTCGTAAACGTCTTTTCATCTATAGGTAGGAGAGAGTCATTGGTAAATTCCCCTGAGCAAGTGGATGAATTTGGTTAGTGAGACCTTGTTGGACAAAACCTATTTGGATCCTAACCTGAAATTTCAATTGTTTTTTGTGTAAACTGAACGAATTTTGTTTGGTTTTGTTGAGCAGATATCAATAATAGTCTTTTTTGGAAACGAATATGTAGTAATTGAATTTGTTTATCATATAAAATATAGAATTTGTATCAAATAAAAAAAGTATTGTCAAAAAAAATATATTTCTGGATAAAATTCAACAAAAAAGAATTTCAATGGATGACATTTACATATCATCAGATATCAGGGATTCTTCAATCGGCTATTCATCAATAGATGGCGTTGGAATTGCATGTCGGCATTGCAGTGAGCTTAGTGGACGACTTAATCGTGTGGACCAATTCAAAATGACCCCAACAGAAACCAGATTTTCTAATTTCGCCCAAGCGATTTACGCCGAAGGAAAGAGCCAGTAATTCACATCCGAAACGAAGAAAATGGCCGGACAGAGACTGGAATAACACCAGCAATCATTCATTTTTTCCGGGACAACAATGCCCAGGGACAAAGCGTAATGGCTGCCGCATTTCGCGCTTTTATTACCGACCGTGTGTAGGCAGCAATGAATAAATCCAAAGCCCAAAACGGCCCGGCTGATGGAGTACACTTTAATGGTCCGACTAATGAAGAGAGTTGCGAATACACAAAATTGCAATCGGGGTCAGTGTGTTATACTGAACGCGCTGTTAGATTACGAGGGAAGCGGATGGGGTTGCGCGCTGTTATTGTTATTAGGTGGGATGATTTTGACAGTGCGGTACCTGGATACGATCATGGCCTTGAGGATCCGGCAACACCGAAACGACTATTATTGGGGGAAAAGGCGATTAAATCAGCAGGGAGTACCTTATGAGTTTAACGTCATCGCGTGTCAATTAATGATTTAGGGTTTTGAAAGTACTTCGTTCTTTTCTACCCAATTCAGTGGTATACAGCAAGATCCAAGGTCGATCGTGCCCTGGGCTTTTATGTAAATCTAAGTCAGGATAAATCTTATGGAACATTCAGCATGTTCTTGCTGAAATTTGATAGCATTGACCTAGAAGAATGAACAATTCCCTCAATTATGGCTCTCTATTTTTGTTTAAATATTAGTAAACGATGAAGAAAAACGGAGATTCCTATTTATACAGGTTTGAGTTTGAAAATTCTGAGAAATTTCCGAATGATTAGGGCGCAACTAAGTTCCCACGGTAGTTTTGCTGAAGATTTGACGTATTGTCAATTGTTAGCTACAACTTTTTTCCATCTTTCTGGTAGAGCTTCAATACCGTTACGGTAAAACTGTTCATCTTTTGACGATATCCACAAATCAAGCCTGTACCATTCCAGCGATTGAAAGTAAGAGCCTGAAGGTCCACTTGAAAGGGGATTTTATACTTATATTTTTGGCCTGGCGTGTGTTCGTCTATGGTTGGTAGGACTCTATGTTATGTCGTAGTAATTCAGATTCTGGAAATATAGGATGGCAAATAATGAGGTGCAATAGATAAATGAAATTCTTGGTTGGACACAAAGGTGGAACAAGCCTTTATTGGCCCAGCGAAGCAGCTCGAAGGGATGGCTTTGCCTTGAAGTGGGAAAAACGAACGAGATCCAATTAATCATTGGACTCGAAGCAAAAATCCTTTCAGCATACATTACAGATGATATGTTATAAATCCGTAGATCTATCATTGATAGACAGGAACTTGTGGTATGTACAATATGGAGCTTCCTAAGAGATAGGATAAACACAAAATACAATACACCTACAGTTGTCCAAAGGAGATAGCACTCTTACAGCTTCATGTGTAAAAAAATCCTTTCAAGTGTTATGTAAGTAATCCTATTCGGGTTGATTTGGAAGTGGACAATAAACTCTTTAGATTTCCTGTTGACTGAAGAGAGTTGGACTCAGACCGTAGCAATCCTTCCGTAGGATACTTGCCTGGCTCACCAAGGCCAAGGACCAAAGCTTGTCTTGCTGAGGATGTTCGTTTACAGAACTTTCAGACCACAATGCTAGGAAGGATGTTTTCCTTGGGCAGAGGCGATGTAAACAGTTTACTTAGACCTCCAACCATTCATTATTGTACGTAACCTATAACCCTAAAAGCAACAACTTCAATGCCTACACCGTAATGTCCATTGAATAGTTAAATGTGCAGTAGGTCTTACTAACGGTATAACAATATTCCAAAAGGGTTGATCAGAACGAAGTTCGACAATGTTCAAGAGAAATGCAATGATAAAATAGAATAAGCTTGCATGAGATTAAATCCTGTGAATAGAGATAGAGTTATATTAAAATGGAGACAGTGTACATACCAGAGAACAAAAGAAGCGTCTTAAAAATATATTAAAATGACGGATGTATGGAAAAGGAACTCCATTTCAAAAGTACACCTATTGTGAACCAGAATAAAAGTGAAACGGATGAAGACAAAATTAAAATTGTCCGAATAAGTTTCATTCTACTCAGTTGCGCACCAAAATGAGGTCCCGAAAAGTCCAGAAAAATCAACACAGTTTTACTCACCAGGCCGACAAGGTTTGTCAATGGCGTACTGATTGCAGACGACGTTGTCCGACACGTTAACGCAGATGTAACAAGTGACAGCGTATTTATCGAAATCAACCGAAATCTCTCTCTTCTCGAGGTATCCCAGGTCCAGATGGCTTTCGTCTTGGTGCAGAGGTACTTGGGTCATTTGACTGGAGTCTTCCAGTGCCTGATTGGTCATGAATATGCAACTCAGTAGCATGCTAAGTCTCAGCATCACAACCTAAAAAGAGAAAAGAAATTTTGATTTTCATTTCAATACACATGGATTAATTTTGATTAAACTCGATTGGTGGATTTTCTGGTTTACTGTAGACGTCTACTCCTTTCGTATTTCCACACTCGGTCAGTCCAACTATTCCAATACAGGTTAAGAAGATAACTCAACTTTCCCTTTTCGACCGAAATTGAAACCTAGACTTGTTGAGAACCGCAAATGTGAAACATCAAAATTGGCGTGAGGCTTCATAGAACGCCTCTCGTATTTTTATAAGGTAGAATTGCCCTGTGATTGATTAAAGTCTATTCCCAATATCTCAATACCCCCCGTCAGGCAATAGAGAAGATTGCTCTACAGGAAAGTGTTTATACTTTGGCTACTTGGAATATAGAGGGCGGGATGGTCTCAGAACTGTTCAAGACTATCTGACTTCAATCTATGAGGTTGAGCCAAATTTTTTGGATGAGAAGAGAGTGTCCTAGGTTAAGAGATTGAAATCATGACTTGTTGAGAACCGCAAATACGAAACATTAAAATTGGCGCCCAACGTGAGGCTCCATAGCACGCCTCTCGTATTTTTATGATGTAGAATTGCTACGTGATTGATAAAAGTCTTTTCCCAATACCTCAATACCTTCCTTCAGGCACTAGAGAAGATTTCTGTACAGGAAAGTGTTTATACTCTGGCTACTTGGAATATAGCGGGCGGGATGGTCTCGAACTGTTCAAGACTATCTGACTTCCATCTATAAGGTTGAGCCAAATTTCTTGGTTGTGAAGAGAGTGTCCTAGGTTAAGAGATTGAAATCTGGACTTGTTGAGAACCGCAAATGTGGAACATCAAAATTGGCGCCGAACGTGGGGCTCCATAGTACACCTTTCGTATTTTTATGATGTAGAATTCCCTCGTGACTGATTAAAGTCTTTTCCCAATACCTCAATACCTTCCGTCAGGCAATAGAGAAGATTGCTCTACAGGAAAGTGTTTATACTTTGGCTACTTGGAATATGGAGAGCGGGATGGTCTCAGAACTGTTCAAGACTATCTGACTTGAATCTATAAGGTTGAGCCAAATTTCTTGGTTGTGAGGAGAGTGTCCCAGGTTAAGAGATTGAAATCTGGACTTGTTGAGAACCGCAAATGTGAAACATCAAAATTGGCGCCCAACGTGGGGCTCGATAGTACGCCTTTCGTATTTTTATGATGTAGAATTGCCCCGTGATTGACAAAAGTCTTTTTTCAATAACTCCATACCTTCCTTCAGGCAATAGGGAAGATTTCTGTACAGGAAAGTGTTTATACTTTGGCTCCTTGGAATATAGAGGGCGGGATGGCCTCAGAACTGTTCGAGACTATCTGACTTCAATCTAAAAGTTTGAGCCAAATTTCTTGGTTGTGAAGAGAGCGTCCCAGGTTAAGAGATTGAAATCTGGACTTGTTGAGAACCGCAAATGTGAAACATCAAAATTGGCGCCCAACGTGGGGCTCCATAGTTTGCCTCTCGTATTTTTATGATGTTGAATAGCCCCGTGATTGACACAAGTCTTTTTCAATAACTCAATACCTTCTTTCAGGCAGAAGAGAAGATTTCTGTACAGGAAAGTGTTTATACTTTGGCTACTTGGAATATAGAGGGCGGGATGGTCTCAGAACTGTTCGAGACTATCTGACTTCAATCTATGAGTTTGAGCCAAATTTCTTGGTTGTTAAGAGAGTGTACTACACTATGATGAGCTTAGGAGGTCGAAGCACGTATGTAAGTGTCTCAGAACTCTCTCATACCATAAATTTATGTCACTATCTGAGTACCCGTTTGTTGGACCGAGAATAATTAAAGATGGGTAGGTGAACTCTCAATTGAGATGGTCCAATGTGGATCCCTTTAATTTTCATTACGTCTCGACCAGATTGCCGCACAGTTTGTCCATTCGATCAGGACCGGGCCTATTAAAACGTGCCCCGCGAGACGTAGCGCAGTCCATTTCATAATTAAACATCTACTACTCCGCGAACCCGGAAAGGGCGACCTCTAATTGAGTTGGAATGCCAATTAAAGCAATTAAGACCGGGAGAGGTCGCGAACCGAAAAATAAAAATCCGAATGGAGAATACGACCAAGCTTGGAAACTTCGGCCGGCGGGCGGGGACGTTATATCGGCTTCCGGGCCTCGAGGATAGATTAAACTTACCAAGTTCGATGAGAACTCGAACATTACGTCGTTTCATTGTGTCAAAGGGTCCAGGTTCGTCTGAGATTGATTTTGATGCCGAGGGAAATCTGCGACACTATCAGACTTCCCTCAGTTCTATCAGGGAAGGCTATTGGATGTTAATTACAGCAGGTTAACGTGGTTTCGAAATTCCGTTTGTAACATTTCAGTAATGGTAATATAGATAAATAAAAATCTTGATTGGACACAAAGGTGGAACATGCCTTTATTGGTCCAGCGCAGTAGTTCGAGAAACTAAATCATTCGAAGGGAAAAACGAACCAGATCCAATTTATCATTTAACTCCAAGCAAAAGACCCTTCTAGCATTACAGATGAACTGTTATGAATCCATAGATCAATTATTAATAAGACAGGAACTGGTGATATGAACAATATGGAGCTTCCTATACCCTGGTAAGATGGTTACTGGCACAATCCGAAAAAACAGAAAACTACAATACAGCTACAGTTGTTCAAAGGTGATAGGCATATAGACTGTATCACCTTATTGTTATCCCAGTTCTTCGAAGCGCTCTTACAGCTCCATGTGTAAGAATCCTTCCCTTCCAAGTGATTTCCTGTTGACTGATGAACCATTGACCCGGGACAAAGCAATCTTTCCGTAGGATACTTGCACGGCTCACCTAGACCGATGACCAAAGCTTGTCTTGCTGAGAATATTCGTTTACAGAACTCTCAGAGGGAAGTCTCCGACCACAATGCTGGGATGGATGTTTTTCTTAGGCACAGGCGATGTGAACAGTTTACCTCAGACCTCAGTACGTGGAATATTATCCTAAAAGCAACAACTCCAATGCCTCTACCATAATGGCGATTGAATAGTTACATGAACAGTATTTTTGTATAACAACTCCAATTCCTGCCGCATAGGAAGCTACAGATCATTCAGTTTCAGATTATTTTCATCGAGAAAGTTTTAGAAAGATTTTGGTGCTGCAAGCTGATCCGAAAAAGGGTGTTTATCATGGACTCATTGAATCAAGAGTGAGGTACATGATCCTATGTTTGGGTAATGGAGCTGCTACGCATGTAAGACCACTACAGATCGCACAAAACAAAGTAATTAAGACCATTTTTGGATATAGTAGACTCACTTGATCTATAGAGAAACTGGGATAATCTCCATCGATAGAATTCACTATTTGGAAGAGGCTAAACTAGTTGATGGGATCATAAATGCATACTTTGAGACAACACAAGCAGTACACTTTAGCAGAGAAACTCATGAACATGGACATCAGAAGAACCATCATATCACAATGTTCACCAATATTTGTTGGCAGTAGAATCTTTAATCATTTTCCGGAAGCAATCTAGACTGTGATACAGAAAAGAAAATTCAGTAAAGTTGTAATCGATTATGTAAATCAATGCTTCTGATAATTAGAGACTGTTTCATTCATGAAAATAGGTACTGTGTTATATGTTTTGTTTATTCTATATGTTTTTTTGTGGTTCTCACGAAAGGGAATATCCTGTAATGTTCAGAGAACATCGTGAGAACCAAGGGCAAGCAGGTAGGAATGGGTGTTCTTCTTGAATTTCTGGAGGTTATATGCCTCGGGGAACACCTCACTAGGCAATGTGTTCCAAAGCCTAGCTGTTCGTTGGATGAACGAGTCTTTGAAGATAGATGTTCTGCAGGTCTCCAAAGTGACCACGAAGGGATGTGAAGACTTAACTTGACGGGTTAGTCTCGAATGAACGACCAGAGGGGAAACGATTGCTGATAATTCAGAAGAGCATCGCCCATGGAAATATCTATAAAATAGAGACAGATCGCCTACTCTTCTACGGTGTTCCAGAGAATTTAGCGAGTTTGTGAGCGGGGCATCACCGACGAGACGAATTGCCCTTTTCTGTGCTGAATCCAAGAGTTTTAGGATTTGTTTAGGTGCAGCACTCCAAATATGGGAACAGTATTCCAGGACAGGTCGAATCTGTGCCTTATACAGGGTGTTTGGTAATTCGACGTGAACCTTGGAAAGGGATACACTAGACGTTATTTGCAGTGAATTGCGTCGAGTAAAGCATGGTCCGAAAATGTATGGTTACGAAGATATGGCGATTTTTCAACTTTTTCGAAATTTTCTGCTTCGTTATCGAAAATAATTTATTTTGTGAAAACTACTCTACTCAAAATATTCAATGAATATTTTTTTCAAAGCTGAGGAGATGGTCCTCATTTCTTGCGGAAAAGTATTCACTAAAAATTCAGATAACCCGAGATATACAGGGTCATAAATGGCTGCACCTGTTTTCCTCATAAAATCTTGATAAAACAATTGAGAATTACTCAAAAAAAGTATTATGAACTTGGTGTACAGATGTAAAGAAAAACTTCCCTGTTTCATCAGCTTTCCAAAAAGGTACATATGTCAATAATTCCTTCATGCAATCTGAAAATATGGCCGGAAAATCAAGCAGACAACAGACTTTTTCGAGTCATTTAGTGATCGAACCATGGCCCGCTTACAGCTTTCGAATCACGTCGAGTGAAATAAAAGATAATAGGATATCTGAATGACTCGAAAAAGTCTGTTGTCTGCTTGGTTTTCCGGCCATATTTTTAGATTGCATGAGGGAATTATTGACATATGTACCTTTTTGGAAAGCTGATGAAACAGGGAAGTTTTTTCTCCTATTTGCACACCAAGTTCATAATACTTTTTTCGAGTCATTGTCAATTGTTTTATCAAGATTTTATGAGGAAAACAAGTGCAGCCATTTATGACTCTGTATATCTCGGGTTATCTGAATTTTTAGTGAATACTTTTTCGCAAGAAATGAGGACCATCTCCTCAGCTTTGAAAAAAATATTCATTGAATATTGAGAGTCGAGTAGTTTTCACAAAATTAATTATTTTCGATAACGAAGCAGAAAATTTCAAAAAAGATGAAAAATCGCGATATCTTCGTAACCATAGATTTTCGGACCATGCATCACTCGAAGCAATTCACTGCAAATGAAGTCTAGTATATCCCTTTTCAAGGTTCACGTCGAATTACCAAACACCCTGTAGATCAAAAGCTGCTGACCTAAGGTGAAATAGAAAATCAAGTTTTTGGGATGCACTTTTAGCAATGGATCTTACGTGATTCTCCCAAGAAAGGTTATTGCCGATAGTAATACCAAGCATCGAAATGGATGTCTTCAATGGTTTTGTTACTCCTGACAACTCTATGATGGGCACAGTAAGATCGACCATTCTAGAGAAAAGACATGCTTGTGTTTTGTTTGCGTTGAATTCTACCAATATATTAGATCCTCATTCAAGAATTGCCGCCAAGTCCATATTTATGTTGTTAACACTTCTCCCTCTTTAGTTTCTGATTTGGAGGGCTGGTTTAGGAGCCATAGAAGAAAAGGCGGTATGAAGGGTACTATCTTCCTCCAAGTTGTGCACTGGAAACAGAGTTGCTTCCAGCAAATCGGCGATGTGAAGTAGAAATAGTGTTGGAGTTTTGTTTTTTATATATTTCTTTTTTTGGAGTTCGTGGTTATCTGACCAACAAATATTGTACCTGTAGGCCTTGTCATCAGTTCACAAAAACTGTTTTAAGGTCAGCTGTAAATTGCTTGATGAATAAATTCTATGTATTACTCCTAACAAAGTCATGATTTTTCAAAAGTGCGAAGCTCCACTCGATACGATTAGTCGGTAAATTAAAAGCGAAAGTTCGCGAAAAATGTGTCAATCGAGACGGAAAACTGTATCCCGTTTTTCTGCAACGTTAGCGTTCTATGAATACGCGATTTATCACTTTTATTTTTATGTTTTCACACCCATTGGATTCGAACCATATTTCTTCACCTTTATGCGGAAAACGACAGTGAGTGAACGTTTTCATTTCTGGATTCCGAGACACCCTCTCGTTTACGTAAGCTGCAGTAATACTTCATCTTGGAGAATTTCGAGGATGCGAGGCGAAAAAAGGTCCTTATTCTTTCGCACGATTGGGCAAATCTTCGCGTCATTTGAATACCGGAAAAACTATCGAGGTAGAAAATTCGATTTTGGGTTATCATCATTTAGCTTGAATGGAAAAAATTCGCCTGAAGGAATTGTCACGACTTTATATCGAGAAATTCCCCCATGCCATTTTTTTCTGAATTTCCACATTTGTCACCTAAGACGCTGATTTCTATCTCTCTTTCTCAGCAAGAATTGGATGCAGTATGTGGCTGATATTAGGACACACAAGATTTGGATTCAACTCACTTAATTTCACTGGTAAATCGTATTCTCCGGAGTAGAAATTGGTTGAAATTTCCTCCCTTTCATCTCTTCCGTTTCATAGCAGCCAATCTGAAAAAAAAATGATATTGAATTATTTCCATTCGATTGTGACCATTTAGATGAAATCTATATGATGAGAGCTGTATGATTTGCAAATATGGTATTTTTTATCATTCAATCAAGCTGAAACCTGCCAGTTCAATGTTTTAGAGTTTCGAATTGAATACTACAATATCGATGGTCTTGAAAAAACGCCTTGAGGTAATACAAAATGGCCTTTCAATTTTATATTTTCGAGTTATAATGTCATCACGACAATATCTTCTAGGGCTCCAATAGCAGCCAGCCAAATCAGAAACGAACGAGGAAGAAGTGTTAACAACATAAATATGAACTTGGCACAATTCTTGAATGGGGATCTAATATATATATATTCTCATGAAATGGAGCTGTACAGATTTGTTTCCAATTATGGCATGTGCTCGAAAAGGCAACAAGGAACAGATCATTCAAACAAACAGATTGATCCATTCCCCGCCCCTAATCTCAGTATTAGCAGAAGAATGTTAAACGGGGCACCATACAGTTCTGCGTATGATGCAAAAGCACAGATAAAAACCTCAGCAAAAACTCTGTCTCCCCGTATAAGTGTAGGGTCGTAGGGATATTGGATTTGTTTACAAATATTTATATTGGGGGGCATCTTCTTCGAATGTAATTCTTTCTTCATTTCTTCAAAGGGGTTGACAAAGCATTTTTAAATAATCTGAAACAAAAACCAAAGGGAGAAAAAAAGCAAAAGCAAAATCCACTAATATATTCAAATTGTTTTGAAGGTACCAACCCATCTCAAAAATGAATTAGATACTGAATGAATAGAGTTGAAACCATCTGGAAATTTATTGACCAAATGGTCAATAGTTTGCTCTTCATGCCCACACTCACATCACGGGCTATCAATGGCATTCCATTTGAAGAGCATACTATTACAACGTCCATGACCTGCCCTAAGACGATTCAGAAGACACCAATTTTTCCTAGACAGATGAAAACCGGGAACTTTCTCTGAAGGATCGAGAATTAAACTTTTATTGAAAAAATCATATGAAGTCCATTCCGAACCCCAAATTTCTTTATGATTTTTTTTAGAATAAAGAAAATTATTAATCCATAGAGGCTTTCGAGATTTCAATCTAGCCAGTCTTGTATCTGGCATATAACTCATAATAGGAAATGAATTTGGAAAGGAATGAAATTTATCCCAAGACTTCATGGCAGCAACCTGTCTACGAATATGAGGAGGTATTATGTTAGAAAGAACTGGTAACTAAGCTAATGGAGTAGATTTAATGGTTCCAGTTATAATCCTCATAGGAATATTGAGTTGCCCATCCATTTTATGGACATGGGAACTATTCAACCAAACAGAACAGCAGTATTCAGCTGCAGAAAAAATCAAGGCTAAAGCAGCCGTACGAAGAGTGGTAGCATCGGCAACCCAGGATCTAATACCTTGGTGGAATTCAACGCAAGCAAAACACAAGCATGTCTTTTCTCTAGAAAAGCCGATCTTACTGTGCCCAGCATAGAATTGTCGGGAGTGATCATGCTATTGAAGTCATCCATTTCGATGCTTGGTATTACTGTCGGGAGTAACCTTTCTTGGGAGAATCACGTAAGATCCATTGCTAAAAGTGCACCCCAAACTTGGTTTTCTGTTTCGTGCCAGGAGCTATTTCACCCCAGGTCAGCTGCTTATGATCTGTGAGGCACAGATTCGACCTGTCCTGGAATACTGTTTCCATATTTGCTGCACGTAAACATAACCTAAAACTCTTGGATTCTGTACAAGAAAGGGCAATTCGGCTCGTCGGTGATGCCTCGCTTACAAACTCGCTTCACCTCTCTGGAACACCGTAGAAGAGTAGGAGATCTGCCCCTATTTTATAGATATTTCCATGGGCGATGCTCTTCTGAATTATCAGCAATCGTTCCCCCTCTGGCAGTCTCTTCGAGACTAACCCGTCAAGTCAAGTCTTCACATCCCTTCGTGGTCACTTTGGAGACCTGCAGAACATCTCTCTTCAAATACTCGTTCATCCAACGAACAGCGAGGCTTTGGAACATATTGCCTAGGGAGGTGTTCCCCGAGGCATATCACCTCCAGAAATTCAAGAAGAACACCAATTCCAACCTGCTTGCCCTTGGATCTCGCAATGTTCTCTGAACATTGCAGGGTATTACTTTTCGTGAGAACCACAACATTGAAAAAAACCTCTTGAGATAATCAGAATAAACTTTAACCGATATCAATTGTACTATCAACTGTACTTTTTGTTTATTCTTTGGATTCTCATGTGGTTTTTTTGTCCCCTTTAACTGGCCCCAAGCGGGCCCACCGAGTTCATTTCTTGAACCAGTTGGATCTTGTATGGGTGAAGACCAAGATCTTTACACAAAATTTTCTATGGTGTGGATGTACAGAGTTTAACTTGTTGTGAACGTCGACGAATAGACAAATCTGGCTCTTCATTAGCACTATCGCTCACAGCAGCGATATTTTCTTCTGTACGTACAGTACTTTGTCTTGTTGTTTTTGTTGTATCGAGTATAGAAAATGTTGTCCTAAATCTATCGATAGTTCGACGAATAAGCTGCTCTGGTGGACGATTATGTAAACCATATATTTTACGAAGTGCTCTAAGAGTTTGGCGAATGGAAATTGATTTTTAAAATAAATTTCAACAATTTGTGAACGTTCTTGCGGTGTTAGTCTTTCCTTGATAATTTGTCAATGCTTACTGAACAGAAACGTCAACACAACATGGCTTCTACCTTCTGTCGAATAACAGTTATCTTTATCGAAAATTCACTCTAAAAAAACTCCCGATACTTCAGAACCGTATCTACTCTCTCCTCTCGGGATGTGATCAAAAGACTAGCACCTTCGCCATTTTGCAAAACAACACACCATCTCTTGGGGTTACAGATTGGCGAATGCGCAAGCATCGTTGCATTCTGTACACATCACAACTCCTTCTTCCTCATTAGATCCACGAACTCCAGATCAACAATATCCTGTACGATTCCCCTGGAATAATTAGATGCATGGCAAACTCTGATTCCAGCAACCTTGTTTAATTTGGCCGGAAGCATACTCCGGGGAACCCTCGTCACATTTACATGGCGCAATTATCAAGAGAATCAATCAACCGACCCGGAATCCGTAGTCATAACTCCCGTTCGCGACGAAATTTATCTTGTCCCTATTAGGGTAACAATTTCCAGACAATTAGTCAAGGGATTCATAGCTCACCACCGGAAAAGGTCTCTAGAGATCCGGCAAGCCTGGTAGACGTCAAAAAGCGGACCTAATAAAATAGATACTCCAGGTCCTCTGCCCGGTATCTGACGATGTGGGCCATCGCCTGAACATGAGGTTCTGGCTCGAAGTCCTTAAGGGACGTACTTATCTTGTTCTCTAACGTCCGCTTTGTGCCAGATGAGGTCGATCTGAAGATTGCGTCCGAGATGGGCTTGAGAGTAATTGATATCAATTTATTTTCGCGAATGGGGGCGTACATCAACCGTGCTGGATTTACACAGAGGGGGTAGAGGGAATTTGGTTGGGAAACAAAAATACATGAAGAGAATCAATAATCAATAATAGTCTTCATGATTAGTAAAACCAGTAGGTTTTTACCTGTTGAATTTTACCTGCTCGGGCGCCATCACAACACGTTTCAAAAGATTATTTTCGGAACCTCTCGATTCATACTTTCACCATTGTGCACAAAAGCAATGGATGCAATACGTGGAGCAAAATTCGCAGGAAGAACTGCCTGAACGCTTTGAATGTGATAAAGGTGTCACGAATTATCTCTCAGAATTTTCCTAACAGTCCAATTCCTCACATTCGAAGTACGAGGATGTATTGATATCTAGTTAGCCTGGACCAGTTCCATGCATGAACAAAATATTGCGATACCAGATCAACGAACAATAACTTATTAGAAGTGTCAGTGTAGAGCTCGACGTCAAAAAAGTAAACCAGAGTTACGCAACAAATTAAAGAAAAAGATGTCCACTGAAATTGTAAAAATCGAAAAATTGGAGTATCGATTATCGAGCCATCATCAAGTACCTGTATTTATAGGATTAAGAGGTAAGCAGATTTACGAAGATATGCTTATTACCCTTCGTGATCAATGTCTTTCCTATGCGACCGTGAAAAATTGGACTGCAAGCTTCAAAAGAGGTAAATTTTCCATTGAAGATGATGACCGATCGGGAAGGCCAGTTTCTGTGTCAGTCCCCGAAAATATCGATGCAGTTCATGACATGATTTTATCAGACCGTCAAATTGGGCTAAAACGGATATCTGAAGCACTGAAGATTTCATACGAACGCTTTCATCATATAGTTCACGTCAATTTGGAAAAATTTCTGCAAAATGGATCCCCAAATGTTTGAATGTTGACCAAAAGCGTGCGAGGGTAGAAGCATCGCGTTCGATCTGTGCTCGATTCGAAAACGATGTAGACTTCTTAAATTTGATGAGTGTAATCCTGTATTGTATAGAACTTTGGATGTAGGTAAGGGGTGACAACAGGAGGCGAATGTTCTTAAGTCCTTTTATTCATTAACCAACGTGTCGGCTGTAGGTTACTAGCCTTCTTCAGGGTTCTACAATAGTAAAAAATATATAGACTATTATATTTAGTTATATTGGATGTGGCCATGGTCTCACCGAATAGTGGACGCGTGAGGGTGTTACTTGATTATGACAGTTTTCATCCAGTATTTGTTGGGTGACAATGGATCGGTCGTCAATCTCAGGGAGGCAAATATAACAAAGTCGGCGATGATTTTATCGGCGATCAGAAATTCTAACAAATATCACTTTTCTTATTTCGTCAGACGTATTGAAAATTTTTGTAATGGCGGCGAGAAGCGACGCTAAATTGTTTGTGACAAGGGACAATTGACATAATACTAGGGACAACTGACAGAATACATGAGAGTCACAGAATAAACAAAGAATTAAATATCTGTGGTCTGTTCTCTTTTAGGCTCTGGTCATTAACCTATATCTGTCAAACTATGAGACAATCCTGAGGTAACAAATCTGTAATTGATGAGGAATGAATAGATTCGGCTTAAATTACTGATATCGGTCTTTTCATTCATGGTGTTTTCATTCGTTTTTATTCTTCATAAACCGAATTGTTACTATCGATGAGACTTGGGTACATTTCTACGATCCAGAAACAAAGCATCAATCGATGAATGGCGACACTCTGGTTCTTCAAGACCTAAGAAGTTTCGTGTCCAAAAATCTGCTGGAAAAGTTCTTGCTTCAGTTTTTTGGTATTGCCATGGAGTAATCATTATTGATTTTTTTGGATAAGGGTAGAACAATAACTGGAGATTACTATTCGACATTACTGACCACCCTATGGGAAAAAATTAAAGAGAAAAGACGCGGAAAGCTATCCATAGGTATTTTGTTTTTACAGGACAACGCCCCAGTACACAAATTTCATGTTGCCATGCAAAAAATTTGTGATTTAGGGTTAGAATTACTATAACGCCCCCCTTATTTACCAGATTCAGCTCTGTCCGACTATCATCTCTATCCTCAACTGAAAAAAAGTTTAAAAGGTCCTAAATTTTCTACCAACGAGGAGGTAATAAAAGCTGTGGAGGACTGGTTTGCAGAGCAAAAAGAACCATTTTTTTGAAAGGTCTAGAGATGTTGCATGTTTGGTTCTATAGTAGGCTAAGAATTTTTCAATATATCCTCGTATTTGCACGTTTTCGCGTACAGTACCTGGATCATTTTTTATCATGCCCAGCACATTGTCTTCCACTTCTACCGTTCTTACAGTTCTTGGCTTGCCTGGTCCTCCACTTCGCTTCAATGTTTTCGTTTCTCGAAGACTTCGATGAATACTTTGAAATATTATTCTTTTGAATGAAACATTTCTGTATTTTAGAAATTTTCGCGAAATGTCTCTGAATGTTTTTCCTCCAATATCTTCGCAACAAAGCGCTTTTTCGAAAATAATCAAAGGATTGTAACATTCCAAGTTTGTTAATCCTAGGAACATTATGAAAAAGAGAAAAGGGGCAACCCTGCTCTGAAGAGCTGAGGGTAGAATTACGTTAAAGGGGGTTTTATACTCATATTTTTGGCTTGTGATGTGATCGTCTAGATTGGTAGAACTCTATGTTATGTCGTAGTCGTAGTAATTCAGATTCGTAATAACTCAGATTAGTGAAATATAGGATGGGAAATAATGAGGTAAAATAGATAAATAATACACTAGATTGGACATAAAGATGGAACAAGAGCCTTTATTCGTCCAGCACCATAGTTCGAAGAACCATAGCTATATGAAGGAAAAACGAACGAGAATCAATTGAAACTCAAAGCCAAAAACCTTCTAGCATTACAGATGATATGTTTACAATCCATAGAACAATTATTAATAAGACGAGCACTGGTGATATGTATGATATGGGGCTTCCTATACTCCGGTAAGGTTATTACTGGCACAATTGTGATAAAAAGCAGAATCGAATACATCCAAAGTTATCCGAAGGTTACAGGCATATAGAGTGTGTCACCTGATTATTAATGAAATTCATAAGCAGTATCCTTGTAGTTCCTAGTGTGAGAATCCTTCCTTCTAAGTGTTATGTGTGAGATCATAGCCGTTGCGTGGGTTTGGAAGTGACGATAAACTACTTATATTTCCTGTTAACTGATGAACGGTGGAACCAGATCGAAGCAATCCTTCACTTGCCTGGCTCGCCATGGCCCGAAGACGAGGCTATGTTTACTGGGGACGTTCGTTATAGAACTCCCAGAGGAATTCTCACTGCCACTGTTGTGGGGGATGTTTTCCTTGGCACAGGCGATATAAACAGTTTAACCTAGGCCTCCAAACCATTGATTATTGTACGTAAAATATTATACTAAAAGCAACAACTCCAAATGCCTATACCATTGTGTCGAATGAATAGTTAAATGTACAGTAGACCTTACGAACAGTATAAGAATATTCCAAATGAGTTAGTAGCAGAACAGAGTTCCACAATATTCAATAGAAATGCAATAATAAAATAGAACAAGCTTACATCAGATTAAATCCTGTGAAATGAAACAGTTATTTAAATGGAGATCGTGTACATACCAGATAACAAAGAAGCGTCTTTAAAATATACTAAAATGGCGGATTCCTAGGAGAGGAACTCCATTTCAAAGGAACACTATTGTGAACCAACATGAAAGTGAAAACACACCGCAGCCGAGTGAAAGTGAAGTAAAAAAGGCCCTTCCATTCGTTGTCTTTTCGGAGGTTAGTTTTTCTTCCACAGAATCGTATTTCTTCGATGGTCACAGAAGAACGAGTTTACTTCTTGGTGGATCTTCGATATGATTAAAATCTCCTATTTATAAAGATCCGAATTGCCTAAAGTATTGCTTAAAGTCGTACTAATATTCATCATTCATAGAATTATAAAATAATATCAAATAAGTTCATTCAACGTAGTTCCACGTTTCGACAACAGACGTTGCAAAGTTGGAAGCCATGGAGTCTGGCAACGGTGCATTTTATTTTATTGCAGGGTAGGAAATTCAGATATGTTACAGGATAAAATATCTTTAAAATAGTCCAAGGACTATCCAATAGAATTTTTGCCGCATGTTCACCCAACACCCTGTTTATCATTTGGCACAGACTCCGTCTATGGCTCATTTGTTCCCAATGAATCTGGAACATCAGGCCAAATTCAATTTCTGGCCGATCGGGATCGATGCAACAAAAACCGGGGATGGATAAGACCGCGTCAGCGATACAAGTTTGTTCACGTCCAACTTAGAGTGACTGTTCTGGCTAACGAGCGTCTACAGTAGGCCATTAATTCCGCACTGTTTCCAAATTGGCGTACGCCCACGGAGTAGTCTGCGATCATCAATATCGTGCTTTCGGACAATACAAAACGGTTCTGAGGCCGCTTTCGCCCCGGAAAAAAGGGGTACTCGCTGGAAGACGGGCCTGTGCGGGCTGTTGGTTTTGGAGCTGGGGCGTTCGTGACTGAATATCGTACTATTAGGAGGGAATGGGGTTTGAATGGGAGAAAGGGGAGGATTCGATGTAGAACATTCTGTTGTTGGATTGAATTTAATACATTTAGGAAGATGGACTTTTTTTGTGTAGCGGTTTGAGCATGGCTGTCTAGACTCTAGGGGAATGTGAAAAAAGGTCTTGGGATTTTACAGAGAGGGACACTCTTTATGAATCTTGGACTAGAGAAAGAGGAGACGTGCCTTTCAGTAATAAATAATGAAGCCAATTTTCAAAATCATCGAATCTGAACTGCGTAACTGTACGAGGATATATCGAAAAATTCTTAGCCTACTATAGAACCAAACAAAATTTCAATGTAAAAATATTTCATTACTCCTCTGAATTGAATACATTTAGTACAGGGAACCTGCAACGTCTCTAGACCTTTCAAAAAAAATGTTTCTTCTTGCTCTGTAAACCAGTCCTCCACAGCTTTCAATACCTCCTCGTTGAAAGATCTTTTAAACTTTTTCTGAGTTGAGGAAAGAGATGAAAGTCGGACGTAGACAAATCTTGTGAATACGGGGGGTGTTCTAGTAATTCTAACCCTAAATCACGAATTTTTCGCATGGCAACATGAGATTTGTGTACTGGGGCGTTGTCCTGTGAAAACGAAAAACCTTTGGATAGCTTTCCACGTCTCTTCTCTTTCATTTTTTCCCGTAGAGTGGTCAGTAATGTCCAATAGTAATCTCCAGTTATTATTTTACCCTTATCCAAAAAATCAATCATATTACTCCATGGCAATCCCAAAAAACTGAAGCAAGAACTTTTCCAGCAGATTTTTGGACACGAAATTTCTTAGGTCTTGTAGAACCAGAGTGTCGCCATTCCATCGATTGTTGCTTTGTTTCTGGATCGTAGAAATGTACCCAAGTCTCATCCATAGTAACAATTCGGTTCAAGTAGTCTACATCGTTCTCAAATCGAGCACAGATCGAACGCGATGCTTCTACCCTTGCAAGCTTTTGGTCAACATTCAAACTTTTGGGGATCCATTTTGATGAAATTTTTCTCATGTCCAAATTTACGTGAACTATATGATGAACGCGTTCGTATGAAATCTTCAGTGCTTCAGATATCCGTTTTAGCCCAATTCGACGGTCTGATAAAATCATGTCATGAACTGCATTGATATTTTCGGGAACTGGCACAGAAACTGGCCTTTCCGATCGGTCATCATCTTCAATGGAAAATTTACCTCTCTTGAAGCTTGCAGTCCAATTTTTCATAGTCGCATACGAAGGACATTGATCACCAAGGGTATTAAGCATATCTTCGTAAATCTGCTTACATCTTAACCCTTTTAAATACAGGTACTTGATGATGGCTCGATACTCCAATTTTTCGATTTTTGCTATTTACATCTTTTTTTTAAATTTATTGCGTAACTCTGGTTTACTTTTTTACGCCGAACTCTACACTGACACTTCAAATAAGTTATTGTTAGTTGATATGGTATCGCAATATTCTGTTTATGCATGGAACTGGTCTAGGCTAACTAGATATCAATACATCCTCGTACGTGTTCGAAATTCATATTTTGTTTCATAATGCCACAAAGTTCCCTACTGCGAATGGTGCGTTAACAAAGAAGAACAATCTATGACTTTCTTCGAATCTGTGGTCTTGAGGAATGATCCAAAACCGCAAATTTTCTCAAGTAAACTTCAGGAGTTTATATAAATCTATATTACAAAACAGTGCAAATACTCTCTACCGATAAGGAAAGATGAGAATACAAAAGGAACAAGATCTTCGGGAACTTCAAGAAAATAACCAACTTCCTCCTCGTTCGAAAGCATGTTTGAACATGAAACAAATTTGATCGGCAAGTTGGAGCATACAATATACTTCAGAAGTGACCTCGAAAATGTCATCGCTGACATTTTCATCACCGAAAACAGCGTTTAATATCCTTTCACGAGCGACCTGCCATGTTTATTCCAGCTGCTGTTTCAACGGCATGTTGATGTTTCGTGATACTAAGCAATTCCCAAGATGTTAATGAACATCGAAGTTTGTCCTAACTGGGTTTCTCAACATCCAGAACGAAATTATCCAAGTATCTTACGAAATGCTAACGACTTTGCCTGTTAAATTAAATTATACTCTTACGGAAAATGACGAAAAACATCTGGGGGGATATACAGAGAATTTGAATATTCTCGTTCCATGCAGTGGTCCTTTTTGTTCTAAGGAAGAAGGAGAAATTTATTTCAATTTGCGAATATTTTGCATAGTGGATGGTTCAAATTTTTTGAAGAAATTTCTAGTTGTCTTGGTGGTGTTCTGATTATTGTCGACAGATAGCTCTATTTTCTAGTGATAGCCGAGGTACTCTTAAAGGTATTCTTGCCCTCAAATTTGATGGTACTAGTTTAGACTACCGGTCTATAGGTCCTCAAAAAATTACTTCGAAGGGCTCCTACAGATACCGTTCGATTCCTTCGACTAAAATTTGCGATATATGGTGTACTCTTGCAGATGATACATTCTGGGTCAACCTGACTTAGGTCTTCGAGCAACACGGCCAGTTTCAAGGGAAGGGGCCACTTTACGCCTTACTGGAATATTCAAACGTTGGGCAGTCTTGTGGTTCGACAAAGCTTCATGATATAGGGCTACTATTCCCAGGCAACACAAAGATATCCCAGAGAAATCTCTGCGACTTCTTTTTAGGAAATTGTGACGCCTTTTGTGACTTCTTTGGGAGGTCGCAGGGAGCTCTATATCTCCTCCAAATGTCCGCCACAAAAGAGTTCCCAGAGAACTTTTGACGATATCCTACGTGGATATTCTCAAACAAGCCACACTGAGAGTTCGCATACACCTTCTTCGGCGAGGACTTTGAGAACTTCTTATTAACCTCCGCATTGCGAGATGTATAAGATGTTCTCAAACAGGTCGCATTACGAGATGTATAAGAAGTTTCTACACAGGCCGCTTTGCACAGGTATATACAGGTCGCATTGCGAAATGTGAATAGAACATCAAAAACTAAATTTGATTTCTCCTATTCCTATGATGAGAATCTGTATATTACCTATATCATTGAATTGAACTACACAACAAACAGTGTTAAAAGTTATTCATTATTTTCGGGTGCAACAGAAGATAAACTAAAACAAGCGAATAACTTCTTCAATCTTTATTATCAACAAATTACAACAAAAAAATTAAAAAAAATTATTCAGAACATTATATTTCTTTCTTCCTCTGGGTACAATCTCTCAGCCAATCTTGAGAAAAGACTCCTCTGTTGTCCTCCATGTATGCACCTACAAGTTCGGAAAAATCGGTAGATTTTTGGAAAAAAATACCTTTTCACATATTCTTTGTGTTATTTAATTTGAAATACTATTTATCCGAAATATTGGACAAGAAAGTTATTTTAAGAATGAAGCCAAATTGAATATGGATTTCATTTATTTACGAAATTAATGTTCGAAAAACTAATCTTTCGAACAAAAATTGAGTATTCTGACAAAATAAATCGGTATTCAAAAAATTAACAGCTATTGAAAATAGCAAATATGCTGAAAATAAACGCATGTACATCAAATTGCTTGAAAAAAATATAGATTTGTCAACGTATAACTCAACTAAAGTATCAAATTATGGTATGCTTAGGAAATCTTCAAAATAATATCGTAAGAGTCATGATTTTCTAGAATATCAGAACATACATTCACTCCATCAAATTTCGGTAGATTTATGTGCTTTTTTGTTAGATCGGTAGATTGAGAAGAAAATCGGTAACACTTTTGTAAGGTCAGTGGTTCATACATTAATCAAACCGTGAATAAACATGTGTCGAGTTCTTTTGAAGCACAAATTGAACAAAGAGTATTTCAACAACAACATTTCAATGCCCATCTATATATCAGCTTGAAACAAAATGAGATATAATCCCAAACAGTTCCCGTGAAAGCTTGAATTTTTGGGAATATTCGATTCTACTAACCATTCTTGTAAAATCTGTGGTGAAGTTATTATACTCAGCCATATTCTTGATAGAAATTATTATCCTGATCACCAATATACCAGGTAGGAAATCGATTAATGTAAATCAATCAATTCCGTTATTGGTGGTTGAATTACTCGGATAACATAAATAGCGGTAAAAATGGTTACGGTACATGTCCTAATAGGTGACAAAACTCCAGAATTTAATGAAAATAACACTTACTTGGAGCACAAATATCCTCATCGAAATTTCACACAATTACGAACCTCACAGGCTCGCACAGCACAGTAACGCCGATAAACACAACTAACTAGTCTATCCACAAAACCCCTCTCGATGTCTTGGTAAACTCACTGTTTATACAAGTCGATCTGATAGACAAATAGCGCCTGCGTGAACAGATTGACCTTGTCAATCGCATGGTGCTCTCTCCTCTCCAAGATGTCGCATGGACACATAGAGATCTCTGGGACCTCGCGGTAGCAGCTCCCATAAAAGTCGCATTGTAACCTCTCAGAGATATCGCGGAGAAGTCTGTGTTGCCTGGGTTCTTGCTGGTCAAACTGAGAAATCGAATGTATCGGCATTTTCCTCCGAATAATCTCAATATCACAAGTCCCGTTAGTCGCTGAAAACTGATAAACTTCGAATACACCTGTATTCTCTCGAACAAGAAGAATTGTTCGCTGGTTCATTTTTTTCATCAGATGATAAATTGGATGTCGTTCGTTTTTCTCCCTTCAAGGCAAGCCGTTCCTCGAACTGCTTCCGCGAGACCAATAAAGGTCTGTTCCACCTTTGTGTCCAGCCAAGTGTTTCATTTATCTGATTTCAAGGTAGGTTCTGCCTGTTTTAATTTTTTTAATAATATTTCCTTACCTTCAATAGGAGGAATGTAACACGACGATTTTTTGTCTGTGGTTTTGACAGGGGGAGGGGTAAGACTTTTTACGATGTGTGTATATTCTGGTACGTCCGGTCCGGTCGGGTCATGTATGGAACATCCCCACCACCAAAATCAACTTTGAGTATGTCTCAGATGTCAGAATGGCTGAAAACACGGATTCTCGACTGTCAAAACATCCAAAGATAACTAGATATTCGAGTTCGAAAGGAGCTGTTCACCTCCACCGACGACGGAATTCAATTATTATAAGTTCTACGAGAACTTCAACTTCAACGACGGCTCGCGCCAGATCGAAATTAGATTCCACGCAAGGTTCCATTTGAATAGAAACAAAAATGGCCTCATCGGCGGTCCCGACAAAGGCAGAATTAGCCGGTTTAACGAAAATTCTGATTTCGCGTTCAATTCAAGTTTTTCAATCGGGGATGTTATCGACATTCTGTTCTGACAGCGGCGGGAGACCGATTTTTTCGATGTCGTCTATAATCGCGCCATTAGAGAGGGATTCAGGCTTTCCATTTTTCGATTCTGACGATAACATTCGCGCCAAATGGAAAAAGAACTAATTGAGGGACGTTTTACGTTCAGCAGAGCTCTGGGTGGTAGGAATTTCATGGAATTGGAGTTTGAGAGAAGGCGAATGGGGTTTCAATTCACAGTTTGTTTCTGAGCCGTGAAAACAACTTGAAATGAACTTGTTATGATAAATGGGAGTTTGAAGGGTCACAGTTTCTCTTGATTGGATTTTTTAAGTGATTTGGGCCAAGCTGGAAACAATTTTCTTCTCCAGAGATATGAGAAAAAACATTATTTTTTCGAAAACGTGGTCAGAGATCTATTCGTCATTGCAGGGATCTATGTTGATTTCCCGGCATTGCAGCCTCAATATGATAATCAGGTGACACACTTTATACAGGGTGAGTCTTTGACTTGTACATATATTCAAACTGTAGATTCCTCCCATCAAAAGAAACACTTTTTTCCCATACCATTTTTCAAAATTCGGTTCCGTTTGGAAGATACAGGATGTCAAAAATCCATGAGGTTAACACTATTCTTTCCATGTATTCGGAACCGATATTTCGAATGAACTGAATTTTGGTTGATTGTTTACTCTATTTATGGTGCATATTCCTCAATTGAAAATTATTTCAAATTCCTCCTGGTAAAAAAGTTTCAGTATAGTCGACTTATAAATACACGCAAAAATACTATAAAACCACTCGAAAAAGATGAACGGTTCACGTTTTCGAAAGAATTAATTATTTTAGAAACAAAAGTATTCCTATATTTTTTCAATGAAACGCGTCGTTCTCAAATTATTCCTAATTGTATAAGATTGAATTAGAGGAAAAAATCATGAATTTCAAGAATAATCTGAATACTGTCCTGAGTTAAATCTCATCGAATATTATTTCTTCTTTGGTCTCTCAACAAGTTACCAACGTTGTCAGAATGTTTATCAACTCTGTCAAGACTAAAATCCCTATGATGAAAAAACGTTTGATGTAGAGATATGTAATAATAAAATTCATCATTCGTGGGACATAAAATTGAATTCTAAGAAGCATGAAATTATACATTTCATAGGCAGTTTCTATTTAAAATTCATTGTTACCGGGCCTTCAGCAAAATATCTATCGAAACAATATAACTGGACACCAGAACGACACTACTATTACATCAATTCACTGAAAGTCATTTACATAATCATCACCTGTTCGCTTCATTCTCTGTAAATAAATAAAGCGTGAACTTCGTTTATGCCGTGTATGAGATCACTGACTAACGTTTTAGGTTGGACTGGTTGGAGCACAGAACAACGGTTTGTCTTTGTCTTGCGTGGCACCTACAACCACGGCCTTCACAAGGAAAGAGTAGGCCGTGACGACTGAAATTAGGAACGAATCTATCAATCTATCAATATATCTGTCTATCTATCTATCTCATCATCAATCTATCAATCTATCCATCTATCGATCTATAAATCTATCGATCTATCGATCTATCGATCTATCAATATATCGATCTATCGATCTATCGATAGATCGATAGATGGATAGATTGATAGATTGATGGATTGATAGATAGATAGATAGATCGACAGATCGTTAGATCGATAGATCGATAGATCGATAGATCGATAGATCGACAGATCGATAGATCGATAGATCGATAGATGGAAAGATGGATAGATTGATAGACTGATAGATTGATAGATTGATATTGGTGAGAAACCAATTTTTATGAGATCGTTTCAGAATATCGAGGAAATATGAACAAATTATTAGTGTCTATAAACTAATCATCAGGACAATCGAAAAAGGAACTTATTTTGGTGTGAGAAATGTAGTTTTTCAATTGCCGAAATGATCGGACAGAACTAAGTGTTTTGTTAGGAAATATCGTGTTTATAACATTTTTATTCAAATAGATTAGTGCTTGAGTATTTTTTAAATGTATCACCCAGAATATCTAATTATCACATCAATTTCAATCGAAAAATATGAACTTTGAGGTGTTTGTAAAGAATAATATCAGGCACGTATTCAGCACTATTTTTTTTTCCAATGGCTAGAGCTCTTTATCAGAGCCGAATTCGGAAAAATGGAAAATGAAAAAAAGGTTTCCGTTAGCATCAAGAATCTACAGTTAGAATATATGTACAAGTCAGACTCATCCTGTATGCCTATAACCTTTGAATTTCATTGGATTCTGCCTTTTATCATGATTGTGCCAGTAACTATTTTACCGAGTTAGCTCCATCTTATTCTCCTCTTAGTAATTATTGATCGATGGATTATAACATGCCATCTGTAATATATGCTTAAATGTTTTTTTTTGCGTTGAGTTCAATGACAAATTGGATCTCGTTCGTTTTTTCTATCCTCAGAGCGAAGCCGTTCACTCAACTACTTCGCTGGACCAATAAAGGCATGTTCCACCTTTGTGTCCAATCAAGTGTTTTATTTATCTGATAAGAATTTGTTATTCTGTTTATGTTAGGTGGAACTTTGGGACCTCGCAAAAAGATTCAATCGAGAATTTCTAGATCCAGTCTAGAATTGAACCAATACGACTGTTCTATCTAAATCGCATTGTCATAAATCCACACATCCACAGATAAGCGAATTCGATTCTGTGGTCTCCCAATGAGCTCTCTATCCACATAAAGAGAAAATAAAGTAACTGATGGCGGCACTCCTTCCGTCTTCCCGATAACATACAGGAGCAGGTCCTGAATTATACGACAAAAGTCCTAATACAATTAAAATTGACCTCGGTCTCGAGTTCAGCGAGCGGAATTCGTTGTTTACGTCTTCGGGCCTGGAACAGGGGTTCACGTAAAAGGATTCGACTGAACAATTCATTACGGGACCTTTCCCATAGTTAAATTACATAAAAGCAGGACTTACAACTCACTTTCCTCTCCAGACGATTTATGGGAAACGGCCGGGTTTCTGTTTTTTCGGAAACCATTTTTCTCCGCTTTCAGACGCAGAAACTGAGGTGAATGAAATGACCCAATTTCACGGTGTACACAACGAAGTTTTAAAAGGGTTCGTATCGGAAATATCGTCGATCATTTGGAAAATAGTCGGAAGTATGATAAATTGGACTGTTCCAGTTCAGTCTTCCAAAACGAACATCTGTTGTTTGTTGTTGTAATTGATAATAAATGGATGATGCTACGCCGAATGCTCTCTATGGACCTCGTGCAAATATATTTTATCGTCCTGATACTTTGTACAAGTGTGAAAAAGCAAGTACAGTAATTAATATAGCAAGGAATGGCACGATTATCAAATAATTGAATATGGCATTTGCAATGGTAGAGGCAGAATCTAGACTCATCTGTGAAGAGAACTCTTTCCCAATCGGCCTCTTCCCAATGGAAATGCTCTCTCGCAAAATCCAAACGCGCCCTTCGATGGGCTGGGGTAAGAGCTGGACCTCTTGCCGCGACACGAGGCCTCAAATCATATTCTCTGAGGCGATTTCTTATTGTCTGAGTGCTAATTTGCACCTCATGAGTTTGCACAAGCTGATTTTGAAGGAGGCGAGCGGTTGCAAACCGTTGTCTCAACGAAGAAACTCTCAAGTAACGTTCTTGAATGGCAGTTACCCATGGTCTACCCTGTCCTGGTCTTCCGACATTCATACCTGTCTCCCTGAATCGCTGCAACATTCTGGACACACTTGTATGGGAAACTCCAAACCTTTCTGCAATTCTTGTGTATGTCCACCCTTCTTCTCGCAAAACTACCGCTTGGGCACATTCCTCTTGGGTCAAATTGCGTGTTTCGCGTAGCATAGCGATCGAATGTAGAAAATCAAACGAAAGAAAATCTATTGATCACTAGAATTGATCGAGAACAACTGATTTTAGAATGGAGCCAATACATTCAAAATCTGATAATATCCTCTTTTTTTATTCCTGCTGGGAGAAAACATCTATATTGAAGAAAAACGTTGAAAGTGGATAACATATGCATGCATAATTCTGATAAAAATAATTATCGTTGAGAACACCTTCAGTTGTAGAATAAATTTGAGATTTCCATAATGTGCGTTAATTTTTTTGCGCAGTGTATAATTATCAGTTGTCAAACCGTTCGTATCCATAGTTCGATCAAATATTATTCTGTAATTAGAATATACCGAAGTTTTCAGCCCAATCATAGTTCAGAGACAGTTGGTATTATCGCGATAATACAAGCTGCCTTTGGGCTGTGATTGATCAGTTTTCGAAATGAATGAAATAGTTCTGAGTAAACAATCAGGGTACAAAAATAAAACCTGGGTTAACTGATCAAGGTGCGAAACAAATGGTTTGATTCGTGGATAACCTCGAAAAATTCGAACTGTATTCGAGCTCTACCAGAAAGAAGAAGAAAGTTGTAACTAACAAGGGGCAATGGTTCATTTGCAAGCATTCTTCACAATAAAGTGGCATAAAAAAAATAGCAAAAACTTCAGTTGCTCACCAAGTTTATATGAATAGAAGAGTAATTGAGCATTATTATCACCAGATTCAAAATACAGTTAAACAAATATGCACTAGGGAACGGAATGACCTTGGATATCAAGGCCAACTGAGAAGGAAGGTTATGACAGTGCTCATGTAGAGATTGACAGTCTTGAGTCATAAATTCAGTTCCCACAATTCATACACTGCGTGTTTCATTACCAAATTACATTAGTTAAAGGGTGATTGAGTTGCGAGCAGCAATAAGAATAAAACAGACCCCTAAATTGAAGACCCGCTATTCCAGAAACAATAAACTACCGAACTCCTTTCGGCTCCAATACCAATTAAGATCTTCGGCAACCGAACTTCGCCGATTCGGATGTTCCAACACCCCAATAAACCTCATACACGGGGTATAACGACACCTGCGCCACCTGGAGGCCGGTCCGCAAAATTGAACTAATGATTGGGTTATTCCGAGCACGCTGCAAAATTAATGAAAGAGGCAGGCGTCGAGAGATTCCGAAGAACCGAGTTCGAAAGCCAGTTCGGACACTTTGGGATTTATCAGAACGGAACGGTTTACGTTTTGGTTAGGCTCAATCGAACGGTTCAAGGGCTGGAATAGACCTTGGAGGATCTGAGTTCTTGATTTCAGAGGTGTTCAAAATTCATATTTTTTGTCTTCTTATACCACAAAGTTTTTTACTGCGAAACGGTGCCGTTACGAAAACGAACAGGTCTATGAGTTGACAAACCTTTTCTGTGGTTCACCGAGAACCCTTTTTTTACCTGTCTCAGTCCAACAACTCCTCTGCCACTCGTCGCAACGTTTACATGGCCTTTAGTTCGCCACCATAACAAAGTGAATTCGCCACGACTTTACCGGTACAACACCACACGAAACCAGACAGCTATCAGATCCATCTCGTCGAGTCAGACCAGCCGAAAGTACCATTTCCTACAGTGTTTACTTTGTGGTATTGATTTTCTATTCCACACAATCCATATTATTTTTCAACTCTCGTTGTGATAAGAATTGGTACAGCGGTCCATTACTTCTCTCCAAGAGAGCTCTTGTGAAGAGTAGACACGATGAACTATATGGAAATAGTAGTGGATCAAGTCTTCATTCATGAATGAAGACCTCTTTTAGCGTTTTCTATCCTTTCAATGTCTTGATTTAGTTGTTTCTTTTTTGTTAACTCTTCCTAGACCTTGTAACATTCCCCCTATTGAGGGTAAGGAAATGTTATTCGAAAGTTCAAAAATGTGCAAAGCCTACACTGGCCACCTAAAGGGTAAATCACGTTAAAGGGAATTCTATACTTATATTTTTGGCCTGGGTTGTGATCGTCCATGGCTTGTGGACTCTATGCTATGTCGTAGTAATTCAGACTCGTAATAACTCAGATTAGCTAAATAAAGCATGGAAAATAAAGAGCTGACATCAGATAAATAAAACACTTGCTTGGACATAAAGGTGGAACAGGCCTTTATTGGTCGGTCGGAAGCAGTTAGAGGAAGAACTTCCTTGAAGGGAAAAAAACGAACGTGATCCAATTTATCATGTCAGTTTCCCTGCAGTTTCTCCGAAAACGGGGTATACTACCTTGCATTCCCTCAGTTCCATCAATATTCATCCCCATAAAATATACATCCCCCAAAGCTCCTACCGTAACACTCGTTATGCGTCAACACAAACACATTGTTAGTCTTGGAACGTTGCCTACTCTATTTCATTAGGTGTAAACAAGGAAATTCCTCTGGATACTATGGGCCCACAGTTGATTCACGTACAGGAGGTGGTTAGTTTCGTTGAGAGCCCTCTCCATCTCCCTGAAGGCTAATACTTTCGCTTTCTGTGGGGCCTGCGTAATAAATTAGAGGCTGATAAACAACCTCAACTTAATTAATGTTGGGGTATCTTGCTCATAGGACCACGATATTCGTTTGGAAGGGTTCAATCTTTGATGTTGTGAACTGTATTGAGGCCATTATGATGTTCAGTTTGGATGAACAGAGCAGGACTAGGGTTTCTAGTCGAGATGAGTTGGTGGTTCATGAGTTTTCTGTCTTCAGATTCTCCAAAAAATTTCGAGTATTTTTTTCAGGGTAGAGCTTTAAATTGAAAGACAACAAATGTGAATGAATATTGAAGCCATTTTTTTTATTTGAAAGATAATTTTATGAGATTTGTGTTTCAAAAAAAATTTCCTGTATGTCCACCAGGACTAGCTCTGAGGAACCGCATTCGACCAGACCAATTTTGGACCACTTTTTAGAGTTATTAAGGCCTTATTTCAGCAATATCACGAGTTATAATGGCTTCCAAATCGTCTATTGTTTCTGGTTTTTCAGCGTAAACCAGTGACTTGACATAACCCCCATAATTCATTGGAGCTATGTCGCATGATCTTGAAGGCCAATTGATTGGACTTCTGGGTCGATTCCATTCAGATTTTGAAACGAATAATCATCGATCATCGATCTGTAACGAGCACCATTTACTGTAACATTAGCTCCAGCATCGTTTTTAAAGAAATATGGACCGATGATGCCTCCAGCGTGTAAAGCACACCATACAGTGCATTTTTTAGGATGCAATGGAACCTGTAGAACTCCTTGAGGATTGTTTTCACTCGAAATACGACATTCTGCTTGTTTACGTAGCCGTTCAACCAGAGATGAGATTCATTACTAAACACAATTTTTCGATGAAAAAGTGGATCAACTTCAAGCTGTTCTAGGACCCATTCAGCAAACAAACGACGCTTATTATGGTCAAGTGGCTTTAGTTCTTGAACCAGTTGGATCTTGTATGAGTGTTGACCAAGATCTTCCATGTGGTGGATGCATAGAGTCCAACCAACTTGTTGTGAACGTCGACGAATAGACAAGTCTGGATCTTAATTCCCACTATCACTCACATCAGCGATATTTTTTTCTGTGCGTACAGTTGTTCGTCTTGTTGTTGTTGTTGCATCGAGTAGAGAAAATGTTGTCCTAAATCTATCGATAGTTCGACGAATAAGCTGCTCTGATGGACGATTATGTGAACCATAAATTTCACGAAGTGCTCTATAAATTTGGCGAATAGAACACTGATTTTGAAAATTAGTTTCAACAATTTGTAGACGTTGTCACGGCGTGAGTCTCTCCATGATAATTTGTAAATGCTTACTGAACAGAAATGTCGAAACAACATGGCTTCTACCTTGTGTCAAATCACAGTTATCCCTATCGAAAATTGCGTAACTTCAATAAACATTTTTCTTTTTTTTGTTATATATTGTGTTGCTTGTGCTATTTTTATTGATTTCTTATTGTACAAGCTGAAATTGACTTGGTTGTTGATGGTCTACGTACGGGTGTGTCTCCCCTGTGGACCTTGTAATATTTCAAACTTTTTGGAGCTTGAGATATTTTCTAAGGGGAGATAAAAGGGCAAATCCATCGCTGTAACTCTAAGGGGTGTTTTACTCTAAAGGGGGTTTTATACTTTTGGCTTGGCTTGTGATCATCTAGTTTGGTAGAACTCTATGTTATGTCGCGGTAATTCAGTTTCGTGATAATTCAAGTCTGTGAAAGAATGGATGGGAAATAAAGAGGTAAATACATAAATAAAACACTTGATTGGACAGAAAGGGGAACAGGCCTTTATTGGTCCAGGTGGCAGGAGTTTTCGAGCCACTTAAAGAGGGAAAACGAAAAGAAGAACCCAACAGTTCTTCTAAAAGCAAAAACCCTCAGCTTTACAGTTGAATAAAATTACATGTAGCAAGTATCAGAATCCATTGATTGAATATTATAAAGAACATAGAAAACATGAGCATAGATAGAATAAGATGGTGCTTTACTTCAGTAAATCTCTTCGTGCAGTTCTTAAAGTATAACTACTCCAGGTCAGTAGTTGAAATGAACGATTCACAGGGCCCTCCCCCAGCCGTCTAACAAACAGGCACTGGGATCTGCAGAACTACCTGATCCCGGCTCCCACTGAGGCACCTTCATAGTTGACGACAAAGCAAACGACTTCACAAATGTGTATGGAACGTTCATTAGCGCCCTACTCCAGCCGTCTAACTAACAGGCCATGGGCGTAGCCAGCTAGGGGCAGGGGGGGGCAGCTGCCCCCCCTGTAAGAAAAAATAAATTGAATTTGCCTATTCTTTTCATACTAAAATTTTACATTTTGAAGGACCAAGGAGGATGACCATGGTTTGCCCCCCCTATTATAAATTTTGCCCCCCCCCTGTTATAAATCCTGGCTACGCCCTTGTAACAGGCACTGGTATCAACAGATCTCCTAAGTCAAAGTTCCAACACAACTGCCATAGTAGTTTACGTAGTGACTTCTTCACTAATCCATGATCCCGATTCTTAAGAACTGAACTCAATAGAAATACATGTGGTATATAATTAAAGATGGGCATACTTGCATTTGAATATCATTGGATGGTAGGCGTTACAGTTTAAACAATAATACAGATGGAAACGAAATAGCCTTTCAAATCACAGGTTGCTGAAAGAGTGAGATTAATAATGAGAACATAAAATGTACCTGAAACCCTGTGATTTGCATAAAGCCACTCGATCCATTGCATAAGGAAATATTCAGAATAATTAAATATATAAGATGGAGATTAAATGGCCTCTTCGTTCATAGAGGACTTCCAAACAGAATTCATGTATAAATATAAACAGTTCTGACCAATGTAAATCGTGGATGTTATAGATAATTATTGGATGATGCTTAGTAGAATGATTGGTGGAATATAATTAAATAGACAGTATGTAATGGTTCCCATTGGTTCGTGCTGGTATAAACACAATGAATTAGGAACCTAGAAATAAGACCGATTAGTCAAAATAAATGGAGGATGAACTTACACGTTGAACAAAAATGCCGTTTGGATTTCTTATAATGGCCGACTAACAACAACAGGGGCACCTTCTTTCACGATTCACCACTATCTTTCTCCCTTAACAAAAACCGTCTTCCTTCCCTTTAACCTCTAAGGCCCTCTCTATGAACTAATCGATAGCATAGATCGATGACAGCCGGCCTACCCGGCAACGTCCAGATAGCCGGACTACCCTCTGTGAAACACAATATGGCAGCGTCGGATTTTATTTCTTTTACGTACAGGGTTCCACTCAGCTATACGTGATATTTATATGAATTATTTGTGTCTTGAAATTCGGGGATACTACAACCTATAGCTATTTCTTTACTCATTATTTTCATATATTATATTTAAGGGTATCATAATAATGTATGGATTATTTGTGAATAAATTATTATTATTATTATATCATAATTGTTATCCAAAATGCATTACTTGGGAACAAATTAAAACATTAAGCACGAACAGAAACAATCGACAAACATCGCAAAATGTACACTTGATCCGAAACGAAATCCCACTGTTATTATCGACTACCAATACAGTATGTGACAGCTCACCTGAAGCCCCATCAGGATTAATTTTCGATCGGCATTCAATCGCGAAAGTGTTTCGTATTACCGCTCTAGCAATTTGTACGGAATGATAAATTCACGAGAACGAATTGCCACTGCAGCACATCACAAATAAATCCATGATTAGTTTTGGGTTAATGCAATGCTATTGGCGATAAAAATTTCAGCATCGAAAATCATGAAAATGTAAATTTGGTGTTCGTATATCATGATTTAGTTGCTGAAAACTAATGCGAATATTCAGATGAGTTCATGATATGTTGTTCGCATTATCGATGGTTGATTATACGGGCGATTGATTGCGCTGATATTTATGTGAGTGTTTTTTACTGCCGGACTATAATACAGTTCTATGGATTGGATGGAATAATTCAAATTTATTCCGGGCAAAGAATGGCTCATAATGCCCCAGAAGCAGAATGGGAAAATCTTTTGTTGTTTAGTGTTATTTCACTTTTTTATTGGTTATTTTTGTTGACATCCCTTCGTTCTTATAAAGTTCCCCAGAAACTCAGAGCTCATACAAGTCAAAAAATATGTTGATATATTCCCATTGTGGATCTTAGCAGCATACATAATAAATTTAGCCACCCCTACTTACCACTTGGACATCCTTTTCTTCTGCTCCAACGTCATCGTTATGTTGTAGCTTAAAGGTGCGAGGTGTATTTTCCTGCAACGAAAAAGAAGATGAAGAATATAGAAGAGATTTAAAAAGGAAATGGTCAAATAAGTGCCCGGTACGAGTCCCTGGAATCAATGCAAAAGTCATATTTTTCGCTTGAATATGAGTTGATACATTTGAGGAATACTCAAGTACTAATCTTTGTTACAAACACGATATTTCTCAACAAAAACACTCAGTTTGGTCCGATTATATCTGCAATTGAAAAATCCATATTTCTCTTAGCAAAGTAACTTCCTTCTTCGATTTTCCTAAAGATTAGTTTGTAAACACTTATAACTTGTTCATATTTTTCTCGATATTCCAAAAATCTCTTGTTAATTCAATTTGATATTAACCAAGCTATATCAACCTATTTTGTATTCAAAACAATAATTTTCTATGAATATTTCACAGATCATTCGAGAAGACGTAGCAATCTTGTCGATTTTACGTATAACATAGTAGAATATCTATGAATTCTACCATTGATCGCCTTCCTTAATACCAGGAATCGGCCCATCTCAAACGGCTACTCCTGTGTGTCGTCAATAAAATGGTAATTCAGGAGCTTAATACTGAATGATGAATAATGTAAGATTCAGCCAAATGTCCCGTTCACGTTGTATCGTTTCAGGAAGCTGAATCATTTGCATTGCACAGAGGTCAGTATCGCAGTAAACACTGTTTGCTATGGAAATTGATGTCGAAAAGCTGACCGTGGAAACTGAAAACCGTTCAGGAAAAATATATTCGGTCAGTTTAGAAGTTTATTGCTTATTGAGATTGAATATTATTCTTGGTCTTCGAATGTTTTATAGGAGTCACTTTATATTCGTCCTTTTATTTATTTATTTAAATAAAGACGAGGGTGGAGATTATTAAATCTATAAACCCAACTCAAATACATTCATAATAAAGCAACTGAAGGAACTATAAGTACTGTGTAAACAAAACATGGTATATAACAAAAATAAAAAAATTAATTTCGACGCCATCCATCCAGCCTGTTCTTAAAAGCGTTCACAGAAGGGGCCTCCACAATCGCCGTGGGTAGATTATTCCATGAACTGAATATTCTATTAGGGAGAAACATTTGCCGAGGTGTCGATTTGAAGGCTTCCTTAGATAGCTTATACCGATGCCCTCGCAAGCTGTTGGTATTGAGGCAATACATGTCCTGGATCTCTCCACCGAATTGGCCATGGAGGGCTCGGAAGGTAAAAATGAGATCCCCTCTAGTCCGGCGTTCAGCAAAACTTGGTAAACCAAATATGCGAAGACGATCCTCGTAGGTTGGACGCACATACGAGTAAGGTAGACGTGTGATCCAGCGTTGAACAGACTCCAGGAGAATTTCTTCATACCTGGTTGAAGGCCACCATACTTGTCCAGCATACTCGATAATAGGTCTTATGTAAGTTTTGTATAGAAACATCCAGGTTGTTTTATCGGTGTTTCATAACTGAGTTGAATCGGTTTTTGTAACGGGGAAATAGCGAGTAATCTTTTAAAAAATATCTTGCCAGTTTGTTCTGGTCATTTGCCAATTTAAAACATTACAGAATTCTTAGAACGTTGTTGGGGGAGAATCAGATCAATAATCAATTGCACAAAAGTTGCGTTCAGTTATGTACTGGTGGAGCCCCTAGATCTATACTTATTAAGTAGTTATCTCTGAAGGTAGATCTCTGCAAATCTGGTGATTTTATGGGCGAAATGTCAAGGTTTGATAAATTCTCTTGAAGAATTCCCAGCATTGTGATCGGAGACTTCCCTCTGAGAGTTCTGTAAACGAACATCCTCAGCAAAACAAGCCTTGGCCATTGGCCTTGTTGGGCTGGGCAAGTATCCTACAGAAGGATTGCTTCTTCCCGGGTCCAACGTTCATCAGTCAACAGAAAATCTAAAGAGTTAATTGTCCACTTCCAAACCAACGCGAATAAGATTACACACACTCACACACTTGCAAGGAAGGATTTTTACACACTCTTAGAGCGCTGCGTAGAACTGGGAGACAATAAGGTGACACACTCTATATGCCTATTCCCTTTGAACAACTGTAGCTGTATTGTATTTTGTTGTTTGTCATAATTATGCCAGTTGCCAGTAATTATCTTACCAGAGTATAGGAAGCTTCATATTTTACATACCACCAGTATCTGTCTTACTAATTATTGATGTATGGATTATAACATGCCATCTGTATTGCTAGAAGAGTTTTTTTGCTTCGAGTTCGATAATAAATTGAATCTCGTTCGTTTTTTCCCGGCAAAGGCTATAATTTCTCGAACTATGGCGCTGGACCAATAAAGGCCTGTTTCACCTTGTATCCAATCAAGTGTTTTATTTATCCATTCCACCTCATTATTTCCCATCCTGTTCTCTACTTATATGAGTTATTACGAATCTTAATTACTACGACATAATAGTATATTCTAAAACTAGTTGCAGAATGGGCTCCTATTCCAATACGAATGCGAAATTTGAAAACGAGCGACGAAGGAGCGAGTTTTCGAACGCACGAGTATTGGAATTGCATTCTGCAACGAGTATTAGACGATATTTTTTCTATTTCACTCAAATTTTGCGAAATTCAATGAAAAAATTCAAATTATAGGTCCTAGTGACTTTCATATTGTATCTTGGCAGTTGGTGTGAATGTTAGGAAATACGAAAATTGATATTTCCAAATTGACGTCTGCTGAAATTTAAAAGGATCGGAAGTCATTGCTGACAACCACAAAACGAAAAATGTAACTGAAAACGATGCTGTAATGAATTCATTACAGCACTGTTTTCAGAACTGTAATGAACTCATTACGATACTGAAATAGAGAAAATAGAGTTCTACCAAACATAGACGATCACAATCCAAAAGTATAAGTATAAAATCCCCTTAAACGTAATTCTACCTCTAGGTGCGCCCAGGGTAGGTTTTGCCCCTTTTCCTACTTCCAAACGGAGGAATGTTACAGTAGGCTGAATTGTGCTTTTCCTTTGAATGGATAAATTTTCACCTCACCACGAGACAGTTTCAATTAAAAACAATTATCCAGAGAATGTTTCAATTCAGTGAAATACAAAAACGACGTCAAACTGTGCCGCTTTCATCAACTGTCCAATACATCCACGGGCGTCGTTCAAAACGCGAAATAATATTCAAATTCCGACTCAGCGAATGCCATTTCCCGATTTTTCCATCCCCGCATATCCGGTCGGGTCGCGCATAAAAGCGGACTTCCGGTTTCGGAATTTTCCGCCAATATATCATTTCCTGTCGGCAATTGGATAAATTGTCACAATAAAGAGTGTTTAATTGTCGACTGACGATTTTTGCGACGAGCCAGAGCTTTTTTTATGCGCAGGTTTCGATCATGCCTTTCGATTGTATCGCTCGCTCTGATGATGACGCATCGCTGTCCTGACGGGCCATTTGGAGGCGGTAAATTTGCAGAATTGCGATTCTTGATGGTTTTGTGTATCGGGGGAGAGAGATGGAACGTAGCTCTGCATGTAGTGGGTACTGTAAAGGGTTTTCCAATGAGAGGTGTTATTTTGAATAGCCCGCTATTTCAGTAAGATGCCACTTTATTCATTATCATTACCCAGAACCAGACAGCCAACAGATGCCTTTCTTCAAGATAGAACAACCGTAAGTACCATTTCCAACAGTGTTCACCATGTGGTATTTATTTCTATTTTCAAACATCCATTTGATTCTTCAATTCTCGTGGTGATAAGAATTGGTACAGCAGTCCATTCTTCTCTCCAAGGGAGCTCGTATATTATTTACCCAGGTTTGTCAATTCCTCGTCGTTCTTTGGAATTAGGCATTCCACAAACTTCATTACAAGATAGTTTACATCATGATTTGGGTCTTAAGGCTCATAGTTCAGTTAATACAAGATCTCAAGCTGGCCGGTCATCAGCAACGACGTGTCTCTGCTGATTTGGTCCTTGAAAAGCATGAAAATGGTCCGGAATTCCATCGGAAAATTATCTTGAGTGATGAGGCCCATTTCCATGATATCTTGTGATTTAACACCTTGCAACTTCTTTCTTTGGGACCATGTGGGAGAAAAGGTCTACGCCAAACCTCAGCGTCGATTCAAGACCTCGAAGATGAAATTCGTGAGGCTATCGAGGACATAGGGCAGCTACTTTGCGATTTAGTTAAGAACAATTTCATGAAGGAGATATTGTCCTGTAGTCGTGGTCGTGGTAGTCATTTGGCTGATGTTATTTTTCATTCATCATCATCAGCAGCAGCCTCTCATAGCCCACTCCTGGACAAAGGCCACCCCTTTTGTTTTCCACATTTTTCTGACCTGAGCTTCTCTCATCCATATTTTCCATTATTGAACGTCATACATTCCTCATCATAACGAAATAAACATCTGATCGTTTATCTGAAAAATGGCATTTTTCTCTGAATGTCAAAATAACACCTCTTATTGGAAAACCTTTCAGACTTGAAGAGCATCGAGTCTAACCCTACATTAAATACTCCAGTTCCCGTAATATTCCGTCGAAATGAAGTTACTTTCGCATCACTAATAGACCAATCGATCTTGCTGCTACAACTCCCACAAAACTACCAGATAAGGGTTCTTGTATCCCTACGCACTCAAATACCAACCCACACTCGATACTTGTATGGAATCCGCCCTCTTCACTCGAAGCGTAGGATAAACACTAAACAACCCGTATCTCAAACGAATCGCAAATGGAGAGAAAACGTATTAGGAAACTCTATCGGTTATATCCTCCCAGTCCTTGCGAACATTCAAAGTGTTCGGGAGACTCCAACAGAAGCAGTAAACCGAAAATGATGGGAAATAAAGAACCTTGCAGTGAAAATAGATTTCCTTTCCAAGTGGCCGCTTGCAGCCTTCAGGGTGCCTTTGTAGATTTAGTTTTTGTTTGTGAGTCCGAGAATTCGTAGACGATAAAGAGCTGGATGAAGGTATGAGAGACAATTCTGTAATTTGAAATAGGTTTATTGAGCAAAACTGAATTTTTACCAAGTTTGACCAATTATCGACACAAAATCAAATTATCAAAGTCTTTGGGATTTATCAAAACAACACAAAACCGAAAATTTGGGGAGATTTTAGGACTCTGGACTCTGAATGCCTTCGGCGTTACAACCAGCCTTCTAACAGTACACGAATGAGCAAAGCATTCTCAGCATCACCTAAATAAAGTAAATATTTGATGGATTCAGTCTTTACTTGATGGAAATTCATGTTCAATAACAGGTAAATAAAATTCAATTTCCACAAACAATATTTAATTTTGATTAGATAAATCAAACAAAGATGATAAATCGGGTGTCTACAAGCTTACTTGTGATGATTGCCCATTGGTCTACATTGGTCAAACCGGCAGATCATTTAAAAAACGGATCCATGAACACCAGAAGAGTTATACATCAAATGGTCCACATTCAACATACGCCGACCATTTAAGAGAATTTGGTCATAATTTCAACGACAATTACGAAATTATCCATATCGAGAGTAAAGGATCAAGATTAACACTATTAGAATCACTTGAAATTAACAGATATAATTCTCAAAAAATTTTGTTAAATGACCAAACGGATGTTAATAGATCGCCGTTGTTGAATATCTTCACGTAGATTGGAAAAACCAGCGGCAAAACTCAATAAATGTTATTGCCCCTGTCGGTACATCTTCTTGTAACTTGGGAATACCATCTAAACACCCCAATGTATACCTGTATATCCTATATAATGTCCTGTTATTATACCACCCAATTAGACCAAATGTAGAACCTGACGAAGCCTCAGTGAGGCGAAACGATCGTCGTTCAAAATTAAATATTGTTTGTGGAAATTGAATTTTATTTACCTGTTATTAAATAAAGTAATTTTTAAACTTTTAGCTCTCGATTCCACATTTCACCCCGCTATATCCATCGCAGCCAAATTCTGCAAATCATCAATACCAAGTGTGGAAGTTCTTCGATTACCAATTTTATACGTGTCAATTGGCGCCCAACGTCTCCTGACGAAGCAACAACCCGATTATTCCTCCCTCTGCCACCCGCCCTGAATGACGAACATCACTTTCCACACGTACAAAAGACGCCAGTCAAATACGTCGCGCACAGAATGCAAACCGCCGATCAGAAATGGAATCGGTGGCCTCTACGAGCATAGATCGGCGTTTAATTCACCTTTTGACAAATCCTAAGCTTCCAGGCATCCCGTGCATTCGCAGTGGCAGAACAATTTTGCGGTTCTGCCGGCATTTCGCTCAGCTGCGACGTGACAGCGCTGCGCATTTCTGACGGATGTGAGCGGTACGTGAACGTGTCTTTGAACGATTGCGGTCTGTTCGAATTTCGAATTCTAAAGCTACGTTCACACCGTGCCAAGTTTCCGATGATCGGAGTTCAGAATCAATTGAGGCCAGATTTATCTCAGTACAATAAGTCGGATCTATTTTGTAACGTTTTTGATGCTCTGTAGTCTGTACGCCCAATCCCTACGAGTGTCTGTTTGTTAAACCCTGCCTATCTGTAGCAATCAATTGTCACTGATTCTATGTGACGGAAAACGACTGAAAGGTAGAACATTGATGGAGTTGGCGAGTGGAGTTCACAATAAGACTCTCTCCTTCTTGTTGCATTCGGGATATCTTTCTTCTTAGTCCACCTATGGGGGATTGCCGTGGTGCAGGGCAGCCTTCCAGGCCTTGAATAACCCTACGGATTGTCATTCTCCAACCTTGTCGATCTGTTGCCCGACGCATCGGTCCAACGGGCCGGTTCTTCCTCGTTGCGTTTTTCCCTCTGGCCTTGCTTGTACGAAAAGTCTTTCGATGGTGTCATATCGAGTGATGTGGCCGAAGAAACTCAGAATTCGTCCGAACACCACCGATGAAAGTCTTCGGGCAGGCTTGATCTCTCCCAGAATGGATGCATTTGTTCTTTTAGCCGTCCAGGGAACTCGCAGAATTCTGCGCAACACCATCTGATTCCTTTGGCGTTTGTCCTGGATCTCCATCGAGCCTCGCCTTTAACTCTTCATCTTCATCCAGAAACTTTGGTACAGAAAAATTCAGACATATGGAAAATTTGGGCTGGACTCTTCAGCCAGGTCTCGCTGAGGTCCCTGGAATCACACTGCCAGGGATCTCTGCTGACCTGGTAGTGCTGTAACATCATAAAGCAACTGGTCAGAGGCAATAAAGTGACTCCACTGTGGGTGCCAGGGCATTGCGTTGTTAAAGGAAATGAAAGAGATGATGAGCTTTCGAAAAGTACATCAAGGTTAACATCTGCTGGATCTGAGCCTTTCTGTGGGCTTGGAAAATACCAATATAAGGCAGTGGTCCAGCAATGGACGCTGGACAACAGAATAAACCTCTGGAGAAACACTCCAGGACTTACCCAGTCCAAGAAATTCGTGATGATTCTACCGACCTATACCAGTGCGCTTCTAAAGCTGCCACAAGCTGAGCTTCTGTTGATGGTAGGTCTGCTGATGGGGCACTGTCGGTACAAACATCATTCGTACCGTATGGGAAAGTCGCAGATGAGATTTGTAGGCTTTGTGGATCAGAAGCAGAATCAGCTGAACACATGGTATGCAAGGGTCTAGAGCTGTCTGGCCTAAGAACCATTCATATGGGGAAATCTGTCCTGGACACCCTCGAGGTAACGGCCAAGGCTCCTAAGGATGTTGTCGGTCTTATCAACACCATCGACGACCTCCTTGGGTTTTAATGATTGAGTAGGGTAGAGAACAAAAGATTTATGTGGTCGCAGTTCCCCGAAGGCTAACAAAGCCATAACAACCCTGGTTAAAAATAATAATAATAACCGCACGGGTGTGGTTTGGTTTCTGCCACGCCACAAGGGGGGCGTCCCCACGGCCCGAGTAAACTGGGCCACCAAGGGTAAATGGTGGCAAACCCATGAAAATGGAAAAATATTAAGCCAGCAACGATAAGTGGAAACCGCCATCATGGCAGAAGATTGAAATGCCACTCCACCTGCGGGCTCGACCACCGTGAGGAGGACTGTCCGCAGGGGAGCTCGCAACGCACGTATCTAGTGGAGCCGCGAAATGAATATTGAAGTAATGCGAGCTTTTAATTACGTAAACAATTGCGAGGATAAACTACTTCCTGGATGGAGATACTCCCTCTATACCGAGTTCGACGGAAGGCATCCGGAACTTCTGCTGACGGAAGGAAATCACTCAAGAGAAATCTTCAAAGGATCGAATTATCGCAGAGGATCGCGGGATATGCACAGCAGGTTGTGGATTTGAAAACCTATCACATCGTGCGGAAATTCCTGAACCAGTGGGAGGAACTGAAATGTTTTTTCACTGGTTCATAGAAGTAATACCAGCTCAAGCTGAGAACGGGAGTCCCAATGGAGAAGAATAATAATAATAATAATGGGGGCCACTCTGTATAAACCCATCATAAATGAGGATGTGTGGGTTTGCTACAGTCTCCTCAGAGTCTTCCCAAGAAATATTTCATTTCTCAAAACCCTCGAAGGACACCTTCATCCGATTATATCCACATCTCTTCGTTCCTCTTCGTTCTACCAAATTTACGACATCTTTGCCTCCGGATCCCCCAGCGGTCCTAAAACAATCAACGTTGACTATTTTGACCAGTCCTCCAGACGTTTTGGTTACAATTTCTTACAGCGTTCAGTTTGGGAATTCCTCGCCACCGAATCGAATTATAAATATTAAATTGGCGGCGGTTGGTTTCTCCTGATTAAAGTTATGATATGTTGGCGCTAAGGGGTAAGAGTTGATTATTATCGCAGTGACGAAGTTACTCAGTCTTGCCATGAATTAATGAGGAGGTGAAGTTGTGTGGAATACTCAAGTATTATTATCAGGAGACTCGCAAACAGGGGCACTGAGATGTGAGGATAAAGTGTCACGTCAGATTTTGATGTTCCATTTCTGATTCATGAGTGTAGAATATCATTTCCTTGAACAATGAACATGGTTGATTATTCCTTAGATTGCTATCGTCTCTGATTTGGGAAAGATTCTGTTGGGAACTGGATAGGTTACACATAATGTCCTAAATTTTTTACTGGTTGCCTATGTCGATAATTGCATCCACTAAGTCAAAATTATTTTTGGGGAAAAACTGTTTGAAACGACCACAAAATCATTCAAGGCATTTATATAGAGTACTTTGTTTAATGAATAAAATATGAAGATCTTTATTTGTCAGTGTAATTCAAAGGTATTGGTTGTGTCCCTCTCAATATAAAATATTCAATTTGGATAATTCATATCTTCAGAAAACGTAATACGTTTTATGTGTGTTAATGCACCATCGAATTGTCTGCAACATCAAAGGACTCTTTGAGACCTTCCCACAGCAAGGTAAACCTCGTCTCCGAAGCCATACCTATTGATAAAAGTTTCGTCAAAGAGAATCATCCTCATACCGCTAGCTACAAAGTGACACAATCATTGATAAGTGGCATTGGAAAAATGAATGAAGATATTCACCACACTGCTAAAAGGATGCCATGGAAGCGTGTTTTACCCCTGAAAAAAGTACTCAGCTAATTGGGAAATATTTTCATTGATTTCATAACTGAAGGAGAGGGAGAGTTTGTTTATCTTTGCATCCTTCACACCCATAGGATGAAAAATATCAGAAAATATCGTTCAATAGTCAAAGCTCCAGAAGTACGGATAAAAGACGTTGTTTTCCCATCACTGAAAAAAATTCCCGAAGAAGTTTCGCTGTAGTTAAACAAAAAGTATCTGCTCTTGCCTAAGATATATCTTTTGGGACAATACTCCAGCACCTACGTCATTAGAAGGCTTCGCTCACAAAAGCCAATCTGATGACTTCTATGAGAGGAGATGGGAAGAAGCATTAACACCATGTTATGTCCGGAATTTGCGGATGCTAATTTTCCGATCCCTGATCGTGGTCACGCCACTTTATTACCACGAAGTTGGTGGAAAATATGTTTTCTTGTCGGGAAACCTGTTGTATCGCCTGCGGTGTGGGAACGAGATGGAATTTTCGAATGGTGGGACAAGGATGAGGATATGTTGGTTAGGGATTTTTAACTGAGAATTTCGGAACTGAAGTACGGTGATGGGGGAATTTTATTCACGTGGAAACAAGTGCAATGGTTGTTTTCTGCACATTCTTCAATTTAATGGTGGTTTTCGAAAGTCTAGGAGTTTTAATACTTACCTGATTTTGGGATTTGAATTTCGAAAACGTTATATACAGTGGGATTGTTTCGTTTAGCTTCAGAGCTTATTTGGAGGATTTTGTTTGATCTTACTGTGCCTGGAAAGGGATTTGCCATATTGAGAGGTGAGATTCATCATTCCTTCAATTAAGCCTCGTGCAATTTGTGTCTTCTATTCTGCTGGAACTCTATTTCGGTGAAGTATTCTCATTTAGAATCAGTGAGGAAACTGTACTTAATTTGGTACTGAGAGAACCCTCTGAAAGAGGTAGGTATTTCTGACTAGCGAGTTCGCCATTTTGATTTCTCTGAATTTGTGTCCATAAGGTTCTTTGTTCTGGGACGTTTCAGTGGTTTCGCTGGAATATCTTCAATACCCATTGTCGATTGATGAGTCACCGGGTCAAAAAAGCCCAAGAAAATCTGTCCTGCTGCCGTCAGTTACCTTTTGGTGATTTCAACATCGTGGAGGTTCTAAATCGTCACTACCTTTTCCCTTTGGATCGAGGAACTTTATTAAGGTCGTATCATCAATTTCTGGAATTTATCAGCGCTAATATCGAATTGTATTATTAAGTTTAAGCCAGATAAATGATGATACTTGCATTATTATTTAGTCCCATCACTATTAGGTTAACGTATGAGACCTATTTAAGTTATTTTGATAGGAACTTCATAAGGTTTCTGTACATTATTTTACACATAATTCGCTGTCGTCGTATAATCTATTTATATATACAGTGTGAGCCATATATAGCACTATATAAGGACCTCGATGTAATCACTCCCCCTTTAGATTTATTGTTAGAGATCATTTATCCAGATTTGTTTAGTGATTTTTCGGCAACTAGAGCAAGTGTGCTGGATGTGAATATTACTTGGCTACACTTGGCGCCCCTTAATAATATCGTTTTTGTATAACCCACTCCCATCTTCAACTGAGCTCTGGGACCATCCAGCATATGAGCGAGATTTTGAGTCCTAAGCGCTTATAAAGAATATTATAGCGTAGCAACCATACCGATACACAATCTTAGGCGTTACGCTATAAAAAATTGAAATTCTGTAAGCAACCATTTCTTCCAGCAATTGACTGCTTATAAAGACGAAATGCAGGTCTCAATAGTCCGGAAACTGAGGAAGCTTTTCTTTTCACTTTCTGTCCCCAGTTCTCAATCCTCAAAGATTTCATTCTTCCGTTTCATAATTCTCGGATTGCAATTAGGCCCATGATGAAAGGTCCTCGTCGCCTCATCGTGGTCTCTTGAAGCCTTTGTGCACGCCTTTTAGGACCCTTGTTCCGCCTTGTCTCCGATGTTAATGCTACACGAAGAGTTTCACAATTTGATTGTGATAGGGGCAATATCCAGATTCAGTCTTCCTCTCTCTATCTCTCTCTCTCTTTCGAGAAAATAATTCGGTTAAATTGGATCTCATCACCGGAACCCGTCAGTTTCGTATCTGAAAAGTGAATACATCTCTTCAAGTCAGACCAACCGCGAGTACCATTCCTTCAGTGTTCACTTTGTGGTATTTTCTTCTATTTCTTACAAACATTTCTGAGTTGCCTGGTCTGAGTAGAAAGAACGCTTAAAAAGAGACTGATGTTTTGCTTGCATTTTGCAAAGGAATTGAATTAATTTGGGATTGAATAGATTCGCTTATCAGACAATTTAATGCGACACCTATGTGTTTAGTCTGATCGCTATTTTTATCAGTAGCACTCCACTTTTACTGTACATTGCATTCGATCGATGTCGTTGTTGAACAATACAAGTTGAAATGGTTGTGAAAGAGTTGTTGCCAATTAAATTTCATTTTTTCTTCTTCATGGCAGGTGAGAAAAACTGAACGATTTCAAACAAAGTTAGGCGATAAGTGTGATAAGTGATATTAGTAAAATACATACACAAAACCTCAGAAGAACCTTTCTATTCCTATACAGATAATTTGCTTATAATATCATGTGCTCATTAAAACGAACAGAGACTAAATGAAAAATATTTCAAATCACCCGAAAATAATGTCGATCTTCGTATTTATAACCGCCAGTTAATTGTTCGAAGTTATGACCTCTTTCACAATAATCTTATCTACATTTTTATTAACACCAAAGTCTACATAATCTCCGCGAAAATAAATTTGAATCTCGTTTTAAAATTAAACCTGAATGAATTGATACGAAATTAATTTAATCCATTATGCACATTCCAAAGTTGCAAAACAATTTACTCAACTCTGAACCTAACTCTGCACGTTTTATAAATACGCCGATGTTCAAATAATTAAATTCATTATCTTTGGAATCTAGGTGCTTGTGTTGACAATACTGATGGAGAGTTTCACGCTAATTAAATAGCTTTCGGTTCTGATTAAAACTAGTAAATTCTCAACAGAAAATGTTTCTCGGAAAGTAGACAGTTTTACATGGCAATGAATGCTTTGCATTCTAAATTTCCGAATAGGTTGACTCGATTTTGAGTAAATGGAAACGTATATTTGTGAGTTTTTCTGTGTATCTATCATCAGGGACAAATATTCTTATCTTAAAGTTATACTCATAAATAATGTATGATATAACACTTGCTCCCTTATGACCGCGTGAAGAAACTACAAATAAAATCAGCTTCAAATCGTTCAACTGTGATGTACCTCTATGTATATTCAAACTAAATTATATAAAGGATTTCTCCTTGATATGTGGTCGTTTAAGGATAACATTCAGTAAATCCAAGTAATGTTAGACATTCATTTTCAGCACTTGGACCTGTTTTGCCACAGTTGCAAGTATTCGGAAAACAGCTTGGTATCTCATCTGTGGCCATGGGTACTGTCACTGGAATACTTCCTTTCGTTTACCTCTTCGCCAAACCATTCTTTGGTGTGGTAGTGGATTTATATAGAGATCACAGAAAAATTATATTCATGGGTTTGATCTTAACTATGGCAGTTTGTTACAGTTGTATGACCTTGATTCCAAAAAGGGAAACCATAACGTTTGAAATTTCATCTGGAGAATCAATAGAAAGATGTGATAATATAGTCAGTGGTAATTGAAAGGTTTCCTTGTACTACTTTTCACTTTTTGATAACATACAGGGTGAGTCTTTGACTTGTATATATTTTAACTGTAGATTATTGAGGCCAAAGGAAACCTTTTTTTCATTTTCCATTTTTCCGAATTCGGCTCTGTTAAAGAGATATAGCCATTTGAAAAAAAAATCGGGCTAAATACGTGCCTGAAAAAATTCTCTGCAAACACCTCAAAGTTCATATTTTTCGATTGAAATTGAGTTGATACAATTAGAAAATACTCAAGCACTAACCTTATTTGAATTTGAATGTAACAAACACGATATTTCCTAACAAAAACATTTGTCCGATTATTTCTTCGATCGAAAAACCATATTTCTTCCACCAAAATAAGTTCCTTCTTCGATTTTCCTGAAGATTAGTTTGTAAACACTAATAATTTGTTCATATTTTCCTCGATATCCTGAAACGATCTCATAAAAATTGGTTTCTCACTAACCTATCCTAACTCCATTAATCAGTCATATGATTCGAGGTCAATGACCTAACCTAATTCATCTTCTCTGTGAAATATGTCACAGAACTCTAGAGAAGACGATGCCAGATTGCCGATTTTCTCTTCAACAATGGTATAGGCAAACTCAAGAAAGCAGTACGTCCCCTATCGTTAACGGAAGAACCATCGCAGAGGTACTAGTTTTGTTTACTTTTCGCTAAAGGCTTCTGGGCATTGCCCTTTGGAAATGCCAAACGAGTTCTGATTCTCGCCGATATAGCGAATTCACTTATTACATCGAACGTTTTTCCATCATAGAGATTTTAGTCTTGAAAGAGTTGATAAACATTGACAACATTGTTAATTTGTTAAGAGACCAGAGAAGAAATAATATTCGATTATATTTAATGCAGGGGAGCATTCAGATTTTTTATGAAATTCATAATTTCTTCGTATACATTTAGGAATAACTCGAAAACGACGCGTTTTATTGAAAAAATATAAGAATACTTTTATTTTCTAAAATGGTTGATATGAACCGTTTATCTTTTTCGAGTGATTTGATAGTGTTTTTGCATGAATTTACATTTAAAATATATGTACAAGTCAAAGACTCACCCTGTATATGATTATATTGTTCCACAAAAGTTAAGTAATTATCATATACTCTTTACTGAACTTGAAAACTCATGAAACAGTTTCAAAATTTCTTCTTCCTCAACTTTTGTGGAGTAGTATATTTTCAATCGAATTCATGTTTAAAAACTTGATAAATGTGAAAAACACAAAGTTTTTTGCCATTTCATGATACTCTTCAATACTTTTCGACTTAATTTCTATTATTTTCTCTTTACTAATTTTGTTTTATAATATTTATTTTTTTTAGAAAATACAACCGAATGCGACAGAGTTGAAATGTTTCTCTGAACAATTCCAAAGGTCTGAATATTATCGAATTCTCATCAATTCTTCTGGTATAAATAATTCTTCGTTTTGCGCCAAAAATGGTGACATTCTGGAGCAAAATAGAATGTACAGACTAGGATGTGAAGACACAAGAGAGATCCCAGATCATTTAATGTTGAGATCACTGTCATTCTGGATATTCGTCGTTCTGATGTCTGTTGGCACTATTGCTTTCAACGTGGTCAACAGCGTAAGCGATGCTATATGTTTCGATGTTATCGGTGAGTCATGTTGAGAAGAAATTAAAAAATACAAGAACTAGAGAGAGAGAGAGACTGGGAGAGTCGACAGTACTCGGTCTGATTTGAAAGGAACAATGAGTGATCTAACGAGATCAGAAGAATTCTTGCCACGTTTTAAACTATTACTTTCAGCTAGTTCTCAGAGTTCAAGGCCTTTCTACTCAAATGTTTGAAGAGTTCTGTATTTTGCAGGAGAAAAATACGACTATGGAAAACAAAGATCCTGGGGTTCTGTAGGCTATGGCACCACAGCCCTCCTATCAGGTTACGCTATCGACACATTTTCAAACGACCAGAACTTCTTCCAAATAGCAACAGGTGTCATGCTCCTATTCGTCATCCTCGATCTCATCTCCTGCGTAAAACTGAGCGTGAGTACCCTGAAATTGCCAGGTTTTTACCGCCCTCGACCTCAAGTTAATTTTAGTATTCATATTCAACCGAACCCACGCAATTGAATTCGATTGTTATTCAGAACGTAGGACGAAAGCGCTTTTTTCAGCTTCCCTTGATGCCAGCCCCCGAGAACATTTGGGGAGAACTGGGCCATTTGATGAGGAACAAAGCTGTTTGCACATTTCTTGTTTTCACAGTCTTGATAGGCACATCTGACGGCTTTCTGACTTATTTTTTATTCTGGTGAGTTGGGCTCTTCGAGTAACGTGCGAAGGGATGAAGTGTTGTTTTTTGGGCTGGTTCTATCATCTGTTGAATTAATTTCGAACCTTTCTGATAGCCTTAGCCTAGCGCCATCAGGATGAGCTCGGAAAGACAGTCATGCCTTCTATCGCAGTTTGTGAGAGTAGATGTTCATGTTTGTAATATTCTTTTTTATGTGTTAGAGATTTATCTCATGTATCCATCCTTTCTGGAGGGTTTAGGTAAGGTCATTTATTTCCTTTTTGATGAAATCAGCCCACATAACAACATTACATGGACCTCTCGCCAACAAATTGAACTCCACAAGTAAGGAGACCAAAAACCATTTTAGAAAATGCTTCTTTCAGGTACGTTGAAGACATCGCAGAAATGTACGGTACTGAAAACATCAAACTACTTGAAGGAGCAGTAGTAGCAGCTGGAACCTTAGGAGGTTCAATACTGTTCTTTCATATTGGAGGTACAATGCTTTGGAACCTCTTCCAAAGTTCTTGAAAACACTCTTGGCATTTCTAAAACATTATTCTTTTTCCAGACAACATATTGAAGAGGCTAGGTCACGTGCAATGTTTCAGTTTCTGCTTCTTCTTCTACGCTCTTCGCTTGGGTCTTATCTCCCTAGTGACAACACCATGGACAATTGTTATAATAGAATTTATACTACAAGGACCAACGTACGCTTTGACTTACATCACAATTGTTGCTTATGCTAATGAGATCGCACCTCCAGGTGCTTCTGCTACCATGCAGGGAATAGCTGCTGGTCTTGATGATGGTCTAGGTAAGAGTTTCTGAGGAAAACAAAGTTATTTCTACGTTAGTCTTTGGTTATGAACGAGTGGCTAAGTTTGAGATTATTTCCGAAACTATTCACTGGAATGAAGGTAAAATTGAAAACAAAATGAACTGAGAAAGAAAATAAACAGAAAGTTGGAATAGAAAACATACAATATCGAATTGTGCAACCTGAGTCAAGATGCGAATAAACATTCCAAAGACCATTCTTCGAACATGAATAAACAATTTCCCCATTGCCATAAATTCGTAAAATATGCTCGTCAGCAATCCCTGAACTTCCTGAGTTTCTGCAAGAATAATCTCGAGTTTTTTCAGGATATGCTTTCGGAAGTCTCTTCGGTGGCATCCTTTATCGTTACACAGGACCCAGGAGGACCTTTCAGATTTTTGCACTCCTCATATCATTCTCTGGGGTGGCTCACTACTTAATACAGAAGTTCGTTCTGGAGAAAGTTAAGGAAACTACGGTACCTGAGGAAGCCAAGTTCATAAAAGGTCAGGAGATGGTTTGAGGGATTCATGGACTGATATGTGTTCTTGTTCTGTATTTTGTTGAAGTAATAAATATGTTTACAGATTTCTTGTCTTCTCCTTTTCTTGAGATTTGATAAAAATATGTTTTTAAGTTTCTCAACTCACCCCTTAATGTTGTCTTATAGGTGGAGGAAGATTGATGCAAACGTATATTTCCATCACCTGAAAAAAAAACAACTATGCAAAATAATACTGTCAAAAAGTATCTATTTTCTTGAAGCTCAATGAAACGCGTCTGTTCCGAGTTATTCCTAATTGTATACGAAGAAATTTGAGGAAAAAATCATGAATTTCATAAAAAATCTGAATGGTTCCCTGAATTGAATATCATAGAATATTATGTCTTCTCTGGTCTCTTAACAAATTAACAATGTTGTCAACGTTTCTCAACTTTGTCAAGACTAAAATCTCTATGATGGAAAAACGTTCGATGTAATAATTGAATTCCGGGAAGCATGAAATTACACAGTTTATAAGCACAGTTTCTATTGAAAATTTATTGTTACCGGTCCTTCAGGAAAATATCTATCTGAACAATATCCTCTTGGAATGTTTAATCGACACTACACGGTCTTCACATCACAATCATCACCTTTTTGCTTCATTCTATGCAAGTAAATAAATAAATAAATTGAAGTCCATGTAGAAAGGTTATTGCGTCTAAGCGTCGTTCATTGTATCACAGACTGGCCTGTGAAGGGACTCTGGAGACACAGAACAACGGCTTGTCTTGCGTGGCGGCTACATCGCGACTGAAATTTAGATCGTAGCGCTATATCGGCGAGAATCAGAACTTGTTTGGTATTTCCAAAGAGCAATGCTTAGAAGGCTTCAGCGAAAAGTAAACAAAACTAGTACCTCTGCGATGGTTCTTCCATTAACGATAGGGGACATACTGCTTTCTTGAGTTCGCCTATACCATTGTTGAAGAGAAAATCGGCAATCTGGCATCGTCTTCTCTAGAGTTCTGTGACATATATCACAGAGAAGATGGATTAGGTTAGGTCATTGACCTCGAATCATATGACTGATTAATGGAGTTAGGATAGGTTAGTGAGAAACCAATTTTTATGAGATCGTTTCAGGATATCGAGAAAAATATGAACAAATTATTAGTGTTTACAAACTAATCTAATTATTAGTGTTTACAAACTAATCTTCAAGAAAATCGAAGAAGGAACTTATTTTGGTGGAAGAAATATGGTTTTTCGATTGCAGAAATAATCGGACAAATGTTTTTGTTAGGAAATATCCTGTTTGTTACATTCAAATTCGAATAAGGTTAGTGCTTGAGTATTTTCTAATTGTATCAACCAGAACATCTAATAATCACCTCAATTTCAATCGAAAAATATGAACTTTGAGGTGTTTGCAGAGAATTTTATCAGGCACGTATTTAGCCCGATTTTTTTTTCAAATGGCTTTATCTCTTCAACAGAGATGCATTCGGAAAAATGAAAAAAAGGTTTCCTTTGGCCTCAAAAATCTACAGTTGAAATATATGTACAAGTCAAAGACTCACCCTGTATAAGATTTCACGAACAAAATAAAAGGTCAGAAAATCCATATTCGAGTAAGCAAAGAAAAACTCATTTTGACGTCTACAATTTATATTTATCAGTTGTCAAACCGTTCGTATCCATAGTTCAATCACAGATTATTCTGTGACTGTCTTGTTCTTCTTCTGTCTTGTTCAGAGACAGTTGGTATTATCGCGATAATACGAGCTGTCTTTGGACTGTGATCGGTCAGTTTTTGAAATGAGTGAAATAGTCACGGAAATTCGATCTCTTGTGACATAACTACCGACTATTTGTCAATGCTTACTGAACAGAAATGTCAAAACAACATGGCTTCTACCTTCTGTCAAATCACAGTTATCCCAATCGAAAATTGTATCACTCTAAAAAAACACCTGATACATATTGAAAGGGTGATCTGATCTAATCCATGCATTCCCCTGGCACCTTCTACCAATAGATTACTCCGCATTTCCATCGTCACCAGCGAAGTAAAGCCTCTCCGTTCGATAAGACCTGGCGAAGCTCTTGGGTTAAAATCAGAATTCGCAAGGTTATTAATCAGAATTAGCAATTCGGAATGAGAAAGGGCTCCAGGAATTGCAGAGAAATCATTATCGTTTCCTAGCACTTTGGCATGACGGGAAGCCGTCTTGAGTACTCCCTGAATGCCCGAAGGGTTAAGAGATAATTGATTGTCCTGAATGAATCACTGCATTTCCCGGATTAAAAGTTGTTTTTATCTCAACGGTTAGTTTGGAGGCCCCAATTAGTGACAAGACGTTTGTGTTAAAGCTAGGTTAGGTTGGACTGGAGAGCTCAGTGCAATGATCGAAGATCAAGGTGCTCATCTTAAGAATGTTGTCAGAATATAACGAAGCCGAATTCGGAAAAATGGAAAATGAAAAAAAGGTTTCTTTTGGCCTCAACTATCTACAGAATATACAGGGTGAGTCTTTGACTTGTTCATAAATTTTAACTGAAGATTCTTGAGGTCAAAAGAAACCTTTTTTTCATTTTCCATTTTTCCGAATTCGGGTCTATTAAAAAGATATAGCCATTTGAAAAAAAAATTGTGCTAATAACATCCCTGAAATGATACTGTGGAATTGATTCAAAGTCCATATTTCTCGATAGAAATTGAATTTATACATTTAGGGAATACTCAAGTACTAACCTTATTGCAATAAAAATGTTGCAAACAGGATAATTTCAACAAAAACAGTTAGTTTCATCGGATTATATCTGCAACTAAAAAGACACATTTATTAAACCAAAATAAGTTCCTTCTTCGATTTTTCGGCAGATTAGTTTGTAAACACTAATAACTTCATATTTTCCTCGTAATTCCCAAACAATGTCATGAAGGAAGGCTTTTCATTCAAATTTATTATTACACAACCTAACCTAATCTAATTTGTATCGATTCTGTGAATTTTTGCACAGAAATTTCAAGAAGATGTTGTCAGCTTGCTGATATTTTCATTGAGGTTAAGGATTTTTTACGAAACATAGTATAAATCACGATACATTTGTGTACCGTGGTATAAATATCTATGAATTCTGCCGTTTCCATCATAAATCGACTTTGCTTCCAAATTTTACCACGCATGCGTAGAGCGAACACCGAATCTGGAGGCCAACTATAAACAATAACAAACCAGAGTCTCTGAACAAACTGTAAACATTATGTGAAGTTCTGAATACATTCAGTGAATTATTGTTCTAATGTGATTATTATGTGAAGTGAATTAATATAATTTCAACCGTGTCGAGTTTATAAAATTCCAAGAGGATGTTGTTTAGATAGAAACATCGCCACACATTATCAGGTATCGTATTATTTTTCATTAATATCAATTTAATAAGTAGTTTGTATCGAGATTCATCATTCATATCCGAATTTTGTATTCCATCGACATTTAACTTCAATATGGACCGGATAACTATGAATTTTCACTAGAAACTGTGCGTATTAAATCCCCCTTGGTGTTCAATTTTATCTCCCACATTTGTGGGATTTTATTATTAAAATATCTCAACAAAGTTGATAAATATTGTGACAACATTGTAAACTCGTTTAAAGACCAGAGAAGGAATAATATTCGATAATATTTAATTCAGAGACGCATTCAGATTATTCTTGGAATTAATGATTTTTTTCGTCAAATTTCTCCGGGTAAAATTGGAAATAACTCGAAAACGACGCGTTTTATTGAAAAAAATAGGAATACTTTTAGTTTCTTAAATGATTGATTCCTTTCGAAAATATGAACCGTTTATCTTTTTAAAGTGGTTTTATGGTGTTTTAGCGTGTATTGATTAGTCGACTACCCTGTAACTTTTATACTAGTAGAGATATTGAATAGGTTTCGATTGAGGAATATGCACCATGAATAGAGTAAAAACTCAACCAAAATTCAGTTCATTCGAAATAACGGTTCCGAAGATATAAACAGAAATGTGTTTTTTTCGTGGATTTTCGACACCCTGTATCTCCCAAACCAGACCGAATTTTGAAAAATGGTATAGGAAAAAAGTGTTTCGTTTGATGAGAGGAATCTACAGTTAAAATATATTTACAAGTCAAAGACTCACCCTGTATAAGGAGAATATAATGAACTATTCACAATTGATCGGGAATGAAATCCCACAATTCTTCCAGCTTGACCTTTCTCAAACGAAGAGATGTTAGCCCAAGTGCAGTGAAGCCTAATAGCAAGCTTCCAAAAACTCAGTTAACACCTGATACCTTCTGGGAAATTCGGACACAAGCCAGTAATCACCCGAATTACAGCCAGACCTCATATTTCCACGCTCGAAATCCCTCTTTAACCATCTACCACCAACTTTCGAATTCTGGGCATTAAACGTTAAGTAACCGATATTCGAAAGGCAGTCGAAGTGGCGAAATTGGGAACGAGTCCTGGGATCCTGGAAGACGAGGCCCGCTTTGTGAAATATTCGAGGTAATTAACGGATAGTGGAAGGTGGTATCCGGAGTCGAGAGCGACTGGGAATTGTTGAAAATTTGATTTAGGTCGGTTATTGTCGAACGAGCCTGATTTCGGGACCCGTATTGTGTTCGTTGGCGTTTGTTTGCTTCAATTCGGAGGAAATGTATGGATCTGTATGAAACAGAGGGTGGTTCACGTGGAAATAATTTTGTGGACGACTTTGAACGTTGTTGCAGATGATTTCTTGGAGAAACTGCTGGCAGAGAAGTAGAGGATAATTTTTTCAAGAAGACCTTGCCACTTTGACAAGGAAGTATCAGAAGTTTTTTTGGTTCCAATTTCTCTGGAACAAAATGGCGAATACGCCAGGTTCGAATAAATATTAAGGGTTCATGCTTTCGTGTCTATCTTATTCAAAGCCAACCAAATAACTACTTGAATGTTTATTCTTAATTGTGACAGCTTGAAATGAAAAAGTAGATTAAATAATACACTGCGCAAAAAAAACAACGCACATTATGGAAATCTCAAATTTATTGTACAACTGAAGGTGTTCTCAATGATAATTATTTTTATCAGAATTATGCATGCATATGTTATCCACTTTCAACGTTTTTCTTCAATATAGATGTTTTCTCCCAGCAGGAACAAAAAAAGATGATATTGTCAGATTTTGAATGTATTGGCTCCATTCTAAAATCAGTTGTTCTCGATCAATAGTTTTTCTTTCGTTTGATTTTCTACACTCAATCGCTATGCAACGCGAAACACGCAATTTGACCCAAGAGGAATGTGCCCAAGCCAAGCGGTTGTTTTGCGAGAAGAAGATTGGACATACACAAAAATTGCAGAAAGGTTTGGAGTTTCCCATGCAAGTGTGTCCAGAATGTTGCAGCGATTCAGGGAGACAGGTATGAATGTCCGAAGACCAGGACAGGGTAGACCACGGGTAACAACTGCCATTCAAGAACGTTACTTGAGAGTTTCTTCGTTGAGACAACGGTTTGCAACCGCTCGCCTCCTTCAAAATCAGCTTGAGCAAACTCATGAGGTGCAAATTAGCACTCAGACAATAAGAAATCGCCTCAGAGAATATGATTTGAGGCCTCGTGTCGCGGCAAGAGGCCCATCTCCCACCCCAGCCCATCGAAGGGCGCGATATTTCGATAGAGCATATCCATTGGGAAGAGGCCGATTGGGAAAGAGTTATCTTCACAGATGAGTCTAGATTCTGCCTCTACCATTGTGATCGACGTTCCCTTGTATACAGACGTCCACATGAAAGATATGCTCAGTGCAATTTCCTGAATACTACTGGTTTCGGGGGAGGATCGATTATGGTATGGGGTGGAATATCTTTGACTGCTCGCACAGACCTAGTGGTCGTTGATAACGGAGCTTTGAATGCTGATAAGTATATAAGGAACATTCTGGAAGAGCATGTAGTGCCATTTTCCCCATACATTGGTGAAAATTTCATTTTTATGGACGATAATGCCAGACCCCATCATGCGCGCATCGTTCAGGAGTTGAAGTCTCTCGAATGGAATGGCCAGCAAGAAGTCCAGATCTCAATCCGATTGAGCAGGTTTGGGATAAACTCAATAGAAGGCTGATAAGTTCAGAAAATCATCCAGCTACTCTTAATGACTCAGGAATCCAACTCGGAGAAATCTGGGAAGGATTAGATCAGAACATTTTAAGATCACTCATTTTGAGTATGAACCGTCGTTGCCGAGCTGTAATAACGCAATGGGTGGAAATACCAAGTATTAAATCACTTATCAGCATTTCAGTATTTTGAAAATAGTTCATTTCTCTACTTTCACCTAAGATTCGGTGAAATCCTGAATTTTTCTTCCATTTAATGTGGCTTGTTTCGTTCAAAACGTTCCCGAGAGAACATGAAAAATAAGTTATGAAGTCAATGTAGAGTTAACTTTCATTAAAATTGAGATTTTCAGAATGTGCGTTAATTTTTTTGCGCAGTGTATATTAGGTCTATTATAGGATCTCTGACTAGAAAAATTGAAAAAAAGTTTATGACGAGAAAGAGAAGAATTGTCCAATCATCAGGACAGCTGTTTTCAATGTGACACCCTGTATTATCGAACTGATTTGGCACAGTGCTTGGGATTCGAACAAGATATTGCCTCGTTCATATTTTGAGCACTTTTCTTGTGCATACACTGTCTTCAGGTTTAAATACAGTCAGAGTTTTCCAATCTCCAGTATAACGTAACGAAGGGATAAAACCTTTAGGATAATCCCATTTCGTCCCTGAAGTATTCCATGTACCTACTAGAATATGGAATAACGTTGAACGAATTTATAATGCTCCTTAGTGAATTTCAATTTCATCAGATTACAAACTGCCATATATTATGTTTGTTGTTCCTTCACAGAGAAATTTTCAATTTGTTTCTACTTAAAGGAACAACTCTTTTCTTTCTTATTATTTTTCCATCCACTTGTACATATACTATATATTGCTTTCTAGCAATACTGAAAGGATAACTATGCCAGACGAATTCAAAACCAATGTTCACCTACGAGAATACTGTTTATATTTTTATCGATGATCAACTAGAATATACTTTTTTCAAATTATATTGCATTTTATTCCATTCGAGAAAATCCACACCCTGTGTGGATTTTTGAACTGGTGTTCCTACAAATCTTTTTTTTTTCGAAATGTAATCCTGATTAGTGCTCCATGTTACCCTTGGTCCAGACCCTTTCTGTGGTATAGGTTCAGACCCTTTCTGTGGTATAGGGAAATGCACCTATGAGAAAGAGTTTCTGGAGAAGAAGAAAACCGAAATGGAAACACTCGACGGAATCTCCCAGCAATGTATCACTCCAAAAAGTTCAGAACTTCGAAACTAGAAGATCCAAAAGGTATCTGGATCTCAGTAAGAACCAACTACACCTCCTCACAGGCTTTCTTACAGGACCTTGTCACCTCAGGAAGCATCTTGTGAGAATGGGTTTATCGGACAGTAAAGAGTGAAGATTCTATGGGAAGAAGAAAGATACTTATGTTCACCTTGTCACGGAATGCCTTGCCATTCCAAAGGATAGAATCCTTTGGGCAGAAGGACAGCTCACCGACTACTGAAAAAACATGAGCTCCAACCCTATTTCGATTTCTGGGACACTCTGTATGTTTAAAATATTTTGGATAATCAAAATCACCACCTCTACTTTCATTCACTCATACCTCACACCACCTCAGGTCTCTATAAACAATGATCCCCAATGTTGAAGAAGTCTCTGATATGAACTTAAATTGAAGGAATGCTAGGTACACAAAATTTATTCAATTTCAGCCTCTTCGCACGTTCGAACCAAAAACTTATTTGCGACAACATGCCTCAGGGGTATCAGGATATCCTGGCGAACATTTCAGGATAAGATATCAATTTTGGTGGATTGTTTAATAAGGATGTCACCAAGGATCGATATCCACGTAATATGAGCGGATCAGACAAGGATGCTTTTTCAATTTGACGGTTCACCGAACAGCTCTCTTGATACATACAAGCTATTTAGATATTACACAGGGGAGGGAGCAAGGGATGCAATATCTCATCTGCCCGTCACATTGTTTCGTCGCAATGTCAATTACAGGAAGGCAGGAAGGAGCTGGAAAATGAATTTTTGATGCTGGTGCAGCATATACAGAGAACGAATATACGAAAGAATATTTAAGTTATTCACTGTGACGCAAAATATTGGTCCATGGTTCATAGTTTATAGGTAGAAAGGGGTCACTGCGAACTTAAGATCTTTGTGTCCCTTCTCAGAGCTGTTCTCCCCATGCACTTTACAGCGCTTCTTCCAGTTCCAGAGATATAATGAAATCCAATATCTGGGAAGGTTTTATCGAGGCTATTTTTCAATCCTGCAAGTCTCTTGCCCTGAGGATTCTTTCCTTTGGGTTGCAATGGCAAGGCATTTTGTGTTCATCATCAGAGCCACATAACTCTTACTGCGGTAGCAACCAACTGAAACGGCAGAACTTGTATTACTCCCTAGCAGGAACACTTGAGTACAGTTTTAATGTACAGTGTACAGTGTACCTAGCAGGCAAATGTCTACGCTCCTCCGAAAACTAGATCTCTACGTACGTTCAAACCCTACGCACTACGCAGTTTCGCACGTACTTACTATGAAGTCTCATGGATTTAACAAATTGGCGGCGGAACTGGTTAGTCTGGCAATGTTCAACGTAAATTCAAAACTAAAGAAAGTATGAAAGCTTTGTTGGGACAACTTCATCGGGAATATAACCCCACATTTATTCATCGATTGGTTCAGGTTGTAGGAGGTTATGAACCCGAAAAGGATCAAGAGAAACAATTTCCCTATTTGGAAACCGCCCGACCAAAAGTTCGATAAAACCCCTCATTACACCGCCAATATCCATCGAACAATGCGAATTTCAAATTTCCTCCCTCCCATCGTCGTTCAACCGAAACATAAGTGCCGAAAGAATCCCAAATGCTCGGCGGGCGCGGAAAGTTGAGGGAAACTTTCCAAACTTGGGATTTCGGAAGTATCGGATGGATCCGACGAGATAAAGAGATCTGCGCCACATCTCCGCGGAATTTCCTAGAAGTTGGCGAAGGTGAAGAAAGCCATACATGTTTCGGGACTCGTTTTATTAGTTTCGGCGTTTCACTGCTCCAAATCGTTCATGAAAAGTTGAATTAGACGCTTTAGGCTTGAAGTTGATCCAAAAGGGATTTTATGGCCAGACGGACGGACAGAATTTAATTCGTCCACGAATTTGACTTACTTGAATCTGACCGTATCGTTTCAGACTCTCCCTGTTGCGAAATTTGAAGAGCCCAAACAATAAAATGATACAATCACCTTCCCCAACCTAAATTAACAAATATAGGATGAGTCTTTGAATTGTACATATTTTCTAACTGTAGATTCCTCTCATCAAACGAAATACTTTTTTCCTATACCATTTTTCAGAATTCTGTTTCGTTCGAAAGATACAGGGTGTCGAAAATCCATGAATAAAACACTTATCTGTTCATATTCACGGAACCGTCATTTCAAATTAACTGAATTTGGATTGATTGTTTACTCTACTCATGGTGCATATTCCTAAATTGAAACTTATTCAATATTTCTCTTGGTATGAAAGTTACAGCGTTTCCGACTCATAAATCCACGCAAAAATACTATGAAACCACTTATATATAAAAAGATGAACGCTACATATTTTCGAAAGAATCAAACGTTTGAGGAAATGGAAGGATGTATTCTTATGTTGTTAAAAGAAACGCGTCGTTTTCGAGTTATTCCCAATCGTATACGATGAAATTCGATGGAACTAATCATGAATTTCAAGAATAATCTGAATGCTTCCCTGGATTGAATATCATCGATTTTTTTTCTCTCCTCTGATCTCTAAACAAGTTAACAATGTTGTCAGTATGTTAATCAACTTTCTCGAAACTATCTGAACGATGCAAAATCGTTTTATGAAGAGATATGTAATAATGAAATTCCACAAATGTGGAAGATAAAATTGAACTCTAAAGCCCGCAACGGACGGCGAGCGATATATTATATCTCATATATTACATCAATATCGCTCCTTATGAAAATGCACCAAGCCCCGCGGACGACGCTATAATATATATTTCGATATTACGATATTTTTCCATACTAAAATGACATATGTCAATGCAAAGCTATAATATATATTATATTATCGCTCGCCGTCCGTTGCGGGCTTAAGGATCATAAAATTATACATTCAATACGCACAGTTCCTATTAAAAATTCATTGTTACCGGTCCATATTGAGAATAAATGTCAATGAAAAACAAAATTCGAATATTAATGATGAATGTCGATATAAACCACGTATTAAATTGAAATTTATGAGAAATTAAATGATACTTAGCTCTGAACAATCTGTGGCGATGTTTCTATCTGAACAATATCCTCTTAGAATTTTATAAACTCGACACTACATGGTTAATATCACATTAATTCACTGAGAGAATTCATATAATCATCATCAATTTTGAATAAAAAACACATAAAATGATCACTTTTCCCATTTATAACAACAAAGCTCTAGAAATATCCCCCATCCTCGCTATACGGTAACGTCTTTCACAGACACACGTTTGAAACACAGAACATCGAATATTAGGTTTGAGATGGATCCATTCATAGATCTTACGCGCCCGCTTCCTCCCATTATTTAAAGAGAAAATCAACAATCTGGCATCGTCGTCTCAAAAGCTCTGTGATAGCTCTGTCATAGATTTTTGATTCCGACGAACATGGGTTGGGTTAGGTTGAATTGAAAAGCTTTTTTCGCAAGATATTTTTGGGATATCGAGGAGAATATGAGCAAGTTATTAGTGTTTACAAACTAATCTTCAGGAAAGTCGAAAAAGGAACTTTTGGTGGGAGAAATATGGCTTTTCAATTGCAGAAATAAACGGACAAAAATTAGTGTCCTTGTGAGGAAATATCTTGTTTCCAACATTCTCATTCAAAAAAGATTAGTACTCGAGTATTTCCTGAATGTATCAGCCCAATTACAAGGGAGAAATATGAACTCTGAGTTCTTTGCAGAGAATCGCATCAGGCAAGCATTTGGCCCATTTTTTTTTCAGATGGCTGTATCTATTAAACAGAGACGAATTAGAAAAAATCGAAGTGAAAAAAAGGTTTTTTTTGGCCTCAAGAATGTAAAGTTAAAATATATGTACAAGTCGAAGAATCATCCTGCATACGAATAGTAGGTGATTATATACGAATATTTGTTGATTCGGGTTGTGGAGGGTGATTTACCCAAACAAAGGATCAAGATAAGTGAAAGGAATTGCTGTGCTCTTCCCTTCTATTCTGGGTTAATAATAATAATAATAATAATAATAATCCGGCCTCAGGGGGCTCTGGATGGTTTTCTGGAGTACGGGCTTAGCACACCCGAGGTACCCTAGCTACCTGGCAGTAGGTATAAAATGCACTAGCAATGGAATGTACAATTTACGAAGCAAACGGGTGAATCGGCATTGTACCACCAGAACCTCCTGTCGCGTTCAAGATTTAGGAAGAGGGTCTTGTTCGAAAAATGAGTCACAGTCTCCCTCGGATAACGACGGAAGCAGCGTGATACCGAGTAGGGCTACTGCAACACCCCACCAAGAGAAAACTGCTATCAACAGGCCTCAACCCACTCTTGATGCTTCAACGGCGACGCAAGTCACTATGCCCGCGACCACGAGAGCTGGACTCCCTAGGAAACGCATGAAGTGGACCCAAGAAATGAACTCCTTCATTATGCGCTCCTACTACAAGATCACACACTTGGAATCGAACATGACAGCATACCGATATGGATTGCATCAAGAATTCATAGAAAGATATCCAGAACTCCACCACATTTCTGAACAAAGGATATCAGATCAACGACGAACTATTGTGAAAAACAACCTACTCTCTACGGACACATTGAGGAGTATACGAGATGAAGTCCTCATGGAACTGAGCAACGACACTGGAGCTAACATCGAAACACATCCAGAACAAAACCAGAATGAGATCCAGAATATGGAATCTAATGATAATGAGGAAGTACAGTCTGATTCAAGTGGACCAGGGGAATATGCGCACTCTGCAAGATCACTACTCAACACAGCCATGGTTGAGTTCCAGGGAGCCAATCCAACAAAACGCCCAAAGCTGCCTAAATTAAAAACTAACAAGAGCACCAATATTATTCTGGCCAGTGTAAATGCAGCCTTCGATGACCACGTTGAGGACTTCAACAGCCTGTAAGGAATACACACTCTCGTGTATTGTGGAGCAGTAGCAACCCTTCGACTACACAAACAACAAGTCCACACCCCCGAATATCACACACGGGAAAGAACCATAAAGAAACCACCATGGCAAACCCGATTGGAGAAAGACATCGACAAAATCAGAAAGGAAATAGGCCGACTTACTGAGTTCCTGCGGAATGAATCCTCGTCACGACGTCTGAAATCGTTTGTTAGAAAAATTCTGAAGAAGATTGATAACACCATGAACAAATCTGAAAGCAAACATCACATCATCATATATGTGGATACTCTGAAACAGAAACTTCAAGCGAAGGCGAAAAGACTATCCAGATATTTGAAATGCACTCAACGGAAACAGCATAACCAATTGTTCCACAGCAACGAGGCAAACTTCTACAAACACATCACCAAAAGCTCAAACAAAGTCACCAGAGCTATGCCAGAAGCCCAATCATTAAAAAATTATTGGGGTTCTCTGTGGTCGATGCCTAAGGAACATAATGAGAATGCTGATTGGATCAGGAGGCAGAAAAATCGAACGAACATCCCACAAATGAACTTCGAAGAAATATCATTGGATGAAGTGGTGACAGCACTGAAGGAAGCAAGCAATTGGAAGGCTCCAGGAGTCGACAATATCCATAACTTCTGGTACAAGAAATTTGGCCATCTGCATAAAGCCATAGCGAGACAGTTTACGCATATACTTCAACATCCTCAAGAAGCTCCTAAATTCTTAACCGAAGGAGTAATCTATATGCTTCCAAAAAGCGATAAGACTCAAGAACCATCGCAGTACAGACCTATCACTTGTCTTCCAACACTGTACAAAATACTCACCTCATGTTTATCCAACCGAATATATCAACATTTGGATGAAAACAACATTATGGCAGAAGAACAGAAAGGATGCAGAAGAAAACACCAAGGGTGCAAGGAACAACTCATCATCGACTCAGTGATCAGTGAAACAGGCCCATGAGAAAGGACGCAACTTGCACTCAGCCTCACTCGATTATCAGAAGGCATTTGATAGCACCGCTCATTCGTGGCTCATCGAGGTGCTGCACATTTATGGAATCAATGGAGATATACTTCAAGCCATGAGGGATGGAGAAACTTATAAATATCTGGGATACCAACAAGCTAGATGTTTGGAGCAAAAGCAGTCGAAGGCAAAAATCCGGGAGACTGAGAACGGTGATGAAGTCACTGTTGACTTCTGGAAATCTCATCAAAGCTACGCAATCCCGGTGCTGGTCTATTCATTTGGAGTTATCAAGTGGACCAAAACAGATCTGGAGGACATTCAAAGGCAAACCAGAACGATGCTGACGAAACAGAGAGGTCATCACCCAAGGTCGTCAGTATTAAGAACTACTTTACCACGGAAGGAAGGAGGACGGGGACTTGCGGATATTGTCAACCTTCACACTCGCCAGATTACAAACCTCAGGGAATTCTTCTTTGAGAAGGCGAATAATTCCAATCTCCACAGAGTTGTTACTTTGGTTGATGAGAAGTTCACACCTTTAACTCTGGCTACTGCAGATGAATTGCTGGATCTGCCATCTCTTTCTGAAACTGACAAGCTAGAACAATGGTCCAAAAAAGAACTCCATGGACGGCATCACCATGAGTTAAATCAGCCACATATTGACAAAACCTCATCCAACAAATGGTTGTCGAAGGGTGAACTGTTTCCTGAGACGGAAGGTTTTATGATGGCTATACAAGATCAAGTCATTTCCACCAACAACTACAAGAAATACATCATGAAGGACCGTACAGTGCCAACAGATATGTGTAGGAAGTGTCATCAAAAATCTGAAACAATTCAGCATGTAACTTCTGGCTGCGAACAACTGGCCAACACTGATTACCTCCACCGACATAACCAAGTGTGCAACATCATACACCAGAAATTGGCGCTCAAGTTCGGACTTCTCAACTCCTACAAGCCGTATTATAAGTATCAGCCGCTGCCTGTGTTAGAAAATGACTCTTTTAGACTATACTAAGATAGGCCTATTATCACTGACAGAACGGTGACGAATAACAGGCCGGATATTGTGGTTTACGACAAGAGGGTCAGAAAAGCAATTTTGGTGGATGTAGCTGTGCCCAACAACAACAACATGTTGAATAAGTACCAGGAGAAGATAAGCAAGTACACAGACCTGGCTTTCGAGATCAAGGAAATGTGGCACCTAGAGAAGGTTGATATCGTTCCAGTGATCATCTCGTCGACTGGATTGATACCCAAGAGCTTACACAATAGTCTGAACAAATTAGAATTAAATGTAAACAGCTACATTGAAATGCAAAAAGTTGTTATTCTCAATACCTGTAGAATTGTTCGTAAATTTTTGTCAAGTGTATCGTGATCGAGCCTATTCCCTTTGATTATTGTATCTGGGAAAGGTGAATTCATCCGGCCGGATGCCGAGATAGTGAATAAGTTCACGATCATAATAATCCCCAGAACCACATATTTACAAAGAAACTATAAATATAAACAGGTATAGGATATGTCATGAATGCCAGAACTAACCATTATGATCAAAACGTGTCTCTTCATGTTTTCTACTTAATCCGCACAAAAAATCGAAGCGGACGAGAAAATCGAAACTCCATCCCCAAAATCCAGTTCTCTCCCAACACGTGCATGGTTTATCACGGAGGACGGTCCAATCAGAAAAGTAATTAGGTCATAATAGAGAGAGGCGGATTCGCTATAGCGGATTCGAAAGAATCCCGATATTTTAACGCGTTGGAGGAACGTTGAGCGCGCGTCGTATCGCGAACTCGATTATGCCCGCACACGCCAATTTTTGCGGGATTCAATTACTCGCGCCCACGTTTCGATAACGCGGGCGGTTCGCAACGCGGATAGCGCCCTTGAAGCTCGTGGAAAATTAATACTTTTGAGATAATCGCAGGGGAAATCGCCAGTGTGGGCTTTCCTTGTGGATATGTGGTGAGGTTCATGTGTCTGTACTGAGCTAATTTTGTATTCTTGGAGTTTTCTCCCGAACTTTTTCTGCTAAAGTAGTATTAATTTTTTTTGTTTTTCTCAAAATCTTTGTATGGAATTAGTTTCGAATCGTGTATAGTATGATTCGTGAGAACTATATAGCCATTCTCTCGGATAGTCAAGCCGCTATTAAACCAATGAGCACCTATGAGGATCTATTGAAAAATTCTTAGCCTACTATAGAACCAAACAAAATTTCGATGTCAAAATATTTTATTACTCAACATATTCTCCTCTTAAATGAATACATTTATTACAGCGAACCTGCAACGTCTCAGGATCTTTAAAAAAAAGTTTCTTCTTGCTCTGCAAACCAGTCCTCCACAGCTTTTATTACCTCCTCGTTGGAAGAAAATTTATGACCTTTTGAACCTTTTTCAGTTGAGGAAAGAGATGACAGTCGGACGGAGCCAAATCTGGTGAATAAGGGTGGTGTTCAAGTAATAATTTTAACCCTAAATTACGAATGGCAACATGAGATTTGTGTTCTGGGGCGTTGTCCTGTAAGAACAAAACATCTATGGATAGCTTTCCGCGTCTTTCCTCTTAAATTTTTTCCCGTAGAGTGTTCAGTAATGTCGAATATAAATATATATCTCCAGTTATTGTTTTACCCTTATCCAAAAAATCAATCATGATTACTCCATGGCAATCCCAAAAAACTGAAACAAGAACTTTTCCAGCAGATTTTTCGACACGAAACTTCTTAGGTCTTGGAGAACCAGAGTGTCGCCATTCCATCGATTGTTGCTTTGTTTCTGGATCGTAGAAATGTACCGAAGTCTCATCCATAGTAACAATTCGGTATAAGAAGTCTACATCGTTTTCAAATCGAGCACAGATCGAACGCGATGCTTCTACCCTTGCACGCTTTTGGTCAAGATTCAAACATTTGTGGATCCATTTTGCAGAATATTTCCTCAGTCCAAATTGACGTGAACTATATGATGAATGCGTTCGTATGAAATCTTCATTGCTTCAGATATCCGTTTTAGCCCAATTCGACGGTCTGATAAAATCATGTCATGAACTGCATCGATATTTTCGGGGACTGACACAGAAACTGGCCTTCCCGATCGGTCATCATCTTCAATGGAAAATTTACCTCTTTTGAAAGTTGCAGTCCAATTTTTCACGGTCGCATACGAAGGACATTGATCACCAAGGCTATTAAGTATGAATCTGCTTACCTCTTAACCCTTTTAAATACAGGTACTTGATGATGGCTCGATACTCAAATTTTGGATTTTTACAATTTTGGTGGACACATCTTTTTTTTCAATTTATTGCGTAACTCTTTTTCGACGTCGAACTCTAGACTGACACTTCTAATAAGTTATTGTTCGTTGATATGGCATCGAAATATTTTGTTTATGCATAGAACTGGTCTAGGCTAACTAGATATCAATAAATTTGTTGAGGCTTTCGCGGCCGCGAAAGCCTCAACAAATTCATCAAACGCCTTTACGGGGAGGAAGTTTTCAATCTACACAAACGTCTACTATCTCTGCGCAGAAAGAAGGCTCATCTTTTATCCTCGTTAGCCTTTTTGTCACGTTGCCGTGATGAAGACATCATACCGAAATTCCTGAGATTTAATCGTTGGTTTGGAACTCCGCAAGCCAACAGAATTTACATCAGAACTGAAAGAGCCCTTTTGAGAGAACGTATTCATTCAACAAGAAGAAAACTGGCAGAAATAGACCGTCAACTAATTTCGATCTTCTATAAGTTGAGTAACATGATGACCAAATCAGATTGGGACAAAATCGACTCCATCTCCTACAGATCGATGGAAAATGAACATCTCAACAGTACAGAAAAGCAAAAAGCGAAATACCAAAAACTGAGAGAAGAGAAGAAGGCACCCAGAAACGATTACACACTTGACCCTGGAAAAACTGTCATCAATCTTTCCGATCGCTCTCTTACTGAAGATGAGGTGTCTATACTCTCTAAGGGAGGAAACTTCGCCATAGCTCCAAGAGTGATTCCAAAGGAAGAAATCATAGCCAATCTGGAGTCAGCCATCAGAGGATTGCCCGAACATCAAGCCGAAGAAATACGCACGGATTGCTCGCAAATCTTGAGAAAAGCAAAACCACCGAAGCCTAACATCTCAGTCAACGAGGCACTTGCTATCAAAAACCTCAACAAGGACGATAGCATACTGATATTAGGTGCTGACAAAGGCAACTCCACGGTAGTCATGAACAGAAGCGACTACAATAAGAAGATAAGTGATCTCCTGGAACCATCAACATACAAAAAGCTCAAAAGAGATCCTACACAGGCAACCACTAGAAGAGTCAACAAATTGGTTAAAGCATCTTCGCTGGAGGAATCACTCAAAAAGAGGTTGTGCCAAAGCGAGGCCCTGCTTCCGAGACTTTATGGACTACCTAAAATACATAAAAAAGACATACTTCTCCGTCCAATTGTCAGCACAATAGGTTCTCCAACATACAACCTGGCAAAACATCTGGTTGCCATCCTACAGCCGTACATCGGGAAAACAAACACATATATAAGAGACTCCGCACACTTCATTGAAAAGATCAAGAATACCGATATCGAAACCACTGATATTCTAGTCAGCTTTGACGTTGTTTCTTTGTTCACAAGAGTCCCACTGAATGAAGCAGTTGTCGAAATCGAACAGAAATTCCCAAGTGACATCAGCGAGCTGTTCAAAATCTGCCTTACATCATCTTATTTCACCTTCAACCATGAAATATATGAACAAATTGACGGGATATCAATGGGTAACCCCTTAGCTCCAGTGGTAGCGAACTTCTTCATGGAAAAATTTGAAGAGAAAGCACTGAATACTGCACCTCTCAAACCGAAAGTATGGTTCCGATACGTGGATGACACTTTCGTCATATGGAGTCATGGAAGGGATAAGCTCAATGAATTTCTGGCACACATAAACAACATACACCCAAGTATCCAGTTCACAATGGAACCAGAAGATGGAAACAGAAATCTGGCTTTCCTTGATGTGCTGATCACACGGAAAGACAGTACACTAGGACACACTGTTTACAGAAAGCCCACACACACGGACAGATATCTACACAATACGTCAAACCATCATCCATGCCAACGCAAGGGAATAATAAAAACACTGGTCGACAGAGCGAGGACTATATGTGAACCAGAACAACTTGGGACTGAATTCGAACACCTAAAACGTACCCTCATGGCTAACGGATACACGAAGAAGGACATCGATAAAGAAATAAAACGAAGGCCTGTGAACAACACCGACGATGGATTACAGCGCCAAGAATCCTCGAAAAAGGCATTTTTACCGTTTGTCCCCCGGATAACAGATAGAATCGGCCGAATTCTTAGGAAACACGACATCAAGACCATATTCAAACCTTCGAAAAAGATCAAAGACCACCTGAAATCTCCCAAGGACAGAAGGGACCCACTCAGTACTCCGGGTGTATACCGAATTCCGTGCAGCTGTGGGAGTGTATACATAGGTACAACAAAGCGATCCATAAACACCAGGATCAAAGAGCACAAGGCCAATTGCAGACTGGGTCATTCAGAGAAGTCCGCCGTCGCAGAGCACACATTGAACAACACAAATCACGCCATTGAATTCGACCAAACCCAAGTGTTATGTACCACCACCGCTTACTACCCCAGGCTTTATAGAGAGGCAATTGAAATCCACAAACACCAGGAAAACTTCAATAGATCCGAAGAAACACTCAAAATCAACAGAGTATGGGTGCCTGTGCTCAAAAACACAAATACACTTCCTCACAAGAGAAATCGGGTAGATGATGCGAATAACAGTATCGACCAATCAGGCGCCGGAACGAGTCCTAAGCCGGAGGAAGCCAGCCAAACAGACGCAGGCGCGGGTCCCGACCGTCTAGCCCACGCAAGCGCTATTTATAGCCTGCGCCCTCGTCAAAATCGGATAGCTCAAGTTACAAGTACAAGAGAGAAATAATTCCTGAAGATGCCAGACACTCGATCTGGCGAAACGTCGAAATATAACAAACCACGCCGGCCGAAATGCTCGAATCAAGACCAGATATCATAGATATCAATACATCCTCGTATGTCATTGACTCAAAGTTGTTTTGGGATTGCCGGCGACAAAACAATGAGGTAGGCAGGAAAAATAAGGTCTCTCTAATCTGGATCCAGTCATTCATGAATCAAAGGAAACGAAGAGGCCAATATGCGTGCCAGAGAGGGCAAAAGAACGCCATTCACTGGCCCAGAACCTTTCTGTGGTACACTCTGGTGGAATCTCCTAGGAATGAATCAGTACAAAAAGTTCCTTCAAAACTTTGAAACTGCAAGATCCAAATATTATCTGGATCGTGGTATGAACTAGCTACACCTCCCCACCGGCGTTTTTAAAGGACATCGTCGCCCCAGGAAGAATCTGGTGAGAATTGGCTTATCGCACACTGAAGAGTGTAGATTCTGTGGAGGGAAGAAAGAAACACCTATTTACCTTGTCACGAAATGCTTTTGCTATTGCAACCCAAAGGCATGAATCTTTTGGGCAAGAAACTTGCAATAGTGAGGAACTAGCGTCGTTGGAACCTTCCCAGTTATTGGATTTCATTAGATCTCTGGAACTGAAAGGCGAGCATTGAAGTTCGTAGTGAGAACTGCTCTGTTAGACCTTTAGTTCGCAATGAACTGTAACCCCTTTCTAACTATAAACAAAAGCTCACAAATTCAATCAGTTATATTGCACCTTAATGAATGAAACACTTCACAACAAAATCAGAAAATTCGAAATAATTCCTCTTAATTCTTCCTATTTATCCACGATACTACCAGTATTTAGCTCTCTAAAACCTAAGTGGACCTTTCCATAAAAAATAGGGCGCAAGCTCACGTAAATCATTCCATTAAAATACTTGTCACCAGCCAGCAGGCTAGAAAAGGACTACATCTATATCAAAACGTTATTGGATTCGAAAACTCATGCAAAACTCTCTGCTTGAGGTGGGTACTCTGATAAATATTTCATACAGTTCAATTATTTTCAAACGCTTTATTGCGCCAAATCGTAGATCTGTAGTTCGAAGTATTGATTACCTTGCATCCATTCATTAATCCTACGAAGAACTTTCAACACTTCATCAACCCTTGTTTTCAAATTCGAGAAATTCTGGCTGCAAATTCGATCCGATCTACTTAACTCTTTGGTATGCTCATCCGTAATTGGCATCTCCAGTCCGCTCGACCGTCCAAAACAAGACAGAACACGCTTTCATGTTAACTTCGAATCAAATTAGAAGCTTCTCAGTATTAAATTCCGCACGAAACTCCAACAACGGGCGTAAGCAGAAGCGTAAGTCCTAAAAATCCATTTTACTCCTCGTTCTGCTCAAAGGACCAACGAGACCGATAAATCGGGCGTTCTACCGTGTGGACGCATTCGTCTGCAGAAGCAGAAACGGAATTTTTTCGAGATTACACGAGTACAATATATCGCATTTTCCCAGAACCCGATAATCGGTTGTATCAATAACGAGAGGAAATGCGGAATCCCTCTGCTCGGAAACGGTGGAAATATTTCTTTCTCGCCTACGTTCAGATAAATTATTCAGAAATTCATTCCTAGCGGCGCGCTGGATTCTTCGTCCAGAGATTGGATATATCTGATTCAGGAAAACTTCTGACTTTGAAATACTTCTTGGAATTTCGAAATGATACTTTTCAACTATGTGAAAAGTGTGCTTATACGTTGCTCATTCATTTCAACGTCTTGTTCCCTCATTGTTCTCACAACGTTATATCACAAAGACGGAACAAGTTTCCATCTATGTGACATTCTTATTATAGTGTCTTGTTCGCTCCCTGATCTTAAAATGATACACCACAAGTATGGAACGAAGTTCTTTATATTTGTAATCCGGATTTTATTAAACTGGGAAAGCAACCTGTTAACATAACCTGGACATATTCTCCGAACATCACAGGTATGTCACAATTATCGTATCAGTTGCATAGCCCAGATTACATCACAGAAATGTAACTGATTGCCTAGGAGGAGTCCACCCACTTAGCAAAAAAAAGCTGAAACACTGACGTGAATTCTGGATCTTTCATCTTCCTTGTTGGTAGATTCGCATTCAAGAATACAACGAAGCAAGAAACTGAAAGATTTATGATGCATAATAACTTTTCTTTCGTGTACAACCAACATCTATGAATACTAGATGAAATTCGATGGGTATTTCTGGGAAAACAACCAATTAGAATGTAGAGGAAATAGGAAACTGCAGTATTTAAATCGAATTTGGTATTCAATTCGCGTCGAGCATGTTCCTTAGAGAATTCAAGAGGGAGTCATTGAATTTCAAAGAGAGGAAGCTACAAATAAGTTTCTCCAATATTTTTTTTACTGCACCTAAGATGTTCTGGTAAGACAAAACGTTATTCTTCAATTAAGCTCGAGACAATGTCGCACCATACTCACAGTTTTCCTGAATCAATTTTCGTACGAAAGAAGTAATTGGAAACTGTACTCCATTCACTTTTAAAATGTATCCCGGTTGGCAATGACATTCTGGCACATTTCACCGTGTACATAATGAAAATTTTATAGTCAATTCTCTGTCAGATAACTAAGCAACGTTGTCCTTTCTACATAGAGGTCGTAGTAATTACGTATTCATCAAAATGTTTATTTTCTTCGGAAAAATAATGCATTTGAGGAAATATTATGTGAATTCAATAATTCCAGTCTTGGCGAATGTTTAGGAAACTTTTTTCTCTGTTGATACATGAAATATACTGCTCCACAAGAGTTAGAGATATCGTATTCATTTGTTTTTAAAAGTATGTAATCTTCGAGAAAATCGCTGTAAAATTATTCAAAACTCAATAACAACTTGAATCGATCGAATAAAAATCAGTAGGAGACATTTCGTCAATCTGGTCGCCTTTTTTCTCAAGTTTGGTTCTTTGCATATGCTTCATAAATGTTCTTATTTTTAAATGAAGTCAGTTTATCAACGGCTTCGATTTGAAACGAGTTTTCTGAAAATGCCAAGACTAAATTAACAAACGCTGAGACTAATAGGGCTATCTGAATGCTCAGCCTCAGGTTGTTGTAGCGGAAAGGCTCCAAGTCAGCCAAAGTGTGATATCTCGACTTTGGAATAGATTCAGGGAGACAGGTTCCGTGTTGGGAAGACCAAGGCTTGGTGGGCGACGAAAAACAACACCTGCTCAGGATCGTTTCATACCGTTTCGGCGAGAAGAAACCCTACATCTACGTGTAGAATGCTACGGCATACTCTTCAAAATGCAGATGGTGTCCAAGTTTCCATCGAAACCATCCGACGACGTTTGAGAGAAGTGAATCTAGGTTCTAGACGTTCATTAAGGGAAGTTCCATTGACACGTGACCATAAGCGTCAATGACTGGAATGGGCAAGGCAACATATCAATTGGAACGATCAATGACGTAGTGTCCTTTTCACTGATGAATCCAGATATGGACGATTTTCAGATCATCGAAGAATAAGGGTATGGACAATCCCAAGCATACCCCGTAATCGTCGCTAAGTCCAAGAAGTCCATCCATTCCGAGGGGGTAGTGTTATGGCATGGGCCGGGATATGTTTTAACGGGCGCACAGATCTACACATTTGTCCTGGAAATATGACCGCCTTACACTATACGGAGCATGTCATTGACAATGTTGTACCAAATTTTCACGCTGCTGTTGGTGAAACTTTTGAATTTCTAGACGATAACGCTAGACCGCACCGTGCACCCATAGTTGAGAATGCGCGAGGAGCTTGGTATTCCACATATTCCAATACCTCCGCACTCACCAGATTTGAATTGCATAGAACATGCATGGAATATGCTCCAAAGAAGATTAGATAATCATCAACCTACCCCAGAATCATGAAATGATCTGAGAGAGCTTCTGTCCCGTTTATGGAACAAAATTCCTCAAGAAATGTTCAACAACCTCGTGTGTAGTATGCAAAGAAGATGTCAAGCTGTTATTGATGCCTGTAGAGGCCATACATTGTATTGATAGTCTTAAAATGCTTGAATTCTCTGGGAATGAAATTTCGTTATTTTATTCGATTTTTCTTAACCCCCTGTATACGCTGCAGACCTACAGGCTAAAATTAATTTGCAACTTTAAATCGTATTAATATGAAATTTCATCACAAAAATCTTATTTAACTATATTGTTTTGCAATTTAAGTGAATATCCCTAAATCATGTGGAGTAGTTTATTTCACGTATATAAACTTGGTTAGAAGATTCATTAGCTAGGCACATACGAAAGGGAAATCTGTAAGATCTGATCGGCAGTCCAGATCTGTAACAGATCTGGACTGCGGATAGGATCGCTCCCGCTGATCGGGTCCGTCGCGGATCATATATCTCATTGATCCGCGACGGACCAGATCAGCGGGAGCGATCCGATCCGCAGACCAGATCTGTTACAGATCTGGACTGCCGATCAGATCTTACAGATTTCCCTTTCGTGTGTGCCTTGCTATTAATGCTATTTTCTTGTACGGAAATCAAAAATTGATTGTTGAAATTTTCCTGATAAATAATGGACAGATTACTCTGGTACTTTGTGAAAGTTATGAAAACTTCTAAACGGACCTATGGAATTCCCCACTTTTCAAAATTCTTAAGAAATAATCTTACAGAAGATGTTCAAATACCTTTTGCAGAACTTGAAATACCCCAGTATAAAAATGTAGTAGTACTACGAAACCTGTCACAATTAAACCTTAAAAGAACTAACTTCATTTACAAAATTAGAAAAGAGTACATAGAAATTAGCATTGGCAACGTCTCTGAGAATTATTTGACATTTCGCGAGTACCAACCTGCGTCAGTTTTAAGTAAACAACTCGATAAACTTTAATCTTGGCCCACCGGGATACTTCATAAAAGAATGGAGTATATTAAATTTTATGAGAGTTTGAGAATCTTCAGGTTTTCCAAGAAAAATACCACCCATAACTCGTTGGCACAGTAAAATGAGATCAGCAGGTACCATAGCTAAGCTGTGTACCATCGGTTTTTACCGTGAGAAAAGCTGTACCTTCCATGCTGATTCGTTGAGACTTTGACAAGCATAAACTTGGACTTGATTGCTACAATTATTCCGTATAGTAGTAGTCTGAAAAAACATGTGATGTTGAGATGAAAAAAATTCATTTAAAATGCATAACTATGCACAAAACTCATTATAAATGGTAAAAAACCAATTGATGCAATTTAGATATCGATTCCAATGGATTCTAGAGTTTTTACATCAGTAGTTGATGCTTTCCAGTAAACCGAGTGGTCCCATAACAAGATTCTGTGTCGGACAATCAAAGTTAGTACGAAGAAAGTATTTTGTAATAGCATTCCCACTTAACTAAGTGCTCCAGTGTATTAGTCGAGTACTGGCCGGGAATAAAAGTCAAGGATGTTCCACTTCCGTCTCCAGTGTAACTCCTATTGATAGGTTCAATAGGGTCCATTCCATGTGATCCCAATTTCTAGGAACCCTCCTTCAAACGACATGATACCAAGACAATATCATCCAGCATTCAGTAGGAACCATAGTATCGAATTGCGGTGAGATTCGTGGCTCAATCCAGTAAACCAACCGAACGTTTTATTTACCGTATAAAGATCCTTCCACACCTCGATTTCTTCACAAACTCGCAAATTTCCCAGGTCCAATTTACTGCGCATTTCATTCGAGGCCGAGAGAAGAAAGGCTGAAGCATTGAAAACCGGTCAACGTCTCCAGTACACATCATCGTGATGGCATTACGTGCTTGTCGCATTCAAAGACACATCCTGAACCCACACAGTTATCCCTGCCTCAGCAGCTGCGAACCAATTTCAAAACTGATGACAAACGTTGCGGACCCTTATTGAACAACCCCCCACCCCTACCTCCCGAGTCCCACAGGAGCGTCTTTCATCTCGGCCACTCGAAGGCAGAAAAACGTGCACGACATGAGAGTTTTCGAAAGCGCAACATCTTCAGATCGCGTTTAATAAGGATAATGTCATAAAAATAACAAGCTTTTCCCATTTCTATGCGCCTCCGGGCCGTTTTAAGGCATAAATTTGCATGCGCTCTATGACTTTCAGTTAACCGGGCTCGATGGAACGTCGAGTTTTCTCGGATTTTACTTTGAGATCCGCGGCCTGAATATTCATGGATTCGGCGAAATCGAGAGGGGGTGCCGATGAAAATTTAGTAGGTTGCGGCGGGGAGGATGGAAAATGCAGTGGTTTTAACATAATTGGCACCTCTGAAAGGTACGCAGTCTAATCTCAGCTTAAAACACTTCGGTTCTTCAATTCATCAGGTTTATCTATGTTCAAAAATAATTTTTTTCTTCACACTCGATGCCACTAAGTTTTTACAGCGAATGGATGTGGTCGGTAACAAAGAAGACTCACAGCTCCGTAGTTAACAAACTCTCCCCGACTAGGTAGTCTGAAATTATCAAGGGGAATACTCAGTACCCCACCAAGGATTCTCTATCTCTTCACTACTCAACTAGCAACGGCCCTATTGCCATCAGTTCGCAGCTATTTCTCTTCAAGCCAGATCAACCGTTAGTACCTACCACTTCGTGGCATATTTTTTTGGTTCATAGAAACATTTTTTTAATTCTCGTGGTGATTAGGATTGATACAGCAGTCTATCTTTCCTCTTGCATAATTAATAATCTGAATTAAGATAGACTTCACACAGCTAATTGACTGCTCATCCTCATGCTACAACATGCCACTAACTTGCAAGGTCCTTTTGTTCCATACTAAAGATTGTTTTAACTTGTGTCCTCTGCTGGCTAGTTTCCTCTCAAACAGATCTCTCCATGTAGTGGTCGATGAAGTTTCATCTGACTCTCTACCCATAAATGCTGGTGTTCCGCAGGGAACAATTCTAGCTCCAACACTATTTCTACTTCACATCAACGATTTGCTGGAAGCAACTTCGTGTCCAGTGCACAGCTTCGCGGATGATAGTACCCTTCATACCGCCTTTTCTTCTGAGGCTCCAATACCAGCCAGCCAAATCAGAAACGAACGAGGAAGAAATGTTCACAACATAAATATGGACTTGGTGACAATTCTTGAATGGGGATCTATTAACTTGGTGGAATTCAACGCAAGCGGAACACAAGCATGTCTTTTCTCTAGAAAAGCCGATCTTACTGTGCCCAGCATAGAGTTGTCGGGAGTGACCATACCATTGAAGTCATCCATTTGGATGCTTGGTATTACTGTCGGGAGTAACCTTTCTTGGGAGAATCACGTGAGATCCATTGCTAAAAGTGCATCCCAAAAACTAGGTTTTCTGTTTCGTGCCAGGAGCTATTTCACCCCAGGTCAGCTATAAGGCACAGATTCGACCTGTCCTGGAATACTGTTTCCATATTTGGAGTGCTGCACCTAAACATTCCCTAAAACTCTTGGATTCTGTACAAAAAGGGCCATTCGTCTCGTCGGTGATGCCTCGCTCTCAAACTCGCTCACCTCTCTGGAACACCGTAGAAGAGTAGGAGATCTGTCTCTATTTTATAGATATTCCCATGGGCCATGCTCTTCAGCAATCGTTCCCCGTCTGGCAGTCTCTTTGAGACTAACCCGTCACGTCAAGTCCTCACATTCCTTCGTGATCACTTTGGAGACCTGCAGAACATCTCTCTTCAAAAACTCGTTCATCCAACGAACAGCGAGGCTTTGGAACACATTGCCTAGGGAGGTGTTCCCTGAGGCATAAAAACCTCCAGAAATTCAAGAAGAACACCAATTCCTACCTGCTTGCCCTTGGTTCTCGCGATGTTCCCTGAACATTACAGGGTATTCCTTTTCGCGAGAACCCCAACACTGTTTATTGAGATTACATATCTGATTTTGTAATCATTTTTCAGACAACCATAAAGGTGAAACATTCAATCATACTTTTACATTATCCTCCATTTCGTTAGTTAGGAGTCGTCTCTATTTATCGACAACAGTGTATGACTAATGATATTATGAATCTACTGTGTTGATTGTAACAGTACCCATCGTTATTTTCAATCAGAAGAATGCTAATGTGAGGTTTCAATGATCTTTTACTGCTATTACTAATTTACTGAGTTCCCCTTTATGATTTTCTGAAATATTGGGTGACTTTTGATATCGTTCATTCTTTTCCCTTATGACCATGCTCTTGAACCATAATAGAAATGGACAAATGAAACAGTGGCAGCTCGTGGTCATTTGGACGAGGAAATTATGTAAAAAATCGTGTATACATTTTGAATGAGAAGAGAACCATTGCAAGGATTTTAGAGCAGGCTCAGCTATCCTGGCCTACTCTGACGAGCCACTGCTGGTTGAGGCGTCTGAATTAATAGTAAATTTCAAATCAGTTCGAGCATCACGGTGAAACTAGTGGTTGCAATATGGTGCATGCGCTGGGTATCCTATTCAAACATTCTTATTGTGAATCTGGCAGTATTTCTTTTTCTATGAATCCCTTTTAGACCAAGCTATAGATGAAAATAAGTGACTCTTCTACTGAAGATTCGAAAATTACGCATGGTTTTCTGCCAATAACGAGTTTTTCCAAATTTGGGGCATTCTAAGCTAACAACCAAGGAACGAAACAAGAAAATCATAGTTTGACCCAACGTTTCTCGTCTTTTTTGCTAGGTAAATGGTGATAGATTCATTTATGATGAGTTTTCTTTGTGAAATAGCAAGATGAGGGATTTTGCCCACCCGGGAAGAGAAGAGTTTCAATATCTAACGGAGAACAACTGAGATAGATATACCTTTTTATCAGTTGTGAATTGCTTCATCTTTTTTTCTGTATTCTCCTTTCTAATTTCGATTCTCCATACTACTTTTTGGAATCATTTGAAACTCCATGGCAAGGAGGATATTGTTTTCCATTTAATTGTTTATATTTCACTTACTTTTGTCCTAATTTTGATTTTACTTTCGAAATCGCAATTCATTTTTAGTTTTTCGTTGCAAATTCTTCCTTTTACATACTCATTCAATTCCAGAAGAATTGTAATCTCTCTCGTTTCATGAATGAGAAGAAGAAATTCTCTCTGATGCAAAGAAACACAAACAATACACACATTTCTCAGAAACCATCTTTCATACTTGTAATAAATGAAAAACTGGTGAAAACATCTAATTCCAAAGCTCTGGAGATCCTCTCTTCATTTTATAACATCTGATAGGAAGATTTATAAAGAAATAATATGAAAATGAGAAACATCTTCAAGAAATATCGAATATTTTTCTATTGTCGAAAATGGTAAAATAAAATATAAAACAACAATCGAAAAATAGCCAATAAATAAATAGTAAAATAATTGTTCGTAAACGATTTATATACAGCAATGAATTAAATGAGGAAATTATTTTCCCCACAACAAAATTGAAACCAAAAATGTCAATTATTCATCGAGTTTTCGTCTTTTAGAAGCTCATACTCACATATCGCAGCTCCAAGAAGGAAACGACCCACCGGAGAAAGCAACAGGACGCTTAAATCAATCCCTTCTATCCACAAAACCACACGCACTCCTCCGCAACCAAAACGGCAGGAAAAATCTTCCGTTTTCCACCGGAAAAACTTGGACTGCGTTAGTCCGCCATCCGCGGTGCAGATCACGAAGCACGCGAATTTCCCGAGAAAAATCGGAAAGCGAGTTTTCCGACGTTTTCCGGCGCTCTACTGCTCGCCGAAAAGGCTGTCGGAGTAATCGGCAGCCCTGGGAAAATCGACTCGTAGGCGGAATTACCCGAATCGGGCCGAACGTGCGAACGACACTGTCCTAACCTGTTGTTTCCTGTCTGAAGTTACATAAGATCGCGGAAGATGAATGGCGAGATGAGATAGGGTAGGGGTGGGGGTGCTGTTGGCCCCTTTATCGATGACGGTCGTGGTGTGGGTCGGGATGACCGGAAGGTCCAAATGGGGATCGTAGTAAGCGTGGGGGGGAGATAGATGATCAATTTTCGAAGAGGTAAAGAGCGTAGTGTTCTGTAGTCTCAAGTATTGGTGAGGGTGGATTCAGAATATTGATTCAGGCTCCTTGGAATCCCTTAAGGACAAAGTTCTGTAGATCTTAGTCCCTGTTAATCAGACGGTCGAAGGAGGGCACTGATAAACGTCTACTGCAATGGAAACTGGACTTCGAGCTGGAGTCGTGATAATCCTTTATGCAAGAACTATTGAATGAGAAAACCAACTTCTTCAAGAGAATAGTATGTTCGGACGATTTCATTGCTTTCGTAACAGTCAATATTGCCAGGGGCGACTGTGGTATCCCCAAAATTATTTATCACGTTTTCTCGAGAAATGATGCCAAATATGGAAAGAGGTGGTTCCTCAATGAAAAGTAGAATGTATCTTCTACACAATTTATCGTTGTGAAAAAAACACCCCCTCTGAGAATCGACGGAAGAGCGGTTTTTCACCAATCAAGGAGTGTTATTACTCAAAGAAAAAAGATGTTATTAAAATTTTGAAGATCTTTCTCCGTGAAGGGAGAAAGTGGAAACAACACACTAGGGTCAGGACTTAGTGTTTACTAATTCTCCAGGGAGAGGGGTGGTAAATGAAATTCGAAAATGGTAAATGAAATTCAGACGTATATTATGACTAAAACGAAATAAACGGTTTCACAGACACTATACAGGGTGACTGGTGACGTAAGGGACAACGGCTAAGTGGAGATAGAGGACCTCAAACTGAATGAGAATTTGGGTTTCAAATGTCCCATAAGGGTATTCGTTTCGGAGATATAGGGTGATTTATGAAAAAATGCTAAATCTATGAACTCCCATATCTTCGTTAATATGATATGTTTTTCGCTGATATTTTACATGTTTGTTCATACAGGCATTCTCTGTCAGCATAAGAAAAAAAAATTGAAAAAATTGCTGGCCCGTACTCAAAACATTTCAATTTACATGTCAAGTGAGAAATATCACACGGTATATGAGAGAAAATTGAATCAAATAGAAATTTGGAAAGAGGGGAAAAAACTGATGAAATATCTGTTTTTTGTTTGAATGGCACAAATTTTCTTTCGTTTCTATGATATGTTGAAGTAAGAATGTTACAATATTTTTATATTCAAATCACGAAAATTAGTACTGCTGATAGAAAAAACCTTGAATTCGAGGCGCTAGAATGAGCCTGGCATCAAAATATTCCTTCAAATCTTGAAATCTATTTTTATCAATTAATATTTCGATGCCATATAAAATTTCAAAATAAAATTTTTTGTAGATGGGGTGATGGAAGAGTTGGATACTTAAACACAATATTTTTATATTCAAATCACGAAAAATAATATTCTTGATAAAACAAAAACAGAGCTGTTCTCACCACGCCCTGCACATGTCGCCAAAGATGAATAAAATGCAAACAACTACATAGAGTAGGCATGTTTTGCATCGTCTTTTAGAAAATATTAATCAGAGAGGTATGATTTTTCAACATGATGGTGCACCTCCTCATTTTGCAAATGATGTAAAGAATTTTCTGAATAGGGAGTTTCCTGACAGGTGGATTGGTCGGGGAGGTTCTAGGAATTGGCCTGCTAGATCACCCGATCTAACTCCTCTGGATTATTTCCTATGGTGTCATCTTAAGGATACGGTGTATAAAGAAACAATAACAAGCCGTGAACATTTGAAGAGCAGAATAACTGTAGCATGCGAAGACATTAAAACAAATATTCCTCTGATTAGAAAAGCTGTGCTTCATTTGTTCAAGAGAGCCAATAAATGTATGGAGGTGAACGTCTCTCATTTCGAACAATTGCTTACTCGATTTTTTTATGAATTATATTTGCGACTTTTTCTATTTTTGTGTTTGAGTATCCAACTCTTTCATCACCCCATCTACAAAAAATTTTATTTTGAAATTTTATATGGCATCGAAATATTAATTGATAAAAATAGATTTCAAGATTTGAAGGAATATTTTGATGCCAGGCTCATTCTAGCGCCTCGAATTCAAGGTTTTTTCTATCAGCAGTACTAATTTTCATGATTTGAATATAAAAATATTGTAATATTCTTACTTCAACATATCATAGAAACGAAAGAAAATTTGTGCCATTCAAACAAAAAACAGATATTTCATCAGTTTTTTTCCCTCTTTCCAAATTTCTATTTGATTTTATCTCATACACCGTGTGATATTTCTCACTTGACATGTAAATTGAAATTTTGGAGTACAGGCCAGCAATTTTTTCAATTTTTTTTTTCTTATGCTGACAGAGAATGCCTGTATGAACAAACATGTAAAATATCAGCGAAAAACATATCATATTAACGAAGATATGGGAGTTCATAGATTTAGCATTTTTTCATAAATCACCCTATATCTCCGAAACGAATACCCTTATGGGACATCGAAAACCCAAATTCTCATTCAGTTTGAGGTCCTCTATCTCCACTTAGCCGTTGTCCCTTACGTCACCAGTCACCCTGTATATAATCTAGTCACATCGAAAGACTAAATTATCGAATAATTTGGTCAATTTACCAAATCGAATTCATATTATCAAAACAAACATCAAATTTCACAGCAAAATTGAATTGTCGAAAACCAAATGAATTATCACATCAAATTTCAATTACAGAGCAAAACTAAATCACCAAAACCTTGGTGGTTTATCAAAATAACCATAAACCGTAAACATGGGGTGATCTAAAATAATACAACTCAAATTTCCGAAAACTTATGGGGAGATTTCGGAGCTCTAGACTTTAAAAGATTTCTGGCGTTGCATGACGCTTACAAACAATACTCAAACAAGCCAAGCTTACACAAAAATATCTTTCTCATCGTGCAGGTAATCCTAAGGGCCGATTGCACCGTAGACAAAACTGTAGATTAAATCTTAAACGTCGATTAGTGTCTATGATATTCAATAGACACTAATCGAGGTTTAAGATTTAATCTACAGTTTTTGTCTAGGTGCAATCGGCCCTAAGGATGATGAAAATATCCTGAAAAACTAAAGAAACACAAAAACACTTCGCTAACTCGCTGTTCACAGATCAATTTCACTCCCGGTTTATCGATGAGACTTAATCTAAATAATTCTAATTAATTTCAAAAAATCTTTCACTATCAACTCAACACTTTTCTGTCTCCGTTTGAGACCGTACTTCCAAAAGAACCAAAAATGAGTTACCCTAACACCGTTCCCGAGTCAACTGAGAATCTTCCCGTTTCAGACTTCTCCAGCTACTCTCTTCTTCGTTCTTTAAAAACAAATCAAATTAAAGATTTTCCTTCTTTCCACCTCCCGTGGGTGGGTTCTGAAAGAATGAAGCAATTTTCTATGAAACTTTCGGGTACTGCCACGTTGCAAATCCCACGATTTTAGCCTCAAATTCTTCTGCTATCGTACGCATTTAGTGCAACCGATTTTGTGGAACGATTTTCTGATATCGTCTGAGTCTCATGAGAAACTTGAACCGAAAAGCAATAATTTCAATCGTTATCGTCTCGCCAACATCCTGTACCATACTGATAAGAAATTCAATAATTTTCGGACCCATGAATATCAATTTCAAAAGTCTATACTAGTCAACTGAAATATTTCGATTCATTACAGTTGGAAGCCTCTTCCTCTCAAGTTATTGCTCTTCGAAGTGGCAAATAGAAATTTTCATGGCATATGGAATATAATTGAATGAAATTTGATCTAATTACATGATACTTTTCGAACAGTTCTACTCAATTCTTCATCGGCTTCAAAGGCCTGGGAAAGTAGAAGAAAATATAAAAAGTAAAAGGCGGAAACAATTCCAATGCAGAAAAAGAAGTTGAATTGATCAACTTCATCTTCCCCCTTGAAGTATCTGTTGAATACTTCCTACGTCGTAAAAATTCCAAAAAAGGTGGGAAGGTCTAAGTTCTAAATATTTAAGAACGGCCAAATAATTTACGACCTCATAAAATTTCCACGGTTTGCGAGAGGCAAAGTTTCATTTCTCATTTTTCCGCATAAATGTCTATAGGGCTCGGGTCAAATTTCCAGACTTAAACCACCCTTCGCTTTGATCCTCAAGCCGTGAACCATCGTGATGCTGAAGCGAATAGAAGGGAAATATGAGGGATAAGCTTATTTGAAAACTGCGATGGCAGCAATATAAATTTCAATTTGTATTACGGGACTGTCGATCAACGACGAGTGAATGTTTTAACCTTTTTGAAGGTTCGGTTTGTAACCAGCATCCAGAAGAAACCATAGAAGCTTAATTTACACCTCATTTAATCAGACATATCGAGTTTTAGTAAGTGACTAGCTGGCCCGGCGAACTTTGTTCCGCCTAAATGATATTTACGGTGGATTTCACAAATCGTAATCACCGGTGATCGGAGATCAACGACTTGGTTCTCTGATTTTTTAACTGTCAAATGTTTCCATGGATATGATCTATCACACAGAACAGATACACAAAAATAATATGTCATAATATGTCAATCACTAATAATGGCAATTTTGGATTCAGTTATTTCCGCAAATAGATATATTTATTACCCAAATAGAAATTCAAAAACATTTTAAAAATTATGAGAAAAGATGAGAATGGACATCTCACGATTGGAACTCATCGCCAAAATCCGATTTACTTGACATTTCGATAAAAATTCACTGTGATATTCACCCGCTTCTGGATCTGTTAATAGCCTTTCATGGTACTATAAGCCCTATGTAAATTACACAGTAATTGATGTCATATGTTCTTTTTTCGACCATTTCAAACCACGACGACCGAAATGCTCGAAAAAAGAACAGATGACATCAATCGATGGCCGCGAAAGCCTCAACAAATTCATCGCCATTTAATTGTGATAATGTCAAATATATCTAGTACCTTCACTATTACCTACGTTATTTGGAATAAATAAAACTATAAAAATAACTAATAATCATCAGTCATAATGTGTGAATAGCGCCATCTGATGTGGTAAGAACGAAACTTTTCTCATATCTCAACGAAATCCAATCATTTTAGACATATGTACTCCTACGCTAAGACATGTTGGTTTTGCCCAACAGCGCACAGTTGTAGGCAACTCAAATTACACACTATTACAGTGACTATAGAGGGAATATAAAGCGCGTTCGGCAATAGCATCCGAGAGCGGACATAGTTTTTAGTCACGTGATAACAGATTGAACAGATTTGTCAGATTTTTCTGTAATAAACGAACGCTACGGAGCGTTTAGATCGGTTTTTATGTTTGACGTATGTAACGCCTTACCCGAGCCAGATATTAAATTAGAGCTTAAAGGTCTATCGTCCGCAGAGGTAGTCTGGGTACTAGGTATTATTATAATTCTTTTGTTATATAGTTCTCAACATTTCTACCCCTTGGTTGAGATGATTCAATATTTTGAATCATTATTTTTGTATCAAACGAAATTTTTTATTCATTACTACACAACGAATAACATAAGACACGAAATTTCAACAGACTGTTCAAGAATATTCGAAGCGGGATAAAAAATCCATTGACAAAGGCCGAAAAGTAATTTCTGTTCTGTGGAAAAAATCCGTTTGCTCCGTCGAAATACACCGAGCAAAAAGATCTACATCCGATTCATCAGATTTTCTTTCCGAACGGTCCAGATGTGTACTCCCCTCAATCTGGATGTAATAAACGAACGATTCAGATCAATCCGAGCAGTTAGATGCCGAACGCGCCTAATGACACTGTACAGGATGGGCAAAATTGGTGCTACATGAACTAAAACTTTTGATCCCGAGGAGATAGAGAAAAATGAATGGCACCTTATAGTCCTATTTTTTCGAGAAACTGATAATGCCATAACTGCATTCCCCTATCTTCTTTCGTTTCCGAGTTATAGGCCAAAATTGAAATTTGGGCGATTTCAACTTTGGTCATTATCTCCGTTTCTGTTTATGCTAGGATGTTGAAATAAAAACATTATACAGGCACTTTTCTGATAGCAATCCAGTGGCGTACTCTGATTTTTTCTAAAAGGTTTATTCGCTGAGTTATAACATAAAGTTGTGTTTTTTCTTATGGAAACAGTAGTTCGAAATGACTTGGAAAGAATCGCCATTTTTTTCCCTTTTCAGAAATGTATCATGTATTCATGTGTCATACTTTATGTTATAACTCAGCAACTGAACCTCTTCGAAAAAATCAGAGTACGCCACTGGATTGCTATCGGAAAAGTGCCTGCATAATGTTTTTATTTCAACATCCTAGCATAAACACAAACGGAGATAATGACCAAAGTTGAAATCGCTCAAATTTCAATTTTGGCCTATAACTCGGAAACGAAAGAAGATAGAGGAATGCAGTTGATGGCATTATCAGTTTCTCGAAAAAAGAGGACTATAAGGTGCCATACATTTTTCTCTATCTCCTCGGGTTAAAAAGTTTTAGTTCATGTAGCACCAATTTTGCCCACCCAGTACACACTATTTGTTTATATCGCCATATAACGCGGAGAATATCAAACGAATAAGCGGTAGCGTAACTGTAACTGTAGCGACATCTAGTGGCCATACTCAAAAGGAGGAAAAGCATTTCCTGTATAAGTAAAATTTTCATCGATTTTTTCAAAGTTTTATTGTATTTTATAATAACCAGACCGTAGGCGAATCCATGTATGAAGTTTGACAACAAACAGTCCATCCGATCTCGAGTTATAAATGGTGTAACCAACATCTTTCTTTTATATATATATATATAGATATAGATATTCATGGCTCAATCCAGTGAACCAACCGAACTTTTTATTTGCAGTATTAAATTCATCTGTCAGCGACCTATATGCTACGAACTCGTAAGATTATTCAGAATCAACAGGATTTCCACCGCAAATGTAAGAACCTAGCAATCCACTCAGCATATGCGAAGTGAATATTCCCTGTTTATGCGAAATGGGATACTACATCATCCTGTTTAGCGAGAACGTCCTATAAATTCCATAGGTAATCTCTTGAAAATTATGTTTTCTTCAGATACCATCGTCTGTAGAGACCTCGCACGCCCTGCGGACCAAGCAATCGAATTTGCAAGCGAAGCCCTCTTCGCGAAAAAGTCCATTAGTCACGTATTCTTTCCAGGATTTACGGATTTATTTTTCGTCGAAGCGAGCGAAAAATGATAATTGAAAAGAAGCTGCAACAGAGGATTCGAAAAAATCTTAATTCGTCTCCTTTTTAACGGTTCTTTGAGATAAGTCCCGAGATGAGGGGATAGATTGGGCCTTATCGGATGTTCGAAGGGGGAAAATGACATTCTTTTGGGAGTACCGGGATTCCCGTTTCATCACAATGGGGAAATTCAGGTTATCTGGAAGATACATGCGGAAAAATTCGGGAATTGAGATAAATCATTCGAGAGGGAATTTTTCGTTCGGAAACATTGGAAATTATCATTAAATCGCTGTCGCTTTGTTTCGAGAATTAAAGAGCAAGAGAGACGCGGACTGATGGCGCTGTATAACCGTTGCTGGACGAGTAGCGAAAATGTGAAAAAGAAAAAGAATCTTTTGTGAGGTACTAGGGGACTCAATACCATAGAATCGAGAGAGGATGAATCGATATCTAGTTAGCCTAGACCAGTTCCATGCATAAACAAAATATTGCGATACCATATCCACGAACAATAACTTATTAGAAGTGTTAGTGTAGAGTTGGACGTCAAGAAAGTAAACCAGAGTTATGCAATAAATTAAAAAAAAGTCCACCGAAATTGTAAAAATCGAAAAAGTGGAGGATCGAGCCATTATCAAGTATCTGTATTTAAAAGGGTTAAGAGGTAAGCAGATTTACGAAGATATGCTTAATACCCTTGGTGATCAATGTCCTTCGTATGCGACCGTGAAAAAATTGGACTGCAAGCTTCGAAAGAAGTAAATTTTCCATTGATGATGATGACCGATTGGGAAGGCCAGTTTCTGTGTCAGTCCCCGAAAATATCGATGCAGTTCATGACATGATTTTATCAGACCGTCGAATTGGGCTAAAACGGATATCTGAAGCACTGAAGATTTCATACGAACGCGTTCATCATATAGTTCACGTCAATTTGGACATGAGAAAAATTTCTGCAAAATGGATCCCCAAATGTTTGAATGTTGACCAAAAGCGTGCAAGGGTAGAAGCATCGCGTTCGATCTGTGCTCGATTTGAAAACGATGTAGACTGCTTAAACCGAATTTTTTCTATGGATGAGACTTGGGTACATTTCTACGATCCAGAAACAAAGCAACAATCGATGGAATGGCGACACTCTGGTTCTCCAAGACCTAAGAAGTTTCGTGTCCAAAAATCTGCTGAAAAAGTTCTTGCTTCAGTTTTTTGGGATTGTCATGGAACAATCATGATTGATTTTCTGGATAAGGGTAGAACAATAACTGGAGATTACTATTCAACGTTACTGACCACTTTAAAGGACAAAATTAAAGAGAAAAGACGCGGAAAGCTATCCAAAAGTATTTTGTTTTTACAGGACAACACCCCAGTACACAAATCTCATGTTTCCATGCAAAAATTTCGTGATTTAGGATTAAAATTACTAGAAAACCCCCCTTATTCACCAGATTTGGCTCCGTCCGACTATCATCTCTTTCCTCAACTGAAAAAAAATTTAAAAGGTCGTAAATTTTCTTCCAACAAGGAGGTAATGAAAGCTGTGAAGGACTGGTTTGCAGAGCAAGGAGAAACATTTTTTTTAAAGGTCTAGAGATGATGCAGGTTCGCTGTAATAAATGTATTCAATCAAGAGGGGAATATGTTGGGTAATAAAATATTTTGACATTGAAATTTTGTTTGGTTCTATATTAGGCTGAGAATTTTTCAATGTATCCTCGTATATTGAAATCCACTATTCAATCATTTTTCATTAAACCAACAAGTAAACCTAATAACCTATAAAAAAGCAAAAAAAGAAAATGATAATAATAGAATATTCCAGAATACTGAGTACATAATAAAAACAATGTAATAAAATAAGACGTGAAACGAATAAAATACAGGAACAAAAGAGAATCCAGGGTGAAAAAGTAAACATAACGAAGAGAGAAAGTAAAAGAGTGTTCAGCAAAAATGCAATTCCACGAAAGCTGTTTTCATTTCACGTGTGTGAAACTTGAACATTTCATCTTCCGAGAGAGCTCTTGGAGTTACGAGAAACCGCACCGAATTCGTTAAACAGGATGGATTGTTTCGTGTCCTTCATATCGAGAGTGAAGTATCGATTTTCCAGTTAGCCGTCGTGGAAGCTGTGCCACTTCATTTGCAGATTTGACGCGCGATTTAACAGTGGAGAGGAGTATAAAGTTTGTTGTTTCCTCGAGATCTACATTTTCTCATTTCCCTCGAAGCAGTGTAGATGATACATCTCGATAATAAATTGGACAAGTTGGGAAATTTCCGCTGTCAGAATTTTTTTCTGTTGTATTTGTTTTCGGTAAGAGGGGGATGTTTGGGTATTGCTGTTATGAAGCTCCATCTACGAAATAAATTGGACATAAGTTGGGGATTTTTTTTGTTTTCATTTTTCTTTGAAAATTCTTATCTCCGATACGAATGCCTGTTTCGCTGAAGTTTTTTCACAAAAATACGTGACTGTGAATGCTCCAGGAATACCAACCTGAAAATAATCATAGGGAGCCGTCTGGAATTCACAAAAAGTATTTTGTGTTTTTTTAGTTGTTTCCATTCTTCTTCAAAAATTTATATTTCTGAATTTAATGCCTCTTTCACGATAGTTTTTTCACCAAAATACGTGCCTTTCGATGCTTCATGAATAACAACCAAAAATGATTTGAGGAATCCGCCTTGAATTTACAGAAAAACTATTTTTGTTTTTTATTGATTTCGATTATCTTTAAGAGTTCATATCTCCGAAATGAATGCCTGTTTCTCGATAGTTTTCTCGAAGAAATACGTGACTTTCAATGCTTCACGAATAAAACATAAGAATGATTTCAGGAGGCCACCTGGAATTCACAAAAAAATTATTTTCGATTCAATTATTGTTTTATATTTTTCTTAAATACTCGTAACTCCGAAACGAATCCCTTTTTCTCCAGAATATTTTCACCGGAATAAGTGTCTTTTAATGCTTCATGGATATGAACAACAGATACATCTCTCCAAGTCCGATCAACCGTGAGTACCATCTTTTCAGTTTTTGATTTGTGGTATTTTTCATTTTCGTGGTGATAAGAGTTGGTCCAGCAGTCCATCCTTCTCTACAAGAGAGCTCTTGTATAAGTAACACACTGAATGTTGCAAAAGATCGTGATACCAATAGCTAATGATATTTCTAGGTTCATTTGAGGCTTTTCCTGTTCCCATGCAATTTATCAACTGAAATATGACGAGTTGGACCTACTAATTCTCCAGAACTGAATTGAATTCGTACCAAATAAATTGGCGAAACTCGGAAAACTTTCCCATTTCCTCCGGGAAATGAAGTCATCTAACTTTTCCGAATAATTTGATTAATCTAAAAATTTCCACATTCGGGAAAGACTCCAGAGCAAATACTCTCGTCTCGCTAGGCGTAAAAAGTCGAAAATGGATATGCCAGTTCGGGGGCAAATACATAAAACCCGGAGGAAAATGAGCGAGCCAAAATGTGCAATAAAACTGAAACACATACATCCGCAATACAATGATTTTACGCGCCCCAAATCCTGAAAGGATCGATTCAGAAAGTGGGCGCCTGATGTCACATACCGTTCACTCGGTTTATGGACGAGGATTCGATACAGAGGGAGTCTTAAAACCATAAACCTCCTTCTTTTGTTTGGATGGCAGAATTTGGTAAAATTCATATTTTTTTTCAATAAAACAAAGTTCATACTGCGAGTGGACTTTGTCGCTAACAAAGAAGACCTAGCTCTATGATTCACCCATTTCATTCGAATCTGTGGTCTGAAGGAATCATCCAGAACCCCATAAATGGTTCTACCTGGATTTTATGACACTTCTTCTACTTATCTAGCAACGACCACAAACAGCACCATCAGTTCGCTATCTCTCTTCGTTCAACACAGCCCTTAGTTCGCCACCCTATCAGAGTTCACTGAATATTCTTCCCCACGCCTGAACCTGCTATTTTCGTATCTTAAAAGTGAGTTCGTTCTGTGACAAGAAAGACTATTCACTATACGAGGCAGAAAACCAGCTGATGCATATCTTCAAGTCAGACCAACCGTTAGTACCATTACTGCAGTGTTTACTTTGTGGTATTAGTTTCTACATTTTTTTCTTTAATTCTGGCGATGATAAAAATTGGTACAGTAATCCATTCTTCCATCCAAGAGAGCTGTTGCATATTTAACAAGCGTAATGAATGGATAATAGGGTACCAGCGCGCAGAGAACGTTGTGATGGTCCAGAAAAATAGGTTTTATATTCAGTAAAAATCCCACAGTTTCCGAAGTATTCCACATTTCCGAATATTCAAAAAACTTACACCCTTTGCTTCCACAAAAGAAGTCTTGTGGGTTCCATTCAAGATCTATTGTTTACATGTCCTGTTTGATTGGTTGCCTACCCTCTAGGCTACTAAACATACTGCGAGTTACTGTATTAAGTCGGGTCACTGCTAAGACCTCTTAAAAAATCGGAACAATTAGATTTGGGCCGTAAATGATATCATTGTTCACTTAAAATTCGAAATATCTAATTCAGTTAGTAAATCAGCATGAAATGACGAATTATTACTACCAGTGGCCCAGTAGTAATAAAACAGCGGGCCGCAGGCCCGCTTAATGGATATGAATTGATATAAAACATGATTAACTTCTTTGGATTTTACCGTAAGAGTTTTATCGATTTATTAAGAAAATTAGCTTGAAATTTCAAATGAAATATCCGGTCATTTATTCTTCTTTTTTTTTATTCAAGTATTTCATAGTAAAACTTTAATGTGAGTTAATATAACCTATCTAGCCTGTTTTAGTTTAAATTATTCTTGAGTTTATTCGACAAATATAATTTGATTTTGATTCCAATTAATTTTCAAGATTTATTACATCATTTACTTCGGATTATAAATGAAATTCGTGAAAATTGTCCTAAGCTATGCAATAATGCAAATCCTTTTGAAAAAATCAAATCTTTGGCAAACAATATTTCAATGTCCAATTCGAAAGTAGTATAACTTCATTATAAATTATGAAAATATTCAAAGAATATTTTCGATTTATTTTTTATGTGATTCAAAATTCAATTAAGATTATAAGTAATATAAGATCAATTATGATTAAAATCAGCATATTCATATCCTTTATTCAATTTAATAATTATATATTTGATTTTAATAAAATTCATTATTATTTTAAGAGTAATAATCATTAAAGTTGGCATAATTGTGTTATCTTTAGGAAATGTTCTCACAAATTTAATTTAAAATTCAGCGTTATAAAAATATTTTTCTTCAGTTCATTCTCATGTTATTTCAATTATAGTAGTAAATTAATTGCTTTTTATGACCAACAATATTCAATTTTCACTGTTACCAATATAACAACCAGAATTAAACATCAGGGTAGCAACATGTAACACTTAAGAAACATTCATTGAATATAAATACAATTAATGAAATAAAAAACAAATATTCACTCATTATAAATAGGGCGAGTCCTTTTTAACACTATTCCTATTAAACGAAACACTTTTTCCTATATATAAGTTTCAAAATTCAGCTCTGTTTGAAATATACAGGGTGTCGAAAACCCATGAGAAAATTTTGTTTGTCCATATCTTCGGAACCATTATTTCAAATGAACTGAAGTTTGGTGAAAAGTGTGGATGCTGTGTGATGTCTGCTAACAAAGTTTATCGTAGACCCTCCCTAGAAAAATTACCAATCTCCGATAAGACCATCGATAATTAACCATGGTTATCCGAATATTAATTTCCGAAAACACAATCTACGAGATCTTGCCCCGAGAGGGCAATCAAAGACCACGTATTGGACAACAATGACCGTGCGTTTTACCGCATACCACCTCCAGTCTAACAACCATCGAAAACCATACGATAATCTCAAGAATTCCTCCTCTTCGGTCACGGGTCGATGGCAAAAAAAAAATCGAATTTTATTCCACGTCCATTAATCATATGTAAAAACTCACTCGGAATAGTAAAAACCAGTTAAAAATTCCGTGGAATGATTAATCATTCCGACATTTGACAGCATCAAATCGTCCTTAAATGGACCGAATGTGGCGAACAAGCCCGGGAGAAAACATCTAGAAGGCTTGTGTAGATTGTCGTCCGGATCATTAGGATAGATGGATTGTTGTATGGTGAACCTCCCAAAAGCGGATGCGGGGGGCGAGGGGGTTCTGTACCGGAGTTTTGTGAGAATGCTTCGGATTGATCATTTCAGTTTTGAAGAATGTCAGGTTGGTATGGAGATGATCAGGTGGAAGATAAACCCCGTGAACGATGAGGTACCCTGAAACCTTTAGGTCACCAGAAAATGTTTGAAAACGCGTGAGCAGTGTTTTAACAACTAACGCTTTCAATAGAACTAACGAATAGAAATTTTTTTTTAAGAAATGCAATTTCCCAGATGCAATTCTAAACTATAATATATAAGGCCTCGGATTATTTTTATTGAATTCAGCTTCTGAAATGAGCGGAGCGAATTGAACAATTTCACGAACAAAATAAAATCACTTTTAACACAAATACCATACAATGTTTTTCGTACAACTGCCCTATTTTGATAATGAAATGGGCAAATTTGCAATGATAATAATAATAATAAAAGCTATTTATTGACCAAAGGCCAATCGGCCATCGACATATCAGTCCTGCAGCCATTGCAATGATAATAAACTTCAAAATGTATTTTAATATTCAAATAATCAAAAGGTTGTTGTGAATGGCAAACGTTGCCAACGTTATGATTACTGACAAATGAGAAAAGACGCTGTCATTTGAATTTCGTTCCTGTCAAATTTTCGTCTTGGGTTTTTAACTGCTTAGTATGTTTGTCGAGACTCGAGAGTCCAATTATTAATAAAAGTGACGATTTGGTTGTTTCTGTGGACATTGAGAGTCTGCAAGAAGAGCAAATCTGAAACTCCTACCTAAAAAATCTGATCAGCAGTACGATATTGCATATAACAATTTCCTGGCCTGGTATAAATTGAAAAATATGGAAGGGAACTTCAGTGAACCTGTTTTCCTGGCCTACTTAGAAGACAAATCAAAAATATGGAGTTCATCATCTTTGTGGAGCAAATTTTCAATGATAAAGTCAAGCGCCCTTATTAAGAATGTTATGGATGTAAGTAAATATTTTAAGGTTATAGTGAATTTAAAACGGAAAAGTGAAGGATATCGTCCCAAAAAATCGAAAATTCTCACTCGTGAACAAGTTGAAAAGTTTATAAATGAGGCACCAGATGAGAAATACTTGATGGTTAAGGTTGCAACTATTTTCGGGTTATTTGGAGCCTGTCGGCGTGAAGAATTGTGTAATTTATCATTGGAAGACATCGAAATAACAAATAAATCATTGATTATACAACTTCCCAACACAAAAACGAAAGTCAGTCGTTCTTTCAGTATTAGTGGGAAGTATGTTGACTATTTTCATAAGTACTTTGCACTGCGCTCTTCTGTCATCACACATCGTCGTTTTTTCCTGAAATACATGAATAATAAATGCACTGCCAAACCAGTTGGTATCAATACATTTGGGAAAATTCCATCTATTGTTGCCGAATTCCTCAAACTGCCAGAACCAAAGCAATATACAGGACACTGTTTTCGAAGATCCTCCGCTTCATTGCTAGCAGAATCAGGAGCAAATATTACGGATATAAAAAATCATGGTGGATGGAAGTCTACGACGGTAGCCGAGGGTTATGTTGATCATTCCATTGCATATAGAAATGTCATTGCTCAAAAAATTCTCCGAACCTCAACAGATTTTGGATCATCATCAACCAATGATGTACTTCCGTTTTCTACAAGTACTGATGGTGCTGAGGATTCCAATAATGTGTTGCGAAGCTCCCTAACGTGACAGGGCATTAATGTTAGTAATCGTTCTAGTTTTACGATTAATTTTAATGTTCATAAGTAATGATTGTTAAATATTGATAATAAAAATTTGAGATTGCTGAAATTTTTTCAACTGATTTCATCATAAGAAAATGTTGTTCGAAAAATATTTTTAACACTAATGTTGAAAATATTTTTAACACGCTTCCACGTAAACAATCAATTGTTTGCTGACGTGCTGTCAATAAAAGTGTCACTTTTAATGACAGTTGTACAAAAGAATGTTTATATGCTAAACTTGTCCATATATTCCTTCTTTGCATATAATTCTCTTTGTTTTAAATTTTCTATAGGTACTTTTTATTATTGATTCCGGGGGAAAGCTAGAGTGATGAAATTTTTATGCAATATAGACATTTCATTCTTTGGGTGGAAAAATTGGAGGAAAAAAATAAAATCAAGAAAAACTTGTTTTGATTCTATCAACCACATATAATCCATTCGAAGAATTTTATTTTTTTCGAGCTCCTGCAAGAATCTTTCCAACACTTCACCTAATGGAAATTGGAAATAGAAGAAGGTAAACATGTCAGGAGCAACATGCCATCTTTCCTGATAAAAAAAAGAATTTGGATTCCCAGACGTGTAGGTACATTTCATAGTTGGCTATGTTCTCTCTTCTACGCCAACTAAGCGAACACGACACAAAAGGGTACCACAGCTGTGTTTATGCCAAAAAGGGTTCGGAATACCGGATTGTGTTACTCACATGATGCTTGTCTTCCCCGTTTTTTAATCTTTTTAAATAGGAAAGGGTGAATTCCGCATAGAAATCCTGGCGGACTGAGAGAGAAATGTACGTTTCGAGAAAATAGAGCATCAGTGGCGTGTCAAACTGCCATGAAATAAAAATCAAATCTACTGGATGCGACAACAAGATGAAGAACTGACGCACAGAATAAAATATCGCTGCTGTAAGTGATAGTGTTCATGAAGATCCAGATTTGTCTAGTCGTCGATGGTCACAAGTTGGATTCTGTGCATCCACCACATAGAAAATTTTGAAAACAGATCTTGGTCCACACCCATACAAGATTCAACTGGTTCATGAGTTAAAGGGCAGTATCACCTTTTGAATCGTGGTAAATCTCCATTCAAAAGTGGTCTCTTTATTTCACGAGTAAGTACCCTAATTAACGACGTAGACTTGATTTTTTTTCAAATCGAGGTTGAAGAACGTCCCGAGGGCAAATAGTTCTATTTTTTCGATTCAATTAGTTTTTCAATCGAAAAAACCAGGGTAATCGTTAGATCTGGGGTTATTGAATATGTTTTTCGTTTTTCATGAGTACAAGCTATATTTTTGACATAATAATCATGAAAATTTTTGTAGCTTATAGAAGATTAAATAGCCGAGGGCAAATAGTTGCGATTTTTCCCAAAAAATGATGAATAACCGTTGGAAAAAAATCATTAAGTGTAGTTTCCAAAACGCTGAAGTTCAACCTGTGTTTTTTTTAATTAAAAAACCAATTAAATCGGAAAAATCGCAACTATTTGTTCCGCAATTTAATCTTCTATAAACTACAAAAATTTTCATGATTATTATTTCAAGAATATAGCTTGTACTCATGAAAAACGAAAAACATATTCAATAACCCCAGATATAACGATTACCCTGGTTTTTTTAATTGAAAAACTAATTAAATCGAAAAAAAGAAAACTATTTGCCCTCGGGACGTTGTTCAACTTCAATTTAAAAAAAAATCAAGTCTCTACGTCATAAATAAGGGTACTTACTCGTGAAATAAAGAGACCATTTTTGAATGGAGATTTACCACGATTCAAAAGGTGATACTGCCCCTTAAAGCCACGTGACCATAATAAGCGTCATATGTGTGCTGATTGGGCCCTAGAACAGCGAGTTTTCCTACTCGCTCTGAACAGCTTGAAGTTAATACACTTTTTTATCGAAAAATTGTGTTTAGTGATGAAGCTCATTTCTGGTTGAACGGCTACTCAAACAAGCAGAATTGACGTATATGGAGTGAAAACATTACTCAAGAAGTTCTGCAGGTTCATTTGCATCCTAAAAAATGCACTGTATGGTGTGTTTTATGCGCTGGAGGCATCATCGATCCATATTTCTTTAAAAACGATGCTGGTTCCAATGTAACAGTGAATGGTGCTCGTTACAGATCGATGATCAAAGATTATTTGTTTCAAAACTTGAATGACATCGACCCAGAAGTGTTTTGGTTCCACCAAGATGGTGCTATACGTCTGCTGCTATCGTAACAATGGATTTATTGAAAGAAAAATTTGACTATAACATTATTTCGAGAAATGCTCCAATTAATTGGACTCCAAGATCTTGCGAAATAACTCGTTCGAATGAAAAAAAATCGGCCTAAATCTAAATATGAATGTGTTTCATTTTAATTTAAAGTTCCATCACTCAAAAAACATCGGTTGGAATGAATTCCAATTGGTTTTTCATGAAGATTTTGATTGTTCTGAGTTTAAGTAATTATAGAAGAGCTCTCTTGGAGAGAAGAAATGGACTGCCGTACCAATTCTTATCACCACGAGAATTGAAGAATAAAATCGATGTACGAAATAGAAATAAATACCACAAAGCAAACACTGTGAGAATGGAAATTACGGTTGTTCTAACTAAGAGAGATGTATCGGCAGAGTGTGTGGTTTAGCGCAATGTTGTATCGGGTAAAGTCTTGGCGAATTCAGTTTAAGGTGCCGACGAGGGTATTTGTCTGTGTTAGGGTTGCGAGCTTAGCCTAGAGCGTTGCGACTAGTGGCAGAGGTGTCATCGAACTGAACAGGTAAAAAATGGTTTTGGGTTTTTGTGACACGGCCATAGAATCTAGAAAACAGAAAAACCTGGCCTTATTCTTAAGCGAGTAAGCCCATCAGATTTATAAACACAAAGTTTTTACATCGGTATAAACTTTGTGGTGTAGGAAACGAAAAATATGAATTTTGAAAAGAGTTTCCGATAGAATTGTCCAAAGTGTTCTTCGCGAAATCAGTAGCAGATACGACAAAACTACAAGAGATCATTATAACAACAAAGCTTCTTTTTACAATTTTTGAAACAAACAGTGGCTCAACAGAAAAAAGATCTGGAGAAAATTCAAGGCAATGAGACGATGGCTGCAAACGCTCCTACGCCACTGTTCAGAGAACCTTCTTTCACCTATACACTAAAGGGGTAAAACATGCATTTTTAACGCTTTCTCAGGGTACCGGCGTCGTCGACACATGTTAGAATGCTTCCGTATCCCCGCGTTTTTTGCGTGCGCGATCTTGAGTGCTGCTAGGTGCCTCGGGGTTGGGTTTTTTAAGCGCCTCGCCATGGGAAAGCTACGTGAGATTAGAGCGTAATTAAAATCTAACGTAAACGCTTCCGTTAAGAATCGGTTTCCGCAATCTGAGTCGTTTAATGAAATTGTTTTCTGCCTGGGAAACGGGCGAAGGGGTGAGAAGGGGCTATTCGTTCCAGATTTAGAAGAAACTGAGATTTACTGGAATATCAATGCGCACCCAGAGTATGTAGATTCTGCTAACTCGTCGCGTTTCCAGTCGAGAGTGATATTTCAGCAAGATAATGCTCGACCGCATGTTGCCAGATTCAGTTTTAATCTTTTTTGAAGCGACCCAAGTTTTTGCCATGGCCGCTCAGATCCCCAGATCTTTCGCCCATAGAGCATGTTTGGGACATCATGGTAATGCTTGGAAATTTACCCCAGCCCCCACGGACTTTGGCTGCTCTGAGACATGAAGTACAGATAAATTGGGATAGTACCCCTCAAGAAGAAATAGGCCATGTTATTGCATCAAGTCCAAGACGTTACAGATGATCGCAGTGGACAAACACATTATTAACAAATTTATTAAAAAAAAATTGTAAACCTTTCGTTTTTCCTCCAAGTTTTAATCATTTACTCCTTGCTATTCTATCTTAGTTTAACCTAGGAGCATAGAATAACTGGAGGGAAGGCTTCATACGCTCGATAGATCATTTTGAACTGCCAATAACGGCGGAAGTTAGAGTTTCGTGTGACCCCCGATAGATAACGCTGAGATCCTTTATTCAGTAACATGTCAGATATTTTGTTCTATGGCGCTACAATTGCAAAGAATATAATGTGGCTGTCATTGTAATTGATACATTTATGCTTCTTTTTAATTGAAAATGGCCATAAATCATAACATAGACAATATTGATGACATAAAATTGCTTCATTCTAATCAACTTTTTATGTGCAATTTTATGGGAAGTCTGTGATCGGTAATAAAATTTTCAAAACAATATCCTTATCGGAAAAAGCGAACATTCAGGTAAGTATTATTATTATTATACGGGAAGACTGAGGTTTTATCTGTTCTCGTGTATTATACGCAGAATTGTATGGTACCCCGTTTACATTCCCTCTGCTAACACTTAGATTCGGAGCGGGAAAAAGATTTTTCTTCCTATATTCAATCTGATCCTTGTAGCCATTTCTTTACACGTGCTATATGCATTATATTGTCGGATTTACGAAAAAAAGTATGTATTGCTTTCTTTCAGAAGAATATATATTATGATATAGTAATAAATGGGACCTAATGAGTAATAACAACGAATTACCATTAAAGATAATTTTATTAAGGATAGCCATGTTGTAGGAAGAAACGACGTTGTCGCCATCTCGTGACCTTGCGGCGAACTGACAAGTTCGGACGTTTTTGGCAGTTCATTTTCGTAGGGGAGCCTTCTCTCCAGTTATTCTATGCTCCTAGGTTTAACCATAAGAAAAATTAAGATTTAAACAGCTCCTTGTGTTGCAGTTTTTCTGTCAGTATATTATGATTGGTAATAGATCTCCTATAATAGAGAACTGCAACGAATCTAATTTTACGTTAAATTTCAATAACTATACTCTCACTACCTGTAGTTCTAATGAATATATTAATGTTTCATTGTGTTGAGTTATAATTTTTTTTGGCAAAACTTCGGCAATCGCCTCGTAATTTTATGCCAAATTTCTTAAGCTTTCGATTGTCATCGGAGATTTCTTTGACAGCTGTCAGAGTTTTTTCCTTGAATTCTCGAATGCAAATCTACATTAGAGGTGAATCAGCTTAGGTACAAGTTAGATTAAGCGCTCTTGACTTTACGAGTGTGCTTCATTTGACTCATTTTTTATTCTAATGAATGTTGTATTAGATTATAATACGATACATAGATCTTATCATGAGATGCCCCTTTACACATAAAACATAGAAAAAGTCCTTATCCTCGTGCATTCATCAAAAACGAGCCGTCTAACGTGTAAATCTCGAAGCAATTCAAATTATGTTTCATACGTTCTTAATTAATTACTTAATTATGCCCGAGAATTCCTGGAATTCACCTGTTGTATGTGGACGTATAGCTCAACTTTCGGAGTCGAAGAAGACATAAATTCACGTAGGTCTTATTAAGCGTGATTGCCGTCGTACAAGAATGGAGAAATATGGGATTTAATGATTACATCAAGTTAGAAATAGTCGAAAAAACGAGAGGCATTCGGGCATGTGGCATTCGTCTCATGATTCAATAAGATTCAATTTCCGTACCATCAGATCGAGTTATCCGAGAATGTGGAGTCTTGTTCCTCGCGATCGATGTTGTCCTCCATGGTCGCACGCTGAAAAGTTATTACGGGAAGTTTCCCATTGACACTGACGTGGATTAAATGAAGTAAAGTATGGCTTAAGAATTTTCCGAAAAAATCAATTATAAGATTCGTTTATTCGGTACTCTCAGTATTCAACTGAGGAGCCCAGACGCAATTAAGAAACGCTGGGGCCCTGCATGAGTGAAAATATTACATACAGGATAAAATAAGGTACAAAAGAACGTCCCTAGCCTCAATTGAAGATGACGATTAGTTACTGAAATCTAAATTCAGTAGGTGTGGTTTCTGGCTGGAACTTGTGATACGATCTTGAGATCCCTTGGCTTAAAAGAAGCTTCCTTGGATATGGTGTTACGTGGAAAAGTCCTTATTGAACCTTTTGAAGGGGATGAACAGGAATAGAATCTTGACCTGGGCCAGGCACCGATATAGTTATAATTAGTTATAATCTAACTATTAGTTAGAGAAGTGTTACAGTTCACTGCGACCTTTAGGTCTATTGTGTCGCCTTACAGAGCTGTTCTCACCACGCACTTTACAGCTCTCCTTCCAGTTCCAGAGATCTTATGAAATCCAGTATCTGGGAAGGTTTCAACGAGGCTAGTACCTCACTCCCTTAATTTTCTTGCCCAGCGGTTTCTTTCCTTTGGGTTTCAATGGCAAGGCATTCCATTTGCAATTTTGACTGGTGCCGCAATATCAACTAACGCTCTGCAGTTTCGTGGACAAAATATTCACAGTGAAGTCTCGTTAATTGAAACAAAATTTTGAAACGGCCAATCAAGAACAACAAAAGTGAACGTCGAAAGAACAGTCCTAATTATTCCGCTCTTTCAACCCCGTTTACAACCCTTTTGTCGGCGCGGCAACTTCTTTTATATTGCGGATGAACAAACGGTGAATCAGAGCGAACTGCTCTGATGAACCGTCTGGTTTGAAATAATACCCTGCGGATATTCTCCCAGGATACAGCAGATAAAGTTTCTGACACCTCGTATTTTTTTCATTTATCTATTCTTGACCCTCAAACAGCAAAAAAGCTGGTATCAGAGCCAACATTCACATTGTTATCTCTCATAAACAACAATAGTCTATATCAGCCTTATTAAATGAAAAAATACAAACAATACATACAAAAAATCAGTTCTTGATATACTAAGAAATTATTGAAGTTTAAGAAACTATTAGAGGTCATGCCAATTTTTTTATATTTCCATTGCACGCTTTTTCCACAGGAATAGAATTGAAAACATCGACAGCTCGAAATATTGTAATCTCTATTTTCTTTGATAACGGATAAAGAAGCTTGTGTCCTCAATAAATTATTCTTTATTTTGTAAAATAGCTTTGTCTGTTTCAGTTTTTTCAGTTTATCTATTTAATGTTGTCGTACCAAAATATAGTTAAGTCTTGGTGTTAAGAAGTGCAAATTGTAAATATACTCAATAGATTTGTTCTGTACTCTTTGAAGTTTTTCTAATGAATGTTTTTTTGGAGCATTTCTCCAACATGGAATTGAATATCTCAGTTGACATTCTATAGAACTATTGTAAAGTAATGCTCTCGATGAATTTTCTAATAGATATGAACATCTTTTCATATCATTACTCCATACCGAAGCATTGACGTAAAGTCAGGTGCTTTTCGGCGCTCGTTCATACGCCTTGTTGGTAGATTCACCTCAACTCTTTAGCCGAGTATATTATTATTCCGAGTATGAAGTCGAACCATCATCTTTTCCCCAAGAAATTCGGAACGATACAGAAAAGCGATCAGCGCGATGATTAACTGCACAAATCCCGCGAGAGTGAATACAAAAAGTGCGAAAGTTCATATTTCAAAACAGGCCCGGCCGCTAACGAACCCATTTCTCTTCTTTCCACGTCCGAAACGTCGTATATTATGACTTCTGCCTATTTTCTCACATTTATAATTGTCAGGGGGAGCGAATAGCTAAAAAATCTAAAAAACATCAATTTCAAACCTTCCCGTATGCTGTAAAACATCAAGGTGGAATCCGGTAAATCGCACCACTGTTTTGAAAACAGGAAAAAAAGTCCCTTGGAAAGTGTGGGAGAGTTGGAGAACGGTGCCCGTTTCCTTCGCATCCAAGTTTCATGAAGACTCAGGACCGAGGTGAGGTTATACGGATTTAGGAACTTCCAAATGTGGCGCATTTAGGGGGTCGTTGTAACTACAGGGCCGTATTCCGTCAATTTGGAGCGGAGGGCAGTAATGGTAGTCCTCAGAGACTTGTGAGAGCCAGTGAAGAATTGTACTCTCTTAGGAGTCATAGGGCCCCTATATTCATCTACCCGTAAACTGTCATATATCCTTACTGACAGGAATGTGGTTCGTAAACGTCCTTTCATCTCTCAGTAGGAAAGAGTGTTTGGGACATTTGTCTCACCAAGTGGACAAATCTAGAGACCAGCTGAAGCTTTAAGTAAGTCCTTATTTGACAGAACCAAAGGGGTTTACCAATAGATAGTGTTATTTTGGCATTCAAAAAAGGATGCCATTTCTCGAGTTGAATTATTGGATGTTTATTGCCTTATAAAGAAAAGATGAGTCGTTAATAATGGAAAATAACATCAGCCAAATGATCACCACGACTTAAGGGGCAGTATAACCTTTTGAATCGTGGTAAATCTCCATTCAAAAGTGGTCTCTTCATTTCACGAGTAAGTACCCTAATTTACGACGTAGGAACTTGATTTTTTTTTAAATTGAAGTTGAAGAACGTATCGAGGGCAGATAGTTTTCTTTTTTCGATTTAATTAGTTTTTCAATAAAAAAAAAAACAGGGTAATCGTAAGATCTGAATATGGTTTTCGTTTTTCATGAGTACAAGCTATATTTTTGAAATAATAATCATGAAGATTTTTGTAGTTTATAGAAGATTAAATTGCCGAGGGCAAATAGTTGCGATTTTTTCGATTTTATTAGTTTTTCAATTAAAAAACACAGGTTGAACTTCAGCGTTTTGGAAACTACACTTAAGGTCGGCGTTTAAAGCGAGTAGGAAAGCTCAGCCGATAGAGGCGCCACCGTCCATTTTATGGATATCTCCATAGAACATGCACTATCACTATCAAGTTCTATGAATATCTCTCTAATCATGAATGAAATGTACAATGGCGCTCTCTATCCGAAAATCGCCGAACTATGGAATAAGCGAATTTGTGGGTAAAGCAGGAACTTTTTTCCGCCAAAATTTGAATTTGGCCATTCTCTGCCAATTCCGTATTTCAAGTTAATCTTCTGAACGAAATTATCAGTAGATTTCCTTTTAATCGGAAGTTGAACTATTTTCATGGATCTTTCTGTTGAAATAAAACAGAAGCATGGGTTGGCTCATTTTTTTCTATTTTTGAAAGAAAAAAAATTGACTGTCGGAATGAAATCGATTAAAATTATTTCAACAAGAACCCTTATCCTTTCTGAGTTCACCCACAAAATTTCAGTTCTCAAAGTGAAACCGTTTTCGAAATCAACTTGAAATAAAAACACACTACATTGAACGCCCACCTTAATGATTTTTTTCCGACTGTTATTCATCATTTTTTGAAAAAAATTCGCAACTACTTGCCCTCGGCAATTTAATCTTCTATAAACTACAAAAATTTTCATGATTATTATTTGAAAAATATAGCTTGTACTCATGAAAAACGAAAAACATATTCAATAACCCCAGATCTAACGATTACCCTGGTTTTTTTAATTGAAAAACTTATTAAATCGAAAAAAAGAAACCTATTTGCCCTCGGGACGTTCTTCAACTTCAATTAGGGTACTTACTCGTGAAATAAAGAGACCACTTTTGAATGGAGATTTACCACGATTCGAAAGGTGATACTGCCCCTTAAGGACCATATCCTTTTAATGAAATATTCCATAACCAAATCGCAAAGTGGCTACACTATATCCTCGATAGTCTCATGAATTCCATCTTCTAGGTCATGAATAGACGGTGAGCTCTTGGCTCTTCTCTTTCACGGCCCCAAAGAAAGAAGATGTTAAATCACAAGATCTCGGTGGCCAATTGTGATCACCTCTTCGAGAGATAACATGGTCCAGAAACTTTTCTCGTAAAATATTCGTGCTTTCGTTTCGTTGCTTGTGTGGCATGTGGTGCAATCTTGTTAAGAGTAAACGTTGTAAATGATGTGTGAACATACCAAAATTATAGGTACAACTAGTGGATAAATTTGACGAACGTTATTTAGTTGTAAGACCTTCATAGACAGGTTAAATATACGGCCTCTTTATAAGATTAAGGTCTCTTCAACCACCGTACCTGTATTGGAAATGCATATGTGTCCTGACTATGCGAAGCCCGCCCCTGTACCATTAATGCCGATGTTGAAATATAATTAATGGCCACCTTGAGAAGGGGGTTTTTTATATCACGCTCACGCAGAACTTCATAGATTTGGGAGCATAAAATATTGTTCCGTGTGTTCTCTACTTCCCCTATTCTTAAAAGGCAGAAAGGGTTGCGGATAATTTAGGAGTTCTTCTGGAAGAAGCTGGGTCGACTCGAGTTCTGAGAGACAGGATATACGTGCATTTGTGGGATTTGAATTCAGCTTAATGAACCGGTAGGAAAATAATATTAAATTTTACGGTTCCAATATGAGTGGAAGGTAATGAGAATCTTTAGTTTTTATTCGTCTTCCCGTAGTTAATCCTTAATCCTGGAAGGATATCATTTAATGGGGACTGGTGTATCTGAGGGATTTGAAGTGTTTCCCTTCCTGTATGGGGAGATTAATTTTTTTTCATCGTCGTTGTCGACTAATCTAGCTCATCAATATGAAATATGTATTATCATTTCATAATGATTGGTTCGATTAATAAAAAATTTGCTGTGAGGTTGAAGTTTGACTGTGTTTTTCTTGATCATACTAAGTAGTAAAAATTTGGAAACATTGCATAATGGATCACTATTAGCACTGTACCAATTCCGAATTTCCCACCCTCTAATACTTCCCATACAAGTGTGTCCAGAATGTTGCAGCGATTCAGGGAGACAGGTATGAATGTCCGAAGTCCAGGACAGGGTAGACCACAGGTAACAACTGCCATTCAAGAACGTTACTTGAGAGTTTCTTCGTTCAGACAACGGTTTGCAACCGCTCGCCTCCTTCAAAATCAGCTTGAGCAAACTCATGAGGTGCAAATTAGCACTCAGACAATAAGAAATCGCCTCAGAGAATATGATTTAAGGCCTCATGTCGCGGCAAGAGGCCCAGCTCTTACCCCAGCCCATCGAAGGGCGCGTTTGGATTTTGCGAGAGAGCATATCCATTGGGAAGAGGCCGATTGGGAAAGAGTTCTCTTCACAGATGAGTCTAGATTCTGCCTCTATCATTGTGATCGACGTTCCCTTGTATACAGACGTCCACATGAAAGATATGCTCAGTGCAATTTCCTGAATACTACTGGTTTCGGAGGAGGATCGATTATGGTATGGGGTGGAATATCTTTGACTGCTCGCACAGACCTAGTGGTCGTTGATAATGGAGCTATGAATGCTGATAAGTATAAAAGGAACATTCTTGATGAGCATGTAGTGCCATTTGCCCCATACATTGGTGTAAATTTCATTTTTATGGACGATAATGCCAGACCCCATCGTGCGCGCATCGTTCAGGATGGAATGGCCAGCAAGAAGTCCAGATCTCAATCCGATAGAGCAGGTTTGGGACAACCTCAATAGAAGGCTGAGAAGTTCAGAAAATCATCCAGCTACTCTTAATGACTTAGGAATCCAACTCGGAGAAATCTGGGAAGGATTAGATCAGAACATTTTAAGATCACTCATTTTGAGTATGAACCGTCGTTGCCGAGCTGTAATTAACGCAAGGGGTGGAAATACCAAGTATTAAATCACTTATCAGCATTTCATTATTTTGAAAATTGTTCATTTCTCTTCTTTCACATAAGATTCGGTGAAATCCTGAATTTTTTTTCGATTTAATGTGTCTTGTTTCGTTCAAAACCTTCCCGAGAGAACATAAAAAATAAGTTATAAAGTCAATGTAGAGTTGACTTTCATTAAAATTGAGATTTTCAGAATGTGCGTTAATTTTTTTGCGCAGTGTATTTTGCGTTCAGGGATACATGGTTTCGAGTTCTAAGGTAAACTGTTCACATCGCCTGTGCCTAAGGAAAACATCGTTCCTAGCATTGTGATCAGAGACTTCTCTCTGAGAGTTCCAGCAAAACAAGCTTTGGTCATTGGCCTTGGTGGACAGGACAAGGAACCTACGGAAGGATTGCTTCGTCCTGGGTACAACGTTCATCAGTCAACAGGAAATCCAAAGAGTTTATAGTCCACTTCCAAACCAACACGTATTGGATTACACACATAACACTTGGAAGAGAGGATTCTTACACATGGACCTGTAAGAGCGCTGTGTAGACCTGGGATAACCTTTGAACAACTGTAGCTGTATTGTATTCTGCTGTTTATCCTGATTGTACCAGTAACCATCTTACCAGGATATAAGAAGCTACGTAGTGTACACACCACCAGGTCTTACTAATTATTGATCTAGGGTTTTATCATCTGTATGTATGCTAAAGGGGTTTTTTGCTTCGAGTCCAATGATAAATTTGATATCATTCGTCTTTCTTCCTTCAAAGCAAAGCCGTTCCCTCGAACTGTTTCGCTGGAACAATATTTTATTTATTATTACACCTCATTATTTCCCATCCTATATTTCACTAATCTGAGTTATTACGAATCTGAATTACTACAACATGGAGTCCTACCAACCATATACGACCACAAGCCAAGCCAAAAATATAAGTATAAAATCCCCTTCAACGTAATTTTACCTTTAGGTGCCCAGAGTCGATTTTGCCCCTTTTCATTTCTTTGAGTTTTGACATTGTTATGAGGTCTGGCATTGTCATGGAGAAGGATGACCTCTCAAATCCGTTGTTTTCGTTGTTTTTGGCAACTCTAACCTTTGCCAAAAGCTCGCAATAAGAAGCAGCATCGATTGTGCGTAGCTAGTGCAGAAAACCCAATGAGCAAAATGCCTAGCTGGTCAAAACACACTGTTACAAGAATCTTGCCAGCTGTCAGTCGAGTCTTGGCTTTCATTGGAGCTGCCTCCCCTTTTTTCCACAACTCCAAACTGACTTGTTTTGACTCTGGAGTGTAAGGGTTGGCCCATGTCTTGTCGCAGTTGACCATACGACTCAAATATGCATCACCTGAGAGAGAAATTTATAATAATGCGTTGCGCAGTAGAAGGGTGCACTTGCTGCTCCGATATCGCGTCCATTGCTACCAACCATAGACGTTCAGTAACAATAATCCCGTTCATATTTGATTCACCCACGTAGAGTTGAATTCAGAATGAAATTCTCGTAGATCACAAGATATCAAAAATTCCTTTTGTACGCCGCAACTAACAGAATTAAATGGCCCTTTCATCCGTATCCAAATATTGTACGAATACTGTGGAACTGGAGAGCTTTGTGAGGATACACCGTTTTATCCAACCCGGTCGGTCAAAAGCAACCTCCACGGTTGTAGATTACGGTCATATTCCCTCGGTTATATTCAACAGCCTCCATCGATACATTTTATGTAACACGGACATATTTTCCAAGTCCGATTCGCCATTTATCAAAAATTTCTCCGTTCAATCCATCACACAGACCCAACCCGAATGTTTCACACAAATCCTTCCATAAATTAATTACTACGAATGTACGGCGATGCAGATCTGCAAGATAAAACACTAAAGTGCTACAAATTAATGCGAGAACTCGTTAGTCAATGCGTAAATCGAAATTTATGAAATTTAATCAATTTTCAACGGGCAAACCAATTTGGTGTGTGGAAACCTTGGTATCGGACGGCTGATGATGGATGTTGAAAGTGGTCTCCATTACTTTTTTCTTCGTTTGCAATGGATTTAATATGTTTTGATCGTATGTCTATGAGTTTTATAATTTAGCTGTTTCGAGTGTGGTTTGCTTAATTGATTCACTCTGAAATGTGAGCTGGAACTAAAGGAGACAAGGACGATTTTTTTTTGTGGTGCAGGTTTGCATTCTCTTCTACCACACTAGACTATTTTTGACAGAGAGGACCTAGCTTTATGGAATGATGAATCATAAATATACTAACTGGCAAAGAAACTGCAACACCAAGGAGCTTCGAATTTAAATGTTTGTTTGATAAGACATATATTTGACAAGGAGTACTAAGCTTTATTGAATGACTAGATGGCCCGGCGAACTTTGTACCGCCTGAATTATACTTAAAAGTTGTATAAACTTACCATTGCTTTTTTTCAAGCAGGAAAAAAATTAGGCAAAATTAAAGTTCAAAATATACAAAATTTCAATAATTTTGTAATTCACATGGAAAGAATTCTCTTTATTTAAGCGGTAACTAATTGTTGAACTTGAACATATAACTTTCAGTTTATAATTGTTGTACAGTTCTCTTTTTGCAGTACCTCATGTGACTGTGAATAGCAGGAGTAGGTATAATCCATATTATACCTTTCCTCTTATATGAATCAAAATGTCAAGAATATGAACAAAAATTATTCCTTTAATGAACTATCGACTATTAACACAGCCCGTCGACCAGAATTGAAAAATCAGTCATTTGTCAATAGCCCAATCTGAAGTGGCAAAAACAAAACTTTTCTTATATTCTCAAAATCTAATCAGTGGTCACACCATTATTTTAGACATCTTAGCTATGCTGCTAAACTCAAAATAATGGGTAAACATCTCAGTTGGTGGAGCAGCGCGATTCTCATTATTCCATGGATATGAGCTGTCAATCTCTCTTCAATTTGTTCAATTTAGTTGACGATATCAAGCTCTTCAGAAGACGAATCGAGATGTTAAAATGTCGATAGTACGATCGACACGGCAAAATTATCAACACTGTTGTGAATTATGTTGAACTCATATTCCAATTTATTGATGGTCATTCGACCAGATCAGATTAGGCAACACATGAAACATTATTGTATATCATAAGTGAAAGCCCGTCGATGAGCAAACGTTTCAAAATTATTGACACTCACAATACTGTCTCTGTGCGAACAGAAACACGAATATAATATGTCAATTACTAATTATGGGCAATTTTGGATTAAGTTATTTCCGCAAATATATCTATTACCCAAACAGAAATTCGAAAGCATTTCAAAAATTAAGAAAAAAGATGAAGATGGCCAACTCATGTTTGAAACTGATCGTCAAAATCAGATACTTGATCTTTCGGTAAAAATTCACTGTTCCACCAACTTGAGATAAGTTTACCCGCTTTTTGATCTGGCTATAGACTTCCATGTTACCATGAGTTCTATGCAAATCACATATCGCCATCTAACAGCGGTAATATCAACCTTCGACTACGTACAGTGACTTGTCTATTCACTGTACGACTACGCATCAACGGTAGCGACACCCAGTGGCCTTATTCAAAAGAAGGAAAAGCATTTTCTGCATAAGTGAAACTTTCATCAATTTTTTCGAAGTTTTATTGTATTCTATAATAACCAGACCGAAGACGATTCCATAAATGGAGTTTCATAACAAACAGTCCATCCGATCTCTAGTTATACATGGTGTAACCAACATCTTTCTTTTATATATATATATATAGATGAATAATCCATATAAATAGTAATCTCAGTGATATTGGTGTAATCTTATTCCTACGCCGAATGAAGTGAAAAACATTCTATATTCAATTCTGCGGAATCCCCTTTGAAAATGGATATTCTCGGAAAATATTACGAATGTTCGTGCGAAAAAGAGTTAAATGAACTTTTCAGTCTTTAACGGCTCAGGTAACCGTTCGGCCACGTTTCCGCAAAGTTCGTTGTGAGTCGTTATAAGGTTTGCTAATGGCCCTCGTATGTGAGCAACGGGTTAGACTGAAACGCGTGAAATGAAATCTGGAAACGACCAGGCCGAAATGAATCGGGGAACTTTGGAGTTCTTCATAATTTTCCCATTCAGGCGAAATGCAGGATCTGCATAATGAAAATGGATCGTTTATGCACACACCTTTGTGGCCTTTGGGATCACTGAGGAAAATCTCAAAAGAAACAACTAACCGTTCGCCAAAATTATTTCCCACAGGTAACTAATTTGGGTATTACACATGGGCTGAAAAGTCCCGGGCCTAACAAAGAAAACTCGGTTTTTTTTGCTTTATTCATCAACTTAATCTCCATCAAGAGCAACGCAATCATTTCAGCGCCGCTCTAACATTTCAATACCACTTTTGTAGAGCGATTTATTTTTTGCCTCAAAATAGGCCTCAGTTTCAGCGATAACCTTTTCATTCGTGCGAAATTTCTTACCGGCGAGCATTTTTTCAGGTCTGTGAACAGCCAATAGTCGCTGGGAGCCAAATCTGGCGAATACGGTGGATGTAGGAGCAATTCGAAGTTCAATTCATGTAGTTTTGCTATTGTTTTGATTGACTTGTGACACGGTGCGTTGTCTTGATGAAACAAAATTTTTTTCTTTGCCATATGCGGATTCAAAAAGTCAGACGTCAAGGTTTGGCTTGTGTGTCCTACCATGGCTTTGCTGTGTGTTTTCCCGTCGCTCTGTTCCCAATGTTGTCGATGTCTTTGTTTTATCCACTCCTCAATCAGGGTCCTGCATCGGTTTTTGTTGATTCCAAGCACAGGTTCTGGCCCTGTGAATGGCGTTTCAGATGCTTGTCTTCTTAACTGGTCTGCTTTTTCATTGCCCGCTATTCCCTTGTGACCTGGCACCCACATCAAAGTGACCTTGTTGTGTTTTGCCAGCTCCAGTAGGTCCTGGAGGCCTTCCAAGACGAGTCTAGACTTTATCTGTGTCGAGTTGAGAGCTTTGATGGCGCTCTGGCTGTCAGAGAGAATGTGGATGTGTTTTCTTTGGTAGCCACTTTTCAGGTTCTTCTGTATGCATGTCCTAATGGCATGCGTTTCAGCTTGAAATATCGTGGCGTGTTTGCCGAGAGGTATTATGTAGTCCCTTCTTGGCCTCACTTCGTGTATTCCCGATCCTGTTCCTTCATCTGTCTTAGAACCGTCTGTGTACCAGACTATCTGCAGATGATTGTAATTCTCCCAAATTAAATGAATATTTTGATAAATACTTGAATACTAAGTTCTCTATGTAGAAATGACAACGTTGCGTATGTATCTGACAGGTACGTGACTTTAACCTAACATTTTCAAAATATACACGGCGAAATGTGTCAGAAATGTGCATTTTGGACACATCTGTATTTTCTGTTTACATCGAAATTGCGTGCTCATAAACGCGGGCGTTCAGTAAATCTACCAATTCCCTCTGGATGAAGAAAGACCGCTTAGGAATGAACGCGAACCTCTCCATCTCCATCTACGTCCCGCTCCCCGCGTCTGTAATATTTCCGGTATTTCAACCCTTTTCAAAACATCTGTATTATATGAAAAAACTTATCAGAAAAAATTATAAGTATAAAATATACCATATGCCGCCTTATTTATCTGGCGAACCCCAACAACTCCGATATCGCCCCGGTTTTATTTTTAAATGGTTTAAATTTAAATCTCCCGCTCTGCGGAATGGTAAATGGTCCGATCTGAACCTCGGTGTTGCTTCTTCCTTTTCAGATATCCAGACTTTCGTATCTGATTGATGATGTCACTTCGGGAGTTTGTAAATTTTTGACGCTTATTGCGTGTTCGCGGGTTTTACGAGTTTGTGGAGGGATATTCTTCATCCCAGCGTGGGAATTGTTGAAGGGCGTAGACGGCTAAAGGAGTTTTTTAGGTGCGGCTTTTTTGTGGAGCTTGGAAATGGGGGTAATCCGCTTATTTCTTGCTACGCGTTGTTGCGGCATTTTTCGCCTCCACGAGTATTTAATTTGGTTCATCCACGGGGAGACTTAATTGATTTTGTGAACCTGAGGGGTGGCCGTCAGTTTTGGAAAGTAATTAGGAGATTAGATCGGTTTCACACAACGAAATTCCTCAAAAGGGAAACAGGAAAAGAAAAATGTTGAGGCTTTGTAACATATCTGAATTTCCTACCCTGCAAATAAAATGCACCGTTGCCAGACTCCATGGCTTCCAACTTTGCAACGTCTATTGTCGAAACGTGGAACTACGTTGAATGAACTTATTTGATATTATTTTATAATTCTATGAATGATGAATATTAGTACGACTTCAGTCAATACTTTAGGCAATTCGCATCTTTATAAATAGGAGATTTTAATCATATCTAAGATCCACCATGAAGTAAACTTGTTCTTCTGTGACCATCGAAGAAATACGATTCTGTGGAAGTAAAACTAACCTCCGAAACGACAACGAAGAAAATGGGCTCTTGGACTTTCACTCATTCATTCGGGTGCTGTGTGTTTTCACTTTCATTCAAGGTTCACAATAGTGTTCCGTTGAAATGGAGTTCCTCTTCTAGGAATCCGCCATTTTAGTATATTTTAAAGACGCTTGTTTGTTATCTGGTATGTACTGCCCCCATTTTAAATAACTTTGTTTCATTTCACAGGATTTAATCTCATGTAAGCTTATTCTATCTGATTATTGCATTTCTATTGAATATTGTGGAACTCTGTTCTGCTACCAACTCATTTGGAATATTCTTATACTGTTCGTAAGGCCTACTGCACATTTAACTATTCACTCGACATTATGGTATACGCATTGGAGTTGTTGCTTTTAGTATAATATTTCACGTACAGGGGAAACATGGTTTGGAGGTCTAAGGTAAACTGTTTATATCGCCTGTGCCCAAGGAAAACATCCTCCCTAGCATCGTGGAGGAGACTTGCCTCTGAGAGTTCTTCAGACGAACGTCCTCAGTAAAACAAGCCTTGGTCATTGGCCTTGGTGAGCCGGGCAAGTATCCTAGGCCGGATTGCTTCGTCCCGGGTCCACCGTTCATCAGTCAACAGGAAATCTAAAGAGTTTATTGTCTACTTCCAAACCAACGCGAATAAAATCACACACACACACACACACTTGGAAGAAAGGATTCTTACACATGGAACTTTAAAAGCTCTGCGCAACAATAAAGTGACACACTCTATATGCCTATAACCTTTGGATGTATTGGATTCTGCTTTTCATCACAATTGTGCCAGTAATAACCTTACCGGAGTATAGGAAGCTCCATATTGTACATATCACCAGTGCTCGTCTTGTTAATAATTGTTCTATGGATTGTAAACATATCATCTGTAATGCTAGAAGGTTTTTTGCTTTGAGTTTCAATTGATTCTCGTTCGTTTTTCCTTCGTAGGCTATGGTTCCCCGAACTATGGCGCTGGACGAATAAAGGGCTCTTGTTCCACCTTTATGTCCAATCTAGTGTTTTATTTATCAATTTTACCTCATTATTTCCCATCCGTTATTTCACTAATCTGACTTATTACGAATCTGAATTACTACGACATAACATAGAGTTCTATCAATCTAGACGATCACATCACAAGCCAAAAATATGAGTATAAAACCCCCTTTAACGTAATTCTACCCTCAGCTCTTCAGAGCAGGGTTGCCCCCTTTCTCTTTTGCATAATGTTCCTAGGATTTACAAACTTGGAATGTTACAGCTTTCAGAAAAAGGTGCTTTCTGTTGCCCAGTTATTTAAACTCGAGAAGATAATTAGAAAGACAGTTCTGATATGTCAGCAGAGCTTGTTGGAGCTATTCGAAGCTGAGCTTGATCTATCAACTGAGCTGTCTGAAGCTGTGTTCAAGCTATCTGCTCGATTTCTATACGCAAACATGTTTATAGATCCGCGGCATTCTTGATATCACCTGGTGTTCCACAAGGCTCAAACCTGGGAAACTCTCCGGCCAAATCTCCCAGGAATGTATCACTCCAAAAACTGCAAGATCCAAAAGGTATCTGGATCTAAGTAAGAACCAACTACACCTCCTCACAGGCTTTCTTACAGGACAATGTCGCATCAGGAAGCATCTGGTCAGAATGGGTTTATCGGACACTGATGAGTGTAGATTTCAAGGGGAGAGGAATAAACTCCTATTCACCTAGTCATGGAATGCCTTGCTATTGCAAACCAAAGGAAAGAAACCTTTGGCCAAGAGACTTGCAGGAGTGAGAAACTAGCCTCGTTGAAAAAATTTCCTCCCAGGTATTGGGTTTCATTAGATCTCTGGAATTTTAAGGCGAGCTGTAAAGTGCGTGGTGAGAACAGCTCTGTTAGGGGATCCAATAGATTTTAAGTGAACTGTTACCCATTTCTATCTATAATATTTCTACTCCACATCAAAGATTTGCTGGAAGCAACGTCGTGTCCAGTGCACAGCTTCGCGGATGATAGTACCCTATATACCGCCTTTTCTAGGTCTCCAATACCAGCTCGCCAAATCAGAAACGAACGAGGAAGAAATGTTAACAACATAAATATGGACTTGGCAACAATTCTTGAATGGGGATCTAATAACTTGTTGGAATTCAACGCAAGCAAAACACAAGCATGTCTTTTCTCTAGAAGAGCCGATCTTACTGTGCCCAGCATAGAATTGTCGGAAGAGTGACCATACCATTGAAGTCATCCATTTCGATGCTTGGTAATACTGTCGGCAGTAAACTGAGAATCACGTGAGATCCATTGCTGAAAGTGCATCCCAAAAACTTGGTTTTCTGTTTCGTGCCAAGAGCTATGTCACCTCAAGTCAGCTGCTTTTGATCTATAAGGCACAGATTCGACCTGTCCTGGAATACTGTTCCCATATTTGGAGTGCTGCACCTAAACAAACCCTAAAACTCTTGGATTCTCTACAAAAAAGGGCAATTCGTCTCGTCGGTGATGCCTCGCTTACAAACTCGCTCACTTTTCTAGAACACCGTAGAAGAGTAAGAGATCTGTCTTTATTTTATAGATATTTCCATGGGCAATGCTCTTCTGAATTATCAGCAATCGTTTCCCCTCTGGCAGTCTCTTCAAGACTAACCCGTCTTCACATCCCTTCGTGGTCACTTTGGAGACCTGCAGAACATCTCTCTTCAAAGACTCGTTCATCCAACGAACAGCGAGGCTTTGGAACACATTGCCTAGGGAGGTGTTCCCCGAGGCATATAACCTCCAGAAATTTAAGAAGAACACCAATTCCTACCTGCTTGCCCTCGGTCCTCACGATGTTCTCTGAACATTAAAGGATATTCTTTTTCGAGAAAATCACAACATAAAAAAACCAACCAGACAGATGAGAAAAAGTTGCAGCTATCGAAGGGCAATACTTTGAATGATTCATTTGTAACCATTTGTTCACAATAAAGTTGCATCTTCTTCGAAAAAGCATGTAGACATTGTCTCCATGAGAATGAGCACTGATTATCTCGACATTGTCGAAATCCACAATGTAAATTGGCCAGCACACAGTCCTGATCTCAATCCTTCAGAGTAGGTACACGTCAACATGAAACTAATTTGTTCCATGATGAAAATCAAAAGTACCAAGCATCTTCAACAAACCCGACATCGTTTAGATCAAAAATCAAGATGGCATCGACCGCGATCGTCGGCTACGATTTTAATTTCGGAATTTTCGTCAAGTCATAGATAGAACGGACGGTCTGTATCCACATCGGCCGTTTCTAAGAGTCTACAACAGATCATGATCTCTTTGATCTGTAATTTATCAAGAATTTGAATATGATTCTTCGCATTCCATCGAAACCGGACCCAACAATGGACCTGTCAGAAAAATCGACTCGTCTGTGATGACGATGCTGTTTTGTTACCGCTGCTCGGGACGCGTTGTAAGACGACGCCGCCTTCGATGGATACTTGTTAGAGAGCGATCTGGCCTTTTTGTAGACAAATTATTCGGTTTTTCGAATGCGTACAAGCAGATTTTTCTATATTGAGCCAAACAGTTAGGACAGAGAATAATTTTTGACAAGACTCACTCAGATCACGAATAATTAAATATTGTTTTTTGTTCTTTATTGAATTATATTATTGACCAACAATCAGAGTTAACCTGGTGATGTGGCCCACAAAGAATTTTCGAGTACAAAAAAATATATACTAGAACAAGAAATGAAAAAATACAAAGAAAAACAAATATTCAAACTAAAGAAAGAAATTATAATCATTAATATCTCCTTATGAAAAACTTTTAACATAAATGTTCAGTAAACTAAAGCCAGGAATTTCCCATATAAATATCGAATCCTCTCTCCTTGAAAGATACTGGTGAATATCATCCGTGTTTACCCACCAGAGGCCAGTCCAACCCTGCCCCAAACCAGAAGTGTTGGTAGGTTAAGGATATGGTAAATTTATGATACGGTTAGATAATGGGCACCCAGGAATATTGTGGTAAAAATAGATTTATTGTACCCATAAATATGAACGTAGCTGGAGGACGTATCGTAGTTGGCCGGGCCGTTTCAATAAAAACCGCTCGCTTGATCGACTTAATAATCCAAATTTTGGAAGAATTTATAGAGCCACTTGTCCGGCCTTATAAAAAACGAGAAATTTTTTAATGGATCTCGCTTGAGCTACGATCTGATGGAAAATGTGGTCGTAGACATAATTTTTATTGGTTAGTGGTGTTATAAAAGAGTTATGGGGGAAGGGGGCATTTCCTAAAGGAATTCGAAATCACGGTGTAATTAATTCGAATAGCTCAACTTCCTACCTTCTGCTTCAGGTAGTTTTAAATGAATCAACCTACTTACAATAGAAGTTGCATAGAACATTTTTCACGTCGAAAGAAAAGACGAAAATGTTTCAAGATTTGGATGAAAAATAAAAATATTCGAACAACTTTTCTCAGATAACATAATACAAACAGCAAGACAATGTTATCTCTAGTTTCCAAAAATTAATTTATTTATCAATAGATTGCAGTAGAGCAAATGTTGTAATTATGTGCAAATTATATGTGAGAACTGGGCTAGCTTACTTGGAATGCTAGAAAAATTAATGGCTAATTTGTCATGCAAGCTTCTCAATAGATAAATAATTTATCGATCGATTTCGGTTAAACAAATATTAGTATTATGTGACAATGGTTTTCTTCACTCTCCAAACTTTTTCATTCATCACTCGATTTCAACCAAATAAATGACGAAATGATGTGCAAATTATGGGGGATATATGTCAATTATTATCTATACTTTTCAAGTTAGCAATATTCTCAATTACTAATTCTTCAATCACCCGATTTCAAGTGAAGAACGGCTGGAATTATGTGCATATTATATGTGATTCGAGCGGGCAGTCGATTTCTTTGTAGTACTCTCCAGAAACTAGTTCATTCATCACACGATCGCAATGAAACCGACGCTGGAATTATGTGCAAATGATGTGTGATTTATGCGCAGGTTCATATTGTTTCCTACACCCGCCAACGATTTTTCATTACGAATAATATACTAGCTTATCGGGTGAGCTAAGACAATTATAAGTTACAAATTGTCGACCACTCAATTAAAGAGAAGAAACTACTGAAATTTGTATGATTAATTTGGGGATCCAGCTTTTTTCTGCTTTCTTCAATCATTTTTCATTTGCAAAACTGATCTTTCCATTGATTTCCGCGATTATGTGCAAATTATGTCATTTATGTGCTAGTCCGAAAATATTTCATTTCCAACTCGATTACAATGAAACCAATGCTGAATTTATGTGCAAATCATGTGAAACCCATGTGCGGAGTCATTTTTCATGTACTCTTCTAGAATTCATGGTTTCAGCTTGTCCAGCTAGCTAGCAAAGTTCTGAAATAATAATTCACTAAGCACTGGATATCAATGAAACACATGTGCAAATTATGTCGGATTTATGCGTGGAGTCAATTTTTTGCGACCCTCAATTATGTTTGTATAAGCTTGATCAACCCGACATAAATTTTCAATGACACAAACGCTGGAATTATGTGCAAATTAAGTGTGATTTATAAGCAGAGTCGATTTTCTTTGCGCCCTTCAATATCTTATGCCTTTAGGATCACTCGATTTTAATGGAACAAATTCTGGAATTATGTGCAAATCCTGAGTGATTTATGTACGGGTTAAAATTCTTCCCTTTTTTTTTAAACGACTTTTTATTGAAAATTGTGCTCGATTCTAGATTATGCAAACAGAATTCCCTACAACTCATTCATTTCCCATTCGATATCCTAAAAACAAATGCCGGAATTATGTGCAAATTTTGTGTGAAGTTGAATAGTTTTTTATTGGAAATTAGATTGACTGCAAGCTAGAAATTATGTGCAAGTTTTGTGAAATTTATGTGCAGAGACTGCCAAGCCATCTTGATTTGAAGACAATAACTCATTAAACTGAGTTTCGATGAAACATGGTTCGATAAGAAAGTTCATTCGAGTAAATAATGAATTGGTTAATATAAAATTATCGTCTGTCCACAAAAGTCATATCATATTTGCACATAATTCCAACATTCATCAAAATGAAGTACTAAATGAATGCGCTAACTCGCCTAACAAGCTAGCAAATTTTTCAATAAAGAGTTATTGATGAGTGCGAAAAATCTGAATTAGCACATAAAATTTGCACATAATTCCTGCATTTTTCATCGAAAATGAGTAAGGTAGTTTTTTAGTACTAGCCAGTGCGGTCCCGGCAAGCTGACACGATTCTAACGAAAACTTTGCACATAATTTGCACATAATTCTCACATATAGGTTTTGGCGATCGATTGTGTCGTAATGATTGTGGTAGCTTAAAGAGAGTTAGTTGCCCTTTTTCAGAAGAGCTCCATCTTTCCTTCATTAGCAACTTTGACAAAGTTGCATTCCACAAAATAACGAAGTTATTCCTCGCCAAACCCTCGGAAAACAAAAGTTGTGCCCCTCGTGGGCGTGGTGCGCCTTGGTCTACTCGATCCCCGTCGATAATCTCGCGATTTATTTTATTCGCCACGGTATTTCACGTTAAATAAGGCGAGAGAGCAGCCCAGATAAAACGGTTCTAATGCGTAAATTATTCACCGGTTACCGGGAACCTGGCCAATTGAACTTGCTCGCGGATTATCTGGATTGCGTATTTTCTACTTAATTAATCGGTCCGGAGTCGCCTCCGGCAGTTTCGAAACAAAGAAATCGACCTGTTGTTCGGGGTACAGTCGTTGCCGGATTGTCCTCACTCGTTTTCTTACACGAACGGTCCTTTGTGGGTATTCTTTCGGAATTTCGGTTCGACATCCATTTCTTCTCACTGACAAAAGCTGCTTTGAACGGTTTTACACGAATTTATGAGTTGTTTGTGCTCTTTGTCCGTTTTTAACTCGACTCTGTGGTCAAAATCTATCACGAAAATTTTAAGAATTAACCAATGAATGGTGACGTTTCGTGGTCATTCTATTTTTCTGCTCTGTTGAAACTAGTTTCAATTAGGGGAAAATAGTAACACTAGTACCAGAACCAGTAACAGAACCAGTAACAGAACTAGTAACAGAGCTAGTAGAAGAGCTAGTTACCGAACCCGTATTGAAACTAGAAAAGAACTGGTAAGAGAAATAGTAAAGGAACAAGTAATAAAACCAGTGCCACTCGGGAGTGCATGGGAATGAAATGGCTGATCAGCTAGCAAGGAAGGGTGGACTTGTCCCCTTCATTGGACCGGAGCCTTTCTGCGGCTTCCCAGCAAGCCATCAAGCGATGACTGTTAGAGAATGGGAACAGGAAAGGAAGAGTAGGTCCTGGCGACTGGTCCAGGGACAGAGACAGGCTAAGTCTTTCCTCTCGTACTCAACGAGCTGGACCAAAAGAGTTCTGGCACTTAGCAAATTAGAACTGAGGAAAATGACGGGCATACTCACGGGACACTGTCCTGTAAATTATCATCTTCGGAACATGGGAAAGGTTCCTGATGATAGCTGTCGCTTCTGTCAAGAAGCCATCGAAACAGCTGAACACCTGCTTTGCAATTGTGGAGCTGTCTTCAGGAAAAGGCTACAACATCTTGACTTCTGTTTCTTAAAACCGGAACAAGTAATGGGCGTGGCACCGAGAAGAGTAGTGAAGTTCATAGAGGCTTTGCTACCTGATTGGTAAACAGCGCGGGGTAGCAATATTCTGCCACCCCGCACCTTGACCTGAAGATCTATTGATCTTCAGGTCAAGGTGTTTGCGAGGCTAAGCAAAGTCTAAACGCCCCTCTTTAAATCTAATATAATCTAATCTAAATAAAACCAGTGATAAAACAAAATAAATTGATTCCTCAGATATATCATAAGAAGTCCTGATTTTTTATTTATCTGCTCTGTAAAAACCAGTTTCAATAAGGAGAAACCAGTAACATAATTCTTATCATAACTAGTACCAGAACTCACAATAAAATCACTAACCGAAATTGTAACTGAAAATGAAGAGAACCAGTTTCAGAGCTAGTGAAATAGCTAGTAACTGAGCTAGTAACAGAACCACATATAAAATAAGTAACAAACTAGATTCAAATAACACCAATGAACCACCATACATCCTCATGTCAGTATATTTTTCCCCTTATGAGGATATAATGTATTGCTTCTTCAGAAATATCATAAGATGTCAGAATATGTCACGAAAACTGTAGGTAATATTCTTCGAATGGTTCTCGCTTTCTTTTTTTTCTATTTATCTGCCCTGTTAAAACCAGTAGTTACCAGTAGGTTAAGCTAGTAACATAATTCTTATAATGACTTGAATCAGAATTTGAAACATAACTATGAATCGAATTTGAAACTGAACTAGTAAGAGAACCAGTTAAAGAGCTGGTAAAGAACTACTAACAGCACCAGTAATGAAACTAGTAACAAACTAGTTTCAAATTACATTTATGATCGACCGTACGACCTTGTGTGAGTTTCTTCTTTTCGTCAGATGAGGATAAACTATATTGCTTCCTCAGATATATCATCAGGAGCCAGAATCTGTCACGAAAAATAACACGTATTAACCATTAAATGGTTCCGTTTCGTAACTATTCTAATTATCTATTCTGTCGAAACTAGTTTCAAATCGGAGAAACTAGTAACATAACTCGTAACGTAATTAGTAACAGAACTGGTAGCGGATTTAGTAACCGAATTTGTAACCGAAAAAAAACGAACCAGTAACCAGAATGAGTAGCAGAACTAGTAACGGAACCAGAAGCAGAAGTAGTAACAGCCCTGGTAAAAATATCATCAAGAAAACTGGTGAAAGAACTAGTAAAAAACTAGTTTCAACAAATATTAATGATTCAGCGTACATACTCGTGTGAATATCCTCCTTTTCCCCAATTTTAAATCGGAAAAACTAGTAACAGTTAGTTTTAAACCGGAAAGACTTATGAGAGAACTCGTAACGCAACTAGTACAAAAATTGCAGCGGATCTAGTAGCCGAATTTGAAACCTAACTAATAATAAATTCAGTAACAGAATGGGTGGAAGAACTAGTAATGGAACCAGTAACAGAAGTAAAATCAGTACTGGTAAAGGAACCAGTAACAAAACTAGTAGAAAACTGTTTCAAACATTTATTATTAATCGCATTAGAATCCTTTTTTCCTCTGATGAGGACAGATGGAGACATATTGCTTCTTCAGATATACGATAAGGGTTCTTGATTGTTCGAAACCAAATCTTGTGCAATGGTATTTGATGTGGGTGGGTATGTGAAAATCATACTTTCTCTGCTTCATTATTGAGCCGCCAGCTGCCTCGACTAGAATCATATTCAGTTCACCTTTATTCCATCGAAACTCCTCATTATTCCCTATTGTAAATCACTCGAAATTGCCTCATTACGACACTGTAATCTTTTCTAAATCCAGGGGAAGAACAGAACCCAGACACTACAACACAATGATTGCTCTCGCTCGAAAAGCAGCGTTTTTTCACCAGCCGTTCAAATAGAAGCAATAATTATCGGACTTTAATCATCTATGACGATGATTAAGCGCTTTTTTGGAATTTTAAACGTGAATCTCGGATAGGTGGCTGGGTATCCGCGTCGTTTGTAGTTCGCCTCGTATTGTCGAGGCGGAAAAAAGTTTTAAAAGGTTTTCACGGAAAAGGATGAACGTCGGGTTCTTTAAAAGCATCGAATATTTTACGGTGGCGGGGTAATTAAAAGATATTCCTATCGGGGAATTATAATTTCGTTAGAGTTCGGTGAGAAGGAGTCATTAGCTCGTTATGGAATCGATTGCGTAGATGTGTTTTTGATTGGGAAGACTTTGAATAAATGGACGGATGAAGAGAGGCTCATGTACCTGATCGAGAAACAATTATCTACAGAGTGGTCAACGATCAGATGCTCCACCGAATGTTTCACGTTATTACAAAACTCACAAAGTTGTTGGTTACACCATTTATAACTCAAGATCGGATGGACTGTTTGTTATTGAACTTCATTAATGGATTTGTCTACGGCCTGGCTATTATAAAATGTATTAAAACTCTGAAAATTTCGAGGTAAAATTAGCTTCTGCAGGAAATGCTTTTTCTTCTTTTGAATAAGACCACTAGGTATCGCTACAATTGATGGCGTATTCGTGAAGGTACTGTATTTAATATTATCGCGATTAGATGGCAATGTATACAATCACTGTGTCATTTGCAAAGAACTTACAGTAACATGGAAGGCTATAACCAGATTAAAAAGCGGGTGGAACAGTGAATTTTTACCGAAATGTCATGTAAATCGTATTTTGACGGTCAATTTCAATCTTGAGTTGGGTAATAAATATATTTGCGGAAAAAACTGAATCCAAAATGGCCTATAACTAGTGATTAACATATTATTTTGATGTATCTGTTCTGTGATAAAGCTTATATCCATGGAAACATGAAAATCTCGCTGCTCCAGATGATTACCGATTATTTCAATTTACAATTCAGGCGAAACAAAGTTCACCGGGCCAGCTAGTTTCCTATAAAGAAGTCGCAGAGCTTTCTTTAGGATGTCTTGGTGTTGCTTGGGAAAATGTCGATGAATTTGCTTATTAGTCTTGGTTGATTGCGGGATTTCTGACGGCTATCCAAGATCGAGTTATGAGAACTCGCAACACTGTTTGAAGCTTAACGTGGAGGACAAATGCAGAAAGAGTGGCGCAGTTGGCGAGTCTATTGAACATATAATCGCCGGTTCTCGAATTCTTGCCGACAATGCATATATGGGCCGACACAACCAAGTGGCAAAAATTGTTCACCAGCAGTTGGCTCTTAGGGATGGTTTTTTGAATACTTGTCCGCCATATTATAAGTATCAACCTACAGTAGTGTTGGAAACGGACGCAGCGGTTCTCTATTGGGACAGACCCATAACAACAGATAGAACAAAGGACCGGACCTTTTGTTCATTGAGAAGGATCAGAAGTATGGGGTGAAATGTGGCAGTACCATTGACTCATAACATCGGAAGAACGGAGTCCGAAAAATAACGAAGTACGAGAACTTGGCAATAGAACTGAAGAATATGTGGCAATTGTCGAAAGTCACTATTATACCATTGGTGATTTTAGCTGAGGGAGTCATGTCAAAATCGTTCAAGAGAAATCTTCAAAAGATCGAATTATCCCAGAGGATCGTGGGAAATGCACAGCAGACTGTAGCATTGCAAACCTGTCACATCGTGCGGAAATTCCTGAACTAGTGGGAGGAACTGGACTGTTTTTCACATGTTCATAGAAGTAATACCAGCTCAAGCTGAGACCAGGAGATCGATGATGAAGAATAACAATATAATAATAGGGAGGGTACAGTTACTTTTTTGGATAAGTTGGTTTTTCAAAAGGAGTGACCAGTAAATGCTCGCTCCAGCAAGATATTCTACATCTTAATAAATGCGCACAAGTCGTCAATTAACTCAAGAACTCATAAATGAACCAACAACCATCGTTTAGATCCTGAAAAACCGAAGTGAAACAATCGTGACAATCAACCTAATTGAATGTGTTGCTGCATCTCTGCATTAATTGGTATCGATTTCTCATCAAGGTACACACTGCATCATAATCGCATCCTCTGACTATTAGCTGCCTCCAGTTAGTGTCCTTTACGCTAATAACAAACCGCCGAAGGCAATTAGGTTAATGCAGATAACAGCTTGTCAATTTAATTAACATTCGCTGATACCGTGAAGCAAGAAATTGCAGAAAAACCGATGTACACAACCTATTATGCAATCGGCTTAAATAATTGCCGTCTCTTAGATTTTTTCATCGCCACTTGCTCATATTCGATTCGGATGTTGAGTGAAGAAGTGGATATTGGGTTCTCAATGAAGGATCTGGTTTTTTGAGCCTCATCGATTGTTTGGTCCTTTTACACTGATGTATCACTCACTTCTCAGCACTGTTTGAACTCATAGCGCCATCTTACATCAAATAGGCTAACACTGAAATTCCCTATCGTGGCCACTGAACCAGGACTATGGCACTTGTTGATCTGATTAGGCCACAATGAGATCGAAGTCAGGTTCAGACTTCCCCCGTGACAAATTTGGTGACTAGGTTTGTTGTATCAGTTGAATGAGCTTTATTATTTGTATTTGCATCGAATGATTCAAATGAACTTTGGATTATATTCGTAATTAAGGTTTGAAATACTTAAAATAAATGAAATATAAGTTCGAGTGATCGCAGCTGTTCTTCGTCAGTCAACCCTTCGCCGTCAAAACTCCTTCTCACACCCTTTAAAAACGAGATAAGTATACAAAATCAAATGACATCAAAAAACTGATCGATGGAATTCTCGAACGGTTTCGAGTTTCAAATACAGAAGAAACAGGTAAAAATATCACGGAACCCTTTCGCTTTCACGTGAGGCAGTTGTCTAGAAGTGAGCAGGTAAGATCAGAAATCATAAAAAATGGATAGCTGGGGCCACCCTTCGAGATTGTGAATGGGAGTCGTGGGTGTAGACGTTTATTTCTGCATTTCTGGCGGGGTTCTATTAATTTCAACTCTTATCGGAATTTGTAATGATAATTTGGACGTATGGGAAGGGTTCAGCTGTTATTTCTGTATCGGAGGGAATCAGAAATGTAGTCTAGGGAAAGACATACATACAGCGAGGAAAAGCCAAATGAGATAAATTCATTATATTGGTTTATGTACATATTCATGGAAAATCACGATAAATGTCGAATTCGAATTTTAAATTATCATTATTCTCCTTAAAATTGCTAACCCTCAGTTCAACCCCCTGCGAAAGACTCGTGTCGGGTGTTTTTTTCGAGTGAGAGAACTTCAAATGGAAATAAAACCAATTTAAATTGAGATTGAAGCCAACTTTTTTTATTTGAAGGATAATTTTACGACATTTTATGTCCACCATGACTAGCTCTGAGGAACCGTATTCGACCAGACCAATTTTTGACCACTTTTACGAGTAATTCAGGCCTTATTTCAGCAATGAGGGACTTCGGTTCAAGTTGCCAACCCAAAAATTTCGCTTTTTTTCTACCAATGGGGAAGGGAAATTTAAGAACAAATTTGTAATGATCAGCTTCACATTATTCATAAATATCCGTAAACTTCGACTCGGCTTTGCAAAACAGGTAATTAGAGCAAAATATCGATATTTGTAAAGATCATCTCTGATTGGCTGAAAGTTGTGTTGGATCTCCTGGTTCACGTCAACAATGTCAATCGACCAACGATCTGTCACGACAAACAGTTTACTCTTCTTATGTAACTTGATTACACAGTTTAGTGATTGCTCTTTTTCTCACATTCAATTATGTTCAATTATAGATCAACAATGAATTTTGGTTGGTACTTTCTTTATAAATATTCACTATTCGCCTTCTTAATGTGAGCAGAATGGATATAAATACTGAGGATTTTGAAATTAAATGAATTACGAATTATTTGATATCTATGATAGCAAGTTTAGAAGAAATTCATCGAATAATGGACACAACTGTATTTGAACGAAATCGGTTTACGTCTTTCAAATTTTTTCTTGATATTACAACATTTATGCAGCGTTTTATAATGGTGTCCACTGTTACTTTTGAAAAACATAAGAATAAATATGTAATAACTGAAACGTAGTACATAGTAGATTTCTCATTTTGTTGAGAACTTCGGTTAGTCGAATAGTGAGGTTTTTATAACTTTTGTTTTTTATGTATTTTTTATCGAGTTTAAAATTGCCATTTTGTCGGATATTTTCGTGATTTTCGCGAATTTTTCGAAAATACTTCTACACCGCCTAGAGAATCGAAATTTCACCCACGTATGAATTGATTATTCCTCTTTTCGACCGTATAAAAATTTCCTCACTGTATTGAAGCTTCGCTGCGATTTTAAGACTCTTCTGGGCCCACTTTTTCGACAGATTCACTCGGGTCGGTCCAGAGTTAAAGATTAACTTGTTACTTCCACAAAATTGATTGGAACAAACCCAAACAAATAGTATAGAAATTCATTGAAAATGGACAATGGGTTAAGTAAATGATGCTTCCTTCATTTCAACTAATTATTGTAGACCAAACAAAACTGAAGAACAATATGAATATTATCACTTCTTGTTTCTTTATCTTACTGACGTCGTCCATAGGTAAGTTTCGACAGTCTTGTTGAAATTATATCTAGTTGGATGGAGTTTCTTCTCAATTATTCGATTTTGCAATTTTGTTGAGAATTATTTGATTATTTTCGTTTGAAAATGAATCGATAGACTTATCACAGAAGTTCAATCTCTTGTGATATAGATGCATAGAATACCTGGTGTTGACACTGATTAGATTTTGTCTAAGACTTTCTTGTCGATCGAAAATCGGAAATTTTGTGCGGCTTTTCATTTCTCTCGAAAGGGGTCGCGCTATTACTCCATTGCCGCAGTAGCGCTAGGATTGTGAATTATTGCGGATTATTTCGGAACTAGACCAAATCTGAAATCTAGGATGCCATTTTGATCTACAAATTTTGGTCACGATTTTTAGTAAGGTATTCTTTGCATCTATTTTTTGATATTACAACTGATAATTTGTCAATGCTTACTGAACAGAAATGTCAAAACAACATGGCTTCTACCTGCTGTCAAATCACATTTATCCCTATCTAAAATTCTAAAAAAAACAACCGATGTTAGCCGCTGCTTTTTCAATCTGTCTTACATGCCTAAACTTGCGAAATTGCTTCTCTATTTTACTAATTGTCCCTTGGGGTAAAAATGTGTTTTGTCGTAGTATGTAAAGCGACAAAAAAAATTACTGACAAGTCTCTGGAACCAAGATACGTCTTAGTCAACAGCTGATGATGATGATGATATAACAGTATATCGGCCAATGCTGACAAGTATTGTTTTGTCCCAAGTTAGTCCGGGAAAATATGGAAGGCTGCAATTACATCTACGTTAAGAAAGTTTCTGTTAATTTCGGGATAATTTTTAATTAACCTCGAGGTCAATTTCACAGTGGTTCCATATAAATTTGGTTTCGTGTGAACCACATGGAAACGTGAATACCCAATAAAGTTTATCTCAACAATCACATAAAGTTATTAACATTCACATATGGCATTCGAATTCTTCTCCCGGCATCCTAACAGACCATATTCCCAATTCGGATACCATTCGGAAAACAATGACACATCAAAAGGAGATAGGTATCCTACAATTCGACGACTTGAACCCATACTTAAGTCAAACCATGACTATTCCATTTGGGAATTCTCTCATAATTCATATGCGGACAAAAAAACGATGAATCCTATCGATCTTGAAGGCTGTTAGGTTCTCTCTTAACAATGAGGCAGCTTGGTGGAGTACCGGTTAAAAGTTTAATGGAAGAACCTCATCATGATGGTAAAATGAGGAAGGAGAAAATGAGATGGGCAATTAATTTTTGACATATGTGATGATCGAGTTTTTTGTTTCTTCAGAATGGGCTAAATTGACTTTGTAATCGAAATTAATATCTTGATAAGACGGGGGAGATCCTGATTTTCAATTCTAGAACTGTTGCTACAACACTTTATTTTTATTTTCATTGTTGTGTTTGAGTTTTTGCTTTTGTTCTTTGCACTGCATGATCATTTCAAAAGTTTGTCTAATTTATGTTTGGATTCCTTTGACAATTTTCAATAATGATTCGATTAAGGTCGCCGTTCAGAGCGAGTAGGAAAACTCGTCCGATAGAGGTGCCACAGTGCATTTTATGGAATATCTCTATAAAACATACATTATCACCATAAGTTCTTTGAATATCTCTCTTATTATGAATGAAATGAACAATGGCGCTCTCTATCCAAAAATCACTGAACTATGAAATTAGTGAATATGTGGGTAAAGCAGGAACTTTTTCACGCCATATATTTGAATTTGGCCATTCTCTGCCAATTCCGTATTTCAAGTTGTTTTTCTGAATGAAATTATCTGTAGATTTACTTCTAATCGGGAGTTGAACTATTTTCATGGGTCTTTCGTTTGAAATAAAACAGAAGCATGAGTTGGCTTATTTTCTTCTATTTTTGAAAGAAGAAAATGAACTTTCGAAATGAAATCGATTTATATTATTTCATTGAGAACTCCAATCCTTTCTGAGTTCACCTACAAAATTTCAGTTCTCAAAGTGGAACCATTTACAAATGCAACTTGAAATAACAACACACTACATTGAACGCCCACCTTAAGGGGCAGTATCACCTTTCGAATCGTGGTAAATCTCCATTCAAAAGTGGTCTCTTTATTTCACGGGTAAGTACCTTAATATACGACGTAGAGACTTGAGTTTTTTTTTTAAATTGAAGTTGAAGAACGTCACCAGGGCAAAGAGTTTTCTTTTTTTCGATTTAATCAGTTTTTCAATTAAAAAACCAGGGTAATCGTTAGATCTGGGGTTATTGAATATGTTTTTCGTTTTTCATGAGTACAAGCTATATTTTTGAAATAATAATCATGAAAATTTTTGCAGTTTATAGAAGATTAAATTGCCGAGCGCAAATAGTTGGGATTTTTCCGATTTAATTAGTTTTTCAATTAAAAAAAAACAGGTTGAACTTCAGAGTTTTGGAAACTACTCTTAATACTAATTTTTTGGAAAAAATCGCAACTATTTGCCCTCGGCAATTTAATCTTCTATAAACTACAAAAACTTTTATGATGATTATTTCAAAAATATAGCTTGTACCCATGAAAAACGAAAAACATATTCAATAACCCCAGATCTAACGATAACCCTGGTTTTTTTAATTGAAAAACTGATTAAATCGAAAAAAAGAAAACTATTTGCCCTCGGGACATTCTTCAACTTCAATTAAAAAAAAATCAAGTCTCTACGTCGTAAATTAGGGTACTTACTCGTGAAATAAAGAGACCACTTTTGAATGGAGATTTACCACAATTCAAAAGGTGATACTGCCCCTCAACGGAAATGCTCCAAATAATCAAAACAACTGTTGAAAAGTTGAACAAGACTGTGATGAATTGACAGTGTGTACAATTCCAATGAGCATAAATGAATTGGACGATTCTCAAAACCTAGCGCATTTATCTAACACAGAACTGTCCAAGTTTTCGACAATTGCAAGCATTAGAAGGTTGCAATACTTTTTTTTCACTACCCTGTATTTCCAATTGCATGTAGCAGATGTTATTGGAAATTTTTACTATTGCTATTGATGCCGTTTCCAACTCAATCATTCAAAATAATTCCAGATAATCTAAACAGGGTGTCCATCTCAAAATTCCCGATAAAAACCAAATCATTTTTCTATTCCGCCTCAAACTTGAATTTACGTGAACGAAGACGAAGACAGACAGACCAAACGCCAACGAATTAAAAAAGGACGGGGTGCTTCCCCTTGACCGGTTCCCACAGCCAACTATTCACCGTATCGATAAATATCGAGATGACTTGAAATTTCAATACATACTAATTATGTTCTGAATCAGATAAGGAATTCTCATTTAAAAAGGAATAAAATCAGTCAGTTTTGAATATATATATGTGCCACAACCTGTATCGGGAGAAAAAGGATGACAGGCTTATATAAAAAGCTTCGTTTTGTATTGTGCCTCGATGATAAAGCAACCAATTTTATGTTTTATTACTCCAATAATGGAGAGAGGGGGGGAAAGGTATGAGAGTACCACTCTGAAATTGGATATCGATGATTCATAAGTCTCGTCGAGATGTGAACTACAAATGGGTTCTTTTTTAATTTCGAATCACAAAAACCTCCGAACTCATCGAAGGGTTCATTTTTAATTCTGTTGTTTCAGACAATAATGATAGTAGAAGAGAGTATACTTCATTCACTTTTATTTAATTACATAGGAGGTCATGGTTTCATTTTCAGGAGTTGGTGCCCCTGATGGAAAGCACAGAACATATGATGAAAAGTCAGTGCGCGCACAGAAAATATCGTTAATGACATAACGACGTTGCCAGTTTCTTTGTTCACATCAAAGTAAAAGTATCAAAGATATTCCACATTAACACATTTTGTTAGGTTCACAAATTGTTCGTAGATTTTTGGTATTTAATCGATATTTGCAGGTGAGTTTTTCGTCGAATATCCACGATTAACGTATGTTTATTGTTTTTAGCACCAGTTTGGAACGTGAGGACGATTTTCGAGACCAGGACGAATGTTTACATTTCGAGGTTGAAGGGGTACACGGGAATTTCGTTGAAAAAGCTGTTATTTGGACAGATATCGCAGTAGATGGATCGGATGGAGCTTCGAGAGGTCGATTAGGATGATATTTTTCAGGTTTTCCAAGAAATTTGGCGATATCTGAGCAGATTTGCAAAAGTTAGGTACCTCACTAATGAGGTGGAACTTAGACCTAATTCTCCTATAAGAAACGCCTTTCAAAGGTCGAGATGGTAAAAAATGTATTCTTTAGATGTTGTTTGAACAAACGAGTTTTATATCCCAAAATTGATTTTAAGGAAGTTATCAACAAAATAAAATTGACATTATTCTTAATTCTTTTAATTACCCATCAATTCATCTTATATCTTCGGGTTGATTTTTTTTAATGAATTCTTGATTAGAATCAACAATTGATGTCGTCAAGTCTTGAACTTTCAGTTCAAGAGGATATTAAACATTAAATCTTCACAAGCATGCATATGTAAATTATGTGAAAGCAATGCAATTCTCTTCCATTGCGAAAAATAATATATTTCAACAGTGATCTCTTGTACTTTTCATGCAAATAACTAGAAAAGGAATCCTTTCTATCAATTCATATAAACGTTAATTATTTTCGTCCATCACATCTTTTCCAATTCATTCATTTTCCGAAATAATTCACATTCTGAGAAATACGCTAAGAATGTAGAAAGGGCAACATAGTGTTGACTTGGAACATAAAAATATTTTGAAAAACGTCATAACTTCGATACAGAGTGGAATGTGTCAAATTTCCAAGGCCAGAGTTGTGATTTTATAATTGTGAATGGAGTATACTTTATGAATTGGCATTATGAGAGTCTCTGAAACTTGATTATCTCTTTACCTGGACCTTCCTTAGATATTCTAATCATGGCAAACATGGCCTCATTGGCCACCCTATCAATCACTAGATGTAGAGGTGTGAGATCTTTAAGAAACTGGTAACCAAATCTAAAGGTGTTCCACTAATCACAGAAACATCAATAAATAATAAAGCACAAAACAGTGTTGGACCAAAAAGGGCTATAGTACTCAGCAGTTGGAAGCACAAGGTTGAAGCAGCAGTGCAGAGAGTAGTTGCATCAGCATCAGCTCCTCATGAAGTACCAGCAAAGTTTTCAATATTATTCTTCGTTTTCATAGAAACTGGTAACCAAATCTAAAGGTGTTCTACTAATAATCCTCATGGAAACATCAAGCTGTGCATCAATTTTATGCACAAAACAGTGTTGGTCCAAAAAGGCCACAGTACTCAGCAGTAGAAAGGATGAAGCAGCAGTACCGAGAGAAGTTGCATCACCACCTCATGAAGTACCAGCAAATTTTTTAATATCATTCTTCATTTTCAACTTTCAGATGAACCTTAAAATTCAAAGAAGATGCTGGTTCTATCCCAAGGTACTCAGGAGTGAAATCATGATTTCAAATTGTGGTATTGAAGCTTACTTTCAATGTTTTATGTTTATGGGACTAGGTAGGTCATAAACGGCACTATTTTGTTCGTACTTCTCAATTATTTGAAGGTTTTTCATTAACTATGAACTCAGAATGACGAGAGGCAAGAGCAATATCATCTACATGAATAAATTTAAATTAAACATAAGGGGAGATAAAACAGAACCTTGTGGAAGCCCATTATTCGAAATTTTTGAAACTACTTTTACCAGCATCAACAAAAAGACGAAACTTAAAAATCTTTCCAAACTCTGAAAGTTGTTGAGTGCAATATATTAAAAAAAAATGTTTGGATTTGTCTGGAGTTTGCCTGATTCGTCTTTGGTTACTGAGCTCTTCACCTGTCAGCTTTTTGAGTGTTGAGATTTGAAAGCTTTATAATTTTATTTTGTGCAACTAGATTTTCCCATATATATTATCGATTGTTGAAATATCCAACAGAATATAATCTGAAGAACACCCTCCACGTTCCGTCCCTGTTTTACGAAGGTTGTTCGAATAATATGAAACGATGATTTTTCAAATTCAAATGAAATGACTGGACCCATATCTCAAGCTGCCATGCCGCCAGACTGTGACCGAACCCAGCCAAAACCATTCTTCTCCCTTCGACCGTCACAGTCTAATCGAATAATAATAATTATTTTAAACAATAGGCATCCCATGGAGCTACACATTCGCTGGATGTTGAATACCCATGAATACAAGATATTCCTCCTTTATACGGCGTATACTCCAACTTGAGAACGTTTTTCGAAGTCGGAATAATACCATTGTCGTGAAGATTATATGGAAAATTTTTATTTAATTCGATATCGAGAGTTGAATAATGATCTGGAGGATGGTCGATAATGGTTTCTACATTGTGCTTTTCTCCTGCTGCCACGGCCGTCTCTGATTAACGAGTTTTTTCGGAAAGGTGGGGTGGATGGAGTTGCCATGCTGGAATGCACAAAGTAATTCGACATAAATGTTCAACACACCATCAAAAAGTACCAAAAGAACGGAATGTTAGGAACAATTCAATAGTTCCATCCTCCATATAAAAACAAAATGAAATCGTGGAGTTCAGATCACCGCTTGAAGTAGATTTGGTTATTGTTTAACAAGGAAAAATATAAATGTGTGCAACGATCAAAACTTCGCTCTGTATAGTTTAACCCTAACTGGAAACCATGAAGAATAAGGGGGGTGTTCTAGTAATTCTAACCCTGAATCACCAATTTTTTGCATGGCCACATGATATTTGTGTACTGGGGCGTTGTCCTGTAAAAACAAAATACCTTTGGATAGCTTTCCGCGTCTTTTCTCTTTAATTTTTTCCCGTAGGGTGGCCAGTAATGTCTAATAGTAATCTCCAGTTATTGTTCTACCCTTATCCAAAAATTCAATCATGATTACTCCATGGCAATCCCAAAAAACCGAAGCAAGAAGATTTCCAGCAGATTTTTGGACACGAAAATTCTTAGGTCTTGGAGAACCAGACTGTCGCCATTCCATCGATTGTTGCTTTGTTTCTGCATCGTAGAAATGTACCCAAGTCTCATCGATAGTAACAATTCGGTTTTAGAAGTCTACATCGTTTTCAAATCGAGCACAGATCGAACGCGATGCTTCTACCCTTGTACGCTTTTGGTCAACATTCAAACATTTGGGGATCCATTTTGCAGAATTTTTTCTCATGTCCAATGACGTGAACTATATGATATCAGATATCCGTTATAGCCCAATTCGACGGTCTGATGAAATCACGTCATGAACTGCATCGATATTTTCGGGGACTGACACAGAAACTGTCCTTACCGATCGGTCATCATCTTCAATGGAAAATTTACCTCTTTTGAAGCTTGCAGTCCAATTTTTCACGGTCGTATACGAAAGACATTGATCACCAAGGGTATTAAGCATATCTTCGTAAATCTGCATCTGCTTACCTCTCAACCCTTTTAAATACAGGTACTTGATGATGGCTCGATACTCCACTTTTTCGATTTTTACAATTTCGGTGGACATTTCTTTTTTTCAATTTATTGCGTAACTCTGGTTTACTTTTTTAACGTCGAACTCTACACTGACACATCTAATATGTTATTGTTCGTTGATATGGTATCGCAATATTTTGTTTATGCATGGAACTGGTCTAGGCTAACTAGATATCAATACATCCTCGTATGTCGAAGAAGGATATATTGAAGAAATATATGTTGAAGACATGGATATTTTGTTGGAGACATATATATTATGTAAACATGTTGAAGGATTGATATGTGGAAGAAATATATGTTTGAGACAGATATGTTGAAGACAAGTTGAATAATGATATGTTGAGGACAGATATATTATGTTGAAGACAAGTTTAAGAGAGATATGTTAAGTGTTATGATAGATATGCTTAAGAAAGATACTCCGAAATCAGATACGCTTAAGACATACTGTTGGCATTTTTCGAAAAGCAATGTCAATGAACGGGTGTTTTATATTTTGAAAGACGAATTGTTTTCAAATTGTAGTCAGAGACCACCTCCCTTTTTCTACGACCGAGAAGTATTTAAAAAGCATATTTTTTATTGAAGACAGATAAAATGTGTCGAAGGCATGATATGGAAAGATATGTTGAGGATAGATATGTGGAAGACAGATATTTTAGGTTGAAGACAAGTTAATGAAAGAAATGTTGAAGACCGATATTATGCCGGGTTTCCACCAAGCGGACAGGTCAAAACAAAACACGAACTGTCCGTTCGAACAGAAATTTTGAACAGTTTTGCTCGGAAAATGTTCGAAGACTTTTGGTGTTCCCAACGGACTTTTTGTTTACACCAGTAGCGGACAGAAATGAATGAAAACTGTTCGTGTTTTGTTTAAGTTTCATTCAGTTTATACCGGACGTGTAGTTGTGAGAATGTGGCGCGCTGCAAACTTGAGAAAACAAGACGACGATGATTTATTTTTGCTGGGAGTTACATTTTACATTATTAAAAAGAACAAAACTTAACGCCGGTTTTGGATTAGGCCATCCTTAAGGCAAAAAGGAGGAAATGTGACGTCTAAACTGTTACAAGATCTCGGAGGAGATGATATGAGTATAGGAGGTGAACTTCGATCAAGTTTTAATAAACATTACGACTTCTTCCCTTCACGCACCGAATCAAACTACCACTAGACCGCAACAACGAAAATAAAAACAAACTGGGCGTTCACACCAAGCTGACAAACAGTCCTAGAACTCGTAAATCCTTTGAAGTTTACCGACATTGGATGGGACTCTGATTGTGTCCGTAAAAACGCAATTCGCGGACTTTCGAGTCCGAAAAACAATCCACAAGATCTAGAACAGTTCGCGGACTGTCACAAACGGACCGAGTTCGTGTTTTGTTTTTGTTCTGTCCGCTTGGTGGAAACCCGGCATTAGAAAATCAGATATGCCGAAGACAAATTATTGGCATTTTTCTAAAAGCAGAGGCAATGAAGGGGTGTTTCATATTTTGAAAGACGAGTTGTGTTGAAATTGCAGAGTCAGGGACCACTTGGTGTCCCATTTTTTTTTTCCATACGACCGGGAATCATTGAATTGTATGAAGACCGATATAATGTATTGAAGGCAAGTTAAAGAAAGATATGTTGAGGAAGGATATAAGGAAGGATCATTTGTTGGATACAGATATGTCGAAGAGCGATATATTGTGTTGAAGACAAATATTTTATGTTGAAGAAAGAAAGATATTTTGAAATCAGATATGCTGCAGACATACTATTGGAATTATTCTAATAGCAGGGGCAATAAGATGAAATTTTTTTTGAATTAGAGTTGAGAAAGCTGACAGATGAGATTTTTTAAGGCGCCCAACGTGGGACCATTCGTTACACCCCTACCGGATAAAGTTTAACACACCAATGAATCACAGATCTAAGATACGTTGCTCCTGCTCGAAGGACCAAGCAAAAATTAAGCCATAGTCGCAAAATTTCAAATTCTCACCCCGTCCCAGGCGTCATCTCTCAGCATCCGGCTGGGAACAGAGATATCAAGCAGACGACGACGCGATGCGACGGACCGGACCGACAACGCTGAATTACCGACCCCTCGATCCCATCAATTTCAATTCTAAGCAATAATAAGCGCTCCTCCGCCAGGTTATTCTTTTGTTTTCGATGGAAACATCTGAAAAAATAATTGAATATCGAGATGGAGAATCGAGACTGGCAATAATAATGACAGTTCTTTCCGTAGCCCGCTTTATTTCTTTCGAATATCGGATATTATGCTGGGAGTTTTGTCTCCGTCCGTTTCGTCTTTGTGAACGCAGGGCCGGACTCCACAGCTTTCGGTAGTGACCGGGACAATGCCACAAATGAGTTCTTGAGGCTTTCTTGAGGAGACTCTTCAAATCAGTGCTTGAGTTTGGGTAACAATGTTACATGTGTAAATTAAATGGTTTCATATTAGTTTAGGATGGCGTTATTATCGAATTATGTGAAACATTACCATATTTACAGTAATTTGAGCAAGTTAGACCTAGGTTTTAGGAGCTTTGACCACTCATTCTTCTTGCACGAGTTCTACAACATTTCGTCACGGAAAGATCTCTCGTAGACCAGTATGAGAGAACTGAGAGGATTTGGATACATACTACTGGCAAAACGAGGATGTATTGATATCTAGTTAGCCTAGACCAGTTAACCATTTAACAAAATATTGCCATACCATATCAACGAACAATAACTGATTAGAAGCGTCAGTGTAGAGTTCGGCGTCAAAAAAGTAAACCAGAGTTACGCAAAAAATTAAAAAAAAAGATGTGCACCGAAATTGTAAAAATCGAAAAATTGGAGTCTTGAGCCATCATCAAGTATCTGTATTTAAACGGGGTAAGAAGTAAGCAGATGAAGATTTACGAAGATATGCTTAATAACCTTGGTGATCAAGGTCCTTCGTATGCGACCGTGAAAAATTGGACTGCAAGCTTCAAAAGAGGTAAATTTTCAATTAAAGATGATGACCGATCGGGAAGGACAGTTTCTGTGTCAAGGTGCAGACACATTGTTATCACGTCACGTCACATCACGTCATCTTCCCAAAATGTGCAACCACGATAATGCATGGAACTTAGAGCATAGGAAGAGAGACACACCTTTCAATAATAAATAGTGATTGATTGATTGATTGGGTGATTGTATTACTACGGAATCAAAATGTCGTAAAACATTTTTGCAACATTGTATCTGCTGTCACGTTATAGCACTGATAGCACGCAAGATCTATATTCCGCAAATTTACATTTTTCTGAATGCACGTGATATCGCGTCTGATATTTTGTGAAATGTCATTCTGACATACATTTGAAACCGATCTGGGTGCTCATTCAACAATTCTTGAATTAATTGATGGAATTCCCCCACTTCCTCTATTCGTTGATTCATTTGGTAAATCGAATCCCTTCTATGAGAATCACCAGCAACTGTAAAAGCAGCTATAATTTCCATATCTTCTTCCCATTTCCTCGCGTGAGCTCACATGGTCACATGACGTGACAACAATTTGTATGCACCTTCAGTCCCCGAATATATCGATGCAGTTCATGACATGCTTTTATCAGACCGTCAAATTGGGCTAAAACGGATATCTGAAGCACTGAAGATTTCATACGAACGCGTTCATCATATAGTTCACGTCATTCACATGAGAAAAATTTCTGCAAAATGAATCTCCAAATGTTTGAATGTTGACCAAAAACGTGCAAGGGTAAAATCATCGCGTTCGATCAGTGCTCGATTTGAAAACGATGTAGACTTCTTAAACCGAATTGTTATTATGGATGAGACTTGGGTACATTTCTACGATCCAGAAACGAAGCAACAATCGATGGAATGGCGACACTCTGGTTCTCCAAGACCTAAGAAATTTCGTGTCCAATAATCTGCTGGAAAAGATCTTGCTTCAGTTTTTTGGGATTGCCATGGAGTATTCATGATTGATTTTTTGGATAAGGGTAGAACAATAACAGGAGATTACTATTCGACATTACTGACCCCTCTACGGAAAAAAATTAAAGAGAGAAGACGCGGAAAGCTATCCAGAGGTAGTTTGTTTTTACAGGACAACGCCCTAGTACACAAATCTCATATTGCCATGCAAAAAATTCGTGATTTATGGTTAAAATTACTAGAACACCCCCCTTATTCACCAGATTTGGCTCCGTCCGACTATCATCTCTTTCCTCAACTGAAAAAAAGTTTAAAAGGTCGTAAATTTTCTTCCAACGAGGAGGTAATAAAAGCTGTGGAGGACTGGTTTGCAGAGCAAGAAGAAACTTTTTTTTTCAAGGTCTAAAGACGTTGCGTGTTCGCTGTAATAAATGTATTCAATTAAGAGGAGAATATGTTAAGTAATAAAATAATTTGACATTGATATTCTGTTTGGTTCTTTAGTAGGCTAAGAATTTTTCAATATATCCTCGTATATGTTTCTAGACAAAACTGCCTCAATTTATAATTCCGAATTCTACATGAAAGTTAACATTCCAATGACCATTGCCGCACCTTTTACGATGAAAAAAGAGAGATAGAAAAAGAAGTGTAAAAGTGAATTCTTCTTTCGTTATTGTTGGCCTGGAAATCACAAAAGATTGAAACAATTCGACATCTACAGACACAATGTAATTATTCTTGCTGTCCCATTCACAAACCACCAATTATTGTGGTCAAGGAACATTGGGCCGATCCAGCCCTTATCCCACCGCCGTCGCCAGTGTGTGTTATGTCGCTTCTTTCCCATTTTTATTGCTGTCCGACTCTATAATTTTGGAATTCGATTTTTAAGAATTCCTCCACTCTGTATTTATATCAGTACGTGATCGAGCTTGTATTACGATTATGTCCATCTGTCTGTGTGTGTGTTATTCCGTAGGAATCGTAACGATATCGAGAGAGATATAAATGATGGATATTTTTATGGACGATCGTTATTCTGATGTAATTTCGAGGCAATTTACCGAAGTTTCAGGCTCTGATTGGCCTAGTCGAAGGAGTTTTATCGATTCCCTCGGAATTGTGAATGATTGAGGATGATTGTATGGGTTCGGCAGCTACCGATGCTACGGATTTTTTGCGGATCGTCAAACCGCCCCGTTGATTGCGAGGACGTTCACGGGTAACCGTGGAAATGCGTTTTTGTGATTGGATTCGCCTAATTACCGCGATATGATTGAAATACTGAAACTCGATCTCGCCAATTTACATGTTTTTTTTTTACTTTGGAAATCCATATTTTTATTTTTTCAATACCACAAAGTTTATACTGCGGATGACTTCGTCGATAACGAAGAAGACTAAGGACTCAGTGGTTCGATTTTATGGTCTTCAATCACCCAGGATCCAAGGATTCTTTATATTAACATGTTTGTTACTTGTCTATAGTATAGTCGGTTCAAATATAAGAAGGAGCTTTGTAAACAAACATAATCGTCTGGTTTGCGCACAATAAAGCTCCTATTGGTCAAACAGTTATAACAACGCACCCTTCGACCGCCCTAAGATAGTGTCAGGATCGTACTCGGAACGGACTGTGGATGGTACTGGATAGAAATGATTCAATAATTTGAGTCAGCAATTCCCACATTAGAACTTTTTTCCTCAGAAACTCTAGTGCAAAATTTCTGCTATGATTTGCAACTGTCATAAACATTTTATATCCGACGTACCCTATTTTTCTATTTTGTTTTGTTTTTATATTATTATCTACTAAATAATTTCTTTTTTGGGATGCTCGAGATTGCGGCATGGTAATTCCAGGAAACACCAGATTTGGGTCCTTTTCCCTAATGGGTGAAAGCCATCTTGATTTGCATAAATATCGAAGTTTTCAATTGACAAGACTCGTAAAAGATCTCTGTTCAAATTTACAATGGTCATTTACTTGTAAAATCCGAAATATATTTAGTTTCGTTCCAAAATTTTATATTATTTTGTACGAAACTCTTTGTCGGCTGCTCAAGATTCCGACAAGGTAATTCCGGGAAACACCAGATTTGGATCCTTTCCCTTAATGGGTTGAAGCCATCTTGATTTGCATAAATATCGAAGTTTTCAATTGACAAGACTAGTTGAAATACCTAGAGCTACTGTGAAGGTCAAGCTGTTCAAAGTGTTTATAGATTTTGTTGTGAAAAGTGTATTGTGTTGGAAAATCTTTTGACAAAGTGTATATAGTGTTTATAGAATAATGTCGAATTCGGAAACGGATACTGCATCTGAGGGTGATATGTGGGGACCACCACGAAAAAGGTCCATAAGGTCGCAGTTCTCTGCTGAAGAGAAAGAGATAATTTTGAACATTTTTCGCAAAGAATTGGAAGAACATCCTGATTTATCGAAAAGAGACTTAGTAGGAATTGTTTCAAAATACTCAGGGGTGAGTGATTCAGCTGTATTCAGAATTCTCAGAGAATATAAAGAGAATAAAACATTGACGCCACCTAAGAGGAGAGCCCAGTCGTTAAAAATAAACGATTCGGTTGACCATTTCGATATGAACCTTATCAGAAAAATTGTCCACGGTTTTTTTTCCGGAATGAAATCCCAACGATTTCTAAAGTACTAGAAATCGTGAATGATGACGACAGTTTGACAAATTTCAGAAAAACAACGTTCTTTAAATTTTGGAGAAAAATGGAATTCAAGTTCAAAAAACGTGGTCGTGATAGTCTAATGATCGATAGGGATGAAATTATTGTGTGGAGAAGAGATTATTTGAAGAAAATCCGCTCATTAAGGGAACAAGGCAGAAAAATTTATTTGCTGGATGAGACAGGGATAAATAAACTGGACGATTGTGTGAAATCTCCTCGATTCGACTCTGGACGGAAAGTACCTTTACGAAGGCCCTCCTACCGCTGCGCCAAACATGTTTTTATTGCTCCTTCTCACATTTGAACAGAGTATAGCAACACTCTCACAACGGCCTTAGGTTCGCCACCCAATCATAGTTCACCTCATCTCCTTCCTCACGCCGGAACCCGTTAGGTTCGAATCAATAAAAGTGAATTTGTTCCGTGAGATGAGGACTCTACAATATAACTCGATATCGCGTAAACAACACTATTCAAAACGTCAATTAGGCGAAAATGATTATGTTATCATGGTGTTATAAGCAGTACTGAGGAATTCAGTACCCGAATTGGTCACCATGGACGCTGAGAAATATTGCCATTATATTTTTAATTGTGCATCTACCAAGAACTCAATGCAAGCAATGCAATTTTCCATTTGTCGCTATAAATAACCTCTCAACAGAATCCAGTAGCAGCGAAGATGCTTCTTCATCAGTCCTCGCAACAAATTACGTTGAATTTATTTTTGCTATACACTTATTGGTTTCCTCACACACGACTAGATCGAGGTGAATTATAATTATCTGATAAGCCATCTCCTCGTACGATCATATTCCAACGTATCCGATTTTTCTGAGGTTAACGTCCATGCCAATTGCAGCAGGTTGATAATTACTTTTGGAATTTGTTCAACGAAGAAAGTGAAAAAAAAATCAACCAGTTCTAAAATTCCGAATTGGATGCCCGTATTTTTCTGTAAATTGGTGAGTCGCTCCGAACAAAAAGGAGAAAGAAAATGAGAATAAGATTAATATTATATGTACACATATAACAGTTTAGTATAGTATGGAATAAACCAACGATTCGAGAGGGAAATCAAATAAAATAATCCGTTCCAAAATCCGAAACATATTGAAAAAAATTGGAGAGGATGCAACAACCAGAAGAAAAATCATCAGGAAAAGACCAAGGAAAACTCAAATAATCAACGAAAATAATATTAAATAAATTAAATTGACTTAGTAATCAATCAATAGAGAATTAATTTCAAATCAAAATTCAATTGAATCGATTTAATTAACCGAATCCACTAAATTTTTTGAATTAATTAAGTTCAATCATCTCAATTTAATTAATTTAGTGTATTTAATCGATTTAATAACTTAATCAATTTAATTTAATTAATTAAATGAATTAATTTGATCAAATAATTTTATCTTTTCATTTTATTCAATTAATTTTATTAATTCAATTGTTTCAATCAATATTATAAGATTATAATAATTGAATCAATTCAAAAAATTCATTAATTCAATTATTTTCATTTATTCAATTCATTTTATCAATCTATTATTGAATAAATAATCCAGAAACTCGTTGAAAAATTACATTTTATTTTTCAACGAGAGGAAATACTTCGAGCTCTCTGATAATTTAGAAAAATAGAAATACGCAATTGGTTCTTTTCAAGTTCGAGGGAACTGGAGCGATAATATCGCTCTGAGTGAGTTCGAGTCCCGAAGAAACTCAATAAAACTTATCCCGACATCCATCCGCCATTTGAAAGTAGAAACCGAAGTGAAAACTTCAGAAACTCTATACTCGTCGATATGAATAAAAACATTTTTATATTCGAGTTCGTGCTGAAGGTGCGAAAGAGAATATCAATAATTTCATTCAACAATAAACTTGTTGATTCCGAAACGATGATGTGTTTGCTATCGCTTCGTTTACGGTCACTCTGCAGGCTCTATGGACAAATTGAACGAAAAATCATCTTGAAGCTAAGCTACATCCCAGTTTAGAAATATGTTCTTGCCAATTCAATGTATCATTTACATAGATTCCCAAGATCTTTGTAAATGGAGTTAGTTCTTTTAAGGTTCAACTGTGATACAGGTTTCGTAGTACTACATTTTCATAATGGAGTATTTCAAGTTGTGCAAAAAGGAATTTAAATGTCTTCTGTAATCTTATTTCTTGGAATTTCAAATGGACACTACAAGGTTATTATCACATAAACTCACTGAAAGTCTTCACATAATCATCACCTGTGTGCATTATTCTCTGTAAGTAACTAAATGAATCGAAGTCCATGGCGCAAGTAATCGCTATACGCAAGCGTCGTTAATGGGACCACAGACTGGTCTGTGATGAGACTAACGTTGGAGACACAGAACAACGGTATGTCTTGCGTGACGTTTAGGCGACTGAAATTAAAATCGTAGCGCTATATCGGCGAGAATCAGAACTACTCGTTGGGCATTTCCAAAGAGCCTAGACGCCATTAGCGAAAAGTAAACAAAACTAGTGCCCTTGCTATAGTTCATCCGTTAACGATAGGGGACGTACTGCTTCCTCGGTTTCGCCTATACCATTGTTTGAAGAGAAAATCACCACTCTGGCGTCTTCTCAAAAGTTCTGAGAATTATCACTGTGATGGGTTGGTTAGGTCAGTGACCTCGAAACCAAGTATGACCTAGGTTAATAGAGTTGTGTTAGGTTAATGAGAAAACAATTTTTATGACTTAGTTTTCGGATATCGAGGAAAATATGAACAAATTATTATGGTTTACAAACTAATCTTCAGGAAAATCGAAGAAGGAACTCATTTTGGTGAGAGATATATGGCTTTTCAATTGCAGAAATAATCGAACAAAACTAAGTGTTTTTGTTAGGAAATATCGTTTTGTAACATTCTCATTCAAATAAGGTTAGTGCTTGAGTATTTCATGAATGTATCACCACAGAACATCTGATAATCATAAAACTGGCAACAGAACAAAATTTCTTTTCATTTTGGGCTAAACTCTACATCATGGCTAACGGACTACCAATGGGTTCTTCACTAAGCGGGGCTCTCGCAGAAGCCTACATGGACTACGTGGAAAAACAAATTATGAATCATCCTTTGAGTCCATGTGTGACCTTTTGGAGAAGGTATGTGGACGATGTTTTTTGTATTTGGTCCGGCAGTGAAGATGACCTTGATTCCTTCTTAGAACATCTGAACAGTCAGTTCAATATAAAGTTCACTTTAGAAAAAGCCACAGAAAATACCATCAATTTTCTAGACCTAACAATTCAGCTTAAGGTGGGCGTTTAAACCGAGTAGGAAAGATCAGCCGATAGAGGCGCCACCGTCCATTTTATGAAATATCTCCATAGAACTTACATTATCACTATAAGTTCTATGAATATCTCCATCGTTATGAATGAAATGTACAATGGCGCTCTCTATCCGAAAATCGCCGAACTATGAATTACATCGATTTGTGGGTAAAGCAGGAATTTTTTCCCGCCAAAATTTGAATTTTGCCATTTTCTGCCAATTCCGTATTTCAAGTTGATCTTGTGAACGAAATTATCAGTAGATTCACTTTTAATCGGAAGTTGAACTATTTTCATGGGTCTTTCTGTTGAAATAAAACAGAAGCATGGGTTGGCTCATTTTCTTCTATTTTTGAAAGAAAAAAAATTGACTGTCGGAATGAAATCGATTAAAATTATTTCAACAAAAACCCTAATCCTTTCTGAGTTCACCCACAAAATTTCAGTTCTCAAAGTGAAATCGTTTTCGAGATCAACTTGAAATAAAAACACACTACATTGAACGCCCACCTTAATCTGAACGAAACATACAAATTCTCTTTCGATATTTATAGAAAGCCCACAAATACTGACGTTATTATCCCTTATAACTCACATCATCCTCCACACATCAAAAAAGCAGCATTTAACTTCCTAATCCATAGATTAAATACTATACCTCTATCAGAAATAAATTATAACAAGCCTAATTCTCAAAAAACATTTTTGAAGATAAGCTTTTATAACAACACTCATCCGCCATTTTGAAGCCGCCATCTTGAATTCCTCGATTTTGAAGAATCGTAATTTCCGACCAAGAAAACCCTCATACATCAATTTTGAATAGAATATGATCATAATTACAAAACTCGTCCGCCATATTGTGGCCGCCATCTTGAATTTCCCAGTTTTGACAAGAGTATCATAATTTTCGAACCCAAATACCCCCAGATACTAATTTTGAATGGAATCGGATCATAATTACAAAACTCATCCGCCATTTTGGAGCCGCCATTTTGTTTTTTTCTATAAAAAATATTTCATGATGCATTGTCACCAGAATTAGTTACACCTGCAAAATTTCAAATCAATCGGACTATTAGAAGTGTGTCAAATTCAACTTGCAAGATTTGATTACAGACAGACACACAGACACCGGGACAGGTGAAACTAAATAAAAGCTTATAAAAAAGAACTTAATAACATATACACCATTGGCTTAAATAACGAATATCCCAAAACTTATATAGATAACTTGATTAAACAAAAAAAGGAGAAATAACTCATTGTCAAAAAGATCTACCCACATCATAACATGGCTCTCAAATATTCCCTCATTCCCTTTTGTCGAAACCTCAATTATAATCTCAACTCAATCCTACAAAAATATAATTATTATGTCACTAATAAAAGAGGTAGCACTTTAGAAAATATCCTAGTTAATAATATACCAAAGGTGAAAAAGGAGCAAAAAAGTGGAGTCTATGAAATTGGGTGTGAAGATTGTCAGGCTTATTACATTGGTATGACTACACGCGCTGCTAATATAAGATTCTCCGAACATGTGAAGAATAGACCCCATTCAGCAATGGGAAACCATCTTTCTGATAACAAACATAAGACGTCAATTCATAGTCTCAATATTCTCCACCACGAAAAAAATTTTTATAGATTAACCCTTCTGGAACAATTAGAAATTTTAAAAAGAAAAGATGACAATAACCTATTGAACGACATAAAAGAATTTCCATTTCACAATATTTTTAAGTCGATCCTTTAGAAGCAGCAGCCAAAAATAAGAAATTTACGATCTATGTAACTTCTTGTTTCTATGCGGTTTAAACACCACGCATGTGTATTTGTGTTTCCTACATATTACGTCTCCCAGATAATGAATTGTTTACCTCATTTATGACGTGTAATATTACAAATATCGAAAAAATATTCGAAACACCTTTATATTTATGCTGCATTTATATTCTATAGCTTATTCTTGTATTTTATGACGGTAAGATTTTATTGTTTTTTGTTTTGTTTTAGTTTGTATGTTTATCGTCTCTTTATATATATGAGTGTCTCTTCAGAACAGCCTGATGATGGCATAATTTGCCGAAATCGATAGCTGAATAAATAAGATAGAAAAACCAGTGTGTCTTTAATTTACATATACTTGATCTACACGCTGATGGAGAAGTACATCAATTTCATCTGATAATCACCTCAATTTCAATAGAAAAATATGAACTTTTAGGTGTTCGCAGTGAATTGTATCAGGCACGTATTTGGCTCAATTTTTTTTCTCCAAATGGCTTTATCTCTTCAACAGAGCCGAATTCGGCAAAATGGAAAACGAACAAAAGGTTTCTATTGGACTCAAGAATCTACAGTTACCTGTATACACGGTGAAATGTGTTAAAATATCATGGCCAACCGGGATATATTATAAAAGTGAATGAAGGATTTCTTCTTTGTTTTCCCAGATCCGGGATTAGGGCCCAAATAGGGTGCGCATCGACGAGGCAAACCGGGTATATTTTCACCTTATACACATTTATCGTTTACAATAATAAAAGCGATTCAGAGTAGGCCATTATTAATCTAAACATGGATTCCCATGCCAATTGTTTTGTCAGAAAAGGAGTGGTATTGGGTTCTTAACAGTTACCGGTGACGTCACGTCCGGTCGGTCAAATTTGAATTTATTAAGTGCCATTAAATGTTTGATTCCGAAGGAAATAATGGCTCGCAATAAAATATGGAAATGGAGGCCAGTTATAAAATAATAATCGTCATTTGGAGGAGAAATGACATGTACGCATTCAGTTGACGGCTTCACACGTTGTAACGTTTTCAGTCAGTCACAATTCTGGGTGAATTTATTCGTGGATGGAGGCGATAAATCGGTTAGATTTGAATTCGAGAAGTGGATGCCGAAAAACTTGTTAGTTGGGACACAAATCAGCCGGTTGTGACGTTTATTATTTTTTAGGAAGCCCGGTATACGTGCTGCGAGATATTAGACGCCCACCGGGTTGATCAATAACGATCAATAACTTCGATAACCCAAGAAATCAATGAGAATCCATTTGGAATACGCGCATAATTAAATTTCAAGAATTTGAATAGAATGTTATGTGACTGCATGAGCAACAAGTCGTTGACTAAAATTACATAATTCACATAACTACTGCCATGAAAAAAGTCCAGGCAACATAGACTTCGCCACGAGATCTCTGAGAAGTTGAAATGAGACTCTTATGCGAACTCCCAGAGGTACTAAGCGAAATTGTGAATTAATAATTTTTGCGAGCTCTCCATGATATCACGAATGTAAGCAGAACAAGAAATTATCATTACGAGAGCCTTTAAACATCACGAATTCAACCAGAATATGAAATGTATTGCGATCTTCCATTGATATCCTGAATATATTTTTTATTGACAAATATGGTGTTTTTAGGGGGTCATACCCCTTTGTCATTTTTCACCCAAAATTTGAAATTTTTGAATTTGCTCATATTTGGCACAGAGGTACTTGGGACCATGCTGATCCACAATATATGAATAACTATTGGCGGCGAAGAGTGGGACGGGAGTTATGACAGTTTGAAATTTGCGATTTTTCGAAAAATGCCATTTGACAGGTCAAAATCTAAACGGTGATACTTGGGGCTTTGGAATATTTTTCATGGAATGGCGCGACCTCGGAAACCTACATTTTGATACCAAAATCGCCCATGTAGTTTACGAAATATTCCACTTTATATTTTTCGATTTTTCATTTTCGAGTTCTGTTCACGAGCTCACACCACTCAAGGCAAAAGGGTGCAGACAGTCCGCAAAATGGCTTTTATTGAAGATTCGAATAGGAAGTACAACTTAAAAATTTAATAACAAGGTTAGATCCTCCCCAAATATATTTTTTATTGACAAATATGGTGTTTTTAGGGTGTCATACCCCTTTGTAATTTTTCACCCAAAATTTGAAATTTTTGAATTTGCTCATATTTGGCACAGAGGTACTTGGGACCATGCTGATCAACAATATATAAATAACAATTGGCGGCGAAGAGTGGGACGGGAGTTATGACAGTTTGAAATTTGCGATTTTTCGAAAAATGCCATTTGACAGGTCAAAATCTAAACGGTGATAGTTGGGGCTTTGAAATATTTTTCATTGAATGGCGCGACCTCGAAAACCTACATTTTGATACCAAAATCGCCCATGTAGCCCCCATAGTTTATGAAATATTCCACTTTATATTTTTCGATTTTTCATTTTCGAGTTCTGTTCACGAGCTCACACCACTCAAGGTAAAGGCGCTGTCAGTCCGCAAAATGGCTTTTATTGAAGATTCGAATAGGAAGTACAACTCGAAAATTTGATAACAAGGTTAGATCCTCCCCAAATATATTTTTTATTGACAAATATGGTGTTTTTAGGGGGTCATACCCCTTTGTCATTTTTCACCCAAAATTTGAAATTTTTGAAATCGCTCATATTTGGACCAGAGGCACTTGGGACCATGCTGATCAACAATATATAAATAACTATTGGCGGTGACGAGTGGGACGGAAGTTATGGCAGTTTGAAATTTGCGATTTTTCAAAAAATGCCATTTGAAAGGTCAAAATCTAAACGGTGATAGTAAGGGCTTTGAAATATTTTTCATTGAATGGCGCGACCGCGAAAACCTACATTTTGATACCAAAATCGCCCATGTAGCCCCCATAGTTTATGAAATATTCCACTTTATATTTTTCGATTTTTCATTTTCGAGTTCTGTTCACGAGCTCACACCACTCAAGGTAAGGGTGCTGTCAGTCCGCAAAATGGCTTTTATTGAAGATTGGAATAGGAAGGACAACTTAAAAATTTGATAACAAGGTTAGATCCTCTCCAAATATATTTTTTATTGACAAATATGGTATTTTTAGGGGGTCATACCCCTTTGTAATTTTTCACCCAAAATTTGAAATTTTTGAATTTGCTCATATTTGGCACATAGGTACTTGGGACCATGCTGATCAACAATATATAAATAACAATTGGCGGCGAAGAGTGGGACGGGAGTTATGACAGTTTGAAATTTGCGATTTTTCGAAAAATGCCATTTGACAGGTCAAAATCTAAACGGTGATAGTTGGGGCTTTGAAATATTCTTCATTGAATGGCGCGACCTCGAAAACCTACATTTTGATACCAAAATCGCCCATGTAGCCCCCATAGTTTATGAAATATTCCACTTTATATTTTTCGATTTTTCATTTTCGAGTTCTGTTCACGAGCTCACACCACTCAAGGTAAGGGTGCTGTCGGTCCGCAAAATGGCTTTTATTGAAGATTCGAATAGGAAGTACAACTTGAAAATTTAATAACAAGGTTAGATCCTCCCCAAATATATTTTTTATTGACAAATATGGTGTTTTTAGGGGGTCATACCCCTTTGTCATTTTTCACCCAAAATTTGAAATTTTTGAATTTGCTCATATTTGGCACAGAGGTACTTGGGACCATGCTGATCAACAATATATAAATAACAATTGGCGGCGATGAGTGGGACGGTAGTTATGACAGTTTGAAATTTGCGATTTTTTCAAAAAATGCCATCTGACAGGTCAAAATCTAAACGGTGATAGTTAGGGCTTTGGAATATTTTTCATTGAATGGCGCGACCTCGAAAACCTACATTTTGATACCAAAATCGCCCATGTAGCCCCCATAGTTTATGAAATATTCCACTTTATATTTTTCGATTTTTCATTTACGAGTTCTGTTCACGAGCTCACACCACTCAAGGTAAAGGCGCTGTCAGTCCGCAAAATGGCTTTTATTGAAGATTCGAATAGGAAGTACAACTCGAAAATTTGATAACAAGGTTAGATCCTCCCCAAATATATTTTTTATTGACAAATATGGTGTTTTTAGGGGGTCATACCCCTTTGTCATTTTTCACCCAAAATTTGAAATTTTTGAAATCGCTCATATTTGGACCAGAGGTACTTGGGACCATGCTGATCAACAATATATAAATAACTATTGGCGGTGACGAGTGGGACGGAAGTTATGGCAGTTTGAAATTTGCGATTTTTCAAAAAATGCCATTTGAAAGGTCAAAATCTAAACGGTGATAGTAAGGGCTTTGAAATATTTTTCATTGAATGGCGCGACCTCGAAAACCTACATTTTGATACCAAAATCGCCCATGTAGCCCCCATAGTTTATGAAATATTCCACTTTATATTTTTCGATTTTTCATTTTCGAGTTCTGTTCACGAGCTCACACCACTCAAGGTAAGGGTGCTGTCAGTCCGCAAAATGGCTTTTATTGAAGATTGGAATAGGAAGGACAACTTAAAAATTTGATAACAAGGTTAGATCCTCTCCAAATATATTTTTTATTGACAAATATGGTATTTTTAGGGGGTCATACCCCTTTGTAATTTTTCACCCAAAATTTGAAATTTTTGAATTTGCTCATATTTGGCACAGAGGTACTTGGGACCATGCTGATCAACAATATATAAATAACAATTGGCGGCGAAGAGTGGGACGGGAGTTATGACAGTATGAAATTTGCGATTTTTCGAAAAATGCCATTTGACAGGTCAAAATCTAAACGGTGATAGTTGGGGCTTTGAAATATTTTTCATTGAATGGCGCGACCTCGAAAACCTACATTTTGATACCAAAATCGCCCATGTAGCCCCCATAGTTTATGAAATATTCCACTTTATATTTTTCGATTTTTCATTTTCGAGTTCTGTTCACGAGCTCACACCACTCAAGGTAAGGGTGCTGTCGGTCCGCAAAATGGCTTTTATTGAAGATTCGAATAGGAAGTACAACTTGAAAATTTAATAACAAGGTTAGATCCTCCCCAAATATATTTTTTATTGACAAATATGGTGTTTTTAGGGGGTCATACCCCTTTGTCATTTTTCACCCAAAATTTGAAATTTTTGAATTTGCTCATATTTGGCACAGAGGTACTTGGGACCATGCTGATCAACAATATATAAATAACAATTGGCGGCGATGAGTGGGACGGTAGTTATGACAGTTTGAAATTTGCGATTTTTTCAAAAAATGCCATCTGACAGGTCAAAATCTAAACGGTGATAGTTAGGGCTTTGGAATATTTTTCATTGAATGGCGCGACCTCGAAAACCTACATTTTGATACCAAAATCGCCCATGTAGCCCCCATAGTTTATGAAATATTCCACTTTATATTTTTCGATTTTTCATTTACGAGTTCTGTTCACGAGCTCACACCACTCAAGGTAAAGGCGCTGTCAGTCCGCAAAATGGCTTTTATTGAAGATTCGAATAGGAAGTACAACTCGAAAATTTGATAACAAGGTTAGATCCTCCCCAAATATATTTTTTATTGACAAATATGGTGTTTTTAGGGGGTCATACCCCTTTGTCATTTTTCACCCAAAATTTGAAATTTTTGAAATCGCTCATATTTGGACCAGAGGTACTTGGGACCATGCTGATCAACAATATATAAATAACTATTGGCGGTGACGAGTGGGACGGAAGTTATGGCAGTTTGAAATTTGCGATTTTTCAAAAAATGCCATTTGAAAGGTCAAAATCTAAACGGTGATAGTAAGGGCTTTGAAATATTTTTCATTGAATGGCGCGACCTCGAAAACCTACATTTTGATACCAAAATCGCCCATGTAGCCCCCATAGTTTATGAAATATTCCACTTTATATTTTTCGATTTTTCATTTTCGAGTTCTGTTCACGAGCTCACACCACTCAAGGAAAGGGTGCTGTCAGTCCGCAAAATGGCTTTTATTGAAGATTGGAATAGGAAGGACAACTTAAAAATTTGATAACAAGGTTAGATCCTCTCCAAATATATTTTTTATTGACAAATATGGTATTTTTAGGGGGTCATACCCCTTTGTAATTTTTCACCCAAAATTTGAAATTTTTGAATTTGCTCATATTTGGCACAGAGGTACTTGGGACCATGCTGATCAACAATATATAAATAACAATTGGCGGCGAAGAGTGGGACGGGAGTTATGACAGTTTGAAATTTGCGATTTTTCAAAAAATGCCATTCGACATGTCAAAATCTAAACGGTGATAGATAGGGCTTTGAAATATTTTTCATTGAATGGCGCGACCTCAAAAACCTACATTTTGATACCAAAATCGCCCATGTAGCCCCCATAGTTTATGAAATATTCCACTTTATATTGTTCGATTTTTCATTTTCGAGTTCTGTTCACGAGCTCACACCACTCAAGGTAAGGGTGCTACCAGTCCGCAAAATGGCTTTTATTGAAGATTCGAATAGGAAGGACAACTTAAAAATTTGATAACAAGGTTAGATCCTCCCCAAATATATTTTTTATTGACAAATATGGTATTTTTAGGGGGTCATACCCCTTTGTCATTTTTCACCCAAAATTTGAAATTTTTGAAATCGCTCATATTTGGACCAGAGGTACTTGGGACCATGCTGATCAACAATATATAAATAACTATTGGCGGCGACGAGTGGGACGGAAGTTATGACAGTTTGAAATTTGCGATTTTTCAAAAAATGCCATTTGACAGGTCAAAATCTAAACGGTGATAGTTAGGGCTTTGAAATATTTTTCATTGAATGGCGCGACCTCGAAAACCTACATTTTGATACCAAAATCGCCCATGTAGCCCCCATAGTTTATGAAATATTCCACTCTATATTTTTCGATTTTTCATTTTCGAGTTCTGTTCACGAGCTCACACCACTCAAGGTAAGGATGCTGTCAGTCCGCAAAATGGCTTTTATTGAAGATTCGAATAGGAAGTACAACTTAAAAATTTGATAACAAGGATAGATCCTCCCCAAATATATTTTTTATTGACAAATATGGTGTTTTTAGGGGGTCATACCCCTTTGTCATTTTTCACCCAAAATTTGAAATTTTTGAAATCGCTCATATTCGGCACAGAGGTACTTGGGACCATGCTGATCAACATTATATAAATAACTATTGGCGGCGACGAGTGGGACGGAAGTTATGACAGTTTGAAATTTGCGATTTTTCAAAAAATGCCTTTTGACATGTCAAAATCTAAACGGTGATAGATAGGGCTTTGAAATATTTTTCATTGAATGGCGCGACCTCGAAAACCTACATTTTGATACCAAAATCGCCCATGTAGCCCCCATAGTTTATGAAATATTCCACTTTATATTTTTCGATTTTTCATTTTCGAGTTCTGTTCACGAGCTCACACCACTCAAGATAAGGGTGCTGTCAGTCCGCTAAATGGCTTTTATTGAAGATTCGAATAGGAAGTACAACTTAAAAGTTTGATAACAAGGTTAGATCCTCCCCAAATATATTTTTTATTGACAAATATGGTGTTTTTAGGGGGTCATACCCCTTTGTCATTTTTCACTCAAAATTTGAAATTTTTGAAATTGCTCATATTTGGCACAGAAGTACTAGGGACCATGCTGATCAACAATATATGAATAACTATTGGCGGCGACGAGTGGGACGGAAGTAATGACAGTTTGAAATTTGCGATTTTTCAAAAAATGCCATTTGACAGGTCAAAATCTAAACGGTGATAGTTAGGGCTTTGAAATATTTTTCATTGAATGGCGCGACCTCGAAAACCTACATTTTGATACCAAAATGGGGACTCCATCAGACTATTCTATTTGAGTTTTTTGTTTATACTGATTACTCCTAGGTCTCCCGAGGAGACCCCTCAGAAGCTTGTAGCTTCTGGTTCTGGTTTGGAAAATACGACAAAACTTTTATAGAAAAGGTAGTTAGTGTTTTACTCATCTTGGGTAAGAGCAAAAACGTGAATTCAATACTTCAGGTTCCTAAAAAAAAGAATAATTGCCTTCATCAAAAAACTTGAAAGTCATAATTCAAATCACATAATCATCTCTGAAAATATCCTAGTTAGAGGTTCCTTCGAACCTTCCTAATTCATTGGTACTCGGATACACTTAAGACAATCAGAAACATTCGAACTTCCACTTCAAAAACAAATTGAACCAATTGAACGTTTCCTGTTCGATGGAATCCCAACAGCGCCCGGTCACTGAGCCCATTTCCCGAAAACCCAGCGTCTGTTTCTCGCTTTTAATCGAAATAACCCGCTCTCATATCGGGAATTACGGCTCAAGTGCACCACCGCGCTTTTATCTCGAAGCATGGAGCCATGTGCTTTCTCTCTTTGCCGCTTCTTCCCACATTCTTCGCGGGCGATCCCACACCATCTAGCGGGATCCAGATATCCCAATTAATAAGTCAATCGCTCCCGAGAAGCCGCCGTCCTTTCGGGAAGAGATCCAGACGACAGGCGAACGCTTTCAGCGCGAGATCGTGAATTGGGGCTTTATATTGAACGAGCTATGGAAATCGGGAACTTGGTCCTTCGTTGGGATGGAAAAACTGAAGAATGAGGTAATGCGAGAGGCTACTCAAGTTCCATTTTATATTCTTCGGGATTCGTCTTGTGAGAGCGTCGATTTTCGATGTTAATCACGGCTGCTGGTATCACGTGCATGGAACGAACTAACTATTAACACGTAGGACAAGAAGCTTCAAGCTATACAAAATTAACTTAATCGTTAATAGTGAATTTGGAAGAGCCTGATGATGAGGCTATAGATAAAAATAATTATCATTGAGAACACCTTCAGTTGTAGAATAAATTTGAGATTTCCATAATGTGCGTTAATTTTTTTGCGCAGTGTACATATATGAAGCCGTTTCCTTCGTACTTAGTAATGAGAGTTTATTTCACCAATATAGAAGGGATCATGAACACCACACGAGAAGGAAGGACGACTTGTGGCCACCAAAAGTCAAATTTTCTTTTATCCAAAAAAATGTTGAAAAACAAATCATTACAATATATAACAAGATACCGGGAGAGGCAAGAATACTTTATAGTGCCAAAAAACTGAAACAAAAGTTTCTTAAATGTTCTTAAATAAAAGAGCGTATTATGATGTATCGGAGTATTTAGTGGATGATGTTAGTTTGTAGATTTTTTCAAGTGTATTATTAAATGTTGGTTTATTTTGGAATAATCATATTGGTTATTTTGCTGTTATTGTTTAGCCTCTTCATATTGCACATACTCGAATTCTATGATGTAGGAAAATATACATTTTGTATTGATTCTTGAGTAAATAAAGTAATATCTATGTAAAGAAACTGTATTTCTTTATTCAATTGATTTAGAGATTAGGATTATAAGAGGCTTAGGATATGACAGCTATAGAATGATAAATGATTTGACGTTCAATCAGAAAATCTAATTTTCGAAATAATATTATATTATATAATTGTTTGATAGAGATTTAGGATTTGAAGAATCGACTTCAATTGTCGTTTCTTTATATTCATAGGTAAGATTGTAAATAGTTTCAATCAATATTTTGTAATAACAATAAACTTTATATTCATAGAGCAACACATTTGAAGTTATTCTAATTCCGAAGGACTTATTGGAGAATCAGTCTTATAAAACGACAATTTTGGTCAAGAATATGGAAACGTTGAAATTTCATTTTCTGGTGAAAGGATCAGAAGATGGAAAAACGAACTTGCTCTGTATCACTTCAATAACTACTGAAGATGGAAGGAATTATGAAGTGCCGAAAGAACTACAACCTGCCACATTACATGAAAGCATCACAGGATCTGCTGTATATTCTAACATAAAGAAGACGTTAAAAAAACGACATCAATCTAGGAAAGTTGGAATTGTTGTCACTGACGAGATGAGAAAAACATATTGGGATTCTGATGGAAATGTGATAATTGGAGGAGAATATCCAGAGGAAATTCTAAGTGGTAGCAATACTGATACGAGTATTCCTGAAAATACAATATCAGATAAGATGATGCAAGCATTCGAGATGATCATGAAAAAACAGAGTAATAATGACAGACCAAATCTCAGGAAAATCACAGAAAAGTTTGTGATTGAGAAGTTCAATGGAAAAGGTAATGCCCATGAGTGGATGAAAGTCTTTGAAAGAGAGTGTGGAAGATTAGAAATCAATAGAGATGAAGAAAAAATCGAGATTCTCAAAGTTTTTCTGGAAAAATCATGTTTAGATTGGTACAGTGCTATGATGATTAAATACACATTGAACTCTGATTGGGATGATTGGAAATTAACTTTTTGCTACACCTATGCTAACAAGGGTTGGGCAAACAGCAGATATGCTCTATCATTTAGATACAAATCAGGATCTTTGTTGGAGTATGCAGTAAGGAAAGAAAGACTGTTGCTTGAATCAAGAAGTACGACAGACCAAGGAACTTTGATTGATATCATTGCAGCTGGTTTACCAGATTACATCGCTGACAGAATAGACAGGGAAGAACTTCTAGATACCAAAGATTTGTTCAACTATATTGGTAAGTTTGAACATTTGGGAAATAAGAAAGATTCTGGTTATAAAAAAAATACGAAATTGGACTATGAAACAAAATTTGAAGAAAAACAACCTTGTAGAATTTGTGAAAAACTAAAGAAACCAAATCGCTTTCACCCTGAATCAAAGTGTTGGTTCAAAACAAATGAAATGGGAAATAGAAATAGAAATCACTCAACCAAAATGAATAATTCAGTGATAGAATCGGAATTGAATATCAGTGATCAAAAAAACGAATAATCACACCATTGATTCAGGTCAAATTAATATTAGATAATAAACTGGAATTACACGGAATATATGACTCAGGATCAAATGTTTCTTTGATAAATTCAAAGTTTCTCAAACTGAAACACAATGGAGGAAACATTCCGAACCAGAATAATCTAACAACAATCAATGGTGTGAAAAAAACGAATGGTTTGACAACTTTGAAAATAAAAATTTTTGAGATTGAAGAGAAAATTGATGTATACATAATGGATGAAAAAGAATTTCAATATGAATTTCTCATTGGATTGGATATGATTAAAAAGTTTAAATTAATTCAAAATGAAAACCTAATTATATCACAGAAGAATATTTTATCTCTACAGAAAAAAATTGAAGAATCTTGTGATAAAAATGAAATTGAAGATGATTCAAATGATTTGGTGGAGATAGAAGTAATGCCTGAAAATTTAAATCAATATGAAATAAACTTCAATGAAAATGTGGTAGAACAAAATTTCGAAATAAGTATAGATCATTTAGACTCTTATCAAAAATTGGAGATAAATAGGCTAATTGAGAAATACCAAACAATTTTTGCCAAAGATAAATATGACATTGGTACAGTAAGGAAATATGAGGCAAGAATTGACCTAATAACAGACAAATATTGTTGTAAAAGGCCTTACAGATGTTCCATGGATGATAAAAAAGAGATAGAGGAACAAATATCGAAATTGTTACATAAAAACCTCATAGAAGAATCCTACAGTCCATTTGCTGCACCGGTGACATTGGCATTCAAGAAAGAGGACAATAAAAAGTCCCGACTTTGTATAGATTTCAGGGATTTAAACAAAATTGTAGTACAGCAAGCCCAGCCGTTTCCGTTGATTGATGATTTGATCGTGAAAACAAGAAATTGTAAATTTTTCTCTACATTGGATGTGAACTCCGCTTTTTGGTCAATACCCCTACGCATTGAAGACAGGAAAAAGACAGGTTTTGTAACACAGGAAGGACATTACCAGTGGACTGTTCTACCATTTGGTCTAAAAACAGCACCAGCTATATTTCAGAGAATATTAAGCAACATCCTGAGAAAACATCAGTTATCTGACTTTGCAGTTAATTATATAGATGATATTCTTATATTTTCTAAGACATTTTCACAGCATATAGATCATTTGACAAAATTGTTGGAAGCAATCAAGGCAGAAGGTTTCAGGCTGAAATTCACAAAATGTACATTTGCATCAGATAAGGTTAAATATCTTGGTCATATTATTCAAAATAATTCGGTCAGACCTTTGAAGGATAATTTGATTTCGATAAGAAATTTTCCTGTACCAAAAACTCAGAAAAATATCAGACAATTTCTTGGAAAAATAAATTTTTATCATGAATATATACCAAAAAGTGCCATAATTCTAGATCCACTTCACAATTTATTGAGAAAAAACCAGAAATTTACGTGGACTGATGAATGCCAAAAATCATTTGAAACAATGAAAAATTTGTTATGTTCGCAACCAGTACTGGAAATTTTTGATCCGAACTTGCCAATCAATATCTACACAGATGCATCATTAAAAGGAATAGGCGCAATTCTGAAACAGGAACAACCTGATAAAAAGGAAAAAACAGTTGCGTACTTCTCAAAAAAACTCAATGAAGCTCAGAAAAAAAAGAAAGCAATATATTTGGAATGCTTGGCCATTAAGGAGGCAATAAAATATTGGCAATATTGGCTTATAGGAAGATCGTTTACAGTTTATTCGGACCACAAACCATTAGAGAATATGAATTTAAAATCGAGAACTGATGAAGAACTGGGTGATTTAACATATTATTTGTCACAATATGACTTTGTAGTTAAATATTCCCCAGGAAAAAATAATGTAGAAGCTGACTGCTTGAGCAGGAACCCGGTTTTGGAACCAGAAGATAATGAAGACGAAACATTAAAAATTGTGAACCTAATTAAATTGAAAGACATCTTAATAGATCAAGAGAAAAATGAAGAAGTACAAAATAAGAAAGACCAGTTAATTGAAAGAAAAAAAATTTATTACAGGAAGACCAAAAAGAAAGAGAAAATTATCCTATCAGAAGAATTCAGCGTTAAACTCATAAAGGATATTCACGAAAATCTATGCCATATCGGCACTAAACAATTACAAAAGAAGATTGGGCCCTTTTACACAGCTAAAAATCTGACTCGAAACATTGGAGAAATTTGCAAGAAATGTGAAATCTGCATAAAAAATAAATCAAGGGGTCAAAACAAGTTTGGCCTCATGTCTCATTTAGGTCCAGCCACTAAGCCATTTGAAATAATCTCTATCGACACTATTGGAGGTTTAGGGGGATCGAGATCTACAAAGAAATACCTGCACTTATTAGTAGATCATTTCACCAGATACGCATTTATTGTAACATCGAAAACCCAGAGTGCAAATGATTTCATAAGGTTGGTAAAGAGTATACCAGAATCAGAGGATATTGGAATGTTACTCACAGACCAATACCCTGGAATAAATTCGAAAGAATTCAAGAAATATTTGAATGTAGAATCAATACCTATGGTTTTTACCGCGGTAAACGCACCGTTCTCGAACGGACTAAATGAGAGATTAAACCAAACTTTAGTGAATAAGATCAGGTGTAAAATGAATGAGAAAAACAAAACAATTGCTTGGACAACAATAGCCAGAGAATGTGTCGATAAATACAATGAAACCGATCATTCAGTTACTGGTTTTGCACCTAAATATTTATTATACGGTACTGATGTAACAATTCTACCAAATGAATTGAAATCTGAACCAACAGAAGATAATTGGAAAAAAGATAGAATGACAGCTTTGAAGAGAACGATAGCATCTCATAATTATAACAAAAAATTATTCGATAAAAACCGGAAACATTTGGAGTTCAATGTAGGAGATTGGGTGTATGTCGAAAATGGAAATAAATTGAACAGAAAAAAAATGGATGAGTTGAAAATTGGACCGTACCAAATTATGGAAAGAATATCCAACTCAATATATAGAATAAACACAGGTCACAGAAAATCAGAGTCCAACCTTTTTCATATAACAAAACTTATCCGGACTCCAACGCAACAAGAAGAAGAAGAAGATAACTAAGCAATATAGTGTTCAAAGAAGATGAATCAGAAAATTTTAGAAATTTTAGTGCTTTTCTTTAAAATTTTCTCTCCTAGAGGGGGAGATGTAAAGAAACTGTATTTCTTTATTCAATTGATTTAGAGATTAGGATTATAAGAGGCTTAGGATATGACAGCTATAGAATGATAAATGATTTGACGTTCAATCAGAAAATCTAATTTTCGAAATAATATTATATTATATAATTGTTTGATAGAGATTTAGGATTTGAAGAATCGACTTCAATTGTCGTTTCTTTATATTCATAGGTAAGATTGTAAATAGTTTCAATCAATATTTTGTAATAACAATAAACTTTATATTCATAGAGCAACACATTTGAAGTTATTCTAATTCCGAAGGACTTATTGGAGAATCAGTCTTATATCTATTTATCAGAATAATGCATGCATATGTTATCCACTTTCAACGTTTTTCTTCAATACAGATGTTTTCTCCCAGCAGGAATGAAAAAAGATGATATTATCAGATTTTGAATGTATTGGCTCCATTCTAAAATCAGTTGTTTTCGATCAATTCTAGTGATCAATAGTTTTTCTTTCGTTCGATTTTCTACACTCGATCGTTATGCCACGCGAAACACGCAATTTGACCCAAGAGGAATGTGCCCAAGCGGTAGTTTTGCGAGAAGAAGGGTGGACATACACAAGAATTGCAGAAAGGTTTGGAGTTTTCCATACAAGAATGTTGCAGCGATTCAGGGAGACAGGTATTAATGTCCGAAGACCAGGACAAGGTAGACCACGGGTAACAACTGCCATTCAAGAACGTTACTTGAGAGTTTCTTCGTTGAGACAACGGTTTGCAACCGCTCGCCTCCTTCAAAATCAGCTTGAGCAAACTCATGAGGTGCAAATTAGCACTCAGACAATAAGAAATCGCCTCAGAGAATATGATTTAAGGCCTCGTGTCGCGGCAAGAGGCCCAGCTCTTACCCCAGCCCATCGAAGGGCACGTTTGGATTTTGCGAGAGAACATATCCATTGGGAAGAGGCCGATTGGGAAAGAGTTCTCTTCACAGATGAGTGTAGATTCTGCCTCTACCATTGTGATCGACGTTCCCTTGTATACAGACGTCCACATGAAAGATATGCTCAGAGCAATTTCCTGATTACTACTGGTTTCGGGGGAGGATCGATTATGGTATGGGGTGGAATATCTTTGACTGCTCGCACAGACCTAGTGGTTGTTGATAATGGAGCTATGAATGCTGATAAGTATATAAGGAACATTCTTGAAGAGCATGTACATAGTGCCATTTGCTCCATACATTGGTGAAAATTTCATTTTTATGGACGATAATGCCAGACCCATCGTGCGCGCATCGTTCAGGAGTACCTTGAAGAGGTTGAAGTCTCTCGAATGGAATGGCCAGCAAGAAGTCCAGATCTCAATCCGATTGAGCAGGTTTGGAACAACCTCAATAGAAGGCTGAGAAGTTCAGAAAATCATCCAGCTACTCTTAATGACTTAGGAATCCAACTCGGAGAAATCTGGGAAGGATTAGATCAGAACATTTTAAGATCACTCATTTTGAGTATGAACCGTCGTTGCCGAGCTGTAATTAACGCAAGGGGTGGAAATACCAAGTATTAAATCACTTATCAGCATTTCAGTATATTGAAAATTGTTCATTTCTCTTCCTTCACATAAGATTCAATGAAATCCTGAATTTTTCTTCCATTTAATGTGTCTTGTTTCGTTCAGAACCTTCCCAAGAGAACATGAAAAATAAGTCAATGTAGAGTTAACTTTCATTAAAATTGAGATTTTCAGAATGTGCGTCAATTTTTTTGCGCAGTGTATTATAGAGTAGTGGTCCTAGTTTGGATCCTTGAGGAACTCCTGCTTCTAAATACCTGACCATCACAAAAGTTCCCATCCCTCAAATAATTTCTTATTATTCTGCATATCTTGGGTGAATAACCTGCGGTTATCATTTCATATGCTAGTCCTTCATGCCATACTCTATCAAAAGGTCTGGTTACATCTAGAAGTAACAGTCCTGTGGCTTCTTTATTCTGAAACCCTTCTGTGATATACTCGTTCATTCTTAGGAGCTGTTGTTCAGTTGAATGTTGTTTTCGGAATCCAATTTGTTTCGATATCGTCGCCAGGGCTTCGGTTTCTTCATTAAGTCTTCTGGCTTATACTCTCCCCTCAGTTTTTTCTATAGGGCTGGGAGCAAGCTTATTGGTCTATAGTTCTATGGAAACTTTTTGTCTCCACCTGGTTTATTGAAAACAATCACTTCGGCAGTTTTCCATCTTTTTGGAAAGTACTTTATTCTCATTACTCCGTTTGCTATGTTAGTGAGAGCTGCTGTTCCTTTCTTTGACATTTTCTTCAGCATGATATTTGTAATTTTATCTTTTCCAGGAGCCTTTCTTGTTTTCAAATTGTTGATTATGTCTTTGATTTCGGCCGGAGATGTTGGGTGAAGGATTTTGCCATCCGGTGGTGCTTCTTTCATTTCTTCTTCATTATGTTCAATTAATTCTTCCAGGTCCTCATCGTCTTCTTCACAACAATTTATTCTTGACTCCCTTTCTATAGTATCGGCAAGAGCGTTAGATTTGTCGCAAAATTAACTTTATCGTTAATTGTGAATTTGGAAAAGCCTGATGAGGCGAACTGACGAACACCATCCCCGGTTGCACCGATAGACGTCAAAACGATTACGCCAGTATCTGCAGACAAATATTTTTCGTAAACAACTGGGGCCGGCGATGCGTCCTTGTTTATTCAAGACAATCTCTCATTTAACTTCGAGATGAGGAACAATCTGGTATTCGGAATGCAAAGATGACACAAACGAGGAGAATTCTTCTTCGTCGTTGACAACATTAAACAAACAGGCTGCCAGAGTTGACGGCTAGAGTAAATAAACGAACCCGTTAGTATCTTAATTCATTCAAAGCGTGAAAGATGCGCCTTGTCTTTCTCGGAAAATGGACGATGGATAGAAGATCGGTTGTTTTGCCGAGATTTTAAGCCTTTGGGGGTACTCAAGAAATAATGACTTGTATTGTGGAGGAATTTGATTTTTTGGAATATATTTTTATAACATCCTCAGACGAAAATAATGTCCAGATATGTTGTGCTGATGGTGAGTCATGGCTAGAATCACAAGGCACATATACATTTCATGTATAGACTGAACAACTTAGTATAACTAAAGCTAGCAGTTTATTCTTTGGTATAACTTTCGCCGAAATCCCTGGCCCAGAAACTTTCTGTAGCATACGGAAATGCCCTATGAGGAAGAGATTCTGGTGAAGGAGAAAACCGAAAGGAATACACTCTGGCGGAATCTCCCAGGAACGTATCACTCCAAAAAGTTCCTTCGGAACTTTGAAACTGCAAGATCCAAAGGGCATCTGGATCTCTGTAAGAACCAGATACACCTCCTCACCGACTTTCCTAAAGAACATTGTCGCCTCAGAAAGCATCTGGTGAGAATGGGTTCATCGGACACTGCAGAGTGTACATTCTGTGGTGAGGAGGAAGAAACTCCTATTCACCTAGTCACGTAATGCCTTGCCATTGCACCCCAAAGGAAAGAATCCTGAGGGCAAGAAACCTACAGGAGTGAGTCATAACCATCAATATTCTTACGGACATACACACGACACTCTAAAACAAACATACCAGGCAGTGTGAGGTTTCCCACCCTGCGAAACCCACATCTACAATCATCATTCATCTTTATATCCGAGATTGTCCAAGATTCTTACCACTCTACGCTGTGATCCAAAAATTCTTCTCCTTTGGGAGCAATTTCACAAGTGTGACTCACATAATGAGTCAAAGCGGTTCTAAGCACTGTCAGGGACACAGAGGTGGATAGACTTCAAGACTTCTCAGCACAAATATATTCCTAGGCAATTTAGTCGCCAACTGTCATATATGAGCAGCTCATATAAGCTTATTATCCAGATGAACACCCAGAATCTTAACATCACCAACATCATCAACTAGACAAAGAGTGAAAATCATCTCTAGAGTCTCATCCCCATTCAATTTCAAGACATTACCATCAAAGCACGATGATGCTCTAGAGTGAACTTTTTTCGTATTCTAACACTTCCACGTGATAGATCAGAGTCGGAAACAGTGGTATCATCAGCGAATAAAATAGTCAAGCATGGGTGCAAATAATCCGGAAACAACACAGGACCCAGTATTGAGCCCTGAGTTATATTCTTGCTACTCGACCACCTACCGTCAGCCAACAGAGCCTGTGATCTTCCACTCAGGAAGGAGGCAACTAAGCCAGCACTACTATCGTCAATTCCATAACGATGGAGCTTGGTCACAAGGAAAGAGTGGATGACACAGTCAAAGGCTTTTGCTTTTATTTGATTAATATACCCCAGCGCCGGCCCCTAATGGGCAAGCAGGTAGGAATTGGTGTTCTTCTTGAATTTCTGGAGGTTATATGCCTCGGGGGACACTTCCCTAGGCAATGGGTTCCAAAGCCTCGCTGTTTGTTGGATGAACGAGTCTTTGAAGAGAGATGTTCTGCAGGTCTCCAAAGTGACCACGAAGGGATGTGAAGACTAAATATCTATGAAATAGAGACAGATCGCCTACTCTTCTACGGTGTTCCAGAGAAGTGAACGATTTTATAAGCGAGGCCCTTTTTTGTACAGAATCCAATAGTTTTAGGATGTGTTTAGGCGCAGCACTCCAAATGTGGGAACAGTATTCCAGGACAGGTCGAATCTGTGCCTTATAAATAACATAACCTGCATAACCTGCTGACTTGAGATGAAATAGCTCCTGCACGAAACAGTTTTTGGGATGCACTTTTGGCAATGGATCTCACGTGATTCTCCCAAGAAGGGTTATTGCTGATAGTAAAACCAAGCATCTAAATGGATGACTCAATGGTATGGTTACTCCTGACAATTTTATGCTGGGCACAGTTAGATCGGCTTTTCTAGAGAAAAGACATGATTGTGTTTTGTTTACGTTGAATTCTACCAAGTTATTAGATCCCCATTCAAGAATTGTTGCCAAGTCCATATTTATATTGCTAACATTTCATCATCGTTCGTTTCTGATTTGGCAGGCTGGTATTGGAGCCCTAGAAGAAAAGGCGGTATGGAGGATACTATCATCATGTGCACTGGACACGGAGTTGCTTCCAGCAAATCGTTGTAGTGAGGTAGAAATAGTGTTGGAGCCAGAATATAGCCCTGCGGAACCCCAGCATTCATGGGTAGAGGAGTCAGATGAAACTCCATCGACCACTACGTGAAGAGATCTGCTCGAGACAAAACTAGCTAGCAGAGAACATAGCATTGGGGGCACGTCATAAGATGGAATCTTGGCGAGGAGTCCCTGATGCCAGATTCGATCGAATGCCTTGGAGATGTTCAGTGCTAAGGCTAGGGTTTCACCATATTTCTCAATCTGCATACCATTTTACTGTATTTTTTTAAGATTGTAGTGGGTGTATCCCCGTTCCTAGTCCTCCCTTTTGCCAAGCATTGTACTGAAGTTTTTCTCAGTGCTTATTTCCTTGATCTTTAAAAGACTAGGAAGGTTCGGAGATGAGATGTAGTTGTTCTGGGAGGACCAGGACCGGACTCTCTAACTCTTGATTCCCTCACAATTACTTGCTATCAACTCGCTCCGCTGCAGATAGGAAATACCGAAAGCTGTAAGAGTATTTTGAATCTTAATCTTGTGGATCGAATAAATAATTCACATTTGTAGCACCGAAGCTCTTTTGACAATTATAGATGATTGTTTCATGGCCCCAAAACAGTTATGTTTCTAAATTAAAACTCATGACAGAAGATTCATGCACCATCATAAAAACAATTACATCGCCAACAGTCCATTTCCTCTAGAGTTCGTATCATTCCGAAACTTCCAAATTGAACAGTCGGGCAGGTGAATCGAGTTGGACAGACCTGAATAATTTTACAGATGGTTTATCGAAGATCAACGACAAGTAGCAAGGGACATGACAGCTTCTCCTTCCTTTTCCCATGCGTCCATATTATATCGAATCTCTCGAACAAGATATATTTATTCTGAATAACATCGGAATTACGGAATGCCATCTCGGATCTTGTGCGGTATCATCAATAATCCCACACTAGACCTTATTGTGGAATGCCGTGGATCGACCTGCTTGATAATGATGGATTTCTTCGGTGTAAGACGACACTCGGTTGTCTGCGGATCGTTTTTCTACTACGGGTGTCCGATGGAACACAATTTTTGATATTTTACCTTTCGATTGAGAAACTTAAAGAACTGACCTGAAGTCAGGAGCTTTTAGGCGCTCAGTCATCCACCTTGTAGGTAGATTCGCATTTGCCATTTTTAGGAATACAATTGAAAATTTCTTGACGGACCTCAGAAATTTTATGGCAGTTGTCGAAGAAATCGTCTATCATTTCTGTTCAGTTGTTTTGCGGGATTTACACCCAAGGCGTGAACATTCGCGAAAGCAATGAACGGGAGTGTGGATGGTTTCTTAGGGACACGTTCTCGCTTCGCTTTCTTTTCACCAAACAACGAGCTTGAGGAATTTGTCATAAAATTATGAGTCATTTTAAAGGGATATTCGGCGGAAAATTTCTTGACACAAAAATTTATATCTCAACACCTTTATTTATTTATTAAAAGTACACAAGTTAAGACACAAATCCTGAAATTCCACACTAGATTCGTTGCTTTTCTCTACTATAGAAGATCTATTACTATACGCATAATATTTTTGATCTTGTTTCAGATTTGTGTATGCTTTTATGCAATTCTTGTTCTTCCACATTTTATTTTTTTTGCTAATTCGCTAGCAGCAGTTGATCTATCCGAGTGATATGTTTTCTTTTTGTTCTTTACATTCAAACCGATATTACACATCTAAATCAAGATTGGAACCAAGATTGTCGAAAGACAATTTTATGACTCTTATGTTAAAAAAATTATTTCCAGCATATGTCCACTACGACTTGCTCTGAGGAACCGCATTCGACCAGACTAAATCTAAGAACAGTTTTTCAACTAATTCAGGCCTTATTTCAGCAACAACTGGAGTTATGTTGGCTTCCATAGCATCTATCGTTTCTGGTTTATCAGCATGAACCAATGACTTGACATAACTCCAAAGACAATAATCCATAGGAGTTATGTCGCATGATCTTGGACTCTTGGAGGCCAATTAATTGGACCATTCGTCGAAATAATGTTATCGCCAAGTCTTTCTTTCAATAAATCAATTATTATGGTCAAGTGGCTTCAGTTCTTGATCCAGTTGTATGGATGTAGACCAAGATCTTAAGGCAAAATTTTCCATGTGGTGGATGCACAGAGTCCATCTTAATGTGAACATCGACGAATAGACAGATCTGGATCTTCATTAACACTTTCACTTACAGATATTTGCGTACAACAACAAGATTGTTGAATCAATAAGGAAAAGTGTTGTCCGAAATCTATCGATAGTTCGACGAATAAGCTGCTCTAATGGACAATTATGTAAACCATAAATTTCACGAAGTGCTTTATAAATTTGGCGAATAGAACACTGATTTTGAAAATGATTTTCAACAATTTGTGAACGTTATCGCGGCGTGAGCCTTTCCATGATAATTTGTCAATGCACCGAACCATGTGGCAACGTCCTGCTGAAATCACATGTCATCAAGATCAATAGGCACAAGAAACTGCGTAATCATAGAACTATAACGTTCGCCATCAACCGTTACAGCATATTTTTGACAATCAGGTAGCGTGGTTCTACCCTGTAATGCTCCATATTCACTTACTACCATCTGTCAACTTTCGATTTGTCACGTCATAATCATGTGACATTGTGACTGTCAAACATGTCGCGTAATTCACACTTTATTGCATCCAACAGGTATATTACCGTACATTTATCAGTCTCGTTTTTCCAGTGTCGATTTGGTGTCGAGCTCTAAAAAATTATGGATGCTTTTTGGCTCAACACGTCTATTGTTCCCACGCACAGAAAATAATCAGGCGTTTTCTGAACAACTGTCATATTTAAATGCAACCATTTGAGGACAGCTGGATCAACCAATCACCCGAAGGCGCTTTATCTTCTCAAGATTACACAGAGTGGATGGAACATAATTTCTCCATCTCTGAACATACCCCCGGAGTTCATCCAACCTGAGTCGGTCGGGCAGAGCGAACAAAAGAAATCTAAAATCATCGTCGTATTTCGAACCCATCGATGGGTTATTTTAATAACTTTTTATTAAGGAGGCAACATTAACAGAAAGCTGCTCTTCGTTCTGAAGAATAATCTCCTCGTTTCTATATAAATAAAATACCTCGCCTGCCCACACGCGCTATCTTCGTCTCTCTCTTTCAACCACTTCGCGGCCGCGGCGTTGTCAAACCTCCCAATTTTTCCAAGTGTTCCAAGTTATATGATGGTGAACTCCATTTTTAACAACAAAACGTAATAATATCTTCACAATGCTGAAATGTTGATTGTTCCACCCCTAACAGTCTTTCCTCGAAGTCGGTAATGAACTTCAATTTGATCTATTTGTTAATACATACTTTATTGAACCGCTGGACTGTATTGGTGCCACGGGAACAATGCGCACAGATCTTACAGCAGCGCTTGAGGTCATACTAGATTTGCTTCCCTTACATCTACATGTGAGGAAATGCAGCCTGCTGGATGCAATAAGAATATCCCTTAACGGGAAACTCCTACCTTGAAACCGGGTTGGGCATATGAGGATATTGCATCAACTGGATTCCAACCTCTTGGCAAAACCATCGGATGTTATGCCAACTATCTTCGATTTCGAAACGCCCTTTGAAACGGTCATAGCTGACCGTCTTAGTGCAACAAGTTTCGTGAAACGCTTGGACAAAAAGTCAACCTTATGGTTTACCGATGGATCAAAATCAGAGAGAGACACTGACATTTGGATTTACGGACCTAAACTGAGGATCTCTGAAGCCCTGGGAAGTGAACGCTTTATTTGAATGAACCTCAAAGGGGCGCATAACTTCATCACCATGGACAGCCAGGCCACGCTAGGGTCCCTGGAATCACACTGCCAAGGATCTCTGCTGACCTGGGAGTGCCGTAATACCATAAAGCAACTGGCCAGAGACAATAAAGTGACTCTACTATGGGTGCCAGGGCATTGTGCTGTTGAAGAAAATAAAAAAGTCGATGAGCTTGCGAAAAATTCATCAAGCTTGACACCTGCTGGACGTGAGCCTTTCTATGGGCTTGGAAAAACCCAATAAAAGGCAGCGGTCCAACAATGGGAGTTGGACAATAGAATAACCCTCTGGAGAAACACTCCTGGACTTACTCAGTCCAAGAAATTCATAATGATTTCACCGACCTATACCAGTAGCCTCCTGAAACTGTCTCGAGCTGAGCTTCGGGTGATGGTAGTTCTGCTGACACTGTCGTTAAAAGCATCATTTGTACCGTATGGGGAAGTCAGCAGATGAGATTTATAGTAGGATGTGGTCGGTCTCATCAACACCATCGACAACCTCCTTGGGTTTCATTGAATGATTAGGGTAGATAACAAAAGATCTATGTGGTCGCAGTTCCCGGAAGGTTAACTGAGCCATCACAACCCCAGTTCAAATAATAATAATAACCATCGAATTCTTGTGTGCGGAGAGCCAACATAAGCAGCTTATGCAGTTCCTATACCTCCTTTAGCCAGAGGTAGTTTGATGTCCAGTGGTCGCGAAGAATTAAACCTTATTCAGGAGACGATAACACTCTCAATGTTGTCTCGTGCCCGGCGCATGCGTTTATCCCTCGTAATATAAAAGCAGAAGAAGAGGCTCGCTTGACGTATACTGGTCCAGAACCCGCGCTTCCTATCTGTCATACATATATCAAAAACAGATAAATGAAAACAATATTGGGTAATAGGAAAACTTTATTAACCTTTTGTTATTCACAAGGCCAACGTTTCTAGGATGCATTTCCTCTTTCTCAAGGCTAAAAAAGACAATCAACAATAAAGCGAACAGTGGGTAAACAAACGTGTCAATTAATAAAGGTCTTCGTTAATATAAATAAAATCAAAGAAGAGTAAGGCAATTTTTAAACACAACTTCATTTGACACAACTACGACTCAATTAAATTATAGGTTAAGATAGATAAGGAGATCGATAAAACCACAGATCACCACCAAAACAAACAACTACAACCGTAAACCACACTGAATATAGAATACACAACTTAACTATTGAACTAATATAAAAACATTCATAACTGCTGGCTATACAATATACTGAGACCTTGTACATCTTCTCTATGATTAAGTGTGAAATTCTTTTTTATAAAAATCATCTCACTGATATTCCTCGCATATCTGTTCCTTTCAAAATCCAAAATCCTAACATTGTTGAAATCAAATTTATGTCCTGTTGTGTGTGTAATGCTGTTTTACCACTATTTGATGGGTTGTTGCAATCATTTTTGTACTGTCTTATTCTGTCTTTGAGGTATTGTTTCGTTTGTCCAATATATGACTCTTGACAATTACAGCAGGGAATCTGATAAACTAGATTTGACCTCTTCAAGAGATGGATTGATGAGAAATTCTACTTTGGGTGGAACACGAGAACAGAAGTCAGGCAGTCGAGACTCCTTATCAAGGGGCCTTCTTCGCCGGTGGTCAAAAAGCTCTTGATTCTCGAGGGGAAGCAATTGTCTTTGGTGACTGGTGCTCTAACTGGCCATCTGTTTAACAAACATTCAAAAAGAATGGGTCTTACTGAGTGTTCCCTGTGCCGTTGGTGCAAGAACGCGGATGAAACGACGGAACATATACTGTTCGCGTGCGGCAACTTCTCTAAACTGAGGTTAACACACCTAGGGAACCCTACATCTTCCATCTCTATGGTGATAGGGACTTCTCCTTGTCGGCTCGCGGCATTCATGTCAGCGTGCCTTCGGGTCTGAGTCTCCCCAGTATTATGCAAATGCGGTGTAAACAATGGGTCACAAGGCCTACGTTCGGCCGACCAAGGGCACTGCACAGGGAGAAAAAGAAGACAATGACTGGGGATACCTTAGGGAGACTTCTCATCCTCACTTTTATGGATGACAATGCTTTTTGATCCTCGTAGCATCATTTCCCAAATTTTTCCGATAAAATTTTTCATGTCTGAATTGGATATGATTTCTGAAAGAGATACCTATATCATACTACCACGCTTACGGGATAGTTTGAAGAGCAATGTCATTAATCGACAACGATAAGGTAAAACCTTCCCAAACCTCCGGTAGAACCGGCAACGCCGCACCACCGGCAGCCCGACTCTTGTTGCTCCGCCACCATTAATCATCCGGGCTGACAAAACCAGACTAGTAATTATAACTCTTCCAATAAAGACTAATAATTCTCTCTATTTGAAATTTTGAATTATGACATTCAAAATCGTGGCCAGCTCCGAATTTCTTACAAAAACCTGTTGTGTCGATCCTTGGTCTGTGTCGGCCGGAGCTTTTGTATCGTTTATGCAGATCGGGAGGACGGACAGACTAGCCCCCCTTTTTTCGGTTCCACGGTTCTTTCCGATCAATTGAAGTGGATGACTGTGGATATTTCCACGAGGATGTGAAACGTTCGAGGTGTATGAGGTTTATTTTTACAGTTTGTCGACGGTATCGAGCGGAGAAAGAAAAATAACGATTCTTCAACATCGTTTTCGAAACAATCCAATGTGATATTCATAGAGGCATCTAATAGCTCCATCATCGACAAATTGTCAAACGTCGACAATGCCGGAACCTTCTGAGGACCGGTATATTCATGTAACCGTCAGATAGCGCTACTGACAGGGATGCTTTTCGTGAATTTCTATACATCTCTCAGTAGGAGAGAGTGGTTGGGAAATTTGTCTTAGTTTTCACGGAGTGATAAAAGACCGTTTGAAGGCCCTTTTATTACTCTGAGGTTTTCGCCTCAGCCTCATTCATCACTCTCTTGCACTATGACAGTTCTTTTTTATTCGAAAGATAATTTTATGACATTTATATTTTGAGAATAATTTCCGGCATACCTATGTCCTCCACGACTAGTTCTGAGGAACTGCATTCGACCAGACCAATTTTTGACCACTTTTTCGAGTAATTCAGGCCTTATTTCAGCAATAACACGAGTTATGTTGGCTTCCAAGGCGTCTATTGTTTCTGGTTTATCAGCATAAACCAATGAATTGGCACAAACCCAAAGAAAATAATCCATTGGAGTTATGTCGCATGATTTTGGAGGCCAATTAATTGGAACATTTCTCGAAATATTGTTATCGCTAAATCGTTCTTTCAATTAATCAATTGCTATGGTCCGGTGGCTTTAGTTCTTGAACCGGTTTGAACTTGTATGGGTGTAGAGCAAGATCTTAAGGCAGAATTTTCCATGTTGTGGATGCACAGACTCCAACTAGTTGTGAACGTCGACGAATGGCCAAATCTGAATCTTCATTAACACTATCACTCTCAGCAGCGATATCTTCTTCTGCACGTACAGTTCTTTGCCTTGTTGTTGTTGCATCGAGTAGAGAAAATTGTTGTCCGAAATCTATCGATAGTTCGACGAATAAGCTGCTCTGATGGACGATTATGTAAACCACAAATTTCATGAAGTGTTCTATAAGTTTGGCGAATAGAATTTTAACAATTTGAGTCTTTCCATGATAATTTGTCAATGTTTACAGAAATGTCATAACAACATGGCCTCTTCCTTCTGCCAGATCACAGTTATCATTATCGAAAATTCTATCACCCAATACTTGCACTGCGTTATCTCTGTCAACGAATTGTAATGTGTAGTGATTAAATAATGTACTGGGAGCTCTCTTGGAGAGAAGAAATGGACTGCTGTACCAATTATTATCACCATGAGAATTAAATAATAAAATGGGTGTATGGAATAGAAAATGAATACCACAAAGTAGACACTGTGAGAATGGTACTTCCTGTCTGGTTTCGTGTGGTGTTGTACTGGATAAAGTCCTTATCACACGATGTTATAGTGGCGGATTAAAGGCCATATAACCATTGCGACGAGTGGCAGAGGTGTTCTCGAACTGAGCAGGTAGAAGAAACTCTTTTGGATTCTCGGTGAACCACAGAAAAGGTTGGTCAAGTCATAGACCTGTTCTTTTTCGTTACGGCACTATTCGCAAAGGAAACTTTGTGGTATAATAAAACAAAAAATATGAATTTTTAACAGTTACCTAGATAAAAATCGTCCTATCGTTATCTGCTTTATAACTATCGAGGAGAAGAATGATGGTGAATATACCAATATCAGTTACAGGTTGTGGATAAATTTGACGAACGGTTAGTTATTAGACAATTCATTGTCAGGCTCTTAGCGACATATGGTCTCACCTCCTTCCTAAACCCCATCCAATCTCCCAATTTTTCCGACCATCCCGAATCCCACCGTCACCTCGACATGTCCCATTGCACCTTCCCCATCAACCGATGAATCATCCATCAATTAACAAGAACAGTTTCGCACCTGATCGACGACAGGGTGTTGCCGTGTTCCCGTCGCCCGTGTACCCAGACACGGCAGAAGATATTGGTGCCGGTAATGATAATGAACGGGCTGACAGGGCCCGGTCATAAAGTTCCTCGCAGCACGTCGAGGGAGGTCCGATGCGATCGCCGGGCATCGGGATCGTGGCAATTGCCGATTCCGCGAAACGCTCAAACGTTTTAATCGACATTAGCATGCGAACCGACCGTAACTACGATCCGAATGAATACGAACCAGCAGATAACGGTGAAGGATCCTCGAGGACGACTACCAGGACATGCAGATGCCAGACGCGAGATGGGTGGATGGTCCGAGGACCGTTCGGGACTCCTGTCGCTCTTAGGGCCGGTATACTCAACCTATCTATGAAGTTTGTGAAAGCTAACCGTTCGTCAAATTTATTCACTACCCGTGGATATATTTACTGCTAGACAAGAGTTGGGGATATCGTATTCAATCGTTTTTGAAAGAATCTAATCTTCGAGAAAATCGCTGTAAAATCAATTAAAACTCAATAACAACTTGAATCGATACAATAAAAATCATTATGAGACATTTCGTCAATCTGGTCGTCTTTTTTCTGAAGTTTGGTTCTTTGCATATGCTTCATGAATGTTCTTATTTTGAAATGAAGTCAGTTTATCAACGGCTTCGATTTGAAACGAGTTTTCTGAAAATGCTATGAAGTAAATTAACAAACGCTCAGGCTAATAGGGCTATCGGAATGCTACAGGTGGCCTAACTCAGGTTATTGTAGCGGAAAGGCTCCAAGTCAGCCAAAGTGTGATATCTCGACTTTGGAATAGGTTCAGGGAGACAGGTTCCGTGTTGGAAAGACCAAGGTTTGGTGGGCGACGAAAAACAACACCTGCTCAGGATCGTTTCATCACCGTTTCGGCGAGAAGAAACCCTACATCTACGTGAAGAATGCTACGGAATACTCTTCAAAATGCAGATGGGGTCCAAGTTTCCGTCGAAAGCATCAGACGACATTTGAGAGAGGTGAATCTATAGTTTCTAGACGTCCATTAAGAGGAGTTCCATTAACACGTGACGTGACCATAAGCGTCAAAGACTGGAATGGACAAGGCAACATATCAATAAGAACGATCAATGGCGTAGTGTCCTCTTTTCACTGATGAATCCAGATATGGACGATTTTCAGATTCTCGCAGAATAAGGGTATGGACAATCCCACGCATACTCCGTAATCGTCGCTATGTCCAAAAGAAGTCCATCCATTCCAAGGGGGTAGTGTCATGGTATGGGCAGGGATATGTTTCAACGGGCGCACAGATCTACACATTTGTCCTGGGAATATGACCGCCTGACACCATAGGGAGCATGTCATTAACAATGTTGTGTCAAATTTTCACGCTGCTGTTGGTGAAACAGCAACGATAACGCAAGACCGCACCGTGCAGCCATAGTTGAGAATGCGCGTGAGGAGCTTGGTATTCCACATTTACCAATACCTCCGCACTCACCAGATTTGAATTGCATAGAACATGTATGGGATATGCTCCAAAGAAGATTAGATAATCATCAACCTACCCCAGAATCCTTAAATGATCTGAGAGATCTTCTGTCCCGTTTATGGAACCAAATTCGTCAAGAAATGTTCAACAGCCTCGTGTGTAGTATGCAAAGAAGATGTCGAGCTGTTATGGATGCCCGTGGAGGCTAATCATTGTATTGGTGCTTGAATTCTCTGGGAATGAAATTTCGATATTTTACTCGATTTCTCTTAACCACCCTGTATACGCTGCAGACCTACAGGCTAAAATTAATTTGCAACTTGAAATCATATTAATATGAATTTTCATCACAAAAATCTTATTTCAACTATATTCTTTCGCAATTCAAGTCAATATCCCTAACTCATGTGGAGCAGTTTAATTTGGGTATTTTCACCATCATTCACCTTCTCGATGATTATGAAGATTTTCTGTGGTCGTGTCACCTAGCATCCAACAAACATTTTGCATTTTCAAACTGCTCAGTTCGCACCCTCAACAGACATATAATACTCCAATATTCTTCCCCACGTCGGAGCCCATTATATTCGTACCTATAGTGAATGCTTTCCGTGAGATAAAGAGAACACCTAAACAAGGAAGAAAACCAGCAGATTCATCTCTTCACGTCCGACCAACCGTTAGTCCCATTCCCCAAGTGTTTACTTTGTGGTATTTATTTCTATTCCAAACGTAGGTACATTTTGTTCTTTGATTCTCGTGGTGATAAGACTTGGTACAGCAGAGCAGCCCATTCATCTCTCCCAAAGAGCTATTGTATACTTATCACCGTGGAATGAGAGCATTACATTAGTATAACTTGGGACAAACTTCATCATTTCGAATATATTTCACAAACTCTTTGTTTTATTCTTCTTCTCAATCATATAAAAACGAAAACCCTTCGAATTTTTCAGTTTGTACGCAAATTCATCACGCAGAAGAAAAAACGCATTATCATGCAACCAACGAATTATTAATAACACTAATTCAGTTTGCAAATTCTCGATAATCCGAAAAAATATCTCAATTCATCTTAATAACCAAATGGTGCTCTCCATTATCGTCATCATGGACGACGCATTGCAGATGTTCGTTAATTTTATTCGAATTACGAGTTTCACGAATTCGGGTGTTTATACCACAAAAACGCTGTCCAAGGTCGCCTCAAGTTATTGCGCTGATGTGTCTTTCTTGATACCCAGGAATAAGGGTAATTGCTTCATCTTGTATCCGTTACCAGGAGCGACGATGGCTATCTCAGAAGAGTTACGCAGTTTTATCTGATGAAGGTGTCCCGAAAATTCAACAATCTAGGTGGACTTAGCACCACAGCACGATGATGACAAACCGGACTCAGGCTTGTTAGCCGTCATCAGTGTCACTTAACCCTTACTGCGTTAGCAACCAACTGAAATGGCAAAGCTTATATTACGCTCTAGAAGTTATGGTGCCCACTCACGAGGAAACTTCTCCGGACACTTGGTGTCCGGCATCTGTAATAAATCATGGCCAATAAAATGTGCCGCTTGGGTTTTGACGAAAGATAGACGAAACGTACAATTTTGTTCGGTATTGAAAGGAAGTACATACATATTATGAAATCAATTTAAGATGGTATTTCCCTGATTATTTCGTTCACACATGGCTCCGCCAATGAAAAGTCACGAATTCAGTCACACGATATGCAATATTATCGAATATTAAGGTAAACAAAGAAATATCAGCGGCTATTTTAAAGTGTCAAAATTTGGCATAACATTCATTCAGAATTGAAAATGTACGGAGGGTCCCGAGTTCAAAACTTGGTTGGGATAGCAATTTTTTTTTCAAAATAATTATAAATAAGTCCGACCACTCGGACCGGATTCGAGCGTTCGGAGCGTGTTCATGAAATAATCTTCCTGAATATCACTGGACTTTGACAAAAAGCGACTATTATTTTCTTTAATTCATCTCGAGCAACTTGTATTTCGACAATTCAATTCGACCAAATGAACATTAATAATCAAAGAATAACGTCGTCAGATTATTAATGTTCATATGGTCTTATCAAATTGTCGAAATACAAGACGCTCTCGATAACTCTCTTTATTTCCAAGAATATACAATGTACATATTGTGGAATGCGTCAATGGAAAAAGTGTTAACAAAATAATTTAGTTCTTCAACATACCCAAAACAAGAAGAAACAAAAATACAATTCACACTCCAGCAAAAAATTCGTCTATGTAGTAATAGCACTTATCTAAAAGGAAATTCTTTAGTTTTAGCTTGAAAATATTAACATTCTTTGATATTTTAATATTGGACTCTATCTTATTGAAAACTTTAATGCCCAAGAGCATTGGTGACTTTCTACCTATTCGGTATTTAAAATTGGGCATTATAAAGTTATTGCAATTTCTGGTATTATGTTCGTGAATGTCACTATTCCTTACATATTTATTTTTGTTCTCATAAATCAACACAGCAAGTTCAAGAATAAGAAGACATGGTAGCGTGAGTATCCTAAGCTTTTTAAAATATGGTTTACAGGATGTTAACTGTGAGGCGCCCATCATGCACCTAATTACTCTTTTCTGGCATATAAAAACCCTTTCCGCTCCAGTAGATGTACCCCAGAAAGTTACCCCGTATCGTAATGCGGATGATACCTGAGCGTGATATATGAGCATTAGTTGTTCCATCGTTACGACGGTTTTCAGATTTCTTATAAGAAAAGTAGCGCTATTCAATTTTGAACAAATTTTCTCACAACAAACCTTCCAATTTAGGTGTTCATCGATATCCAGACCAAGGAAGCGTGCTGTACTCACCCGCTTGATCGGTAAATTTTTTAGCGATATGTCGATGTTTATACTTTTATTGTAATTATGGAATAGTACGAAGTTTGTTTTGTCTATATTAATATGTAGGGAATTCTTAATGAACCACCCATATAAACTGTTGACACTTTCCTGGGCTTGTGCCTTTAAATTAGTTACATCTCTAGCCGATATTATAGTTGTAACATCATCAGCATACAAGCAAATGTTAGAATCCACATCATCAGTAATGTCGTTCATGTACAAAATAAACAATAAAGGACCAAGTATGGAGCCCTGTGGCACTCCCACCTGAACATTCAGAGAACTGGATGCTGTTGGTCTGCCATTTGAATTTCTCAATGACACAAATTGTTGCCTGTTACCAAGGTAACTTTTCAGCCAATCTAATGCCCTGCCACGGATGCCGTAACTCTCTATCTTTTGAAAAAGAAAACTGTGCACCACACAGTCAAAGGCCTTACTTAGGTCACAAAAAACACCTGCAGGGCATTCCCCCGATTCCATATAATGCACAATATCTTCCACAAAAGCATATACTGCGTGCATCGTACTCATTTTCGGGCGAAAGCCAAATTAATTCGGTTTTATGATACCACAATTACATAGAAACCCCATCAACCTGTCTACAAAACAGTATTCGAAAACCTTGGAAAAAACTGGCGCCAAAGCTATCGGGCGATAGTTATCCACAAGTTCCTTATCACCCTTTTTATATAGTGGAATTACTTTATTTATTTTTAGTTTTTCTGGGAAACATCCCTGAACAAATAAAGACTCATTCACCAAATGAGTTAAAGGAGCAGAAATTTCAGTTAAGCAGTGCTTCAGGAGGAAACCCGGAACATCATCAAAACCACAAGAACTCTTTGGTTTCAGTTTTATATTAATCAGAGATACAAGCTCCCTCTCTGTGAAAGGGTTCAAAAAGATTGTAGTCTTATTTATTTTTATCTTATCGCTATACTGTACTTTTGGGAAGTTTTGAGTAATTCTAGCAGCGGCATTAGCAAAGAAATCATTAAAGGCGTTAGACACTATTTTAGGATCAGAGGTCAGTATATCCCCCTGCTTAATGTTGATATTCTGAAAGTTATTGATATTTTTATTACTGAGTGTATTGATGATTCCCCAGGCTGTTTTTACAGGGTTGCTAGCAATGTTCATTTTATCCTGATAATATCGACGTTTAACTTCATTTACCAATTGATAGTGGCGCTTTTTGCAGTCTCGATAATGGTCTTTCAGACAAGGAAAAGTCTTACATAGTTCATATAAATATTTTAGGTGATCACTGGATGACACCACTTCGTAGTTTACCCATGATTTAATATCACGAATGTTAAATCTTTGAACTGGATAATTCATATTGAAATAATGCATAAATGTAACATGAAAACAATTAAAAGCCTCATCAATGTTACTGAACTTGTGGATATCTTCCCATTTTTCTTCCGATATGTCCTTGAGGAAGTTTTCGTTATTGGTCTTGCAATAATTTCTCCTATATTCAATTCTATTTTTTGTCTGCGTGAATCTCCCAAAACGGAACAGTAAACCCTTATGGTCAGACATATAGGTGTCTAAAATTTGCAATGACCCCAACACAGAAGAAAATACATAGTCCAATGTGTGATTAAGACGAGTACACCCCAAAACATAGTTTTTCAACCCAAAACTCTCCAATACACCCGTCAGCGTTTGAAAGTCTGCTGCATCCCTCGTGGGATCGATATTAAAATCCCCACACAGTATTATAATGATATTGGGCGAATACACATACTCCAAAACTTGTTGAATACCATCACAAAAGATGGAAAAACTAGAACGATAGAATTAGGTCGAAAATAATAGTCGGCTATTTGTCCTAGTCTTGGGATATTACCTCCGAATATTGCTTCCAAGTATTATAAACGAAGATATCCATTTATATTTTGCGTTATTCCAAATCAGGTAGTTGCAATTTTTTGTTGTTTCGCTGAGTGGACTATGCCATAAAAACCAGATCAATTATGTTCTTGTTTCATCAGTCCAGTGTAGGGGTCCATTTTTATTGAATTTAATACATGTTATTCTGTCCCTTCTTATTATGAGAATGAAGTTGAATTTTGGAAAACATAGTTTTTCGATTTTGTGTCTGGGTTTCTCGAAATGTTATGTAGGTTTTTTCGGTAGAAATCAATGAGTCAGATGATTGAAATAGATGAAGCAGTTTTATTTTTTTAATGAAATAAGAAATGGAATATCTGGTTCTTTCTTTCGATCCTTTACAGGTATGTAGTTCGCTTTACTCGGAAATCAATACAACGAACATTTGTTGTTTAGCTAGACTTCGAACCTATAAAAATAGATGAAGCAATTTGATTTTTTTTATTAAAATAAAAAATTGTACATCTAATGCCAGCATAACCAATTTTGCAAAACTGATGAGAATTCAACTATCTGGTGCAATAATGTTCAACAAAATCGGAGATGCCGTTGGAACTTTCTAAATTACGTTGTAATAGTATGCTCTTCAAATGGAATGCTATTGATAGCCCGAGATGTGAGTGTGGGCATGAAGAGCAAACTATTGACCATTTGGTCAATAATTGTCCAATATATAAATTTTCAGATGGTTTCAACTCTATTCATTCAGTATCTGATTCATTTTTGAGATGGGTTGGTACCTTCAAAACAATTTGAATATATTAGTGGATTTTGCTTTTCCTTTTTTCTCCCTTTGGTTTTTGTTTCAGATTATTTAAAAATGCTTTGTCAACCCCTTTGAAGAAATGAAGAAGGATTTACATTCGAAGAAGATGCCCCCTCCAATATGAATATTTGTACACAAATCCAATATCCCTACACTTATACGGGGAGACAGAGTTTTTGCTGAGGTTTTTATCTGTGCTCTTGCATCATACGCAGAACTGTATGGTGCCCCGTTTGACATTCCTCTGCTAATACTGAGATTAGGAGCGGGGAATGGATCAATATGTTTGTTTGAATGATCTGTTCCTAGTTGCCTTTTCGAGACACATGCCATATTTGGAATCAAATCTGTACAGCTCCATTTCATAAGAATATATATATATATATACCTAATTCTACGGAAATTTTCGTAGAAGTGACTGACACAACTGCAAAAATTCCGCTGTTCTTCATGGGAACTCATAGCATCTGCAATGATACGCGCCGGATTTTATGGCCCTTCATTATCTTTGCCGCCTGTGTCCCGTTTCGGTCTCCTCGTGAGTGGACATCATTAAACTTAAAAATGATAGTCTAGGGTCCGTGACCAATCTCTGCTCTACTATTTTACGTGGGTCATCCTGTATACGCGTATTTCCAATTAAAACTAAATATTCACATCTTCACGACCAGTCGTCGTCGTCGTAATCGAATCATCCACTAAAACTATCATTAATATCAATCAGAGGAACGTACAAAAAGCACTCGACGACACCATTTAACAGACAATCCTTTCCCAATAAACAAATCTGGCGTGACACGACCCGTATGCGTTCCTGGAAACGTCAGTCTAGTGGAATAATAATAAAAATAAAACGCATTAGTCGACCCCGATTGCCAGAGCCTTCCTTTTCAATTGTTTCGTTGATGGCGTTTCCGGTCGACCGTCGCGCAGTGAAGAGACGACTAATCGTGGATGTGGATGGATTTCCTTCGATTTTCGTGGAAGTCGTTGACGCGTCGTAGAGACGTGGTAATTGGCGGTGTCCAGGTCCTGGTGTGAGTCGGTAATTGGGGATGTTGACCGGGTGGTGTCTTGGAACGGAGCGTTGTGATTTTGGGGTGTTCAAGAACTAATTTTATGCCTGGTGGGTTTGGTATTCACGAAGTTAGGTTGGAGGAATTGGGTCAATCTAAAGTATCTATACTCAGTTCATTATTGGGTCCAACTTTTTGGTTGTGAATATTATACAGCATCACGCAATTTTGACTGATCCACAGAATATCCAAGGAAGGTGTAACGTGAGAATCAAGAGTTAGAGATTCTGTTCCTCTCTGAACAACAACATCCCATCTGCGAATCTTCCTATAGTGATCTAATGATCAAGAAAATAAACACTGAGAAAACCTCCATGCGGGAATGCACCCACTACAATCTTGAAGAAAATACCGTGAAATACTATACAGATTAATTTAAACACTATAAAGGATGATGCTGGAGTATACGTGGCAAGAACCAAGTTCAAACTATCGTAAGGCTCCATCTCGAGTGTTTTTCAAGCAGAATTACTGGCAATTGAAAGATTCCCAGACATAAACCTTGAATTTTTTTTATTTTTTTTTTTATTTATTCATTTACAAGGAATACAAACAGGATATACCCATAAATAGTATTCACAGTTTACACCAATAAGCGAAATAACCAGTGACAAACTAATTAACCAAATTTATACAGAAAAAAAAACCAATAATGAGAAAAAAAAACAACAACAAAAAAAATTACATTCGAAGAAAATGTCTTTTGAGGAGCAATTTGGAATTCAAAATGTTACCATGAAAAATGTCAACGACTTCTTGTAGTTCATTACAGGTGCGGAGCATTCGAATTAAAGGTTGATTTTTCGAAGCATTGGTTCGCCTCAAAGGAATGAAAAAAGTTTCGAAAGTTCTGACATTGAATGTTGGAACATTTAGACCAACAGCCTGCAACAGACTCGGCACCTGCAACTCACCACTCACAATTTTTTTCATTACAAGGAGTTCATTTACTTTACGTCTGTCCTGAAGGGATAAAAGATTGAAATGTTTACGTGCCAAGCAATAAAAATCTTCATTCTCACGAACGGTAAAATTACATTTTAAACTCAAAAACCTTAGCATTTTGTTTTGGATACGTTCAATTCTATTAATATGAACATTATAATGAGGACTCCAGATTACACAGGCAAAATTGACTCTACTGAACACATACGCGTAGTAAACACTGAGGATCGATTTATAGTTTTTGAAAATTCTACATTGTCTAAATAAAAATCCGAGCATTCTGTTGGCAGTGTTGACGATGCTATCGATATGTGGAATGAAAGTTAGTTTCTGATCCAATATTATACCCAAGTCTCTGACCTGATCGACTCTGACTAAAGCCGAACCGCCAAGGTGATATTGAAAAAATATAGGAGTTTTCCCACGATAAAAAGAGAGCACCTGACATTTCGACACATTAAGATAAAGTTGGTGACTATTACAGAATACTTCGAACCTCCTCAACTCATCCTGAAGAGCAGCGCAGTCATCACCAGACTTGATGACAAGGAAGATCTTCAAATCGTCTGCATATATGAGTATCCTGCACCGTATGAAAACATTGATGATAACATTAATGTATACTAAGAAGAACAGTGGCCCAAGATGAGAGCCCTGCGGTACACCGGAAGTGCAGACAAATCCCGAAGAATTATATCCATCCACTGATACATACTGCGTCCTCTCGGAAACATATGATCCGCACCAGTCCAGGAGACTGCCACCCACACCAACCTCGGAGAGACGTCTAATAAGTACCTCATGGGATATTTTATCAAAAGCTTTACTATAATCTGTATAGACGACGTCAACTTGAAGATTCTCATCCATCGCCCCGTGCAAAAAGGTGACAAAATCAAGGAGGTTAGTTTCGATTGACCTACCCTTCAGGAAACCATGCTGCTCAGGGATTATCTGATTTTTTACAACATGGAACAGGTGGCTGTAAACAAAAGTCTCCAACAGCTTAGCAAATATATTCAATTTACTGATGGGTCTATAGTTCTCTACAGAGTGCTTATCGCCCCCCTTGAAAATCGGGACAACAGTAGCATTCTTCCAACGGCGTGGAAATGTACCAGTACCCAAGGATAGGTTAAAAATATGTTGAAGAGGCTCACACAAAGCAGGACAGCGGCGGACGAAGTAAGATGGAATTCCGTCAGGACCAGCACCCTTGCTCTGATCCAAGGATCTTATCGACTTCTCAATTTCCATCTGGGTAACCACTATGTTCGTGATGTAGGCAGGTGGTGCATCAACAGTAACGTCCGTAGAATAAGAGTTCCGTACCGATGGTACAAATGCACTCTGAAAGAATTTTGCGAAACTGTCGCATATGTTCTCTCCCCCGTCACAAGTTTTACCATTATACGACATTGAGGACGGAAATCTGTTGCCTTTGTTTTTATTTTTTGTACGACTTAAATTGAACAGCATCTTAGGGTTATGGGGGAGTTCTTCTTCGACGTGTCTTATGTAATTAGAATGATCTTGTTCAATCATTAATTTCGACAAGGTTCGAAGGCGCTTAAACTCCAACAGGTCTCTTGTATTATTGTAATTTTTTAATCTTTTATGGATTTTGTTTTTTCGCTTTATTAATTTAATAGTACAACTAGAAAAGTACGCTGGGAATCTAGGATTCACGCGACGTTTGGGTATATTTTTATCTACAATATCGTAAAGCAAATTATAAAATGAGTCGATATCATCGTCAACATCAATGCCCTTTAAAACATCAGACCAAGAAATCGCCAATATCTCCTCATTTATACTATCATAGTCACCTCTTCTGAAGTCATAAATGGGTTTTATTATTTTTGAAAGAAAACTGGAATTGACGTTGGCCCAAAACTCCAAAGGAGGGTGATGGCTATCCTCTCTAACTAAAGGGCTGCAGCAAGGGCTCAAATGAGATAAAACAAATTGATTGCATAGAATTAAATCCAAAGTTCTCTGATTAGGATTAAGAATATCATTAAACTGCATTAGTTCGCATAGAGTAAGAGCATCAATCAACTCAGAATATTTGGTTTCAACATTACTTGGTTGGAGAAAGGCGCCATCGGAGTCCAAATCTGCCACCCACTGAACACTGGCACAATTGAAATCACCGCACAGAATGACCAAATCATTTTCGATTTCACGCTTGATGTCACATAACTTTGTTGCAAAATTGGCACTAGCAACATCATCCCCAGGAGGGAGATAAACACAGCACAAGAACACATTCAAAGATCCAATCCTCAGGGAGACCCACAGATCCTCCGCCTCACTCTGGAACTGAGGGATCAAACAGGCATCGAATTTCTTCCCAACCGCAATCAACACACCACCACCGATTTTTTTATGTGATCCCGATGATTCGCGGTCACGACGAAAAACGGAATAATAATTCGAATCGACCAATTCCTCATCGAACACAGTATCGTTCAACCAAGTTTCTGTAATGAATAGTATATCATGGTTATTAGACAAACAGTTCCTCTTGAATTCATGAATTTTGCTCCTCAGTCCTCTAACATTTTGATAGAGAAAATGAACTGCCATTAGTCAGGTGGGTACGGTACAGGTAGACAAGCCTACATGATCTTTGCAATATCGGATTCACTGGATATCTGGACTACTTTACTTCTCTCGTCTTTTCGTGCCAGTATATTTCCGTCGCGAACCCAGACAAACTTGAAATTACGCTCCCTGGCCACATCACGGACTTTTTTGAGCAAAATTTTGTTTGCAACTGTAAGGTGTTCGTTGATGAAAAATTTATTAGATATACCATCTAGCATCAAACTTCGATTTTCACATTGACTGCGCTTAATTTTAGCCTTTGCCAAGAATTCATCTCTTAGAAATTTTGATGATCGAGTTTGGCATCAGGGACTCCTCGCCAAGATTCCATCTTATAGCGTGGCCCCAAAGCTATGTTCTCTGCTAGGTAGTTTTCTCTCAAACAGATCCCTCCATGTAGTGGTCGATGGAGTTTCATCTGACTGTCTACCCATGAATGCTGGTGTTCCGCAGGGATCAATTCTGGCTCCAACATCATTTCTACTTCACATCAACGATTTGCTGAAAGCAACTTCGTGTCCAGTGCACAGTACCCTCCATACCGCCTTTTCTTCTAGGGCTCCAATATCAGAAACGAGCAAGGAAGAAATGTTAACATTATAAATATGGACTTGGCAACAATTCTTGAATGGGGGTCTAATATCTTAGTAGAATTCAACGTAAACAAAACACAAGCATGTCTTTTCTCTAGAAAAGCCGATCTTACTGTGCCCAGCATAAAATTGTCAGGAGTAACCATACTAACTAAGTTTTCTGTTTCGTGCCAGGAGCTATTTCACCTCAAGTCAGCTGCTTATGATCTATAAGGCACAGATTCGACCTGTCCTGGAATACTATTTCTATATTTGGAGTGCTGCACCTAAACAAATCCTAAATCTCTTGGATTCTGTACAAAAAAGGGCAATTCGTCTCGTCGGTGATTCCTCGCTTACAAACTCGCTCACTTCTCTGAAACACCGTAGAAGAGTAGGCGATCTGTCTCTATTTTATAGATATTTTCATGGGCGATGCTCTTCTGAATTATCAGCAATCGTTCCCCCTCTGGCAGTCTCTACGAGACTAACCCTTCAAGTTAAGTCTTCAAGTCCCTTCGTGGTCACTCTGGAGACCTGCAGAACATCTCTCTTCAAAGACTCGTTCATCCAACGAACAGCGAGGCTTCGGAACAAATAGCCAAGGGAGGTGCTCCCCGAGGCATATAACCTCCAGAAATTCAAGAAGAACACCAATTCCTACCTGCTTGCCCTTGGTTCTCACGATGTTCTCTGAACATTACAGGATATTCGTTTTCGTGAAAACCACAATTTAAAAAAAAACTGCAAGATCCAAAAGCCTCAAAAGGTATCTGGATCTCAGTTAGAACCAACTGCACCTCCTCGCCGGCTTTCTTACAGGACAATGTCGCATCAGGAAGCATCTGGTGAGAATGGCCATTGAAAGGACACAACTTCCTGGGCGGAATTGAATCGCTCTAGTCTGCCTGGACCTCTCCAAACCCTTCGTCGTTTGCTATCACCTTATAAACCGAATCGTGACTCGTCCGAAAAAAGTACGTGGCGCCATTGTGGTAGAATCCAGTCCTGGTGGTGTTCTGCCCATTGCCGACGAGTAGCTCTATTTCCAGGTGATAGCCATGGTACTCTCAAAAGTCTTCTCCACCTTGAATTTGAGGAATGCAACCGTCTCATTGGGGTACTGGTTGAGACTATACGTCTATAGGTCTTCAAAATAGGACTTCGAAGGGCTGTTACAGATACCGTTCGATTCCTTCGAGTAAAATTTGCGATATGATAGTCTTCCCTTGCAGATATTACTCTGACTTGGCTAAGCACCGATCTCCGGACAACACTGCCATTTTCCAGAAGAAGGACCACTATGCGCCACTGAAGTCCATGGAATATTCAAACGTTGTCCGTGGTGATTCGACAAAGCTTCATGATGTAGGGCTACTATTCTTGTAAGGTCAAACTGAGAAATTGGATGTTCCAGCAGCTTCCATGAAATATTCTCAATATTGTTGAGAGTTGATATGAGAAGGGGGTAAGACTATTGACTATGTGTCTACCTTTAGATAGTTTGCCCCGTATCCCACTGAACTGTTGAAAATATTCTCGTGTTCTTACTCTATAGGCATAAATAACATCTTAGAAATTATAATCATAAGAAATTCGATAATGATGGGTGCTCTTTTTTCTGGGTCACTTTGTATAATTGCGCGCCGTTAAAATCTCGTTGCGGGTAGGGCAGAATACTAAACGAAGCTTTTTGACCAATTATTACGAAACTTCCTCTATTGACAAACGATTAATTTTCCCACAATCGACCCCCTTCCCCCCCCCTCCTCAGATTTCAATCATCGTTACGGTCCTGCACCAGCGCCGTCTATAATTGCCCCCAGAATATACCCGTGGAAGCATGCACGACAACTTCCCGTTCGAAACTAGACTAACGCCCGATTTATCGAAAAGTCACAGAATCGTAACCGATATATCTGTGCGCGTCGGGATATTTCCGCGCGCCGGGGGCTCCGCGCCCTTTCCTGCCATTATCGCGACCGATCATAATACCGAAATCATTTCATACCCGAGTAAATATCGTCATTTCACAGGAATTTATTGTCCATTGTGTTTATCTACCTTTGCTTGAAATCGACGCAAATTGGTGATTTCGTTTCATCCTTTTCCGCGTGTGGGGCGGGGTGAACAATGCGGACTCATCTATTGTTTATCATTTTAATTTTCGACTTGTTGCTTTCACGGTCTCTGCTCGTGTTTATTCTTCTTGGATTCGACGGCGATTATCGTTTGGGTTCATGAATGGGAAGAAGTTATCAACATGAGAGCAGGCATTCAATTTCACTCTTGTCTTCGTTTTTTAGTTTTTCTAAATATCCTCCATTGGGATCAATACTTTTACATTAATCTGAATTCATCATTTTTGTCCCATAATCTTCTCTAACATCCTTCTCTATAAATAGGCTATAATACAGAATTAGTCATTGACTTGTACATACAGGGTGAGTCTTTGACTTGTACATATATTTTAACTATAGATTCCTCCCATCAAAAGAAACACTTTTTTCCCATACCATTTTTCAAAATTCGGTTCCGTTTGGAAGATACAGGGTGTCAAAAATCCATGAAATTAACACTATTCTTTCCATATATTCGGAACCGATATTTCGAATGAACTGAATTTTGGTTGATTGTCTACTCTATTCATGGTGCATATTCCTCAAATGAAACTCATTTCATATTTTTCCTGGTAAAAAATTTACAGCATAGTCAACTTATAAATTCACGCAAAAATACTATGAAACCACTTAAAAAAGATGAACGGTTCACGTTTTCGAAAGCATTAATTATTTTAGAAAACAAAAGTATTCTTATATTTTTTCAAAAAAACGCGTCGTTCTCAAGTTATTCCTAATTGTATAAGATTGAATTAGAGGAAAAAATCATGAATTTCAAGAATAATCTGAATGCTGTCTCGAGTTAAATCTCATCGAATATTTTTTTTCTCTGATCTCAACAAGTTACCAACGTTTTCAGAATGTTTTTCAACTTTGTCAAGACTAAAATCTCTATGATGAAAAAACGTTTGATGTAGAGATATGTAATAATAAAATTCCACATTCGTGGGACATAAAATTGAATTCTAAGAAGCATGAAATTAAACATTTTAGAGGCAGTTTCTATTTAAAATTCATTGTTACCAGTCCTTCAGCAAAATATCTATCGAAACAATATAACTCGACACCAGAACTACACTACTATTACATCAATTCACTGAAAGTCATTTACATAATCATCACCTGTTTACTTCATTCTCTGTAAATAAATAAAGAGTGAACTTCGTCTATGGGATCACTGACTAACGTTTTAGGTTGGACTGGTTGGAGCACAGAACAACGGTCTTGCGTCACGGCTACAATCCACGGCCTTCTGAAGGGAAGAGTAGGCCGTTGGCGACAAATTAGGAACGTAGCGCTATATTGGCGAGAATCAGAACTACTCGTTCGGCATTTTCAAAGAGCAACGCCTAGACGCCTTTAGCGATGTGATAGTTCATCCGCTAACGATAGGGGACGTACTGCTTTCTTGAGTTCGCATTGTTTGAAGAGAAAATCGGCAATCTGGCATCGTCTTCTCTAGAGTTCTGTGAGTGAATATCACAGAGGATGGGTATAGTTAGGTCATTGACACCGAAACATATGACTTTGGTTAATGGAGTTAGGATAGGATAGGTTAGTGAGAAACCAATTTTTATGAGATCGTTTTAGAATATCGAGGAAATATGAACAAATTATTAGTGTCTATAAACTAATCTTCAGGACAATCGAAGAAGGAACTTATTTTGGTGTGAGAAATATAGCTTTTCAATTGCCGATATGATCGGACAGAACTAAGTGTTTTGTTAGGAAATATCGTGTTTATTACATTCTTATTCAAATAAGGTTACCCAGAACATCTAATCACCTCAATTTCAATCGAAAAATATGAACTTTGAAGTGTTTGCAGAGAATAATATCAGGCACGTATTCAGCCCGATTGATTTTTTCGAATGGCTATATCTCTTCAACAGAGTCGAATTCGGAAAAATGGAAAATGAAAAAAAGGTTTCCTTTGGCCTCAAGAATCTATAGTTAAAATATATGTACAAGTCAAAGACTCACCCTGTATAATAAAGGATGAGTCATTGACTTGTACATATATATATATATATTTTAACTGTGGGTTCCTCTCATCAAACGAGACACTTTTTTCCCATACCATTTTTCAAAATTCGGTTTCGTTTGAAAGATACCTTCAGAACCATTATTTCAAATGAGCAGAATTTTGGTTGATTGTTCACTCTATTGTAGTGCATATTCGTCGAACAAAGCTTATTCAATATTTCTTCTGGTATAAAAGTAACAGCGTAGCTCAGTAGCTCACCCATAATTCCGCGCAAAAATACTATAAAACCAATTGAAAAAGACAAATCTATATTATCTATATCTATATTATCTATATCTATATTTTCTATACTCTATACTAATATTATAAAGAGGAAAGATTTGTATTTTTGTTTGTTTGATACGAATAGGCTCAAAAACTACTGGACCGATTTCACAAATTCTTTCACCCTTAGAAAGCTACATTATCCCTGAGTGACATAGGCTATACTTTTCACCCGAAAAAAATGAAGATACCTACTACAACTTCAATAATTACAAAAAAATCAGCCATAATCAGCTATTTTTAAGTGCGCTGCAAAAACCTTAAGACTTAAGGTGCAGACACATTGTTATCACGTCACGTCACATCACGTGATCTTCCCAAAATGTGCAACGACGATAATGCATGGAACTTAGACCATAGGAAGAGAGACACACCTTTCAATAATAAATAGTGAAGCCAAATCATCAGAACTAAACTGGGTGATTATACTACTACGGAATCAAAATGTAGTAAAAATGTTTGCAACATCTGCTGTCACGTTATAGCACTGAAAGCACGCAAGATCTATATTCCGCAAATTTACGTTTTCTGAATGCACGTGATATTCCATCTGATATTTTGTGGAATGTCATTCTGACACCGATCTGAAACCGATCTGGGTGCTCATTCAATAATTCTTGAATTAATTGATGGAATTCCCCCACTTCCTCTGTTCGTTGATTCATTTGGTAAATCGAATTCCTTCTATGAGAATCACCAGCAACTGTAAAAGCACCTATATTCTCCATATCATCTTCCCATTTCCTCGCGTGAGCTCACGTGACTTGACAACAATTTGTATGCACCTTTATACGTGGATACAATGTATGACGAAAATGTACCTCTTAAATATTCTACAAAAAAGTCCGCGATAGCATATATCTATCTGTCAAGATTGACTTGCTATTACCTGTTCATGGTAATCAGATGTTTTCCAAAATTATGCATTATTTGGGAGTGTGTTTTTATGGAGAGGTTATTGATCCTCATCCAACTTAATACGTTATTTATCCCCAGTATTTAATTCAGAACGAAATTGCCCTTCACATCATACAATTACAACGAGCACATCAAAAGATGTGGCAGGTTGAAGTGTTGAAGATGAAACCGCATCGTGAAACAAATTTCTCACCGGGCGAAGCTGGGACGGCCTGCTTGTAGTTAATATTTTCGATTGAATCAATCATTTAAAAAAATTAAATTTGTCCTATATTTTTTTGATAAAACGCGTCGTTTTCGTTATCTATCCCTAATTTTATCACATAAAATTCGACGAGACAATCACGAATCTGAAGAATTATCTGGATGCTTCCCTGGATTTCACATAGCACCGAATCGCAGAAAAATTCATCGCACTACAAGTTAACAACGCTGTAAGAATATTTATCAACATTGTCAAGACTTAATCTAAATGATGGAAAAACGTTTGATGTGGAGATATGCGTAATAATGAAATCCCACAAATGTGGGAGATAAAATTGGATCGTGAAATCATTTAATACACACAGTTTCTATTAACAATTTATTTATACTGGACCATATTGAAAATAAATGTTGATGAAATACAAAATACAGATACATATATGAATGATGAATGTCGGTACAAACCACGTATCAAATTGAAATTAATTAAAAATAAAATGATATCCAGCACTGAATAATTTGTGGCGATGATTCTATCAGAACAACATCCTCTTAGAATATTAAAAAAGCGACACTAAACGGTTAATATTACATTAACTGACTGAAATATTTCACATAATCACCACTAGATCGAAGAAAAACACCTAAAGTAATCAATTTCCCATTTTATAACAACATAGCTCTAGAAATGATATCCTCCATATTTGCTTACGCGGTGTACGGATCGGGCCGGTTTTCGCTATGCGCATGCGTCGTTCACAAACACTGACGCACAGAAAAACCATCTAAGGCTTGGGTATGGGTCGATTCACAGATCTTATGGTTTGTCTTGCGTGCCCGCTATCTCGCAAGACACACCGTTATCTGAAGAGAAAAGCAACAATCTGGCATCGTCCCCTCAAAATCTCTGTGGAATATTCATAGAAGAGGGATGAGGTTAGGCTTTTTGTTTGCAGATATATTCGGACAAAACAAATGAGGGTTTTCGTTGAGAAATATCGTGTTTTTAGCATTCTTATTCCAATAAGATTGGTACCTAACCTACTTGAGTATTCCCTGAATGTATGAAGTAAATTTTAATGGAGAAATATGAACTTCGAAGTCATTGCAGAGAATCTTATCAGGCACTTATTTGGCCTAATTTTTTTCAAATGGCTATATCTTTCAAACAGAGCCGAATTCGCAGAAATGGAAAATGAAAAAGGATTCTTTTGGCCTCTAGAATCTACAGTTGATACAAGTTGAACCTCAAATATTTATTCTTGATGGAAATTTTATGTGAGATTCACTACCAAATCATGGAAAGGTTCAGCAAAGTTGTGGAAAATTTAGCCCATCCCCTCCCACGCCTTCTCCATGCGACAATGTACAAACTTCAATTACGACGATGACACTTTATCCATTTAACGAGTACATTATCAGATCCTAGTCCTGTATAAAAGTGTCACAATAAACTCACTCCTGCTATCGTCCAGCTTGCCATTCGCTTTGCCGCTCCGATCGGCCCTCCCACAGACCGTGACGAACTTGCTATTGGATCAGGTGGGCGGAGCATCGAAACACTTATATCACGCTAAAGTGCTGCGAAGCTTTGCAAGGTTATGGGCCCTGTTGCTAACGTGTTAACCTTTATTTGCCCTAGTTTAGTTATTAGCTGCGTGAGGTTGATAGGTGACGAGTGACTCATTAGGGTATCTGATTTATTTTATCGGAATGTTTTAGAACAGTGAGGAGTATCTGGGAATGATGTGACAAAATGGATAAGCGTTTATGGGAGAGCTTTCTATATTTCGAGCTGTGATGGATTGGATCAGTGAGACACCATATATCGAACAGCCACAAAGTGAAGAAATTGTAACACGACACTGTTTTCAGAACTTTAATTTCAATTCTCTGAAACCCACACTGATGGCGCGAAATCGTACAAAAAACCTATTTGAATCGGGGAAGGCCGCGAGAGTGGAAGAACCACTAAGAATTCATCCATACTCACGTAATGATTCGACAAGAAACCTCCGGACATAACGAAAGTACCCAAAATATTTCGCCCAACGTGGGGCTCGAACCCACGACCCTGAGATTAAGAGTCTCATGCTCTACCGACTGAGCTAGCCGGGCTTATGCATTGTAAGCGAGCACGGTATTCGACTGCCGGAAGTATCAGAGTATCAGACTGAGAGGAAAGTATAGTACTAAGTTTTTACATTTTCGATATAAATTTCTTGAACAATGCACTCAGAGACAGACTCCGTTAGCGAGGCACAGAATAAGATAAATGGGTATAATAAAATAACAAAATAAAATAGAACACAGTTTTGAAGTTTGAATTGATTTCAACCTATTTTTGGAATCTCCAAAACCCTATTTATTTGTAATGAGTTCCATATCGGTGAAGCGACCTGCCTTTTCTCTTCGTCGAAGATCAGATTCGATGACTACCCTCCAGACATTCCCTACATACACCCAAAATATTTCGCCCAACGTGGGGCTCGAACCCACGACCCTGAGATTAAGAGTCTTATGCTCTACCGACTGAGCTAGCCGGGCTTATGTTAAGTACGCTGGCTCGGCGTTCATATACAGCAGATTTGATTTATGAGATACCCAAAATATTTCGCCCAACGTGGGGCTCGAACCCACGACCCTGAGATTAAGAGTCTCATGCTCTACCGACTGAGCTAGCCGGGCTTATGTTAAGTAAGCAGGCTTGGCGTACATATACAGCAGCTTCGATTCATGAGATACCCAAAATTTTTCGCCCAACGTGGGGCTCGAACCCACGACCCTGAGATTAAGAGTCTCATGCTCTACCGACTGAGCTAGCCGGGCTTATGTCAAGTGAGCAGGCTCAGCGTTTAGGTACAGCAGATTTGATTTATGAGATACCCAAAATATTTCGCCCAACGTGGGGCTCGAACCCACGACCCTGAGATTAAGAGTCTCATGCTCTACCGACTGAGCTAGCCGGGCGTGTGTAAAGTAAGCAGGCTCGGCGTTCATATACAGCAGATTTGATTTATGAGATACCCAAAATATTTCGCCCAACGTGGGGCTCGAACCCACGACCCTGAGATTAAGAGTCTCATGCTCTACCGACTGAGCTAGCCGGGCTTGATTTTTGTAAGCGGGCTCGGCCTTCATATACAGCAGATTTGATTTATGAGATACCCAAAATATTTCGCCCAACGTGGGGCTCGAACCCACGACCCTGAGATTAAGAGTCTCATGCTCTACCGACTGAGCTAGCCGGGCTTATGTTAAATGAGCAGGCTCGGCGTTTATATACAGCAGATTCGATTTATGAGATACCCAAAATATTTCGCCCAACGTGGGGCTCGAACCCACGACCCTGAGATTAAGAGTCTCATGCTCTACCGACTGAGCTAGCCGGGCTTATGTTGAGTAAGCAGGCTCGGCGTTCATATACAGCCGATTTGATTTATGAGATACCCAAAATATTTCGCACAACGTGGGGCTCGAACCCACGACCCTGAGATTAAGAGTCTCATGCTCTACCGACTGAGCTAGCCGGGCTTATGTTAAGTAAGCAGGCTCGGCGTTCATATACAGCAGATTTGATTCATGAGATACCCAAAATATTTCGCCCAACGTGGGGCTCGAATCCACGACCCTGAGATTAAGAGTCTCATGCTCTACCGACTGAGCTAGCCGGGCTTATGTTAAGTAAGCAGGCTCGGCGTTCATATACAGCAGATTTGATTCATGAGATACCCAAAATATTTCGCCCAACGTGGGGCTCGAACCCACGACCCTGAGATTAAGAGTCTCATGCTCTACCGACTGAGCTAGCCGGGCTTATGTTAAGGAAGCAGGCTCGGCGTTCATGTACAGCAGATTTTATTTATGAGATAACCAAAATATTTCAAATGGTGGAGGCGTCTGAATTTGATTATGATTTGGAATTGAGTGGAAATTCTTTATTACCAACTGAACAACACATTCCAAAACTGCGTTAGCAAGGCTCATAATAAGTTAAATAAGTATAAAATGAAAGAATGAAATAGAACACAGTTTTAAATTGATTTTCGCCTATTTTTGGAATTTCCAAAATCACAATTCGATTGTAGGGAAGAGAGAAATGCCTCTTCCATTTGTAGAAGATTTCATTCGACAGCTACCCTTCCAAATTAAGCAAAACAATCCGGCCAACGTGATGCAGGATGTACCAATCTTCTAGAAATTAAGAAATTTTTGTCGTACCTCTTTGTGCGGTGCCTTTTAATGTATTCTCCTGGCATCTTCATCGGCAAAACTGCTGCCGAATTTGCATTGTAATTTGAATCTACGAAAAATATTCGCGTTTGTTTATTCCGGCGATGTTACAGCTGTAGAGTGTAGACCTACACCAAGATATTTTGTGTCGACATTGACCAAAGTTCATTTTGGCGATGTACGTGCTGGAATGCAAGGGGTATGCCGAGTGACCCTATACATTCTACAAGAGATTTAGGAGGATATTTATGAATGAATAAGTCGTACAAAAATACCATGGAATTTTATATTGCTCCACAAGAGTTAGGGATATCGTATTCAATAGTTTTTAAAAGTATGTAATCTTCGAGAAAATCGCTGTAAAATCATTTAAAACTCAATAACAACTTGAATCGATCCAAGAAAAATCAGTATGAGACATTTCGTCAATCTGGTCGCCTTTTTTCTGAAGTTTGGTTCTTTGCTTATGCTTCATGAATGTTCTTATTTTGAAATGAAGTCAGTTCATCAACTGCTTCGATTTGAAACGAGTTTCCTGAAAATGCCAAGACGTAAATTAGCGAACGCTGAGGCTAATAGGGCTATCGGAATGCTACAGGGTGGCCTAACTCAGGTTGTTTTAGCAGAAAGGCTCTAAGTCAGCAAAAGTGTGATATCTTGACTTTGGAATAGGTTCAGGACGACAGGTTCCGTGTTGGAAAGACCAAGGATTGGTGGGCGACGAAAAACAATACCTGCTCAGGATGGTTTCATCACCGTTTCGGCGAGAAGAAACCCTACATCTACGTGTAGAATGCTGGAATGGGCAAGGCAACATATCAATTGGAACGATCAATGGTGTAATGTCCTTTTCACTGATGAATCCAGACAGAGGCGGCCTTAGGGGGTGGCGAACGGGGCAATCGCCCAGGGCCTCGCTCTTGGAGGGGCCTCGCGCAAGAACCCAAGCATGAGAGCATATTTGGCTTCATGTGTAAAAAAATTGAAGGAAATCAATAATAGTGAATTTTTTAAATAATGCAGCTACTTGCAAATGTCCGTGACAGTAGGAGAATCATGTGATATTGATGGACATGAATTGTACGAAGAACAGAATATGTTCATCAGTGTGTATGAGGAAAACGACGATATTATCCCGGTGCTGAAATACATAAGAGAAAAAAAATATAACTGAAGTTTACCCCGCTATCGAAATAGTCCTGAGAATAAGAGCCGTTTCACAAGGGACTGATGGTCGGTAGAACCGATCATCAGTCGGCGGTATTTGTTTTCACATCGATGAGTATCGTCAGTCGCCGCTATCAAAGATGCCATGGATTTGGAGCGTGACCCTGTAATTGCTTTGTACGAGATTCCCGCACGAAGTGAAAACTTTTTTCGTATTTCGAAATTCTTATATTGCAATTATTATTGTGTGGATTCTTTGTTTGAAAAGTTATATGGGAAATCTACTTGATGATTGGTTCAAGTTTTTTGAAGTTTTCAAATTCACTCTACCATCTTGTATATAAAAAGCCAAAGACCTCAGACAAAAAATTAAGGAGCGAGGACATTATCGACGATCAATCTGTTGATGAATATGCAAACTTGCTTCGTCATTGAAAAAGATTCTTGAAACCTTCCTGTCATACACAGATCAGAGCCAGATCCTCCCAATATTCAAATCAATATTTTTATAATTTTCTGGGGATGTATTCCATATTTCCATTTTTTTTCTATGGCACTATTGAGCATTTCAGTTTCAAAATTAACTTTTTCCTACCCATTGACTATTATCCACTATTATTGGTGAATAAATACAATCCTTTCGTAAATACGTAGAAATTCCAAAAATATTCAATAATAACATGCGCAACACCGCAATCGCATCAGGACTGACGGTGCGCATGCATTATGTGAAAACCTCCTTTGTGCCTTTTGCCGCGACTCGATCCGAAGACACGCAAACGTAGCAGGCCGAACCGATGCTCATGCTTGTTTCATGGGTCGACTGATGATACGCATGTATGTGAAAGTATTGCAAAATCCAGTTTAAACGCCGGTCCCGACTGACCAACAGTCGCATGTGAAACGGCTCTCAGTCCCATGTGAAACGGCTCTTATTGCCACCACACCTGTTGCAGTTGCGTCTGCTGAAAGGAGTTTTTCGAGGCTTAAAATTAACAAAACTTATTTGAAGAATTCAAAATCGGCTCTCAGTACTTGCTATTCTTTCAATAGAAAATGACGCAGCTCATTCGTTGGATTATTGTGTTCTAATTGAAGATTTGAGTCACAGAAAAAGCCGCGAACATCAATTTTGAAATTTAACATAAATTTTAAAATTTATCTTCTCCGAATTCGTTGAATTTGTAAACCTTTCAGAGTAAAATATTTTGAAACACAAATTTTATTTAGTTGTGAAACTATGGCAGTTTTTATCAAACATGACAAAATACCTAAACCAAACGACCCGACTTAAATTCGAATATTTGATGGATTCGGTCTTTACTTGATGGAAATTCATGTTTAATGACAGGTAAACAAAATTCAATTTGTGGAAATTGAATTTTATTTACCTGTCATTAAATTCGAATGACATACTTTTCACGAAGGACAAAGGGCCTCGCAAAGACCTGCCGCCCGGGGCCTCGCAATTGGTAAGGCCGCCGCTGAATCCAGATATGGACGATTTTCAGATTCTCGAAAAATAGGGGTATGGACAATCCCACGCATACCCCGTAATCGTCGCTATGTCCAAGAAGTGCATCCATTCCGAAGAAGTAGTGTTACGGTATGGGCCGGGATATGTTTCAACGGGCGCACAGATCTACACATTCGTCCTGGGAATATGACCGCCTTACACTATAGGGAGCATGTCATTGACAATGTTGTGCCAAATTTTCAGGCTGCTATTGGTGAAACTTTTCAATTTCTATAAGATCACTCTAGACCGCACCGTGCAGCCATAGTTGAGAATGCGCGCGAGACGCTTGGTATTCCACATTTACCAATACCTCCGCACTCACCAGATTTGAATTGCATAGAACATGCATGGGATATGCTCCAAAGAAGATTAGATAATCATCAACCTACCCCAGAATCCTTAAATGATCTGAGAGAGCTTCTGCCCCGTTTATGGAACCAAATTCCTCAAAAAATGTTCAACAACCTCGTTTGTAGTATGCAAATAAGATATCAAGCTGTTATTGATGCCCGTAGAGGCCATACATTGTATTGATGGTCTTAAAACGCTTGAATTCTCTGGGAATAATATTTCGTTATTTTACTCGATTTTTCTTAACCACCCTGCATACGCTGCAGACCTAAAGGCTAAAATTAATTTGCAACTTGAGATCATAATGAATTTTCATCACAAAAATCTTATTTTAACTATATTTTTTGCAATTTAAGTCAATAATCCTAACTCATGTGGAGCAGTTTGTTTTATTTCAGATAGCATTCTAGGTTTTGATTCAAAGGCATTGTTCAGAATTCATACATAATATTTTATATACCACAAAGTTTATATATAGGATGGGCTTACCCGGTTAAGAATAAGACCGAGATCTTCTGTGCTCTGTGCGATTCTATGGCTGTTCCAAAAATCTCACAAGCATATACCTGCTCAGCTCTCCAGCAACCTGCCTTAGTCGCATATCGTTTTTACACGGCTTAGCTCGAAGCCCTTAACAAATACTTGCCACGTCGTCGGCCTTTAGTTCGCCAGTTATCGCCACCCTTTATACAAAGTGAATTCGTATGTGATAAGAACTTTTACCCTGCACAACACCACATGAAACCAGAAAGAAGCAGAGACGTAACTTTTCGTCTAAACAACTGTAAGTACCATTCCTTCATTATTTACTTTGTGGTATTCATTCTATCAAACACCCATTTTTTTCTTTAATTTCTCGAGGCAATAAGAATTGGTATAAAAGTCCATTTCTTCTCTCCAAGAGAGCTCGTGTATATTATTTATTGGTCCTTCGATTTGCCGGATTGGTATCAATTTGATTGTCATATTGAGAGTTGAAGAAATCAAAATTATCAATTTCATTTCCAACATTATTCGAACTGTTTAAGTCCTATCTGCATATCTGTTTCTTATCCGTCAAGTACCTGCTCTCCTTCCGATACGAAATTCCTTTCGGTACGTTTTATTGCACTGCGTCGCATCGTCCAGGTAATTTTGAAACCTTCAGACCCAGTCGTAAATTGGGTGAAGATTTCTGGCACTTCGTATTTATAGTTCAAATATTTCATTGAATATGGCAAAAACGCAGAAGCACTCAACTCTTCGATCGATTTATATTCGTGATATTCTAAATTTGCACGATCTCGCAGATAAAGTCATCACGGACAAATTAATTCTGTCCCGTTTCAAAGCGCATTATCAAGACTTAGAAGGTATCAAAGAAGAGTTTTTAAAACATCATAACACGGTCATTTCATCGCTCATAACCGAGTCAGACGGAAATTTGGAGGACGAATTCAAAATTCGTGAGGATTTCTTAGAATCCTATTATTTTATCAAAAGTGTCCACGCCGATATCTCAGAATCAGAAACTAAAGCCGAAATTGCAGACCATTCAATTACCAATCAGCATTCACATATCATGCTTCCAACTCTTGAATTAACGAAGTTCAACGGTGATTACAAATCGTTTCCTTCTTACATAGATTTATTCGACGCATTAGTACATACCAATAGCTCATTATCAACTATAGAAAAATTCAATTACCTGATATCTTCCCTTTCTGGACCACCTTTGACTCTAGTCACAACGCTAAGGTTATGCAGCGATAACTATCAGATTGCATATGATCAGTTAAAGCGCAGGTATCACAATAAGAGATTACGCGCTCAAGACATGTGGAACGAGTTGGAAAATGCGCCATCTCTAAAATCCGAGAACGCCGCGAGCTTGAGGAAACTCTTAGACACTTTTTCCGAGAATCTTGCCGGCCTCACCCAAATGAATTTTCCTGTCGAAAGCTGGAACTTTGTTTTATCGATTATGTTAATTAAGCGTCTAGATCACGCGACTGTCACTAGTTTTGAGCTCAATAGGAATTCGATCGAAATTCCTGATTATAGAGATCTCCTGTCATTTCTTGAGAGACGCTGCACAGCATTAGAAACTTTGAAGGTTGTCGGTTCCTCTCCTGGGAATATGAATTCCCACAACAATATTTCCAACACGCGACAAAGATTCCAGCAAGACAGAAAAACCCATCATTATCAATCCACCACGCTTTTTATGAATACCTCATCTTCACGCACTTGTCTCCACTGCAAAGGTAAACATACAATTTACCGATGCAATGCGTTCTCTGCGAAATATCCAAATCAACGCTACGATTTCTGTAGAGCATCGCACCTTTGTTTTAATTGTTTGAGTGCATCTCACGACGTTCGCTCCTGCCAGTCAGCATACAAATGCAAGAAATGTGGGTCCGGCGAACACCACACTTTATTGCATGTGGACAAAATGCCTCTTTCGAGAACCCAAGTCAGCCGTTCAAAGAAAACCTCACTTCCCAGTTCGCCATCGTCGTCTCGGTCGCCTATTGAACAGGTCCATTCAGTCTTGTCAACAGCCTCCTTTCTTAGCGAGTCATCGAATGAAAGATCTGCGCCTGTTTCAAACACCACTTTTTGGAGGTCTCGGGACCTTCGGAATATAAATTCTAGGCAGGGTCACCTGTCAAAACGCCAACAAGTGAAGAACCCAGATCGTTCATCAGACACTAATTGGCGTTCCATGAGTAATTTGGAACAATTACCTTCCAAACCAATCCTTGAGCCACCCTGCGTTGATTTATATCTTCCTCCTCCTCACCCCTTTCGAAATAAGCCAGCCATATGCAGTTCGGAAAACTTAATTAGAAGCTAAATTCTCTTTAACTTTTTACTTTTACTTTTCATTTTTTTTTTGTTTGTTACTTTTTTCTCATTTCACGATAATTTCTCCTTTCTGTCAATATTTCACTTTTCTCAATCTTTTTTCTTAAAATGCATAGATGCATTTTCCCGGCGGAGAATGTTCAGAATTCATACATAATATTTTATATACCACAAAGTTTATATATAGGATGGGCTTACCCGGTTAAGAATAAGACCGAGATCTTCTGTGCTCTGTGCGATTCTATGGCTGTTCCAAAAATCTCACAAGCATATACCTGCTCAGCTCTCCAGCAACCTGCCTTAGTCGCATATCGTTTTTACACGGCTTAGCTCGAAGCCCTTAAGGTCGGCGTTTAAACCGAGTAGGAAAGATCAGCCGATAGAGGCGCCACCGTCCATTTTAAGGAAAATCTCCATAGAACTTTCATTATCACAATAAATTCTATGAGTATCTCTCTAATCATGAATGAAATGTACAATGGCGCTCTCTATCCAGAAATCGCCGAACTATGAAATACGAGAATTTGTGGGTAAAGCAGGAATTTTTTCCCGCCAAAATTTGAATTTGGCCATTTTCTGCCAATTCCGTATTTCAAGTTGATCTTCTGAACGAAATTATCAGTAGATTCACTTTTAATCGGAAGTTGAACTATTTTCATGGGTCTTTCTGTTGAAATAAAACAGAAGCATGGGCTGGCTCATTTTCTTCTATTTTTGAAAGAAAAAAAATTAACTGTCGGAATGAAATCGATCAAAATTATTTCAACAAGAACCCTAATCCTTTCTGAGTTCACCCACAAAATTTCAGTTCTCAAAGTGAAACCGTTTTCGAAATCAACTTGAAATGAAAACACACTACATTGAACGCCCACCTTAACAAATACTTGCCACGTCGTCGGCCTTTAGTTCGCCAGTTATCGCCACCCTTTATACAAAGTGAATTCGTATGTGATAAGAACTTTTACCCTGCACAACACCACATGAAACCAGAAAGAAGCAGAGACGTAACTTTTCGTCTAAACAACTGTAAGTACCATTCCTTCATTATTTACTTTGTGGTATTCATTCTATCAAACACCCATTTTTTTCTTTAATTTCTCGAGGCAATAAGAATTGGTATAAAAGTCCATTTCTTCTCTCCAAGAGAGCTCGTGTATATTATTTAGGCATATTTCGGCTGTTTTGGATCAAACCATTTGTAACCATTTCAAGCCCGGCCACGTCCCTATCTCTGTTCGTTAAGATAAATGACGCAACCTATAATAAACGCCACTAATTGACTAGATGAAACTCAAGATTCACACGATTAGACCAAAAATTTCTAGGCAGTAAAATTTTACGATCGTCATCGTTAAATCCAGAAACAACAGGACCATGCACGGTGCATCTTAATACCTCCATTTCGCCGTCATCCGTCCCGCTTTTATTGTGCCGTACGCCACAGGGCGAGCGCTCATAGTCTATCGTTCATTATCTCTTGAAACTTAATATTTCTGTGAGTGATATTTCCAGTAAAGTCGCATATTCGAGATAGTAAACGGAGGAATTTATTATTTTTAAATGAGGCCCCGGGCATAGTGAAGATGACGTCTGACGTGAAATGGATACAGGGGGCACCTGGTACTCTTATAAACAATCGGGTCGGGTTACGATACGACCCGGTCTATTACAGAATAATGAAAACACGAAATGTCGTATCTGCAATTTGTTATTTTTATTCGTTTGGAAATATGGCCTGAATGGAACGTTCATAAAGATCGTGTTTCCGTTCATAGAGCGATAACGCGGTTTTGACGTGAATTGGAATTGATTGAACCATGGTTTGTACTATTCTATCAATAATTCGGAAATATAAAGAGTTTTCCAATAGAGGGAGTTATTTTGACATTCAAAGAAAAATGCCATTTTTTTAGATGAATGATCGGTTGTTTGTTGCATTATAAAGAGGAAGGTATGCCCTTAAGGTTGCCGTTCAGAGCGAGTAGGGAAACTAATCCGATAGAGGCGCCACCTTGCATTTTATGGAATATCTCCATAGAACTTACATTATCACTATAAGTTCTATGAATATCCATCTAATTATGAATGGCTCTCTCTATCCGAAAATCCCTCAACTATGAAATTAGTGAATATAGGGGAAAAGCAGGAACTTTTTCCGCCATATACACTGCGCAAAAAAATTAACGCACATTCTGAAAATCTCAATTTTAATGAAAGTTAACTCTACATTGACTTTATAACTTATTTTTTATGTTCTCTCGGGAAGGTTTTGAACGAAACAAGACACATTAAATGGAAGAAAAATTCAGGATTTCACCGAATCTTATGTGAAAGAAGAGAAATGAACAATTTTCGAAATACTGAAATGCTGATAAGTGATTTAATACTTGGTATTTCCACCCCTTGCGTTAATTACAGCTCGGCAACGACGGTTCATACTCAAAATGAGTGATCTTGAAATGTTCTGATCTAATCCTTCCCAGATTTCTCCGAGTTGGATTCCTAAGTCATTAAGAGTAGCTGGATGATTTTCTGAACTTCTCAGCCTTCTATTGAGGTTGTCCCAAACCTGCTCAATCGGATTGAGACCTGAACTTCTTGCTGGCCATTCCATTCGAGAGACTTCAACCTCTTCAAGGTACTCCTGAACGATGCGCGCACGATGGGGTCTGGCATTATCGTCCATAAAAATGAAATTTTCACCAATGTATGGGGCAAATGGCACTACATGCTCTTCAAGAATGTTCCTTATATATTTATCAACTTTCATAGCTCCATTATCAACGACCACTAGGTCTGTGCGAGCAGTCAAAGATATTCCACCCCATACCATAATCGATCCTCCCCCGAAGCCAGTAGTATTCAGGAAATTGCACTGAGCATATCTTTCATGTGGACGTCTGTATACAAGGGAACGTCGATCACAATGGTAGAGGCAGAGTCTAGACTCATCTGTGAAGAGAACTCTTTCCCAATCGGCCTCTTCCCAATGGATATGCTCTCTCGCAAAATCCAAACGCGCCCTTCGATGGGCTGGGATAAGAGCTGGGCCTTAAATCATATTCTCTGAGGCGATTTCTTATTGTCTGAGTGCTAATTTGCACCTCATGAGTTTGCTCAAGCGGATTTTGAGGGAGGCGAGCGGTTGCAAACCGTTGTCTCAACGAAGAAACTCTCAAGTAACGTTCTTGAATGGCAGTTGTTACCCGTGGTCTACCCTGTCCTGGTCTTCGGACATTCATACCTGTCTCCCTGAATCGCTGCAACATTCTGGACACACTTGTATGGGAAACTCCAAACCTTTCTGCAATTCTTGTGTATGTCCACCCTTCTTCTCGCAAAACTACCGCTTGAGCACATTCCTCTTGGGTACAATTTCGTGTTTCGCTTTGCATAGAGATCGGGTGTAGGAAATCAAACGAAAGAAAAACTATTGATCACTAGAATTGATCGAGAACAACTGATTTTAGAATGGAGCCAATACATTCAAGATCTGATAATATCATCTTTTTTTATTCCTGCTGGGAGAAAACATCTGTATTGAAGAAAAACGTTGAAAGTGGATAACATATGCATGCATAATTCTGATAAAAATAATTATCATTGAGAACACCTTCAGTTGTAGAATAAATTTGAGATTTCCATAATGTGCGTTAATTTTTCTGCGCAGTGTACTTATAGGTACTTACATAGTCCTCGCGACAACCTCTTATGATCATATTAATTGTGTATAATGAGGTTAAAAGCTGATCGTTGAGATTTCATAGTAAAATTTTATTTGCTTCTTTTTAGAGCATTTAAATAAAGCCTTTTTTAAAAAGGTTTTTTCGGCTTCTAATTTATAGTGAACTCTAATCATTTCAATGTGTTCTTGGAGCGTGTATCGTTCCATTTTAATGAATGGCTTAGTTTATACTTGTCAAATGTCAAAGATGACACCTACCGAAATAGTGGGCTATTCAAAATAATACCTTTTATTGGAAAAACCTGTAGGTTCTGTCAAAAACGGACATCTCCATCCGGTCTCTAGATTCGTCCACACGACAAATTTCCCAATCGACACAATCAATCTCTCCTAATGAGAGATGAAATGGAACCACATCCCTATCAGAAGCGCTATTTGACAGTTTACAGGTATATGAATACACCGGCCCTCAGAAAAACTACTAGAAACGTGTTTCTTCGAAAAATAAAAGTCCTCAACATTCGCTGATCTCGAGTATGCCACGTGTGCCAGGTGTTTAACTCCTAAGAGAAATACTAATAGCGTATAACTAATAACGTTCAAACAGCGTGCTACGTGTTTGCTCAAACTTTTTCGAAGATCCACCGTCAGACGGTAAGTAGCCAAAGGTCAAGTGTTGAGTGGGCAATGGGTCTCTGAACTGGCCTGCCGTCGAGGCACACTAGATGCTGCTACCTCTCTCATGTGCATTCCAGCTCATGAACGGTAGACAATTCGGTAGTGATTTGTTGGTACTGCGAGTTGGTATATAACGCTGCCATCCGTTCGTTGGCGATAGGTAGATGATGCCACTCTTCTGGTCAGAGTCGTACGATGGATTGGGTGGAAAGGGTTTTGAATAGTTTATCCCTGAATCTAATTGTAGTGTTACGAGTTTTTTAAAGTGTCAGGGACTTTTTTTGCTGAACGAAAGACTCTAGAAATCGAAACAAAAGCTTTTGGATTTATATCAGAAGAATGAACGAATTACAAGATGTTTCCACCAATACTGAGTTTATGCAACCCAAACATTGAGGGATGATAGACTCCCATCCCTGGTTGCCTACAATGTTATTAACTTCATCATTCGTCTCTTGGTCTCAGCCTGAGCTGGTACAACTTCTATGAACCAGTGAAAAAACATGTCAGTTCCTCCCACTAGTTCAGGAATTTCCGCACGATGTGACAGGTTTGCAATGCTACAGTCTGCTGTGCATATTCCGCAATCTTCTGGGATATTTCGATCTTTTGAAGATTTCTCTTGAATGATTTTGACATCACTCCCTCAGCCTAAATCACCAACGGTATAACTTTGGATAGTTGCCAGATATTTTTTAGCTCAATTGCCAAGTTCTCGTACTTCGTTAGTTTTTCGATGTTATGTAGTCCACTGTTCTGTTCTATCTGTTGTTATGGGTCTGTCCCAATAGAGAACCGCTGCGTCCGTTTCCAATACTGCTGCAGGTCGATACTTATAATGTGGTGGACAAGTATCCAATAAATCATGCCGTAGAGCTAACTGCTGGTGAACAATTTTAGCCACTTGGTTGTGTCGGCCTAGATATGCGTTGTCGGCAAGTATTCGGCAACCGGCGATTATATGTTCTATAGACACGCTAACTGCGCCGCACCTCCTGTATTTGTCCTCAACGTTCAGCTTCAAACAGTGCTTCTCGTAGTTGCGAGTTCTTATAAGGTGATCTTTGAAAGCCGTCAAAATTCCCTCCGTTTCAAGATAAAATTGTCCCACATTCAACCAAGAAAAAGAAGCTGATTTATCGACATTTTCTCCCTCAAGGTGTTTGAGAAATCTGTCGTGCAATGCTTGTTCCCGCCATATTCCTCTATCTTCGCTTCTGGTAGTGATATCGAAGTGAGTTCTCTGTGTTGTAGGTTCAGAGGTGTGTATCCCTTATCCTCTGTTGTCACCAATTTCATCAGGCTATCTTCAGACTCGAGCAGTCGCTGCCTCAAGTTTTTCTCCTGGGTTCTGCAGAGTCTACAGATGTTCAACAGACCTCGTCCGCCATCTCTTCGAGGTAGATAAAGTCTTTTCAGCGATGCATTGGTGTGCACTGTGCAGACATCAAAACTTTGTCATTAGGCGACGGGTGAGGCGGTCCAATCCATTCAGATCAGCATCTGACCACTTCAAGGCTCCGAAAGTGTAGGCCAGAGGAGTGTTTCTCCAGAGGTGATTCTGTTTTCCAACTCCCATTGTTGGACCCCTGTCTTCATTGGTCTTTTCCAAGCCTACAGAAAGGCACAGGTACAGCAGGTGTTAACCTTGATGCACTTTTCGCAAGCTCAACGGCTTTTACATTCCCTCCAACGCCACAATGCCCTGGCACCCATAGTATAGTCACTTTGCCTCTGGTGAGTTGGTTTATAGTGTTACGGCACTTCCAGTTCAGCAGAGATCCCTGGCATTGTGATTCCAGGGACCTCATCGTGACCTGGCTGTCTGTGGTGCCTGCATGACTATTTCAATTGAAACTTTCTCAATCAATCTCCTGGCCAGAGGCCTTCGATGGTAGTCATAGGCGTAGATTAAGAATAGTATGTGTTTGGATGCGTGGCAACAAAAGTTATCAGTTTAGCTCTAATGTCTGGATTATTTTTACGTATTTGATGCAAAGGGTGGACTTGAGAAGAGCTCAGCTCTTTAATTTTACTTCTTGCTTCTTATGAGGAAAATCGTGTACGATTTTCAAATATTTTGGGTGTGAAGAGAACTGGATCAATAAGAATTTAAGGGAGGCTCAGCTTTCCTTTCTTCCTCTGACGAGCCACCACTGACAGAAGCATTGAATAAGAATTTCATTACCGCCCAGCAGCAGCAAAGGATAAGCCATCCCACATCTGATTATTGAAGATTCCTCCGGAAATTTTATACCGAGTGAGAAGCGTGCATCTACGCCACTGTCTGCCCACAAAACCGCGACGCCTCGGTACGCGGGCACACTTGAAACACGCGCTGCACGCGCTACCGAGGTTTTTTATCGTGGCCAACTCGGTACAAAGCGGACACTAAGTGCGGAATACTTACACCTATTACCGGACCCGTCCATGAAGACACCTTCCGCTAGCCTTTTTTTTTCTGGCATCGAGACTGTTAACTACCGCGCCGCTCACTTAACACCTGTATAAAGCGCCAATAGCTCGCCCATTCCGGGAGTACAGCGTGAGCCAGATTGAAAACTTTTCTCGCGACAATAGTTTTGTCTAATTGGCGATCTTAACCGCCAATGGTGACTGAAGACCATAAAATGCTGAGTCTAGAATCTTTACTGATGATTACCAGTTACCAATAAATGTCTTCCAATCTGTCAAAAAATAGAAAACTGCTTTTTGTTCACGTCTTGGCCAAAAGATCACAAAGAGACCAGACTCTATTTCGATGGTTGCTGGAAAAATGAAACCAGGCTTCGTTCACAAATGAAAAGTTCACTTACAAACTCTAGAGTCCATCAACAACCCTGTCTTACTGCATAAAAAATCTTATAGAAAATATAGAAAATTCATGAGATTTCCTAAGGATCTATGAGAAGAAGCTACCTATCTACGTATGTTATCCAAGACCTGTGAATTTGTTTTTAGTTTTCGTGAGGATTTATAATTATATGTAATTTATTAGCATAACCGTTTAAGGAGACTATGAGATTCAATAAGATATTCCAATTTCAATTAGTATAATATTTTATGATCATTCACAATCTTGAAAACTTTTGAGGAATGTGTGGAATGTATTAACAATTCCATAATTTCATGCGGATCTTATAAGTTTTAATGCGGCCCAAATTAACTGACTGTCGAGTATGAGATTCTGTATCAGGCAGTGTTAGTTTTAGGCGGCTCTGAGATTCAAAAAGGTATTTCAAATTCATCATTATTATTATAATGGGAAATGTGTGGAAATTAACAAGTTCAACTTTATTGGCAATCTTGAATATTATTTTATTTCGTGCAAAGTGAGGTATATTGTAGAAACAAGCTGGAATCCAATGTGATAAACAACTGTATAGATTTTTTTCAAACTATAGATCCTCACAGGAATATACACAAAGCTCTTATAGAAACGTATATGAGTTAAGTGTAAAAACACATTAGAAACAGTTAGGTATTATGTGTGAAAACCCCATTTGAATCATAAAGATTCTTATAGAACCTCTTAGAATCAGACATCAGCATTCACCACAGGAGTCGCTTATAGAAACGGATATGAGTTATGTGTAAAATCACATGAGAAGCAGGTAGGTATTATTTGTGGAAACCACATTCGAAAACTACAGATCCTTATGAGTCCTCATTAAAAGAGACAGCATTGAACGCAGGAATTGGTTATTGAAACTAATATGATTAACGTTAGGGAATGCCATTAGAAACTAGAGCAATGTGTATCTCTAATTTCCATTGAATACCGATGAATATCGTTTATGGAAGTGATTGAAGTCGTCTATTTCGGTGCTTGGTATGTATTACCATCAGCAATAACTTTTCTCGGGAGAATCACGTGAGATCCATTGCTAAAAGTGCAAACTTGGTTTTCTGTTTCGTGCCAGGAGCTATTTCACCTCAGGTCAGCTGCTTATAATCTATAAGGCACAGATTCGACCTGTCCTGGACTATTGTTGCCATATTTGGAGTGCTGAACCTAAACAAATCCTAAAACTCTCGGATTCTGTGTAAAAAAGGTCAATTCGTCTCGTCGGTGATGCCTCGCTTACAAACTTGCTCACTTCTCTGGAACACCGTAGAAGAGTAGGCGATCTGTCTCTATTTTATAGATATTTCCAAGGGCGATGCTCTTCTGAATTATCAGCCCCCTCTGGCAGTCTCTTCGAGACTAACCCGTCAAGTTAAGTCTTCACATCCCTTCGTGGTCACTTTGAAGACCTGCAGAACATCTCTCTTCAAAGACTCGTTCATCCAACGAACAGCGAGGCTTTGGAACACGTTGCCTAGGGAGGTGTTCCCCGAGGCATATAACCTCCAGAAATTTAAGAAGAACACCAATTCCTACCTGCTTGCCCTTGGTTCTCACGATGTTCTCTGAACATCACAGGATATTCCTTTTCGTGAAAACCGCCGTTAAAAAAAAATATAGATTTGCAGTTTCACTATGCAATTTGGATCTCATAAGTTCTCGTACCTACATAAGCTTTCTATTAGTTTCTATGAAACATTTTTGAAAGGGAATGGATCTCATACACTGAAGAATTTTCTGGATGCGACCAGAAAATGATGTGAAAAATGTTAGGGGCAGAATGGAATATTTTTCCTTTGAATTGTTCCTTTTTTCGATTAGACTGAACTTGCCACTGACTGTAATTAGAAGTGAATCATCAAATACGTGACAATTTGAGATAGGCAAAAACTCATTGTGCTAGTTTATTTTGGCTATTGACACTTTTAACTTTATTGTGAACGTTCGTCACCTGCGAACAACAAGTAGAATTCCATACGAATATCGTTCTGTTCAACATTTTCGGCTACAGCAGCAATAGGCTGTTCTTGAGCGACGTGCACGAGTTTTATTCTTCACATCACTGACTTGACACCCCAAATTTTTCCAACAATTTCTGTATTGCGGTTCGAAAAGGTTCTTCACGACGACCCAAAATGTTCGAGTGTTAAAAACCGCCTCTGAAAAATTCTCACCATTTTTATTAATGGCGTAGTTTCTACTTGTCAAATGTCGAAAAATTACAGCTTCGAAAATGACATATACCGAAATTGCGGACTATTTAAAATATCACCTCTACAGAAAGTTGATTTCGACTCGAGAATCTGTAACCTATTTTTGTTGCATCAATTTTCGGTAATATCCCAGAAGATCCTTCATGGCTTCTTCACATAACCTTCTCCAGTGTGATACCGGCAAACGTCAGTACCAATCTGTGTCTGTTGTTGACGAAATTTTCGCGTCTGTAGGTTTATTCGTCTGCAAACTAGCAGCGAACTTGAACGCGAACTCGTTACGATCTATACGACCTACTGATTTGGGATTTCTGCCTGGGTGAAAGCACGCAATTTTTGTAGCTTATGCCGGGTTTCCACCAAGCGGACAGAACAAAAACAAAACACGAACTCGGTCCGTTTGTGACAGTCCGCGAACTGTTTGCAAACTGTTCTAGAATTTGTGGATTGTGGATTGCGTTTTTACGGACACAAACAGAGTCCCATCCAATGTCGTTAAACTTCAAAGGATTTAAGAGTTCTAGGACTGTTTGTCAGCTTGGTGTGAACGCCCAGTTTGTTTTCATTTACGTTGTTGCGATCTAATGTGGTAGTTTGATTCGGTGCGTGAAGGGAAGAAGTCTTAATGTTTATTAAAACTTGATCGAAGTTTACCTCCTATACTCATATCATCTCCTCTTGAGATCTTGTAACAGTTTAGACGTCACATTTCCCCTTTTTTGCCGTAAGGATGGCCTAATCCAAAACCGGCGTTTAGTTTTGTTCTTTTTAATAATGTAAAATGTAACTGCCAGCAAAAATAAATCCTCGTCGTCTTGTTCTCTCAAGTTTGCAGCGCGCCTCATTCTCACACCTACACGTTCGGTGTCTCTATGTAAACTGAATCAAACTTAAACAAAACACGAACAGTTTTCATTCATTTCTGTCCGCGACTGGTGTAAACAGAAAGTCCGTTGGGAACCCCAACAGTCTTCGAACATTTTCCAAACAAAATTGTTCGAAATTTCTGTCCGAACGGACAGTTCGTGTTTTGTTTTGACCTGTCCGCTTGGTGGAAACCCGGCATTAGAAAGTACCTATCTGAGGCATTTTGTTCCCAACCTAAGCAGCCGTGAGCAGAGTGCAATGAATGTTTTAAGGGAGCTGTCCTGACGAAAATATCGACGAGTGCAGGAAACAGCCAATTTCAAATCTCAGGTCCGGTAAAACGAAGTTTGTCAATCTGGTCAGGGTCCTGGCACTTCCTTTCCCCCACCATTCAACGAGTTTTATTTATGTGGGCATACACCAGGAGCGCTGCATACGCTTTTAATAAGTTCAGCCGCCTGTAGACGGCGCTGTATATGTCATTTCTTTCGTTGTTTTGATTTCACTGATTTCAGCGTTTCAGGTCCTTTTTGGTTAGAACTTAGTTTATAACTTTATAAGTCTTTGCTTTTAAGAAGCAACATTGCTCTTGTAACACGTGGAATTTTTAATAATTTTAAGTTAGTCAACTACAATAATATAGTGCAAAATGCCGTCGAGAATAAGGAAATGCTGTGTACCTGGGTGCAACGACGAACGACGATGTGAGCAAAAAACATCGTTTACCGAAGAGCAATCCAATTTTGTTCAAAAGATGGATAGAAATTATTAATCCTCTGAATTGGCAAAATTTAACAATGATCAGATGCGTTCCCTACTATAAATGTTCCTGGTAAGTTTTACAAAAACAATATTCAGTTCTTTGAAATTCATCAATTGCATTGTTTATTTTAAAAGATGATTATGTTTCGTTAGATCAACCAACATATTCTGGAGCTAATTAATGTTGAGGAGAACATAAGTGATACTTCTGTTTATTTTGCTGAGCCAACATGTTCTGATGCGATGCAGGTTACAGAGGAGGAAGCACTAAAAGGTTTGTAATATTATTCCAACAATAGGTTGTTTCTGGTAGTTATGAAGTCATATGAAAAAAATCATCCAACTAAGTTTTTTCTTTCTGAAAAAAGAAAATGATAGTAATATATATATTTTTCATTTCAGATATAAACAGCGACTTCAAGCTATCCCCAGAAGCTGCAGACACGGCAGACTTAATACTATTTCTGGATAAATTGTTTGATTGCTTGAATGTTAACGTAGCATATGGGCCAACAGCAAAACCTTTGAAGAGGGAAGTAAACAGTAATTCAAATCATGATAGTTTCTGGCAGCATGCTATAGAAGTCTTGAATAGCATGACTTTTTACTGTCCCTTGAAGAAAAGTTTTGTTGTTGTACCCAGTGTAAAGAACATGGTGCAAAGTTTGAAAGCCTTTCTCTATTTACGACCAAAACTTCTGAACAGAAAGGCTTTCAGCTACATCTTGACAAGGGCTTTTAATCAAGATTGTCTGGAAAATTTTTTTGGCTACATCTGATCTCATGGGGTAAGGAACACCAATTCAGATGTTGCACACTTTACTATGTCATTCAAAACTTCACTAATCAATAATTTCTTATCTGTACACTCTGCTGGCTCAAATTGTCGGGAGGATTTGTCCACAAAGTGTTTGGATAATCTTAAATCTTTTCTTACACGGAACAATCCATCAGCAGTTAGTGCCCCATTAACTGTTGATGAAATATCTGTGGTTATTCCTCCAAGCGTAGCACTTTATAAAAGAAGTAAACTTGGAAGATGCACTCTCGTTTATATGAGTGGTGCAATTTGCAAGATTCTTCTAAAAAATAAATTCATTAAGGACTGTGAATCTTGTAGGAATAACCTGCTCAGTAATAATGAGTTGGGACAAGATCTAGATTTTATTGATTGTACAGAGTATGAGTTTGGGCATTTAATCAAACCAGGCAAATGCACTTCTTTCCTATTAACTCATTCATTCATTTATTTGTTTTATTTAATCCCTAGAATTTGAGAAACAAAAAATATTTCAAAATTACTTCAAAAAATCCTTTTAACAAATTTCAATTTTAAAATTATTGAATGCCCAACACATAACCTTGACGAAGTGATGTGTGAAACAATTGTTAGGTGTTCTTTGTTTTGGTGGTGTAATCAAATAAATAAAATTGCTAATTAAGGCGATTCAAAATTTTTCAAATTTCTTTCAAGTAATCCAGACAAACACTTGATAGATAGGTTCAAGCCAAAAATTCTTTCGATTCAAGAAGGAAACGTAGATAGAGAGATGCTCTCGAAATATTTTGTAAGAAATTAGGCTCATCAATTTATTTATTTATCAACAATGACACCTAGATGCTTAACATCTGTATGTATCACATGCAATTATAAGTTTTTTTACTTTTACAGAAAGAAATATGATTGATATGTAAGTTACAATCATTGAACAATTCAAATTTTCATGAACGAGGAGCAGATTTTTAATATGAATTTATTTTGTACACTAGGTGCCTTTGATGAGTATAAAAGTCTTGTAGGATATCATCTGTCAACATCATATATTATTTTTTAAGGGTATTCATGTTCGTCTTCTAATTTATATAGTGCCTTGTTGTAAAGTCCTCATTACAAAAGTATTATAATCTGAGTATTGATTCCTCTAGGGCTTCTAAGACGAGACTGTTTGTTCTCAGAATGTTCCTACTAAAGTTAATTATATGTGTCAGATATTCATTTCCAATATTTATATATATATATACATAATTAGTTGACTTCATTTGGCTTAGCAGTCGGTAATAAAAGAAACACTCTTTTCCTTGTTTCTCAAGCTTTCGGCTTTATTTAAGCTTTCTTCAGGAGACGCTACAATATGTTGATAATCAGAAATGTAGAATTAAATTGATATGTATACAACTTACATATATAGGTGAAAATCATAATTTTGCATTCGATTGTATCATTATGTATGAATAAATAATTATATTATTAACAGCAATTTTCTTTACTATTCAAAATTCTACCTATACTATTAGAAATTCAAATTTTCTTTACTATTCAAAATTCTACCTATACTATTAGAAATTCATTCTCAATGTAATTTAGACAACTTCAACAAAATTGGAGTTTGTTGATTACATTGAAAATGAATTTCTACCAACTTCAAGATATTTTTTTACCACCAAGAACCCAAAGGCAAATTCAAATTTTCGCGCCATTCATCGATAAAGTAGATTTCTATATCTCTATTTATATACTGCTAAAGTTCTGTTCGCATCCGCCGCGAAATAGCGCTCAATCGTTTTCCGCCTATTAGAGGGGGGGTGTCGAATCTATATAATTCTTTAATCTATGAATCTGGTACAGCCTCAAACATTCCCAGACGAATCAATCGTCCCCGTCATCACGTCAACAGCATTGTTATCGGCACCCGCCATTTTTCTGTAACCGTATCTTGCGACAGTGTCGCATTTCCTCCCAAAGGACACATTCCATCTGCCTTAAGAGGTCCGTCTGGTCTTTCGCACGCAAGTGATACCCTCGCATTATTAATATTATTTATTGGTAGACTAAACAAGTGCACGGAGGCGGGCCTTGGCTTCCTTCGATTTCACGTATTTATCGATATTCGGTCCAATGTTTATGTTTTGCGGACCGACCTGCGTCTGCATGGGTGGTCGGCAGGGGGAGAAGACTCGGTCAATCGATTCCGTCGATTCCTGCCTTTTCCGATCGTGACGATTTATCGTCGGGTTTTGCGAACGATCGCCGTGGTCATAACATCCGGCGCGTTCTCTTCGGTCATCGAGGGGAGCGGGGTCGATGGTCATTGTTACGGTTTTCGTATATGGATCGGTTTCACCTGCCTCTAGAAGCTTCTTCAAATTTATTTCGGAATTGATTCACAGATATTTATGTCAATTATCGGTAGGACATTGATAATAGACGAGTAAATTCTATGACAATCGAAAGCCCGAAGCCGAAGGCTGAGGGCTGTTACCAAGCAACAAACTTAAGAAGTTTTTTCGTCAAAAAAATCTTCTGCATCTTTTTGTGTCGCGCCCTTGGTTGGCCGAACATAGGCCTTGTGGCCCATGTTTTCTACCGCATTTGAGCGATACTATAGAGACTCAGACCTGAAGGCACGCCGACAAGAATGCCGCGAGCCGACAGGTAGGAGTCCCTCTTACCATAGAGATGGAAGGTGTAGGGTTCCTTAGGAGTGTTAACCTCAATACACAGACAGATTCGAAGTATATGTTCCGCCGTTTCATCCGCGTTCCTATACCGATTTCACAAGGAACAGTCAGTTAGGCCAGTTCTTTGCAAATGCTTGTTGAATAAATGGCCTGCAGTTAGGGCACCGACAACCGCGAATCAGTCCGTCAAATTGCCAAAAAAGGGCTCAACCTCAAGCCATACAAGCTCCAAAAAGTTCAACTCCTCACGGAGGAAAAAAAGCGCGTTAGACTCCAAAGGTGCCGCCAACTCCTTCGTCTCGCTGCCGGTCAGCAATGGGAGCGAATTCTCTTCACAGACGAGAAGCTTTTCACCGTAGAACAATCCCACAACCACCAAAACGACAGAGTCTGGTCCATAGAGGCTCCCGGTACATCGGCCATCATCGAACACCGTCAAAATCCGCATTCCGTCATGGTCTATTGGTCTGGGGCGGAATTTGCGACAGTGGTAAGACACTCTTAGTTTTCGTGGATAAAGGGGTCAAAATCAATCAAGAAGGCCGTAGTACTTCCGTGGGCCAAGTAGCACTTCGGCGATACGCATTGGACCTTTCAACAGGACTCCACTCCGGCTCACAGGGCGAAAATGACGCAAGAATGGTGTAAGACCCATTTTCCTTGATTCATCTCATCTGCAGAATGGCCGCCCTACTCATCGGATCTCAACTCAATGGACTACAGCGTGTGGTCGATTTTGGAGCACAGGGCTTGTGCTAAAAAAACACAAAAATTTGAAGTCGTCGAAGCAATCTCTGCTGAATGGAACCGATTAACGCCCGAGGAGCTGCGGCCCATTGCCGAAAATTTCAAGAAGCGTCTGAAGCTGTGTATCGCCGCCAAAGGAAGCCACTTTGAAACGGCTTAAATATATTAGTAACAAATGTTCAAGCTATTATTATTTGTTGTTGTTTTTTTAAATTTCTTCTGTTCAATAAAGTTGAATGAAAAATAGTTTGTCCGAGGTTTTTCTTATCACACTATATATGTGTTTTCCCGAGTAGCCTCTGCAGATACTCTCCACCGCATATACGAGGACAGCATAATGCTCTGCTTGTGATATTGGGCAGTCTTTTCCAAGAGGAATGGACTACTTTGTTCTTAATGCTACAATCCCGACAGTGAACCAGATGGGACCTTCATGTTTGAGAAACCTGTCTGGTTTACACCACTGATCTCTGTCAGGGACAACTACTTAAAGCAGTAATTAACGTAATATTCATTTATCTATAAAGGTGGTTTGAATGAGAGCGCAAGATTTGAATTGCGCGTCATGTTTGACAGCCAAAATGTCACATGATTATGACGTGACAGATCGAAAGTTGAGGGATGGGAGTTAGAAAACAATTGAACGGTTTCATGAAACCGAACTGTCAGTTTCATGATGCTCAATTATTTTTTGAATTTAAAGGCGGCTTACCACGATCAGAACCATTCCTGACCTTGCGCTCAGATCTCCTGAACATTTGGTTGGTATCATGGTTGTATAGTTTCATGAATCAAGTGCCACCAAATCGCGTGTGTGCATCCCAACGGAGTTCGATTGATGTCTCTGTAATAAGCTGGTATACAAAATTGATAATTCAATCGGAAATAAACGCCAAAGATATCCTGCTTATTTTTCAATCGTCCTCCTCAACCACCACCCTTCCTGGCGGCATAACTCATTCGGACATGTCTCAAATACGCACCGGGGTATATAAAACGAAACCCGTTACGTTCACACAAATTGGCGCTGACAATAGGCTGGTAAATTTGGGCAATAAGGCCGATATGCAAATCGGCATTATGCCCGGTTTAGAATCGATATTTGCTCATTTATAAATCGTAATTTATACCAGCGCTGGGGTAGGCTGCGTCTCGTTTTGAGAATATGCTAACGAACCTCTCATTCATATTCAAATTTACATCGGATTCGTATCGGGTCGGGTTGAAGGTGATTTATGGTCGCGGAAGGGGGGATGGTCCGGCGAGGATTTTTTTCACACCTTTCTAATTTCGCGAATTATCGACTTGACGGATGTGTCGTCGTACTCGTCGTCAATGAGTGGTAGCATTTGGTGTGAGTCACTCTGGGAATTCGAATTGGTTATCCCACGTTTCGATTTTGGATAGTTAAGGGTGTGATGGCTGCAAAATACATATGTAAAATATTTTAAATTTTCTGTGTTACTTAGCATTGAAAAATATCGTAATTTTTCTCGGAGATTTTATCATAAAGACAAACAATTACAGGGTCAAAATACGAATGCTATTGCCACAGTTCAGTATTTACCTCTTTTTCCCAACACCTTAACATTTATTCGAATACACAAAAGAATTCCTGTGTAGTCTCACATCTCGTTTGGCGGTTCTGTAGAATCGCAAGTAGCTCTCCGGTCGGCGGGATAAAAATTCGATTTGCTGCCACGGACAATCAATAAGGCACATATTTCGCTTTATTTGACACGTTACTCGAACCCATTTTGTATTACGATTGCGATAGTCGTAAATCAGAGCGTTAGGCGTATGATTTATTGTTTTACGGGAAATATGGCGAGCATGTTGTATGGTTAATCCTGACAAAGGTAGGAAGTCGCTGATACCGACGGGAACGTCGAATACCTCATGTCAGCGCGCGCGTATGTCGGCTATTTCGATTGTTTCCGCATGGAAATTTGGCCTCATTTTCATTCAAAATTTGTTATTTTGTGTCATATGAAACAATTTGACCCAATCATGTCAGCATTACCCTAACTATTTCACTCATTCCATCATTAGTGAGAAAGTTTCCATTAGCAACTTTCGTTTCACATCGATAAAACATGCAAGCCGGCAAAACTAATAAGTTGGTTATTTAGCCATAAAATTTTTGACGTATCTCAAATTTATAGATAGCTTCGGAAATGAATACCATAGAGAAAACATATAACATTCAGTAAATCTACTAGTATGGGCCAGCAGATCTACCCAACTCGGGTGATTTTGTTTGCGAAATTTCAAAGTTTGATCAATTTTCCTGAAGAAATGGGAACATTATGGGAAATATGAATACCAAGACATTTTGCATTGACTTTTTCTCCTTCGATCCGTATATTCACATCACGGCCAGGAAACTATACAACCATGATACCAACCAAATGGTCAGGAGATCTGACGCTGATAAGCACAAGGTCAGGAATGGTTCTGACAGTTTGGTTTCATGAAACCGTTTGATTGTTTGCTAACTCCCACCAGTCAACTTTCGATCTGTCACGTCATAATCATGTGACATTTTGACTGTCAAACATGGCGCGCAATTCAATTCTTGCGCCCTCGTTGAAACACTCTTTACATACCAATATAACAAATGAAAAAAATAACAAATTAGATATCTAGGAATACAACTCAAGCCTTGATTTAAAATAATACGAACCATCATATAAGAATAAAGGTAGCACCTCCTACTACTTCAGTAATATCTTAAGATTTCAATACAATAGATAAAGCAACTAAATCTCTCTCCAATACGATTTTACATTAAATCAACGGACAAGGTGTGGGCGCCTTGTAACAACATTCAAACAAACCGACACTATCAACAATATTCCTCAAGAATCGCGTCGGTCGACATAGAAAAGCTTCTTAGGACTTGAGACCAGAGCGGATAGGAATGACCATCGAAAATACCAGTATCGATGGTAAGACTTGTAATTTTATCAGAGATTCTTCTGACCAATCCAACAGTTTCAGTTTCAAATGTTAGAATTGAAAACTTCGGCTATTCGATAAAACCAAATCAATACTACGAATTGGTTAAATCGTGCTCGTCGTATAAACTTCAACCGTTTGGTTTTCGATGAGTAATAGAAGACCTTCTGAAGGATAGTTGTATCAACTCAATTTGGAATTAGGAAATTCCCCCTTTTCAAATGCTCGACTCCAGGTTTTCACTGCCAGAAGTAGAATACATCGATACATCGATATTTTCGATGCATCGATGTATTTGGGCATCCTTGCATAGGAAAGTTAAAACCAGAGCGGAATCATACACACGGCCGATCTGGTCTACGTAGGCAAACAATTCACGGCGCACCTTGATGACAGGTGACAATTCAACTTATTCTCTCGACGAACAATTGGTGTCTTTGCATACACTAGTTGTTACCTTGGTGTCGTGTGCGGTATAGTCTTTATCGGTCAGTGAAGACCCAATTTTGAAAATAATTAAGTGTTGATTGATTGGTGATACTCAAATTTTAGTACTTTATGGCGTCTCAACTAAAATATGTACATTCGGAAGTATTGAGAGCTGAATTTTCATACGGGCAGATGGTCCAGAAAGTTTCAATTGTTTTTTGTCGGTTTAAGACAAAATCATGACAAGAAAAATTTAAGCTGGGAAGATTCAACAGCGTTTTTCAACTCAACTTCCTCTCCTCAGACGTCGACAGGAAGAGTTAATTACGGACATCGAGGTTCTCTTCAGTTGGGAAAATAAAACCACTATAAGATATAAATGACTCCATTAGTTTGCGGCCGCAGATACATAATTCAGAAAATCTTAGTCATCAATGTGAAAAATGATCAAAATAGTTATTTATGATATGAGTGTCAAAAGTGTCGTTTTATTTTGTAAGTGAAATAGTTTCACGAACAAAATAAAATCACTTTTAACACAAATACCATACAATGTTTTTTGTACAACTGCTCTATTTTTATAATGAAATGGGCGAATTTGCAATGATAATAAACTTCAAAATGCATTTTAATAATCAAAAGGTTGTTGTGAATGGCAAACGTTGCAAACGTTATGAAAAAAGACGCTGTCATTTGAATTTCGTTCCTGTCCAATTTTCGTCTTGGGTTTTTAACTGCTTAATATGTTTGTCGAGAGTCCAATTATTAATAAAAGTGACTATTTGGTTGTTCCTGTGGATATTGAAGAGTCTGCAAGAAGAGGAAATCTGGAACTCCTACCTAAAAAATCTGTTCAGCAGTACGATATTGCATATAACAATTTCCTGGCCTGGTGTAAATTGACAGTAGAAGGGAACTTCAGTGAACCTGTTTTCCTGGTATAATTAGAAGAAAAATCAAAAATTTGGAGTTCATCAACTTTGTGGAGCAAATTTTCAATGATAAAGTCAAGCGCCCTTATTAGAAATGGTGTGGATGTTAGTAAATATTTTAAGATAATAGCATATTTAAAACGGAAAAGTGAAGGATATCGTCCCAAAAAATCGAAAATTCTCACTCCTGAACAAGTTAAAAAGTATATAAATGAAGCAACAGATGAGAAATACTTGATGGTTAAGGTTGCAACTATTTTTGGATTATTTGGAGCCTGTCGGCGTGAAGAATTGTGTAATTCATCAGTGGAAGACATCGAAATGACAAATAAATCATTGGTTATACAACTTACAAACATAAAAACGAAAGTTGGTCGTTCACTCAGTATTATTGGGAAGTATGTTGACTATTTTCATAAGTACTTTGCACTGCGTCCTTCTGTCATCAAACATCGTCTTTTTTTTCTGAAATACATGAATAATAAAAAATGCACTGCCAATCCAGTTGGTATCAATACATTTGGGAAAATTCCATCTATTGTTGCCGAATTCCTCAAACTGCCAGAACCAAAGCAATATACAGAACACTGTTTTCGAGGATCCTCCGCTTCATTGCTAGCAGAATCAGGAGCAAATATTACGGATATAAAAAACATGGTGGATGGAAGTCTACGACGGTAGCCGGGGGCTATGTAGATCATTCCATTGCATACAGAAATGTCATTGCTGAAAAAATTCTCCCAACCTCAACAGATTTTGGATCATCATCATCCAATATTGTACTTCCGGTTTCTACAAGTACTGATGGTGCTGAGGATTCTAATAATGTGTTGCGAAGCTCCCTAACGTCACAGGGCATTAATGTTAGTAATTGTTCTAGTTTTACGATTAATATTTATGTTCATAAGTAATGATGGTTAAATATTGATAATAAAAATTTACAATTGCTGAATTTTTTTCATCATAAGAAAATGGAGTGCTAAAAATATTTTTAAAACTAATGTTAAAAATATTTTCAACACGCTTCCACGTAAACAATCAATTTTAATATTGTTTGCTGTCATTAAAAGTGTCACTTTTAATGGCAGTTGTACAAAAATACATTTCCGCCAAGTTATTCCTCTTCCCAGCTGAAATTAGGATTCTCCCATGGTCCTACCAACGGTTCTGCACGCCGAATTTGTTTTCCCTCTTAAAAAACTAATTCCCACATACACCCTAAGTCGGCATCAGAGAATTCAACTTTTTCCACTTGACAGAAAACAGAGAATTATTCCCGTCTGCAATACGGCATTCGAATATCCATCGATCATCGCCGATAATCAATCAAAAACGATCATTAACTGCACAAATACGGTGTAGGGTTACTTTTTTAACCCCTTATGTCCCTAGCGGGAGCGAACGCGTGAAATCGCTAAGGTTTTGGGTAAAAAACGACGTTTTCTACCTGAAACTACCTGTTCGGTCATTGTTGACGTCGGTTTAGGGAATGGAGAATGGGTGAGGTATAAGGCCATAGGGTCAGACGCTATTGAATAAGCGGCCTTTGTTGACTGGATGAATAGAAGTCTAAAGGAATTTTGGGATGTGTGTGGATTGTAGGAAAATGCTAGACTTTCAGACGACGTCGTAAGAAACTCTTACATAATATGAACTGTGTCTCAATAAAAGCACAAGATTTCAGTGGCGACTTGTCCTTTGGGCCAGGTGAGGTAGTGCGAAAATTACACAATTATTACTTTGGTCACTTCAAGTTTTTTCATTATTTGCATTCATACGAATTTATAACGTAATTTTACTTCATTATAAAGCAAAAAATGCGTCTGTGGTTCTACGTTTCCATATCTCACGATTTCTGTGTATCCATTTCACTTCCTCATCTCCCAGTAAACGGCAGAGGCTGGCTTCGCACTTTCTTGTCTAGTGCATTATTCTACATCATAGGGAACGGACGCCTAAACGCCACATGTTACGTTGAGTCTGAGGCTAGCCTCTCTAATCTAGATATTTTCTAGCGAACGGCAAACTGCAATTATTCTGCACTATTCAGATTAATCGGGTTGGATTTGTAAGAATAGTTTTTACTGTTTTTCGACTTTTCGCGTAGGTTTAGGTTTGTCTTAGTGTTCCAGTGATATCTTTCGAAAAGTTTTTTAATTCTATTACTGAATTCGATTACCATCGGAGACCCGAAGGCGAAATGGATTTAGCGGGACCGAGTGGGTCGTCACAAATTCCCCAGTTGAATGTGAACACTCGACATACTTGCGATTTTTTAAATTTTTCAGCTAATCAGCAGAGTTTTCGGAGTAATTCAAATGAGGATAAATCATATACGAGGTTATATTGAAAAATTCTTAGTCTACTATAGAACCAAACAAAATTTCAATGTCAAAATATTTGATCAATCAACATATTGTCCTCTTAATTGAAAACATTTATTACAGCGAACCTGCAACGTCTCTAGGACCTTTGAAAAAAAAATGTTTCTTCTTGTTCTGCAAACCAGTCCTCCAGAGCTCTTATTACCTCCTCGTTGAAAGAAAATTTTCGACCTTTTAAACTTTTTTTCAGTTGAGGAAAGGAATGATAGTCGGACGGAGCCAAATCTGGTGAAAAAGGGGAGTGTTCTAGTATTTTTAACCCTAAATCACGAATTTTTTGCATGGCAACATGAGACTTGTGTACTGTAGCGTTGTCCTGTAAAAACAAAATACCTTTGGATAGCTTTCCGAGTCTTTTCTCTTTAATTTTTTTCCGTAGAGTGGTCAGTAATGTCAAATAGTAATCTCCAGTTATTGTTCTATCCTTATCCGAAAAATAAATCATGATTACTCCATGGCAATCTCGAAAAACTGAAGCAAAAACTTTTCCAGCAGATTTTTGGACACGAAACTTGGAGAACCAGAGTGTCGCCATTCCATCGATCCTTGCTTTGTTTCTGGATCGTAGAAATGTAACCAAGTCTCATCCATAGTAATAATTCGGTTTAAGAAGTCCACATCGTTTTCAAATCGAGCACAGATCGAACGCGGTGCTTCTACCCTTGCACGCTTTTGGTCAACATTCAAACATTTGGGGATCCATTTTGCAAAAATTTTTCTCATGTCCAAATTCATGTGAACTATATGATGAACGCGTTCGTATGAAATCTTCAGTGCTTCAGATATCCGTTTTAGTCCAATTCGACGGTCTGATAAAATCATGTCATGAACTGCATCGATATTTTCGGGGACTGACACAGGAACTGGCCTTCCCGATCGGTCATCATCTTCAATGGAAAATTTACCTCTTTTGAAGCTTGCAGTCCAATTTCTTACGGTCGCATAGGAATGGCAATGATCACCAAGGGTATTAAGCATATTTTCTGCTTAACTCTTAATCCTTTTAAATACAGGTACTTGATGATGGCTCGATACTCCAATTTTTCGATTTTTACAATTTCGGTGGACATCTTTTTTTAAACTTTTCGCGTAACTCTGGTTTACTTTTTTGACGTCGAACTCTACACTGACACTTCTAATGAGTTATTGTTCGTTTATATGGTATCGCAATATTTTTTTATGCATGGAACTGGTCTAGGCTAACTAGATACCAATACATACATCCTAGTATAGTTCAAGAAGTAAAACGATTTATTCCATATTTGAGTGAATGTCTGGTGAATATTACGCAACTGACGGAGAGGAGAGTTCACTAGAATTAGTCTTTTATATGAATATGTACATATACAGAGTGTCCAATTAGTGCAATGAAGTAGAAAATCTCACTACTTACGTCAGTTACGGAATAATTTTACTGCAAAAGTGGTTGCACTTGCACTGATTTATCAGCCTGAAATAATAGTACAGGCTGTTCGTTTGAAGTGGTATTAGAATTAGATCAGTTTGTTGTAATGCTCATCCCTTCATATTATAACATCGGTTAGTGCCAAATTAGTATTCCCATTAGTGTATAACGAAAAAATTATGAAAAAGAGGAAGATTTTACTTCATTATCAGAGTGATATAAACTTCAATATTCTCAATTTTATGGTTAATGGGTGTTTCAAATCTGATGATATGATAGAAAGCGGTGTCCTTGTAAAGGATGTTCTTAACAAGAAATTGGAGAATTTCAACAAGGATTTTTATTTTTTTCAAATGGCTTCAAATTACTTCTTATATTCACTCATTAAACTGTTTTGTTTTCGAGTAATATAATTCTTACGACATGTGGTTTCAGCCGAACGGGCCACATGCCATACCGCCCGTGAAACATTGACGATCTTGCACGAGTTCGTTCATGGTCGAGTCATTTCCCGATTTGGAACCACAATTGGAATTCAAGCTCTACATTTCCAGAGGGATTACATTCTCGCTATTCAGAGGGACTACTCGCGAAATTTTCTTAGTTGCCCAGTCTAACACTGGTAGTCTGGCATACATATCGTTAAGGATCTGAGTATCAGAATTCAATCAAACACATCGTAGCAGCATAGAAGAAGTAGGTACATCATGTGATTTTCCCAATCCAAGCAATCTCCACAAATCGTATCGAATGGTTGAATAACCCATTAATTTCTAGGACCCACTCCCAAATACAAAATAACGAAAAAATAAAATCAACTTTGACTTCTTTTGATTGATCGATTAACGCACCTTCCACCAACATTTTCGTCACCTTTCTAAACTTTCATGAGACTTTTTTAGCTTTATCCACATTCCCAGAAAATTCTCTAACCGATTCCTACTCTCGACTTCATCAATTACCCGGACTGACAGTGGCAGATTCAGAAAAAAATCATTAAGAAATTCTCATGATATCTGGAGTCGGGAACCCCCGTCGAAAAATGAGAGTTTGTGTTGTCGGAATCATCGATTAAAATAGTAAAGAACGATCGATCATCGGAGTTGCCTTAAAAAACGTAAAAAGTTGCGCCTGCACCGAAGGGGACAGGGTGACAATAGCCTGGACGGCTCGATGAAGAGAGAGAGGTATGAAATAGGGGCAGGAATTTCGATGACGAAAAGTGTAGAAATTAAAATTGGTTTCTTATGAAAAATACTCGAAGGACCAATGTTTCATTTTGGAACATATATAAATAATATAACTTACATAATGTGTGATTTTTTGAGAGCTTTAGGACAATTTTTCAAGGAAAACACATAAATGCATAAAATCTTTGTTTGAATCGATAGTACGGTCTATATACTTTGATGTTTGAAGATTATTTCATGTAAATGTTGACCGCGGCTACGCCTCAAATGCCCAATCAGCTTAGTCCAATTTTAGCATACTCTTTCCAACATTTCAGTCGATATCTCAAGAATAAACGCATCAATAATGTCTTCCAATTGGTCAATCGAAGCGGATTTGTTAGTAAGGACTGAACGAGAATAAATTCGCTATCACAAAAACGCCTATATCTCTTGAACCAATTGAGAAAAAATCAAAATTTGATCATAGTTAGCTTTGTTATGAACGTCAGAAACATGTGGAACATTTACTTCATAGATATTCCAATTCTCTGTCACAAAATGTCAAGCGAAGTGAAAACACGAGAATTTATAGTGAAACTTTTTCAAAATAATCAAAAATGGAGCTTCTTAAGAATCGCAAGAGAGGCTCGCGTTCGTCCGGAAACGGTATCAAGAGTTGTTAAGCGCTTCAACGAAGATCTTACAATTAACCGCAAGGAAGGAAAAGGGGTTTCTTAGCCCAAAAAAAGTGAAGAAAGCCATCAGCCTTTTTCAGAAGAATCCTTACCTTTCAGGACGGAAAGTGGCTCAAATAGTGGGTTGTTCGCAGTCAACTGTTCAGAAAATCAAGTCGAGTTGTGGGCTTAGAATATACAAAGTGCAGAAAGTGCCAGACAGGAACGCTTCGAAGAATCAAGAAGCGAAATCAAGAGCAAACAAATCAAAAAAAGATTTCTTGAAAAATTTTTCCTGTTGCGAACCTATGTCTTGGCTGATTTCTCGCAACTTCCTGGTCAGGAATTTTATACTGCAGATTCTCGTGGGAATGTTGACGAACAATTTCGCGTGAAGAAACAAGCAAAGTTTCCTAAAAAATTCCTGGTTTGGCAATCAATTTGCACTTGTGGGAAAAGGAGCAAATTTTTTGTTGGCCAAGGCTCTGTTGACTCGAAGATATACATCGAGGAATGCTTGAAGAAGCGACTTTTGCCATTTTTACGTGAGCACGATGTGTCAACAATCTTTTGGCCAGATTTAGCTTCATGCCACTACAGCAAGGCCACCAAGGAATGGTACGAAGCTAATGAAGTGGTTTTTGTTCCCAAAGAGGCCAATCCACCAAATTGCCCAGAACTCAGGCCAATCGAAAGATATTTGGCCCTGGTGAAAAGAGAATTGAAGAAGACTAAGAAATCAACGAAAACATTAGAGGAATTCAAGCAAAAGTGGAAGACAGCATCCCAGAAAGTGACTAAGAACACTATAAGAAGCATGATGGGAAGAATTCCAGAAAAAATCCATGAATTTTGTGAAAAATAGTTTTGGTTTTTATTGTTTTCATTAGAATTAGAAGATGATTCGAAAATGAGTTTGATTTTCGAAATCGGTCCAGTGGTTCAAAAGATAAGCGTTTTTGTGATAGCGAATTTATTCTCGCTTAGTCCTTATAGACAAGAGCCTTAACAAGGCCCCACAAAAAAGGTCTGAACGCGTTGAATCGCACGATCTAGGCGGCCAATTTACCGGTCCCAAAAAATTTAATTGTTTTAGTCTGAAATCAAATTGCGATTACAGTAAAACTCCTAGTGAATATATAAATTCCGTTGCTGTTTTTTCCCTCAATTTTGATCTCTTTAAAACGAAGCTGGGAAGACTACACGCCCTAGATTTAACGCGAAATTCTCCACGCCCGTCAAGACTTTCTTCAGCTGTACATCCCACAATGAACAGGACCTCGTTGACACAATCTTTCGAAGATTTATCAACAACTCGTCAACGTGACAAAGGTGCGATGAAAATTGTTCTTTTTGGAATTGCATCAGATCTAATCGTTTAGGAAAGAATGAAAGACATATGCACCAAATAGGTTTTCTATTAGGAACTCCCAAAACCAGAAAAAAGGATTTCAAGTCATTCCGAGACAAAACTAACCCAAAGTCGCCTTTATGGACGAAGAATGAAAGATCCTTGTTTGGCTAAGGTGTTAAAATTTCTTCAGAAATACATTTTTGTGATATGATGAAAGCGAAAACATACGTACAGTCCCCCAGTTGAAAAGTAAGAGCTCGGCAAAGGTTATCCTTCGATTGTATAAGCTGGGTCAACGCAGGTATCTCAGGTAGATTCCTTTCATACTTTTTTAAATTTATTTAGAGAAGGAGCCCCTTTTATGCGAATCGAAGAGATTTATATCAATACTATATTAAGAAATAGATGTTCGCGTTTTGTATGAAATTCTCCAGCTTTTTTACGTTTTTGTTTGACGGTCAAATCGATGAAAGAGTATAATAAACCATCTTTGGGTTTCGAATTTTAATTCGGAGTTCTTTATTGTGCCCGGATTGTTGTTTTGCTCGTATTCACTTCGTTGGAGCTTCGGTTCTCCACCTGGTCGCTTCTGTGGTGTATCTTGAGATACGATCGGTCAAGGGTTAAAGGGTAGCTTACAACCTTTCCTGTACGAACTTTGCCATTTCATTTCGTTTAGTGAAAAACGATACTTCCAACCCACATCTTGAAGAAGATTCTTTCGTTTTTCGTGGCGAAGCTTAATTCCTAAATGAGAGCGATTTATTCATTCATTTATCTTTGGTTATAAAGAATGCAGAATAAGAGTCTTCGACTCCTACCTATATTTCAACTGTAGATTCCTCTCATCAAACTAAACACTTTGTTCCTGTACCATTTTTCAAAATTCGGTTTCGTTTGAAGGATATAGGGTGTCGAAAATCTATTCGAAAACACTTTTCTATTCATATCATCGGAAACTTCAATTCAAATGAACTGAATTTTGGTTGATTGGTTACTCTATTCATGGTGCATATTCCTCAATCAGAACTCATTCAATAATCCTCCTGGTATGAAAGTTACAGCGTAACCGACTCATGATTCCTCGCAAAAATACCATAAACCCACTTGAAAAAGATAAACGGTTCATATTTTCGAAAGGAGCAATCATTTTAGAAAATAAAAGTGTTTCTATGTTTTTTCGAATTATTCCTAATTGTATAGGATAAAATTTGAGGGAAAAAATCATGAATTTCAAGAATAATCTGGATGCTTGCCTGGATTAAAGATAATCGAATATTATTACTTTTCTGGTCTCAAAGCAAGTTAACAATGTTGTTAGAATGTTTATCAACTTTATCGAGACTGAAATCCAATTGATGGAAAAACGTTCGATGTAGAGATACACTGCACAAAAAAATTAACGCACATTCTGAAAATCTCAATTTTGATGAGAGTTAACTCTACATTGACTTTATAACTTATTTTTTATGTTCTCTGGGGAAGGTTTTGAACGAAACAAGACACATTAAATGGAAGAAAATTCAGGATTTCACCCAAACTTATGTGAAAGAAGAGAAATGAAAAATTTTCAAAATACTGATAAGTGATTTAATACTTGGTATTTCCACCCCTTGCGTTAATTACAGCTCGGCAACGACGGTTCATACTCAAAATGAGTGTTCTTAGAATGTTCTGATCTAATCCTTCCCAGATTTCTCCGAGTTGGATTCCTAAGTCATTAAGAGTAGCTGGATGATTTTCTGAACTTCTCAGCCTTCTATTGAGGTTGTCCCAAACTTGTTCAATCGGATTGAGATCTGGACTTCTTGCTGGCCATTCCATTCGAGAGACTTCAACCTCTTCAAGGTACTCCTGAACGATGCGCGCACGATGGGGTCTGGCATTATCGTCCATAAAAATGAAATTTTCACCAATGTATGAAGCAAATGGCATTACATGCTCTTCAAGAATGTTCCTTATATACTTATCAGCATTCATAGCTCCATTATCAACGACCACTAGGTCTGCGCGAGCAGTCAAAGATATTCCACCCCATACCATAATCGATCCTCCCCCGAAACCAGTAGTATTTAGGAAATTGCAATGAGGCATATCTTTCATGTGGACGTCTGTATACAAGGGAAAGTCGATCACAGTGGTAGAGGCAGAATCTAGACTCATCTGTGAAGAGAACTCTTTCCCAATCGGCCTCTTCCCAATGGATATGCTCTCTCGCAAAATCCAAACGCGCCCTTGGATGAGCTGGGGTAAGAGCTGGGCCTCTTGCCGCGACACGAGGCCTTAAATCATATTCTCTGAGGCGATTTCTTATTGTCTGAGTGCTAATTTGCACCTCATGAGTTTGCTCAAGCTGATTTTGAAGGAGGCGAGCGATTGCAAACCGTTGTCTCAACGAAGAAACTCTCAAGTAACGTTCTTGAATGGCAGTTGTTACCCGTGGTCTACCCTGTCCTGGTCTTCGGACATTCATACCTGTCTCCCTGAATCGCTGCAACATTCTGGACACACTTGTATGGGAAACTCCAAACCTTTCTGCAATTCTTGTGTATGTCCACCCTTCTTCTCGCCAAACTACCGTTTGGGCACAATCCTCTTGGGTCAAATTGCGTGTTTCGCGTTGCATAGCGATCGGGTGTAGAAAATCAAACGAAAGAAAAACTATTGATCACTAGAATTGATCGAGAACAACTGATTTTGGAATGGAGCCAATACATTCAAAATCTGATAATATCATCTTTTTTTATTCCTGCTGGGAGAAAACATCTGTATTGAAGAAAAACGTTGAAAGTGGATAACATATGCATGCATAATTCTGATAAAAATAATTATCATTGAGAACACCTTCAGTTGTAGAATAAATTTGAGATTTCCATAATGTGCGTTAATTTTTTTGCGCAGTGTATGTAATAATAAAATCCCACCCTACTTGATATAACCAAATGAATACTACGAAGAGGTCAAACCGTGCTCTTCAGATAAACATCATGCGTTGTTTTTGCATAGTATTAGCAGCATAGCTTGAAAAATGCAGGTTGTAAAAAATTCATTAAAAAAAATTTGTGTCCATATCTTCGATTAATTGAATTTTGAATTTGAATTTCGGTGAGGTGTATTCCACATAATTTTCCTTATCACCACTGCTTATTATTCACAATCCCGTATATGAAATCCGAAGAAAATAATCGTGTAAACAAACACAATAGATTCATTGTACATCAACAATATCATATCCGATGGCAGTTAAATTTTTCACATTCGGATGAATCATATCTGACAGATATGGCCTCAATTCTTTCCGTTCGTCTGACGATTCCGCACAATATTAGCGAAAATCAGCAGATTCTTTCTCAGCCGTACTTTGTCGCCCACTTGTGGACGGCTGAATGCATTCGATTATATACAGGGAGCTTCCCATACATTTAAGAAGTTCAGTTACCCGAGTAGTTATCGAAAGACATCAGGTATACATAAACACACGGTCTGTTCAGGGGGGACAGACACGTGAGTTATTGAACTATGGCTGGGTCAAAGATTTGACGGATATGGAGCAGGAGATCTTGTGCTTGTCTGAGTGGCTTGTGCATCATGATGATCGTTGATGACAGATTAGGTCAAATGGCATTTGAATCTTAGGGTGTTTATCGATATGCCACAGGTGGTGGGATTTTTCATAAGAAACCAATTCGATTTTCTACACTTTTCGTCATCGATATTCCTGTCCCTATTACATTAAATTACACTGCGCAAAAAATTTAACGCACATTCTGAAAATCTCAATTTTAATGAAAGTTAACTGTACATTGACTTTATAACTTATTTTTTATGTTCTCTCGGGAAGGTTTTGAACGAAACAAGACACATTAAATGGAAGAAAAATTCAGGATTTCACCGAATCTTATGTGAAAGAAGAGAAATGAACAATTTTCAAAATACTGAAATGCTGATAAGTGATTTAATACTTGGTATTTCCACCCCTTGCGTTAATTACAGTTGGGCAACGACGGTTCATACTCAAAATGAGTGATCTTAAAATGTTCTGATCTAATCCTTCCCAGATTTCTCCGAGTTGGATTCCTAAGTCATTAAGAGTAGCTGGATGATTTTCTGAACTTCTCAGCCTTCTATTGGGGTTGCCCCAAACCTGTTCAATCGGATTGAGATCTGGACTTCTTGCTGGCCATTCCATTCGAGAGACTTCAACCTCTTCAAGGTACTCCTGAACGATGCGCGCACGATGGGGTCTGGCATTAATTATCGTCCATAAAAATGAAATTTTCACCAATGTATGGGGCAAATGGCACTACATGATCTTCAAGAATGTTCCTTATATACTTATCAGCATTCATAGCTCCATTATCAACGACCACTAGGTCTGTGCGAGCAGTCAAAGATATTCCACCCCATACCATAATCGATCTTCCCCCGAAACCAGTAGTATTCAGGAAATTGCACTGAGCATATCTTTCATGTGGACGTCTGTATACAAGGGAACGTCGATCACAATGGTAGAGGCAGAATCTAGACTCATCTGTGAAGAGAACTCTTTCCCAATCGACCTCTTCCCAATGGATATGCTCTCTCGCAAAATCCAAACGCGCCCTTCGATTGGCTGGGGCAAGAGCTGGGCCTCTTGCCGCGACTCGAGGCCTTATATCATATTCTCTGAGGCGATTTCTTGTTGTCTGAGTGCTAATTTGCACCTCATGAGTTTGCTCACGCTGATTTTGAAGGAGGCGAGCGATTGCAAACCGTTGTCTCAACGAAGAAACTCTCAAGTAACGTTCTTGAATGGCAGTTGTTACCCGTGGTCTACCCTGTCCTGGTCTTCGGACATTCATACTTGTCTCCCTGAATCACTGCAACATTCTGGACACACTTGTATGAGAAACTCCCAACCTTTCTGCAATTCTTGTGTATGTCCACCCTTCTTCTCGCAAAACTACCGCGTGGGTACATTCCTCTTGGGTCAAATTGCGTGTTTCGCGTTGCATAGCGATCGAGTGTAGAAAATCAAACGAAAGAAAAACTATTGATCCAATATTGAGCCAATACATTCAAAATCTGATAATATCATCTATATCATGTATATGGACCGTAATGAACTCTTGGATTAATTGTATATCTCAGCCATTTTCGAAGAAAATTCAACAGAATGTGCAGGAATCATGGAAACTGAATCTTAGATTTTAAGAATTATGTATTTATAATTCTCTCATCAACCTTTACTGCAGAATATGCGATGTTCTGCTCTCTCAAAAGGCAAATTTCCCATTCCAAAAAAAGAAACACCGACCGATTGTAGTAGAGAACAGCTACAAAAATGGAATTGAATTTATTCATGTCCTTCGACACACACGAACACACATAATTGCACGTCAGTCCAGAACGAAAAACGCAGTAAAAACTGCCAAAATAAAGCTGGTACGAATGGCGCACACAATAAACGTCCGTAAAACAGTAAATCATCCGAATTTTATTAGTGCCCCGTCAATATAGCGAGAGCCTGACGTACGGTCAACATGAGCAGGTTGTGCAAGAATTCAATACAGGGTGAGCTACCCAATAATCCATCGTCAATACTTTCATTCAACGAAAAATAATTAGGTATTACCAGAGAGAACCACAATAATTTGGAAACGTAATCATCTCACAAATGAAGACATCTATCCACGCCTTCACTCCAAGCCCAACCTTGATCCGTCATCAATTTCTCACATTTCAACCAACTCGGGCAACAGACCATGAAACAGTAAACTGTTTTATTTTAACCAAATAATAGTAGCCATAAAAGTTTATCTGGACATCGCAGCACCATCCTCCATGTTTATTAATAAATCGTGAAGGCATATTTCGCTTATAAAACGTCACTTCTGTACATAAATGAAGAGGAATTTCAATTTTACACTTCCTGTGAGGGGACTACCAGTAAGGTGATAACTGCTTGCTAGGAACGAATACAAATTAGTGTAGAATAATTATGGCCATGTTGGCAACAGCTTTCTCATTCGTTAGAATGAAATCATGAACTGGGCGACTGAATAATGGGAGTAGAAGGATGTTGGAATGAGGTTGATAAAGAGTGATGATTTTGTTGTTATTGTGGTTTGTGCTTTCGATGCGTTTACTTATTGGGTTTTATTAGTGTAAGGACCACTGAAACTGTTGGATCTATTTGATAATGTTCATAGTTCATATTTAATCTAGTTACATAAAACGATTGTAGTTGTGAAAAAGATTAAAAAGTTGAAACAGTCATTTCTTTTCTTGGTCCATAAAACAGGCCCCAAACTCAACAGGACATTCCTGGACACATAGATTTAACATTTGGCGATCCTGCCAAGATTATGATGCTTTGTTGGCAGTTAAAACGGGAAACCCTGAGAACTGAAATTGAGAAGATATTTACTGATGTACTTTCCAGTTCTGGGATGAATACACGAGTAGAATATGGAAAAGAACAATTGACGATAAGGCAAAAAGAATTTTCGAACTTGATAATAAAATAGAAGAAATTTTGATGTCGGAAGAACCACTAAATAGAGACGAATTAATAAAATAATTCGAGGCGCAAGAATTATTACGAAATGAAATTATCGAGATCGAAGAAGAAATAAAGGAACTGCCAAATGTTTCTTCGAGAAGATCTACATTAGTCACAGGTTGGAATAAACCAATTATTATTGGTCATCATGCTCATCATGATCAGTATAAAGCTACTGATTTTTTGGTGCCATCAGCAGAGAAATTGGAAATGGTATTCAGACCTGAAGCAGGTAAAGTAATTAAATATGAAGTCAATACATATATGAGACCTGGTGTTGCAATGAGAATGTTCAATACTGATGAATCAATTGTTACACATCAGTCCAAGTCGCCTTGGAAAGGGGTAATCGAAAGTGTTGGAACACTAAAAACACTATCCTCAAAAAATATGATGGACGTTTCAAGGATATTTTCCAGGAAATTTATGATAAACAGTTTAGGTCAAAGTATGAGGCTGAAAAAAATTGGTATGAACATCGGGAGAAGCACCAACATGGAGGTGCAGAAAGAAGGCATATGTCCAAAACACACCAAAAGCACCATTGCTACACTGAGTAGATATACGAAATCGACCAGCAAGATTCAGAAGTGAAATTTAGGAGTGTTGAGGGAAAGAGAGAGTATTTGGAGTGGGTTCAGAGATTGAAGCAGTATCGTCGAATTTTGAAGGAACACTAAAGTATACACAACTTCCTTAGGCCGGAGGGTGTTGGATCTATATGATAATGTTCATAGTTCATATTTAATCTAGTTATATAAAACGATTGTAGTTGTCAAAAAGATTGAAAAGTTGAAACAGTCATTTCTTTCCTTCGTCCATAAAACAGGCCCCAAACTCAACAGGACATTCCTGGACACATAGATTTAACATTTGGCGATCCTGCCAGGATTGAGATGCTTTGTTGGCAGTTACAACGGGAAACCCGAGAACTGAAATTGAGAAGATATTTACTGATGTACGTTCCAGTTCTGGGACCAAGGATGAATACACGGTAGAATATGGAAAAGAACAATTGACGATAAGGCAAAAAGAATTTTCGAACTTGATAATAAAACAGAAGTAATTTTGATGTCGGAAGAACCACTAAATAGAGACGAATTAATAAAAGAATTCGAGGAGCAAGAATTATTACGAAATGAAATTATCGAGATCGAAGAAGAAACAAAGGAACTGCCAAATGTTTCTTCGAGAAGATCTACATTAGTCACAGGTAGGAATAAACCAATTATTATTAGTCATCATGCTCATGATGATCAGTATAAAGCTGCTGATTTTGTGGTGCCATCAGTAGAGAAGTTGGAAATGGCATTCACACCTGAAGTAAGTGAAGTAATCAAATATGAAGTCAATACTTATATGGGACCTGGTGTTGTAATGGGAATGTTCAATACTGATGAATCAATTGTTACACATTCATCATTCCAAGTCGCCTTGGAAAGGGATTATCCAAAGTGTTCGAACAGTAAAACACTATCCTCACGAAATATGATGGACGTTTCAAGGATTTTTTCCAGGAAATTTATGATAACAGGTTTAGGTCAAAGTATGAGGCTAAGAAAATTTGGTATGAAAATCGGGAGAAGCACCAACATAAAGGTGCAGAAAGAAGGCATAGGTCCAAAACACACCAAAAGCACCATTGCTACACTGAGTAGATATACGAAATCGACCAGCAAGATTCAGAAGTAAAATTTAGGAGTGTTGAGGGAAAGAAAGGGTATTTGGAGTGGGTTCCCAGATTGAAGCAGTATCGTCGAATTTTGAAGGAAAACTAAAGTATACCCAACTTCCTTAGGCCAGAGAATGTTGGATCAATATGATAATGTTCATAGTTCATATTTAATCTAGTTATATAAAACAATTGTAGTTGTCGAAAAGATTAGAAAGTTGAAACAGTCATTTCCTTCCTTGGTCCATAAAACAGGCCCCAAACTCAATAGGACATTCCTGAACATATAGATTTAACAGAAACATCTTCAGCTCGAGCTTTCATTGACAATGCGCACTCTCAATTAGCACATTGAAATGTTTGAAAAAGGAAATGAGGACTAACTGAATGTTACCATTCCTCGTTTCTCCTTCAAGAAAATGGCTCCGAAACTTCTTCAACATAACAACAACATAACAAAAGTTACTGTTTTGTTTGGAGTGAAGTTATATTTCACCAATACGAAAAATGGAACCGCTAGGCTCTACTGGTGCTCAAAATCAGAAGGTGTATCAGTGACCATATAATTAATCTTTTCTGAATAATTCCCGACTGGTATGACAAATTTTGGGAGGATTCCGAACAAGTTGCTCTCCTTCGAATTTCGAATAAGCTAATTGATTAGTCACATCGCCAACACAATGGCCGATTGTTCGCGACACTGAAATCATCGCGACATATTTCCATGGGACCACAGATCACTCGGAAATTTGTGCCACCTAGTTCTCCTCTCCCGTCCAAGTAGGCTTCGTCCAACCCACTTCACCTCCATTCGTGTTTCCTTTCCAGATCGAAGCTGCCGATAAAAATATGACATCGACAAATGACTGATGTGCATAAGTAATTCCGATAATTTTTCAACTTTATTCACTAATTTGTATTCGTTTCTGGTCTCGATCATCGCCGCACACTCTGAGCAGGAAGTACGAAATTGAAATTCCTCTTCATTTGTGTAGCGGAGTGGTTTTTTATAGTTGAAATATGCGTGTATGATGAATTGACTGAAGGTGAGGTCGAATTGAGTGGCAATTTTCAAGGAATGACAGGCAATGTCGCCGATTCAACAGAAACTAAATAATGGAGCCTTTCTAACGAACCTACTCAATGTGTAGCCTGCTGAAATTTTTTTTCGAATATTTTAATAATTATGATAATATTATTCTGATAATAATCAAACTGTCAAACTGGCGCCATAAGAAATTTGTATGCGACACCTAAACCTCCAATATTTTCAGTATTTTTAGTTGACGTTTGTTCTTTTACAGTTAATGATTATATAAATTTCGATTTTGACTTGTAATTTATCGTGTTTTTTTTGTGACAGAATTTTCGATAGGGATAACAGTGATTTGAAAGACGGTAGAAGCCATGTTGTTTTGACATTTCTGTTCATTAAGCATTGACAAATTATCATGGAAAGACTCACGCCGCAACAACGTTTAAAAATTGTTGCATTTATTTTCAAAATCAGTGTTCCATTCGCCAAACCTATAAAGCACCTCGTGAAATTTGTGGTTTACATAATCGTCCATCAGAGCAGCTTTTTCGTCAACTACCGATAGATTTTGGACAACATTTTCTCTACTCTTGATGAAGATCTAGATTTCTCTATTCGTCGACGTTCACAACAATTTGGACTTGCATCCTCCACATGGAAAATTTTGCGTAAATATCTTGGTCTATACTTCCATACAAGATCCAATAGGTTCAAGAACTAAAGCCACTTGACCGTAACAATTGATTTATTGAAAGAAAGATTTGGCGATGGAATTATTTCGAGAAATGGTCCAATTGATTGGCCTTCAAGATCATGGTACATAACTCCAATGGATTATTTTCTTTGGGGTTATGTCAAGTCATTGGTTTATGCTGATAAACCAGAAACAATAGACGCTTTGGAAGCCAACATAAATCGTGTTCTTGCTGAAATAAGGCCTGAATTTTTTGAAAAATTGGTCCAAAATTGATCTGGTCAAATGGGGTTCCTCAGAGCTAGTCGTGGTGGACATATGCCGAAAATTACTATTTTCGGCAACCGTCCCGGAAGTGGGTACTTAAGTCCCGGTTGCTGGATTTACTAACTCGAGGGCGTAGATTAAGAATATGCAATCAGATATTTTCTATAAAATATAGTTTTCGAGTAATGACCTTGAAAACACCCTACAAAAATGACTAAATTTTCCACAAAAAGTTGGAAATTTCCTGAAATATCAAACCTGGGAAGAAACTAATTACAGATTCGTAATCTACGACCTCGAATTAGTGAAAACACTATACAGGGTCTTTCACGAGGAACCTCACCCATATTTATACGGGAAACTACTGAACGTATTTTCATGAAATTCAGCACTTATAAGTATTTCACGATGCTGATGAAATCTAAAATATTTTCAAGGCATGAGCACCTCCGGTTTTTCCGGAAATGACGTCAACTTCCGTTTTTCAAATTAGAACACCATTTTTTTATTGCAGAAATAGATTCCTTAGAAAATTTCAAGTTATTTTGATGTAACATTTTTCAGTTTTGGTTGGAAAATTCTCTCTGAGCGGGAAAATTCGAAAAAAAAATCGAAAATAGAGCTCCGCTGAAACAACAATAACTTCGAGGTTTTTGGGTGGAAAATTTTCATTTTTGGGATTTTTCAAGATGTAAGATTGATGTATCCACTTTTAAAATCGAAATCGCGATTCATGATACAGGGGATGAAAAAATCGCTTTCAAAGTTAGGGATGACAAAATCGTGAAAAATAAATTTTTTCAAATCAGAACCCCATTTTTTTATGGCAGATATTGAATCTACGTTAAAAAATAATGTGAGTGTATGCATCACACCCTTGCCCTAAAGTGGATATTTTCTGAGTTATTCACAAAAAACTGTTTTTCGTCTTGAATTTTCAGCTATTTCTTTTCCCTTCACGCCAAAAAGATGAAATTTTCAGGAACTGTTACTTAAACCATGTTTAAGATTTTACTACCCTAATATGCAAGAGAAAAAAGTTACAGGTTGTTCCTAAATAGATGGCGAATTTGGATTCGAATTTGTATCGGAAACCTCTTTATTTCAACTAATCGGCCATCGGTTTTCTCTCCAGTGATAAATAAATAATTCCTTATGAACCATATGCAAAAACTTACCATGTTTTACATTCTTTTTTTTAATGATAGATATCATTAATTACATGCTACTGAATAAAGAGGAATTTGGCAGATGTAATTAATGATATCTATCATTAAAAAAAAAGAATGTAAAACATGGTAAGTTTCTGCATATGGTTCCAAGGAATTATTTATTTATCACTGGAGAGAAAACCGATGGCCGATTAGTTGAAATAAAGAGGTTTCCGATAAAAATTCGAATCCAAATTCGCCATCTAGGAACAACCTGTAACTTTTTTCTCTTGCTTATTAGGGTAGTAAAATCTTAAACATGGTTTAAGTAACAGTTCCTTAAAATTTCATCTTTTTGGCGTGAAGGGAAAAGAAAAAGCTGAAAATTCAAGACGAAAAACAGTTTTTTGTGAATAACTCAGAAAATATCCACTTTAGGGCAAGGGTGTGATGCATACACTCACATTATTTTTTAACGTAGATTCAATATCTGCCATGAAAAAATGGGGTTCTAATTTGAAAAAATTGATTTTTCACGATTTTGTCATCCCTAACTTTGAAAACAATTTTTTCACCCCCTGTATCATGAATCGCAATTTCGATTTTTAAAGTGGATACATCAATCTTACATCTTGAAAAATCCCAAAAATTAAAATTTTCCATCCAAAAACCTCGAAGTTATTCTTGTTTCAGCGGAGCTCTATTTTCGATTTTTTTTTCGAATTTTCCCGCTCAGAGAGAATTTTCCAACCAAAACTGAAAAATGTTACATCAAAATAACTTGAAATTTTCTAAGGAATCTATTTCTGCAATAAAAAAATGGTGCTCTAATTTGAAAAACGGAAGTTGACGTCATTTCCGGAAAAACCGGAGGTGCTCAAGCCTTGAAAATATTTTAGATTTCATCAGCATCGTGAAATTCTTATAAGTGCTGAATTTCATGAAAATACGTTCAGTAGTTTCCCGTATAAATATGGGTGAGGTTCCTCGTGAAAGACCCTGTATTTTGGTGGCCATCTGAGAGTATGATTTCACCCTGTATACACGAAAAACGAACCGAACCGCCTCGGAAATTCGACTCCTTAAATCCCCGACGCAGACAAAAACGGCCGAGTCGAAATTCCGCCTTCCGAACGGCCGAATTCCGCCTACAATTTTTTACCATTTTCGGGAGATCTGGTAATGCGCATTCCATACTCAAAAATAAACGGTCGACGCGTCCCGTGTGCGGCATACTAAGGAGTCCGCCGTCGTTTTTCGCGAAAAAGTGGCCGATGAGAACCGGTTAATTAGTCATTTAAATAAAATGTCAATTTTGAAGCGCGCAGACCATTATTCTCGGTAAAAACGCAGTCACTCTTTCGCGGATCGCATTGTGTGCATGCAAGTTTCGAATTTAAAAGGTTGATGGGACTGGGCAAGTCCGGTTGGGGGAGGGGGGAATGGACGAGGAACGGTGAGAGTTTTGGGAGCTTTTCCCCGGCAAGATGGCGAAATGAAAAAATAGTCCCAGTTTTTTAATTGTGAAGCAGTCGTATCGGGAAACTTCGATCGTGATCATGATTTGTGAAATTTACTATTTTTTTTTTTTAGTCCGTACAGGTCTCCTTTGTCATTTTCACCCAAAAAGTTGGGATTTTCGGAAACGATTTCATTATGCCCAGAGATTTTTTGGACAATGCTTATCAATAATATATAAATAAAAAGTGTATACGATCACAGTAGCGGGAGCTATGACGATATGAAATTTCGATTTTTGAGAAAATGCCATTTGGCAGTTGAAAATCTAAACTATGATAGATGAAGCCTTTTTATTGAATTCAGCATCCCCGAAAACCTATATTTTGATATCAAACTTGTCCATATAATCCGTCTTTGACCTGATTTTTTCTAGTTTCATGTTTTCCATTTTTCATTTTCAAGTTTTGTTCAGAGGCTCACAGCACTCAAAGTAAGGGTGATACTGATGGTCCTTATGGGTTTTGTGAATGGTTCAAATGGGCAGTAGATCGTGCAGATAGAAAAACGCGTTTATATTCGCTAGGGATTTCGTGGTGATGAGGAATATGATGTTTTGGGGGGTCTTATCCCTTTGTCATTTTTCACCCAGAAAGTTGGGATTTTCGATTTCGATTTTATTATGCTCAGAGATTCTTTGGACAATGCTGACTAACAATATACAAACAAAAGGTGGATACCATCGCGGGAGTGAGAGCTATGACGATTTTAAAATTCGATTTTTGAAAAAAATGCCTCTTCGCAGGTGGAAATCTAAAGTAGGTATGATAGATAGGGCCTTAAATTATTTTTTATTGAATTCAGCGTCCTCGAAAACCTATATTTTGATACCAAACTAGTCCATATAGTCCTTCTTTTACTCGATTTTTTCTTGTTTCTTGTTTTGCATTTTTCATTTTTCATTTTCGAGTTTTGTTCAGAGGCTCACAGCACTCAAAGTATAGGCAATACCGATCAGCCAAATGGGTTTTGCGAATGGCTCGAATGGGAAGTAGATCTTCTAGGTGGAAAAACGCCTTTGGATTTGCCAGGGATTTCTTGGCGATGACAAATATGGTGTTTATGAGGGGTCCTACCCTTTTGTCATTTTTCACCCAGAAAGTTGGGATTTTCGATATCGATTTTATTGTGCTCTGTTAAATCTATGTGTCCAGGAATGTCCTGTTGAGTTTGGGGCCTGTTTTATGGACCAAGGAAAGAAATGACTGTTTCAACTTTATAAATCTATTTGACAACTCCTGACAACTACAATTGTTTTATATAACTAGATTACTATGAATATTATCATATAGATCCAACATCCTCCGGCCTAAGGAAGTTGTGTATACTTTAGTGTTCCTTCAAAATTCGACGATACTGCTTCAATCTCTGAACCCACTCCAAATACTCTCTCTTTCCCTCAACACTCCTAAATTTCACTTCTGAATCTTGCTTGTCGATTTCGTATATCTTCTCAGTGTAGCAATGGTGCTCTTGGTGTGTTTTGGACTTATGCCTTCTTTCTGCACCTTCATGTTGGAGCTTCTCCCGATGTTCATACCAATTTTTATTAGCCTCATACTTTGACCTAAACTGTTTATCATAAATTTCCTGGAAAATATCCTTGAAACGTCCATCATATTTCTTGAGGATAGTGTTTTTAGTGGTCAAACACTTTGGATAACCCCTTTCCAAGGCGACATGGAAAAATGAATGTGTAACAATTGATTCATCAGTATTGAATATTCCCATTGCAACACCAGGTCCCATATGAGTATTGACTTCATATTTGATTACCTCACCTACTTCAGGTGTGAATACCATTTCAAACTTCTCTGCTGATGGCACCACAAAAGCTTTATACTGATCATCATGAGCATGATGACCAGTAATAATTGGTTTATTCCAACCTGTGACTAAGGTAGATCTTCTCGAAGAAACATTTGGCAGTTCCTTTATTTCTTCTTCGAACTCAATTATTTTATTGCGTAATAATTTTTGCTCCCTGAATTCTTTTATTAATTCGTCTCTATTTAGTGGTTCTTCCGACATCAAAATTTCTTCTATTTTATTATCAAGTTCGAATATTCTTTTCACCTTATCGTCAATTATTCTTTTCCATATTCTACTCGTGTATTCATCCTTGGTCCCAGAACTGGAACGTACATCAGTAATTATCTTCTTAGTTTCAGTTCTCAGGGATTCCTGTTTTAACTGCCAACGAAGCAATATAATCCTGGCAGGATCGCCAAATGTTAAATCTATGTGTCCAGGAATGTCCTGTTGAGTTTGGGGCCTGTTTTATGGACCAAGGAAAGAAATGACTGTTTCAACTTTATAAATCTATTTGACAACTCCTGACAACTACAATTGTTTTATATAACTAGATTACTATGAATATTATCATATAGATCCAACATGCTCAGCGATACTTGGCACAATACTGATTAACAATATACAAACAAAAAGTTGATACGATCATACGAACGGGAGCTATGACGATACGAAATTTTGATTTTTTGAAAAAATGCCACCTATATTTTGATACCAAACTTGTCCATATAGTCCTTCTATAACCTGTTTTTTTCTAGTGTTATGTTTTGCATTTTTCATTCTCGAGTTTTTTCTCCAGCTCAAAGCACTCGAAGTTTAGGTTTAATTCATCAGCCGAAAAGGGTTATTCTTCTACCGTTCGAATGGAATGAAGGATTTTCTCTAGGAAAAAAAATGATAGCACTGCTGTTTGTTAACAAATATCCAAACCAAAATATTTCCCACATAAGTAAAACATTGGTCCTTCGAGCGTAATAATTGAATCAAACGGATCGCTCTCTCCTAACTCTCATCAAATTTCATTCCACCTCCAAAGAACTCCACGCCGGCCGCCCCTGCAGCCAGACGTTCTCTGAACAGTTCCGAAAAATAAGAGCAAAAACGCTCACAAAAGCATATTTCAATAACCTGCGGACTCGTCGTTCATAAAACCATTTCTATATTGTCGAAAATGAAAAGGGTCAGTCGGAACGACAGAGGAGGACGAAGAAACAATCGCAGGAGGTAAACAAATAGGAGACACACGAGAACCACGAATGCGAAAGGGAGACGGAAAGCATTTCGCCAATGCCGCGAGCGAGACGAGACGATCCGTATGGTTTTCGGGGCACAGGACCTTATCTGGGACTCTCACATTTGGTCTCGGGGGTAATCCCACAGTCTGATCCGGTGATGACGAGGAACACTACCCTGGGCCTATGAATGCTAAGCTTCTAGATTGAGATATTGCATTGATGGAAGTTCCGAGGGAAGTCAGGATCATCAACGAATTAATGCAGTCGACATGTAATTCATACAAAAGGAGTTTTCTGTACATTTTCTATTTCTGAAATCATCAGCAAAGGCTACACCAGCTACATGGCTAGTTTTCCCCTGACGTCGGAATTTTATAAACTCAATACTACCCGGTTATAGAGTTACCTATATATAGTTATAGTGAAAAGGGGTTACAGTCCACTGCGACCTTAAGGTCTATTGTGTCCCCTGACAGAGCTGTTATCACCGCGCCTCCTACAGCTCGCCCTCCAGTTCCAGAGATTTGATGAAATCCAGTATCTGGCTTCAAGGAGGATAACGCCCCACTTCTACAAGTTTCTTGTCCAAAGCAGTCTTCCCTTCGGCTTGCAATGGCATAGCATTCCGTACCTAGGTGAATAGGAGTTTCTTCCTCCTCCCCAAAGAATCTACACTCATCAGTGTCCGTAAACCAATTATCAACAGATGCTTCTTTAGGCGACAAGGTCCTGTGAGAAAGCCAGTGAGTAGGTGAAGTTGGTTTTCACTGAGATCCAGATATTTTTTGGATCTAGCAGTTTTCAAGGTCCGGAGGAACTTTTTGGAGTGATCCATCCCTGGGAGATTCCGCCAGAGTTTTTCTCTATCGGTTTTCTCGTTCAGCATAAACTCATTCTTATAGGTGCATTTTCCTATACCACAGAAGGGTTCTGGGCCAGTGAGTGGCGTTTGTGCGCCCTTTCTGGCCAGTGTATTAGCCTCTTCGTTTCCTACGATTCCCGAATGACCGGGAACCCAGATTAAAAAGACCTTATTCTTCCTGCCTACCTCATTGAGTTTGTTTCGGCAATCCCAAATCAGCTTTGAGTCAATGACGTATGAGCTCAGTGCTTTAAAAGCAGCTTGACTATCTGTATGAATAGCTATATCGCACTTCTGATAGTTTCTTTCTAGATGTATACCTAGACATCTTCCGATTGCAAGTATTTCCGTTTGAAGGACGCTTGTACAGGAGCCTAACGATAGTGCACACTTGGTACTTGTCCCGTAAATCCCAGCGCCAGCTCCTGTAGCGGTTTTAGAATCATCTGTATGCCATTTCATTGTATTTTCTTTGAGATTGTAGTTGGTGTATTCCCTTTCCCAATCCTCTCTTTTACTCAGCATTGTACTGAAGTTCTTCTCAGTGCTTAATTTCTTGATCATTACATCACAAGGAAGGTTTGCAGATGAGGTGTTAGTCATTCAGGGAGGACCAAGCTCTCTGAAACCTGACCCTCTCTTCGCCTGCTCCTTCTTTAGATACTCTGAGGATGGCCTCATGGGCTACCCGGTTAGTATTACATTAATTCACTGACAGCCTTCACATAATCATCACGAGATCGAAGAAAAACACCTTAAATATAATCAATTTCCCCTTTTATAAGATATATAAAATACACGACAAATATCGTGTTTGTAACATTTTTATTGTTATTATTCCAATAAAGTTAGTAGTTGAGTACACCCTAAATGTATTCACTCAATTTCAATCGAGAAATATAAAGGGAATCGTATCAGGCAAGTATTTGGCCCATTTTTTTTCAAATGGCTTCATCATTTCACAAGAGTCGAATTCGGAAAAATGGAAAATAAAAAAAGATTCATTTTGGCCTCAAGAATCTACAGTAGAAATATTATGTACAAGTCAAAGACTAAACCTGTATTATTTCTTTGAAATATTATTATTTCTAACCTGAAAACTCCTCAGATACATATTAAATCGTAATGAATATTGAATTTACATCAAATTAATTCATTAATAAGACGTCTTGAGTAATGAAGAGTAAACACAATTCACTCATCTCAACGAAAGCTTCCAGACCAGACGGTCCGTCCAATACAGTCCATCGGGGCAAAACGTCGACCAGATGAAAAAGAAGAATGCAACAACGCCGAAAGCTCGATGCTCCGTCTCCCTCCATCCCACATATTTATTACCGACTGGGAATTTTATGGTGTAGCATTTTTATTGCTGACGAGTTTTAAAAATTCAAAAAACGACTTAAAATCGCAGACAAAATAAATCATAAAGCCGTCGGAATTTGAAAAATGAACAAAAAATCGACCGGCCGTCTTAAAATTTCGCCAGGCTTTTAATTACATTTTTAAATGAGTTCGTTCTCTGTGGAAATGTTTTAGGGCGCTCTAGCGCGCATTTATATGGGTTTATTAATTTTAATTTGGCGAACGATACGTTTTCAAAACTCTGTTATGGGGGACCGGCCTGACTTACGATGGCAGCTTTGAGAAATCCGAGTTAATTAGCTTTTTTCCAAGTGTCTGAATGTAGCTCGCTCGCTGCCCATTGTATTTCGGGATTGCTAGGTACTTCGGTACCTAAGAATGGGCTCTTTATGCCTATCTGGGAATCCGAGCAGCCAGTTCTTATTTTTCAGGAATTTTATATGTGGTCATCGATTGTCTCCAATGGAACGCAAAAGGTCGAGGAGTTTGTAGATGTTTGATGTTTTCCTCTCTGTATTAATCAACTATGCAGGGTGTTTAGAAATTAATGAACTAGTCCGTGTGATTCAAATTTCTTCAGACGAGACAATTTTTTTTCCCTAGTTGGTAGTTCCATTGTCCCAGTTGGGATTTATGCAAATTACCAAAGAGGACATTGGTCAGATAGAAACATCTTCACTTCAATTTAATATTTAATACGTGGTTTTTATCGACATTCATTATTCTTTTATTTGAATTTTGTACTTCATTGACATTTATTTTTAATCAAAAATAGAGGATAACGTCCTAGTCCATTTCTCTCAATTTCTTTTTAATATTTTACTGAAAGATGCAACGGAAACAATGAATTTTTAATGCGTATAAAATGTATAATTTCATCCATTTTATCTCCCGTATTTGTGGTATATAAAGTGTGACAAGAAAAACCTTGAACATTTGTTAATATTATATTTAAGCCGTTTCGAAGTGGCTTCCTTTGGCGGCGATACACAGCTTCAGACGCTTCTTGAAATTTTCGGCAATGAGCCGCAGCTCCTCGAGCGTTAATCGGTTCCATTCCCGGCGCAGAGATTGCTTCAGCAACTCCAAATTTTCGTGATTTTTTGCACAAGCCCAGTGCTCCAACATCGACCACACGCTGTAGTACATTGGGTTGAGATCCGGTTAGTAGTGCGGCCATTCTGCAGATGAGATGAAACAAGGAAAATGGGTCTTACACCATGACCATTCTTGCGTCATTTTCGCTTTGTGAGCCGGAGCGGAGTCCTGTTGAAAGGTCCAATGCCTATCGCCGAAGTGCTGCTTGGCCCACGGAAGTACTACGGCCTCGGGGATGTCGCAGCGGTAGACTTCTCGATTGATTTTGACCCCTTGATCCACGAAAACTAAGGGAGTTTTACCACTGCCGCAAATTCCGCCCCAGACCATGACGGATTGCGGATTTTGACGGTGTACCGGGAGCCTCTACGGACCAGACTCTGTCGTTTTGGTGGTTGTGGGATTGTTCTACGGTGAAAATCTTCTCGTCTATAAAGAGAATTCGCTCCCATTGCTGACCGGCGGCAAGACGAAGGAGTTGGCGGCAACTTTGGAGTCGTACGCGCTTGTTTTCCTCCGTGAGGAGTTGAACTTTTTGGAGCTTGTATGGCTTGAGGTGGAGCTCCTTTTTGGCAATTTGACGGACTGATTCGCGGTTGATACCGGTCTCACAGGCTATTTTCCTCATGGAAACCCTCGGATTTCGATTGACTCTCTTCTTGACGATGTTGCGATTGCTAGGTGTATTGACAGTGAGTTTTCTACCACTTCCTGGACGACGACCATCATGGCCAAGCTCCTCGAAACGACGAATCACATCGGACACGGTTTGTCGAGACACATTGAGCAAACGAACAATTTCGCATTGACGCCTACCTTGACGAAACAGCTCCAAAATCGCACTACGTTTGTTTGACATTCTAAAACTCTGTGAAATGAAATTATATCAAACTGAAAATTCACATATTAGTACAGGAAAGTGTAGAGAAACCAAGAGAATAAAAATTATTTGGCTAATGCGCTGAAATACTTTTGTTCCAGACCACAGCAAAATTTGTCCGAAGTTTTTCTTGTCACCCTGTATTATTAGATATCTGTAGATCAAATGTTGACCCATCAGAGAAATTTTAATCCTTCCTCGTTCTGTGATTTCCGAATGAGAATTGGACAAAGTTGAGAAAGATTCTGACAACATTGTTACCTTGTAGTGCGATCAGAGAGTTGATAATTTTTCTGCGATTTGGTGGTATTCAAAATCCAGAGAGGCATCGAGTTTATCTTTTTCAAGTAGTTTAAGATCTTTTATGGGAAATGTTGCCAACCCTTGTTGTCTCTCGAAGAGGTGATCACAATTGGCCACCGAGACCTTGTGACACACATGGAAAATTTAAAATTCCCAGGTATTGAAATATCATCAATGCAAAAAAGTGACTATTTATTCTTCATCCCCTAAAAAAAATGAAAGAAACCACCCCGATCACCCGAAATCCTTGAACCTCGCCGAAAAAACTCACCAAAATAAATAAAATATCCTAATTCCCATTTAAATATCCCCGATCATCCCCAATACTTCCGATAAATAAATAACAGTAAGTAAAATATTGTGACAGGTTGTTAATAGCCATGACCACATCCACCTATTGTAGCCCAAGAGGGTCCTTTCTATCCCGTCGGCTGACCGGGGACGTCTCTATCCACTTAAACCGATCTCTCGCCCAACAAAGGGTCCTCCTTGACCAACTACCTCCTGTGGTGTCGACGCACAATGAGGGATCCGCTACTTAGCGATAATTATTCATCTTAGAAAAACTCCCCTTGGCACCATGATACCTCCGCAAAAAATCTTTTCTCAGCTAATAAAAAATCGGAAAAAAACGCATGAGAATGCACGAGGGAAGAATCGTTATTTTGTGCGACAATTAGAGGAAAACGAGGTCAATGCGTTGGGGTTTGATCCAATTTAGGGAAATTTCACGGTTCGGTGGGAAAATGCGTTTAAAGGTTGGGACGAGGATGCGGCTTTCTGATTTATGAGGTTGGCAATTTGTGACAATATCCGCTGTGGACGATGACCGTTTCCGATTGTTGTGATTAGCTTCGTTATTTGAAGCCTTCGAAGGGGAAGATTCATTTTAATTTTTTCGGACAGAATTATTTCCATTTTTGCCAATAAGATTCTAAGGCCGGGTTTAACCAAAGGATTTAATCCTTAGACTATAGGAAAAAGGACACGCACCTTTCAAAAATAAAAAGTCAAGACAATTTTCAAAATCATCAGGACTAAACTGGGTAACTGTACAACTACGAACTCAAAATGTAGCAGAAATCGTTTTCTGAATCTGTGGCCAGTTCTTTCATTTATTTCGTACCGCTTTTTTAATTCTGTGTTACTGAACGTTTTAAATAGTGTTGTCAAAACGATATCGCGTTTCATTGTTTATCAAAAGTGAAATTTGTATTTATTTCTGAATATTATTAGCAGAATACGTTGAAAAATGGTTCGTATGTGTCTTGTTTTTGGTAAATTGGACTGTTTGAATCCTGATTTGAGTTAAGACAGGCAGGTTTACTCTTATCATTCGAAGTAACACCACGCCAATGGACCTTCCAAAGTTATATCCTGGAATGTTGTCACGGCAGAACCAAATGATATTGCTATCCTTTTTGCTTACCTCGAAACTGACTAAATTTTGGATTCAGCAATTCTCGAATTTATGAATGAGATGCTGTGTCCCCTCTTTCTACGGTCTGAGGAGTGACCCATTATTTTGAAGGTTTTTGAACTTGTATTTTCATGACTAGTTTGAAAAAAATTTGTTTTGCGTACTTTGCGTTGGAAGTTATGGGTAAAGTGCATCAAGTGGGCGAGAGATGTTGAGATGTTTGAATCGTTCATTTATATCTGCATCTGTAGTCTTATTGGTCAAACTTTCATAACAACGCTCTCTTCGACCGCCCTAAAAGACTGCCAGGATCGTACTCGGAACGGACTGTGGATGGTACTGGATAGAAATCATGATACTATTTAAGTAGCATGGATGGAAATGATTCAATAATTTGAGTCAGCAATTCCCACATTAGAACTCTTTTCCTCAGAAACTCTAGTGCAAAATTTCTGTTATGATTTGCAACTGTCATAAACATTTTATATCCGACGTACCCTATTTTTTTATTTTTGTTTGTTTTTATATTATTACCTACTAAATAATTTCTTTTTCTGATGCTCAAGATTGCGTCGAGGTAATTCCAGGAAACACCAGAGTTTTAGAGATTTGGGTGGAATCTTGCAAGATTCCGACAAAGAAATTCCGGGAAACACCAGATATGGATCCTTTTCCCTAATGGGTGAAAGCCATCTTGATTTGCATAAATATCGAAGTTTTCAATCGACAAGACTCGTAAAAGATCTCTGTTCAAATTTATAATGGTCATATACTTGTAATATCCGAAATATTTTTAGTTTTGGTCCAAAATTTTATATTATTTTGTACGAAACTCTTTGTCGGCTGCTCAAAATTCCGACAAGGTAATTCCGGGAAACACCAGATTTGGGTCCATTCCTTCAATGGGTTAAAGCCATCTTGATTTGCATAAATATCGAAGTTTTCAATTGACAAGACTAGTTAAAATACCTAGAGCTACTGTGAAGGTCTAGCTGTTCAAAGTGTTTATAGATTTTGTTGTGAAAAGTTATTGTGTTAGAAAATCTTTTGACAAAGTGTATATAGTGTTTATAGAAAAATGTCGAATTCGGAAACGGATACTGCATCTGAGGGTGATATTGGGGACCACCACGAAAAGGTCCACAAGGTCGCATTTCTCTGCTGAAGAGAAAGATAATTTTGAACATTTTTCGAAAAGAATTGGAAGAACATCCTGATTTATCGAAAAGAGACTTAGTAGGAATTGTTTCGAAATCCTCAGAGATGATTCAAATGTATTCAGAATTCTCAGAGAATATAAAGAGAATAAAACATTGACGCCAACTAAGAGGATAGCCCAGTCGTTAAAAATAATCGATTCGGTTGACGATTTCGATATGAACCTCATCAGAAGAATTGATTTTGATTTGAACACATGTATAATTGAAGACTTTTCCATGAACTTGCTATGTTTAAATATATATTTCACTTAGATGTGTTGTATGAATTGCATTCGTATAAAAATATCATTGTTCTCTTTAAACAATGATATTATTCAGTTAAAACCTTAGACCAATGATATTATTCAGTTAAAACCTTAGACTATGGTTAAAACTGAACGACTGTGTGACATCTCCTCGATTCGACTCTGGACGGAAAGTTACTATACGAAGGCCCGCCAACCGCCAAACTTGTTGATATTGCCCCTTCTTACATTTGAACAGAGTATAGGTCATTAAGTTCTTTTCCAATGTTTTATCGACGTTATGTATAGCTCTTCTTACATTTGTTAGGTTTATTGTTATTGTTGATACATTAATCAGTTGAATCACACTTGAAGTGTTGGATGAAAGTGGAATTTTGGCTTATCCAATTCTCGAATTTATGAATGAGATGCTGTGTCTCCTATTTCTAGGGTCTAAGTTTCAATATCGGTCAAGCAAGATTCATGGAACATATACTCCATTCACTTTTATAAAGTAGCCCGGGTGGCGCTGGAATTCTGACACATTTCACCGCGTATATTTTGAAAATGTAATGTTATACTCATTCTTCTGTCAGATATGGACGCAACGTTGCCGTTTCTACATATAAATCGTAGAAATTACGTATTTATCAAAATGTTTATTTACTTTGGGAAAACAATGAATTTGAGGAAATATTATGTGAATTCAATAATTCCAAAGACCTGACGAATATTGAGGAAACTTTTTTTCTGTTAATACTGGGAATATTTCACCTATATAAATATGGTTGGAAGATTCAGTTATGCTTTGTTCTTATACGGACATCATCAAGAATCGAGTGTTGAAATTTTACTGAAAAATAATGGACAGAATAGTTCGTTAATTTGTGATAGTTCATTAACCCAATAGAAAAACTTTTAGACGAACAGAAGAGACGGGCGTATGGAAATTCCCACTTTTCAAAATTCTCAAGAAATAAAGCCTACAGAGGACAATTAAATACCTCTTTGCGCAACTTGAAATACTCCAGTATAAAAATGTATTGATACTACGAATCTTGTGTCACAACTCACAGTTAAAGCTTAAAAGAACTAACTCCATTCACAAAGTTAAAAAAGAGTAATCAGAAAGTAGACTTGGCAATGTCGCTTGATTTTCACGAGTGCCAACCTGCGTCCGCTTTAAGTAAAAGAACTTGATAAACCTAAACTATATAGGAGTATACTCTTGTGATTCAGGTTGAGGACAACCTGTTACCCAGCCCCATTATATGGATGCCTGAAGAGTGGAAATATGTGGAGTGTATACAGGGTGGCGCAACCCTCACTCAAACGCCGAGTTGTAGGTCGCGTCAAGAATTAATCCCACCGTCGTCGCCAATTATGTAATGTTCTCGATTTAGCGACACTCAACTGCCGCGTCGACTCTCGTTGCGCCGCCGAATCTATCCCGCACAGGCGGCAAAAACAAGCCGAAAATCAGGACCGGAAAATGAATGATGGCCCCTTAACACCCCCGGCAGAATCTCCGAACACCGGAATCAACGAAACATAATTGCGCAAAAACAGGCGTACCGATCGCAATAAACCAGACAACCAACAACGTTCCCAACTTTGCCGTTTCTGAAATTGTCGCGTCGCGCACAGAAATTACAACGCCGTTTGTGTCACGTTCGGCGGATGTTCCGCTGACGCGAAGTGGTAAAAAGTGCCGGGAAATTCAAATTCGGCGGCCCGATCGATCCGTCATTGTCAAAAACAGGGGGTCGGGAACACGGAGGTGTCCTCCTAAAGCGTGTCGTCGGGCCAATTAACATAGGGATCTGCATAATGCGGAATCTGGGAACGGGAGAGTTTCAGATTTCGCAACTCGGTGTCGCGGTTTTTTGGGCGGATTTAAGTTTCGCGTAAGTTCGCCGGGGGACGTGTTTTGACGTCATTAATAAGGGGTGATTACGGGTCTGTCGCTGTCGCGAAGAAACGTTCTTGGAGGTTTTTCGGCAGGGAGCTCTCGATTAATCACGAATTCGCGGGATGTCTTTGGATTTGAACTTCGTCGCCGGTTAATGCGAAGAGATTCCCCCTCAATTCGAGTCACTAAGGAACAAGCTCAAGCCGCTCATATTTGTCAATTATATCTCGCAGGATTGCAGGCGTCTATGCGGCAGGAATTGGGCTGTAACCCAAAAATACTGCGATGGATGTATGTCATGATTGTAAGACCTATAGTCACATATGGGGCAGTAGCCTGGTTTGCTAAGACAAGTCAGGTAAGTACGAGGAAAATGTTCGACAAAGTACAAAGGCTTGCCTGTGTGCATCACGGGAGCTATGAGAACGTGCTCAACCAGGGCGCTTGGGATAATCACAGACCTCACACCTCCACATCTAGTGATTGATAGGGTAGCCCATGAGGCCATCCTCAGAGTATCTAAAGAAGGAGCAGGCAATGAGAGAGTCAGGTTTCAGAGAGCTTGGTCCTCTCTGAATGACTACACCTCATCTGCAAACCTTCCTTGTGATGTAATGATCAAGAAAGTAAGCACTGAGAAGAACTTCAGTACAATGCTTAGTAAAAGAGAGGATTGGGGAAGGGAATACACCAACTACAATCTCAAAGAAAATACAATGACATGGTATACAGATGGTTCTAAAACCGCTACAGGAGCTGGCGCTGGGATTTACGGGACAAGTCCTACCAAGTGTGCACTATCGTTAGGCTCCTGTACAAGCGTCCCTCAAACGGAAATACTTGCAATCGGAAGATGTCTAGATATAAATCTCGAAAGAAACTATCAGAAGTGCGATATAGCTAATCATACAGATAGTCAAGCTGCTATTAAAGTAATGAGCTCCTAAGTCATTGACTCAAAGCTGATTTGGGAGTGCCGAAACAAACTCAATGAGGTAGGCAAGAAGAATAAGGTCTTTTTAATCTGGGTTCCCGGTCATTCGGGCATCGCAGGAAACGAAGAGGCCAATACAATGACCAGAAAGGGAACACAAACGCCACTCACTGGCCCAGAACCCTTCTGTGGTATAGGAAAATGCACCTATAAGAAGGAGTTTATGCTGAAGGAGAAAACCGAAAGAGAAAAACTCTGGCGGAATCTCCCAGGGATGGATCACTCCAAAAAGTTCCTCCGGAACTTTGAAACTGCTAGATCCAAAAAATATCTGGATCTCAGTAAAAACCAACTTCACCTACTCACTGGCTTTCTCACAGGACATTGTTGCCTAAAGAAGCATCTGTTGAGAATGGGTTTATCGGACACTGATGAGTGTAGATTCTGTGGGGAGGAGGAAGAAACTCCTATTCACCTGGTTACGGAATGCTATGCCATTACAAGCCAAAAGAAAGAGTGCTTTAGACAAGAAACTTGTAGAAGTGGGGAGTTATCCTCCTTGAAGCCGTCCCAGATACTGGATTTCATCAAATCTCTGGAACTGGAGGGCGAGCTGTAGGAGGCGCGATGATAACAGCTCTGTCAGGGGGCACAATAGACCTTAAGATCGCAGTGGACTGTAACCCCTTTTCACTATAACTATAACTATCTCGCAGGATCTTCTCCCTCTCAATAAATGTTATACAGGATGTAAAAATGCTACAAAAACTCACGAGGTTATTTGTTGGACTATTTCAAGAACATTTTATCCTTTGGTTATTTTGAAAAGAGGGCTTTGTTGCGAAGATATATGGCGTAAAACTTTCAAACTGAGAATAAAAATTCCTGCATTATATGCTCCTTTCCCGCTATGTGGTATAACCCATGCCTGCTAGGTAGATAGTTCTGTACGCCATAATCATCAAAGCTCGCTGTTCGAATGCAGAGAAGGCTGATATGCATTTTATGTATGTTATTTTTATGCTCTCTATTTTCTTATCGATCATAACGCCTTCATTTCACTTCTTCTTCCATCAACAATATCTATGCCTACACAATTCACAATATCTTGAAAGCAATTCAACGCCTGAACTTCACCACTTACGAGGATATATTGAAAAATTCTTAGTCTACTATAGAACCAAACAAAATTTCAATGTAAAAATATTTTATTACTCAACATATTTTCCTCTCAATTGAATCATTTATTACAGCGAACCTGCAACGTCTCTAGACCTTTCAAAAAAATGTTTCTTCTCTTGCTCTGCAAACCAGTCCTCCACAGCTTTTATTTTTTATTTAGTCGGACGGAGCCAAATCTGGTGAATAAGGGGGTGTTCTAGTAATTCTAAGCCTAAATCACGATTTTTTCGCATGGCAACATGAGATTTGTGTACTGGGGCGATGTCCTGTAAAAACAAAATACCTTTGGATAGATTTCCGCATCTTTTTTCTTTAATTTTTTTCCCGTAGAGTGGTCAGTAATGTCGAATAGTAATCTCTAGTTATTTTTCTACCCTTATCCAAAAAATCAATCATGATTACTCCATGGCAATCCCAAAAAACTGAAGCAAGAACTTTTCCAGCAGATTTTTGGACACGAAACTTCTTAGGTCTTGGAAAACCAGAGTGTCGCCATTCCATCGATTGTTGCTTTGTTTCTGGATCGTAGAAATGTACTCAAGTCTCATCCATAGTAACAATTCGGTTTAAGAAGTCTACATCGTTTTCAAATCGAGCACAGAGCGAACGCGATGCTTTTACGCTTGCACGCTTTTGGTCAACATTCAAACATTTGGGGATCCATTTTGCACAAATTTTTCTCATGTCCAAATTGACGTGAACTATATGATGAACGCGTTCGTATAAAATCTCCAGTGCTTCAGATATCCGTTTCAGCCCAATTCAACGGTCTGATAAAATCATGTCATGAACTGCATCGATATTTTCGGGAACTGACACAGAAACTGGCCTTCCCAATCGGTCATCACCTTCAATGGAAAATTTACCCCTTTTGAAGCTTGCAGTCCAATTTTTCACGGTCGCATACGAAGGACCTTGATCATCAAGGGTATTAAGCATATCTTCGTAAATCTGCTTAGCTCTTAACCCTTTTGAATACAGGTACTTGATGATGGATCGATACTTCAATTTTTCGATTTTTTCAATTTCGGTGGACATCTGTTTTCTTTTAATTTATTGCGTAACTCTGGTTTACTTTTTTGACGTCGAATTCTACACTGACACTTCCAATAAGTTATTTTTCGTTGATATGGTATCGCAATATTTTGTTTCTGTATGGAACTGGTCTAGGCTAACTATCAATACATCCTCGTATATTCAAGTTATTTGTTATCAACTGTCTTCTTCAAATCACAACACTATTATCGTTATATTACTCCCATGCCATTCAGATGTTCAACCACAAATATTGCTCTTCTTGTTATTCGTCCTAGGAACCTAAAAAAATGGCAAGGGGGATGTACACGGGTGAATAAAAGAAATATCATATATTGAGTTCTCGATAGAATTAACATTTCAAGAGAAAGATACAAAAAAATACAAAACAGCAAAACCAAAATACAAAAAAAACAAAACAAATAAATTATTGGCTGGATCATCATGCACTGTGGAACATCAGACATACAAGTGGAACTTCCTTTTTGGCTCAATCTCATGAGTAATTTTGATCCTTTCGTCCTGGAAACCTAAAAAGCAAGGGGGATGTACACGGGCAAATAAAAGAAGTGTCATATATTGAGTTCTCAAAAGGATTAACAATTCAAGATAAAGGTACAAAAAAAACAAACAAACAAGAACAAAAATATAAAAACAAAACACAATCCAAAAAACAAGTATAATATTGGCTGGACCATCAGCGGTTGCCTCATCATACACTTTGGAACATCAGACATACAAGTGTAACTTCCTTCTTGGTTCAATCTCATTAGACATTACATTAGTAACTTTGATCCTTTCTTCTTGGGAACCTAAAAAGCATAGCAAGGGGGATGTACACGGGCAAATAAAAGAAGTGTCATATATTGAGTTCTCAATAGAATTCACATTTCAAGAAAAAGATACAAAAGATACAAAAAAAACAAAAAACAATCAAATATAATATTGGATCATCAGTGGTTTGCCCCATCATGCACTGTGGAATCTCATCATTCATTAAATCAGCAATTTTGATCATATCGTCCTGGGAACCTAAAAAGCATAGCAAGGGGGTGGTACATGGGCAAATAAAACAAGTGTCATATATTGAGTTCTCAATAGGATTCACATTTCAAGAGAAAGATACAAAACATATAAAAAAAATCTAAAAAAAAAACAAAACAAATATAATATTGGCTGGATCATCAGTGTTTTGCGTCATCATGCACTTTGGAACATCAGACAAATAAGTTCAATATCATCAGCCATCATCAGTAATATTCATTATATCCTCCTGGGTACCTAAAAAGCATGGCAGGGGGCTGTACTCGGGCAAATGAACGAAGTTCCATTTAACTCCTCGAGACACGAAAAAAACAAACATCTAGACATCACATAATATCTATATCAGGATATATGCAGATGATACAAACTTCAATAAGAACTAAAACCAAACAGACACATAAAGCATCAGAATATATATCACTGAACAGAGAAATAGTGCTCCACAGACAGAGTGAAATACTCAGAAATTTCCCTCGACAGTAACGTGAAATGGTGAAATGAAAACCAAAAAAGGAAAAACCAAACAAGGAACTGAAACCAGTAATTGCTGATAACAAAAATTTTAATCAGAACCAAAAAAGTCAAGACACACAACAACGAGATTTCAACACTGAAAAATAGTGAAATAGTCCCAATGAACGGTAGTCGAAACTTAAAAACCAGCTACAAACGAAAATGATGAATTGCGAGTTCTTCTTGATGTCGAAGCAGATCCAGGTAGCAGTCAACGACAAATTGGCGAAATCGTGGGTATAAGACTGAAATCAGAGGATCCAGTCTTCAAGAAACGTCGTATTCATGCATGTCAAGTTCAAATACATCAAGAACTTCATTGAGGGACGAATGAAATTTTGCAATTGGGCCATCGACAAAATTCGTTCGCTGCTTTTCGCAGCAGAGTGGAACCAAACACCGAACAATAAATTCCTCCACATCCAAGATTCTGATGTTGCTATCACATTACATCCGTTTCAAAGTTGATTACCCCTCTTTGAAATTATAATTTTTCGAAGAAATCCTATATATTATAACAAGTACCTAAGACCCCCATCGGATACTTGTGTGAAACCTACCAGTTCGCTTACCCAAAATTTCAATATCAAAGAAATGAAATACGTAATAACCAGTTGAAAATCGGCGCGCCATAAGAGACCCTTCGTATGTCACTTTTTCGCATTATTCCCTTTTCTTTGATTCGGGATCGCCTGGATAGAGGTATAGGGTTACCTACGATGAGGGTTATCGAGTTCCAGTCGAATTGGTTATGGTCGCAATTTAGGTTAAAAGGGTGAATAATAAATAAATTCCGATCTGTCGATTTGTACACGGTGCCACCGTGTATGGGAGACGGGATTTCATGCGGGATTTCGATTCGTTTTCGAACGTCCCGTAGAGGGGCCGGGGGGCACTCGCGGAATTAGCATACTGTCATGGAGATTTCCGATGGAAATTCATGTGCCATTTTTGTATGTTCAGGTTTGGATTTATGGGAATATGAGGGTTGTTCCATCGGAGGGTTGATATTTTGCATATAAAATGAGGAACATTCGGTTATTAAAGTATTGTGTGTTTAATATACGAATTGATGATCCCCCTCTGTTAACTTGTGAGAATATGCTGAAAAATTATAAAAGCACCAAGCTGAACTAGAAACATTGATTTTTTTCAAAATGAACACTCTGTATATTATACCTCTTTTCGATTCGCAGTAGCTTCTTGATTATTTCGATATTAATTCTGATTGACTACTTTTTTTTTGTACAAAACAGCTCCTGTTTAATCATACAATATTGTTCAAAATTGAGACTTTCTCAAGGCCATAGGAAGTGTATATCATAAGATGTATTTCAGGAGAATTAAATTCTTTCAAACAACAATTCTAAAAAACTAAATAGAAAGCAACTTCAAATCACACTGATACGAAAAATCAAATAACATAATATATTAATACAAATTTCAAAGTATTAATACTGTGTACCAGTCTGAACAAAAGACCAAACCTAATGAAGTTTGTTTGAACAGCAGGCTCTTTCAAAACACCCGTCATCTCCAAAAAACGTTAAAAGATCATACATAAATTTCGGGAAGAACCTTCGTCAGAAAAAGAACCGTCTAAAAAAAGCATTGTTTGGGTTCATATTCCAACAATACAGACTAGCGTTTCTCAGATGACGAAGCGTATACCTAAAACCCCTTTCTAATCCGAGAAAAAAGAATAATTCCGGAAATATTCCCAGGATTTTACATAATTTCACCTCTTTCGCCTCAGGTAAAAGGATAAATAGTGAGAAAGAATCGAAGACAAGCGATCGCAGCTGTGAAAATAGCGATTTTTTAAAGGAAATAACATTTACATGTTTTATTTTTTACCTGTCTGGAGTCTGGCGACCCAAAGGGGTGAGAAGTTTGGGGACGAGGGTAAGGAAGTGTGCGATATAGTTAGACGATTTTGGGAAACCCGATATCGGCACCTTATACCTTCGAGGGTTAAAGGTCGACTATTGGAAAGCTCACGCTGATAGGGAAGGAACTGATCGGTACGTTCTGTAGGTACCTGCTCAAACACTTCGAGCATACGTGCGAGTACTAGTTGATGCGGAATAACTACAGGAAACTTGCAGAAATTATATTGTAACACGACATCCAGAAAGTACATTTCGTTAAAAAAATTATTTATCGAATTAAGCCTCATTTTTATATGACAAGCTACGTAGAGAGTGTACTTGATCAGTGATGTTATATAAGATCGTACTCAAATGGAATTCATTTTAGGTACTCAAATACTATTGATTAAAAATATATAGATCGAGTTTATATCTTTACATATCAATAACAGGATTTTAATAAAAAAAATACTAAATCCACTATTGATGGTACCGGTTGAGTACCTTCTTGTCGTATGTACTCAGCTAGCACAACCATTCTAGCATAATCGATCCACAAACTATCTGTTATTCTTCGCGAATTATGTGCATATTATGTGCGATTTTTTGTGAACTCACCAAATGTTGGAATTATATGCAAATTATGTGTGACTCCCATGCGAAGCCTGCCCTATTTGTCAACTCACCCATAAGTTGTTGCTGTTTTGGGTGTTTGTACACCTGTTAGTATTCCTCTCTGTAAATAAATAAATGAATATGATTTCTCATTTCATTTCAAATATAGAAATTCTTGAATGATGTGCAAATTATATGTTGTGCTACTGGGAATAGTGCTAGCTTTCCCCGAAAGCTAGAACGTTTTTCAATATATTTCCCATATCACTCGAATTCATTGTCACAAATATTGGAATTATGTGCAAATTATGTGTGATTCACATACGTAGCCCGATCTATTTGTCAACTCACGAATAAGTCCTTATTGAGAATTTGATTTCTCACTCCATTTCAAAAATGGAACTGCAGGAATTATGTATGATATATATAATTGTGCTATTTTGCATATTCATCACTAGATTTCAATGAAACAATATTCCTATTATGTGCAAATTATGGGTGATTCATTGACGGACTCAGATTCCTCAGCATTCTTCAAATGTCTTCAATATTTCAATCATTCATCAATATATTCCATTGAAACAAATGTTAAAATGTCCGACAAGTGCCTCAATTCTGGATAACTAATTATTTTATCACTCGATTTGAAAGGAACGAATGCCGTGAAGTGCTGGAATTATGGGCGAACTATGTGATATTGAGATCTGAGCTTGTTCATTAATCACTATATTAGTAGATGTCAATTGAACAAATGTTGGAATTATGTGCAAATTATGTGTGATTGGCATCGATATAATCCTTAATAACTTATTAGTTTAGCACTCGGTTTGGAAGAAACGATCGCCGTGAAATGCTTGAATAATATGCAATTTATGTGTGATATTGAGAATTGTGTTAGCTCACCCATTCATCACTAAATTAGTAGATTTCAATTGAACAAATGTTCGAATTATGTGGAAGGTATTTGTGGTTGACATCCGGACTCAGCTTTTTCCATACAATTCTCAGTAACTTATTAATATGTGACTCGATTACAAAGGAACGAATGCCGTGAAGTGCTCAAATAATGTGCAAATTATGGGTGATATTGAGAACAGTGTCAGCTTGCTCATTCATCACTAGATTAGTAGATTTTAATTGATCCAATGTTGGAATTATGTGCAAATTATCTGTGATTGACATCCGGACTCAGTTTTTTCCTAATTACTCATTAATTTATCACTCAATTTGAAAGAAACGGATGTCGTGAAATGCTAGAATAATGTGCTATTCATGTGTGATATTCAGAATTTTGCTAGCTCGCTCATTCAATGCTAGATTAGTAGATCTCAACTGAACCAATGTGGGAATTATGTGCAAATTATGTGTTACTTCATTCATTACCAAATTTCAATGATACCAATGATGGAATTATGTGCAAATGATGTGTGATTTCTATATGGACTCAATTCTTTCAGCACTTTTATGATAGCTTGCACAGTAAGCTGGTGCAATAACAAACACAGTTTTTTCTAGAGGAAACATTTTTATGGGCAAGTGTGCAAACTTGCTGAACAAATTATTGGTGGGAATATTAAAATCTCACCAAATTGGTACATGATTCCAGCCCATTTAATTGAAAATGACCATTTCGCCTGTCAAGCTGGAAAAATTTTGCACATAAATTGCACATAATTCCGAAGACCGGACAAGTTAGAGCAATTCTCAATACACAAATATTGGAGGGTGTGGCAAACGACAGATTTTGCCCATCAATCCAATAATTTGCACATAATTGCAAATTTTTTTTTAAATCGAGTGATTAATAAAGAACAGAAATATCATCCCGAAGAGTTTTATAGTAATTTTGAAAGCAATACTCTGATTCTTATACACCGAGGGGTCACAGATGGATGGGTCCCCAACCCCCTCAAGACCAAAACCCATTGTAGTCCTCTCTGGACCCATCCAAAGGTAGGAAACACTTCGCTAACCCAAATAAAATACCGGAGTGTAACGCAATTATTCCTTTTACGCAAATACCCGTCGGATTAAGGAGGCGATCTTCATTCGTCTGCCGGTCACGTGCCTCAGCTGTCATAAATATACGCATACCTGTTGCTACTGAGCGTACACTGGAACATAGAACACTGTGTCACGTCGTGGCAACATGAGTTTTTACGGTGGCAGTAGCGTTGAAAAAAAGCCGTAATAAATGTTCAATGAGGAATCACTTACGGATCATGGCGGGTTTTATTTATGGACCGATTCGTTTTCTGTTTCCCACGGCTTGGTGGATAACGAGTTATCTATATCTATGCGTAGTTGTGGATTCGTTGGGTCTCCCTGTATCTTGTTCGATCTCGGGAAGTTTTGTTCGATTGTTCGGTTAGATACGTGACGATTTCTTGTCAGGTTGTCTTTGAACTTGCCGACCGACAAATGTTTGGATATTCAACTTCTCGTGCAAGCTTCAGATTTTGTTTGGCAGAAAAAATGGACTGCCAAAAACAACTTATAATTTTTGGCAAAGTCCTAGGCAAATTTTCAGCAATAAAAGACTAATAATACTTTCTTCTTCTACTGTTCTTTTTCAACCTTCTCTCATCCAGTGTTGTTCTCCGATACTTCTCTTCTATTGCTGGTTCTTCCTACGCTTCATTTGATTCTCAAGATCCCCGAAATGTCACCCTGTATGAGCATTCGTCTTATTTTCCTGTGATATTTGTGCCAACTACTGTCAACTGAGTTTGTTTGTTACTGCCAAAGTTCCGAGCCACTGGTAATATTCAGCTGTCTTACGTTGTGAGTTTGAAATGAAGTGGAATGTTTTTATCTTAAAATATTGTGTGTCCGTCGAATACTGCCCACGCCCCACGTTAGACGTATTATAGTTAGTGAGGGTGAAAATTAAAAATATGAGAGATATAGTTATAGAACAAGAAAGGGGTTATAGTTTACTGCGACCAAAGGTCTTATTACGCCTCCTACAGAGCTGTTCTCACCACGCACTTAACAACTCGCCTTCCAGTTTCAGAGATCTAATGAAATCCAATATCTGGGAAGGTTTCAGCGAGGCAAGTTCCTCACTCCTGCAAGTTTCTTGCCCAGATGATTCTATTATTTTGGTGGCAATGAAAAGGCATTCCGTGGTTAGGTGAATAAGAGTATCTTCTCTCTTCACAGAATCTACTTTCTTCAGTATTCGATAAACCCATTCTCACCAGATGCTTCCTGAGGAGAGAATGTCCTGTAAGAAGGCTGGTGAAGAGGTGTAGCTGGTTCTGAAATCCAGATACCTTTGAGATCTTGCAGTTTCAAAGTTCCGGGGGAACTTTTTGGAGTGATACATTCCTGGGAGATTTCGCCAGTGTTTCTTTTTCGGTTTTCTCCATCAACAGAAACTCGTTCTTGTAGTTGCATTTCCCTATACCACAGAAAGGTTCTGGGCAAGTGAATAACGTTCTGGCAAGCAAATGGGCCCCTTCGTTCCTTTGATTCCAGAATGACCCAGAATCCAGATTATTTTTCTTGCCACCTCATTAAGTTTTCTCCGGCACTACCAAATCAACTTTGAGTCAATGTCATAGGAGTTCAGCGCTCAGGATTTCAAAAATACTGCAAAGATATTATCCGAGAAAAATGCCTGATATACGTCGCGACGGCCGCAGAATGATCGAAATCATGAGATTAGATTTTGTCATTTTGCTACGAAACCCAAAAAGCAACAAGTTCAGCTCTGAATATGTGACTTGGTAGTTTGGAATCAACTCAGCAGAGCACGAGATATTTTTTCAGATGCAAAAGCGTGAAATTTTCCCTCCACTGTTGAATAAGGGATAAAAAACTTCATATCTGTTTCAGTCAGATTTCAACAATACTGCAGAGATAGTATCCGAGAAAATTGCCTAATATACTTCTCAACGGCCGCAGAATGATTGAAATCATAAGAATTAGATTTTTTCATTTTGCTACGAAACCCGAAAAGCCACAAGTTCAGTTTTGAGAATGTGACCTGTTAATTTGATATCAACTTAGCAGATAGCTGCTTGACAATCCGAAAGAATGGCTATAGCGCACTTCTTTCTAGTTACTCCAGCACCGGCCACCATCGTAGTTTCAGAACCATCCCTATACCATGTTACGGTATTTTCTTTGAGATTGCAGTGGTTGTATTCCCATTTCCAGTCCTGTCTCTTGCTTAAGGCTTATTTTATCACTAGGAAGGTTCGCAACAAATCTAAAATTCACTAAAATGCAACTGTCCCAAAGAGAAAAACTACCATGCTTTGTCAAGGTATTCTTTCTTGAAAGTTTTCATTCAAGCATCTTGTATTTTCCTTGAGGATTCACAAACACCATGAGGTACTCTCATGTTTGACAAGATAAAAAACAAAGCCAAGGACAACTATGACATCCATAAACATTTAGAGACAAACACAATATAGAAGAATAGCGTGACTTTTTTAGAAAAAAAGAAAGTAGAAGTAAAACTCAAATTAACGTTTAACAAGAAAGTCAAGGAAACAAAATCACTGCCAACCTCAGGCCCTACACAGGAGGATGTATTGATATCTACTTAGCCTAGACCAGTTCCATGCATAAACAAAATATTGCGATACCATATCAAAGAACAATAACTTATTAGAAAAGTCAGTGTAGAGTTCGACGTCAAAAAAGTAAACCAGAGTTAAGCAATAAATTAAAAGAAAAAGATGTCCACCGAAATTGTAAAAATCGAAAAATGGGAGCATCGAGCCCTCATCAAGTACCTGTATTAAAAAGGGTTAAGAGGTAAGCAGATTTACGAAGATATGCTTAATACCCTTGGTGATTAATGTCCTTCGTATGCGACCGTGAAAAATTGGACTGCAAGCTTCAAAAGAGGTAAATTTTCCATTGAAGATGATGACCTATCGGAGAGGCCAGTTTGTGTCAGTCCCCGAAAATATCGATGCAGTTCATTACATGATTTTATCAGACCGTCGAATTGGACTAAAACGGATATCTGAAGCACTGAAGATTTCATACGAATGCGTTCATCATATAGTTTATGTCAATTTGGACATGAGAAAAATTTCTGCAAAATGGATCCCCAAATGTTTGAATGTTGACCAAAAGCGTGCAAGGGTAGAGGCATCGCGTTCGATCTGTGCTCGATTTGAAAACGATGTAGACTTCTTAAACCGAATTGTCACTATGGATGAGACTTGGGTACATTTCTACGATCCAGAAACAAATTACTGTGCTGAAATCAGTATAAAAATACCTTTCAAATGAGGTATCACTCACCCCATCTTCCCCATTCAAAAATTGGGGGTGGGGGTTGTAGCAGCAAGGGTTGAAGCGCTATGCGTCCGTAACCTACATCTTAAGTTGTCCCCCTCGAAACAGAAATCGACCTGTCCGAGCATTTCTATCGAAAAAATTTATTTCGTCTGTAATCTCGTCTGTTTCGTTTTCAAATGGCCACCCTGTATATTCAATTAAGAGGAGAATATGTTGAGTAATAAAATATTTTTACTTTGAAATTTTGTTTGGTTCTATAGTAGGCTAAGAATTTTACAATATATCCTCGTAGATATCTACCTAATCTTACGAAAAATGCAATTATCTTAGTAACTTTCATAACAAATCCGCAGAAGTCCTTGCACATCTCAAGAAGCACACTCTTCCATGAGAACTCATTACGGAAACCACCACTTTCAATTTCAACCTTCCAGTAATGGACCATATCGAATATCCCAGCCATACAACCCCAAGAGGAAGTACACATAAAACCGTAGAACCCTTTCCTATTCCTATCGTCCTCGCTTTCCATAAAAAGGAGCGTTTCAAGAAAAAAAAATCGACGACGTCTACCTGACGCCCAAAGGGTGACGCTGGCGTAATTCAGGTAGACACTGGATGCGTGTGACATCCCTTATGCTTACGCAACGTGATCCCGCCGGTTTTTGTCCTTAATGCCTCTCGGGTTTCGATCGCAATGGCCCAAAGGGCGAATTTGGCGTAAATCCGAGGAACCTGAATCGATTCTCATACCTCTTACGATTATTCCTTATCGACAGATGGATTGGTAATGAGGGGAAAGAAGGACCTCTTGTGGACTTTCGTTTTTTTGCGGATATCCGATATTCGGTAATGTTGGGAAGCGAGAGGTAGAAAGGGGTGGAAGGGACTGGTGGTTTACGTCAAGAAAACCCTGCGAATTCCCGCGAAATTGGTCATCATTTTTTCGAGACGCTTCACTTGGAATCAGCGCGAAGGAAAATCGGATCTTTACAGCTACATCAGGGCGCGTATTCTCGGAAAAGGAACTTTCAAAACGTGAACCCAAGGCCGTAGCTAGAAAAAAATTTCGGGGGGGGTCCGTCCGAGGCCGTAGCTAGAAAAAAATTTATTCGAAGAATTTTCGGTGAAATGATTATCTGGCATTTCTGAAAAAATAAATTTCGGGGGGGGTCCGGACCCCCCTGGCTACGGCCTTGCGTGAACCTATACTCCATTCACTTTTATTTAATAACATAGGAGGTCATGGTTGCGTTTTCAGGAGTTGGTGAACCTGATGAAAAGCACAGAACATATGATGAAAAGTCAGTGCGCGCACAGAAAATATCGTTATATTGTTAATGACAAAACGACGTTGCCAGTTTCTTTGTTTACATCAAAGTTAAAGTATCAAAGATATTCCACATTTTGTTATGTTTACAAATTGTTCGCAGATTTTTGGTATTTAATCGATATTTGCAGGTGATTTTTTCGTCGAATATCCAAGATTAACGTATGTTTATTGTTTTTAGCACCAGTTTGGAGCGGGAGGACGATTTTCAAGTACAGGACGAATGTTTACATTTCGAGGTTGAAGGGGTACACGGGAATTTCGTTGAAAAAGCTGGTATTTGGACAGATATCGCAGTAGATGGATCGGATGGAGCCTCGAGAGGTCGATTAGGATGATATTTTCCAGTTTTTTCATGAAATTTGGCGATATCTGAGCAGATTTGCAAAAGTTAGGTACCTCACTGATGAGGTGGAACATAGACCTAATTATCCTATAAGAAACGCCCTTCGAAGGTCGATATGGTGAAAAATTTATTTTTTAGATGTTGTTTGAACAAACGCAGCCGAGTCTTATATCCCAACATTGATTTTAAGAAAGTTATCCACAAAATAAAATTGACATTATTCTTGATTCTTGTAATTACCCATCAATTCATCTTATATCTTTGGGTTGATTTTTTTAATGAATTCTTGATTAGAATCAACAATTGATTTCGTCAAGTCTCGAATTTTCAGTTCAAGAGGATAATAAACATTAAATCTTCACATGCATGCATATGAAAATTATGTGAAAGCAATGCAATTTTCTTCCATGGCGAAAATTATATATTTCAACAGTGATCTCTTGTACTTTTCATGCAAAGGAATCCTTTCTATCAATTCATATAAACGTTAATTATTTTCGTTCATCACATCTTTTCCAATTCATTCATTTTCCGAATAAATTCACATTCTGAGAAGTACGCTAAGAATGTAGAAAGGGCAACATAGTGTTGACTTGGAACATAAAAATATTTTGAAAAACATCATAACTTCGATACAGAGTGGAATGTGTCAAATTTCCAAGGCCAGAGTTGTGATTTTATAATTGTGAATGTAGTATATGTATCGGGTGTTTTTTTTTAGAGTGATAGAACTTTTAATTGAAATAAAGCACATTTGAATTGATATTGAAGCCAAATTTATCTTCATTAGAAAGATTATTTCACTCATACCATTTTTAGTGAGGAAGTTTCTATAGCAACTTTCGTTTCACATCGATGAAACATGCAAGCTGGCAAAACTAACAAGTTGGTTTCCCAGCGATTACATTTTTTACATTTGTCAAATTCATAGATAGCTTCGGAAATGAATACCATAGCGAAAACAAACAACGTTTAATAGAATATCGATTAATCAGATACACCGCTTTCATTGATATAAATATCAACAACCGCCATGAATCTGACTCGAACTTGCCACAAATCATCATACAGGGAACGTTGTTTAGTTCTGTTTAAGAGGACCTTCGTTCCATTCCAATTTTCATCGTAGTAGGGTTATGTTGTCCTGAAGAGATCAGAACAAGATCGAAACCTAGGTAGACTTCTACCCGCTTCGGTGAGGTTGAAACTTTCGCTGGTTCCCTGGATGATGATTTGTGGCAAAAACAACGTTTAGTTGATCTATAATGAATTTGTCGAATAACGCAATACGTGTCAGATGTGACCATATTTTACATATTTTCTCGTGAAATAGTCATGTCGAATACCACCCGAGATGAAATTCAAGCAGGTAAAATTTCATCTCTAGTGGTATTATATAAAATAACTTTATGGCATGTATGTTCTTAAAATAATATCCGGCATAATATGTCCACTACGACTAGCCCTGAGGAACCGCATTCGACCAGACCAATTTTGAACCACTTTTTCGAGTAATTCAGGCCTTATTTAAGCAAAAACACGAGTTATGGCTTCCAAAACGTCTTCTGTTTCTGGTTTATCTGCATAAACCAATGACTTTACATAAACCCGAAAAAAATAATCCATTGGAGTTATGTGGCATGATCTTGGAGGCCAATTAATTGGGTCATTTCATTATCATCAGGTTATCACCAAATCTTTCTTTCAATAAATCAATTGTTACGGTAGCAGCATGAGGCGTAGCACAATCTTGTTGGAACAAAACACTTCTGGGTCGATACCATTCAAATTTGAAAACCAATAATCATTGATCATCGATCTGTAACGAGCACCATTCACTGTAACATTTGGTCCAGCATCATTTTCAAATAAATATGGACCGATGATGCCTCCAGCGTGTGAAGCACACCATACAGTGCATTTTTCAGGATGCAATGGAACCTGCAGAACTTCTGGTGGATTGTTTGTACTCCATATACGTCAATTTTGCTCGTTTACGTAGCCGTTCAACCAGAAATGAGCTTCATCCCTAAACACAATTTTTCCATAAAAAAGTGGATCAACTTCAAGCTGTTCTAGGGCCCAATCAGCAAACAAACGATGCTTATTATGGTCAAGTGGCTTTAATTCTTGAACCAGTTGGATCTTGTGTGGGTGTAGACCAAGATCTTCAAGCAAACTTTTCCATTTGATGGATGCACAGAGCCCAACTTGTTGTGAACGTCGAAGAGTAGACAAATCTGGATCTTCATTTTCACTATCACATACAGCAGCGATATTTTCCCATGTACGTACAGGTCATTGTCTTGTTGTTGAATCGAGTAGAAAAAATGTTGTCCGAAATCTATCGATAGTTGGACGAATAAACTGATCTGATGGACCATTATATGAACTATAAATTTCACGAAGTGCTCTATAAGTTTCACTAATTTTGAAAATAAATTTCAACAATTTTTAAGCTTGAGTCTTTCCATGATAATTTGTCAATGCCTACTGAACAGAAATGTCAAAACAACATGGCTTCTACCTTCTGTCAACTCACAGTTATCACTATCGAAAATTCTACCACTCTTAAAAAAAACACCTAGCTGTTATTTCAAACGACTGCGATTTTTGAATTAATGATTGGTATAGGACAAATTTTTATTTTCTGTGAAAGAATCTGAAGTTAGGAAGAAGAATCGACCTGTATTTGTACAATGTTGATACATTGAGCGCAATCGGTGAATAAATCCGAATCTTAACGGCACCAAGGCGTTACTCCTACATATCGGTACGCTATACGACGTTTCGTGTAAATATCATCGGAATCATTCATAGCCACGACGCAAAGTATAAATATTCTCCGCTTTTATTATTATTCAAGGAACGGCTCGAACGAAGGGAATGAAGGAAGTTTGTGGACGTCGCTTTGCATATTTATCGAAAAATATGATGAAACAACAGCTATATTCCATTTGCTGGGTCATTTCCTTCTCGGCCAGCGCCTCACCGAAGATATCAATCGAAAATCGACGAAAGCAGTAGGTACCAAGTCTACCAGATATACAGTATGACAAGAAAAGCCCCGGACAAACACTTTTTCATTTAACTTTATTAAACAGAAGAAATTGAACAAAACAACAACAAATAATAATAGGTTGAACATTTGTTGATAATATATTTAAGCCGTTTCGAAGTGGCTTCCTTTGGCGTCGATACACAGCTTCAGACGCTTCTTGAAATTTTCGGCAATGGGCCGCAGCTCCTAGGGCGTTAATCGGTTCCATTCCCGGCGCAGAGATTGCTTCAGCGACTCCAAATTTTTGTGTTTTTTAGCACAATCCCTGTGCTCCAAAATCGACCACACGCTGTAGTCCATTGGGTTGAGATCCGGTGAGTAGGGCGGCCATTCTGCAGATGAGATGAAACAAGGAAAATGGGTCTTACACCATTCTTGCGTCATTTTCGCTCTGTGAGCCGGAGCGGAGTCCTGTTGAAAGGTCCAATGCGTATCGCCGAAGTGCTGCTTGGCCCACGGAAGTACTACGGCCTCGAGGAATTCGCAGCGGTAGACTTCTTGATTGATTTTGACCCCTTGATCCACGAAAACTTAGGGAATTTTACCACTGCCGCAAATTCCGCCCCAGACCATGACGGATTGCGGATTTTGACGGTGTTCGACGATGGCCGATGAACCGGGAGCCTCTACGGACCAGACTCTGTCGTTTTGGTGGTTGTGGGATTGTTCTACGGTGGAAAGCTTCTCGTCTGTGAAGAGATTTAGCTCCCATTGCTGACCGGCGGCGAGACGAAGGAGTTGGCGGCACCTTTGGAGTCGTACGCGCTTGTTTTCCTCCGTGAGGAGTTGAATTTTTTGGAGCTTGTATGGCTTGACATCGAGCTCCTTTTTGGCAACTTGACGGACTGATTCGAGGTTTATACCGGTCTCACAGGCTATTTTCCTCATGGAAAACCTCGGATTTCGATTGACTCGCTTCTTGATGATGTTGCGATTGCTAGGTGTATTGACAGTGCGTTCTCTACCACTTCCTGGACGACGACCATCATGGCCAAGCTCCTTGAAACGACGAATTGCATCGGACACGGTTTGTGGAAGCACATTGAGCAAACGAAAAATTTCGTATTGACGCCTACCTTGACGAAACAGCTCCAAAATCGCACTACGTTTGTTTGACATTCTAAAACTCTGTGAAATGAAATTATATCAAACTGAAAATTCACATATTGGTACAGGAAAGTGTAGAGAAACCAAGAGAATAAAAATTATTTGGCTGCGCTGAAATACTTTTGTTCCAGACCACAGCAAAATTTGTCCCTCAACGCGTTGATATGGGTACAACAAATTATCTCTAAGTCCAATTACTAACATTCGAAGTATTTGCAAGTTTTCGCGTAGAAGAACATTGATCTTCTTCTATCACGTCCAGCACATTGTCTTCCACTTCTACTGTTCTTACAGTCCTTCAATGTTCCCGTTTCTCGAAGAATCGCTGAGGCAATTGTAAACTAATTTCAAACGTTTTGTAATTGACGAATATCGCTAAAAAATGTCTTTTTTTCCTCCATCCAAACAAAAATATCGTCGATATAAAGCGCTTCAACTGACCCATTGTCCAAGCACACGCCCTTCTACAATAGCCGAGCCCAAAAAAATCGGACAAGTTACACGTCACAAGTTTTCCAGTCAATTAAACGACGATACCAAAGTCATTAGCGATGGTGATGGTGCACTCTTTCCACAGAGATTTCGCAGATGCGAAAGAATTCACCCCCCCCGGATGGAGATGTTTAACACCGTCGGACATCTGCCAATACAGCCCCCTCGATCTGGGGCTCGTTTCGGCTAATTTGAATATTATTCGCAAAAGTGGACTAATAGGGATTGAAAGGTATACGAAGATGTGAATTGTATGAATTTGGTAAGTCGATTTATTAAAAAAATATGCTAAGGAGTTAGGTTGAAGCAGGAAATGAGAGAAGGGTTATTTTGGTTTGGGTGACAGGACCAGGTGTCGTTCATTTCATGGCTTAACCAAATCGAATACGGTTATATTTGAAATTATTACTTTTGATTTTGAACGTTTGTTTTTGTGAAATTGTTTCCTAATAAGTGGACAAAAATATTATCCTTTTTTTATTTATTTACCCCACAACAATAATACCTAGATGTTAAACAGTATTTCACAAAAAAATATTAGATTTTAGATATAAAATAAATAGAATTGGACCAAGTACTGCTCCCTGTGGTACTCCCATCTTAATTTCTAGTTTATCACTGACTATGTTCGATATTTTTGTCCTGTCTTGTCTTTTTTGCAAATGCCTCCCGAATAATTCGAGGGTAACTCTCCTGATTCTTCAGAAAGAGTATTCAACAATCTGCCATGAAGACTAAACTCAACAAGTACAGGGTTGGAACAGATAAAACAATCCAGCTGAATATTTCAGTTTGAAAGCTCCTAGACCAGGTCAATTTTTGTTCAGAGATCTTAGGATTGCCAATTTTTCGGTGTACCATGGTCCTCCTAAGTGGCGTAGCAACCCTCCCCCAATAAGGAATCAAAATGTAGTAGTAATTTTTGCAACGTTGTGACCTTCTTTGAATATTATAATAAATAAACTCTCGGTCAAAAGGAAAAGCACATTATATTGAAATTCATTTTCAATTTGTGCGTGAATGTCAGAAATAGGTACATATTTGTTTCTTCAAACATTGTGCATTCTTCACATTACATTTACTCAAGTTTCAAGTTGCTTTTCTGTTTCGTGCCAGGAGCTATTTCACCTCAGGTCAGCTGCTTATGATCTATAAGGCACAGATTCGACCTGTCCTGGAATACTGTTTCCATATTTGGAGTGCTGCACCTAAACAAATCCTAAAACTCTTGGATTCTGTACAAAAAAGGGCAATTCGTCTCGTCGGTGATGCCTCGCTTACAAACTCGCTCACTTCTCTGGAAAACCGTAGAAGAGTAGGCGATCTGTCTCTATTTTATAGATATTTCCATGGGCGATGCTCTTCTGAATTATTATAGCAATCGTTTCCACTCTGGCAGTCTCTTCGAGACTTATCTGTCAAGTTAAGTCTTCACATCCCTTCGTGGTCACTTTGGAGACCTGAAGAACATCTCTCTTCAAAGACTCTTTCATCCAACGAACAGCAAGGCTTTGGAACACATTGCCTATGCAGGTGTTCCCCGAGGCATATAACCTCCAGATCCAGAAATTTAAGAAGAACACCAATTCCTACCTGCTTGCCCTTGGTTCCCACGATGTTCTCTGAACATTACAAGATATTCCTTTTCGTGAAAACCACAATATTAAAAAAAAATACTGTAATGTTGAGCACATCGTAATAACCAAGAGAAAGAAGGTAGGAATTGGTGTTCTTCCTGAAATTCTTCAGGTTATATGCCTCCCTTGGCAATGAGTTCCAGAGGCGTGAGTTTCGCTGGATGAAAGAGTCTTTGAAAAGAGAATTTCTGCAGGTTTTTAAAGAGACCACGAAGGGATATGAAGATTGAACTTGTCGGGTCAATCTCGAAGGGCCTGTAAAGGAGGGGCGGTTGACTATAATTCAGAAGAGCATCGTCCATGGAAGTATCTATGAAATAGGGACAGATCGCCAACTCATTTAGGGTGTTCCAGAGGAGTGAGTGACTTTCCCAACAAAGGTTATTGTCAACAGTGATACCATGCATCAAATGGATGACTTTAATGATATGGTTAGTCCTGGCAAGCCCATATTGGGTGTAGAGAGTCAGCTTTTCTAGTTAAAAGTTTTGGTGGCATTTAATTCTACTAAGAGTACCAAGTTATTAGATTCTCATACGAGATATGTTGCCAAGTCCATATTTATCAACAATTCTTCCTCGTTCATATATGATTCGTCGGACTGGCATGTAGTTTATGTTCAAATTCCGGCAAACTATTGAATATTATACGACGTCTGTTACACACAATGTGTCTGAATATCCAAGGCCGTAGCTAGAAAAAAATTTCGGGGGGGGTCCGTCCGAGGCCGTAGCTAGAAAAAAATTTATTCGAAGAATTTTCGGTGAAATGATTATCTGGCATTTCTGAAAAAATAAATTTCGGGGGGGGGTCCGGACCCCATCGGACCCCCCCCTGGCTACGGCCTTGTGAATATCCCCAACCTAACTCGAAATTGAACCGGACCCTCGCGTCCAAAATCATAAACAACTCCAAATCTCAAACTCGCACCGAATCAATCACCCAATTCCTCTTTGCAATCACCGCGCCCGAAGTTACGCCCACCTCAGATCGCATCGAAACGTCCCGTCCGTGCCAAATCAATCGGGGACGACGATCCTTGGTCCTTCGAGCCGGATAGTCCGACTCGCCGGACACAATCACTTATCAGAGACGTCTTCCCTCGGCATGAATGAAACAACGATCTTCGCATTACGCACATCGCCGACACTCGATTTTCGCCAACTCAAATGAGATTTACGCACGAAACGTCAAAAATCGCCCCTTTCTCTCCCCCCAGAGCCGGCGCCGACCAATCGCAGCCGCCCGTTCGTTCGAAAATCGTGTGAGACGACGAGGGTGGGGATAGCACGCGGCCGGGTGGGGAGGCGTCGTCGTGGATGCGGAGCTTTCGTGAGATCAGTCGCGCCTGGTGACTTCACGTGTAGCTTTATACCTGCGTTTGTTGTTACGTAACTTTCAACCCCTTGAACGTAAACGTGGGCACCGAGGCGCTCTACCCTTTACTCCCGACGACACGTTTCGAGACTGTTTACGCGCGGTGTGACGTGTGTTCTGGGCCTTATACGTTGTTGTTTGGATTTTTGCTGGTGGTACTTTTATACTTAACTTTGGTTGTTCAGTGTGTTTTTTTTTCTGCGAGTTCTGTATGATATCCGTCGATTTGTGTGGATTAAGGGAAAACGTTCGGTTGTTTCTGGAGATGACAGCTCGTCCTGGCCGTACTTGCAAGGTAATTTTGTGTGTGGTAAATAGTACCAGCGATGACAGAAGATGAGCTTCTTTAAAATTATTGTTACTTAAAATTTTGACAATTTTTTTCGTTTGATAATAATTTGGGTAGAAGAAGAATTGGTAATGAGAGGAAATGATCACAACTAATTCGAAAATAGGAATTGAGCTATTGTCTACATTGATTCGATGCCATTTTGGCTTTTTAATAAAACCCCCTCTTCAAAAGTGTCACTGACTTTTCTGAAACCGTGAATAAAAGTTGAAATTACAACAGGAATAAAAACATTAGCCCAAATTTTTAACAAAAAATTAAAAAAATGCCAAAAACAATAATTATATAAACTCAAGAAAATCAAAACGTCGTTGATACATTGAAGCGAAACAATTTTATCATAACCAGAAACTATAGATCTCTATAGAATGCAGACTACAATACGACAATAATGGTAAATGACTTTAGAAATACAAAATTATTGATGTAAGCCGTATTTAACATTTAATGGCATTTGGGTATTGTTGAATAAGGACAACAGCTATTTTATGTTTGAAAATGTTTTCTTACTAAGATCAAATCTCTCAGTCTCACAAACCTTTAATTATTTGGTCATTTAATTATAATTCAGAGTGTCAAAACATTATACATGCGTATGATACTTTTTGAGGATATGTAATAAAATATTTAAAAACAATATTTAATATAGAACAAAAAACACTTTACACCAATTTGTTCGATCTTTTTTTTTCTATACGCCCAAAAATTTTTATTTATTTTATTTGTGTGGATTTAAAGCCATGCCTGACCTATTTATTATTAGAGATGGGTGTTCTCGAACTACTGAATTGTAGAAGATAAAAAAACTACTGCATATATCCATTCTGAATCTAAATGCATTCAATAATAGATTTACTGTATTTGATGACAGGAAATAATATTTCTGTATTGTCAGCTATCGAAAAAAAATTACGCCATGGTTTTCAGAAAATGCCATAAATATTTTATCTCAAGAGAGTTTGAATTTTTCGAAAAAGAATCAGAAATAGAATTTTAAACATGCTTAAAGAAAAGAAAGGTTATGACAATCCATAAGAAGCTACTAATAAAACGATTACCATTTTGTAGCTTGTATACATATTTTAGAGTGTATCATTTCAAATGATTTCAAATTGTCACACCAATAGTACCACTAGAAATTTGGCGGTATGTAAAATGTAAATCACTGAAAAATCTAACAGTTACTAGAAATATAATTTTTGTTTTTCATCATCTTCTAAAGTGTGATACCGAAAAACTTTTTCGATCGAATTTTCGAAAAAAATACAGAGTTTTTAATTAACAACTAAAATTGAAAAAGAATCATGGAAGATAAATTCTTTTAAATCTTTTCCCTACGACGTACCTACCTATTATTTTCAATAATCAACGCATTATAAGGTTTTCAAGATGGCGGCTAAACGAAATAGGCTGTAGAAGAACAAATTATAGTTCAAAACCTAATCTGAAAAGTGCATTTACTTGCAGTGGTTAGTTAGTTATTGCGAAGAACACCTGAAAAAAATTAATGCCCGTTTAAAAAACTGAAAAAAAAGTTGGTGGAAAAGTACAAACACATCAATATCAATTTTGTTTATAAGTGCATATATAGATTCGAAAGATTTGCTGTAATGGAAACTCGTATAAACGAACATATTATTTATAAACCAGTAATGAAGAAAATCGATGAAACTTTCCGTTTCCAATTACTCGAAAATTTTTGCGTTCAATGCTAGAAAAAAACTGTAAATGTTGTTTATAACGATGCCTTGTTCCTCCAAACAGTCCGAACACAAAAAAGGCAATTTATGAGTTTGTTCCATGGAATTTCACCTCGTGACGATCGAATTTTCATCAATCTAGGAAATCGAAAAAACGTAAATGAATTTCCACATTCGATCGACTCGTGTAATAAGACTCCAAACATTTTAACTCATTAATCGCCCAGCTATCAATTTACAGTCGAACCTTCTAATGTTTCCCTGACAAGTTCAAAGTCCGATGGATTCTACTAATTCGGTACTTTTTCCACGAAAAAAATGCTTATTTCTGAGAATGGCGAAATCCACTTTCAAATTGCAAAATTCGATATTTCTCGAGCGTACCGAAAGGTAAACAGGAATTTGTTGTTTTAAATTCGGATATTTGTCAATCGCCGTGGTCCTACGATAGTTTATTGTCGGTATGTGCTTAATTCGCGTTTTATTATTCTTATACGATACCAGTTTAGCGATCGGATTATCTAGTCAAGTATGAAAAACGAATTAATTTTTTTCATTCCGAAATTGTTCTGTACGCGTAAGTATCGAAAAAATCGTTTAATCGATTTCATTTTTAATTCTTTCTTGATATTATTTCAGTTTCTACATTTTGTACGATATTTCCATCAAGTTTTTATGTCTTTTTTTACGTCTACTTGAAATTCGAAAAAATTCTAAATACATGATTCTCGTCCTTCCTACTAACATTGAAAAATATTCACAAGGTTGGTGAGTACCGAAGTCCTCTGTACGAAATAATGAACTTATTTCCAAAATTGAATTGAAAGCACTAAAAATTAATAAAACGATTGATCACACAAGCTAATTTAAAATTCACGAATCAAAAATTTCCGATTGGATGAGCCAAAAGAAAATGTTAGAAAATCAACAGTTCCATCTAAATATACATATATTGTTTACTGTGCTTCATAAAGCTTAAAATATAATTGAGAGTTCACAAAAAAAAAACAAACGTAGCAACTGTGAAATAATTGTGTCGTCAATGTAATAATCTCTGAGTGAGTTCTTTGGAATCCTATGAACCTATTAGCGACCAGAAAAACAAATTGGTCAATTGAAAAGGGTAAAACTGCACCTTATAAATTGGAAGGTATAGATATACACGTGAAGTTGATTTTTTTAAGCGAGTAAACTCTGCGAAATTTTTTTTGATGTATTAAGAAAAAAATCGTTTTCATGATGTAGTACTACCCCGCTTTCCTACTCAGATTTCCAATGTTGAGTGTTCCAAATACTTTAACAATGTTTACAAATTTTATTTTTGAACTCGAGCAGGCCCTTTTCAGTATGACACTCTGTATAAAGGTATACAATACAAACTATAGTTGCTTCTGAGGAAGAAAATAATTAATGTTCTTATGTATACTACTTTCACTTTTATAATGTATCACGGTTGGCCCTGATTTAGGTTTATCAAGTTTTTTTTTACTTGAAACTGACGCAGGTTGGTACTCGTGAAATGTCAAATAATTCTCTGTGACGTTGCCAATGCGAATTTCTATTTATTCTTTGTCAAATTTGTAAATGGAGTTAGTTCGTTTATGGGTCTACGTCCCTGAAAAAAGAGGGGGTCAGAAACGATTTATTTTTTTCTGATTGATGAAGTGATGTCTGAGTGTATGAAGATAAAAATGATAAAAAAATATTTTATAAGTATTAAATGAATGAAAAGGATATTCTCCATCACTTTTTGTAATTTTTCAACATTTCTTCCATGAAAACGAACAAATATTTTTGTGTTTTTTCATTTCAGTATTGAAGTCTATCATTTAGTTAATCAAATGTCTATCTCTTTTTTCTTTCAAAATTTACCGTTTTTTGTAAATAATATTACAACAATGTGTTGTTTTCGCGAAATTTATTTCCTTGAATTTTTCTATGCGAAATGATAAATATCTATTTTACCAAAGACATTTTATTAAGGATCTTATTAGCCGTGGTTTAGTGAAAATCAATAATTGTTTCTTACAATTGTGGATTCTTACATGGAATTGAAGTTCTTTTAAATGACACGCCCCGGCAGGTATCTACTCCCAGATGACTGGTGAAGGAAAATTAGTGTATTATTCAGTCAGTGTGAGATCTAGTTCAGGGTAGGATTCCCAGTTAATATTCCCTGCGCCCCAACATTTGTTCCATTAAGCTGAATAATCCAATAAATAAAAATTAATGCACTGCACCGCCATCTGGCGGTATACGTTTCCTATTTTGAAGGCTGAAGACTCTTAAGGTTTAAATGTGGCACAGGTTTCGTAGTACCTACTACATATTACATTTTCATACTGGAGTACTTCAAGTTGTGCAAAGAGGTATTTAAATGTCTTCTGTAGGCTCATTTCTTGAGAATTTTGAAAAGTGGGGAATTCCATAGGTCCCTCTGTTTGTAAAGAAGTTTTTCTGTCGGTTTATTCAAGTACTTTTATTCTTTTTTCGAATGAACTATCACAAAGTAATGGACTATTCTGTACAATTTCAACACTCGATTCTTGATTACCGTAAAAGAAAATAGCATAACTAAATCTTCCAACCATGTTTAACTACGTGAAATATTTCCAGTATTAACAGAGAAAAAGATTCGTCAACATTCGCCAAGAGTTATTCAATTCACATAATAGATATACACGGTGAAATTTGTCAGAATTTCATGACCAACCAAAAAATATTATGAAAGTGAATGGAGTAATATAATGTACAAATTTATACATCACAATTAATAAATCAACAAATAAACAACAACTATAGAAAATTACAATAAAAATAAGTGCCGATAACTATAAATAGTGAATTGGATTTATTTATATCGCCTGGGACAATTGTGGAAAATTCTGAGTACCCATACTCTCAATTATTTACATGACGCGGAAAAATGATCCTTTTGCGGCTTATGAATGGACTCCGATCAATGATGCGACATTTCCGATGAAAGTATAGCACACCGTTAAGCCGAGAGCACATTACCGATACATCTCCGTGCGATCGCATTGACCAGGTACTAAATTAGCACATCTCCAGCGTTAAACTACGCGAAATTGTCCTCAGACCAATTAAAAAGCTATTAAAATCAGCGTTTTTGTACGGATACCGCGAACATGACGGAAAGAACCTCGTAAATTAATTTTCCGATCGAACAGCCCAGTGAAATTAACGGCATTTTTTCCAGTACCGAGCTTTACGTAGTTTTCCGATTCGCGTGAGGAAAAAACGGGCAGCAAGTACCGGTATTAAGTTTTTACACGACGTGCGAACTGTAGAAAACGCATTCCGACAATGTGTTCATAACCTTTGTTTCCTCTACGTCAACCCACGTGCGCTGGGCGGATTTGTCGAGAGAAAAAACTGAATAATCGTGTTTTTTCGAGGTATAGAATGATGGAAATTACTTTCAATGAGTGTAATTACACCGGAAAAGCTTGGAGATCTCGATTCTGGAAAAAAAGGTGGAATTTATGGAATCGGTATCCTGGTAGATGACGCATATACGTTTCTACGATTTGACAGTGTGGAAAAAATCATTTTCTTCCTGGAAAATCTATAGATTTCGAGGCCAGTAACACCAGAAAAGTTTTTTAAAAAGTTGTCTCTTCTTTTAATTAGTTATGAGTACAGAGGTTAGAATGAAGTGAGTGCATTTTATGGAATATCTTCATAGAACTCACATTATCACTATAAGTTCTATGAATATCTCTATTCTTATGAATGAAATGTACAATGGCGCTCTCTATCCGAATATCGTTAAACTATGAAATTAGTGAATATGTGGGTAAAGCAGGAACTTTTTTCCGCCATACCTACATTTGAATTTGGCCATTCTCTGCCAATTCGAATTATCTGTAGATTCACTTTTAATCGGAAGTTGAACTATTTTCATGGATCTTTCGTTTGAAATAAAACAGATGCATGAGTTGGCTCATTTTCTTCTATTTTTGAAAGAACAACAATGAACTTTCGAAATGAAATCGATTTAAATTATTTCATTAAGAACTCCAATCCTTCCTGAGTTTACCCACAAAATTTAAGTTCTCAAAGTGAAACAATTTTCGAATGCAACTCGAAATAAAAACACACTACATTGAACGCCCACCTTAAGGGGAAGTATCACTTTTTGAATCGTGGTAAATCTCCATTGAAAAGTGGTCTCTTTATTTCACGAGTAACTACCCTAATTTACGACGTAGAGACTTTTTTTATATTGAAGTTGAAGAACGCCCTGAGGGCAAATAGTTTTATTTTTTTCGATTTAACTAGTTTTTCAATTAAAAAAAAAACAGGGTAATCGTTAGATCTCTGCCATATTTGGGTTATTGAATATGTTTTTCGTTTTTCATGAGTACAAGCTTTATTTTTGAACTAATCATCATGAAAATTTTTGTAGTTTATAGAAGATTAAATTGCCGAGGGCAAATAGTTGCGATTTTTTCCAAAAAATTATGAATAACCGTCGAAAAAAAATCATTAAGTGTTTTTTCCAAAACGCTGAAGTTTTTTGCCCTCGGGACTTTCTTCAACTCCAATTTAAAAAAAAATCAAGTCTCTACGTCGTAAATTAGGGTAGTTACTCGTGAAATAAAGAGACCACTTTTCGAATGGAGATTAACCACGATTCAAAAGGTGATACTTCCCCTTAAGAAAGCTCTACTTCTCTAAACCAGTACTTCGGTATTTCAAATCACTCGCTTTTAGTCGATAAATTAAATCGTTATTCAAATCGATGAGTCAAATCGTCACTCAAATCAAAGGACTGATTTAGATCATAATGATAGAATATATGTTTGTCTTTCCAGAATTCAGAATAAAAATACAATGAACTAGGTATAGAAAGAGGAAATACGCCTTTCAATAAAAAAAGGGGAGCCAATTTTAAAATTATTAGAACTAAACTTGGTAACTGTATTACTACTATTACTACGGAATTAAAATGTAGAATAAATTCTTGCAACGTTGTGACGTTCTTTGAATTTTCTAATAAATAAACTCTCATGTATAGCGTTTCATTGCGTATGAAAAGTAAGATTTGGATTTATTTAGCAAAATACGTTGGAAAAATGGTTCATATGTGTCTTGTTTGTGGTAAATTGGACTATTTGAATCCTGATTTGAGTTTACACAGGTATGTTCTACTCTCATCATGCTCAGTAACAGTGGCGTAGATTCTTCGATTTTTAGAATTTCACTTTTCAGAATCCCTTCTGATATTGAGAGGAGGAATATTTGTTTATCAATTCTGAATTTACCTGACTCTGTTTATCTAACTCAGAATCTGTTCCAATATTTGAAACATTGTATGAATTCGTCTAAAAGTGTAAATTCATTTGTAATTTTATTTCCATTTCACAATATCGATAACACCACGCCACTGGATCTTTCGAAGTTAGATTCTGCATTGTTACAGCAGTCTAAAATGATACTGTTATCCTTCATGCTATCTTCGTCCCACTCTTTGAGAACTGACTAAATTTTGGCTCCAACAATTCACGAATTTATCAACAACATGCTGTGTCTCCCGATGTGTCTCCTCTTTTTATGGGCTGAGTGTGCTCTCAATTTTTTCCAGTTCTGTCTAAATAAGATCTGTATCTTTCGGAAAATATTTCTAAGATTGCGCGTTTCAATACAAATGGTGGAGGTCTTGAATGAAAATATACAGAGAATCCATTTAAAAAATCACCCGTCTGTTGAATATCTTTTTTCGGGAACACCCTGTATATTCGAAAATAATTTCTTGAGATGCAGAAATAGAAATACAAGTAACCTGTTTCTGAACGAAATTTCTAAGATGTCGACTATGGGAGAAGAACGCATTATTGCAGAACCCTGTAAAAGGTAGTATGTACCTACTAAAGGTCGCATGGACGACGCGAACTCCAGCCTGCCGCCGTCTAGTTGAAACAATGGAATCGCTGTTTTTTCTTCGTGTTTCGTACGCCGCATCGATCTCCCAGCAATGCCGTACTAATGGTACCAAGATGATAACCAAGTATCGACTAATGGTACGACTAGTTTGAAATGTTATATTTTATTGAATGGAGAATTTACAATCTTCTCAGATATAAACTTTTATGGGTTTTGGGTAATAAATTTGCGCTCCGCTCCGTCCAAGGAAAAATTGCTTTTATTGAAAATATGATTTAATGTTACTAGTTGTGTTTTATTATTCTACTTCTATTTTATTAGTTTATCTCTCGCTGAATGTATACGATTCAATTCGACCGGATAAATTACGACTCTTGTCTTTCGGTTTTTTCCTTGGCAAAATGGAAACTTACATTGTATACACGACTGCGGGCGCGTTCAGTAACGTCTCGCTCAAAATGTACGTCCTGAGGTTACTTTGTCTACGACAACTTGATGATATTCGGCCCGAAGGACCAAATGTTAACGAACAAGTTTTATAAGTGAAAATTTCAATTTTTGAAGAGGATTTAATGTACAAAGGTTATGGTAACCTATTTCATTGGTAATGAAGGATGCTGGGCGCTTTTTCCGCTGTGCAGCAATCATTGTGAAGAGAGACGGGCCCATATGTCACTCCGAGCGGCCAACAATCGAATTCGTGTCACAGAACAACCATTAACATCATAACCTCACATTTTTACAAACGATGCAGAACACCGAACACAACAATCGCCGTTTTTTATACCGTGTCCGGCATTGTGAAGGGGCCGAAAAATCCGACGTACAGATGAATAATCTGCTGCGTTAATGACTTCGCCCGTTCGTAATTTCAATATTCCCCGTAATTCCCGAATGAAATTGATGATTGCGTCCCAGTAAAAATTCATTGTATTTAAATATGTTCATTTCGAGTTTTCGATCATCGGCACATAGGAGGCTGCCATGATTAATGATATGCAGGCAACAATGAGTATAATGCACACGGCGCAACGGAACACAGAAGAATCCATTTTTGTTATTTTAATTTTTCCGGTTGGCAGAACTGGACTCGGGGCATAATTAATACGAGATATTTTAATGATTTTCAATAAATCAAGCCGACTTTGACAATAAACTATCCGTCTTGCGAACGCAGAACGATATCTCTCTTCTTTTTCTCTTTCGCGAAACAAAGAAACGCGTTTCGGTCGGACGGATATTTATTTCTGTGTCTGGGCTGCGTTCCCTGACGATTCGCAGCGTTGATTATATGGTTTTAGGCTCTGTGCTTTTTGTTTATTGAATTTCGTTCTCCGGTATCCTCCGGGGGAGGTAATACGTCTCTCGGCCGACTCCGATTGAATTATAAGAACTGATTCTGGATCGGCGCTCTACGTGTTACAATGTTCGATGCGCGTCCTTTGACGTTCGCCGGACGAAAACCGCAACGACCACAGAGTTTAATTGTTATCGGGGCGTATTCTTCTTTATCGGGCCTCTGCGGATTTCAACGCCTGCGGTTTTTTCCAATTTTCAGGATAATCATCCTAGGGTTTTATCGAAAACGAATCTGAGACACACGTGAACCACTGAAACACATAAATCTTTAATGTGTCATTAAGACAATTCCAAATAAGATATTTTTTCGACAAAAATCACTCAATTTTGTCAACTCAGGATTTTATCACCTGAATTGTCCCAGCCGAAAGTCAATATTTTCTTAAACTGTGGATATTAATTGTCACCGAAGATAAAAATTCGCAAAAACTGCATTGTTACGACCTATTAAACTCGGCAATTTCAGGAATTGTTATCTGTCGAAGTATTTTATTGTTTTGGAAGCTCTATTTCCAATAATAATAACAAAACGATTCCAGCATTAATGGAATCGCTTATCGAAACGATTTCGCTGTTAGAATACTAGGAATTGGCGGAATTTGAACGGATTTTGTCAATTCCCTGAACGGTTCACTTCACGTTGACTAGCATGATTCACGCGACTTATAATTTATTGGATTTCTAGTAATTTAGTATTTTATATCCTGGAAGAATCCTGGGCATTGAGTCATTCAACACAATATCCAGTCTTGGGCTGAGTCCTATATTCGGGTTCTGATGTAATTGGAGCTTTCGCAAGGTCAACATTGTGTGAAATATGCCTTATATTTGGAATATAAGAGAGGGAAATCACGATTCGTACTCTATAACGTTATCAGAAGGCAGCTTACATCGTCAGTTTCCATGCAATCAGTTTACTACGTTATCGGAAAGGGAGGAACTCGAAACTGAACCTTGAGGAACACCATATGACCTACATTTACAGATAAGTACCTAGAAATCGAACTATGTCGATCTGTGGATCCGTGCACTGACCCGAGGTAATCCGTCGAAGAAATGGGTCTATAAAAGAACCTTAGAATCGCAGCGAAGCTGCGATAGAGTGACCAAATTTTTATACGATCGAGAAGAGGAATAATCGATTCATGTGTGGGTGAAATTTCGATTCTCTAGGCGATTAAGAAGTATTTTTAACAAATTCGCGAAAATCGCCAAAAAATACGGCAAAAAAGGCAATTTTATACTCGATGAAACTTTTGTGTACAACTGTCATCGAAAGTGACACTTTTAATGACAGCAAACAATATTAAAATTGATTGTTTACGTGGAAGCGTGTTTAAATATTTTTAACATTAGTGTTAAAAATATTTTTAGCATTTTCTTATGATAAAATCAGATGAAAAAACTTTCAGCAATTGCAAATTTTTATTATCAATATTTAACAATCATTACTTATGAACATTAATATTAATCGTAAAACTAGAACAATTACTAACATTAATGCCCTGTGATGTTAGGGTGCTTCGCAACACATTATTAGAATCCTCAGCACCATCAGTACTTGTAGAAACCGGAAGTACAATATTGGATGATGATGATCCAAAATCTGTTGAGATTGGGAGAATTTTTTCAGCAATGACATTTCTATATGCAATGGAATGATCAACATAGTCCTCGGCTACCGTCGTAGGCTTCCATTCGCCATGTTTTTTATATCCGTAATATTTGCTCCTGATTCTGCTAGCAATGAAGCGGAGGATCTTCTAAAACAGGGTCCTGTATATTGCTTTGGTTCTGGCAGTTTGAGGAATTCGGCAACAATAGATGGAATTTTCCCAAATGTATTGATACCAACTGGATTGGCACTGCATTTATTATTCATGTATTTCAGGAAAAAACGACGATGTTTGATGACAGAAGGGCGCAGTGCAAAGTACTTATGAAAATAGTCAACATACTTCCCAATAATACTGAAAGAACGACTGACTTTCGTTTTTGTGTTTGGAAGTTGTATAATCAATGATTTATTTGTTATTTCGATGTCTTCCACTGATAAATTACACAATTCTTCACGCCGACCGGCTCCAAATAATCCGAAAATAGTTGCAACCGTAACCATCAAGTATTTCTCATCTGGTGCCTCATTTATAAACTTTTCAACTTGTTCACGAGTGAGAATTTTCGATTTTTTGGGACGATATCCTTGACTTTACCATTTTTAATATTTAATAACATCCACACCATTTTTAATAAGGGCGCTTGACTTTATAATTGGAAATTTGCTCCACAAAGTTGATGAACTCCATATTTTTAATTTTTCTTCTAAGTATGCCAGGAAAACAGGTTCACTGAAGTTCCCTTCTCATTTTTCAGTTCACATCAGGCCAGCAAACTATTATATGCAATATCGTACTGCTGAACAGATTTTTTAGATTTGCTCTTCTTGTAGACTCTTCAATATCCACAGGAACAACCAAATGTCACTTTCATTAATAATTGGAGCAGTTAAAAACCCAAGACGAAAATTGGACAGGAACGAAATTCAAATGACAGCGTCTTTTCTCATTTGTTAGTAATCATATCGTTGGCAACGTTTGCCATTCACAACAACCTTTTGATTATTTGAATATTAAAATGCATTTTGAAGTTTATTGTCATTGCAAATTCGCCCATTTCATTATCAAAATAGGGCAGTTGTACAAAAAACATTGTATGGTATTTGTGTTAAAAGTGATTTCATTTTGTTCGTGAAATTGTTCGATTCGCTCCGCTAATTTCACAAACTTTTTCACCCACAAAAAAACGTCACTTTTGACACTCATATATCATAAATAACTATTTTCACAGATATCCTAGCCGTGATGTGAATATACAGATCGAAAGATAAAATGTCAATGCAAAATAGTTTGGTATTCATATTTCGCACAATTTCCCCATTTTTTCAGGAAAATTGATGAAACTGTGACATTTCGCCCATAAGATCGCCCAGTTTGCCAGAGATCTACCGATGAGGATAACTACCTGATAGGTAGATCTACGAGCTCTACTAGTTAATGACTAAGTGAAATGGGGACAATGAACTTTTTACATAGTTTCAGGAATTATGTTGGGAATTGTGTAATTCCTCGGCGACCTTTGTTAGCATCTTCATTAACAGCTCGTCCTCGTCACCGAGAACAATAATTTGCATATACGTCCGAGTAATTGATATCATTTTCAGAAAACATTAAATAAATATAGGAGATAAATACGAGTTTAGGCATTACCGCGAACGCAGTTCCTAATGAATTCAATAAATTTCATCACTTAACCTCGTCGACCAACCTTAATTACAATTATTAGCGTTACATCTCCACGGCTCGTCTCGATTTTTTTTCACGGTTAGGTGTTTCTCGTTTCTCACTGAAAATATCATCCTCGCCGTTCAATTATGGTTTTCTCACTCGTTAACGTCACTCTTATTCACGGGAATTAAAATTCTAGAGAATTAGGAGCGAGCAACATTAATCGTTTAAAATGTTACCGACCATTTAGTCAGCAGAGTTGTAACGCTTCAGATTTGTCCCATGTAAGTGCCTTAACATGTCTTCATATACATAACCCACCTAAAAATAATAATGATAAAAAATAGCACAGTGGCAATTACTCGATTGATCAACTCGCTAACTTTCTGCCCCATTTGTAGATGTATGTTGGCGACAGGTAGATTCCGTGTTCAAAATTCTTCCAGCGTGTGATAAAAGCCGAAATAGTCGGTGACAGCTGTCTGAGCATTCCGCGCAATAAAAATCCCGATTAGCTCTTCTATACCAGCCGACATAGGACCAAACACCCGGTAATGGTCGGGTCTATAATTGAGAAATTAATCTAACAGAAAGAAACCCGATATTAGACAAACAAATCTGTTCGATTAAAAGCTAATTAGTGGACATTTGAGCTAATTCGAGAATATACGTCCGAGATCGATAAATTTCCCGGCCACCTATGGTACATACCGGCAGTCAGACGCCCAACTGTTGCTTCTTCTTCTCCCGTTTTATAGGTAGCAGCGATCCACCGAGATCTAATCGCGACGATTTACATATAAATGGTACTAGTTTGAAGAATTACGACGATGGTTTTGGGAGACTTTATCTTTTTTATTGGAATTTTTACATGCCGGAAGCGGATAAATAGAAGCGATCACGAGAACACGGCTCTGGATGGATTGACAAGCTCGTTTTACACAGCTACCACTCTACTGGTCGCCACTCTAATATTCATCAATCAATCACAGATTGAATATATCGAAGTTTTATCTTTATTATTTTTCATTAATTAATTTCATTAAGTTTGATAATTTTATTTCATTCCCTTCTTCGTCGCCAATTGTAATGTACTCGTATAATTTTAATATTTGATGGGTCAGGAATAAATCAATTGTCTTTAGTTCAAATGCATTCATTAAACTGCAACTACAGAATTGAATGAACTGAAACATGCGTGAGGTTGTCTGATAACAAACATATTTATATTTGTTTCGACATTCATACGACCATATAAAGCGGGCGCGAACAACCGCGAACGCCGCGAACCGAAGTGCGAACATATGTTGGAGTGTGGAGGATGAATTTTAAGGTAGTGTTTTTTTATTTTAAGTTGCATTTGAAAATGGTTTCACTTTGAGAACTGAAATTTTGTGGGTAAACTCAGAAAGAATTGGAGTTCTTGATGAAATAATTGAAATCGATTTCATTTCTGATGTTCATTTTTTTCTTTCAAAAATAGAAGAAAATAAGCCAACTCATGCTCCTGTTTTATTTCAAACGAAAGACCAATGAAAATAGTTCAACTTCCGATTAAAAGTGAATCTACAGATAATTTCGTTCAGAAAAACAACTTGAAATACGGAATTGGCAGAGAATGACCGAATTCAAATATATGGCGGGAAATAGTTCATGCTTTACCCACATATTCACTAATTTCGTAGTTCAGCGATTTTCGGATAGAGAGCGCCATTATACATTTCATTCATAATTAGAGAGATATTCATAGAACTTATAGTTATAATGTGAGTTCTATGGAGATATTCCATAAAATGCATGGTGGCGCCTCTATCGGATTAGTTTTCCTACTCGCTCTGAAGGGCGATCTTAATGCGAAGCTGTTAAGTGTTCCCGGTAGAAATTGATATTTTCTTCAAACTCTTTGAATGAAATACCACATAAGTGTGGTAATATTGTTAGCCTTTCCCTTGGAAAATGTATTTTGTGACTTCTTCAACACACGAAAGTATTGAATTTTCAATAACGCAATATTTATAGGTTCTAATTGATTTAAACTACATGGACACAATCAAGAGGATCATCACTTATCTTCTCAATCAATTTGAGTGAATACTGGGAGTCTCTGTGGATTGTTTTACGTAATAGTATATTGTTCAATGAGCGGTAATGTAAGTCATAACAAACGCAGATGAATTTTGCAGCCCGAGCCGTTAAGCGAGGGGTGTAATTCATCAAGTGTGTTATGACCATTACCGCGAATTGAACACTATACTTTATCTTCGACTTCTTCAGTAAAATTCAAATTAATCTGCATTTTCAAAATTGACAACAGTTGTCAAAAGCGATTTCTGTGGTCGAAAATCGAATCGATATCGAATCCCGTAGAAAACTTCGAATATTCACGTTTTCCAAATGCAATTTTTGGATATTCAGACCTAAGAAAATGTAGAAATGGATGGCGAGAACGTTACCTTGATGTCTGAAATAGAGTTCCCCATTGACTCGACTTTTTTATTCATTTCGTCAGCTACATTTTTCCTATTTGTATTAGAGTGAGTTATAGGCGTGAGTTATTATTACCTCACACTATTGGTTTATAGAGACTATAACAGATCATAATCCGATGAATAATGGATATATTATTCTATGGGAGTAGATAAAATACTTATTCTTGTACTATTCACTTATTTTTTTATTTCTGTATGTTTTTTTTTCGTTACTGCTTATATTAAAATACTTGTTCTTAGGGATTATGCTCGGGATTATGAGTTTAGTAACACCAAGGAGGTAGAGCATTTTGAGGCTTTCATGTCGAAACCAAACATTTAGGGGAAAATGGTTCTTTCATGATGATATTAATTTCTCGGATTCAACATGGTTGAAAAAATGCTCATTCTCAAATTAAATCTGACGGATAAAATACTACTTCTTCTTGACGCTTAGTGGTTGTCTCGATTTGTTGATATTTTATGATTCACTGATAGATCGCAGTGAGGTGAACAAGAAGGACATTAAGAGTCGTAAGTGTCTCAAAATTTTTGGAAAAAATAGCGAAATGAAAAAAAAAATAAAAGAAAACAAAAAAGGAAAGAAAAAAAATTCAAAAATTTTAACAAGTAGTCTGGTCCATTCGATCGATAGTGAATCATTCCCTCATCTTGAAAGAAGAGAAAGAAACAATAAAAAATAAGAAAGAAGTGCAAAGTGCATCAGTCGGTACTTTACAAATCGATCTATCGATGGACTGCACCCTCATGCAACGATCGCGTAACAATCTGAGCAATTCTGCGTCTGGCTACCGCCGCGTAGCCGAGACCAAGTAGCGAAGAAGAGCAACGACTTCTTCTCCGATCGCGCCTGGAAACGTCGATAAAAGCGCGTCCGAAAAAGTCGAAGAATCCCTGAAACCGGGCCGCCCGCTTGATTTACGACGGCGTGGGCGTCAAGTTACGCGTAAACCGAGTCGTCTCGGGATACGCAAAAATGCCGACGACGGACCCATACTTTGGCGCGTAATTGAAATTCGTCTCCGAACCCGGCACGCAGAGGGCAAAACCTGGTAATTAAACATTTTTAGTGTCTCTGATAATTTCTAATAAATATTAATAGCGTGCTAAGTTATTGTTCTCGATTCCCGGGCGTGGCAGGCTCGATATGTGTACCATTAACTCCGCAATGTTTACGGCATCTGTTGCCGTCGCGTTGTACGCCGGCGGCGTTGCCAGCTGCCCGCGAAAATCGTTCCCAATTCCACTTCGAAAACGGCCCGTTTCGTTGAAATTCAGAGACAACTCCTAAGACTTCGTTTCAATAAGAGTGCAAGATTTGAAATTCGCGCCATGTTTGACAGTCATCCTGTCACATGATTCTGACGTGACTGTTCGAAAGTTGACAGCTGTGAGTCCTGATTGTCTAAAAAAGCAGTAACGGTGGATGGCAAACGTTATCGAGCGATGATGAGACTGTTACTTGTGCCTCATACGGAAGCTATCGATCTTGACGACATGTGTTCTCAGCAGGACGGTGCCACATGACATACCGTCCGTGAAGCCTTGACGATCTTGCACCAGTTTACTCCTGGTCGTGTCATTTCCCGATTTGGCCTTCACTGAGGCTGTATCAATGAAATACCATCACATGTATTCAATAAATCATATATCAATAAATATTTCGAACCATGTTTAATTGACCAGTGAAATCTTGCACTCTTATCGAAGCACCCTTCAGTTTAAAACAAGTGGCCGTCCCAGCTTCGCCCGGGTAGATATTCGTTTCACGCGGCGGTTTCATCTTCAACACTTCAACCTGCCATATCTTTTGATGTACTAGTTGTAATTGTATGATGTGAAGGTCAATTTCGTTCTGAATTATATACTGGGGATAAATAACGTTTTAAGTTGGATGAGGATCAATACCGAATTCATGAAAACACACTCCCAAACAGTTCATAATTTTGGAAAACATCTGATTACCATAAACAGGTAATAGCAAGTCAATTTTGAGAGATAGATATATGCTATCGCGGACTTTTTTGTAGAACTATTTGAGAGGTACATTTCCGTCATACATTGTATCCACGTAAGTCTTACGGTTTTTGCAGAGCGGGTGAAAATAGCTGATTATGGTTGATTTTTTTGTAATTATTGAAGTTATAGTAGATATCCTTAATTTTTTCGGGTGAAAAGTATAGCCTATGCCACTCAAGGATAATGTGGCTTTCTAGGGGTGAAAGAATTTCTGAAATGGGTCCAGTAGTTTTTGAGCCTATTCGTATCAAACACACAAAAATACAAATCTTTCCTCTTTATAATATTAGTATAGATAAAATCTCAAAGACCACATATTATGCTCCATTTACTTTCATATAGTACCCCATGACATTCTGACACATTCAACTTTGTATATTTTGAAAATATTAGGTTTTAGTCATTTTGCTGTCAGATAACCACGCAACGTTGTCCTCTCTATTATAGACGTCGTAGTAGTTACGTATTTATCAAAATGGGAATTTGTGAATTCAAAAATTCCAAAGACCTGGCGAATGGTGAATAAACTTTTTTCTCTGTTAATTCTGAAAATGTTTCACGTATATAAACATGGTTGGGTGAAGTTAGTCCATTTTTTTGTACGGAAATCAAGAATCGTGTGTTGAAATTTGACTGAGAAATAATGGACAGAATAGTCCGTTACTTTGTAATAGTTCATTCGAAAAAAGAATAGAAGTACTCAAATAACCCGACAGAAAAACGAACAGACGGACCTATGGAATTCCCCACTATCCAAAATTCTCAAGAAATTAGGGGCAGTAGACATTTAAATATCTTTTTGCACAACTTGAAATACACCAGTATGAAAATGTAGTTGTACTACGAAACCTGTGTTAGAGTTAAACCTTAAAACAACTAACTACATTTACAAATTTCAAAGTGTAAATAGAAATTAGCATTGGCAACGTCTCTGAAAATAATTTCTGACATTGCCGATATTTCACGAGTGCCAACCAACGTCAGTTTTAAATGAAAAAACTTGATAATTCCTTATAATAGTGAATGGAGTATATGTCACATGGCGATACATTCTGATGGTGGAAAGGAAGAACTGGCAACCTCGCATGTCTCCTAGCCTACACACCGTTTTTGACTATTCAGTATTCGTCAACGACCGTCATCCATTCATTCAAATTTATGTCCACTCGCTGTAATAAAACAAAAGACGAATGATAGCCGATGAATAAAATGTACCAATTCGAAAATTTGCGAACCAGCTACCAGGGTTATCCGAAACATGTTCGGTTCACGATCCTACCAACACGTGGCTGTCAGATGTGAACGAACTTAATTATTGAAAGATCAAAAATCTGGTTTGAATCGTCATCCGAAATTTTCCGTTCAAAATGAACGGTACCATAATTTTACAACTTATTTCGAGGAACAAATCCACTTGACGTTTATAGTCGCTAAGTCCGCGTAAATACCTTGTCGGCCAATTTTCTAATTAGTCCAAAAACCTATCGATGCCTAATGAAAACATCATATTGATAACTGTCGCTTCTACCGAGATTCTAACGAAAAACTTTATGGCTCAAGATTCTCGTGAGAATTTAATCCTTTTCGCGGAATCAAATTATTAACCGATCAATAATCTCAATTAATATAAGACAGCAATTAACTTGCTGAAATCCAACCCATAAAAAAGACGAGTTTTTGAAGTGGACGGAAAACGAATTTTTTGAGGTTACGATTTTTCCTCGTATCAGCCTAAATCAAGTTGACGGACTACGATTTCTACGAGGTTATGATCTTCTGTAATCCGTATTTTCATTCTGAGTCGTATTCCGAGAATTCTGAAAGAGTTCATGGATGGAAAACAAGAATAAATCACTGTAGGAAGTCTTCAATCCGTAGGATGCTTGTCTATGCATAAATAAAGAGGTACCTGATGGATAACCTATAAATTCCGATAGAACCAGCGTGTCTTCGAGATATTGAATATCTTAGTACGATTTCCTCAGGTTATACCGGGTGGATTTTACGATCTCGAGTTAATGGAACAATTTTATCGCTTTTTAGTTATGGAAAGTCGTTTTTTCCACATTTTCGGTTATTTCCATGCGGGACCGTAATAATTGAATAAAAAATATATTGAACCATCAATGTCAATTAGTTCACGAAAATATATCCGGATTATTGTATTTTATTAGCGATAAAACCGATTTCGAAAATGTTGACAACATTTTATTATTTAATTTAAAACTCGAATCCATTTTTATGTGTTACAACACGAATCTATCAAGTCGCCTCAAAATATCACTACAGGACGGTATTAATCTGCTTTCAAGGAAATGTTTCCACAAAAATGGTAAACAAGACTTGTTTATTTACCTGTTTTAAATTTGAATACCTTGTATGACTAAGTAGCGTTTATTTCTCGAAATGAAGTTGTTTTTTCTCGTAATAATGTTTGAAATTCTAGACATATTACAAAATACCTCGGATTCCTCCAACCTTCGGAACATTCGTAGATATTATTGTTTATCGAAACCAAACAACAAATTCACGTTAATTATCAACAAAGATATATAGTCACCCACGGTGTGCTTGCCCCAGCACTTTCAAAGATTCGAAATCTCGTTTGATTTCCGAGAATAGCAATTAAGTGAATCGACAATTCACAAAATAATTAATTCGAACAAATCACGTACGACTTATCAATGGCGTTTTATTTTTTTTTCGATTAGACACATCCGCATCCAAGGCTGTAGGAGTCTCGTCTCGATAAAAATATCTAATTTCCTATTTTGTAGAAAATTTAGGACTGATGTGTTCGACTCGACTTCTTTGTTCGCAGCTGGATTATCTCCAGAGGAAGTTGAGGCTTCCTGCCTTTTCTGAATCCTATGGGATTCTCACAATCAACATTGGGCTCGAAGCAACCTTTTTTCATTTTCTATTTTCTCAAATTCAGCTCTGTGGAATAGATACTTCAAAGTTAGCATTTATCGATTGAAGAAAGTAAATACGAGGATGTATTGATATCTAGTTAGCCAAGACCAGTTCCGTGCATAAAAAAAATTGGAGTATCGAGCCATCATCAAGTACCTGTATTTGATAGGGTTAAGAGGTAAGCAGATTTACGAAGATATGCTTAATACCCTTGGTGATCAATGTCCTTCGTACGCAACAGTGAAATATTGGACTACAAGCTTCAAAAGAGGTAAATTTTCCATTGAAGATGATGGCCGATCGGGAAAGCCAGTTTCTGTGTCAGTCCCTGAAAATATCGATGCAGTTGATGACATTTTGACCGTTGAATTGGGCTAAAACGGATATCTGAAGCACTGAAGATTTCATACGAACGCGTTCATGATATATAGTTCACTTCGATTTGGACATGAGAAAAATTCCTGCAAAATGGATCCCCAAATGTTTGAATGTTGACCAAAACCGTGCAAGGGTAGAAGCATCGCGTTCGATCTGTGCTCGATTTGAAAACGATGTAGACTTCTCATACCGAATTGTTACTATGGATGAGACTTCGTTACATTTCTACGATCCAGAAACAAAGCAACAATCGATGGAATGGCGACACTCTGGTTCTCCAAGACCTAAGAAGTTTCGTGTCCAAAAATCTGCTGGAAAAGTTCTTGCTTCGGTTTTTTGGGTTTGCCATGGAGTAATCATGATTGATTTTTTGGATAAGGGTAGAACAATAACTGGAGATTACTATTCGACATTACTGACCACTCTAAGGAAAAAAAAATTAAAGAGAAAAGACGCGGAAATCTATCCAAAGGTATTTTGGTTTTACAGGACAACGCCCCAGTACACGAATCTCAATATTTTGACAAAATTTTGTTTGGTTCTATAGTGGGTTAAAAATTTTTCAATATATCTTCGTACATACATTCAGAGTACAATCCCCCAAATCATCAGTTTATTCTCTAGTTTTCTTCTTTCACAAACTCTTCACCAACATTGTTTTTTCATATTAATTTTCTGTTATTAATTGTACTCTTTATTTTCTAGTACCTGATTTCAATATCGTTGTTCCCAGTCACAAATAGAAGTACATTTTCAATTAATCAATGAAAATGAAATTGTTAAAATAGTAGAAAAGGAAGAGTATAGAGAAGATGGAAGAAAATTGAGAACAAAAAAGCAAAGATTCGATTTATAACAATGCTATCACAAAGTTGAACTGATTTTATATTGAGAAGGTGATTTTGTCTCCCATATTTTGTGATGAGTGAGAAAATTTGCCTAAAAGCTTTCATTAGAACTCGTGGATGATAAAGGAATTATAATTTAATCTCAATTTTATTCTATTACATCCACAATAAAATACAATGAATCATCAGTAATAAAAGAATACATCCACCTGAAATGAAAAAAGACGTTTTTATTGGTCCCCCCGGTATACCTGCCCAGGACTGGAAGCATCAACGAAGTTTTAAGCCGTCAAACCAATTTTATCACCACCAAAAGACCGCCGTTACCTAATTCCCGAAAATTCGAATTCAGAGAAAGACGGGCTATAAAGCGTCAATAAAAAACGAATAACGAAATAACTGAATTAAACATTAAACAGTTTCCGGCATGGTAACCCCGAAAACGGTCGATTTCGGAACATACCCGCGTCTATCGATTCGTAATCTATGATTTTTTCGATTGTAAACAGCCGTACGTAGGCGGGTCATGTACTTATGAGTAAGTTTTCCTTTTAAAACATAATTTTCATTTAATTCCTTCACGATTCCAACAATTCATAATTGGGAATGTACTGAATTCTAAGCGATAAATTATTTATTGGTCAGGCAGCGGACTGTACGTGGACGACATCGCGATGAGGTTCATTTGTTTGTGGAAGTGGTACTTCGGTCACCTGCAAGAGTCCTATATCATACTTGGTCTTGGTATGGGCAATGTTCATAATCTGGACACTCAGTTATGCATTCCGCATGTTTATTCCTCCCAAATTCTAAAAAGATCATCAAAATACCTTTTTGAACGTGATTTCTAAACTTCAGTCAATATCTAACACTATTTAAGCGTCATTATCTGCTGAAGACCTTCGCAAGAATAGACTTCGTGAGATCACTATTTTGGGTAATTACAGCTTAGAATTTTGGTCATGGTTAAAATTATTATTGCAAATTTATGTGTATTCATCTGACGAATGTCATTTCGAAGAAAAATGGATTGGGAATTAATTTTAAAACCTAAAACTTTCGAATCATAAAAATATATATATGCGCCACATTTTCTGGTTATACCATGTTCCCATTTTCCACGCAAGCTCGTAAAATCGAAATAATTTTTAATCGTTATTCAAATAAGAAAGAGCCACAGTAGGTAAAACCAACAGAAACAGTCGAAGTACACCGCTTCGAAGCAAATAAATCCAACAATAAAAAGCTTATTGTTCCAGTAATAAAAGAACGCTTTAAGCCTATTGCAAATTGTAAAGTTTGCCGTTCGTTCTTTGAAGTCGAATCGGTTTCTTGTTGATTCAATTTTTTGTATTTACGCAATATATTTCCCAGATTTTCCGCGATTACAGTTAGCAACCAATGATATACCATTTCCATTCTTCTATTTGCTGAGGATTAGGTAGATCCAACATTTCTCAACTTCACACCAACAAAAAGGCTTTGAAGCTCTCTCCAAGCCGCTTTTAAAACATATAATTTAATTACATCCCAATTGGCGTTGAAAAAACACGGTTTTTATGACTTTACAGAACTCATCCAGCCCTGAACAGTCACCCTGAGGAACACCATATTCGCATATATGAATTACTGGGATGTATGAACGAAAAAACGATAGTGGAAGCTCTGGTTCTTCGTATAGAACATTCCCAACCACCCTATAAAACATCCCTTACACAAAAATGTTTAATATGAGACTCCGAAAGCTGATTTATAGCGGCTTGGTCTCGCTCCCAACCACCCAAACAAGTTCTGCACCCCGTAAAAAAGCACAAATCCGTCAGTTCGATATGTATCACATGCGTCTTCCTTCGAATATTCAAATTTCTGCGTGCCGTGGAGGGGTAAGGGGTTCGAGAAATAATGTAAATTTGCATACGGCCATCTGTGCGTAGTGCCCGACCCCACGAAACACGAAATTATCCCTTTCGGATGAGAATAGGAACGGAATATCACAATTACAGACCCCTTTTTATAGTTTTAATGGATTTATCACCCTTTTCAACTATGAAAAATGAAAAGTGCTTTGTTTTATTACGGTCCATGGTTGTGTGTGAACAGTTGGATGATGTGGACGGTTGCTGGCTGGTGTTTTTTGTGCCTCTAATCTACTTTGATTTACTGAAGCGCAAATGGTGCTAGCCGACAGTCAGCAATATCTATAAAGACAATTGGAACATCGAATTCCACAAAAACATGGTATCTTCGATAGTTCAGAGGTAAAAGTTCATCACCATCAATCAAGGGGTGCAGGTTCGATTCCTGCTCCAGGTGAAACTTTTTTTTTGTTAAAATTTCGGTTCTTTAAACGCATATTGAGTTTCATCATGCGAGAAATGAGTTCCAGAATCAATTCTTTATCGAAAAATTCATGCATTCGAGCAATTAACTGTGTAAACCTTCCACCTACACCTGTCTTAATGCATTCGTAGAATTTGGGGTCATTCTTTCCATCCTCCTTTACATTTCCGTTAACCTTATCCATCAAGCTGAAGAAACCGCGTTTAAAACGTCAATTTAACAACGTAAATTAACCGAAGAAACATCTCGTTCTTCAAAACGCTGAGGTCTGGCATCAATCAAAAGTTCATTAATTCAAATTCCGTGGAATTTATGTTGAATAATGCGGAAAGTGAAAAAACTATCGGCCTGTAAAATCTCGATTTTTGTTGTAATTTTTAACGTTTTGACGTCAATGGTAATGTGGAACGCTTATGGGATATTTTAGTGGATTATTCGATGGGAATTTCCGAAATTATGGACTTTATCACGCGTTCGTTAAAGGAACTATTAATAATGGGTTACATCGAGAAATTGGTCTATTCCTCCGAAATCTACGAACACAGGAATATTCTTCGCTTTTGATAGTAAATTATGATAATTTCTCAACATTATGGCGTTCAAAGTGCCATGTTGTTTTGTAATAACATAGGTCCAAAGAAATATTCTATGCATCTGGGTAATAACCTACAAAACTGTCAAATGATTTATATGTCACATTAATGCTTATATGTCAGTTCAAAGTCTTGAAACAATAATTGGATCGTTATAAAAATAATCGATACATATTCCAGAGGTTTTTCTTGAACAAGAAAGGAAATCGGCCAGTGTTTTTTTTTTTTTTTTTGAAAAAATTTAGGAACTTTTGGATTGTTCATATGAGAGTCGAGCGTCCCTCGTACATACGAGATCCCGATTTCGATAATCAATAGACAAAATGTTTCCCGCTTCCCCAACATCGCTTATAAATTAAAACTCGAAGTCGAATTGTCTTTTATGGTACGCAAACGGCGTTAAACTTTTTTATATTCCCTTGATAATGTCATTTTTACTACCCCGTGGAGTAAATATAGCAATAAAAGCCGTTTGATGCCTTCTTGTCTCGTTTTTTACGTTTGCCACTTTTATATTCATTTTATTTCATGCCTGGAGATTCCTCAAGTAGGTGAAACTAAAGGACCCACAGACGATACCTCTGATCGCAAAACGAAATATCCAGAAAATATTGCATGTTTCACTGTCATGGCAAATCGTCATTTGAAGCTCTTCCAAATGCTTCATAATTTTTTGGAACAATTACTGTACCCATTGAAAAACTTAAGTTGGAAAGTCTAATTTGGATGCAGATCGAGTGCTGACGTGTGTGTGAAGCTTTAGAGCGATTTCAGCTTTCTTATCGGGTGTTTTTCAGTATCGTTTGGGTACATGCGACCTCTGAAAAATTCTTCGTTTACTCCGTTTTAAGAACATGTTAAACAACTTAAGGAGCGTCAAAAAGGGTAAAAAGTCGAGTCCATTGAATTTGGTCGCGGACGAAGAGGTGCGCACTCGTTTTTTTTTGGGTTCAAACAGATGACTACCATTTGGTCGTGGACGGTTTTCGGGATTTAAGGTAATAATGGGACTTTTGGATCCTTGATTCGTCGTCTGAAGCAGAAATTGTATCTTTATTATTGTTAAGAGTCTTCAGCATTCAAAATAGGAAACGTATACCGCCAGATGGCGATGCAGTGCATTAATTTTTATTTATTGGATTATTCAGCTTAATAGAACAAATGTCGGGGCGCAGTGAATATTAACAAGAAATCCTACCCTGATCGAGATCTCACACTGACTGTTTAATACACTAATTTTCCTTTACCAGTCATCTGGAAGTAGATACCTGCGGGGCTTGCCATTTGAAAGAAATTCAATTCCATGTAAGAAACCACAATTATAAGAAACAATTAATTTTCACCAATCTATGGCTAAAACAAACCTTGATAAATTGTCTTCGATAAAAATGGATATTTATCATTTCGAATAAAAAAAAATCAAGGAAATAAATTTCGCGGAAACAACACATTGTTGTAATATTATTTACAAAAAAACGGTTTATTCTGAAAGAAAAATGAGATAGACGTTTGATAAACTAAATGATAGACTTCAATACTGAAATGAAAAAACACAAAAATATTTGTACGTTTTGATGGTGGAAATGTTACAAAATAACCAAAAATGATGGCGAATATCCTTTTCATTCATTCAATACTTATAAAATATTTTTTTTATTATATTTATCTTTATCCACTCATACATCCCTTCATCAATCAGAAAAAAATATATCGTTTCTGACTCCCTTTTTTTCAGGGACGTAGACCCTTAACAAGTTGACAACACTGATGTATTAATTATTATCATGCATAATACCATCAGAGATGAAATTTTGCCGGCAAAATTTCTCGAAAAAAGTCATGAGCGAAATTTCAGAAAAGCAACAAACTTGAATATTACAAGAGAAAAATTTTACCTGCTTAAATTTCATCTCGAATGGTATTCGTCATGACACGAGAATATGTGTCTAACAGTAAGATGGTCACATGTGCTATTTCACAAATAAGTATTTATCATAGATTAACTAAACGTTGTTTGATTTCTCTATGGTATTCATTTCCGAAGCACTCTATGAATTTGAGAAACGTGAAAAATTTTATCGCTGGAAAACCAACTTGTTAGTTTTGCCGGCTTGTATGTTTTATCGATGTGGAACGAGTTGCTATGAAAAACTTCCTCACTGGAAATGGAATTAGTGAATAAGCCTTATTAATTAATCTTATAAGTACACGATTTCCATGACTTAGTTCCCCATAGATTTCGCATTAATAAAAGAAGAGAATTAAAGTTATTAAAATGATGGAAAAAAGACCAATGTATAAGCAGAAATATCATGATTTCTAGATGGTTTCTGCGCCGAATATTCAATTCAAATCTTGCCCCATTTCGCAAAAGAATGACGGCCCAAGAACAGAATTTTTTCGCCGATAAAATCCTCCGGAATATTCGGAATCGCTGCAGCTATCGGGTTTCGCAGCGAAAAATATGTTAATCCGGAATACCTTGGCGTCCGTTTACGAGTCGAAAGGACCAGACGAACGGCGACAAATTACCGAATTCTGCTTTTAATCCGTAAAAATGCGATCCGCGTTATGAATTTATGGAAATCTAGAATTCTGAATATCAATATGTTTTCATAAGAACTGGACGGAATTAATGCGCTCGAAATCCGCCTCCGGCTCTCCATCTGGCCATGAAGACTTTTTAACGGGCTTTCACAAAAAAAAACACCAAAAATCCCAAATATACTGGTTTGGTTCGGTTGCTCGCATGAAATACAGCGCGTTTTTCAGAAGGGATCTGCAACCTACTAAAACAGTCATCTATTTTCAAACGCGATAACATAAGGACAAGCCGTAAAAGTTCAAAAATCTACTGAAAACATGGGCTTAGCTGTAGGGTGAGAGCTATAGGAAATTTAAAAAAAAACGGTAGCTGAGGCTATGATCCAACAAAGGGACTAGAAGATGTGGAGCAAGTGGCGAAAGAGGAGCCAGAAAAACATTACCCCGAAAACCTAGTCGCATTTGCCCTTTGTCAGAAGTGAAACGGACCTCAGACCGAACCTTGAGGGACCCCGACCGAGAACGCGGCGTTACTCCCGTGCCGGCGTGGGCATTCCTCTGCATACCGCCCACCACCAGCCAGGTGCGAGCGCCTTGAACGTCTGTACACGCCATGCAAGAACAAAACGCGTTAATTGTATTATAATTCGATGAATTTCTTCAAATCCATTCCGCTCAACCGCGGACAATATTTATGAGAATCTGCTATCGTTTACAATTTTGCAACGGAACGAAGAATGAGGACCGATCCCTTGCGGAATACATTATAAATTTTCATTTTATTCAAATTCGCGTACGTAGGTTTCAACTCCGCTTTACAATGAGATTTAATGCCGGGCTGTGGATATTTCCTTGTACAATAAACTGGTATGTCGATTTTTTAAAGAACACGACTGGTCTGTGTCAATCCGTTGCGAGAACACTGACTGAGAGATTCTCTCGGGCTTATTGCAAGTCGGCTTACTTTTATCCTCATATAGGCATTTTCGACTCTCCAAAATTTGTCTCCTCATTTTCATTTTCAAAATCGTAATGTAAGTACTTCCATCGGAATCTTCAAAGAGCATTGGAAGAGAACATTGGGGCATTTATCCGTGAGATACAGGCCGAAATGTTGCAAAGAGAATGCCAAAATTGGACTAAGCGGATGGACCATTTGAGGCTCAGACAAGGCCAACATTTGCCAAGGACAAGCAGGAAGGAATTGGTGTTCTTCTTAAATTTCTGGAGGTTATATGCCTCAGGGAACACCTCCCTAGTCTTTGAAGAGAGATGTTCTGCAGGTCTCCAAAGTGACCACGAAGGGATGTGAGGACTTAACTTGACGGGTTAGTCTCGAAGAGACTGCCACAGGGGGAACGATTGCTGATAATTCAGAAGAGCATTGCCCATGAAAATATCTATAAAATAGAGACAGATCTCCTACTCTTCTACGGTGTTCTAGAGAGGTGAGCGAGTTTGTAAGCGAGGCATCACCGACGAGACGAATTGCTCTTTTTTGTACAGAATCCAAGAGTTTTAGGATTTGTTTAGGTGCAGCACTCCAAATATAGGAACAGTATTCCAGGACAGGTCGAATCAGTGCCTTAAAGATCATAAGCAGCAGATCTGAGGTGAAATAGCTCCTGGCACGAAACAGAAAACCAAGTTTTTGGTATGCACTTTTAGCAATGGATCTCACGTGATTCTCCCAAGATAGGTTACTGCCGACAGTAATACCAAGTATCAAAATGGATGACTTTTGTGGTATGGTCACTCCCGACAATTCTATGCTGGGCACAGTAAGATCGGCTTTTCTAGAGAATAGACATGCTTGTGTTTTGTTTGCGTTGAATTTTACCAAGTTATTAGATCCCCATTCAAGAATTGCTGCCAAGTCTATATTTATGTTGTTAACATTTCTTCCTCGTTTGTTTCTGATTTGGCGGGATGGTAGTGGAGCCCTAGAAGAAAAGGCGGTATGGAGGGTACTATCATCCGCGAAGCTGTGCACTGGACACGAAGTTGCTTCCAGAAAATCGTTGATGTGAAGTAGAAATAGTTTTGGAGCCAGAACTGATCCCTGCGGAACACCAGCATTTATGAGTGGAGAGTTAGATGAAACTCCATCGACCACTACATGGAGAGATCTGTTTGAGAGAAAACTAGCCAGCAGAGAACATGCTTCAATTTGAAATGGCTCATCTATGTTGACAATCCGCGAATTCCATTCGTTATCAATCTACCAACACTTTCACATCACTCCGTTGTCAATTTGTTACTTAAAAACCGAATTAAGTACGCAAAACTGTCGACCAAGCGCCTCCGGTAAAAGTACCAACGGAATACCTTCGCGATCTACAAAAACTTTCACATCAATTCCGCATGGATATTCATTCATTTCGATCTATTGTCCGCTTTATTCAAATCGACAGTAGCTGAACCTCTGCTATCGAGGAACCCTCGCTTTTCGACGTTTTCGCTAAAGCGGGCACCTCACGAATCGGCCATTTTTTCCAGAATTGCCTCGTCGATAAATTATTCATGGGACGCGACTATTTTGTCGGACAATTCGGGGAAATTGGAATTTTATGGGGCCCGACGACGAAACTTGACGTATTGGAGAGGTTGTGATGGACTGCGTAGGCGCCTTCCAAAACAATGAGATATTCTTTGCTTGGGAATATGCCATATCGACATTTTTAGGCTCCTCGTTTGATAACTTTTTCAGGTTCAGGCAAGTTCTTGGCGTTTGCGTTTCTAAGAATTTTGAATCTGTTATTGTTTAAAGTTCTTACAGTCAACTTTGATTCAATATCTGGACGCCCAAGTTGTACCACTTCTGCTAAGGATAGATTATTGACTGTGACGATTAAGAAAGATCCCACTTACTCAAAATTATAAGCGACAGTGCCCTGTCAGCAAACCTACCATCACCCAAAGCTCAGCTCGTGACCGCTTCAGGAGCTTACTGGTATAGGTCAGTGAAATCACGAATTTCTTGGACTGAGTAAGTCCAGGAATATTTCTCCAGAGGGTTATTGTGTTGTCCAATTCCCATTGTTGAAACGCTGCCTTATATTGGTTTTTTTCAAGCCCACAGAAGGCTCAGGTCTAGCAAGTGTTAACCTTGATGCACTTTTCGCAAGATCATCGGCTTTTTGGGCATCCTTCAACATCACAATGCCCTGGCAACCATAGTTTTTTGCCTCTGGCCAGTTGCTTTATGGTGTTACCGCTCTCCCAGGTCAGCAGAGACCCCTGGCACTGTGACTCCAGGGACCTCATCGTGGCCTGGGTGTCCGTGATGATGAAGGTATGCACCCCTTTGAGGTTCATTTTAAGACACTCCTGAGCGCATGCGTAAACCACTGTAGAAATCTGCAAAATAGAAGGTTCACTTCCAAGGGCTTCAGAGATCCTCAGTTTAGTTCCGTTCATCCCAATGCCAGTGCCTCTTCCTGATTTTGATCCATCGGTAAACCATATGGATGACTTTTTGTCCAAGCGATTCACTAGGACGGTCAGCTATGACCGTTTCGAAATCGAAGATTGTTAGCATAACATCTGATGGTTTCGCCAAGAGGTTTGAATCCAGTTGATTCAATATCCTCATCTGCCCAACCCGATTTTCGGGTAGGAGCTTAGTCTTATTGCATCGAGCAGGCTGCATTGCCTCACATGTAGATGTAAGTCAGGCAAATCGAGTATAATAGGCATCAACTAAGCTCAAGTATTCTTACTATATTGAAAAAAAAAACCTTTTGCGGCGTTCAGATACACGGTACACTGAGCTACCGACTTCGCTGTCAAAATGAAGGCACACAATCGTTTCACAAATCAATCATCCTCAATTAAGACAATGAATGCGATCAAGACCGTATTTTCTAATAAATCAAACACCACGTCCGCCCAAACTTTCCCAAATATTTTATTGTTGTCCGAAATGTATGAAATATCGACGATCGTGATCTGCAACTGACCCGATTTCCTAGCCGATAATATCGAAAACCAATCTTTCTCTTCGTTAATAAACACATCTAGCCTTACGAAACGTCCGCCGAACCGATAATTTACCGACGCGCTCCAAAACTCGACCGAATTTTCGGAAATTCAGGGCGAATGCGCGTGCGCGCCGGTCGAAATTGAGCGGTCGGCGTGGGTGCGTTCGGAAATTCGTTCGTTTCGATCGTATTTTGAGTTATGGGTATTTAATTGATACGAGAACGTATACTCGGTTGCTCAATATCGGCCGACTTCGATTTCCTTGTAAATAAGAGTGGAATTTATGCTGGCGTATTTCAATCGAACGGTTAACCTTCTGAACGGGACTGGCTGATTGAAATATTGACGCAAGGGTACTTAATTCTCGATGTCGATGATGTGTTGAGTGCAAGAATGGTCGGGAGAAATTTTCTAATTATCGCTCTATTCATGGTCATGCTATAAGCCGCGCTTGAAGCTCCAAAACTCACCACGAACGCTTCTTGAGAAGTCTCCACATGTTTTAGCTCAAAGATTACACGAGTATTTCCTTCTTAGCCATCTTCGATTACAGCTACAATTCCTGAACGTTCAATCTCCCCCATCACTCTACGATTCATGTCGGCAGTGAAAATCGTAAAGTTCCACTGTTTCGCTTACAGAATAATAGCACTAAAAATCTATTTCTTGCAGAAATACGTGATAATTTGGAAAAATAAACGATGATAACGAAAATTGTTCATATTTAAAAACTTCTTTATAAGAGAATAGACGAAACTTTTGAATCTATAAAAGTCACAATGAAATATGAATGCAATGTGCCAATTCCTCGAGTTCTGAAGAACCTCTCGAGTCTCCCACATAGGCAAATGCGAACACAGAGCCTGAATAATGGGTGAAAACGACGATCTCATTGTTTCCAGCGGTGATTCCACATCAACAACATCATAAACTGTCGTGGTACGCTCGTAAAGCGACGTTTTCATCGCAAATACAATGATTTTAACGCGTTTACGAGAAATTTACACGTCGAAAAAAACCATCCTCATTATATTTGAAGAAAGTTCAAAGGAACTTTAACGACCGCTTGTGTGTTATTGGCTTCAATGAGTTCCCGTGCGCCTCGATCGGCCAATAATTCATTTAATGCATGCGACTATGCGGTTTTAGTGGAGTTTAATGCCTGGATTGAGTACACGTGATTCCGGGAATTGACTAGTTCAAGTCGAAGTAGGTTGTGCTTTACAGACTGGTCTGCTGGATTAATGGGAGGCGAAATTAGTCTCGAATGGCCACCCCGACACCCTGATTCATACGACGTTGATTCCCTAAACGATATCCCCACAAAAATTTAGGTATACTGAATCTCGTTTTCTTTGCAGGAATGACTGATCTGGTGACATGATGGCCACTGTCACTTCTGGCTTACTTTCACCGAACTCGTATGGACTGAACCCAGGTACAACTATTTGATATCTTAGAAATTGTAGCTAGATTCTGTGCAAATTTTCCTATGATAGTAGTTTGTTTGAAAGAATCTTAAAAACAGTAATTCTCAAGGATTGTGCAATATTCAGAACTTTCAACTCACTAAACTTATTGCTTATCGAACTTTTCCTTCGAACCTTAGATGTCGCTATCGTCTATCTCCATATTACAGATTCTGTAATCTCCGATTCATGTTGAAATGAAGGTATAGTTGTCCTTCGTCTATATGGTGACTTTAAGTTTAGCTAGATTAATCAAGCATGTAGTCCAAGTGGCCAATTTCTCCCATATTTAGCCACAGTGTTATTTCATGTTTACTCTCTCGGCACTTTGTCCCGACACCGTTCGTCAAAGAACCAGAAGTGGTCGACCAAGTGCTACAACAGAATCCTCGCTTTAGGCTAGACGAACACAAGTGACCAATGTCTTCAATATTTAGCCACAGTGTGATATCATGTTCACTCTGACGGCACTTTGCTACTGCAACCGTTCGTCAAAGAACCAGAAGTAGTAGACCAAGTGCTACAACAGAATCCTCGCTTTAGGCTAGACGAACACAAGTGACCAATGTCTTCAATATTTAGCCACAGTGTGATATCATGTTCACTCTGACGGCACTTTGCTACTGCAACCGTTCGTCAAAGAACCAGAAGTGGTAGACCAAGTGCTACAACAGAATCCTCGCTTTAGGCTAGACGAACACAAGTGACCAATGTCTTCAATATTTAGCCACAGTGTGATATCATGTTCACTCTGACGGCACTTTGCCACTGCAACCGTTCGTCAAAGAACCAGAAGTGGTAGACCAAGTGCTACAACAGAATCCTCGCTTTAGGCTAGACGAACACAAGTGACCAATGTCTTCAATATTTAGCCACAGTGTGATATCATGTTCACTCTGGCGGCACTTTGCCACTGCAACCGTTCGTCAAAGAACCAGAAGTGGTAGACCAAGTGCTACAAGAGTAAGTAAGTGTTTCGGTTGGAATAGCACTTGCAGAATGGCAAATCAAGCTCTTTGAGAACCATAACTTCTCAGTTTAGGTTATGATTGAAGCAGTCCCTTTTTTTTCACTCAGCTATTGGCCAAAATTTTGTTCTTGTGGAGGATAATGCTCTGATACACCAAGCTATTTTGTCTGAACGCTATAACATCTCCCATTTGCCTCTACTTTGGCGACAAATTTAGCAGGATATTGCCTATAATATGGTAGAATTCCCGCTTTTCACAACATTTTGTTTGTTATTGTGAACACAACATTTCTTTAAAATGTTTGAAATTGGACACCAATGGACCAACCAATTATTCATCTCACCCTACGTTAGATTCAACTGTTGCGTCTCATTTTCTGGAACACGCCGTATATTCTTCAATTGCATTATTCCCATTCAAATGAGGGCAAGCGAAAGCGTTTTGTGCCTCCGGTTGTGAAGAAACTCGCGTAGAGTTGTAAATACGAAAAAATGGAAGAGAAAAACAATTAAAATATGTATTCAAATAGGATGATCTCATTTTAGTGGATGACTGAGGCAATTCTCTCGGTCGCTAATGATAGTTATCCAACTAATTCGCTTTATAAGCCCTATGGCCTTTCTTTACGGAATAACAACAAAAAAATGATGTGAAAAAATTCCTGCTAACGAGTAATTTCAACTAATTATCACAGACGACCGACGACAACGTTCATTAACATTTGAATTCGCGTCTGAAAATGAGGAGGAAATCATGAAATTGTTTATTTTCGGATATTATATTGAATCCACTGTTCTGAAAATTTTAGACTGTTCAATTTAGAAAAGAGAATTAGCATATGAAACTAGTTAACTAGTAGTAGGTTTATTTATTCATGCAGATAAATCCTTACAACTTTAATAATGGTTTAAATAGTAAGGAAATTAAAATGACTACTTAAACTCGCAGTAATCAAGTTACTCGAAGATGGATTTCACATAAAGTTAATTGCTGTACAGCAATAACAATAATTAATTAGTATTACCGACTAATCAGCGTGTGTTAATTGCTAAATAATTAACTACTCCAGTTTTCGAAACATTATACCTATCGCAGAGCAGTAACAGCCAATTTTTTAATTTCAAAAATACCTCCAGTCGTTTTAAGACAATAGGCAATCATCTTCATCGAAAAACAGCCTGTAAGAATAATTTTCGGGATTGAGATTCCCTTTTTCATCCCGAAATTCGCGGAAAAACTGTCGACCTTGCTCGCGCGACCGAAAAGTCTCTCTGGTTCCGAGAAACGTAAATTTAATTTGCGGACGATACGAATTCCTTCCACTTTTTTAGAAATTCTATAGAATCCTGTCACGTCCCTACATTTACAGAAATATTTCCGGCAAAAACGACGCCAGACCGAAGTGAATTTTTGACAGGCCAAAAAACGGACTTGTCCATCTAGTAGCCGACGCATAAGGCGGCGTTGCCGTTGCTCCGGGCCCCGAATCCAGTCGATATCGATCGGCGGCCCTCTATCCTCCTATTTTAATACGATTCTCGTAGTTTTCGATCAACAGTTCAAACAATGCTGGTACATTCTTTGCATTGTGGGATTTTTGGCACGAACCGGCAACGCCATTTAGGCAGCAGATGAGGACCTGAATATTAAAGAGCCCATCGGCAGAATTGCCAGAAAATAAGACCGGAACCATTTCAGAAATTCGCTAAAATAGTCGGGGACGTTTTAAAGTCCAAAACGGAGATGTAGCGACATCTTATTGTTCGGTTCTTTCGCGAGGTAGGCTGAGGAAAGACAATTGACTGCCGTTGACGTAGATGGGACAGATGCTACGGTATATCCATGCCCATGGTCACTTGCAGAATGAGAAAGATTGGTCTTGATGTTGTAAGTCGACATCGACTTGACGAATTGCGTTTTAGAGTGTATTCTATACTTTTTAGTTCAATGAATTCTTAAGTTTTTTTTTTTAACTTTTCTATAATTCGATGAAGACTGGATTAAAGTTCATTGACGCAAGATCATAACTCTGAAACTGAGAGGTTATGATCCTCGAAGACCTCAATTTTCCATTTTGCAAGTGCTATTCTCGCCGAAACACACACTTACTGTTGTAGCACTTGGTCTACCACTTCTGGTTTTTGACGAACGGTTGCAGTGGCAATATGACGTGAGAGTTATCATGATCACTCCGTGACTAAACATTGAAGAAATTCGTCACTTGTACTTGTGTTCGACCAGCCTAAAGCATTCCAAAGGCTCTGTTGGCATCGTCAGCGAATAAAACTTGTCTTGCTTCACCAAGAACTTTAAGACGTTTGTATTATTGTTAGATCTTCGGGAGCATCAATATCCAGTAACTTTCGACGTGCAGTTCATCGTAGAGAACCTCCAGAAGCTTCAAATAGCGTGAACCATTGGCTTTTGATGTTATTGTTATACAGTCCATCAACCATTTTATATCTTCCTCTCCTTTCAGATCAAGTAGCGGCAAAGATGGCCGCCCAGAACTCCACCGAGGAAGAATTCGACCCCTACGCCTCCCGGCAATGTTTCGGATCCCAACAGAACTCATCAGACTCCGAGGACAACTACGCCGTCTCCCTAAAACAAGAGAGTCCGAAGCGCAACAAGAGAAAAAACTTCAAACCTAGGTGCGCTTCCAACGCCCTCTACAATGACTTCTCGGAAAACGCCGAGGCGCTCAACCTCAGCGAGTACGCTGAGAACAACAACATCAGCAACTCCAGAAGGCGGAAGACGCAAAGCACGAGGAAGGTGGTGACGGACAGTAGGTTCTTCCCGATGGATCTGAGTCAAAAGAACGATAGTTCTGACAGCGAGTCGTACAACGAGTCGAATTCGGCCAAGAACGAGTATGAGGACGATAATCTCAGCTCGGAGAACGACTCGAAGATCCCTTCGAGCTTTTCCATCCACAACCTGTCCAAGCCCCACGTGCAGAAGTACGAGAATCAGGGTAGCTTTGGAGAGGGTGCCCAAGGGTTTCCGTACCCCCAGATCAGCGATATGAGGGAGTTTGCTATGAATACTATGCGAGAGTTGCTTGGTATCTATGGTCTTGCTCCGGACGTTACTGAGAGCATCACGAAGCAGTTGCCGATAGCGGCTTTCAATAACGGTAAGTTTAGAGCATTGGTCCTTTGAGCTTCTGCTGGTGACTTAGAGCCTTCTCGCATACACAACCCTTAAATTACTCTTCGTTGTCGTGAACCATTTCGATGCTTGGTATTACTGTCGGCAGTAATCTTTCGTGGCAGAATCACGTGAGATCCATTGCTACAAATGCATCCCAAAAACTTGCTTTTCTGTTTCGCGCCTGGAGCTGTTTCACCTCAGGTCAGCTGCTTATGATCTATAAGGCACATATTCGACCTGTCCTGGAATACTGTTCCCATATTTGGAGTGCTGCACCTAAACAAACCCTAAAACTCTTGGGTTCTGTACAAAAAAAGGCAATTCGTCTCGGTGATGCCTCGCTTACGAACTCGCTCACTTCTGTAGAACACCGTAGAAGAGTAGGGGATCTGTCTCTATTTTATAGATATTTGCATGGGCGATGCCCTCCTGAATTATCAGCAATCCTTCCCCCTCTGGCAGTCTGTTCGAGACTAACCCGTCAATTTAAGTCTTCACATCCCTTCGTGGTCACTTTGGAGACCTGCAGAACATCTCTCTTCGAAGACTCGTTCGTCCAACGAACAGCGAGGCTGTGGAACACATTGCCTGGGGAGGTGTTCCCCGAGGCATATAACCTCCAGAAATTCAAGAAGACCACCAATTCCTACCTGCTTGCCCTTGGTTCTCACGATGTTATCTGATCATTACAGGATATTCCTTTTCGTGAGATCCACAACATAAAAAGACAAAAAAAAATCATCACGCTCTTAGCATCAGACCTGCTTTCAGCTCCTTCAGGCTATGAGCTTCCGGTGCTGTAGATTTCAAGGCTACCTTTGGTGCCTACACTAAAACTTAGTTTCGATCTATCCAAACCTAGAAATGTCAGCTTTCACTTAGAGGCAAGCTTATGTTATAAACTCTACAGCTTCATTTCGATCTATTTATTTCATTTTGATATCAAATGGTTCGAGACCCAATAATAGCTAATTCGTTCGTGCCGTAGATATAGAACCAGAATCTTCGGTAGATGATTTTTTCATGGCCGAAATATTCGTCAACACCATAGGTACGACTGGTATAGTGGGGTTGACGAACCAAGAATCTCCCTTTGAGGGACTCAACAGGTTGTTTTTGGATATTGAGGTCCTTATTGAAGATCTCTCTGTTGGTATTCTTCCAAAAACGGTGTCTTTGGAAATTCTTCCCAGATTGACTAACTGGATTTTTATCGTGTCAGCCAAAAATATATAGACACGTTTTTGGGCAATTTTTCATAAATTCCAACATCGTCCAATTTCCTTTTATCGGCAGAATGGACCGACGGGACGTTTTTAAGTAGTCACCATTAATTTAACCGTCATTCGGATGAATGCAGTGTCGAGAAACGTTAAATGAAATTCGCAAGAATAATGCTTGTAATATAATATTGAACATCTGTTTTAATTTACTGGGCAAAAACGCTATTATGCATGTTTATTAGAAAATGGAATGCAAATATTTCAACTTCAACTATTCGTCGCGCCTCCAGTGGCGTAGTCTTAGCTTTCTGTCGGCTCTAAATGATTCCAACCGACAACGCAGGTTTGACAGATGTAAAAATTGACAAAGTTGTGACAGATGACAGATGTCAAACCCAAAATTTCCTAAATGCACCTTTGTGGTCAAATTTGAAATTGGATTAGATTTATGTAAAAGGATGATGAGCTACGCCGCTGTCCTGTTGGCTGAACTTTATGTACACATGGATTGGAGCTTCTCGCTCTTCTAATTTATGCAGATGGCACTGTGCTGGGTGCTATCTAAATGACAACTTTCCAGTTCTTCAACTACCAGTCTTTATTTTAATCTGGCAAATTAGTATCTACATATTTTATGTCTCAATTCTTCGAATTTGCTTTATTGGATCGATCAGTTTGATAAATCGTCCGGCCCAAATGTCAAACCGCCATATTTAAATCATGAAAAACCGTTAAAATTCAGACTGCGATCAAAAAACTCTAGGTCACCGGATTCTATGTTCACATCCTGGTTATCTCGCAATTTACATTGATGTTCTAACGTGGTGCGTGCCACTGCGACGAGTACAGTATCTTCATTTACCCACAGAAATTCCTTAAGTTCGTTGCGGCAACAAATGAATATGTATGCGAATTTTTGCGTTTATCAAAGACTATTGAAATCAACCTTGTAAAATATTCCACAGTGCGCTTCTTTGTGTAAACATCCTATTCAGAGATACTTGTCGTAATTTGAGAACGTAAGTGTCACGTTCCATCGAAAACTCTGTGCTTCCAGTCACCGAGGATCATGTTTCTAAACGATTTTTCGATGTTCCGAGAAAGAACAAGTGTCATTATTCAAATTATCTGGTTAATCAGTTTTTCTTCAGTTTCTTCGCGAATTTCGGTCGGTTGTGCGACGAACCAATGTCGGCAACCTAACCAACCCATAAATCGCGATTTTTCGCTGTTTCACGCTCACACCGGCTTTCTGCCGCGTGGGCAGTCTAGATACCCAAGAAACAACAAACGTAAACGAATAAATTGCATCAGTTCAAATAAATAGTTCACTTGAATTTATAATTAGGTGGTAGAACCATAATTTACCATAAAACAATTAACGGACATAGAACCAACAGTCAGCGAGGTATTTATTAGTGCCATTATCACCGGAGAGAAAAGTTCTTAACATTTGTCGTTACGCAATGTTATATTGTTCTAGTTTGGAGCAGAAAATTGCCGTGGCAGCGAAACGAGAACACGTTTTGCGATCACAAAATATGATTTTGCACCATTCCATCAGGTGGGAGGTTAGCTTCAGTCATAGAAACTTATTAAACGGTGGCATTACGATCACGCTCCTTCGATAAACTGTTCCCAACGCGTTTACGTCCTTAAAATGTGCAAGAAACAAATAGAAGAGCCTTCCTTCACACATTCTAAATAATGTTCAGAGTTGTTTATTTGTCCGTCACTTATTTCAGACGTTTTCATGTCTTCCTTCAAACGTGACAGCTAATAACTGGCATGTAACTTGACACTTCTTAAATCATAGAGCCATATTCCCCACGAAGGATGCGTTGGAAAGAAAGGGGAGTTTGTTTATCAAATAATGAAGCTTTCAACAGTTTTACTCGATAGTCAGTATTCAAAAACGATGAGCAAGGACAATATATAAAATAACTATTCTTTCCATATCTATCTACACATGGATTAATGAATAATTTGTAGTTGTCAATCTGACAGTAAGCATAGAAATAAAATGGAGGGGCCTTGAATGTGCTCCTGTGGGATTCCACGTTATAGACGTGACCTTTCGAGTTAGCCGGTAGTTCAATCGATGTTCTGATGTCGATCCCCTTTTGTAATCGATCCCGATCTGTGGTACCAGTCAATCAATACCGGTCCGTCGACTCTTTAGCTACAAAGTTTCGGTTATAAACGCAAATTCATCTTCTAAACGCTAGAAATCGAGGGTCTGACGATGACTCTCGGAAGAAAGACATGCCGGAGCGTATGGGGGTCAACGTCTCTTCACTTGTAACAATTATCTTTTATGTATGTGTTTATGCCAATCAAATATTGAATACATTATATGTTCGTTGTAACCAATAGATCTATTCTTATTCCTTCGATAAAGAATGTAACTCGTTTTTTGTGGTTGATGTTTGGGTGAAGGCTCAGAGCCGGTTCAACATTTCTCCATAGATCTTCAGTCGATAAATATCCTATTAGTATTTTCCGTTATTTTCAGAGTAAACATGACTCAGCCTGCTATGTTCTCCCGGTAAATGTTTTTTACACGAGCAAATAGAAGATTGAACGTCATAAAACCAAATGTCAACACTTCTTGATTCTTCTTCGCAAAGTGAAAATGGCCTTTAGGAATGGCAGCAGTTCATTAGTTCAATTAAAATTAGACTCTATCGTACGCGTATTTCTTAGCGGTAACTATTTAAACAAGCGATTGTTTTCGACGCTTACAGCAAGATTTAAAGATAGAAAATATTTGGCAGCCTCCATTGTCTAAAGATAAATTGACGGAAATCGATTCTAACGAAATAGTCCAGTAATTTGTCAAGATAATTGGGTGTAGAGACGCGATTTCAAGCGGTCCAGATAGTGAATGGATAAATGCGTCAAGCTGGTCTTCGGCTCCTGGTTAAAACACAAGCGGATGTTGTATATGCCAATCAGAACACGTTATGCTTGATATATTAGGTGCGCTACTGAGTTCCTGCTGTTTTTTTGACGAAAAAGCAACGTTATTGTGAAAAAAATCGTTTCCACCTAAAAAAAGACCTCTAAATAACCGGAATCAGTATAAGTTTCGACCAATCTGAGTGACGTTACTTTTCCGAACAAGCTCGAAAATCGTCAAAATTTTTGAGGAATCCGAATAATACCTATCGTGGTGATCCACCTCACAATGCTTCATTCGAACTATCCAAAATGATATCGCCCCTTTTAACAGGTTTTTCATTAATTTTTCCCTTCACCCGTACATCCTCAAATACACTGCGCAAAAAAATTAACGCACATTCTGAAAATCTCAATTTTAATGAAAGTCAACTCTACATTGACTTTATGACTTATGTTTTATGTTCCTTTGGGAAGGTTTTGAACGAAACAAGACACATTAAATGGAAGAAAAATTCAGGATTTCACCGAATCTTATGTGAAAGAAGAGAAATGAACAATTTTCAAAATACTGAAATGCTGATAAGTGATTTGATACTTGGTATTTCCAAGAATGTTCCTTATATACTTATCAGCTTTCATAGGTCCATTGTCAACGACCACTAGGTCTGTGCGAGCAGTCAAAGATATTCCACCCCATACCATAATCGATCCTCCCCCGAAACCAGTAGTATTCAGGAAATTGCACTGAGCATATCTTTCATGTGGAAGTCTGTATACTAGGGAACGTCGATCACAATCGTAGAGGCAGAATCTTGACTCATCTGTGAAGAGAACTCTTTCCCAATTGGCCTCTTCCCAATGGATATGCTCTCTCGCAAATTCCAAACGCGCCCTTCGATGGGCTGGGGTAAGAGCTGGGCCTCTTGCCGCGACACGAGGCCTTAAATCATATTCTCTGAGGCGATTTCTTATTGTCTGAGTGCTAATTTGCACCTCATGAGTTTGCTCAAGCTGCTTTTGAAGGAGGCGAGCGGTTGCAAACCGTTGTCTCAACGAAGAAACTCTCAAGTAACGTTCTTGAATGGCAGTTGTTACCCGTGGTCTACCCTGTCCTGGTCTTCGGACATTCATGCCTGTCTCCCTGAATCGCTGCAACATTCTGGACTCTGGACACACTTGTATGGGAAACTCCAGACCTTTCTGCAATTCTTGTGTATGTCCACCCTTCTTCTCGCAAAACTACCGCTTGGGAACATTCCTCTTGGGTCAAATTGCGTGTTTCGAGTTGCATAGCGATCGAGTGTAGAAAATCAAACGAAAGAAAAACTATTGATCACTAGAATTGATCGAGAACAAGTGATTTTAGAATGGAGCCTGAAATCTTATAATATCATCTTTTTTTATTCCTGCTGGGAGAAAAAATCTGTATTGAAGAAAAACGTTGAAAGTGGATAACATATGAATGCATAATTCTGATAAAAATAATTATCATTGAGAACACCTTCAGTTGTAGAATAAATTTGAGATTTCCATAATGTGCGTTAATTTTTTTGCGCAGTGTATTAACTAACAGCGGGAACTTAGTCACGCATTTAATACAAGATGAGTCTTCAGGTCGATTGGAATCATTTTTTCAATTTCTCTCGAAAATCTCGAGGAGGTATCAAAACCCAAAGCACTCTCATCGCCTAACCCTATTCTCCAATCATCCCACCCATTATAACCCGAACTAACCCACATCACACTCTTCATTATCATTCCGATTGGCCAACGGTACCCTCAAATCTCCGATAAATCATCGCGCGAACAAAAAAATCGAATCCTATCAATGGCAACAATGAACGTAATCATCGAACATAAAATTGGGCGACGCACTGGCTCACGCCATAGAGCCGTTCCGCGGCTGCCAACGGAGCGGCACAAAAAACCAATAAAATACTAATAACGCGGATACAATGAGGTGAAAACTATGTAAAATCTCCTACGTTCTGGCCGGTACGAAACTCGAGAATTTCGTACCTGTGGCCCGTTACGTCTCAATTCGTAAAGCCATTGTGCCCTGGTCTACTCCTCGCGGTGCCATAGACTTGGAGACAAGTGATAATTACAATTACTAGGACGATGAGCGAAAAAATAGGTGTATGCGGCTGTGAGAGTAATTACAGTTTACCGTATTATCGGCTTGAATGGTACCCGTCGATTGTCGACAGTTTTCAGCGGATTATCCTAGCATTCGAATACATCTCGAGACCGTTACATAAAAACGCTGTAATTTGGTGTATTGTCTTCGACAAATTTACATTTGTAGGATGGATGTACACGTGGTTCTACTTATAAAGGATTTTCCAATAAGAGGTGTTATTTTGAATGTCCTGCTATTTCGGTAGATGTCGCTTTTGACATTCGACAAGTTGAAACGGCGCCATTAATGGAAATGAAACGATAGATGCTACAACAATGCGTTAAATTATTCACTATAAAAATGGTGAAAAGTTGGCATAGACTTGAACATTTTCAAGTCGTCGTGGAGCACCTTGTCGAACAGCAATACTGAAATTGGTGCAAAAATTTGAGCTGTTGAGACAAGTTAGTAATGTGAAGAACAAAACCCGTGCACGTCGCTTAAGAACAGCCGAGAAAATTGCTACTGTAGCCGAAAGTGTCGTAGAAAACCTAGCTTTGTTAATTATTCGTCGTTCTTTGGAATAAGGTATTCCACAAACGTCATTAAAACGTATTTTGCATAAAGATTTGGGTCTTAAGGCTTATAAAGTTCAGTTAACACAAGAATTCAAGTAAGCCCATCATCAACAACGTCGTGTCTTTGCTGATTGGGTCCTTGAAATGCATAAAAATAATCCGGAATTCCATAGAAAAATCATCTTGAGTGATGAGGCCCATTTCCACCTCTGTGGCTTCGTCAACAAACAAAATTGTCGCATCAGGGGCTCGGAAAACCCAAGAGTCATTGTTGAGAAGCCTCTCTATTCTCAACGCGTGACTGTTTGTTGCGGTTTATGGTCCTGCGGAGTCGTTGGACTTCACTTTTTCGATAATGAGGCTAGTGCAACAGTTACGGTGAATGTATTGCGCTATCGAGAGATGATTAATGATTTTCCATGGGCGGCATTGGATTGTATCGATCTGGACAATATTTACTTTCAACAAGAGGGCGCTACGTGCCACACAAGCAACGAAACCATTAATCTTTCACGGGAAAAGTTTCCTGACCGTGTTATCTCTCGAAGAGGTGATCACAATTGGCCACCGAGATCTTTCTATTTAACACCTTGCGACTCCTTCCTTTGGGGCCATGTGAAAGAGAAGGTCTACGCCAGGAGCCCAGCGTCGATTCAAGACCTCAAAGATGGAATTCGTAAGGCTATCGAGGACATAGGGCAGCCACTTTGCGATTTGGTTATAAAAATTCTCATGAAAAGGATATGGTCCTCTAGTGCCCTTGGCTCAGTGGTAGAGCATTGGAATTAGGACCCAAAGGTCCGAAGTTCAATCCCGAGCTAGGAAAGAAATTTTCTAGTCTCGGTAGGGGCCACCATTCTCACTGTTGGGTCAAAAATTAACAGTGCTGTGCCTAAGGTGGCGTAAGGGCACAGTAACAAAGCCTACACGGAATACAACTGCTTACTGCGAACTCGGCACAAGTTACAAGCTTCGAAGCTTGCAGTTTCAGAGGGGTCTCCGGAGGAGATCTAGGAGTAATCAGGATAAACAATATATCAGTCGTGGTCGTGGTGGTCATTCTCTAATGTTTTTTTTCCATTATTAACGTCATACCTTCCTCTTTATCTATACTAATATTATGAAGAGGATTTGTATTTTTGTTTGTTTGATACGAATAGGCTCAAAAACTACTGGACTGATTTCAGAAATTCTTTCACCCTTAGAAAGCTACATTATACCTGAGTGACATAGGCTATACTTTTCACCCGAAAAAAATGAGGATACCTACTATAACGTCAATAATTACAAAAAATCAGCTATAATCAGCTATTTTCACGTGCGCTGCAAAAACCGTAATGCTCACGTGGATACAATGTATGACGGAAATGTTCTTCAAAAAAGTCCGCGATACGAGCCGCGATAGCATATATCTATCTCTCAAGATTGACTTGCTATTACCATTTTATGGTAATCAGATGTTTTCCAAAATTATGCACTATTTGGGAGTGTGTTTTTATGAATTCGGTATTGATCCTCATCCAACCTAACAGTTATTTATTTCCAGTATTTAATTTAGAACTAAATTGCCCTTCACATCATACAATTACAACGAGTACATCAAAAGATATGGCAGGTTGGAGTGTTGAAGATGAAACCGCCGCGTGAAACAAATTTCTCACCGGGCGAAGCTGGGACAGCCTGCTTGTAATGGAATAAAAATCCGATCATTCATCTAAAAAAATGGCATTTTTCTTTGATTGTCAAAAAAACACTCCTTATTGGTTTTGTATTGGCATTTGTCAATGAAAGGAATTTACGTACATTCTGAAACGTTTATACATTAACAGACCAATATACATAAGTCAAATTGAAACTTCGAAGTAATATTCTAATGTCATCAAACAATGGTGGAACAGAACGACAAATTTCGAAAAGAATAGAAAAAATTCATAGGCCATTATGTTCCAAAAATGAGTGCGAACACAAAAGTAACACTGTCGAATATTTTAAAGTTCCTCAATTGTATTGAAATGTAATTGCATTAGACTAACAGAAATTCCCAACGAAATAACTCCAAAAATACTCACGAAACATTCTGCACCCAAAAAAAACCTTGAATGGAACGTTTTCCGGTTAAAATTACTCAAAACACCTATGAACATACATCGCGTACACAATCCTTGATTCCTCTCCGATTTTTCACCTCGATATGTAAATTCCTTATTATTTATTTTTATTTCGCAGCCGAAATCACCGAGGCGGAAAATCAGACAAATTGTTTTTATCTTGGACATTAATTTTTCCCAAGAACACGGAATTTTAATGAACAATCCTGAATGATGCATTAGCATTTTATGTGCGATGGAACGGCTTGATAAATCTATGATTAGTACCGTGGATAATTTCAGGGAATTTTGGGAATTCGGTGTGAATCTGGTTCTGATGAGAACAGTGGAGAAAATCAGTGAGATGAGAGGAAAATGGATGGGATAACTCCTCGGATAACTCAAAAGGAAACAGATCATCCTATAAGGATCGGGGCTACAGGCTAGTAGGCCTATAGTTTTGCCAATAACCCCTAATGAGTATTGTTCTTAAAACACAAACCTAACAGAAATTGTGATAAATTCATTATTAGAACTACCCTGTGCAAATCAGTGGTATTTCAGTGTGGAAGTACTGGGTAGTACCGTAGCATAGTGTATATACAGGGTGACAAGAAAAACCTCGGACAAACTCTTTTTCATTTAACTTTATGAGACAGAAGAAATTGAACAAAACAACAACAAATACTAATAGCTTGAACATTTTTTAATGATATATTCAAGCCGTTTCGAAGTGGCTTCCTTTAGCGGCGATACACAGCTTCAGACGCTTCTTGAAATTTTCGGCAATGGGCCGCAGCTCCTCGGGCGTTAATCGGTTCCATTCCCGGCGCAGAGATTGCTTCAGCGACTCCAAATTTTTGTGTTTTTTAGCACAAGCCCTGTGCTCCAAAATCGACCACACGCTGTAGTCCATTGGGTTGAGATCCGGTGAGTAGAGCGGCCATTCTGCAGATGAGATGAAACAAGGAATATGGGTCTTACATCATTCTTGCGTCATTTTCGCTCTGTGAGCCGGAGCGGAGTCCTATTGAAAGGTACAATGCGTATCGCCGAAGTGCTGCTTGGCCCACGGAAGTACTACGGTCTCGAGGATGTCGCAGCGGTAGACTTCTTGATTGATGTTGACCCCTCGATCCACGAAAACTAAGGGAGTTTTACCACTGCCGCAAATTCCGCCCCAGACCATGACGGATTGCGGATTTTGACGGTGTTCGACGATGGCCGATGTACCGGGAGCCTCTACGGACCAGACTCGTTTTGGTGGTTGTGGTATTGTTCTACGGTGAAAAACTTCTCGTCTGTGAAGAGAATTCGCTCCCATTGCTGACCGGCGGCGAGACGAAGGAGTTGGCGGCACCTTTGGAGTCGTACACGCTTGTTTTCCTCCGTGAGGAGTTGAACTTTTTGGAGCTTGTATGGCTTGAAGTTGAGCTCCTTTTTGGCAATTTGACGGACTGATTCGGGGTTGATACCGGTCTCACAGGCTATTTTTCTCATGGAAACCCTCGGATTTCGATTGACTCGCTTCTTGACGATGTTGCGATTGCTAGGTGTATTGACAGTGCGTTTTCTACCACTTCCTGGACGACGACCATCATGGCCAAGCTCCTTGAAACGACGAATTGCATCGGATACGGTTTGTCGAGGCACATTGAGCAAACGAACAATTTCGCATTGACGCCTACCTTGACGAAACAGCTCCAAAATCGCACTACGTTTGTTTGACATTCTAAAACTTTGTGAAATGAAATTACATCGAACTGAAAATTCACATATTAGTACAGGAAAGTGTAGAGAAACCAAGAGAATAAAAATTATTTGGTTGCGCTGAAATACTTTTGTTCCTGACCACAGCAAAAGTGTCCGAAGTTTTTCTTGTCACCCTGTAATTCGAATATCCTGGACATAATGAACTCTTGCGTGAGATTTATAGCCATTTTCCCTGTTGAAATGTGATCTTTCCAACTCATATCGTGAGCAAGGCCAAACTATCAACTTTTGTGTACAATTCAATGAACAGTTCCATTGTTAGATACTCGTAAATATCTAGAATTCGCACTCCTTGTTCACAATATATTCGAAAGCAGCCTTAATTGTTTTATCTCGAGATCACGCCCAAACTATTCAGCCTAAAGCTACACCTTCTTCTCATTCGCCACATTTTGACCTGCATTTTTTCTCACTCTATTAAAATTTGAATTAATTTTCGCTGCTTGTCGCCATTAAACGAACGCGCTTTTGTTTTTTCTGCCCTATTTTCGTGGAACGTCGAGATCCGTTAGATAAAAGTGATAAATGGTCAATATTACGAAAGAATGGGTATATGATCGTATTCTGATGATTACAATCGCGATTTTGAGATAAGGAGACGAACGTCAAATGGTAATGACCCATTTACCACTGTTTTTCGATTTTTGATAAACTTAATGCAGTTATCAGAAGAAATATTCGAGAAATTAAGGGTATTGAAATCTTGGTTCCGATTTTTTTTTTCATTTATATTCGACTCTGTATCTTCAAAACCAAGTCGAATTTAGAAAAACGGTAAAGGAACATTGTTTTGTATTTCATTAGATGCATCTACTGTACCAGTCCAAGACTCAGTATAACAATTTCTCAATTTTCGTTCATAACTCCAAAACGATAGGCTGGATCTGTTCACAGATTCAGATCAGTCAGGAAAAAGAGATGTTATCAGTTTTCTTTTAGCTGCTATAGTTCTCAAGTTCCCTTCAGTAGACAATGAATTTCGCCCAACCTGTACAAGACTCAGTATATGAGGTCTCCTTATTTTTTGGAAATTTGGTCCTTTTTAAGGTTCAATGTAGTGTGTTTTTATTTCAAGTTGCATTTGAAAACTAGCTGGCCCGGCGAACTTTGTTCCGCCTGAATTATACTTAAAAGTTGTATAAACTTACCATTGCTTTTTTTTCAAGCAGGAAATAAATTAGGCAAAATTAAAGTTCAAAATATACAAAATTTTGACAATTATGTGATTCACATGGAAAGAATTCTCTTTATTTAAGCGGTACCTAATTGTTGAACATATAACTTTTTGTTTTTAATTGTTGTACAGTTCTCTTTTTGCAGTACCTCATGGGACTGTGAATAGCAGGAGTATAATCCATATTATACCTTTCCCCTAATATGAATCAAAATGTCAAGAATATGAACAAAAATTATTCCTTTAAAGAACTTTCGACTATTAACACAGCCCGTCGACCAGAATTAAAAAATCAGTCATTTGTTAATAGCCCAACCTGAAGTGGCAAAAACAAAACTTTTCTAATATTCTCAAAATCTAATCAGTGGTCACTCCATTATTTCAAACATCTTAACTATGCTGCTAAGCTCAAAATAAAATAATGGTAAACATATCAGATCAATATTGCATATCATAGGTGGAAGCCCGATGAGCAAACGTTTCAAAATTATTGACGCTTACAATACTGTCTCTGTGCGAACAGGAACACGAATATAATATGTCAATACTAATTATGGGCAATTTTGGATTCAGTTATTTCCGCAAATATATCTATTACCCAAACAGAAATTCGAAAGCATTTCAAAAATAAAGAAAAAAGATGAAGATGGCCAACTCACGTTTGAAACTGATCGTCAAAATCAGATACTTGATCTTTCGCTAAAAATTCACTGTTCCACCAACTTGAGATGTTTACCCGCTTTTTGATCTGGCAATGTACTTCCATGTTACCATGAGTTCTATGCGAATCACATATCGCCATCTAACAGCGGTAATGTCAACCTACGACCAAGTACAGTGACTTGTCTATTCACTGTACGACTACGCATCAACGGTAGCGACACCTAGAGGCCTTATTCAAAAGAAGGAAAAGCATTTCCTGCATAAGTAAAACTTTCATCAATTTTTTCGAAGTTTTATTGTATTTTATAATAACCAGACCGTAGACGATTCCATAAATGAAGTTTCATAACAAACAGTCCATCCGATCTCTAGTTATAAATGGTGTAACCAACATCTTTCTTTTATATATATAGATGGTTTCACTTTGAGAACTGAAATTTTGTGGGTAAACTCAGAAAGGATTGGAGTTCTTAATGAAATAATTGAAATCGATTTAATTTCGAAATTTGATTTTTTTTCTTTAAAAAATAGAAGAAAATGAGCCAACTCATGCTTCTGTTTTATTTCAAACGAAAGACCCATAAAAATAGTTCCGATTAAAAGTGAATCTAGAGATAATTTCGTTCAGAAAAACAACTTGAAATACGGAATTGGCAGAGAATGGCCAAATCCAAATATATGGCGGGAAAGTTTCTGCTTTACCTACATATTCACTAATTTCATAGTTCAGCGATTTTCGGATAGCGATTGTACATTTCATTCATAATTAGAGAGATATTCATAGAACTTATAGACAGTGATAATGTAGGTTCTTTGGAGATATTTCATAAAATGCACGGTGGCGCCTCTATCGGATTAGTTTTCCTACTCGCTCTGAACGGCGACCTCAAAAGCGATCCCTTCCTGAAGGCTGTACCGTTTTGGGTGCTCAGAATCAGATTAACACTGATTTCGTGAATAACTCAGCCAACTATTGGTCCACTGGCACCTATAGCCTAATCCTCATCTCCATACGAATCTGCAGAATCCAAAATTCGACCTCCGGAGTAAAACTACAAGAAATTATACATTCAAATTGGCAGTTGGACATCTCAATATCAGCTCTTTAAACCGGAGAATTTATAAGACTCGAAACCTTGTAAAATTATAAAATGTGTCTCATATAGTCCGATACATTATGCATCATTCTGATGTAGCGGTTAAATCAAAGCGACTGCAAAATTAGGTAACCGCCGTATCTGTTAATCTCCAATTAAAAACAGAAACTGTATCCGGAAAATCGTTCGAGTTTCACTTAAGGTTATCTCGGCGATAATTCAAACTTTTAGTGTTTATTAATTATTGAATGTGTAGCCCAAAAGTGAATATTCAGTAGAAAAGCCGTATCTGAAATTCTGGTTTCTCAATCTGAAGAGATTGTTGATTAATCCTAGATTTACATAAATGATGGATGACTTTAATAAATATTTATCGATTTTGTCGTACCCTATTCATTATAATTCTCGTATTTTACTATTTGGACGCACGGTTTTTGATTAATTTCATCGATTGGAAGTTGTTACATTGATGTAACAATGTTACCAGTTTATTACCTCAGTGTTTTTCAGATGTAACAATTTTACATCCCAGTGACAACAATTTTTTTTTCGATTCAACATCCCTTGAACCTTAAAAAAAGGAAGTTATGAGAATCTCATGGATAGATCCTGTAAAAAACTTAATCCTGCTCAAATTCCTATCAACCCTTATACGAACGAAAGCTGTCATCGATCCTAACATCGTAAATCTCTCGAAACTACCGCATCCCCTTGAGAAATATAGATATTACCACATATTAAGAAAAATCACCACAAATATACAGGGGAACCACCCCGATGCCCACTAAATCATCGACTCAACAACCCCCCAGTCCAATATTCCATCCTCAACCGTACCGTTTCGAGCAAATCACATCTGGTCCACAAGTCAGGTACGGAAAAAAAGTTTTGCACCTTCCACTGTGTGAAATTCCCATTTTACGGTCTTTCAAAGGAAACTTACCCCTAACCAAGGGGTTGCTTGAATGGATCGGAAGACAACGAACCTGAGTTTTATTTTTTTAAACGTTATTTTCGTAAGATGATACCCGGATTAAAAAATTGGGATGTTGCCTCCTTAAATACCATGAGAATTTTTTTGGGGCACGGTAAATTGAACAATTTTTCAGAGACTTAGGGGTTGTATGGAGTTATCTGTTGGACGGGCTTTGTTATTGATCCCTTTACCGTTTTTTTATGTGAGAAAAAGGGAAAACGTTCTCAGTTCGCGTGCAAGGACAATGCTGTATCATCCCTCTATTCTTAATTCGCTTCCCCTCATTTTTATTCTTCGAATTTATTGTTCTTTATTTCTCAATTTTTATTTATTTTTTCTCAGTGTTGGGTTTCATTGCTGTTAAAATTCGAATCGATCGTTATTGATATTTTGTTACATTTTTCCTTTTTTTGCTTTAAATTTCTTTTATTAAAACTGAGTTGTTCATTGCAATTTTCCTAGTAGAAGTTTTCGAAAGCATTTAAAACTATACGTTAAATAAACTGCTCCACATGAGTTAGGGATATTGACCTAAATTGCAAAAAAATGAAGTTAAAATAAGATTTTTATGATGAAAATTCATATTAATATGATTTCAAGTTGCAAATTAATTTTAGCCTGTAGGCCTGCAGCGTATACAGGGTGGTTAAGAAAAATCGAGTAAAATAACGAAAATTTATTCCCAATTAAATGTTTGGCCTCCACGGGCATCAATAACAGCTTGACATTGCATACTACACACGAGGTTGTTGAACATTTCTTGAGAAATTTGGTTCCATAAACGGAGCAGAAGCTCTCTCAGATCATTTAAGGATTCTGGGGTAGGTTGATGATTATCTAATCTTCTTTGGAGCATATCCCATGCATGTTCTATGCAATTCAAATCTGGTGAGTGCGGAGGTATTGGTAAATGTGGAATACCAAGCTCCTCGCGCGCATTTTCAACTATGGCTGCACGGTGCGGTCTAGCGTTATCTAGAAATTGAAAAGTTTCACCAATACATTTGGCTCAACATTGTCAATGACATGCTCCCTATAGTGTAAGGCGGTCATATTCCCAGGACAAATGTGTAGATATGTGCGCCCGTGGAAACATATTCCGGCCCATACCATAACACTACCCCCTCGGAATGGATGGACGTCTTGGACATCACCTTATTCTTCGAGAATCTGAAAATCGTCCATATCTGGATTCATCAGTGAAAAGGACACTACGTCATTGATCGTTCCAATTGATATTGCCTTGCCCATTCCAGTCTTTGACGCTTATGGTCAGGTGTTAATGGAACTCCTCTTAATGGACGTCTAGAACCTAGATTCACCTCTATCAAACGTCGTCTGATGGTTTCGATGGAAACTGGGACCCCATCTGCATTTTGAAGAGTATTCCGTAGCATTCTACACGTCATGGGCGTACCCAGGGGGGGGGGGGGCAGCTGGGGCAGCTGCCCCCCCTTGAAGATGAAATAAGTGGTAATTTTCCGAGTAATTTTCCTGGTTTCCTGACAATAAACCTGACCGACCATCTTCTCAGGTATGAGCTGCCCCCCCCTAGCTGAAATCCTGGGTACGCTCTTGCTACACGTAGATGTAGGGTTTCTTCTCGCGGTGATGAAACGATCCTGAGCAGGTGTTGTTTTTCGTCGCCCACCAAGCCTTGGTCTTTCCAACACGGAACCTGTCTCCCTGAACTTATTCCAAAGTCGAGATATCACACTTTGTCTGACTTGGAGCCTTTGGGTTACGACAACCTGAGTTAGGCCACCCTGTAGCATTCCGATAGCCCTATTAGCCTCAGCCTTTGTTAATTTACGTCTTGGCATTCTCAGAGAACTCGTTGCAAATCGGAGCCGTTGATAAACTGACTTCATTTCCAAATAAGAACATTCATGAAACATATGCAAAGAACCAAACTTCAGAAAAAAGGCGACCAGATTGACGAAATGTCTCATACTGATTTTAATTGGATCGATTCAAGTTGTTATTGAGTTTTAAATGATTTCACAGCGATTTTCTCGAAGATTACATACTTTTAAAAACGATTGAATACTCTATCCCTAACTCTTGTGGAGCAGTATATTTTCTAATTGGTTTTGGAGATATTCTGATAATTACAACATATGAAAGATTGATATCGCATACAATGAAAGGAACCACAACCGAAGAAACAAAGAACTTCGACAGTTCACCCAGAAGAATAGAGCTGTTCAATGAAATGAATTATAACATAATGACCACCTTACACTCGACGTATTAATGATATTTTAAAAAGTCCCTGCGGGCACTATACGAACTTCTAACGGTCCAAAAAAATGTATAATTACGAACTAGTAGCCGAAGATCGAACGATCTAAATGTTTAATTCTCGTTTCCTCGTTCTTGTAAAATCGGAATTTTTAAATTACATATTTTTAGAGAGGAGCCATCGGCCCAAATTATATCGTGTGAAGTGTAACGGAAGTTTTTTTTACATGTTTTAGGTGTGGCGATCCTCTTCGCCGCAGTCAGTTCAGTGATTCTGATTAAGTTAGGTCACTTTACGGGAAATTATTGGGTTTCGTGTTACAAGATGGGCAGCCGTTTGATAACTCTCAATTTTACAGGGTGGGACGTTCGTTCGAGATACTGGTTCATATTCATTCCAGGGGAGAAAACTGTACATATTCTTACCAAGAATCAAGTCTGCTCAAAGGACCAATGTTAAAAGCCTTCTCCTCGTCATACTTTTGATGCCTATGAACCTTCGTGTCGCCAGTATATTGGCGTTATAATTTCTAAATAGGAACCCTTAAAATTTACGAATAAGTTTCTCAAACCACTCGATGATACCAGGTGACCCCGAAAAACAATGATCCCGACAAAACGATCGTTCCACCGAAAAACTGGCCGTATTTCCGTTCCGTTCCCACCATTGTCCCGGAAGTACCTTCCTCCATCTTCCTAATCCTTTCAAGATCGTTCGAGATATTTTTTATTCCCTGGATATTCACCGAATTCGAAGGGTTTAAACGGCGTGGATTCTGAAAAGGTTAACCGATTTTCATGGCCTCTTAACCCCGATGAAAGGAGGCAGGTAATACTAGACGTAACACAATACGCGACGAGGCCGGGATGAACTCGGTTCGGGGGGGATCCCACATCCATATCGCCACCAATTGCCCGGGGTTCATTGAACGGTCTCTATCTTTCGCTTTCGTTGGGACGCATACGGGCCAAGACCGACTTCTTTATTGACAATTTCTGACGGTAATTGATTCCAGCCTGAACATAACTTCACGTTAAACTGGTTCAATAATTTGAAGTCGTGCTGTCAAAAATGACAGCTGTCAAAAATGACAGTTTTCAAAAATGACAACTGTCAAAAATGACAACTGTCAAAAATGACAACTGTCATAAATGACAGCTGTCATTTCCCGAAGCTGTTATTTTGTATTCGCAGAGGAGCTACTGAGTTTTCAGTTCATGAAAATTCAATAAACCCTGCAACCTTCATTATCTACTGCGGCCTTTCACAGAAAACATTCACCGGGCGAACCGAACGGTCGGAGAAGTGATAGAACAATATTTACCAAAAAAATAAAAAGCCGTAGACTTGGAAACGTAAAACGTCCACTCGAAAGCGTGGAAAATAATAAAACAATGTTAGCACAGCTGCGTGACGGACATGTGTTATTTAAATTAACCGAAAATGATGAGAGATGCCGAAGAAAGGCGGAGAGAGAGAATCTGTCTAATTAAAATCGAACATAATGAAGTGTTAAAATGGTTTTCGAGGTTTTCACATCTCTAGCGTTCCAGTTGTCATATCCCCCTTCCTTCAAACCTCTCAGCCAGAATAAATGTCATAAAAATAACCTGAATTAATTTCTGTATCGATTCTATGGCCCGCAGAACTTATTCGATGTCGTTTCACCCCTACGACCCACAGCTGAATTCTGCGAATCGATTTCTGTGCTCGAATCATTCATCCCGAATCGGTCGGGGCTTGAATCATAGAACAAGCGACCAGTTAATTCGTGAAACCCGTCAAATTGAAGTTCGTTCATTTACTCGCTCACCGACATTCCCCAATTGACCCCTAGCGCTTCGCGTGCGCCCGAACGCAAGCTGTTCGACAATTTGCCGCGTTTCACAGTCCCATTCATGCCGCGCGCGGTATTAAAATTCCCGATACGACCCACAGAGTATTGACGGACAGGCCGAAACAAGTGACGAAGTTTCTATGCCGCGGGTGGCATTGCCAACATAATAGAAACGCGAAGAACCACCTGTAGTTATCCGTCGGACGAGAAATTCAAATTTCCAACTAATATTAATCATCGTGTCATATCTCATTATTCAAAAAGTAGAAACAATGGGCCAGACTGACGCTTTTGTGGGGGAATTTTTGTTTCGGTCGCTACTCTGTGTTCGAACTATGCGTTCGAGTCCGTTTTTATCCTTTTGTTCCGTGGTTAATACGTCTGGCTCTCGTAGAAGGTACACGGAGCTTTGGCTATCAAGTATCATCACATAAGTCGACCCATAGATGCATCTATGTCGACCCGTAAAGCGTTTAGTTAACCGTCAGTGTCACCTTGACCTGGCAAAGCATAACCATCCGTCAAAAATCGACCCGATTCTATGCAAGAGTGCATAGACGGAGTAAAACGACTGACAACCAATTCCGATGAGGTTTTCAACATTCGTGCTCTTTTAAAGTAACGTTTAATTTTCTGTGATTTCCGGTTTTGAAATCTGGACCACAGAACGATCCAAATAAACGTTAAATGCCACGGGTGATTGATAGGTTGTCAAATATAAGTAAATTCTATGATGGAAGAGTAGGAAATTCTCTGTAATAATTAATAATAATATGTAATTTAACATTTCGATATTTCGTTAGCAAGGAATGGTTTCACGGCGTCCTAGATTTGGATATAAATGGACTTCATTAGGAATCGAGAAAAAAGGATTGAATTTTTTCGAGTTGGAAATGATCAATCATAGATACAGAATATGAGATCACTCTACGACGACCTCTCTTACGGAACTTCTATGTCCCACAACTAACCTCGAAATTCCGGATTCGATGGTTCGACTTTAAATTGTGCAGATCATCTCGTAAATAATGTAATACCCGAAACGGATTTCTTCCGTGATAATCGAAAAAACCGCTCCTTCACGCGATGCGCTCGTTTTTAAAATTCAAATTACATATTCATGGTATTACACCACCGGGTGTATACGTTACATTTCTGGAAGTCCCATAAAAAATCGTAATTAATGGTCCGTTCGGAACAGTTTGTTATGTTCTGGTTCGGAAATGACGACTGTTTTTCGATTCTCCTATTTCGTGTCATATTCGGGAATTCGCAGGGCCGTACTCACGAAAATAAATGTTGGTACTGTCAGACACAGCCGAAATTGAAGCCATCATAGAGAACTTTGTCCCACCTTTGACGCCATTTGTGACACTGCGACAAGAGTTTGGTCCCTGCTTGGGCGCCAGTTATGAAAATGAAAAATGAAAAGTGCATTCTCTATGGTAATTGGGTTGTGATTTAGGAAATGTAGGTACAGTGTGGACGAAATGTAACACTAAAAGAACAGTTTGAACTTTGGGAGTTGTGGAATGGTTTCGAGAACAATGAGACGTGAGAATCTAATTTCTTCATGTCCCAGGGCCATCTGCGACTGAGAGGAGCCACGAAACGTAACGTTCAATCTGGGATGGGGCGGTCCCAGCACTGCCCCAACAGAAACAATATATTCGATTTTTATTCATTAGCGGATCCATTCTTTGTTTCCGTCTCTCACATACACTGCTAAGGAATCCGCCAGTTATATTTTTAACTCATTGTATACCCCATATTAATCATTTCCAACCTACCGCGTGTCTCCGTCCTTCTCTGCCCCGCTTCCATCGTCCTCCCTCTCCCTCCCTCCAACGTTCCTCCGTCTCTTTCCGTTCTCTTTGCCGTATCCAGCTTTAATCAAAGAGCTCCGTGAAATTTCATTTGTTTCCAACAATGATAAATGGTTTATTTTCTGTTTTAAATAACTCTTTTTGGTCGAGACCACGAGAGTTTTGAATTTATAAACGACGCGCGCTCGGTATTTCGGATACCATCTCGATTTTCGATGTTGCCGGACTGCCCGCGGCTATTTCGTGTTTTAATTATTCGCCTGACTTTTTTGTGCCTTCGCGGGGCCGTTAATCAACTCGAACGTACGAATTTGGGCGACTACGTCGGAATTCGGTGTTTCCACTCGAATAGAACATCGATAATATGACGAACCGCCGATAGCAGCACCTACCCTAACCACAGACCTAATTCTATGTCCATACCTCTATGATCCTACACACACCTCTAGATTACCATACATACTTCTATGGTCCTCTACAAACATCTAGATTCCTATACATTCATTTAGATTTCTATGCGTACCTATAGATTCCTGTAAAAACCTCTATGATCCTATACACACCTGTATAGATTCCTATAAATATCTCTCTGGCCCCAGGTTAAACTAACCTAACCAAAAGCATTGAGATCAACCACTTTGTTCATTGTCGCTCTATCTGTCCCTGTTTTAATTTTCTTATTATTTGAGTTCTTCTGAATCTTTCTACGTTTTCAGAGTCACTTTTCCGAATCCGTGAAGAATGCAGGTATCTACGCCTACTAGAGTGCCAAGCACTTACTTTCTTGTCAGGATGACAATTCGATTTGTCTTAAAATTCAAATTTTCTCCATAAACCTCCTCTCAAAAAGCACCATTATCTCGACGAGCGACGATGTCGAAACTTTCTCTAATTAAACACGGACTGTAACAGCATCCACAAGTGTCGAAATGACTTTCAACAATTCGTTTGGAAGCACAAATAATATTATAATTTTCCTGCATCGTCACGTCTCTTTTCAGTGGTTCGAAACGGGTGGCAACACTGACAAAAGAATTTTTGAATAATAAATTAACCATTGTAGACGATTTTCGTCTGAAATTGTGGATTATTACGTAATACGCCTACGCTCCTTCGAAGGTACGATGTGAAGTATTAATCTACATCACAGTTCCGAGCAATTAGGTTGAAAATTTCTGGTCTGACATCTGTCTGATCATAGAGATGTTAAAAGGCAGCCCACCTTTCGACAAATTCGTGAATTCATTCTAATAAATCGTTTTCATTTTACCATATTTCCGTTAGAATTCAGCCTAACGCTTTCATTGTTCCAATTTATTGTATTCTAATGTTGAATTGTCCGGCTTCGGCCAAAATTGTACTTTGAAATAAGGTTAAACGAAAGAAATCGACCCAACTTACCACAAATACATAAATTCCTTGACTCATTTGAATTGTCAAATGGAGAATTTCGATGGTCCTCGATCACAAAACGAAATAATATTTTATTTTCGATGAACGAACGCGAAAACATGTAAACTCGATGTTTGATGAAATTCCGTGATCCGTGCCATAGATGTTCCACAGACAGAGACAATACGACATTCGTAAACGCGATTGTGTAACTTCTCTGGTTATAAATCACTGAATTCGGGAAGCGAAACAATTAAACGATGCGTCCAAGAATTGTTCGACTTTTTGCAGATTAACGTTTTGTAAATAGATCGTGGAGTCTGTGGGCTGATCCAGTAATCCAATAAAATATCCTTAATTGCGTTCCTTTGTATTTGTTCCAAACAACATTTCAACTACGACTAATCAAATTTTCTACCGCGGCTCGAAAGCACTTTGTTTTCGAAAATGTTTTTCAAGTTTGACGCATAGTATTTAATGGAAGAGAAATTGACACACATCTCTCCAAAACAATTTCGTTGGGTTTCATAAAAAAGCAACGATTGCAGCTCATCTCACGTCATCCATAAAAAACAAATTCTTGTTTGCACAACTATTTATTTATTTAACTGTTCCATTCGAGGGTCGTCTTGAAGGTACTCGAGATGTTTGTTCAAGAAATCACGTATTTTAACACCTGTCAATTAATTAGAATCGTCTAATCCAACTTTCATAAACACCGTAATTCACTTCTTTTTTTACCTTCCTGGAATAGTTCTGTATTTGCTTCACAACAAAATATTGCGTATGCAGATTCATCCGATGTTGTTCTGTGGTGTTGAATGTCATTTACCTTATGTAGTTTGGAATTCTATGACGAGAGTATAGAAATGGATGTCATTTTTTGGGGACGATGTTAAAAGGCAAGCGACGAAGTCGCTTTCGACGCCCTACGGGCGAGGGAAGAGGGGCGTTGGAAAGAAGAAGAATGGGGGTACGCGTGGGTGTTTTCGGATTTTTTCCAAGTGTACGGGAAGTATTTTAAGAAGATTCGCGAAAAGGGTCGAATTCGCCTGATAGACCAAATTGGCCAGCATGAGGCTTTTTTCCTGGGGGCCCTGGACGATGGGTGTATTTTTCCAACGAAGCCTCATATCCCTGTTCGACTTTGTACATAAAACGTTTTTAGACACGTTCCTCCGGGTGTCCGAAAAAAATTCGATAAGTTTTGACGTTTCTCGAAAATGGTAAAAATTACCGAATCGGCAGACAAATCATCGATTCGCCAGAGAATTCAAGTTGTGACATTCTATGGTTGTCGATGTCCGTCATAGAGTTTGACGCCTGTCAAAAAATTATTGGCAAATATTGGCACTTTTATATATAAAAGCGAATCTACCTTCAATATTGATCTACCGATAATATTGATCCACCAATAATGTAGATCTATTGGCCCAAAGTGTAGAAAGATTCATAGAATACTCTGCATCTATGACTGAAGTTAGAGTTGAACGTCAAATGCGATCATAGAAAATATAGACAGGTGCTTGTCGGTGTAGACGAACGTCAAAGCCGTGGCAAACGGAGAGAGGGCGCGTTAGCGTTAATCCTTCTCTTTCGAGCGACCGGGCGTCATTTTTCAGGACGGCTTTTCTATAAAAACGGAATAAAATAATAACTCGACGTGACCGGACGAAAATTCCATTTGCGCTGCGTCATTATCCGATATTCAAATGTCTAATTATTCATATGTTTCTGTCAGAATGCCCCGATCGTTCCGTCTCTCTCTCACTCTCTCTCGTCCGTCTTTTTCCTTCGTTTCTTCGGCCTGATGCGATCGAGGTTATGATAAATTGAAATATGTTTTTTAATGATATTTAGATCTACGTACACACGTTTCGAGCCAGGCTGGCTGGCTGGCAGAGAAAAGGCTGCGTTCCGAAACGGACTGGTTCCTCGTCTCGGCCGCCTAGATGCGTGAGGTTTAATTGTCGATAACAATGTTCTCTGATATGAAGGACCATTGGCGGGGCCCTAGGGTGGGCCTGAGGATGCCCATAAATCATTCTTGCCGCAAAGAAGTAAAAATGAAAAAAAAAATTAAAGAAAATAAGGGGCACATTCTTTTTCGATTAAAATCGACATTTTCCTTCCGATGGCTTTTCCAAGTTTCTTCAACACCTTTCGAACAAGAATGATACAGGAAAAACTGTCTGGCTCCCTGTATACATATAAATATTGATCTTTCGATATTTCAAACTGAAATTCGATCCCAACTACGCCCCTGGTTTTCTAAGCAGCACCGAGACCTACAACAAGAACGTATTCGGTCCAGAGTTAATGGATTAGTTTCTTCGGTAATATTCACCATTGCCCAACAGGAATTTTTCAATTCTCCGGCCGGTTCTACTTGGCTACCGTGGAGCGACGTGTGGGACACGATTATGATCTGAAAGACCAGTGGATTATCTTCTGACGAATTGAAAAAATACTTCGAACACAATTAAATTATCAATTTCTATCGTTCTCTTATTTATCAGAGAAAAATCGGAACATTATTTTGTCGTTTGGTGAGTTTTCCAAGCATTGGTCCTTTGAGCCCCATCATTCTAACCATTGAACAACTTACTGGACGGCACATTCAATATGTTCATATACTCCATTCACAATTATAAAATCACAACTCTGGCCTTGGAAATTTGACACATTCCACTCTGTATCGAAGTTATGACGTTTTAAAAAATATTTTTATGTTCCAAGTCAACACTCTTGCCCTTTCTACATTCTTAGCGTATTTCTCAGAATGTGAATTTATTCGGAAAATGAATGAATTGGAAAAGATGTGAAGGATGAAAATAATTAACGTTCATTTGAATTGATAAAAAGGATTCCTTTTTTAGTTATTTGCATGAAAAGTACAAGAGATCACTGTTGAAATATATTATTTTTCGCCTTGGAAGAAAATTGCATTGCTTTCGCATAATTTTCATATGCATGCTTGTGAAGATTTAATGTTTATTATCCTCTTGAACTGAAAGTTCAAGACTTGACAACATCAATTGTTGATTCTAATCAAGAATTCATTAAAAAAAATCAACCCAAAGATATAAGATGAATTGATGGGTAATTACAAGAATCAAGAATAACGTCAATTTTATTTTGTTGATAACTTTCTTAAAATCAATGTTGGGGTATAAAACTCGGCTGCGTTTGTTCAAACAACATCTAAACAATACATTTTTCACCATCTCGACCTTCGAAAGGCGTTTCTTATAGGAGAATTAGGTCTAAGTTCCACCTCATTAGTGAGGTACCTAACTTTTGCAAATCTGCTCAGATATCGCCAAATTTCTATCATATCATCCTAATCGACCTCTCGAGGCTCCATCCGATCCATCTACTGCGATATCTGTCCAAATAACAGCTTTTTCAACGAAATGCCCGTGTACCCCTTTAACCTCGAAATGTAAACATTCGTCCTGGTTTTGAAAATCGTCCTCACGATCCAAACTGGTGCTAAAAACAATAAACATACGTTAATCTATACTAATATTATAAAGAGGAAAGATTTGTATTTTTGTTTGTTTGATACGAATAGGCTCAAAAACTACTGGACCGATTTCAAAAATTCTTTCACCCATATAAAGCTACATTATCCCTGAGTGACATAGGCTATACTTTTCACCCGAAAAAATTAAGGATACCTACTATAACTTCAATAATTACAAAAAAATCAGCCAAAATCAGCTATTTTCACGTGCGCTGCAAAAACCGTAAGACTTACGTGGATACAATTTATGACGGAAATGTACCTCTTGAATAGTTCTACAAAAAAGTCCGCAATAGCATGTATCTATCTCTCAAGATTGACTTGCTATTACCTGTTTATGGTAATCAGATGTTTTCCAAAATTATGCACTATTTGGGAGTGTGTTTTTACGAATTGGGTATTGATCCTAATCCAACCTAATACGTTATTTATCCCCAGTATTTAATTTAGAACAAAATTGCCCTTCATATCATACAATTAATTACAACGAGTACATCAAAAGATATGGCAGGTTGAAGTTTTGAAGATGAAACCGCCGCGTGAAACAAATTTCTACTCGGGCGAAGCTGGGACGGCCTGCTTGTCTTGGATATTCGACGAAAAACTCACCTGCAAATATCGATTTAATACCAAAAATCTGCGAACAATTTGTAAACCTAAAAAAATGTGGAATATCTTTGATACTTTTACTTTGATGTAAACAATATTTTCTGTGCGCGCACTGACTTTTCATCATATGTTCTGTGCTTTTCATCGGGGGCACCAACTCCTGAAAACGAAACCATGACCTCCTATGTGATTAAATAAAAGTGAATGGAGTAGTTAATTCCTTCCGTTTTTATCGCAATATTGATTGTATATTGGAAACTATTGCTTTATATCAACATGGAACATTTTTCCAATTAAAAAAAAATTGCATATTCTGCACCTTAGCGAATATCAATAATAGAGACACGCCGGTTCGAAGTTGTTCGGAAGATCTTCCCCTGGACCATAACGAAATCGTCCCGCAATAATTGAAGCATCCAAGCGGCCTTATCTGCTCTTTCCGAAACAATTGAACGGCCGTTCTTTTGTTTCGTCTACGACGACTTAAACGTCATGTACGGGCCCCGGAGAGATGGCAAAAAACGAAAACCAAACAGGCCCGTGGAACGTGCTGCATATATGAGTTCGCATTCAATTGTTCCGATATTAAAAATATCGAGTCTGGCTGGTAATTTCGTATTCATATTCCCGGAGTACAATATGAAAATACAATATGGACGCCGTGTTTCATAAATTCCATTCTTCGCGAGTTGGCGCTTATAGGTTAGGTTTGCGCTCAGACGGGATCCTACGTTTAATAACATAAATTATTTATTTCACCTGTCTGCGAGCCGGCATTTCTGCAATTCAAATTCGGGGTTAACAAATCTTGAGTTCTATGTTCTTTCTCCATGTAGATCCCAGACTTTGGACGATCTAATATCGCACACTTCAACTTCTGTCTATGGTTAAGCTAGCATAACCTCTATTGCCAAATTTGGATTGACAGAAGGTAAAAAAAATTCTATGTTCTGATGCAATATTGCCAACCTCCAATTTCGAACGTCAAAACGACATCCATCCGACCTATCAGCCGATAAGTCAGGTCGCTTCAATTAAATTATAAATAATCGCCGCACGCTATCATTAAAAATTACCGGGGATAAATAATTGAATTATTTCCAAAACTGGCAGAAGGTGTTGATTAATTTGTTCGAAACGTCGGGACCCTTGCCCGAGAGAAACCTGTTCCATCCTCGATTTTCGAACAATTTACACCGTATCCCGCGACAACAAGAGTAATGAAAATGCTCTTACTGCAGGCGCCTCTTGCAACTCCGTCTTACTCTTAGCAGGCGTTGGAATTTTATTGTCGGTCGGTATGTCTGAAATGCAGTGATAGGTAGGATCGACACTGCTAACGAGGTTCCCAACTAAATTAAGGACTTCGCGGTAATATTTCACTCCATAGAATAGAAGCCATTCACAGACACACACTATAAATGTTCTGAGATATATCTGGATGGTTTCCCACCCTTTGGTTGCATTTAGTGGCTCACAGCGTTGTGATTTTGAGAAAGATCTCTAGGTTGTGCATCGAGAAATCCCAAAAAGAATTGTCAATTTTATTAAATATCACAACGCGTTATGATTTATGAATAAATCCCTACTTGTAATATATTCCAGTGAAATCACAACTCCTTGTGATAAAAAATACCAAGCGATGTGTTTCTCCGTGATCATCGTGTGACTGTTGATAACTCCGTTGTGAGACACCGCATCTCGTTGTGATTTTAGAGAAATATAACAGAGAGTTATGATTTTCATTTATGACCATAAAGCTTTTTGATCTATAAAGGTGGTGTCAGTCTTAGAAAGCGTTGTGAATGTTGTGATGAATCACAACGCATTGTGAAGATCACTAGGCTATGCATCGAGAAACTCCCAAAAAGTGTTGTGAAAGTGGTTAAAAATCACAACATCTTTGTATTAAAAAAATTACTAAGCGGTGTGTTTCTTCTTCATCTTCGTGTGACTGATGATAACTCCGTTGTGATTTTTGAGAGACACTGCATCTCGTTGTGATTTTCATTTATGACCACAACGCTTTTTGATATTTGAAGAGTTGTGTCAGTCTGATTTTATCTGATATAAAATTTTGTTTAACTTTCTTTATTTCCTTATATTTAACGCAAATTATTCTTTTTCAGGCAAACTCTTCGAGAACTTCAATTTCCTCATACCTTCCGCCTCCGAGAGCACACCCCCACTTCAACCTCCAACCCCTCCCAGCACTCCCCTCTCCCCCAAAACGGCGGACGCGTCCAATAAGTATACCTCAAATTTTCCAAATATTCCAAATCTCACCATAACGAGCTCTAGTCAAAACTCTCCCTCGAAATCTCCCCTGCAGCTGGTGAAGAGGTTCAAAGGCCTCAATGGAGAGAGCAAGGCATTCCCCCACTTGGAGGCAGCTAGTTCTGGCATGGACGCGAGCGAAGAGAGGGGGGAGAAGGCTAATTCTAGGGTAAGTGTGGTATACCTTCATAACATTTTTGTTGTTATATGCAGATTTGGTGATTAGAGTACTCCTGTTTATCCGCAGATGTTTATTCGCAGAACCTTAAGAATACTACCTGTAACCCATACTGCTGGCAACGTGGTTTTATTTTAGATATACTTTGAATCAGATTTTTATGAAGGCTCAAAATGAGATTGAATGAAATTCATGTAATTCAAATAAATTAACGGGATAAAAAAACGAATGCCACAAAAAAATGATTAATTTGAAACTCGTTCAATTAAGACGCTTTCTAAAGGCAAAAAAGCGCCGACAACAAAGAAATTGAACAATTTGTAACTGGATCCGAGCAACAATTAACTTACATTGTTCGCGACACAAAGATAAAAAAAATTGTGAGAATCAGTACACGAATAACTAGACGCCAATTGTAACTTCTAATTAAACGCAATTTTTCCCAAAATCGAGAAAAGATCTAATTTGAGATTACGGAAATAATAGGAGTGGAAGAAAGAATGATTATAAGAACAAATTATTACAGTAATCTTCTTTCGACTTTGATAATTTATAGAACCAACAATTCGTTTTCACACCAACGTCTCAATGTGTTTTTTAATTGTTCCATTTGTAAGATGCCATTGTTCTCGGGTTTACTGTTACTTCTATCTGAGGAACCAAAACAGTTTCGAATGCCAGAGTTTAGTCTTTGGATGTATCAATTATAATCTCGTTATACTCGTATTCTATGCAAATAAACATGCAAACGCCGAGGTTGGCACAACTGACAAGCTCAGAATCATAGAATTTAAAGCATCATAGAGAAACAACTTGTTCGTCGATGATCTGGGGACGCATAGAATAATTATCAGTGAATTGAGTGAATAGAATCAAGTGTTGATGTTTTATTCTTTCCAGGGCATGTTCTCGTTTGCCTCATCATTTCCATATGGACAACTAAAGACTGAGAACTCTGGTTCACCGCCATTGGAACAGAGTCCACTAAACGGTAAGTCCCATACCTAAATTCGAGCAAAATCTTGTTCTGCTCTGTCATTTTGCGTCACACAAACAAGTGGTCTTAACTGATCCAGCCCACTGGATGTTCCCTCCAAATCACAGAGAATCCGTTCACTGAAAACTACTTTAACAGTTCCTCTTCTACGTGCCAGTTAATTTTAATTGACCGAGCATCGTTCCCATAGCAATACGCCAGATATATTTATGAAATGATTGAAATTTCCTCATTTGTTCGAGTGAATTGTAAAGAATATAATAAACAGAACGAGCTCGGAGGGAAATACGAGTCTAAATTGGTCGTTTTCGAACAGTCCGACCAACATTTTTATACATTCAAATCTGTCATCTTCAATTTAAGGCAATTTGTTCTGTGCCAGCAGTGTCTGTCGACAGGGACCTGACTCGAATTGTGTTCGGAAACTCGTTTTTTATTCTACGTTAACGAACGCATCCTTCCAAGATGACGGTTCTTCATTCTGTGCCTCTGTCAGTCATCGATTTTAAGGAAGGGAACACAGAATATCTGACATCCTATCCATAGATAGTTAAATCTTTTAAAAATTTGAAAACTGTCAGATTTATCTCTTTTGATATATCGAGATGGAGATTTTTCGACAGTATATTACGAGGGTAGGACGTTTTTCGTTCCCCATAAAATAATAATTATACTCACACGCAGCGGACCTCGTAAACTTACAATGTATTTGTACTGGCAATGTACATTTTAACGTTTATTGGGTATTCATTCTTATTTATTTAGTGGTGTATCTCTACATAAATTACAATTACCAACTGATACGGCGTAGCTCAAGACGATTTTGCATCATTTTATGGACTTATAAAACGGACAATTTCGCTCGGCAAGAATCGATCGATACTTAAGACCATTCAACTCGAAATTTGCTGGAATTTTATGATTCATTCAGGTTGAATTGGATCGATTGAACGTATTCTTGTTTGCGAACAATATGTCGTCAACGGCTTTGATCAGTCTTTTTTCGTTTCGTGGATTTTCGCTTTCGATAAGTCTCGAATAATTATAAATTATTGGATTCTTAAGATCAGTTTAAGCAAAGATTATAGAGTATAATCTTTGAGTTTAAGGTTATGAAAATCTATGTTCTTGTGGAGTCGTCAATTTGGAATCGAAGGCCATAGAATAGAATGAAGGGTGTGTTCGGGAAGTTGACTGGTGGGAATCCGTGATCTTCTACGCGTTTTCTAAGTGGACAGTCTACGTGCCGTGAATGACGCACGGACTTCAATGAAAAAAACAAACAAAACGCCTATTCAGGCCTTCGAAACGGCAGAATAACTTTATGAAATTTTATGAATAATAAAAAGGCCTAAACGAACTAAATTGACGTTCAATTGTCGTGAGACCAGAGAACTGTGGTGATTTTCATTGACTCAATTGTACTGATTACTCTCTATTTACAGATGGTTGTGGCCATGCTTTATAGCTGGTGCACTTGTCTGATTTAGTGTTTCCTTTCGCGAATGAGCTAGCTCGACGTATAGAAAACGCGGAGCTAGAAAAACGATGGCGGGGCGGGGGATTTCCACAGGATGTTCGGAATTGTTGAAATATCCGATCAGGCCTGGGTTTGTTTCTATGACTCGCTGACAGAAACGAACGTCTTGGGAGAGATGCATAGAAAACTATGTTTCTATGTTTTGGATTTGTTCTTGTCACTGTCAAATGAATCGAAAGAACTAATCGTCTAAATTGGAAAGCTGAGATTCTCCAGATCGATTCATTTTATGTAAATGAGAGGAACACATGAGACGTTCCTTTTATCCGCCAACTATAAACTGTGTCCACTTTGTAATGTCCCCTTTCGCATTTTCCGGCAACGTCAGTAGTTCGAATGTCCGTAATTACGACGGCACGTGACCAAAGTTAATCAAGAACGAAATAATGACTTGGCAGCGATCTTCTAGAAACAATTGCCCGTTGTTTCTGTAGCAAAAAGACCGAGAAAAGCAAGAAACGGCCACAGATCCTCCGAGATGTAACGTAATATGTTGGACGGTTAATAAATTTCGTATATTAATACGGATTCAGGCATCGGCCGACAAGGGAGTCGACTGTCATTTGTTTGGGCATTATTTCTGTCGCGGACATTACGGCAGATATACGGCGAAACAAATGAATCACGTCCGCGTCGGGGACTTACACAATATCGCCGGTGAGAGAGGAGTTTCGGAAAACCGAAAATAGACGCGTTCCTGCGATAGTTTTCTCGGAGACAATGACGGGGAAAGCGGATCGGCGCGGCTTCGGGAAACGGCATTGTTTCGGCCGCAGGATCGGACCCGCCAGACCAGGCACTCGTAGAAGAAGAATCAATCTATGAAACGCCATAGAATAGTCGAGATCATCGATAACCATCAACACCTATCGAATCAAACGCAAACTCAAAAGTCAGAACGTCCATCGATGAGAGATCATCTATGACAAAACATGGATAAACGTCACCCCCTTCTATGATCTTGGAATCCAAAGTTTATGCAAATCTTGAATTATTCATGCAATCCTGCCAGGAATCGCGATAAAATAGGAAGAGAAACATTGACTTAAACTCCTTACTTCGTTATGCATTCATATTTTCAGATTTCAGATGAATTTGAAATGATTAGTTGACACTGACTGACAAGTTCCGAATTCATTCATAAAATCGTTCAGCTCTGAAAAAATCGTCGAAAGAATGTGTTGAAATGTGAAATGACAGCGCTTACCTTAATATTGCACGATATATTACACTGAATAACATTTTCCTTCGAGGTGGAATCAAGAAATTGGACCAATCTCAACTAACGCTCACAATTTGGCTCACAATAGGATAAAAGAGTCCAAATCTTTGCTAGAACGCAAAAAGAAGTGTTGTTAATTAGTGATTGATCAATATCCTACCTCAAAACAGTCGATTAATGCGAAAACCATGTAATTTCAATAAAAAAATACACATTATTCCCTCTCGCATTCTCTGACGCTGAAATTTCTTCGAGAAACGTCAAAACTCTTTGTATCGGCCATAGATGCAACAATTAACGGCCGAGCTCTGTGAAGCGCTCTGTGATTCTCTTTCGCATTCTCTGACACTGAAATTTATCGAGAAACGTCAAAACGAATCGAAAAGATTTCGAATCGGGAGAATCCTTGAGGATGGAAATTATAAACGATCCAAACTTGGACCCTTCCCCTGTCCGTTGTAAAAAGCGCTGACTTCCCGAGCATGCATTTTTTCTCAGACTAATTTCAAAAAATAGCCAACCATAGAATATTAAATCATTGCAGCCAACCCTGATACACACCTGGAGCGGTCCGAAATGGAACGAGTATACGGACTAGAAATACGTATCGCGAAGTGTTAATACAACTAATTAGAATTACCAGGGTATTTATTAAAGCGCGATTCTATTTTCAATACGACGAAAACGCAAGTTGGAAATTTTTGTCCGACTCGAAATCCTAGACGGCGAATGCCAAAAATTTGGCATTTGAAATTTAAAAATCGGAACTTTGCTTTGGCTTGCTTCAGACATTTTCTCGTCTTTAATTAGATTAAGAGAAGATTCATTGCAACGGTTGGCATTTCTAATTAAATTGAGGAAAAGGTTAGAATCCATCCGAGGACAGGACCCTACTCTCGCGAATTATTCTCCAGTTATTCAGACTTTGAGCGTTCTGTCCCACCAAATATAAGGACAATAAATCGTCATCTGTCACTTTTGTTCTCTAGTCATAGAGAGTGAAGCTGTCAACTGTCGTCGGTATCTGTGATAATCGAAATAACAACGACAGATAGACGTCTCAATCGACAATATTCATTATTTCTGTGATCGCAGACGACGGAAAGAAGGCGCGAAGCCTTTTCGCATTGTTCGTCTGAGAAGACAGAGAAGGAGGCACAGACGCGAACCACTGAATAATAAAATCTCCGCTCATTTACCGTGAAAAATCGCCATTCCGAGAATGTTCGTTTTAGGTCGAGACTTTCTTTTTTATGGCAATAAAAATCCACCCGAGGCATTCGTATGTGCAAATTCCATATTTCCATGCCGTCTACGATTTTTACGCATGTCGATCGCCCTTTTCGCCGACAGTTAATTCGACTTTCGTCCAGGCACAATGGCGCACTCGGAACCGATTGTTCGGATTGTTCTTTTTGCGTTTTGACAGCGAGAAGCCCATAAAAATCCGAACGTTTCGCGGAAAGGCCGGAACGTGATGGTCTGGAAGCGACGAGGTTCATTCCAGAAACGTAGAATTATCGTAAAATGCCCACTGAAAGGCCCTCCTCCTCAATAAAACAGGTAAAAATACTGTTTTCGCTTTTCAAACCAGGAAAATTGACAACATCGAGTTCTGTGATAAAAAATTACAGAAACCTGCATTACCAACAGTCTGTGAACCGACTCGGTTTGACGTTATACACAGAAATTGACACAGATTGTCGAAATTCTTCATATTTTCGAGCTCAATATGTCGAATGGGATTCTATCGAGAAAACTGGTCCATTTCACGAGAATATCCTATGGAATGATGGAAGACCGAGGCATAGATATTTCAATTTATCTCCGAAAGCCCACCCTTCGTCGTCTCGCGACGAGCACAGAATCGAATCGGATTTGAATACCGAGCCACAATGGAATGAACGTAGAATAAAAGAGAGCCATATATTGAAGCGAATACGTTAGAAATTCAAAAGCGATCGTCGAGAATCGCACAGATCGAAGGATCCCTTGATTGTCCGGAATAAAAAGCTCTCGTAGATCGACGGATAAAGACCAACTTCGGAAGAAGAAGAGAAATAAAACGAGAGCTCCAGTTCAATAACGAATAAATAAAAAGTTAAATGAAATATGATTTCGCATAAATGAAATGCCGATCACCCGGCATGGGGAGCGGCAAAGCGAACTCGAGTGTTCGGTTCTCGAAAATTCGTTCAGTAAATGGTACAATTTTTGTCTCTTTTATTCGTAATCTCCAATGAAACTTCCTGAAACTGCCAAACCTCATAAATAGCGAAAGGCAAGAATATGACAAAACCGAAACCAATAGAGGAAAAAAAAAGAATTCGATGTTCGATGGTCCGCTCAAGTGCCGCTCCCCACGCACCGCGACCGGTCCGCCGGGCCGATTTGGGAGTGGTAAAATATTTGGAAAGATTTTTAAATCAAAAATCTCTCGTTTTCTGCACTCTTTTTATTATAACATCTTCGATTTCTCGAAACCCGAGCGTCTTGCTGCGACGGCTCAACATTTTTAGGTGTATTGAGCACGAAAAGAAACTCCGAATGTTGCCAAAGGAAGATAAAATGCCGTGGCAAACTCGTTTGTTCGTATCCAGAAGTGGCAATGTAAAAACTGCAGAAAGCTCGTAAATTCGGGCATTATCACTGCGGCCTCACGGGCCCCTCGCTCCAACACGAAAAATGAAATTTTACGAGGCCACGCATGGGCGTACAGACGGGGAGAAGCAGTTTCTACTCTACCCTGACATCCCACCTTCTAAAACAGCTCTCAAGATGTCATAAAGTGACAGTACTCGAATGACAATTGACATTTGAAGTATATATGACAGACCATAGAACGAACTGTCAAGAATGCATCCCTCCAAATCGTCTATGTCCAAATCAGTTGGATTAAATTGAAGGAATGATGTCTATCTAGATTCTATGGACCCAATTCCGCATAGATCTCTATTTACCAACAAATTTCCCAACGACTCCGAGAAAAAACATCAATTTAAGATCGGGCAATAAAATTCCAAATTGGAGGCGATTATTTTAACAACCTGCGTTTAATGCGGACGATTTGGAAAATATGTGTGATATATAATTCAAATTTATTCAAATTGCATTATAATTAGTGAAAAAACATGAAAGCCCGTGTGTTTCCTTTCTCAAAAATTATAAAACGAGACCGTCAACTAATGTATGCGATGGCTTCATCGTAATGTCGTCTTTTATGTCCTCCTTCGAATTAATTTTTCGTCGAGAGCTCGATTTTAATGCCTTTTCGATGGTTTCGGTAGTAACGGAACAACGCGTTCCGTCATACGTCACCCTGAGACCATCGAAAAAGAATTTCGGCAGTAAATATTCCGTGGGATTTCATTATTATCCCATATTGAAGTAATTAAGAGGTTATAGCATCGAATAACGAAAAAAGCACAGAAAGAAAGCAACACAAAAACGAGCGGATGTGCGCTTCTGCTAAAGCGTTATTCGTCGTATGTTTCGAGAATTGAGGGAACTTTGAATAACGAGCCCGAAATAATTGAATCTCAAAGCTCCTTTCTGTTTTCGTAATTATTCTACTTGCTCAATCTCCAAGTCTTTTAATTTCCGTTTCTCAAGGTCCATTATGCTCCTCGCCATCTGGATGAAGGATTATGTTGATTTCCCGTCAGAATCATCGACTCGTTTTCTCGTGACAAACCAACGAAAATAATCAGAATTATTTCACAATACGTCAGTTCGTTTAGATATTCTATGACGTCGTCTCGTCGGATGACAGACCATTGAGAATTATCACTTTTATATCTGTGATTTCTTTATTCTATGATATGTCAGTGAAAGGGTGCGTTCCAGACATTTTTTGTGGGTTCAGATGAATTTCGTCGGAAAGGAGTGAAATAAAAAGCGGGGATCGATGGAACAGTTGGAGAATGTCCAATTTTCGGGAGTTCCTCGATAACTCAACTTGTTGAATAGCCAGAAAAGTATGTCTAGAATGTTATTCGTTCTCACCAGGGACCATAACCCTTTGTCATATTCGAATGAGCGTAAAGCTGTAACAAATTGTCGAACAGGCGCATTCTCGGCGGACGTCAGTATTGTTTCGTCGAAAATTTAAATTAGAAAATAACTGAACTCATTATTACGTTAAAAACTGAAAATAAACGGGATTCCGAAAGGTTTCCGGGCAGTTGAAAAATTGCGTGCTTTATCTTTCCGTACGTCACAGGAATTTCCAACGGATCATCGCCACTTTTAAATAAAAACCTGGATTTCGACGGTTTAGGCTTTCATCCGGGATATTTGAAGACGGAATTCACTACAGGCTGATCGAATTGACCAGGATAAAAAAGGTAGCATCTAGCATCCATATCTGAGAAAGACGTAGTTTCGAAATCGCCCAGCCGAACGCAGCCTCTATGGTTCCGATTCGGTTAACAAATCGATTCTAATTGAATTAATCGATTTATACGACGTGGGAACGATTGCGGTCGGGCAAAAACGGTCGCTGGCGGAAGAAAAACGCTGTTTATAGATTTGTTTTCATCGCCTCCTCTGAATTCCTCACCATATATAAATAAATCACTTGCTAGAGACAGACGGAAGGACGTAGCATTAATTTGCTCCAATTAACTTGATTGGCGCAATCAATATCAGATTTACCTCGATCCTGTCACCCAGATATCGGCTATGGGATACGACGGCTGTGTCATCTGCGCTGATGGAAGGAATATTTATGGCAGAATCCATTTTTCGATCCGTTTTTTCAGAGTGGGCAAGACGCAGTGACCCGAATACACTTAAGGGTGTTTCAAAAGGAGAGCAAGATTTCAGTGTTGAATAAAACATGGATTTCTGTAACCAAGTATTGAAATATTTAGTGATTTAGAAAATACTAGTAGAGCCCCTAGATCTACCTATAAGGTATATTTCGGTAGATCTCTGCAAGTCGGGTGATTTTTCAGGCGAATTGTCAAAGTTTGATAAATTTTCCTGAAAAAATGGGAAAATTTGGGAGAATATGAATACCAAGATATTTTGCTTTGACTTTTCATCTTTCGATCCGTAAATTTACATCACGGCCAGGATGTCTGTGAAGAACGCTTTATAGAGTTCAAAATTACTCTTTTTTCAGGATTTTTACGTGATTTTTGTAATTTTTTCAAAAATACTTCTGCTTCGCCTAGAGAACCGAAATTTCCCCTCACTGTATTCTTCTGGGCCTCATTCTATACTATGGTCGATGGAGTTTCATCTGACTCTCTACCCATAAATGCTGGTGTTCCGCAGAGATCAATTCTGGCTCCAACACTACTTCACATTAACGATTTGCTGGAAGCAACTTCGTGTCCAGTACACAGCTTCGCGGATGGTAATAGTATCCTTCATACCGCCTTTTCTTCTAAGGCTCCAATACCAGCCTGCCGAATCAGAAACGAACGTGGAAGAAATGTAAACAATATAAATATGGACTTGGCAACAATTCTTGAATGGGAATCTAATAACTTGATAGTATTCAACACAAACAAAACACAAGCATGTCTTTTCTCTAGAAAAGTCGATCTTACTGTGCCCAGCATAAAATTGTCAGGAGTAACCATACCATTGAAGTCATCCATTTCGATGCTTGGTATTACTATCAGCAAAAACCTTTCTTGGGAGAATCACTTGAGATCCATTGCTAAAAGTGCATCCCAAAAACTTGGTTTTCTGTTTCGTGCCAGGAGCTATTTCACCTCAGGTCAGCTGCTTATGATCTATAAGGCACAGATTCGACCTGTCCTGGAATAGGTACTGTTCCCATATTCGGAGTGGTGCACGTAAACAAATCCTAAAACTCATGGATTCTGTACAAAAAAGGGCAATTCGTCTCGTCGGTGATGCCTGGCTTACAAACTCGATGACTTCTCTGGAACACCATAGAAGAGTAGGCGATCTGTCTTTATTTCATAGATATTTCCATGGACGATGCTCTTGTGAATTATCAGCAATCGTTCCCCCTCTGGCAGTCTCTTCGAGACTAACCCGTCAAGTTAGGTCTTCACATCCCTCCATGGTCACTCTGGAGACTCTTCAGAGACTCGTTCATCCAACGAACAGCGAGGCACATTGCCTGAGGAGGTGTTCCTCGAGGCATATAACCTCCAGAAATTCAAGAAGAACACCAATTCCTACCTGCTTGCCCTTGGTTCTCACGATGTTCTCTGAACATTACAGAATATTCCTTTTCGTGAAAACCAAAACATAAAAAAAAATACTAAAATCGTAACTCTGTGGACCGACCCGAGGAAATCTGTAAAAAAAGTGGGTCCAGAAGAATCCTAAAATCGCAGCTTTGTACTCTTCTCATTACAAGTAGTGTTCTTCGTTAATCACATCGCGTTCTGATATTTAACTACATTCACAATTCTTTTTGGGAGTTTCTCGATGCACAACATAACATAAATTTTAATAGTCCTGTAATTTGATTGCATCGAATAATTCCAAGAAAGCGTTGTGAATGTTGTGATAAATCACAAAGCGTTGTGATTTTTGAGATAGATCCCTATATTGTGCATCTAGAAACTCCCAAAACGATTTACGAATGTGGTTCAATATCACAAAGCGTTGTGATCAACGAAGGAATCTCTAGTTATGACATTTTTCAAAGAAATCACAACTCCTTGTAATAAAAAAGTACAAAGAATTGTGATTTTTCTTAATCATCGTGTATTTCAAAAACGTATGTCTATAAAGTTAGCAGTGCCACTTGCGAGAAAATCAATAAAACCTATTGCATTAATTGTCGAATAATTGTCGAGAATTTGTCGCGAAAGAAAAAAATTTGTCGCGTCCTTAGTTTTTTTTCTACGGGGTGGCTTTGCTAACTTAACGTTAAGTTACCAGAACCACTTTCTCAATATCTACCAAATATCATAAAAATGGTTATAAATTATTGTCGAGTAATTGTCGTAGTCCATATGAAGTAAAAAAATCACAAAAAATCCATTCCTTCTTGTTTATTTTACGTCTTTTTCGCGCGATTTTGAGATATTTCTGGAATTATCGCATTTTTGGCAACAGCGCATTCGTAATTGACTTTTTTTCTATTGCATTAATTGTCGAATACCTGCCTCGAATTTGTCGTGAAAGAAAAAAAATTGTCGCGATCTTCGTTTTTTTTCTACTAGGTGGCTTTGCTAACTTCATATTGATTTAGCAAATAGTGTAGAAAACACAAAAAATGTAATCTTTCTAGCAATTTCCACTCCATTTTCTCGCGATTTCCCTATATTTCTGAAAATGTCGCATTTTGGCAACAGCGCATTCGTTTTTGACTTTTTTTCTATTGCATTAATTGTCGAATACCTGTCCCGAATTTGTCGTGAAAAATAAAAATTGTCGCGTCCTTAATTTTTTTTCTACGGGGTGGCTTTGCTAACTTAACGTTAAGTTAGCAGAACCACTTTCTCAATATCTACCAAATATCATAAAAATGGTTATAAATAATTGTCGAGTAATTGTCGAAGTCCATATGAAGTAAAAAAATTCTTGTTTATTTTACGTCTTTTTCCCGCGCGTTTGAGATATTTCTGGAATTATCGCATTTTTGGCAACAGCACATTCGTTTGTGACTTTTTTTCTATTGCATTAATTGTCGAATACCTATCCCGAATTTGTCGTGAAAGAAAAAAAATTAAAGACGCGAGAAATTTTTTTCTTTCACGACAAATACGAGGCATGTATTCGACAATTAATGCAATAGAAAAAAAGTCAATTACGAATGCGCTGTTGCCAAAAATGCGATAATGTTCTCGCGGGAAAAAGACGTAAAATAAACAAGAAGGAATGGATTTTTGGTGTTTTTTTTTACTTCATATGGACTACGACAATTACTCGACAATTATTTATAACCTTTTTTATGATATTTGGTAGATATTGAGTAAGTGGTTCTGCTAACTTCGTTAAGTTAGCAAAGCCACCCCGTAGAAAAAAAGGACGCGACAAATTTTTTTCTTTCACGACAAATTCTCGACAATTATTCGACAATTAATGCAATAGGTTTTATTGATTTTCTCGCAAGTGGCACTGCTAACTTCATAGACATCAAAAACGTCTTCGTTGTTCTGCACTCTTCACAGCCAGTGGATCAGAGGTCCAAAAACTTTTGTTCGTCATAACTCCGTTGTGATTTATAGGAAATATAAGAGCGTTGTGATTCAAATTTATGGCCACAACGCTTTTTGATCTATAAAAGGTTGTTCTATACTACTTATATGGTAAATCTGTGGACCAAACCGAAGCTGTGATACATTGTGGAAATTTTTATACGGTCGAAAAGAGGAGTAACCGATTCATACGTGGGTGAAATTTAGATTCTCTAGGCGATGTAGAAGTATTTTTGAAAAATTCGCGAAAATCGCCAAAAATTTCGGCAAAAGGGTAATTTTAAACTCGATGAAACTTTTTTCACGGATATCCTGGACATGATGTGAATATACGTTTAGAAAGAGAAAAGGTCGATGCAAAATAGCTTGGTATTCATATTTTCCATAATTTTCCCATTTCTTCAGGAAAATTGGTCAAACTTATTAGGTAGATCTACGGGCTCTACTAGTACACACCATTTCACCAATTCGTCGTTGATCTACCTCAACATCAAGAGGAACTCGCAATTCATTATCAAAGCGTTGTTATCGGAAAAAAGGAATCGAGTTATATTCGGATTTAAAATTTCACTCCAGCTGTGGTTCCCGTCTTCAATCCATCAAAATCGATAACAGAAACGCTTTGAAACATCCAATCTATCATCTGCCCATCGAAAGCGCACTGTTTTGGTTAAACTCCCCCTCGGGGCGACGGCTCCTAACCCATTTTAAAAATCCCGATTAAATAATCGGGAACCTTCTATTGACTCAAAAGCTCACGCTGCAAACTGAAATTAGTTTCCGTCGAGATCGGACATTATTAAAAAAAATCGGTAGCGAAAACCCTTCCGACAATAGAATAGAGTCGAACCCCTCCGCGTATGGGGGCACCCCTATGGCATAAAATTTAAGCCATATTTAAAATAACCCTTATGTCTAAATATAAATACTACTTTAAAATCTAGTTTTATAAGAGAATCGCCGAGCTGCGCATTACACACATGAGCGGAATCTAGAAGGCTTTGACGCAACTGGGAAACTGCATCCGACCCCGCGGGCCAGCTGATTAAAGTCCCCTTTTTCAATGGTCGTCGCGTGTGAAAGAGCTGGGCGACTGTACAAATCCTTAAATTTGGACGACATAAAGGGTTGAAGATACTTTTGTGTGAGTCGCTCCCTCTTTTTAGTGGAAATTCAGAAATTCTATACCCTTTTATTTTGGTACCACCGGCTCCGTTTTTTATTATATTTAAATTAAACACGTGCAAACACCGTGGGTTGGGATTTGAAAGCCGATCGGGAGTGTACAAAGGGGATTTGCGAGACGATTTTATCTGGAGTGTACGTCCTCCTCGTAATCTGACGATCTGTCTCTTTATTCTCGACAGCTTTGTTTTCATATTATCAAAATTTCACTGACGTCTTGGTTCGTTATAAAATGGGAATAATTTTGTATGAAAACGCAACTTTATTGTGGACAAATGGCTACAAATTACTCATTCAAAGACACTGGCGGATACATGTCTCCCTCTTGAACCTCGAAATTGACAATGATCCCTTTATAGTAGTTCAATCGATCCCTAATATTTTCTATAAAAAAATTTATTATTTTAAGTCTTTAACTCATATGCTAGAAATTCAATTCATGCCCCCCCTAAAAAACTGTCTGGATCCGCCAGTGTACAAAGCATTGCCCATTGTTGTCTAGAACTTTTTCCCATCTAGACTACAGGCCCGTGTCGAAAATTGATGGGTCATTTGAACCAGAAGATGACTGTTCTAAAAAAAATTATAGAGAAATACAAAAAGTGAAATTTTTCATATTATTGTAAAAGTTTGGAACTCATAGATTAATGATATATAACAATTTCCTACATTTTATCCCTTGTTTTGAATAGTATTAAGGTAAATAAATTAGGAAAAAAAGATTACTTAATACTATTCAAAACAAGGGATAAAATGTAGAAAATTGTTATATATCATTAATCTATGAGTTCCAAAGTTTTACAATAATATGAAAAATTTCACTTTTTGTATTTCTCTATAATTTTTTTTAGAACAGTTTCTTTTGAACGGCAATATAATATAAGAATTGTATCTTAAAGTATCATGTAAAAAAAGAAGTTGCCGTACTGGGTCAAATGACTTTAGAGCTTTATGGGTCAAGCATAAGATGAAATTTTTTTTTTTTGAGTGCTGGATAATGTTTTGGAACCGAAGCCGTACTTTTTCAAATGACCCCCTGGAGCACGGCAAGAGAGGGGGTTGCAACCCTCGATTTTTTCCCTTTGTCGCATGATTTTTGTACGGCGTTGCAGAATAATGGATTAGAAGATGTATGGCAACCGTATAAAACTGATGACGTACAAAGTCAAATGACCTATTTTACCATGGAAATTTTCGGAAAATCAAAAAAATTTTCCGAATATATGGCGCATCATTTTTGTACGGCACTGCCCGTTTTCCTATTATTTTCCATGGAGCTATCGATGGTAAGAATGCCGTCAAAAGTCATATGACCCAAATGTACCCAGTCTACCTGTCCTTTTGAATTGCCACCTGTACTCAGTTGGACAGCTTACAAGTGACGGCATAGTGCTGAATCTTATTATTTTATGTCCTTCTATCGTTCTAGATGGGTCATCTTCTGGTTCAAATGACCTATCAATTTTCGACACGGGCCTGTAGTCTAATCGTTTTGGTAGAGCTCTAATACCTTGACTGCATAGTTTATAGTTAGAAAGGGTATATTTCACTGCTATCTTAAGGTCTATTGGGCTCCCTAACCGAGCTGACCTCACCACGCAACTTTACATCTGGCCTTCCAGTTCCAGAAATCTAATGAAATCCAATATCTGGAAAGGTTTCAAAGAGGCTAGTTCCTCATTTCTGCAAGTTTCTTGCCCAAAAGATTATTTGCTTTGGGTTACAATGGCCATGGCTAGGTGAATAGGAGTTTCTTGCCTACCTCATTGAGTTTTCTCCGGCACTCAAATCAACTTTGAGTGAATGACATATAGAAGCTCATTGCTTTAATAGCGGCTTGACTATCCGAGTGAATGCCTATATCGCACTTCTGATAGTTTCTTCCTAGTTTTATACCTGAACATCTCTTAACAGCCAGTAATTCTGCCTGAAAAACACTCGAGTGGAAGCCTATCGATAGTGTTCACTTGGTTCTTGCCCTTTATACTTTAGCACTGGGTCCCATCGTTATTTTAGAACCATCTGTATATTTTCTTTAAGATCATAGTGGGTGTATTCCCATTCCTATGTCTCTCGTTTGCTCAGCATTGTTACTGTCACGGAAAAAGTCATATTTTGAGTCCATCCACCAATCAAGCCATTTTTTGATATCTTCATGAGTGAAACTGCTAATGAGCCAAACTTAGAGCAGCGTCTCTGTAAACTTTTTGGAGCTCTTGATGCGCCTCAGCTGCAGTTGTCTTTGAATGAAAAAAGAAATGCGAGTCTACCTACAAGATGAACGAACTAGTGCTCAAAAGCTCACGTCAGTGCTTTAGGTGACCCATCTTCATTTTTCCTACAGAACGTCGACTTAAACCATGGTTTAGTGCAAAATCGAAAAAGTTTGAGGTGATTTCTCTAAATTTTTTGAAATGTTTTGTCTAATAGCTTCGTTCCGTAGTTTTCCAGTGTTTAGGACATTTTTTACCATCCTAGTTACATTAAAACTTTGTCCTGGTTTTGTAAATTCTGAATGAGATACGGGGTTTCTTCAAGTATGCGATCTTTACCATTCGAATGGACCATTCTTAATCGTACAATTCATTTCTGTCAATTAGTAGGGCAACAGTTACCTACTAGATAGTAATCCTTTTGTCTTACTACATTGTGTTCAAACAAAGACTCGTCCAAATCTAAAGGGTATTTCTGTGAAGTCGGCAGTACATTAGTAGTAGTTATTTGTCTGCGAAGTTTCATAAATTATTATTATTATTTATCTGGCTAGAGTTTAGAAAAATTCTATGAACGCAAGGAATAAAAAAATCTCGAAAAAAATAAAAACAAATGCTCATAGTTAGACAAAACACAGTATGAATCACAATTGAAAATAATGAGCAAATACAAAAACAAGAAAGGAAAAAAAAGAACTTCTTCCTACTTTTTTAAGACATTTATTTCGTTAGATACTCTATCTGAACACTGTATATGGAGTATGTGGAATTTGGACTGGTTTTATTTCGAAATTAGAGTAAAATATACTGCTTTCACTTTTATAATGCCATGAAATTCTGACACATTTCACCGTGTAGATTGTGAAAATGTTGGGTTATAGTCATTTTCCTGTCAGATGAATGAGCAACGTTGTCCTTTCTAGATAGAAGTCATAGTAATTACGTATTTATCGAAATGTTTATTTACTTTGGGAAAATAATAAATTTGAGAGAATATTATGTGAATTCATTCACATAACATTTTTTTCTGTTAATACTGGAAATATTCCACGTGTATGAACATGGTTGGACGATTCAGTTATGCTATTTTCTTTCACGGAAATCAAGAATCGAGTGTTGAAATTTTACTGAAAAATAATGGACAGAATAGTCCGTCACTTTGTGATAGTTCATTCGAAAAAACAATATAAGTACTCGAATACCCGACAGAAAAACTTCTAAACGAACAGACGGACCTATGAAATTCACCACTTTTCAAAATTCTCAAGAAATAAGCATACAGAAGACATTTAAATACCTTTTTCTCTATTTCAGTATCGAAATTAGTTCGTTACAGTACTAAAAACAGTGCTGTAATGAATTCATTACAGCATCGTTTTCAGTTACATTTTTCGTTTTGTGGTTGTCAACAATGACTTCCGATCCTATCAAATTCCAGCAGACGTCAATTTGGAAATGTCAATTTTCGTATTTCCTAACATTGACACCAACTGCCAAGATACAATATGAAAATCACTAGGACCTATAATTTGAAATTTTCAATGAATTTCACAAAATTTTACTGAAATAGAGAAAATATCGTCTAATACTCGTTGCAGAATGCAATTCAAATGCTCATTTCGCATTCGTATTGGAATAGGAGCCCATTCTGCAACTAGTTTCAGAATATACTGTATATATAATGTAGTAATACTACGAAACCTGTGTCACATCAGTTGAACCTCAAAAGAACTAACTCTATTTATAAATTCAATAAAATGTTTTCAGGAATTTGGACAACTTCATTTATTTGAATCCTTCGTGGTTCTTTTTCAAGGCTAAAATAGAAAATAGTAATATAAACGATGTGCACAGTTATTGGGAGGGATCTGTCTGATTAATTAAAATTTTCATTTTCCCAGCCTGTTCCATGAACTTATATTCCTGAAAACATTTTATTGAATATATAACCATGGACGTTAACAATCAACACAATCTATTTATAAAGTTAAAAAAGAGTGAATAGCATTGGCAACGTCTCTGAGAATCATTTGACATTCAACGAGTACCAACCTATGTCAGTTTTAAGTAAAAAAAAACTTGATAAACCTAAATCATGGCCAACCGGGATACATTACAAAAGTGAATGGAGTATAGGTACCCATCAGTGAATAAAAAACGTCCGTATCGAAACTGAAGCTCGATCCGCATCTTACACCAATTCTAAATCGTTCCTGTTCCCTTTTCTCTCTTTCATGACGCAACAAATTAACCCGTCTGCGGCTCGAGGGTCCAGATGTTTATGAAAAGGGTCAAAAATGAATATGAACCAAAAGTTCAACGAGCTCCCAGCCCGTACGATTCTCCTTTTTCACCGCCTTTCTTTCTTTCTTCCGTCCTCCTTGTTTATACAAGTGTTCTATGGATTTTTATTATTTCAAATCCAGACGTTTAATGCGGAATCATGCTTTGCTCTGAATCATAAAAAGAGGCCTCTTGAACGTCTGTTTGAACGCTCGTCGTAGATCATGAATGTATATGGGAAACCCACGCACTCGAATATGTTTTATGAGTAGGGCCACTCGGTATGACTGTGACGTTTTCGAGGATTCGTGGATTAAGTCCCATCAGGAACATACACATTGGATTTTATTGAAACGCATTTACAGAATCATCGCTATCTTGATTAATTGCAAGAATAGGTTTAAACTGTCAAAAAAGAGGGAACAATACTTTTCACAACTTTTAGCAACTGATAAAACATCAGCAATATCCCAAAAGAGTTTAATATTTGGTTTCAAAGGTTCTCCTACATCTCAAAAGGCCTTGCTTCCAATACTTCGCAAACAACCTTATTTCACCCGAATGAAAAGAAGACTATATTCCAACTAACAGTTCTGTTCTTTCAGCTATGATTGCTCAATCTCTATCTGCCACATCTCTGCGAGACACCGTCCCATCATCGAGTCTATTAATGAACAAAACCCCAAACCAATTAGACTACTCGAAATACGTAAAGAAATTCTCTTCGGCACATGAATGTGGTAGCAGCTACTGCAAGGATCTAAACTATAGGTAAGTATTCCCTCATCTTCAACCTACCATCAATACCTAAACCAAACGGTCCCTAAAACGTCCACTCACCATTCCAGAGAACACTTCCACTGCCTGGACTGCAACTCTAGAGTCTTTATCAAGAAGGAAGAAATGATCAGGCATTTCAAGTGGCACAAGAAGAGGGACGACTCCCTCCAGCACGGTTTCATGAGGTACAGCCCGTTGGACGATTGTAGCGACAGGTTCTCCAACTGTACCCATAACAAGAAGCAAACGCATTACCATTGCATCAAAGAAGGCTGCGATAAGGTCTACATCTCCACTTCCGACGTCCAAATGCACGCCAACTACCACAGGAAAGACTCCGCCATCATCCAGGAAGGTTTCCAAAGATACAGGGCCACCGAGGAATGTGGCGCTTCCTATTGTGCCTTTTTCGGTCAGAGAACAACCCACTTCCACTGTAGAAGATCCGGGTGTAGATTCACCTTCAAGAATAAATCAGATATGGGTAAGTGCCCCCATTTATCAACCTTGAACCATTCTAAGCCCCATATTCGTTGCAGAAAAACACAAGAGCTACCACATAAAAGACGAGCAGCTTTCAAGAGACGGCTTCAAGAAATTTATGAAGAACGAAGTTTGTCCGTTCGAAAACTGCAGATTCTCGAGAGTCTGCAATCACATCCACTGCATAAGACCCCAATGCAGCTACGTTTTACACAGCTCCGGACAGTTGTTCTCCCACAAACGTAAACACGAAAGGAAAGACTCAGAATTAGCTTACAGAAAGTACAAACTTGCCCAGAGCATGATGAAGACGATGGGTGACGGAAACCTATCCCACTCTTTCGGTAGGGATGACAACGAGGCTCTCAACATGTCGCAGCAACAGTTCGAGTCCTTGAATCTGAGCCGGCAACACCTGGAAAGCATGAATTTGACCCAGAGTTCTCTGGAGGCTTTCAACAACTCGATGTATAGTCAGAGCAGCACCTCTAATATGTCCAACTGCGGGAGTTTAAGTGAAGAAAACTCCCCTATGAGCTACGACGATGAGAACTCTGCGATGGATCTTACAGCGAATGAAAATTCCAACAACTATCCCGCTGATGAGGTCGCCAACTTGAGCGCTGAAGATTTCTGGAAGAAATACTTCAGGTCTTACGGTGCTATGGAGACCTGTGAGGCTTCTTGCGAGTTCAGTGGTTCTGAGCACTACCACTGCATTGCTGATGGCTGCCAAATGGTCTTAAGGTAAGCATCTCACAATTAATTGCATCTTACTACTGAAACAAGATGTAGCCAAGAAGCTTCCACCTTGTATCCATCAGGAGTAGCTCTTGAATATTCGCATAACTATATTCCCACGATTATCATTCAAACGTGATACCCCAAACTATCACCAAATCTGAAAAAAACTTATTATATGCTATGAATTCTGAGAAGATCCTTGAATAAATCAAATCGAGGAAAATCGATACATTCAAATCACCTATCAAGCAGTGCTCGATCACCAATTAGCATACCCATTAAGTTGTAATTACAAGATCTTTAATATTTCCGAAATAAATCAATCAATGACGAAATTTATCGATCCACAAAGAATACCGGTTAAAATCCGTTACCTACTTTGGCTCGTAGGATGTTCTTAAAGTTCATAAAAAGAACCCAAAGTTATGTGTCGTACGTCCTCTCTCTATTTTACATCTGTTGACAAAATTTCCTCCAACCAAACCTCTTTTTCCAGCTCAAGGGAAGGTGTCAGAGAACATGGCCGGAACCACGAGCTCCAAGAACAAATAACAGACAACTACTTCTCTACCATTACTGGTAAAGACGGTTCTTGCGAAGAATCCTGTATATACGGCGACAAAGAAAAACACTACCACTGCAATTGGGTAAGTTCAAGGGATTCTTCAAGGGTCTATTTCGAAACAGATTTATTTCGAATTCCAACTAAATCCTACGTTTATTTTTAGGAAAACTGCAGGGAAGTTATTCTTCCATCGGAAAAGCCTTTCAGACGTTTGGAACACTATAAGATGCACGAATATTCAAAGAAGTTATCACTTACCAAAGATCCTTTAACCATGACCCATTTAGCCACTTCCATCGATGGTATGTTCTGCAGAAAAAGGGGAAGACCGCCAAAGAATCGTGTGATTGAAGTCTGGAATGATTACGTAAGTTAAACTCTTCCACAAAAATTGTTCAGTGAGAGTAATGAAGAATTGTACTAATTTTTTTTTTTTTGCAGTCATCTACAGGAAACCAGAGCATGATGGACTCGCCCCAAGCGATATTCACCAGTTTTAAGTTACCTAAACCATTCACAACCCCCTCTAGCAGCAAAGAGATGGACCAGAATGATTCCAATGACGAGTGGCCACAAGAACAGAGCTCAAGTGTAAGTTCACCATAAACTACAACCCAAAACAACTTAAAAATAACGAATTTTTTTCTGCAGATCCAAGAATTAGGTCTCCAAGGCTTCGACGTCTTCAGCGAGAACACCAAGTGTCCCGATCATCTCTGCCCCTATCTGGGCAGCACCCACTACCATTGCAATCAAAACAGATGTCTTTATGTTACCGACAAAGAGGATGTTCTTATTATGCACAGCAAGGACTTCCACGACAACATAGAAATATTGGACAACTTCGAATTCTACGATAGGAACGTCGACTGTCGACTTCCTGACTGTGCCAGCAACAAGATAAATCGTCATTTCCATTGCACAAGGCCTAACTGTCATTATTCATTCGTGCAGTATTCAACCATGGCCATACACAACCAGAAGCATGTGGAAGAAGCCCAAAATAAGCAAGAAGAAGTTAAAGTGAAGACCGAAAATGTGGCTGATGATTATAAGAGTGAAACCAGTGATTCAGTGAACCAGTACAAAGCCATGAACTTGAGTTCAGGAGACAGAGTGTCAGGTATGTACTATGTTTGGCATATTATGGTGTTTCAAATGTTTTGAGTGCTCAAAGGATCTGATTTGGAAATTCGAACAGCTGATATTCGATTTAAAGGTGTTTACCTTCGAAACATCGAAAGTATACGATGAGATTTCTTTAGTGTCGTATCCTAAAGAAGAAGATCCGATGTAGATTCCAATATTTATAATTAAACAGCACATGAAATACACATATTGATGTAGTTAGCTATAGCACTTTGTGATCACCTTAGTTCTCCTGTATAGTATGTATTTCTCTCTCTTTCTAGTGGTGAAGGCTTCTGGGACTTTTTACCCTCTTTCAACATTGCCAACTGAACAAAATAAATCCAACGATTTAAGTAAAAATACCGACACAGGTACGGAATGTGATTTTTACATTCTTACTGGATATCAAATTAACCCAAAATTATATGTCGATGTTAACCTTTGGTGTGAATTGAAGATTTGCTTGTTTTGCTATGATTTCATGAAATGAATCTCCTAACAATACCTAGAAAAATCAATATTTCTTCTTCTCTGTTGTGTCTCCTTTTTTTTCGTTTGATTAGCATGTTCTGTATGCATGATGTCAACTAGCATGTTGTTGGATTCTTTTTAAGGACAGCTTCGAAGTTATGACTCCACTAACCTATTCGATTTTTACAGATACAACACCCCAAGAGAATAGCAACACTTTGTATGGTCCTGAAATATGTTGCTCTAGACCTTTCTGCAAGTTGAAGAGGAAGTACCATTATCATTGTAACGCTTGCAATCAGGTAAGAACATCAAATATTTCTACCTCCAAATTTTCTAAGATGTTTTCAAAGCAGAGATCAGTTTTAACTTCTGTGTCTTCCAGGCTTTCTCAGAGATGGAGAGATTAGTCATCCACGTCGCAAAACATAGCACTGGTGCCTTGAACAGCCAAATGCAAGAAGATAACAACAACCAACAGTCATCTACCTCTTCCAACCACACCCCAGTCAAGTCAGAACCCAAAATAAACGTAGCTCCTCTTCAATCGCTACAAAACCCGATGCCACCGAAGCAAGAAACTGAACACCAATATCTACAACCAACATTCGACCCCTACTTCTCAAACTTCCCCCCAAATCTACAGTTCGCGTTGCTGCAGCAGCACCAGAACGCAGCATTCTTGCCGCAGTCGCTGTATCAAAATCCCTCTTTACCTCAACTTATGTTCCAACATACCCAGTTAATGCAGTCGCCACTCATGCCCCCCCAGAGCCCTTTTACAGCGGAAAACTCAATGAGTCCCTTGGCAGCGATGGCGGCTAACTTGAACAAGAGGTCGCTGAGTCCTCATGAGATGACTCAGGAGCAGAAGAAGGTCAGGATTCAGAACTCCATGAGGATACTGAAGGACGAACCTGTACCTGAGGGGTATCTCAGATTTAGGTGAGTAGCTATCGGTAGTTCTAACCTCAAAGGACTAAAACTTCCAATTCTGTCACAAGTGACTTAATGGATTATTTCTCTTTCAGATTCAATGAGGACTGTCATTACCAGCACTGTGGATACAGGGAGCACCAAACTCACTTCCACTGTCAAAGACAAGACTGTGGGTACAGTTTTTGTGATAAAACTAGATTCGTCCAGCACACTGCTAGGCATGAAAGGCTTGATACGTTGATGGGTGGAGACTTCCAGCAATACAGAGCAAATGTGGCTTGTGGGAGGTCTGAATGTTCATATACCAGTAGCTTAGGTAAGACTGGACGTTCGAACGTTTTCGAAACAATTTTATAACCTATTTTTTTGCAGGGTCGACCCAAAACAAAGCTTCTCACTTCCATTGTTTGAAGTGCGATTTTGTGTGTACAGACACTAACAAAGTTGTGGCTCATAGGAGACAGCATCAGAAATTGGACTCTATACAGGCTGCAGGCTTCGAAAAGTTCACCCCCAGTCAGAATTGCAGGGTGATCAACTGCCAACACAGTGGTAAACAAACTCATTATCATTGTCTTCAGTGTCAATACGCTGTCCTTGGACTCGCTCAAATGTCCGCCCATAAGTACAGGCATTTAGAGAATTAAATGGCGATATATTTTTGTAAAATAATGTTGAAATAGATTCGACAATTGTAATTTACATTGTCCATATGTTGAAATTCTGAGAATTTTTCGGGAAAATGGTACTCCTTCTTCGATGTCCATAACAGATCGATACATATCGGTTGAAATCTTCCTCTTCACCACAGTCTTCCAATAGCAAACTGGATAAAATAAAAATCCATTTCACCGAATATTTAAGTGATAAAATTAGCTTAAAGGTTGCTAAATTTCGAGACTTCTAAGTTGAAACCCTATAGATATATTTATAATTTTTGAGATTATCTGAATAGTTTATATAAATATTATAAATGAAGAGATATTATTGTATCTTTGAAAGACATGAAAGGAATTCCAATCTAAAAATTAATATCGTTGTAAATATTTGTATACTAGTAGATTTTTAAGATTTCCTAATTTTAAAAATGTAAAATATACCTAATGTACATAGTTGGAACCGCACCTCACTAAACAGTTTTAAAGAGGCAGAGCATTGGACGTACTAATGAATTATCTATACCTAAATCAGGGTAGCAACCCCAGTAATTTATTATTATTTTATTTATTTTCACAAATTTAATTTGTAACTTAGTTACACTTTTTCATTTCGTTAAAAACGTACAATATGAGCATGAAACGAATATATTATTTGTTAGAAACAATTCAGAATCTATTTTTGCAGATAGATATCATTGGTTTCCACTAGAAACATAACTCAATAATCGAAATAATCCCCAATTAAAAAAAAAAATAAATATATTTACAAAACTCATCAATATGTGTCTTATATGTACAAATTTAGCTTCTAATCTTTTCAAATCTCACTGAAAAGTTGAAGAATGAGAATTATAAATTTGGGGATTATGGCGAATATTTTTGTTCTTGTGGAAAGTCGATGGTGAGTTTTTGGTAGGGATCAATTTCAAACGGAAAAAGACATGAATAGTATTAGAAAATAGAGTTTTTTAGATAGAGGCCTTTTGGAATAGCTTAGTGCCTTAGATAAAAGACGGATAATATTTACAGTGCCTTTCGGCGATTTTTTTGAGATAGAAATTTTACGGTAGCAAATTTGGGCCTTCTAGATTTTAAAACAAAAACTAAAAGAGTATCGGATAAGTTTCTGATTCTACGTTGAAAACAAGTAGGTAGATTCATTTTTTCAGCATGACAATATTTTCATATTCGTCCTCAAAACCTATCTGATATCTCTTGATGATGAAATCAGGTGGAAATACAATAAACAAATAAAAATATCATTCCATTAAGTGCCATACTATACAGATATCAATGTAGATTTAGTGTAGAGTAGAAGAGAAGGTTCTCACTCTGAAAACCCAATGAATTATTTCATTGGTCCTCATCCAACTTCAAAGTAAAAAACTACCTTCAGCCAGATTGATAACCTTCTTGAATAGTGTCATATCTAAAAAGCTGTTTTATTTTTTCGTCCCTGTACATTTTCTGACAAATTTCGATCCAGTGAATTGATTTGCCATAAAGAATCTCCTTTTGTTTTTCCTGGTACTTGAAAATACTGGGTTCAATTCTCCGTTGTTTTATTGGTTATTTTGTTTTATTTTAAGTGTTTTCTTCTGTTCATAGCTAGTCTTTCTTTTCTCATATATGGCTTAACTACCCATCTTCTTTTGATTTGTATACGTATATATTATATTGAATATAATTTCGGCGAATGTCGATGACAAATTTTGATTTTAATTGTATTTTATTTAATTTAAGAATAATGTATGTATTGTTAGAGAGTATGTGTGTTTACGTTAATTCTGTGATTGTATGTGTTTTCTTTTTTTATAAAAAAGTATTTATATCAAAGATTGTTTCATTCAAAACGTAGAAACTTTTCCACACTTCTCCTTTATAACCATCGCCATCTTTAGGGGGCGATAATTAAACAGGGGGGATTCAAAAAAAGAATATATATGAAAGACCCATCCTATTTTTTGACACAGAATCACCTACCAATTTTTTTACTATTCATAAACACCCTGTAAAAAATAAAAGATATATCTTCAAGATAGACGCTTAAGTTGAGCAAATCGATACCAATGTGCTTCATTTCAATTCCAAATAGCATTAACTCTTCATGGCGAAAGTAATTTTTATCTTGTCTTCACACGACAAGACCCCACGTTGGGCGCCAATTGTGATATACGATAGGTGGCAAACACAAATCTAGAAGAATATTAAATGGAAATCAGTAAGAAGAATCATCGATGATCTGCGATTCTGTGCTCCTAATCAATGTTTATATTTTAGGTTAGAATTATATGACATCTTTGGCAGCTCCCTGGCCTTGAAATTTAAAACGCAGTCAGGAAGTGAAATAGTAAACCACACAATGTAATCTAAGGACGATGACAACATGCATATATGGAATTAATGAAAATGCATAGGGTTCGATTTTTGCGTTACCATAAATTACAGTATTAAACAAGCACAATGGTAGCCATTCACTATGATTTTCAAAAAGATACTCCCTCTTTTATTAGGTAAGATTCATCAATTTTCATTAAAAGAGTGAATTTATTCGTTTTGTTGTTTCAGGGAGATCAGAAAACCTAAACAGAACTATCTAATACCTGTCGTATTCTTGTTATGTCTGACAGGAACCTTCGCTTTGGTAATTTTATATTTATACCACAATGAGGAAATGTTATCCTTACGTATAAGAACCTCAAATGCAGATTCTAAACGTCTAGTCTGTTACTATAATTTCCCAAGTACAAAGGACCTACAGCCAAAAGATATAGATGCTTTTTTATGTAGTCATATTATAGTGGGATTCTTGAACGTAAATAGCACCTATGAGCTTGGTGTGAGCGAAGCACAAGTTCACGTTTTGAAGCAAGTCAATGATCTCAAAGATCGGAATCCAAATCTTAAAGTTCTGATTTCTGTTGGGGGTGCTGGGAATACTAAGGGATGGCAGGGAATGGTTCTCAATCATATTAATAGAAAAAGGTTGGTGATCTATTGGAAATCTAAAAATAAAGTGATTTAATGATGTATTCTATTCAAGGTTCATAAAATCAACGAGAATTTTCTTGAAGAATCACGAGTTGGATGGAATAGACCTCGATTGGGAGTATCCTAATGAATTGGGGGTGAATAACAAAGAAAGAATCCATTTCACTCAATTACTGGAAGAGTTCAGGGCGCACATCAACAAAAATTCCTACAAATTTCTATTATCAGTGGCTACTCCATATTCCTCTTTTCGTGTTGACACTTCCTATCAAGTGAATTATCTTAATCAGTGAGTAATGTTGATAAAATTGTGTAGGTTTCATTTGAAGCATGGCAGGAAGTTAATAGATGAATTTTTCAAGGTTCACGGATTTTATCAATTTGATGTCCTACGACTACCATTTCTTCTCAAATTTGACCCCTTTCACTGGATTCAACTCGCCACTTTTGAGGTCCTCTTTAGACAATGGTATTTTTGCTTCCTTAAATATTAACGATACCATTAATTATTATCTAGAGAAGGGTATGGATAAAAGCAAAATTAATGTTGGCTTGCCTACTTATGGGCATTCATTTACGTAAGTACTGAAGATTGAAAGCTGATTGATTTAAATGTATCCTATTAAACATTAAATTATTTCAGCTTATTCAACCAATACAACAATGGCCTATATTCTCCAGCGAGGGGATATGGATCGGTGGGAACTAAAGGTTTTGCGAGTTATCCAGAAATTTGCAAATTCTTAAAAACAAACAGAATGATGACTTACTTTGATTCTAATACAAAAAGTCCATACGCTACCAAAGATTTGGAATGGGTATCATTTGAGAACAATAATAGTTTAACTTCAAAGGTTCGTACATCTTAAAATTATCTCAGAATCGAAAATATATTCATATTCTTATTATACTTATCACATGGCGAAATTATTGAGAATATTGAAAATGTTACGAAAGAATTTCCTCCACTCTTATTTCGATTATAATCATAAATATATACTGAACGGTAAATATGTATTATTTTCATATCACGAATAAATTTTTTTTCAGGCTCAATTTCTGAAGGAGAAAGGATTTGGTGGAATAATGATGTATTCATTGAACACTGATGATTACAGGGGAGAATTTGGAAGTAGTTTTACGCTTATTAAAGCTGTCAAAAGTATTCTTAATTAGTATTCAATTAGTTGTAAGCTGAAGAAAATGTTTAATTTTGTGCTGTGATTAAGGATTTTAATGTTGATTTTAAATATTGAAATGTTGAATAAATGTTTATATTTTATAGTTGGTGCAGTTTCATTTCAAAACATTAACTGGAAATTAAAATGTAGATAGTTGAAGCAGAAATTGATATTTCAAAGGTTTGTATGTAGCCATTCGGTCAAAATATACGGCGATATTTTTTGAGGTTAGCTCTGGTGGTCAAGCAGTGGAAATTTAAGCTCTGCCGTTTTTGGGGGGGCCTTTTGTTGAAATTTTTAGTCAATCCTACTTTCAGAAATATCAACCCATGGAAAATTGTCAAAGAAAATCCAATTCCAAAGGACAATTTTTTGAAAAGCATTCACTGTTACGATAGCAGTAAATACTCACTTAATTGTCTGAGTTTTTCGATCAAACGTAAATGAGCGTGAAATAACTTTCGTTAGTTTTCAACACACAATTAAATAGGCAAATCATACTTCATTTGATGTTGCTGCAATAAATTGATTCACTCATTTCATTGTAAATATGTATGGAACTAGTTGTATCCTTCATTTCTTTTTTTTATACGTAAGTAATTTCGTACTTGTCAACGTACTCTTTCGTTTTACTAAAAAATACCCTTATTTGTTGTAAAAACAACTTGTTCTTCTTGTTATTGACTTGGCTATAATTATTGCTAAGTATCAAAATAATAATTAGTCAGAATGTTGAGGTATTCAAAAGTATCACCAAGCAGTACCCCAGTGTGCTCGCAGTATTGTATATTTGGCAGCATTCTATTTCTCGATAAATTGTCCATTTCAGACTATCTGGTATGGTAGTTATTCTGAAGCAAGGATCGATGATGAAGAAACCTTATACGAATTGGAAAAAGATACAACTGAAGAATTAGAAAAGATCCAAGCAATAGATGAATATGGGAATTTGGACGTCGAAAAGGTTGTAAACTATGTTTTTCAAGGCGATCAGAGGGACATGGAAGAAAGGAGAAAATGCTTGCAGAGTTTGTCAGGACCTCGTTCGAAACATGAAATATTCGTACACATTTTAAATTGTTCTATCATGGCTGACTTGTAGAAATAAGAAATGAAATGTATTCGCTATTATTTTGCCAAATCGTCATTGTCAAACTTGTAAGCCCTTTGTACATATATACAGGGTGCTTTTTTGCAGTGGGCGTAGTAAGTAGTCAGTATTTATAGAAATTCCATAAATCAGTAATCAAAATAAACAGAATAACTGATAAGATAATTATAGGTGTTTATTTTTTGTCTATTCATAAAAATGCATACCTAACTGACCAATTTGATAACCCCTGACTACATCATAACAAACATGTGTTCAATTATAGGCTATCGCCTTTTGAAATACATAATTCTGAAAGTAATTTTCAACAAGGTATAATTCCATAAGTTTGGTTGTCTGAAAACTATCGCAGTTAATGTAAACAAAACAAATCCACACGATTTTTTCACGTTATAATGAAGGTTATCAAAATTCCCCCCAATGATGCCTCAATATTGAGAAGCAATCGTTAATGGATTCAAGTCAAACAAGAAGTTCAATTTTTATCTTCATCCTAACCAGTTTCATAGCAACAACCAACAAGGATTTAAAAATACTTCGATGTTGTTTGTTTTGAATAATCAATGTATTATATAAAACGAGTTGGTAGCTCAGAAGAAGTCATTCGAAGAAGAAGCGCTAAGAAGTGAACTGCTCTGAGAATTTTAAAGATGAAGACTTTTGTGTTAATTATTGGCGTCCTTCTGGCATGCGTTAATGCTCAACAATTTGAATTTGGAATCACTGAAGATTCTCCTGCCGACAAAATTAAAGGTTTGTGTTATATTTGCAGTTCTATTTAATGAAATTGAATTCTTTTCTCGATGATTTAACTTGCGACTATTTTATTTTAATTTCCAGATAATCCAGGCAAATGTTATGTTGAAAAAATTGGGTTGATGGATAAAGGTGTGGAGCTGAAGGTTCCTGAAAAATGCGAGAAAGTTCTTTGCTTAGACGGGGGCAAATACAAAGTGAAGCAGTAAGTCTTAGTAAATGTTTTATCTACACAGGGTATACGAATATTCAGGAAGTACTTCCTTTTCGTAAACTAGGATCGTCTTAAAAATAAACTTAACAAAATTCTCTCAGAGGAACGCCTAGAAGTCTTTAGCGAAGAGTGAGTAAAACTAGTGCCCATTCGTTACTACATTCTTCAACGATAGAGGGCGTATTGCTTCCTTGGTTTCGCCTATTTATTGAGAAAAATATCACCAGGGGCACATTTTGAATGTTCTCCATAGGAGCTAAAATCCTAGTTTTTGACTGATTTTATTCATGACAAATAACCTTCCTTCTTTACAACCTGTAACTCTTTACATTTCATTTTTCATTGCAGATGTCCACCATTGGCAGTTGAACCACCATGTTATGCTGTGTATCCCGATAAACCATTCCCAGAATGTTGTACATTTGAAATAAAATGTTTAAAAGTGCCTTCAGCACCAACACCCCCAACAAGAAATTGAAATGTTGAATTCAGTTTGCTTTCAAGATAATGTCATTTCATATTTGATTAAATAAAAATATCAAGCTTAATCCACTTATTTTATTACATCAAGTAGGTTCACGATGCAATTTTTCAAGAAAAGAAGAAAGTTTTCAGTGAGTGAGCTGGTAAAGAGATTAACCTTGAGAAAAACTTTTTGCAAAGATCAGAAAATGAGCTAAGGCTTTCAGAAAAACGAGCTTGTGATTGGATCCTCATATTAAAAATATATTTGATATCCTATATTTTCCTTAATATGCATTTCATTGACATTTTTTTGATCAATCTGGCATTATTTTCGATCAAAGAATCAACAGTCAGCGGATTGGCATACTTGTTATAGACACCCTGTATATCTTATGATTGTCCGGACTGATGTGAAGAGGGCTTTACTTTACAGAGTAGAGCGTCGGGTTCAGATCAAAGAAGAATAGTCGTCGTTTATATTCTATGTAGAATACAATACGTCATTGATTCTATGTAGTTAACCTACAAAAATCAATTTGACACAAGCTCTACTTGACTACAACACATTTCTCGTTTTTCGATTAGATTTTTCTTGTCCGATAATAAAAATGGCACAAAGAGTACAATACGAAAATTCCAATGAAGTTGGTGTGTTCACAAAACTCACAAACAGTTACTGCGTCGTAGGCATCGGCTCTTCCGAAAATTATTACAGGTACGTACCTAGTGTTTATACCCATTGTGCAATATGACTTCAATTCTCTCTTTTTTAGTATACTGGAAAATGAATTGGCTGAAACCATTCCAGTCGTCCATGGCTCTATTGCTGGATGCAGAATAATTGGAAGACTTTGCGTGGGCAACAAAAACGGTCTCCTGGTTCCCCATACAACGTTAGACACAGAACTCCAGCATCTAAGAAATGCTCTTCCAGAATCCGTTAAGGTGCAGAGAATTGAAGAAAGGCTTTCGGCATTAGGGAATGTGGTTGTTTGCAACGATTACGTTGCTCTTGTACATCCTGATTTGGACAGAGTAAGTATTTTAAAAGATTCCTTGGGAATCATCTCTTAATTACTTTGATATTGTAGGAATCTGAGGAAATAATAGCAGACACTTTGAAAGTTGAAGTGTTCAGACAAACAGTAGCCAACAATGTGTTGGTCGGCACATATTCAGTTCTGAGCAATCGGGGAGGCCTAGTACACCCTAGCACCACAACATCAGATATAGACGAACTCAGTTCATTGCTGCAAGTACCGCTAGTGGTAAGTGTTTGTGTTGAACCCATTTTTGTTAGATATAACATTAAAATATGAATATTCCAATAAGTTGTTTTGATATCGTAGGCTGGAACTGTCAATAGAGGTAGTGCGTTAGTGGGAGCAGGATTAGTGGTGAACGACTGGGCAGCATTCACAGGCTTGGAGACAACTACCACCGAACTGTCCGTTATAGAATCTATCTTCAAATTGAACGAATCGAAACCTTCTGGAATAACTACAGAATTGAGAGCATCTCTTATTGAAAGGTAACAATATTAGTTTAGTTTCATTTTTGTTTAATTCTAATGATTCGTTTTTTTTTCAGCATGTCATAGGATCGAAATGATTAAAGATTTTTTAATTGAGGTTACTATGTTAATTGAATCTTTTTTTAAAGTTTTAAAGATTTGTTTTTCTTCATTATGTCATAAGATCAAAATGAATAAAGTTTTTAACAAATTTGTGCAGTTCTATTTACTTAAATCTAACCCATTTGTTCAGACGATAAGTCAGAAAAATTTTTCAATTCATTCACAAGTTTCTACGGAATTATTGATTAAAAAAAATAAATAAATTTGGCAGGTTTCAATATTAAGATTTGTGTATTAGGCCTACAGGGGAATTACGTTAAAAAACGCGCTAGCTCTTAGGTGGAAATGAGTACACTTTATTTGAAAATATGCTCCTAATAGTATAGGAGTGCTAATTGAGTTACCTGAGGATGTTATGGTAACATAAATGTCTGAAAACCGATAGGGTAAACTTATCTGGATTTTAACAGCCATTTCATTCTTTTTCCATCAGTGTTAGCTTCATTATTTTATGCATATTATGAGGAACCTGACGAAAAAAAAAATTCACAGTCATGATCACAACTTTTTTTATTGGGAGCTCGCGGAGATTGTAGATGAAATATTGAAGAATGAGCATTTATAAGAGCACTGCACCGTATATTATCGTTGCTCTTTTATAAGATATAGAATTTAAGTCATTCTAAAGTGATTCTTGATTATTTCAGTATATACGAGGAAATGTATACGATTCGTTACTCACCGTGTATATCAAAATATTGAAGAAAATCCTCTTGATTTGAACCACTTGTACTTCCCACTTCAACACAGATTCGCGGCATTGCTTTTAAGAAAAACGCACTTCCCACTTTAACACACATTCATGGCATTGCTTTTAATAAAAACGCACTTCCCACTTTAACACACATTCGCGGCATTGTTTTGAATAAAAACGCACTAGTTTTATATTGTTTTCACCCAAAGATATCTTTGTTTTCACCGGCTAATTCATAACTAGGATTTTCAACGACCCGGCGAATTTTTTTGGGGTTAGTACTGGTGGTCAAACATTGGAAATTCAGCTTTGTTCATGACGTTCATGTAGATATTGAAATCGTTTATTCGCTTGGAAAATTGTTTTATGGGGACTTTTTTCTGATATTTCCAGTGAATTTTACTCTCAGGAATATCAAACGGTTGTGCAATTCGTTCAAATTACGAGGATTTTCTTGAAATTTTCAGACAGCCAGTGTGTTTTCCTTGGTGGACTATCTATCATTTTTAGGTTATAAGTGAAGACTCTTTCATTTTTGTCAATAAATAAATAATACCTATATACTACTCATTTATTACCCCTTCTGACCCTTCTCATAACAATGTTAAGCCCATTTTCATAACCCATAAAGCCTGATACATACCTAGTGTCGAAGAAACCACTTCAACACATTAAGGGGTATTTGGGATATGTTAGTGGGAAGTGGAAAAGGGGACGTAATTGCAAAGTCAGCGTCTACAGTGTCACTACCGGGTAAAGGATATCCCACCAAAAACATTCTGTAAAAACTAGCCAAGTCTCGATGGAGCTGCTAGTTTATCTCTAAAAAGTGATGAAATCTAGAAAAAGTCGAGCCAAGTTTAAGGCTCCTTACTGCGATTTCTTTATTATTATAGTTAATGTTGTGTGACTTGGCCGTTGAACATTCTTTATACGTTAGTGGGTACAAGTCAATTTTGTTTACACGTAATGCTATATCTGTTGTAACTACCAATGTTTGTTAAGCGAGATAATAGCCCATGCTGTTTTTGGTAATTGGACGCCAGTGTCTCATTTTAGGCTGTTGTTGATTGTGCAACACATATGCATTCACTCATTCAGCATTGACAATGCTGACTTCTGCTCTCTTCTTTTTGGAGCGTCAAATCGACCACCGATCTAAAATAAAATAGACGTACCGACGGTCTTCTATCAATGATTAGAAGTCCGTTTGTACTGGAAATAATTTTTTATACTGTTTGTTTCAGGCTCGTATTATTGAATACGCAGCTTTATCAAGCCTACAATTGACTGGTTATTGAATGAACGTTTTCCAAGTGGCAATTTTCCATCGTCAATGGGTGGCGTTTCTGGCGACAGATTGGTGCAATGGTGTCATGGAGCACCTGGTTTTGTACCCTTGTGTACCCTTCAACGGCCAAGTCACACAACATTAACTATACCTAATAACAAAGAAATCGCAGTAAGGAGCCTTAAACTTGGCTCGACTTTATCTAGATTTCATTACTTTTTAGAGATAAACTAGCAGCTCCATCGAGACTTGGCTAGTTTTTACAGAATGTTTTTGGTGGGATTTCACTTCTTTTTGTAGAAACGTGGGCATATTGATCTATTTTATTAGATTTTCTTATTTGACACTTTTTTTAGGAGTAGTTTTTTTATTACAAATCTATATTTTTTTTCGGTTCTGAACTATGGTAGATAGAGCCTCCGATTATTTTTTATTGATTTCAGCGTCCTCGAAAACTTATGGTTTGATACCAAACTTTTCCATATAGCCCTTCTCTTACCCGATTCTTTTTCGGATTCAATTTTTTCTCTCCCAATCTAACCACCGCAGACCCATTGATGATGTTTTTTCTGAAGAGCAATAAACGTTTTATATTGCAACAATTTATAGTACAACAATTGTTGAATGAGCACCCAGCACCCAAGCTTGTTGTCGTACATTCTGATCCCTGTACTCTGAAGAAGAATGATCATAGATCACTTCATGAAGCCTGACAAGTTCGATCAAATTTTCATCCATTTTCACTTCATCAATCACTTCACAAAATATCCGACGTGATATCACTTACGGTTAGAAAATGTAAATTTGCGGGTAGTTCTGGTGTGCTTTCAAGTGACAGCAGATGCTAACTTCGTGAATGCGTGAAATGATAACAATTGAAAAAAGGATAATAATCGGGTGATCAGTCTTATACACAGTGATAATTTTTACTGTCTCATTTATTGTTCCGGCCTAGCTTTCGAAAACCTATCGTTTGAACAATAAATGAGACAGTAAAATATCACTGTGTATAAGACTGATCACCCGATTATTATTTTTTTTTTCAATTTATATTCTAAAGTCGATATTCACATATTGAGTATGATAACAATGTGTTTCCAAGCGCATAAACTTCCATCCATTATTGTGGTTGCACATTTTGCAAAGATGACGTGATAGCACGTGAGCTCACGTGACGTGCCAACAGGTTTTCGATTATCCTAGTTTTTATAATTTTCCCTTTATGTGGCCATTAAACCCTAACTCTGTACCAAATTTCAGCTCTCTGAGTTTATGGGAAGTACCAGTTCTATTTTGATGATCATGAGTGAGTGAGGGTCGAAAATGCGAAATTTTGCTTTCGCGTAACTTCGGAACTAAATGACCTACGCACTTGAAATTTTGGATTTTGAGTACGTGATTATAGCTTACTGGATGACGAAAATTTCTTATCTGGAGGTTCTCAAATAGGGGCCTGAAAATGCGGCGAAATGGTTCGGGTAAAGATAGTACGTGTTTGCTTCGCGCTCGACTTGGCGGGGCCACTGCCGTGCTCCCAAATGCTAAGAAGCAGAGACAAGTCTTGTCTTGAATAGACGCTTCGAGTTTGGATGGCGGGTCCATGGTTGGTTTGAAGGTAATTTCTTGTGTGTGGGGGAAACAATTGAAACCTAGTCCGCGTTTTCTATGCATCTTCCGTCAGACGTTCACAAACGTCAAAGCTTACAACTTTGCAGTTATTTGAGTCAAAACTAAAACTGCATGAATGGGGGACCATCAGGCTGAAGTCAAACACGAACTTGATAGGAAGAGAAGAAGACACTCTATCCTCTCTCAATGCCAGGCCGGAAGTGGAGATTCCAACATTCCGATACTGGAGTCCATCATGAAGACTTACCTCACAGACGACCTGCTTGACAAGTTCAAGGTTGGCAACAAGAAAAGAGAATACATACGAAAAATACTGAGCAAACAAGCAAAACATGAAGGTGACAAAGCTAGCACAAAGAAAATTCAAGAAATCACTCCAATGATACCACAAAAGAATGTTTCCCATCAAATGATGGTGAGTTTCGCTCAGGATCTTCCTACCTACGGAATGGACAGGCATATGATAGCCCATATAAAGAAAATGGTGGGTAGGGAAGTGACTCTATATCCCCAAATAGTGGAGGATATGCTGGCGGAAACTAGAGAGAATTTTCTTTATGTGACCCATATGAGTGGTGTTAATTTGAAAACTAAACCTGTAGACAACGTTAGCACACGGTGTAAGCAAGAACCGTATAAATTCATGGGGAAAAGTGAGAAATACAGCAAGTTTATACGGAACAAGCAAAGATTGAAACAAAGGTTAATATTCTTGTTGTGTTAATATTCAATTTGCAGGGATCTACATCACCCTAGCCGCTCCTAGTTCCTGCGTAGATGTCGCGCAATACTATTCCGCCACAAGAATACAGCCGCATCGATTTTAAGTAGAGTGTCCCTCGCTTGATCGATGCGACGGTGAATTCAATCCACCTGCGCTCCACGTCTACAGCAGGCTCCAACCAAGCTGTATTGATAAGTTCAAAGGTAGAAGCTGGAACAATAGAGATGGCACAATTTCGAATTTCGTGTCATTTAATGACATGTGCATCCTCCCTCAACATAATATAATAACTATAGCGCGTTGCTTCAAGAATAGAATCGGGATGAGATTACGTTTCGTCCCAGCTCCGCTCATAGGACTAATCTATTATGAACTTTGTGGGAGATGCGGTGGATAACTTCAACTATATCTTCCCCTTTGTATTATATCGTAACTCGCTTGGAAGAAGCTTTGTGAATCGGGTTCATTCACAGGTTTTGGCTTCACCTGCCTTTGATCAGGAGAATTCTGAGCGAATGTAAGGTTAACCTTCCGGATTACCTGGTGCACCTCGGAGTTTATCACACTGGCTTACACGACCTCACCGAGTTGTCCATGGTGTTCAGCGATCTGACAGATCTCGCCCATAAGACGTTGAAATCCTTCCAATTGAAGATAATCGATATAATCGAAACGGACAAGACGAAGACAAGAATTTCTGAGAAAAGGTAATTAAAGACTGTGTTTATTGATTACCTATGCGTTCAAAATTCAGATTTTTCATTTGTTAAATACCACAAAGTTCATACTGCGGATGGACTTCATCGGTAAAGAATAAGATCGAGACCACTATGTTCTCGATTCTATGGTGGTGTTATCTAGATACCCACAAACATTTTACCTCTGCCACTAGTCGTAACAGCCATACGGTTCAGTTCGCCACCCTCACATAGATATACGGGGTGACCGGAAAAATGTGGGAAATCTCTCGGATTCAGTTGAAACATAAAAAATAAGATGACAAGTTCCCATAATTTTTTTTCCTAGCGGCCCTCCCTACCATGGGCGCCCGCAGAAACTCGTAGAAATTTTTCTCAGGGAGAGCCAAAATAGAAATTAGAAGGTAATATTGAGGTGTCGTGCTGAAAAACGTTAAGGCCATCAAAATCTCTTCAAGTCAGAACAACCGTTAGTACTATTCCTACAGTGTTCACTTTGTGGTATTTATTTCTATTTCATACATCATACATCATACAAATTTGTTCATTAATTCACGTGGTGATAAGAATTGATACTGTAGTCTATCTTCTCTCCAACAGAGCTTTTGTATTTTTAACACTAAGGTCACTAAGTATTTGGGTATATTTCTTCCTAGATATTATGATATATGCTCCCGTTTGTTGAGTGTTTACATATCCAAACTCATCGCAAATACACTTGAACATATCATCAATACTACTGGAAATCCAAGAAGAATACCATTCCTATTGCTGACTTTAAGATTCGAAGGACGATTGGTTTTGAAGCCTTCCGCTGAAGATACCATTCAAGTTTACAAGGAATTCATGCGAAAAGTGGTACAGGTCAGTTCCTCAAGCATTGACGTCAGCTGAGATGACTCATTTTGCGTTATTTTCAAACAGTCATACAGAATGATGATCATGTTCACCAAAAGGTGGTCAACTGAACCATCAAGTGCATTGTTGTGAATCTATTGTGAAAAACCTTCTATCTCCTCAGGTTGGTAGACTGTTTGAGACTGTCAAGAAAGATTCTTTCGGTTTTTTCCAAGAAACTCCCATATCTATCTTCATCACACCAGGATATTTCGATTCGTGTTTGGAGCGTATGTCCCGCAATATCCAGAAACTGTACGAACCTGTTTTGAAGTACACGTCTGAACTGGATAAGCAGTTTTGCGATATTTATGAAGTCATTAAGGCTGGCGCTGTACAATGCGAAGGAGACTTATCATTCGAGATGGGTTGTAACCTGATAGAACATTACAACGGTAACTACGTCTAAATTCTATGAATGTTCCATTCCTGGTCACGGCACCACTGTAGAATATTCCATATTACTTCTAGAGTACTTGAAGAACGCCCAGATGATAAGATGTGAAGAGTATTTCTATATAGGCGATCTGGCGATTAACGAATACCTCATGACTCTGAGGGATTCCATACTTATGGTCGAAGAAGATTTATTTCTCAAACTTTGCGCGCTTCATCAATGGGAGAACGAAGATATCATCGAGTCCTTTCGTATGATCGAGACTAGGGCTTTGCAAGTGCCAACTACCACTGAAGAGCTCATAGAGCAAGGCAAGTCAACAACTACATGATAGTTGCAGCTTCATTCTCTCTGGAGGAACCATTGCTTTAAGGCTCTATTCAACTATAACAAGAAGGGTCTTTTTAAAAGCAGGATGATATTTCAGGAAAGTATGTAGTCCACGTGAAAGCAGTGCTGTTAGAAGAACTGACTGAAAGAGTCAAGGTGAACCTAAAAAATCTGACCATTCTGATGGAATACGGAACGTTAACAAAAGAACACATGGATTTGAACTCAGCCGCCATCAACTGGTTGAAGAAAATAGGTACCATACTCGACAAGAACTCAGAGGTTTTCGAGCAGCTCAAGTTCGAAGCTGAGGAATACCTGCACAAGACTATGGACTCAGTGAAGATGATGGTTAAGAATCTGACTCCAAAAGTAGCCATATTCGATGCAATGGACGATTTCCAGCAGGCTAGACAATACTTGAATGCTATGGCTTCAATAATGGGTAAGTATAAAAAAGTTTTGGTGAAGATTAAATCTACTTGAGTTTTTCGGCAGTGGAATTGCGTGACATCGAAGTGAAAGTAACCTGGATAAGCCAAGAAGAGAACCATCTAGGATTCAAACCCTCTTTTTACCCAGAATACACAGAAATGACCAAGTTCGTCTATCCCTTCTATCACCTGGTCAAAGTGTGTAAGGACCTTAAAAGGAAACTTTTGGTTTGGCTGGATGGACAGTTTGAGTTTTTGATTTTCGAAGAATCTGAACAACTTCTGGACGACTTCTCCAAAGAATACCTGAAGCAACAGAAGTTCTACAGGAACGAAGTTAGACAGAGGCAGATAGACAAGTCGCTGTTTCAGTTTGAAGGTGATTCTTCTTCATCTCTACTTGATGGAAGACATTTTAAGCAATTTTTTAGGTTTGATCGACGACGTGGACGAGTTAAAACAACCGTCACCAATAAAGCTGATAACTCAGGGTTTGCAAGAAATAAAAAAATTCAGACCAGCAATGACGATGATGAGGATTATGTGCAATAAAGCCCTGATGGATCGTCATTGGAAGGACATGTCTGACATTGCCGGCTTCGATCTTACCCCAAATGCAGGTACCAGCCTCAGAAAGATGATGAAGTTAGGTTTGGAACCAAACATCGACCAATATGAAGTCATCAGCATCGGCGCTACCAAAGAGCGGGAGCTTCTGAACAACCTCACCAAAATGCAGAACGAGTGGAAAGAAATCATGTTCAAAGTTAGCAGTTACAAAGATACCAAATTACCCATCCTCACAGCCTTAGATGACATCCAAGTAGTTCTCGATGACCATATCATCAAAGCCCTCACGATGAGAGGATCTGTATTTGTTAAACCATACGAAAATGAAGTGAAGACATTTTACGAAAAAATACTCAGAATCAACAAGACCATAGACGTCTTGGGAAAGGTGCAATCGCAATGGCTCTATCTGCTACCCATCTTCTCGTCGAAAGACATTGTTAGCCAGATGCCGGAGGAAGGTCTTCTCTTCAGAGAAGTCAACGATACCTACAAGAGGTTCATGGAGCAAGTCGTGAAGGAACCTCTGGTTTTTGAGACAGCCGGAGCTGTGGGAGTTCACGAGATGATGTCCCATTGCTTGGAACTCCTAGAAGAGATTAATGACGGCGTCACTGCTTACCTGGAGAGAAAGAGATTATATTTCCCACGTTTCTTCTTCTTGTCCAACGACGAGATGTTGGAGATCCTGTCAGAAACGAAAGATCCTCTTAGAGTCCAACCGCATCTGAAGAAGTGTTTCGAAGCCATCGACAAGTTAGAGTTCGACGAGAATCTCATCATTCACGAAATGATAAGTGGTGAAGGTGAAAGAGTGAAATTAAAGAACGTGATCAATACGAAAGATGCTGGAGGCAGCGTTGAAAAATGGTTGGTTTGGGTGGAGGAACAAATGATTCTATCAGTTCGCGATCAGATACTCAAGAGTAACAAGAACTACACGATGATGCCGAGGACTCAGTGGGTGCAAAAATGGCAAGGGCAGGTCGTCTTGGCAGTTTCCCAGATTCACTGGACGTCTAACGTTCACAACGCCCTCAACAAGTTTGAAGGAATGGATATTACTTCATTTTTCGAGAACTTGAAGGATCAGCTTCAAGAGATCGTAGCTCTGATCAGAGATCCAGAACTGTCTATGCTATCTCGGATAACCATAAAGGCGTTGATTGTCATCGATGTCCACGCCAAGGATGTCGTGGAAGACTTGGTGAAGCATGATATCAAACACGATAAAGAGTTCAAATGGTTGTCTCAGCTCAGGTTCGTTGGAAGCAGTTATTTCTTAGGTTTAGGTCTTCACATTTGGTATTGATTCCTCAGGTATTACATCCAAGACGATGAATGTATAGTAAGGCTCATAAACGCTGCCGTGAAATACGCCTACGAGTACTTAGGCAACACTGACAGGCTGGTGATTACCCCTCTAACAGACAGATGCTACAGAACTCTTATAGGAGCCTACCATCTCCATTTAAACGGCGCTCCAGAAGGTCCAGCTGGAACTGGCAAGACGGAAACCACGAAAGACTTGGCTAAAGCCTTGGCAGTTCAGTGCGTTGTCTTCAATTGCTCTGACGGTTTGGATTATAGAGCTATGGGGAAGTTTTTCAAGGGTTTAGCCTCTTGCGGCGCTTGGGCTTGCTTCGATGAGTTCAACAGGATCGACATAGAGGTGTTGTCGGTGGTGGCTCAGCAGATTTTATCGATAATCATGGCGGTAAGCGTTCTTTTAATCCAACAGCTTAGCAAAACTTCATCCAGGTTGCAGACAATTCGAGGAACTTTCCCAGAGGCATCTACAGGCAGGATTTGAAATGTTTACAGGTTAGAGCCAACGTGAAGACCTTCAATTTCGAAGGGACAGAACTGAGGCTAAATCCTAACTGCTACGTCTGCATCACCATGAATCCAGGATACGCAGGAAGATCGGAGCTACCAGACAACTTGAAAGTTCTTTTCCGTACTGTAGCTATGATGGTTCCGGATTACGCGATGATTGGGGAGATATCTCTTTACTCTTTTGGGTTCATCGATGCCAGGAACTTGTCTGTGAAGATTGTTACCACCTACAGGTTGTGCTCGGAACAACTCAGTTCTCAGAATCACTACGATTACGGAATGCGAGCTGTTAAATCGGTTTTATCGGCAGCGGGTAACAACAAGAGGAACTTTCCGAATCAGAAAGAGTCCATACTTTTACTTAGAGCCATCATCGATGTCAACTTACCCAAATTCCTCACTCACGACCTTCCCCTATTCTCGGGAATAATATCCGATCTTTTCCCTGGGATAAAACTACCTAAAGCAGACTACACGGAGCTGACGAAGGCCATGACCAAATGCGCTAAAGCGATGAACTTGCAGCCCGTCGACACCTTCCTGGAGAAAATCATCCAAACGTACGAGATGATGATCGTCAGACACGGCTTCATGATAGTCGGTGGTACCTACGCTGGCAAAACTTGTACGTTGAAGGTGCTCGCCAACTCTCTGACCTTGATGAAGAGCAAAGGTCAGCCAGAGCAAGCCGTCAAGTATCAATTCCTGAATCCCAAAGCCATCACCATGGGTCAACTCTATGGGCAGTTTGATCCAGTATCCTACGAGTGGTTTGATGGGGTTGTGTCCAACACCTACAGGTAGGAGATTTCTAGATGAGTCTCTCTTTGCATCTCTCCCTCTCTAGCTTCTTGGAACCTTCGCTGGCAACCCGATTTGCTACCATCTATCGACTTCGGTCGACCATGGCATCTTTTCAGCAGGATATATTCATTTTGAGTTGGTTGGTCTCACTCTTCTTTCAGAGGATACACTCAGGACTTCTCACCCGACCGAAAATGGATCATTTTTGACGGTCCTGTAGACGCTGTGTGGATAGAGAACATGAATAGTGCTCTGGACGACAACAAGAAATTGTGCCTTATGTCTGGTGAGGTTATGTCCATGACCTCATCCATGTCGTTGATTTTCGAGGTCATGGACTTGGAGCAAGCCTCTCCAGCAACAGTAAGTTACAGTTGTAACTGAATTAAAGATATGACTCTACTCATTTTTTCCTAATTAGGTTTCCCGTTGTGGTATGATCTACATGGAACCAGTGGCTCTAGGCTGGCATCCTCTGTTCGACTCTTGGCTAGCTTCTTGTAACTCTGAATGGATGAAAGGCAGAAAGGGAATGGTCGTGGGACTCTTCAATTGGGTGGTTCCACCATCGTTGATCTTCATTAGGAAGCATTGTGTGCAGTATTGCAATCCAGGGGACATAGCCTTGGTCAAAAACACGGTGGTGCTGTTCGAGATATTCATGAACGATGCCCAGAAGGGCATAAAGAAGGCTAGTTCGAGCTTGTCTTGAAGGGAGATCCTTTCGGGACTTGAGGAGAAGAATTTCTGAGACTTCCTCCTATAATTTCAGGATGAAGAGTGGAAATTGATGAACATATGGATCGAGGCAGCTTTCGTCCAAGCTCTCATATGGGGTGTAGGTGGTATTCTAGACTTCCAGTCCAGGACCAAGTTCGATATCTTCTTGAAGAACATACTGCAACTTAACGACGAGGACAACCCGATCCCAGAATCGTTAGAAAAGATCGATGTGGTGATACCAAATGAAGATCTCTTGGTGAACTACTACTATCATTTTCGGCAGAAGGGTTTCTGGAAACATTGCCCGGATCTGGTGAGAGGGGAGAGGATAGACGAAGCTCACAATCTGCAGCAGGTGCTGGTACCTACTGTGGACACCGTAAAATACATGAGACTCGTGGATAAACTGATCAATTGTAAGCAGCAGTTTTTGCTGGTTGGACCAACAGGTAAGAGAAGCTGGAAGCTCATCTCTTTCAGGATTCACTTGATTCCTATCTGGATTTCAAGGCACTGGAAAGAGTTTTTACATCCAAGACCATCTACTGAATAAGCTTGACACGGAAAGCTACGAACCAGGTCTGATAACGTTCACGGTCAAGATAACAGCCAACCAAACGCAGGATTTGATCATTTCTAAAGTTAATAAGAAGAAAAGAGGTGAGTAGTAGAATCGAGATGAATTTAACGTTCTGCTGGCTTCTTAGTTCTCATCTCGGTTTGGGGACTTGTTTTTGCAAGGTGTTTATGGCCCGCCTGCTGGAAAGACCTCGATCATATTCATCGACGATGTGAACATGCCGGAGAAAGAAGTGTATGGAGCCCAACCTCCAATAGAACTGCTGAGACAATTCTTCGACCATAAGACATGGTTCGACCTTAAAACCACCGAGTCGATTACATTGCTGGATATCCTCTTCACAGCTGCCATGGGTCTGGTTGGGGGTAGCAGGCAGGAGGTCTATGCGAGGTTCCTGAGACACTTCGTCATATTTTCCATCAACGAATTTTCGCACGAAACCATGGCGAAGATTTATCAGAACATCCTTTTGTTGGGGTGGAAGAATAATGGGTTTCCAAGCGATGTTATCACCCAGGTGAGGAATGTCTTCGAATCTCCCCAAGAACTTGATTTTCACCTTTCGATGGTGTACCATCTGAGGCTCATAACCTTTTCTATTACATCTTCAATATCCAAATGATCTTGTACGATAGGTAAACTCAACAGTAGCCGCAAGCCTGGAGATCTATAAGAGCGCTATAGAGAACCTCCGACCCACACCTTCCAAGAGTCACTATGTGTTCAATCTACGCGATTTCTCTCGACTCATCTTCGGCTGTGCTATGTTGAGAAAGGAGTCCATCACAGAAGAGATTGGAAGAAAAATGTTCCCGAAGATATGGATGCATGAGGTGATGAGGGTGATCTACGACAGGCTTATCGATGCTTCAGACAGAAACTGGCTCTTGGAGAAGTCAAAGCAGGTGATAAAAGACGTGTTCAGAGAGAGTTTCGAGATGGTATTCGATAATCTTCCGAAGGAGAAGAATGGTGAGATTTCACAGGTGAGAAACCTTCTTCTCTTTCAAGGGTCACCAAGTGGACCCCTCTTCAGTATGGCACCAAGACAAATACTCTTGATATAGCCTGTTTTCCACAGGACTCCTTCAAACAATTGATGTTCGGATCTTATTTCGACCTTGACGCTTCAGAAGACGAAAGAAAATACGAAGAATGCTCGAACATCTCTGTTTTCTCTGAATTGGCCACGAATTTTCTGGAAGAATACAACAGCACCCACAAAACCAAAATGGACATAGTACTTTTCGACTACGCCCTAGAGCACCTCTCGAAGATCTGCAGAATTTTAACCATGCCATCGGGTAGTGGACTACTCGTTGGCATCAGCGGATCTGGCAGACAATCCCTGACAAGACTGGCCAGTGAGATTTACCTCATGAAGGTATCAATCTTCAACCAAAGGATTGAGACATTGTAGCTACTTCATTAGAACACTTCCAGATTTTCCAGCCAGAAATATCGAAGAACTACACTCTAAACGAATGGCGAGAAGACATCAAGAAGGTGTTGAAGGAATCAGGGGGCATGGGCAGAAACTGCACTTTCCTGATCTCCGAGGGTCAGATCAAGGAAGAAATTTACCTCCTCGACATAGACAGTCTGCTCAATTCGGGAGAGGTGCCGAACATCTACCAGATCGACGAGAAGCAGGAGATTCTGGATATGGTAAGATTGGCTGCACAGGGTGGAAACAGGAATCTGGATGTGAGCGCATTGACGGTTTTCTTCTACTTTACGAGGAGATGTAGGGAGAAGTTGCACATCATTTTGTGCTTTAGCCCTGTAGGATCGAAGTTTAGGAGCAGACTGAGACTCTTTCCAGCATTGACCAATTGCTGCACAATCGACTGGTGAGTTCGAAGCTGCTGAAGATTTAGGTAAGATTCGAAACTGTGTTGTGACCCAAGGTTTGACGATTGGCCTGCCACTGCCTTGGAGGAAGTTGCCAAAAACTGGATCGACGAGGTTAATCTGCCCGAAGAGATCCGATCTTCATCCATCATAGCTTGCAAATATTTCCACGTCGAAAGCCGTTTGATGTCTAACGACTTTTTCTCCAGTTATCAAAGAAAAACTTATATCACAACTGCTTCGTATTTGGAGCTGATCAAGTCTTTCACGTCCCTGACCAACAGCAAACAGCAGGAACTGATGAAGGCCAAAAATAGGTGGGCCATTACTCCCAATTGACGTCTCCAAACTGCTTTGTCTCTGTTTTTTTGGCAGGTATCTTGGTGGTTTGGAGAAATTGAAACACGCCTCAGAATCAATAGCGGAAATGCAGAAAGCTCTAGGAGATCTCCAACCCCAATTGGCAGCGATGAGCGAGAAAGCCACCCAGATGACCTTGAAGATCGAAAAAGAAACGGTAACGGTTGAGAAAGCGGCCCAAATGGTGAGGAAAGACGAACGGGTTGCCAATCGACAGGCTGCTGCTGCTCAAGCTTTGAAGAAAGTACGACACAACTCTTGACTGTATCAGAGGAAACTCAATCGGGACAATGTTGTTTTAGGAATGTGAAGCAGACTTGGCTCAAGCTATGCCGATACTGAATGAAGCCTTGGCAGCTCTGGATACCCTGAAACCAGCTGATGTAACTCTGGTCAAGTCCATGAAGAATCCTCCAGCCGCCGTCAAACTGGTGATGGCTGCTGTCTGCATCATTAAAGATGTCAAACCGGACAGGAAACCTGATCCTTCAACTGGCAGGTGAGTTCGATCAACTTCTTCGAAAAGGTTATGGAAGGAATTATGGTGTTAATTTTTTTAGGATGATGCTCGACTATTGGGGACCTAGTAAGAAGGTTCTAGGCGATATTAACTTTCTTCAGGGTCTTAGGGACTTCGACAAGGACCATATAAAACCAGAAATCATGGCTAAGATTCGGAAGGAGTACTTGCCTCATAAAGATTTTAAGCCTCAAATCGTCGCCAAGGCTTCCAGTGCTGCTGAAGGCCTCTGCAAATGGATCATAGGTTTATATTCATTGGGAGCTTCGTCATATATTTCCTTGATTTCTTTACATATTCAGCTATGGATCTATACGATGACGTCATCAAAATTGTTGCACCCAAGAAGGAGAAGCTGGCCAAAGCTGAAGCTGAGTTTTCCCAGACTATGGCGATTTTGGAAGAGAAACGAGGACAACTGAAAAAACTGGAAGACGCTTTAGGTGAACTTAACGAAAAACTGGATGAGGCAGTTAAGCAGCAAACTGAACTGCAGGTAATGATACAGAATTTTCTTTCCTCTTCTTTAAAGGATCAGATTCTTGATTTTCTTAGGACAACGTCAATCTTTGCAACGATAAACTGCTTCGTGCAAAGAAACTGATTGGAGGTTTGGGTGGAGAAAAATCCAGATGGACAGAAGCAGCAGATTCTTTGCAGCAGAAGTACGACGGTTTGGCAGGAGATATCCTGCTGTCCTGCGGAATAGTAGCGTACCTTTCTGCCTTCGATGCCCAATTCAGACAAAGAGCCATAAGTAGCTGGCATACATTTGTCAGAAACTTGCAGATCCCTTGCGCTGCAGACTACGACTTGGCAACCGTGCTTGGTTCGGAAGTCACCATCCAAAAATGGAACATCTTCGGTTTGCCCAGGGACGCCTTCTCCATTGAAAACGGCATCATCCAGGACATATCCAAACGGTATTCTTTGTTCATCGATCCTCAAAGTCAGGTAGATAGTATCTCTGATGGGTTGAGTGAAAGCTCATTGTTTTTAATCCAAAAGGCCAGCAGCTGGATAAAGAAGATGGAGAAGAAGAATTACATCGAAGTGGTGAAGTTTTCCTATCACGATTACATGAAGAAGATCGAGTTTTGTGTGCAGAACGGATATCCGGTGCTTATAGAGAGTGTTGAAGAGACGTTAGAAGCTCCTCTGGATCCTCTGCTCTACAAGAAAGTATTCAAACAAGCTGGTAGGTGCCACCATACCTCAATACGAAGACCTTCCAAGCATGATCATTTTGAATCTGAATATTCGACAAGTTCTGATTCTCTTCAAATGCTGAATATTATGACAGGTATGGACGTGATAAGTCTGGGTGACAATGTGATCCAGTTCAATCCCAAATTTCGCCTCTACATGTGCTCCAAACTCAGAAATCCACACTATCTTCCGGAGGTGTTCAACAAGGTCACCATAATCAATTTTGCCCTGACCCTAAACGGCCTTCAAGATCAGCTTCTTGGCATTGTAGTGGCGGTAGAAAAACCTGACTTACAGCAGCTGAAAGAGGAACTCATCGTGCAGAAAGCTGATAACAGGGCAGCTCTTCTGAAGGTGAGGACTTCCAGAATTGGATCGTCTGCATGATGGGTGTTATGGTATCTTTCAGGTGGAAGGTGATATCCTTAGAACCCTGGCAGAAACGAAAGGAGACATCCTGGAAGACGAGAAAGCGATCCAGGTGCTGGACGAATCCAAGACCTTATCCACAGAGATCAACATCAAGCAAGAAAAATCGTTGGTGATCGAGAAATCCATCGAGGAATTCCGTCTGAAGTACCAATCGGTGTCAGAGCACTCTTCAGTCCTCTACTACTGCATCTCAGACATGGCTAATGTGGACCCGATGTACCAGTACTCCCTGGAATGGTTCATCAACCTCTACATCTCCTCCATCCAAAAAGCTGAGAATTTCAGGTTGATAGAGAAGAGGGTGCAGAGTCTCATAAACGCTTTCACCTACGACCTATACTCCAACATAACGAGGTCGTTGTTCGAAAAGGACAAACTCTTGTTCTCCTTCCTCCTATGCTGTAAGATCATGATGCACCATGGAAAGCTGCAGTTGCAGGACTTCTTGTTTCTCTTGACCGGCGGTGTGGTGGTGGAGAATCCTTTCCCCAATGAGACCAAGTGGCTGCCGCAGAAGTCGTGGGACGAGCTGTGCAGGGTTGAGAATTTGGCTCAATTCGAAGGTGGGTGATGGTCTTCCAAAGAGGAACATTGGTGAGTAAACTTCTGCTCACTCCCGTTGCAGGTTTCAGGGAATCATTTGAAATCGATACCAAATCTTGGAAGAAGATTTACGATGACGATAGACCGTACGTCCACGTTCTCCCAGAACCATGGGAGTCCAAAACCAGTCCTTTCGATAACCTCATAATAACCAGGATATTCAGACCGGACAAACTCTTAGAAGCCATCACTAATTTCCTGAAGAAAGAGATGGGAGAGAAGTTTATAACTCCGCCACAGTTCAATATTGGCCTTTCGTTCGCAGATTCGTACAGTTTGTGTCCTTTGATCTTCATCCTGTCACCAGGTATGTTTACGTCATTTCTTCTGGCTTCTGAACGGGTCCAGAAGGATCTCATGCAGGTCTTCGAATCATTTTCTTGTCTACTTCCTTTCCCATTTAGGAGTTGACCCAATGGGGCCTCTCATCAAATTCGCTGAGGAGCAGAAATTCAACGAGAGATTTACGTCGATATCGCTGGGACAGGGCCAGGGACCCAGAGCTCAAACCCTCATAGAGAACGGTACCCAAGAAGGCTGTTGGGTTTGCTTGCAAAACTGCCACCTGGCCACTTCTTGGATGCCCACCTTGGAGAAGATCTTCGAGAGCTTGGACTACGCCACTACTCACGACTACTTCAGGCTGTGGCTGACCAGTTACCCTTCGGAGAAGTTCCCGGTTACTCTGCTTCAAAAAGGTTAGTCTCCTCCAGATGATACAGCTTTCTGATGCTGCCTGATGAGGATGAGAACCAAGATGTGATTAAAATCTCTTCTTCAAGGGGTCAAAATGACAAACGAGCCTCCAACTGGTCTCCAGCAAAACCTGCTCAAATCCTACACCACAGATCCGGTCAAAAACCCAGATTTCTACTACGGCTGCGTGGACAAATCTGATATGTTCGCGAGGTTGCTGTATGGCACCGCCTTCTTCCATGCTGTTGTTCAGGAAAGAAGAAGCTTTGGTGCGCTCGGTTGGAACATTCCTTACGGTATGGTGGTAGTTTCCAAGAATTTTTCGTTGGTATAATGAAGAGAATCGATCACTTTAGGGTTCAACGATTCAGATTTTGATATATCGGTCCAGCAGTTGAAGATGTTCATCAACGAAAGTGAAGATCCTTTCGAAGCACTATCGTATTTGATTGGAGAGTGCAACTATGGAGGTAGAGTGACGGACGACTGGGATAGAAGACTGATAGTTACGATTTTAGCTGATTTTCTCAATCGACAATTGGCGCAGAGCAACTCGTATTCGTTTTACTGTGAGTAATCGTAGTAACATTAATAACTATAAAATTCGTCTTTCCTTATGCTTTCTGTGTGGAAGTGGTTCGAAGCCTCTTCCTTGAGGGAAAACGAACAAGGTCCAAAGCAAAAACCCTCGACTCCAAGCAGATTATATGTGTTATGTACTAGTTAGTAGCCTCGTCCCACGGTTCCTGGTGGACCAGAAAAGTTTAGATCGCTTCGATCTAGTTCCAACGTTCATCAGTCAACAGGACATATAGGGACTCAAATGCCACTTCCAAGTCAATGAATGATTCAAATAGGTTGAAGAACATCCCAATCGAATGACTCCGGGAGATTTTTCAGGGATTCCATGGTGATGACAAATATAGTGTTTTTGGGGGGTCTTACCCCTTATGCATTTTTCACGAAAAAAGTTGAGATTTTCGAAATCGATTTTATTGTTCCTGAGGATACTTCGCGCAATGTTTATTAACAATATACAAATAAAAAGTTGATACGATCACTGTAACGGGAGCTATGACAATTTGAAATTTCGATTTTTTGAAAAAATGCCATTTCGCAGGCAAAATCTATACGATCACTGGAACTGGAGCTATGACGATTTGAATTTACGATTTTTCGAAAAAATGCCATTTCGCAGGTCAAAATCTAAACCATGAAAGATAAGGCCTTGGGTCAGTTTTTATTGAATTCAGCGTCCACGAAAACCTACATTTTGATACCAAACTTGACCATATAACCCTTCTGTACCATGAATTTTTTGGGTTTTATGTTTCGCGATTTTCATTTTCGAGTTTTGTTCACGAGCTCACAGCGTTCAGAATAGAGCCGTTATGGATCAGCAAACTGGTTATTCTGAATGATTCAAATAGGTTGAAGAACATCCCAATCGAATAACTCCCGGAGATTTTCCAGGGATTCCATGGTGATGACAAATATAGTGTTTTTGGGGGGTCTTACTCCTTATGCATTTTTCACCAAAAAAGTTGAGATTTTCGAAATCGATTTTATTGTTCCTAAGGATACTTGGCGCAATGCTTATTAACAATATACAAATAAAAAGTTGATACGATCACTGGAACGGGAGCTATGACGATTTGAAATTTAGATTTTTTGAAAAAATGCCATTTCGCAGGTCAAAATCTAAAACATGATAGAAAGGGCCTTGGGTTATTTTTTATTGAATCTAGCGTCCTCGAAAACCTACATTTTGATACCAAACTTGACCATATAACCCTTCTGTACCATGAATTTTTTGGGTTTTATGTTTCGCGATTTTCATTTTCGAGTTTTGTTCACGAGCTCACAGCGTTCAGAATAGAGCCGTTATGGATCAGCAAACTGGTTATTCTGAATGATTCAAATAGGTTGAAGAACATCCCAATCGAATAACTCCCGGAGATTTTCCAGGGATTCCATGGTGATGACAAATATAGTGTTTTTGGGGGGTCTTACCCCTTATGCATTTTTCACCAAAAAAGTTGAGATTTTCGAAATCGATTTTATTGTTCCTAAGGATACTTGGCGCAATGCTTATTAACAATATACAAATAAAAAGTTGATACGATCACTGGAACGGGAGCTATGACGATTTGAAATTTCGATTTTTTTGAAAAAATGCCATTTTGCAGGTCAAAATCTAAACCATGATAGATATGGCCTTGGGTTATTTTTTATTGAATCCAGCGTCCTCGAAAACCTACATTTTGATACCAAACTTGACCATATAACCCTTCTGTACCATGAATTTTTTGGGTTTTATGTTTTGCGATTTTCATTTTCGAGTTTTGTTCACGAGCTCACAGCGTTCAGAATAGAGCCGTTATGAATGAGCAAACTGGTTATTCTGAATGATTCAAATAGGTTGAAGAACATTCCAATCGAATAGTTCCAGTAGATTTTCCAGGGATTCCATGGTGATGACAAATATAGTGTTTTTGGGGGGTCTTACCCCTTATGCATTTTTCACCAAAAAAGTTGAGATTTTCGAAATCGATTTTATTGTTCCTAAGGATACTTGGCGCAATGCTTATTAACAATATACAAATAAAAAGTTGATACGATCACTGGAACGGGAGCTATGACGATTTGAAATTTCGATTTTTTTGAAAAAATGCCATTTTGCAGGTCAAAATCTAAACCATGATAGATATGGCCTTGGGTTATTTTTTATTGAATCCAGCGTCCTCGAAAACCTACATTTTGATACCAAACTTGACCATATAACCCTTCTGTACCATGAATTTTTTGGGTTTTATGTTTCGCGATTTTCATTTTCGAGTTTTGTTCACGAGCTCACAGCGTTCAGAATAGAGCCGTTATGGATCAGCAAACTGGTTATTCTGAATGATTCAAATAGGTTGAAGAACATCCCAATCGAATAGTTCAAGTAGATTTTCCAGGGATTCCATGGTGATGACAAATATAGTGTTTTTGGGGGGTCTTACCCCTTATGCATTTTTCACCAAAAAAGTTGAGATTTTCGAAATCGATTTTATTGTTCCTAAGGATACTTGGCGCAATGCTTATTAACAATATACAAATAAAAAGTTGATACGATCACTGGAACGGGAGCTATGACGATTTGAAATTTCGATTTTTTTGAAAAAATGCCATTTCGCAGGTCAAAATGTAAACCATGGTAGATAGGGCCTTGGGTTATTTTTAATTGAATTCAGCGTCCTCGAAAACCTACATTTTCATACCAAACTTGACCATATAACCCTTCTGTACCATGAATTTTTTGGGTTTTATGTTTCGCGATTTTCATTTTCGAGTTTTGTTCACGAGCTCACAGCGTTCAGAATAGAGCCGTTATGGATGAGCAAACTGGTTATTCTGAATGATTCAAATAGGTTGAAGAACATCCCAATCGAATAACTCCAGGAGAATTTTCAGGGATTCCATGGTGATGACAAATATAGTGTTTTTGGGGGGTCTTACCCCTTATGCATTTTTCACCAAAAAAGTTGAGATTTTCGAAATCGATTTCATTGTTCCTGAGGATACTTGGCGCAATGCTTATTAACAATATACAAATAAAAAGTTGATACGATCACTGGAACGGGAGCTATGACGATTTGAAATTTCGATTTTTTTGAAAAAATGCCATTTCGCAGGTCAAAATGTAAACCATGGTAGATAGGGCCTTGGGTTATTTTTAATTGAATTCAGCGTCCCCGAAAACCTACATTTTCATACCAAACTTGACCATATAACGTTTCTATACCATGAATTTTTTGAGTTTTATGTTTTGCGATTTTCATTTTCGAGTTTTGTTCACGAGCTCACAGCGTTCAGAATAGAGCCGTTATGGATGAGCAAACTGGTTATTCTGAATGATTCAAATAGGTTGAAGAACATCCCAATCGAATAACTCCAGGAGAATTTTCAGGGATTCCATGGTGATGACAAATATAGTGTTTTTGGGGGGTCTTACCCCTTATGCATTTTTCACCAAAAAAGTTGAGATTTTCGAAATCGATTTTATTGTTCCTGAGGATACTTGGCGCAATGCTTATTAACAATATACAAATAAAAAGTTGATACGATCACTGGAACGGGAGCTATGACGATTTGAAATTTTGATTTTTTTGAAAAAATGCCATTTCGCAGGTCAAAATGTAAACCATGGTAGATAGGGCCTTGGGTTATTTTTAATTGAATTCAGCGTCCTCGAAAACCTACATTTTCATACCAAACTTGACCATATAACCCTTCTGTACCATGAATTTTTTGGGTTTTATGTTTCGCGATTTTCATTTTCGAGTTTTGTTCACGAGCTCACAGCGTTCAGAATAGAGCCGTTATGGATCAGCAAACTGGTTATTCTGAATGATTCAAATAGGTTGAAGAACATTCCAATCGAATAGTTCCAGTAGATTTTCCAGGGATTCCATGGTGATGACAAATATAGTGTTTTTGGGGGGTCTTACCCCTTATGCATTTTTCACCAAAAAAGTTGAGATTTTCGAAATCGATTTTATTGTTCCTGAGGATACTTGGCGCAATGCTTATTAACAATATACAAATAAAAAGTTGATACGATCACTGGAACGGGAGCTATGACGATTTGAAATTTCGATTTTTTTGAAAAAATGCCATTTCGCAGGTCAAAATGTAAACCATGGTAGATAGGGCCTTGGGTTATTTTTAATTGAATTCAGCGTCCTCGAAAACCTACATTTTCATACCAAACTTGACCATATAACCCTTCTGTACCATGAATTTTTTGGGTTTTATGTTTCGCGATTTTCATTTTCGAGTTTTGTTCACGAGCTCACAGCGTTCAGAATAGAGCCGTTATGGATCAGCAAACTGGTTATTCTGAATGATTCAAATAGGTTGAAGAACATCCCAATCGAATAGTTCCAGTAGATTTTCCAGGGATTCCATGGTGATGACAAATATAGTGTTTTTGGGGGGTCTTACCCCTTATGCATTTTTCACCAAAAAAGTTGAGATTTTCGAAATCGATTTTATTGTTCCTAAGGATACTTGGCGCAATGCTTATTAACAATATACAAATAAAAAGTTGATACGATCACTGGAACGGGAGCTATGACGATTTGAAATTTCGATTTTTTTGAAAAAATGCCATTTCGCAGGTCAAAATGTAAACCATGGTAGATAGGGCCTTGGTTCATTTTTAATTGAATTCAGCGTCCTCGAAAACCTACATTTTCATACCAAACTTGACCATATAACCCTTCTGTACCATGAATTTTTTGGGTTTTATGTTTCGCGATTTTCATTTTCGAGTTTTGTTCACGAGCTCACAGCGTTCAGAATAGAGCCGTTATGGATCAGCAAACTGGTTATTCTGAATGATTCAAATAGGTTGAAGAACATTCCAATCGAATAGTTCCAGTAGATTTTCCAGGGATTCCATAGTGATGACAAATATAGTGTTTTTGGGGGGTCTTACCCCTTATGCATTTTTCACCAAAAAAGTTGAGATTTTCGAAATCGATTTTATTGTTCCTAAGGATACTTGGCGCAATGCTTATTAACAATATACAAATAAAAAGTTGATACGATCACTGGAACGGGAGCTATGACGATTTGAAATTTCGATTTTTTTGAAAAAATGCCATTTCGCAGGTCAAAATGTAAACCATGGTAGATAGGGCCTTGGTTTATTTTTAATTGAATTCAGCGTCCTCGAAAACCTACATTTTCATACCAAACTTGACCATATAACCCTTCTGTACCATGAATTTTTTAGGTTTTATGTTTCGCGATTTTCATTTTCGAGTTTTGTTCACGAGCTCACAGCGTTCAGAATAGAGCCGTTATGAATGAGCAAACTGGTTATTCTGAATGATTAAAATAGGTTGAAGAACATTCCAATCGAATAGTTCCAGTAGATTTTCCAGGGATTCCATGGTGATGACAAATATAGTGTTTTTGGGGGGTCTTACCCCTTATGCATTTTTCACCAAAAAAGTTGAGATTTTCGAAATCGATTTTATTGTTCCTGAGGATACTTGGCGCAATGCTTATTAACAATATACAAATAAAAAGTTGATACGATCACTGGAACGGGAGCTATGACGATTTGAAATTTTGATTTTTTGAAAAAATGCCATTTCGCAAGTCAAAATCTAAACCATGATAGATAGGGCCTTGGGTAATTTTTTATTGAATCTAGCGTCCTCGAAAACCTACATTTTCATACCAAACTTGACCATATAACCCTTCTGTACCATGAATTTTTTGGGTTTTATGTTTCGCGATTTTCATTTTCGAGTTTTGTTCACGAGCTCACAGCGTTCAGAATAGAGCCGTTATGAATGAGCAAACTGGTTATTCTGAATGATTCAAATAGGTTGAAGAACATTCCAATCGAATAGTTCCAGTAGATTTTCCAGGGATTCCATGGTGATGACAAATATAGTGTTTTTGGGGGGTCTTACCCCTTATGCATTTTTCACCAAAAAAGTTGAGATTTTCGAAATCGATTTTATTGTTCCTAAGGATACTTGGCGCAATGCTTATTAACAATATACAAATAAAAAGTTGATACGATCACTGGAACGGGAGCTATGACGATTTGAAATTTCGATTTTTTGAAAAAATGCCATTTCACAGGTCAAAATCTAAACCATGATAGATAGGGCCTTTATTGAATTCAGCGTCCTCGAAAACATACATTTTGATACCAAACTTGACCATATAACGTTTCTATACCATGAATTTTTTGAGTTTTATGTTTTGCGATTTTCATTTTCGAGTTTTGTTCACGAGCTCAGAGCGTTGAGAATAGAGCCGTTGTGGATCAGCAAACTGGTTATTCTGAATGATTCAAATAGGTTGAAGAACATCCCAATCGAATAACTCCTGGAGATTTTTCAATGATTCTATGGTGATGACAAATATAGTGATTTTACCCCTTGATTTTTTGAAAAAATGCCATTTCACAGGTCAAAATCTAAACGAAGATAGATAGGGCCTCGGATCATTTTTATTGAATTCGGCGTCTTCGAAAACCTACATTTTGATACCAAACTTGACCATATACAAGGTATAGAAAGCTCCATATTGTACATATCACCAGTTCTCGTCTTATTAACAATGCATTTATGGATTGTTAGCGTTTCGTCTGTAAAGTATTCTTATAAGGTTTTTACTCTGATTCCAATGATTTACTGAATCTTGTTCGTTTTTATCCCTTAAAAGGCTGTGGTTCCTCGAAATACTCCACTGGAACAATAAAGCCCTGTTCCACCTTTGTGTCCAATCAAGTTCAAGTGTTTCATTTATCTAGTTAACCTCATTATTTCTCATCCTTCATTTCACTAATCTGAATCACTGCGACATAACATATTATATATTTTATACTTATACTTTTGGCCTGGCTTGTGATCGTCTATGGTTGGTAGGACTATGTTATGTTATGTCGCAGTAATTCTTCATGTGATGCATAATGAAACTGTACCTATGTCCATTAGCCATGATCGTTTGTGCGTGGCTTTCTCTGATTAGATATATAATTCCAGAACGGTCAATCTCACTAATCATTCTGCGATTCATGTCGGCATAAAAATCATTGGTTCACTCTGCTTTCCCAGCATTATCAAATTGATTTCTTCAGCTACTGAGAAGTACTATGGACTACCGGAAGAAAATAGCCACGATGCCTACGTCAACCATATTTCGCAGATGCCACAGATTCATCTCCCCGAAGTCTTCGGGCTTCATAAAAACGCGGGAATAACAAGAGACCTGGAGAATTCGAACCTCATGTTGAATTCCGTCTTCAAAGCTTTCGGAGGAACGTCTTCAGGAGGGATTGAAGATTCTGATAAATATTTGAGAACTTTGATATCAGGTTTGTTAAATTTCGACGGATTCAGTTCTTTCAATGGGATTCAACGTTGTCAATGAAAATGTGGCCTTGATGTTGTAGATATTCTCCAGAAACTGCCACCAGTGTTCGACTTGGAAGCGGCAAATAAAAAATTCCCGGTGGAATATTCAGAATCCATGAACACAGTGTTGGTTCAAGAGATGGAGCGTTTCAACAAGCTCTTGAACAAGATCCGACTGACGCTGAACGATATGGACAGGGCGATCGAGGGATTGGTTGCCATGTCTCCAGAACTGGAGAGCTTCTCCAGTTCTCTGATCTTGGCGCAGATTCCTTCCAGTTGGCAGGGAGTCTCTTATCCAAGTTTGAAGAACCTGCCAGATTACATCGAGGACTTCACCAGGAGATTGACCTTCTTGCAGGCCTGGTATGATCAGATACAGCGTGATCCAATAAAAAAAATGGCATGTAATTTTATCCATCAGGTTTCAAAGGGGCAAACCGGATCTGTTCTGGGTCTCCGGGTTCTTTTTCACTCAGGCTTTCTTGACTGGAGTCAAGCAGAACGTGGCAAGGAAATATACGATCCCTATCGACAAATTGACTTTCGATTTTCAAGTCATGAGCGACCAACCAACTGCGGCACCCGAAGATGGATCGTATATTTTTGGTTTGTACACTGATGGAGCCAGATGGGATTCCTCGAAGAACAAGCTGGCGGAGCTGCTTCCTAAAGTTTTGCACGACAATATGCCGGTGATTTGGGTGAAGCCGGTCAAGATGGACGAGCTGAATATAGGTATACTCCATTCACAATTATAAAATCACAACTCTGGCCTTGGAAATCTGACACATTCCACTCTGTATCGAAGTTATGACGTTTTTCAAAATATTTTTATGTTCCAAGTCAACACTATGTTGCCCTTTCTACATTCTTAGCGTATTTCTCAGAATGTGAATTTGTTCGGAAAATGAATGAATTGGAAAAGATGTGATGGACGAAAATAATTAACGTTTATATGAATTGATAGAAAGGATTCCTTTTCTGGTTATTTGCATGAAAAGTACAAGAGATCACTGTTGAAATATATTATTTTTCGTCATGGAAGAAAATTGCATTGCTTTCACATAATTTTCATATGCATGCTTGTGAAGATTCAATGTTTATTATCCTCTTGAACTGAAAGTTCAAGACTTGACGACATCATCAATTCATTTAAAAAAATCAACCCAAAGATATAAGATGAATTGAGGGGTAATTACAAGAATCAAGAATAATGTCAATTTTATTTTGATGATAACTTTCTTAAAATCAATGTTGGGGTATAAAACTCGGCTGCGTTTGTTCAAACAACATCTAAAGAAGACATTTTTCACCATCTCGACCTTTGAAAGGCGTTTCTTATAGGAGAATTAGGTCTAATAAGTTCCACCTCATTAGTGAGGTACCTAACTATTGCAAATCTGCTCAGATATCGCCAAATTTCTTCGAAAACCTGAAGAATTTCATCCTAATCGACCTCTCGAGGCTCCATCCGATCCATCTACTGCGATATCTGTCCAAATAACAGCTTTTTCAACGAAATTCCCGTGTACCCCTTCAACCTCGAAATGTAAACATTCGTCCTGGTCTTGAAAATCGTCCTCAGGTTCCAAACTGGTACTAAAAACAATAAACATACGTTGATTTAGGATATTCGACGAAAAACTCACCTGCAAATATCGATTAAATACCAAAAATCTGCGAACAATTTGTAAACCTAACAAAATTTCGATTATCTTTGATACTTTTACTTTGATGTAAACAAAGAAACTGGCAACGTCGTTTTGTCATTAACGATATTTTCTGTGCGCGCACTGACTTTTCATCATATGTTCTGTGCTTTTCATCAGGGGCACCAACTCCTGAAAACGAAACCATGACCTCCTATGTGAATAAATAAAAGTGAATGGAGTATATGTAGATGGATATTTTCCAAAAAAATTATTTTTCAAGTTATGATGGATTAAAATTTCGAAATTTTGGACCTCCGCGGGAAAAATCATAAAATCCAAACTGTTCGGGATAGGTGAGAAATAAATGTGGTTTTTTATCATTTAAGGATCAATCTATATTTAAAAAATCAGCGTATGGCTACAGTCATTATTCTGGTTGCAGTAACTCTCTAAAGTTGACCAATTTTCTTTCATTTTTCGTCTAAAAATGATTTATTTCCTCAAATACTGATCGTGATGAAAAACTGATCCCATATTCGTTCTCTACGACCTCGAATTAGTAAATAAAATGACCCGGGTCGATATATACTCCGAAGAAAATCGAGTGGTCGAGATCAAAAAATTTTTTTTCGAAGTATATCGACCCGGGTCATTATATTTACTAATTCGAGGTCGTAGATTACGATGCGCTAATTAGTTTTTCCGAGAAATTTTTGGTTCGGGATATATTCGACCTTAAGTGGAAAATTGGCGAAAAATTGGTCGACTTTGGAGTGACGTAACTTCTGAAAAAATTGTAATTGAGAGGAGCTGATTTTTTTGGTTATACTTTGGTTTTTTAAGAATAAAATGGTGTATTTTGTATATACCTGAAACGAAGGGTTTGGATTTTCTGATTTTTTTCGCGAAGGTCCAATTTTTCCGATTTTCCATCAACCGAATTTAAAAAACAATTAGTCTCAGAGAAAATCTGTTTGGAGTTTCTCAATCTACGGCATCGAATCAATAAATGGTGAAAATTTCGTATCGATAGGCGAGATTCGAATTTTTGCGAAAAATCAGGCTCATAGGTCGGAGGAGGCAATTTTAGTTGGCACATCCTTTATCAAATGGGGGGTGAATATGTGGGAAAAGTGACTGATTTTTTCGTTAGGTTCAAGGTACACCAGTCCAGTCTACAAGACGTCAAATCGACGGGGTGTTCTGTCAACTACTGGACATTCGACGAATTACGTTTTACCGATTCTTCTGGAAACCGAACATCCAATTTCTCACTGGATCAAAAGGAGTGTTGCGCTTCTTTGCCAACTGAATTAAGAATATTTTTCATGGATCGTTTTATAATGTACAATAATATTACGACTTATTTTGAAATTGTTAAGATTTAACTTATTTATTTCTAGTTGTGGAGAGTTGTCATTTTTAACTTGATTTTAATGAAAATGAAATAATTTTACAATGATATTGCATTCCTTATTTTTTACGTATCTGTTTGATTTTGAGAAGAGTCGTAGGCTAGAACTAAATTGAAACTTTTCCTTTCCGCGATCCTCTAATGGCTCTAATATCTGGTTAATTTATTAATTAACAGATTATCAGAAATACTCGTAGATTGGCGCATAAACTATATCGCGTTCATATTCCTTTGGCGGAATTCGTTCAACTGAATATTGCGGAAAAAATTATGCGCCAAAAAACAAGTATGCTCCCAAAAAGCGGAAACAAAGTTGCGCACAACGTGTGCATTGTGGGGGAGGGAAAATGCGAATTAAATCGTAGAGGGAGTACCTATGCCAATTGGAGGTAAAGTTCGGTCGGTAATTTGGAAGTAAATCAATTTGTTTTTTTTTGAGTGATAAACAGCAAGTGTTTTCGTGAGTGTTTGGTATGGTAAGAGAGAAATTTTTATAATTAAATGGGAATTTTCGATTATTTGATTTAGAAATGTACTACGTCACTCTCCTTTTGTATTTGTTTTTTTTGTTAAATTGTTTTTTCATATTTACTGTCGGGCCCGTGAAAAGGTCGAGAAATGACAATTATATAAATGAGACATTTTTTTTTGGACTCTAACATGTATGTAATTATATTGGATCTTATATTATTTGTTCCAATTTCATGTATAATACAATCATTATAATATTATTGATTCCTCATAAAAGAAATTAGTCAAGAAGTGTCCTTAGCCTATATTTGGGACACCAGGTATCAAATTGCTGCCTTGTTGTGAATTGCCAGGATTGAAAATTCCATTCATCATCCCTTGAAATATACCAGGCAGAGAGGTGAGAGGTACAATTATAGCTTGATGCATTCCTAAAACCATGACTGGTGGCATTCCACCTGGATTTGAAGATTGGCCATTGCTACCTAAGCTTCCGTTTCCTAACAAGTTCTGGAAACCTGCCAGTGGATTGGTGGGGGAAGACTGATCCCTGCTGGTTTTGCTGCCTAAAAAAATAGTAGGTAAGGTCGCCGATCACAACGTGTAGGAAAACTAATCCGATAGAAGTGCATTTTATGAAATATTCCATTGGATGGAAGTATAGTAGTGTCATTAGTTTCTTGTTTTCCTTATGAATGAAGTATACAATGGCGCTCTCTATCCGAAAATCGCTGAACTATGAAATTAGTGAATATGTAGGTAAAGCAGGAACTACTTCTCGCTATATATTTGAATTCGGCATTCTCTGCAAATTCCGATTTTCATGTTGATTTTCTGAATGAAATTATCTGTACCTAAATACACTTTTTATCTGAAATTGAACTATTTTCAAGGTCTTTCTTTTGAAATAGAATAGAGTTGGCTCATTTTCTTCTATTTTTTAAAGAAAAAAATGAACTTTCGAAATGAAATCGATTTCAATTATTTCATTAAGAACTCCAATCCTTTCTGAGTTTACCCACAAAATTTTAGTTCTCAAAGTGAAACCTTTATTTTCAAATGCAACTCGCAATAAAACACACACTTGACACTTGGCACATTTTTGTCTACTTTTTAAAGTAGTGTTCGGGCTTTTATCGAATTAATTAATAAAAAAGTCACCTTACTTTCTGAATATGCCTTTGATTGTCCGAGCTGGGGTTCCATCAAATCTCGAGAATCATCTAGGATACTTTTATGATGAGGAGTTGTTTCATCCAATGGCTTGCAAAGAGAGTTGGAAATAACTGCAATTACATTGTTTTTTATGGCTTCAAAACGGAAATACTTGAAATACTTACGTCCACAAGTAATTAATAATATTCTTAGGAACATTAACATTGTGACTAGTGACTATACTCTTATTGGACACTGCAAAGAAATGAATTCAATTTTCGTTCACGACGATTCAAAGTACTAATATATGTACTCCGATTTGGTATGTTATGGTCAGTACCCTCATAATGCTAATTCAATTTTACAATCGTAATTTATTGTGTCGGTTTTATCTTCTGTTCGAGGATTATGCAAAAATTTTTGATATCGGGACAAAGTGCGTGTTCTATTTGCAATTCAAATCCTAGAAGGTATGTACGACGCATTAAAATAAGAATAGGTGAGTTTGCATTCACCAAATTCGTTGAAAAAGGTATCAACAGGGTTGCCACTTTCGGTTTTTCCCCGAGAACTGTTTGGTCACGCGACGGATATATGTAGACGCACCTTTACATCCCGAATCTCTATGATAGAAAATTTTCAGGTTATGTTATATTCATATCTGTCAGATAATAAAAACAAATAATTATTTGTTATTTTACTGAATAACTCCGTAAAACTATATTCATTCCAAAATGGACATCAATAAAATGAGACACGCAGATAGACTTTCCCTTTGTAGAACCTACTTCAGAGGTAGGTTTTTCAGTGCCCCACTATATTTGTTGTACATCCCAATGATTTTCAGCTGGAATTGCTCTATTACCTTTCGTATGGGCTGTAAACGCGATATGGTTCTTCAAAGAAGCATTTAAAACACCTGAATACGAGGAACAGAAGGAGATAAAGAAATGTGAGCTTATTCTTATTTATTGAACTTGATCCCATTAATATAGGAACTTTTCAGATGTGATTTATTCAGCGATAGGAGCTTCAGTGTGGGCTGTTATTTTAACAGCATGGGTTATCACCTTCCAAGTGAATAGAGATAATTGGGGTGAATTTGCTGACTATATATCATTCATTATACCACTTGGTCAATAACGATTGAGATGATATTGGAAATCCTAAAATTATTTATTGCAACTTTCTTAAGGATTTGAAGCAGTAATCCAATTAATTAAGCATCATTGTATAAATATTTATGTGACTTGTATTCTTATATTTCGAATAAAATACTGTGAAAATATGAAATATTTCATTTCATTACGGAAAAAATACTTACTTTTAAAACACTACACAACGAGATGCAATGGTGAATGTTAGGAATTATTGAAATAATGAACAAAAGCTGATTACTACTATTTTAATATAAATTCAATATAATATAAAAATGTACAAGAGTTCTTCAATAGAGAATATATTTTATTCTAAAAATTAAATGGCAAAAATACAATTGTTCATGAGGATATGTCTTTGAATTCGGTTAAAAAATAAAATATGTCAAAAATATGTGATATAACTTGTTATATCCATTAAGCAAGATGATTTCAATGAAACAAAGAATGTTCAGTTTTATATTACCTACTATACATTTTAGAACAAAGAGTAAAGACTTTAAAAAATTACATCAACATGAAATATATTTGACTAAAATATGAAATATTTCGCTAAATTATCTAGTCCAATAAGAAACTCAATTCTTGTTAATCCTAATAAATTTCATTTCTAAACTGATGGAAGGATATTTGATAGATAAAAAAAAATGTGCATGAAAACATTTCATTACAATTTTTTTTTTAATATCCATGGATCAGTAGTTCATCCTGAATGCACTAAAAATACTTGACCGTCATTTGTCTTTTGAATAAAGCACCAGACAATACAGGATGATCCAGTTTAGTTGTAACAAATAATAGATACGAAATAATGAAAATAAGAACCGAGTATTGAAAGTTAACTTCTTGTTTCTTGCATGTTCCAAACATTTTTCGACGGAATTGAAACTCTTGAAGAACACTCTTAAAGCTGATAATTGTGGAATAAAGTTCTTAACCTCATCGTTTCCGAGAAAATTGGCCTCAAACACTTCGAGGTTAAGGCAGTTGAATTTTTTAAATTTTTCCCAGCTTTTACACTCTGTATACTACGAAGTGAACTGAGTTGGGAGAATATTTTCCAGAAATTTTATCTCATTTTCACAAGTATGTACTATCTATCCTGTCAGTTTGCATTCTAGGACACCCAGTTTAGTAGCAAGTTGAGAAATGAATGTGAAAGTCATCAAATTATTCGAAACGAATCCACATTCCTTCAGTTTGTATCATCAACTAAGTTGTTTTCAGTAGAAAATTTCCAGAACCAAAATAATTTAGAGTTTTTTTTGATACATTTTTTTATTTCAAGACATTTTCTTCGATATTTCTTTCATTTAGACTATAAATTTGTATCTCAAAATATTTTTTTCAAGTAAAAATCATTCTTAAACTTCTCCTTTCAAATTTTCTTCGGTAGAACTCAATATCAAAAGAAATACGTAATTATTAGAAACTTTCAAACCTAACTTATCAATATAAAAAGGTAACTCGAGCTCAATCTTAAATGTCCTGACAAATAAAAGCTATATTCTACCAGAGAATGAGAATCAATTAATTTTGTACTTTTATAATAAAATAATTATCTAATATCAAATTCATCACAGCATTAGTCTGAAAATCTTCTTCGTACCAGTCTAGATCTGGAAATCTCATTTTTGGTCAGCCTTGTCAACAGAAGAAGCGCCATGAAATTCGATGCAATAAGCATGTAGAACACATTCTGCCATCCATAACCGGATATGAACCCTGCCAGTAGAGGGCCAACTGCAGCACCTGCAACATTCAAACAAAAAAATCACACCTGAATTACACAATCCGACGACCTGTTAAATATTTTGAGGTTATCTGGAGGTCAAACCATAGAAAGTTAACTTGAGTTATGCACATATCGAGTTGAGCCGATGTTTTTGCTTTGGCCGAACTTCTTCGCCCTTTTTTAGGTCAAATTGTACCCACCTATAGATCCTGTACCATCGATAATCGCAGTGACAGTAGCTAGAGCCTTGGAGTTCCCTTCCAAACTAGAATGCGTACCCAATTCGGTGGACACAACCGTCGTAATCAGAGCGTATGGACCATTCACCAGAGCTCCGACGATCAAAAGTAAAACTATGTTTGGACCAAGACCTGCTGAACTGAACCTCTGATAAATCAGCATCTGCAAAAAATCATCCGTTGTCGCATCCACTCCGTTTTCCCCGATTTCTCTCAAATCTTCCGAAAATCGCAAGAACTACTTACGAAAGGCGCGGCAAGTGCTAACATTCCTGAGCATACAGAAGCGGACATCTCCGTTTGATCGCTCAGTACACCCGCAGTGATGCCTCCGACGATTCCACCCACGTCGAAGAGGATGGTAAGATCGGCACTTGCGGAAGCACCCATGGTTGCTGCAAAGAAATTGGAGGAATTATTGACGATTCGGCTCTTGGAGAATGAGATTTTGAAAGATTTCCCGAAGGAAAATCTGAATAGCTTACATGATTCGTTTATGTACATCGGCAACCAATATAAGAATGTATAACTGACTAGTTTAGCGAAAAACAAGCAGAGTGAAAACTCTATGACTCCAGGGATGGCCAAAGCCCCGCAAAATCCTATCGCCACTTCTTTCTCTTCTTCTGTTGCTGTTGGAATCAACAAACTCCTCTCGGTCAATCTACGCTGTACTTCCTGAAAATAATCAATAAACTAAAGACATACCTTAATTAAATTATCAAAACCATATAAAACCATCACAACCAAGCGATAAAATGAATAAAAATGACAAAGTTTGATAAAAAACTAATTCTTTAATCAAAACTGTGAAAAACAAAATATGTATTTAAAACAAAACAATGCGATATTCAACAAACATAATTAAAGTTATTCAACTATAATTGTTCCAAAGCATTCTCACTATTCTACTCCTTTAACTTGAATTTGGTTCACGGAAAAATTAAATGATTATGAAAACACATGCACAAATTGACTACACTTACAATATTAGCACCAATAAATTAAAACATGCACTTACTACATCATAATGCGTCAAGTAATGAGCATTTCTGCTCAGAATGGCCTAAAAGAATGTATAAGTTAAAATCAGTACCGTACAAAATGAAGAAATGATGATTAGAACATTTATTTTATTTTTCAGCAAACTTGAAAGCGTATTAATATTCGCGAGAACATTTTTGAGCGCTCTTTTCACTAAAGCGAAAGGAAAAACTTGGCAACATGAAATATTTAGGGTAGTTTCATATCTCGAAAGGGGGCAAGTTCGTTAATTGGCAATGGTTTCTGACAGCTGTCAAAACAATTGTTTGAATGGTTTCTTGATCTGAACCATGCGAATCTACCGGACAAGGAGGATGAACAAGCTTCCAAAACCTCCTGACTTCTCGTCAATGCTTTTTTCTTTTATGGAAATGATCACTTGATTCTTGGTTGACATGAAACCATCTGCATGCAAACTGACTAAATATGTTAATAAACAAATTAGACTACATCAACCTAGTTCAGGTCTGTGCGAATGAAATTTCAAAAAGATGAAAACCTGATAATGGTTTCGAGACAAGTAAGTCCAGATGAATGATTGAACCTACCTGTTCACCTATCGATATTTCAGTGTCGTCAATTTCAGAGTCGAAACCAGAAGAACTGTCGACATGGGCTATCTGATTAACCATTCTATTTGACGGTCTCTGGTAAAAAAAATGGGTAGAATATAATGAAAGAATTTTTTTAATCGAAGCGGCAATTTTCTCAACCATTTTTGAAATTTATTACAAAGTTCAACTCAAATCATTACAAACGCAACATATTTCACATTTAATTTTTTATATTTTACAGTAAAATAAGGTAAGTTAGGTTTAAATTTTTCTAACTACAATAAATTTTAATCTGTATCAAATTGAATTGTCAGTGAATCGATGTATCAATCTAAGTTAACAGTCTACAAAGAAACTATATTTCAAGTGAACTAACGAAGAACTCACCTGACTTTCAACATCGTCTTCTTGAACAATGCCGACATCGACAGGTGTGCTAACCAAGAACAGGAAAATAATGAAACCAACACATCCCATTACCGCTCCTGGTACTATGAATGAGTAAGCCCAGTTGGACTCAACATAAGCAGCCGCTATTGCAGTTCCTGAAAAAATCAATTACGACATTTTCAAATCGTCCCAATGAATCGAATCCGAGAGGCTTACCCAATATATTTCCAAAACTGGTATGAGAATTCCACAGTCCAAAGATGAATCCTTTCTTAGTTTTTCCAAACCAATTGCCCATAACAGTGACAACACCCGGCCAACCCGATGTTTGGACTATACCTGCTAATATCTGTAAAAAAATCAATTCGTGACGTTTTGGAGTGGATAAATTATATTTTAATCTCTCACCTGGAATATGAGGTAATAACTCAAATAATGAACATTGAGTATTTTCCCCATTCCAAACATATAACTAAAAATTCCTGAGAGCAGCATTCCCAAACTGAGAAAATACCTCAAATTTACCCTTTCTGCGATAAAACCTGATACGAACATTGAAATAGCATATGAAAATAGGAATGCGGAGTCCAATTCTCCCAGCATTTGAGATGAACTAGCGTCAGTACCATCTAGAAATGAAAAATATGCATTACGTACATCGGACAATAAATACATCAAAGATTTTCTCTATGCGCAAATTCCTTACTGAATGGGGCCCAATCACACCACGTAGCATTTTCATATAGTGGAATATCAGATGGAGGTGTTAATTCGCTACAGTTTCGGTGCAAAACAGCTTTAACGACAGACATAGGTTTCCTACACATGTGAAAACATGTATATGCGAAGAAAGTAAGAGCAGCTACAAGAGCTTTATACCTAAAAGAAATTGAGCACGTCAGCAACATGCTTGAATTTATCAACATGTTAACTTACCCTCTTTCCCTGGAAATAAAGGAGCAATTGATGGAAGAAGCCTGAATGAACCTGATACCCCAAGGGACATCTCTCCTGCGTACATGTCCACTCATGATGACTGACGATTCAAAGATAGAATATTATCGAAAGTTTCCACTGGAATCAAAAAGAACAATGAAATAACCTTTTGAAATAATACATATTGAAAATTATGAACATACCTTGTGTATTTAGTCGTTTGGAAATGCAGCCCGACCTTTTTTCTTATATTATATCCATTTGGAAATAAAAATTTTCAAAGAAACAAAATGAATCTAACAGGGTGCAAGTCAGCAAAAGACTTATCTAACAAAGGTTGCCTCTGAACTGTTACTGACGTAACGAAAACGAAATGTGTAATGTTTACAACTTGGATCATGTCATATATATAACCATTTTCTAACCTATTCTCTCAGCTGTCATTAGTTTGTTGTTTGTTGTCAATTAGTACTTCCGGTCACAGAAGAGATACTAAAAAAGTGATAAGGGTGTTATGCACTGCTTCGAAATAATCATTTGAGCCCTTTTATCGTTAGAAAGCTTTTAATTCCGAAAAGTTGAGCTTTACCTGTCTCGAAGAAGAAAAGAATAATAACGACCCAATTATTGCCTGCTTACTTTGTAACTAGGCCCCAGATCATATTGCGCTCCAAATGGCACTATCGATTTTTTCAAAATTGGGTATTAGAAATAATTAAATATATGAGTGGTTGTTAAGTGTTTTCGAGCACAAATAGTTCCAGAAAAAAATCAAAAAGAAAATTAGATTAGAGAGTGAAACTTAATCTGATCGATAGGATGAATCGGAGTTAGATTTTTTCATTTTGAGTGAATTCTGAGGACTCAGGAGAAATAGAGAGTGAAATTCGTTTGAATCTCAAGCAATATATACTTTTCCTTTCATCAAATACTAGCGCATGGAAGAGAAAAACTCGAATCGAGAGCAGCATAAGTGTCACTTATGTGATATGCACTTATGCAGACATAAAGTGTTAGTAAATGAGTGCAAAAGATAAAAGATTGTAAAGCTTGAAATCTGAGGTTTTTATGTAAAAAAGCTCATATAGATCCATGTACAAAGAGATTCCAATTGAGATCACAGTGATCAGTTCCTTCTGCATTAATTTAATAAGAATTTGGCAATATTGGGATTAGTTTTTTATTCCTGAGACTTTTTTATTACCTAGTAACCCCCCTCTCTCACTACATATGAGGTGAACCTCATGATATTGAATTCCGGGAAAAGTATCATACACACTGTTAGCTCAGTTGGAGAGAGCACCGACCCGGAAAGTAGGAGACGCAGGTTCAATTCCTGCACGGTGTGTGACTTTTTCCGGAATTTCAAAAATTGTCTGCATGCCGCTAAAAATCTTCCTTTTTTATTAAACTTGCGGCCGTCCGATGTGCATTTGTCCTGATAATGGGCACGAGATGATCACGCAAATATTCGAATTTTTCATTCCATAAAATATTGACTTTTATAATCTCATATAGACGATTTTGATGGTAAATATTGACGAAGGGGACTTCCGAACTAATAATGTTGATTATTATCAGAAGCTGTTTGGTATTATACCTATTTTCAATCGTCAATAGGAAACAAACGATGAGTAACTATGTACTGAGTACTTCAATAGATAATATCATGAACTTGCCAACAAGTCTGAAGAATCTATTGAGCGAATTGTTAACAATTTAGCACTAACCTAAATTCGACAAAATTCTAGCCATTTTCAAATGAGTAGTAGTTATGACTTAGCGACATGTTTACGTCCAATTTTGTTACCCTGTTTTGTACGGAAAACAATTTTGACGATACCGTTTCAAAAAAGAATTGCTTAACCAGAGCTACATGAAAAGCTAACGAATTATTGTCCCAATATTCCTGGAATATCATTCGGGATCATGGAGGATTTTTTTGACAGCTGATGTCACACTTTTTTTGACAGCTGTCAATTTTTTTTTATCTCAAAAGCTCTTGACTTCAAGTCGATGCTTTATGTTACTCATTATTTTTACGCATTACTTTCTCGTTAATTGCCTGTTTTTGAAGTATTTCTTGCTTTAGGTTCAGTTTGACTTCGAAATGATACGTACCATTTCAGAATTAAATACAGGCTATTCCATAAAGGAGATACAAAAACATCGTTGTTTTCTTAATTGCCTACCATCATTGTTTAGTTGAAAAATTAGGAAGGTCATATTCTTCTACGTAGGACAAGATATGTAAACTGTACCTACAAGGTGTCTCAGAAAATTTATTTGCATAATTCAATTGATTATAAACCTATTTCGATCATTTCTTCTACTTTGGGTGATTTCAGAGGAGACCGTCAGATTTTACACTAGTCAAGGCAGTTTCGAAACAATGTTTGGTTTATGATTCGGGGCCTTTATTGGGAGTCTGCAGTCTGCACTTTTTCAAAAATACAGGATGGAAATTATGATAAGTTCAGATTAAATTTGCAGGTGGAAAAAACACTCTGTAAATTCCGTTTTCAAAAATTCGGTACCTGCTTCAGATTCTACCATAAATTCACATTACTAAAGCGTTTTTATTTTTTCTTGCACGCGTCCAGTTTTTCTAGAATTTTTTTTAAAGATGAACAATATCGTTGTTTCGCTCCAAGGCAGTGAGAATATTCTGAACTAGATAGTGAAGCTGTATCGTCCAATGATACAGAGCTCTTCGTGAGTCCTAAAGTAGTTTTTCCAAATTAGAAATTCATTTTTAATCTCTCAATTTATGATGCATAAAATCATTTAATCCAGAAAATATATTTAGCCTTATACCTTCGTAAACCAAAGAATCTACAACAACCAATACAGAATAAACATTCGAAACATATTATGAAAGGCAAAACTAAGTATTAACACAAAATTTAAATAGAATGTTCGAAATGATTTCTTCTTTTTTGAATACATATTCGCGACTTTTTTATTAAATTTCCAATTGACCTTTTAATGAGGGATTGATTTTGCTTTAAGATGTTACATTCCTCGAAAATTCTTTCAACTAGGTGTTCTCTTCTTCTGATTTCATCCTTATAAACTATTGTTGAATTGGGCTAAAACGGATATCTGAAGCACTGAAGATTTCATACGAACGCGTTCATCATATAGTTCGCGTCAATTTGGGCATGAGAAAAATTTCTGCAAAATGAATCCCCAAATGTTTGAATGTTGACCAAAAGCATGCAAGGGTATAGAAGCATCGCGTTCGATCTGTGCTCGATTTGAAAACGATGTAGACTTCTTAAACCGAATTGTTACTATGGATGAGACTTGGGTACATTTCTACGATCCAGAAACAAAGCAACAATCGATGGAATGGCGACACCAGGCGCGTACCCAGAAAGGTGTGTTGGGGGGGGGGGCTCAGCTTTTATCCAAAAATAGTTATGTTTTTTAACCATGAGAAATCATGAAAAACGAATAGGAAAATATTAAAGCATGCATTTATTTCTTGTAAATATGAATCTTCAAAAAACAAAAAAAAACAAATTAATATTGAATCATCTAAGGGTTTATTAGTTTTTAGTTATGAAATAATAAATGGAGATGTAATTATTTCTTAGGCCCTGTATGAAAACGATTTATAAGAGATATTGAGAGCCCTGTTTTTAAGATTGGGCACAAACTTGGTATTTTTTTAATGGAATACCCTGTATATTTAAACGTCAAATTTTTGCGAGTTTTTTGAATACCTTGATGTATCGCAACCTTATCTTCAATAAATTATAGCTTCAAAAATCAGAAAAATCCATATTTATGTTTGTTTTTTAATAGTAGGCCATGAATTCTTCCACACCTGCATTAAATTATTACTTTTTCGAAACGCCATGTGATTCAACCTTTTTATTCAATTATATTTTGAACATCAACTCAAAATATCACTTTTCAACATAAACTTAAAAAGATTGTAAACAAAAAAATATATCGGTACAGATTCAACATTATAACTGATGTAATTACAAGATTCTAATCAGACAATTTATTACATAAACCAAAAATAAACATATAGATCTAATGAAGTTGTTCAAACTGTCGTCCATTTTGTCTTATACATAAACCACACTGTTTCCATTCGACATTTAAAATTATTAAGGCCATCATCATTGATTTGGTTTGACTCTGTTTGTGACTCAGTTTTCTTGAATGCAATAAACAAAACAATATTTCATGCATGTTCAACTTTTATGCATGTGTGAAAGGATTCATGGCCTAGTATCAAAAACATCAATTTGGATTTTTCTGATTCTCAAAGTTAAAACTTATTGAAGATTGGTTTGTGATACATCAATGAATTCAGAAAAAAAATTGCGAAAATTTGACGATGAAATAAACAGGGTGATACATTTGAAAAATACCAAGTTTGTGTCAATCTTAAAAACAGTGCTCTCAACAAAAATTTTAAATACGGCACTAACTTCTATGTAAAAATATCCATTATAAGCAGTTTTCATTTTTTTCCTATCTTATACAGGGCCTAAGAAATAATTACATTTCCAAAAGTGAACATTTTCGTTTTCGCTCTGTATTTCAGGAACAAGGAGTAGTTGGAATATTTCTGTTTGTGGCTTTGAAAGTTTTACGAAAATGTGATGAAGGTTCGCGATAACCGCATGTCTCTATCTTCAATCATAGCTGAGATACAGTGCAATCTCAACCAAAATGGGACACAGTGTACCCAAATATTTGAAGCAATATGTATAAATTTGGATAGAAATCTCCGCTACATTTTTCTAGAGCTGAAAGTGCAGATGAAGCACATGATTTGGAATCATACGGTGTTGAAGTAGCCCACTTTTTTTCCATCTTTTTGATTCACTGGGAAGAATGAGGCTTTCGCCTGAGGAGGTAATAAAAGCTGTGGAGGACTGGTTTGCTGAACAAGAAGAAACATTTTTTTTTGAAAGGTCTAGAGACGTTGCAGGTTCGCTGTAATGAATGTATCCAATTAAGACAAGGGCGTAGCCAGGATTTATAACAGGGGGGGGGCAAAGTTTATAACAGGGGGGGCAAACCATTGTCATCCTCCATGGTCTTTCAAAATGTAAAATTTTAGGACTAAAAGAATAGGCAAATTTAATTCATTTTTTCTTTCAGGGGGGGGGCAGCTGCCCCCCCTGCCCATAGCTGGCTACGCCCATGAATTAAGATGAGAATATGTTGAGTAATAAAATATTTCGTCATTGAAATTTTGTTTGGTTCTATAGTAAGCTAAGAATTTTTCAATATATCCTCGTAGCTATACAGTGGTCTCAATGCAGAATGGAATATACAGGGTGTTCCAAAAAAGATTTATGAGAGCTCTTATAAAGAAGCGTTTCAGAGAGAAACTCAAGATACCATTGGCACTAGGCGTCTTGAGTAGCGTCTGCCATAGAGATAAGATATTCTTTTCTTTATCAGCGTCTGCTATCTAACGATCGATGGTTGGCATGGACGTCGCCCGAACGTCTAGTGTAAATCGACTTTTAGTGCAGGTGTTCGAAAAAACAAGGGAAATACTAATTTTAGCATTATGGTTGAAGTGGAATAAATTTCTCATCGACGATAAGGTTTATGCAGCTTGTTGACTAATTGCTTTTCTGCCCACGTCACGTGCAAATGCCAAATAAAGGGCATTGAGCCTAGAGCACAGCAATAACGTTGAGATAGTCATCGATATAGGGTAATCATCCATGTGAATGAAAAAGGCCGTCACGAAACACGAGACCAACCACCGATTGAATCAATAATCCAAAAGCTTTTCGCGATTTAGTAGCGGGCGCATGCTCAGCCGCTTTTCATTCTTGCTTCCGCATTTCCACATGCCCCAAAAACGCTGAAGCGACTGATTTTCCCGAAGAAAAGGTCTGCCTTAAGTGGTAAAAGATGTTAATGTTAATGCACCGAGATGATAACGATTCGCGATTTGAAATTCCTGCGGTGGCTCGGAGGTTGTTGTGAAACGAGTTAGAATAAAATTGCTAAACCGGAATACTATTTCTTGGACATAGTATCAAGTCGGCGTGAAGGTAATATTCGCGTTGACAGTTGATCATAGAATTCCGAGGCGATTGTTTGTCGGTTTTCACGGACCGCTCGATTTGTTTTACGTTATCGTCTTTTGTTTGTTGCGGTTGACGCGTTCGCGGTCAACGAGGAAGAATGGTTCTTTCTGGATGATTTAAAGTTTTGGTGCATTGTTCTGATTGTTGGATTTTATCAGAAAATGAAGCTGATACCGGTTGTCTATTTCGGTTTTACCGGAATGGACTGCAGGTTTTCGTCGCCCATGCTGCCTTGGATCGTTTCGGAGATAAGGAAACGGGACTACTGCGAGAAGGTATGGAAATCACAGAAACGGAATTAAAAAAAAATTCTGATGAGAATCGAAATCTAAGTTTTACAGGAACAACGATGATGGATTCGAAGGAATAAGTAAGAATAGGTTGTATGCGCTGAGAATCGAAGTTTTTTAAGGGAATGTGTATTACTCGCTTTTACGTTTTTCTTCGCATATTAGGCAAAAACCTGGTGAGCTGTAGTTTCATAAAAATCTGGACAAACGATTTCATTTCCATGATATCTCCGTCAATTTTCAGGATAAATGTATGAAATTCTCAGTATACATGCGGAATAATATTTTGCAGAATGTGTATTAATCAGTTTTTCTGTTTATTGCCCCCTGAATTTTTAAATAAATGGTAAAGTAGGAACTGTATTGGTGATATTTTCAACCAGGTTTTTTTCCTAATTTACGAAGAAAAACGGAAAGCTAGTAATACACATTCTGCAAAATATTATTCCGCATGTATACAGAAAATTTTATACATTTATCCAGAAAATTGACGGAGATATCATGGAAATAAAATCGTTTGTCCAGATTTTTATGGAATCACAGCTCACCAGGTTTTTGCCTAGTATACGAAGAAAAACAGAAAAGCGTGTAATACACATTCTAGAGAAATGATTAAGGGGCAGTATCACCTTTTGAATCGTGGTGAATCTCCATTAAAAAGTGGTCTCTTTATTTCTCGGGTAAGTACCCTAATTTACGACGTAGAGACTTAATTTTTTTCAAATTGAAGTTGAAGAACGTCCCGAGGGCAAATAGTTTTCTTTTTTTCGATTTAATTAGTTTTTAAATTAAAAAAACCAGGATAATCGTTAGATCTGGGGTTATTGAATATGTTTTTCGTTTTTCATGCATACAAGCTATATTTTTGAAAAATCATCATGAAAATTTTTGTAGTTTATAGAAGATTAAATTGCCGAGGGCAAATAGTTGCGATTTTTCCAAAAAATGATTAATAACCGTCGGAAAAAAATCATTAATTGTAGTTTCCAAAACGCTGAAGTTCAACCTTTTTTTTCAATTGAAAAACTAATTATGTCGAAAAAATCAACTATTTGCCCTAGGCAATTTAATCTTCTATAAACTACAAAAGCTTTCATGATGATTATTTCAAAAATATAGCTTGTACTCATGAAAAACGGAAAACATATTCAATAACCCCAGATCTAACGATTACCCTGGTTTTTTTAATTGAAAAACTAATTAAATCGAAAAAAAGAAAACTATTTGCCCTCGGGACGTTCTTCAACTTCAATTTAAAAAAAAATCAAGTCTCTACGTCGCAAATTAGGGTTCTTACTCGTGAAATAAACAGACCACTTTTGAATGGAAAATACGGGAATTAATGCACGACATGAAAAGATGTGATGAAAGCACCTTATTTTATTAGAAAACCTTGATACTTTCTGATTCTTTATGTTTTTTACTATTGGCTGTTTTAGGAATTTGGAAAACAACGCCAATTTCAGTCGGAGAACACTTTTTTGATTTCTTAATCTGTTTTTTAGGCACAAAATTCTGTTTTCAATTGGTTTCTTCTCATAAAAATTATTATTTTAAAACATTCTGAATATGTTGTTATTTATTGTGTTCTCGAAATTATTTGTATACTTCTCGAAAAATTTATTTATTTGGAAATGAATAAACGCAGTCTGAAAAATTCCTGTTGTTTGAATGGTCCTATGGAGACTTACAAGAATTTGAATTTGAATTCGATCTCTACCGTCCAACAAATTTTTACCAGAATAATCACAATTTTCATCTTATTATTGATCCAACAAATTTAATTCCAATCGATATTTTTGCGCTCTTTATTCAGAAAGCGAAATGAAAACCTCATTCTTGGACTCATCAACTTGAGTTATCATTTTTCCCAATGGGTGCAGACAAGTAAAACTACTTTTGAAAATCTCTGCCAAATTTTCACCATTTTTATAGTGAATTTTAATTATTTTTGTTGAAGTGACTATCGTTCCATTTTATGGATGGTGTAGTCTACTGACAGCAGCAAAAGTGACATCTACCGAAATAGAATTCATAAATTTGCCTTTAAAACCTTACATTTTCGAAAGAATTCGGTTTACTTCCATCCCCGATTGTTTACAGTCATTACTGTTCAACCATCAATTATTTATAGCAATTCTATTCACTGAAATTTCTCATGAACATTCGTGATTGACGTCGAGAATTTCTTCATGTAATTACAAGTTGAATAAGAACTCCAGCTAATGTCCTTCGCTCAGAATGTTTATTTCCTGTTGTTTCTTTCTGGTTGGAGTTTGAACGAAGAAGAGGATTGGATTGTGGAAAGAAATTCTAACATATTTCTCTTTAAATTTCTTGCGACTTTTTTTAGTCTGTTAAGTTTTTTTTTCGTAATAATAAAGGTGCTATGCTATGAGATACATCTTCATTGTGAATAATTTTCAAATGCATATCTCATTGTCCCTCATCAAGAACCAATGAAAATAATAAACAGGGTTTTACGTTGATCGATCCACATAACTATTCACATTTGTTATATTAACCAACAACCTTTTTATTTGAACTTCAAAGAAACATAATTCGGACGTGGTCTCTTTTAAGTTTTGACCAAAACTTATTTCCAAAATTTAAATTATTGATCAGATCCCCATATTATTATTATTATTATTAACAAAAACTAGAGGATAACGTCCTTAGGACATAACCTAATCAATGAGGGAAATGAACTACCATAAGTTTTGCAGTTTCAGTTGGTTGCTACCACAGTAAGTGTTATGTGGCACTGATATGCCACATATGATGAATATTTCTCATCTGAATTTGAATTGAATTATATGAGATATAATTTGGCATCAATTCTCAGTGAAATATAGTTTTAGCACTTCATATTGTGACCAAACCGTTTGTAACACGTTTTTCAATTTTATTTTCATCTACGTGCCTAACGAATCGAATAAATACGATAATTAATCTCCACGAGTCGAATATAATAATTTTCCTGATTTAGGATTCGCCTGATCATGGTCATCTACCTGAAATCCTGAATAAATTCAAATTTAATACTTGATATACGCAAACTTTTCTTGATTTATTGAACGAAAATGGAAAAGTGACAAGATAACTATTCTAACTCATGTTTATTTTTTTTAATTATACACAAACTGGTGTATTGAATGCTAATTTGAAAGTCGATGAAATATACGATTAAGGATGCAATTGCTGTTATTGGATAACGATTTGTAACTCGATATAATGGTTTTATTGTTTGCGATGTTCGTTCCATGAATCATTTGAGGCATTGTGGCACAACAATGGATCCAGGAACCATGTTTCTTTTTCATACAGACGCAGAATTGAAAACGTTTAGAAAAAAAATTATGGCATGGAAAAAACAACTTAAAGCTAAGTGTCGTTTCTGTTAATCGAATGGATATATTTCATTATGAACTTTAACAGCATTATACAATTTTCCACTCATAAAAAATAGTATATTGAACTTTCTCTTCCTATAATGAATTTTTTGTGAATTTTTTTTCAAGAAAGTTAATTTAGAATCGATTAATTCAATCAGTGTTGCGATGTTATGATCTACGATCGAAAACAATTGCTGAAATATTCCGAAAATATTTTTTTTTGATTCAACACCGTGAGTCTCGGAAATGAAAGAGTTTGGTCCAATGTCTGTTGGAAAATTGTCCTTATTTCATTACTACTGTTACCATATCAGTTTGTCACTCCTTCTCAGAAACACTCTGTAGGTACACACTACACAGGAAATTGTTGCTTTAAATTTCTAAAATAAGGCTTTCAGTGAACTAGGCCATTATTAATTGTAATAGCAATTTATTTTGATTGAAATGCTGGAAACACAGTTAGTTATACCATTTTGGAATCTCAATGAAACAGCCATGTTTTTTTATTTATCTTTATCATTGAACTATTGATTTCAGATAGAAACTACTACATCTATTGGAATAGATTGAGGATATATTGATGATGCAATTTAACTTTCTGTAGTTTTCGCACTAAATCGATTTAAGATGCAAATTTGGTTGAAACGTTATGCAAAACGGAGCATGATTATTGAAATTTAAGTTTAATTGAATTCCTTTATTCCTCAATCTATTTCAACATGAATATGATACTTCTTCAAGTTTTGCTCATGATGAATTCACCTTCAAAATAATTGAATTCATATGCAGATTTTTCATACGTTTTCTTAATTTTAAGAGTTCATACTGATAGAATATTCAGTTTTCATTTCGCAGAATCTCTTGTAAAATTCAAATGATGCCACTAATTTGCAATTCTTGTTATTTCTCGTTTGCACTCGCATTTAAATAAATATTATCGGCTTCTCAAAGTTAAATGGACCAGTCTGGGAACCAATCTACAGTGATTGCTATCGAAATGTACCTACTCTTTGAAATTCAGAAAGGACAATAAGGGACATGGAAGGTATTTATTATTTTCTGGGTTCAAGATAAGATAATTATCCATCATCATAGTTCTTTATTTACTTGAGTCATATAATAACAATTCTAAACTTTAGCAATGTGTTTGACAATAGGGTGAGAGTATTTTGATAACTAGGTATTCATTACATTGTCTCTGTTAAATATGTACAAAGGTTATTAGTGATTCCCATCGAATGACTATTAACGAGTCACTGTTGAAATAAAAGAAGCGCCAAAAATAGTCAACGGAATGTTGATAATGGTCTGCAGTTGATTAGCTGAATATTTTATTGGGTGATTATTCGAATCTTGCAGTCGATTCTTCTGGAATTCTGCAGAGAAGACTCGAAATAAATGGAATATAATAAAAATTCTTTGAAGGAATCCATGGGACCCATTACGGTCGAGATCACAACGAGTAGGAACACTAATCCGATAGAGGCGCCACCGTCCATTATATGGAATATTACATAAAATGGAATGAATTATGAATGAAATGTACAATGGCACTCTCTATCCGAAAATAGCTGCACTATGAAATTAGTGAAATGCACGTAAAGAAGGAACTATTTCTTTCTATATATTTGAATTTGGCCATTCTCTACCAATTCCGTATTTCACGTTGATTTTCTGAGCGAAATTATTTGTAGATTCACTTTTAATCGGAAGTTGAACTATTTTCATGGGTCTTTCGTTTGAAATAAAACAGAAGCATGCGTTGGGTTATGTTCTTCTATTTTTGAAAGAAAAAAAAACTTTTGAAATGAAATCGATTTCAATTATTTCAATAAGAACTCCAATCCTTTCTGAGTTTACTCACAAAATTTTAGTTCTCAAAGTGAAACGATTTTCAAATGCAACTCGACATAAAAACACACTTAAGATTGTGAATTATTTTCTAGTCTAAAATCAGTCAAGATTATTTTCGGATCAAAATTCGAGAAAATTATATTCAGAATATTCCTGGGATATCCCATGGAGAATATTCAATTTGGAATTCCCTATGACTATTCTGGAGACATTCTTTAGAAAATATTCATTTTGGAATATTTTCAGCATATTCTTCCATGGCAATTCCTGTCTATGCGGCAGGAATTGGGGCTGTAACCCAAAAATACTGCGATGGATGTACGTCATGATTGTAAGACCTATAGTCACATATGGGGCAGTAGCCTGGTTTGCAAAGACAAGCGATGTAATGATCAAGAAAGTAAGCACTGAGAAGAACTTCAGGACAATGCTAAGTAAAAGAGAAGAATGGGAAAGGGAATACACCAACTACAATCTCAAAGAAAATACAATGAAATGGTATACTGATGGTTCTAAAACCGCTACAGGAGCTGGCGCTGGGATTTATGGGACAAGTACCTACCAAGTGTGCACTATCGCTAGGCTCCTGTACAAGCGTCCTTCAAACGGAAATACTTGCAATCGGAAGATGTCTTGATATACATCTAGAAAGAAACTATCAGAAGTGCGATATAGCTATTCATACAGATAGTCAAGCTGCTATTAAAGCACTGAGCTCCTACGTCATTGACTCAAAGCTGATTTGGGAGTGCCGAAACAAACTCAATGAGGTAGGCAAGAAGAATAAGGTCTTTTTAATCTGGGTTCCCGGTCATTCGGGAATCGTAGGAAACGAAGAGGCCAATAAACTGGCCAGAAAGGGCGCACAGACGCCACTCACTGACCCAGAACCCTTCTGTGGTATAGGAAAATGCACCTATAAGAAGGAATTCATGCTGAAGGAGAAAACCGAAAGAGAAAAACTCTGGCGGAATCTCCCAGGAATGGATCACTCCAAAAAGTTCCTCCGGAACTTTGAAACTGCTAGATCCAAAAAATATCTGGATCTCAGTAAAAACCAACTTCATCTACTCACTGGCTTTCTCACAGGACATTGTCGCCTAAAGAAGCATCTGTTGAGAATGGGTTTATCGGACACTGATGAGTGTAGATTCTGTGGGGAGGAGGAAGAAACTCCTATTCACCTGGTTACCGAATGCTATGCCATTGTAAGCCAAAGGAAAGATAGCTTTGGACAAGAAACTTGTAGAAGTGGGGAGTTATCCTCCTTGAAGCCGTCCCAGATACTGGATTTCATCAAATCTCTGGAACTGGAGGGCGAGCTGTAGGAGGCGCGATGATGACAGCTCTGTCAGGGGGCACAATAGACCTTAAGGTCGCAGTGGACTGTAACCCCTTTTCACTATAACTATAACTATATGGCAATTCCTGGAATATGCTACATGGGATATGAATATTCTATGAATTTTCTACGAATATTCGGAATATTCAATATACCCATAAAATTATGCACATTCATGGAATATTCTAAGGATATCTATCTAGTGCTGTTTTAGTGTGTATCCATTGACGTCGTGTAATTTTTGCATGACTATATTATTGAAAATCAACTTCATCTCCGCTCGTAGTCAAACTTTGTGCATAACAAAAAATACCATTAAATTCTTAACTAACAACTCGATGTTAATTGAAAGAGTAATCGAGTAATTGTACATTCATCTCATTGACCTTTGATGGTACAAAGGTGCTACTTCGAGTTCATTCATTAGTGATCCAACGCATTAAGTCGTAAAATGGTAGGAATGATTTATCTTAACCTGCAATTTATGTAATATCAGGTATTTTGGCTGACCTTTGCAAAGATCGTAAATACAGAATTTGATGGACAGTATTATTTCGTTGCTACATGAATAGTCTTTTCGTATGTAGATTTTTATGTCAGGGTGAAGATTTTGTAGAGGTTATGACCAATATATTTATACCTCAGTCCGAAAAAATTATTGGCAGCAGCTGGTTAAATGAAAAAATCCAAATCTGAATTTTTATTAGCACACATTAGTTTAAGCATAAAATCATACATGTAAAAGTACATTGAATTCAGTCTTTCAAATCACTCAGAGAACATGGGACTCTTCTCATAATCGTGCAAAATATTCCTGATGAGATTGGGATGTGCATACATTGGTAGTTCTATTGTGTTCGCTTCAATGTATTCCACAATTTGATCTTCAATCTTATCTCGAAGGGTAGAATCGTTAAACAGCCGCAAAAGTTCTTCTTTCTGATATTTATTGAGCTGAAAAACGAATTTCTTCAATTGTGAACGTGAATGATGTTAGTCGAAACAAGAAAGAACACAATAAGAGCTTCAAACACATGAAGAGGTCACCTTTTTTTTTCACTTTATACAACCTAAACAATTCAACACATCGATATAAAAAAACTATAAAAGTATAGAAGCAAAACTGAATATTTTGTTGCTCTCTTCTGTTTGTACGACTATCTTTTACACTTTAAAATGACAAATGATTTCTGGACAGAAGTTGTCAACACATGAAAAGATTTTGTTGGGTCTCAACACCAACAAAGCCAGTAGATCCGACGGAGTCCCACCGATTGTTCTCCAGAAATGTGCCTCCGAACTAACACCTGTCCTCTGCAAGTTATTCAACCACTTTTACAAATTGGGTGTTTTCCCATCCAACTGGAAAATCGCAAGAGTACAAGCAGTCCCTAAAGAAGGCCAAACCTAGCAACTACAGACCTATCGCTCTGTTATCTAATATTTCAAAGGTCATGGAAAAAGCATCAACTTCGAGCTCATGAAACATCTGGAACACTAAGGAATTATCAACGATAGGCAATATGGTTTCCATCATCAGAGATCCACTGGTGCCTTGTTCGCTTACGTCTCACATATATGGTAGCTATCTATTGAGAAATATGGTGAAACCCTAGCCGTAGCACTGGATATCTCCAAGGCATTCGATCGAGTCTGGCATCAGGGACTCCTCGCCAAGATTCCATCTTATGGCGTGCCCCCAAAGCTATGTTGTCTGCTGGCTAGTTTTCTCTCAAACAGATCTCTCTATGTAGTGGTCGATGGAGTTTCATCTGACTCTCTACCCATAAATGCTGGTGTTCCGCAGGGATCAATTCTGGCTCCAACACTATTTCTGCTTCACATCAACGATTTGCTGGAAGCAACTTCGTGTCCAGTGTACAGCTTCGTGGATGATAGTACCCTCCATACCGCCTTTTCTTCTAGGGCTCCAATACCAGCCCGCCAAATTAGAAACGAACGAGGAAGCAATGTTCACAATATAAATAATATCGACTAGGCAACAATTCCTGAATGGGAATCTAATAACTTGGTAGAGTTCAACGAGAACAGAACACAAGCATTCTTTTCTCTAGAAAAGCCGATCTAACTGTGCCCAGCATAGAATTGTCGGGAGTGACCATACCATTGAAGTAATCCATTTCGATGCTTGGTATTACTATCGGCAGTAACCTTTCTTGGGAGAATCACGTGAGATCCATTGCTAAAAGTGAATCCCAAAAACTTGGTTTTCTGTTCCATGCCAGGAGCTATTTCACCTCAGCTCAGCTGCTTATATCTATAAGGCACAGATTCGATCTGTACTGGAATACTGTTCCCATATTTGGAGTGCTGCACCTAAACAAATCCCAAAAATCTTGGATTCTGTACAAAAAAGGGCAATTCGTCTCGTCGGTGATGCCTCGCTTAGAAACTCGCTCACTTCTCTAGAATAGATATTTGCATGGGCGATGCTCTTCTGAATTATCAGCAATCGTTCCCCCTCTGGCAGTCTCTTCGAGACTAACCCGTCAAGTTAAGTCTTGCACATCCCTTCGTGGTCACTTTGGAGACCTGCAGAACATCTCTCTTCAAAGACTCGTTCATCCAACGAACAGCGAGGCTTTGGAACACATTGCCTAGGGAGGTGTTCCCCGAGGCATATTACCTCCAGAAATTCAAGAAGAACATCAATTCCTACCTGCTTGCCCTTGGTTCTCACGATGTTCTCTGAACATGTGAAACCACAATTAAAAAAAAAACGCCATTTCACATGATCTGCTTCTGCGCATTTTTGCACCAATTCCTGCTAAATAGTACTGTTTGGGGAGGCAGAGCTAACCTAACCTATAACAGCAGCCATAATGCCTTTACTTAATCCTTCATTTCTAGCAAAAAACAGCTGGTACTTACATGTTTCCAGTTATTGTCCACCAGATGACCGTAAGCAGTTTCTGCTAACGATTTTCCATTATCCATCTGCAAAACAGAATACATTACAGACGAAACTCTGTAGAAGAATCGAGCAGCACAAATAAACGCCCATCAGATTGAAATTGTACCTCAATCTACAGTATTATTATTATATGGGGTCTATTGGCTAAATAAAAACCATGGATAATATCTCAGTAGCATTGAAAACGACCCTTCCCTGAATGCATCACGATTTACCTCAGTTTCCAAGATGATATCGTAGATCTTCTCCCTAACCTCCTTGAACCTATCGTAGTAGATGGCGCAAGTCCAAGGCTCCTTAAAGAACTCCAACAGATCCGGAACCATCATCAGCTCGAACCTCAGATGAAGGTTGTTCAGCATCCTCACGTGCTTGCCCCAGATTTGGAGCAGACTGTTCACGTATATCTCCTGCAACATTAACTCTCCAAGATCTCAAGTTTAAGGTCGACTCGGTCTTACGTCTTTGCTCAGGCAGGTTATTGTTTCCACCACTTTGAACTCGTTGATGTGAATCCTGAAGTAACCTTGCCTGTTTAGGTTGTCCAGGTCACCTGTTACGTAAAGTTGACCCTGTATGTCACGATTTTTGGACATAAATAGTTGTGTTAAAGATTGTTGGAGACTAAATTTGATCGTTTACTGTTTGTGGTTTTCCCGTCGAGCCTTCTAGTCTTTGACAGCCTCTTCCAGAGAGGGATTCATAGGAAATACCACACAATCTACGCCTTAGGGCTAATCCCCAAAAGGAGAGGAGGACTCTTTTGATGGAATACTTACAAAATCTGCTCTGGTAACTTCCAGTTCTGCTGGTATCTGTTTGCCAGGTTTGGTGATATGACAGTAATTCAACCTTCCAACCACAGTGCACACTTTAACGATAGGTTTCGTGAATGAAGGCAAAGCATCCAGTTCCTTCTTGGTTTGAATCGGAAATCTATCAGGTTTTTCTAGCCTAAAGCACAAAAAAAGTTAACTACCTCTTCTAGTTCCCCTGCAGAACTATAGTATCAGAAAAATGATATTTCTTGAGGATTACTTTAAAATACCTCCTTGGCTTATACTCCTCTGGTATGAGCATATTTCTTATGTGCAACCCTAGCTTATGTCCGACCTCCTCCGAATTGTAATAAAGATGAGAAAGATGATCTGCGTGATATTTCCTTGAGTACTTGGTCACTGGGCCAGCGGCGTAGATGTTGGGGTCGTTCGTTCGGAAATTTGCGTCTATGACCAATCTTCCTTCGAACAAAAGTAATGAATTCAAGGAAGAAACACTAAAAACTGTCGTAATTAACCCAACGTGGTCCAATAGGAATTTTAACTAAAATTTCTTATCCAACTGCGATTTGCATCTTCAGAGGTATCTCAGTTGTAGGTTCTAACCCTACGATTGACTGCTCCGAATTGGTGGTATAGCATATCGCTGGCAACCACGCAATGTAAGCAATGGTAGTCTCCTCTTTTCTGTTGTTTTTGTGCTTATAGACCTCGATGGCCATTATATCCATTTCCTACTTGTATGCCAGATATTCAGGCTCAAATATACGTCCAGCTCTCTCAACAAGTGTTTTGATCACACTCCGCTTTTGTTGTGGATGGTGATTGAACTCCTTGTGCAGATATCTGTCTGTGTGGGTAGGTTTTCTTTAAACCTTGTGTCCTAGTTTGCCATTAGGTTTCCTAGAAACCAATACATCCAGGAAAGGTAATGCATCATCTTTCTCTACTTCCATGGTGACCTTGAGGCTTGGGTGCCTACTATTGAGGTTATCAAGGAAGAATTCAGTTGCTCTCCACCATGTCTCCACACCACGAAGGTATCCAAATATCACAGCCATTTGATTGGTTTCTTTGGGGCTGTTTCAAAGGCATTCTTCTTGAATTTTTCCATGAAGAGGTGGCAATGGCAGCTTACCTTTAAGGTTAGTTCAAATTCCTATTGGACCACGGTTAGATTTAAAGATTTAAGATTTAAAAAGGGGCGTTTAGACTTTGCTTAGCCTCGCAAACACCTTGACCTGAAGATCTATTGTGCCACAAAGTTAGAAAGCCCTGAATATCTGAATTTGAAACAATATTGTTCCTCAAATTGGCCAAAAAGTACAAACTTACCATCGAAAACTAGACCAGAGTCTACTATAGCGTGGAATGTTTTTCTGCTTATGTATTTCTGGGTGAAAAGGAATATACATTTGCACTGAAGAGTCAGCAGCCTTGTAGCACACTCGAATTTTACCAACTTCACATAGTTCGTTTGCACGTTTAGGTCCCAATCGTTGAAGAAACCCTAAAAATGAAACAGGGTACATCTTGAAGGCAATTTTATTCTACCTCAAGACCTCAACTCCAAATTGGTATCCATATTGTTCAAACATAACAACATGAAAACGAACACTCAAAAGAATTTGACTCCATGTATGTCATCTATTGGGCTCTTAAGAGATGATCAAGGAAACTTACCTGATACAGCGTGATACCTTCCTTCTGCAGTATCCTTACGATCGCTATCTCAATATCTGGATCATCGTATATCAAATTATCGTACGATATCAAGTTTTCAACATCAAAAGTCCTACTTATGGGATTCACGAACACCAAAAGATCTCTTGGGATTCCGTATTCAATGAGAGCAGCTAGTGCACAATGGCTCCTCAAGTCATGGCCATAAACTATAACTTTACCTAAGGCAGAAGATGATCACTATATTTGAAGACCCACTCATTTTAATTTTCCTCGCGTTATTCGAAACTGAATTTTAATGAACCAAAAATATCACCATGAGGAACCCCAATTTCGAAATTAAATTATCTCTTCCAAGAAGAGTCTTACCTTCAGGATTAACGTCCTTCACCATAATCTCAGCCAGCTTCTTCAGAGCGTACGTAGCATCCGTGTCAGTGTTAACAATGAAGACGTTCGCTGGTATATCGCTGTAGCCTCCCTTGGTCAGGGTGGGAGCTTGGTACTGCTCTCCTACGCATAGGACGAGGATGTCGTAAGGCAAGAAGGTACCGTCGTTCATGATGACCTGCTTGTCCTGCCTTTTAATTTGGGTTATGACGCTCGGCGTAAAATTCAAATGGGCCCTCAGGGAGGTCAGATGCATGTAACGGTGGTTGAAGTGGCCCCTGTGGATGAAGAAGGTGTCCCTTGCTCTGTTCGGTGCTTTCTGATGGGCGAGGCCGTGAGGGGAGACCACCACGACGCTAGTGAAGGTCACCTTGAATGGTCAAACCAACCTTATGATTAACATAAGATATGAAGATGTAAGGACTAAACTGGTTTAACCACCCTTGGTGACATTTCTTTTGGGGATTCAAGGGACCCAAAACATAAGGTGCTTGTTTCCATGCCATCCAAATGATCCCAAGATGAAGTGTTGAAGAAGAGAATTGGACATGGAGGAAATTAAGAAGAGGCAGAAGTTACCTCCTCACTGGATTCCTTACAGGGAATTGTCGACTTAGGAAGCAGCTAATGGTTCTAGCAGAAACCGTTGATAAGAGTTTCTGTGGAAGGTATGAGGAAACTCTGAACCTAGCGGTGACAGAATGCTTCGCCATTGCTAGCCAACGCACAGAATACCTTGGACAAGAAACTTGTAGGAGTAAGGATGCAATCTTCTGGAGACCATTCCAGATATTTGAGTTCTTTAGAACTCTGTAACTGAAGGACAAGCTGTAGACTACGTAATAGTGAGGGAAGATATTGAGAGGGCACCATAGACTTTGAGGTTCCAGTGCAATGAAACCTTCATAAATCTTCACATCTACAGAGCCAGAAGTAGAGAGAAATGTGGAACTCAGGAGGAAGAAACTTATTTACCAGAAGGTCTGGAGAAGAAGTACAAATCAGAGTCTCCAGGAACGAAGAAGCCGTGTCTCCCGATCCAATCACCACGATCCTTGCGTTAATCTCTATCCTCGATATGCTGGACAGCCTCGTCATCGACAGAAAGAGAGAAAATGGCGTGTCGAGTTTCGTGATGTGATCAGCCGGCATACAATCACCTGCAAATACACCGATTCACCCTAAATTAACACCAAATTTCCTCATATACGAAACCCTTCAGGTACTTTGGTGAATAATCTTGCACCATCCTTGGCATGATCGGTATGAACTGCTGTATGACGTTACAAATCGGTCTCTGTCTCTCCTTGGACATATCTTCGGGAGTGATGACGTAAAAGATGACAGAGTAGTCGCCCAACGTGTGCATCTGGGTGAGGAAGAATGTGGAGAAGTTCTGGAAGACTGGATAGATGAGGAGGTTCTCGACCACGGCGTAGCTGCCCTTCACTTGGTGTCTCTCGTCCACCCATTTGTACATGCCGTAGTGGGACATTATGTAGTCCAACTCGACACTCTCGCTGAGGACTGTCAAGGAGAAATATAATGACCACGAAGCTGTGGATCCATTTTACAGTCTGTTGAAGTTTCATACTTACCTGCAAGACCAACGATCTGCCTGTAAGCGATCATCAAGAAGCACAGATTGCTGCTGTTCTCGTATCTAGGATCGTTGCTCATCGCGAACTTGACCTCCTCCATAACTTTCCCCAAGTTGTGCATCTGATGCAGAAACTCAGCTATGAAAGGCCTGTCCTCCCAGATGGCCATCCTGACCACAATTTCAGGCTGCACGGCGTTCCTATGTAGCACGAACAGTTCGTGAGGGAACTTCCCGTCGCTTCTGGGCGGAACCCTGACGAATCTCTCTAGAAAACCGACCGGTGGATGAGTTGGGGGTACGCAGATGCAACAGTAGTTCCTTTCCGGGAAGCTTTCGAAGGAGGCTTCTATGAGGAGTTCTAGGGCTTCTTCGTGGCCTTCTTTTGCTGACACTACCTCCAGGACGAAGGCGTTTTTAGGGCCGTAGAATTTGGGAATGGGTTGGGAGACAGGACGGTCAACTGTAAAGGGTTCAAATATACAACTTTTGGTCTGTCTTGGTCTTAAAATGCATACGTGGACGAAAGATCTGCGTTCCCAAAGTAGCGCTAGTAGTAATACTTCTTTTGTTCTCCTTCATCGACTCCATGAACAAGTGGCTATCGTAATCGTCGAAATTCAACGCCGACGTCACGATCTCCGATACTGCCTCTTCCTCCATCTCTTCAGGTACTGTTGGAACGGCGAGCATGTCGAATTTTGGATCACCGTGGTAATCGCTATCGTCAGTTACGACCCAGGGTAGCAGATCGTAAGCAGAGTCCGACAGTCTCCAGTTCTCGTCTATGGCTTTATCTTCGTCTTCTTCAGGCGTCGGTGGTCTCCAGGTCTTGGAATGACGTAGTCTAGGCAGAGCTGTGAGCTTCTGGTCGCTGAAATTGGAGAGTTGGTTGATTAAGATGGTTGATTTCAGTGGGAGACAGAATATTCTAGCTCACATGGCATCCTTGACCTCGATCTCATCGCACTCAGGGCTACCAATCGAATCCTTCTCGTGCGGCTTTCTCAGACCATGAAAACAAGCCAGCTCGAAGTTTTCGTTCAGAATCTCGTAGTTCACCACTTCGTTCATAACTATAACTGCCACTGCGTATCCTTCGTACTCTGCCACGATGATGCTTCTGGTAGAATCAGGAAATCTGGTCAAAAGCTCTGCGATGTAGTAGTTGCCGTACATCTCGTGTAGTCTCGGTGAAAACTTAGCTATCAGAGGTACCAGATCGTCATTGTCCTCCTCAACAGCCTTTCTTATCTTGTAGTTGGTCATGTAGTACTGCCTCGCCATGAGTCCCAGCGTGGTAGAAATGGTTGGATTGACGTAACCTGGAGAAAGTTGAATTCAAGCAACTTGAAGTCATGGTACTACCCTCAGTTCTTTGTTTTGGAAGGTTGTTGGTTCTTGAAAGGATCATCACTCACCTCTTGGGAGAATTCTGGAAGCATAATCCCCCAAAAAATTGATCGTCTTGACTCCAGGTGGTATGGTGACCATGACGTACTCCTTATACTTCTGCTTATTGAAGAAATATTGAAGGATAGGCTTGAGGAACACAGATGCGAACTTCGGCTTCCAAAGCAAAAGCTGGATCCAAATGCTGTTTCTTTGGGTGACGCTGTCGCAACCGAAAAGGTTACGCATCCACTGGAGCCAACACCAAGGGGGTACAGAGCTTATGTTGGGGTAGTTCATGAAAGATACAGCTCCTACTATTTCGCCCTCTGGATTGAGAACGCCTAGAGACAGATAGGCGTTGTACCTGCAAGGTTTAAAGTGTCTTAAATGGTTTGAGGCCATCTGAAGTGAGATTCTTTTATAATATTCATTAGTCCTTTTAGAGCAGCCAATGCTTCTCTGGTTCTGCTAGAGCTTTAGAGCATAAACTCTTCGAAGATCTACTCACAAAACTTCGTAGACGTCAACAATCCCAAAGACTTGGATAGATTCCTCCGATATAAGTTCCTTGAGTTCAGGCACATGCATGGGTGTTAAAACGATCACATCTTTCTTGTGAAGAGGAGGTATCTTCTTATCTACATAAGCGCAAGCGAAACTGGCCAATCGGCTGCCACGAGCTGAACTGCTTTTGGTTTTTGAGTCTGACTTGGTGACGTCCATATCGAATTACTGTTTCTTTCAGAATTGCGGAATTAAAATTGTTGTGGTTGCACCTCAATTTGATAGTTTATCTGTCAAGGGCTTTTGAATCCGTCATTTTGTGTCATAAATGACGAGAAATTTCTTAAGCCATGCACACACGATGTCATCACAACAGGATTTTTTCAAATTTCTTTGTTTGGTGCTAGGACAAAATATTATAAAAGACAAGTATCAGTTCAAAAAAAATCTCCTTTGGTTCTTGTCTATATTATATATCCTTTTATACTATCCATTATTTTATTGTTTGTTTTATTACAACTGAATTTTGCTTCCTTTCTTGTTTGTAAAATTTTTTTCGTAGGAGTTTCAACCATACTTTCTATTTTAAAATATTTATTGCAAAAACTGGATCGAAAGAAATATAATTTGATTTGAAAATTTAAAGAAGTATGATAATAAAGTAACAAATAAGCAATATATTATCATAAAAAGATATAATATAGTTAGGAATTGATTATGCAATATGTTCTTTTCGCTCTTGTATGATTATGTTTGTTCAATTTAGCTTATTGTTTTTTTATATTACAGCTAAGCCTTGGTGTAGAATATGGAACCCTTCAAGGCTATAACCAAGATTTTGAACTACAGTTTTCACACAAGATAAGCCAGATGATAAGATTTTCGCAAGCTGATGTAGATGCAACTACTTTCCTATACATTTTGAAGGATGACAATGAAAAACTTCTTTATTGCTACATGTACCAAGCTCAAAGTCCTCAAGATGTGAGTATGAGTATAATTTTCCTGTATTGCTGTAATAATTTTATTTATTCTTCCCAGTACTCAATAAGTCTCTGAAGGACGAATTATAAATTAAACGTGGAAACTGTACCTGAAACAATGGCCATTTGTGAATAATGGAAGTTTCCTAGGATTAATAATAATAACAAATACGTAATAAATAGACACTATATTTTTATTGTACACTTTTGTGGACAATATTGATGAATTCAGCCTGAAGGAATTATTTACAAACCATAAGTCATATTATTTCCGATGTTATATGAATACATAGTAGACAGAGGCTTATGAATAAAGATGAGATATAAAAAAGGTGTTTTCACCACTTGAATATCGTATAATATTCATTCCAGGTATCAATATAAATTACATAATCGATTTTAAATCATCAACTTGACTCAATAATTATTGGCCACTCAGAAATTATTGATTGCTAACATAGTACAATGAAGAATATGGATTATGATTTTTTATACTCGTTTTTGTAATTTACTAGCTACAACACGTGTAGATAATGAATTTTTATTTTTTATGGCCATAAAAATTAATAGAGTTATCAATCTACGAAAGCCGAATAACAAATTTTCTCTTCAATGGGGAAAATGAAAATTCCATATGACTCTGATTGATAATACAATGCCCTTTCGTAATCCACATGGTGCAAGTTGTTCTTTGTACTGACTACCGACAATTGGAAATACAGAATTAGGCGAGACAAATATTCAATAATTGGCGACAAAGCTGGGATCCACAATGAATGTCAGTCTCTCTCAATTTCTGAGTTCTATAAGTGATTGAGTGGATTTCCATCCCAGCTAAAACACAAAATCTTCAACTGATTTCCAAAAATTCATCTTGAGCTTCCCAGAATTCCTTTCCCTAACATCAAGGAAAGGTTCATCTATAATGTGTATAATACCATTAGTACAAACGTAATCAGGTCTATGCACTTTGATACGTTTGTTATTATACAAAATACTGTAATTTCCATCGTTGTCCTTTAACACTTCAATATCAACCGCTCCACTGACTGTATTCATTGTAACTACTTTATTGAATGTTCGGTACCACAGTTTCTCCATCGTGTACCTTACGTCTGAGATCACCAAATGTCTTCCGAGCAACTTGGTTCGACTCTCAACATCAGTTATGTTACTTAGGATTCCCTTCCAAGCTTTGTCACGTGGCACGAAGTATGTGAATAGGTTATTTTTCTTGATTCTCAGGTATTCGTTGAATTCTGTCTGTTCCCCTAAGTTAAAGGTTGTATTTAGCTCTGGATCACCTGACAACTTGTCCAATACAGGAAGAAACGGAAAAGGATGCAGCTGAAGATCAAAGATTGCCAATGGTTTTTCTATGAAGTGTACCACGCCATTTTTAACTGGGATGTTTCCTTTTAAGACTTTAGACCAAAGTTCGCCTTTTTGATGGTTGCTGTCTCCCAGAATCGTGTTGCTTCTCACATATAATTCTTTTTTCTTGTACACCAAAGATAACATAATGTAAATGTAATCTCCATTGGCTTTGGTGTCAAGATAGAAGTTTTTGATTGTTGGTCTAGTGAAGAGTACTTGATTTGGTATAATATGACCTTCAACTATATATCTGTCAGTGAATCTGAAACGATAATCATCTATTCCCGCATCCACTGGTACGAAATAGGTACTACCAGTACTGTTCTTGAAGAGTTTGTCCAGTTTCAATTGATTTATCCGCTCCCAGTATTTTTTGGTTGGAAGGTATCTATCGTTGGTGTAGTTTGAGATGATGTCTAGAGCTGTTGGGTTGTCCAGGTACTTATTTGGTGGTTCTAGTACTTCGTCGATGACGTGTAGAGCCTGGAAAGTGAAGTGTTATGAGGGAACTTGTTTGGGTTCACTCACCAAAAGCGTAAACCTTACAGGTATAGGCTTAGATTATTTTTAATGGATTCAGCGTCCTTGAAAACATAAATTTTGCTACTAAACTTGATCAAAACATTCCTCTTTGCTGACATTTTTTTTAATTTCATACTCTTCATATTACAAGGAAGTCGACATACCTGGTTGTGATTATAGAAACCTCCCGAAGCCCTAGAAAAATAATCAGAATGATCGGCCTCGATCTTAGCATTGTTGATGTAAATATCACCATCAATTCTTGACACCCACAGAGGAGGATAGCCATCAGCCAAAGTTTGAATGTTGTTCGAATCGAATATCATTTTCAAACTCTTCAACTCATTGGACACATGGTAGTACACTATATCATTGTAAAAAGCACTTTTGTACCTTTCGAAAGCATCATTGGTCGGCACGAAAACTGTCGTATTCCAATACAGGACGGCTCTCTTAGCCAGGGAACTATTTTGCAATAAGGCATTGAAGGTGGAGAACCTCTCTTCAGTGGTGATTTTTTGATATACTGTTTTTGGGCGGTAGGCACTTCCTGAAGGTAGATTATTGATGATCAAGAAACTAATTGAAACAAATAGTATTGAGTAACGTGTTTTACTGATCATTTTGAACTGGGAAATATTTATCAATGGAGTCTGAATGGAGAACCAGTTAATCTCTTGAGGTCAAGATTGGCCATGTTTTGTTTACCTCATTCTTCGAAAAATTACAGAATTTTAAATTTTAACCGATAAGAAGTTATGAATTAATGAGGTATAGAGTTGGAATTATCTTGAGAAGTTTCATAATGTACTCTATTACGTTTATAAGTAAATGATTCTTCAGAAACACCTTCGCAAAAAAATACTAGGAGAGATTACTGCATCAGGCTAGAAAAAAAAACTGCACTACAGTTCTATTCAGAATTTTGATATTATATTTCAAAATAAACCACAAAGGGTTGTTCTAGGGATGTGAATCGGGATGGCTTCGTTCATAGGGCTCATCAGATTTCCGATTACGAACGGAGCTTGCTAATGACGTAGATGCTGGAGTTAAAAGACCCTGTATAGTTATTGATACTTTGTCGATAAAAACAATAATTCACAGTTATGATTTAACTACTCTTTCTATCTTCCATGACGAATAATTATTCCAGATATCAACACTGATTATTCGTCACTCTTATCTTAATGTGTTACGGTAAATCACGTGTTATCAAAGCTTTTATTCAATCCATCATATAACTCGAAATCAATCCTTTTATCACCCATAAACCAATTGTGTGGCAGTACTTCCAGCAGTGTAAATTGATACTATGGATCACCCACTACTATGCGGGCTTGAAAACATACAACGAACAACGCAGTTTATTACTTTAACCAATTTCATTTAAGATGATTTTTTTGCATAAAGTACCCATTAGTTATAAAGTTGATGGTGAATAATCAATGGTTTTATTGATTTATTATTCAGACGCATTGAAATATACTGCCCCACAAGAGTTTGGGATATCGTATTCAATATTCAATCGTTTTTAAAAGTATGTAATCTTCGAGAAAATCGCTGTAAAATCATTTAAAACTCAATAACAACTTGAATCGATCCAATAAAAATCAGTACATTTCGTCAATCTGGTCGCCTTTTTTTCTGAAGTTTGGTTCTTTGCATATGCTTCGTGAATGTTCTAATTTTAAAATGAAGTCAGTTTATCAACGGCTTCGATTTGAAACGAGTTTTCTGAAAATGCCAAGACGTAAATTAACAAACGCTGAGGCTAATAGGGCTATCGGAATGCTACTCAGGTGGCCTCACTCAGGTTGTTGTAGCGGAAAGGCTCCAAGTCAGCCAAAGTCGTGACTTTGGAATAGGTTCAGGGAGGCAGGTTCCGTGTTGGAAAGACCAAGGCTCGGTGGGCGACGAAAAACAACACCTGCTCAGGATCTACATCTACGTGTAGAATGCTACGGAATACTCTTCAGAATGCAGATGGGGTCCAAGTTTCCATCAAAACCATCAGACGACGTTTGAGAGAGGTGAATCTAGGTTCTAGATGTCCATTAAGAGGAATTCCATTAACACGTGACCATAAGCGTCAAAGACTGGAATGGGCAAGGCAACATATCAATTGGAACGATCAATGGCGTAGTGTCCTTTTCACTGATGAATCCAGATATGGACGATTTTCAGATTCTCGAATAATAAGGTTATGGACAATCCCACGCATACCCCGTAATCGTCGCTATGTCCAAGAAGTCCATTTACTCCGAGGGGGTAGTGTTCTGGTATGGGCCGGGATATGTTTCAACGGGCGCACAGATCTACACATTTGTCCTGGGAATATGACCGCCTTTCACTATAGGGAGCATGTCATTGACAATGTTGAGCCAAATTTTCACGCTGCTATTGATGAAACTTTTCAATTTCTAGACGATAACGCTAGACCGCACTGTGCAGCCATAGTTGAGAATGCGCGCGAGGAGCTTGGTATTCCACATTTATACTAATACCTCCGCACTCACCAGATTTGAATTGCATAGAACATGCATGGGATATGCTCGAAAGAAGATTAGATAATCATCAATCTACCCCAGAATCCTTAAATGATCTGAGAGAGCTTCTGCTCCGTTTATGGAACCAAATTATGAACTGCCATTATTTAGTTCAACTGAAAAAAGTTTAATAACCATTATAGCTATCTATTGATCTGCACAATCAATTTCATCTATAATAAACAGGAGTTCCCAATGATTGGTATTGGGTATACGCATAAAACCAAATAAAACGATCAAGTGGTCGATGCTGACATTGAAACTACTTCATTATTAATAGCTCCACGATTTGTTTTGCCACAACTCATGCTAAATGAATTGTTTACCGTCTGAAAAAATCTTCTTGACAAGAGCGTTAAGAGTAAAAACAAATCTGTAAAACAAAATTTAAATAGGTGGCATTGAGAAAGTCGATAAATTTAATCCCGGAAGGAATTTGTTCGCGCAGTTGCCGAATTTATTTTTGGAAGTGGGAGCAAGGATCCTACTTGAAATGTATGCAGAATGGTCCACTTCGTACTGGACTTAAAAAACACTGTCAAATTCCTGCTAGTTCAATGTGGATCATCCTGTATATTCCACCACTATCAATGTGAAAACTAATGGAGATATAATAGTTACATTTCCCCCATTAAATGGAAGAAAAATTCAGGATTTCACCGAATCTTATGTGAAAGAAGAGAAATGGACAATTTTCAAAATACTGAAATGCTGATAAGTGATTTAATGCTTGGTATTTCCACCCCTTGCGTTAATTACAGCTCGGCAACGACGGTTCATACTCAAAATGAGTGATCTCAAAATGTTCTGATCCAATCCTTCCCAGATTTCTCCGTGTTGGATTCCTAAGTCATTAAGATTAGCTGGATGATTTTCTGAACTTCTCTGCCTTCTATTGAGGTTGTTCCGAACCTACTCAATCGGATTGAGATCTGGACTTCTTTCTGGCCATTCCATTCGAGAGACTTCAACCTCTTCAAGGTACTCCTGAACGATGCGCGCACGATGGGATCTGGCATTATCGTCCATAAAAATGAAATTTTCACCAATGTATGGGACAAATTGCACTACATGCTCTTCAAGAATGTTCCTTATATACTTATCAGCATTCATAGCTACATTATCAACGACCACTAGGTCTGTACGAGCAGTCAAAGATATTCCACCCCATACCATAATCGATCCTCCCCCGAAACCAGTAGTATTCAGGAAATTGCTCTGAGCATATCTTTCATGTGGACGTCTGTATACAAGGAAACGTCGATCACAATGGAAGAGGCAGAATCTAGACTCATCTGGGAAGAGAACTCTTTCCCAATCGGCCTCTGCCCAATGGATATTCTCTGAGGCGATTTCTTATTGTCTGAGTGCTAATTTGCACCTCATGAGTTTGCTCAAGCTGATTTTGAAGGAGGCGAGCGGTTGCAAACCGTTGTCTCAACGAAGAAACTCTCAAGTAACGTTCTTGAATGGCAGTTGTTACCCGTGATCTACCCTGTCCTGGTCTTCGGACATTCATACCTGTCTCCCTGAATCGCTGCAACATTCTGGACACTTACTTGTATGGGAAACTCCAAACCTTTCTGTAATTCTTGTGTATGTCCACCCTTCTTCTCGCAAAACTACCGCTTGGGCACAATCCTCTTGGGTCAAATTGCGTGTTTCGCGTTGCATAGCGATCGAGTGTGAAAAATCAAACGAAAGAAAAACTATTGATCACTAAAATTGATCGAGAACAACTGATTTAGAATCGAGCCAATACATTCAAAATCTGATAATATCATCTTTTTTTTATTCCTGCTGGGAGAAAACATCTGTATTGAAGTAAAACTTTGAAAGTGGATTTCATATGCATGCATAATTCTGATAAAAATAATTATCATTGAGAACACCTTCAGTTGTAGAATAAATTTGAGATTTCCATAATGTGCGTTAATTTTTTTGCGCAGTGTATTTGAATTGATTTCAACTGTGACTCTTCATTTCAAGATGCAAGAATTGCCATGTTCATCAAAAACCCCAAGATTCGAACGAAATATCAAAGATAAAAGAACGATATATTAGTGGTTCCCAAAGAGTGAATTATCCTGATCAAGTATAGGTTATTCAGGTGAATATTGTGATCAAAAGGTTAATTATCTTGTCATTATCTCGTCGTCCACCTTTTCACATTGAAAAATAACCTTGAGATGCATCCATTCGACTGCGAAATGAGGAAAACTGAGACTCGAACAGAACTTCTAAAAAACTACCTGAGTTGATAGATCGATGTTATTCCCGTGGGTAAGATTCTTTGAGAATCTCCTGGCAATATTTCAGAGTCCAAAGGTTGTTGCTAAACAGGTCGCACGAGTTTATTTAAACGCCTACTTCTGTCTTCTTATTCCTATAATTCGTGTTCAAATCGAAATCGTGGAAAACAACATAAAGCACGACTGGAAAACAATTTTTTTTCAATGTCTTTGCTTGTTTGTTTATTGGAAAAAATGACTAAGATCTACCGTTAGCTATTCAATTTCCTGAAGAGTTAAGCATGTTGAGTTCTCATTAGCATATTGTGATGTTGATATTTGAGGTTTTTTGTATTTTTGGATTTCATATTAATATCTTAGATCTTTAAAGCTTGCTGTACTGAAGTTTTGAAGAACCTTTTTGTAATTATTCAACCCAATGAGATTCCGATAGTGTGTTTTTGGTTTGGTATGTTTCTTCTTCTGAAACTCTTTCCTGTAGGTACATTTGTCTGTGCCACACAAAGGTTCTGGACCAAGGAAAGGTGTTCGTGCTCCTTTATCACCACTTGTGGTGGTGTCTTCATTTCCTTCGATTTCCTAGTGGCCAGGACCTGGCTTTTCTTGCCTATTTTCCTCCGGCACTTCAATACCAACTTGGAATTGATGCCTGACTATCAGCTATCGCTGTACCACATTTCCTTCTAGAATAATCTAGATCCATCTCTACACATCTTGCGATAGCAAGTATTTCTGGCTAAAAGACGTTTGGACAACGACCTAACGGTACTGAGCTTTTGGTCTTATACTCCAGAGCTTGTCTGCTTGTGGTTTTAGAACCATCTGATGGTATTCTATTCTCCATTGCCAGTACCTTTCCTGGAGAGTCTTAGAATGTCCTCGTGGGCTAATCTACTCATCACAAGATGAAGAGATGTGAGATCTGTGAAGATTTCCAATGCCTAAGTTGGGCACGTTCTCTATGGGTACCAGCGATTCGATGCTGGTGGAGAGATAAGTCCACAGGTTGAAACCAAATAATCATGCATGTTAGCACTTGGCACTGCGGCCAACTTGGGTCTATTGTATCACTCTTTCGTCAGTGGTTCCTCACGAGAATAGTTTTGTGTCCTTTATCAGGTTCAGTAGCCTATTTATGAGGTTTTTCGGCTTCATTCCCGTTTCCGGGTTGATTTCTCCGAAGATTCTGTGGCGCCTTCTTCCCAGGGCGTCGCATTCGAAAATGATGTGAGAGGCTGTTTCTTCCTCTTCACCGCAGAGTCTGCAATCCACGGGTTCTCCAAGTATTCCTATGGTGTTCAGATGTTTTCTAAGGCCGCAGTGTCCCGTCAGTAGACCCTACTATTAGACGTGCCTTTTTTCTGTTTAGATTCAAAAAGTCAGCCGTCAAGGTTTGGCTTGTGTGTCCTACCATGACTTTGCTGTGTGTTTGCCCGTCGCTCTGTTCCCAGTGTTGTCGGTGTCTTTTTTCGTATCCACTCCTTAATCAGGGTCCTGCATCGGTTTTTGCTGATTCCAAGCACAGGTTCTGGCCCTGTGAATGGCGTTTCAGATGCTTGTCTTGCTGACTGGTCTGCTTTTTCATTGCCCGCTATTCCCTTGCGACCTGACACCCACATCAAAGTGACCTTGTTGTGTTTTGCCAGCTCCAGAAGGTCCTGGAGGCATTCCCAGACGAGTCTAGACTTTAGCTGTGTCGAGTTGAGGGCTTTAATGGCGCTCTGGCTGTCATAGAGAATGTGGATGTGTTTTCTTTGGTAGCCACTTTCCAGGTTCTTCTGCATGCATGTCCTAATGGCATGTGTTTCAGCTTGAAATATCGAGGCGTGTTTGCCGAGAGGTATTATGTAATCCCTTCTTGGTCTCACTCCATGTATTCCAGCTCCTGTTCCTTCATCTTTCTTAGAACCTTCTGTGTACCAGACTATTTCTGCAGATGATTGTGATTCTATACTCGAGTCCCATCTGTTCCAGTCGAGCTGTGTTTTGAATGGTTTTTGGAATGAGTATAGGGGTTGCATGTAGTCTGAAATCATATCGAGCTCGGCTACGTCAGCTACATGAGTGATTCTGGTGTGCCCAGTTGTGCTGGTTCTCCAGTTTTTTGTTTGGATCAGTCTGAATGCACCCATCCTGGCCTCTTCCATTTATTTGTTTTTGGCCACCACAGGAGTGAGCCATAAGTGATTCTGGGTCTTATTACCGATGTGTAAAGCCAGTACATGGCTTTAGGTGTGAGTCCCCAAGTTTTTCAAAAGCTATCCTGCACATCATAAGTGTCGTTTTCTTTTGTTGGTTACATGATGTAGATGCGGGTTCCAGGTTAGTTTCTTATCGAGAATCAGCCCAAGGTATTTCACCTGTTTTACAGTTGGATAAAATTGGCAGGTAGTTATGTAAAATCTTCATTGTTTCGTTATTAAAATTCTGCTTCTGTCTGAGACACCCTGTCTATCCCAGAGCAGACAAACAAACAAAACCAGACCCAATCGACCTAGAAACTCAATTAACTCTCCTGAATTTCAATCGAAACCCAGCACAATTCGAATGATGTGTAGGATCAATATCCACTTTGAAAGCTTCATGGAAACATTGAAAATTGATTTGCGTTCCTCACCATTTCTCACATACACGTCCACTAATTGAATGGGTGATATCTGAGTATTTTTAGAGTCGTGGACGTCACATTGTACATAACGTTCGAATGCTGAAAATCCTGGCGAGGCGCTTCATTTCGCTGCTGTACGGATCATGTGTACTTCTGAAAACTTATGGAGGTAGATGAGTGGTTTTTCAGGATTTTCGAGGTGGAGAATTGAGTGCTGTGATTTTAACTTGATCGGTTCGATTGAGTGTGATAGATGCTGTGATTTTTGTGAATATGATTGGTGTTCCTGTTGGGTTCAGTCCCTATAGTTCCCATAGTGATGCTGCACTACTCAGTAAGAAGAAGGTGAGGAGTGTTGCGCGAAGGGATGAGATACAGTGTGATCCACTTTTTCTGGTGGAACTTCGTGGGATAGCTAAACATATTAAGAATAAAATCGCTGAGGAAATTAGGGATAATTGAAATGAAAAAAAAATTAAAAAATAAATAGAAAAGCACTAAATATTCTCAAAAACAAAAGTTTTTGAATTCGATAGCAAAAATCATAAGCATATTCTTTGGAAACACGCTGAGAAGGATAATGAGCAATAAGTGAACTCAAATATTCTAACTGCGTTCAATATTTCGCAATTTAATGGAGTTTTTCCTATGACAATTGGAAATTACTCGACGGGGAATTGAATGAATGAAATGTGGTCGTTTGGCGAAATCTTCATGAAGTATTTTAGACTCTAGAAAGAGGAGAAGCACTTTTCAATAATAAATAGTTGTAGTACCTGCGGGGTGTTTCTAAACACACCTGTACCCGCAAATAAGAAATTTCAAAAGAAAACCTTACCTTTTCTAGCTTACACACTTTTCCAGCCGAAAGAGAACCTGGATTCGTGCCTTGAGCAAACGCAAGGTCTTAAAAACAATTCAATCGTTTTCTGAGAGGGGATGAAATAAAAAGAAACTGTCATTAAAATCAACAATATAATAATTTAAACAAAATATCTCTTCTACATTTACTGAGAAAAAAAAACAAAAAACAAAGCTGTTATGTTTCTACCTTTTCAAAAACCCAACAGTAAACATAAAGAAAAACAGTAGAGCAGAAAACTAATAAAATACAGAGCGACGCAGTACCTTCTGGTATATGTATGCCTACATCAAATAATTATTTATTGTAGAAAATGTCTCTCTTACCAGACCAAACACTCCCGAAAACACTTGCCGATAGTCACAAAATAAAACAAATTGATTACCGTAAATTTACTTTTAAAATTTTTTGAAGAACCGACCGAACTTTACTTCCAATTAATATAGTACGAATTTTTTATTCGCATGTTCCCTCCCCGCAATGCACACGCTGTGCCTCTCTACTTCACGCCGCTGTCGGACCTCCCGTCGAATCTCCGTCGGATCTCCCCTTTAGTTCCTGAAAATTTGCCTATTTAAATCAAACTCCCCCCTGCCTCTTTGACCCCTTGGAATATTTTAGAAGGAATTTGTTTGAGACGACGTGGTCCTACACTATTGTTTAAGAAACCATAAAATCTGACGATAAGCAGAAAAAAACCATTGACTACGCTCCCCTTGGGTTACTCCACCCCTTGAACTGTTTATCAGAGTCCCCAACAGATAACGCCTGTCGAAATTTTAATTTATGTGTACGAGATTGATCCCACATGTTTGAATAACTTTCCTCTAGAATTATGGTAAAACTGAATATTTTTCTTTTTTAAGATGAAATAATTTCTATTCATTACCCTGGGTAGTCAATTTTCAAAATCATCAGAACTAAACTGGGCGACTGTACCACTACGAATCAAAATGTACTATGAATTTTGCAATGTTGTGACGTTAGTTAAATTTTCTAATAAATAAACGCTCAATCAAAAGGAATAATACTTTAGATTGAAATTCATTTACTCATTCGTGCGTGAATGTCAGAAATGAGATTTCCTCACAATACACATACTAAAGTATTATTATATTTTTGAATCTGTTCATTCATTATTTCGTTCCGATATTTTAATTTTTTGTAACTAATGACGTTTTGAACAATGTCATAATATCGCGTAGGAAAAGTAAAATTTGGATTTATTTCTGAATTTCATTAGCAAAATACGTTGAAAATTGATTCATATGTGTCTTGTTTGTGGCAAATTGGACTTTTCGTTCCCTGATTTGAGTTTTCACAGGTTTGTTATAATTTCCAAGTACCTAATAATGGCGTAAATTCTTCGATTATTTGAATTCCACTTTTCAGACTGCCTTCTGATATTGAGAGGAGGAATATCAATTCTGAATTTAGCTGACTCTGTTCACCTAACTCAGAATCTGTTTCAATTTTCGGAATATTGTATGAATTTGTCAAAAAGAGTTTATTCACTTGTAATTTTATATCCATTTCTCATACCGTTAACACCACGCCACTGGACCGTTCAAAGTAAGATTCCGCAATGTTGCCACAGCCGTATCTAATGATATTGCTATCCTTTATGCTATCTTCGTTCCACTTATTGAATACTGACTGAATTTTGGCTGCACCAATTCTCGAATTTTTTGATCAGAGGCTGTGTCTCCTATTTCTGTGGTCTAAGGAAAAACATATTTATGATCAATAGACACATCAATTACAGATAATTTTCGATAGTCTTGAATAATTTTTCCATAATTAAATTCTCAATATATAAATGATTTTTATTCGTTGGAAAATCATCTATATTCAAAGTGTAGTCCTTCGCAAGCCATTACTTTTTCCATCTGGCAATTGACAGATGCCAGCAAAAGCTCTTTATTCTGTACCAGAGTTGACATTTTCGGAGCTTACAGAAACTATACACAATTATAAAATCACAACTCTCTGGGTCTGGCCTTGGAAATTTGACACATTCCACTCTGTATCGAAGTTATGACGTTTTTCAAAATATTTTTATGTTCCCAGTCAACACTATGTTGCCCTTTCTACATTCTTAGCGTATTTCTCAGAATGTGAATTTATTCGGAAAATGAATGAATTGGAAAAGATGTGATGGACGAAAATAATTAACGTTTATATGAATTGATAGAAAGGATTCCTTTTCTAGTTATTTGCATGAAAAGTACAAGAGATCACTGTTGAAATATATTATTTTTCGCCATGAAAGAAAATTGCATTGCTTTCACATAATTTTCATATGCTTGCTTGTGAAGATTTAATGTTTATTATCCTTTCGAACTGAAAGTTCAAGACTTGACGACATCAATTGTTGATTCTAATCAAGAATTCATTAAAAAAAATCAACCCAAAGATATAAGATGAATTGATGGGTAATTACAAGAATCAAGAATAATGGCAATTTTATTTTGTTGATAACTTTCTTGAAATCAATGTTGGGATATCAAACTCGGCTGCGTTTGTTCAAACAACATCTAAAGAATACATTTTTCACCATCTCGACCTTTGAAAGGCGTTTCTTATAGGAGAATTAGGTCTAAGTTCCACCTCATTAGTGAGTTACCCAACTTTTGCAAATCTGCTCAGGTATCGCCGAATTTCTTGGAAAACCTGATAAATATCGACCTCTCGAGGCTCCATCCGAGCCATGTACTGCGATATCTGTCCAAATACCAGCTTTTTCAACGAAATTCCCGTGTACCCCTTCAACCTCGAAATGTAAACATTCGTCCTGGTCTTGAAAATCGTCCTCACGCTCCAAACTGGTGCTAAAAACAATAAGCATACGTTAATCTTGGATATTCGACGAAAAACTCACCTGCAAATATCGATTAAATACCAAAAATCTGCTAACAATTTGTGAACCTAACAAAATGTGGAATATCTTTGATACTTTCACTTGGATGTAGACAAAGAAACTGGCAACGTCCTTTTCTCATTAACGATATTTTCTGTGAGCGCACTGACTTTTCATCATATGTTCTGTGCTTTTCATCAGGGGCACCAACACCTGAAAACGAAACCATGACCTCCTATGTGATTAAATAAAAGAGAATGGAGTATAGACACTAGCGTTTCACAGAAATTATTTCTGTTATACCACAGAATATCCAACAAGGTCTATATTGGTTGTTAATCACATCTTGTGCCCATTATGTTGCGGTTGTGGGCTATTTTTTTCGTAGACTGTTTGGCGAATCTGAAATCCGGTAACTCTTGGCAAGCAGTCCGTTATTTTTTTATTCAAGTAAGCGGAAAAATCAGAATGTCTGTTGTAAATATTAAGATGTGTCGTATTTTCGCCTCAAAGAGGTTTAACAGTCATTTCAACCGCGAAATTTCTGAACCGGATTTAAACAAGGAAATGAAATCGTTCGAAATGAATAAAAACAAACATAATATGTAAATTATATCCTTGAATCAAAACATTGCTTCTCTGGTGAATCATTATTTTTATTTCGAAGCTTATTTTTGGAGGATCGGGGAAAGTAGCCTTGCCTTTCATTTTTAGAACACTATTTACTTTGCGATTTACGGTTTTCCGCATGTTTTCGATTTCAATGAATTTTCATTTCGACGAAAGTCAAATTGCAATATTTATGCGAGAAAAATGGTTCAGTCAAGGTAGTTATAAATAATAACTAATAAGGTTTTCTTCCCCTCAAAATAATTGTTGAAAAAAAAGCGTAAAACAAGAAATCTTCGATGTAATAAAAAGCAAGGAATACTGTCAAACAATGGTTTTTCAATTTTCAAAAAAAAGCTCTCGCTTATGTGACATGAAATTTGACATAGTTCTAGCTATCAGTAGGCATACACGCATCTTCCTTGGTCTCCAGAGCCTTCCACCTCTTCTCCATCTCCGTATACAGATCGAACAAATCTCTCCTGGGCTTCGAAAAGTCTTCCCTCAACCCAGGAGCAATCCACCATTGGTGACTGTGAAACTTCAGGAACTGGTCGTATTCCTCGTGCCTGTCCCTCGTAGCATTCGAAACTATGATGTCGTAATGCATGAAACCATGCATTGTAGAGGTAGCCATCCAAATACAATCGGCAATCATCAGTAATGAAGGAATTATGCATTCGTAGTTCTTCTTGTAGAAGTCCCAGGTGAAATGACGACGTTCGAAGAGGGGATTGATGACGAATTTACCCATTTTTACTAGAATTTAGAATTTAAGTGCTGACCGAATGAATTGAGAGTTTGACTGAATGGTTTATTGACAGGAGTGACAGTTAATGAAGCTACTTGAGAAGTTTTTAAATGGGGAATGAAACTACTTGAATTTAGCATTCGAAATACATTTCATTCTTCATTGTGATCTCCTCTTGGCCTATATTTATAGTATCCAGACTCTACACTTCTCCAGTGGATGACAGTTTCTGGGTATAGCACTAGATAGCCAACCCAACTAGAAGAAACATCCGAATAAAACTCTATTCAATGCTACAGAAGACAAAAAAGGTTGCAATAGGCTCTTCAGTAAGAAGTGGAGGCTGAAACCTCCAAAGGTGATGTGGTCTTACTGGCCACTGTAAGCCCGATTTTCATCTATGCTTCCTTAGTCATAATCTGAGTCCATTATTGGACATAGGTCTCTCCTATTTAGCTTCTTAAGCATGTAGGAGGCGTTAAACTACTCGTGGTCTCCACTGCAGAGATCGCTCCACCTCTTGTTCCCCTATGATGACCTGCCTGGCTCCATTTAAGCTTTTTCACAAGGCGTAGATCTTCAATTCTAATGAAATATGCATGTCATTGACCTTTTAATCCTTCTTTGGATCTTCGTGGCTATTGCTTTCTCAGTATGGTGGATAAAGCTGGAGAAACCACTGGGGACTCTGGAATTCCATAGCCAGAGTTACCTGCTGACCTGGAAATTGGCCTGACATAACACCTTCCTTCCCCAAAATGCTGCTGCCTCTGCCAAGAGCTTAACTTCGTGTCATCGTAAGAATGTTGCTGTGACACTCTTGGTACATATATACCACGGGTCTATTAGCATGAAATGTGCAGGCTACGTGAATCTGAGAAAAAAAAAGCTACATCCATGCTCAATTTTCCACTGATTTCCTCTATTTTCAGGTAGCAGAACTCTACAAACAAATGAACGACCAAACAAACCTGAACACGTCGAGGTCTTCAAGCAGCACCAACCTAACCTCATTATGTACAGACATTTCTCCTAGTTTAAGTAACTTCTTTGAGGTGAGTTCTTCTACAAATCTTAATGTTGAATCCATTTTTAGAATATTTCTTTAGGTACTTTACGTTGGTAACAGAAGGATAGACGATAAAAATGTACCTGAAACGTTTATAGATGACTCTGTAGAGAAATTCAAGGACCATGATAGGGCAAAACTGCAGAAGAAGTTATTGGTTAACATAGGACGCCTCAAGAGTGAGGATATGCTGATGAGGAGGGGATCTACTGTGAGTGTTTCTACTAGATATTAATCTCCCAAGCTTGAAGGCATTTTAACCATCTCTTGCTCTCTTTGCAGGACTCGGTCACTAGTGAATCCAGCTCCTCAGACAGCATAGTTTTCCAACCTATGCAACGTTCTGTATCATCAGCTTCGAATTTAGGAGGAAGGACTCCTGAAATTCAATCCTCAGATGAATATTACGATAGCGAGAACAAGTCGAGAACAGAGGAAGTTAGTCAGAAGGAAGATCCTAAGGATGATGAAGACCAGAATCGGACCATGTTACTGCAAGTGGATAAAACTGATCTGAGGCTCATCAGTCCAGATAGGAAGAAAATTTTGATGCACAAAAGTCACAAAGAGAGTGTTTCTTGTCATCAGGTTTGTTCAACCACAAGTTCATTATGAATATAAACTGATTGTGATATGCTGTTTTAGGGTATCATAAACAAGGACCACTTTTGTTTTATTTGTAGAGAAACTAAGAAAGCTCAAGGATATATAGGATATTTTTTTAGATGTAAATCAGACGCTATCACAGGTGATACTGTAGCAGGTGAGTTGTTCAACTTTTCAACCCTAAATTTCACTACAAGTCTTTGACAGTCAGGGCCATATTCTCATTAGGTAATTCTTATGACACAGATAGTAGGTATGTTTGGCTGTTTGAGTCTGAGCTAACTGGAGCAAAAATATCCTTTTCAGCCATAAACCAAGCATTCACCATGGCTGAATCAAGGCCCAGACAAGCCGTTATTTCCTGTGATCACTGCCCGATGGTTTGGTTTCACAAACTCTGTACAGAAATTGAAAACTTATCAGATAAGAAGACACAAGCTGCCATTTTACGAAAGTAGGTATATTAAAGGAATTTAATCGACGAGGGATTTAGTGGATATTTGATTTTCTAGGATAGATCAGTTGGACGAAGAAGAACAGAAGACGATAATGATGAAATTCAATGGTGCTGAGACAAATTCTATAGTGGAACAAAATGAATTCTTGATGATGCTGCTGAGGACACATTGTGAGATGAAACAAGGCAGACATGTTCACGATTCTGCAGAGAATAGGTGAGTTTATTCTACTAGAACATCTTTACAGATGGATGAGCTGATCTTTCAACTTATTACCATTTCAGGTCCGAATTTTTGAATCAATATTTGGGTGGAAGTGCAATATTTACTAAAGCGAAAAGGTCACTTAGCAATTCTTTCGAAATGCTCAAGAGAAGAGCGAGTAGAGACGATTTCAGTGCCACGCTGAGAGAGATGAAACTTCCACTGAATAGGGTGAGTGAAAATTCACTTTAAAACTACTAGAATCTAGAAGAAATTACTTCATCGTGTGTATTGAACCAGAAATATTCAATGATCTGCATCACAATTGTACAGATTCCTTTAAGATTACTCCTAACAGTTTTCTATCTGAGACTCACGGCACTCAGGTCCTCAGGACCGTCTGCTTTCATTGCATATTAAATCGATCATCATTCTAATCTACTAGATATACATGTAGTATGGAAGAGATGGAGTTTACTTAAGCTATAAAATCGTTGGTGATGGTATTTCAGAATTCATATCTTCTTCAGGAAACTCACTCCCCTTCAAAACTTTCTGCTAATGACCAGTCGGATCGAGAGTCTTCAGACGGAATGAGATCTAGGTCGTCAACCATAGGCTCACAGCAGGATTCTGAGTTTTATTTATCTGCCAACAAGAGCTCCTCATCTCCAGACAAAACAGTGAAATCGCCCATGATGGATATGTGAGTGTATTTCATTTTCTTGTTCAATGTTGGCTTGCCCCATTGTTATCAATATTTCTGCAGATATATAAATAAAGAAAGCTTGCTGAGTGCAAGCAATAGGAGTGACATATCTACAATTTCAGATTCTTCAAAGTAGGTTCTCCGAAATCAAACAAGGATGAACCATCACAAAGGAATGTGGATGGTTCTTGGCGACAGGCAATATTCAAGAAGGTTGTCACCCCGAACAAGAAAGAAACAGAGCTGCACATAAAGAAGACTAAGGAAGAATTGAGAGAGCTGTGGAAGAAAGCAATCCATCAAGCCATTCTGCTGGGGCGTATGGAAAAGGAGAATGCTACATTGAGAGGTAAATATTCCAGAGAACACCTTTGAAAAACTCTTGACTTTGGTAGAAAGGAAGTGAAAACAATATTGATTCATTACAGCGAAACAAGAGGAGTCGGCTGTGAAAAGAATTAAACTGGAGTACGATGAGATGAAACCTACCGAAAGGGAAGTATCGCAAGTATGGGACCTCATAATCAATAAGGAGAGTGGGAAGAAAGTCGACAAACCCATCCTCTACAATGCTATTCGACAAGGTATCAAATCTCTTCTATTTATATTCCATTAGAATTTTAACCAAGAAATATTTTGAAGACAAATTGATTTTAATCTTTGAAAGGTATCCCAAGAGGAAAACGAGGTGATGCCTGGCAGTTCTTGGCCTACCAGTTCTGTATGACAAACCCTCCCATAGATACTTCTGAATTTCCTCACTATGACACTCCCTACGAAACCCTTCTGAAAGAATTGACATCGCACCAACATGCCATCCTGATTGATCTTGGTAAGTCTTATCCTTCAAGCGACTTCACAGTTACTAATATCTTGTTCCATAGGCAGAACGTTTCCCAATCATTCCTACTTCAGCAGTCCTTTAGGACCAGGGCAACTGGCACTCTTCAACTTGTTGAAGGCCTACTCTCTGTTGGACCCTGAGGTTGGATACTGTCAAGGTCTCAGTTTCGTGGTTGGGGTTCTGCTTCTTCATGTGAGTATGAATTTCAAGGCTGTTATCTGCATGATAGTCAATGGTCGAAATTTTGCAGATGGAGGAAGCTCAAGCCTTCTTTTTGCTTAGACATCTGATGTTTAGAAGGGATTTGAGGAAGCAATACCTACCAGATATGACGGGTCTACAGATAAGGCTCTTCCAACTATCCAGACTGCTTCATGACAAACTACCAGACTTATATGATCATTTTAATAATTACGATATATCACCTACACTTTATGCAGCTCCTTGGATTCTTACCATATTCGCATCACAGTTTCCTTTAGGATTTGTCACGAGAGTTTTTGGTAAGTAGAAGTAGAAATAAGAAGCAGATCTTCATGAATGACCCAAGTTTGGATTGGAAAAAAGACATCGACCTGAGGGGTCAACTATTTGGTTTGAGATAGCTATAGCTTTAGCTCACAAATTTTTTATAGATCTCCTCTTCATGGAAGGATTAGATGTGGTATTCAATGTATCATTAGCCCTCTTGACACTCCACAAAGAAAGTTTGATGAAATGCAGTAGTTTCGAGGAAATAATGGATTATTTGAAGATAACCCTGATTGAAATTGATAAACCTATGTTGGAGAAAATCATGAAGATGGTGAGTACCTACGCAACACACCTCTATTATCTAACAGTTTCATACCTTGATTCAAACCAAAGAATATTCATCTTCATATATTGAGATATAAATAATCCTTTTTTCGGCAACCGTCCGGGAAGTACCCACTTCCCGGACGCTTTTTCTTTGAGAAAGTAGCATTTCCCGACCTAGTCCGGAAAGTACGTACTTTCCGGCCTAGGCCGGAAAAACACGTCGTTGTTGTCATTGTTATGATCATCACAATAGCAACGAAATAACGGATGACAGTTCTGTTCTGTTTCATTCATATAAGAATTAAAATGTATAATAGAGAGATGTGTTGTCTCATTGATTTGTAATTCTTCACGGTTGCCGAAAAAATATTGTACGCAACACGCCCGAAAATAGTTTTTTTGGACTCACAGACTTCCAGGACTCGCCTCCGGCTCGTCCTAGAATTTTGTCTATTCGTCCAAAAAAAACCCTATTTTCCGGACTTGTTACGTAAATTACTATTCTGTCAAGAAACTCATTTCATTTTGTATATCTTTCAGTTCAGAATAATTCTTTGACCGAAATATTCTTTCAGGTTTACATTACTGACATCACGAAGCAACTTTTCGAATACAAGATTGAGTACCATGTACTCCAAGAAGAAATGATGGCAGTTCAACCACAAGTAGATCAAGCACACAAACTAGAACTGGAGAACAAACGACTGAAAGAACAAAACAAGAAACTACAGGCCCAATTAGAACAAGCATTAGCCAGTTGTCAAGGCCTTGAAACCATGAGGAAGGTACAGCAATCTGAAATGAATAGGCAGGATGTGGAGAAGAGGAGTCTTGAAGTTACTATTTCAACTTTAGGACACTTCATAAATGATTTAATCGAGGACAAAAAAGTGACTGATATCCCTGGGGATGTCAGACGAATTGTATCAGAAATCATTTTCGTTGAAAAGAAAAAACAAGACAATTTTCTGCAGAAAACGAAGAATTCACCTTTCAAACCACTAATAAGGTCTCAGAGTACTGGTAGAATACAAATGAATTCCAATGTATACCTCGAGGAAATACGGTTCAACAGTTTGAACGCACAATCTAGAGAAGACTTACAAAGAAATGTCCAAAGAACATCAAACTTCTTCTCCAACCAACATAACAACATACTGAAACAAAAATTATACCACAATGTCTCTCCTAATTTGAGTAATATCGACTTAACCATCCAAGAAACTGATAATGAAGAGAACGAAAAGAATAACAATTTAAACGATATAAACACAAGAACAGAAACGAATATACCAACGACTCCCAACAATAACACACCAGCATTGATAATAAACACGAAAATTCTCGAAGAAACCACTGCAGATACCAAATTACTAGACAACCATCCTTTGAGCAACTGTGATGTTGCTTTCACCTTCAATGGTACCAGAGAATTGAAACACATCAAAAACAATAGGTCTCTCTCAAGAAATTCTAGTCCTAACCTAATGAATACCCAGTGATCAATCTAGTGGCTTAGGATATCTTATCAAAATGATGGTAAATGACATGACTTTGGGAGTAACCCACCTATATTGAACAGATTAGGTATTGATATATGTAGCAGATGAAAGCTGCAATTTTTCATCAAGATGATTTGTCAATATGCGAGATCAGAGTTCCTTTTTGAATATGTAGTGAGAAATGATATGATATTTTGAAGTAACACATCTTTTTTCATTAAATATCTTTTATAGGACTCGATTAGTTTTTCAAGAAGAACATCAGTTGGCAACACACAACATTTTTTTCGTACAAGCATGCGCATTGATTTTCTATGGCTAATGCTCAGATGACATCGTTCAAATATATGACAGACTGAATAAAAATGACAACGGGTTTGAACAATTCTAAAATCATGTTTTTAGACATCTTCAACACTTGACACTTGATAGTGCGTCAGTCAATGGTTTGGATGAATATCTTCTTACTGACTACTGTTTAAGACATATAAAATGTGTTTGGACGATTACATCACACTGACTGTAAATAGGTATATTATTATTACATTAGTTAGAATAATGATTATGATGAATAGATGCTATATGTTCAATTCAGGGTATATTCATACCCCTGTAGAGCTGAATAGTTCCATGTTTGTGTGATAATATTTTGTAATATATATTCAATAAATCGATAAGCAAGAATTGATTGCATTATTGGAATTCATTTATTGTAGACTTATTAATAAACAGAAATAAACAATTATTAGAGAAAAAACAGACATATCATATTCTATACATTACTCACCAAAATTTCATCGATTTGTTTTTTCTTTTCAGTTGAATGTTTTTGCACTTGAGTTTTAGTTTTTTCTTTGATAATTTTTTCATTTCAATCTTTCAAGGCCTTTCGAGATGATCAGTGCTGATATGTAAAAAAAGTGGATTCTGGATTTCATAAAAAACAAACCTTTTGAATCATTGCTTTCATTCATGTTGAATAAATAATACAACACCATAAACTTCATCAGTGGATACAACTAAGAAATAAATATTTGAAAGTTACACCATTTCAAGGACAATATTATCTTCATAGGTAGCAAAATTACCTACAAAATTATTCATTGAATTCCTTAAATATCAAGTTTTATTGGCTGCATAGAAAAAAGGTCATTGCCTGCAGGCGTTAAAGTAGAACGGTCACACAGTTTCTCCCATTGGGTAAAATTGACAGAAAAATGGTTGAGAGTACCATTGAAGATTTCATAGGGACACTTCAGTGACTTACAGCCTCCCATCTTCAAAACGTTGTTAGGGACATGCATCTCTGGGGACTTCCTATAAATGAGTTTGACGTAATTCCTTGCATCTGGTGCTTCCCAAACTTCAAAGATGAGGCTTGCACTGTAAGGTACAACACCAACAGATGGTACTTTGAGAGCGTGCAGAGTATCGTAAATGAGACTGCTGTTAGCTACGTATAATCTGAATTTCCTGACGTTTCCATTCATGGATCCAACAATAGGATTGTTATCCAGGACGTCATCGAATTGCTTTTGGAGTTGGTAAAACAAGGGACCTATACTTAGGGTAGCCAATTCTGGGTTCTTGGTTCTCAGAATAGAATCTTCCAGAACGATCTTTCCGAGTATTTCAGGGTACACTGACTCCGTCCATTGGGGCAAGGTCAGATTGTGGTTCTGCTCCACCTCCAAGATATTGAAAAGCTTCGGGATCTGCCCAATGTTGGAAAATTTCTCTCCAGTCTCAGCAGTGAGGTATTCCAGCAAAGTCTTATCTTCCTTGTTGTGTGTCCTGTAGAATCTTCCATGTACAACTTTTCTGGCTTCTTGTTCGAATCTAGGACAGTCAGCACCTCGCCCTATCGTGTTGTCCAGGAAGAGTGGAGCGTTGTGGACTGGAGTTGGTCGCCATGGGAGCTTCTTGTTCCAGATTTCGTCACCAACAGGGGGTAGGAAACCGGCAAGGATGCACTCAGCGGACATGAGGGAGTTGTCTCGATCTTCTGAGTAGGTGTAGATTTGGGAGGCGTTGTAGTGAAGGCTCAGGAAAGGGTTCTTGAGGATGTATCGTTTTAGGAGCCATTGACCTACTGCAAATGATCGCTGCTCTCCAAGCTGAAAAAGATTGCTTGTCAATTTCAATTTGAAAAAAGTACGATACAAGAGTACTCTGATCTTCTTCATCTTAGCAAAAATTATGAAGTTGATGAAGGGTAACTAAATACTTTGCTGTTTTTAAATTCGGACAGCCAACAAAGTTATTGCTGGCAATGAATAGAAATCTTAATCCTACTATTTCTGCTAATTAGCCAATATGTGGTTAGCTTGTGTTATGAATCCTTTCAGCTGCCAAATAAACACTTGGTCAGCAAGAATTCAAAGCAGGTCAGCAAGATTTCCAAGGAGTTCAGCAAATATACCTAGTCTCTAAGCAATTTATCTGAGCGGATTATCTTAAAGTACTCAGTGATTTAATCAATAAGCAGTGTCTTGTATTATTTGCCTCCTCAATAAACAGTTAAGTTGGTCAGCAAGATTGCACAAGAGATCCACAAAGTAACTATGTTTTTAAGCAATTTATCTGAGAAATGATCTGCAAATTATTTAAAAACAGTCAGCAATTTAGCCAATATACTTGTAATATTTGTCTGCATGAAAAAATGCTTAGCTGCGAAATTAATACTTGGTTAGCAAGATTGCAGAAGAGGTCAGCAAAAAACTATGTCTCTATGCAATTTATCTTAGCAATAATTTCTAATTATCTTGAAATTGTCAGCAATTTAGCCGATATGCAATCTGTTCGGTTATTTGTTTGCTTGATAAACAGTTGAGTTGCAAAATAAATACATGGTCAGCAAGATTGCACAAGAGGTCAGCAAAGAAATCATATATCTAAGCAATTATATGCTTTTTATTTTAAAATTGCAGTTTATTTGTATTATTTGTCTTCTTTTCAAACAGTTGAGCTGCAAAGATTGCACCAGAAGTCAGCAAGAAAGCTTTGTCTCTAAGCAATCTATCTGAGCAATCAATTCTAATTATCTTAAAATTGTTAGCAATTCAGCCAATATGCAGTGTACTTGTTTTATATGTCTGCTTGATGAACAGTTGAGCTGCCAAAATAAATACTTCGTCAGCAATATTGCATAAGAGGCCAGCAAAGAAACTGTGTCTCTAAGCAATTTATCTGAGCAATAATCTGCAAATTATGTTGAAATTGTCAGCAATTCAGCCAATATACAGTTTGCTTGTATTCTTTGCCAGCTTAAAAATAAATACTTGGCCAGCAAGATTTCACATGAATACTGCTACTTATATATCATTCCTATTTGTTTCTGGTTTTATTGATTCCTTTATAGCAGAAAATTGGTTCAGTTACTAATCTGAAGCACTGAAATCGGAATGAAAAGGGGTTACTCACATTACTCAATTGTCCTAGAGGTTTTTCCCAAATTGCTGAATCTTTGTATGGATCTGTTGGGTAAAATTTTGAAGGAATTGTATCTCCTTGAACGACAATCTAAAAAATATCGAATGTTTCATTATTTATCGGTTATCAGTACAAATAAGTAAATGGAAATCCCAAAAAACCACAAAAAATTCAGTGGTGAATTGATGTATACTGGGAAGTGACAAAATCATGAAAATATAATTATAGTTTATTTCTTTGCTTTCGAATTTAATGTCTCCACTTCTATAATGAGAGTGAAATTAAAAAATAAATTATAAACAAAAAATTTCCTCAACTGCTTCACATAGTTTACTTATACTTACTGCAGCCACTGCTTTGAGTTCATCACATTGAGCAAATATGAAGAAACAGGAAAAGATACTTAGAAAAATGGCAAAATTCTTCATTTTGTTCAACTCCATTCAGTTTTCAGGAAATCACTAATGACTAGTAGACACTCCGTTTCAAGCAGGTGCCTTTTTTTCCTTGAGTCAGGTTGCTTTTATCTGTCAGGGAAATTTTAGGTGTCTAATGAGTCAAGAAAGTTCTGAACCTTTTTGGTATTTTGAAACCGCAACAATAATCGATGGAAATATTTCCTTATTGATTAGGAAAATATCGATATATTTTTGGCTAACTCGTACCTATCTTATCAATTATACATTGCTTCGTTTTGATTCACTATTTATGGAAGCGAAGAGAAAATGGTTTAACAAATTATACCTACTGAGATTAAACATTGAAATGTGAATAAGAATTGAAAAAGTAAATGAAAGGTTATAATTTCGACAAATATAAAAAACTTTATTCCTGGTTTCCATACATATATATGTTATGTGTTATTGTTGCATCTATCAAAATTAATATTTTATATCGTATTTATTTCACTTTTAGTCATTATATTTGTTTTTTCGTATCCAATCTTTTCACTTACCTGTTGGCAATAAATATTTTGAAATTGAAGTACTTAGGTACTGTTTTTCAACTGATCTACAAGAATCAATCTCATATACTGTTGAATGAATAAATGAAAGAAGTATCTAGACATATTATGAACATATTGTCTAGAATATCGAGAAATTCTTGACCCATACACTATCTGTATTGTTAAATGTAACATTGAAATTTTAAACTTTGAATAACATGATCGAAAAGAAAAAAATGTTAAGAATAATGATTAATTGATTTTGACCGAATAAACTATAAAATTGGAATCCCTAAAAGGGCAATAGTATGAAGAATGCGCTGCTTGGCTTCCAGTTAAAACAAATCCCAATCTTCTAATGGTACCAAAGGAGACAAAATAAAGAATTGAACTAAATATGACAAAATATACGTAAAACAATAAAGATCTTAGGAAGAGAGTAATATCTGAGAAATTGTTATCACTAGATTCAAATGCATTAAATTTCAATAAATTGCTACATTGTCTCATGTCGTGTTTGGCCAAAATATTCCTTTGAACTCTTGGTGTTGTGAAATCGATGTCACTGAATATATTGAAGGAATAAAAAGTTTAAAGCTTTATTTTCGTCAAAATCTTCAGAAATTGAAGAGATCACTTTATTAATACTCATCACATAATTATTTTGGAAACTTCTACTTTCCACAAGGCAAACGTTGTTTCTTGAGTAGTGGGGGCAGTATTTCCACCAGCCTACTATATTCGCAGTCTATTCCACATCCTCTAATATACAGCTTCTGTAACTGACCAATCTCGGAAGCCTGGTACAACAAGTTGACGATCTTCTTATCACCCATCTTCCTCAACTCGAAGAAAAGTGCTGCTCCAAACTTAGGTACATGAGGGACGAGATTATCGACACCTATACTCTGGATGAGCATTGGGATAGCGGAGCCAACGGACGAGAACAAGTTAAGCTGGAATGCAGTCTGAGAACCAGACACATACTTCTCTATCTTCGTCAACATCTTGTTGATGAAAGGTTGCATCCGCATATTCAACAGCTTGGGATTGGCCGCCTCAAGTTTAAAGTCCATATCCAGCAACCTCATGGCATGATTGTAGCATGTTGAGTTGCACCATGACGGTAGACCTAAGCCTTCGGTACGCTCACAGAATACTGGATCCATGCATCTTTCAACATCACACATCGAATTGCATTTGCAGTTTGTGTTCTCCTGGATCATGTGGTAGAATGGACTTTCCTGCATATCGATTAGGCTGAAATCTGCGCTTTGCTGTTTGTACTTTTCCATTTCACGTTTGTAAGCCGGACATGAGTCCACCATCATGATATCCTCATCGTGCGTTTTTATTTGGATGTCCTCCACTTGCATGCTACTTGACAAGGAGGAGGTCAAGCCTTTTAGTACCTTACGGGCTGATACAATGTTACGGTCGTATTTTACAGATCGAACGATGACATTTTTGCTTGTTATTGGCTTGCCGATTATGCTACTGTAGTATCGTTTTTGGATGTATTTGCCCAAAGAGAACATCTTCTTCTTGCCCATCTATGGAAATCAAAGAATATGGATCAGGAATAATGCATACTGCTGATGATTATGTGAAGACTTTCAGTGAATTTATGAAATAATAATCGAGTAGTGTCGAGTTAGAATTCCAAGAGGAGGAATAATTTAAAATGAATTTACTTCGTTTTCTATCACTTAATTTATTAAATACAGGTTTAATAGTGACTCGAGTTTCGTAGTCTTACTACATTTTCAAACTGGTCTATTTCAGGTTGCGTTTCAGGTACTTATATATGGCGGAGAGGCTTCGGGTCGTGCAGAACTCCAAAAAGCATGGAATTCCATAGGTCCGTCTGCTCGTTTAATAGCTTTATTGTAGGGCTATTTAGATGTTTGACGATTTCTACCGATACCAAGATGTCCATTTTTTTGCCTTTCGGGAGCAGGTGTAGAATTTCGAGACTATCCAATTGCGGGAAGGCATGATTTGTTTCCAAAAAATGGTTCGCAAAATTGGAATTATCCTTATGATGTTTGAATGACGAACCATTTTTTGGAAACAAATCATGCCTTCCCGCAATTGGATAGTCTCGAAATTCTACACCTGCTCCCGAAAGGCAAAAAAAATGGACATCTTGGAATCGGTAGAAATCGTCAAACATCTAAATAGCCCTACAATAAGGCTATTAAACGAGCAGACGGACCTATGGAATTCCCCGCTTTTTGGAGTTGTGCACGACCCGAAGCCTCTCCGCCATATATAAGTACCTGAAACGCAACCTGAAATAGACCAGTTTGAAAATGTAGACTACGAAACTCGAGTCACTATTAAACCTGTATTTAATAAATTAAGTGATAGAAAACGAAGTAAATTTATTTTAAATTATTCCTCATCATAAACTATCACAAAGTAACGGACTACTCTATCCAATATTCCAAGAGGATATTGTTTAGATAGATATTTTCCTGAAGGACCGATTACAATTATTGAATATTTTTTGACCATCGTCAAATAGTGCAATGGATGAATCTTCAAAATTACCTCAGTTACTACACCTAGGCCCCCCTCTGCCATCCACTGGCTCTTGTAGGGATCATTGTCTGGAATATAAAGAGGTGACCGATCCCCCTCCCTGAAAACCTTGCAAATAAAATAAACAAATAAGATACAATTAATTGTGATCGAGATATTCTTGATAATGGATAATTTTTTTTTGAAAGATACAATTACTCAAATGTTGAAACAATAACAGAAGAATACAATTATTTAACGAATCTCCATTGGTTGCTCAAAAGCTCACTCCGTCAATAAAGATTTCTGGAGGATAAAATTTCTTCCTTCACTGTGTCCCATATACAGGGCGTCCTAGTCACAGAGTTACTCTGAACTATCTGACCTAAGTTGTAAGAGACTATCTTTGTTTTAATGAGACCTCAATATCCTGAAACGCGTTGAACAAATATCCATCGTTTTAATGGGAATATATACAGGGTAGCACAGTGGAAAGGAAACGGAGATCTTTTCTAGTAAATGATTCAAGACCTTGGAGACATTATTCACATTAATAAAGATGAACAAATACGATATCTGATTGTATACAAAGTTTCATGAAAATAATTAATATCTCTTAAATATTTCAAAATTCTGTTGACATTTTACAGGCGAATCAACGAAATTGGTTAAGCGAGTAACTCAAAAATATGTATACGCCATTCATTTTTATGATGTATCCCGATTGGCCATGACATTCTGTCAAATTTCATCGTGTATATTTCTAAACGAACAGACGGACCTAAGGAATTCCCCACTTCTCAAAATTCTCAAGAAATAAGCCTACAGAAGACATTTAAATACATGTTTGCACAACTTGAAAGACTCCAGTGGGAAAATGTAGTAGTAGTACTACGAAACCTGTGTCACAGTTAAACTTAAATAGAACTAACTCCATTTACAGAGTTAAAAAAGAATAATTAGAAATAAGCATTGGCAACGTCTCAGAGAATTATTTGACATTTCACGAATGCCAACCTGCGTCAGTTTCAAGTAAAAAAACTTGATAAACCTAAAAATATTGGCCAAGCGGGATAATTTATAAAAGTGAATGGAGTATATTATCGAGTAGGTACTACAGCTTGAACCACTCTTTCATCAGACACCCTGTGTACAATTAAAGTTGTTCAATTATATCAAAGACAGATTAAGACATGAATTAATCTCAACCTATTCTCGATCATTAGGTTATTAATGATGTCGGTGGGATTCTATCCTTTTTTTCAACCAATATTATATCGAGAGTTGAACCACCAATATATTGAAAGGTGATCTCAGAAGAATGTTGTAAATTAGCATATTTTTTTTAATCTTCACGAAAATTACGAACCGGCTTTAGTATCCAACTGATTTCGTTGTTTGTTCTGTTCAAGGTTATTGAGGTTCAAGACAGAGTTTTTCAGATCTCTTCAGAATATCTCAATTTTTCACTTCTGACAATGTAGAGCCGGACTATTATAGGAAACGATATTTTTGAATACATTTGGAGAAAGATGTCTTTTCAATATGTTATCTCAAGCATAAGCTTAGATTTGTTTGATTAAAAAATAATAATGAGGATTTTAAAATTCGAATGTGGATTAAAATAACAAAATACTCACAACTATAGAAAACAGAAGGTCATCTTTATCACCATGGCCTGATCGAATGGACAAGAAGACGAATAAAAACGAAAGAATCAACCACATGATGTCCTCTGTGAACGAAATCAAATTATCGTTTGAAACAAGAACAGTGTTTGATTAAACTTACATTCGAAAATCCAATCAAATGGTCATATAGTCTGGACAATAATCTATTTATATCACTTTGTGGTACCAATAAATAATAATATTACTTTGTATTATTGTTCGAAAATGACTGTGAAGTTAAGGATCGCTTTAATGGTTGTTATAGTTTCCAATTTGCTTCATTGTAATTGTGATAATGGAAAAATCCTAGCTACATTATAGCCTCAGCATTCGTACAAAATGTTGTGGGCATTTCGATGCTATTCCTTTTTAAGTTAATGCATGTCAATAGAATATCAGAAAAACCACTTTGAATGAATGTTCTATTATCTTTTCTTGTTTGATTTGAAGCCTTTATATCATCTATTGTAGTTTCTCTTCTATAATTTTTATTTATAATAAAAATTTCAAAGAGAATTTTTTATTTTGTCTACTTTTTACCATTTTCTTCTTTGAAAAATGCGTAACTTACAATATTCATAAATATGTAAGTTACTTGATAATTAATGTCGAAACTATTTATTTTACCGTGCTGCAAGCATATAACCAGTTGATATATGATATGAAACTTTTATGGATCGTAATGAAATTCATTACATTATTAATATTAATGTGAAGAAAAACAATTAAAACAATCAAAAGGTTGTAAAATACCCATTCTCAGTAGATACTCAAATTTTATTTCTTACATCTTGCTGAGATAAAGAAAACAAAACGAATAGAACCACTGTACAATGTTTGAGTTCAGTCATTTTTCCCTATTAACAGTGTTGGTACCTTTAGAAATCAAAAGCAAACTTTTCCTCAAGCTCATTATTTTCATTCATACAATTAATCACAAATTACAATAAGTGGTACAGATTTAAAGACCAAAAGGACTAATGAAGCCATAAAATGACCTCTGATCCAATGTTGCTTTTTCCTCATCCTCCTCTATAGACTTCTCATAATCAAAAATAAGTGGCTTTAATTGGTCAACGAAGATATGGTAGTTACAGTTCACCCCACAATCTTCGACCTTTATTGGTACCAATTCTTCAGTTGCATTCTTGAAGAAAATATTGATGAATTTCTGGCTTGAACATTCTTCGCGAAGCTCCACTAAAATAGCGCTACCAGCCCCAGGAAGATGTTCTGGAAATTCCATAATACCTGCAGTTTTCAAGCCATTCATTATGTTGACCATGGTGTCTAGACCAACTGCAAAGATCACAGCTTTGAGTTTTGGTTTGTCGTCTCTTTCTGGTGTATTAGCAATGAATCTGTTCATGTAGTCTGTTGTTTCATGGAATATTGGACCGATCTTCAATCTTGCAAGATCTAATGTTGATGTTGACGCCTTCAATTGGTGAAATACTTTTTTTTCTAGTTCGATCTTGAAATGGTCATCTGACCACAAGGGTTTCTTCTCCAAATCCAAAGCTTCGGCTGCTGAGATAGTTTCAAAAACATCGACCTGTGTCACATCAGTTAGTCTAACATTAAGTTGTTTCTCCAACCATTCAATTTCTGTAGTTTCAGGAGCTTTGACGACAGATGTAGATTTAAAGTTTAGATATGGTTTATATTCTGTAAGCTTTGGATGAGGATCTATCTCTTCTGAATGAACTGGGATCAGTTGCTGATTTACTGAATCATATGTTTGGTTGTTATGTATAAGGATACAATCCAGCTAGGAGAGCATAGGCTGATGTTATAGCTACATCGCAGTCTATGGCACGAACAAATATTGAATTTTTGGCATAAACTGCAGGGATATGGTCAACGTAGTGTTGATGAAGCCATTTTCCCAATTGGTGCATCTGCTTTATTCCAGTCTGGAAAGAAATATGCAGATCAATTTAGGTTTAAATTTAATGTCCTATTGTTACGAAATTCTCTTTCGAATTCACACTAATGAACTACGTTCACTTATAGGAAGGTGGTATACCACAAGGTAGTATTTTTGTACCACCACATTAAATTGTTGAATTGTGAATTCATCTTGTTTGTAAATACCCAAAACACTTGGGTAGAATTTGAAAAACAGCAAACAAAAGCAGGAAATTAAAGCTGTATAAAATGCATGATAAAAAACCTTAGACAGTTGTCCATATCCTATAGATTCCCATTCATTCTTCCATGGATCTTGTGTAAAGCTTTTAGAAGGCGTACTTTCGCCTTCTCTGAAAATCTGGAATAAAAAGTTAAGTGAGATTTCGTAATTCTAATGAGATATAAGAAATTAGTAACTAACCACCACTATTGACAGCAACTTTCCTTTTGTACATTGTGTGTTTTCACTATATCCAACAACTATAAGATAGAATAATAGGAGCAAAAAGATTTTCATTCTGAATCTAAGAGGATGAAGATCAATATTCACAGCAGAAGTGAAGAGAATAGGTAAATTCAAATTCAATGAAGTTATGAAATGAACAATAATATTTTGATTTCATGAAGTAGCTTGAGGTATATAACTTCAGGAAACAAAAATATTGATACAGTAGGTAGTTTATGTGGTCTTGGTGAAATCTATCAATTATTTGAGATATTTTCTGTGGTACACTTCATGAAAAATGATGAAAATTATTTAAATTCGTATATGAATGGTTGAAATTGGTGTTTAATTATAGTAATGTACTTTGCGTATAACGAAATCACATGTTTCTTATTTTTATTTATGAACTATTTCATCATATCATATTGCAAAATTATTGTTGAATTGAAGTATCTGAGTATGTCTTTCATTGACACATTTTCAGACACCTTAACCTGATATCAAGATACTTATTCAGTAAAGACAACTGGTTTTTCTTCAAAGCCATTTAGTGCAAATGAATATTTGAAAATTGATGAAGAAACTCCAGTCAATATTGCGTCTATATGCCGAAAGTTTCTATTTTTAACAGTCATGTTAATTCTTGAGCAGACAATTTTTGAATCGTCTATTATAAATCAAATATTCACCATTTCAATGAAAAGGATATTGATGAAAATTGAAGATTGAAGATTGAAGGTGCCATTTTCCAGAATTTTTCGAATACCTATAATTTCAATTATAAAAAGTTAATTTCCATAAGCTGTTGATCTACAATGATTCGTAAGAAATTAGTTCAAGTGATATTAATAAACATGTAACGTCGACCAAATATGAAATCCCTGTATAAATTATTGAACATTGTTCTAGGTATTCTATAATTTCTACTATGGAATCCTGGAAAATTCGAAGAATTTCTATTGATTTTTTTAATTATTTGTAGGTAGCATATTTCAACAATCTAACCACATTTCAGGAAGAAAAACACAGTTACAAAGCATTTTTGGCATTGCTGTTGCTTCATTGAAAGTAATAACCAAATGGACTATGAATAGGAGTGAAGTAAATAAGATCTATTTCACCCATTTTCCCCTCCCTGGATTTTCCAGAGCTTGTACGTTCTCAGAAAGAAAATACGCCAATGGTTTCCCATGAGTTTATACAGGGTGATGTACTGTACATCATACACCGGCTGGAGAATACTGGGCTTATCAAATCTTATCATTATAATTACCACAATATATTTGAACTGGCTGTGTTCACACATTTTGGAACAATTTTTCATGCTGTACAACAATTATGTGGTGACAAAATTATTTCTTATGAATTATGGATCTCTTTCGTAGGTGTCATGCTTAGTTGGTTTAGGAACCAGTGAGCCAAGATTGCTGAGGATGTCACAGTCGGTCTCCTGTATAGTTATTTCAAAGTATAATTCACCATATCTGTCGATAGTTAAGATAACAGAGCAATAACCTCAATTTGACCTTCAACTGTGTTTAAAAAAATCCTCATCCATCCAAAACACAGGTAGTTCAATTAGATTTCGTGATCAACTCAATAATATCCATTAGTTTAGAATGCGTTCATTATATCACAAGCTGGTTCAAGGTCATGATGAAAGACATTCGAGTAAAACCACAGATTACCGATGAATAAATGAGACATTTTCTAATTTAATTGGATCCATGGATCGAGGAGTAACTGGGTGAAGGAATATAAAGCCTGGTTCACCTTTAGGTTTGCTGGATACCGAGGGCTTGTAGATTAAAATATTTGTCATTGACATTGTCGTTACATCTCGAAGATCCCTTCAGGGTTGTGTCAGTCCGCATTATCATAGCCGACTAAGTCACGGCTCAGGTTCGCGTAATGGTTCGCTTCTAATCTTACTTTGAAACCTCTTTGCAGTCGTAGGTCTATGAGTTGCTGGTACTCATATTGACAATATGATATCATCAGGAGAATAGGACACCTCTCCATTAGGAATGCATATAACTAACAATAACTGTAGATTCTCCCAAATCTGCATTACATTGGCGAATAACTTACGCACAACGACTGTGATTTATTCCTTATATGAACAACATCCATATTGTATAAGTATTAATGTATGTTATAGGTACGTGAATTATTAAAGTGATCATTAAGAATTATAATGGTTCGAACAATTATAATGGGTACTTAAAAATAACTGAGGAGCTCCGTTGATGTCTAAAATTCAATTTTATCCTGTCGCGTGTACTTAAGTATGTTTTGATTCTGAACTGATAATTCAATGTTTGTCGCAAATTAAATTAGTAGATGTGAGAATTTTCCTGCAATTTCGATTTAATGGTTCCGGTTTATTATACTAGCAAAACACCGGCTATTCTGTAGGAAAGTTTCCGTATACAGAATGGCCTAATGAAATCTGAAGAGATCAATATTAGTGTTTTGACTGAAAATTTTCAAATGGAATTCTGACACATTTTAACCTGTATATTTTGAAAATGTTAGGTTATAGTAATTTTCCTGTCAGACATCTACGCAATGTTGTCCTCCCTACATAGAGTCGTAGTAATTTCGTATGTATCAAAATGTTTATTTACTTTGGGAAAATAATGAATTTGAGAAAATATTATGTGAATTCAATAATTCCAAAGACCTGGCGAATGTTGAAGAAACTTTTCCTCTGTAGATAATGGGAATATTTCACGTATATAAACTTGATTGGAAGATTCTTGATTTCTTGAACGGAAATCAAGAATCGAGTGTTGAAATTTTACCGAAAAATAAGGAAAATAATATTCCGTTACTTTGTGATAGTTCATTCGAAAAAAGAAAAAAATTACTCGAATAACCCAACAGAAGAACTTCTTAACGAACAGATGGACCTATGAAATTCCCCACTTTTAAAAATTCTCACGAAGTAAGACTACAGCAGATATTTTAATACATTTTTGCAAATTTTCAAATACTCCAGTATGAGAATGTAGTATTACTACGAAACACAGTTTAACCTTTCACAAAATTAAAAGATATTAAATAGAAATTAGCATTGGCAACAATTATTTTGGCATGGCCGATGATTCACGAGTGCCAACCCACGTCAGTTGTAAAAAACACTTGATAAACCTAAATCTTGGCCAACCGGCATACTTCATAAAAGTGAATGGAGTATAATGCCTTGTGAAAACAACCCAGTAAATTAGAATAAAGAGAAGTGTAGATGTCGTACCTATTGGAAAGAACTTTTTTGACAAATCTTGTCGAGAATTTAACTTATAAAATGATCGGTCCTCTAAAATACACTGCGCAAAAAAATTAACGCACATTATGGAAATCTCAAATTTATTCTACAACTGAAGGTGTTCTCAATGATAAAAATTTTTTCAGAATTATGCATGCATATGTTATCCACTTTCAACGTTTTTCTTCAATACAGATGTTTTCTCTCAGCCGGAATAAAAAAAGATGATATTATCAGATTTTGAATGTATTGGCTCCATTCTAAAATCAGTTGTTCTCGATCAATTCTAGTGATCAATAGTTTGATTTTTCGTTTGATTTTCTACACTCGATCGCTATGCAACGCGAAACACGCAATTTGACCCAAGAGGAATGTGCCCAAGCGGTAGTTTTGCGAGAAGAAGGGTGGACATACACAAGAAATGCAGAAAGGTTTGGAGTTTCCCATACAAGTGTGTCCAGAATGTTGCAGCGATTCAGGGAGACAGGTATGAATGTCCGAAGCCCAGGACAGGGTAGACAACGGGTAACAACTCCCATTCAAGAACGTTACTTTAGAGTTTCTTAGTTGAGACAACGGTTTGCAACCGCTCGCCTCCTTCAAAATCAGCTTGAGCAAACTCATGAGGTGCAAATTAGCACTCAGACAATAAGAAATCGCCTCAGAGAGGCCTCGTGTCGCGGCAAGAGGCCCAGCTCTTACCAACCCCAGCCTATCGAAGGGCGCGTTTGGATTTTGCGAGATAGCATATCCATTGGGAAGAGGCCGATTGAGAAAGAGTTCTCTTCACAGACGAGTCTAGATTCTGCCTCTACCATTGTGATCGACGTTCCCTTGTATACAGACGTCCACATGAAAGATATGCTAAGTGCAATTTCCTGAATACTACTGGTTTCGGGGGAGGATCGATTATGGTATGGGGTGGAATATCTTTGACTGCTCGCACATACCTAGTGGTCATTGATAATGGAGCTATGAATGCTGTTAAGTATATAAGGAACATTCTTGAAGAGCATGTAGCGCCATTTGCCCCATACATTGGTGAAAATTTCATTTTTATGGACGATAATGCCAGACCCCATCGTGCGCGCATCGTTCAGGAGTACCTTGAAGAGGTTGAAGTCTCTCGAATGGAATGGCCAGCCAGAAGTCCAGATCTCAATCCGATTGAGCAGGTTTGGGACAACCTCAATAGAAGGCTGAGAAGTTCAGAAAATCATCCAGCTACTCTTAATGACTTAGGAATCCAACTCGGAGAAATCTGGGAAGGATTAGATCAGAACATTTTAAGATCACTCATTTTGAGTATGAACCGTCGTTGCCGAGCTGTAATTAACGCAAGGGGTGGAAATACCAAGTATTAAATCACTTATCAGCATTTCAGTATTTTGAAAATTGTTCATTTCTCTTCTCTCACATAAGATTCGGTGAAATCCTGAATTTTTCTTCCATTTAATGTGTCTTGTTTCGTTCAAAACCTTCCCGAGAGAACATAAAACATAAGTTATAAAGTCAATGTAGAGTAAACTTTCATTAAAATTGAGATTTCAGAATGTGCGTTAATTTTTTTGCGCAGTGTATGTATATAGCGGGAAATAGTTCCTACTTTACCCACATATTCACTAATTTCATAGTTCAGCGATTTTCGGTAGGAGAGCGCCATTTTACATTTCATTCATGAAGAAAGAGATATTCCATAAAATGCACGGTCACGCCTCTATCGGATTAGTTTTCCTACTCGTTGTGATCGACAACCTTAAGTAGAATGGGTTCGATTTATTTTTATGAAATGCTGTTTTTATTTTCGACAAATAAATGAAATAAGGCAGTAAAACTGAACTCTATTCAAAAAAATAAAATGTAGAGTTAACTTTCATTAAAATTGAGAGTTTCAGAATGTGCGTTAATTTTTTTGCGCAGTGTATGAACCTTTAATTGTTTCAAGTAGTCTTTGATACTTGAAGAAATATTGGATAAATGTTGATTGGGATAAGGGTAGTCAAATGTATTTTTATTTCGTTTTTAGACTTGTATCTTTCAAACGGAGCAGAATTTTGAAAAACGGTTTAGAAAAATGTGCCTCTTTTATGAGAGAAAATAACAGTTAAAAAATATACCAGTCAAAGACCTTGCCTGCAAGATGACCCAATTTAAGATATAATATGAAATAACTGACGCATGTAATCCGGTCTATAATTATCACCTAGCTTGAAAACGTTCTACAATTTTGAAACAATAGAAATTCATTACTTGAAAGTCATTATTTGTGGAGGATGAATTATTCCTTCTTAACCTTATCTGAGGTCGATATCTTCCATAACCTCAATAATATAATACTGGTTTGTTAATTGTTCGATCTTAATAACATGTTTCAACAAATTCAAATGAACTGAAATAAGCTTAAAAATAATGGGACATCTTTGTTGTTCCCATAACAAAATGAGTTTAAAAAAGAATACAATGACGCCAAATTTTCTATGGTAAAGGAGAAATCAAGTTCAGTTGGACTAAAATGGAATAAAAAAGCAGGAGCGATTGTTTATTAACCTTTTAGGTAGATTCACCTTGTGGGTAGATTCGACTAGTGGTATGGAAAATTTTGGTGACTGTGGCAAGTTTGGGGGATGAACCATTCAGTTTTCCATATTAATATCCATCCATCAAGGTCAAAAAAAGATTCTTATCCATCGAATTACCTCAAATGGAGAAATAACAGGAACGACAGTGGAATAACTGTCCTCAAATGAAACATATAATTTCTGCGAATGCGTTGCCCGTAGACAGATATGGAATCACCAATTTTGCAAATGGGATTTGAAGCATTCGTCGCAGCTGATAAGAAAATTCTTGCCATTATTTTACACTTATTTTCGAGTCGTTCGAAAAGAAAACTGAGCCCGGCCTCAAACTGAGCATATAAAGTGGACCACGCTGGCGTGTTCACGACGAGCTTATACTTTGTAGTTGAGTGGATTCGATGGCGATGTCATCGTTAGTACTGTCAGTAGGTGTTTGGCTTTTGGGCTGCGTTTTTGCTGCTCACCTGTCGGCGGCTGAAGAGTTGGTAGCGGTCACGGTGGTAAGTCCGTTTGCAATGAAGTAGGATTTTTTGTGTTGATGTATGAAATTTTCGAGTTAAATTCAGTTAACGTTTGGAATATAGAATTTGATTATGTTGTTTTGAAAAAAGGTTATAATACAAGGTGGTCAAAATTCGTTGTCCACTGAAGGGATCTCGAGAACTAAAGCAGCTAGAAAAAAAAATGATTACATATTCTCTAGCTCTCTTTTCTGACTGATTCGAATCTGAAAACAGATCCAGTCTATCGTTTATAGATTTTGAGTTACGAAGGAATACTGAGAAATTCTCATTTTCAATAATAACTCTCGAAAACTCGTTTGTTTGAAATCGTATTCGAAATCTGTTGTTATATTCTAGAGGCATTTTTTTAGGAGTATAATATGACAATTTTTTTAATCTAGCTATTTTCGACAAAAGAGAAAGAATTATGATTTTTCAAATGTGAACTATGGTCGAAAGTTCATCTTGCTACAAAAGTTTTGCGGATTTCAAAAAGTATCATATGTCGCTATTCACATAAATATTACATGGAAAAAATTTAATAATTTTGTATTTTCCTCGATTTACTGTTGAATTATGAGCAGGCTGGCGTTACCATAGCGACCATTGAATATGCATAATAGTCCGTGAACTCCACATAATTCTATGTGAACTCTAAGTTAGGTGATAGGAATCAACGACTCTCAAATAATTATTTATTTCTTGTATCGATATTCTTAAGTAGAGAGTGAAAAACTTTTATACGAAAAAATAATTCATTCAATTATCTCTTTTTATGAGAGTAATTTAAAAGTAAGTGATATTGAAGAATAAGGACTGAACGAGAATAAATTCGCTATCACAAAAACGCTCATATCTTTTGAACCACTGGACTGATTTCGAAAATCAAACTCATTTTCGAATCATCTTCTAATTTTAATGAAATCTGTTTTTGCAATAAAAAAACCAAAACTATTTTTTACAAAATTCATGGATTTTTTCTGGAATTCTTCCCATCATGCTTCTTATAGTGTTCTCAGTGACTTCCTGGGATGCTTCCACTTTTGCTTAAATTCCGCTAATGTTTTCGTTGATTTCTTAGTCTTCTTCAATTCTCTTTTTATAAGGGCCCAATATCTTTCGATTGGCCTGAGTACTGGGCAATTTGGTGGATTGGCCTCTTTGGAAACAAAAACCACCTCATTAGCTTCGTACCATTCCTTGGTGGCCTTGCTGTAGTGGCATGATGCTAAATCTGGTCAAAAGATTGTTGACACATGGTGCTTACGTAAAAATGGTAAAAGTCGCTTCTTCAAGCATTCCTCGATGTATATCTTCGAGTCAACAGAGCCTCGGCCAACGAAAAATTTGCTCCTTTTCCCACAAGTGCAAATTGCTTGCCAAACCAGGAATTTTTTAGGAAACTTTGCTTGTTTCTTCACGCGAAATTGTTCGTCAACATTTCCACGAGAATCTGCAGTATAAAATTCCTGACCAGGAAGTTGCGAAAAATCAGCCAAGACATAGGTTTCGTCGTCCATCACGCAACAGGAAAAATTTTTCAAGAAATCTTTTTTTAATTTCTTTGCTCTTGATTTCGCGTCTTGATTCTTCAAAGCGTTCCTGTCTGGCACTTTCTGCACTTTGTATGTTCTAAGCCCACAACTCGACTTGATTTTCTGAACGGTTGACTGCGAACAAACCACTATTTGGGCCACTTTCCGTCCGGAAAGGTTAGGATTCTTCTGAAAAAGGCTAATGGCTTTCTTCACTTCCATTTTTGATTATTTTGAAAAAGTTCCACTATAAATTCTCGTGTTTTCACTTCGCTTGACATTCTGCTACAGATAATTGGAATATCTATGAAGTAAATGTTTCACATGTTTCTGACGTTCATAACAAGGCTAACTATGATCAAATTTTGATTTTTTCTCAATTGGTTCAAGAGATATAGGCGTTTTTGTGATAGCGAATTTATTCTCGTTCAGTCCTTATCGCAAACGTTGATGCATAATCAACGGTCGCTATTGTAACGCCAACCTGCTCATAATTCAACAGTAAATCCAGAAACAAGACGAAAGCCTTGATCTTTTTCTCAAGTAATATTCGTGTGAATAACGACATATATTATAGTTTTGAAATCAGCAAAACCACTGTAGCAAGATAAGAGAACTTTCGACGGTAGTTCACATTGGAGAAATCATTTCTCGAAAATAGCTGGTTTCAAAAATCAATCATATTATATTATATTTGAATTACCCCTAAAGAGGTGCCTGTATAATGTAACAATAGATTCCCAATACGAGTTATTCATATTCCATATAAACTCCAAGTATAATTTTCAAAATCTTGATTTTTCTACTAAAAAAGCCCTATCTGCCCTATGTTTCCTCTTTAATGTGGCACCCTGTATATGTTGGTCTAGTTGATGGAGAAGCGGCTTCCGTGTTTTAGATCAAGGTTATCTTTTTCGTTTTTCACTAATTTGAATCTGGATATTGGTATACACGTGTATTTTGTACCGCATTTACCAATACAATCGAGCAAAGTTCGTAAGTTTAGTGAGCATTTGTCTAGTAATCATTATAATTCGAACTTGTAATTTTAGTTCTCGAAATAAAACGTTATCACTCCGAGAACTATATGTAGTTTTTCATTATTGTTCATTTATCGAAAAACTATCGGCTTGTAGGTGCTGTAAAAAAATTTTCAACCTTTTGGCGATCTGTTTCTTTGTATCTACATATTTTGCAGTTTGAGGTTTAATTTAATGTGTTCAAATAATTTTTCCATCAAGAATTTGAGACAATTGATAATGAGAATCAACTAAATATAACCATAAAACTATTGTTTCCTAAAAGAACTTGCCCCTTTCTCCTTGTAAGAAGCAGAATTCCTTAAATCGCTTAATTGGGTACTCAGACAAACAGCTGTCACACGAAAGTCAGCCTATATTGAACCGTACAAAAATATATTTATTTTTAAATATATAAATATTAATTAATCACATGGGAATTTATCAAATGGTGCCCTTGAAAACTGACCTGATGTGATAAAACAAATAACTGCGTTTTTTCCGTAATTTTGCACTACACGATTACAAGTTGACACGTTTCATAGCATAATTTACATTTCGAATAAGTTAACTGCAGTTAAGAGAGATTTGAATTCAATTGAAAAAATAATTAAGTCCTATGGATGTTCACTCAGACTTTTCTTGTCATAAGCAATTAAACACAACCAGTTTTTAAGACAGCATTACGAATATATCCATTGAATTCTTGGTGATAAAAGTTGAAAAATAACTTTGATCACTCAACAACATACATTTGGGATTTAAAAAAATAGTGAATTTTCATGAAGGATTGGTCTTAGTATTTTTAAATCGACTCTCTCGAAATGATCAGCAGTCTTTATATTTTTTGATGTTTTTTTTATTTCGCTGCCTTCATATTTTCACATTAAGATACTATAATAATCATCCCTCTATGTTGTAAGTATGTTTATGTACTATGTTTCTCCTTATTTCTGCATTGATCAAGAAATAGGGTTCTGTTTGAATTTGAAAAAAAAATTATGAGAGTAATAAAGCCAGGTTCTTATGCGCTCTTCTTCAAATTAGTAGCTCTGAATTCAGTAGAAAGATGTGCAACTCTCTCCTCTTCCAATGCAACTTCATGTTTCTATATTTATCATCCGATATTTGGATTGACAATAATCTCTGCATGATTCAGCAGCCGATTATAATTAATACTGAAGTTCAAGTAATATTTCCCCATTGTTCACCATGAATTTTCTAAGACCTCAGCGTCCACTAATTCCTAAAGCCTTCACAATTGTGGTCTGAAAAGTGGGATTATCTGATATGAAAGATACCTAAATATTGTAATGTTGAATGATCATGATAATGATGAAAGATTACAGCTGACCCATATTGTCTGAGTAATAAACATCATTTCAGTAATGATATAACAAATAGCCCACAGCCGAAAATAGGCCGTGGAATGAAACTATCATACCCTCTTCTTCAACAGCAAGAAGAACTCACCATTGATATTCTTAATTTATCGTTAGTTTGATGATGCTCTCATGTGTTGACTGATTTGAAAGTAATTGTGGGAAAATACCAAATTCAGCACCGTGATACAATTTCAGTATGTTCTAATAAAGGCTCTTATAGAGAAACGTCCTTCAAGTTTCACCGACTTATGTCATATTACATCGGAAGAAAGGCTAATAGCTATCTTTAGATATAATATGATCTTGGGTATTATGGACAGATATTCCCAATGTTTTAATTTTTTTTTGCAAAATCATAAAAACACTCGACGTAGCTTATCACTAATAAGTCTACTCATTACAATATGTACATAATAGGAATACGACAAAAGTTCATTAGTCACTCGTCTCGATAAAATGGTTTGCTTACCAGAGCAAATAATTCCATCATCAAACAAGATCAAATATTTTGAAGCAATTTTTATGATGAGGAAAATCTGGCGATAGCGATTCTATGTGCGATATACTTAACTCTTTAGTCTTTGCGAAACACCAACTCTATTTGCTGCTAACCTCAGAGCATCGGCTTCGTCTATAAGAGCCACAATTCCTGCACGGTCAATCTCATATATCACTCGTTAGTCGAAATCGAAAAATTCAATTGCTTTTCCTAACGATGTTCACACTAAGTGAATTGTAATCTCTTCATCTATTTCTTGCGAAAAATATATGTGGATTTGGGAAAACACATATTGGCAAACAAACCCTCAACATATTGTCGATATCTAAAATTTCCTTCATACCAGAAAAAAAGATTTGAATTAATGTGAAACAAGGAATAACCCTTTGAAATCTTTCGCATCAAGCAAGATACACCCAGTGAATCAAATACAAATAAAGCTCTTTTGGAGAAAATAATGGACTGCTGTACCAATTATTATCACCAAGAATTAAATATAATTAAATTAAATAATAAAATGGACGTATAAAATAGAAATAAATACAACAAAGTAAACACTCAAGGTATGGTTGGTCTGACTTTTCTGGTTTCGTGTAATATTTTACCGTCCTTATCTCACGGAAGAAATTCACTTTGTTAATTCAAGCATTTCCTTTTCATTCCAGGTATACAGACATGGACATCGTACAATTCTCAGTTCCTATCCAACAGATCCTTATAAGAATGAATCATTTTGGCCAGTTCCTTATGGAGAACTAACGAATGTGAGTAATATTACTAAGAAATATGGCATGACCATCACCATAGTCAAATAGGAACATGTCTTGATCCATTATTTTACGAAACTAAACTAAATATTCTTTCAGATAGGCAAATCCCAACACTACGCTCTTGGAAAATGGCTGAGACAAAGGTACAACTCCTTCCTGAACAGGAAATATTTGTCCAAAGAGTTCCACATCAGATCCTCCAACTACGATCGCTGTCTCATGTCTGCAGCCTCAAACCTGGCAGGTTTATACCCTCCTGAAGGTGAACAAATCTGGAATCATGCAATCAACTGGCAACCAATACCAATCCACAGCAGGCCAAACTTGATGGACGGTATGTTGGCTCAGGAGAAGCCTTGTCCAGAGTACAAGAGGTTGTGGGACCAGCAGATGAACAGTGAATACTTCCAAAAGATCATAGCAGACAATAACAAACTCTACGCTTACCTATCTGTGAACACTGGAGAGAAGATCAGAGATTTCGTTGGAGCAAACGACATTTATGACACTCTTTTGGTAGAGCACCAATCAAACTATACACTTCCTGAGTGGGCCCATTCTGTTTTCCCGGAAAAATTGTATAAGCAGGCGGTGATGAGGTTTGAGTTTGACACTCACACACCCCAGTTGGCCAAGTTTGTGGTGGGACAGATTTTCGACAGAATTTTGAACCAGTTCGAGGCCAGATTGACCAACTCACCCTATCCTAAGTTCCAAGTGCTTTCCGGGCATGATAACAACGTTTTTGGCTCTCTTAACTCTCTTAGAATTCCTAATGTGGGGATGGTTCCGTATGCTGGTATGGTGCTGTTTGAGTTGAGGAAGAATTCTGATGGAAAACATTACGTGAATTTCTTGTATAAGGAGTCAGGGGAAGCGAATCTACTTACAATCAAAGGCTGTGATTCTAACTGTGATTACGATAAATTTAAGGCTATCCTGAAACCTTTATCTATGAACGAGGAAGAGTATGACAGACAATGCTTGCTAAAACGCCCTTGAGGATCTTCCATGAAAATGAAAAGGTGTTATTGTGAAGAACTCCATTTGGAGAAATCACATATTGTGAATTTTGTATGAGATCTCTATTTCAGTTTGTGAATTTGGTAAATAAAAAGACAGTTCGTAACTTGTTTTTATTTATGTGGTATAATTATTATTTTTATGAGTACATAAGACTTTAGATTATTGCTGGCATCCAAGTAATTCAATACCTCCTCATTTGAAGTTAAGCTTTCGCTAAAATGTTGAATCTGGTCAATATGGTGGATGTGACAGAAATACAGTACAAGCTTTTGAAGTTTCTGACAAGCTACCAATCCAACTACTTCTCAAAGTTGAAGATATAGGTGTTTTTTTCCTGAATTCTTTCTTCAAAAACATTATTTCACATCTAAAATAACCTCAAATAGCCCAGTCCTAAGTCCAATCGAGCACATTTGGGACCAATTAGTAAGAACACTTGATGACCATAGCCTTGAACGTTTCAACAGCTCCAAGATCTTTTGAAATAACTTTTCAAATTGAGCAGGGTATTTCTTATAACTTGGTGGAAAGCACGAAGAGAAGCTGTGAAGCTTTTTTGTTTTTTTATACTTTCAACGATTCGATTTTCCTATCGTGAATACATAATTTCCTTGAAATCTCATTATTCTAAATGGGTTCTTCTGAAGACAAAATTCAATATCCTCAAATTATGCTTGTTTGAGCGTCAAGAAGTGATGGATCTTGAGAAAAAATCCTTACTGTTTGATAAATAAAAACACTTCAAGAAAGCCTGTAGTTGGCGACATCTTCAGCTCACAGGTTCAACAACTCGAGTTGTGAACAACTCGATAGGGAAATGAACCAAAATAGAGAAGAAGGGAACTTGTTCCAGCATGCAAGAACAACAAGGTCTCTTCAGTTTCTGATCACTTCGGAATCAAAGGAGACAAAGAGGCCAACACCCTTGCCAGAAAGAGAGCACAAACGCCACTCACTGGCCCAGAACCTTTCTGTGTAATAGGCAAATGCACCATCGAGATAGAGTTTTCAGAGGAGGAAGAAACTGGAAGAGAATCTCTCTGGAGGAATATAATTCCAGAAAGTTCCTTTGGGATTTCGGAACTGTAGCACCAAGAAGTATTCGGAACTCAATTAGAAAAAGTTACGCCACCTCATTGGCTTCCTCATAGGATATTGTTGCCTTAGGAAGCATATGATGAGAATAGCCTTGTCAGAAACTGGCGATTGTTGATTTTGTGGAAAGGAAACTTCTGTTCAACTGGTTACAGAATGCCTCACCATTGCAAGCCTGCGCAAGGAATATCTTCGACAAGAGAATTGCTGGAGAGATTCAGCCTATCAGGTACTGGAGTTTTTTGGAGCTCTGGAGCTGAAGGGCGAGCTGTAGATGAGATTATTTTAACGATATAAGCTTTTCATAATCTAGAACTATCCAGTGGCCTCCTAGTGAAAAGTACCAACTATTTTCATTCTCTGAACAATGTTTCATTGAACCAGTAACTTCTAAGGATTTCGAATATGCAAAATTTTTAATATTCTGTAAGTTTTCTCGACCATGACTTCTATATACCACCTTTACCTCTTCCATTAGCAGAATATTTAAACAATACACAGTTGACCATCGATACCTACCTGTTCAAATTTTCTTAGCTTCATTTTTATTCACAGAACGTACATACATATCGATACACTTCGTTTATGTTCACATTTATACAGCAATGGATATAATAATAAAACATTCTCTTTTCATTAAGTCTCTTCTGTATAGCCCAACCTTTTGAGGCTTTGCAAACCATATCAAAACTGTTGATAATATAAGAGCTCTTTTGTAGAGAAGAATGGACTGCTGTTCCAATTCTTATCACCACGAGAAATACATAAAAATGTATGCATGAAATAGGAAAAAATACCACAAAGTAAACACTGGAGGAATGGTACTTACGTTTGGTCTGACTTGAACACATTTATCTGCTGGTTTTCTGGTCTTGTGTATGCTTATTGAGTAGAGTCCTTATCTAACGGAACGAAAAGAACAGATGTCGGCATGGGGAAGAATATGAGGTGAACCGTGATAGTAGCAAGTAGTCTTGAACAGGTATATTTTTTGTGGGATTCTAGGTGAGTCAGTCCTCTTAGAACCAGAGAGGAAGTGGGCAAATATCATAGAGCTCTGGGTCTTCTTTTTTACTGATGAAGTCCATTGGCAGTATGAGCATTGTGGTATTAAAAAAAATTAAAACATGAATTTAGAACAAAAGCTCTTCAATTTCATGGAACCCAAGACCAGCTCACGTATGGACAAGAAGATTTCAATTCAAACGAAGCATTCATAAACTTTGTGAAATCAGCATTATGATATGCGAATAGTAACGTCAACTACGAGAGGGTTATGGCAAAGGTTATAGAGTCAATCTTAAGTATAAATATGTCCATACTCTGTTCCTTAATCAGTATCCACTTTTCACCGATACGAAGAACTATACCAAAACATAAAAATGTTCAAATTCGCAATTCTGCTATCTGCTTTTGCCAGCTTGGCCTGTTGCACCCCTCAAAACTATTTCTTCATCAACCACTACCGAATAGCCTCTAAGCAACCATCAGAAGCAGCCTCTCGTCTAACAGAAGGTCAGCAAGTTCCTCATACCATTTACGGCCCACCCCAACCTGAATATGGACCACCGGAACCAGCAACAACAACAACAACAACAGAAGCTGCAGAAACCACAACTACAGAAATTCCAACAACTACTGAAGTGAGCACTGAAGAGAACGAATCTGAGAATTTGAGTGAGATGTTAAAGGATGGTGAACAAGGAGCTTACTATATTTATCATCCAAATGGTCTCCTTCAGAAAGTGACATTTGCCACCAAGGATGATATTGCGAACATGGCCTACTATGCCAAAATCAAGTATGAAGACGTGGAGCCTGTCAGAGGACCAGTTTACACATACAACCCTGAGACGTCTGAGCTCAGGAGAATTGCTAGGAGAGCAGGATCCAATGAAAACTAGAACTTTTTTGTACCTATTTATAATCTGAGTTATTTATGATGAATAATAAAATTTAATGAATAAGATTCTGAATTTTCTTCTCTACATTTATTTTTAATCTTGAAGATCAGCTCAGAAATGTGGGAAAATGGTTGGTTTAACTGAATGAATAATATGTTGACGGACAGGGACTTCGTGTTTTCATTGATGGTGATAGTAGCAGTTTCAAGACTTTGAATAACGGACTTCCCCAAGGATCGGTGTTGTCACCCCTTCCTTTCAATTTATATTTGAGCGATATTCCTGATACTTCCTCCGAAAAATTTATTTATGCAGATGATATTGCTCTTGCCTTCCGTCATTCTGATTTTAACATTCTTGAGAATACTTTAACTGAAGATTTAGAAATTTTGAAGAACTATTTTCTGGAGTGGCGTTTATGCCCGAGTCCCACTAAAACAGAGGTGTCGTGTTTTCCTTTTAATAACCACCAAAAACAAAAAACTTTGAGGGTTAGTTTCTATAATACAGTTTTGGATCATAATTTCACTCCCAAATATCTTGAAATAAAACTAGATTCTTCTTTGACTTTTGAGGCTCATTTGGAATGTTTACGTCTCAAGTTGAAGACGAGGAATAATATAATTCAAAAATTAGCTGGTACATTCTGGGGTGCCGATGCTACCACTCTTCGTACGGTTGCCTTGGTTTTTCTGCAGCTGAATACTGCTGTTCTGTTTGGTTGAATAGTTCCCATGTCCATAAAATTGATGGACAACTCAATATTTCTATGAGGATTATAACTGGACCCATTAAAACTATTCCATTAGCTTGGTTACCAGTTCTTTCTAACATAATACCTCCTCATATTCGTAGACAGGTTGCCGCCATGAAGTCTTGGGATAAATTTCATTCATTTCCTATTATGAGTTATGTGCCAGATACAAGACTGGCTAGATTGAAATCTCGAAAGCCTCTATGGAGATGTGAGTGTGGTCATGAAGAGCAAACAAACTATTGACCATTTGGTCAATAATTGTTCAATACAGGGTGACTGGTGACGTAAGGGACAACGGCTAAGTGGAGATAGAGGACTTCAAACTGAATGAGAATTTGTGTTTCAAATGTCCCATAAGGGTATTAGTTTCGGAGATATAGGGTGATTTATGAAAAAATGCTAAATCTATGAACTCCCATATCTTCGTTAATATGATATGTTTTTCGCTGATATTTCACATGTTTGTTCATACAGGCATTCTCTGTCAGCACAAGAAAAAAAAATTGAAAAAATTGCTGGCCTGTACTCAAAAATTTAAATTTACATGTCAAGTGAGAAATATCACACGGTATATGAGATAAAATAAAATCAAATAGAAATTTGGAAAGAGGGAAAAAAACTGATGAAATATCTGTTTTTTGTTTGAATGGCACAAATTTTCTTTCGTTTCTATGATATGTTGAAGTAAGAATATTACAATATTTTTATATTCAAATCATGAAAATTAGTACTACTGATAGAAAAAACCTTGAATTCGAGGCGCTAGAAAATATTAATCAGAGAGGTATGATTTTTCAACATGATGGTGCACCTTCTCATTTTGCAAATGAAGTAAAAATTTTTCTGAATAGGGAGTTTTCTGACAGGTGGATTGGTCGGGGAGGTTCTAGGAATTGGCATGATAGATCACCCGATCTAACTCCTCTGGATTATTTTCTATAGGGTCATCTTAAGGATACGGTGTATAAAGAAACAATAACAAGCCGTGAACATTTGAAGAGCAGAATAACTGAAGCATGCGAAGAAATTAAAACGAATATTCCTCTGATTAGAAAAGCTGTGCTTCATTTGTTCATGAAAGCCAATAAATGTATGGAGGTGAACGGCTCACATTTCGAACATTTGCTTACTTGATTTTTTTATGAATTATATTTGCGACTTTTTCTATTTTTGTGTTTGAGTATCCAACTCTTTCATCACCCCATCTACAACAAATTTTATTTTGAAATTTTATATGGCATCGAAATATTAATTGATAAAAATAGATTTCAAGATTTGAAGGTATATTTTGATGCGAATTTAAGGTTTTTTCTATCAGTAGTACTAATTTTCATGATTTGAATATAAAAATATTGTAATATTCTTACTTCAACATATCATAGAAACGAAAAAAAATTTGTGCCATTCAAACAAAAAACAGATATTTCATCAGTTTTTTTCCCTCTTTCCAAATTTCTATTTGATTTTATTTTATCTCATATACCGTGTGATATTTCTCACTTGACATGTAAATTTAAATTTCTGAGTACGGGCCAGCAATTTTTTCAATTTTTTTTTCTTATGCTGACAGAGAATGCCTGTATGAACAAGCATGTAAAATATCAGCGAAAAACATATCATATTAACGAAGATATGGGAGTTCATAGATTTAGCATTTTTTCATAAATCACCCTATATCTCCGAAGCGAATACCCTAATGGGGCATTTGAAACACAAATTCTCATTCAGTTTGAGGTCCTCTATCTCCACTTAGCCGTTGTCCCTTACGTCACCAGTCACCCTGTATATAAATTTCCAGATGGTTTTAAATATATTCATTCGGTATCTGATTCATTTTTGAGATGGGTTGGTACCTTCAAAACAATTTGAATATATTAGTTGATTTTCCTTTTCCGTTGTTTCTCCCTTTGGTTTTTGTTTCAGATTATTTAAAAATGCTTTGTCAACTCCTTTGAAGAAATGAAGAAAGAATTGCATTCGAAGAAGAAGATGCCCTCCAATATGAATATTTGTAAACAAATCCAATATCCCTACACTTATACGGGGAGACAGAGTTTTTGCTGAGGTTTTTATCTGTGCTCTTGCATCATACGCAGAACTGTATGGTGCCCCGTTTGACATTCCTCTGATAATACTGAGATTAGGATCGGGGAATGGATGAATCTGTTTGTTTGAAAGATCTGTTCCTTCTTGCCTTTTCAAGACACATGCCATAATTGGAAACAAATCTGTACAGCTCCATTTCATAAGAATAGCTCAGTTAACTGATGTTGCTTAACTTTATCCTTGTATAGGTATTTGGAAAAAGCAGATTCCCTTGAAAATCGTGAAGCAATTGGCTATTCTTCAAGCCTAAAAAAGGTGACTGCTCAAAATTAAAATGAAATATGGACTGAAGTGAGACTTCTGGAGTATAGATTATGTACTCCACTACTCCTTCATGACCATTAGAGGTTCTTAGATCAAAAGTATGAGTGAATAAGTATTCTAGAACTGATCTAAGAACTCTTACTGCTCTGCTCTCTGAAATGGAGCAGGATGGATTTTAGACTTTTTTTGAATGCAATTAAACAAGGAACATCATTCATGAAATATTTATAGACAATTTACCACCAAGATCGAAATATGCCATAAGTCTTTCATAAGAATATTTAGGACGTATAGAGTTGTGTAGCTTTTTTTACACTTTTTGCTGAAGTATTTCAAATGATCGTCGACATGGTATATTGAATTTCTTTTGGGGAAGAATAAAACCAGAAAGGGTTGTGAAGGAATAAAATTGTTTCGAGGAACTGAAAGAACTATGCCATAAGTAAATCCATTTACAAATTGTTATTGCTACTTGTTAGGAACTTAATATTTTGCCAAGGTCCCTAATTTTTGTAACTTCTCAGAAATTAATTCGCTTTTGAAAACAATTGATTCGATTAGAATATGTGTGGTCCTAAGTCCGATCCCTGTGGTACACCACCTGCAATTTTTCTAGTCGACTCTATTGCCTTAGTATAATGCCCATCAATTTTGTTGGGAATTTCAGCATCTTCATTTCATTCATATGTCAATCCTTGGTGCCACATTTGAAAGCCTTTTATATATTTGAGTAAACGGCTCCCATTTTTATAGACAGGATAATGTAATTTAGACATTTCGATTAACTAGGATTATTTGGGTGATACTAGATTTATCCAATGCATTCTTGGAATTCACAAGTAGAGTGTTGATTTTATGATTCAGACATGCAGAAATCGCAAGTAGAATACTAAAATGTATGCGTTGAAATATTTGTATGCGAAGGATGTGTTCCTGTGAATGAACATTTACTTTGTTTATACCTATATCTAAGGCGTTTTCTAATACGGTAGGATTTTTTATCAACTAAGGCAATTTCTTCCTTCCAAATTTGACCACAGATCAGTACATGAAGAGTGGTGAATAGCGTTGCTTCTTTCATATTCAGTAGAGTTAGAGAAGATTATGAGAATATTATAGCATGCTGACCCTATAACTTCACCACAAGGTCATAAACATGTCCACAGATTTTTCTGATTTTCCTCAACATAACTCTCTCTCTCTCTCTCTCTCTCTCTCATTGTGATCAATAAGAAAATATATCTATGAAAGATTAAATAAAAAATGATAGGCATAAAAAACTACAAACTCAGTTGAGTACGCATAGACGAATAATTCAAAGTGACATGAAACGAATAGTCAAGTAGGTACAGATGTGAGAGGTCAGTGTTAAGGTCCTGACATCCTCATCAACCATATATATATCAACTTCTTCTGAACCAAAATCAGTATCATCACTTCATCGATACCCCAATACACAACCCTATTCAAAATGTTCAAATTCGCAATCCTCTTATCAGCTTTGGCCAGCTTGGCTTATTGCATACCCCAAAACTACTACTTCACCAACCACTACGAAGCAGCTCCTTATCAACCATCAGGATGGAAACCATCAGGAGCTGCTTTCCGTCTTCCAGAAAGACAACAGGTCCCTCAAACGATCTACGGGCCACCTCAACCAGAATATGGTCCTCCAGAACCTTCCACAACAACAACAGAAGCTGCAGAACCTACTACCACAGATATACCAACAACTACTGAAGTGAGCACTGAAGAGAACGAATCTGAGAATTTGAGCGAGAAGTTGAAGGATGGTGAACAAGGAGCCTACTATATTTTTCACCCGTCTGGACTCCTTCAAAAAGTATCATTCGCCACAAAGGATGATGCTGCAAACATGGCCTACTACGCTAAAATTAAGTATGAAGACGTCGAGCCTATCACAGGGCCAATATTCTCTTATGATCCTGAGACTGCAGAACTTAAAAGGATTGCTAGGAAAGCAGAACAACCAGAAAAATGAGTGTATTTGTATGATATGAATTATTTATGATGAAAATAAAATTCTATGAAAGAAATATTGCAATTTTTTATTTTCTTTGCAACTAAACAATTGAATGGAGAATATTTTAGGACTTAAGTCTGGTAAATCTCTCTCTACTGTCTGAATTGTACTTCGATAACATTCGATAACAGACTATTCATGTAGATGGAGAATAAAAAGTTTCCCAGAACGGTTCCTTGTGGGACACCGTATTCGTCACTGAAAGAGATATCTTCACCATTGAATAAAACCTGGTAATATCTATCTTTTTGGTAGATTTTCTTAATCTTATCCACACAATACTCATCCAAGAGTACCAATAATGAATTATGTTCAACAGTGTCGAATACTTTCTTCAGATGAATCAATATACACACAGGACAAATTGACGAATGGTTTAAATGAAAACTCTTTTGAGCTACTTGTTTCTGGATTATGTATTCAGTCTTCAATCTTTATATGTGGAGTCTGAAACCCTCCATTCAGTTTGAGTCCATGCCAACAATTTGAGCCCACTTACGAGGGGGTACAATAATAGTCTATAACTTTTATGATCACAGCAACCATGAAAATATTTTGTTCTCTACCCTACTCATTCAGTAAAACCCAAGAAGTTCGTCAATGGTGTTGATAAAACCGACAACATCCTAAGGAGTCTTGGCCGTTACCTCGTGGGTATCCAGAAACGGTTTCCTCATGTGAATGGTTCTTAGGCCAGTCTGTTCTGGACACTTGCTTACCATGTGTTCAGCTGATTCTGCTTTCATTGTTGGATCCCAGCCTTATATTGGTCTATTCCAAGCCCTCAGGTCCAGCAGGTGTAAACCTTGATGCACTTTTAGCAATCTCATCGGCTTTTTCATTTCCTTCAACAACAAAATTGCCTGGAACCCATAGTAGAGTCACTTTATTGCCTCTGGCCAGTTGCTTTATGGTGTTACGGCACTCGCAGGTCAGCAAAGTGGTTCCAGGAACCTCACCTTGACCTGGCTGTCCTTGGTGATGAAGATATCCCCTTTGAGGTTCATTCTTAGACACACCTGAGCGCATATGTAAACATCCAGTGTCTCGGTCTGTAAAATAAAGGGCCCACTTACCAGGGCTTGAGAGATCCTCAGTTTAGGTCCATATATCCCAATGCCAGTGCCTCCCTCTGATTTTGATCCATCGGTAAATCATTATGGATGACTTTTTGTCCGAATGTTCAGCTATGACCGTTCCAAAGGGCGTCTCGAAATCAAAGATTATTGGCATATCATCCGATGGTTTTGGTAAGAGGTTTGAATCCAGTTCATACCATAGTTACATGGGCCTGTAATAGCTGCTTGGTCTCAGATAAGGCCCATAAGGATTGATTAAGGACCCCTGAAGTTTCTAATATAAGCTTGATGAATCAAATGGATTTAGTAACAGATAGAACCAAGTCTTTTCAGTGGGACCTTATCATCTATATATATAAAAGAAAGATGTTGGTTACACCATTTATAACTTGAGATCGGATGGACTGATTGTTATGAAACTTCATATATGGATTCGTCTACGGTCTGGTTATTATAAAATACAATAAAACTTTGAAAAAATCGATGAAAATATTACTTATACAGGAAATGCTTTTTCTGCTTTTGAGTAAGGCCACTAGATGTCGCTACAGTTTCAGTTACGCTACCGCTTATTCGTTTGTACTTGATTTGATATTCTCCGCGTTAGATGGCGATATAAACAAATAGTGTGTATAGTGACTATATCCCCTCTACAGTCATTGTAATAGCGTGTAATTTGATTTGCCTACAACTCTGCGCTTTTGGGCAAAATCAAAATGTCTTAGCGTAGGAGTACAGATGTCTAAAATGATTAGATTTCGTTGAGATATGAGAAAAGTTTCGTTCTTACCACTTCAGATGGCGCTATTCACACATTATGACTGATGATTATTAGTTATTTTTATAGTTTTATTTATTCCAAATAACGTAATCTAGAAGGTACTATATTTGACATTATCACAATTAAATGGCGATGAATTTGTTGAGGCTTTCGCGGCCATCGATTGATGTCATCTGTTCTTTTTTCGAGCATTTCGGGCGTCGTGGTTTGAAATGGTCGAAAAAAGAACATATGACATCAATTACTGTGTAATGTACATTTTACATAAGGCTTATAGTACCATGAAATTAACAGATCCAGAAGCGGGTGACTATCACAGTGAATTTTCATCGAAATGTCAAGTAAATCGGATTTTGGCGATGAGTTCCAATCGTGAGATGTCCATTCTCATCTTTTCTCATAATTTTCAAAATGTTTTTGAATTTCTGTTCGGGTAATAAATATATTTGCGGAAATAACTGAATCCAAAATTGCCATTATTAGTGATTGACATATAATGACATATTATTTTTGTGTATCTGTGTGATAGCTCATATCCATGGAAACATTTGACAGTTCAAAAATCAGAGAACCAAGCCGTTGATATACGATCACCGGTGATTACAATTTGTGAAATCCACCGTGAGTATCATTTAGGCGGAACAAAGTTCGCCGGGCCAGCTAGTTGGAAATAGTTTTCATGGAAAAGGACTCTCTCTTCCAAAGCTTATTCTTCTTGCGGTTAAGATTAGGATGGGGTTCTAGGTTAAGTCCATATGGCGTCCTGTAGAATGTGGCGTCCAATATTAAGCTCTTTGTAGAGTATCTCCAGCTACATCTCTCCTTATCCACCTGCAGAACTCCACAGAATTCGATGAACTTGACTACTCAGGTCTTATAAAAAGTTTCATTTCTCCTGTACAGATTGTATTGTGATCGAAATCATTCCACTACCAATTTTCCATGGAAGAGAGCTCAGCTTTGCTTTGATGCCTTCGAAAATAGCACTTATCTTCCTGTTCGAAAGTTACCAAGAGTTGAAATATTCCTCATAATTTTCATTGTAGACATTATTATTAGATCAACACCAAAAATTCGAATGCAAGAGGAATTCTATCAATGGAATATATATGAGAGTACTTCTATCAGGTCGATAATGTTATCGCGATGCACACAGAGAATATTAATTATTATGTGCCATAGCCTTCGATAACTATAACTAATATCCTACATTGGTATGCAAAAGGTGTACGGCATTGTTTGTTAGGACGCCTACTTTGTTTATGCATCCAAGACTGTTATCAGTTGTGAAAATTCCTATTTTTCGTAAACATTCAGCACAAGGGAGCTGAGGCCACCGACTCACTATGGTCTCAAAGTTATGAGACGAATGCATATTTATTATTCGCTGAATTTAAGTTTTGGAGTGGCTGGTATTAATATAATTCGAAGTGGAGCAGGAAACCATGGAATTAAACAATATTGATTCTTTCGTTTGAACACTAGCTATGCTCAACACCTCTTATATTTTAAGATCATACCAGATCATAAACGGAATTGAAATCACTTGAAACTTTGACTTTCACTTCTGACGATTCAATGAAGTGTGCATGAACAATGTTACCGAAACGTACCTGTATCAAAGCAGACAAGACTAGGTGAGAGGTCACTGTAAAGGTCTCTCAGTCCACATCAATCATATAAAACACCCTTCTGCCAGCTAAGAGTCAGTATCATCTTCACCGGTACCTCAATCTAAATCAATATGTTCAAATTCGCAATCATCTTATCAGCTTTCGCCAGCTTGGCTTATTGCACACCCCAAAATTACTACTTCACCAACCACTACGAAGCAGCTCCTTATCAACCATCTGGGTGGAGACCATCAGGAGCTGCTTTCCGTCTCCCAGAACGACAGCAGGTCCCTCAAACGATCTACGGGCCACCTCAACCAGAGTATGGACCTCCAGAACCTACCACAACAACTGAAGCTGCAGAAGCTACTACCACTGAAATTCCAACAACGACTGAAGTGAGCACTGAAGAGAACGAATTTGAGAATTTGAAGGATAGTGAGCAAGGAGCTTACTACGTTTTTCATCCATCTGGCCTTCTTCAAAAAGTAACATTCGCCACCAAGGACGATGTAGCAAACATGGCCTACTATGCCAAAATTAAGTATGAAGACGTGGAGCCTGTGAAAGGACCAATTTTCACCTACGATCCCGAGACATCAGTACTCAGAAGGATCGCTAGGAAAACAGCTGAAGCAGAAAAATAAGGGTTTTTTTCAATGTGAATTATTTATTATGAAAATTAAATTTGAAGGAAAACAGTTGATTTTGCATTATAATTGATTTAGATCTGGTATAGACCTCTCAAACCCTCTCAAAGAAAAATAAATGAGGCCTCTCCCAAAAATGGATCTCTGTAACCGCCGTCTAAACTATAGCTCTAACTACATCGGAATCAGAATGGAAAAATAGTCAGGAACCATAGAGAAAGTATATCTAAAGGACCTAAGATGCCCTGATACAATGAGTTTCTTTAGTTTATCACGATATAAAAAATGATTAGTCATGGTGATAATGTTTTCCGACTTTCTTTATATAGCATAATTAGCGAATGAAGAGATCAATCACTGGAATCTCATCCCTCCCCCGAACCAACAGACTGAGTTCATCATCCTCGAAAATTTCGACCTCCCATAATAAGGGCGGAGAAGTGGATCACATGGTAACGCGACACAAAAGCGTCTCCAAAACGATATAAAAAGGCAGAACAGAAAGCGAGACCGATAAAGAACTTAGGAGTCATTCCACGCAGACCAATCATTTCTAGAGTCGAATAAATAAAAATGATATTCCCGATTTATTCATATCGGGAAAATTCCTCCCTCTTGGCAAGTTGTCAACGACGAAAATGGATATTGAAATTACTCTGGGACGGAAATGCAAATGATATATGTCCTTTACGATGGACGAATGGGGGGATTAATAGGGGCGAAATGAACGAAAAATCATTCTGGAGGCTTTATTGTATGTATTGTATTCGCTGCATGGGTCAAATGTGGGATCAAATCTCGTATTTTGGTATTTGGATCATTTTTTGTATGTCCAGATTACTAATTCATCATCACGCATGTTGTATACCCGTAGTGATCTCGACAGTGACATAGTTCAAATAGAGATCTAATCAAATCCAATAACTGGGAAGGTTTAGACGAGACTAGTTCCTCAGTTTCTCGCCCAAAGAATTTTTTCCTTTGGGTTGCAATGGCAAGGCATTTCGTGACTAGGTGAATAGGTGTTTCTTTCTCCTTCCCACAAAATCTACACTCTTCAGAGTCTGATAAACCTATTCTCACCAGATGCCTCCTGAGGCAAGAATGTCCTGCAAGAAAGCTGGTGAGAAGGTGTAGCTGGTACTTAACTGTCATCCTGATACCTTTTGGATCTTGCAGTTTCAAGATTCTGCAGGAACTTTTTGGAGTGATCCATTCTTGATAAACTTGACGTTACTGTGTACTTGGTTCTTGTCTCGTATACCTCGCGCAGGTAGCTTCGTGGTTTTAGAACCATATGTATACCATTTTACGGTATTTTCTCTGATATTGTAGTGGTTATATTTCTCTTCCCATTCTACTTTTTTTGCATAGCATTGTTGGCAAAAATCAATTGGTAGAATATTAAATAGAACATTCTGCACTCACTTTGTTAAAAAAAATACGATATTTCGGTTTTATTATTATTTTATTCGAATATTTTACATAAGATGAGGAACATTTTTAAGTTTTCCCAAATGAAAGTTATACATTCAAAGAAATGGCAAATTTTTTAATACTGAAAAAATAATGCACGTTTGGCAAAGCCCATAGCATTATCATACTTTCCTTATTGACCTCTTTATTGCTCCGAATATATTGAAATATACATAATTGATAAATGTATGATATATTCATATTTCAAGACAGCCAAATGGACTGTCATTCCTATCTTGTGCCCCCAGATAGAAGATTATCTGATTCTCATCTTTGTTTTGGACAGTAGGAGCTTGAATCAGTATATCATGAATTTGTTTAAAATATTCGCAGAACATTTTAAGGCGTCAGGTTCTTTTCTGTTCTTCTCTTTATGATTGCTATTTTCATTTTATTTCACTCGAAGTCTGTATTTACTTCTGATATGACTCCATAGCAAGTTTAAACAATAAGAATTTTGGTTTCATTATCCAAAATAAACAAAAACATTTTATTTTCAATTTTCTCAATCATGAACCTCAATGACATTTGGGATTTAAATAATTGAATCGAACGAGGAATTAACAATCTAACTGAGCATAGGCATATTGACAATATTTGAGAAGACTTATCAACAATATTCAATTGATTATTTCGTTAAATGAGGCATAATATATATCTTTAATTCGACTTTGTGTATAATTTCATGTGCTATTAAAGAGATCTGGCTGAGAGTTCAGCTAAATAAAAAAGAATTAGATCAAATAGAAGACAAACAAAAAATATTTATTAAAAAAGAAATATAAATCACATAAAAATCGAAGACATTGGAGTTCCAATAAAGGATTGAGATACAGGAAAACATAGTTGATTGTAACTCCCACAAATATTGCTAGACAAATTGAAATAAGATTTTTGATACAAGGTGAAAAAGTACATGAACAAAAAAGTCCAGTCAAATATACAAATATTTCCATAAAATGAGGTATGGATATAAAATTCAGCCAGAACTCTTCACATTGTTATTTCATATTTTGAAGCTATTGTTCTAAGGATATTATAGGGACTAGCCTTAGGCGAAAGAACTTATAGTATACATTTATCTTCATTTTTCGCTATAATTGTAAGAGCAAGACAAATGGACAAGGGTACTCTTGGGTTATTCTGATTTCCGTAAGCTTATTGTCAATTATCATTTTTATTCTAAGTAACAATTTCAAGGCAGTGAGCTATATATAAAAATTTCCATATACACCAATTCAAAATAGAAAAATAAGTTTGCTTTTTTCAATACTGAATGTAAATGTGATACACTCCAAAAAGTTCACTAAATTCAATACTTTCTCAAATTTTCGATCGATCTCACTTTTATCTCTACCATTCTGTAACCTTAATCTCGAATTCATCTAATTTTTCCCGAACAAAAACAGTGAAAGCTGTTAGTTTCGAATCTATAATTCAACGTATGTCAATTTGATAACTACAACAGCTTTCACGAAGGAAACAAAAGAAATTAAGCGATAAAAAACAGCGAATATACAGCGTATTCTTACAAGTATATACTTGTGCTTTTTACATCTTCCGACAATTAAATATTAAAAATCACAGAATAACTTGGTAAATAAAATATCACAAACATAAGAAACATCACATTTATAATAGGAATGTATTCTGAAATGGGAAATTTCTCCATGCTATATTCGCTATACAAAAATCTCAAACTTGTCTGGAGATTGAAGTGAAAATCTGATTCAATTTTTCATTTTTGAAATAGAAGAATTAAAGCTTCATATGATTGTACTTTTATCATTTTGTTTTATTATAGAGAATATACTGTCTGATTTCTGGATAACTTGTTCTCATTGATTTGTTTTATTATGTTCCATTGACATGAAAAGGTTTCAAATATCAAATTGGCAACGAAAATAAAAATAACCTTGAGAATCATTTCACCTCAATCTTTCAAAAAGTATCAGAATAAAAAGTTATTTAACATTGGTATCTAGGCCTGGTTGCATTCAGAGAATATTTTATGAGTGCCTGAATAAGAACTTCATTTCCAAAATATAATCTATAACATCTGGAATTTTTAACTTCGAAAAATCGAAATAATGATTTTCAGTAACATAATGTAATGATTTTCATCACCACATTTAATTCTGATTCAGCACTCAACGCTATTGCTTACAAAATTTAGTGTTCTTACTTCTTATTTATGTAAAATTGTACCTTCGTGTATTTTTGATGTATTATAGTATTTATATCGATAAAAACGTCGAATTTCCATTTCAAAAATAATGCTTCACTCATTTAGTCACTCCACTTGCGCCACATTTTCTGATAACAGAAATAGAATGGTAACAAAATGCACAATATTCTTGTTGAATTATTTAGTTTCAGTTTATTTATTTAACTATCGAATAATTCGTGATTCCAAAACTGTAGGTCTGAACTAACTCTCGTCATTCAAGAACGCTAGAAATATCGAAAATATTCAAAACTTAAAATGATGGTATTACTCTGTGATATATAACAAATTCTGAAAGTGATACTCTTATACTCGATGCATTTCACTAGTGTCAAGATGAAAATCACATCATTAATATGCGTGAAATGTATACCATAATTTAACTTGTTGTTATTCGTTAATTGTTACTCTTGTATGCGGAAAGGTCATTACATCATTTGGTAGAAAAAAAGGTCCTGCTAGTGTTTTAGAAATTTACTCTGAATTTAGTTCGATCATGTCTCATTAGGCATAATTTTTCCTCTCTAGATCATTGATGGAACTTGAAATATAGAAAAAAAAAAACAAATTATTGAATAAAAACAAAAGTCCAACTGCGAAGACATTTCACTGAAATAAAATAAGACCTTTACTATTCTGTTATTTTTATTTTCAGTTAAATGTTTTCGCGGTCGAGCTTTTTCTTCATTTTATAATAATTTGTTTTTACAATTTTTGTTTTTCAGAGATCCACTGACATCTTCACATGACTTCATTTTGCTATTAACGATAGTTGTTTCACCCACCCTCTTCCATTTTCGTGGTTCCCTGAATGACGGAGCGACTTAGACCTACCCCACCAATACCAACAAAATTTCTTTAACGATTCAACGTCTACGGACAACCGCACTCATCGACCACCATTTTAGGCATGTCCCTCTTGATCACGTCCAAATTTGGTCCATAGTAAATCAAGCTCATGCTAGAAAACTTCAGGGGCGCACAACAAGGCTGCATCCCACTGAGGTGATGGGTTTTCCGAACTTCCTCTATCACATGCGTGTGGAAATTGTTGTAGGTGTCCGGGGTCCTAGGATGGCCGCAGTCACCTCTGCAGTAGTTGGCGTAGTAACCAGGTGGTGCTATCACCCAGTCCTCCCAGCCTAGCTGCTTGAAGCTCACGTAGAACCTACAACAATGATGGACGTATTTAAAAGACGCTCTCGTCCAAGTGACGGATGTCTTTGAGTTAGAGCTCTTTCTGATTATGAAATTACGCGAATATGCTGTAACATTCCAAGTTTGTAAATCCTAGGAACATTATGGAAAAGAGAAAAGGGGCAACCCTGCTCTGAAGAGCTGAGGGTAGAATTACGTTACAGGGGGTTTTATACTTATATTTTGGCTTGTGATGTGATCGTCTAGATTGGTAGAACTCTATGTTATGTCGTAGTAATTCAGATTCGTAATAACTCAGATTAGTGAAATATAGGATGGGAAATAATGAGGTAAAATAGATAAATAATACCACTAGATTGGACATAAAGATGGAACAAGAGCCTTTATTCGTCCAGCACCATAGTTCAAGGAACCATAGCCATATGAAGGAAAAACGAACGAGAATCAATTGAAACTCAAAGCAAAAAACCTTCTAGCATTGCAGATGATATGTATACAATCCATAGAACAATTATTAATAAGACGAGCACTGGTGATATGTACAATATGGAGCTTTCTATACTACGGTAAGGTTATTACTGGCACAATTGTGATAAAAAGCAGAAACCAATACATCCAAAGTTATCCAAAGGTTATAGGCATACAGAGTGTGTCACCTGATTATTAATGAAATTCATAAGCAGTATCCTTGTAGTTCCTAGTGTGAGAATCCTGCCTTCCAAGTGTTATGTGTGAGATCATAGCATTCGCGTTGGTTTGGAAGTGACGATAAACTCCTTATATTTCCTGTTAACTGATGAACGGTGGAACCAGATCGAAACAATCCTTCACTTGCCTGGCTCGCCATGGTCCGAAGACGAGGCTATGTTTACTGAGGACGTTCGTTAGAGAACTCTCAGAAGAATTCTCACTGCCACTGTCGTGGGGGATGTTTTCCTTGGCACAGACGATATAAACAGTTTATCCTAGGCCTCCAAACCAGTGATTATTGTACGTAAAATATTATACTAAAAGCAACAACTCCAAATGCCTACACCATAGCGTCGAGTGAATAGTTAAATGTGCAGTAGGCCTTACGAACAGTATAAGAATATTCCAAATGGGTTGGTAGCAGAACAGAGTTCCACAATATTCAATGGAAATGCAATAATAAAATAGAACAAGCTTACATGAGATTAAATCCTGTGAAATGAAACAGAGTTATTTAAATGGAGACAGTGTACATACCAGATAACAAAGAAGCGTCTTTAAAATATACTAAAATGGCGGATTCCTAGAAGAGGAACTCCATTTCAAAGGAACACTATTGTGAATCAGAATTAAAGTGAAAACAGACAGCAGCCGAGTGAAAGTAAAGTAAAAAGAACCCTTCCATTCGTTGTCGTTTCGGAGGTTAGTTTTTCTTCCACAGAATCGTATTTCTTCGATGGTCACAGAAGAACAAGTTTACTTCATGGTGGATCTTCGATATGATTAAAATCTCCTATTTATAAAGATGCGAATTGCCTAAAGTATTTCTTGAAGTCGTACTAATATTCATCATTCATAGAATTATAAAATAATATCAAATAAGTTCATTCAACGTAGTTCCACGTTTCGACAATAGACGATGCAAAGTTGGAAGCCATGAAGTAGTCTGGCAACGGTGCATTTTATTTTATTGCTGGGTAGGAAATTCAGATATGTTACAATGCGTTACAAAGTTAAGAAAGTACATTAAAATGTTCAAAGCATTAACAAAAAATGATCTCTCACCTTTGCTTACAACATTGGTTTCCACTCTCAGCAGAACAATCGATCGCTCTCCTTCTCACCCTCTTAGCTGAGTTTGGATCCGTATGGACCACCAAAAATGGACGGTTTCTATTGCCTAATTTGTCGATCTTGTCGATTTCCCTATTGAATATGTGAATATGCCAATGGCTGCAACAACTGCAATCTACGAGGAGTTGTAGTTTTTCCGACCTCACTTCCGACAGCCATTTAGACACAATGGCGGTAACGTTGATTTTCTGCCAGCCTCTTCTCGATTCGTCGAGCGAGTAGGTGACGGGGTCCGACATGGCTCTGTTAAAGTCCTGAGAAAGTTGGAAAAATCAGTTATTCTTTCTATATACTACATATACAGGGTGAGTCTTTGACTTGTACATAAATTTCAACTGTAGATTCCTCTTATCAAACGAAACACTTTTTTCCTAGACCATTTTTCAAAATTCGGTTTGGTTTGGGAGATACAGGGTGTCGAAAATCCATGAAAAAAAAAACACTTTTCTGTTTATATCTTCGGAACCGTTATTTCGAATGAACTGAATTTTGGTTGAGTTTTTACTCTATTCATGGTGCATATTCCTCAATCGGAACCTATTCAATATCTTTACTAGTATAAAAGTTACAGCGTAGTCGACTCATCAATACACGCTAAAACACCATAAAACCACTTTAAAAAGATAAACGGTTCATATTTTCGAAAGAATCAATCCTTTAAGAAACTGAAATTATTCCTATTTTTTTCAATAGAACGCGTCGTTTTCGAGTTATTTCCAATTTTACCCGGAGAAATTTGACGAAAAAATCATTAATTTCAAGAATAATCTGAATCGTCTCTGAATAAAATATCATCGAATATTATTCCTTCTCTGGTCTTTAAACGAGTTTACAATGTTGTCACAATATTTATCATCGTTGTCGAGATATTTTAATAATAAAATCCCACAAATGTGGGAGATAAAATTGAACACCAAGGAGGATTTAATACGCACAGTTTCTATTGAAAATTCATGGTTACCGGTCCATATTGAAGTTAAATGTCGATGAAATACATAATTCGGATATGAATGATGAATCTCGATACAAACTACTTATTAAATTGAAATTAATGAAAAATAACACGATACGTGATAATCTGTGGCGATGTTTCTATCTAAACAACATGCTCTTGGAATTTTATGAAATCGACACGGTTGAAATTATATTAATTCCCTTCACATAATAATCACATTAGAACAATAAGTCACTGAATGTATTCAGATCATTCAGAACTTCACATAATGTTTACAGTTTGTTCAGAGACCCTGGTTTGTTATTTTTTAACGTTGGCCTCCAGATAAGCATACCTACTTCGGTTTTCGCTCTACGCATGCGTGGTAAAATTTGGCGGCAAAGTCGATTTATGATGGAAACGGCAGAATTCATAGATATTTATACCACGGTACACAAATGTATCGTGATTTATACTATGTTTCGTAGAAAATCCTTAACCTCAATGAAAATATCAGCAAGCTGACCACATCTTCTTGAAATTTCTGTGCAAAAATTCACAGAATCGATACAAATTAGATTAGGTTAGGTTGTTTAATTATAAATCTGAATGAAAAGTCTCTTTTCATGATATTGTTTGGGAATTTTGAGGAAAATATGAACAAGTTATTAGTGTTAACAAACTAATCTGCAGAAAAATCGAAGAAGGAACTTATTTTAGTGGAATAAATGTGGCTTTTTAGTTGCAGATATAATCCGATGAAACTAACTGTTTTTGTTGAAATTATCGTGTTTGCAACATTTTTATTCCAATAAGGTTAGTACTTGACTACTCGAGTATTCCCTAAATTGGGCCTAAATGTATAAACTCAATTTCTATCGAGAAATATGAACTTTGAATCAATTCCACAGTATCATTTCAGGGACGTATTTAGCCCAATGTTTTTTTCAAATGGCTATATCTTTTTAACAGAGCCGAATTCGGAAAAATGTAAAATGAAAAAAGGTTTCTTTTGGCCTCAAGAATCTTCAGTTAAAATATATGTATAACGGCCGTATTCGCCGTTTTCCATCTTAAGCGAAGCTTCCGTAAGCGCGCTTAAAACTTGAGCCAAGCTTAAACTTATGCGTTATGTACCGTAGTACGATAAACGTGGCTCAGCTGAGCGTGAAAAAAACTGGGCAACATTGCTTTTTTCAAGCGTTTCAAAAATATTTCACGTGTCAAACGTGAAAAGTCATAATTGAAAGTGATGGATCGTGATTTCGATTTCATTTATATTTACGTATCTAGTTATGTAGTATCATATCATCCATAATAGAGGATGAGAAAACCAATAAGGCTTCTGGAGAGAAAAAGGAAAAGACCTAGCAGCAGATCACAGAAGAGTTCAACGCATCTTCATCTACTGGTATAGTGGTATATTACGCAGTATGGTTTCTTTGAAGAAATGCTACGAAGATAAATAAAAGAGCTTAGGAAAACCTTGGCGGAAGAAAAGAAGGAAGTTACTAATGACGGTGGCCCACTACCAAAGATAGAAAGGAATGAAACTGACGGTCTTTCAATGTCGGATATCGATAAAAATACATTGGTTGGTGTTGAGAACAAATTCGATGATGATGGAGATGAAAGCACTAGTCTGAATAGAGACCCAGATGAAGAAGAAGTGAAATATATAGTAGACGATAAAAACGCAGAAAACACATACGAGTACTCTGGAAGGGAGACATCGCCATGATCGACTAGGAAACTGGAAATCATTTTCACTGAGAATTTCAACATGATTATATTCATAAATACTACTACCTATTCACTTCAAATACTTTCAATAACAGATTTCCAAAGTAATTGTCTATAATAAAATTTCTAAAATGATGCAATAAATTTTTGTGAGGATTAATCGGGGTATGTCTCCTTGTTGGACTCAATATTCCAATTCCTCCATATTCAGGCACACTGGAGGTGGGGTAATGCCATTGTGCATTACTCTAGTGATATTGTGTTTTGTCTTTATACATTGTATTGATTAAAGAAGGTGAAAGATATAAATGTTTTGTATACAATTCGTTTTCGAATTCTAAAGCATCTTCTAAGAGCTCCAGCACTTATAGTGTTGTAGACTTTGTCAGTCGGAATCTTCTATTGAAGGCCATATCATCCATCTCCTCGAAATAGTTGGGCCTCCAGAAATTTCTTTGTGGAAATCCGAAATCAATAACATCTAATATGCCATTATCATCTTCCAGAAGGATTTCATCTTCTAATTTCATCATTGGTATACTTCTTCACCTCCTAATAGCAAAAGGGCAAATACTAATATTTATATTTTTGACAATATCAAAAAAGTGACGTTATGATGTCAGCATAAGCCTGGCTTAAAATATAAAGCTGCCGAATATGGCCGCTTAGAGTTAAGCCAGCCTAAAGGCGTTCATGGATACGGAGCATACAAATTCATAAAGTTAAGCGAGCTTAAGCTTTAAGCTTGGCTTAATAGTATACGGCGAATACGGCCGTAAGTCAAAGATATAAGGAACATAGAAATATGAACGTTTCTCTGGGGGGACTGTTAAAAAGCTTGTTGCGAAGCCGCAAAATCCGTCGCTTGCGACCCCCTACGGACGAGGGGGGTCGGCGCGTCGGAAAGTAGAAGAACGGAGGCTGTTAAATGGGGAAATATCGTCGTGGATGGTTTTGATAGTGCGTTTCGAGGATTATGACGATATTTTTCGGATTTAAGAAGGATTTTGGCGATTTTCGAATAAATCTTCGATTCTGAGGTGAGTTATGGATTAATTATCGACGATGGACTAACCTTTTCTCATTTTAGCAGATTTTTCGACCAATTTTGGCAGTTTTTGAAGAAAATTGGGCTGCAATTTTAACGTGACATTGAAAGTGAAATCATTGTGGATAAACTGTTTTAAAACGTGGATAAATGAAAATCATTCAGAGTCCTGAAAGGACTGCCAATTCAGCAGTGGCCGCAGGCCACATGTTTTAAGCTTCTTTTCCTGGGGTCTCAGGCCTCCATTTTTTTTCTTAGTATTACGTGCAATAATTCATTGGACAGTACAATCCAACCATACAAAAAAGGAACACATGTATAATTTTTTGCAGTTGGAAAGGATACATGGAAATGTTATAATTAAAAGTGTACCAAAGTGATACATAAATTGTATTTTGTAACTATTCTCTTGTATACATTCCAGCCTGAATAAACATTGAACATGAATTTTTTGGGATTTCAGAAGAATTTTGACGATTTTCGAGCAAACTTTGGAAAGTGACGCCACTCAGATGGGGTAGAAGTTAGACTGATTTCGGTTTTTATGGGTCTTTTTTTGGGTGGAAACGATGAAAAACGTATTTTTTAGATCTTCTTCAAACTGAAGCATTCAAGATTCAATCTGCAAGATGAATTTTAAGAAAGTTATGAACGAATTCAATCAGATAATTGTGACAGATCGTTTGCCGTAGGGAATTGAAAAATCGAATATTTCGAATAAAAGTCGTTGGGGGCTCCAATCTGCTCGGATCTCATGTTTTACGTCGTTTTTCGAAAGTTTGTAATGGAATTTCCCGATTTTTCGTGGTTTGTGTGAAATTTTGGATGAATTTCGATTTTTTTGGGTGAAAATTTCGAGTTTTTCGAATATATCTTAGATTTTGAGGTAAGTCATGGATTGATTATCGACAATGGACTCATTTTAACAGATTTTTTGACCGATTTTGGCAGTTTTAGAAGGAAATTGGACTGCAAATTTAACGTGACATTGAAAGTGAAATAATTGCGGGAGAACGGTTCCAAAACGTGGATAAATGAACATAATTCAAAGTGAGTAAAAGAATGGAATGTTATTCGCAAGATTCTTATTCTGGATTGTATCGCGTTTCTGACAAATTTATGAGAAATTACGTATTTTAGGAAGAATGGGAATTCTAAATTATTTCAACTATTTTTCCTTTTTCTGAATTGGCAGTACCGAAGGGTTTTCAATAAGTTTTCATTTAAATCGATTACTAGCACCTTCACCAATTTGCTATCAGGAAAATAAAATCTAAAATATTGCGCTCGCGCACAGGTATATACTTATAATACTCGGACATATCAAAGATACACTTACTTGTGAACTAAGTGTGATAGTTTCTGGTAACTGCGATATGATTCTGAAGACAAATAATTCTGTCCTACATCTGTTTTCCCTGCTTCGAATAACGTCTGTTTTCACCCACAAGGTGGCGGTTCGAACATTGTACTCCTGCCCAGCCGTTCCTATCTCGGAGCTCACCTTGAATTCTAGAAGCCGATTCTGGTTTACTCTCGAACCTGGAATGAAAAAAAAATGTGGGTTAGAGGCAGAATATTTCAGGAGAGATATTTCCGCATAATTGGGTTAACTCCATTCCCTTTTATAATGTATCCCGGTTAGCCATGACATTCTGACACTTTCCACTATGTATATTTCGAAAATGTTAAGTTATAGTCATTTTCCTGGCAGATAACAAGCAACCTGGTCCTTTCTATTAAGCATAAAGGAAAGGACCCCGCACTTTTTCTATGGCAAATGGCGTTCCGTCAAATTTTCTTAAATTTTGGTATAATGTAGTACTCGACCTTCTGATCAAAAGTGTCCATGGCCTCAACTCAATCCTATGACTAGTTTTCGAGATATAGGGCGTTGAAGTTGAGAATTACCCACTTTTACTACTCCCGTATCTCGGAACAGAATCGAATGAACTTCAATTTTTCTCAAGAAACATTTCATTACATCCCCAAGGAGCAACCATATAGAGGAATATGACCGAAAATCGTTACGAATACGGGGTCATCCATAATTTAATGCATGTCTGATTTTGAAAGAATAAAATATGTCAGTTTCAGAGCGAGAACGTTCACAAAATGAACTATTACACTAGATATATTGTTGTTACATCGAAAACGTCTGAAATACCCAGAATTTATACTGGGTGATCCATTATTATAGAAATTATTTTCAAGGAGGGTTAAATGGACACCCTGTATTTATGGGTTGATTCAAGGGGTTTGTTTAATTTTTTTAGAACATATCATCATGGACTTCAAAAAATACAGGGTGATTCAGTCATGAAATGAACTTTGAACCTCACGAAAATACCCAAAAATCACCTTTTTTTGTCATCACCCTGTATTTCAAGATTAACTCCGACGAGGTGGGAGTTTTCTTTCACCACTGTACCTGATATAAAAACATCAATACGGCTGAGAGTTTTTATCCACGTCCTATGACCGGATTTTTTGTTATGCTGGAATAAGAATAGAATAACATACCTAAATAAATAATTTTCATATTACAAATCTGCTCATAGGAAGTGTATAAAAACTCTCGGTCGTATTGATGTTTTCATATCAAGTACAATGGTGAAAGAAAACTCCCACCTCATCGGAGTTAATCTTGACATACAGGGTGATGAAAAAAAAAGTGGTTTTTGGGTATTTTCGTGAGGTTCAAAGTTCATTTCATGACTGAATCACCCTATATTCTTTGAAGTCCATGATGATATGTTCTAAAAAAATTAAACAAACACCTTGAATCAACCCATAAATACAGGGTGTCCATTTAACCCTCCTTGAGAATAGTTTCTATAATAATGGATCACCCAGTATAAATTCTGGGTATTTCAGACGTTTTCGATGTAACAACAATATATCTAGTGTAATAGTTCATTTTGTGAACGTTCTCGCTCTGAAACTGACATATTTTATTCTTTCAAAATCAGGCATGCATTAAATTATGGATGACCCTGTATTCGTAACGATTTTCGGTCATATTCCTCTATATGGTTGCTCCTTGGGGATGTAATGAAATGTTTCTTGAGAAAAATTGAAGTTCATTCGATTCTGTTCCGAGATGCGGGCGTAGTAAAAGTGGGTAATTCTCAACTTCAACGCCCTGTATCTCGAAAACTAGTCATAGGATTGAGTTGGGGCCATAGACACTTTTGATCAGAAGGTCGAGTACTACATTATACCAAAATTTTAGAGAATTTCACGGAACGCCATTTGCCATAGAAAAAGTGCGGGGTCCATTGGTCATCTACATCCGCAACATTCGTTGATTGCTAACGAATCGACTGAGTACGCCCCTGGAAGGGTGAATTTCGACATGTAGTCCTTTTTCGTGAAATCAAAAAGGATGTAGGTGTCGGAGTGACAACAGGAGTTCATCATTATCAAGTACAAACGACGAGCCGAGCCTACTTCACTGAATACATAGAACGTGGAGGGTTTTTCCGCACTTGGAGCTCACGCTGAGCCAGAACAATTAGTACAGTCGAGTGTGAAAGAGACACTGGCCTCATATGTTGTACTCGTACGTGGCCAGTGGCGTCACACGAGATAGGGTTCGGTTAAATGTGAAAATTCTCCTTTCAATCCAAATACGGACTAGTTTTCGTTTGTTAAATATATTTATTAGTTATTCAGTCATTCATAACGTTGCGTTGTATAAATATCATTTGAAAGACAGACTTGGCCGAATTGAAACACTTCTTCTATCATGAAAGCTTCAATAAACTCAATGACTTGCTGAATAATGGCAAGAATTATTAGAAAGGTTGCTCAAGAAGTTATCAACTCCATTGTCATGTACCTACATCTATTGGAACAAATGCCTTCCCAAACAGTAACTGTTCCACCTCTGTCTTAATCAGTTTACGTCAAGGCATTATTGCTAAATATTCAGATTTTGAGTGAGAGTTGATTGTGAGAACGTAAAACAATAACTTTTCAAGATTTTATCCTAACTTGCTCGCTTACGTATCACATATATGGCAGCTACCTATTGAGAAATATGTTGAAACCCTAGCCGTAGCACTGGATATCTCCAAGGCATTCGATCGAGTCTGGCATCAGGGACTCATGGCGTGCCCCCAAAGCTGTGTTCTCTGCTGGCTAGTTTATTCTCAAACAGATCTCTCCATGTATTGGTCGATGGAATTCCATCTGACTCGCTACCCATAAATGCTGGTGTTCCGCAGGGATCAATTCTGGCTCCAACTATTTCTACTTCACATCAACGATTTGCTGGAAGCAACTTCGTGTTTAGTGCCCAGCTTCGCGGATGATAGTACCCTTCATACCGCCTTTTCTTCTAGGGCTCCAATACCAGCCAGCCAAATCAGAAACGAACAAGGAATAAATGTTTACAACATAGATATGGACTTGGCGACAATTCTTGAATGGGGATCTAATAATTTGGTGGAATTCAACGCAAGCAAAACACAAGCATGTCTTTTTTCTAGAAAAGCCGATATTACTGTGTCGGGAGTGACCATACCATTGAAGTCATCCATTTCGATGCTTGGTATTACTGTCGGGAGTAACCTTTCTTGGGAGAATCACGTGAGATCCATTGCTAATATTGCATCCCAAAACCTTGGTTTTCTGTTTCGTGCCAGGAGCTATTTCACCCCAGGTCAGCTGCTTATGATCTATAAGGCACAGATTCGACCTGTCCTGGAATACTGTTCCCATGTTTGGAGTGCTGCACCCAAACATACCCTAAAACTCTTGGATTCTGTACAAGAAAGGGCAATTCGTCTCGTCGGTGATGCCTCGCTTACAAACTCGCTCACCTCTCTGGAACACCGTAGAAGAGTAGGAGATCTGTCTCTATTTTATAGATATTTCCATGGGCGATGCTCTTCTGAATTATCAGCAATCGTTTCCCATCTGGCAGTCTCTTCGAGACTAACCCGTCAATTCAAGTCTTCACATCCCTTCGTGGTCACTTTGGAGACATGCAGAACATCTCTCTTCGAAGACTCGTTCATCCAACGAACAGCGAGGCTTTGGAACACATTGCATAGAGAGGTGTTCCCCGAGGCAAATAACCTCTAGCTATCCAAGAAGAACACCAATTCCTACCTTCTTGCCCTTGGTTCTCGCGATGTTCTCTGAACATTAGGTACAGGGTATTCCTTTTCGTGAGAACCAAAACATTAAAAAAAATAGTGAAAAAGTTATCAAACCATTGAGATATAATAGGACACATTCGATCACACCTAACTGAACATTTGAAACAGAATCGTCAACTTTTGAAACTATGCCTAAATATCTGAACTTCCAAAGCGCATATCCTGAAAAAAATTTGTCGACGCCACTGGATCCTTCAGTTTCGGCGGTTCATTTTAGTTTCCTCATTCACCACGGTGTGCAACATTCAAAAAATCTACACCTCTTTCATTAATTTCCTGAAGTGCTTTGGAACCTGAAAGGCTGAAAATGCAAATCCTAATACAAATTTGTTAGAAGTACACCGTGAAAACTTGTTCGTAGTGATTTCGAACATGTTGTATCGAACTGTGGATAGAACTTGCATGGATGAGACCACAATACTTTGATTCTGACTGTGAAAATTTGAAGACTGAAAGGAACGCTGGGAAATGAAAAACTTATTTCTGATTTTTGGCATATTTGTTGAAGAATATCAATTAGCTAAATGCCTGTAATTGTCGAATTTCTCACCAGAAAAAGGTCGTTAACCATTTAAAAAATATAGATTTTGAGGTTCAATATAACCATTGAGCGTTGAGACTGCAGCAAACTCAATAATTCAAATAATATTTGTCTATTTTCGCTAATATCAAGACTTACTACATTGAAAGAGCTTGAAATTATGGAAATTCTACTAACCCAATCCGTAAATGATTGAATATATGTCAAAAGAATATTCTCCAATCGATGTTTATGTGTTTATAAACAAGTTCTAATCGATTACTAGGTTCAAATTGTATTGGTTCGACCTATGAACTTTTCATGTTTCAATATTTATCAATAAAGAGCTATCCACACTGAAAGATTTGAAATCTGTAGTAGTATTAATACGTTTGTACGTTCTTTTTTTCGAAAATTGAAACTTTATCGTGAAAAACACTCATACATTCAATGTTGAAAGTCTCTTATTCTCTTATTCTTTGTCCTTGAACTTTTTTAGAGGATATTATGAACACATAAGGCAATCGTTGTATGTTCTTGGGGAGTTTCCGTGATGAGTATGGCATACTTTATGAAAATTTTAATATATTACCGAATATTAACCAACAATTTCGAATTGAGTAGTTCCTATGATGTTGAAGTTCGTATTTGTATCTCTTGTGTGTTATTCGAATTTAAAGTAAGTTCTATCTTTTTGATTTGGCATTTTTTTGCTTATTGAGGGTATTTTATGAATATGTAGTAGCATGGCGATAATACTTAACAGTTCAAATCATAATTTCAAGGTGCAATGCAGCAAAATTTCCAGCAAATTTTATGTTTGGGGCATCTACATCTGCCTATCAAATAGAAGGGGGTAATGCCGAAATATATGGTGAGTGTTCTTATAAAATATAACGAAAAATATGTCCTGGAATACAGATTCGACCTGTCCTGGAATACTGTTCCCATATTTGGAGGGCTGCACCTAAACAAATCCTAAAACTCTTGGATTCTGTACAAAAAAGGGCAATTCGTCTCGTCGGTGATGCCCCGCTTACAAACTCACTCACTTCTCTGGAACACCGTAGAAGAGTAGGAGATCTGTCTCTATTTTATAGATATTTCCATTGGCGATGCTCTTCTGAATTATCAGCAATCGTTCCCCCTCTGGCAGTCTCTTCGAGACTAACCCGTCAAGTTAAGTCTTCACATCCCTTCGTGGTCACTTTGGAGACCTACAGAACATCTCTCTTCGAAGACTCGTTAATCCAACGAACAGCGAGGCTTTGAAACACATTGTCTATGGAGGTGTTCCCCGAGGCATATTACTTCCAGAAATGCAAGAAGAACACCAATTCCTACCCGCTTGCCCTTGGTTCTCGCGAGGTTCTCTGAACATTACAGGGTATTCCTTTCCGTGAAAACCACAATTAAAAAAAAATATAAAGGCTCGGTTAGCCTTTTAATTTAATTCTTAAAAACCAAACAAATGAGAAGAGAAGTAAAAGTAACACTCTGCGCACATGTAAGCAAAATATCTTTATTATTTCGTACATGAAGAAAAATATCATTTCAATTCCCCTTTTCCCGATTATATTATATAAATATTGGAACCACTATATAGAAACTTCATCTAAATGGACCATTGACTCGGTCCTCCACTGTTTCGGACAATAACCAGACCGCCATACTCGTGTTTATGTTTCAGGAAAAGGCGAAAACATTTGGGACTTTCACATCAAGAAGAACCCCTACATAATAGAAAATAAATCCAACGCTGACATCGCTTGCGATTCTTACCACAAGTATGGGAAGGACATCGAAATACTCAAATTTTTGGGGGTAGATTTCTATCGCTTCTCCCTCTCGTGGAGCAGAATTCTTCCAGAGGGCTACAGCAATAAAATTAATATACACGCCATCAATTACTACAACGATATCATAAATTTGCTGCTGAGGAATGGTATAGAACCAATGATCACCATTTATCATAGGGATTTACCACAGAAGTAAGTTGTTTTTGGCACGGTCTTCCGCAGAATCTTCGTTTGTGTGAAGCTCCAATGAACATGAATGGAATTTTAATATTAACAGCTCTAGCATGAATTTCCCAACTTCAAATGAGGTGTTTTTATGCCATCATTATTCACCCAGAAGTTGAGATTTTTAATTTCACAGCACATAGTTACTTCTGACAACGCTTGAGAACCAATATTTTTATAGTAAACTTCATTTTGTGATTCTCCAACATATTTCAATTCAGATTACAAGAACTGGGTGGTTGGACAAACCCATACATGGCCTACTACTTCGAGGACTATGCAAGGATTGTGTTCACCCATTTTGGAGATAGGGTCAAATATTGGATAACATTCAACACATGGTGCTACGGTTATGGTGATAACAGCCAGCCACCTTTTTTGAACCAACCTGGTATAGCCAACTATCTGTGCCAAAACGTTAGACTGCTTGCCCATGCTAAAGTGTACCATCTATACGACCAGGTATTCAGGAAAAAGCAACTAGGTGAGTTTTGACTTAGGACTTTCATTAGAACTTCTAGAGAAGGTATAGGTAATGAAAGAATTGAAATGCAGAGGGTCTTGTCCTCTGTGAATAAGTACATCTCATCTGCGAATCTACCTTGTGACGTTAAGAGTGAAAAAATGAGCATTGAGAAGAACTTTAATACGTTTGATTGATTAATTGATTGATAAGCTGACAAACAAGAGACCGGGTTAGCGCTTAGCCTCCCTGTGACACTGCGACCAACTTGGGTCTATTGTATCACTCCTTCGTCAGTGGTTCCTCACGAGAATAGGTTTGTGTCCTTTATCAGGTTCAGTAGCCTTTTTATGAGGTTTTTCGGATTCATTCCCGTTTCCAGATTGATTTCACCGAAGATTCTGTGGCGCCTTCTTCCCAAGGCGTCGCATTCAAAAATTATGTGAGAGGCTGTTTCTTCCTCTTCACCGCAGAGTCTGCAATCCACGGGTTCTCCAAGTATTCCTATGGTGTTCAGATGTTTTCTAAGGCCACAGTGTCCCGTCAGTAGACCAACTGTTATACGTGCCTTTGTTCTGTTTAGATTCAAAAAGTCAGCTGTCAAGGTTTGGCTTGTGCGTCCTACCATGGCTTTGCTGTGTGTTTGCCCGTCGCTCTGTTCCCAGTGTTGTCGGTGTCTTTGTTTTGTCCACTCCTCAATCAGGGTCCTGCATCGGTTTTTGCTGATTCCAAGCACAGGTTCTGGCCCTGTGAATGGCGTTTCAGATGCTTGTCTTGCTAACTGGTCTGCTTTTTCGTTGCCTGCTATTCCCTTGTGACCTGGCACCCACATCAGAGTGACCTTGTTGTGTTTAGCCAGCTCCAGAAGGTCCTGAAGGCATTTCCAGACGAGTTTAGACTTTATCTGTGTCGAGTTGAGAGCTTTGATGGCGCTCTGGCTGTCAGAGAGAATGTGGATGTGTTTTCTTTGGTAGCCACTTTCCAGGTTCTTCTGTGTGCATGTCCTAATGGCATGTGTTTCAGCTTGAAATATCATGGCGTGTTTGCCGAGAGGTATTATGTAATCCCTTCTTGGCCTCACTCCATGTATTCCCGCTTCCATTCCTTCATCTGTCTTAGAACCGTCTGTGTACCAGACTATTTCTGCAGATGATTGTGATTCTATAATCGAGTCCCATCTGTTCCAGTCGAGCTGTGTTTTGAATGGTTTTTCGAATGAGTATAGAGGTTGCATGTAGTCTGAAATCATATTGAGCTCGGCTACGTCAGCTACATGAGTGATTTTGGTGTGCCCAGTTGTGCTGGTTCTCCAGTTTTTTGTTTGGATCAATCTGTATGCATCCATCCTGGTCTCTTCCATGACATGTATGTCAAGGGGTAAGAGGTTGAGGATGACCTCCTTAGCAGCTGTTGGAGTGCTGTTCATTGCACCCGTGATGCAGAGACAGGCAAGCCTTTGGATTTTTCCAAGGTTGGTTTTTGCCTGTCTCTGATTTGTTTTTGGCCACCACAGGAGTGAGCCATAAGTGATTCTGGGTCTTATTACCGCTGTGTAAAGCCAGTGCATGGTTTTCGGTTTGAGTCCCCAAGTTTTTCCAAAAGCTCTCCTGCACATCATAAGTGTCGTTTTACTTTTGTTGGTTACATGATGTAGATGTGGATTCCAGGTTAGTTTCTTATCGAGAATCAGCCCAAGGTATTTTACCTGTTCTACAACTTGTAATGTTTCGCCGAAGAATCTGGGAGGTGTGAGATCTCCCATGTTTCTTTTGCGAGTGAAGGGAATGAGTGCTGTTTTGTTCGGATTTGCCCTAAGGCTCTCTCTGTTGCACCATTCCTCTACAGTACTCAGTGCGTTTCGCATAAGTTCTGAGGTTATTTCGGTGTATTTTCCCTTGACAAGTATGACTTTGTCGTCTGCGTACCCTTGAGAATAATATCCTTGGTTATTCAGGGAGGTTAGCAGTTCGTCCACCACCATGTCCCACAGAAGAGGGGATAGTATGCCCCCCTGTGGGGTACCTCTGGCAATTTCGACCCGCAGTTTTTCCTCGAGCATGTTGGCCTGGACCAGTCTGTTGTGAAGCATTGAGCGTATCCACCTGCAAGTGGTCTCATCAATGCCTCGTCGAGTAGCCGCAGAGACCATGCTTTCGAAGGAGGTTTTGTCGAAAGCTCCTTCGATATCTAGGAAGACGCATAATGCGATTTCCTTGATTGCCAGAGACTCTTCAATCCTTGAAATTTAATACGTTGCTAAGTAAAAAAAGAAGAATGGGAAAAGGAACATCGACCCAAAGCTGATATGGGAGTACCGAAGGACTCTCAATGAAGAAGTAGTTTCAGAATCTGTTTTATGAAAGAAAATATTTAGTTCTCATTATAAACGGTCCAAAATGTTGCTTTATTCTCCCAATTCAGAACAGGGCATCTCTATTATGAAGGGCATGTTCGAACACATCGATACGTGACGTCATGCAGGTGGGATATACACCTGTAATCGGCGCGGAATCGATCGGAAACATCAATCAGACCAACTTCCGGTATTCAAGTTCAGGTTCAAACATGAGGTTCTCGATTCACTCGACAGTCCCCTTAATTATACAACTTTCGGGAAGTTTGTATGCACCGGAACCAACTTGCTCTGCGGGAATGGCTGAATGAGAACTCGACAATACCTAATTTGCGACTGGCTAAAAGGTCCTTCACTGAGGATGGAGCTGATCGAATGGTTCAACGGGCGAAAGGATGAGATTTCAAAGCTTAACATCGAATGAAAGTATGCGAAGATTCTTCGTGTGCTCAATAATTATTCTTGTTAAGATAATATCTTCGATTCGAATAAAACAAACGGTATTGCAACCCTGAATGAAGAAAAATTCAGCAAAAACCATATCCCGAGTTCATAGTTTAAAGAACTAGTTCCCGAATAGTGCAGAATAATTACAGTTTGCCCTTCACGAGAGAATATCAAGACTAGAGGAGAGGCTAGCCTCAGACTCAACGTAATATTTGGCGTTTAGGGGTGAGGTTTTCTCGTCTGCCGTCCGTTCCCTATGATGTAAAATGACGCGTGAAGAAACTCAGTGTGAGGCCTGCCTCTGCCATTTACTGGGAGTTGGATACCCAGAAATCGTGAGATACGGAAACTTAGACCCAACCGGAGACGCATTTTATTTCTATATAATGAAGGTAAATTTCGATATAAATGCATATGGAAGAAGATAATGAAAACAATTTTAATTGATTGAATAAATAATTAATAAATATATGATATTTATACGTGTAATTTTCGACGTTTATTGGTGAGGCACTGCCTCACCTGCCTCATAGGACAAGCCGCCACTGGTTCGAGCTGTAGAGCGTGAAAAAGAAATAGACACACATACACCCAAAAAACATTGCGCCCCTTCTGTCTCAGGCGGGTGTGTAATAAATCGCAATATTGCGATTTATCAATATAGATTTCTAAATTTATATTCATGGATTCGAATATTACTGTGTTGCATAAGGATATCATAGTATGTGAGAAACTTGTATGCAAGAAGATGAGCAATAGAGCTGTTGATTTTCGGATCAAGCGGGAAACCAAAAATAAATTGTGCATTGAGATGGTGTCAGGGATTTGTCTAACGACCTGGGTGATACAAATGAAGCAACAGCGTGAAATTTAGGGCTAAATCGTGGGAATTGCAACATTGCATCTAGTCAAAAATTACATTCACGATTGCGACACCCTTTTTGGATTCCGGAGGGGGGAAAATAAACTCCTGAATTGCTTTTGAAAACGAAAAGTGACAGTAGCTGAAGAATTCTTGAATGGGAAGGTTCTCAGTTTGGTCGGGTTCAGTTTTAGGGAGTTTTAGGAAATACAGAGTTACGAAGTACGGTCTCGAAGCGGAGACGGAAAAAGTGCCATTCGGGGAATAGCGGAGTGAAGTGTTTAATCCGAAGTTAAAGGTTGAGAATTAATTAAAATATTTTTTCGGCAACCGTCCGGGAAGTACCCACTTCCCGGACGCTTTTTCTTTGAGAAAGTAGCATTTCCCGGCCTAGGCCGGAAAGTACGTACTTCCCGGCCTAGGCCGGAAAAACACGTCGTTGTTGTCATTGTTATGATCATCACAATAGCAACGAAATAACGGATGACAGTTCTGTTCTGTGTTCTGTTTAATTCAATCATGAATCAAAATCAATAAAGAGATGTGTCATCTTATTGATTTGTAATTCTTCACGGTTGCCGAAAAAATATTGTACGCAACACGCCCGGAAATAGTTTTTTTGGACTCACAGACTTCCAGGACTCGCCTCCGGCTCGTCCTAGAATCTTGTCTATTCGTCCAAAAAAACCCTATTTTCCGGACTTGTTACGTAAATTACTATTTTGTACAACTGCCATTAAAAGTGACACTTTTAAGGGCAGCAAATAATGTTAAAATTGATTGTTTACGTGGAAGCGCGTCAAACATATTTTTATTATTAGTGTTAAGAATATTTTTAGCACTCCATTTTCTTATGATGAAATCAGATGAAAAAAAAGCAGTAATTGCAAATTTTTATTATCAATATTTAGCAATCATTACTTATGAACATTAAAATAAATCGTAAAACTAGAACAATTATAAACATTAATGCCCTGTGACGTTAGGGAGCTTCGCAACACATTATTAGAATCCTCAGCACCATCAGTACTTGTAGAAACCGGAAGTACAATATTGGATGATGATGATCCAAAATCTGTTGAGGTTGGGAGAATTTTTTCAGCAATGACATTCCTATGATATGCAATGGAATGATCAACATAGCCCTCGGTTACCGTCGTAGGCTTCCATCCACCATGTTTTTTTATATCCGTAATATTTGCTCCTAATTCTGCTAGCAATGAAGCGGAGGATCTTCGAAAACAATGTCCTTTATATTGCTTTGGTTCTGGCAGTTTGAGGAATTCGGCAACAATAGATGGAATTTTTCCAAATGTATTGATACCAACTGGATGGGCAGTGCATTTATCATTCATGTATTTCAGGAAAAAAACGACGATGTTTGGTGACAGAAGGGCGCAGTGCAAAGTACAACATACTTCCCAATAATACTGAAAGAACGACTGACTTTCGTTATTGTGTTTGGAAGTTGTATAACCAATGATTTATTTGTTATTCCGATGTCTTCCACTGATGAATTACACAATTCTTCACGCCGACAGGGTCCAAATAATCCGAAAATAGTTGCAACCTTAACCATCAAGTATTTCTCATCTGGTGCCTAATTTATAAACGTTTCAACTTGTTCACGAGTGAGAATTTTCGATTTTTTGAGACGATATCCTTCACTTTTCCGTTTCAAATATGCTATTACCAAAATACTTACTAACATCCACACCATTTTCAATAATGGCGCTTGACTTTATCATTGAAAATTTGCTCCACAAAGTTGATGAACTCCATATTTTTGATATTTCTTCTGAGTATGCCAGGAAAACAGGTTCACTGAAGTTCCCTTCTACATTTTTCAATTTACACCAGGCCAGGAAATTGTTATATGCAATATCGTACTGCTGAACAGATTTTTTAGGTAGGAGTTCCAGATTTGCTCTTCTTGCAGACTCTTCAATATCCACAGGAACAACCAAATCGTCACTTTAATTAATGATTGGAATCTCGACAAGCATATTAAGCAGTTGAAAACCCAAGACGAAAATTGGACAGGAACGAAATTCAAATGACAGCGTCTTTTCTCATTTGTTAGTAATCATAACGTTAGCAACGTTTGCCATTCACAACAACCTTTCGATTATTTGAATATTAAAATGCATTTTGAAGTTTATCGTCATACGTAATACCACTAGAGATGGAATTTTGCCGGCAAAATTTCTCGATTGTGATATGAAAGTTCATGACATTTTTTCCAAAATCACTCGCCTGACGGCTCATGATTTTGATACAATTATCATTCGCGAAATTTCCGAAAAGCAACAAACTTGAATATTACAAGAGAGAGATTTTACCTGCTTAAATTTCATATGGAGTGGAATTCGGCTTGAATATTCCACGAGAAAATAGGGTAATATGGTCACATTTGACGTGTATTGCGCTATTTGGCAAATTAGAATTCATCATAGATTAACTAAACCACTAAACGTTGTTTGTTCTCTCTATGATATTCATTTCCGAAGCTATCTATGAATTCGAGAAACGTCAAAAATTTTGTCGCTGAAAAACCAACATGTTGGTTTTGCCGACTTGAATATTTTTTCGGGATGAAACGATCGTTGCTACGGAAACTTCCTCACTAAAAATGGAAAGAGTGGAATAATCATTGCAAATTCGCCCATTTCATTATCAAAATAGGGCAGATGTACAAAAAACATTGTATGGTATTTGTGTAAAAAGTGATTTCATTTTGTTCGTGATTTTATTTTGTTCGTGATTTAATTTTGTTCGTGATTTAATTTTGTTCGTGATTTTATTTTGTTCGTCACTTTTTACACTTATATCATAAATTACTATTTTTTGCATTAATCGACCAATGTGCTATGTCTAATGACCCTGTAGTTCTCAATTGTTTCGAACAGCTGTCATGTCTCGAATTTTTGGTTTGTCTAATTATGATTTGGAAATTTCAAGGACAAATCGGGATAACTGTCGAGAAACCGTGGATGGAGCCCGAAACCAACAAATCTGAAGATTTAGAAGCGGCCGAGAGAGCCAGACAGTTCACGGTGAGTTATTAAACGGTCCGCTCGGCAATAAAAACCTTTTATATCAGCTCGGAAAGGCTTCGATCAAGAGCATCCATTGTCATTTTCCTTACAGTTTGGCATCGTTGCCAATCCGATTTTTCATCCAGACGGTGACTATCCGGAAACCGTAAAATCCATAGTCGGCGACAAGAGCAGAAAGGAGGGGTACGCGAGGTCGAGGTTACCGGAACTGTCCAAGGAGGAGGTCGAGTTCATTAGGGGAACCTATGATTTTATGGGGTTGAATTATTATACCACATTTTTGGTGAGGAATCATAACGCCAGTCGAGATGATGTTGGTGTTAAAAATTCTCAAGGGACAGATTGGCAGCAATCGGCTTCAGAGTGGTTGAAGGTAGAGTATTCTCTGAACCTAAATACCTGAAGAGGCGCGTGAAGTATGGGGTAATTTTTTGAGAGCTATAGGAAATTAAAAAAAAAACAGAAAATGGCTTGAAACTTTTTTTTGAATCGATTGCACGTTCCATATTATCATTGAGTTTAAATATACATAGAGACACAACCCAGTTCATTGATTAGATGCACAAATTTTTGGCAGTTTAATTGCCAATTTGCCAACCTAAGTGGCGGCACATAGTAGCTACTAAAGGAACTATATTCGTCCGATCCATTTTGTCACTACTCATTTATCGAAATCTGTAGGAGATTTATTTTCCTTTAGTTCTATGAATCGTAGGCAGGGTCGGATTCGTCCAAATTCGTTACAAACGGTGTGATTCAATAATGATGAACTATTAGCCATGAATTTCTCCAAAGGAGTATTCTCAGGTAGGAAATGAGGGGTGAAAATGTTTATTGGAGGGACATAAAAGAAACGTACTTAATCGATGAAAAGAATTTGTCTTTCTCGTACTCTCTCGAAGATAACTGAAAACCACATCAAACGCCTTCCAGAAAATGAAGGTTAAATTGGCCACGTAGATTTTCATCAGAACTTTATATTCGGCTATGAGAACAGTCATTGCCACTGGTGAGCTGAGGTCGAGAAGTGCCAATTCAACTGCTCAGTTCATTCTGAAAATGAATGATCTTTCCGACTGTCTCAATTCGAATGGAAAATTTGAGGGAAATTATCAGCCATCAGCAATACAAACTCTGACGGAATCAATTGAATTCATTAAGTCTTGGACAGTTGGGATAAATATTCCCAATTTTATCAACGGTTTGATACAAACCATCAGTAGCATCCTTCAATTGTGGGAGGAGACGAAAGAAACATTTCCATATTTGATAAAAAGTCGGCTCAACCAGGACCCAATCGAGAATTCATTCTCCAAAATAAGACAGCTTAGGGGTTATGATCCAAACCCCTCAGCTCGATGCTTCAGATTTGGGTTGCAGTCGGTCATGACTGGTTGTCTTGAAAAATTTTTCGATAATTCTAACTGCCAAGACGACAATGATTTCGACCTGTTTATAATGGGAGAATCTGAAAGTAGGCCCATTGATGTGGTTGATTGGACAGATTCGACCATTTCTTCTGCGGATTCGGGCAACGGTGAGCCTAGTGAGGGTATATAAGGAATAAAGAGTTAATTGAACCCCTAAATACCCTAGAATCCAACTCAATCGCAAGTTTCTCGGGGTATTTGAGGAGGAACATTGCCAAAAAAAACAAATGCGGTAAGTGCGAAAAAGCACTCCTCATTGATGATTTGAATAAGCTTGGTAATGATTGGATATATATTGCAAATCGAAATCGGATACATTTGAGAATTCCCTCAACCGATTTCAAACATTTGATGAGGAAAGCGCTGTTGGTCATAAAGAAAATTATCGTCACAAAATCAGAAAAGATATGACTTCAAAGGTATATTTTAGGAAAATAAAAAAAAATGAATTTATAGAAGATTGGAACTCTCCGTTAACTCCAGAATTTGAAAAGCACATTAGGATTCATTTGTTGAGACAACTGATTAGAGTGGAGCTGTACATGTGACAGAAAAAAGACGAAAGGAATCTCGACACAGAAGCATCCCGCTGTTTATAAAAAATCAAATATTTTTAAAAATTCATAGAAAATCTATTTATAAATACTTATGAATGAAGAAAAAAATGCATGCATTTATTTTTTCATACATCAGTATTTTATATTCATGAAAGATCAAAAATAATTGTCGTTTTATTGCATCAAAAAAATCAGATGATGAAATACACACATTTCCATATGCCGGTCATGATCGTCATCGCATTCGGCTTCGGAAATAGTGCCTTATAGTTCAGCTACTTACCGCCAGATGCGGGAGTAAAAATTTTCGCTTCTCTGAAACACACTTATCCATCTATGAACCGGTGATGGAACTACACAATATTTAGCTTCAAATCGTTGAACTGGGCTGTGTCTCTATGTATATTAAACTCAATGATATTATGTAATTCAATGTTCGAGCTCCGTCGCTGAACACAATTTTCCTATGAAAAAGTGGATCTTTCACCAACTATTCAAGAGCACATTCACCAAAAACTCTTCGATATGGTGGGTTATTCGGCTTCAATTCTTGCACAAGCTGTATTCTGAAAGGCTTCACACCTAAATCCTAAATTCCCAAATTTTCCAAGTGTTTGAGTAACAGAGGACCAATTGCTGCGAACGGTGCCAAATCGATAACTATATGATGGTTATTTTCTTCAGTTAAGAATGTATGTGTGTTTTGTCACGATGAAGCTTCAATTTTCGAGAAAAAACTCACGAACATATTTACACTCCCAATAACTTCCAAGCGATGTAGATCAATACATGACATCCACTTTCGAACATAAACGAATCAGTTACGAGTTCATTTCAGAAATAATGTTTGAAATCAAAATCAACTCCATTATCGATTGTCACAATTGTTTATAGAGCCTATTGAACACCCGGTATAATTCAGTATCTCCACAGGGATATCCTAAAGGTCTGAGGAACCTGTTGAACTGGATAAGAAACTCCTATGACAGCCCTGATATTATAATCACTGAAAATGGCTTTTCAGACCAAGGGCAGCTCAATGATACTGAGAGGATAAAGTACTTGAAAGTAAGTTATGGAGTGTCTTGTAAGTATTTTCCTTTCATAGGGGGAGCAAATGAATTAAGCTCAAGTCAATTGGCTAAGTTTAAGTTCATTATTTCAGAAAGTTTAAGGACTTGTTGATTGATGAGTCTTCTTGAAGGGTTTGTAAAAATTCTTCTCCTACGAGTTGTTAAAAATCTTTTCGAAGGAGTTGTCAATATTGTTTGAAAACTCTGCACTTACGAGGAGTTTTAGCATTATCTGTAATTCAGATTGTTCAAAGTTTTACCATTTTTGAAAATATGGGACCCAAAATCTGTTACATCACAATTGGATTTTCCTGTCTGATAGCTGAAAATGTTACATGAGGCTTATGGTGAATGGAACAGCAATTTTTTCAAGCTGTTGGATTAAATAAAACGTTTGTATAAATTTTCTTGTAGGAGCACATCAAGGAAGTTTTGTTATCCATAGAAGAAGATAAGATTCCAGTGAAAGGATACGCAGTTTGGAGTTTACTAGACAATTTTGAATGGATGGAAGGCTATAGGTAAGATTTAGATTAATAATAACTGAATCTCAATTCAAATTTCTTCACATTTGCGTCTATGAAAAACTCATAAATTAACTAGAAACATTTTTCAATTTTTGTATGATGCTTTGCTTTTCGTTTTATTTCAGTGAAAAATTTGGTTTATACCAAGTAGATTTCAACGACCTTAACCGTAAAAGGACCAAGAAAGCTTCAGTTGACTGGTACAAGAAAGTTATCAAGAAAAGGACACCAGATGTAGAAGAGGAATTTTGAAAACCTGGAATTCAGAATTGAACCAGAGAAGAATTTATCTTCTAATAATTGAACTGAGCATCTAAAATATCATAAATGGCTCCAATAAGCTCATTACGAAGAATAAAATATGAATTATGCTGCAATGCGATATTTTAATTCATTACCGTCGCCTTCGCCATTCTGCAACACACCTCGATAAAGAATTGTACAAATCTCCTCTTCTTGGAGTTGAAGCAGAATTAAATCATGTTGGAGCATGATCTTTCTCATTTGAAACCTTCAATAGTTCTGATTTAGCCAAGATTATGAAACAACTACAGAAAATAGAATTTGTGATATAATTCTCCGAGACTTTGCCAATGCTAATTTCTATTTACTCTTTTTCAACTTAGTAAAAAGAGTCAGTTCTTTCAAAGCTTTCATGGCCAACGGGGATATATTATAAAAGTGAATGGGGTATTGTGAAGAGATTATATTGCCCCCTCTCAAGTAGAGCAGGCGCTCAAAAGTTTTTAATCAATACGTGAGAGGGTAAATGTTTTATGAGTTCCATATTAATAGATTTGTTGGATGCTTCATTAGGTTGGCTTGATCAATATCTTCATCCCCATGAAAATAATTGATTGCTTGAAGGATAGTGACTTAATTTGATTAATACCTTGTTTCTCGGTGATCATCGTAGAATAGATTATTTTTTATTTGACTCTGAGCTTCAAGATTAAACATTATTCCATATAAATTATCCTTATTTCCTTTCGTATTTTGTAAACATCAATAAAAACTCCAAACAAAAGCTAACGAAAATACGAGGATGTATTGATATCTAGTTAGCCTAGCACCTGTTCCATGCATAAACAATCTATTGCGATACCATATCAACGAACAATAGCTTATTAGAAGTGTCAGTGTAGAGTTCAACGTCAAAAAAGTAAACCAGAGTTACGCAATAAATTAAAAAAAAAGATTATAAAAATCGAAAAATTGGAGTATCGAGCCATCATCCAGTTCCTGTATTTAAAAGGGTTAAGAGGTAAGCAGATTTACGAAAATATGCTAAGTACCCTTGGTGATCAATGTACTTCGTATGCGACCGTGAAAAATTGGACTACAAGCTTCAAAAGAGGTAAATTTTCCATTGAAGATGATGACCGATCGGGATGGCCAGTTTCTGTGTCAGTACCCGAAAATATCGATGCAGTTCATGACATGATTTTTTCAGACCGTCGAATTGGGCTAAAATCGATATCCGAGGCACTGGAGATTTCATACGAATGCGTTCATTATAAAGTTCACGTCAATTTGGACATGAGAAAAATTTCTGCAAAATGGATTCCCAAATGTTTGAATGTTGACCAAAGGCGTGCAAGGGTAGAAGCATCGATTTAAAAAAGATGAAGACTTCTTAAACCGAATTATTACTATAAATGAGACTTGGGTACATTTCTACGATCCAGAAACAAAGCAACAATCGATGAAATGGCGATACTCTGGTTCTCCAAGACCTAAGAAGTTTCGTGTCCAGAAATCTGCTGAAAAAGTTCTTGCTTCAGTTTTTTGGGATTGGCATGGAGTAATCATGATTGATTTTTTGGATAAGTGTAGAAAAATAACTGGAGATTACTATTCGACATTACTGACCACTCTACGGTAAAAAATTAAAGAGAAAAGACGCGAAAAGCCATCCAAAGGTATTTTGTTTTTACAGGACAACGCCCCAGTACACGAATCTCATGTTGCCATGCAAAAAATTCGTGATTTAGGGTTAGAATTACTAGAACACCCTCCTTATTCACCAGATTTGGCTCCGTCCGACTATCATCTCTTTCCTCAACTGAAAAAAAGGTTGAAGGGTCGTAAATTTTCTACCAACGTGGAGGTAATAAAAGCTGTGGAGGACTGGTTTGCAGAGCAAGAAGAAAATTTTTTTTGAAAGGTCTAGAGACGTTGCAGGTTCGCTGTAATAAATGTATACAATTAAGAGGAGAATATGTTGGGCGATAAAATATTTTGACATTGAAATTTTGTTTGGTTCTATAGTAGGCTAAGAATTTCTCAATATATCCTCGTAACTGGCACCTCCACCAATTCGCAACTTCACATTTTGTTTCCCTTGATCAGTGTATCTAATGATATAGTCTTTATACAGGGCGTTCTCACATTGGAGCTACGAACGATGATATATTACTTGGATGATATCAAGTTTAAAAGTTCTGGGTCCTCAGAAACTTCGTTTCAATGTTTTCAACACTTCTTTTGATTTCTATCCAGAATAAACACCCTGTATATCGAAATCGAAGCACTATTGCAAATTCAAATAATCACAGTATATAAAAGAAGAAGAAGAGCACGGGACAAAGTGTCGGCACATATCTATCCTTCCAACTTTTCAATTATCTCTCTTCCAAAGATATGCAGCGCCAAGCTGAGAGTTACTACCGAAATTTTCGGATTTACAATGGCAGTTTCCTTATTCGAGTTTCATGAATATGTGTGGTTATTTCGTTCAGTCCTTCACAACGTAAATTCGGACGAAAGCGTGGATGGAAACTTTCGAAACATACGAAGTGTTATGACGCGGATATTATGATTTAGGGGAATCAGAATAACCTGTGATATCTCTACTGTTATTGTTGTTTTTATTGGGGATGCCTAGTTTATTTGTATTTTATTCGAAAGCATGAATAAAATTTATAAAAAGCTATATAACTGTATATTCACTGAAAACTCACATTTTGCACTGTTTGAATTTTCTCCAAAAATTCAGATATTGTAAAATTCAAATTCAACTCGAGAATATTCTACAGGGAGGTTTTGTTGAGTGTAATTTGGATCTAACACATCCCTGCAATTTTGGGGGAATATATACTCCATTCACACTTATAATGTATCCCGGTTGGCCATGATTTAGGTTCATTAACTTTTTTCACTTGAAACTGTCTCTTTTTTTAACTTTGTAAATGGAGTTAGTTCTGTTTGACTGTGACACAGGTTTCTTAGTACTACTACATTTTCATACTGGAGTATTTCAAGTTGCGCAAAAAGAGATTTTAACGTCTTCTGTAGGCTTATTTCTTGAGAATTTTGAAAGGTGGGGAATTCCATTGGTCTGTCTGTTCGTTTAGAAGTTTTTTTGTCGTGTTATTCCAGTACTTTCATTCTTTTTTCGAATGAACTATCACAAAGTAACGGACTATTCAGTCCATTATTTTTCTGTGAAGTTTCTACACTCGATTCCTGATTTCCGTACAAGAAAATAGCATAACTGAATCTTCCAACCATGTTTATACAGGGTGAGACTTTGACTTGTACATATATTTTATCTGAAGATTCTTGAGGTCAAAAGAAACCTTTTTTTCATTTTCCATTTTTCCGAATTCGGCTCTGTTAAAAAGATATAGCCATTTGAAAAAAAATTGTGCTGATTACGTCCCTGAAATGATACTGTGGAATTGATTTAAAGTTCATATTTCTCGATAGAAATTGACTTTATACATTTAGGTAATACTCAAGTACTAACCTTATTGGAATAATACTGTTGCAAACACGATAATTTCAACAAAAACAGTTAGTTTCATCGGATTATATCTGCAACTAAAAAGCCACATTTATTCCACCAAAATAAGTTCATTATTCGATTTTTCTGCAGATTAGTTTATAAACACTAATAAGTTGTTCATATTTCCCTCGAAATTCCCAAACAATATCATGAAGAAAGACTTTTCATTCTGATTTATTATTAAACAACCTAACCTAATCTAATTAGTATCGATTCTGTGAATTTTTGCACAGACATTTCAAGAAGATGTTGTCAGCTTTCTGATATTTTCATTGAGGTTAAGGATTTTTCACGAAACATAGTATAAATCACGATACATTTGTGTACCGTGGTATAAACGTCTATGAATTCTGCCGTTTCCATCATAAATCGACTTTGCCGCCAAATTTTACCACGCATGCGTAGAGCGAAAACCGAAGTATGTTTTGGTTATCTGGACTCTGGAGGCCAACTATAAAATAACAAACCAGAGTCTCTGAACAAACTGTAAACATTATGTAAAGTTCTGAATACATTCAGTGAATTATTGTTCTAATGTGATTATTATGTGAAGTGAAAAGTGAATTAATATAATTTCAACCGTGTCGAGTTCAAAAGAGGATGTTGTTTAGATAGAAACATCGCCACAGATTATCATTTATCGTATTATTTTTCATTAATTTCAATTCAATAAGTAGTTTGTATCGAGATTCTTCATTCATATCCGAATTTTGTATTTCATCGACATTTAACTTCAATATGGACCGGTAACTATGAATTTTCAATTTTATCTCCCACATTTGGGGGATTTTATTATTAAGAAATATCTCGACGAAGTTGATAAATATTGTGACAACATTGTAAACTCGTTTAAAGACCAGAGAAGGAATAATATTCGATGATATTTAATTCAGAGACGCATTCAGATTATTCGTGAAATTAATGATTTTTTCGTCAAATTCCTGCGGGTGTAATATTGGGAATAACTCGAAAACGACGCGTTTTATTGAAAAAAAAATAGGAATACTTTTAGTTTCTTAAATGATTGATTCTTTCGAAAATATGAACCGTCTATCTTTTTAAAGTGGTTTTATGCTGTAACTTTTATACTAGTAGAGATATTGAATAGGTTTCGATTGAGGAATATGCACCAGGAATAGAGTAAAAACTCAACCAAAATTCAGTTGTATTTTTTTCATGGATTTTCGACACCGTGTCTCACTGTCTCTCCCAAACCAAACCGAATTTTGAAAAATGGTATAGGAAAAAAGTGTTTCGTTTGATGAGAGGAATCTACAGTTAAAATATATGTACAAGTCAAAGACTCACCTTGTATACGTGGAATATTTCCAGTATTAACAGAGAAAAACGTGTCTCCAACATTCGCCAGGTCTTTGAAATAATTGAATTCACATAATATTTTCTCAAATTCATTATTTCTCAAAGTAAATAAACATTTCGATAAATACGGAATTACTTCCACCTCTTTGTAGGAAGGACAACGTTGCTTATTCTCCTGACAGGAAAATGAATATAACCTAACATTTTCAAAATATACACAGTGAAATGTGTCAGAATTTAATGGCCAACCGGGAATCATTATAAAGCTGAATAAAGTATAATGAAATTCTCATCAGAATTTGAAGATTTGGATAAACAAATTCAGAATATCTAGTGTTCTTTCAATGGATTGTTATGGAAGAATGAAATAAATAAATACTTAGGAGCCCTCGATTAAACAGTTCCCTGAGTGCTTTCACCCTCCCCAACAGAACAAAATACAAACAAACTTGTATATTATCGTAAAGCAGGCAAACTGATGTCTTCCGAACAACAAACGAAACACTAAACGAATTACAACATCCCCATAGCGAATTATGCCGTGATTTCAACAGGATACAACCCTGCAGTAATTTATGATACGTGGAGGCAGCCAAAGTTTCACCCCCTTTAAGGGATGAAAGAAGGATTTCTATAAGATGAGTGGGGTGTGGGAAAAACTAATGTAACGTCAGCCGAGGATTTCTGGCTTTTATTGGTCTTCGAGTTTAGTGCCTACCACTCTGATAATTTTGTGTTTCTTAATAATCCCCTCAGATTTTCATGATGATGAAAACTTTGAATTTTTTTGTAATGGATTATTGAGAGAATCAAGCGACTATCCACTCAAATCTTATCGAAACATTATTAAACCGACCAATGTGGATTCACCAAAAATTTCCCATTCTGTTCATAAGAGAATATCCCAAATAAACCGAAGCAGATCAAAAAACATCCAATGGTTTCCAAGCGAGTACCCACAGAAATCTAATTGGGAGTAACTCCCAAAACAGACGGGATAAACTACGTAATCCCATTGCAGCGCCTGCCCTGATTCAAGTAATGACCCTGAAACTTCAACGCCAACTTCCTCAGAATGGCAGTAAAATAGTCTTCAGTTTCTCCAGCGACATACCAGAGTTTAGAACTTTTCTGAACTTTATTTTTTGTGTTATCATAGATCGAGTCATAATTTATATGTGTTCAGGATGATTTAATGGCATTGTCGACGACTGTACATCATTTCAGCGAACACTTGTCATTCGGAAGTGACGTTTTAAGTGATCGGGTTATATCTACGAATATCAACTGAAAGATATAATAGGGAAGCAGGAAAAACAAATACCTACGTCTCTGATCAACTAGAAACAACTCATCAAAAAATTCTTTCTATGGCTACAGCGGCTATATGGGCTCGCAGAAGTTTCTCTGCAAAGACTTGGGGAATACGAGCAGACACGGAACTCTAGTCCCACATGGCTCTAGTACGCCCCATTGTCGCCAGTGCTTCTTTAGCATGATGGACAAACACAGAAGAGGTCATCAAACGCAATCGTCTGCAGACACTGCAATAGCTTTCCTGTTTAGCTAGAGGTCATGCTTGATCTGCCTCTCCTACATCTTAGAATTTCAAAACCCACCTAGGCGAAATTGCTATCAGTATGGTACAGGATGCCGGCTAGACGAAACGATTGAAATTATTGATTTTCGGATCGAGTCGCCTCCGGAAACTCAGAACGATATTAGCGAATCGTTCCACGAAAAGAGTAGTCGAGTGCAAACGAGAGTAGAAAATTCCAGGCTGAGATCGTGGGACTTGAAACGTGGCAGGTACACGAAAGTTTGATATGAATTGCATCACCCTTTTCGGAATCCACCCACGGGAGGTGAAGAAAGGGAAATCTTCAATTTGCTTTGGAGAGACGAAAAAGGCAGTAGCTGGAGAAGCCTTATTCGGGAAGGTAATCAGTGTAAGCTGCATGCAACGCCAGAAATCTTTTGAAGTCCAGAGTCCTGAAATCTTCCCCCTAAGTATTCGAAAATTTGAGTTGTATTATTTTCAGATCACCCCATGTTTACGGTTTAGCGTTATTTGATGAACCCCCAAGGTTTTGATGATTTAGTTTTGCCTGTAATTCGAATTTGATGGGATAATTTATTTGGTAAATTGAAATATTTGATAATTATTTTAGTCTTTTGACGTGACTGGATTATAGAAAGTGTCTGTAAAACCGTTTATTTTATTTTATTTTATTTTAGTCATAATATACGTCTAAAGTTCATTTTCGAATTTCATTTACCATTCCTCTCCATGGAGAATTAGTAAACACTAAGTCCTGACCCTAGTGCGTTGGGCCGTTCCCACACTTTTTCCCTTCGCGGAGAAAGATCTTCAAAATTTCAATAAAATCTTTTCTTTTCTTTAAGTAATACAACCCCTTCATTGGTGGAAAGCCAGTCTCCCGTCGAATCTCAAAGGGGGTGTGCTTTTTACACTCTGTTTGAAGCTTAACGTGGAGGATAAATCCAGGAAGTGCAGCGCAGTTGGCGAGTCTATTGAACATATAATCGCCGGTTGTCGAATTCTTGCCGACAACGCATATCTTGTCGGACACAACCAAGTGGCAAAAATTTGTTCACCAGCAGTTAGCTCTTAGGCATGGTTTTTTGGATACTTGTCCGACATATTATAAGTATCAACCTGCAGCAGTGTTGGAAACGGACGCAGCGGTTCTCTATTGGGACAGACTCATAACAACAGATACAACAGTGGACTAGAATAGACCGGACCTTGTGTTCATTGAGAATGATGAGAAGTATGAGGTGATAATTGATGTGGAAGTACCATTGACTCATAACATCGGAAGAACAGAGTCCCAAAAAATTACGAAGTACGAGAACTTGGCAAAAGAACTGGAGAAAAGTGGCAATTGTCGAAAGTCACTATTATACCATTGGTGATTTCGATTGACGGAGTCATGTCAAAATCATCCAAGAGAAATCTTCAAAAAAATCGAATTATCCCAGAAGATCTCATGATATGCACATGATTGCAAACCTGACACATCGTGCGGAAATTAGTGAGAGGAACTGAAATTTTTTTCACTGGTTCAGAAGTACATAAGTAAGTAATTTATTGGTACCTTTTACAAAAATTCTTTCCATTGCATTGTACAAGTCTGGAAAAAAACATTATCTACCAATACATAGAAAATATGTATACAGAACAAATAAACACAAAAACCAAATAAAATCACAATAATATCACATTGAAATTCACAAATTTATAATCAATAGTACATCACACATTAAAAAACAGCTATGTCATTATGTCAGAGGACCGAAACACATCCACGCTTTAGAGAGCCCTGTGTAGAGGAGGCAAGACTTTGTCTTCTTTTTGAACTCTAGCAGGCGCGTCTCTTATGTAATGAGGTAACTTGTTAAACAACTTGCAAGACAAGAAATTTGTACTATTAGAAGTAATACCAGCTCAAAATGAGACCGGGAGACCGATGATGAAGAATAATAATATAGATGAACCACTGATACTTGGGTCTGGGAGGCCCATTTAGTAAAAATCATATTCAGTTAGAAAAGAACTAATTCAACTTCCATTGTTTTAATTGAAAACGATCCGATTGCTCATCAGAATTCAACAAGCCTTGTTCATTACCCAGAGTGCCTGATACAAGCCCCACAGCAGGCAGCGGCCATAACACACCGCGAAACGAGTATAATAAGAGCCGGTGCATCGCATCTCGTTGCGAGTTCATCGATGCCCGCGTAAAAACCGATGCAGTAACGGTACCGGATCTGAATATTTGATGGCTCTGACTCGGTAATGGCCCTTTTTATGGGGCCGGATCCGGTGCATAATACGAAATTGTCATCCGGAATACCCAAAGCGTACACTGAAATGTGCACTGCCGGAGACCGTTCGGAATCCGTCTAGTTCCGATTGTTATTTTTAATATCGCGGATTGTAGTTGATGGGAAATATTGATTCGGATTGGAATGATTGGTCTGATTCGCTAGGTTTTTGACCTACACGTGATCGTTGTTTGAATGATGAGGGTGGCTTGGGAAGTGCTTTCTGACTGAGTTCTTTGGTGAATGCATACTGAATGTTTAGTGCTTTTTTTGTCTTAATAAAATATGGTTCTCGAAGGATACATATAGATTTGCTGCTACCTTTTCATTGCGTTAGTTGGTAAGACTTTCTTCCAGCTCAGAAAATTCCGACAGTTAAGAGTCTTCAGCCTTCAAAATAGGAAACGTATACCGCCAGATGGCGGTGCAGTGCATTAATTTTTATTTATTGGATTGTTCAGCTTAATAGAACAAATGTTGGGGCGCAGGGAATATTAACAAGAAATCCTACCCTGAACTAGATCTCACACTGACTGTATAATACACTAATTTTCCTTCACCAGTCATCTGGGAGTAGATACCTGCGGGGCGTGTCATTTGAAAGAAATTCAATTCCATGTAAGAATCCACAATTGCAAGAAATAATTAATTTTCACTGATCGACGGCTAATAAAATCCTTAGTAAAATGTTTTTGGTAAAAATGGATATTTATCATTTCGAATAGAAAAATTCAAGGAAATGAATTTCGCGAAAACAACACATTGTTGTAATATTATTTACAAAAAAACGGTAGATTATGAAAGAAAAGGAGATAGACATTTGATTAACTAAATGATAGACTTCAATACCGAAATGGAAAAACACAAAAATATTTGTTCGTTTTGATGGTGGAAATGTTGAAAAATTACCAAAAATTATGGGGAATATCCTTTTCATTCATTGAATACTTATATAATATTTTTTTATTGTTTTTATCTTTATACACTCATACATCCCTTCATCAATCAGAAAAAAATAAATCGTGTCTGACTCCCTTTTTTTCAGGGACTCGTAGACCCTTAATTGAACACTCATAAAAGGTTGTCAAACATTCTTCTACTAATGTTGAAGGCTTTCACATCCATACTCAAATGCGGTAGGCATCTTCAGTATCTCAGTTCGAGCTGGTAACCTTACGATTGACTGCTCCGAATTGATGATCGTTGTATTTATAGCAGTAGTCCCACCGTCGACGTGGCTGGTCGGTACCCCTTCGCTTCGGACAGGTTTACTTTAAGCATTGCAGATCGCATGCAACCACGCCTTATGAACAATTGGAGTCTTCTCTTTCTGTGAATGGGGTTTTGTGCTTTCACAGGGTGTATTTGAAGGTGAGGGTTTTCTTTTGACAGATGGTAGAACTCACCAGAAAGTCATTTTACCAAAAATTTTTTATATGGATTAAGCCCCTGTTTCGAGAAAATGAAACAAAAATATCTTATAGTTTCTAGGTGAATCTCAAAATTACTCAGTCCGAATGAGGTTTTCTTGTAAATAAGACACAAAGTTCATAGAAAACCGACCCAATCAGGGTGCCAGGGCATTGTGGGAAAATGAATTGAAGGAAATGAAAAAGCGGATGGGCATACGGAAATCGCATCAAGGTTGACACCTGCTGGGCTTGAGCCTTTCTGTGGGCTTAGAAAAGACCAATCTCGTATAAGGCAGCGGCTCAACAATGCGAGTTGAACAACAGAATAACCCTCTGGAGAAACTCACCTGGACTCACTCAGCCTAAGTCAACAGACGAGATTTGTAGACAGAACTGGCTGGTCTGAAAACCATTCATATGGGGACACCATCAGTCCTGGATACCCACGAGGTCACGGCCAAGGCTCCTAAGGATGCTGTCCATCTTATCAACACCATTGACGACCTCCTTGGGTTTCAAGAATGAGTAGGGTAGTGAACAAAAGATCCATGTGGTCGTAGTTCCCGGAAAGCTAACTGTGCCATAACGACCCCAGTTCAAATAATAATATCAATAATAAACTCAATCATCGCACGGGTGTGGTTTGGTTTCTGCCACGCCACATGGGGGGTGACGTCCCCACGGCCCGAGTTACCTGGGCCACCAAGGGTAAATGGTGGCAAACCCATGAACGAGAAGTGGAAACCGATATCATGGCAGAAGATCGACATGCCACTCCACCTGCTGGCTCGACCACCGTGAGGAGGACTGCCCGCAGGGGAGCTCGCAACGCACGTATCCAGTGGAGCCACGAAATGAATATTGAAGTAATGCCAGCTTTTCATTACGTGAACAATTGCGAGGACAAACCACTTCCTGGATGGAGGAGAGAAATCTTCAAGGGATCGAATTATCCCAGAAGATCGCGGGATGTGCACAGCAGGCTGTGGATTGGCAAACCTATCACATCGTGCGGAAATTTCTGAACTAGTGGGAGGAACTGAAATGTTTTTTCACTGGTTCATAGAAGAATTACCAGCTCGAGCTGAGAACGGAGACCGATGAAGAATAACTCAATCAGATAGATATCTATATCTTAGTCTGATCACTATCTCCAAAATACTTGTAGAGAGAGCTCGAAGTACTACCGAACCTCCGACCAAGAACCCTCTGAAGATGCCCACCGTAGTTGTAGGCGAAACGTTGGGTGAAATTCTTATTGGGACACGACTATAAAGCCAGGAATATTCTAATTCTGTAATTCTTGTGTATTGTATCATATGTAAGAGGTCAAAGTGAACTGTAACCCTTAGATCAATTATGCCTTCCATCAGAGCTGTCCTTACAGTTACACCATTCGCTCTAACTTCAGTTTCATAGTTCAGATGAACTGCCGTGTCTGAAATGGCTTCAAGAAAGTTATATCCTCGCTGCTACTACTTTATTTGTCGAAGACTTCTTTGCTTTGACCTGCAACGACAAGGCACCCTGTAGCCAGGAGGTGTTTTCCCTATCTCACGAGGTGACTCCTGAGACAGCAGTCGCATACTGTAACGTAGATCAGGATACTTGTTAGATCTAGTTGTTCTAAAGTTTCTAAGGAACTTCTAGGAATGATCCAACGCTTGAACATTCCGCCAGAGTTTCTCTTTCGGCTTCTTCCTCCTTCTGAAGCTCTTTCTCGCAGATGCATTTTCCTATACCCCAGATAGGTTCTGGGCCATTCATCAGCGTTCGTCTTCTTCCTCTATCAAGTGTATTGGCCACTTCGTTCCTTTTGCTTCCCAATTGTCCAAGACCCAGACTAAAACTACCCTGTTATTCTTGCCTACTTCACTGAGATTTCCTCAGCTTTGATAGCAGCTTGACTGCCAGAATGGAAGTATTTCAGCCTGAAAGAAGCTCAAATAGGGACCAAACAATAATAGGTATTTGGTACCAGGACCGAACACTCCTGTTACATCCTGAACCATCCCTGTACCATTGGTGGGAATTCTACATATTATCGTCGTGAAGCCTTCACTGATGACATAACAAGCATATGCAATCATTTATCTCTTTCTCTTCCTTACAAAGTGTTTGATGGAGTTAGAAGAAAGATTCAGGTCTTCAGGATTTGTATAATCTTCCTTGAAGAGTGTGCAAACGACATCATTTTCTAGATTTCTCACCAGAAACTATTGTGAAAGCGTAAAGGTTTCAGTACTTACATAGAACAAGACTGGAGACCAGATCCACTACTTGGCTGAAGGCTTTCCTTAGGAGGCTCATCAATAACCAAAATAGTTGGCAATCTGCTGTGTTGTTGCCCCAAAATGATTGTCAACCTGGAACACCAACAGTTCCAAAGATGAACAACCTTGCATCAAACATGGCACCTGGTTCACCATCTGCAGAGTCCACTGGATAAGGATCCAAATGACGGATCCGTCTTGATGAAAGTCACTGGGGGTCTTTCAACTAAAACAGCCCTTTAGGGGTAGGTTCTCGATCCAAGGGCGAGAAGTGTGTGGTATCTCCTTATATTCGTTATGAAACATGTAGACAAAGCTCTGTCAGAGCCGCAAGTGCTGTTTTCGGTGCGATTAGAGGAGTTCCAGAAGAGTTCAAGCCTTAAAAGGGGTTTGTAGCTTGCTCTTGTGATGATACGTGGGATTCTTGCTTTCCTCTTATTCCCTTAGGCTCTAAGCTAACATTATCTGTAAGAGATACTCCAAAACCGGCCTATAGCATTACAATCCTTGAGCACACAAGCCAAAGACCCCATGCCGAAGATCCAGAACACTTCCAACGTTCGGACACTTTCCAAACCGAAACAATCCCATTTTCTCCGGCCCCCCATAACTCAGGGCCGCGCATCGGGGTCTCGGGTTACATCTTGCGTTCTCCGTGGCGTCTCGTCCTTCCTCGACGTCCGCCACAGACGTAGCCGGAGCCGGGGGAAGCCGCGACTCGCCGGTGCCAGCAGCCATCGATCGGGGCTCGGGCATCAGACGCTCGAACGACCGTTTTTTGAGCGGGACGCGAACTGCGATACGCGAGGATCGGGCCCGCTTTTTGGGCTGCTGGAATTGGAGTTTGGGGAGCTTCGGGACCCGCTGATGGGGTTATGTTATGGTGGAGATGGCGGGATGATGCAGGGTTTGGGGAGGGTTGAGTTTTCTTCGGGAAAAGTTGGGGATTTGAGCGTGTGTGCATGTCCATTATTCTGTTGGATTTTTGCAGGTCAATCACCCTGGGAACTTCAACCGGAGCTTTCTCTAGACGTGGTGAACTCAGCATTCCACACGTGAAGATCCACTGGGGTGCTCTTGTCGTTATCTACCATAGACGAAAAGAACTGTTCAGGACGATACCAGTCTCTTATTCTGTGCCCCAGAAGCATAGAATTAGATGCTTATGATCGGACTGAAACCGATCAGAATTCTAGAAACTCCTACTCACTCATTTTCAATAACATCGTTCTATTATCCAAAACTTTATCTGACAACTTGAAGCCGCCATTTCGATTTCAGGAATTTTCACAGAGAAATCATAATTCCTTAACCCGATTGCCTTCACATACCAATTTTGAATGGAATCGGTCTAGAATGGCAAAACTTGTCAGCCAACACTTCCGGTTTCACCATCTCAGAACATTAAAGATGCTGCGTTATTAAGACAGACAACCAATTTCTCAATAACTTTTGATGGAATTTGCCTATCCAAAAATTAAATGAGAAAAAACAAACAATAAAATAAAATAATGATACCTCTCATAGTCAAATTCTCGGTGACTATATCCATATACGTTTTCAAAACTACTAACAGTTACTTTTAGGAGATTAAGTTTGAGACAGAGGCCATAAGATTAATAAAAATCTGTCATAGAAATCAACCATGTTTTGATCTCAATAAAGTTATTGTAGAATCATCCAATTAATTGTATTTTCTCAAGTTCATCAAACACCAATTGGCGTTCAAACACTTTTTTGGATCAATTAATTTCCATAAGATACCCAGCCTTGATTTTTATCTTCCTACACCTCATACTATAATATTTAGTCTCTAAAACATTAACTTAGAGATGTAGCATCATTGATTATTATCGCTTTGCTTTATTTTTCTTTTGATTGCCCGATAGGCGAATTGTAGTCTGACAATTTTGTTGTCTATTTTGTAACTTTTCGGGCTGAACCAATTGTTTGCGCTATTCTACACTTGGATATATTTTTATGTTGATACTAGCTGGTCCGGCGAACTCTGATTCGCCTAAATGATACTCACGGTGGATTTCACAAATCGTAATCACCGGTGGTTCTCTGATTTTTGAACTGTCAAATCGAGTTGATGGTAGATCTAGCTCCTATCACCGGTGATTACGCTTTTCAAAACGCACCGTTGAAGTTGTATAAACTAATCATTGCTATTTTTCAAGCAGGAGATAGATCAGGCAAAATATTCAAAATTTTAGTACCATTGTTATTCACACGAAAAGAATTGTCTTTATTTAAGCGTTCTCCCATTGCAGTACCTATCTAGTGATGAAAGACACCCCGAATGCAAATATGAATCACGATCGAATTATATGGATGTGAAATAGTTCCAATGATTAATTACCTCTGATCTGATAAATATTAGAACTTATTTTGTGAATAGCGCTTTCTGAAGTGGAAAAAACGAAACTTTTCTAATATTCTCAATGTTGGCTAATCAAAATCTAATTAGTGCTCACACCATAAACATTTTAGCCTTTTGGGGCTCAGCTCAAACTAATTGGTAAACGTCTCAGTTGGTGGAGCAGCGAGATTTCCATGTTTCTATGGATATGAGATGTCAAACAGAACAGAAACACTAAAATAATATGTCAATCACCAACTATGATGGCAATTTTGGATTCAGTTATTTCCGCAAATATATTTATTGCCCAAACAGAAATCCAAAAATATTCCAAAAATTATGAGGAAAGATGAGAATGAACAACTCACGATTGAACTGATCGCCAAAATCCGATTTACTTAACATTTCGATAAAAATTCACTGTGATTTCCACCAGCTTCTTGATCTGGTAATATCCTTTCATGGTACTTACAAGTTCTTTGCAAAATACACAGTAATTGCATATACATCGCCATCTAATGGTGATAAAATAAAATATAGTACCTTCACGATCGCGATATTCTGAATAAATAAAACTGTTAAAATACCTAATAATAATCAGTCATAATGTGAGAATAGCGCCACCTGAAGAAATCTTCAGTGAAAGTTTCACTTTAGAATTTGGTCAACATTGCTTTCAGTATTTTGAAAATGATGGGAAACATACTAGGAAAGTAGGGGAATCAAATCAAACGAAGATACCAATATGCTTGCCAAAGAGAGCGTACGAACGCCATTAACTGGCCCAGAACATTTTTGTGATCAACTCAAATGCACCCATAAGAAAGAGTTTCTGGAGAAGCAGAAAATCGAAAGGAAAACACTCTGTTGCAATGTCCTAAGAATGTTCCACTCCAAAAAGTTCCTTTGGAACTTTGAACCTCCAAGATCCAAAAGTTATCGGGATCTCAGTAAGAACCAACTACACCTCCTCACTGGCTTTCTTATAAGACAATGTCATCTCAGAAAGCATCTGGTGAGAATGGATTAATCGGAAACTGAAGAGGGTAGATTCGTTGGAGAGGAGAAAGAAACTCCTATTCACCCAGTCACGGAGTGTCTTGTCATTGCAACCCAAAGGAAATAATATTTTGGGCAAGAAACTTGCAGGATTGAGGAACAAGCCTCGTTGAAGCCTTCCCAGAATTTGGGTTTCATTAGGTCTCTGGAACTGGAAGGTGAGCTATACAGGGTCTTTCACGAGGAACCTCACCCATATTTATACGGGAAACTACTGAACGTATTTTCATGAAATTCAGCACTTATAAGTATTTCACGATGCTGATGAAATCTTAAATATTTTCAAGGCATGAGCAACTCCGGTTTTTCCGGAAATGACGTCAACTTCCGTTTTACAAATTAGAACACCATTTTTTTATTGCAGAAATAGATTCCTTAGAAAATTTCAAGTTATTTTGATGTAACATTTTTCAGTTTTGGTTGGAAAATTCTCTCTGAGCGGGAAAATTCGAAAAAAAAAATCGAAAATAGAGCTCCGCTGAAACAAGAATAACTTCGAGGTTTTTGGATGGAAAATTTTCATTTTTGAGATTTTTCAAGATGTAAGATTGATGTATCCACTTTAAAAATCGAAATCGCGATTCATGATACAGGGGGTGAAAAAATCGCTTCCAAAGTTAGGGATGACAAAATCGTGAAAAATCAATTTTTTCAAATTAGAACCCAATTTTTTTATGGCAGATATTGAATCTACGTTAAAAAATAATGTGAGTGTATGCATCACACCCTTGCCCTAAAGAGGATATTTTCTGAGTTATTCACAAAAAACTGTTTTTCGTCTTGAATTTTCAGCTATTTCTTTTCCCTTCACGCCAAAAAGATGAAATTATCAGGAACTGTTACTTAAACCATGTTTTAGATTTTACTACCCTAATATGCAAGAGAAAAAAGTTACAGGTTGTTCCTAAATATAATTTGGAATTCGAATTTGTATCGGAAACCTCTTTATTTCAACTAATCGGCCATCGGTTTTCTCTCCAGTGATAAATAAATAATTCCTTATGAACCATATGCAAAAACTTACCATGTTTCACATTCTTTTTTTTTAATGATAGATATCATTAATTACATCTACTGAATAAAGAGGAATTTGGCAGATGTAATTAATGATATCTATCATTAAAAAAAAAAGAATGTAAAACATGGTAAGTTTTTGCATATGGTTCATAAGGAATTATTTATTTATCACTGGAGAGAAAACCGATGGCCGATTAGTTGAAATAAAGAGGTTTCCGATACAAATTCGAATCCAAATTCGCCATCTATTTAGGAACAACCTGTAACTTTTTTCTCTTGCATATTAGGGTAGTAAAATCTAAAACATGGTTTAAGTAACAGTTCCTGAAAATTTCATCTTTTTGGCGTGAAGGGAAAAGAAATAGCTGAAAATTCAAGACGAAAAAACGTTTTTTGTGAATAACTCAAAAAATATCCACTTTAGGGCAAGGGTGTGATGCATACACTCACATTATTTTTTAACGTAGTTTCAATATCTGCCATAAAAAAATGGGATTCTGATTTGAAAAAATTGATTTTTCACGATTTTGTCATCCCTAACTTTGAAAGCGATTTTTTCACCCCCTGTATCATGAATCGCGATTTCGATTTTTAAAGTGGATACATCAATCTTACATCTTGAAAAATCCCAAAAATGAAAATTTTCCATCCAAAAACCTCGAAGTTATTCTTGTTTCAGCGGAGCTCTATTTTCGATTTTTTTTTCGAATTTTCCCGCTCAGAGAGAATTTTCCAACCAAAACTGAAAAATGTTACATCAAAATAACTTGAAATTTTCTAAGGAATCTATTTCTGCAATAAAAAAATGGTGTTCTGATTTGAAAAACGGAAGTTGACGTCATTTCCGGAAAAACCGGAGGTGCTCATGCCTTGAAAATATTTTAGATTTCATCAGCATCGTGAAATACTTATAAGTGCTGAATTTCATGAAAATACGTTCAGTAGTTTCCCATATAAATATGGGTGAGGTTCCTCGTGAAAGACCCTGTATAGTGGGTGATGCGAACAGTTCTGTTGGGGGGCGCAATAGACCTTAAGGTCGCAGTGAACTGTAACCCCTTTTTAACCATATAACTACTACGAGAAAGATGAGAAAAAGTAGCTAGATATGAACAGTATACTGAAGGAAAGATAGTGTACTGTTCTTACAAAAATAACCAATTGATATCAAACGAAGAAAACATATTAGTGCACCGCAAAATGTTACAAAAATTCAGAAAATTAAATTGAATGAATCTATATTATATGAATACAAATTTGTGTGGAGAGCGAAATCGAAATAACCATTAAGCGTTGTGCACCCAACTATCATAGGGTGTCACTGAATATTAATAGAAACCCAATATTCCACCAATGAGAACTAATTATCACTGTTTCCCACATCTGACCAAACAACCAATTTCCGCACTTCCAAACAATTAAACGAATAATATATTGATATTACGCACTCCCCAATACCCTCCCCCGACACAGAAACACCCAATCTGCCCCGAGCGAAACCCATTCCAACGATGTCCCCAACAATTCATTCGGGTATCCACTTGCTGCAGCATCCACAAACCTTGGCAAAACGCATTAGCACAGTGTCACATTCCGTGTTTCGGATGCAATCTCAAATTCGCATAGATTGCATTAATTCGATGGTTAGCGGCGATAATGGTATTGGCCGGCAGGGAATTTGGATGATCTCACGCACCAACACATGTAATTACGCATCATTGATATAAGGGCTGAGTGCATCAGGTAATGGATACCCGTGTACAATAAATTATGTACATATACGTTCATCAGGACGAGAAATGTTTGCTGCAGACTTTAAAGACTATACTACCTATGTGTCGAATGGGTGAAACCCAGTTTGAACTGTTCAATATCTTCAAAAAGCTCATACATATAAAAATATTTTTCTCACCCTGTATATTTTCCCAACTATAGATTGCTCTCATCAAACGAAACAATTTTTTCCTATACCATTTTTCAAAATTCGGCTTCCTTTGGAAGATACAGGCTGACGAAAATCAATGAAAAAAAAAAAACATCTTCAGCCTGAACCCATGTTTACTATGAGAAGGGTGTTCACCGCCCCCCAATGAACCGCTGATCCAGTCTGGAAGTGAGGGAAGGTAAACAAACGGCATCACCTGATTCAGGAGTCACGTGTTTAACAGGAAAGATGTGAAAGGAAAAGGATTTAGATTGTAGTAGGTGCTGAATTGGATGCAGTTGTGATGAAACATGAAGTTGTGGGGACTGCAACCGATGATCTTGTGAGATTTATGCGTTTAACTGGAGGTTAATGGTGATTTTCTTGTGTTTACTGGCAGTGGCGGCTCGTCGAGAAGGCAAGGGAGGCAAAATCTACCCTAAAATGCCCATTGCTCCAGGTATCTTTTCACTCAAAACACTCCAAAACTCTTCTTTCATAAATGTGCTCATCGCCATGTGGAAAAATACAATTCTTTACGCTATGTCTTTTCAGTTCAACATTTTTGATAGATATTTTGAATACTCCATTTTTTTTCATTTTCCATCATTCCGAATTCGGCTCTGTTAAAAATATATAGCCATTTAAAAAAAATTGGGCCAAATACGTGCCTGATATGATTCTCTGCACAAAGACCTTAAGAGTCTTCAGCCTTCAAAATAGGAAACGTATACCGCCAGATGGTGGTGCAGTGCATTAATTTTTATTTATTGGATTATTCAGCTTAATAGAACAAATGTTGGAGCGCAGGGAATATTAACAAGAAATCCTACCCTGAACTAGATCTCACACTGACTGTATAATGCACTAATTTTCCTTCACCAGTCATCTGGGAGTAGATACCTGCGGGGCGAGTCATTTGAAAGAAATTCAATTCCATGTAAGAATCCACAAATGTAAGAAACAATTAATTTTCACCAATCGACAGCTAATAAAATACTTAATAAAATGACTTTGGTAAAAATGGATATTTATCATTTCGAATAGAAAAATTCGAGGAAATAAATTTCGCGAGAACAACACATTGTAATATTATTTACAAAAAAATGAAAAATTTTGAAATGAAAAGGAGTTAGACATTTGATTAATTAAATGATAGACTTCAATACTGAAATGAAAAAACAAAAAAATATTTGTTCGTTTTGATGGTGGAAATGTTGAAAAATTACCAAAAACGATGGGGAATATCCTTCTCATTCATTTAATACTTATGAAATATTTTTTTATTATTTTTATCTTTATACACTCATACATCCCTTCCTCAATCAGAAAAAAATAAATCGTTTCTGACTCCTTTTTTTTCAGGGATTTCTAGATTGAAGATGAGTTAATGTTCTTAGGGAATTCTCGAGCACTAACTTTATTGGATTAAAAATGTTACAAACACGATATTTCTCAACAAAAACACCTAGTTTTGTCTGATTATATCTGCCATCACAAAGCCGTATTTCTACCATCAAAATGAGTTCCTTAGAGATTAGTTTCACTATTAACTTCTCGATATCCCAAAAATATCATATTAAGAGAGGTTTTTCAATCAATTTATGATCAATCGACCTAACCTCATACATTTTGTACTCAAAACAATAATTTCTTGTGAATATTTCATAGAAATTTCGATGTGTACGTTGCCAGCTTCACCAATATTCCTGAAACTACGCAAGCTATATGAATCGACCCATCCGTAGCCTACGTAATCTAACGTCTCTCTAAACAAAAATGGAGGAAATCATTTCTAGAGCAACGTTCTTATAAACTGGGAAAGTGATCAATTTAGGTGTTTTTCTTCGATCTCGTGATGATAATGTGAAGACTTTCGGTGGATTAATGTGATATTAACCTTGTAGTGTCGGGTTCATGGAGCTTCAAGAGGATATTATTTAGATAGAAACATCGCCAGAAATTATTTGGTGTTAAGTTAAAATTTATTTTTCAATAATTTCAATTTAATACGTGATTTGTATCGAAATTTATCATTCATGTATCCGAATTTTGGATTTCATTGGCGTTTATTTTTAAAATGTATTGGTAACATTAAATTTTCATTAGAAACTGCGTATTGAATGTACAATTTCATGCTCCTTGTTCAATTTTATCTCCCACATTTGTGGGATTTCATTATTACATATCTGTACACCAAACGTTGTAGATTCAGATTTTAGTTTCGACAAAGTTGATAAACATTCTGACAGCATTGTTAACTTGTAGTGCGATGAATTTTTCGGTGATCGGTGCTATTTAAGATCCAGAGAAGCATTCAGATTATCCTTAAGATTTTTTATTTTTTGCCCAAATTTCCTGTCCTAAAATAAGGAATTACTCGAAAACGACGAGTTTTATTGAAGAAACATAAGAATAATTTTATTGTCTTAAACCATTGACTTTAAATATACATAGAGACACAGCCCAGTTCAACGATTGAAGCTAAATTTTGTGTAGTTTCTTTACCGGTTCATAGATGGATAAGTGTGTTTCAGAGAAGCGATAATTTTTTCTCCCGCATCTGGCGGTAAGCAGCTGAACTATAAGGCACTATTTCCGAAGCCGAATGCGATGACGATCAGGACCGGCATATAGTAATGTGGGATGTTCAGTATTTCATCACCTGATTTTTTTGATGCAACAGCGCTTTCCTTATCAAATGTTTGAAATCGGTTGAGGGAATTCTCGAATGTATCCGATTTCGATTGGCAATATATATCCAATCATTACCAAGCTTATTCAAATCATCAATGAGGAATGCTTTTTCGCACTTACCGCATTTGTTTTTTTTGGCAATGTTCCTCATCAAATACCCCGAGAAACTTGCGATTGAGTTGAATTCTAGGGTATTTAGGAGTTCAATTAACTCTTTATCCCTTATATACCCTCACTAGGCTCACCGTTGCCCGAATCCGCAGAAGAAATGGTCGAATCTGTCCAATCAACCATATCAATGGGCCTACTTTCAGATTCTCCCATTGTACACAGGTCGAAATCATTGTCGTCTTGGCAGTTAGAATTATCGGAACATTTTTCAAGACAACCAGTCATGACCGACAAATCTGAAGCATCGAGCTGAGGGGTTTGGATCATAACCCCTACGCTGTCTTATTTTGGAGAATGAATTCTCGATTGGGTCTTGGTTGAGCCGACTTTTTATCAAATATGGAAATGTTTCCTTCGTGTCCTCCCACAATTGAAGGATGCTACTGATGGTTTGTATCGAACCGTTGAAACAATATGGAATATTTTTCCCAAATGTCCAAGACTTAATGAATTCAATTGATTCCGTCAGAGTTTGTATTGCTGATGGCTGATAATTTCCCTCAAATTTTCCATTCGAATTGAGGCAGTCGAAAAAATCATTAATTTTCAGAATGAACTGAGCAGTTGAATTGGCACTTCTCGACCTCAGCTCACCAGTTGCAATGACTGTTCTCATAGCCGAATATAAAGTTCTGATGAAAATCTGCGTGGCCAATTTAACCTTCATTTTCTGGAAGGCGTTTGGATTTATGTGGTTTTCAGTTATCTTCAAGAGAGTACGAGAAAGACAAATTCTTTTCATCGATTGAGTACGTTTCTTTTATGTCCCTCCAATAAACATTTTCACCCCTCATTTCCTACCTGAGAACACTCCTTTGGAGAAATTCATGGCTAATAGTTCATCATTAATGAATCACACCGTTTGTAACGAATTTGGACGAATCCGTCCCTGCCTACGATTCATAGAACTAGAGGAAAATAAATCTCCTACAGATTTCGATAAATGAGTAGTGACAAAATGGATCGGACGAATATAGTTCCTTTAGTAGCTACTATGTGCCGCCACTTAAGTTGGCAAATTGGCAAGTAAACTGCCAAAAATTTGTGCATCAAATCAATGAACTGGGTTGTGTTTCTATGTATATTTAAACTCAATGCTAAAACGATTGATTCTTTCGAAAATATGAACAGTTTATCTTTTTCAGGTGTTGAATATCATTCGCTCAAGTTAAGTTCTTTCGGATTAACCTTTTTTTTTGTACCTATGATTCTTATTTATTTCATAGCCAAATATTTCGTTCTTAATCGGTCAATTCCAATTCCAATTAGTTGCTGATTTTTTTCTCGCGAGATATCTCCATGGTATTTTCAATATCTTCGACCATTCCACCTATCGGTTCCCGTGTTATGATGATTAATAAGCAGAATATAAATAGATATTTCGGTCTATAAATAAACCCGATGAAATGAATACCTGCCTACGTTCTAAAATGTAGTTACTTTTAATGAGTTGGACAAATTGATCGTGTTCTTTGATAAGCTACATACTCGGCGTTGACAAGAGGTTGAACGCATGGTGGTCCGAAAAATTTGGCTGGAATGCGATCAGGTATGCATTCTTTGGAAATAGGGGAAAATTTATGTAAACCGATACGGTTGGTATGGAAATTATTCTTCCGTAACTCATTTGAAATGCAATCTCGGACAATGAAACATGGACCTTATTTTCGCTTGAAGATTGTTTCGAAGATAAAATATTCGGAATGTTTGAATGAAGAGAAAATTTGATTCATTAACTTGCTTTGCATTCCTCACCTTGCTTTGCGAAATAAAATCGCAGCTAAATATACTGCTCCACAAGAGTTACGGATATCGTATTCAATCGTTTTTAAAAGTAATGTAATCTTCGAGAAAATCGCTGTAAAATCATTTAAAACTCAATAACAACTTGAATCGATCCAATAAAAATCAGTATGAGACATTTCGTCAATCTGGTCGCCTTTTTTCTGTAGTTTGGTTCTTTGCATATGCTTCTTGAATGTTCTTATTTTGAAATGAAGTCAGTTTATCAACGGCTTCGATTTGAAACGAGTTTTCTGAAAATGCCAAGACGTAAATTAACAAACGCTGAGGCTAATAGGGCTATCGGAATGCTACAGGGTGGCCTAACTCAGATTGTTGTAGCGTAAAGGCTCCAAGTCAGCCAAAGTGTGATATCTCGACTTTGGAATCGGTTCAGGGAGACAGGTTCCGTGTTGGAAAGACCAAGGCTTGGTGGGCGACGAAAAACAACACCTGTTCAGGATCGTTTCTTCACCGTTTCGGCGAGAAGAAACCCTACATCTACGTGTAGAATGCTACGAAATACTCTTCAAAATGCAGATAGGGTCCAAGTTTCCATCGAAACCATCGGAAGACGTTTGAGAGAGGTGAATCTAGGTTCTAGACATCCATTAAGAGGAGTTTCATCAACACGAGACCATAAGCATCAAAGACTGGAATAGATAAGGCAACATATCAATTGGAACGATCAATGGCGTAGTGTCCTTTTCACTGATTAATCCAGATATGGACGATTTTCCGATTCTCGAAGAATAAGGGTATGGACAATCCCACGCATACCCCGTAATCGTCGCTATGTCCATGAAGTCCATCCATTCCGAGGGGGTAGTGTTATGGTTTGGCCGGGATATGTTTCAACGGGCGCACAGATCTACACATTTGTCCTGGGAATATGACCGCCTCACACTATATGGAGCATGTCATTGACAAAGTTATGCCAAATTTTCACGCTGCTATTGGTGAAACTTTTCAATTTCTAGATGATAACGCTGGACCGCACCGTGCAGCCATAGTTGAGAATGCGGGCGAGGAGCTTGGTATTCCACATTTACCAATACCTCCGCACTCACTGATTTGCATAGAACATGCATGGGATATGCTCCAAAGATGATCAGATAATCATCAACCTACCCCAGAATCCTTAAATGATCTGAGAGAGCTTCTGCCCCGTTTATGGAACCAAATTCCTCAAGAAATGCTCAACAACCTCGTGTGTAGTATGCAAAGAAGATGTCAAGCTGTTATTGATGCCCGTGGAGGCCATACATTGTACTGATAGTCTTAAAACGCTTGAATTCTCTGGGAATAAAATTTAGTTATTTTACTCGATTTTTCTTAACCACCCTGTATATATACGCTGCAGACCTACAGGCCTCAATTAATTTGCAACTTGAAATCATATTAATATGATTTTTAATCACAAAAATCTTATTTTAACTATATTTTTTCGCAATTTAAGTCAAGATCCCTAACTCATGTGGAGCAGTTTATTTCCGAGTGAAAATTAACAGTGCAATATCGGAGTTTTCAGGAAATCGCCTTGAGTTTGTAAGAATATGGTTTCACCGATATCAGTAACCATAATGTTTTTTTTTTAACATGTTTTTTTCAAAATCTTTTGATTATTCATCTTTCAGTAAAGCTAAGTCCTCTCTGTTAAATATGTTCTTGAAATAATCGAAATTTGCTTTTCCCAATATCTATTATTCTCTTAATTATGTTGGAATTTCATAAGGCACTAAGGAATTTTACTATGCATTGTTATTTATTACGACAAATTATTTCCTTAATTCTCATTATCTTCCATATTTTGTCAACCAATTCCGTCCATGAATTTATTTTTATTTCTTCTTCAGTTTCCTATATTATACGATATATTCTTCTTCGAAGCACAAAAGAAAAATAGGATCACTCCTAATCGAATCAAACGGGGCCCAATTTTCGCACAGCCTTCAAAACTACCCTCATCAAGATAATATCAGAATAATTAAACACGATATAAATCTAACCCCGCCATCAAAATTCAACCCCAAAGGGTTTTTTAGGCCAGGCAACACACCTGTCTGATATTATGTGACTAACATGAATTGAGATACGATCTTTTTATGATAATTCTACCTGATTCTAATTGTGGTTACCGACCTGACGAAAGAATTGCAGCATAAAAGATTGATAACCACTTCGGAACATTTGCTGATATGGTTAGAAGGCATTTATCAGATGGGGATAATAGGATTTTGGTATTTTATGTCATGGTTTTATTGTTTTGAGAGCTTCGTGGGATCTTTTCGGTCGGCATCTGCTACTTAGTTTTTTAATCCTTCTGGCGTTTGGAGCATTTTTTCTCATGCCATTATACCTTGAAAATTGAAAGCTCAACGGTGAAAGATTTTTACCTGATATCTAACGTTGAGAATCACATTCTGGATATTTCTTCTTTTATTTTACTTTCCTCATTTCGTATTTTACTGGGTAAATAATTTGTGGATAAATGTGAAAAAATAATTTTGAATATTCATTTTTTCAGTTCTTTTAGTCCAATTTCACAAATTTTATGATTTTCTCATCTCTTTTAGGATATTATTTCATTATTGCTTTAAGTTTCCTGGTATATTGATATTGGTATTGTTTTATATCCAATTTTTGTATTTACACAGAGTTTGATTTAGTAAATAATTTAGTTTCCGAGGCTTGCCTTCAGCGTCAATTGATTATTTTAATTATTATGTTTTATAAGTTTATAAGCCTTTCTCATTCTACTATCTTCATTTTGTAATATATCAGTAAATTTATGGATAAATGTGATTAAATAATTTTAAAGGACCCCGCACTTTTTCTATGGCAAATGGCGTTCCGTCAAATGTTCTAAAATTTTGGTATAATGTAGTACTCGACCTACTGATCAAATGTGCCCATGGCCCCAACTCAATTCTATGACTAGTTTTTGAGATACAGGGCGTTGAAGTTGAGAATTACCCACTTTTACTACGCCCGTATCTCGGAACAGAATCGAATGAACTTCAATTTTTCTCAAGAAACATTTCATGACATCCCCAGGGAGCAACCATATAGAGGAATATGACCGAAAATCGTTACGAATACAGGGTTATCCATGATTGAATGCATGCCCGATTTTGAATGTATAAAATATGTCAGTTTCAGACCGAGAACGTTCACAAAATGAACTATTACACTAGATATGTTGTTGTTACATCGAAAAAGTCTGTGACACCCAGAATTTATACTGGGTGATCCATTATTATAGAAACTATTCTCAAGGAAGGTTAAGTGGACACCCTGTATTTATGGGTTGATTCAAAGTGTTTGTTCAATTTTTTTAGAACATATCATCATGGACTTCAAAGAATACACGGTGATTCAGTCATGAAATGAACTTTGAACCTCACGAAAATACCCAAAAACCACCTTTTTTTTTCATCACCCTCTATTTCAATATTAACTCCGATGAGGTGAGAGTTTTCTTTCACCATTGTACTTGAAATAAAAACATCTATACGGCTGAAAGTTTTCATCCACTTCCTATGACCAGATTTTTTTTATAACATAAATTAATAATATTCATATTACATAAACGGAAAATCTGTTCATAGAAAGTGGATAAAAACTCTCAGCCGTATTGATGTTCTTATATCAAATACAGTGGTGAAAGAAAACTTCAACCTCAACGGAGTTAATCTTGAAATAGAGGGTGATGGAAAAAAAAGGTGGTTTTTGGGTATTTTCGTGAGGTTCAAAGTTAATTTCATGACTGAATCACCCTGTATCCTTTGAAGTCCATGATGATATGCTCTAAAAAAATTAAACAAACACCTTGAATCAACCCATAAATACAGGGTATCCACTTAACCTTCCTTGAGAATAGTTTCTGTAATAATGGATCACCCAGTATAAATTCTGGGTATTACAGACTTGTTCGATGTAACAACATATCTAGTGTAATAGTTCATTTTGTGAACGTTCTCGCTCTGAAACTAACATATTTTATACTTTCAAAATCGGGCATGCATTCAATTATGGATAACCCTGTATTCGTATAACATTTTCGGTCATATTCCTCTATATGGTTGCTCCCTGAGGATGTCATGAAATGTTTCTTGAGAAAAATTGAAGTTCATTCGATTCTGTTCCGAGATGCGGGCGTAGTAAAAGTGCGTACATTATATCAAAATTTTAGAACATTTGACGGAACGCCATTTGCCATAGAAAAAGTGCGGGGTCCTTTTAATTTTTTAAGTTCAATTTCAGATATTTCATCTCTAGGAAATTATTTTATTACTGCATTGCGTTTTACGGTATATTGGTACAGTATATCAGGTATTATTTTTTTATCCAATTTGAGGATTTACACAGAGTTTTGTCACTAAATAATTAAGTTTTCAAGGCTTGACCGAGGGCTTGACGTCAATTGATTCATTTTTATATTATGTTTTATGAGTGTTTTTTATTTTTGGTAGAAATTTTATGTTTGAAGGAATGAATCATCATTTTTATTTTCATGAATGAGTTTATAAAAATTTATATCATGCTCAAAATGGTCCTAATCTTCATAAACAGGTTAACCAATAAAATTAAGTGAAGCTTCTAGAGCTACAAAAAGATTGAAAAAGTTTCTCACAATGAAAAATGAGCTGAAGACTTATATCGGAGTTAATTTCATGGAATTTTTAATTGATGGTTGAACGTTTTAGGCATGTTCATTTATTTTGGTAATATTGGTTTCTCATTGAATTGGTTAACATTTCACAAATTTTTGTTTCAATTACAACAAAAAAATGCGCGTGTTGTAGAACTGTCTTTTGATTTATTTATTTTTTCTTTCTTCTGGTATATCCATTTTTTTCGAATATATCTATTTTTTTTGTATTTTTATGCATTGTAAAACAATCACAAGCTTCATGGCTTAGGTTGCTCGGTCTCAAATATTAGAATGAAAGATTCTATGTTATTACGGGGTCTTAATAATAAATTGTAATTGAAATAGATTGAATAATATATTATTGCTTTATCTTTCTCAAAATGAAATAACAATTTGTCGCTACTTACAGTGGACTACACTAGAATTTTTACTATTTTTAGTACCTTTTATGCACTTTTTATTCTTATTTGAATACGTATTTCCATTTGTTTTTGTTTTGAAGGTAGAAACAATTAAGGATATTGAGACTCACTTGAATTAATGGAAATAGTGAATCTGAACTAATGTTATACTAACATTGATCAACTATAGTTTTCGTCACCCACAGAAAATCGATCATTTCCAATTCGGGAGATGAGAAAAATGTAAAAAATGGGAATTATTACAAAAAATGTTAAGCAGTTTTCTTGTAATAGGGTAATGGAATTCAAATACCACAAATTTTTGGGTATTGACTGATTTTTAGAGGATTTTCTCGTAGTTTCTCCAGAATAACGAAGATATCTCGAAATATGCACATTTTCATGGGATTGAAACTGTTCAACGGTATACCTAAGCACATAAAATAACAATCTAGAGCAGCCTTCAAGAAAAAAATGAAGATAATATTGGTACAAGGTGTATTCTACAGTCTACAATATGGATGAATTCATGAGACACAAATTTCAGCAAACCCTTCATCATTATGGTGTATATGTATATGTGTATATTCTATTTGTCAGGTGTGATTTACTTTTTTACTTGTTCTATGTGAAATATTTTTATCTATACCTTTTCGACATCTCCTGTAAAGTTTTGAGGAAATAAAATGAATTTGAATATCGTCTGGTATAAAGAAGCTTGCAAAATTTTACTTCTACAGTAGCTTGGTGCTCACAATAAGAGATAAAAAGAGCTCTTACCTTCTTCGGCAAAAGTAATAATCTCCGTCGCCCTCCCGTAAAAATCATCCACATCCATCTGGTCCTGCTGGTCGTCCCTGGCACTCGTGGTAGAAACAAAATCCTCATTGCTGTAAGTGTTGAAGAACTCACTGTTCTCCGCCCTGTACAGGGTCTCGAGAACTACCTCTCTTGGAAGACTATACGTCACATTTGGTTTTTCCCTTAATCCTAATTTCGATAATATCTGTTTCTTTATCACCTCCAACCTCAGGTTGTCGTTTTCCAACTTCTCGTCCTTGTTCGCGTTGTCGTACAGACAATTCGGACAACTAGACTTTTTTTTCGAGTTTAAATTTTCTTCTAGTTGCGACACATAAACGTCATCCGCGTGCGAATGGTGCCGTAACTTCTCGCACCCCACCAAGTTCTTGCTGATGGTACTGAAGAGAAGGTAGAAACAAGAGAATTGGATCACCCACCTCTTGGTTATCGCGAAAGGTTTCCTTAAGTTGTACGATTTGTGAACAGCCATTTTAAAGTGTTTTATTGCTTTTACCTACTTTTCTATACTAAACCACTATCTACTTTTTTTATTTCATATTATCTAGAATATAACCTAAGAGTTATCCTAAGAATTTGTAAAGAGTAACTTTTCGATTTTTCTATCATTTTCTTCAAGTTTTTACCGCCTTGTCAAAGGTTCCACTATTTGCGATAAAGGATGAAACGATATTTCGGCGTACGGTAACATCGTACACAATTCCATTTTCCGTAAACTTCGATTCGACACCTAATCCATGGCCCTCGTACACTTTTAATTGCACTGCGGTCGACCACTCGATTTTTTCGCCGAAAAGACGCTCAAAAAGTTCGGAGCAGGACTATCTAGGAGGACGATGCGCGGTTGTTTAGCGCTGGTGTGTCAAATAGCGACTGGCCACGCTAGAACCGACGTAGTCTACTAGATTCGATGTGCTTCGGTTCTAGGTTGCAGAAAATGCAGCGTAGAGATCTCGCGCTCAGTAGGCCATTGCAATTAGTGTAGGGGGTTGGTGCATCGGATGGCAGGGTGGGGGTTTAGGGGGTACGTGGCGGGTTTCACGGATATTCGGCAGGATAGGGATGAATGGACTGCATGGCGCTTTTCTTTTCGTGTGGGGGTGAGAGTTTTCCGTTGGGGTAGCCACGTACTCCGGAGGAATTTCCTTGGAAAGTCCTTGAAAGTTGGAAGGTTGATGTTGACGAGGCGAGATCTGATTAGGGGGAGTCTGTTTATGTCACTGTTGACTTACGAGTATTCTCACTTCAAGATTTTGGGGTTGGAGGATCATCGTCCTTGAAATCATCATACATCAAGGATCTCGTCCTTTTCTGTGTTCTAATTCAGAGAATCGATGAGATCAATTGAATCACTTCTTCAAACGCGAAAGTAACAAATTAAAATGAAATGGAAAAATGTTTTGGCCCAAAAAAATCCACTCAAAGATGACTAGAATCACTTGAATATGAAGAATCTGAAAAAGATAGTTTTTTTCTTAGTGCAGAGAATTTGAGTCTCTAGAGCTACAGACCTGATCATTCCAAAGCTTTCCCTGAACAAATGTTATGCCTTTGTGGCAATCTATAATATGCAAATCCTATCCAAAACTGAATACAAATCATTTGAGCAATTTTTGAGAACGTTTTCTTCATTTTTCATCAGATTAACTACCCTTCATTTTAGGGGTAGGTTTATAATGAAAACCAGGTTAGGGGGCATTTACAACAACTTATACAGGGTGTTTCTGAACTGATTCGAAAGATTACAAATGCTGATTCCTTGTTCGAAATAAAGGGTAGTTTGTAATCTGAATATTGGGTCAAAAGCGAGAGGTGATAAAAAAATGTGTACAACATTTTCCAAATATTGGGGAATACTTAAATATTTTCACATTATTCCAAACATTTCCACACAATTCCAAATATTTCTACACAATTCTAAGTATTTCCACACATTTCGCAAAGATGCCATTTTTATACCTCAGATGGTTATATGGTTATATAAAATGAAATATTTTCACACAGAAAGCCATGATTGCAGAAGATAGTTGTATGATAACTTAATAGGGGACAAATATATAAATAATAAAAAAGTTTAAAATATTTATTAGTATTTAAAATATCAACAATCAATTAAAAATGTTTATGACAATTAAGTCAAAATAATTCAAAGAAAAACTCGGTACATCTGCGAGAACTATACCTAAGCTCTCACGGAAAAAACATATTTTAATAACGAAACTGTATGTAAAAAAGTCATCATTAGGCTAAAAAGGTAGAATGCGATGCTCACCGCTATGTCATTGTACCTTTGGGAAATTAACAAAATATGTTAATTAAGAGTAGTTTAATTTCGTTTGGTTTATTGGGAAGGCAGTCAAACCAAATTGAAATCAAACAGTCGAAACTCACTCACGGGTATAAGAGTAGTTCATCGCATTATTTGGAACTCTTGAATTCCTTATAATATTTTTTCATGAGCTAATTTTAAATTCTTATTAATTGGAAAGGATGCGTACCAATTAACTCAATGGGACGAATTTTTTGTTCACTCCTTCGGTTTGAGCATTTTTTGGCCACTTATATCCATGCAAGTAGCTTTCTGGAAATTTTACTTTTAGATTCCATTCGTTTATTTGAATTACTCTCCCAAAATACCACATAGAGTCGTAAAAAATAATATTTTTCGTTTTGAATGTGAATATGAAGTATAAGTGGCGTTTCATTTTCATAAAAAGACTCTTCACTCTCTCCTGAATAATAAATAATGCAAAAGAAGAAGAAATCTACTATTTGTATACCTACATGTTTCACTAAATAATCAGATGTTAGATTTTTGCACGTTGGTACTATACACATAAAATAAACAGAATAAAGTTATCAATATTTATCAAATTAAATTCTTCACTTTCAGTACGTAATTTAGTACTATGGCGCATGCTCACAATATGATTCACATTTTATTTTTTTATTTCAAAACGGTATATTTTACGAGAAAAATACTGAAGATGAAAAAGTTTTTAACCAAATCAGGCTATCCGAATTTAATTCAAATCAATTCAAGTGGTTGCGTAAGTTTTCCTCCAAATTTAATTTTTCCGCCATCTTTGAACCGCAAAATCCCCCTTAACTACTTTCGAATATTGGCCCAACATTTATATAACAAACGACCCTTTATTTTGAACAAGATTCACCCTCTGAAATCTTCCGCATAAAATCAAAAACACCCTGTACAGTAAATAAATTAATTAAGTTCAAATTTAGTTATTCACCAAATATATTTTTAACCTCTAATTCTTCCTCTTATACTTCTGATAAAATGTGCTGAATGAGTTTATAACAATAGAAATGCTTCGATATTGATTACCCCAATTTTTTTATATTCGTTGTTCCATACTTATTGTCCACATGTGTTAACTGATGCCCCATTTGAATAATGATATTCCGAAAAAACTTGAGCAAATTATATGCGCCAAGATTTGCATTCAACAATTTATTGCCACACCTGAAATACAATTGAAAAACAAATTTTTTATGCATCTTTGTTTAATCATGAATTCGTCAATGTCAAATTTGAATTACGGGTTTTAGAGAGTTACTACATTGTGGTTGGGCATTGGAATGATGCAAGAATGAGCTCTTGTTTCTTCAAATAGGAATTTGAATTTTTTAATTATTTATCTATCAATGATGTCAGAATGATATGAAATAACCAAAATACAATTTTTTGTCAGAGGTAAGAGAAGGAGTGATTGGACAAGACTCTTCAGATTGATTTTCAATAAATCGCCTAGGGATTTTCCCCAGAATATTAATTAAATTATTCCAATAACCGAAATCATTTTTTCAGAATATTCAATAGGGAAATCAGTTAATTTGACAGAATAAGTAATTTCACGTATGGTTAGGTTAGATTAGTTTGCGTTAGGTTAGGTTAGGTCAGGACAGGTTAGGTTCCCGTACGTGGTCATCACCTTGTCGTGGTGTACGGGCTTAAGTAGCTGTGAATCCTATGGAGGAAGAGCGAAAAACCAAGTATGACCAAAACCAAGGAGTGACTATGGCTCTCTTGGCCCCTCGTATCTGAGGACTCGGGGTAGACCCAAAGAGCAACGTTAGTGCTTCACAAGTAACTATGATTCACTTGGCCCCTGGAGGCTACTGACTCTGGGTAAACCCAAGGAGTAACGTTAGTACTTCACAACACACTTCCCGAACCCAAACTCCTTTCAAATCCAAGGGCTCGAGTCTAAGCGTGCGCTTAGATTGTGACATCTTCGCGATCCACCCCTAGGCTAAACGACCTAGAAGACGCTGGAGACCGAGCTATCAAGAAAAGGCTTCGTGGGATGAGCATGGGAGAGTGGCGTGGTTAACTATGGCTTCCTTGGCCCCCCTGGTCCACTGACAAGGGGTAGACCCAAGAAGTAATGTTAGCACCACATGCAGGGAACAACTATGACTCACTTGGCCCCCTGTGATCACAGACACAGGGTAGACCCAAGGAGTAACGTTAGTGTTTCGAACGTGGAGAACTTGCATCTGGCCTACGCCACATTGGCAACCCGGGCGTGGACAAGGAGTTTCGACTCACTTTTCCCCTCGGGCTGAAGGCCACTGCATAAATCAGAGTAACTATGACCCACTTGGCCCCCCGAATCCTCGGACTCGGGGCAGACCCAAGGAGTAACGTTAATGTCTGACGGAAACCGCACTCTCATAGCTCAGTCCCCGAAGGACCAGGGCCAAGGGCTCGCCATCGGGGAGTTAGCAATTGACAAACTGATAGTGAGCCGGCCAAGACCTCCCGAGGATCTATCCCTGGTGTTAGAGTTCCGTTGCGAAAAAGCCAGGTGAAAATACGGAACTAGGTCAACAACAGTCAGTGGACTCCTCACAAGTTCTTTGTGAGACCGCAAACTGTGAGACCCGTCAGTCGAGGTGCAGGCTTCTTCCCCTCAATCCCTACATCCAAGGGGGGCAAGAGTCTGAGACTACCACGCAGAAAACTGCACCGTGAAATACCAATCGTCTTGGTGATCCGGTGGTGGTGCCTGCGCAAACCATCATAGTTGGAATCGGTGTCCTTGGGATTCCGACTAAGATGGCGAGGAGGAGGTTTTAGTTGGGTTAGAGTCCCACACGAATCCCAGCATTGAACAGCCCGCTGCGGAGAAGGCATGATGCTTTCCTCCTTCCTCAGGGCACAAAAAAAAAAAAGGACAGGTTAGGTTAGGTTGAGTAGGGTAAGGTTAGAACGCGTTGTTCACGTCAAGTGAACGGTTCAGATGAATTTTTCTGAATTTTCGAAAATCTAATTCTTTTCAATTAATTTCTCGATATCAGGGGAACTTCCATATGGAGTGTAGGTGCGAGAAGAAGTGGTCAGCTGTGGAGAGCATATGTCCCATATTTGTTTCATTATTTTTCATTCAGTTCATTGATTGAAACAATCGTGAATATTTTTCTGTTTCATTTCGCGAATTCGCAAAACTTCAGTTTTTCCTGTGATTCGTAGTTTTAGTGATTTCGATTTTATCGGATTACATTCAGTCAATAACATTCATTTGTGCGAATTTAGTTCGAACAAAACTGTTACCAGTGGCGTGATCATTTTATAATACCACAAGGATGAGTGTGCACAATTAGACATTTTCAGCAACGGATTTTCACGTCAGCTTCATTTCATGTTCGCGCTCGATCAATCTGTTCATGGAAATAGGAGTAACCGACAAGATCTGATTGACCGTTTTGCTAAAATAGTTTCTTTTATTTGTGTTGGGTTCCAAATAATTTTTTTTCATACATACATACAGTCCGCTAGCCCTATTAATTATCTATTCGTAAACTTGGTGAATTTTCATTAAATAATATTGAACAGCACTTCAGTTGGATAACTGAAGTTCTACCCAACACAGGTTAGTTAAAGTTAGGTAAGGTTATGTTAGGTAAGGTTATGAATGTTTTGATTGAAAAACAAAAATCTTGTAATTTTCAAGAAAACAACAATATAATGAAGTTTTCACACGGTTCTGCAAGAAGATTCTTCCCCTTAATATAATAAAATAATATCAAACTCTTTCATTAAGTTTGGCAATGACAAGCAATGCTTATCAGTGTCATGATATAAACCATACATGGTGACCACCCTTTTTAAGAAGCAACCGACCATATCGAGTCCCAAGCCGGCTTTCCCAGAAGCCTCGTCTTACGACCAAGTATAAAATGCATCCCCCGATATAATATCCCAGAAAAGATGGGACAAACGGGACGGAAGTTAGGGCTGCCATTGGAAAATGCTTGAAAACATAAAATTTCAATGAATGGAAATATCACGACATGCAATGATTCGGCAAATAAAGTCGAGGAATCTTGGCTGCAGCGACGAGGACCGGGCGGGATGGCTCTCCAAGTTATGGCCGAACCACCCCCACCCTCTAGCGGACTCCGAATTTATTCGTTTCATACATGAAGTTCGGTTATTCGTCATTGAGTCCGAACAATGAGCATCCCACAGTCAACGTTCCAATTATAGTTGCCAGGGATGTCCAAAGGGGATGATGTTCCAGTCAGCTCTGAAGGGGTAATAAAAGAGCTGAAACGTTGACGTAACCGTCATGGAAATTATTCGAGTTTCCATAATTGTTTATAATGGATATTTTTCAACTACAATATTTTTGGAAACACTGATTTTGACAGCTCACGCACGTTCCCTGTTTTCTGTCTGATTTCATGCATTTTTGGAATTTTCCTATAGCTCTTAAAAAATCACTCTTTACCCCCAATTTAGGAACAGCCTGTATATCTCCTCGCATAACATACATACCTTGATATCAATCTCGTCCTGACAACGTAGTTATCGGCGCATAAAACAATCGAAATCGTGATCAAAATGATTTAGGAGGACACAGGAAAGTGGCCACCAGCATCGTGAGCTACATGATCGGCATTTATCTTTGATCTTCTGTGACCTTTAGGTTTTATCGGTGCGGGTAGCAACAGTCCTTTGAAGAATGTTTTATTGGTAGGTACGACCCATATCGATTCGATCTTGGTCCTCCCTGAAACGCGATTATTGAATTCCAATAAGGATTCTATTATTTGTTTATTTTTTCACTTATTACTATACTTCATTCACTTTCATAAAGTATTCCGGTTGGACAAGATTTAGGTTTATCAAGTTTTTTCACTTAAAACTGACGCAGGTTGGCACTCGTGAAAGTCGAGTAATTCTTAGAGACGTTGCCAATACGTTTACACTTTTTCAATAAGAAAAGATTTATTTTTTTCTGATTGATGAAGGGATGTATGAGTGTATAAAGAAAAAAATAATAGAAAAAATATTTTATAAGTATTGAATGAATGAAAAGGATATTCCCCATCTTTTCGGTTATTTTGTAACATTTCCACCATCAAAACGAACAAATATTTTTGTGTTTTTTCATTTCAGTATTGAAGTCTATCATTTAGTTAATCAAACATCTATCTCATTGTTCTTTCAGAATATACCATTTTTTGTAAATAATATAACAACAATTTGTTGTTTTCGCGAAATTAATTTCCTTGAATTTTTTTATTCGAAATGATAAATATTCATTTTTATCAAAAACAATTTATTAAGGTTTGTCTTAGCCGTCGATAAGTGGAAATTAATTGTTTCTTGCAATTATGGATTTCAACATGGAATTGAATTTCTTTTAAATGACACGACCCGCAGGTATCTAAGTACTCCCAGACGACTGGTGAAGGAAAGAGAGTGTATTATACAGTCAGTGTGAGATCTAGTTCAGGTTAGGATTTCTTTTTAATATTCCCTGCGCCCCAACATTTGTTCCATTAAGCTGATAAATCCAATAAATAAAAAATTGATGCACTGCACCGCCATCTGTCGGTATACGTTTCCTGTTCTGAAGGCTGAAGACTCTTAAGGTTTAACTGTGGCACAGGATTCGTGGTAGGTCCTACTACATTTTCATACTGAAGTATTTCAAGTTGTCCAAAAAGGTATTTAAATGTCTTCTGTAGGCTTATTTCTTGAGAATTTTGAAAAATGGGGAATTCCATAGGTCCGCTCGTTTAGAAGTTTTTCTGTCGGGTTATTCGAGTAGTTATTTTTTTCGAATGAACTATCACAAAGTAACGGACTATTCTTTCCATTATTTTTCAGTAAAATTTCAACACTCGATTCTTGATTTCCGTAAAAGAAAATAAATAACTGAATCTTCAAACCATGTTTATATAGGTGAAATATTTCTAGTATTAACAGAGAAAAAAGTTTTTCAACATTCGTCAGGTCTTTGTAATTATTGAATTCACATAATATCTTCTCAAATTTATTATTTTCCCAAAGTGGATAAACTTTTTGATAAAAACTTAATCACTAAGATCTCTATGTAGAAATGACAACTTTGCGTATGTTTCTGACAGAAACATGATTATAACCTGACATTTTCAAAATATACCCGTCGAAATGTGTAAGAATTTTAAGGCCAACCGGGATACTTATTTATGAAAGTGAATGGGGTATGGGTATTGATCTTAATCTAAATATATAAAAGAAAGATGTTGCTTACACCATTTATAACTCAAGATCGGATGGACTGATTGTTATGAAACTTCATATATGGATTCGTTTACGGTCTGGTTGTTATAAAATACAATAAAACTTTGAAATAATCGATGAAAATTTAACTTATACAGGAAATGCTTTCCCTTCTTTTGAGTAAGGCCACTAGGTGTCGCAACAGTTACAGTTACGCTACAGCTTATTCGTAGGTACTTTATTTGATATACTCGACGTTAGATGGTGATGTAAACAAATAGTGTGTAATTTGAGTTGCATCCAACTCTGTGCTGTGGACCAGAACAAAAATGTTTTAGTCACGAAGAAAAATAAGAAAAGGTCTTAGCGTATTTGTACTCTGTGAAGGGAGATTTAAGTACCATAAATAAAGTACTTCAATTCGAATTTTCAGCGTTGTATTGGCAGAACTAGAATGGTTTCTACAGTGATCAGAGGTAATTAGTCATTGGAACTATTTCTCATCCTTATAATTCGATCGTGATTTATACTTTTATTTAGGTACAGCTATGAGAAAACTGCAAAGCATTTAAAGAAAAATTTTATGTACAACAATAATTAGATACCGCTTGAATAAAGAGAATTATTCTCGTGCGAATAACAATGTAACTAAAATTTTGTATATTCTGCCTAATTTATCTCCTGCTTGAAAAAATAGCAATGATTAGTTGATACAACTTTAACGGTGGGTTTCACAAAGCGTAATCATCGGTGATCGGAGCTAGATATAGAATCAACTCGATTCGACAGTCTGAAAATCAGAGAACCAAGCTGTTGATCTCCGATCACCGGTGATTACGATTTGTGAAATCCACCGTAAGTATCATTTAGGCCGAACAAAGTTCGCCGGGCCAGCTAGTTTCAAATAAATTAGGAAAAAGAGGATTTCCACCAATATGAAACGTCTGAATCACTCTTCATTCATTCGCCAAGCTTTCGGCAACAATTTTTGTTTCTTCTTCAGGGTTCCTACGATAAGCAAATAGACAAACATCAACAATGACAAGTAAACCGACACACTCTCAATAATATCTAAATCTTATTCTTATACACACACACACACATTTTTTTCTCTTTTGTTTGTTACTGTTTTTTTTTTTCTTTACATCAATTTCACTATAAACTTTCTCTTTCAATTTTAACTTTTACAATAATGAATACTGAATTTGAGGTTTCGTTTCTTCTACTTTAATTACATTTGCAGCTAAATCTTTCCGTCTTTTTATTAAAAACAATTATAAAAATTATCCACCAAACCTCCAACTACGTATTGACTGCTGTCACTTTCTATAACAGATGGAAAACGAAATAGGTATCAATTTCGATATACCTATAGTCAATCTTCGTCCATTTTTCACTACGAAACTTCACATATCTTTACGAGAGTTAATTCGTAAACTTTCTTCAAAATTACATTTGTAGGTACTACCTAACAACATACCAGGGAAAGTAGTGAATAGACTCACCAAAAATTGTAATGTTTATTTCGAGTAAATTTCCGATTAGATTCAAATCGTTCAGGTTCCCGTTAGATTCCAAAGTTATAAGAATTTTGGAGCATACAACTTCATACCCTCATTATCTTGTTTTCTACAAACGGCGACAAAATTTCAAGGAAGCTGACGGGGTTCAATTTGAGTATTTGTTAGATCAAGGGCCGGTATTATAAAGGGCAATCGAGTTTTCATAAGAATTGCGCCAGCTTCATTTTTGTAAAGTCCAATAAGGGCTGTAAAATTTCTGGGGAACCGCAGAAATTCTGCGGAACCGCAGAAATTCTGCGGAACCGCAGAAATTCTGCGGAATCGCAGAATATCTCCATGTCATCATTAAAATTGCGCCAGCAACTTCTCTCTACATTTCCAGCATCTGCAATTGATGTTTCCCAACGTTTTGAAGTCTTATTCTCTGGTTTGCCAAACCTTATCACCTTTACCGACTCACCGGCAGATCGCGGGCGTTGAGGCGCATACGGACAGCCCGATCTGCATAAGAACAACTCAATCGACTTTCGCACCGCCGCCTCGCCGATGGCGACAGACAGAAAGACAACTGTACAAGTCCGAACCGCAGTGTGAGGTCCTCCGGTTCCCCGTATCGAACGGGATTTCAAGGATAAATACCAGATTAAATTCCGATTTCGTGTAGCTGGACATTTCTCACACCCACGACGACCACGGAGATCCGATCTGTTTTTTATTTCGATCGGCGCCGCGCTCGTTAAGATTTTGAGGAATCGGAGATGGAAGCACGGACTGCATCTTGTTTCGATGGCTTAATTAAGCGGAGAGATCGGGTTGGATTGTCGTTTGGGATTTCGAGAAAACTGGCCGGGAATTTGTGGGGTATACAGGGTGGTCCAGCGCCGCGAACAAGTTCCTAAAGATAACAGGGACAACGACTAAATTGCGCTGAAGTAGATCCAAGAATTAATTCAACACAACGTTATCAACATTGAAAAGTTACAAGAAAATAAAAAATTAATATAAAAAGAAATTGAAGAAGAAGGAAAAGATTCATCACTGCTCTTACCTAAAGTCACTAAAAAGGAAAAAATAATTCATTGAATTGTCTGACTTCGTATTTCTCAGGGACGTTTTAGTGACATCGGCGAGATCTTAACGTTCCTAAGTAGAAGTGTGAAAAAGCTCTATAGGGATCCATGATCCTCGATGGTTTTCCCCAGAACCAAAACCCAACGGTGAGAATATCAGGTACAAGATACTTCAGAAAACAGAAACCAGCAGTTCAAGAGGCCCCAGGTCAAGATTCAATTTTGGTGAATCTGGTTATTAACTTATTATGTCGGTTTTTTTGCTATCAATTATCTGAAGCAACATCAGGAAGTAATTTGTGATAACATTCACAATTAAGTTATTGCCCCTGTGCAATTGCTGAAGTTATCCACCAATTGATAGGTTAAATCGGGACTTTTCCACTTATCAACATTTGGCGACCGGTCTCAATCAGTAAGGATATTCTATAAAATTCGCAGGAAGATATATATAGGGAAAGATATCCCAAAAGAATAAAGATAGAACTTTAAATTGAAATAAAACACATTCAAATTAAAATTGTAGCCAAATTTTTATTTGAAAGAAAATTTTAGACATTAATGTTTCAATGTTTCAAAGATAATTTCCGGTCGCCAAATTTTAAAATTCGGTGAATGACCCTAGAAAGTTTTTTTTTATTGAGAAATATTATTTTTCTAACAATACTTCTTTTATACAGGGTGAGTCTTTGACATGTAAATATATTTTAACTGTAGATTCCTCTCATCAACCGAAATACTTTTTTTTACACCATTTTTCAAAATTCGGCTTGGTTTGGGAGAAACAGGGTGTCGAAAATCCACGAAAAAAACATTTTTTTGTTTATATCTTCGGAACCGTTATTTCGAATGAACTGAATTTTGGTTGAGTTTTTACTATATTCATGGTGCATATTACTCAATCGAAGCCTATTCAATATCTTCACTAGTATAAAAGTTACAGGGTAGTCGACTCATCAATACACGCTAAAACAACATAAAACCACTTTAAAAAGATGAACGGTTCATATTTTCGAAAGAATCAATCATTTAAGAAACTAAAAGTATTCTCATTTTTTTTCAATAAAACGCGTTGTTTTCGAGTTATTTCCAATTTTACCCGGAAAAATTTGACGAAAAAATCATTAATTTCAAGAATAATCTGAATGCGTCGAGTTTACAATGTTGTCACAATATTTATCAACTTTGTCGAGATATTTTTAATGAAGATAAAATTGAACACCAAGGAGGATTTAATACGCACAGTTTCTATTGAAAATTCATAGTTACCGGTCCATATTGAAGTTAAATGTCGATGAAATACAAAATTCGGATATGAATGATGAATCTCGATACAAAATACTTATTAAATTGATATTAATGAAGAATAATACGATACCTGATAATGTGTGGCGACGTTTCTATCTAAACAACATCCTCTTGGGATTTTATAAACTCGACACGGTTGAAATTATATTAATTCACTTCACATAATAATCGCATTAGAACAATGATTTAAGGAATGCATTCAGAACTTCACATAATTTTTACAGTTTGTTCAGAGACTCTGGTTTGTTATTGTTTATAGTTGGCCTCCAGAGTCCAGATAACCAATACATACTTCGGTTTTCGCTCTACGCAGGCGTGGTAAAATTTGGCGGCAAAGTCGATTTATGATGGAAACGGCAGAATTCATAGATATTTTTACCACGGTACACGAATGAATCGTGATTTATACTATAATTCGTGAAAAATCCTTGACCTCAATGAAAATATCAGCAAGCTGACAACATCTTCTTGAAATTTATGTGCAAAAATTCACAGAATCGATACAAAGAGATTAGGTTAGGTTGTTTAATAATAAATCTGAATGAAAAGTCTTTCTTCATGATATTGTTTGGGAATTTCGAGGATAATATCAACAAGTTATTAGTGTTTACAAACTAATCTGCAGAAAAATCGAAAAAGGAACTTATTTTGGTGGAATAAATGCGGCTTTTTAGTTGCAGATATAATCCGATGAAACTAACTGTTTTTGTTGAAATTATCGTGTTTGCAACATTTTTATTCCAATAAGGTTAGTACTTGAGTATTACCCAAATGTATAAAGTCAATTCCTTTCGAGAAATATGAACTTTGAATCAATTCCACAGTATCATTTCAGGGACGTACGCAATTAGCACAATTTTTTTTTCAAATGGCTATATCTTCTTAACAGAGCCGAATTCGGAAAAATGGAAAATGTAAAAGAGGTTTCTTTTGACCTCAAGAATCTTCAGTTAAAATATATGTACAAGTCAAAGACTCACCCTGTATAATCGTAACTGACCACCTTGGCAATTTCTCACGTGACAAATTGTATATTTTTAAGTTACTAAAATTGAATATCCTAACCATTTCCACCGAAGTCCATTATCAATAATTTCTAAACCGAACATCAAAAAATTCGTTCAGCTCGCACGAAACTCCTTACTTTTGAAGGTTGTATCCTAATATAATTGGTTCTGTCAAATGAGGACTTATTCGCAGTTCCAACTGGTCTCTAGATTGGTATCTAGATGAGCTTCAAATGATGTGATCACCTTAAGTGTCACGCACCTTGGTTTTTATTAGATCACAATAGAACATTCAGTGAAATTTTCTTCTATAGCTAATGGTCCCCTTCATATAATAATAAAAATACACACCTGTCAATTTCTCTACTTTTGTTGTATGATTTCCTGACTATAAAATGAAATAAGTAACTCTGGCGTATACCCAATTGGAATTATTTTGAATATGGAGTGCTTCAGAGGTCTGTATTAGGACCAGACGAAAACTTTCTCTTCTACCTCTTTGTACATAGTCTTTCGCATGGACTAGTGGCAGTAGGAAATGAATGGTGAATTCCACAACTGCGCAAAAAGGAAAGCTCAATCGGAAAATTTATACTGATTGACTGAAGTTGGACAGCGAGCAAAAGTATCTGATAAATTATTGATTTAGTTCGTGCGATTCACTGAAGATGAGTTAGTGAAATTACAAATGGTTCTCAAATCGATAAACTCGAGGAGACACACGCACATTATCATTTCTCCATCTCCCTAATGTTTGAGTAAGTAATTACAAAGTAAATCGAAAGAATTTCCCGACATGATGACATTGTCTAGACGAATCGATACCGAAACTTTCTCATCACAATAATTCAACCCTTTTTTTCGCATAAGGGACACAATGTAGTGGAATCCGAAAGAGCCCTATTTCACCCCTAAACGACAACTGTAGCGGTTTCGAACTGAAATAAGATGCATTTTTCATGCTCGATATGTTTAACGATTACTCCATTAAAATTTTATTACGACAGCAACGTCTTTGACTCGCACTCATGAGGAAATAAAGTTTTCTTACGATGCCGGGATATCGATTTCTGTCCGTGTCGAATTGGAAAACATGCTGGAATATTGAATTTTCCTCGATGTGGACTGAGGCTGACCTAGAACTACATTTCACGTAGCACAGAGGCAATTGAGAGTACCTGTCATTATATGCTTCCACATGCCTAGCAGTTTCGATGAAATTAATAAGATGTAAATCTGAAAAGAATCATTATGGTACATTAACGTATACTACATTCACTCTTATAAAGTATCCCGGTTGGCAAAGATTTAGGTTTATCAAGTTCCTTCACTCAGTAGCGGATTAACCGGTACGCTTAGTACGCTACAGCGTAGGGCCCCGAGGTCCATAGGGGCCCCCGGCAATCGAATTAATTTTTTTTTCTAGAATAAAAAATCAGTCTATAAGTGTGAAAAAAAATAGTCAGGCTGTACTATATTTTATAGGAAGCTCAGAGGCAACTTGAGAATTATGGATTATTACATTCACATGAAACGCAATGAATAACAAAAGCCTCAGAGCAAAACTCCGATGTTGGAAAAACACACCATTCGCGTACTGTCCCTAATTATCTTGTCTGCCTGCAATAAATTCCGTCAGGGTGGCGGCCGAATTCCAATGTTCACAATTACATCATAATTCAATAAATTTGTCGACATTTCCTCTAAAATCTAGGAATGTGCTACAGAACAGCCCACCAGATGTTGATTCGTTTTGGGGTGTGAAGTGAAAATTAACATATCCCGGCCCATACCATAACATTACATCCTCGGATAAAAAATAAATATAGAACTGTAATGACAGAAAATAGATTGCAGTTTTTAGGAAAGTGATATAACGAGCAGTCGATTATAATTCTGCAATAAAAGAATTTGCTGATATTAAAATAAGAAAAAAACAATTTTTTTAGTGCAATTTCATTTTGTAGGTACCGGATATGCAGCTTTACGATACTTGTATCTTCTGTGATGATTTTATTTATTCGTTAATTTCGATGCCGCAATAAAAAATTGGCAGATATGATATTCTAGAGATATTTGGTATTTTAATTTTTGTGATATTTTTCCCTTTTTTAAGATTTTTATTCATCTTTTATATTTTTTTTTGATATACATACCTTGTATTTTATTAATGAACTTTATATTTTGTTTTTAAAGAAGTGAGATTTAATAAAATAATTCTTTTGAAAAAATCAAAAATGTTTCAAAATATTCAAATGTCTTCTGTAGGCTTATTTCTTGAGAATCTTGAATAGTGGGGAATTCCATAGGTCCAATGGACTATTCTGTCCATTATTTTTCAGTAAAATTTCAACTATCTTTGAAAATTATATATATAGAACAACTTCCCCAGAGTGAACTCTTTTTCTAGATGAATTTTTTGAGAAAGTCAGACACTATCGTGATCTTCAAGCAGACAAACTCGAAAACAAGACGAAACCCGAGTACGCAAACGACTTTCCTCCGACTCCAACCTCCGAATGTCACCTGATGATATCAGCGACCAGTTTTGAATAAATACGAATAGAAATTGACGGTCTTCAATAACCCGACACTTTTCCGAACAGAAAAGCTATTAATCATCGCTTTTAAGGCATGCTAAAGCAGTGCCGCTCCGTTTATTTATCGACAAAGATAATAACATAATCAAGAATCCCATTCTGGTAGACGTAGTCTCACATCTTGCCACGTTCCTGTTGGAAAGGTGAACAAAGCACACTGATACATTATTTATTATTATTGTTTTTACGGTTGTTTGAGCCGGGGCGCCTGGCGCCTGCGCCTACGCGTTTTCGACGCTTGTAACAGATCTGCGGGCAAGTTCTTCATACAGGTTGAGTCATCAGCCAGGTGATTATAATAATGAATATCTACTCGAGTTAGCAGAAGTACAGGTTGATTACACACATCTTCGAAAGTGTGCAACAAATTTGCGGCTAATTTCATTTATCAGGATGATAACGCCCCACCACACCGCACACGAAAGGTTCAAAACATTCTTCAAGAGAACAATATCCGAGAATAAACTAGCCAGCAAACTCACCAGACATGAATTTTTTTTCATTTTTCCTATTTTGCCTCATCCTGCATGAAACAAATTTTTTATCAAATACAAAGTGAGTCTTTGACTTTTACATATATTTTAACTGTATAATATTGAGGCCAAAAGAAACCTTTTTGTTACTTTCCATTTTTCCGAATTCGGCTCTGTTGAAGAGATATTGCCATTTGAAAAAAAAAAATTGGGCTAAATACGTTCCTGATACCATTGTCTGCAGACACCTCAAAGTTCATATTGTTCAATTTAAATCGAGGTGATTATTAGATGTTATGGGTAATACAATTAGAAAATACTCAAGCACTAACTTTATTTGAATAAAAATGTAACAAACACGATATTTCCTAATAAAAACACTTAGTTATGTACGATTATTTCAGCAATTAAAAAGCCATATTTCTCCCACCAAAATAAGTTCCTTCTTCGATTTTCCTGAAGTTTGTAAACACTTATAATTTGTTCATATTTTCCTCGATATTCTGAAACGATCTCATAAAAAATTGATTTCTCACTAACCTATCCGAACTCCATCAACCTAGGTCATAGTATTCGAAGTCAATGGCCTAGCCTAACCCATCCTCGGTAATATTTCACAGAACTCTAGAGAAGACGATGCCAGATTGCCGATTTTCTCTTCAAACAATGGTATAGGCGAGCTCAAGAAAGCAATACGTCCCCTATCGTCTATCGTTAACGGAAGAATTATCGCAAAGGCACTAGTTTTGTTTACTTTTCGCTCAAGGCTTCTAGGCATTGCTCTTTGGAAATGCCAATCGAGTAGTTCTGATTCTCACCGATATAGCGCTACGATCTTAATTTCAGTCGCGGTGCGCTGCGATGTAGCCGCCACGCAAGACAAGTCGTTGTTCTGTGTCTCCAGCGAGTCCTATCACGGGCCAGTCTGTGATACAATTAAACGCAATAACCTTCTCCATGGACTTCGATTCATTTATTTATTCACTTTCAGAAAATAAATCAAACAGGTGATGATTGTGATGTGTAGTGACGATTAAAAATTCCAAGAGGATTTGGTTCAGACTAGTGCGATATCGACTGCCTTCCCAATTAACCCTGAAACCTAGGATATTGTTTAGATAGATATTTTCCTGAAGGATCGGTAACATTAAATTTTCAATAGAAATTTTGCTTATAAACTGAAACTGTGTAATTTCATGCTTCTCAGAATTCAATGTCTCACACAATCTCCCACATTTGTGGGATTTAATTATAACATCGTTTTTCCATCATAGAGATTTTAGTCTTGACGAAGTTGAAAAACATTCTGACAACATTGGTAATTTGTTAACAGACCAGAGAAGAAATAATATTCGATGATATTCAATTCACGGAAGCATTCAGATTTTTTATGAAATTCATGATTTTGTTCTCAAATTTCTTCGTATACATTTAGGAATGACTCGAAAACGATGCGTTTTATTTTCTAAAATGGTTGATTCTTTAGAAAATATTAACTGTTAATTTTTTTCAAGTGATTTCCAGAACATAGATTGCTTATTTCTTGATAGACCTAGGTGGACCAATACTTTTGACGATATGTGTACATTCCTCAATCTACAAACTGTTGTCTGTAATGAATCGGTGGGGTGTAGAATCAAAAAGTTAAACACTCTTCGTGAAGAATGTGTTCGTCCTCTGTCTTGTTGAGCATTAACCAGATATACGAGACATTCACCGGAATATTCTCTTGTTTCTGAATAGACCAATACATCATATTGCCATGCGACTGCAATTCTTTACTAGATCCACTCCCTGGGCACTAACAAGTTGATACAAACACGATAAATCAATGGTGGAAACATTTCAGATGTGTACATTACATTCTGCACTATACTTCCCCCATTTTATGGCTTCAACACTTTCACAGAATAACGACAATTAGTTCGCTCTAAGAGGGCAATGTTTTTGATAAGTGGAAAGTTTGAGATTGTACGGATATGATTGGTTAGTTCCCAATTAGTGCATTATCACCACAAGAATTGAAGAATTAAATGGATGTATATAACAGAAATAAATACCACGAAGTAAACACTGAAAATGGTACTTACGGTCGGTCTGACTTGACGAGATGTATTTGCTGCTGGTGTTCTGTACGAGACGAGGGTATATATCTGGTAGCGAGCTGTGTCGTAAGACCGTGGCGACTAGTGGCAGACGTATAATGGCGTTATTGAGTGAACAGGTAGGACCTGTTTTTGATTCTAAAGATGAATGTGGGTGAAGTCATAGAGCTGGTTCTTCTTGTTACCACACCATTCTCAGTTAGAAACTTTGTGGTATTAGAAAACAAAAAATATGAACTCTTTGTGGACTATTTTAACGTGATTCAGAGAACATACGAGGATGTATTGATATCTAGTTAGCCTAGATCAGTTCCATGCATAAACAAAATATTGCTATACCATATCAACGAACAATAACTTATTAGAAATATCAGTGTAGAGTTCGACGTCAAAAAAATAAACCAGAGTACACAATAAATTTAAAAAAAAGATGTCCACCGAAATTGTAAAAATCGAAAGTTTGGAGTATCGAGCCATCAGCAAGTACCTTATTTGAAAAGGTTAAGAGGTGAGCAGATTTACGAAGATATGCTCAATACCCTTGATGTCCTTCGTATGCGACCGTGAAAAATTGGACTGCAAGCTTCAAAAGACGTAAATTTTCCATTGAAGATGATGACCAATCGGGAAGGCCAGTTTCTGTGTCAGTCCCCGAAAATATCGATGCAGTTCATGACATGATTTTATCAGACCGTTGAAATGCTAAAACGGATATCTGAAGCACTGAAGATTTCATACGAACGCGTTCATCATATAGTTCACTTCCATTTGGACATGACAAAAATTTCTGCAAAATGGATCCCCAAATGTTTGAATGTTGACCAAAAGCGTGCAAGGGTAGAAGCATCGCTTTCGATCTGTGCTCTATTCGAAAACGATGTAGACTTCTTAAACCGAATTGTTACTATGGATGAGACTTGGGTACATTTCTACGATCCAGAAACAAAGCAACAATCGATGGAATGGCGACACTCTGGTTCTCTCCAAAACCTAAGAAGTTTCGTGTCCAAAAATCTGCTGAAAAAGTTCTTGGTTCAGTTTTTTGGGTTTGCCATGGAGTAATCCTGATTGATTTTTTGGATAAGGGTAGAACAATAACTGGAGATTACTATTCGACATTACTGACCACTCTACGGGAAAAAATTAAAGAGAAAAGACGCGGAAAGCTATCCAAAGGTATTTTGTTTCTACAGGACAACGCCCCAGTATACAAATCTCATGTTGCCATGCGAAAAAATCATGATTAGGGTTCGAATTACTAGAACACCACCCTTATTAACCAGATTTGGCTCCGTTCGACTATCATCTCTTTCCTCAACTGAAAAAAAGTTTAAAAGGTCGTAAATTCCCTTCCAAGGAAGAGATAATAAAAGCTGTGGAGGACTGATTTGCAGAGCAAGAAGAAACATTTTTTTTGAAAGGTCTAGAGACGTTGCAGGTTCGCTGTAACAAATGTATTCAATTAAGAGCAGAATATGTTGAGTAATAAAATATTTTGTCATTGAAATTTTGTTTGGTTCTATAGTAGGCTAAGAATTTTTCAATATATCCCCGTAAATGAGATCTTCATGGGGAAAACTCAAGAACGATAAAAAATATTCAGCTGGCCGGATGCTCCGCAAAAATGTATCTTCCTCCCCAGGAAATGGAATAATGATGTTCAAATCCGTGAAATTCGTCTAACACCAACAGTATTCCATACCATTACATCTGCATCGATGCACCATCTGATACGAGCCGTACTTTTTCGAAGCCATAAATCTCGAAGAATATAACCATCGTCTCGTCCTGTCCTGTTCCAGTCCTCCCGGAGTAGTGGTCTCTCTGCCAGACGCCACGATGACGTAACTAGACGCCGGCGTCTGTTAGTCTGAATGCCTCCCCTCTAAAGATCCCACACCCTTCGCAAGCTCGCTGTTCATCCCTCAGGATGCGTATTGCGAAAACGTTCAGCACTGTTCAAGATCTGTACTAACTGGCAAAGATACTGCAACACCCAGAAAGAGCTGTTTAAATTTTAAATTTTCTTGGTAACATAGATAGTACAGCAAGAAGTAAATTATTAAAATTTGGTTATCCATACAGTCCCTAACACGTCTTGGCATTGATTCAATAAGATGGACTATTTCTTCTTGGGGGATACTACCCCAAGCTACCTGTGCTTCATGCCTCAGAGCCGCCAAAGTCCGTGGTAGCTGGGGTAAATTTCCAAGCCTTCTACCCATGATATCCCAAACATGCTCTATGGGCGAAAGATCGGGGGACCTGGGCAGCCATGGTAATAGATTCACATGGGTCGCTTCGATAAAGTTTAAACTAACACTGGCAACTTGAGGTCAAGCAATAACTTGCTGAAATATTGGATTCTCGAGCCGGTTGAGATAAGGGAGAACATATGGCCGCACTATTTCTTGGAGGTAACGCAGCGCTGTCATGTTTCCTCGAATAAAGACTAGAGGTGACCTACTTGCATGTGCAATAGCACCCCATACCATATCGCCTACTGTCCGGTGTACATGACGCTCAAGATCCAACAGAGGTTCACGTCTTTCTCCCCGACGTCGTCTAGCCCTTCTTCGGCCATCATGTGCACCCGAGGAGAATCGAGATTCATCAGAAAAGACGACGTGATGCCATTCCACATTCCAATGTTGACTTCTCTGCACCACTATAATCGTTGCCGGCGATGCTCAACCGTCAGAGATAACACGAGATGGGGTCGACAATGCTGCAGTCCAAAAGAACTTATCCCTCGGTAAACTTGTCAGACAGTTACAGGATGGCCTTGTTCTCCTAAACACTCATCAGCAAAAGATCGCGTTGTTGCAAATCGGTCTCTAATGACCATGAGTCTTAGACGTCGATCTTGAACTTCATTTTTGCCCCTTCGACGTACGGTGCCTACTCTTCTTCGATTTTGGGCAACATCAAACCACGCTTGACAACATCTCATAACACTAGTTGGATTTCCGTTCGTACGGTTAGCGATTTCTCGAAATGACAACACCGCCTCCCGTAGAAAAATAATTCGACATCTATCAAATTCACTTTGCTGGCTATAAATTCCGCTTACACGTGCTTTAGGCATTTAGCAACAGCTAAACAGCTACTTTGGATCTCCTCGAACAGCTGGTTTGTTGTAAAATTTGAGAAATTGGCACAAAACGACTACAATATTTAAGTAACAAAAAATATTTACATGAAAAAACCTTCACGATTTTTCTCTCCATATATTCATTATCTTCTTGCTTAGCTATGTTTTACCAAAAAAAAAAAAAATTTAAACTGCTTCTTCTGGGTATTGCAGTTTCTTTGTGAGTTAGTATATTTACTTGGCTCATCTCATACTATTCCTCCAGAGGGCTTCTATTTCAATTTCTTCCGTCTGCACAAATTCTCTCCTATAGGTGCATTTGCTTATACCAGAGATAGGTTCTGGCCAGTGAGTGGCGTTTGTGATACTTTTATGACTAGTGTGTTGGCCTTTTCGATCTCTATGATTCCTCAGTGACCAGGAACCCAGGCCACAGAGACCTTTTTGGTCTTCATTAAGTTTCCTTCGGCACTCCCATAGCAGCTTTTAGTCGACGACATAGGAGTTCAGTGCTTTGATAGCACTTTGAGTATCAGCATCTCTCGATTGCAAGTATTTCAGCCTGGAAAACACTGGAGTGAGAGCCAAACGATAGTGTACACTTGGTTCTTGCCCTGTATACTCCAGCGCCAGCCTTTATCGTGGTACTAGAACCATTTGAATATCATTTAAGGTCGGCGTTTAAAGCGAGTAGGAAAGATCAGCCGATAGAGGCGCCACCGTCCATTTTAAGAAATATCTCCATAGAACTTACATGATCACAACAAGTTCTATGAGTATCTCTCTAATCATGAATGAAATGTACAATGGCGCTCTCTATCCGAAAATCGCCGAACTATGAAATAAGCTAATTTGTGGGTAAAGCAGGAATTTTTTCCCGCGAAAATTTGAATTTGGCCATTCTCTGCCAATTCCGTATTTCAAGTTGATATTCTGAACGAAATTATTAGTAGATTCACTTTTAATCGGAAGTTGAACTATTTTCATGGGTCTTTCTGTTGAAATAAAACAGAAGCATGGGTTGGTTCATTTTCATCTATTTTTGAAAGAAAAAAAATTGACTGTCGGAATGAAATCGATTAAAATTATTTCAACAAGAACCCTAATCCTTTCTGAGTTCACCCACAAAATTTCAGTTCTCAAAGTGAAACCGTTTTCGAAATCAACTTGAAATAAAAACACACTACATTGAACGCCCACCTTAATGATAGTTACTTTTATTTTGGGTAATATAACCTTTTCCCATTCTTTCTTTCCACATAGCATCCAGTTGAAGTTCTTCCCAATGCTTACTTCCTTAATCATGACATCAACCGGCTTCAAACTCTCTCATGTGCCTCATGGGCTACCCTTGCAGTTGATATTCTCGAACATCAGAGACGTTCGCTTTGAGAATACGCACCAAGCCCGATGGTCATATCCGACATCAAAGGAGGCCAAATAGACCCAGTCGTCTTGATTGACAGACGAACGATGAGAGCAAAGATTAGAAGGATTCGTATATTTTAATGCTTTAGGAGTTGGAGTTATGGTGAAATTAGGATTCGAAGGATACAGGAATGATTGGGCTGTTTGATGGATACCGATGAAATGGAATGATAGATTCTGTTCTAGTCAAGGACGGGGGAAATTGGCCGATGAATAAACATCAGAATTACAAATTGGTGTCAAATGGAGAAAATATCAACTTCCATCTTTTTTTTTATTACCTTGTAACAGCTCAAATTGAAACATAGATTTTTTACATACACACATAAAAAATTGATGAAGAAACAGAAATTTATATAACTTGTAACATATCTGAATTTCCTACCCTGCAATAAAATAAAATGCACCGTTGCCAGACTACTCCATGGCTTCCAACTTTGTAACGTCTATTGTCGAAACGTGGAACTACGTTGAATGAACTTATTTAATATCATTTTATGATTCTATGAATGATGAATATTAGTACGACTTCAATCAATACTTTAGGCAACTCGCATCTTTATAAATAGGAGATTTTAATCATATCGAAGATCCACCATGAAGTAAACTCGTTCTTCTGTGACCATCGAAAAAATACGATTCTGTGGAGGAAAAACTAACCTCCAAAACGACAACGAAGGGAAGGGCTTTTTTTACTTCACTTTCACTCGACGGCTGCTATTAGTTTTCACTTTTTCATTCTGGTTCAAAATAGTGCTCCTTTGAAATGGAGTTCCTCTTCTAGGAATCCGCCATTTTAATATATTTTAAAGACGCTTCTTTGTTATCTGGTATGTACACGGTCCCCATTTAAATAACTCTGTTTCATTTCACAGGATTTAATCTCATGTGAGCTTGTTCTATTTTATTATTGCATTTCTATTGAATAATGTGGAACTCTGTTCTGCTACCAACCCATTTGGAATATTCTTATACTGTTCGTAAGGCCTACTGCACATTTAACTATTCATTCGACACTATGGTGTAGGCATTTGGAGTTGTTGCTTTTAGTATAATATTTTACGTACAATAATCACTGGTTTGGAGGCCTAGGATAAACTGTTTATATCGTCTGTGCCAAGGAAAACATCGCCCACATCAGTGGCCAGTGAGACTTCCTCTGAGAGTTCTATAGACGAAGGTCCTCAGTAAACCAAGCCTCGTCTTCGGGCCCTTGGCGTACCCGATAATCAAGGAGTGATTTGAAGGTGCCATCGTTCATCAGTTAAGAGGAAAAATAAGGAGTTTATCGCCACTTCCAAACCAACGCGACTGCTAGGATCTCATGCATAACACTGGGAAGGAAGTATTCTTACACATGGAGCTGTAAAAGCGCTGCGCAACAATAAAGTGACACACTCTATATGCCTATAACCTTTGGATAACTTTGGATGTATTGGATTCTGCTTTTTATCACAATTGTGCCAGTAATAACCTTACCGGAGTATAGGAAGCTCCATATTGTACATATCACCAGTGCTCGTCTTATTAATAATTGTTCTATGGATTGTAAACATATCATCTGTAATGCTAAAAGGGTTTTTGCTTTCAAATCCAATGAGAAATTGGATTTGGTTCGTTTTTTATCCCTTCATATGGCTATGGTTCCTCGAACTGTGGTGCTGGACGAATAAAGGCTCTTGTTCCATCTTCATGTCCAATCTGGTGTATTATTTGTCTATTTTACCTCATTATTTCCCATCCTATATTTCAATAATCTGAGTTATTACGAATCTGAATTACTAAGACATAACATAGAGTTCTACTAATCTAGACGATCACATCACAAGCCAAAAGTATAAGTATAAAGCCCCCTTTAACGTAAATCTACCCGCAGATCTTCAGAGCAGGGTTGCCCCTTTTCTCTTTCCATAATGTTCCTAGGATTTACAAACTTGGAATGTTACAAACTATGAGTTATTTATGTCGTAATAACTTATTTCAAAAATAATTCACGAACAATTTAGAAATAGAATAGAACTCATGAGAAGAATGGGCTAATTTTACCAATCCTTATAATCACTAAAATTAATGAAAAATAATGGAAGTATTGCAGAAATTTACCATAAAATAAACACTGAAATAATAGTAGGTACTTAATGCTGGCTAAAGAAATATATCTGTTGGCTTCGTGTTGTACGAAATAGAGTCCTTTTCTCACGGAACGAATTCACTTCATGGATACGAAAAAAGCGTGAGATTGGGTGCGGCTAACTAGTTCAGGTGAGCGAAATGTGTTCGTACATAGCGAACTGATGGCTATAAGGCCGTGGCGAAAAGAGAAAAGAGGGAGTCTTGGTCGGGTAGTGGCTACCTCGATTTTGGTCCTTCCTTACACTCACTCCAGTTGTGCGAAAGGATTTTTTTGACAGCTACTTCTCTCGATTTTCCTATAGGATACCCATATAGGTACAAAGGCAATATCTGCGTTGAGTAGAAGAAAGAGCATCCTGTATAGGTAAAAAAAAGTTGAATAGTATGGACCAAGAGTGGATTATCTAAAGGAGTGTTTTCCTAATACATAAAAAAGAATATGCGGTATTGGAATTTCCCTTAGACCATAGAAATGGTGTAAGGAATTTCCATATATTTTATGAGTCTCGATTGCGCTTGATCTCGAATTTCATGAAAATAACTGAGTGTTCCATCTATCGATTTCAACATCAAGCTGAACGACATGAAACATAGTCTTCCGATAATTCTACGAAATGTATTGTTGGTTGCCATACGTTTTGGATGAGCGCTTCAATTTAAAATGTGGAGTCCTCATAAGGAAAGTAGAATAACTCAAGTTCATGGGCGTACTAAGCATTCAGCCAAGGGACAAGTCAATCAGAATTTTTTGAGCCTTCGTATGGGCAAAAATTTTCTTTAGGAAAACAATTCTACATGAAAGGAAATACAATAATTCGAGCATTTTGGAAAGGCCTTTATTCCTGCATCTCATGTTCTCTGACAACAGCACAAATATTCCTGGAAAAACTTTCTATCGTTCCAAGGTGTTACGCTGGAACTAATGAGAAGTTACCTAACAAACAACATTCTTCAAACCTGGCAGCATTTAAGTCATGGTGTTCCCCAGGGTTTCAGGGTTCAGCACTTGGACAGATTAATACAAAAAAGACTCAAGAGTTTCTATTCGAAAGTAGAACAACATCTCTGATGGACCTAGTTTTATTCGGGATATATCTGTGAGCTCAAAATGAGAATTTCTCATTCTACTAGCATTCGAGATATCTTTAGGATCTAGTAACGAGAATTTCTTGTTTTGGATACATTCGTGATATCTTTGAGTACTCGCAATATGAATTTGTAGTTCGGATAAAATTGTGGACCTCGCAAAAGTAGTTTCAAACCAATCATCAGAGCTTATAATGAGGCGTCAATATATTTCGCCCAGAAAAACAAAGTAAAATAAAGAAAAAGATAGAGGTTTTCATAAAAACACATCCAATCAATCAACTCCTGTTACGATCTAAATTAGAACTCGATAAAAACTAAATTGACATCCATCAAAATTTCCTGATTACAAAAACGAATCGAACATCAACTTAAGATGTTCAATGAACATTTTACACCTATCAGATCTTGAAGGAAATTGAATATTCTGCGTTGGTGGCATAGGCCCTCTTTTAATTAACACTCCCACGTCCTCATTACCCTTGTTTCCTGTATAAACACACGATACTTACAGGTGATGGATTTATAAGGATGCTCTTCTTCTATATTTCTTACAATAGGTCTTCTTCAGTTTCATGTAGTACTCGTTCTGATGAAAGGAGATGATGCGTATATATACAGGGTGTTTCTGAATTGGAGTTACAGGGGGAGAATCCTTGCTTAATTTCAAGAAAGAAAAGTCTCATAAACATGGAACCGCAAACGTTTCGTTTTCGAGATATAGGGTGTTAAAGCTTGAATTTTTCATCTTTTTTTCTCGAAATATCTGGATTTCACAAGATATTCGACTGAAATTTGGCACGTACGAGAATATATTGAAAAATTCTTAGCCCACTATAGAACCAACCAAAATTTCAATGTCAAAATATTTTTATTTCCAAACGTACGATAACAACGTCAGTTCTCGACTGACAGGATCATCGAAAAGTTCTATTTCTCCGCCTAGGCGGAGAAATATTTACTTTTCCCTCCGGCGGCAGGAAAAGTGTTGCTATGAAAAAGATTACTTGGTTACCATGAACAATATGAACATAGATGCATAGAATACGAAAACTTCCAATTCAAACGTCATTTTTATTTGATAAAGTTAGAATATAAATGTACAATTTTCATGAATTTGAAAACGTTTGGAAATAAAATAGCATATTTCATTCGGAGAAGAAGTGACTTTTCGTGGCTCGCTTTCAATTATCCGCCTCACTCCGTTCGGCGGATAAACTCAAGCTCGCCACGAAAAGTGACACTTCTCCTCCTAATGAAATAATATACTATACTCAACATATTCTCCTCTTAATTGAATACTATTATTACAGCGAACCTGCAACTTCACTAGACCTTTCAAAAAAATGTTTCTTCTTGCTCTGCAAACCAGTCGTCCACAGCTTTTATTACCTCCTCGTTGGAAGAAAATTTTGGACCTTTCAACCTTTTTTCAGTTGAGGAATGAGATGATAGTTGGACGAAGCCAAATGTGTTTAGTAATTCTAACCCTAAATCACGAATGAGACTTGTGTACTGGGACGTTTTCCTGTAAAAACAAAATACCTTTGGATAGCTTTCCGCGTCTTTTCTCTTTAATTTTTTTCCCGTAGAGTGGTCAGTGAAGTCGAATAGTAATCTCCAGTTATTGCTCTACCCTTATTCAAGAAATCAATCATGATTACTCCATGGCAATCCCAAGAAACTGAAGCAAGAACTTTTCCAGCAAATTTTTGGACACGAAACTTCTTAGGTCTTGGAGAACCAGAGTGTCGCCATTCCATCGATTGTTGCATTGTTTCTGGATCGTAGAAATGTACCCAAGTCTCATCCAAAGTAACAATTCGGTTTAAGAAGTCTACATCGTTTTCAAATCGAGCACAGATCGAACGCGATGCTTCTACCCTTGCACGCTTTTGGTCAACATTCAAACATTTGTGGATCCATTTTGCAGAAATTTTTGCCATGTCCAAATCGACGTGAACTATATGATGAACGCGTTCGTATGAAATCTTCAGTGCTTCAGATATCCGTTTTAGCCCAATTCGACGGTCTGATAAAATCATGTCATGAACTGCATCGATATTTTCGGGGACTGACACAGAAACTCGTCTTCCCGATCGGTCATCATCTTCAATGGAAATTTTACCTCTTTTGAAGCTTGCAGTCCAATTTTTCACGGTCGCATACGAAGTACATTGATCACCAAGGGTATTAAGCATATCTTCGTAAATCTGCTTACCTCTTAACCCTTTAAATACAGGTACTTGATGATGGCTCGATATACTCCAATTTTTCGATTTTTACAATTTCGGTGGACTTCTTTTTTTTAAATTTATTGCGTAACCCTGATTTACTTTTTTGACGTCGAACTCTACACTGACACGTCCAATAAGTTATTGTTCGTTGATATGGTATCGCAATATTTTGTTTATGCACTGGTCTCGGCTAACTAGATATCAGTAAATCTTCGTATATCACAATTTGGAGTTTTCACCATGCGACTTGCCAATTTCGATTGCAAATCTACAGGGGGATATTTTTCTAGAACACGGTCCCCTGTTTTCCTCCAGAACTTTTTCTGGTAAGCCACTGTTTGTTTGAAAAATTGTGAAAAGAAGCTTTGTTTTTACACTTAACTTTGTGGTATCTTCTAGTTTTGTCTTATCTGCTATAGATTTCGAGAAAAATAATTCAAACGATTCTCACGAAATCAAAATAGTTATAAATCTCGTTAGTATAAAAAGAACTCTAACTTATTCAGGTCTGGATATCTGGGGGGGCATGACTAAAGTCTACCCCGTCCAATCCACCTATTTTCATCATTTTTGTTCACATACTCGAGTGAGTTCTTCACCTTTCAATCCCCAAAAGTAGAATGGATTTTAAAATTCAGAAGAACTATTGGAGGTTCCTCATTCACCAGGATACGCGTTTGGAGAGCACCGGGTGTATGTCATCCGAAGTTATTCACTACGAAGATTCCTCAAGAGGAAAAGAACTGATGAGAAACTCGTCGATTCATTTGGAAGTAGAACAAATACAATGTTGCTACTTTTTCCGTTATGCCTCTTTAAAAGGCAGGTCTTGGTGCATCTAATCCTAACAGAACAATGTCCATCAACTTCGAAAAAACTCATAAACATCACCAAGTACGGTTGACAACTCTTGCCGATTTCAGAAATATATCATTGGACGAGTTTTTCTCACTCATTCCGATAAAATATATGCGAAATAACTGACAGTTTTATTTATGAGCTTGTGTTTGTTTTCAGCATTTGTTCGCAGAGACGGCGGAAGAGGAACGAGATATATTATTCTTAATTTTCATTTTCAATTTGACTCTGCATAGAATCTAGTCAACTGTCACCCCTAATCAAAATTTATATTTCGTGTTATATCCTCACTTTTAAAATACCTAGAATCTTGAAAATCTTATAGAAACCACAACAAATTTTAATTGACTCATTTAGTAAAATTCAAAAAACTATCTACAAACGAATAGCAATTGGTACCTCTTCTGAACCATTCAACAATCTCCCAAATGAACGTTGTCTTCTTGTCCAGACGAAAATCAACATCATCTCCAATAATTTCTGGAAGATTTGTTTAGTTCTGACCTTGATCAATGCACCCAGCGTCTAGACAATTATTGATGTACAAAATTAAGTTGTCAATTCGCATCGTTTGTGGGTCGATGCACACGAATAGATATTTACTCACCTGAAATTCGTTTCGATACGCTGCTTGTCATATGAGCCTAAATATTAAATCATCGATTATGTTCCTGAAAATATCACTAGCGACAAATTCCTACTTCTTCTCGTCTTTTGATTTTGAAGAAAATAAATGATTTAATAATTAATTCGGCAAGATTTCTTTGGAGCTGGACAAATCGTATAAGTACCATGAAAATAATACTCTCACTTCATATCCGAGTTCACAATCGTTCAAAATAAACTTCAACTATAGTATATTCACACAGAAAATAACTTTCCTGGCATAGGATAGCAGCTATTTCATCTCTAATCATATTTATAATGCACCCATTAAATAATATTCCTTTTATATATGATTATTCTTACTTTTATATAATCTTTCTATTATATGATATTCATCTATATATATAAAAGAAAGATGTTGGTTACACCATTTATAACTCGATATCGGATGGACTGTTTGTTATGAAACTTCATATATGGATTCGTCTACGGTCTGGTTATTATAAAATACAATAAAACTTTGAAAAAATCGATGAAAATTTTACTTTTACAGGAAATGCTTTTCCTCCTTTTGAGTAAGGCCACTAGATGTCACTACAGTTACAGTTACGCTACCGCTTATTCGTTTGTACTTCATTTGATATTCTCCGCGTTAGATGACGATATAAACAAATAGTGTGTACAGTGTATATTCCCTCTATAGTCACTGTAATAGTGTGTAATTTGAGTTGCCTACAACTCTGCACTGTTGAGCAAAACCAAAATGTCTTAGCGTAGGAGTACAGATGTCTAAAATGATTAGATTTCGTTGAGATATGAGAAAAGTTTCGTTCTTACCACTTCAGATGGCGGTGTTCACACATTATGACTGATGATTATTAGTTATTTGTATAGTTTTATTTATTCCAAATAACGTTATCGTGAGGGTTCTATATTTGACATTATCACAATTAAATGGCGATGAATTTGTTGAGGCTTTCGCGGCCATCCATTGATGTCATCTGTTCTTTTTTCGAGCATTTCGGTCGTCGTGGTTTGAAATGGTCGAAAAAAGAACATATGACATCAATTTATTTACATAGGGCTGAATTTCTGTTTGGGTAATAAATATATTTGAGGAAATAATTGAATCCAAAATTGCCATTATTAGTGATTGACATATTATTTTTGTGTATCTGTTTTGTTTGATAGTTCATATCCATGGAAACATTTGACAGTTCAAAAATCAGAGAACCAAGCCGTTGATCTCCGATCACCGGTGATTACGGTTTGTGAAATCCACCGCAAGTATCATTCAGCCGGAACAAAGTTCGCCGGGCCAGCTAGTATTCTATAATTTTATATAATATTCCCATGATATAATCTTCCTACAACTTCATTTTGAGGTTTATTTCATCCACATCTGGACAAATGTGAAAGAAAAAAGAACCCTTATTGGGTTCACCACATCCTAATTTCTTTATCAAGAAAATGAATTCGACTTGCCAGTAAATCGTCTTTTTCATTAGATCTACATATACCAAAGATGAAATTAAATAAACTATATAACACATCACCAGTGACTCTAGATTGAACTCTTTCGAGTAACTAGGGAATACAACGCCAACCAAAAATTTGAACAAGCCCGCAAAACATTGATAACTTAGAATGAGATATCAATCCCATTATATAATCGTCCCATGTTCTTATGAAATATTCCTATCATATATTCACGTAATTATATAATAACTCAATTATATAATTGCTCAATTATATAATCACCCAATTATATAATCATCCAATTATGTTATCATTCTTTATAATGATAGAATTATATAATCATATAATTATATAAACTTTCAATTATATATCCCTCAATTTTATACTCCTTCAATTATATAGCACTCAAATTACATAATCCACCCATCTTTTAATTGTCCCTTTAGGTTTAGAGGATTAAAAGTCGATAGAGACTTGGTGAAACTTATCTATGAGAAATGATAATTTAAATTGTTGCGAATTTTGAAGAAATCTTTAGAAAATGCTGTAGGTTAGTAGGATGTGGGTTTTCCCTGGCCAACTAACAATTTCATTTTTATGTTACGAATCTTCTTGACAATCCAAAATTAACAATTCTATTGATGTGAGGAAGGCACTGTAATACGACGATAAATATGAAAATCCGAAATTGATGTGGAATTTATTCAATTTAGCGAACGCTTAGCCGAACGATCCAAAATTCCCCAGCCATATTTCAATAGTGAATTTATTTTTTCTGATACTAACTCGTTTCTCGGTTTAATCGACATTCAATGCTGAAAGTCAAGGTCGTTCCTACTTTGCTTTTACTTCATTGTGCACTCCGGAGGATCCGCTTTGAGGACAAGGACTAAATAAAATCTACGAACTGCGATGGGTTCTGTATTGGTCTCTAGATCACTAACATTTTCTTTGTTCAGAAGATTTTTTTTCATCGAACATTTTTGTATGTGATCAATGTTTTTCCATAAACTGTTAATTTCAAAACGTAAGTTACTTTCAAAATGATGGAGTTGATGTTTTTCTATGTTTTATGTGAATATTATTTGTTGATCTTTTTATTCAAAACCCTTTCACAAATACTATGAAACTATTTTGCTTTTTCGTTTTCGTGGAATGTTTTTTGTCGAGTGTGTTTTGTTAGGTTTTGGGAAAATTAAAGTAATTTTGAATCGACCTAAAAGTTTGTTTCTTCATAAACGCTGACACGTTTCTTTCCTTCAGCAATCACACGTGGAACTGTCGTATTCTAACAAGAAGATGATGACAATTACGAGTGCAGTCTTGTGCTCTAGGCCACGATCTATTAGAATGGAAGCTGATATTCGGTCGGTCAAGATCCAAGGCGAAGGTCGAGAGCACTATTATGCATCGTTTTTTTTATTAGAACATAAAAGCGGTCATTTGCAGCACTGACCACTCTTTAGGGAGAGATTGTTGGCTCTGCGACCTTCAAAATGGACATTGGCCATTTATGTCTGAGATCATCTGATGGTAGTTTGAGTTTCAACTTGAAAATTTTCTTCTAGAGATTCAAAACAGGCTTTGAAAAAAGATGAATAATTGAAATGAATCAAAAAAGCAACACCAGAATCAAATATTCTTTTCATGAAGAATTCCATATTTTTTTAGAACATTTCTCATTCTGTATTTGTTTGATAATTCATCAAATTTCTGTGATAGGGGTATTCGATTAAAAAAGAAAAAGACAAAATTATGAATTTCATTTTATTTACGAAATCTAACGAATTACTTAGGTATATAAATTTGTCTCACAAAATAAAAAAGCAATACTTAAAACTAAGCAATATTCATTTAGATGAAGAAAAACTAAATATTAGTTACGAAATGAATGAATATTGCTTGAAAAATAGGAAAGCTCAAAAATTTCATTGGTATTTTCATTGAAAACAATTCTTATAATGCTTGTAATGAGAAGTATACAAAACGAACATATTCAAAAATTAAAAAGGAAAAATGCAACAATCAGAATCATCACTCCAAAATTTTGTGACGTATCTTGTACAAAACTGATCGAAAGAAGATTCGAATGGAATGTGCTGAAATCATTTTTGAATATGTCGGTTTTAGAGATCCTAAGATGACAAAATCGCAGTCTTTGTATATACAAATAATATTTTACACACTTAACTAAGCTGCTGATTAATTTCTAAATATTCCTGAACATAAATTTTAAGTTTTCTACCTTCTTTTTCATCACTTCTAATTTATCACAATCCTTCAAAATTTCTCCAAAAATAGTCGAAAAAAGGCAATTTATCACAACATGCTGTTCGATCAGATTCACGATGTGTTATGTTGAATTTTTATTTTTTTTAAGAGTTATTCGTAATTTTTGAAACACACCTTCTTTTCTGACTTTGATCATATCTCCTAGTTATTTTAAAAAAATAAATATTATTCAGAGGTACTTATAAGCTAAGTATCACATTTATACAATATATACAAAACAGGATGAACTTTCTTACGAAAGGAAGTATTTTACGAGAAATTAAAAAATACTGACACTTCAAAGGTAACACACCGTAAGAATAATCAGCGAATTTTAAACGAATAAAATACAAAGGATAATTAAATTTCCAAATTCAAAATTATACCAAATTGAATTTGGATTGTGCGTTACCATAAATTGAATGTTAAACACCATCAATGATCGAGATGTGTTAAAATGAGATCAAATAATCATTTCCTTTTATCGTCTTGAAAAATTGTAAGAAATTTTTTAAGATATCGTCCTTGATAATTACGAAACGTATCGATAAATTAATAAGAAAGTTCATCCACTTTCACTACGACTCATTTTTATAAGTTGTGTAAGACTTACATATTATGTACAAGTATGGCATATTGAATGGGTTCACTTGTTCAAGTGATTGGGGCAATTTGTTAAGTAAATACGGTATACATCAGGAATCAAGTCAAATGTTGACTTGCGGAGATTTGTGGATTTCAGAGATGAGAATTACGAACATTTCTGTTTGCAACAAATTAAGGTTTGGAGTCATTAGTGGGTTCTATCTGAGTTTAGAATCAAAATTCGAGAATGCCGTCTTATGTTGAATCTTTTTGAGATGAACTGTTGAAATATGGCGCCAATTTATTGGAGAGTGTAGACTTCGGCCATTATATCAAGTCACCTCAATTTAACAGATAAGTTGAAAAATTGATAAATTGGTAACATATCGACCTTGTATAAAATAAAATCGGTTGCTAAATTTAGATCGGGATGGATTTATTGTAATGAAAAGAATTATACAGGTGGCCCAGGAAAACGTTAAAATTATAAAAATTTCAAGAACCCTGAATGAAAAGATTTATATTCAAAATATGTGTGTGCAAATTTTTGGTATGATGTAATTTTTGTATTCAGTTTTTCTTATTGTTTTTTAACCGTTTATTTTTTTAGTTAATGAATTCTTTTGGGGACCACCTAAAAACTAGCCATATTCCAACAAAACTGTCCCTAATTCTCATCAAAATATACAGGCTGATTAAACTCTACGAACATCCGCATCTTTCGACCACCATACCTGGTAGATTCGAGACCACCACGTTTAGGTGTAGATCAAAGTAGATCATGGTTATATTCCTCATCTTTCGTGGCGTGCAGCATGGCTGCACGCTGTTTGGTGATGCCATAGTTGCTATATGCGTGTGTGCGTTCTTCTGTAGGGTGAGGTATGGGCATTCCCCGTGGCAATAGTAGGCTTCGTAGCTTTTTGGGGCTAGAATGAAGTCGAAGCCTATTTCTTCGAACTTGACGGTGAGTGGGTAGCGACAACAGATATTCTGGTGGGATCTTTCGTCGCAGTTGAGGCCAGAGCTTCTTCTCGTCCTGCTTTTGGGTTGTTGAGGGGTCACTTCCAGGTAAGGGATCTGAAACAAAAGAGAAAACTTTTGAAGAAACGTGCAAAAGGGTTACGTTGAAACGTTGAAAACGATCTACAACCAGATAAAAACGTATTTCTTGACGATATATTCCTGTTTTTCTAACGAGCTATAAAAGTGTCGTCATTAAAGAGATCCACAGCCTGTATATATAACAATTAGCACCCGGAATCACAATATTTGACCTACGGTTGACTGAAACCGTTGATAAAAAGCGATTACTACATTTTGCATAAGTACTATATCTCCTTGAAGTGAATTTGGTTGAAATGTTTCTATCTTCTGCAGAATTATTAGTATTTTGTACTATTTTATTTACAATCCCTCACTTAATTGTTTAAACGTAATTTTTTGACCAGATACACAAAAATAATATGTCAATCACTAATAATGGCAATTTTGGATTCAATTATTTCCGCAAATATATTTATTACCCAAACAGAAATTCAAAAACTTTTAAAAATTATGAGATAAGATGAGAATGGACATCTCACGATTGGAACTCATCGCCAAAATCCGATTTACTTGACATTTCGATAAAAATTCACTGTGATATTCACCCGCTTCTGGATCTGTTAAAAGCCTTTAATGGTACTATAAGCCCTATGTAAATTACACAGTTATTGATGTCATATGTTATTTTTTCGACCATTTCAAACCACAACGACCGAAATGCTCGAAAAAAGAACAGATGACATCAATGGATGGCCGCGAAAGCCTCAACAAATTCATCGCCATTTAATTGTGTTAATGTCAAATATAGAACCCTCACGATTACGTTATTTGGAAAAATGAAACTATACAAATAACTAATAATCATCAGTGTCATCATGTGTGAATAGCGCCATCTGAAGTGGTAAGAACGAAACTTTTCTCATATCTCAACGAAATCTAATCATTTAAGACATCTGTACTCCTACGCTAAGACATTTTGGTTTTGCCCAACAGCGCAGAGTTGTAGGCAACTCAAATTACACACTATTACAGTGACTATAGAGGGAATATAGTCACTGTACACACTATTTGTTTATATCGCCATCTAACGCGCAGAATATCAAATGAAGTCCAAACGAATAAGCGGAGCGTAACTGTAACTGTAGCGACAGGAAAAGCATTTCCTGTATAAGTAAAATTTTCATCGATTTTTTCAAAGTTTCATTGTATTTTATAATAACCAGACCGTAGACGAATCAATATATGAAGTTTCTTAACAAACAGTCCATCCGATCTGGAGTTATAGATGGTCTAACCAACATCTTTCTTTTATATATATAGATATATAGATATAGATAATATAGATAATCCGTGGCGGAAGAGAATTTGTTTTTTCTTGATAAAATTACCAAATATGATTGATAGTTCTGCGGCCGTCGAAACATATATCGGGTATTTTTCTACAAAACTATACATGCAATATTGTTGGAAATTGAAAGGAAGAGGTGGCATTCCATCCTAGATTTGTCCATGGAAAAAAATTTCTGCTTCTGCGTGCACTGGTGAGTGTATATCAAATTTTCAGGTCCCATATTGAAAAAATTATCTCAGCAATCAACAGGTAATTTAATTTTTTTCAGTGATGCATAGTTTTCGGGAAATACCTGATATACGTTCCGACTATCATTCAGGTTTTGTAATTTTTCTACAAAACCTTGAAAGATACGATCCCTCACTTCATTGTTGAAACTTAATTTCTTTATTGAGGATCTTCAGAAAGTGAAACTTTTTCACCACCAAGAATGCATTTCTGACTTCAAAGTTATTTTACCACATCAATGTTCAAGTGAATCTTGTTCACTGGACATATGCTGCTCAAATCATTTTTCATTACACAAATTCTCCATTGAAAACGTTACATAGACTACGTAGAACAAATGAATCTATAATACGATAATATGAATATAATAATTTGAACCAAATCCCTTCAAATGTTCAAAATTTATCATTCTTATAAGATAAATTTATTTCTTCATCTGTTAAATCTTTCATTTTGTACATAAAAATTCTAAAAACATGATTGCAAAAAATAAAACTGTTAAAAGTACAGTAGAAAAAAAGGATATGGCATCAGATGAATAATACCTCATTGTACTCGCCTGCAAAGTTCCAAAAATATCGGTCCATACTTTATTTTAAAACTGTATTTCGACCATATTGAATTTTTTGAGCAATATGACACTTCAACTTCGGAAAAGATAATAAAATTATGTGCGAAACATCCAATCACAACTAACCTACATACTTATCTCAATTACAAAATATTCACGCCAATTCGATCAGGCTTCACATTGATTATGTAAATAAAAATAGAAAAATAAGAGGATTGATAATTGTCATCGAAGTAATTAGCGTACACGTGTAGATCGTTTCATTTCCTTATCCTCTCTTATCGACCAAATTTCGTAATTTGGCTTACCCTGTATAGAATGCGCATTTCTTTGAGATAAGGATAAAAAATTATTCCTTAATTTTTTAATTTCAGAAACCAATTATGTGAAATTTTACGGATTGATTAATGAAAATGAACCTGTCCATAATATCACTCAGGATATTCCAAAATATAAATATGTATTTATCTATATAACTATATACTCCCAACAACGAATTGAAATTAATTTGAATAAATATCGTTTCGTAATATCATAAAATCAGTAGGATGTATAAAAATAGAAGATTTATCTTTCCCATGTCATAGTGTCAGTAAGTCAAGATGCACTTTTACCTTGTTATCGTTATCACTGGCTATTTAATGAGTGGGACTTTCTGTATTTTATCTTGAACAACATATTCTGAATTTTGTATTGGTGACGATAAAATCAGTAGTGAAAAAGGTGGATCTTTGACATTTTGTCCAAGTATATTCTTCATATATTAATTTATTTTATTATTTCTTTATAACTATGGAACTAGTATATTTTTTTAGTGACCTTACAAAGATCACGAAAACAATAAAGAATAAGTCAAAAGAAACATTGAGAAAAGTAAAAATTACAAACATGTAGCAATAATAGAAAAACTGAGTTCCATTCAGGAAACAAAATCAGTTAGACTTAAATAAAAGAACGTTGATTTCATTATGTATAAATTTCAATGCCCCCAAAAATCGAAACCTGTTCTTGAATACGGACTCTTATTTTGACGATAAAAACTCTTTCTCACTTGGTTAACGTTTGGGATTTGTTCTGGTCCTTTTTTTTCTTTTTGTGTGTGCAAGAAAATTTGTTTCTAATTTTGAGACTTATACACCATTCACTTTTATTTCATCACATAGGAGGTCATGGTTTCGTTTTCAGGAGTTGGTGCACCTGATGAAAAGCACAGAACATATTATAAAAAGTCAGTGCGCTCACAGAAAATATATCGTTAATGACAAAACGACGTTGCCAGTTTCTTTGTTTACATCAAAGTAAACGTATCAAAGATATTCCACATTTTGTTAGGTTTACAAATTGTTCGCAGATTTTTGGTATTTAATCGATATTTGCAGGTGAGTTTTTCGTCGAATATCCAAGATTAACGTATGTTTATTGTTTTTAGCACCAGTTTGTAGCGAAAGGACGATTTTCAAGACCAGGACGAATGTTTACATTTCGAGGTTGAAGGGGTACACGGGAATTTCATTGAAAAAGCTGTTATTTGGACAGATATCGCAGTAGATGGATCGGATGGAGCCTCAAGAGGTCGATTAGGATGATATTTTTCAGGTTTTCCAAGAAATTTGGCGATATCTGAGCAGATTTGCAAAAGTTAGGTACCTCACTAATGAGGTGGAACTTAAACCTAATTCTCCTATAAGAAACGCCTTTCAAAGGTCGAGATGGTGAAAAATGTATTCTTTAGATGTTGTTTGAACAAACGCAGCCGAGTTTTATATCCCAACATTGATTTTAAGAAAGTTATCAACAAAATTAAATTGACATTATTCTTGATTCTTGTAATTACCCATCAATTCATCTTATATCTTTGGGTTGATTTTTTTTTAATGAATTCTTGATTAGAATCAACAATTGATGTGGTCAAGTCTTGAACTTTCAGTTCAAGAGGATAATAAGCATTAAATCTTCACAAGCATGTATATGAAAATTATGTGAAAGCAATGCAATTTTCTTCAATGGCGAAAAATAATATATTTCAACAGTGATCTCTTGTACTTTTCATGCAAATAACTAGAAAAGGAATCCTTTCTATTAATTCATATAAACGTTAATTATTTTCGTCCATCACATCTTTTACAATTCATTCATTTTCCGAATATATTCATATTCTGAGAAATACGGTGAGAATATAGAAAGGGCAACATAAAGTTGACTTGAAACATAAAAATATTTTGAAAAACGTAATAACTTCGATACAGAGTGGAATGTGTCAAATTTTCAGGGCCAGAGTTGTGATTTTATAATTGTTAATGGAGTATATGTAATTGATTGTTTCATTTTCGAAAAAGAAAGCGCACAAACTTATTTTTAATCCAAATCAATGAATTCACTGATATAAAAACAGATCCCTGATATACAGGATGGGTTAAATTCGTTTTCTACTGAAAGGATCTCGAGAAATATAGCAGCTAGAAGAAAACGGCAGGTTATTCCCAGATATTTGCCTTCAAACATCCACTCTAGGTTGTCCCCATTCAGAGAGGGAGATCTCAGAGCTGGAAGTTTCCTCTTCCTGGTGAATGGGATTGCTTTGGTCTCGTTTGGTATAGAGCGGCAGGAAAACATGGTGTAACCACAAAGAAAAGAAGCAATGACATGATGGGGGTAGATTTTGAGATCTGAGATGTAGGATGGCACTAAAGTGCTCCAATCGCTTAAAAAAAACACAAACCTTGTTTGCGTCTTTATTTGAATGTGAAAAGCATCTCATTTTTATCTATTGCTTGGCCTTTTTCTCATCTGTCAAATCTAGGCAATGTGTGACGTTACACGAAGAAAGATAAAAGCACTGAAGATAACTGCAATCCAACATTTGTATCTTCTTCTTATCATTTCCGTATCGAGTACTATTCCAAATATTTGTAGAGACCACGATACCTATCGATAAAGTTATACGGAAGACGGGCCTTCTATTTTAGGATCTACATATCACCTCTCACTTCTATTACATCACGCTAGATGAACAGCTGATTGATAAACTGGGTTAAATTTGTTGCCGTAGCCCGCGCGAAGTGTTGGAATTTTGCGTGATTGGTGATGAATCCATCCCAATTTAGCTGATGAAGATGATCTTGGTCAACATCTGGAAGTGATGAGCAATGGTTTCAATGTTGGCGAATATTACTTTCGGTTTTTTCTAGATTTTGAAGGTCAATGGGTGGAATGATTTATGGGTGAAACTTATTTGAATTGTTCACCTCTTTATGAAAACAGATCCAGCCTATCGTTTTTTGTGATTTATCCGTGGCAAAGAGAATTTATTTTTTGATTATATGATTGATAGTTCTGCGGCCGTCGAAACATATATCAGGTATTTTTCTCGAAAACTATCATGCAATATTGTTGAAATTTGAAAGGAAGATGCGGCTCTCCATCCTAGATTTATCAGTGAAAAGAAAATATTGGAGCTCTTTCGTACACTGGTGAGTGTATATTAAACTTCCAGGTCACATATTGAAAAAATTATTCAAGCAATCGACAGATAATTTCTTTTTTTTCAGTGATTTATCCATTAATTTAACGCATGCATAGTTTTGCAGAAAAATACCTTATATACGTTTCGACGGCAGCAGAACTATCAATCAGGTTTTGTCATTTTTTTACAAAACCTTGAAAGATACAGATTTTTTCACCATGTAGCTGTAGACTACGTAGTGGAGAGTGATAGGGGGTAGAATAGACCTCAAGGTAGCAGTGCGAGAGCAAATAATGGAGTATATACTCCATTCACTTTTATTTAATCACATAGGAGTTCATGGTTTCGTTTTCAGGAGTTGGTGCCCCTGATAAAAAATCTGTGCGCGTACAGAAAATATCGTTAATGACAAAACGACGCTGCCAGTTTTTCTGTTCACGTCAAAGTAAAAGGATCAAAGATATTTTGGCATGGGTACAAACGGCAAATTTGAATTGGACCAAAAATCGATTTATAAGCATAAATAAAGCAAAAGTAAGTACTAATCGCCTTTTTTACACTTGATAACGAAGTTTTTTTAGGTATCTGGCCGTTTGGAAAGATTTCAAACGAAATTCCGGTCCCCCAGAAGTTTGGTTAGTTACGGTATCGTTTTTGGTGCTCAAAATTTATTTGGAATGTGTAAATGGACAAAAACGGCTTCCTCATAGGATCTTCTCACGAAAGCGACCAGAAAATATGGTTCAGGTAGGATTTTCGAGGAATTATGAGGAAAGAACTTGCAGAATGAATTTGCACGATTTTCGTAAGTAAACGTGTTTTGGATGGCCATCATCGGTCACCAAATGATTATTGTTGATCGTTTTCACGTTTCAGAAAAAAACCACTTCGTATAAGCCCATTTTGAAGAAATTTGTGCATGTAACATACAACGGTAGGTATTTGCCCTTAATCGAAAGAATATATTATATCTAGTGCTACTTCTTTCGAAAGAGACACAAGCTTTCAATGCTGTGAGGACCCTATAATGTGGAGGAGTTTGTGTCTTATTTTAGAACAGGTGAATGATAAATGTGAAGCATATGTTTGACCTATTCCATTTTATTTGTACAAACCTACTGTGGTTGTAATGTATGAATATTTTTTAAACTAATAAATTACTATACAGTCAGAATATTTTGCTCCTTGTTCATAAGATCAAATAAATGAAATGTATATCTTCTACTTTTATTTTTATTAAGTTAGCTATCAAGGTTATGTTACAAGAAAAAGTTCCTCTTGCATCAGAACTCCCTTCAACTATTTGGATTCCAATAGAGGGATATAATGTTCCATTATTCTTGATTCAACAATTGATGTCGTCAAGTCTTGAACTTTCAGTTCAAGAGGATAATAAATATTAAATCTTCACAAGCATGCATATGAAAATTATGTGAAAGCAATGCAATTTTCTTCCATGGCGAAAAATAATATATTTCAACAGTGATCTCTTGTATTTTTTCATGCAAATAACTAGAAAAGGAATCCTTTCTATCAATTCATATAACCGTTAATTATTTTCGTCCGAAACACATCTTTTCCAATTCATTCATTTTCCGAATAAATTCACATTCTGAGAAATACGCTAAGAATGTAGAAAGGGCAACATAGTGTTGACTTGGAACATAAAAATATTTTGAAAAACGTCATAACTTCGATACCGAGTGGAATGTGTCAAATTTCCAAGGCCAGAGTTGTGATTTTATAATTGTGAATGGAGTATAATTTAGTCAAAATCCCATTATGCGATTCTTATAGCGTATACATATTAAGTTCATGCTGGAGTCTTCAGTATCTCAGCTCACCTTTCCTTTATCAGGCCCACTAGGATCAGTTATCGCAATTTGTTTTCCATCCAGCTCTGCTTTGACCACAAAACCGTGATTCTCCCTAGGATTCTTGAACCACTCAGACACAGTTTCGGTCAAATCGAAAGGAATCCAGCTCCCTTGACCGTAAGGCTGCTGTATCGTGGTCGACACCACCTTCTGCAATTTCGACGTTTCGGGATGATTGAGCAGCTTCAGGACCTTGAAGATGTCAACCTTGATTTCCGGTAACGGATGCCTGTCGTGGCCTTCTATGTAGATGAAGAGGGAGGAATTGGCAACGTTGTACTTCGTTGTGCTGTCTGTGAGAGGAAAGTAGAGGATGTCGTGGTTCCGACTGTGACGCAATCGGGGATCTGTAACAAAAGAAAAGAAGATGTACGAGGGTATATTGAAAAATTCTTAGCCTACTATAGAACCAAACGAAATTTCAATATCGAAATACTGTATTAATTATTTATTACCTCCTCGTTGGAAGAAAATTTACGACCTTTTTAAACTTTTTCCAGTTGAGGAAAGAGATGATAGTCGGACGGAGCCAAATCTGCTGAAAAAGGGGGGTGTTCTAGTAATTCTAACCCTAAATTACGAATTTTTTGCATGGCAACATCAGATTTGTGTACTGGGGCGTTGTCCTGTAAAAACAAAACAACTTTGGATAGCCTTCCGTTTCTTTTCTCTTTAATTTTTTTCCGTAAGGTGGTCAGTAATGTCGAATAGTAATCTCCAGTTATTGTTCTACCCTTATCCAAAAAATCAATCATGATTACTCCATGGCAATCCCAAAAAACTGAAGCAAGAACTTTTTCAGCAGATTTTTGGACACGAAACTTCTTAGGTCTTGGAGAACCAGAGTGTCGCCATTCCATCGATTGTTGCTTTGTTTTTGGATCGTAGAAATGTACCGAAGTCTCATCCATACTAACAATTCGGTTTAAGAATAGAGGAATAGAGCACAGATGCTTCTACCCTTGCACGCTTTTGGTCAACATTCAAACATTCGGGGATCCATTTTGCAGAAATTTTTCTCATGTCCAAATTGACGAGAACTATATGATGAACGCGATCGTGTGAAATCTTCAGTGCTTCAGATATCCGTTTCAGCCCAATTCGACAGTCTGATAAAATCATGTCATGAACTGCATCGATATTTTCGGGGACTGACACATAAACTGGCCTTCCCGATCGGTCATCATCTTCAATGGAAAATTTACCTCTTTCGAAGCTTGAAGTCCAATTTTCACGGTCGCATACGAAGGACATTGATAACCAAGGGTATTATACCTTCGTAAATCTGCTTACCTCTTAACCCTTTTAAATACACGTACTTGATGATGGCTCGATACTCCAATTTTTCGATTTTTACAATTTCGGTGGACATATTTTTTTTTTTTAATTAATTGCGTAACTCTGGTTTACTTTTTTGACGTCAAACTCTACAATAACACTTCTAATAAGTTATTCTTCGTTGATATGGTATCGCAATATTTTGTTTATGCATGGAACTGGTCTAGGCTAACTAGATATCAATACATCCTCTTATTACGAGTGCTTCTTCACTTTCAGGTGAGGTCAAATTGATTATAAAGCTGTGTCATATTGTATTGTCCATCTATTGTAGTTTCTTCGACATTGAATCAGGTATGTGAAGGTGTCCTTCCCCGGTGTCCATCGTCAAAAGCCCCAACGAATTTTCAATCATATTCCGCTCCATAAAAAATTACAGCATATCCATTCAATATGTCATAAATATTAATAAGTTTATCGTGAAATCTAAAAAATTCGAGCGGCAAAGATGAAGACTAACCTACATTTCGTAAAAGGAATTCTTGACTGGCAGTTGGCAATAATTGATTATGGCAACATACTGGGCGTGCCTTGCAAAAAGTAACCATTGAAGAAGAGATGTTACTGCAGCTGAATTTATGCTCGGGATTATGTTAATCTCTGTGCTCGGATGGTGCGTTCCATCGAAGCCATACATCATTGAAACGTCTTGTCGTTATGTTCCTCCATCACTGATTATCGCTGCAGGCCAGTACTGACAACTGAGTTTTGATCGTTTCGATGATGAAATGTGTAAGGAGGAAATTTATTGACTCGAAGATGGGAACCAGAATATTAAAATCTCCAGGGGGATAAGTTGCAACGTAACAATTGTCATGGCATATACAAATAGCAAAAGAAGCATGTAAGCTCTCCTAAATATTGGCCCTTTTCACTATTTCGTCGACTAACCCATTGGGACTTTTATGCTCTGCCATGACGAGGTCTTAGAGATCGTTGTACTGTTACCAAACGAATTTCAATTCATTCTCGAGTTCCTGAGATTTTTTAACGATTTTTTTTGGCAACACTGAATTAACAGCTGACGCACGTTTCGTCTTGTCCCACTGTCAAACATCTTCAGGTGTATAACTATGAATCGCCCTTACAAACGAACAATTTGTCTCTAATTTGATGTACTTTCTTTTTCCCAGAACACTCAGTATAGGTTGAAGGAAGCATCTGATATTGATCAAGATATATCTCAAGATAAGCGTCCACCCACTTATACTCAAAAACAGCTGTTTTGATGAATAATTGGACGCTAATTGTGCAAAGCTGCTCTCACCGTTCTACACATGTGAGAACAGTATCTTAAATTTGTTTGGACCCTTTCTGAAGGCCGTAAAACTACTCCAGGTCCGGCTTCCACTTTGTCTTGCAAAATTCCGATTGAAATCACATTTTCCAAAAATCTAAATAGCAAAACTATTTAGATTTTTGGGTTCATCTCAAATTGTTGGTGAGTCAATTATAACATTGAAATACACTGCGCAAAAAAATTAACGCAAATTCTGAAAATCTCAATTTTAATGAAAGTTAACTCTACATTGACTTTATAACTTATTTTTTATGTTCTCTCGGGAAGGTTTTGAACGAAACAAGACACATTGAATGGAAGAAAAATTCAGGACTTCACCGAATCTTATGTGAAAGAAGAGAAAGGAACAATTTTCAAAATAGTGAAATGCTGATAAGTGATTTTATACTTGGTATTTCCACCCCTTGCGTTAATTACAGCTCGGCAACGACGGTTCATACTCAAAATGAGTGATCTTAAAATGTTCTGATCTAATCCTTCCCAGATTTCTCCGAGTTGGATTCCTAAGTCATTAAGAGTAGCTGGATGATTTTCTGAACTTCTCAGCCTTCTATTGAGGTTTTCCCAAACTTGCTCAATCGGATTAAGATCTGGACTTCTTTCTGGCCATTCCATTCGAGAGACTTCAACCTCTTCAAGGTACTCCTGAACGATGCGCGCACGATGGGGTCTGGCATTATCGTCCATAAAAATGAAATTTTCACCAAATGGCACTACATGCTCTTCAAGAATGTTCCTTTTATACTTATCAGCATTCATAGCTCCATTATCAACGACCACTAGGTCTGTGCGAGCAGTCAAAGATATTCCACCCCATACCATAATCGATCCTCCCCCGAAACCAGTAGTATTCAGGAAATTGCACTGAACATATCTTTCATGTTGACGTCTGTATACAAGGGAACGTCGATCACAATGGTAGAGGCAGAATCTAGACTCATCTGTGAAGAGAACTCTTTCCCAATCGGCCTCTTCCCAATGGATATGCTCTCTCGCAAAATCCAAACGCGCCCTTCGATGGGCTGGGGTAAGAGCTGGGCCTCTTGCCGCGACACGAGGCCTTAAATCATATTCTCTGAGGCGATTCATTATTGTCTGAGTGCTAATTTGCACCTCATGAGTTTGCTCAAGCTGATTTTGAAGGAGGCGAGCAGTTGCAAACCGTTGTCTCAACGAAGAAACTCCCAAGTAACGTTCTTGAATGGCAGTTGTTACCCGTGGTCTACCCTGTCCTGGTCTTCGGACATTCATACCTGTCTCCCTGAATCGCTGCAACATTCTGGACACACTTGTATGGGAAACTCCAAACCTTTCTGCAATTCTTGTGTATGTCCACCCTTCTTCTCGCAAAACTACCGCTTGGGCACATTCCTCTGGTGTCAAACTGCGTGTTTCGCGTTGCATAGCGATCGAGTGTAGAAAATCAAACGAAAGAAAAACTATTGATCAATAGAATTTGATCGAGAACAACTGATTTTAGAATGGAGCCAATACATTCAAAATCTGATAATATCATCTTTTTTTATTCCTGCTGGGAGAAAACATCTGTATTGAAGAAAACGTTGAAAGTGGATAACATATGCATGCATAATTCTGATAAAAATAATTATCATTGAGAACACCTTCAGTTGTAAAATAAATTTGAGATTTCCATAATGTGCGTTAATTTTTTTGCGCAGTGTATTACGTTTCAGAAAAATATGTTTTATTTATATTTTTAGTAAAGTTCATCGATTTTCCAGATAAACGACAGTTCAACAGTTTAACAGTTTTCCAATGGTAAAGTAAGTGTTTTCACTTCAAACCATCAGCATCTCCCAATTACTTTCGCTCTAGATTTCGCAGACAAGTTGAAAAATTTTTTTGTCGAGTACGATTCTGTATCATCTCAAGGAATAAACAGTTATCAGCTGATGATTTCCTGAACCCTCATCCGACCCAAAAGGTACAGTTAAGAGCGTGAAAAGGGCGAAAGATTATCAGAGATGCAACAGGTGGCCTCAGATTAGGATCGTAGGGACAGCTGGGTCCATAATCTAGATTCTAGTGTACCTGAAGGTATAACAGGTGGCTCGCTTTGTTTTCACTTTGATTCAGATTCAGGAACATTTTTAACATAATTTATGTTGAGACGTTTTTCTTTCTAAATCGGTATTCATGAGGAAAAAGACTGTCATAATATGTATGTTTATCGAAAAAAAAATTCTTGAAAAAAAAAACACGCATTCTGAATCGTTCGAAGACAAAAATGCAAATATCTATCGTCGATATTCCTCGAATTCTTCGATAAATCGCACGGTGAATCAGGAACCCATTAAACTGTTCAAACACTAGAAGGAGTTCTTGTAGAGGTATACAAAGAAAGCTGAGAGTCATATTTATCGTCCAGTTGGGCCGAAAACAAAACAGAATGCCACTTTAATCTGTTTATTTTCGAAGTAAGTGTGTAATTCATATTGAACTGGCAGGTTCACGGACATTGAGTGTTGCCTTTGAGCAATGCAATTTCCCTTTCAGCAGGCAGTACACTATTATAATAGCTGCGTCACAAGTCATAACCTACTGCGGTCGTATGCTTTGGGATCGAGATATTTCACCGATATACAGGCTGACTGACTCTTTCAATGGTTATGGAATTTGGTCAACTTCAACCATATTATGATCTCGATTATTATCCTTTTTATTATTACTTTTCACTCCAAGTGACACAATTGTGTCCCAGAATTTTTGGGTAATACTGAAAACTGTACAGAAGAGTATATAAGAGAAAAAATGCAAAACAAAATCTATACCCGGTGGAAATAATAAATAATACACCACAGGAATTGATGCTCTTCATTTATTGTGACTGTACAGGTTATGTCAATGGAGCTGCCGCCCTTTGTAGGGAAAGATACCCATTTCTTGTGTCTACTGACCAATGAGAGAATCCTTGGACTTGGGCATTCGATGCTTGGCATTTGTTTCCAAATTTAAACTACTTCTGGAATAAATGTGTCACTATTTATTCATTATATAAGCCTATTCCGAGAAAATGAGAAGATTCCCAGGACATGGTTATGGTCTCGAAAAACCAGAATGATTTCCCAAGCTTGACCTGAGTATCTTGACCTGAAATGACTTTCAATAAATGATCAGTCCAAAGGGTGTTTGAACAAAGAACGAAGATTGTTAATCAAGGAATATGGTACAAATATTACAGTGCAAGCGATCGATCCCATATTGTTAGAAATCTTTATATCAATACTATCTTTCAAAAAAGACTCAATTCTTGTGGACGAAGAAATTTTATTTTATCCAGATGTTGTCGTAGTGAGACTCAACAATTTCTATAAAGTTATTGTAGATACACCTACCTGAGAACACTTTCAATAAATGATCAGTCCAAAGGGTGTTTGAACAAAGAACGAAGATTGTTAATCAAGGAATATGGAACAAATATTACAGTGCAAGCGATCGATCCCATATTATTAGAAATCTTTATATCAATACTATCTTTCAAAAAAGACTCAATTCTTGTGGACGAAGAAATTTTATTTCATCCAGATGTTGTCGTAGTGAGACTCAACAATTTCTATAAAGTTATTGTAGATACACCTCATCAGGTAGGTACATGTCTTTTCTTCTCTCAATACTGGTAATCAGGTATGACCCATTTCGCAGGAACTGGAAGAGATGCAGTTTATGGGTGGTTATACCAACATAGGATCAAGAAAATATTCTATTCCCCAAAAAAAAATTATTACAAACTTTATATACTTTGAGAATTAGTTTTAAGATTTCTCGGATGCACCAAGACCCATGGTCCTTCCAAGGTCACTATTCGTTGTTACGAAGAACAGGTCCACAAAAAACGTATACTCCCTTTCGGAGGGTGACGCAACGTTCAAATCTTGATATCATGCTCTGCCGGTTCAATTTTTTCCCAAATCGACCTTGGACAACGCCGGGTGTTCTGTTGCGAGTGCACTTTAATTTGCGGCAATTGCTGATAGAGGGGTCAGTGTTTGGGTCAGCAGGGGCCGACATCAAGGTCGCCTTTGGCCGACTTACGTTCCAGAGATGAGAGAAAACGCATGGAGCGCTGATGATGACCCGGTGAAATTCTGGAGGATGATTCTTGCACTCCAATTCAGAAATGTATTCTCTTATATGGGGTGTTTTTTCAGGGTGATTCAACTTTCGATTGGGATAACTGTGATTTGACAGAAGATAGAAGCCATGTTGTTTTGACATTTCTATTCAGTGAACATTGACAAATATTCATGGAAAGACTAACGCCGTAATAACGTTAACAAATTGTTGGAATTCATTTTCAAAATCAGTGTTCTATTCGCTAATCTTATAGAGCACTTCGTGAAATTTACTGTTCACATAATCGTCCATCAGAGCAGCTTATTCGTCGAACTATCGATAGATTTCGGACAATATTTTCTCTGCTCGATGCAAGATCAACAACAAGACAAAGAACTGTACGTACAGAATGAAATAACGCTGCTGTAAGTGATAGTGTTAATGAAGATCCAGATTTGTCTATTCGTCGACGTTCACAACAAGTTGGACTATGTGCATCCACCACATCGAAAATTTTGCGTAAAGATCTTGGTCAACACCCATACAAGATCCAAATGGTTCAAGAATTAAAGCCTCTTGACCCTTGCAAGCGTTCGTTTGTTGATTGGGTCCTAGAACTGCTTGAAGTTAATCCATTTTTTTGTCGAAAAATTGTGTTTAGTGATGAAGCTCATTTCTTGTTGAACGGCTACGTAAACAAGCGAAATATGGAATGAAAACAATCCTCAGGAAGTTCTGCAGGTTACATTGCATCCTGAAAAATGCACTGTATGGTGTGCTTTACACGCTGGAGGCATCATCGGTCCATATTTCTTTAAAAACGATGCTGGAGCTAATGTAACAGTGAATGGTGCTTGTTACAGATCGATGATCAATGATTATTTGTTTCAAAACTTGAATGGTATCGACCCAGAAGTGTTTCGGTTCCAACAAGATGGTGCGACACTTCATGATGGTACCGTAACAATTGATTCATTGAAAGAAATATTTGGCGATAACTTCATTTCGAAAAATGGTCCAATCAATTGGCCTCCAAGACCATGCGACATAATTTAAATTGATTATTTCTTTGGGGTAATGTGAAGTCTATGGTTTTTGCTGATAAACCAGAAGCAATAGACGCTTTGGAAGCCAACATAGTTTTTGTAATTGCTGAAATAACGCCTGAATTACTCGAAAAAATGGTCCAAAGTTGGTCTGAACGAATGCGGTTCCTCATAGCTAGGACATTATTTTTTAAACATAAATGTCACGAAATTATTTTCCAAATTAAAAAAAAATTGGCTTCAATCTTAATTTAAATGTATTTTATTTCAATTTTTAGTTCTATCACTTCAAAAAAAATATGTGGAAAAAACTTGAAAGATTGAAACAGACCCAAAATGTCTGAACGTCTTCAAACTTTGTGGAACAGTGTATATTTAATTTTCTTCGTAATTCAATATCCTATTTATTCATTAATTTATTTATTTATTTATTTATTTAGATAATTAGGAATACAAACAGGTGACAACTACCCAACACAGTATCCACTATTTTGAAATACAAAGTATGTCAAAGTGAACAATAAATTTTCTTACGTGTAGAAATAGATAACTAATCTAATAAAACAATTTTATAGTATAACAAGAAAATTTAAGAATACAGGGTCTTTCACGAGGAATCTCACCCATATATATACGGGAAACTACTGAACGTATTTTCATGAAATTCAGCACTTATAAGTATTTCACGATGCTGATGAAATCTAAAATATTTTCAAGGCATGAGCACCTCCGGTTTTTCCGGAAATGACGTCAACTTCCGTTTTTCAAATTAGAACACCATTTTTTTATTGCAGAAATAGATTCCTTAGAAAATTTCAAGTTATTTTGATGTAACATTTTTCAGTTTTGGTTGGAAAATTCTCTCTGAGCGGGAAAATTCGAAAAAGAAATCGAAAATAGAGCTCCGCTGAAACAAGAATAACTTCGAGGTTTTTGGATGGAAAATTTTCATTTTTGGGATTTTTCAAGATGTAAGATTGATGTACCCACTTTAAAAATCGAAATCGCGATTCATGATACAGGGGGTGAAAAAATCGCTTTCAAAGTTAGGGATGAAAAAATCGTGAAAAATCAATTTTTTCAAATTAGAACCCTATTTTTTATGGCAGATATTGAATCTACGTTAAAAAATAATGTGAGTGTATGCATCACACCCTTGCCCTAAAGTGGATATTTTCTGAGTTATTCACAAAAAACTGTTTTTCGTCTTGAATTTTCAGCTATTTCTTTTCCCTTCACGCCAAAAAGATGAAATTTTCAGGAACTGTTACTTAAACCATGTTTTAGATTTTACTACCCTAATATGCAATAGAAAGAAGTTACAGGTTGTTCCTAAATAGATGGCGAATTTGGATTCGAATTTGTATCGGAAACTTCTTCATTTCAACTAATCGGCCATCGGTTTTCTCTCCAGTGATAAATAAATAATTCCTTATGAACCATATGCAAAAACTTACCATGTTTTACATTCTTTTTTTTTTAATGATAGGAGAACAGAGTTTTGCGAATCTATGATGATTCGATTTCAAGAGAATGAAAACTTTTTGGACTGTATAATTTGGACAGATGAATCTAAATTCACAAAGAATGGTTCTTTCAATAGGCATAACAGTCATTATTGGGATGAAGAGAAAGACCACCACTTCAGACAATGGAACTTTCAAGAGACCTGGAGTTTCAATGTTTTTTGCGCCATCAAAAATAATGCAATTCTCGATGTTCACATTTATGATGGGACTTTAACTGGTAAGATAGAACACTACACATGTTTGCATTATTTAAAGAATGTTCTCCCTTAGGAGATAGATATTCTGACATATTGACCCAAATAATTGAGCCGCTAGTACAGAACCATAATGACTTATGGTATCAACAAGATGGCGCGCCTCCACACAATTCACTCAATGTGTCAAATATCCTCTACAGGCTATTTGAAGATCGATGGTTGGCGAACAATGGTCCACATCTTTGGCCACCACGTTCTCCCGATTTAACTCCTTTAGACTATTATGTTTGGGGTAGGATAAAAAATATTGTCTACTCAACTCCCCTGACTGATAAAGAGGACTGCATAGAACGAGTCAGAAATGCGTTCAGGTTTGTTTAGATTTTTAGATTCATAGTTTTGAAACTCAATTTGGTTTTTAAACACTTTTGCAGATCTCTTCCTCCCGATTAAATAAGAAGAGCAACGCACGAAGCATTCCTGAGACGTATAAATAAATGTCTAGAAATTAACGGTCCAAACTTTGAGCATCTTCTCTAGTTATAACTGCGAGAGTTTGCCATGGTTCTTCTAATAGTAACTTGAAGTCGGTTTCAAGAAGGGGTGAAAAATCTACAGCATGGTTCAAATAACAGTTCCTGAAAATTTATCTTTTTGGCGTGAAGGGAAAAGAAATAGCTGAAAATTCAAGACGAAAAAACGTTTTTTGTGAATAACTCAGAAAATATCCATTTTAGGGCAAGGGTGTGATGCATTCACTCACATTATTTTTTAACGTAGATTCAATATCTGCCATAAAAAAATGGGGTTCTAATTTGAAAAAATTGATTTTTCACGATTTTGTCATCCCTAACTTTGAAAGCGATTTTTTCACCCCCTGTATCATGAATCGCGATTTCGATTTTTAAAGTGGATACATCAATCTTACATCTTGAAAAATCCCAAAAATGAAAATTTTCCATCCAAAAACCTCGAAGTTATTCTTGTTTCAGCGGAGCTCTATTTTCGATTTTTTTGTCGAATTTTCCTCAGAGAGAATTTTCCAACCAAAACTGAAAAATGTTACATCAAACTAACTTGAAATTTTCTAAGGAATCTATTTCTGCAATAAAAAAATGGTGTTCTAAATTGAAAAACGGAAGTTGACGTCATTTCCGGAAAAACCGGAGGTGCTCATGCCTTGAAAATATTTTAGATTTCATCTGCATCGTGAAATACTTATAAGTGCTGAATTTCATGAAAATACGTTCAGTAGTTTCCCGTAAAAATATGGCTGAGGTTCCTCGTGAAAGACCCTGTATAAAGAATGAAAAATATGGTACCGAGAAGCTAGAAAAGAAAGTGAACAAAAAAAGAGAAGAACACCTATTGACATAAGTAAGTTTTTTTTGTATTTTTGTTTTATTGAATTTTGACTTAGATAAAAGAGGTCAATATTACCCAGAGAGTTATAACATCGCATCATCCAACAGAGAGGAGAATTCATAGCACTATTAGTGAAAGCGAATATATCAGTACTTCTGAGGGAACGACAAGGAACTTGGAAGGTTATGGAGGAAAGAAGGTTAGGACAATTATAGGTACTGTTTAGGAGCTTATATATGAAAAAGACATCACTGATCCTTCTTCTATTTTCAAGAGAAATGAAACCAAATTGATTCAAACGAAGAATATAGTTTTCTTTTGTCCATAGACTTGTCTATAGACTTTTCACAGCATTTTTCTCATGAATCTTTCAATCTGCTGAAATAACATCGTTTGCCCGTCTAGGCCGGCACCCATCTTTTTCTCCTGGTCTCCTCCCAACCACCAGGTCCATTTCGTATGCACCTACGTATCGATTATCGCAAATGCATTTACGGAGGTATTCCACGCGTGAAGGAAAACATGCGTACGCCGTTTCCAGGAACAATAAAGATATCAATTATGTAAATTATTACTCACAAATTGCGGTAAATTTGCGAACACAAGGGTCGGAAACACGCAACCATCGGCCAGGGACGTACGTCACTCGGGATTTGATTTCTCATTGTTGTGCTTTGGTCCGTCTCCTCCATAGCAACAAACGGACGCACAAAGTTTACCGAAAGCTCTGGACGTGATTCACGGCTTCGGATTCATCGGGTGTTTTCATGTGGACTCATTGGATATTTTCTGGGAATTTTCATCGGGTGTCTTAACTCAAATGAATAAAATAATATAGTATTTACTTCGTCGCCAATATAATGTTTCGTCTCCTCTGTCTCCTCATACCTATGGATGGCGCCCACGAAGATGCGGACTAAGTCTTCCTAATGAGTCTCTGCTGACCTAGGTTTGCCTTAACACCATAAAACAACTGGCCAGAGGCAATAAAGTGTCTCTACTATGGGTGCCACAGCATTGTGGTGTTGATGGAAATGAAAAAGCCGATGGGCTTGCGAAAAGTGCATCACGGTTAACACCTGCTGGACCTGAGCCTTTCTGTGGGCTTGGAGAAGACCAATATAAGGCAGCGGTTCAACAATGGGAGTTAGGCGACATAATAACCTTGTGGAGAAAAACTCCTGGACTTTGCGAAAGTCAGCAGATGAGATTTGTGGACTCTGTGGATCAGAAGCAGAAACAGCTGAACACATGGTATGCAAGTGTTCAGGGATGGCTGGTCTAAGAACCATTCATATGGGGAAACCGTTCCTGGATACCCACGAGGTAACGGTCAAGGCTCCTAGGGATGTTGTCCGTCTTATCAACACCATAGACAACCTCCTTGGGTTTGAATGAATGAGTAGTTAACAGAAGATCCATGCGGTCGCAGTTCTTAGGAAGACTAACTCAGCCATAACTATTCCAGTTCAAATAATATAATAATAGTAAGTCTTCCAAGTAGCCCCTCCTCTGATCTTATCTTCCGAGCGGTCCCTCGGGCGATATAATATGGGAAGACATCTTGTTAACTGCGATCTCTTGAGGAGAATTTTCCAGAATAACCAAGAGAATTAACCCTTTCCAATTTGAATATGATTCTGTTCCATCCCTGTGCGTAGACGAATTCCAAATCAACAGAAACCAAAGCGAGAAGACAAAATGCATGTGTACATTTACACGAAATGCATAATGCATGTACTGCATGTTTCCTCATTTCCTGATTATTCGATAGGGTTATGGTGCTTAAAAAACCTTGACATAATATCTTGTTGATGATCGCAAAGGCTTCCGACGTGAGTCACAACATCGGGGATGCCAGGGTATTCTTGAAATTGAAAGTACGCCTTTTAACGCTAAACGCATAGTGGAACTGGAGGGTTTGTTGAGTCACGGAAGACATTAACTGCATCTACCCTTGCATATATTGAATTTCAATTAGTTGTGGTAATTCTAGTTACGCGATGGACATGTGAGATGTTCTTTTGTTGGAAGAAAAACGGCAATTTGAAAGGGGATTTGCGAAAGAAGATACACTGTATTCATGAGCAAATTAAGAAGTTTTGAGGAAAAGTCAAGTGGTTTAGAATGACGTTATGAGAATGTCAAATTCTGTTAATTCGAGGATATATTGAAAAATTCTTAGCCTACTATAGAACCAAACAAAATTTCAATGTCAAAATATTTTATTACTCAACATATTCCACTCTAGATTGAATACATTTATTACAGCGAACCTGCAACGTCTCTAGATCGTTCAAAAAGAAATGTTTCTTCTTTCTCTGCAAACCAGTCCTCCACAGCTTTTATTACCTCCTCGTTGGAAGAAAATTTACGACCTTTTAAACTTTTTTTCAGTTGAGGAAAGAGATGATAGTCGGACGGAGCCAAATCTGGTGAATAAGGGGGGTGTTCTAGTAATTCTAACCCTAAATCGCGAATTTTTTGCATGGCAACATGAGATTTGTGTACTGGGGCGTTATCATGTGAGAATAAAATACCTTTGGATAGCTTTCCGCGTCTTTTCTCATTAATTTTTCCCGTAGAGTGGTCAGTAATGTCGAATAGTAATCTCCAGTTATTGTTCTACCCTTATCCAAAAAATCAATCATGATTACTCCATGGCAATCCCAAAAAACTGAAGCAAGAACTTTTTCAGCAGATTTTTGGACACGAAACTTCTTAGGTCTTGGAGAACCAGAGTGTCGCAATTCCATCGATCGTTGCTTTGTTTCTGGATCGTAGAAATGTACCTACCCAAGTCTCATCCACAGTAGCAATTCGGTTTGAGAAGTGTACATCATTTTCAAAGCGAGCACAGATCGAACGCGATGCTCCTACCCTTGCACGCTTTTGGTCAACATCCAAACATTTGGGAATCCATTTTGCAGAAAATTTTCCCATGTCCAAATTCACGTCAACTATATGATGAACGCGTTCGTATGAAATCTTCAGTGCTTCAGGTATCCGTTTTAGCCCAATTCGACGGTCTGATAAAATCATGTCATGAACTGCATCGATATTTTCGGGGACTGACACAGAAACTGGCCTTCCCGATCGGTCATCATCTTCAATGGAAAATTTACCTCTTTTGAAGCTTGCAGTCCACTTTTTCACGATCGCATACAAAGGACATTGATCACCAAGGGTTTTGAGCACATCTTCGTAAATCTGCTTACCTCTCAACCCTTTTGAATACAGGTACTTGATGATGACTCGATACTCCAATTCTTCGATTTTTACAATTTCGGTGTACATCTTTTTTTTTATTTATTGCGTAACTCTGGTTTACTTTTTGTACGTCGAACTCTACAATAACACTACTAATAAGTTATTGTTCGTTGATATGGTATCGCAATATTTTGTTTATGCATGGAACTGGTCTAGGCTAACTAAATATCAATACATCCTCGTATAAGGTGATTTTTTAAGAGCTATTGGAAATTGAAAAAGCACATAAAATTCAGAAAAATGCATGAAATCTTCATTTGGATCGGTAGTACAGTCCATATAACTTAATGTTCGAAGATTATTTAATGCAAATGTTGGCCGTGGTTCATTCGCTTAGTCCAATTTTGGCATACTCTTTCCAACATTTCGGCCGATATCACACGAATAAATGCTTCAATGTTGTCTTCCAATGCGTCAATCGACGAAGCATGCTTGTCAGTATAGACATGAGCCTTAACATAGACCCACAAAAAATAGTCTAAAGGCGTTAAAACGCACCATCTATGAGTGCAATTGACCGGTCCCAAAAGTGTAATGAACTGTTCACCGAACTTGCCTTTTAATTGGTTCATTGTTTCGCGTGCTTTGTGGCATGTAGCACCGTCTTGTTGAAACCACATGTCATGCAAGTCAAGCTCTTACATTTTGGACAAAAAAGTTTGTTTTCCTCTCACGGTAGTGCTCGAAATTCACAGTCACGTTGCGATTTGCATCATCTTTGGAGAAGTATACCGTCCAATGATGCCACCAGCGCATAATCCGCCACAAACAGTAACATTTTCTGGATGCATTGGTAGATCTTGCAATGCTTCTGGCTGATCTTCACTTCAAAATCTACAATTCTGCTTATTTACGTATCCATCGAGCCAAAAATGAGCTTCGCCGGTGAACACAATCTATATATATATATATATAAAAGAAAGATGTTGGTTACACCATTTATAACTCGAGATCGGATGGACTGTTTGTTATGAAACTTCATATATGGATTCCTCTACGATCTGGTTATTATAAAGCACAATAAAACTTTGAAAAAATCGATGAAAATTTTACTTATACAGGAAATGCTTTTCCTCCTTTTGAGTAAGGCCACTAGATGTCGCTACAGTTACAGTTACGCTACCGCTTATTCGTTGGTACTTCGTTTGATATTCTCTGCGTTAGATGGCGATATAAAAAGATAGTGTGTACAGTGACTATATTCCCTCTATAGTCACTGTAATATAGTGTGTAATCTGAGTTGTCTACAACTTTGCGCTGTTGGGCAAAACCAAAATGTCTTAGCGTAGGAGTACAGATGTCTAAAATGATTAGATTTCGTTGAGATATGAGAAAAGTTTCGTTCTTACCACTTCAGATGTCCCTATTCACATATTATGACTGATGATTATTAGTTATTTTTATAGTTTTATTTATTCCAAATAACGTAATCGTGAAGGTACTATATTTGACATTATCACAATTAAATGACGATGAATTTGTTGAGGCTTTCGCGGCCATCGATTGATGTCATCTGTTCTTTTTTCGAGCCTTTCGGTCGTGGTGGTTTGAAATGGTCAAAAAAAGAACATATGACATCAATTACCGTTTAATTTACATAGGGCTCATAGTACCATGAAAGGCTATTAACAGATCAAAAAGTGGTTGAATATCACAGTGAATTTTTATCGAAATTTCAAGTAAATACGATTTTGGCGATCAGTTTCAATCGTGAATTGTCCGTTCTCATCTTTCCTCATAATTTTTGAAACGTTTTTGAATTTCTGTTTGGATAATAAATATATTTGCGGAAATAACTGAATCCAAAATTGCCATTATGAGTGATTGACATATTATTTTTGTGTATCTGTTCTGTGTGATAGCTCATATCCATGGAAACATTTGACAGTTCAAAAATCAGAGTGGATTTGTGAAATCCACCGTAAGTATCATTAGGGCGGAACAAAGTTCGCCGGGCCAGCTAGTTTTTCGATAAAAAGTGGATCTTTCGACCTCTCAAGAGCCCATTCACCAAAAATTCTGCCTTATGGTAGGTTGTTCGGCTTCGATTCGTGCACCAGGTGTATTTCGAAAGGCTTCACACCCAAATCCTTCCGCAATATTTTCCACATTGTTGAGTAACAGAGGCCCAATTTCTACGAACGGCGCTGAATCGATGATTGATGATCATCACTAACATTGGCCGATACAGCTGCGACATTTTCTTCAATTCGAATTGTACGTGTAAGGGTGTTGGTGATTTTATGTCCAACAATGTGAATTTGGTGCGAAATTCATTCACAATAGCCCGAATAGCTGCTGAAATGCATCCCAGAGGCCCCAACAGTCCGCGAAGGCAAGACCCTGCAAGTCCAACGACCCAATTGCGCTCTTTCCGGTCGGCAGGACCTCAAATCCTCCAATCGTCGGTAAACGAGGTCGTTGCATTTTCGATTGTATGATCCACCATCGGGAATTATTCAATTGAAAAGAATGCAATACGGCAAAAATAAAATTATTATATAATTGTGGCCGAGATGTAAGTGACCTTACGCTATGAGAAAGAAGAAGAGAGGTCGTCACCATTAAATTTCGGAAAATTGTTTCGGGACTCATGTGCATTGTCCGAGATTCAATTCGGGAAGCGTTGCACTCTTATTGTGGTCATCAGGATGGTCGTTAAGGATATTGAGCGTGTGAGGGACTTTTCGTTTCGATGGTTTGGGGCCCCGTAACCTAATTCAATTATGAATCCATTCCCTCGATAAATTCACCATTCGTTTCAGTTACATGCTCATTTCAGTATGGGAAGAATAATAAATTCTCATTGGGAGCTCCCAGAGATATCCTCAATGCAACCAGAATAAGAAATACACACTGATTCAGCCTTGTTTTTTTCTGCCAATGAAAACTGCTGCTCTGTTTGGCTTAACTGTGCTCATGTCCATAAAATTACAAAATACAGGGAGAGTCTTTGACTCGTACATATATTTCAACTGTAGATTCTTGAGGCCAAAGGAAACCTTTTTTTCATTTTCCATTTTTCCGAATTCGGCTCTGTTGAAGAGATATACCCATTTGAAAAAGAAATAGGCCAAATACGTGCCGGATACGATTCTCTGCAAACACCTAAAAGTTCATATTTTTCGATTGAAATTGATGTGATTATTAGATGTTCTGGGTGATACATTTAGGAAATAATCAAGCACCAACCTTATTCGAATAAGAATGTTCAAACACGATATTTCCTTAAAAACACTTGGTTTTGACCGATTATTACTGCAATTGAAAAGCCATATTTCTCCCACCGAAATAAGTTCCTTCTTCGATTTTCCTGAAGATAAGTCTGTAAACACTAATAATTTGTTCATATTCTCCTCGATATTCAAAAACTATCATTTAAGAATCTGTTTTCTCACTGAAATGAACTAACTCCATCAACCTAGGAATAGGATTCGAGGTCAATGACCTAATCCAACCCATCTTTTGTGATATTTCAAAAAACTTTTGAGAAGACGATGCCAGATTACTGATTTGCTCTTCAAACAATGGTATAGGCGAAACCAAGCAAGCAGGACGCCCCCTATCGTTAATGGATGAACTATCGCAAGGGCAGTAGTTTTGTTTACATCTTTCTTAGAATTCAATTTCATCTCCCACACTTTTGGGATTTTATTATTACATATCTGTACATAAACGGTTTTTCCATCATAGAGATGTTAGTCTTGACGAAGTCGATAAAGATTCTGACAACATTGTTAACTTGTTAAGAGACCAGAGAAGAAATAATATTCGATATTTCATACAGGGAAGCATCCAGATTATTCTTGAAATTCATGATTTTTTCCTCAAATTTCATCGTATAAAATTAGGAATAACTCGAAAACAACGCGTTCTACTGAAAAAACATAGTAATACTTTAATTATCTAAAATGATTGATTTTATAGTATAGTTTTATAGTATTTTTGCATGAATTTATGAGTCGACTACCCTGTAACTTTCAAACCAGGAGGAATATTGAATGAGATTTTATCGAGGAATATGCACGATGAATAGAATAAACAATCAAACAAAATTCAGTTCATTCGAAATATCGGTTCCGAAGAGAGTTTTTCTCATGAATTTTCGACACCCTGTATCTTTCAAACGAAAGAGAAATTTGAAAAATGGTACGGAAATGCAAGGTTTCTCATAAATTTCGTTTTTGAAGCGAATTGTGTATTTATTATGGACGATTCAATAAAGTGTTCTCATTTTAGCAGAATTTTAAAACTATTTGGGCAGTTTTTGATGGAAATAGGGTTAATTTTTTGCATTTTTTGCATGAAATCAGATATCTATGTGCATTTTATTATAAGCTGTGTGTTGGAACTCTTCAAGCTTTTATGGGAATTGATATTTTGATTATTTCTGAATGAATGATCGCCTGTGGACAGGAAATGTGCGAATAATTTCCAGAAATAATGAATATTCTTAATGCGTACAAAAGATGGCGCCGCTATAGAACTTTATCATTTCTCAGGTGGCTGATAAAATAAAGGAAAACTTCGTAACCAAGGTTACAGGTTTGAAAGTCGCCATATTAGATTTTCAGAATGTTTTTATATGCATGTGACGATATTGAGAAAAAAATTGCTTATTTGAATGAATAAGAAGGTGAATATGAGAATGGATTGCAAATTGTGATATTGAATTTCTATATTTTGTTTCAGAATCCCTGAATATCCAGGATGTTTCTGACTGAAAGAGATTATATGTAATGAAGAATGGGAAAAGCTTTTCAAACCATGGATATATGATATATGGACTGTTATCAATGTGAATACAATGAATGAATGAAATATTTCACAATATTTCAACTTTTATTCAGGCAGCAGCTGTACAGCTGTATTTTTAATGTGACATTGAAAGTGAAGGAATTGAGGGAAAAATCTTTTGAAACATGGATAAATGCACAAAATTCAAAGTGAGTACAAAAGTTGACTGTTATTTGCAATATTCCCATTCTGCATTTATAGGTTTCTGGCAAATGTGTTGAATGAGCCCCGCAGGGGCTCCTTTAAAGACAGCTTTAAAAGTTGCCGCTTCTTTCCCTAGGGCCAAAAGTCACCAATTTTTTTTCTGTATGACGTTGAAACTACGGGTTTTTTCGGGTTCTTTTTGCATAGAGTGTTCGAGGCGGATCACAAAATATGAGTGCATAGAAAATTTTGACATTATCATCGAATAGAATTTTGGTTTTTCGAGACCATGTTTTTTTTAGGTTATGGTTGTCAAGGTTACTTCTTATTGTTTGATATTTGACAAAACACTCTTTACCTTGCCTAACTGTTGGTTTCTTTTACAGTTGAATACGAATCTAACTTTAAAGGAGGATGTACCGACAATGTGAATCTACCTAAAAGGTGAATCTACCCAAAAGGTGAATCTACCTAAAAGGTGAATCTACTTAAAAGGTAGATCTACGCGCTCTACTAGTTCTAAAAAAAGTCATAAGGAAATTTGGAGTTCGGAATAAATTTCTTATGATTTTCACAACAAGAGTTTGATTCTTGATCTTTCTCAAAAAGATTCTGGTTTTTATCTATCCAGGAAAAATTGGGGTCTTTTGAATTGTCTTAGGACCATGATCGTAGTTTGGAGAATTATAGATATTGGCAGAAGAAAATTTCGTTCATTTCAAGCAATTCCCTAAAAATTCATATATTGTAAAATCAAAATTCATCTCGGAAATATTCAAGCGGGAGGACTCAGAATTCCATTGATTCGAGATGTGAGTGTGGTGAAGAAGAGCCAACTAGTGACCATTTGGTCAATAATTTTCCAGTGTTTGAACTTCCAGATGGGTTTGAGGCTATTAGATTATTACAAAATACTTTGCCATCCTCGTCGGAGAAATGATGAAGAAATTGTAGTCTAAGAAGAAGATGCCCTTCAATATGAATCACAGCTTCAGTGAACGAATTCAATATTTCTACTCTTATACGGGAGACAGAGTTTTTGTTTAGGTTTTTACGTGGCCTTGCATGATACCCATAACTGTATGGTGCCCCGTTTTACATTACCCCTACTACAACTCAGATCAAAATTTAATTATGTCTGAATTACAACCCTTAATCCAAGCAAACCTTGAGTTATCAGCTGATAACCACTCACACACGAGTTGATTGAGAAAATTGGCAATAAATCGATGACCCTTAATAACAGTCTGCCATCAAAAATTTCTGCCTATGGAAACGTGTCGACACACGCTCTCTTAGGGGTCAAAGCACTCACATTTGGGAGTAGGCGTTCGAATCTTCCGGGGAAGTTGACACTTAACCCCGAATATCGAAAAGACGGGGCCTCTAATTTTAACCACAAGCCGCTCAGCTGATCGCCATATATTCGTGGGACCCGACCCAGTGTTCCACCATCCTGCGAGATACACTAGCTGTCCTAGAAATTGGACTCCCAAAATTCATTCATTCCATTTCGGTTAGAGTTTTAAGAACCATTTCATAGTGAATTTCAATGCGTTGTGGAAGCCTCTGTATCGTTCCATTTTAATTAAATGGCGTAGTTTCTATTTGTCAAATGTCAAAAATGACAACTTCAACAGTGACATCTACCGAAATGGCGGGCTATTCAAACTTACACACTCCAGATCTATAATCGCTGGATAGCGACGAGGAGAATGCAATGGGATCGAGAAAGTGAAAGATAAGTTATCTTATCCCCTCAAGTCAATAGGTGTACGCATCTAACACGTGACCGTTGGAACCTGCTGATTAAATAGCGAAAATTCGGACGGTTGGGGTCAGATCTGATTGTAAGGTCGGTGACGTAACGACTGATGCAGTAATTGGCACAGACAAACGCCAGACGTAGATAATTGCGATGGCTGGATTCATCATCGGACATCATTTGTTAGATGCCGGCTAACCGCTAGATTCTGCTACTACCGATCTTTCGTTTTTGATTGAAAGGTGCGTGGTGAAGTCAAACCACATCAGCTTCCACCAATGATCTATATCGACCATCAAGAATTTGAGATAAATAAAACCATAAGTGTTTGATTTGGTTTGATTGAAGAAAACCAAATACTTCTTGCAGGAGAATCTTCCATCCAAGAATGTCAGGTTGAAATTGACTAAGAAATATTCTTAATCTATGGAACCCAGCAGCAATAAGACTCCCACAGCAGTGCTATAGGTCATACTTTGTCTGCCTCCATTACATGCTACATGCTAGCAAATGTGTATATGAGAACAGAAAACCAATTTGGTCGCCATTCTGAAAGGTGAAATCTGCGATGATCTGAATTTCCCTAGTTGGGCACGTTCCCACAGCTCCAGCCATGCATGCCCAGGCTTGTCTTTGGATCTTGTCGAGAGTATTACGAGTGCTGAGTTTCTATGGGTTTCAAAATCATGACGTACATCCATTGCAGTATTTTAGAGCTAGGGTTCAAGGTCTTGCCAGAGTAACTGGCTGTAAAGAGCTGATTTCCCTTTCATGACAGCACCATGCAACAATTTCACATATCACCAAATATTGACAGACTTCTCAGGACCCTCCCAAACAGGGCATTTTAGTGTTGAAGGAAAAAGCCGATGATCTTGCGGAAAATGCATCAAGGTTAACACCTGGAGGACAAGAGCCTGTCTGTGGGCTTGGGAAAGAACAATATAAGGCAGCGGTTCAACAATGGGAGTTGAACAACAGAATAACCTTCTGATGAAACACTCCTGGACTTACTCAGTCCAAGAAATTCGTGAGGATTTCACCGACCAAAACCAGTGAGCATCTAAAGCTGTCATAAGCTTCGGGTGATGGTAGGTCTGCTGACGGAGCAGGGTCAGAGCAAACATCATTTGTACCGTATTGAATCCCATGTTGATGATGGTTTGCAGAATTGTCAGGGAGGTTTTAGGAAAAATAGGAATTGTTCTAATCAGGTTCTTAGTATCACTACTTTCATCGAATCAGGTTTTAATGAGAAATTAAAAACAGGAACAGCATTCGTCGACTTATCATCGGCTTATGATACTGTTTGGAAAGACGGTTTAATTTTCAAACTTCTTAAACATTTGAAATGTGGGAAAATGGTTAGTTTAATTGAGAATATGTTGACGTACAGGAGACTTCGTGTTTTTATTGATGGTGATAGTAGTAGTTTCAAGACTTTGAATAACGGACTTCCCCAAGGATCGGTGTTGTCACCCCTTCTTTTTAATTTATATTTGAGTGATATTCCTGATACTTCCTCCGAGAAATTTATCTATGCAGATGATATTGCTCTTGCCTTCCGTCATTCTGATTTCAACATTCTTGAGAATACTTTAACTGAAGATTTAGAAATTTTGAGGAACTATTTTCTGGAGTGGCCTTTATGCCCGAGTCCCACTAAAATAGAGGTGTCGTGTTTTCATTTGAATAATCATCAAAAACATAAAACTTTGAGGGTTAGTTTCAACAATATAGTTTTAAATCATAATTTCACTCCCAAGTATCTGGGAATAAAACTGAATTCTTCTTTGACTTTTAAGGCTCATTTGCAAAGTTTACGTCTAAAGTTGAAGACAAGGAATAATATAATTCAAAAAATAAGCTGGTACATCCTGGGGTGCCGATGCTACCACTCTTCGTACGGCTGCTTTAGCCTTGGTTTTTTCTGCAGCTGAATACTGCTGTTCTGTTTGGTTGAATAGTTCCCATGTCCATTGATGGGCAACTCAATATTTCTATGAGGATTATAACTGGAACCATTAAATCTACTCCATAAGCTTGGTTACCAGTTCTTTCTAACATAATACCTCCTCATATTCGTAGACTGGTTGCTGCCATGAAGTCTTGGGATAAATTTCATTCCTTTCCAAATTCATTTCCTATTATGAGTTATATGCCAGATACAAGTCTATATGGATAAATAATTTTCTTTATTCTAAAAAAAAATCATAAAGAAATTTGGAGTTCGGAATGGACTTCATATGATTTTTTAAATAAAAGTTCAATTCTCGATCCTTCAAAGAGAGTTCCCGGTTTTCATCTGTCTAGGAAAAATGGGTGTCTTCTGAATCGTCTTAGGACAGGTCATGGACGTTGCGACGTTGTAATAGTATGCTCTTCAAATGGAATGCCATTGATAGCCCGAGATGTGAGTGTGGGCATGAAGAGCAAACTATTGACCATTTGGTCAATCATTGTCCACTATATAAATTTCCAGATGGTTTCAACTATATTCATTCAGTTTCTGATTCATTTTTGAGATGGGTTGGTACCTTCAAAACAATTTGAATATATTAGTGGATTTTGCTTTTGGTTTTTGTTTCAGATTATTTGAAAATGCTTTGTCAACCCCTTTGAAGAAATGAAGAAAGAATTACATTCGAAGAAGAAGATGCCCTCCAATATGAATATTTGTAAACAAATCCAATATCCCTACACTTATACGGGGAGACAGAGTTTTTGCTGAGGTTTTTATCTGGGCTCTTGCATCATACGCAGAACTGTATGGTGCCCCGTTTGACATTCCTCTGCTAATATTGAGATTAGGAGCGGGGAATCGATCAATATGTTTGTTTGAATGATCTGTTCCTTGTTGCCTTTTCGAGACACATGCCATATTTGGAAACAAATCTGTACAGCTCCATTTCATAAGAATATTTATATATATACCGTATTGGAAAGGCAGGAGATGAGATTTGTAGGATCTGTGGATCAGAGGGAAAAAGAGCTGAACACATGGTATTCAAGTGTTCAAAGCGGGCTAGCCTAAGAACCATTCATATGGGCAAATCGGTCCTGGATACCCACGAGGTAAAAGCCATGGCTCTTAGGGATTTTTGCGGTCTCATCAACACCATCAACGACCTCCCTGGGTTTCAATGAATGAGTAGGGTAGAGAACAAAAGATCTATGTGGTCGCAGTTCCCGGAAAGCTAACTGAGCCATAATGATAGAACCTCACAAGTTCTCGACACTTCTTTCTTAAAATGTGAAGACTCTGAGGTCAGAACATGTCTCTGATAATCGAATAGAAAATGTTTCTTCCATAAGAGTCTGAATCTTTAAAAATCTCGATGCATCGCAACTGGAACAGATCGCAGAGTCCGCAGGAGCCTTTAGGAACTCTTCAGCACCACCTTCACTGCCCACTCTTCGAAGCCTGAATATTCATGCCTGCCGTTGTTATACACTGAACCAGTTATTTTCAGGAACGAATCAGTGTTTGATATTTAACTGCCGCTAGCTTTGACGTACCGTATTTATTGTTTGCGAGTTAGCTCCGCCACATTTCCAACCTGGCAAAACGCGCGTAGTATTTCCGTCATGAACTTCCCAACAAGTTGTAAATTATCTACGCGGAGTCAATTGCACATGTACCTAAATAAACAAAACCGTACAAACATTGTGTAGGAACGATACTGACGTAAAACTCTCGGATAAGAAATTGAGGAAATGTAGATTACAATAGGTCTCACCTTGCCGGGTGTGAAGTTGCCACGGAATCACGAATGTACCAGTTCTTGGAAGAAAATAATGTTATTTGGACCACTTTTGGACTGCCGGATGTAAATAGGGAAGAGTAAGACGGATTTGTTTGCAGAAATATGCAACAGAGGGTTCCAAACATGCTGGTTTTCACTCTAAAACATTTATAGGGACGTACACTGCGCAAAAAAATTAACGCACATTCTGAAAATCTCTCATAAAAAATAACTTATTTTTTTTGTTCTCTCGGGAAGGTTTTGAACGAAACAAGACACATTAAATGAAAGAAAAATTCAGGATTTCACCGTATCTTATGTGAAAGAAGAGAAATGAACAATTTTCAAAATACTGAAATGCTGATAAGTGATTTAATACTTGGTATTTCCACCCCTTGCGTTAATTACAGCGCGGCAACGACGGTTCATACTCAAAATGAGTGATCTTAAAATGTTCTGATCTAATCCTTCCCAGATTTCTCCGAGTTGGATTCCTAAGTCATTAAGAGTAGCTGGATGATTTTCTGAACTTCTCAGCCTTCTATTCAGGTTGTCCCAAACCTGCTCAATCGGATTGAGATCTGGACTTCTCGCTGGCCATTCCAAACTTCAACCTCTTCAAGGTACTCCTGAACGATGCGCGCACGATGGGATCTGGCATTATCGTCCATAAAAATGAAATTTTCATCAATGTATGGGGCAAATGGCACTACATGCTCTTCAAGAATGTTCCTTATATACTTATCAGCATTCATAGCTCCATTATCAACGACCACTAGGTCTGTGCGAGCAGTCAAAGATATTCCAACCCATACCATAATCGATCCTTCCCCGAAAGCAGTAGTATTCAGGAAATTGCACTGAGCATATCTTTCATGTGAATGTCTGTATACAAGGGAACATCGATCACAATGGTAGAGGCAGAATCTAGATTCATCTGTGAAGAGAACTCTTTCCCAATCGGCCTCTTCCCAATGGATATGCTCTCTCGCAAAATCCAAACGCGCCCTTCGATGGGCTGCGGTAAGAGCTGAGTCTCTTGCCGCGACACGAGGCCTTAAATCATATTCTCTGAGGCGATTTCTTATTGTCTGAGTGCTAATTTGCACCTCATGAGTTTGCTCAAGCTGATTTTGAAGGAAGCGAGCGGTTGCAAACCGTTGTCTCAACGAAGAAACTCTCAAGTAACTTTCTTGTATGGCAGTTGTTACACGAGGTCTACCATGTCCTGGTCTTCGGACATTCATACCTGTCTCCCTGAATCGCTGCAACATTCTGGACACACTTGTATGGGAAACTCCAAACCTTTCTGCAATTCTTGTGTATCCACCCTTCTTCTCGCAAAAATACCGCTTGGGCATATTCCTCTTGGGTCAAATTGCGTGTTTCGCGTTGCATAGCGATCGAGTGTAGAAAATCAAACGAAAGAAAAACTATTGATCACTAGAATTGATCGAGAACAACTGATTTTAGAATGGAGCCAATATATTCAAAATCTGATAATATCATCTTTTTTTGTTCCTGCTGGGAGAAAACATCTGTATTGAAGAAAAACGTTGAAAGCGGATAACATATGCATGCATAATTCTGATAAAAATAATTATCATTGAGAACACCTTCAGTTGTAGAATAAACTTGAGATTTCCATGATGTGCGTTAATTTTTTTGCGCAGTGTATTTGAGTCTTCAAACAATCTTCGACCTTCGACATGTTATGGGCACTATTAAGGTTATATTCCACACCAGAGACTGAAGGGTTCAATCCTCGGTTCAATCTCAACTACAGAGGATCGAAGATAGGATGGCTGTAATGAAAATAATAACTACAAATTCGGTTTGGAAGAAATATCACAAGAATGTTGGTGGTATTCTGCAGGGCACTGTACTATGCCCATTTCATTCTAGACCTAAGACACAACAGAATAACGACGAAATCCCTCACTATATATCAAGTTTTAGACAACCTGTACATTTCAAATCAATTATACGTAAATTGCATTCTCGGAAAATCAAATCATTATTCAAATCTAATCATTCAATAACTATGCAAAGTAAACTCCTCTTTACAATCCTACACCTTCATGAATGAACGCAACAAAACATCAGCGTTAAGCCATTAAAGTTCTATTAGTCTATTAATTTCACACCACAATCAAAACAATAGCGAAATAGTAAATCTAATACTACATTGCTCGTTGCCACTATTTACATCGTGTTTAGATAACGACTAGATGCATTTATAGAATTCCCATGAGTTGAGACTGTTTGTCTGACTTGAGACTTGATAGATATTAATTAATTGTTGCATTCTCATTTGTTTGTTTATATTAGAGGCTCGTTGTTAGGCGTTATGGTCATCTTGGACAGATATGGACCAGAAACTGGAGATTCAAACAGAACTTGGACATAATAATTTTGTCCCATTGGCAGATTACGATCTCTTGACTTCTGTAGATAGGTACCTTTATTTTGGTGCAAGGGATAGTGGGAAAGAATAAAACTGTTGATTACTGAGGTACTAGCTACTGCTTTAAAGTATTGACAGTTGACTATAGGTGATCAACCAAAAGGAAAAGTTGAAACGAATAAAATTCTTGAATCGTAATGTGCTAATAGCTGCTCTGAAGGTATTGGAAGTTGCCTATAGCTTATCAGGGGCAGAAGCAAAACTTCTCTCTCCTTTATTGGTGGCAGTACCAACAGGTGGGCTATCATCATGGTGTCAGAGGAAACGAAATAGCAGATTCCCTTACCAGTGCTTGCAGTAATCAATTCACTAGCTGAAGAAGAAAGTTGAGAACAAGAGCTGAGTGTATTTGCCACTTCTACAAGAACCAACTCTTGGATAGGCTATTCTAGATCTGAGAAACCACCTGCTGCCTATAGGGAGTATATTAGAGCCAGAGGAAACCGACAGATTCAAGCTGTTGGCTTTGCATGGAAGATGACGAGTCTGCCAAGGACATGCAAGGGACAGTTTGGTTGGAGACTTTGGTCTCAAATGAACTGATTCTTGAGGATCTTGATCTACCCACTGACATCGTCTATCTTCGAGAGAGATTAGATTGAAGAGTGAAATGAATCATGTAGTAAGGTAAGATCGATGGTACATTCTTATCATTCCGATTATTCATTAATGATAAGGTATAAAAGCACGTTGAGGATAGAGAGGCTTTCAAACCTTAACTCTCTGGTTTTCCGAGCCCCAGATGCGACAATTTTGCTTGAGTTCTTGAAGCGTGTATCGTTCCATTTTGTTGACAGCTTTCAAAGTAACATCTAAAAAGTTTTGAGATTAAAGTATCGAGTGAGTGAGTTGTGTAGGAGTAGAACTACATCTTCATCAGTGATTCGCATTCTTCAAGACGCAATAATAGCAGCTGAATCGTTCGCTAAAAATGAAGTGCAAGAAACTTGACAAAGTATTAAAGGGTCAAGGTCAAAGTGCGATATGTTGATAGTTGAGAATATATAAATAAAACGCTTTTAATTGATGTTAAAGTAGGGATAAGGATAATAGGAGATAAGGTTAGATAATTATAAACAGTTCATAATTACCTAACATTATCTCCCATTATTTCTATATGGAAACACATAAAACAGATGAGAAAACGGATTATGAAAACGAAAGTGTTACATTGAATTGTTTTATAACATTCACAGTTGAAATAAAGGTAAAATATTACGACGTACCAAGTACTTTTTCGTGGATGACACCATTTTTTTATCAGAACTGGAAATATTTTGTTAACTGTAGAGATCTTATTCAGACAATAACTCCAAGGTTGCTACTGAAAAAATGTGAAGCATTCAATACTCTGCATTATATTAAAAAAATGTTACATATGAAAAATTCGAGAAAATTTTAAATTGAAGATCCACACTGAACGGAATCGAAATAAAATATTCCTATCATTCTTGTTACTATCCAACCCTCGAATGACGTAACTTAACCCATTTTCCCACATGTTCCCCATCGTCTCCAGGACTTAAAACCATGCAAAATATCAAGGCAATTAAAATTAACACAATCGAATGAAGAAAAAAGATAAGATCTCCATGCCATACCGAAACTTATAATTCAAATGAGTGTACGCAACTTGCATCGAAGGTCACATTTAAGGCAACGACAGATGCGAAAAAGGACCTTGGAATGATGAAATTCGGTACTGAGAGAATTGTATTATTTATAGATACATTTAGAAGGATGTGCCGTAAAAGGGTACTGACGTTGCTTTTTGCAAGCTCTGCACATATTCTAAAGTTGGGTCAAACACCAAAAAAAAAGGAGTAAAGCATAACTAGAAACAGAAGTGTATGGCAATAATGGTGCATCAACTCATACCTCAAAATTGCAAATCTTGATTTTAGATGGTAATTTAGATTTCATTCATTAATTTATGAATAACGACAAAATGTCCTAACTCTTCTTTCACTTGAATTGATGATGTTTGGTTAAAAATTGGATGTTTTTTATAGAATTACTAGTAGAGCCCCTAGATCCACCTATTAGGTAGTTACCCTCATTGCAAATCGGGTGATTTTATGAGCGAAATGTAAAAGTTTGATCATTTTCCCTGAAGAAATGGGAAAATAACGGAGAATATTAATATCCAGTGTTTTGCATTGACCTTTCATCTTTCAATCCATATATTTACATCACGGCTACTAGCTAGGATATATGTGGAAAAGTTTTATCGAGTTTAAAATTGCACTATTTGTGGTATTTTTCGCGATATTCGCGAATTTTTTAAAAATACTTCTACATCACTTAAAGAATCAAAATTTTACCCACTTATGAATCGATCATACCTCTTTACAATCGTATGAAAATTTCTTCGCTGTATCGCAGCTTCGCTGCGATTTTAAGATTCTTCTGGACCCACTTTTTCGACAGATTTCCTCGGGTTGGTCCATTTTTGTATAGTATGGAACAATTGTTTTTTTGAGGTATAGTTACGCACAGGTGATATTCTGTAACTGACTGTGTTTATTTATTCTTGAATAAACGTATTACTATTATTATTACTTGAACATCACCCTATAGAAAAATCCATAGAAAGGGTGTCATAATTCAAAACTGAGTGAACGCATCAACTTTTAAAAAAACTCAAATATTGAAAAAAACGCTTGGCAGTAATTTTCAATTTATAATTCATAATCTAGACAATATGTATTAGGTGTTCTTTGTTCATTGGCCTTAGATAATAAATCTAAACGATATAATATGAAGAATTTTTTGTACATATGTGCTATCCTTGGGCAAGAAAGCTTTCGATGGCATGATTACAACTGTCTAGGGAAAATTTTGAACTGGATAGAAAGAAAATGAAAATCTGGTAAAAAAACAACTTCGAGTGAGCAAGTACTGGAATATTTCCTGAGTTCTGACATTTGCAAACTCATCATTCTGGATAATTTGACCCTTCTGATTAGTTCTCCAAGAATTAACATGAATGTTATTTCAAACTTTGAACAACAGTATCAGTATATACCTCCAATGATAGAACTGCATATAGAGGGGACGAAATAGAAACTGAAGATGCGAATTACTAAGTACAGCAAAAAGCTTGAATGTTCAGGAGATCATAAACAACATATGCAGTTCTTTTGTAACTTCGCTCATACAAGAAACATTATTATCAGTATGTATCTATGAAATACCATCAATAATATAAATTATTAAAGACAAACTGAAGAACCTAATTGCTAAGTACAGCGAAAAGCTTAAAAGTTCAGGAGATTTGAATCAACGTATGCAGATCACTTTAAAGTATATTCCTAGAAGAAACTTAAATATTAGGATGTATCTCTGAAATACCATCAATAATATAAATTATTGAAGACAAACTGAAGAAGCTGATTGTCAAGTACAGCGAAAAGCTTAAAAGTTCAGGAGATTATAAACAACATATGCAGTTCTTTTGTAACTTTCCTCATACAAGAAACATATGTGTATCTATAATTCTATATGAAGTACCATCAATAATATAAATTATTGAAGACCAACTGAAGAATCTAATTGCCAAATACAACGGAAAGCTTAAAAGTTCAGGAGATTTGGAACAACGTATGCAGATCACTCTAAACTATATTCATAAAAGAAACTTTAATATCAGGATGTATCTCTGAAATACCTTCAATAATGTAAATTATTAAAGACAAAATAAAACAGCTAATTTTCAAGTATAGCAAAAAGCTTAAAAGCTCAGGAGATTTGGAACAACGTGTACAGATCATTTGAAACTATATTCATAACAGAGACATTGATTGCAATACCTTCAGTAATATAAATTATTAAAGACAAAATGAAGAATCTAATTGCCAAGATGCCAAGTGCAGCAAAAAGCTTGAAAGCTCAGGAGATTTGGAACAACTTATACAGATCATTTGAAACTATATTCATAAAAGGAACATCGATATTAGAATATACCATCAATAATATAAATTATTGAAGAAAAGCTTCGAATTGCGAATTACAGCATGAAGCTTGAAAGCTCAGGAGATTTGGATCAACATATGCTGTTCACTCATCAAATTCCGGAGAACATGAGAAGCTGAATAAGGACTTGATGCTACTCACGTTTTTGTGAAAATATGAACATTTTCTCCGTTCTGGCATGGTCATCGTCCTCTTCCTCTGTCACAGATATCCCAGGTTTGAACTCAGGCTGATCACTCTGCATTTCAGCCAGCCCTTGGTCAATCATGACCAGCTCATGCAGAGGTATCTGAGGCAAAATTCTGCCAGTTATGTTTGGGGCTTTCTTCATCCCAATCTTCCTCAGAATCTGTTCTTTAATCATCTCTAAACTTCTAGCTTTAACGTCCTCTAGGTTCTTACAACTACCACAACTAGGAGGCGCGGTCCTTTCATAAGGGTTGTAACTAGGTTTTGAATTAGTTCTTGGAGCACTATGGGGGTTATCACTAAGTGTTAGGGGCAGAGTCAGTGCCAGAACGAAGAGGGCATAATTTATGGTTTTACCTAAGGAGATTCTATGGGGGAGGAATATGGAAAAGACGTTGGGCGCCATTTCTAAGTCTCCTATCACAAATCAGTCAAATCTTCATATATCACAAAAATTCCCTCGGTGAATTCCCGTTTATCACATCTTCGAAATCACAATTTTGATCACAATTTGGATCGCCGGTGTAGTCGCGTCTTTAAGTCAGGATGGATCTAGTCACCCGTGCGCCAGAGCCGACTATGATGTTAAGACCAACACTGAGAGGAGCCGATCGAGTGGGCTGTATTTATGTCTATGTGTGTGTGTGTCGATCTGTTAGGTGGTCTGTAACTCTAGCGGCTTAGCATCGGTTGTCCTTTGTTATTGTGATGATATACAGGGTGCATTGGAGGCGCCGCTAATAACAATTGCACCGCGAAATGGCCTTCTACGCGCGTGGGAGAGGTTGCTGATTTCCTTCGCAGGGAGATCGCGGCGGGCGCTGGTTCTTGTAGCGATGGTGATTCATCTGGGAGGCTTCGGGAGCTGCAGCGGGGTTCTGCAGCGGTTCAGGCTTCGATGGAGATAGGGAGAGCTTCGGTAAATCGTGAATTCAGAGGAAAACTGCACAATTGCTATTCATTCTTTCTGAATTTGTTCTTACGAAGACATTGGATAAAATACTTGGTTGATTCATTGTTTATACGATTTACTAGCTCATACTCGCGGCTCCGCTAGCGCAGTTGTGAAAGAAAATATCAGAATTCTATTTATACGTCGAAATTTTCATATTCATTCAAATATTTCTATATTTGAATCCTTCAAAACACTGTCATGAGAAAAAGGATCCACTTCTGGTAATAAATCTTGCATACATCATCTCTATACAGTTATACACCTTAAAATTAGTTTCTCCATGGTCTGTTCTGTCGAAGTCAGTGATCAATTGAATTCAAAAAATCATGACAAAATGATAAAGCCTCGGTTGCGTGGATTTGACGATCAAAAACTAACGAAAACAAACACGAACCAAGAAAAATAAATAGGAAAAACAAAAATAAAGGCCAAAAAACAGCTAAGCAGATTGAAACTCAGAAAAGCAAACTCAAAAGAAAAGAACAAAATACTTAAACAGAAACAAAGAGAAGCGAGCAGTACCTAATGAATGAAAATGGAAAAAGAAAGAACTCAGGAAACAAAATAAACACAAACACAAATGAAAAATTTCAAACAAAAGAAATAAATAAAATCAAGGGTAATTGAATTAACACAGACTGATAAATTGTTGTTTCAAAAAGAGCGCACCATTTCAGAGTTCAATACAACATGGTTTTCTATAGCAAAGTATTGAAATATTTATTGACATAGAAAAAATACATTTGGGAATTAGGTATGGAACAAAATCTCTTGTAAATGGTCTTGCTGGCATATGCGTAGTGCGTACCCTTTTGAAGAAACTTTGAATAACTTTATTGAATACATGTGGGGGTATATCATTGATACATCGTCTAATTTCGGCTTTTAATGCTTCTATGGTTGCAGGTTTATTGGCATAAACCTGTAACTTCAGACTACCCCACAGCCAGAAGTCTGAAGACGTTAAATCGCAAGACCATGGAGGCCAATTCTTGTCACCAAATCGGGAAATGACACGACCAGGAGCAAACCCGTGCAAGATCTTCAATGTTTCACGGGCGGTAAGACATGTGGCACTGTCCTCCTGAAACCATGTCGTCAAAATCAATAGCTTCCAAATGGGGTTCAAGAAAGTGTGTTATCATAGCACGATAACGTGTGTCATTCACAGTTCCTGCATTTTTTGACCATCAGGACGCATTGTTCTACACAATTGACGATAATCCCTTTAAAAGTAGTCCCATAACGTTGATGCCCCCTCCCTGAAAGACTTCATGCCCCCCCCTGAAAGACTTCATGCCCCCCCCTGAAAAACTGGCTGGCTCCGCCAGTGACTTCTACAGTATACTGCTCCACTGCTCCATGTTTACTAAATGCCATCTGTCAACTTTCGATCTGTCACGTCATAATCGTGCGACATTATAACTGTCAAACATGGCGGGCAATTTAAATCTTGCGGTCTTATTGAAACACCCTCTAGAATCAGACAAAACCAAGAGAATTTTATGTAAGCAAATAGAAACCACCAAAATCAAACGAAAAACCATTGAAAACTAACAAAATTGAAAAGAAACAAAAATAACAGATAATATTGAGGTAGCCGTTCAGAGCGAGTAGGAAAACTCTTCCGATAGAGGCGCCACCGTGCATTTTATAGAATATCTCCATAGAACTTACATTATCACTATAAGTTCTATGAATATCTCTATCCTTATGAATGAAATGTACAATGGCGCTCTCTATCCGAAAATCGCTGAACTATGAAATTAATGAATATAAGGATGAAGAAGAATCTTTTTCCCGCCATATATTTGAATTTGGCCATTCTCTCCCAATTCCGTATTTCAAGTTGTTTTCCTGAACGAAATTATCTGTAGATTCACTTTTAATCAGAAATTGAACTATTTTCATGGGTCTTTCGTTTGAAATAAAACAGAAGCATGAGTTGGCTCATTTTCTTCTATTTTTGAAAGAAAAAGAATGAACGTTCGAAATGAAATCGATTTAAATTATTTCGTTAAGGGGCAGTATCACCTTTTGAATCGTGGTAAATCTCCATTAAAAAGTGGTCTCTTTATTTCACGAGTAAGTACCCTAATTTACGTCGTAGAGACTTGATTTTTTTTTAATTGATGTTGAAGAACGTCCCGAGGGCAAATAGTTTTCTTTTTTCGATTTAATTAGTTTTTCAATTAAAAAAACCAGGTTAATCGTTAGATCTGGGGTTATTGAATATGTTTTTGGTTTTCATGAGTACAAGCTATATTTTTGAAATAATCATCATGAAAATTTTTGTAGTTTATAGAAGATTAAATTGCCGAGGGCAAATAGTTGCGATTTTTTCGATTTAATCAGTTTTTCAATTAAAAAAAACAGGTTGAACTTCAGCGTTTCGGAAACTACACTTAATGATTTTTTTCCGACGTTTATTCATCATTTTTTGGAAAAAATCGCCCTAGGCAAATCAATCTTCTATAAACTACAAAAATTTTCATGATGATTATTTCAAAAATATAGCTTGTACTCATGAAAAACGAAAAACATATTCAATAACCCCAGATCTAACGATTACCCTGTTTTTTTTAATTGAAAAACTAATTAAATCGAAAAAAAAGAAAACTATTTGCCCTCGGGACGTTCTTCAACTTCAATTTAAAAAAAAATCAAGTCTCTACGTGTTAAATTAGGGTTTTACTACTGAAATAAAGAGACCACTTTTGAATGGAGATTTACCACGATTCAAAAGGTAATACTGCCCCTTAAGTACTCCAATCCTTTCTGAGTTCACCCACAAAATTTCAGTTCTCAAAGTGAAACCATTTTCAAATTCAACTTGAAATAAAAACACACTACATTGAACGCCCACCTCAACGAAAATCAACAAAATCAAACTGAAAACGGAACGAACAAAGAATAAAATAGTTTAAATCTGAAACCAATAAGGATACACAAATAAAAACAGTGAAAAGAATTCTTACTCGCACATGGAAAAGAAAATAGCGGTCTTTAACAGTAAAGAATCCAGATTTAGGAGAATCGCACGGTCCCGTCAATTTTGTTCTTGATGATGACATTTTTGTACATAAGACCATCAATCATCCTATCATTTTATCTCTCTGTGCGGCAAGCGGCAACCCCAACCCTTCATATTTCAAGATGGGAAAATGGGTCTAGTCACTCTAGTCATCGGCAATTCAAAGTACTTTGTCCTGGGCCCTGGCGTACTTCATATAGATGAATAAAGAATAGCTTCAGAAAAGAAAGGGGCATTTTCATGGTCAATATTCTATTAGGAATTTCTTTTTTTGTCATTTTTCGAAACTTCAATGAGATTTTGCATTGTTTTTTGTGCACTCAGTGCTGAAAATTACTAAAATTATTCTTAACCGCTTTTATTTCAACTATTGTATCTTTCTTCTTCTCTGTTTCTTTTTTATTTTTTTGAGGATGAGATGCCTCATATCTGCAAACTTTTTTATCAGTTTGAGAACCTTAGTGAATATTTGAACCAAATCAAAAACTTTTCTACAGTTATTTTCAATAATAAACTAATAAGTATTTGAGCGCTTGTTTCAAAAATTTTTAAAATACAACATAACCTTCCATGAACATATCTGAAAGTTTGTATTTGGAAGCAGATGTTAAAATTTCTGCTGCAAAACTGGAGCCAATGGACCAAGAAAGCTGTCAGCGTACCCTCTCTTTCCTCGAGATCAGGTGAGATACCGAAGAAACCCAGTTCATCCACGTGCCATCCCAGATGCAAATGTCGAAAATAAATCATCTTGTGATTGATCGTTCTGCAACGGATCAGAGTCGAATTGCATCGCAAATTTCGACATTATTGCTATTAGCAATTCTGCCAGAACGACGTATGTAAATGTCGAGATCGGATAATGGCCGAATTAAGATGGCGGACGTCGATTTCCGTTACCCATACATCATGACAGCAGCATGAATTCCGATTCAAAGAATATTTATACGAATTGTCAACCGTTCAACTGTGAGCTAATCTGGATTAGATGCACATACATTTCGACAGATGACAGGTATAGATATATGTCGTTTGGAAGTTGCATCTTGGAGTGTTTTGATGTACCTGCTTGACCTTCGAGTTCAATATTAGCAACCAAGGGTCATTGCTTGCCGAAATAGATCACCATTATTAATTAATAATGGAGAGTTGTCCACATGTTATGGTAGTTAGTTATAAATGTTTTGCATATACTATACATATTGAATAATCAGTATAACCAATGGTAGCCAACAGAATACACTCATCTCATCGTCAAAATTTAGATTTTTCTCGTTTTTCCCTTTTTTGTCTCATCCTGCATAAAGCAAAAAGTAACCAACAAGAATTTTTCATCAAATATACTGCTCCACAAGAGTTAGCGCTATCGTATGCAATCGTTTTTAAAAGTATGTAATCTTCGAGAAAATCGCTGTAAATCATTTAAAACTCAATAACAACTTGAATCGATCCAATAAAAATCAGTATGAGACATTTCGTCAATCTGGTCGCCTTTTTTCTGAAGTTTGGTTCTTTGCATATGCTTCATGAATGTTCTTATTTTGAAATGAAGTCAGTTTATCACCGGCTTCGATTTGAAACGAGTTTTCTGAAAATGCCAAGACGTAAATTAACAAACGCTGAGGCTAATAGGCTATCGGAATGCTACAGGGTGGCCTAATTCAGGTTGTTGTAGCGGAAAGGCTCCAAGTCAGCCAAAGTGTGATATCTCGACTTTGGAATAGGTTCAGGGAGACAGGTTCCGTGTTGGATAGACCAAGTCTTGGTGGGCGACGAAAAACAACACCTGCTCAGGATCGTTTCATCACCGTTTCGGCGAGAAGAAACCCTACATCTACGTGTAGAATGCTACGGAATACTCTTCAAAATGCAGATGGAGTCCAAGTTCCCATCGAAACGTTTGAAAGAGGTGAATCTAGGTTCTAGACGGCCATCAAGAGGAGTTCCATTAACACGTGACCCTAAAGGTGCAGACACATTGTTATCACGTCACGTCACATCACGTCATCTTCCCAAAATGTGCAACCACGATAATGCATGGAACTTAGAGCACAATAATAAATAGTGAAGCCAAATCATCAGAACTAAACTGGGTGTTGTACCACTACGGAATCAAAATGTAGTGAACATTTTTGCAACATTGTATCTGCTGTCACGTTATAGCACTTAAAGCACGCAAGATCTATATTCCGCAAATTTACATTTTCTGAATGCACGTGATATTGCGTCTGATATTTTGTGAAATGTCATTCTGACATACATTTGAAACCGATCAGGGTGCTCATTCAATAATTCTTGAATTAATTGACGGAATCCCCCACTTCCTCTGTTCATTGATTCATTTGGTAAATCGAATCCCTTCTATAAGAATTACCAGCAACTGTAAAAGCAGCTATATTTTCCATATCTTCTTTCCATTTCCTCGCGTGAGCTCACATGACGTGACAACAATTTGTATGCACCTTAAGCCTCAAAGACTGGAATGGGCAAGGCAACATATCAATTGGAACGATCAATGGCGTTGTGTCCTTTTCACTAATGAATCCAGATATGGACGATTTTCAGATTCTCGAAGAATAAGGGTATGGACAATCTCACGCATATCCCGTAATCGCAGCTATGTCCAAGAAGTCCATCCATTCCGAAGGGGTAGTGTTATGGTATGGGCCGGGATGTGTTTCAACGGGCGCACAGATCTACACATTGCGCACAGATCTACACATTTGTCCTGGGAATATGACCGCGTTACACTATAGGGAGCATGTCATTGACAATGTTGTGCCAAATTTTCACGCTGCTATTGGTGAAACTTTTCAATTTCTATACGATAACGCTAGACCGCACCGTGCAGTTGAGAATGCGGGCGAGGAGCATGGTATTCCACATTTAGCAATACCTCCGCACTCACCAGATTTGAATTGCATAGAACATGAATGGGATATGCTCCAAAGAAGTTTAGATAGTCATCAACCTACCCCAGAATCCTTAAATGATCTGAGAGAGCTTCTGCCCCGTTTATGGAACCAAATTCCACAAGAAATGTTCAACAACCTCGTGTGTAGTATGCAAAGAAGATGTCAAGCTGTTATTGATGCCCGTGGAGGCCATACATTGTATTGATAGTCTTAAAATGCTTGAATTCTCTGGGAATAAAATTTCGTTATTTTACTCGATTTTTCTTAACCACCCTGTATACGCTGTAGACCTACAGTCTAAAATTAATTTGCAACTTGAAATCATATTAATATGAATTTTCATCACCAAAATCTTATTTTAACTATATTTTTTGCAATTTAAGTCAATATCCCTAACTCATGTGGAGCAGTTTATATTGCAGTTGAAATAAAAGAGAATATTCATCTCATTTCCAGAACATAGATTGTTTCTTTTAACGATGTGTGTATATTGCCCATATAGTCCTCTATTGAAATGTATAATATCCTATAAATCGATTCACAAAGTACCTTTTAATCTCTTAAACATATTACCATAAATCTACAAGTTCACCTTCCTCAACTTTGTTTTTATTGTCATGTTTTTCCCACGTACCTCAAGAATATTGACCTCATCCGTAAACATTTAAAGATGCATTTTTTCGGCAGGTATCCTTTACTTGATTAACGACCCAGTCGGCTCTGAAAAAACAATGGCAGTTTCAAGTATCGAAAAGTCGATCGCTATCGGCTCTCCGCATTTGTTGCACGAGAAATCTAAGACCACCGTTGAAAAAAGAGTTGAATGAATTCTAAATTTAATGCCGCAGCATCCATTGCTGCATTTTTCGCCTTGTTCTCGACTTTTTCTACCTGACCGCGGTCGACTGCAGGTAGAAATGCATAACTGATTATACAGATGATATGCTACTTAATTGCAAATCATTATTTTATGTGCATCCCAAGCTGTTTTGGAATTGGTAGTTCTAACTGCCATTTTTGCTGGGATTTCCGTAGACTTATTCTTCATTTCTATTCAGTTTTGTTTCGGAATTCATTATTTTTTGCAGAAAATATTTTTTTCTACTCAAAAACCATGAACTTTAGCAAGAAATCAGGAGAGCTATCCAAAATTTATATTGTAAAATATTATATAGAGATAAGTTTCTTGCGAAACAAGGTTTAGGGGTGGCTTTTTTCCTTCATAGAGGAACACCAGCAAAAATATTTTTGAGTGCCGTCTCGATCGCATAAAATGCTTAATTTTGTTTTTATCAGATTTTTGGTTTTTAAGAAAATATTGAAAACTGTTTTTCGTACGTCATCTTTAGGGGGCTAGAACTAAGCAGGGGGTCTCAAAAAAAAGTTTATATGAATTACTATTCATATACACCCTTCATAATATTCGTTAGTCATTATTGCTTGATTTTCACTCTTGAAGGCTTTTCCAATAAGAGATGTTATTGAGACATTCAAAAAAAATGCAATTTTTTTAGATGAATGTTCGGATGATTATTTCATTATGAAGATGAAGGTATGCTTTTAATAATGGAAAACAACAACAGCCAAATGACTACCACGACCACGACTACAGGACCATATGCTTTTCATAAAAATTTCCTTAACCAAATCGCAAAGTGGTTTTCCAATGTCCTCGATACTCTTACGAACGCCATCCTTGAGGTCTTGAGTCAACGCTGGGCTCTTGGCGTAGACCTTCTTCTTCACTTGTCCCCAATGGAAGAAGTCGCAAGATGTTAAATCACAAGATATCGGTGGCCAATTGTGATCACCTCTTCGAGAGGTAACACGGTTCAGAAACGTATCCCATGAAAGCTAAATGATTTCGTTGCTTTCATGGCACGCAGCACTGTCTTGTTGAAAGTAAACGATAAACTCTTGGGTTTTCCGAGCCCCAGGTGCGTCAATTTTGCTTGTTGACGAAACCACCGAGGTGGAAAATGGCCCTCAACACTCAAGATGATTTTTCGATGGAATTCCGGAACATTTTCATGCACTCAACAATCAGCAAAGACACGACGTTGTTTAGGATTGGACGGCTTTAATTCTGGTGTTAACTTTATGAGCCTTAAGACCCAAATCTTTATGCAAAATACGGTGTTATGACGTTTGTGGAATGCCTAATTCCAAAGAACTACGAGGAATGTACAAACCTGGGTTCTCTTCAACACTTTCATCTACAGCAGCAATGAACTCGGCTGTTCTTAAGCGACGTACTCGGGTTTTATTCTCCACATCAGTAACTTATCCCAACCGCCCAAATTTTTCCATCAATTTCTGTATTGCGTTCCAACAAGGTGCTCCACAACGACCCAAAAATGTTCGAGTTTTACGAACCGTCTCCGCCAAAATTTCACCATTTTTTAATATTTTAATGATTTCAATACGCTGTTGAAACGTGTATCATTAAATTTTTATTAATGGCTAAGTTTGTACTTGCAAATGTCAAAAAATGGCATCTAAAAAGTGACATCTAACGAAATAGCGGGCTATTCAAAATAACACCTCTTATTGGAAAATCCTCAACAATTGTGAAAAGGCACAGTAACTTCTGCACCTTGTTCACGAAATTCATCCAATAACCATTAAATAACAATGGTAAGATGTTCCATCGAGGCATTTCCTGAAAATAAGTGACCACTTACATACAAACCATTTCATCTCCACCTGTGAGGCAAAAATTACCCAATAAAATTTTATGAATATTGGAGAATCAATTTTAATTAGCTCATAATTGCATACCACAGGTAGAAAGCTCATAAATTCATTCGCGAATGAGCTAGAGTTTATTCTCTGTAAAGCGTGAGAAACAGAAGCCTCGTCCCGGCAACTGTAGGTACGAGGGTTGGCTGATTTTATTTTGGAAACGATATAAGAAAAAAAAATAAATGCCTCCATTTGGAGACAAAACTCAAGTACAGAAACTGAAAGAAAAATAATCAACAATCAACCAGGGAGTATTATTTATTGACAAACCCCAAAATAACAATGCAGAAGGTCTGTTGAATACTGATCCTCACCAATATGGCATTTACCAATCAATATCCGCGAGATCTCCGAGACTTTTGAATGCGTCTCTTATTGCGAGATCCCAGAGATTTCTTCGTGCGTTTACTAAGCCAAAATCTCAGTTAATTCTTTCTGCGATTTCCTGAAGTTACCTCCAATATAATCAGAATTGGAAGTATCCATCGCGTCGTTCTTCCTCAGCTACGCCACTGTGAAGAAAGTGATCCTCAACGTACAACTTATTAGATGTCCGAAGATCGCAAGAACCCAATCTTATCATTATCGGCCATTATATGGCCGTTAAAAGCTCTCGATGACTTCGAAACGACTAGCAAATTATATCAATAGTGGAAGATTGGTTCTTAACACAATCATGTTGGCAAATCGTTATTGTCATCGGTTGATACGATGTGTATTATTTTATGCAGAATTGCATGGATGGCGGATGATACAACAGTGTGGACAAAGGGTTTTTGATTTAAGAGATGACGATTTTTTTAACAAGATTCAAAACTTATGATTTTCGAATATCGGAACGTAATATCCTCCGTCATTAACGACTCCTTGATGAATGATGATTATTTTCCTACGCAATGAAACGTACTCGATCTGTTAGAGAAAGTTTCACAAATGAGCTTTATTTATCTACGCACCGATAGGTATACATAACCTATCGCACCCTACGCAAGAAAACATTTTCGCGTTTATCGCGAATAACTCTGAAAAAAAAATTGTCCACCCACGCATTCATTTCTACTAGATCCGTTTAAAAATAGTTCAAGAATGAGCCTCTTTTCCCTACGCAAAGATAGGTAGTCGAAAAGACTACGCAAATAGTTCCTTACGCAACGAAATTCCTGTAAGTTCCAGAAAGAAGAATCGGCTTCCCTATAAAATATTTTCCGAAATATTGTTTTTTCCCTACGCAAAGATAGGTAGTCGACCTGTTAACCACCGAAAAGTCTACGCAAACTGTTCCTTACGCAACGAAATTCCTTCGGCCAGGAAGAGGAATTGGCTTCCCTACGCAGCTTCCCCTACCAATTATAGAATCTTTCCCGAAATATTGTTTTTTTTTTTCTACGCAACGTTATTTATTTCGAAGATCTCTGATAATAGATTATTTTTTTCTATGCAACATTGGGAATATGAAATTCTTGCCTACTCAACGATACTTAATGTATTAGATAAATCTTCAAAAAGTTTTTTCCCTACGCAAAGAAAGATTCTTGATCTGTTTTTCTTGGTTTTCCCTACGCAATGAAACTTCCCCAATCTCCTATCTCTCCACGCACAATTACTTCCTCAATTTATATCCCAAGATCCCTGAAAACTCTTTCTTCCTAAGCAATTAGACTTTCTCAACCTGATTCCCGAAAATCTCAGGGAATTTGCTATTTATCCCTACGCATCGAAACTTTTTTGATCTATCATCCGCAAATATTCGAAAAATAGGTTTTTCTGCCATCTGCAATGAAACTTTCTCAACCTGTTAATTGTTATCAGATAGTGTGTGTTGAGAGGTTATTTTTCCCTTAACGCAGCGAAAATTTTTCGACTTGGATCCTTGGAAATAGTCCATTTTTGCGTACGCAATGAAACTTTCTCTACATGTGTTTCTCGACTTTTTCTCTGTGGAAATTAGCTATTCTTCCCTATGCAACGATTAGGGTAGGCTCTTTCGTCCTTCGCATTGAAACTTTCTCGATCTGTTATCTCTACGCATCGTGACTTCGCTCAACATGTTTACCCATAATTTTCTGGAAATAGTCTCGTTTTCCCTACGCAATGTGGAATTTTGGAATAGTTTTTCTTATTTTTTCCTATGCAATGATACTTTCCCAATCTGTTATCTCTCTACGCACAAAAACTTCCTTAACTTATATCCCAAGGTTTCTGAAAACTCTTTTTCCCTAAACAATGAGAGTTTCCCAACCTGTTTTCCAAAAATCTCAGGGATTTTTTTTCCCTATGCATCGAAACTTCCGTGATCTATCATTCGCAGATCTTCGCAAAATAGGTTCTTCTGTCCTCTGCAATGGAACATTCTCAGCCTGCTATCAGGTATTATGCGTAGAGAAGGTATTTTTCCCTACGCATCGTGAATTTTTTGACTTGAATCCTTGAAAAAGGTCCATTTTTACGTACGAAATGAAACTTTCTCGATATGCGTTTCTCGACTTTCTTCTCCGTGAAAAGTAGCTATTTTTCCCTACGCAACGATTATATATGTTTTCGAAAAGTAGGCTCTTGCGCCCTACGCAATGTAATTTTCTCGATCTGTTCTTGTTTCCCTATAATTCTTTAGAAATAGTCTCGTTTCCCCTACGCAATGTGAGATTCGCGACCTGTTTTTCTTGTTCATCCCTACGCAATATGACACTTCCTCGACCTGTGTTTCTCGACATTCGTCTCTGTGGAAATTAGCTATTCTTCCCTAAGCAACAATTATATATGTCTTCAAGAAGTTTGCTCTTTCGCCCTACGCAATGAAACTTTTTCATTCTATTATCCCTACGCATAGTAACTTCGCTCAGCTTGTCTCTCCAAAATTCCTTGGAAATAGTTCTGTTTTGCCTACGCAATGTGAGATTCAGGACCTGTTTCATTTTGTTCCTCCCTATGCAATGAAACTTTCTCGATTTGTGTTTCTCGACTTTCTTCTCACTGAAAAGAAGCTATTTTTCTCTACGCAACGATTATATATGTCTTCGAAAAGTAGGCTCTTTCGCCCCACGCAATGAAACTTTCTCGATTTGTTATCCCTACGCATCGTAACTTCACTCAACTTGTTTCTACATAATTCCTTAAGAATAATCTCGTTTTCCCTACGCAATGTGAGTTTCTCGACCTGGTTTTCTTATTCTTCCCTATGCAATGAAACTTCCTCGATATTTTATGCGTAGATCTTTGAATACAGGCTTACTTCCTGTAACTATTATTCGAAGAAGCTTTCCAGAAGAATCTGCCAACTTTTTCGTTGTGTGCTCCCAAATCCCCAAGAATCTAGATAGACGTGTCGCCCGCTCCAAAACACGTGCGTAATCAACTTTTACCAGCTTCCTCTAATTTCCAATCTATCGAAATTCCAACTGCGACGGCAATAACTGAAATTGATAATTCTCAATTGTCGCTGAAAAACGAAGATCTGTCCATACGGAGCAGTGGGACGTCATCCGAGATACATCGTTATGGCGATCTTCAGATCTTCGGTTTCATCTCATCTGTCGGATGTCGATTTCCTTACTCAGATCGAGTTTCTTGATTATGCTTCAAATTGGAGGCGAGTGATCTTTGGACAATGCGGTTGGAATTTCTTGTTGCATCGATTTTTATTTCATCGATGGATTTTCTGATGAATGATATCGAATGGCTTCATTGAAAAATAGATGGACAACGAATCTACCAGAGTTAAATGTGATCATAACTAAGGTTGAGTAACATAGTGCCAGCTTATGTGAACTTTTTTTACGAAGGGTCGACCTGTTTATTTATGGAATTGGGAATATCTCCCTACGCAAAAAATAACTCATATGGAGTCACCAAACAGTTAACAGGCAGAAAGGCCATTGGATATCTTCATATTTGTAGTCAGAATTTTGACAAAAATGAAATAGAATTGCGCATATGTGTAATATAAAAAGTAAACCTTGCAGATGTGTCATTTAAAATTACGCTGCCCTAAAAAACTACCCTTGTTTTCTAAATATCAAAATTGAATATACAGAAGTAGGGTAAATGAAAAAGTCATTCTTCTCGGCTCAATAAAATATATTGATAAAAGAGATCATTCAAAATGTTTATACAATTCATGGTCCCTGATAGATTTAAGTACAAAAATCAATGACAATTCATATTCAAAAATTACTGGGTTTGCAATAATTCATGTTATCATAAAATCAAAATGTCATGTCAGTTTTTGAAGTCATTGGTAGTGAGGTGTAGGTAATAAATGTTAAAATTGTCGTATTTCATTCTAAATAAAATTCATACTCTAGTTACAAATTGTGCTTGTGAAACACAGCCAAAGTGACCGTTGTTGTCAATTCGAATGGGACACTCTGTAAAGAGGAGTTCCTGTCTTACTTTCGACTCACTTAACCAGCAATACTTGGTTTTGCGACTTATCATTAGTTCTGACAATATCCTTATTGGTAGCTCTTTTCCTTACATTGGAAGAACTTCTTGTTGGTTTTTTCTTTTGTCCCAAATACATCATGTTGTGGACGAAGTACTCCTGTATCTGGCTGAGCTTCTTCATGTGTGTTTCGGGCAGGAACACGTAGGAATATAGAGCCCCACCTATGGAGATGATAGCGAAGAAGTATTGGATTCCGGAGACACCACCAAATAATTTGCATAAACTGTAGTAGTTTTGTATGGAGAAAAACATGAGGAGGTTGGCGAAGCCATTGGTAATGCTGTGGGCTATGCCTCTGATCTCGATGGGGAACAGTTCAGCTGTCATGGTCCATGGGATGCTGAGGAGTCCTATCATAGAAGTGACTACGTACATAGCTAAGGCTAGGACTGGTACCCAGGTCATGTCTGTTTCCTCTGGAAGAAAGGAATACATGTAAAAGTAGCTAACAACGAGAACCACATTTTTAAGAATTTAAATTGAATGGGTCAGCTCAGAAGCTTGTAGTTTCTGAGGGGTCTCCTCGAGAGATCTAGGAGTTATCAGTAGGATCAATATCAATCTAGCTGCAAGTATAAGGCATGTAGTAAGAACTGTGGTCCATATGGAGAGAGACAATGGAGAATTTGTTGAGTTGACTATCGGTTGTTGGAGCTTGTCTTCGGTCTAGATGAATTATCAAACTGTACCTAACCCAAATGTTAGCTAGTGAAGACAGAAGAAGTTTCGAATTTTTCTTTGCCGTCTTCTTACCTATCGATAATATGCTGTTAAGATATATTTCTGTGCTCAATTCAGAACAAAATCTGATAATTCTTGTATCTGCAAGTAGTTAACCTCAGAAATGAGCTTGCATATAGGAAATATCTACCCTATCTTTCAGTTATAGTGAAACCATGAACTTTATTATGATACAGCTGCGAATAGGACATGAGTCTTTCAATTTTTGCTAATTTTCTGACAGCAAAAAATATTTTGTTTATGAGAGTTGAGCAATAATCAAGATTAATTTCTCATCATTCTCCTGTAATACTCACATTTCTCAATTAACTTACAGTAACTCATCTTCCAGAATTCTTTTTATATGAAAAATTTCCTGAGAATCACATTGAAGAAGTATATTTTACATTATGGTGATTTCGATATTTTCAGAAGTCCTCGGAGTTCAAATTAGATGAAAACGAGAAAAGAATTCCTCTGCAATACCTAGGCATTGGCTTTCATGAAGATTTGGAAAAAAATTACTTTTTTGATATCCACGAAGTTTTTGAAACATTTTGCATCAAAACCACAATTGGCTGTACAGACATTTTGAGTATTCTTTGAAATACCCACGGACAAAATAGAGCTAATCCTAAATAGAGCCATAAAGAACTCTTTTCCAATCAGTAATAAACTAGAACAAAGAATTTTAAGACCATTGTCAAAAATTATCGATCCTTTGGTCAACGATTCAATAGGTTCTAAAATATGTACGCTGTCAATTTGAATAGAGAATCATAATTATTTTCTGGAGAAATGTTTTTCTCCTGGTACTTTCTGGTGTATTTCCTTCCATAACCTAAACAAATCGATTAATATCTATCCAAGAGTTTCAGAGCAGACTGATAGTCGAAAATTAATGGAATTTACAAAATCCTATTCTCTTCGAAAGAAAAAAGATTCAACTTGTCGTTAAATTCGTAAAATTCTCAAAGAAAAATTAAATGAAAACAAAGTGAAATTGTGATGATAAATAAATATTCTTATCTTGAGTAAATAAGCACTCATAAAACATGAACAGAAAAGAAGAGAGTCTCATTGTTCGTAGTGCATGGTAGCCTTCCATCGACAATTCAAGAACCAAACATATCCGAAATTTTGTTCAGGTTATTCAGCCAAAAAGTATAAAGAGAATATCTTATAGTTTCATACTGAATTTTTTTTTATTATATTTCACTTTATGTGAAGACATCCTGAAATTAGAATTGTTAATTTTACCTTGTACCTTCGAGATGAGATTGGTGAAATTTATTAATCCATACCATCACCATATGCAAAGAAAAAAATGCATACAAGAAAGAATAAGCCCTAGACAAAATATCACAAGGGAGAGTAAAATTACAACACGAAGAACATTTTATTTACATCAGAATTACAATGCATCTGTCGATTGAGGTGGATAAAATAAACAACACTCTGTTCATTTATTGCCAAACATATAAGAGGAACGAAAAGAACAAGACACAATTAAAATATACATTTATTTCACTATAAAACATTATCACTAGGATCACTGAGAATTATCTAATAAATAATAAATAGGAATTTGTGATACAACATCGCATCTGTCCTTACCTACCCTCTTTCAACTAGGTAAAAGCTTCTCGTTTTGAGAAGTATTAACATCCTTTACGTTCCTTACGATGTCCTTACTGCTCAGTTTTGTCATCTTTGTTACAGACCTAGTCTTCTTAGTCTTAGATTTCTTCTTGTTCTGGCACAAATAGAACGTGTTGTGAATGAAGTATTCTTCGATTTCCTTCAGTTTCTTCTTGTGAGTCTCGGGTAAAACGAGCAGCACGTAGAAACTCCCACTAATGGAGACCGCAGCATAAAACAACTGAGTTCCCACAAGTCCATTAAAGAAGTTCTTCATCTCATAGTATGACTGTATGGCCACAAACATGAGTAAATAGGCGAAAGCGTTTGATAGACTGTGTGCCATTCCTCGAATCTCAATAGGAAACAGTTCTGCCGTCATTGTCCATGGTATGTTCAGCAATCCTATCATGGATGTCACCACGTACATGGCTAAAGCAGCCACAGGCACCCAAGTATGTTCAGTCTCCTCTGTGGAACAACTTTGGAATTTAATATGGGTTCTCAGGATGCTGAGCATGCGGAGGGCTCTTCGTTTGAGAGAGAAGCTGTATGGAAGCCTAGGCTTCTAATTTTCCCAACAGCAAAAGAATTGTTCGAATTTTGAATTAAACTTCTTCTGGAGTTGTCAAGATTTTTTCTGGACGATTGGAGTTAAGTAATGGAAGTGAACAAATAGAAAAGATACCGAGTAGAATCAGATCTTGAGAAAGATGTATAATCTGAAATCTGAGGATGAATATTCTTATTGAGTGAAGAGATATGATATGTCCAACACAAGAATGTTATCTCACTTGAATTGATGAAATCTAGTTGGTGCTGTAAGTGTTAAACATTAAAACACAACCAATCAGTGCTTAAAAGCAACATACAGACAAAACAACATGAAAAACTTCGAAGCGAACAGTATAAGACAAAAATAAACAGTTGTAGGTAAATCAATTACAACTAAGAGATCACAGTGAAGATATTTGAGACCTTTAAAAGCTCATTCCTTCACATCAGCTAAGTAGAAATGTTATAAGATAGTGTGTGAAGATGAATATTAATATTTCCTCTTGTTAGTTTTGATGCAAATGTTAAGCATAAGCAAAAATTGTTCATGCAAGAACCGTATGTATCGCCGTATGGTATATCTTCTGTTTTTCGATAAATAGTGTCTATTCTTTTTTAGTGGCGTCAATAAACTGTGAAAATTTCCAGGCGTTTTGAAGTCAATAAGTGAGCTGGCTGCCTAAAAGATGTGGTCGCTCTGATTGTCTGCAAAGCCACTGAGTACACATGTAATAAGTTGAATGGCAAAACCATATTTTAATCTAACCCTTGAATCTCCAGAATATCCTCATCGAATTCATGAAATACGAGCAGAATATTTCTGGCAACCCCAAAATACGTATTTCAACATACTAATAAAAGCCATCAATTACAAACAATAATAAAAAAGAAGAATTGTAACATTTTTGAAACGGATTTAAACTGTGAGTACCAAACACAACACTCGTTTCACAAAGCGACACGAATACCAACAAAACAAATGTTTCAATATAAAACAACAAAGTGTTAAAGAGAAATGTGTTGAATTCATTCGAGTACGTACTTTCTTGGATCCATTTGGTGAAGAGAGCAGATACGCACATGCATATTGCCATACCGACGCCACTGGTCATGATGAGAGGTCTCCTTCTGAACGTCCTCAACATGTACGTGTTCACCATGGACATCAAACATCTGAGGGTACCAAGCAGAACTGATGCAAGGTATGGGTTGATTGTGCTTCCCACTTCCTGCAAAAAAATCGGATTTTCGAATGGAGAATTGTGAAAGATGGGTCCAACAACGAGTTGTTGGAGTTCTAGTTTCTTCCATTTCAAGAGAGGTCACTTGAGGACAAGAAAATATAAAGAATGTTGAGCAGTAGAACGGTAACAATCTTGGATAGTGAAAATTTTGATATTGTTGGCATCCGTATTTATATTCTGGGTTGGAAAATATTCAGGGTGTAGAAAAAACCTCCAAAACATATCCCAAAGAGAAAACCTTACGTTGAACAGCTGAACAGAATAAAAGAGCGTTATGTAAATCCCTGCGAACTGCTGGAAGAAGAAGAGACCGATGAGTATGATCAGTGGTTTGTATCCAGTTGGTTTCATGAAGTCCTTGATCCTTGTTACTATTCCTGTACCGGTGAGAGCCTCTGATTCCATTTTCTTCTGGTGCTCTTTCTGGAGGGCAGCCAGTTGGAGCTCTGCTAAGGATTCAGCCTGTGAAAAGAACGATAAAATGGTTATTTTATTAATTTCTCAAATAATAACAGATTGCGAGGACAGATTCGAATTTGGGGCCAAATTAGAAGCAGTTAAACGTTCTTCTGGAGAAGTCAAAGAGAACGAAAGATAATAGAAGGCTTAAATGCCACTGTATTTATCTTAGTGACCCTTTTTTATCTATTAATACTGAGTTCTTGAGCTATTGAACGAAAAATGGTTACTTTCGTTTTTCTTTATTCTGATCTCTAACTTAATTCATTTCTCCTGCATGTTTTACGAAATATTTTTCTTGTTTAATTGAAATTTCGATGAAAAACTGCCCCTAAATGATTTCAACATTCAATCAATATATTTCCCATATTTACTATCCTGGAATCGCAGAATTTTTGACACACGAAACTTTTAAAAGGCATTCGCGGATATTCCATGAAAAAATTTACCCTGTTCTCAGGCTGAGGCTGGTATTTATTGATCCAGTTGAGAGACTTCAAGGCATCTTCCGTCCTCCCCTTGGACACAAGCCAGGCAGGGCTCTCAGGTATGAACATTATTAATATGCATGGCACAATTGTGTATATGTTGGACAGCCAGGCCACTGTTCTCCAACTCATCACCCAACCTTTAGCGTAAACCATCACCATACCTGCAGATAAATGTGATATTAATTAGGAGTTAATGAAATTAACATTTCCAATGTTTTCAAGGTGAATATGTATATATTATTGATTTAATCTTTGGACAGAATTTTTTTCTCATGAGTTTATGGAACCAAATCTTTAGTATAACTCAGAAACTTTGGTTTAAAACACAGTGGTAATCTTCATTCGAAGCCTGAGATACATGTTATTCCTCACAGAAAAACCTATGAACAAGATCTAAAATCTAATTTCTAAACTACTCACCAAATGATGTATAAGCTGGTGCTAGCGATATCAAAGAACCTCTCATATCAGCTCTAGCAATTTCAGTGAGGTAGACTATGGCAGGTCCAGTTCCCAATGCTGAAAAATACACTTTTCTTACCAAAAAGTCTCTCTTATTGAATGGGAAAGTTGAGAAACGAGTGGCCTTGAAACCTACCTGAAGCAAAACCATTGAAAACCCTCCCTAACAACAACATAGGTATATCATTGGCAGTTGCAATCAAGGTCCATCCGATTATCCCGGGTATTGCAGCTAATTTGACTGTATTTAGTCTCCCAATCATGTCCATGAGTATGCCACCAATGGGTGCACCAATCGGTACTGTCAAAACTATTATACTGGCTGAAAGAAATCATCTTTTTGAAATTAAAAGTGTTGCAAATTCATACAGTACAGTTTCTCATCTTCTTTTAACACTCTTTGGATCTCAGATACAAGATATGAAATTAAATGAATATGATTAGATTCTTACCTATCCATGACTCTTGATCTTTAGTAAGTTCGGTGAAATCTTTGTCTTCCCTTAGCTGAGGTATCAATATTGCTGAATATGCTAAAGAGATTCCCACTACTAAATGATATAAAGCTGCTAATGATGCTGCTACCAACTGAAAATGAAAATATTATTACAAACAAAGGTCACATAAGTTTATTTTAGAATATTTAATATTTTTTCATTATAGCATTCTTCTCATTCTTCATCTCATTTCTTTGATAACTGACTCGCTTTTTAACGCAATACATGAGTAGTCATCACAAAATATTGAACAAAACTGGATTTCAATTGAATGGTTTCAAGCAATAATAAATGCCATAAATTATGAAAAGTATCAACAAGTGCTGATTGAAAAATGCTATTGTTAGATAATAAAAATCTGGGGGAAACAATCAGACAATCGAATATTGAAATGTTATTTAAAAGGGTTTCTGAATTCATTCTGGAGAATTAGAGACTGAAGTTCGAAAAATTAAAAAAGAGTACTCACTTGAGGTATCAGCGTTTTCGTTTTCTTCCCCTCATACCTACTCAAGGATCTGCAACTGACTATTATTTCTTGGAATTTTTCATCTTGTTTCTTCTCTTCTAAGATAGCTCTAGCATTTTCTTCTATACTGAAAAAATATCATAATGAGAAATTTATTATTTCGATTATTAACATTCAGATGCTAAAATTGTTCTATTTGACTTTCAATCATCAACATTTCAATGAGAATTAGCACTATTATCAAATATTAATTACATTCAAAGTTCTCATAAACATGGAAAAATTTTTGGAGGTTGCTCGTCATATTCTTGTTAATTTAAATATATATATATATATTCTTATGAAATGGAGCTGTACAGATTTGATTCCAAATATGGCATGTGTCTCGAAAAGGCAACAAGGAACAGATCATTCAAACAAACATATTGATCCATTCCCCGCTCCTAATCTCAGTATTAGCAGAGGAATGTGAGACGGGGCACCATACAGTTCTGCGTATGATGCAAGAGCACAGATAAAAACCTCAGCAAAAACTCTGTCTCCCCGTATAAGTGATATTGCTCATTCAGAAGATGTTTGAATGTTGACAAAATAACACCCAGATATAATAAATTCATTACAAATAATTTCAACAAAAAGGAATATTCAACCATAAACTGATTGTTGTGATATCTCTGTTCGTACAAAACGTAAGCTTATCGAATTTGATAGGGGTTGAAGAGTGAGATTGCTTGATCTCCTGCTTCTACACAAAACAATGAATAATCTGTGAAAAAATCCAAAACCACACCAACAAACGTACCATTAGAGCTTGTATCGTCTGCATTTTGATACAAAGATTCATTTACCGACGCAAAAGATAGAACCATAACTACTGAACACACAAAACTCACGAATAAAAGAACCAGCAAAGGATTCCACAAATCATTGCATCTTTTCGATCTTGCTCACAGTGATCTCTGAAACTTTGTAATGCATGTAAGAGCAGTGGGTGGTTTCATATGTACTTTTTCCATGACACGATTGCAGATTTATGCCAACAAATAACTTGAAGGTTCAGTTGACGTATACGATTTTTTGGAATGATTCCAAAATGGTCATTCACACCGATAAATTGACGAAAAATCCACTGATCAATAATATTGCATGTTCAATTTGGAGATGAGAAGCTACAATGTTTCTTATTTAAAATCTTTTTCTGCTCACATTCTATCAAAGTATTGGAACGTGAATGCTTTTCGACTTTATGAGTCCTATTCCAATTAACAAACGCGCAAAAAACGTTGTGTATATCTCAAAAAACTATTATAACACGTTTAAAAAAACGTTAAAATGTCGTTAGGTAATACGTTTCTTCGCAGTTTTCAAGTAACGTTGATTATACGTTAATAATAGGTTGAGAAAGTGCAACGAAATTTCTACTGGAATATTACGTTATAGTTCTGTTTAAACGAAACCTGTCTTTCACGATTTTTCAACGTTTTTATTAATTTACATCAGATTGAAACGTTTCGAAATGGTGGTAACTGTAACGTTTAATAGCGTTGACAAAAAGTATACGTAGTAAACGTAGAATATAGATTTCTCAGTTGGCTGAAGGTTCAGGTTATATAGAGTCATATTCAACGTTTATAAAACTCTTTATGATCCTCAATCAATCACGTTGAAGAAGTACGAGAAGGAGACGATTAATAATGGTTGCAACTGTAACGTAAATAAAACGTGGAGAAAAATAATTACTGAAACGTATAAAATAGGTTTCTTACTTTGCTAGGAACTTGAGGTTTTTGATTTGTTGAATGGTGCCATATTAAACGTTCATTTAACGTTTCATGGTTCATATTGAATATACGTTGAGGAAGTACGAAAAGAAGACGTTTCATAATGGTAGCTTTATTAACGAGTTGAATTATATATGTTTATCGAATGCTGAAATGACGTTTGGTTGGATTTCCGTTCAAGAAAAAACGTTACAAAATTCTGAAACTATCTGAAAGTAAAAGTTCTGAGTAATGGGCTACGTGAGGTTCTAGAAACTCGACCAGAATCCATTAAAATTTAACAATTCGATTTTCAGATACGTTCCACGTCGCAATTATCGACCCCATGCTGGCAAGTGATATTTACAAATGAGTTCAATCTCATATATTCATCATGTTTATTTCCACATTACGATCAATCAAACCCTTTTTCGAGTGCTCATACTAGTTTGAATCGATTTATCCAACCACTTCCAACCAGTTTTTGTATTGATCAAATAAGTATCATATGTTATTTTTCAGTAAATACTCGATTTTATAAGTTTTCGAGGCTAATACTCCATTTCTCTGAAGAGATAAGAGAGGAGACTCATTCTTTGTTGGCAGATACTCATGAAGATGCCAATTTGATAAAGTGTTTATCTTGTGCAATCGTCAATAATTGGATTATTGGGTCAAGTGAGGTATCAGTGGAAATAGATGATAATGAAATTGAGACACCCTGAAATTTATCATATCACAGTTATCTTCAATCTCAATGGTTTGGTTTCGATTCTCCTGTCTGTCTCAGAAGGAATCATATGGACAGAAGATGGTTGAAAGAGTTGTTCTTCAGCTCTAGTAATGATTGTTTTTGACTAGACTAATTAATAGGATTTACTGTGGAGAAATATAATGTTTTTATCTTTTTTTTTATTAATCACCTTCCACAACCCAAATCAACAAATATAAATCGATATAGAAAATTTATCCAAGTGAAAAGGGGGCGAACAAGTAGTTTACCCTAAAAGTTATAGACAATAAACTTTTCGTATCTTGTGACGAATCCAAATGAAAAATAAAGCAAAAGAACAATATTAATAGTTCTTAGTCAACGTCGGGAGAGGAAAAGGCAAGAATAGGCATGATTCTACAATAACTTTAAAAAAATCAAACCATGTTTTATTTCTGTGTCAAATTCTTAAGTCTTCTGTAACAAATTTAATCTTTTGGAGGTTTAAATATTGTTACTGTTAATAGTTTTGAAAACGTAGACGATTCAGTCTTCGAAACGTTGACTAAAAGAAGTTCTGTTTTTCATTATTCAATATATCTGTCATAGGGTATCTACGAGGATGTATTGATATCTAGTTAGCCTAGTTCCATGCATAAACAAAATATTACGATACCATATCAACGAACAATAACTCATTAGTAGTGTCAGTGTATAGTTCGACGTCAAAAAAATAAACCAGAGTTACGCAATAAATTAAAAAAAAGATGTCCACCGAAATTGTAAAAAACGAAAAATTGGAGTATCGGACCATCATCAAGTACCTGTATTTGTAAGGGTTAAGAGGTAAGCAGATTTACGAACATATTATGCTTATACCCTAGATGATCAATGTCCTTTGTATGCGACCGTGAAAAATTGGACTGCAAGTTTCAAATGAGGTAAATTTTCCATTGAAGATGATGACCGATCGGGAAGGTCAGTTTCTGTGTCAGTCCCCGAAAATATGGATGCAGTTCATGACATGATTTTATCAGACCGTCGAATTGGGCTAAAACGGATATCTGAAGCACTGAAGATTTCATACGAACGCGTTCGTCATATAGTTCGCGTCAATTTGGACAGGAAAAAATTTCTGCAAAGTGGATTCCCCCCCAAATGTTTGAATGTTGACCAAAAGCGTGCAACGGTAGAATCATCGCTTTCGATCTGTGCTCGATTTGAAAACGATCTAGACTTCTTAAACCGAATTGTTACTATGGATGAGACTTGGGTACATTTCTACGATCCAGAAACAAAGAAACAATCGATGGAATTGCGACACTCTGGTTCTCCAAGACCTAAGGAGTTTCGGGTCCAAAAATCTGCTGGAAAAGTTCTTGCTTCAGTTTTTTGGGATTGCCATGGAGTAATCATGATTGATTTTTTGGATAAGGGTAGAACAATAACTGCAGATTACTATTCGACATTACTGACCACTCTACGGAAAAAATTAAAGAGAAAAGACGCGGAAAGCTATCCAAAGGTACTTTGTTTTTACAGGACATCGCCCCAGTACACAACTCTCATGTTTCCATGCGAAAAATTCGTGATTTAGGGTTAGAATTACTAGAACACCCCCCTCATTTACCAGATTTGGCTCCGTCCGACTATCATCTCTTTCCTCAACTGAAAAAAAGTTTAAAAGGTCGTAAATTTTCTTCCAACGAGGAGGTAATAAAAAATGTGGAGAACTGGTTTGCAGAGCAAGAAGAAACATTTTTTTTGAAAGGTCTAGAGACGTTGCAGGTTCGCTGTAATAAATGTATTCAATTGAGAGGAGAATATGTTGAGTACCTAATAAAATATTTCGACATTGAAATTTTGTTTGGTTCTTTATCAGGCTAAAAATTTTCAATAAATCCTCGTATGTTGTCAACTCGAAAAACTCCAAGATGTTTAGTTCAAGTTTTAATTGCGAAAATGCTTGTTTGGCCGTTAGAACACCGCGTATTCGCGTGCGACAGTGAATGAAAATACAGTGATACAGATGTTAGGAACTTCTAATAATTGGAATAGGTTGAAATCAGACCTTTACCCAGTATTTTTTCATATCTAGTTACCCTAGCCCATTGGCGGGAGACGCTGAAGAAGACGTACCTCCCAAAACAAAGCTGCGAAGCCCACGCTGACCGAGTCCATCATTTGGTATGGATAAGGTCAGTAACCGGTTGGTTTTGATCTTGAAAAATGTGAGATCGTCTGACAGTCTATGTATCTTCGACGAATAAAATGCTTCACATCACGAGTCCTTTTTGAATATCGAGCTGGATGTTAATCGATAAAACCTTGAGGATTGTCATACCACACTGTGATGATAGTGCGATTAATAAAGAATTCATTCAATTCGCTTTCTGTTAATTGAGGAAAGTTTCGATCTTTTAATGGAACGCTGAAGAACAACAATGATATAGCAGTCTATCTGAATTTAGGCAATTTCTTCAATTTAGCAACGATTGAAAACAATTTTTATGGCCCCTTGCAAAATTTTGTCCAAAGACTAGCGAATGATGGACAATAATCCTGCGATATCGAATTCAAGATTTGACAGATGCTGTCAAATTTTTTGACAGCTGTCAAATTTTATTTTCCTTTGATTCTCGAATGCGAATCTACCTACGAATTGTATCTACTTAAGGTTGATTTCCTGTCAGTGCTTAAGGTGTTTTATTTATTAAAACTAGTGAGATCTGAAGAAAAACGAATGGGGCACCTGCTCGTGTACGAAACAATGTTTAAAATTAAACCAGCTATCAACTTCCGAAGTTAATCATAGAGATTGTAGAACACCGAGTTTCAATTACAGTTCTTTACTCGAATAAGTGGTGAAGAAAATATTTTTAATGCTAAATGAGTTATTGATTATATGTACTCACCTACATCATTTTCGTTACACAAAACAGGCAAGAGGAAGGTCCAACCGAATAATAAAACAATCGTGGATATTATTCAGACAGTATTCTTATCATTAAACAAATAGGAATAGCTAATTCGTTGGATTTTTCAAAATTCAAAAAACATCACGTGCAAATGTAAATCAATCAAAAGATTGAATGGATGCTAGATTAGTTGACGTTTATTGGCTAAGACTTTTTGAGCGCTCGTTATACTTGAAGAAGAGTTTTATCAATTCGTCAAAGTGTCAGTATTTTTGAGTTTGAGTCTATAGAAACTAGAGGTCAAATGTTGAACCTTCTTGATAAATAGAATAGAAGAATATGAATTGGTCTCAAAATGGCTAAGAAACTATACTCCATTCACTTTTATAAAGTATCCCGGCTGGCAATGGCATTCTGACACATTTCACCGTGTATATTTTGAAACTATTAGGTTCAGATAACTAAGAAACTATGAATTTGAGAAAATGTTATGGTAATTCAATAATTTCAAAGACGAATGTTGAAGAAACGTTTTTCTTTGTAAATACTGGAAATATTTCACGTATATAAACATGGTTGGAAGATTCGCTTCTACTATTCTCTTGTACGGAAATCAAGAATCAAGTGTGGAAAATTTACTGAGAAATAATGGTCAGAATAGTCCGTTACTTCGTGATCATAGTTCTTCTGAAAAAATAATAAAAGTACTCGAATAACCCGACAGAAAAACTTCTAAACGAACAGACGGACCTATGGAAATCCCCACTTTTCAAAATTCTCAAGAAATAGGCCTACAGAAAACATTTAAATACCTTCTTGCACAATTCGATACTCCAGTATGAAAAAGAAATAGTACTACGAAACCTGTGTCAAAGTGGAACCTAAATAGTATATTCTAAAACTAGTTGCAGAATGGGCTCCTAATCCAATACGAATGCGAAATTCGAAAACGAGCGAGTTTTCGAACGCATGAGTATTAGACGATATTTTCTCTATTTCAGTCAAATTTTGTGAAATTCAATGAAAAATTCAAATTGTAGGTCCTAGTGACTTTCATATTGTATCTTGGCAGTTGGTAGTTTTACGAAAATTGACATTTTCAAATTGACGTCTGCTGGAATTTCATAGGATCGGAAGTCATTGTTGACAACAAAAAAACGGAAAATGTAACTGAAAACGATGCTGTAATGAATTCATTACAGCACTGTTTTTAGTACTGTAATGAACTCATTACGATACTGAAATAGAGAAAAGAACTAACTCCATTTACAGAGTTGAAAAAGAGTAAATAGAAATTAACGTTGGCAACGTCCCTGAGAATTATTTGACATTTCACCAGTGCCAATCTGCGTCACGTTTAAGTAAAAAACTTGATAAACCAAAATTTTGGAGGATAATAGTAATTTTTCATCGGCTATTAAATCTAAGATAATTGAATGAAAAAATGTGGAATAGCTATATAGACACATCATGTTTTCTGGCTCGATGGAAGATGTAGACCAAACAATAATGTCAGTAGTACCTCCTAGTTGACTCGATAACCGGTTCTTTTCGCTCAGATTTGGCGAATTTCAAGTAACTATTCATGATTAGAATCTGAATTAGGCTAACGTTAATCGAAAGTTCAGAAGAATTCAGTTACGTCTCTTCGAATTTTGCCTAATCTAACTCCAATATTCTTGTCCATATTCTCGCCATGACATTTTATTATTAAATCGAGTTTGATTTTGCCAAAATTTCTTCTAATGAGTTTCTCAATAAGGCTGTTAACACCTAAACAGCAATATTTTGGATAGTAGAAAAGCCTGTGGTATGTTTCTACTTTATAGTTTGAAAATTAATGCAACAATTTTTTTTCATCATCCAGAAATTTTATAAAACTAATAAACTTAATAAACGGACCCCGCACTTTTTCTATGGCAAATGGCGTTCCGTCAAGTTTTCTAAAATTTTGTTATAATGTAGTACTCGACCTACTGATCAAAGTGTCCATGGCCCCAACTCAATCCTATGACTAGTTTTCGAGTTGAGAATTACCCACTTTTACTACGCCCGTATCTCGGAACAGAATCGAATGAACTTAAATTTTTCTCAAGAAACATTTCATTACATCCCCAGGGAGCAACCATATAGAGGAATATGACCGAAAATCGTTACGAATACAGGGTCATCCATAATTGAATGCATGCCCGATTTTGAAAGTATAAAATATGTCAGTTTCAGAGCGAGAACGTTCACAAAATGAACTATTACACTAGATATATTGTTGTCACATCAAAAACGTCTGAAATACACAGAATTTATACTGGGTGATCCATTATTATAGAAACTATTTTCAAGGAGGGTTAAATGGACACCCTGTATTTATGGGTTGATTCAAGGTGTTTGTTTGATTTTTTTGGAACATATCATCATGGACTTCAAAGAATACAGGGTGATTCAGTCATGAAATGTACTTTGAACCTCTCGAAAATACCCAAAAACCACCTTTTTTTTCATCACCCTGTATTTCAAGATTAACTCCGATGAGGTGGGAATTTTCTTTCACCATTGTACTTGATATAAAAACATCAATACGGCCGAGAGTTTTCATCCACTTCCTATGAACAGATTTTTTTTTTATGTAATATGAAAATTATTTATTTATTTTATTCTATTCTTATTCCAGCATATCAAAAAATCTGATCATAGGAAGTGGATAAAAACTCTCAGGCGTATTGATGTTTTTATATCAAGTACAGTGGTGAAAGAAAACTCCCACCTCGTCGGAGTTAATCTTGAAATACGGGGTGATGAAAAAAAAAGGTGGTGTTTGGGTATTTTCGTGGGATTCAAAGTTCATTTCATGACTGAATCACCCTGTATTCTTTGAAGTCCATGATGATATGTTCTAAAAAAATTAAACAAACACCTTGAATCAACCCATAAATACAGGGTGTCCATTTTACCCTCCTTGAGAATAGTTTCTATAATAATAGATCACCCAGTATGAATTCTGGGTATTTCTGACTTTTTCGATGTAACAACAACATATCTAGTGTAATAGTTCATTTTGTGAACGTTCTCGCTCTGAAACTGACATATTTTATACTTTCGAAATCGGGCATGCATTCAATTATGGATAACCCTGCATTCGTAACGATTTTCGGACATATTGGTTGTTTCCTGGGGATGTAATGAAATGTTTCTTGAGAAAAATTGAAGTTCATATTATTCTGTTTCGAGATACGGGCGTAGTAAAAGTGGGTAATTCTCAACTTAAACGCCCTGTATCTCAAAAACTAGTCATAGGATTGAGTTGGAGCAATGGACACTTTTGATCAGTAGGTCGAGTACTACATTATACCAAAATTTTAGAAAATTTGACGGACCGCCATTTGCCATAGAAAAAGTGCGGGGTCCTTTACAAAAAAAGCTTTTTTTAGACAAGAATGGACTGATTTACCAATTGTTATCAAAACGAAAATCAAAGAAATAAATGAAAGTATGAGTGGTTTTCAGCTGAGGTTGAGCAGGCTGGTTCAGCCTTGTGCGAACTTCTTGCGGCGAACTGTGTGGCAAGCGCGAACTGAATGACTATTGCGAACTGATGGCAAGAGCTGTTATGATTCGAAGACAAAGGGAGAGAGGTGTAGTTGACTGCAGTACCTCTATTCTTGAACTGTAGACCACAGTTTAGAAGAGAGTGGGTAAACCACAGATATTAAAATAAAAAAATATGAATGATGAACAATACTAGTACCCATCAATGAAACGTCAGAAAGCAGAGGAATGCTTCTCCAAGAAAATCTTCATTCGATATTCGAAAAGAAGGGGTTATAAGCTGGTGGAACATATACACTAAGTGATCTAAAAAAGAACACTAATTAATAATGATTTCATTGAAAATGAATCTTGCTTTTGGAATCAAAAGAAAGTGATATAATACGATATATCTAGCGGGATACCTCCCAGAAATCATACTCGTATTGTTTTCTTATCATTCGTTTCCTGCATGGGATAACCCACAACTGAGCCGGCATAATTATCATCATTTAAATTTCGAACCAGGGAAGGTCAATGACAAATGCAGCTAATTGACGTTCTCCGCTGCCCTGTCTGTACCCGTGACGCCACTGACCTTCAACAGTCCATTAGATAGATCGATTATTATCACCACACACTTTACAACGTATAGAATAACTGGATATGAACTATTACAGAGTTTTTTCGGATTAGCAATAGGACTGGTGGTATTTAGTTTTTTGGGAGCCTTGAAGATTTTTTTTAAATTTGTTCTGATGTTCCTATGCTTGGTTTCTATTACTTTTTTTGTCACCAAAACAGTTCGGCTACGATTCAACGCGATTGAATTATGTTTGACCCATTCATGCTAATGCATGTACCTGGTATTTGTATATCAGCATTGTGACTCCCACAGACCCCAATATGGAACACTTTCCAGTTTGGTAAGGGGGTTACCAAGGTCTATTGTGTCCCCATCAGAGCTGTTTTCACCACTGCACTATCAAAAGCTAAGTGCACTCGTGACGCCAGCTCGGGAGCCCCCAGAACTTCAGTTTTTCGGCGATTGAGACCGTGAAAATACTTTTCCCGGTCGTGGCGCCTCGAGGGGACGCCAAAGGACGCGCCGTTTCTTGAACTATGGAGCGGGGGCTTCACTTTTAGTCCAAGATCCCAGAGCAATCAGACATAACTTATTTTCACACCGATGAAACCTGAAGTTTTCAGTAGCGTCTCGTGTGCCTTGGATACCTACGCGCTTTGTGGAACTTGCCGAGTGACACCTGGGCAGGTACCAGGTGAGAAAGGTAACTAAAAATAAGAATTATTTAACTTAAATTCACATGGCTGATTTTTATATATGTCATGTAGAATATTATTTTAAAGTAATATCATAAGTGTCAGACACTTTTGATGGACCAGAGCTTTTGTCAGACGCTTTTAAGCTACCCAAAAAATAAATGAACTTTACTTATTTTTACATGTCTGATTTTTTAACATGTAATTGGAGTATTTATTCAAAAGTTATATTCAATCAGTCAGACAAATTAAAGTGACCAAACATCCCCTAAGACAAAAATTATTCGGCCAGGAGTATGAGGGCGAGAGCACTATGCATGCGCTTCAGAGTGAGTGAGACGTCCATAATAACTCGGTTCCCCTTCTTAAACTCACCATATGTTTCAATCTACTGTGTATGTGCTGTTTGCGTGTAATATTATATAACTTATAATATAAATATACTGTATGGTGCAAATGAAAGGAATAAATTTGTAATTTTGTAAACCGCCGAATTTAAGGAAAAATCCCGAAACACGTCGATTTTTATTTTAGAACGGGCTACTCGTAAGGATACCTTTTTATTTTTGACGTCATCTATGTGATCCTGATGACGTCATCGCTAAAATTTTTAAATGGAAATGTAGGTGTTGTGATACATTATTTGAAAGGTCTTTTAAATACCTATTCAGCCATACCAACATGTACAGTAATTTATTTGCTTATTGTCACAAATATTATTGATGAAATTTCAACAGGTTTCTCAATAAAATGTATTAAGTATTGGTATGATGTATTTATTGACACACAAAAATAAATTTTGTAAAGGCCGTCATTGTATTTTAGCTGAAGGTAAAAATTTAAGCACTCAATTTAGGTTTCGTTGTATTTAATAAGTAGGTAATACATATTAAATATTCATTGTAATAATAGAATATTATTAATTTCTTAAACAAATACAAAAATCAATTACTGCAAATTATTGATATTTGAAAGACCTTTCAAATAATGTATCACAACACCCACATTTCCATTTAAAAATTTGAGCGATGTCGTCATCACGCTCAATTAGATGACGTCAAAAATAAAAAAGTATCCTGTGTTTAAAAAAAAATTGACGTGTTTCGGAATTTTTCCTTTAATTCGGTGGTTTACAAAATAACGAATTTATTCCTTTCATTTGCACCATTCTGTATTTATATTATAAGTTATATAATATGACACGCAAACAGCACATACACAGTAGATTGAAACAGATGGTGAGTTATTATGGACGTCTCACTCACTATGAAGCGCATGCATAGTGCTCTCGCCCTCATACTTCTGTCCGAATAATTTTTGTCTTAGGGGATGATTGGTCACTCAAATTTGTCTGACTGATTGAATATAACTTTTAAATAAATACTTCAATAACATATTAAAAAATCAGACATGTAAAAATAAGTAAAGTTCATTTATTTTTTGGGTAGCTTAAAAGCGTCTGACAAAAGCTCTGGTCCATCAAAAGTGTCTGGCACTTATGATATTACTTTAAAATAATATTCTACATGACATATATAAAAATCAGCCATGTGAATTTAAGTTAAATAATTCTTATTTTTAGTTACCTTTCTCACCTGGTACCTGCCCAGGTGTCACTCGGCAAGTTCCACAAAGCGCGTAGGTATCCAAGGCACACGAGACGCTAGTGAAAACTTCAGGTTTCATCCGTGTGAAAATAAGTTATGTCTGAGTGCTCTGGGATCTTACTCTACTTGATACTGTCTTCGTAGGTTTATGTCTACGCATTGCTGTATTTCTGTTTGAAAAACACTTGAGTGTTTACGATAGTGTATACGTTCGTTGGGCCTCCACATCTCCAACATCTTTTGCCACAACTTTGGCAACAAATTCAGCAGAATATTCTCAATAACTTGGTGGAAAACATGCATGGGAGATGCAGTCGTTACTGTTGCACATGATTGTCATACTTTGTATGGAAGATGACTACAAGTCACCACCTTTTCTTTATTTGGGGATTGATTTGGATGATCCTGAAATGCATGCAAAAAACTCAATTTCCAAAGTTATAAAATCTGGGCACATATTTCCGGAATGCCATCAAGTTTCCTTCACACAACGAGCGAATATGTCTTCAATCATTGAGCAGTTTGCGCCCAACCAAGTAGGTGATTACGACTTCAATTTCGCTACCTCTCAATAAACGTCAGGTAATATCTATCAGCGCATAAGTTAGATATGCCGGCGCTAAATCCATCAAACATTTTCGTTCGTAACTCGTGCTTCAAGGTTCCATCAACCAATCTATAATTGGCTGGAAATGTCGAAACGTGCAACTCAATAGATCGGAAGATCGATAGCCTTCGCTGTTGTGGTTTATGGTAACATTTGCCAAGACATCCATCATTAGTGCCGCTCTGATGCATTGTTCAAGAACACCATTAGATGTCGTATCCTCATAATGGCGGCACGCAACCATTTATCCACATTTCAGGAGTTATGAACTGGGATTATGAGAAGTGATGGTAACATCATTCAGTACAAGGCATAGATGAGATCTGTCTGTCTTTGAAACTTCAGATTTAATGCAGTTTTGATGATTCCAATCACTGGCCCAGCACCTTTTCGTTGTATAGGGAAATGCACCTATAAGAAAGAGTTTCTGGAGGAGGAGAAAACCGAAAGAGAACCAAGAATGTATCAATTCCAAAAGTTCCTTCGAAATTTTTAAACTGGAAGATCCAAAATGTATTTGAACCTTCGTAAGAACCAGCTACTCCTCCTCACCAGCTTTCTTAAAGGGTATTGTTGCCTCAGAAAGCATAGGTGAGAATGGGTTAATCTGAAGAGTGTAGATTCAGTGAAGAGGAGAAAGAAACTACCTACTCTTCACCCATCCACGGAATGCCTTGCTATTGTAACACAGAAGAAATATTCTTTTGGGCAAGAATCTTGCAGGAATGAGGAACTAGCCTCATTGAAACCTTTCCATATATTGGATTTCATTAGATCTCTGGAACTATGAGTACAGCTCTGGTAGGAGGCACAATATCCTTAAGGTCGCAGTGAACTTTAACCCCTTTCTAACTGTATAACTATTATTCCTTCTGTGCGAAAGATTCCTCGTTGACTGTTCGAAGCCTACATGTGGCAAAAGTCTTAGAGTTCCTCTAGAGTCTAGACATCTGGCTCAGGTCCAATAACTGCGACAGATGTTCATTCTAAGTTGTGATGAGAATCTCTTACACTGACGAGACCAAAATAGATCAAATATGGTATCTCATCATCTATATATATAAAAGAAAGATGTTGGTTACACCATTTATAACTCGAGATCGGATGGACTGTTTGTTATGAAACTTCATATATGGATTCGTATACGGTCTGGTTACTATAAAATACAATAAAACTTTGAAAATTTCGATGAAAATTTTTCTTATACAAAAAATGCTTTTCCTCCTTTTGAGTAAGGCCACTAGATGTCGCTACAGTTACAGTTACGCTACCGCTTATTCCTTTGTACTTCATTTGATATTCTCCGCGTTAGGTAGCGCTATGAACAAATAGTGTGTACAGTGACTATATTCCCTCTATAGTCACTGTAATAGTGTGTAATTTGAGTTGCCTACAACTCTGCGCTGTTGGGCGAAACCAAAATGTCTTAGCGTAGGAGTACAGATGTCTAAAATGATTAGATTTCGTTGAGATATGAGAAAAGTTTCGTTCTTACCACTTCAGATGGCGCTATTCACATATTATGACTGATGATTATTAGTTATTTTTATAGTTTTATTTATTTCAAATAACGTAATCCTGAGGGTTCTATTTTTGACATTATCACAATTAAATGGCGATGAATTTGTTGAGGCTTTCGTGGCCATCCATTGATATCATCTGTTCTTTTTTCGAGCATTTCGGTCGTCGTGGTTTGAAATGGTCGAAAAAAGAACATATGACATCAAATACTGTGTAATTTACATAGGGCTTATAGTACCATGAAAGGCTATTATCAGATACAGAAGCGGGTGAATATGACAGTGAATTTTTATCGAAATGTCAAGTAAATCGGATTTTGGCGATCAGTTCCAATCGTGAGATGTCCATTCTCATCTTTTCTCATTATTTTTGAAATGTTTTTGAATTTCTGTTCGGGTAACAAATATATTTGAGGAAATAACTGATTCCAAAATTGCCATTATTAGTAATTGACATATTATTTTTGTGTGTCTGTTCTGTGTGACAGCTCATATCCATGGAATTATTTGATAGTTCAAAAACCAGAGAACCAAGCCGTTGATCTTCGATCACCGGTGATTACGATTTGTGAAATCCACCGCAAGTATCATTTAGGCGGAACAAAGTTCGCCGGGCCAGCTAGTAACTGAATAAAACGTTTTTCTTGCATTGTCTAGTTCCCATAATAATCTAACATGTTATAGTGATACCAAAGCATAAATAACTCTTTTGGTTATCTTTGGTTAAAATAATTATTAATTAAATACATAATTTGCTCCATTTTCGATGGGCTTAGTTGTTTATTGACAGTTATCAGTTAATGAAATGTTGTTTACGGTTGTTTTTCGATGATGAGTGATTATTATCTTTTTACAACCATTGCATTTTATCATATCAGTTGAAATGGAAAGGGTGTCATTACATCATATCGTCATGGCTCACCATCAGATATAGAATGGATACTTTAGGTTTAGACGATAGACTTCATTTATGTTGTTACTTCCAATTTTCTTTTCGATATCGTTTTTTATTCTTGACTTTATGCACGTGCAATTATGCTGTTCTATATTCTCATTCTTTGCATTTAATTGTTCATTCATGTGTTTCCTTTTCGTTTTATTCAACACTAGACGAAAACAGTTATTTCTAGCAACTCGAGCCAATCAAATAGACTCCTCTGGAGCATCTCTCAGCGTCACGGAATGATGTGTTCGTAACATTCCAATAAAATTTCATTAGGTTGGACGACACACCAATTTAGATCAAGATGAAATTGATGCTTAAATATGGAGGATCTCGAATAACACAGTACACATGTTACCGATGTATAATTGGTTTGACTTCAAATTCCTCCGACAATGTCGAACATTTTGGTCGCATCAGGATACGAATTATTAAGAGGAATTAGACTAAGCCCGAAGGTCTCACGATACTTTTTGTGTGGTGCTTCGTGAGAAAATGCACTTGTCTAATTGATGCTAGGAGTGCTAAGACGGATGTTGAAGAGCTTAAATGCTGAAGAAGTTATTGGAATTTGCTACATAACGATAGTAAATGCACATCAGTGATATATGAGCTGTTATTTACAATGAAGTCATTGTTTTCAGTATTTTTATTATACCTATCAACCGTAAAATACAACGATTTCACTACAAAATCATCATAAAAAACTATGGAACTTCCAAACATCCTATATTGTCTCTGCATTGACATTTTAGTTGCGTTTTGTGTTTTTACATCGTTTATAAGATTTGGTGTTTCTTCATTTTCATTTTACATTTTAGATCTCAATTCAACAAGTATATGAATGTAGTAAGAGTGAGATATATTGTGATCGTGCTCTCCTTTTACTTTCTACATGCCTTACAGCTCGACAGTTCTACTATTTCAGTAGAAAATAAAACTATAAAATGAAACAAACGTTGAATGCTCTTAAAATACTTACTTCAAACTGAAACAGCTGGTTCTGAAACAAAACAAATATTTCATTAGTGCATGATGGTTTCCAAATGAAGGACGTCAAATTGAAAATGATATATTTTTTATTTGAACAATTAGGTACCCAATTGACAATACAATCATCCGAACAATGAAGGTTTTAAGTATTGTCTCGACGATGCCAATTCGTTTATAAAACTGCGTTGAGTTCTGTATTCGAAAATAAACCACTTAACCTTGATCTAAAGACACAGTTTCAGTGAATATTTGGGAAAAAATCTGGAAGGTTCAATTTCAATTTGGCTGATGATTTTGCTGCTGGTGCATCTTGATTATCTGAATTATTCTTCAGGTTGAAGATCACCATTGGGATTGCAGAATTACGTTGTTTTGAATTCATATTTGGGAGATCGATATTAAAATTTTGACTACAAATACTGTTCCTTAGATTTCTGAGGTCCATTTTACAAAATAAAAAAGCTTCAACAAGGTAATAACAATAAGAACAAGAAAATATGAACAGCATCGTCAAATAACTCATATTAGAGTTGAAATGAAAGAGAGGACGACTGGGAAAGCAGAAGCCTTCAAAAAACAGGCACTTTTGTGATAGGAAAATTGTACCTACAGTTTTAGCCTATGATAACAACCTTGTCTCTACCCTGATGACTTCAGAAAGAACTTTCAAAGGGTATCGACAAATCGGAATAACCAGGCATGAAAAAGTATCACTCTCAAAGAGACAAAATGAAGAAACTGATGAAGGTGACAGGGGAGGGCATGTTGCCCAATAACACAGTATTTCAGAACATACATATTGGAATTTCCATTCCAAAAATAATCGCCTTATCTCGTACATGAAGCATGGAACCACATACGACGAATAATACGCAACAACTTTACCAAAACCATCAAGAACTGCAGTTATTTCGGGTATACGTTTTGCGATAACAAAAATGTATGGCATTTCACAATGCCAGCAGTTATATCTTCACGCTGATTCACATTTCACATAATCGCCGCCTTAATTTCATCACTAAATAGGCTATAATCATCGTTCATAAAATCCACGGTTGATTGAAGGTGATATAATATGTCCCAACTCAGTAACTATCAAGAAAGCAAAAGTACGAACCAAATTCAGTACAAAAACTCTTGCTGAGGAAATTGGGAATATTCTTCAAGGACAAAAGAATTTTAACGAACTGTTAATCTAATCTGAAGAAAAACAAAATAAAAGAACAACTTACCCGATGGGATCCATTTTTCCTTATTGTTTTTTCCTGTGCTGCACTCAAAAAATACTCATCCTATTTGAAAACATCCTAGATCATACTGGTCCTTTCTGCGAACAAAAATACAGTTTGAGCGTTGTTATTGACCATATGGAGTATAATTTGAAACTACTCAATATCCAGTTGTTTTCATATTCGAGCGATAAGACTGACACAGACCCATTTGATAAGATGAAAGGTCATATACTCTACGAGTTTTTAAATTTGAGGAATTCTGGAATTTTTGAATTTCTTCTCATGTGGTCAAACAGTGTAATCTTGTTGTTATTGTATTAAAACTCTTCTTGTTTACATTGTTCCAAGTGTTCATCGATAGTTTTTGTTTGGATGAAGTCGATGGTTGTTTGTTTCACACGTGATAGGATCTTTGATTCTTGGAGATCGAAATGTTGTGAGACTCAAAAACCAATATTTGGTACCACTACTTCGTGTAGAACAAAGTATACGAATACAAATGTTTTTAATAAGCACATAATTGTAATCAGAACCATTTCCTAACAAGAAACTTGTATTGTGAAGAATTTTATTGTTGTTTCGCTTTGATTTTGTTGATATAAAATTTGATTCTCAAAATAAGGTTTTCTTCAGTGAAATATTTGAGAGCTACAAAATGTAGGGTTACGCAAACATGTCAAGGGTCTTTTAGCTCATTTTTATGGTAGTGAAGCATCTCGACTCTAGAGGTTTCCCTACTGAATAGTATACTGATAACCATTTATATTAAATGGAGTAACGGTAGCATGATATTTTATTTTGCCATGAAACACTCCTTGGTTTGTGTATTCTCACCTATTTACCCAGCAAATATTTAATTGAAACGTGACTCGAATTATTTAGAATTAGATACTGAGTGAAGAGCAAACTCCTCATTCAATCATCAAGGAATTGATAGCTGCTCTGTAAACCAACAGAGCAGCCAGTATTATGAAGTGTTCGTTATGAATCAGCGATGTCTATTAGCTGTTTCCAGATTACTGCGATTCTACAAATATACGTTTGTCTCCCGCAGGATAATATTTCGCAATGCTTGGCAAGCTTATTCGTAAGATATCACGAAAATCGTTCGTGATAGGCTCAATTCCAGTTCAAAGTTCATTCGCCACTTCTCCGTATTATTGGAAAAAGCATTTGGTTCGCATTCCATGCGGATTTTATAGAGATCATCCTCACATAATATTCGTTTTCTTGCCAGGATTCGAAACCATATGCTCCTCTCCTACCTCATCCTCATCCTCAAAGATCTATTTTTAATATTATTTGAACTGAGGTCCTTAAGGCTACATGTGACCATGTAGGTCTTGTTCTCTGCCCTACTCCTTCATTGAACCCCAAGAAGGTTTATCAACTGGTGTTGATAAAACCGACAATATCTTAGGCCGGCCAGCTCTCGGCACTTCCATACCATGTCTTCTACTGTTTCTACTTCTGATCCAAGAGCCTACAAATCTCATCTGCTGGTTATTCCAAGAAGTTTGAATCCAGTTGATTCAATATCCTCATATGCCCAATCCAGTTTTCAGGTAGGAGCTTCCTGTTAAGGGATATTCTCATTGCTTCCATCAATGCGCATAACCTCAAAGATCTAACTGGATTATTAATTACTTCACAATGAGGACAATAGAATTGGTTACAAAACAGAACCATGTGGAATACCAATACAAGATGAGATCGAATTGTCAAACTGTACTTAACATTTTTTTCTGCAGTTATGAAGTTTCAATGACTTCATGTTCTAACTGTTGGGTTAGTTTGAGTTCCTTACTTTTCAAAATATGAACAGAAAACGGAAAAAAGGAAATATGCGTAGGAACTATTATGTATACTCCATTCACTTTTATTTAATCACATAGGAGGTCATGGTTTCGTTTTCAGGAGTTGGTGCCCCTGATGAAAAGTCAGTGCGCGCACAGAAAATATCGTTAATGACAAAACGACGTTGCCAATTTTTTTGTTTATATCAAAGTAAAAGTATCAAATATATTCCACATTTTGTTTGGTTTACAAATTGTTCGCAGATTTTTGGTATTTAATCGATATTTGCAGGTGAGTTTTTCGTCGAATATCCAAGATTAACGTATGTTTGGAGCGTGAGGACGATTTTCAAGACCAGAACGAATGTTTACATCTCGAGGTTGAATAGGTACACGGAAATTTCGTTGAAAAAGCTGTTATTTGGACAGATATCGCAGTAGATGGATCGGATGGAGCCTCGGGAGGTCGATTAGGATGATATTCTTCAGGTTTTCCAAGAAATTTGGCGATATCTGAGCAGATTTGCAAAAGTTAGGTACCTCACTAATGAGGTGGAACTTAGACCTAATTCTTCTATAAGAAACGCCTTTCAAAGGTCGAGATGGTGAAAAATGAATTCTTTAGATGTTGTTTGAACAAACGCAGCCGAGTTTTATATCCCAACATTGATTTTAAGAAAGTTATCAACAAAATAAAATTGACATTATTCTTGATTCTTGTAATTACCCATCAATTCATCTTATATCTTTGGGTTGATTTTTTTAATGAACTCTTGATTAGAATCAACAATTGATGTCGTCAAGTCTTGAACTTTCAGTTCAAGAGGATAATAAACATTAAATCTTCACAAGCATGCACATGAAAATTATGTGAAAGCAATGCCATTTTTTCCATGGCGAAAAATGATATATTTCAACAGTGATCTCTTGTACGTTTTATGCAAATAACTATAAAAGGAATCCTTTCTATCAATTGATATAAACGTTAATTATTTTCGTCCATCACATCTTTTCCAATTCATTCATTTTCCGAATAAATTAACATTCTGAGAAATACGCTAAGAATGTAGAAAGGGCAACATAGTGATTTGGAACATAAAAATATTTTGAAAAATGTCATAACTTCGATTCAGAGTGGAATGTGTCAAATTTCCAAGGCCAGAGTTGTGATTTTATAATCGTGAATGGAGTATATGTATATCATTTGAAATCTGAATATCCTAAACGTAATCTGTCTTCACATTCTCGAAGTAGAAGAATGTGTAAGTTTTGTGCATCTTTTGAGTTTGAGGAATATCATCAGAGGATGTTTCTGATATTGTGTCAAAAATTGTGAATATAATTCAACCATAACTTGCTGTCAGGATGTAGGACTCCAGAACAATTTTCTGTGATAAATGAGTTCTTATCGCTTCGAAATAGTAATCTGGAACAACCTGTATAATGCATATGTTCACAAATGCCTAATCAAGAGTTATTATTTGCAATGTAACGTAGCAAATTGAAGGGATATCGTTCTCTATATAATTTGCGTATCGAAATCATACGTTTGTATAAGATAATCACATCGATAGGAAATCAAACGCTTATACAATCTGAATAAAAACGACCTTGGTATCATAAAAAAGTCTGACCAAATATTCGATATTCCTCCACTTCCTGTGATTCAGATTCGAAATTGTTCAGAGAAGCCAGATAAAAAATTGGTTCATATATGATGATTCAGCAAACGTATCACTCTATATCGTACTTTTTCAATCATGTCCAACATTGGTAAAGTAATCGAAAAAAAAGTAAAAGGACAATAAAAATTAAAATTATCTTCGTCGCAATGATGTGAAAATCAAGGTAGTTGAGAGTTGAAGATAAAAAATTGAGATTAACTAAAAAATCTAGAGATTGTGCTGAATGTTTCACGCAAATTAAAACCATCCAAATACCGAGATGAAACACCGAATTTTTCACTTCCTCGAAGACATTGCCAGGGAATTTTCTCGAGTGAAATGGCCACCTACAACTCGTTTGCAACTCGAAAATAAACAATGTCGACAACTAAATATAACACACTGTTTGGTCTAGCCAAGCCAAGTCATGCGAGTAATTACGAATTAACATCAAAAGGATGGCAATTGTATCATCGAAATCAATTAAAATCGTTCACTCTTTGATGGAACATTGAATCATTCGAATACAATGTGAGACATTTAAGTTTACCGCTTATAGAGCAGGTTTTGATGAATTTATTGCTAATAAAAATTTTCCTCAATTGAACCAGGACGTTTTACGACTTACACTAATATTGATTCTCATGATTTGAGTATGGTGTCGAAAATTAACAGAACTCATCGGAAGAATAGCAGTGGGGGCTCGTCAGAGGGGGCAAGGATGTCCACTCGATTTTTTATAAGCTACTAGCTGGCCCGGGGAACTTTGTTTTTGCCGAAATTATACACCGTTAAAGTTGTTTAATCTTACCATTGCTATTTTTTTCAGACAGAAGATGAATTAGGCAAAATTAAAGTTCAAAATATACAAAATTTCAATAATATTGTGATTTACATGAAGATAATTCTCTTTATTTAAGCGGTACCTAATTGTTGAACATATAACTTTTTGTTTTTAATGTTTTACAGTTCCCTCTTTGCAGTACCTTGTGATGAACGACACCACGAATGCAAATTTAAATCACGATCGAATTATATGGATGAGGAATAGTTTAATTGATGAATCACCTCTGATCATTGTATAAACCACTTTAGTTCTGCGAATACGACGCTGGAAATTCGAATTGAAATACTTTGTCTATGGTACTTTCACCTCACTTCACAGAATTTTTTTTATTTCACGTATTTACGATTTTTTTTGGGAATTTTGGAGTGTTTTGATTTTCTTGATTAATTGTTCATTATTTTGTTGGTTCTTGCTCAACAATGAGATATAATTTCGAAAATATTTCACAATAAAGAAGTGTTGTATAATTTTATTGTTATTAATTCTTTTACTTCACGTCGAGCAAATGACTTGTATTCAGACAAAAAAATAAATATGTTGCGAGTTTTAACGCAATTGGAAAATGATCCACCCAATAACATAAAAAATAATTCAAAGACGAGAATAATAAAAAAGGGATAATTACAACATTCACTCAAACAATACAACTACAAAAAAGGATATTATTATGCACTTACACAGAAGCATCTTCTTTGAACCTTTTCTCTTCGTTTATGGAGGATCTCAACAATGTGACCTTTAGAACCGCACCACTGATCTATTGCCGAAGCTTCTGGAAAAAGGTAGACCGAAATTCCTTTTTCAATGCGAAAGAGACCATTCTTCATTGTTCAGACGCCAGGTATCAACTTGAAGAACGATAAGATATGGACACGAGTACCAAATTAGGGTAATTACAACCTATGAGTCTTGTAAATAATCATTGGATTCTTCTGAAGACTTTATCGCAGAGCTAATTGGAGTACAAACGAAATTGGTAGATAATTTTGGATGTTTTGATGAACAGATCCAATCGAATTTTAATATTTTTTCTATTGTTTCTGAATGTAGCTACTGAAAATAGCTCTTTTGTTGAAGGAATAAGGACTAGAAAACTGAGTGAATTTCTTCGATAATAATAATTTTATATAAGCAGTAATCACACGTCCATTTTTATTAATTTTTTTTATTTTACTGTCTTGACGGTTAGCATTATGAGTGGTTAAAAGTTTACTTGTTTCAAGCACAGTGACAGATTTTTCCATATTTTTAATTTGTGTATTCTAGAAGCTTGAATTTTTAGATTGGCGATATAAGAGTGGTTTTTACACTAAGGTCCAAAGCAAATAGTTACCCCTGTACTAGGAAGAATATTTCTGTATTTATCTCTTAACAACATGTATTGAAGATATTTCTTATTATTAGTATTATTACATATATTTATCGATAAGGGATGAGAAATATAGATGATTTTTCATTCAATAATTTACAAGCTAATCTCTCTTTGGACTATGCGAAACTCTTTCAAAATTCTGATAAACTCACTTTGAAGTCAACTTGGGAATTTCGATGCCTTCTATTTCGTAACCTTTTGAGATTGAGATATTGCAAATGTGCCAATTCTTTACATTCTGATTGTGCTCTGTGTTTGTTTCATTCGAATTCAGAATTGGCGTTGGTTTGTTTGTATTCGTTTTAATTCCTCTCGAAATATACTTACTAATTTAAAAATTTTTTAGGTCAGAGCTTTTTTGACAGGAATTTTATATGGTAATGAGATCATTTTAAATCTAATGTTGGTGGATGATACAATGTCATGTTTGTTTTTATCCTTCTACTGTCTGAACTTTATTACTAAATTTTTGTTTAGATTTTATATTTTTTCGAGATATTTCATCATACATACAGGGTGGGGCATAGTGAATTGATAAAATAGTACCAGCCGGTAGAGGACTTTGTGGTTGTTCAGAAAAATAAGTTTTATGTTTGATAAAAGTCCCCCATATTAGACAATCTTGAAAATTCGAAAAAATTACACCCTTTGCCACTCCTTTTGCTGTCAAGACTCCAAATTAAAGAATTTTTTCAATCTGTTTTTTGAAAAGCATTCCTGAATAAATGCCCTATCGAATGTGAACTGTGATTTTGGGATGCATACATAGTTTTTTTTCAAGAAAGATCTATCTCAAATTTCATGTTTGGCTTATTTTGGCCAAAGCGGGGAAAAAAATATGGTTATATGAGTGCAAAATTAAGAAAAATTATGACTGCTTGATTAAGATTCCGAAATGGTATAACTCACTGTTTTTTTCCGTATCAAATATAAAAAAAATATTATTACAATGGGTCAAGAACTTTTTTTCTTAATTACAAAAGTCTGTTCAATTTTAATACATTGGATAACTAATATAATGTAAACCTGATCCAGAAGAGTTTTAACAAGAGAAAACTAATTATTACCCTCATGATTAGGAATACAATGTGAGCATTCTGGATATCGACGAAATCTAGATAATTTGTTGTTACGAAAAACGAAAGTGAATTCTATCAACAGGAACTCTAGAGAAACTTAATAGAGCATTTATTCTCACACAGCGAAAATATTTACGAAGCTATTTCTTCAGATAAAGACTCTATTGTTCTATTTTACATATGTGTCTACTGCTCGTTTGTGAGTGAATTTAAACTATATAACAGTTTATTTTCTTGAATTTCCGTCCAAAATTCAGTTATATTTTTGTCAGTTTTTTGTATTTTTTCTTGTATTCAAGGAAAAAGCTGAGATTTAATGTAATTTGACGAAATATAATATAACAAAACTGTTTACATTCTGATATTCGATTCAAATTCAAATGAAGCTTCATCTAAAGCTCCCAATAATTCTGCAATAATAGACAACTCTTCGTTTGCTTCATTTCGACCGAAATTCTTTCAATGAAACCGAAAGCGAATTCCTCCGAACGAAAATGGGCTCTAGAGTTACCCAAACAAAGCTTTTGTTCACTCACTTTATCACAGCGCTGTAGGTTAGGTTCTTGTATCCACATAAGAGGCACCCAAACAGCAGGTTGTGCTCACTGACATACGGCAACGAAACGAAAACAAATGAACTCTAGGAACCGCTGCCACGACCGACTTGGATCAGCTGATCCAAGACCGTTTGACGCGAGGAAGCCATCCATCCCTACCCCAATCTGTTTGTCTGTAGTAATAAATCGTGAAAAATCTATCGGTTTCGATCTATTTGGTCATACGGCCATGCTATCGGAGAATAGGAGCCATATCTTTGCCATGATGGACGATGGGGATAGGATAGGTTGTGTTTCTGTAGGTGACAGTCGTTTTGGGTGATTTGTGGGGAGCCAGTGGCGTTACGATACATTTGTGGCTATTTTGGATGCCATTACATGATAAGAATTCTAATTGGTGGTCATAAACACACACCAGAGCCATATTCAGGCACATAGCACATACCCCATTCGGCATCTACTCTATTGCCATTTTCATTTATTACTTCTAGTTATCCCAGTAGAAAGTCAATACAAAATGCTTGTTTCTTTGAAGCTTTAAGGGTTCAATCAAGAAAGAATGCTGAAAACTAACCTATCTTGCCTAGCAATCAGCTGCCAAAGTTAATCATTTTCTGTTAATTCTCTATTCTTTTTTTTCTTTTTTTTTCAGTTCTGTTACTTTGTCATCGTTTAGTTTTCCTGTCATAAGTAGTTCAATTTCAATTCTCTTCTCTCAATTTTTCCAAAAGTACATACAAAAAACGTTTTTTTTTGTCAATCGAAAAAGAATTCAATGATAAGGTTTAGATAACATGTGTTAACTTAAGTTGGTCAAAGACGATTATTCCCAAGTATGAGTATTTTCGTATGAGCTCATTACGCCTACAGTCTTCGCTTAATTGTTGTAATGGAACTTTGCAGATTAGAATAAGTACCTAATTAAAATTTTGCAATTACAGTCATAGGGAAAGTATCAAATTTCCACTCTCGTTTTACTGTTAACGTATTATTCATCGAAAATATTATACATTTTCGGTTCCCTTGTACCCTTCAATGATATCATTAACACTTGCTGACAATTTTACTACCAGACTACTCATCAAATGTTCATTACCTGTCTCATTATTATCTCAAAATCAATGAATTTATGTGTAGATAGTTATAAATCCCAATTGAAATCTTTTATTCATATTTTTATTGGTATTTATATAATGTTTGTTTGGATTTATTTGTATTTTCAGATCACAAACCGCTCGAAAAAATGAATATAAAAGTAAGAACGGATGAAGAATTAGGTGATCTCACCTACTATTTATCACAGTTTGATTTTGAAATAATATACCGTCCAGGTAAAGATAATTTGGAGGCAGACTGCTTAAGTAGAAATCCTGTATTAGAGCCTAAAGAAGATGAAGATAATGAATTAAGGATTGTAAACTTAATTAGTTTAGAAGATATTTTAGAGGATCAAAGGAAAAATAAAGAAATAGAACCAAACAAAAACAGTCTAAATTATAAGAATAATTTGTGTTATAAAAAAGCAAGAAATAAAGATAAAATTTTCTTACAGAAGAATTTAGTAAAAAATTGATAGAAGACACACATAAGAAGTTTTGTCATATTGGAATAAACCAAATGAAAAATAAAATACTGCCGTATTATACAGCAGAAAACATTTCAGAAAATATAAAGAAAACCTGTAGATGTTGTGAAGTACGTATACAAAATAAATCAAGAAGGCAAGACAAAATTGGTTTAATGTCACATCTGGGTCCCGCAAGAAAACCTTTTGAAATAGTCTCCATAGACACAATAGGTGGATTCGGTGGCTCAAGATCCACAAAAAAATATTTACATCTCCTAGTTGATCACTTCACTAGATATGCTTACATACTAACATCAAAAACACAAAATGCAAATGATTTCATTAAATTGACAGATAATGTACTAAAAGATCACGATATTCAAATACTTCTAACAGACCAATATCCAGGGATAAATTCAAAAGATTTCAAAAATTTCTTGGAAAAAAGAAGGGTCACAATGGTTTTTACAGGAGTTAATGCACCATTTTCGAATGGTTTGAATGAAAGACTGAACCAAACTTTGGTAAATAAGATAAGATGCGCAATCAATGAAGAAAAAAATAAGTATGGATGGACAACCATAGCACATAATTGTATAAATCAATACAATGAGACCGAGCACACAGTAACAAAATTTAGTCCGAAATATTTGTTGAATGGTGAAGATGAAAAAAAAGCATAACAAATAAAATTAATATGGCATTTGTTGACAAAAACTTTTAATTCACTGTTAATCTCAATTCTCCTTCAATTATTTTATATTTAATTGTTGCTTATACAGGGTGACTGGTGACGTAAGGGACAACGGCTAAGTGGAGATAGAGGACCTCAAACTGAATGAGAATTTGGGTTTCAAATGTCCCATAAGGGTATTCGTTTCGGAGATATAGGGTGATTTATGAAAAAATGCTAAATCTATGAACTCCCATATCTTCGTTAATATGATATGTTTTTCGCTGATATTTTAAATGTTTGTTCATACAGGCATTCTCTGTCAGCATAAGAAAACAAAATTGAAAAAATTGCTGGCCCGTACTCAAAAATTTCAATTTACATGTCAAGTGAGAAATATCACACGGTATATGAGATAAAATAAAATCAAATAGAAATTTGGAAAGAGGAAAAAAATCTGATGAAATATCTGTTTTTTGTTTGAATGGCACAAATTTTCTTTCGTTTCTATGATATGTTGAAGTAAGAATATTACAATATTTTTATATGCAAATCATGAAAATTAGTACTACTGATAGAAAAAACCTTGAATAGGGAGTTGCCTGACAGGTGAATTGGTCGGGGAGGTTCTAGGAATTGGTCTGCTAGATCACCCGATCTAACTCCTCTGGATTATTTCCTATGGGGTCATCTTAAGGATACGGTGTATAAAGAAACAATAACAAGCCGTGAACATTCGAAGAGCAGAATAACTGAAGCATGCGAAGAAATTAAATCAAATATTCCTCTGATCAGAAAAGCTGTGCTTCATTTGTTCAAGAGAGCCAATAAATGTATGGAGGTGAACGGCTCTCATTTCGAACATTTGCTTACTTGATTTTTTTATGAATTATATTTGCGACTTTTTCTATTTTTGTGTTTGAGTATCCAACTCTTTCATCACCCCATCTACAACAAATTTTATTTTGAAATTTTATATGGCATCGAAATATTAATTGATAAAAATAGATTTCAAGATTTTAAGGAATATTTTGATGCCAGGCTCATTCTAGCGCCTCGAATTCAAGGTTTTTTCTATCAGTAGTACTAATTTTCGTGATTTGAATATAAAAATATTGTAATATTCTCACTTCAACATATCCTAGAAACGAAAGAAAATTTGTGCCATTCAAACAAAAAACAGATATTTCATCAGTTTTTTTCCCTCTTTCCAAATTTCTATTTGATTTTATTTTATCTCATATACCGTGTGATATTTCTCACTTGACATGTAAATTGAAATCTTTGAGTACGGGCCAGCAATTTTTTCAGTTTTTTTTCTTATGCTGACAGAGAATGCCTGTATGAACAAACATGTAAAATATCAGCGAAAAACATATCATATTAACGAAGATATGGGAGTTCATAGATTTAGCACTTTTTCATAAATCACCCTATATCTCCGAAACGAATACACTTATGGGACATTTGAATCCCAAATTCTCATTCAGTTTGAGGTCCTCTATCTCCACTTAGCCGTTGTCCCTTACGTCACCAGTCACCCTGTATAATTTCACTTTCAATTTTTATATATTTATTCGAGCAATACTCATTCCTTGTCTTTATTTCTGTATCAATAAACTCAAAATCGATGAATTTATGTGAAGAGTGTTTCAGTATTATTTATTATTGGTATTTATGGGGAAAAATATCACAGATGAAACGGAAATTCTATTTATCGATTTAAAAAATTCACTTTTCTGCACTCACAATTTAAAATTTAATTAATTTGAGATATTACAATTGGAAAGCGCAAAAAATTCAAATGAATGCTTCGTTTGAGGAAATTGCTACTCCTAAGTTTGACGACCTATTATTAGTAAATACCCGTATTAAATATGTATGTCGTCATGGCAATATGATAACAACAGAGTGGGGTTTTATGCAGGCTACTAACAATCTTGATACGATGTGTTTTTAGTAGCCTAAAGCTCTGGCGCTCTGATTACCTACACCTACAGTATGGCACAAAATTCGATTATAGGAAATCTATGAGTTGGCGAACTTTTTCGAAAAGCATAAAGAGCACATAAAGCTCATCAGTTGAAAATATCCAAGCGTCGAAAGAGTTCCATATTGGCTCATGAATTTTTGAACAAGTTTCCAATAAAGTTGGAAATTTGGTCACTGAACAACACAAACAAGAAGATTGGGAAATTTTATCCCTCAATATATTCCTCAAAGTAACCGAGAGATATAGCCAAGAAGAATACAGTGTCAAGAAAGAAGATCTTCAGCTTCTAGACCCAAGAAGATTCCAGTGCCACCGAAGACAATACTCAGCTTCCCGAGCTCCTCAGCTTCCAGAGCTCCTCAGCATATCTGACCAAGATGATTTCAGTACCAGCGAAGACGATCTCATGCGTCTAGAGCCAAGTAGTATCCAGTGACACTAAAAAAGATCTTCAGCTTCTAAAGCCAAGAAGAATCCAGTGTCACCTTAGAAGATATGCAGCTTCTAGAGTCAAGAAGAATCTAGAGACACCAAAGAAGATCTTCAGCTCCTAGAGTCAAGGAGATTCCAGTACCAGCGAAGACAATCTCATGCTACTAGAGCCAAGAAGAATCCAGTGGCATCAAAGAAGATCTTCAGCCTCTAGAGCCAAACAGATTCCAGTACCACCGAAGACAATACCCAGCTTCGAGAGCTCCTCAGCTTCTAGAGCCAAGAAGAATCCAGTGACACCAAATAAAATCTTCAGCTACTAGAGCCAGGAAGAATTCAGTGTCACCATAGAAGATCCTTAGCTCCTAGTGTCAAGAAGATTCCAGTGCCAGCGAAGACAAAACACAGCTTCCAGAGCAAGAAGAATTTAGCGCCAATGAAGAGTATCTCCAGCAACCAGAGCCAAAAATGTTTCAGTGCCAGGGAAGACAATCTCTAGCTTCTCGAGTCAATTCAGCGATAGCGAAGACAATCTTCAACTTTTTGGGCCAATTCAGCACCTTTAACGACAATGTTTGGCTTTCAAAGCCAATCCAGCGCTAGTAAAGACAATCTTTAACTTTCTGGGCCAATTCAGCACCAGAAAAGACAATGTTTGGCTTCCTTAGCCAATACAGTGCTAGTGAGCATCTCTTGCTTCCTGAGCCAATTCAGCGCTACCGAAGACAACCTTCAACTTCCTGGGTCAATTCAGCACCAGTAAAGACAATATTTGGCTGCCTGCGTCAATCCAGCGTGAGTGAGGACAATATCTGGCTTCCTGAGCCAATCCAATGCTAGCGACGAGAACTTGCATTCGTTGCCAGCATAACGAACTTCCGCAAAAAGTCACAAATGACCAAAGTAATACCCCTCCTCACTCTACCTACTACACACAACTACAAAAACACTTTTGTTGTATTCTATTCTCTTAATAGTATCGAGCAATCAAAAATTATTCTTCGCTTCACTCCAACATAAAATGTCGAAATTTTGTATATTCATCATGAAATGAATGCTTGTGAATCAACATCTGATGATGTGCTTCAAGCGTTTTATGCTATGTAGAGTGCTTTTATCATAATGTGTGACAAATTGGTGTATGCGCTGGGTTCACGAGAATTTTTCTCTCCTTCTCCAAACTAGCTGTGTATGACCTACTGGGTCCTTCTCAAACTATCGTATGCCTCAAATTTCCACGAATTCTGGTGATGGATAATATATTAATGCAAAATACTCTATAGGTTCTTTCAAATCAATTAAAATAAACCAAATCGATTCGAATTGTTTGAAGGCCTGATATCACAGGTGCGATATTCATAGAGAATTAATATAATAGAGAGATCTTTAGAAATTTTGAAAAGTAGGCCATACTTCGTGTTATCAGTGGCACCAACCTCCAAACATTTGGAGCATGTGTGGAGCTCGGTATCAAAAAACTTCAAAGATCTGTCGAAAAACAATTAAGATTGCATTTGATGAAATTTTAATATGTGTGTTTTTAGATCGAATCATCTTGCTATCTTTCGAGTGGTTTTTCGATATTATAGCTCCAATATCCTACAGACGAATCTGGAGATTTTGACTGATATTATAATATACCGGTTGAGACAAAAAAAAGAAATCTCAGTAACAATGAATTTATTACAGCAAGTTTTTCATACATGTCTCTTAGGTTAAAGTAGAAGATTGATGAAAACCCATAAGACTCATGAAAGTAGAAGAATCGAAGGTTCTTTAGAGTTATATTTGGTCGGGAAGTATGTAAATTTCCAGAAAGAATATCGTGGAAATGTGCCAACTATATAATCGAAAGGCTTTTTTCTCAAATATTCTAGTTATGGCTATTGGCTATACGTATACATAAGTGGCTTGGTGAAGCAGATCAAGTGGTTTCACAATCCGCCGAATAAGAAAAATGTCGGCAAATCTAAATTCTACAAAGATGCTCGGAAAATACTCCACGTTATCGAGATGATCTGCTTGTCTTGTTTTGCGTTATCATTTGAGACATATCTCTAGATATCACCTAGCAATTGATCAAACACGAGTTTGTTTCTCGATTTCTACCGATAATTATATTAATACGTTACCAAGGTTGCGTGTGCATAGTTGCTTTTGATTTTCCAGAGAAGTTTAGTGATGAATAATTATTAATGAAGAGTTTAGTTTAGTTCTTGTGTCTCCTTTTATCAGAAACATTTTTTCAAAGTTGAATTATTTGGTAAGTTTCAAAAATTTTATTTCTCAAGGATCATTAGATTTGAATTTTAATGGAATACTGATGCCTTGTTCTACTGAATGTATTCCATAATAAACTGCTCATCAAAAATTTAGGAATTACAATTAATTTGTGCTATGTGCTACCTCTTCAGAAAAACACTCTTTCACGATAATGTTGATCTTCACCCACACAGAAAGGTACTAGGGAAGTAGGAATTCTTTCAAATGAAATTTATTCCCCAAATTGAATCCGTGATTTTTGGCTGACCCCCGTACAAATTGTACAATATCGAAGTCTTCGACATAAGATGTGAAATTTCATCAGCATATACATCGTAGGCTGTAATTTTTTGGATTCAACTAGAGAAAGTTGCTGGTCTGAAGAGTTTAAACTTCAATTTTCACGTGTACTGGTGGTGGACCGGTTATTTCAGCATAATCTGCGGTTACAAGATTTGATCTATGGGTTTACGACCCCATTGTTCAACAGCTCTGGCGCCAATGGAAGAGTTACAGTACAGTTCATCCAAGAATTATTAACATCTCTCAGGGCTTTGGAGAATCGAAATTATGTTGGTAATAGCCCATTCAGTAATATTTTGAGTTGCAGAATTCAGGTTGGTGTTGGAAATAACACTGACGTTTTGTTCTGTCATTAATATTCGAACGATTTTGGCAAATAATTTCGCAAGTGATAAATCTTTGGAATGAGGATCTTGAAGAATGTAGAGCTTATAAAAAAAATCCTGCACAGAGCACGTGGAAAAAGAAATAAGAGAAGATTAAGGACTGAACGAGAATAAATTCGCTATCACAAAAACGCCTATATCTCTCGAACCAAAATCAAAATCAAAATTTGATCATAGTTCGCTTTGTTATGAACGCCAGAAACATGTAGAACATTTACTTCATAGATATTCCAATTCTCTGTCGCAAAATGACAAGCGAAGTGGAAACACGAGAATTTATAGTGAAACTTTTTCAAAATAATCAAAAATGGAGCTTCAAAAGAATCGCAAAAGAGGCTCGCGTTCGTCCGGAAACGGTATCAAGAGTTGTTGAGCGCTTCAACGTAGATCTTACAATTAACCGCAAGGAAGGAACCGGGAGGAAAAAGGGGTTTCATAGCCCAAAAAAAGTGAAGAAAGCCATCAGCCTTTTTCAGAAAAATCCTAACCTTTCAGGACGGAAATTGGCCCAAATAGTGGGTTGTTCGCAGTCAACCGTTCAGAAAATCAAGTCGGGTTGTGGGCTTAGAACATACAAAGTGCAGAAAGTGCCAGACAGGAACGCTGTGAAGAATCAAGAAGCGAAATCAAGAGCAAAGAAATTAAAAAAGATTTCTTGAAAAATTTTTCCTGTTGCGTGATGGACGACGAAACCTATGTCTTGGCTGATTTCTCGCAACTTCCTGGTCAGGAATTTTATGCTGCAGAGTCTCGTGGAAATGTTGACGAACAATTTCGCGTGAAGAAACAAGCAAAGTTTCCTAAAAAATTCCTGGTTTGGCAAGCAATTTGCACTTGTGGGAAAAGGAGCAAATTTTTCGTTGGCCAAGGCTCTGTTGACTCGAAGATATACATCGATGAATGCTTGAGGAAGCGACTTTTACCATTTTTACGTGAGCACGATGTGTCAACGATCTTTTGGCCAGATTCAGCTCCATGCCACTACAGCAAGGCCACCAAGAAATGGTACGAAGCCAATGAGGTGGTTTTTGTCCCCAAAGAGGCCAATCTACCAAATTACCCAGAACTCAGTCCAATCGATAGATATTGGACCCTGGTAAAAAGAGAATTGAAGAAGACTAAGGAATCAACGAAAACATTAGCGGAATTCAAGCAAAAGTGGAAGACAGCATCCCAGGAAGTGACTGAGAACACTATAAGAAGCATGATGAGAAGAATTCCAGAAAAAATCCAAGAATTTTGTAAAAAATAGTTTTGTTTTTTTTATTGTAAAAAACAGTTTTCATTAGAATTAGAAGATGATTCGAAAATGAGTTTGATTTTCGAAATCGGTCCAGTGGTCGAAAAGATATAAGCGTTTTTGTGATATATGAGATGTTACGATATTGCTGACATAAAGCCTTTAATTATGAACATGGCGAGCTCTGCCCAGATGAGGAAATAATAACAGTGGTTGTTGAAGCAGAGTAATAGGAATATTCACATTTTGAATATTACATATTTCACTCATTCATTGTTCACAACTGTTACAATGCCATGACAAAATTCCTCATACATTAAATATATCCATTCGTTAAGCTTTGTTCCTGTCTTGATATCTATTACAATTTCTTCAATCCATTCACTTTGCAGCAACACGTTTCAAATTATCAACTAGATTTTTCTGGTTTAGCGAATATTCATATTGAACTTTGGAAAGGAACATGCTTTTTAATAATCCACGATATTTTTCGTTATCGGACCAGAATTTCCAGACTGTATGCTCCTATAATTGATCGTCCGAAATTTATTCAATACAAGATGAAAATAATATACTGCTGGTATACAGATTCACACGATGGTGAACGTATGTGATAATTGAGGACATTTTCGTGTTCAAAGTGCCTTACTTTGAAAAAATACCATTTAATTTGTAGGTTATATTTATATATTTATTGCTATGATGAAAGCACAGAAAATTTTTGGTGACTTTTTTGTAACTAGAAATAAAGCTGCGACTGGACTTCCAAGGCTTGCTTTGATTTCAATAATTCTTGGATGGACTATACCTCTACATTTGTGGAGCATTATTCTTGCAATAACTCCAGAATTTTCAAGTTACTTGTTCAAACTTAATATTGAAAATTTCACGTTTATTGGTAACGCCACTGGCCTTCGACTGCAATCTCCTCTATTTGTTGCGATCTAGCCCACCTCATCTCGTGTCAAATCAGTTCAACAACTCATTCAAAATCGAGCAAAGGACCAGTTTTTAATCCTTGATGACCTCAAGATACATCTACGTAATCGCTTGAAGAAACATTTGGATCGAAACATTCTTCATCCCAAAAAAGACACCTGCACGAATCATTTCTCTCGAAAAATAAACTAATTTTTCTGAGAACCAAATAAAAAAAACCGAATCCTCACTTAAAATATTCACATGTTACGAATAAAAACTGGATCATTTGAAGGTTTCACGATATTACCCAACCTGAAATAGATCCGAATTCATAGAAACTCCTCTTAATTGTTAAATTTCAATAACTCCAAAATCAAACTTAACTCAATGCTAATAGATAAAAATCTACACATTCGATATTGAATCAATTCGCCGCAAATTATCTTGTGAAAACCACATTTTTTCAATTCTTCCCTCGTAGATAATGAATTTGAAAGACCCTGAACATCCTTCCGTAAAATCATTAATCTTCTTGGCTACCTTGTTAACATTGGTTCGTCAAATACAGAGTGTGTCAAGTAAACCTTGACCTTCTTCGATGTTAAACCATGAACGAGCTTGAATCTATTATGTATAAAAGGTTATTTGAAACAGAATGGGATGCATTTTGGATTTATTTCTTCGTCACAATCGTTAGCCATACACAGGATGTTCGTTATTGATTGCCAAATACACTGCGCAAAAAATTAACGCACATCATGGAAATCTCAAATTTATTCTACAACTGAAGGTGTTCTCAATGATAATTATTTTTATCAGAATTATGCATGCATTTGTTATCCACTTTCAGCGTTTTTCTTCAATACAGATGTGTTCTCCCAGCAGGAATAAAAAAAGATGATATTATCAGATTTTGAATGTATTGGCTCCATTATAAAATCAGTTGTTCTCGATCAATTCTAGTGATCAATAGTTTTTCTTTCGTTTGATTTTTCTAAACTCGATCGCTATGCAACGCGAAACACGCAATTTGACCCAAGAGGAATGTGCCCAAGCGGTAGTTTTGCGAGAAGAAGGGTGGATATACACAAGAATTGCAGAAAGGTTTGGAGTTTCCCATACAAGTGTGTCCAGAATGTTGCAGCGATTCAGGGAGACAGGTATGAATGTCCGAAGACCAGGACAGGGTAGACCACGGGTAACAACTGCCATTCAAGAACGTTACTTGAGAGTTTCTTCGTTGAGACAACGATTTGCAACCGCTCGCCTCCTTCAAAATCAGCTTGAGCAAACTCATGAGGTGCCAATTAGCACTCAGACAATAAGAAATCGCCTCAGAGAATATGATAAGATTCCGATTGGGTCTAGATTCTGCCTCTACCATTGTGATCGACGTTCCCTTGTATACAGACGTCCACATGGAAGATATGCTCAGTGCAATTTCCTGAATACTACTGATTTCGGGGGAGGATCGATTATGGTATGGGGTGGAATATCTTTGACTGCTCGCACAGACCTAGTGGTCGTTGATAATGGAGCTATGAATGCTGATAAGTATATGAGGAACATTCTTGAAGAGCATGTAGTGCCATTTGCCCCATACATTGGTGAAAATTTCATTTTTATGGACGATAATGCCAGACCCCATCGTGCGCGCATCGTTCAGGAGAACTTTGAAGAGGTTGAAGTCTCTCGAATGGAATGGCCAGCAAGAAGTCCACATCTCAATCCGATTGAGCAGGTTTGGGACAACCTCAATAGAAGGCTGAGAAGTTCAGAAAATCATCCAGCTACTCTTAATGACTTAGGAGTCCAACTCGGAGAAATCTGGGAATGATTAGATCAGAACATTTTAAGATCACTCATTTTGGGTATGAACCGTCGTTGCCGAGCTGTAATTAACGCAAGGGGTGGAAATACCAAGTATTAAATCACTTATCAGCATTTCAGTATTTTGAAAATTGTTCATATTTCTCTTCTTTCACATAAGATTCAGGTTTCTTCCATTTAATGTGTCTTGTTTCGTTCAAAACCTTCCCGAGAGAACATAAAAAATAGGTTATAAAGTCAATGTTAAAGTTAACTTTCATTAAAATTGAGATTTTCAGAATGTGCGTTAATTTTTTTGCGCAGTGTATGTCATTATTCATAAATTTCCACCTGATATTTTAGAGGTGTTATCATATTTCTTCTGAGATCACTATCGAGACTGAAAGAATTTTTTTTTTCAACCTCAAAAAAGTATAGCCTTCAACATCCAGAAGAAAATTTCATTTCAAAAACAAAGTGGCCTTTGTGGAAAGCTTTCTGAAGTAACCAGAACCAAAAACCCCTGAGCTGAGCATACAAAAAAGTTTAAACATTCCAAAGATAAACTTTCGAAAACCTAAATACGAAATCGAACCAAGACCAACTTAAAGACCTCAGATACCCCCCAATGCCCCCTTGGAACTCCCACATATCGAATTCACTTCCTCCAGTCGCAGTGTTAGTAAACAAATCTGCAGATACACATTTGTTTGTCGCAAACAATTCAAGGTACCGTATGAGCTCAATATTGTTCGCGGGATACCCCCCACGCCTCCCATCACCGTCCGCCTCTGTCTCCAACTCATTTCAGTTCGCCTCTATCCGTTCCTCCCAAGAGTCAAGACCATACTTAAATTTCAGCTCTTGAAATAGCAATAAAACATATAACGCGCGCTCAGCTGATTCAGTTTAACGGGAAAATCGCCAAATACTGTTCAATGACTTGAGCGTTTATTTGAATATTTGAACAGATCAAATCGCACATTTAGTTCGTTGTTGTTAATCGCTTGTTTGAGTGATTCTGTTTTGTTTCAGGGCACTGATCTGATTTGAGCAGAATGGAGGATATAAGGTAAGAGGACAGCTTGATTTGCTTGATTCATCGACCTAATACTCTAAAACACATTCAGTAATTCATTTAAAATTACCAGCACTGTTTATTTTCAAGGATGATCATATGCTCATTCCTCGAATATTCGCTTTATGTTTTGGCTGTGTTCAAACAGTTACACTGTCATACAAAGATGTCTTTGTTCCCTTTTTTGTCACATCAACAATTTGTTTATTTTACATTTCGATCATTTCATTAATTTGGATACTGCCTAACAACATACAGTATACTTAAAATTAAAGGATTTATTTCATTAGACATCTTAACTGCGGATCGAATTGAAAATAAACAATAGGAAATTCAAGAACGCTTGAAAATAGTAAACAAAGCACTTTATATTACAAAGCATAACAATTAATTCATGTTGGAATCAACTTTCAAAGAAATATAGAAAATAATAAAAATAATATATATTATAAGCGAAGAAAATAGTCAACAAACATTCACAGCTGTGCCCTGCTGCTTTACTCACGCTGAAATTTGTTTATACAAAGGAGCACACATTTCCGGGCATTCTGTGAAACTACAACAAAGATGAGTAGTGTTTGTACATATTTCAGAAAGTATCATTTCCTGTTGTCGTAACAACGTCGTTAGCAATTTGGCGTTATACAAAAACAGAAAAAGTACAAATATTAACTTGAATATCCATATAAAACTACTACTGAAATAAGTAATGTTTGGTACATAGTTACACTTTTCAGAAAATTGAGGTGATTTTTGAGAGCCATTGAGCCATATAGGAAATTTGAAAAAAAAACAAGCATAAAATTCAGGAAAATGCATTATTTGAATCGAGTACGGTCCATATTATTTTATTTTTGAATATTATTTCATGCAAATGTTGACAGCGGCTGCGCCTCAAATGGTCCATCCGCTCAGTCCAATTTTGGCATAATCTTTCCAACATTTCGGCCGGTATCTCACGAATAAATGCTTCAATGTTTTCTTCCAATACGTTAATCGAAGCGAGCTTGACAGTGTAGACATGAGCCTTAACATAGCCCCATACAAAATAGTCTAAAGGCGTTAAATCGCACGATCTAGGCGGCCAATTGACCGGTCCCAAACGTAAAATAATAGTTATTTATGATATGAGTGTTAAAAGAGACGTTTTATTTTGTGAGTGAAAAAGTTTGTGAAATGAGCGAATTGAACAATTTCACGAACAAAATAAAATCACTTTTTACACAAATGTTTTGTACAACTGCCCTATTTTGATAATGAAAATAATGAAATGGGCGAATTTGCAATGACAATAAACTCCAAAATGCATTTTAATATTCAAATCATCAAAATGTTATTGTGAATGGCAAACGTTATGATTACTAACAAATGAGAAAAGACGCTGTCATTTTAATTTCGTTCCTGTCCAATTTTCGTCTTGGGTTTTTAACTGCTTAATATGTTTGTCGAGAGTCCAATTATTAATAAAAGTGACGATTTGGTTGTTCCTGTGGATATTGAAGAGTCTGCAAGAAGAGCAAATCTGGAACTCCTACCTAAAAAATCTGTTCAGCAGTACGATATTGCATATAACAATTTCCTGGCCTGGTGTAAATTGAAAAATGTAGAAGGGAACTTCAGTGAACCGATTTTCCTGGCATACTTAGAAGAAAAATAAAAAATATGGAGTTCATCAACTTTGTGGAGCAAATCTTCAGTGATGAAGTCAAGCGCCCTCATTAAAAATGGTGAGGATGTTAGTAAATATTTTAAGGTAATAGCATATTTAAAACGAAAAAGTGGAGGATATCGTCCCAAAAAATCAAAAATTCTCACTCGTGAACAAGTTGAAAAGTTTATAAATGAGGCACCAGATGAGAAATACTTGATGGTTAAGGTTGCAACTATTTTCGGATTATTTAGAGCCGGTCGGCGTGAAGGATTGTGTAATTTATCAGAGGAAAACATCGAAATAACAAATAAATCATTGGTTATACAACTTCCAAACACAAAAACGAAAGTCAGTCGTTCTTTCAGTATTATTGTGAAGTATGTTGACTATTTTCATAAGTACTTTGCACTGCGCCCTTCTGTCATCAAACATCGTCGTTTTTTCCTGAAATACAGGAATAATAAATGCACTGCCAATCCAGTTGGTATCAATACATTTGGGAAAATTCCATCTACTGTTGCCGAATTCCTCAAACTGCCAGAACCAAAGCAATATACAGGACACTGTTTTCGAAGATCCTCCGCTTCATTGCTAGCAGAATCAGGAGCAAATATTACGGATATAAAAAACATGGTGGATGGAATTCTACGACGGTAGCCGAGGGCTACGTTGATAATTCCATTGCATATAGAAATGTCATTGCTGAAAAAATTCTCCCAACCTCAACAGATTTTGGATCATCATCATCCAATATTGTACTTACGGTTTCTACAAGTACTGATGGTGCTGAGGATTCTAATAATGTGTTGCGAAGCTCCCTAACGTCACAGGGCACTCATGTTAGTAATTGTTCGAGTTTTGCGATTAATATTAATGTTCATAAGTAATGATTGTCAAATATTGATAATAAAAATTTGCAATTGCTGAAAAATATTTTCAACACTAATGTTAAAAATATTTTTAACACGTTTTCACGTAAACAATCAACTTTAACATTTGTTTGCTGTCATTAAAAGTGTCACTTTTAATGGCAGTAGTACAAAAACTAATTTTTTTCACTCTAGCCGCGACCACAAGGACTCATCCTGAAAGGAGTTTCCCTCCTATCATTGCGTAAACTACCATTGCTAAGAGTTGGTAATGTAGCTTGACTCAGACACGCCAAATATTCAAAGAAAGCGATAAGCATGAAACCAGCGATATAGTTTAATGAACCCCAAGTCTAAAATAAATTAAACAAGACAACCAAGCAGATCAAATTCCCGATAGACTCCACAATGTATCGAAGATTTCGGATTTTTATTAATCAGAATCAGCAGAATGCGTTATCTGATAGGGTTACCCTCTTATCAGCAGTAATTGAGTAGAAATCGAAAAGGCTTTGAGGAACCGACACGTAATAAAATGATAACACAACTATTGTGTCGTGATTCACCGATAAATTAATCTATCAGCGAGCACCCAATTTGGTTGGCTTGTTGATGTAGGAATTGTGTCAAAAGATTTGGGTTGAGGTAAGGTTTTTTTCGAGGTGTACTGACTTCCAATTATTATCAGTAGATACATTGTAAAAAAAGCACTTAAATTAATAACCATTTAAGTGATACAATGTGCTCGATTTGATAAGAAAATATGCCTAAACCTATGTGGAAGACTACGCCGCAAACAAGTCTATATTAACCGACAAAGAAACTGCAACACCCATCAGGGGGAGCTGTTTAAATTTTAATTTTTTTTTGGTAGAACATGGATAGTATGGCAAGGAGTAAAATGATTCAATTTGGAGAAAAAAATCGTGAAAGTTTTTTCGTGTAAACATTTATCGTTACTTGAATATTGTTCAAAATTCACACATTTCTTTTCTTTTGCCACAAAGTTTATACATAGGATGGGCTTATTTGGTAAAGAATAAGACCGAGATTCTCAGTGCTCTGTGCGGTTCTATGGCTGTTACAAAAATCCCACGAGCAGCATATCTCTGCTCAGTCCGACAAGATCTCTGCCATCAGTCGCATCGGTTTTACACGGCTTAGCTCGAAGCCCTTAACAAATACTTTCCACGTCGTCGGCCTTTAGTTCGCCACCCTAACAAAGTGAGGAGCTGTTCAAATTTTAATTTTTTTTGGTAGAACATGGATAGTATGGCAAGGAGTGAAATGATTCAATTTGGAGAAAAAAATCATGAAAGTTTTTTCGTGTAAACATTTATCGTTACTTAAATATTGTTCAAAATTCACACATTTCTTTTCTTTTGCCACAACGTTTATACATAGGATGGGCTTATTTGGTAAAGAATAAGACCGAAATTCTCAGTGCTCTGTGCGATTCTATTGCTGTTACCAAAATCCCACGAGCGCAGCATATATCTGCTCAGTCCGACAAGATCTCTGCCATCAGTCGCATCGGTTTTACACGGCTTAGCTCGAAGCCCTTAACAAATACTTTCCACGTCGTCGGCCTTTAGTTCGCCACCCTAACAAAGTGAATTCGTGTGATAAAAACTCTTACCCACTATAACACCACACGAAACCAGACAGAAGCAGATACGTCACTTTTAGTCTTAACAATCGTACCATTCCTTCAGTGTTCACTTAGTGGTATTTATTTTCAATTCTATCAAACATCCATTTTTCTTCAATTCTCGAGGTGATAAGAATTGGTACAGCAGTCCATTTCTTATCTCCAAGAGAGCTCCTATATTTTATTCGAATATTGTAGTGGTTTTTCGCAATTTTTAAATTTCACAACAAACCAGCTGTTCGAGGAGATCCAAAGTCGATGTCAAATTTATCGCGAGCTAAGTTAATTTGAAAGAGGTCGAATTATTGGTCTATGGGAGGTAGGGTTGTCATTTCGAGAAATCGCTAACCGTAAGCACAGAAATCCAACCACCGTTTTTGTCAAGCATGGCTTGATAATGCCCAAAATCAAAGAATAGTAGACACCGGACGTCGAAGGGGCACAAATGAAGTTCAAGATCGACGTCTAAGACTTATGGCTATTACAGATCGATTTGCGACAACTCGATCTTTGGTTGATGAGTGGTTAGGAGAACAAGGCCATTCTGTAACTATCCGAAAGTTTTAACGCCTGATTAAGTCTTTTGGACTGCAGCAATATCGACCCCATCTTGTGTTACCTCTGACGGTTGAGCATCGCCGGCAACGATTACAGTCGTGCAGAGAACGTCAACATTGGAATGTGGGATGGCATCAGACCATCTTTTCTGATGAATTTCGATTCTCTTAGGGTGCACATGATGGCCGAATCAGGGTTAGAAGACGTCGGAGAGAAAGACGTGAATCTAAGTTTGATGTTGAGCGTCATGTACACCGGACAGTAGGCGTTATGGTATGGGGTGCTATTCCACATGCAAGTAGGCCACCTTTAGTCTTTATTCGAAGTAACATGACAGCGCTGCGTTACCTTCAAGAACTAGTGGAGCCATATGTTCTCCCCTACCTTAATCGGCTCGAGAATCCAATATTTCAGCAAGATAATGCTCGACCTCATGTTGCCAGAGTTAGTTCAAACTTTTTTGAAGCGACTCATGTGAATCTTTTGCCATGGCCGCCCAGATCCCCCGATCTTTCGCCCATAGAGCATGTTCGGGACAACACGGACAATAGGCTTGGAAATTTACCCCAGCTCCACGGACTCTGGCGGCTCTGAGACATGAAGTACAGGTAGTTTGGGATAGTATCCCTCAAGAAGAAATAGACCATCTTATTGCATCAATGCCAAGACGTGTTGGGGAGTGTATAGATAATCGCGGTGGACAAGCACATTTTTAACAAATTTATTAAAAAAAATTGTAAACCCTTCGTTTTTTCCCACAAATTTTAATAATCAAATCCTCTCTATGTTTCATCGAAAAAAAATATTTAAAGAGCTCCTTCTGTATGTTGCAGTTTCTTTGTCAGTCAGTATATATTTCCCAGGTTCGATTCGGAAATTTTTTGCACGCTATGAAAATTACCTACAAAACCTTCCATGTATCCGGTTTAACGCCTCAAAACCTCGTTTCAACACTCTTCAAATGAACTAGTAAATTCCTAAAATTTCAGTTGAGTAACTGACTTAATATCGAGCATTAAATAAAGGTCAACGTATTCTTGTTTTCCTTTCTATAAGTGCATTAAAACGTTGTGTACCGCTTATAGTACCCAGCTCTATAATCATCTATAATGTCATGGTACAAATAGAATACTATGATCGATTGAATTTGCTCTGATTGGGTCAATTTGTCATTACTTTGATTGCACTTATTGAAGTTAGTCGTATGTGGAAGATTCCAGAGGCTTCCAATCAGTTACAGGGGCTGTCCATCATAAAATCACCCAATATAGTACGTTATGGTCATCGACTCTTTGAATTTTCATTAAGGATCCACTTTTAATATCGAATATTCAATGAAATGAGAGACTTTAATTATAAGAGACAACAACAGATTGTGGTGTCTCAAAATCAGTTAAGAATTTCAAAGAAATTGCCAAATAACTTCTAAAACTCATACGACATTTTAATATCACACAGAAACGGTACAGTTACATTACACCCTACCTTGCATCTTCAATATTTAAGTGTACATAGTATCACAGTGAATTAAATCAGCTTTATTGCTTTCAACTTTGAAATAATGTCTACTATATCTACTAATAACTATTTATCTTTATTTCAGTGCCAGTAGTGTGAGTTTGAAGTAAGTATTCATAAATTATTTTCCTTCCAAATGCGATTTTTCGATCATAATACTTCTTTAAGAATCAGTATCAAAATCTATGTCATATCATATCAGGAAGTATTCGCATGTTCTTAAAATTACCTCATAGCATTCTCTGCATTATTTTTTTATTTTTTGTTTATTCGAAGCTCTGCAGTGATCTAGTTATCACCAGTTTTATGACACTTTCTGCTGAAAAGTCGCATTTCTGAATCAACATTTGTTTTGGATTGAGTCTGACATTGTATATCTATTATTTGAAACAGAAGTTCATTCACAATGTATATTCTTGTCTTTGTTTAGTCTATGAGTTGTTATGAATAAATATTTTCATCGCGATGAAGAAAAATGTTCGACAATCCTGTCCAAAATCTCAAAATTTCATGAGAATATGATATTTATGGTGAAAATGAAAAAATCAAGACTTAATTTTTTTTCAATCAACTCCAACATTATCCAAATTTCCACCAGTTATAGTTTAATGAAGTTGATGACTCAGAAACATTATATGCACTTTAATCCATGAACAAAGGTTTTGGTTTATTATATGTGGATAGGTAGATAATAAAAATATTAAACAGTCAAAGAATAAAATCCTGTGTTCTCTTCACATAGGGAACACTTTCTTTAATTCGTTTCGACATGACTGTCTTCGAATTTGAACACTCTGTGATGTAGTCAGCTCCAATTTTCATTTTAATTAATTTAATAACATTTCCTTTTTTCAGTTTGGCGAAATCCTTAAATCCAAAACAATCCAAAAATGTTGTGCGAGAAACCGTACTTAGGCAAGTAAGTAAAACAAAATCAATCATATGCAAATACATTCGATATATAAAATGATCAAAAATATCATTTTTTTAACATTTGATATCTTCTTCTTCTTTCTCTTCTTATCTTTTCTGGTTTTCTTTTTTCTTTTTTTTTTCTTCTTCATCTCTTTTTGTCTGTTCTTGATCAGAACTATGTCATTTTCACCCCTCAAAAAACTTGATCAATTAAATTATTTGAATCGAAATGGTTTCATCCTGTCTAACTTCTTTATCTATATTATTCTTTTCTTTTTCGATAACTTATTCTCTATCGAATTCAAAATTATTTCTGATACAATTTCTCTTACAGATTTTTGCAGCATCCTTAGCATCTTCATACCACATAGTATTCGGGATATCTCTGGCATACTCCGCCATATTAAATCCAGAATTAGCAAAAAACACCACAGAGATACAAACTACAGAGTCTGAAAGGTCATGGGTAGGTGAGTCATAGCTATATAGATTGAAAATTGAATAATGGAGAATTGAGCCAAAATAAAAGACAGGAACAGATAACACAGCTGTTAGCTGGGGTATCATGGGCATTATGAGTACCATCAGTTCGACAGTTGAGCTTGTATAGCCCTAGACGTTTCTGTCAAGCTTGCAGCTTGCGAAGAAAATGGACGATGATACCCTATTTCACATTTTTTATGGTATCTGTAAATATGTTGTGAAATAATGTTTAGAATGACTTGTATGATTGTCATACAAGCACAGTTTGTTTTTACCCAAATTTTATCAGAGATAATTACAATACAATATAAATTATAATTTATATAATATACAACTTCGAAATGTTCAAGACTAGAAGATCGCAAGATGTATAGAACCAAATGATATTTATTGGAAACAACAATCTTGTATTGATTTTTTTATTGGACCATCTACAGACAACACTAAAATTAACAACAGTAAAAGATGGCTATATTTAAACAGGACGTATCAACCCAACAATATTGTCTTATTCCCTTTGGATACATCCTCATCAATCTACATCAAGTTGATTTTCCTCATTACATCGAATATTCTAGAACTCCCAGTATTCGACTAATTGAACTGAGTATCTACAATTGGAAAATACAGGCGATAATATTGTCTCATTCGGAAAGAATTCCATTAATCAACCATTCGAAGCCTTTTCATTTTGGATTTGAAGTTAATTATCAATTGAAGAGCATTCATATGGAAAATTTTTCGTGCCGGGCTCTAAGCAATTAAAATTAGTTTCAATTCTCTTCAGGCAATTACACTTGAAAAGTTATCTCTTATTCGAAAAAATAATTTATGTACTCGACAGAAAATCCAAAATTATATTCCTAAAAACAGAGAAATGCAACAATTGAAATTAATTCCATAATTTACCAAACTACTATCTGGATCCGGCTCATATCTCACATACATATGAGACTCATTTCTTCTCACCAGTGTACTCACCAACTCACCCCTAAATGGGGTTCCCCAAGGATCTAACTCCGGCCCAGTGTTCTTTATACTTAAGACACCGGTTGATCATCCCTCTCTCTTATTGGTGCCAGAGCTCTGCGGCATTGAGGAGATTGAGAAGGCTAATGCACTTGCGAAAAGGGCAGGTGGACCTAAACTATTCTATGGTCTTGGAAAGGAGATTAAACCTTAGACTATATAGACATAGAGACCACTTTAAAGATGTAGTAGAAGAGTTATAGCTACTATTTTGAATCTATCGTCTTGACTTAGCTTGAGAGATCGCAATTGAAAGTGTGAAACAAAATTCTTGTTGGTATCAACTTACAATATTGGCGACGAGCATCTCTAAGGTACAATCTCCTGTTTTTCAGCGAGTGTCCTGACTTTAGCAGTGCCAGTAGGAGCGCCTCTTGGAGGAATCCTTATGGACACCTTTGGAAGACTGAATACAGTTAGAATAGCCAGTATACCAGCTGTGATAGGCTGGATTATGATAGCGACGTCTAATGATTTATGGATGTTGATAGGTGGAAGAATATGTACAGGATTGGCATCAGGTAATACCTTTATATAGCACATATTAAGGAGCCTTCATTTGGAATATATTCTTCTTTGTAGCTTTGGGTACTGGTCCTGCCATTGTATATATGACAGAAATAGCTAGATCCGATATCAGAGGATCTTTGATCTCATTTGCTCCAGCCTATACATCTTTAGGTAAGTACCATCCAAGAAGTCTCTATTTGGCGTTACTTTATGTTCTATTCTCAATTTTCATTTCCAGGGATGGTATTGGCATATATTAAAGGTTGGGCTTTCGGATGGAGAATGACAGCTTGGTTGTGTGTAGCCTACTCGATCGCTCCTTTCATTCTCATCACGTTCATACCAGAAAGTGCCGTTTGGCTTATTTCGAAGGGCAAGAATGAAAAGGCGAAAAAATCATTGCAATGGTTCACTAGAAGCCATCCAGAACCGTTAGAAGAAGGGGTAAGTCTATTTTGGAAAGCTGTGTTTTCATGAGACTCAGTTTGGACATTTCTAGGGCAAAACCCTGGCTGAAATTCAGTTTGACCACCTGAAAGAAGCGGACAACCGGAAAATAGCTGCGAATCAAAACAAGAAGGGTATCTCAGGGGTCTTGAGAGCTTTCTTGAAGCCCACCGGTTACAAACCCCTGCTCATACTTATGGGAATGTTTATTTTCCAACAGTTCTCAGGGATCTACATCACACTTTTCTACTCAGTCGAGTTCTTCCAGGTAAGGAAATGAATTCACAAGGTACCTTTGAAGGAATGAAACTCAAGTTTATGTTATTCTTTTATTCAGGAAGTTGGAACCGACATCAACCCTTACCTTTCTTCTATCTTCATTGGTATCGTGAGAGCAGTGATGTCAGTGGTAAACACTTACATGTTGAAGACGTTCTACAGGCGTCCTCTTATTGTTTGGAGCTCTCTAGGGATGGGTGTGTGCATGTTGGTATCAGGGTTGTTTACCCACTGGATCAAAACAGGTAATTGCATACTAGGTTCTCCAGTATTAAATGCTAAGCACCTAAGGTTTATAGTTAGGAAGGGGTTTCAGGTTACTGCGACCTTAAGGTCTATTGTGTCCCCTAACAGAGATGTTCTCACCACGCACTCAACAGCTAGCCTTCCAGTTCCAGAGATCTAAAGGAATCCAATATCTGGGAAGGTTTCAACGAGGCTAGTTCCTCCTAGTTTCTTGGCCAAAGGATATTTCGCAGATGAGATGTAGTTCTTCAGAGAGGACTAGACTCTCTGACTATTGATTCTCTGGGCACCTAATATTTCAACCATTTTTGGAATGTGCAAGTGCAAAAACACCTAGAAACTTCTGGGTTGATGATGCTGTGAATATTTTCGCTGCTCTGTGGTATTCTCCATCCCAATCTTCTCAGGAGTGAACTCTCATCATGACATACACGACCAAATAGTACCACATCGTGAAAATTGAAAATGGGCCGTTGAAAAACATTCCAAAGTATGTGTTGCTGAAAGATTTGATAGACAGTAAATCCAGGGCAAGGAGAAGTTCCTTCCTCAAGCTAGGATTTGCACTTGGTGTGCTCTGGGCTGTGAATGAGTTAAGGATATGAATGATGGTCGAGGCTATTCTGCACATGTTGAAATGTATTTCTTGAGATGGGTAGAGAGTTAAACCAAGTAGGATCTGGAAGAATTTGAAGTAGAAACAACCACATTTGGTTGAATCATCTAACACTCACCTGAAGAAAACAGATGTTGAAAAAATGCCTCACAGAGCCCTCAGCAGTATTCAGCGACAATATCAATGACTCAATCTCCATCAATGTTGAAGTTACAAATAAAATTAAGTAAGAATCTACCTTCCAACCATACACTTCATTTATATCATCAGAAGCTTTGATGATACTTTTCAAAATCTTCAAATTCAAAGATATTTCTGTAGCTGGTGTAAACATTACGTCACAACCAGACTGGTGGAATTTATAGATGGTTTCTAATCTTTTTTGAAGCATTTCCACGTTTGCATTCACAACAGAAGTGTAGATTGAGAATTGCGATATGGTCAAGGTGGTCATGGTAAAGTTCAAATCAAGATATAATTTTCGCCAAACAGGAATAGGGTCAGAGCTGTTGATAATGATGAAGAATATGATGCCAAAACTCAACATCAAGATATGGACGAAGAAAATGTCTTTGACCTGAAAGTTACACGGTTATTTTCAAAAGCACTCTCTCACATTCTTCTTTGCAGAAGACTTACCATTGATAACTCTGAGAATCCATTCTCAACTCTCTGTAAGATTTGAGTAAGCGCTAAAAGTTTTTTCCTTCTGAATATGACCACCACAAGTATCGATACAACATTAATACAGGTTAGGAAAATAAATATAGACACCTTCAGCAACTGCAGTGCTAGGTGCTGATGAGAATTCCTCCATAAAATCTCTTCCAGCACAGTTAAAGTAACAGTTGAAACTAAGAATATACTCAGAAAGATTGAATAAACTAAATACAGGCCTGGTAAACCTTTGAAGTTATACAGTCCAGGAAATGAAAGACTAAATCCAACAGATAGGTATTGGACAACATTCAAAACACAAAATCTGTTATTAGGATCGTAGGAAAATATGTTCATTCGTTGGATGTTCAAACGGCTCAAACGTTCGATAAAATCTCGAGCGTATATTTTTAGTGTGTTCTTCATTTTCTAACAAGTTGAGATTCACGATAGAAGTGAAGGGTGAAATGAGAACACTTCGCGTGTTTCAAGACAGACAAAGTGATTAAATTTCGGTAATCTTGACGTGTTTCTATGTATAATTCAAAGGCAATCAACTAATAGACCCTAACTGCTTGGAAATTCAATACGATACTTCTCTGGCATTGATGCAGACACCGTTGAATTAATGTTTTCAGAAAAATCTCTCCAAAAATATCAGGAGTATGAATAGGTTTGAGGCTCCATGAAAATCCATCAAAAAATCAAGAGGAACTGTCAGAAAAACCTGTAGACACTCAACCAGTCATTTGCCATCGTTTACAAGCAATCGGAATGATCCGAAAGGTAGTAAATTGGGTGCCGTATGAAAAACCCGCACGACCTTATTCAAACTCCCAATATCTTCAGAAATTACTGGTCCAAACATTTCTTTTCCAATCGAAAAAGTTTCTTCATCCATTTTTTTTCAGGTGTCACATCATTGAACTGGATCCCAGTGATAGCAGTGATGCTTTACGTGGTAGCTTCCATGATAGGTCTGTTGAGCATACCTTGGACAATGACAGCAGAACTGTTTCCTATCGAAATCAGAGGCGTCGCCCACAGTTGGGTCTACTCGGCAGCCTACCTCTTCATGTTTTTCTCCGTTCAAAACTACCACAAACTAGAAGAAGCCTGTCATGGTGTTGCCGGAGTTCAATGGTAAGTGGTTGCTTCAAAGCTGACAGGTGACATTTCGGTTGAAACTAGCCAAATTGAGTACAAAACTTGAGTGTGGTAGTTTTCCATATCACCAAATGCGACAATGCATCTTCTGTACAGCCTCGCGTGAGTGGGGTACCTCAAGGGTCCATGTGAGGGTCGAAAATATTCTTTTATTACACCTAAACGTCACCCAAAATATGAATTGTTATGCTCCTCATCTCAAATACAACCCAAGCCTTAATCTGACTGGTCATTTACAGGTTTTTCGCTGCTGTATCCATAGCAGGCCTGCTCTATTCCCTGCTGTTCCTGCCCGAAACTCACGGAAAAGAATTGAGCGAGATTGAGGATTACTTCAATGATAACACCATATACCTGTGCCAAAAGACCAAATCTAGCGAATCAAAAAAGAACGGTTACCCCCACAGAAGGCCATCAGGAGAAATTGTGAGAAGGAATACACTGAAGACTGTTACAGAAGACTTCGCAGATCAGAACGAGAAACTTCTGGTTAAAAGCTAACACCTTGCTAACACACATGACAACGAATATTGTTCAAGTGCTACCACGTATCTGAAGATTTAATTTTATTGATGAACCATCGGGTACGTTTGTTTCTACCGCTTTCTGGTGCTCGACTGAATTTTATTTCGTATAGAATTGTTCATGAGATAATCTTAGATGTAGGTACTTAATTTTATATAGCAGCCATATGTCTGTACTTCTTCGAAAGAGGTAGAAAGTGATATTAATGAATACCGAGTTTCTGGAGAAATAAAACAGTTGTAATATTTTAGTCGTTGTTTCATTCTTTTGTTAAGCCGTCTCAGGCTCACCTAGGGAAAAAGAAGAAAACAGAATATTACTTAACCACAGAATTTATACTCAACTTGAAATTAACCCAACTTTGTGACATTTGCCATTTAAAATCAGCTGTTCTGTTCTGATACTACAAAACAAATACAAACAGAATTACACTAATAACAGCAATAATTTGAAATGGCTACGACGACTAATTCACCAAATACAGAACAGAAATACTGTGTGTCAATTCATGAATATTACAGAGTGATATCAGTAGCTTTCCAAGCAGATGTTGAAAATTTTCTGACCGAATTCGAAAAGATAGCATCTTTAAAATTTAAGGACTTTGCAGAAGTCTGGAGAAGCATGAAGTTTTCATATGTGTTCTCGTAAATGACTATTATTCGAGAGGGATTAAAACTGATTCGATATTTTGTAGAGAACAACGATATCATACCTTCATTCAGAACTTCATGGAGAATGCATTCTTAATCTTAAAAAAATTCATTATGTTTCCCAAGAATATATACACAGAAGTTGGTACCTTATATCTGATATATGCAATGTATTTTAAACAGACTGTACAGTAAGTATTTTGTCACTTTTGTTATTAATTTATTTACTGAAAATACTCCTAGTGAATGGGTGAAAATAAGAATCACATACGAGGAACGCTTGAAAATTCAACAATTATTGAACAGACTCAAGGAGCAACAAGAATTAGAACCTCTCTTTGTTTACGATAAGTTGCTGAAAGCAAATGCATTTCAGTATGTTTTCCAAAAGAAGATCATAGCTCCTGAACTTAGATATTTAAAAAGTTCTTCCGAGTTTGTTGATGATACTTTCCAAACAATTAACGTCAGAAATAGCTGCAATCAATTGAAGGATTTGTTGAGTGAAGGGGATTTCATGGATAATTTCATTAAAGCTTCAAGCACTTACAAACAGGCACTCTCACAATTTTCAGGTGAGCCCTTTTCACTTATCAGAAGTGAAAAATTAATCTCTCTTATTCGTTTTTTTTTCAGAAATATATCCAGGATTGGGTGAAATGTCCTCGACACTAGTGGACGATTTAAAATCATTGGTAGAAACTAACTCATCTCCAAGTTCAGACCCAGAGTGATTCAAAATACAGCACACAAGACGATTTGAAAAGATTCTTCGAGAAAATAAAGAGAATATTCCAAAATACAGAGAACTATGACAATGAGAGTAGTCAGTATGAAATGTGAAACTGATATAACGATAATGAATAAATAAAATAACAGCTTTCATTCCGCTAATTTTGGAGATCTGGTCAAGTTCTATAATTTAGGTTATCAACCTGTCAAATATTTTTAGAGGTTAGTGCTGGTGGTCAAACAATAGAAATTTAGACCGTGTGGTTATTTCAAACGTACAGTTGCTTGAAAAACTGTTTGAAGAGGGCTGAAATTGGATGTGATTGAATGAAATGAGGAAAAACCATATAAAAATGCTTTTATTTGGAAAGTGGTTAACAAAATATACTTTTTATTTTTAAAACATCATAATAAAACTTTTATGTTGTGCTTTTTGACTCTTAGGCACTTTATAAGGCATAGTTATCAGAAGAATTTCTTCAAATATTAAAACATACAACTAATCCACTAATAATAAGTAAATTCAATGTTAAAACAACATCAATAAGGCTGATTTTCTTCACATTAACTAGGATTCACAATAAATGAACATCTTTCGTAACTAAATATTTTGGGGGGATAATATAAATAAGTAGATATTCAGATTCTGTTTCTTTCAATACTTAGTGACCAGATCCGGTTGCTGAATTATTGGACGCAGCACTCACCGGGGCTGGAGTAGAGTCGGAACTTGGAAGAAGAGACACTGCAAAAAATATCAGTTCATTCGCACCTGCTTGTAAATTCTAGATCGGCAGAACTCACAATAGATTATTTACTGTCTACAAATAGTCAGCCAGTGCGTAAAAGCAAAATAACCAATTTTTTTCAAATAATATGCAGAACATAAAGAAATAGATCACTTTGATGGGCTGATGACCCATGTTGAAGAAAACAAAATCTCTAAAAGTGATTGAATAAGAAGGAAGGGTGAGGCAAGCACAAAAGATCTACTAGCACATAACACTAAAACAATATATTTCTAATAACTAATTCAAATATAAAATAAATATAAATCGTTGCTCATTGGTAATGTAAAAGATTAAATCATATAACACATCCACTGCTAGAACCATACACTAATTTCCAAGGACAAATCTCTTTAACCTCCTAAGGATCCAGTGATTCAGTTGTCCTTAGAATTTAGGAAGTAATCCATGCTGAGAAAGTGAAAAAATAACATCCGTTAAAGTAAAGACAATACTGAATACTAAAGTTCAGAGAAGTGAAACAATTTAGAAAGAAGTGATAAAAAATAACCATATAACAAGAAAACATTATCAAAATGAATAAAGGTGAAGATGTAGATTAACAAATTGTTAATAGCAAACCACTAAAATCATGCATACTCTCAACGCTGATAAGATAAAACATTCCAAACGCTGATGGCAATCAGTACTCACTTATGATAATGATGAGGATGACAAGACCGACAACACCAAGAATGATCATCATTTTCAAATTTTTCCACCAGTATTTCCTCTTCAACTTCTGGGCTTGTTGTTCAAACCTTTTTCCTCCTTCTTGTAAGGCATCAGCTCGGCTGTCCAGTTCGCTTAGTTTCTGATCTCTCTCAAGAACCTTCTCTACATTAACACGCATTATTCCAACGACTTCGTTAACTTGGGCCTGTGTTTGTTCCAGCATGTTTTTGGACCTATTGGCTCCAGATCCATTTTCGGGTTCCATTTCTTCAAGAAGTATTCAGTAAATGAAGGATAACATATTTTTTTTAGAAAGTCAACAGAACTAACTACTTGTTCGCAATTATTTTTTCGAATTTGGTCGTAGTAATCAATTAAAATCTCTAGGATTAACTTTGAAGGTTTTTACAGTATTCTCACATCCTATTGAAATATGTTAGGTCAATGAGTCATGGATATAATTGCTTAGATGGAAAGCACCGGTTGAAACAACAATAATACTTACTTGCTTGTATTGAAATTAACGAAATCGAACTAAATCAAAAGGAAATCAAACGGAAATTAAAAAAAACCTTCCTGATGAACTGCTGGCAAAGGAAAAACAAAAGGAAATGTCAAAATCTACGTCAGCTACTGTCTGCGTTGCGCTAAGGCGCTGCGCAACAGGCCCATTTCTGCCAACAGGAAGTTGGTAGATTACATAAATCATTTCTCAATTCACGTCTCCAATTTTGAGCTATCTTAATAAAATCTTTGGTTTCCAAAATAATGACGATTTTCTACCATTCTGAATCATCTGCTCAAATTTATGAAGTTTCTAAAGGGGTTCATACACTATAATCCATTCCTACAGTAAAGGTTGCCATGCACGAGAAGGTTTATATATTACCAGGATTAGACGGATTTCATATTGTATTTTCCAATCGTTCCAGGAACTCCAGGAAGTGAGAGAGAAACAATTAGAATTCATCGTAAAAAATCATTTGTTTATTTCATATCAAACAAAATTAACACATACGAATTGTAGTTCATATTATAATTTATTAAATACTTTATTTGTTAGATTTCAATTGTTGATTCCACATCGATGCATATAATCCATTGTTTTCCAGTAACTCTTCATGTCTAGAATATATGTTATATTTTAAATTAAATCTCTTGAACTCAATCCAATGCAATTAACAAAGTTTCATGGAAATTTTTATTACCTCCCTCTCTCAACAATAATTCCTTCTTTTAATACCAATATACGATCAGCATGGATAATGGTGGAGAGTCTATGAGCGATCATCAGTGTAGTCCTGTTAGAACAGGCGCGTTTTAATGATTCCTGTGAATAAAAATCGTGTTGAATCGATTAACGATTCTCAGTAGATGTATTTTATAACCTGTATATTTCTTTCTGTTTGAGTATCTAAGGCACTGGTGGCTTCATCCAGAAGTACTATTTGCGGAGCTTTTAGTAACGTTCGAGCTATAGCTACTCTCTGTTTTTCCCCGCCACTCAAACGTAGACCTCTTTCCCCAACCTGTTGGTAAGAAGAAATTAAACAGAAGATCCAAAGTATCATACAAATACCTACCTCTGTTTCATATCCATTTTTGAAATTCAAGATGCTTTTATGAATATCAGCACCTTTTGCAGCTTCAACTATTTCATCTTCACTAGCTTTCAGATTTCCATAAGAAATGTTGTACCTATTTCAGGAAAAAGTAAGGCCACTCCTTCCTTTTAAGAGTTCAATTTCAGTCCCTACCTTATGGTATCATTGAAGAGAACAGTATCTTGCGGAACAACACCTATAGCTTTCCTAAGCGACTCCTGGGTAACATCTCTTATATCTTGTCCATCGATCAGAATGGATCCAGATTTGACATCATAAAATCTGAATATCAATCTGACAATAGTACTTTTTCCACTTCCAGAAGGTCCCACCTAATATGAAGAACTGTTGAAAAACTTAATACAAAGAAAACATTTATTGAAACTAAATAGTGTAGAAAATACGAACAATAGCTACAGTTTGTCCAGACGGTATAGTGAAAGAGACGTTTTTCAATATCGGTTGGTTTTCCAAATATTCAAAAAACACGTTTTTGAAGTAGATTGTTCCTCCATCGTTGAGGTGTAACAGTTTGGCTTCAGGTCTATCCATTATTTCAGGTTTCTCAATCAAGAGTTCGTAAAGACTTTCTATTTCTGTTAAATAATTTCTGAAATCCCTGCAAGAAGATTCGTTACTGATTCTCTTTGAAATAGTAAATAAATGTGTGAGGTTGTGAGTTGAGATTCTCTTGATTTGTGATTTCTGCCTTACATATTGTCGCCCAAATGCGGACATTCTCACAGTACAATACCTGTTAAAGCTGTCGTCTTTTACTCACTTGTAGATACAAGCGAACAAACCAGCTGAATCATAAATCTGTACGAAATATTTGCAGAACATCACATAATCTCCTACTGTTAATCCTTTAGTTTTCACCACTTTGTAAACGCACATCAGAGTTCCTATCAAGAGGCTGAGGTCGACAATAAAGGTTTCTGCCGCTTGATGAGTGAAGTCTACTGCAATAGATGTAAATTGTCCATCCTGAATGTTAAAAAGGGAAACTCATCAATGTATAATTCAAATTATACACCTTCAAGATTAATTACAAAAATGCAGCCGTTGATCTAAACTAAACTACACTGCGCAAAAAATTAACGCACATTATGGAAATCTCAAATATATTCTACAACTGAAGGTGTTCTCAATGATAATTATTTTTATCAGAATTATTCATGCATATGTTATCCACTTTCAACGTTTTTCTTCAATACAGATGTTTTCTCCCAACAGGAATAAAAAAAAGATGATATTATCAGATTTTGAATGTATTGGCTGCATTCTAAAATCAGTTCTCGATCAATTCTAGTGATCAATAGTTTTTCTTCCGTTTGATTTTCTACACTCGATCGCTATGCAACGCGAAACACGCAATTTGACCCAAGAGGAATGTGCCCAAGCGGTAGTTTTGCAAGAAGAAGGGTGGACATACACAAACACAAGAATTGCAGAAAGGTTTGGAGATTCCCATACAAGTGTGTCCAGAATGTTGCAGCGATTCAGGGAGACAGGAATGAATGTCCGAAGACCAGTACAGGGTAGACCACGGGTAACAACTGCCATTCAAGAACGTTACTTGAGAGTTTCTTCGTTGAGACAACGGTTTGCAACCGCTCGCCTCCTTCAAAATCAGCTTGAGCAAACTCATGAGGTGCAAATTAGCACTTAGACAATAAGAAATCGCCTCAGAGAATATGATTTAAGGCCTCGTGTCGCGGCAAGAGGCCCAGCTCTTACCCCAGCGTATCGAAGGGCGCGTTTGGATTTTGCGAGAGAGCATATCCATTGGGAAGAGGCCGATTGGGAAAGAGTTCTCTTCACAGATGAGTCTAGATTCTGCCTCTACCATTGTGATCGACGTTCCCTTGTATACAGACGTCCACATGAAAGATATGCCTAGTGCAATTTCCTGAATACTACTGGTTTCGGGGGAGGATCGATTATGGTATGGGGTGGAATATCTTTGACTGCTCGCACAGACCTAGTGGTCGTTGATAATGGAGCTATGAATGCTTATAAGAATATAAGGAACATTCTTGAAGAGCATGTAGTGCCATTTGCCCCATACATTGGTGAAAAATTTCATTTTTATGGACGATAATGCCAGACGCCATCGTGCGCGCATCGTTCAGGAGTACCTTGAAGAGGTTGAAGTCTCTCGAATGGAATGGCCAGCAAGAAGTCCAGATCTCAATCCGATTAAGCAGGTTTGGGACAACCTCAATAGAAGGCTGAGAAGTTCAGAAAATCATCCAGCTACTCTTAATGACTTAGGAATCCAACTCGGAGAAATCTGGGAAGGATTAGATCAGAACATTTTAAGATCACTCATTTTGAGTATGAACCGTCGTTGCCGAGCTGTAATTAACGCAAGGGGTGGAAATACCAAGTATTAAATCACTTATCAGCATTTCAGTATTTTGAAAATTGTTCATTTCTCTTCTTTCACATAAGATTCGGTGAAATCCTGAATTTTTCTTCCATTTAATGTGTCTTGTTTCGTTCAAAAAAACCTTCGCGAGAGAACATAAAAAATAAGTTATAAAGTTAATGTAGTAAACTTTCATTAAAATTGAGATTTTCAGAATGTGCGTTAATTTTTTTGCGCAGTGAATATCATTATTCACAAATTTACACCTGATATTTTAGAGGTGTTATCATATTTCTTCTGAGATCACTATCGAGACCGAAAGAATTTTTCTGTTTTTTTCAACTTCAAAAAAGCCTTCAACATCCAGAAGAAAATTTAATTTCAAAAACAAAGTGGCCTTTGTGGAAAGCTTTTTGAAGTAATCAGAACCAAAAACCCCTGAGCTGAGCATACAAAAAAGTTTAAACATTCCAAAGATAAACATTCAAAAACCTAAATACGAAATCTAACCAAGACCAACTTGAAGACCTCAGATACCCCCCAATGCCCCCTTGGAACTCCCACATATCGAATTCACTTCCTCCAGTCGCACTGTTAGTAAACAAATCTGCAGATACACATTTGTTTGTCGCAAACAATTCAAGGTACCGTATGAGCTCAATACAGTGTAGAAGAAATAAGCAAAAATGAGAGCAAGTCGTAATATTATCTAGCAGTAGCAAAGCTAGCTCCCTAACCTCAACCCTTGATGCATATGAGACTATACCATGAAGCGCCAACCGCCAATGCCAAAGATCGGTGAGCACCTTCAGATGAGGGGCATGTAACAACGTGTACAGAAGAGCAAAAGACTAAAAAAAAAGATAACATACGTAAAGGGTAGTTACGGCATTCGTGAATGTTTCGACTTCATATTTCTCGTTTCCAAAATATTTGACGGTCTCAAAATTCAGCAGAGAATCAATGCTTTTGTTCTTTATGTTGTAAGCATCCCCAATTTCATTTTTCCTCAACTGAGATAACCGCTCCCTTCCCAGCAGAAGAACAACTAGAAGTGTTTATCGTCAACATAAAGAATAAAACATAAAAAATAAAAAAGGGAAATAAAACTTACCTGCGAAAACTATCAAGCAAACACAAAGACTAATGCTGAACCAAATGTTGAACAAGATAGTGCAGTATCCAATGATGAAAATGATGTCTACAATTGCAGGAAGTACTGTTAAGATACTTGTATTTAAGAGATATCTTAAGCTATCTCTACTGCTGCTAATTGTCTGAAGAACCTCACCAGTTTTTCTGTTCAAATGCCACCTGATTGATAGATTTTGTATGTGTGAAAAAACACTGACCTGGAGTAATGAAAATAAATCAATATTGAAAGAAGGGATATAAAAGTAGGGTGTCTTCTGAAGTTGGCTTTTTTTGGATGAAATGGATTTCTTATGTGTATAACTTTCGATTTTCCTTACCTCTATCTCTTTGCTTATGTTCTGCTCAACTTTGGTCCAGAAAATATATTTCAAATTGTCCATCCCCCTCAGATATTTCAACAAAGAATATATGCATACTAGATCCCATCGGAATTCCGGCTCCTGATCATCATTTGAAACCAAAGTATCCACTTGAAAAAAAGTGATGCAACAAAATTGATAAAACCATTTCATGTACATGACTTACCGATTTTTTTGCTGTATATTGGCGTATAGATATTCACAAAGCTGCTAAATACCAAAATAAGAAGGGAAAGAGTAAAATAAATTTGTAGGTTGAAAGTTTTGGGCCAAATGAAAGGAAGAAAGATTTTGATTTTATTCCAGGAGTTTTCAAAACTGGACCACAACTAAAAAGAAACAGAAACAATGATGAAATTTATATCATTTTATAAGGCAACCAAAAACGCCGCACTAATGATCTAGCAGCAAGGAAATAAAGGCATTAAAAAATAAATTCCAAAAATTTTCCATGTTGTTAGATAATGAAGAAGTTGTTCTAACATATTTTCATCAGGATAATGTTTCTTAAAGAAGTCTTATAACAAGTGGATAAGCAATCTGTAATATTGCTTTCCCGCAGAAGAAAGATAGCTAAAATTCCAAACATACCGCGGAAACATTCATGATTACTCTACGAAGGCCAGTCTGAAACTAACCTAGCAAAACAGATTTTATTTTATAGACGACAATAAGATGACTCAATATGCGTAAGTTAATAGTGAAGGCCATCTACTAATACCATTTTCATGGAAAACCCTAACCTTATTTGACCTCGAGGATTACCGATGTGGTGAATCAATTTGTTCATATCAATAAAATAGCACCTATTGGACAGTGAAATCGAAAGTTTATAAATCCTCATGTGAAAATTAAAGAAAATATATGGGTTAATTGAATATTGCACAAAATAAACAGAGAAAAAGGTACTCACTTCTTTTGCTTCATTTCTAAATCATATCTTGAATGCTAGATGGAGCCTGGGTGGTATTACATGCATGGAACGAATTAATGTTTTCAAAGTAGGACTGGCTGTATGAAACACATGGATTTCGAAAAGTTGCACAAACTAGCAGAAGACTCGGTAATAGTAACAAGATTCGTTCTAGGAGGGATAAAAACACGTTTATGGCTGAGTAAAACGCAGAATTCGAGAAAGATTTCGTACTATATTTGGTCGAAAGAACTTAAAATAAATTGAATAATATAAAATTCAATACGATGTCTGTAACACAGTAAATAATACAATAAAAGTATCACCTGTACAACTGATTATATTATTGCATAACCTCAATTTTCAGAGAACGCATCTAAACAAAGAATTTACTATATTCAGATGATGACTGGTTTGAAGTTAACCTAAAGGAGCTTAGGCTCTATTCTACAGTTTAAAGCTTCAACTATGGGTAGCACTGCTTTCCAAACTGTCCAATGTGTTAGAATCTTTATCCAGTTGCTGTCTCCACATTCCCGCGTATATGCCGTCTTGACCAATCAGATGCTCATGTCTAAAACAAGATATATTATCACGGTTGCCAGGTATAACCAACAATTATAGCTACCTTCCCCTCTCCACTATTTCGCCATCTTGTAGTACCAATATCTCATCAGCATGGATGATGGTAGATAATCTATGGGCAACAATGATTGTCGTCCTGTTCACGCACATTTTATTCAGAGAATCCTACAAAAAAGAATGTTCAATATCAAAAACTCAAAATGAAATTGTGTGAGCTCACTTGTATATTTCTTTCAGTCTGTGTATCTAAAGCACTTGTTGCTTCATCCAAAAGCACTACCAATGGTGCTTTAAGCAAAGTTCGAGCAATGGCCACCCTTTGCTTCTCTCCACCACTTAACCTCAATCCTCTTTCTCCCACCTTGAATTAAAAAAAAAGTTATTCATTACTCGACATGAATCGAAATGGTAGTTCAAGTGTTTTCACCTGAGTATCATAGGCATCCAGAAAAGTGAGTATCTTATCATGAATATCAGCACCTCTTGCAGCTTCTATGACATCTGCATCTGTAGCTGTGAGCCTACCATACTTGATATTGTATCTGAAAAATAAATATTTAAGTGGATATAACAATAAACATCTATTTATTCAAGTTGATTATCCTTACTTTATTGTGTTATTGAATAGTACTGTATCTTGAGGTACTACACCAATAACCCTTCTGAGAGATTCTTGCGTAACAGTTTTTATATTTTGTCCATCAATAAGTATATTGCCAGTCTCTACATCATAAAATCTAAATAACAATCTAATTATAGTACTCTTCCCACTACCAGAAGGTCCAACCTAAAAATATATCTCAATTATAGTTAAACCCAAATATTTTTAAGAAGTCTAGCATTACCAAGGCCACAGTTTTACCAGGAGGCACAGTAAATGTGACATTCTTAAGTATCAATTTTTCTGGTTGGTATCCAAACGATACATTGTTGAATTCAACAACCCCCTTTTTAACTACCAAAGGTCCAGCACCTGGGGCGTCTATCACTTCTTGCTCCTCTTTAAGTAAATCGAACATATTTTCCATATCTACGAAGTTTTTTTGGATTGCCCTGAAATATTCCAGGATCATATAAAAGACCTAACAGATCTCTTCACAACGAAGTCATGAGGATTCCAACCTCACTCTGCTACCATACCACTTTTCATATACAGGTTCAGAAAGATAAGATGGAAACATACCCAATTCAGCGTTAAATGAGCGGAGGAATATTGCCTTGGGGACCAGTAAAATAATTAAAACTTTTGGCGCGAGAAGACAACGAATGAATGACTGACCTCACTCAATGGCGTAGAAGATTGGAGAGTGGTCCATGTTTCCAACTTATTTTCCAAACCTGTATGGAAAAAACATGTATGCAAAAATAAATGTTTACCAACCTGTAATAACTTCCAAACCAATTGAGGGGTACATATAACTGAACAATGTAACTGGCAAAAAGAACATAGTCGCCAACAGTTAATTCATGAGTATCAACGACCATATGAACACACAGCAAACTGCCGATCAGAAGACCTCCACATATAATAACGTTTTGGACAGTATTCAATATGTTCAAAGTGATGCTGGAGAGCCATTCTTCTTTCTGGCAAGAACAAGGCATTCAGTTATAAAAAGACGGTTACTAAATTAATAATTGTCACCTGATATTTTAAAATGGCATCTCGGAAAGCCTCAACTTCGTAATGCTCTGCCCCGTAATATTTAACAGTTTCGAAGTTTAATAAAGAGTCTACACTCCTAGCCCTGGTTTCATTATCGGCAAGGTTCATTCTTCTTTGGAACTTTGTTCGCCATTCTGTTATTCCAATGGTTAAAACTACAACGGACATATAAAATGAGAATACGGTACGATATTTTAGGGTTATTTTGCTTACTTATGTACAGAACCATGGTTATAAAAACGATGAGTCCAAACCAAGCATTGAAAGCCGCAACAAAGAACACAACCGCTATAATAATATCGATAATAGTTGGGAGGATGGAGAAAAGAATGTAATTCAGCAAATTGTTGATACTGTCGGTACCCCTGTCCATAACTCTGAGTACTTCTCCAGTTTTTCTGTTTAGATGCCAGCGTAATGATAGACTATGCAAGTGCCTGAATAATTCTACCTGCAGGATAAAGTTGGTTATGGATAAAATGAATCATTTTTAATCAATCGTCAGTTACCTCAACTTCTCTCGTTGTGTACTGAGTGATTCTAATCCAGAGAAACGACCTCAAGTTATTCAACAAACCCATACCTCCTGTACCACCGCCTTGTAAAAATTTGAAGAGTACGTATAATAAAATCCAGTCCCATCTGAATCGAAGAGCTTCTTCCTTATTTAAAGGGGTCATACTGTCAACTGGAAGAAAATACGGTGATATTCTCAATAATGGAAGGGTGACAAAATGATAATCCAAATATACTGCTCCACAAGAGTTAGGGATATTGACTTAAATTACAAAAAAATATAGTTGAAAAAAGATTTTTGTGATGAAAATTCATATCAATATGATTTCAAGTTGCAAATTAATTTAAGCCTCTAGGTCTGCAGCGTATTTTTTGTTTAAGAAAAATTGAGTAAAATAACGAAATTTTATTCCCAGAGAATTCAACCATTTAAGACTATCAATACAATGTATGGCTTCCACGGGCATCAATAACAGCTTGACATATTCTTTGCATACTACACACGAGGTTGTTGAACATTTCTTGAGGAATTTGGTTCCATAAACGGGGCAGAAGCTCCCTCAGATCATTTGAGGATTCTGGGATAGGTTGATGATTATCTAATCTTCTTTGGAGCATATCCCATGCATGTTCTATGCAATTCAAATCTGGTGAGTGCGGAGGTATTGGAAAATGTGGAATACCAAGCTTCTCGCGCGCATTCTCAACTATGGCTTCACGGTGAGGTCTAGCGTTATCGCCTAGAAATTGAAAAGTTTCACCAATAGCAGCGTGAAAATTTGGCACAACATTGTCAATGGCATGCTCCCTATAGTGTCAGGCGGTCATATTCCCAGGACAAATGTGTAGATCTGTGCGCCCGTTGAAACATATTCAGGCGCATACCATAACACTACCGCCTCGGAACTTCCTCGGACTTCTTGGACAGAGCGACGATTACGGGGTATACGTGGGATTGTCCATACCCTTATTCTTCGAGAATCTGAAAATCGTCCATATCTGGATCCATCAGTGAAAAGGAGACTACGCCATTCATCCTTCCAATTGATATGTTGCCTTGCCCATTCCAGTCTTCGACGCTTATGGTCACGTGTTAATGGAACTCCTCTTAATGGACGTCTAGAACCTAGATCCACCTCTTTCAAACGTCGTCTGGTGGTTTCGAAGGAAACTTGGACCCCATCTGCATTTTGTAGAGTATATAGATGTAGGGTTTCTTCTCGCCGAAACGGTGATGAAACGATCCTGAGTAGGTGTTGTTTTTCGTCGCCCACCAAGCCTTGGTCTTTCCAACACGGAACCTGTCGCCCTGAACCTATTCCAAAGTCGAGATATCATACTTTTGCTGACTTGGAGCCTTTCCGCTACAACAACCTGAGTTAGGCCACCCTATTAGCCTCAGCGTTTGTTAATTTACGTCTTGGCATTTTCAGAAAACTCGTTTCAAAACGAAGCCGTTGATAAACTGACTTCATTTCAAAATAAGAACATTCATGAAGCATATGCAAAGAACCAAACTTCAGAGAAAAGGCGACCAGATTGACGAAATGTCTCATACTGATTTTTATTGGATCGATTCAAGTTGTTATTGAGTTTTAAATGATTTTACAGCGATTTTCTCGAAGATTACATACTTTTAAAAACGATTGAAAACGATATCCCTAACTCTTGTGGAGAAGTATATCAATCTGATACCAGTTTTAACAAGAAAATTTCGATTTCGCCCTGAAGACTACAACAGTGCGATATTCTTGTCAGGAAACAGCCCAATATGTAATAAACTGTATCCTTCGCACTTGAAGCTCCATTCCATTCATTTTATATCAATATAAAAACCAGATAACCGGTAATAGGATATATTTATTCAGCACTTCTAACAATCCCAACGTTTCAAAGTTGCATGATCTTCTTTTTCAAGGCTACTCATCAATTAAAAGACGATCAGTTTGGCGAAGTCGTTACGTCTTGATAAGTTATCCAATTTCGAAACGTTAGCATTGTTAGAAGCGTCAACAAATAAATATACACTGCGGAAAAAAATTAACGCACATTATGGAAATCTCAAATTTATTCTACAACTGAAGGTGCTCTCAAAGATAATTATTTTTATCAGAATTATGCATGCATATGTTATCCACTTGATGATATTATCAGATTTTGAATGTATTGGCTCCATTCTAAAATCAGTTGTTCTCGATCAATTCTAGTGATCAATAGTAGTTTTGCGAGAATAAGGGTGGACATACACAAGAATTGCAGAAAGGTTTGGAGTTTCCCATACAAGTGTGTCCAGAATGTTGCAGCGATTCAGGGAGACAGGTATGAATGTCCGAAGACCAGGACAGGGTAGACCACGGGTAACAACTGCCACTCAAAAACGTTACTTGAGAGTTTCTTCGTTGAGACAACGGTTTGCAACCACTCGCTTCCTTCAAAATCAGCTTGAGCAAACTCATGAGGTGCAAAGTAACACTCAGACAATATAGAAATCGCCTCAGAGAATATGATTCAAGGCCTCGTGTCGCGGCAAGAGGCCCAGCTCTTACCCCAGCCCATCGAAGGGCGCGTTTGGATTTTGCGAGAGAGCATATCCATTGGGAAGAGGCCGATTGGGAAAGAGTTCTCTTCACAGATGAGTCTAGATTCTGCCTCTACCATTGTGATCAACGTTCCCTTGTATACAGACGTCTACATGAAAGATATGCTCAGTGCAATTTCCTGAATACTACTGGTTTCGGGGGAGGATCGATTATGGTATGGGGTGGAATATCTTTGACTGCTCGCACAGACCTAGTGGTCGTTGATAATGGAGCTATGAATGCTGATAAGTATATAAGGAGCATTCTTGAAGAGCATGTAGTGCCATTTGCCCCAAACATTGGTGAAAATTTCATTTTTATGGACGATAAGGCCAGACCCCATCGTGCGCTCATCGTTCAGGAGTACCTTGAAGAGGTTGAAGTCTCTCGAATGGAATGGCCAGCAAGAGGTCCAGATCTCAATCCGATTGAGCAGGTTTGGGACAACCTCAATAGAAGGCTGAGAAGTTCAGAAAATCATCCAGCTACTCTTAATGACTTAGGAATCCAACTCGGAGAAATCTGGGAAGGATTAGATCAGAACATTTCGAGTATGAACCGTCGTTGCCGAGATGTAATTAACGCAAGGGGTGGAAATAACAAGTATCAAATCACTTATCAACATTTCGGTATTTTGAAAATTGTTCATTTCTCTTCTTTCACATAAGATTCGGTGAAATCCTGAATTTTTCCTCCATTTAATGTGTCTTGTTTCGTTCAAAACCTTCCCGAGAGAACATAAAAAATAAGTTATAAAGTCACTGTAGAGTTAACTTTCATTAAAATTGAGATTTTCAGAATGTGCGTTAATTTTTTTGCGCTGTGTATCTTTCGCATATCAGATCTATTTTCGAGAAAAACAACTCCGTACGCGTTCTATCTCCTTACCTATAAGTTTATTGTATATAGGAACATATAAATTTATCACCCTGCCCCCTGCCAGCAGGAGGAAACAGAATATCACCCGAAACTGCAGACAAAAATCCCTCTTAGGCCACAAGAACGGCGACAGAGTCCTGATCTTCCTCCACATGTTGTTCCATGTCGAACGATTTTCATTATTCTGAAACAAATCGGTAGATGAAAAACACGGCGAGCCTCTAGATCCGGCAACGTCCCAAAATGACACCGAAAATTATTACCTGCACGTAAATTTTGACGTCGAGATTCTCAAAACGGACCTTGCTCCTAATTTTACGGGTACCGTCCGTATCCTGTTCAGTCCTGACGTCCACAAATTTCTGCTTTTGAAACATGCCACGACGTGTGTTTCGGGAGGACAGTATGCGCGCGCTGAGTTTGAGCTACATGGATTTTGGTTCGCAGATTCGAATTTTGGTTAGATTTCATGATTGACAATTCACCGAGTGACTTTTGGCAGAAAAAACCGGGAAAATCTACAAGAAGAATCGAATTCGATAAAGGAAGGGCTGAAGACGAATAGGATTAGTGGTACGTGAGCTCATTTTGGACCGTTTCAAACAAGTTTAAACTCGGCTACGCTTCCGATCATGCGAAAATGTCCTCTTCCAATATGAAGGTAGTTAAAGAGTATATCATACCGCAAAATCGTCTATTAACTGGTAGAGCCCCAGATCTACCTATTAAGTAGTTATGCTTATCGGTAGATCTCTGTAAATCGTGTGATTTTATAGGCAAAATATCAAAGTTTCATCAATTTTCCTGGAGAAATGGGAAAGGACCCCGCACTTTTTCTATGGCAAATGGCGTTCCGTCAAATTTTCTAAAATTTTGGTATAATGTAGTACTCGACCTACTGATCAAAAGTGTCCATGGCCCCAACTCAATCCTATGACTAGTTTTCGAGATACAGGGCGTTGAAGTTGAGAATTACCCACTTTTACTACGCCCGTATCTCGGAACAGAATCGAATGAACTTGAATTTTTCTCAAGAAACATTTCATAACATCCCCAGGGAGCAACCATATAGAGGAATGTGACCGAAAATCGTTACGAATACAGGGTCATCCATAATTGAATGCATGCCCGATTTTGAAAGTATGAAATAAGTCAGTTTCAGAGCGAGAACGTTCACAAAATGAACTATTACACTAGATATATTGTTGTTACATCGAAAACGTCTGAAATACCCAGAATCTATACTGGGTGATCCATTATTATAGAAACTATTCTCAAGGAGGGTTAAATGGACACCCTGTATTTATGGGTTGATTCAAGGTATTTCTTCAATTTTTTTAGAACATATCATCATGGAATTCAAAGAATACAGGGTGATTAAGTCATGAAATGAACTTTGAACCTCACGAAAATACCCAAAAACCACCTTTTTTTTTTCATCACCCTGTATTTCAAGATTAACTCCGATGAGGTGGGAATTTTCTTTCACCATTGTACTTGATATAAAAACATCAATAAAGCCGAGAGTTTCTATCCACTTCCTATGAGCAGATTTTTTTTTAATGTAATATGAAAATTATTTATTTATGTTATTCTATTCTTATTCCAGCATAACAAACAATCTGGTCATAGGAAGTGGATAAAAACTCTCAGCCGTATTGATGTTTTTATATTAAGTACAGTTGTGAAAGAAAACTCCCACCTCGTCGGAGTTAATCTTGAAATACAGGGTGATGAAAAAAATAAGGTGGTTTTTGGGTATTTTCGTGAGGTTCAAAGTTCATTTCATGACTGAATCACCCTGTATTCTTTGAAGTCCATGATAATATGTTCTAAAAAAATTAAACAAACACCTTGAATCAACCCATAAATACAGGGTGTCCATTTAACCCCCTTGAGAATAGTTTCTATAATAATGGATCACCCAGTATGAATTCTGGGTATTTCAGACTTTTTCGATGTAACAACAACATATCTAGTGTAATAGTTCATTTTGTGAACGGTCTGGCTCTGAAACTGACATATTTTATACTTTCAAAATCGGACATGCATTCAATTATGGATGACCCTGTATTCGTAACGATTTTCGGTCATATTCCTCTATATGGTTGCTCCTTGGGGATGTAATGAAATGTTTCTTGAGAAAAATTGAAGTTCATTCGATTCTGTTCCGAGATACGGGCGTAGTAAAAGTGGGTAATTCTCAACTTCAACGCCCTGTATCTCAAAAACTAGTCATAGGATTGAGTTGGGGCCATGGACACTTTTGATCAGTAGGTCGAGTACTACATTATACCAAAATTTTAGAAAATTTGACGGAACGCCATTTGCCATAGAAAAAGTGCGGGGTCCTTTACGGAAAATATGAATACCAAACTATTTTGCATTGACCTTATCTCTTTGGATCCGTATAACACATGGGCTGAAAAGTCCCGGGCCTAACAAAGAAAACAAGTTTTTTTTGGTTCAAAATTAGCTTTATTCATCAACGTGTTCTCCATCAAGAGCAACGCAATCATTCCAGCACCGCTCTAACATTTCTATACCACTTTTATAGAACGATCTATCTTTTGCATCAAAATAGTCCTCAGTTTCAGCGATAACCTCTTCATTCGTGCGAAATTTCTTACCGGCGAGCATTTTTTCAGGTCTGCGAACAGCCAGTATTAGCTGGGAGCCAAATCTGGCGAATACGGTGGATGTAGGAGCAATTCGAAGTTCAATTCATGTGGTTGTGCCATTGTTTTGATTGACTTGTGACACGGTGCGTTGTCTTGATGAAACAAAATTTTTTTCTTTGTCATATGCGGTCGTTTCTTTGCAATTTCGGCCTTCAAACGCTCCAATAACGCTATATTATATTCACTGTTAATGGTATTTCCTTTCTCAAGAGAGTCGATGAATATTACACCAAGCACATCCCAAAATACCGAGGCCATAATCTTTCCAGCCGATTTTTGTGCTTTCGGGCGCTTTGGACGAGGTTCACCAGTTGCTGTCCACTCAGATGACGATCGTTTTGATTCCGGAGTGAAGTGATGGATCCATGTTTCATCTATTGTCACATATCGACACAAAAATTCCGGTTTGTTACGTTTAAACATGGGCAAACACTGCTCAGAAGCATCAACACGTTCTTGTTTTTGGTCAAAAGTGAGCAAACGCGGCACCCACTTTGAACAGAGCTTTCTCATATTCAAATGCTCATGCAATATAAAGCCAACACGTTCTTTTGATATCTTTACGATGTCAGCTAACTCACGCAACTTCACTTTTCGATCATTCAAAACAATTTTGTGGATTTTTTGATGTTTTCTGGTGTTACCGCCTCATTTGGACGTCCACTGCGTTCTGCATCATCGGTGAAGTCAGCAAACCAACGTTTTATTGTTATTCCTGATGTGGCGGAGTCCCCATAACACTTTTCAAGCCATTGCTTCGCTTGAACCGTATTTTTTCCCATCAAGAAGCAGTAAAATTAAAACACGAAATTGTTTTTGGTCCATTGTTTTGAAAATGAAAATGGACAAAACTCTTAGCACAATAACTCACAAACTAATGAATAGAATGTCATGAAATTTTAAAAGCTATCTTTTGAAGGTTAGTATTAACTGAAAAAAAGGTGACTGCAATAAAACTGGCGCCATCTATGTGTTAGGCCCGGGACTTTTCAGCCCATGTGATATTTACATTACGGCCAGGATATCTTGTGTAAAAAGTTTCATCGAGTTTGAAATTGCCCTTTTTGCCTGATTTTATTAAATATAAATAAATTAAAAAAATTGAACAAGCTAAATTAATTTACAAAATAAAGAATAACTTATTGAGAACACAGACCAATTTATGTGTAGTTAACGAAAAGCATGACTATAATGTAAGAAGTAAAAATGATTTTAGGAACCAATTTGCAAGAACATGTATCAGGCAGAGTTCTCCAATATACCAGGGTATTAATGTGTTCAATTCACTACCAATAGAGATAGTATGTAATAGAAGTATAAAAAAAATGTGCCATGACCTCAGCCAGTATCTTAAACTTCAGTAATGTCTTTATGTATTTTGAACGAATAATTTTTTTATGTAAAATTTATAGAATTTCGTTAAGGGTTATTGTTGTTTAAAAAACTAATAATGTAAATGTAGACTCTGATACCAGCAGATATGCTGTTTAAGGGTCAGGAATAAATAAATAAAATAAAATAAATAAATTTTCGTGAATTTTTAAAAAATATTCCTCTTTTCGCCGGTATAAAAATTTCCTCACTGTATCTTTAAGGTTCTTCTGAAACCTTTTTTTCGACAGATTCCCTCTGGTCGATCCACAAAGTTACCATGTTAATATGATATAGAATAATTATGAATCACAAGAAGGGTTTCCCCTCAAACTAACCTGCTGTATCCTAACGTTACGTGTTGTATCATGTAGGTTGAAGTAATCGATATTCTGAGTGATACCTGGGGCTTTCAGTCCAAGCAGAAACATGAGCAAACATGATATGTATCGTGTGATGAAGAGAGCCATCTCGATTTTATCTGATTGTCTGCAAATTGATTATTTCATTATTTGTTCAGTTTGTCCGAACATTGGACCTACGTTTTGAGTTTAAACCACCAGCTGTCTTTTCCTAAATTCAAAAATGACAGGTTCTCGGCTACGAACACCAATGTCCAGAAGAGAAGGAGCACGATACCGTGACCCCTGGTAGGCATCGAAGGCAGCATATAATGCCTTTCGACTCTGAGTATCCATAGTGAATAAGGAAATACTAGTAACGTTAACACAAGGGATACAATCTGAAAAAGATGTGGATGATTTTACAAAAGGAATGAATCTACTCAAAGTCATTACATTACCTAATCTATTTCATGCCCAATTATTTTAATTCAAAGAAATAACACAAGAGGTAACATAAAGTAGAAATAAATAAACAAAATAGATTTCTGAAGATATTTATTTTCAAAAAGACTGCGCATCTCACCATACATCGAATGTTTAGGATAGTAAACACAAAAAAGAAGCGTCCTTGGACTAAAGAAAGTCTAAGGATTGGTCGGATTCACGGAATATAAAAAAACGAAACTGAAAACCGTTTCAAATTAGAATTATTTCTTCAAAACCTGACAAACTGCAATATATTTCTGAAAACGGTTTTGAAACCTTTTTAAGAACTGAAAATTAGAAAAATTAGAATTAGAAAACGGTTTGCATAAAAAAACGAAAACGCCTATGTCTAATACACTATTGTTGAACCTGGGAATCAGAAAGTGTCCCACAAAGTGGTATTCAGTCCAAGAAAAATGTTTATCATTAAATAAAAGTAGCATAAAGTACACTGCGCAAAAAAATTAACGCACATTATGGAAATCTCAACTTTATTCTACAACTGAAGGTGTTCTCAATGATAATTATTTTTATCAGAATTATGCATGCATATGTTATCCACTTTCAACGTTTTTCTTCAATACAGATGTTTTCTCCCAGCAGGAATAAAAAAAGATGATATTATCAGATTTTGAATGTATTGGCTCCATTCTAAAATCAGTTGTTCTCGATCAATTCTAGTGATCAATAGTTTTTCTTTCGTTTGATTTTCTACACTCGATCGCTATGCAACGCGAATCACGCAATTTGACCCAAGAGGAATGTGCCCAAGCGGTAGTTTTACGAGAAGAAGGGTGAACATACACAAGAATTGCAGAAAGGTTTGGAGTTTCCCATACAAGTGTGTCCAGAATGTTGCAGCGATTCAGGCAGACAGGTATGAATGTCCGAAGACCAGGACAGGGTAGACCACGGGTAACAACTGCCTTTCAAGAACGTTACTTGAGAGTTTCTTCGTTGAGACAATGGTTTGCAAGCGCTCGCCTCCTTCAAAATCAGCTTGAAATAAGAAATCGCCTCAGAGAATATGATTTAAGGCCTCGTGTCGCGGCAAGAGGCCCAGCTCAGGGCGCGTTTGGATTTTGCGAGAGAGCATATCCATTGGGAAGATGCCGATTGGGAAAGAGTTCTCTTCACATATGAGTCTAGATTCTGCCTCTACCATTGTGATCGACGTTCCCTTGTATACAGACGTCCACATGGAAGATATGCTCAGTGCAATTTCCTGAATACTACTGGTTTCGGGGGAGGATCGATTATGGTATGGGGTGGAATATCTTTGACTGCCTGAACAGACCCAGTGGTCGTTGATAATGGAGCTATGAATGCTGATAAGTATATAAGGAACATTCTTGAAGAGCATGTAGTGCCATTTGCCCCATACATTGGTGAAAATTTCATTTTTATGGACGATAATGCCAGACCCCATCGTGCGCGCATCGTTCAAGAGGTTGAAGTCTCTCGAATGGAATGGCCAGCAAGAAGTCCAGATCTCAATCCGATTGAGCAGGTTTGGGACAACCTCAATAGAAGGCTGAGAAGTTCAGAAAATCATCCAGCTACTCTTAATGACTTAGGAATCCAACTCGGAGAAATCTGGGCAGGATTAGATAAGAACATTTTAAGATCACGCATTTTGAGTATGAACCGTCGTTGCCGAGCTGTAATTAACGCAAGGGGTGGAAATATCAAGTATTAAATCACTTATCAGCATTTCAGTATTTTGAAAATTGTTCATTTCTCTTCTTTCACATAAGATTCGGTGAAATCCTGAATTTTTCTTCCATAAAAAATAAGTTATAAAGTCAATGTAGAGTTAACTTTTATTAAAATTGAGATTTTCAGAATGTGCGTTAATTTTTTTGCGCAGTGTACATATATCCTTTTTCAGATGATTGATTTTTTGGTTCTCACAGTTGATTTCAGTAATTGCATTTTGAAGATTTAAAAATAGCATGATATTGGTATTCAAATGTCTAATCAATTTCTGAGAGATTTCCTAAATAAAAATATACATTTGCCATGATTCCTAACACTATTGAACTCTAAGTAGCCCAAAATAGAATCATGAATATAACGTCTTCAACAGATTCAAACAGGAAACAACAAACCGAAAAAGAAAACATTCTTGTTTGTAATTCTCTACTCGACAGTACAAGCCAATTAAAAAAAATTTCTAATATGTTATAGTTATAGCATCAAAATGAGAATGAATAATATCATAGTAGGTTGAAGAACATTGAAACAATATAATGGTACTCACCATGTATCCATACAAATTCTTATCGTTCAGCACTGTCAACTGTAATACAAATCTAGTAACTTCCAGAATCGGTATCATCCAAATCACTAATACTTGTAAGCAGTATAACTTAGATTTACCCACTAACACTGGGGATACTTCCGATCCATACTTTCTGTAGATGCAGAGTTGTATGGTACCAGCAAGAAAGAGGAAACTAAATAAAATAATGCTGGAGACTGTTTCCATGAAACATTGCGAGACTCCATGATCTTCCCAAACATCCCATACACTTGTATTTCCCGGGCAGTAGGATATGTCTTTTGGTATGCTTTGCAAGCTAACAATGTTCAAAGAGGAGGAGCCCTCATTTAAATCGTTATGTAGTCTTATATCCATGTTTGTTGTTAATTAGTCATGAGTAGGGGCTGCAAAATATTATAAAACTGAAACCATAAGGCTTAAAATGTTGAGTCACTACTCAGTCAAATGTTTAAAGGTTATATTGCACTGCTGATTAGAAGTACTGGGGAATTACATTATTCCAAAGTCAATATTATACTTATTATACTAATTAAATTCACCTGTAAACAAAGATCTCTGTCTGGCTATTGATAATCGATTTAAGTGTGTTCTGAGGATGTAACACTGACCGGTTCCAAATCGGATCTTAACGAATTGATTACCGTAATTGTCATTGAAATTGGATTCAAAACTTCCACAATAGAGGATCTAACTTTAATCGAACCGCATACATAAATATTATAATTATGTCACCTTTTGATGAATCAGCTGCTTAAAAAATAACAAAGCACTGAAGAGATGCACTACGGTCTATTCGATCTACGATTGAAATGATCTAATCGGTTAAAGATCGAAGGGATGCACTACGGTCTTTTCGATCTACGATTGAAATGATCTAATCGGTTAAAGATCGAAGGGATGCACTACGGTCATTTCGATCTACGATTGAAATGATCTAATCGGTAAAGCAGTTCTCTACTATTTTCGGTTGAGTTTCGTGAGATCGGCGAGAGAGGTCGCGTTCGTCATGCTCGATTTGCGAGCGCTCGAATTCGAATTCTCTTAATTGTCCAAGTCTCGTTCCTTGGAAATGTTGATTAAAACCGGGTGCTGGGAGTTCAGCATGTGAACTACCGGCTGACGCTAACGGAGATTGATATGTATCTTAGAATTAATAAATAACAATAAATAATATGCACGCGAAAAACCCGATACCGGCTTCGATGAAATCACGGTCGAGGTGAATTTCGAAATGATTATTTGCATATTAATTCCTCATTGTTGTTTTAAGGATTGCTGGTGTCGTGGAGTTGCCAGATAAATCGGAGTTTTTATCAGGTTCATTTCATTGAATTCCGGTTTAAATTGGCGTTTATTGCTGCTGTGATTGGAATTTTTTAAGACTTTTGACCGATGAAAGTTTGTGTTTTGGTTAAGTTTATTGACCACATAAGTACCTCATTAAGTTTCTGTACTGTTTCTTAGTGAAAACGCTGTTTTGACTTTTATCAGAAGTGCAAGGCCAAACAACAATAGCACGTGAGTTACCTGTGATTATGGCAACAGTTTCTATCGGGTGCAATTCTTTCAATTGATTTTTTAAGTGCTATAGGAAATTTGAAGAAAAAAACGCATGAAATCCCTAAAAATGTATTAAATCTTTATTTGAATCGATAATACGGTCCATATTTCTCAGGGGGGTGGATTTTTTGATGGTCATTATATACAGGGTGTTTGGGGGGTGAGTAGCCATAAGTAAATGGTGGATAGGTGATGCTCTTGGCTACTTTTTGCGCCTAATAAAATAACATTTTGCCCAAAGTTCAAGGTGTTATAATTTTTTTACCATTTTTCTAGAAATTTCCCATTTTTCTCATTAAAACCTTGAATTTTTCAAATTTAATGCTCGAGGTGCCTATAAAATGATTTATTTCCTTAGTCTAGTCTTGTCTTATTCAGATTGAATCAAAATTTCATACAAACGTCTTCAAAAAACCTGACAGCGTCGTATCAAACTTCGAAATGAAAAAAAAAATAATGTTGTGTCCACTTTACAAAGTGAAATAAAAAACAAATTTACATAGTGTTGGGTTTTAAAATGACTTTAAAAACTTCTCTTGTTAATACTCTTTGCAATGGTATGTAACATGTACCATTAATAATCAGATAACTCAACAAAAAACCGTTTTGTCTTCAAGGATGCCTTGAAAGGATGACGACAAAACTATTCCATTGAGCAGGCAAAATCTTTTCTCTCATTCTACCACAGCTAAAAATAGCGTGCTCTCTCTATCATCGGCTAACAATACTCCCAAGAGCGTCGCCAGGGAGGGGACAGCTGCCCCCCATGCCCCCCCCCCCAATCAGAATAGAAAAAATGAACTGATTTTCGTATATTATGCTATTATTTCGTAAGTTTTTACGGGATTTTCGAGCTCAAAGGGGGGGATGGCAGCGGCCCCCCGTGCTGGGGGGTAATTACTACATTTGCAAGTCATTTCATAGGCCTGCAAAAAGGTGCAGTAATGCAGTTTTGAGTTCACTCAACATTTCGGTGGTTCATCAACATATTCTGTAGAAAACTAAAGATAGAGAGAACTTCAAATCATTTATTTTAAATATTGTTCAAATTGTTGGCCATTGACACAAGAGAGCAATTAATAGAAAAAATAGATAATGCATTTGTGATAATGAAGCAAGAAATTGGACTAAGCTATACCACAACGGAAATAAGAAAGAGATGTTACGCATTTATTAGGAATATAGGCCAACAATTTGAACAAGATTTAAAATAAATAATTTGAAGTTCTCTATCTTTAGTTTTCTACAGAATATGTCGATGAACCACCGAAATGTTGAGTGAACTCAAAACTGCATTACTGCACCTTTACTGCAGGCCTATGAAACGACTTGCAAATGTAGTAATTACCCCCCAGCTTTTGAGCTGGGGGGGCACAGGGGGCACAGGGGGCAGGGGGCAGCTGCCCCCCCCTAGAGCTCAGAAATCCCTTAAAAACTTATGAAATAATAGCATAATATACGAAAATCAGGCAACTGCCCCCTCCCTGGCGACGCCCTTGGGAGTATTGTTAGCCGATGATAGAGAGAGCACGCTAATTTTAGCTGTGGTAGAATGAGAGAAAAGATTTTGCCTGCTCAATGGAATAGTTTTGTCGTCATCCTTTCAAGGCATCCTTGAAGACAAAACGGTTTTTTGTTGAGTTATCTGATTATTAATGGTAAATGTTACATACCATTGCAAAGAGTATTAACAAGAGAAGTTTTTAAAGTCATTTTAAAACCCAACACTATGTAATTTTGTTTTTTATTTCACTTTGTAAAGTGGACACAACATTTTTTTTTTTTTCATTTTGAAGTTTGATACGACGCTGTCAGGTTTTTTGAATACGTTTGTATGAAATTTTGATTCAATCTGAATAAGACAAGACTAGACTAAGGAAATAAATCATTTTATAAGCACCTCGAGCATTAAATTAGAAAAAATTCAAGGTTTTAATGAGAAAAATGGGAAATTTCTGGAAAAATCATACTCTCAGATGGCCACCAAAATATACTCTTTTCACTAATTCGAGGTCGTAGATTACGAATCTTTAATTGGTTTCTTCCTAGGTTTGATATTTCAGGAAATTTTCAACTCTTTGTGGAAAATTTAGTAATATTTGTATGGTGTTTTGATAGTCATAACTCGAAAACTATATTTTATAGAAAATATCTGAATGCATATTCTGAATCTACGCCCTCGAATTAGTAAATCCAGCAACTTTGGTGGCGATCCGAGAGAAAAAAAATTCTAAAATTACGCGAATTTGCCTTCATTATGGAAATTTCCCGAAAAATCATACTTTCAGATGGCCACCAAAATATACTTTTTTCACTAATTCGAGGTCGTAGATTACGAATCTTTAATTGGTTTCCTCCTAGGTTTGATATTTCAGGAAATTTTCAACTTTTTCTTGACATTAAGGAATATTAATTGCGTCCTATATCCTTAACAAAAAAATGCAGAATGTTTCCATGGGAATGAGTTTGATAGATTAACATAATAATTGATCTTAGGAATTTTTGCAAGTGTTCAGTTAATTACCCTTCCTATAATAATATCTGGAACGCTCCAATAAAACAATGTGCTTGTTCTTCAAGTAGCAGTATCATATTTCAGCAATTATCTCTACATTCATGTTGGTTATGTTAATATAATGAGCGGATATTGTAATTGTCCCAAGTTTTTTTTTCGAATAAGTCCACTCGTCGAACGAGTGATAATTATGCATTTGGTGTTAAGATTATGTAATATGTAATCCAAATACAGTGGAAAATCACTCGGTATGGGCATCATGGAAATTTTCAACCCACACACAATGGCAGCTTTGTTGTGAAGTGGACGATTTTATTTCTTGACACTTGTTGATTATACTTAGAGATCTCTCGGGGAGAAGAATGGACTGCTTAACCAATCCTCATCAAAACGAAAGTTAAAGAATTAAATGTATGTATGTATGAGTGTGAATAATATACCACAAAGAAAACACTGAAAGAATGGTACTGCTGGTCTTCTGGCTTCGTGTAGGTGTTGTTCGAATTAGAGTCCTTTTTCTCACGGAGCGAATTCGCTTACATCTTAGTATATAGTATAGAAATATAACAAGTTGAAAAATTCACTTTGTGAGAAGGCAAACCACAATCCTGAACTATTAAAAATTAACCCTAAAATTGATGAGCTCCCATTAGTGCATGGTTTTGAAGACGCAATGAATATGACGTCAAAACATATCGCTGACGTGAAATTATAACGCCTGAGTGAATCAGTGGGCGCTTCCTCATTATTATATGCAATTTTGCTGCCAATTCTTCAATTTATCAGCGTCCAAGCAAAACAGCTGTGGCTGATGAGCTTTTCCACGTTAAATGTTTATTTAACATCCAATATTTCATTGCCTATCCGTTCGATCCCATCTCTGATCTCGAGTATTGGCACTAAAAATATCTGTGGCAGTACGAAAATAAACGATTTCGGTTTTTTGAACCTACTCGAAGATATTGGGAATAACTATTGACATCTCACTACTTAAGATCTGATTAGTGAATCAAACAAAATTTTAAAATATTCTTGAGTTAGAATCAGTCGAAGAAGTTACTGGCTCGACCATGTATATAATTACGGCTTTTTATGAATCATGTTCAATCCGAAGCAATCTGGTTCCTCCTCAAAGCTGCGACAGTTATAAAGAGTAATTACTAATTAAGATTGAAAGGTATTCTTTTCTCAATTATCTGTCCATGACGTTCCTCTGCTGATTGAGATTTAATAGGGTTCAGATTTCATGTAATCTATCCAAACGAATTCACGGAACTCACTCCCTACTTAGATTAATTTATTTCCGGGCCATTTCAGCAGAATATTTCGAAATTAATTGATCAATAACCATTCTGAAGTGTAAAACATACAAATAAACCTAAAGTTTAATGACTTTCGAAATAATATCTCCACTTGTAAGTTTAATGAGTGGTGTTCGTCAAGGGTCTATGCTTGGTCTTCTAATTTTTATAAGTCACACCTTCGGGTACCTTGTACCTAATAATGAATATTAGATACGATATGAAAGCGAAATGAATGTTGATGCTTCAATTGTGAATCAGCATCTTCTTCATCTTCACGTGTTGACACAATTGAAATGAGGGTCCTGATCCATCGAAGTGAAGGATGCGAGAATTGCCTAAATGAAACCATCAATACAAATTCGTCTTCCGGACATTTCAACAACAAGCAGGCGTACCAATCTAGTCGCAACAAAGTCTAGCGTAATAGTGACATTGACCCCGAAGTGACTCAGGCTGGATTCTACATTTTCGCGCGTCTTGATCCACTTCAAAACGAGTTACTTTCGGTTATTTGATATGCTTCCATTTTCAACAGATCATTTTCGATGTTCTATTGACGACATACAATGGAAACTTCTTCTCATATGAGCTCAGTATAAGCTAAACTATCTATTCCAGGAGTAACACAACAATTCTCTGACCAGTCCTCCAAAAGATCATTAGATCTTGGCTAAGAATGAAATATTCACACTTCATTTTGAGTTCTATCACCTAAAATCATTTTTTCCTAACATATTCTAACTCAGAGATTATCTTCTTTCGAAACTATTTCCTTCCCTGAAGATTTATATTCGTATCGCTTGCAGAAGATATGTTTTCACTAATTTTCTGTCCGAACACAATCTTTCTTCTAACATTGTCTTCTCCCTTTTCGAATCACAATAGATTTACTTTTATAACGAATTTATATTCTTGAGTCTACTTCTTTTGCATCATTAAGTTACGTTAACTTCTCTCCAATATTTCTTCTAACGCTGTTTCTTCTCGTCTATAAGATATTCAGGAATCCATCTTCTCACCCTGCTTTCTCTTTTCTCTTAAGAGATACACCTCCTTCTGAACTTTTCATACTGAGTTCTATCTCCTAAGACTATTTTTTCTCAGTTGTTTTGGGTCCAACATCGTTTAACTCTTCTTCCGAAACTATATTCTTCCTTGAAGATTCATATTCTTATCGCATATAAGATTTCTGATGTCCTCACCAATCTTCTAACTGAACACAATGTTTCTCCTATAACCTAACACTGTCTTCATCCTCTTCATACTGCAATAGATTCAGTCTTATAACGAATTTATCTTCTTTTGCAACATTACATTATGTAATCTTCTCTCCAATATTTCTTCTAACGCTGTTTTCCCCGTCTATAAGAGATTGACCAATCCATCTTCTCATCACTTCTCCCAAGAGATAGGTACACCTTTCTTCTGAACTTGGCTAACAATGAAATTTTATTTTGAGTTATATCGTCTAAGACCATTTAACCTCAGTTGTTTCACGTTTATCTTCTAACTCTTCTTCCGAAACTGTATTATTTCTTAAAGATTCATATTCTAATGGGATATTGAAGATTTAAAATGTTTTAATCTTCATTTTGAACACATTCTTTCTTCTAACACTATCTTTTCCCTCTTTATGTTGCAATAGATTCACTCTTATAACCAAATCATCTTTTTGTGTCTACTTCTTTCGCATCATTGAGTGATGTAATCTTCTCTCCAATCTTTCTTCTAACGCTGTTTTTTTCCCTCCCTTGAGAGATTCACCTGTTTATATATCTTATCTGTCTTTTCTCGCAAGATATTCACCCTTTCTTCTGATTCTCGAAGTAATGCGATCGTATCGTCAATCTTTCTTTTAACACTGTCTTCTCCCCCATCTTGAGAATTCCCATGTTCTGAAACTCGATAATGTCCTCTCGCATCTAAAGCTTTTCGTGTTATTTCAATAATCTTTTCCATGGCAAGATATTTGTACTTCTAACGATTTAATCTCTTCTGGCATCTTCTAGTGATTCGCGCTTCGAAAGAATTTTCCAGTGTGACCTTTTTTTTAACTATAAAGGATCTGATCTTCTAGCCAATCTTTCTCCTGGTAGTGTACTCTTTTTTGCCTGGGAGGAATCCATCCTTTTTTGGATCTATAAGTGCTGTGATCTGCTCGACAATCTTTCTTCTAACACTCCCTTTTTGTCGCCCAGAAGATTCTTCTCGTGAATCTTCTTTCTTCTTATACTTTATTGACTTTCGTTTATAGGATATTCATATTTCTGAAGCCTGACGTCGTTTGCTCTTGCATGTGGAAGAGATTCTGAGCAATTCTTATATCAGATTCGTTCTTGTAGCGATTCCATCTTATACTCTCTCCTTTGGTTCGGTAACGGCTTTGATCCTCTCGTCAATCTTTCTTCTAACACTTTCTCTTTCCTCGTCCCCAAGAGCTCTTGCATGTGGAAGAGATTCTGAGCAATTCTTATATCAGATTCGTTCTTGTAGCGATTCCATCTTATACTCTCTCCTTTGGTTCGGTAACGGCTTTGATCTTCTCGTCAATCTTTCTTCTAACACTTTCTCTTTCCTCGTCCCCAAGAGCTCTTGCATGTGGAAGAGATTCTGAGCAATTCTTATATCAGATTCGTTCTTGTAGCGATTCCATCTTATACTCTCTCCTTTGGTTCGGTAACGGCTTTGATCTTCTCGTCAATCTTTCTTCTAACACTTTCTCTTTCCTCGTCCCCAAGAGCTCTTGCATGTGGAAGAGATTCTGAGCAATTCTTATATCAGATTCGTTCTTGTAGCGATTCCATCTTATACTCTCTCCTTTGGTTCGGTAACGGCTTTGATCTTCTCGTCAATCTTTCTTCTAACACTTTCTCTTTCCTCGTCCCCAAGAGATTAAAGCTTTTTCAATACAGCCAAGTAGTTTCTTCCCCCATATGAAAGAAATGCACTCTTTATAAAATGTTCGTCCTCCTTGAAAATTCTTCTTCTAACACCTTCGTGTTATTGAGGCTCTAGAGCAAGCTTTAAGTGAATATTTTACTTCGGCAAAACCTTGAATCACACGAGGAATTTCATTATTATCCCGCCAAAAAACCAGGAGGCCAAGACTTGGATCTATTAGTATATCCCGCACCGGTTCTCATAAACACCTGCTGCTTTTTCAGCAGGTCATTTGGAGAGACAGCGAGCTGATCGCCCCACAGACCCAAATGATACTTGTTGAAATCCTGCCACCCACGCGGCTTATTGTCTAGACTCCTCTTAAACATTTTATGTGCTCGCAAAATTTTCATTCGCTCAAAATAATAATTTTCGATGTGCAATTCTGGATCGAATCCAAACGAATCTCATTGTCTGGATCTAGTGGTCTGTGTATTTTGGCCGAGGCACGCATTTTGAAGTTAGTCAGTGTCACCAATTCGGTGAAAATATGTGCTACCTAGGTGCGTAATCGGATTGCGAAGCGGAGTAGTGTCGTATGCAAAGTTGGTGTCTTGTCGAACTTGGTATAGGGAATGATTGAGGAACGAGAGCGAGAGAAAGCGAGGTAGGTCAAGCTTTTCGTGCGTTTTGCTTTTAGTTGTGATCGTTGAAGCCAACAGGAAATAGGGGGGGGGGGGAATAGTGGTGATAGGAAAAACGACGCAAATTGATTTTCACGATTGTTTAAAAATAATTCGAATAGTAGCGCTAAAATGAGAATATTCCGGTTCAATCGGAATTTCTTGAATGCCATCTTGTGAAAACGTCAGTATTTTGTTCAGTCTCAACTGCAAATATCTTCGTCCTTCGTCGACAACATTTACTTCGAAAGGTATGCGTCATTGCGTCTGTATCAATGTAACAAAAACAGTAACCAATGTTACAAAGTATGTAACAGATGTAACAAAACATATATCAGATACAGATGTAACAGAAGATTTAACACATATAACAAAATATATAATACTAATAGATGTAACAAAAGATGTACCAGGAGATGTAACTCTGAATAAAGAAGAGAAAATGAAGCATAATAGCACTCACTATAAAGGATGTTCTACAAGATCTGTGAAATTTTGCCAGACGATAGTTGTGCTAATTCTAAAAATTCTTTTCCTGTGAGCATAATACAGTGCGCTTCAAAATTATGGAACAAATTCATTTTCTCAGTAGAAAAATATTTGGCAACAAAATCCTGAAACAGGTAAATTTTTGTTTTACTTTTACCAAATTTTTATGCATTTTTTAAGGATTTTTGTTGCACCCTGTGCCATCTCCATCAACCCTCTGCATTTTTTGAATAGGGAAAGTGCAGGGTCATGTGGTACTTTTTTGGCAAGGTCTTTGTATCTTCTTCACAGGCGTGCAGAAATTCTCAAGAAATATTTTTTTTTTGAAAAATTAGTTAGCTCAAAGAGGTTTTCAGTATGTGCACTTTGTCATGGCTCTTTCTTTGAATTTAAACATTTTATTGAAACGTTTTAACTTCAGTAGAAACGTACTCATAACATACCTACTTAAGATCATAACTGAAGTGCAGTTTCACACATTCTAATTTTTCACGTGAGGGGGTTGAAAGTTGTGCATGAACAAAACTGTAATGGTCGACTTTCATTCGGAGACAAAATTTCATCAGGTACCATCGTCTCAAAGCACGGGCGTAGCCAGGATTTATAACAGGGGGGGCAAACCATGGTCATGGTCCAAGGTCGTTCAAAATGTGAAATTTTGGGATAAAAAGAAAAGGCAGATTTAATTCATTTTTTCTTCCAGGGGGGGCAGCTGCCCCCCCCTGCCCCACGCTGGCTACGCCCATGTCTCAAAGTAAATGAGGTAAATGAGCCAATATAAAGTAAAAACCTCTTTGAACTAACTAATTTTTCAAAAAAAAATTTCTTGAAAATTTCTGCACGCCTGGAAGACGATACAAAGACCTTGCCAAAAAAGTACCACATGACCCACTTTCCCTATTCAAAGAAATTAGAGGGTTGATGGGGATGCCACAGGGTGCAACAAAAATCCTTCAAAAATGCATAAAAATTTGGTAAAAGTGAAATAAAAATCGACCTGTTTCGGGATTTTGTTGCCAAATATTTTTCTTCTGAGAAAATGAATTTGTTCCATAATTTTGACGCGCACTGTTTAGGTCCGATTCTTTTTCGTTTGGTAGTTAGAAGCGTTCTAAAGAATATATTTTCATTTTTGAATAAATTTTCGTGGCACTGACAATAATATCATTCATTCGCAAATTCTGGAGATAAAATAGGCGATTATCTCATTCTCATCAGCAATTCCTTGCTAATATTTATAATTTCGTATAAGTACCTAGTTAAAATTTAAAAACCTGCTCGAAAGTTATGACCACTCACATATTCGTCTCATCAAATTAATATGTTTCATAAAGCCATTCCCTATTCTTATTAATGGACAAACGGAACTAATAATGGCAATGAATGGAAGAACACGCTGTAATTAAAAAGACACTGGAATATTTCACAGATTTTACATTACGTAATGAATAAGCGGTTTATTGAAGACTGAAAAATGGATTACTGAAGCAATTTAATGATATATTATGATGAAAACCGCAAAAACGACCAAAAAGTTTAGCGTTTCCAGATTTCAACGGGTTCAGCAAAGTGATGCCGAGCGTTGTCATGCTGTAGAATCAATTTGCGGGAGCTTCGTTGCGCATCTAATAATAATATTTAATTTTTGTAATCAAGTTCTTTACAAATTACGAGGATATATTGATATCTAGTTAGCCTAGACCAGTTCAATGCATAAACAAAATATTGCGATACCATATCAACGAACCATAACTTATTAGAAGTGTCAGTGTAGAGTTCGACGTCAAAAAAGTAAACCAGAGCAACGCAATAAATTAAAAAAAAAGATGTCCACCGAAATTGTAAAAATCGAAAAATTGGAGTATAGAGCCTGTATTTAAAAGGGTTAAGAGGTGAGCAGATTTGTGAAGATATGCTTAATACCCTTGGTGATCAATGTCCTTCGTATGCGACCGTGAAAAATTGGACTGCAAGCTTCAAAAGTGGTAAATTTTCCATTGAAGATGATGACCGATCGGGAAGGTCAGTTTCTGTGTCAGTCCCCGAAAATATCGATGTAGTTCATGACATGATTTTATCAGACCGTCGAATTGGGCTAGAACGGATATCTGGAGCACTGAAGATTTCACACGAACGCGTTCATCATATAGTTCACGTCAATTTGGACATGAGAAAAATTTCTGCAAAATGGATCCCCAAATGTTTGAATGTTGACCAAAAGCGTGCAAGGGTAGAAGCATCGCGTTCGATCTGTGCTCGATTTGAAAACGATGTAGACTTCTTAAACCGAATTGTTACTATGGATGAGACTTGGGTACATTTCTACGATCCAGAGACAAAGCAACAATCGATGGAATGGCGACACTCTGGTTCTCCAAGACCTAAGAAGTTTCGTGTCCAAAAATCTGCTGGAAAAGTTCTTGCTTCAGTTTTTTGGGATTGCCATGGAGTAATCATGATTGATTTTTTGGATAAGGGTAGAACAATAACTGGAGATTACTATTCGACATTACTGATCACTTTACGGGAGAAAATTAAAGAGGAAAGACGCGGAAAGCTATCCAAAGGTATTTTGTTTTTACAGGTCAACGCCCCAGTACACTAATCTCATGTTGTCATGCAAAAAATTCGTGATTTAGGGTTAGAATTACTTGAACACCCCCCTTATTCACCAGATTTGGCTCCGTCCGACTATCATCTATTTCCTCAACTGAAATAAAGTTTAAAAGGTCGTAAATTTTCTTCCAACGAGGAGGTAATAAAAGCTGTGGAGGACTGGTTTGCAGAGCAAGAAGCAACATTTTTTCAAGGTCTAGAGATGTTGCAGGTTCGCTGTAATAAAGGTATTCAATTAAGAGGAGAATATGTTGAGCAATAAAATATTTTGACATTGAAATTTTGTTTGGTTTAATAGTAGGCTAAGAATTTTTCAATATGTCCTCGTAAATCCTTTTTCTCGAAATTACTGGGTGTTTCCATATCAGTTTGTGTAGCTGTGGGTACAGTGTTGGTGTAAATATCCCATGTGAAACTTCCGAAGCGAAATCGCCTTCTTCAACTTCACAAACTTCCACGTTATCTAACATAATTATTTATTGAATAAACCCTGTACCATCCAAAGTTCCATTCGCGCTTATCTAAATCCAAACTCGAGCCGATTTTTCTCGTGTGAATCGTCTCGGAGATATCCATCCCGTCGATGTCCTCCAGTCTCACATGATCCTCTCTTCATTTCAGCGTGTCGTCGTCGTCTCCTCAGCGGTCATGACTACGTCTTGAGCGAGTGACGGGGTGCTGGTCGAGTTTGCAACAGGAAGAGTGAAGAAGGTGTTGTGCGGGCGTCCGCTGTTAAAATGGACGATAAGGGCGAATCGGGGGGCGATAAAAGGCAATATGGTTGGGACATGGAGAAGCTGGGGGGTAAGGTGGAGAAGCTGGGGGGTAAGGTTGACAGGCTGGAGGTGCCCAAGGAGGAACCGAAGAAGCTTAGTCTGGGATATCAGAACACCTTGGTGAGTAGGCCTTTTTTTTACATTTATTAGCAATTTTGATGTGTTCAGATTTAATCCAGCAAATTTTATTCGAACATTCTTCTTGTTGTCCTGAGTCGGAAAAATGTATATACAGGGTGTGATATGGTGCCTGAGGGTGGAGAGATTCAGATATATTCGACATTTTCGAAAATTCAAAAAAATTACACCATTTGCCACTCTTTCTGGTGGCCAGAATCCAAATGAAGGAATTTTTTCAATCTGTCTTTGGGACAGCATTCTTGAATAGATGCCTATTTTTTTTTAACAAAGATTTGGGTCGAATTTCATGTTTTGCGTAAGTTTAACCTTAAGTGGTGTGAAAAAAATATGGTGCCCTGAGTGCCAAATTAAGAAAAAACATGACTGTTTCAATGAGATTTCGAAATGGCAAAACTCAGTGTATTTCCAGTATTCAATATTTCAATACAAAAGAAATTGGATTACAACTACAAATCAACTTGGAAATATTGAGTTTATATAATATGTGGGCTTCAAGAATGAAATAAAACGACAGAAAATAGAATATGTTCAATTTAATATCAAGTAAATTTTGTTATTAAGGGGCAGTATCACCTTTTGAATCCTGGTAAATCTCCATTCAAAAGTGGTCTCTTTATTTCACGAGTAAGTACCCTAATTTACGACGTAGAGACTTGATTTTTTTTTAATTGAAGTTGAAGAACGTTCCGAGGAAAAACAGTTTTCTTTTTTTCGATTTAATTAGTTTTTCAATTGAAAAAAACAGGGTAATCGTTAGATCTGGGGTTATTTTCATGAGTACAAGCTATATTTTTGAAATAATAATCATGAAAATTTTTGTAGTTTATAGAAGATTAAATTGCCGAGGGCAAATAGTTGCATTTTTTTCCAAAAAATGATGAATAACTGTCGGAAAAAATCATTAAGTGTAGTTTCCAAAACGCTGAAGTTCAACCTGTTTTTTTTTCAGAAAAATTAATTAAATCGAAAAAATCGCAACTATTTGCCCTCGGAAATTTAATCTTCTATAAACTACAAATGATGATTATTTCAAAAATATAGCTTGTACTCATGAAAAACGAAAAACTTATTCAATAACCCCAGATCTAACGATTACCCTGTTTTTTTAATTGAAAAACTAATTAAGTCGAAGAAAAGAAAACTATTTGCCCTCGGGACGTTCTTCAACTTCAATTTAAGAAAAAAATCAAGTCTCTACGTCGTAAATTTAGGGTACTTACTCGTGAAATAAAGAGACCACTTTTGAATGGAGATTTACCACGATTCAAAAGGTGATACTGCCCCTTAAGGTGGGCGTTCAATGTAGTGTGTTTTTTTTTTCAAGTTTCATTCGAAAATTGTTTCACTTTGAGAACTAAAATTTTGTGAGTAAACTCAAGGATTGGAGTTCTTCATGAAATAATTGAAATCGATTTCATTTCGAGAGTTCATTTTGTTTCTTTTAAAAATAGAAGAAAATAAGCCAACTCATGCTTTTGTTTTTTCAAACGAAAGACCCATGAAAATCTTTCAACTTCAAAAGGGAATCTACAGATAATTTCGTTCAGAAAATAACTTCAAATACGGAATTGGCAGAGAATGGCCAGATTCAAATATATGGCGGGAAATAGTGCCTGCTTTACCCACATATTAACTAATTTCATAGTTCAGCGATTTTCGGATAGAGAGCGCCATTGTACATTCCATTCATAAGGAGAGAGATATTCATTCTAAGGTTGTGTTTAACCTATGAAAAAATAAGCAAAACAGGAACTTTGAGCTAGATCTGAGTTTAAAAAAAACTATACATGGGCCCCAAAAATTATAGCTAACATTCGAAAGCACCCTTATCCAGGAATCCTATCCAGAGAATAGATTGAGAAGGAATCTAGCCATAAAAAATGGTGGCAAAGGGTGTAATTTTTTTGAATTCCAAAATATATTTTTCTGGGCCGTCACAAAGTCTTCTACCCCGCAGGTACCGTATTATCCATTCATTGGCCACACCCTGTATGCATATACAGGGTGAGTAAAAAGTAACGCGCAAAATTCATGTTTTCGATTTTTTACTGTTTTTGGGAAAACTGTTTAATTGCGTCTTTCACCCTCTACTAGAGGTGGGGGGTACTTGAGTATTTTATATGGCAACCCTAATTTTGGGCCAGGAATTAATATACCATTTGTGGCTGATCAAATTATGTGGGTTTTATCTAAAACTAGTAGAGCCCTTAGATCTACCTTTTAAGTAGCTATCCTTATCGGTTGAACATTTTTAGGCGAAATGTCAAAGTTTGTTGAATTTTCGTGAAGAATTGGAAGAGATGAATACCAAGCTATTTTGCATGGACTTTTCCTATTTCCATCCGTGTATTTACAACACGGCCAGGATATCTGTGAAAATAGTTTTATCGAGTATAAAATGCCCTTTTTTGCCGGATTTTTTCTCGATTTTCTCGAATTTTTTAAAAATACTTCTACATCGCCTAGACAATCGAAATTCCACCCACGTATGAATCTATTATTCCTCTTTTCGACCCTATAAAAAATCCCTCACTGCATCGCAGCTTCGCTGCGATTTTAAGATTTTTCTGAACCCACTTTCAGAACAGAATTTATTTCTCAAAAAGCCCTTGTTCCCTTATGAAAATGGCACACTGTGTATCGCACTTTCGCACATTGACGTTAAATCAGGAGCTTTTGAGCGGCTGCAACACCTTGTAGGTAGATCCACCTTGTAGGTAGATCCACCTTGTAGGTAGATCCACCTTTTAGGTAGATTCTCATTGAAGAATCCAACGGAAAGTTGGTTTTAATGTTCTCATTTTACAAGAATTTAGATTGCGTGTTTCGAAGTGCATGTAAAACTGTGACGTGATTGGAAAACTTAGAGATAATTGTTTCAAAAATGTCGCGGATCACGTATATTGGCAAAAATGTTATTTATCTATCTGACATAATTCGCTCTTTAAACAATTGCATATTATCTACCTGGTCCGTTAAATATCTCGAATTTTCTACAAAGATAATCCTCGGGAGCTTATTTGTTGATAAATAAATCAACGAATACATTTTCGACATCCGTTGATAATGTACCGAACAAACAAGATAGCCACAAACAATGAATATAATTAGCCTCCGCCCAATTCAAATAATCATCTCCGTTTGTTCTTACAATTATGAATTTCGTATACGGTTCGATGATTACGCACCCATTCTAGATCCTTGGCTGTTTTCCGTGTGAATTTTTTCGATAAACAAATCACAATTTCGCATGTCAACGTGAGATCATCGAAAGTTGAGAATTTTCTTAGCATAGGCAGAGAACCGAAAAAACTGGACAAAGGTGCCAATGATCTATGATTCCACAAGTACTCAAAGGATCTCTAAGAGTAGACACAGCCAGAAACCAGTCAAGGGTGGTAGATCTTAGGCGTCCACTTCTCGGTCACGGTTCCAATTTCTCGGTATCGATGGACGAGCCCTATTGGCTTCAATCGCTCTATGATTACGTCTAGGCATTATTGAAGAACAAATATTCAGATTTTGAATCAAAATCGTTTGTAAGAACGTAAAACAATAACTGATAGTAACGCGAAGGTTGACATTTTGAAGTACTCCTACGTGGAACTTGTTTGCATTATTATTATCAAATTATGTATGCAATTATCTATAAGAGATCCTTCATGCATTAGCTTATCTCTTAAAAAATATTGCTCATAATAAATAATAAAAGATCAGGACAGTTTATCTTTTATTGAAGAGTTTACTGACCTACAAATCTAGATATTGAACAAAACATTCGGTTCCAATCTTCTGTTCTTGTTCAGTACTAATGAAAAGTAGAATAAAGAGAATGTTGGGAAGGATTTAAACAAACCCAAAGCATGAAATATCAGAATATTGTGAGTTTTTCAACTACTTCGCTCCAGTTCGAGTAGAAATGTGCATTTTATCAGTGTAGGTACTACACTGCGCAAAAAAATTAACGCACATTCTGAAAATCTCAATTTTAATGAAAGTTAACTCTACATTGACTTTATAACTTATTTTTTATGTTCTCTCGGGAAGGTTTTGAACGAAACAATACACATTAAATGGAAGAAAAATTCAGGATTTCACCGAATCTTATGTGAGAGAAGAGAAATGAACAATTTTCAAAATACTGAAATGCTGATAAGTGATTTAATACATGGTATTTCCACCCCTTGCGTTAATTACAGCTCGGCAACGACGGTTCATACTCAAAATGTGTGATCTTAAAATGTTCTGATCTAATCCTTCCCAGATTTCTCCGAGTTGGATTCCTAAGTCATTAAGAGTAGCTGGATGATTTTCTGAACTTCTCAGCCTTCTATTGAGGTTGTCCCAAACCTGCTCAATTGGATTGAGATCTGGATTTCTTGCTGGCCATTCCATTCGAGAGACTTCAACCTCTTCAAGGTACTCCTGAACGATGCGCGCACGATGGGGTCTGGCATTATCGTCCATAAAAATGAAATTTTCACCAATGTATGGGGCAAATGGCACTACATGCTCTTCAAGAATGTTCCTTATATACTTATCAGCATTCATAGCTCCATTATCAACGACCACTAGGTCTGTGCGAGCAGTCAAAGATATTTCACCCCATACCATAATCGATGCTCCCCCGAAACCAGTAGTATTCAGGAAATTGCACTGAGCATATCTTTCATGTGGACGTCTGTATACAAGGGAAAGTCGATCACGATGGTAGAGGCAGAATCTAGACTCATCTGTGAAGAGAACTCTTTCCCAATCGGCCTCTTCCCAATGGATATGCTCTCTCGCAAAATCCAAACGCGCCCTTCGATGGGCTGGGGTAAGAGCTGGGCCTCTTGCCGCGACACGAGGCCTTAAATCATATTCTCTGAGGCGATTTCTTATTGTCTGAGTGCTAATTTGCACCTCATGAGTTTGCTCAAGCTGATTTTGAAGGAGGCGAGCGGTTGCAAACCGTTGTCTCAACGGAGAAACTCTCAAGTAACGTTCTTGAATGGCAGTTGTTACCCGTGGTCTACCCTGTCCTGTTCTTCGGATATTCATACCTTTCTTCCTGAATCGCTGCAACATTCTGGACACACTTGTATGGGAAACTCCAAACCTTTCTGCAATTCTTGTGTATGTCCACCCTTCTTCTCGCAAAACTACCGCTTGGGCACATTCCTCTTGGGTCCAATTGCGTGTTTCGCGTTGCATAGCGATCGAGTGTATAAAATCAAACGAAAGGAAAACTATTGATCACTAGAATTGATCGAGAACAACTGATTTTAGAATGGAGCCAAAACATTCAAAATCTGATAATATCATCTTTTTTTATTCCTGCTGGGAGAAAACATCTGTATTGAAGAAAAACGTTGAAAGTGGATAACATATGCATGCACACCTTCAGTTTGAGATTTCCATAATGTGCGTTAATTTTTTTGCGCAGTGTATAAAGGAGCAATTGAGAGCTGTGCCATCTATCTTCAAAATTCGAAATTCCTGATTATTCGATAGGGTTATGGTGCTCGAAAAAACCTTGACATAATATATTGTTGATGATCGCAAAGGCTTCCGAAGTGAGTCACTCCATCGACGACCTCCTTGGGTTTCAATTAACGAGTAAGTTAGAGAACAAAAGATCTATCTGGTCGCAGTTCCCGGAAGGCTAACCGAGCCATAACGACCTCGGTTCATACAATAATAATATGTGCCCTCTGATGAGATCTGAAAAGATCAAAACCTAGGTTATCATAGGACCTATGAAGAACTACTGAAAATATCATAACTGTGGCTATGTGTATAACTACAAAATTGTAATGATTTGCATAAATACAAAGTAAATGCGAAATTCATTTGATCCTAGACGATAACAACGATTAGAACAATCGTCAATTAGAATGTTTCCAGAAAAAAGTCCTTCTCGTCCTTTTGTATGTACAAAAAATAAACACAACTTTAAATGGCATTATAAAGGACCAGGAGAGCAACAACGTCTCAGTTATTATCGATAATTTGTTTTTCGTAAGATGTTTTCCAGAATACGATCATTTGGGCATGTGAGTATCAGGAAAATTATATTGAGATGCAACTCTACCAAACCTCAACTACTAGTAGATTTTACCAGTTACTATTATCTCCATTTGACATGTGGAGAATATTCAATTATGGCTCATTCAATATCATTTATTTTCTGTATGGGAAATTAAAAAATCGTATTAATCTTGACACAATTTTCCCATTTGCGTTCACGAATAATAACGAGTCATTTCCACGCACTTGTTGCAAATGAGTTTCGCTGATGTTGAAAGTGAATCAATATTCCTTGAATGAGTTGGGAATTCTAAACCGCACCCTGAACATTTTAAATTCCGCATTGGAATCGCAGTTTAGCGGGTCATTGATTGGATTACTATTTCAATCAAAATGGTAGATGTTATAGGGTTTTCCAGGTGTTAATCTTGCATAAACTCAACAAAAATAATATCAATATAGAAAATAAAGGGTGTTATTTCGAATAGCCCGCTCTTTCTGTAGATGTCACTTTTGTAGCTGTCATTTTTTGACATTTGACAAGTAGAAACTACTCCATTAATAAAAATGATACACGCTTCAACAAGGCATTGAAATTATTATTAAAAATAGATAGGCACTTTATGATGTTATTCTTGTCGCAATTTCTCAACACCTGCAATATTTTTCGATTTGAAACCTGAACAGGCGACAGCTCTAGCTAAGAATTTGAATAAGAGCGCGAGAGCTCTCATCCTCAGTTTTTTTTGTGCTAAATTTGCTGACTAAATACAAACAGAGGAATAAAATTTAATTTACGATAATATTTATTTGACAGCATGAACACACTGTAAGACAGAATCTGTCGTTGCCAATAGTTGGAATTAAGATATTGGATTTCCCCATACAACGTTCTAGTTGTAGGTCGTTAATCGAAATGTGCTACATTAAAATGATAATATTTTTCGAAGCATTAGTTCATTAAATCTGCAAACACTTAAAATGTAGATTATTCCTAGCAATTATGTCAGAAGAGTTACCGATAGTCTACGAGATCAGGGTCGGAGTACCCATAAACGTCCCACGCAAAAATGCTGCCATTACGTATACTGGGTGTCCACTTTTCGAGCAGAACAGCAATAGTCGGTGGCCAGACGAATTTTAAATGGAAAATCTGATTCTTCAATGACGACCCCTTGTAAAGGGTGTTTCAATAAGAGAGCAAGATTTCAGTGTTCAATGAAACATGTTCTTCTGTAGCAAAGTATCGAAATATTTATTGATTTAGAAGATAAAAATTTTGTAATGATGTATGACACAAAATATCTTCATCTTTAGTTTCTCCAGTTCTGTTTTGTCGAAGTCGGTGGTCATTTTATACTATGCCTAGCTGAAAATTCAAGAAATGCAGACATGGATAGAACGATCAAAAACTAACGGAAACAGAGGCAAACCAAGAAAAATAAATAGAAACGAACAAAAAAACAACTAAGCAACTGAAATTGAGAATGGAAACAAACGGAAGCGAACAGAAATTAATAAAAATGAAGGAAAAATAGACTCAGGAAACTGAAAAAACATGAAAAACATACAGAATAAATAAATAATATCAGGGGTGATTGAACGAACACAGACTAATAAAGAAATAAAGGTTGTTTCAATAAGAGAGCAAGATTTCAGTGTTCAGTTCAGTTTTTTGTAGCTAAGTATTGAAATGTTCATTGATTAAGAAGATATACATTTGGCAATCATGCATGAAACAAAATATCTTATAGATGGCCACCACGGCTTTGCTGGCATAAGCGCATCTTTTGATGAAATTGCCAATAACGTTATTGAATACGTGTGGCGATATTTCATTGATACATCGTCTAATTTCGGCTTTCAATGTTTCGCTGGCTGTAGGCTTATTGGCATAAAACAGTGACTTAAGGGGCAGTATCACCTTTTGAATCGTGGTAGATCTCCATTCAAAAGTGGTCTCTTTATTACACGAGTAAGTACCGTAATTTACGACGTAGAGACTTGATTTTTTTTTAAATTGAAGTTGAAGAACGTCCCGAGGGCAAATAGTTGTCTTTTTTCGATTTAATTAGTTTTTCAATAAAAAAAAACAGGGTAATCGTTAGATCTGGGGTTATTGAATATGTTTTTCGTTCTTCATGAGTACAAGCCATATTTTTGAAATGATAATCATGAAAATTTTTGTAGTTTATAGAAGATTAAATTGCCGAGGGCAAATAGTTGCGATATTTTCGATTTAATTAGTTTTTCAATTAAAAAAAAACAGGTTGAACTTCAGCGTTTTGGAAACTACACTTAATTATTTTTTTCCGACAGTTATGCATAATTTTTTGAAACAAATCGCAACTATTTGCCCTACGCAATTTAATCTTCTATAAACTTAAAAAATTTTCATGATGATTATTTCAAAAATATAGCTTGTACTCATGAAAAACGAAAAACATATTCAATAACCCCAGATCTAACGATTACCCTGGTTTTTTTAATTGAAAAACTGATTAAATCGAAAAAAAGAAAACTATTTTCCCTCGGACCGTTCTTCAAATTCAATTTAAAAAAAAATCAAGTCTCTACGTCGTAAATTAGGGTACTTACTCGTGAAATAAAGAGACCACTTTTTGAATGGAGATTTACCACGATTCAAAAGGTGATAATGCCCCTTAAGGTAACCTAACAGCAAGAAGCCTTAAGGCGTCGAATCGCAAGAGCGTTGAGACCAACTCTGGTCACCAAATCAGTAAATGACACGACCAGGAGCAAAGATCATCACTGTTTCACGGGAGGTATGATCTGTGGCACCATCCTGCTGAAACCACATGTCATCAAGACAATAGCTTCCAAATGAGGCACAAGAAACTGTGTTATCAGCACGATAACATTCGTCATTCACCGGTACTGCACTACCTTCCTCATTGTCGAAGAAAAACGGTCCAATTATTCCTCCAGACCATAATGCACACCATACAGTGGATTCATTGCATTCTGTTGAATCATTCATGGATTTTCTAAGCCCCTAATGCGACAGTCTTTTCTATTAACGAAGCCATCTAGGTGAAAATGGGCCTCATCACTGATGATTTTGTTTGCTAAATCAGCAAGTTGCCAAGGATCCAATTGATGAATTCTCTTCGCTGTTCATTGCCTACTGGTAGAAGCTGTTGAGTCAGTTGGATTTCGTAGGCATGCAGCTGTAAATCTTCAGTGACAATTCGCTGTATAGTGCCTGTTGAAATGTCAAATTCTTGTATCCAATGGCGAATTGACGTCTCTGGCCTTTCTGCCACACTCTGCACGAATAGACGAGTCCCTTCATGCTGGCCAACTGTTTAAAATTGCCTGAAAATCACTTCCCTTTTTTTCGCAATGATTCAACTCATACCTGAAAGCTTTAATCCTAATGAGTGTATCCTGAAAATATTAGATGTCACGAAGGTCTTCATCAAAAGCTATAAATTTTTGTTTTCTTAGGGTTTCATCAATGGAAAATAAATATCCCCAACAAAATGTTTGAATGGAGAATTTGAATTTTTCGAATCAAATGAGGATTTCGCTTGAGTTTGTTTTTTATAATAACTTTTCTGATGAATGAGATGTTTATATTAACAGTGTAAAAATGATTCAAGATACTGCAGAAATATCAAATCCAAATTTCATTAATTTCCGAAGAAGGAGCACTCGTATAAAGACCTGTTGCAAGATGTAAAACTGATTATTATAGGTGTTTTCTTTGGATTCGTAGAGATCATAGGAAGACTTTCAGTGAATTAATGTATTATTAACCCTGTATTGTGGAGTTTATTAAATATAGGTGCATAATTGGGTTTTCGCTTCTAATTGGATAGAAATTCTACAAGGAATTCAAAGGAAATTAGGGAAATAAATGATTGTTTTTAATGTTCTTTATTTGCATGGAAACTTACTACAGAATAACAACCCAAAAGTATTTACAACTGCCATAGACTATGATCTGGATGTGAATAAGTTCTGATGCCGCATGAGAAATTAGGATCATTGTACTGGAAAATCATTATAATGAAGTATCACTTTGAAATCATAGTATATTCTTAATATGTAAAGTGGTAAATTCATCAATTCAGCATCAGAACTTGGCCAGTGTATACCACATCTCAAAATAATAAATACAGACAATATATTTACTAAACATATTGTTCGCAGTTGATTGAGAAACTCCCTTAAAAATGGCTACTTCACAAACAGTTTCAGTTTTATTAATACTAGAACTAATCTCTCTGGAGCAATTTATTTATGGATTTTTCAATCTGGATATAAATCTGAAATTAACTTGACATAATCGTCCATGTGAAGGGAACAAACACATATATTCTTTGCAGCAAGGTTCCCATCCATAGTTTGTCTATCCATACTTTTCTCCAGTCCAATTTATGCAATATGCCAAAGGCATTAGTGATATTTAGTGTTGAGGCATCTTTCTCAGGAAATTTATCAAAACGAACCGACGTGTTTTTACTTTTCCTTGAAGAGCAATTGAGAACAGTTTTTCCAGTACTAGTACTTTGCTCACATTGTAATATAATCATCTACTGGCCTAAAATTCAAATATATCATGAGGATTGAAACATAAAAATCATTTCGTGCAGATACCTACTTCACCTTTTCTGATTTCCATCTTACAGAAAGATGAAGTCACAGCTCAGTACCTCGAATTACGAGGATCATATTCCTCAAGAATACCTGAAACAGCCATTGATTTAGAATAGATATTCTAATTTCTAAGTCAATGAAAACAGCTTAGGAGCAAGTAAAAATATAAACGAGTCGTTTTCTAGGTTGGAAAGTCATAGATTTCCGTTAGTGAAAACATAAGAAAACAAAAATTTATAGCTTTTGATGAAGACCTTCGTGACATCTAATATTTTCAGGATACACTCATTGGGATTAAAGCTTTCAGGTAAGAGTTGAATCATTGCGAAAAAAAGGGAAGTGATTTTCAGGTATTTTTAAACAGTTGGCCAGCATGAAGGGACTCGTCTATTGCCGTCATTTTTTGCACTGAACGACCTCTACGAGGTCGTATCGTGTGTTCACTAACTCCCATTTGTCAACTTTCGATCTGTCACGTCATAATCATGTGACATATGACTGTCAAACATGCGTTCTTATTGAAACACTCCTCAGAACCCACAATCCACGTGCATTCGAGAGTTCACGCCCGATTGTTTCCGAGGTTAATCTGTTTTTCCTCTCGCACAGAAACCGGATAAGGATAATGTCTTCCCAAAGCCCTCTTGATAGCTTCTTTTCGCCGAATCGTCCAGTTCCGCCTTACGTGTCTAATGGAGGCTAGTGACATCACGTCAAACTCATCCATATCAATTGGGTAATGTCCTCTTCTCAAATTGAAAAATTGCGACAAATGCACGAGACTTGAAGCGAATGTCCTCATTATTTTCCTCGTCTTGAGCTTAGGAAAACTGAGATGAGACTGCCGAGCCGTAGGTCGTTGATGGGACGTTTCGCGCTTTTTATGTCCTCCTTGGCGAAAACGAGGATAGTACCGTTAAGATCTCCGGTCGGGTGAAGGCGGTGGAGATTGGTGGTTTCTGTGATTTTGTGTTGATTTGTTCGAGTGGTTATAGGTTTATTGTCAGTGATTTCGTTGCTGAATGTTTTCTTTTTGTTGCGTTTTTAGGCTTTTCGATTGTGAATCTTATGTCAAATGGGTTCTAAGGAGGAGTGATCCGTTCTGTCATTTTTTCTGTAGCTGAACCTCTAAAAAAATTTCCACAACGAATGCTTTCATTTGATATATCTCATGATACGTACGAGGATATATTGAGAAATTCTTAGCCTACTATAGAACCAAACAAAATTTCAATGTCAAAATATTTTATAACGTACTCAACATATTCTCCTCTTGATTGAATACATTTATTACAGCGAACCTGCAACGTCTCTAGACCTTTCAAAAAGAAAATACCTCTGGATACCTTTCCGCGTCTTTTCTCTTTCATTTTTCCCGTAGAGTGGTCAGTAATGTCGAATAGTAATCTCCAGTTATTGTTCTACCCTGATCCAAAAAATCAGTCATGATCACCCCATGGCAATCTCAAAAAACTGAAGCAAGAACTTTTCCAGCAGATTTTTGGACACGAAACTTCTTAGGTCTTGGAGAACCAGAGTGTCGCCATTCCATCGATTGTTGCTTTGTTTCAGGATCGTAGAAATGTACCCAAGTCTCATCCATAGTAACAATTCGGTTTGAGAAGTCTACATCGTTTTCAAATCGAGCACAGATCGAACGCCATGCTTGTACCCTTGCACGCTTTTGGTCAGCATTCAAACATTTGGGGATCCATTTTGCAGAAATTTTTCTCATGTCCAAATTGACGTGAACTATATGATGCACGCGTTCGTATGAAATCTTCAGTCCTTCAGATATCCGTTTTAGCCCAATTCGACGGTCTGATAAAATCATGTCATGAACTGACACAGAAACTGGCCTTATTGATCGGTCATCATCTCCAATGGAAAATTTACCTCTTTTGAAGCTTGCAGTCCAATTTTCACGGTCGCATACGAAGGACATTGATCACCAAGGGTATTAAGCATATCTTCACAAATCTGCTTAGTACTTAACCCTTTTAAATACAGGTACTTGATGATGGCTCGATACTCCAATTTTTCGATTTTTACAATTTCGGTGGACATCTTTTTTTTTAATTTATTGCGTAACTCTGGTTTACTTTTTTGACGTCGAACTCTACACTGACACTTCTAATAAGTTATTGTTCGTTGATATGGTATCGTAATATCCTGTTTATGCATGGAACGATGGAACTGGTCTAGGCTAACTAGATATCAATACATCCTCATATCAAATCTCTTGAAAACAATAGAAGTATTCCATTTTTTCATTGAGTTAATGGAACCCTGAAGAAAAAACAGGCTTCCGTCTTGGCAATTACCTAATTAATACCTAAATAAAAAGGAGTCTCCATAAATTTATTGGTTCAGTGGGAGATTGCGTAAACAGTATTTGAAATTCTAATTTGTTCCTGTTCGGAAAGCTGTTTTGTCTGAGATGTTTATACTGTTAGAATATTTCATATTCTTAGAGGCTTATATTCTTTCTGGGTCACCTTTCCTAACCGTGGCAACAAAAATTTCAATTTTAAAGGTTGCACCAGGAAAATAAGAGTAAATATTAGTTCAACAATTCCCCTAGCTTGTCATGAAATATTTCATGATTCCCCTGGGAATATTCTATCTAACCCTTGATATACTTGAAGATCCCTTCGAATCCTGCCATAAACAATCGTAAAATCAATCGAATAAAACAGTAGTTGATGTTACTGCAATAAACCTATAAGCTCCTGTATAAATGCGTGAATAGTGGCTTATTGAGAGCGTAACGAAATGAGGCATCAACACGAGGATAAGGTCTTCTCCGAGGCTCAATTCGGAGAGGACAACCACGAAGAGGTCGATAAGGAGTGGGAGGAATTCGCAGATTTGTTGGAGAAGAAGAAGAAACGACAGGAGCAGCCTTTCTACCCATGCCCGCCGCAAGAAGAGGATTACATAAATACTTTAGTGAGTCACGCATGAACTAGGAGCTAAAACAACTCATACAGGGTGTTAAGAACTCATATTGGGATGAATTTACCGTTTTAGTCAGATATTGATAATGGATAAACAAAACAAATATAAGACTTTCAAATTTACAAAGACAGAGTAAAAAATAACGCACAAAATAGTATTTTTTTATGCACGCCACTGCTTCGATCTCAATTAATCACTCGACTTAATCGAGTGTCGAAATTAGCCACCTGTTCCTCTCGATTTGCTATTTGTGGAGAATGCGAGTGTGATGAAGACCATTCGTCGAAAATCTTCAATTGCTCTACGATTGATGTGTTTATTCGGTGCAGGATAGTTTCCAGATCGATTAGTTTATTCAGCTCTCTTGATTTGATGGATTATCTTATTTGTCGACAGTTTTCGCAGCACAAAGGATGGCGGGAATTGGAGTAACGAAAGATGAAGGTTAAAGTTTTTAATGGTCTTTGATTGGTAAGTGGAGAACTGGTATCTTTCCAGGTCCAGGATCCCATCTGTAGATATCATATGGGATTTCTAGTCATCATCATCATACAACCCTTTGCGTCCACTGTTGGACATAGGTCTCTCCTATTTTATTCCACTCGCTTCTGTCCTGTGCTGTCCGAATCCAGTTACTGGATGTTCTCTTTATGTCGTCTGTCCATCGTGTAGGCGGTCTTCCTCTACTTCTCTTGTCTGCTCGTGGTCTCCACTCCAGCAATCGCTTTGTCCACTGTTCCCTTCTCATCCGTGCGACATGGCCTGCCCAGCTCCATTTAAGTTTTGCCACAACGGTGATAACATCTTCTACGCCAGTTCTTTTTCGTAGATCTTCATTTCTAATGTGATCCCTCAAAGTTACACCCAACATCGACCTTTCCATCCTTCTTTGCGTCACTTTAAGCTTTCTGGCAGTAGCATTTGTTAAAGTCAGGGTTTCGGCGCCGTATGTTAAAACCGGAAGCACGCACGTGTTGAAAGCCTTTCTTTTTAGGTGGATAGGGATATCACCCTTGAAAATATCCCTCAGTCTTCCATAGGCCGCCCATGCGAGAGTGAGTCTTCTATTCAGTTCAGTTGTCTGATTATCTCTCGAGATACGAACTTCGTGGCCAAGATATATATAGGCTTCGACTCTTTCAATCTCACAACCATCAATGTCGATGTTGGAACTGGGAACAAGATTTGTCATGAATTTTGACTTTTTCATGTTGATTTTCAGACCAATTTCTTCGCACGCTGTTTTCAAGTCAGATATCATCTCCTTTATTTCCCCGAGGTTATCCGAAATGATCACTATGTCATCTGCGAAGCGCAAGTTGTTAAGGTATTTTCCGTCGATCTTAATGCCCTTTTTGTCCCAATTCATCTGTTTGAATGCTCTCTCAAGGACTGTTATGAACAGTTTTGGGGACATTGTGTCGCCTTGTCTCACCCCACGTCCAATGGCTATGCGGTCAGTATTCTCGAACAATTTTACCGTCATTGTAGCATTTTTATATATGTTGTAAATAAGTTTGGAGTATCGAAAATCGACTCTGCATTCTTGAAGTGCTTGCATAACTGACCTCAACTCAACTGTATCGAAAGCCTTGTGGAAGTCGATGAATGCCAATACCAATGGTCTATTATATTCAGTTGTTTTTTCAATGAGTGTTTTTATACTTTGGAGGTGGTCATTTGTTCCAAACCCCCGGCGAAATCCCGCTTGTTCTACAGGTTGATAGAGGTCAATTTTATTTTCTAGCCGTGTGGTTATAATTCGAGTGAAGAGCTTATAAAGATGACTTAGAAGGCTTATTGGGCGGTAGTTCTCTAAATCGGCTATGTCACCTTTTTTATGGAGTAGTATGACGATGGAATCATGCCATCTCTTGGGAATCGAGCTACTTAAGAGGCACAGGTTAAAGAGATCTCTCAATTTTTCAAGTAAACTCTGGCCACCTATTTGGATTGCATCCGACATTATATTGTCTTCGCCTGGTGATCGGTTGTTTTTTGTTTTTCTCAAGGCCAGTTCTATCTCTCTAATGGTGATATCAGGTATTTCTTCTGATCCTTGGTTGATAATACCTTTTTTTGAGGTTAAGAAGTCCGCCTCGTATTCCTCGTCTACCTCTTGACCGCTTTTATATAGTATCTTATAGAATTCCTCCACAGCCTTCAGTATCTCGTTTCTATTTGTTGTAATATTGCCTTGTTTGTTTTTTAGCTTATGTATTTCTCCTTTTCCATTGCTCAGTTTTCTGCGCAACACCTTCATGCTTTTGTTGTTCTTTATAGTCTCCTCAATCTTTTCATTTTTGTATTTTCTGATGTCTTTCTTTATGGCTTTCGATATTTGTTTGTTCATCGCTTTCATCTCTACGTCGGTGGTCGTTTTCTGGCTTCCTCTGTTTCTTCTCTCTTTCATTAATAATCCAGTTGATGCACTTATTTTTCCTTCTTTTTGTGTCTTTGGGCAATACTTTTCTACGCTCGCAGATAATGCTTTGACTATAGCGTCATTCAATTTTTCGATGTTCTCTTTCTTTTCTGATCCTTCCAAAAGATGACTTATATTCTTTTGAAAACCATCTTTATCGGTCGGAGGATGCCAAGGCTTTCTCTCTGATTTGGTTATCATGTTTCGGCGCTCTTTCTTTAGGTTCAGTACGATTTTTGCTCTTACTATACGATGGTCACTACCCGTAAAAAACCTATTCAATACTGATACATCTTTGACCGTGTTCCTGTTATCAGCTATTATATAGTCGATCTCGTTCTTTGTTCGACCATCTGGACTCTTCCAGGTCCATCTTCGATTAAGTTTTTTGTAGAAAAAACTGTTCATAAGAAATAGGTTGTTCTGTAAGAGAAATCCGAGTAACATCTCGCCACGATCATTTCTGCCCTCCGAACCAAAATTTCCAAGAGCAGTCTCGGAGTTGGTAGACTTCAATCCAACCTTTGCGTTGAAATCTCCACATAAGAATGTGAAGTGGGTTCTCTGATCCTCCCAAGCCCTGCTCACATCGTCATAGAAGAGGTCCGCTTCCTCATCAGCCTGATTGGTAGTTGGTGCGTATACTTGAATAATCTTCATGCAGTATCGCTTGTTCAATCTGAGTATCACATAAATTACTCTGGGGGACAATTTCTTGATGGACACGATGCTTGGATTATGACGTTTGTGAATTAGAAAACCAGTGCCCCCGATCGAAGAGTCCTCGTTTCCAGCATGATAGAAAGTGTGGCCTGATTTTAGTTTACAGAGCTGCTCTCCCGGTCTTCTAACTTCACTGAGACCGACGACATCCCATTTAATCTGCTCTAGTTCGGACTCTAGTTCAATCAATCGTTCTTCTGAGAGTAATGATCTTACATTATATGTTGCTAGGTACAGTTTCCAAATCCTTGATGGTGCTTTTCCTGCTGCCAACTTTTTGCCCCCCCCAGAATCCGTGGGGCAGACTGATATATGATCAGTGCGAGATTCTGAGCGTTTTGCTCTACTCGCCTGGGGTACTGCAGTTTTACTCATTGACGTTTTCATAATAATAGGAGGTAAATTAGCCATAATTCGCCGCGTTGGCCAAACGAGTTGGCGAATGGGTTTGGGTGGATATGGAAAGGAAAGCTTTATGGGATTATAAAAGGATTTAGGATAGGACAATGGTTTCCCTGTATGGTACTAGGGCATAAACCAAGGCTCGCGTAGGCAGGGTCGCATCCCTGAGATAGGTCTGTCACCTATCAGGATCATAGATGAGTACCTACCCGCTACCATGACATAATCTTCTACATAATCTTCAGCTCAAAACACTCATATTCCTCTTTGGACAGGGACTGAGCTATTCCAATTATTACTGGTCCTGGGCTCGAACTATTTCTTCTAGTTTTCTCCTTGGTTCATCTCTATGCAACTCTTAATTGCAACTTCTTCTGTCTCCAAGAAGACCAAGCAAGGTCCAAGTGAAGGTCTGGATCTGTGTTTTTATCTAGAGGGTTCCAATTATGCTATCTATCTAGACTGACCCACACTTTTCATTCCCCCCAAATGAAATATTCTTACCATATAGAATTCTTCTGATAAAAGGCACACTAAAGGTTTTGATATAGATACCCCTAAACACTTCAAGCTAAACCAGGAGATAATATGGACATGCAAAAGGCTCCTTGGAAAGACTTAAGGGCTGAAACCAGACATGACACTCTAGTCCTACATGGCTTTTATGCTCTGTTGTCACCTATCCGTCTTAAGTATGACGGACAAAATCAGAAGTGGACACCATATGCAATCGTCTTCAGACACCATAGCAGCGCCAGTGTTCATATTCAATCTACCTCTCCTAGTTCTACATGTTAGGAAATGTGGCCTGCTAAACGCTTTAAGAATCTCAAACACCCTTTGTAGCAGTCATAGGTGGCTGACAAAGTGCATAAAGCGACTGACAAAGTCAACAAAGTGGCTCTCTTAAGGGTGCCAGGGTGCTGTGGCATTGAGAGCAATGAGAAGGCTAAAGAATTGATTCAGAAAAGATCAATGTGGTCGCAGTTCTCAAAGGTTCTTATATAGCCAATTGACCCCATCAAATAATAATGATAATGAACATGGAAAGAGGTAAGAGTTTGGCAAGTCCATAGGGATCGTAAAATACAGATGTAACATTCCACCTTTCGAAAAGGAGAAATATTATGAAAAAGAGAAAAGGGACACTCCTGCTATGAAGATCTAGGCTGAAGGTAGACTTACGTTAAAGGGGGTTTTATACTTATACTTTTGGCTTGTGATGTGATCGTCTAGATTGGTAGAACTCTATGTTGTGTCGTAGTTCAGATTCGTAATGACTCAGAATAGTGAAATATAGGATGGAAAATAATGAGGTAAAATAGATAAATAATACACTAGATTGGACACAAAGGTGGAACTAGAGCCTTTATTGGTCCAGAGAAGTAGTTCGAGTGATTGACTTGCTTTTATAAGGAATAAAAACGAACCAAATCCAATTCCTCATTGGATTTGAAAGCAAAAACCCTTTTAGCATTACAGATTATATGTTTACAATCCATAGAACAATTATTAATAAAATGAGCACTGGTGGTATGTACGATATGGAGCTTCCTATACTCTGGTAAGGTTATTACTGGCACAATCGTGATAAAAAGTAGAATCCAATACATCCAAAGTTATCCAAAGGTTATAGGCATATAGAGTGTGTCACCTGATCAGTTATGAAATTCCTATGCAGTATCCTTGCCGCTCCAAGTGTAAGAATCCTTCCTTCCAAGTGTCACGTGTGAGACCCTATTAGTCGCGTTGGTTTGAAAGTGATGATAAACTCACTATATTTCCTGTTAACTGATGAACGATGGCACCTTCAAAGCACTCCTTGCTTATCCGGTACTCCAGGGCCCGAAGACGAGGCTTGGTTTACTGAGGACGTTCGCCTAAAGAACTCTCAGAGGAAGTCTCAAGCCACTGCGTGGAAGATGTTTTCCTTGGCACAGACGATATAAACAGTTTATCCTAGGCCTCCAAACCATTGATATTTGTACGTAAAATATTATCCTGAAAGCAACAGCTCCAAATGCCTATACCATAGTGTCGGGTGAATAGTTAAATGTGCAGTAGGCCTTAGGAACAGTATAAGAATATTCCAAATGGATTGGTAGTAGGACGGAGTTCCACAATATTCAATAGTAATGTAATGATGAAGTAGAATAAGCGTACATGAGATTAAATCCCGTGAAATGAAACAGAGTTGTTCAAATCAGGACAGTGTATACGAGTATACCAGTGAACAAAAGAAAAGAATAGATATTTTAGAATAGTTGTGATATGCTGAAAATGCGTAATACAAATAGTAAATTCATCAACTGATGAATTTGAAGAAAATAAAACTGCGACATTTGCTTTCGAAATATTGTTTATACTGATAACTCCTAAGTCTCTTGAGGAGACCTCTCTGAAACAACAAGCTTCGAAGCTTGTAACTTGTACGAGTTCGGAGAAGCAGTTGTGTTTTGTGTAGGCTTTGTTACTGTGTCCCCACGCCACCTTAGGCACGGCACTCTTAATTTTTGACCCAACAGTGAAATGGTGGCCCCCTACCTATTGAAATAATGAGGAACTTAGAAATATTGACAGTTCTCGGAGTTGACTGTAGGAAAGCGTCGCTTGCGACGCCTTACGGGCGAAAAAAAAGTGTCGTCGGAAAGTAGAAGAACGGGGGTAGACGCGGGTGTTTTTGAATGTTTTTTAGGACCGCGGGAAGTATTTCAGAAAATTCGCGAAAAAGGCAAAATCACCCGATAGACCGCAACATAAGGCTTTTTCCCGGGGCACCTGAACGATCGGGGATATGTATATATAATATATCTTTAATATTGATCTACCGATAATATTGATCCAACAACAAGGTAGATCTGTTGGCCCAAACTAGACTGTGGAGTTGAATCACCCAAAGAAATTCGAATGTTGAATCTCCTCGCATTGAACTTCTCCTGTGTGTGAACACACATATTCTGATTTTCCATGTTCCCCTTGGGAACGCTCACAATGAAGATTCTTTCTGCAGGTAAGGGGTAGACTCAGCATTCCTGAACGCACCCCAAGATCCTCAACTATTGCTAATATCCCTTTGGGAAAACGCCATCAGGATCGTAAAAACGATCGTTCAGACCCCATCGAAATTCAACGCGAATTCTGTTCGACCAATGAAATTCTTCGTTCAACAGTTGCCTAATTTCCTTCCAGATGTATGGACGGTATAGCCGGCAACTGGGAGAATTCGCTAAATTGGAGGGATTAAAGCAGGCGGAGAGGAGGAGACTGAAGGAGGAGAGGGCCAGGAAGCGTGAACTTCGAGGATATCAAGGTGAGTCTGATTTGATTTCTGCGAAGATCAAAGGGTGTGAAATGAATAATTCCAAGGTAGAAAACTGCAGAATTCTCATTAAACTGATAGGGAAGAAGCCAAATATTCCTCCAGCAATTTAACTTTCTTTAATTCGAATATTTGTCGCAGGAAAATTAGCTAAAGCTGTAGCCTACATCTGGAGAAACACGTTTGCCAGATTGGGCGAAGACTGGGTCTTCTTGGCTCTTCTAGGAGTCATAATGGCACTCATCAGCTTCATAATGGACAGAAGCGTTCAAATGTGCAACAAAGGTGAGAATTCTTCAAGCTATTCAGTCATCACGTTAAATTTTGAACTCTTCCAGCCCAAATATGGCTCTTTGGAGATCTAACGAACCATCCACCTGCCCAGTACGCGGCTTGGGTTGCTCTTCCTTTATGTCTTATACTGTTCAGTGCTGGTTTCGTCCATTTAGTGGCTCCACAGTCGATAGGTCAGTATTGGATCAAACAAACATGTACGACTGGAACCTAACAAATCCTCTTCCAGGCTCTGGCATACCAGAAATGAAAACGATACTCAGAGGCGTGGCTCTGAAGGAATACCTGACGTTTCGTACTCTCATAGCCAAAGTGATAGGTTTGACGGCCACCCTGGGCAGTGGCATGCCTCTGGGCAAGGAGGGTCCGTTCGTCCACATCGCTAGCATTGTAGCAACTCTGCTCAGTAAACTAGTAACTGGATTCCAGGGTATCTACGAGAATGAGAGCCGAACGACTGAAATGCTCGCGGCAGCTTGCGCTGTCGGAGTAGCTAGCTGTTTCGCAGCTCCCGTTGGAGGTATGTACCTTTAGTTTCCTCTGAGCTGGTCTTTAAGGTTGTTCTATTGCAGGTGTGCTTTTCAGCATCGAGGTAACGACGGTGTACTTCGCCGTGAGGAACTATTGGAGAGGATTCTTCACGGCTGTGTGCGGGGCGACGATGTTCAGATTGCTGGCTGTGTGGTTTCAAGGAGCCGACACGGTTACAGCCGTCTTCAAGACGAATTTCTACATGGATTTCCCGTTCGATCCACAGGAGCTTTTCGTGTTCGCTCTGATTGGGTAAGAACCACGTGTACTTGTTCGAATACTAGGTTTAGGGGCATCAGTACGGAAACTTTCATCTGTGAGTATAGGACGCTGAATTGAATCAAAACCCTGAAGACTGATCAGTCCAGGAGTGCTCCTCCAGAGTGTCATTCTGTTGTCCAACTCCAATTGTAGGATCGCTGCCTTATATTGGTCTTTTCCAAGCCTAGAGAAAGGCTAAGGGCCAGTAGGTTTTGACCTTAATGCACTTTCGCAAGCTCATCGGCTTTTTCATGTCCTTCAACTACACAATGCCCTGGCACTCATAGTAGAGTTTCTTCATTGCCTCTGGTCAATTGCTTTATGGTGTTACGGCACTCCCAGGTCAGCAGAGGTCCCTGGCAGTGTGATTCCAGGGACGTCAGCATGTCCTGGCTGCCCTTTTGGGGTTCATTTTAAGACATACGTAACAGCCAGTATCTCGGTCTGTAAAATAGAGGGCTCACTTCCAGGGACTTCAGAGATCCGCACTTTAGGTCCATTAAACCTAATGCCAGTACCTCTCTATGATTTTGATCCATTGGCAAACCATATGGATGACTTCTTGTCCAAGCGATCTGCGAACCTTATTGCTCAAGGACGGTCAGCCATGACCGTTTTTAAGGGAGTTTCGAAATCGAAGATTTTTGGCATAACATCCGATGGTTTTGCCAAGAGGTTTGAATCCAGTTGATTCAATATGCTCATGTGCCCAACCCAGTTTACAGGTAGGAGCTTTCCGTTGAGGGATAATCTAATGGCCTCCAGCAGGCTGCATTTCCTCACATGTAGATGAAGGGTAGATAGATCAAGTATGACCTCAAGCGCTGGTGTAGGATGATGTTATGATAAGAAAGCAGGCATTGCGAATATCTTCAACACAATACTATGTGAAAAGGAAGAATGGGAAAAGAAATATACAACCCAAAATTTCAAAGTGAATACTATTTTATGGTTTAAGGATGGTTCTTAAACCTCGATAGGGGTTGGTGCTGGAGTATACGGACAAGAACCAAGTGTACACTCTCGTCAGGCTCATACTCGAATGTTTTTCAAGCAGAAATATATGCAATGGAAAGATTCAAACCTGGAAAGAAACTACCAAGAGTGTAACATAGCGAGTCATTCTGATAGTCAAGCTGCTATCAACGCCCTGAACTCCTATGGCATCGAATCAAAGCTGACATGGAAGTGGCGAACGAAACAAGGTCTCTATAGTCTGGGTTCCTGGTCATTCAGGAATCAAAGGTAACGAAGAGACCAACAAACTAGCCAGAAAGGGAGCGCAAACGCCACTCACTGGCCTTTAATCTTTCTGTGATACAGTCAATTGAACCAATAAGGGAGAGTTTCGAAGAAGGAAGAAACTGAAACAGAAGCAATCTGGAGGAATCTTTCAGGATCTTCCAAAAGGTTCCTTCGAGATTTCTAAAAACCAAGAATTATTCGGGTCTCAGTAAAAATAAGACACCCATCCTCTCTAGCTTCCTCGCAGGACATTGTCGTCGCAGGAAGGATGCGATGATAATGGGATTACCATAAAGTCATGAGTGCAGAGTGAAGAAGATGAGGAAACTCCTATTCACCTGGTTACAGATTGCCTAGCCATTGCAAATTTGCGCAAGAAACGTCTTGGACGAGAGAATAGTCAGAGGAACGAGGATTTATTTTCCTTGAAGCCCTCCCAAATCCTGGAGTCCATGGGAGCTCTGATGGGGGTACAATAGACCTTGAGATCAAGTGGAATAAAACTCTCCTTTCCAAACTACATACTGTATGACAAAAAAGACTAGTTTGTCAGGCCTATTCGACACTAAAGCCTATCTTCCAGATAGTGTGACCTATTAGTTTTTACCTTTTAAATTTGACCTGCTAGGGCGCCAATTGCAAGAAGGCTAATGTTGAACAGAAGTCGCTATCGATTAATAAGTAATTTCTTTATTGAACATTTAAAGATATCACAGAGATCTATATACAATTTCACAATGATTTAGAAAGTAAATGCAAAAATATGATGAAAGATGAAATTGGTGGCTTAAGATGGCCGATTGGTGTGGTACTTTCTTAATGACGATATTCTCTTTCCAGTGCTGTTTCCGGCCTAGGCGGAGCCTTCTACGTATGGGTGCACCGCCAGTACGTGATGTTCATGCGTAACAGCAAGACGATCAACAACTTCCTGAAGAAGAAGTGAGTGATCAAACTTCCTGCCACGCTCTCCCTCCCAACAAATCAAAATAGTTCGTCGTCTGTTACAGCCGATTCCTCTATCCGGCCATCGTGGCCTTGCTGGTGTCCACCATCTCGTTTCCGCTGGGTTCCGGCCAGTTCTTGGCCGGCGATCTTACCACCCACGACCAGGTGGCCAACCTGTTCAGCAACTTCTCTTGGACGAACGAGAATCTGACCGTGAAGGAACAGGATATCGTGAAGAAATGGAAGACTGACAGCACGGGGGTGTTCTTTCATCTGTCTTGCTACATAACGTACACGGTAGGTGGATAGGCCATCGGCCATAAGTTATCAGTTAGTTTATTGCTGGAATTTTGTTTTATTTATTCACTTATTTATGTATTCCTGACCCTTAAACTGCCAAACAGCTGGTGTTAAAGCCTACATTTACAATGTTATCTCTTTGATTGATTGATTGATTGATTGATTGATTGATGGCTGACAATAAGAGGCCTCCCTGTGACCCTGCGACCAACTTGGGTCTATTGTATCGCTCTTTCGTCAGTGGTTCCTCACGAGGGTAGGTTCGTGTCCTTTATCAGGTTCAGTAGCCTGTTTATGAGGTTTTTCGGATTCATTCCCGTTTCCGGATTGATTTCTCCGAAGATTCTGTGGCGCCTTCTTCCCAAGGCGTCGCATTCAAAGATTATATGAGAGGCTGTTTCTTCCTCTTCACCGCAAAGTCTGCAATCCACGGATTCTCCAAGTATTCCTATGATGTTCAGATGTTTCCTAAGGCCGCAGTGTCCCGTCAGCAGACCTACTATTGTACGTGCCTTTGTTCTGTTTAGATTCAAAAAGTCAGCCGACAAGGTTTGGCTTGTGTGTCCTACCATGACTTTGCTGTGTGTTTGCCCGTCGCTCTGTTGTCGGTGTCTTTCTTTTATCCACTCCTCAATCAGGGTCCTGCATCGTTTTTTGCTGATTCCAAGCACAGGTTCTGGCCCTGTGAATGGCGTTTCAGATGCTTGTCTTGCTAACTGGTCTGCTTTTTCATTGACCGCTATTCCCTTGTGACCTGGCACCCACATCAAAGTGACCTTGTTGTGTTTTGCCAGCTCCAGAAGGTCCTGGAGGCATTCCCAGACGAGTCTAGACTTTATCTGTGTCGAGTTGAGAGCTTTGATGGCGCTCTGGCTGTCAGAGAAAATGTGGATGTGTTTTCTTTGATAGCCACTTTCCAGCTTCTTCTGTATACATGTCATAATGGCATATGTTTCAGCTTGAAATATCGTGGCGTGTTTGCCGAGAGGTATTATGTAATCCCTTCTTGGCCTCACTCCATGTATTCCCGCTCCTGTTCCTTCTTCTGTCTTTGAACCATCTGTGTACCAGACCATTTCTGCAGATGATTGTGATTCTATACTCAAGTCCCATCTGTTCCAGTCGAGCTGTATTTTGAATGGTTTATCGAACGGTTGCATGTAGTCTGAAATCATATGGAGCTATGTTACCTCTCATGAACAACAATAATTCTTAACAATAAATTATATCAGCCTCGTTAAATGAAAAAAAAACAAAAACAAGAATACAAACAAAAGTTGATCTCATAAAAGCATCAATACAGACATGAGGTCAACTCTCGCAAATTTATTGTCAAGTATCTAATAGTAAAAGATGCTGAAATACAAGCATATGTCACGTTGTTTCCGTTCAGTTGGACCTTAGACACTCTTTCCTTTGTCTAAGAGTTGGACTAAGACTGCCACAACTGGAACGAAAGCAATAGGCCAATAGCAATAGCAATCGAACGAATTTTAGCAGGGGAATATGGCCAATTATGTTGGGAGAGAAAATGGTGTTTTTGATTTCGATTTTTCTTTCTGTTGCAGTTCCTCGCCTCTATAATATGTTCGACAATTCCGGTACCGAGCGGGAGCTTCATCCCTGTGTTCAAAATTGGAGCTGCATTCGGAAGGATAGTGGGAGAACTGATGCATATGTGGTTTCCGACAGGTATGGCGAGATTTGATCTCTGAAAGCTTCTTATAGATCCAAACTAGTGGAACAATTATAACCAACGATCTCTTACTCAACAGGAATGAGGTATGGAGGTAAACTGGCCGAGATCATCCCCGGAGGCTACGCCACTGTAGGTGCAGCTGCATTCAGCGGGTCAGTGACCCACACAATCTCAGTATCTGTGATAGTTTTCGAGATGACCGGGCAAATTACCCATATAATTCCCATAATGATTGCCGTTCTGATCTCGAATGCTATAGCAAGTCTTCTTGCCCCGAGTATATACGACAGTATCATCTTGATCAAGAAGTTGCCATATCTTCCTGATCTTCTGCCCGGTAGCACTGGTAAGTGACCTTTGGTAGTCTTCACCATTAGTCCATCACAGAGCCACTTACCAAAATAGACCACAATCAATAGAATACTTAACCTTCCAGGTATGTACGACAGTTACGTGGAGGACTTCATGGTCCGCGACGTCAAATACATCTTCCACAGCATGTCCTACGAGCAGCTCAAGGCCGTCCTGAAGGATAACAGGAGGCTGCAGAGCTTCCCTCTGGTGGACAACCCGGAGAGTATGATACTGCTCGGTTCCATACAGAGGATACAGCTGATCCAGCTGATAGAGAAGCAGATAGGCAAGGAGAGGAGGCTGCAGGTTGCTGCGATCAGGATGAGGGAGGCGGAGGAGAAGGCTAGGGAGGAGGCTTTGAGGAGGGCGGAAGAGAGGAGGAGGAGACCTTCTCGGTTTCAGGTAGTGCCGGCTCCGGACGTGCTGGGGATGAGGCAGATGTCCGAGAATCAGCTCGACATGGATAGGGTGAGAATCTTGACCATAAGAAACTCATATCATCTGGTGAGTCAGTATTTAAAACGATATTTCGTATTTCAGCCGCACTATACTCCTACAGGTGGCCAGCCTAAGAAATCCATCCTTAAAAAAACGAATTCCTTCACTCTGAAAGGTTTCAGTCCTTTTCTGTCCACCAGTCCAGGCTCGACTCCCTACACGACAGTTACGGGGGCAGAAAGTAGAATAAGATCTGCTTTCGAGGCGATATTTCGGTTAGTGAAGGTTAAAGGAACTATTTACCAAGAAGATTCCTTGAAATTATCTGCGTCTTGGATTTACAGTGAATTTTTGTCTTCCAGCAAATCTGCCCAACTACAGGACGTCGACAGGGGTAGCAGCACTCAAGGTCTTAGTTCCTCACCCTCAGTGGAACCAAAGATAATACCGACTTCTCCTATAACCTCCAAGAAAGTGCAGCTTGTAAGTAGGCTACTTCAGAGATCACATTCTTAAATCTTAACCTTGCTTGCTTTTTGCTTGGATTTGTTACGGCTTGAGGTGAATGTGCTGATGGCGAGATAGTGCTTTACTTAGACGAGTAGGGCACTCTTTTCGAAACTTCATTACTTCCAACAGAATGATACTTCAGAGCACGAATTCTCCAATACGAAGTTTTATTTGTCTAGCTCATCCTAATCACATTTTATCAACATTAATTTTGTTGCTAACTCACTCTTGCGCCAGGTCTTTATCCTCAATACAGGTGCTTTTTTTATTGATTCGTCGATGGTGTTTATAAGACCGGCAACGTCCTTAGGAGCCTTGGAGTTACCTCGTGGGCAACCAGGCTCTAGAAACTTGCATATCATGTGTTTCTGCTTCTGATCGATCCACATAGCCTACAAATATCAACTGCTGACTTTTCCATACGGTACAAATGATATTTGTACCTACAGCTGACCTACCATCAACCGAAGCTCAGCTCGTGACAGCTTAAGAAGCTTCCTGGTGGAATCATCACGAATTTCTTGGATTGATTAAGTCCAGAGGTGTTTCTCCAGAGGGTTATTCTATTGTCCAACCTCCATTGTTGGACCGCTGCCTATATTGGTCTTTTCCAAGACTAAAGTCTCAGGTTCCGCAGCTGTAAACCTTGATGCACTTTTCGCAAGCATATCGGCTTCTCCATTTTCTTCAACACCACAATGCCCTGGATCCCATAGTAGAGTCACTTTATTGCCTCTGGCCAAGGAGGCTAAGACCTCTACCCTCCTATACTTCTCTTGTCCAAGACATGAAGATACAACAACAAAAAATGAATGGGAAACTCACAAAAAAAAGAAAGTATACCAGAAACATTCCATTCAAAGAAGATATAATACCTAATATATTAAGCGAATGAAATCAATTTACAAAGCCTTTATCGTCCAAACAACTTTTAACTGTCTACTTTTCTTGATATATCCAATTGTGGTTCTATCTTCTTGGAAACATATCATCCTCATCTCAAAACTCTGTCCACCATCATATTTAAAACTAGTGATTACAGCTCACCTTACTTCGTTGGAGCTACAGCAGAATAAAGGAATGTGGAGTTCCGAAAGGCACAGTACTTGGACCCATATTATTTTTGGTATACGTGTACGGCTTATTTATAAAATGGATAAATAGAAAGATTGTGAGTTAAAAAGACTTTTGGGTTTTACCAAGCGAAAACTTGGCAGTAGTTAGAACAGAAGGTGTAATATGGGTTCAAGGATCTCCATGAGCTGGTTTGGACCCAATAAGTTGCACCTGATTTGATTTGATCATTGTAGTTACCTTTTGATGCGTTACCTGCATTTGGAAAGATCTGAATGAGGGATGGAATAAAGGTTCCATTTTCCAAGAAGTTTTCTGAATTATCATCGATAGCCCTTCTCCTTCTTCCTCTTTAATAATCATACGTAAAGACTAATGTATTCATTCTTCGATGCGGTGTAAAAGGGTGCCCATTCTTTTAGGAAACTCATGAACCATTTCGCATGCTTGTTCACCAATGCTTTAACATTCTTCACTCCTCATTCTCTGCTCCAGCTTTAGCTATCCCCCATATCTTCGCTCCAACCCTGAAACAATTTTTTCCAACAGCCCAGAGAAAGAGTTTGCGATATGTCCCCGGAGGAACAGCAAGCTTGGGAGCACGAGCAGATGCAGATGCCTGTAGACTTCACAATATGCCACGTCGATCCAGCCCCGTTCCAACTGGTGGAACGCACCTCTTTGCTCAAGGTTCACTCCATCTTCTCCATGGTAGGCGTGAACCACGCCTACGTAACTGCCATAGGAAAGCTGGTCGGAGTGGTTGGTCTCAAGGAGCTCAGGAAGGCGATCGAAGACATAAACTGCGGCAACCTGCCTACCCACGCGGACGCCACTTCTCTGGGTACCAACAGCGATTTCAAAGAGACGTCGATGAATGAAGCGGACGTTGAGGCCTCCGCAGCTCTGATGTCGGAGAAGGACTGATGTTGAATGGACCAGCGCGAGTAATGGTTCTTCATTTTACTGTGATTACGAAAAGGAGTCAGGTTTGGGTGTCAAGGTTCCAGTATTTGGGGAAGATTTAGGTTCCAACTGTGAAATTGGTTCTCCATGATGCACTTATGGTCACCCTAGACTGTTTGGTCTTTCTCTCTCTTCAGTTGAATCAGTTTTAGTGAGTTACAAGGCAAGCCTTATCCTCTTGAAGAACTCTAAAGATTCAGCAATCTTTTCCCACGTGCGGGATAAAAGAATTGGCTATCCAGATTGAAGCTAAATTTTCTCCGATGATATTTGAAAGGTTGTGAAGAAAATATGTTTCACCACATATTTGAAGGTTGTGATATTAGTTTCCACAGGTTATATGCGTTTTAAACTATTGATATTATGGGTGAATCCTAATACAGTGTGATGTCTGTATTTCTTGAAATGTCAGAATTTGGTTGCTTGGCCGAACCAAATATGAACAATGTACAAATCTTATTGTTATATTAACTGTATGTAAAAGTGATCAACTTTGAATATTTATTCGTGTTCACAAAATGTATATTGAAGAAAAGTTTTAGATTAACTCACTGTCTTTTCAATTATTTCAGATGTAACCTTTATTTAAATTGTTTCAGATTGTTCCAAATATCGTTGACGTACATAATATTACGGTTGAATGTGAAAATTTATTGTTCTATATTGTTGCCTGTTGTCTTCAATTTGTTAAATATGTATATTTTGTATGTTACTGTTTATACGTTCTAGATTATTTTAAATTTTTTATTCGATGATTTTATTGCAAACGAAATGAATTCGATTCTTTTTTCGGAATTATATAGCATATATAATTTATATTTGAAATAAATGAATTAAGATGAAATTTTTGTTTTATTCAACCTTCATTTTTGCTTTCTCTAATTTGGGTTGAGTATTTTTATGGTACATTGATCCGAAAGATAGAATTTTGTGGGAGAATTGATTCATCAGTTGCCTTCTAATTCATTGGAAATGAAAGCAACCTCAGTAGCGTTAACACAGGGCACAAAGTTTTTTTTTGCACTTACGTAGTGAACACTGGGTATTAGTTTCGATATTGAAATTGGGGATTTGAGGGGTAGAGATGTACCTTAAGGTCGCCGTTCAGAGCGAGTAGGAAAACTAATCAGAAAGAGGCGCCACCGTGCATTTTAGGGAATATCTCCATAGAACTTACATTATCGCTATAAGTTCTATGATTATCTTTATCCTTATGAATGAAATGTACAATGGCGCTCCCTATCCGAAAATCGCTGAACTGTGAAATCAGTGAATATGAGGGTAAAGCAGGAACTTTTTCCCGCCATATATTCGAATTTGGCCATTCTCTGCCAATTCCGTATTTCAAGTTGATTTTCTGAACGAAATTATCTGTAGATTCACTTTTAATCGGAAGTTGAACTATTTTCATGGGTCTTTCGTTTGAAATAAAACAGAAGCATGAGTTGACTTATTTTCTTCCATCTTTGAAAAAAAACCAACTTTCGAAATGAAATCGATTTCAATTATTTCATTAAGAACTCCAATCCTTTCTGAGTTTACCCACAAATTTTCAGTTCTCAAAGTGAGACCATTTTCAAATGCAACTTGAAATAAAAACCTGTATGTAAAGATTTTTCTTTTATTTAGAGATATTTTATTTTGATTTTTTGTCTAGTTTGTTTTTTTTAAATAAACTGATCTTCTTGAATGAGAGAGATATCTTAGAAGATTACAATATTTCCTGAAAATTTCGATTCTACAAAATGGAAAACTTCATTTGTAAATAAATATATTCCATTCAATTAAAAATCTAATTTGTCTAGTGTGTAGTGAATAATTTTAACCAAATGATTATCTTGAAAAGAAGAAATCATCCGATACACTTCGAACATTTATTGTAGTTTTTTTCAGAATTCATTTGTATTAAATTTTTTATTCGATTAATGTTAGTTTTTCATAGAATCGAAAATAAAATATCTCCAAATAAAAAAAAATCTTTATATACATATAGGCTGTCCCAATTCGATGGGAGACGAAAAGCTCAATATCTTTGAAACAAATGAGATTTTCGAGAAACCGGCTACAGGGTGATACTCGGTGAATCAGCGGCTAAGAAGCCATGATGAAAAATATAGGGTGTCCCATTTAAAAAACAAACTTTTCTCTCTAGCACATGAACGCCGAATAATTTTTCGGATCAGATGGAAGCAGCGTATAGGCAATGGAAATTACAAAAGAAAACTTCTTGGAATTCTCGTGATATCTCCAACAGAAAACGAGATATAGCGGAATATTTGAAACAGCAATTTTTCAGAAACGCCCTGTAACTCGAGAACGAATACAGATATCTCGGATCTGTTTGCTGGCAATCGATTATTTTGAAAAAAGAGATCGGGAGTCCTTGAACATTTTTTCTTTAACCCTTATGGTTCTCGTGATGCTCTCAGTTATCATCGAATTTGGGACACCTTGTCATATCAGAGCAATTTCAAAAAGAATTCACTCAGTTTCCAAACCTCTGGCAAATCAAAGCATAACTCAATTTATGTCCTCAGTGGTGTCAAATCCTTACATAAACTGAATGGTGGTGTTCTTAGTCGACACACTATTTCAACATCCCGCATTATACGATTGTGAAGCGGCGAATCAAAGAAAAATAACACCCGAAAAGTACATATTTATTTTCTCGATCTCTACACCTTAATTTTCGTCACCAAAGCCCACTAACCCAAATAAATACTCCAGCTACCTCATTACCATTGTCTACGAATCGATCTACACCCTAATAAATGCGGCAAATATTGTTTTTAGGCTGTTCGAAGCCACCAGACACAAATATTATAAAATTATAATTAGCAAATGTTTATCCTTAATTGATAGAACCGGGCTCAGATCGAGCAGCTTCATCACGAGTTATGGGTGACTTCAGCTTCTCCTGATGTCATATGATTCTCGATTCCACAGTTCCTAATTAGTGTGTGAACGCATCTTAAGAACGTCCAGTGAAAAGTGCAGAGAAGTGGAATGTTGACGCCGAAAAAAATTGTTAACTTGCCGTCAGACCAGGTCTACGAATCTCAGTATCTTCCAGTTCAGGTAAATCTTAATTCGTTAAAAAAAGGTTAAGTGTTGATTGGATGGAAACGAAAGATCAATGATCGATAAATACTATAAAATTCGTTGGATTCGACATGTGCTAAACATTCGAGAACGTGGTGTATCGTAATTGGAACGTGTGCAGTTCAATATCTGGTAATTTTATGGTATACAGGGGTTTCCAACTCGTATCTTGCCGTATGGTCTATAGAACCAGAGATTTGTTTGCAATGAGTTCCAATAATACACTGCGCAAAAAAATTAACGCAAATTAAGGAAATCTCAAATTTATTCTACAACTGAAGGTGTTCTCAATGATAATTATTTTTATCAGAATTATGCATGCATATGTTATCCACTTTCAACGTTTTTCTTCAATACAGATGTTTTCTCCCAGAAGGAATAAAAAAAGATGATATTATCAGATTTTGAATGTATTGGCTCCATTCTAAAATCAGTTGTTCTCGATCAATTCTAGTGATCAATAGTTTTTCTTTCGTTTGATTTTCTACACTCGATCGCTATGCAACGCGAAACCAGCAATTTGACCCAAGAGGAATGTGCCCAAGCGGTAGTTTTGCGAGAAGAAGGGTGGACATACACAAGAATTGCAGAAAGGTTTGGAGTTTCCCATACAAGTGTGTCCAGAATGTTGCAACGATTCAGGAAAACAGGTATGAATGTCCGAAGACCAGGACAGGGTAGACCACGGGTAACAACTGCCATTCAAGAACGTTACTTGAGAGTTTCTTCGTTGAGACAACGGTTTGCAACCGCTCGCCTCCTTCAGAATCAGCTTGAGCAAACTCATGAGGTTCAAATTAGCACTCAGACAATAAGAAATCGCCTCAGAGAATATGATTTAAGGCCTCGTGTCGCGGCAAGAGGCCCAGCTCTTAGCCCAGCCCATCGAAGGGCGCGTTTGGATTTTGCGAGAGAGCATATCCATTGGGAAGAGGCCGATTGGGAAAGAGTTCTCTTCACAGATGAGTCTAGATTCTGCCTCTACCATTGTGAACGACGTTCCCTTGTATACAGACGTCCACATGAAAGATATGCTCAGTGCAATTTCCTGAATACTACTGGTTTCGGGGGAGGATCGATTATGGTATGGGGTGGAATATCTTTGACTGCTCGCACAGACCTAGTGGTCGTTGATAATAGAGCTATGAATGCTGATAAGTATATAAGGAACATTCTTGAAGAGCATATAATGCCATTTGCCCCATACATTGGTGAAAATTTCATTTTTATGGACGATAATGCCAGACCCCATCGTGCGCGCATCGTTCAGGAGTACCTTGAAGAGGTTGAAGTCTCTCAATCCGATTGAGCAGGTTTGGGACAACCTCAATAGAAGGCTGAGAAGTTCAGAAAATCATCCAGCTACTGTTAATGACTTAGGAATCCAACTCGGAGAAATCTGGGAAGGATTAGATCAGAACATTTTAAGATCACTCATTTTGAGTATGAACCGTCGTTGCCGAGCTGTAATTAACGCAAGGGGTGGAAATACCAAGTATTAAATCACTTATCAGCATTTCAGTATTTTGAAAATTGTTCATTTCTCTTCTTTCACATAAGATTCGGTGAAATCCTGAATTTTTCTTCCATTCAATGTGTCTTGTTTCGTTCAAAACCTTCACGAGAGAACATAAAAAATAAGTGATAAAGTCAATGTAGAGTTAACTTTCATTAAAATTGAGATTTTCAGAATGTGCGTTAATTTTTTTGCGCAGTGTAGTAGGAATGGAATTTAAGTCCTTTTTTCTTTCGAATATATACACTTTCTGAGCAATTTCATCTCAGAAAAAATCTGAAAAACATCTAAATGCTTTTCCAACAAGAAGTGTTATTTTGACAGTCGTAGTCCATTCCTTGCCTTCGGGCTTGGAGCAGGTATATTGCTTTGTTGAAATTGAATCGTACCGTGATGAAGCTTTCAAAGGGTTTTCTAATAAGAAGTGTTATTTTGACATTCGAAGAAAAATGCCAGTTTTTAGATAAATGCTTGGATGTTTATTTCATCATAAAGAGGAAGGTATGCCGTTAATAATGGAAAATAACATCACCCAAATGACCACCACGGCCACGACTACAGGACCATATCCTTTTCATGAAAATTTCCATAACCAAATCGCAAAGTGGCTGCCCTATGTCCTCGATAGCCTCACGATTTCCATCTTTGAGGTCTTGAATCGACGCTGGGCTGTTGGCGTAGACCTTCTCTTTCACATGGCCCCAAATGAAAAAGTCCCAAGGTGTCAAATCACAAGATCTCTGTATCCAATTGTGATCTCCTCTTCGAGAGAAAACAAGGTCTGGAAACTTTTCCCGTAAAATATCAATGGTTTCGTTGCTTGTGTGACACTAAGCGCCATCTTGTTGAAAGTAAACGTTGTCCAGATCAATACCATCTGATTCCAGCCATAAAAAATCATTTATCATTTCTCGATAGCGCAATGCATACACCGTAACTGTTTCTCCAGCCTCATTCTCGAAAAAGAAAGGTCCAATGATCCCGCCGGACAATAAACCGCACCAAACAGTCACACGTTCAGGATGAAGAGGCTTCTCAACAACAACTCTTGGGTTTTCCGAGCCCCAGATACGACAATATTGCTTGTTGACGAAGCCACCGAGATAGAAATGGTCCCCATCACTCGAGATAATTTTTCGATGGAATTCCTGATCATTTTCATGCATTTCAAGGACCCAGACAGCAAAGACACGACGTTGTTGATGACCCAAATCTTTATGCAAAATACGGTGTAATGACGTTTATGGAATGCCTAATTCCAAAGAAAGACGAGGAAAGGACAAAGCTGGGTTTTCTTCAACACTTTCGGCTACAGCAGCAATATTCTCGGCTGTTCTTGAGCGACGTGCACGAGTCCTATTCTTCTAATCACTTACTTGTCACAACAGCTCAAATTTTTCCACCAATTTCTGTATTGCGGTTCGACAAGGTGCTCCACGACGACCCAAAAAGGTTCGAGTTTTACGAAACGTCTCTGCCAAATTTTCATCATTTTCATAGTGAATTTTAATTATTTTCAATTCATATATGACCTAGTCACCTCTTATTGGAGAACCCTTTACTTGGCAGTTAAACAAGTATTTTCTTGTGGCATTCGGGATATCTCTGGGAGCTCGCAATGTGAATTTCTCATCCTGATCAAATGTGGGATATCTGCAGATTTACTCGGTTTTTTCTTTATCCACCGAAACATTTGGTAATGCATCGACTACAGATTGCTTTCTTCGAATTAATATATCGAATACCTGATTGCTGCAGGAATAAACCTTTCTGAATCGAATTGGAAAATCATAAACCTTTCGTTATTATGCATATCCAACACAATGGATTTTATTGTTTTTCAACTACGTAACTGCAAACGATACTAGAGACAAAACAAAGGTACATATTTCCAATTCCAATGTATGGATAACACTGAATCAAATGAACTTATTAGAGTATTATATCAAAAAAGTACCGGGAATTGGTAAATGAACAGTGGCGTTCATAGCAATGAAGGCGATAATTGTATGCACTGTAAAAATGGTGCACTGTAAGCAAACTCAATGACAGATGACGCGCGAACACCGCGTGAGTATAGAGACAATTGTGCCAACTTATAGCAGCGAATATCCATCAAATATACTGCTCCACAAGAGTTAGGTATATCGTATTCCATCATTTTTAAAAGTATGTAATCTTCGAGTAAATCGCTGTAAAATCATTTAAAACTCAATAACAACTTGAATCGATCCAATAAATATCAGTATGAGACATTTCATCAATCTGGTCGCCTTTTTTCTGAAGTTTGGTTCTTTGCATATACTTCATGAATGTTCTTATTTTGAAATGAAGTCAGTTTATCAACGGCTTCGATTTGAAACGAGTTTTCTGAAAATGCCAAGACGTAGATTAACAAACGCTGAGGCTAATACGGCTATCGGAATGCTACAGGGTGGCCTAACTCAGGTTGTTGTATCGGAAAGGCTCCAAGTCAGCCAAAGTGTGATATCTCGACTTTGAAATAGGTTCAGGGAGACAGGTTCCGTGTTGTAAAGGCCAAGGCTCGGTGGGCGACGAAAAACAACACCTGCTCAGGATCGTTTCATCACCGTTACGGCGAGAAGAAACCCTACATCTACGTGTAGAATGCTACGGAATACTCTTCAAAATGCAGATGGGCCATGGGGTCCAAGTTTCCATCGAAACCATTAGACGACGTTTGAGAGAGGTGAATCTACGTTCTAGACGTCCATTAAGAGGAGTTCCATTAACACGTGACTATAAGCGTCAAAGACTGGAATGGGCAAGGCAACATATCAATTGGAACAATCAATGGCGTAGTGTCCTTTTCACTGATGAATCCAGATATGGACGATTTTCAGATTCTCGAAGAATAAGGGTATGGACAATCCCACGCATACCCCGTAATCGTCGCTATATCCAAGAAGTCCATCCATTCCGAGGGGGTAGTGTTATGGTATGGGCTGGGATATGTTTCAACAGGCGCACAGATCTACACATTTGTCCTGGGAATATGACCGTCCCACACTATAGGGAGCATGTCATTGACAATGTTTTGCCAAATTTTCACGCTGCTATTGATGAAACTTTTCAATTTCTAGACGATAACGCTAGACCGCACCGTGCAGCCATAGTTGAGAATGCGCGCTAGGAGCTTGGTATTCCACATTTACCAGTACCTCCGCACTAACCAGATTTGAATTGCATAGAACATGCATGGGATATGCTCCAAAGAAGATTAGATAATCATCAACCTACCCCAGAATCCTTAAATGATCTGAGAGAGCTTCTGCCCCGTTTATGGAACCAAATTCCTCAAGAAATGTTCAACAACCTCGTGTGTAGTATGCAAAGAAGATGCCAAGCTGTAATTGATGCCCGTGGAGAACATACATTGTATTGATAGTCCCAAAATGCTTGAATTCTCTGGGAATAAAATTTCGTTATTTTTGTTGATTTTTTGGCCACCCTGTATACGCTGCAGACCTACAGGCTGAAATTGATTTGTAACTTGAAATCATATTTATATGAATTTTCATCACAAAAATCTTATTTTAACTATATTTTTTTGCAATTTAAGTCAATATCCCCAACTCATGTGGAGCAGTTTAATTGCACTACCTATAGAAACCTATAATTTTCATGTATAAATCAACGTGATACCATTGTAGAATCACGCTGCACTCTTAAAATTTTCAGACAGATGATAACTACGAGAAAACCTACATAAAACAGCTCAAAAAATTTGCAAAACATGAAATCAAACAAGCAAAACTCGAACAGAAAACAGAAGGAAAATCAAGGAGAAAAGAACTCAATCTCTATCAAGGTAAGAACACAAATATACTAAGGGATACAGATAAAAAGGGTACCAGTTAAATTTTTTGACAGCTGTCAAAACAAATTTTGTCAGCTGTCAAAGAAATCGCCCATGATCCCAAGTTTGTTATTACAGAAATCCACAAATTTCGTTCAGCAATATCAATAAAATTAATTGAATGTTTAGCCTCAAGTAAAGTTTCCTGTTCTTTCAAGGAAAATGGTTGAGAAGGTTCTCCTACCTATGGAAACATACAGTTGGACGACTAGGTGAAGACTGGGTCTTCTTAGCCTTTCTTGGTTTTATCATGGCTCTAATCAGTTATGGAATAGACAAGCTGGTCCTGTTGTTCTCCAGCTGTAAGTTTACTTCAGTCAAGGGGCTGTTTTATGCACTTAGGCTTAAACGAAACTGATCATCAAGTTTCCTCTTTCAGCAAGGATGTATCTTTACAAACTGGGCTTCAACATGAGCTCCAGATACTTTGGATGGATCTTACTGCCATTCGGCCTCATCATGTTCAACGTAGGGTTCGTTTATATGGTAGGACCTCAGAGTGCAGGTATGCAAAAAATTCATTGTTAAACTGCTGAGGGTCCAATGGCAAATCAAACTTTCTTTCAGGGTCTGGTCTTCCAGAGCTCAAAACAATACTAAGAGGTGTGGTACTGAAGGAATATCTTACATTCCGAGTACTAGTTGCCAAGATATTTGGCATAGCTTGCACCATAGGTTCTGGCATGCCTCTAGGTAAAGAGGGGCCTCTAGTGCACATGTCGAGTATAGTCACAACCTTGTACGCCAAATTTTTATCGAAAATGCGGCATTTTCATGGAGAACAAGTCAGGAAGACTGAGATGCTAGCTGCTGCTTGCGCTGTAGGAGTAGCTACAACATTCGCCGCACCTATTGGAGGTAAAAAATAATACCGATGACTAGTTGAGACTGAGGTACTCGGATTTTTAGGTGTCCTGTTCAGCATCGAAGTAACCACAGCTTACTTCGCGGTGAGGAACTACTTCAGGGGTTTCTTTGCAGCTGTTTGTGGTGCCATAACATACAGGCTTCTAGCCGTTTGGATAGATGGCATGAAGACTTACACTCCTGTGTTCAAAACGAACTTTCTGGTGGAGTTACCATTTGATCCGCAAGAACTCATCGCCTTTGGACTGATGGGGTGAGTCAAAAACATGCTGGTCTTCAAATTGTAAACATAGAAATAAGAAGGAGTGTTCAAATCTTTGTCCTTTCATCAGAATAGCATGTGGCTTTGGTGGTGCGCTCTACTGTTGGTGTCACAGAAATTACGTCCTTTTCACCAAAAGAAATAAATTCCTGGTGTGGCTCAATGGCTGCTGGTAAGCCTTATGCTCAAATCAGGATGAAAACTCAACTTAAAATCATGAATTCTTCCAGTCGTTTCGTGTACCCAGGTTTCGTGGTTCTAACAGTGTCCTCCATAACTTTTCCGCCAGGCATTGGAAGATATCTAGCAGGTCATCTTGCACCCAAAGGTCACGTGGACAACCTATTCGCCAACTTCACTTGGATGTCTGGAAACTTGACAGATTCTCAAGAAATTATACTCGACAACTGGAGAACCAACAGAACGGGACCTTACCTTCATCTGCTGAGTTTCATGGGCTTCATGGTGAGGAAAACAAGCTTCACATACCTACTTGAAACTTATTTGGGGGCACGGCAGTGGCCCCGCCAAGTCGAGCGCGAAGCAAACACTGCCGTACTATCTTTACCCGAACCATTTCGCCGCATTTTCAAGCCCCTATTTGAGAACCTCCGGATGAGACCAGAACGCCGAAATTTTCGTCATCCAGTAAGCTATAATCACGTACTCAAAATCCGAAATTTCAAGTATGTAGGTCATTTAGTTCCGAAGTTACGCGAAAGCAAAGTTTCGCATTTTCGACCCTAATTCACTCATGATCATCAAAATAGAACTAGTACTTCCCATGAACTCAGAGAGCTGAAATTTGGTACATAGTTAGGGTTTAATGGCCACATGAAGGGAAAATTATAAAAACTAGGATAATCGAAAATCTGTTGGCACGTCACGTGAGCTCACGTGCTATCACGTCATCTTCGCAAAATGTGCAACCACAATAATGTATGGAAGTTTATGCGCTTGGAAACACATTGTTATCATACTCAATATGTGAATATCGACTTTAGAATATAAATTGCAAAAAAATAATAATCGGGTCATCAGTCTTATACACAGTGATATTTTTACTGTCTCATTTATTGTTCAAGGAAACGATAGGTTTTCGAAAGCTAGGCCGGAACAATAAATGAGACAGTAAAAATTATCACCGTGTATAAGACTCGATTATTATCCTTTTTTCAATTATTATCATTTCACGCATTCACGAAGTAAGCATCTGCTGTCACTTGATAGCACACCAGAACTACCCGCAAATTTACATTTTCTAACCGTAAGTGATATCACGTCGGATATTTTGTGAAGTGATTGATGAAGTGAAAATGGATGAAAATTTGATCGAACTTGTCAGGCTTCATGAAGTGATCTATGATCATTCTTCATCAGAGTACAGGGATTAGAATGTACGACAACAAGCTTGGGTGCTGGGTGCTCATTCAACAATTGTTGTACTATTTGAGGTAATCCTCCCACTTCTTCTCTTAGTTTATTTATTTGGTGAATCAAATCTCTTCTATCAGAATCACCAGCAATAGCAGTTATGTTCTCTATATCTTCTTTCCATTCCGTCTTCGGAAGCTCTTGCTTGATGAAGAAGAAACTGTGTTTCGCTCTGTATCACTGAATATGAAAATGCTATGAAATTTATGTGCAATATAGAACGTCTATTGCTCTTCAGAAAAAACATCATCAGATGGGTCTGCGGTGGTTAGATTGGGAGAGAAAAAATTGAATCCGAAAAAGAATCGGGTAAGAGATGGGCTATATGGACAAGTTTGGTATCAAACTATAGGTTTTCGAGGACGCTGAAATCAATAAAAAATAATCGGAGGCTCTATCTACCATAGTTCAAAACCGACAAAAAATAAAGATTTGTAATAAAAAAACTACTCTTAAAAAAAAGTGTCAAATAAGAAAATCTAATAAAATAGATCAATATGCCCACGTTTCTACAAAAAGAAGTGAAATCCCACCAAAAACATTCTGTAAAAACTAGCCAAGTCTCGATGGAGCTGCTTATTTATCTCTAAAAGGTAATGAAATCTAGAAAAAGTCGAGCCAAGTTTAAGGCTCCTTACTGCGATTTCTTTATTATTATAGTTAATGTTGTGTGACTTGGCCGTTGAAGGGTACACAAGGGTACAAAACCAGGTGCTCCATGACACCATTGCACCAATCTGTCGCCAGAAACGCAACCCATTGACGATGAAAAATTGCCACTTGGAAAACGTTCATTCAATTGTAGGCTTGATAAAGCTGCGTATTCAATAATACGAGCCTGAAACAAACAGTATAAAAAATTATTTCCAGTACAGAGGTACTTCTAATCATTGATAGAAGACCGTCTGTACGTCTATTTTATTTTAGATCGGTGGTCGATTTGACGCTCCAAAAAGAAGGGAGCAGAATTCAGCATTGTCAATGCTGAATGCATATGTGTTGCACAATCAACAACAGCCTAAAATGAGACACTAGCGTCCAATTACCAATACCAGCATGGGCTATTATCTCGCTTAACAAACATTGGTAGTTACAACAGATATAGCATTACGTGTAAACAAAATTGACTTGTACCCACTAACGTATAAGAATGTTCAACGGCCAAGTCAAACAACATTAACTATAATAATAAAGAAAGCGCAGTAGGGAGCCTTAAACTTGGCTCGACTTTTTCTAGATTTCATTACTTTTTAGAGATAAATAAGCAGCTCCATCGAGACTTGGCCAGTTTTTACAGAATGTTTTTGGTGGTTTGATTTACTGATTTCTTATTGAAATAAAGAAGACTTTGTACAGTGTCGAATTTAACTGCAATGTCTCATTTCAGTTCCTCATGTCAATCTTTGCCTCAACAATGCCAGTACCAAATGGAACATTTATACCAACATTCAGGTTTGGAGCAGCTTTTGGACGAATAATTGGAGAAATAATGGCCACATGGTATCCTGATGGTAAATTAAATCAGTATCCACCCAAAGTTAACTTCCTTAATCGCATATTCGCATGCCACAAAATTAACTTCCTTCTGTTCCTTGGTAGTCTTGAAATCATATCTTGATATGCAATTAGGTGATATCAAGTGCACGGATCGAATTGAGGTTGAAAGGGAAAACGTGGGAAGTCATTCAGTTCTTAACTATCTTCTTATATGTTGTGCAATAGTAGACAATCCATATTGAATTAAAATTTAATGCATAGTCTTCTAATGGCTCTAGGGTTCTTCTATGGCGGACGAAACGTACACGTTATACCAGGAGGTTACGCCACAGTGGGTGCTGCAGCTTTCACAGGTGCTGTCACCCAAACAGTATCTGTGGCAGTTATAGTATTCGAAATGACGGGTCAAATCAGCCATGCCATTCCAATCTTGATAGCGGTCCTCATCGCAGTAGGCATATCGACCAAACTTGGACCTAGCTGCTACAACAACGTCATTATAATCAAGAAGTTGCCATACCTTCCAGATCTTCTACCAAGCGTTTCAAGTAATCTGAATCTCATAGGGTCTTCAAAACTTACTGGGCTAACTGTTATTTTCTCTAGAGATGTACACTGTTTGCGTTGAAGATTTCATGGTGACTGCTGTGAAGTACGTCCATTTGGAAATGACTTACGCGGAACTTGAAGCTGTTCTCAAAGAGAATCCGAAGTTAAAAACCTTTCCTATAGTTGAGAATGGAGACAACATGATACTCCTAGGTTCCACTAAAAGAAACGAGCTGATTAAATTGCTAGAAGAACAAACTGGTAGAAAGAGAAGATTAGAGCACATATTTAAAAAGATGTTTCAAGAATCTCAAGAAAGCTTCTCCACAGTAGACAAAAAGACTGAAGTTGCTACAGAAATAAACAACAGGTTGTCTACTTACGATAATCAGATGCTTAGGCATTCAGTGGTAAGTACTTCAATGAAGAGGAAGGAATATAAATAAAGAAGTTTTTCGTAGTCAACACCAGGTATTTTTGAAGGAGAAAGCTATGTCACTGTTGACGGTACTATGGTTGAAGACGATGACCGATTTGAAAAACGCAAGGAGAAAGCTTTTCGGTCTATATTCAGGTGAGGTAAAAAATTGCAGATTTTCCAAAAGCTAAAAATCATTGATCTATAGTTGGATCATCTCAATGTTCCTTCTCATAACTCTAAATTTTCCAGGAGAGTACCAAAGAACCAGGGAAGCTTCAGATCTTTGCTTGGTAGCTCAAAAGGATCCAGTATTGTTTCAGCCAAAGGCAAAACCTTAATGGTAAACAAAGATTGTTTTGATCAAAAAAAGTTTCTTCAACACTTTCCTTGCAGCTTAAACATCCCATCAAGGACATGTCAAAGATGGAGCGTAAAGAATGGGAGGAAATCCAAATGGCATGCTTGATTGATTTCTCGAACTGCTCTGTAGATCCAGCACCTTTCCAGCTAGTGGAACGTACTTCTTTACTTAAAGTGCATTCTTTATTTTCCTTGATGGGTCTAAACCAAGCTTACGTAACAGCTATAGGAAGGTTGGTTGGCGTTGTAGCCCTAAAAGAATTGCGGAAAGCCATTGAAGATGCTAACAGCGGCATTTTGAGGCCCAGTGAAATATTATTGCAAGATTCGTACCTAGGATTCAAAGATTCCAGTTTTCAGGATTATGTGTGATGATTTGATGTTCAGAGGAGTTATAGTTATAAACTACCATTATGCAATGTTGTGGATTAACATTGGTCTTAAAGAAAATGGTAATATTCGTACAAATGTGGAGTTAATATTCCAATAAATATTTTTTCAACAATTTTGTAGTCATTTCCCTCGCGACTTCGATTATGGTTTTTTTCAGGTCAAAATCTGAAAGATTCTAGATAGGCCATTGGTCCGCAAGCAAAAAGAAGATACGACCACTGGAGCGGGACCTATGACGATTTGAAATTCGAAAAAATGCCATTTGAGGTTTTTGAGGGGTCTTATCCCTTTGTCATTTTTCACCCAAAAAGTTGACATTTTCGAAATCGATTTTATTATTTCTAGAGATACTTTGGACAATGCCGATTAACAATATAAAAACAAAAAGTGGATACGACCACTGGAGCGGGAGCTATGACGATTAGAAATTCGAAAAAATGCCATTTGACAGGTGAAAATCTAAACTATGATAGATAGCGACTTGAATTTATTTTCATTGGATAGACCGTCCTCGAAAATTTATATTTTGATACCAAACATGTCCATATAGGCCTTCTTTGAGTCGGAATTAAATGGTTTTATTTTTTCCAAATTTCATTTTCGAGTTATGTTCAGGCGCTCAGAGCACTCAAAGTATAGGTGGTACTGATCAGTCTAATGGGTATTCTGCATGATTCGAATCAGTAGTAGATCGTCAAGATTGAAAAAGGGCTTTGATTTCGCCAGGGATTTCTTGGTGATGACAAATATGGTGTTTTTGGGGGGTCTAACCCCTTTGTCATTTTTCACCCAAAAAATTGAAATTTTCGATATCGATTTTATTATGTTCAGAGATACTCTGGACAATGCTGATTAACAAGGTAAAAACAAAAAGTGGATAGGATCCCAACAAGGGGAGTTATGACGATTTGAAATTTCGGATTTTTGAAAAAATGCCATTTGACAGGTGAAAATCTAAACTATGATAGATAGCGACTTGAATTTGTTTTCATTGGATAGACCGTCCTCGAAAACCTATATTTTGATACCAAACATGTCCATATAGGCCTTCTTTGAGTCGGAATTGAATGGTTTTATTTTTTCCAAATTTCATTTTCGTGTTTGGATCAGGCGCTCAGAGCACTCAAAGTATAGATGGTACTGATCAGTCTTATGGGTATTCTGCATGAATCGAATCGATACTACATCGTCGAGATTGAAAAAGGACTTTGATTTCGCCAGGGATTTCGTGGTGGTGACGAATATGGTGTTTTTGGGGGGTCTTACCCCTTATGCATTTCTCACCCAAAAAGTTGGAATTTTCTAAATCGATTTTATTATTCTTAGAGACACTTTGGACAATGCTGATTAACAATATACTAACAAAAAGTAGAAACGACCATTTGAGCGGGAGCTATGACGATTTGAAATTCGAAAAATTGCCAGTTGACAGTTGAAAATCTAAACTATGATAGATAGAGCTTTTGATTATTTTTCATTGAAATCAGCGTCCTCGATAACCTATATTTTGATACCAAACTTGTCCATATAGACCTTTTTTACCCGATTTTTTCTTATTTTTTGTTATGCATTTTTCATTTTCGAGTTCTGTTCAGAGGTTCACAGCACTCAAAGTAAGGGTGATACTGATCGTCTTAATCGGTTTTGTGAATGGCTAGGGATTTCGTGGTGATGACATGTAAACATAAAAAGATACAAGACAATGTTCATTACATGAATAAAAAGTATTTATTAAGACAATGTACATATCAACAAATAAATAAAAGCTTCATTTCATAACAAAATATATACAACGAATCAGCTGTATAAAATTATACTTAAAAAAACTATTCTATATAGGTTAGGAATTGACATAATACGACCAAATACTTTCCTGTCTTAAACAATAGCGTCAACTTCATTTCTAAGCACTTGTAGACGTTCGATGACACTGTCTATATATGGACGCTCTGAAGGGTTCACTTGGAGCATAAATTTTATGAAATCATGGACGTTCTGAAAGAATAGAAGCATATTTAAATCAATAAACCTTGAAAATTATGAAAAATAAAGACGCATCTATATCGAAGACAAAGACTAGAGAAAACCGTACCTCTTTGAAAGGCCCATCTTCAATCAGCGGTACAGTTCCAGATATGACAGCCAAATTAACTGAATCTCCTCTTTCATGAACAACATCAAACGGCGACTTAAAGTAACATAAAGCGTACAAGATACAACCCAAACTCTGAAAAATACAAGAATAAACACTAATTCTCGTTTCTTAAACAAGATCGTACCCATATATCTGTTCTTTGATCTATAACGCAATAACTTTCAACATGGAACAGCTCGGGAGCTCTGTAAGTCATCGAACACCTTTCTGCGGCCAAATCTTGAAGCTTTTGGGCATCTTGGGCTCCGCATATTTGAACTTGAGCAGGCGCGCAAGAACCTGAAAGAAACAATTTTTCTAGTGAAGAAACGATAAGCATTGTAGGGAGCAGAATTCAAAATGTTTAAATCTTTACCCAAATCCATGATGATTGGTACCATGCCTTCTGACAAACAGACGTTAGCTGTCTTTAAATCCCTGTGAGCTAACGGTTCTGGACTAAAATTATGAAGATATTTCACCCCTTGGCATATCTCACTGAACAGTCTCAATATTTCTTTAATATCTAGATAGTTTTTGGAGAATGATCGCACAACCAGATAATCATGAAGAGTACCAAAAGAAAAATATGGTAACACCAAGAAAGCTTCCGATGTTGCATTTATCACTATGTCTGCAGATCCTACAATGAACTTCCTTTTGGTGCATTCTTGTCAATTTCGAAATATTCTCACCTTTGAATGCGGAGTCAATCAGTCCTATTATATTTGGATGTTTTATTTTTTTGTAATAGTTTATTTCTTGCATTGCCACCTTCTGATCATCTACACTGTGGCATTTTATCCGTTTTAATGCATAAAACTTTTTCGTTGATGTGTTCTCTACCAAATGAACAGTAGAAAAACCTCTGGAATATAATTGAAAATGAACATAGACATAAGGAGAGAATTTAATTTCGTATCAATTTGTACAATGATGAAAAGAAACTAACGCCAGTGATACAAAGCACAACATCCGAAATCTCTAGAGCAGTCTTACCCCTTTGTCATTTTTCACCCAAATAGTTAACCTTTTCGAAATGGATTTTATTTTTCTTAAAGATACTTGACAGGTGAAAATCTAAAATATGATGGATAGCGACTTGAATTTGTTTTCATTGGATAGACCGTCCTCGAAAACCCATATTTTGATACCAAACATGTCCAAGTAGGCCTTCTTTGAGTCGGAATTAAATGGTTTTATTTTTTCCAAATTTCATTTTAGAGTTTTGTTCAGACGCTTAGAGCACTCAAAGTATAGGTGGTACTGATCAGTCTAATGGGTATTCTGCATGATTCGAATCGGTAGTAGATCGTCAAGATTGAAAAAGGACTTTGATTTCGCCAGGGATTTCTTGGTGATGACAAATATGGTGTTTTTGGGGGGTCTAACCCCTTTGTCATTTTTCACCCAAAAAGTTGAAATTTTAGATACCGATTTTATTATGCTCAGAGATACTCTGGACAATGCTGATTAACAAGATAAAAACAAAAAGTGGATAGGATCCCAACAAGGGGAGTTATGACGATTTGAAATTTCGCATTTTTGAAAAAATGCCATTTGACAGGTGAAAATCTTAACTATGATAGATAGCGACTTGAATTTGTTTTCATTGGATAGACCGTCCTCGAAAACCTATATTTTGATACCAAACACGTCCATACAGGCCTTCTTTGAGTCTACTTTTAATTGTTTTATTTTTTCCAAATTTCATTTTCGAGTTTTGTTCAGACGCTCAGAGCACTCAAAGTATAGGTGATACTGATCAGTCTAATCAGTATTCTGCATGATTCGAATCGGTAGTAGATCGTCAATATTGAAAAAGGACTTTGATTTCGCCAGGGATTTCTTGGTGATGACAAATATGGTGTTGTTGGGTATCTAACCCCTTTGTCATTTTTCACCCAAAAAGTTGAGATTTTCGATATCGATTTTTGTAGGCTCAGAGATACTCTGGACAATGCTGATTAACAATATGCAAACAAAAAGTGGATACACCCACTGGAGCGGGAGCTATGACGATTTGAAATTCAAAAAAATTCCATTCGACAGGTGAAAATCTAAACTATAATAGATAGAGCTTCGGATTATTCTTCATTGAATTCACCGTCCTCGAAAACCTATATTCAATACCAAACTTGTCCATACAGGCCTTTTTTTATCCGATTTTTTCTTGTTTTATGTTTTGCATTTTTCATTTTCGAGTTTTGTTCAGAGGCTCACAGCACTCAAAATAATGGTGATGCTAATCGCCCTTATGGGATTTGTGAATGGCACGAGTGGGTAGTAGATCTTGCAGATAGAAAAAACGCCTTTAGATTCGCTAGGGATTTCGTGGTGATCACGAATATGGTGTTTTTGGGGGGGTCTTACCCTTTTGTCATTTTGCACACAAAAAGTTGACATTTTCGAAATCGATTTTATTATTCTTAGAGATACTTTGGAAAATGCTGATTAACAATATACAAACAAAAAGTGGATACGACCACTGGAGCGGGAGCTATATGACGATTTTGAAATTTGTAAAAATGCCATTCGACAGATGAAAATCAAAATTATAATAGATAGAGCTTCGGATTATTTTTTATTGAATTTAGAGCAGGAATTCAACATTTACTGATAGCACTAAGGTGAAGGTGTTGTATTTTAATAGTGAAAATTTTGAATTTTTCATATTCGAATGTCCTTTTGAAATTCTAGGTGAAATTGTGTTGTCATTATGTATGTAATGATGACTCCTGATCATCAATTCTTGATCGAATATTGAAATAATGATGCTCATTCTGATTTAATACTGGAATAATTTGGACTAATACTGTTCTTCCCCATTTACATAAATTGGATTATCATAACACCATTATTGAATGTATTAACGAAAAGACATCATTTTTCAGTCAGTCACGATGAAACTCATATGGATCTTCACACTTTATATCAGTTCAACATCACCAAACAACATAAAAAGAGTATTCGAAGTATTTTTTCATGATCACCCACAAATTTGCTACATTTCGTTAGAAAAAAACCATCAGCAGACTTTTGAAAAACTGCCAGGGGAAATATGGTTATCAGAGCAAAAGAGTATCACATGTTCTGGGTACAAGAATTTTGTCATTTTGGGTTATAACGAGAACGTAACAAAAACGATGGAGGATTTGCAGGAATTTATTCCAGTTCTATCAAGAATTCTTGTGATATCAAAAAACTTAAATCCACATTTGAGAAATTTACAATTCATCATTCTAAAGAAAAACTGGGATTTGATAATCTACCAAGATTCAGATGAAACAAACTACTTAAAACCAGTACATCCACCATTCTCTTCAAAATACTCCATCTGCCACCTCTCAAAAACCCTTCGATGCTCCGAAAATACACCAAACATCTTCAATTTCGTCCAAAATCGACCCCACCTCGATCCCAACGAAATTCTACGGGCCCTGAACAGAACCCTGACGGTGGTCACCATCCAAAACCCTCCCTACACGATAATCAACAACGATACTCACATCACAGGCGTCGAAATTGAAGTGTTGAAGATTATTTTCCAACACCCGATAGAATGGAAGGTTTTGAGCAAGACGTCCCTTTCAAAGATACCAGTATCTCAGAATCCTTGGATTAACATAAGTCGGGAACTGATGGAAACTGAGGATGGGGCAGATCTTTCGGTCAGTTCTTTGTGGATGAGGTGGTATGCTCATGATATAACGGTTCCTTGGGGTCAGCAATGCATCACGTTCATCGTGAAGCGTCCAAAGCTGTATTCTGAGCTTTGGTTCCTGTTTCAGAGCCTTTCGCTGAGATTATGGTTGGTTGTTGCGTCGTTCTTAACGTTTATTATTGGAGTTTTGACAGCAATTCAATCGGGGTTGGTACCGGAAGAGATTTTGATTAAACACGATACAGGGAAGACTATACTGGACATCCTCAGAACCTTTGCAGGTTCCTCCATGACCAGGAATCTCTCCGGACTCAACAATCTTCTACGTATAATCTTCCTGCTGTGGCTACTTCTCTGCTTAATCATGACGACCTGCTACAACGCTGGTCTCACCACCTCTTTGAAATACCCAAAATTAACGAAAGAAGTTAAGGACTTCCGAGACATGATAGACCAGAAGATCCACTGGATGGACGAAACCGACGGGGCTTCTCACTTCATGTCCACTTCCGACGACGACATCTCTGAATCCCTTGCGGCACTATACGAAAGCGATCCTAACAAGACTTTCAGAGATTCCAAGCTTGCCGAAGGAGACTACGGCTTCAGAATCGATCATTTACCGGGTGGTTACGTGAGGAACATAGGAGGAATCGACCAAACCATCTTGGAGAAGTTTCAAATAGCGCAGGGGTGTTACGCCAACGTCCACATGGTCCTAGGGTTGAAGCCGGAGTCTCCTTTCAAAGAATTCTTCGACGATGGAATCCTCAAGATGACTCAACACGGTTTCATGGATCGTTGGTACCGCAAATTTGCGGTGATGAAGAGGTCGAGGGCCATGTTCGAATTATCCTCCCCTAATACAGGGGAGAGGGCTGAAACTTTGGATTTTGGAAAGATGAAAGGGGTTTTTCTGCTTCTTCTTTTTGGTTTGGGGATTGCTATAGTGGTTTTCGTTTATGAGGTTAAGTTTAGCAGAAACTAACCCGTTAGCAAGTACATGTGGTATTCCACAGGGATCGGTATTTGTGCCACCTTTTTTTAAATTCCAAATTTTAATCGTAGATGACACCAAAAAAATAGTGGAAACCTTTCTTCACAAAATATTTCATTCTGTACAGACACTGCAGTTTTTCCTATTCCTTCATTAATAGATGTCAAGGCGATACAATTTTTTTATCAAACATTTAACAGTGAGTCGTCCATTGATCTTTTAAGAATTAGGTAACTAAGAGAAAGAGTAATCTCTCATGATTCAACCAGGAATTTCTTATCACAAAATTTCCAGGTGAACTTCCTGGTATTATAATTTGGAATAACTTAGACCAAGAGCCAGTGACCAATTTTCATATGTCATTTCATAACTCACCAAAATTTACTTGTTCAATATTCAATATCTGCTCGAAAATAAAAACCATTTCTGCCAGCCCATAATGGCCGGAGTAGACTACCATAAGCGCTCAAAGAGGCCAGAAAATTAGGTTCAACTATGTCATAGTATCATACACAAAACTTTCAGGAACTGTTATTGATAATATATTGAATCTATAAAAAATAATGACAAAACTTTTTCGTCCCTCCTAAGTGTTGGCAAAACTCTTTGAAAATTCATTAAGAACAGCTGTACTTAGGTATGTCATTTCAGTACGCTCGAAATTTACAGGAAATAAAGAAAATGTGTCTAGAAAGCGAATTATAATCATGACAGAAATTTTTTACATCACGAACCATCTGCCAGAACGAGAAATGTTGCCGCGCAAATGCGAGCGAAATGAGCTTATTCATATTTGCAAGTCAGACCTAGAGCGCATATTGGGCATTTACGAGACTCATCAAAAGTTGATAGAAAATTATGTGGATGAAGCTTAAATTCTTTCATGAAATTAGAGAATTTGTTTTCAGATTCATTTACCTGATCCGATGATAAGGGTATTCGCTATGTACTCGTAATACTAAAGCTCACTGTGAAAGTCTTATACTCTCTTTTACTACTTTTAGTCTACCCAACTTTTGGGATTTTCACTGCCCTGATGGTTTATTTTTTACCCCTTAATGTGACTGAGATCTTACACTTCTTTGAATGTTTCGTAAGTCACACAGGTATACTCAAGACCTCCTCAATCCATTCGAAAAATTCTTGGAGCTCAGTTCAGATTCGAGCATAAATTCTTCTAACACTGTCAATGTTTATTAATAGTCTGTTGGTGAAAATATTTTTACTCATTTGTTGAGAACTAACCATTATAATATTGATGAAACTGAGGATTCAGATGATTCTTCATTCATTGAAAATGTCAACCAAGATGACGACGATGAGGAAACAAATTTTGAGTATGCGTAGGAAGAGCATATTTTTTTGAATAGTTTATTACTAAAAAAAATATTTTTAATGTTAAAAATAAACACCTTTAATTTATTCCTTTAATTGACAATAATACATGCCCAATATGAGCTCTAAGTCTGACTTGTAAATATGAATAAGCTCATTTCGCTCGCATTTGCGCGGCAACATTTCTTGTTCTGGCAGATGGTTGGTGATGTAAAAAATTTCTGTCATGATTTTAGTTCTCTTTCTAGGCACATTTTCTTTATTTCCTGTAAATTTCAAGCTTACTGAAATGACATAAGTACAGCTGTTCTTAATGAATTTTCAAAGAGTTCTGCCAACACTTAGGAGGGACGAAAAAGTTCTGTCATTATTTTTTATAGATTCAATATATTATCAATAACAATTCCTGAAAGTTTTGTGTATGATACTATGACATAGTTGAACCTGATTTTCTGGCCTCTTTGAGCGCTTATGGTAGTCTACTCCGGCCATTATGGGCTGGCAGAAATGTTTTTGTTTTCGAGCAGATATTGAATATTAAATAAGTGAATTTTGGTGAGTTATGAAATGACATATGAAAATTGGTCACTGGCTCTTCCTCTATAAAAAATAATTGATTGATTTCATTTAAAACAATGTAATCATTCAGAGTATAAAAGAATTTCTGTATATTACTCTTACTCATACTGATCAAATATATTGTAACAACTATATCAACAGCTGTTCTTCAGTTATTCGAATATCTGCAATTATTAATGATCTATAATGTATTACTGATATGCCTCAAGTTCTAAAGAACGCCATTAATTCTTAATTCAATAATAATAATAATAAGAACCTAATCGTACAGCAAAGCACCCAAAAAATCTGAATGTTTTGTGTAAACTGTTATCACTCACCCATCTCCAAGGTGTTCCTTAACAATATATCTTACACCATTGATGTTTATAACTTCTTTGGAACATATACAGCCCATTTTCATAATAATACTTAAGCCTAACGTGTTCATTTCAGGAATAACTAATTACTAAACCATATTTTAAAAATTATCCACATAACCTCTATTCCCTACTTGACAGCTATTCGTGACCCTGACAGAATAGAGCGCTGCTATCAGGAAGCGGTATGGATCAATAAAGGAGGACATACACTACAAGATTATATTTTTCGATACTCGATTCCGAAGAATCTTACTTGATAAAGGTTCCTATGATTAAATGAATGCTCTAATTTGTATATTTGGTTGGTCTTATTTTATGCTTTTAGTATACTTTAACATAGTCTAATTTAGAGGTAAGTTCATCATATTACTAGCAACGTAGCATATGATGGAATATTTATTAGATACCACTGATGAATAATAAGAACAAAACGTGTATTGGGTAATATGTTTGTTATATTTTTAGATTACTTAGTCCTCTATTTTTTTGCTTCGATCTTATGTCACCTACAACGAATATTTTGATCGATACTACTCCTACTCACGGAAAAAATCCTTCTGGACTGTTTAAAGTACATCTCATCGTGAAAGACTAGATATAAAAAATTTGGGATCTATCCTCATAGTTATATTATAAAGGTAAAACTCTCAATCAAACTGTACGTTGAGTACTATGATGTGCGGTCTCCTTTAAATTTCGCACGAAGAGATTTGACAGCTAACAGCTGAGCCGGCCTCTTGTTTGTCATCCTTCGATGATAACAAACAATAAAATAGCAAATATACATTCAAAAACTGCATCTTTTCAAAACTTCCATCGCATTCAAATTAATTTTCAACGAAGAGTCTAAATCCTCAAGAGCTGCGAACTCTTTAAGAGCCTTCTTCGGCGCCTGTCGAGATCCATATGCGAAATTTTCGGGGTGGGTGAACGCCTCTTACTATCGATTATTTTGGAGACTTGTTGCATCGGCAAACTCATGAGTTCAGAATCCGAGAGTTTGTTGGAAGAAGAAGGTCCATCTACCAGTCTGTTAAGGTAGGATTTTTTTTCAAATCTCTCATTTGGCTACATTCCGTGGAAATGGAATTTTACTGATAAAGTTCGCATATTTTCGGAAGTCATATATGCAAATTAATTCATTTTCTACAATATGTAACGCAATAAAGAGTTAACAGACAGTTTGAATTTTAGAATATCAGTGTCCATTTATGTTTGTTGATTTACTGTATCAATTTTTATTGTACAATTTTAATTTTGAATTTTTTCTTCTGAAATTCTGGTAAGTATCTTCGGACGAACCATGAAATAATAAGATGAAAACTCATTAATCGAACAAAAACATTTAAAAATAGCTTAAATAACCGCACAAATATGTTACCTACTTGTTGTATTTATAGAACGTAATTAAACCAAATGATAGGCACTTTAGGTAACTGCAAAGGAAAACATATTTCCAATACACTTTTTTACCTTATTATTTCGTATTTGAGAACTATATTCCATTATAATTGCTGCATTATCAAGAAACACCGGAAGAACATCAGAAAGAAAAAACAATTATTCTTCCATTATATCGTATATATTTTACAGATTTATAATAAATTTCAACTGGATTGAAAACAGTTTCAAAATATTGAGAAAATAACCATTGAGTAGAGTTTTCATATGAACTCTGATACCTACTTCAAGAACAAATTCATAGTATCGTAGTAGTAAGATTGTCGGTTGAATCTGAAAGGATCAATTTTTGTTTGCCTTGGTTCAATTTTGTCAGTGAATGTATATTGCAGATTGTTTGCACCAAAAAAGATATTGATCAACGCTTGAGAAACTCATTATTTATTGTTAGTCAAGTAGGCAGTGTTCAGCAAACCGTGCCTTCATTTCTACTCGTTTATATTCAGACTGGACTAACGCAATATTTCTTTGATGGAATTCACATCAATTATACTCTGTATATTCGTGAAATTGAATGCATATTTTTATTCTTCATTTGGAAATTAGAAATTTTTCCTAACGATAAAATTTATTGGCACTCAGACTAAAATAGAAAAAATATAATTTATTCTGTATAACTATTTTTTTTTCAAAATAACGAATTTTTAAACTCTACTCGCTCGGGGGGCATTGATGAAAAACAAACCAAATACACCGACAAATATTCGATATCTACATTCTACACATAGTTAATGGTTTGTTCGACATTGCATGTGTTCATTTTGTATCCATGTTGTATGGTGGAGAGTGAATTTCAGTATTTTGTCCTATAAAATGACAATATTATATGCCTTCTCTATATTTATTGGTTCATTTCATGGAAAAATCGAGGAAATACTTTTTTCTCAGCCGTCGTATTTAGAAAATAACATTTTTATAAAGGAAATATTAATTTGTATTTTATTCCAAGCGTCCTATACCTCTTTCATTTCCAGGCTTATCCATTGAATTCTTCATGGTTTATTACCTCGTTTTATTGTTTGTCTATGGTATATTAAATTATTTATTCGAATTATTCCCGTGAAATACATCAAAATCCATTTGTCCATCAAACTTTGTAACTAGAAATAATAATTTGTTCACCGATTTGAAATTGTGTTCGTTCATTGCATAATTATAATAACTGCAGGAAGGTTATCTAAATATTTTGTTTCTGATACAGGTCACAATATTTTATCAGTAATAACATGACAAAATTATGATTCCATGTGACTCTCAGATAAATGCCGATTTCATTGAAACAATCAATAGAGTAGAACATTTCTCAAATCGTATCACCTTCTAAATGTATTCTGATTCGGTTCATGAAAATAAAAAAAAAATGCTAAATTATGATTCAATGAGAGCAATTCTTTTTCGTTCCTATTTCAATTTTTCACTTTTTTGATGGGCTATAGGTACGGAATCCTAAAAAAATCCAAAAACGGTATCCCACCATTGAAATCGAAGCGTTTCAAACAATATCATCCTTCACCACAAAATATTGATAATAGTAATCGATCCTAGACAATTCCGTTTTCCTTTATGTCCAATCGAACAATCAGTTTCGAAAGATAACCAAGTTTTGAGGCGTCTTTTAACCATGTTTGCCAGGTTCACATCCTCAGAATTCGTTCCATTTCTGTAAGTTGAGTACCTTCTACCATTACTGTAATATGTAGGATATTATGTTAATCAGCTTTCAATTGAATGATAAACTGACAAAAAAGGGGAATACTAGGTTAAAACATCGAAAACTTAGGAAAAATCGTCTTGGGTAAATTCTTGCAGTTCTATTCTTCGGTATCTAGTTCATTGTTTTATGTCGACTTATTGTATTTAGGATTAATTGAATTACTCAATATTCATAGCTTGCAATATTCCAAGCGAAAAATTAATATCGTAATTTTATTCCCCTTTATGTCCAAGTCTGTTGAATGTTATTATTTTGCAATATTCTCCATGGTTCAATTTTATTTTATCCTAGAGAAAATTATTATTCTTAGTTTCTTCTCGAAGACATTCTCGTATTTATTTTAATCTCGAGAATATTCTCGTTTTTATTTTATTCTCGAGAATATTCTCATTTTTATTTTATACTCAAGATTCTCGTTTTTATTATTCTAGAAAATGTTCCCGTTTTTGTTTCATTCTGCAACATATTCATGGAAATTCCAACGTTTCTATTTTTTTCGCGATATTTTTCTTTTTATTATAATCTCGAGAAAATTGTCATCTTTAGTTAATTCTCGAGGAGATTCTCGTATTTATTTTATTCTCGAGAATATTTTCGCTTTCATTTTATTCTCGAGAATATTCTCGCTTTTATTTCATTCTCGAAAATATTCACGTTTTTATTTCATTCTCGAAAGTATATTTTCTGGGTTATTTTATCGTTTTTATTTTTCTCGCGAATATTTTTCTTTTTATTTCAGTCCCGAGAAAATTATAATTTTCAGTTAATTCTCGAAGAGATTCTCGTATTTATTTTATTCTCGAGAATGTTCTCGCTTCTATTTTATTCTTGAGTAGGGGAGCGAGGTGCTTGTTGTAACAGGGGCAAGTAGTAACAGGCTCTTTTCAATAGGATCTTAAACTTTATTGGCGTATTTCTTTGACTCGATTTTACCAATAAACCACGCCGCATAATGTTGCCATATCAACTATCCTGTCAGCCTGCGAAGTGACCGGAAATGTGCTCGTGCTTCATTTTTGCCAGGTAATATAAAATTGTACTGTCGTAAAATTTTGGTTTGCATTAATATTATCGACTAATTTCAAACTTTCTGTATCCTATTTGTACTCAAATTTATCCATCTCTGATAATGTTTAACAGTTTTTAAGATTGCTAAATTGTTTAAATAGTTATCTTGATAAATGTTAAAAATCATACCATGGGGTTAGTTGTAACAAAATTCCGGGGCTTGTTGTAACGTGTTACAACATGCCCCAAGTTATGATGAGGGTGTATAAAGTGGAAAAAGATGACAAACTCAAACGAAAAGGAAAGGGAAGTGAACAGGCAAAGGTAAATCAACAACAATAAAACTGGAGTAGACAGAGCTAAAAAAAAAGATTTCATGTTCAGATTCAGAATATGAATCAGAAGTGTGCTGTTGTCTTGTATGTATGTGGTGAAGCTTACATAGATTCAAATAGGGAAGATTGGTCGAATGTATCATTTGTAAGATGTGGGCATAATTGAGATGTGTTACAGGAGACACAATTTCTTTTATTCGTATTAAATGTAGCTCCGATGAAGAGTGAATTGAATTATGATGATTCCCGCCGAATGTTGATTCTTGTATATGCAATACTTTGTTTGATAGATTTCGAAAGGAGATAATTACTGAGCATAACTCAGTAATAAATTATTTCATTACTTTTTCTGTGATTTGAAAGTGCCATGATGATTATAAGGAGTGTTCATCTGAATGAGACTGTTAGTTACTGAATTTTCAGGTGTTGATGACTAAAAAAGTGTATTCAAGTTGATTTTCGATAAGAATTACATAATACCTACTTCAGAAAGATGTTAATTTCGTTAAAAATAAACAAAAAATATATGATCAGAACTATAATTTTTGTCTTTTTTTGTCGTTACTACTTGCCCCGGTAGACGTTACAACTTGCCCCAAGCACGAGGTAAGTTGTAACACCGCACTTCTTTCAGAAAATAATTGATTATGAAATAATGAACAATAGTTTTGGTATTATTTTCACTTGATTTGGTAGAGGAAGAGTTACAGCATCCATCCATCTTCATTCGGTAGCAATTCGATCAATGTATCTCAAGATATATTAGTTTTCATGAAAACTGTTACAACAAGCCCCTCGCTCCCCTATGTTCTAGTTCTTATTACTCTAGAAAATATTCTCGTTTTTGTTTAATCATCGAAAATATGCTTTGGAATTAAATCGTTTCTATTTTTCTCGCGAATATTTCTCTTTTTATTTCAGTCTCGAGAAAATTCTCATTTTAAGTTAATTCTCGTATTCATTCTCTTCTCGAGAATCTTCTCGTTCTTATTTTATTCTTAGGAATGTTCTTGTTTTTATAATTCTAAAAAATATTCTCGTTTTTGTTTCATATCCTCGAAAATTTTTTCTATTCTTCTCGTGTGTATTCTTCTCTTTATTTTAGTCTCGAGAACATTCTCATTTTTTGTTGTTCATTCTATACGGACATTCTCGCATTTATTTTATTCTCGCTGCTTTTATTTCCAGAAACACGCACATGGAAGCCCAAGCTGAACATACCAAAATCAAACGATACAACACCATATACACCATAACTACAGTTCTAGGCGTCACCCTAGTCGTTCTAACGTTCATATGGCTCAACCACTACCTAGGGGGTTTCTCTTTGGCGCAACCCAACACCGAATTCAATTGGCATCCTCTTCTGATGGTCACGGGAATGCTGTTTCTGTATTCCCAATGTGAGTTGTGCATTTCTGATCAATTTCCACCAAGCTAAACTAATTTTTTACAGCCATTCTGGTATACAGGACGGGCAGGAACATGAAGAAATTCAACCTGAAGTGCATCCATGCTGGTATTCACATCTCGATCGTGGTGATGGCTGCGTTAGGGTTGAAAGCCGTTTTTGATTCGCACAACTACGCTTCACCCCCTATCGCTAATCTGTATTCTCTCCATTCGTGGCTGGGAATACTGACCTTTGCCCTATTTTGCGGTCAGGTAAGAAATTTAGCTGATTATCTTCGCACTATAGAAGAAAAATATTAACAATCGAATCAGGAAATCCAAAAATATAAGCTTTATTAAGCAAATATTAAATCTCAGCAAAGCAATACCTGTTTCTAGCCCGAAGGCTGGAAAAGGACTGACTCAATTCGCAAAACCTAAAAACGCGAAGAGGTTTCTAGGGCTATGAAAGCCTCTCTTGAATGCGTCCGTCAATAGAAGGTTGAATAATTTTAATTTTTCAGCTACTTCTGGGTTTCACCACATTTTTGTATCCCGGAGCTAGCAAGGGATTCAGGGCTGCACTGATCCCTTACCACGTATCATTAGGATCTGCAGGATTTCTCATGGCTATCATCACAGCAGGGCTGGGTTTCGCTGAAAAGGTCATGTTTTTCTTGTAAGTTCAACAGCTTTCGAAATTCTTCAATTTATATTCTCACATATGAGAACTCCAAGTAAATCCCTCCACAAATGAAAATCTTTAAACCACTTTAATTTCTTACAGGGGTAACAATTATCAAAAACAGCCATTATCTGGCTTGATGTTGAACATAATTGGTGTTACAACCGTCATATTCGGCATTCTAACCCTACATCTAGTGAATGACGTCCAATATGAGAGGCAAGAAAATATCGAAGATGAAGTACCGTTGTCTGGAGAATGAGGTTATGGTTGGAAGAGACTTCAATCAATAAGTAATCAGCCTACTTAATAATCCTGTGAAGCTAAATCGATGACAATACATGATTGAGTTTCTTGCCTATTGTACCTTTTTTATTGCGGTGCTGTATTGAGAGTGATGTAAAATATTGAAACCAAATATTTTGGTGCTAATGTATTATATTTTGTTAATGTGAATATACATTTATTAGTGTTAAGCGAAAAGAGTTTGTTTAATGTTGTTTATGTTAGTTTTATTCTTCCATCCATCTTCCCATGGTGAAATTTTCACCCAACCATAAGAGAGATCTATACAAGAAAACGTTGTAAGAAATTCATTATTATTGGGTAATATTTTCTATATAGTAGTGCCCGTAGCCCAGTAGCGAGGCTTGGAAAGAAACTTTCTAGTTTACAGTGGTGGGCCACCATTTCACTGTTGGTCTGAAATTAACAGTGCTGTGCCTAAGGTGGCGTAAGTTTCTGAGGGGTCTCCTCGGGATACTTAGGAAGTATCAGTATAACCAATATACACTGCGCAAAAAAATTAACGCACATTATGAAAATCTCAAATTTATTCTACAACTGAAGGTGTTCTCAATGATAATTATTTTTATCAGAATTATGCATGCATATGTTATCCACTTTCAACATTTTTCTTCAATACAAGTGTTTTCTCCCAGCAGGAATAAAAAAAGATGATATTATCAGATTTTGAATTTATTGGCTCCATTCTAAAATCAGTTGTTCTCGATCAATTCTAGTGATCAATAGTTTTTCTTTCGTTTGATTTTATACACTCGATCGCTATGCAACGCGAAACACGCAATTTGACTCAAGAGGAATGTGCCCAAGCGGTAGTTTTGCGAGAAGAAGGGACATACACTGGAATTGCAGAAAGGTTTGGAGTTTCCATACAAGTGTGTCCAGAATGTTGCAGCGATTCAGGTAGACAGGTAAGAATGTCCGAAAACCAGGACAGGGTAGACCACGGGTAACAACTGCCATTCAAGAACGTTACTTGAGAGTTTCTTCGTTGAGACAACGGTTTGCAACCGCTCGCCTCCTTCAAAATCAGCCTGAGCAAACTCATGAGGTGCAAATTAGCACTCAGACAATAAGAAATCGCCTCAGAGAATATGATTTAAGGCCTCGTGTCGCGGCAAGAGGCCCAGCTCTTACCCCAGCCCATCGAAGGGCGCGTTTGGATTTTGCGAGAGAGCATATCCATTGGGAAGAGGCCGATTGGGAAAGAGTTCTCTTCACAGATGAGTCTCTAGATTCTGCCTCTACCATTGTGATCGACGTTCCCTTGTATACAGACGTCCACATGAAAGATATGCTCAGTGCAATTTCCTGAATACTACTGGTTTCGGGGGAGGATAGATTATGGTATGGGGTGTAATATCTTTGACTGCTCGCACAGACCTAGTGGTCGTTGATAATGGAGCTATGAATGCTGATAAGTATTTAAGGAACATTCTTGAAGAGCATGTAGTGCCATTTGTCCCATACATTGGTGAAAATTTCATTTTTATGGACGCTAATGCCAGATCCCATCGTGCGCGCATCGTTCAGGAGTACCTTGAAGAGGTTGAAGTCTCTCGAATGGAATGGCCAGCAAGAAGTCCGGATCTCAATCCGATTGAGCAGGTTTGGGACAACCTCAATAGAAGGCTGAGAAGTTCAGAAAATCATCCAGCTACTCCTAATGACTTAGGAATCCAACTCGGAGAAATCTGGGAAGGATTAGATCAGAACATTTTCAGATCACTTCATTTTGAGTATGAACCGTCGTTGCCGAGCTGTAATTTACGCAAGGGGTGGAAATACCAAGTATTAAATCACTTATCAGCATTTCAGTATTTTGAAAATTGTTTATTTCTCTTCTTTCACATAAGATTCGGTAAAATCCTGAATTTTTCTTCCATTTAATGTGTCTTGTTTCGTTCAAAACCTTCCCGAGATAACATAAAAAATAAGTTATAAAGTCAATGTAGAGTTAACTTTCATTAAAATTGAGATTTTCAGAATGTGCGTTGATTTTTTTGCGCAGTGTATCACTTAGTATATTTCACAACTCGAAAAAATGTCCATCATTCATACCAATAAATTAATTACATGGAAGAGTTGAAAGCAGAACTATATCATTAAGTTAATATCACCTAGTTTCAGCAGTTCCATTCATATTTATTGGTTTCAGATCGTCCCTGGATGAAAAATGAAACAATAGGTGATTCTCAATTTTTTTTTTATATAAATCGTGGATTTCCGCCTGTTTGATATAAAAATATAGCCCAGTGGTTAAGGCTAAATGAATCAAAAACAGAAGAAATAGTGTTCAACGATAAGATTTTCTCCAAATTGAGATTTAATTGTCACCAAATCAGGTATTCCAAAACAAATGCCTCCGACTTATAACAATCACAAATACATATGCCCGAATAGCAAACCTTCATGAGTCAACCGCCATCCCTACAATCCGCGAATTTATCGACCAATTGAGATTTGGATGGCCTTAATCCAAAGGGCAAGGAAAAATGCCCCCCCTGAGAAAAATTTCTGCGGGCGCCCATGTCCCTGGATGAAAAATAAAACAATCGGTGATTCCCAATTAGATTTTATATGAAGCGAGGATGATACAAAAATAAATCAAACAAAATCTATCGTTTCCATCGCCAGTGGCGGCTCGTGACAGTTTAAGGTGGTGAGGCACATCGGAGAAAAAAGATTCCCTGCCGTGTCGTTGCCGTGAAAAAGGCTATTGCAAAACTGATGATTAGAATAATTCTTTATCGCTAGTATACTCAAGGTCATCTTTTTCGAAAAACATTTTGCTTCGTAAAATATTTACTTCTAGCGATGAAGAATTATCTTACTCGAAAACTAAACATTTTAAAGAGTGTGTATGAAAAGTAATTTGAAGCCAGTTGAAGAAAATGAGCATCCTTATTGAAATTCTTCAATTTTGGACCTTGTTAAGAACATCCTCTGCAAGCAAGTTGCTTTTCATCATATCATCAGATTTGAAACACCCATTAACTAGAACATTGACATTGAATTTTATGTCACTCTGGTAATGAAGTAAAATCTTCCACTTTCCCATAATTTTTTCGTTATATGTCAGCCACGCCGGATAAATTAAGAAAAATCTTGATGCCAATGAATAGAAATACTAATTTGGCACTAAGAGATGAAATAATATGAAGTGTTTACCATTAGAACAAACCGACCTAATTCTGATACCAGTAATACCGCTTCAAACGAACACCCTATGGCCGGTACCATTATTTTAGGCTGATATATCAGTGCAAGAGCAGGCCCGGATCTACGATTTTTTCTGACCGGGGCAAAAATTCATGATGGCGCCCCCCTCCCCAAGGTTGGATATGAGAACTGAATGCTTTGAAAATGAATATACAGTGTAATTTTTTTGAGTGTTTCATTAGAAGTATTCCAGGAAGGAATTTTGATACGACTTCAAGATTCTCTATTTTTGTTTTAGAGTACATGAACTTGAATTGTAAAATATTTTCAAGCGGAATCAACTTCCGGTTCTACCGGAAACGAATGTGAACTTCGTTATTTCAAATGCAACACCCTGTATATTTATACATACATGTTTGAATTCTTGGTTTAATTCTGCACTGATTCGATGTACGATATGCGCAACCACTTCGAGCGATTGTTGAGTCATTGTCAAATTCGTCGACAGAAAGAATGTCACAAATTAGTGTTTATATCTCCAAAATCCCTCATTGTAAGAAATTCTTTTCGCCACAGATCAACAAGAGAAAGTACGCTGATACTGCTTCTTGTATAAATTATGAGGAAATATTATACAGGGTGTCTGAAACAGGGCTTCAAAGTGAGCCTCAATAAAAAGGAAATCTCTTTTTTTTTTCAAATGGTAACCATATAATTTTGTAATTCCGATCGATTGCTCGTCAAAAACTATTTAGAGTGTGCCAAACATTTCATGCACTTGAAATCAGTAATTTTGCCGTTATTGAATAAAATTCGAATTTCACGACTAAAGCCAGGTCTCTTTGTCTAAAAATCAAATTTATTCAGATAATTTTTAAATAGGCTATGTCAATCGTAAGAATATGTCAGTTTTAAACTAAGATTTTTTCATCATCATTCATATCTGCTTTGTTTATTCGTCACATTCGCCACAAATAAAGAACAGACTTTTGATATATCATTCTAGTGTATACCTTTTTATTATTGCTTGTTTTGCATAGTGCTCGATCAATAAAAATGAGTAAGAATGACAATTCCTAATATAGCCTACTTTGAAATAGACGAGCATACCACTGAATTTGACTGAGCCAAACCTGGCTTCAGTCGTGAAATTCTGTCAAAATCAGTGGTATGCTAGTCTATTTCAAAGTAGGCTATATTAGGAATTGTCACTCTCACTCATTTTTATTGATCGAGCACTATGCAAAACAAGCAATAATGAAAAATTACACTAGATTGATATATCAAAAGTCTGTTCTTTTAGCCGCGAATGTGACAAATAAACAAAGCAGATAATGAATGATGACTAAATGAAAAAAACTTAGTTTGAAACTGACATATTCTTAATATTGACATAGCCTACTTGAAAATTATCCTGATAAACCAAATGTTTAGACAACATGGCTTTATTTAGTCGTGATATTCGAATTTTATTCAATAACGGCAAAACTACTGATTTTTAATACGTGAAATGTTCGGAACACTCTAACTAGCTATTGACGAGCAATCGATCGGAATTACAAAATTATATGGTTCCCATGCATTTGAAAAAAATGATATTTCATAGAGTTTAATTGAGGATCACTTTGAAGCCCTGTTTCAGACACCCTGTATAATATATCCTCATAATTCATATAAGAAGAAGTATCAGCGTACTTTCTCTTGTTGCACTGTGGCAAAAAAATGTCTTACAATGAGGGATTTTGGAGATATTAACTCTAATTTGTGACACTCTTTCTGTCAACAAATTTGACAATCAGGCTATAACTCAACAATCGCTTGAAGTGGTTACGCATATCATACATCAAATCAGTGCAGAATTGAACGAAGAATTCAAATATTTAAAAATACACATGGTGTTACATTTGAAATAACGAAGTTTACATTCGTTTCCGGTAGAACAGGAACTAGATTCCGCTTGAAAATATTTAACAATTCAAGTTCATTTACCTACTCCAAAACAAAAATACAGAATCTTGAATTTGTATCAAAATTCCTGTATATATAGAATTTTTTATTTGTGTAATAATGAATTCATAATAAATAATAAAAATTAATTCTAATAATAAGAAAAAATCACAAGGGAAGAAATTGGATTTTGTTCTTCCCATCTTTACGCGGCGCGTTTTTTTTCCGCGAACGCATCCCTCATTGATTTCAAAGATTTTTGGCATAGTGATGGTTTATCATGTTTCCATGCTACAGTTCCGATTTTAGCACTAGGGTATTAATTTATTCCGAGAAAATCCAAAATAAAATTTTTTTAACCACTGGTTGATTTTGGCGCCCCCTTGAGCTGGCGCCCGGGGCAAGCGACCCGCTTGCCCCCCCCTAGATCCGGGCCTGTGCAAGAGCAACCATTTTTGCAGTAAACTTATTCCGTAAGTGACGTAAGTAATGAGATTATCTACTTCATTGCACTAATGGGACACTCTGTATATGTACATATACCTATAAATAACTAATTCTAGTGAACTCTCGTCTTCGTCAGTTGCGTCAGTGGCGCACCGAGGGGGGGGGCTGTCGGGCTGCAGCCCCCCCCGAGCTGTGACAAAGAAAAGTAATTCAAATATTTCCATCTTATTGTTTTTCTAAAAGTAATAATAATTATTTTAGAACAGAATGGAAACTTAAACATTTCCTTTACAGATAGAAATAGGGATTGATATACATATACAGGGTGTTTCATTGGTGAATGAACAAACGTTAACCGGGGCTAGGGCTAGGAGAGTCCAAAAAACCGATATATGATAGGTCTAATCAATTCCTTAACCGAGATACAGAGTGGTTTATGTATTCACCAAAAATTTCAATTCCTCATAACTTTTTAACCAACCAGTATAGTCGGTTGATATTTGGAACGTATGATTCACTTCTACAGGTCGATCGATTTACTTTTGAATTTCCCAAGAATTTCAGGTCCGTATCTGAAAAATATGGGATTTCTTCGAGCTGAGATTCACCCTGTATATTGAAATTTTGGGATTTTATTGAGATATTTGAAAAGAGAAGAAAATTTTCAATGGGGTTCAGTAGATTAAGTCATTGTCCCGCACGTCATTTTGCTCAAAGAGAGCTTAAGGGAAAGATCCAATTGAATATTGGAATTCCACCAAATTCTCAGAAAAATCGTACATTATGATCAAATTGATCTCCAGAAGGTACAACGATTGGATCCAGGTGATGAAATTAGAAGAACTAACTTCAGTAGCTGGATTTTACGAAATGAAAGAATGGTCAACAGAATTTTATTATGCAATGAAATACGTAATAATCCAGACATGATCAAAAAAAGTATCAGACATATTTTTTGAACAGGGCAAGAATGTGCATTGAACAAAATGGTGGTTCTTTCGAGCACCTTCTGTATTTCACGTTGAGTTTTTATGTTTCTTCAGTTATTTATTCATCTTTGTTGACTTCAACTAAATGTTTCTCGATGAATCATGTTTTTCCGGAAATAACTCCAAATGATTCCACAGAATATTATGAAATTCGAACCTGCAATTAGTGGGACAAAAAAAATTCAATTAGATCATAATATACGATTTTCCTGAGAATTTTGTGGAACTCCAATATTCAATTGGAAATGACGTGCGCGGTGCGGGACAATGAAATGTACTGAACTCCATTGAAAATTTTCTTCTCTTTTCAAATATCTCAATCAAATCGTAAAATTTCAATGTACAGGGTGTTGAATCTCAGCTTGGAAGAAGTCCCATATTTTTCAAATTCTGTTGACCATTCTTTCATTTCGTAAAATCCAGCTACTAAAGTTAGTTCTTCTAATTTCATTACCTGGATCCAATCGTTGTACCTTCTGGAGATCAATTTGATCATAATGTACGATTTTTCTGAGAATTTTGTGGAATTCCAATATTCAATTGGATCTTTCCCTTAAGCTCTCTTTGAGCAAAATGGCGTGCGGGACAATGAAATCTACTGAACCCCATTGAAAATTTTCTTCTCTTTTCAAATATCTCAATAAAATCCCAAAATTTCAATATACAGGGTAAATCTCAGCTTGGAAGAAGTCCCATATTTTTCGAATACGGACCTGAAATTCTTTGGAAATTCAAAAGTAAATCGATCGACCTGTAGAAGTGAATCATACGTTCCAAATATCAACCGACTATACTGGTTGGTTAAAAAGTTATGAGGAATTGAAATTTTTGGTGAATACATAAAGCACCCTGTATCTCGGTTATGGAATTGATTAGACCTATCATATATCGGTTATTTTTGGACTAGCCTAGGGTAGCTCTAGCTGAGGTTACCGTATGTTCATTTACCAATGAAACACCCGGTATAATAACGAATGCGATATATCCATTACTTAAGAAGGTTTTCGCTTTACAAAAACCTGATTACTCTTGAGCAGCCCCCCCCGAATAAAATTTCTGGGTGCGCCACTGAGTTGCGTAATAATCTCAAGACATTCACTCAAATCTGGAATAGATCGCTTTACTTCTTGAACTATATATGATTTATCCTCATAAGAATTAAACCAAAAACTTTGCTGATTAGCTGAAAAATCAAAAAAATCACAAGTCTTCCGAGCGTTTACATCTAACTGGGGAATTCGTGACGTCCCATCGGTCCCGTTAAATACATTTCGCCTTCGGGTCTCCGATGGAAATTGAATTCAGTAATAAGATTGAAAGACATCATATGAGAACTGAGACAAACCTAAATCTACACGAAAAACAGATAAAACTATTTTTACAAATCGAACCCAATTTGAAAACTGACCCGAGTTCATAGATTAAAGAACTAGTTCCCGAATAGTGCAGAATAATTACAGTTTGCCTTCACGAGAGAATATCAAGACTAGAGAGGCTAGCCTCAGACTCAACGTAATATTTGTCGTTTAGGGGTGCGGTTTTCTCGCCTGCCGTCCGTTCCCTATGATGTAAAATGACGCGTAAAGAAAGGCAGTGTGAGGCCTGCCTCTGCCGTTTACTGGGAGTTGGATACCCAGAAATCGTGAGATACGGAAACTTAGACCCAACCGGAGACGCAATTTATTGCTATATAATGAAGGGAAATTTCAATATAAATGCGTATGGAAGAAGAAAATGAAAACAATTTTAATTGATTGAATAAATAATAAATAAATATATGATATTTATACGTGTAATTTTCGACGTTTATTGGTGAGGCACTGCCTCACCTGCCTCATAGGACAAGCCGCCACTGTCCATCGCAACGAACTTATCAGAATGACCTCTGCCTGTTAACATAGTATTTCAAGAAACTATTTCATAATCTTCCGAGTTACTAACAAGACCGCTCATTATGTTGGGATCTTTCCTTAATCAGAAACATATTGACAATGTTTTCAAGAAGATTCCTAACCCTCATTTCGAGGCGTTTATCGAGCAAACAGAATTTGGGTGAGAAAACTGCTTTGTACGACTTCCATGTGGAAAATGGTGGAAAAATGGTTAACTTTGGGGGTTTCCTTCTTCCAGTACAATACAGCGATTTGAGCATTTCTGCGTCACACGTTCATACCAGGAAAAATGCGTCTATTTTCGACGTTTCGCACATGTTGCAAACCGAAGTAAAAGGTGAGACAGCATGAATTAAAAAAAAATAAATCAACGGAATTCAGATTCACATAACTACTCAAATATTGATTTAAATTTTGGATATCCTACGTATTTTTCTGAAATAAATCCAAACATGTATATTGCATCTGATTGTTTGAGTATTATGACATCCATTTCGCAAACATTAATTATATAAGAACAGTAAGAATTTTTCCCCAATACCTTCACTTTCGCCAGGAAAGGGTTCCCTGGATTACTTCGAGTCAATATGCACAGCAGACTTGAAGAACCTTCCCGAAAACTCCTCAGTTTTAACAGTGTTCACCAATGAGAAAGGAGGCATTTTAGACGATCTCATCGTGACCAAAATCAACGACGAACATTTGTTCATAGTGTCAAATGCTGCCATGAAACAACAGGATCAGCAAATTATGACAGAATCTCTGGTAAGTAAAACAGGAATCATGATTCTTAATTCTAATTAATAAGAGGTAGAATCCTTGGTGGAGTCCTGGGAACACTCCTTCTAGAACTTCAGACAACAGAGTCGAATAAAGTGGGTAAACCATAGAGCTTTGGGTCTTCTTTGTTACCGATAAAGTCCATTCGCAGAGAACTTTGTGGTATTACAAATACACTGCGCAAAAAAATTAACGCACATTATGGAAATCTCAAATTTATTCTACAACTGAAGGTGTTCTCAATGATAATTATTTTTATCAGAATTATGCATGCACATGTTTTCCACTTTCAACGTTTTTCTTCAATACAGATCTTTTCTCCCAGCAGGAATAAAAAAATATGATATTATTAGATTTTGAATGTATTGGCTCCATTCTAAAATCAGTTGTTCTCGATCAATTCTAGTGATCAATAGTTTTTCTTTCGTTTGATTTTCTACACTCGATCGCTATGCAACGCGAAACACGCAATTTGACGCAAGAGGAATGTGCCCAAGCGGTAGTTTTGCGAGAAGAAGGGTGGACATACACAAGAATTGCAGAAAGGTTTGGAGTATCCCATACAAGTGTGTCCAGAATGTTGCAGCAATTCAGGGAGACAGGTATGAATGTCCGAAGACCAGGACAAGGTAGACCACGGGTAACAACTGCCATTAAAGAACGTTACTTGAGAGTTTCTTCGTTGAGACAACGGTTTGCAATCGCTCGCCTCCTTCAAAATCAGCTTGAGCAAACTCATGAGGTGCAAATTAGCACCCAGACAATAAGAAATCGCTTCAGAGAATATGATTTAAGGCCTCGTGTCGCGGCAAGAGGCCCAGCTCTTACCCCAGCCCATCGAAGGGCGCGATTGGATTTTGCGAGAGAACATATCCATTGGGAAGAGGCCGATTGGGAAAGAGTTCTCTTCATAGATGAGTCTAGATACTGCCTCTAACATTGTGATCGACGTTCTCTTGTATACAGACGTCCACATGAAAGATATGCTCAGTGCAATTTCCTGAATACTACTGGTTTCGGGAGAGGATCGATTATGGTATGGGGTGGAATATCTTTGACTGCTCGCACAGACCTAGTGGTCGTTGATAATGGAGCTATGAATGCTGATAAGTATATAAGGAACATTCTTGAAGAGCATGTAGTGCTATTTGCCCCATACATTGATGAAAATTTCATTTTTATGGACGATAATGCCAGACCCCATCGTGCGCGCATCGTTCAGGAGTACCTTGAAGAGGTTGAAGTCTCTCGAATGGAATGGCCAGCAAGAAGTCCAAATCTCAATCCGATTGAGCAGGTTTGGGACAACCTCAATAGGAGGCTGAGAAGTTCAAAAAATCACCCAGCTACTCTTAATGACTTAGGAATCCAACTCGGAGAAATCTGGGAAGGATGAGATCAGAACATTTTAAGATCACTCATTTTGAGTATGAACCGTCGTTACCGAGCTGTAATTAACGCAAGGGGTGGAAATACCAAGTATTAAATCACTTATCAGCATTTCAGTATTTTGAAAATTGTTCATTTCTCTTCTTTCACATAGGATTCGGTGAAATCCTGAATTTTTCTTCCATTTAATGTGTCTTGTTTCGTTCAAAACCTTCCCGAGAGAACATAAAAATAAGTTATAAAGTCAATGTAGAGTTAAAGGACCCCGCACACTTACTTAGGAAAAGCGGGTCCAGTGAATTTTCCCCATTTTTACATATCATATTTATATCAACCTTAAGAACAATATATCTGATTTTCACGAAGGTCTTACATCCGGTTTGTTCTATAGGGCGTTCCAAAATTGAAGCTACGGAAGAATGAATCTTTAAATTTTGATGATAATTCTTCTAATTTTCAGAATTTCATCATCATGCCTTGGGTTCTGAATAACAAGATATCACAGATATCCAAACACCGCCCACCACGTTAAGTTTCGTTATACATGCTGTTCCATGAAGCTGTATAAGTAACTGAATGTAACTTTGTTAGTGACTTTGGGACCACCCTGAGTTTTTCAAAATATGATACCATGATGTATGTCCACCTCTGTAGGAAGTTTCGTTAATGTACAAAGGACAGTTGCAAAATTATTCAGGTTTAAATTCGGATTTCATACAATTCTTCTTTAAAACTTATCTGTAGTTGAGATTGCTGTCAAGGAATATAGGTTTTCATTCAGTATAATTATTATGATAGGTATTGACGGTCGGTTCAAAGGTGTTTTTATTCAGGAATGTACAGGATGGACATAATTCGGTGTCACTGTTCTCCTCATTTCGCTATCTCAAAATCTGTTTATATATAGAAAAACAGTATTATCATTTCAGGTTGTTGTATCTTTGAGCACTCTAATGCATATTCTGATGGCTGACCGGGGTTATCGAGATGCTCTGCCTTCATTAGAGGAATTGGGAATTGCACACAGAATGCCACCATTAATACAAAGGGGTGCCCATCAGCTGTCCACCGAAGAAGCAAATGAGTCGAGATTAATTACAAAAACACGATGGATAGTTAAATTGCGCAATGGACGTATAAAGACCATCTTCAAATTTTTTGCTGATGTTGTTTCGCTTATACATGCCAACCAAGGGTGATTTCTATGAAATTGCGGCTGCGATAATCAACAGATATTATAAATCCATAAGAATTGACGCCAATGCCCAAATTGCTGAACTTTATTTAGAAAGATCTAGAAGAGATAGCGAAATGAGGAGAATAGTGACACCGAATTATGTCCATCCTGTACATTCCTGAATAAAAACACCTTTGAACCGACCGTCAATACGTATCATAATAATTATTCTGAATGAAAACCTATATTCCTTGACAGCAATCTCAACTTCAGATAAGTTTAAAAAAAATTGTATGAAATCCGAATTTAAATCTGAATAATTTTGCAACTGTTCTTTGTATATTAATGAAACTTCCTATAGAGGTGGATATACATCATGGTATCATATTTTGAAAAACTCAGGGTGGTCCCAAAGTCACTAACAAAGTTACATTCAGTTACTTATACAGCTTCATAGAACAGCCTGTATAACGAAACTTAACGTGGTGGGCGGTGTTTGGATATCTGTGATATCTTGTTATTCAGAACCCTTGGCATGATGATGAAATTCTGAAAATTAGAAGAATTATCATCAAAATTTAAAGATTCATTTTTCCGTACCTGCAATTTTGGAACGCCCTATAGAACAAACCGGATGTAAGACCTTCGTGAATATCTGTTATATTGTTCTTCAGGTTGATATAAATATAATATGTGAAAATGGGGAAAATTCACTGGACCCGCTTTTGCTAAGTAAGTGTGCGGGGTCCTTTCATTAAAATTGAGATTTTCAGAATGTGCGTTAATTTTTTTGCGCAGTGTATAATAAGAGGTAGAATTCTTGGTGGGGTTCTGGGTAAACTCCTCTTAGAACTTCAGACAACAGTCGAAGAAAGTGGGTAAATCACAGAACTTTGGGTCTTCTTTGTTACCGATGAAGTCCATTCGCAGTATCGCAGTGAACTTTGTGGTATTATAAATAGAAATAAGAATTTTGAACATGGCTGCTAGATTCTCAAAAGTGAGTGTAAAATAGTGCATATATCGAACATGGGGTCTTGATTGAAGTAATAAACCTAACAGTGATGACATTGATCAGCGAAAACTTGCTCAAATTTAATATTCCAATTTTCCAGAAAACCTACAAACAAAAATCAAACTCCGACATAAGTCTCAAGTTCTACGAGCCCAAAGAAAAAGGACTGATAGCCTTACAAGGACCAACAGCTACCAACGCTCTGGAAAAACTGACGGACATCGACTTATCCAAGCTCTACTTCATGACCTCCACGGTTGGAAAAGTGGGTAACGTGGAAAATTGCAGAATAACAAGATGCGGCTACACCGGAGAGGACGGCTTCGAAATAAGCATTCCAGCTGAGAGGCAAGTGAATGTAACGAGGACTTTATTGGAACAGGAAGGCGTTAAATTGGCCGGACTAGGAGCCAGGGATTCCCTGAGGTGAGGGTTTATGTGGTACGAAGGACCAATGAAAGTTAATTTGCACATAGACGCAGGATCGTTCTTTCTTAACATCACTCTGGATTATGCGGAGAACTACTCGAGGTGTTTTCGTGAAATCTAAGATATTTTCTTATTTTTGTCACTTACGGGTGTATACCGGAAATGAAGGGTTTTCCAACGAGAGATATCATTTTGACATTCAAAGAAAAATGCTATTTTTTCGATAAATTATCAGATGTTCATTCCATTATAAAGAGGAAGGTATGCCGTTAATAATGGAGAATAACATCAGCCAAATGACCACCACGACTACTGAACACGGTTGGTCTGACTTGAAGAGATATATTTGCTGGTGTTCTGACGTCTCTTGAAGATAAATAGTTTTTCCTTCACGGTACGAGTTCACTGTAAGAACAATTGGGTTTTCTGGTTTTGTGTAATGTTGTACCGGGTAAAGTCCTTAGCACACGGAACCAATTCACTTTCAGGTACGAATATAACGGGCTCCGTCTTTTGGGAAGAAAGCAAGGGTTTATACAGGGTGAGTCTTCGACATATATTTTACCTGTAGATTCCTCTCATCAAACGAAACACTTTTTTCCTAAGCCATTTTTCAAAATTCGGTTTGGTTTGGAAGATACAGGGTGTCGGAAATCCGTGAAAAAAACACTTTTTTGTTTATATCTTCGGAACCGTTATTTCGAATGAACTGAATTTGAGTTTTTACTCTATTCATGGTGCATATTCCTCAATCGAAACCTATTCAATATCTCTACTAGTATAAAAGTTACAGGGTAGTGGACTCATCAATACACGCTAAAACACCATAAAACCACTTTAAAAAGATAAACGGTTCATATTTTCGAAAGAATCAATCATTTAAGAAACTAAAAGTATTCTTATTTTTTTTTTCAATAAAACGCGTCGTTTTCGAGTTATTTTACCAGGAGAAATTTGACGAAAAAATCATTAATTTCAAGAATAATCTGAATGCGTCTCTGAATTAAATATCATCGAATATTATTCCTTCTCTGGTCACGAGTTTACAATGTTGTCACAATATTTACCAACTTTGTCGAGATATTTTAATAATAAAATCCCACAAATGTGGGAGATAAAATTGAACACCAAGGAGGATTCAATATGCACAGTTTCTATTGAAAATTCATAGTTACCGGTCCATATTGAAGTTAAATGTCGATGAAATATAAAATTCGGATATGAATGATGAATCTCGATACAAACTACTTATTAAATTGAAATTAATGAAAAATAATACGATACCTGATAATCTGTGGCGATGTTTCTTTCTAAACAACATCCTCTTGGAATTTTATAAACTCGACACGGTTGAAATTATATTAATTCACTTCACATAATAATCACATTAGAACAATAATTTACTGAATGTATTCAGAACTTCACATAATGTTTACAGTTTGTTCAGAGACTCTGGTTTGTTTTTGTTTATAGTTGGCCTCCAGAGTCCAGATAACCAATACATACTTCGGTTTTCGCTCTACGCATGCGTGGTAAAATTTGGCGGCAAAGTCGATTTATGATGGAAACGGCAGAATTCATAGATATTTATACCACGGTACACAAATGTATCGTGATTTATACTATGTTTCGTAAAAAATCCTTAACCTCAATGAAAATATCAGCAAGCTGACAACATCTTCTTGAAATTTCTGTGCAAAAATTCACAGAATCGATACAAATTAGATTAGGTTAGGTTGTTTAATAATAAATCTGAATGAAAAGTCTTTCTTCATGATATTGTTTGGGAATTTCGAGGAAAATATGAACAAGTTATTGGTGTTTACAAACTAATCTGCAGAAAAATCGAAGAAGGAACTTATTTTGGTGGAATAAATGTGGCTTTTTAGTTGCAGATATAATCCGATGAAACTAACTGTTTTTGTTGAAATTATCGTGTTTGCAATATTTTTATTCCAATAAGGTTAGTACTTGAGTATTACCTAAATGTATGAAGTCAATTTCTATCGAGAAGTATGAACTTTGAATCAATTCCGCAGTATCATTTCAGGGACGTAATTAGCACATTTTTTTTCAAATGGCTATATCTTTTTAACAGAGCCGAATTCGGAAAAATGGAAAATGAAAAAAAGGTTTCTTTTGACCTCTAGAACCTTCAGTTAAAATATATGTACAAGTCAAAGACTCACCCTGTATAGTGTATATGGTGGCAAGCTGAGCCATTTGACCGTTGCGACTAGTGGCAGAGGTATATATTTTGACTGAACAGGTAGAAAATTTGTTGGGGGTTCTGGGTCATTTCTAAGACCACAGATTCGAAGAAAGTCTTAGATGGTTCTTCCTTTTTAACGCACTATTCACAGTAGAAAACTTTGTTGTATTAGAAAACAAAAAATATGAATTTTGAACAGGACAAACCTGAGCTTTTTTCAACACTTTCGGCCACAACAGCAATATTCTCGGGTTCTTGAGCGACGTGCACGGGTTTTATTTTTCATATCACTTGTCCCAACAGCTCAAATTTTTCCACCAATTTCTGCATTGCGGTTCGACAAGGTGCTTCACGACGACCCAAAAATGTTTGAAGCGTGTATCGTTTCATTTCCATTAATGGCGTAGTTTCTACTTGTCAAATGTCAAAAAATGACAGCATCAAAAGTGACGTCTACCGAAATGGCGGGCTATTCAAAATAACACCTCTCATTGGAAAACCCTTCATAAGAATCCCTCTTCTTGAACATTCCAGGCTAGAAGCTGGCCTTTGCCTCTACGGAAGCGACATCGACCAAACCACAACTCCAGTAGAGGCAGCGCTCACTTGGCTCGTAGCCAAAACCAGAAGGGAAGCCGGAAACTTTCCTGGTGCCCAAAAGATACTAGACCAAATCAAAGGAGGCAGTTCCAGAAAAAGGATCGGCATAGTATCCAGTTCCGGTCCTCCAGCCCGCCATGGTACTAAAATAGTCGATGAGGACCAGAAGGAAATCGGGGAGGTAACTTCTGGGTGCCCGGCACCAAGTCTGGGAAAGAATGTTTCGATGGGATATGTTCCGACCGAAAAAGCCAAAGTCGGGACTAAGGTCCTGTTGAAGATTAGGGATAAAATGTACGATGGGGTTGTGACAAAGATGCCTTTTGTACCAAGTCGTTATTATGTGAAGCCTAAGGGGGGAAAATAAAGTATTTCTGAAAAATATTCTAATGTTTTTCTTATGGAAATTTATTTTCAATGGTAGAACATTTGGGAGTCGACGCAGAAACTTTTTCTGGATGGTTTTTATATTTTTCTTCGACACAAAAAATAAAATACACTGCGCAAAAAAATTAACGCACATTCTGAAAATCTCAATTTCAATGAAAGTTAACTCTACATTGACTTTATAACTTATTTTTTATGTTCTCTCGGGAAGGTTTTGAACGAAACAAGACACATTAAATTGAAGAAAAATTCAGGATTTCACCGAATCTTATGTTTAAAAAGAGAAATGAACAATTTTCAAAATACTGAAATGCTGATAAGTGATTTAATACTTGGTATTTCCACCCCTTGCGTTAATTACACCTCGGCAACGACGGTTCATACTCAAAATGAGTGATCTTGAAATGTTCTGATCTAATCCTTCCCAGATTTCTCCGAGTTGGATTCCTAAGTCATTAAGAGTAGCTGGATGATTTTCTGAACTTCTCAGCATTCTATTGAGGTTGTCCCAAACCTGCTCAATCGGATTGAGATCTGGACTTCTTGCTGGCCATTCCATTCGAGAGACTTCAACCTCTTCAAGGTACTCCTGAACGATGCGCGCACGATGGGGTCTGGCATTATCGTCCATAAAAATGAAATTTTCACCAATGTATGGGGCAAATGGCACTACATCCTCTTCAAGAATGTTCCTTATATACTTATCAGCATTCATAGCTCCATTATCAACGACCACTAGGTCTATGCGAGCAGTCAAAGATATTCCACCCCATACCATAATCGATCCTCCCCCGAAACCAGTAGTATTCAGGAAATTGCACTAAGCATATCTTTCATGTGGACGTCTGTATACAAGAGAACGTCGATCACAATGGTAGAGGCAGAATCAAGACTCATCTGTGAAGAGAACTCTTTCCCAATCGGCCTCTTCCCAATGGATATGCTCTCTCGCAAAATCCAAACGCGCCCTTCGATGGGCTGGGGTAAGAGCTGGGCCTCTTGCCGCGACACAAGGCCATAAATCATATTCTCTGAGGCGATTTCTTATTGTCTGACTGCTAATTTGCACCTCATGCTGATTTTGAAGGAGGCGTGCGGTTGCAAACCGTTGTCTCAACGAAGAAACTCTCAAATAACGTTCTTGAATGGCAGTTGTTACCCGTGGTCTACCCTGACCTGGTCTTCGGACAATCATACCTGTCTCCCTGAATCGCTGCAACATTCTGGACACACTTGTATGGGAAACTCCAAACCTTTCTGCAATTCTTGTGTATGTCCACCTTTTTTCTCGCAAAACTACCGCTTGGGCACATTCCTCTTGGGTCAAATTGCGTGTTTCGCGTTGCATAGCGATCGAGTGTAGAAAATCAAACGAAAGAAAAACTATTGATCACTAGAATTGATCGAGAACAACTGATTTTAGAATGGAGCCAATACATTCAAAATCTGATAATATCATCTTTTTTCATTCCTGCTGGGAGAAAACATCTGTATTGAAGAAAAACGTTGAAAGTGGATAACATATGCATGCATAATTCTGATAAAAATAGATAATTATTTTTATCAGAATTATGCATTCATTGAGAACACCTTCAGTTGTAGAATTAATTCGAGATTTCCATAATGTGCGTTAATTTTTTTGCGCAGTGTATATTAGAAATGTACAAAACAAACACGAAAAACACATAATAAAGAAGTGTTCACTTTGAAATGTGAGAATAATGAAATAACGTAAATAAAAAATTATCAGCTGAAAACATTATATCTTTTAGAAAAAAATACAATATGGTCAAGCTTGTCAAGTTTTAAAGGTTTGATATCTCTTTTAATAGTCAGACAACTTGATGAGAATGAGGAATTTCCTCTTCGAGTCTAGGAATTTCGCCTGAATTGCTATGCGATTATTTACAAAAAAAAAAATAAGGCATGCAATTAATCCTTATTTGGATACCAGGCGTAGGAGGAAAACCTCAAATTAAACATAACTCCCGGGCAAACCCACCCACAAAATGTCAAAAGTCATCCCCATGGTTACAAACGAACGTCACATGAGGGGCAGATGCAGGGAAACCGGAAATAAAAAATATCTCCGGGGAAACCCAAAACTCTAACAACTCTGTGATTAAACCGGAGCATTTCTATGCTTGTTCTCTGTCTGTGCTTTCAAAAGATCTATGAACAGTCCAGTAAATCGATCAAAGAGATGAAAAAACATAGATTAGACGCCTTGTATTTAGATTTTCCGAAATCGGGGTCGAATATTAGACCGTGTGTACCACAGAACCGATTTTCGGCTTTTCCTGCCGCCCAAAAAGTTTTCCTCTCTGTTTATTCATTAATGAAACATCGCCACTGACCTACGTCAAATTCGTATCCTTCTCTGTGTCCTGCGCTTGCCTCATACGGCATTGTGACGTCACGCTCATCAATACGGGAGATTCGGCCATAGTTTCGTGTTGTGAACGACGATATTAGTTAAAAACACATTTTAGAAGATGTAAGTACGAATTTTCCAAGCTCTATTTGCGACACTTGAAGTAGGAAATGAAGACTTAGTCGGAAAATTTGGGAAAAACTGCTTTTGCGGAAAATTTGAACGTTTTACCGAAGCGGCTCCATTCGAAGGGAGGTTTACGGAAGGGATGGATTTTCGAAGGATAATGTCTTTTATTTTGAAAAACCTTAGCTTGCATCGATAAAACAAATTTTCTAAAGCGATAAATGAATTTAATTTCATCTAACGATTCATAATTTCGCGTTATTTTAATAAAAACGAAAAAAAGCGCATCGAATATTTTCCGATAGGATACGAAAAAATATCAACTAATATTGAAAAAGAAAAGGTTGAAAATATTCTGAAAAACGTTTATAGCGATATTTCTTTATTCAGAATTCATTTCATAAAAATATAAAATTGATTTTTAATTCAGCGCAAGCGCTATGTCCATAGAATCTCGTTGCAAATCTCCCATTTGGAAATGTAATTTTTAATTAAATGCAAAATGCCAGTTATACACTAAAAAAAATAATTTTAAATTATTCCTAGATATAAACCTAAGCACATTAGCATATCAGGTCACCCACCGTATACAAATTCATCAAGATAAAATATCACCGGGGTGGGTAGAATTTTCATTTGTCCTCAGGATAAATTATTTCATGGTTTCATTTCTATCAAATTACAGAAAATCAGGAGAATGTAAATTTATCATCTGATATTCATCATTAAATCAAGTGTGCCATGAAAATTTGATTTATATCTCCTTATTTTAAATTCCATTAACATTTTGAATATAATTGAGTTTTATCTGAGAACTCTCTTCTCATTTTGGGTCAACCGTAAGATTTACTGCCCTTATGTAGCATACAGCTTCTCTTGAATCTTTGCCAACTCATTAAAACTTTGATTTTTCACATTTGAATGGAAAACAGTAATAGGAGATTTCCAAATGGAATAGGAGGAAAATTACAGCATATTTATCGGAAACCACCCCAAATAATCAATAATTAGGAACCAACATAATGAAATAGTCAGTATTCTATACTCTAAAAGCCTTTGCTCTATGTCTATAGAATAAAATGTCGATTAAAATTTATCTACATTCCATTAAAATTTATCTATATTCCGTCATTCCTTGCATGAAAAATGTCGATTCCACCTGCAAACTCTGAATGTTATCTGTTTCGAAGCCAAAACCTTATCCTTCGCCTAAATTAGCTCAAATCTAAACCCAACACATCAAACTTCGGTTCAAAAGCATTACAATCCCAAGGTCCGCAACGGACTCGTTGGGAGCACCAGCTGCTGGAGGGGGCGAAGATGGCATCGTCGGGGGGCCTAGGACACCACAACAAGTTGCAGCCCAAAGAAGGCTCCAACAGACCCAGGCCCAAGTGGACGAAGTGGTAGACATAATGAAAACCAACGTAGAAAAGGTTTTAGAGAGGGATCAGAAGCTATCGGAACTCGACGACAGAGCAGGTAAGAATAAGATACATTTTCCATTTTTTCTGAGACCATTACTCGAAAAAGCATTTCTGACGTTTGTACGTTAAATTCTATGCCCGCCGTATTTCGCACAGAACAATAATCCCGCCGCCCGGTTTGAATTTTATAGGTTATAAAATAATCAATAACGTCTGTCACAGCGTTTTTGACCGAATCGAGATAGATTCCATGTTTTCACGTTTAATATAGAAAGTGAACATCACAGAATCCATTCACGATCACTCTGTACATCCGTCCATCAATAAATCATTAAAAATGGCAACAAATGTAGATAACTTAGCTTCCGCCTTATCTCTAACCAAAGTAAGCGAATCAGGCGTAAGTTTCGCTGAAAAATCGTTGAAACTTAACACGGAGGATGATGCCAAGCAAGTCACCAACGAAATCGACAAATGTAAATCTTTACAATATTTGAATATGGAAGGAAACACTTTGGGAGTGGATGCGGCTAAGGCTATCGGAAAATCATTGGAAAGCCACCCTGAATTCAAAAGGGCGTTGTGGAAGGACATGTTCACTGGAAGAATGAAAACAGAAATTCCCAAAGCTTTACAGTTCCTTGGTGCTGGTCTTGTTAAAGCTGGAAGCCGATTGACAGAACTCGATATGAGTGACAACGCTTTTGGCCCTATTGGAGTTGAAGGATTAGCTTCACTACTACGTAGCCCTTCTTGCTTCGCTCTTGAAGAACTTAGATTAAACAACAACGGTCTAGGAATTACAGGGGGAAAATTACTAGCAACAGCTTTAACAGACTGTTATAACCAGAGCAAAAGTCAAGGAAAACCACTCAAACTTCGTGTATTCATAGCAGGACGAAACAGATTAGAAAACGAGGGTGCCAAAGCTCTCGCTGAAGTTTTCAAAATGATAGGTACGTTAGAGGAAGTAGCCATGCCACAGAATGGTATTTACCACCCAGGTATCACAGCGTTATCAGAAGCATTCAAGAACAACAAAAATTTGACAATATTGAATCTCAACGACAACACAATTGGTCCAAAAGGAGCTCAAGCGCTAGCGAATACCTTACCGGACTTGCAAAACTTGAAAGAGATCAATTTCGGAGACTGTTTACTCAAAACGAAGGGTGCTTCGATATTAGCTAAAGCTTTGAAGGACAAACATGAAAACCTTGAATATCTCACATTGGGATTCAATGAGATAAAGAAATCTGGTGGAATTGCTATAGCTGAAGCCTTAGGGAACAAGCCGAAACTCAGAAGTGTGGTCCTTGATGGAAATCAATTCGGAGAGGATGGTTGTAAAGAAATTGTCAAAAAATTCAAGCAAATTGGAAAGTATGTTATGTTGGGAAGTTTGGATGAAGATGAAGGCGATGATGATGATGAAGAAGAGGAAGAAAATGAAGACGAAGTAGAAACTGAAAATGAAGAATCGGAAACGGAGGATGAAACAACCCTTGTAACTTTTGAGGAATTTCTCAAACACCCAAGTGATGACAAATTTTTAAGCATGGGCCATGAAAGGAAAAATGTGATACTGAGAGAATCCAAAAAAAGTGGAGATATAATCTTGAAAGACTTCATCGTTGTTCTCATGAAAGTCTCATCTTTATACGGTAGCAAAAAAGAAATGGTACGAAATTACGCATTAGATGTATCAGAAAGTTTATATAAAGAACTCTTCACTTGGGCAGCAACGAAACAAAATTCACCCTACGTATTCAATACAATCTTTGTTAATTTAGGATTGATCAAGAGCGAAGATAAAAGCTTCTCACCAACCTGGGACTGTAAGGCTTGCCAAAATGCTCTGAAAGCATTGAAAAATGACCACTGTGTGCCACAGACTGTCAAAAACATCCTGGACGTTTTTTTTGCTCACACTGAAAATGGAGAGTGTAAATAAGAAACTTTGAATTAATTTTGTTGGGTTGCGAATGTGTAACAAAATTTGTAAATTGTTTTTATTGGAGACTCGTTTGGCTTAAATTATACAACAGGAATGAACACCTTGAGCATTTACCAGTGATTAATTTGGATATAAGTTATGTATAAATGTAGTTATTATGTTACCCAAGTGAGAATATAAATATTCATTCAATATCTGTTTTTTTTTCTTTTAGATAACCCATTATAATTTGATATATTCATTGTAAAGGCATTTGCAATCACCTGTCAGATTTATTTTAAGGTTAGTGCTGGTGGTCAATCAATGAAAATTCAGCATTGTTCATGAGATATTAAAAACGTTTAATGCTTGAAAAATTGTTGAAGGGACTTTTTTATATTTCGAGTCAATCCTGCTCTCTCTCTCTCTCTCTCTTCTCTAGTAATTTTTCAGCCCTTGCAAAACAGCATGCATTAAAATGTATTATATCTTTAATCCAGGCATTTTGGCTTGGACATCAATAGCTTCAAAAGGTATTTTTATCGAAGTGTTTAAGAATATATGGGTAGTAATGCCAAGGTATCCATATTTTTTGTGTATACATTTGCACATCTTGTTGACTTTGACGACCAAATAAATTGATACCTACTTACATGATGAAAAACAATATTCTTCTAGATGCTCTTCAGCAAGGGGCCTCACAATTTGAACAGCAGGCCGGCAGACTGAAGAGAAAATTCTGGCTTCAAAATCTAAAGGTACCAATCCAACAAAATATAAACTTCATCTTACCTTTCTTCAAATTTTCAGATGATGATCATCATGGGACTCATCGGCTTGGTGATCTTAGCTATAGTTGTCAGTAAGTAGTAACAGCAGAATCAGAGATCAATAAATTTCTTTTTCATCCATTATTCACAAAAATGTTTAAAAGATTACATTAATTGATAATACCAACGATCACTTTCATATAAATTTTTTGCACTATAGTGAACTTCTAAGGGGCGTTAAGCTACTAATATCGACGTGATTGGGTAACTAATTGAAAAAATACTATTTGGTGTTAACAAAACCGCTTCCTTGTCTGTCTTTCCTGTTTAGTCTCTCTACATTCTTCTGTGTCTCCTGAATGTGAACCAGTATATGTGAGATGAAGTGGAATGAGATCTCTATACTTCCAAAAAAAAAAGATTCAACTCCACTTCATTTAAAAACAGTCATTTATGTAATTGTTTCCGTCACTTTTTGATCATGTTTGATTATTATCTTTTTTGAATTTTGCTGCATGTTGTATTGTTATACCAGTGTCTAAACCTACCCAACTTTCTGGTCAACTGAGCTAAGCATGTCCCCACTGCATGATATGTGGCATTCTCAGTTTATATTTCAAATTCTGAACTCCTTTAAAATTTCTTACAGCTAAATCCAGCGCACTGGAATAAACCGGTAAAATTGGAAATTGTTGGTATTGAAATTAGATAACCGACTAAAAAAGAATACTGTAGCACTAGATCTTTTAAATATGTTTGTATTATATATTCTTAAACGAATTTGTATCTAGATATTTGTGAAAGCGATGGTGTAAAAGTCGTATTAATACTTCAAATAATTTTGTAAATACCAGTAGAGAATTCATTTCGCAAATGCTACGAAGGTTAGAGAATTAAAGCAGCTATCTTTATCTGAAGGATTAAAATAAAATCATCAAGACAATAAACCTGTGGTTTTTCGTCACTCTCAAGACCCCTCAATCGGTACTCTTCATCCAGAGGTAAGGTATTAGTTATTCGCATGAAGAATTTTAGTAGAAGTGTAGATATGTTGTGTATGGTCCTATTCAGTAACTAGTCATAGCCTGCTTTATATATTATAGAGAAGATTGTACCATATAGTATCATTGAGTTTATTCAATATACATGTATATGTATATTTTAAACTCAATATTACTACTGTACAAAGCTCACATCTGCCCAACTGAATCATGGCTTTTTGATAGAATCGATTCAAAACTTCCCCAAATTCAATAAACCAAAGACCATTCGTAAAATTATCGATAAATCCCTCAAAACCCACACGACTTTGTTTGAAGTGAGGATGAGACAAGTTAACTTGTCACAACCAGTCCACATTGTCCAAACGAAGGTTAGTTATTTGCGTTTATACTTTTTCTGTTTCTGCATGATTCGCTTCTATTTCACTTATACTGTGCATTAAACTCTACATTTTCTCATGGTATTAACTCTACATAATAATTTCCATTTTCCACTTAGACTGAAAGACAGACAAGAATTATCCACGAATAATATATCTTCCAAGTTAACCACTAGATGTACCCATCATTTTATTGTCGTAGTGTATAAAACAATTAAAATATCATCATATTAGACCCCGCAAAGCTACTCAACATAATAATACCATTATTTATTTTGTATTATATCAGAGTGTAATACGGGGTCTTTATATAAATTACTGCAAGATCATAGTGGCAGTTTACATTATATTTCTACTGTCACTACTATTTTACAATCATTTATAAGGACCCCGTATGACCACATACAGTATATCTATTTATTTAAACGCATACAACCAAGCTTATATTGAATAATATCATATTCACCTAATGAAAATGATTTTGGTTCACATATTCACCATAACTAACCGACAAACTACAAATAAATGTAATGAAAATTCTACATTTGTGATAATTCGGCTTTCATCTTCCCTGTTCATTGATCGAAATAATAGTAATAAATGTAAAGTTCTTTCTTCATAATACGTATCTCTGTAATGAAGGGTTCAGGAAAGAAAATAATCACTTAGTTTACAATTTATATGTGATTTAAGTGTTTTAGGAACTTTCCAAAGAATCCAGATGAGGTATACTTACGGTGGGTTTAACAAAGCTGTGTCAATTCTGAAACTAGTTGATTGCCTATCAAACTAGAATTTTTAACGGCCAAATCGAGTTGATTCACTGATCAAACCCCTGATTCTCCGATCACCATTGATTGCTTTGAGAAACCCACTTATAATAAAATATCAATAAATTGTTGTTTTTCAGTCGGAAAATTCCTTTCTCAAACTCAGACAATATTTTGTTACAAAAGTTAAATTTTTAATAATAATAGAAGAGCCTTCACATGTTGTAAGAGCATCCACTGTTCCCCACTCAGTCCTGGTTATCTCTCGAATCTTCTTTCCAATTTTGGTGGTCCAAATACCAGCTGATCTCCATGATTGTACTAAACGATTCTCAGGGATGAAGTAGTCTCCTAGTCAATATTCCTGTCACTTGTAAAAATTGTCTTCCAAGTTCTGGAAGTTTCTTCTCCCTCTCTGTAGTTTCCATCCTGCAATTTTTGTATGAGGAATTCTAGGCGATTCTTTGTAAGTTTGGTTGTATGAACTCAAGATTATAAATATGATCCCTTCGAAATAATTGAACTGTGAGCAGGTTTTAGGGCCAGGTATCTGTACTGTATTATACAGTACAGATACCTGGCCCTAAAACCTGCTCACCTGTATAGTTATGTACTCAGTACTTTACTCCTTGGCCTATAACTATATCCTACTCATTGTACATAATATGAGCTACATACAGAGAAAAGTGCTTCTTGACTTGTGATAACTAATCACCCTTAATTAAGTTATCTAAAAAGATTAAGGTTTTTCAGTACCTTTATATAGGTACTTTAGCATAATCTTGAATACCATTTTAGGTAAAAAATAAGCTCCTTTGGCACCATTTTTTGAAGAGGCAAAACCGTAGAACTTTTCAGATAACTTAAAATCTATGTGAGGTTCATGAATCACTTTCTCCACAAATTTACCAGCAGCACAAGTCACAACATTCTCCATAGAAATAATACTTATGGACTCAACAATGAAATATATTTGAAAACCACTCAGTATAAAAACACTTATAAACCTCACAAGTAATATTTCAAGTAGAACTAGAAATCCCCAAGTTAAAACAAGTTTGGATCATCCTATTAACACAATTTTTTTCAGTGAGATTCATGCCAGAGGAAAAGCCTCCAAATCCTTACGCCGGGTACTATCCCCCACCACCACAGCCGCCAGTAGCAGTGCAGCCTGCGCAAGCGTCGGGTACACCCGCCCCACAGACCGGTTAAAACTAGTCATTTTCATATCACAGACAAGCAAAGAAAATTCTTTTTTCTCTTAATCATAATTTTCTTAGATATGTGGACTGGAGGGAATGTTCAGAGATAAAATTCCAAAACTTATAGAAAGATCATATCGTTAACATCAATAATTGGAAAACTTAACGAGAATTAAAAGTTTTACGTTATTTATTGGTGATGTAGGAATGGAAAACGAATTCTTAAATTTCTCTTATTTTAATTGAAGACCTAGCATGAGATCGACAGTACATCTGAATGCCTGGCCTTGAACTGGACATGCTCCCCTGTCAACAAACGATTTGTGCCAGAGATTCAATTCAAACCAAAATTTCTGGAAGCAGAGACCAAAAGTGACAACGCAAACGTTACTCAAAAATGGAGAGACTATCAACAGTCCCATAATACGAAATATAAGTTTCTGTTTCTCAAATAATAACCATACAAATATATTTTGAGAGCATTATACTGAACTGAAAAAATATCTCTGGTATCTAAATTTTTTTAAATTTGAATTCATTCGAGTCACCACTTCCTTTACATCAATACAATAAAAAATAACCCCATAAAGAAATTATTATCGATTAGGTGATTTTACTTTGTTGAATAATAATAAACGAAACTTTTGATGTTAGGAATAAATCTAATGCATAGTTCTCTTAAATACTCGTTTAATCACCACCGTTTTTTCAAAATCTACGGACCCTTAATCTTATTTTCGATAATTCTGAATTCTACAGTTGTCGATATAACAATTTCTAGTGTCAAACAACTTGTAAAAAAACTGATTTGTGTGAATACATTTGTGTAAAATAATTCAATATGTAAATAATATTCACAGGTCTTCAGAGCATACAATAATATTATGAAGATATAGATTAGGAGATGTTTGGATGAAGAATCACATTTGTTGAGGCACCATATACAAGGCAGGGGTAAAACAAGAGTTGGTAGTTGAAAATTTAACAATAACACCAAAAACGATGATAGGTACTTAACTCCTTATCCATCAACTTGCTTTGTATATGTAGCGGGTATTTGATGTCCTATTGCGATTAAACGTACTTATATTGAAAAATAATGAAATGGTGGATAATGTTACCACCTATCCTTCTAAAAACTTCAACAAGCTTTATGGTAGCATTCTCTACAAAGCACTTACTACCGAAGTATCAGTCTATAAAGCTTGAACGTTCACTATTAAACGATGGATTAGCAGAGGTAAATAGAGGTTAGAACTAGAAATTGGTGGAATGAAAATAGGAAAATCTAGAATATAAGAGGAATGGTGGAAGTTCTTCGAATTGACTATAGCAAAAAATCTATATATTTGTTTTTATTGAAATATTATTTGTTTGTTGCTCTATTTTATCAGTTGCAATCTAGTAACCGAAGTTTGTACTGTAGATTTCGCATACTATATTGAATGTAAATGATACTCAATTTATTGTTTTAAATGCATATTTGTTTATTAAAAGGAGTATATCGAAATTGAATAAAAATGTTGAAAATCATTAGTCTCAATGCTTTCAAACCTCAACCCATCAAATACGCTTCGATCTTCTGTTAATATCAGATTTATTCAAAGTTCCTTGTGATAGAGATATATTTTAAATAAAATATTAATTGATATTATACCGGAAAGCTCTATCCCACACATGCAGCACTGGAATGTGTTACAGAAACTTCCATAAATATTGGACATGTGTGGAAAGCTTTAAAAACATCCCTGGCTCAATCCGGTCCTGTGTTTCTGAATAAAAATTATATTACACTTTCTTGGTGAAAAATGAATCTAGGAATGTGATCTTGTTTCAGGAAAGATATCAAAAGTTCATTTGCCATTAAAATGTTATTTTATATTGTGAAAAACTGGAAAATTTCGTTTTCCGTGATGGGACCATAGAGCACGATTAATTAATAATTGATTGAAAATGTCACTGTCAACCAGAGAATATCCAATATTTTTGAAGATTTCGAGTACGTACTGTACGTAGGTTAATTTACTGTCTAATGTCTACAATATTCTTTCGATCATTTATTTAATAATAATTTCACGAGAAGAAATAATCGCTATATCAGGAACCAAAGTCAAGGTACAAGAAAAAACGCGAAAACAGTTGAATCCTTAAGTTTTAATGAAATTTTTGGTATTGAAGTCAAGGCCAGTTTTCACAAAAAATTTCGAACCTAAAATCCAAATGTGAGTGCAAAGACTATTTTTAACGTATACAGGTTGGGAATAATAAGTTTCTCATGGCGTTCGATTATTACAGTTCTTATTTTTAGATTTTGCAGTGTCACTAGGTGTTAGGTGAGATTTAAAATGTCACTGAAACCAAGAAAAGTAGATTTTGCAGCTACTTGGGAGGCAATTAAGGAGACAATAAAAGGAGTTATCACTTTAAAACATGTTCCAAGAAGTGTTTGGAATGATAGATTTTCGTAAGTACCTTCTTATATGGTATCTTTCAAATTCTCGCTGTCAGGTTGATGTTTACAAATTTTTGTACATTAGAACTCTATCATTAAACCCCAAATGATTTTGAAATTGAATGTAAATCAACCTCATTTCAGCTGTCCACATATTCTTTTCATCTGAATAAACATTGCAATGCTTGTACAGGAATTATTACATGTATTGTTTATGTTAGGTCACAATCTGTGCTGTACTATAATGATTAGATATGAACACGAAAAATGCAAAACATTATTCTTTATAAAAATAGAGGATAACGTCCATAGGACCTAACATAATCAATTCTTTATAATTTATAATAAATATCTATTCAAAGACGTAGGTAGGTGTCTTAAATGAGTAAGGCATACAAATAATGAATTCAAATGGAAAGCATCTCCATTGGTAGTTCAAAAATTCCTTTAAGAATCCATATTTTTTCTCTCCCTTATCCACTTGACATCAATTCAAAATATTCATGATAACCTGAACGCTTAGAACAATACAAATCTTTCAAAACTCAATGCTAATCCATATATTATCAGACGATTCCAATTGAATTCTAATTCAACCTCATTATTCATTATACTTTGCATGTTGAAAAAGCCTTGGCTTGAATTTTATTGCTCTACTCTTGCTATGAGGGAAACCAATTAATGTTTTTCACAACCTGGTCAAGACTGCACATAAGTATATGCATACAGCTTTCTATTCTATTATTTGATGACTAAAAATTTCTGGATTACTATAAACGATCACAATCTCAAAATGAACTTGATCAGTGAAAGAGAATATTCCTCTGAAATCAATTATAGAAGCTTATGTACCGAAATATTTAACGATAATTAAGGAAGGTGTGCAAGGGCTAAAAAACAAGTTCGAAATCAAATTGATGAAATTCTTTTCGTAATAAAATTTCTATAGCAAGTTCTGAATCACCAGAAAGTGATATATCACAACTTTTATGTATTTCGATTGCTGTTGGTGAATGTACAATAAAACGATTCTCGTAATTATGAGTTGTTTCCATATCAATTTGAAGAACTTATTATGAAAACAAATCATTTTTATGCCAAGAATAACTTGATTTACGAATATTTTCATGTTGAGATTTTCGGAAACTTCAACCTCTGAATTAATTGTTATTTCTTGGGATATAAGTACGAAAATTATATCAAGCTTACCTAGATTTGATTTGATTCCTCTTCGCACAACACTACTGTTTATTTTCCACAATTTCTGATGAAAATGATACCTACAATTAATTAACGATTTTTTTCATAAAACTTCGAAAATGATGAATATTTCGCGTAACAAAGTTCTATGTTCCGATTTCTATTCGAAATTCATTATGGCGATTGGCGGAATTAACCTTATTGTCAAATTCAACCCTTCTGATTGGATGAGGCGGGTGGCGCGTAAATTACGAATTTCAAATTTAAAAAATTGTCGTTTTAGCGTTCTGTTAAACCAAAAATGGAACTTAATTTTCAACAGATGATCGAAGCAGCCCAAATAACAGCAATAATTTTCTTATTTACGAATATCGAACAATTTATTGAATATTAATTTTGTTTTTGTATAGAATTTAAATAACATCATTAGCTAACATGTTTTTTATTTGAATACAGAATTATACTCATTATTTTGGTATTGCAGAGATGTTTACGCTCTGTGTGTTGCTCACCCCGAGCCTATGGCTGATAAACTGTATCAGGAAACCAAGCGATACCTGATGGATCATGTATCGTCGCTTCTTCAGATGGTTCAGAAAGATGGTGATGAGCATTTGATCAAAAATTATTACCACTATTGGTCTCACTATTCGGTGGGCAGTCAGTATCTTCATAGTTTGTATTTATATTTGAACCAGCAACACATTCGCACCCACAAAATGTCCGATGCTGAAATTATATATGGCAGCTCTGATTCTTCTGGAGGTAAATAAGCTTTTAACTCATGAAGCCCAGACAATTTTTTAGAAGAAGCTTCAAAATTAGACAGAAAACCTGGCTTCTTAAACTGGATTAATTTACAAAGAAAATAATTTTTTTCAATATCCTCATTGCATTCCTGGGTCCATAACCTAATGGATTTTCTTTTGTAAAATGTTCGCCTGGTATACTTTGCTTGAAATAGTGAGAAAATGTCTTTGTGTGCAGGAGAACAGATGGAAATAGGTGAGCTGGCTCTTGAAATATGGCAGACGCGAATGATCTTGCCCATAGGTCAAAGACTTGTTGATTTATTGCTCGAGGCCATAGATGTGGATAGAGTTCAAAAAACGCTTCCTGTATCTATAGATGCTATCAAAGGTACCATTTTGAGTTTTGTTGAGGTAAGATGTTTAGTGAGTGACACTGGGAAAGTAATAAGTTGATGTTAAACTTCTAGGTTCAGGCTTATAAAAAGAAGGCGCCGCTTCAGTTGTACCAGGAATTGTTCGAAGAACCGTTCTTGACTGCTAGTGGCGAACATTTCAAACAAGATGCTTCTAGGTTATTACAGGAAAGAGACGTGAGCTTGTACATGGAGAAAGTCAAGCTGAAAGTGGAAGAAGAAATGTTTAGAGCTAGGAGATTTTTACACAGTAGTTCCTTACCTAAGGTAACGTAAGGTACTACTTTTGAGGTTCCGAGAGGTTGAGAATGGTTTTTATTGAAGGTTGCCCATACCTGCGAAGCCCATATGGTGGAAGAACACTTAGAGTTTATTTATAGTGAATGTATGAACATGGTGCAGGCGGAAAGGAAAAAGGACCTATCGAATATGTACGACCTACTGAAGAGCGTTCAAGATGCAATTCAAGTTCCTGTAGAGACTGTTTTGGAACATATAAAGACTCAAGGATTGAATGTATGTAGGATTTCGTAATATTTCTCAATTGATTCGATTCTTGCCTTCAATGCTTTACACAGTAGTTACTGTTCGATTTAGATCGAAAGATCCAACAGGTTATGGGCACAGAATCGATGAAAATGTAAAAGTTATATGTAATAAGTGTGGTTTTGAGTTGGATCAAGTGTTAATCATAAAAGGATCTTAAATTGTAATTTACTTGTACTGAATCATATAAATTTCCCCCAATTAGAGCGTGTATTTAAAGATAATCAATAATATGGAAAGTGGTAGTCGTAGGATTATTCCATCTTCTGTTATTGATACATTATATTGTCTGCAGGCCATTGATAATCTACAGGGAGAGAACATCCACATAAATTTCGTTGAAAATTTGTTGAATGTTCATAGCAGATACAAACAGCTCATCCAGGAAGTTTTCAAATCGGATCAGAATTTCATGGGGGCTCTGGACAAGGCTTGTAGTTACGTTATTAATCACAGGCCCAATGGAGGGAAGGCGCCTTGCCGTAGTCCCGAGTTGTTGGCAAAGTATTGTGATACCCTATTAAAAAAATCTAGTAAAGGTGTTAGCGAATTTGAGGTTAGTGATTTTGCTCAATTTCAAAACGTATCCATGCTATATTGAAACCACTTTCAGGTCGAAGAAAAACTAACCCAAAGTATAATTATATTCAAATATATCGACGACAAGGATGTGTTCCAAAAGTTCTATTCTCGCATGCTTGCCAAGCGGCTGATTCATCAGCAAACGCAGAGTATGGACGCTGAAGAAACAATGATAAACAGGTTGAAACAGGCTTGCGGATACGAGTTCACCAGTAAACTGCACCGGATGTTTACTGATATGTCCGTTAGCGCGGATTTGAACAACAAGTTTCAGGTGCACTTGAAAGAAGGCAATATCGATCTTGGCATAAACTTTAGTATATACGTATTACAAGCCGGTGCTTGGCCTTTGGGGCAGGCTGTTGTTACCCCTTTCGCTGTGCCTCAACAGCTAGAGAAGAGTGTGCAGATGGTGAGTTTTTTTTTTTCGTAAATTTCGAAATGTTATTTTAATTTGATATATGCTGATTTTCTTATAGTTTGAAGGTTTCTACCACAATCGGTTCAACGGTAGAAAGTTGACATGGCTTCATCATCTTTGTCAGGCCGAATTAAGACTAGGTTATCTGAAAAAATCGTACGTAGTGACTGTACAAACCTTCCAAATGGCTATTTTGTTGCTCTTCGAAAGTACTAACTCCCTGTCCTGTAAGGAGGTAAGAGATACTTTACAGTTGAACTCTGAACACTTCCAGAGGCATGCTATAAGTTTGGTGGAATCAAAGCTTTTGTTGTCGGATACCGAGGTTAGTTGAGAATGGTTCAGTTTCTTAGAAATCATTTCATCATTTCTCTTTTGTTTAGGAACTAACAGAGACCACGATCTTGAGTTTAAACATGGATTATTCAAATAAAAGAACTAAATTTAGGATAACGGCAGCGGTACAGAAAGAATCACCGCAAGAGGTGGAACAGACTTTGAACTCGGTGGAAGATGATAGGAAAATGTATCTTCAAGCTGCTATCGTAAGGATAATGAAAGCTAGAAAAGTTTTAAAACACAATGCTTTAATACAAGAGGTGAGTGACAATTTTCTGGTGGCAAAACTTAGGGAATTTATGACCTGTCAACGTCAAAACGTGGAAATCATGGTGGATAAATTCAAGTCAGATTATTCACTATTTCCGTTTTCTTTTAGGTTTACTCCCAGTCAAAAACGTCGTTTGCTCCGAGTGTTCAACTTATAAAAAAATGTATCGAATCTCTAATTGACAAGCAATATATCGAAAGAACTGCGCACTCCAGCGAAGAGTATAGTTATGTAGCATAATTCTGAACGAATTTTCTGTGAGTAAATATAGTTATTTTTTATGAACGATTTCGATTAATTTATTTTTGTACTGCATTTCTCGTGAAACTGATGAAACAAGATGAGTAATTTGTAGTTGTATATCTTTGGGTTCTCCCCGAAATTGTTTAGATTGTATAATTTTGTTATTTATTGTTTTACTAATAAATCAAATAAATGACGTTGTAGTTTCACCATTCTATTGAATGTTTTTAAGAATGATCAAGGGAAATAAATGAAATGTTATATTGAGATTTATTCTTTTCATGGAGACATCAGGTACAAAAATAGTCCTGTTGAAGAAAACACACACGGGTAAAACAGAATACGAATATATTTTATTTTAATTCGAAGAACAATGTATTCATTGGATGATTTATTTGTAGTTGAAATTTCAACAATATCGAATTGTGAAACTTTTTTGGTTCACTTTCAGTTTTTGTTTAACTTCCTGTTTTCACTTAAGGTGTGTATTATATGTCATTTGTGAAAACATAACCTTGAATTATTTGGCAGATAACAGTAGACAACCATACTGGCAGAAGCATTTGATATCCCCAGCGTTGAAGAATACCTGGGGATAATGTTGTTAAATTCGAAAAAATTAAAAATGTGAAATTGATACTTTTGTAAATGAATACAAATATTAAATATTGACTCTCCCTTTATCGCTCTATTATTCTTCCTACCCTTAATTCTCATTATTCCTCATATGCCTTGGAGGTTTCAAGGTCAAAAGCTCGGGGTCTATAGAAATATCGCAGTGCGCATCTGTCATCACCCCTAGATTTTCCATGCGTTGATCTAAGTCGTCTTGTAAGAGCATAGTGTCCTCCATTATTTCCCCGTGGTGTAGAGAGTTGGTGATTCTGTCAGCAATCAACATAGTTTCCTGTAATCTGTCTTGGAGTTGGGGCTCCATGTGGCAGTTGTCGTTGGGAGTATGGTGGTTTTCCATTGGTAGCGGTGAATTATTTGCGAAAGAAAGAGTTGGCATCACGTTTGGCCAGTCAAGACCTAGGAATATGTTTGAGGATGATGGTTGATCGCAGGTTGGCATGAAATTGAGCAAAGGACTTCCTACTGGAGATGAAGCTAGAAAGGATGAAAGTACAAGAATGTTACAGTTTTATTGACCCCCAAACATTCTGCATTTGTTTTAAAAAACGCTATATTGTAACTTCTTCTTTTTTTTTTCATCAACACCTTTCTCGTAAGGTAAAATTTTCATTAACCTACCTATATTCAAATTTTGTTGCAGATCGATGCCTTTACTGATTATTTTTTCGTTCTTCCTCCACTTCGCTCTTCTGTTTTGGAACCAGACCTGTACTCTGGCTTCAGTTAATTCAATTCTCATTGCCAGTTCTTCTCGGAAGAACACATCTGGGTAGTGAGTTTTGTGGAAAGCTCTTTCTAATTCTTCCAATTGGAAATTGGTGAAAGTAGTCCTGGAAAATATTGTTGCAGGAATGGTTTAAATTGTTTTAAAGGGCTTAAGTGTACCTATATCGTCGTTGTTTTCTCTTGGAGGTAGAAGAGATGTTTGGAGGCGAATTGGCCTCATCATTAGAGTTGTAGCTTTGGAGGTGGTCGGCAAAACCTGAAAATGGAGTCGAAGAAGTTCCAATTTTGACCCAAACTGCACTTGCTAGGTTTGGCACTCCAGATACTCGACGATTTTCAAAGGTTCTTAATGAATGATGAGATTTTTGACCTTTTAAAAGCTTTTTATTTCGAATACTGACATTTGAATATTAAAATATGATAGCCCCTACAAGAAATTTATAAATATTTAGGCAGCTTAGTTTCTTTTTTAATGTCCGAAGCAATTTCATAAAACTCCTCATATTTTTCAAGGAGATGGTTTCATAAAGAAAATTAAACTTCTAATTTGATCCTCTCACTTCATGTAAGCCTGTAAGTGATTAATAAATCTAATTAATGCAGCCAAGTCTCCAATTTAATTATGTATCTTTCCCCTTAATTTAATAGCCAGAGATAGTAATTGAATTTGAGTTTTAATTCAATTTGAAAGTTGGAGCCTTTCTTTCAACCGTTTTTCATCAGTCGGTCAGAAAATGAGCTGTCGCATATTCCAAAACCTAGAAATGTATATTTTTTGAGAATTTGCTGGTGAATTTTCGTACGAGGGCGTTTGGCGACCCCTTTGGTCGCGCTAATGGTGAAATTAAAAGAAATCGAGATAATGAAAAGAGACTGAGTGTATAGAAGATGCGTTCAGTTTTTGTGCCTGTGCCAATTATACGGAATATGATCATGACCTAAGGAATACTTGCATAGGTAATGAGTTAAGCTTTTTTGTTTCGAAAATTCAATATTTTGTCATATTATGCCGGGTTTCCACCAAGCGGACAGGTCAAAACAAAACACGAACTGTCCGTTCGGACAGAAATTTCGAACAATTTTGTTTGGAAAATGTTCGAAGACTGTTGGAGTTCCCAACGGACTTTCTGTTTACACCAGACGCGGACAGAAATGAATGAAAACTGTTCGTGTTTTGTTTAAGTTTGATTCAGTTTACACCGGACGTGTAGTTGTGAGAATGTGGCGCGCTGCAAACTTGAGAGAACAAGACGACGAGGATTTATTTTTGCTGGCAGTTACATTTTACATTATTAAAAAGAACAAAACTAAACGCCGGGGAAATGTGACGTCAAAAACTGTTACAAGATCTCAGTGGAGATGATATGAGTATAGGAGGTAAACTTCGATCAAGTTTTCATAAACATTACGACTTCTTTCCTTCACGCACCGAATCAAACTACCACATTAGATCGCAACAACGTGAATAAAAACAAACTGGGCGTTTACACCAAGCTGACAAACAGTCCTAGAACTCGTAAATCCTTCGAAGTTTACCGACATTGGATGGGACTCTGTTTGTGTCCGTAAAAACGCAATTCGCGGACTTTCGAGTCCGGAAAACAATCCACAAGTTCTAGAACAGTTTGCAAACAGTTCGCGGACTGTCACAAACGGACCGAGTTCGTGTTTTGTTTTTGTTCTGTCCGCTTGGTGGAAACCCGGCATTAGGAACATATAACGAATTCCAAATATGTACAAAATTTCGTAAAGATCGTACCACTGGCGCACCGAGGGGAGTTAAGGCCAAGGGGTCACCCATTCAGATTAGTAAGTTTACCCATTTTTGCCTGCCTTTAACTTGACATACAACTTTTCGTTGGGACAGATTGTACACTGCGCAAAAAAAATTAACGCACATTCTGAAAATCTCAATTTTAATGAAAGTTAACTCTACATTGACTTTATAACTTATTTTTTATGTTCTCTCGGGAAGGTTTTGAACGAAACAAGACACATTAAATGGAAGAAAAATTCAGGATTTCACCGAATCTTATGTTAAAGAAGAGTAATGAACAATTTTCAAAATACTGAAATGCTGATGAGTGATTTAATACTTGGTATTTCCACCCCTTGCGTTAATTACAGCTCGGCAACGACGGTTCATATTCAAAATGAGTGATCTTAAAATGTTCTGATCTAATCCTTCCCAGATTTCTCCGAGTTGGATTCCTAAGTCATTAAGAGTAGCTGGATGATTTTCTGAAATTCTCAGCCTTCTATTGAGGTTGTCCCAAACCTGCTCAATCGGATTGAGATCTGGACTTGCTGGCCATTCCATTCTAGAGACTTCAACCTCTTCAAGGTACTCCTGAACGATGCGCGCACGATGGGGTCTGGCATTATCGTCCATAAAAATGAAATTTTCACCAATGTATGGGGCAAATGGCACTACATGCTCTTCAAGAATGTTCCTTATATACTCATCAGCATTCATAGCTCTATAATCAACGACCACTAGGTCTGTGCGAGCAGTCAAAGATATTCCACCCCATACCATAATCGATCCTCCCCCGAAACCAGTAGTAGGTATTCAGGAAATTGCACGGAGCATATCTTTCATGTGGACGTCTGTATACAAGGGAACGTCGATCACAATGGTAGAGGCAGAATCTAGACTCATCTGTGAAGAGAACTCTTTCCCAATCGGCCTCTTCCCAATGGATATGCTCTCTCGCAAAATCCAACCGCGCCCTTAGATGGGCTGGGGTAAGAGCTGGGCCTCTTGCCGCGACACGAGGCTTTAAATCATATTCTCTGAGGCGATTTCTTATTGTCTGAGTGCTAATTTGCAACTCATGAGTTTGCTCAAGCTGATTTTGAAGGAGGCGAGCGGTTGCAAACCGTTCTCTCAACGAAGAAACTCTCAAGTAACGTTCTTGAATGGCAGTTGTTACCCGTGGTCTACCCTGTCCTGGTCTTCGGACATTCATACCTGTCTCCCTGAATCGCTGCAACATTCTGGACACACTTGTATGGGAAACTCCAAACCTTTCTGCAATTCTTGTGTATGTCCACCCTTCTTCTCGCAAAACTACCGCTTGGGCACATTCCTCTTGGGTCAAATTGCGTGTTTCGCGTTGCATAGCGATCGAGTGTAGAAAATCAAACGAAAGAAAAACTATTGATCACTAGAATTGATCGAGAACAACTGATTTTAGAATGGTGCCAATACATTCAAAATCTGATAATATCATCTTTTTTTATTCCTACTGGGAGAAAACATTTGTATTGAAGAAAAATGTTGAAAGTGGATGATAACATATGCATGCATAATTCTGATAAAAATAATTATCATTGAGGACACCTTCAGTTGTAGAATAAGTTTGAGATTTCCATAATGTACGTTAATTTTTTTGCGCAGTGTATGTGGCCTATATTTCAACACTGGTATAATAATTTATAAAATAAAAATTTGTAGGTACGTAATGTTCAATGCCCAAAAAGGGTTTGAGGACAAAAAAGGAAGTCAGGTAATTTATTCCACATAATTGCTAATATACTTACCGTATTTATCCTGAGTATTAGGATCTTTTTCACTAGAGGCTAAACTGTTCAATAAACCATGAATAGAATTAGAGTAAGATGAAGAATCTTGAATGCTATCGATTGCATCATTCAAATCTCTCGTGCTTGTATCTTCGATCATGTCATTATCCATGTCGTAATATAAAAAAAATCACTTTAAATCTTTTCAACGTCGTTACTGGAAAGAGTTATAGGGAATGACGACTTTGCGTTTCTATTTTTTTAGTGGAACTGTGAAATAGAGAAACCTCTAAAAGTCCGTGTTTCTAAATAAACTAGGTAATCTGTTGTAGGGCTTCTAAGATATGTAGATAATTCACAGCTTTCCTTTGGGAACATCGATAAATCAATTTCATGCGTATACAGTGCGATGTACGTGTTAAATTCAACATGTTTGGTGAGTTCCGGTAAAGTTTAACGCCATATGGAGATTTGAAGCCTCAAAAAGTATAAAATCTCATGTTTGTTTTTTTTTAATATAAGGGAGGCTTTGGGGTTAGACCTTTATATATGGATATAGCATATCAATATAGTGTGTCCCATGCAGGTATAAACGGTACGGTGGATAAGTAAACAAACTCAGTTTGTTTAATTTAAAAATTGACTTTACTCTGCAATATTTTTTTATGAATATATTATTTCGTCGCGATGTCCTTATTTTTCGAATTCTGTTCGATAATGGGCAAAATTCGATCGAAATTGTGTTCATTTGCATTTAGATGGAGAATGACAAATTCAAGCTGCATGTATGAATAGGTACCTAATGACTACAAACTACAACCAAACAAACAAGTATAGCTGTTTGGATAGAAACAAATAAACCCAGTTTCATTATTTATTCCAAAACAATAGGATTAAACAAAAACAATATCCACATTAGAAATTTTATAAAATACAATTCAGCGTCTTCAATTCCTCAATTCAGAGAAAAATCAAATACTGAATTAGCTTCATTATGCTTGACTAGTCATTCCTGACTTTCAGTAAGTGGCACACTGAAAATTTTCCGAAGAAAAATTCAATTGTAATGAGGTTTCCTTCTCTCTATCGGGAGATAATGAAAACAGAAAATATAATAAATTTAATTATGCATTTTCAATTGACACATCTTAAAAATCCAGTGATTTCAAAGAATTATAATTCTTGAATTTGTTTCATAAGTTATATTAGCTGACAATAAACCAGACCGGACAGCAAGTAGGTGACATTCAAAGCTGTCCCCAAGTGGTTTTACATCGAAATAAGGGATGAACACAACCCTTAAAACAGAGTATAACACTCTGAAGGTAACATTCAAGGTGTATTCCTGATAACTAGACCTACCCAAAGCCATAAATAAAGCTATAATCAATTTTAAAAAAGAAGTGTAGCTTGCTGAAGGCTATAGAGAAGCTCTTGACTTTGCATAACTTGCTCAAGGTTATCGCAAATTCAAAATTCGATTGCTCATAATTCATTTGAAGATATCAAAGCAATATTTGAGTGATTCAGAGATAAATTTCATTTTCACGAAAAGTAGGACATTCTTAGCAAGACATTTTCAGAATGTTCTGAAGACGTTCTCTGTAACAAAGGCAAACCATCCAATCGTTTAGAACCAGTGACAATTCATGATCTGAAACAAAATAATTGAAAGATTTTCAATACTACAAATATACTTCGTGTACTTATTTCCATCAAAAGAGAACAAGAAACTTTTGAAGATTGTTTATTCCAACATCTCAGGGACTCTGCGTCTATTTGTTTACACTACTTTATTTATAATTTTGTTGTTCTATTTTGATTACCTATCATTATCTCTCAAATTGAACAATTTTCTAACATATTATAATTTAATCTATTTATTCTACTTACCTTGAAATTATAGGAAAAGTGCAACGGAAATCCGTTTGAAGCCTAGTTTTTCCTCCATTCCTTTAGCAATTTTAGCATAAAACGGAGTAGGGAATATTTGAATAGGGGCTTAATGCTTACATTTTAATTATATTTAGGGATGACAGAACCAAACATGAAAGTTGGGTTAAACAGCTGTGGGGTGTCACAGCCGTCTGTATAAAGATGGGATTAATTCGAATCGAACTACTACGCCTTTACATATCTGTGGTATAACTGGTAGCTACTTTCTATGCTCATTATTTCATTTGAAAACAAAAATACAGTTGAGAAGAATTTATTAATTAGATTTAAGTCGAAAATCTTCCATAATGGAAGAAAATAATACCACCAAAGTAGAGGAAAATGAACCAGAAAAACACAAGGAAGAGATTGATGAGTACATCCAACTTGTGGAAAAAGAACTAGCAATGTACGAAGCAGAACTCAAGAAAGCAGAATATGAATACAAAAATTTGAATACAAATGGATTTCCACCTCTAAAACTTTCAGAAAAGCAACAAAAATTTCTAGATGAACGTCCAAACTACGCAGAATACCTGAGCACTGTTAAGAAATTCCATGACCTCGTTTATATCAAACAATCTAAGGAATATCAAGATATGAAAGCAAACATGCTACATGGTGATGAACTTGTGAAAAATTCTCTGAAAGTAATTTTTAATTTGTAATTTTGTGTGTAGGTACTAAGAGACTGTTAATTTGTAAAAAATATAATTCATAGATCTAATCAATATTATTTATAAATAAAATTTTTCACTTTACGAAAGAAGGAATCTTATTTTATACAACAAAATGTATGAGGATCTTGTTCCAAATTATCATTAATTCTTAATTCTTAAAAACAGGACAAAAATGGGCACTCACCACATTTTTTCTTATCGACTACAAAAAGAAAAAAAAAATGGCCCAATTGTATAAGTTTGAAGAGCAAAGTTCAACAAAGTTTGTTTTGCATCAAAATCATGCAATCACATCAATCTGAACAGTTCAAAATACGAGAAAGAGATATTTTCTAATAACCAGTATCAAAACTTGTGGTAGTTGATAAAAATAGGCAATCACAGCCACTTCTATCTTCATCGATTAGATTTAGATATTTCAATACAAACAAGGATAGTGGAAGTGGAAGATATAATTACGATATAGGAATATTGCAACAATGACTGGGAGGAAATTCCTTTCACTTGGAGTCATAATATCTCGAAAATACCTCCAAGTGCGGAAATTCCCAACGTATGTGCTAGAAAGATCTCTATTCCAACAGTCTTCTGTTAATATAATAACTCTGATATCCAACCACCATACGATGGGTTGTCAGACCTCTAAACCCCAACCAAAAGGTGAGAAAAATGTAAAAAAAGGTGTTTCATTGTAATAAATAATAATTATTCATGCAATGTCATGTGGTATGACAGCTGCATGTAACCTCAAATAAATAGAGCAAGGTTATAAAATAAATATTTGGAATTTCACCATAAATTGAGTAATTCAAATCCAAATTGGTGCCATTTCAACCATGGGTATTGACTTTCTTAAATTCGAAATTTTATCTTCTGTTTTTATATATTATGCAATCGACAGTGAAAAATCGATACCAAAGTTGTTGATGTACACTGTAAACTGATAGAATGTTTACCTTCATTACCCTTTTTAATTATGAAATGAACGTTAGAAAAGGTCAGTTAAACCATCGTTCATCTTGCTGTGGTTCGAAATATAATATGCAGATAGATACATATATAAAAATTATTATTTTCTCAGTTCCTCCCAGAAATGTACTAATTTATATTTATAGCAAATCTCCCTGAGGAGGAAGTTGCAAAGCCAGAGGATGAATACGTTGAAGATGTCGTATGTTGCGAATCAGAAATTGCAGAAAATGAAATGAAAGTATTCGACTTGAAAGATGCCGGGAAGGTTTTATTGGTTCGACAAAAAGGCAAAATCCATGCACTTGGAACAAAATGCACCCATTACGGAGCTCCTTTGGTGAACGGAGCCTTGGGAGATGGAAGGGTTAGATGCCAATGGCATGGGGCTTGTTTTAATATAGAAACAGGAGATATAGAAGATTTCCCGGGTAAGAACGAATTGTACTTGCTTCAATCTGTTTTGAATATCATATAACTTTATTTCAGGTTTGGATAGTTTACCATGCCATCAAGTTACTATAGAAAACTGCAAAATAAAAGTGAGGGCTAAAAGATCTGCCTTGGAGAATCCCAAACGTGTCAAGCCCATGTGTAAAAAGCTGAAAACTGACGATCACCACTATGTTATCATTGGAGGGGGACCAGCTAGTGCCGTTTGTGTGGAAACTCTAAGACAAGAGAATTTCACCGGTGCAATCACCATGATATGCAAAGAGAAGCATCTGCCGTACGACAGAGTTAAAGTGAGCAAAGTTATTGATTTCGATATCGAAAAAAATCAGTTTAGAACACCTGAGTTTTATAAAGAAAATGATATCGATGTTAAACTTGGCATTTCCGCACAAAAAGTGAATGTGCAGGATAAAGAGGTTGAATTGGATAACGGAGAAAAGATTAGTTTTGACAAACTGTTTATCGCTACTGGGTCTAAAGCTGCTGTTGTTGACCTTCCAGGTTAGTAACTTGAAATAGTATATAACATTACTAGCAAGGTAAGAGGGTTTTTACTGACGAATGGAGGATATAACTGACGAGCCGCAGGCGAGTCAGTCACCTCCTTGAGCCAGTAAAACCCGTTACCTTGCATGTATTGTTTTATATTTTATTTGTTTCTCATTTGTAAAAAGGTTAGATAAATTCCAAAAAAATCTCAATAATTTCTCGCAAATGTCGTAAGCTATGGAAGCGTTGCCATGAACATGTCTGTTTATTTTTCTTTACATTTGTTTTGGCGAAAGCGAAAATGAATGTACCAAAAGAAATTATTGAGGCAGCCAGCAGTGTAGCTTCAACTTTATTACCTGCAAAATCAGCTTCAAGGTACGAGCGAGAATACGACGACTTCAAAAAGTGGCAAAACAAAAATAGTGTGATTGGGGTAACTGAAGATGTTTTGTTGGTCGACTTGAATCAACTATCAGCTAGATTCAGCCCTAATTCTTTATTGTCAAAATGGTCTATGCTGAAAAGCTGCTTGGAAATGAAAGAAAATGCCCTTGTTCGCAGGTTTGTTTTCCTTAAAAAATTTATTGAAAAATATGGCGTTTAGTTGTCATTTGTAGATTTCAAAAGGTAATAGCGTTTCTGAAAGGAAAAAATGAGCGTTATACGCCAAAACAAGCCAAGGTATTAAGTAAAGAAGAGGCTGAACAATTTCTTATACATGCTCCTGATGACCAGTGGTTTCTGGCGAAAATTGTAACAATATTTGGGATTTTTGGATGTTGTTGATGTGACGAAATTCTCTCCTTAAACGTGAATGATGTAGAAGATATGGGAAAATACGTTATTGTGACATTGCGGCAAACAAAAAATTTAACAACAAGAAGATTCACCATAACCGATGATGGCTGCATCTTCAAGCCCTGCATGTTATACAGAAAATATGTAAATCTTCGGCCTCCTGGAACAGAAAGCCTAAGATTTTTTTGACACACCGACATGGAAAGTGCATTTCCCTTAATGCTGGCCAGCACACTATTGGTGGTGTCCCAAAGCAAATAGCGAAATATTTAGGTTTAAAAGACTCAGAGTTATACACCGGCCACTCTTTTCGCAGAACTGGAGCCACTGTGGTTGCGGATTCGGGTGGAGATATTTTAGCACTAAAGCGTGCAGGAGGGTGGAAGAGCACCGAAATTGCGATGAGCTATGTCGATGATTCGGTCAACAAAAAAATCGAAATGTCTAGCAAATTATTTGGTAGTAAGGAGAGTACAAATGTTCTGCAGTCCTCGAGTTCAGCAGTTCCTGAGTCAACAGATGGTTCATCATCATCAGTATCAACTCATTCATCATCAAAAATCTGTGTTAATGGAAATAACAATTGTACCATGATTTTCAACATATATGACGATAACACAAAATTTTCTAATGTAAATAATACTAGTAACTTGTAAAATTTTTGCAAGTTAACTGTCAGTTTTACAAGTTAGTGACTTGATAAAATAAACTTTCTTGATTAATATTGTGTTTTTGGAAACTGACGTTTACAAATGAGAAACAAATAAACATTTTTTATATTCATCAGATGATTTTAACTCCATTTTAGGAAAAGACTTGGGCAATATCATAACTCTCCGGGACTACGAAGACGGAAAAAGATTCTCTTCAATACTCACCCCCGAAATGAACGTTGTGATCAACGGAAGCAGTTTCATAGCGATGGAGGCTGCAGCAATGTGTGTCGATAAGGTTAAAAGCGTCACAATTGTGGCACGTTCAAAGGCACCTTTCAAGCAAGCCCTGGGTGAAGAAGTCGGTTACGCATTCATGAAACTTTTCAAAGCCAAAGGGATTATTTTCAAAACGAACACATCCATCAAGAAAATCGAAGATGACGGATCCGGTAAGGTTGGTGGGGTCGAATTACAAGACGGTACTACTCTCCCAGCCAACATATTGGTGCTTGGAATTGGTAGTAAGCTGTACACGGAATTCTTGAAGGATTCTGGAATTACCTTGAGGAACGATGGATCGGTGGATGTTGACAGTTATCTTCAGACCAACGTAGAGAGTGTATTCGCTGGGGGTGATATAGCTTTTGCTCCTGTTTATTCCCACGGCAACAAGAAAGCTTCGATCGGACATTTCCCGCTGGCTCACTATCATGGGAGAATCGCTGCTCTGAACATGCTAGGAAAGAAGCAAGAGTTGAGAAGCGTACCATATTTCTGGACCGGCTTATTTGGGAAAAGTATAAGGTACGCTGGCAGTGGCAGTTTCGAGGATGTTATCTATGTTGGCAACATTGAAGACTTGAAATTCGTAGCGTTCTACATTAATAGTTCCGATCAAGTTGTGGCTGCCAGCAGTTGCGGTATGGACCCCATTGTTTCCCAGTTTGCTGAGTTACTTTATCAAGGTAAGAAATTGTACAGGAAGGACATTGATAAGCAACCTTTAGCATGGTTGAAAAACATCACACCTGAACCGGTCTTACCTTTAGATCAAAGGCAGAATGAAGATAATTGAATTTAGCATGAAAACATGGTATCTAAGTTGTTAAACAAATACCCAAAATAAATTAATGTTACATTCCGTTTAGTTTCAGCTGAGTTAGTCGATTCAATGAAATCATAATTCTGCTTATGTACTTGCACTCAAAAAGTATGATGTTTGCTTTTTGTGTGTAATTTGCTGTGATTCACCCCATTTTTTGTTTTTAATCTCTGTCCCCTTTACCCAGTTTCCCAGAAAGGAAGTACTCGCATGTTTTTTGTATTATGAAAGTATTACTATCCATATTTTATTAAAATAAATGTTGAACTATATAGAATTGTTTTTTTTTCATCCTCAACTTGTTCAGGTAACAAATATTTGAGTATCCTTCACAATACGTTTATTTCATCAATTTATGGACATACTATCGAATATACTTCAAAAGGTTTAAAACAGTTACTCAACTCACAATATGTTCACGATCATAGCAAGAACAAAAAATGGCTCAATCCCACGCTTCATTATGTCTTAGATGCCCTAATCTAGATTCGATCGTTACATGATCTTTGAATTCTTTTTTAACTTTCATTAAACGCTCCATTCGTTTTTCCTGTTTCTGAAGGGCCTGGGCATGGCCTTTGGATTGCTCCTGAAGAAACGAAAATTTCAGAAGCTAACAATGAATTAACAATCATATACTCACAGCTGTTAAGTAAGAATGCCTCAAATAGAACATATTTTCTTCTTCAATTGCCAATTTATTTTTTAAATCTTGAATGTCTTTTATTGTTGGCTGCTTGACCAGTTTCTCTTTTCCTCTATGAATGTGACCGTTCGGCATGTAATAGCGCCGGAACAAAGCTTGGAATAATTTCATTTTTTCCAAAAAATTAATTTATATCAGACTTGTGATGAATCAATTATTAAGGTTATGTCACTGACTTTTTCAACTTGTGCTGTTTTCTGTGGTTTAGGAAAAATATTGCGGTTAGATAAGAAAATTCAAAACAAAGATAAATAGATAAAATAAATATTTCCCAAGTTTTAAATTGAATCATAATGCCGCATGTATTGCAGAAGACACTCCGTTGTGTTCATTTACTAACTACAAATTCCCATCTATCCACCTTTCGAATCTTCTTTAAACCCAAAACATTTTATTTTCCAAATTTGGGGATTTCCCAGTTTTCTACAACTTCAACATTCAGCAAAGAATTAAGAGGTAAAGGTGTTCACGGCAACATTTCATCGTTGCAGTTGAAAAAGAGGTTGATAAGGAAAAAGAAACTGGTAGATGATGAAATTACTATTCCTGGTTTATTCAATGTATCGGCATTTTCAACCGCAGAAGAATATGACCTGGAGGAATTGATAAAGGGTTTAGAAGTACAAGATCTTTATGAATCGAGATTTATCGAAAGCAGTGCTGATGTTGTCGTTGCTACTGCAAAATATCAAGTACAAAATGAACCTAGGGATATTTTCTTTTTTCGAGAAGGTAGCGTTGTTATGTGGAACGTAAATGATATGGAAAGCACTAATGTGCTGTCCTTTTTGAAGCATTATGAGACTGATAGTTATTCTAGGCAACTTATCAAAGGAGAAAATGAGATAATGACATACAAACATCAAGAAAATGGGTGAGAAAAGAAGAAATACGATTTCGTCTAAAGTCTAAGGTAATTTTCAATATTTCAGCAAACCGAGTATGGTAGAGAAGAACGGTTACTTTCTGATAAATCCAGATCAAGATTCAGTTCTTTTGGATAAATATACTTTTTCTAACGCTCTAGCATTATCGGTGAAACTAGGAATTTGGGAAGCATCTCTGGAAAAATATATTGACTCCATCGAATATGTAACGGAAGATCTGAAAATGGGGAAAAAGATTAAAATGACCAGAGAACAGGTTTTAAGAAAGCATGGGGAACTATTCGCATTGCGTCATCTGATAAATTTGAGTTCTGATCTTCTTGATACACCGGATTTCTATTGGGATAACGAACAGCTGGAAAATTTGTATTTGCAAGTCTGCAGCTATTTTGGTATAAATAAAAGGACCAAGGTAATTAATTAATTTCATTTGCGGAGCAGTATTAGTGTGCATGTGATTGCTTGTTCGAACAACAGGAAATTTTTTTGTCTTTGTTTTGAAAATATCATTTAATTGCAGGTTATGAATGAAAAAATCAATCATTGTGTGGAGCTTATCGAATTGCTATCCACTCATTTGAGTGATAAACACAGTACAAGACTAGAATGGATAATAATAATTCTTATTATGGTTGAAGTTGTTTTCGAAGTAATCCACTATGTTGATAGATTTGTGACTTCCGAGAGTGCCAATTTCAGTGAAAATCACGTTGAAACACCCCAAATCTATCAAAGCATTTAAGATTCATTGAAAAAGGTAGTCTTTTGGAATTTATATTATAAACATCAAAGGCAGTTATCGTTGGAATTTTGTTATTGTTATTGTTTTACAAAATCCAAGGAAAAGAATTATATTTGCTGTTTACATATATATTTAAGCTTGATGATATAATAAAATAAAAACTTTTGATATACATTGTATATAAATATTGAAACAAATAAAATATGCAATTTTTAACATTTTTGGCTTCATACTCAGTACGAATCAATAATTGAGTTGATAAAAGAGGTGCCGTTAATAAGTTTGGTCGTTCCTATCACAAATTCAACATTGGAATCTTCCAGTTGAGATAAAAACCTCAACGCAGATATCTGAAATGAAGAATAAAGAACACTCACGATTTTTAAAAACCAAAAAACTTACCTCGGCAAAAGTGCAACCACCAATGAAGAAAACTAAAACAACGCTTGTACCATCGTTGGTTTCTGAATTTAAAAGATTATTAGGAATTGGTGGTGACTCATCCATTGTTGGTCCTGAAAAAACCTGCTTATTATCTGTACAAAGTCATTAAAAGTAGAATATACCTGGTAAGAGCCCCAAGACATCTTGTAATTGTTTCCAACCATTATGTTTAGTCACTTGTTCAGCAAGTCTTATACTGAGTGGGGCATAAACACTATGGACGTAGCTAATATCCGTAGGATTCATTTCTGAGGTGTCTTCCATTGTTAGTCTCAGAGTCTTCAGAATTAAAAATAAATTAAAGAAAATTGAAGTAAGATTTTTTCATGCTCACCTTCTTCAGCACTGTATATTGCCTAGTGCTAGCTTGTAATTTCAAAAGTCCAACCTTCTCTAGTTTTGTAACAGCCAGAAGAGCTTTCAGTCCATAAGTCTGAAAATAATGACAAGATTTACTTCGAAGTTGAGAATAAAAAACACTTTTAATTGATTCTCAATATAAATCGTCACATTTAATTTGAAACTGACCTGTACTAGCTCCCTCTTATAATTTTCCAACACTTTTGGTTTCAGCCCTGAAGCAGTCAATGATTGAAGGCACATAAGCCTTAAAACCTTCACCAAAGGCTTCTGTTGGCATATCAAATCCTCAATAAAGGAATTCGATTTGTCCACTTCTATGCAATTCAAAAATTCCTGTTCAATCTGGAGAAAAAAAAAACTTCAATTGAGAAAAATGACGAATATAGAACACCTACTTGTAATACATCCAAAAATTCATAATCATCTGTAACTTCTTTGATGCATTCAGCTATTGCTGTGTGATACGCTAAAGCTTTTTTCTTGGCTAAAAGCTGCGGCAACTTCTGAACGTACAATTTCATTTCTTCCACAGATTTCTCTTGAATATTCTCCATTTGTACACTTATAGACTTAGCTTGCTGTGACAAATATGCCCCAACCTAAAAATATTTTCAAAACAACTGCAATTCAACTGAACAAAACAACTTACAGCATTAAAATTTTTATCTCTGATATCGGCAAACAACATTTCCCCAGAGTTCAAAATAATCTGTTTCTTATCTTCAGAAAGTGTACTCGAATTTTTCTCCTCCGTAGTAAGAAAATTGTGAATGGGAAAACTTGCGGTTGAATTGTTTATTCCAAATATCTCATCAATTAATCCTTCATAAGTTAACTGAGTGGCTAATGGGGTTATAAGATCGACAGAACGATCTATTAGTAATATTATGTCTATGCAAGATTTTTGACTAGTTTTATGAGTTTCAGAATTATTTTGTTCTCGTTGTAAGCGCTGGACCAGATCCCAGACTTGCTTAGCAGCAGCACCTTTGCCCCAAACTCGAGGAATAGGACCATAAAGTTTCTGTAGAAAAACGATTGCTTGGGCTGTTTGATACAGATATGTTGGATCGTTTTCCAACGTATATTCCCTAAACATCGAAATATTGTGTAAAATCATATTTATATTCGTAAATGAGTAAATTTTACCTGAAAACTTCGGGAATTTCCATAGACACCAAGTCTGAATCAAACGGAAATAATTCACATACAAATTCTTCGATTAACATAACATTTCCTAAGACTCCACTGTGTTTCAATCTTTCTAAGCATAGTAAACTCTTCTTTGGTACAAAAAATAGATGATATTGCTTTTTTGGGCCACTTTTAGTTCTGCAATCGGCATGGACATTCTGACTGATGTAATCCATGAGTTCCAGCTTTGGTCTTGTGATGAATATTATGTGGGATACATCATTTTCCGGTAGAGGTAAGGATCGAAGAGGAAACATTTTAACCACTTGGTGTTCACTTAATACTGAGTATTGGGCTACTAATCCTACAGGTCCAGCAAGGCTGGAGTCCCAAACAATAGCTTTCGTACCAGGACATTTCTCCAATAAATTTATTAGATTATTTCTAGCAGTACTTTGCACCAAGGAAATATCAACTTTGCGTCCTTGCAAATGCGATGCCATACTTGGAAACGACGAAAGACTCACTACCTTTTCATGTAATAACTCTAAGACACAATATACCAAACAGCTTATCAGTTATTACTGTTTATCAAACCAAACACCTTTATTTTTGTTTTGACATAAAGCTGTTGTTGTTTGTTGGTTTTAAAGGTTAACTAAATTTCAGATGGAAAGTTGAACTACTCATTTATTTTCTATGAAATGGGTGTTTGTCAACCTCAAAACTTCATCTATGGTCACCAAGCCCAAACAAATAATTTTGATACATGTTTGGATGAGTTTATAGGATATTTGATCAATTTATACACAAATTCTTGCTCTTTCCAACATATATTGTGCCCCCCAACAAAAACAGAACAACTATGGCTTTGAGAACGTACGGGGACAAACCAGCCAGTTTTCAACTTGAAGAAGATGGAGAATTTTATTCTGTTGGATCTGAGGTAAATTTTAGTAATTTACAATCATTTCCCAAGTCAAGTTTATATTTTTCAGGTCGGTAATTACCTGAGACTCTTTAGAGGATCTTTGTACAAGAAGTACCCTGGAATGTACAGAAGATGTTTGACTAACGAGGAAAGGAAAAGGTTGATTGATTTGGGCCTAAGCCAACATGTTTTAGCAAGCAGTGTATCACTGCTTAGGGCTAAAGAAGTTGAAGACATTATAGAGGGAAATGATGAAAAGTAAGGAAATGCTTCATATACAAATACAAAGAAGGCTTTGGAATGTAACAATTGAATCAATCTGTTTTCTTTTCCAAATATTGATTCTTGAGTTGAGTTATGAGTAAATACTGTAGTTGCTGTGATTTAAATGTCTATTCCTTAAGTAGTAGGTCAAGGTTTGTTTAGAATATTGTAATGATCTGGATGGATAACTTTTTTTCTTCAGATACAAAGCAGTATCAGTACATACCACTGATCCTATACTACCAAGAGAAGGAAAGTCGAAGAAAAATATGCAATGGGTCCCTTCCCTGCCCAATTCGAGTCACTTAGATGCAGTACCTCAAGCAACACCTATAAACAGGAATCGTGTTGCTTTGAAAAAGGTAATGAAGAAAGAGCCAGTGAGTTGATTGGAGGCCAGTTACGAATGGGTCTAATTTATAAAGAATCCTCGTTCTTTTAGTATAATTGCAATTTTTCAGGTGAGAACGTTTCCTTTATGTTTTGACGATACAGATCCACAGATTAACGTGGAAAATGCTACTTTGAACGAAGTCTTGGTGCCAATCAGATTAGATATGGAGATAGAGGGACAGAAATTGAGAGATACTTTCACATGGAATAAAAATGGTAACTATTTGATTAACTTGTGGATTATGATATTAAGTTTCAATTTTTTGATTTCCAGAGAGCCTTATAACCCCTGAACAGTTCGCTGAAGTATTATGTGATGATCTCGACTTGAATCCGTTGGTTTTTGTGCCTGCTATAGCGCAAGCTATCCGCCAACAACTAGACGCATTCCCTGCTGAACCTCCAACTATTTTGGAAGAAAGTACCGATCAGAGAGTTATCGTGAAGTTGAACATACATGTAGGAAATACTTCGTTAGTTGATCAGGTGAATACTGTGAATTTTTAAATAAATTTTGATGTTGGTATGAGAAAAAGCAAGAGTTTCTAATGAATATTTCAAGGTTGAATGGGATATGGCAGAAAAACAGAACAATCCCGAAGAATTCGCTCTCAAACTTTGCGCCGAGCTTGGTCTTGGGGGGGAATTTGTGACAGCTATCGCCTATTCTATAAGAGGCCAGTTGTCTTGGCACCAGAGAACTTACGCTTTCGCAGAAGCACCCTTACCAATCGTCGAGGTACCATTTAGGCCTCCGAGTGAGAGTGACCAATGGGCACCTTTCTTGGAGACGCTCACAGACGCGGAAATGGAGAAGAAGATAAGAGATCAGGACAGAAATACGAGAAGAATAAGACGGTTGGCAAATACCACACCTGGTAAATTTTCATTTTGAATTTTAGTGCATGATTGTAGATAAAGGTAAATAATTATTGTTTAGTCCCAGTCAACACTCAAATCATGGCTTTGTCTGGTTGCTGAATTTTTGGGCTTGTAATTTAGAAATTTGTACAAATTGTAGTTGTTGATTATGTGGCCATAATTTTTGTGTATTGTATCTTTCGTTATGGTATTGTTGAAGTTGTTGTGGAAGTTGACTAACTAGGATTATTTTTTGTTGCAGCCAAATCCGGGAGGGTGTCAGTGAAACCACATGCTTAAAACGGTGGAAGTGCTGGAAGATTTTATCATATTTAAGTTTCTTAATGTATTACTCTATATGTAAAATAAAATATAAGACGATAAAAAAGTTGTTTCATTGGTACACATGTACATATGTATATACCTAGCGAAATTTCTAGATAGAAAAAACCCAAAGTATGAACAATAATTTGAGGCTAATTTATATATATTCGATAATTTTATCCCCATTCAGATTGATAAAAAAAAGGCAGTTTAAATGAACAGGACAAAAAAAAATGGTCACTGAAATAAGTCAGGAGCTTTTGAGGGCTCATTCATCAAACTTATAGGTCGATTCGCATTATCCAGTTCAAGAAATCAGGCTCAACGACCTGTCAAATATTTTTTGAGGTTAGTGCTGGTGGTCAAACAATGGTTATAAGGTCATCCAAACCACGTGATTATTTCACCAAGTAACCTGAAAAAACGTTTCTGCCAGGTCGGTGGTTAGCAGTCAAAGATATTCTACACTACTAGAATATCTTTGTTAGCAGTAAATACTAGGAATTTCATTATTTTATTCAATTTATGAGTGAGTTTTTATGCTTTTTAATATCAAATAATACATCCAGATGATGAAAATTTTACTCAATCATATGAGAAATCCGAAAAATGACCCAGCAACGGTTTTCCTTTAAATTAAAACCTTCATATTTTCCAGAGATGATCGTGTTCGGAAATTTTTTTTGTGGAAGATGTGTTTTTAGATTCTCTACAAGGTACCACTTTCCAAATTTTTTGGGATGCCGTCTGGGATTTGAGAAATCCGAAAAATGACCCAGCAAAGGTTTTCCTTCAAATTAAAACCTTTATATTTTCCAGAGATGAGCGTGTTCGAAAAATTTTTTTTGTGTAAGGTGTGTTTTAGCATGCTCTACAAGATACCACTCTCCAAATTTTTTGGGATGCCGTCTGGGATTTGAGAAATCCGAAAAATGACCCAGCAACGGTTTTCCTTCAAATTAAAACCTTCATATTTTCCAGAGATGATCGTGTTCGGAAAAAAATTTTTTGTGGAAGATGTGTTTTTAGATTCTCTACAAGGTACCACTTTCCAAATTTCTTGAAATTCCGTCAGGGCTTGGGAAATCCGGAAAACGATCTGGAAACCTTCATATTTTCCAGAGATGAGCGTGTTCGAAATTTTTTTTTTCTGTGGAATATGTGTTTTTTCATGCTTTACAAGATACCACTTTCCAAATTTTTTGGGATGCCGTCTGGGACTTGAGAAATCCGAAAAATGACCCAGCAACGGTTTTCCTTCAAATTAAAACCTTCATATTTTCCAGAGATGATCGTGTTCGGAAAATTTTTTTTGTGGAAGATGTGTTTTTAGATTATCTACGAGAAACCACTTTCCAAATTTTTTGGGATGCCGTCAGGGCTTGGGAAATCCGGAAAATGATCTGGAAACCTCTATATTTTCCAGAGATGAGCGTGTTCGAAAAAATTTTTTGTGGAATATGTGTTTTTGCATGCTCTACAAGATACCACTTTCCAAATTTTTTGGGATTCCGTCTGGGACTTGAGAAATCCGAAAAATTACCCAGCAACGGTTTTCCTTCAAATTAAAACCTTCATATTTTCCAGAGATGCGCGTGTTCGATTAAAATTTTTTTGTGGACGATGTGTTTTAGCATGCTCTACAAGATACTTTTCCCCAAATTTTTCGGGATGCCGTCTGGGACTTGAGAAATCCGAAAAATTACCCAGCAACGGTTTTCCTTTAAATTAAAACCTTCATATTTTCCAGAGATGATCGTGTTCGAGAAAATTTTTTTTGTGGAAGATGTGTTTTTAGATTCTTTACAAGATACCACTTTCCAAAATTTTTGGGATGCCGTGAGTGCTTGGGAAATCCGAAAAAAGATCTGGAAACCTCCATATTTTCCAGAGATGAGCGTGTTCGAAAAAAATATTTTTGTGGAATATGTGTTTTTGCATGCTCTACAAGATACCACTTTCCAAATATTTTGGGATGCCGTCTGGGACTTGAGAAATCAGTCATCAGTTTTACATATAACATGAACTGACTACTGCTTATTATAGTGTCTACGAAGAAATATTCAGTTTAGTAATTTATCTTCCATTTTGTCAAGTCTTGATGACTGCTGACCAAATTTTCCTTCGTTTCCTGGTAAGTCACTAAATTTGTGTATAATACGCCAAGTTAAAGACACTGGGTGTTCCAAAATAATCAACGAAATCCTCTTAATTTCAACGACTTGCACATCCAACTTTGGCACACATTTATGGCATTTTTTTATTGAAAATGCACTCAACTTAAATAATTTTCACTGGTCTAATATTCCTAAGAATAAGATTGACTAGAAATATCAAAAAACATTTCCACATAAAACAATTTTCCAAGCAAATAAACGGTTTTGATGTCTACATGAACAAAGCTGAATTCTCTTTGTTTGACCACCAGCACTTGCCTCAAAAAATATTTGACATGTCGTTGGATTTCCTAAGTTAGCTCGTTTATGTAGATTTCGAATACGTGTTTGATTGAAAAAATGTTTTATGGGGGACACTTTTTGGATACTTTTTAGTCAATCTCTCTTTCATGAATATCCTAACAGTAAAAATGTGATAGAGAGATTCAAATACTTCAATCTTGTTTCTCAGAAATCAAAAACTAGTACACCTATGACGAAAAAAAAGAGACTACGTATCAAAAATGTATTAATCGCAAAAACGCTGAACACATAAAAGTAAAATAAATCTAAAACAAATATACCAAATTAAAACAATTAAAATACGAAACAGCCAAAAAATTCTTGCCATTTCTACTTTAAACTTAAAATAGACCACTTCATTCTTCTTCCTCTTCCTCTTCAGCTTCTCCATATTCACCTTCGTCCGTCGTAGCCTCTTGATACTGCTGGTACTCCGTTATCAAGTCATTCATGTTAGATTCAGCTTCAGTAAATTCCATTTCATCCATACCTTCCGCAGTGTACCAATGCAAGAATGCTTTCCGTCTAAACATCATGGTGAATTGCTGGGATATTCTCTTGAACAACTCCTGGATGGCTGTCGTGTTCCCTAGGAAGGTGGCTGATAACTTTAGACCTCTTGGGGGGATGTCACAAACTGCAATCTTAACATTGTGAGGGATCCAGTCCACGAAGTAACTGCTGTTCTTGATCTGCACGTTAACCATTTGCTCGTCGATTTCTTTCATGGAAACTCTACCTCTAAAGATTGTAGCTGCTGTTAGGTATCTCCCATGTCTTGGATCGCATCCTGCCATCATGTTTTTGGCGTCGAACATCTGCTGGGTCAAGTCAGGTACTGATAAGGCTCTGTAGTGTTGACTGCCTCTGGATGTTAAAGGAGCGAAGCCACACATAAAGAAGTGGAGTCTTGGAAAAGGTACAGTGTTCACAGCCAGTTTTCTCAAATCTGCGTTCAGTTGCCCTGGGAATCTGAAGCAAGTGGTGACTCCAGCCATCGCTACCGATACCAAATGGTTCAAATCGCTCAGGGTCGGAGTTGCGAGCCTCAAGGTCCTAAAGCATATGTCGTAGAGTGCCTCATTGTCGATGCAAAACGTTTCATCTGAATTCTCTATCAGCTGGTTGATGGACAGGGTAGTATTGTAAGGTTCCACCAGGGTATCAGAGACAACAGCTGAAGGACAGACGGAGTAAGTGTAGATCATCCTGTCAGGGTACTCCTCTCGGATCTTGGAAGCCACCAAGGTACCCAAGCCGGACCCAGTACCCCCACCCAGAGAATGGGACATCTGGAACCCTTGAAGCAGATCGCAACCTTCACATTCTTTTCGCACCACGTCCAGGATGGTATCCACGATTTCAGCTCCGTTGGTGTAGTGTCCTTTGGCCCAGTTGTTGCCGGCGCCTCCGATAGCCCAGATGAAGTTGTCGGGACGGAACAGCTGGCCGTATGGACCTGCACGTACAACGTCCAAGTTCATGGGTTCCAGGTCTATGAGGACGCATCTGGGGACGAAGTTACCTCCTGAGGCTTCGTTGTAGTAGACGTTGATGCGTTCCAGTTGCAGGTCGCTGTTGCCGTGGTAGTTTCCGCAAGGGTCCACCCCATGTTCGTCGGAGATCACCTCCCAGAACTGTTGGAAAGAAGGTGCATCAGAAGATTTGATTGAGGTGAAGGAAAAATCGATTTGCATCTGAAATTTGAAGCTTGGTTGCTTTTGGTCGCCATCTGTGGCTTTTAACTTCCATCTGTGTGACAACCAAGAGCATTTTTGGTCTTAGCTGAAAGGATATGTATGCCAAAGGACCAAATAGTTGTCTCTAAAGGAACCAAAGGGAGCTCTTGGACAATATAGTTTCCCCTAATTAACTGCATGCCAGAATCATCTTTATCTTGGATTAAACAAGAATTTACAGCAGTTAAAATGGAGCCTCTTGTTAGAAGACTTTCTGTTCTCGAATTTAACTAATACTGAAATGGAAAACATAGATTTTGAGGGAATTTAAGAATTTCAAAGCTTCAAGTTAAGTTTCACGCAACTAATCAACGATGGACCCAGTAATCGAAGTAGTGATGTTGTTAATGGAAAGAATGGCTGGGAGAATTGAAAATACACAAATCCATTACCACTGTCGTGAGTTGCGAGTTGCCTTCAGGTATTTTGGAATCCAATCAATTATATTCTTGTTGACTACGTGAATCTTTTATGTATTCATACATTGAACAATCGACAATTGCATGACAAAGTTGATTTATTTCAATTTTGAGCTTGTTGTTTTATTCAAAGATGGCAGAAATAAATTGACTCTACGTCAGAAGCTCTGACTTCATCTAGATAGACAGAAGCTAGGGACTTTGACCAAATGGTTCTCATCAACCAACGTCACATACACTGCATGAACTCAAACAGCTTTTACAGTAACTCTAGAGAGAAATTGATCAAGGCTATTTCAACAGTTTGATTGAAAGTTCGCTAAGGTGTTGTCAGGCGGTGGTACTCTTTACTGAACTTTATTGTTTCGCTTTTTTGAATGAGCTGTCTGTACGATAAATACTAAAAATGAATTTTTACTTGAAACTGCAATATTAATAAATAAATGAGCAAAAGAATGAGTTGAATAAGTCAGAAAACATTTAGGTTGGTGAAAAAACAGGGAACTTTTGAAACTGCCTCCAAATTTCTGAACTTTTGTTGATCTGTATACTCAAAACGTATAAAATTCGACTCACTTTTGCTCCTATAGCGTTCCCACATTGTCCAGCCTGAATATGAACTATCTCCCTCATTTATGTCCTTTTCTTCTGAGTAAAATGAAGTTGTAGAAAAATTCACAATCACTTAAATCGTTTACAACTTTTTGTTTCCAAGTGTTTCTATGGGAATCAGAGCACAATTTAAAATTATCAAAGTTGCTTTATCACGTGGCCTAGATGCAATGAACACCTAGGTAACAGATGTTCAACATGAATTTGTTAACTGAAGACATCGTCAAGGTTTTTATGAGCTGAAGAGACCTAGCGAACAAACTGCTCGATTTCGTTGAATTCCTACTGATTTAGATTGATTGGGTGTTGATTCAAAACGAAGTACAGTATTACTGGTAGTATCTACCAAAAGTAGTCTTGCATGGTTTCTTGTGAACCACCAACTTACGAGAAGAAAAAAGCCAGGTTATCCAAGATATTTATTAGCAAAATCCAAATACAACGAAATGAAAAGACATGAATCTAATAACATTGTTAACAACTGATGAAAAGTAACTGAAGAATTCCCAAAAACTATGGTACTTATAACTTTATGCTTAGCAAATTGAAGACAATATCATTCTTCTTCTTCTTCCTCCTCTCCACCTTCTCCATACTCCCCATCATCAGCAGTAGCTTCTTGGTACTGCTGATACTCAGTAATAAGATCATTTAGATTAGATTCAGCTTCAGTAAACTCCATTTCATCCATGCCTTCTGCAGTATACCAGTGCAAGAAAGCCTTCCTTCTGAACATGGAAGTAAACTGCTTGGAAAGCCTCCTGAATAACTCTTGGATCGCTGTGGTGTTCCCCATAAAGGTAGCGGATATCTTCAAACCCCTTGGAGGTATATCACAAACTGCTGTCTTCACATTGTGGGGTATCCATTCAACAAAGTAACTGCTGTTTTTGTTCTGGATGTTGATCATCTGCTCGTCGATTTCCTTCATGGACATTCGTCCACGAAAAACGGTTGCTACCGTCAGGTACCTACCATGCCTTGGATCGCAACCTACCATCATATTTTTGGCGTCGAACATCTGCTGGGTTAAGTCAGGAACTGTCAGTGCTCGGTAATGCTGACTTCCTCTGGAAGTTAAAGGAACAAAACCACACATAAAGAAGTGAAGTCTTGGAAATGGAACAGTGTTAACAGCAAGTTTCCTAAGATCTGCGTTCAGTTGTCCTGGAAACCTGAAGCAAGTGGTTACTCCTGACATTGCAACTGAAACCAAATGGTTCAAATCTCCGTAAGTGGGCATGGTTAGCCTCAAGGTCCTGAAGCATATGTCGTAAAGAGCCTCGTTGTCGATACAAATGGTTTCATCAGCGTTTTCGATGAGTTGGTTGATGGATAGAACTGCATTGTAGGGTTCCACTAAGGTTACAGATACTTTAGGCGATGGGCAAATGGAGTAGGTGTAAATCATTCTGTCTGGGTACTCTTCACGGACTTTGTTCATTATCAAGGTACCCATACCGGAACCAGTGCCCCCACCAAGAGAATGAGTGAGTTGGAAGCCTTGAAGGCAGTCACAACCTTCACATTCTTTCCTGATGATATCCATAACAGCATCAATTATTTCTGCACCGTTGGTGTAGTGTCCTTTAGCCCAGTTGTTTCCAGCACCTCCAATGGACCAGATGAAGTTGTCCGGTCGGAAGAGTTGACCGAATGGTCCAGATCGTACAGCATCCAAATTCATGGGTTCTAGATCAACCAAGACGCAACGAGGCACGAAGTTTCCTCCAGTAGCTTCGTTGTAGTAGACGTTGATGCGTTCCAGTTGCAGGTCGCTGTTACCGTGGTAGTTCCCGCAAGGGTCTATGCCATGCTCGTCCGAAATCACCTCCCAGAACTGAAATGTGGTAAATTAGAGGTGGGAATTAGGAAATTGGTATTTTCACCTTCGCTCCCACTTGGTTTCCGCATTGACCTGCTTGAATGTGGACGATTTCTCTCATTTTTTATTAGCGTTGTGAGTTTTTAACCGGTACCGGTTAGAACGAAACTTAAGACCTTACGAACGACTCAATCTGAAATGAATTGTTTTTTTTTATATCCATGTGAACGAGGTGATTCAATTTTTTCCAGACTACTTTTCCTAATTTTGGAAATTCTGATATTTTTCTTCTTCTTGAATTTGTCTAATTTTTGTGGTGTCGTGTTTTTATGAGAACCACTTTTCAATCTCTCTTCAGCCAAAGTATTGAAACCCAATGTGGTCTTTTCTGCCAATGGGGCCTAAGTTGATGTCACTTCTTAACATACTTTCGTTAATCTCACCCCATTAATATTTTTTTCAGCTGCCTGGAAACAACTGAAGAAAGGTACTCATGTCCAGAAAATATGCATTTTTGGATTTAGAAACCATAAATACCTCCATGGGTCTAATAAATCTTTGTCGTATTTGGTATAGCCTTCGAGATAAGTTTTCATATCACAAATGGACAATTTTGAAGGCCATAGGATGTCTGTTTACCCTTCTTGCCACCTCTGGATAAGTTATTAATGTTAGCTCATCTTGTTTCCTATTATTATGGCTTCATGATTCTAGTTTGAAGCCTTCAATCCTTGCTGTTTTCGAGGAGTATTTCGGATGAGTGCGAAGAATTAACATTTCTCCAGGGAGCATGACACGAATCCATTTTGAACACATCCAATGGCCAGCCTTTGCAAAGGGGGAACCTGGATAGGGTCACAAGAGTACCTACCAACCAACCTCTTCTCTATCGTCTTAAGTCAGGACCTAATGATTTAAATTGAAGCAATTTTCTTCAGGTTTCGATTTACTTCCCATCCAAGAGACAAAGAGTCATCGAGACCAAATTAGAAGAACAAAGCAAGTCAAAAACATATTGGAATCAATTTTCCTTGCACCATCTTTTGTTATTGCTCATCAAATGAAGAACAATCTACTGGATATCAGTTTGACCATTGAATGCTGGATGGAAATCTGATCCAAATGACAGAAAACTGTCTTACTCCTATGGTTTACTCTCCTATTGGTGCCAGGGCATTGTTGTGTTGGAAAATGAAAAAGCCGATGGTGATCTTCATCACCATGGACAGCCAGGTGACGCTGAGGTCCCTGGAATCAAACTGCCAGGGATCTCTGATGACCTGGGAGTGCCATAGCACCATAAAGCAACTGGCCAGAGGCAAGGAAGTGACTCTAGTATGGGTGTCAGGGCATTGTGGTGAAATGTAAAACCCTATGAGGGTTGCAAATAGTGCATCAAGGTTAACACCTGCTGGACCTGAGCTTTTCTGTGGGCTTAGAAAAGACCAATATAAGGCAGAGGTCTAACGATGGGAGTTTGACAACAGAAAAACCCTCTGGAGAAACACATCTGGACTTACTCAGTCCAAGAAATTCGTGATGATTTCACCGACCTATACCAGTGAGCTTCTAAAGCTGTCACGAGCTGAGCTTAGGGTGATGGTGGGTCTGAAGACAGGGCACTGTCGGTACAAACATCATTTGTATCGTATGGTGAAGTCAACAGACGAGATTTGTAGACTCTGTGGATCAGAGGCAGAAACAGGTGAACCCATGGTATGCCAGTGTTCAGAACTGGCTGGTTTGAGAGCCATTCATTTGGGGAAACCAGTCTTGGATACCCACGAGGTAACGGCCAAGGCTCCTAGGGATGTGTCGGTTTTATCAACACTATTGACAACCTCCTTGGGTTTCATTGAATGGGTTAGGTAGCTGGTAGGGAACAAAAGACCCCAGTTCAAATAATAACACACCAATGGTTGGGTATTCAGGAAATAAAAAAAATGAAGCAGTCTTCCAAAACTATTTTATTCACAACAATTCCAACAAGAACACAAGAACAAGTATTCAATACATTTTAGCCTAAAGTTACTACTCTTATCCACCTTAACCTACTCTTCTTCCTCCTCCTCCTCACCCCCCATCTCCCCATACTCCCCGTCCGCTGTAGCTTCTTGATACTGCTGATACTCAGTAATAAGATCGTTGAGGTTAGATTCAGCTTCAGTGAACTCCATTTCATCCATACCTTCTGCTGTGTACCAATGCAAGAAAGCCTTCCTCCTGAACATAGCGTTGAATTGCAGCGATAACCTCTTGAATAACTCCTGAATCGCTGTAGTGTTACCCAAGAAAGTTGCTGATATCTTAAGACCACGTGGAGGGATGTCACAAACTGCTGTTTTCACGTTGTTGGGAATCCAATCGACGAAATAACTGCTGTTTTTGTTCTGGATGTTCACCATTTGTTCATCCACTTCTTTCATGGATATTCGTCCTCTGAAGACTGTGGCTACTGTGAGGTACCTGCCATGTCTTGGATCGCAACCTACCATCATGTTTTTGGCGTCGAACATCTGCTGGGTTAAGTCAGGGACGGTTATGGACCGGTAGTGTTGACTTCCTCGAGAAGTTAGAGGTGCGAAACCGCACATGAAGAAATGGAGTCTTGGAAAAGGCACCATGTTCACCGCCAGTTTTCGAAGATCCGCGTTTAGTTGTCCAGGAAACCTAAGGCAGGTTGTTATACCCGACATGCAGACCGAAACCAAATGGTTAAGATCCCCGAATGTTGGCATCGTCAACCTTAAGGTTCTGAAGCAAATCTCGTACAGCGCTTCGTTGTCGATGCAGAAAGTTTGGTCTGCATTCTCTATCAGCTGGTTTATGGATAACACAGCATTGTAAGGTTCCACCAGGGTATCAGACGCTTTGGATGACGGGCAAACCGAGAAGGTGTTCATCATTCTATCTGGATATTCTTCGCGGATCTTACTCATGATGAGCGTACCCAAGCCGGAACCTGTCCCACCTCCTAGAGAATGCGCAAGTTGGAACCCTTGGAGGCAGTCGCAGCCTTCGCATTCTTTCCTGATTATATCCATGACAGAGTCTATGATCTCAGCGCCGTGGGTGTAATGTCCTTTGGCCCAGTTGTTTCCAGCTCCTCCAAGCGCCCAGATGAAGTTATCAGGCCGGAAAAGTTGACCAAAAGACCCTGATCGAACCGCATCCAAATTCATGGGTTCTAGATCGACCAAGACGCAACGAGGGACGAAATTGCCTCCTGTAGCTTCGTTGAAATACACGTTGATGCGTTCCAGTTGTAGGTCGCTATTACCGTGGTAGTTGCCGCAAGGATCTATCCCATGTTCGTCGGAAATCACCTCCCAGAACTGAAAATAACGGTATTGAGTGAGAAACGTTTCATGTTATTTGTCCGGATGGAAAACTGATTAATTACCTTCGAACCGATCTGGTTTCCACATTGTCCAGCCTGGATCTGAACGATTTCTCTCATTCTCTCAACGTTTAATTACGAAAATTGTGCCACCAGCGAAAAAGGACGCTTCATGCAATTTTCAATTGTTGGAAATGGACGATTGTTACTGTGGAAACGCGAAACTCCCGTTTCATGACCAACTGATTTCTGATTCATTTCGAATTGTCGCGATCACAGAAAACCAGCCACAGATCTGGATCTCTGACACAACCGCTCAAAGCTTTTCCAAAGCTGCATATAACAATCTGTTACTGTCAAAGATGCTCCAGATTCTTTTGTAACCAATTCATCTGACCATTCTTCACCCGTGTGGTCTGAATTAAATATATCTGTTGATGATTTTTGACAGCGATGGTCCGTCCATAGAACAGTCGATATTGTAGAAATCTGCAGAGAAGACAAAATTTTCCAGCACCATCTTTCACTGAGGCGCGAATCCAGAAACGAAAAAATCAAACAATTATCCTTCATCATCCCTTCTCTTCTGTTATTTCGGGAATATAAGTGGAAAAAGAGTGCACCTTACATAAACAGGTGCCGGATCCATCAGCCAGAATCAATATTCGGTTCTCCCACATCGATTGTACCGAAAATCTAGTGTTCTGATGGTATTTATATCAGACGCTATTTTTGTTCCTTAGTCCATGCGGTTTTGGATTCGGCATAACAGTCTGGTTTCGAAATGGGAGCCAGGAGAAGGTATGTGTTACAGATCATTAGATAGTATGTTTTATGTGCGTGATGAATGGGTGAGTTGATTGAATATTAAATATTTTTAACGGGCTGATTTCTGGATATTTTGCGGTCTGGTAAAGATGCTATTACGAAGGATAGCATATGCTTTAATTGAAAGCTGATTGGGCATCAAAATCACATGTCTTAGACTGAAAAACCTCCACATTCTAGAGGTGGATTTTATTCAAGTAGGTACTTACTCCTTTTTTATTAAGGAAAACTGAGTCTTAAATGAAAAGTTTGCCTTGAGACTTTTTCTTTACCTGTTTCTCTCCTCAATTTTACAGTTTCAAGACAAACATATTGAAAATGAAGAAAAAACTATAAAATATAGGCTTGGACATGCTACCTCAAGAATTTGCGTGAAGGACTTTTATTAAGGAACGAAAAGAATTTTTGTTTGGTCCTGATCTCAGATGATGTTGACTTCAAGCTTATCTTTCTTTCATTATAAGTAGTGAAAACAGTTTTTTGTTTGTCTTTCACGATAAGGTATACTCCATTCACTTTTATAAAGTATCCCGGGAGGCCAAGTTTTAGGTTTATCAAGTTTTTTCACCTGAAAAAATCGCAGGTTGGCACTTGTGAATGACATTACGTCAATTAATGAATGTCGGAGACCTGCAGAAGATCTCCCTTCAAAGACTCGTTCATCCAACGAACAGTGAGGCTTTGGAACACATTGCCTAGGGAGGTGTTCTCCGAGGCTTATAACCTCTAGACATTCAAGAAGAACACCAATTCCTACCTGCTTGCCCTTGGTTCTCACGTACATTGACTTTATAACTTATTTTTTATGTTCTCTCGGGAAGGTTTTGAACGAAACAAGGCACATTAAATGGAAGAAAAATTCAAGATTTCACCCAATCTTACGTGAAAGAAGAGAAATGAACAATTTTAAAAATACTGAAATGCTGATAAGTGATTTAATACTTGGTTTTTCCACCCCTTGCGTTAATTACAGCTCGGCAACGACGGTTCATACTCAAAATGAGTGATCTTAAAATGTTCTGATCTAATCCTTCCCAGATTTCTCCGAGTTGGATTCCTAAGTCATTAAGAGTAGCTGGATGATTTTCTGAACTTCTCAGCCTTCTATTGAGGTTGTCCCAAACCTGCTCAATCGGATTGAGATCTGGACTTCTTGCTGGCCATTCCATTCGAGAGACTTCAACCTCTTCAAGGTACTCCTGAACGATGCGCGCACGATGGGGTCTGGCATTATCGTCCATAAAAATGAAATTTTCACCAATGTATGGGGCAAATGGCACTACATGCTCTTCAAGAATGTTCCTTATATACTTATCAGCATTCATAGCTCCATTATAAACGACCACTAGGTCTGTGTGAGCAGTCAAAGATATTCCAGCCCATACCATAATCGATCCTCCCCCGAAACCAGTAGTATTCAGGAAATTGCACTGAGCATATCTTTCATGTGGACGTCTGTATACACAAGAACGTTGATCACAATGGTAGAGGCAGAATCTAGACTCATCTGTGAAGAGAACTCTTTCCCAATTGGCCTCTTCCCAATGGATATGCTCTCTCGCAAAATCCAAACGCGCCCTTCGATGGGCTGGGGTAAGAGCTGGGCCTCTTGCCGCGACACGATGCCTTATATCATATTCTCTGAGGCGATTTCTTATTGTCTGAGTCCTAATTTGCACCTCATGAGTTTGCTCAAGCTGATTTTGAAGGAGGCGAGCGGTTGCAAACCGTTGTCTCAACGAAGAAACTCTCAAGTAACTTTCTTGAATGGCAGTTGTTACCCGTGGTCTACCCTGTCCTGGTCTTCGGACATTCATACCTGTCTCCCTGAATCGCTGCAACATTCTGGACACACTTGTATGGGGAACTCCAAACCTTTCTGCAATTCTTGTGTATGTCCACCCTTCTTCTCGCAAAACTACCGCTTGGGCACTTTCCTCTTGGGTCAAATTACGTGTTTCGCGTTGCATAGCGATCGAGTGTAGAAAATCAAACGAAAGAAAAACTATAGATCACTAGAATTGATCGAGAACAACTAATTTTAGAATGGAGCCAAAACATTGAAAATCTGATAATATTATCATCTTTTTTTATTCCTGCTGGGAGAAAACATCTGTATTGAAGAAAAACGTTGAAAGTGGATAACAAATGCATGCATAATTTTGATAAAAATAATTATCATTGAGAACACCTTCAGTTGTAGAATAAATTTGAGATTTCCATAATGTGCGTTAATTTTTTGCGCAGTGTAAATAGCGTTCAAAACTTCAAAAATTGTGAATAATAATTGAAATCAATGACAACTGACAGTAATGACGATTGACATTGATGACAGATTGGTACCAACCCAAAGATGCTCAAAAAGCTGCCACCGTTAGATACTGAATATGGTCAATTGTGAAACCGTTTTCCGTCCGCCATCAAAACCGAACCTTTCAATCGTCCGAACATCTCCCGACAATACAACAAACATAAAGCGGCCCCTGAAATATGTCCGGCCGTAAAAACGAATCGCCTCACTCGAACAACGGACCCCGGCGGGGCGCACAAAGAGAAAAATCTCCCTCATAATCGCGGAATCGTTCACATCTTTCCCCTTTTCCAGATGAGCCGATTTCCACAGGAAAAACCGGCGGTCGACGGGGATGAGAAACGGTCCAGAATTCCGAGATGAATCATCGCCGGTGAGATGGAAAGAAAAAGATCGGTCAGGAGGCAGAGGAGGAGCGAGAGGTCCTTCGGGAAGAGGTGCAAGGAATTCTGCAGGTCACTGGTCGCGTTCCTTTTCAGCAACGTGGGCATAATCGGACTGGTGGTGAGTTTTTGGTGTGTAAAGGAAGAACTGGAACGTAATTTTTCAGAAATAAAGGTTGTTTTAGTAAGAGCGTAAGATTCGAATTGCGCGCCATGTTTGACAGTCATGTCACATGATTATGACGTGGCAGATCGAAAGTTGACAGATGGGAGTTGAGGACTGAACGAGAATAAATCCGCTATCACAAAAACGCCTATATCTCTTGAACCAATTGAGAAAAAATCAAAATTTGATCATAGTTAGCTTTGTTATGAACGTCAGAAACATGTGGAACATTTACTTCATAGATATTCCAATTCTAGGTCGCAAAATGTCAAGCGAAGTGAAAACACGAGAATTTATAGTGAAACTTTTTCAAAAAAAATAAAAAATGGAGCTTCAAAAGAATCGCAAAAGGGGCTCGCGTTCGTCCGGAAATGGTATCAAGAGTTGTTAAGCGCTTCAACGATGATCTTACAATTAACCGCAAGGAAGGAACCGGGAGGAAAAAGGGGTTAAAAGCCCAAAAAAAGTGAAGAAAGCCATCAGCCTTTTTCAGAAGAATCCTAACCTTTCAGGACGGAAAGTGGCCCAAATAGTGGGTTGTTCGCAGTTAACCGTTCAGAATATCAAGTCGAGTTGTGGGCTTAGAACATACAAAGTGCAGAAAGTGCCAGACAGAAACGCTGTGAAGAATCAAGAAGCGAAATCAAGAGCAAAGAAATTAAAAAAAGATTTCTTGAAAAATTTTTCCTGTTGCGTGACGGACGACGAAACCTATGTCTTGGCTGATTTCTCGCAACTTCCTGGTCAGGAATTTTATACTGCAGATTCTCGTGGAAATGTTGACGAACGATTTCGCGTGAAGAAACAAGTAAAGTTTCCTAAAAAATTCCTGGTTTGACAAGCAATTTGCACTTGTGGGAAAAGGAGCGAATTTTTCGTTGGCCAAGGCTCTGTTGACTCGAAGATATACATCGAGGAAAATTTGAAGAAGCGACTTTTACCATTTTCACGTGAGCACGATGTGTCAACAATCTTTTGGCCAGATTTAGCTTCAATCCACTACAGCAAGGCCACCAAGGAATGGTACGAAGCTAATGAGGTGGTTTTTGTCCCCAAAGAGGCCAACCCACCAAATTGTCCAGAACTCAGGCCAATCGAAAGATATTGGGCCCTAGTAAAAAAAAAATGGAAGAAGACTAAGAAATCAACGAAACCATTAGCGGAATTCAAGCAAAAGTGGTAGACAGCATCCCAGAAAGTGACTGAGAACACTATAAGAAGCATGATGGGAAGAATTCCAGAAAAAAATCCATGAATTTTGTAAGAAATAGTTTTGGTTTTTTTATTGTAAAAACAGTTTTCATTAGAATTAGAAGATGATTGGAAAATGAGTTTGATTTTCGAAATCGGTCCAGTAGTTCAAAAGATATAAGCGTTTTTGTGATAGCGAATTTATTCTCGTTCTAATTCTTTGCAGATAGGTTACACGATGGGAGGAGCCCTAATGTTCAGGGCATTGGAAAAGGACTATCATCTCAAGGTCAAATCTGACGTAACCGACGCCGAGAAGGTCATAGTTGTCGAAATTTGGAACCACACCCTCAATATGAACCCTTTCACTGAGGAGGAGTACAGAAAGATGCTGGAGGTCCAACTTGAGAAATTTCAGAAGAGTATAGTGCTCTCTGTTCGTAGAGGTTATGACGGTTCGAAGTTGTCATACTCGGAGCAGTGGAGCATTGCAGGATCCTTCTTGTATTCCCTCACTGTTATAACGACTATAGGTGAGTAAATTGTTCCTGTCCTGATATTTAAGGTCATACGGCCTTCAGATCGCCTCATATTCTTCCCCACGCCGGAACCCGTTAGTTTCGTATCTAAAGAGTGAATTCGTTCCGTGAGATAAGGACTACTCAGTACAACAACACACACAAGACAAGAACGAACCATAAGTACCATTCCTACAGCGTTCACTTTGGGGTATATTTTCCTATTTCATACATACCTACATTTTTTCCCTTAGTTCTCGTGGTGATAGGATTTGGTACAGCAGTCCTTTCTTCTCTACAAGGGAGCTATTGTAATGAAGTCCGATTTTCCGATCATGAAATCGGCCTTCATTTTAAATTAATTTTTCCGGATTTTTATTTCAAATTCCTGCACTTCATTTCCGTTCAGAATTAAACCGAGAAGATCGAATATGGTCCATTCGATATTGTTTTACATGCAGAGAACATAGTAAAAAGAGACATAAGAACCACGTAGAATGTAGATAACGCCGTTTTTCTAGTTTATACGTACGATAAGCCAGATTCGAAGAAGTTTTTACCGGAGTACTTTTCTAGAAAAGTAGCATTTGTGCGCCTGCCGTTTCCGCCCCCTCAGGGAGATTATAAAAGGCGATTTTCCCCTCATCTGTGATCCATTATTCACTTTTGCTTCGGCTTCAGTAGAGTACTTTTCTTTGCTTTTGCGTTTCGAATTAATTATTCTTTCCGATTTAAAAGTATAGCGATTATAGAGTCAGTAGTCAGCAATAGCCGACTTTCCGTCATTTGCTGCTAGTAGTAATTTCTGATTTTTTTTACCGAGTGAGTATCAGTGCACCGAAATCGTAAGTACCGATCCAATTCATTTCAGTCCTATTTTTCTGTATCTTCGTTGAGTCTATCAAAATAGCTGTTACGTCGAGATCCGTATTAAACCTTCCTTTACCCGTGCAAGACTCCGTCTAGTACGTTTATCCGAGTAAGTCGGTGCCTGATTAGTGTCTGTCCTTTATGGTGAGTAATCTCATAGTCAGACCGGAGGGTCCATGCAAACCAATGCTATAGAACGTGCAGTCGAATTCCGATTCGGTACCGATCCTTCGCGCCCCTAGTTCGGTGCGTCCTGTTTGAACATTTATATTTAACCTGGCCAAACCCGACCTTTCTAGACGTGAAACAAGCTAAGTAGACAATATAACTCTTTTGAGTTTCCGGACTGAAAGAATGTCGGACAAAAAGTAAGCACTGTACATTTTCATATCCGTCTCACATTTTTCAACTGTAGATTTAAATTCTCCGTTTAATTCAAATCCCCCCCCCCTTCTATTCTGGCTGACTCGTACCGTGAAATACTTCTTTTGAATGAATGCTCGCAGTCAGGCAAAACTGAACCATTTTTCTTTACCTGTGTATATTTGATATTTTGTTGGGATTAATGCATATTTGATGTTTTCTTGATATTGGTGAATATTTGATATTTTCTTATTATTGCATATTTGATATTTTCTTGACATTATTGCATTTGTATCACTATTTCAACCGTTTGAATAAATTGTGTGAATTGCTCTATTTTCGATTTCTCAGTTATCGCTAACACCCTAGATACAACCGAACTCTGTCTCCGGCTAAGCAGCTATCCTGGCAGGTTTGCTATTCTACCTTATAAGCAAAAAGAATAGCTGGCGCTCGAGGTAAGGTTTCTACGAGAAAACCCCATTACACTATTGTATAATTAACACTACTCGTTAATCATACGCAGAGCTGAATGAATGCATGAGATTGAGAAATATACCCGAAAGTAAACACTGAAAGAATGGCATTCACGGTTAATGCTGCCATGAGAGATAAATAGAATGTTGAGACCATATCTGAACGAATTCAATGAAACGAGCAATTTGAGCTAATCAGAATTCAGCTGAAAGCTAGCACGCAGATATTCAACATCCCCCATTGTTCCAACTTCCCTAACTCTCTCTTGAGCCCAGAAATTTCATCGTTTTGACGCGACGTTTCCACGTAACTCCGTTTATCCACTCCCTGATAGACACGAAGCAGTTTATCCCCTTCCCCCCCATTCCAAAACCCCACGAAATCCCCCGTGACGTAGAAGCGTCAATGTCAGAGGCTGATTTATTATCGCCCCACACCACCTAACCTCAAAAGAGCCTCGCGCAGTCCCCACCCGTCTGTCACTTGCATTTTTAACCTGCTTTGTCCTAATTAAAATTTATTAAAACGGCGCGTAATTCATCATTTAGCTAGACGTCGAAATAAAGAAGAAGAATTCCTTAGATCGGTGTTCAGAAGGATCACCGAACAAACATAGACGCGTCAGCTATGACGCTTGACACCTTCAGGCTTCAGGGACACTGATTTATGCAGGTGAAAGCCTTTAGACTGGGCGGATTTGTTAATTAATTTGTACGTGGGTGGCTTGAAAGAAAGGGGGAGTTTTTTGTACGTCTGATTGTATGGGTGTAGGTGGAATCGCTAATAAGATGATCGATTACGCACAGGAGCTTTCATTAGCGTCAAAAAACATCGGGGGTTTTCTTTCCAAGATATTATAAAGCGACAACGTCTCGGAAGCTCTGTTGATGACAAGAGACTGTGCACCTCCATTGGACACAGAATTTTCATGATACTGAAAAAGAGACACGTAGTTTTCAAAGCAGGTGTCTATATTGGTGATAAAGCAGTTGAAGAAGAGTCACGGAGAGCCACTCAAACGTACGGCGCAGTCGCGTAAACAATATTCGTCTTGCGGGTCCAATGCTGGCACTCACGCCGTTCGACGAAATCGTTGAAAACCATAAATTCATCACTATCTGTTTTCGAATAAGAAGTGTTACTTTGAATAGCCATTATTTCGGTAGATGTCACTTTTGAAGCTGCCTTTTGTGATATTTGACAAGAAGAAACTACGCTATTAATATAAATGGAACCATACACGCTTCAAAAAAGTCGTTGTGATCATTTGGCTGTTATTATTTTCCATTTTTAACGGCATACCTTCCTCTTTATAATAAAACTAGCTGGCCCGGCGAACTTTGTTACGCCTAAATGATACTTAGGGTGAATTTCACAAATCGTAATCACCGGCGATCGGGGATCAACGTCTTGGTTCTCTGATTTTTGAACTGTCAAATCAAGTTGATGCTAGATCAGGCCCCGATCACCGGTGATTACGCTTTGTGAAACCTACCGTTAATGTTGTATAAACTAATCATTGCTATTTTTCAAGCAGGAGATAAATTAAGTAAAATTTAAAAAAATTTAGTACCATTGTTATTCGAACGGAAAAATTCTCTTTATTCAAGCGGTATCTAATTGTTGAACATATAACATTTTGTTTTAAATGCTTAAGAGTTCTCTCATTGCAGTACCTATCTTGTGATGAACGACACCACGATTGTAAATATAAATCACGATCGAATAGTATGGATGAGAAATAGTTCCCATGATGAATTGTCTCTGATCACTCGATCACTACCACTTTAGTTCTGCCAATACGCTGAAAATTCGAATTGAAATACATACTTTGTCTATGGTACTTTAACTTCACTTCACAGAATACAAATACTCTAAGAGGTTTTCTAATTTTTCTTCTTGTCTAAGACATTTTTGTTTTGGTCCACAGCACAGAGTTGCAGGCAACTCAATTTACTATAGAATTTACATTTTAATGGAATAATATGAGCCTTGCTTAAGATGTCTGCATTGACATCGACCAAATCGAAAATATTAGAACTGTTTCGTGGCGGCGCAACAATGTCATACGTGTCATTTCATAATTCCAATATGGACAATGAACCAATGAAAATTGAAGCTGAATTCAAAAACATTTCAAAAATAAAGAGGAAAGATGAGAATGGACAATTCACGATTGGAACTGATAGCCAAAATCCGATTTACTTGAAATTCCGATTAAAATTCACTGTGATATACACAGTAATTGTATATACATCGCCATCTAATGATGATAATATCAAATATAGTACCTTCGTGATTACGTTATTTTGAATAAATAAATCTGTAAAAATAACTAATAATGATCAGTCATAATGTGTGAACAGCGCCGCCTGAAGTGGTAAGAACGAAACTTCTTCCATATCTCAACGAAATCTTATCATCATAGAGATCTGTACTCCTACGCTAAGACATTTTTTTACATACTATATGTTTACATCGACATTTAATTCGGGGAGAATACCAAATAAGTTCCTACGAATAAGCAGTAGTGGCCTTACTCAAAGGAAGGAAAAGCATTTCCTGTATAAGTAAAATTTTCATAGATTTTTTCGAAGTTTTACTGTATTTTATAATAACCAGACCGTAGACGAATCTATATATAAAGTTTCACAACAAACAGTCCATCCGATCTCGAGTTATAAATGGTGTAACCAACATCTTTCTTTTATATATATAGATGAACATCCGATCATTTATCTAAAAAAACTTTTCCCTTTTTTCGAATGTCAAAATAACGCCTCTAATTGGAAAACCCTATATAATTTTCTTGGGATTCAATGCTGTCAAGGAAGAGTACAAACTTCCCTAACGGCAGCTTGAGAGGCAATTCTCAAAACGTGAATAAAACGAAAAAATCGACGACGCCAATATGTTCTTTATAGAGTTTTAGACTTCAGTAGGATATCGCTGTATGCGAAAGCGCGGAGCAATATTCGAATCCATTTAAAGTGCAACGAAATGCAGCTTTATATTGCCGACAGACTCGTAAAATCTCTCTTGAACGTCTCATGTTTTCATATCCCTTGGGCAACGTAGATTCTGCTAGCATTTTCATTTCCCAAATTGAATTCAAACACAAAAAATTGTGCAGGGTTCTTAATGCAGGGTTATCCTGCAGTTCCTCAGCATTGCTTAACATTCGATATTGCTGATATCATATTCATCTTCCACCGTAAATATTCTGAAATTTTTCGATTGGGAACTATACCGTAAGAAATTAATGAAAGCTTTCATGGCAGAATTCAAACTTATGAAACCTATTACAACTGGCGCCCGAGTAGGTATCTTATTTAACTTCAGATTTCCACCGATCCCAAAATGAATCTGCACTTTCTATATTCTATGTATAAGCTTGACATTGTGAAACACCATAAATTCCTTTAATTTTAGAGTAAATTTATCGATCAAAGATACAATTAACATGGCGGTTGAAATGAAAAAAGGAAAAAGATACATTTAAATCTGAAAATATCGTAGTGTAGTTTTCATTAGAAGGTGAATAAAACGTAGAAAACAGGATATTTGTTTCCGAATTCTAAGATCCATTGCTAGATGAAATATTTTCTTCATAACTCATCTTAAGTAGCGATTTAACTAATGTGGTTGTCGAAGGATACGGAAATATCACACCGCACACGATGGGAGGCCAGATAATGACCATATTTTACGCCATCATCGGTATGCCCTTGTTCTTGCTCTACCTCTCCAACATCGGAGACATAATGGCCAAGTCTTTCAAGTGGATTTACGCCAACGTTTGCCTATGCAGATGGTGTCCTGGGGTGGCATCCAGACGGGCCGAACGTAAAAAGAAGGCGGAGAGAATGATGTTCTATGCTTACGACGAAGAAGGGTCCTACAGCACCGATCAGGTGAGAAATAATCTTTTTTATTTGGGACTTCAACCCTAGAATCTTCCTATCGAACGGAACACCAAGTTCGTGGGACAAATCCGCCTGACACCGTCTCGATGTACAATTTATTTTTCGCCTTTTTGATTGCGTTATATGGGGAAAGTTGATCCGAAAATCAACAGCTCTATTGCTTATCTTCTCGCCTACATCCATCCTGTTTCTCACGTACTGAAAAACAAGAATATCTTATGATTCTTGACTCGATGATTATCCATCAATCGGAATTCTTTCCTGAAATTAATCGTCTACGCTTGATCTGATTCAAGACGCTTAAAATCATTCGTGTATATATATATTCTTTTGAAAGAGAGAATTACATGCTATTTTGTAATATCAAACAATATATGGCAAATGGCACGTGTAAAGAAATGGCGACAAGAAACAGATTGTATAAAAGAATAAAATCTGTTTCCCGCTCCAAATCTAAGTGTTAGCAGAGGGAATGTAAACGGGGTACCATACAATTCTGCGTATGATACACGAGAACAGATAAAAACCTCTGAAAAAACTCTGTCTCCCCGTGTATGTGTGGTGATACTGAATTTTTTCAAAAAATATGCTGTTATCCATGTTACAGAGCTCCTTGTGCTTGAAAACATGCCTTTTCATCGAACTGGAGGCAAATATCTTGAAATTACATCTGTAATTGTCCAGTTCGACAATGAACTGTTTGATGATTTTTCATAATTCACAAACGGTCCTGAATGTATTCACAATGAAATCCTAATGGATCCTTAAAATCTGTTTTACGAACTTCTCCTAATTCCCCCTAATAATTTCTGATGCTCTTTCATCAGCAAGATGAATGCACTGTGGAGTTCTTTGATATCTTAATTATGATGAATGCTGTTCTCTCGTTTATTTGCACGATGAAATAAGAACTTTTTCAACTAATTACCCGGCGCTAAACCCACTGCAGGTTTCCTCAATTAACGTTTTTTCCAGAAGGAAAATCAGCGAAACATTTCCATCAATATCCATTTCGCTGTTTAATTCTCGTAATGAATACAGATTCAAATCGGAAATTTCCGCTGAACGCAGACCAGACAAGGAGTAATTGCTTCAAAACGAAGGGTGCTTTGAAATTGAAAGAAATCAAAAATTTTAAATACTGAAACACTGACGTTGGTTTACCGTTCCTCTATTCACAGTCGGCAACGCAATAAGACAAAGACACGTGTTAATGCAGTGTTAGATTCATTATTCAAATCAAAATGGTAGGTTACCCACGCAATACAGACTTCTCCGCGATATCTCTGAGAGGTTACAACGCGAATTTCATGCGAGCTCCTACCGCGAGGAGGTCCCAGAGATCTCTATGTGATGTCACTAAGCGAAGTTCCCACTGATGTGCCCTTTCGATATCTTGTCACTGGCAGATCCAGACAGCGTTTCAGGGGGGTCATGAATTTTTGGGAGGGGGGCATGAATTGATTTATTGAAACTATTAGGAAGCGATTGAACTTCTAATAAGGGTTTATTGTCAATTTCGAGGTAAAAGGGGGGCACGGATCCCATGCCCCCCCTGTATCCGCCAGTGTATCTTGTTGACCTCACCATGCAATATCTGTGAGACCTCTCCATGTGATATCTTGGAGACATCACAATGCGATATCTTGGAGACCTCGCCATGCGATATCCTTGAGACCTCTCCGTGCGATATATTGAGGAGTTCACTATGCGCTTGACAAGGTCTGTTTCTGCATCTCAAGAAATCATTTTCCAATACACAGGGTGGTCCAGAAAGAAGAGATATAAAAAAGAGTCCTAATTTTTCACCATGGGGTCGATATTAGAAGGCAATGTAACAATTTTCTTGGTTCGACAAATTCCGTTCCCCTCATCTTTTCCCACATAGCCCGCTAAGTGTTTTACCTCGTAAAATGCGACATTATCCTTTCAGGATATGCAAATGGAAGACGCCAAGTCTCAAAGGGGTGTTTCCCAAGCGCCTAGCGAACAAACCGACACCGGCGACGAAGAAGAGAGTGGAACGTCATCAGACGTGCAATCTGTTACTGTTCCCATAACAGTTTGTTTGATGATCATGGTGGGGTAAGTTTCGACTGGAAATAATAACATACACGGTGTGTAATTACAAGTTTGGGACAGAATGGGGGGCGCCAGCGGGCGCTAATCTGTCTCCTCGACATATATTGTCTTATGGCATAATATGATTCTTAACGGCGTATTGTGTTGACTTGCATAATGCGTTCCTAATAATATTGCTGTATTATATTATGATTATGTTCCTGAGTGTATGAGACACGTGGAGACCGAACAATTCATAGATTTTTTACATTTTTCATTTCTGATTCATACAGGGTGAGTCTTTGACTTGTACATATATTTTAACTGTGGATTCCTTTCATCAAACACTTTTTTCCTATACCATTTTTCACAATTCGGTTCGGTTTGGGAGATACAGGGTGTCGAAAATCCATGAGAACACTTTTCTGTTTATATCTTCGGAACCGTTACTTCGAATGAACTGAATTTTGGTTGAGTTTTTACTCTATTCATGGTGCATATTCCTCAATCGGAACCTATTCAATATCTTTACTAGTATAAAAGTTACAGGGTAGTCGACTAATCAATACACGCTAAATCACCATGAAACCACTTTAAAAAGATAAACGGTTCATATTTTCAAAAAATCAATCATTTAAAAAACTAAAAGTATTTCTATTTTTTTTCAATAAAACGCGTCGTTCTCGAGTTATTTCCAATTTTAATGCGTCTCTGAATTAAATATCATCGAATATTATTCCTTCTCTGGTCTTCAAACGAGTTTACAATGTTGTCACAATATTTATCAACTTTGTCGAGATATTTTAATAATAAAATCCCACAAATGTGGGATATAAAATTGAACACCAAGGAGGATTTAATACGCACAGTTTCTATTTGAAATTCATAGTTACCTGTCCATATTGAAGTTAAATGTCGATGAAATACAAAATTCGGATATGAATGATGAATCTCGATACAAACTACTTATTAAATTGAAATTAATGAAAAATAATACGATACCTGATAATCTGTGGCGATGTTTCTATCTAAACAACATCCTCTTAGAATTTTATAAACTCGACACGGTTGAAATGATATTAATTCACTTCACATAATAATCACATTAGAACAATAAGTCACTGAATGTATTCAGATTATTCAGAACTTCACATAATGTTTACAGTTTGTTCAGAGAATCTGATTTGGTATTGTTTAACGTTGACCTCCAGATAACCATACTTCGGTTTTCGCTCTACGTATGCGTGGTAAAATTTGGCGGCAAAGTCGATTTATGATGGAAACGGCAGAATTCATAGATATTTATACCACTGTACACAAATGTATCGTGATTTATACTATGTTTCGTAAAAAATCCTTAACCTCAATGAAAATATCAGCGAGTTGACAGCATCTTCTTGAAATTTCTGTGCAAAAATTTACAGAATCGATACAAATAAGATTAGGTTAGGTTGTTTAATAATAAATCTGAATGAAAAGTCTCTCTTCATGATATTGTTTGGAAATTTCGAGGAAAATATGAACAAATTATTAGTGTTTACAAACTAATCTGCAGAAAAATCGAAGAAGGAACTTATTTTGGTGTGAGAAATGTGGCTTTTTAGTTGCAGATATAATCCGATGAAACTAACTGTTTTTGTTGAAATTATCGTGTTTGCAACATTTTTATTCCAATAAGGTTAGTACTTGACCACTTGAGTATTCCCTAAATTGGGCCTAAATGTATAAACTCAATTTCTATCGAGAAATATGAACTTTGAATCAATTCCACAGTATCATTTCAGGGACGTATTTAGCCCAATGTTTTTTTCAAATGGCTATATATTTTTAACAGAGCCGAATTCGGAAAAATGGAAAATGAAAATAAAGTTTTTTTTTGGCCTCAAGAATCTTCAGTTAAAATATATGTACAAGTCAAAGACTCACCCTGTATATCGGAAAATTATATTTATGTACACATGGATTCGGCCCATTGAATATCACTGTGCCCAAATGGAGAAGAACTAAAAAGCTCTGTGATTTCGAACTTCTTCGATAGTCCTCCTCTTAACAAGAGCTCAATAGTGAAGACGATATTCCAGTAACTATAAAACAGCCTTCAAGATTTTTAAGGGGATCGTTGCCTGACCAAGGTCAAGATTATATTTAGGTAAATCGAGTTATTACGTCAGCCTTTTCCATTCAATTATCCAAAGAAACTCCAGGTTTTTGTGGTTTTATTCACATTTGGTGATTGCCCCTGTGCATCTGCGAGACGTAAAGGCACAGTTCTCACTTTCGTGGGCAGTTAATCCCCTATTGTTAGGTTCAATATTATTATTATTAACTGCGACCACAAAGATCTTTTGCTCTCTACCCTACTCATTCATTGAAACCCAAGGAGGTCGTCCATGGTGTTGATAAGACCAACAACATCTTTAGGAGCCTTGGCCGTTACCTCGTGGGTATCCAGGATCGGTTTCTCCATATGAATGGTTCTTAGACTATCCAACTCTGGGCACTTGCATACCATGTGTTCAGATACTTCTGCCTATGATCCATAGAGCCTACAAATCTCATCTGCTGACTTTTCCATACGATACAAATGATGTTTGTACCGATAGTGCCCTGTCAGCAGACCTACCATCACCCGAAGCTCAACTCGTGACGGATCTGGGAGCTTACTGGTATAGGTCGGTGAAATCATCACGAATATCTTGGACTGAGTAAGTCCAGGGGTATTTCTCCAGAGGGTTATTCTGTTGTCCAACTCACTTTGTTGGACCGCTGCCTCATATTGGTCTTTTCCAAGCCCAAAGAAGGTGTTAACCTTGATGCCTTTTTTGCAATCTCATCGGCTTTTTCATTTCCTTCAACACCAGAATGCCCTGGAACCCATAGTAGAGTCACTTTATTGCCTCTGGCCAGTTGCTTTATGGTGTTACGGTTCAATAACAGGGACCACGTAATATCATTTGCAAAGAGTTCATTGGAGCTCTGGATCTGGAGGGCTAGATGTAGATAGCACAATAGTCTTTTAGGTTACCAAACTCAAACTAAAACTAAAATATATCCAAAACATCTTATATAAAGACTGGATCACTCAAGAAACCTATTGTTACACTTCGAGCCATACAGAGCACAACTTTTTTGATTCCAGATACATCTGCTTTGGTGGTTTCCTCTTCTGCAAGTGGGAGGATTGGAGATTCCTAGAAGCAGCCTATTTTTGCTTCATATCTCTGAGCACCATCGGTTTTGGTGACCTGGTCCCAGGTGACAAGATAATAGGACATAGTGACGTGGATGAGGTGCTTGTCGACGAAGTTTTCGAGCTACGTTTTGTATTCTGCGCCGCATACCTCATGCTGGGGATGGCACTGATCGCCATGTGCTTCAATCTTATGCAGGTAAAGAATAAAATAGAAATTTTGTCAATAGATGGCCCCAGTAGAATCCAAAACGTCATGAACCAAGCATAGACATATGGTGAATAAATTGCTTTAACACATCAGTGGCTTTGTTGGTTGTGTGAATATGTTTTTTTATGTTGTGGTTTTCACGAAAAGGAATATCCTGTAATGTTCAGAGAACATCGTGAGAACCAAGGGCAAGCAAGTAGGAATTGGTGTTCTTCTTGAATTTCTGGAGGTTATATGCCTCGGGGAACACCTCCCTAGGCAATGTGTTCCAAAGCCTCGCTGTTCGTTGGATGAAAGAGTCTTCGAAGAGAGATGTTCTGGAGGTCTCCAAAGTGACCACGAAGGGATGTGACGACTTAACTTGACGGGTAAGTCTCGAAGAGACTGCCAGAGGGGGAACGATTGCTGATAATTCAGAAGAGCATCGCCCATGGACATATCTATAAAATAGAGACAGATCGCCTCACCTTCTACGGTGTTCCAGAGAAGTGAGCGAGTTTGTAAGTGAGGCATCACCGACGAGACGAATTGCCCTCTTTTGAACAGAATCCAAGAGTTTTAGGGTTTGTTTAGGTGCAGCACTCCAAAAATGGGAACAGTATTCCAGGACAGGTCGAATCTGTGCCTCATAGATCATAAGCAGCTGACCTGAGGTGAAATAGCTCCGGGCACGAAACAGAAAACCAAGTTTTTGGGATGCACTTTTAGCAATGGATCTCACGTGATTCTCCCAAGAAAGGTTACTGCCGACAGTAATACCAAGCATCGAAATGGATGACTTCAATGGTATGGTCACTCCCGACAATTCTATGCTGGGCACAGTAAGATCGGCTTTTTAGAGAAAAAACATGCTTGTGTTTTGTTCGCGTTGAATTCCACCAAGAAATTAGATCCCAATTCAAGAATTGTTGCCAAGTCCATATTTATGTTGTTAACATTTCTTCCTCGTTCGTTTCTGATTTGGCGGGATGGTATTGGGGCCCTAGAAGAAAAGGCGGTATGGAGGGTACTATCATCCGCGAAGCTGTGTCTGATTTTCTCCCAAATAATCGTCATTTGCAAGAAGTGTTGACTTTCTTCTTTCATTCGAAGAAAAGGGCGACTGAAGCACATTGAAAGTTGCAAAAAGGTAATGTAGATGCTGCTCTCATTCCCATAAAAGTGTAGGGATCTACATCGCCCTAGCCACTCCTCGTTTCCACGTTGATGTCGCGCGATGCTATACGGCCGCATCGATTTGAAGTAGCGTAAAGGTGCAGACACATTGTTATCACGTCACGTCACATCACGTCATCTTCCCAAAATGTGCAACCACGATAATGCATGGAACTTAGACCATAGGAAGAGAGACACACCTTTCAATAATAAATAGTGAAGCCAAATCATCAGAACTAAACTGGGTGATTATACTACTACGGAATCAAAATGTAGTAAAAATTTTTGCGAAATTGTATCTGCTGTCACATTATAGCACTGAAAGCACGCAAGGTCTATATTCCGCAAATTTACATTTTCTGAATGCACGTGACATCACGTCTGATATTTTGTGAAATGTCATTCTGACATACATTTGAAACCGATCTGGGTGCTCATTCAATAATTCTTGAATTAATTGATGGAATTCCCCCACTTCTTCTGTTCGTTGATTCATTTGGTAAATCGAATCCCTTCTATGAGAATCACCAGCAACAGTAAAAGCAGCTATATTCTCCATATCTTCTTCCCATTTCCTCGCGTGAGCTCACGTGACGTGACAACAGTTTGTATGCACCTTTGGAGGTGGGAAGAAGATATGGAGAATATAGCTGCTTTTACAGTTGCTGGTGATTCTCATAGAAGGGATTCGATTTACCAAATGAATCAACCAATCAACGAACAGAGGAAGTGGGGGAATTGCATCAATTAATTCAAGCATTATTGAATGAGCACCCAGATCGGTTTCAAATGTATGTCAGAATGATATTTCACATAATATTAGACGTAAAATCACGTGCATACAGAAAATGTAAATTTGCGGAATATAGATCTTGCGTGCTTTCAGTGCTATAACGTTACAGCGGATACAATGTTGCAATAGTATATTCTAAAACTAGTTGCAGAATGGGCTCCTATTCCAATACGAATGCGAAATTCGAAAACGAGCGACGAAGGAGCGAGTTTTCGAACGCATGAGTATTGGAATTGCATTCTGCAACGAGTATTAGACGATATTTTCTCAATTTCACTAAAATTTTGTGAAATTCAATGAAAAAATTCAAATTATAGGTCCTAGTGACTTTCATATTGTATCTTATTGTATCTTGGCAGTTGGTGTGAATGTAAGGAACTACGAAATTTGACATTTCTAAATTGACGTCTGCTGAAATTTAAAAGGATCGGAAGTCATTGCTGACAACCACAAAACGAAAAATGTTACTGGAAACGATGCTGTAATGAATTCATTACAGCACTGTTTTTAGAACTGTAATGAACACATTACGATACTGAAATAGAGAAAATTTTTTAATACATTTTGATTCCGTAGTCGTATAATCACCCAGTTTAGTTCTGATGATTTGGCTTCACTATTTATTATTGAAAGGTGTGTCTCTCTTCCTATGGTCTAAGTTACATGCATTATCGTGGTTGCACATTTTGGGAAGATGACGTGATGTGACGTGACGTGATAACAATGTGCCTGCACCTTAACCCTCACTTGATCGATGCGACGAGTGGAATCAATCTACCTGCGCCCCACGTCTACCGCAGATTACTACCAAGCTGTATTGTTAAGTTCAAAGGTAGGAGCTGGAACTAAATGTGGAATGCCCCTTAGATCAAGAGATTTGTGATCCGAAAATCCACAAAAGAAACAGCGGGAACTTAGCTGCCCTCTTTATTTTCTCCGCAGAAAACTGACGGATTGCTCGCGATTAATTCCGTTTTCTTTGCAGGAGGAAGTCATCCACAAAATACGAACGGCTGTCAAAACATTCAAGTACATATTTCGCTGTAACAGGTAACGAATGCCCCCAAAGGCCCCTGAAGCATGAAGCTGATTTAACATTTCTTCTGGAGAACGGGCAAGGGACGAGCCAACAGTCCGGCGTACGGATTATGCGTCATGATAACTGGCAGATCGGCATGAAAAATGGAGGAAAGAAATGGGGAGGAAGGAGAGCGTTCCTAATTGAAGAGGTTTCAATAAAAAAACGGGGTAGGGGGAGGTGCAGCAACTGGGGTGGAACGGGGGTGGAACGGGGTTTCGTACAAGTAGGGTGTTGTAATATTTCATTTTGGTAACGGTTGGGTGCTTTGGGTTTCCTCTTATTTTGTACGTAATATATGTTCATTAATTTTGCGCCTTGTTTCATTTAATTGGATCCTTTCAGTTTTTTCCGGACGTCTGGCGATTTGGTTTCATTATTTTTGGAAACATGAATTATTTCGTGAAGAGAAACTATTTCAGGGTTACATTATACAGGGTGAGTCTTTGACTTGTACATATATTTTAACTGGAGATTCTTGAGGCCAAAAGAAACCTTTTTTTCATTTTCCATTTTTCCGAATTCGGCTCTGTTAAAAATATATAGCCATTTGAAAAAAAACATTGGGCTAAATACGTCCCTGAAATGATACTGGGGAATTGATTCAAAGTTCATATTTCTCGATAGAAATTGAGTTTATACATTTAGGCCCAATTTAGGGAATACTCATGTAGTCAATACTAACCTTATTGGAATAAAAATGTTCCCAACACGATAATTTCAACAAAAACAGTTAGTTTCATCGGATTATATCTGCAACTAAAAAGCCATATTTCTCACACCAAAATAAGTTCCTTCTTCGATTTTTCTGCAGATTAGTTTGTAAACACTAATAACTTGTTCATATTTTCCTCGAAATTTCCAAACAATATCATGAAGAAAGACTTTCATTCAGATTTATTATTAAACAACCTAACCTAATCTAATTTGTATCGATTCTGTGAATTTTTGCACAGAAATGTCCAGAACATGTTGTCAGCTTGCTGCTATTTTCATTGAGGTTAAGGATTTTTTACGAAACATAGTATAAATCACGATACATTTGTGTACTGTGGTATGAATATCTATGAATTCTGCCGTTTCCTTTATAAATCGACTTTGCCGCCAAATTTTACCACGCACGCGTAGAGCGAAAATCGGAATATTGGTTATCTGGTCTGGAGCCAACTAAAACAATAACAAAGCAGTCTCTGAACAGTCTGAACAAACTGTAAACATTATGTGAAGTTCTGAATACATTCATTACATTCAGTGGATTATTGTTCTAATGTGATTATTACGTGAATTAATATAATTTCAACCGTGTCGAGTTTATAAAATTCCAAGAGGATGTTGTTTAGATAGAAACATATCGCCACAGATTATCAGGTATCGTTTCATTAATTTCAATTTAATAAGTAGTTTGTGTTGGGATTCATCATTCATATCCGAATTCTGTATTTCATCGACATTTAACTTTAATATGGACCAGCAACTATGAATTTTCAATAGAAACTGTGCGTGTTAAATCCTCCTTGGTGTTCACTTTTATCTCCCATATTTGGGGGATTTTTCTATTAAAAAATATCTCGACAAAGTTGATAAATACTGTGACAACATAGTAAACTCGTTTAAAGACCAGAGAAGGAATAATTTTCGATAATATTTAATTCAGAGACGCATTCAGATTATTCTTGAAATTAATGATTTTTTCGTCAAATTTCTGCGGGTAAAATTGGAAATAACTCGAAAACGACGTGTTTTATTGAAAAAATAGGAATACTTTCAGTTTCTTAAATGATTGATTCTTTCGAAAATATGAACCGTGAAAGTGGTTTCATGGTGTTTTAGCGCGTATTGATGAGTCGACTACCCTGTAACTTTTATACTAGTGAAGATATTGAATATGTTTCGATTGAGGAATATGCACCATGAATAGAGTAAAGACTCAACCAAAATTCAGTTCATTCGAAATAACGGTTCCGAAGATATAAACAGAAAAGTGTTTTTTTCATGGACTTTCGACACCCTGTATCTCCCAAACCAAACCGAATTTTGAAAAATGGTATAGGAAAAAAGTGTTTCGTTTGATGAGAGGAATCTACAGTTAAACTATATGTACAAGTCCAAGACTTACCCTGTATAAGCGAATAGAACACTGATTTTGAAAATAAATTTCAACAATTTGTGAACGTTGTTGCGACGTGAGTCTTTCCATGATATTTTGTCAATGCTTATTGAACAGAAATATCGAAACAACATGGCTTCTTCCTTCTGTCAAATCACAGTTATCCTTACCGAAAATTCTATCACTTTGAAAAAAACCCCATACAAATTTTCAACTGAAACTGTGAAACCTATGAAGAAATGGACAAAAGAATGAATTAGATTTCTCATTCTTGAAAAATACAAACACCAGAAACAGTCACAAAATTTATGGACTTGCTTAACTTAAGTGCAGCAGTATATTCATCAGTAAGCTTCATTGCCCAGACATCTCAATGTTATTGGCTTTCAAAGCCATCAGACAGCCAATAACACAATGCCAAAAATCCATACGCCCTTGACCCACTCTCTAATTTCCCCATTGGAATACATTTCTCCACCCCCGCTACAATACATTCTCAGTTCTCACCCCTACCGCAAGCTTGGCGAGGGTTGAAAACTACCGCAAGCCCTTGATGTGCTGCCCAGTGGTTGTTGACGCAACAAGTTTTCCAATTGAAGTGCTAAGGGGGTTAAAATAGGGTACGAGTGATACGGCCTTATAAATATGGCGAGGAAAATGCACTGGCGCATCAGTTGTAAAAGTGTGTCGATGTCTGAAATGCGTTCGCGGAATGGGGGATGGTTGGGAATTGGGAAACAGGAGATCTTTGCAGATCTGGCAAGGGGACGGTTGAGAATTGAATGATCAAGGCTTTTTCCTTCTTAAAGGGATTTCCAAAATTCTCTATACTTCACTAAAATGGTAACTCTGTGGATCGACACGATGAAATCTGTCGAAAAAAGTGGGTTCAGAAGAATCTTGAAATCGCAGCGAAACTGCGATAGGGTGGGAATATTTTTATAGGGTCGAAAAGACAAATAATCAATTCATATGTTGGTGGAATTGAAATTTTCTAGGCGTTGTAGAAGTATTCTTAAAAAATTCGCCAAAATCACGAAAAAATCTGGCAAAAAGGACAATTTTGAACTCGATAAAACTTTTTTCACAGATATCCTGGCCGTGATGTAAATATACGAATCGAAAGAGAAAAAGTCAATGCAAAATAGCTTGGTATTTATATTGTCCATAATTCTCCCATTTCTTTAGGAAAATTGATCAAACTTTGACATTTCCCTATAAAATCAACCGATTTGGCAGAGATAACCGATAAGGATAATAACTTAATAGGTAGATCTACGGGCTCTACTAGTACTCTAACTATAAAAGCATACAATCGAAGCCATGCTCCGTAAACCTATGTAGTAGCGACTGCAAAGGAAGACTGATCCAACAGTTCCAGCAAGTAGGGAGACAGGAAAGGGTGTTTTGTGAGTGCGATGAGGAAAGGGAAAAGACGTTGAGAATAGTAGGGAGTACCTGTGCCACTTGGCATTAGAGTTCGGTCGGTTTTCTAAATACAATAAGTAGAAATTCTATTCCTTCTGAAATCTAACAACATGGGAAATTGTGTATGTGACAGTAAAAAAAATATATTTCAGGAAGACAATGTAAATTGTTGGCAGAGGAGTTAAGTCAAGGTCAACAGGTATTTTTTCTGAAATCACCTAGAATATAATCGTCAATTGAGCAATTTTCATAAATGCATCATGAAAATACCGACAAGGGATTGAAATGATATATTAGCATCTGTAGTGGTTAAAAAAAAAGTGGAAATTCATCCGCGATTCGAAAAAACGCATAATCTGGACCGCTTTCGACGGGAATATCAGATTCCGAGTTGCAGTTCACGCATTTTCATCTCCAGACGTCAGATACAGAGATACGATCCCAGTTTCCCGACTTCAGTGCCAAGTTTACCCCGTTCTCGAAGCGACGCTCTGATCGTTGCGGGGCGCATCTCGCGCGTTTGTCGCACATTTTTGACAGCGAGAAGTCGAAGCTCGTCGCGGAATTTTCGGAGTTAGAGTTTTCGCGATCGATCTGTGTTTGGTAGATTTGTGGGATTTTCGAAGGATTATTGTGTGGATGTTGATTGAATTTGTTGATTGATTCTTCGAGGTTTTAGTTGGGAACGAATTTGGTGAGTAAAAAAAAATTAATTTAATTTTTTTGAAATTTTTTTACTTCAAATATTCCCCATATGACTTAGTAATTGATGTGTTTTGCCATAATTTTTTTTATAATGTATTATTCGGAGTTAATTTGCATCTTACAGAAAAATAATTGAGCGATGTTACAGATTGGCGGAATCGCCGGTACACCATTCAAGCCTACTTAAATAAAGTTTCTCATTTTTATTGCTATTATAATTTGATAATATTACAAATTAGGTCTTCATTCACTCCTGATTTGCATGAAGTGACAATTTTTGAGCATTCAAATCGGTTCTCCATGGATTATTGTTGGTTTCCAACACGAAGTTTTTACTTAATGTGTTGCAAAATGGTGCAATCGCCGGTCTTGCATTGAATTGGGTTTGTTGCTAATATCAGTTAACAATGAGGTCAAACGGGGTGATGACTGCGTCATACTTTTCGAGCGCTCGTTTGTCTCTAGTGGAGGTTATATCATTTCTTCACGAGGTCTGAATTTTTCGCATTATTTTCGAAAATTAAAAAAAAATTACACCCTTCGCCGCTCTTTATGGTGGCAAAACTCCAAATGAGGAAATATTTTCAGTCTGGTTTTTCGGATACTATTCTTGAATAGATGGGCTATCGAATGAGGTACTCTATAATTTTTGGAGCCCATGCATGTTTTTTTCAAACAAAGACCTAGCTGAATTTTAATTTTTTTTTATATTTTCCCGAAAAATAAGATCACCTCGGCGCCAAATTAGGAAGGAACACGCCTATTTTAGAGAGATTCCAAAATGGTATATCTCACTCTATTTCCAGCATTTAAAACAAAATAAATTTCTATCACAATGAGTTGGAGCTTTTTTTCTTAATTACAAAAGTGCTGAAATTAACTTCATTGCTTGAACTCAACCTACAAATCTTGAATTCATAACTGTGGAATTTTATAAAGAAAGAAAAAGAGACAAAATAGCAATTTCAAAAATCGTTTTATCAAATTGAATTTAAAAAAGTGTTACGTTATAATCTCGTACAAGTGATAGAAAATTAGTTAGCCTAGACCAGTTCCATGCATAAACAAAATATTGCGATACCATATCAACGAACAATAACTTATTAGAAGTGTCATTGAAGAGTTCGACGTCAAAAAAGTAAACAAGAGTTACGCAATGAATTAAAAAAAAGATGTCCACCGAAATTGTAAAAATCGAAAAATTGGAGTATCGCCATCATCAAGTACCTGTATTTAAAAGGGTTAAGAGGTGAGCAGATTTACGAAGATATGCTTAATACCCTTGGTGATCAATGTCCTTCGTATGCGACCGTGAAAAATTAGACTGCAAGCTTCAAAAGAGGTAAATTTTCCATTGAAGATGATGACCGATCGGGAAGGCCAGTTTCTGTGCCAGTCCTCGAGAATATCGATGCAGTTTATGACATAATTTTATCGAAATTTAATAATTTTATCCGATTGTCGAATTGGGCTAAAACTGATATCTGAAGCAGTGAAGATTTCATACGAACGCGTTTATCATATAGTTCACGTCAATTTGGACATGAAAAAAACTTCTGCGGAATGGATCCCCAAATGTTTGAATGTTGACCAAAAGCGTGCAAGGGTAGAAGCATTGCGTTCGATCTATGCTCGATTTGAAAATGATGTAGACTTCTTAAACCGAATTATTACTATGGATGAAACTTGGGTACATTTCTACGATCCAGAAACAATGTAACAATCGATGGAATGGCGACACTCTGGTTCTCCAAGACCTTAGAAGTTTCGTGTCCAAAAATCTGCTGGAAAAGTTCTTGCTTCAGTTTTTTGGGATTGCCATGGAGTAATCATGCTTGATTTTTTGGATAAGGGTAGAACAATAACTGGAGATTACTATTCGACATTAGTGACCCCTGTACGGGAAAAAATTAAAGAGAAAAGGTATTTTGTTTCTACAGGACAACGCCCCAGTACAAAAATCTCATGTTGCCATCCAAAAAATTCGTGATTTAGGGTAAGAATTACTAGAACACCCCCCTCATTCACCAGATTTCGCTCCGTCCGACTATCATCTCTTTCCTCAACTGAGAAAAAGTTTGAAAGTTCGTAAATTTTCTTCCAACGAGGAGGTTATAAAAGCTGTGGAGGACTGGTTTGCAGAGCAAGAAGAAACATTTTTTTTTAAGGTCTAGAGACGTTGCAGGTGCGCTGTAATAAATGTATTCAATTAAGAGGAGAATATGTTGAGTAATAAGATATTTTGACATTGAAATTTAGTTTGGTTCTATAGTAGGCTAAGAATTCTTCAATATATCCTCGCAGCTATGTTTCTCAGTGCCATTACATCAAATTGTATGTGTTTTATTTCAGTATATTTTCCCGAACCTCAAAATAAATCAATACTTTTGTCGGAATATTGATCAGTAAAAGGTTGAACTAACCTTTCGTAATATTTTCCTGGTAAACCTGTACCTATGCTGTCACAGGTATATGTGTATTGAACCAAGGGCGGTCCTAGGCTGATTTTCTGGGGGGGGGGGGAAATAATTGGATGAACAATCGAAATTTTAAACTAAAAATTTAAGGAACTCCCTTTAGGTATCCCGAATACGAAGCATTTGCAGTCCCATGTTTGAAGGTCTTAAGTGTATGTATCCGTATAGGCTTATACTGAGTGATTATACAGGGTGTCCCAAGTTCGAGTGCCTATTAGACGTTTTTGGAAAACTGGACTTATTTGAAATCTGAAAATTGCGATTATGATATTGTTCGAAATTCTCTACATACCTAAAATATTTTTGGAGCCTGAGCACTTCCGGTTATACAGGTTGTGAAAATAAATTTCTTCGAAAATTTTTTTTTCATTTTATTCGTGAATGATATGATTTAGTATTCAATGGTGAATAGATTTTTGTTAAAACCATTGTATTCATTCAAATAGTTTACAAAATATCGAAAAAAAACCTGAAAAAAAGTCGAATATTCATAGTCAGTATATGTTCATTCTTCTTATTCTGAACATCCCGAGTGTGAACTGTTCTCACAACGTCGAAGTAGGAATGTGGAAAGGTCATAAATCTTTCGAATTTCATAAATATCATCACAGGGTGTTACAAATTTTGTGTCGAAAACTGTGATCGAAAATTGGGCAAAACTGTTTTTCAAATCAGAACCCTTTTTTTTATGATTGCGTTGGATTCTGTAAAAAAAAATGATGATAGTACTCTCAGATACTCTTGCTCCTAAATTCAGTAATTCCCTAGTTATTTGAGCTTTTCTGGATTCATGTCGTACGTAGATTCAAATTCATCGAATCTAAACAGATTCGATCATGAATATCCTTTTGGAACCATAGTAACAACTAATAATTAGACCTGTCAGTCCTGTCACTTGTGAATTATTAATGGCATTATTTATCTTCTGTGATCACAGAATATTTTCATGCAAAAGATAAGATGAATTTGAATCTACGTACTACATAAATCCAGAAAAGCTCAAATAACTCGGGAATTACTGAATTTAAGAGCAAGAGCATCTGAGAGTGCTATCATTATTTTTCTTTGCAGAATCCAACGTAATCATAAAGAATAGGGTTCTAATTTGAAGTTATGGCTAATTTTCGATCATAGTTTTCGACACAAAATTTGAAACACCCTACTTTATTGGACACCACTTTATTGGACTCAACTGTCACAGTCTTCTCTCGATTTTGCAATTTTCTTCGTATCACACCACTTGTTATAGGCCGCATACAAATTTTCATGAGCACTTTTAGTGGGTAGGAGAGATTCTTTGGCACTTGCGGCTAAATTATTCACGCTTTCCTCTTTCGAACTATCCATTTTTGGGATTATTATGACGTTTGTCACAGAATTAACGAAGTAAACAACTTTGTTCAGTGAGGTTGCTAAGGTCGCTGATGGTTACTAAGGTAAGATAAGCAAAAGCACACTCAAAGTATTTCTTGAAATAAAGCGACGAATATATTAATTGCCATTTCAGAAAATAAAATGTCTGCATTGCAGTCAAACATAAAGCTTTGTATGCAAACTCGTACATAATTATTAGGCTTATGGACTTGCCCAAATTATTGGCCTCGCTCGCTTTGCGCTCTGCCATAAATTTTGGACTCGTCCATAAAGACCTAATTTATGTACTTGTTAGGTACATAAATAGCTATTATGTTAATCTTATTTCATATTTCAAGGTCTTAGTCATAACTCTGTGATTTTTTTCGAAGTTTATACCTATAACTCCAGAATGTTTTATTTATTTGTGTTGTTTTTTTTTTTGTTAATTCCATATCATTATAATATTATTTCCAAGCCGAAGTCATATAGCCCTGCAATTTTTTCTCAAAGATGATATAACTTTTTTTTTGTTAGTTTTCTCATAGATTAAATTTAAAAAATCGAATTGGTTGTAGTGCTCGGGGGGGGGGGGGGGTAATTACCCCCTTTACCCCCCCCGTAGGACCGCCCTTGTATTGAACCACTTTCGTAATTAAGAAAAAAAGCTCTTGACTCATTGTGATAGGAATTTATTCTGTGTTAAATGCTGGAATACAGTGAGTTATACCATTTTGGAATCCTAACGAAACTGGCATGTTTTTGTCGAATTTGGCACTCAGGTGACCATGTTTTTTTTACACCATGGCCGGTTGAACTTGGGAAAAAAAAATTAGCAAAACATGAAAATTGAGCTAGATCTTCTTTTAAAAAAAATTGGGAATGATCACCAAAAATTAATAGCACACATTCGATAGTGCATCTATCTGGAAATACTATCGAGAAAACAGATTGAACAAAATCCTTTATTTGGAGTCTTGCCATCAAAAAGAGTGGTGAAGGGTGTACTTTTTTTTAATTTTCGAAAATGTCGAAAATCTCGAAAACCGAGGGGCTTTCACTGAAAAAAAACATATTTTTCTGAACCGCCTTGAAGCCTTCAATCCAATAAATACCATATTTCCCATTTATTACGCCACACCCTGTATATCGCCCAAATATCGATGTTACAGAATGGCGAAATCGCCGGTCCAAGCTAAAAGTTCGAAATTTCGAAATTCCACCGATTTAATCGAATTCCCTCGTAACTTCAATGAATGATGAATCATCCCTATACATCATTCTATAAATAGAACACGACGATACTACCCTCCAACCCCCCATCCTTTATGTCCCCAACTTCATTTCTCAACAACCAGCCACATCGCAAATAACGCGGTGTTCGGGCCCTAAAAATCCTTCCGCTTCAAAATAGTTCGGATGCTTCAAGTGTCGAAAAGTGGTAGGCATCGCCTTAAGCCTCGATTGAACGAGCCCGCCTATACCGTTTTCAATCCAGAAGGAAATTGCCGCAGACTTTAGGGACAGATATTGAATTTTATTGAATTCCACATGTGGCGCTGGCTGTGTAAAGTCCTAAAAATCCCTGCAGAGGTCGGCACGAGCGGGCAGCTTCTCTGGGGAGATTACGCAAGACAAATTATTTCGCTTAATAAACGGGATTCAGTTATCTCTGGAATTGCACCGAACGATTTTTTTTTGGCGAGGGTTGGATGCTGGTTTATTGAATCTAAATGAAGGAAATCTCAGTAAAGGGGAATGCTTTACAAATTGAATAAAATATGGAATATTTGTAAGGAGAGAAGGACATTTTTCAACACCTAATGGCAATCATGTTTTGAATATACAGGGTGAGTCTTTGACTTGTACATATATTTTAACTGTAGATTCTTGATGCTAAAGGAATTTTTTTTTTCATTTTTCATTTTTCCTTATTCGGCTCTGTTAAAGAGATATAGCCATTTGAAAAAAAATAGTGCTAATTACGTCCCTGAAATGATACTGTGGAATTGATTCAAAGTTCATACTTTTCGATTGAAATTGAGGTGATTATTAGATGTTCTGGTTGATACAATTAGAAAATACTCAAGCACTAATCTTATTTGAATAAGAATGTTACAAACACGATATTTCCTAACAAAACACTTAGTTCTGTCCGATCATTTCGGCAACTGAAAAGCTATATTTCTCACACCAAAATAAGTTCCTTCTTCGATTGTCCTGAAGTTTAGTTTATAGACACTAATAATTTGTTCATATTTTCCTCGATATTCTGAAACGATCTCATAAAAAATGGTTTTTCACTAACCTATCCTAACTCCATTAACCAAAGTCATATGATTCGGGGTCAATGACCTAACCTTACCACATTTTCTGTGATATTCCACAGAACTATAGAGAAGACGATGCCAGATTGCCGATTTTCTCTTCAAACAATGCGAACTCAAGAAAGCAGTACGTCCCCTATCGCACGCGGATGAACTATCACAATCGCTAAAGGCGTCTAGGCGTTGCTCTTTGAAAATGCCAAAAGAGTGGTTCTGATTCTCGCCAATATAGCGCTACGTTCCTAATTTCAGTCGCCAACGGCCTACTCTTTCCTTCAGAAGGCCGTGGATGTACCCGCGATGCTCTGTGCTCCAACCAGTCCAACCTAAAACGTTAGTCAGCACGGCATAAACAAAGTTCACGCTTTATTTATTTACAGAGAATGGAGCAAACAGGTGATGATTATGTAAATGACTTTCAGTGAATTGATGTAATAGTAGTGTCGTTCTGGTGTCGAGTTATATTGTTTCGATAGATATTTTGCTGAAGGACCGGTAACAATGAATTTCAAAGAGAAACTGCATATAAAATGTATAATTTCATGCTTCTTAGAATTCGATTTTATGTCCCACGAATGTGGAATTTTATTATCACATATCTCTACATCCAACTTTTTTCATCATGGAGATTTTAGTGTTGACAAAGTTGAAAAACCTTCTGACAACGTTGGTAACTTGTTGAGAGACCAGAGAAAAATATTATTCGATGAGATTTAACTCAGGACAGCATTCAGATTATTCTTGAAATTCATGATTTTTTCCACTAATTAGGAATAACTTGAGAACGACGCGTTTTATTGAAAAAATATAGGAATACTTTTGTTTTCTAAAATAATTAATTCTTTCGAAAACGTGAACCGTTCATCTTTTTCAAGTGGTTTTATATTACTTTTGCGTGAATTTATAAGTCGACTACACTGTAACTTTTTTACAAGGAGAAATATGAAATAAGTTTCAATTGAGGAATATGCACCATGAATAGAGTAAACAATCAACCAAAATTCAGTTCATTCGAAATATCGGTTCCGAATATATGGAAAGAATAGTGTTAATTTCATGGATTTGTGACACCCTGTATCTTTCCAAACCGAATTTTGAAAAATGGTATGGGAAAAAAGTGTTTCGTTTGATGAGAGGAATCTACAGTTAAAATATATGTACAAGTCAAAGACTCACTCTGTATAACATTATTAGAATAAATATATGGAAACCAATTCAGAAAGAGTTGGTTTAATTAATTGCTCCAATCATGATATCTTCGTGTATTCTCATGGCTTAGTGGAACAAAAAAGCAAAATAAAACTTCACTTTATCTGCCGAAGTTTCGACAAATTTATTGACATCTCCAGAGCCTAAAATCAAAACAAAAGACATGGTGAGAAAGAGGATCAACAGCCGGAAAAAATAAAAGAAACATAGTGATCAAAACTGAGGAACTCCAATATCAACAATCAAAAAATTACAAAAGTGAATGGATTAAAAATGAGAAATTACAAGGAAAAATTCGAAATGATGGGAAGAAACAATTATTGGAATATTATCTAGCATACGAGGATGTATTGATACTAGTTAGCCTAGACCAGTTCCATGCATAAACAAAATATTGCGATACCATATCAACGAACAATTACTTATTAGAAGTGTCAGTGTAGAGTTCGACGTCAAAAAAGTGAACCAGAGTTACGCAATGAATTAAAAAAAAATGTCCACCGAAATTGTAAAAATCGAAAGATTGGAGTATCGAGCCATCATCAAGTACCTGTTTTTAAAACGGTTAAGAGGTAAGAAGATTTATCTGAAGCGTTCATCATATAGTTCACGTCAATTCGGACATGAGAAAAATTTCTGCAAAATGGATTCACAAATGTTGACCAAAAGCGTGCAAGGGTAGAAGCATCGCGTTCGATCTGTGCTCGATTTGAAAACAGTGTAGACTTCTTAAACCGAATTGTTACTTTGGATGAGACTTGGGTACATTTCTACGATCCAGAAACAAAGCAACAATCGATGGAATGGCGACACTCTGGTTCTCCAAGACCTAAGAAGTTTCGTGTCCAAAAATCTGCTGGAAAAGTTCTTGCTTCAGTTTTTTGGGATTGCCATGAAGTAATCATGATTGATTTTTTGAATAAGGGTAAACAATAACTGGAGATTACTATTCGACATTACTTACCACTCTACGGGAAAAAAATTGAGAGAAAAGACGCGGACAGCTATCTGGTATTTTGTTTTTACAGGACAACGCCCCAGTATACAAATCTCATGTTGCCATGTAAAAAATTCGTGATTTGGGGTTAGAATTACTAGAACACCCCCCTTGTTCACCAGATAAGGCTCCGTTCGACTATCATCTCTTTCCTCAACTGAAAAAAAGTTTAAAAGGTAGTAAATTTTCTTCCAACGAGGAGGTTATAAAAACTGTGGAGGACTGGTTTGCAGACAAGAAGAAAGATTTTTTTTGAAAGGTCTAAAGACGTTGCAGGTTCGCTGTAATAAATGTATTCAATTAAGAGGAGAATATGTTGAGTGATAAAATATTTTGACATTGGAATTTTCTTTCAATATATCCTCGTACATTACCTCAAATTGACTAAAAATATCCAAATCGTTTCATGAAAAAACTCGAAAACAATTGAGTTTTCAATAAGTCTTTAATGAGTAACTGAATTGTTTTTGAGTTTTCTCATGAAACCATGCTTAGCTTTGGATATTTTCAATCAATTTGGGGCATTGTATGCTAGATTATATTCCAATAATTGTTTCTGCCCAACATTTCGAATTTTTCATTGTAATTTCTAATTTTGAATCTACGTTTTGATTGTTGATATTGTAGTTCCTCAGTTTTGAGCAGTATATTTTTTTGTTTGTTTCGGTTGTTGATACTCTTTCTCACGATGTCTTTTGTTTTGATTTTAGCCTGTGGAGATGTCGATAAAGTTGACGAAGCGTCGTCAGATAAATTGAAGTTTTATTTTTCATTTTTGTTCCATTAAGTCAAGAGAGTGATTTGAGGTCAGAGACTGCCTGGACGACCCATTGTCGAACCAATGATCGAGTTGGACTCAGATTTCCTGGAATTACATAAAAATACGGAAGGAAATCTAAACAACTTCCTCTCAAAAAAATCTGAAAGAAATGAGTCGTCACCTCCGCTTAGAAAAATAGCCCTTATATTTCTTTCTAATTAATCATTCATGAGATAATGCTTCATCGCGAAATAGATGAGCGACTGCTTTGTTAATTTGGCCCTTCGTTCGAATACGACAGCGCCATTACTCCTCTGCTTGAGCGTCGAAAAATTCGCGGGATAATTCATCCCGGACTTCGCTTTCGATGATTAAAATTCATATAAAGCTTTTCGTTCCCATCCTGTACATTTAGGAGAACGACCGACCCCTTTCTGGCTGTGTTCTGAGATAATTATTCTTTGCAAGGAAGTTATTGAAATGGCCGTTAATGAGTCTATTGTTATTTCTAAATGGGATGCGATGGGAGTGATGGGGATAAATGAATATTCAGAACCATCTCGTACCATATGGAGTTTTGCTCGTTTGAGTGATCGACAGATTGAGGTCACCTCCTTGTTATTATTTATTATTATTTTTATATGCTAGTTATAGATAGAAAGGGGTTACAGTTCAGTGCGACATTAAGGTCTATTGTGTCCCCTAACAGAGCTGTCTTCACTTCGCACTTTAGAGCACGCCTTACAGTTCCAAAGATCTGGGAAGGCTTCAGCGAGGCTAGTTCCTCACTCCTGCAGGTTTCTTGCCCAAAGGATTCTTTCCTTTGGGTTGCAATGGCAAGGCATTCCATGACAAGGTGAATAGGAGTTTCTTCCTCTTCCCCACAGAATGTACACTCTTCAGTGTCCGATAAACCCATTCTCACCAGATGCTTCCTGATGCGACATTGTCCTGTAAGAAAGCCAGAGAGGAAGTGTAGCTGGTTCTTACTGAGATCCACATACCTTTTTGATCTAGTAGTCTAAAAAAAAAATGGTGGTGTTCACGCCAAGTGAACGGTTTGAATAAACTTTTGTGAATTTTTCATTTTCATTTCAAAATTAATTTGATTTCTCCGTACTTAGGGAAATCCCATATGTAGTGTAGGCGCGTCAGCTGTGGAGCGCGCATATGTCGCATATTTATATTTTCCATATTTTTCATTCAGTTCATTGATTGCCTTAATCGTGAATATATCTGCTACCGCCTATTTAAATTTCTTCTGTTTCCTTACGTGAATTTAGAAAAGTTCAATTTTTCTTGTGATTCACAATTACAGTGATTTCGTTCGATTCATTCGAATTTCATTCTTCATTTATTTAAGAACATTCGTTTGTGCGAATTTAGTTCGAAAAAGAGTGTTACCAGTGGCGTGGTTATTATTCTGCAACAAGGATAATTGTTCCAACTTTGACATTTTTAGCAACGGATTTTCACGTCATCAGCTCCATTCCATGTTCGTTTGTCGAGCTCGATCACTCTGTTCATGGAAATAGGAGTTACCGACAAGATCTGGTTGACCGTTTTGCTGAAATAGGTAAGACCTTGCAATTGTTGATTTGGGTGCATTTATCCTTTCATTTGTGTTGGGTTTCAATAACTATTTATAATTATATACAGTCCACTAGCTCTCTTAACTTTTCATTCAGAAATTTGGTAAATTTTTCATTAACTAAAATTGAACCGCATTTCAGTTGGTTAACTGAAACTCTACCCAACAGCTGGTGTTCCGCAGGGATCAATTCTGGCTCCAACACTATTTCTACTTCACATCAACGATTTGCTGGAAGCAACTTCGTGTCCAGTGCACAGCTTTGCGGATGATAGTACCCTCCATACCGCCTTTTCTTCTGGGGCTCCAATACCAGCCCACCAAATCAGAAACGAACGAGGAAGAAATGTTAACAACATAAATATGGACTTGGAAGTAATTCTTGAATGGGGATCTAATAACTTGGTAGAATTCAACGCAAACAAAACACAAGAATGTCTTTTCTCTGGAAAAGCCGATCATACTGTGCCCAGCATAAAACTGTCGGGAGTGACCATACCATTGAAGCCATCCATTTCAATGCTTGGTATTACTATCAGCAATAACCTTACTTGAGAGAATCACGTGAGATCCATTGCCAAAAGTGCATCACAAAAACTTGGTTTTCTGTTTCGTGCCAGGAGCTATTTAACCTCAAGTCAGCTACTTATGATCTATAAGGTACAGATTCGACCTGTCCTGGAATACTGTTCCCATATTTGGAGTGCTCCACCTAAACAAATCCTAAAACTCTTGGATTCTGTACAAAAAGGGCAATTCGTCTCGTCGGTGCTGCCTCGCTCACGAACTCTCTCACTTCTCTGGAACACCGTAGAAGAGTAGGCGATCTGTCTTTATTTTATAGATATTTCCATGGGCGATGCTCTTGTGAATTATCAGCAATCGTTCCCCCTCCTGGCAGTCTCTTCGAGACTAACCCGTCAAGTTAAGTCTTCACATCCCTTCGTGGTCACTTTGGAGACCTGCAGAACATCTCTCTTCAAAGACTCGTTCATCCAACGAACAGCGAGGCTTTGGAACACACTGCCTAGGGAGGTGTTCCCCGAGGCATATAACCTCCAGAAATTTAAGAAGAACACCGATTCCTACCTGCTTGCCCTTGATTCTCACGAAAAGGACATTCCTTTTCGTGAAAACCACAATTTGGGTGTTTTTCAACACACCTGATACCGCAAATAAGAAATCTTAAGGGTCGTTTATACTGGCCCGTAACTTATGCCCTTAAAATTGTTCTCTTTAAACGATGGTAAGGGAATAAGTTAAAATTCGAGTATAAACCATAGCGTGAAATTTCTATGTTTCAACTCTTAGGGTAAGGGAAAAGTTTAAGTTACGAGCCAGTATAAACGACCCTTTACCTTCTGAAGTCTCTACACTTTTCCAGCCGAAAGGCAATATGATAATAAGAATTGACTTTCATTGGCAGCAGGTAAAAACGATACATCAATTACACTAGTAACAAATCCATACAGCTGTGCCAAAAAGGCGAAGTCCAGCATATGGACTGGTACCTTGAGCAGATGCTTGGTCTATGAAAAATTAAATCCTTTTCTGAGGGGGGTTGAAATGAAAACAAACTGTCATTGAAATCAACAATATATCGAAAAAAATTTGTCTAATCTTTATTCTTTGAACAAACAAAATTGCTATTTCTCAACCTTTTCAAAAACCCAACAGAAAAAAAATACAAATGGAGAATGACGTAGTACCTTTCTAACTCAAATCGTCGAAAATTTCCCATCTAATAATAAAAATTTCTCTCTGACCAGACGAAACACTCACGAAAATACTTGCTGCTAATCACATAAAAAATGAATTGATTTACTTCCAAATTACCTTCGAGCTACATTGAGATTTGAAGAGCCGACTGAACTTTTTCTCCAATTGGCAAAGGTACTTCCTACGATTTGATTCGCATTTTCCCTCCCCCGCGATGCAGACGTTGTGCTTCTCTACTTCACAGCTTCGCCCGTCGAAGTTCTAATTTATGTGTAAGACGACTAGAAATCTCTAGTTCTGGAGATCTTCTCCAGAGGACTGTCATGCGTTACAATCTTTACTTCTCCCATTTTTGTAACGCTGCCCTATAGTGGCCCTTTCCAAGACCACAGAAGTGTTCAGGTCTAACGTGTTGAACCTTTGCTACACTTTACGCAGGCATTAGCCTTCTGATTACCCACAGTGCCCTGGCACCCATGAGAGGCCACTCTGTTGCCCCTGGCCAGTTGCTTCATGGTGTTGAGGTATTCCCTGGTGAGCACTGAGCATTGACAGTTAGATTCCAGAGCTCTTAGTGCTGATTGGCTGCCTCTTTGCTGTCCCATGTTCATGAGACTCTTAATCTTGCAATCATTTGAAGAATCTACCCTTTTCATTAGTACCCCCAATTTTGGATCAACCTGTATAATTCTTAGACAGTGTACGAATTACTTTCCCCTCCTTGTGGCCAACACTCAGCAATTCAGCTCTATATATATATATATATATATATTCTTTTGAAAGAGAGAATTAAATACTGTTTTGTAATATCAAACAATATATGGCATATGGCACGTGTGAAGAAATGGCGACAAGGAACAGATTGTACAAAAGAATAAAATCTGTTTCTGCTCCAAATCCAGTGTTAGCAGAGGGAATGTAAACGGGGTACCATACAATTCTGCGTATGATACACGAGAACAGATAAAAACCTCTGAAAAAACTCTGTCTCCCCGTGTATGTGTGGTGATACTGAATTTGTTCAAAAAATATGCTGCTATCCATGTTACAGAGCTCCTTGTGCTTGAAAACATGCCTTTTCATCGAACTGGAGGTAAATATCTTGAAATTATATCTGTAACAAGAAAAAAAAAAGAAGAAAAACCAGATAGAAGCAGTAGAAAAAATACTTCACCTGCTAAAAAAACCTTTTCACAAAGCCCTAACTCTCTCATGGATCGGGAGGATCTTTCGATCAGGTCCGATCTTCCAAGTGATGATTCTTCTGTTCTTCAGGTGTTCGAGGAACGCTACAGGCCCCTTATGTTGGGGGATCATCTCCCATAGATTAGAGTGGTTTTTTTTAGCTCTGATCCCATTAAAGAACTGCAACAACCAAGTCCCTCCATAGAACGTGAAATTGGTCCTAATATATCATTTCCAAATCTACCTTATCCAATAATCTCCCAGTACAAGAGTCACTCCAAGCATTCCTTCAAAAGGGGGAAATCAATCAAGCTGGCCAATCCATCTCAATGGCTTCCCCTGCGCAAAATCATCCATCACTTGTAGCAACACGATATGTTTCATGGAATTCGTCACGGTTGCGGTAGCTGGCTCCTTTACACAAATAACTTTCACTCTTCAACTCTGTAGGTGAAAATATGATGGTAAAGATAGCCTTGCAGCTCTCGAAGGCCCAGTAATCACCAGTCAACCATGAACAACCAACAACCGATGCCCTTGTATAATACGATTCCTGAACAAAGATACTCGATCGTCCTGTTTGGCCATCCTGCTACAGTAGTCAATTTGGAGGATGCAACGACTCATTAAGCCATTCCCATTGGTTGTAAGTCTGTAAATCACTGGGGCTGGGATCCCAGAGTCCTAACATAAAGCACCATACGCACTGAACGTAAATTCATAGCGTCGTAAGCGTGCGTAAACCTTGCGCAAAATGAGCAATCCCGAATGAAGGGAAACTGCGAGCATTGTTATAAAAACCAGGGAGATTATTTTTTTTTGTTATGCCTCGAGTCCATTAGAAGGATTAAGGAAGTTTACGCGTGGCTTGTAGTGGCGGTTTTTCCGAAAATTATACCATTAGTCGCGGGGTTTACGATTTGATTTGCTGTTTCATCCCAAACAAGTTCTATTTCGACCATGAAGATGATGAGAAGCTCCAAATATCTTCGTGATAACTATTATTTTTGTCTTCACCATCTTCTCAGGATATTCTTTTAATTATAAAGTTTTGTATCGAACTGACCAAAAAATATCCACCGGCTCGCAACTCTCAATAATTATTCCGCTTCTTTGACCCGACTTTTTCTCTTATTGATTTCGTTTGCATAAACGACTTCCTCCTTCATTAAACTTCCAGCTCAAACACAGCGACAACCCACCTGAAATTCACCCGAACAGTTTTTTCGATCCGACCTTCGATGAAAAGTCCTCACCTTCTTTTTATCTGGATTTCGTCCTGGAATTGAATCCTTACGGATACTTTTCAATTACAGTATCTCGCTACGCCGAAAACTTCCCCCGCGGGCGAACTCGTTAAGAACAGTAAACTCCACTTAAAAATGGGACGCGAAAAGGGTTCCGGAAGGCTGAAAATTGTAATTAAGATTTTTCATCGGAAACCCTGTTCTAGAACGATCAGCTCAGGTTCGCTTATTTATCATGAATAAATCAATCTTATGAATAATTTTTCCAGGGGCGACTGTAGTATCCCGATGGCGAGTATTGGAATTCTTGCGGTAATTTTATTCTAACACAACCTTTTTTTCTAATTGAATGTGGAGAGTATCTTGCGGATCTCCACTTAGACGAATGATTAAATCAATAACCGAGGAAGTGTACTGAATTTGTGGCGACGACGCCATGGTGACTTGAGTGGTGCCGTGACCAGGAAATTCTGATTGAGGTCAAAATTTCGAAGATTTTGATAAATATTCGTTTCCAGAAAATGAATTGTCACAGAGCAAGTGGAATAGATTCCATGACACATAATAGTTTGAGATATTTATGTTTTTATCATGAATAAATCGATCTTATAATAATTTTTCCAGGGGCGACTGTAGTATCCCGAAGTCGAATATTGGCATTCTTGCGGTAATTTAATTAACATCCTTTTCTTCTAATTGAATGTGGAGAACTTCGATTGGATCTCCTGACCTTCACTTAGACAAAAAAGTGAATCAATAACCAAGGTGTTAAAGTAATATAGCTCATATTCCGACGCGCCGCAGTCATTTTTTTGAACATATGTGCGGAACATGTGAAGAAAAACTGTCAAAAAGAATCAGTTCAATTTTGAATGTAAGACAGTGTGCTCGCTGATAAACCGCTCCGATAATCTCAATCAAGTTCATTAAGAAATTGCTTAAGTTAAATAACTATACCGCAAAAAGTACATTATAGTGTTAATCTAGACTCTAGACCGTGTCGATCTAGTGGTAATTAGCCAGAAAGTCCGGTCGCTACGTGAATGTGCGATTGGGTGAGGTGCTCCCAGGAGGACTACCAAGGAAGAGAAACCCCGAATAGGCCTATTCGTGAAGACAGGAGACAGTCTACAAGAGCAGCTTCTGGAACGACCCCGTAAGTGCTATTCTACGGTCTTCTTCGTGTCGGCTTATATTGGTTCATAACCGGGTTTATAACTCTATAATAACGTGATCACAGTCCACTCAAGCTTTACCAGTAATCTGAGCTATATTTCCGAAACATTGGTCCTTCAGCCGTATAATTCTATTTTTTTCATGCTAATTCGCACCCTTATTACTCTGGTTGATTTCACTAAGATTGCAAATACGCTCAAATTCGCCTTTATTCAAGTCCGCATATTCCTTGTTGACTCCGCTGAACTTTTTGATATTTTTCCGCTAATTCTCGCCAAATTATGAACGCCGTTGCCCTTGAAAAATTTTGAATTTCGAGGTCTCCAAACGTCAGGAATTTCTAAATTTTCATTTTCCGCCATCTTCCGCTAAATAGTACGGGTGGGAGAAAACAGACGCTCCCCCCTTTCATTTTATTGTGCGCACGGAACGCAAATTTATTCGTCTGGTGCAGAGAGCGCCTTCGCATTTCGCTGAAAATAATAATCCGTATTGTCATCAGTTGTCATTTGCTAGGAGTTTGTTTCGATTTTCGAAATGGACAAAATGAAACGATATAAAGCCTATCGTAACACCGCAATGAGTGATATACATACTTTATATGATTTGGCACAAAAAGCTGAAGCGGATGAGTCGGTTCGTACTTTATTCAAAGTTAGAAGTGAGGATATCAAGCGGATTTACGATGATTTTCATAAACAACACAATGCGATTGTTTCGCTGGTGCTTTCGGTTGAAGATGGAGATGTCGATAAAGAAAATGTAATACGTAATGCTTTCCTTTCCGAGTTTTACGCAGTTAAAGCAGTGTTGGCTGAATTATTTAATGGATTAAATGATACAGACAATAAAATCGGACAAACTTCAGGGATTTCAGATTTCACGTCTTCTAATGTTCGTCTTCCTAAAATTGATCTTACGAAATTCGATGGTCAATTGAAAAAATTTGCTACTTTTCATGATCAGTTCAATACTTTGATACATAACAACAGTCGATTAAGTAACATTGATAAGTTTACTTATTTGATATCGTCTCTGGAGGGACAACCTTTATCACTTGTGAGCTCTATACCTCTCACTGAATCGAATTATAACCAAGCATATGAAGCAGTTGTAACTCGTTATTCGAATAAACGATTAAGAGCTCAAAGCCATTGGGTTGAAATTGAAAATTCGACTAGAATAAATGTCCAAATGCCTGGTTCTCTCCGAAAACTGTTGGACACCTTTACCGAAAATTTAGCCGCCTTAAAGACGTTGGGCTTTCCTACTGAACAGTGGGATTTTGTGATGTTGATGTTGCTTTTGAATCGCCTTGATGTTGACACTGCAACTCGATTTGAAACTGAACACGGTTCCTCAGAAGTTCCTCAATATTCGAAATTGGTTGAATTTTTGAATAGACAATGCACTGTCTCAGATACCTTGGCTTCTTCGCTGGTTGCTCGAACTAAAAAACCGCTTCCAGTACAATCGCAAATGAAAGTCCCTCGCTCCAATGCATTCCATGTTAATAAATCGCCCGCTACTAATTGCATTCTTTGCAAGCAAAATCATTCGCTATATACTTGTTCTGCCTTCAAAAATAAATCGCCTGCTGATCGGTATATTTTTTGTAAAACTTCTCGCTTATGTTTTAATTGTTTGAGTAGCGCTCATACCTTGAATTCATGTCGTTCCACTTACAGTTGTAAGAAATGTAACTCCAAATACCATCATACTTTACTGCACCATGATAGAGGAAATACATCGCAAAATCAAGAGACCTCAAGTTCATTTAATAATTCTAACACAGAAAGTCAAGATAATTCAAATTTTGTTGGGTCTGGCATCGACTCGAAACAGAGTAATGTTTTGTTGGCAACGGCCCTAATAGATATCGGTGACAAACATGGTAATTTCCTTCCGTTAAGATGCCTTTTAGACTCAGGAAGTATGACATCGTTCATTACTGAAAGGGCAGTTCGCAAACTCGGTCTTAAAAAATCTGAATATGTAATGGACATACAAGGAGTTGATTCTATGAAATCTAGGATAAATAAAGGAATTGTTTCGTTGACACTCAAACCCGCAAATAAAAATGCTCCACTTCTAATCGCGGACGCGGTTATTTTGAAACAAATTTGTGATAGTCTTCCAGCATACCATCTACCGGTAAAAAATTGGTCACATTTGAGTAATATTGAACTCGCTGATCCCAAATTCAATTGCCCTGGTTCAATCGATATTTTATTGGGTGCAGACATTTTCTCAAAGGCACTCATTGGTAGTTCCATTTCAGGTTCATCAAATGAGCCTGTTGCTGTCAGCACTATATTTGGTTACGTTATAATGGGAAAGATAGATATTAAACTACCCGCTCAACATATGTCGCTGTTTTGCGAATCTTCCGATATTTCGTTGGATAATATCGTTAAAAAATTTTGGGAAATGGAAAATGTTCCCACCGTTGTCACAAGTAGTCCGGAAGATGAAAAATGCGAACGTCATTTTTTGGAAAAGTGTCGTCGAGATAAAAATGGTCGCTATATTGTATCTCTCCCTTTTCGAGACAATATTGTGAAACCTTCGTTTCCCGGAATGCGAGATCATGCAGTTTCTAGATTTTACTCGCTAGAAAAACGTCTTCAGAAAGATCCCAACTTGTACCTTCAGTACTCTGACGTTATGCAGGAATATTTAAGTCTCGGACACATGGAATTGGTTCGCAATGAGGAAATTTTGACTTCAGAAGTATATTATTTACCACATCACTGTGTCATTAAAGCAGATAGCATTACAACAAAATTGAGAGTTGTTTTTAACGCCTCAGCAAAATGTGCGGGAAACAAATCCCTTAATGAATGTTTGATGATAGGACCCAAATTGCAAAAGGATATCGCACGACTTTTAATAAATTTTCGCCTTCGACCTTATGTCTTATGCGCCGATATTAAAATGATGTATCGCATGATATTAGTTGATCCATCTGAAACTGACTATCAACGCATTCTTTGGAGATTTTCACCTCAAGAGGAACTCCAAGATTATCGTCTTTTGACTCTGACTTTTGGGACAAGTCCGGCACCTTTTTTGGCGCTACGAGTTTTATTGAAGCTTGCTGAAGATGAGGGCATACGTTTTCCGCTGGCTTCGGAAGCTGTTCGAGAATGCTCTTACGTCGATGATTTCGTGATAAGTTGTCAATCATTGGCTAAAACCATTAAGCTTAGGGATGAATTGATTTCATTGTTAAAACTTGGCGGGTTTGAATTGCGAAAGTTTGCAAGTAATGAACCAGCAGTATTGTCTGACTTACCCGAATCTCATTTATCGCGCAGTCCAGTTTCATTTTCTGATAGTAGTGAGGAATCCCCACTAAAGGTGTTAGGTTTGCGATGGAATTCAGAACATGATTATTTTTCATTTAAAGTCAAATCAATGGAAAATGCAGGTTGTAGTAAACGTGTCATGTTATCGGAATTGGCTCGGGTCTATGATCCATTGGGATTCTTGTCCCCTATAACTTTTCTTAATAAATACTTAATTCAACGCTTATGGATTTCTGGCGCCAGTTGGGATGAAACCCCAAACGATGAGATTGTTCGAGTGTGGAGGCAATACCGGGACGAGTTAGCACATTTAACGGAATTAAGAATACCTAGACTAGTCATTCCATTCAATACGGATGCCATCGAACTACATGGTTTCTGTGACGCGAGCGAGAGAGGTTTTGCTTGTGTGGTTTATTTTCGTGCCGTACATACTGCTGAGGATATTTCCACTCATTTTTTATGCGCCAAATCTAAGGTTTCACCGCTGAAGCGAGTGACAATTCCTCGTTTGGAATTATGCGCTGCCGTTTTGCTTGCAAAGTTGGTGCACTCTGTTTTGACAAATATCGGAAATCAGGTGAAAATAAAGAAAATTTGTCTATGGTCTGATTCACAAATAGTTTTATATTGGATAAAGGCATCCCCTCACAGATGGAAGACTTTCGTCGCGAATAGAGTTTCGTTCATTCAAGATAAATATCCGATAGATAACTGGTTTCATGTGGATAGCGCAAACAATCCCGCTGACATAGCCTCAAGAGGTTCGCTGCCTTCTAATATCATTCATAATAAATTGTGGTGGCAAGGTCCATCATTTCTTCTCAGTTCCACATTACCCATGCAACCTTTTTCAACAAATGTTACTTACCCCGTGGAGGAGGAGAGAAAATTGGTTCATTTCACAACGGTTCCTTCACATAACATTTTGAGTAATTTGCTAAATGAACGGTCAACATTTGTTACAATTCAACGCATTTTATCCTATATATTGAGATTTATCTATAACTCTAAAAATCCTAAAATGAAACGAAATGGTGCGCTTACGCTGCAGGAATTGCATGAGAGCTTGAAGGTGTTGATGAGGTATACACAACAGGTTCATTTCGCGAATGAATTTGAAGATTCTGCCTTTTCGCGACCATTCCGAAGGCTTGGTGCATTTCGTGATGAAGATGGAATCCTTCGAGTTGGAGGTCGCCTCAATCATTCTAACTTGTCCTCCAATTCCAAGTTTCCCATGATTTTGCCGCGCTCTTCACGTCTTACTCAGTTGATTGTCGAATATTATCACCATAAATATTTTCACTCAGGATTCAAAACTACCCAATATCTATTATTACAAACGTTTTGGATATTGTCGCCTAGACGGGCTATCAAGTCCGTCCTATCGAAATGCGTTCGTTGTTGGAAGATGCATCCAAAAACGTTCCAACCCTCAATGGCATCGTTACCACGACCTCGGGTGAACCAAGTGAAACCTTTTTTGCACTCTGCAGTGGACTTTGGAGGTCCATATTTTGTTACTATGAGTAGACATCGCGGAGTTAAGACGTCAAAGGCTTATTTGTGCGTTTTTGTATGTATGGCCACAAAAGCCGTTCATTTGGAACTGGCCTCTGATCTGTCCACCGAGACTTTTTTGTCCGCTCTTCAAAGATTCATGGCTCGGCGTGGTCGAATCGGGAGCTTGCATTGCGACAACGCCACTAACTTTGTAGGAGCTCATCGGGAGCTCAAATTGATGAAAGACGCTGCGCAGAAAGAAACTATTGAATTTCATTTTTCACCTCCTTCGGGTCCACATTTCAATGGTTTAGCGGAGGCTGGTATTAAAGCAGTGAAAAATCATTTGTACAAAGTTATTGGGAACCAAATATTAACTTATGAAGAGTTTTATACCACTCTGACCTTGATCGAATCAATTTTGAATTCACGTCCCTTAACGCCCATTACATCAGACATTGAGGATATCAATGCCCTCACGCCAGGGCACTTTCTCACAACAGAACCACTAACTGCTTTGCCGGTACCGGAATTATCTACGGTATCTATAAACCGCCTCTCGAGATGGCAATTAATTCAAAGAATTCATCAGGATTTTTGGCGCCGATTTCGTGTAGAATATTTGCATACTTTACAACAAAAGGAAAAATGGTTGGATCCGACTTCTCCTCCTACCATAGGTACGCTCGTCCTCATAAAGGATGATAACTCTCCTCCTAGTAAATGGGCATTGGCGCGTATAATTGCGATACATCCTGGTAAAGATAGGGTGGCTCGAGTTGCCACTGTGAAAACTGCCAATGGTATACTGAAGCGCCCTTTAGTAAAGTTGGCCCCCCTCCCTATTGTATAGTTTTTTTTGTTTTTTTTTTCTATTTCACCTTGCTGTTATGTATAAGATGGTGGAAATTATAATTTCGCGATGAGATTTGGGTGTGTTTGCAAGAAATCACTAGTTAGGTATAATTCATATTTTTAGTTTTAGTTCAATTTAATCAAAAGGGTCCTTAAGTCCCCTTTTGGCCCGGGAGTATGTTAAAGTAATATAGCTCATATTCCGACGCGCCGCAGTCATTTTTTTGAACATATGTGCGGAACATGTGAAGAAAAACTGTCAAAAAGAATCAGTTCAATTTTGAATGTAAGACAGTGTGCTCGCTGATAAACCGCTCCGATAATCTCAATCAAGTTCATTAAGAAATTGCTTAAGTTAAATAACTATACCGCAAAAAGTACATTATAGTGTTAATCTAGACTCTAGACCGTGTCGATCTAGTGGTAATTAGCCAGAAAGTCCGGTCGCTACGTGAATGTGCGATTGGGTGAGGTGCTCCCAGGAGGACTACCAAGGAAGAGAAACCCCGAATAGGCCTATTCGTGAAGACAGGAGACAGTCTACAAGAGCAGCTTCTGGAACGACCCCGTAAGTGCTATTCTACGGTCTTCTTCGTGTCGGCTTATATTGGTTCATAACCGGGTTTATAACTCTATAATAACGTGATCACAGTCCACTCAAGCTTTACCAGTAATCTGAGCTATATTTCCGAAACACAAGGAAACGTACTGAATTTGTGGCGACGGTGTCATGTTGACCAAAGGTGCCATGATCAGGAAATTTCAATTGTAGTCAAATTTTCGAATATTTCGATCCAGACGCGTTTCAAGGAAATGAGTTGTTACGTAGCAAGTAGAATGGATTGTATGGCGCATAAAAGTTCAAGGTATTTATGCTTTTATCCTGAATAAATCAATATTTTGAATCCTGGGGCTTTGCAGACGTCCCTGGAAACATTTTTGAGATTCTACTTCGAAATTAGAAGTGAAGAATACCAAATTTGGAGAGTCTCTACATCCAGAGAATCCACTTACGGTTGATGAGGTCACATTCATCTCAAATATTTTCTCGTTCCTATGCAGTTTCTCCAAAATTATTCCAGGGGCGACTGTAGTATCCTATATGTTTATTTCCCTTGTGAGGGAATTCAATGCATGAAAACTCACTCGAACAGGAGTGCTCTACTTAATTCACATGAAATTTAGAAGAAGGACAAGCTTACTTTTCTTCTTATCTCGGTTGATAAACTGCATCTTTGTGTTCAGACGTAGACCTGCATACTATGAGGACGAAGTAATTTGATTCCGTATCAATATCAATGGATGTTAATGAACATGGCGACGTCTCATGGGGTGGCATAATTACAAATTCCAAACATCAATCCAACAAATCGATACACTAAACCAAAGTCCGCAATCCTCAATACTGTTTGACCACCTGAACTGTCTGTAACCACTCCATTAACATGAAGCGTTGTAGGCAGATCAGCGTCGATAAATTTGTCAATCCTCAATTGGTGATTAATAGAGTACAAAATGGAGGAACCAGTTTCGACTTGATCAGTCCAGGTTGGCGTATATAGCCACTTTGTATGCATAATGTGAGCACCAACTAAATCGTATGGGTATCGATCTCGGTGTTCTAGACCACGAAATTGGCTATGGCGCCTGCAATCAAGGACTACGTAGTCCATTTATCCGTCTCAAATTTCCGATGGGAATAGATTCCTTAGACATGATAACTTTTTAGTAGAAGTTCGGTATATTAATCATGCAACGTCGCAGATTTGAAACAGAGTGTTCTTGAACTTTCTAGAGAGGATTGACTGGAAATTTGGTATCGGCAATCCTTGACAGTTCCAGGGAAACTTCTTCTTATTCCTGATAAACACAGAGTATTGGAGCTCCGTGCAATCAATTAATCTTTGCACTTTATGAATACGAAACTAACGTGTTCCGGCGTGCGAAGTGTGTTCAGGCTTAGGGAACTGAGATGGGGTGGCAAACTGAACTAAGAGAGAGAGAGAGAGAGAGAGAGAGAGAGAGAGAGAGAGAGAGAGAGAGAGAGAGAGAGAGAGAGAGAGAGAGAACTGATGGCAGAACGAAGAAGAGAGAGGGAATCCTGGACGGGTATTGGGTACCCCTCCTTGAGACCATAGATACAGAGTCGAAGGGTGTGGGTAAACCACAGAGTTCTGGATCTTCTTTGTTACCGATTACATCCATTCGCAGTAAAACTTTATGGTATTGAGTATGAATGAAAATAAATGAATCCTGAACAAATATACCTATCAGGATTTGGTCTTAGCATTCTATTAGCGAAAGGATATTGAGGAGCGATCGAATATTGGGCTCCAGTAAAACTACACCTTATTTATGGAGGTTCTTCTTCAGCAAATCCCTTACATACATTGCTCATTTCGAGTTATGATACTCCCAGTTTTGCTGAGAGTTATTTACATTCACAGACACTTCGGGAACAAACCTGCAGTGTCGATAGAAAGTTAACGTTTTCCCAAGTGTACTTTCCACGACTTTGTTCCTGATCACTGCTCCCTTTCTGTTTCGAAATGTGGTGGAGAAGTATAACAGCCAACTGTTAGCTAATTGTGATTTGTTTGTTAAGATTGAATGGGGAAATTGAGTGCACAATGCAGGATTTCACGGATTGAAAACTTTTGTTCTCTACAGAATTAACTATGAAATTTTTGAGACAACGAGAATTGAATAAATAAATGTATAAATGAAAGAATAATATACCACAAAGTAAACACTAAATGATGGTACTCACGGTTGATTCTGGCTTTTAGGGATAAATTGTATTGATGAACTACATTTTTCCGTATTATTCGATATGCATCGTTTGTATTCAATGACGATCAAGAAGTTTGAATAATGTTCTCAATTTTATTTTCTGAATGTTCTCGAATATTTCCTTCCGAAGAATTATTCAGCCTCTCAAACCCTTTCATTGTATTCACAACATGGATTCAGTCCAAGAATAATACCAAAAAACCGGTTGAAGATTCAAGAAAATGAATCCCCCATAGAATCGTAATTAATTGTTATTAGGATGGCTATTTAACCCACTTTATTTGTTTGCGAGAAGCTCTTTCAACGGTGGCTCTTTCCCCATTCTTCGGTTGTTTTCCTCCTCGATTCAATAGGTTTAATGAAAAAGGGGTAAACAGATAAATTATTTAGGAAGAAGTATTAGAAGCATAGAAGGAATTTTCCTTTTTCTATTGAGTCGAATTCACTTGTAGGAAAACAATCTCTTGTTGACCGAAACCATTAGGACATTTCGCATTATGGCTGCATGAATTCTGAATCAATTTCATTGGTGACCTTTTTTGAACCCTCGCTCTACTCAACGAGGGTTATATAATTTTGTTGTTTCGAATTCTAAGTCAGTCGGGAATTACCTCAAACGATGAGCTTCGAATCACAGATGAAAAAATTTTGATCGAATTCAATTCTGTTCGGCCAGCTCTCCGACAGTGACCAACATAACTTACACAAGAAAAAACCTCGAAACTTGAGATTTTCAGGGTAGGTTTGAGTTATGCAAGAACAACAACGTCTTTTTCGTTTGGGTTCCTCCTCACTCAGGAATCAAAGGAAACGAAGAGGACAACATAAACGCACAGCACAAACGCCACTTACTGGCCCAGAACCTTTTTGCGAAGAAAACAATTAAAGAGAGTTTTTTGAGAAGATAGAAACTGGAAGAGAAGTAGGTACTCTGGATAAATCTTTCAGGAATGGACCATTTCGAAGTTCCTCCGGGATTGTGGAACTGTGAAGACCCAGAATTGTTTAGGTCTCAGTAAGAATAAGATACGACTCATCACAGGCTATTGTCGCCTTAGGAACCATATGAGAAGGTATGGGCTTGTCAGAAACAGACGAGTGCAGGATAAAGAAGTGGATAAAACTCCTGTCCACCTGGAAACAGACTGCCTCGCCATTGCAGGCCTGCTCGAGGAATGTCTTGGACAAGAGAATTCTTAGAGCATCGAGGATTTAGCCCATTGAAGTCCCCTGGAGGGTACTACATCTAATATTCATTCAGTATCAAAAATTCAGTTTTTCATCAAAACTTGAAATGAACATCACCCAGAAAATTCGATTTTCATTTCGAATATTACGAAATATCACCGACTAAAAAGAAACTCGTTGCCTCGTTCCCTCAAGTATCCGATGAATTTTTCATTAAAAACAAATTGGGCACTCATTGCCGAAGAATTCATTATATTTCCCCAACTTTCCGGTGATAAAAACTGGAAATAAAAAAATTTAACCGACGTCCTACTTGATATCGAATTTTCCGAAACACTCGTTTCTTGCGAATGAACTGCGGAGGTAGATTGCTGTTCGAATTTTCGAGGGCCTGAATCTCCGCAAGAGAATATTACCCACCGGATCACTGACGTCTTCAGATTCGATGGCTCGAGAAAAACGGTGGGGTAGATATGAAATTTTCATAACATCTAAATTGTTTTCGCTTATTAAGGGCGCTGTGCGGATCATGGAGATGCGGCATCGTGAGAAGGTGAAGATAGGGATGAAAAAGAAGGAAAAGCAGAGCTTTGATGAATATATTATCCGCGTTGTTTAATGATGCTGAGACCCTTAAATATTCAGTGGGCAATTTTAGTGTTCCCTCCTTGGCTCTGTGTACTTTAGGGCACTTCCCAAATTGATGATCCCAGATTAGGTGGGGAGTTTGCTGTCATTATTATGGGCTGCCTTTATGCATTATCAAAATTCGAATATTGGCTTCCTCTCATCATTTTCTTATAAGTAAATGTGGAGAACATCTATTGGATATCCCAACCTCCACAACAAATAATTCAATCAATATTCTGTACTGATGTACTGAGTTTGTAGCGCCGAAGTCATGGTACCTAAAGTGGCGCCGTGACCAGCAAATTTGAGGATTCTTTACATCCAGGAAGTCCACTCATTTATCTCAAATATTATCTCGTTTCTTTGCAGCCTCTGATATTTCCAGGGGCGACTGCAGTATCCCAAAGTCTCAAAATTCGTATAATGTGCCATGTATTTTCCCATATTCGAACAGGAGTGCTCTACAGAATTTGCAATGAGAACATCTATTGGATCTTCTAACCTTCACTTGGACATATAATTCAGTCGATAATTTCTGAATCAAAATGAACTGAATGAATCAATCTCATAAATAATTTTTCCAGGGGCGACTGTAGTATCCCGAAGTCGAATATTGGCCTTCTTACGGTAATTTTATGAACTAACAAATCTTTTTCTTCTAATTAAATGTAGAGAACATCTCTTGGATCTCCTGACCTTCACTTAGACAAAAAAGTAAATCAATAATCAAGGAAATGTACTGAATTTCGAAAGAGTCGAAATTTCGAAGATATTGATCCAGAAGCCTTTCAAGAAAACAAAGTGTTACAGAGCAAGTAGAATGGATGTCATGGCACTTAAGAGTTTGAGTTATTTATGCTTTTATCATGAACATATCAATATTTTGAAATCGATCTCATTGCAGCCGTCTCTGGATATATTTCCGAAAGACTACTTTGAAATTAAGAGTGAGAAATAGCAAATTTGGGGATTCTTCACACGAAGTCCACGAAGGGTTGATGAGGTTTCACTCATCTCAAATATCATCTCGTTTATTTACCGCCTCTCTAATATTCCCAGGGGCGACTGCAGAATCCCAAAGTTTCAAATTTAAATGATTCTTACAATGTGTCATATATTCACCACATTAAGGAAAAGGGATTTGAATGAATGTTAACCCACATTCGAACAGGAGTGTTCTACTGAATTTGCAATGAGAACGTCTATTGGATCTTCTAACCTTCACTTAGATTCAATCAATAATTAAGGAAATTTCTAAATCAACATGAACTGACTGTTTCGACGAGGTCATGGTGACGAAAGTGGTGCCGTGATCAGGAAATTTCGATTGAAGTCAAAACTATGTAGAATTTGATCCGGAAGCGTATATTTGAGTTGACACGAAACAAGGAATAATTCTTCTTTACAATTACAATGCATATTTTTGAGTGAAAATGAATCTCAGCTTCCTATACAAAAATAATAAAAGGGACGGAGAATTTTTCTCGCACAGGTATAACATCCCTCCCTCTCTACCCAATAATTGGGTCCATTTTATATGTGACTGTTAGTATAAAGGGGAGACTGCACTAATGAGTAACATTAAATAAAATTCGTTTGCTAATTAAAACTTTTTGTGGACCAAGGGGCAGTAGAGAGCGTTTCACTTTGAAGTTAATGTATCCAGAAAAAGTAGGGAATGTCAGGCTCAAAGGTTATGAAGGGCAGTCAGAAAGGGAGGACGTGGAGTGGATGATTTGAGGAGCGTAATTCGAGTAATTGGTGGCTATCGGACGATAGAAGGCATTTTGATGGCGCTAGTTTTAAGAGGGTGGTATTATCACGTAATCTAGAAAATTGGAGCGCTTTGATCCTCATTCGATTATACTCGATGAGAATATCGATTTCGGGATTCTAGACCTTCTTATTGGTCGAGAAAAAGGATCTTTCGGAGCCTCGATGTTGAAGGAATTAATTATATCCTCCAGGACCTTAGACGAAACGATGGGAACTCTAGACGGAGCTGAGAAATCGATGATGACCTGTTATAGTCAACGGATTCATTAATCTCGAATAGAAAAACAAAACCAGTTGAAATTGAAAAGATGAAGAGTTCTTTCTCCCCCAACTATGCTCTCTGATAGCTAGCTTTCTCAGGAACACGTCTCTACATGTGGTGGCCGACGGATTTGATACTGGTGTTCCACAGGGATCGATGCTGGCACCAACAATGTTTCTGCTTTACGTCGACGATTTGCTGGAGGCAACTTCATGCCCAGTGCACTGTTTCACACCTTCCATACCACCTTCTTTTCCCTGGCTCCAAGTACAGTCTCCACACTCCGTCGTGGTGTCTTTGATAACCTGCAAGACATCTCTTTTCAAAGACTCGTTCATCTAGCGAACAGCAAGACTCTGGAACTCATTGCCTAGAGAGGTGTTCCCTGAGGCATGTAGCCTACAGAAATTCAGGGAGAACACCAATCGCTACCTCCTTTCTCTTAGTTCTCTGAACACTATAGGATATTCCTCTCGTGAAAACCAGAGCGTAAAAATGGTCAGCGTAGTTACATCCAGTTTGGATCATAAAGTATTCGCACATTAGATCTCAGCTACACATCTTCAGAGTTGACATGAGGCCTCAGTATGTATATTATAATGTCAATTTATAGGGGGCATCAAATTCAAATTGCTTCCATGCATTAACTTTGTAACAGTTCTGAATTTCCTACCCTCTGAGCAAATGAAATGAGCCGATGCCAGACCTACTTACTTCATGGCTTCCAACGTTGCAACGTCTTTTGTCGAAACGCGAAACTACGATGAATGAAACTTATTTTACATCATTTTATAATTCCATGAAAGATTTTTCCTTTAAAGGCTTTACTTTCTCGAACTATGGCTCTGGACCAATAAAGGCCTGTTCCACCTCTGTGTCCAATGAAGTATTTTTATTATTATTATTATCTGATTTCACTTCCATTATTTCCCATCATATATTCAACTAATCTGAGTTTTTACGAATCTGAATCACTACGACATAACATAGAGTTCTACCAATTATAGACGATCACAAGAAAAGGAGGGAATGTGACAACTTCAAGAGAGGAATCGAGAAATAAATAGCGTCTCCTCCAAAAATCCAGCCCTGCTCTTTTGGACGATATTGTACAGTTACAATCACATCCGCTTCGTTATACCAGTAACTCTAAGCAGTTAATTTGCTGAACAAGTTGATACGAACGAACGAAGTGAATTGTTTCTGAAGTTTAGAATGCGTACTGTGAATTTGTAATCAAGGAAAGGGGATTTGTTCCTCTTGTCTTGACTCCCATGAAATATATCTTAATCAAGTGCTGGTTTCCACATACTAATTGCTACTTCCCATTCGAAACGTTAGAACCGTACATCATAGCAACGAGAAATTCATCTGCTAAAGGAGGAGCATCAGAAATACGTCTAATAGAAATCTGTAGTTTGGTTAGACGGCTTGGTTGTTTCATGAGGATACATGGAGCTCATAGTCTCATTAGTGCATCTTGAAATAATATACATTCGTTATATTTTGAACTTGGCGGTTCAACCTTTGTTAGAGATGGTTAAAGTTTCGTTGGAATGGAATCAATTAAAGAGGATTACATAGATACGTTTCTAACCACCTTGCCTCAAGTAACCTGGAGCTTTAGTTGGAAGTTTCGAAATTCATATGAACGAAGATACTCCCGAATTGAAAATATGAATACCAAACTTCCTTTGAATATTGAGAGTGTTCTCAACCCAAACTTACTCTACCTGCAACCATAATTCTTAGCAGGTTAATTCCTGCAACAGCAATTAGAATTCCGACAGCTACCATTTTTGACATGATCCTATTAGGGGGAACAGGTCGCAACGAAACAGAAGATATGTTACCCAACATGCTGCAAGATCATTATTCATTGTTAAGACCTGTCGCTAAAGCGGAGGCACATTCAGCGAAGCTAGTGCAGCGGTAATAACGTTTATGAGGCTGTGTATTCGTGGGATGGCGTTACCTGAATGAAATCCAGGGGAGGTAAATTGACCAAACTGATGATGCGGATGAGAAAAGTTTGGGAGATATAAGCTTTCAGTGAGAATTAGAACTCATAATCCCGTTTTCCAGCTAGATTTACATTCATTTAGGAGCTGGTTTGTTCATTTGAGCCTTTTGCACAGTTCACTTGGAAATGGGGTAGGTAGTTATAACGAAGGATGATTTTTCGATTCCACTGACTATGTAGATGGACTAAAAGATTTGAATTCCAGGTTTCCTAGCCGTCGTCGATAGCCTTCATATTAATCTTTGAATAATACGTTTTGATGATAGAAATGCCTTCTGTTTTAGCGAATACAATGTTAAGTCTATTCGTCAACGCTTGTTCCACGAGTGTAAATTGCTCTTGTTGACAACACCGTTCGTGCTCTATGGTCCGAGTATAAATGCTCCTAAAAGTGGTCCTTATGTGGACTTTCCCACAGACTCAAGGTTTTCTTCGAATACTTAAGAAAATGGATAAATCAGGTCTTTGGTACTTCTTAGGACTTGTACTACCTTTAGTGTTTGAAACTCTTTTGATAACATATCTCTTGAGGAGTTTACTAATTCACTGCATGATCATGGGTCAATAATTATTATTCTAATTTCGGTTAGTCTTCCGGGAACTGCGACCATGTAGATCTTCTGTTCTCTACCGTTCTCATTCATTGAAACCCAAGGAGGTTGCCAATGGATTTATTGTGGCTAGTAACTCCTAAATTATCATTTAATTCAATTGAAATTTCAATTTCTTCTTTCGGTTTTTCATTGCAGAAAAGAAGAAAATGCATTGTCAATTCGATGTTTTGCAATGAAGTTATTTCCATGATTTTCAGTATTCACTTGATCTAACCATATTTGAATCTGCTCATTATTTCCTTTGGTCTTTGTTTGTGTTGTTATTTGAAAATTTTTTTCCATTGGAGCTCGAATAGTTTCAGGTACCTCTATATCAGAACTATTTATGGAGACCTTAGAACTCGATCTCACTGACGAATTTTGCAGAATTTGTTGGAGTTCCATTGAAGCTTGAATATTTATAATTTGTTCTTCTATTTCCATGCATTTCCTCATCTCAGCGGCTTCTGCTTCTGCTGCTCTTGCTGCTTCTACTGCTCTTCCTGCTTTTGCTGCTTCTACTGCTTTTGTTGCTTCTGCTACTCTTGCTGCTCTTGTTTCTTCTGCTTCCTTTTGTTTTATCGCTTTCAAAGCTTCTAATCTTTTCAATTCAATATGTTTCAATCCAATACTACTTGAAGATTTTTTGCTTTCTTGGCAGTTCTTACTTGATTCACTAGGACTATACCTTGCGGGAGGTTTTCCTGCATTTCTCCTTGTGGACTTCCTTGAAGACTCTTCGCGATCTGTCATTCTGTTGTCCAACTCCCATTGTTGAACAGCTGCCTTATATTGGCCTTTTCTAAGCCCACAGTTGTTAACCTTGATGCACTTTTTGCAAGCTCATCAGCTTTTTCATTTCCTTGAAGATCACAATGCCCTGGAACCCATAGTAGAGTCACTTCATTCCCTCTGGCCAGTTGATTTATGGTATGAGGGCACTCCCTGGTCAGCACAGATCTATGGCAGTGTGATTCCAAGGAACTCAGCATGGCCTGGCTGTCCGCAATGATGTAGATATGCGCCTCTTTGAGTTTCATTTGAAGACCCTCTTAGTCGCATACGTGAACAGTCAGTATTTGGGTCTGTAAAAAAGAGGACTCACCTCCCAGGGCTTCGGTTTAGGTCCATATACCCCAATGCCAGTGGCTCCCTCTTTCGATCCATCGGTAAACCACATAGGGATGGTCAGCTATGACCGTTTTGAAGGGCGTTTCGAAATAAAATATTGTTGGCATAACATCCGATGGTTTTGCCAACAGGTTTGATCCCAGTTGATTCCATATCCTCATATACCCAACCCAGTTGGCACGGGTCTAATGACAGAGACATATAGCCAACGCTGAAGCTGTCATTAGCTACACAAGAATCCTGTCCAACTCAGCAACCGTGATTCACGACTTCTTGCGGGACAAGTTCATCATTTCCAACTCCTAACTTCACATGCTGACACCGAATATCTACATCAAGTAACGAAAATTCCGCAGTGCCATCAAGAACTTCGCAAATCCAGCACATTCAGACCGCACAGACCGTGAATTATTTATTATTATTCATGTCCATCTGACCGTGCGGCAGGAACCTCCTCCTGCACAGGACAGCGATCCGTTTGCCAAACTTCCCAATATGCAATATCAATATGAAACACAATACATTAGCGGAACACATTATCAGCAAACACGTTCCAATAAATCTCGCAAACATGGATTCGCTTACACTCGGAGCTGTAGTTATAATTCATAAAGTGTCGTTTCTGAATGATGTCGTTAGGGCCAAATGTGTGTATTAGGCCGGTCGCACGATGACCGGCATTATTATCGCGCCATCGTTTCGAGCAGTTTGCGTGCCAACACCGCCGCAAGTTTCGCTTATAAATCAATCTAGCCTGCTTTGCCGTTTCATGGCGGGGAAGTTCGTGAAGATTTCCGCCGATACCGCGTATAATATCAACTGTTGCATTTTTTGTGTCTGCCAACTTTCTGGCTGAACCGTACTGAAAAAACTTAATTACTTTTAATATCTCCCTAAAACCCTAATCCCAAGTCAACTGAGAACCTACCCTTAACGTCCGACTTCAAAACATTACCACGCTATTCCCCGAATATAACTTTTTCCGTAACCGCTTTGAGACCGTACCTCCAAACACTGAAGTACCCTAAAACCGATCCCGAGTCAGTTGAGAACCTTCCCGTTTAAGGCTTCTCCAGCTACTCCCTCTTTCTCGTATTTCCAAAGCAATTGAAAATTTCCTTCACCTACCTCCGAAAGGATGACATAATCGTCTGAGCTTTTTGGGCCAGTTGCAATTCGCACGATCTCAGCACCAAATTTTCTGATGTCAAGAGCATATGTCGTGGGACGTTCTTTCTGAGTTTCATGAGGAAATAAAAAATTTGCAGCGTGATCGTCATCTTCCCGGTTAAGACTTCGTCCGATTTCAAAACTTCACCACGCTATTCCCCGAATATCAGTTTTACCGTCTCCTCTTTGTGACCTTACCTCCAAACATTGAAGTACCCTTAAACGGATCCCGAGTCAACTGAGAACCTTTCCGTTTAAGGCTTCTCCTGCTACTAGGTTTTATTCGTTTTCCCAAAGCCTTTCTTTACCCACCCCTCGTGGTGGATTCCAAAAGGATGACATAATTGTCTGAGCTTTTTGAGCCAGTTGCAATTCGTAGGATCTCAGCACCGAATTTTCTGCTTTCAAGAGAACAGGTCATGGGACGTTTTTTCTGACACTGTCTGAGTTTCATGAGGAAACTTCGTTTACTGGACCGGAACCCGCGCTTCCTATCTGTCAAACATATATCAAAAACCTCTTCAAGAGATGGATTGATAAGAAATTCTCCTCTGAGTGGAACACGAGAACGGATCTCAGGCCCCTCATCAAGGGGCCTCCTTCGAAGCCGGTAGTCAAAAAGCTCTTGATTCTCGAGAGGAAGCAATTGTCTCTGGTGACTGGTGCTCTAACTGGTCATATGTTTAACAAACATTTAAAAAGAATGAGTCTAACCGAGTGATCACTGTGCCGTTGGTGCAAGAACGCGGATAAAACGACGGAGCATATACTGTTCACGTGCGGAAACTTATCTACACTGAGGTTAACACACACCTAGGGAACCCTACACTTTCCATCTCTATGGTGAGAGAGACTCCTCCTTGTCGGCTCGCGGCATTCTTGTCAGCGTGCCTTCGGGTCTGAGTCTCTCCAGTATTACACAAATACGGTATTTACAATAGGCCATAGGGCCTAAGTTCGGCCAACGAAAGGCATCGCACAAGAAGAAGAAGAATGAGGAAACTTGACCCGAAAATCGATAATTTGCAGCGTTATCGTCTCGCCTGTATCCTCTGCAGTACCGATAAGCAACGAAGTAATTTTAGGAGCCACGAATATAAATTTCAGAAGCTCATTTCGTGCTATAATATCATATTAACATGAATTCGGAGCAGCTTCCGCATTCGAGCATAATTCCGAATTCAACCCTCATTATCCAATCGGAACGAATTCAAGATATTGTATTCCCGAAATAATCAAAAGAATCCTTTAAAATTCCGAGCACGGATACAAGGACTCGTTTCGACCTTATTAGATTCCTTTCAAGATAATTTTTCGTTCAATATTCCGTTAAATCAAATACGAAATTTCATTATGCTCCACTTTTCCTTGTGCTGTGGCGCAGACCGATAAAAAATAGGCTGCATATAAATGAAATGACTTAAATTCTGCCCGTTTTTGGTCTGAGGTATTTCAGAATTGTTTGAAAAAATGGCGCAGGATTGTGGGATTTAATAAGCGGATTGGAATCAGACCCTTGGGGCAAATATTCCGCCAGATTTGAACGGTGCAGTGGATGCTTCGGGTTGAGATTGTAGAATTTGAGGAATTCTTGATCTCTTCGATTCTTCTTTTCGTCTAATGCATGATGTGAATCGTTCTTTCGCCAAGCGACTTTACGACTTTGAGGTATATTCATTCATTGATACGATTCTCTGGTATGAATGCAAATACCTCAAAGTTCATATTTCTCGATTGAAATTGAGTTGATACATTTGGGAAATATCTCAATTACCTACTTATAGATAGCTCAGTTGCGAATGCAGCTCTGATGAATAGCACAAGAGATCTTGAGAACGCAGTGCAATGTACCCCTCACTAAAAGATAACTATATCTTGACTCTGGCAAAACAGTGAGCAATGAATACCCAACCTGCCTAAGTATTTCTGTTGGAATAGCTCAAGGATATTATTACAACTCGGAAACGAGGGTGGGATTCGTTTCCGAAAGAACCGATAATTGACTTGGAATTGAAGCTTCTCAAGTCAGTCATCCCTTTCCACTAGAATCACACCGAAACCTATTCTCCAACTAAGATCAACATCCTTCTTCTGTCAGACGATTTTCACCAACGTATAAAATTAAGCGACAATCGCTTCTGGGAAACTAATCAGTTGTTCTGACCCTTTTATCTCGAAGCCAAATCCAATCGGGAATTCTCCAGGTCCCGTGGCGTAGCCCGCGAACTGCGAAGGCGTCCTGTAATCACAGAGGGAGAAAAATTGGAGTGGGGAACTGGATTTGAGCTTTTCGCGTTTACAGATTCGCAGGTTGAAGAAAAGTGCCGCGTCTCTTTGGGTTGTTGCATAATTCAGGCTGCGAAATTACGGATTCTGGGTTTTACTAGCGACTGCAATGCAGCAACGAGACATTTGATGCAAATAATTCATTTCTCTCCTCTCGATATGACTGATGAGAATTTATTTCTTTGAATAACGGCTCTCCTGTAGGGACTATATGTTTCTGAATCTTCAGGATTGTCAATTTCCAAAGGTGCAAATTTTCCTGCGATTTCTCTATCTCAAGGAGGGAATGCTTAGTTCTGGTTCCAACGTTCATCAGTTAACAGGAAATATAGGGAGTTTATTGTCACTATGTCACTTCCAAACCAACGCGACCAATAGGAATTCACACGTGACCCTTGGAAGGAAGGATTCTTACACTTGGAGCGGCAAGGACAGTGCGTGGGAATTTTGTTAATGATCAGGTGACACACTCTGTATGCCTATAACCTTCAATTAACTTTGAATGCATTAGATTCTGCCTTTTATCATGATTGTATCAGTAATCACCTTTCCGGGGTATAGGAAGTTCCATATCGTACATACCACCAATGCTCATCTTTTTAATAATTGATCTATGGATTGTTAACATATCATCTGTAATGCTAGAAGGTTTTTTTTTTGCTTTGAGTTTAATGATAAACTGAATTTAGTTCGTTTTTCCCTTCAGAGGCTATAGTTTCTCGAATTATTGCGCTGGACCAATAAAGGCCTGTTCCACCTTTGTGTCCAATCGAATGTTTTATTTATCTATTTCACCTCATCATTTCCCATCCTATATTTCACTGATCTGAGTTATTACAAATTTGAATTACTACGACATAGCATGGAGTTCTACCAAATATAGACGATCAAAAGCAAAGCCAAAAATATAAGTATGAAATGCCCTTTAATCTTTTTATATAAAAGAAAGATGTTGGTTACATCATTTATAACTCGAGATCGAATGGAGTGTTTGTTATGAATCTTCATATATGGATTCGTCTACGGTCTGGTTATTATAAAATACAACAAAACTTTGAAGAAATCGATGAAAATTTTACTTATACAGGAAATGCTTTTCCCCCTTTTGAGTAAAGCCACTAGGTGTCGATACAGTTACAGTTACGCTATCGCTTATTCGTAGGTACCCTATTCGATAATCTCCCCGTTAGATGGCGATGTAAACAAATGATGTGTACAGTGACTATATTCCCACTATAGTCACTGTAATAGAGTGTAATTTGAGTTGCCTACAACTCTGCGCTGTTGGGCAAAACCAAAATATCTTAGCGTAGGAGTACAGATTTCAAAAATGATTAGATTTCGTTGAGATATGAGAAAAGTTTCGTTCTTACCACTATTCACACATTATGACTGATTATAAGTTATTTTTATAGTTTTATATATAACTAACGTAATCGTGAAGGTACTATACTACTATATTTTATCACCATTAGATGGCGACGAATTTGTTGAGGCTTTCGCGGCCATCGATTGATGTCGTCTGTTCTTTTTTCGAGCATTTCGGACGTCGTAGTCAAGAAATTGTCGAAAAAAGAACATATGACATCAATTACTATGTAATTTGCATAGGACTTACAGTACCATGAAAGGCTATTAACAGATCCAGAAGCGGGTGAATATCACAGTGAATTTTTATCGAAATGTCAAGTATATCGGATTTTGGCGATTAGTTTCATTCGTGATATGTCCATTCTCGTCTTTTCTCATAATTTTCAAAATGTTTATGAATTTCTATTTCTGTAATAAATATATTCGCGGAAATAACTGAATCCAAAATTGCCATAATTAGTAATTGACATATTATTTTTGTGTATCTGTTCTGTGTGACAGCTCATATCCATGGAAACGTTTGACAGTTCAAAAATCAGAGAACCAAGCCGTTGATCTCCGATCAGCGGTGATTACGATTCGTGAAATCGACCGTAAGTATCATTTAGGCGGATCAAAGTTTTATACCTGGATCTATTTTATAGTAGATAAGTTGGTTGGTATTTTCATAAACAATTAAGTTTGTAATGGGGTTGATCCCGTATATTAAATAAATTAAATTAAATCAAAGTTCGCCGGGGCAGCTAGTGAAATTATACCTTTAAGTATAATAATATTTCCTTACTTTCAAGTTTGGGAATGTTACCAGGTATAAAATACTTCCTAGTCTTGAACAGATATCCAAGCCACATTATTCTGAAGAATGTCACTTGTATAACATTGGACCATGGCATGTGATCTTACACCTAAGCAAAAATCAGCAAGATAACCCTATATGGAAAAATATGGAAGTAAGTTTGAACCATTTTCAAGAAGGAAAAACGAATAATCCAACTGAATACCAGCTGTAATTCAAAGGAAGAAGCTCCGACTCTTCCCTAGATCAAAGCCCTCTTAGACGAAAACTACTTCAAGGAAAAGCCACCAAATGATTACCATAAAGTAGCTCTAGAATAAAGGAATAAATAAATACATTTCACATTTCCAACCGTTCCAAACATTTCCCAAATTCAATTCCGAAGAATTTCTGGGAAACTCTACGTCGTTGCGGGTCGGGATAGAACATTTTCCAATCAATTCTCCATCAGCATACGAATCCAGCATGCAATATTCTACATCCGTCAGCGTCGTAGGCGTTGGGGGTATATAAGAGGGATAACCGCTGCTGAAAATCGGAAAGAATCAACATTCTCTTTCGTCTCAAATGGAGAATCGATAAGGCAAACCCTATCGTCTTCCATATTTCGCGACAATGGAAATAGGTTTCGTTGTCCTTTCCATGTTCCAGATCGATTTTTGATTGTGATTGTTATTGATGCAGCTTCAATAATAGAAGATCTTTTTAGAGCGAACCTGGCATCTTTGTAGAGAAAACATTCCTTCTCCATTTTGAGCAACCAATCGTCGAGTCACAACCTCAGACCGAAATTCTAGTAATCTAAAAAAATGTATGCAAAGGGAAATAGTCAACGAATCTATAACAACTGAAAAACTAGAAATATTCTATATTAATGACCCTCTGTGAGATTAAGACCTCCTTTGTTAACCTCCTGGGAATTCTCCGCTCAAATTCAAGAGTATTTCTCGTTGCATGTTCTTTTATTTGCAAAGAACTTGATTGCAGAAATATGTTGATGAATTGAAAATGAAGTTACCTTTTGAAATGGTTCGTTTGTTTCCAGTCATCAAATCAAGAAACCTTCCAGAAAGTAGAATTGGAGCTTGCAACTAGAGGATGGCATTTTCAAACGGAGTCTTCCAGCTTTGGCGATATTAAATTTCTGAAATGAAGTCTTATATCAAACAAAGCTCACTGGAATATGAAGTTTTGGTTCGAATGAGATTCAAGATGTTTTTTTTCAGATTATTTTGCGTGAGAGTTCATTTCATCTGAAGGGCAATTCTAGGAACTTTTCAGAGGTTTCATAAATTTGCAGTATTCCCCATAAAAGGAGCTCAATTTTATTTCAACTTTTCGACAGTGCCCAGGCAATTATCAGTCTGGTTCAGCATCGTTCCATTAATTCATTCTTCATCAACAGTATCTTCCTCGAAGGAATGTAAGTAAGATATAGGTTCCCACTCCCACCATAGACCTTGAGGTTAGATAAAATGAAAACCCTGACCAAACCTTACTATAACTATACAGGTACAGAACTTGAACACGGAAACATAGGGAATACTGCGTTTCACGAGGGTATGAATATTGTCTAGTGGACCATTAAAATGATCGAAACCCTCGGAGTGATTCGACAACGAATAAATGACTGACCTCACTCAATGGCCTAGGAGACTGTAGAGTGGGAACTCCGGGCTCTCTCGATCTCGCTGCAGGTCTACCAGCATTATTTTTGATTCGATCGTGAGGGACGTTAGACAATCTGGTTTGAAAATAGGATAGATTCCTCTCAAGTCGAAATGTTTAGTGTCGAAGAAAATATTCTAGTTATGAAATAGTACTGTGGTGGTCAATCTATTGAAGAGAGAAGGAGCATAAGAACACAGTTTCACAAATACAATAATTAGAGTAATTTTCAAACCAGAGGGTCCAAGTTTCCTCACGTTCGAAGCAACGATAATGCTGGGAGACCTGCAGCTAGATCGAGAGTTTGATTGATTGATAAGCTGACGAACAAGAGACCGGGTTAGCGCTTGGCCTCCCTGTGACACTGCGACCAACTTGGGTCTATTGTATCACTCATGTCAGTGGTTCCTCACGAGAATAGGTTTGTGTCCTTTATCAGGTTCAGTAGCCTGTTTATGAGGTTTTTCGGATTCATTCCCGTTTCCGGATTGATTTCTCCGAAGATTCTGTGGCGACTTCTTCCCAGGGCGTCGCATTCAAAAACTATGTGAGATGCTGTTTCTTCCTCTTCACCACCGCAGAGTCTGCAATCCACGGGTTCTCCAAGTATTCCTATGGTGTTCAGATGTTTTCTAAGGCCGCAGTGTCCCGTCAGTAGACCTACTATTATACGTGCCTTTGTTCTGTTTAGATTCAAAAAGTCAGCCGTCAAGGTTTCGCTTGTGTGTCCTACTATGGCTTTGTTGTGTGTTTGCCCGTCGCTCTGTTCCCAGTGTTGTCGGTGTCTTTGTTTTATCCACTCCTCAATCAGGGTCCTGCATCGGTTTTTGCTGATTCCAAGCACAGGTTCTGGCCCTGTGAATGGCGTTTCAGATGCTTCTCTTGCTAACTGGTCGGCTTTTTCGTTGCCCGCTATTCCCTTGTGACCTGGCACCCACATCAGAATGACCTTGTTGTGTTTTGTCAGCTCCAGAAGGTCCTGGAGGCATTCCCAGACGAGTCTAGACTTTATCTGTGTCGAGTTGAGAGCTTTGATGGCGCTCTGGCTGTCAGAGAGAATGTGGATGTGTTTTCTTTGGTAGCCACTTTCCAGGTTCTCCTGTATGCATGTCCTAATGACATGTGTTTCAGCTTGAAATATCGTGGCGTGTTTGCCGAGAGGTATTATGTAGCCCCTTCTTGGCATCACTCCGTGTATTCCCGCTCCTGTTCCTTCATCTGTCTTAGAACCATCTGTGTACCAGACTATTTCTGCAGATGATTGTGATTCTATACTCGAGTCCCATCTGTTCCAGTCAAGCTGTGTTTTGAATGGTTTTTCGAATGAGTATAGAGGTTGCATGTAGTCTGAAATCATATCAAGCTCGGCTGCGTCAGCTACATGAGTGATTCTGGTGTGCCCAGTTGTGCTGGTTCTCCAGTTTCTTGTTTGGATCGGTCTGTATGCACCCATCCTGGCCTCTCCCATGACATGTATGTCAAGGGGTGAGAGGTTGAGGATGACCTGCATAGCAGCTGTTGGAGTGCTATTCATTGCACCCGTGATGCAGAGACAGGCAAGCCTTTGGATTTTTCCAAGATTGGTTTTTGCCTGTCTTTGATTTGTTTTTGGCCGCCACAGGAGTGACCCATAAGTGATTCTGGGTCTTATTATCGCTGTGTGAAGCCAGTGCATGGCTTTCGGTTTGAGTCCCCAAGTTTTTCCAAAAGCTCTCCTGCACATCATAAGTGTCGTTTTACTTTTGTTGGTTACATGATGTAGATGCGTGTTCCAGGTTAGTTTCTCATCGAGAATCAGCCCAAGGTATTTCACCTGTTCTACAACTTTTAATGTTTCGCCGAAGAATATGGGAGGTGTGAGATCTCTAGATCGAGAGTGCTAGGAGCTCGAAGTCCCCACTCGACAGTCTCCTATGCCATCGAGTGAGGTCAATCAATTATTCGTTGTCGCATCGCGCCCAGGGTTTTGATCATTTTACTAGTCCACTAGACAATATTCATAGTAGTGGAACGCTGAATTTCCGATGTTTCCGTTTCCAAATTCCGTACCAGTATACGATATAGCTACATCAATGTAAAGATGGCAGGATCTATTTGAACGATCTAATTGGCTCACTATTCTTCATAACAAACAAAATTGAATCAACAATTCATCTTTTGCTGGCGTAGGTACATATAGCAAAATAGTGGATGTTTGATGGACAATCGGAGCCTGCCATATAAATGAACCGAATACGTAAACGTATGTAATGCTAGAAGGGATTTTTGCTTCGAGTTCAATGATAATTGGATGTCGTTCGTTTTTTCCCTTCAAATGCTATAGTTTCTCGAAGTATGGCGCTGGACCAATAAAGGCCTGTTCCACCTTTGTCTCCAATCAAGTGATTTATTTATCTATGTCACCAGGATCTATTTGAACCATCTAACTGGCTCACTATTCTTTATAACTAACAATATTGAATCTACAATAAATCTTTTGCTGGCGTACATATAGCAAAATAGAGGATGTTTGATGGACAACCGGAGCCTGCCATATAAATGAACCAAATAACTACACGGAATCCTCTTTACCTACCCCAAAAACCATCCTAGCTACAAGAACAAAGGGTCAGCAATTCAAATCCCAACACCAGTGAATTATGAGACCGAAAATATATATCATCTGGTCCAATTACAAAACCAAAAGACAACGGGATCGTAACTCATGTTATTTCTGGTTTCGAGTACTCGGTCGGTTCCGTTGCCCGTAACGGAAGTTAATATATCACTTCTCTTCGACAGTGGCTCTACCGCTCCGTCATTGTTTTTCGGAACTTCATTATATCCGGATCCGAAACGAAAAGGAACGCGTTCGGGGAATTTAATTCTCCAGATTTCGGATCTCCCGGAATTTCATATTGTCGGAAAAAACTTTCCGCAAATCTGCGAGGAATGAGCACGGCCGCTATTTGGGCCGTTTCAGAGAATGGCTCGAAAGCCATATTGAGCTCTTCAGTTTCATTAAATATAGCCGATAAAATAGGAAATAATGGGAGGGTTTTGAGTTTTTTAATATTCGCACACGAACTACTGTTTACTCGAAATTCAGTTATGTTGTATTGATTGGATTAGATCACGTCCCATCATAATAATGACAATTCTGATATGAAGAATGAATTCCCACTTTTCAACTTCACAACTCAAAGAACCGAAAACGGGGGGAAATTTCAGGAATCTGGACTCTGAATGCTTTTGGCGTTGTTACATGAAGCCTTCTTCCAATACTCAGATGAGCAAAGCATACGCAAAATTACTTGACTTTTCTCCTTCGGGTAGGTAATCCAAAGGATGATGAAAATATCCTGAAAAAAAAAACAACAAAAACACGTCACTTACCCGTTGTTCACAGAGCAACTTCACTCCTGATCTTATCAATGAGACGTGATCTAAATATTTCTAATTAACCTCTAAACCTTTAACTTCCGATTCAACACTTGACCCCCCTATTACCCGAATAGCACTTTTCCGTCTCCGCTTTGAGACCGTACTTTCAAAAACTGAAGTACCCTAAAACCGAACCCGAGCCTACTGAGAAACTTCCCGTTTAAGACTTCTCAAGATACTCTTAACTTCCGATACCACACTTCACCTCGCTATTCCCCGAATATCACTTTTTTTCGTCTCCGTTTTGAGACCGTTCTTCCAATCACTGAAGTACCCCAAAACCGAACCCGAGTCAACTGAGAACCTTCACGTTTAAGGCTTCTCCAGCTACTGTCACTTCTTCGTTTTCAATCACAATTTCCGATTGGCATTTTCCTGCCTCCGAAATCCGAGAGGGTGATTCAACTCATATGAAATTTTTGGTTAGTTGCAATGTCGTCCCACGATCTAGCCTTGAAATTTTTTGCACCTAGAGACCACCCAGGTCGTGAGACGATTTTCTGACACCGGCTGAGTTTCATGAGGAAATTGACCCGAAAATCAGTAACTTGCATCGATATCGTCTCGCCTACATCCTGTGCAATACCGATAAGCAACTAGGTAAAACTTCATACAACATGTACATTGGCAAAATTCGATGTATTCGCTTCCAACGTGTGAAAGAAAACCCGTCTGGATTCAATCCCGAGTTATCGTCTCATTTCTACGTTTTCCCATATTCCCAGTGTCGAATTGTTATTTATCGTTCTCCATTTCAGCTGTATGTAGGTCGCATTTGAGCGTTTGTGCCAGTATTTAGCCGGGGCCGTCGAAAGGACTCCTTTGTGACGTTAAATATTAACAAGGCACTTTTTTCGTCGAGTTCTTTCGCAGAAGGCTTCCATCTTGTGTGAATGGGAAAAGTGGGGGTTGAAGCAGAGCCTGGGTTATCTCAACTTCCTATACGGATGCGGATGCTCGAATACGGTGGTTGGTTTTTAGGGCGACCGTTATAATGGGGGCGCAGATAGGGAATGTTTGAGGCTTTAGGAAGGGATGAAGAATTGTTATCCCGTCCCTTCAGTGACTTTTTCTTAATTGAATTCCTGATTTGTCCTATTTATTTGCTGGGTTTTGTGGAGGGGAACACATAATTTGGGATGAAGCTCGAATTCATCGTAGGATTTTATGAATTCATTCATTTCCTTACATCAGACAAGTTTTAATACCAATTTATTGAATCAACCAACTTCAAGCACTTTTGCCGTATCTTTTAGTGAATATTTCAAAAACGTCATTGAACAGTATATAAAGTAGGCCTTGATTTGTATATATATTTCAACGGCAAATTCTTGGGGCCAAAAGAATCCGTTTTTTTATTTTCCATTTTGCCGAATTCGCCACTGTTAAAAAGATACGATTCTCTGCAAAAACCTCAGAGTTCATATTTTTCTATTGAAATTGAGTTGATACATTTTGGGAATACTCAAGTAGGTACTAACCTTATTTGAATATGAATGTTAAAAACAAGATATGACTCAACGGAAACACTTAGTTTTATCCGATTCTACAAGGATGTATTGATATTTAGTTAGCCTAGACCAGTTTCATGCATAAACAAAATATTGCGATACCATATCAACGAACAATAACTTATTAGAAGTGTCAGTGTAGAGTTCGACGTCGAAAAAGTAAACCAGAGTTACGCAATAAATTATTTTCCATTGAAGATGATGACCGATCGGGAAGGCCAGTTTCTGTGTCAGTCCCCGAAAATATAGATGCAGTTCATGACATGATTTTATCAGACCGTCGAATTGGGGTAAAACTGATTTCATACGAACGCCTTCATCATATACTTCACGGCAATTTGGACATGAGAAGAATTTCTACGAAATGGATCCCCAAATGTTTGAATGTTGACCAAAAGCGTGCAAGGGTAGAAGCATCGCGTTTGATCTGTGCTCGATTTGAAAACGAAGTAGACTTCTTAAACCAAATTGTTACTATGGATGAGACTTGGGTATATTTCTACGATCTAGAAACAAAGCAACAATCGATGGAATGGCGACAGTCTGGTTCTCAAGACCTAAGAAGTTTCGTGTCCCAAAATCTGCTGGAAAAGTTCTTGCTTCAGTTTTTTGGGATTCCCAGCTATCCGAAGGTATTTTGTTTTTATAGGACAACGCCCAATTCGTGATTTAGGGTTAGAATTACTAGAACAAACCCCCTTATTCACCAGATTTGGCTCCGTCCGACTATCATCTCTTTCCTCAACTGAAAAAAAGTTTAAAAGGTCGTACATTTTCTTCCAACGAGAAGATAATAAAAGCGGTGGAGGACTGGTTTGCAGAACAAGAAGAAACATTTTTTTGAAAGGTCTAGAGACGTTGCAGGTTCGCTGTAATAAATGTATTCAATTAAGAGGAGAATATGTGGAGTAATAAAATATTTTGACATTTAAATTTTGTTTGGTTCTATAGTAGACTAAGAATTTTTCAATATATCCTCGTATCTGCCATTGAAAAGCCATAGTTCTCCCATCAACATAAGTTCGTTCTTCGATTTTCCTAAAGATCAGTTTGGAAACACTGATGACTTGTCCATATTTTCCTCGATATCCCAAAAATACTTCATAAAGAATGATTTTCAATCAATTTATGATTAATCAACTTGGAGGGATGATGTTCTGAAAGGAGAAAGTGATTATTTTAGGTATTTTTCTTCGATTCCGTGATGATTAGGTGAAGACTTTCAGGGAATGTATGTAATATTAACCGTGTAGTGTCGAGTTTATAAAATCCCAAGAGGATATTGTTTAGATAGAAACATCGCTACAGATTATTAAGAGCTAAGTACCATTTAATTTTTCATTGATTGCAATATAATATCTGGTTTGTACCGACATTCATCGTTGATAGATCTGAGTTTTGTATTCCATTGACAGTTATTTTCAACTAGCTGGCCCGGCGAACTTTGTTTCGCCTAAATGACATCTAAAGGTGGATTTCACAAATCGTAATCACCGGTGATCGGAGATCAACGGCTTGGTTCTCTGATTTTTGAACTGTCAAATCGAGTTGATGCTAGATCGAGCTCCGATCACCGGCGATTACGCTTGGAGAAACCCACTGCTAAAGTTGTATAAACTTACCATTGCTAGTTTTTCAAGCAGGAGATGAATAAGGCCAAATATACGAAATTTCAGTACCATTGCATTTCCCACGAAGATAATACTCTTTATTTAAGCGGTATCTAATTGTTGAACATATAATTTTTTGTTTTAAATGCTTAACAGTTCTCTCATTGCAGTACCTATCTTATGATGAACGACACCACGAATGCAAATATGAATCACGATCGAATTATATGGATGAGGAATAGTTCCAATGACTAATTACCTCTGATCACTATATGAACCACTTTAGTTCTGCCAATACAACGCTGAAAATTCGAATTGAAGTACCTACTTTTTCAATGGTACTTTAACTTCACTTCACAGAATACAAATACGCTAAGACGGTATCTATTTTTTCTTCTTGGCTAAGACATTTTTGTTTTGGTCCACAGCACAGAGTTGCAGGCACAAATATATTTATAACCCAAACAGAAATTCGAAAACATTTCAAAAATTATCAGAAAAGATTGAAACTGATCGCCAAAATCTGATTTACTTGACATTTCAATAAAAATTCACTGTGATATTCACCCGCCTCTTGATTTTTTCAAAGTTTTATTGTATTTTATAATAACCAGACCGAATCCATATATAAAGTTTCATATCAAACAGTCTATCCGATCTCGAGTTATAAATGGTGTAACCAACATCTTTCTTTTATATATATAGATATGGATCGGTAACAATAAATTTTCAATAGAAACAGTGCGAATTGAATGCATAACTTCATGATCCTCGGTGTCCAATTTTATCTCCCACATTTGTGGGATTTCATTATTACAATCTTCACATTATTCAGAATTATTCGAAGTGCGAATTTGCGTGGGTTTTAAGTAGAAAAACTTGATAAACCTAAATCTTTTCCAACCGGGATACTCTATAAAAGTGATGGGAGTATATTATCGTCCTTATCTTCGCAGGGGAATCAGCGATGATGCAAGAATAATCTTTTTCCCCCTAAACACCAGAACCTAATACCCATGGAATCACACATCATACTTCCGGTACAAATCCGGATTAGGGATCCGCCCTCTAAAGGGCTCCATACGAAAGCTGCTATGATGGATCTGCAACGTTTAGCCTCGGCTAACGAACTATCAAATCCTTCTGCTGTGTCCCGGCCATACTCGACCGTTCATAAAGGTCGTGTAACGTACCCTGTGATGCAGTTGATGCGGATTTCGAGCGTTTGTAGAAGGTTTTGCCGACAGAACGATGCAGTTGATTGATTTTGGAGTCGGTGTGTGATGGACGATACGATGGTTCGTTGTGGAATTTATTGATCAACAAACTGGCTATCAGGATTTGTGCTTTATCTCCCGCATTTATGCGTTACTGCGATTGTTGATCGACATTAGCAACGCTTACTTGAAGCTTCATTGTTTACTTGATGTTATCTCATTCATATTAAAGGTTAATGGTGTATTAGACATGATGGTGAATGTATGCGGGGCGTATTTAAAGGTGAGGCTCTTCTTTTGACAGATGGTAGAACTCATCAAAATAAGTCATTTTACCCAAATTTTTGTCTATGAATTATGCCCCTGTTTCGAGAAGATGAAACTTGAATATTTTGTGGTTTCTAGTTGAATCTGAAAATTCCCCAGTCCGAACCTGCTCCCTCGCCTGTTCCTCCGTAGATATCAACATCAACATCTCGTTTTTTGTCTTCTTATCATACATGACTCAGAATATCGATTGTGATCAGTAATCTTCGATCGTGTTACGGCGAGGGTACGCAAGTTTATTCAAATACTGAACTTGTTGGTATGATTTTAATTTATGTTGAATCAAAACATAATGCCAGTTCAGCGTGTAAGTTGTATAGTACAAGATATCCACTAAGAAATCACCCAATTTCTCGGATGTTCATAAACCTGGTGATATGATGAACAGAGAGATGCAGGCCAGTGTAGTACTAAGGTATTGATGCCCAAAATTTTTTATGAATTGTTCTAATTGAACATTTCATTAAGAAATAGAACAGAGATAACAAAGCAAATACAAATGGAGAGTGACGTACCCAGGCAACACAAAGATATCCCAGAGAAATGCCTGCGACTTCTTTTTAGGAAGTTGTGACGCCTTTTGTGACTTCTTTGGGAGGTCGCAGGGAGCTCTATATCTCCTCCAAATCCAAATGACCGCCACAAAAGAATTCCCAGAGAGCTCTTGACGATATCCTACGTGGATATTCTCAAACAAGCCACACTGAGAGTTCGCATACACCTCCTGCGGCGTGGACTTTGAGAACTTCTTATTAACCTCCGCATTGCGAGATGTCTAAGATATTCTCAAACAGGTCGCATTACGAGATGTATAAGAAGTTTCTACACAGGCCGCTTTGCACAGGTATATACAGGTCGCATTGCGAAATGTGAATAGAACATCAAAAACTAAATTTGATTTGTCCTATTCCTATGATGAGAATCTGTATATTAGCTATATTATTGAATTGAACTACACAACAAACAGTGTTAAAAGTTATTCATTATTTTTGGATGCAACAGAAGGTAAACTAAAACAAGCGAATAACTCCTTCAATCCTTATTATCAACAAATTACAACAAAAAAATGTTTGAAAAGATGATTCAGAACATTATATTTCTTTCTTCCTCTGGGTACAATCTCTCAGCCAATCTTGAGAAAAGACTCCTGTGTTGTCCTCCACGTATGCACCTACAAGTTCGGAAGAAATCGGTAGATTTCGGTAGATATTTGGAAAAAATCGGTAGATTTTTGGAAAAAATACCTTTTCTCATATTTTTTGTGTTATTTAATTTGAAATACTATTTATCCGAAATATTGGACAAGAAGGTTATTTTAAGAATGAAGCAAAATTGAAAACGGATTACATTTATTTACAAAATTAATGTTCGAAAAACTAATCTTTCGAACAAAAAATGAGTATTCTGACAAAATAAATCGGTATTCAGATAATTAACACCTATTGAAAATAGCAAATATGCTGAAAATAAACGCATGTACATCAAATTGCTTGAAAAAAATATAGATTTGTCAACGTATAACTCAACTAAAGTATCAAATTATGGTATGCTTAGGAAATCTTCAAAATAATATCGTAAGAGTCATGATTTCCTAGAATATCAGAACATACATTCACTCCATCAAATTTCGGTATATTTATGTGCTTTTTTATTAAATCGGTAGAATGAGAAGAACATCGGTAACACTTTTGTAAGGTCAATGGTTTATACATTAATCAAAACGTGAATAAACATGTGTCAAGTTCTTCTGGAGCACAAATTGAACAAAGAGGATTTCAACAACAACATTTCAATGCCCATCCATATATCAGCTTGAAACAAAATGAGATATAATTCCAAACAGTTCCCGTGAAAGGTCGAATCCTCACAATTCTCATGGAAGTGTTTTGTTTTATTACTATTGGAATTGCAATAATGCGGTTCCACAGGAACTTGTAAACCATGCCTATTAAGAATTATCAATAATTTATTAGCTTGAACTTTTGGGAATATTCGATTCCACTAACCATTGTTGTAAAATCTGCTGTGAAGTTATTATACTCATCCATATTCTTAATAGAAATAATTATCCTGATCACCAATATACCAAGTAGAAAATCGATTAGTGTAATTTTAATAAATTTCGTTATTGGTGGTTGAATTACTCGGATAACATAAAAGACGGTAAAAATGGTTAAGATATATGTCCTAATAGGTGAGAAAACCCAGAACTTAATGAAAATAACACTTACTTGGAGCACAAATATCCTCATCGAAATTTCACACAATAACGAACCACTCACAGCACAGTAACACCGATTAACACAACTAATTAGTCTATCCACAAAGCCCCTCTCGATGTCTTGCCGTCTTGGTAAACTCGCTGTTTATACAAGTTCCATTTGATAGACAAATAGCGCCTGCGTGAACAGATTGACCTTGTCAATCGCATGGTGCGCTCCCCTCTCCAAAATATCGCATGGGCACATCAGTGGGAAATTCGCTTAGTAACATCACATAGAGATCTCTGGGACCTCGCGGTAGGAGCTCCCATAAAAGTCGCATTGTAACCTCTCAAAGATATCGCGGAGAAGTCTGTGTTGCCTGGGTAGTACCTTTCGAAATCAACTCGTCAAAAATTTCTCTCTTACCGGACCAAACACTCACGAAAAACTTGCTGTTACTCACAAAAAACGAATAGATTAACATCCAAATTACTTTTAAGTTACATTGAGATTTGAAGAGCCGACCGAACTTTACCTCCAATTGACTGAGGTACTCCCTACGATTCAATTCGCATTTTCCCTCTCCCGCGAATCCCGCGATGCACACGTTGTGCTTCTCTACTTCACGCCACTGTCGGAAATTATTCCATTAAAAGCACACCCCCCCTGTCTCTTTGTCCCCTTGTGACGTTCTAGAAGGAATGTCTCTGGAACGACGTGGTCTTACACTATTGGCTATGACGATACATCAAACTAACGGTAGTGCCAAATGAAACAATGCAATTTCAAACTAGAAGAGATATCTGCTATTAAACAGTCTGAAATTATTTACACACTCCTGAGAAGACCTAACATTACTGTAATCCGAAAATTTCTAGAAAAATACAGACAGCTGATGAAAAAGCTCGCATTCTCTTCTATCCTGAAGGATAATATTTGTTTACATCCAAAATCTCCAACAAAATGAGCCATAATCTTAGGCTGGGACGTAGAATGAAGAAAAGGAGTCTTCGATAACTTTAATGATCAGACAGTTCGTAAACAACGCAATTTCTTTAATAATATTCGGCGTCAAAGTAGCTGATACTAAAAATCTCTACTGCGTTTCATCGGAGGAATCAAAAGGATCATTCCACTAAGTAGAACGGACGATAAAATAAGACTATTAACATCCCTTCATCCCAAGCCAAAATAGCGTCGTTATCTGGTTTGAACGTTGAACTCCATAATTGGCGGTTATATTTGGTCGTTGTGATTTATTATCATCGAGGCCTTTCGGATGCCCTTTCATAAGTTATAGCTATTGTCCGTCAAAGAGATGAATGGCTTTCTGAATTTGGCTGATGAATTGCAAACAGATGAACCTCAAAATCGATGGCGTGCTTTCGATGTTCAATCGGGCATTGTTTTATCTCCCATCATCAGAACAAATTAGATGGATACATAAACTTGATTGGATTCACCTGCACAGGAATCGGATATTCCACGGATACAATTAGAGAATATACAAGGCAGAGTGTTCAGATTTTAATTAATACTTGATAACACAAAGTTCAAACTGCGAATGGACTTCTACGGTAACAAAGAAGATCCAGACTTCTGTGGTTCACCCACTCTCATAGACTCTGTGGTCTGAAGTTCTCGAACGACTGTACCTACTCGCCGTTTCACTTTCGTCTCGCCACGGCTCTGAAGCCATCAGCTAGCATCTCTCAAATTCTTACAACCCTTACACGAAGCCAGAAGACCATCAGATATCTCTTCAGCCAGCATTAACCGTAGAAACCATTCTTTTAGTGTGCCAATTCGCAGGTCAAATCAAAACTATGATAGATGGAGCTTTGGAATATTTTTTATTGAATTCAGCGTCTCCGAAAACCTATTATTCAATACCAAACTTGTCCATATAGTCCTTCCCTAACCAGATTTTCTTCAGTTATTTGGTAACACTTTTGTCAGTGGTTTATACATACATAAACATAAACAACATTGTGTCAAGTTCTTCTGGATCACAAATTGAACAAAGAGGATTTCAACAACAACATTTCAATGCCCATTCATATATCAGCTTGAAACAAAATGAGATATAATTCCAAACAGTTCCCGTGAAAGTATCGAATCATCACAATTCTCATGGAAGTGTTTTGTTTTATTTCTATTGGAATTCCAATAATGATTTCCACAGGAACTTGTAAACCATGCCTATTAAGAATTATCAATAATTTATAAGCTTGAATTTTGGGAATATTCGACTCTACCAACCATTCTTGTAAAATCTGTTGTGAAGTTATTACACTCGTCCATATTCTTGAAATAAATAACCTGATCACCAATATACCAAGTAGAAAATGAAATGTAAATTAATCAAATCCGTTATTGGTGGTTGGATTACTCGTATAACATGAATGGCGGTAAAAATGGTTACAGTATATGTCCTAATAGGTGAGAAAACCCCAGAATTTAATGAAAATAACACTAACTTGGAGCACAAATATCCTCATCGAAATTTCACACAATAACGAACCGACAGCACAGTTACACCGATAAACACAACTAATTGCAGAAAATTCCAATTTAAACACAACTAAACTAATTAATCTATCCAAAAAACCCCTCTCGATGTCTTGGTGAACTCGCTGTTTATACAAGTTCGATTTGATAGACAAATAGCGCCTGCGTGAACAGATTGACCTTGTCAATCGCACGGTGAGCTCTCCTCTCCAAGTTATCGCATGGAGAGGTACCAAGGATACCGCATGGTGAGGTCTCCAAGATATCTCATGGGCACATCAGTGGGAAATTCGCTTGGTAACATCACATAGAGATCTCTGGGACCTCGCGGTAGGAGCTCCCATAAAAGTCGCATTGTAACCTCTCAGAGATATCGCGGAGAAGTCTTTGTTGCCTGGGAATCAGTAAAATGGGTATTCTGGAAGATTCGAATAGGATGAAGAACCTTACGATCGAATATCAACTCTAGATTTTCCAGAGATTCCGTGCTGATGAAAAATATGGTGTTTTTGGGGGGTCTTACCCCTTTGTCATTTTTCGCCCAAAAAGTTGACATTTTCATAATCGATTTCATTGAGCATATAGATGCTTTGGACAATGCTGATTCACAAAATATGAATCAAAAGTGGATACGACCACTGGAACGGAAGCCATGACGATTTGAAATTTCGATTTTTGGAAAACAGCCATTTCGCAGCTCAAAATTACAAACAACTATACCATCCCTGACAGCTTCCCCGCATGTGTTCATTCCTCACCATTCGATTTCCATAAAGCGACCCCAAAAGGCCCTCGACTCTAAGACCTTTCGGAAAGCTCCCTGTCCCCAATTAGCGTCAGAGGAGTTGTACAACTACGTCGTTTCAAAACTCTTTTCACCCCCCCTACGGAATATGGGAGAGTGCGAAGTATTCTGTAATCCCCGTTTCACACAAGCCACACAGACATGAAAGTGGTCTCGGATGGACGTGAGATTGTCGGACCTGTCGTTTAAGCGGGCTGTGTACGGATTTAAATCCCCAAAATGAATTTTGGGAGGTGTCCAGTCCATACGCATATGAGTGTGAATGTTAACTATTAACACATTCATTTAAAGAACTTCTAGCAATACTTCAGACAATTCTGATTCTTATTAATTCGAGATGGTATTAATGTTGAATGTGTACGTATACGCTTCTGGGGTCGACTGTAACAGTTCCTAATTTTGAAAGAATTATATACTTTGTCTCTTCACTGTTTTTATATCAACTGCCAAACTTCAAAATATTGTGTGTATGTGTGTGACTGAAGGCAAACGAACCTCTGATTATATTTTCAAATGATGCTCACTGAAATATTCTCAACAAGCCCTCTCGTGAAGTCTAGAGTGGAAAAAAGTCTCCCCGATATGAGGAACATATGGAACAAATACGTATTGCAGTTTAAGTATGGTTAGAAATCTATTTATCTGTACAACCGGTTTTGAAAAGACAGCTCAATAAAAAAGGATTCTATTTTTTCCAGATGTTGCCGTATTGAAAATATTATTTTTTATTCAACAGTTCAACCCAATTGCCCTCTTAAAGATCATCATCTTATAGTTCCGAAATGAATACTTAGATCTATTGAAGTTGAAATTTACAATTTTTTCCACATATCACCCTCTAATTCCCCCAATTTGAATAAATGCGTTATTCAACAGTTACGAATTCCACCCAATTAGGAAGACGAGCTCAGGGATTCCGTAAATTTGCAATTCAAATTATCCCCATCATAGCAGTGGATTTTATGCGTTGAAGAGATCATGTGGCGTCATTTGGAGAGATTATTCTCTACTTATGATGAGTCCTTTAAATCGTCATGTTTTGCTGGTGATATTTCTGTTTTCATATTTTTATTCGGAAGTTGATATGTTTATCTATGAAGATCCAAATAAAAAGCAAGATGAAGCATGTAATATACCATTATCATTTTAGTGCTGAATTAAGATGAAACATGTCTGTTTCTCTTAGATTCCGATATGATATAACTGACTGTATTTGTAGCATCTTATAGAGAATAAAGAATTACAATGAGTCAGGAGCTCTTTTTCTTGATTACAAAATTGTTGAGAATTACTTCATCACCTGAAATCAATTTAAGAATATTGATTTAATAATTGGGATTCAATAATGAAAGACAATTGGTTATTGTTTGAATTATCCTTGTTTTGTAATAGTAAGTTTCAAAATAATGGAGCGATGATACTGATTGGCGAAATCGCCGGTTATCAATTCAAGCCTACTCAAAAGAAGTTTCTCATTTTTAAAGCGATTATCTATTGAACAAAATTTGGATAAAATTCATTCTTGATTGGCATTGAGTGACCATTTTTCAGCATTCAAACAGATTCCTCATGGATTATAGTTGGTTTTCAATACGAGATCTTTACTCAACGTGTTGCAGAATGGTGCATTCGCCGGTCTTGCATTCAATGAGGTCTCTTCTTGATCAGTGTACCAAGGTTTTTGGGGTTTATTGTTGTACCCTGACTGTAAAAACAGGATAGTGGTCTTTTTGACTGCTTCTATTTGGTGGGTTGCTGGTTATTCTCGTCGATCTCGATGATTAAGAGTGTTGTGACTGCACAACCGATGTAATGGGCCTATGGGGAATACTGTAATGATGATCACTGCGATAAGTTTTTATTTGTACTTACGAGGATGTATTGATATCTAGTTAGCCTTGACCAGTTCCATGCATAAACAAAATATTGCGATACCATATCAACGAACAATAACTTATTAGAAGTGTCAGTGTAGAGTTCGACGTCAAAAAAGTAAACCAGAGTTACGCAATAAATAAAAAAAAAGATGTTCACCGAAATTGTAAAAATCAAAAAATAGGAGTATCTTGCCATCAACAAGTACCTGTATTTAAAAGGGTTAAGAGGTAAGCAGATTTACGAAGATATGCTTAATACCCTTGGTGATCAATGTACTTCGCTTGCGACCGTGAAAAATTGTACTGCAAGCTTCAAAAGAGGTAAATTTTCCATTGAAGATGATGACCGATTAGGAAGGCCAGTTTCTGTGTCAGTACTGCCCCGAGAATATCGATGCAGTTCATGACATGATTTTATCAGACCGTCGAATTAGGCTAAAACGGATATCTGAAGCACTGAAGATTTTATACGAACGCGTTCATCATATAGATCAAGTCAATTTGGAAATGACAAAAATTTCTGCAAAATGGATCCCCAAATGTTTGAATGTTGACCGAAAGCGTGCAAGGGTAGAAGCATCGCGTTCGATCTGTGCTCGATTTGAAAACGATGTGGACTTCTCAAACCGAATTGTTACTACAGATGAGACTTGTGTACATTTCTTCGATTCAGAAACAAAGCATTAATCGATGGAATGGCGACACTCTGGTTCTTCAAGACCTAAGAAGTTTCGTGTCCAAAAATCTGATGAAAAAGTTCTTGCTTCAGTTTTTTGGGATTGCCATGGAGTAATCATGATTGATTTTTTGAATAAAGGTAGAACAATAACTGGAAATTACTATTCGACATTACTGACCACTCTACGGAAAAAAATTGAAGAGAAAAGACGCGGAAAGCTATCCAAAGGTAATTTGTTTTTACAGGACAACGCCCCAGTACACAAATCTCATGTTGCCATGCAAAAAATTCGTGATTTAGGGTTAGAATTACTAGAACACCCCCCTTATTCACCAGATTTGGCTCCGTCCGACTATCATCTCTTTCCTCAACTGAAAAAAAGTTTGAAAGGTCGTAAATTTTTTTTCAACGAGGAGATAATAAGAGCTGTGGAGGACTGGTTTGCAGAGCAAGAAGAAACATTTTTTTTTGAAAGGTTCGCTGTAATAAATGTATTCAATTAAGAGGAGAATATGTTGAGTGATAAAATATTTTTACATTGAAATTCTGTTTGGTCCTATAGTAGGCTAAGAATTTTTCATTACATCCTCGTAGATAACAACTGCGAAGAGGATGAGGAAGTGGTGAAATTTGAAAGCACTCTGAACAAACAAGGAACTGTTTGTTACCTCAGCTTAGATAACAAACACGAAATATTTATACAAGTAAAATGTATACAATTATGAAATGTATCTCCTATATGAAAATGTATCTTCTATATGAAAATGTATCTTCTATATGAAAATGTATCTCCTATATAAAAATGTATCTTCTATATGAAAATGTATCTCCTATATGAAAATGTATCTTCTATATGAAAATGTATAGCAAGGAAGCAAAATGATCAGTTGTGATCTGAGAATATGTATGATTTACTAGCGATTGACTAACAGTTGACTTACGAAAATTGATTAACAACTGAGTAAGATCTGACTGAGAACTGACCAACAACTGATCGACTGAATGAGTAAAAACTTATTGAGTACTAACACTGACTAACAACTAACTACTAACTAAGAAGTGACTGCGTGTCTCTGTAACATAGGGCTCTGAAGACGAGCTGGATAAAAAATTGGAGGTTCATCTTCTCTGAGTGAAAGAGGAAAAGACCAACAATTTATTGTGTGTCCGAATTGAAAAACGCCTGGAGAAGCCACAAAAGTGCTCTTATTTGTCATTTTTGACTAAAGTAGGAAAAACAACCCAATTTTTGTGTCCATAGACCAATGAGAGAAACCTTGCTCCTGGGTATTCGATGTCTGGCATGAGTTTTCCAATTCAAACTTGTCCTGCAATAAATGAGTCACCATATATTCAGTTTTTTAAGTCTATTCTGAGAAGCTGGTTTACAAGGCATGGTTATGGTCTCGAAAAAACAGTTTCCATTCAATAGGGCATCTATCTAGGAATACTATCCATAAAACAGACTGAAAAAATTCCTCACTTGGAGTCCAACCCCCAAAAAGAGTAGAAAAGGGTGTACTTTTTGTTGAATTTTCGAAAATGTCGAAAACCAAGGGACATTTACTGAATATATACTTATATTTTTTAAATCACCACAAAGTTCCTACCTGCAGGTACTATATTATTCATCCCTTCCAGTAAATCGGCCTATTATCGATGTTTCACCAAATCAAGGAGCGTTGATACAGAATGGCGAAATCGCCGGTCTAACCTAAAATTTAAAATTTCGAAATCCTAACAAATTAATCGGATTTTCTGGTAACTGCAAGTGGAAAAATGAATTATTCTCATATGTGATTCCATAAATAGTCGAATATAACGAAATCCGAGGGACTTTTAATAAACATATACATATACGTAGGATTTTATTGACGATGAAGTATAAGTCCTATTTCTCGATAGTTTTCGTACCACATAGAGTACATAGACAATTCCACTCTGCCGCCAAATCTATAAAAAGAATTATCTCCAGTTTTCACGATTTTCAGACCGTAGGGCGCCCCTCAACGTCGGTTTGTGAATAAGCGAATTTGAAATGCAGATCTGGTTTTTATCAGTGTACGCATCGAATTACCCTATCCTCCCCGAACTGACGTACGCCACAATTTAGCATAAGCGTGGGTTTCGATTTTTTCCTAACGAACAGGATGTCATTCGTATCTGGATCGGAACATCTGCGGCGAAATGGGAAATTAGTCGTTGAAAACGCGGTGCGATGAGTACGAAATAGGCTTTTTTGGAGTGGGTGCTGGGAAAACGGGCATATCTGCTGGAATTAACATGTTTTTTTGCCGACATAGCTTTCGTGTCTGTTTTTACCTGTGATCTCGTCGAAGCCATTTCACTTCGCTCCTGAATGATCGCGAATAATTGATATGTTTCCTTGGATATTGTCAAAATATTATTTGTTTCATCTCTGTTTGAATATTTCTGAATTGTTGTTTCATATTTGAATCGGGTCCAATGAATAGCACTGTTCCAAAATGAAGAAGAACGCAATAACTCTATCAAGCCCTGTGATTTCGATGTGCTTCGATGCTTTCCTCTTAAACGAGTCTAGAAATATTGCCTGTAAGAACCACCCCTTCCAAAGATGTTTTGGGTCAAGAATCTATTTCGGAGTATTTAGTTAGTACATTGTAGGTTTTTCTATTCGGTATACGGTAGTTAGGAAGTTAGGTATCAAAGTGGAGATGGAAAAAGTGCTATTCGGGGAATAGCGGAGTGAGGTGTTGAATCGGAAGTTAAAGGTGAAGCTTCTGTGACGTTTTTTGTGAAAGATACATTCATCAACCTTTGGACTAACTGAAAGAAGGAGAAAGGTACAGAATTTTGAGTATGCTTCGCATATTTGATTCCAGAGTCCTGAAATCTCCCAACTTTTCGGTACGTTATTTTCGTTTTGCTATGATAAGTTGACCAATTATTGCGAAAATTCATTCTTCTTACGTGATTGATTCAAAGACAGTGTGTAAAAACGTTTCCTTAATTTTCCTCCCAATATATACTCCAATCACAATTATAAAATCACAACTCTGGCCTTGGAAATTTGACACATTCCACTCTGTATCGAAGTTATGACGTTTTTCAAAATATTTTTATGTTCCAAGTCAACACTATGTTTGTCTTTCTACATCCTTAGCGTATTTCTCAGAATGTGAATTTATTCGGAAAATGAATGAATTGGAAAAGATGTGATGGACGAAAATAATTAACGTTTATATGAATTGATAGAAAGGATTCCTTTTCTAGTTATCAGCATGAAAATTACAAGAGATCACTGTTGAAATATATTATTTTTCGCCATGGAAGAAAATTGCATTGCTTTCACATAATTTTCATAAGCGTGCTTGTGAAGATTTAATGTTTTTATCCTCTTGAACTGAAAGTTCAAGACTTGACGACATCAATTGTTGATTATAATGAAGAATTCATTGAAAAAAATAACCCAAAGATATAAGATGAATTGATGGGTAATTACAAGAATCAAGAATAATGTTAATTTAATTTTGTTGGCAACTTTCTTGTAATCAATGTTGGGGTATAAAACTCGGCTGCGTTTGTTCAAACAACATCTAAAGAAGACCTTTTTTACCATCTCGACCTCTGAAAGGCGTTTCTTATGAGAGAATTAGGTCTAAGTTCCACCTCATTAGTGAGGTATCTAACTTTTGCAAATCTGCTCGGATATCGCCAGCCAAATTTCTTGGAAAACCTGAAAAATATCATCCTAATCGATCTCTCGAGGCTCCATCTGATCCATCTACTGCGATATCTGTCCAAATAACAGCTTTTCCAACGAAATTCCCGTGTACCCCTTTAACCTCGCAATGTAAACATTCGTCCTGGTCTTGAAAATCTTCCTCACGCTCCAAACTGGTGCTAAAAACAATAAACATACGTTAATCTTGGATATTTGACGAAAAACTTACCTGCAAATATCGATTAAATACCAAAAATCTGCGAACAATTTGTAAACCTAACAAAATGTGGAATATCTTCGATACTTTTACTTTCATGTAAACAAAGAAACTGGCAACCTCGTTTTTTCATCAACGATATTTTCTGTGCGCGCACTGACCTTTCATCATATGTTCTGTGCTTTCCATCAGGTGCACCAACTCCTGAAAACGAAGCCATGACATCCCATGTGATTAAATAAAAGTGAATGGAGTATACGTATTAATTTTAATCTCGAAGTGGTTTATTTACCACTCATCTCCCTGGAGAATTACTTAACACACTTTTTCCCTTAGGGAGAAAGATATTCAAACCTATAAATTCTTTTCTTCATTTCAAATATTAACACCCCTTATTGGTCGCTCTTTCGTCGAATCTCTAAAGGGTGCTTAATACACCTCTGTGAACAGTTTGAGTTATACGCGGGACGTAACAGGCACTGTTGTGAATGACAATTAGGACAAGAGAAGACCGGAAAACCAGTACCATCAATACACACCAGAGTAGAAATTCTATATGGAACAATTGAGGAATAAACCAGTGAGGAAGGTGATCGATCGCACTACACAAACGAGTTCTCTGAAATAAGAATATCACAATAAAAAATAAGAAACGCATACGATACAATAGTTGAAAGTATAATAACCTATTGAGATGAAGTTTGGCCTCTGAAACAGTCTACAGATGAGACGTTGAGAGCCACTGAAACAAGAAGTGACAAATGAACCAAACAGGAACATCGTGGGGTTGACGAAACTATCACAGTTGAAATTAAGAAGAACAAGCAATTAATAATGGTACAACGAAAGCATGAACAACGTCTTTCAAAACAGGTTTTGAACTGGTAACCTAGAGGTAGGAGGAGACCAAGAAAAAGCTGGAGAGACAGCTATGTTTCCGTTCTAAGGAAATTGGTTCTTTACTTCAGCCTTAACCCTAGGGGTCATCATAAACAGCACTGATAACCTCAGAGGAAAAATAGCCGGTATTTATAGCTCTTAAACGTAACATTCTTCCAGTGTTTATTTTGTGTGATATTTTTCCTTCTCCTACGTTTCTTTTATCAGCTTTAATTCTGATAAGAATTGATATATCAGTTCATTATTCTTCTCACGAGAGTTCCTTTCATGTTCAACACTTATAGAAACCCTTGTTAATTAATTTGCACAGAAGTGTTTAGTAGCTATTCAGGATGAGTTCATTGACCTTCTCGATTATTTCGAAACGAGTAACCCAATCCAAACCAACATACCGGCATAACTCCGATACAACTATTTGAACATCACCGGTGAAAACTAGTTCAAACAAAACTCGTTCCGTGGCAAACAGGACATCCAGACGAAACCAAAAGGACACGTACGTCTCTATTCGTAAACGGCCGGACTATAAATCCCGTATTCGGTTACATCCAGACCGCAGGCAGGTCTCGCAATAGGCTCCACGTTGCCTCGACCTTTTTAGCGCGCGCTAGATGCAGGTTGCATCCGGCCAATATTTGAATTACCGGAACGCCAAATGCGACGGCGAGAGGCGGCGAAATTTCGTTTTGTTCATCGTGAACGTGACCTGCTTGCCGCCAGCGGGAGGTGTTGCGGTCGTTTTGTTAATTCCGGCGATACCAACCTGCATGGTGATTCGAAGAATTTTGATGATGCCGGTTTTGGCTGGTTGGCGTTACGAGGTGGCGTATAGAGACGAACACATTATGAAATTCGTTAAGGTTTGCGGAGGCTGATTTGGTTATGTCCCCCATATTTTAGAGACAAATATTTCATGAATAAATTCCTGATGAGCTGAAGCCACCCCTGGCCGGTATAATCTACACATTGCTACGTTGCCACGTCGTTTTAGGGCTTCAACTTAGACTATTCAGGGTGAGTCTTTGACTTGTACATATTGTAATGGGGTTTTCTCGTAGAAACCTTACCTCGAGCGCCAGCTATTCTTTTTGCTTATGAGGTAGAATAGCAAACCTGCCAGGATAGCTGCTTAGCCGGAGACAGAGTTCGGTTGTATCTAGGGTGTTAGCGATAACTGAGAAATCGAAAATAGAGCAATTCACACAATTTATTCAAACGGTTGGAATAGTGATACAAATGCAATAATGTCAAGAAAATTCCAAATATGCAATAATAAGAAAATATCAAATATTCACCAATATCAAGAAAACATCAAATATGCATTAATCCCAACAAAATATCAAATATACACAGGTAAAGAAAAATGGTTCAGTTTTGCCTGACTGCGAGCATTCATTCAAAAGAAATATTTCACGGTACGAGTCAGCCAGAATAGAAGGGGGGGGGGGGAATTTGAATTAAACGGAGAATTTAAATCTACAGTTGAAAAATGTGAGACGGATATGAAAATGTACAGTGCTTACTTTCTGTCCGATATTCTTTCAGTCCGGAAACTAAAAAGCGTTATATTGTCTACTTAGCTTGTTTCACGTCTAGAAAGGTCGAGTTTGGCCAGGTTAAATATAAATGGTCAAACAGGACGCACCGAACTAGGGGCGCGAAGGATCGGTACCGAATCGGAATTCGACTGCACGTTCTATAGCATTGGTTTGCATGGGCCCTCCGGTCTGACTATGAGATTACTCTCCATAAAGGACAGACACTAATCGAGCACCGACTTACTCGGATAAACGTACTATAGGGAGTCTTGTACGAGTAAAGAAAGGTTTAATACGGATCTCGACGTAACAGCTATTTTGATAGACTCAACGAAGATACATAAAAATAGGACTGAAATGCATTGGATCGGTACTTACGATTTCGGTGCACTAATACTCACTCGGTAAAGAAAAAAAAAATCGGAAATTACTAATAGCAACAAATGACGGAAAGTCGGCTATTGCTGACTACTGAAATCGCTAAACTTTTAAATCGGAAAGGATAATTCGAAACGCAAAAGGAAAGTACTCTACTTAAGCCGGAGCAAAAGTGAATAATGGATCACAGATGAGGGGGAAATCGCCTTTTATAATCTCCCTGAGGGGGGCGGAAACGGCAGGCGCCGAAATGCTACTTTTCTAGAAAAGTACTCCGGTAAAAACTTCTACGAATCTGGCTTATTGTACGTATGAACTAGAAAAACGGCGTTATCTACATTCTACGTGGTTCTTATGACTCTTTTTACTATGTTCTCTGCATGTAAAACAATATCGAACGGACCATATTCGATCTTCTCGGTTTAATTCTGAACGGAAATGAAATGCAGGAATTTGAAATAAAAATCCGGAAAAATTAATTTAAACTGAAGGCCGATTTCATGATCGGAAAATCGGACTCCATTACAATATATTTTAACTGTAGATTCCTCTCATCAAACGAAACACTTTTTTCCCATACCATTTTTCAAAATTCGGTATCGTTTGAAAGATACAGGGTGTCAAAAATCCAAGAAATTAACACTATTCTTTCCATGTATTTGGAACCGATATTTCGAATGAACTGAATTTTGGATGATTGTTTAGTCTATTCATGGTGCATGTACCTCAATTGAAACTTATTCCATATTTCTCCTGGCATAGAAGTTACAGTGTAGTCAACTCATACATTCAAGAAAAATACTATAAAATCACTCGAAAAACATAAACGATTCACGTTTTCAAAAGAATCAATTATTTCAGAAAACAAAAGTATTCCTATGTTTTTTCAATAAAACGCGTCGTTTTCAAGTTATTTCTAATTGTATAAGATTAAATTTGATGAAAAAATCATGAATTTCAAGAATAATCCGAATGCTGTCCTGAGTTGAATCTCACCGAATATTATTTCTTCTCTGGTCTCTCAAAATGTTAACAATGTCGTCAGAATTATAAGAAGCATGAAATTATACATTTTATAGGCAGTTTCTATTGAAAATTCATTGTTACCGGTCCTTCAGCAAAATATCTATCAAAACAATATAACTCGACACCAGACGACACTACTATTACATCAATTCTCTAAAAGTCATTTACATAATCATCACCTTTTTACTTTATTCTCTGTAAATAAATCGAATTCACCGACTAACGTTGGAGGTTGGAGACACAGAAACACGGTTTGTCTTGCGTGGCGGCTACATCCACAGCCTTCAGAAGGAAAGAGTAGGCCGTGATACATCGCAGCCGGCATCGCACCGCGACTGAAATTAAGAACGTAGCGCTATATCGGCGAGAATCAGAACTCATTTGGCGCTTCCGAAGAGCAACGCCTAGACGCCTTTAGCGAAAAGTAACAAAACTGGTGCCTTTGCGATAGTTCTTCCGTTAACGATAGGGTACGTACCGCTTCCTTGATTTCGCCTATACTAATGTTTGAAGAGAAAATCGGCAATCTGGCATCGTCTTCTCTAGAGTTCTGTGGAATATCATATCACAGAAGATGAGTTAGGTTAGGTCATTGACCTCGAATCATATGACTTAGGTTGATGGAGTTAGGATAGGTTAGTGAGAAACCAATTTTCATGAGATCCATCCAGAATATCGCGGAAAATATGAACAAATTATTAGTGTTTACAAACTAATCTTCAGGAAAATCGAAGAAGGAACCTATTTTGGTATGAGAAATATGGCTCTTCAATTGCAGAAATGATGAGACCAAACTTAGCGTTTTTGTTAGGAAATATCGTGTTTGTAACATACTTATTCAAATAAGGTTAGTGCTTTAGTATTTCCTAAATGTATCACCCAGAATATCTAATAATCACATCAATTTTAATCGAAAAATATGACCTTTGGGGTGTTTGTAGAGACTAATATCAGGCACGCATTCAGCCCAATTTTTTTTCAAATGGCTATATCTCTTTAACAGAGCCGAATTCGGAGAAATGGAAAATGAAAAAAAGGTTTATTTTGGCCTAGAGAACCTACATTTCAAATATATGTACAAGTCAAAGACTCACCCCGTTTTTTAACATCAAAATGAGTCGCACTGAAACTTAGAGCTGGTCGATTGTACCTTATACTGGCCCACTGGAATCCTTCGTTATATTCTCATGTTGCCAAACTGAGCAGATTGTAGGTATATCTGAGTAAACACAAGAACTATTTCTCTCATTCACAATGCTAAATTGATATAACATCTCGTAATTTTTGATTGAGACAGTCTTTTCGGAGATATTATTAATGAGTGAATCAAAGAATATAGTTGATTTTGCTATTTTATGCTAGAGGCTATTGTATGAAAGAAATTCAGGTAACATTTATGGCAACACCGCTCTAATCTCTACTTCAGTTCGAAGAGAGATGGAGAGATACTTTCCTCAACACGTGGTTATCTAAGAAACACGTTGCTGGTAGAATGGGGTTGAAACTAGTTGAATTCAAAAAAACTCCCATTTTTGTCTCCAGCTTGTCTTTAGAACCCTATGTTACAGAGACAAGGCGTCAGTTCTCAGTTAGTTGATTTGTTCCATCACATTACAGGCCCAATCATCCCCTAGTCCTATTCAGCACCTTCTTCCCTCATCCCTTATGCAGGTCTATCACCACTCAATATCCCACGATTGCAAGATCGATGTTCTGTGAAAATCTCAGTGACGTTTCTTGTCATCATGATTGCCAATGCAGCGTCCCTCATCTCACCCAACGACATGTTCTGGAATCAGATGGCCTTCGAGCCTGCCACAAACGCAGAAATCAACATCGGAGGGACGAGACCCAACCTGTCTGTAGGTTGAATCAAATGCATGACATCGAACAGGAATGCCATGCCATTAGATTTAGGACAGGGTCCATTTCGAGGTGGGAGTTGGAATCGATAAAGAAGAAGTTTATTAATTTCATCCATTTTGGAGGCCGAGATCAGAAAATAAATGGAAGCATGCCAGTTCATATGAGGAAAGCACATATTTCACATTAGCTCACTCACAGCAGCTCACTGCTTTTGTGTTTCTAATCTTCTCAATAATCTCATGGAAATATCCTTCCAATTCTTGTTTCCTTCTTTGCTCTTGAGTTTCTACTTCTTCTTTTCCTTTTTCATCTTAAGTTGTGCTTGTAAATTTACTATTTCACCTTTGTATAAGAAGAGCTAATCTGGAACTCCTATACCTAAAAAATCTGTTCAGCATTACGATACTGCATATAACAATTCCCTGGCCTGGTGTGAATTGAAAAATGTAGAAGGGAACTTCAGTGAACCTGTTTTCCTGACATACTTAGAAGAAAAATCAAAAATATGGAGTTCATCAACTTTGTGGAGCAAATTTTCAATGATAAAGTCGAGCGCTCTGGTTGAAAATGGTGTGGATGTTAGTGAATATTTTAAGGTAATAGCATATTTAAAACGGAAAAGTGAAGGATATCGTCCCAAGAAATCGAAAATTCTCACTAGTGAACAAGTTGAAAAGTTTATAAATGAGGCACCAGATGAGAAATACTTGATGGTTAAGGTTGCAACTATTTTCGGATTATTTGGAGCCTGTCGGCGTGAAGAATTGTGTAATTTATCAGTGGAAGACATCGAAATAACAAATAAATCATTGGTTATACAACTTCCAAACACAAAAACGAAAGTCAGTCGTTCTTTCAGTATTATTGGAAAGTATGTTGACTATTTTCATAAGTACTTTGCACTGCGCCCTTCTGTCATAAAACATCGTCGATTTTTCCTGAAATACATGAATAATAAATGCACTGCCAATCCAGTTGGTATCAATACATTTGGGAAAATTCCATCTATTGTTGCCGATTTCCTCAAACTGCCAGAACCAAAGCAATATACAGGACACTGTTTTCGAAGATCCTCCGCTTCATTACTAGCAGAATCAGGAGCAAATATTACGGATATAAAAAAAACATGGTGGATGGAAGTCCACGACGGTAGCCGAGGGCTATGTTGATCATTCCATTGCATATTATAGAAATGTCATTGCTGAAAAAATTCTCTCAACCTCAACAGATTTTGGATCATCATCATCCAACATTGTACTTCCGGTTTCTACAAGTACTGTTGGTGCTGAGGATTCTAATAATGTGATGCGAAGCTCCCTAACGTCACAGGGCATTAATATTAGTGACTGTTCGAGTTTTACGATTAATATTAATGTTCATAAACATAAGTTGTTGAATATTGAAGATATAAGATATAAAAAAATGGAGTGCTAAAAATATTTTCAACACTAATGTTAAAAATATTTTCAACACGCTTCCACGTAAACAATCGATTTTAACATTGCTTGCTGTCATTGAAAGTGTCACTTTTAATGGCAGTTGTACAAAAATATATTTCTATACCGAAGTCTCTTCTGTAAATACAAATTCTATTCAATACTCATTCATATGCATATTCCTCACTCAATACCTAAATCCCTTAAATATTCAGGTTGGTTTCGATGAATTTATGCTTAAAACTGACGAAGTTGAATTCTTCACTCCGACCCAGGATAATAATTCCATCTCCGAGTTTCGAATCATTAGGGATCAGTTCTCGTTTCACCGATTTCCAATAGAGAGCACCTTACGCTTCCTTTGACATCGTTGTGACAGATGCTCGAGCAGGTTTGGAGAACAAATGTCAGCGTTTCTGGTGTTTTGTTCCCAGATTCATCACTAATTGGATGAATCGATGACGTTCCGGGAAGGACTATGAATACCGAGTTCATTTATCGTTTATTTTGTCACAGCATCCTGAATGAACCTCTGAATATTATTCATTTTCGGATAACATCTAGGTTACCTATACAATTCGCAGATTATGTTCCGTTAAAACAAAATAAGTCGATGTAGGGATAGTTCGATATTCGATCCGTGCACGTGAGACTACTCAGGTCACCAAGCAATCGAAAAAGGATCTCAAGATACGGGAGAATGATGGGTAATAAATTTCATCGTTGAATCCATTCTTATAGAATACATCCGAAGGAACGAAACCGAAAGAAAGAACAAGGATTCTGAATGTTGCTTTTTGTCGGGAAATAAAACTCCGAATCCATTTCATCAGTCCTTCATCTAACGAGCCCAGCCTACATGGCAACATTCCAATCGCAGAAAAAAGTCTCGTCTGCTGGCTAACACAATATAAAATATATATTATTATCCTTGAGAACCTTCGATAAAAAGGACAAACAGAACGCCTCAAGGAGCGGAGGTCCGGTAATCCCTGAATTGTCGTAGATAGAAGATCGAGGAGACGCCACCAAGGGACATAATTTCACATTTATGGACCCTTAAGTGTCATTTCACATAACGCCTGTCAAAGATAATATTCCTCGAGAGTAAAGGTATGTACAGACTATGCAGCATGAAGCGTCCGAGGGAAATCCTTCGTAGCAGATTATACAGGATGAGTCTTTGACTTGTACATATATTTTAACTGTAGATTCTTGAGGCCAAAAGAAACCTTTTTTTCATTTTCCATTTTCAAGAATTCGGCTCTGTTAAAGAGATATAGCCATTTGAAGAAAAAATTGGGCCAAATACGTGCCTGATACCATTATCTGCAAACACCTCAAAGTTAATATTTTCCGATTGAAATTGAGATGATTGTTAGATGTTCTGGGTGATACATTCAAGAACTACTCAAGCACTAACCTTATTTGAATAAGAATGTTACAAACACTATATTTCCTAACAAAAACCCTTAGTTTTGTCCGATTATTTCTGCAATTGTAAAGCCATATTTCTCACACCAAAATAAGATTAGTTTGTAAACACTAATAATTCGTTCATATTTTCCTCGATATTCCAAAAATATCTTAGAAAGACTTGTTTTCTCACTTACCACCTAACTTAACTCCATCAACCTAGGTCATAAGATTTGAGGTCACTGACCTAACCTAACCAATCTTCTGTGATATTCCACAGAACTTTTGATAAGACGATGCCGGATGGTCGATTTTCTCTTCAAATCAAACAAAATGATATAGGCGAAACCAAGAAAGCAGTACGTCTCTTATCATTAACGGATGAACTATCGCAAGGGCACTAATTTTTTTTACTTTTCGCTAAAGGTGTTTAGGCGTTGCTCTTAGAAACGCCAAACGAGTAGTTCTGATTCTCGCCGATATAGCGCTACGATCTTAATTTCAGTCGCCCATAAAGCCGGTCCCAGACAATGCGTGTATTTGACGAATGTGCCTTCGTAGTTCGCCTTCGGGTACCCTCCCACACACTGCGGCAAACGCGAAATGTTCGACATTCGTTTCTCCGTTGACAAACGTTCGCCGCACGGCCTCAGTTCAGTAAAGAACAGTAGCGGGGAGCAGTCAGTGTTTTTTAAATGGATAGTGGTGACGTTGAGCAAACTGAAAACACAGTGAACTCACGTCGCTAAATACGGCGCGACTATGACTGAAGACAGAATAGGCAATCTACTACGCGTAGTTAAGCACACTGTCTGGGAGCTAACGCGAATGAGCGCGAATGTACTTCGTCTTCCTTTGATTCGTGCCGTTTTACCGACAAGACTTCGGATAGCAGGCGAATGCCAAACGATACCCGCAGTTGGGCTCCCACACAGTACGCGGAGCACCGCGAATGCCAAACATTCGTCAAATACACGCATTGTCTGGGGCCGGCTTGACGGTGCTCTACCTCTGATCGTAGTCGCCACGCAAGACAAACCGTTGTTCTGTGTCTCCAACGTTAGTCCCATCACAGACTATTCTGTGGTCCCTGTCCCAAGAACGACGCTTACGTAACCTGCACTATGGACTTCGATTTATTTATTCATAGAGAATAATGCAAACCAGTCATGGTTATGTGAAAGACTTGTGAGACAGTGAATTGATGAAATAATAACCGTATAGTGTCGAGTTATATCGTTTAGATAGATATTTTCCTGAAGGACCGGTAACAATGAATTATTTATAAGAAATTGTGCGTATAAAATGTATCAGTTCATTCTTCTTAGAACTGAATTTCATTTCCCACATTTGTGGGATTTTATTATTACATATCGTCACCTTCAGGGGAAAATTGCGTAACTGTGTGTATTAAATGTATAATTTCATAATCCTTGGTGATCAATTATATCTCCCACATCAATTTGTGGGATTTCATTAAACGTTTTTTCATTTGTAATACCACTAGAGATGGAATTTTGCCGGCAAAATTTCTCGATTGTAATATGAAAGTTTGTTGCTCGGAAATTATGCCCATGACAATTGTATCAAAATCACGATCCGTCAGGTGAGTGATTTTGGAAGAAATGTCATGATCAAAATTTCCGAAAAGCAACAAACTTGAATATAACAAGAGAGAAATTTTACTTGCTTAAATTTCATCCCGAGTGGTATTCGGCATGACTATTCCACGAGAAAATACGGTAATATGTCTAATATGTTCACATTTGACGTGTATTGCGCTATTCGGCAAATTAGAATTCATCATAGATTGACTAACCCACTAAACGTTGTTTGTTTTCTCTATGATATTTATTTCCGAAGCTATCTATGAATTCGAGAAACGTCAAAAATTTTATCGCTGAAAAACCAACTTGTTAGTTTTGCCGGCTTGAAAATTTTGTCGAGATGAAACGATCGTTGCTACGGAAACTTCCACACTACAAATGGAATGAGTGGAATAGTCATCATAAAGATTTTAATCTTGATGAAGTTGATAAACATTCTGACAACATTGTAAAGTTGTTAAGAGACCAGAGTAGAAATAATATTCGATGATATTCAACCCAGGGAAGCATTCAGATTATTCTTGAAATTCAGGATTTTTTCCTCAAATTTCATCGTATACAATTTATTAGGAATAACTCGAAAACGATGCGTTTTATTGAATATTATAAGGATACTTTTATTCCCTAAAATGGTTGATTATTTCGAAAGTATAAACCGTTTATTTTTTAAATGGTTTAATAGTATTTTTGCGTGAATTTATGAGTTGGCTACGCTGTAACTTTTATACCAGGAGGAATATTGAATAAGTTTTGATTGAGGAATATGTAATATGAATAGAGTAAACAATCAACCAGTTCATTCGAAATATCGGTTCCGAATATATGGAAAGAATAGTGTCAATTTCATGGATTTTCGACACCCTATATCTTTCAAACGAAAAGGAATTTTGAAAAATGGTATAAGAAAAAAGTGTTTCGTTTGATGAGAGGAATCTACAGTTAAAATATATGTGCAAGTCAAAGACTCACCCTCTACACATATCTAGAGCCGTCTCCGTTCTATGGAATTCTTCTATTTTATCCACAACAGTACGGCCATCGTAGAGTGATAAGTGAGATTGAACATGCAAGAATTGTGGTTCTAATTGAAGAAGGCCATACTCAAAGATTCGTGGCCAATATGTCTTGATGGAATTTTATTGGCATGGCGGGAAGAGAACTTTTTTATCGAATACAATTGAATCAACAAACAGCTGAGACCTGGAGTTTATTCAGGATAAAATCATTCTTCATCCTCGCTCTTGAGCACCTTGTTATCTCCTTTCTGAATCGAGAATAATGAAAAAGAACAGCACCTGGCATCTTCTCAATTCAACCTGTACTCCGAAGGGGTGAAACCCTTTATTCTCGACGAGGAACATTTCATAAGGATCCGAGGAGGCCACGTTCCTGACGACCGGCTCACTTGATGATATTGCCGTTGGCGTTAATAGAATTTATCGGCCATCATTTAAGCTTTATGCGCCTTTTTCAGGGTTCACATTTTGCGGTACGGCGTTTGAAGACTCACTTTTGTTGCTCCAAGTGAGGGATGATTTTTCGCAGGGTGGGCCATTGAATTTTTACGAGGAGATTGATTGGCCGGCTTGATTGATTTCCCCCCTTATTGAACGGGTGGTTGGAGTGACTCTTGCGAAGCGAGATTATTGCAGCAGGTGGATTCGGAAATGATAGATTGGAGCTTTTTTATGTTCGGGGGGGACCTGGGAGAAGGATCCTTCTAATGGGATCAGAGTTTGCTGAGTGTGAAAAGGCTAGATTTGGCACAATCATTTCGATTATACAGGATTAGTCTTTGAATCTATATATATACAAAAGAAAGATGTTGGTTACACCATTTATAACTTGAGATCGGATGGACTGTTTGTTGTGAAACTTCATATAATGGATTAGTCTACGATCTGGTTATTATAAAATACAGTAAAACTTTGAAAAAATCGATGGAAATTTTACTTATACAGGAAATGCTTTTCCTCCTTTTGAGTAAGGCCACTAGATGTCGCTGCAGTTACAGTTACGCTACCGCTTATTCTTAGGTACTTCATTTGATATTCTCCGCGTTAGATGGCGATATAAACAAATAGTGTGTACAGTGACTATATTTCCTATATAGTCACTGTAATAGTGTGTAATTCGAGTTGCCTACAACTCTGCGCTGTTGGGCAAAACCAAAATATCTTAGCGTAGGAGTACAGATGTCTAAAATGATTAGATTTCGTTGATATTTGAGAAAAGTTTCGTTCTTACCACTTCAGATGGCGCTATTCACACATTATGCCTGATGATTATTAGTTATTTTTATAGTTTTACTAGCTGGCCCGGCGAACTCTGTTCCGCCTAAATGATATTTACGGTGGATTTCACAAATCGTAATCACCGGTGATCGGAGATCAACGGCTTGTTTCTCTGATTTTTGAACTGTCAAATGTTTCCATGGATATGAGCTGTCACACAGAACAGATACACAAAAATAATATGTCAATTAGTGATAATGGCAATTTTGGATTCAGTTATTTCCGCAAATATATTTATCACACAAACAGGAATTCAAAAACATTTCAAAAATTATGAGAAAAGATGAGAATGGCATCTTACGATTGGAACTGATCGCCAAAATCCGATTTACTCGACATTCCGATAAAAATCCACCGTGATATTTATTCACCCGCTTCTGGATCTGTTAATAGCCTTTCATGGTTTCATAAGTTCTATGTAAATTACACAGTATGTAATTGATGTCATCTGTTCTTTTTTCGACCATTTCAAACCACGACGACCGAAATGCTCGAAAAAAGAACATATGACATCAATCGATGGCCGCGAAAGCCTCAACAAATTCATCGCCATTCAATTGTGATAATGTCAAATATAGTACCTTCACGATTAAGTTATTTTGAATGAATAGAACTATAAAAATAACTAATAATCAGTCATGAACGGGTTAGAATGAAAATTTTCTAATATCTCAACGAAATTTTATCATTTTAGACATCTGTACTCCTACGCTAAGACATTTTGGTTTTGCCCAACAGCGCAGAGTTGTAGGCAACTCAAATTACACACTATTACAGTGACTATAGAGGGAATATAGTTACTGTACACACTATTTGTTTACATCGCCATATAAGGCGGAGAATGTATAAGCAAAATTTTCATCGATTTTTTCGAAGTTTTATTGTATTTTATAATAACTAGGCGAATCCATATATGAAGTTTCATGACAGACAGTCCATCCGATCTCGAGTTATAAATGGTGTAACCAACATCTTTCTTTTATATATATAGATTTATTCCAAATAACGAAATCGTGAAGGTACTAAATTTGACATTATCACAATTAAATGACGATGAATTTGTTGAGGCTTTCGGGGCCATCGATCGATGTCATCTGTTCTTTTTTTCGAGCATTACTGTCGTCGTGGTTTGAAATGGTCGGAAAAGAACATATACCATCAATTACTGTGTAATTCACATAGGGCTTATAGTACCATGAAAGGCTATTAACAGATCCGGAAGCGGGTGAATATCACAGTGAATTTTTATCGAAATGTCAAGTAAATCGTATTTTGGCGATCAGTTCCAATCTTGAGATGTCCATTCTCATCCTTTCTCATAATTTTAAAATGTTTTCGAATTTCTGTTTGGGTAATAAATATATTCGCGGTAATACCTGAATCCAAAATTAACATTATTAGTAATTGACATATTATGATATATTATTTTTGTGTATCTGTGCTGTGCGACAGCTCATATCCAGGGAAACATTTGACAGTTCAAAAATTAGAGAACCAAGCCGTTGATTTCCGATCACCGGTTATTACGATTTGTGAAATCCACCGTAAGTATCATTTCGGCGGGCCAGCTAGTTGAACATATATTTCAACTGTAGATTCTTGATGCCAAAAGAAACCTCTTTTGCATTTTCCATTTTTCCGAATTCTGCTCTATTTGAAACATATAGCCATTTGAGAAAAAGATTCAATACAGATTACTGCAGTTTCTTGTTTCTTCTTCAGATGTTTCAATGACTGACGACGCTGGTTCAGAAATCGAACCTCCAATCTCAAACGTCCGCCTTTGATCGCTGACTACAATGTCCGTAGTTCAAATACTTCCATTGATCTGGTATTTTAAAATGACAATTTCATTGGTTGCGTGAACATTGAACAAGTTCCAACTCTATCATATTTGTTTTCGTTGATGTTATCCAAAGGACCCCGCACTTTTTCTATGACAAATGGCGTTCCGTCAAATGTTCTAAAATTTTGGTATAATGTAGTACTCGACCTACTGATCAAAAGTGTCCATGGCCCCAACTCAATCCTATTACTAGTTTTTGAGATACTGGGCGTTGAAGTTGAGAATTACCCACTTTTACTACGCCTGTATCTCGGAAAAGAATCGAATGAACTTCAATTTTTCTCAAGAAACATTTCATGACATCCCCAGGGAGCAACCATATAGAGGAATATGAACGAAAATCGTTACGAATACAGGGTTATCCATAATTGAATGCATGCCTGATTCTGAAAGTATAAAATATGCCAGTTACAGAGCGAGAACGTTCACAAAATGAACTATTACACTAGATATGTTGTTGTTACATCGAAAAAGTCTGTAATACCCAGAATTTATACTGGGTGATCCATTATTATAGAAACTATTCTCAAGGAAGGTTAAGTGGACACTCTGTATTTATGGGTTGATTCAAGGTGTTTGTTTAATTTTTTTAGGACATACCACCATGGATTTCAAAGAATACAGGGTGATTCAGTCATGAAATGAACTTTGAACCTCACGAACATACCCAAAAACCACCTTTTTTTTCATCACCCTCTATTTCAAGATTAACTCCGATGAGGTGGGAGTTTTCTTTCACCATTGTACTTGAAATAAAAACATCAATACGGCTGAGAATTTTTATCCACTTCTTATGACCAGATTTTTTTCATGCTGGAATAAGAATAGAATAATATAAATAAATAATTTTCATATTACATAAAAAAATCTGTTCATAGGAAGTGGATAAAAACTCTCAGCCGTATTGATGTTTTTATTTCAAGTTCAATGGTGAAAGAAAACTCCCACCTTATCGGAGTTAATCTTGAAATAGGGAGTGATGAAAAAAAAAAGGTGGTTTTTGGGTATTTTCATGAAGTTCAAAGTTCATTTCATGACTGAATCACCCATGATGATATGTTCTGAAAAAATTAAACAAACACCTTGAATCTACCCATAAATACAGGGTATCCACTTAACCTTCCTTGAGAATAGTTTCTATAATAATAGATCACCCACTATAAATTCTGGATATTACAGACTTTTTCGATGTAACAACAACATATCTAGTGTAATAGTTCATTTTGTGAACGTTCTCGTTTCGAAACTGACATATTTTATACTTCAAAATCGGGCATGCATTCAATTATGGATAACTCTGTATTCGTAACGATTTTCGGTCATATTCCTCTATATGGTTGCTCCCTGGGGATGTCATGAAATGTTTCTTGAGAAAAATTGAAGTTCACTCGATACGGCGTAGTAAAAGTGGGTAATTCTCAACTTCAACGCCCTGTATCTCAAAAACTAGTCATAGGATTGTGTTGGGGCCATGTACACTTCTGATCAGTAGGTCGAGTACTACATTATACCAAAATTTTAGGACATTTGACGGAACGCCATTTGCTATATAAAAAGTGCGGGGTCCTTTCCACGATAGTTCAATAGACAACATCGTTAACATTCAGTTTCAATCAGAGAGTTAGTAATTATTCTGTGATTTGATTATAATTCAAAACCAGGGAAGCATCCAGACTATCCTAAAAATTTATGATTTTCTTTCCCGTCAACGACATTCGAAAGAAACGATCCGATTTCCAACCCAAACTCCACAAAATTCTGCATATCATTCCAAACCGTTCGTCAAAAGAGAAATCACCCCAACAATTCTTCGCAGACATTCCAGGCAGCCACCTATCACAGGCAATATCCTTTTTCCCCCAGCATTTTTCACGAAACCGGATCCTTTTTGCATATTTACCGTTCCTGAGAAAATCGACGAAGAAATGACATGGGTTCTCTCAGAATTCCTTTCAGTAGACCCAGACTGGCAAGGACGCCTTATAGAACGAGCTGCTAAGATGTTTACCAGATGGGACAATCCTTTGAGATGATGGGGAGAGAGAGTAAACGTCTGGAATCATTCAATCTTGTCAGCAAGGGCAGGTTTTCTCTTGAAAGGGAGTTTTCTTTATTGTTCGCTGCTTTGATAGGGACTCTGAAAGAATTAGGGTGCTCAATGTTGTCTTGTTTAATAAACTGATAAGATCTGGATTGAAGGCAGGATTTTTCTCTGGAGTAGCAGTGAATTGGGTGATTTTTCTTTGAGAGCTTGAAGTGTTAAACGTTGTTGTACTCATTTGATATTGATTTCTCTTAATTTCAATTCGCTCATTTGGTGATTCAGATAAAAGGAATTCACTCAACAATAATATTTACGAGGATGTATTGATATCTACACTGCGCAAAAAAATTAACGCACATTCTGAAAATCTCAATTCTAATGGAAGTTAACTCCACATTGACTTTATAACTTATTTTTTATGTTCTCTCTGGAAGGTGTTGAACGAAACAAAACACATTAAATGGAAGAAAAATTCAGGATTTCACCGAATCTTATGTGGAAGAAGAAAAATTAACAATTTTCAAAATACTGAAATGCTGATAAGTGATTTAATACTTGGTATTTCCACCCCTTGCGTTGATTACAGCTCGGCAACGACGGTTCATACTCAAAATGAGTGATCTTAAAATGTTCTGATCTAATCCTTCCCAGATTTCTCCGAGTTGGATTCCTAAGTCATTAAGAGTAGCTGGAACTTCTCAGCCTTCTATCGAGGTTGTCCCAAACCTGCTCAATCGGATTGAGATCTGGACTTCTGGCTGGCCATTCCATTCGAGAGACTTCAACCTCTTCAAGGTACTCCTGAACGATGCGCGCACGATGGGGTCTGGCATTATCGTCTATAAAAATGAAATTTTCACCAATGTATGGCGCAAATGGCACTACATGCTCTCCAAGAATGTTCCTTGTATACTTATCAGCATTCATAGCTCCATTATCAACGACCACTAGGTCTGTGCGAGCAGTCAAAGATATTCCACCCTATACCATAATCGACCCTCCCCCGAAACCAGTAGTATTCAGGAAATTGCACCGAGCATATCTTTCATGTGGACGTATGTATACAAGGGAACGTCGATCACAATGGTAGAGGCAGAATCTAGACTCATCTGTGAAGAGAACTCTTTCCCAATCGGCCTCTTCTCAATGGATATGCTCTCTCGCGAAATCCAATCGCACCATTCGATGGGCTGGGGTAAGAGCTGGGCCTCTTGCCGCGACACGAGGCCTTAAATCATTTTCTCTGAGGCGATTTCTTATTGTCTGACTGCTAATTTGCACCTCATGAATTTGCTCAAGCTGATTTTGAAGGAGGCGAACGGTTGCAAACCGTTGTCTCAACGAAGAAACTCTCAAGTAAAGTTCTTGAATGGTAGTTGTTACCCGTGGTCTACCCTGTCCTGGTCTTCGGACATTCATACCTGTCTCCCTGAATCGCTGCAACATTCTGGACACACTTGTATGGGAAACTCCAAAGCTTTCTACAATTCTTGTGTATGTCCACCCTTCTTCTCGCAAAACTACCGCTTGGGCACATTCCTCTTGGGTAAAATTGCGTGTTTTGCGTTGCATAGCGATCGAGTGTAGAAAATCAAACAAAAGAAAAACTACTGATCACTAGAATTGATCGAGAACAACTGATTTTTGAATGGAGCCAATACATTCAAAATCTGATAATATCATCTTTTTTTATTCCTGCTGGGAGAAAACATCTGTATTGAAGAAAAACGTTGAAAGTGGATAACATATGCATGCATAATTCTGATGAAAATAATTATCATTGAGAACACCTTCAGTTGTAGAATAAATTTGAGATTTCCATAATGTGCGTTATTTTTTTGCGCAGTGTAGTTAGACCAGTTCCGTGCATAAACAAAATATTGCGATACCATATCAACGAACAATAACTTATAAGAAGTGTCAGTGTAGAGTTCGACGTCAAAAAAGTGAACCAGAGTTACGCAATAAATAAAAAAAATATGTCCACCGAAATTGTAAAAATCGAAAAATTAGGGTATCGAGCCATCATCAAGTACCTGTATTTAAAAGGGTTGAGAGGTACGCAGATTTACGAAGATATGCTTAATACCCTTGTTGATCAATGTACTTTGTATGCGACCGTGTACAATTTGACTGCAAGTGCAGTACCCTGGGTAATGAAGAGAAATTATTTCAGCTTAAAAAAATATTCAGTTTTACCATAATTCTAGAGGAAAGTTATTCAAACATGAATTAAAATTTCGACAGGCGTAAGCTATTAGGGACTCTGATAAACAGTTCAAGGGGTCGCGTAACCCAAGGGGAGCGTAGTCAACGGTTTTTTTCTTATCGTCAGATTTTATAGTTTCTTAACCAATAGTGTAAGACCACGTCGTCTCAAACAAATTCCTTCTAGAATATTCCAAGGGGACAAAGAGGCAGAGGGGAATTTGATTTAAATAGGCAAATTTTCAGGAACCAAGGGAAGATTCGACGGGGGTTCCGAGAGTGGCGTGAAGAGAGAAACACAGCGTGTGCATCGCGGGGAGGGAACATGCGAATACAAAATTCGTAGGAAGTACCTATGCTAATTAGAAGTGAAGTTCGGTCGGTTCTTCAAAATTTGTAATGTTATTTGTAAGTGATTAATTTTTTTTGTCATTAACAGCAAGTGCTTTCGGGAGTGTTTGGTCGGGTAAGAGAGACATTTTTAATACTAAATAATCATTTGATATCGGCATACATATACCAGAAGGTACTGCGTTGCTCTCTATTTTATTAGTTTTCTGCTCTACTGTTATTCTTTATGTTTACTGTTGGGTTTTTGAAAAGGTTGAAACATAGCAATTTTGTTTTGTTTTGCTCAGTAAATGTAGAAGAGATATTTTGTTTAAATTAATATATTGTTGATTTTAATGACAGTTTGTTTCATTTCATCCCCTCTCAGAAAACGATTGAATTGTTCATAAGACCTTGCGTTTGCTCGAGCTCGAGGCACGAATCCAGGTTCCCTTTCGGCTGGAAAAGTGTGCATGTTCTGAAAGGTAAGATCACTAAGATCTCTAATTTCAATTGTGGCTACAGGTGTGTTTAGGAACACCCCGCAGGTACTACACAAGCTTCAAAGGAGGTAAATTTTCCATTGAAGATGATGACCAATCGGGAAGGCCAGTTTCTGTGTCAGTCCCCGAAAATATCGATGCAGTTCATGGCATGATTTTATCAGACCATCGAATTGGGCTAAAACGGATATCTGAAGCACTGAAGATTCCATACGAATGCGTTCATCATATAGTTCAAGTCAATTTAGACATGAGAAAATTTTCTGCAAAATGGATCCCGAAATGTTTGAATGTTGACCAAAAGCGTGCAAGGGTAGAAGCATCGCGTTCGATCTGTGCTCGATTTGAAAACGATGTAGACTTCTTATGTTACTATGGATGAGACATGGGTACATTTCTACGATCCAGAAACAGAGCAACAATCGATGGAATGGCGACACTTTGGTTCTCCAAGACCTAAGAAGTTTCGTGTCCAAAAATCTGCTGGAAAAGTTCTTGCTTCAGTTTTTTGGAATTGCCATGGGGTAATCATGATTGATTTTTTGGATAAGGGTGGAACAATAACTGGAGATTACTATTCAACATTACTGACCACTCTACGGGAAACAATTAAAAAGAAGAGACGCGGAAAGCTATCCAAAGGTATTTTGTTCTTACAATACAACGCCCCAGTACACAAATCTCATGTTGCCATCCAAAAAATTCGTGATTTAGGGTTAGAATTACTAGAACACCCCCCTTATTCACTAGATTTGGCTCCGTCCGACTATCATCTTTTTTCTAAAGTGAAAAAAAGGTTGAATGGTCGTAAATTTTCTTCCAACGAGGAGGTTATAAAAGCTGTGGAGGACTGGTTTGCAGAGCAAGAAGAAACATTTTTTTTGAAAGGTCTAGAGATGTTGCAAATTCGCTGTAATAAATGTATTCAATTAAGAGGAGAATATGTCGAGTAATAAAATATTTTGACATTGAAATTTTGTTTGGTTCTATAGTAGGCTAAGGATTTTTCAATATATCCTCGTATGTCGAACAGTTAGGTACAGATCAAACCGTTCTACTGCACGTGTGACCACCATATTTCACTCATTTCTCAAAATAAATAGGCTCTTTTATGTTGTATCCTATGCATATAATCAACACCAGCCTTTTGTGATCCATCACATGCAAATGAGTTGTTTATATCGCTATTTATAGAACGGTTAGTTTCGGGTATATGACTTTATTGATCATATCAGAACTCTCCCCTAATAGTATCGAATTAACAACAACGATTTCAGTGTGGTAATGAACACTTCGTGTGTTTTAATAAAGGAGAAAACATGAGCCCCAATGTTGAATTGAAATATGGGATTATTTGTGACTGATCGTTTTCAAATCCGGCTAGAATATATCCACGAGTTCTGTTATTCTTCATTATTCCGTTCCAGGAATCTGTTTGTGTTGTCGCAAACCTTTTTGTTTGAATCAGTTCGTTGTTTTGTTTGGTGCCCTTGTTTGGATTTAAATATTTTCCAATGGTTCAATACCCAGAAGGCGATTTGTAGCTCGCATCAAAGTCTAGAGTGGGCATTTCGAATAATTCTTATAGCTTTCAAATTTTTTATGCACTAACAATCAGTGAGCCCACTCAATTTCTGTAAAATTAGGCAGATTTTTCGGAACCCAGCTTTTACACAGGAACAAGCACAAATGGGCAAAAAACATGAGCATATTTTTTCAAGAGAAAGATGAGAAATGAGAAGAAATCAGTATAATAAAACGAATATAAAAGTACAAGAAGAGTACAGGGGAAAAACCGGCCAAGTCACTTTTTGTTACTTTCGATCTAGAGCCATTTTTATGTTTTATATTCACTGTTTTGTGGGCATGTTTCAGATAATTGATCAACTATGAATGGGGATTGATTTGTTGATATAACTAGTTGGAACTCGTAAGTGCCAATGTCGAGTGACTTAGCCGATCATTTCCCTGTTTCCCTTTTTCCTCTGCATATGATATTTTTGATCGTTTGTCATAGCTTACTTAACCGATTTTTCATATGTTTGATATAGTGAAAAGAAAGATCCTTCGATTGGCTATAATTTGCGCGCCTTATTATCTCAAATCTTGCCAAAGAATGACTTAGCTGGTTTTTCTCCTGTACCTTTCATAAGGAAACAATTGATTAAAAGAATTTTATAAAGAGCATTGAGAACATTGATGATCACTGCGATAAGTTCTTATCTGTCCTTAGATAATAACTGCCAAGAGGATGAGGAAGTGGTGAAATTTGGACGCACTCTCAATAAACAACAAACTGTATTTTTTTATTACCTCAAATGTGACACCATTAGTTTTATAAGCCTATTCTGAGAAACTTAGAAGGTTTATGGTCTCCACTCACGAGGCAACGGAACCGGACACAAGCGGCAAAGATAATAAAGGGCTATAAAATCCGGCGCGTGCCATTGCAGATGCTGTCAGTTCCCATGAAGAACATCGGAATTTTTGCAGTTGTGTCAGTCACTTCTACGAAAATTTCCGTAGAATTAGGGAATTCAGAATGTTTCAACGGCATCTCCGATTTTGTTGAATATTATTGCACCAGGTAGTTGAATTCTTATCAGTTTTGCAAAATTGGTTATGCTGGCATTAGATGTCATAAAAAAAACATCTGTTTACAATTCGCACCCTTTGTACCTAGACTGGTGGTGCTTGTACAGGTAGGTACGCTATTTTTACTCTTATTATTATGAGAAGACGGTCGAATTTGGGTAATCAAGATTTTGTTGTGTTTGCATCTGTGATTTCCGCTAAGAATTATCTATTCATGTTATACTCAGTCTCATTCCAGCCTCCTTACTGATAGCTTCCTCATTTTCTGTGTAAATTCATTGTGGTGTGTGACATTTTTATTCAATTTAAAAGGTATGTTTGACTTCCCGTTATTGGTTTCTTTCATAATTTTACCTTACAAATTTTTTCAGCTCATTTTTAAGTTACGCGTGTGGCAGCACTGGGCAGTCGATTCCAGAACATCTTGTAGTTGAAATTCAGAAGCAACTTTGCTTGAAATGAAAGAATTTTTAACAGGATTCATAGAATTGTACAGGCAGAAAATCTGCCTGTGGAGAGTAAAAAGCACAGGATATTCCAACAGATATCTTAAAAATAAGGCCTATGAGTGGCAACGCTGGCAAATTCTAGCAACATAATCCGTCTACCTCTTGTCAAAACCCAAGCGGCACATTTTATTGGCCATGATTTATTGCAGATCGGGATACAATGTTTCCGATTCGGTGTCCCCCGTGGATGGGCACTATTACAGGACATGGTTATAGTCTCGAAAAATAAGATGGATTTCTCAAACTTGACCTGACAATCTTGGTTTGGGTACACTTTCAATAAATCACCCATAAATCAGTCTAAAGGGTGCTCAAACAAGCAACAAAGATTGTAAACCAGGCATGTGGAACAAATATTGCAGTACAAGCGATCGATCCATTGTTGTTGAAAATCAATTTTTCTTTACAACCTATTTTAAACAAGACAGCTCAATTTTGTGGCAAAAAAAACATATTTCTGTGGGTGACAGAATCAGTTTTCTTATGAGAATATACAGGGTTTTTGACTTGTACCTACATATATTTTATTTTATTTACTTATTTATTTATTCAATGGAGTACATGATAGGACTGTAGATTCCTCTAATCAAACGAAACACTTTTTTCCATACCATTTTTTCAAAATTCAGTTTCGTTTGATACAGGTTGTCGAAAATCCATGAAACTAACACTATTCTCTCCATTTATTCGTAACCGATATTTCGAATGAACTGAATTTTGGTTCTAGTTTACTCTATTCATGGTGCATATTCCTCGATAAAAACTTATTCAATACTTCTTCTGGCATAAAAGTTACAGCGTAGTCGACTCATAAATTCATGCAAAAATACTATAGAACACCTTAACGAATAAACGGTTCATATTTTCGAAAAAATCAACCATTTTAGAAAATAAAAGTATTAATGGGTTTTTTCAATAAAACGCATTGTTTTCGGGTTATTCCTAATTGTATACGATGAAATTTGAGGAAAAAACCAATGAATTTCAAGAATAATCTGGATGCTTCCCTGGATTAAATATCATCGTATATAATTTCTTTTCTGGTCTCTTAACAAGTTAACAATGATGTCAGAATGTTTATCAACTTCGTCAAGACTTAAATCTCTATGATGGAAAAACGTATGATGTAGAGATATGTTATAATAAAATCCCACAAAAGAGGGCGATAAAATTGAATTCTAAGAAGCATGAAATTATACATTTTATACGCACAGTTTCTTTTGAAAATTGATTGTGTTTCAGTAAATTACTTGATTCAGATCTCAGAGTAAAATATATTGCAACTCATTCCTTCAGCCATTCACTGGATATTATCATTTCGTTAAAATAACTACGCCACTATTTTGTACACCTCTTTTATAGGCCCCACTAGCTGGGTCGACTAAGTCACGGCCCTCAGATCCTCAGGATCGTATATGATAGGCAATACAAATACGCAGTTATGTACAATGAGAAATACATGTTTTACAAAAATAGTATGAACCTACTCGTCCTATAAAAAAACACTTAAATGATTCAGAAATCATGGTAGAGGTCTTTATACTGCATAAAACGGAAGTTTTACGCCAGTTCAACCTGATTCGTGTTTTATGCGTTGAAGCAGACTCAAGAACGCCCCTCAAACCTTCTTACCTTCCTCATAATATCCATATCAACCAGCATCTTCGAGTGGAAATATTGCTGCAGGAGGACTGAAACTCCGCACTCGTGTTGAGAGGCTACTACAGATACTATACGGAGTGTGCAACGTGGTTATATCGATTAGGCGAATCATGTCTCATTATGTATGATAATGAGAAGTGGGGAAGATGCAGACATGGAGGAAATGGAGTTGGTAATGATGATTCGAGCTGATGGTGGAACAATGAGATTTCCATCGCATTCCATAGCTGTTACTGGTTTCACAGGAAAGTTGGATGAGTTTAGAATAGTTGGCAGTGATTTTCAGACTTCAACTTGTACTTAGGAATCAATATTTCAACGAGGTTATTCAATCGGAATTTTCCAGCATGGGGTAACATCTATGAGTAATCTATATATAAAAAAGAAAGATGTTGGTTACACCATTTATAACTCGAGATCGGATGGACTGTTTTTTATGAAACTTCATATATGGATTCGTCTACGGTCTGGTTATTATAAAATACAATAAAACTTTGAAAATTTCGATGAAAATTTTACTTTTACAGGAAATGCTTTTCCTCCTTTTGAGTAAGGCCACTAGATGTCGCTACAGTTACAGTTACGCTACCGCTTATTCATTTGTACTTCATTTGATATTCTCCGCGTTAGATGGCGATATAAACAAATAGTGTGTACAGTGACTACATTCCCTCTATAGTCACTGTAATAGTGTGTAATTTAAGTTGCCTACAACTATGCGCTGTTGGGCAAAACCAAAATGTCTTAGCGTAGGAGTACAGATGTCTAAAATGATTAGATTTCGTTGAGATATGAGAAAAGTTTCGTCCTTACGACTTCAGATGGCGCTATTCACACATTATGACTGATGATTATTAGTTATTTTTATAGTTTTATTCATTCCAAATAACGTAGTCGTGAAGGTACTATATTTGACATTATCACAATTGAATGGCGATGAATTTGTTGAGGCTTTCTTTTTTCGAGCATTTCGGTCGTCGTGGTTTAAAATTACTGTGTAATTTACATAGGGCTTATAGAACCATGAAAGGCTATTAACAGATCTAGAAGCGGGTGAATATCACAGTAAATTTTTATCGAAATGTCAAGTAAATCGGATTTTGGCGATGAATTCCAATCGTGAGATGTCCATTCTCATCTTTTTTCATAATTTTTAAAATGTTTTTGAACTTCTGTTTGGGCAATAAATATATTTGCGGAAATAATTGAATCAAAAATTGCCATTATTAGTGATTGACATATTATGACATATTATTTTTGTGTGTCTGTTCTGTGATAGCTCATATCCATGCAAACATTTGACAGTTCAAAAATCAGAAAACCAAGCCGTTGATTTCCGATCACCGGTGATTACGATTTGTGAAATCCACCGTAAGTATCATTTAGGCGGAACAAATTTCGCCGGGCCAGCTAGTTAAAAGATATTATACTCCATTCACTTTCAGAGCTCTCTTGGAGAGAAGAATGGACTGCTGTACCAATTATTATCACCACGAGAATTTAAGAATGAAATGGTTGTTTGAAAATAGAGATGAATGCCACAAAGTGAACAATGTGAGAATGGTTCGGTTAGTTCACTTGACAGGAAAATGACTATAACCTAACATTCTCAAAAGACAGAAGGTTAAATGTGTCAGAATGTTATGACCAACAGATACATTATAAAAGTTAATGAATTATACTCAATAAATACATAGGTTACAAGAAATGACAGCTTCAGGCAGTCGAAGCAAAGGAATCTCAGGCTACCCCTAAAACTCCAATGCTCCAAAAATTCAAACCCTTAAGTATGCAAGAGGGTTATTCATCCCAAACACGAACTGTATTCAATTTCCGAGGAATTTCGTACGAATCAAATCCTCCCAGCATCTTCATAAGCCTTTTGCGGCATCCCATTCATCTTGATGGACATCACCATTCGAGCTGAAAATACTCGGTTTCTTCCTCTCCCATTTACTCGGAATTTATTCACTAATTGGATGCCTCAAGTGAAAATTCTAGGCGGTAATGAACATCAAAGTATTTCACGGCGAGGATTCTCCTGTTAAGCTGCTTTTGTCTGTCTACATCCCTCCAAAAAACTACCTGAGGGACTGTTCATGGAATAATAGAAAGTGTGATGATGAACAGGAGATATTGAGGGGGAGATTTAGCTGAGGGGTAAAAGGGATAAAACTCCCTTTAGCTGGATTAACCTTTCAGTTGATTTTCTATGTCCCTAAGCGTTAACAATTGTCTTACTCTTAGACATCTCCAACCTCATTTTGTCCCACAACTGAAAATTAAACGAGTGATTCGCACCAAGATATCGATTATATCTATAAGGGCAGCTGAATCTCCCCTCCAAGATTCTCCCGGATGCAAATACCCTAATTGCTTCTCTGAATTATAACATTTCCCGGTTTTGTAATCGACAGGGAACAAAATAGATAGGGCCATCTCTTAGAATCTGTGGGATATATCCACTAACTCGATTGTTTTTGTTCGTCCCCGAGTCCTGTTGAAGCTGATTTAGGAATATCGGATGAAAATTAGCGTTGAATTAATCATGGGTGTGAGGTTGATGAGATCTTTGAAGGAAATTGGAGTGTGCTCCAGAGGTCTATACGCTATAACTCATCGGATATATGGAAATTCAATTCGAGTAGTTTGCGGATCTGCGTATGTAGTTATGATTAAGTTAGAAATTTATGGTGAAGTTACTCCGCTAGTTGATTCTGGGGGAGAATACTTTGTGAAGTTGCTAATGGTATCAATGTTTCGACATACTGCATCTGTATGTGGTAGTGTCCAAGGCGAGTATTCCATTCACATACAAAGACTGAGCTAGCAGATGCTGCTCAGTCGAAATTCTGTTCCTCCAGAACTATTTCAATCAAATTTGCGGTGGAATTGGTGGTAATTATACGTAGAAGTCTCTTGGAGAAGAGAAGAATAGACTGATTTACCAATTCTGTACTGGTTTCGAATGGAAACACTGCTTCGAATTTATATTCCGAGACCTCCAAAAGGTGGAGTTCGAAACAGGCGAAATCCTGGTATCCGATGTTTGCATCGGAAAGGAGGCTGCCGGTAAAATTGGCTGAACTGGGTAAATAGGTGATTGAAGCGACGATAGAGAAGCGGGAGTTGAAGTTATTTTCGAACTGAAGATGACTTGCAATGATACATTCTGTGTATACAAACAAAATCTCGATGAAATATTTATAATGATTATAATATATCCTTTTTTCAGATCTATTCGATATGGAGATGAAGCGCATCGAGATGAATTGAAGAGAAATGTGAGTCAATTCTCACAGATCATTAGATGTAGTAGAGGTATGCAAACCTTAATTTCATACTTAGAATGAATATTTCCGATAATTTATACAACATCAGTATCTATCCCGAGTATGTGCTGTGAGGAACTTTTAATTCGAATTGATACAAACTTTGTTGAGCGAATTAGAAGTCAAACTACTCCTGCAGTACACCCTTCGCTTTCTGCACTACTCTAGTTTAGAAAGTTAGGCGTAAATTACCCTAATAAATTTGAAATTGTTATTTTCCCAGAGTTAACTTCTGGGACTTGATAGATAGTTGCACAATATCACGTAGGTATTCAGTCTTCGTTAGCTGTAGGAATTTTAATTGAAATAATGTGTGAAAACATTCTTGACTAGGTTTACAAAACTGGATGTGACGCTTTGATGAAACGAAGCTTTAAAGAAGTTCTCTCGGAATGAATCGACCATTCATCATTTCGCCTTCTATTAAATCATCTCCAGAATCTTTCAGCACTATTTCCTGCTAAATGAGAAATAAATGGACATAACTATTCTGTCAGACTCATAACGAATGATCCATCCTTAACAGTTGCTTATATTGGAACTGGATTCATCTTTTTTGCGTTCTGAAAAGCTATTTCCTGGGCGGAAACTCTTCCTCTGTTATCGCGTTTGCGTGAAAAATGAAGTTGGTAGTCATTCTTTCCATTCGCCACAATAGATGTCGTTAAAATTGCACTCTATTTTCTGTAGTGACAACTGGAACGTCTTAATGGTTTTTCATTTAGGAGCACATATATCCCGTGGTGAAAAGCGTGAAATAAGCTTGTTTTCCACCGGAGATTAGAGGGAACGGGATATTTTTCTCGAGAATGGTCCTTCGAGAGAATAAATCTTGAAGGAGTCGTATTTGAATGTACCCCATTTCAACGAATGAGAATTTTAATCGATACTTATCCAAGATATGACGATAGGAATGAGAAGACTGGAAGATATCATGTCTCGTTCTATCCGGCTCGAAGGACCAATGTTCAAAATTACTCGGAATCAGTTCTTGGGAGCGAAAAATTTAATGAATATATCAAAGGCTTGGGAGGTTGACACAAAAATATGATCCATCAAGGTCGAAGTCCTGAGAGAGATTTATGGGTACATTCATTCACTGGAACAATCATCTCATTGTTTCCTTTTGCAAACTTCCGTTTATGAGTGCAGAGACAGAAAAATTGCGAAGAATTATCAAGATGAAAATAAATTGTCGAGACTAATTAAATATCACTCCTTACTGCACTGTTGCATGAAGATATCACTCTTAATTTATTCTTACGATGAAAGTTTCCTTCAAAAAATACGGAGAATTATCTTGATGAATTTATTATGAAGGGGATTGAATGAGTGAAAACTTTGAATTTATTCATTCCATGATTTACAAATTCATAAGAATTTTAACAGAGGATGAAAATTTGAGATATGATTTTAAATCTTGTACATTTTCAACTTCACTCCAGATTTTTGATGTATTTCATTTTTCATACTGTGCTGGCGTTATTTTTCTTTCAATATAGCTACTGATCATTCACTTCAGTGTCAGTTAAGACTCCTTCAATCTGTACATTATGTGGGTTTTCGGCGTGAAAGCTTGTCAGGCCAACAAGCGTCTTAATTTAATGGGCATACCACGTTTGGTTCCAGCCATAGAAATCATAATATTTTATTTATACTTACTCTAGAATGCTAAAACAATTGGGCCGAAGTGTTGTGAAAATTTCAGTATGGTCCATAATGCGCATACGTGCCATCAGGTTGTTTCTGAACAGGGTCGGGTTCATTAAAATTTTATGCTGTTATTGTTGCAGTTGAAAGTATTCAACACTAGTTGTTTTGAACATATTGATAATTTTCAACAGCTATTTGAATGGTAAAATTGGAATCATCAGCGGCTGGAGGATAAGCTGAAAATCTTTCATTATTCCAAAACCTCTTCAGGCGTTGAAAAAACCCGGTTTCGGTATAATAATTAATTCAAGGATCAAGGACGACAAATTCTGGTTAATAAACAACGAATCTTTTGTTAAAGTACAGAAAAAAAAATCAAATGAGCAAAATATACTAATATATCTCTTAGGGAAAGTTATATTCTTCGGTGTTCCTGAAAATAGTGGAAACATGAAAATGCATTGTACATCTGCCAATGCGTTACTCTGCATCGTTTCATGAGTGAATTCTGATATCTACATTCATTCTTCAAGTCATTTTTCTTTTTGAGTTCCGAGTATATTCCAAAATCAATCTGTTATCTGAATGAGACTGCAAAGTTTTACTTCAATATATTTTATTTTCGAGTTCGAATTATCCATTAAAAGATGGTTTACTCACAAGATTTCATGATTTTTCATAATGAATTGCGTTCTTTTGCTATATGAAGAACCAATCTCATGGTGCGAGTGGATAGATATGTGTCAATTGAATGAAAAGCAAAGCGTAAATCATAACAACAAATCAACAGTTTATATGAATGAAAAGGTGCACATAGTTTACATACTTAAGTGGAAAATGAACAGGTCAAGACAAGGACACCACAACACTATACAGTTCATTGTTTATCGGATACGAAAAAATCCAAATCGAACTCAACACACAGCAAAAGCAAAATACACACGAAGAAAATCAAACACGAAATTAACAGTTAAGCACCAGTACACTAGTTTGTCTATGCAGTAAACTAAACTGTGGCTGCAGACTGACACTGACCCGTTCCTGCAGACTGACATTGACCCGTTCCTGCCTAGACTTTCACTAAGGTCATTCCAAAGTCATTTGCCATGAGAAAGAGAAAGCGGTGTTGCACGGCCTGTATCTATTTAGTAAAACCTGCTACATTACTGCTCTAATTTTCTCACCAATTCCACAAATATTGCAATTCACTTATGATATTAATGTGTCTATTAGTCGTAGGAAGTCGCTCATGAGCTATAAGAAAAGTTTGTTACTCAATGGAATATTTTTATTGTTTAATTAGATTGAACTTAAAATAGGACCGACAAAATATTTAGGGACTTGGCATCGTTCTACGTGGAATGTGCTAATGGTGAACATGCGCACATTGTGAATCAGTTGCCTATGCGGCACGTTTTTCGCTGCGGAACTAGAAGGAATTAGCATTCTAGAGTAAGTATATATACAGGGTGGCCATTTGAAAACGAAACAGACGAGATTACAGACGAAATAAATTTTTTCGATAGAAATGCTCGGACAGGTCGATTTTTGTTTCGAGGGGGACAACTTAAGATGTAGGTTACGGACGCATAGCGCAACCCTTGCTATTACAACCCTCACCTCCAATTTTTGAATATGGAAGATGGGGTGAGTGATACCTCATTTGACAGGTATTTTTATACTGATTTCAGCACAGTAATTGTTTTTTCATTTTATGCATTAGTTCTCGAAATATTCATAACTAAGTATTTGAAAATGATGTGGTGTTTTTATGGCACTTGTAGTGTTTTTTTGTGAAAAATCGACATTTTGAGCTTCAAAACATCCATGACTGTGGCTTCCTTCCTCCAATCCACTGACATAGAAATCTTTAATCAAGATGTCGATTTTTCACAAAAAAACAATACAAGTGCCATGAAAACACCACTTCATTTTCAAATACTTAGTTAAGAATATTTCGAGAACTAATGCATAAAATGAAAAAACAATTACTGTGCTGAAATCAGTATAAAAATACCTTTCAAATGAGGTATCACTCAGCCCATCTTTCCTATTCAAGAATTGGGGGGGGGGGTTGTAGCAGCAAGGGTTGAAGCGCTATGCGTCCGTAACCTACATCTTATGTTGTCCCCCTCGAAACAGAAATCGACCTGTCCGAGCATTTCTATCAAAAAAAATTATTTCGTCCGTAATCTCGTCTGTTTCGTTTTCAAATGGCCACCCTGTATTATGATTTCTATGGTTCCAGCTCCTACCTTTGAACTTATCAATGCAGCTTGGTAGGAACCTGCTGCAGACGTGGGGCGCAGGTGGATTGATTCTTCCCGTAGCATCGATCAAGTGAAGGACACGGTATTTCTCTTGAGGCGAGAATAGTATCGCGCGGCTAGGGAGATGTAGATCCCTACACTTATACAGGATGGTTTCTTTTTATAAGATTTTACTGAAATTGTCACACATTTTGTAAAACGGAAAACATCAACGATTGGGTACTTAAGAGAAAGAACGAGTGGAACTCGCACATAAGCAGAATGAGCGATGCAAGAATTGTCAGAATAGCACGTGACAAATCCCCACTGGGTCACAGAGATCCGGGTCGGCCTAGAAAAAGATGGAGTGATAACCTGACAGCTCATTAGGCAAGGGGACGAAGAATGAACAGGCAATTTCGCCTAATTTGAAGCAGGAAGAAGAAGAAGAAAATTTTGTATGTGTATGGAAGCTCTGCTCCTCTCAGGTCCATCCTCATCGTCAAATGCAAACCTTAGAGCTGAACCGATACCACTTGATGCCACTTCGCGAACTACGCCTTGCGACTACCAAAACAAGAGACAAACGTAGATCTCGTCGATTTTGCATGTGAAATTCATTCGAAAATGGCAAATCGGAGCATATTCAATGCTAAAAACTCATTTAACAACAAGAACTACGACGAAAATGAGATCTGGAGCCTGTTGTATCTTTCAACCAATTTAAAGTTACAGCTTACAGGAAAAAGAGCTGTGGAATCCGATTTCCTTCCGATATTTCGAAACGGCGACTGCAGAAGACTGGTAATTCGAACCGAAATCTGATTAAACAACTTGTTACTTTGTAATATTAGTAGTCGGCCAATTTGCATCTTTCAAAATTAAGAAGTCGGTTTTTGCGTCATGTCTGATCCGATGGACTGATTCAGAAGTTCGGAAATGCACTCAGGAGATAATTCGACTAATTAAGTTTTCATCCGGGTCTTCTACGAAATTAGTTGGTAACTTCCGATGGAAGTTTCATCGGAATGTCATTTTTGTTTCCGAAAATTTGCAGGAATTATCTCCCTGTCCGATCGAGAGAAGATAATAATTCAAAATTCATACTTTTTATTTTATTATACTACAAAGTTTTCTACTGCGAATGGTGCCGTAACAGAAAAAAACAGGTCTATGACTTGACCAACCTCCTTTGTGGTTCACCTTGAATCTCAAAAACAATATTTATTCCTGCTCAGTTCGATGTCACCTCTGCCACAGGTTGAACCCTTTATACACGGCTTAAATCGCAGGTCTCAACAAAATACTACCCTCGTCGGACCTAAAAGTGAATTTGTGTTGTGAAGATAAGAACTTTACCCGGTACAAAATTGCACGAAACCAGACAGCCAGCAGATACATCTTGTCAAGTCAGAACAGTCGTAAGTACCATTTCCTACAACTAAAATCAGCTTCAAATCGTTCAATTGTGATGTTCCTCTATGTAAAATCGATGGTGCTAGGCAATTATGATGTCGAAGGAGATGGAAAAGCCGATAGGCTAGCAAGAAGTACATCAAGGTTAACACCTTCTGAAGCTGAGCCTTTCTATGGGCTTGGAAAAGCCCAATATGATTCAGCGCTCCAACAATGACAGTCGGATAACAGAATAACTCTCTGGGAAAACACTCCTAGACTTACTCAGTCTAGGAAATTCGTGATGAATTCACCGACCTGTACCAGTAGGCTCCTAAACCTGCCCAGAGCTGAGCTTCGGATGATGGTAAATCTGATGACGGGGAAAAGTTAGCAGATGAGATTTGTAGGCTTTGTAGATCAGAAGCAGAAACAGGTGAACACATGGTATCCAAGTGTCAAGAGCTGGCTGGCCTAAGAACCATTCTTATGGGAAAACCTACCCTGGATACCCACGAGGTAAGAGCAACGGCTCCTAAGACTGTTGTCGGTTTTATCAACACCATTGTCGACCTCTTTGGGTTTCAATAATGAGAAGGAGAGAGAACAAAGATCTACATGGTCGCAGTTCCGGGAAGGCCATACGACCCTGATTCAATACAGTCATGAAATATAACCATCCTAGAGAAGAAGAAGAAAACGGAACCACTTATATCATGTTAAATGCCCTCTCCAGTATCGTTTTCGGTTTTACAACCACATTTGTTGTTTCGTCATTATTTTATAGGGTTCCGCTTAAGCAATCTTTACTAAACTTCACACGTAGCTTGAATAAGTCATTCATCAACTACATTCGAAATTTGATGTTAAGTCTCTTAATATAATTAGGTTTAAGAAAATGGTTAAGGCTTTACTTATAAAGAATTGTTTCTACAATGTTAATGAGTATTTTTCTGTAAATTAAGAAATTGTATAATTATTTTTCATTGTTTATGACCTGTCCCATACATACATGATTATGTCTTAGGGGATCAATAAAATATTATTATTATTCTTCTTCATCGGTCTCCCGTTCTCAGCTTGAGCTAGCAATTCTTCTATGAACCAGTGAAAAAACATTTCAGTTCCTCCCACTAGTTCACAATTTTCCGCACGATGTTTGCAAATCCACAGCCTGCTGTGCACATCCCGCGATCTTCTGGGATAATTCGATCCCTTGAAGATTTCTCTTCTTCATCCAGGAAGTGGTTTGTCCTCGCAATCGTTCACGTAATGAAAAGCTCGCATTACTTTAATATTCATTTCGCGGCTCCACTGGATACGTGCGTTGCGAGCTCCCCTGCGGGCAGTCCTCCTCACGGTGGTCGAGCCAGCAGGTGGAGTGGCATCTCGATCCTCTGCCATGATATCGGTTTCCACTTCTCGTTCATGGGTTTGCCACCATTTACCCTTGGTGGCCCAGGTAACTCGGGCCGTGGGGACGTCACCCCCCATGTGGCAGGGCAGAAACCAAACCACACCCGTGCGGGATTATTATTATTATTATTATTTCGATCTGAAGCGTTGTTTTGAAATTATCAGAGGAACAAAATTTGAAAGAATCATAATCACAAATGTCCCAGAGTTATAGGCTCTCAAATGACTCTAAGATCCTCAGCTGGTAGCGTCCTAATAACCGAAAATTATTCTTCGAGTTCTAGTTCATCCCTTAATCTCTCATCCCTTTGTAGCCAAAATTCCATCTCTTCCAGTTCCTCTAGTCTAGATTCAAGCCAGATTTTTTTGCTCTAGTTCGTCAGAAACTGCTTTCGTCTTGGAAAATGCACTCAAGAGCTAATTGAACTAATTAAGTTTCATCCCAGTTCATCCAGTAGAGCTATATAATTAGTATTTGGAAGAGGCTGCGGTCAAAGGATCTCGCTCATATCTGCTCTGATAAGAATTCCTCGTCTCATTCATCTCACGCGGTCGTCATGTCATTCTGGCCGACAGAATCCCGAGGGATTATGATACGAATGGGGATTTTTTTTTGTGGGTTGGCGTTTTCTTCGTCATGATTTGGGAAGGGAGAGAAAACGAAACCAATTCACGATGAGCAATTTCTCAAGATAGATAAAGAACAGCCTGATAAATTCAATTGGGTCGACCTCGAATCAATGACAATCTATTTCAGTAATTCGATAATCATGACGACACGTTGTCAACCTCGTAATGAGCTTGGTGTTGTGAACATCACGCTTTCCCTGGAGCTCCCAGGTCGTAACTTTATTTTTGTGGAGACCTACTCTAGCTCTTAACTAACAACTGTCTGCCTTTACCTATTGCTGTGGTATTTATAGACCTGCCCAATGGACTCCGTGGACTAGCGCTTCCCAGAACTTTCTAGTCCCTCTTGTACCTGAAAGTGACCGATATACTTTGAAGGTTTCTGGTTTGAGAAATTCGGGAATTTCCTTGACGGTAGAGAAAGTTGAGGGTCAAGTCCAAGAATGCCATTGTTACAATGTGCAGGTATCTTATGAATTATGGGGGTGACAAACTTGGTTCGACACAGGCACTGTGTCGAATCGCTTTTGTCGTCACAGATCAGGACGTTTCATTATGAGGAAATAGTGTAGCAGGCCAGATCAAGTGTTACTAGCACCAGGAATACCTTCGAGAAGATAGAGAAGCTCTTTTGTATGCATCACTGGAGCTAATCTAACCACACTGCAATGCCTCTCCTAAATTTCAATATGAGAAAAGAAGAGTTCACTTACCTTAGAATACTAACTATCTCTTAAAGTAATTACGATGGAAAGAATTGCTTTAATCCCCACTGATCATACTAAATATCTTGGTGTTATTTTCGACCAAAAGCTCTCTTGGAGCCTGCACCTCAAGGCAGTGATCAGTAAGGGCCAGAGAGCTCTCTTCGCATGCCAGAGAATGGTCGGAAGTACATGGGGACTCAAACCTGAAATTACCAATTGGATTTATAAATCCATTGTGCGACCAATCGTTAGCTACGCAGCTTTCATCTGGTGGCCGCAACCGAAAACACTTACGGGGCAAAAGGCCCTAGACAAATTGCAAAGAACAGCATGTTTGTCCATAACGGGAGCATCTCGCTCTTGTCCGACCGCTGCTATGCAGGTCATCCTGGACCTGCCTCCACTAGAACTATTCTTAGAAAGTGAGGCAGCCAGGTGGGCTCTTAGGGTAGCGAGGGAGCGGAAACTCAAAACTGGCGACTACACAGGCCATCTTCGCATTCTGAATGAGTGTAACTTCAGCGTGACAACGCCAAGTCGCGAACAATGGATTAACGACGAAATGTTTTTCCCTGCAGGGTCTCTCGTGTTTTACACCGATGGCTCGAAGACCGAAGACGGTCGAGTCGGAGCCGGAGTATACGGTTCCTCAATACAACTAGCCTTATCAATGGGCTTTTGTCCATCGGTGTTTCAAGCGGAAACCTTTGCCATAAGGGAGTGCATTGCACACTGCATGGAATGTAACTACCGGAAAAAAAGGATTTATATACTATCTGACAGCAGAGCAGCCCTACTAGCGCTTGACTCACCACTAGTTCGGTCAAAGTTAGTTTGGGAATGCAAAATGTCACTCAACGCACTCGGGCTTAACAATCAGGTCAACCTCGTTTGGGTACCTGGCCACTCGGGAGTGCATGGGAATGAAATGGCTGATCAGCTAGCAAGGAAGGGTGGACTTGTCCCCTTCGTTGGACTGGAGCCTTTCTGCGGCTTCCCAGCAAGCCATCAAGCGATGGCTGTTAGAGAATGGGAACAGGAAAGGAAGAGTAGGTCCTGGCGACTGGTCCAGGGACAGAGACAGGCTAAGTCTTTCCTCTCGTACTCAACGAGCTGGACCAAAAAAGTTCTGGCACTTAGCAAATTAGAACTGAGGAAAATGACGGGCATACTCACGGGACACTGTCCTGTAAATTATCATCTTCGGAACATGGGAAAGGTTCCTGATGATACCTGTCGCTTCTGTCAAGAAGCCACCGAAACAGCTGAACACCTGCTTTGCAATTGTGGAGCTGTCTTCAGGAAAAGGCTACAACATCTTGACTTCTGTTTCTTAAAACCGGAAAAAGTAATGGGCGTGGCACCGAGAAGAGTAGTGAAGTTCATAGAGGCTTTGCTACCTGATTGGTAAACAGCGCGGGGTAGCACAATAGATCTTCAGGTCAAGGTGTTTGCGAGGCTAAGCAAAGTCTAAACGCCCCTCCTTAAATCTAATCTAAATCTAATCTACCTTAGAATAATTATCCTCAACCCAGCCTACGAATACCCAGAGGACGAAGCAATAAAGAATTTCCTAATCTTTCGTCACAAACATCGATTTCCCTCCTGAAAAAAAATTGGAAAGGGTTGGAACAGCGAAGACACTTTGCGAATATGACGTTGTTATTTCTGCAGGATATCGGACTATAGCCATTCCGTATTATACCCAAGTGCATTTACAGCTCACCCCAAAATAGATTAACCTTTTTGTCCCCTCAATTAGTGCTCTATGTGTCCTCACCCAACTGTCCGGCAGTAAGAAAGCTTACCGCTTATAAATCATAAGCCTCCCCATGTCCCCAAACTTTTAGGGTGAGATTACTGGTTGAACCATTCGGCAGTTCTGGCACGCAAATATGCTGCGAAGCATACAGTGAGTCCTCCCATACACAGGATAATACGTTCCTTACGGAAGGGAATCAAGGAGTTCGAATGAAGGGAGAAGGGGTTAAGGGAGGTGACAAAGGAGAGATTCCTCGCTCTCTGCAGGAACTGTCTGCAATGACAGCTAATTAATCATCCTATTTTATAATTGAATATTGCTCGGGGAGGGGTGTCCCACTAACTAAGACTGAGTTTATTCGATTTTCTTTAGGGAATCTCTGCGTTGGAAGTGATTGGAAGATTATGTTATGATCATCACTTTATGGCACTTGTTTTGAAGATTGATTCTTGGGATTTTTGTTCAAGATCCACCTGAAAGATACATGCATGGTGAAATATGACATCTCTCAACTGTTTTTCAGGTGAAAATGCAAATGGATCAATCAGAGTATTGCCATTTTCCCCGTCTTTGTGGTAGAGCTCGAAACAGCCACTGTGAAAGTGTTCATCTTCTGAGGTTATCCATGAATCGAACCATTTGTCGATGTCTTCATATGCGTGGAACTGCTGATGAGCCAGACCATGTACCATCGACCGAAACAAGTAATGAGCTGTGGGCACAATATCTGTGGAATACGGCAGGTGGGGTAGGACGTTCCATTTGAGCTTTTCCAGATAGGTTTCAAAGAGCTTAGCAAAGTGAAGCAGGGCGTTATCATGCTGTAGAATCACTTCGTCGTGCCTCTGCTCGTATTGTAGCTGTGTTTCGCGCAGTGCTCGGCTCAATGTCATCAATTCATGATAGTGCTCCATAGAAAAGATTAAACACCAACCTGGTCCAACCTAATTCACAGCATAACTTCCACAGCGTGAATAGTAGGTCGAGGGGCTGACGTAGAAGCATGATGGGGCTGTCCTCATGGCTTTCTTTTCCTTGGATTGCTGTATTAGATCCATTTTTCCTCACCCGTCACGAAGCGATTAAGCAAACCCTTTTTTTTAGCTGCTGAATCAGTTGTCCACTGCCGAAACCTCCACATATACTTCGTAAACGACGTAAACAGACAAATTACAAGTAACATACGTCAAAATGTCAGCAACTGACGAACAGTGGAAACTAACATATACTCCATTCACTTTTATAAACTATACCTGTTGGCCATGGAATTCTGATACATTTCGACGTGTATATTTTGAAAATGTTAGGTTATGGTCATTCTTCTGTCAGTTGAACAAGAAACGTTGCCGTTTCTACATTTATGTCGTAGTAATTACGTATTTATCAAAATGTTTATTCACCTTGGGAAAATAATGAATTCGAGAAAATATTATGTGAATTCCATAATTCCAAAAACCTGGCGAATGTTGAAGACACTCTTTTCGTCTAAATACTGGAAATATTTCACGTATATAAACCTGGTTGGGAGATTCAGTTATGCTATTCTCTTGTACGGAAATCAAGAACCGAGTGCTGAAATTTTACTGAAAAATAATGGACAAAATAGTCCGTTACTTTGTGATAGTTCATTAGCAAAAATAATAAAAGTATTCGCATAACCCTACAGAAAAACTTATAAACGAACAGTGGAATTCCCCACATTCCAAAAAATAAGCCTACAGAAGAAATTGAGATACCTTTTTGCACCCCTTTAAATACTCCAGTATGAAAATGTAGTGGTACTACGAAACCTGTGTCACTGTTAAACCTTAAGAGAACTAACTCCATTTACAAAGTTCGTGGGAATCTATGTGAATGATAGGTGAACCGAATCAAGAAGAACGTATTTCTAAACTGGGATGCACCTTAGCTTCAGTCTGTTATCTTTGGGTGTAATGACAAGATATCTGGATAAATTCTGCATAAAAACCATCTATCATACAGTATTCGAGTCGAAAGCAAGATATGGAATTATGTTTTATGGACATACTTCGAAGTCAGTTCAAATATTCAATCTCCAGGTGGGTGTTAAACGTCTTAAATTTAATTATCATATCAACTGGCATATAATGATTGGATACAAAACTTGAGAAAACGGTAACACAATGAAGAAATTGGTTTTGATACATAATAAAAAAAACTTCAACAATTTTCCATCACAAAACAATAATTTCCAACATCGTTACATGTATATGTTTCTTTTTGAGAAAGAGCATTAGATTTTTCAATGTATCAAACAATATGGCATGTTCGAAGCAATTACAGTATTAGGAAAACAGATTTGAACAGGACGCCATATATTTTCACCTATGATACATGAGCACAAAGATGAAAACCTCTGAATAAGTATAGAGATTTTGTAATTTTTTTCAAAGAATAGGCTGACATATTCATAACGGACAGAATCTTCTTCAGGAACAACATTTCATCTTTCTTTTGGATTGACACTGACAAAATATCTTGAAATCTGCAACAGAAAAGGAGATAGAAAATCATCAGGAGATAGTATATAACCCACATTTGGTCCTTGACAACGAAGGTCTTCCGACCATATCTGGTCCACCAAGCAATTATTTTTGAGATCCTGAGGTTTACGAAGAAGCTTTATGTCCCTTATAAAGAGAAAGCTTTTTCCAAAGTTTCCCAATTGGTTATTTTTCTATCTAGGTAGTTTGCAGCAACTTCCTCTTCCATATTATCCATAATATAATTCATTTTGTTTGATTCAGTTGAACCTCATTGATCGTAGAAAATCTTCGATACAGTACTAGTTTTATAAGGAGGGTATTCGACATTTTTGCAATACTAGAAAACCCAAATGTTAGGTCTTTCACACTGCATAGAGGGTTCTGTTGAAAAAGGCAGCTCTTTCGCAAAAGTGAGTAGTGTATCAATCGAAAAGTGTTCATTTTTCAAATTATAATTCCAAATTTGTCGTTGCAGATCTTTCTTCAGAATAAAGTCTTCAATCAGTGTCTTTTTGGGTACCCCAATTGTAGGAAATTCTTTGTCGTCTCTTTCACTTAAAATTCCTAATTGTGTTTATGTGCAGCTAAAAATTGAATATCTATTCATATAAAATATTAAACCTTGGTTTTCACTCACTTATACGTCGAAAATGTTGGATAGCTGGTCATGAACTGTCGATACCAAATTATCAGGGTTACTTTTAGAATGCGCAGATTTCAATTCTAAATAGCACTTCCTGATACTTTACCTCTGCTTTTCGAAACTACCTTCGGCATTCTAAGTTTCCAGGCTTGATAATTAATAATTAATAATGGAAAATGAACGCCGGCAACGTCTCCGACATTTATTAATTGACGTAATGCATTCACAAATGCCAACCTGCGATTTTTTCAGGGGGAAAAAACTTGATAAACCTAAAACTTGGCCTCCCGGGATACTTTATAAAAGTGAATGGAGTATAGTCGCAAATTGTCGAATAGGCTGGTCACAAAATCCATGACAAATCAGCATTCTGGATAAAGCAAAAAGCGGTGTCATTTCCGGATTTCACTTGCTCAACGGAGGATAATGTGTGGGAGAAGAGAATAAATGTTTGGCTTTTGCAGTAATTCTGTGACCCATGTAAGAACAGAATTCCTCAATAGTCAAATGAATGATGCATCTCCCAATTGTTTTCATCTTCCATCAAGGTGTCACGCAAAGGTCAGACCCTCACACAGCATCCTTCCAATATCTTCGAAGTCCCCCAGCTATGTGCATCGGGTGTGCAAACAATGACGGTTTGTCAGTAAATGAACACCACTCGTCACCTCAGGCGTCGTGAAACCCCTTTCCATTTCCGTCTTCGAGTTATTCCATAACCGATGCCCTTAATGGAGGCCTCATCCGGAGTCTGGGATGCCCCAGGGGTTCTGTTCGGATATTCGAATATCGTCAAGGTCTATTCTTGGAGTTTGTTAGGAAGCTGAGGTGAAAATAATGAGGGCGGGCTTGGGGAGCACAGTTGAGAGGAGGAAGAAGTTTGGATTTGAGTTGAAGACCTTATTTCTGTGGGGAGAAGTCTGTCACTTCTTGTTGGGGTTGTATGTTGGGAAATTGTTGATAATCCATAGATTAGTTTCGTCAAAGTTGTTTCAGGGGATGAAAATCCTTACGCACATTGTTGGAGATGAAATTGAAGAATGGTGGTTCTAAACAACTCGTGTAGCGGATATTGCTATTGCTTCTGGGACAATTCGACGACCAGTCGTCCAATTGTGTCCTCTTCCTACTCAGTAGAATGTTCCTGCCTTCGTTCGTCTGTTCACTCCTTTGGTGCATATTACTGAAGGGACTCTTCTGGGCGGGCGGCATGTTACATCGTGAACCTTATTCGGCATTGTTGTTCCCGCCACTGGCTGGTTTGAACCTCCCTGGTTATCGACATGTGACGGTATTATTTCTACTTCTTCTGCCGTGTTGATTATTACGATTAAAAATCTTCTAAAACTTTGATTAATCTTCTGATTTCCAATAGTATATTGCGTCTAAGTTTGCACGATTTTCCTCTGTTTGTTAGTGCCGAACAAACGAATGTGATATTGAACAATTTTCGAGTGAATTGCCGCCTAATTTATCTCAACTAGGCTCAGAAAGAGGGTGTATCCTTGTCCTTGTCCTCAAAAAGGCCGACTTCTGTGTGAGAGCCTTCTGGATTTCGAGTTCATCATAACATTCGGGTAAGCGCATTTTCATTCATTGGATTGTTCAATATCAATAAATAATTATCTGAAAGTGATAGCAATAATTGTCTGCGATCATTTAGCACCATATTCAATATACGAGGATATATTGAAAAATTCTTAGCCTACTATAGAACCAAACAGAATTTCAATGTCAAAATATTTTATTACTCAACATATTCTCCTCTTAATTGAATACATTAATTACAGCAAACCTGCAACGTCTCTAGATCTTTCAAAAAAAATGTTTCTTCTTGCTTTGCAAACCAGTCCTCCACAGCTTTTATTACCTCCTCGTTGGAAGAAAATTTAGGACATTTCAAACTTTTTTTCAGTTGGGGAAAGAGATGATAGTCGGACGGAGTCAAATCTGGTGAATAAGGGGGGGTGTTTCAGTAATTCTTACCCTAAATCACGAATTTTTTGCATGGCAACATGAGATTTGTGTACTGGGGCGTTGTCCTGTAAAAAAAATACATTTGGATAGCTTTCCGCTTCAATTCTCTTTAATTTTTTCCTGTAGAGTGGTCAGTAATGTCGAATAGTAATTTCCAGTTATTGTTCTACCCTTATACAATGAATCAATCATGATGGTTGCAGCTCTGCCCTACTATCGATTACAGATGATATTTTGACGGCAACTGATGAAGGCAAGCTGACCATTTTGACGTTGCTTGATTACTCAAGAGCATTTGATACGTTGAGTCACGATGTTTTGAGGGCAGTGTTGCGGTATGTGGGCTTGACGGAGTCTGCACTTAATATGATAGCGGCTTTTCTAACAGATAGGTCCCAAACAGTTGTCTATGACGGGGAGCAGTCGATGTTCTTGAGCATGCTCACCGGTGTACCGCAGGGATCTGTGCTCTCGCCCCTGCTCTTCAGCATCTACATATCGAAGTTCCCAGCTGCCTTTCAATCGTGTACTCAGCATTACTACGCCGACGATACACAGCTCTGCTTATCATTTTACTTAGATGAGAGTCTGCAGGCTGTGTCTGCCTTGAACTTCGATTTGAGTAATCTCATACAGTTCTCTCTCAATCATTCACTCAAGTTGAACCCGCAGAAAACTAATGCCATACTTTTCGGGAGGCAGAAGGATAGAAACATTTTCATCCAAAGGTACAGTCAACTGTTGAAGATAGACAACTGCAATATAGGATTTCAGAATAATGTTAAGAGCCTTGGACTCTACATTGATACAGACTTGAGATTCTCATGTCATGTTTCTCAGATTCTGAAGAGATCATACGCCAACCTAAAGCTCATATTTCATAACCGACATTTTCTTGATGTTCATACGAAGGCACTACTCTGCGATAGTTTGGTCCTTTCCCATCCCAATTATTGCGACACCGTTTATGGACCTTGTATTACTGTATCAGATGCAAACAGAATACAAAGACTGCAGAATTCTTGCTTGAGACTGATCTACGGTATTCGAAAATTCGACCACATAAGTCACAAGCTGAAGGAGATTTCTTGGCTGAATATGGCACAGAGACGCCAGCTTCACTCGGCTTGTCAGTTCTTTTCTGTGGTGGTTCAGAAATCACCACCATACTTGTACAATAAGATTAGATTTCGCTGTGACGTGCACAATGTCAATGTTCGATTTAGGGGAAGACTTACAATACCATCGCATTCAATGGAGCTTTTTAAACGTTCGTTTTCATATAACATCGCAAAGTGTTTGAATGACTTCCCTATTGACTACACGAGCATTGATTCATCATTTTCAAGGAGAAAATTCAGAAAAATAGTGTTGAATATGATCTGGAAACTCTGAGGGGATGCGTAGATGAGAGCATGTTGCTACAGAATGTTTAATCAATAATTAATATTTCTGTGGTACGGGTATACCTCTACAATTTTTACTTTTTTTTTTTTTGCTTCCTTTTTCATGGTTTATTTCATATGTATAGGTATTTTTTTTTTGGGTATTCTTTTGTTTTCTTTCGTAAATTTATTGGTAGTATAGCGTTTGGATTATAGCAGTACTAGTAGGGTTAGTTGAACAGACGTTCGGGGTATTATATACTCAGAACGAACTGAACCTCGCCCTCTATAAATGTAAAAATGACTGTATGCTTATATTAGATAATCAATAAAAGTCCTTCATTATTATTATTATTATTATTACTCCATTGCCATCCCAAAAAACTGAAGCAAGAACTTTTCCAGCAGATTTTTGGACACGAAACTTCTTAGGTCTTGGAGAAACATAGTGTCGTCATTCCAACGATTATTGCTTAGTTTCTGGAAATGTACCCGAGTCTCATCCATAGTAACAATTCGGTTTAAGATGTCTACATCGTTTTCGAATCTAGCACAGATCGAACGCGATGCTTCTACCCTTGCACGCTTTTGGTCAACATTCAAACATTTGGGGATCTATTTTGCAGAAATTTTTCTCATGTCCAAATTGACGTGAAAAATATGATGAACGCGTTCGTATAGGCCAATTCGACGGTCTGATGAAATCATGTCATGAACTGCATCGATATTTTCGGGGACTGACACAGAAACTAGCCTTCCCGATCGGTCATCATCTTCAATGGAAAATTGACTTCTTTGGAAGCTTGCAGTCCAATTTTTCACTGTCGCATACGAAGGATATTGATCACCAAGGGTATTAAGCATATCTTCGTAAATCTGTTTACCTCTTAACTCTTTTAAATACAGGTACTTGATGATGGCTAGATAGTCCAATTTTTCGATTTTTACAATTTCGGTGGTCATCTTTTTTTTTAATTTATTGTGTAACTCTGGTTTACTTTTTTGACGTCGAACTCTACACTGACACTTCTAATAAGTTATTATTCGTTGATAAGGTATCGCAATATTTTGTTAATGCATGGAACTGGTCTAGGCTAACTAGATATCAATACATCCTCGTATACCAGTGTAAGATGTTTTTTCCCCCATTCCATTCAGATCATCAAAATTGGGAAACTCATGCAGAAAATTTATTGTCACACATCATGGATTCGAAATTTCGAATCAGTCATCTCATGTCCCTACCGATAATGTCAAGGTTCAGGGGCAAATCCATCGGGACAAATAGTGTTCAACATTGGTTTGCGAAACGGACATATGTCTTCCAAGGCGGGCATGCTTGGAGATAATCAATCTCGAGTGTAAACGTCATCCATCTCTGTCTCCAAAAACTTCGTATTATGGATTCAAGGAAGTCGAGCTGTGAATGCTTCATGCAGACACGTACCCCTTGAAGTTGCTAGAGGACCGTCCAGTAATGCGGATGAAAGTTTCTTGTAGGAACAACAATCAATCAAGGTTCATTAGGAATGTTGTAGTCAAGGTTGCGAAGAAGATTTTTATTTTATTCCTAATTAGAACGCAAGAGAGAAAAATAAACTGCTATAGCAATTTTTATCACCACGAGAATTGAAGAAAAAATGTACCAAGAATTATTGACATCTCGGGGGGCTTTGGATAATCGAAATCATGTTGCATGGTAATAGTCCATTCAGTAATATTTTGAGTTGCAGAATTCAGGTTGGTGTTGGCAAAAACACTGACGTTTTGTTCTGTCATTAATATTCGAACAAATTTAGCAAATAATTGCCATGTAGAAAATCTTTGGAATGAGGCTCTTGGACAATGTACATTTGATAAATGAAAAGCCTACACCCTGCACAGAGCACGTAGAAAAAGAAATAAGAGAAGATCAGTCAAAATATATGGAATGTATTGCTGATATAAAGCCTTTGATTATGAACATGAGAGTTCTGCCTAGATGGGCAAATATTAACAGTAGTTGTTGAAGCAGAATAATACGAATATTAACATTTTTGATATCACATATTTTACTCCTTCATTGTTCACAAATATTGAAAGTTACAATGTCCTGACGAAATTCTTCATATATAAAATAGATCCATTTGTTAACTTTTGTTTCTGTCTTGAAATCTATTACAATTTTTCCGAACCATTCCCTTTGCAGCAACACGCTTCGAATTATCGACTAGATTTTTCTGGTTCGGCTAATATTTACATTTAACTTTGGAAAGGAACATGCTTTGAATCATCTACGATATTTTTCGTCATCAGACCAGAATTTACAAGCTGTATGCTCCTATAATTAATCGTTCGAAAATGTGTCAATACAAAATGAAGATAATATACTGCTGGTATACAGATTCACACGATGGTAATCCTATGTGATAATTGGGGACATTTTCATGTTCAAAGTGCCTTTGAAAAAATACCATTTGATTGGGAGGTTATATTTATATATCTATCGCTATGGTGAAAGCACAAAAATTTTCTTGGTACTTTTTTGTAACTAGAAATAAAGCTGCGAATGGACTTCCAAGGCCTGCTTTGATGTCATAATTCTTGGATGGACTATATGTATGAAATAGGAAAAATACCACAAAATAAACAAAGGCATGGTACTCACGGTTGGTCTTACTTGAAGAGATGTATCCGCAGGTTTTCTGCTACTTCTCTATGAAACAAAATTTTTTGTAAATGACCGCCACGGCTTTGCTGACATATGCTTACCCTTTGACGAAATTTTCAATAAAGTTATTGAATACATGTGGAGGTATTTCATTGATACAAAGTCCACTTTCACCCTTCAAAGCTTCGATGATTGCAGGTTTATTGGCATAAACCGCTGACTTCAGATAACCTCACATCCAGAACGCCAAAGGAGTTAAATCGCAAGAGCGCGAAGGCCAATTCTGGTCAGCAAATCGGGAAATAACACGACCAGGAGCTAACTCGTGCAAGATCGTTATTTTTTACGGCCGCTATGACTTTTGGCATCGTCCTGCTGAAACCACATGTCGTCAAGATCCATGGCTTCCAAATGAGGCACAAGAAACTGTGTTATCATAGCACGATAACGTTCGCCATTCCCCGTTACTGCTTTACCTTCCTCGTTGTAGAAAAAAACAGATCATAATGTATACCATGACTCCCATCTGTCAACTTTCGATCTGTCACGTCATAATCTTGTGACATTATGACTGTCAAACATTGCGCGCAATTCGAATCTTGGGTTCTTATTGAAACACCCTTTAGTTTACATATTCATGAAGGATTTCACCAAGTATACATAGTAGGTGACATTTCTCAATGTTCTGCATTCTTGGGATGTCTTGTAGGAAATGTCAGATTAACGGAAAGTGCATGCCACTCCACACTTAATGCTATCTCTCCCATTGTAAAGTTCTTTGACGTATGACAGCTGACTAGATGTGCGATAGGTCTGATTAGTCGGAAAAGTTACGAAAAGATCGGAAATCGATCACTACGTCCTGAAGGAAGTCGCAGTGTAGTTCTCGTAAAGGGAAGTTGGCAAGGATTCCTGTAGCGTCTTCTTGTCTTTTTGGGCGAGGATGTATTCCATTAGAGGAAATATCACGTACGCTGTACCTGATCTGGAATTCAGCGTAGACATTGGTTTTTTTGACGGGAATATAGGGTGAGACGACTGACTTTGTTAGGTCGATGAGGAATACAAAAGTGGCGACGAAATTGATACAGGAAGGAATATTGTATAGAAATAACCATGTTTTTATTCTTGCTGTAATGGATTACTGGTTCTTTCGGTTGGGAGTTATGAACTGTTTTATGATTATATTCGAAACTTTTGAGAGTACATATACATACGAGGATATATTGAAAAATTCTTAGCCTACTATAGAACCAAACAAAATTTCAATGTCAAAATATTTTATTACTCAACATATTCTCCTCTTAATTGAATACATTTATCACAGCGAACCTGCAACGTCTTTAGAGCAAGAAATGTTTCTTCTTGTTCTGCAAACCAGTCCTCCACAGCTTTTATTACCCCCTCGTTGAAAGAAGATTTACGACCTTTCAAACTTCTTTTCAGTTGAGAAAAGAGATGATAGTCGGACGGAGCCAAATCTGGTGAATAAGGGGGGTGTTCTAGTAATTCCTACCCTAAATACTGAATTTAAAAGCATGGCAACATGAGATTTGTGTACTGGGGCGTTGTCCTGTAAGAGCAAAATACCTTTGGATAGCTTTCCGCGTCTTTTCTCTTCAATTTTTTCCCCTAGAGTGGCCAGTAATGTCGAATAGTAATATCCAGTTATTGTTCTACCCTTATCCAAAAAATCAATCATGATTACTCCATGGCAATCCCAAAAAACTGAAGCAAGAACTTTTCCAGCAGTATTTTGGATACAAAACTTCTTAGGGCTTGGAGAACCAGAGTGTCGCCATTTCATCGATTCTTGCTTTGTTTCTGGATCGTAGAAATGTACCCAAGTCTCATCCATAGTAACAATTCTACATCGTTATCAAATCGAGCACAGATCGAACGCGATGCTTCTACCCTTGCACGCTTTTGGTCAACATTCAAACATTTTGGGATCCATTTTGCAGAAATTTTTCTCATGTCCAAATTGACGTGAACTCTATGATGAACGCGTTCGTTTGAATTCTTCAGTGCTTCAGATATTCGTTTCAGACCAATTCGACGGTCTGATAAAACTGCATCGGGGACTGATACAGAAACCGGCCTTCCCGATCGGTCATCATCTTCAATGGAAAATTTACCTCTTTTGAAGCTTGTAGTCCAATTTTTTACGGTCGTATACGAAGGACATTGATCACCAAGGGTATTGAGCATATCTTCGTAAATCTGCTTACCTCTTAAACCTTTTGAATCCAGGTACTTGATGATGGCTCGATACTCCAATTTTTCGATTTTAACAATCTTTTTTTTAATTTATTGCGTAACTCTGGTTTATTTTTTTGACGCCGAACTCTACACTGACATTTCTAATGAGTTATTGTTCGTTGATACGGTATCGCAATCTTTTGTTTATGCATGGATCTGATTTAGGCTATCTAGATATCAATACATCCTCGTATATTGTGATTCAAGCTTCAAGCCCGAAGGCTAGAAATGGAATACATGGAGATATAAGAGACAAAGCAACGCCAAGATATTTGGCGGCATTCATAACGTTACAAGGCCATTATCCATATACAAATTCTCGAACCATCTCAATATTCAGTGCGTTGACCTACACCTGCATTCAATTGTTGGCGGCATTGGCGCACAGAATCCCTGACTGCGTCGTTATTCAACGTCGACATTCCACCGAAAACTAACTGTTTTGGGCTGTACAAATCCGGGCGGTTGGCGAAACATGGCATCGGAAACGGAACATATCCGTTTCTCTGGTGTATATTTCACAGTTATAGCGTGTACCAACTGCAAGGCTCCCCTGTAAATCATTATGTCGGACATAGACTGACATACTGGAATGATGTATGCGTGCATATGAATATATCCTCATGCAGATGGCGTTCCGAAAGGGAAAGGACGAAAGGAGATGCTGCATTTGTCATTTCTAGATGTGATATCATTATCGCGTATTCGTGAAAAAAATCTTGGAGAGCAATAGTGATGCGAGAACAACAACTGCATCCTCGAATCGTAAAGAAGCAAAGTGGCAAAAAATATCGCATTTTCCCCTTTTCAGAAGTACCAGAATATCCCATACAAACGTTTATATATAATGCGAAAAGTTTACCAGTTTCTGTTTATGTCTACAAGTTTTATGAAACATGTGCCTACTTGACGGAACAGGAAAAGTTTCAACACATGTCAAGATTGAATTTAGGGATTTTGGATGAATCCTAAAGCTGTAGCTTTGGAACGGTTACAGGGGGAATAGTTGAAATGTTGGACACTCTTAAAGTTCCACGAACTTGTTTGTGGATAGTTTCTTTGGGGGGAATACTGGTCTCGTCCTTCAATTTAGGAGGATGTAATCTGCGGTTTCGATATGTTCCTTGACCCTTCTATCCCTAAACTTCGGATGGATATCTCAGAATTACAAGACTCATTGGATCTCAAAGTTCAATCCTACAAAAAGAAATATAGGAAAGCCCCAACAAAATCTTCGAATTCACATCAACCAAACTCCATTTCGACCTCAAACTTATCCTGAACTTATCTCTCTGGTCCTTTATTGGCTTTTTTAGCTCGTTTTGCTAGTTGAATGTCCTTATATTAGAACAAAAATGCATTAACTTCGAATAAAGAAAGAGTTTTCTTCGAATAATTAAATCAGTTTCAAGAAAACATATTATACAGTCGTATACTCAAACCTGAAATTTAAATGTAAAAAATTATTGCTGGTATAAAAATATGTCTTCAACGTATGAGATAACTTCTCTTACATATGAGGATTTTGAGCGCTTCAGATGGAATGTACAGATTAGCCTAGGTTGAGCGTAGGGTTGTGGATTAGCGTAGGGTTGAGGATTAGGGTAGGGTTGTGGATTAGCGTAGGGTTGTGGATTAGCGTAGGGTTGTGGATTAGCGTAGGGTTGTGAATGAGAGTAGGGTTGGGAAAAGCAAAGGCTGTGGATTAGCGAAGGGTTTCCACGTATAGTTGTTATTGATAGGCCAAATGGTTATTCTGAAGGATTAGAATGAGTTGAAGAAATTTCACATTGAATAACAGTTATAGAATGTCCAGGGTTTTGGTGCTGATGACAAATATGGTGTTTTTTGGAAGTCTTACCCGTTGATCATGTTTTACATTGTTAATATGCGGTCTTAGCAGTGTAATCATGAGTTTCATTTCTGAAATTCAGATCTGAAAAATTATTGTTGGTTCGAAAACTTGTCTTCAACCTATGAAATAACTTCAATTCCATACGTGGTTCAGCGTAGATTAGTCAATTAGCATTGAGTTGTGTATTAGCGTAGGGTTGTGGATTAGCGTAGGGTTGTGGATTAGCGTAGGGTTGTGGATTAGCGTAGGGTTGTGGATTAGCGTAGGGTTGTGGATTAGCGTAGGCTTGTGGATTAGCGAAGGCTTGTGGATTAGCGTGGGGTTTTGTTCACGAGCTCACAGAACTTCACGTATAGTTATAATTGATCGTCTAAATGGTTATTCTGATGGATTCGAATGCGTTGAAAAACTTTCGCATTAAATAACAGCGTTAGAATGTCCAAGGATTTGTGATTTTTCAACTGAGTTTATTCTATAGAACCTACCACGAAATTAGCATGCTATGAGGATTCGATAGAATGAAGCATCATCTTCATTTGTGGACAAAACCTCATATGCTGAATTTTTCACGAGATTAGAGAAACCTGATTATTTAACTGACGCGAGCTATGAATAACGAATGAATGAGAATTCCAGTGTGGCAGAACGAACTTCAAGGGAATAATTCATTTCAGAGACGACTCGTCTTTTTTGCCCCCATCTGAGGTCCCGCAGAAACGACTGGTTTCTACCCACCATCGACTCGTCCACGTTTTCTCTTTTCTCTTTCAGATGCACCCTCTATGGCCGCACTCACAAGTTTCGCTGATATTTTTTGCCCATTTCCACGTCCAGGCTGTCAGGAGCCAACTTTGTTTTGAGTTTATTTGCATTGTTGGAAGTTTACGATATTTGACATTTGCACGGTGCTTTTGGCAATTATTCCTGCCATTGTAATTGGAATGAGTTCGTGGAATGCGAATGTGGTGATTTCTGAACCGAACGACAAACCTTTTTTGGTCGAGATGAAATTTCGTATTCAGATGAAGAATGTCGCATTCAAGCTACATGCGGAATTTCTTCTAGATGGCGTGACCAGAACCGTATGAAATCTGAACGACAGCTGTCAATTATTTTTGACAGCTGTGATTTTTGACAGCTGTAATTTTTGACAGATGTCATTCTTGAAAGCTGTCACCAATCGTAACACAATTTTTTTCTGCTTTTTCAGCTTCGTTGAACTATACATTCATTGTCTGTCAACTAAGAACCCAATTAAAACTTTATTCATGCGATTCTGTACACACAATCTGCGAAGGTAACCAGAAAAAATTTGTTTACTCCGGTTATGTTGACTCTTCTTGCGCAATAACCACGGGCAATTCTCTAACGTCATGTTTACTTAACAAGTAGAAAACTAGTTCCGTGGAGTTTTGTACAAACTCACAGCGGTTTGTGTTTCATGTCACCGAACCACAAAGAAATAAAAAGATGGAAATTCGAGCGATTTGTCCTGCATCAAGTTTACTGCGCTACCTAAAGTTGCCAAAGTGTTATGGATGATTGAGTTAATGTTTGGTGGGTTTCGAAATAGGTTCGTAACTCATTAAAGTAGATGCGAGATATGCTATACCCTGTTTCGATAGCATGAAACCGAAAATTGAAATTGGAGAGCTTGTGGGTATTGAATAGTTTGAAATAGTAGTATGTACATTGAGTAAGAGGATTGTTCCATATCGCATTTCATTATTGGTGAATACAATCCTCAAAATGTCAATTTCATCAAGAATTGAACGAGTTTAATTTTGAAGAATTTCAACCTCAAATCTGGAGTATTCTGGGATGAACTATATAAAGCGAGAAATCTATATATATATTAAAGAAAGATGTTGGTTACACCATTTATAACTCGAGATCGGATGGACTGTTTGTTATGAAACTTCATATATGGATTCGTCTACGGTCTGGTTATTATAAAATACAATGAAACTTTGAAAAAACCTATGAAAATTTTACTTATACAGGAAATGCTTTACCTCCTTTCCAGTAAGGCCAGTAGATGTCGCTACAGTTACAGTTACGCTCCGCTTATTCGTTTGTACTTCATTTGATATTCTCCGCGTTAGATGGCGATATAAACAAATAGTGTGTACAGTGACTATATTTCCTCTATAGTCACTGTAATAGTGTGTAATTTGAGTTTCCTACAACTCTGCGCTGTTGGGCAAAACCAAAATGTCTTATCGTAGGAGTACAGATGTCAAAATGATTAGATTTCGTTGAGATATGAGAAAAGTTTCGTTCTTACCACTTCAGATGGCGCTATTCACACATTATGACTGATGATTATTAGTTATTTGTATAGTTTTATTTATTCCAAATAACGTAATCGTGAGGGTTCTATATTTGACATTATCACAATTAAATGGCGATGACTTTGTTGAGGCTTTCGCGGCCATCCATTGATGTCATCGGTTGTTTTTTCGAGCATTTCGGTCGTCGTGGTTTGAAATGGTCGAAAAAAGAACATATGACATTAATTACTGTGTAATTTACATAGGGCTTTTAGTACCGTGAAAGGCTATTAACAGATCCAGAAGCGGATGAATATCACAGTGAATTTTTATCGAAATGTCAAGTAAATAGGATTTTGGCGGTGAGTTCCAATCGTGAGATGTCCATTCTCATCTTATCTCATAATTTTTAAAATGTTTTTGAATTTCTGTTCGAGTAATAAATATATTTGCGGAAATAATTGAATCCAAAACTGCCACCATTAGTGATTGACATATTATGACATATTATTTTTGTGTATCTGTTCTGTGTGATAGCTCATATCCATGGAAACATTTGACAGTTCAAAAATCAGAGAACCAAGCCGTTGATCTCCGATCACCGATGATTACGATTTGTGAAATCCACCGCAAGTATCATTAAGGCGGAACAAAGTTCGCCGGGCCAGCTAGTATGGTAATATCTTCAGTTCGGAGCAGTCAATCGTCCGGTTACAACCTCTAAGATGCCTACGGCAGTTGTTGGGAAATTGTTAGGGAAAATTTCTATTGGACCACTAAGGATCACTCTAGATTTAAAATTGAATTCGTCCTTGAAAGGATACCTTCATAATATACCTTCAACATCGTTGGCAGTACCATCTGAAACTTCCCTTTCACCAGCTTCAGCCTCAATTTCAACCCTGTCAGCTGCAAAATTCGCTTTCTTATCATCACCACAATGATGATTTTGTCGTCGCCAAAGGCCAAACTTATTACCATAAAACATTGGTCCTTTGAGCCGAATAAAAGAGATTAACTTTCTGCATACTCGTTAGACTAATTGACCAAGCATTCGGCTCAGCTCATCAATTTGTCTAGTTCGTGCAGAGTCGTTTGCAAATCTTGTAACTATTGCACTGAAGGTAATAAGATCCAAAAAGTCACATGCTTGTTGAATCATCGCGTTCAGCAAACCGGAAATCGCCAGATATGCCTTCCTGCTGCATATGAATGTTCACATCATAAAACTACATTCTTCTCGTCTCCATTTCATTTCATGCCCCAGGCTCTTTTGTGAGGAAAACTGAATTTTCAGCAGACAAGAATTACAGATACGACAATGTTGACTGTTCGTCCCATTTAAACGAAGTTTAAGACGTATTCTGTCCTTTTACAGCCACTTCCAATGGATCTACGATGAAATGAAGCCTGTCTGAGATATGAGGCCATCTACTTTGCAGCTTTCGCATACGGCGTGCGGAGTGATTTTCCTTGTAGCGAATTAAAGCTTTTAGCCCGATAAGTACCAATCTGAATACTTCGGAATTCATTCAGAATGACGCTAATTCATTGTGGTGTCCTGAATTCTTCCCCACCCGGGAAACTCTTTGTGGTAACGGACGCTGAATGAAAACGGTTTCGAAGGTTGCCGTCTGGTTTTTCTCAAGGCTTTCAACTTACAATTCATGGGGTCTGAGAGTAATTACTGGTGCTGGGGGCATTTCCTTTGAGGGGAGAAGCATGAATTTTTGTGTTATTTCCGCGTTGAATGCCGGTCTTTGCGAAATGAATACATCGACTCGAATCTGTGGAAACGCGCGTTTTCTCAACTGGGGAAAATTGTCTGAATTCAGAACGGAAAATTGAATTTTCAGTCGAAAATAAATACCAACTAATACATACAGATCCCAAAGATACCCTTGCAACTTCATTTCAAGAAATTGTGACTCCCCTTATTCCTCTTTTGTTTAGTTTCAATTTATTTGTATTTAATTCTTTGTATTTGTTGATTTTTGTTTGTTATTGTTCGTTTGTGTATGCTGTTGTTAGCTCCTGTTTGTTTTCATATATTTTGGCTTCTCAATTTTGTTCTTTCCCCACTTGCGTTTTTTTATCAGGTTCTGTTTGTTTTTTTATATTCCGTTCGTTTTTTTGTTTGTTTTTATGTTTGTGTATCTAAAGTGTACAGGAGGAAGGCAAATTTGTATGCGGAATTAGTTTCAGAAAGTGTAAGTGAAAGATTTTTCTCTCAATCTATTAAGATGAGACACGAGTGTAGCCATATCTGTAGAGTTGTAACTCCTGCATGTAGGATCTTTCTGGCTTGACTTCTGATATGGTCCTGAAATGCTCAAGTTCTTCTGGTGTTACTACGGGGTAAACTTGCTCAGGGAAGTTGAAACCCTGGTTGGACCTATAATAAGGGTATTTTCAGATTTGGTTAGTTTGGGTTAGTTTAGGCTAGGTTGAGTTGGGTTAGGTTGCAGTCACATAATACAGTGTATATTTAAAGGTTTGTTCCTGTTTGTTCTCATATATTTTGGCTTCTCAATCATGTTCTTTCCCCACTTGCGTTTTTTTGTCAGTTTCTGTTCGTTCTTTTATATTCCGTTCGTTTTTTGTTTGTTTTTATGTTTGTGTATCTAAAGTGTACAGATGGAAGGCAAATTTGTATGTGGAATTAGTTTCAGAAAGTATAAGTGAAAGATTTATCTCTCAACTTATTAAGATAAGACACGAGTGTAGCCATATCTGTAGAGTTGTAACTCCTGCATGTAGGATCTTTTTGGCTTGACTTCTGATATGGTCCTGAAATGAAAGTTCTTCTGGTGTTACTAGGGGGTAAACTTGCTCAGGGAAGTTGAAACCCTGATTGGACCTATAATACGGGTATTTTCAGATTTGGTTAGTTTGGGTTAGGTATGTCTAGGTTGAGTTCGGTTAGGTTGCAGTCACATAATACAGTGTATATTTTAAGGCGAGTCATTTTACCGACAATTTCTTTTATGAAATGTCCAATTCAAAAAATTTATAAGAAATTTTGGGCATCGATACTGCTGTACAAGCGTCCTTCAAACGGAAATACTTGCAATCGGAAGATGTCTAGATATAAATCTAGAAAGAAACTATCAGAGATGCGATATAGCTATTCATACAGATAGTCAAGCTGCCGTTAAAGCACTGAGCTCCTGTGTCATCGATTCAAAACTGATTTGGGAGTGCCGGAACAACCTCAATGAGGTAGGCAAGAAGAGTAAGGTCTTTTTAATGTGGGTGCCTGGTCATTCGGGAATCGTAGGAAACGAAGAGGCCAATACACTTCCCAGAAAGAGCGCACAAACGCCACTCACTTCCTTCTGTGGTATAGCCTGTATATCGTTTCTCATTTTAAGACAGTGATAATTCAGTCGATGTCATTCATTTGAGAACCAACCCTTCTGATATACGTTCAATGAGGCTAAAACAGAGATTACGGTTGAGTTGTTACAAGTTTCATAAACATTGAGCTATTTCTGACCAATAATAAAGCGCATACATCCCTTGACACATCCGCATATCCGATGCATTCCTGCACCTAACAGAACTGAGCTAGCTGACCTCACATCCGAATAGTTAACGTTGACATCAGAACCGAAACAATGTCGGACGCCAGCAAATTTCATCGTTGCCGTCAACTCAGCGAATTGTTTGACGTTTAGGAAATACGAAAAAGTAGAAGGCTTCAATGAAATCCTACATGGGAATCTCTCCATCCTTACCGACGACAGAGCAAACTATTCAATAGCAGCCGCCTCTGATAGCGTTCAGGATATTCCTTTGTGAAGTTTCGGAGAAGTTAAGAACAATGCTGAAGACTATATGGGACTTTGGAGGTCTGAAGATCCAGATATTTTCAGGATGGTGTGCAATTATTCGGGATTGTTGAATGGAGTTGGTTGAACTTACGGGACGGTTATCTCAACGAGTCCTGAAACGGTTATTGTGTTTTGAGAACGATGTTTCTTCAGCTCTATCAGAGTATTAGGGTTCGAATGAGAATCTGAATTTATTGAAGCCAGAAAAAAGGAGGTTTTATAATTGATGAACCGATTGGGAATTCGTGCATTGTTTTTTCATAGAAAGGTAATATGTTGCAGAATGGTGCAGTCGCCAGTCTTTCAGTCAAAGGCGTTTCTTGTTCCAATTGCTGATATCAGTTAACTATGAAGTCAAACGTAGTGGTGACTGCATTATAATGGAGTATGAGGTTTTAGAAGAATGAATTCACATCAAATGCACATCGAAAGACTTGTTGAAGATAAAAGAGAAACAATAAAAAATTAATCAGAAAATGTTAAACTAACAGAATAATACTGAAATCATATGGACGCAGAGAACCTCTGGAGACAATGGTAATGTGACGTAGGAAGTGAGGGTAGATTCTATTGAATATACGAAAAACCGAAAGATAAAACATTGACCTCGAATAAAAAACACCTATAAACATTCTTCTCGATAGAGTTGGAAAGACATCAATGTCAGCCCAAAGGAACAATACCCTCACCCCCAATAACAAAAAGGTCTTTTAGGCATCCATAGATTCCGGAGCTGTACAAGATATCCAAAAGCCATATCAGTAAAACCAAACCGTCATAAAAGCGTTGGGAAATTTTCCCCTTTAAGATTCTCCCCGAACGACTCTGTTTTCTCCATAGTTACGGGGTGGAGAGATGAATTGAAACCCGTCAAATTAAAGTGGGAGTATTCGAAATGAGTTTAGGAATAGTTTTTGGTGCAATATTCGGAAAATTGCTCCTGGAACTGAGTTTCAAACAGAACCACTTGGAATAACCCGCTGTTTCCAATGTTTTACTATTTACGAGGTATTATATAACTGAAAACATGGTGGAACAGCATTCGAACTGCGTAGAGAAGCAGGTAAATTGCATAGCTGAATAAGGGTGAACAGTGTGGAAAAGCCAAATGGAATAAATCTTAGACTATAGAAAGAGGAGATGCGTCTTTCAATAATAAAAAGTGGAGCCATTTTTCAAAATCATCAGAACTAATCTGGTAACTGTACTAATACGAAATCAAAATGTAGTAAAAATTTTTGCTTTTTGACGTTCTTTGAATTTTCTAATAAATAAACAACAAAATGAGAAGTTAATTCATTTACTTATTTCTGCATGAATGTCAGCAATGAGTATTTGTTTCTTCAAATATTTTGCCTCAGACAATGGATAGGCACGTTATGGCAGCTCCGTTTTCTGAATCTGTGGCCAGCTCATTCATTTATTTCGTACAACTTTATTAATTCTGTGTTGAGAGTGACGTTTTGAACAGTGTTGCCAACGCGATGTCGCGTTTCATTTTGTATGAAAAGTGAGATTTGGATTTATTTCTGAATGTTATTAGCAAAATACATCTGAAAAATGGTTCGTGAGTGTCTTGTTTGTGGTATAAATTGGACCATTTGAATCCTTATTTGAGTTTACATAGGCTCTTATCATTCTATCGAATTCTCTTCTGATATTCAGTGGAGGAATATTTGGTTATCAATTCTGGATTTAGCAGACTCAGAAATGTTATCTTTTCCATATTTTCTGCAAAAATCGAAATAGAAAAAAAGAAAGAACATCGACGTCGATAAAATTGCCACTCGACGATGAAATAATACAGAAACTCACACTGTTCGAACTGTTCGAAGGAAACAATTGATCCTGATTAAGATTTAGATATCTCCAAAGGTTCGCTTGCAATATAGAAAAAATAAATCCTTGAAATTCTTCTTCCATCATCGATAACTACACTATCGAAAATATTTATGAGAACATTGTCCGCTTTATGAGCCAATATAACAAGCTCACGGGGCTTCTATGATTTATGTGAGGCTTATAAAAGGTGAGGCCTAAATTCTCTTTTATACACTCCGCAGTGTTCGCCCCAAGTGCTGTATTCTGTAAATTAAATTATGGAGAGGGTTTTCATATTTCCAGCAAGATTTATAGGGATTTTCAGTATTTTTTCTGGACTGGAACAGAAATATTCGATTCATAAATATTGTATAGCATATCTCTGATGAAGTCCTGCCTCCATCATACGAGGATACATAGAAAAATTATTAGCCTACTGTAGAACCAAACAAAATTCAATGTCAAAATATTTTTCAACCCAACATTTTCTCCTCTTAATTGAATACAATCATTACAGCGAACCTGCAACGTATCTAGAATTTTCAAAAAAAATAAGTTATCTTGCTCTGCAAACCAGTCCTCCACAGCTTTTATTACCTCCTCGTTGGAAGAAAATTTACGACATTTCAAACTTTTTTTCAGTTGAGGAAAGAGATAACAGTCGGACGGAGCCAAATCTGGTGAATAAGGGGGGGTGTTCTAGTAACTCTAACCCTGAATCACGAATTTTTTGCTTGGTAATATAAGAATTGTGTACTGGGGCGTTGTTCTGTAGAAACAAAATACCTTTGGATAGCTTTCCGCGTGTTTTCTCTTTAATCTCTTCCCGTAGAGTGGCCAGTATTGACGGATAGTAATCTCCAGTTATTGTTCTACCCTTATCCAAAAAGTCAATCATGATTACTTGATGGCAATCCCAAAAAACTGAAGCAAGAACTTTTCCAGCAGATTTTTGAACCCGAAACTTCTTAGGTCTTGGAGAACCAGAGTGTCGCCATTCTATCGATTGTTGCTTTGTTTCTGAATCGTAGAAATATACCCAAGTCCCATCCATAGTAACAATTTGGTTTAAGAAGTCTACATCGTTTTCGAATCGAGCACATATCGAACGCGATGCTTCTACCCTTGCACGCTTTTGGTCAACATTCAAACATTTGGGGATCAATTTTGCAGAAATTTTTCTCATGTCCAAATTGAAGTGAACTATATGATAACGCGTTCGTATGAAATCTTCAGTGCCTCAGATATCCGTTTTAGCCCAATTCGACAGTCTGATAAAATCCTGTCAAGAACTGCATAGATATTTTTGTGGACTGACACAGAAACTGGCCTTCCCGATCGGTCATCATCTTAAATGAGAAATTTACCTCTTTTGAAGCTTGCAGTCCAATTTTTCACGGTCGCATACGAAGGACATTGATAACTAACGGTATTTAGCACATCTTCGTAAATCTGCTTACCTCTTAACCCTTTTAAATACAGTTATTTGATGATTGCTCGATACTCCAATTTTTCGATTTTAACAATTTCGGTGCACATCTTTTTTTTTCAATTTATTTTGTACCTCTGGTTTACTTTTTTGACGCCGAACTCTACACTGACACTTCTAATAAGTTATTGTTCGTTGATATGGTATCGCAATATTTTGTTTATGCATGGAACTGGTCTAGGCTAACTAGATATCAATACATCCTGGTACCAATAGCCCTATTGGCATGAGCTACACTAGGTGCTCAATTGCAAAACAAATTTTCAGATATTGAATCAAAGTTGATTGTAAGAAAGTCAAACAATATCTGATCGAAAAATTTTAGAAACGCAACCGACAAGAGTTTACTGAAATTGAAAAAGTTACAAAACGAGGAGCAGAAAGCCATTCATATATGGAAAAGTAAACATTGAATATCAAATAAATCAATATTTGTTGGCCAAGAATCAATAACTTGCGAAACGGTCTCAAAATTCTTGAACTCCTTAAAAATGCCACAGATTTCGGAACCAGCAGTTTTGTGAGAAAACATAATGTAATAAAGAAATTATTAAAGAAAAAAAACAAAACCCATCTAGAAAAATATTGGGATATAAAAAAACAAGACCTATATTTTATCAATATAATTATGAGAGAAGTATATATAGGGTGCGCTACAGAATGGAAATATCATCCAAACTAGATTGAGAAAAGAATGTCTACATACATTGTGAAAAATCCAATAAACTTGTCCATGTGTTTTTACAGTAAATAATGCCGAAAGAGACATTATTCTGGACAATGTAGAGGAAATATTTTATGAAGTTGGAATTTTATAGCTCCAAAACTGGCGACAGTGTATTCCTTGGATGCGACAACATCATATCGTATTTACGAGGTTCATGAAACCATTGAGTTGTACGTAACAATGCAGCCACGAATATTTTGATGTCGAAATATTTGCAGAATCCAGTAAAAATAAATTTTTATGAAAATTAGTTTGTTATTTCATGCTTTTTCGATTTTCATTTTCGTTATAGTCCAAATCATGTGCATCCGTAATTTTTTAAATATTATTGCAAAAATTATCTGGTCCATATCGTATGGATTAGCATACATACATATTTCTATTCTAAATCAAGCGGTCTCATTCAATTTACATTTTAGTATATTCGATAGATTGTTTGGACATAAAAACAGTATAAATTGTGATGAAAATAAAATAATGGCTGAGGGGTAATTCATGCTCAAACATATTATATCGAAGCAATTTGAATGGAAATTATTGAATAAATATTATATGCACGTGCAAAACGATCCAAATATTGACCTATATGACTCGTATGTTGCCCAGTCGAAGTCTTCATCAAATTTGAATTTCAATAAAATCAATTTGATTTTTTATAGATTATGCAATGAGTATTATTGTAATTGGAGGACAGTCGATTTATGTAACATAATTCACCTAATTCCCTGGATGCAAAATTGAAACGAACATCGATTTTCCATGTTACGTCATGCCACTTTTGGAGTAACTACTCAAAACTGAATTATAATGAAAGCAGCCAATGATGTTATGAGAGAGGGTGAGTTTTGGACATATATTTTAACTGTAGATCCCTCTCATCAAACGAAACACTTTTTTCCCATACCATTTTTCAAAATTCGGTTTGGTTTGGGAGATACAGGGTGTCGAAAATCCATGAAAAACCCTTTTCTGTTCATATCATCGAAACCTATACGTCGAATGAACTGAATTTTGTTTGATTGTTCATTCTATTCATGGAGCATATTCCTCAATCAAAACTTATTCAATATTTCTCCTGGTATAAAAGTAACAGCGTTGTCGACTCATAAATGCATGCAAATATACTGTCAAATCACTTGAAAAAAATGAGCGGTCCATATTTCCGAAAGAATCAATTATCTTAGAAAATAAAAGTATTCTTTGGTTTTTTCAATAAAACGCGTCGTTTTCGAGTTATTCCTAATTGTATACGATGAAATTTGAGGAAAAAATAATGAATTCCAAGAATGATATGGATGCTTTCCTGGATGAAATATCATAGAATATTTTTTTTTCTAGTCTCTTAACAAGTTAACAATGTTGTCAGAATGTTTATCAACTTCGTCTGAGACTAAAATCTCTATGATGAAAAACGCTTGATGTAGAGATATGTAATAATGAAATCCCACAAAAGAGAAAGATAAAATTGAATTCTAAGGAGCATAATATTATACATTTATAAGCACAGTTTCTATTAAAAAATCTGCCATCGTCTCCTCAATACTTCTGTGAAATATCACTGAAAATGAGTTAGGTTAGGTCACTGACCTCGAATCCTATGACCTAGGTTAATGGGGTTAGGTAAGTTTAGTGAGGAAACAATTTTTTATGTGATACTTGCGGGAAATCGAGGAAAATATGAACAAATTATTAGTGTTTACAAACTAATCCTCAGGAAAATGAAAGAAGGAACTTATTTTGGTAGGAGAAATATGGCTATTCAATTGCAGAAATAATCGGACAGAACTTAGTGTTTTTGTTAGGAAATATCGTGTTTGTAACATTCTTATTCGAATAGGGTTAGTGCTTGCGTATTTTTCAAATGGCTATATCTCTTCAACAGAGCCGAATCCGGAAAAATGGAAAATGAAAAAAAAAAGGGTTTCTCTTGGCCTCAGGAATCTACAGTTAAAATACACTGCGCAAAAAAATTAACGCACATTCTGAAAATCTCAATTTGAATTATGAAAGTTAACTCTACATTGACTTTATAACTTATTTTTCATGTTCTCTCGGAAAGGTTTTGAACGAGACAAGACACATTGAATGGAAGAAAAATTCAGGATTTCACCGAATCTTATGTGAAAGAAGAGAAATGAACAATTTTCAAAATACTGAAATGCTGATAGGTGATTTAATACTCGGTATTTGAACCCCTTGCGTTAATTGAGTGATCTTAAAATGTTCTGATGTAATCCTTCCCAGATTTCTCCGAGAGAGTAGCTGGATGATTTTCTGAACTTCTCAGCCTTCTATTGAGGTTGTCCCAAACCTGCTCCATCGGATTGAGATCTGGACTTCTTGCTGGCCATTCCATTCGGGAGACTTCAACTTCTTCAAGGTACTCCTGAACGATGCGCGCACGATGGGGTCTGGCATTATCGTCCATAAAAATCAAATTTTTACCAATGTATGGGGCAAATGGCACTGCATGCTCTTAAAGAATAATCCTTATATACTTCTCAGCATTCATAGCTTCATTATCAACGACCACTAGGTCTGTGCGAGCAGTCAAAAATATTCCACCCCATACCATAATCGATCCTCCCCCGAAACCAGTAGTATTCAGGAAATTGCACTGAGCATATCTATCATGTGGACGTCTGTATACAAGAGAACGTCGATCACAATGGTAGAGGCAGAATCTAGACTCATCTGTGAAGAGAACTCTTTCCCAATCGGCCTCTTCCCAATGGATATGCTCTCTCGCAAAATCCAAACGCGCCCTTCGATTGGCTGGGGTAAGATCTGGGCCTCTTGCCGCGACACGAGGCCATAAATCATATTCTCTGAGGCGATTTCTTATTGTCTGAGTGCTAATTTGCACCTCATGAGTTTGCTCAAGCTGACTTTGAAGGAGGCGAGCGGTTGCAAACCGTTGTCTCAACGAAGAAACTCTCAAGTAACGTTCTTGAATGGCAGTTGTTACCCGTGATCTACCCTGTCCTAGTGTCCTGGTCTTCAAGCATTCATACCTGTCTCCCTGAATCGCTGCAACATTCTGGACACACTTGTATGGGAAACTCCAAACCTTTCAGCAATTCTTGTGTATGTCCACCCTTCTTCTCGCAAAACTATCGCTTGGGCACATTCCTCTTGGGTCAAATTGCGTGTTTCTCTTTGCATAGCGATCGAGTGTAGACAATCAAACGAAAGAAAAACTATTGATCACTAGAATTGATCGAGAACAAATGATTTTAGAATGGAGCCAATACATTCAAAATCTGATAATATCATCTTTTTTTATTCCTGCTGGGAGAAAACATCTGTATTGAAGAAAAACGTTGAAAGTGTCTAACATATGCATGTATAATTCGGATAAAAATAATTATTATTGAGAACACCTTCAGATGAAGAATAAATTTGAGATTTCTAAAATGTGCGTTAATTTTTTCGCGCAGTGTATATGTACAAGTCGAAGAATCACCTATTCATTTTTATGTTGCTCAAGATATAGGTTTATCAAGTTTTTTTTTACTTGAAACTGACTCAGAGACGTTGCCAATGTTTACTTCTATTATTTTTTTTAACTTGGTAATCGAGATAGTTCTTTCAAAGATTAATTATGGCACTGGTTTCATAGCACTACTACATTTCCATACTGAAGTTTTTCAAGTTGTGAAAAAGGTATTCAAATGTCTTCTGTAGGCTCATTTCTTGAAAGTGTGAAAAAGTGGAGAATTCCATTAGTCCGTCTGTTCGTTTAGAAGTTTTTTGGTTGGGTTATACGAACACTGTTATTATTTTTTCGAATGAACTATCACAAAGTCACGGGCACTAAAAATAGATCTATTTAATCGCAAAAAGGTATACTATATGAAAAAGAATATCTATTTCCAGAAAGCAGAAATGCTGGCATCTCATGTCAGAGAAAACAAAAATCGAATCAGTTCAATAAATACATCTCTACATAACTTCAGAGCGAAGCCATTAGATCATTTAAAGATCAGCATAATGAACCCAAATTATTATTACAGCCATGACGCTCAAAACAACTTTCCTCCCGATAACAATCCCGAACTAAGTTCTGCCTCGTAAGTAACATTATACTCGTTGCCATCCTACAAGAAAGCAAACACCATTCGAAACTCATACAATACAAGGCAAATTACTCCAAGATAACAAGCTGATCGTAATCTACGAACGGTAAGCGGAAAAGCAAACTTGCCTCATACCGGCATACAGACTAATTTTATTCCGAATACGTCTGCAGTAAAAATGGATTAGGAACCGTTTCGGATTCAGGAAGCGCATCTTTGGCTGTAATGATAATGATTCGGTAATAATACGGAATTGAGTACGGAGCTTTTCCTCGTTTTCGTCGAGCAAGTGATATCGAACCGATCTGATTCAGATATTTCGTGATATCAGGAAATGTTACTGCTATTCTGCTTCATCTGGAATTCCGATTTGGTTCTGTGAATAATAATGCTAGAGCTATACTCCATTCACAATTATAAAATCACAACTCTGGCCATGGTTTCGTTTTCAGGAATTGGTGCATAAAAATCTGTGCGCGTACAGAGATTATCTTTGATGACAAAACGGCGTTGTCAGTTTCTTTGTTTACATCAAAGAAAAAGTATCAAAGATATTTTGGCATGGGTACAAACGGCAAATTTGAATTGGACCAAAAATCGATTTATAAGCATGAATATAGCAAAAGTAAGTACTTATCGCCTTTTTTACACTTGATAACGAAGTTTTTTTTAGGTATCTGGCCGTTTGGAAAGATTTCAAACGAAATTCCGGTCCTCCAGAAGTTTGGTTAGTTTCGGTATCGTTTTTGGTGCTCAAAATTTATTTTGAATGTGTAAATGGACAAAGAAGGCTTCCTTATACGATCTTTTCATGAAAGCGACCGAAAAATATGGTTCAGGTAGGATTTTCGAGGAATTATGAGGAAAGAACTTGCAGAATGAAATTGTACGATTTTCGTAAGTAAACGGGTTTTGGATGGCCATCATCGGTCTCTAAATGATTATTGTTGATCGTTTTCACGTTTCAGAAAAAGAACCACTTCGTATAAGCCCATTTTGAAGAAATTTGTGTATGTAACATTCAACGGTAGGTATTTGCTCTTAATCGAAAGAATATATTATATCTAGTGCAACTTCTTTCAAAAGAGACACAAGCTTTTAATGCTGCAGGGGCCCTATAATGTGGAGGAGTTTGTGTCTTATTTTAGAACAGGTGAATGATACATGTGAAGCATATGTTTGACCTGTTCCATATTATTTGTACAAACCTACTGTGGTTGTGATGTTTAAATATTTTTTAAACTAATAAATTACTATACAGTCAGAATATTTTACTCCTTGTTCATAAGATCAAATAAATGAAATGTATATCTTCTACTCATATTTTTATTAAGTTAGCTATTAAGGTTATGTTCCAAGAAAAAGTTCCTGTTGCATCAGAACTCCCTTCAACTATTTGGATTTCAGTAGAGGGATATAATGTTCCATTACTCTTGATTCAACAATTGATGTCAAGTCTTGAACTTTCAGTTCAAGAGGATAATAAACATTAAATCTTCACAGGCATGCATATGAAAATCATGTGAAAGCAATGCAATTTTCTTCCATGGCGAAAAATAATATATTTCAACAGTGATCTCTTGTATTTTTCATGCAAATAAGTAGAAAAGGAATCTTTTCTATCAATTCATATAAACGTTAATTATTTTCGTCCTCACATCTCTTCCAATTCATTCATTTTCCGAATAAATTCTGAGAAATACGCTAAGAATGTAGAAAGGGCAACATAGTGTTAACTTGGAACATAAAAATATTTTGAAAAACGTCATAACTTCGATACAGAGTGGAATGTGTCAAATTTCCAAGGCCAGAGTTGTGATTTTATGATTGTGAATGGAGTATAGGTGCAGTTTCGATTGAAACGTTTCGAAAGTAACGGATTTCGTACCCAGCGCTTTCGCCATTTTGTGTCGATATTAGTTGTCGATTGATGGTTTCAGCAATAAGTGCCATTCGGTTGTGGGACGTCCTACCCCACACGCCGTCAGATTTTAAAATGTTCCGGTCGATGGTATATGGACAGACTTCGCTCATCAGCAGTTCCACTCATATGAAGACATCCAAAATGGCTTCATTCGTGGATAGCCACGAAAGATGAACACTTTTACCTAAACGGTATGCGAGTTCTACCAGAAAGATGAAGAAAAGTTGTGGCTAACTCAGGGCAATACTTTGAATTTGTAAACATTTCTGCACAATAAAACAACATTGTCATAAAAAACAGCAGGAACATAGTTGCGCACTCGATTTTTGCTACTTACCTGGGCTCTGAATAATACACAGAGATTCAAAAGCTTAGCATCACCCTACTCTCATATCAACAATTTTCTGTGGATTTGGTTTCCAATGTTCATATTTCTAAATCATGACACATTTTCTTCTGGAGAAAATAATTTCAGTGCAAATATACTGCTCCACAAGAGTTAGGGATATCGTATTCAATCGTTTTTAAAAGTATGCAATCTTCGAGAAAATCAATAAGAACTGGCATGAGACGTTTCGTCAATCTGGTCGCCTTTTTTCTGAAGTTTGATTCTTTGCATATGCTTCATTAATGTTCTTATTTTGAGATGAAGTCGGTTTATCAACGGATTTGAAACGAGTTTTCTGAAAATGCCAAGACGTGTATTAACAAACGCTGAGTCTAATAGGGCTAACGGAATGTTACAGGGTGGCCTAACTCAGGTTGTTGTAGCGACTTTGGAATAATTGAATAGGTTCAGGGAGATAGGTTCCGTGTTGGAAAGATCTAGGGTTGGTGGGCGACGAAAAACAACACCTGCTCAGGATCGTTTCATCACCGTTTCGGCGAGAAGAAACTCGACATCTACGTGTAGAATGCTACGGAATATTCTTCAAAATGCAGATGGGGTCCAAGGTGAATCTAGGTTCTAGACGTCCATTGAGAGGAGTTCCATTAACACGTGACCATAAGCGTCAAAGACTTCAATGGGCAAGGCAACATATCAATTGGCGTAGTGTCCTTTTCACTGATGAATCCAGATATGGACGATTTTAAGATTCTCGAAGAATAAGGGTATGGACAATCCCACGCATACCCCGTAATCGTCGCTATGTCCAAGAAGTCCATCCATTCCGAGGGGGTAGTGTTATGGTATGGGCCGGGATATGTTTCAACGGGCGCACAGATCTACACATTTGTCCTGGGAATATGACCGCCTTACACTATAGGGACAATGTTGTGCCAAATTTTCACGCTGCTATTGGTGATACTTTTCAATTTCTAGACGATAACGCTAGACCGCACCGTGCACCTATAGTTGAGAATTCGTGCGAGGAGCTTGGTAGGTATTCCACATTTACCAATACCTCCACACTCACCAGACTTGAATTGCATAGAACATGCATGGGATATGCTCCAAAAAAGATCAGATAATCATCAACCTACCCCAGAATCCTTAAATGATCTGAGAGAGCTTCTGCCCCGTTTATGGAACCAAATTCCTCAAGAAATGTTCAACAACCTCGTGTGTAGTATGCAAAGAAGATGTCAAGCTATTATTGATGCCCGAGGAGGCAATACATTGTATTGATAGTCTCAAAATTCTTGAATTCTGTGGGAATAAAATTTCGTTATTTTACTCGATTTTTCTTAACCACCTGTATACGCTGCAGACCCACAGGCTAAAATTAATTTGCAACTTGAAATCCTTTTAATGTGGATTTTCATCGCAAAAATCTTATTTCAACTATATTTTTTTTGCAATTTAAATCAATGTGGAACAGTTTATTTCATGAGCTGAAGCAGATTTCACGACTTCCACTGCCGACATGAATCGAGTGATAAATGAGATTGAACGTGCCGGAATTTTTGCTCTAATTCGAGATGGCTTCGATGCACGATTCGTGGATAAAAGAGGTGTTTCGCAAAGTGTCGAATCTCAGACATGGAATCTTCATCTCTAGACTAATTCTCTTCCTGACAGACCAAGTAGAAGAAGAACGCATGTCACTTATCACGAAAAAACACTATATCGACTGAACTGTTCAGAGAAACTCAACAATAGCATTACAATCACACTATAAAGACGAATGATATTATAACATATGAGGTAGAACGCCTGAAATAAGTGAAAGAACAGCGTAATAGTGGTATCGTTTGAACACACCTCTAGGCTCTACGCGTGGTATCTCTTAAAAGTACTCGACAAAGTGACCTTAAGGTACTCGAGTACCATTCTCGTTAGATGGTTAATAACTGCCAAAAGCATGGGGGATAAGAAACGTATTAAGATGCATAGTACTAACTGAAAATGTCATGCTCCAAATTGAACTAACCATTCCAACGTTCTGAGAAACTGACAGTGGTTGTTGACTTTGGCTTCCGCCTTGTTAGAGCCTCGTCTGAGCAACAAAACGCACCTCTGACAAAAACAAGATGAAGCATTATTTTAACTGGGGCCGTTATGGCTCAGTTAGCCTTCCGGGAACTGCGACCACGTAGATCTTTTGTTCTCTACCCTACTCATTAATTGGAAACCAAGGAGGTCCTCGATGGTGTTGATAAGACCGACAACATCCCTAGGAGCCTTGGCCTTTACCTTCCACAGAGCCTACAAATCTCATATGATGACTTTCCCATACGGTACAAATGATGTTTGTATCGATAGTGCCCTGTCAGCAGACCTTCCATCATCCGAAGCTCAGCTCGTGACAGCTTAAGGAGCTTACTGATAGAGGTCAGTGGAATCATCACGAATTTCTCCGACTGACTAAGTCCAGGAGTGTTTCTTCAGAGGGTTATTCTGTTGTCCAACCCCCATTGTTGAACCACTGCCTCATGTTGGTCTTCTCCAAGCCCACAGAAAGTCTCAGGTCCAGCAGGTGTTAACCTTGATGCACTTTCCGCAAGTTCATCTTCTTCTTCATTTCTTTCAACACCACATTGCCTCTGGCCAATTGCTTTATGGTGTTATGACACTCCCAGGTCAGCAGAGATCCCTGGCAATGTGATTCCGGGGACTTCAACGTGGCCTGGCTGTCCGTGGTGATGAAGATATGATTCCCTTTGAGGTTCATTTGAAGACACTTAAGTATAGTTAGTGAATTTCCTGGAGACATTGGTGCCTTTAACTTCGTCCATTCAACACCGAACATTGCTTCTCAAAGAGTTTGGGAATCTGCGGAAAATTGCCCCCTGAAAAACGAGGAACAAAAACACGAACAGGATATAAAACAACCCTTCCACAAAGCATTCTTAATATATAATCACCCCCAATTCCCTGAAATTGGACTCCGAAAACTCAGCATGCAGATCCCCATCCCAACCTTAATAAACCCGAACGTGTGTTGCCATCTTTATGAATCCGACAGAACGTACAATGTTTACGGTCGTTACTCCTGCAGACTACGTACATTTCCTGCTGTTTTATAATGTTTCACCTGCACTTCGCGCTACGTATATTACCGCACGCTTATTCTAGTTGGATGTAAAGCGAAACGATGTTCTTCATCAACAGTTTTATTTTTTCGGCTAGGGTCCAAAGTTCCGGTCGCTCGTTCGAATATTGGTCCTGCGGGATTAACCATACGACCCGATTTATTATCCCGATCGGTTTTCGGGAATGAGCCGTATTGAAATTGCAGGGATTGGTTGACACAGTCCATTGGATGAACATTATATCCATAAATTTATCGACTATGTTTTTTATTTTGCAGGATTGAATAATTTTGGCCAAATTATTTGCAATAGAATAAACAATAATCCAATTACCGGAATATACTGCTCCACAAAAGTTGAGGACAACTGTTTCAATTTTTTTCATCAATCTTTTGATTAAGAGACATCTAAATGTTTACCCTATCTTGTTATTATTAATATTTGAACTGGAGTCAAATCCAACCCAGGAACATTGATATAGTACTGTACCATTTCTGAATTTCCTGCACTTCAAGCAAATGAAATGCGCCGATGCCAGACCTACTTCATGTCTTCCAACTTTGCATCGTCTATTGTCGAAACGTGGAACTACGTTGAATGAAAGTTATTTAATATTATTTTGTAATTTTATGAATGATGAATATTATTAGGACATGACCCACTATGATTCAATCTTGTTCTTCTCTGACCACCGAAGACATGAGATTCTGTGGAAGAAAACTTTACCTCCGAAACGAAAACAAATCGGGGAGATCACTTCTACTTCTGCTGCCTTCTTGATTTCATCCGTTTCACTTTTATTCTCTTTCACTACAGGTGTTTCTTCCTGGAATCCGCCATTTTAGTATTTTTTGAGACGCTTCACTTGTTCTCTTGTCTGTACACTTTCTACATTAATATAACCCTGTCTCTATTCTGAGGATTTTATCTCATGTAAGCTTGTTTTATTTCATTATTGCATTTGTAATTAATATTGTGAAACTTCGTTCTGCTATCGACCCGTCTGGAATATTCTTGAACCGTTCGTAAACCTTACTGCACATTTAACTATTCAATTGACATTATGGTATAGGCATTGGAGTTGTTGCTTTTGGGATAATATTTTCAATGATAAATGGTTTGGAGGCTTTGGATAAACTGTTTATATCGTCTGTGCCAGAAAAAATATCCCGCCACGAAGTGACTTGGAGACTTCCCCTGAGAGTTCTTCAAACGAAAGTTCTCAGAAACCAGGCCTCGCCCCACAGGCTCTCGCTGACCAGATAATTAAGGAGTGATTTGATGGTTCCAACGTTCATCAGTCAACAGGAAATATAGGGAGTTTATATTCCTTCCAAATCATTGCGACTAATAGGAATTCACACGTGGAACTACGTTGAATGAAAGTTATTTAATATTATTTTGTAATTTTATGAATGATGAACATTAGTAGGGCAAGACCCACTATGATTCAATCTTGTTCTTCTCTGACCACCGAAGACATGAGATTCTGGGGAAGAAAACTTTACCTCCGAAACGAACACAAATCGGGGAGATCACTTTTACTTCTGCTGCCTTCTTGATTTCATCCGTTTCACATTTATTCTCTTTCACTACAGGTGTTTCTAACAAGAATCCGCCATTTTAGTATTTTTTGAGACGCTTCCTTTGTTCTCTTGTCTGTACACTTTCTACATTAATATAACTCTGTCTCTATTCTGAGGATTTAAACTCATGTAAGCTTGTTCTATTTCATTATTGCATTTGTAATTAATATTGTGAAACTTCGTTCTGCTATCGACCCGTCTGGAATATTCTTAAATCGTTCGTTAACCTTACTGCACATTTAACTATTCAATTGACATTATGGTATAGGCATTGGAGTTGTTGCTTTTGGGATAATATTTTCAATGATGAATGGTTTGGAGGCTTTGGATAAAATGTTTATATCGTCTGTGCCAGAAAAAATATCACGCCACGAAGTGGCTTGGAGACTTCCTCTGAGAGTTCTTCAAACGAAAGTTCTCAGAAACCAGGCCTCGCCCCACAGGCTCTCGCGGACCAGATAATTAAGGAGTGATTTGATGGTTCCAACGTTCATTAGTCAACAGGAAATATAGGGAGTTTATATCACTTCCAAACCATTGCGACTAATAGGAATTCACACGTAACACTTGGAAGGAAGGATTCTCACACTTGGAGCGGCAAGGACACTGCGTAGGAATTTCATTAGTAATCAGGTGACACACTTTATATGCCTACAACCTTTGGATAACTCTAGATGCATTGTATTCTGTCTTTCATCATGATTGCGCCAGTAATAACCTCGCTGGGATATATAAAGTTCCATATTGTACAGTTTCTGTCTTATTAATTATTGATCTATGGATTGTTAACATTTCATCTGTAAGGCTGAGGGTTTTTGTTCTTGGAGAACTGATCAACTGATTGGTTCTTCCTTTCCTTTTCCCCCGTTTGGGGCACAAAGACTCCTGCTGCATGGACCAATAAAGGCCTGTTCCACCTTGTGTCCAATCAAGTGTTTTATTTATCTATTTCATCTAATTATTTCCCATCGTATATTTCACTTATCTGAGTTATAACGAATCTGAATACTACGACATAACATCGAGTTCTACCAATCAGACGATCACAAGCTGAAAGTATAAGTATAAAATCCACTTTAACGTAATCGTATCTTTAACTGCCCAGGGCAGGGTTGCTCCCTTTTCTCATTTTGAATAATATTTTCTTACTCTCCTTGTTGTACGAACAAACGTTTTGGTCCTTCGATTTTCGAGAGAATCTCATTCCAACTCTGGGAAACTCAAAAGTGCAACCATATACAACCCGTCAACTCTGACCCAGCCTCAATTACTGCAATATTTCAATCTGTTAACGCTGCAGTCGAGCCTCTAATGTCGCCCACAGCGTCGCAAGCGCTGCCGCAGGGGTATAGCCGAAAAATCGTAGCTGAAAGCTTTCAACTTTTCTATAAGGCTATCGTTTTCCGGAAATTCTCGGTTGGAACAAGACCGGAAAAGTTCCTGGATAGACATGGCCGATAGTTGCACTCTCCAGTACACTGATCGATCGTCGTTTTTGCTTCGGAAAGTTCTGTCCGGGAAAATGCAAGTTTGGACCGAAAAAATGCGGTAATTTCACTTTGTTCCATTTTATTGAGACGGAAATTTCACCGGATTATTCATGGAGTTTGGTTTACTACAAAAGCAAGTTCTGAGCGAGGAATTAATTGTTGATATTCATGGAAATTTCAACGGAAAATATCCATTTCCAGTTGAATGAAATTCGTTACTTAGAACAATGTTCATTGAAATTCGATGAGCAAAATAAGCGTCTGTTGTTAGCAGATTTTAGAAGCTCTTCTCATGGGCTCAAGGTCACTATGGTACCGCCAGCCTACTCATAATTCAACAGTGAGTCGAGAATCAAGATAAAAGTATTACATTGTTTCATCATGTAATATTTATGTGAATAGCGACATTTGGTTCATTTTTCAAATCATCTGAAATTTTGTAGCATGATAAAATAATCAATAAAATATAAATGCTTCAGTTTTCGAGATCCGTTCAGTAAACAACGAATTTTGCTCACCCTGCACATATGTAAGCTTCTACAAGAACATAATTCATCTATTCAGAGCGTACAATTCCATAGAATCAACACTCTTTCGGTAGTAGCAGACTGGATGCATTCAAACGTTCATTAGGAAGCATTTCGAATTCAATAATTGTATGTATTCAGCAAGATCTTTTCCCCCGTTGACAGTCAAGTGTCCTTGAGTTGAATAAAATTAATCTGTATACTGGAGGTCAGAAAATTTGGATATAAGAGGGTGTAAATGAATGAGTGTAAAGAAATTTAGGGGGGCGATTCTTAGTAGTAAAAAGGATGAGTGTTTGAAAACCAAAAAATTTACTTGACCATGCTATATTTAGATACAGCTCCCTGAAACTCGTTTCCTACGCTAGTTTTCACCTCATTCAATACTAACATTTACTAACTCATCCTAGATAGCTTGATTTCTTGTTTTGATGTTCAGTAGCCGGTGTTTTTGAAGATCAATAGTTTTGTCTTTCACGGAAATTAGGATATACTCCCCTTAAATCATCAGGTAGCTAAGCGCACAGCACAGCAGAACCCACAGCTCACCCAGACCACGTCGCAACAGCAACTTTCTCATACCGCCGAGCGTGCCCTGCTTATTTCGATATATTCGTAAATTCACCTTAAGGTATTGCCTCGCAAACTCCCTGCAAATATTTCAGGTGGAGCTATTAAAGCAGGATGCTGGAACAACGATAAATCAGGTGGAAATGCCGCGAACCTATATGCTAATCGGATTGATACCGCGCGAAAATCCAGAGTTGTTTGTTGAACTTTTCTCGGAATCCAGATCTCGACGTTCTGCGAGTTTCCCGTCTAGGAGATTAGACTTTTTTTCGTGGTGCCACGCCGATAGTGCAACGTTATGTAGGTTTGCGTCGAAATACGATTCTCGGATTGTTCGACGAGAAGATAGTACGATGTATTGTTTCTTAGTCTTTAACAAAGCTGGAGATAAATCAAATTTATGGTATTCAATAACGAACAGTGTAGCTTCCTCCAGGAATTAATGCAAGATTCGTATCGCCAGATCGGTAAACTTGGCTTTGTCCTAGGATAACACTGTATCTTGTAATACACGTCGTTTTCCTTCATGATCTTGTAAGCTATTTTCCAAGGTTGTGATGGTTCAGTACCCCTTGAGGTGGACACCCGGACGGTGCGATCGGCTATAGCTGTTGGAGTCATCAGGATTAGAGTACGTTTTGGTGGATGCACCGCGCAGTTGCCCGATTCATCGTGATTTTTGACTTGTCCCGTCGCTTATTGGGAAGTGTAGTATTCCTCATTTCTTCGGCGCATAAGAGATCGTACCCCTTGAGGTGGACACCCAGTCGGTGCAATTGGCTATAGCTGTTGGAAACATTATGGGATAACGCACGACCTGTGAGTTTCGTGACTCGTTCCCGGCATTTTGGTGGATGCTCTGAGCCCACCAATCGATCGAGTTCTCGGATATGTATTCAACCGCTCATTAATTGTTCCAGTAGGAAATATCGTAGTGGAGTCATTTCCACGAGCATCCGGAAACACAGGTGTTTCAAAAACCGTAGCCCATTTCATTTTTTTTCTTTATTATTCTCCGATTCACATACTCATTCCTTTGCTCCTTCACGGCTGCTTTGAATGCCCTCGTTGTTCATTTGTTGTGAATCAGATTGTCATTTTCTATCACCGCTCATTTTCCGTCTGTCTCACTCCGCTAACCCGTATCCTTTTTCATCTATTTTCATAATACCCGTAAAGCTTTTGTACATTTCATACTTGCATTTTGATTGTTCAGTAATTCATCTTTAGAAATAGTTTAATACTTTGATTTTGGGTCTTGCATACATTACACATTGTATCACATTTATTTTAGTTTCACATTATAGTTGTTTAAGGTTTTGCTTGTTTTATTATCCCAGCAACAGCTAGAAATATTTAATTAAGAACATACATATTAATCGATAACACCTTATATTGAGCCGAACCCTTCTCCAACTGTCTAAAACACATTCCACATTTATGGGATTTTATTATAACATATCTCTACACCAAACGTTTTTCCATTTTTCAGATTGTAGTCTAGACAAAGTTGATGAACATTCTGACAACATTGTTAAGAGATCAGAGAAGAAATACTATTCGATGATATTGCTTGCAGGGAAGCATCCAGATTATTCTGATATTCATGATTTTTCCTCAAATTTCATCGTATACAATCAGTAATAACTCAAAAACGACGTTTTGAAAAAACATAAAAATACTTTAATTTTTTTAAATGATTGATTCTTTCGAAAATATGAACCGTTTATCGTTTTCAAGTGCTCTTATAGTATATTTGCTTGAATTTATGAGTCAGCTACGCTTAACTTTTATACCAGGAAAAATATTGAATAAGTTTTGATTGACGAATATGCACCATGAATAGAGTAAACATTCAGTCCAAACTCAGTTCATTCGAAATATCGGTTCCGAGTATATAGAAAGAACAGTGTTAATTTCATGGATTTTCGACACCCTGTATCTTTCGAACGAAACCGAATTTTGAAAAATAGTATGTAAAAAAAGAGAGGAATCTACATTTAAAATATATGTACAAGTCGAAGACTCACCCTGTTTATCAATAGCCTAGGTCTTCATTCTGCAATTTAAAATATCCCTGATCCAAAGTCCTTTTTTATTCTTCATCTATTCCACTAGTTATTAAATAATTTCTCCCGTTTTTTTCAGGGCTGCTGAAAGGATGTCGAAAAAATCGTGACAAACAACTCCTCATCCAACATGATCAGAGGGACCCAATCAACCCCCTTGTATTCGGGCTACCTCCCCCATTCACCCTACTTGAAGCGACCATCCCCAACTGGAAGCCCCGTGTCCAAAAGACCATGCTACGACCACGAAGAATACCAGAGAGATTCCATCTTCTGTTGCTGCTACACCTGCCCGGACAAAAACAAAGGCACATCTCTCATAGTCACATTCGGTGTCTGCTGTCTTGTTCTTCTCTACACCCTATTCGGCGCGGTGGTGTTCATGGCTCTCGAAGGCGGGTTCCGTCAGGAGTCTACTCTTGGCCCGTCGAAATCCGCACAGAACGAGGATAGTTTGGTGGGGGTGCTGAGGACTCAAACGGTCGAACGTTTGTGGAGTATAACGGAGAATTTGAACATTCTGTATAAGGAGAACTGGACTAGATTGGCAGCGGAGGAAGTGATGATGTTTCAGGAGTCGTTGTTCAAAGTGTTAAATGACTACGAGGGAAATATCAACCATTTAGGATACCCGCAAGCTCACAAATGGAGCTTCAGCTCGTCGTTCCTTTATTCTCTCACCCTGATCACAACAATAGGTGAGTTTGTTCTCTTTCTGTCAGGATTATATAGTTGATGTATGAGAAAATTCTCGAAACACGTTTTGTTGATGGTTTTCTTCTGAACTTGATTGTACTAACCATATCAATTGTATAACATCGATAGTGAAATATAACCATGTGGTATCTTCATTTCATGGAACAGCTGGTATTATTATTGTTTCACAAGCAACCCTCTATGTGAGCGTATACGTGAAATGTAATCCAACCCTGATTCAATTCTCAAATCGCACATTTCGCATATTAAATTCCGATGGGAGCACCCCGTATAATTTGAGTCCTCGCAGGCCCAGATGAAACGTAATTTTGCTCTGATGAAATTTAGCCTTTCCGATGTGATGCCACGTAGGTGTAGGCTCACTGCGGAACTCCCCAAAGAACAATAATGACATTAGAACGCGTTTTGAGGCAAGTTGTCACCAGAGATTTTCACTAGATGATTCTAAATACGTTTCGGTGAATTGAATTTTGGATGATATTATCAAATTTCAGCATGCTCACGCTCGTCTATAAAAATGGTGACAGTGGTGGGATGTATATTTCTTATTTTCATGAATTTTGTTATTTTCTTGACAAAAATGGTGACAGTGGTGGGATGTTTATTTCTTATTTTCATGAATTTTGTTCTTTTCTTGCCAAAAATAGGTTCATAAATGAATTTCAAGGTCCTAAAAACACGTCTCAAGTTATCTGTTCTATTTCGTCGAGAACGAATGGTCCTTCACATGATGTCAACCGGAAAGAAGTCGACGCTTTGTTTCTCTCTTCCCAGCCGATTCCAAATTTATACTTGGGATAGTCTAAACAGCCAGTTAGAATAACAGGGAAGCGAATCAATATCCTCGTCATCACCCCGAGTTCAAGTCGATAGCCAGTCTAGCTAGAGCCCAAATTAGATCGGATATGGAAGCTGTCGAACCCTATTCAAGTTAATTTTTACGAGGGTCTCGACACGATCGTGTTGATCAGGTGCTGTTGGATGGAATCTGGCCATTGGGGAGAGCAGGAGATGTTCTCATACATAGATGTAGCAATATACAGAACGTGTTCATGAATAAAAAAACTTTTTCAGTTTCAGCAAGTCCTTGTCTTTTGAGTTCAAAGAATTTTGGACCAGTTATTATTTCATGTTCTTACAATCAATTTCGATTTAAAATCTGTAAGTTTGTCTTCCAATAATAATTAGACGTAGACTTAGTGTGTATGAAGCCAATAAGGCTATTGGTAAGTGAATTCCATAATCTCCAAGAAGATGAAAAAAAAGATTCTGAAAATCTTCGGATAAATGATTGGAACGATTTTCTGATATCTATATAATCTAATCTAATCTAATAATTTCAATCGTTATCGTCTCGCCCATCATCCTGTGCCGACCGACAAGAAATTCAATAATTTTCGGACCCATGAATATCAATTTCAGAAGTCTATACTAGTCAACTGAAATATTTCGATTTATTACACTAAATTCTGAATTCAGTTAGTGAAGAATGAAAACCAAATGCTTTCCCACGAAACTCTCATATTTCACGACAATATTTTATTGCCTTCAATGCGTGAACAAGTTTTAATCAGTTCTCACCAGACCGTAAACCCTTTTTTGAGCTGTACCCTCTCGCTAGACGCCCTTATTCAAGAGGGTGATGAAATATGAACCAGCTACGAATAATATAATTCTCGTTTTTTAGACTAAACGTATTGCTGACCCGTAATGAACTTGACCGCGCTCATTCTAAATAAGTGCTCGGTCCGCTGCTGCCGCAGGATTTAGGTCTTTCATTGCGGCCGAAGGATTTCACATCCTCATACATCCGCGAGTTTATGTATTTCGGGTTTGAATAACGCGGAGCGGACCGCCTTTGTGTCGGAGGCGTCATCGGCTTCAGAGTGTTTGTTTCTCTAAGTAACACTCACTGGTTAATGCGAAATTCAGAAATGGAAACGACGGTTTTGAGGAGATGAGTAGGGGTATGGGGGAGGAAGGCTTGTTTGTTCCACGAATTTCATTCCTTTCACCATGAGTAATGGTTATCAGAACTTGGGACGTTTGGGAAGAAGAGAGAATGACGAATTTCTGAAGGACCATGAGGACATCCTTCTGGATTCCAGTTTCATTCATCAGACTTATAATTAGAGTTAGAGCTAGAATATCCATACATAGTATCGGATAGTGAAGCAGCCCTGCTAGAGTGCTAGCGCTTTACTCCCCACTAGTTAAGTCCCAGTTAGTCTGGGAATGTAAAGTCCAAAAATGAGTTACTCTTTCGCCGTTCCCGAGTCAACTGAGAATCTTCCCGTTCCAGACTTCTCCAGCTACCCTTTTCTTCGTTCTTTAAAAACCAATCAAATTAGGGACTTTTCTTCTTCCCATCTCCCGTGGGTGGGTTCTGAAAAGATGACGCAGTTTCCCATGAAACTTTCGGGTACTGACACGTTGCAAATCCCACGATTTTAGCCAACCGATTTCGTGGAACGATTATCTAGAAGCTTCTGAGTCCCATGAGAAACTCGAACCGAAAATCAATAATTTCGTCTCGCCAGACATCCTGTGCCGACCGGTAAGAAATTAAATAAATTTCGGAATATCAATTTCAGACGCCTATACTAGTCAACTGAAATATTTCGATTTATTACATAGCCAGGGTCAATTCCTCTCACCGGGCCAGAGTCACCTTGTGGCTCTCCAGTTAGTCATGAAGAGATGGCACTTAAGGAATGGAAACAAAAGAAAAAGCTTGCGCTCTGGCGAACGATAAATGGTCAAAGACAGGGATTTTTTGAGATGTATTTGTGTTTCCTGGGTCTTTTGATGATATCCAAGTAAGACTGGACTGAGAGTTCTGCGTTGCCAGATATTTGTAGGAGGTATAGAGCTCTCAGCAACCTCTAAAAGACGTAACAATCTTCTGCCATGATATCGGTTTCCACTTCTCGTTCATGGGTTTGCGGTTGTTATTATTATTATTATTATTCATCGGTCTCCCGTTCTCTGCTTGAGCTGGTAATTCTTCTATGAACCAGTAAAAAAACATTTCAGTTCCTCCCACTAGTTAAGAAATTTCCGCACGATGTGATAGGTTTGCAAATCCACAACCTGCTGTGCACATCCCGCGCGATCTTCTGGGATAATTCGATCCCTTGAAGATTTCTCTTGAATGATTCCCTTCCGTCTTCTGAAGTTCCGGATGCCTCCCGGTATACTCGGTATAGACTATAGAGGGAGTATCTCCATCCAGGAAGTGGTTTGTCCTCGCAATTGTTCACGTAATGAAAAGCTCGCATTACTTCAATATTCATTTCGCGGCTCCACTGGATACGTGCGTTGCGAGCTCCCCTGCGGGCAGTCCTCCTCACGGTGGTCGAGCCAGTAGGTTGATTGGCATCCGATCTTCTGCCATGATATATATTATTATTATTATTATCCACGTAGGTTATCGCCAAGACATCTCAGGGAGTTCTCTGGTGGCGGACATTTGTAGGAGGTATAGAGTTCTCACCAACCTCTCAAAGAAGAAACAAAAGGCGCCACAATTTCCTGAAAAGAAGTCTCTGGGCTATCTTTGAGATCTTTTTCTGTTGCCTGGGTCGTTTGGGAATATCCACGTATATTATCACCAAGACTTCTTTGGTGGCGGACATTTGGAGGAGATATAAAGCTCTCAGCAACCTCTCAAAGAAGTAACAGAAGGGTCACAATTTCCTGAAAAGGAGTCGCAGGGGCTATCTTTGGGATCTCTTTGTTGTTGCCTGGTCATAGTGTTAATCTATGACTAAATATCACTCAATGAAATTGCTCATGTATTATTTATACTGAAGGTTTTCAACAGTTAGATTCGACGAAAAATTAATTGCGATTTGATCGAATTACATTGGATTTTTCTGTAAATCTCTCCACTACACTAACTGACAAAATGGCCGTAAATGCCGAGTATTCTGTGCACAGAATTCGCGGAACATTGTGGGTGTTAAATAATTCCCGATTCAACTAGTGCTGAACCGGGCTCCGTCGAGGCTTATATCCGGTGCATATCGGAAAGTTTCAGCATGAATTCTTCCATCGAATGTTCAATGCTAAAATCGAACCGTATGGCGCTAAAACATTAACTGAATACGTTATCGTTTATGTATGTATTCACAGCTCGAGCAAAATCGTACGCGGCATATTGGAAAAATCGGAATCAGCCTGCTGCGTTCGGTATTTTCCAGTTGGGTTCAGATTCATAATGAAATAAATTGAAACTGCGATATGGCACTTTAGAGCGCGCGGCTCTAGGCTTCGTACTGTTTTCGCCTTTCGGATCTAAAGAACGTGAGTCAGCCAGATTTTACGGCTCAACAACATCACCGAAATTCGATATTTTTCAGATCATAAAGACCGCCATGATAAAATCTCACAAGTACCTACCTATCATTTTTGTTTAGTGAAGTTTGTCAATTCTTCAAAATACTGGTTTCAGTAATGTTAGGTTAGATTAAGTTGGGTTAGGTTGGATTAACTTAGTTTAGGTTAGATGAGTTAGGGTAAGTTAGGTTAGGTTAGGATAGCATACAAAGATTATAGAATTAAATCATTCTTCAATGATAGTTTGCAAAGAGGATTGGAGAAATATAAAATTGGCATTTCCCTGATTTGCAAGAATTAGTAGGCTGGTACCAAGGCAACAGAAAGAGCTATACAACTTCTCCAAGGAAATTGTGACGCTTTTTGTTTCTTCTTTGACAGCTTGTTGAGATCACTTTATTGTTTCTTGATGTCCGCCATAAGGTTGGAATTTTCTGTATCCATCCGAAATATGTTGGACTTCAAATTGAATGAACAAAAATTCAACAAATAATACAAGTATCCTCAAGAGAACTACGATTTTGTTTGAGCCTCATTCAAATGTCGGAATAAAGTTTGGTTGAGATATGAATTGGGTCCAATGAGCATCACTGTCCCCCAATAAAAAATGAAATAGCTCTGTGATTTCGAAGTACTCAGATGGTTCTCTTTTGAACCACAACTCAACAGTGCATAGGTATCTATTATCTACTATACAGATATGGAAAATGTAGTTGGAAACACTGGGGTTTCAGTACAAAATTCGAGCAGTCTTCTAGTCCAGTTGAACAGTAGAAGAATCGAAACCTCAGTGCGATTCGATATCGAATAAGCGGCTGGTCTAGTTTTATGGCAGTTTGTAGTGGGGATGCCAGAGGCCAGAGCGCAACGATCTAGGATCTCGGATCGAATTAGATTAGAGAGAGGAATCAGTAACACTCCCAACGCGCGAAGCGATGGGTGTTATCATGTCCGTTGAAAATCAATACGACAATTTTATTCCACTCTTATCGGAGCAATTTGCCTCAATGAATGACACAAATACAAATAACTTCCTTTGAAAATTAGTGCTCAGGTCTTTTTCACCATAACTGGTTTGAAAATAGCCGAACGTGAAGGTATCGGCCTATCTCCAAAGGCAACAATAAACGAATTTATTGTCTCCGCAATTGATTGACCCCCGAAATACCATTTTATTATTTGAATTTTCTCTTGGACAGTAAACATTTTTATTCACGCGAAATCTAATTTATTACAGTATAGCCGATCGCATCCAAGTTCGGATTGCGACTGAATTCGATCTTCGATCCGCGAAGAGGAGCAGAGATCCAGGCATCCTCACTACGATCGAAACTGCTATTATACTAGACCAGCCGCTTATTCGATATCGAATCGCACCGATTATTCCACTGTTCAACTGGACTAGAAGACTGCTCGAATTTTGTACTGAAACCCCAGTGTTTCCAACTACATTTTCTATATCTGTATATATAAAATAAAGTTGTTGGTTACACCATTTATAACTCGAGATCGGATGGACTGTTTGTTATGAAACTTCACTTAGGGATTCGTCTACTGCCTGGTTATTATAAAATACATTAAAACTCTGAAAGATTCGATGAAAAATTTGCTTATGTAGGAAATGCTTTTCCTTCTTTTGAATGAGACCACTAGGAGTCGCTACGGTTGATGACGTATTCGTGAAGGTACTATATTCGATATTATCGCCATAAGATGGCGATGTATACGACTACTGTGTCATTTGCATAGAACTTACGGTAACATGGAAGGCTATTACCAGAAGAAAAAGGTGGTGAACACCTCTCAAGTTGGTGGAACAGTGAATTTTTATCAGTTAGTTTCAATAGTGAGTTGTCCATTTTCATATTTCCTCTTTATTTTTGAAATGTTTTTGAATTTCTATTTGGGTAATACATAATATATTCGCGGAAATAACTGAATCCAAAGTAATAATTAACATATTATTTTTATGTATCTGTTCTGTGATACAGCTTATATCCATGGAAACATGAAAATGTCGCTGCTCCACCAACTGAGGTGATTACCTATTATTTCAATTCTCAATTTAGGCGAAACAGAGTTCGCCGGGCCAGCTAGTATCAAATGAAAGATATTTCAGTAAACAGAAATTACCCCTCAAAGGTTAATCAAGAAACCATTCATCTCTCACAATTAAGTAATCGCACTGAGCATTGCTTGAAATAGTTATAATTGAAGCTGGTTCTAGTTAGAAAGGTGTTACAGTTCACTGCGACCTTAAGGTCTTTTGTGACCCCTCACAGAGTTGTTCTTACTACTCACTTAACAGCTTGCCTTCCAGTTCCATAGACCTAATAAAATCCAGTGAAGGTTTCCACGAGGCTAGGTCCTCACTTCCGGGGTTTCACGCCCAAAGGATTCTTTCCTTTGGGTTGCAATGGTGAGGAATTCCGTGACTAGGTGAATAGGAGTTTCTACAGAATCTACACTCATCAGTGTCTGATAAACTCATCACCACCTTATGATTCATGAGGCGATACCTTTGGATTGCTTAAGATATCCGCGAATATTGAATGTTTTTAAAAGGAGTTAGAACTAGTTAGTCGTAACTCCTGTTAAAAACATTCAATATGTATAACCAAGGACGTGATGCTCACTTCATATCCGCGAATCATGGAGGCACGTTTCTTTATTTTCATGGCCAGTTGACCTCCTATTGATAGGTTAGATAGGGACTCTTCCACGTCATACCATCTTCAAGGAACTAGCAATCATAATTTATTATTCTGGCTGCATTCAGGTAATGATCGCAATGAGAATTTATGATTCTGGTAGCATTCGAGATATCTTCAGGAGTTCGCAGAAATTATTTCTTGTTCTGATCAAAATCATGAGGAGATTTCCGTAATCGTGTTCATGTAAGCATGAAAGCCGCATTTTGACCTCTCAAAGATCTAGCGGTGGAGTCTGTGTTTCAAGAGTATCATATTATTGGAATTCGCGAACTAATTCTGAAATCATCCTTCTCGATTTCTCTTGCATACTCATCATAATCCCCATCCTATCAGGAATTCCATCCAGAGATTCTGGAATCAGACCACCCCTCCCTTACCCACTTCTGGAGATGCGTCTGACACAACGATGGGAAGAAGGGGTGCTTAGCTCCAGCTTCAGGTCACAGAAGCTCGATTCCGATAACGTAGTATTGTGAAAGGCACCGTTGATATTCCACTTTCTTTCCAGTTATTTAATAAAGGAGAGCTTTACGTTTCTACCCTTAACGAAATTCCACCCCCAGCCTACTTCGACGGGAGATATCGTCGTCGCTTCGGCTAAAACGTTTCAATTTTTGTCTGGAAATTTTGCTTTTTATATGCGCGATGTCTCCTAAAGGTTCTTGTTCATTGCAACCACGTTCTTCTCATCGTTTTATAAGCCAAGCGATTGGAGATGTGGGTGGACTACTGGAGAGGTTTTTGGGGGTACATTAAGATAATGGCGTGGTGTCGCTTCGATTCCGTTTGAATATTCAGGGGTTGGTGACAGGTGGGAAAAGCTAGTGCTGAGATTCTCTACGGAAAAGGGTTGGTGAGAGATAGGAAGGACTTCCCAATAAGATGGATACAAGGATATATTGAAAAATTCTTAGCCTACTAGAGAACCAAACAAAATTTCAATATCGAAATATTTTATTACTCAACATATTCTCCTCTTAATTGAATATATTTATAACAGCGAACCTGCAACGTCTCTAGATCTTTCAAAAAAAATGTTTCTTCTTGCTCTGCAAACCAGTCCTCCACAGCTTTTATTACCTCCTCGATGAAGGAAAACTTACGACCTTTTAAATTTTTTTTCAGTTGAGGAAAGAGATAAAAATCGGATGAAGCCAAATCTGGCAAATAAGGGGGGTGTTCTTGTATTTCTAACCCTAAATCACGAGTTTTCTGGATGACAACATGAGATTTGTGTACTGGGGCGTTGTCCTGTAAAAACAAAATACCTTTGGAAAGCTTTCCGCGTCTTTTCCCGTAGAGTGGTCAGTAATCTCGAATAGTAATCTCCAGTTATTGTTCTACCCTTATCCAAAAAATCAATCATGATTACTCCATGGCAATCCCAAAAAAACTGAAGCAAGAACTTTTCCAGCAGATTTTTGGACACGAAACAACTTAGGTCTTGGAGAACCAGAGTGTCGCCATTCCATCGATTGTTGCTTTGTTTCTGGATCTTAGAAATGTAACCAAATCTCATCCATAGTAACAATTCGGTTCAAGGTTCAAGAAGTCTTCATCGTTTTCAAATCGAGCACAGATCGAACGCGCGATGCTTCTACCCTTGTACGCTTTTGGTCAACATTCAAACATTTGGGGATCCATTCAGCAGAAATTTCTCTTATGTCCAAAGTGACTTGAACTATATGATGAACGCGTTCCTATGAAATCTTCAGTGCTTCAGATATCCGTTTTAGCCCAATTCGACGGTCTGATAAACTCATGTCATGAACTCATAGAACTTAAGGTGAATACAGACTATTCTGACGTGACGTGATTCCACGTCACGTCAGACGTGTAGCAGTGCTTCCATTGGCCTAATATGAACGTGAACGTCAAAATGTGAGTGATATAAAAATGCAACACATCGTTCTGTGCGTTCACATTCATATCAGGCCAATGGGAGCACTGAAGGTGCCTGACGTGACGTGAAATCACGTCACGTCAGAATAGTCTGTATTCAACTTTATAGTACATGGAATGCTATTACCAGATCAAAAAGTGGCTAAACATCCCAAGTTGGTGGAATACTGAAATTTCCATGTTGCCATGGTTACGACTTGTCATACAGAACAGAAACACAGAAATGTTTGCCGAAATGCCAAGTGAATCGGATCTTGACGATTAAATTCATAGTATTTCTGTGTTTCTGTTCTGTATCACAAGGCGTAACCATGGCATTCCATGTACTATGAATTCTATGCATGAACTGCATCGATATTTTCGGGGACTGACACAGAAACTGGTCTTCCCGATCGGTCATCATCTTCAATGGAAAATTCACCTCTTTTGAAGCTTGCAGTCCAATTTCTCACGGTCGCATACGAAGGACATTGATCACCAAGGGTATTAAGCATATCTTCGTAAATCTACTTACCTCTTAACCCTTTTAAATACTTGATGATGACTCTATTCTCAAAATTTTCGATTTTTACAATTTCGGTGGACATCTTTTTTTTTAATTTATTGCGTAACTCTGGTTTACTTTTTGACGTCGAACTCTACACTGACACTTCTATCTAATAAGTTATTGTTCGTTGATATGGTATCGCAATATTTTGTTTATGCATGGAACTGGTCTAGGCTAACTAGATATCAGTACATCCTCGTTCTAGAGAACAGAGTTGTTTGTGATATGACGTTCGAATGAATCATCTCATTTTGAATTGATCAGTTGATTGGTTCACTTTTTATTCAAAACTGGCAGCTTTTTCTGTGTACAAGTCAGATACGTCTCATTCCTGTCAACTACTTCAAGAGTTTTCCCACAGATTCCGACAAAAAACATCTAGACAACCTTCATCCAACTTCCAAAAGACGAGAACACACAAGATACATTACTCTTATAATAGAAATTTCCCGGAGAAGAACGAATAGAGTATTGAATAACGCTCAAGAGGTCTCGAATTAAAGGTTATTGATTGAAACAGGAGGCCACTAGTCAAACTACAGAGTGCTTTCGGTCGGCATAAAACTCCAGATACTCCATTAAATCTTGTAAGATGTGGAATATGAACTTGCGGTATTTGCGTCATCGGATTTATTCTTGAGGACGAATTGAAAACGGCCATGAATGGCGCACTGAGTCGCTTTCGAAGGTTTAAGATTGAATAGAATGAATTTATTCATAGGTCCTTTGTTTCTGAGTATCGATGTTCAGATACTGGAATGATGAAAATTTTCGGATTCCACATAAAACATGTAATTTCGGCTGTTCAAGGGTTTTCCAATAAGGGATGGTCAATAATATAATAATAATAAGGATTTATTTCCAACAGGCAGAACCCAGTTACAGAAAATCTACAAAAACAATAAACTAAAACTAAAATACATACACTTCAATTTAATTACTTAAACTACAAAATGATCACAATGAATAGCAAAACTAGAAAAAATTTACCAAGAGAAAGAAATAATTCTAGATTAAATACTCGTATTCTCATCAATTCTCATGAACTTTAGTGGAAGTTTCACAAATCAAGAAGACTCTGTCTAAGTAAATATCACAGAGATGTGAGACTTGATTAAATTAAGGTGTCATTGTGACATTCAATTTTTTATATAAATGATCGGACGTTTTTTTAATTATAAAGAGGAAGGTATGCCATTAAGGGTCTACGTCCCTGAAAAACAGGGAGTCAGAAACGATTTATTTTTTCTGATTGATGAAGGGATGTATGGGTGCATAGAGATAAAAATAATAAAAAAAAAATATTTTATATATTTTATAAGTATTAAATGAATGAAAAGGGTATTCCCCATCGATGTTGGTAATTTTTCAACATTTCCACCATCAAAACGAACAAATATTTTTGTGTTTTTTCATTTCAGTATTGAGGTGTATCATTTAGTTAATCAAATGTCTATCCCCTTTTTCTTTCAAAATTTACCGTTTTTTTTGTGAATAATATTACAACAATGTGTTGTTTTCGCGAAATTTATTTCCTTGAATTTTTCTATTCGAAATGGTAAATATCCATTTTTACCAAAGACATTTTATTAAGGATCTTATTAGCCGTCGATTAGTGAAGATTAATTGTTTCTTACAATTGTGGGTTCTTACATGGAATTGAATTTCTTTAAAATGACACGCCATGCAGGTATCTACTCCCAGATGACTGGTGAAGGAAAATTTGTGTATTATACAGTCAGTGTGAGATCTAGTTCAGGGTGAGATTTCTTGTTAATATTCCCTGCTCCCCAACATTTGTTCTATTTAGCTGAATAATCCAATAAATAAAAGTTAATGCACTGCACCGCCATCTGGCAGTATACGTTTCCTATTTTGAAGGCTGAAGACTCTTAACCGAACTTTATAAGCCTTAAGACGCAAAACTTCATGCAAAATACGGTGTTATGACATTTTTTGTGGAATGCCTCATTCCAAAGAACGACGAGGTTTGGACAAACCAAGGTATTCTTCAACACTTTAGGCTACAGCAGCAATGTTCTGGCTGAAATTCTCACCATTTCAATGATTTTTATAATAATTTTATTTATACTGACAAATAAACAGTCCTAAGCCCAATTACAGACAGGCAGACAGTTCATATACAGAAAGTAAATTGCACATAAAACAAAAAAAAAACAGAAAATGTAATACACACAAGTTGCCAAAATCACAGTTGAGTCAAAAGGAACTGGAACTCATAACAACGCTGAGAATCTTAACAAACATATTAGCCTATAACTGGCGAACAGCCTTTAATTTCACTACTACTTGAAATAAAAATATCTATATCACATTGGTTTATATATTCATTTACAGTTCTTTCTGGCGTTTTTCAAAAGGTGAGCAAGACGTGAGGTCAATATAGAAAATAGCATGGTTTCTCCTACGTAATCTTACTTCAGGTACATAAATGTTTATTGTATTAAGTAAATCAGGTACATTCAGTTCATCACGCAAACAGCAAACCACTCATATCTCTTCGAGACTAATGTTTTTTGCTCAAATTCCAGCAGTTGAGCTTTGTACGAGATCATAAGAGGAGATTCTCGATGTTTCCTGTAGTGAAGGCTTCTCAAGATCTTCCTTTGTACTTTTTCTACCATCTCGGAGTATACAACTGTGTGGGGATTCCATATTACTGAGCCATATTCTAACTTAGGTCTTACAAAAGCATTGTATAGAAGTATTCCGGTTTTCCAGCTGATATGATATGAGTGTTTAAGCACAAAACCCAAATTTCTGTAACTTTCTTTCACAATGTTCTTGATGTTAGAGGTGAAACAAAACTTTTTTCCAAAAATTAAACCTAGATCTTTTAATTCCTGTACCTTGTCCAGCCTATAGTTTCATTCAAACAGTACTTTGTATCAATGGGATTTATCTTTCCATTTTCATTAATGACTTAGTTTCTACTTTTCAAATGTCAAACATGACAGCTTTAAAAGTGACATCTACCGAAATTGCGGGCTATTCTGAATAACACCTCTCATTGGAAAATCCTTCATCTCGTCCATAAAAGTTATGAAATCCTTCAAACCGATGGAGAAATAGAAATGCAGCCTATGGGAATAAAATAAACCCAATCGTTATTCAACTTCGGATGGGATATTTCCGAAACCACATCATAACTTTCGAATGACCTCAATTTTTTCCTCGTTTTAACATATCCCGGTACGACATAAAAACGAGAAGGGCATGTTTATAGTTTTCCGGCAGCCATTCAAGAGGAGTCGAATGATAATAAATATTTCCACTGGCTTGAAAGCCGGCCTGATGTTTTTTTCATCGACTGAAATTTTCCCGCGAATTTTATGTGTTTTTCTGCAGGAGCCGACACCCGATTTTAATTGAAATAGCGCTATCAGGAGCCTTTCTATACCGACTAAAATGCAATAAAAAACTTCGTTTCGATCCAATTTCCGCTATACGATTTTCGCGCGTATAAAAAGCAATAACTCTGGAGTATATAGCTCGAATAACTGGCATGGAGAGGATGAGGCTTGATAAATATTTCATCAGTATTTCGAAAACTTTCGATGTTCCAATTTTTCACTCCATATACACTCACGATCCAATCGTGATCACGAACACAGAATAAACCTTGTTGAACCCACTATCAAGAAAATACCAAGAATTCAATCAGAAACACATGTGGCGACAAAAGCGATTCGACACAGTGCCTGTGTCGAACCAAGTTTGTCACCCCCATAATTCATAAGATACCTGCACATTGTAACAATGGCATTCTTGGAAGTGACCCTCAACTTTCTCTACCGTCAAGGAAATTCCCGAATTGCATTAACCAGGAACCTTCAAATAATATCAGTCACTTTCAGGTACAAGAGAGACTAGAAAGTTTTGGGAAGCGCAAGTCCACGGAGCCCATTGGGCAGGTGCATAAATACCACAGCAATAGGTAAAAGCAGACAGTTGTTAGATAAGAGCTAGAATAGGTCTCCACAAAAATAAAGTTACGTCCTCGTACACAAGTGTTTCAATGTTTCCCTTAAACGAACCACCTCACACATGTCGAAACACAACCAAAAGTGTATAAGACAAACAAAAACCACCAATGTATCAAAATATAACACCTATTGACAGTCATATGACCGAGATAACATTACGCATACGTACTGTCGGAAGGATTCTGTTGGGTCTAAACATCAACAAAGCCAGTGGATCCGACGGAATTTCACCGATTGTTCTCAAGTAATGAGCCCCCGAACTAACACCCGTTCTCTGCAAGTTGTTCAACCACTCTTACAAATTGGGTGTTTTCCCATCTAGCTGGAAAACCGCAAGAGTACAACCAGTCCCTAAAAAAGGCAAAAAGGCCCTACCTAGTAACTACAGACCTATCGCTCTGTTACCTATTTTTTCAAAGGTCATGGAAAAGGCTATCAACTTCGAGTTCATGAAACATCTGGAACACTCAGGAATTATCAACGATAGACAATTTTATGGTTTTTCGTCATCAGAGATCCACTGATGACTTGCTCGCTTACGTCTCACATAGAAGGCAGCTATTTATTGTGAAATATGGTGAAACCCTAGTCGTAGCACTGGATATCTCCAAGGCATTCGATCGAGTCTGGCATCAGGGACTCATCGCCAAGATTCTATCTTATGGCGTGCCCCCAAAGCTGTGTTCTCTACTGGCTAGTTTTCCCTCAAACAGATCTCTCCATGTAGTAGTCGATGGAGTTCAATCCGACTCTTTACCCATGAATGGTGGTGTTCCGCAGGGATTTATTTTGGCTCCAACACTATTTCTACTTCACATCAACGATTTGCTGGAAGCAACTTCGTGTCCAGTGCACAGCTTCGCGGATAATAGTAACCTCCTTTTCTTCTAGGGCTCCAATTCCAGCCCGCCAAATCAGAAATGAACGGGGAAGAAATGTTAACAACATAAATATGGACTTGGCAACAATTCTTGAATGGGGATCTAATAACTTGGTGGAATTCAACGCAGACAAAACACAAGCATATCTTTTCTCTAGAAAAGCTGATCTCACTGTGCCCAACATAGAATTGTCAGGAGTGACCATACCATTTTGAGGTCATCCATTTCGATGCTTGGTATTACTGTTGGCTGTAACCTTACTTAGGAGAATAACGTGAGATCCATTGCTGAAAGTGCATCACAAAAACTTGGTTTTCTGTTTCGTGCCAGGAGCTGTTTGACCTCAAGTCAGCTGCTTATGATCTATAAGGCACAGATTCGACCTGTCCTGGAATACTGTTCCCATATTTGGTGTGGTGCACCTAATCAAATTCTAAAACTTTTGGATTCTGTGCAAAACAGAGCAATTCGTCTCGTCGGTGAGGCCCCGCTTACAAACTCGCTCACTTCTCTGGAACACCGTAGAAGAGTAGGCGATCTGTCTCTATTTTAAAGATATTTTCATGGGCGATGCTCTCCTAAATTATCAGCAATCGTTCCCCCTCTGGAAGTCTCTTTGAGACTAACCCGTCAAGTCAAGTCTTCACTTCCCTTCGTGGTCACTTTGGAGACCTGCAGAACATATCCCTTCAAAGACTCGTGCATCCAATGAACAGCGAGGCTTTGGAACACATTGCCTGGGGAGGTGTTCCCGAGGCATTTAACCTCCAGAAATTCAAGAAGAACACCAATTCGTACCTGCTTGCCTGTGGTTGGTTCAGGATATTCCTTTTCGTGAAAACCACAAAAAAGTTAGTTTACCTGATGTCAAAGATGGTTCATGCCATCGACCAGCACTTACTGCGGGACCATCTATCGACCAACAGCAGGAACTTGATTGTTACTTTTATTAAGTCTTCACAAAGAAGGCTACAGCGAAACTGATGAACCCAGACAACCGAAAACAAATCCAGAACCATCCGATTGTTGATCAGTGAATTTCTATTTTCGACTCAAATACAATTCACGGCTCAAAATCAACGACATTTGATGCAATATTAATTCTACCCCTCGCCACTAATCAACAAACGAGTTATAACGCCCAAAAAGCGAGATTAGGATTTAAGAAAATGAATTAAGTAATTGACAAAAAAAAAAAAAAAAAAAAAAAACTTCACTTAAAAATAAAAAAAAAAGATTGAATCGCTAGAAACACCTCGGTTTGCTTTCAGCGGAGATGGGGTGAGTTCGGTTAGATGGAATAGGGCGCCAACGTATTTATTTTTCTAGCAATTCAATAAACAAAAAAAAGAGGATTGGCAAGAAAAGAAAAATTTCTAAATTACACGGACTTATAGGGAAAAGTTCAACTACCTTGGCCAAACACGTAAACTCCGAAGCAGATGAAACGAAACGCAAGTAAAAAAAAGGTAAGTATGTATATGAAATTCAATACCTGAAAAACTGTATGAGGAAAAAAAAATAGTAATAATAAATAAATGGTGTAATAAAATTGTATTATCAATTTCCCACAATTCAATTTCAAATGAAGAGAAAATATCAATAATATTTCAACAATAGCGATAGTACAACAATATTTTACCCCCTATGCTTGATCAAGCGTAGTTTTCACAATACCACACGTAATATATGGTACACACTATATACTTATTCAATTGTGCAGCTATATTCAGCTTTCGATTACTTATCAAATTAATTATGGATGGAACAATTTATTTCAGAATATAATATATAATCTAATTTGAAATACTCTCAAAAGTTGTACTGAGAAATTTATTATTACATCAATTATGGACCCGCCTATAAGTGGATGAAGTCGAAAACAATTGGAGATTTCAGAATTTAATACTATTGTGATCCTATTATGGGACACCTATAGATGTAAAAATTCAATTTATGTGTCCCCGATACTACCTTAATATTTAAAGCTTATATCGGAAAAAAAAGCAACTAATATTGAACTGATATTATGGAAAACAAAAAGGGTTCACTCATGCAAATGGCCTCCGGTTCCAGTGGGCAGTGACGTCAGATTTATAGATTCAAAAATTCTCTGTACATACCAGGTCGGTACTTGCAATATATTGCACGAAATTACCAATCCAAGAATCCCAATCTCTCCAACAATATTGTAAATCCTCCTCAAGGTACTCTACCTTCCGTCAGGTGAAAAATAGGTTCAGTTGAGTTCTATTTCTGATGTTCGTCTCGCAAAATGGAACAACCAAAATCCGTGGACATCCGTTCCCTCAGGAACGGTAAAAATGTAAGAAGACAGTTATTTCTATATACGAAATAAAAAGGCCCTAGAATTCACAAGGAAAATGTTAGGGTCTAGATTAGGTAGGTGGAAAAAAAATGAAACTTACTATAGTTGTAGGACGGCCTTTCAAAGTGAATGATTTCTGTACGAGAAGTACGATTTTAATCCCCAAAATGGGTAAATACTGCTATCCCAATAAACAAATCAGCAATATCCAGAATACAGACGGTTATCTTTATTCCAAAACTTCGATTTTCACTAGAAAATTCAACCAATAACCTCTTTCAACGCACAATCTCTCAGAAGCATCCAAAAACGAATTTTCAAACACCAAGAAACAGTAATTTATCGAGAATAATCCTTAGCATCTGGTACGTATCAGATAAGAACCCGATCACAGGAAAATCAAAATAAGACATCCAGGCAACCCATACAACATAATTGGACCATTTAGTGTTGCATACACATAAGGGTAACTTTCACACGTTACAAATTCTCCCCCTTCTTCAGGAAATTTTCCCAAAATTTCACAACAAGGACGAAATTAAACGAAACAGAACAAAAATCATGAAACCTCGTGAATGATCACCCTCCATAGTTCAGATGTCTTCATCCGGTGGCTCCGCCTTAAGGTCCTTTACATGCCAGACCCCTTTGTCCCTACCAACGTTGTCCTGCAAACGGTACGTCCAAGGTGACAACCTTTTGGCAACTATAAATGGTCCTATCCATTTAGGAGCCAATTTTTTTGTGAAGTTTTTACTGGCGTCAGAAAGTACGAAATTCCTCCTATAAACGGGTTGGTGAACTACAAATTCCTCATTCCTTCTCCTTAAATTATAATAGTGAGCATTTTTCTCAGCAGCAGCCTTTAGCCTCCCCTTCAGCTCACTGAAAATCTTCCGAAACCCTTCAGATCGGGTTTCCTCAGATGAATTGGATGGCGGGTCCTCTTGCAGAGTAATATTATAGTCATCGCCGCTCAGCATCATTCTCCTACCAAAGTTCACGAAATAGGGCGTGTATTTCGTGGTTTCATTCCGGGAAGTCCTCATAGCGCACGTGAGCTCTGCCAAATTCTCGTCCCATTTCTGATGGTTATCAGAAGCATATGCTGAAAGGAGAAATTTCAGGGTTCTATTATATCTTTCAGTGGGATTTGCTTGGGGATGAAAGTTTGCATTGAATTTAGAACTGATCCTATACTTCTGCAATAACCTCAGATACTCATTTTTGTATTGAGGACCGTTATCGGAAATGATAACCCGTGGCACGCCAAAGATCAAGAATACACCCTCCTCCAATGCCTTACACACTGCTGCTGATGTAGCTTTTCTCAAAGGAAAAGTTAAGCAGAACTTGCTAAAATAATCAGTGACGACCAATATGAAAGAATTTCCCTTTTTTGACCTAGGAAGAGGCCCCATCAGATCCGAACTAACAACCTCCCAAGGTTGTGTTGCCTCAGGATGATGGGATGCCATTAAACCGGCCGGCTTTCTCGAATCTATCTTATGTCTCTGGCAGACCTGACAATTTCTGACATATCGAGCCACGTCCGAGCGAGACTTCGGCCAGAAATATCTTTCACACAAGCGTGAGTGAGTCTTGAACACTCCCATATGTCCTGATGTGCAAGAATCATGCATATCCTGGATGACCTTCACTCGCAGTTGCTTAGGCACAACCAACTTCCACGAGTCTTCAACCAACTCATTCACAGGTGATCCCAGATATTTATAGAGGAATCCATCTTGGACCCTCCAATTAGAGAACTTTCCAGGAAGTTTCTTAACGTTACCCAGCATCCTTAAATACCACGGGTCAACTATGTTGGTAAAATCGCTTGTGGTTACTAAATCTAATTTAGGCACAGAACGTGACAAAAGATCAGGCACGTGATGTTCAGAGCCCTTACGATGGGTCACACTGAATTCAAATTGTTGCAGTCGTACAATCCACCGCGCCAGACGACCAGACACAGCTTTGAGGTTTTGGAGCCACACCAAACAGTAATGATCGGTAATTACTTCGACTTTTATTCCCTCAATATACGGACGAAGCTTTTCCAGTGCCCACAAGACAGCCAAGCATTCCCTTTCCGTGGTTGAGAAATTTTGTTCTTGTCTCGTTAGAGACCGACTAATGTAGCATATTACCTTCTCTCCTCCTGTTGGATCTGGTTGGCTCAAAACAGCACCCAATCCATGACCCGATGCGTCCGTCTGCACTTGAAAAGGTAGATCATAGTTAGGGCAGCTCATAATTGGGGCTGACACAAGCTTTTCTTTCAGCCAATTAAAAGATTTCTCACATTCTTCGGTCCACATAAATTTACTATTCTTCTTCAATAAGTTTGTTAAGGGCGAGATTAGGTCGGAGAAGTTTGGTATAAATCTACGATACCATGAGAAGGTTCCAACTATACTACGAACATCCTTCACATTTCGAGGTATGGCAATCTCCACCATTGCCTTTACTTTATCTGGATCAACTTGAAGACCGTTACTATTTACCACATATCCTAAGTAGCGTATTTCACTTCTACAGAACTGACACTTATCCCTAGAAACGGTGAGTCCTGCTTCATGTAGTCTACGGAATACTTCCTCCAATATTTCAAGATGTTTTTCAAAGTCATCTGTAACTATAATTACATCATCAAGATAAACAAAAACGAACGGTTCAAGATCGCTCCCAAGTATAACGTCCATTAGTCTTTGCCAAGTAGCTGGACTGTTGCTCAACCCAAATGGCATCCTCCGAAATTGGAAAAGTCCCCTACCCGGAACTGTAAAGGCAGTGTACTGACGGGATTCTTTCTTAACAGGAACTTGCCAGAATGCACTCTTTATGTCTAAGGAACTTATGTACCTGGCATTCCGTAATTTATCCAAAGTATTGGATACATAAGGTAAGGGGTAACTATCCTTTTTTGTGGCGGCGTTCACCTTACGGTAGTCTACACAGAATCTGTATGTCCCGTCCTTTTTTTTAACCATAATGATTGGGGAAGACCACGGACTAGCACTCTTTTCTACAATTCCCTGCTGCAACATATCATTGAGTTGTTCGTCAATATGTTTTTGCAGTACAGGAGATACTGGGTAGTATCTCTGCTTGATAGGGGGGCTATCCACTAAAATTTCATGTTCGACTACGTTAGTGCAACCAATCACGTTGTCTCCCATCATATCAAAATTCCTATCTACCACCTCGTCCAATCTTCTTCCTTGATCCCCATCCAAGTCGGCATCCACTGTAGCTACACCAATTGTTTCAGCAGAGAAAAACCATTCATTACTCCTTAAATTAGGGACTATACCAAGGGCCTTCCAAAAATCAGCTCCGAGCAATATCATCCGGGGCAACTCCAACATGATCAACACCTCCATCAACACCACCCTGTCCTTCACCTTCATCGGCACCCTGCAGCTGCCAATGCTTGAGCAAGCGTGTCCATTCGCCACAGTACATGTAACCCTATTTCGCGACTCTATAGTTACTCCTAATTTTTTTAGAACCGACCAGCATTCGCCGTTGATGATTGTTCGGGATGCACCAGAATCAAGAAGACCCAGAAATTCTCTTCCATAAATTGACAACCGTAGATACGGTCTCTCATCTCCTACCACGTTATCTAATATATAATTTAATACAGGACGGAGTTCGTCAGTAGGACCCTTATGTACGGCAGTCGTTGAAAATGGTCCTGTAATCAACGACTGGAACCGTTTCCCGACTGATTACACTTAGGGCAGGTTCTGGTAGTATACCCTACTTGATTACATTTGTAGCAACGCAGAGATCTAGGTGCAGCACAGCCTACTGCTCTATGTCCTGGTTTGTTGCAGTTATAACATATAACAGATTTTTCGAATTTTGACTCAGGTGGGGACTGACGTCCTACGAGTTGCATTTCCTCAACACCTTCTTCGATACTTGCATATGCCAAGTCTGGCTCAAGGCAAGACTGAGATCTTCTCGGTGGTGGAGCGTATGATTCGACATACTCACGTCGTTCTTCCAATTGACGACACAATCTCTTCAATTCCAAGTAAGAATCGATACTGACCAGAGCCAGCTGAGTCTGAAAGAAGGGGAGAATATTCCGCAGAACCAATTTAACTTGTTCTCGTTCAGGTGGTGATGATCGCAAACGGTCAAACAATGATCTCATGGTAGCCAAGTAAATACCAATAGGTTCGTCCTTACCTTGAGTACGCTTTTTGATTTCTTCTAGGAGCTTCTCATCATAGTTGAAGGGTTCAAACTCAGCTCTCAAGTTTTCAACAAAAGAATTCCAGCCCACAATCGAGTCCTTGGCAGCTCTAAACCATATCAGTGCTTTGCCGTCCAATAAATCCACCGCTGATTTCAAAACTTCGGGCTTTGTCACCCCTCTAGCTTCACACAACTCTTCAACTCGTTGCAGGAAAGCATGGACAGACATTCCCTGCTTCTCGCCGGAAAAACGCAAACCCCATTTGTACACTGGAATTGTCTTCATCTGTCCAGAAGTTGTCTCCACAGCTCGGGTTGGCCGTGACTGAGGCGTCGAACTTAGCAAATTTTGCCCATCAACTGATCCCGAACAATTACCACCTTCCTCAGTCCCAGAGCTCTCCTCGTTGAGTGGTTTATTTGACCCACCTGATGCCACATTCGCCTTCTCCTCCAGAATATCCAGCAACTTTAGAACTTTTGCGAAAATTTCTCTCTTATACGCCTCTTCTTCCGCTGATATTACAACAATATGATCCAATCTTATCAATGCGTATCTCAAACGTGTATCATTTACTACATAGCGACGACTCCCCGGTGACGCAGACTGCCAATCAGCAATACTGTCTTCTACCTTCGCGATGACTTCGTCAATTGCTACCTTATCTTCTTCGAAAGTGAATGGATACTTGGGATAGGATATTGACGATCCTTCCTTTTCGAGCTTTAATGCCCTCGATAAATTCTTCCTCATATTGTCAACTGTCCCGGTGGGCAAACCCCTTATAGTCAACAGATAAGTTAACTGCGATTGATTCAATCTGTTGACAACTAATTTTCCTGACATCTTTAATGCTGAATCGTATGAGAGATCAACAGAAACTATACTCTCTAACAATTAAATAGGTGAAACACGAAATGGCCCCACGTTGGGCGCCAAAATTTATAACGCCCAAAAAGCGAGATTAGGATTTAAGAAAATGAATTAAGTAATTGACAAAAAAAAAAAAAAAAAAAAAAACTTCACTTAAAAATAAAAAAAAAAGATTGAATCGCTAGAAACACCTCGGTTTGCTTTCAGCGGAGATGGGGTGAGTTCGGTTAGATGGAATAGGGCGCCAACGTATTTATTTTTCTAGCAATTCAATAAACAAAAAAAAGAGGATTGGCAAGAAAAGAAAAATTTCTAAATTACACGGACTTATAGGGAAAAGTTCAACTACCTTGGCCAAACACGTAAACTCCGAAGCAGATGAAACGAAACGCAAGTAAAAAAAAGGTAAGTATGTATATGAAATTCAATACCTGAAAAACTGTATGAGGAAAAAAAAATAGTAATAATAAATAAATGGTGTAATAAAATTGTATTATCAATTTCCCACAATTCAATTTCAAATGAAGAGAAAATATCAATAATATTTCAACAATAGCGATAGTACAACAATATTTTACCCCCTATGCTTGATCAAGCGTAGTTTTCACAATACCACACGTAATATATGGTACACACTATATACTTATTCAATTGTGCAGCTATATTCAGCTTTCGATTACTTATCAAATTAATTATGGATGGAACAATTTATTTCAGAATATAATATATAATCTAATTTGAAATACTCTCAAAAGTTGTACTGAGAAATTTATTATTACATCAATTATGGACCCGCCTATAAGTGGATGAAGTCGAAAACAATTGGAGATTTCAGAATTTAATACTATTGTGATCCTATTATGGGACACCTATAGATGTAAAAATTCAATTTATGTGTCCCCGATACTACCTTAATATTTAAAGCTTATATCGGAAAAAAAAGCAACTAATATTGAACTGATATTATGGAAAACAAAAAGGGTTCACTCATGCAAATGGCCTCCGGTTCCAGTGGGCAGTGACGTCAGATTTATAGATTCAAAAATTCTCTGTACATACCAGGTCGGTACTTGCAATATATTGCACGAAATTACCAATCCAAGAATCCCAATCTCTCCAACAATATTGTAAATCCTCCTCAAGGTACTCTACCTTCCGTCAGGTGAAAAATAGGTTCAGTTGAGTTCTATTTCTGATGTTCGTCTCGCAAAATGGAACAACCAAAATCCGTGGACATCCGTTCCCTCAGGAACGGTAAAAATGTAAGAAGACAGTTATTTCTATATACGAAATAAAAAGGCCCTAGAATTCACAAGGAAAATGTTAGGGTCTAGATTAGGTAGGTGGAAAAAAAATGAAACTTACTATAGTTGTAGGACGGCCTTTCAAAGTGAATGATTTCTGTACGAGAAGTACGATTTTAATCCCCAAAATGGGTAAATACTGCTATCCCAATAAACAAATCAGCAATATCCAGAATACAGACGGTTATCTTTATTCCAAAACTTCGATTTTCACTAGAAAATTCAACCAATAACCTCTTTCAACGCACAATCTCTCAGAAGCATCCAAAAACGAATTTTCAAACACCAAGAAACAGTAATTTATCGAGAATAATCCTTAGCATCTGGTACGTATCAGATAAGAACCCGATCACAGGAAAATCAAAATAAGACATCCAGGCAACCCATACAACATAATTGGACCATTTAGTGTTGCATACACATAAGGGTAACTTTCACACGTTACAGAGTCTACCCAATCCGATCGACCACCATTCCCTAATTTGAATTCGACCACTCCCGAAACTGTAATTTTGTCGGAATTTGAGATGTATATCCGGCAATCATCCCTATATAATATCCTCCGGGGTTTGAATCACAACTTTATGATATGCATACCTTCTGCGCAAAGGCTGGCGTCAGCTGTGCATAATAATGAAGGTGCTGACCAAGGGTAAGATTGGACCTTGTTTGGACCGTCTTGGGATATTTGTAATTGATACAGCCAGTGTGTTAGAATGGAAGACATCTCGGTGTGGGGGATGAAATGGAGAAAATATAAGGGTCGATTCTTGGGCTGTTCAGTTTGGGTGAAAGTGAATGAATTATTCTGGACCCAGACTCTGAGAAGTATATATGCTGAGTGACGTAGAAAACAACCAAGAATAATGAATTTATTACAGGAATAGGGCGGCCATTCTGCAGATGGGATGAAACAAGGAAAATGGGTCTTACACCATTCTTGCGTCATTTTCGCTCTGTGAGCCAAAGCGGAGTCCTGTTGAAAGGTCCAATGCGTATCGCCGAAGTGCTGCTTGGCCCACGGAAGTACTACGGAGTCGAGGATGTCGCAGTGGTAGACTTCTTGATTGATTTTGACCCCTTGATCCACGAAAACTAAGGGAGTTTTACCACTGCCGCAAATTCCGCCCTAGACCATGACGGATTGCGGATTTTTACGGTGTTCGACGATGGCCGATGTACCGGAAGCCTCTACGGACCAGACTCTGTCGTTTTGGTGGTTATGTTTTACGGTGAGAAGCTTCTCGTCTGTGAGGAGAATTCGCTCCCATTGCTGACCGGCGGCGAGACGAAGGAGTTGGCGGCACCTTTGGAGTCGTATGCGCTTGCTTTCCTCCGTGAGGAGTTGAACTTTTTGGAGCTTGTATGGTTTGAGGTTGAGCTCCTTTTTGGCAATTTGACGGGCTGATTCGCGGTTGATACCGGTCTCACAGGCTGTTTTACTCATGGAAACCCTCGGATTTCGATTGACTCGCTTCTTGACGATGTTGCGCTTGCTAGGTGTATTGACAGTGCGTTTTCTACCACGACGACCACCATGGCCAAGCTCCTTGAAATGACGAATTGCATCGGACACGGTTTGTCGAGGCACATTGAGCAAACGAACAATTTCGCATTGACGCCTACCTTAACGAAACAGCTCCAAAATCGCACTACGTCTGTTTGACATTCTAAAACTCTGTGAAATGAAATTATATCAAACTGAAAATTCACACATTAGTACAGGAAAGTGTAAAGAAACCAAGAGAATTAAAATTATTTGGCTTCGCTGAAATACTTCTGTTCCAGACCACAGCAAAATTTGTCCGGAGTTTTTCTTGTCACCTTGTATTTCTAGCTATTGCTGGGACAATAAAACAAGCAAAACCTTAAACAACTCTAATGTGAAACCAAAATGTGATACAATGTGAACTCAAACAAATAATGTATGCAATACCCAAAATCGAAGTATTAAACTATTTCTAAAGATGAATTACAGAACAATTAAAATGCAAGAAATGTGCAAAAGCTTTACGGGTAATCGGTAATATGAAAAGAGATGAAAACGGTTACGGGTTGCGTATTGGCATTCTTTACTACGCTGCAACGCATACATGGTGTTGCACCGCGGTAAAGAATGACTGAGCCAATGCTCTATCTACCCAGACATATCTTACCACGGCTCAGCGCAGGATGGTGTTCAGACGTAGTAACTATTGTATTATGGATACTCGCCTCTTCTCGGGGCATTGTTTACCGCGTTGCAGTTCCAACCACGTTCAAATTTTCTTTCTTTTACAATTTTGCAATCCGCGTTCATAAAAATAATAATAATATAATTGATATATAATCGCCAACAATAGTTTATTGAACCACAATAATGAAAAACCACATTAAATGCAAAATCCACTAAAGTATAATCCTAGTGTGCATTTCCATGTGATTTTGCATTTGATATATTAAGATCAATATTTTTCTTTGAAGATCTTTGGCTTTCAGGATTGTTTGGCATTTCTTTGTTTGATGGCCTACCAGCTTGAGTACGTTTTACGCCGCATGATAAACCGCGTCTAATTTTTCTTCGGCTTACTGATGTTGACTGAGAAGAAATGTTCTCTTTAAGTGAGATAATTTTTGATACATAAATAGAATTAAACAAGTTAGAGGGTGTAATAATTTTGTTTAGAGTTTCATTAAATTTTGTCATAGCATTAACCATATCAACCGTTTTATTTTTGTATGCTATTTTACTAATGCGTTCAAAATTTTCGGATAGTTCTGTTACAGCTGCGGAATGTTCCAAATACAGATGCGGAATGTCCTATATTAGTTTCATTGGCATTCTCGACAGTGTTCATTGTTTCTTTAAAAAAATTATCCTGTTAGGCAAAAACATTGCTTTGTTGCTCTGTGCTGGTTGGCAAGTTATTCTCCATACCCATATCTGTTGATATGTCGTCAAAAAATTCTAAGGATATGTTTTGCCCAAGAGCTAATCTTGCCAATTATTTTTTTTCATCAGTGTTTATTTGCCTACAGGTCCTAAAAGTGATTCCAAACTTATTTTATATGGCCCAAAGGTGCTTACAATACCTGACCAAAAACACAGTCGCAAAAAAGAATATCTACATATGCACTATGAAACATATGTATGATCATGGCTCTCCGAAGAAACTAAAAAAGTATTATCGTCGATTCTTCGAACAGAGACATTAGAATTATGTGACAATTTTCTAAACAGTATTTCATTCTTGAATTCCGGAGATTGGCAAATGACTGCAAGTTTCTCTATCTATGCAGCAAGTGTCGTCTTCGATAGGACTCGAAAAGATTGGCAACCAAATCCACCAAGGCATAAGCAATGTTGAGTTGGAAAGCGGTAAATAATGCCCCGAGAATAGATGCGCGTATCCATAATACAATAGGTACTACGTCTGAACACCATCCTGCGCTGAGCCGTGGTAAGATATGTCTGGGTAGATAGAGCATTGGTTCAGTCATTCTTTACCGCGGTGCAACACCATGTATGCGTTGCACTGTAGTAAACAATGCCAATACGCCGAGTGAGCAGGTGAGACAGTCGGAAAATAAGCGGTGATAGTGAATGACAATATGATTCGCAACAAATGAACAACGAGAGCATTTAAAGCAGCCGTGAAGGAGCAAAGCATTGAGTTTGTAAATCGGGTAATAATAAAGAAAAAAATGGGCTACGGTTTTTGGACCACGTGTGTTTCCGGATGCTCGTGGAAAAGACTCCACAAATATATTTCCTACTCGAACAATCAATAAATGTCGATAACGAGTCACGAAGCTCACAGGCCGTGCGTCACCCCAGAATAACTCCAACAGCTTTAGCTGGTCGTACCGCCTGGGTTTCCACCTCAAGGGGTACGACCAAACTTATGCGCTGAAGAAATATGGGGAAGAGCACTTCCCAATGAGTGACGAAACAAAAATAAAAACCTTGAAATTCTCAAAGGGTCAAAAGACCGGGTTACCACGACCGGGCGACCTGCTCGACATATTGGATGTAACATCGGATCCAATCAAAATGATAGAACCGACTTCATATTAATATTTATTGATACTTGAAGTCCTTCGAAAAACTCATCTACCAAGTCTAATTCATGGTCAATATAATGAAAAAGGATGAGAGTGGAATCATGAGGAAAACATGTTAGCCAATCCTCATAAAACCAAGCTTATGACACATACGTTCCCCGTCTTTACGAACAAACCCACTCGACACTAAATCTCTCCCCGATCCTCCATGATCTCCGAAACATCCGGAAACTTTTTTTCTCGTTGCAGCTTTGTCTGTCGCCATACCCATTTCAATCAATCACCGGAAATCTGGGCTGTTAATCCTCCATATCCCTGTTCCGGACCTAGCGGGGCTATTAACAACTTCGGGCCTTTTGTGAACCGTCCATCTTCGGCCTGTTCGAGGCCGTATATTACGGTTAGTGTCAAAGCCAAATATTTTCAATTTCATTGAAGAGATTCCCGAGGTATTCGGGGGCGTGTTTCATGATTCGATCTCGATAACATTCCGGATTACGAGGAACGAGAGAGTTGGAGGTACGAGGTTTCGCTGTTGTATTATCGGAGTTTATGAATAAGTTATGGCTGGAGATACGTTTCGCTATTGCAATTATGATATTTGAAGATTGGGGCGTTCTGGAGAGGTTTCAGAGATAACACTCCTTTTATAATAGAAGATATCACTTTGGGATGTAGATCAACATCATTAAGTTCCGGATACACTTTTGTAAATTCACCATTGAAGTACATTGCAACCTAGACTAGGAGATGGAGAAGACTTTGTGCATCGACTCCAGTTCTTTTGAACTCATCACTTACGATCTAACACTTTTCTGTCTCCGTTTGAGATCCTATTTTCAAGAGAACCAAAAATGAGTAACTCTCCCGCCATTCCCGAGTCAACTGAGAATCCGTTTCAGACTTCTCCAGCTACTCTTAACTCCCGATTCCAAACTTAAACCAACCCGAGTCAACCGAGAACCTTCCCGTTCAAGGCTTCCCCGACTACTCCCTATTACCGAACACGAGTCAAACGAGAACCTTCCCGTTTGAGGCTACTCCGGCTACTCCTAACTTCCGAACGCGAGTGAACCGTGAACCTTGTCGTTTAAGGCTTCTCCGGCTACTCCTAATTACCTCACGCGAGTTAACCGAGAACCTTCCCGTTTGAGGCTTCACCGGCTACTCCCTATTACCGAACGCGAGTCAACCGAGAAACTTCCTGTTTAAGACTTCTCCGGCTACTCCTTATTACTGCACGCGATTGAACCGAGAATCTTCCCGCTTAAGGCTTCTCCGGCTACTGCCTTTTTCGTCTCTCCGAAGCAAACTGAAGATTTCCCTCTTTCCACCTCCCGTGGGTGGATTCCTAAAAGAGTGATGTAATTCATATCAAACTTTCGTGTACCTGTCACGTTGCAAGTCCCACGATCTCAGTCCCGAATTTTCTGCTCTCGTTTGCACTTAGGACTACTCTTTTCGTGGAACGATTTGCTGATATCGTTCTGAGTCTCATGAGAAACTTGAAACGAAAATCAATAATTACAATCGCTATCGTCTCGCCAAACATCCTGTGCCGACCGATAAGCAATTAGATAATTTTCGGACCCATGAGTGTCAATTTCAGAAGTCTATACTAGTCAACTGAAATATTTCGATTTATTACATTAATTTCTTGCATATGGATATCAATACTATCAGTGATAAACAGAATGTCTGCCATAGAGCTGTTGATATTCGGGTCAAGTTTCCTCATAAAACTAAGCGAGAAATCAAAAATACATTGTATATCGAGACGGTGTTATCTCAAAATCTGAGTGATCGGGACGCACAGGTAGTGTAAAATTCAGGGCTAGATCATTTCTCGCAACATTGCAGCTAACCGAAAATTTCATACGAAATACGACACCCTTCTCGGATTTCGGAGGTGGAAAAAGGAAATCGTGAATAGTTTTTGAAAATGAAGAAGTGACAGTGGCTGGAGAATTCTCAAACGGAAAGGTTCTCAGTTGACTCGGGTTCGGTTAAAGAGAAATATTTAGGAAGTACGGTCTCGAAGCGGAGACGGAAAAAGTGTTATTCGGGGAATAGCGGGGTAAGGCGTTGGTTTTGGACCATCAATTTGGCTAAGGAGTAGTAGGGTTTTCCTGTCTAACGGCTCAATAGAGCTCCTCAGAGAGATCTATTCGAGAGCACCTCCGTGTGAAGAAATAAGGCTCGCGCCGAAGGCGCGAGCCTTGTCGAGGAGAGGGTAGCTCCGGAAAGTTGAAGAATGGACGCACGCGTGGGTGTTTTCGGATTTTCTTTACGACCCCGAGAAGTATTAAGAGAAAATCGCGAAAACGGTCGAAATCGCCCGAAAGAGCGAATTTTTCAGAAATAAGGCTTTTTTCCGGGGACACCTGGACGATCGGGGATTTTTTCGAACGAAGTCCCATATCCCCGATCAACTTAGTCTTATATATAAAAAGGTTTGGTTTAAGAGTGAAGTGATCTAGCATATCATTATTTCGAAATTAGAAACTGTGACAGTCGACCCCAGAAGCTTAAACTTACATAGTTGGGAACATTGAACATAATAACCACCTCAAATTGATAAGAATGGGAATTGCATAAAGTATTGCTAGAAGTTTTATCAATGTATGTTGATAGTCAACATTCACAGAATTATGAAAGATGTTTTTGAAGATTCTTGCAACATGGGTTCTACTTTCTGGCAGAACACAGCGTTTCAAAGATGGAGAGTTGCTGTAAAAACAAGTTTCGTATAAAAGTGACGATGTCTAGTGTTGCGTCTCACTACAGCAAAATCTGGACAAAATGAGATTTCTTTGTCAACAAGTATTAAGCTGTCTTTTTGAAAAGGTTTTATAGATAAATAGATTTTTAACAACATCGCATCGATCGCATTTACTGCAAGATTTGTTTCAAACGCCTTGGTTTACAATCTTCGTTCTTTGTTTAGGCACCCTTTGAATTCTTCAAAATTGAGGAATTCAATATTTGTCGGATGACTGTGGTTATTCGGGGAATAGCGGGGTAAAGCGTTGGTTTTGGACCATCAATTTGGCTAAGGAGTAGTAAGGTTTTCCTGTCTAACGGCTCAATGCTCCTTAGAGAGATCTCTTGGGGAACACCTCCGTGTTAAGGAAATAAGGGGGCTGATAGAGGTGGATGATGTTATTGAATAGACAATGTAGCTATGTAGCTTGAGGAAAGTGACGTGGCAGAAGAGATGTGACAGAAGACATCTTATGAAACTCAATTGGTGTCTGAGAGTGAGAAATAGTGATTTCTGGAAAAATCTTGTAAAATCTGATGACTATAAGTGGATAACTGAAAAAGATGAAGATATCACTGAATAACTGAAATATAACATTCCTCAATTATGAGCGGACTGCAGGATCTATATATCCTCATCCCTCTCATATAAACACGAAACCCAAAAAACGGCCATCTCATCCCCCAGTAAAAACAATATCCCGAAATAATTAAAACTTCGGCCCATCTGGCACTGACGCCAGAGACAAGAAACGCCGAATCTCGAACTGAATTCACGCTAATCTCCCCGCCTGAAACCCGTCACGATTCTCCCTAACCGACAGACCATAGTTTCCCATCTTTTTCATCGGGAACGGGGTCGGGTCCACAAAGGCTCAAGTTTGGGGCGCGACCACCACGCGGCCCCCGCCTGTGACTGACAACGCGGGCGGCGTTAAATAGAATCGGATATAAAATTTTAATGACAAATCGCCGAAGAATGTTCTCGATTAGCGATCAGACGCGCCAGGAAATTCGGCTCGAAGGACCTAAATGGGGGAATTGGCGTTTCGATTTTTTTACGAGGTCGTTCTTGATTTTATCGGGGTGATGTGATTGAAATATCGGCCGTTTGGTGAAGGTTATCGAGACGCAATGTCGAGGGGAGATATGCCGGGGGCTTCTCGATATCCAGAACTTTCTGTCTGCCCAATGAAGTCTCTGAGATACTCACCTTCTATAAATTCTCCAACAAATTTCAGATAAACGAAACTCTACAGGGCCTATAACAGCATCCGAAGAACCGAAATCGAACAAACCACCCACAAACTCCCAGGTACAAAACAAACAAGGAAAAAGGGATCATCAGGACCAAGATAGCCCTAAACCCCAATAATAGTCCCATGTTAATTAAACACAATCGTAACGAAATGGCGACGATATATCAGTTAACCTTGCCTTTCGCTTCGAAAAAGCGCCCTTTGTCGATCCCCCCCGTCCCGATGTAGCCGTGACATCAAGGCATCTACGCAATTACGAGGTGAATGGCCTTAATGAATTCATCTCCTAAAGACCGGAATTCGAGGAACCGGAGTGCCCCGTAACACCTTCAGGATCATTCCGACGAAAGGACAATTCAATTTGTCGTAATAATTGACATTAATGTCCGTGAAATTATCGAGGGGATTTTTTTCGCTATAGACTTTACGAGGGGGCTTGTTGAGAGGATTTCAATGAAGATAATTTGAAAATATAATCAGGTGTACGTTTGTCTTATACATAAAAAGGTTTGGTTTTAGAGTGAAGAGATTATTATTTCGAAATTAGGAACTGTTACAGTCGACCCCAGAAGCTTAAACATACATAGTTGAGGAGATAATATCCTTCTCCAATTGATGAAAATGGGATTTGTATAAAGTATGGCTAGAAGTTCTATCAATTTATGTGTTAATAGCAACATCTGGACAAAATGAAATTTCTTTGGTCAACAAGTATCGAGCTGTGTTTTTGAAAAGGTTTTATAGATAAATAGATTTTTAACGACATGGCATTGATCGCTTTGTTTCAAATGCCTTCGTTCTTTGTTTAGACACCCTTTGGATTCATCAAAATTGGGGAATTCAATATTGCGGCTTCAAAATGTCGGATGAGTGTTGTTATTATAAAAGCTTGTCTCTGAAAATGTTTCTTTTATATACCTTGTTTCTTTGAATGTCAAAATAACACCTCTTATTGGAAAACCCTTTAGTATCAAACCTCAACTCGGAAGTATCAAACAGGCAGAACTAAGCTTCATAGAATGATACGAAATCAATATAGTTTCTAGTACCATTGATATCAGTGAATGCAAATTGCGATCAAGATTTCTTCCGATTTTGTGATTATAATAGTTATTTAGGATATGAGTGTTAAAAGTGAAGTTTTATTTTGTGAGTGAAAAAGTTTGTGAAATGAGCGGAGCGAATTGAACAATTTCACGAACAAAATAAAATCACTTTTAACACAAATACCATACAATGTTTTTTGTACAACTGCCCTATTTTGATAATGAAATGGGCGAATTTGCAATGACAGTAAACTTCAAAATGCATTTTAATATTCAAATAATCAAAAGGTTGTTGTGAATGGCTAACGTTGCCAACATTATTATTACTAACAAATGAGAAAAGACGCTGTCATTTGAATTTCGTTCCTGTCCAATTTTCGTCTTGGGTTTTTAACTGCTCAATATGTTTGTCGGGAGTCCAATTATTAATAAAAGTAACGATTTGGTTGTTCCTGTGGATATTGAAGAGTCTGCAAGAAGATCAAATCTGGAACTCCTACCTGAAAAATCTGTTCAGCAGTACGATATTGCATATAACAATTTCCTGGCCTGGTGTAAATTGAAAAATGTAGAAGGGAACTTCAGTGAACCTGTTTTCCTGGCATACTTAGAAGAAAAATAAAAAATATGGAGTTCATCAACTTTGTGGAGCAAATTTTCAATGATAAAGTCAAGCGCCCTTATTAAAAATGGTGTGGATGTTAGTGAATATTTTGAGGTAATATCATATTTAAAACGGAAAAGTGAAGGATATCGTCCCAAAAAATCGAAAATTCTCACTCGTGAACAAGTTGAAAAGTTTATAAATGAGGCACCAGATGAGAAATACTTGATGGTTAAGGTTGCAATTATTTTCGGATTATTTGGAGCCTGTCGGCGTGAAGAATTGTGTAATTTATCAGTGGAAATAACAAATAAATCATTGGTTATACAACTTCCAAACACAAAAACGAAAGTCAGTCGTTCTTTCAGTATTATTGGGAAGTATGTTGACTATTTTCATAAGTACTTTGCACTGCGCCCTTCTGTCATCAAACATTGCCGTTTTTCCTGAAATACATGAATAATAAATGCACTGCCAATCCAGTTAGTATCAATACATTTGGGAAAATTTCATCTATTGTTGCCGAATTCCTCAAACTGCCAGAACCAAAGCAATATACAGGACACTGTTTTCGAAGATCCTCCGCTTCATTGCTAGCAGAATCAGGAGCAAATATTACGGATATAAAAAAACATGGTGGATGGAAGTCTACGACCCGAGGGCTATGCTGATCATTCCATTGCATATAGAAATGTCATTGCTGAAAAAATTCTCCCAACCTCAACAGATTTTGGATCATCATCATCCAATATTGTACTTCCGGTTTCTACAAGTACTGATGGTGCTGAAGATTCTAATAATGTGTTGCGAAGCTCCCCAACGTCACAGGGCATTAATGTTAGTAATTGTTCTAGTTTTACGATTAATATTAATGTTCATAAGTAATGATTGTTGAATATTGATGATAAAAATTTGCAATTGCGGAATTTTTTCATCTGATTTTATCATAAGAAAATGGAGTGCTAAAAATATTTTTAACACTAATGTAAAAAATATTTTTAACACACTTCCACGTAAACAATCAATCTTAACATTGTTTGCTATCATTAAATGTGTTACTCTTAATGGCAAATTTTTTTCTGAGGATTCAAATGTCTTAGAGTTGTACCTTGCACCTGTGGCTATGGTGAATTCCATCTGAATCATCTCTGAATTCAAAGACGACCTGCTGAGCATTCGCTGTTTACAACACTCTGCATCATGATTAGCTTACAGTCAAGACTCCACGAAGAAGGTTATGCAAAGAATACATCGTAGAATACCTTCATTCCTTCGCCAATCAGACGAACGTATTTGGGCTTGACACACCGATATAAATTACGATGTCTTGCCGGAAGATAAACGACCTTCATGCGGTGAACCTGGCGTAGTTTCTGCCCAGTCTCCGCCAGAACCGGAGAAGATTTACTGCTCGAGCTCCTGTCCTGGTATCGACCTGATGCACATTGAGATTAGTGTGAACACCTACAAACGTAACCTGGAGGTATTGTTTCATGTTTTTCACAATGCAACCTACGCGATAGATCCGTACGACCAACAAAAACAAACTCACAATCCGAGAAAACTCATTACTCGGTCACCTACAAATTCCCAAACTTCAGCGCACGATAAATCAAGAAATACTTGCCGCGTGTCCGAGATTACCCGACGTTCTTCGTTTACCTGTTCTGCGAAGTTAAATTACCCGGATTTACGGCGGGCCACTACCGAGGGAAACGGGGAATCCTTCAGAGACCGTCGCGACGCCTTCGCTAAACAAAAAGTAACAAGGAAAGGGTTCGAGCTGTGCAACCAGGCGAATAAACGATATAGTTCGGATACCTTTCGGTGAAGCGATTGCATGCACTCTTTCGAATATTGGATTAAAGCGGATTTGATGCTTAACAGGTTGGAATTCGAATATTGAAATCAGCCATATCCCAGAACGAAGATATTAAGACATTAAATGCTGCAACCTTATCCGATCTCAAGTGAAGACAAGCCTTTAACTCTACAACAAACCCTACATTTGGGTGGAAATTTCTTTCCTCTCTATTCTGATGCCGGTCTTTTTCAACCGAAACAAACTGAGACTCCAAACGAGGCAACTCTATCTACTCAAAACGTGGAGATTCGCTCTCATTATTCTCATGACGTTTAAGCTTCTGGGGTCGACTGTAACAGTTCCCGATTGCTTAGTCTCGAAAAATCTCACAATTTTCACCAGAACTACTTTCAGAGACGCTGAACGCTGTGTTCTGTCGAAAGTAGTTCGATAAAGCCTGAATGTTAACTGTTAAGGTGGGCGTTCAATGTAGTGTATTTTATTTCAAGTTGCATTTGAAAATGGTTTCATTTTGAGAACTGAAATTTTAACGGCAACCTTAAGACATTGGTGATAACGATTTCGAGCAATACTTCCAGGCAATTCACAACCTTATCTATTGGATATTGTAATTATTTTGAAACTCCACAACGATGTACGTTTTAGCTTCTGGGGTCGACTGTAACAGTTACTCATTTCTCAATATTGGAAAAACTATGTGCTACATGTTTTGATACCTTGAGCAGTTCACGAACGTGTTCTGGTTTTATTGTTGTACTCTGATAGTTTAACCAGGATAATGGTTTTCTTGAACTGCTTCTATTTAATGGAATGCTGTTGATTCTTGTTGATGTGTGGAAGTAAAACCATTATTTCTTCAAATTGATGATTTTTTACGAAAGACTAACTCTGGGGGATTCGGATGTCATACTATTTGCTATTTGACAGATATAAGTGTGAAAGTTTTCACTGCGTCAACTCTCCTGGACTCACATTATAATGGTGGAAATTTGCTAGAACTGAATTCACTATGCATCAGTAAAACGAACTTTTTCTTTGATCCAATACGTCTAACCGAAGACTAAACGAGAGATCAAAATTTGTGGTTTCCTTCATGAATAAATATTCCCCAAAATACGACAAAGGATGCTCTGGAATTGTATTCAAGTAGGATAACGCGCTCTGAATTCGTTCCACGTTCACCAGAAATATAAAGTTATTGAAAGAATGCAATATGTACATGTTGGCAAGTGGTTACATTTAGGCTTCAAAGGAAGCACATTTGTTATTCGGCATACGTTCAATAACCGGAATGAGCTACTAGGATACCCATTTTAAAGTGAAATTTCCTCAAGGGTCTGCGATTGTGGCGGAACCGTATGAGATGAATGTATATTTCCATTCCTTTACGATTTTGGCTGAAAGGCAAATAGCAATGTTTGCTGGTGGTTTTCCGAGAGACTGTGCTCATATCGGTGGCTCAAATTCGATTTACGAAGAATCTGTTTTGAGGAATGATTACAGTGACGCCGATCTTGTGTTTGGAGAATTGAAACTGAGAGAACCTACCGAATATCCTGCTCATAGTTCACCCTCAAAGGTCTGCCTCTCTTTCCGATACCAACAAGAATAAAACCACTAAACGCTGATACCGCCAGATCACCTGCTACAAGCCCCATTGCTCTCAATCGGCATCAATCGAACCTTTGATCGCTCGACTACAATGTCCAAAATGGCCGCCTAATGCTCTTAGCGATCAAACCGCCGAACTTGGCAGACATCGGGCGCCAATGATGTGCATTTAACGCGAGATCGGTACGTCGCCATTTTCCTCGGAAACGACTTAATTAGTGACTGCGGATGAGCGCACGTACGGCTGCAGCCAGTTTGCTACGTAATTCCTGAAATTGAAACAAGGGAATCGGATGGCTCCGATAATTACTGTTTACAACAGTTCCCGACGGGAATTTGCGTGAAAACGGTATCAAAACCCGCGTCTGTGTCGTCGAGAATGGGAGTTCGGAGCTGCTGGAGATGGATGGGGAGTTCGTGGGTCCGTGAGGTTGGAGTTATTTGTCATTCTCGATTCGAGAATTGTTCGTCGTTCGGTGCAGGCAGTGCATATTTTGTTCGGCTTGCGAGCTAATTCTCAAAAAAGAAATAACCTCGAAATTACACTTCTCAAAGGATTCAGGACTTTTACGTCATTAGGGCAGCCTAGTTTGCAGCATGCAGCTCGTACGAAAGCGGCAGATACTCTTCTTCTTCTTCTTTGCGGCGCCCTTGGTCAGCCGAACGTAGTCCTTGTGGCCCATTGTCCATACCGCATTTATGCAATACCAGAGAGACTCAGACCCGAAGGCACGCCGACAAGAATGCCGCCAGTCGACAAGGACTGAATTTCCTACCCTGCAATAAAATAAAATGCACCGTTGCCAGACTCCATGGCTTCCAACTTTGCAACGTCTATTGTCGAAACGTGGAACTACGTTGAATGAACTTATTTGATATTACTTTATAATTCTATGAATGATGAATATTAGTACGACTTCAAGCAATACTTTAGGCAATTCGCATCTTTATAAATAGGAGATTTTAATCATATCGAAGATCCACCATGAAGTAAACTCGTTCTTCTGTGACCATCGAAGAAATACGATTCTGTGGAAGAAAAACTAACCTCCGAAACGACAACGAATGAGGGGCTCTCTTTTACTTCACTTTCACTCGGCAGCGGTCTGTTTTCACTTTCATTCTGGTTCACAATAGTGTTCCTTTGAAATGGAGTTCCTCTTCTGGGAATCCACCATTTTTAGTATATTTTAAAGACGCTTCTTTGTTATCTGGTATGTACAATGTCCCCATTTAAATAACTGTTTCATTTCACAGGATCTAATCTCATATAAGCTTGTTCTATTTTATTATTGCATTTCTATTGAATATTGTGGAACTCTGTTCTGCTACCAACACATTTGGAATATTCTTATACTGTTCGTAAGGCCTACTGCACATTTAACTATTCACTCGACACTATGGTATAGGCATTTGGAGTAGTTGCTTTTAGTATAATATTTTACGTACAATAATCAATGGTTTGGAGGCCTAGGGTAAACGGTTTATATCGTCTGTGCCAAGGAAAACATCCCCCACAACAGTGGCAGTGAGAAGTCCACTGGGAGTTCTTTAACGAACGTCCCCAGTAAACATAGCCTCGTCTTCGGGCCATGGCGAGCCAGGCAAGTGAAGGATTGCTTCGATCTGGTTCCACCGTTCATCAATTAACAGGAAATATAAAGAGTTTATCGTCACTTCCAAACCAACGCGACTGCTATGATCTCACACATAACACTTGGAAGGAAGGATCCTCACACTAGGAACTACAAGGATGAATTTCATTAATAATCAGGTGACACACTCTATATGCCTATAACCTTTGGATGTATTGGATTCTGCTTTTTCTCACAATTGTGCCAGTAATAACCTTACCAGTAATAACCTTACCGAAGCCCCATATTGTACATATCACCAGTGCTCGTCTTATTAATAATTGTTCTATGGATTGTAAACATATCATCTGTAATGCTAGAAGGTTTTTTGCTTTGAGTTTCAATTGATTCTCGTTCGTTTTTCCTTCATAGGCTATGGTTCCCCGAACTATGGCGCTGGACGAATAAAGGCTCTTGTTCCATCTTTATGTCCAATCTAGTGTATCATTTATCTATTTTACCTCATTATTTCCCATCCTATATTTCACTAATCTGAGTTATTACGAATCTGAATTACTACGACATAACATAGAGTTCTACCAATCTAGACGATCACATCACAAGCCAAAAATATAAGTTTAAAACCCCCTTTAACGTAAATCTACCCTCAGCTCTTCAGAGCAGGGTTGCCCCTTTTCTCTTTTTCATAATGTTCCTAGGATTTACAAACTTGGAATGTTACAGTAGGGATCCCTAGGTCTCAGATAGATTACCACACGCGAACAGTATATGTTCCGCCGTTTCATTCGCTTTTCTGCACCAATGGCACAATGAACACTTAGTTAGACCCACTCTTTGAAAAAGTTTTGTTAAACAAATGGCCGGTTAAAGCACCAGTCCCCAGAGACAATTGCTTCTCCTCAAGAATCAAGAGTTTCTTGACCTCTGGTTTTGAAGAAGCCCCCTTGATAAGGAACTTCATCTGCCTGAGATCCTTTCTCGTGTTCCACTCAGAGGTGAATTTCTCATCAATCCATCTCTTGAAGAGGTTTTTGATTTATGTATGACAGATAGGAAACTCTAACAATATGAAAATGAACGTCATAAAGCAAACACCCAACTAATTTCCGAAACGTCTATCAAGTTGTTGTTGAATCGATTCAAAACTATCATCATTGTTAAATTGCATTTCAAGTACATTACAATTTCAACTCGCTCTAGTACGTACTTGAAATCAATGTTTCCATTGGGGAGAAACTCCAGTTAAGCACCTGTAAATGCAATCCTACTCATTGCGTAAACCAATTCACGTCATTTCCAAGTAATGCGGACTTAACAGTCCTGGTTCTACTGCGAGTTGAGTGGACGTTATGCTTTATGTCTTCGCGTATTACAAGGGTCATAGAGACATGCGAATGTTGCACATTACACTAGATTGGAGTGCGCTTTATCTCCTATTCATAATTGGATGGATATAGTCTCAACAGAATTCGGATGACGAAATAATATTCCGAGACTTTGTTATGATTTCGGAGTTTATGTATTATGTTTCTATTGTTTTGATGAGTGACCTTATGAGAAATATTATGTTTATTTACATAAAGAAGAAGGGCAACGTATTATAGATTGAAATTTACCTATATTTAATTTTTTATTCAAAGAAAAATACAGGGTGAGTCTTTGACTTGTACATATATTTCAGCTGTAGATTCTTGAGGTCGAAAGAAACATTTTTTTTATTTTCCATTTTAAAAAGATATAGTTATAGTTATAGTGAAAAGGGGTTACAGTCCACTGCGACCTTGAGGTCTATTGTGCTGTCATCGTCGCGCCTCCTACAGCTCGCCCTCCAGTTCCAGAGATTTGATGAAATCCAGTATCTGGGACGGCTTCAAGGAGGATAACTCCCCACTTCTATAAGTTTCTTGTCCAAAGCTATCTTTCCTTTGGCTTGCAATGGCATAGCATTCCGTGACCAGGTGAATAGGAGTTTCTTCCTCCTCCCCACAGAATCTACACTCATCAGTGTCCGATAAACCCATTCTCAACAGATGCTTCTTTAGGCGACAATGTCCTGTGAGAAAGCCAGTGAGTAGGTGAAGTTGGTTTTTACTGAGATCCAGATATTTTTTGGATCTAGCAGTTTCAAAGTTCCGGAGGAACTTTTTGGAGTGATCCATTCCTGAGAGATTCCGCCAGAGTTTTCCTCTTTCGGTTTTCTCCTTCAGCATAAATTCCTTCTTATAGGTGCATTTTCCTATACCACAGAAGGGTTCTGGGCCAGTGAGTGGCGTTTGTGCGCCCTTTCTGGCCAGTGTATTGGCCTCTTCGTTTCCTACGATTCCCGAATGACCGGGAACCCAGATTAAAAAGACCTTATTCTTCTTTCCTACCTCATTAAGTTTGTTTCGGCACTCCCAAATCAGCTTTGAGTCAATGACGTAGGAGCTCAGTGCTTTAATAGTAGCTTGACTATCTGTATGAATAGCTATATCGCACTTCTGATAGTTTCTTTCTAGATGTATATCTAGACATCTTCCGATTGCAAGTATTTCCGTTTGAAGGACGCTTGTACAGGAGCCTAGCACACTTGGTACTTGTTCCGTAAATCCCAGCGCCAGCTCCTGTAGCGGTTTTAGAACCATCTGTATACCATTTCATTGTATTTTCTTTGAGATGGTAGTTGGTGTATTCCCTTTCCCAATCCTCTCTATAACTTAGCATTGTACTGAAGTTCTTCTCAGTGCTTACTTTCTTGATCATTACATCACTAGGAAGATTTGCAGATGAGGTGTAGTCATTTAGAGAGGACCAAGCTCTCCGAAACCTGACTCCCTCATTGCCTGCTCCTTCTTTAGATACTCTGAGGATGGCCTCATGGGCTACCCTATCAATCACTAGATGTAGAGGTGTGAGGTCTGTGATGATTTCAAGCGCCCTGGTTGGGCACGTTTTCATAGCTTCCGTGATGCACACACAGGCAAGCCTTTGTACTTTGCCGAGCATTTTCCTCGTACTGCCCCATATGTGACTATAGGTCTTACAATCATGTTAAAAAGATAAAGCCATTCGAAAAAAAAAATTGGGCCAAATACGTTCCCTGGAATTGATGCAACGTTCATATTTCTCGATTGAAATTGAGTTGATACATTTAGGAAATACTCAAGCACTAACCTTGTTTGAATGAGAATGTTAAAAACACGAGATATCACAACAAAAACACTCAGTTTCCTTCAATTATATCTGCCATCAAAAAGCCATGTTTCTAATTTTTCTAAAGATTAGTTTCTAAACACTAAAAACTCGCACAATGTCTTTCAAGCAATTTATCAGAATGTACTATTAATCAACCTACCTCTACCCATTTTGTATCCATTCTGTCAATCTTTCACAGAAATTTTATGTGGACGTTGCCAGCTTCCCCAATGTTCCTTAAACTACGCAAGATCTATAAATCGTACAATCCTATCCCACGCAATCAAAGATTAAATAGATAAAGAGTAATATAACCGGCGTGATCTCCAAACAAAAATGGAGGAATGAATTTTTAGAGCTCAATGTTGTTATAAAAGGGGATTGTGATTATTTAAGGTGTTTTTCTACGATCTCGTGATGATTATGTGAATACTTTAAGTGAATGTATATAATATTAACCATGTACCCAGGCAACACAAAGATATCCCAGAGAAATCCCTGCGATTTCTTTTTAGGAAGTTGTGACGCCTTTTGTGACTTCTTTGGGAGGTCGCTGGGAGCTCTATATCTCCTCCAAATGTCCGCCACAAAAGAGTTCCCAGAGAGCTCTTGACGATATCCTACGTGGATATTCTCAAACAAGCAACACTTAGAGTTCGCATACACCTCCCGCGGCGAGGACTTTGAGAACTTCTTATTAACCTCCGCATTGCGAGATGTATAAGATATTCTCGAACTGTTCACATTGCGAGATGTATAAGAAGTTCCTATACAGGTCGTATTGTGAGATGTATAAGAAGTTTCTACACATGCCGCTTTGCACAGGTAAATACAAGTCGCATTGCGAAATGTGAATGAAACATCAAAAACTAAGTCAGATTAGTCCGATTCCTATGATGAGAATCTGTATATCCGCTATATTATTGAATTGAATTACACAACAAACAGTGTTAAAAGTTATTTATTATTTTCGGCTGCAACAGAAGGTAAACTAAAACAAGCGAATAAGTTCGTCAATCTTTATTATCAACAAAATAATTTTCAAAACATTATATTTCTTTCTTCCTCTGGGTACAATGTCCCAGCCAATCTTGAGAAAGACTCCTCTGTTGTCCTCCACGTATGTAGTGATGCCACCCTCCGTACCTACAAGTTCGAAAAAAATCGGTAGATTTCGGTAGATTTTTGGAAAAAAATACCTTTCACATATTTCTTGTGTTATTCAAGTTGAAATACCATTTATCCGAGAATTGGGCAAGAAGGTTATTTTACGAATGAAGCAAAATTGAAAATGGATGTTTATTTACAAAATCAATGTTCGAAAACGGGAAAACCAATCTCTCGAACAAAAAATGAGTATTCTGTCAAAATAAATAGGTATTCAAAAAATTAACACCTATTGAAAACAGCTGATATGCTGAAAATAAACGTATTTACATCAAATTGCTTGAAAAAAATATAGATTTGTCAACGTATAGCTGAACTAATGTATCAAATTATGGTATGCTTAGGAAATCTTCAAAATAATATCGTAAGAGTCATGATTTCCTAGAATATCAGAACATACATTCACTCCATCAAATTTTGGTAGATTTATGTGCTTTTTTGTTAGATCGATAGATTGAGAAGAGAATCGGTAACACTTTTGTAAGGTCAGTGGTTTATACATTAATCAAAACGTGAATAAACACTGTGTCAAGTTCTTTTGGAGCACAAATTGAACAAAGAGGATTTCAACAACAACATTTCAATGTCCATTTTGCATTCATATATCAGCTTGAAACAAAATGAGATATAATTCCAAACTGTTCCCGTGAAAGTGTCGAATGATCATAATTCTCATTGAAGTGTTTTCTTTTATTAATATTGGAATTGCAATAATGGTTTCCACAGGAATTTGTAAACCGTGCCTTTTAAGAATTATCAATAATATATTAGCTTGAAATTTGGCAATATTCGACTCATCATTCTTGTAAAATCTGTTGTGAAGTTATTACACCGATCCATATTCCTAATAGAAATAATTATCCTGATCACCAATATACCAAGTAGAAAATCGTTTAATGTGAATGTGAATTAATCAATTTCTTTATTGGTGGTTGAATTACTCGGATAACATAAGTGGCGGTGAAAATGGTTACGGTATATGTCCTAAAAGGTGAGAAAACTCCAGATTTTAATGAAAATAACACTTACTTGAAGCACAAATATCCTCATCGAAATTTCACACAATAACGAAAACGACCCTCGCACAGCACAGTAACACCGATAAACACAACACATCTAACTAATCTATCCACAAAACCCATCTCGATGTCTGGCCGTCTTGGTAAACTCGCTGTTTATACAAGTTCGACTTGATAGAGAAATAGCGCCTGCGTGAACAGATTGACCTTGTCAATCGCATGGTGCGCTCTCCTCTCCAAGTTATCGCATGGGCACATCAGTGGGAAATTCGCTTAGTTACATCACATAGAGATCTCTGGGACCTCGCGGTAGGAGCTCCTATAAAAGTCGCATTGTAACCTCTCAGAGATATCGCGGAGAAGTCTGTGTTGCCTGGGTAGTGTCGAGTGGAAATTGTTCAGATTTTTTTTCACACCATGGCACGATACCAAAGAACATTTTCGGCAATTCATGGATAATTCACGGTTCCAAAAAAGGAACTCCATGAATGATAGAACCTCATCATTCTGATGTTCAGTAAAACGAAAACGAGCATAATTTTTTATGGACGTCTTACTCAGACAGCCATGTATGCTTCGGTCGTTTCCAGAGAATGAAAAAGCATGATTCAGTCCAGTGTAATTAACGATCTTCCGCAGTGAACCGTATCTCCATTTTAATTTATTCATGAATACGAACAGAGTGGTTTTTTGAATACCTACTGAAGAAATTTCCTCTGTATGAAATTAATTATAGGGGGAGGCATTGCTCTGGAAGCACCATCAGCCATTTCATCTTCTCAAATAATTAGATGTCTGAAAATTAACAAAGGAAGAACATTATATAATTTACAATATTTTTAGTTGCCTAATTGGATCTTTTCGAAAATTTTAAATTTATACTTGCATTCACCCTCAATAAACACTCCAAAATTACCATAGTCTAGGAAGACCCTGTGTGGAAGAGTCACAAGTTCCTCAATATCCATTAAATTACAGGAGAGTGAAACCCAGAATTAATTCTCCTCGCCATTAATTTATATCAGTAAGTTCCAAACTCATAATCGCATTAACAAGATGGCTTATAAGGGCTGAGAAGTTGTTATGACTTGTAGATTTTCACTTTCAACAAAGGTAATTTGAGATTCATAACCGGGGAAGAGATGGCTTTCAATTTGATGAAATTCTGAAAAGATCAGAGTTCGTCTGGTTGAACAATTGTGTCTGAAGCAGTTATCGCAGAGTCGCTTAGTTAAAACTTTCGATGTCAGAACTTTTGATGGGTTTATGCTTTATTAACGTTAGGTGCGTGCTAATTAACATCGATGTAGTTGGGAAAAGCCGTATATAATGCCATAGACAGATGAAACGCTGAGTAGAGGCTTCAACTTTGTCGTTACTGCAGTGCGCATGCGTCACAGTTCGACTCAAATGATAGAAAGTAGTTTTTACGCAGCCGCGATACATTAGCCGACCGATCTGATACTGATGACAGCTGATAAATAAATATGGCTGTTACAGCCTGACGTTGTCAAGAAAATGTCAAAACACAGGTCCTTACCTACCAATATTTCACTTACTCCCTCAAAAATTGTTGTCATTGTGACCTGCAGGTTTGAATAGTTCGAAAAGGTAAATATGTATACAAATACATTGTCAGAAGTTTTGTTCTTGTATAGGGCCAAACCTACCCTATTGTCTGAAGGCACAATAAGGCTAAAGGGATTACATACTTGTACTTTTGGCTTGGCTTGTGATCGTCTTTGATTGGTAGAATTCTATGTTATGAGGTAGTTGTTCAGATTTGTAATTACTCAGATTGGTTAAATATAAGATGGGAAATAATGAAGTGAAATGGATAAATAACACTTGATTGGACACAAGGGTAACAGGCCTTTATTGGTCCAGCGCCATAATTCGAGGAACCATAGCCTATGAAGGGAAAAACGAACCAGATCCAAATTATCGTTGAACTCAAAGCAAAAAACCTTTCTTGCATTACAGATGAAATGTTAACAATCCATGGATCAATTATTTATAAGACAGGAACTGGTGGTATGTACAATATGGAGCTTCCTGTACCTCAGTAAGATGGTTACTGGCACAATCATGATAAACAGCAAAATACAATACATTTGCAGTTGATTAAAGGTGATGGGCATATAGAGTGTGTCATATTTTTGTTATCCCAGTTCTTCGCAGCGCTCTTACAGCTCCATGTGGAAGTATCCTCCCTTCCAAGTGTTATGAGTGTAATCCAATTCACGTTTGTTTGAAGTGGACAATCAATTCTTTAGATTTCCTGTTGACTGATGAACGTTGGAAACGGGACGATGCAATCCTTCCGTAGGATACTTGCCCAGGTCACCAAGGCCAATGACCAAGGCTTGTTTTGCTGAGGATGTTCGTTTACAGAACTCTCAGAGGGAAGTCTATGACCACAATGCTGGGAAAGATTTTTCCTTAGGCACAGGCGATGTAAAAAATTTATTTTAGACCTCCAAACCATGTATCCCGGTACGTAAAATATTATTCTGAAAACAGTAACTCCAATGCCTATACTATGATGTCGATTGAATAGTTAAATATGAAGTAGTTCTTATCGGATGTATAAGAAAATTCCACACAGGTTGATAACAGAACGAATTTCCACAATATTCAGTAGGAATACAATGATAAAATAGAATGAGCTGACATGAGATTGAATCATGTGAATAGAAACAGAGTAAAGTTATGAATAGAAATTGTACATACCAGAATGAAGAGTCTAAAATGGCGGATTTCTAGAAAGGGAAACGCTCGAGAATAAAAGTGAAACGAATGGAATCAAGATAAGTTGATAGTGAAGTGTTCGGAATTATGTAATAGAATATAACATTACTAGCAAGGTAGGAGGGTTTTTACTGGCGAATGGAGGATATAACTGACGAGCCGCAGACGAGTCAGTCGACTCCTTGAGCCAGTAAAACCCGGTACCTTGCGTGTATTGTTTTATATTTTATTTGTTTCTCATTTGTAAAAAGGTTAGATAAATTCCAAAAAAATCTCAATAATTTGTCGCAAATGTCGTAAGATATGGAAGCGTTGCCATGAACATGTCTGTTTATTTTTGTTTACATTTGTTTTGGCGAAAGCAAAAATGAATGTACCAAAAGAAATTATTGAGGCACCCAGCAGTGTAGCTTCAAGTTTATTACCTGCAAAATCAGCTTCAAGGTACGAGCGAGAATACGACGACTTCAGAAAGTGGCAAAACAAAAATAGTGTGATTGGGGTAACTGAAGATGTTTTTTTGGTCTTCTTGAATCAACTATCAGCTAGATTCAGCCCTATTACTTTATGGGCAAAATGGTCTATGCTGAAAAGCTGCTTGGAAATGAAAGACAATGCCCCTGTTCGCAGGTTTGTTTTCCTTGAAAAATTTATTGAAAAATATGACGTTTAGTTGTCATTTGCAGATTTCAAAAGGTAATAGCTTTTCTGAAACGAAAAAATGAGCGTTATACGCCAAAAATGGCCAAGGTATTAAGTGAAGAAGAGGCTGAACTATTTCTTTTACATGCTCCTCATGCTCCTGATGACCAGTGATTGCTGGCGAAAATTGTAACAATATTTGAGATTTTTGGATGTTGTCGATGTGACGAAATTCTCTCCTTAAACATGAATGATGTAGAAGATATGGGAAAATACGTTATTGTGACATTGCGGCAAACAAAAAATGTAACAACAAGAAGATTCACCATAACCGAGGATGGCTGCAGCTTCAAGCCCTGCATGTTATACAGAAAATATGTAAATCTTCGGCCTCCTGGAACAGAAAGCCTAAGATTTTTTTTGACATACCGACATGGAAAGTGCATTTCCCTTAATGCTGGCCAGCACACTATTGGTGGAGTCCCAAAGCAAATAGCGAAATATTCAGGTTTAAAAGACCCAGAGGTATACACCGGCCACTCTTTTCGCCGAACTGGAGCCACTATGGTTGCGGATTCGGGTGGAGATATTTTAGCACTAAAGCGTGCAGGAGGGTGGAAGAGCACCGAAATTGCGATGAGTTATGTCGATGATTCGGTCAACAAAAAAATCGAAATGTCTAGCAAATCATTTGGTAGTAAGGAGAGTATAAATGTTCTGCAGTCCTCGAGTTCAGCAGTTTCTGAGTCAACAGATGGTTCATCATCATCAGTATCAACTCTTTCATCATCAAAAATCTGTGTTACTGGAAATAACAATTGTACCATGATTTTCAACATATATGACGATAAAACAAAATTTTCTAATGTAAATAATACTACTAACTTGTAAAAATTTTGCAAGTCCACTGTCAGTTTTACAAGTTAGTGACTTGATAAAATAAATTTTCTTGATTAATATTGTGTTTTTGGTAACTGACGTTTACAAATGAGAAACAAATAAAAATATTAAATAAGTATCATTCAACGAAGTTCCACGTTTCGACAATAGACGTTGCAAAGTTTGAAGCCATGAAGTAAGTAGGTTTGACATAGGTGCATTGCATCAGAGGGTAGGAAATTCAGAACTGTTATACTATCAAATATATAGCAGTTCAAAAAGAGGAAAATATTCATCTCATTTTCAGAACATAGATTGTTCATTTCTTGAGAAACCAAGGAGACCAAGACTTTCGATGATGTGTGTATATTCACGACTTCTACCATCGTCTTCATGCAATCCCTATACTCATTCGGAAAACTATTTAAAACACAGCTCGACTGGAACAGATGGGACTCGAGAATAGAATCACAATCATCTGCAGAAATAGTCTGGTACACAGACGGTTCTAAGACAGATGAAGGAACATGAGCGGGAATACATGGAGTGAGACCAAGAAGGGACTAGATAATACCTCTCGGCAAACACGCCACGATATTTCAAGCTGAAACACATGCCATTAGGACATGCATACAGAAGAACCTGGAAAGTGGCTACCAAAGAAAACACATCCACATTCTCTCTGACAGCCAGAGCGCCATCAAAGCCCTCAACTCGACACAGATAAAGCCTAGACTCGTCTGGGAATGCCTCCAGGACCTTCTGGAGCTGGCAAAACACAACAAGGTCACTCTGATGTGGGTGCCAGGTCACAAGGGTATAGCGGACCACGAAAAAGCAGACCAGTTAGCAAGACAAGCATCTGAAACGCCATTCACAGGGCCAGAACCTGTGCTTGGAATCAGCAAAAACCGATGCAGGACCCTGATTGGGGCGTGGATAAAACAAAGACACCGACAACACTGGGAACAGAGCGACGGGCAAACACACAGCAAAGCCATGGTAGGACACAGAAGCCAAACCTTGACGGCTGACTTTTTGAATCTAAAGAGAACAAAGGCACGTATAATAGTAGGTCTACTGATGGTACACTGCGGCCTTAGAAAACATCTGAATACTATAGGAATACTTGGAGAACCCGTGGATTGCAGACTTTGCGGTGAAGAGGAGGAAACAGACTCTCACATCATCTTTGAATGCGATGCCCTAGGAAGAAGGCGCCACAGAATCTTCGGAGAAATCAATCCGGAAACGGGAATGAATCCGAAGAACCTCATAAATAGGCTACTGAACCTGATAAAGGACACGAACCTATTCTCGTGAGGAACCACTGACGAAAGAGTGATACAATAGAGTCAATAGACCCAAGTTGGTCGCAGTGTCATAGGGAGGCCAAGCGCTAACCAGTTCTCTTGTTCGTCAGCTAATCAATCAATCAATCAATTATCGTCTTCATGATCCTTATTACATAAGTATCTATTATGAATTTGGTGCCAAAGTCGTGAAACTTTGCTTGATACATGCTGTAGCAATAGGTTTTATTGCAGGGAAGGTGTAATATATAGCTTTGGCATTCAGAAACAAATCATAGGTATTTCTGAGCTTACAAAAGCCGAGCTGCGTAAATGAAACATGAACACCTTGAGCATCTGGAAATGCCCGAAATTCTGATCCTTGAATCCAGAATGTATGCCCATTGATATCTCTGTGCCTTCTCACGAAATTCACTTGAAATTCCTGCTCCGAACGCTCCTGTATCATTGTCCAAAACAAAACGCCGACGGAAGCTCATATATACTTCAAGACCAGTTTATCCTGCTCCTTGCACATCCTTTCAGCCCAGAAGTTCTTCGAGAAACGAAGTTGTAATTTTAACGACTCAGAAGAAGCTCCAACTACTCGCATCTCGAGGAAAGGGTGAGGAGAAGAAAAGGAGGAACAATGCGCCTCAGCTGGAGTTCTCGCGTCGTCTTATTTGTACTTCAATTATTTAACAACTTTGAAAAACGGAGACTTATGTAAATTGTAGGGTTTTGTTGAATTATTCAGGAGGATTTCAAATGGGAGGTCGTATACCGTGGAAGGAGGGGTGCGTGAACGGTTCTTTGTGCGAGGGGGGTCTTTGGGGGGGTGGGAAATGGGGGGCTAGATGCCAGTCGATTTTTCCTCCAATTCTGTATGCACTACGGTCGGGGTTTTAAGATTCAAGTACTAGATTTTTCGATATTGAATTATTGCCCCATTTTTGTCGCGACTATTTTTCTTTTGATTTTTTTTTTGTTATTACCTTTTCCTTTGAAATTTCTCCTGTCTGCAAGATTATCAAATTTCTCTAGATGGTTTTTCGAACACAAACAGAATTCATGCTTTTCAGTTTTAGTTTTCCTTTCTTCACGAGTGAACTTTTTTTTAGAGAATTTCAATTTTATCAGACCAACTTCTTGAACAAATTACGCACATCGTCCAAAGATTTGCCCCCTTTGGTTTGGCAAGAAATAAATAATCTTTTTTCTGGAAATTAGATGAATATTTTACCCCATTTCAACTGCAATGTACACTGCGCAAAAAAATTAACGCACATTATGGAAATCTCAAATTTATTCTACAACTGAAGGTGTTCTCAATGATAATTATTTTTCTCTATTTCAGTATCGTATATAATGAGTTCATTACAGTACTAAAAACAGTGCTGTAATGAATTCATTACAGCATCGTTTTCAGTAACATTTTTCGTTTTTTTGTTGTCAGCAATGACTTCCGATCCTTTTAAATTTCAGCAGACGTCAATTTAGAAACGTCAATTTTCGTATTTCCTAACATTCACACCAACTGCCAAGATACAATATGAAAGTCACTAGGACCTGCAATTTGAATTTTTTCATTGAATTTCACAAAATTTTAGTGAAATAGAGAAAATATCGTCTAATACTCATTGCAGAATGCAATTCCAATACCTACTCATGCGTTCAAAATTTCGAATTTCGCATTCGTATTGGAATAGGAGCCCATTCTGCAACTAGTTTTAGAATATACTATTATCAGAATTATGCATGCATATGTTATCCACTTTCAACGTTTTTCTTCGATATAGATGTATTCTCCCAGCAGGAATAAAAAAAGATGATATTATCAGATTTTGAATGTATTGGCTCCATTCTAAAATCAGTTGTTCTCGATCAATTCTAGTGATCAATAGTTTTTCTTTCGTTTGATTTTCTACACTCGATCGCTATGCAACGCGAAACACGCAATTTGACCCGAGAGGAATGTGCCCAAGCGGTAGTTTTGCGAGAAGAAGGGTGGACATACACAAGAATTGCAGAAAGGTTTGGAGTTTCCCATACAAGTGTGTCCAGAATGTTGCAGCGATTCAGGGAGACAGGTATGAATGTCCCCAGGACAGGGTAAACCACGGGTAACAACTGCCATTCAAGAACGTTACTTGAGAGTTTCTTCGTTGAGACAACGGTTTGCAACCGCTTGCCTCCTTCAAAATCAGCTTGAGCAAACTCATGAGGTGCTAATTAGCACTCAGACAATAAGAAATCGCCTCAGAGAATATGATTTAAGGCCTCGTGTCGCGGCAAGAAGCCCAGCTCTTACCCCAGCCCATCGAAGGGCGCGTTTGCATTTTGCGAGAGAGCATATCCATTGGGAAAAGTCCGATTGGATAAGAGTTCCGTTCACAGATGAGTCTAGATTCTGCCTCCACCATTGTGATCGACATTCCCTTGTATACAGACGTCCACATGAAAGATATGCTCAGTGCAATTTCCTGAATACTACTGGTTTCGGGGGAGGATCGATTATGGTATGGGGTGGAATATCTTCGACTGCTCGCACAGTCCTAGTGGTCGTTGATAATGGAGTACCTTGAGGAGGTTGAAGTCTCTCGAATGGAATGGCCAGCAAGAAGTCCAGATCTCAATCTGATTGAGCAGGTTTGGGACAACCTCAATAGAAGGCCGAGAAGTTCAGAAAATCATCCAGCTACTCTTAATGACCTAGGAATCCAACTCGGAGCAATCTGGGAAGGATTAGATCAGAACATTTTAAGATCACTCATTTTGAGTATGAACCGTCGTTGCCGAGCTGTAATGAATGCAAGGAGTGGAAATACCAAGTATCAAATCACTTATCAGCATTTCAGTATTTTGAAAATTGTTCATTTCTCTTCTTTCACATAAGATTGGGTGAAATCCTGACTTTTTCTTCCATTTAATGTGTCTTGTTTCGTTCAAAACCTTTCCGAGAGAACATAAAAAATAAGTTATAAAGTCAATGTAGAGTTATCTTTCATTACAATTGAGATTTTCAGAATGTGCGTTAATTTTTTTGCGCAGTGTATGATGAATTCTAATTTGCCAAATAGCGCAATACGCGTCAAATGTCAACATATTACCGTATTTCCTCGTGGAATAGTCATGCCGAACACCACTCGAGATGAAATTTAAGCAGGTGAAATTTCTCTCTCGTAAAAAAAAATTTCATATTACAATAGAGAAATTTTGCCGGCAAAATTCCATCTCTAGTGGTATTACATATGATGAAATTTTTGACGTTTCTCAAATTCATAGATAGCTTCGGGAATAAATATCATAGAGAAAACAAACAACGTTCAGTAGTTTAGTCAATCTATGATGAATTCTAATTTGCCAAATAGCGCAATACGCGTCAAATCTGAACATATTGCCGTATTTTCTCGTGGAGTAGTCATGCCGAATACCACTCGAGATGAAATTTAAGCAGGTTAAATTTCTCGATTGTAATATGATCGTTTGTTGCTCGGAAATTTCATATTACAATCGAGAAATTTTGCCGACAAAATTCCATCTCTATTGTTATTACATTTGAAAAAAAATTCACAGTGGAATAAAACCTCATATCTCCCGAACTATTGGACCTAAATGAATAGTTTTTCCACCAAAGTGTCAGCAACAAAGTATTCTATTCAGAACAGTTCTTAAATTGTTTTGAGACGCCATAGGTATTTCACCAAAAATGAGAAAATTTTAAACTTTTTCCTTCAAAAAAAAATTCCCAGTCGAATAAAACCTCATATCTTCAAAACTATTAGGCCTAAATGAAGAATTTTTCCACCGAAACTTCGACGACGAATCACTCTATTCCTAAATGTTCTTGAATTAATTCGAAACACCATAGGGATTTTACAAAAACGAAACTAAAACTCTAGTTATTCGCAGAAAACTGATAAACTCTAATACACCTGTATTCTCCCAAACAAGAAACATTTTTTTATGGTTTATTGATCTCATTTAACTAATAAGATAGTGAAGATTCCACACACAAAAAATTGTCATGCTACATTCAAGTTGAGAGTTGAAAAGGGCAAGACTTATGAAGATGTTCGAAAGCAAAGGTCTCCCTAATTTTGTAAAATGTAAAAAAAAATCGAAAATTCACCAATAAACGATATTCAGTTGCCATCTTCCACTTCCAGACCCTAACACAACCAAGCATTCCGCTAAGTGTATTTTCTCCGCCATTCTATTCCATGAAAGTATAATTTGTACCTTTTCCCCCTGCTCTCTGCAAGTTGAAAAGTGTTTTCCGTTCCCGTTCGAGCCCCTTTGTATAGCCGCTCATTGACTTGTAAATAACGATTCCGAATAACGGCAGTAAGGATCTGTTTGCCGTTCTAAACAAAATACAAAGCGCAAACACACAGAATGAACTCGCGACCTGCAAAATCGGAAAGGCCCGCTGAAATTCGCCTCGTCGGCATCGGGAAATGGAGAAAATCTGGGGCGTATTGAGAAAGAGCCCATTGAAAATGGTTTTCCCGCATTTTTCGTCAGTATTTTCCTATTTGAAAGGATCAAAATTCGAAATAAAGCATTGATTGAAAAATGAAAAATTTTCTCTGTTGGGCCATTGGTCCTCAGTCCGACTCTGGTTTCAAATATTGGCACGGAAAACCCAAATTCAAAAATAAAATCGAAATCGAACGTTAAGAAACCGGTAACCCAAACAATGAGCATGCGCCTGAAGCAGATTCCGTAGAATCAATGTTGTTAATAAATGCAGTTTTAGTTTTTTTCATTTTATCTCAATCTGAAATGTTTTTCTTTGTGCTGTTAATCTTTCTTCGTTGCTTGTCTTATATTTTACGTGCAGCCATTGGAGGTGTCATAGTTCATTGTTTTATTCAGACCATGACGTTTTTTGGATACCTTTTATTCTTTGGAATAGAGAAATGTGACGAACTCTTTCGAAAATTCAAAGCTATGTTTGAAATGGTTAGCAATCGTCACAGGGTTATTGGACAACGCACAGATATCCTCATCTGAAGTACTGATATAAATTTGAGGTAGTTATCGATGGAAAAAACGAAAAATTGTGTAAATTATTTTTATTTACCATTAATTTGTATACATTTTATTCGTTCGAGATGAATTTCCCAAACGATTTGACTTAACTTTTGAAAAGTGGTGAATTTTAATGTTACCTTAGAAAGTAAAATGTTATTTCTCTTGCATTTCTCTCAAAATTTTATTTTGTTTTCGAATTGTATACATTATATAAAGTAGAGGATTGTCAGTTTGTTTCGTTTCTATTTTATTGTTCAATGTAGTTTTGTGAACGAAGAAACTTTTATCTATGAATCAATAAAAAGTTTATATTTCTGTAAATATAATGTTGATTGAATTAACCACTTGATCTTGTGTTTTAATTTTTTTTTATATTCATTTGTTATTTCTCCTTCTCTTTATCACAAATAAATTTTGTTCCTCAGTCAGTTATATCAGCAAATGATTCTGCTGATTCATAACTTCAAAATTCTCAGAATTTTTAGAGGAAGAAATTTCATAATAAAGTAGGTAGGTAAATTCATTCAGACATGTATACAGAGGTAAGTACAATGAATATTACATAAATATTTGTCGCCAAGGCTGCACCACCTTTCCAAAAATATATAGAAATCCTAAGAAAGCACAGCCCAATTACATCTAGAAAATATAAAAACACACATTAACAATACACAACAATCAAGACATAAACTATTATATGGTTGGCCTATTGAAGGTTCTTGACGTGTTCACTCAATTTTATTTCTCTTGAGGTCTTGGTAGGCCTGTTATTTAAATAATATAACGTCACTGATGTATAATAAGTTCTCTGTTGCGTTCTCGCCATCCTTGAATGTGGAAGAGCAAGTTGATGTCTGTTTCTTGTACTGTACTGTTACTGTTCGTTCGAAAAAATTAATCTGATATTTATGTCAAATTGTTTTTTTTTGGGGGGTAATGGTTTGACTTGGGACGCCCAGTATACTAGGAAAATGATGAATTGATGTCATCTGTCGTTGGGGTCCCTAGAAATTTTATTCGGTCTTGAAAGTAACAGGATGCGCTTGCGCATTAATGACATCTGGAGTACTTGAACAGTCATGATCAATTTCAGGATTTATTGTACTCGTAAACGTCCTTGTCTGTGTTTATGTTTATCCTCATTGTACCAAGTGCAAAATGATTGGTCTTATAATATTGCTTATCAAAATGATAATAGACTGCTTTGTGTACATTGTTATTTTGCCTGCGGTCATCCTGGCGTATTGGTTTGAAGATTTGGCGATTCGTTTGGTGAACAATGTATTTTACAATGGAACAACTGAACCAATACGTTTCAATATATTGGACGACTGAAGAACATAACAGCCTTCATCTTGTGTCCTGATGATCATTTTTTGTGTGTATGGAATGTGACCTGGATTCATCGAAAAATAGTTGAAGACTACAAGATTAACGTATTGATATCAAATACAGTCATGTATACGATGATATTGCAGAGTATTGTAATTTTACGTATTTACAATTCGACTAGTAATTGAATATTCAATTCGTTATACTCTAATTGGTTGAATTTGATTAGTGAGTTTAATTCGATATTGACATGTACAATTGTTTAATTCGTATTTACTTATACATTTGTCTAATGAAAATAAAGGAATTTTAGCATTGTGTTACTTTCTTTGACCGCAATTTTCACAATTTCTTGACTAAGGACATTGATTTTTACATTTTGATAAAATTTCATAAACCCTGATTTATTTTTCTTTTTCACTTGTCAACTTCAGTTGTCAACAGAATGAAATTAATTCTCATAAGAATCATAAAAACAGAAACATTAAATTTTTTTAGTGTATGAACTTAAGCTCTGATATTCCATTGATTTCTTTAATAATTTTACAGTTGATAAAATCTAACAGCACTTGTTTCATTTTTTGCTTGATTCTGATCTGTAGGACTGGAATTGAGAATAGAAAATATTGAAGGAAACATTTAGTGAAAATAATATGAATATTGAGAAATTGAGGGGATAAACATTCATAAATTTTATCGCTGAAACTAAGAGATTTTTTGAGTTATGACAAGTAGTATGAGATATAAACAGTAAGATAAGTATAAACTCAAAATTCTGGATTATATATGTAAAGAAATATTATTTATTTGAATTTTACCGCACCCTGGAGAGTGCGGATTCTATGGAATTATCATTTTTATTACATGATTTTGAATAGATGACTGATGTCAAACTTATAATTGAATGTCATAGTATTGTTTTTCCAATTTCAAATTAATAAGAAGTTACATCGTCAAAGAATATACTTTAATGTCGTTTCTTTGATTACAGGTAACATTAATTGTATAGTACTGTAAATAATAAGTTTAAAAATAAACTTTGATTACAGAGAAACAGTTGAGGTATTCATTTTTGTAAACTTCCTAGAAGAAACATTATTATAAAACGACATTTCTGGAGAAAAAATGGAGAAGTTATTGTTTGAATTCATCATAAAACCATCTGAAGATGGGAAATCAAATATGATGTGTATAGTCTCAATTTCTACGCAAGATAATAAAACTTTTGGTATCCCAGACGAATTACAATCAGCAACTCTTCACACAGTTGTTACTGCTGCAGATGCATATAAAAAAGTGCGTAATACACTCAAGAAGAGATGGCAAACAAGAAAAATTTGGATTAATTTAACAAAAGAATTGGAAGATACTTACATAGATGATAATGGAAATATGCAATTTCATGATTGTTTTTTGGAAGAAATTGAAACAAAAGAAAATCTGAATGTTTCGAACGCAAATGGTGCTGATAAACTCACTCAAATATTAGAGAAGCTAGTAGAAAAAGAACAAAATACCGGACGCCAAAATTTGAGATATTTATCAGAAAAGTTTATCATTGAAAAATTTACGAGCAAAAACCCCAATGCGAATCAATGGATGGATTCTTTTGAAAGGGAATGTGAGCGGTTTGAAGTAACAGAGGATGAGAAGAAAATTGAAATTCTCAGATGGTTTCTGGAAGGACCATGTTTGGACTGGTATAGTTCGATGAAAATAAAATTAACTGTGAATTCGGAATGGAGGATATGGAGAGGAAAGTTTTGTGAAACATATGTTAACAAAGGATGGAGCCCGGTTACATATGCGTTGTCTTTTAAATACACGGAAGGTTCATTGCTGAGCTATGCTACAAAGAAGGAGAAACTTTTGTTGGAGGTGAGAATGTCAATAGACACAGGAACATTAATTGATCTCATAGCAGCAGGTTTACCGCGATTTGTATTAAATAAGATTGATAGAGAAAACTTGGTAGAAACCGAGGACCTTTTTGGTGAAATAAATAAATATGAATATTTGATGAAAAAGAAAAGTTTTGGAAAAGAAAAAAATACGAGTTCAGATTGTAAAAAACAATATGGAATGAAGGTACCATGTGCAATTTGTTCGAAATTAAATAAAGGTTCGCGTTACCATCCTGAATCCTCATGTTGGTTCAAGGTGGAAAATAGAAAGGAGAAAGAACAAAACATTAAGTACACAAATAACTCTGAGATTGAAACTGAACTGAATACTAACCAAAAAAACTAAAAGTGCCACCATTGATAGAGGTCAAACTGCTGCTGAATAATACCCTAGAAACATTTGGAATATACGATTCTGGTTCGAATGTTTCTCTAATTAATTCAAAATTATTAAAATTAAAAACCGAAGAGATGGATGATACACAAAATGCAGATTTGATGACTATTAATGGTGTGAAAAAAACTAATGGAATGGTGACTATGAAAGCAAAAATTTTCGATATAGAAGAAGAAGTTGATTTATTTGTTATAAAAAAAGAAGATTTCAAATATGATTTCCTTATTGGCTTGGACATGATAAAAAAATTCAAATTGATTCAAAATGAAAACTTAGAAATCAAACAGAAAATATCGGATTTTCCTAAGGAAAATGTTGAAGAAAATTATGAATTGATAGCTGATAAACCTATTATGGAGCGAGAATTCAAGCTGGAATATCCTCGAGATGCAGAGGAAACATCAAGTAAGCATAGAATTTATAAAAAACAAGATATCGAAGAATACAAAATAAATTTTAATGAAAATGTTGATGTTTCAAATTTCAATATAACGGTTAATCATTTAGATTATCATCAGAAAGCAAAAATAAATGAACTTATTGAAAAATATAGTTCAATTTTCGCTAAGGATAAATATGACATTGGAACAGTTAAAGATTATGAAGCTCGAATTGATTTAATAATTGATGAATATTGTAGTAAAAGACCATATAGATGCAATATTGAAGACAAGAAAGAAATAGAACATCAAATATCGAAACTATTTGAAAAAAATTTAATTGAAGAATCATACAGCCCTTTTGCCGCTCCAGTTACCCTAGCATTTAAACGGGAAGATAATAGAAAATCGAGATTGTGCATCGATTTTCGTGATCTCAATGAAATTGTTGTTCCACAGTCACAACCTTTTCCATTAATTGACGATCTAATGGTGAAAACAAGGAATTGTAGATTTTTTGCCTCATTGGACGTGAATTCCGCATTTTGGTCTATTCCCCTACGAACCGAAGATAGACAAAAAACCGCGTTCGTAACACAAGAGGGTCATTATCAATGGACATGTCTACCATTCGGTTTGAAAACAGCACCAGCCATTTTTCAGCGAATATTGAGTAATATACTTCGAAAATATAAATTAACAAATTTCACAGTCAATTATATCGATGACATTTTGATCTTTTCGAAATCTTTTTCTGAGCATATTGATCATTTAAAACAATTATTAGAAGCGATTTCAAAAGAAGGATTCAGATTGAAATTTGCGAAATGCACATTCGCATCGGACTCCGTGAAATATTTGGGCCATGTGATTAGGAATAATTCAATATGTCCAGTGAAAGATAATCTGATTTCTATCAGAAATTTTCCTGTTCCGAAAACACAGAAAAACGTCAGACAATTTTTGGGAAAAATAAATTTCTATAATAAATATGTACCAAACATCTCGGTTACATTGGATCCACTGCATAATTTGTTGAGAAAGGCACAAAAATTTATTTGGACAGATACATGCCAAGAATCCTTTGAAAAAATAAAAAATATACTTTGTTCTCGACCGGTTCTGGAAATATTCGATCCACAGTTGCCAATATACATTTACACAGATGCTAGTTTGCAAGGCATAGGAGCTGTTCTGAAACAAGAACAACCAAATAAAGAATTGAAACCAGTGGCTTACTTTTCTAAAAAACTAAATGAAGTACAAAAAAGGAAAAAAGCTATATATTTGGAATGCCTAGCTATAAAAGAGGCAGTTAAATATTGGCAATTCTGGCTCATCGGACGATCTTTTACGGTTTTTTCGGATCACAAACCTTTGGAAAATATGAACTTAAAAGCTAGAACGGATGAAGACTTAGGTGATTTGACTTACTACTTATCGCAATATGATTTTCAAATAAAATACTCTCCAGGAAAATATAATCTAGAAGCTGACTGTTTAAGTAGAAACCCAGTATTAGAACCACATGAAAATGAAGATGAACAGTTGAAAATTGTAAACCTAATAAAAATGAAAGATATTCTAATGGACCAACAGAAAAATGAAAACTTACAAAAAAAGAAAGAAAAACTGATATTGAAACACTTAATATACCATAAAAAAGTAAACAAACGGGAAAAAATTATTTTATCAGAAGATTTCAGTGTGAAACTTATAAAAAATATACATGAAGATTATTGCCATATAGGAATTACTCAAATGCAAAGCAAAATTACACCATTTTTCACAGCGAAGAATTTGACACGAAATATAAAGAGAATATGTGGTAGCTGTGAGATCTGTATCAAGAACAAATCAAGAGGACAAACTAAAATTGGATTGATGTCTCATTTAGGACCTGCCAAGAAGCCTTTTGAAATAATGTCCATAGACACAATTGGTGGATTTGGTGGATCTAGATCTACTAAAAGGTATTTGCATCTCTTGATTGACCATTTTACACGATACGGTTATATTTTGACATCAAAAACACAGAGCTCTGATGATTTTATAAAACTGGTTAGACAGGTGACTGATAACAATGACATTGGAATGATCTTATCTGATCAATATCCAGGAATAAATTCCAAAGAATTCAAGAAATTCTTAAAAGAAAAGAATATACCAATTGTTTTCACAGCTGTGAATTCACCTTTCTCAAACGGTTTGAATGAAAGATTAAATCAAACATTAATAAATAAAATAAGATGTAGAATGAATGAAAAACGGACCAAATCTGCATGGACAACAATAGCACAGGAGTGTACAAGAAAATATAATGAAACCGAACATACGGTCACAGGTTTTACACCTACATATTTAATGGAAGGAAAAAATGTTACAATTTTACCAATGGAATTGTATCAAGGAAAAACACAACGCGATTTGTTCGAAGATAGAAAGATTGCTCTGGAAAATACCATTAAATCTCACAATTACAATAAGAAATTGTTCGATAAAAAGAGGAGAAATTATGAATTTAATGTTGGAGACTCAGTTTTTGTAGAGAATGGAAACCGGTTGAACCGAAAGAAATTGGAGGAATTAAAAATTGGACCATACAAAATTTTAAACAAATTATCAAAATCAATTTATGAAATAGATACAGGACACAGAAAAACAGAATCGAACCTATTACACATATCGAAACTCATTCTAAATCCAACAGGCTAATCAGTTCATAGGGAAAATGATTTAAAAAATTTGTTTTTTTTTTGAAAAAAAAATTTTTTCCCCTTGGAGGGGAGATGTAAAGAAATATTATTTATTTGAATTTTACCGCACCCTGGAGAGTGCGGATTCTATGGAATTATCATTTTTATTACATGATTTTGAATAGATGACTGATGTCAAACTTATAATTGAATGTCATAGTATTGTTTTTCCAATTTCAAATTAATAAGAAGTTACATCGTCAAAGAATATACTTTAATGTCGTTTCTTTGATTACAGGTAACATTAATTGTATAGTACTGTAAATAATAAGTTTAAAAATAAACTTTGATTACAGAGAAACAGTTGAGGTATTCATTTTTGTAAACTTCCTAGAAGAAACATTATTATATATATAAAAATATTCATCAAGCTATGTGAATATAGTGGGATAATATTCATAATTCGTCGAAAATCTCAATCAGAATGGAAATTTTGAGTTATCGATAGTCTGATATCAAACAATAAATAATGAGAGAAAATCACTGAACACTTATTAGACATTATAAAAAGAAATTCCAGATTATCTTGAAGCAGAATTGATGGAAACCTAAGCGTATTCCTTAATGTCTTCATCGTAGAAGCAAAAATTCGAATCAAACATCTTCTAACTTCAGGTTAATGTTTTCATATTTATTCCAGAACTCATGTAGAATGGAATTCACAGGAGTAATGATGTGGAGTTCTTGTATATTCGATTTTATTTATTTTCCAACAAAACGCACAAAACTTCGTATTCTCACTACCTTAGGAGACTTTATAATGATCCCAAATGTCACGAAGCACACTGCATTCGACATCATTGCTGAGATACCTTGACAAGTCAGGAGGTTCCTCCTGACTCTGTCACTCGATAACATATCATTTATAATTCCTCTAGGACTTGATATTCGCTGAACATCCACGGGAAATCATTTCATTTTTGAGGGGAGATATTTGAAAAAATATTCAGTGGGGGAAGATGGTTTTATGGACATTTTCGAGGATGTATTGATATCTAGACCAGTTCCATGCATGAAAAAAATACTGCGATACCATATCAACGAACAATAACTTATAAGAAGTGTCAGTGTAGAGTTCGACGTCAAAAAAATGAACCAGAGTTACGCAATGAATTGAAAAAATGATGTCCACCGAAATTGTAAAAATCGAAAAATTGGTGTATCGAGCCATCATCAAGTACCTGTATTTAAGAGGGTTAAGAGGTAAGCAGATTTACGCAGATATGCTTCATACCATTGGTGATCAATGTCCTTCGTATGCGACCGTGAAAATTTGGACTGCAAGCTGCAAAAGAGGTAAATTTTCCATTGAAGATGATGACCGATCGGGAAGGCCAGTTTCTGTGTCAGTCCCCGAAAATATCGATGCAGTTCATGACATGATTTTATAAGACCGTCGAATGGGGCTAAAACGAATATCTGAAGCACTGAAGATTTCGTACGAACGCGTTCATCATATAGTTCACGTCAATTTGGACATGAGAAAAATGTCTGCAAAATGGATTCCCAAATGTTTGAATGTTGACCAAAAGCGTGCAAGGGTAGAAGCATCGCGTTCGATCTGTGCTCGATTTGAAAACGATGTAGACTTCTTGAACCGAATTTTTACTATGGATGAGACTTGGGTACATTTCTACGATCCAGAAACAGAGCAGCAATCGATGGAATGGCGACACTCTGGTTCTCCAAGACCTAAGTAGTTTCGTGTCCCAAAATCTGCTGGAAAAGTTCTTGCTTCAGTTTTTTGGGATTGACATGGAGAAACCATGATTGAATTTTTGGATAAGGGTAAAACAATAACTTGAGATTACCATTCGACATTACTGACCACTCTACAGGAAAAAATTGAAGAGAAAAGACGCGGAAAGCTATCCAAAGGTATTTTGTTTTTACAGGACAACGTCCCAGTACACAAATCTCATGTTACCATGCAAAAAATTCGTGATTTAGGGTTAGAATTACTAGAACACCCCCCTTATTTACCAGATTTGGCTCCGTTTGACTATCATCTCTTTCCTCAACTGAAAAAAAGTTTAAAAAGTCGTAAATTTTCTTCCAACGAGGAGGTAATAAAAGGACTGGTTTGCAGAGCAAAAGGAAAAATTTTTTTGAAAGGTCTAGAGACGTTGCAGGTTCGCTGTAATAAATATGTTGAGTAATAAAATATTTTGACATTGAAATTTGGTTCTATAGTCGGCTAAGAATTTTTCAGTATATCCTCGTACAATCATCACAGTTATGATAAATTTCAATAGATGATAAATATTCCTGATTATTCGAGAAAAATTTAACTTGACTTGACCTGGACATGACCTGGACTTGACCTGACCTTGTCTTGACTTGACCTTGTCTTGACTCGACCTTGCCTTGCCTTGAATTGACCTTTCTTTGATCATCGACTCGACCATGAATTGACCTTGACTTGGCCGTGAATTGACCTTGACTTCGATTTATCCTCGACTTGATCTTGACTCGACCTCAACTTCGACCCTGTTTTAACTTCACCTTGACCGTGAACTGGACCTTGAGCTTGTCAAGTCTAGAACTTGTCAAGTCGAAGTCAATATGCGTTCTTCCACTAATGTTACGGAAAAATTCGAACTGACGGAATTTGATGTGTATCCCCAGAATGCATGAAAGGTTCAAAATTGCCGGAAAATAACATGTGCATTCCAACTATGCCGAAGTAATTTTCCAGGGGTATAATATTCCCGAATCATTATGGATATTCATCGAGGCACTCGGAGAATGTAAACCACAATTCAGATGTGGTCTAATTTGAATTCCGAAACCCAATTAATTCTGAAATAATAGGAAATGAGGTTAGAGATCGATATCATTGATGTGGTCTGCGTAAGGAGCAAGGGTAACATACCCTAGATAACTATAGAAGTATAATTGGAGGCCACGTTCCAATCGTGTGGATGGAAAGATTCTGATGAAAACTTTCGGAAATACACTGCGCAAAAAAATTAACGCACATTATGGAAATCTCAAATTTATTCTACAACTGAAGGTGTTCTCAATGATAATTATTTTTATCAGAATTATGCATGCATATGTTATCCACTTTCAACGTTTTTCTTCAATACAGATGTTTTCTCCCAGCAGGAATAAAAAAGATGATATTATCAGATTTTGAATGTATTGGCTCCATTCTAAAATCAGTTGTTCTCGATCAATTCTAGTGATAAATAGTTTTTCTTTCGTTTGATTTTCTACACTCGATCGCTATGCAACGCGAAACACGCAATTTGACCCAAGAGGAATGTGCCCAAGCGGTAGTTTTGCGAGAAGAAGGGTGGACATACACAATAATTGCAGAAAGGTTTGGAGTTTCCCATACAAGTGTGTCGAGAATGTTGCAGCGATTCAGGGAGACAGGTATGAATGTCCGAAGACCAGGACAGGGTAGACCACGGGTAACAACTGCCATTCAAGAACGTTACTTGAGAGTTTCTTCGTTGAGACTACGGTTTGCAACCGCTCGCCTCCTTCAAAATCAGCTTGAGCAAACTCATGAGGTGCAAATTAGCACTCAGACAATAAGAAATCGCCTCAGAGAATATGATTTAAGGCCTCGTGTCGCGGCAAGAGGCCCAGCTCTTACCCCAGCCCATCGAAGGGCGCGTTTGGATTTTGCGAGAGAGCATATCCATTGGGAAGAGGACGATTGGGAAAGAGTTCTCTTCACAGATGAGTCTAGATTCTGCCTCTACCATTGTGATCGACGTTCCCTTGTATACAGACGTCCACATGAAAGATATGCTCAGTGCAATTTCCTGAATACTACTGGTTTCGGGGGAGGATCGATTATGGTATGGGTGGAATATCTTTGACTGCTCGCACAGACCTAGTGGTCGTTGATATTGGAGCTATGAATGCTGATAAGTATATAAGAAATATTCTTGAAGAGCATGTAGTGCCATTTGCCCCATACATTGGTGAAAATTCCGTTTTTATGGACGATAATGCCAGACCCCATCGTGAGCGCATCGTTCAGGAGTACCTTGAAGAGGTTGAAGTCTCTCGAATGGAATGGTCAGCAAGAAGTCCACATCTCAATCCGATTGAGCAGGTTTGGGACAACCTCAATAGAAGGCTGAGAAGTTCAGAAAATTATCCAGCTACTCTTAATGACTTAGGAATCCAACTCGGAGAAATCTGGGAAGGATTAGATCAGAACATTTTAGGATCACTCATTTTGAGCATGAACCGTCATTGCCGAGCTGTAATTAACGCAAAGGGTGGAAATACCAAGTATTAAATCACTTATCAGCATTTCAGTATTTTGAAAATTGTTCATTTCTCCTCTTCCACATAAGATTCGGTGAAATCCTGAATTTTTCTACCATTTAATGTGTCTTGTTTCGTTCAAAACCTTCCCGAGAGAACATAAAAAATAAGTTATAAAGTCAATGTAGAGTTAACTTTCCTTAAAATTGAGATTTTCAGAATGTGCGTTATTTTTTTTGCGCAGTGTATTTTGAAAAGTGACAAATGTTTTCTTTTGCTTCTATCACTAGGTAAATGATATTCAGGGTGCTTTAAAATGTCTCTGTTGGTAGTTTCTTCGTCGAAGTCGAAGAAAGTCTTAAATGCCAGTTTGCAGGTGATGCAAAAATTATCTTCAGAGGCTCTATTGGAGTTGAGGCTGAGGACGACTGCTTTGTAGAGACGTGAAACTTTTCTCTTCGAACAAATTCGTGAAATTCCAAGAATATTCCCATGCTCGTTTCTCGAAACCCGATATTTTTTCAGCGGAAGGAGACTACATTGTCAAATGCAAAAGCAATATTCCCATATCTTATTTCCAAATCCAGGTAGGTGATTCGATTTCTCGTTACACTTGCCGGATATTGGATTCCGCACGTCATATCTGGATTCGTTTTGTTGTTAAGATATGTGATTTCTCGATTCCTCACGCTCAGCCTGGAAAACTCCCTATGCCTTTTCCGGATACTGTTCTGGGAGTTAACAAGATCTGGATTCTCCGAGATTAGTATTTTATTACAGCCCTTCGATTCGTCTGAATTATGAAGACGACAAATCGAAATTATGATTATACTTAAGGGGGGGTGCTACACGAGCTCCCTTCAAGAATTGGGCTTTTTATTTCTTTGATTTCTCAGTTCGGATGCGGCGTAGACCAACAACTTTCTTTTTAAATTAAAGCCTAATCATTTCTCTAGAATGTGTATTACTTTCCGTTTTTCTCCGTATATTAGGAAAACAACCTGGTTGAAATTATGACCAATAAAGTTACTTCTTTATATTTCATTTAAAAATTCAGGGGGCAATAAACAGGAAAACTGATCAATACACATTCTGCAAAATATTATTCCGCATGTACACTGAAAATTTCATACATTTATCCTAAAAATTTTTTGACACTTCAACAACAAATCCAATTTTATGATTTTGTATCGTATGGAACCATTTCAGCCAATCATGTCAACATTATATCGAAAACTACATCCAATGCAATTTTCAATCCCAATGATGACACGATAGAGTCTTATAAAATTATTTAATAGTTCCATGGCAACATCATTACAAACAAATTTCAAAATGTCACGTTTTGGTAATGTTAAAAATATAAATGAACTTATCGAAGAAAACATTCCCAGAAATACTTCCATTAGCCACAAATATATTTGGGGTATATTTATGGAATTTTGCTACGAACGATCATACGAATTGAATGAACGCAGAAGCTTGGAATAATTAGCGTTTGTACTCAAAGATTGGGCTGTCAATATGAGAAAAAAAGACGGAACAGAATTCAAAGAAGCAACGGTAAAGACAATGTGGAATGTTTCGAGCCAACTCTTACAAGAAAAGTATTATAAGGACTACAACATTATGATTGACCCGTTTAATAATATAATATTTAAACCAGCCCGAGATGCCCGCGATGCAATCAGAAAAAAATTGCAAGCAGACCCAAGTAAACGTAAATCCAGTTCAGTTTCGTTAAATTTGTCTGATGTTAACAGAATAATATTGCTATATGGATGAAAATACTCCTGAAGGTCTTATGCGTAAATTTTATCATATGCTTTCTGCTGTAGTAGAACTAGCGTGGCGAGGAGGAGAGGCATTTACTTGTTTGGTGAATTTTTTTCAAATCGAGAAGAATAACGATGGTTCTCCAACAAATCGCATTGAATACAACCGGTATTCAGAAAAACGTGCCAAAGTGGTTCTAAAAGCTGTACAAGTAGTAAATGGTTGGTTTCCAATAGTGAGAGACAAAGCTGCCCTGTACGTCTTTTTCATAAACATATATCAAAACGAGGCGAAAATATTACCTCACCACGACTATTCTTGAAACCAAATCGATTTTGGAAAAATGAAACTGACAAATGATACGATAATGTACCTGTTGGAAGGAATACCATAAATATATGGACTGAATATGCTGCCAAAGCAATTGAATGTCAAAGACAAAAACATAACGAATCATTCAAATAGATCAACAGCTGTCAGTCAATTAGCAAAAAATGGTGTAGAGGAACAACAATTGCTGAAGATTACTGGTCATCAAAATTCTATCAAACCATACCTAAACCTCGATCAAGAACACCACAACAAGATAATAAATATTATGCGTGGAAATAGATCTTCTATACAAGAGAACAGCAACGAATCTAATGTTGAGTTGAATTTTACGAATTGCACTTTCACTAATTGTACTTTCAATAAATAAATAAATGTTTTGTTGTGTTGAGTTATACATTTTTTCTGTCAAAAAATTTTCTGCCGAATATTCCTCGGACATTGATAAATGCCTCATAATTTTATAACCAATATCTCAAGCTCGTTGCTTGGTAACAGCCCTCAGCCTTCGACTTCGGGCTGTAACCAATGAACGAGCTTTCGATGGTCATAAAATTATCTCGTCTATTATCAAGGTCCTAGGGATATTACTACTGAAAATTTTTTGACAGTTCCAACAACCAATTAAATTTCCTCATTTGATATCAGATGAACAATTTCACCCAATCATGTCAACATTACATCGATAACAGACCATGGGCTGTTTTCACGTTGCTATGGACACATATTGATTCATTTCGATTTTGAAGTTTCAAATATTTAATATTTCGAAATGTCACGATTTGGTTGCAATACTGACGATAATATTAATGAAATTATAGAATCGAACATACCAAAAAACACCGTTTACAGTAAGAAATTTGTATGGAAAGCATTTATAGACTTTTGCAACGATAGAAAGTATCAATTAGATGGAAATCGGACGGCGGAAGAATTGGCGTTGATTTTAAAGGATTGGGCTGTGAACATGAGGAGAAAAGATGGTAAAGAGTTCAAAGAAAGTACGGTCAAAACCATGTGGAATATAACAAGTAAGCTGTTACAAGAAAAATATTATAAAGAAATGAAAGTTATTATTGACCCATTCAAAAGTGTTGTATTTCAACAAGCGCGAGCTGTCCGTGATTCTATACGACGAAAACTGCAATCAGACCCAAGTAAAAGGAAGCAAAGTTCGGCAGCATTAAGTTCTGTGGAAATAACAAAAATGGTGAATTTATGGAATGAAAATACTCCTGAAGGGCTGCAACGGAAATTCTATCACATAGCCGCGGTAGAATTAGCTTGGCGAGGTGGGGAAGCTGCTGCTTGCTTGACTGAATTTTTTGTATCGAATCAAACAACGATGGTTCTGTAACCAACCGAGTGGAATATAACCCTGTATTCAGCAAGACTTGCCAGGGTGGTTCAAGAATATGTACTGGAAGCAAGTTTTTAATAGAAAACGATGACAGCAACGTTTGTCCTGTCCGATTATTCAAAAAATTGATGTCGAAAAGGGGCCCAAATATTAAAACCAACAGATTATTCGTCAGACCAAATCATCAATGGAAATCCGAAAATGATCACTGGTATGATAATATGCCCATTGGAAGAAATACGATTCAAAATTGGACAAGATCGTCTGCCGAAGCGATTGGATTGAATACAAAGGAAAAAAAAATTACTAATCATTCCAATAGATCGACCGCGGTTAGTCGATTGGCCAAAAGTGGTGTACAAGAACAACAGCTTATAAAAATTACGGGTCACAACAATGCCAACTCAATAAAACCCTACTTGAATATTGACGAAGAACATCATAATCAAATTATTAACAGCATGCGTAGTGGAAATACATCTTCATCAGTTATAGAAACTAACACGTCTGGATCTTCATTTAACTATTCTAATTGTTCCTTTGTTAATTGCACCTTTAAATAAATTGTTTTAGCTCTGTATTTTTTCTATAATTAGCAAAAAATTTTCTATCCGAATAACCCTCGGACATTGATAAATGCTCAAAAATTCTATGACAACTTTCTCAAGCTTGTTGCTTGTAGACAACAGACCTCCGCCTACGGCGTCGGTCTGTTTCCAAGCAACAAGCTTTCGAAATCTGTCATAGAATTTTTTCGAACAATTATCAATGTCCTTGGGTTATTACTACTGATAATTGACGGAAATAAAATCATTTGTCCAGATTTTTATGAAATTACATCTCACCAGGTTTTCTCCTAATATACGAAGAAAAACGGGAAAGCGAGTAATACACATTCTAGAAAAATGATTAAGCTTCAATAAAAAAAAATTGTTGGTCTACCCCGCATACAAACTGAGATATCATGGAGATAAAAAGCCCAATTTTTGAAGGGAGCTCGAGAGTTCGGACGTGTAGCACCTCCCCTTAACAAGGTCCGAGATAGGTGGGTACTGTACCAATTTTCAGTTCGTACTCACGTGATATTAGTTCTAGTTAGGGATCCCATGGAGAGAGGAATGGACTGATATACCTATGCTTATCAATAAGAAAATTAAAGAAATACATACCTAAATGTATGTATGAGACTGAGAAATATATCGCAAAGTAAACAAAGAATGGTTGATTCTGTCTTGGAGAGATAAGAGGATATATTGAAAAATTCTTAGCCTACTATAAAACCAAACAAAATTTCAATGTCAAAATATTTTATTACTGAACATATTCTCCTCTTAATTGAATACATTTATTACAGCGAACCTGCAACGTCTCTAGACCTTTCAAAAAAATTTTGCTTCTTGCTCTGCAAACCAGTCCTTTTATTACGTCCTCGTTGGAAGGAAATTTACGACCTTCCTAACTTTTTTTCAGTTGAGGAAAGAGATGACAGTCGGACGGAGCCAAATCTGGTAAACAAGGGGGATGTTCTAGTGATTCTAACCCTAAATCACGAATTTTTTGCATGGCAACATGAAATTTGTGTACTGGGGCGTTGTCCTGTAAAAAAAATACCTTTGGATAGCTTTCCGCGTCTTTTCTCTTCAATTTTTTCGTGTAGAGTGGTCAGTAATGTCGAAAAGTAATCTCAAGTTATTGTTCTACCCATATCCAAAAAATCAATCATGGTTACTCAATGGAAATCCCAAAAAACTGAAGCAAGAACTTTTCCAGCAGATTTTTGGACACGAAACTTCTTAGGTCTTGAAGAACCACAGTGTCGCCATTCCATCGATTGTTATTTTGTTTCTGGATCGTAGAAATGTACCCAAGTCTCATCCATAGTGACAATTCGGTTTAAGAAGTCTACATCGTTTTTCAAATCGAGCACAGATCAAACGCGATGTTTCTACCCTTGCACGCTTTTGGTCGACATTCAAACATTTGGGGATCCATTTTGCAGAAATTATTCTCATGTCCAAATGGGCTTGAACTATATGATGAACGCGTTCGTATAAAATATTCAGTGCTTCAGATATCCGTTTCAGCCCAGACGGTCTGATAAAATCATGTCATGGACTGCATCGATATTTTCGGGGACTGACACAGAAACTGGCCTTCCTGATCGGTCATGATTTCCAATGGAAAATTTACATCTTTTGAAGCTTCCAGTCCAATTTTTCACGGTCGCATACAAAGGACATTGATCACCAAGGGTATTAAGTATATCTTCGTAAATCTGCTCACCTCTTAACCCTTTTAAATACAGGTACTTGATGATGGCTCGATACTCCAATTTTTCGATTTTTACAATTTCGGTGGACATCTTTTTTTTTTAATTTATTGCGTAACTCAGGTTTACTTGTTTGACGTCGAACTCTACACTGACACTTCTAATAAGTTATTGTTCGTTGATATGGTATCGCAATATTTTGTTTATGCATGGAACTGGTCTAGGCTAACTAGATAACAATACATCCTCGTATATCTGCTGCTCTTCTGGCTTCGTGTAGGGGTTCTACTAATTAGAGTTTTTTTCTCGGGAATTCACCTTATGGATACGACTAACATGCGTATAGGCGAGCGAACTGTGTAGCGAACTGAAGTAGAAATGCGAACTGATAGCGAGGGACGTGGCAATTCGAAAAAAAAAAAGGGAGGGAGGGCCCAGTCGATTGGTACCTCCATTTGAAAACTTTAGATCACAGAGACTCAGAGAACTGACCCAAACTAATGTGAATTCAGGCAAGCGAACCAAAGTAAAGAGGCGAACTAATAGCAATGGTTGTGGCATACAGACATATCATTAATTTCACCAAAAAGAACATCTCAAACGACGAAGAGATTTTTAGAGTTGGGTCATATGACGTTGGCAGTTTCAAAAGTAGACTTAAATTTGTTGTAATTTTATCCTATCAAGCTGCTGACAGCCGTTCACTTCCGTTTCAATCTCAAACTCTGAAAGTCTGCACAATCACAGAATATTTCCCCGAAATCCCAAATGAAGTGAGAAAACAAAGGAACACTTTTACCTCTCGCAGTATCCAACAAGTCCAAGTGTTACCCTCGTTCGCTTCAATGGAGCGAGCTCAGGTTGTTAAAGTTCAACAGTTCTTTGCAGACGGCGCTAAGTTGTTTCTCGGGTTGCTTTGGGAGACGAAAAGTTGAGGAACTAATTAACCCATATTCACTGCAGCTAATACAGCTCGCGAAAAGGTTTGTATTGTTGGCCGTTTACATTTCCGCCGAGAATTTTCCGCATTGTGGACCTTATGGCCGCATTGTTCGCAGGATTGGGAATTAGGCCTCGCGAACGTTGGGGAATGAATGCAGTTGTTTTAAGTCGCATTTTGCCCACCTGAAAATAATGGATCTGCTAGTCAAGTCGTCAGAGAACACTGCGCAAAAAAATTAACGCACATTATGGAAATCTCAAATTTATTCTACAACTGAAGGTGTTCTCAATGATAATTATTTTCATCAGAATTATGCATGCATATGTTATCCACTTTAAACGTTTTTCTTCAATACAGATGTTTTCTCCCAGCAGGAATAAAAAAAGATGATATTGAATGTATTGGCTCCATTCTTAAATCAGTTGTTCTCGATCAATTCTAGTGATCAATAGTTTTTCTTTCGTTTGATTCTCTACACTCCATCGCTATGCAACGCGAAACACGCAATTTGACCCAAGAGGAATGTGCCCAAGCGGTAGTCTTGCGAGAAGAAGGGTGGACATACACAAGAATTGCAGAAAGGTTTGAAGTTTCCCATAAAAGTGTGTCAACAATGTTGCAGCGATTCAGGGAGACAGGTATGAATGTCCGAAGACCAGGACAGGGTAGGCCACGGGTAACAACTGCCATTCAAGAACGTTACTTGAGAGTTTCTTCGTTGAGACAACGGTTTGCAGCCGGTCGCTTCCTTCAAAATCAGCTTGAGCAAACTCATGAGGTGCAAATTAGCATTCAGACAATAAGAAAACGCCTCAGAGAATATGATTCAAGGCCTCGTGTAGCGGCAAGAGGCCCAGCTCTTACCCCAGTCCATCTAAGGGCGCGTTTGGATTTTGCGAAAGAGCATATCCATTGGGAAGAGGCCGATTGGGAAAGAGTTCTCTTCACAGATGAGTCTAGATTCTGCCTCTACCATTGTGATCGACGTTCCCTTGTATACAGACGTCCACATGAAATATATGCTCAGTGCAATTTCCTGAATAATACTGGTTTCGGGGGAGGATCGATTATGTTATGGGGTGGAATATCTTTGACTGCTCGCAGAGACCTAGTGGTCGTTGATAATGGAGCTATGAATGCTGATAAGTATATAAGAAACATTCTTGAAGAGCATGTAGTGCCATTTGCCCTATACATTGGTGAAAATTTCATTTTCATGGACGATAATGCCAGACCCCATCGTGCGCGGATCGTTCAGGAGTACCTTGAAGAGGTTGAAGTCTCTCGAATGGAATGGCCAGCAAGAAGTCCAGATCTCAATCCGATTGAGCAGGTTTGGGACAACCTCAATAGAAGGCTGAGAAGTTCAGAAAATCATCCAGCTACTCTTAATGACTTAGGAATCCAACTCGGAGAAATCTGGGGAGGATTAGATCAGAACATTTTAAGATCACTCATTTTGAGTATGAACCGTCGTTGCCGAGCTGTAATTAACGCAAGGGGTGGAAATACCAAGTATTAAATCATTTATCACCATTTCAGTATTTTGAAAATTGTTCATTTCTCTTCTTTCACATAAGATTCGGTGAAATCCTGAATTTTTCTTCCATTTAATTTGTCTTGTTTCGTTCAAAACCTTCCCGAGAGAACATAAAAAATAAGTTATAAAGTCAATGTAGAGTTAACTTTCATTAAAATTGAGATTTTCAGAATGTGCGTTAATTTTTTTGCGCAGTGTATTTTCAGTTTGATCGAATTTCCGAACTTTTCTCATTCATGAGATTATGAATCATTTTCCGCTGTTCCCAGAAATCTCAACAACGATAATCACCTTGCCTCTCGGTCTATGAGATGTTCAATACTCGTTTTTTATATCGGCTGTTTTTTTTTGAGTGATAGAATTTTCGATAAGGCTAACTGTGATTTGACAGACGATAGAAGCCATGTTGTTTCAACATTTCTGTTCGGTGAGCATTGACGAATTATCATGGAAAGACTCAACGTTTACTAATTGTTGAAATTTATTTTCAAAATCAGTGTTCTATTCGCCAAACTTATAAAGCACTTCGTGAAATTTATGGTTCACATAATCGTCCATCAGAGCAGCTTATTCGTCGAACTATCGATTGATTTCAGACAACATTTTCTCTACTCGATGCAACAACAACAAGAAGATGAATATCGTTACGTACAGAAGAAAATATCGCTGCTGAAAGTGATAGTGTTGATGAAAATCCAGATTTGTCTATTCGTCGACGTTCACAGCATGTTGGACTCTGTGCATCCACCACATGGAAAATTCTGTGCAATATTTTGGTCTGCACAAGATCTAACTGGTTCAAGAACTATAGCCACTTGACCATAATAAGCTTTGTTTGTTTGCTGATTGGGCCCTAGAACAGCTTGAAGTTGATCCACTTTTCATCGAAAAATTCTGTTTAGTAATGAAGCTCTTTTCTGATTGAACGGCTACGTAAACAACAAAATTGCCGTATATGGATTGATAAAAATCCTCAAGAAGTTCTGCAGGTTCCATTGCATCCTGAAAAATGCCGTGTATGGTGTGCTTTACACGCTGGAGGCATCAGCGGTCTCTGTTTCTTCAAAAACGATGCTGAAGAAAATGTTACAGTGAATGGTGCTCGTTAAAGATCGATGATCAATGATTATTTGTTTCAAAATTTGAATGGTATCGACCCTGAAGTGCTTTGGTTCGAACAAGATGGTGCAACGCCTTATGCTGCTACCGTATACAATTTATTCATTGAGAGGAAGATTTGTCGATAACACTATTTCGAGGAATACTCCAATTAATTGGCCTCCAAGATCATGGGGCAAAACTCCAATGAATTATTTCCTTTGGGGTTATATCAAGTCTTAGGTTTTATGCTGGTGAACCAGAAACAATAGAAGATTTGGAAACCAACATAACTCGTGTTATTGCTGAAATAAAGCCTAAAATACCCGAAAAACTTGTCCAAAATTGGTCTGGTCGAATACAGTTTCTCACAGCATGTCGTGGTTGAAATATGTCGGAAATTAATTTTAGAACATGAATGTCATAAAATTTTCTTTCAAATAAAAGAATATTGGCTTCAATCCTAATCCAAATTCTATCACTTTAAAAGAACACACCATACAATGAAAAATGTCTAGTAATTCAGGGTAGGTAATTGGACTTTAGTTGAAAATGGAACCTACGCATCCACCATTTAGTGTCTACAATAATAACACCATTACGCAGGTGTTATGTGATGAATGGATAAAATGGTACCTGCGGGTAGAGGACTTCGTGGTTGTTCAGGAAATGTGTTTTATGTTTGGTTAAAGTCCTTCAGTTTTCGAGATTTTCGAAAAGTTAAAAAAATCACTCCCTTTGCCACTCTTTTTGGTGGCAAGAATTCAAATGAAGGAATTTTTTCAATCAGTTTTCTGGATAGTATTCTTAGATAGATGCCCCATAGAATGTGAACGATAATTTCTGGGAAATATGACAATTTTGTTCACAAATTCAGAACTGCGTCTCATCCTTGAACAAAATTCTTCAGCAGATCTTCATTGGACTATTTCAGGGCCCAGGTACGAGGATATATTGAGAAATTCCTAGCCTACTATATAACCAAACAACATATTCTCCTCTCAATTGAATACATTTATTACAGCGTCTCTACACCTTCTCAAAAAAATGTTTCTTTTTGCTCTGCAAGCCTGTCTTCCACAGCTTTTATAACCTCCCCGTTGGAAAAAAAAATTACGACCTTTTAAACTTTTTTTCAGTTGGAGAAACTGATGATAGTCGGACGGAGCCAAATCTGGTGAATAAGTGGGGTGTTCTAGTAATTTTAGCTCTAAATCACGAATTTTTTGCATGGCAACATGAGATTTGTGTACTGGGACGTTGTCCTGTATAAACAAAATACCTTTGGATATCTTTCCCCTTCTTTTCTCTTAACTTTTTTCCCGTAGAATGGTCAGTAATGTCGAATAGTAATCTTCAGTTACTGTTCTACCCTTATCCAAAAAATCAATCATGATTACTCCATGGCAATCCCAAAAAACTGAAGCAAGAACTTTTCCAGCAGATTTTTGAACACGAAACTTCTCAGGTCTTGGAGAACCAGAGTGTCGCCATTCCATCGATTGTTGCTTTGTTTCTGGATCGTAGAAATGTACCCAAGTCTCATCCATAGTAACAATTCTGTTTTAGAAGTCTACATCAATTTAAACTCGAGCACAGATCGAACGCGATGCTTCTACCCTTGCACGCTTTTGGTCAACATTCAAACATTTGGGGATCCATTTTGCAGAAATTTTTCTCATGTCCAAATTGACGTGAACTATATGATGAACGCGTTCGTATGAAATCTCCAGTGCTTCAGATATCCGTTTTAGCTCAATTCGACTGTATGATAAAAGCATATCATGAACTGCATCGATATATTCGGGGACTGACACAGAAACTGGCCTTGTGATCGGTCATCATCTTCAATGGAAAATTTACCTCTTTTGAAGCTTACAGTTCAATTTTTCACGGCCGCATACGAAGGACATTGATCACCAAGGGTATCAAGCATATCTTGCTAGATCTGCTTACCTCTTAACCCTTTTAAATACACCTAGGTATCTACTCGATGATGGCTCGATACTCCAATTTTTCGATTTTTACAATTTCGGTGGACATCTTTTTTTTTAATTTATCGCGTAACTCTGGTTTACTTTTTTGACGTCGAACTCTACACTGACACTTCTAATAAGTTATTGTTCGGTGATATGGTATCGCAATATTTAGTTTATGCATGGAACTGGTCTAGGCTAACTAGATATCAATACATCCTCGTTTAGAATCGCTTCGAACACCTTTTGTAATTGAATTATCTAAAATATCAAATATCGCTAGAATCGAGGGATTTATTCTGATTATTAACATAATTTTCTGAACCGCCAATAAGTCCTTTACATGCAGGTGAATTATTATCCATTCCGTTCTGCATATCGGCCTATTATCGATATTTCACCTCATGATGGAGCTTTATTACAGAATGGCGAAAGCGCCGGTTCTACATAAAAGTTGAATTGTCTCAATTCTAACGATTCAATCGACTTCTTTCGTGACTTCAAGTTGAAAGATGAATTTTTCCAATACACAATAGTCATATTCCAAATGTGACCCATATAGAAATTCATTCAGACAGAAGGATTCCCTTTCTTCACGTGCCCAACAACTGACTCATTTAGCAAAATTGAAAAAAATGTGCTGGAAAGTGTTTCTCATTGGATTTAAGGTTTAAAAAGCAGATACTTGGTCCAAGAGTACGCATTTAACCCAGCTTACTCACTGCTCGTTTTTCAACGGAAGGACGACAGGATACACTACTTCTAAAGCGTTCCAATTTCACTTGATGTGAGCTTGAGCAACTGGACAACCACTCAGGAACTTAACACAGTATATTCACTCTACAGTCCCCCAAATGAAAATAAAACTCACCCTCTCGGAATACAGGCCGAGTCCTGAAATGATTCAGCTCCTTATCTCAGGACGTTTCCCTTAATAGAATGAAAAACGAAGCGGGCTCCCCTAGGAATAATCCCAAAGTCCATATCTATTCATATTTAATGAAACGACTCCTGAATGTAAAGACTGTATGGCGCCTACTTTCCCGAAAATAAATTTCGATTCACTTTCGAGCGGATTTTCACTGGTTCAAGATCGTATTTTTAAGAGAAATTGGTCTTGGAAAGCCTCCGGAGAAATGAGATGGAGGAAGATCAGTATCATTTCTCCTCGAGAGTGTATGCGGGAGTGGTAAATCGGATAATTATACAGGATGAGGTGTGTGAAATATGATTGGGGGTAACGAAGAATATTCGTTATTACTGGGGTTCTTTTTGGGTATATTCTGATGTGCGAAAATATCGCTGATTCCAGTTTTGGGAAAATTGAGTTTTTTCTCAGAAAGAAGACTCATTTCCACATGAATTCGGGATATCATTTTGAAGGAAAAGAACTGAATTGGTTACCTTTACTCCATTCACAATTATAAAATCACAACTCTGGCCTTGGAAATTTGACACATTCCACTCTGTATCGAAGTTATGACGTTTTTCACAATATTTTCATGTTCCAAGTCAACACTATGTTGCCCTTTCTACATTCTTAGCGTATTACTCAGAATGTGATTTCATTCGGAAAATGAATGAATTGGAAAAGATGTGATGGACGAAAATAATTAACGTTTATATGAATTGATGGAAAGGATTCCTTTTCTAGTTATTTGCATAAAAAGTACAAGCGATCACTGTTGAAATATATCATTTTTCGCCATGGAAGAAAATTGCATTGCTTCCACATAATGTTCATATGCATGCTTGTGAAGATTTAATGTTTATTATCCTCTTGAACTGAAAGTTCAAGACTTGACGACATCAATTGTTGAATCAAGAATAATGGAACATTATATCCCTCTATTGGAATCCAAATAGTTGAAGGGAATTCTGATGCAAGAGGAACTTTTTCTTGGAACATAACCTTAATAGCTTACTTAATAAAAATAAGAGTAGAAGATATACATTTCATTTATTTGATCTTATGAACAAGAAGTAAAATATTCTGACTATATAGTAATTTATTAGTTTAAAAAATATTCATACATTACAACCACAGTAGGTTTGTACAAATGAAATGGAATAGGTCAAACATATGCTTCACATTTATCATTCACCTGTTCTAAAATAAGACACAAACTCCTCCACATTATAGGGCCCTCACAGCATTAAAAGCTTGTGTCTCTTTTGAAAGAAGTAGCACTAGATATAATATATTCTTTCGATTAAGAGCAAATACCTACCGTTGAATGTTACATACACTAATTTCTTCGAAATGGGCTTATACGAAGTGGTTTTTTTCTGAAACCTGAAAACGATCAACAATTATCATTTAGAGACCGATGATGGCCATCCAAAACACGTTTACTTACGAAAATCGTGCAATTTCATTCTGCAAGTTCTTTCCTCATAATTCCTCGAAAATCCTACTTGAACCATATTTTCCGGTCGCTTTCGTGAAAAGATCGTATAAGGAAGCCTTTTTTGTTCATTTACGCATTCCAAATAAATTTTGAGCACCAAAAACGATACCGAAACTAACCCAACTTATGGGGGACCGGAATTTCGTTTGAAATCTTTCCAAACGGCCAGATACCTAAAAAAGAATTCATTATCAAGTGTAAAAAAAGCGATCAGTACTTACTTTTGCTTTATTTATGCTTATAAATCGATTTTTGGTCCAATTCAAATTTGCCGTTTGTACCCATGCCAAAATATCTTTGATACTTTTACTTTGATGTGAACAAAGAAACTGGCAACGTCGTTTTGTCGTTAACGATATTCTATGTACGCGCACAGATTTTTCATCAGGGGCACCAACTCCTGAAAACGAATCCATGACCTCCTATGTGATTAAATAAAAGTGAGTTGAGTATACCTATATGACAACATTTTGACACTCAATTTTGATGACATAAGGAAGCTCATCATTACTCAGGTAAGGAATTATGGTACTAAACTGGCAGCATAGATAACTGGATAACCATTTTAGAAAATAAAAGTATCCTCATGTTTTTTTAATGAAACGCGTCGTTTTCGAGTGATTTCTGATTGTATACAAAGAAATTTGAGGAAGAAATCATGAATTTCAAGAATAATCTGGATGCTTCCCTGGATTGATTGATTGATTGATTTATAAACTGACAAACAAGAGACCGGGTTGGCGCTTGGCCTCCCTGTGACACTGCGACCAACTTGGGTCTATTGTATCACTCTTTCGTCAGTGGTTCCTCACGAGAATAGGTTTGTATCCTTTATCAGGTTCAGTAGCCTTTTTATGAGGTTTTTCGGATTCATTCCCGTTTCCGGATTGATTTCACCAAAGATTCTGTGGCGCCTTCTTCCCAAGGCGTCGCATTCAAAGATTATGTGAGAGGCTGTTTCTTCCTCTTCGCCGCAGAGTCTGCAATCCACGGGTTCTTCAAGTATTCCTATGGTGTTCAGATGTTTTCTGAGGCCGCAGTGTCCCGTCAGTAGACCTACTATTATGCGTGCCTTTGTTCTGTTTAGATTCAAAAAGTCAGCTGTCAGGGTTTGGCTTGTGCGTCCTACCATGGCTTTGCTGTGTGTTTGCCCGTCGCTCTGTTCCCAGTGTTGTCGGTGTCTTTGTTTTATCCACTCCTCAATCAGGGTCCTGCATCGGTTTTTGCTGATTCCAAGCACAGGTTCTGGCCCTGTGAATGGCGTTTCAGATGCTTGTCTTGCTAACTGGTCTGCTTTTTCGTTGCCTGCTATTCCCTTGTGACCTGGCACCTGGATTTAATATCACCGAGTATTATTTCTTCTCTGGTCTCTTAACAAGTTAACAATGTTGTCAGAATGTTTATCAACTTTGTCTAGGCTACAATCTGAATGGTAGAAAAACGCTTGGTGTAGAGATATGTAATAATAAAATCCCACAGAAGTGGGAGATAAAAATGAATTCTAAGGAGCATGAAATTATACATTTTATACGCACGGCTTCTATTAAGAATTTATTGTTACCGGTCCTTCAGGAAAGTATCTATTTAAACAATATCTTCTTGAAATTTCCATGGCACACGCTATACGTGAGCGTCGTTTATGGGACCACTTACTGGTTTGTGATGGGACTTAGACTAACGTTGTAGACACAGAACAACGGTTTGTCTTGCGTGGCGCAGCGCACCGATATAGGCGACTGAAAATAAGATCGTAGCGCTATATTGGCGAGAATCAGAACTACTCGTTCTACTTCGTTTCCAAAGAACAACGCCTAGATGCCTTTAGCGAAAAGTAAACAAAACTAGTGCCCGTGCGATAGTTCATTCGTTAACGAAAGGAGACGTTCTGCTTTCTTGGTTTCGCCCATACCATTGTTTGATTTAAAGAGAAAATCAGCAATCTGGCATTGTCTTCTCAAAAGTTCTGTGAAATATCACTGAAGATGAGTTAGGTTAGGTTATTAACTTTTAATCCGATGACCTAAGTTAATGGAGTCAGGTTAGGTTGGTGGGAAAACAATTTTTAATAATTTCGGAATATCGAGGAAAATATAAACAAATTGTAAGTAATTACAAACTAATCTTCAGGAAAATCAAAAAAAGGAGTTTATCCTGGCCTGAAAAATATGGCTTCTCATTGGCAAAAATAATCGGACACAACTAAGTATTTTCGTTAGGAAATATAGTGTTTGTAACATTCTTATTCGAAAAAGATTAGTGCTTGAGTATTTCCTAAATGTATCACCCAGATCATCTGAAAATCACCTCAATTTCAATCGAAAAAATATGAACTTTCAGGTGTTTGTAGAAAATCGTATCAGGCACGTATTAAGCACAATTTTCTGTTCAAATGGCAATATCTCTCTGACAAAGCCGAATTCGGAAAATGGAAAATGGTATACAGATATGGTTCTAAAACCATACATGGCAAATACCACCCAATTCATTCACGTCTTGTTCCATAAAAATCGTCCTTATGATCCTCATTACATAAATATTTCATGTTCATCTCACACCTGAGTATTCTTCAGTATCCACCACATATAATATTCACAAGAAATGCATCTGAAATGACATAAATATGGACGCAACGTCGCGTACACATTCAATTTCTTCCAACTGAGAAAAATGAAACGTCTATTCCATACCCATATTCAATTACTTTTGCGCCCGGAGAACTTTCAAACGAAAAACTCCTGGAGTGTATGTAAATATCATCATTCAGTAAAAGATGACACGTAATGAATTGTTCAAACATGAAAGAGCGCATCCGTGCCAGAATCAGCCCGGAGTCAGCCTTCGAATATATTCCTTCCACGTATTCAGATGAGGAATATCGGAAATATGTCGTCGTTCAACAACAGTTTTGGAAGGTGAAAGAATGAGTTTACTCGAGTAAACTCGAATATCGGATATTCACTAGGAGTTATTCAATTTATTGGTTCATTTTATATTCGAAAAGTCCTAATTGCACTTCGATAAACTCTATTACGCCTTCTCCTTGTTTTCAAACTCAAATGCCACTCTTTCAACAGTGACTAATTTGTGCTTTTGAGTTTATACCATTTTAGAAAAGGAAATACAATGAATGATCAGTTTCATTAAAACTGGAATTCAAAATCGTCGAAATATCGTCATTCAGAATACTCTCCTGGTCACGGCACCACTCTCCCAGTTAGAGATATCACCTCAAATATCTGTAACAGTAGATTTGGATTTGTTAGTTTCAATCCAAATGTTGAATTATTCATGTACAGCTATGATTAGCCCACTGAACTTTTCAATTCCAATGGTACTCAATATTATTCAACTGAGAATATTCCCAGGGGCGACTGCAGTGTCCTCGAAATTATGTGCACAAATTTTCAGGGGAGACTGTTTGGAAAACGAGAAAAATATTCTAAAACTGACTTACTCCTAATTGGTTTCATAGTCGAACTAATTATTTCGTTAATAACTGAGTTCCAAAAGTACAAAGTGAACTCTATATCATTTCATAAAAACTCTCTCTATTTTCTGTTTCCAATCTATTATTTGGTAATTCTATTGGGCATTATATGGAGTGCATTAGTTTTCAAATCCCAATCTACATTATATGCCTTTGAAATTCAACAAAACTTCCTCAAAAAACTTGTATCTCGTATTATCATTCCTTTTTGAGAATATATACATTATTGTTTTTGACAATCTTTATTCATTCAATTCAAAGACTGACATAATAAGTATGGATATAGAAAAAAACTGAGCTTATAAAATTGACAATTTCTTGAAAAGAATTGGCAGAGTTATATTGGCATCTTCATGTGTTACTTGGGTTCAATGTATTCTAAAAAATAGAGTTGTCTTTAGGCATTATTTTGCGAATCACTCATTATGGAGTCTATACTAATTATTAAAGAAGGTTCGTATCCTCGTCGCCACTGTAACGTATTTATGAATATGCATAAATTAAACACAAGATACTGTAACACTCTTTATTCATTTGCATTCAGTTTAGAACTACTAAAACCCAAATATGCGTCTACACATGTGAGCACATATATCTATCGACAACAGCGCATGGACAGAAGCTGTTATGGATGTACCACAGAGTACAATATATTACATAGTCTTAGAATTATTTGAGCCCAGATTCGGGAATATTATTATCGCCCACAGAAATATTCACAGGGGCGACTGTTTATCTCCGATATTCTGCACAGAAATATTTTGGAGATACTCCTAAAAATTGTATTGTGGGTGAAAGATTCCACAATGGATAATTTTTTCGTTGGATAGTATCCCTTATAGCAAACATAGCAGTATTGTAGCATAGTAATATTCATAGGGGCGACTGTAGTATTCCCGATTTTATGCAAAGAAATATTTTGGAGCGATTATTCTCGTGAGGAACCACTGATGAAAGGGTGATACAATAGTCCCAAGTTGGTCGCAGTGTCATAGGCAGGCCAAGTCCTAACCCAGTCTCTTGTTCGTCAGACAATCAATCAAATCCGTTTTAGCAAACATCATGGAAATCATAATATATATACTTACTCTAGAATGCTAAATCAATTGGATCGAAGTGTTGTAAAAATTTCAGTGTGGTCCACAATGCGCATACGTGCCATCAGGTTGTTTCTTAATAGGGTCGGCTTCAATAAAATTTTATGCTGTTATTGTTGCAGTTGGATTTAATCAATTCATAATTAGTATTCGACACTTACTAGTTGTTTTGAACATATTGATAATTTTCAACAGCTATTTGAATGGTAAATTTGGAATCATCAGCGACTGGAAGATAAGCTGAAAATCTTTCATTATTCCAAAACCTCTTCAGGCGTTGAAAAACCCCGGTTTCGGTATAAAAATCAATTCAAGGATCAAGGAAGACAAACTCTGGTTAACAAACAACGAATCTTTTGGTAAAGTACAAAAAAAAATCAAATGAGCAAAATATACTAATATATCCCTTCAGGACAGTTCTATTCTTCGGTGTTCCTGAAAATAGTGGAAACATGAAAATGTATTGTACATCTGCCAATGCGTTACTCTGCATCGTTTCAAGTGTGAATTATGATACCTACATTCATTTGTCTTTTTGAGTTCCGAGTATATTCCAAAATCAATCTGTTATCTTATCTGAATGAAACTGCAAAGTTTTACTTCAATATTTTTTATTTTCGAGTTCGAAGTATCCATCAAAAGATGGTTTACTCACAAGATTTCATGATTTTTCCTAATGAATTGCGTTCTTTTGCTATATAAAGAACCAATCTCATGGTGCGAGTGGATAGATATGTGTCAATCGAATGAAAAGCAAAGCGTAAATCATGAATTTTTAACAGTTTATATGAATGAAAAGGTGCACATAGTTTACATACTTAAGTGGGAAATGAACAGGTCAAGACAAGGACACCACAACACTATACAGTTCATTGTTTATCGGATACGAAAAGATCCAAATCGAACACAACACACAACAAAAGCAAAATGCACACGAAGAATATCAAACACGAAAATAACAGTTAAGCACCAGTAAACTAGTTTGTCTATGCAGTAAACTAAACTATGGCTGCAGATTGACACTGATCCGTTCCTGTCTAGACTTTCACTAAGGTCATTTCAAAGTCATTTGCCATGAGAAAGAAAAAGCGGTGTTGCACGGTCTATATCTATTTAGTGAAACCTACTACATTACTGCTCTAATTTTCTCACCAATTCCACAAATATTGCAATTCACTTATGATATTAATGTGTCTAATAGTCGTAGGAAGTCGCGCATGAGCTATAAAATAAGTTTGTTACTCAATGGAATATTTTTATTGTTTGATTATATTGAACTTAAAATAGAACCGACAAAACATTTAGGGACTTGGTATCGTTCTACGTGAAATTTCCTAATGGTGAGCATGCGCACATTGTGAATCAGTTGCCTATGTGGCACGTTTTTCGCTGCGGAACTAGAAGGAATTAGCATTTTAGAGTAAGTATATACAGGGTGTTTGGTAATTCGACGTGAACCTTGGAGAGGGATACACTAGACTTCATTTGCAGTGAAAGCATGGTCCGAAAATGTATGGTTACGAAGATATGGCGATTTTTCAACTTTTTCGAAATTTTCTGCTTCGTTATCGAAATTAACTTATTTTGTGAAAACTACTCAACTCTAAATATTCAATGAATATTTTTTTCAAAGCTGAGGAGATGGTCCTCATTTCTTGCGAAAAAGTATTCACTAAAAATTCAGATAACCCGAGATTTAAGGGATCATAAATGGCTGCACCTGTTTTCCTCATAAAATCTTGATAAAACAATCGAGAATTACTCGAGAAAAGTATTATGAACTTGGTGAACAAATGTAGGGAAAAACTTCCCTGTTTCATCAGCTTTCCAAAAAGGTACATATGTCAATAATTCCTTCATGCAATCTAAAAATATGGCCGGAAAACCAAGCAGACAACAGACTTTTTCGAGTCATTTAGTGATCGAACCATGGCCCGCTTACGGCTTACGAATCACGTCGAGTGAAATGAAGGATAATAGGATATCTGAATGACTCGAAAAAGTCTGTTGTCTGCTTGGTTTTCCGGCCATATTTTTAGATTTCATGAAGATTTTATTGACATATGTACCTTTTTGGAAAGCTGATGAAACAGGGAAGTTTTTCCTTACATTTGTACACCCAGTTCATGATACTTTTTTCGAGTAATTCTCAATTGTTTTATCAAGACTTTATGAGGAAAACAGGTGCAGCCATTTATGATCCTGTAAATCTCGGGTTATCTGAATTTTTAGTGAATACTTTTTCGCAAGAAATGAGGACCATCTCCTCAGCTTTGAAAAAAATATTCATTGAATATTTAGAGTCGAGTAGTTTTCACAAAATAAATTATTTTCGATAACGAAGCAGAAAATTTCGAAAAAGTTGAAAAATCGCCATATCTTCGTAACCATACATTCTCGGACCATGCTTTACTCGACGCAATTCACTGCAAATGACGTCTAGTGTATCCCTTTCCAAGGTTCACGTCGAATTACCAAACACCCTGTATATTATGATTTCTATGGCAAACATAGCATAGGAATATTCACAGGGGCGACTGTAGTACCCCGGTTTTCCGCACAGAAATATTTTGGAGAGACACCTAAAAATTGAATTGTTGATGAAAGATTCCACAACGGATAACTTTGTAGTTGGATAGTATCGCTTGAAGCAAACAAAGCAGTATCGTAGCATAGGAATATTCACAGAAGCGACTGTAGTATCCCCGATTTTTTGCATAGAAATATTTTGGAGAGACCCCTGAAACTGTATTGCGGGGTGAAAGATTCCACAACGGATATTCACAGGGGCGACTGTGATATCCCCGATTTTCTGCACATGATCCTAGATTATAACAATTCATATGAACAGCGAGCCAAGGACCATAAATGGATGATGCATTCGGTGGGGTGAAACTTCGGTCTGTGCAATCCAGACGGAACGTGAAAATCGCAAAAATGTCTGCGTCCCGTTGCAATCCGCTCCGGGTAAGTTATAGACCTCATCCGGCTTTCTCGAACGGCTCGAACTCTGGCCCTGGGCTTTTTGAGCCGCTGACAAATATCGGAGCGCGACACGCAATTTATCTTCCAGGTAGTGAAAACACACTTCGGTTAGTTATAACTGAAGTTGTTCTTGAGTTGGGCAAATTTAATTTGCCGAACAAAAACTTCGAGAGGATGAGAGGTTTAGTAATTGGAAAGATTGCCATTCCATTTACTCATTTACCACTTGTGATCAGTTCACTTAAGACTGAAACTAATTACGTATTTCTTTCTATTTTCGGATACTTGAAATGCTTGAGCAAAGCAAAAATTGTCGAGATCCTGCATTAATATCAAAAAACTAGCTTGTGGTTGCACCACTAAGGCTATAAGAACTTACTCAATTCAAGCTCTCACCACAGCAGACATCTTTGCATCTGTAGCGACAGACAGATCAACCCATTGTCACAATATCTAAGGAAGGAAGAGAATATGAGAGAATCAGTAATCAGAGAACCTGATCTCTCAACCTTTCTTGAGACAAAATGACCAGAAAGATAAGCATCAAAAAATGCTTCACTTAGATGCATGGCAAAAAGGATTATTAGGATTGGGACTCCACCATCTTGACTTCCGAAAGAAATACCATTAGCTGGTAGCAAAATGATTCAAAAACTAGAAGAGGCTATTCGAGCCTAGCACCAAGAGCATATTTTTTTGTGGGTTTCACGAAAAGGAATATCCTGTAATGTTCAGAGAATATCGTGAGAACCAAGGGCAAGCAGCTAGGAATTGGTGTTCTTCTTGAATTTCTGGAGGTTATATGTCACGGGGAACACCTCCCTAGGCAATGTGTTCCAAAGCCTCACTGTTCGTTGGTTGAACAAGTCTTTGAAGAGAGATGTTCTGGAGGTCTCCAAAGTGACCACGAAGGGATGTGAAGACTTAACTTGACGGGTTAGTCTCGAAGAGACTGCCAGAGGGGGAACGATTGCTGATAATTCAGAAGAGCATCGCCCATGGAAATATCTACAAAATAGAGACAGATCGAATACTCTTCTACGGTGTTCCAGAGGAGTGAGTGAGTTTGTAAGATCTCCGAAGAGACGAATCACCCTTTTTTGTACAGAATCCAAGAGTTTTAGGATTTGTTTAGATGCAGCACTCCAAATATGGAAACAGTATTCCAGGACAGGTCAAATCTGAGCCCCTTTCGGGCAGAAATACTTGCAGTTGGGATGGATGGAGAAAAAGATATGGTAGGATGAAAGTCTGAAGTTGAATACCCTGAAATTGCCCAAGATCACTTGGGAACAACCTGAGGGAACAAGGAGAAAAGGAGCAGAGCGTTCTTTTATAGCCCAGAACCTTTCTTATGGTATGCAAAAGTGCTTCTGCAAACTGCAGTTCAAGAAGAAGGAAACCAAAAGAGAAATAACCTGGTGAAATCATTTTGCTGATGGCGTAATGACAGCACGGCCACATGAGGAAGCAACTAATAAAATGGGCTTAGCAGAAAGTCTAGCCATTACAAGGTGAGGCAAACATGCTATGGTCAAGAAAACTGTAGAACTGACGATGTTACTTCCTTCATATGTTCTCAGATGCTGGAGTTCATAGGAAGTCTGGAATTGGGAAGAAGCTGTATATGGTGTGAAAGCAAATACAGCTCTGACGTGGGACACGACAGACCTTAAGGTCTAACAATCCACAAGCTGTCCTTTGACAAATGAAGTATCGCGAAAAATCGAAATTTTATACGTTCAATTTGAACAATTGTCCATATCTGTTCATTACAACCGAACAAATAACTAATTACTGATACTTTCAACATAATGAATCAAAAGAAACAAAGCGATCCAATATTCATTTGCTAATGGTAACATATTCAAAGAGATTTGGATTTTCATATTCGCCGAACGGCTACAATATCCATTCAATTTCGTTTTTGATAAATCAGAACAATGAATATGGATTCATTGAAAACTAATTGCATGATCAACGACCATTGAATACAAAAGCCCTTCTTTATTCGTCAGCGCGATGAATATTTGTTGTATTTATCACGTTATATCAGGAGGAAACTGTTGTTGATTCGTACAAATGAAATTTCGTTTCAATGCGATAAAAATTAATTGGAACGCTTTCATCGAAACACGAAACATTCGAAGCGAAAGGATTTTCAATTTCAATATGGAAAGGTGAGTGCATGCTTTTTCAATCATCATAAAATGTGCAAGAGCTCATTTTGTATAAAAATGTGATGTATTGATGAACTAGGTGTATGTACTATTTTCAGTCTTTGTTTCTCGAGACACTTTAAAGTGGATAGCTGCAATGCTGAAAGCAAGAAACGTCTATGAGTACCTAGGAGAATCTGAAGTGACTGTGTGGACTTGCAGAGGATGACCACAAGGTTGTATTCTATTTCCTCTGCTGAGGATGGCCTCCCGGAAAGGCTTACAGCGAACGCCTTCAAAACTCAGGCTTATCTGATGATCTAGTGATAACAACTAGAGGCAAGCATGAAGGCACATAAAGGGACCTTTAATTATGACCCTATTGCATCGCTAAAATGTTGTACGAAGAAGAAGGGCTCTGTATCAATCCCTGGAAGAACACTCCCTCTCTTCACCAGAAGAAGGATCTCTATATTTCCGTGAGGTGTCACACTAGATAGTGAACTCAACTGGAACCAACATGGAAAAAATTATTTTCAAGGTCGCAGTGTTCAAATGAGCTTCCGAAAGGATCTTCAGAAAGACTTGAAGGCTGAAAACAGATATGTTGCTCCGGTCCATCATGATTACAGTACGCATCATTGTCACCTATAGGTCTTTACTATGGTAGACATGATCAGAAGAAGTCACCATACGCAATCGTCTGCTCTCTTGATCTGCCTCTCCAACATTTTCATGTTAGGAAATGTAGCCTGCGAGACATTTGCAGAATCTCATCGAACATCAAGCTCCTACTGGTAACTGGGAGGGACATATGAGGATCCTGAGTCAAAAAGAGTTGAAACCCTTAGCAAAACCCTCTGAGATAATGCCTACTACTTTTGAGTTTGAAGCGCCCTTTGCAGAAGTCATACCTGACAAGCAAACTGCAGTGAAGTGCGTGAATCCAAAAAAAAAAGTCTTCCATATGGTACACTGATGGAGAAAAAGCTTCTGAGGCAACAGGCATAGGAGTTTGTAGTCTACACTGAGACTTTTCGTGTCTATAGAGCTCTGGATCCTAACAGTGCTTACTGCTCACCTGGGAATACTGCAATACCCTGAAGCAACTGGCCAGAGACTAAAAAGTGACTCTCTTATGGGTGCCACTGTGGCATTGAGAGTGATGGGAAGGCTTTTTTTAATATTGTAGTTCTCACGAAAAGGAATACCCTGTAATGTTCAGAGAACATCGCGAGAACCAACGGCAAGCAGGTAGGAAATGGTGTTCTTCTTGAATTTCTAGAGGTTATATGCCTCGGGGAACACCTCCCTAGGCAACGAGTCTTTGAAGAGAGATGTTTTGCAGGTCTCTAAAGTGACCACGAAGGGATTTGAAGACTTGACTTGACGGGTTAGTCTCGAAGAGACTGCCAGAGGGGGAACGATTGCTGATAATTCAGAAGAGCATCGCCCATGGAAATATCTATAAAATAGAGACAGATCTCCTACTCTTCTACGGTGTTCCAGAGAGGTGAGCGAGTTTGTAAGCGAGGCATCACCGACGAGACGAATTGCTCTTTTTTGTACAGAATCCAACAGTTTAAGGGTATGTTTAGGTGCAGCACTCCAAATATGGGAACAGTTGTGAAAAGAGCATCATAGGTTGAACCCTATGGACCTGGACCCTCTGTAGCCTCTATAAGCAGCGTTATAGCAAATGAGAGCAACGGAATGGCGAAGGCAGTTTTCGAGGTGAAGTTCTGATACTTCTTTTCTCATAAGTCAACTGCATCCTAGACTTCCGACCACTAAATGAACTCCATGACGCCTTTCACCGGACGAAAATCAATAAAATTCAGCCCAATTATCACTCGCCGGTGTAAAATAAATTGCCCGAAGAATTGCCAGCTGTTACACCGTCCACTGTTGACGCTCTGTTGTGAAGTCGATCGTGCGGCTTCAGTTTAATTTTTTTTGGTCGATTTTCGCATCACTCCGATTCCCTTTCCTTCTCTGCGAAGCCAATTCGATGCATAACACAAAGGGCGGTTCTTTTTGTTTGTTTTTGTTTGCGCGACTGTCGAACAGGTGAATTTCACGCGACCGAATTAAACGAGATTGGATTCGTCAAATTTTGGGGTATTGATTGGCGTTTTCCGTCTATTTATTGCCTCGTTCTACTGATAGGGTTTTGAAATTGGCCAGCCGGGGCTTTTAATGATAGTGCGAGACCCTGGAATTAAATTCGACCTTATTCACACTGTATATCTATATCTATATATATATATATAAAAGAAAGATGTTGGTTACACCATTTATAACTCGAGATCGGATGGACTGTTTGTTATGAAACTTCATATATGGATTCGTCTACGTTCTGGTTATCATAAAATACAATAAAACTTTGAAAGAAACGATGAAAATTTTACTTATACAGGAAATGCTTTTCCTCCTCTTGAGTAAGACCACTAGATGTCGCTACAGTTATAGTTACGCTCCGCTTATTCGTCTGTACTTCATTTGATATTCTCCGCGTTAGATGGCGATATAAACAAATAGTGTGTACAGTGACTATATTCCCTCTATAGTCACTGTAATAGTGTGTAATTTGAGTTGCCTACAACTCTGCGCTGTTGGGCAAAACCAAAATGTCTTAGCGTATGAGTACAGATGTCTAAAATGATTAGATTTCGTTGAGATATGAGAAAAGTTTCGTTCCTACTACTTCAGATGGCGTTATTCACACATTATGACTGATGATTATTAGTTATTTGTATAGTTTTATCTACTCCAAATAACGTAATCGTGAGGGTTCTATATTTGACATAATCACCATTAAATGGCGATGAATTTGTTGAGGCTTTCGCGGCCATCCATTGATGTCATCTTTTCTTTTTTCGAGCGTTTCAGTCGTTGTGGTTTGAAATGGTCGAAAAAAAGAATATATGACATCAATTACTGTGTAATTTACATAGGGCTTATAGTACCATGAAAGGCTTTCAACAGATCAAAAAGCGGTTGAATATCACAGTGAATTTTTATCGAAATTTCAATTGTAAATCGGATTTTGGCGATCAGTTTCAATCGTGAATTGTCTGTTCTCATCTTTCCTCATAATTTTTGAAACGTTTTTGAATTTCTGTTTGGGTAATATATATATTTGCGGAAATAACTGAATCCAAAATTGCCATTATTAGTGATTGACATATTATGACATATTATTTTTGTGTATCTGTTCTGTGTGACAGCTCATATCCATGGAAACATTTGACAGTTCAAAAATCAGAGAATCAAGCCGTTGATCTCCGATCACCGGTGATTATGATTTGTATAATCCACCGTAAGTATCATTTAGGCGGAACAAAGTTCGCCGGGCCAGCTAGTTTGTCATATATCTCATTCGGCCAATGTTTGTACTACCGGTGACCTTTAGGACAGCGTTACAGCAATGGGAGATACCGAACCTGAGACTCCTCTGGAAAAGATCTTCAGGACGAAAATAAGCGAAAAGATTTAAAAAGTTCTAGTCGAATATGCGATTTGGCGGACGAAGAAATCGCACATGGTGCCCGGATCTTGCCTACCTCAGGAAACTACATCTAGGCAAGCTGACTTAATCCTCACAGTGTGATTACGAAAGCTTCAAGATGATGATCTCGGGAACTAATTCAATAGGGTGTGAGAACGAAGAATCAATCTGGTCACAGCTCTAAAAGGTTCTTCTTTAGCTATAGCCTACTACGAGTGATGTCAGAAGTCATTTATAGAGATTTCAAAGGATAATAAGAGAAGAACCAAAAATTAGTCACTAGCCGGACCACTCGGCAGCTCTAGTTCCACACTCTCCACAGTCTTCAAACTCTTTTTTTACTAGTCATTACTTATGATGAGGGTGACACCAACTGAGATTTCCCAATGGACCAATGCTCATAATACGAACGGAAGAAAGGAGAAAAACTCAAATACATCGGAAACCTCATCAACATCGAACTTTTCATCCAGGACGAATTTGAGACATCGGTCCGCAACTTCCAGTAACTCATCAGCGACTTCTTGTGCATTCATAATCGAAAAAATACGAAATCTCTCGATTTCCATTCGCACAGAGCACGATGATGTCGACTCAGCTCGGCGTAAATTCGAAATGACATCCGGATGTGAAGAATAATATTGGTTTCTCGCATTTATATGCAGATTTCCAGAGATTGAATCTCTCCAGATCATCCAGGATAGCGGTCGGCCTTTTTTTCTCGCATTTTACGTCGTACGGCTCATTTATTCCCAGATTTATGATGTACCCGATATTCGGGAACTCCGTCGTTCCTTTCGTATCCGAATGGCAGTGTTTATTCCGGATCGATCTCGATTACTGCTCAGTTCGGTGACTTCGACAGAAAAGACTGGAGATTTCCAACCTTTTCGAAGACAGCTGTTGTTAATCTAAGTAGCTGCTACTATCAACACAATCGACTCAAAGCTGGTATGGGAGAGCCGAAGGAAACTTAATGAAGTATGCAAGAACATCAAGGTCTATCTAGTCTGGGTTCCTGGTCACTGGAAGAGGAGGGTCCTGTGCGAAGAATGTCTTGGGCAAGAGAATTATTTGAGGAACGACACTACACGGTTATTATTGCATTCATTCACTGGAAGTCTTCAGTTTCGGAGTCTGAGTGTGATCTGTTTACTGAGTCATAGAAATGACAATAAAAATTCCGAGATATTCTTGAAGCTATATTTCAGTTCTTCATTGGTAACTTGGCAAGAACATGTCAAGGAAATTTCAAGCATTTACATGAGTTCTTGTCCCCATTGAAATAAGCAACAGGTGCAATCTTAGAACGTATAGTTGGCAGGTTGTTGTAAACGACAGGATCTCCAACTTCGTTATAGATGTCACTCAACAGGAAAAGCTGTCAAAGAGAAAAACGTTAGTCACTGTATTCCTTCACTCAACTTTCCATAGAGTATAGAGTTGTCAATTTTTCTCTAAAACTTAATGATATACTGCGTACTCACCTGCTTCCTCGTCAAGTGTGCCCTGTCTGCGAAGATTGTATAGGTGTTTTTGTAGTAAGGAGGGAAAGTGATTGATCCTTCATACCGAAAATAGTTTTGCGTATTCTCTGGGATCAGTTGGGAAATGACTATGGGTAACTGAGCCAGACAAGGTATCTTCGGGTTCGTTGATATGGCATCATGGGATGCCAGTACAGTATTGATCGAAGGATTTTCCATCTCAGAAAACTGAAATGGATCAAAAGATGTCTTCAACACTTAAACTTCGTTGTAAAAGTCCTCGGACATTTATAAGATTATAAATGTCTAAATCCACTTTTGTCGTTGCTCGATGCCCGATGGTGGTTAAAACATCGAATAGAAAAATAAACTTACCCTCCAAACTGACGCTAGTATAGCCAGACCTTTCTTTTCTGCCGCTTCCTTGAACGTTTTGCACTCGCTGGCCAACATCTGTATGTGGCATTCCAGCATGAACCTGTGGAAAATAACTTACGTCTCAACTGTGCAGTCCCTATCGAGAACTGTGACCAAAAACTCAGTTGGGGTATGATTATAGGTACAGGGCACAGGCATAGTCTTCTTGGAGGTTTTACTTTTTATTATCATATGATGGAGTCAATTGGCTGTGAGAGAACCTTTGAGAACCCATTGGATACAAGAAGCCCTATCAGCAGTCCCATAAAACACCAAAGCCCTGTCCTCGGCAGCGGGCTAGGTTACCTCATGTAAGTCTTCAAATCTTTCCGCTTGTTTAGTCCTAGAGATCCTCACCAGAGGAGTGTCATGTTTTGCATCTCCTACTGCTGTAAGGCAGCCCTAAAGTGTTCCAATTCCAGGCTACCGAAGAGTTCAGGCTCAATAGGTTCAACCTTTGATGAGTGCATCAACCTTCTCTTCACCCTCAATGCCACAGTGCCTAGACCTTTAGGTTATACTTCACTGAATAGGCATTCATTCAGACAGCCTTCACTCTTAACAGCTATTTCAGAGAAGCTTTTGCTGAAGAATGAATCAATTCGACTGATATATGATCATTTTTATCAAGAGCACTTTCTTGCCAAAACCACTCCGAGAGTTCTGGAACTTTTCCTCAAAGGAAATACACTTTTCAGTTCACTCCATATCACATCTACTCAGATATAACACGGTATCTGGGACTGATCCCTGAGGCACACCATCTACGACCATATTCCAAAGGAAAGGTGCTTCACTATCCATTTTTCCTGAAGATAGGGCCTTTGAAATCTGGCATCAGACGTAGACAACCGAAACATACGTCGATTCGAAAAATCCTCCCCTCATTACAACCCTGCCGATCGGCATTGTGCGTGATGCCACAGGGGTAGAAAATTCTTCAATTAAATTCGAAATCGCGCTACGTTAAGCAGCCCATTTATCTTTTTTCCCGGAAGGCCGAAGAATTAGTAAGCGACCTGATTGAAAGCAATTCGAAGCAGATACACCATCAGTCTTTGCACTGGGAATTTGTCCGTGAGTGAATCCTGCGTTATGTCTATGACCTGGTTTCCTTTGTAACTTTGAGACAGTCAGTCCCATTCGTTTCTGAATTAGAATTAAGTGTTTTCCATTGACTCTGCCCTTCAGTGGCAGGACAAAGACAAGCAATTGGTTGTTTGAGAAAATAACGATTCTCAAATTCCAGTTGACTAATGCACAAAAATTATCAATTCACTGTCTTTTTCCAAGTGAACAACACAAAACACAATATCTGGAAAACAACTAACCTCAAACAAGACTCTACTCTGGGTGCCAGAGCATTGTGGTGTTGAAGGAAATGAATAATCCAATGAGCTTGCAAGATGTGCATCAAGGTTAACTGCTGGACCTAAGCCTTTTTGTGGGCTTGCAAAAGACCAATATGAAGCCGGACTCCCACTACTCGTGTATTTGGCAAATACACTGCGCAAAAAAATTAACGCACATTATGGAAATCTCAAATTTATTCTAAAACTGAAGGTGTTCTCAATGATAATTATTTTTATCAGAATTATGCATGCATATGTTATCCACTTTCAACGTTTTTCTTCAATACAGATGTTTTCTCCCAGCAGGAATGAAAAAAGATGATATTATCAGATTTTGAATGTATTGGCTCCATTCAAAAATCAGTTGTTCTCGATCGATTCTAGTGATCAATAGTTTTTCTTTCGTTTGATTTTCTACACTCGATCGCTATGCAACGCGAAACACGCAATTTGACCCAAGAGGAATGTGCCCAAGCGGCAGTTTTGCGAGAAGAAGGGTGGACATACACAAGAATTGCAGAAAGGTTTGGAGTTTCCCATACAAGTGTGTCCAGAATGCTGCAGCGATTCAGGGAGACAGGTATGAATGTCCGAAGACCAGGGGTAACAACTGCCATTCAAGAACGTTACTTGGGAGTTTCTTCGTTGAGACAACGGTTTGCAACCTCTCACCTCCTTCAAGATCAGCTTGAGCAAACTCATGAGGTGCAAATTAGCACTCAGACAATAATAAATCGCCTCAGAGAATATGATTTAAGGCCTCGTGTCGCCGCAAGAGGCCCAGCTCTTACCCCAGCCCATCGAAGGGGCGTTTGGATTTTGCGAGAGAGCATATCCATTGGGAAGAGGCCGATTGGGAAAGAGTTCTCTTCACAGATGAGTCTAGATTCTGCCTCTACCATTGTGATCGACGTTCCCTTGTATACAGACGTCCACATGAAAGATATGCTCAGTGCAATTTCCTGAATACTACTGGTTTCGGGGGAGGATCGATTATGGTATGGGGTGGAATATCTTTGACTGCTCGCACCGATCTAGTGGTCGTTGATAATGGAGCTATGAATGCTGATAAGTATATAAGGAACATTCTTGAAGAGCATGTAGTGCCATTTGCCCCATACATTGGTGAAAATTTCATTTTTATGGACGATAATGCCAGACCCCATCGTGCGCGCATCGTTCAGGAGTACCTTGAAGAGGTTGAAGTCTCTCGAATGGAATGGCCAGCAAGAAGTCCACATCTCAATCCGATTGAGCAGGTTTGGGACAACCTCAATAGAAGGCTGAGAAGTTCAGAAAATCATCCAGCTACTCTTAATGACTTAGGAATCCAACTCGGAGAAATCTGGGAAGGATTAGATCAGAACATTTTAAGATCGCTCATTTTGAGTATGAACCGTCGTTGCCGAGCTGTAATTAACGCAAGGGTTGGAAATACCAAGTATTAAATCACTTATCAGCATTTCAGTATTTTGAAAATTGTTCATTTCTCTTCTTTCACATAAGATTCGGTGAAATCCTGAATTTTTCTTCCATTTAATGTGTCTTGTTTCGTTCAAAACCTTCCCGAGAGAACATAAAAAATAAGTTATAAAGTCAATGTATAGAGTTAACTTTCATTAAAATTGAGATTTTCATAATGTGCGTTAATTTTTTCGCGCAGTGTAATTGAAAGAAAACTAAAGGAATAATAACTACACAAACCAAAAGAGCTCTCACAGAGAGGCTAGGTGACTTGGGCGAAAGCTGCAAGGACTCAAAGTGTCCCTCAAGTTCGTCAATCAATGGAACACAAGAATTCGAGCGTTTATGGGAACATTATTCCCGCGTACATCCCATAGGACTAAAGGAAGACAGTCTTCACATCGTACGAGAAGATGTTACGATAACCGATCTCGACGAGCAGAGTAATTTCAAAAGAAATCGGATCTAGCAAATCTGATCCACTCAGGGAAATTTCGCTCGCACTCCAACCCCACTCCCCACAACCATAAAACAGTTTGCGGTCGCGATTCTTTCCGGTCATGGGCCCAGAAATACGCTCGAAAGTCACCGGATCGCCCGGTCTCCGTTCCGCTCGACGCCCGCCGTCCCTCCCGCCGCCGGGGTCCGATAGGACGCCCGGATAGGCTTTATGCGCTCCCTCAAATCGGATGATCAAATTGTTTACTTTATTTTCCGGACCGTTCGAAAGATGGAGATCGGATCTTGACGGGGGAGCAAGAGGGGGATTTGCGTAGGACTATAACGAGTTTTGATGGAGTTCGTTAGGACATTAGGGGGCACTTGTTCCTTAAACAACGTGCGGATACTCGAGTCGGCGAAGGTTTCAAGGGTCGACGTATTGAGATTTTCGGAGTCTGACTTTAGGGACAGTTGGGGGACGTTCCTGTTTTTGTATCGGATTATTCTCAAGATATACAGGGTGTTTGGTAATTCGACGTGAACCTTGAAAAGGGATATACTAGACGTCATTTGCAGTGAATTGCGTCGAGTGAAGCATGGTCCGAAAACCTATGGTTACGAAGATATCGCGATCTTTCAACTTTTTTGAAATTTTCTGCTTCGTTATCGAAAATAATTAATTTTGTGAAAACTACTCGACTCTAAATATTCAATGAATATTTTTTCCAAAGCTGAGGAGATGGTCCTCATTTCTTGCGAAAAAGTATTCACTAAAAATTCAGATAACCCGAGATATACAGGGTCATAAATGGCTGCACCTGTTTTCCTCATAAAATCTTGATGAAACAATTGAGAATTACTCGAAAAAAGTATTATGAACTTGGTGTACAAATGTAAGGAAAAACTTCCCTGTTTCATCAGCTTCTCAAAAAGGTACATATGTCAATAATTCCATCGAGCAATCTAAAAATATGGCCGGAAAACCAAGCAGACAACAGACTTTTTCGAGTCATTCAGATATCCTATATTATCCTTTATTTCACTCGGCGTGATTCGTAAGCCGTAAGCGGGCCATGGTTCGATCACTAAATGACTCGAAAAAGTTGGTTGTCTGCTTGGTTTTCCGGCCATATTTTTTGATTGCATGAAGGAATTATTGACATATGTACCTTTTTGGAAAGCTGATGAAACAGGGAAGTTTTTCCTCACATTTGTACACCAAGTTTATAATACTTTTTTCGAGTAATTCTCGATTGAATAATTTTTCGCAAGAAATGAGGACCATCTCCTCAGCTTTCAAAAAAATATTCATTGAATATTCAGAGTAGAGTAGTTTTCACAAAATTAATTATTTTCGATAACGAAGCAGAAAATTTCAAAAAAGTTGAAAAATCGCCATATCTTCTTAACCATAGATTTTCGGACCATGCTTTACTCGACGCAATTCACTGCAAATGACGTCTAGTATATCCCTTTCCAAGGTTCACGTCGAATTACCAAACACCCTGTATTATGGCTCGGCCAGCCTTCCGGGAACTAAGACCATGTTGATCATTAGTTCTCTTCTCTACTCATTTATTGAATTCCTAAGAGGTCGTCAATGGTGTTGATAAGACCGGCAGCATCCTTAGGAGCCTTGGCCGTTTCCTCGTGGGTATCCTGGGTATTCTTTGACCGGTTTCTCAAGATATAATTACAAGATTTCATTCAGCATGCAATGTACACGGTGCCTCACATGAAACGACCCCCTCAACAACCATAAATGGCCAAATAGTGTGCATATGGCGATTCGAACTGTTTGAAATACTTGTGGCATTACAACCCTCACAGCGATTATCTAGGCCTCGAAGATTTTCAAAACGTGTGGCCCGAATTGGATACTTGAAAAATGAATACGGTAGCTTCGCCAATTCCATCTTGAGATATCTTTTGAGGCAACCATGAACTTTTTCATTCATTATAGAAACTACCATGTTCCCTCATACCTTCATAGAAACTATCTACCTCATAAGCCCGCTCCAGACTCACGGCGCGAATTTCGCCAAGAATTCTTGCCGTGAACTTGGGCAAGAATTCGCGGCCAAGAAAGTCATCCACACTCACACAAATATTCGCACATCGGTTCGCGGCATCCTCGCTGTCTACGAAGACTTTTCGCCTGTTGAGCCAGCTATAAAAACGGTTTATTCTGATAATAATCAAGAAATTCTCATTCCACTTATCTAAATCTGAATCTATTCTAATTTCACTTCATTGCTACATGAATCATTCATTTCAAAAGCGAATAAAGTCAGTGAACAAGTATTAAATCATTACTGCGCAGGTACCGCGAAGACCTGTGAGTGTGGATGGAACATGTGTGCTTAGGCGCGAAGCCTTTGTCGCGGGACAGGAGACCGCAAACTCACGGGGAAGGCCGCGAAGCGCGAACGTTACACAAGAAAGTCATCTACACTCACGTTCGCGGTATTGGCCGACGTTCTTGCCATGAGTGTGGAGCGGGCTATAAATTAACATGCAAAAGTTCAGTTTAGCCAGGGATAAAAGGACAGACAAACGCAAATATGTCGAGCTCAATGAGGTAGGCAAGAAGAATAAGGTCTTTTTAATCTGGGTTCCCGATCATTCGGGAATCGAAGGAAACTAAGAGGCCAATACACTGGCCAGAAAGGGCGCACAAACGCCACTCACTGGCCCAGAACCCTTCTGTGGTATAGGAAAATGCACCTATAAGAAGGAGTTTATGCTGAAGGAGAAAACCGAAAGAGAAAAACTCTGGCGGAATCTCCCAGGGTTGGATCACTCCAAAAAGTTCCTCCGGAACTTTGAAACTGCTAGATCCAAAAAACATCTGGATCTCAGTAAAAATCAACTTCACCTACTCACTGGCTTTCTCACAGGACAACAGGACATTGTCGCCTAAAGAAGCATCTGTTGAGAATGGGTTTATCAGACACTGATGAGTGTAGATTCTGTGGAGAGGAGGAAGAAACTCCTATTCACCTGGTTACGGAATGCTTTGCCATTGCAAGCCAAAGGAAAGACAGCTTTGGACAAGAAACTTGTAGAAGTGGGGAGTTGTCCTCCTTGAAGCCGTCCCAGATACTGGATTTCATCAAACCTCTGGAACTGGAGGGCGAGCTGTAGGAGGCGCGATGATGACAGCTCTGTCAGGGGGCACAATAGACCTTAAGGTCGCAGTGGACTGTAACCCCTTTTCACTATAACACTATATATATAACTATGTCAAGTGTTGAATACCCGATGCTACAAGCTACTCAGGGTTATTTGCACATTTCAACATACCTCACGCCGTTGATGGTATGCTCGGAATCCCAATGGAAATGCACGTTATGCACCACATACTCCGGGTATCTTAGTCCTCCGCCCATAACTCTAGGCCTCAAGTCACCTCTGGAGTTCACCTGGACTGAAACAAAACTCTTGCTTTAAACCACGAATGGAATGTATAACGTCCAAATTTCTGAACCTTCTCCATGTTTTATTTGTTCTTAAACTACACTGCTGGTTTTCTGGCTTCGTGTTGGTGCACTGAATAGTCTTTTCTCTCACGGAATGAATTCGCTCTATGGATACATGGTTATTCAACTCAAATATTGTCGCAGACACTTGCCAGGTCGCATTCATGTGAATTACTTGTTCGAGCGTGTGAAATAGCAAGGGAAAGACGAACTGATGGCGCTGTGAGACCGTTACTAGACGAGTAGTGATGGTGTGTAAACAGGTAGAATGTTTTGTGGAGTTCTTGTTGACTCCATTCAGAGCTTCAGACCACAGAGTCGAAGAAAGTGGATAAATTATAGAGCTCTTGGTCGTTTTTGTTAGGACAAAGTCTATTCGCAGTAAAGACAATCAATTTTGAACAGTATTATTTGTCCATTGCAACGTATAGAGTTTCATCTATTTTCATAACAGTTTGTGATGTTTGTGATGTTTGTTCGAGATTATGGAAACTAATAGAAGCACTAAAATTCTTTTGATGTCAATACATTATACTCTTTTCAGTTCTTGTTGAGATTAATGAGGATTCAATCATTTATTGATTGAATTGGGAGGCACTAAAGATTTCGTTGAATGTTAATAAACAGTTTTTTGGAAGAAGCTATGAAATTCTTCTAGACTCAAGGGTCTACGTCCCTGACAAAAGGGAGTCAGAAACGATTTATTTTGTTCTGATTGATGAAGGGATTTATGAGTGTTTAATGATAAAAATAATAAAAAAAATATTTTATAAGTATTGAATGAATGAAAAGGATATTCGCCATCATTTTTGGTAATTTTTCAACATTTCCACCATCAAAACGAACAAATATTTTTGTGTTTTTTCATTTCAGTATTGAAGTCTATCATTTAGTTAATCAAATGTCTATCTCCTTTTTCTCTCAAAATTTACCGTTTTTTTGGAAATAATATTACAACAATGTGTTGTTTTCGCGAAATTTATTTCCTTGAATTTTTCTATTCGAAATGATAAATATCCATATTTACCAAAGACATTTTATTAAGGATTTTATTAGCCGTCGATTAGTGAAAATTAATTGTTTCTTACAATTGTGGATTCTTACATGGAATTGAATTTCTTTTAAATGACACGCCCCGCAGGTATTTACTCCCAGATGACTGGTGAAGGAAAATTAGTGTACTATACAGTCAGTGTGAGATCTAGTTCAGGGTAGGATTTCTTGTTAATATTCCCTGCGCCCCAACATTTGTTCAATTAAGCTGAATAATCCAATAAATAAAAATTAATGCACTGCACCGCCATCTGGCGGTATACGTTTCCTATTTTGAAGGCTGAAGACTCTTAACATATTGGCGAGAAAATCATCGAAGGCTTTTCAAAATCAACTGTTTTTCGATGCAGATTTGTTGAATGAGCCCAAGGCTGTAGTACAAATCAGTATCAGAAGTGAATCGAATGATTACATTTATTTAACTCCACGTCACACTATAATCGATATTGAGCCATGAAACTGTTGCGTTACCTCTACAACCATTTAATGCAACCAAAACCAGACAGAACTGCAAATATAAATCAATCTTCATCAAACTATCTGGCTAATCAGTCTCTATGGAATTCTGTATGCAAAACATTCGAGTTCAGCATATTTCACGAACCGCCAGTATACTGAACCCCCAAAGTTCCTCGGCATAACAATTCGAGTCGTTTGAGCCTAAAGATTATCCTGATTGACGTAAGAATAATTGAGTATTACCAAGCTGTTGTTATACAACTTGATCGTGGTAGAATGATACTTACTTGTGTATCCGTTATTCACTATTTCTGGATAGAATTCCCTGTTGAAGCCGACGAATTGGAAGGGTTCGTTCTGGATGATTTTGGCTTTGTGCGTGTAGAGGTCGATAGGGGAGAGGATTGAGAGTACTTCAGTGCCTGAATCACCTGTCACTGTGGATGAAAAAATTGTTGGTCAGAAGATATAATCATCGTGTCTTTCTTTATCGCCAGTTGGTGATTGATCACCGAATGATTAGATCCAACAATATACAGATATGGAAAATGTAGTTGGAAACACTGGGGTTTCAGTACAAAATTCGAGCAGTCTTTTAGTCCAGTCAAACAGTGGAAGAATCGAAACCTCAGTGCGATTCGATATCGAATAAGCGGCTGGTCTAGTTTTATGGCAGTTTGTAGTGGGGATGCCAGAGGCCAGAGCGCAACGATCTAGGATCTCGGATCGAATTAGATTAGAGAGAGGAATCAGTAACACTCCCAACGCGCGAAGCGATGGGTGTAATCATGTCCGTTGAAAATGAATACGACAATTTTATTCCACTCTTGTCGGAGGAATTAATTTGCCTCAATGAATGACACAAATACGAATAATTTCCTTTGAAAATTAGTGCTCAGGTCTTTTTCACCATAACTGGTTTGAAAATAGCCGAACGTGAATAATATCGGCCTATCTCCAAAGGCAACAATAAACGAATTTATTGTCTCCGCAATTGATTGACCACCGAGATACCATTTTATTATTTGAATTTTCTCTTGAACAGTAAACATTTTTATTCACGCGGAATCTAATTTATTTTCAAACAGTATAGCCAATCGCATCCAAGTTCGGATTGCGACTGAAATCGATCTTCGATCCGCGAAGAGGAGCAGAGATCCAGGCATCCCCACTACGATCGAAACTGCTATTATACTAGACCAGCCGCTTATTCTATATCGAATCGCACTGAGTTTTCGATTATTCCACTGTTAAACTGGACTAGAAGACTTCTCGAATTTTGTACTGAAACCCCAGTGTTTCCAACTACATTTTCCATATCTGTATACACAGACTGCGAAGAAATTTCAGTTTGTCGCCGGGAGTAGCCTCACTATCCCGAAGACCTGAATGACAGAGTGGCCAAGGCCAACTAGGAAATTATAGAATTCACCGTTATGTTCGAGTGGATATAGAATTTTATAGTAGACACCATAATGTACCGTTGATTTTAATAACAAGTCTGACAGATTGGAATGCAGAAAATTTAGACATGGGTAGGCAAAAAAACTAAGATCTCTTTAATCTGGGTTCCCGGTCATTCGGAAATCAAAGGAAACGAAGAGGCTAATATGCTTGCGAGAGAGGACTTCAATAACTGGCCCAGGGCCTTTCTCTGATATACGGAAATGCACCTATAAGAAAGACTTTATGGAGAAGGAGAAAACCGAAAGGAAAACACTCTGGCAGATCCTCGATCAAAACTTATTCAATATTTCTCTTGACATAAAAGTAACAACGTAGCCGACTCATAAATCCACTCGAAAATACCATAAAACCACTGAAAAAAGAGAAACGGTTCATATTATCGAAAGAATCGATAATATAAGAAAATAAAAGTAATCCCATGTTGTTTTAATAAAAGGCGTCATTTTCGAGTTATTCCTAATTGTATACGTTGAAATTCAAGGAAAAAATCATTCATTTCAAGAATAATCTGGTTGCTTCCCTGGATGAAATATCATCGAATATTATTTCTTCTCTGGTCTCTTAACGAGTTAACAATGTTGTCAGAATGTTTACCAAATTTGTCGAGACTAAAATCTTAATGATGGAAAACCGTTTGATGTAGAGATAATGTAATAATAAAATACCACAAATGTGAGAGATAAAATTGAACAGCAAGGATCATAACATTTGATACACACAGTTTATATTGTAAATTTATTGATACTGGTCTATATTAAAAATAAATGCCAATGAAATACAAAATTCAGATATATGATCGATGAATGTCTCTACAAACTACTTATTAAATTGAAATTAATGAAAAATAAAATGATACTTAGCACTAAATAATCTGTGGCGATATTTCTATTCAGCAACCAAGTAATTTAAAACTTCTGTACAAAAAGGCATTCCAATTTATACAAGTTTATTTCATAAACGCGGCACTACACAGATAATATTACATCAATTCAGTGAATGTCTTCACATAATCATCTTGGGATCGAAGAAGAACACCTATAATAATCACGTTCCATGATTGCTTGTTTGTTATAATGAATTAAAAATTGAAAACCCTTTATTCATGAGATATTTTTGGGATATCGAGGAGAATATGAACAAGATATTAGTGTTTACAAACCAATCTTAAGGAAAATCAAAAAAGGAACTCATTTTGATGAGAGAAATATGGTTTTTCAATTGCAGATAAGGAAAGAACTAACTGTTTTTTTTTTTTAATATCGTGTCTGTAACATTTTTATTCCAATGAGGTAAGTACTTGAATATTCCCTAACTGTATTAACTTAATTTCAATCGAAAAACATGAACTTTGAGGTGTTTGCGGGGAATCGTATCAGGCACATATTTGGCCCAATTTTTTTCAAATGACTTTATCTTTTTAACAGAGACGAAAAATGGAAAATGAAATGAATGAATGCGAATCTACCCACAAAGCGGATCTACTTAAACGATTTATGAACGAGGGCTTAAAAGCTCACTTCACTTGCATTGTGAGTGTTCAAAAAATAGTTCTGCATGATGCGACCGCATAAACCTACACAACAAATAAATATCCAGTGGCACGTGGCCCGTAAACCGAAGGATTACGGAAGGTACGAAACCCGGAAATATAAAGAAACAAATTCCTCAAACAGCGAAAGAATCCTTCCGTATCTCCGAGCGAGCTCAAATATTTAAACAAGAACATGTGGAATATCCGGATCAGGATAGAAAGAAGACCTTGAGGGAGGCTTTCGACCGGAATACAACTGGGAAATACGTTTTGGGCGTTTTCAACTTTTCCCCTTTGACAAAGCCCTTCCGCAAGACTGTTTCATCTTAAATCACGACCTATGCGTGTCTTTCCGCGATGCGTGTCGACAAAAGCCGAGAATTTTGTTTGCGGGATTTGCCATACCAAAACGGAGCTCTAGTCCACGTTTCTACATTCTTGGAACTCCTCAGGAATGTCCCTAATAGGATGAGACTTCAAGATTTGATACTCTGCGTTTCGACCATAGATATATTATATCTAGCAGCTATATACAGGGTGTTTGGAGGGTGAGTAGCCATAGGTAAATGGTAGATAGGTGATGTTCTTGGCTACTTGTTGCGCCTAATAAAATAACATTATGCCCAAAGTTCAAAGTGTTATAATTTTTTTGCCATTTTTCTAGAAATTTCTCATTTTTCCCATTAAAATCTTGATTTAATGCTCGAGGTGCATATAAAATGATTTATTTTTTTGTCTAGTCTTGTCTTATTTAGTTTGAATCATCATTTCATACAAACGTCTTCAAAAAACCTGACAGCGTCGTATCAAACATCAAAATGAAAAAAAATAATGTTGTGTCCACTTTACAAAGCGAAATAAAAACAAATTTCATAGTGTGGGGTTTTAAAATGGTTTTAAAAACTTCTTTAGTTAATACTCTTTGCAATGTAAATTTTTTTTATTTCACTTTGTAACGTGAACACAATATTATTTTGTTTGTATGAAATTATGATTCGATCTGTATAAAACAAAAGTAGACTAAAAAAATAAATCATTTTCTCTATTTCAGTATCGTAATGAGTTCATTACAGTACTGAAAACAGTGCTGTAATGAACTCATTACAGCAGTTATATTTTTCGTTTTTTTGTTGTCAGCACTGGCTTCCGCTCCTATCAATTTTCAACACACGTCAATTTGGAAATGTCAATTTCGTAACAGTTACCAACTGCCAAGATACAATACAAAAGTCACTAGGATGAGTTTTTCATTGAATTTCAACAATATTTTACGAAATTTGACTGAAATAGAGAAAATATCGTCTAATACTCGTTACAGAATGCAATTCCAACACTCATGCGTTCGAAAACTCGCTCCTTCGTTGCTCGTTTTCGAATTTCGCATTTGTATTGGAATAGGAGCCCATTCTGCAACTAGTTTTAGAATATACTATTATAGGCACCTCGAGCATTAAATTTAAAAAAAATTCAAGATTTAAATGAGAAAAATGGGAAATTTCTGGAAAAAAGGCAAAAAAATTTATAACACTTTGAACTGTTATTTTATTAGGCGCAACAAGTAGCCAAGATCCACCATTTACCTATGGCTACTCACCCTCCAAACACCTTGTAGATTTACTTATTATCATTATTTTATGCTGATTTTATAATTATATTTTTGGCCTGGCTTGAGATCGTCCATGGTTGGTAGGACTCTTTGCCATAAGTAATTCAGATTCGTAATAACTCAGATTAGAGAAATGAAGGATGGTAAACAATGAGGTGAAAGAGATATATCAAAAACTTGATTGGACACAAAGGTGGAACATGTCTTTATTGTTCCAGCGAAGCAGTCGAAGAAACGGCTTTGCCTTGAAGGGGAAAAACGAACGAGAACCAATTTACCATTGGACTCAACACAAAAAACCCTCCAGCACACATTACAGATGATACGTTATAAATCCATAGAACAATTATTAATAAGACAGAAACTGGTGGTATGAACAATATGGAGCTTCCTATACCCCTGTATGATGGTTACTGGCGCAATCATGTTTAACAGCAGAATACAATACAGTTTCAGTTGTTCGAAGGTGATATGGAGTGTGTCACCTTATTGTTTTCCCAGTTCTACGCAGCGCTCTAACAGCTCAAAGTGTAAGAATCCTTTCTTTCAAGTGTTTGTTATGTGTGTACCTGTTGACTGATGAACGTTGGAACCAGAACGAAGCAATCCTTCAGTAGGATACTTGCTCGGCTAACAAAGGCCAATGATCAAGGCTTGTTTTGCTGAGGATGTTCGTTTACAGAACTCTCAGAGGGAAGTCTTCGACCACAATGTTGAGAAAGATGTTTTCCTCAGGCACAGGTGATGTAAACAGTTTACTTTAGACATCCAAACCAAGTATCGTACGTAAAATATTAACCTAAAAGCAACAACTCCAATGCCTATACCATAATGTCGATTGAAAAGTAAAATGTGCAGTAGTTCTTATCGGATGTATAAGAATATTCCACGGAGATTGATAGTAGTAAAACGAAGTTTCACAAGATTCAAAAAAACTGCAATGATTAAATAGAATGAGCTCACATGAGACTAAATCCTGTGAATAGAAACAGAGTTATATTAAAATGGAGAAAGTGTGCATACCAGCTAACGAAGGAAGCATCTTGAAAATATACTAAAATGGCGGATTCCTGGAAAAGGAATTGCCTTGATAAGCATTAGGATCAAATTAAAAAAGAATGGAAGCAAGATATAATCAAGAAGTGAAGGATGAAGTACTAAACCATTTGCATTTGCTCCGGAGGTTCGTTTGTCTTCCACAGAATTGCCCCTCTTCGATAGTTGCAGAAGAACAAGGGTACATCATGGTGGACCTTCGATATGATCCAAATCTCCTATCCTGGCATTGGTGTAGAGGGTAGGAATTGCTACAGTATTATGGATAACTCTACATTATCAGCCTCATGGATCTCAATGTAAAATATTGTGGAACGAATCAATGAAATACCTATAAATCAAGATAAAGGAAAGTACTCACAATCCTCTGGTTGCGCAGCAAGCTCCCTACTGCTCTTCATTTTGCTTCTTCCACAATGAATTTATCTTGGTGAGTGTAAACGAAAATGAGATGATGATGATCTTACACTGATATGAAAGCTAAATGACGTTCTCTGGGACTGTCAAATTGAAAGGAAGCTTCAAACTAGTTCGAATACTGACTTTTACTTTCGAAAAAATCAAGACCAAAACAATAAGCCAACATATTTCAGATCTGATCTCTGAATGAAAAGTCCAGTCGAATAAATCCTCATATTAAGCTAATCCACCACAATTCTCAACTTCCCAACTTCACGGATAATGCGTTAATGGCCTTTTTTAGTTCGTTTCCCCTTCTTCATCATCCTCAAATCCGAAGAAAAGGAGAGTGGAGACCAAAATACGCTCCCAGCCCATCCATTCCTGTCCTTTCTGATCCATCCTTCTAAGTGACTTCTTTACGGTATACTAACTCCATGATTTCTCCAAGTCCCAGCTTGCGGTCTGGGAGACTCCAAGGATGTTTGGGTCAGGTTCCCATCCTCTTTCTTTCTTCCAACCGGCATTAAAATATCCCCAAGTTACGGGGGATGCAGCGGAGCTGGACCTTATTTAAACTCGGTAGGGATTTTTCTCGGAATTTTCATGCGATTTACCGTTCACCGTCGGACCTTTTCCGCCCAAGTGGGAATATGGATTCGGAATATTGGATGTGGAGGACGAAATATGGAATGGGGAATCGTTCAGGTATTGTTGGGAGGGAAAGAGGAGGAGGAGGAAAACAACTTTCGGCGGGAAATGCGGGAAATGAGATGGTGGAGTTATGAATAAAACATCCTGATGTTAACTTGAACTGTATCCGGAGAGTTTTGAGGCAGAGAATGACATTAATTCTATGAATATAGGTACTCCTCCACAAGAGTTGAGGATATCGTATTCAATCGTTTTTGAAAATATGTAATCTTCGAGAAAATCGCTGTAAAATCATTTAAAACTCAATAACAACTTGAATCGATCCAATAAAAATCAGTAGGAGACATTTCGTCAATCTGGTCGCCTTTTTTCTGAAGTTTGGTTCTCTGCATATGCTTCATGAATGTTATTATTTTCAAATGAAGTCAGTTTATCAACGGCTTCGATTTGAAACGAGTTTTCTGAAAATGCCAAGACGTAAATTAACAAACGCTGAGGCTACTAGGACTATCGGAATGCTACATGGTGGCTTAACTGAGGTTGTTGTAGCGGAAAGGCTCCAAGTCAGCCAAAGTTTGATATCTAGACTTTGGAATAGGTTCAGGGAGACAGGTTCCGTGTTGGAAAGACCACGGCTTGATAGGCGACGAAAAACAACACCTGCTCAGCATCGTTTCATCACCGTTTCGGCGAGAAGAAACCCTACATCTACGTGTAGAATGCTACGGAATACTCTTCAAAATACAGATGGGGTCCAAGTTTCCATCGAAACCATCAGACGACGTTTGAGAGAGGTGAATCTAGGTTCTAGACGTCCATTAAGAGGAGTTCCATCAACACGTGACCATAAGCGTCAAAGACTGGAATGGTCAAGCCAACATATCAATTGGAACGATCAATGGTTTAGTGTCCTTTTCACTCATGAATCCAGATATGGACGATTTTCAGATTCTCGAAGAATAAGGGTATGGACAATCCCACGCATACCCCGTAATCGTCGCTATGTCCAAGAAGTCCATCCATTCCGAGGGGGTAGTGTTATGGTATGGGCCGGGATATGTTTCAACGGGCGCACAGATCTACACATTTGTCCTGGGAATATGACCGCCTCACACTATAGGGAGCATGTCATTGACAATGTTATACCAAATTTTCACGCTGCTATTACTGAAACTCTTCAATTTCTAGACGATAACGCTAGACCGCACCGTGCAGTCATAGTTGAGAATGCGCGCGAGGAGCTTGGCATTCCACATTTACCAATACCTCCGCACTCATTGGATTTGAATTGCATAGAACATGTATGGGATATGCTCCAAAAAAGATTAGATAATCATCAACCTACCCCAGAATCCTTAAATGATCTGAGAGAGTATATGTAAATTAAAGACACACTGGTTTTTCTATCTTATTTATTCAGCTATCGATTTCGGCAAAATTATGCCATCATCAGGCCGTTCTGAAAAGACACTCATATATATAAAGAGACGATAAACATACAAACTAAAACAAAACAAAAAACAATAAAATCTTACCGTCATAAAATACAAGAATAAGCTATAGAATATAATTGCAGCATAAATATAAAGGTCTTTCGAATATTTTTTCGATATTTGTAATATTACACGTCATAAATGAGGTAAACAATTCATTATCTGGGAGACGTAATATGTAGGAAACACAAATACACATGCGTGGTGTTTAAACCGCATAGAAACAAGAAGTTACATAGATCGTAAATTTCTTATTTTTGGCTGCTGCTACTAAAGGATCGACTTAAAAATACTGAGAGAGCTTCTGCCCCGTTTATGGAACCAAATTCCTCAAGAAATGTTCAACAACCTCGTGTGTATTATGCAAAGAAGATGTCAAGCTGTTATTGATGCCCGTGGAGGCCATACATTGTATTGATAGTCTCAAAATGCTTGCATTTTCTGGGAATAAAATTTCGTTATTTTACTCGATTTTTCTTAACCACCCTGTATACGCTGCAGACCTACAGCCTAAAATTAATTTGCAACTTGAAATCATATTAATATGAATTTTCATCACAAAAATCTTATTTCAACTATATTTTTTTGCAATTTAAGTCAATAACCCTAACTCATGTGGATCAGTTTATTTTGCGACTCTTGTGTATCCAGGATGTGTGGAACGCCTCAACTCCCTTATTTCGTGTATAACCCCTCTTCCTACGTTTGAGTACTTTTCCAAATTACATTCGTGGTTTCCTGGAGTTGATTTGTTTCCTTATGAATCTATTTTCGTATTACTTTCGAGTTTAAATATACATAGAGGTACATCTCCCTTGAACGATTTAATGCAAAAAGGTTTGACAGTTTACAGCCAACTTTAGTAGCTACTAAGGTAACTATAATCTGCTAGCTATTCATTTACAGGAATCTGTAGGATATTCATTTCCCTCTAGTACCATGAATTTTAGGCAAAATTAATTGTAGTTTTACTGCATACAAAAAATCAGTTGTGATGAAATACTGAACATCCCCCATTTCTTACGCCGGTCATGATCCGTCATCGTATGCAGCCTAGGAAGTAGTGTTTTAAGGTGCAGACACATTGTTATCACGTCACGTCACATCACGCCATCTTCCCAAAATTGCAACCACGATAATGCATGGAACTTAGAGCATAGGAAGAGAGACACGCCATTCAATAATAAATAGTGAAGCCAAATCATCAGAACTAAACTGGGTGATTATACTACTACGGAATCAAAATGTAGAAAAAATTTTGCGACATTGTATCTGCTGTCACATTATAGCACTTGAAGCACGCAAGATCTATATTCCGCAAATTTACATTTTCTGAATGCACGTGCCATCACGTCTGACATTTTGTGAAATGTCATTCTGACATACATTTGAAACCGATCTGGGTGCTCATTCAATAATTCTTGAATTAATTGATGGAATTCCCCCACTTCTTCTGTTCGTTGATTCATTTGGTAAATCGAATCCCTTCTATGAGAATCACCAGTAACTGTTAAAGCAGCTATATTCTCCATATCTTCTTCCCATTTCCTCGCGTGAGCTCACATGACGTGACAACAATCTGTCTGCACCTTTTTAGTTCAGCTACTAAACGTCAGATGCGAGGGTAAAAATGTTCGATTCGCTGAAACACACCTTCGCCCCTCTATGAACGGGTGAAGGAACTACAACTAAAATCAGCTTCAAATCGTTCAACTGCGATGTTCCTCTATGAATATTTAAACTCAATGGTATTATTTAACGATTGAACTACTTTTTTTGGCAGCTCACGCACCTTTCGTGTTTCTTCAGTTTGGACTATAATTTAACCATGAATCGTCTTACAAACGAACAACTCTTGCAAATAAATGGATTTTATTATCAAAATTCGGGCTTTGTTAAGAAAGTTCATAGGGCTCCATCTATTCAAGAGATCCATTAAGGTGCTTTCTTGAAAAATACATTGTATTCTGCATTTCTACAGCACCAGCACAGAAATTATGTTCACTAACATTTATTTAACGACCGAATTGAACTTGCAGTAACAGGTTGCTGTCCCCAGATCGTCATTCGAAAAACTCCTCGGTAAAATTGATCTGAGGTCGCCTAAGCTGGCTATAAAACTTTCTGAAGGCACGAATGCATTTCGCAATATCTCTCCTGGTCTGAAACCCCAATAAATTACCACCAGAAATACGTTCAGTCGCATTCACACACACACACACAAGTCTACTTGACAAATCGACCCGAATCAGCAACGGTAGACCAAAAAACTGGAAGGCGTACGTGCCTAGGGGATGTGGCTGATTTTCCTAAAGAACCCGAATTATCTTACACTGAAGCAATTTAACAAATACGAAAAGAAGTTGGAAAAGTTAAGACCGATGAAAATCCTATTCGTGGTTATTGGCACGGAAAGTTCTCGTGTTTTCTTTACCTACTTTGTTCGCCAGATATTTGGCAAGTTTTGAATCTGATAGAAGCCAGTTGGGAAGTTGGAGGAATTTTAAAGCAACGTTTTTACGGATATGTGGGATTGGGACTGTGAAACGTTTTCAGTTTTGGCTCATACATATTTAACACTGTCTTCTTGAACTGATTCTGGAAGGGGGATGTTTGGGAAGAACTTGTTAAAGTTGCTTCAGTGTGGTCAGTATCGATGGAACAATTTTTCATTCACGATATTGATACTTCAGACAGTACATTGATATGTCTTCTGAAATTATTATTATATGATGGCGTCGATTGGCTTCAGAAGAACCTTTCAGAACTGCGACCAGATCCTTCGAGGTTTCTTTTCAAACACTCTTGGACGCATGCGTATAATATTTCCGTCTGTAAATGTTCTTGCCCTATAGCAACGGAAAATCTCAGTTTAAAACCACATACTTATATGCCTGTTCCCTCAGCAGCTTTTTGTCTATTTAACTCACATAGTTCACAGCCCTTTGTCTGTCACGCATTACCTTCGCAAAGGGATCAAAAGTATTTTAATCTCTATTTCTTGTTTTCTTTTTTCGGAATCAACAGAAGACTTCATATATACGAAAAATCATCACTAAATTTATTATTCGCCAAGTTCAAAACACTTTTCATCAGACATAAAACGAAGACTAATAAAACAGCACTCATAAAGCTGAAAATTTTGAGGGTTGAATGGAGTTTAAATTAAATCATAAACAACCCGTTTGAACGAACTAAAATCGTCCTATTTGGGAAGTTACAGCATTGAATATACAAATAGAATTATTTGCATAGCTTTATTATGCGATTTATATACCTCGTAATGAATGAAGAATAAAATGAAGTTACTGCATACATAACAAATCCATAATCTCTTTCAATAAATCATGGTTGGAACATTTGATAGAGAAATGCACGACGCGTTTTGGTTGCCTGATAGTGTGCTTCATGAATTATTATCGAACAAATAAATGGATGCATTGGTGTTATATACAGAGTGTAACAGCCAAATGGAATAAATTCGATAACGAATAAATGATGGAGTGTTAGGAAAAACGCTCGGACACGTCGATTTGTGATTTCAAATGCGCATATTTTTCAAGAAAATAAAATTATATAGGGTGTTCCGTGCGACCGAGGCCAATACCAACTTTCTTATTTCAAATGCAACCCCCTGTATATTATTTATTTTTTGGATTCTTCAGAAAATTCTAGACATAATTCATGTACAATGTCCCATACCTATCTTCTACTTTTTCGGAAATATTAAGTGTTTTCAGATTTTTTACAAAAATTAACATTTTAAATGAAAATTATTTTATTTCACAAATTCGATACATTACACTCAATACTTATTTCCCATTTACCTCTTGATATGAAGAAAGTAAGCAAAAACCATTACTGAGAAGAAATTAAAAAAACAAAAACAGATTTGTTTATTCTCATAGCCTTGGTATCACGTTGTCTGTTTGCATGACAATAAGTGATCAGTGTAAGTGCTATTGTCTTTTGAATTTCGATAACTGTACGTAATAATATTAGAAAAATGGTTCATTTAACAGAAATGCACAAAATAACCATTCTTCAAATGATTGGTTATGGAGATTACACACGGACACAAATGAAAGTTTCTCGCTTATTTCGCGCAAAATTTTCAAATTTGCCGCCTCTATCCCAAGGAACAATTCGCAAAATAGAAAAGCAGTTTCGAAAGCTTGGTCACGTAAGACAAATAAAAAAATTGCTGCCAATGCAGTAAGTGATGATACGAAATTGGATATTATGCTTGAGTTTCAAGAAAGCCGACATAATTCTGTTCGAAAAGTAGCCCCGCTGTTCACCGTCAGCCACACGTCAATATTTCGAATATTAAAGGAGAGTACAATTACACTACACGGTCATGTAAATCGTCAAAATTGCCGCTATTGGTCTGATGATAATCCTCACTGGTTGAGAGAAGAACATACGCAATATCCTGAAAATGTTAATGTTTGGGCAGGAATTGTTGAAAATCATATCGTAGGTCACTTTTTCATTGACGGCAACTTGAATGGAGAAAAATATTTAGAACTACTCCAAAATAATGCCGTTCCAACTCTGATAAACTTATATCCTGATCCAGCAAATCCACAAGTTCCTGCCAATATAATATGGTTTCAACAAGATGGAGCACCGCCCCATTACCAAATCAATGTCCGGCAGTACTTGAACCAAATTTTTTATAATAGGTGGATAGGGAGGCGCGGATCGATAGAATGGCCAGCACGATCTCCTGATCTGACACCATTCGACTTCTTTTTGTGGGGATATGTCAAAAGTATTGTATACGAAACAAAACCCTTAAACTTAGACGACCTAAAAAACCGAATCACGCTTGCGATTAGATCAGTCACGTCTGAAATGTTGACTAACATTAGGAGACAATTCACCAGATTAGCTATTGCCAAGACGGCGCAGCGAGCATTTTGAACATTTCCTACATTGACATTAATGTTTTTTTGTTTTTTTTATAATTAAGAAATAATCAGTATTACTGATTAGGTTTTAAGTGTAATGTACCGAATTTGTGAAATAAAATAATTTTTATTTAAAACGTTGATTTTATAATAAATCTGAAAACACTCAATACTTCCGGAATAGTTAAAGATAGGTATACGACATTGTGCATGAATTGTGGTTAGAATTCTCTGAAGAATCCAAAAAATAAATAATAAGAAAGTTGGTATTTGCCACGGTCACATGGAACACCCTATATAATTTTATTTTCTTGAAAAATATGCGCATTTAAAATTCCAAATCGATGTGTCCGAGCGTTTTTTCCAACACGCCCTCATTTATTCGTTATCGAATTCATTCCATTAGGCTGTTACACTCTGTATATTCACATCACAATAACCAATAAATAGGTTAACATTCATAGTAACCGGGAGCTAGTAATAATAAGCACAGGCATTTCTATTTCTTCAGAAAAATAGAATGCCTAATTGTTCTCAAGGTATTCTTCCAAAGGAACTCCATGGAGCAAGACAGCTGGCCAAAAGAGGCAATGAGGTTTAAAATAAAAATCCCCATCGAGTAGTCTGAAGAAGTTGAAACATGTATATTCAGAATGGACTACAACAAAAAATATGAATTTTTAACATTCAGTACATCTTAAAACTCCGAGAATGTCCTATCCCATCATCATTTCATCTCTTTGGTAGCTTCTCCATTCGAAAGATTATCTTTATTCGCAGCGTAATATGCCAAGCACATGCATCTTCGAAGATAACGTGAGAAGTTCCTCAAGACATAAGGGTTGAATTTATTAGGGTTGAAGTAGATATACGCATTATAGTTCAAGCGAAAAGGGTAGTGACCTATGGCAACTGTCCCGTATCGAGTGGATTGTTTTATGAGGTTACGTGTGGCCAAATTTCAATGATCTGACCCTAAATGCTGATTCATAACGAAAATTCGTTGAGAGTATTACCTTCAACCTAAACGTATCAATAATCCCCAAAAACTTGGTTTTCTGTTTCGTGTCAGGAGATAGTTCTCCTCGGTTAATCTGCTTATGATCTAAAAGGCACAGATTCGACCTGTCATGGAATACTGTTCCCATATTTGGAGTGCTGCACCTGAACATACACTAAAACTCTTGGATTCTGTACAAAAAAGGGCAAAACTCGTCGGTGATGCCTCGCTTACAAACACGCTCACTTCTCTGGAACACCGTAGAAGAGTAGGAGATCTGTCTCTATTTTATAGATATTTCCATGGGCGATGCTCTACTGAATTATCAGCAATCGTTCCCCCTCTGGCAGTCTCTTCGAGACTAACCCGTCAAGTTAAGTCTTCACACCCCTTCGTGGTCACTTTGGAGACCTGCAGAACATCTCTCTTCAAAGACTCGTTCACCCAACGAACAGCGAGGCTTTGGAACACATTGCCTAGGGAGGTGTTCCCCGAGGCATATAACCTCCAGAAATTGAAGAAGAACACTAATTCCTACCTGCCTGCCCTTGGTTCTCACGATGTTCTCTGAACATTTCAGGATATTCCTTTTCATGAGAAACACAACATGAAAAAGGAGCTCTGGAGAAGAAAGAGCAAGAGATCCTTTTCAAATTTGTTAATCTGGAGAATTTGGATTCATGCTCAATTCTTGCTGGAATAAAGACCAGTCGAACTATCAAAAGAGACATAATTTTCAACGGTAACAGTATTGAGAATTTTCCATGTCCAACTTTGTAGAATGGAAGAATATAACAGCTCAATTCAAGGATCTTGGTGGTGCACCTTTGCCTTCAAAACTGGTCTAGGAAGGCCAAGACAGCCAAGGTGCTTCAGGGGATGACAACAGACAGTAACAAATAGCCTACTATTCCTACTTGGTAGTAAGAACAAAATGAAACTGCTCCGATATCAAAGGAGAGGAGATAGTAGATTCATTTGCCAGCATTGGAAAATTGGTCTGAATATCCAGTTGAGATTCAGTGTCCGAAGAAGACAATTCACCTGGTTATAGTTATAGTGAAAAGGGGTTACAGTCCACTGCGACCCTGAGGTCTATTGTGCCCCCTGACAGAGCTGTCATCGTCGCGCCACCTACAGCTCGCCCTCCAGTTCCAGAGATTTGATGAAATCCAGTATCTGGGACGGCTTCAAGGAGGATAACTCCCCACTTATATAAGTTTCTTGTCCAAAGCTATCTTTCCTTTGGCTTGCAATGGCATAGCATTCCGTAACCAGGTGACTAGGAGTTTCTTCCTCCTCCCCACAGAATCTACACTCATCAGTGTCCGATAAACCTATTCTCAACAGATGCTTCTTTAGGCGACAATGTCCTGTGAGAAAGCCAGTGAGTAGGTGAAGTTTGTTTTTACTGAGATCCAGTTATTTTTTGGATCTAGCAGTTTCAAAGTTCCGGAGGAACTTTTTGGAGTGATCCATCCCTGAGAGATTCCGCCAGAGTTTTTCTCTATCGGTTTTCTCCTTCAGCATAAATTCCTTCTTATAGGTGCATTTTCCTATACCACAGAAGGGTTCTGGGCCAGTGAGTGGCGTTTGTGCGCCCTTTCTGGCCAGTGTATTGGCCTCTTCGTTTCCTTCGATTCCCGAATGACCGGGAACCCAGATTAAAAAGACCTTATTCTTCTTGCCTACCTCATTGAATTTGTTTCGGCACTCCCAAATCAGCTTTGAGTCAATGACGTAGGAGCTCAGTGCTTTAATAGTAGCTTGACTATCTGTATGAATAGCTATATCGCACTTCTGATAGTTTATTTCTAGATGTATATCTAGACATCTTCCGATTGCAAGTATTTCCGTTTGAAGGATGCTTGTACAGGAGCCTAGCGATAGTGCACACTTGGTACTTGTCCCTTAAATCCCAGCGCCAGCTCCTGTAGCGGTTTTAGAACCATCTGTATACTATTTCATTGTATTTTCTTTGAGATTGTAGTTGATGTATTCCCTTTCCCAATCCTCTCTTTTACTTAGCATTGTACTGAAGTTCTTCTCAGTGCTAACTTTCGTGATCATTACATCACTAGGAAGGTTTGCAGATGAGGTGTAGTCATTCAGAGAGGACCAAGCTCTCCGAAACCTGACTCCCTCATTTCCTGCTCCTTCTTTAGATACTCTGAGGATGGCCTCATGGGCTACCCTATCAATCACTAGATGTAGAGGTGTGAGGTCTGTGATGATCTCAAGCGCCCTGGTTGGGCACGTTCTCATAGCTCCCGTGATGCACACACAGGCAAGCCTTTGTACTTTGTCGTGCATTTTCCTCGTACTTGCCTGACTTGTCTTAGCAAACCAGGCTACTGCCCCATATGTGACTATAGGTCTTACAATCATGACGTACATCCATCGCAGTATTTTTGGGTTACAGCCCCAATTCCTGCCGCATAGACGCCTGCATGCCATCAGAGCTCTTGTAGCTCTGCCAGTAGCATTATCAACATGCTTATTCCACAGAAGTTTGCTATCCAGTGTTATTCCTAGGTATTTGACTTCAGACCCCCACACCAAGATATTTCCGTTCAATACTAACGTTTTCATGGCTGGAAGTTTCCTCTTCCGAGTGAACGGAATCAGTGTGGTCTTGGTTGGGTTCATGTTCAGCCCCACTGACAAGCACCACTGCTCAATAATTCTAAGGCCCTTCTGCAATAGGTCGCAGAGAGTGCCTTCGAATTTGCCTCTAATTATTAGGACTGTGTCGTCAGCATAGCCTACACATTCAAAGCCAAGCTCCGTTAGCCTGTGTAGAAGTTCATCCACTACCAGGCTCCATAGGAGGGGGGATAACACCCCACCCTGAGGTGTTCCACGAGTAGCTTTGACGAAGACGGATTCCTCGCCCATCGATGTCTCAGCTATCCTCGTCGTTAACACCTCATACATCCATCTTAAGATGGTGTTATTCAGTCCTCGCCTTTCAAGTGCATCTCTGAAAGACACGTGTGTTGTGTTGTCAAAGGCCCCAGATACATCCAGGAAGGCACACATGGCGATTTCTTTGTTATTCAGAGTTCTCTGGATGACTTCAGTCAGCTGATACAGAGCGGTCTCACCTGGTTAACAGAATAGAGAAGTATTTTGCTGGATCTGAGTTTTTTGTTTCTCAGAGTCCATGATGAATCCATCAACCTCAAGATCCAACTCTTTGTTTGGTCATTCTAGCATGTCTGGAGCTGCAGTAGATCTTTCTGGTCGCCTTGATAGCCGCTCACAAACAACATACTGCCTGTCGACTGACACCTAGAGTCCCCCAAAACTCATTCTCTTGATATCAGAAACCGTACATACCAAATCCTCAGTTTAGATCGATAGCCCTAATACATCGTGGAAACACATCCACACATCCGTTTTCCGTCGACTTGTCAGTAGAATCGACGATCTCGGTATGCAAAAAGAGTCCGGAGTCCATATAAAGCCGGTCTGGAATTTCCCATTTCCTCCCTAAAATTTCTTTTGCAGACAGCATCGATAACTCAAGCTCTCATTCCTGCTTCATTTGTATGTTTCCAAGCCAGATCGGAACATCAGATTCGTTGGAATCTGGATTTTTGCGTTTCTGATGGTCTACGGATTTCGTCATGAATTATTCAGAGAAAAGTTATGTTAATTTCAAAGCAAATGTCGTTTTGGCATAAACAGGTACTCTAATTCCATCCTGAAGCATAAAACGCGTGGAATAACCTCAGGAATGGCGAATATGGTGGCCCTTTGTCGAGTGAACATTTTTCAACAGCAATTTTCAGGAGTAGCAACGTCAAACAGGGAATTGAATCATTTCGCGTTTTTGATATCGACAAACCGACTACTGCCATTGTTTTCTACTTCGAAACAAACAACAGTCATTACCAGAAAATATCCCATTTTCTTTTATTCATTCCGTGCTGTTAGTGGCTGGACAAAGGGGAGAATTGAATAATGAAATAGGAGATAGCGAAGAACTGGGGCCCTGAAAACATTTCTATTCACTTGTATTTTGGTCACCTCGTTAGTTTCACGACGTGCGAAATATATAATAAAAGAATAACGTGTCACTGGGGCGTCTTTCTTACGGTAAGTTTGATAACAAATGGCCCTGTGGGGAACCCAATTACGTTTTCGAAAAATTCATGGTGAGAACAGATGGATTTATGCTGCTATGTTGGTGAAATATTGGTATCTGAAGATGGGGAATATGGGAGAGACTGAGGGGAGGAAAAAGGCGTTTCAAGAATTGAAATACCAGATTGTTTCAGGTTGCAAGTCGATAAAATTTCACAAAATAAGTTTTCTTATTTTTGGTCGCCGAAATATGTCTTCAAATATTTCAGCTTTATTTCAATTTACCTGGGGACTTCAAATCAATTTTTACTATATAACAAAGGGTCACAGAAAAAGAACTTTTTGTTGGCTTGTACGAAATAAATATCAACATTCAACGCATTATTTCTTGATCTCCATCAAAACTACTTTGCATGAAATATTACACTTCTCTTTCCGGAATATTTGGTGAAATATTGGACGAAATATTCGATGAAATCTTCATGAAATATTTATGAAATATTCGACTAAATATTTATGAAATATTGGACGAAATATTTCATCAAATATTTCAGCTTTGTTTCAATTCTCCTGGAGACTTTAGAATGATTTTTATAATATAACAGAAGGTCACCGAAAAAGAATCTTTTTGTCGGCTTCTACGAAATATCCACCAAATAAATAGCATCATTCAATACATTATTTCCTAATCTCCATCATGACAAATTTACATGAAATATTGCACTGGTCTTCCCGGAATATTTGGTGAAATATTGGATGAAATATTCGACGAAATATTCATGAAATATTCGACGAAATATTCATGAAATATTCGACGAAATATTCATGAAATATTCGACGAAATATTCATGAAATATTCATGAAATATTCGACGAAATATTCGACGAAATATTCATGAAATATTGGACGAAATATTCATGAAATATTCGTCGAAATATCAATGAAATAATCGACGAAATACTTATGAAACATTCGACAAAATATTGATGAAATATTCGATTAAAATGTAGGAAATTGTCGACGAAATAATTAAGATATATTCGACGAAATACTATGAATTATTGTATGAAAGTTGGTGAAATATCCACTGAAATATTTATGCAAAATTCATAAACAATATTTCTGGAAGTTTTTTTGAAGAATGTAAAAATCCACAATAACTCTTGGGTTTTCGTAGCCCCAGGTGTGACAATTTTGCTTGTTGACGAAGCCACCGAGGTGGAAATGGGCCTTAATATTCAAGACGATTTTTCCATGGAATTTCGGATTATTTTCATGCATTACAAGGATCCAATCAACCAGATACGACGTTTTTGATGATCGGTCATCTTGAGTTCTTGTGTAGACTGAACTTTATAAGCCTTGAGACCCAAATCTTTATGCAAAATTCAGTGTAATGACGTTTGTGGGATGCCTTATTCCAAAAAACGGCGAGGAATGGACAAACCTGGGTTTTTTTTCAACACTTTCGGGCTACAGCAGCAATATTCTCGGCTGTTCTTGGGCGACGTGCACGGGTTTGATTCTTCACATCACTAGCTCAAATTTTACCACCAATTACTGTATTGTGGTTCGACAAGGTGCTTCACGACGACCCAAAATTGTTGGAGTTTTACGAACCGTCTCTGTCAAATTTTCACCAATTTATAGTGGATTTTAATAATTCCAATGGGTTGTTGAAGCGTGTATCGTTCCATTTTTATTAATGACGTAATTTCTACTTGTCAAATGTCAAAAAATGACATCTACCGAAATAGTCTCATTGGAAAACCCTTTATATTCAACACATTTATTTTCAAGTAATATTACAGTATTCGCTCATGAATATATGCAGTAAAATATCCAATGAAATATTTTGTGGGCATTAACCTTTCGTTGAAATATCTCTGATAGAAGGATTGGATAGTGAAACCGCAATTCCTTATAAAACCATATATGATATTCATCCGTATATGGAGATTACAGATACATATTGCTTCAGTTTCTAATGGCATTCCCTAAAGTAATTCATATCCGTTTCTATAAAAGATCCCTGTGTTGCATGCTGACTGTTTCTATGAGTTTTTATAAGAATCTATAGTTTTCTAATATGGTTTCCACACACAATACCTACCTGTTTTCAAGGTGTTTTTACATGTAACTCATATTCGTTTCTATATGAGATTCCTGTGACTAATGCTGCATGTTTCTATGAGGTCCTCCAGTTTGAAAATAAATGAGTTTTTATAGCAGTCACTACAAAGGATCTATGGTTTTCAAATGTGGTTTTCACACATAATATTCACCTGTTTCTGATGTGATTTCACACATAACTCATATTAATTTCTATCAGAGATTCCTGTGATGAATGCTGTATGTTTCTATGGGGTAATGTGGTTTGCAAATGAATAAGAATGTAATATCGTTCTTATTCAACATAACCTCAGGAAATGTCGTCACAAACACGTCGAACCAAATTCCCTGTTATGAAAGCCATTTCCTCATGCCTGTCTAGTCCCATGTACCTACCGCCATAAAATACGGAATTTCACACACAATCTCCCCAAACATATTCTCATACGTCTGGTAAACAAGTGCAGAAAGCCCTCATACTTCTCCCGGTTGGCATATTCGGTTGCCTCCTCTCCCTTTGAAGACTCACGCAGGACGTGCTTCGAAAAGAAATTCGTGATGAATGCTACATCAAAGAGAGAAGGGCCGCTCGACGTCGAATTGGCGTTTTCGGGTAGCTCGGCGAGACCGCAGAAATGGATGAAATCGGAATCAGAGCGGGCTCGTCTCTGATATTCATGACGAGGAATGAGGTTATGAATATGCCGGGGTGTATTTATATAGTACGTGTCTGCTAAGGAAGTAATTTCAGGTCGAGGAAGTCGAATTTGAGGTACAATGTGTAAATCTGATCTTCTGACCACATCAGATTTACTACCTTTCTGATCTCTCACATTTCTTAATAAGTGTTGCCCTTTTTTGGATAATTCTGTAACTGACTTCAATCTTGATTCAAATGTGTTTTATTTCAATTTAAAGTTCTTTCACTCTAAAAATCACCCGGCATATTTAAACTAATGCCATAAATTCATTTCGGGTTCTGTCATAACTCTTTTCGTGTTTAACTCCATGCTGCATCTTTTCATGAATGTTTCGAATTTTCTCCTCAAATTGTTTTCGTTTTCTTCACCAAAAAAGTGGCTGTCAAATCTTCATGAAATACTCCATACATCTATACTCCATTCACAACTATAAAATCACAACTCTGGCCTTGGAAATTTGACATATTCCACTGTAATGGATTGAGACTACTTCTTACTTAGAGTATCTTTATTCGAATAAAGATACTCTAAGTAAGAAGTAGTCTCAATCCATTACATGGCGATCCTGCCCAAAAATGTTGAAAAGTTAACAACTACATAATTATATTGAGATCCTGCCCAAAGATGTTGAAAAGTTAACAACTACATATTATATTGAGATCCTGCCCAAAAATGTTAAGAAGTTAACAACTACATATATTGAGATCGTTTGATTTTCTGAATTTGAAATGGGATCTTCCAACTCGAAGGATACGAAACAAGAAGTTTCCGAAAATGGTGCCATAAACTCCAACTTCATCGTACAGGAGAGTGAATATAACATCACCAAAGATGTCAAGGTTGTCCTTTTCTTGATACTGGCTATATTGGTATTGGATGTTGTTTTCAAATTATATAAAGCCCATAAGAAGAATATAGAGAGACGAGTCAGAAGAAACCTCAACGCATCCCTGGGTTCTGTTGCTGCAATATAGACAAGAGTGGTAGATGTGAGTGAACTATTTAAGAACAACAAGGTTGTCTAAGGATGGCAAAACCATCATAACTATTTTATTATATTGGTCATAGGTTAGTAAGCTTGTAAGTAATCTGCCTACCATTGTCAAAGACTCATGAAAACTAAAGATGAAGAGCTAAATTCAAGGATAGAGCAGGTAACATTTGCATTAAAAAATACCGCCAAGAGAGTTTTGAAGAAAGAAGTCCCTAAAACAGAGGTAACGAGAAATGATATTAAAGACAATCTGGTAAGTTTATTCAATGAGTTCACGCAGATTTTGATAAATACTTGGGATACATAAGACAACGTAGATAAGCATAATTGCAAAACTTCTTTTCTTTATATTAGAGATAAAGTAGTACGCTCATTTCAAGTGCTGGGAGTAAAAATAAAAGTTCCAACTTCATGCCTAGTACAAATTGACCCATTAATTTTCGACGAGGAAATAGAAGAAAAAAACTCATCAGACATTATGACCACCACAACAAGCGATTTTTTCAGTTTAGCAAGTAGGTTACTTCCCACTCAATTCGATGGCAAAATTGAAAATTTACGATCATTTCTAGATTCATTAGAGCTTTTAAAAAATATTAGTGTAAACAATCAAAATAACGCAGTTTCATTTATAAAGACAAGGCTAACAGGCAAAGCTCGCGATTTGATCACCGAAGAAGATAATATTGATGCTATAATTTCCAAGTTGAGGAACGGAATTAAAGGAGAAAGTTCTCGTTTATTATCAGCTAAACTTTCAAATTGTAGACAAAATCATAAAGATCCTGCTTCTTATGCCTCCGAAATAGAAATTTTATCTGAAAAACTACAAAACGCTTATATCAGCGAAGGAGTGCCCAGAGAAGTCGCGGAAAATTACTCTGTGGAAGCCACGGTACGCTCACTTTCTCAGAATTCTAACAACGAAAGAGCAAAATTAGTCATTGAAGCTGGTTCATTCAAGTCGGTGCAAGAAGTCCTTGCAAAATTTGTCAGTTCTGCGAACAATCAGCCCTCCAATAATGTACTCTATTTTGGACAGTATCGGCGTAGGCGAGGTTTTCCCAATAGACATAATTTTGGAAACAGATATAATCAAAATAACCGTCAAAATAATAACAATTTCTCGGAACAAAACATTCGTAATCAAAATCAACGTAGAGGCTCGAGAGGAAATAGGCGTTATGGAAACGCACCTAGAGAAGTTAGATTCCTTGAAAATATTGACAATAATTCGGAAAACCAATCGGTCCCCCAACGGGTCCGATTGGGGGAAAATCAGCTCAACTAAATAAACTAGATAGTGTTTTCTCTATCAATTTGTCCCTTTCAAATATCGTTATTCTTGAAACCGAAATGACAGGAGTGGAAAATATGTATTTTGTCGATACAGGTGCTGATATTTCAATTTTCAAAAAAGGTAGAATACGGCCAAACATAGTCGTAGATAATTCAAAAGCGAGTAACATTCGAGGAATTACTGATGAGCTCACCGAATCATTGGGAGTTGTTGAAACATTCATTTCAGTCGAAGAATACGATTTAAAACAAACTTTTCACGTAGTCAATGACGACTTTCCGATACCAGGGGATGGAATTTTAGGTAGAGATTTTCTCACAAAATATAACGCTACTATCGATTACGGCAATTGGACTATGAGTCTCAGAATGGATGGATACCAAATAACTATACCAATTTTGAATGGTCCCACCAAGAATCAAGTTTTCATTCCAGCTCGATGCGAAGTTGTCAGAAACATAAACTGCTTGGGCAATATATCCGAAGATATGTTAGTCTTGAATAAGGAACTTGCATCCGGAATTTTTGTAGCAAGAACCATAATAACTCCATCCAATACACTTGTTCGCATAGTAAACACAACATTAAATGATGCATTGGTCGATACTTCTAAAATTGAAACAAGAAACTTAAATGAATTTTATATTTACAGTGTAGAAATTGAGAAAAATGACCGAGAATCACAATTAATCAGTGAACTCAATACAAACATACCAGATTATGCTAAGGAAGATGTACTTGCACTTTGTTCGGAATTTTCAGATATTTTTGGTTTAAAAACGGATATACTATCGACAAATAATTTTTATACTCAAAAGCTCCAAATGACAGATAATACACCAGTTTATATAAAAAACTATAGGCTGCCTATCTCCCAAAAAGATGAAATCAATCGTCAGGTCAAAAATCTCTTAGATAACAAAATTATCGAACCATCTTTTTCACTTTACAACAGCCCGTTACTGCTTGTCGATAAAAAGTCAAATTCTGGTAAGAAATATCGGTTAGTGGTAGATTTTAGAGGTATAAATAAGAACCCTTGGCACGAATTTCGGACGTACTTGACAGTCTTGGTCGCTCCAAGGTTTTTTCAGTTATTGACCTTTTGAGTAGTTTTCATCAAATTCCCTTAGACGAGGAATCAAGAGACATCACGTCATTCAGTGTGGATTCTCAATCATACCGCTTTACAAGACTTCCTTTTGGCCTATCAGTCAGTCCAACTAGTTTCCAAAGAATGATGTCTATTGCATTTGCCGGATTGAGTCCTGAGAAAGCATTTCTTTATATGGATGATTTGATAGTAATCGGATGCTCCATTCAACATCATCTGAGTAATTTGCGAAAAGTATTCGAAACATGTAGAAAATTCAATCTCAAGCTAAACCCTTCAAAGTGTAATTTTATCCAAAATGAAGTAACATTCTTAGGTCATAAAATAACAGATAAAGGAATTCTTCCGGACGAATCAAAATTCGAAGTTATAAACAAATACCCTATACCAAAAAGTAGCGACGAGGTCAAAAGATTTGTTGCTTTTTGCAATTACTACCGTAGATTCATCCCAAATTTTGCCGAAATATGTTATCCTCTGAATATGCTCACCAGAAAACGAAATCAATTCATTTGGACTGAAGAATGTCAAAATTCTTTCGAAAAATTGAAAAAAGCATTGATTTGTCCAAAACTTTTGCAGTATCCGGATTTCTCCAAGCAATTTATATTAATCACAGATGCTTACGACACTGCGTGCGGAGCAGTGTTATGTCAAAATTTCAATGGTAATGAACTTCCGATAGCATACGCCTCGAAGACATTCACTAAGGGAGAAAGTCATAAGCCCACAATCCTCAAGGAATTAACAGCAGTTCATTTTGGAATAAAGCATTTTAGATGTTACCTATACGGAACAAAAAAATTTTTAGTAAAAACTGATCATCGTCCACTAGTTCATCTCTTTTCAATGAAAGATCCCTCCTCAAAATTAACAAGAATTAGATTGGATTTGGAAGAATATGATTTCGAGATTGAATATGTTAAAGGAGAAAACAACGTGATCGCAGATGCCTTATCACGCATATCTATAGATGATCTGAAAAAATTGAATACTGATAACTCACAGATACTAGCAACAACTAGGTCAATGTCAAGATCGAATCATAATGAAAAGGAGACTAAAGCTTCATCATCAATTTCAAATACTTCGAATACTTTACCCGAGTGTCGAGTTCAGGAGGCATTGAATAACTTCGATGTTTTGAGATTACCACAAGCACAATTTATAATGTCGCGAGATCATATTACAGTAACAATTATTCATAACAGAAAGAAGAGCGCTCTCGCCTCGTTTTCAATCACTAACGGCAAAATTCCTGTGTTAGCACAAATTTTGTCTGAGCTGAATCGTTTCGCCGGTGATAGAAAATTGAGTCAATTAAGAATGAATTTGAATGATGTTCTATTTACACAGTACACTGTGAATGAATTTAAGGAAGTAGGACAAAATATTTTGAAAAATGTTACAATTGTACTATGTAGCCCGCGAAGAGTAATTAAAGATAAGGGAGAAAGGTATCAACTGATGACAAAATTTCACGACAATCCTGTTTACGGTGGTCATAGTGGACAGAAAAGACTGCTCAAAAAATTGAAATCTCACTATTTCTGGAAAGGCATGTCGCGTGATGTAGCTAAATACACAAGAGAGTGTCATAAGTGTCAAATCAATAAAAAGGGTAAAGGTCATGTAGAATCACTTGTCTTGACTCCCACACCTCAAAAAGCTTTCGATATTGTATCCATCGATACAATAGGTCCTTTTCAAAAATCAGATATTGGAAATTCTTATGCAGTAACTATTCAATGCGAACTGACGAAATATGTAATCATCATACCAATTGCGAACAAAGAGGCTAAAACTGTTGCGAGGGCAATAGTAGAAAACTTTGTTCTCATATACGGTCCCATGAAGGAAGTTAGAACAGATCTGGGTACCGAATATAAGAACGAAGTATTCACAAATATTATTAAATTGATAAATTCGAGTCATAAAACCTCAACAGCATACCACAGCCAAACTATAGGTGGTTGTGAAAGAAATCATCGTGTCCTAAATGAGTTTATCCGGATGTATGCGAACGAAACATTTTCAGACTGGGATATCTGGACCAAACATTTTGCATTCTGCTATAATACTACCCCAAGTACTTATCATAATTATACTCCTTTTGAACTAGTCTTCGGAAGAAAAGCAAATTTAGATGCCGAATTGTTCACTGAAGTTCGTATAGATCCAGTATACAATCTTGATGCTTTTGATCAAGAAACTCGTTACAGACTTCAATTTGCTTTGAATAGAACAAAAGTTTTCCTAGATAGAGTGAAGAAAGAGCGAAAAGTAAAACTAGACCAAAAGTCAAACAATTTAAGGTTACTACCCGGTGATCTCGTGCTGACGTCAAACGAAGATAGAAAGAAATTAGATTCATGGTTTGACGGTCCCTTTAGAGTGGTAGGAACACAAGGTGTTAACTGCACAATTGAAGATGACAAGGGTAGGCATATTACCATGCATAAAAATAGAATGAAGAAATATTTTCCTGCGCAGTAAAGAGGTATACCTGTTAACTATTTTATTATTCACCCAACGGTTGCAACCACCCTATTATTCACGATAAACATTTATATTCATTGTTTTCCTAATTGTATATTGTTTTCAGTTCTAATGTACCAGTACTCTGTAATCTTGTTTAATAATAATAATAATTATTTTAACGATTTTAATTAAGTGTTCACAAAAGTTTTAGATTTAAGGTGGTTATTATAAATAAATTAATTAATTTGGTAAATAGTAGATAATGGTTCTAGATTGAGCAGAGTTGTATGTGTTATATTTTATTTCTTGTTCGATTGCTGTATTTCACAACTTATAGTTCTCAGGATGTCGTTGCAACAGACATCTTCAGGAAGGGAAGGTGTAAAGCCTAAAGAACCTGTATATTCGATTTCCCAATTGAAATTGGAATAGAATTGTATATTTAGTCAAGTTAGCAATCAGTCAACAATATATGACAATCTTGCATTTTACTAATGTAGAACACCAATTCGGGTTCATTGAATTATAGGTAGAATAACATTCATTCGAATAAAGATACTCTAAGTAAGAAGTAGTCTCAATCCATTACACCACTCTGTATCGAAGTTATGACGTTTTTCAAAATATTTTTATGTTCCAAGTCAACACTATGTTGCCCTTACTACATTCTTAGCGTATTTCTCAGAATGTGAATTCATTCGGAAAATGAATGAATTGGAAAAGATGTGATGGACGAAAATAATTAACGTTTATATGAATTGATAGAAAGGATTCCTTTTCTAGTTATTTGCATGAAAAGTACAAGATATCACTGTTGAAATATATTCTTTTTCGCCATGGAAGAAAATTGCATTGCTTTCACATAATTTTCATATGCATACTTGTGAATATTTAATGTTTATTCTTCTCTTGAGCTGAAAGTTCAAGACTTGACGACATCAATTGTTGATTCTCACCAATAATTCATTAAAAAAAATCAACCCAAAGATATGAGATGAATTGATGGGTAATTACAAGAATCAAGAATAATGTCAATTTTATTTTGTTGATAACTTTCTTAAAATCAATGTTGGGGTATAAAACTCGGCTGCGTTTGTTCAAACAACATCTAAATAATACATTTTTCACCATCTCGACCTTTGAAAGGCGTTTCTTATAGGAGAATTAGGTCTAAGTTCCACCACATTAGTGAGGTACCTAACTTTTGCAAATCTGCTCAGATATCGCCAAATTTCTTGGAAAACCTCTAGAGGCTCCATCCGATTCATCTACTGCGATATCTGTCCAAATAACACCTTTTTCAACGAAATTACCGTGTACTCCTTTAACCTCGAATTGTAAACATTCGTCCTGGTCTTGAAAATCGTCCTCACGCTCCAAACTGGTGCTAAAAACAATAAACATACGTTAATCTTGGATATTCGACGAAAAACTCAGCTGCAAATATCGATTAAATACCAAAAATCTGCGAACAATTTGTAAACCTAACAAAATGTGGAATATCTTTGATACTTTTACTTTGATGTAAACAAATAAACTGGCAACGTCGTTTTGTTATTAACGATATTTTCTGTGCTTTTCATCGGGGCACCAACTCCTGAAAACGAAACCATGACCTCCTCTGTGATTAAATAAAAGTGAATGGAGTATACTTACTACTTCAACATGACATCGCGTCGACTGAATACCGCCAATTTCAAAGTTAAATGATTTCAAATTCAATTCCAAGCGACTGAAACACTTCGTATGAAAATCAACTAACTATGCAAATATAATCACCAAAACTTCAAACGAAATGAACACCTCTTAATGACAAAGCTTAAACCCAGCCATCTGATATATGTTGTAAATTAGAGAAGACATAATTGCAGCAATTTGGCTTAAGAGAATTGTTGGAAACGTAAAAAAGATATGATAATTTCGACGATATGGTAATGAGGAAATTCAGATTGGGATCTTAATGGTGCTGAGGTTTATGCTACACGGTGAATATTGGGGCAAAAATGAAGATAAGGATGGTAACCTTAAAGCATTTCAAGTCGTGAATCTCTGGTGTTAGAATTAATTTTAGGGGCAGAATATTGTGGTTTCCTAAGAAAAAAGTCTTGTTTCTCCATTGTACTTATAACTGGAATATCAGCATTGAATATTCCCCATAAAAGTCTTTTTGTAAAAATAACTTTGTCTGGATATTGTTTTTTAGGTCCAAGGACCAGTAGGAAACTGCTGATTTATTTGATTTATTATTTTGTTATAACTTCTATCAATGTCCTTTCTCCCATATACAGGGTGAGTCTTCAACTTGTACATATATTTTAACTGTAGATTCTTGAGGCCAAAAGAAACCTTTTCTTCATTTTCCATTTTTCCGAATTCGGCTCTATTAAAGAGATATAGCCATAAAAATTGGGCCAAATACTTGCCTGATAACATTATCTGCAAACACCTCAAAGTTAATATTTTCCGATTGAAATTGAGGTAATCATTAGATGTTCTGGTTGATACATTTAGGAACTACTCAAGCACTAACCATATTTGCATAAGAATGTTACAAACACGATATTTCCTAACAAAAACACTTAGTTTTGTCCGATTATTTCTGCAATTGAAAAGCCATATTCCTCACGCCAAAATAAGTTCCTTCTTCGATTTTCCTGAAGATTATTTTGTAAATACTAATAATCTTCGGAGAAATCAATCCGGAAACGGGAATGAATCCGAAAAACCTCATAAACAGGCTACTGAACCTGATAAAGGACACAAACATATCCTCGTGAGGAACCACTGACGAAAGAGTGATACAATAGACCCAAGTTGGTCGCAGTGTCACAGGGAGGCCAAGCGCCAACCCGGTCTCTTGTTCCTCAGCTAATCAATCAGTCAATCACCGGTAACAATGAATTTTTAGTAGAAATTGTGCGTATAAAATGTATAATTTCATGCTTCTTAGAATTCAATTTTATCTTCCCCATTTGTGGGATTTTATTATTACATATCTCTAGGTACATCAAAAGTTTTTTCATCATAGAGATTTTAGTCTTGACGAAGTTGATAAACATTCTGACAACATTATTAACTCGTTGAGAGACCAGAGAAGAAATAATATTCGATGATATTCAACCCAGGAAAGCATTCAGATTATTCTTGAAATTAATGGGTTTTTCCTCAAATTTCATTATATACAATTAGGAATAAGTGTTTCGTTCGTTGAGAGGAATCTACAGTAAGAATATATGTACAAATCAAAGACTCTGTATATCTAGATGTCAACGGCCTAAGAGCCACGTCTTCGATACCGCCAGGTGCACTGCTTGACACTCAACATGCTCAACCAGATCTCTGAGGATCCTCCGAACTGTTTTTTTCCGTCATAAAACTCCCACATCTTTCGACAGCCCTGATTCGTTCCGGGTCCTCAGGGACCACATCTCAGCTTTATCTCCCATCCAACCCCGACTTCTGACAGAAGATAAGAACGTGTAGTTTGACGAAGGAAGCAATTATACTAATACTGAAATTCGGTGAAAGTTTCCGGGCCCTCCAGTCGGCTAATTTCACCTTCGCAAAGGTTGCCGAAATGATGAAACTTTCCGACAGATTAGAGCTGCAGACAAGGCATCAATACGCCAGAAAGCTCTCGTTTCGAGTCAGGTAACGGGGGCCCTAATGTACTGGGGGCATTGGAAGAAGAGGCAAAGAGATATTGGGAGAAAAGGATGTTCTTATAGACGAATCAAAAATTTGTCTGCCTACTACATTTCAGAAAAAATTCCATCGTTAATAAGTGGGACATTCACTGCTCTAAATCCCATTTCAGAGTCGAATCAAGTTCTTGTTTTTGTCTTTTATTATATATTTTTAAATTCGTCTTCTGTTAACCTCGAGATTATTCATTATTTTCTCAACGTTAGATATGAAAAATGAAATGTTTTATTCCTCCACTAGTTTTTTCGAAAACTCTGTAATGTCTGTTATGTTTCAATAATACAGTTTTGAATCATAATGTCACTCCCGAGTATCTATATTATCTATATCTATCTATATATATATATAAAAGAAAGATGTTGGTTACACCATTTATAACTCGAGATCGGATGGACTGTTTGTTATGAAACTTCATATATGGATTCGTCTACGGTCTGGTTATTATAAATTACAAAAAAACTTTGAAAAAATCGATGAACATTTTACTTATACAGGAAATGCTTTTCCTCCTATTGAGTAAGGCCACTAGGTGTCGCTACAGTTACAGTAACCCTACCGCTTATTCGTTGGTACTTCATTTGATATTCTCCGCGTAAGATGGCGATATAAACAAATAGTGTGTAATTTGAGTTGCCTACAACTCTGCGCTGTTGGGCAAAACCAAAATGTCCTAGGGTAGGAGTACAGATGTCTAAAATGATTAGATTTCGTTGAGATATGAGAAAAATTTCGTTCTGGCCACTTCAGATGGCGCTATTCACACATTATGACTGATGATTATGGTTATTTTTATAGTTTTATTTATTCCAAATAACGTAATCGTGAAGGTACTATATTTGACATTATCACAATTAAATGACGATGAATTTGTTGAGGGTTTCGAGGCCATCGATTGATGTCATCTGTTCTTTTTTCGAGCATTTCGGTCGTCGTGGTTTGAAATGATCGAAAAAAGAACATATGACATCAATTACCGTGTAATTTACATAGGGCTTATGGTACCATGAAAAGCTATCAACAGATCAAAAAGCGGTTGAATATCACAGTGAATTGTTATCGAAATTTCAAGTAAATCGGATTTTGGCGATTAGTTTCAATCGTGAATTGTCCGTTCTCATCTTTCCTCATAATTTTTGAAACGTTTTTGAATTTCTGTTTGGTTAATAAATATATTTGCGGAAATATCTGAATCCAAAATTGCCATTATTAGTGATTGACATATTATGACATATTATTTTTGTGTATCTGTTCTGTGTGGTAACTCATATCCATGGTAACATTTGACAGTTCGAAAATCAGAGTGGATTTGTGAAATCCACCGTAAGTATCATTAGGGCGGAACAAAGTTCGCCGGGCCAGCTAGTCTTGGAATAAAACTAGATTCTTCTTTGAATTTTAAGGCTCATTTGGAAAGTTTACGTCTCAAGTTGACAACAAGGAAGAATATAATTCGAAAATTAGCTGGTACATCCTGGGGTGCCGATGCTACCACTCTTCGTACGGCTGCTTCAGCCTTGGTTTAATAAATCTCATGTCCATAATATTTATGGGCAACTCAATATTCCTATGAGGATTATAACTGGAACCATTGAATCTACTCCATCAGCTTGGTTACCAGTTCCTTTTAACATAATACCTCCTCATATTCGTAGGAAGGTTGCTGCCATAAAGTCTTGGGATAAATTTCATTCCTTTCCAAATTCATTTCCTATTATGAGTTATATGCCAGATAGATACAAGACTGGCTAGATTGAAATCTCGAAGGCCTTGATGGATAAATAATTTTCGTTATTCTAAAAAAAATCATAAAGAAAATTGGAGTTCGGAATGGACCTCATATGATTTGTTCAATAAAAGTTCAATTCTCCATCCTTCTGAGAAAGTTCCTGGTTTTCATCTTTCTAGGAAAAATTGATGTCTGTTTCATCGTCTTAGGACAGGTCATGTGGACGTTGTAACAGTATGCTTTTTAAATGGAATGCCATTGATAGCCCGAGAGGTGAGTGTGGTCACGAAGAGCAAACTATTGACCTTTTGGTCAATAATTGTTCAATATATAAATTTCCAGATGGTTTTAAGGCTATTCATTCAGTATCTGAGTCATTTTTGAGATGGGTTGGTACGTTCAAAACAATTTGAAAATATTAGATGATTTTCCTTTTTCGTTTTTTCTCCCTTTGTTTTTTGTTTCAGATTATTTGAAAATGCTTTGTCAACCCCTTTGAAGAATAAAAGAAAGAATTGTATTCGAAGAAGAAGATATCCTTCAATATTAATATCAGCTTATTCTGTAAACAAATCCAATATTCCTACACTTATACCGGGAGACAGTTTTTGCTGAGGTTTTTATTTGTGCTCTCTTTCATCATACGCAGAACTGCATGGTGTCCCGTTTCACATTCCTCTGCTACTACTGAGATTAGGAGCGAGGAATGGATCAATCTGTTTGTTTGAATGATCTGTTCCTTGTTGCCTTTTCATGACACATGTTATAATGTTTTGATTGGAAGCAAATCTGTAGACCTACCATCACCCGAAGCTCAGCTCGTGGCAGCTTCAGGAGCTTACTGGTATAGGTGGATGAAGTCATCACGAATTTCTTAGACTGACTAAGTCCAGGAGTGTTTCTCCAGAGGGTTATTCTGTTGCCCAACTCCCATTGTTGGACTGCTGCCTAATGTTGGTCTTTTTCAAGCCCACAGAAAGGCTCAGGTCACGCAGGTGTAAACCTTGATGCACTTTTTGAAAGCTCTTCGGCTTTTCCATTTTCTTCAACATCAGAATGCCCTGGTTCCCATAGTAAAGTCACTTGATTGCCTCTGGCCAGTTGCTTTATGGTGTTGCGGAACTACTAGGTCAGCAGAGATCCCTGGCAGTTTGTTTCCAGGGACCTCAGCTTGGCCTTGTGGTCCGTGGTGATATGCACCTCTTTGAGGTTCATTTTAAACACTTCTGGGCGCTTGCGTGAACAGCCAGTGTATCAGTCTGTAAAATAGAGAGCTCACTTCCCAGGGACCATAATATACTACAATGACCTCTTTCCTCGGCCGATTTTGATCCATCAGCGTACCATATGGATGACTTTTAGTCAATTTGATTTACGTAGTCCACTGCACTTATACTGTCACGTATTACTCAGAGCAAAAGTTATTTTTTCTTGTTTCAATTTGTAGCAAATAAATTCTCGACAAAATTCGAATGAATGTCTCATTATGCCACAAATTCAAAGAATCAGGAAGAAAAAGGGTCATTAAAAAACATCATTTTGTTAAACTTATATTGTTGAAGCTGATAAAATTAGAACAGAACTTATAGTAACATCCTCACAACAGATACGGCAAAAATCAACTACAATTCTCCTTCAAAATCGACATTTTACTCTTCGGGACTTTGTAAAAGTCCCTGCAGTTTTTCCACCAGCTTTATGGCTTGCATGTAAGGCAGGGCCCTCGCTCCCAAATGTAGATTTTCTGGTGTCAAATCCACTAATGGACGATTTAGGACAACGGTGTCAAAGTCAATAAGATTGTTGGATATACGTCTGAATTCCTCTGGTACCTCTGGCACTGAGGAGGGGATTGGTTCGTCCATTATTGAAGTCGAAGTTGTAGTCGAGGATGAAGTTTCATTTTGAATAGCTCTTCTTTTTTCTAAAATTCGTGAATCAAGATCCAAACTGGGAAGGTTTTTGGTCTGCAAGGAATTGTCTGGTTTCATGCCTGGAATATTCGGTGGATTTTGTATCCTATTTACCCTCCTATGGGTATCTGCAATAAAAAATTGAAGAGAATCTAATAAAATATCATCACAGTGTTAACTCGAAATCATTTAATTCAATGAAATAAGCACTCACTCTCGAGAATTGTCGCCAGTGCACCTTGTTTTGGAACAGGAATGTTTTCATGCTTCAAGGAATTTACATCAGTTTGTCCACTGTGTAGCGGATTCACCTCGATTTTTCGGCCATTCTGTGAATATTTCAATGTCTAGTATTTGGAGAAACTGCTTGAAATAACCAGGATTTGCTTTTTCCAATATTCATATATAGGATTTATATATATTTGATGGATTCAGTCTTTACTTGATGGAAATTCATGTTCAATAACAGGTAAATAAAATTCAATTTCCACAAACAATATTTAATTTTGAACAACGATCGTTTCGCCTCACTGAGGCTTCGTCAGGTTCTACATTTGAACTAATTGGGTGGTATAATAACAGGCCATTATATAGGATATACAGGTATACATGGGGTTGTTTAGATGGTATTCACAAGTTACAAGAAGAAGTACCGACAGGGGCAATAAAAGTTATTGAGTTTTGCCGCTGGTTTTTCATCCGAATCACATATATTAATAGATTATCTGAAAATATTGCCAATTATTTTAGAGACAATTTCAATTATACTTCAGCTTTCAGAACCTCCAACAACTTAGATAAATACATTAAAAATAACAAAGATAAATCAAACAAAGATGATAAATCGGGTGTCTACAAGCTTACTTGTGATGATTGCCCATTGGTCTACATTGGTCAAACCGGCAGATCATTTAAAAAACGGATCCATGAACACCAGAAGAGTTATACATCAAATAGTCCACATTCAACATACGCCGACCATTTAAGAGAATTTGGTCATAATTTCAACCACAATTATGAAATTATCCATATCGAGAGTAAAGGATCAAGATTAACATTAGAATCACTTGAAATTAACAGATATAATTCTCAAAAAATTTTGTTAAATGACCAAACGGATGTTAATAGATCGCCGTTGTTGAATATCTTCACGTAGATTGGAAAAACCAGCGGCAAAACTCAATAACTTTTATTGCCCCTGTCGGTACTTCTTCTTGTAACTTGTGAATACCATCTAAACAACCCCATGTATACCTGTATATCCTATATAATGGCCTGTTATTATACCACCCAATTAGTTCAAATGTAGAACCTGACGAAGCCTCAGTGAGGCGAAACGATCGTTGTTCAAAATTAAATATTGTTTGTGGAAATTGAATTTTATTTACCTGTTATAGGATTTATATATCTTCAAAATATATGTATACTCCATTCACTTTTATTTAATCACATAGGAGGTCATGGTTTCATTTTCAGGAGTTGGTGCCCCTGATGAAAAGCACAGAACATATGATGAAAAGTCAGTGCGCGCACAGAAAATACCGTTAATGACAAAACGACGCACATACGTCAATTTTCACAATCTACGCGGCCAAAATTGGATTTTGAAAAGTTGCGAGAATCACTTAAAACTAATTATCGGTGTTTAGAAAACATTTCCGGGAATCCTAAATCACCTATTATAACCACCCCAGGTCAATCCCGAGCATGCAGAGGTAATTGGAACTTGACCATTAACCAGTGCGCTCGTTTTCGAGAACACAGAATTAAAAGCAAGCAGAAGTTCGAAGATAAATATTTCTTTTCCAGTGTCAGTGTTTGAAGTGAAGGTGATGGATTTCGATAACCCAGGTATTGCCTTTATTTTTAATATAGTTTAGTTAGCCTCAGTTCAAAATTCATATAATTACATAGTATATAACAAAGAGTGTTTTCTGTATTAAATTTTGAAGTAATTTTAAGCTTTAAAATTGAAAAAGTTGTAGACCTCCGTAAAACTCCGTGTTCATTCTTTGTTTATTTTGAAGTACCATCCTTTCTTAACTAAATGGTACAAAAATCAGCTGCCGATAGGCACCGATAGCAAATATAGGGTCATTCTTAGCGACTTAGCTTTTTTCCAAAAAAATTTAATTTCTCTTATTATTTGAGTAATCATTGTCTTTCGCTATATTAGGAACTCCCAGCACATCAGGTGTGAAAACTGTTACCCGGAGATACCTCTATGGAATAATGCGAGACCAAAATTTACCAAATCTTGACGCAAAACTCAATTATTTGGAAAATCATTTACTATCGAACTATGGCACCACTGATGATGATTTAAAAACAATAAAACAGAGATTTAGTTTATTTAAAGCAAAATTGAAGGAAAGATGGGTGAAATCTCACAGATCGGAAGACGATTTTTTGAAATATAATGAGTCTTGGCTAGAGGGAACTTTCGAACTTCCGTTAAAATTGTTGAATCGACCGGGGCGCCCTGTGAAAACTTTTGATACAGCAAGTGAACGAAGCAAGCGTCGAAAAACTGAAGAAATTAGGATAAATATTGAAGATGACGTAATAGTCCACGCTGCACAAACAACCTTAAGAATACAAGGAAAAAGAGATGCGTCGCAAATTCTTAAAGACATAACAAATCATCCTGATCGAGCTCACGAATATAAAAAAGCAGTCGAAGAAAAAAATTCCATTACTCCTTTGACACCCCTACAAGCTCTGACAATGTTTGTTGAGGCTGATCTTACAAGACGTCAATACGACATATTATCTTTTGTTAAAAGCGAAACAAGAATGCTTTCCACCAAAGGAATGTTTGCGGGTCACCAGCACCTGTGCGGAAAGCAACTTACAGAGCCTTGTTGACAATACCGTTAAGCGGTTATCAATTTTCTTGGAAGAAGTGCTATTAACGCTTAACGAAGAAGAAAGAAATTCCTTGAATATAATTTGTAAATGGGGCTGTGATGGCTCTCAACAAGCTAAATACAAGCAAAAATTCGATGATGATATGGAATCAGATGCTAATTTATTTTTGAGTTCATTTTTGTGCCACTTCAAATAGTGTGTGGAAACAATAATAAAAAAGTAATATGGCAAAACCCCACGCCCTCGTCCCCACGATTTTGCCGTCCAATAAGATTCAGATTTTTGAAAGAATCAACTGATGTCACAATGGAAGAAATAAAATACGTCGAAGACTCCGTGAAAGGACTAACAGCAACAGAAATACATTTGAACGAACTGAAATTCACTTTTAAACATTCTTTTCAAATGACTATGGTGGACGGAAAAATATGTAACGCTGCAACCGGAACCAAGTCTACAAGTAGGTGCTATATCTGTGGTGCAACATCGAAAGACTTTAACAAAATTGATAAAAAGGAGACATCAAGTTCAACTGGAATTAATTTTGGGCTCTCTGTATTGCACGCCAGAATTAGACTGTTTGAAAGTGTTTTACATTTGGCATATAAATTACCTGTTAAAAAATATAGAGAGAGGAGGACTGACGAGGAGAAAGAACTGGAAACACAAACGAAAAAGCACATTCAAGAGAGGTTTCGGATTGAAACTGGATTACTGGTGGACATGCCTAAAACAAATTTTGGAAATACCAATGATGGTAACACCAGTAGACGATTTTTCGAAGATCCCCAATTGGCTGCAGACATAACCGGTATAAACTACGAATTAATTTACAGATTAAAAGTTATATTGGAGACTATTTCAAGTGGCCATAGAATCGATACTCAGAAATACGAAAAATACGCAAAAGAAACAGCAAAATTGTATATAGATTTATATCGATGGCACCCTATGACACCGACTATGCACAAAATCTTAATACATGGAGCAACTATAATTGAGAAAGCTCTGCTTCCAATAGGTCAATTGTCAGAAGAGGCTGCAGAGGCACGTAATAAACATTTCCGCGCACATCGTCAGAATTTCGCTAGGAAGTTCTCTAGAGAACAATGTAATTTAGACGTTTATCACAGATTACTATTGAGTTCGGATCCACTCATAAGCAGTCTGAGGCCTAAAAAGACATCTATATCAAAAAGTTTTTGCCCAGAAACAATAGAAATGCTATTGCCGGCAGATCCCAACTCCGAACCCGATGAGTCCATAATTGAATGAAGATATTACTGTACATATATTATTATTATATTTTTTGTTTTATCTCGCACGGAAATTATTATTACGTAGCTTAAGCTAAAATAAATCCTACATTTTTGTTTTGAATATCACTGTTTTTTATTTACCGAATCCGAGGACGATTTTTTTAATTCCAATTTTTTTACTTATATTCTACCAAAGAAAACTGGTGTCTGAACAAAAAATGTCTTCAATCAGGCATATATTACCTCATAGAAACGATAAATACCGAATAGAAATGATAAAAGTGAAAAAATATTTTTGGCCGCGTAGATCGTGAAAATTGACGTATGTGCGACGTTGCCAGTTTCTTTGTTTACATCAAAGTAAAAGTATCAAAGATATTCCACATTTTGTTAGGTTTACAAATTGTTCGCAGATTTGTGGTATTTAATCGATATTTGCAGGTGAGTTTTTTGTCGAATATCCAAGATTAACGTATGTTTATTGTTTTTAGCATCAGTTTGGAGCGTGAGGACGATTTTCAAGACCAGGACGAATGTTCACATTTCGAGGTTGAAGGGGTACACGGGAATTTCGTTGAAAAAGCTGTTATTTGAACAGATATCGCAGTAGATGGATCGGATGGAGCCTCGAGAGGTCGATTATGATGATATTTTTCAGGTTTTCTAAGAAATTTGGCGATATCTGAGCAGATTTGCAAAAGTTAGGTACCTCACTAATGAGGTGGAACTTAGACCTAATTCTCCTATAAGAAACGCCTTTCAAAGGTCGAGATGGTGAAAAATGTATTCTTTAGATGTTGTTTGAACAAACGCAACGGAGTTTTTTATCCCAATATTGAAGAAAGTTATCAACAAAATAAAATTGACATTATTCTTGATTCTTGTAATTACCCATTTATTCATCTTTTATCTTTGGGTTGATTTTTTTTACTGAATTCTTGATTAGAATCAAGTTTTGATGTCGTCAAGTCTTGAACTTTCAGTTCAAGAGGATAATAAACATTAAATCTTCACAAGCATGCATATGAAAATTATGTGAAAGCAATGCAATTTTCTTCCATGGCGAAAAATAATATACTTATTTCAACAGTGATCTCTTGTACTTTTCATGCAAATAAGTAGAAAAGGAATCCTTTCCATCAATTCATATAAACGTTAATTATTTTTGTCCGTCACATCTTTTCCAATTCATTCATTTTCCGAATAAATTCACATCCTGAGAAATACGCTAAGAATGTAGAGAGGGCAACATAGTGTTGACTTGGACCATAAAAATATTTTGAAAAACGTCATTACTTCGATACAGAGTGGAATGTGTCAAATTTCCAAGGCCAGAGTTGTGATTTTATAATTGTGAATGGAGTATAGGTATATATAAAATTTGAATATTACAATATCTGAAATTTTCGGAAAACTGGAAACTAGAAAAAGGTTTCCTTTTACCTCAAGCTTGGCCTAAATGTGATAAAGAATAAATATATCAAAGTGAATTACTTTTTCGATGAAGAAAGCCGATCTCGGATATCTTAGCTCTTTCCTCTCCGTTATCTGAAATTGTACCACTTTTTCTGGTTCTTTCTTCGCTTCTATCCTCGGAAGATTTCTCTGCACCTGATTTCCAGGTGGATCCTGGAATTGTATCCTTGGTAGATTCCTCCGGATAGCTGCTATTCGTTCGCGATCGATCTGAGTGGATACTTTAACTTTTTCGTTTCTGTAATCGATATCCATATCAAAGTTTATTCCGAATGGAGTGGAACAGTGGGCTGTGATTCCGTCCTGGGTAAATTGTTGAATCGAAACATTCCTGTTGGTTATCAGAGTCACAGCGTTTTCAGAATTTGCCTGTGGCTTTGGTGTCAAGGCTGATTGATCTCTGCAAAAAAAATATCAAATGTGTTGCGGAAAGGAGAACATAAACCATTTATTTTCTCAACAATAATAATAAAATAGCAAATGACAAATTGAGATAATATACAGGGTTATACAGGGTGTACTATATGTATTAACCGACACATTCGGGTTTAAGCTTGGTGGAAATTATTATAGAATAAAAATACAAAACTTTAAACAAACTCGCCTTAAGTCTTACATACTCTTCGTCAAAAGAAGAGACTACAAAATTCGTAATATCAACTCACGTTTGTAGAATATCTGAAGATGTTGTTGAGTGTTTGAAAAAAAACCAAATTCAAAATATATTATAGAAACACCCTTAAAAAAACTTGTGATTTTTATCGTAAACATCAAAAACAAAACAAATAAAAACAATAAATCTGGAGAATACAATTTCCCACGGCATGTCTCTATATTTTCCACTATGTTAAATCTGTATTTCCTTCAAAAAGTACATTTCGAAAAAAAAAACAGATTTTGCTTAATAAAACCTCGCGCATTATACAGGGTGTCCCCAAATTCATGCGGAAAATTTCAGGAGGTGATTGCTCGTATGAAATTAAGATGGGCCTTTCCTATAACAAAATTTCCTCAGCCCACCCAAAAGTGGTGACTTAATTTTTTTTTCTAAAATTTTATTATATCTGGATCTTGAAATTCTGTAATTTTCGTGCACTCTCAAAGGACTACTGCTACATTATACAGGGTTGAAATTAGCAACCCGTACTTTATTTCATATCAAAACCGTTTTTTCGAGATGAAATTCCTTGAAAAAAATTATAATTCGAAATCCTTGTTTGATTTGAATTTTTATTCCTATATTTTTCTCAAAACCAATAGCTGAAGCGAAAAATAATAAATTAAAAGCAAAAAACATTTTGAAAAAGCTTCCATTTAAAAGCTCTCAAAAACAAAAAAATAAAAAAAAAAGTGTTTTCAAAAAAGGTTTTTCTGCTTCTAATTTATTTTTTACTTTTTAGTTATTTCTAAATATTCTCGACAAGCCGTTTCATTTGATACCCATATTGCGAAAATACATAAAAATATTAACTATTCCGCCATCTTGGATGTTCCGCCATATTGGATTCAGAATGAGTTCAACATTATTTTTCGAGTTACTCTCAACAAGCCCTTTCATTTGATACCCATATTGTAGGAGTGCAATCCGCCATCTTGTATGTTCCGCCATATTGGAATTAGAAGTAGGTACGTCATATTATTTTCGAGTAACTCTCAACGAGCCCTTTCATTCGATACCCATATAATAAATATGCATTACAAATCTCAAGAGGTGTATGTAATTCGGTGCCCTCATCGACATATTCAAATTTTTTTTTGAGAAATCATGTTAGTGAATCACCCTGTATAGCGACGAGAAATAAAAATTTAATTCTGAACTGAAATATAAACAAAATCCCAATTCTCATCCCCCATTTCTGTTTTCATTTATCCTATTCCTGATTATCAACAGCCTTATATGAAAATAATGCACAAAAATCAATAAAAAGCAATTAATAATAAACATAATAAACCAATAGAGTGCATTTACGAATAACGTTCGACGAAAATCATAACCTATATTTTAATAAACGTCAAATTGACTTCAGTTAATGAACAATTTTGAATTCTAGTGGGATTATCCACTATCTTTGTTATATTATAATATCAGTTAGTGAAAATTTTTGAAAAAAGATTACAAAATTCCAATGTGTACTCACTGTGATGCAGAAGGAGCCTTCTTTCTCCTCCTCCTCCTTTTCTTCTTGGTACCTTTCTCCTTGAAATCGCCGACTGCAGAAACATAATTCCCATCCACTGTAAGAACATCTGACAAACTCTTTAAAAACTCGACCAAATCCTGATAACCGTAGTCTTCGTAAGGAATATTGTGACCGACAATTTTTTTATAGTCCTCGTTCAGTTTACATACGTCCAATTTAAAACGCGAAGAAACTGCCATACTTTTCAGCACGATTTTTAAATCTTGTATCGCAAGATTTTTGTTCATTTTGTTACTATTTATTACTTATCAAACTTAAATTATAAGGTAATTATTATTCATCAACCGGTGCGAATCGACGCTTGTCAAAAATATAGGTTAAATAAGGATTATCAGCTGTTTGTTTTGTTTTAAACCAATCAAAAGTCTCAGCTGAATTCTGTCAGCTAGTTTTTCAATAATTCTTCAGTAACTCCACCAATCAAAAATTCCGAATGATTTTCGTTACCATGGCATCAAACGTCAAACCGAATTTGAAACTGTAAAACTTATGATTTTTATAGTCGAAATTGTATTCGAATATAAGATAATAACTGCGTTCTACACAGAATTCGAGAGAATAAAAATCATGTATTAAAACATGCCTCAAACATTTCAAGCGATTGAAAAATAACACATATCACTAGGCATTATATTTTTAGGTTAGGATAAACAATGTTTACTAGAAATGAAAAAAGAACATATCTATTCGGCATATTACAATTTGTTGAAGGTACATTCAAATAGAAATGTTAATTACTAATTTTTCTATATATTCCGATTTCTCCAAAGCCTATTAAACGTTCTCAATATGAAATACAGATTCCTATATGGCATAGTTTGGTTACAGGTAACTAGATGGCCCTAGCGTCCATGTATTTACGAGTTACAAGAATGAAAATAAAATTGTTATACCTACTTGGGTTTTTAAAGAGTCTAACAACTTAAAATACGAATTATTCTCTTAGTGAAATCCCTGTATTTCGAAATCTACTGTTTCTCATTAAAATTAAGGAAATGATTAAAAAAATTCTTCATGCTTCCATCAAAGACCTCTAAATTAGGCAACATATCCGGTAATCGCACGACGTGATACGTTTTTAAATTTTAATTTTCAATTCTCGTCTCTGGAAAACTAGAACCCTTCAACCCCGGTCTTGCGGTAGGTGAAAATGCTGAAAATTCGGACGAAATGAAAATAACACGCTTGAGTTGAAAGGAATTGCTTCCGTTCTTCAAAGCGTTTCTTCTAAATAGGGTGTAGATGGCAGAGCACCACTCTTTAAAAAATTCGCAAACATACGCACTGCTCAATTTCCGCAGTTTGGGCTCGCTTAAAATGAAACAGCTGGCTTTTGAAAGAAACTACTCCTTGATGGAGAATCTTTAACTACGAAATCATATGGCATGATTTCAGAGAGCCCCACATGACATGAAATGATTTCACCAAACGTAGATGTAGATAGTTTCTCGAACAAAAATTTGTCAGGAGCTTTTCCAGCGGCGTAGCTACGTGGGTGCAAGAGTGTGCAGTGCACCAGGGCCCCCGATCTCAGGGGGCCCCCAAGCGCAGACCGTCAAATCGCGTTTGAACTTGAAAAAAATTCAAACTTTGATTTTTCTCTGTGATCTATTATGTGAATAACATTGTTTTTATTATATTCAGTTGTTTTTTCCGAAATATCATCAAATGAAGGGATTTATTGGCAATCGGACACATATCTAAAAAAACTAAATCTGACTAGATGGTCCAGTAGGGTTAACATAATTTCGGCAATCAAAAATCAAAATTTTTTTCATATCATTCGTGCATTAGCTGAAATAGTTATGAAAAATTCTTGCAAATTAGAGCGAAAACAAGCAGAAATAAAAAAAAAATGTTGAATTTTGAATTTATTTTCCTCGGCGATTGAATGCGCATTATCAATGATATCAATTATGCATCTGAAGTATTACAAAAATGCTATGTCAGTTTGGACGACGTATGCAGAGCTTTAGAAGAGACGAATACAAAGAAAAAAATTTATAGGAGTGACTTCGAGTCCTTCAAGTACAAGGCTAGAGAAAATGTCATAGCGTATGGTAAAGATCCCCATTTCGAAGAAGAGACAAAAAAAGGTAAAAAATATTTCGATGAATTAGCTTCCGATCACCGATTTCGAAGCAGGGGAGGATTTTCCGAAATGAATATTTTCAATAGAGTGCTCGATACAATATTTTCTCAATTTTAGAAGTTGCCTTCTTATATTTCGGTTGCAGTTTTCAACAAACTGCCGAATCATTGGAAACTATTAAGTTTCATTAAATTTAAAAGAGAATTGAAGGCGCTCCTTGTAACAAAAGCGTATTATTCGCTCTCAGAGTTTTTCTGCGACACAAACCTATCTTTTACTGTGATATAAGAATAGTTTCAAGGCCGTAGCCAGGGGGGGGTCCGATGGGGTCCGGACCCCCCCCCGAAATTTATTTTTTCAGAAATGCCAGATAATCATTTCACCGAAAATTCTTCGAATAAATTTTTTTCTAGCTACGGCCTCGGACGGACCCCCCCCGAATTTTTTTTCTAGCTACGGCCTTGAATAGTTTGTCTTAGACTGTAAGTTCATTTTATGTCCATATTTATTTTAATAATGTGTTATTTATGCTGAAATTGACGAGTACACGCTATTGTATTAAGCCTGTAGTACAATAAAGTTCTGATTGATTGATGGAATTCAAGTTTCGGGTGTATGACTGCAGTCAACAAAATTTGGAGTTTTCACCATCATTTCCACTAGATATAGGTAGAAGAAAAAACTGTAATTCAAAGCTTCGACCAATTTCAAAGTGAATATTGCGATATGAAAGGGACCAACTTTTCAATTCGAGTTCTTAATATTTATCACCTATTTCTACCTGAAGAATAAGGCATGAATTCTGTATGAAAATAATAAGGAAATACGGAATGCTGGAATGCGATCTAACAGAAGTATTTACAGCAATATTACTGTTCCATACAATCTTCCTGTCACCTCTGGTAGAAGCTGAAAGATCTTTCAGCAAATTAAGAATAATCTAAAATTATTCGCTGAATACTATGAGCCAAGCTTAACTGCGACATTTATGGCTTATACCTATCAATTGAAAATGAAGCTGCATCAAGTCTAGATTTGAGTGAAGTCATTGAATCTTTCGCAAAGAGTAGGTCTAGAAAGAGGTTGTAAACATATTTTTTCCGAAGGAATAAATGACTTCAAATCTAGCCTTGATGGACCTCTAAGTTCGAATTCTCAATAATTAATTTGGATTCATTCCTTGCATAATTTATTCTTATTGTGATTTCACCAAATAGTCTAACGTATCAATAAGAAAAATAAGGCTAGAAGGTCATAGTGACAATGACAATTTTTTTGTGAATATTTGTACATATAGTAAATATCTATAAAAAATGTTTTCAAAGCCCCCGTTTTCATCCACATCAATATAATGAATTTAATATACCTACTCGAATACATAAATAACAACATAATTTATTCAAGTATACTCCTCAACTGTACCTTCAGTAAGTAACTTTGCTTCTTCGAAGTATTTATATTTTGACTCGAAAACAATTCATTAAGGGGCCCCTCTTCGATTTTTGCACCAGGGACTATATAGATACAACACTGAGCTTTTCAACGCTTTTCCATTCAACCTTGTGGGTAGATTCACATTTTTTAGTTCAAGAAACTGATTGAAAACATTTGTTGACAGCTGTCATGAAGCATTTATAGCATCTGTCAAAGAAATCAACTGTTATAACAGAAATGTGGGAATTTTTTTTATAATTCACTGGAATATATCGTTCTGGTTATGCGATTTGTACAGAATTTTGCACGCAGCTCAAATAAGATATTCTCCTTCTAAAAACAAAATTCCATCTCTATCGACTCCGTTGTTTTGAAGGAATCAAGAAAACAAACATTAGATATCGACTATGGTTTCGGTCTCATTCTCGCCAACCTCAGAGCATCGTAACTACCTCGAGAGGATTCAGAACAACCACTCCCTCTCTCGAACCGGAAACGGAATACATCGAAACACCTCCTCGGCTCATTCTGATTTCCGGTATAGAGTTCAGCAATTATCGTAGATTAATGGCGGCCCCTTTTTTCGACTTTAGGATCGCAATATCAGGCCGTCGGCATCAGAATGCAGATCTCGCTTATTCGTACTGCTAACTGGATTTTTAATTACGATAGCCCCGTTCGTAATTGATGACTTCGAGAGGGTGCCTCTTGCGTTTTATAAATGAGAAATAGATCACGAGATATTCGAGAGGTTCTTTTTCTCTTACGCGCACGGAATGAGGCTGATAATGATCTGATCAGGAAATGGAAAAAAGATATCGTTGAGTGTACCGCCTATAACTATCTTTTTCTGAATTTTTCGATTTGTGATGGTCGGTTTTTATGACTGGTTACGTGGACTCCATGGATGAAATAAATTTGTGTAATTTCGTGAGGAAAGAAATACGAATCTACTTAGAGTTTACACCAATACTACGATGATATATTGAAAAATTCTTAGCCTACTATAAAACCAAACAAAATTTCAATGTCAAAATATTTTATTACTCATATTCACCTCTTAAATGAATACATTTATTAGAGCGAACCAGGGTTGGCAAAAAACATGTTTTTTAAAAAAAAAAACATTGTGTTTTTTTATTTGAAACTGTTTTATTTGATTTAAATCATGGTTTTTTTTAACATTCAAAAAACATGATTTTAAACATGTTTAAAACAAAAGTTTTGGCAACATGGCTATGATACTATCGGGTAAAATATTTAAATCTGGCAACACTGAATAGAACTTGTAAATTGTTTACAGGGTAATCACCTTGTCAAATTCGCCGCAACGGAATATTATTCCGGTAATTGAAGAATAGGACATGGTTCTTTTCTTCATAGCATTTTTTTCCAATAAAAATATGGTTCAATCAGAAAACTCTTCCAAAACAATTCTAATTGATTAAATTAGAATTAATATCTTTATTACGTGACAATAGATGTGATGAGAAACAATAAAGTGCAATCGAATTGAATATATTTTTCCTTTGCATTTTATTTTCCGCTGAGGTGAATTTCAAAGGACAAATGGCAAAAAATTGTCACAAGACATTCTTCACGCTTCACTAAAAATACCTAGAAATACCTATCTTCTTGATGAAATTTGTCTTAATGAACGAACTGCATTTGAGAAAAAATTATGAGTATTAGTAAATATTGGCCCAAAATTAAGACTTAATTAGATTGATTTACACAAAAAAAGCCAACATTTCGACACTGGGCCAATATTTGTTAATACTCATAATTTTTTCTCAAATGCAGTTTGTTCATTAAGACACATTTGATCAAGAAGATATTTTTAGGTATTTTTAGTGAAGAGTGAGGAATATTTTTTGTTTCATTTGTTTTTTTGTTATTAAAGGATTACTTATCTAGTGTTTTATTCTTTCAATAAAAAACTGATTAAAAACAATTGTTTTAAAACAAATATGTTTTAAACAGAGGCTTGTGTTTAAAACATGTTTTAAAACAAATGTTTTAAAACATGCCAACCCTGGAGCGAACCCACAACGTCTCTTGACCTAAAAAAAATGATTCTTCTTGCTCTGCAAACCAGTCCTCCACAGCTTTTATTACCTCCCCGTTGGAAGAATATTTACGACCTTTTAAACTTTTTTTCAGTTGAGGAAAGAGATGATAGTCGGACGGAGCCAAATATGTTGAATAAAGGGGGTGTTCTAGTTATTCTAACCCTAAATGATGAATTTTTTGCATGGCAACATGAGATTTGTGTACTGGGGCGTTGTCCTGTGAAAACAAAATACCTTTGGATAGCTTTCCGCGTCTTGTCTCTCTAATTTTTCCCGTAGAGTGGTCAGTATTGTCGAATAGTAGGTAATCTCCAGTTATTGTTCTACCCTTGTCCAAAAAATCAATCATGATTACTCCATGGCAATCCCAAAAACTTGAAGCAAGAACTTTTCCAGCAGACTTTTGTAAACGAAACTTCTTAGGTCTTGGAGAACCAGAGTGTCACCATTCCTCCGATTATTGCTTTGTTTCTGGATCGTAGAAATGTACCCAACTCTCATCCATAGTAACATAGAAGTCTACATCGTTTTCAAATCGAGCACAGATCGAACGCGATGCTTCTACCCTTGCACGCTTTTGGTCAACATTCAAACATTTGGGGATCCATTTTGCAGAAATTTTTCTCATGTCCAAATTGACGTGAACTTTATGATGAACGCGTTCGTATGAAATCTTCAGTGCTTCAGATATCCGTTTTAGATAATTGGACGGTCTGATAAAATCATCTCATGAACTGCATCGATATTTTCGAGGACTGACACAGAAACTGGCCTTCCCGATCCGTCATCATCATCAATGGAAAATTTACCTCTTTTGAAGCTTGCAGTCCTATTTTTCACGGTCGCATACGAAATACATTGATCACCAAGGTTATTAAGCATATCTTCGTAAATCTGTTTACCTCTTAACCCTTTTAAATACCGGTACTTGATGATGGCTCGATACTCCAATTTTTCGATTTTTACAAATTCGGTGGACATCTTTTTTTGTTTATTTATTGCGTAACTCTGGTTTACTTTTTCGACGTCGAACTCTACACTGACACTTCTAATAAGTTTTTGTTCGTTGATATGGTATCGCAATATTTTGTTTATGCATGGAACTGGTCTAGGCTAACTAGATATCAATACATCCTCGTAATAATGGTTCTTGCATTTTCTGTGCACAACGCATTATTACTAACACATTATTATTATCAATTACACCTCACACCCTATGCGTGCAGGCCCGAATCTGGGGGGGGGGGGCAAGCGGGGCGCTTGCCCCGGGCGCCAGCTTAAGGGGGCGCGAAAACAACCATAGGTTAAAATGTTTACATCTTTGATTTTCTCCTTTACATAGAACAAATGAGCCAGGTGTGTTACGATATTTAAAAAGAACGGAGTCTGGATATGAAATGAAGGAAAGTTTCATCAACTTCTTAGAAATTGACGGAAAGACTGGAGAATAATATCACAGCGAATTCTAGATAAACTGCAAGCTGATGATTTGGATGTCAAAAAATGTCGTGGGCGATCCTACGACAATGGATCTAATATGGCTGGCATATATAAAGGAGTCCAATCCAGAATTCTACAAATGAACGAGCTGGCAGTATTTGTTCCATACCCCGCACACTCTTCGAATCTTGTGGGTGTCCATTCATGTTCAGAGGCAGTAAATTTATTTGGTGCTGAACAAAAACTGTATTTTTTTTTATGGTTCAACCACACGATGGACAATTATGAACAAGTGCACGAAAACAAATTGGAGTTGTGAAGGCTCTGGAAGAAACCAAAAAATCCTCACAAGTCGCAGAATCCAAGTATGAAGCTGGTCATTTGCTTCATGCTGTGATGGATTTTAGATTCATCCTGAAGCTAACAATTTGGGATAATATTCTGCGAGAGATCAACAGGGTCAACGTGGAAATTTAGTAAGGGGATATAATTATTTCACGTTCATTATTGTGGATGCAAGGCCTTGTGAAGATCTTCCAAGGAATGAGAGAAAAACCTATTGAAAACTGGATCTCGGAAGCTACCTCTTTCAGAAGATTTGGATGTGGAGCCAGTTTTCAGAAATAAACGTGTTTCCAAGAAGAAAAAGCAGGTCGACGAAATGTTCGAGGATGAGTCAAAAACGCTAGATCTAGTTGGTTTATTCTAGAAGGAAATCAAGGTTGTTTATGACAGATTATTGTCAGAAATCAGGGAAAAAATAGAGAGCGCAGAGAGTCTGCATGCGAATTCCGCATTCCTCAATGGCCATGCTCTTTTAAACATGCAAAAAGAGGATCTGCAGAAAAATGGGACCCTTTTAGCGCAAAAATATTGAAGAGACTTGAATGCAGTTGATTTCTGTTAAAAACTAGCGGTTTTCATAGATCTGGTTCTTGAAATTAGTGAAAGATCGACTTCATTAGACCTGCTACAAATTATCCACAGGCAAGCTCTGCAAAAAGCTTTCCCTAATGTCAGTATAGCTTCAAGAATATACTGCACATTATCTACCACGTTTGGAAGATGTGAACGCAGTTTCAGCAAATTGAAAATAATAAAAAATTATTTGCGTTCCTCAATGAGTCAGCAACGTCTCACTGGTCTCTAGATCTTTGCTATAGAAACCAAAACTACTTCCGAAACAGATTTTGAGGAGCTTGGAGATTCGATGAAAAAATCTAATTCATGTGTATTATTTATTCTTGTTATTTTTTATGAATTCATATATAACACGAATGCAGGGGAGGGGGACGCCATCAGATATTATGAAACTTTTTATTTTTGAGATAACAACACAAATCCCATGAATAATGCATACTTTTCGACGTGAAATAAAGCACGTATGGATCAGAATCTTCAAAATATTAAATTTTATAGGGATTTCTTGGTCACGGCACCACTGTACACGTCGCACTCAAAAGTTCGGTATTTTATGATACATTTCGGATATAATTCAAATCTGAATTTACAAATGAAGAGTTCCAAAAAAAGTAAGAACAGGCTTTATTTTTCATGGATCCGGGGCATCGAGAACAAAAACAACTGATCCTCAATCCAATCTTGATTTTTAATTTTCTTAAGACAACGTTTCGGGGGCTGTTTCCCCCATCATCAGGTCTAGAAAGATAAATTTTGGTGGTGACTTTTTTACAGGAAAGCTAAGAGATTGTCAATGATAAATCTTCCTCTTACCAGTCATAGTTTTAAAATTTATAGCGATGACATTATAGTCAATGAAAAACATTATACAAAAGAAAAAGGACAAATCACTTGACAAATTTTACATCTGAATAAATAAAATAAATGCTAAATATATCTCAAACCATTGTGGATGATGTGTAAAATAGCCATGGCGTTTGAGAGACTAAAAAACAAATCTATGACTCATGTGCAGAAAAGTTGATTATCTTTTTCTGAATTGGATATCCCTAATTAAATGTTTCCATTAATTGACGGATTCGAAAGGAATCAAAAACAATAATGATAAAAAGAATCTATGTTCAATGAAAGACTCTATGCAAGGTTAACCTCAAAGTCTATTTTTATGGATTATAAACAGAACTTAATTTCTAAAAAATTTTTTTTTCCCTATTTCTGAGATAGTAATAATTTTTGTTGTCTTAAACCGTCAACCTCAATCTTGGAGTTCACATTATCTGGGTTTAAATATATATACAGTGATTCTAAAATAAGTCTTTTTTTTTAAAGTTGAACAATTATGTAGAATTTCTGTGTTGTCAAAGTTGAAATTATGACCAAGTTCTAGTGAGTGTTGACATAGACCTGAATGACCAACATTTCCCCGTCTAGTATTGTATTGATGTTGGTAAATTCTGTTTTTAAGATATTGCTTTGTCTCACCGATATAGCATGATTCACATGCACCACATTTTATTTTGTAAACAACATTGCTCCTGTCTAATTTTGGGATCTCATCTTTTAGTCTGCTGAATAGAGTACCTATTCGTGGAGTCTAAAGAATACCAAGCCGGAATGAAATTAAATGGACTGAGAAGTTTTTTTACGTTACCAGCTATCTGAGAATGAAAGGGCAATCTTAAATAGGTTCTATTATTTCTGGATGATTCCTCAACATTACCTTCAAGTGTGATGAGTGATGGCTTTCTTTGTAGAGTATTAATTCTTTTTCTGATATGTTGTTTTATGAAGGATTTTGGAAAGGAGTTCTTTTGTAAAGTTTCTGTTATTATGTTGAAGTTTTTTTGGTGAAATTGTTCATCCGAAAGTAACACAACTCTATCAGTGAGATTTTGAACTATAGCAATTTTTTGATGTAAGGGTTGGTATGAAAGAAAATTTAAATATCTACCAGACCATGTTGGTTTGTGATACCAGTCAAAAATGAAATCACAAACCAACATGGTCTGGTAGATATTTAAATTTTCTTTCATACCAACCCTTACATCAAAAAATTGCTATAGTTCAAAATCTCACTGATAGAGTTGTGTTACTTTCGGATGAACAATTTCACCAAAAAAACTTCAACATAATAACAGAAACTTTACAAAAGAACTCCTTTCCAAAATCCTTCATAAAACAACATATCAGAAAAAGAATTAATACTCTACAAAGAAAGCCATCACTCATCACACTTGAAGGTAATGTTGAGGAATCATCCAGAAATAATAGAACCTATTTAAGATTGCCCTTTCATTCTCAGATAGCTGGTAACGTAAAAAAACTTCTCAGTCCATTTAATTTCATTCCGGCTTGGTATTCTTTAGACTCCACGAATAGGTACTCTATTCAGCAGACTAAAAGATGAGATCCCAAAATTAGACAGGAGCAATGTTGTTTACAAAATGAAATGTGGTGCATGTGAATCATGCTATATCGGTGAGACAAAGCAATATCTTAAAAACAGAATTTACCAACATCAATACAATACTAGACGGGGAAATGTTGGTCATTCAGGTCTATGTCAACACTCACTAGAACTTGGTCATAATTTCAACTTTGACAACACAGAAATTCTACATAATTGTTCAACTTTAAAAAAAAGACTTATTTTAGAATCACTGTATATATATTTAAACCCAGATAATGTGAACTCCAAGATTGAGGTTGACGGTTTAAGACAACAAAAATTATTAAAATCTCAGAAATAGGGAAAAAAAAATTTTTAAAAATTAAGTTCTGTTTATAATCCATAAAAATAGACTTTGAGGTTAACCTTGCATAGAGTCTTTCATTAAACATAGATTCTTTTTATCATTCTTGTTTTTGATTCCTTTCGAATCCGTCAATTAATGGAAACATTTAATTAGGGATATCCAATTCAGAAAAAGATAATCAACTTTTCTGCACATGAGCCATAGATTTGTTTTTTAGTCTCTCAAACGCCATGGCTATTTTACACATCATCCACAATGGTTTGAGATATATTTAGCATTTATTTTATTTATTCAGATGTAAAATTTGTCAAGTGATTTGTCCTTTTTCTTTTGTATAATGTTTTTCATTGACTATAATGCCATCGCTATAAATTTTAAAACTTTGACTGGTAAGAGGAAGATTTATCATTGACAATCTCTTAGCTTTCCTGTAAAAAAGTCACCACCAAAATTTATCTTTCTAGACCTGATGATGGGGGAAACAGCCCCCGAAACGTTGTCTTAAGAAAATAAAAAATCAAGATTGGATTGAGTATCAGTTGTTTTTGTTCTCGATGCTCCGGATCCATGAAAAATAAAGCCTGTTCTTACCTTTTTTGGAACTCTTCATTTGTAAATTCGAAAAAGGGCTTTGGAACTCTTCACTACTTATCAAATCTGAATTCATAGTTATTGATTGAAACTCTATCTAACTTTTTCAATCGAACCTCCCGCTATTCCAACAGAACAGTTCCTTCGAATTCAACACGAATCACGTAGGAACTGGGGGTAGGTGGCCAACATTCTGCTCTAATTTCCCCAGATATCGACAACTTGTGTGGACAAAAACCGGATGTGGTTCAGAATTGCCGGCCAGATCCCACCTTGCCGTGAGTAACCCGCTTAAATATAATACCTACGGGGGGTTGTAACATCCCTCTCTAACGAGGACCGTTCCGAGCGGCCATTATCGCGAACTTGGCTAATCCCTCCGACCGCCAAGTTGGCCATCTGATCGCAACTTCCATATACATATCCCTGTTGACGTTGAAATCGAAGTGCTTTCCGCTGATTAAATTCGAGCTTTCAATTCCTTCAGGTATATCGGAGGATTTTGATGTGACATACCAATATCAAAACAAAAATTTGAGAAAAAAATGTATGAGAATAAACCTCCACAAAAAATCACTGAAAGAATGGTAGGTACTCACGGTTGATGCTGGCTTGAGAGATACAGGGTGAGTCTTTGACTTGTAAATATATTTTCACTGTAGAAACCTTTTTTCATTTTCCATTTATCCGAATTCGGCATTGTTGAAGAGATATAGCCATTTGAAAAAAAATTGGGCCAAATATACTCCATTCACAATTATAAAATCACAACTCTGGCACTGGAAATTTGACACATTCCACTCTGTAGCGAAGTTATGACGTTTTTCAAAATATTTTTATGTTCCAAGTCAACACTATGTTGCCCTTTCTACATTCTTAGCGTATTTCTCAGTGTGAATTTATTCGGAAAATGAATGAATTGGAAAAGATGTGATGGACGAAAATAATTAACGTTTATATGAATTGATAGAAAGGATTCCTTTTCTAGTTATTTGCATGAAAAGTACAAGAGATCACTGTTGAAATATATTATTTTTCGCCATGGAAGAAAATTGCATTGCTATCACATAATTTTCATATGCATGCTTGTGAAGATTTAATGTTTATTATCCTCTTGAACTGAAAGTTCAAGACTTGACGACATCAATTGTTAATTCTAACCAAGAATTCTTTAAAAAAATCAACCCAAAGATATAAGATGAATTGATGGGTAATTACAAGAATCAAAAATAATGTCAATTTTATTTTGTTGATAACTTTCTTAAAATCAATGTTGGGATATAAAACTCGGCTGCGTTTGTTCAAACAACACATAAAGAATACATTTTTCACCATCTCGACCTTTTAAAGGCGTTTCTTATAGGAGAATTAGGTCTAAGTTCCACCTCATTAGTGAGGTACCTAACTTTTGCAAGTCTGGTCAGATATCGCCAAATTTCTGAAAAATATCATCCTAATCGACCTCTCGAGGCTCCATCCGATCCATCTACTGCGATATCTGTCCAAATAACAGCTTTTTCAACGAAATTCCCGTGTACCCCTTCAACCTCGAAATGTAAACATTCGTCCTGGTCTTGAAAATCGTCCTCACGCTCCAAACTGGTGCTAAAAACAATAAGCATACGTTAATCTTGGATATTCGACGAACAACTCACCTGCAAATATCGATTAAATATCAAAAATCTGCGAACAATTTGTAAACCTAACAAAATGTGGAATATCTTTGATACTTTTACTTTGATGTAAACAAAGAAACTGGCAACGTCGTTTTGTCATTAACGATATTTTCTGTGTGCGCACTGACTTTTCATCGTATGTTCTGTGCTTTTCATCAGGTTCGCCAACTCCTGAAAACGAAACCATGACCTCCCATGTGATTAAATAAAAGTGAATGGAGTATACCTGATACGATTCTCTGAAAACACCACAACGTTCATATTTTTCGTTTGAAATTGAGTTGATACTTTGACGGAATATCCAAGTACTAACGTTATTTGAATAAGAATGGTGAAACACGATATTTCTTACCAAATGCACTTATTATTGTCCGATTATATCTGCCTTTAAGAAGCCATATTTCTCCTATCAAAATAAGTCCCATCTTCAATTTTTCTGAAGATTAGTTTATAAACACTAAAAACTTGTCCATATTTTACTCGATATCCCAAAAATATCTCATTAAGAATATCTTTCAATCAATTTATCAGAATTCATTATAGTTCAACTTAACATAACCCATTCTGTGAATATTTCACAGAAATTTTTATGAGGACGTTGCCAGATCAAGCAAAACTACGTAAGATCTATGGATCGACCACAGCCTTCTATAGAGAGGATTGTGAATCGATTCATCCGTAGCCTGAGTAATGAAGATTGAAGAGATAATCTTTGTACGTAATATAACGTCTCTGAACGACGCATAAGCGATATTCGAACAAACATGGAGGAAATCTTCTTCCGAGCTATGTTATTTTAAAAGGGGAAACTGATTATGTAAAGTGTTCTTCGTTCTCGTGATGATTATGTGAAGACTGTCAGTGAATGAATGTAATACTAACCGTGTAGTGTCGAGTTCATAGAATTCCAAGGGAATATTGTTTAGATAGAAACATCGCCACAGATTATTTACCTAGTGATATCTCGGAAAGGGGTGGGCTGAAGACGTTTTGTTATGGGAAAGACCCATCTTAATTTCATACGAGCAGTCACCTCCTGAATTTTTCGCATGAATTTAGAAACACCCTTGTATATAGATTCACGACACGATGGAAAGATAATTCTTCCGAACATCCCAAAGAATCATAGAAGCCTTAAAGAGAAAAATGAAGGCAATATCCTATCTCCCTCCCTCCAACACCCTCCCTCGAAGAAACAAGTGGAATAATGACAAATTAACGCTACTTCTTGAAACGTAGCATTGGCATCTTGAGTTCGGCATGCCAATCACCGGAAAGCCCTATCTCGTCCCACCTGCTCCTATCCACGCTGATTGCTCCAATTAGTCCGCCATTGACAATGAATGGGCTTTGGCAACGCTGCAGTCGATCCCCAAGCTTCAGACTAATTACTCGTATCGACCACAATTCTGTGTCGATGGACTGGAGTGTTCCTCGGTAGATTATCATTCAAATGGGCTGTCTATGGTGCGGTTTCTACATCGTTTCTGTAGGAATAAGCTGGGAATTATTTCTTTTCGCGAATAAATAGTGAGGCATGGGCACTTAGGTCTCTATGATACTTCCCAGAATTGTATGATATAGCCAGGGTGAGTCCTTGACTTGTATATATTTTTTAACTGTAGATTCTTGAGGCCAAAGGAAACCTTGTTTTCATTTTCCATTTTTCCGAATTCGGCCCTGTTAAAGAGATATAGCCATTCGAACAAAAAATTGGGCCAAATACTTGCCTGATACGATTCTCTGCAAACACCTCAATGTTCATATTTTTTTATTGAAATTGAGGTGATTATTAGATGTTCTCTCGTGATACATTTAGGAAATACTCAAGTATTAACCTTATTCGAATAGGAATGTTACGAACACGATATTTCCTAACAAATACATTTAGTTTTGTCCGATTATTTCTGCAATTGAAAAGCCATATTTCTTCCACCAAAATAAGTTCCTTCTTCGATCTTCCTGAAGATTAGTTTGTCAACTTTAATGATTTGTTCATATTTCTTCGATATCCCAAAACAATCACATGAAAAATTGTTTTCCCACTAAACTCACTCCATTAACCTAGGTAATAGGATTCGAGGTCAATGATCTAACCTAACCCATCTCCTATGATATTTCACAGAACTTTCAAGAAGACGATGCCAGATTGCTGATTCTCTCTTCAAACAATGGTATAGGCGAAACCAAGGAAGCAGTACGTCCCCTATGGTTAATGGATGAACTATCGCAAGGGCACTAGTTTTGTTTACTTTTCGCTAATGGCGTCTAGGCGTTGCTCTTTGGAAATGCCCATCGATTTGTTCTGATTCTCGCCAATATAGCGCTACGACCTCAATTTCAGTCGCCTATAACGGTGCGCTACCTCGGATCGTAACCGCCACGCAAGACAGACCGTTATTCTGTGTCTCCCATCACAGACCAGTCTGTGGTCCCATGATCGACGATCGCGTATAGCGATAACTTGCGCCGCCATTGACTTCGATTGATTTATTTATTTATTTATTTACAGAGTATAATGCAAACACGTGATGATTGAATGAAGACTTTCAGAGAATTGATGTAATAATAACCGTCTAGTGTCAGGTTAAAATTCCGAGGGGATATTGTTTAGATAGAAACATCGTCACAGATTATGTAGTGCTAAATATGTATCAATTTATTTCTCATAAATTTCAATTCAATACGTGGTTCGTATCGACATCATCATTAATATTCGAATTTTGAATTTAATCGACATTTATTTTCAATATGGACAGGTAACAATAAATTTTCAATAGAAACTGTGCGTATAAAAGATATTCATGCCTCTTAGATTTCAATTTTGTCGCCCACATTTGTGGGATTTTATTATTACATTCCTTTACATCAAACTTTTTTCCATCATGAGGATTTAAGTCTTGACGAGGTTGATAAACATTCTGACAACATTGTTAACTTGTTAAGAGACCAGAAAAGAAACAATATTCGATGATATCTCATCCATGGAAGCATCCAGACTATTCTTGAAATTCATGATTCTTTCATCGTATACAATTAGGAATAACTCGAAAACGAAGCATTTCATTGAAAAAACATAGGAATACTTTAATTTTCTGAAATGAACCGTTAATTTTTCAAGTGGTTTTATGGTATTTCTGTTCAAGATTCCCGGTATTTTTCTGCCACCTCTGAAAGTCGATGGTGAAGCGCACGCCACCGAAGTTCTATGAAAAATCTGGGAATGTTTCAATAAAGTCTTTCCATTAGGGTGAATTAGATTTTCGTTTCACTCTAGGAAGTAGGAAGTGACGAATATATGGAAATCAGAGTCGATCCAGAGTTCTCAGCCTGTGATCTCAAAGACGTGAAGTGCTTTCTTATGTTCAGAAAATTACCGTGAAAATGTAAGACTGAAGTCACGTTTTCGCTTGTTTTTGTTTGTGTGAGGGGTATGTAGGTGAAAACATGGTTGTTAACGAAAGCCTGGAGTCTCTTTTGAAGCTACAAACTTGTTTCATTCAGAATATAACATTCACTCCGAATGTTGAGCGTGCTGGAGGATTTAACCTAGAATTTTATTCTCTTTTAAAATGTTTCAGGAGAAAACAACTTGAGAACGAAAACATTAAATTTCAATTCTGTCAGTTCAAGGTTTCAACTTCCTTAAAAAAACGAATCTGTTCAGCATTTTGGATGCACCTCCAGTGTACCTTCTCCTCCCTTCGACAGGTTATCAGGCCCAGTGTTTCCGTATGTTCTGCAGGTCCCTCCTAGCCGCCTTTGTCAATTGCACTAATCAGCAGAAGGACACGTGACTCCCTTTGTTTCACAGAAGCTTTATTAGTTCAGAGATAATTGAAGCTAATGACGTAGCTGGCTCAGAACGACAAAATAATCCGCTTGCATAGAAGGTGGGTTAAGTCTAGCTGCCGTCATCATTTTCTTTGAGGCTGGGTCTGAATATGGCGGGACGCGGTATCCATTTTTGAGTATCAGGGTGTACACAAGTCTATTTCAAAGCGTCTGTGGCTCATTCGGCTCAAAGGACCGTGAAACGAATTGAAGTTTTCTCTTCAATTTTCTATGCTCTATGTCCTGGTGCCAAACGAAGTAATCTTAAAGGTCTACTTGCCCTTAAATTTGAGGAATCCAACCATCTCCTTATCGTACTGGTTGAGACTACCAGTCTATAGGTCTTCAAAAAATTACTTCGAAGGGCTGTCACAAATACCGTTTGATTCCTTCGAGTAAAATTTGCGATATAATGGTCTTCCCTTGCAGATGTTACTCTGGGTCGACCAGGCACCGGTCTCTGGGTAACGCTGCCGGTTTTCAGAAAATGTGAATCTACAGTGTGACAAGAAAAACCTCGGACAAACTCTTTTTTATTCAACTTCATTAAACAGAAGAAATTGAACAAAACAACAACAAATAATGATAGCTTGAACATTTGTCAATAATATATTTAAGTCGTTTCGAAGTGGCTTCCTTTGGCGGCGATACACAGCTTCAGACGCTTCTTGAAATTTTCGGCAATGGGCCGCAGCTCCTCGGGCGTTAATCGGTTCCATTCCCGGAGCAGAGATTGCTTCAGCGACTCCAAATTTTGTATTTTTTAGCACAAGCCCTGTGCTCCAGAATCGACCACACGCTGTAGTCCATTGGGTTGAGATCCGGTGAGTAGGGCGGCCATTCTGCAGATGAGATGAAACAAGGAAAATGGGTCTTACACCATTCTTCGTCATTTTCGGTCTGTGAGCCGGAGCGGAGTCCTGTTGAAAGGTCCAATGCGTATCGCCGAAGTGCTGCTTGGCCCACGGAAGTACTACGGCCTCGAGGATGTCGCAGCGGTAGACTTCTTGATTGATTTTGACCTCTCGATCCAGGAAAACTAAGGGAGTTTTACCACTGCCGCAAATTCCACCCCGGATTGCTGATTTTGACGGTCGATGACCGGGAGCCTCTACGGACCAGACTCTGTCGTTTTGGTGGTTGTGGAATTGTTCTACGGTGAAAAGCTTCTCGTCTGTGGAGAGAATTCGCTCCCATTGCTGACCGGCGGCGAGACGAAGGAGTTGGCGGCACCTTTGGAGTCGTACGCGCTTGTTTTCCTCCGTGAGGAGTTGAACTTTTTGGAGCTTGTATGACTTGAGGTTGAGCTCCTTTTTGACAATTTAACGTACTGATTCGCGGTTGATCCCTGTCTCACAGGCTATTTTCCTCATGGAAACCCCCGGATTTCGATTGACTCGTTTCTTGACGATGTTGCGATTGCTAGGTGTATTGACAGTGCGTTTTCTACCACTTCCTGGACGACGACCATCATGGCCAAGCTCCTTGAAACGACGAATTGCATCGGACGCGGTTTTTCGAGGCACATTGAGCAAACGAACAATTTCGCATTGTCGCCTACCTTGACGAAACAGCTCCAAAATCGCACTAAGTTTGTTTGACATTCTAAAACTCTGTGAAACGAAATTATATCAAACTGAAAATTCACATATTAGTACAGGAAAATGTAGAGAAACCAATAAAATTAAAATTATTTGGCTGCGCTGAAATACTTTTGTTCTAGACCACAGCAAAATTTGTCCGAAGTTTTTTTTGTCACCTTGTATTTGCAGTTTGATCAGAGAAATGTTTCTTCTTTCAATTCCTGATAGTACAACCTTCTCTTCGCCAAACCACCTGATTCGTCAACCCTCAGGCCTTCAATTCAAATCCAACAAATCGAATGAATTTAATTCCTGAAGAACAAGACTCCAAAGGCTGGATTCCCAGCATCTGGCGCTCATGCTTCCTTCAGAAACCATTAATTATTCCAAATTGTATGGGAAGAAATATGGCTACACCACTTCGGAAAAACACCGCGGAACAGCCGCCCGTGCTCTGCCCAAGGTATCGTCATTATATTCACTTTGGTGAATTTATATATATACAAAGTTGCCATTTGTGCTTTCAAGCGCAGGAGCCAATTCACTAGACTTTCCGATGTACATAAATACGACACTCGAAATAGGGACAGATTTTTAACTCCAACTTTCAATTATGAGGTGAACCGAAGGGGACCGTTATACATTGGAGTCCTGATAATGAACAAACTTCCGATCTCTTTCAACACCATTCCATCTCTCAATGGGTTCAAGAGAGAACTTAGGAGGATTCTGTTAAATAGAGTTTATTACACCTTTGAGGAGTTTCTTAATGATTCTTTTTCGTAGATCCTGTCTTGGGAAATGTCTGTAATATAATGTTAATACATGATATATTCTATTCTAGTACATGATTTTCTTTGTTTTTTTTATTGTGAATCCATACATTTTTTTCCGAAATTCACTTTCCCTCATGCTCAAATGAGTGGAATACAGTATTTGAATTGAATTTTTTATATGATTAGAATTAAGGACACTATTGTATTCTTTGGGAAATAAATCTAAATCTAAATCTAAATCTAATCTAAATCTATCTCTCCGGAAATGTTTACTCTGCCCGGTTGAGTTTTCATTCAGACAACCGTCTTCCATCGTGTTTTATATTAGAATCATATTTCACCGAGATAAGCGCCAAAACGAATTTAAAGAGCGTCATTACTTCTGTGTCCGAGATTCGCCGGTCTGTGGCTGCTGTTTCGGCATGGAAAACTGCCAGGTTGGCTGTGCTATTCGAATCTAATGATGCACGATGGTGAACAGCGAAACGTTAGTTTTTCTTATCTGAAGAGAGGGATTTTCGTGAAGGTAAAGCTTCGGTTGGATTCAATTAGAGTTGGCGAATTACGTTGCTTCTGATTCGTTGGAACTACAAGGACCTTGGAATGAGGAATTTCACAGCAATGACCAGAAGATTCTGACAGAATACAGTATTTTCAAAGCCTAAGAGTCCTCAAGGATACGCATACTCATCAAGAGAAAATACACCGGAATAACCTCAGAACTTATGCGAAACGCACGGAGGACCGTAAAGGAATGGTGCAACAGAGAGAGCCAAGGGCAAATCCGAACAAAACAGCACTCATTCCCTTCACTCGCAAAAGAAACATAGGAGATCTCACACCTCCCAGATTCTTCGGTATTATAAGTTGTAGAACAGGTGAAATACCTTGGGCTTACACTTATGATGTGCAGGAGAGCATTTGGAAAAACTTGGGGACTCAAACCGAAAGCCATGCACTGGCTTTACACGGTAATAAGACCCAGAATCACTTATGGCTCACTTCTGTGGTGGCCAAAAACAAATAAAAGACAGGCAAAAACCAACCATGGGAAAATCCAAAGGCTTGCCTGTCTCTGCATCACGGGTGTAATGAATAGCAGTCCAACAGCTGCTATGGAGGTCATCCTTAACCTCTCACCCCTTGACATACATGTCATGGGGAGAGGCCAGGATGGGTGCATACAGACCGATCTAAACAAAAAACTGGAAAACCAGCACAACTCGGCACACCAGAATCACTCATGTAGCTGACGAAGCCGAGCTTGATTTGATTTCATACTACATGCAACCCCTATACTCATTCGAAAAACCATTCAAAACACAGCTCGACTGGAACAGATGGGACTCGAGTACCTATAGAATCACAATCATCTGCAGAAATAGTCTGGTACAGAGACGGTTCTAAGACAGATGAAGGAACAGGGGCGGGAATACACGGAGTGAGGCCAAGAAGGGACTACATTATACCTCTCGACAAACATGCCACGATATTTCAAGCTGAAACACATGCCATTAGGACATGCATACCGAAGAACCTGGAAAGTGGCTACCAAAGAAAACACATCCACATTCTCTCTGACAGCCAGAGCGCCATCAAAGCTCTCAACTCGACACAGATAAAGTCTAGACTCGCCTGAGAATGCCTCCAGGACCTTCTGGAGCTGGCAAAACACAACAAGATCACTCTGATGTGGGTGCCAGGTCACAAGGGAAAGCAGACCAGTTAGCAAGACAAGCATCTGAAACGCCATTCACAGGGCCAGAACCTGTGCTTGGAATCAGCAAAAACCGATGCAGGACCCTGATTGAGGAGTGGATAAAACAAAGACACCGACAACACTGGGAACAGAGCGACGGGCAAACACAGCAAAGCCATGGTAGGACACACAAGCCAAACCTTGACGGCTGATTTTTTGAATCTAAACAGAACAAAGGCACGTATAATAGTAGGTCTACTGACAGGACACTTCGGCCTCAGAAAACATCTGAACACCATGGTAATACTTGGAGAACCCGTGGATTGCAGACTCTGCGGTGAAGAAGAAGAAACAGCCTCTCACATAATTTTTGAATGCGACGTCCTGGGAAGAAGACGTCAAAGAATCTTCGGAAAAATAAATCCGGAAACAGGAATGAATCCGAAAAACCTCATAAACAGGCTACTGAACCTGGTAAAGGACACAAACTTATTCTCGTGAGGAACCCCTGACGAAAGAGTGATACAATAGATCCAAGTTGGTCGCAGTGTCACAGGGAGGCCAAGCGCTAACCTGGTCTCTCGTTCGTCAGCAAATCAATCAAACAAGCCTAAAAGTCACTGCCTCAATTGTACAAAGGGTTTAAATAGTTTAAAATACTACATTCAGAAGCTCTCTTATTCCTCATATTCACTCCAATCAAATGCACAAATAACTTATTCTTCTGAGGGTTCACCATTACAAGATTTGTCTCAGTGTATAATCTGTATTCTTTAGAGATAGTTACAGTCATATTTTTGTGGAAGGGTTAGATTCCACTGCGACCTCAAGGTATATTGTACTTCCCATCAGAGCTACTGCACTATCTACAGCTCGTCTTCCAGCTTAGAGCTCCAATGCACTCCAGTATCTGAGGGGCTTCGAAGATGTTAAACCTTCGTTCTTCTTATAATTCTCTTGTCCATGACTTTCCTTGTGCTGGCTTGCAATGGTGAGGCATTCTGTGACCAAATGAACAATAGTTTCTCCTCTTCCTCACATTATTGATAGTTTCTGAGAAACCCAATCTTCCTAAGGTCACACAGATCACACAGTGTACTGTGATGAAGCCATTGAAGAGTCTTATCTTATTCTTATTGAGATCCAAATAGTTCTTGGTTCTTACAGTTCCGAAAACCCAAAGGAACTTTTTGTAATGATCCCTTCTTGGAAGATTCCCCCAGAGTGCTTTTCTATCAGTTTCTTCCTTTTCCCAAAACTATCTGTTAGAGGTGCATTTGCCTATACCACTGAAAGGTTCTGAGCCAGTAAGTAACGTTTATGCTCCTTTCCTGGCTAGTGTGTTGGTCTCTTCGTCCCTTCTGATTCACCTGAGTGACGAGTGACCAGGAACCGAGACTAAAGATACCTTTTTTTGTAAATACAGACCTTGTTGCTGCTTCATTAGGTTTCCTTGGGCACTCCCATCGCATATTCGCTTTGAGTCGATGACAAAGGAGTTCAGTACTTTGACAGCTTGACTTTCAGAATGGATCACTATGTTACACTCTTGATAGTTTCTTTCCAGGTTTGAATCTTTTGACTGCATATACTTCTGCATGAAAAACACTCGAGTAGGAGGCTAACGATAGTGTTCACTTGGTTCTTGCACAGTATACTCCTTCGCTGGCCACTAAAGTGGTTTTAGAACCATCTGTTTACTATATTTGATGGTATTTACTTTTAAATTTTGGGTACTGTATTCCTTTTTTCATTCTTCCTCTTCATATAGCATCGTGCTCAACTTCTTCTCAATGCTTGCTTTCTTAATACATCACTGGGTAGGTTTGCTGATAAAATGTATTTGTGCAGAGAGAACCAGGCTATCTGACTCTTAATTTTCTCATTAACTGTACCTTCCCTAGATATTCTAAAGATGGCCCCATGGGCTACCCTATTGATCACAAGACATAGAAGAGTGAGATCTGTGAGGATCCCAAGTGCTATAGTCGATCAGGTTGTCATAGCTCCTGTGATGCAAGAAATAAAACTTCTGCAGATATTTCTCGTGATCAGAAATGGTCAGCTCAGAATGAGAATTGATTCTCTCCCCTATTGGCTTTCGTACGTTATATTCCACCTGCTCGGGCGCCAGTTATGATGGATTTTAGAGAGTTGTTACTCCTTTATGGAATCTCGAAATCCAAACAATTTTTTAGACAGTTGGAGGAACCGACGTGGATTAGAAGAAACATTATCTACGTAACTGAGCTAGATATCAACCTTTTCATTGAGGTTTTACTATCCAGGTATGTCCACGGACAGCCAGGCCATGGTGAGGTCCCTGGATTCAAACTGCCAGGGATCTGTGCTGACCTGGGAGTATCGTTACACCATAAAGCAATTGGCCAGAGGCAATAAAGTCACTCTACTATGGGTTACAGGGCATTGTGGTGTTGAAAGGAATGAAAAAGCCGATTAGCTTGCGAAGAGTGCATCAAGGTTAACACCTGCTGGACCTGAGACTTTCTGTGGGCTTGGAAAAGACCAAAATAAGGCAGAGGTCCAACAATGGGTGTTATATAACAGAATAACCCTCTGGAGGAACACTCCTGGACTTACTCAGTCTCTTCCACACCAGGAAAGGTCTTGCTTCTTCACCTTCTTGAAAAGGAACCCTTTTCTGGTAACGGTGTATCCAAAATTTCATTGAAAGGGTCAAGTCTGGCATTCTTCAGACTCTGAGGCCACCGTTTTAGAATATGAAACAGAATATCCCAGGAATGCTGTCATTTTCCAAACCACTAGGATCAGTACAATAATAGTTCCAGTAATCTCGGAATGCGTAATGAATGTCAACATTCTAGAAATGATTGGATGGGAAATATTATGTTTATTGCTATAACAATCCTTGCACCATTCGAACATGCTGTGCAATTATACGATCATAACATGCATATCTCATGAAGATGTGGACTTCGGTCATAAATGGAGTAGGAGTTGGATGTTGACATAATGATTGAACAAACTCTCTGCTATTTATGTAAAAGTTGAACCAATTGCTGCTTCAGGATTTTGAAGTGAAATATACGCACTGCCAGATGTAGAAACAAAATTATTGAAAATTGTTCAAGATTGGCATTTCTGCTACAGGATGGTTTCTATAAGATTCAGCCTTCCCTCATATACAACAAGTCCTGAATTTTGTTACACTCAAATTCGCATTTCGATGAGAACGGATTATTAACGATTCACTATGACAAACATGAATAATTCATGTGCTGTTATGCTCCGGGGACAGAGCATTGAATTATTCAAGAATTAGGTTGAAAACTGTATACCCTCATGTTAATAATACAATAACCTCCAGCGATGATTTATGACGAAGAAAAGGCTGTTCGGGGTTTAAATGGAATATGTTACTCCGAAAATCCATTCACTGGATTTCTATCGTCCTTGTATCCGAAATAATGGACATTATTCGTATCTGGAGGTAAGCAGTTCAGGACTGAATATAAACGCTTAGGACAAAAGGAGGGTTCTGGGTTCGAAATATATTTTACGTATTCATTGATGGTCGAAAGGAGTAGGTGGACAACTCACTAGAGTGTTTTTATGGCAGAAATACTTACAATCGAAAGATGCATAGACATAAACCTGGAAAGAAACTATAGAGAATGTGACATAGTGATCCATTCTGATAGTCAAGCTTCTATAAAAGCACTGAAATCCTATGTCATCGACTCAAAGCTTACATGGGATGGGAGTGCCAAAGGAAACTTAATGAAGTAGACAAGAGCAACAAGGTCTCTTTAGTCTGGGTTCCTGGTCACTTAGAAATCAAAGGAAAGGAAGAGGCCAACATACTTGCGAGAAAGGGAGCACAAAGCCACTTTCTGGCCCAGAACCTATCTGTGGTATAGGCAAATGCACTAAAGAGAAAGTATTTGGAGAAGGATGAAACTGAAAGAGAAGCACCCTGAGGAATCTTCCAGAAATGGATCATTTTAAAAAGTTCCTTCTTCATTTCGCAACTGAAAGACCCAAGAATTACTAGGATCTCAGCAAGAATAAGTTGAGTCTCTTCACTTGCTTCCTCATATGACATTGTGGTCTTAGGAAGCATATGATAAGAATGAGAAGATAAGGAAACTCCTGTTGACCTGGTTACAGAATGCCTCGCCATTGGAAGCCTGCGCAAGGAATGCCTTGGACAAGAGAATTATAGGAGTTACAAGGATTGAACCTCCTTGAATTCCTCTCAGATACTGGACTCTGGTGCTGGGGGGCGAGCAGTGGCGACTACAGCTCTGATGAGGGGCACAATAGACCTTGAGGTCGCAGTGTAATGTAACCACCTTACCAAACCATAAACCAGGATGCGTAAACTAAATGGCTAAAATCGAAAAAATCTAACACTTGCTGTTCTCAAATGTCAATTTAGGATAGGACCTACCTCACAAGTTGTTCTCCAACTGTATTCGCCAATCCTCCCAGGCCCCAAAACATGATATTTCAAGTGAAATCGTTTCCAATCCAATACCATCCCCGAAAAAACTGCCTCAATCAATGAACAATAGCAAGATTTATCGTCAGGGCCGGATTTTCCCAACTATTCAATTATCGGGCAGAAAACAAATCCAGGTCTCGAAGCCCATTCGAGAGCTGACTGGTTCGAACAAATTTATTCTAGGCCATTAATTACATTCTATGACTGTGTCACTGAATTCGATGGTTTTTTATCGGCCCATTAGGCGGTATCGATTGTTTTCCCGTTGCCATACTTGGAAAGGTCTGCGTGATAAAAATGTTATAAATATTCTTGTTTTGGATGGACTGGGTTATTTGTCGAAATAGCAATTGCAGAATATATAATATAACTATACTAATAACGTATGCCCATGAGTTTTGGAACAAATTCAAGAGACCAAAAAGTGACAAACATTATACGTTTATTTATTGTATTGTAATTCACAAAAGAAAAGGCGTATTATCTCGGTCAAGGTTACAAACAAACTTTTATTGCACTAGCAACCTATTGTCTTCTTCTCTCCATCACTATATTGGTTGTTGTCCGGAATTGGCGAATGCTAATTTTCCGATCCCTGATCGTGGTCACGTCACTGTATTACGACGAAAGTTGGGGAAAATATGTTTTCTTTTCGGGAAACCTGTTGTGTCGCCTGCGGTGTGGGAACGAGATGGAATTTTGGAAATTGTGGGACAAGGATGAGGATATGTTGGTTAGGGATTTTAATTGAGGATTTCGGAACTGAAATATGGTGGATTTGATTCACGTGAAGACTTGGAATGGTGGTTTTCAGCGCATTCTTCAATTAGATGGTGGTTTTTCGAAAGTCGAGAAGTTTTGATACCTGATACCTAATTTTGGGATTCGAATTTCGAAAAAGTTATATACAGTGGGATAATTTCGTTTAGCTTCAGAGCTTATTTGGAGGATTTTGTCAGACCTTACTGTGCCTGAAAAGAGATTTGCCATATTGAGAGGTGAGATTCATCATTCCTTCAATTCTACCTCGTGCAATTTGTGTCTTCTATTTTAGAACAAGGATCAATATTCTGCTGGAACTCTATTTCGGTGAAGTATTCTCATTAATAATCAGTGAGGAAACTGTACTTAATTTGGTACCGAGGGATACCTCTGAAAGAGGTAGGTATTTCTGACTGGCGAGTCCGCCATTTTGATTTCTCTGAATTTGTGTCGATGGGGTCCCTGTTCTGGGACATTTCAGTGGTTTCACTGGAATATCTGCAAAGTCTATTATCGATTGATAAGTCAATGGGTCAAATGAGCCTAAGAAGATCAGTCCTGCTGCCGTCAGTTACCTTTTGGTGATTTCAACATCGTGGAGGTTCTAAATCACTACCTTTTCCCCTTGGATCGAGGAACTTTGTTAAGGTCGTATCATCAATTTCTGGAATTTATCAGCGCTTATATCGAACTGTGTTATTAAGTTTAAGTCAGATAAAACTTGCATTACTATTTGGTCTCATCACTATTAGGTTAACGTATGAGACCTATTTAAGCTATTTTGATAAGAACCTCATAAGGTTTCTGTACATTATTTCACACATAATTTGCTATCGTTGTATGATCTATTTATATATACAGTGTGAGCCATATATAGCGCTATATAAGGACCTCGAGGTAATTACTCCCACTTTAGAATTATTGTTAGAGATCATTCATCTAGATTTGTTTAGTGATTTTTCGGCAACTAGAGCAAGTGTGCTGGATGTGAATATTAAATCACTTGGCGCCCCTTTAATAATATCGTTTTTGTATAACCCACTCCCATCTTCAACTGAGCTTTGGGACCATCCAGCTTAGTCCTAAGCGCTTATAAAGAATATTATAGCGTAGCAAGGTCTATGAAATTTGTGCCAAAACTTATGGGACATACGTTACTAATAATGATATTTATAATTTATATTTTACTCAAGCTAAGTCGTTCCTGGTCTCTCATGAAGAGAATTAGTCTGGTGATTTTAAGACCGAGGTACTTTCCTTTGCGAAACGCCAGCTCTATAACCACGACACTTTAGGCATACTTTTTTTCAATTGCAATATAGCCTTTCGCTCGGAGAGTCAAGCCGCTATTAAAGCACAGAGTTCCTTTGTCAATGACTCAAAGTTTCAACCTCAAGAACGCAGTGAACTGTAACTCCTTTATAACTATAACTATGCTCTTCTACAATGAGAGCCACAATTCTTGCACAGTCAAACTCACTTATCATTCTATGATGCATTTCGGCAGCAAAAACGCTAATTTCAACTGCTATTGCTAAGGAATAATAGAACATTAACGAGTATGTCTTGGAGAAAATATGTGGAGAATTAGAAAGATTTTTCGATGATGAAAATATGAGGGTCAAATGTCATATGGTGAAGTACCTCACTAACTGTGATCTGGTCTATCTTAGGTTGATGGAACTTCTTTTTCACATTGTTCACGCCAAGTGAACAGTTCAGATAAACTTTTCTGAATTTTTCATTTTTATTCCCTTCAAAATTAATTTTATTTCTCCGTACTTGGGGAAATCCCATATGTAGTGTAGGCGCGAGAAGAAATCGTCAGCTGTGGACCGCATATGTCGCATGTTTGTTTCATTTTTCATATTTTTCAGTTCAGTTCATTGATTGCCTTAATCGTGAATATATCTGCTACCGCCTATTTAAATTTCTTCTGTTTCCTTTCGTGAATTTAGAAAAGTTCAGTTTTTCTTATGATTCACAATTTTAGTGATTTCGATTCATTCGAATTACAATCATTTAAGAACATTCGTTTGGGCGAATTTAGTTCGAAAAGGACTTTTACCAGTGGCCTGGTTATTATTCTGCCACAAGGATAAGTGTTCCCACTTTGACATTTTTAGCAACGGATTTTCACGACATCAGCTTCATTCCATGTTCGTTTGTTGAGCTCGATCACTCTGTTCATGGAAATAGGAGTAACCGACAAGATCTGGTTGGCTGTTTTGCTGAAATAGGTAAGACCTTGCAATTGTTGATTTGGGTGCATTTATCCTTTCATTTGGGTTTCAATAACTATTTATAATTATATACAGTCCATTAGCTCTCTTAACTTTTCATTCAGAAATTTGGTAAATTTTTCATTAAATAAAATTGAACCGCACTTCAGTTGGTTAACTGAAACTCTTCCCAACACACATATATACCATTTCCACATACAGAAAATTATTCTACACATCGAATCCTCTGTTTATTTAATGGCCGATCGGTCCAATAAATTGCAACCAGAGATCCCGTCGAAAGTTCTGACTGCTCTCACGTCCGTTATCGTCAAATAAAATTGATATTTTCGACACTAATCATGCGACCATTTCTTTCACATCAGTCCTAATGGCGTACGCAGCACATGGGGGCTCGTTAAAAACGCAAATGATGGCGTATCCAGGAAATTACGCCAAAATTAATTTGTCCGATATCGAAATCCTGGAACGATTAATTTTCCGCATCAACACATGAACACACGTCGGTTTCCGCCCACTCAACATGCCCATGTCGAATAAAACGCAGGGTTGGGTCGACATATAGCATTTAAATTGGGCAAACAACATGTTTTCTCGAGTTTGATTTGTATTTTTTTTACCAATTTGGATGAAACAACCATTAAATACAGGGTGAGTCTTTGACTTGTACATATATTTCAACTGTAGATTCTTGAGGCCAAAAGAAACCTTTCTTCCTTTTTCCATTTTTTCGAATTCGGCTCTGTTGAACAGAGATAGCCATTTGAAAAAAAAAATTGGGCCAGATACGTACATGATACGATTCTCTGTAAACACCTCAAAGCTCATATTTTCGATTGAAATTGAGTTGATACTTTAACAGAATCCTCAAGTACTAACCTTATTCGAATAAGAAAGGTAAAAACACGATATTTCTCAACAAAAACACTTAGTTTTGTCCGATTATATCTGCAAATGAAAAGCCATATTTCTCCTTTAAAAAAAATCCCTTCTTCGATTATTCCAAAGATTAGTTTGTGAACACTATAAACTTGTCCACATTTTCGTCGATATCCCAAAAATATCCCATAAATAATGTCTCTCAATCAATTCATCAGAATTCATTATTGTTCAACTCAACCTAACGACGCATAGGCGATATCCAGGAAGGAGGAAATCTTCTTCAGAGCTATGTAAAGTGTTTTTTTCGTTCTCGTGATGATTATGTGAAGACTTTCAGTGAATAAATGTAAAATGTAGTGTCGAGTCTATAAAATTCCAAGAGAATATTATTTAGATAGAAACATCGCCACTGATCACTTACCTAGTGCTAAGTATCATTTCATTTTTCATTAATTCCAACTTAATATGTTGTTTTTATCGTGATTCAGCTCATATAGTCTCGACAGAGTTGATAAACATTCTGACAACATTGTTAACTTGTTTAGAGACCAGGAAAGTAATAATATTCGATGATATTCAATCCAGGGAAGCATCCAGATTATTCTTGAAATTCATGATTTTTCCTCGAATTTTATGGTATAGAATTAGGAATAACTCGAAAACGACGCGTTTCATTGAAATAACATGGAAATACATTTATTTTCTCAAATGATTGATTTTTTCAAAGAATGTACTAAAAACCGTTGTAATAAATGCATTTTTACTGGGTGTTTTTTTCCTTTGATTCTTAGTACATTTAATCGTAAACTGACAATTATTACGTAGAGGGAAGCCGTTCTCTATGCGATAACGGCATTTAATAACAGTAACGACGTGCCGAGCAAAAAAAACAAATGACGTTGTCAATCAGAAATGGCCCCGATACATACCTGTCACGACTTCAATTGAACAAATCGTGTGTTCGACATAGATATTTGCCGTCGTGTTAAATGCATTAATGACATTTTCCAGGCTGATGCTTATTTGTTATTTCCCGGATGAAAAAATTCCCAATTACTGTTTCCATTAGTAACGTGGTCCCCCATAGAAAAAGCGAATCCCTGCAGGGACAAAAAACAATTCGACGGAATCAACAGCGCATTCTTCTTTCATTCGATATTTCGCGGATAATGGGTCTGTTCCACATTTTTTTCAGCTCTTTCCGTAGTATTTACGAATTAGCGAAAGTATGTTTTTTCGCTTTTTTTGTTCAACATTTCAGTCAAGTATGTAGTTCATTGTTGAAATTTCAATCTAGTCGACACTGATGGAAATGATGCGAAAAATTGGGCCAATTACGTGCCTGATACGATTCTCTATTGAAATTGAGTTGAAACATTTAGAGAATACTCAAGTACTGACCTTATTTAAATAAGCAGTTGAATTTATTTCATTTATTTTCAATATGGACCAGTAAAAATATATTTTTAATAAAAACTGTGCGTATTAAATGTATAATTTCATGATCCTTGGTATTCAATTTCATCTCCCACACTTGTGGGATTTCATTTTTACTGATCTCCACATCAAACTTCTTTTCATCATCTTGATTTCAGTCTCGACAAAGTTGATATACATTTTGACAACATGGTTAAGTTGTTGAGAGACCAGAGAACTAATAATATTCGATGATATTTAATCCAGGAAAGCATCCAGATTATTTTTTCATGGATTTTTGACACCCTGTATCTTTCGAACGGAACCGAATTTTGAAAAATGGAGAAGGAAAAAAAGTTTCGTTTGATGAGAGGAATCTTCAGTTAAAATATAGGACGAAGAATCACCCTGTATTTTCAAGAATTGAACTACTAGCAGCTTACAATTACTTACATATTCTGTCTCAGTTTCACATTATAATCAAAAGCTCGAAGTTGAAAGTTTCATTCATTACGAAGCTGTATAAACAGGAAAAAGCGGCAGGTTGAGCTCTGCACTAAACTGATGCTGCAGATTAAAGTACTTACTGGACCATTAGATCTCCAGAGATTCCCGTGGAACAGGGGCACAAGGAAAAGTTTCTTTTACCCTCCTTCAAAGAAGAACTCTATAGCACCTGCCTTCCCGTTCATTCTAACAAACTGCTGTCTGAAATATTCAGGGAGTTTTTCGTACTCTGGCGGTTTAGGAGATTAAAATGTTCTTAATAAGGTCAGAAATTTTCATAATTGTGCAATATTAAACTCACGAGTGAGATGATGCGGAGATTTTCGTGTTTTCTTTGTGGATTTGGGAAAACCCTCCGGGATATAACATGATTGTTATACTTCGTTATGATTATTTCCTCTGTTTACACTACGACTGGGATACTGAGAGGCTTCCTGTATTCTAAAGGGAAACATTTAACGATGTTGAGACTTGTTCTGAAGGTGCCTTTGGATAATCGCGAGTTGAAATATTTGTTGTAAATGCGAAAACATCCACTCACAATCAAAACTACATAATTCAGTACTCTGTGTTTTATTCCAAAGCAGTTTATGGAGGTCAACACTAGATATTCAACTTTATTATCAAAAGGTGGGCCTGTAATAGGGAATCTGAATGCATTGAACGAAAGCATCGGAGAATTTCTGGTATAAAAATTAAACAAAGCTATCGAGCTTGTTTATGTTACACTTTTCTCCTCAATTTAGACAACCTCTTTATTGGTCTGCTTATCAGATTCCTGTTCGCAGCGCCATTTATGTTTTTCTGATCTTGTATCTGATTTGAAGAATCAATAGAATTTGTTTCGAATTATTGATCAGAAGTATGCATAATAGATAGAGGAAATCTTCCTTAGTTCTTTTCTTTCGGTTCTTTGAATTTGATATCTTCTTCGGTAGACCAATGCTCTTCTCTTGCTCTCTTCACAGCTTTTTTTTCATGAATATGCTCAAAGATCACGGACGGTTTTGTCGACTGTATCAAATAGAAAATTCTGCATTCACGAATCATGGTTTGAGGGATGGACATAACATTGTATTCCATAAAACAACAGTTATTTCCCACATCAAAAGATCGAATTCTAGAATCATTTAGACAGCATGAACATGAAAGAGGATACTCCCGTTGTTCATAGTGCGTGGTAGACTGCTATCTGCAATGCTTGAACTAAACCTGCAAGAATTGAAGGAACTTCCTGAATATTGCATATCTGCATGTGTCTTTGCCATATCTGAAATGAAGTCCTATTCGATAAGGGATCATAAGCTCATTTGACGGATATTCATCCAATAAGATCTGGGTATATGCACGTGAATTATATAACGCTCCCAAATGATGAATAGAACGTTTAGAATACCACTAATGTCTGGATTTTCGCCTCATCTAACCCTGAGCTATCCTCACTTAATCCATACACAGCTCGCAGCTGCCATCCACGAATAGGCGAAAATTTATCATTTTCTAATCTGTACTGACACCTCTAACTTCCTAGCGTGTATCAAGTGAAACAGATCCCGATTTGAAGGGTATCTGAAACTTCTTGGTTCACATCTAGGAATGTAAGGGAGAGGTGTACGAGATTATCTGTTAGGCCTTGTGGTAAGATGATCCTTTGAGATATTAGCAGGATATTGAAGAGCAGGCATTAAATGCACTTGTGGAGAAGGAAGTATTCCTTCTGGGCATTTTCTGGGGATGAAATCTTTCACAAGTTAATATATAGTAGGAAAAACTATATGGCTGAGAGAATAAGGGTGGAAGCAACTGGAGTAGATGAAGATGGGGCAAAACAAAAGGTGCAGATAGAAGCTGTAACATTCCAAGTTTGTAAATCCTAAGAACTTTATGAAAAAGAGAAAAGGGGCAACCTTGCTCTGAAGAGCTGAGGGTAGAATTACTTTAAAGGGTGTTTTATACTTATATTTTTGGCTTGTGATGTGATCGTCTAGATTGGTAGAACTCTATGTTATGTCGTAGTAATTCAGATTCGTAATAACTCAGATTAGTGAAATATAGGATGGGAAATAATGAGGTAAAAAAGATAAATAATACACTAGATTGGACATAAAGATGGAACAAGAGCCTTTATTCGTCCAGCACCATAGTTCGAAGAACCATAGCCATATGAAGGAAAAACGAACGAGAATCAATTGAAACTCAAAGCAAAAAACCTTCTAGCATTACAGATGATACGTTTACAATCCATAGAACAATCTATATATATATATATAAGAAAGATGTTGGTTACACCATTTATAACTCAAGATCGTATGGACTGTTTGTTATGAAACTTCATATATGGATTCGTCTACGGTCTGTTTATTATAAAATACAATAAAACTTTGAAAAGATCGATGAAAATTTCACTCATACAGGAAATACTTTTCCTTCTTTTGAGTAAGGTCACTAGGTGTCGCTACAGCTTAGATTGCGATGTAAACATATAGTGTGTAATTTGGGTTGCCTCCAACTCTGCGCTGTTGACCAAAACCAAAATGTCTTAGCGTAGGAGTGCAGATCTCTAAAATGATTAGATTTCGTTGAGATATGAAGGAAAATTCGTTCTTACCACTTCAAGTGGCGCTATTCACACATTATGACTGATTGTTCTATACTATACTAAACTGGTTATTAGTTATTTTTACAGTTTTATTTATTCAAAACAAAATAAGGTAATCGTGAAGGTACTATATTTGAATTATTACCATTAGATGGCGATGTATAGAACTTATAGTACCATGAAAGGCCAGATCAAGAAGCGAATGAATGTCACAGTGATTTTTAATCGAAATGTCAAGTAAATCGGATTTTGGCGATCGGTTTCAATCGTGAATTGTCCATTCTCATCAACTCTCATAATTGAAATGTTTTCGAATTCCTGATTAGCCAACATTGAGCGAATATTAGAAAAGTTTCGTTTTTTCCACTTCAGAAAGCGCAATTCACAAAATAAGTTCTAATTTTATTAGTTGGTTCTTATATTTGAATTCATTGTGGTGAACGTCAAGAAGGAAAATAAGAAAATGCCTGTTGAAGCTTACAGTACTATAGACATAGACAAAGTACTTCAATTCAAATTTTCAGCGTTGTATTGGCAGAACTAAAGTGGTTTATACAGTGATCGAGTGATCAGAGGTAATTCATCATTGGAACTATTTCTCATCCATACAATTCGATCGGGATTTATATTTGCATTCGTGTTGTCATTCATTACATGATAGGCACTGCAATGAACTGTGAAGCATTTAAAACAAAATGTTATATGTTCAACAATTGGATACCACTTGAATGAGGAGAATTTTTTTCGTGCGAATAACAATAGTACTAAAATTCACCGTATTTAGGCGAAACAAAGTTCGCCGGGACAGCTAGTTATTAATAAGACGAGCACTGGTGATATGTTCAATATGGAGCTTCCTATACTCCGGTAAGGTTATTACTGGCACAATTGTGATAAAAAGCAGAATACAATACATCCAAAGGTTATAGGCATATAGAGTGTGTCACCTTATTGTTGCGTAAAGCTTTTACAGTTCCATGTGTAAGAATCCTTCCTTCCAAGTGTGTGTGTGTGTGTGATTTTATTCGCGTTGGTTTGGAAGTGGACAATAAACTCTTTAGATTTCCTGTTGACTGATGAACGGTGGACCCGGGGCGAAGCAATCCAGTCTAGGATACTTGCCCGGCTCACCAAGGCCAATGACCAAGGCTTGTTCGTCTACAGAACTCTCTGAGGGAAGTCTCCTCCACGATGCTAGGGAGGATGTTTTCCTTAGGCACATGCGATGTAAACAGTTTACATTAGACCTCCAAACCATGTTTTCCCTGTACGTGAAATATTATACTAAAAGCAACAACTCCAATGCGTATACCATAATGTCGAGTGAATAGTTAAATGCGGAGTAGGTCTTACGAACAGTATAAGAATATCCCAAATGGGTTGGTAGCAGAACAGAGTTCTACAATATTCAATAGAAATGCAATAATAAAGGAGAACAAGCTTACGTGAGGTTAAATCCTGTGTAATCAAACAGAGTTATTTAAAATGGGGAGTGTACATACCAGATAACAAACAAGCGTCTTTAAAATATACTAAAAATGGAGGATTCCTAGAAGAGGAACTCCATTTCAAAGGAACACTATTGTGAACCAGAATGAAAGTGAAAACAGACAGCAGCTGAGTGAAAGTGAAGTAAAAGAGGCCCTCCCATTCGTTGTCGTTTCGGAGGTTAGTTTTTCTTCCACAGAATCGTATTTCATCGATGGTTACAGAAGAACGAGTTTACTTCTTGGTGGATCTTCGATATGATTAAAATCTCCCATTTATAAAGATGCGGATTGCCTAAAGTATTGCTTGAAGTCGTACTAATATTCATCCTCCATAGAATTATAAAATAATATCAAATAAGTTAATTCAACGTAGTTCCACGTTTCGACAATAGACGTTGCAAAGTTGGAAGCCATGAAGTAGTCTGGCAACGGTGCATTTTATTTTATGGTTAGGAAATTCGGATATATTACAAAGCAAAGATGAGTCCTTGGATATGGTGCTGAAGGAGTAGAAGCTGACCAGCTTTTGGTTGTCTCTGCTTCTAGTGCCTACGACAAAAAACAATAAGCATCTCAATTGGTCGAAACGTTGCCCACAAGAATGAAAGATCTCAGAGCCCTGGAACTGGATGAATGGGTGTATCTTTGGACTCATCCCAATTATCTTGATACAGAGGGACGTGATAGGCCACCAGGTCATAATAAATTACAAGTAGACATTATTTCTAACTTGATTTGTCTTTCTTATTGAATTCCACCTGGAAGTTAATCTCAGTGATTACCTTCTCCATTGACTGAGAACCATACGGTGCACCGTGAGGTTTTTTGGGAGTGATATATTGAAATACAGAAACAGAAAGACAGATCAACTCGAAAACAGCAAACGCACATGTCCATCAAGTTGAATAGTCTTCAAGAAACGAGCTTCTTCCTGTTCTCTCTGATGAAGACAAATGGTGAAGGGACCTTTGGCAGATTGCTTCATGCTAGATTCTTGATATCATCTAATATGACGAAAAAAATGTCAGAGAATAATAATAAGCCAAGATAGAGCTTTGGTGACTCGATAAATCATCAAGGTGTTATTCGGGGACGAGACCAGACTCCTCCCTTATCCCTGGGAAATATCTGGATAGTTCTCTGGTATGTACATTTTTCTCCGTCTAAAATAACTCTGTTTCTATTCACAGGATTTGATCTCATGTAAGCTTATTCTATCTTATTATTGCATTTATATTGAATGTTGTGGAACTTCGTTCTACTACTATCAATCCCTGTGGAATATTCTTATACATCTGATAAGAACTACTGCACATTCAACTATTCACTCGACATGATGGTATACGCATTGGGGTTGTTGCTTTTAGGATAATATTTCACGTACATGGAAACATGGTTTGGAGGTCTAAGGTAAACTGTTTACATCGCCTGTGCCTAAGGAAAACATCCTCCCGAGCATTGTGGAGGAGACTTCCCTCTGAGAGTTCTATAAACGAAAATCCTCAGCAAAACAAGCCTTGGTCATTGGCCTTGGTGAGATGGGCAAGTATCCTGTTCTTTCTGATGAAGACAAATGAAGAAGGCAACCTTTGGCAGATTGCTTCATGCTAGATTCTTTATATGATGAAAAAAATGTCAGAGAATAATAATAAGCCAAGATAGAGCTTTGGTGACTCGATAAATCATCAAGGTGTTATTCGGGGACGAGACCAGACTCCTCCCTTATCCCTGGGAAATATCTGGATAGTTTCGTCTGTTCGCGCGTGTGTGCCGCACGCTCACTAAACCACTGTTGAAATTATGAAGATTGATGGGCGTGTTCTGGCGTAGATACTTTATTGCCTTCATAAGTTCGAAGGATGCGGCGATAAATATGAATGAGCGGCTTGTTTGTGTGCCTTTTGATGTGCGGTACGTGAAGGGGAAGAATAACAAATTTGCAATCTTTATTTGTTCCTGATTTGGGAGAGGGAGAACTTCCTGTTACAGCGAAGTGAAGGAAGAACAGAATTACGTCGATGTGGTAATGGATAAAGTTGCTCAGGAGTTTCGATATAACTTGAGAACTCGGGGATGTAACACTTTTTTATTGTTTTATAGGCTTTCTGAAGGGGATGATTGAATTTGTGGAGAGAATGATGGAGAAAATTTTTAATAATCAGAGAGACGGTTTCGTCAGATTCAAGAATAAAGGTTGTAACATTCCAAGTTTGTAAATCCTAGGAACATTATGAAAAAGAGAAAAGGGACAACCCTGCTCTGAAGAGCTGAGGGTAGAATTACGTTTAAGGGGGGTTTATACTTATATTTTTGGCTTGTGATGTGATGGTCTAGATTGGTAGAACTCTATGTTATGTCGTAGTAATTCAGATTCGTAATAACTCAGATTAGTGAAATATAGGATGGGAAATAATGGGGTAAAATAATACACTAGATTGGACATAAAGATGGAACAAGAGCCTTTATTCGTCCAGCGCCATAGTTCGAAGAACCACAGCTATATGAAGGAAAAACGAACGAGAATCAATTGAAACTCAAAGCAAAAAACCTTCTAGCATTACAGATGATACGTTTACAATCCATAGAACAATTATTAATAAGACGAGCACTGGTGATATGTACAATATGGAACTTCCTATACTCCGGTAAGGTTATTACTGGCACAATTGTGATAAAAATCATAATCCAATACATCCAAAGGTTATAGGCATATAGAGTGTGTCACTTTATTGTTGCGCAGCGCTTTTACAGCTCCATGTGTAAGAATCCTTCCTTCCAAGTGTGTGTGTGATTCTATTCGCGTTGGTTTGGAAGTGGACAATAAACTCTTTAGATTTCCTGTTAACTGATGAAGGGTGGACCCGGGACGAAGCAATCCGGCCTAGGATACTTGCCCGGCTCACCAAGGCCAATGACCAAGGCTTGTTTTACTGAGGACGTTCGTCTACAGAACTCTCAGAGGGAAGTTTCCTCCACGATGCTAGGGAGGATGTTTTACTTAGGCACAGGCGATATAAACAGTTTACCTTAGACCTCCAAACCATGTTTCCCTCGTACGTGAAATATTATACTAAAAGCAACAACTCCAATGCGTTGGAATTCCTTTCACGGTCATCTTTGTACTTATATGATGACAATATAAAAAACGAGTGTAAACGTTTGAAACTCGATATTTCACGTGCGGTTGAACAAGAAAAACAGACTTTTATTCTTGACGAAATTAATGATAGCACGAATAAAAACAGGACCATATGGAAAATAATTAAATCTATTAAATCAGAATGTTCCCCTCGACTGGACCTGAAATTAGAAATGGGTGGACATATGATTACTAATACCGCGGATGTATGTCGCGAGTTCGGCAAGTTTTTTGCAAATTCTGCGAAGAATATGGTAGACGAATATTTTCCGGACTTAGACGAAGTTGAATGCACGACCACGAGATGTAGAGTTGCGGAATCTATGTATTTCGATCCCATCACACCTAGTGAAATACATGAACTTATCAACGCGCTACCAAATAAGCGTTCCACAGGCGTAGATGAGATTCCGGTGTCGGTTCTGAAATATTCCGTTGATATAATCAGTCATTATATTGCGGATGCTATCAATGCTTCCGTGTTGGGGGGTGTTTTCCCGGATGTTTTGAAAACCGGTCGCACAATACCTCTACTTAAAAAGCACAGCCCCACTGATATTAACAACTATCGACCTATTACAATCGTTGGAATTTTTTCCAAAATTTTCGAGAAAACAATGGCCCGTCGGCTCGTGAATTTTCTTGAAAGAGGTGGGTTGCTGTCGGAGTCTCAACACGGCTTTCGGCCAAACAGGTCTACGAACACGGCTGTGGCCGACATTGTTCAGCATATATCCTCGGGTATGGACAGAGGGGAATTCGTGATAATGCTCTGCTTCGATCTGCGTAAGGCATTTGATTGTCTCAATGCAGATTTTGTGTCCGAGAAGATGGAATATTTGGGTATAAGAGATTTCTTGAATCGGTGGTTGACATCCTTCTTGAGGGATCGCTCAATTGTTGTATCCGTTGATCGCGAGCGGTCCGATATTTTCACGGTACCTATTGGCACCCCACAAGGTAGTGTGTTGGGGCCCTTGCTATTCTCAATGTTGATTAATGACTTACCTGAGTTCATTACCGAAGGCAAGGTGTTCCTTTATGCCGACGACACATCAATAGTTGTCAGTGATAGGTGTCGTGACCGTTTACTTGAAAAGTGTCAGACAGTCATTGATCAGTTTGATGACTGGTGCGCGCGAAACAGACTCATTATAAACTCAGAGAAGTCAACAATAGTTGAGTTCCATAATCAGTATAGGGAACCATTTTTGCGGTCACTCGGGTTCAGGGGGAGCGTTTTAACCGCATCATCTCAGGTTAGCCTTCTCGGCACTATATTGGACAGTAATCTAAAATGGTCTGCTGAGATAAATAAAATCTGCAAAAAATTAAATAAATGCTACTACACCCTGTATAATGTGCGAAAATTTATTGGCACGGAGGCTGCACTGACCTATTACTTTTCGAACATATTTTCATTGCTGCGGTACAATGTTGTCGTCTGGGGGGCGGCCGTGGACTGGAGGAGTGTTTTCATTGTTCAGAAACGCATTTTGAGGTTGCTCTTTGGCATCGATTCGAGATCGTCCGTCAGACCCGCTCTCATTGCTCATGGTTTGTTATCGTTTCCTTGTATTTATATGTATTATTTACTTGTCTTTGTTCACGATATTAAGAAAAATTTGACAAAACGATCTGAGTGTCATAGATATTCTACTAGGAGTGCGCATAAGTTATGTATACCAAAGCACTCTCACTCTTTCCATGAACGATCTCCATATCATGCAGGTATTAAATTGTATAATTTGTTACCCTGCTCTCTCACTAGGTTGAGCGCCAGGGCGTTCAGAAGAGGTCTGAAGTCGTGTCTCATAGAAAATTGTTTTTATAGTGTTGAGGAGTTCGTTCATTATTGTTCTAATTAAATAAGTTTTTCGACTACATTTGTTATATGTATTTGTGTATGAGTCTATATGGTTTTACTTCATTTCGATTTGGACATACCATGTATTTGTTGATGGTCAATAAATTATTATTATTATTATTATTATTATACCATAATGTCGAGTGAATAGTTAAATGTGCAGTAGGCCTTACGAACAGTATAAGAATATTCCAAATGGGATGGTAGCAGAACAGAGTTCCACAATATTCAATAGAAATGCAATAATCAGATAGAATAAGCTTACATGAGATTAAATCCTGTGAAATGAAACAAAGTTATTTGAATGTAAATACCAGATAACAAAGAAGCGTCTTCAAAATGTACTAAAATGGCGGATTCCTATAAGAGGAACTCCATTTCAAAGGAACACTATTGTGAACCAGAATATGAAAGTGAAAACAGACCGCAGCCGAGTGAAAGTGCTGTAAAAGAGGGCCCTTCCATTCGTTGTCGTTTTGGAGGTTAGTTTTTCTTCCACAGAATCGTATTTCTTCGATGGTCACAGAAGAACGAGTTTACTTCTTGGTGGATCTTTGATATGATTAAAATCTCCTATTTATAAAGATGCGAATGGCCTGAAGTATTGCTTGAAGTCGTTCTAATATACATCATTCATAGAATTATAAAATAATATCAAATAAGTTCATTCAACGTAGTTCCAAGTTTCGACAATAGACGTTGCAAAGTTGGAAGCCATGGAGTCTGGCAACGGTGCATTTTATTTTATTGCAGGGTATGAAATTCAGATATGTTACAAGGTACGAATATCATTCTGCCCCTCTGGCTTATTATAGTACTTTATCTCACGGAACCAATTCACTTTATGGATACAAAACTAACGGGTTCCAGCTCGGGGAAAAAAATGGAAAATTCAATGATGTATCACGCTAACATTTGAATAAACGGGAAATATACCTTCTGTATAAAAATTACCCGGAATTGTAAAAAAAAACACATAAATTTAAATTTAATCATCAATATTTATTTTGTCTCCTTCAAAATAGTCCCCATTGCTTACAATACAACTATGATATCGGCGAACCCACTTTTCCATGCACCGCTCATACGCCGCCAAAGGTATGGCCTTCAGTTCTCGTTGCGAATTTGTTTTGATGGCTTCAATGGACTCAAAACGCGTTCCACGTAGGGGCAATTTGAGTCTTGTGAATAGAAAAAAGTCGCACGGAGCTAAGTCAGGTGAATACGGCGGTTGTTCGATGGTATTTATTGAGTTTTTGGTCTTGTATTCCTTAATAATTATGGCTCGGTGCGACGGCGCGTTATCATCATGCAAAATCCACGAATTGTCTTTCCATAAATCTGGCCGTTTACGACGAACATTCTCACGCAAACGCCTCAATACACCCAAGTAATACTCCTTATTCACTGTCTGTCCTTCAGGAAGAAATTCTGAGTGCACAACACCACGATAATCGAAGAAAACAGTGAGCAAAACTTTAATTTTCGATCGACTTTGACGTGGTTTTTTCGGACCGTCTTTGAATGATTTGTACCAATCGTATGCTTGTGTTTTTGACATACAATTATCACCAAAGGCTTTTTTTAACATTTTCAATGAATCGGCACAAGAAAATTCGTTTGCAAGACAAAATTTGAGGCAAACTCTTTGATCAACTATTTTTTCCATTGTAAAATTCGCAGAGCACTTTTGAGGTCGACTGATACTGACAGCTGTTGTAAACACACTAGTTGACAGATCGCGCTCAAATTTGGCTTGGTAATAAAGGAAGGTCCTACCAATTTTAAGAAAAAAAAATTACCGATTCCTTTTTGGCGGTTCATTTAAATAACATTTTCCGGGTACTTTTTATACAGAGAGTATAATCTTTCGGGACAAGAATTCCCCCTCTCCATTGACCCTGCACAATTGGCGCCCAACGCACGAAACGACGAAGCTCAACAGCTCACCATCTGATTGAAACAGCTCCAGTACCCCCATAAAGACTGATTGTGTTGCTAAAAGACATTCAAACTTTCTTCATCCACTTCCACCCGGTGGAAACTTCCAATACAAGTTACGCGAGAATTTTCCGACTACCTCGGACATTCCGAATGCATCCTGCACCACTGCGAATTAAATTTATGCGGGGCCAGAATGTGTCGGGAATTTTGAAACGGCCAACGTAGATTTCCACAGGAAGTAGGGCGAAACTTTGCGGATATATTGGGAAAACTGGTTCGTGTTTTCCCTCCTCATATAGAATGTATGAAAGGAGATGCCTCACACGAATCTCAAGTCGACGCCGACGAAAGTCGAGGAGATGAATGTGAAATTTTGGTGTTTCGGCGTGATTTTGTGGCAGAATACCTTAGCAGTAGTGGTTTAAAGGTCATTTTTTGAAGAGGAAACAATGAAAAAGAACAAAATAGGTGTTTTCATGTCCATTAGCTCAAGAAACCCCTGGTGATAACGTTCTCACTTAATACCTTCTAGATTTCTCCGGTTTCACTTTTATTTCTGGTTCACAATGGCGTTCCTTCGAAATGGAATTCCTCTTCCAGGAATCCGCCATTTTAGTATATTTTAAGGCGCTACCCTTGTTCTCTGGTATGTACATTTTTCACCATCTGAAATAACTCTGTTTCTATTCACAGGATTTGATCTCATGTAAGCTTATTCTATCTTATTATTGCATTTCTATTGAATGTTGTGGAACTTCGTTCTACCACTATCAATCCCTGTGGAATATTCTTATACATCTGATAAGAACTACTGCACATTCAACTATTCACTCGACATTATGGTATACGCATTGGAGTTGTTGCTTTTAGGATAATATTTCACGTACATGGAAACATGGTTTGGAGGTCTAAGGTGAACTGTTTACATCGCCTGTGCCTAAGGAAAACATCCTCCCGAGCATTGTGGAGGAGACTTCCCTCTGAGAGTTCTGTAAACGAACATCCTCAGAAAAACAAGCCTTGGTCATTGGCCTTGGTGAGATGGGCAAGTATCCTACGAAAGGATTGCTTCGTCCCGGGTCCAACGTTCATCAGTCAACAGGAAATCTAAAGAGTTCATTGTCCACTTCCAAACCAACGCGAATAGGATTACACACACTAACTAGGAAGAAAGGATTCTTACGCATGGAGTTGTAAGAGCGCTGCGTAACAATAAGGTAACACACTCTATATGCCCATCACCTTTGACCAACTGTAGCTGTATTATATTTTGCTGTTCATCATGATTGTGCCAGTAACCATCTTACCGAGGTATAGGAAGCTCCATATTGTACATACCACCAGTTCCTGTCTTGATTGATTGATAAGCTGACGAACAAGAGACCGGGTTAGCGCTTGGCCTCCCTGTGACACTGCGACCAACTTGGGTCTATTGTATCACTCTTTCGTCAGTGGTTCCTCACGAGAATAGGTTTGTGTCCTTTATCAGGTTCAGTAGCCTTTTTATGAGGTTTTTCGGATTCATTCCCGTTTCCGGATTGATTTCACCGAAGATTCTGTGGCGCCTTCTTCCCAAGGCGTCGCATTCAAAAATTATGTGAGAGGCTGTTTCTTCCTCTTCACCGCAGAGTCTGCAATCCACGGGTTCTCCAAGTATTCCTATGGTGTTCAGGTGTTTTCTAAGGCCTCAGTGTCCCGTCAGTAGACCTACTATTATACGTGCCTTTGTTCTGTTTAGATTCAAAAAGTCAGCTGTCAAGGTTTGGCTTGTGCGTCCTACCATGGCTTTGCTGTGTGTTTGCCCGTCGCTCTGTTCCCAGTGTTGTCAGTGTCTTTGCTTTATCCACTCCTCAATCAGGGTCCTGCATCGGTTTTTGCTGATTCCAAGCACATGTTCTGGCCCTGTGAATGGCGTTTCGGATGCTTGTCTTGCCCGCTATTCCCTTGTGATCTGGCACCCACATCAGAGTGACCTTGTTGTGTTTAGCCAGCTCCAGAAGGTCCTGGAGGCATTCCCAGACGAGTCTAGACTTTATCTGTGTCGAGTTGAGAGCTTCGATGGCGCTCTGGCTGTCAGAGAGAATGTGGATGTATTTTCTTTGGTAGCCACTTTCCAGGTTCTTCTGTATTCATGTCCTAATGGCATGTGTTTCAGCTTGAAATATCGTGGCGTGTCTTACATATAATTGTTCTGTGGATTTATAACATGTCATCTTTAATGCTAGAAGGGTTTTTGGCTTTGAGTTTCAATGATAAATTGAATCTCGTTCGTTTTTCCCTTCATAGGCTATGGTTCCTCGAACTATGGCGCTGGACGAATAAAGTTCCACCTTTGTGTCCAATCAAGTGTTTTATTTATCTGATTTCACCTCATTATTTCCCATCCAATATTCCACCAATCTGAGTTATTACGAATCTGAATTACTACGTTATAACATAGAGTTCTACCAATCCATACGATTAGATCACAAGCCAAAAATATAAGTATGAAATCCCCTTTAACGTAATCGTAACTTTAGCTAGCTCACCCGAGCAACAAATTTATCTGCTTTTTTATTTCCAGAGATAGGCGCATGCGCCGGGCACCAGAAAACATTGAGAGTGTTATCTGAACCAAGCGTCCGCAGAGCCTCTCTTGTCTTTAAAGTCGTGAAGTATACAAGACAATATCGCCATATATTGCTATGTAAAAGAACCTTAGATATTAAGTTAGAGTTATCAAATTAGGCAACCATTAATACTGTTGAGGAAATCATGAGTAAACTGTTCACTTCTCCAATAACTTTTACATAATATGTCCACTTAATTGGTTGGCAATAATAGATCCTAAAAAACGCAGTTTTTCCCAACATCACAGACAAAATTTATTGAAGAGCCTATGAATAGCCATCCAGTTGGAATTACCCTATACAAGCCCTCATATCTATTCTGTTTTAAAAAGAGAGGTCCCATTAAACTTCGCTGGTAATTTTTCTCTCGGCAATTTGCCGTTAGTTTTTTCCTTTTTCCCGAAAAGTTTCGCTATCATTCTCGAACAATACTGCAGCACTATGAAAGGAAACTAAGTGATAAAAAATTAAAAGCAGCCATAATGCCCCATCAATCAAACCATACAGCCCTTCACGAGACAGCGAATATGGGGTATATCCACTCGGAAAAGAGCAACATAGTTTAATAACAGCGATGTTCTGGGCGGAAAATTCCGAAAAGGAAAATTCCAATCCATTCGTTTGTTAGTTTGAAAAATATTTATAGGGAAGAGTGATGCGCTGGGATATGGGGCTTTCATCGATTTTCCACACCCCTGCATCACGGCACTGGCATCTCTCTGATTGGGAATCTGTTGGTATTTCCGTTTTCTATTCCACCTTTTTTTATTTTGCGGAATATCGCAGTTCTGCAATGGGGACTGAACTGAGCGATATTTGAACCATTCCAATTGGAATTGAATAAACAAAATCGAAGGAGTTCCTCGCAATGCTGATAGATATACAGAACGGACAAAACTTAAAGTGAAAAATGAAAACATTGAACAAGATATTGTTTCAAGGTTCAGCTGCAACAAAAAACACAAGCCTTTTTTCAAGGGATAAGTCTTGTTGCGTATCAATTTGGGTGATTTTGAAACACCTTAAGAAGTGAGCCCACTATTTTACAGACCGAAAAACTGTTTACATAAGCACTAAGGGGTGTCTTAAGATGGACCTTCAGGAACTATTATCTTGTAACATTCCAGACTTTGAAAGTAAAGTAATATTATTTGAAAGGACCCCGCACTTTCCTTATGGTGAAGTGCTTTCCGTCAAATGTTCTATAACTTGGGTATAATGTAGTACTCGACCTACTGATCAAAAGTGTCCCTGGCCCCAACTCAATCCTATGACTAGTTTTTGAGATACAGGGTGTTGAAGTTGAGAATTACCCACTTTTCCTATGCTCGTATCTCGGGGAACAGAATCGAATGAACTTCAATTTTTCTCAAGAAACATTTCATTACATCCCCAGGGAGAGGAAACAACCATATAGAGGAATATGACCGAAAATCGTTACGAATACAGGGTTATCCATAATTGAATGCTTTCGCTTTGCAATGCGAAACACACAATTTGACCCAAGAGGAATGTGCCCAAGCGGTAGTTTTGCGAGAAGAAGGGTGGACATACACAAGAGTTGCAGAAAGGTTTGGAGTTTCCCATACAAGTGTGTCCAGAATGTTGCAGCGTTTCTGGGAGACAGGTATGAATGTCCGAAGACCAGGACAGGGTAGACCACGGGTAAAAACTGCCATTCAAGAACGTTACTTGAGAGTTTCTTCGTTGAGACAACGGTTTGCAACCGCTCGCCTCCTCCAAAATCAGCTTGAGCTAACTCATGAGGTGCAAATTAGCACTCAGACAATAAGAAATCGCCTCAGAGAATATGATTTAAGGCCTCGTGTCGCGGCAAGAGGCCCAGCTCTTACCCCAGCCCATCGAAGGGCGCGTTTGGATTTTGCGAGAGAGCATATCCATTGGAAAGAGGCCGATTGGGAAAGAGTTCTCTTCACAGATGAGTCTAGATTCTGCCTCTAACATTGTGATCGACGTTCCCTTGTATACAGACGTCCACATGAAAGATATGCTCAGTGCAATTTCCTGAATACTACTGGTTTCGGGGGAGGATCGATTATGGTATGGGGTGGAATATCTTTGACTGCTCGCACAGACCTACTCGTCGTTGAAGAGCATGTAGTGCCATTTGCCCCATACATTGGTGAAAATTTCATTTTTATGGACGATAATGCCAGACCCCATCGTGCGCGCATCGTTCAGGAGTACCTTGAAGAGGTTGAAGTCTCTCGAATGGAATGGCCAGCAATAAGTCCAGATCTCAATCCGATTGAGCAGGTTTGGGACAACCTGAATAGAAGGCTGAGAAGTTCAGAAAATCATTCAGCTATACTCTTAATGACTCAGGAATCCAACTCGGAGAAATCTGAGAAGGATTAGATCAGAACATTTTAAGATCACTCATTTTGAGTATGAACCGAGCTGTAATTAACTTAAGGGGTGGAAATACCAAGTATTAAATCACTTATCAGCATTTCAGTATTTTGAAAATTGTTCATTTCTCTTCTTTCACATAAGATTCGGTGAAATCCTGAATTTTTCTTCCATTTAATGTATCTTGTTTCGTTCAAAACCTTCCCGAGAGAACATAAAAAATAAGTTATAAAGTCAATGTAGAGTTAACTTTCATTAAAATTGAGATTTTCAGAATGTGCGTTAATTTTTTTGCGCAGTGTAAATGTGAAAAAAAAAGTCTCACCTTTAAATACAACCTGCATGTTATTCCCATCTCTCAACTTATTATGTCACGATTGTTGTTATTTTTCAGAAAAATGGTCTTTTGCCCTCAAGAATCTATATTGAAAATAGATGTACAAGTCAAAGACCCATCCTGTATAATGGATCATGTTTTATTGATAGGCGTGGAAAACCTAAATATCCTTTCAGGTCAACGGTGCGAAAATATCACCTCAATTCCTGTCACATTATGCAATATGCACATCGATAAAAAGGGAATAAAAACTGGGACCATAACCATGCGACCCTCCTCAACATGAAAGTCGTCTCAACAATGCTCTCCTCACATCCCGAAATTCAGCTCGGAAGTGCGAGGATAGGTCGAGAATGCCGATGCAAATGCGGGGTCCAGAACGTCACTTCTTGAAATTCAGCTGGAAATAATATCGCGAAGGTCGGCAAAATTCAATTCCGTCCACTGGAATCGCGTAACCCAATTTTATCTTTTTCCTCGTCTCCTCTTCAGAGTAACGTGTTTCGCAGCATTAAAAGTGCTCGGTATGGAAATCGTGTTCTAGGTGTCCACTTTGTTGTTTCCAGTGTTCTGCAGGGGAATTGGTTAGTGGGTTTATCTCTAGTTTCATTTTTGGAACGTGCGTATAACGAATGATTAGACACCTGAAGTCTTGGCACAATACGAACTCAAGTCTCTGCCCAACACGAACTAAAGGCTCTGCATGAGTCGAACAGAAGTCTCAGCAATCTATTGAACGCAATATGTTATCCTATCTACTGCTCTATGCATGGTTACCGTTCCTAGCTACAGTGGAGATGGTTGGGGTTCTCACTAAATTTAACAGATCTATGGGCAATAGTACTCGCTTCGGCGGTACATTTACTAAAATCTTGATATGATTTCAGACTACATGCAACCCCTATACTCATTCGAAAAACCATTCAAAACACAGCTCGACTGGAACAGATGGGACTCGAGTATAGCATCACAATCATTTGCAGAAATAGTCTGGTACACAGACGGTTCTAAGACAGACGAAGGAACAGGAGCGGGAATACACGGAGTGAGGCCAAGAAGGGACTACATAATACCTCTCGGCAAACACGCCACGATATTTCAAGCTAAAACACATGCCATTAGGACATGCATACAGAAGAACCTGGAAATTGGCTACCAAAGAAAACACATCCACATTCTCTCTGACAGCCAGAGCGCCATCAAAGCCCTCAACTCGACACAGATAAAGTCTAGACTCGTCTGGGAATGCCTCCAGGACCTTCTGGAGCTGGCAAAACACAACAAGGTCACTCTGATGTGAGTGCCAGGTCACAAGGGAATAGCGGGCAAAGAAAAAGCAGACCAGTTAGCAAGACAAGCAACTGAAACGCCACTCACAGGGCCTGAACCTGTGCTTGGAATCAGCAAAAACCGATGCAGGACCCGGATTGAGGAGTGGATAAAACAAAGACACCGACAACACTGGGAACATAGCGACGGGCAAACACAGCAAAGCCATGGTAGGACACACAAGCCAAAACTTTTTGAATCTAAACAGAACAAAGGCACGTATAATAGTAGGTCTACTGACGGGACACTGCATTGTACAAAAATAACTAGATACACAGAAAACACTCACAAGAAAGGAATCGAACCTATGCTTCTAGACATACCCTGATTTTAGGGGTTTATTCCACGTTATCGTCTTGTGTGAAAATCACCCAGGAATGCACGAATGATACCAATCTTGATGAAAAACTCCCATTCACACCTCGAGGTAAAGTGTATAAATCCTCTTTCCAGTGTGATACTGATAAACTGAGCCGGCTGTGACCTAACCTTCCCATATAGGTACTTCATATATTTCGTCAACAAATAAATAACACGTAACAACTTACTAAAGTCTTTGCACGACACGAACTAAAGTTTGTTCTCAATACGAACTGATATATCTGCACAACACGAACTAAAGTCTTTGCAAGACATGAACCAAAGTCTTTGCACGCCACGAACTGAAGAGTTGGTACAGCACGAACTAAAGTCTTTGCACGACCTGAAGTTATGTCTTCGACCTACATGAACTGAAGTCTTTGCACGTCACGAACTGCAGTCTTTGCACTCCACGAACTAAAGCATCTGCACGACACGAACTAAAGTCTTTTCCTGACACGGACTAAAGTCTTTGCACGGCTCGAACTGAAGTCTCTGTAGAGCACGAACTTAAGTCTTTGCACGACCTGAACTTGTGTCTTCGACCGTTTTACTGCAATATTAAAACCAATCAATTTCTTCATACATCGTATTACAAATTGATGTCGAAATCCTCTATCCTCGAGTATCTAAAATTGGCTGATGCAAGAAGGGGAGTTTTAATCTCAGTAGCCGAATAATTAACTATAGCGCAGTAATTGAGACATTCCAGAGAGAGGGCTAAATTGCCGTGCTCAGGTATCAGACCTGCAGGCGCCCAAAGAAATCCATTCGTTCTGACATAAATTAGTTTCAATCCCAATTTTCCACTGGAATCCACGAATGCCCCGGAACTTAACCGGTGTTAGCTTTTATCCAGGAGAAATTCAATAAATTCTTCGATGTTTTCCAGTATTTCGAGTTTAATTAGTATAAAACGCTATTAAAACGGAAAATGAATGTACCCAGTGGCGGGCTTTTTTTTCGTTTTGCCCTGCAGTTAGAGCGACTTGTTGGAATTGGTATCTCGATTCTTGTGCTCCAGTTCATGATGGCTTCGTACAGTCTGGAATTAAACTGATGCTTTATTAATGATCGGACTTTGTGAAATTTGCCGCTTCTGCAGTGAACAAAAGTTGATGGATGGCAGAGTTGAAATGTTTGGAGGTGATTGAGCCTGTAGAAGTGGGAACGAGTATGATGAATTTGAAATTCTTGTTGAAAATGAAAGAAGATCATCCAAATGAACAAAATTTGTTTTAATATTGCTAAATCTGCTTGAACTTTATTTATTTGTATCCCTTTACCACCTCAGCTAACTGAATCGATTTTGTATTCAGCATTGACGTCACGTCTATGTCGTTCTTACATTGAAAAAGTTCTGAACTTCCCTGGCGTAAAAACAATGAAGTGAAAAACTCTCTTGGTGAGAAACGAAATTAATTTCCTCTAAAAAGATTAATTCATCTTTTCAACGAAAAACCTGAAGTAGTGGGATACTGTCGGGAATTGAGAGAAATTTCTTGTTAGTGGAGACAGAAAAGAATGCATTGATGGACATGAAGAGAATTGAAATGAAAATGAAGAGGAAGATTCTCAATTTATCTTTCGATGAGACGATTTCGTTTCAGATTCATTATTTAAACAGGATATTGTTTTTTTGGATGTGTGATATTATTTCGTTCATTTCCTCCAATTGATTTCTGCTTTTGAATTGATAGAGCGATGCTTCATTTGGAAAATAAAATTGAAACTTAGTATTTCATGTACCCAGTGCCTTCACCATTTTGTACGCCCGATAAAAATATCAGGACACATGGATAATGGAGATAGTTCTCAATTACAATGATAACATATTCAGGGAGTTCATAAATTGGAGGTACAAATGATGAGGAAATATTAAGGTGCAGACACATTGTTGTCACGTCACGTCACATCACGTCATCTTCCCAAAATGTGCAACCACGATAATGCATGGAACTTAGACCATAGGAAGAGAGACACACCTTTCAATAATAAATAGTGAAGCCAAATCATCAGAACTAAACTGGGTGATTGTAATACTACGGAATCAAAATGTAGTTAAAATTTTTGCAACATTGTATCTGCTGTCACGTTATAGCACTGAAAGCACGCAAGATCTCTGTATTCCGCAAATTTACATTTTCTGTATGCACGTGATTTTACGTCTAATATTATGTGAAATGTCATTCTGACATACATTTGAAACCGATCTGGGTGCTCATTCAATAATTATTGAATTAATTGATGGAATTCCCCCACTTCCTCTGTTCGTTGATTCATTTGGTAAATCGAATCCCTTCTATGAGAATCACCAGCAACTGTAAAAGCAGCTATAATCTCCATATCTTCTTCCCATTTCCTCGCGTGAGCTCACGTGACGTGACAACAGTTTGTATGCACCTTAAAGGTGCATATAAATTTTTTTCGAAATACGGTGTGTACTAGGGAGGAAGTGTTTCTTCTTATTCCAACTGGATTTTTATGACAATTTTGATCTCGCCAGAATCGTTAAAGATTTTTCCTCAAAGCTTCTTTTTATATTTTTTCAAACTAACAGTGGCTCTCCATGAAAAAGGTTTGGAGGCCAACAGGGGACTAAGTTTTATTTCAGCAATTCTCTCCTTCGAAAAAACACACAATTATTATTCCTAATGATCTCTCATCACTCTTCAACACAAGAGAACCAATCGGAAAAAATACCAAAATGCGTTGGGATGAAATCTGACATTTACAGTGACATTTCCATCTGACCTCGTCCCAAACCGATCCTTTTTTCTTGGAGACCTACAACGGAGACGTGCTTCATTATTTTTCAGAAAACAATGGCCAAATCAACATGAATACCCCTAAAAATATAGGCCGGTTCGACAGAAGCCCTCATTACGGTCCTCGGCTGAACTTTTAACACTTTCATTGTTGCAGACTGTATCCTCATTAGCTTTATTCTTTCGTCCGTTCTGGCCGTCTAGATTTTTAATTTCATCCCGGAAAAGTTGATGCTGCTGTTTGAGAAGATGGTTGGACTATTCATTGAGTGCATTTTTCAAATATTCATTGGGGAGGAACAGAAGTTTCTAACTGACTCATAAATCTACGCAAAAATACCATAAAACCATTTGAAAAAAAAACGGTCCATATTTTTGAAAGAATCATTCTTTTTAGAAAATAAAAGTATCCCTATGTTTTTTCAATGAAACGCGTCGTTTTCGAGTTATTCCTAATTGTATACGATAAAATTTGAGGAAAAAATTATGAATTTCAAGAATAATCTGGATGCTTCCCTGGATTCAATATCATCCAAAATCATTACTTTTCTGGCCTCTCAACAAGTTACCAATGTTGTCAGAATGTTTATCAACTTTGTCGAGACTATATGAGCTGAATACGATACAAACCACGTATTAAGTTGAAATTAATCAAAAATAAAATGATACTTAGCACTAGGTAAATAATCTGTGGCGACATTTCGATCTAAACAAAATATTCTCTTGGAATTTTATAAACTCGACACGGTTAATATTACATTCATTCACTGAAAGTCTTCACATAATCATCACGAGAACGAAGAAAAATACTTTCACCTGTCATAATAACATAGCTCTGAAGAAGATTTCCTCCATGTTTGTACGGATATCGCTTATGCGTCGTTCACCGACGTTATATTACGTACAAAGATAATCTCTTCAATATTGATTACGCAAGCTACGTATGAGTCGATTCACTATCCTCTCTATAGAAGGCTGTGGTCAATTCATAGATTTTACGTAGTTTCAGGAATATTGCTTGATCTGGCAAGGTCCACCTACAAATTTCTGTGAAATATTCACAGAATGGATACAAAATGGGTTAGGTTGAGTTCAAAAATAATAAATTCTGATAAATTGTTTGAAAGACATTCTTCATGAGATGTTTTCGGGATATTAAAAAAACCATGGACAGATTTTTAGTGTTTAGAAACTAATCTTTAGAAAAATCGAAGGTGGGACTTATTTTGATAGGAGAAATACGGCTTTTTAATGCCAGATGTAATCGGACAAAACTAAGTGTTTTTGTTGAGAAATATTGTGTTTTTAACATTCTTATTCAAATAAGGTTGGTACTTGAGAATCACGTAAAAGTATCAACTCAATTTCAATCGAAAAATATGAACTTTTAGGTGTTTGCAGGGAATCATATCAGGCATGTATTTGGCCTAATTTTTTTCAAATGGCTATATCTCCTCAACAAAGCCGAATTCGGAAAAATGGAAAATGGAGAAAAGGTTTCTTTTGGCCTCAAGAATCTACAGTTAGAATGGTATGTCCGGAATTGGCGAATGCTAATTTTCCGATCCTTGGTCGTGGTCACGCCACTGTATTACGACGAAGTTGGGGGAAGATATGTTTTGTTGTCAGGAAACCTGTTGTATCGCCTGCGGTGTGGGAACGAGATGGAATTTTGGAAATTTCGAATTGTGGGACAAGGATAAGGATATGTTGGTTAGGGATTTTATTTGAAAATTTCGGAACTGAAATACAATGATAGGTGGATTTGACTCACGTGAAGACTTGGAATCGTTGTTTTCTGCGCATTCTTCAATTAGATGGTGGTTTTTCGAAAGTCGAGATGTTTTGGTACTTACCTGATTTTGGGATTTGAATTTCGAAGACATTTTATACAGTTGGATTATTTCGTTTAGCTTCAGAGCTTATTTGGAGGATTTTGTCGAATCTTACTGTGCCTGAAAAGGGATTTACCATATTGAGAGGTGAGATTCATCATTCCTTCAATTCTGCCTCGTGCAATTTGAGTTTTTTATTTTAGAACCAGGATCAATATTCTGCTGTAACTCTATTTCGGTGAAGTATTCTCATTTATAATCAGTGAGGAAACTGAACTTAATTTGGTACCGAGAGAACCCTCTGGAAGAGGTAGGTATTCTTGACTGGCGAGTTCGCCATTTTGATTTCTCTGAATTTGTGTCCATAGGGTCCTTGTTCTGGGACATTTCAGTGGTTTCGTTGGAATAGCTGCAATATCAATTGTCGATTGATAGGTCACCGGGTCAAATAAGCCCAAGAAGATCAGTCCTGCTGCCGTCAGTTACCTTTTGGTAATTTCAACATCGTGGAGGTTGTAAATCGTCACTACCTTTTCCCTTTGGATCGAGGAACTTTATTTAGGTCGTATCATCAATTTCTGGAATTTATCAGCGCTAATATCAAGCTGTATTATTAAGTTTAAGTCAGATAATACTTGTATTATTATTAAGTCTCATCACTATTAGGTTAACGTATAAGACTTTTTAAGATATTTTGAAAGGAACGTCATATATGTACAAGTCAAAGACTCAACCTGTATAATCTAGCAGATCTTATATCAATACCGTCTTACAGAAAAATTCGAAGACAAATAGATAATTCGTTGGGAGACGGAGGTTCCAGAAATGTTTATATTCCAGCGCGAATATCGGCATTTCCCTGCCAACCTAGAGCAATATCATCAGGATACGAAACACAATTTTTTTCTCCACCAAACTATCCCGGTTCCTAACGTATCTCATTCATATAGACGTTCCCAAAATCGGGGTCACATAAATATAAATTGAGCCTACAGCAAGGCTCCGTGTCGAGTTGAAGAGGGTCTAAAAATGGCTGACAGAAAAGTGGGACGCACCCTTTGTCAGCTAACAGCTTCCAGCTTTCATCCAGCAGAGAATAATGGGCGATTCCATGAACAGTTCCATTGGATTCGTATTTGTTGGATTGTTGAATGAAACGAGTAAATGAGTTCCATGTCAAGTTAAATTAACCAAGGACGCCCCTGTTGGAGGGGTTATTGTATATGGAAGGTTTCCCAATGGAGACGATGCTTTCAAAACTCCACGCCAGCATATTTAAAATGGTAGAAAAGTTATTTTCATGAAGGGAACGCAGAAACAATAGGAATTTCGAATTCCTAATCGAAATTAAGTCTGTAGATTCGTATTATCTGAAATCGAAGCGATGCAGTATAGGTGGCAATTGGTAGATGGCACCAAGGCCACATAAAGACTGTTTCAATAACACCTCAAGATTTCAGGGTTCAATATAACATGGTTTTTTGTAGCAAATAATTAAAATATTTATTGATCTAGAAAATACACATTCGAGAATTATGTATGGAACAAAATATCTTGGAAATTGAATATTGTATAGTAAGTAAGTAATTTTATTTGTACTAACTCCAAGAGACATCATATGTAGTGCACACGTCAGGAACAATATAGAATTATAAGATGAAAGGTTTCAACATACATATAAAAAAATACAACAATATGATAATTTCAGTACATTATACATCAATTATAAAACTGTTACAACTATTGAAAATCACAGAAAATATATCTTCCCTAAGTATGATTTATTCATGCCAGGGGAACATATTAGAAGTTTTTCTTCATGTTTCTAAATTTACACTCTATTAAGTGAAAATAATAAAATGAACAGCTCTCTAAACATAAATATGAACACAACAAGTTTCGTAACAATGCACCTATATTGCATCAAGCATTAAACCTCCATATATCATGCTTGTTTCAATATAAACTGCAGAAACTTCGGTGGCTGGAAATATTTGTTGTAAATCTTCCACGTTGTGTTTCGTTATTTTCGTGTATAACATGCCAGGATATAATGCAGTTCCTTAGAAAACCCATTCGGTTTTCTCGGCGAGAACATTATGGAAATTTATAGATTTCCACTATATTTTGGAGAGAAATACGAACTCAATACAATATGAGATTTTCTCGTGCTTTCGCGAATTGTTCCGAAGAAAGTTTCAGGTACAATTTTGGTCCTTGGGCTAAATGAGCCGGATAAGTTTGTAAATAGGCAGAATAATCCAGTTGTAATTGGTCGAAATTATGGATAAATGTTCAAACTCATCCACTTCTTTTGAGATTTAAGTTTACGAGAATGAAAAGCGTTCATTCCGATGTTTGAGCAGTGTAGAATCACCCAGACACGTCAGATTAACCGATCTGCCTCACAGGAAACAACCTGCACACGTGATCGTTCCCTCAACCAGCCAATTTCCGCCGAAGAAATTTCCATTACTCCAAATCCGTATCCAAGGAAACGTCGAATGGAAATATGTTTTCTCTAAAGATGGAATTAAATCTGCCAAAATGTACGCAGCAGTCTGCGTGTAGACCGTTTTCAATCGCTTTTACAGACGATTTGGTTAAATATAGACGGGTTCCGTCAAGGTCTAATACAGGGTTAACTGTTTACTGCATTCTTTCAGACAATGTGAATTTCAGAGGTGGGTTATGTGAGTTCATATTGTGAAAAATTACCTTTTGGGTGTTCAGAACTTGGATCAACGTTATAATCTTGCAGCCTGTAGGAAATGAAGAAGAATTCAAAAACCAATTCATCCAAACTGTATTCGAAAAATCTAACTCTGTAGTAAGGTTAGGCTAGGTTAGTCACTAAATGAAAATCTTTGCCTTATGCATCATAACTAGCACCTGTTCTCTCCAAGTTGTTCAACCACTCTTACAAATTGGGTGTTTTCCCATCCAACTGGAAAATCGGAAGAGTACAACAAGTCTCTAAAAAAGGCAAAAAGGCCCTACCTAGCAACTACAGACCTATCTATTATTTCAAAGGTCATGGAGAAAGCCATCAACTTCGAGCTCATGAAACATCTGGGACACTCAGGAATTATCAACGATAGACAATTTATGGTTTCCGTCATCAGAGATCCACTGGTGACTTGCTCGCTTACGTCTCACATATATGGCAGTTATCTATTGAGAAATATGGTGAAACCCTAGCCGTGGCACTGGATATATCCAAGGCAATCGATCGAGTCTGGCATCAGGGACTCCTCGCCAAGATTCCATCTCATGGCGTGCCCCCAAAGCTATGTTCTCTGCTGGCTAGTTTTCTCCCAAACAGATCTCTCCATGTAGTGGTCGATGGAGTTTCATCTGACTCTCCACCCGTAAATGCTGGTGTTCCGCAGGGATCGAGTCTGGCTCCAACACTATTTCTACTTCCCATCAACGATTTGCTGGAAGCAACTTCGTGTCCAGTGCAGAGCTTCGCGAAGGATAGTACCCTCCATACCGCCTTTTCTTCTAGGGCTCCAATACCAGCCCTCCAAATCAGAAACGAACGAGGAAGAAATGTTAACAACATAAATATGGACTTGGCAAGAATTCTTGAATCGGGATCTAATAACTTGTCTTTTCTCTGGTAAAGCTGATCTCACTGTGCCCAGCATAGAATTGTCGGGAGTAACCATACCACTGAAGTCATTAATTTCGATGCTTGATACTACTATTGGCAGTAACCTTTCTTGGGAGAATCACGTGAGATCCATTGCTAAAAGTGCATCCCAAAAATTTGGTTTTCTGTTTTGTGGCAGGAGCTATTTCACCTCAGCTCAGCTGCTTATGATCTATAAGGCACAGATTCGACCTGTCCTGGAATACTGTTCCCATATTTGGAGTACTGCACCTAAACAAATCCTAAAACTCCTGGATTCTGTACAAAAAAGGACAATTCGTTTCGTCGGTGATGCCTCGCTTACAAACTCGCTCACTTCTCTGGAACACAGTAGCAGAGTAGGTGATCTGTCTCTATTCTATAGAGATTTCTATGGGCAATGCTCTTCTGAATTATCAGCAATCGTTTCCCCTCTCGCAGTCTCTTCGAGACTAACCCTTCAAGTTAAGTCTTCACATACCTTCGTGGTCACTTTGGAGACCTACAGAGCATCTCTCTTCAAAGACTCGTTCATCCAACGAACAGCGAGGCCTTGGAACACATTGCCTAGGGAGGTGTTCCCCGAGGCATATAACCTCCAGAAATTCAAGAGGAACACCAATTCCTACCTGCTAGCCCTTGGTTCTCACGATGTTCTCTGAACATTACAATCTATCGCTTTCACTACTTTCCAACCAGCCTAATACTAACAAGCCTGTTATACCTATACTAAAAATCCCTTTTTTTTCAGGATATGGTCCAGTGTCGCCGAAAACCTCATGGGGCAAACTCGTCACCATAATCTACGCCTTAGTAGGAATCCCCTTGATGCTCCTCTACCTCTCAACAACCGGGGACGTACTCGCCAAGAGCTTCAGACGCCTCTACGGAAAACTCTGCGGTAGAAGTCTACGAAAATTGCCTTGCTCCTGCGCGAATATCGTCAGAGTACCAGTCAGCCTCTGCGTGGTGATCCTGCTGGCCTACATCTGTTCGGGCGCCATTCTGTTCAGCAGGTTGGAAGATTGGAGTCTTCTGGAAGGCAGCTACTTCTGTTTCGTGTCCTTGGGCACCATCGGGTTTGGTGATTTGTTGCCAGGAAGACATGCTGAAGACATATCGTTCTGTGCTTGCTCTGCCTACATACTTACGGGGATGGCTCTGGTGGCTATGTGCTTCAGTCTAGTGCAGGATGAAGTGATCGCTCTCTTTAGGTGAGTTTTGGATTAATTTGGTCTCCTGAAGAAAGCATAAATAAAGCAGAAAGCTTGAGAAAGAGAAAAAAAGAGAGTTTCTTTAATTTTTGACTGCTAACCTGAATAAAGTTAATGATTATACATATACATACAGGGTGAGTCTTTGACTTGTACATATATTTTAACTGTAGATTCCTCCCATCAAAAGAAACACTTTTTTTCCATACCATTTTTCAAAATTCGGTTTCGTTTGGAAGATACAGGGTGTCAAAAACCCATGAAATTAACACGATTCTTTCCATATATTCGGAACCGATATTTCGAATGAACTGAATTTTGGTTGATTGTTTACTCTATTCATGGTGCATATTCCTCAATTGAAACTTATTTCATATTTCTCCTGGTAAAAAAGTTACAGTATAGTCGACTTATAAATTCACACAAAAATGCTATAAAACCACTTGAAAATGATGAACGGTTCACGTTTTCGAAAGAATTAATTATTTTAGAAAACAAAAGTATTCCTATTTTTTTTCAATAAAACGCATCGTTCTCAAGTTATTCCTAATTGTAAAAGATTGAATTAGAGGAAAAAATCATGAATTTCAAGAATAATCTGAATGCTGTCCTGAGTTAAATCTCATCGAATATTATTTTTCTCTGGTCTCTCAACAATTTACCAACGTTGTCAGAATGTTTTTCAACTTTGTCAAGACTTAAATCTCTATATATGTGATAATAAAATTCCACATTCGTGGGACATAAAATTGAATTCTAAGAAGCATGAAATTATACATTTCATAGGCAGTTTCTATTTGAAATTCATTGTTACCGGTCCTTCAGCAAAATATCTATCGAAACAATATAACTCGACACCAGAACGACAGTACTATTACATCAATTCACTGAAAGTCATTTACATAATCATCACCTGTTTGCTTCATTCTCTGTGAATAAATAAAGCGTGAACTTTGTTTATGCCGTGCTGACTCAAGGACTATAAACAAGAATTCTTGTTTATAGTCCTTGGTGCTGACTAACGTTTTAGGTTGGACTGGTTGGAGCACAGAGCATCGCGGGTACATCCACGGCCTTCTGAAGGGAAGAGTAGGCCGTTGGCGACTGAAATTAGGAACGTAGCGCTATATTGGCGAGAATCAGAACTACTCTTTTGGCATTTTCAAAGAGCAACGCCTAGACGCCTTTAGCGATTGTGATAGTTCATCCGCTAACGATAGGGGACGTACTGCTTTCTTGAGTTCGCATTGTTTGAAGAGAAAATCGGCAATCTGGCATCGTCTTCTCTATAGTTCTGTGGAATATCACAGAGAATGTGGTAAGGTTAGGTCATTGACCCTGAATCATATGACTTTAGTTAATGGAGTTAGGATAGGTTAGTGAAAAACCAATTTTTATGAGATCGTTTTAGAATATCGAGGAAAATATGAACAAATTATTAGTGTCTATAAACTAAACTTCAGGACAATCGAAGAAGGAACTTATTTTGGTATGAGAAATATAGCTTTTCAATTGCCGAAATGATCGGACAGAACTAAGTGTTTTGTTAGGAAATATCGTATTTGTAACATTCTTATTCAAATACTCGTTCAAAAAAGGGTTAGTGCTTGAGTATTTTCTAATTGTATCAACCAGAACATCTAATAATCACCTAAATTTCAATCGAAAAGTATGAACTTTGAGGTGTTTGCAGAGAATTGTTCCAGGCACGCATTAAGCCCAACTTTTTTTTCAAATGGCTATATCTCTTTAACAGAGCCGAATTCGGAAAAATGGAAAATGAAAAAAAGGTTTCCTTTAGCATCAAGAATCTACAGTTAAAATATATGTACAAGTCAAAGACTCACCCTGTATAGTGTAGCACATTCGGCAAAGAAAATTACAAATGATTACCTTACCTATCTAATTTTCCTGAAAGTTTAAATGAAAATTCGAATTAATTTTATGATGGTTGTTTCTAACTGAAATCTAATCAAACTAAATTCAACAGTTTAATATTTCATCATTTTCGATTAGCCAAATCACCCGCTGTTCTGCTTTCTGAAACACTCCGCTGAAGTCGTATTCAAATATTTTTATTTAAATGTTTATTTTACAGATGGAAACTTCTCCTTCTATTTAGGATATAAAGTGTTGAACGAAATCCTACGCTTTCAAGAACGGAATTCAGCGTTAATGCAATAAGAAATATTTAATGAATGTCTCTCCAACTTCCAGATTAAAGTGGATTCTGGACTAATAAGGAATTTTCCGAGGAAAACTTGAAATTATAGCAGTGAAGTAAGATAATTCGGTTGTCGTACACCAAGGAGGAAAAAAAATTATCTAAATTCTGAATAATAACAAATGCATGCAAGCTCAATGTTTCTCGATAAAAAGTTGAAGAAATACCTGCAAGAATATTTCCAATTTGAGTACTTATTCTACATTTTCCGATTTTCCGATCAGAACAATTTTGTGATTAACTCATTTCATTTATTGTTTTGTGCCCTGATTGTTTTACCAGCGTAATGGTCTTCTTGTCTGGTAGCAATTGCAAGCTATGATTTTAGGGCTCTTACACCGTCGGTCCTCAGTTCAAGTCTACTACTTAAATGTTGTTTCTCAATTTTATTGCAATTTTCATTTGAAAATAATGCAAAATTTTGATCATATACGAGGGTGTATTGATATCTAGTTAGCCTAGACCAGTTCCATGCATAAACAAAATATTGCGATATCATATCAAAGAACAATAACTTATCAGAAGTGTCAGTGTAGAGTTTGACGTCAAGAAAGTAAACCAGAGTTACGCAATAAATTTAAAAAAAAGATGTCCACCGAAATTGTTAAAATCGAAAAATTGGAGTATCGAGCCATAATCAAGTACCTGTATTCAAAAGGGTTAAGAGGTAAGCAGATTTACGAAGATATCCTCAATACCCTTGGTGATCAATGTCCTTCGTATGCGACCGTGAAAAATTGGACTGCAAGCTTCAAAAGAGGTGAATTTTCAATTGAAGATGATGCCCGATCGGAAAGGCCAGTATCTGTGTCAGTCCCCGAAAATATCGATGCAGTTCATGACATGATTTTATCAGACCGTCGAATTGGGCTAAAACAGATATCTGAAGCAGTGAAGATTTCATACGAACGCGTTCATCATACAGTTCGTCAGTTCACGTCAATTTGGACAAGAGAAAAATTTCTGCAAAATGGATCCCCAAATGTTTGAATGTTGACCAAAAGCGTGCAATGGTAGAAGCATCGCGTTCGATCTGGGCTCGACTTGAAAACAATGTTGACTTCCTTAACCGAATTGTTATACTATGGATGAGACTTGGGTACATTTCTACGATCCAGAAACAAAGCAACAATCGATGGAATGACGACACTCTGGTTCTCCAAGACCTAAGATCCTAAGAAGTTTCGAGTCCAAAAATCTGCTGGAAAAGTTCTCGCTTCAGTTTTTTGGGATTGCCATGGGGTAATCATGATTGATTTCTTGGATATGGGTTGAACAATAACTGGAGATTACTATTTGACATTACTGACCACTCTACGGGAAAAAATGAAAGAGAAAAGACTTGGAAAGCTATCCAAAGGTATTTTGTTTTTACAGGACAACGCCCCAGTACACAAATCTCATGTTGCCCAGCAAAAATTCGTGATTTAGGGTTAGAATTACTAGAACACCCCCCTTATTCACCAGATTTGGCTCCGTCCGACTATCATCTCTTTCGTCAACTGAAAAAAAGTTTAAAAGGTCGTAAATTTTCTTCCAACGAGGAGGTAATAAAAGCTGTGGAGGACAGGTTTGCAGAGCAAGAGAAAACATTTTTTTTTAAAGGTCTAGAGACGTTGCAGGTTCGGTGTAATAAATGTATTCAAATAAGAGGAGAATATGTTGAGTAATAAAATATGTTGACATTGAAATTTTGTATGGTTCTATATAGTAGGCTAAGAATTTTTCAATATATCCTCGTAAATGTTGTTTCTCAATTTCAGTGCGATTTACATTCGAAAGTATTACAAAATTTTGATCAAATACATTCCTGATTGGCATAAACTGACAATCTTTCAGCATTCCAATCAATTCCCCTTGGCTTAAAGTTGGATTTCAATGAGAGGTTCCATCTATAGCTGCAGAATGGTGCAATCGCCGGTCGTGTAATCAGTTTCGAGAACAATGAGATTTCTTGCTTCAATTGCGAATATTTCTTCACAATAACTTCGAACTGGGTAAAGACTGCATTATACTTTCGTAGTGCTTATTCTTTTCAAGCGGAGATCATATCAACTCGTCACTATTAGACTACAGGCCCGTGTCGAAAATTGATGGGTCATTTGAACCAGAAGATGACCTATCTAGAACGATAGAAGGACATAAAATAATAAGATTCAGCACTATGCCGTCACTTGTAAGCTGTCCAACTGAGTACAGGTGGCAATTCAAAAGGACAGGTAGACTGGGTACATTTGGGTCATATGACTTTTGACGGCATTCTTACCATCGATAGCTCCATGGAAAATAATAGGAAAACAGGCAGTGCCGTACAAAAATGATGCGCCATATATTCGGAAAATTTTTTTGATTTTCCGAAAATTTCCATGGTAAAATAGGTCATTTGACTTTGTACGGCATCAGTTTTATACGGTTGCCATACATCTTCTCATCCATTATTCAGCAACGCCGTACAAAAATCATGCGACAAAGGGAAAAAATCGAGGGTTGCAACCCCCTCTCTTGACGTGCTCCAGGGGGTCATTTGAAAAAGTACGGCTTCGGTTCCAAAACATTATCCAGCACTCAAAATCACTATTAAAAATAAGGCCGTCAAAAAAAAATTGTTCATTTTGATGTTATTATATCAATAATTATCTTAATTTCATCTTATGCTTGACCCATAAAGCTCTAAAGTCATTTGACCCAGTACGGCAACTTCTTTTTTACATGATACTTTAAGATACATAATAATAAACTGCTAATTTCCACAAAATTTATTGATGTTAAATGACGACAATTGTTTCACTACACTGTAGCTTTTTCAAGTCGGATGCTGAACTGAGTATTCCCAAATTATAACATACTCAGTTCAGCATCCGACTTGAAAAAGCTACAGTGTAGTGAAACAATTGTCGTCATTTAACATCAATAAATTTTGTGGAAATTAGCAGTTTATTATTATTTATTTAAAATGAATTTCCATCAAGTGAAGACCGAATCAATCAAATACTTTAAGATACAATTCTTATATTATATTGCCGTTCAAAAGAAACTGTTCTAAAAAAAATTATAGAGAAATACAAAAAGTGAAATTTTTCATATTATTGTAAAAGTTTGAAACTCATAGATTAATGATATATAACAATTTTCTACATTTTATCCCTTGTTTTGAATAGTATTTTAAGTTAAATAAATTAGGAACAAATGATGCCGTACATTTTTATCCAGACCATATCATTTAGGATGATGAAAATTGCGCTACCATTTTAAGGATACTCTATGGTCATTTGATACTGTACGGCATCAACATATTTTTGAAGAGAAAAATTGAAAAAATGACAAAATCGTTATACCGTCTGAAGTGTCTATATCATACCCAACAAGTGGAACCGTCAATCCAAGTATCAACAGTTTTGTATACTTTTTGGTTTAAAAAAGGTATACTTGAAACATTATTGATACATATATAATTGATTGTTCCCTGTAATAATGTGAATGAATAAATCAACTATTCTCTAGAAAAATTTTATATATTTATAATTATCAATGGTGATAATAACACAAATTTAATAACTTAAATTATTCGTTATTCGCTATCCGAATCAGCCTCTGAGTTGTTATCAGAATCAACGTCTTCATCAGCTTCCGAATAATCTTCTTTATTATTTTCTGAAACATGAGTATGTTTTTGTCAAAATTAAATTTTTTTTAGAACAGTTTCTTTTGAACGGCAATATAATATAAGAATTGTATCTTAAAGTATCATGTAAAAAAAGAAGTTGCCGTACTGGGTCAAATGACTTTAGAGCTTTATGGGTCAAGCATAAGATGAAATTAAGATAATTATTGATATAACATCAAAAAGAACAATTTTTTTTTGACGGCCTTATTTTTAATAGTAATTTTGAGTGCTGGATAATGTTTTGGAACCGAAGCCGTACTTTTTCAAATGACCCCCTGGAGCACGGCAAGAGAGGGGGTTGCAACCCTCGATTTTTTCCGTTTGTCGCATGATTTTTGTACGGCGTTGCTGAATAATGGATTAGAAGATGTATGACAACCGTATAAAAATTATGCCGTACAAAGTCAAATGACCTATTTTACCATGGAAATTTTCGGAAAATCAAAAAATTTTTCCGAATATATGGCGCATCATTTTTGTACGGCACTGCCCGTTTTCCTATTATTTTCCATGGAGCTATCGATGGTAAGAATGCCGTCAAAAGTCATATGACCCAAATGTACCCAGTCTACCTGTCCTTTTGAATTGCCACCTGTACTCAGTTGGACAGCTTACAAGTGACGGCATAGTGCTGAATCTCATTATTTTATGTCCTTCTATCGTTCTAGATAGGTCACCTTCTGGTTCAAATGGCCCATCAATTTTCGACACGGGCCTGTAGTCTATATGTCCGAATTCTTCACGGTATTTAAGAAAATCCCAAAAATTTCGTTGTTGCAAATTGGCGGAGGATTTGGTTCCTGTAAGAACAAACAAAATGTTTCCGAATTTGGTCGAATTTTCCCGTAAAAGCGATGAAACGTGGGAAACAGATGCTCTTGCAATGGCTCATTCGATAATTTCATTTTCGATCATTGCCTTTCACTCCCTGCCAAGAATTCTTATACTTTAACGCATCCATCATTATTTCCCTTTTACGACATGAACGTAATGATGTACTTACGGTAGTTCGATACTGTTTTCAACGGGATATTCACATACTACCGCCATCTTCCAGCTGCGAACCGAACCCACAGTTCCCAATGCAGATCTCTAAAAGGCAAAATGCTCATAGTCTTATTCTCGTTTCACCACTCGATTTCCATATAACTGGTGGTTTCCAGGAAAAACTTAAGATAATATTTTCTGCTCTTTTCCAGATTCATAGGTGCTTCCTGTTCGAGGGCAGGCGTGGCGTCTCAACGAAAGGAGGCAGAGGCGTCTGGAGAGGGCTCCTGACAAAGACCATTGACGGAAGGGGGATCAGCGCCAATCAAGACACCTCCGATGATAAAGAAGATACCTCCGATGTATCACCACAACAGTTTACCCCGGAAGAGCAATTTTAACAGGAATGCTCCTGCGAGAAGATCTGCAGGTAGGAGAATTATAAAAATAAAATAGTCAGTTTAAGAAATTTGAGCTCTTCGAAAGTTGAGGATATTGAATTAAGGTCGCCGTTCACAACGAGTAGGAAAACCAATCCGATAGAGGTGCCACAGTGCATTTTATGGAATATCCCCATAGAACTTACATTATCACTATAAGTTCTATAAATATCTCTATCCTGAAAGAGCCATTGGGAGAAACACGGCCTTCGATGCGCTATTTATAGGCTCACGTGGCCATCCGGATCGGTATTACCGGCGCCGCACCGCTATGTCCCTGCATTTTAAATCTATAATATCTTCGGAAGTATTCATTTAAATTACATGCTGTAAAGGGCCATATTGATCTTTATTGAATGGACAACGTATTAAAGGTACTCAATTGGATAAGGATTAATGCTGTATTGCTTAAAATAACTTCCTATATAAGTCATTTTCTTTCCGTAAAATGTGAAGGATAAAAAATGGTTATTGTGGGTTATCCTTAAGAGATAGACTTATACCATCGCTGACTTTTTTTTGACCTTTTTTAGTTGTACCGAGGACATTATTTTGATTTATCTCGTTAGGGTCAGTCAGCGTTTGCAATGTAAGCGAAAAAAAAGTGTTTATTTACGACATCGCATTAGAAATCTGTAAATTCATTAGTGTTTCTCCACAATATTATCCAAGTATCATCATCATCATACAACTCTTTGCGTCCACTGTTGGACATAGGTCTCTCCTATTTTATTCCACTCGCTTCTGTCCTGTGCTGTCCGAATCCAGTTACTGGATGTTCTCTTTATGTCGTCTGTCCATCGTGTAGGCGGTCTTCCTCTACTTCTCTTGTCTGCTCGTGGTCTCCACTCCAGCAATCGCTTTGTCCAATGTTCCCTTCTCATCCGTGCGACATGGCCTGCCCAGCTCCATTCAAGTTTTGCCACAACGGTGATAACATCTTCTACGCCAGTTCTTTTTCGTAGATCTTCATTTCTAATTGGATCCCTCAAAGTTACACCCAACATCGACCTTTCCATCCTTCTTTGCGTCACGTTAAGCTTTCTGGCAGTTGCATTTGTTGAAGTCAGGGTTTCGGCGCCATATGTTAAAACCGGAAGCACGCACGTGTTGAAAGCCTTTCTTTTTAGGTGGATAGGGATATCACCCTTGAAAATATCCCTCAGTCTTCCATAGGCCGCCCATGCGAGAGTGAGTCTTCTATTCAGTTCAGTTGTCTGATTATCTCTCGAGATACGAACTTCGTGGCCAAGATATATAATATAGGCTTCGACTCTTTCAACCTCACAACCATCAATGTCGATGTTGGAACTGGGAACAAAGTTTGTCATGAATTTTGACTTTTTCATGTTGATTTTCAGACCAATTTCCTCGCACGCTGTTTTCAAGTCAGATATCATCTCCTTTATTTCCCCGAGGTTATCCAAGTATAAACACCTATAAACCTTCCTCTTGAATCACTTTATCTATTAAAAAAAGCGTTTCAAAATCCCTTGCGTAGTTCTGATGATTTAAGGGACAGACAGTGAGATCGACTTTGTTTTATACTATGTATTGATAAACATCTGATCATTCATCTAAAAAATGGAATCCTTCTTTGGACGTCAAAATAACACCTCTTGTTGGGAAACCCTTCATTAATTGATGGTGCGTACAAAATGGCGAATGTTCTGGTCACATAAATTACTATGTTTCAATTATATTTCCCTCTATTTTTCTTTGAATGTAAAAATAATACCTCATAATGGAAACAATTTCCATATGAATTCCTGGATAAATACCCATTCCATCTAGCATCTCTCTAATTTCTGTATGTCCAAATAAAAACAGATTATGCTACAAACACGTTATTCAGCATCATCCAAACTATGTAATTCCTCCCCATTCGAATGAGGAATAATTCAACCAAGCATTTCCTTAATGAAAATATGCAGCAGCAATTTCCACACGTCCCAACGCCATAAAACCAACTTAAATCTTTATTAAACCCGTAATAATAACGCAAATATCGGTAAGGTACACCGGAAATATGCAAATTCCCAGGGCGGTGCCTTTCCCAAACCATTTTTTCGATGATTTCCGCTATAAATTATCGGCAATTCGGCAATTAAGACGAACTTGGAATAAGTTCCCCGAAAACAACTTCCTAATTAGTAGTCCGGAAGTTTGGGAATCGCCATTAGTTTAATTGAAGCCGTGGTTGGGGAAATCCACTAACAGACAATATTCATTATTGAAAATGAATAATGCCCCAGACGGTCCTGGAGAGGAAAGATCCTGGGGTTTTATTTATTTTTATGGTGGTGACTTTGGAAGGATGAAATAATGGCTGAAGTTCAAAGCTTCTTGAGGAACATGCAAATGCGATGAGATATCCAGAGAAAAATGCTGCAAGCTGGAAGTTTGTGGGATTTTAATGCTAGGAGTATTTTCCTCTGGAAACTGGAGGGTTCTAACGAAGACCCATTGTTTGGCGGCTAAATTGAGAAGGTATACAGGGTGTTCCTGAGTTGAAGGTACACACTTGGTTTAAAGGCCAATAAACTTTGGGCTGTAGACCCTTTGGTTGCGAGATGAAGGGTGTTTGAATTTCTTCACTAGGGACATGTTTATTCATTCTCCAGAAAGAAGGGTGGTGACTGAAACACTACTAGTTAAACTTTAGACTATATAAGAGCTAAAATGAAATGAACGGTTTTCACATACACTATATATAATTCAATCACATCAAAAGAAAAAAAATTGAATATAATTGGTCCAACAAAATCACATTATCTTAAACTCTTGGGTGGTTTTTCAAGCAAAACATGAACTCAAAGTACCGCAAACTTGGGTAGATTTCAGGACTCTGACGTTACCTGCTTCTTTCTAACAATACACAAATAAGCAAAGCATAAACAAAATTACCTGACCTTTCCCCTTTGGCAGGTTATCCTAAGGATGATGAAAATATCTAAAAAAAACAACTAAAACACTTTACTTTGCTCGCAATTTAACTTCACTCCTGTTCTAATCGACTAGACGTGATCTAAATGATTCTAAGTGATTTCTTCAACCTTTTTCTACCGATTCAATACCTTACACCGCTATTCCCCGAATAGCCCTTTTCTGAGTTACTTCTTTAACCCTCCTAACCACCGGATCTCGATTCAAACGATCGCCTTCCCGCATAAGGGGAAGTATCACCTTTTGAATCGTGGTAAATCTCCATTCAAAAAGTGGTCTCTTTATTTCACGAGTAACTGTCCTAATTTACGACGTAGAGACTTGATATTTTTTTTAATTGAAGTTGAAGAACGTCCCGAGGGCAAAGAGTTTTCTTTTTTTCGATTTAATTCGTTTTTCAATTAAAAAAAACAGGGTAATCGCTAGATCTCTGCAATATTTGGGTTATTGAATATGTTTTTCGTTTTTCATGAGTACAAGCTATATTTTTGAACTAATCATCATAAACATTGTTGTAGTTTATAGAAGATTAAATTGCCGAAGGCAGAAAGTTGCGATTTTTTCCAAAAAATGATGAGTAACCTTCGAAAAAAAATCATTAAGTGTAGTTTCCAAAACGCTGAAGTTCAACCTGTTTTTTTTTAATTGAAAAACTAATTAAATCGAAAAAAAGAAAACTATTTGCCCTCTGGACGTTCTTTAACTTCAATTTAAAAAAAAATCAAGTATCTACGTCGTAAATTAGGGTAGTTACTCGTGAAATAAAGAGACCACTTTTTGAATGGAGATTTACCACGATTCAAAAGGTGATACTTCCCCTTAAGGCGTCCCTCGCTACTTCTTACTTTCGATTCCGAACTTAACAAAACCCGAGTCAACTGAGAACCTTCCCGTTTAAGGCTTCTCCAGCTACCCCTAACTACCGAACGCGAGTCAACTCAGAACCTTCCCGTCTAAGGCTTCTCCAGCTAATACCTCCACTTCGTTTTCCGAAAACCATTAAAGATTTCCTTTACCCACCTCCCGTGGGTGGATTCCTAAAGGATGACATAATTGTCTGAGCTTTTTGGCCAGTTGCAATTCCGAGCCATAGCGGCCCTGGTTCGAAATAACAATAAGAGATTCCTGTCTTTTTCGTCCCGCGGATGACTTAACCAATGCTGTTCGTTAAGTAATATTGAGATAACTTTCTAAATATCATATAATAGGATTAATGATGATTCTAAGGACTGAACGAGAATAAATTCGCTATCACAAAAACACTTATATCTTTTGAACCACTGGACCGATTTCGAAAATCAAACTCATTTTCGAATCATCTTCTAATTCTTATGAAAACAATAAAAAGTCAAAACTATATTTTACAAAATTCATGGATTTTTTCTGGAATTCTTCTCATCATGCTTCTTATAGTGTTCTTAGTCACTTTCTGGGATGCTGTCTTCCACTTTTGCTTGAATTCCGCTAATGTTTTCGTTGATTTCTTAGTCTTCTTCAATTCTATTTTTACCAGGGCCCAATATCTTTCGATTGGCCTGAGTTCTGGGCAATTTGGTGGATTGGCCTCTTTGGGAACAAAAACCACCTCATTAGCTTTGAATCATTCCTTGGTGGCCTTGCTGTAGTGGCATGAAGCTAAATCTGGCCAAAAGATTGTTGACACATCGTGCTCACGTAAAAATGGTAAAAGTCGCTACTTCAAGCATTCCTCGATGTATATCTTCGAGTCAACAGAGCCTTGGCCAACGAAAAATTTGCCCCTTTTCCCACAAGTGCAAATTGCTTGCCAAACCAGGATTTTTTTAGGAAACTTTGCTTGTTTCTTCACGCGAAATTGTTCGTCAACATTTCCACGAGAATCTGCAGTATAAAATTCCTGACCAGGAAGTTGCGAGAAATCAGCCAAGACATGGTTTCGTCGTCCATCACGCAACAGGAAAAATTTTTCAAGAAATTTTTTTTGAATTTCTTTGCTCTTGATTTCGCTTCTTGATTCTTCACAGCGTTCCTGTCTGGCACTTTCTGCACTTTGTATGTTCTAAGCACACAACTCGACTCGATTTTCTGAACGGTTGACTCCGAACAACCCAATATTTGGGCCACTTTCCGTCCTGAAAGGTTAGGATTCTTCTGAAAAAGGCTGATGGCTTTCTTCACTTTTTTTGGGCTAAGAACCCCTTTTTCCTCCCGGTTCCTTCCTTGCGGTCAATTGTAAGATCTTCGTTGAAGCGCTTAACAACTCTTGATACCGTTTCCGGACGAACGCGAGCCTCTTTTGCGATTCTTTTGAAACTCCATTTTTGATTATTTTGAAACAGTTTCACTATAAATTCTCGTGTTTTCACTTCGGTTGACATTCTGCTACAGAGAATTGGAATATCTATGAAGTAAATGTTCCACACGTTTCTCACGTTCATAACAAAGCTAACTATGATCAAATTTTGATTTTTTTCTCAATTGGTTCAGGAGATATAGGCGTTTTTGTGATAGCGAATTTATTCTCGTTCAGTCCTTAGTATTTTAATGCCTTAGTTGGAAACCTTCTGAGATCCCCAGTATGCATAATGCATTTTCATTCATCCCAATTCTCGTAAACTAAAAAATATTTCGTTTTCAGGTGCTGACCCTCTGATAGAATACTTCGTACCCAGAAGCATAAGCGAATTCGACCTGTCTATAGCCACAGACGAAGCTTCAACAGCCGGCAACTTCCTACCTCTCACCGTCAGAGTACCACGAAGGGTGATCTCGAAGCAGAAAGAGAAAATGGTGACCTTCGAAGACGAGCTGGCCGTCAGAGCTGACAACCCCAACTTCAACGACGTGTTCATGTGACAAAAGGGATAGCATAACGAGAAAAAAGTCGAAGACATGGTCGACGACTTCAACTTAGTGAAGAAGGAACTCAAACAATTCAAAAATTTTAGACTGTGCGAAGACCTGAAGAAGTGCGAAGAAGGTTGCTCTTGCAACACTGAGGCTGACTGTGACATTTGTAAAGTTATAGACTTCACCATGAAGAAGGACAAGTTATAGCTAAATACGGAGATGGAGTACGATGGTAGTTAGTGAATTTATGTAGAAGTGGGAGGTGCTCAGGAGGGACCCTTGTGGGATTCCTGTTCCTAATGTGTAATTGTTCGTTTTTGGGTTATTTTAAGTTGTATTCTAGGAATAACCAGCCTTCTAATACATATTTCGGGATTGAAGAACAAAGACAAAGATTAATCATCGAAAATCGTCTTATTGTTTTTCAAAACATTCCCCATGAAGATCAATACACTTCTACATGCGTTTAACCCATAGAAATCATAATATATATACTTACTCTAGAATGCTAAATCAATTGGGCCGAAGTGTTGTAAAAATTTCAGTATGGTCCATAATGCGCATACGTGCCATCAGGTTGTTTCTGAACAGGGTTGGCTTCATTAAAATTTTATGCTGTTATTGTTGCAGTTGAATTGAATCAATTCATAATTAGTATTCGACACTAGATGTTTTGAACATATTGATAATTTTCAACAGCTATTTGAATGGTAAATTTGGAATCATCAGCGACTGGAAGATAAGCTGAAAATCTTTCATTATTCCAAAACCTCTTCAGGCGTTGAAAAAACCCGGTTTCGGTATAAAAATTATTTCAAGGATCAAGGAAGACAAATTCTGGTTAACAAACAACGAATCTTTTGGTAAAGTACAGAAAAAAAATCAAATGAGCAAAATATACTAATATATCCCTTAAGGAAAGTTCTATTCTTCGGTGTTCCTGAAAATAGTGGAAACATGAAAATGCATTGTACATCTGCCAATGCGTTACTCTGCATCGTTTCATGAGTGAATTCTGATACCTACATTCATTCTTCAAGTCATTTGTCTTTTTGAGTTCCGAGTATATTCCAAAATCAATCTGTTATCTGAATGAAACTGCAAAGTTTTACTTCAACATATTTTATTTTCGAGTTCGAATTATCCATTAAAAGATGTTTTACTCACAGGATTTCATGATTTTTCATAATGAATTGCGTTCTTTTGCTATATAAGGAACCAATCTCATGGTGCGAGTGGATAGATATGTGTCAATCGAATGAAAAGCAAAGCGTGAATCATAAATTTTCAACAGTTTATATGAATGAAAAGGTGCACATAGTGGGAAATGAACAGGTCAAGACAAGGACACCACAACACTATACAGTTCATTGTTTATCGGATACGAAAAATCCAAATCGAACACAACACACAACAAAAGCAAAATGCACACGAAGAATATCAAACACGAAAATAACAGTTAAGCACCAGTAAACTAGTTTGTCTATGCAGTAAACTAAACTGTGGCTGCAAACTGACACTGACCCGTTCCTGCATAGACTTTCACTAAGGTCATTTCAAAGTCATTTGCCATGAGAAAGAAAAAGCGGTGTTGCACGGTCTATATCTATTTAGTAAAACCTGCTACATTACTGCTCTAATTTTCTCACCAATTCCACAAATATTGCAATTCACTTATGATATTAATGTGTCTAATAGTCGTAGGAAGTCGCGCATGAGCTATAAAATAAGTTTTTTACTCAAAGGAATATTTTTATTGTTTGATTATATTGAACTTAAAATAGAACTGACAAAACATTTAGAGACTTGGCATCGTTCTACGTGAAATGTGCTAATGGTGAACATGCGCACATTGTGAATTGCCTATGCGGCACGTTTTTCGCTGCGGAACTGGAAGGAATTAGCATTCTAGAGTAAGTATATATATTATGATTTCTATGGTTTAACCAATGTTCGAAGCACTTTTGCCACTCTGATTGAGGTATCTCCAAAAAAACATGCTTTCTGAAGACATCAACTGCTTCTTCAGGTGTCGAAAAACGTTGACCCCTCAGTTTATTTTTCACGTACTAGAATAAAAAGAAGTCATTCGGTGCTAAGTCAGGACCATACGGCGGACGACTCATCAAACCGATGTTTTGAGTGCTCAAAAATGTTTGAGCCGATGTGTGAGAGCTACTCGTAGCATTGTCGTGGTGAAGAGTGATCCGTCTTCGGCGGTTGGTTTTCCTCACTTCTTGGAAGACAACTGGCAAACAAATGGTCGTGTACCACTCAGAATTTACTGTTCTGCGTTGTTCTAGTGGTACGGTTGCGACATGTCCAGTTCTTCCGAAGAAACAGGCAACCATTCGCTTGGAAGTGCTTCGTGCGCAAACAACTTTTGTTGGGTTTGGCTCATTTTGAAACACCCACACAGTCGACTGCTGTTCATTTTCAGGCTCATACGCGTAAATCTACGATTCGTCATCTGTCACGATGTCATAGAAGTGTTTCAAAGCACCGTGATCGTATTTTTTGAGCATTTCTTCCGACCAATCAACACGAGCCTTTTTTTGAACGAATGACAAATTGTGTGGGAACCAACACGAACAAATTTTTTTGACGGTCAAATGTTCATGCAATATTGAATGTATGCTGGTCCCACTAATGCCTAAGGTTGCTTCAATCTCACGATAGGTCACATGACAATCCTGCAATATCAGTTCGCAGACAGCATCAATGATTTCCGGAACAACAACTGATTTTGGACGACCTTCACTAAATTCACATTTTTATGTCAGTTTGTAAAAAATATTATTTTCAACAAATCTTAATGAGATAATTGTTTTCAATTATTGATTATTACTTTCCAACTCTAATCATCCAAATTTTGAATGAGACGAGAAAAAAAATTAAATAAAACTGAATTTCTCAATCTTGTCAAATCAAATATTTCTTGTTCCCCCTTACCGCCGAAAAAAAAAAACAAAGGAATGCTGGCACATGGTGGGGGAGTCGCATGAATGCTATAAGACCTTTAAAACAGGACTTTAAAAATATCGTAGGAGCTTTTAATTGGAGATCCCACTAGGGATAATAGGACAAAAATTGCAGCTTAAACTCTAGTGAAAAACATGAAAACATTCAAGTTTCTATGCTCAATGTTAATTTGGCATGACATATTAACAAGAATAGACGTTTTAAGTGAAATGCTACAAAACCCTATAGTAAGTATTGCAGAGAGTATAAAGGGTTTAGAAAATTTCAAAAAATATAATTTCACAAAGATCTGATGAGAATTTCAGAACATTTGTTGATTCAGCAACATGTTTAGCCAATGACTTAGAAATTGATTCAAGCTTTCCCATCCCTTAGCCCAGAAATAAAGTTCGCTTATTTAATTATGAGGGCAGCGATGAACCAATTTCTAATTCCTACCAGAAATTTAAGGCTCAAAGGCTGAGTTTTATTATACAGTTCTGGATCACGCTACATCCTCAGTACAGGAAAGCTTACTTCACTGTCTGAATGTTTTAATCAATTTTGCTTTCTATATGAGTTCGAAAATTTTTCTAATGATGATCTTATGAAAGCCTGCATTGACTTTAGATATTAGATTAAAGGTAAATGCGGAAGAAAATATTGTTAAGGATTTAGATGGCGTACAACTTTTTAACGAAATTAATTCATTTAAACATATTTTCCTGGGTAAAGATCAACCTAGAGAAATTATTGTTGGAAATGATTTGATTTCTAGTTTTTCCAATCTCACATTTGCCATAAGAATTTTATTATCATTGCCTGTCTCTGTTGCTTCAGGAGAAAGGAGTTTCAGTCATTTAAAAATAATTAAAGATTACTTGAGGAGCAATATGTTCGTTTATTTGTTTTTTCTTTTAGTATTTAGTATTAAAAACGGTATACCGTATGTACAGTTTTTTCCTAACAATGAAGGAAGGCCCATTAAAGATTTTTTATATACATTTATGTCCAAAAAAAAATATTTTTTATATTTTTTATTTCTTTGGGGCGTCACATAAGGATTCTGCACGCGGGCGGCCAACACCCTAGGATCGGCCCTGTTTCTTGAGTTAGTTGATTTTGGCAATTTAAATTCTTATAAATTTTTGTGATTTGCAACAATCCAAGTAGGATGGGCTAAAAATATGACCATTAGATATCTACATCAGACAGGGTTGGCCAAAATCAAGGTCAAACTCGAGATGAAGAAAGAAAACTAATTGAACATTTTACAAATTTGATTGTGGGCAACGAGAACTGAATTTCTATAGGAGGAAAAATAAATTTTTCTTGGTTCAACAGCAGAGAACGATTTAGTTCCTGTTCGTCCCAGAACTGAACTAATCCCTTTAATATTGCCAGAATAACAACTTTTGTGGCCTTCCATAAAACGGCAGATATAAAATAACTCAGTTGATCTGACAGCCTCTTGGCTTGAATCAAAACAGGGAAAGGAGAAGATATCTTTAATTTAACGACACATAAGTGTACCTACTACTACTTCATGAGGCTATAACTGTTTGAGTTTACAGCGCCCTTAAAACCGACGTGAAACGTTATCGGTGCATCGTAAAAAAATCGGGAAATAAATAAGATTGGTTGTTGCTCCATCCTGATCAAATTGAAGTCTTGAGATGAAATTAGAGGATACCTTTGTATTCTTTCCTTCGTGAATTCTCTATGCAGCTCATTATTCAACTGTTGGTATCTCTTGATGGTCTAGTCCAGGTCTCTCGATGTGGAGTCAAATTCTCAGTCCTCTCTTAACAATATCCAGGACTTCTGAGCGAGAAAAGATTTTTCGTTACTGTTGGAAACCTAGATGTCGTGAAAGTCTTAGATGTACTCGAGACATCCGTCCCAGGAGCAATAAGTTTTTTTTTTTTTTTTTTTATTTGCTTATCAATTTTAATTCATACTTTTTTTGATTCTCCTCTAAGTATATAGAAATTTTCTTAACTCTGGCCAAATAATTTAATAATAAGTGCGAAGAAATGTTCTTTCTTAGTTGTGTAAAGAGACTAAAGGGACAATGTTTCACTTACGAGACCAAAATAGTTCGAAACTAAACTAAATAAAACGGTTTTCTTGCATACAGTTCTTCGGTATTGTCTGGTTTCATTTATTGCCACATTATAACGTTTTTTTAGATTAGATTAGATTTAAGGAGGGGCGTTTAGACTTTGCTTAGCCTCGCAAACACCTTGACCTGAAGATCTATTGTGCTACCCCGCGCTGTTTACCAATCAGGTAGCAAAGCCTCTATGAACTTCACTACTCTTCTCGGTGCCACGCCCATTACTGGTTCCGGTTTTAAGAAACAGAAGTCAAGATGTTGTAGCCTTTTCCTGAAGACAGCTCCACAATTGCAAAGCAGGTGTTCAGCTGTTTCGGTGGCTTCTTGACAGAAGCGACAGGTATCATCAGGAACCTTTCCCATGTTCCGAAGATGATAATTTACAGGACAGTGTCCCGTGAGTATGCCCGTCATTTTCCTCAGTTCTGATTTGCTAAGTGCCAGAACTTTTTTGGTCCAGCTCGTTGAGTACGAGAGGAAAGACTTAGCCTGTCTCTGTCCCTGGACCAGTCGCCAGGACCTACTCTTCCTTTCCTGTTCCCATTTTCTAACAGCCATCGCTTGATAGCTTGCTGGGAAGCCGCAGAAAGGCTCCGGTCCAACGAAGGGAACAAGTCCACCCTTCCTTGCTAGCTGATCAGCCATTTCATTCCCATGCACTCCCGAGTGGCCAGGTACCCAAACGAGGTTGACCTGATTGTTAAGCCCGAGTGCGTTGAGGGACATTTTGCATTCCCAAACTAACTTTGACCGAACTAGTGGTGAGTCAAGCGCTAGTAGGGCTGCTCTGCTGTCAGATAGTATATAAATCCTTTTTTTCCGGTAGTTACATTCCATGCAGTGTGCAATGCACTCCCTTATGGCAAAGGTTTCCGCTTGAAACACCGATGGACAAAAGCCCATTGATAAGGCTAGTTGTATTGAGGAACCGTATACTCCGGCTCCGACTCGACCGTCTTCGGTCTTCGAGCCATCGGTGTAAAACACGAGAGACCCTGCAGGGAAAAACATTTCGTCGTTAATCCATTGTTCGCGACTTGGCGTTGTCACGCTGAAGTTTTTCTGAAACTCATGCTTAAGGGTGAGGTTGTCTGTGACCACGTCTAAAAGCTGCTTACACTCATTCAGAATGCGAAGATGGCCTGTGTAGTCGCCAGTTTTGAGTTTCCGCTCCCTCGCTACCCTAAGAGCCCACCTGGCTGCCTCACTTTCTAAGAATAGTCCTAGTGGAGGCAGGTCCAGGATGACCTGCATAGCAGCGGTCGGACAAGAGCGAGATGCTCCCGTTATGGACAAACATGCTGTTCTTTGCAATTTGTCTAGGGCCTTTTGCCCCGTAAGTGTTTTCGCCTTCGGCCACCAGATGAAAGCTGCGTAGCTAACGATTGGTCGCACAATGGATTTATAAATCCAATTGGTAATTTCAGGTTTGAGTCCCCACGTACTTCCGACCATCCTCTGGCATGCGAAGAGAGCTCTCTGGCCCTTACTGATCACTGCCTTGAGATGCAGGCTCCAAGAGAGCTTTTGGTCGAAAATAACACCAAGATATTTAGTATGATCAGTGGGGACTAAAGCAATTCCTTCCATCGTAATTACTTTAAGAGATAGTTTCCTTCTCTTAGTAAATGGTACAAGAATCGTTTTTTTAGGGTTCACGCTGAGTTTTTCTTGGACACACCACTCGTGCGTTAGGGTCAGAGCATTTTGCATGCGATCACATACTGTATCGTCATGCTCGCCCCGAACCATTATCACAAGGTCATCGGCATATCCGCAGATCTCAAAACCCGCTTCTGAAAGCGTTTTAAGGAGGTCGTCGACCACTAATGACCACAAAAGTGGCGATAAGCAGCCTCCTTGCGGACACCCATCTCCTGGTGTCGCAGTTAGGCATGTTGATGCTAAGTTTAAATTGATTATCCGGCTGTTCAGTGTTGCCATAATCCAAGCCACCGTCGCCGGCTCAACGCCCCTCCTGACCAGCGTGCGATGGATGGACTGTCGAGGTGTGTTTGAGAACGCGCCTTCAATATCAATGAAAGTACATAATGCTATTTCTTTATGCTCTATGGCTTTTTCCAGCTTGCTGGTGAGGCTATGAAGAGCAGAGATTGTGGATTTACCTGCTTGGTACGCAAATTGATCCTTATGCAGAGGGATTCTCGACAGAAGTCCGGCTCTGATATCTTGATCGACTATTTTTTCCATCGCTTTCAGTAGAAAGGATGAGAGGCTTTTTGGGCGAAATGATTTTGCTTCTGTTCCCGGCCGTTTGCCGACCTTCGGAATGAAGCTCACTCTCACGTCCCGCCAGCATTCAGGCACGTATCCCCATGTGAAGCTCTTACGAAATAAGACTATAAGCTCTGGCAATAGAGCCGACAGCCCCTTCTGAAGCAGCACTGGGTATACGAGTATGCCATCTCCCCCTGGGGATTTGTAAGGTTTGAAGGATTCAATAGCCCATCGAATCCTATTCCCAGTGAAAAGTTTGGCAGCTATTTTCCTAGCTCCTCTTCTGGGCGCAGAAAAGTCGTGGCTAGGATTGTTGCCACGAAATATTTGGGAGCCAGGGAAATGAGATTCTAGCATGAGAGACAACGTTTCATCATCTGTGCCAGTCATGTCACCATCCCTTCTTTTAAGCTGTCCCAGACCGTTGTTGTGTTCTTTCGATAAAGCCTTCTGAAGTCTAGCAGCCGTCGGCGTTTCCTCAATGCTTTCGCAGAAGGCACGCCAAGTCTTTCGCTTAGACTCCCTAAGTTCTTTATTGTATTTAGTCGTTGCCGCTCTGTACGCAGTCTTGTCTTCTAGTGTTCTAGTCGTAGACCACTTGTTGTACAGTTTGCGGGCATGTTTTCGTAACTTTGATAGATTTGAATTCCACCAGGGTACGTTTTTGTTGGAAACCGTTTTCCTGAGTTGGCAGCTACTTTCGTAAGCGGTAAGAATCCTGCTTTGGAGATTTTTCGCCATCAAATCTATGCCTTCCACAGAATCAATTCCCCGGACCCCCGAGAGCTCGTTATTGGTCTCTAGAAGACCAAGATAACGGTCCCAGTTAGTCCGTTTGGGATTTCTTCTGGGCTCTTGTAGCATTGGCTGTAACCCTATGTCGAACCGGATTAGTCTATGATCAGAGAAGGAGGCCTCTGCTGAGACATGCCAGTTTGAAATTTTGTGTTGTAGAGCTGGGCTGATAAGTGTTAGGTCTAACACCTCCTCCCTTATCGCATTGCGGAATGTAGGCTCGCTACCCCGATTTGCTAAGCCCACCCCTTCAGTTACAAGAAATTCAAATAGAGACTCACCTCTTTTGTTGATGTCAGAGCTCGCCCAGACAGTATGGTGGGCGTTGCTGTCACATCCAATGATGTACTGCATGTTCATCTTTTTGCAGTAGCCCACCAGGCTTGTTTATTGATTTCATTCACTTTTGGAACATTTAAAGGCTGGTTATTCACAAAGATTTTTTTTACAGAATGAATTTCTATAAAAATGTATAAAATATTTACTGGATGGAAAAAAGGTGTGATTGATGTTTGTACAAAATCTCGAATGTTGTAAGATATTGTAAATATTAACGATAATAATTGACATTCATCATTAATCGATTGTTATGAAATCCATAATCTGTTACGAATTACCTACTTTTTAAATATACTATTCCAATATTCTACTTTCATTTTCCTCACACTATAACATCTTCATGAAAAAAATAATAATAATTCGGAGCTTCCAATCAGAATAGTTCGGAGCAGACAATCGTAGAGTTACAACCTCCAAGATGCCTACCGTAGTTGTAGGCGAAACGTGAAAAAATCACCTCATATACAGGGAGTTTCTAAATTTATGAGAAAAAATTCAGGAGATGATTACTCGTATGAAATTGAGATGGGTCTTTCCTATAACAAAAATTCCTCATCACACCCCTTTTCGAGATATCGTCCTTAAAATGTGGTGACAAAAATTGAGATTTTATTAATTTTCCTTTTCAGCTATTGGTTTTGCGAAAAAAAATCAGGAATGAAGAATTATTTAAAAAAAAACAAGGATTTCAAGTCATAATTTTATTTCATGAAACTTGATCTCGAAAAAAAGTTTGTTGTAAATAAAATAAGGGTCACTTATTTCAGCCCTGTATAATGTAGCAGGAATATTGAAAAAATACCCGTGGTTAGTCCTCTGCGAGTGCACGAAAATTACAGAATTTCAAGATTCTAGCTTTACTGAAATTTTAGAAGAAAAATAAACTTAGTCACCACTTTTTAAGGTGGGCGTTCAATGCAGTGTGTTTTTATTTCAAGTTGCATTTGAAAATGGTTTCACTTTGAGAACTGAGATTTTGTGGGTAAACTCAGAAAGGATTGGAGTTCTTAATGAAATAGTTTATATCGATTTCATTTCAAAAATTCCTTCTTTCAAAAATAGAACAAAATGAGCCAACTCATGCTTCTGTTTTATTTCAAACGAATGACCCATGAAAATAGTTCAAGTGAATCTACAGATAATTTCGTTCAGAAAAACAACATGAAATACGGATTTGGCAGAGAATGGCCAAATTCAAATATATGGCGGGAAAAAGTTCCTGCTTTACCCACATATTCAATAATTTTATTGTTCATCGATTTTCGGATAGAGAGCGCCATTGTACATTTCATTCATAAGGATAGAGATATTCTCATACAACTTAAATATGCACGGTGACGACTCTATCGGATTAGTTTTCCTACTCGCTCTGAACGGCGACCTTAAGGAATCTCGAAAAGGGATGGGCTGAGAAATTTCTGTTATAGCAAAGACCCATCTTGATTTCATACGAACAATCACCTGATTTTTTTCCGTGAATTCAGAAACACCCTGTAATTTCCACAAAACTTCAAAAAAAGAATAAGAGTAATAGATTAAAATACTGCATAGAGAAGGTCTTTAAACAAATATGTAATTAATTTGTTTGACAGCAAGAGATTAGAAGGATAATTAGGATGCGTCCTCTACCTTTTTGTCAAATTAGAAGTGAACTTTGACCCTATCCTCTAGGGGAAAAGCTTACGAGATAATTACCTTGAAGGGTATTCAACCCAACGGACATGATAAAGAGCTCGATAGTGGGAATTTCACATTTCTTTCTCTCAATCTGAAAATATTAGAAGGACCATTCTGGTCATTTTAGAAATGGATTAATTAATTTATAAACCGCTGTATGTACTGAGAAATAAATGTACACACATCGTCAAACTTCTTGGCTATCAACTCTCAGCTCGTTGAATGTAACAGGACAATTTTTGTCTAGAATGTACGAGGATGTATTGATATCTAGTTAGCCTAGACTAGTTCCATGCATAAACAAAATATTGCGATACCATATCAACGAACAATAACTTATTAGAAGTATCAGTGTAGCATTCGACGTCAAAAAAGTAAACCAGAGTTACGCAATAAATTAAAAAAAAAGATGTCCAACGAAATTGTAAAAATCAAAAAATTGGAGTATCGAGCCATCATCAAGTACCTGTATTTAAAAGGGTTAAGAGGTAAGCAGATTTACGAAGATATGCTTAATACCCTTGGTGATCAATGTCCTTCGTATGCGACCGTGAAAAATTGGACTGCAAGCTTCAAAAGAGGTAAATTTTCCATTGAAGATGATGACCGATCGGAAAGGCCAGTTTCTGTGTCAGTCCCCGAAAATATCGATGCAGTAGGTCATGACATGATTTTATCAGACCTTCGAATTGACCATATTCACCGTCGCCATATTGATGTGCGACAATACCAACTACCCAGGGTTCTCAACATCGAATAACGAAAGTCACTAATTTCTTAGGACCGCGAAATTTTAAATTGAAATATTTTGGTGTCAGTTTTTTTATTTTTAGATGTATTTCTTGCCGAACAATTACTGACACAACAACCATGGCCTCCACTATACTGATATCTACCCATATTTCCTGGATTTTATCACAAAATACTTAACCAAAGTTTGCCACCAATTTTACATAACCTCTCATACAACATATCTACCATACTAATCTTAGAGTTTGTCTAAGATACTAATAATCTGATAGTATTTTTGATAAACTCAATATTTCTCCGTTGGGAACACTGGGAAGCTGGTATTGTCGCACAACAATATGGCGACGGTGAATATGGTCAATTGGGCTAAAACGGATATCTGAAGCACTGAAGATTTTATACGAACGCGTTCATCATATAGTTCACGTCAATTTGGACATGAGAAAAATTTCTGCAAAATGGATCCCCAAATGTTTGAATGTTGACCAAAAGCGTGCAAGGGTAGAAGCATCGCGTTCGATCTGTGCACGGTTTGAAAACGATGTAGACTTCTTAAACCGAATTGTTACTAAGGCTGAGACTTGGAAACATTTCTACGATCCAGGAACAAAGCAACAATCGATGGAATGGCGACACTCTGGTTCTCCAAGACCTATAAGAAGTTTCGTGTCCAAAAATCTGGTGGAAGAGTTCTTGCTTCAGTTTTTTGGGATTGCCATGGGGTTATCATGATTGATTTTTTGGATGAGGGTAGAACAATAACTGGAGATTATTATTCGATATTACTGACCACTCTACGGGAAAAAATTAAAGAGAAAAGTTGCGGAAAGCTATCAAAAGGTATTTTGTTTTCACAGGACAACGCCCCAGTACAGAAATCCCATGTTGCCATGCAAAAAATTCGTGATTTAGGGTTAGAATTACTATAACACCCCCCTTATTCACCAGATTTGACTCCGTCTGACTATCATCTCTTTCCTCAAATGGAAAAAAGTTTAAAAGGTCGTAAATTTTCTTTCAACAAGGAGGTAATGAAAGCTGTGGAGGTCTGGTTTGCAGAGCAAGAAGAAACATTTTTTTGAAAGGTCTAGAGACGTTGCAGGTTCGCTGTTATGAATGTATTCAATTAAGAGGAGAATATGCTGAGTAATAAAATATTTTGACATTGAAATTTTGTTTGGTTCTGTAGTAGGCTAAGAATTTTTCAATATATCCTCGTTTAGGGAATTTTGTTTAATATTGATTAATGATGTTCTTGTCTTTGTATAAGCAATAGTCAAAATATCAGAACAATTTCGATTTATACGAAATAATCTACGACGGAATCCTAGATTCTTGTATTTTCCCCGTCTATGAAAGCCAGAGTAAGCGTGGAAATTTACTGGGAAGCACATATGGCAAAAATCAGAATTTCGTCCGATCAATTTATCGATCCACAACGTTGGCGCGCTTTTGCAAACTTAATTTTAGGGTTTAGTGTCTATCTAGCTTCCGAGGAAAGTCTTTCCGATGCGACATCGGTAAACGAACTGAAAATGGACGACCGAATCGTAGATTTAATTTTCGCGGGCTCCCTGGAAAACCTTCCGCCTGTTAGTTCCAAAATTGTTCGAATTTTCACCAGTTCCACCTTCACCGGTAAGTTGAGAGAGAAAAAATTCTCTTGTTAGTTTTCTCGTGGCTGTAACAAGAGCTACTTTATTTGGAGAAACCGAGATTTACGCTTTATACATACAGGGTTGCACATTGAAAAGGATACAGTGGTTCTTTTTTAGTAGAAAAATCAATATTTTGGAAAATTGCTCGGTTACTTCAATTTTGTTAATGGGGGACATTTTTTTTACCATGATATAATTTCATCCTTCTGCGTGGCACCCCAACTACTTAACCCCAAGGGAATATGGGTCGTGAGATATGTTGTTAAAAAGTTCTTTTCCTCCTGATTATGATATGAGACCCTTCATATTTATGTATTCTCCTCAGATACAACAATGGAAAGAAACACCTTGATGGCGAAATGTTATCCAAGAATAAAAGATTATTGTCGAGAAAAACATGGACTTGAATTTCAGGTGAGTAAGACCCCACTTTTCAGGAAAAGTTCAGAAGAATTTTTTCATTTTACACTTTGTATTCGAATTTTCTTCAACTTACTAAAAGACCACACACATAAGTGCGTGGAAAAGAATTGAAATAATCATGCAGTAGTCGCTGGTTTTGTAGCCAAAATGGGCATTTGATCATCGTACAAATTTTGCTGTCAAAACTCACGACTTATATCGGGTGTTCTTTTAGAGTCTTAGCATTTCAAATTGACACATTTCAACTAGGATTGAAGCCAAATTATTTTTTTATTTGGAAGATAATTTTATGACATTTATGTTTTGAAAATAATTTGATACATAATACAACTTTAAACGGAAATAAAACACATTTGAATTAAGATTGAAGCCAAATTTTTTCATTTGAAAGATGATTTTATGTTTTAAAAATAATTTCGGGCATATGTCCACCACGACTAGCTCTGACGCATGCGACCAGACCAATTTTGGACCACTTTTTCGAGTAATTCAGGCCTTATTTCAGCAATTACACGAGTTATGTGGGCTTCCAAAGCGCCCCTTATTTCTGGATCATAAGCATAAACCAATGACTTGGCATAACCCTAAAGAAAATAATCCATTGGAGTTATATCGCCAATTAATTGGACCATTTCTCGGAATAATGTTATCGTCAAATATTTCTTTCAATAAATCAATTGATACGGTAGCAGCATGAGGTGTAACACCATCGTGTTGGAACCAAAACACTTCTGGGTCGATAACATTCAAATTTTGAAAAGAATAATCATTGATCATCGATCTGTAACGAGCACCATTCACTGTAACATTAGCTCCAGCATCGTTGTTAAAGAAATATGGACCGATGATGCCTCCAGCGTGTGAAGCACACCATACAGTGCTTTTTCAGGATGCAATGGAATCTGCAGAACTCCTTGAGGATTGTTTATACTCCATATACGGCAATTTTGCTTGTTTACGTAGCCGTTCAACCAGAAATGAGCTTCATCACTAAATACACTTTTTCGATCAAAAGTGGATCAACTTCAAGCTGTTCTAGAGCCCAATCAGCAAACAAACGAAGCTTCTTATGGTCAAGTGGCTTCAGTTCTTGAACCAGTTGGATCTTGTATGGGTGTAGACCAAGATCTTTACGCAAAATTTTCGATATAGTGGATGCACAGAGTCCAACTTGTTGTGAATGACGACGAAAAGACAAATCTGGATCTTTTCGAACACTATCACTTACAGCAGCGACATTTTCTTCTGTACGTACTGTTCTTTGTCTTGTTGTTGTTGTTGCATCGAGTAGAGAAAATGTTGTCCGAAATCTATCGATAGTTCGACGAATAAGCCGCTCTGATGGACGATTTTGTAAACCATAAATTTCATAAAGTGCTCTATGAGTTTGGCGAATAGAACACTGATTTTGAAAATGAATTTCAACAAATTGTGAACGTTGTTGCGGCGTGAGTCTTTCCATGATAATATGTCAATGCTTACTGAACAGAAATGTCAAAACAACATGGCGTCTATCAAAAATTCAATAACCCTAAAAAATACATAACTCAGAATAAAAAATAATCGATCAAACTATACCCCAAACCCAAATCTCTCCCTCCTGTCACTGGCAATTCGCCCCAAAATTAATTATCATACTTTTCAACCGAGCCATAATTAAACATTCGTCTTTTGTTGGATCTTGGATGGTTCTACAAGGTTCCATTGTACCCCGTGACAACCAGTTGAGTTCACGTTAAATGCTAAAATTTCGGTAATTTGGATGGAAATTAATGATTAAAACATCTGCATATTCCCATAATTCTACTCGGTTTACGTTTATCTGCAATAGGGCAGGGTAGTTTAACAACCTCAGACTTTTCAAGGATTGCAGTTAACAATTTTTCAGATTATTAACCTGAAATGATTTTTATATAGTCTCTATTCACGTACTCTGAGATTTATTGCTAATTTTTCTTTAATTTTCGTTATTCTTGGAGGCCTAAGAACCTGAGCTGACGCCTATAACAATAGATAAACTGCTCCACATGAGTTAGGGATATTGTCTTAAATTGCAAAAAATATATATTTGTCCCTATACCTAGTTAAAATCAGATTTTTGTGATGAAAATTCATATTAATATGATTTCAAGTTGCAAATTAATTTTAGCCTGTAGGTAGGTCTGCAGCGTATACAGGATGGTTAAGAAAAATCGAGTAAAATAACGAAATTTTATTCCCAGAGAATTCAAGCATTTTAAGACTATCAATGCAATGTATGGCCTCCACGGGCATCAATAACAGCTTGACATCTTCTTTGCATACTACACACGAGGTTGTTGAACATTTCTTGAGGAATTTGGTTCCATAAACGGGGCAGAAGCTCCTCAGATCATTTAAGGATTCTGGGGTAGGTTGATGATTATCTAATCTTCTTTGGAGCATATCCCATGCATGTTCTATGCAATTCAAATCGGGTGAGTGCGGAGGTATTGGTAAATGTGGAATACCAAGCTCCTCGCGCGCATTCTCAACTATGGCTGCACGGTGCGCTCTAGCGTTATCGTCTAGAAATTGAGAAGTTTAACCAATAGCAGCGTGAAAATTTGGCACAACATTGTCAATGACATGCTCCCTATATAGTGTAAGGCGGTCATATTCCCAGGACGAATGTGTAGATCTGTGCGCCCGTTGAAACATATCCCGGCCCATACCAGAACACTACCCCCTCGGAATGGATGGACTTCTTGGACATAGCGAGGATTACGGGGTATGCGTCAATGCGTGGTATTGTCCATACCCTTATTATTCGAGAATCTGAAAATCGTCCATATCTGGATTCATCAGTGAAAAGGACACTACGCCATTGATCGTTCCAATTAATATGTTGCCTTGCACATTCCAGTCTTTGACGCTTATGGTCACGTGTTAATGGAACTCCTCTTAATGGACGTCTAGAACCTAGAGCTGTTCGTACATCTAAAAACGCTCTTCCAAAAATGTATCGACCAGGCCCAAACCCCCGAAGAATGGAGGACATCCTTTATTACACCTATTTTCAAGAAGGGTGATCGATCAAAATGCGAGAACTATAGAGGAATAGCAATAATAAGTACGATGAGTAGAGTATACGGAAAGGTTCTGAAAAACCGAATTGAACTGGAATATGGTCATTTAGAGGCGGAGGAACAGGCGGGTTTCCGAGCTGGCCGATCAACGATGGACCATATATTCACACTGACCCAAGTCATCGAGAAGAAGATCGCCCGAAACCAGGAGGTCCATCTGCTTTTCATCGATCTGAAGAAGGCTTATGATAGTGTTCCAGTGAATAAGCTCTGGCAGACTCTTGAGAGGACAAGTATAAACATAGAACTCATAAAAGCGGCCAGAGGCCTCTACGATCATTCACTTACTAAGATCAAAATAGGAAGAAAAATTACAACTGGGTTCTACAGCTCAAAGGGCCTCAAACAGGGATGCTGTCTGTCTCCGACTCTTTTTAAAATATATCTGGAAGAAGTTCTGAAAAGCTGGAAGCAGAAATGCAGGAATATGGGTGTACCTCTGCTCGATATCACCCTGTACACCTTAAGTTTCGCTGATGATCAGGTCTTAATTGCTCAAGATTATGACGACCTGCAATATATGACCAGAAAGCTTATAGAAGAATATAAAAGGTGGGGTTTGGAAGTGAATGTAAAGAAAACCCAGTACATGACCATAAATGGGCAAGAACAACATCTCATATTGGAAAACGGCGAAATCATCAAACACACACTACACTATAATTACCTTGGCATAAAGATTTCGCAAGATGGCGCCCTTGATGAAGCAATCAAAGATAGAAACCAGAAGGGCAGAAGATCGATCGCATTGCTCAACAGTATTCTCTGGGATAAAAACATCACAATCGAAAATAAGAAACGTATATACAACTCGATAGTCAAGAGCATAATAACCTATGGTTCTGAAGTCTGGCCCCTAAAACAGTCCACGGAAAAGATGCTGAGAGCAACAGAGATGGACTTCTGGAGACGTTCAGCAAGAAGATCTAGAAGAGAGAGGGTGACAAATGAACGAATCAGAGAAATTATGGGAGTAACACACACAATTACAGATGACATTAAGAACAAGCAATTGGTCTGGTACGGACACGTACAACGAATGCCTGAACATCGGATACCAAAGCAGGTTTTGAATTGGCAACCCTGGGGCAGGAGAAGACCAGGAAGACCCAGAAGAAGCTGGAGGGAAGGCATCGATAAGGAAATCGAAGAGAGAGAACTCGGGGACGATCTATGGAATGATAGAGAGAGGTGGAGATTGGAAATCGGAAGACGTCGGAGAACGTTGTAAACCGATATTATATATATATATATATATATATATATATATAGTACCTAGATTTACCTCTCTCAAACGTCGTCTGATGGTTTCGATGGAAACTTTGACCCCATCTGTATTTTGAAGAGTATTCCGTAGCATTCTACACGTAGATGCAGGGTTTCTTCTCACCGAAACGGTGATGAAACGATCCTGAGCAGGTGTTGTTTTTCGTCGCCCACCAAGCCTTGGTCTTTCCAACACGGAACCTGTCTCCCTGAACCTTTTCGAAAGTCGAGATATCACACTTTGGCTTACTTGGAGCCTTTCCGCTACAACAACCTGAGTTAGGCCACCCTGTAGCATTCCGATAGCCCTATTAGCCTCAGCGTTTGTTAATTTACGTCTTGGCATTTTCAGAAAACTCGTTTCAAATCGAAGCCGTTGATAAACTGACTTCATTTCAAAATAAGAACATTCATGAAGCATATGCAAAGAACCAAACTTAAGAAAAAAGGCGACCAGATTGACGAGATGTCTCATACTGATTTTTATTGGATCGATTCAAGTTGTTTTAAATGATTTTACAGCACTTTCTCGAAGATTACATACTTTTAAAAACGATTGGATACGATATCCTTAACTCTTGTGGAGCAGTATATTTGATCTTCTAGAGTATCGTCATTCTAAGAAGGCTCCATGAGCACGCTATTACCAACAAGATTCTTATGGGCGAGACCATATATAACTCCTTAAACACTTCAAATACCCCTTTTTCGTGCCCGTACCCTAAGGTGTTCCTGATACCATATTCCAGAAGTTCAAACGTGTGATGAATTTGCACGCAAAAATGAAAGTTCATGCAAATATCGATTAACACTCTATAAGAGGTCATAGCCGTACCATCTTGTATCACTTCGAAAAGTGTATCAAGGTCGGCTTGGCCATTATCGATGCATTTTTTCAAACGCGGCGATTTCTGCCTGAATTCCCCTCAAAAATAGACTCATTGGAATAAAAGAGAAGAAAAGAAATAGCTAGAGCGAATTTAACGACCTGTTAAAACAGGCTCTCTGCTCAAAAATAGCCTTGAGGTGTAATTGATACTTCTATACCCTCTATCTGCCAGTTTGCGCCTCTATTTCACGCCGAACCTTGATCACGCCCGTCAGCATCTTCATCTCGAGCAGAACCGTCTTCACTATACTACTCACAATTTTATCCAATTTGTGACTTCGACCTATAAATAAGCCTTTATGTTCAGAAGAACTTTTATCGTTCTTCAATCCAGTCTAATATTATGAATTATGAACCATTGAATTCATTTTGCATGAAAATTGCACACCCTGATGGGTTTTACACTTTTATAGGTCGTAGATATGAGGTGGGGGGTAAGAGATGAAGCTACAGACGATCACATGACCACTGAACTCTGCATGAAGGAAATCCAGAATTGCCAAAGGCTTTCCATGGGTCCCAATTTTGTGGTAAGCATAAACTACCTATGAAGCTTGCAGCACGAATAAAAAGTCATGGAAGTAATTTTTTCTCCTTTTGCCTATCCCTCCAATTTCTTTCAGGTTTTTCTTGGTCAAAAATACGGCTACAGGCCCATTCCAACCTACATCTTGTCTTCTGAACTTCAAATGATAAGGGACGAACTTGCTAACACTGGTATCGACCCAACAATAATCGACACTTGGTATAGGAAAGATAGTAATGCTGTACCACCAATCTCAGTACTTCAACCTATATCTTCCATACTTATTAATTTCAATAACAAGGTCAGCAAAACGAACACACAATTCTTTATTCACGATGAGAAAAACAGAGGCTTTCCTAACAGAATTTCAATAAAATCTTTCAGAGAGTTCCAAAATTACAAGCGGAAGATCAGGCGAAGTGGTGGGCTACGTTAGAAAAATTCCAGAAGCTGTTCCGAAAAGCATCTTTATCCTTGCACCAACAAGGAAAGATGGATGATGATGCCAAGCATAACTATTTCATGTCAGGTATTTTCATCATCGTATGTTGAAGAGTTTTCATTTTCCAACAAATAATTTTCAGTGACTGAGAGAGAAGTTATAAATGGAATCTTGAACGTCAAGAATACCAAAAACCATTGTTTAGCCTACGTAAGATACATCAATAATATAAACTTGCAAAATTTAAAGAAGGCCTCACTTTTCGTGGACATCATAAACAGAAGCTTGGACACTGAATCTACGAAATTACTGGCCAATCTGAGGGACGAAAGATTGCCTAACAAGATTGAAACCAGCAACTATCAGAAGTAGGAATTAATTCCTGGGGCTACCCACAACTGCAGTGTCTTAAATATATTCTCTAGCTATATTCTCGATCCACTTTTCCATTCAGAATCTCTTTTATTTTAGGTACACAGTTGAGTGGATTGGAAGAGAAGGTCTTGATCCAGAAACTCATGATGAATACTTGAAACATTTCATTTCCCATTTCTACAAGAATATAATAAAGCTGGTGGATAGAGCAATGAGAAAAGAGGATTCCAGTGCACAAGGACAGATAGTGACAGAAATATTGCAGCATTTACATGCTTGCAATAACTCTGTTAGAGTGAGTTAAATTCCCAATCAATATTGAGTTCATTATAACCACTCAAGTCTCTTTATTTCGAATTTTTCTTTGTAGGTTTTTTATGGCAGAGAGGATACATTAGAACAAATACATCAGTATATGGTTCAAGATTCAGATTCTCTTCTGATACTATATGGAGAAGGTGGATGTGGGAAAACATCACTTCTGGCAAAAGCTGCCAGCATGTGCACTTCAAAGGGTTGGTTCACCAATGCTAAACCAATAAGCATTACGAGATTTTTAGGGACAACACCAGACTCCTCGGCATTAACTCCTACTTTAATATCAATTTGCCAACAGGTAATAAAAAAACTGACGAAATAAATGCCTATAAAAAGTTAGGTACACAAGTCCCTATAGAAAAACTCATGCAAAACCCCATTTTGTTTGTTGTCACTTTGTTTTGTTCTGCTTTTCAGATATCGTATAATTTTATGCTACCATTCGAAGGAATCCCAGATGATCTTGTTCCTTTAACAGCGCACTTCAAGCAGTTGCTGACACTTGCAACTAAAGAACAGCCCCTTCTACTTTTTCTCGACTCTGTAGATCAGTTGACAGGAACACAAGATGCGAATAAAGTATCTTGGCTACCAACTAGACTTCCCCCTTATTGTAAGGTAAAAAAATAATTGAAAATTCATTCATAATTATGTCCAGCCATAAGTTGACCTTCGAAATTAAATGTTGCACTGGCGCATCCACCAAATTTTAATGAATTTCAAATTTAAACCTAAGCCTTCATCTAAAATTTAGACCATACTGATCCAAAAAAGCAAGAAGGGCCAACTAATGAAATTTCTTTCATTATGATTCACTCCTTTATTTACAGGTAAAATGTTAGACAAGGCCACTTTCTCTTTTGGTGTGAACAATTTTAAATGCAATTTTTCTATTAAGAAACGATACACTTCATCTCGTTTATTGCAATAACTATATCACAGGAAAATCTCGTCTAAAGTCACAATAATTAATTCACTATCAACAAAAATATCAATATCTTTCAGCGATAACTACATGGCTTGTTGCATCTTCTTCTTTTTTTCCATTGAAGCTTCAAAATTATTTCTTCTTCGTGCCAGTCTCTCCTTCTTCAAGCATTTTATCATTTGAAAATCTTGGGAGTTGCATTTTCCAAAAAACTTAAGGAAAGGGTTCTGAAAAATGAGATTAAGACCACTTCTCAAATTATCTATCTTGTCCTACCTCACTGTGACATCTTTGCAGTGACTCAATCAACTCATTACATTCGTCTGTATGTAAATGACTAGACAAATCAGGATGCATCTCAAATAAAACGAAAAATATCCAAATACTACAAATTAAATAAAGAACTTTGTTTGGTCAATAAAAGTTTGAGGTTAGCCAACTGTCAGCGTAACCAAAGAGCCAACTTGTCTAGCCATAGAGGAAAGCTTAAATTTTTGGTCCCTGCGTATTAGATTGGGGCCAAATTGTATACAGGGTGAACCAACATTTCAATTTTTACCAGATTTTAGTATCATGCGCTTCAGAAGAAGACAATCCGGAAGTATCGCGAGAATATCACGTTTTACGAAGAATGGTGGACAAAGATGAGAATTTCATCGAAGTTAGAGCTTTAGGGGAAGACCTAGCCATGCAAGTGATCAAGTAAGATCCGCATTCATCCACATATTGGTGAATATTCAGTGTGGTGTTTTAGGATGTGGATGAGAACTTCTTGTCGAGATCTCACCAACTACCAGTGGCGTCTCGTATCTAATGCTATCGATAAATGCAGTCTACCTATCTTCGTCAAGCTTGTATTTGCTGAAATTTGTAGATGGAGGAGCTACACGAAATCTGGGGATACTCACTTAGCCAACACTGTGATGGACTCCATTATGATGCTATTCGAGAGGATCGAGAAGCAAGTGAGAATATGCATAACATAATTTCAGTTTTTCCCATTATCCGATGAATTCATCCATTACAACCATTGTCTCTTTAAAATTCCTTTGATGAATACATCATAACCTTCAAAACGGTCGCCATCTTGGCAATTTTAACTAACTCTTCATCTGATGTTTCAAGCATGGCAGAATTTTGGTGTTCCACGGTTTAGCTTACATTACTGCTGCTAAGAGTGGTTTGTCTGAATCTGAACTGGAAGACCTCATTTCTCTTGATGACAAAGTGTTAGACGACGTCTATCAATACCATCTTCCGCCTGTTAGAAGAATACCGCCTTTATTGTGGACGAGAATAAGAAACGATTTGCCTAACTATTTATCTGAAAGAGAAGCTGATGGTGTAAGTGTAATGAATTGGTACCACAGGTGATTTTACAGAAATTTAACACAGACTAGTTTTTAATCCAATTAAATTTTAGGCAGTTTCGTGATGCAGCTAAGGAGAGGTATTTCAAGAATATGAACATGGCCACATACTTTCACTCGATGATTGCAGACTACTTTCTTGGTATATGGGGTGGGGGTACACCAAAGCCGTTCAAATATACTGAAATTCAACGTCACAGGTGAATACGAAGCCGTCAAAAAGCTTACCTTGGACTAAACTGTACTATATTTCTCAAATACATCAATTTATTCTTGTTACTTCACTTGAACTCATCAACCAACACGAATATTTGCAGATTCAACTTGACTGACAAAGAGGGTGTGGCAGATAGAAAAGTTCCAGTACAACCCTTAGTTTTTCATTCTAAGGACGGCAAAATATCAAGATACAATCTGAGAAAGGTAAAACAAGTTATTTAACATCACGAATAAGAATTTGAACCGTATATAACCCTTTAGTTCGGTGAGTTACCCTTCCACCTCGTACGCTCAAGAAGGTTCCAAGACCTTTACGAAAACGTACTGTTCAACTACGAATGGCTGCATGCCAAACTGTCCAGCTGTCCACTACAAGCAGTCCTATCAGATTATGAAGACGCCTCAACAAATATAGAGAACAAAGACTCTAGAAGGTAAAACAAGCTCACAAAATCACTGGGTTTCGAAACAAACAGAAACATGATTTCAGAGAGCTGACATTGGTAGCAGACGCTCTTCGTCTAGGTGGAGCAGTTTTAGGGCAGCATCCCAACATGTTGGCACCCCAGCTGATTGGTAGGCTGCTTCCTGAGGTGGCTAAGAACCCTAACATCAAAATGCTTCTGAATGACTGTGACATTAAAGGACCAAATCATTGTGCTCTGTTACCAGTTTATCATTGTCTGCATACACCTGGAGGACCTCTGAAGGTAAATCTATTTGGACCTTTTCAGAGATTGAGAAATAATGACGCTGTGGTCCTCGATCTTCAATATCTTCTGAAACATTCGAAAATATGACATTTTTTCAGTATTCCTTAGAGGGGCATCAGTTTGCAGTCTTCTCCATATGTCTAACCAGCGATTACCGGTACATTGTGTCTGTTTCAAACAGATTCATCACCTGGGATCTATCCACAAGTGATCTCACCAGAGATGTCAACCCAAACATTGAAGGAATAATGCAGCAGTTAGCACTGAGTCCGGACAACAAGTGGGCTGCAGCCTATACGAATAATAACCAGGTATTACTGTAGCAAAAGTAGAACATACAACAAAAACTGCACAACCATTTTTACCTCAGACAGTCCTTTTGAATATGCTGTCCAGTGAGTTCATAGTCTTTGATAATCCCTTGGAGGAAGGGGAGAATGTGGTAGGGGTGTGGCTATTGAATTACAGTCTCTTCATTTATGGCAGCAAAAGCTGGGCTAGGTTCGATATGAGAGGACAGAAGGAAGGGATATATTCGAACCAAGTCGATCCCAACGAGTGGACAATTCTCAGTAAGTAAATTCACATTATAGATTGATTTTTCCCCCACATATTCATTCATCACACCGTCAAAGCATATTTGACCGCGCGATATCATTAGCATCGAATTCAGGAAAGATAAGTATTTTTGGTAGTCTAATTGGAAAATCATCGGGCCGGTAATCAAAAGATGCCTGGTTCGACTCCCGCCCGAAGTGAAAATTTTTTCCGGAATTCGATTCGATTTTTCACAGACGTTTTATTGAGCACTGCATTTTTCAGCAATGGAATTCGATACAAAAACAGCCTACAGAACAATATATTGGAAAGGAGACTTGGAAGATGACAAAATGTTGCTGCTGTCGCACTATGACGGTATAGATTTAGACCCTTTAGAATTCCACAGGTGAGTCGTCCATCATCCTAGTTTGGAAGAACAATGACACCATTTTCTTAGTGGCTTGGTATTCAACAACAAAAAGGATACTTTGTATGCATGCACCACTGAAGGTGCGTACTGTGTATCCAAATATGCGAAAAACTCTGAAAGTAAAAAATGGGAATTTGTTGAAGAGCTTCCTCGAACTCAAAACGATATAAATGAGACATTACTGCAACTTAAGTTGGATAAAAAAGAAGAAACACTTTTCGGTAAGCTAAAAATAATCTGGGACGGATTCTAAGGGTCCTTGAATGTATCCTTGAGGCACACAGAATACATCATTTCAGCTACAACAAGCAATGGATTCATTGTATGGTATGTGAGTAATGACAATGAAAAGAATGGATTCTTCCTTCCTCTACCTTATGGTATAAGGAACATCACAACTAAAATATTACAGTCAAACTCAATCATGCTTAGCGCACACAAGAACTACGCAATAGCGGGAGCAAGGTACTTTATTTCAGGACAAAGGTCTATTAGATTCTTGAAATATAATTCCAGGAAAAACCTGTACGTGTGGAGCATGGAAACTCAAAAACTAATGAAAGTTTTGGACGCCCATTTTGCTAGGATCGTTCAGTTGGAACCTCTGACCATCGGGAACTGGAACTGCATCGTCACTTCCTCAATAGACAGAACTGTTAAGGTGTGGAATATCAACAATATATTCGAACAGGTCCACGTGATAGACAGGCACGAGCTGCAAATTGATTCCATCAGGTTTGTTAGGTCTTTTAGTGTTAGGAGTTTTATATTTTTTTTCTCGTAGTTTGTCGAACGATCTGAGCTTGGCTGTTACTGTAACAAGGAACTGCGTTGGTGTGTGGAACCTTAGGATTGGAAAGCTCATTGCCAAATTGGCAGATAGTCCTCTAGGAGCTATAGTAACCCATGCTTGTATCACACCTGATGGGCGGTGAGAGTCAATTAGGTTATTCAATAACTCACTCATATTTTGTTGATTCTTCTAAATACACTGCGCAAAAAAATCAACGCACATTATGGAAATCTCAAATTTATTCTACAACTGAAGGTGTTCTCAATGATAATTATTTTTATCAGAATTATGCATGCATATGTTATCCACTTTCAACGTTTTTCTTCAATACAGATGTTTTCTCCCAGCAGGAATAAAAAAAAGATGATATTATCAGATTTTGAATGTATTGGCTCCAATCTAAAATCAGTTGTTCTCGATCAATAGGTTTTCTTTCGTTTGATTTTCTACACTCGATCGCTATGCAACGCGAAACACGCAATTTGAGCCAAGCGGTAGTTTTGCGAGAAGAAGGGTGGACATACACAAGTTTCCCATACAAGTATGTCCAGAATGTTGCAGCGATTCAGGGAGGCAGGTATGAATGTCCGAAGACCAGGATAGGGTAGACCACGGGTAACAACTGCCATTCAAGAACTTTACTTGAGAGTTTCTTCGTTGAGACAACGGTTTGCAACCGCTCGCCTCCTTCAAAATCAGCTTGAGCAAACTCATGAGGTGCAAATTAGCACTCAGACAATAAGAAATCGCCTCAGAGAATATGATTTAAGGCCTCGTGTCGCGGCAAGAGGCCCAGCTCTTACCCCAGCCCATCGAAGGTCGCGTTTGGATTTTGCGAGAGAGCATATATCCATTTTGAAGGGGCCGATTGGGAAAGAGTTCTCTTCACAGATGAGTCTAGATTCTGCCTCTATCATTGTGATCGACTTTCCCTTGTATACAGACGTCCACATGAAAGATATGCTCAGTGCAATTTCCTGAATACTACTGGTTTCGGGGGAGGATCGATTATGGTATGGGGTGGAATATCTTTGACTGCTCGCACAGACCTAGTGGTCGTTGATAATGGAGCTATGAATGCTGATAAGTATATAAGGAACATTCTTGAAGAGCATGTAGTGCCATTTGCCCCATACATTGGTGGAAATTTCATTTTTATGGACGATAATGCCAGACCCCATCGTGCGCGCATCGTTCAGGAATACATTGAAGAGGTTGAAGTCTCTCGAATGGAATGGCCAGCAAGAAGTCCAGATCTCAATCCGATTGAGCAGGTTTGGGACAACCGGGACAACCTCAATAGAAGGCTGAGAAGTTCAGAAAATCATCCAGCTACTCTTAATGACTTAGGAATCCAACTCGGAGAAATCTGGGAAGGATTAGATCAGAACATTTTAAGATCACTCATTTTGAGTATGAACCGTCGTTGCCGAGCTGTAATTAACGCAAGGGGTGGAAATACCAAGTATTAAATCACTTATCAGCATTTCAGTATTTTGAAAATTGTTCATTTCTCTTCTTTCACATAAGATTCGGTGAAATCCTGAATTTTTCTTCCATTTAATGTATCTTGTTTCATTCAAAACCTTCCCGAGAGAACATAAAAAATAAGTTATAAAGTCAATGTAGAGTTAACTTTCATTAAAATTGAGTTTTTCAGAATGTGCGTTAATTTTTTTGCGCAGTGTACTCTTGTCTACATTTTTCAATAACTTCTCCACTTTTTTCAAGGTACATTATCTCAGCTGAATCAGGAAATTTTCTAATTTGGTTAAGAATGACAGAAATGGTAGTTTTCAAAGAGGAACAACCTGGTATCAAACAACTAACCCTCATAGAGAGCGGAACTAAAGTACTCTCAATATCTAAGCCCACTAATCCAACAGGAACCGATATAGTAAGGACAACAGCAACAGTTTGCGTCAGGGAGATACCAAGTAAATTCTGCCAACTTTCAAAAATAAAAATACAAGTAATACGTTCTAGGTGGCGAAATGGTGTACAGCTTCGAATACCCTGTGAGAAGTTTCACTGGAGTACCCTTCAGACAAGCTATCATAACATCTGACGGACTTCACATGGTACTTTGTGCTGCAGACAAAACCAATAGAGATTGCATAATAGTACACAATGCTCTGACTGGTCAATTTGAACATAAAATTTCCTTAAAACAAAGCGGAATCAAAGATTGCAGTGGACTTATTGCTATGCCGCACAAAGGTCATCTTGTAGCTGTCATGACGCCAGATAAAGGCGCCATCTTTGACATAAAAAACAAGAAATACCTAAGGTCCATTACTAAATGGGGAGGTATGGTAACTAAGGACGGGAAATATGGCTTGTACGCACCTCAAAGGTAAATAAGGCCATAAAATTTCGAAAATAATTTCTACCTCCAAATTAATATAGGGGTGGCCTTGAACTACTGGAACTAAAGAAGGGACAAAGTGTCAAAACGTACATACCAAGAGTGGCAGAAGGGGTTTTCAGCATAATATGTCTATTCAACAAAACTGACGAATACGTTTTGTATTATCATAATGGTAGGAAAACTTTGAGGGTGTTCAGGTAATAAAATTCTTGATATTTTGTGGTTATACACTAAAACTCATTGGTTTCCAGAACAAGTGATGCAGAGATGATTGCAAATTACAGGGTGCAAGCAGAATTGACTGCAATTGAAAGTACTCCAGACGGTAAGGCATTGGTGCTTGGAACGGTAGATGGGTGCATGTCGGTTCAAGCTATACTTGATACCAATAAAGGAGAGGTTACTGAGTATTTAGCCGAAATGCCATCTAGAGATGAGGAGGTGAGTTAAAATATGAAATTTACTTTAATTTCCAGATGTATAAATGACTCATACAGACTCTATTTGTTGCTACCATGGACGTCACTGAGAAAGGGCAGTTAAATCTCATTTCTAACGTGTTTCCGTTTATTACAGTGGGCCAAGAAAGTAGAGAAAACCAAAGCTCAAACTAGATTCAAAGCTGCAACATCCATAGTTAAACTATCGACGCTTTTCAAACAAGTTAACAACAATAATACAGGATCTGAAATTATTTCAACCTGAATAATATGAGGCTATAATAGAGGAATTACCATTATATATTATTTTTATAGAAGTTGATAGGAAATAAAGTTATACGCATTTATGGTCTATTTTGACATCAAGCTCGTCTGAATCTTGTACCAACCTCAGAATTGAAATTCACTAGAAACAGTTACAAATCTGGGGAATTTGCAAGAAATGCATTTCCCAACCTTTACAATAATGCCAATATTTTACTGTAATTGGGTAGTTTAACCTTTTGGAAAAGACTTATTATAATAGAGCAATTGCATCAATTACACTGCGCAAAAAAATGAACGCACATTATGGAAATCTCAAATTTATTCTACAACTGAATGTGTTCTCAATGATAATTATTTTTATCAGAATTATGCATGCATATGTTATCCACTTTCAGCGTTTTTCTTCAATACAGATGTTTTCTCCCAGCAGGAATAAAAAAAGATGATATTATCAGATTTTGAATGTATTGGCTTCATTCTAAAATCAGTTGTTCTCGATCAATTCTAGTGATCAATAGTTTTTCTTTCTTTTGATTTTCTACACTCGATCGCTATGCAACGCAAAACACGCAATTTGACCCAAGAGGAATGTGCCCAAGCGGTAGTTTTGCGAGAAGAAGGTTGGACCTACACAAGAATTGCAGAAAGGTTTGGAGTTTCCCATACAAGTGTGTCCAGAATGTTGCAGCGATTCAGGGAGACAGGTATGAATGTCCAAAGACCAGGACAGGGTAGACCACGGGTAACAACTGCCATTCAAGAACGTTTCTTCGTTGAGACAAAGGTTTGCAACCGCTCGCCTCCTCCAAAAACAGCTTGAGCAAACTCATGAGGTGCAAATTAGCACCCAGACAATAAGAAATCGCCTTAGAGAATATGATTTAAGGCCTCTTGTCGCGGCAAGAGGCCCAGCCATTTGCCCCATACCTTGGTGAAAATTTCATTTTTATGGACGATAATGCCAGACCCCATCGTGCGCGCATCGTTCAGGAGTACCTTGAAGAGGTTGAAGTCTCTCGAATGGAATGGCCAGCAAGAAGTCCAGATCTCAATCCGATTGCGCAGGTTTGGGACAACCTCAATAGAAGCCTGAGAAGTTCAGCAAATCATCCAGCTACTCTTAATGACTTAGGAATCCAACTCGGAGAAATCTGGGAAGGATTAGATCAGAACATTTTAAGATCATTCATTTTGAGTATGAACCGTCGTTGCCGAGCTGTAATTGACGCAAGTGGTGGAAATACCAAGTATTAAATCACTTATCAGCATTTCAGTATTTTGAACATTGTTCATTTCTCTTCTTTCACATAAGATTCGGTGAAATCCTGAATTTTTCTCCCATTTAATGTGTCTTGTTTCGTTCAAAACCTTCCCGAGAGAACATAAAAAATAAGTTATAAAGTCAATGTAGAGTTGAGTTTCATTAAAATATTTAAAATTGAGATTTTCAGAATGTGCGTTAATTTTTTTGCGCAGTGTATTATAGCTCATTATATTTATCACATTTTCAATAAGAATCGGTTTTGATTTGTTCGTATTTGTATTGAGTGTTAAGGTCATATCACGGAAGTGAAATGGATTATTCAGAATGTTACAAAAAAGGCGTATGTTCTTTTTTGAAACGACTTTTTATTTATCAATTGTTATATTCAGTCACATTCATTAACATAGGTTGTACAATAAATTACATATAGTTGGCATATGACGTTGTTACTTCAGTTGGTTGATGAATGTACAAAATTGAATTTCTATTACAAGACTTGTGTAAAGTGACTATTCAAAATATCTTTCTTAGTCTAGCAGTCATTGATATTTCTCATGATTAAATTTTTCATTCTACCTAGAAATAAATAAGGAAATACTACGTAATACTTAATCGTTCTTTGCAATCTTCCCAAATAATTCTTGTTGATGAAGTAATATCTGCGTTTAGGTTATATCCACATCCTACTGTCAAAACTTTGTTTCACAATCTTCACATTTTTTTTTATACCTAGTCAGTATACAACAACAGGTTATGGGCTCAGTAGAGCGTTATCCTCAAACACAGACCTTCACTATTACCAATGATATATTGTATAACTGAGGAAATGTATCAACAATTTGATTTATCCCCAGATAATGGTCTGGAAATTTAATATGAACGAAACTACGATTTGCTCCAATACTATCCAATCTATGATGCAATTATGCCGTTTATACATGGCTTAAAGGCACCCCATACAGTTGTAGAATATTTGGCATTGTTTAGCACACATGTAAATGAATAATATTTTGATTTTCAAAAACGATTGGACAGTCGTTTAAATCACAACCAATGTAGAATTGTTTTAGGATTTCGCTAAATTTACATTCTATAATGATCTAAACGTTACATATAAGATATATTTTTTCTAATGACATGTATAGTGGTTAAACGATCATTTTATAAAGAATATTCATCTGATGACTCAGCATGAAACGTAAGTTGGTCACTGATAATCATTTAAAGTTTGTTATAAAACTATATTTTTTGAAAATATGTTGAAATTTCACTACTTGTTTTTGAAACTTATAAATACCCCTTCTAATAATAAATATTATGTATATTCACAGCATTTCACATATTTGAATTCAAAATTTAAACCCCAAATATGAGATGAAACCAACAATAATCTTCTTAAAACAATATTTTTCAAAAATAAGTATCGATGTTGTAGATGAGTGTCAGTCCATTCAACCTGTACATAGATAGTTGTGTAATTCGGAGAAGTTGTAATGTGAGTTTGTGTGATCTTAGTTCGCTTAAATTATCATATTTTTTCACATTTCTCGAAGCGACATCAATAAATATAGATAAACATCCATAAATAGACATATTTTTAGTTTAGTCTGCTTATCTTACCGGTTTAGTCACTTGTGCAGAAAATTGAGGTATTTTTCATCTCTGTGGGTGAAATAGAACTCTTTTTGTGCTCGATAAACCTCACATCGCTTTCTTTTTCTTTCTTTTGGCCATGCCTAACTGCGTTGCTCCTTTGACGATCAAGAAGAACCAATACAGTTGTGGTAACATTAAAATTAGAATACTTATCTTGCAGCCTCTCGGTAGGGAGTATATTGCCTGAAAAATATTATAAATCGACAAAGATTCTTGCTTGAAATCAATGCAACTCACTTCTAAATATCCTTTTTCCACTGAATAGGCATAAAGCAGCATTACAAGAGGCCACATTAATACTCTAAATACAAAGAATGATATCATCATGAGTAATCCGTTGATCACATAAAATCTCGAGTTCTTGAAACCCATCTTTGATATTATTGATCTCATCGACACAAAGGGGGTACTTGCTTCCATCAAGTACACAAATCCGAAGAAGCAGTCCCCTAAACCTCCCCTCAAGTACTGAAAGATATAAAGTGAAAATAACAAGCATAAAAACCTTCGTCAAAGATCTTTTCTGTTATTTTATTTAAAAAATTCCAATTCACTCACCGTTATGACTAGAAATCCAAACCCTCCGACGAACACGTGGTGCCCCACTATCACGGGGTTGTTTTTCACGAAACTCCAAAATTTCGACGGTACTCCCGAAGTTTGTTCATCATCCTTCTTCGTTATCGTTTCTGCGGAATGTGTTAGGCCATTTTTAACATTACCATTGGCCATTTCGGCCTTTAGGTTATCCTCATCTACGGCTATCTGGACTTTGTACATGGACCAAATGTCGTACAAGAAATAGGCAGCACCAAACCAGGCGTAAGCTTCGGAGATATAGTGAGAAGTCTTAAGCATGTCCCTCGTGCAAGAGTAACAGGTCGATGTCATTCCGGTAATGCAGCAAAATAAGGCTTGTATGGCGGATATATTCCTGGAATCAAAAGGAAGTTTGTACATATTCTCTTTGGAGTCAAATTTAACTCACTTGTTGCTTATCTCCATGACGAAACCCTTGGTCAGTCCGTATTTTTTAATCAAGCGCCTTCCAGTAATGGTGTTGAAGAATAGATGGTTTGAAGCTTCGTAAGAGGCTGTAAAGAATATCAGACCTAGCACGAAGAGCCTGAAGCCTGTTTCCAAGGATATCCTGTCCTCCCATTGTAGATTCTTCACTTCGAATATAGCGAAAGAAAGGGATGAAGTCGTAACGAATAAAAGCAGTGGTATTAGAACGTATCTCTTATTCTGAAAAAAAGACAACACATGAATGACTAAAATAGAAGCCCTGATTGATAGATTATGAATTCAGCTCACTTTTTGATCATTTGAGTATATTGTGATGCTTTTAAAGCAAAAACTTCCTATTGAAAAGGTCAATTTTGAATCTCACCCCAATCTGTTCTGTCATAATAAGAAATGACGAAAACCGTTACAGTTGAAGAACCCAAAACCAACTAATTTCAAGTAGAACTCCCCCACAATTTATGTATTTCAATAGAACAGATAGCATGTAACCGAATATACTGGAGGCGACAACATTATTCTCACTGTATCTCTTTTTATTGTTGGACTTAAATTTGAATGGATTTTATCAACACTAATGCTCATGCTAATTAGAACTACAGTCAAAATGCACTTGAGCGTTATTTACAAGTGATTACATTGTTTCAACGAGTTGATTAAGGATAGTCTCGGAAGTGAAATACCTACACAAACTATTCTCACAGTTTTAAACGCACATTAAATCACACCAATCAAACTCTTACATCATACTTTAGTTCGTATATTTTCGACCGAAATTTAAGACCCATATATGATTGTTGCATTTTGCGCGTTCCGTTATTTAATAACCGCATGGCAAGGACGTAGAAAAATTATAAGTGGTCATAAAATACCATATCAACAATAAAATCCTATCAATCACAAATTCGATTTCAATAATTCTTTATCGACAAAGTGGACCATCCTGTATACCTCGAAAGATACATCTTCATGCTATGGGAGAAAAAGACGCTTTCCAAAACCATAAATAATGTTGGAAAATGTTAAAATTATTAGGTAAAATGTTCGAACCATTTGTTGAAAATAATCAACAAATTAACTGCAAGTGAGGTGATTTTACTGACGACTATTTAACCGTGGAGCATTCAAGGATGTTCTAGGTCCGAAGTCGAACAAGCTTGGTGTTGTTTTAACGAACGAATAACGCTACATTATTAATATAGGAAGGAATGAGAACTTGACAAATTATGTTTACTTTATGTTTTTACTAAGAGATTTTATTAGTTTCGCAGAATTATATGTTTTTTCTTCTATTTTTTCGACAAGTTAGCTCATCACCTTTCTTTGAATTGTATTACTGACATCAAATCAATAAACACTACTTGAACTATTAATGTAAACAAAAAAATTTTTAAAACACGGCTAATTCTATCGATAATAGAACATCATGTACAGATAATTTATTCTCGAATTATATTTTTTATTGATTGTTCAAGTCCTGCTAGAACAAAGTGAACCACGCTGTATACAAATTAACTTTCCGCAACTCCATTTATTTTGGTGATAATGTGACCAAAAATAAATCAAGTATGTATTCATATAACGTAAGTAAATATTTCCAGAATAAAATAATAACATGAACGATAGTGACGCCAAATTTTCGTATATTCTAGGAACAAATGCCAAAAATAGCAGAGTAAAGAAATAAGAAATTCTTTAGTAGTTAGCAAACCGGGATACTCGGAAAATTAATTTATTTTTGATAGTCCAGATTCCTCCTAAAAAACGCAAATCAAATAATCACTTCATCAGTTTTTTATATTATTGAGAGAAGAGGACATTTTTCGATTTTTCTTATTTCCATTCCGACCAAAATCTTTCAAATAATAATTGAATATGATACTCACTACAGAATAATTTGGCAGCATTTCAATCAAACTTAACGAGGTATTCCGAAATGGTCCCATAAAAGCGATAGAGGCGTTATTGTCGTTAGTGCAGAGCGTTACGATAAAGCCATTGCTCATTTCACGCCTGTGATATCTCTCATATTTATAGGCCAATCATTATGGGCATTATAAATTGAGAATTTAACAATAATTCAAAGTTATCGAGTCAAACGAATGTAACGGGTGATTTTCTAACAATTTTCTTCTTGGCAACACTGATTTTGACAGCTAACGCACGTTTCTGTTTTGTGTCACTGTCAAACATCTTCAGTTTGGTCTATAATTCGACGAAAAACGAATTTAATGATCAAAATGCGTTCTCTGTTAAGAAAGTTCTCATACAGGCCAAACTGAAGAAAATATCGCAGCTGTATCGGCCAATGGTAGTGAGTACCATCAATTATCGATTCGGCGCCGTTCTCAGCAATTGGGCCTCTGTTACTCAACAACGTGGTGAATTTTGGAAGATCTTGACTTACATGACATGTGGTTTCAACTAAAACGGTGTCACATGCCACACATCACTCGAAAGAATTAACCAATTGAGAGGCAAGCTCGGTGAACAGTTTATTTCACGTTTGGGACCGGTCAATTGGCCGTCTAGATCGTGCGATTTATGCCTTGAGACTTTTTGGTGGAGCTATGTTAAGGCTCATGTTTATACTGACTAGCCTGATTCGATTGACGCATTGGATGACAATATTGAAGCATTTTTCGTGAGATACCGGCCGAAATGTGAGGAAGAGTATGCCAAAATTGGACTAAGCGGATGGACTATTTGAGGAGCAGCCGCAGTCAAAATTTGCAGGAAATAATCTTCAAACATCAAATTATATTGACCGAACTATCGATTCAAATAAAGATTTCGTGCATTTTTCTGAATTTTATGAGTTTCCTGTTTAAACATTCCTACAGCTCTTAAAAAATCACCCTATATTTGGTACCGTATCACCCATAATTTCAATTTCACAGTAATAGAATATTAGTCATACTTTAAAAAAGTAACTATTTGACATATAAAGCAATAGCTACGAAATATCAATCAAATAATAAAAATTATATACATAAACAACGACAAATGTAAGCAGAAATATACTGCTCCACAAGAGTTAGGGATATCGTATTCAATCGTTTTTAAAAGTATGTAATCTTCGAGAAGATCGCTGTAGAATCATTTAAAACTCAATAACAACTTGAATCGATCCAATAAAAATCAGTATGAGACATTTCGTCAATCTGGTCGCCTTTTTTCTGAAGTTTGGTTCTTTGCATATGCTTCATGAATGTTCTTATTTGGAATTGAAGTTAGTTTATTAACGGCTTCGATTTGAAACGAGTTTTCTGAAAATGTCAAGAAGTAAATTAACAAACGCTGGGGCTAATTAATAGGGCTATCGGAATGCTACAGGGTGGCCTAACTCAGGTTGTTGTAGCGAAAAAGCTCCAAGTCAGCCAAAGTGTGATATCTCGACTTTGGAATAGGTTCAGGGAGACAGGTTCCGTGTTGGAAAGACCAAGGCTTGGTGGGCGACGAAAAACAACACCTGCTCAGGATCGTTTCATCACCGTTACGGCGAGAAGAAACCCTACATCCACGTGTAGAATGCAGATGGGGTCCAAGTGTCCATCGAAACCATCAGACGACGTTTGAGAGAGGTGAATCTAGGTTCTAGACGTCCATTAGGAGGAGATCCATTAACACGTGACCATAAGCGTCAAAGACTAGAATGGGCAAGGCATCAATGGCGTAGTGTCCTTATCATTGATGAATCCAGATATGAACGATTTTCAGATAAGGGTATGGACAATCCCACGCATACCCCGTAATCGTCGCTATGTCCAAGAAGTCCATCCATTCCGAGGGGGTAGTGTTATGGTATGGGCCCTTAGACAAAGGAGTCTAAGTATGGGCCGGGATATGTTTCAACGGGCGCACAGATCTATACCTTTGTCCTGGGAATATGGCCGCCTTACACTTTAGGGGGCAAGTCATTGACAATGTTGTGCCAAATTTTCACGCTGCTATTGGTGAAATTTTTCAATTTCTAGACGATAACGCTAGACCGCACCGTGCAGCCATAGTTGAGAATGCGCGCGAGGAGCACCATACCAATACCTCCGCACTCACCAGATTTGAATTGCACAGAACATGCATGGGATATGCTCCAAAGAAGATTAGATAATCATCAACCTACCCCAGAATCCTTAAATGATCTGAGAGAGCTTCTGCCCCGTTTATGGAACCAAATTCCTCAAAAAATGTTCAACAACCTCGTGTGTAGTATGCAAAGATGTCAAGCGTTATTGATGCCCGTGGAGGCCATACATTGTATTGATAGTCTTAAAATGCTTGAATTCTATGGGAATAAAATTTCGTTATTTTACTCGATTTTTCTTAACCACCCTCAAAAATACGCTGCAGACCTACAGGCTCAAATTAATTTGCAACTTGGAATCATATTAATATGAATTTTCATCACAAAAATCTTATTTTAACTATATTTTTTTTTGCAATTTAAATCAATATCCCTAACTCACGTGGAGCAGATTATTTATTATATCCAAAAACGCATCGGAAAGATAACATGAATAAAATAACAGAAAAGTAAAGCAATCATTTAAAAAGAAAGCAATAAAAAGCAAAGCAAAAATAGTCTTCGGCTATAGTAGAAAAAGTATAACGGTGAATGAATAGCCCTGACAAGACTTACCTACCTTATTTTTCTGATGATCGAAAACTGGCATGTTTAAAGAAAACACTTCAAAAGAAGTTCGAAGAAAACTCAGCAACTGAAAATGGACTCTCACAACTCTACTGAGGCAATCAAACGCAAACCTAACAGAAATCAATTGGAAACTGATTCACGGATGAATGGCTATCAGAAGGGAACGCCTTTTGAAATTATTGCGAATTGAATGTCTCAAATACTCAAATGATTTTATTAGATCCTACAAAGACTTTCGGTTAAAAATCGATAAATTAGATACGCTGAGTGTACTTCATTATAACCTTCATGCATATAATTTTCATAAAAGAATAGGGTCAAGTGTCAAGTGCGAGTAAAATTCGCTTCCTTCACGCTTATTCTACTCAGACTTCCGTATCATAATTTTTTCCTTTGAAATTTGACGACATAGAATTTTCGCTCTTGTTCTAAAAATGTTGGAAAATCTATAAATGCGCATTTTTTTCGAATCTTTATCTCATTATCTTCGGAAATAAGGATGAATTCTGGATCTCCTCTGTTTGAGACATTGTGACATACATATCAGATTATCTTATATCATGGGGAGCTAACAAATGTGTTCAATCGTCATGGTCATGGCCAGGGTTTGAGGGCCCCCAGACAAAACAAACTGACTGACGTCAATGAAAGCATGCAATTTCTTAACTACCATATCATTTCCTTCAATGAAGATGGGAATTTCTTACAACAACAAATAAATGAATAAGTCAATTGGTGCAATGATTATGACCTTTAACCGTATGGAATTTACTCCTGAGGTTATAGGGATTGATTGATTTGAATCAACTTATTCTATGCAAATCACTTTCAAAAAATGTACCCAACTGAATAGAAGGTAAAAAATTTAAAGCAAGATTTCCACTTCTGAAATCTGAAGTAAATTCCAATGTAAATACAAACATTAAAACATTGCAATGATCACTAGACTCCTTAGAATATTTCCATGTTTAATGAAAAAAAATTATAATATTATGACTACACAGATCTAAAGTATTATATGGAATAAACTGAATGGTCCAATGAGATCATTAACAGGCAAGAAATGTACACATAAACAGATACCTATGAAGCTAAGCATTCATAAACAATTCCGATGTCATATCGTTAATAATTTAAAAAAAAACACTTAATTTGAGTGGTATTACAATCAGAAAGGGAGTAGATAATAAATGTAGGACGTTATCAGATTTCTTAAATAGTAGCAATCTTTGGAATCTTCCAAATGTCGAAAACGATATAGGTATTAAACTGCCACCCATGTTAGCGCAAAAAATTAAATGCCAGCAATAATTCGAGCTTCGAATTAATTATTATATAACTTATATCCTGTTTACATACTTTATTTGGCTTTTTCAGAGGGTCCGAAATTTTCTCATTCAAATGAACCATTTTAATTAAATATTCGTCGATACAGCCAGGGTAATTTCGAAGTATATATCTGTGCTCCTCACTAACACTGCTCGCATATTACGTTATCATCTCAACAAAATTACGTTTGGTATCAGAATAAAAGTATTTTTATACACAAAAATCAGCGATTTGACACTCGATTGTTGGATCTGAAAACTGAGGTTAGGTTTGATGAGGCTAGGTTTTCTTATTCTTTCTACTCGTGTCAATGTGTCAAAGAAAACTCTATGAACATTCTACAGGGACGGACCAAAAAAAATTACGCTGATTTACATGATAACGGAAAACTAATTTATTTAGGATCTAGATGAATAGTTAGCCATTTTATCGAATATATTCGCACCTCTATTCCAAAGGGCATTCACGGAAGAATCACCCTGAAGGTCCAAAAAAAATTTGTTATGGGTTTTTGCTCGCTTGTTCTGTTGACAGATCTCCTAGTCAAATTTTTCCGATTCGCGGACCTATTCTTTTTTACATTTTTCATTCGAGATACAGATGGTGCCGGAGGGACCAAAATGAATTTGACAGCGGATTCGTCATCACAGAGCCGAACCAGATCGTTTGCGACCTTATCCGACCGAAAATTCGGCTACATGGATGAACTAATCAGCATTATAACTCTGCAGAATTTTTTATATGGAAAGATTGTTAAACTCTAAGCAATCCTCATCGTAAGATTAAATTTTCTCCTGAGACAAAGTACTTTCCATACTGATTTCTTTCTGTCGCGATGATACCCCTATATTCTTTTTTTTTCTAACATCTACTATGATTATCCCTAAAAAATTCTCAAAGTTCCGATTTTTCCGAAAATTTTCGGAATTTTTGGATGTAAAATGGACAATATATTGTCGAACAATCGAATAGAATCCGAAAATAATAATCAGAAACTTCATATTGCAATCCGGTGAATTAATGTAATATTTTATAATGTCCCCTAACAGTACGCCACTGGTAAGGTATGCTGGTAAGTGAACAAGGCAACAGGGATCGGATACTCACACGTCGCTTTTGAATGTCAATCAATAATCAAAATCATACTTTTGTCCTTCCCTTTTACTAGGACCTATTCACAATAAGTATCCATATCCCTTCAAGTACTAAGAATTTCCGGAAAATATCCTGGAGGAAGTATCTCCGTGATCCTACCAGTCATATTTTCCAAGAAAAATCAGGATGTTTGATAGGATGACCCGTATAAAATCAAATAATTAAGGGTCTTATCATTCGACCATCAAATTATTGACGTTTAACCGAGTCTGTTCTGTACTCTCCGTCTTCTTTTGTTTTATAGGAATTTTGACCTAGTTAACATGATACACCTTTGTTCATTTCATCACTTAAGATCAGAATCTCGGTACCGAACTCGATCCGTTAATTGTTTAAACATGCTTTCAATCTCTGCGGATAAATGACAAAGCATCATTATCACCAAAACATATTTACAGAACGATTACTTTCAACAAAAAGGCGGCTTCTTTACAGCCAAATCCCAAGGTGACATAAAGGCGAAAATCGGAAGTTATAGCGCTTTAACCTCACTGTTATAAAACTTATTTTTTTGTGTATCAAATGACGCTTCATCTCGACCAATCAAAATACGCATATCCCTGCTACATCTGTCTTGAACCCCGTTTTTGCTGGTGTAGTGAAAATTGTCAAAGGTACGTAGAATTTTATACATTTTAACATGAAAAGCGTGAGGAACGCTATACAGAGACGAAAATGTCATAAGATGAGAGTAAATCCTACGCAAATTTAAAGACGAAATATATGTCCCTGTCTATTTACCTACGGTTTAAGCTGGTTGAATTTTTATATCTATTTTATAACCTAAGATTTGTATTGATTTTCATAATTACATCCTTTATTATTCATCAATCAATAATCAATTCACTGATTAGGTTTTCGATATGGGAAAGAGACCTTATTTGATGAAATATTGTTTGTTTTCCGCTGTATTCCACAATTTCCAACATACACTTCCCCCTCCAACTTTGACTTTCATTTGCTCCCGCCCCACTACTCGCGTTAAATCGGCAAGGTGATAAATGATTTTTTATTACATAATTCACTGATTATGTTTGGGGGCGTGGAATTTGAAATGAAAATGAAACCGATGAAAACATAATAGCACTTGAACAAATTAAGGATTAAAAGGGCAATTTAAGGATTCAATCTTCTTCTCGCCGTCTGGACTGTTCCATTTTTAACGCCTGAGGTGGGGAAAGGTGTTGAGGGGAAGCAAGAAAAAAGGTGCATCGGAAAGATGGCGGTGCGATGATTAGTTATGTGTGATTGCAAATTTGCAAATTGTTTATAAACAAATAATATTGACATTCTCAACTTTCCAATAATCTTTATTACCGTTGTTTACACCTTCCCATTCATGAATTTCGATGTTTTGAGTGCTAAAAGTGCGTGCAAACTTGATAAATTTGACGTTAACCGTAGAGGTTATGTTTGGGTACAAGTTTTTGTTCGTTTGTTTCAGGATTTACATGGATACCTTTGCACGTTTTAAATAGATAATTGAAATATAATTCAATGAAAACTAAGGAGGAAGAGGTGTTCGTTCGATTTTCCATTCAACCACGATTGGAATACTCTGAAAACATGGCTACATTTTACTCTTGGATATAATGATTTCTTCACCGATAGTGTTTCTCGATTTTTTCAACGAAAAAATGGCCTTATTCGAGTTCGGATGAGTGTTTTTAAGTGTTACAACGGACCCTTCCAAAACTTCCTAAAGTTTCAAACATGCCTAAACAAAGACAAATCGGTCTATCCGATAATTCATACAAAGAACATTCCGTTTTGTGAGAATTTATTTAAGTGATTTAAGTTCGAAAATGTCGTATGTAGGTACAAATTAACTGTGAGTGGTTTGCGATCGATTCTACAAGTGTGCTTTGAAAACATGTCTCAGACTCCCTTGAAGCCTGGTCAAAAGATGTGTAAGTCCCCGAAGAATTCATCAAATTTCCACAGTATCAAGCACGATAAGATCGACTATGAAAGTTTGAGCACAAACTGCACGGTTGTCGGTTCCAACAACTTGAATTTGGTGAAGAAGCCTCAGATTGTTACTAGTATGTCACCAGCGTACTCCAATACGAATTCGAGCCCTGTGTATCCGGCTTCACCGTACTCTTCACCGGCCAGTTTGAAATCGCCATCTCCAAGTTTGAAACCACCCACACCTCAACCCCAAACGTTTCCTGTGATGCAGATTATTCATAATAACCACCAACTGCTGGCCAGGCCTATACAGCAACAACAGCAGAACATAATTAAGCTCAAGCCGCATCTCAATATTCTGCCGAAGCCTAGCGGCAGCCCTCAGCCAAGTCCCAAGGCCAGTGTCAGGTAAGGAACTATTCTTTTCTTCAATAGCATTATATTTCAGAGAATTCAAACATATTTGCTTCAAATTATAAGCTCATCTTCTGTCGACCTTACAAATCATTGCAAAATATGAATCGTCAATTTTACATTAACATTTTTCATGAGATATCATTGCATTGGATGTAAAACAAGAATCCATTCATTTATTCCCTTATTGGTAGAAATATGAGATAATTTTTAATATTCAGCTTCCTCGAAATGCTCTAAGTGATAAATACAAATTTTCGTCATGATTTCAATTTACCGGTCCTCACCTATTTTTGATTGGATGCAAAAATTATTCAGTTTACCTTGAGTGGAGGTCTGTTTCTTTTTTACTCATGAATAATGTATTAATTTTCCATGAAGGAATTTTCATTGTTAATTTACATATTCTCATCAACGAGCATTCGGAATAATATAAAGGTCCCCAAATTTGAATTAGTTATTATATAAATACGAGTATTTTTGTTTGAACTTGGACATCTTTATGCATTTTTCAATATTTGTGAATCAGAATGATAATTATGTGTTCTCTTTCATGTTACAATTTTTGGCGCCATTTTTTTCAAATATTTCTGAGGCTTGAAAAAGGTTTAATATCGCCATTTAGCATGTCGTAAATAATTTATATGAACAGAAATTCTGTATCTTCATAATTCGTAGAACTGGAAAAGCATCTCTCATTTTTCTGAACTCTTACAAACTTTATAGATTATTTGAAACATTTATAGGATTAATACTGTCAGCAGGAGTGGTATTTGGATTCCATATATCACATAGAAGAACCTGAAAACAAGTTAACGTAAACATTTGATAATCTCAAAATTGGATATGATATTTTTCAGTTCCTATAATAAATTGTGGACCGTAGATTGAAGTTGGCTAATGATTCAACGATTTACAATACACTGAATGATACTAAATTTAAATTAATGTACTTGGATCCAAGCCAAGATTTTGGACTGTACCTAATTAATAAACGATATTAAATATGACTTCCAAGCAGTAATAAATAAATTAGTTACAATCTCATTTCAACATATTATAGGAGTCGAAGCATTCAAATATGAATTTTTCCCTAAATTTACAGTCCTCAAATAATGATACCAACAAACGCCCATCAACAAGCCACCCTGATGCAATCTGCGCAACCTTTGCTGCTCAACCAGATGCCCATGCTGACAACAGCGCCAGGCGTCCAGTTCATACTCAAACCTCAGGGTGGGCCAAAAATGCAGACGGCTACTCCTCAGGGTTTGATTCTACAGCAAGGCAGCCAGCAGATAATACAACTTCAACAGCCAAGGTCACAGCCTATGGTCAGGGTGCTGACCAATAGCGTACAATTGGCTCCCAGCAATGCTGGCCAGACTACTTACGTTCAAATGAGCAATATTCCTATGAACAACTCGAATAGCGGGTTGACTGCGCAGAGTACGCAGCATCATGTGCAGAATCAAATTAAGAAGAAGCCTAAAGCCAAGGTTAAAAAGAGGTTGGATCTGGCGAATTTAATGAAGTTATCCGGTGAGTATTTTCTCCCATCGAATTTTCTGTACAAGATCAGTATTCAGATAGCAAGAGCGACATCTTGTTCATCAGAATGAAGCTGAGGAAGGACAACGTTGCGTAGTCATCTGACAGGAAAATTACTATGACCTAACATTTGTAAAATATACACGGTGAAATGTGTCAGAATGTCAAGGCCAACCGAGATACTTTATAAATGTATCGTATATACTCCATTCACATTTATAAAATCACAACTCTGGCCTTGGAAATTTGACACATTCCACTCTGTATCGAAGTTATGACGTTTTTCAAAATATTTTTATGTTCCAAGTCAACGCTATGTTGCCCTTTCTACATTCTTAGTGTATTTCTCAGAATGTCAATTTTATTTTGTTGATAACTTTCTTAAAATCAATGTTGGGATACAAAACTCGGCTGTGTTTGTTCAAACAACATCTAAAGAATACATTTTTCACCATCTCGACCTTTGAAAGGCGTTTCTTATAGGAGAATTAGGTCTAAGTTCCACCTCATTAGTGAGGTACCTAACTTTTGCAAATCTGCTCAGATGTCGCCAAATTTCTTGGAAAACCTGAAAAATATCATCCTAATCGAACTCTCGAGGCTCCATCGGATCCATCTACTGCGATATCTGTCCAAATAACAGCTTTTTCAACGAGATTCTCGTCTACCCCTTCAACCTCGAAATGTAAACATTCGTCCTGGTCTTGAAAATCGTCCTCACGCTCCAAACTGGTGCTAAAAACAATAAACATAAATTAATCTTGGATATTCGACAAAAAACTCACCTGCAAATATCGATTAAATACCAAAAATCTGCGAACAATTTGTAAACCTAACAAAATGTGGAATATCTTTGATACTTTTACTTTGATGTAAACAAAGAAACTGGCAACGTCGTTTCATCATTAACGATATTTTCTGTGCGCGCAATGACTTTATCATATGTTCTGTGCTTTTCATCAGGGTCACCAACTCCTGAAAACGAAACCATGACCTCCTATGTGATTAAATAAAAGTGAATGGAGTATAGATATAGATGAGCCATTGGTTATGAGTTCAAAGCCAAAACTAGTGACGACATCCATAGATCATCAAGAAACTAACACCTTTTCAGCTTCATTTGATGAACTTTTTCTATATGGCGATTTACATTCAGGACATAACATTTTCTTTTTATTGTGTTAGATTTGGTCATTGGTTCATGCAAACAACGTTAGACGAGCTATAAATTCGTAGTCTTTATGGTGAAAACCTTGTTCAATGACCAGATTTGTGAATAAAACTGTTTGTACCCAACGAATATCGAAAATTACCCATTTTTCCAGGAATTGGCGACGAGGATGACATCCAATTCGAAAGTGACGCTTCTCAAAGTGAAAACGAGCACAACCCTGGATCGACAACCCCTCAACCTCAACAGCAACATATTCAGATGCAGGCAAGCACAATCCAAGCGAACACTTTGCAAGCACAAAATATCATGCATCAGGCCGATGGAAAAAAACTGGGGGGCATCCAGATTCAAGGACTGTCACAACCGATTAATACAACTACACCTATGGTTCAGGTAGGGGTTTATTCATGTTCGCACATAATGTACAGGGTAGCTGTAAACTTCAGCTGAAACGAAAACTTCTCTATCTTTTTTCTGGAACATAATATCTTGTGTTTAAGGGGCAGTATCACCTTTTGAATCGTGGTAAATCTCCATTCAAAAGTGGTCTCTTTATTTCACGAGTAAGTACCCTAATTTACGACGTAGAGACTTGATTTTTTTTAAATTGAAGTTAAAGAACGTCCCGAGGACAAATAGTTTTCTTTTTTTCGATTTAATTAGTTTTTCAATTAAAAAAACCAGGGTAATCATTAGATCTGGGGTTATTGAATATGTTTTTCGTTTTTCATGAGTACAAGCTATATTTTTGAAATAATCATCATGAAAATTTTTGTAGGTTATAGAAGATTAAATTGCCGAGGGCAAATAGTTGCGATTTTTTCCAAAAAATGATGAATAACCGTCGGAAAAAAATCATTGAGTGTAGTTTCCAAAACGCTGAAGTTCAATCTGTTTTTTCAATTGAAAAATTAATTAAATCGAAAAAATCGTAACTATTTGCCCTCGGCAATTTAATCTATATATATAAAAGAAAGATGTTGGTTATACCATTTATAACTAGAGATCGGATGGACTGTTTGTTATGAAACTTCATTTATGGAATCGTCTACGGTCTGGTTATTATAAAATACAATAAAACTTCGAAAAAATTGATGGAAGTTTAACTTATGCAGGAAATGCTTTTCCTTCTTTTGAATAAGGCCACTAGGTGTCGCTACCGTTGATGCGTAGTCGTACAGTGAATAGACAAGTCACTCTGTACGTAGTCGTAGGTTGATATTACCGCTGTTAGATGGCGATATGTGATTCGCATAGAACTCATGGTAACATGGAAGTCTATTGCCAGATCAAAAAGCGGGTAAACATCTCAAGTTGGTGGAACAGTGAATTTATACCGAAAGATCAAGTATCTGATTTTGACGATCAGTTTCAAACGTGGGTTGGCCATCTTCATCTTTTTTCTCTATTTTTGAAATGCTTTCGAATTTCTGTTTGGGTAATAGATATATTTGCGTAAATAACTGAATCCAAAATTGCCCATAATTAGTAATTAACATATTATATTCGTGTTTCTGTTCGCACAGAGACGGTATTGGAAGCGTCAATAATTTTGAAACGTTTGCTCATCGGGCTTTCACTTATGATATACAATAATGTTTCATGGGTTGCCTAATCTGATCTAGTCGAATGACCATCAGTAAATTTGAATATGAGTTTAACGCAATTCACAGTGTCGATCGTACTATCGACGTTTGGACATCTCGATTTGTCTTCTAACGAGCTTGATATCGTCAACTGAATTGAACAAATTGAAGAGAGATTGACAGCTCATATCCATGGAACAATGAGAATCGCGCTGCTCCACCAACTGAGATGTTTACCCATTATTTTGAGCTTAGCAGCATAGCTAAGATGTCTCAAATAATGGTGTGACCACTGATTAGATTTTGAGAATATTAGAAAAGTTTTGTTTTTGCCACTTCAGGTTGGGCTATTAACAAATGATTTTTTAATTCTGGTCGACGGGTTGTGTTAATAGTCGATAGTTCTTTAAAGGAATAATTTTTGTTCATATTCTTGACATTTTGATTCATATTAGAGGAAAGGTATAATATGGATTATACTCCTGCTATTCACAGTCACATGAGGTACTGCAAAAAGAGAACTGTACAACAAGTAAAAACAAAAAGTTATACGTTCAATAATTAGGTACCGCTTGAATAAAGAGAATTTTTTCCATATTTTGAACCATAATTTTGCCTAATTTATTTCCTGCTTGAAAAAAAAGCAATGGTAAGTTTATACAACATTTAAGTATAATTCAGGCGGTACAAAGTTCGCCGGGCCAGCTAGTCTTCTATAAACTACAAAAATTTTCATGATGATTATTTCAAGAATATAGCTTGTACTCCTGAAAAACGAAAAACATATTCAATAACCCCGGATCTAACGATTACCCTGGTTTTTTTAATTGAAAAACTGATTAAATCGAAAAAAAAACTATTTGCCCTCGGGACGTTCAACTTCAATTAAAAAAAAATCAAGTCTACGTCGTAAATTAGGGTAGTTACTCGTGAAATAAAGAGACCACTTTTGAATGGAGATTTACCTCTATTCAAAAGGTGATACTGCCCCTTAATTTGCATAAGTGAATCTTTTACTTGCCAGGTTTCGCTGGTGGATAATTTTCGAAACAGGTTTCAACGAAGGCTACAGCTATCCTTTTCAAAGAGAAAAAGAGACTCTCAAGCTTTGTTTTTAGAAATCAAACTCTTTTTCCCTTTGTAAGAGCCTCAATTTATTCCAGGTCCTCAACCAGAACTTCCAAAGTGGGATGATCTCGAATAATACCTCCCAAGCCTCCGGGCAGACCGGTATACCTTTCAGTCCGTTCTTAACTCCAAACTTCACCATCAACAACGGTCTGATGTTGCAAAGAAGTGGCGGCTTCAAACTGGCGATGGGTGAAGATGGACGTTTCGTTCTTCAACACGACCCTACCATGAACCAAGACCTTCAATCTCAGCTGATTTTACAAGGAATCATCGGTCTTAACGGCGGTCTGGTCCTTCAACCGTCTTTAGACCAGCAGACGGTTCAGCAAACGGTCCAGACCATCCAACAGCAGAGCGTGCAGACCATACAGCAACAAACCGTTCAGAGTCAAACTATCCAAACTGTTCAGCAGCAGACCGTTCAGCCTCAAGCGGTGCAGCATTCCATACAGGCTTTACAGCCTCAGATCCAGCAGCAAACGGTTCAGCAGACTATTCAGCACCAGACGGTTCAGAGTCAACCGCTCGCTGCCATGCAACAGCCGATGCAGATCGTTCAGCCCCAACCGATACACAGTATGGCTTCTCAAGTCCAACCTGCCGTGCATTCCATCCAATCGCACGTCCACAGTTTGCAGTCCCAACTGCAAGGGCAGATTCACAATTTGTTGCAGCAGCAACAGCAGCAAAACCAGATGCAGAATCATCAGCAGCAGAGTATACAGACGGTCCAAACTGCCCATCAGCCCGTTCAGACGTTGACTTCTCTGCCGCAACAGTCTCCTGTGCAGAACGTTCACCACACTGTTCATTCGCATCACAGCCACTCCCAGCCTATACTGAAGGTTCAGCCGTTCCAAAAATCGCAGCTTCCTGTTCAGACCGTTCATCCTCAGCCTGTTCAATCGGTTCAGCCTCAACCTATTCAGGCTGTCCAACCGATGCAGGCTGTTAATTCGCAGCAGGTCCATTCGCAGCTACCCATTCAGTCGGTGCATCAGAACCATCAGAATATGGAGGGGAACAATCAGCAACAACCAACGTCTTACGTTGTGAACTTGACTCCTGACCAATTGGAGCAACTGAAGAGAAACGGACAGTTAACAGTGAACGGACAGACTATTTTCATGCCTCGATCCAACCAGCTCAATAAACAGAACGATAATTCTATCTCTGAAAAGAAACTGTCTCCGAAGATCAAACCGGTGAAGAAGATACACAAGATACAGGCTGTGAAGAGTATGTCGCAAGATAACATCGAGTCGGTGAAACCAGTGATCACTATTAACCACCATAAAGAGGTTAAAAACTCGATGCACAGCCCGCCGAAGAATGTTATTCAACCTCAACCGGTTCAACCTCAACCTCAGAAACCACCACAGCCTTCGGCCATGGTTCAACCGCAACCGATGGTTCAGTCTTCTTCTCAGAAGCAGGCGGAGAAGACCAAGCAGCAAAAAGTGGTGCCAAACAGTCAGAATAACGAGAATAATAGCAACCAGGAGGTGGATAAACTTCTTGGTCAAATTTTGGAAGAAAGCAATAACATCAACATCATAACCTCGACCAATAACGTACCGCCTCCGAATATGCAGCATCAGAGGATACACGCCATACAGCTAACCCCGCAGAAGCAGCAGCATCTGAAGAACATTCAGATGCAGATACAGGCCCTGTCTAGTCAGTTGTCTTCGAGCGGCAATGCAGAAATACAGAATGCTCTGAAGAATTTGTTCGCCGAGCAACAGAAGATACTTGCTACTGGCAAACTGTTACCTCCGGATAAGGTTTATTATCACAATAATCATTTGACGATCATAAATCCGTCCAGTATGAATTCGCCGCCTCAGACTAGCGCCCCCGTGGTCAAGAGCGAGCCTCCCAGTCCTAGTCCTGTGCCTACGATCACTCAACACAGCAATAATAATGTTAGAAGGGCAGCAGCGGAGCCAGTGCCCACATATCAGGTAAATAAAATTCTTTCTTCTTTGAAAGTCGTGGACAAAAACGAATATTCTACTCGCATATTATTACTATTATAATATGCTCCTTGAATAACACTCGATTACCCTCAATAGCAGCAGATCCCGACCACAGAAGCCTTACCCAGTCCTCGGTTGCCCAATTCGATGCCTCCAACGGAACCTGCTCACCATCATCAGCATCAAACGTCTCAACAACAGCAACAGCAATCAAACATGCCTCAGATCCTGGTACCTCAAGGGCATCAATCTCACAGTAATAATTCGCAACAGAACGTTGTCCTTGCTAATCCGCAGCAACAGCACCATAGCAATCATTTGTTACCTCCTAAGAACCACAACAGTGCCAGTACCACCGCCAGTATGCCTCCACCGGCGCAGCTTTCTCCCCAGCAACAGTACAATGCGATCGCCAAGAAGTCACAACTGTGAGTATTTTTTTTTATTGAGCTGCGTTGTATTTTGACTGTTTTCTTTTTTGAATATGCGAATATCTTGAAAAGTATTAATTAAGATACAAACCGACGCATTAAGGTATATAATTTCGGAGCAACTGTATAAGACAATTCTACGATCTGTCAAACTTTTTGAGGTTAGTTATGGTGGTCAAACAAAGGAAATTTAGCTAAAGGGTTTTCCAATGGAAGGATACACGCTTCAACAACGCAATTAAATTAAAAAAATTCACACTAAAAATGGTAAAAATTTGGCTGAGAAGGTTTGTAAAACTCGAATATATTTGGGTAGTAGTGAAGCACCTTGACGAACCGCAATACAGAAATTGGTGAAAAAATTTGAGCTGTTTGGACAAGTTAATGATGTGAAGAATAAAACGTCGCACATCGCTCAAGAACAGTCGAGAATACTGCTGCTGTAGCCGAAAGTGTTGATGAAAACCCAGGTTTATCCGTTCGTCGTCGTTCTTTGGAATTAGGCATTTCACAATCGTCATTACACCGTATTTTGCAAAAGATTTGGATCTCAAGGGGAGATGCTACACGTCCGAGCTCCCTTCGAAAATTGGGCTTTTTACTTCCATGATATCTCAGTTCGTATGCGGCGTAGTCCAAAAATTTTTTTTTTTAATCCAAGCTTAATCATTTCTTTAGAATGTGTTTTACTCGCTTTTTCGTTTTTCTTCGTATATTAAGAAAAAACCTGACCGATAAAGTTCCTACTTTATAATTTACTTAAAAATTCAGGAGGCAATAAACAGAAACACTGATTAATACACATTCTGCAATATATTATTCCGCATGTGTAATGAAAATTTCATACATTTATTACGAAAATTGAAGGAGATATGGAAATTGAATCGTTTGTCCAGATTTTTATGAAATTACAGGTTTTTTTCCTAACATACGAAGAAAAGCGGAAAAGCGAGTAATACACATTCTAGAGAAATGATTAAGCTTTAATTAAAAATTAAAATTGTTGGTCTACGCCGCATACGAACTAAGATATCATGGATGTAAAAAGCCCAATTTTTGAAGGGAGCTCGGACGTGTAGCACTTCCCCTTACGGCATATAAAGTGCAGTTAAAACAAGAACTCAAGCCGGCCGATCATCAACAACGTCGTATCTTTGCTGATTGGGCCCTTGAAATGCCTAAATACACTGCGCAAAAAAATTAACGCACATTCTGAAAATATCAATTTTAATGAAAGTTAACTCTACATTGACTTTATAACTTATTTTTTATGTTCTCTCGGGAAGGTTTTGAACGAAACAAGACACATACAATGGAAGAAAAATTCAGGATTTCACCGAATCTTATGTGAAAAAAGAGAAATGAACAATTTTCAAAATACTGAAATGCTGATAAGTGATTTAATACCTGGTATTTCCACCCCTTGCGTTAATTACAGCTCGGCAACGACGGTTCATACTCAAAATGAGTGATCTTAAAATGTTCTGATCTAATCCTTCCCAGATTTCTCCGAGTTGGATTCCTAAGTCATTAAGAGTAGCTTGGATGATTTTCTGAACTTCTCAGCCTTCTTTTGAGGTTGTCCCAAACCTGCTCAATCGGATTGAGATCTGGACTTCTTGCTGGTCATTCCATTCGAGAGACTTCAACCTCTTCAAGGTACTCCTGAACGATGCGCGCACGATGGGGTCTAGCATTATCGTCCATAAAAATGAAATTTTCACCAATGTATGGGGCAAATAGCACTACATGCTCTTCAAGAATGTTCCTTATATACTTATCAGCATTCATAGCTCCATTATCAACGACCACTAGGTCTGTGCGAGCAGTCAAAGATATTCCACCCCATACCATAATCGATCCTCCCCCGAAACCAGTAGTATTCAGGAAATTGCACTGAGCATATCTTTCATGTGGACGTCTGTATACAAGGGAACGTCGATCACAATGGTAGAGGCAGAATCTAGACTCATCTGTGAAGAGAACTCTTTCCCAATCGGCCTCTTCCCAATGGATATGCTCTCTCGCAAAATCCAAACGCGCCCTTCTATGGGCTGGGGTAAGAACTAGGCCTCTTGCGCGACACGAGGCCTTGAATCATATTCTCTGAGTGCTAATTTGCACCTCATGAGTTTGCTCAAGCTGATTTCGAAGGAGGCGAGCGGTTGCAAACCGTTGTCTCAACGAAGAAACTCTCAAGTAACGTTCTTGAATGGCAGTTGTTACCCGTGGTCTACCCTGTTCTGGTATTCGGACATTCATACCTGTCTCCCTGAATCGCTGCAACATTCTGGACACACTTGTATGGGAAACTCCAAACCTTTCTGCAATTCTTGTGTATGTCCACCCTTCTTCTCGCAAAACTACCGCTTGGGCACATTCCTCTTGGGTAAAATTGCGTGTTTCGCGTTGCATAGCGATCGAGTGTAGAAAATCAAACGAAAGAAAAACTATTGATCACTAGAATTGATCGAGAACAACTGATTTTAGAATGGAGCCAATACATTCAAAATCTGATAATATCATCTTTTTTTATTCCTGCTGGGAGAAAACATCTGTATTGAAGAAAAACGTTGAAAGTGGATAACATATGCATGCATAATTCTGATAAAAATAATTATCATTGAGAACACCTTCAGTTGTAGAATAAATTTGAGATTTCCATAATGTGCGTTAATTTTTTTGCGCAGTGTATGATCCGGAATTCCATCAAAAAATCATCTTGAATGATGAGGTCCATTTCCACCTCGATGGCTTCGTCAACAAGCAAAATTGGGGCTCGGAAAACCGAAGAGTTATTGTTGAAAAACCGACTGGTTCGCTCATAAAATGCATAAAATAATACAATTCTTCATATTTAACAATAAAGAGTCTAGTCCATTTCTTACATTCTATTAAACGCTATCCAGCAACCTGTCAAAAACTTTTTGAGGTTAACACTGGTGGAATAATCACTTGGTTTAGATTGCCTTATATCAATCACCCTTTTCCAAACTCTTTTAGGCGGTAACTTGCATTCATTCATGACCAATAGATGTTAGAAACCATATTTCTTTTCCAGTATCGAAGCTCAGTTGGCGCAAGATCAAGCAGGAGCAGTGAAGCCAGATGTGCAAACCCCGTTCAAGGATAAGAAGGACGCTTGCGTCAGACTCATAAGATACCACTGTATGGATCAGCCCGTACTATCTCAAAAAGATCTGAACAAGGCAGACGAGATATTTGAGCACACTGCCAAACATTTCATCGCCAAGTACGATAAGATGAAGGACAAGTACAAATACCTTCTTATGAAGGAGAGTCAGGTAGGTTGAAGTTAGATAGCAACATATCTGATTTCTTATTGACCTTTTTTTAAACAGAGGCAGGTTCGTACGTCTGAGCTGATGATGTTGGACAGATTGTTCCTAGCCGACGAGCAACAGTCGCTGATGAGGCTTCGTCAAGAAGCCGAAGAAGCTCAATTCCTGGATCTCCATTCGATGCAAGAACCCGAGCCACCTCCTATGTCTCACTCGAATCAAGCGATGAGGTTCTTGCACCACATGTCGCAAAATCACGTCAACCAGCAGCAGAATCAAAACCAGTACCAAGCGCAGCATCAAATTGGGCATTTACAGGCTCATCAGCAAGGTTTTCCTTCGGGACACAGTCCGAGACTGTCAGGGACTCAATCGGTGCACCAGAACATGCAAGGGAACCACGAGCAGAGCTCGGGTCAGAATAGGAACGTGAATCAGAGCCAGGGCGTTCACTCCCACCACCATTCGGGTCAGAATCAGCATCAGAACCATCATCAGTCCCAGAATCATCAAAATCCCAGTTCGTACCAGTCGAATCACCACGGCGATCTCCACGCGCCCTCTAGTCACCACGCAAGCGTACAAAACCAGGCGAACTCGACGAACAACGAGGACTACGACGAGTGGACCTGCATACAGCGCGAACTGGGCTGCTTGCCCGGCGACGAGCACAAGCACAATTTCGCGGAGCCTTCCGCGCACGAGCACGCGAACAACAACGCTCACTCGACGACCAAACGTTCGGCCAGTAGCGATTCGCGACTAGAGACTCTCAAGAGGTTTAGGGTCGATAAGCACCACAAGAAGACGATGGACGGTGTACATAATAGTGTTAATAGTGTTGTACAAAGTGTTAGTAATATTTTACCGCAAAATACTCACTTGACGATGACCGGGCAGTCTTGCATGGCCGGCCGTTATCAGAACACGTTCGAAGGTCACAATGCGTACAGTTTGGAAACGGAAGATGGGATCGAGGGTAAGAGTTTGGACGAACAGGTCCAGTCGGCCATCGATTCTATATTGAATCTGCAGCAGAACACTGCGTTAGATCTGGATAGCATACTGTCATGACGGTATGTGTAATATGTCGGATTCCTGTTTTCTTTCGGCATCAATGTGATCTTCAATTGGTTTTTGACAGTTCGCCAGTTGTTACGATATCAATCCATCGGGTGGAATCGACAAATCATTCGGAATGTTCTCTGGAATGATTTTAACACACAACAGGGTGAGAATCATCTGAAATTCATTGTGAATCCACTTGACCATCTTTCTTTCCACCCTCTCTTAGATTGGCTAGCAATATTATCATTTCAGAGGACATATTCTACGAGAAATAAGATTTTACGATTTCACACGAAACAGAACCTTCATGAGCTTTAAGAATTGATGACGCATTTTTCAGAACATTCCTATTTCAAGTGGACGAACTCAACTCTTCTAATTCTATCTTCCAAACATCATACTCCCTCTCTTTTCAGTCTACAAAATGTAAGGCTCGAGTTCATTTTGGCATCATCCCAAAATTATCCCTCCGCAGTGTGTCATATTTGAATTTCCATTATATCAACATGAATTAATGGTCTTTCAAGAATTTTCAGTATTCACTATTCCATTTTCACATTCTGAAAATGGAATAGTTGGAAAATCATACCAGCAATGATTGAATTTTGAAAAAATGATCTCGATCTTTCTGAACATTCTTTTTCGGTCCCCAAACTTTTGAGTGCTCTTTCAGCGTCCTCTTGATCTTTCGTTTTCCATTATTAGAAAGATCTTGAAGATACGACGTTGACTTTCATCGAAGCATCTAAGTGTTCTTAAGAAATTGGCTGATATGTCCGGAATTTTATTTTTAAAATGGTTTTTTGGGCTTAAATTGTAACAACTGGCCCTGCTCTGATCTCTCCGTTCAAATCTGAGATTTTAATTTATTTTTGGGGTTAGAATTATCTGTCTGCTCAAAAAATCTGAAATTGGAAGTCAGTATAATCAGAAATGTGTGTACATATTTTTCCTGTTGTATATTTTTCGACTTTGATAGTGATATTTACTAAATTTGTTCTTATTGCAAATTTAATTTTGATGAGAAGAAATCGTGTCTAAACTCTCATCATAATCTTATTGTTCATTGAAGTTCTTGCAAAAAAATTATTATGAAATAGACATGTTTAATAGTTTAAAAATATGGAATTGGAAGCAGTAAAGATTTTATGAAAAGCAATTGGAAATAAAAACATTCATATTTAATTTCATATTAGTGTTTCATAGGAATTTATTGTTTCTACCGATTTCAATTATATTCAAGGTTCTTTTTATTTATTTCAAACAGAATAATCTGTAACTGCTGAAGTTATATATTTTGAAATTTTCTTTTTGTGATGTTTTGTTTTTGGCAAAAGTGGTGATTTATTTATTTCGTTTTTATTTAATTCTTAGGAGACTAAATGAGTTAATTGAAGATCTCATATCGTTTGTGATTAATTAGATTTTTCAATATTCTGATTATACTGGACTCTGTTGCTTTTTAACAGTGTTAACATGCCATTTGTTTTTAGAGCTAAAACTTAAGCGATAAAAATGTACGTTAGGTACAAGAAATGGTAAAGTGAATTTTAAAAGAATTTTTGTCATTGTTATTCGCTAGGTACCAAGTTTTACAGACACATTGTATATAAAGCCACTTTTGATGACACTGTAAAAAGCCTCTGTTGTAAATATTTTATTTATGTACTTAGATTATTATAATTTTCTGAGGTATAATTATTATTATTAAGACTGACTCAGAAATTTTGGTTCCTACCAGGAAAGTATTTGAGAAGAATAAAAAATGAATATTCATCTTTTTTGTATTTTTGAATGAACCTTGTATCTTATTCCCTTCAAAAAAGTTGTTGCTCTTCGAATTCTTCAGGATTATTCTGTGATGATCATGGAAAAAAGGTAAGATGTGGGGTTATGGGTGATCGAAAAATTGAAACTCCAAAGCCAAAATTAAATAGGCTTCTGAAAATTCAAAAGAGACAAAAAATGTTTAGATAAAAATATATTTGGATATGCCATATATCAGTATAACAATGTTATTAACAAAAACACATTCAAATATCAGATATAACTTGTATTCTTGACTTTCCAAAAGATTTTCTAGTTCTCCTATATTTACATTATTCTTCTGAAATCTTCTATTCATCCTATTGAAAGGCAACCTTGTCTTTACATTGAAAGAGTCTATCCCAACATACAGAAATAAATCTGGAGGCTTCGACCAAATAGAGAGGTATCATTTGTCCCATTCTTTAAGTTGAGATTGAAGATGTTCTCATATGCTGGATTACCCAGTTTATTCTAAATCTAGAATTCCTCCTCACATTTGTTGTATAACATCCAAAAGGAAGCTATCCAGGTCTTCAATGAAATCATCGTTGCCATTGCCAAGAGGAACATTTTCAAGTTTCACATCTTCAGTTTTGCATGCTGGAGGTTTGGGATCTTTGTGGATATCCTTCAAGCTTCTTCGTCTTACTCTGTACTTGGATCCAGGGGGTAAGGGGCAGCTTAAATCGACGCAGATTTCAACAGCTTCATGCAAGTTCAGTTGTTTCCATTCCATCTTTTTGTTGCAGAGGGGGCACATAGCTGGTTTTTCCATTTTTCAGTTCAAATAATAATGTGACACCAAAACGGTAAAATTGTATTCAAAGGCAATGAAAGACTAAATTCAGAAGGGATAAATGTAAACTTTTCACTTCGTTTGATTCAAAAACATAACCTTTAAGTGAAAACTAACCTTAAAACTTTTACCTAACCATAAATCGATATCACAGAGGAACAGTTGATTCTTCTTTTTTTATGATAACCATTGTTATGAACTATTATCGGTGTTCTGTGGGCGAAACCAAGGAAGCAGTACGCCCACTATCGTTAACGAATGGCACAAGTTTTGTTAACTTTTCGCAGAAATGCCTATAGTGAAGAGTGATAGTATTTCCAGTAATGGAATACAATACAGTCTTTGTAGATATTATTCTTGAAGATATAGTGCTACAATCTCAATTTCATTCGCCTATTGGTGGACCTTCTCGATTTTTTGATTCTCATGTTAGGTTCGGTGAAAAAAACACCACTCTATTCATTGTGCATTTTGAATTTAATTTCAATTTCATAAATTAATCCCTACAATATAATAAATTAATTCATACATCTTATACATACACACTCATATAAATAAGTACAATACTTAATGGTTCTCAACTTAATTGGAGTAAATAAATTCGGTTGATTCAATAAATACTAATGGAATTGGTACTTATGAAAACATAAGCTTTTTTACAAAAGTAATTTGACTAGATCATTGGTTCCATCCGTTTCTTCGAATACTTTTCCTAGGCTTGGTATGCAACATGGGTTACGACTCCTGTAACAAAAAAAGGAAATTATACCAACAGTCACACTTAGAACCTCCACACACAGCACACTAGAACACAATTTTTTTGAGACTCGTTTTAAGTTCGGTTTCTAACTGTTTATTTGTGATCATAATGAATATATATTATGGAAAATAGAGGAATAGAATAAGAAAATGTATTATCAATGATGTGAATGGATATTTTCGGACATCAGGCAAAAAATCTAGTGACTCCAAGTGAATATCGATCTTCAATCCGAAGAAGAATATACTTACTTGCATCGGGTATAAGAAGGTCCCTTCTGAGTCCTCCCCTAAGTGATTCTTCGCTATACAGGTGTACACCCCCATATCAGACCAGGTAACGGAACGTATTCTCAACTCTCCATTGGATAACACTGATATTCTTCCGTTTCCCTCTTCAATGATTTCACCTTCAGGGTTTATCCATTCGATTTGGGGCCTTGGGTTGCCTACACCTTGACAAGGTAAGAGGACTTCACGGCCTGCAAGAAAATACGTTTTTAGTAACATTGAAGATGAGATGGTGTTGACGAAGTACTTACCGATGACGTCCATGTAGTCTGGTGACCACAGGGTGATCCTGGGCTTGTGGTGGGCACCTAGGATGTTCCTCTGGATCAAAGTGGTAAAATTAAGTTGAATTCCTTCTTTGTTGATCACGTAAAGCCTGCTTTCTGCCACCGCCTTTTCGGAGCCACTTTCAGCTAAACATCTGAAGGTACCTTCGTGGACTGGCAAGATGTAGTTGAGGACCAGCCTGCTCTTCACCTTGGCCAATCCCTGGGAGGATATTCCGTTCACGATGTTGTTTTCGTAACGATCAATCTGCAAGAAAAATTTTTATGATGACAACCATAAAAGAGTTAAAACAGCAATTTTAAACTTGAAGTAAAGACCTAAGTGGTCCATCTTGAGATACATGACTTACACTCACTGGCACTGTTAGGAGTCTGTCTTCTTTGAACCACTGGATGGTTGGTGGTGGGGAGCCCATAGCTTCGCATTCTAGCTCAAGACGTTGTCCGTGGTTTTTGGTTATGTGTCTTTTTGGCGTTTGGCTTATTTTGACCCAGTCGTTGTGTGAGTTTACGTTTATATCGTTGTCCATGTCCATTTCGACTATGCTTCGACCTCTTGTGAGATGTAGGCACGCCGATAGCAATAACGCTGACAGTATCATCTGAAAAGAATGAAGATTGTTATTGGTGACCTCGCTGCTTGGTGACAACAGCTTTTTAAGGGGGCGCAATAGACCTTAAGGGGCAGTATCACCTTTTGAATCGTTGTAAATCTCCATTCAAAAGTGGTCTCTTTATTTCACGAGTAAGTAGCCTAATTTACGACGTAGAGACTTGATTTTTTTTTAAATTGAAGTTGAAGAACGTCCCGATGGCAAATAGTTTTTTTTTCGATTTAATTAGTTTTTCAATTGAAAAAACCAGGTTAATCGTTAGATCTGGGGTTATTGAATATGTTTTTCGTTTTTCATGAGTAAAAGCTATATTTTTGAAATAATCATCATGAAAATTTTTGTAGTTTATAGAAGATTAAATTGCCGAGGGCAAGTAGTTGCGATTTTTTCGATTAAATTAGTTTTTCAATTAAAAAAAACAGGTTGAACTTCAGAGTTTTGAAAACTACACTTAATGATTTTTTTCCGACGGTTATTCATCATTTTTTGGAAAAAGTCGCAACCATTTGCCCTCGGCAATTTAATCTTCTATCAACTACAAAGATTTTCATGATGATTGTTTCAAAATTATAGCTTGTACTCATGAAAAACGAAAAACATATTCAATAACCCAAATATTGCAGAGATCTAACGATTACCCTGTTTTATTTAATTGAAAAACTAATTAAATCGAAAAAAAGAAAACTATTTGCCCTCGGGACGTTCTTCAACTTCAATATAAAAAAGAATCAAGTCTCTGCGTCGTTAATTAGTGTACTTACTCGTGAAATAAAGAGACCACTTTTGAATGGAGATTTACCACGATTCAAAAGGTGATACTGCCCCTTAAGTTCGCAGTGAAATGTAACCCCTTTCTAACTCTAACTACAGCAATTGACCAAGGCAACTTCAACAATCTGATCTCATATTTAAAAAATTGGTGAAAATATTGTGAAAATTTCTGAATATGATCAACTTTTGTGGAACATTATATTCTTGTGTGGAATGAATAAAAGTATCTCCTTTGAAGATTTGGATAAAGCATTATTTGTTATGATTTCCTCTGACTTGCAATCAAAGATTTTTTTGCCTTATCATTAATAATGAAGACGAATTTTCTGTAAAGATATCAAGAATAGAGGATATGTAGCAATACGTCGGCATGCTAATAAGTCATAACATCCATCAAAAATGGCAAGAACTAGACAAAACTTTTCTATCAATTATTTTAATCACATCCTATCCATTCATCTTCCGCATGTCCACCATTAATATCCCGCCCAATTAATAACAAATTCCTACAACTACTACGTCTTAACAATGCCATATAGTACAGATAAAGCACAATGGCAGATAAAACCCAACTTCCGAGATTTACAAACATGAACCTCTTCAAGAATGAAAAAGGTTAGTTAAGTAGGTAAAGTTCAGGACGACAAAGCGTATCAGTGCGATAAGTGATACTTTATCTCACTACACACAATTCACGCCGTCATTTAGAACGCTATCGAGTGTTAAGAGATAAAAAATTACTTGGAATGATGCTCCTCATTTTATTGGAGACGAGGGGTCAGAAGCTGACGAGGACTTTTGTTGAGTTTTCCCGGGTCATTGGTTTGTTTCATCAACCGAGTGAAATTGGACGATAAAGAATGATACCTTTCACTTTTTGGGCCTTACTTGCGCGTAGTCGTTTCCGTTTTTGGGTGATAAGACTTCGATTTTATGCTCCAGGTCCAGAAGCTTTTCTTTTCATTCATTCGAAATTTTTAGGAAGCTCTCTTTATTGTGTTTTCGCTGGAGTTTTGCTTCAAAAGGTACACTAAAATGAAGACATAATCGTCCATCAGAGCAGCTTATTCGTCGAACTAACGATAGATTTCGAACAACATTATCTCTACTCGACGCAACAACAACAACAAGACAAAGAACTGTACGTACAGGAGAAAATATCGCTGCTGTAAGTGATAGTGTTAATGAAGATCCAGATTTGTCTATTCGTCGACGTTCACAAACAGTTGGACTCTGTGCATCCACCACATGGAAAATTTTGCGTAAAGATCTTAGTCTAAACCTATACAAGATCCAACTGGTTCAAGAACTAAAGCCACTTGACCAAAATTTGCGTCGTTTGTTTGCTGATTGGGCCCTAGAACAGCTCGAAGTTGATCCACTTTTTTATCGAAAAATTGTGTTTAGTGATGAAGCTCATTTCTGGTTGAACGGCTACGTAAACAAGCAAAATTGCCGTATATGGAGTGAAAACAATCCTCAAAAAGTTCTGCAGGTTCCATTGCATCCTGAAAAATGCACTGTATGGTGTGCTGTACACGCTGGAGGCATCATCGGTCCATATTTCATTAAAAACGATGCTGGAGCTAATGTTACAGACCGATGATCAATGATTACTTGTTTCAGAATTTTAATGGTATTGACCCAGAAGTGTTTTGGTTCCTACAAGATGGTGCTACACGCCATGCTGCTACCGTAATAATTGATTTATTGAGAGAAAGATTTGGCGATTATTTCAAGAAATGGTCCAATTAATTGGCCTCCAAGATCATGCGACCTAACTCCAATGGATTATTTTCTTTGGTGTTATGCCCAGTCATTAGTTTATGCTGATAAACCAGAAACAATAGACGCTTTGGAAGCCAACTTAACCCCTCTTATTCTTATTCCTCATAGCTAGTTGTGGTGGAAATTAATTTCAAAACATAAATGTCATAAAATCATCTTTCGATTGAAAAAAGTTGGCTTTAATCTCTATTTAAATGTGTTTTATTTCAATTTGAAGTTCTATTACTCCAAAAAATCACCCGATACTTAGTACATACATATATGTTTTTCAATATAAAGGGTGTTTCTAAATTGGAGGTACAAACAAAAAAGGAAGATCTCTTGATAATTTGGAGGAAGCAAACGTTTTCGAGTGTTGATATTCGATTTTTTTTCAAGTTTTCGTCTCATATTATCTAAGATCTGCAACTGAAATTTGGTACATATACAGGGTGATTTTTTAAAGTGTTTCATTAGACGTTTTCGAGGAAGCAATTGCGATGCAAATTCAAAATTTTGTATTTTTGTTTTAGAGTACATGAACTCAATTTGTAAAATATTTTCAAGCGGAATCTACTTCCGGTTCTACCGGAAACGCATGTGAACTTCGTTATTTAGAATGCAACACCCTGTATATTCATACATATTTGAGTTCTTCGTTTAATTCTGCACTGATTTGATGTATGATATGCGCAACCACATCAAGCGATTGTTGATGAGTTATAGCCTGATTCCCAAATTTTTTGACTGAAAGATTGTCACAAATAAGTGTTTATATCTCCAAAATCTCTCATTGTAAGAAATTATTTTCGCAACAGTGGAACAAAAGAAAGAACGCTGATACTGCTTCTTGTATAAATTATGAGAAAATATTATGCAGGGCGTTTGAAACAGGGCTTCAAAGTGAGCCTCAACGAAACTATGAAATCTCATTTTTTTTCAAATGGAAACCACATAATATTGTAATTCCGATCGATTGCTCGTCAAAAACTAGCTAGAATGTGCCAAACATTTCATGTCTTTAAAATCAGTAGTTTTGCCGTTATTGAATAAAATTCGAATTTCAATACAAAAGCTAAAGTATTGCAGTGTCAGTTTGAAAAATTGTAAAAAGAAGCTTTGCTGTTACACTTAACTTTATAGTCCCATGAAGTTTTGTCGTAGGTATCTGCTACCGATTTCGAGAAAAAAAATTAAACGATTGAAACAAAATGGTCATAAAAAAATCCAGTTAGTATACAAAGAAATCTAATCCATTTAAGTCTGGGGATCTGGTGGGTTATGACTGATGTCCACCTTGACCAATCCAACTGTTTTCATAGTATGCATTCGAATACATATACTCCATTCACAATTATAAAATCACAACTCTGGCCATGGTTTCGTTTTCAGGAATTGGTGCACCTGATAAAAAATCTGTGCGCGTACAGAGAATATCTTTAATGGCAAAACGGCGTTGCCAGTTTCTTTGTATACATCAAAGTAAAAGTATCAAAGATATTTTGACATGGGTACAAACGGCAAATTTGAATTGGACCAAAAATCGATTTATGAGCATGAATAAAGCGAAAGTAAGTACTAATCGCCTTTTTTACACTTGATAACGAAGTTTTTTTTAGGTATCTGGCCGTTTGGAAAGATTTCAAACGAAATTCCGGTCCCCCAGAAGTTTGGTTAGTTTCGGTATCGTTTTTGGTGCTCAAAATTTATTTGGAATGTGTAAATGGACAAAAAAGGCTTCCTTATACGATCTTTTCACGAAAGCGACCGGAAAATATGGTTGAGGTAGGATTTTCGAGGAATTATGAGGAAAGAACTTGCAGAATGAAATTGCACGATTTTCGTAAGTAAACGGGTTTTGGATGGCCATCATCGGTCTCTAAATGATTATTGTTGATCGTTTTCACGTTTCAGAAAAAGAACCACTTCGTATAAGCCCATTTGAAGAAATTTGTGTATGTAACATTCAACGGTAGGTATTTGCTCTTAATCGAAAGAATATATTATATCTAGTGCTACTTCTTTCAAAAGACACACAAGCTTTTAATGCTGTAGGGGCCCTATAATGTGGAGGAGTTTGTGTCTTATTTTAGAACAGGTGAATGATAAATGTGAAGCATATGTTTGACCTGTTCCATATTATTTGTACAAACCTACTGTGGTTGTAATGTATGAATATTTTTTAAACTAATAAATTACTATACAGTCAGAATATTTTACTCCTTGTTCATAAGATCAAATAAATGAAATGTATATCTTCTACTCTTATTTTTATTAAGTTAGCTATTAAGGTTATGTTCCAAGAAAAAGTTCCTGTTGCATCAGAACTCCCTTCAACTATTTCCAGTAGAGTAATAATGTTCCATTATTCTTGATTCAACAATTCATGTCAAGTCTTGAACTTTCAGTTCAAGAGAATAATAAACATTAAATCTTCACAGGCATGCATATGAAAATCATGTGAAAGCAATGCAATTTTCTTCCATGGCGAAAAATAATATATTTCAACAGTGATCTCTTGTATTTTTCATGCAAATAACTAGAAGAGGAATCCTTTCTATCAATTCATATAAACGTTAATTATTTTCGTGCGTCACATCTTTTCCAATTCATTCATTTTCCGAATAAATTCACATTCTGAGAAATACGCTAAGAATGTAGAAAGGGCAACATAGTGTTGACTTGGAACATAAAAATATTTTGAAAAACGTCATAACTTCGATACAGAGTGGAATGTGTCAAATTTCCAAGGCCAGAGTTGTGATTTTATAATTGTGAATGGAGTATACTTTCTAGTACAACTTCAAGACCCTGTATCTCGAAAACGAAAAATTTGCGGTCACATGTTCATGAGACTTTTTTTCTTAAAATGATGCAAGGAATCTCCCTTCTTCGTTTGAACCTCCAATTTAGGAACACCCTGTATTCAGCAATAACCAAGATATAGCCGATGCCTGCATCCATAAAAAAAGGCTTAATAATCTTTTATGCGTTGGTAATTCCATGGTGCGCTCACGTCGCTACCGGAATACATAAACGACCCGCCGAATGCCCTCATTTTCCCATCGAAAAAATCACTTTCGGACGTTAAACTCCGCTGGGTCTAATCGCCCGGCTCTGTCGTTTTCAACGCTCCATCGCAGCCAAAATTTATAGCCTTCTTTCCGAGAAGCCCGCCATCAATCCTCTCGATTCGTCTCACCGATAGTCGGTGCCTTTTTTAATGAGCACACCTCATAGCATACACGTTACAGTTCTGGGAATCTGCCACAGGGGGAATGACTCACGCGGATTGGGTAATCCCGTACGTTATTACCCGAAATGTTGGGACTTTTGAGTACCCGAGAACGTGACTTGGAGATTGCTGGGTCTGGTTTTCTAGGAACTGGCTTTATTGAATTGATAGGAAGGGGAAACGTCAAGAGATTCCATTAATTTGATGATTTTTTCAATTAATAACCTCTCCTTACGCTCCAAGGCACGACACTGTCAATTTCTAACCGAGGAGTACATTATCACCAATATTCTCGACAAAAAAATTATTTTTCCCACCCGAGATTCGAACCCCGGAACATGTGCTTCATCCCCCCGTGCTGATAGAACTGGCAAATATTTGAATTGTGTTACTTAAATCAACGGTTCAAGGAGCAAGATTACAGTGCTTGGGTTCTGAAACATATCAATGAAGATCCGCAGAAGAATTTTGTTCGGTGATGAGAATCATTTCTGACTTGATGAAATTAAACAAAACGCCAGCTAGATCTCCGTCATAATCTTGTACAAATGATAGATTTATAAACTGATGGATGTGAAAAGATCATTTATACTACATTCACTCTTATAAAGCACCCCGGTCGGCCAGAATTTAGTTTTATCAAGTTTTTTTACTTAAAACAGACGCACGTTGGTACTCGTGAAATGTCAAATAATTTTCAGGGCCGCTACCAATGCTAATTTCTATATATTCTTCTTTAACTTTGTGAATGGAGTTAGTTCTTTTAAGGGGCAGTATCACCTTTTGAATCGTGGTAAATCTCCATTCAAAAGTGGTCTCTTTATTTCACGAGTAAGTACCCTAATTTACGACGTAGAGACTTGATTTTTTTTAAATGGAAGTTGAAAAACGTCCCGAGGGCAAATAGTTTTCTTTTTTTCAATTTAATTAGTTTTTCAATTAAAAAAACCGTTAGATCTTGGGTTATTGAATATGTTTTTCGTTTTTCATGAGTACAAGCTATATTTTTGAAATAATCATCATGAAAATTTTTGTAATTTATAGAAGATTAAATTGCCGAGGGCAAATAGTTGCGATTTTTTCGATTTAATTAGTTTTTCAATTAAAAAAACAGGTTGAACTTCAGCGTTTTGGAAACTACACTTAATGATTTTTTTCCGACGGTTATTCATGATTTTTTGGAAAAAATCGCAACTATTTGCCCTCGGCAATTTAATCTTCTATAACCAACAAAAATTTTCATGATGGTTTTTTCCAAAATATAGCTTGTACTCATGAAAAACGAAAAACATATTCAATAACCCCAGATCTAACAATTTCCCTGGTTTTTTTAATTGAAAAACTAATTAAATCGAAAAAAAGAAAACTATTTGTCCTCGGGACGTTCTTCAACTTCAATTAAAAAAAAAACAAGTCTCTACGTCTTAAATTAGGGTACTTACTCGTGAAATAAAGAGACCACTTTTTGAATGGAGATTTACCACGATTCAAAAGGTGATACTGCCCCTTAAGGTTTAACTGTGACACAGGTTTCATGGTAAGAACTGCTACATTTTCAAGTTGTGCAAAAAGGTATTCAAATGTCTTCTGTACGCTTATTTCATGAGAATTTTGAAAAGTGGGGAATTCCATAGGCCCGTCTGTTCGTTTAGAAGTTTTTTTGTTGGGGGGTTATTCGAGTACTTTCATTTTTTTTTCGAATGAACTATCACAAAGTAACAAACTATTCTGTCCATTATTTTTGAGTAAAATTTCAACACTCGATTCTTCAATTCAGTACAAAAAAATAGCATGACTGAGTTTTCCAACCATGTTTATATACGTGAAATATTTCCAGTATTAACAGAGAAAAAAGTTTCTTCAACATTCGCCAGGTCTTTGGAATTATTGAATCCACTTGATATTTTCTCAAATTAAATACGTAATTACAACGACCTCTTTTAAAAAAGGACAACGTTGCTTAGGTATTTGACAGGATAATGACTACAACCTAACATTTTCAAAATATACACGGTGGAATGTGTCAGAATGTCATGGCCGCCAAAAAAGTTCTTGACTCATTGTATTAGGAATTCATTTTGTATTAAATGCTGGAAATAAAATGAGTTATACCGTATCGGAATCTCAATGGAACTGGCATGTTTTTTTTAATTTGGCACTGAGGTGACCATATTTTTCTTCAGACCACGTAAGTTTGAACTTGGGAAAAAATAAACGAAAGATAAAATTTGAGCTAGATCTTTGTTTAAAAAAAAGTTCGCAAACCACCCAAAAATCCTAATGTACATTCGATAGCTCATATATCCAGGAACACTATGCAAAAAACAGATTGAAAAAATTCCCTCATTTGGAGTTTTTCCACTAAAAAGAGTAGCGAAAGATGTAATTTTACAGAATTTTCGAAAATGACGAATATCTCGAAAACCGAAAAAATTTTACTGAACGTAAAACATATTTTTTTGAACCACCTCAATGTCATCTACCAACAGGTGCCATATTATACAATCATTACGCCAAATTTTGTATAAATCTAGTATTATTGTAGATCCTAAATGGTGAATGCGCAGGTTTCATTTCACCTTAAACTCCTAGACTCTAAATTTCCAGAAATTTCTCTTAGTACATGACGTGATGTAACAAAATTTGGCTGAGTGCAAAAATTAAGATTATGCAAGATCCAATTAAAACCATAATTAGATGTGCATAGAGTGAAAGGTCTCAGTTTCCGTAAAAATCAAATTAAATAAGTTTGATTATTTCATTATCATTTATCTACTCTTGTTTTATTACCATTAATGATGTCAGAATTAATCTCCAAGCATTGTTGCTAGTTAAGTAATGCGATAAAACACAAAAAAGATATTTATAAGATTTAAATTTTTGCTGAATCAGTATATGAACTTCCTCAACGAAAAGTTGTGCAATACTATTTTAAAAATTGAGTAAGAAAAGATCGTTAGAAGTAGCTTAACCAAAGAAAAAGTGCTCAAATTTCTTGATCATTACCTCTATTTTACTGAAGGGAATTTTAAATAAATAGAATTATTTACATATAACACAATTTATCCACAGTAAATATAAATACAAAATTTTATTAAGACCATTCTTTCGAAAAATATTCAAATTGGAAGAAAAATAATATTGTTCTAACGTTCTATAAGACACATTTCCACAAAAGTGAGTTGACTTAGATTCAGATCAAAATATTGAATCTTAGATAGCTTTCAGAACATCCTGTATTCGTAACGAGTTGAGGAACTTGAACTTGAGAGGTCACTATTGTTTTCCTATCTGCATCTCATGAAAATTCAACAAATTGATGCATTGTCAACTTTCCAGGAAAAAAAGCAGATAAATTCGATACATTGAGAAATGCAGATTAAGGTTTTCTAAAATTAATCACGATTTCTCAGATTAAACAAATGAGTTCGTGATCGCTCACTTGCGAAATCCGTGAACTCAACTAATTGGAGATTTCACAAACGTGGTAATTCCGATTATCTGTTTAATTATTAGATGTTAAGTAGTGAGCAGATGCTTTTTATGGCACCATTACCTGCTTTTCATCTTCACAACGTTGGAGCCTAGGTCAGAATCAAATTGAAACCAAACACAATCAAATTGAAAACTGACAATTTCTGAGACAAACACTTTCAAGCTGAGAATTATCAATTTCAAATTGACCCAACCACAGTTTCATTGTTAGGTTATTCCTTTTAAGGCTTCAAATTGAGACTTAACAAAATCAAATTAAAAACTAACCTTTTCAACTTGAAACCAAACAAAATCAAACTTAGACAAACACAATCAAATTGAGAATAATCAATTTCAAATTGATACAACCACTGTTACATGGTTACCTATATTATTTCTTTTCAGCTTTAAATTGAGACTTAACACAATCAAAATGAAAACTAACATTTTTATCTTGAGACCAGACAAAATCAAACTGAGACGAACACATTCAAATTGATATAATCAATTTCAAATTAATAGAACTTCATAGAAAGGGACGTTGAATCAATTGGAAATTGATTTTATCAATTTGAAGGTGTTTGTCTCAGTTTGATTTTGTCTGGTCTCATGTTGAAATTGTAAGATCTCAAATTGATTGTAGTTAGTGCCACTTTGAAGTTGAAAAGGTATAAAGTGACCTTATAAGTGTGGTTGTGGGTCGATTTGAATTTGTTCTGCCTCAGTTTGATCTCAATATGATTTTGATAAGGCTCAATTTGGAGTAGAAAAGGTATAAAGGAACCATATAACTGTTAATAATATTTGCATCCATGTTCATCAAACTGGAGAAAGATAGCAGGAATTTGGACACTTTATTCTTCAAAAATTTTATTCAAAATTTGCCGACGTTTCGGAGAAGCATTTCTCCTTTCTCAAGGCTGTGGGAAACATATAACTGTTGTTGTGTCCTTTGAAATTGATAATTCTCGATTTGAATTTGATCTGTCTCAGTGCGATCTCAATTTTAATATGTTACATCTCCATATGATGTTGATAAGTCTCAATTTGAAGTTGAGAAGGTATTAAATATAAATGTATTAATGAAACTGTGGTTGTGACAATTGAAATTAATTATTCTCGATTTGCATTTGCTTCTGTTTCAGTTTGATCTCAATTTAATTATGCTAGATCTCAAAATGATTTCGTTAAATCTCAATTTGAAGTTGGAAAAATAAAGATTCAATTTCAATTAACTAAATTGTATGTATGTGCTTGAATGCAAAGCAATCTTGTCCTGAACTTTGTAATGGAAGGACCCCTACATAATTTCTTTGTATACAGGGTAATTCTTTATGAATTATCAATATCATCGTATAACCCCAAATCCTTCAAGTAAAACTATTTTTTAGGGAGTAATAACTATTATAAAGGGTGGATGATTTGTAATGAATAAACCTGTATCGACTCATATAGCATTAGTGAGAAAATTTAAAAGAATCAACTAAGAAATCGAACAAATCTAGATTGATATATTGGAAAAATTCAATTCAAAAATGATATATGGCTTGAAAATGAACAAGAAGAATCCAAAAACATCAATTTAATTTTTAACACTGAAATAAATCCTAAAAGAATCAACTAGCGCATGTCTGAACACGAAGAGATGTTAGGTTGAGTTGGCACATGAGACACACCGGTACCAATTGAGGTTATGATAAAAAATGCCGGTTCTTCACTGATTCCATCAATCTTGTAAAATTCCAGAACGTACCGTTTTTTAATGAGGAATATGCGTAAATGTAGAAGGTGAAGAGAATCAGAAATAGAGAAAAGAATAAAAATTTGAAATATTAGATAAATGAATATTAATTAATTCAAATAAAAAAAAAATTCAATATCTATTGTGTGTTTAATTGAAATTCAAATAAGCTTAATTGACATTTGGGACGAGATGTAATGAATGGGACTTATAGAACACGTATTATAAGGGAGATAAATGGATTTTTTAAGAATGACTAGTAGGACCAATGTTTCAACAATGCTGATTAATGAGTATTATTGTGAAAACGTTTTAAAATAAAATGATATTTGATTATGCCGTTTTGGGATATTTTTGAACGAATATTTTGATGAAACACAAAAAGAAAAAGAGAAAAAAAAAATGAGATTAGTTATAAATAGGTATTAGAGTAGGACTCACCATTTTATCGATAAAAACACCGAAGAACTTCAATCAAACTCGAATAAATCGAAAATTCAAGGATGACCACACCACGCTCTGAAGGCTCGATACAGAATAGTGCGCTCGCTACAGGTGGCACGTATGGAAGGCACGGAAAAAGGCACCGCCTGTATATATCAGTTTCCGACACCGGACTCGAGGTAGGTTCTAGGAAGTACTCCCTACGTCGCTCAAGTTCCTGAATAGCCGTGTAGGAGAATGTGGAGAATTCCCGCAAATGCACAAGTCATATATCTGGAGGTCTCTAAGGCTCGGTAGTCTTGCATTTTTGTGACTGGATGCTCGGACAGATCGGCCTTTTATACGGGACGGTAGTGACTGATCCGAGTACGTTTATTGCATCATCTTGTACGTGTGCGATTTTGATCGTAGGCACGGTGGAAGAGCGTCCTCAATTTTTTTTTAATGGTGGAGCAGGCGGGAGAGTCCGTCTATTCGCGGAAAAGTGGCGTGGAATTTCTTTGGATTGATAAGCCGGTTCATTGATGAATTTTTGGGGACTACGACTACGCGTGGGATTGATTTCGATAGTATTTGGAGTAAACAATTTTGAGGATTTGTATTTGGGAATTTCCCCGGTAAACATTCATTGATTGATCTGTTTTGATTATTGGAATTTATGAAGAAGAACGCAGACAGCCAATGACAAAATTACCGAATATATTCAGTGATAAACTAGAAATTGAGATGGGAATTCCACAGGGAACCGTTCTTGGTCCAATGCTATTTATTTTATATCCAAATTCACTCCTAGAAATTCACGTGGAATATTAAATTTTATCATCTGCTGATGATACAACCTTGATCTTAAAAGGTACCGTAACAGTTGGACTGCGGTGAAATTTAACTTGATAAGAGTCATGGAAAAATCAAAATATTGCAAAATATGCATTTTCCTTTAAAATGACTTCACGCCCCAAATTTTCATCTAATTATATTGGAAATGAAAAAATCAAACAATAAGAGGTGTTATTTCTAATAGCCCACTATTTCGGTAGATTACACTTATGAAGCTGTAATTTTTTGAGATTTGACAAGTAGAAACTACGTCATTAATGAAAACGAAACGATACACGCTTCAACAACGCATTAAAATTATTAAAATTCACTATGAAAATGGTGAAAATTTGGCAGAGACGGTTCGTGAAACTTGAACATTTTTGGGTCGTCGTGAAGCACCTTGTCGAACCGCAATACAGAAATTGGGGGAAAAAAATTGAGTTATTGGACAAGTTAGTGATGTGAACAATAAAACCCGTGCATGTCGCTCAAGAACAGCCGAGAATACTGCTGTTGTAGCCGAAAGTGTTGAAGAATATCCAGTTTTGTCCATTTCTCGTTGTTTTTTGGAATGAGGCATTCCACAAACGTCATTACACCGTATTTTGCATACAGATTGATCTGGGCAACGTTTACTTTCAACAAGACGGCGCTACGTGCAACACAAGCAACGAAACCATTGATCTTGTACGGAAAAATTTTCCGGACCATGTTATCTCTCGAAAAGGTGATCACACTTGGCCACCGAGATCTTGTGATTTAAGACCTTGCGACTTCTTCCTTTGAGGCCATGTGAAAGAGAAGGTCTGAGCCAAGAGACCAGCGTCGATTCAAGATCTCAAAGATGGAATTCGCGAAGCAATCGAGGACATAGGGCAGCCACTTTGCGATTTGGTTATGGAAAATTTTATGAAAAGGATATGGTCTTGTAGTTGTGGTCGTGAAAATATACATCCGATCATTTATCTAAAGCAATTGCATTTTTTTTAATGTCAAAATAACCCTCCTTAGTGGTAAATCCTTTCTATAGATTAATATTTCTTGTTGTAAAAACCTTATGATTATGGTATGGCATACATACAGATGTTCAGCATCTATAGGTATCATTGTTGTGAAATAAATCAATGAAAAATAAAAAAAAATTTGTTCCTACAGAAGACAGCTTTATCATTTTGCCAAAATGTCTGTTATTTTGAATCGAAAATGGTTTTAGAAGATTATAATGGACTCACAATAACTTCAGGATACATCCGAGTTATAAATGGACAAAATTGGCGTAATGGTTTTGAAGTTATTCATTTTTGAAATACATTTTCCCAAAAAATCAAAAATTACGAATCTTATTGAGTTAAAATTTTGCATAAAACTGTAAAATAACGAAGTTCGATATAACATTTCAGGAAGCATATAATATTCCAAAGAAAAATATTTGATAATAATTAAAAAGAGACAAATACCAGCATAAACTAGTGTATAGGTTCAGAATATCACACAAATAAAAGTTGAAAACATTAATGATGGAAATTTTGAATTAAATTGAAAAAACATGAAACAGGGTGTTTCTTAAATGATCTCACTGAGTAATTAATAACGTTATATAAACAAATATTTGAAATCCCTCAGTTTCTATTATTCTCAGATTGTTTAAATTCTCGTTTTTGTTTTACTCATTTAAATTTCTCAAACACATTCTTAGAACTTCACACAAAATTTGAGCCACACTGCTACAGGATTATTACCCATATTCTGAGGTAGTATAGAACATTTTTATTTGGCTCATTGGTGAATATTTTTATGAGAAAAGAGGGCACTCTTCTGTATTATAATTTGAAAGTTATTTTTCAAATGTTTCGTTAGCCATTTTCGATTTTCGAGATACAGAAGGATTCGTAACAAACTATTGTACCTACCACTAAAGCAGTAAAGTTATAGTTATAGTGAAAAGGGGTTACAGTCCACTGCGACCTTAAGGTCTATTGTGCCCCCCTGACAGAGCAGTAAAATGGTATTAATTACTGAGGGAAAAACAATTCGGTTCTATAATTTGAAATAATTCGTGAAAAAATAAATAAACGAAAAATATCAAAAACTGACATGCATGGTTTTATACATTGGACTTTTTTACATAATGAAACTTCATCGAAATTTTTCAGATTCAATAAAAAACGTCTTTATATCGTGATATAATCGTGGATTTACAAATGAAATCCTTGCAGTCCCTACAAAAAAAATTAACTGGTTGTAGTGCCCAGAAATTTGGCAAAACCTAATATTTCACCTCTGGAAACTTTTCACGAGTGAATCCTCGATGCTGTCAGCCTTAATCTGTCCGAATTCCATTCTCGAATTCTTGGAATGCCTAAATTTTCCCGCTCTTATGGCACACGTCGAAATGCAGGTAGTATACGAGTAGTATTGCGGCTGCAATTCACTAGCAATGAACCGACAAAAAAGAAAGAAACCCTCTTGTCTCTCTTCCTTTATCAATTCAATAATCTCAAGTGGTCCCGGCACTTAGATAGACAATAAGGAAGCAGGACAAGAGCCGATTGATTCCACGACAGGGTGTAAAAGTTCAATTATCGGCCAATTAAAATGCAGGCTTCGATTAAAATGAGAAAGAAACCCTTGAAAATTGGGAATAAATGAAGAAAAAGATGATGCAAGATCGGACAACGACTGTGTCATCGGGATAATTGTGGGAGAAGGTAATTATGACGGTAATAATTTCGGGATAACCTACTTTCGAAGGTGGGACACTTGAGACAGGGTCGGATCAGCTTGGAACGAACCTATTTCGGTCGATAATTCGCAGCTCTTTTTTGTTTTGAAGGATTTGTTGAGATAAAATTATGAAACTACAACTAACGATGATAAACAATAACTCTTGGATTTCCGAGCCCCAGATGCGACAATTTTACTTCTTGACGAAGCCACCGAGGTAGAAATGGGCCTCATCACTCAAGATGATTTTTTGATGAAATTCCGGATCATTTTCATGCATTTCAAGGACCCAAGCAAAGAAACGGAGTTGTTGATGATCGGCCGGCTTGAGTCCTTGTGTTAACTGAACTATATGAGCCTTAAGGGGCAGTATCACCTTTTGAATCGTGGTAAATTTCCATTCAGAAGTGGTTTCTTTTTTTCACGACAAAGTACCCTAATTTACGACGTAGAGACTTGATTTTTTTTCAAATTGAAGTTGAAGAACGTCCCGAGGGCAAATAGTTTTCTTTTTTTCGATTTAATTAGTTTTTAAATTAAAAAAACCAGGTTAATCGTTAGATCTGGGGTTATTGAATATGTTTTTCGTTTTTCATGAGTACAAGCTATATTTTTGAAATAATCATCATGAAAATTTTTATAGTTTACAGAAGATTAAATTGCCGAGGGCAAATAGTTGCGATTTTTTCGATTTAATTAGTTTTTCAATTAAAAAAACAAGTTGAACTTCAGCGTTTTGGAAACTACACTTAATGATTTTTTTCCGACGGTTATACATCCTTTTTTGGAAAAAATCGCAACTATTTGCCCTCGGCAATTTAATCTTCTATAACCTACAAAAATTTTCATGATGATTATTTCAAAAATATAGCTTGTACCCATGAAAAACGAAAAACATATTCAATAATCCCAGATCTAACGATTACCCTGGTTTTTTTTAATTGAAAAACTAATTTAATCGAAAAAAAGAAAACTATTTGCCCTCGGGACGTTCTTCAACTTCAATTAAAAAAAAAATCAAGTCTCTACGTCGTAAATCAGGGAAATAAAGAGACCACATTTGAATGGAGATTTACCACGATTCAAAAGGTGATACTGCCCCTTAAGACCCAAATATTTATGCAAACTACGGTGTTAAGACGTTTTTGGAATGCCTAATTCCAAAGAACTACGAGGAATGGACAAACCTGGGGTTTCTTCCACACTATAACAGCAATTTTCTCGTCTGTTCTTGAGTGACGTGCACGGATTTTATTCTAAAAATTTTCCACCAACTTCTGTATTGCGGCTGACAAGGTGCTTCACGATGACCCGTCTCTGCCAAATTTTCGCCATTTTTTTAGTGGATTTTTATAAATTTTAAACGTTGTTAAAACGTGTATCTTTCCTTGATTCAATGTTGTAACCCACTAAATCAAATGACAAGAGAAATGTCGAAAAATAATACATAAAGCGCGTTCGGCAATGACATCTGACTGGTCGGATTGATCTGAACCGTTCGTTTATTACATCCAGATTGAGGGGAGTACACATCTGGACCGTTCGGCAAGAAAATCTGATCAATCGGATGTAGATCTTTTTGCTCGGTGTATTTCGACGGAGGAAACGGATTTTTTTCCACAGAACAGAAATTACTTTTCGGCCTTTGTGAATGGATTTTTTATCCCGCTTCGAATATTCTTGAACAGTCTGTTGAATTTTCGTGTCTTATGTTATTTGTTGTGTAGTAATAAATAAAAAAATGTTGTTTGATAAAAAAATAATGATTCAAAATATTGAATCATCTCAACCAAGGGGTAGAAATGTTGAGAACTATAACAAAAGAATTAAAATAGTACCCAGACTACCTCTACGGACGAATAGACCTTCAAGCTCTAATTTAATATCTGGCTCGGGTTAGACGTTACATACGTCAAACAGAAAAATCGATCAAAATGCTCCGTAGCGTTCGTTTATTACAGAAAAATCTGACAAATCTGTACAATCTGTTATCACGTGACTAAAAAATCCGTCCGCTCTCGGATGCTATTGCCGAACGCGCTTATAGTGTAGCCTTTATATCCATTTCAAACTGTATTATTCCTATTGGAAAACCCCTCAACAAGCTAACGTTGTAATAGGTATCAGATATAAAATAAGGGACCAACGTTGACTGAAGTCTCATACAGGGTCTCCTGTAAGTAAGCAACCACACTTCAAAATGATGTGTAACTCTACCCCAATGAATGAATGAATGTTTTTCATGAAATATTAAATGGACCTTTTGTTTCATTTATTCTTCATTTTCCATCATTTGCATCGAATAATAGACAATAAAAAAGCAATAGATAACAATGATAACATAGAGAAACAGTAAGAGAAAGTTACATTCAGAGGAGAATACCTCTTTTTTCTAGGATAGACGAATAGAAATAATTAAAATCGTCATACCAAAAAATAAGACCTTTGCTTCTAATCTCATTAATTTTTATAACGAAGATGACTAATTTTGAAGGGTTGAAGGTAAATTACCCTTCACCTCATTCTGGATCAGAAATTTTTGTAAAATTAGAAATCAATTAAATTTTCGGTTGATCAAAGCACCAAAGTTTTTTAACAGACAAGAACATCAATGAACTGTAAAAACCCCTCCTCTGATCACTCTCATCTGATAACCCTTCTCTAAAGTTAATCCATTCGCCGTACAACTCGAAAAAATCTCCCCGGCGCTATCTGTTCCACCCATAAATTACCTTATTTCCGATAAATAAAATAGAAACAACCATAAATCAGCTCATTTCGTAATCCTTAACGATACTCGATAATAATAAATCAAGTCGGTCATGTCTTTTTTAGTAAATCAATTCTTTGTCTCTTCAAAATCGTACTGGAATCGTTAACGAATTAGCGATTAATCTTGAGAAACTGTTATCAATGAACGCAGCGAAAGAAGTTCATCTTGATGACGTACATTCAGAGATAGAGGCACGATGGATAAATCCGAATAAAAATCGTTTTGGGGGGCCAATCGGGGGGCATTATCTTGGAGTAGGATGTGAAGGAGACTTAAGGAGTTCTATTGGACGAATTGGTTTCACGTGCGGTCAAGTTCGAGGCTTATTTTTGGAGGGGGTTTCGCACCTCAAAGGACTTAACAATCAGCATTTGTGAATCCGCTTGGATCTGCTTCGTCATTCCCAGTTATGAGTTACAACAGGTATTAATAAAGGGTTTCCTGCGAGGAGAAGAATTGTCTTCATAGCAGTCATATTAAATTGGTAAAAATGTCACTGGTTTCTTTATTATTGCTTATCCAAGAAACCAACAAAAAATTTTTGACAGCTGTCAAAAATTGTCAGCTGCCAGAAAATTTGACAGCTGTCAAAATATTGAAAGCTTTCAGAAATTTGACAGCCGATGCCAAAGAAATCGGATATGTTATTACAGAAATATTGGGAATATTTTTCCAATCATTCTTTAGAGTTTAATATGGCTCGAAAAATGCAAATAATATTTCGTTATGGAGATCGAAAATTGGTTCAAACGCATGCAAAAGTGTATTTATCTTCATTGAGAATATTTGAAAAGCCAATTTCGTTGTAAAATATTTGATTTAATTTGTCTATTTCAAAATTTGAGGAACAACCCAATTGGCCGATTTGTTTGAGAGAAATGATATTTTTAATATTTTAATAACACGATATTCATGAAATTTCGAAATAATTCAAGAGTCATTATTTTATAGCTTCAGAATCTCGAGAATATGGAACGCCAATATTGATGAAAAATGCATGTGGAAAATTGAAGAAATTTTTTTGAGACATACCTCTTAAATACTGATTTTATACAGGGCGCGTCAAAATTATGGAACAAATTCATTTTCTGAGAATAAAAATATTTAGCAAGAAAATCCTGAAGCAGGTCAATTTTGTTTCACTTTTACCAAATTTCTATGCAATTTTGAAGGATTTTTGTAGCACCCTGTGCCATGCCCATCAATCATCTTAATTTTTTGAATAGGGAAAGTCTCAAAGTAAATGAGCCATGACAAGGTGCACATATTGAAAACTACTTTGAACTAACTAATTTTACAAAAAGAAAATTTTTCTTGAAAATTCTGCACGCCTGTAAAGAAGATACAAAGACCTTGCCAAAAAAGTACCACATGATCCAGTTTCCCTATTCAAAAAATTAGAGGGTGTATGGGGATGGCACAGGGTGAAACAAAAATCCTTAAAAAATGCATAAAAATTTGGTAAAAGTGAAACAAAAATTGACCTGTTTCAGGATTTTGTTGCCAAATATTTTTCCCCTGGGAAAATGAATTTGTTCCATAATTTTGACGCGCACTGTATATGTATATAATAAAAATAAGTAATAATATAATTAGAAGAGGATTTATATTTATTCATAATTTAATTAAACCCACAATTCATGACTTTTATCAAAATTCGGCTTGAAAATAAGTTTCATTCACATTTTTCAAAAAATTTGTACTTTCCACAAAAAACGACGAATTTCAAATGAAAAAAATCACACGTTTCTATGCTCCAAATAATCGCATTGTTCGGTTCAACCACCTGTTGTACCGGAATGAAAGCTCCAAAACGTTAAACCACTCACCTCTTCTCGAATGTTCAACAATTAGAGATAGATAACACTCGTTGATAACAAAATTCGAACTGAAACTGACTGTCCATCAACACCCCGTTCGCTATTTATAAGAGGATCACAGATCCGTCAATTCTGTGGTAACACCCACAGAAAACAGAATACCCCAATCGCGGCCGTGCCTCCATTCACGTCCTCTCTGGTCTTTTCATTGAAGAACGAAAGACGATACTAGTTACAGTGATTAAGTAATTTTGTAATTAGTCCGTATTTTATTGGCATATTATAATATTAAGGCGATATTGTATCGTGATCATAGAGTTTCCATTAAGTGGCTGGTGCCTTAACGAAGTGGGGGTTGAGGGGGTTGTGATTTTTTCTTATTTTTTCATTCTCTATGGTGTGGTGATTAGAAGGACTACCCACGCACCAGTTGATTTTGAAGGATACGCTCCAGTTTTCCCGTTTTTGTAACCGAGTGGATTTTTAATTAAAACAACAATGATGGAGATTTTTAAATTGAATTTTTTTCTGATTTTTCTAGGAAAATCAGCATAGCGATGAGGATGTGGTTTTGGAGTTATTGGGTTCATGCCATTCATTCCAGATCCTGTTTATATTTTAATTTTTTTCCGTAGTTACAGTAAATGAAATTGTTTTCAATTCGTATTTTTAAAATATGCTTCAATAATTTTCGTATTTTGATCAAAATATATAAATTCCAATATTTGTCATCTTCCGTGTTTTTTCTCAATTTCTAAGTAACCCAGAAAACTATAGGACTTTAACTCCGAAATAAGTTCATTTCTAAGTTGTTATGATAATGATGAAACGAAAAAATGACTTATGAAATATTTCGATTTTCATCAGAATATTTCCAATCTTCTAACTACATTCAATGAATATTTCTGATGATTTCTCACAGGGTGAAAATATGGACACTTCATCTTTTGAAAATATAGTTTATGAATCTTCTAATTTTATTAAAAAATATACTAATCTAAATATTTTTTTAATGTGCTATGTTTGTCTCTATATCTTGAATGTCCCAGGTACATATATATGGAATTATTAACTCATAAATAAGTTAAATTCTTAAGAGATTTCGAGTTGCCAAAATTAACTTCTTTTATCTTCGTCAAAACTAGTTTTTTGTTTAACAATTTTTTGAAAACCGACAGAGTTATGAATCATTTTTCGGTAGATTAATTGTAATATGTAGTTTATTTTAAACTTTGAATTTTTTGAACAAAAAAAACAATGCAAGACCCCTTCAAAAATAAATATTATTTTTGAATAAATATATTTATATCTCTCTTTGTTTGTTAAATTTTTTATTTCAGAAATCAAAATCCCTATAATTTTCAGATAGATTTATTAAGATTTTAAGAATGAAATCAATCTGCTGAGTTTTGTTGAAAAATTATATAGAATGGCTCAAAATGAAGGAGTATGCATAATTTATAAATTATTCGGTAGAAGGGGCGGTACTGTTTTTAAATTTAGGGCAATTTTTTGAAATTAAAAAAAATACACATTAATTTACTCCTCACTCACACATGATAAAAAATCTAGGGATTTTATCTGCCCAATTTTTAAATATATGTGATTGGTTTTCACTGGTAATCTACATTCATAATTTTTTTATTATTCTTGAGCTCAGACCTTCTCAGATAAGAGGACAATGCCGAATATTCGCAAATTTTCTTGAATATTTTGAGAACTTCACATAATAGAAAAAGATATTTCTTGTCCCCATTGTTATTGCCTTAATTCGCACAGATCGATTTCCATATTTCAATTTTCTCTACAGAATTCTTCCTAAAAGTCAAACCTAAAAACAGCGGCTCTCGCCACAAGGAAAATAAATCAATTTTTTCTAATTTTTAAGAAGTTCCTAAGATATTGGAAAAAATACAAGAAAATTCCAAAGTCCATCCCATCAGTATCTTCGAAGATACTGAGCTCGATAGGTATTACTAAAAATATTAAAATAAAATCGAAAAATTTTCTATTGATTATGGCTGTATATGTAAAAAAATAAAAATGAATGTCAAGTTCATCAGGGTTATCTTGATAATTAAAGGAAATGTTTCGATTTTCTGGATATTATTTACTCTCCTTCAGCTGTGAACAAAACTTTCAAATGCCGACATCTGCTCAAGATAATTCAATTTTTTCTCCATATTACCATTAGTTTAAACACGTGAGTACATGCACTCCGCTCATTCGGATTCTCTTAAAGCCACTGATGGACTTAAGTAGATAATGGAGGTATCATTATGGCACGAATTTCCTTAGAACAAAAAAATTACATATCTACGATAATGAAGGGGGGCAAAATGGAGGAGACTCACGAAGTCGTTAGAAATCTGGTCAGTCGTATTAGTTGCTGGGAGCTGATTATATTATGGCAATAAGCATAATAAGATGGAAATTTAGAACATTAATAATGTAATGAAACAATTTTTTTGAAAGTCCGAAATTTGTTAGGAAAAAATCAAACTTAGAAAACATAATTAACTGATACAAAAAAGAAGGGTTCGAATTGAATTCATTGTTTTTTGAGTGTCATTATAATAAGTAGCAATTTAAAAAAAATTCAAATTTTTCCTCTATTTCCGAGGAAAATTTTTCCTAGAAAAAACACTCAAATTTTTCGCTATAATTTTCCTGTTAACTATAGGTTGACCCCTGCCATATTATTTTTTCTCGAAATTTGTTGTTTCAGAATCTCCGAAAAAAAATGGAGAATTTTTATATTTTTTTAATATCTTCTGAAATATGAATCTAAAAAAAAAAATTTTAATTCGTTATTGTGTCAACATACACAATATATTTCAGTCATTTTTGCAATATAAATTCCGAATTGACTAAAACAAATACTTCTTGAACAGTTTCTGAGTCACCCTGTATGATAATTGATAAACGTTAATTTCATCATGATCCCAGTCAAGAATGTGGTAACTTGTAGAGACTTGTTTTTTTATATCACTGATAAGGATTCGCAATTGCCATTATCGATTGAAGAAAAGTTTTATGGAATCTATTTTTCCCTCATATTGCTGATTACAAGCAAATAATTCTTTTTTTAGTATCTAATCTTGTATTTAATTGAACTAATATTAAAGAAAACGTTAGATTAATGTGAGGATTCATTATTTATGATACATGAAATTGATATACAGAACGTACCTACATATAGTGCATCTCATTGAAAAGGAAAAAGACTGAATGTTTTTTTCGGTAGATAAAACATATTTTTGGAAAATCACCTTCAGAACGCAGTACATTCCAATGATGTCACAAGCCCATAATCCGCACCAAACAGTAACTTTTTTAACATTTCGATGATGAAATTTAATGATTTGCATTCATTGTTAAATTATAGACCAAACTTAAGATGTTTGACAGCGACACAAAACACAAAACGAGCGTGAGCTGTCAAAATCATTATTGCCAAAAAGAAATAGTTAAAAAATCACCCGTTATCTGGCTCGACTGTTTTATGTGAGCCCCCTGTATATTTTATGTATTATAGGGAAAGTTTGTGGGTTTTGTTTGTAATTATTTTTCATTTATATTATTTTCTATTTTCTTAGCTTTTTTTGTTTTCAGATTTTTATATAATTTTGCTAGTGTTTTCGAATATTTTTCCTTTTAAATGAAGATCTTTCGTCGTCTGTACCCTTACCATTGAGTGAGTACAATGCATTTCACTTGTGGTTTTGCTGATGAATGTAAAAAAATTGTCTGTGAGATTTTAGCTTTATGAGAAAATTTTAAAATTGACTGCAAATAATTTATTTTTTATGAATTTCTGAGGTATTCAATAAAATTGCTGGATTCTTGAATACCTTCCAATTTAACAGTTTCAACAAAATGGAAGATGTAATATTTCCGTTGCTTGATGTCTATTATTATTGGACTCGAAGTTAACTCGAAAGTCTACGTGATCATCATAACGTACCTTAAGAAACTTCGTGTATAAAGAGAAAGACAGAATGTCGCACTCGCAAGGTAGGTAGTAATCGGATAGTTACAGCTACCGACTCATCCGGACGACATCCGGATACCACTGGTCAGTTCCGAAACGTTTAATTGACATCTTCGACCTTTTCGTTTATTAACTCTGGAATTAACTAGGTGGTAAGGGGCGACAATGAGCTTCCTGCACCAACAAGTGATCACTTTCATTCCGGCCCTATTGTCAAAATGATTATGCTGAAGGGCAAGGTCGTTTTAGACTTTCTGGGCCAATAACCTGTCACAACCTAATCAATAAATATATCAAAATAAGGAAGTGAGGACGTTTCTCAGTTTTTATCTAACATGCATCCTTTTCGTTGGGACAGTCTGTATCATATTACAATATAAAAAGCGAGGTGGTCATGAAAAAAATAATTTTTCCCATAAATCAGCGAAAAAATTCCTGGAATTCTAGAGTTGCATTTCTCGTATGCAGACGTGATAAGTCGTACCTGTCGTGTGTAGATACACCTGTGTAAATATGTCAGGAGACCACTATCTCGAAGCGATAAAATTGTGTCACGTAAAGCCAGACGAAGTCTTGTGAATTAACAGTACTCACCACACTTATAAATGCTCATCCAGACTATGCCGATTCGTTTTTTCTGAATTGACAGAATGTAGACGTAAAAAAGGGCGATTCCATAAGTTGGATAATGAAGCCGAGGACACGAATTGAAAGAATGACGTCCATATTATCAAAATTACTGTAAACGGCACAACTGGTTCATTGGTTTATTGGGTTTTATTGTCCAGTCGACGTTGATATCTGTTTGAAAAGGATCCAAAGTGGTAGGAAAACTGGTTAGATGGATTGTTTTCTCGTTATACGTAGACGTATACTCCATTCACAATTATAAAATCATAACTCTGGTCTTGGAAATTTGACACATTCCACTCTGTATCGAAGTTATGACGTTTTTCAAAATATTTTTATGTTCCAAGTCAACACTATGTTGCTCTTTCTACATTCTTAGCGTATTTCTCCGAATGTGAATTTATTCGGAAAATGAATGAATTGGACGAAAATAATTAACGTTTATATGAATTGATAGAAGGGATTCCTTTTCTAGTTATTTGCATGAAAAGTACAAGAGATCATATATTATTTTTCGCCATGGAATAAAATTGCATTGCTTTTACATAATTTTCATATGCATGCTTGTGAAGCTTTAATGTTTATTATCCTCTTGAACTGAAAGTTCAAGACTTGACGACATCAATGGTTGATTCTAATCAAGAATTCATTAAAAAAATCAACCCAAAGATATAAGATGAATTGATGGGTAATTACAAGAATCAAGAATAATGTCAATTTTATTTTGTTGATAACTTTCTTAAAATCAATGTTGGGGTATAAAACTCGGCTGCGTTTGTTCAAACAACATCTAAAGAAGACATTTTTCACCATCTCGACCTTTGAAAGGCGTTTCTTATAGGAGAATTAGGTCTAAGTTCCACCTCTTTAGTGAGGTAATTAACTTTTGCAAATTCTGCTCACATATCGCCAAATTTCTTGGAAAACCTGAAAAATATCATCCTAATCGACCTCTCGAGGCTCCATCCGATCCATCTACTGCGATATCTGTCCAAATAACAGCTTTTTCAACGAAATTCCCGTGTACCCCTTCAACCTCGAAATGTAAACATTCGTCCTGGTCTTGAAAATCGTCCTCACGCTCCAAACTGGTGCTAAAAACAATAAACATACGTTAATCTTGGATATTCGACGAAAAACTCACCTGCAAATATCGATTAAATACCAAAAATCTGCGAACAATTTGTAAACCTAACAAAATGTGGAATATCTTCGATACTTTTACTTTGATGTAAACAAAGAAACTGGCAACGTCGTTTTATCATTAACGATATTTTCTGTGCGCGCACTGACTTTTCATCATATGTTCTGTGCTTTTTATCAGGTTCACCAACTCCTGAGAACGAAACCATGACCTCCTATGTGATTAAATAAAAGTGAATGGAGTATAGATTTTTTTCATGTGAACACAGGATAATTTCTTGGTCAGTAATGAAACTTATTCTGAAGATACAAAGACTGAAAATAGTATTAGCTTCCAGCTATTTGTCATTAGATGGCTCTAGCAGTAAGTGCTTGTCGATTTTAGCATATCAAAACGTCATGAACCAAGCTAAGATAAAAGGAAAACGACCACAATACGAGTAGAGACACGATAAAGTGATTCTACAGCACGACAACACTCGGTCTCATATAGCTTACCCCGTTGAAACCAATCTGGAAATAGAGAAAAAACAGAGAATCAGTAATGATTTTTTTTTTATTATCCATAAACGGATTTGTGGATTCCATAAATTTTCATACCCTGTTCAAGCAATGCATTCACAAAAAGTGAAGCTAATAAAAATAAACGAGGTTATTGGTGGTAAAATGTATTTTCGCAAATCATTCGAGTCAATTCGATCTGACATGGAAAATTCCAATTTCATTCGATCAATAGCTAATTCAATGGCTTTGCTCTGTTGGAAATAACAAGTTGGGGTGCAATTAGATATAATTTTCTCGGAATTCAATTATCAAGGAGGGATGTTTTCAGATCCTTTCGAGTTATAATATCCAACTTCCTACTTTGTGTGAGCTTGTACACAATTTAATTGTTTGCGAAATATAAAAGTGTGATCTAGGTCACAAATATATCCTATCGATTTTATTTAGGAAGAAAAAAGTTCGATGTGAAATAAGCACTCATAAGCAAATCGGCAACACTATAGAAAGATCTACGAGGACAGGTGATAAGTGACAGCCTTATAATTAACAAAAACGATCATTTTAATTTTTCCTTACGAACTTGTACTTGTCTAAAAAAGAATTACCATAAATTTTGATTACACTTATTTTCTTCTCACTCAGGATACATCGTCAAAAGTGTTGCCCCCCTAGTTTTTTCGAGAAATAAACAATCTATTTTCTAGAAATGAGATGAATATTTTCCTCTATTCCAACTTCAATAAATTTGATAGAAAATCATTATATGTGTTATACTGATGAGACAAATTAGGAAAAACGAGAAAAAAATCTAAATTTATAAAGGACCCCGCACTTTTAGTAGGTAAAGTGGCGACCGGTCAAATTTTCTGAAAATTTGGTATGTTGTTGTACCCGACTCATTGAACAAAAGTGTCAATGGGCCCAACCCAATCCTATGGCTAGTTTTCTAAATACGGGGTGTTAAAGTTGAAAATTGCCCAGATTTTCGGATTTATTTGCTGATTATTAAGAGTTACATTGGATTTCTGTTGCATACACACATTTACTACATGTTCTAGGTATGAAATTAGAGGATACGTATGATTAAAAATATTTATATTTACCGGGTGATTCACGAATATATGACGGTAGTTTTTTCCCAAAATTCACTTTTTCTACTGTGACGTCAGGAGGGCATATTTTTGAAATGATCTTTCCGATTTAGTATTATGACGACAAAATATTGCACAGTGCATATTTTTTATACAGGGTTTTTCACAGAGAGAACCACTAGACATAATCATATTTTTTTAGGATTAATTCGAAATCCTGTATTTTTGAATTGATTTTTGGGAAAAGTGATACCTCAAACATATGTGTGTCTCTAATCTCCAAAATATTCAGGGTGGTTTATTCATAGGAAGGTATTCAATTTTGGGAAAAGTACAAAAAACATGAACACCCTGTATTCGAAAATTTCCTCGGTCAGATGCAACTATTTTATCACTTTATATTGATTCCCACAACATCTCCCGAGGTATGAATTTTAAATCCGATACTATGACCAGTTTTCGAGATACAGGGCGTAAAAGCGGAGAATAACTTATTTCATAATTTTTTTTTAAATTGAAAAGCCGAATTTATTTTATGTTGCGCCCATGAGTTCAGTATGAGAGCAGATCAGATGCACATGGGAAGATTTAGCTAAAATATTTACTGTTACAGGGTGATTCATGAATAAATCACAATAGCTTTTGCAAACACTCGATAATTCTAAAGTTTCGTCACAGCGAAATTATTCCATGAAGTTAATACCTATAGTCGTTCACAATTTTCAGTCTGAAATACTCCACTTGATGTAATGTTAGACAGTTATTCAAAATTCACCAGAAAAGTTCTCCTTTCAATTATTTCAAAGCATATTATTTATGACTCACCCTGTATGAAAAGTACCTAATTATTATGAAGTATTTCAGACTGAAAATTGTGAACGACTAGGTATTATCTTCATGGAATAATTTCTCTGTGATGAAACTGTAGAATTATCAAGTGTTTGCAAAAGCTATTGTGATTTATTCGTGGATCACCCTGTAACCGTAAATATTTTAGCTGAACCTTTCCTTGTGCATCTGATCTGTACTCATACTGAACTAATGGGCGCAACATAAAATCAATCCGGCTTTTCAATTTGAAAAAAAAAATGATGAAATAAGTTATTCTCCGCTTTTACGCCCTGTATCTCGAAATCTGGTCATAGTATCGGATTTAAAATTCATACCTCGGGAGATGTCGTGGGAATCAATATATAGTGATAAAATAGTTGCATTTGACCGAGGAAATTTTCGAATACAGGGTGTTCATGTTTTTTGTACTTTTCCCAAAATCGAATACCTTCCTATGAATAAACCACCCTGAATATTTTGGAGATTAGAGACACACATATGTTTGTGGTATCACTTTTCCCAAAAATCAATTCAGAAATACAGGATTTCGAATTAATCCTAAAAAAATATGATTATGTCTAGTGGTTCTCTCTGTGAAACACCCTGTATAAAAAATATGCACTGTGCAATATTTTGTCGTCATAATACTAAATCGGAAAGATCATTTCAAAAATATGCCCTCCTGACGTCACAGTAGAAAAAGTGAATTTTGGAAAAAAACTACCGTCATATATTCGTGAATCACCCGGTAAATATAAATATTTTTAATCATACGTATCCTCTAATTTCATACCTAGAACATGTAGTAAACGTGTGTATGCAACAGAAATCCAATGTAACTCTTAATAATCAGCAAATAAAGCCGAAAATCTGGGCAATTTTCAACTTTAACACCCCGTATTTAGAAAACTAGCCATAGGATTGGGTTGGGCCCATTGACACTTTTGGTCAATGAGTCGGGTACAACAACATACCAAATTTTCAGAAAATTTGACCGGTCGCCACTTTACCTACTAAAAGTGCGGGGTCCTTTTCTATTAATTAAAGTTATTCTACAACTGAATCCAAATTAATTAGTTTTCAGGCATATCGTTCCATTCTTCCTGAAGGGCTAAACTCAATTCCTGAAAAGTTGAAGGTGGGTTTTGGCGATTGGATATTGATCTCCCTAAGTTAAGATTGACGAATACCTGTTGAAATATTGTTAAACAAGCGTTTAAAGACAACAACTTCTGTAGCTAATATGAAACCAATAAGACTGAAGCGTTTAAACTAATTAATAGTTGTTAATAAGTTAGAACCCGCCCTAGATTTATTACCGTGCCTCCTATTGGATAAAACCCTCATTATAACAAATGATAAACGCTCGAAACTAGATTTATATACAATATTTCGATAATTTTATCGTCAAAGATAAATGACTTGTCGAAATGAGATTTCAACATGAAAAATCTTAATGCTAATTCAAGAAAAACCCATTGTTTTTATTTTCTTATCTTTATTTCAAAATTGAACTCGGACAAGTTGAGTACATTTTATCAGTCGATTGATTTCTCAAGGATTTTTCGAAGAATCCGCTTCCGGCCAATAGGATGTCGCCGTGAAGATCACATGACCAAAATATTTATTTCGTAAGTGGGTCATTTCAATTTGTTATTTTTTCGATGTAGCCTTGGCTTCTTCATTTCCTTATATCGGCCCGTAAATAAATTAGACAATGTCCGGGATATATTCTGTCAAAAGGGACGTGGTGAGTTAGGAGAGTTAAGAAAAAATCTGGTTTGACCAGGATCTTGTTCCTAAATAAAGCGTAGATGTAGCCAGTTATTACTGCGATTCTTTTTAACCGGAAAATAATATACGGAAGAGAGAAGTATGACGGAAGTCGACAAAGAATGTCGTCATATAACTCAAATATTGAAGCTGGTCGATACTCCTTCTAGGTAGATTCGCCTTTTCAACATATTAGAACTTAATATATGTATATCAATATGTCAGTTCCTGTCCAGCAGTTATCTATCGATGTGTTGCGAGGTGTATTTGTTTTCATCTTTTTGTTACATGACTCAGACCACCATAAAACTGTAAGTGAAGTCCCATAATTCGTTCATACCCTCATTAAATTGTCATCGAGATTATCTTTCACCAACAAAGAGGAAAAAAATATATATTTATTTGAAAGAAAGAAAAACATAACCATTTCCTTCAGTTTCACTAGCTGAATCATGACTGTGATATCTTCACCACCCACAATCTTATTCTATTTATTTTAATTATGATTATGTTCACATGTTTTCGTTTATTCTTCTTTTAAATTAATTGTTTTATGTGCTATATTGTAAAAGCTTTGTATTTTTCATTGTAGAGCCCTGAAGATGATTTTGGATTAAAATCGAAACTAGTCGGCCATGTTTTAAGAAGTGGTTTTGTTGCATAAACCTGACCTTTTCCCTCTTAAACAACTTTAAATCTAAGAACAAAGGTCTCAAACTACACGCTCCTTAGGATGTTGTCGGTTTCATCAAGTCCATCGACGACCTCCTTGGGTTTCAATGAATGAGTAGGTTAGAGAACAAGAGATCTACATGGTCGCAGTGGCTGGAAGGCTAACCGAGCCATAACGACCCGGTTTAAATAAAAATAACACTACAGTAATACAACTATTGGAAAACCAAGTCTTTCATCAGATAATTCGTTCCATGCATGTGCTAACGCACGCTGCCATCAACCAAGCAAATAGGAGTTTTCTTTTCGTATTTTTCATGGGAGCCAACATCAAATACACTGCGCAAAAAAATTAACGCACATTCTGAAAATCTCAATTTTAATGAAAGTTAACTTTACATTGACTTTACAACTTATTTTTTATGTTCTCTCGGGAAGGTTTTGAACGAAACAAGACACATTAAATTGAAGAAAAATTCAGGATTTCACCGAATCTTATGGGAAAGAAGAGAAATGAACAATTTTCAAAATACAGAAATGCTGATAAGTAATTTAATACTTGGTATTTCCACCCCTTGTGTTAATTACAGCTCGGCAACGACGGTTCATACTCAAAATGAGTGATCTTAAAATGTTCTGATCTAATCCTTCCCAGATTTCTCCGAGTTGGATTCCTAAGTCATTAAGAGTAGCTGGATGATTTTCTGAACTTCTCAGCCTTCTATTGAGTATGTCCCAAACCTGCTCAATCGGATTGAGATCTGGACTTCTTGCAGGCCATTCCATTCGAGAGACTTCAACCTCTTCAAGGTACTCCTGAACGATGCGCGCACGATGGGGTCTGGCATTATCGTCCATAAAAATGAAATTTTCACCAGTGTATGGGGCAAATGGCACTACATGCTCTTCAAGAATGTTCCTTATATAGTTATCAGCATTCATAGCTCCATTATCAACGACCACTAGGTCTGTGCGAGCAGTCAAAGATATTCCACCCCATACCATAATCGATCCTCCCCCGAAACCAGTAGTATTCAGGAAATTGCACCGAGCATATCTTTCATGTGGACGTCTGTATACAAGGGAACGTCGATCACAATGGTAGAGGCAGAATCTAGAATCATCTGTGAAGAGAACTCTTTCCCAATCGGCCTCTTCCCAATGGATATGCTCTCTCGCAAAATCCAAACGCGCCCTTCGATGGGCTGGGGTAAGAGCTGGGCCTCTTGCCGCGACACGAGGCCTTAAATCATATTCTCTGAGGCGATTTCTTATTGTCTGAGTGCTAATTTGCACCTCATGAGTTTGCTCAAGCTGATTTTGAAAGAGGCGAGCGGTTGCAAACCGTTGCCTCAACGAAGAAACTCTCAAGTAACGTTCTTGAATGACAGTTGTTACCCGTGGTCTACCCTGTCCTGGTCTTCGGACATTCATACCTGTCTCCCTGAATATTTGCAACATTCTGGACACACTTGTATGGAAACTCCAAACCTTTCTGCAATTATTGTGTGTGTCCACCCTTCTTCTCGTAAAACTACCGCTTGGGCACATTCCTCTTGGGTCAAATTGCGTGTTTCGCGTTGCATAGCGATCGAGTGTAGAAAATCAAACGAAAGAAAACTATTGATCACTAGAATTGATCGAGAACAACTGATTTTAGAATGGAGCCAATACATTCAAAATCTGATAATATCATCTTTTTTATTCCTGCTGGGAGAAAACATCTGTAGTGGATAACATATCATGCATAATTATGATAAAAAAAATTATCATTGAGAACACCTTCAGTTGTAGAATAAATTTGAGATTTCCATAATGTGTGTTAATTTTTTTGCGCAGTGTATATCAATCAAATCTTCGAAATAGAATTTTCGTACCCATGAAATAAATTGTGAATGTAGAAAATGTCTCCAATATGAATATTTTTCCCAACACTTCAGAGAAACTTATGGCAATATTTTCTAGATCTGCCTCTACCGGAAGTAATGGTACCCATTTATTTTAGGGTATTTTAAATGATGTGATAGGAATCCAGTTAATTGCCCAAATAGATCACTCATCGATATTCAACTGCCTTTCAATCTTGCCAGACAGTAGAGCAAGTATCATAAAAGTGAATTAGTGGATATTAAAATGCAAATTTTCATTATATTAGAAATTGAGCATCTATAAATAGTCGGCATGTAAGATTAAAAGAAGCATGATTTACAATGAGAAATTCAAGGATTTTTATAGGCTCGGTTCTCATTAGACAACATTGAATCAATAAGAAGCATTTCACGAGATTTCAAAGAAGGAGGGTTGAGATTCTTTATATTATGAAAGGAAAAACGAATTACATAAAAACAGATATCACTGACTGCCTTAAAGTTTTATTAATCTATTCATATTGATAATTAGCTTTAACCTTACTAATATACAGGGTGCCCCACTGTAGGAGCGAACAACTGATATAGGGTAGAAACTAATGAAAATAAGAATACATTTCCTCGTCCTAAATAATAATTAATAAATTAAAAAAAAAAAGATGTCCACCGAAATTGTAAAAATCGAAAGATTGGAGTATCGAGCCATCATCAAGTACCCGTATTTAAAAGGGTTAAGAGGTAGGCAGATTTACGAAGATATGCTTAATACCCTTGGTGATCATTGATCAATGTCCTCCGTATGCGACCGTGAAAAATTGGACTGCAAGCTTCAAAAGAGGTAAATTTTCCATTGAAGATGATGCCCGATCGGGAAGGCCAGTTTCTGTGTCAGTCCCCGAAAATATCGATGCAGTTCATGACATGATTTTATCAGACCGTCGGATTGGGCTAAAACGGATATCTGAAGCACTGAAGATTTCATACGAACGCGTTCATCATAAAGTTCACGTCAATTTGGAGGATCCCCAAATGTTTGAATGTTGACCAAAAGCGTGCAAGGGTAGAAGCATCGCGTTCGATCTGTGCTCGATTTGAAAACGATGTAGACCGAATTGTTAATATGGATGAGACTTGGGTACATTTCTACTATCCAGAAACAAAGCAACAATCGATGGAATGGCGACATTCTGGTTCTCCAAGACCTAAGAGGTTTCGTGTCCAAAAATCTGCTGGAAAAGTTCTTGCTTCAGTTTTTTGGGATTGCCATGGAGTAATCATGATTGATTTTTTGGATAAGGGTAGAATAATAACTGGAGATTACTATTCAACATAACTGACCACTCTACGGGAAACAAATAAAGATAAAAGAGAAAAGACGGGGAAAGCTATCCACAGGTATTTTGTTTTTACAGGACAACGCCCCAGTACACAAATGTTATCTTGCCATGCAAAAAATTTGTGATTTAGGGTTAGAATTACTAGAAAATCCCCCTTATTCACCAGATTTGGCTCCTTCCCACTATCATCTCTTTCCTCAACTGAAAAAAAATTTGAAAGGTCGTAAATTCTCTTCCAACGAGGAAGTAATAAAAGCTGTGGAGGACTGGTTTGCAGAGCAAGAAGAAACATTTTTTTGAAAGGTCTAGAGACGTTACAGGTTCGCTGTAATAAATGTATTCAATTAAGAATATGTTGAGTAATAAAATATTTTGACATTGAAATTTTGTTTGGTTCTATAGTAGGCTAAGAATTTTTCAATATATCCTCGTATTATACCCATTTTTAAAATATTTTCATATGAAGAAGTTTTTTAAAAACATTCAATATTAAAAAAAATGATAGGATAGTTATAAAACATATATCCATCCAAAATTCAGAACATACTGAAACAGTATCTTCCCAAAATTCATCAGATACATCCTGTAAGATTGTAAGAAGTAAGTTGAAAATTCGAATAATGCTCAAGTACTAAGTGAGACCTAAAATTACAAAATAAAAACCGTGAAAAGTAGCTTAAAAAATCTTATGAATTAACATCCATAAAATTTCCGCACATTCAAGAATACTTCATTCCCACATCGACGGCACTCCTATCATTAATCAAACATTCGAAATTCGTTGAACTAGTTTCATAAAATGACGCAACCTTATAGTTGTTCCACATCCTACAGTGATTCTCAGAAACTGCTAGACGCGTCGCCCATACGCGTATTCCCCCCTCCCCTTTGCAGTTCATGACTTAAGTGACATCTACGATTGGGGTAGTACCTTGACGTCATCACCCAACAGCCAATCAGAATCGTTAAAGCGGTCACACCACGATATTAAGTCAGCTTAACGGACTCTTAACTTCTAGAGCTTTTATACGCGTGGGCGATGAGTCACCAGATGTTAAACGTAATGGAACCGGTCTTCTGATTGATATCTCAACCATAGGCTATCTATCTGGAGATCGGGGTGATATATCATCTTCAGGAATTTCAAGTATAGGAACCCTCAGAAGATAATTACAGAGCAGGATTTGAAAGATTAATTTTTGGCATTCTTATAGCGGTGCCTGAAGAATGAATGGGTTCTTAGAACTCTAAGAAGACATTCTCGTCTAATGGTGGTGTCTCAGGAAATTCTCATTTTATTCGATTTCAGACGTGCCTTTTTTGGTCACAATGTATCGGGTGTTTTTTTAGAGTGATAGAATTTTCGATGGGGATAACTGTGATTTTACAGAAGGTAGAAGTCATTGGCAAATTATCATGGAAAGACTCACGCCGCAACAACGTTCACAAATTGTTGAAATTTATTTTCAAAATTACTGTTCTATTAGCCAAACTTATAGAGCACTTCGTGAAATTTATGGTTTACATAATTGACCATCAGAGCAGCTTATTCGTCGAACTATCGATGGATTTCGGAAAACATTTTCTCTAATCAATGCAACAACAACAAGAAGACAACGAACTGTTCGTACAGAAGAAAATTTCGCTGCTGTAAGTGATAGTGTTAATGAAGATCTAGATTTGTCTATTCGTCGACGTTCACAACAAGTTGGACTCTGTGCATCCACCACATGGAAAATTTGGCGTAAAGATCTAGGTCTAAAGCCATACAAGATCCAACTGGTTCAAGAACTAAAGCCACTTGAACATAATAAGCGTCGTTTGTTAGCTGATTGGGCCCTAGAACAGCTTGAAGTTGATCCAGTTTTTTATCGAAAAATTGTGATTAGTGATGAGGCTCAATTCTGGTTGAACGGCTACGTAAACAAGTCCTGCAGGTTCCATTGCATCCTGAAAAATGCACTGTATGGAGTCCTTTACACGCTGGAAGCATCATTGGTCCGTATTTCTTTAAAAACGATGCTAGAGCTAATGTAACAGTGAATGGTGCTCATTACAGATCGATGATCAATGATTATTTGTTTCAAAATTTGAATCGTATTGGCCCAGAAGTGTTTTGGTTCGAAAAATTGATTTATTGAAAGAAATATTTGGCGATAACATTATTTCGAGAAATGGTCCAATTAATTGGCCTCCAAGATCATGCGACATAACTCCAATGGATTATTTTCTTTGGGGTTATGTCAAGTCATTGATTTATGCTGATAAACCAGAAACAATAGACGCTTTGGAAGCCAAAATAACTGTTATTGCTGAAATAATATTAATATTTTCAAAACATGAATGTCCTAAAATAAAAAAAAGGGTTCAATCTTTATTTGAATGTGTTTTATTTCAATTCAAAGTTCTATCACTCTAAAAACTGTCGGAGTCTCATAAGAGAGACAAAAAAATTCAATTTGATCAAAATGTACAATTTTTCTGAGAATTTAGTGGAATATTATTCAATTGGATCTTTCCCTGAAGCTTTCTCTGGGCAAAATGACGTGGGGGGACAATGAAATCTACTGAACCCCATTGAAAATTTTCTGCTCTCTTCGAATATCTCAATCAAATCCAAAAATTTTAATATATAGGGTTTTGAATCTCACCTTAGAAGAAGTCCAATATTTTCCTAATACAAACCTGGAATTTTTTGGAAATTTAAATATAAATCTATCGAACTATGGGAATGAATCTTCCGCTTCAAATATCAACCGACTATACTGGTTTGTTCGAAAGTTATGAGAAAGGACCCCGCACTTTTTCTATGGCAAATGGCGTTCCGTCAAATGTTCTGAAATTTTGGTACAATGTAGTACTCGACCTACTGATCAAAGGTGTCCATGGCCCCAACTCAAACCTATGACTAGTTTTTGAGATACAGGGCGTTGAAGTTGAGAGTTACCCACTTTTACTCTTATCTCGGAACAGAATCGAATGAACTTCAATTTTTCTCAAGAAACATTTCATGACATCCCCAGGGAGCAACCATTCAGAGGAATATGACCGAAAATCGTTACGAATACAGGGTTATCCATAATTGAGTGCATGCCCGATTTTGAAAGTATAAAATATGTCAGTTTCAGAGCGAGAACGTTCACAAAATGAACTATCTCTCTAGATATCTTGTTGTTACATCAAAAAGTCTGTAATACCCAGAATTTATACTGGGTGATCCATTATTATAAAAACTATTCTCAAGGAAGGTTGAGTGGACACCCTGTATTTATGGGTTGATTCGAGGTGTTTGTTTAATTTTTTTAGAACATATCATCATGGACTTCAAAGAATACAGGGTGGATCAGTCATGAAATGAACTTTGAACCTCACGGAAATACCCAAAAACCACCTTTTTTTTCATCACCCTCTATTTCAAGATTAACTCCGATGAGGTGGGAGTTTTCTTTCACCATTGTACTTGAAATAAAAAAATCAATACGGCTGAGAGTTTTTATCCACTTCCTATGAACAGATTTTTTTTATGTAATATTAAAATTATTTATTCATGTCATTCTATTCTTATTCCAGCATAAAAAAAAGTCTGGTCAAAGGAAGTGGATGAAAACTCTCAGCCGTATTGATTTTTTTATTTCAAGTACAATGTTGAAAGAAAACTCCCACCTCATCGGAGTTAATCTTGAAATAGAGGGTGATGAAAAAAAAAGGTGGTTTTTGGGTATTTTCGTGAGGTCCAAAGTTCATTTCATGACTGAATCACCCTGTATTCTTTGAAGTCCATGATGATATGTTCTAAAAAAATTAAACAAACACCTTGAATCAACCCATAAATACAGGGTGTCCACTTAACCTTCCTTGAGAATAGTTTTTATAATAATGGATCACCCAGTATAAATTCTGGGTATTACAGACTTTTTCGAAGTAACAACAAGATATCTAGTGTAATAGTTCATTTTGTGAACGTTCTCGCTCTGAAACTGACATATTTTATAGTTTCAAAATCGGGCATGCATTCAATTATGGATAACCCTGTATTCGTAACGATTTTCGGTCATATTCCTCTATATGGTTGCTCCCTGGGGATGTCATGAAATGTATCTTGAGAAAAATTGAAGTTCATTCGATTCTGTTCCGAGATACGGGCGTAAAAGTGGGTAATTCTCAACTTCGACGCTCTGTATCTCAAAAAATAGTCATAGGATTGAGTTGGGGCCATGGACACTTTTGATCAGTAGGTCGAGTACTACATTATACCAAAATTTTAGAACATTTGACGGAACGCCATTTGCCATAGAAAAAGTGCGGGGTCCTTTAAATTTTTGGTGAATACATGAACCACCCTGTATTCTAGTTATGGAATTGATTAGAACTATCAGTTCGGTGATGTGCAAAGATGAAAACATAATTATTCGAATGATTTGTCTGGAATTCGAATATTAGAAATTAGTTCAAGGGTTTATTGTCAGCATCAAAGGGGGGCATGGCCCTCATGCCCCATGTTCCAAGACTATAATCATGACATTCCTGTAATGCACTGGCAATCCCATAACGTCATCAGGAAATTTTCCACGTAATCATCTGAACTAAATTAAGCCAAAAAAACGCTAGTCTGAGTTTCAAGACGAACAAATGTTCGCTTGGTGAATTTCCAACCTCTCCATTCCAGGAATCTAAGGTTACAATTTTTTAATTAGATCGTGATGAGACGAACGCCTGGTCGTAGCCAACTTGTCTGTTCCAGTCCAGCTTCAAATTGGCCAGGCAGGATTCCAAGAAGGCCAGATGTTAGACTTGCCAATTTTTTTGCGTTATAGATAGTTCAGATAAATCGAACTATTATAATTCATAGATTGAACTGATGAATCATGTCGATTTGCACAACGAAACCTAATGTTTAGCCTAGTAACAAAGCATCAATTAATTATGATTTGGAGTTATCAACAGAATGACCAATATTAAGAATGGTCAAGTTCTAAGGCAACGTTCTATGTATTCATTAATTTCATCCAAGGTTAGATCACTTTGTGCAACTCGTAGGAAAAACGATAATTGAATATACAGGATGTTACTCTTATTCGCATTTATCTTGTCGCATGAGTTCCTGCCAAAACAAAAAAACTAAAACTGAAAAATTGCGAAGAATAATAATTTGCCATCAAGATTAAAATATATTTGAGTTAACAAATAGATATATCGGGTGTTTTTTTAGTTTGATAGAGTTTTAAATTGAAATAAATCACAAACAAATTTTTTTTTATTTGAAAGATAATCTTATGGCATTTAGATTTCAAATAAATTTTTGGCATATGTCCACCACTAGCTATGAGGAACCGCATTCGACCAGACCAATTTTGGACCACTTTTTCGAGTAAGTTTTTATATACAGGGCGAGTCTTTGACTTGTACATATATTTTAACTGAAGATTCTTGAGGTCAAAAAAAAACGGTTTTTTCATTTTCCATTTTTTCGAATTCGGCTCTGTTAAAAAGATATAGCCATTTGAAAAAAAAAATTGGGCTGAGTACGCCTCTGAAATGATCTTCTGGAATTGATGCAAAGTTCATATTTCTTGATAGAAATTGAGTTTATACATTTAGGGAATACTAAAGTACTAACCTTATTTGAATAAAAATGTTGCAAACACGATAATTTCAACAAAAACAGTTAGTTTCATCGGATTATATCTGCAACTAAAAAGCCACATTTCTCACACAAAAATAAGTTCGTCCTTTTTCTGCAGATTAGTTTGTGAACACTAATAACTTGTTCATATTTTCCTGGAAATTTCCAAGCAATATCATGAAGAAAGACTTTCATTCAGATTTATTACTAAACAACCTAACCTAATCATTCAGTGGATTATTGTTCTAATGTGATTATTACGTGAAGTGAATTAATATAATTTCAACCGTCAAACCGTGTCGAGTTTATAAAATTCCAAGAGGATGTTGTTTAGATAGAAACATCGCCACAGATTATCAGGTATCGTTTCATTAATTTCAATTTAATAAGTAGTTTGTGTTGAGATTCATCATTCATATCCGAATTTTGTATTTCATCGTCATTTAACTTCAATATGGACCGGTAACTATGAATTTTCAATAGAAACTGTGCGTGTTAAATCCTCCTTGGTGTTCAATTTTATCTCCCACATTTGGGGGATTTTATTTTTAAAAAATATCTCGACAAAGTTGATAAATATTGTGACAACATTGTAAACTCGTTTAAAGACCAGAGAAGGAATAATATTCGATGATATTTAATTCAGAGACGCATTCAGATTATTCTTGAAATTAATGATTTTTTCGTCAAATTTCTGCGGGTAAAATTGGAAATAACTCGAAAACGACGCGTTTTATTGAAAAAAAAAAGAATACTTTTAGTTTCTTAAATGATTGATTCTTTCGAAAATATGAACCGTTTATCTTTTCAAAGTGGTTTTATGGTGTTTTAGCGTGTATTGATGAGTCGACCACCCTGTAACTTTTATACTAGTAAAGATATTGATTAGGTTTCGATTGAGGAATATGCACCATGAATAGAATAAAAACTCAACCAAAATTCAGTTCATTCGAAATAACGGTTCCGAAGATATAAACAGAAAAGTATTTTTTTCATAGATTTTCGACACACTGTATCTTCCAAACCAAACCGAATTTCAAAAAAGGTATAGGAAAAAAGTGTTTCGTTTGATGAGAGGAATCTACAGTTAAAATAAATGTACAAGTCAAAGACTCACCCTGTATAAAGCGGACGCAGCGGACAATTTAGGCGTAACGGTCTTAGTTTGGCAAAATTTCTTGATGCAGACTTGGTATACTCCTATTCTGTTGAAAATATGCATATCATGCATTTGACAAAAAATGAAGTCAAATGAATGGTGATTACAATGATGAAAAAAAATTATACGCATTGCATTTAAAAAAATGAAGAAAAATCGATTTGAAATTCGTCATGTTCATAGTCTTTTTGTGGACACTCTATATGCTGGAGATGCTTTATTATAGCTGGCAAGGATACTTTGAAGTCTTGTCTTTCAATCCATATAAAGCTGTTATTGGTATGTCCAAGGGTTCGTGAAATATAATTGGATAACATAGCCTCTACATCTACAAGTATCATTTTTTTGTCATAATGACCAATATTTCGAAAACTGTCGAATAAAAATATGTGAAAAGTATACGAAAGCATGCAGGAAGTTTCAGAGAATTGAAAAACACTATTGAACATAGGGTGTCCCATTTGAAAAAACAAAGTCACCCCTCTATTCCTCTTTTGTTGGACAACCGATATATTGGAAAATATTTTTAGGTTGTGCTCTTAATTCTTGGAGTATATCAAGTCTGCATCGAAAAATTCTGCCAAACTCAGACCGCTACGCCTATATCTTCCTCTGCGACACTAGTGGGACAGCCTGTATATTATATTTTTTATTTCAGCAATAAAATGAGTTATGTTGGCTTCCAAAGCGTCTATTGTTTCTGGTTTATCAGCATTAAACAATGACTTGACATGACTCAAAGAAATAATCCATTGGAGTTAGTCGCATGATCTGGAAAGCCAATTAATTGGATCTTTCTCGAAATGATGTTATCGCCAAATCTTTATATCAATAAATCAATTGTTATGGTAGCAGCATGAGGTTTAGCACCATCTTGTTGGAATCAAAACACTTCTAGGTCGATACCATTCAAATTTTGAAACATATATAATCATTGATCATCGATCAGTAACGAGCACCACTGTAACAATATCTCCAGCATCGTTTTTAAAGAAATATGGACCGATGATGCCTCCAGCGTGTAAAGAACACCATACAGTGCATTTATCAGGATGCAGTGGAACCTGCAGAACTTTTTGAGGATTGTTTGCACTCCATATACGGCAATTTTACTTGTTCACGTAGCCGTTCAACCAGAAATGGGCTTCATCAATGAACACAGTTTCTCAATAAAAAAGTGGATCAACTTGAAGCTGTTCTAGGCAGGGCCCAATCAGCAAACAAACGACGCTTATTATGGTCAAGTGGCTTTAGTTCTTGAATCAGTTGGATCTTGTATGGGTGCAAACCAAGATCTTTACGCAAAATTGTCCATGTGGTGAATGCACAGTCAAACTTGTTGTGAACGTCGACGAATAGACAAATCTGGATCTTCATTAACACTATCACTGACAGCAGCGATATTTTCTTCTGTTCGTACAGTTCTCTTCTATCGATAGTTCGACAAATAAGCTGCTCTGATGGACGATTATGTAATTATAAATTTCTCTATAAGTCCAAACTACAACATTTCTTCTTGAGAGGCTTGTATGGTGGTCAACATATTTATAGATGACCAAATGAGTGAATTTGATAGAGACCCATATATTACAATTATTTTCTACCATCTGCAGTCAATTTATAGTTTTCAGGCCTCTTTATTTCTGAAGGAACCGTAGAAAGGTGTGTTTTGAGGGAATGTAGCTTGGTCACATACCTGACACTTATGCTGCTTCAAATTTGCATGGAAAAACTCGACATGCTTTTTGAGGACATTCTTCACTTGTGTTGCATTAGTTTGAGACAGTATATTCGCAGCATAGTCTCAATATTGACACTTGTAATTCTCAAATTCTTATGTCTTTGAAGATCATCTTTTTTATTCGTTGCATGTCCACATAAGTGACGTTTATGCTGAAACATTTGTGTCATTTGTTTCTTCTTGTTCAAAAGTACAGAAACGATATATACGCGGAGGTTTTATCTTACATTACTGGCATAATCTCATGAAACACAATGATTCTTTTTATTCGGATGAATAGCTGTATGAGTCATAACCATTTCATGATAGTCTGTGTAGGTACAACTATTGGGAGTATCTCTTCCACATTTCTGGGTTATCTACCCAGAAATGTTTCAACAATGATGCAAAAACATCCCACAGTATCCCCTAATCAATATTCAACCAAAAAAAGCCAGTGACATTTAATATATCTTTATTCAATAACTTGAATATAATATTAAAACAATACAATGTGTATCCCCCAACAATCTTATTGACCACTCATTCAGTTCTTGTTCAAATTAACCTGAAGTACTAAAATAATGAAAAGAAAATTATATTTTACTCCTCAAACTGAAATGAAAAACGAATTATTCAGCTTTGTTTTTCTCCATTTGAAGCAGAGTTATCTTTTCCAGATTGCTTTGGTTCTGAATGAACAGCAGTTAAGTGTGTTTTGAGTGCAGTTTGCCAATTGGAGGCTTAATCACATAAGAGACACTTATGTTTCTTCAAATTTTCATGAACGGCATTTATATAGTTTATCAGAGCAGACTTCCATTTTGTTGTTTAATCATACAAGTCACATCTGTACTACCTCTAAAGGTTGATTCCTCAACTGTAACATAATCCCATAAGTGATACTAAAAAAAAAAAAAAAGGGCTTCAGTTCAAGATGATTTTTGAGATTTTTCTCTTCTTTGGTAGCATAGTCCCACAAATGACACTTATATTCCCTTTATTTTTTATGAGAAGTATTTGCATGCTGCTTCAGATCAGTAAGACCTGTGCTAGCATTCTCATGAATACGCTTAACATGTGTCTTGATATTACTCTTATGACTTGTGGAGAAAGCACATAAATGGCATTTATGCTTCCTTATTTTCAAATGCACCGAATTCACATGACTTTTCAGATGTTGCTTATTATTACTGGCGTAATCACACAAGTGACACTTGTGCTGTTTCAAATCTAAATGAGCGGCATCAATGTGAAGTTTGAGGTTACTCCTATGATGTGTGGTGTATTCACAGGAATCACACTTAAATCGGTGTAAGTTTAAGTGGACAGATTCAATGTGAACCTTTAGGTTGAGTTTTTGATTAGCAGCATAATCACAATATTTACATTCGAATATCTTCAAATTCATATGCACAGTTTCCACGTGTCTTTTGAGGTGGAATTTCTGGTTTGTAGAGAAGTCGCATATGTCACATTTTTGCTGTTTTGAGTTAACATGAACGAATTCTAGATGCCTTGTCAATTGGCCTTTATGGTTTGCGCTATATTCACACAAATGACATTTGTGTGACTTTAAATTCACATGTTTTGAAATTGTGTGGTTTTTTAGGGTGCTTTTATTATTTGTGGAGAATTCACATAAATCACACTTATGTTCTTTTAGAACTGAATGAATGTTTTTCATGTGAGATTTGAGGTAAACATTCCTTAGGGCTGAGTAATCACATAATTGACATTGGAAGGGCTTTTTCAGTTCAGAAGCGGCATTTATTTGAGCTGCTTCATCTATTTCCAAGGATTCTTTCTCTTCAGAATTTGAAATGAAGTTTATATTTTTTACTTCTTGTGTTTCTTTAAATCCAATTACTGGATTTTCAGAGATGATCGTGTTGTTATCAGATTTGCTGCAAAATAAATTTATTCAAAACATAACATAGAAGTTCGGGATTTTTTCAGCATTAACAATGTGAAACATATAAGAAAATTGTAGGAAAAAAAAATACTACTCACTTATCATCTGACCATGGCTCTTCCTTAAAGATGGTTTCTAAATACTTTGTTTCATCTAAAGGTTCTGTTGATTATAGAAAATATATGTATGAAATAATCAGAATGAACTCTAGAATTATAATGTTCATAATCATCCCACAGTATCCCCTAATCAATATTCAACCAAAAAAAGCCAGTGACATTTAATATATCTTTATTCAATAACTTGAATATAATATTAAAACAATACAATGTGTATCCCCCAACAATCTTATTGACCACTCATTCAGTTCTTGTTCAAATTAACCTGAAGTACTAAAATAATGAAAAGAAAATTATATTTTACTCCTCAAACTGAAATGAAAAACGAATTATTCAGCTTTGTTTTTCTCCATTTGAAGCAGAGTTATCTTTTCCAGATTGCTTTGGTTCTGAATGAACAGCAGTTAAGTGTGTTTTGAGTGCAGTTTGCCAATTGGAGGCTTAATCACATAAGAGACACTTATGTTTCTTCAAATTTTCATGAACGGCATTTATATAGTTTATCAGAGCAGACTTCCATTTTGTTGTTTAATCATACAAGTCACATCTGTACTACCTCTAAAGGTTGATTCCTCAACTGTAACATAATCCCATAAGTGATACTAAAAAAAAAAAAAAAAGGGCTTCAGTTCAAGATGATTTTTGAGATTTTTCTCTTCTTTGGTAGCATAGTCCCACAAATGACACTTATATTCCCTTTATTTTTTATGAGAAGTATTTGCATGCTGCTTCAGATCAGTAAGACCTGTGCTAGCATTCTCATGAATACGCTTAACATGTGTCTTGATATTACTCTTATGACTTGTGCTGAAACCACATAAATGGCATTTATGCTTCCTTATTTTCAAATGAACCGAATTCACATGACTTTTCAGATGTTGCTTATTATTACTGGCGTAATCGCACAAGTGACACTTGTGCTGTTTCAAATCTAAATGAGCGGCATCAATGTGGAGTTTGAGGTTACTCCTGTGATGTGTGGTGTATTCACACGAATCACACTTAAATCGGTGTAAGTTTAAGTGAACAGATTCAATGTGAACCTTTAGGTTGAGTTTTTGATTAGCAGCATAATCACAATATTTACATTCGAATATCTTCAAATTCATATGCACAGTTTCCACGTGTCTTTTGAGGTGAAATTTCTGGTTTGTAGAGAAGTCGCATATGTCACATTTTTGAAGTTTTGAGTTAACATGAACGAATTCTAGATGCCTCGTCAACTGGCCTTTATGGTTTGCGCTATATTCACACAAATGACATTTGTGTGACTTTAAATTCACATGTTTTGAAATTGTGTGATTTTTAAGGGTGCTTTTATTATTTGTGGAGAATTCACATAAATCACACTTATGTTCTTTTAGAACTGAATGAATGTTTTTCATGTGAGATTTGAGGTAAACATTCCTAAGGGCTGAGTAATCACATAATTGACATTGGAAGGGCTTTTTCAGTTCAGAAGCGGCATTTATTTGGGCTGCTTCATTTATTTCCAAGGATTCTTCCACTTTGAAATTTGAAATGAAGTTTGTATTTTTTACTTCTTGTGTTTCTTGAAATCCAATTACTGGATTTTCAGAGATAATCGTGTTGTTATCAGATGTGCTGCAAAATAAATTTATTCAAAACATAACATAGAAGTTCGGGATTTTTTTAGCATTAACAATGTGGAAAATATAAGAAAATTGTAGGAAAAAATACTACTCACTTATCATCTGACCATGGCTCTTCCTTAACGATGTTTGCTAAATACTTTGTTTCGTCTAAAGGTTCTGTTGATTATAGAAAATATATGTATGAAATAATTAGAATGAGCGCTAGTATTATAATGTTTATATTCACCATAAGACACTTCCTCCTTTACAATAGAAAGTTGTACATCATCCATTATGGTAGGAACAGCATCCATTTTCAGCCTGTTTTTTTGCATACTCGAAAACATTCGCTCTTCGAAGTGTGCACTACATACTTTGAACTTTTTGTAGCACTGTTCTGATGTGTAGGATTCCACTTTTATTATCTTAAGAATATCTTTCCACTTGTTACATCTGAAAATAAAAGGAGAATATTGTTTTATACTTCTTCAGAAAATGGTTTTCTGTTTTCTCAATTTGGCATTGGACTTACCTGTTTTCATCTTTGGGAAATCTGAAGTAGCTGTACTCAGGGTTAATTAAGGAATTGTTAGAACAAACTTCACAATATTGTGACGCCGTCGTTGGATGTCTGAAGGGATTGTTAGCCATCACTGAGATTGGAAAACAAAATGATTTAGAAATATAACAATAATCAATTCACTAATCAAAGGGATCATTAACCAAAAAGAAAAGATAGGTTAACCATCTGACGTTTATATAAAAATAAAACTATTTTCTTCTTCTTCTTTCTACGACCATGTTTCGGGACATTCTACTCAAGAGAGCATGCTTTTAATATAATAAGAATATGCATTACTTCATTCGCAATCTCCAGATCAACATCCTCGAAGTAAACTATCATCTATTAGTCTTGACAAGAGAGAACTTCATTTTGGTGTTAGCGCATCCACCAACATTGTAAATTGAGTAAGGGCCGGTATTATAGAGGGAGAACCGACGGTTGAACCTTGCGCCAACTACCAGATTCCGTATTTTTAGTGAGAAATTTGGTTTTTGACGCAACCGTTGAACCTTCGGTTGCCCTTTACAATACCGGCCCTTAGTGAAGATATTTACAATCTTAAACTATAGTCCGTTCAAATATAAGAAGGAGCTTTGTAAACAACAGAATCGTCTGGTTTGCGCACAATAAAGCTCTTATTGGTCAAACTTTCATAACAACGCTCTCTTCGACCGCCCTAAGATACTGCCAGGAATGCCAGGATTGTACCCGGAACGGACTGTGGATGGTACTGGATAGAAATGATTCAATAATTTGAGTCAGCAATTCCCACATTACAACTCTTTTCCTCAGAAACTCTAGCACAGTATAAGGTAGATACTACCTTATACTGTGACTCTAGTGCAAAATTTCTGTTATGATTTACAACTGTCATAAACATTTCATATCCGACGCACCCTATTTTTTTAAATTTCTTTTTCGGATGCTCGAGAGTTTTAGAGATTTGGGTCGGAATCTTGCAAGATTCCGACAAAGTAATTCCGGGAAACTCTAGATTTGGGTCCTTTTCCCTAATGGGTGAAAGCCATCTTGATTTGCATAAATATCGAAGTTTTCAATTGACAAGACTAGTTAAAATACCTGGAGCTACTGTGAAGGTCTAGCTGTTCAAAGTGTTTATAGATTTTGTTGTGAAAAGTGTATTGTGTTGGATTGTTGGAAAATCTTTTGACAAAGTGTATAGTCAATAGTGTTTATAGAACAATGTCGAATTCGGAAACGGAAACTGCATCTGGATCTGAGGGTGATATGTGGGGACCACCACGAAAAAGGTCCAAAAGGTCGCATTTCTCTGCTGAAGAGAAAGAGATAATTTTGAACATTTTTCGAAAAGAATTGGAAGAACATCCTGATTTATCGAAAAGAGACTTAGTAGGAATTGTTTCAAAATCCTCAGGGGTGAGTGATTCAGCTGTATTCGGAATTCTCAGAGAATATAGAGAGAATAAAACATTGACCCCACATAAGAGGAGAGCCCAGTCGTTAAAAATAATCGATTCGGTTGACGATTTCGATATGAACCTTATCACAAGAATTGATTTTGATTTGAACACATGTATAATTGAAGACTTTTCCATAAACTTGTTATGTTTAAATATATATTTCACTTAGATGTGTTCTATCTATTATTTGCATTCGTATAATAATATCATTGTTCTCTTTAAAAAATGATATCTAATATTCAGTTAAAACTGAACGATTGTGTGAAATCTCCTCGATTCGACTCTGGACGGAAAGTAACTATACGAAGGCCCTTCTATCGCTGCGCCAAACTTGTTGATATTGCTCTTTCTTACATTTGAACAGAGTACCTATAGTTGTCCAAGAACTTATTAATAGAAAAACGGGTAGGAATTTATTGACCAATTTTGTATCTACCGTAGGAGAAGAAATATAATTTTTTCCTTTATTTTCATGTAATTTCCAAATCAATCTTTGCACTCATTGGTGACAATGATTCCTTATGTAGGTATAATTCAACGAATATTATTAAAAGAGCGGAAGATAGAGATTCAGTCTTTTCTTATGATTTTTGGAATGATTTCACCCCCAAAAAACTGGAAACCGAATAACTTTCATGGGTTTGATTTTGGCCCAACAACTGAGAATTCAACTATAATTAGGTATTTACTTAATTGGATATTTCCTTAAAATTTCAGCTCTTGACACTACTTACGGGTCAACTGTATTAAATAATCACATTTAAAAGTGACTTATACAGGAATAAATCATATAATAATTATATATTCACAGTATGCAATTAAATTCACAATAACAGCCCATTTGAGTACTTGACGTCTTCATATGAAATTATCTGTTTGATAAACACAAATCGAGACCAAATTACACATTCACATTATTTATGGTTAAATAGAATCAAGTGTATTAAGTAGATCAATTAGTTTTTTGTGTATAAGAAAAACTAGACGCATTCATTCTCATAAAATATACAATTTACTAGGAATTAACTTATAGCAGAGAAGCATACTTAATGTGCAAGTGGATTGCATCCTAAAGGGGGTGAAATATCTGAAGAATTGCCCCAAGGACGATCTATTTCTACACCAGTATCAAATCTATATATATATATATAAAAGAAAGATGTTGGTTACACCATTTATAACTCAAGATCGGATAGACTGTTTGTTATGAAACTTCATATATGGATTCGTCTACGGTCTGGTTATAAATACAATAAAACTTTGAAAAAATCGATGAAAATTTTACTCATACAGGAAATGCTTTTCCTCCTTTTTAGTAAGGCCACTAGATGTCGTCGCTACAGTTTCAGATACACTACCGCTTATTCGTTCGTACTTCATTTGATATTCTCCGCGTTAGATGGCGATATAAACAAATAGTGTGTACAGTGAATATATTCCCTCTATAGTCACTGTAATAGTGTGTAATTTGAGTTGCCTACAACTCTGCGCTGTTCGTCAAAACCAAAATGTCTTAGCGTAGGAGTACAGATGTCTAAAATGATTAGATTTCGTTGAGATATGAGAAAAGTTTCGTTCTTACCACTTCAGATGGCGCTATTCACACATTATGACTGATGATTATTAGTTATTTTTATAGTTTTATTTATTCCAAATAACGTAATCGTGAAGGTACTATATTTGACATTATCACAATTAAATGGCGATGAATTTGTTGAGGCTTTCGCGGCCATCTATTGATGTCATCTGTTCTTTTATTCGAGCATTTCGGTCGTCGTGGTTTGAAATGGTCGAAAAAAGAACATATGACATCAATTACTGTGTAATTTACATAGGGCTTATAGTACCATGAAAGGCTATTAACAGATCCAGAAGCGGGTGAATATCACAGTGAATTTCCATCGAAATGTCAAGTAAATCGGATTTTGGCGATGAGTTCCAATCGTGAGATGTCCATTCTCATCTTTTCTCATAATTTTTAAAATGTTTTTGAATTTCTGTTTAGGTAATAAATATATTTGCGGAAATAACTGAATCCAAAATCGCCATTATTAGTGATTGACATATTATGACATATTATTTTTGTGTATCTGTTCTGTGTGATAGCTCATATCCATGGAAACATTCGACAGTTCAAAAATCAGAGAACCAAGCCGTTGATCTCCGATCACCGGTGATTACGATTTGTGAAATCCACCGTAAGTATCATTTGAGCGGAACAAAGTTCGCCGGGCCAGCTAGTACATTAATAATTTATCGTTTTTTAACGGATGAGTTGATTTAAAATATTCTAACCTTTAGTAGAAAGATTTACTTTAATGTAAATAACCAAAAAATCCTAACCGTGAATATATGAATGAATACCGAATTTAATCTGTATTAAATTAATTGGTTGAAGTGGTTCCACTCTCATTAACATTCACCTGCCATGGTTTTAAGGTCAATGGTAGTTCATACTGTTCATATAGTATCTCAAGAACTGGACTTTGTCTGGTGTCATCTTCGTGTAAATGACTATGAGATGACTTTTATTCAAATATTCTTTCTTGGCCCCCTTTCTAATATCAACTTTTTTGTGATTATGATCACCCTGTATCTTCGATGTAGGGTGAAATAGGGGATGTTGTATAAGCATCCATTTCTCAGTTAATTTTAATGAAAAGTCGAATCCTAGGTTTGTCTACGTAAAGTTGACCCACTCTTTCTAACCAATGTCAAGTATAAAAATCTGGAAACGTCCATCCATTTCCACGTTCACGTAGACAAAATGGAGATGATGCTATAAAACCATGTAAACAAAATCATTTCCCAGATAATTGCCAGCAACCTCTCAACGAAGTTCCTAGTTTTTCATTTGAGTTGATGTTTATTAATTAATTGAGACATATTCGAGCTAAACAATTATAACAAATGGGAAGTTTACAAGGCTGGTTTCAGTGCCTTAATATATATGATAACATAATTAGGGCTATCTTTCCAGTTTCACTTCCACATTCATCGCGAAAAGTAGGTTAAAAAATTATTTTTGGTTGTGAAAACTTCAATAGGAAATGGTGAGTGCATGGTACATCATCTCGTTTGGTTCTTTTCGAGAATATTATGTGGAGAAAAATCAAGTGGATTTATATATTATATGGCATAATTGTGGTGGCCATACCGGTTTTCAGTGTTTTATTCAGAGACGACATATCGCAAGACCATCATTTACTATTCAGAGAGATGAAATGATATGATGTTCGTTTTTATGTATAGAATTGTTCAGAGTGATTTTCCAAAATCTTGATTTTTCTACTAGAAAAGATCTTTGTTTCCTTTTCTATGTGACCTGCATATGTATGGAAGTTAATTTTCATGGTGAGAGCAGAATATCTATGTTCGAGTTATAGGTTTTTTCTCGCAAATATATCGGGTGTTTTTTTAGTGATAGAACTTTAAATTGATAGAACTTTAAATTGAAATAAAACACATTCAAATTAAGATTGAAACATTTTTTTCTATTTGAAAGATAATTTTATGTTTTAAAAATAATTTCCGGCAAATGTCCACCATGACTAGTGAATGGTGCTCGTTACAGATCGATGATCGATGAATATTTGTTTCAAAATTTGAATGGTATCGACCCAGAAGTGTTTTGGTTCCAACAAGACGGTGCTACACCTCATTCTGCTACCGCAACAATTGATTTATTGAAAGAAATATTTGGCGATAACATAATTCCGAGAAATGGTTCAATTAATTGGCCTCCGAGATCATGCGCATAACTCCAATGGATTATTTTCTTTGGCGTTATGTCAAGTCATTATATGCTGATAAACCAGAAACAATACACGCTTTGGAAGCCAACTTAACTCGTGTTATTGCTGAAAAAAGGTCTGAATTACTCCGAAACAAGCCTAATTCTCAAAAAACATTTTTGAAGACAAGCTTTTATAACAACACTCATCCGCCATTTTGAAGCCGCCATCTTGAATTCCTCAATTTCGAAGAATAGTAATTTCCGACCCAGAAAGCCCCATATACCAATTTTGAATAGAATAGGATCATAATTACAAAACTCGTCCGCCATATTGTGGTCGTCATCTTGAATTTCCCAATTTTAACAAAAGTATCTTCATTTTCGAACCCAAATACCCCCAGATAATAGTTTTGAATGGAATCGGATCATAATTACAAAACTCATCCGCCATTTTGGAGCCGCCATTTTGTTTTTTTCTATAAAAAATAAAAGCTTATAATTATAAAAAGGTCCAAAATTGGTCATTCTATCATCTTAAAAAAACACCCGATATACAGGGGGATTTTTTTAAGTGTTTCGCTCGCATTTGCGCGGCAACATTTCTCGTTCTGGCAGATGGTTCGTGATGTAAAAAATTCCTGTCATGATTATAATTCGCTTTCTAGACACATTTTCTTTATTTTCTGTAAATTTCAAGCGTACTGAAATGACATACCTAAGTACAGCTGTTCTTAATGAATTTTCAAAGAGTTCTGCCAACACTTAGGAGGGACGAAAAAGTTCTGGCATTATTTTTTATAGATTCAATATATTATCAATAACAATTCCTGAAAGTTTTGTGTGTGGTACTATGACATAGTTGAACCTAATTTTCTGGCGTCTTTGAGCGCTTATGGTAATCTACTCCGGCCATTATGGGCTGGCAGAAATGGTATTTATTTTCGAGCAGATATTGAATATTAAACAGGTAAATTTTGGTGAGTTATGAAATGACATATGAAAATTGGTCACTGGCTCTTCCTCTATATCAGCTCTATTGAAATATACAAAAATCTGTAGTGTCAGAATCCTATTCGAAATAAAATATTGTTCTATAAATAAATATTTATGAGCAGTATTTTAGGAAAATATACAGAAACCTTCAAATGTAACATAAAAAGTGCCCACAGAAATGTTTTCAGAGAAACGTAGAATTTTCATTTCAAAAATTTACATTTACAAAAATACCCTCTAAACTCTAAAACTACCGACATCAGTTTTTGTTCATCTAGTTTGAAAATTGGACTTTACAATTAATATGCCCATGAGTACATGGTTGAGAAGAAAATTTTCATGGCCTCCCATGAAAATTTTTCTAACTCGAATGATTACGAGTTTCATTCGCAGTGAGCAACGAGTTAGGAACAGCCTTAACAGCTGTTAGACAAGAACCTTTCAACCAAATAAGTCCAGCAGTTTTTGCGTGAATCTCGAACGAACGGCCCATTGCAATTTTATGACAGTTTGATTGGCTCATTACGGTGCATCGATGAAGTCTCTTTCCTGTGCTGAACCGTACGCTCGCGACATTGACATTGCTGTTGACCGCAAACTTATTAATATTCTAAAATTTTCCGTTTCTCTTACATTATTACCGAACCGAATCTTCCTCGTTACGGTATACCGTAATGTAAATAAACTGGAAGTTGATATTACGTTGAATCGTTGAAAAATCATCCACGCGATAAAGGAATCGACGATGCAATTTCCACAATTTACATCAAATTGTCGTTGAATAAATCAAGTCCACTGGAGATGAAAAATAAAAATACTAACCAAGGTTGTCAAGGTTCGAACCTGGGGATAGGTGTTGACTGTGCGCTTGTCTGCGCTTTATGTTATTCTTTGGTGAGACCCATTTCTGTTCGGTCAGTTAAATTGGACCAAAACGTTCTTTCGCTTGATTCTAATACAAAAAAGAAATGGTGAGTCTTGCCTTTATTTTTATTCAATTGAGAATCACAGTATCACTCTGCGAGAGCAAAAACCTGTTTTTTATTGAATTCAAAATGAATAAACTCAAATTCAAACCGAAAAGACCATTTATAATTATTATATTTAATTAAAATTTTTTACATTTCCATTTCAATACCTTTCCTAATTTTCGTTCAAATACCTAGTACACCCTGTATCTCCAAAAAGAAACGGTTGCAGTCCCATGTTTATGAAACTTTTTTTCTTGTACTTATTCAAACTAGTAGAGCCCCTTGACCTATACCTATTAAGGGGCAGTATCACCTTTTGAATCGTGGTAAATCTCCATTCAGAAGTGGTCTCTTTATTTCACGAGTAAGTACCCTAATTTATGACGTGGAGACTTGATTTTTTTTTAAATTGAAGTTGAAGAACGTCTCGAGGGCAAATAGTTTTCTTTCTTTCGATTTAATTAGTTTTTCAATAAAAAAAACCAGGGTAATCGTTAGATCTGGGGTTATTGAATATGTTTTTCTTTTTTCATGAGTACAAGCTATATTTTTGAAATAATCATCATGAAAATTTTTGTAGTTTATAGACAATTGAATTTCCGAGGGCAAATAGTTGCGATTTTTTCGATTTGATTAGTTTTTTAATAAAAAAAACAGGTTGAACTTCAGCGTTTTGGAAACTACACTTTTCCGACGGTTATTCATCATTTTTTGGGAAAAATCGCAACTATTTGCCCTCGGAAATTCAATCTTCTATAAACTACAAAAATTTTCATGATGATTATTTAAAAAATATAGCTTGTACTCATGAAAAACGAAAACTGGGGTTATTGAATGTGTTTTTCGTTTTTCATGAGTAACAGCTATATTTTTGAAGTAATCATCATGAAAATTTTTGTAGTTTATAGAAAATTGAATTGCCGAGGGCAAATAGTTGCGATTTTTTCCAAAAAATGATGAATAACCGTCGGAAAAATCATTAAGTGTAGTTTCCAAAACGCTGAAGTTCAACCTGTTTTTTTTAATTGAAAAACTAATCAAATCGAAAAAATCGCAACTATTTGCCCTTGGCAATTTAATCTTCTATTAACTACAAAAATTTTCATGATAATTATTTCAAAAATATAGCTTGTACGCATGAAAAACGAAAAACATATTCAATAACCCCTGCTTGGATTTTGTTGAACGAAAAGTGTTTTTTCGACATTTTCGGTATATAGTGAACTCGGAAGTAAATCATGATATGTATTTTTGAAATCGTTGAAAGATGAATTTGAAAATATCATTTCCCACTATGGTTTCCATTTGAAAAATTTAATCTGTATTAAATTAATTGGTTGAAGTGGTTCCACTCTCATTAACATTCACCTGCCATGGTTTTAAGGTCAATGGTAGTTCATACTGCTCATATAGTATTTGCCCTCGGCAATTCAATCTTCTATAAACTACAAAAATTTTCATCATGATTATTTAAAAAATATAGCTTGTACTCATGAAAAACGAAAACTGGGGTTATTGAATGTGTTTTTCGTTTTTCATGAGTAACAGCTATATTTTTGAAGTAATCATCATGAAAATTTCTGTAGTTTATAGAAGATTGAATTGCCGAGGGCAAATAGTTGCGATTTTTCCAAAAATGATGAATAACCGTCGGAAAAATCATTAAGTGTAGTTTCCAAAACGCTGAAGTTCAACCTGTTTTTTTTAATTGAAAAACTAATCAAATCGAAAAAATCGCAACTATTTGCCCTCGGCAATTTAATCTTCTATAAACTACAAAAATTTTCATGATTATTTCAAAAATATAGCTTGTACGCATGAAAAACGAAAAACATATTCAATAACCCCTGCTTGGATTTTGTTGAACGAAAAGTGTTTTTTCGACATTTTCGGTATATAGTGAACTCGGAAGTAAATCATGATATATATTTTTGAAATCGTTGAAGAAAGATGAATTTGGAAATATCATTTCCCACTAAAAAATATTTTGTTATAGCTCTGAAATTTGAGCAGATACAAAAAATGCTATAGCATTGCTGAAAAGCAGTAAAAAAGTGCCCCAAAGATGTGTTCATTTCGAGAACGTAGATCCTATAACACGGAAGTTATAGCCAATTATAATAATTGACCAAATACCAAAATCGCCCTGTATCTCCGAAACTAGACGCCGTAACAACTTGGGGTTTTCAGCAATTTCTGTTTCTCGAAAAAAGAGAACATGACATGTATCTTACTTTTTCTCTATCTTTTATAGTTTAGGAGTTGTATTACTAAACCATCGAAATCTGGCCATTTTTTTTATTTTTCAGTAGTCAGTAATTCTATTAGTTGATTTTGGCAGTATTTATTTTATCATTATAATATGTTTTAATTTTATATGACATGAAGTGCGAAATATTTATATTATTCTCATTTCAAAGGGTTTCGAAAAGCAACCTGTATCTGTGATGAATGATCCAAATGAGAAAGAAATCGAGAAAATCAAGGAAAAAATTGGAGAGGATGAAGACAAATTGGAAAAGCAGCTCTCCGTGTTATACCAATGGCTCGACAGTCAACCAAAACTGCCTAAAAATTATGGTGAGCACGATAATTTCCACTGTAATAGGTATATTTATTGTTATCGCGAACTCATTACCCTGAACTCAGATTATCATTAAAAGTTTCTTCTCTTTCAGATAAAACCAAAGTGAAAAACTTCCTGAGAGCATGCAAATTCGATATGGAAAAATGCAAGAGAAAGCTTCAGGCACATTTTTACATAAGACATGAATACCCTTCTGTTTTTTCCAACCTCAACCCGAGAAGCAAGGAAATATCGGACTTTCCCAATACAGGGTGAGTTTTCCTTGACGAAAAACACCCAATTCACGGCCCACATCATCATTCGACCCTAAGTGAATTTAATAAGATCGAATAAAAATACCTTGGTGAATCTGAAGAGTCCTGTGGACGGAGCCGGGACGAAACGTAAACTTCACCCCTATTGCAATACGCTAAACCGTCTTCTATTGTTGGATTCATTTGTTTATATCCAAAACAAAATACAGACTGAAGGTTTCTTCGTTTGATACTCATTAGTCATATACAAAGAACGATTTTACGTTTCTTGTATTGGACCTTGCTAATATCCTCGAATGATTATAAAAATCCAGAAAAGAATAACTTAGCGATATGATTGATATTGATCGCATTGGTTTGAACTTTCTGGAGGTAAACAAGAAACCTTGACTTATAAATATAAATCTCATAGTAAAGTATAACATGCAGTGTAGGCTTGAAGAACATTGCTCTCACTTTTAGTAAACAAGTTCAAGTTCAGAGTTCGTTTGAAGATGATTCAGGATTGGGACAGCTGGAACATTATTGTGTTGTTCATTTCAGACTTTGCCATTAGTTTCGAATTTTTTATGGAAATTTGATCGAAAAAAAGTAAGCACAATCATTTAAAATGCATTAATTTCGATACTCCCATCTTTGAACTTTGTTCTGTGATGACCAAAAGATAACCGTTACAATCTTTGTGGAATCTGAATTTTATACAATGCAAAACAAAACTGTAACAAATAAATGTTGCCTTAAATGTCTTTAAGTTTTCGCTTCATTTTTATTCCATTATTGAGTTTGAATATTTTTCCAGGAATGCTCTAATCCTACCAAATCTCACCCCAACCGGAGAAAGACTTTTCTATTTGAGCCTGCATGATTTCGATGTTGACAGGATGGATGTTCAAGCTTTCGTCAAGTATTCTTATATGTGCTGTAAGTCAATTTAACACACCTAGGGAACCCTAAACCCTCCATCTCTATGGAGAGAGGTACTCCTCTCTGTGGACTCGCGGCATTCTTGTCAGCGTGCCTTCGGGTCTGAGTCTCTCCGATGGTATCACTTAATGCGGTATGAACAAATAAGTCGATTTAAGGTCGCCGTTCAGAGCGAGTAGGAAAACTAATCCGATAGATGCGCCACTGTGCATTTTATGGAATATCTCCATTGAACTTACATTGACACTATAAGTTCTATGAATATCTCTCTAATTACGAATGAAATGTACAATGGTGCTCTCTATCCGAAGATCGCTGAACTATGAAATAAGTGAATATGTGGGTAAAGCAGGAACTACACTGCGCAAAAAAATTAACGCACATTATGGAAATCTCAAATTTATTCTACAACTGAAGGTGTTCTCAATGATGATTATTTTTATCAGAATTATGCATGCATATGTTATCCACTTTCAACGTTTTTCTTCAATACAGATGTTTTCTCCCAGCAGGAATAAAAAAAGATGATATTATCAGATTTTGAATGTATTTGCTCCATTCTAAAATCAATTGTTCTCGATCAATTCTAGTGATCAATAGTTCTTCTTTCGTTTGATTTTCTACACTCGATCGCTATGCAACGCGAAACACGCAATTTGACCCAAGAGGAATGTGCCCAAGCGGTAGTTTTGCGAGAAGAAGGGTGGACATACACAAGAATTGCAGAAAGGTTTGGAGTTTCCAATACAAGTGTGTCCAGAATGTTGCAACGATTCATGGAGACAGGTATGAATGTCCGAAGACCAGGACAGGGTAGACCACGGGTAACAACTGCCATTCAAGAACGTTACTCGAGAGTTTCTTCGTTGAGACAACGGTTTGCAACCGCTCGCCTCCTTCAAAATCAGCTTGAGCGAACTCATGAGGTGCAAATTAGCACTCAGACAACAAGAAATGGCCTCAGAGAATATGATTTGAGGCCTCGTGTCGCGGCAAGGGGCCCAGCTCTTACCCCAGCCCATCGAAGGGCGCGTTTGGATTTTGCGAGAGAGCATATCCATTTTGAAGGGGCCGATTGGGAAAGAGTTCACTTCACAGATGAGTCTAGATTCTGCCTCTACCATTGTGATCGACGTTCCCTTGTATACAGACGTCCACATGAAAGATGCTCAGTGCAATTTCCTGAATACAACTGGTTTCGGGGGAGGATCGATTATGGTATGGGGAGGAATATCTTTGACTGCTCGCACAGACCTAGTGGTCGTTGATAATGGAGCTATGAATGCTGATAAGTATATAAGGAACATTCTTGAAGAGCATGTAGTGCCATTTGCCCCATACATTGGTGAAAATTTCTTTTTTATGGACGATAATGCCAGACCCCATCGTGCGCGCATCGTTCAGGAGTACCTTGAAGAGGTTGAAGTCTCTCGAATGGAATGGCCAGCAAGAAGTCCAGATCTCAATCCGATTGAGCAGGTTTGGGACAACCTCAATAGAAGGCTGAGTTCAGAAAATCATCCAGCTATTCTTAATGACTTAGGAATCCAACTCGGAGAAATCTGGGAAGGATTAGATCAGAACATTTTAAGATCACTCATTTTGAGTATGAACCGTCGTTGCCGAGCTGCAATTAACGCAAGGGGTGGAAATACCAAGTATTAAATCACTTATCAGCATTTCAGTATTTTGAAAATTGTTCATTTCTCTTCTTTCACATAAGATTCGGTGAAATCCTGAATTTTTCTTCCATTTAATGTGTCTTGTTTCGTTCAAAACCTTCCCGAGAGAACATAAAAAATGAGTTATAAAGTCAATGAAGAGTTAACTTTCATTAAAATTGAGATTTTCAGAATGTTCGTTAATTTTTTTGCGCAGTGTATTTCCCGCCATATATTTGAATTTGGCCATTATCTGCCAATTCCGTATTTCAAGTTGTTTTTCTGAACGAAACTATCTGTAGATTCACTTTTAATCGGTAGTTGAACTATTTTCATGGGTCTTTCGTTTGAAATAAAACAGAAGCAAGAGTAGGCTCATTTCCCTCTATTTTTGAAAGAAAAAAAATGAACTGTTGAAATGAAATCGATCTCAATAATTTCATTGAGATCTCCAATCCTTTCTGAGTTTACCCACAAAATTTCAGTTACCCATTGTGGACGCATTGCTTTCTGATGAACCATTCGTGAATTTTCTCATCCCCAAATGCGACAGTTTTGCTTAATAATGAAGCTATCGAGGTGAAAATGGGCCTCATCACTGAAAACGATTTTAATGGAAAAATTCACCTGATTTTTAACTAAAAGACCCTCATATTTTTCCAAAAAACTACCCTAGCAATGAGAAATGTTTTCAGATGACGTCGCGCTGAGAAAACCATTTCCAGTCAACGGCGATATAATAATAATGGATGGTACTGGGTTTACCATGAAACATTTCCTCAAATGCATCAACACTGCTGTAAAAGATTCCATAGAAATAGCTTACAAAGGTTACCTTCTCCGATTGAAGGCTATTTACGTTGTGAACGCACCATCTACCATAGACAAAATGGTGGCCACTTGGAAACTTTTCCTTACTGAGAAAATCAGAAATAGAGTAAGTGTCCAAATATTCATTTTACTCCAGATCTAAAAGTTTCACTATTTATTATTATTATTATTATTTTTCCAGGTTGTGGTCAGTAAAAACTACGAAATATTGAAGAAAAACTTCCCCCCTCACTGCCTTCCGGAAGAATACGGAGGAACTCTCCCCAAAGTCAACGAATTAACCAGAAAATGGCACGAAGTTCTCTTGAGCAACGAAGAATGGTTTCAAGACCAGGAGAACTGCAAAACCAAGGAACCTCCCCAAAAAGGCCAAAACGTTTACGACGACAGGTTTGGTGTCGATGGAACATTCAGGAAATTAACCATTGATTAAGTCCACCTTGGTTGAGTTCGGTAGAATCTTTTCGTTCGAAAGACTGTTACTAGATAGTTTTTCCAGCTATGGAGTCAGTGTATTCTGTGTTCTTTATTTGTTAATGTAGGCGGCTGTGAAACCATTTATATGCCAAGTATTTAAGGTCGTAACTTACTTTTATCTAAGGTTAAATGTAGGTGTAAGTTGTCTTCGTGTTATTCCTTGTTCCCAATTTATTCAGGTAACGTAAAATAAAAACCGAACTGATGAACTTGAATATTCCTTTGGTTTGATACCCCTCAGAAGCTTGTAGCTCTTGCGATTTAGAAGAACCAGTTGTGTTCTGTGTGGGCTTTGTTACTGTGTCTTTACGCCACCTTAAGTATACAGATCACTGGAACGGGAGCTACGACGACTTGAAATTTCGATTTTTGAAAAAAATAACATTTCGCTTTTCGAAATCAAAACTATGATAGATGGCGCTTTGGAATATTTTTTATTGAATTCAGCGTCCTCGAAAACCTATAATACGATACCAAACTTGTCCATGTAGGCCTTCGTTAACCAAATTTTTTCTTGTTTTGCATTTTTCATTTTCGAGTTTTGTTCAGAGCTTCACAGCACTCAAAGTAAGGGTGGATACTGATGGTTCTAACGGAATTTGTGAAGGGCTGAATGGATAGCATTCCAGAATGAAAAACGGCTTCAGATTTGTCAGGTATTTCTTAGCGACGACGAATATGGTGTTTTTGGGGGGTCTTACCCCTTTGTCATTTTTCACCAAAAAAGTTGACATTTTCGAAATTGATTTTATTATGCTGATAGATACTTGGGACAATGCTGATTAACAATATACAAATAAAAAGTGGATGCGACCACTGGAGCCGGAGCTATGACGATTTGAAATTTCGATTTTTTGAAAAAATGCCATTTGACAGGTGAAAATCTGAACGGTGATAGATAGAGCCTCGAATAATTTTTTATTGAATTCAGCGTCCTCGAAAACCTAGAATTCGATACCAAACTTGTCCATATAGGCCTTTTTTTACACGATTTTTTCTTGTTTTTTGTTTTGCATTTTTCATTTTCGAGTTTTGTTCAGAGCTTCACAGCACTCAAAGTGTAGGTGATACTGATCATCCTGATGGGTTTTGTGAAGGGCTCCAATGGGTACTAGATCTTTCAGATAGAAAAACGCCTTTATATCCGTCAGGGATTTCTTGGTGATGACGAATATGGTGTTTTTGGGGGGTCTTACCCCTTTGTCATTTTTCATCAAAAAAGTTGACATTTTCGAAATTGATTTTATTATGCTGATAGATACTTGGGACAATGCTGATTAACAATATACAAGTCAAAAGTGGATGCGATCACTGGAACGGGAGCTATGACGATTTGAAATTTCGATTTTTTTGAAAAAATGCCAATTGACAGGTGAAAATCTAAACGGTGATAGATAGAGCCTCGAATTATTTTTTATTGAATTCAGCGTCCTCGAAAACCTAGAATTCGATCCCAAACTTGTCCATATAGGCCTTTTTTTACACGATTTTTTCTTGTTTTTTGTTTTGCATTTTCCAGTTTTATCCTCAGGCTCACAGCACTCAAAGTAAGGGTGATACTGATGGTCCTAATGGGTTTTGTGAAGGGCTCGAATGGGTAGCAGATCTTCCAGAATAAAAAACGGCTTCAGATTTGTCAGGGATTTCTTGGCGATGACGAATATGGTGTTTTTGGGGGGTCTTACCCCTTTGTCATTTTTCACCCAAAAAGTTGGGATTTTCGAAATTGATTTAATTATGCTGATAGCTACTTGGGACAATGCTGATTAACAATATACAAATCAAAACTAGATGCGATCACTGGAACGGAAGCTATGACGATTTGAAATTTCGATTTTTTAAAAAAATGCCATTTAGCAGATCAAAATCTAGACTATGATAGATAGTGCTTTGAAATATTTTTTATTGAATTCAGCGTCCCCGAAAACCTAAAATTCGATACCAAACTTGTCCTTATAGTCGTTCTCTAACCAGATTTTTTAGTTTTTTGTTTTCAATTTCTCATTTTCGACTTTTGTTCGGACGCTCAAACCATGCAGAGTTTAGGGGTTATAGATCAGAAAAAGGGGTATTTTGGAAGATTCGAATACGTTGAAGAACTTCACTATCAACACTAGATTCCGTATTGATGAAGAATATGGTATTTTTGAGGTGTCTTACCCATAGACATATTATTATTGATAAGTCTGTGATCTTACCCCTTTGTCATTTCATTTTTCACCCAATAAGACATTTTTGAAATCGATTTTATTATGCTGATTGATATCTTAAAGATGGATGACAAAAACAAGCAATAACAAAATACTTTTTATTAAATACATTCTAAATTTTTCAACATTGTTGACATTTTTTCGCTTCAATCCAGATCATCATCAGAAATAAGAACTGTTATGAAAAACATAACCAAGAACCCAAACAAAATTGCCACATATTTAACAAGTCCATTTCCTTCAGATTCATGCTTCTTCAATATTTCGAAAAAAATCACGTACACCAAAGTCCCAGTGGCGAAACCTTGCATTATAACCGATGGCATACCTGAAGAAGCCACCCCTTCCGCACTTATAGCTATACCCATCGCTATACCTAAAGGACTAACTGCCGCAAACGTGAACACGTAAATGAAGATCAGTCTACTTTTGATGCCACTCGATAAGAGTTCCACACCCACGCAAAACGCTATGATGAACTTATGAGCTCCAACAGCTCCGAACATGTACCAAACGTTCTTAGGCTTGCTTTCAAGCCCCACAGAAAGACCTTCCAAGACTTCATGCACTGAAAGAGCTAACACAACCAGGAGGCCTCTCATACTCCCCAGGAAGTTCTCGTCGCCAACTATGTGGTTATGGTCACCTTCGTGATTATGTGGTTCTTCATGGTGGTGATCATGATGATGATGATGATGCTGATCCACGCTTTGAGATCCCCAAAAGTCCACACTCTTCTTTATCCTTATAAAATCGTGAGATTCTAGCCTATTTTCTCTGCTTTCCCTTATTTGGTTCTCCAAGTCAAATATGGAGATGACCAGACCGTCATCTTTCTTCTGAGGATTCACTTCTCCCCTCAGTATTGAAATACTCTTCCTGATAAGGTCTACCTCAGGAGCACGATTGTGAGTGTGCAGATACAGATGGACTGTTTCTTCCACCAGGTAGATCAAGAAAAAACCTACACACGTTAGGGTTTCAGCTAAAGGAAACTTGAGATCTTTGAACTCCTTTATATTCTCCACGTTTTCACTCACTTCAGGAAGAAGATGGATGAAGGTGGTGGACATGAGGACACCACCACCGATGGACAACAGGATTTGAGCGAATTTGTTGTTCTTCACGTTGGCTTCCATGTGGAACTTTTTTGCTATCACCATGGGAAGGGCGCCAAGGGTGAGGGAGATGCTGAAGAGGGTGACCATGGCTACCAACTTTGCCAGGAGTGGGGACTGGGATTCGGCAGTGCTGTCCATTTTGATTCTGGAAAGAATGGACCATTGAAGTCAGCATTAAATTAACGAATTATCAGATTGTGTTCAACACCATATCTTCGGAAATAAGAGAGCTAAAGTCGTGAAAATTTCAGGGAATGTTCGAGACCTAAATGTCCCAGTTCAGTTAGAGAATGGGCAAAATTGGTCCAATAGTTTCGGAGTTAATAATTTTTTAAGATTTCCAATATTTCAAGAACAAATCTTACGATAAGTTGTTTTTATCTTAAATTCAAACAGATTCAGCGGAATCAGGACCTGATGAGGTGACCATCATGGCTACAAGGCGTCCAAAATCTCCGTAATTCAGTTATTTATAATTTTCGAAAATACGTTTTCTTTCTGGGATATTTTATTTGATTTTTCTTCGAACTTTTGGGAGATATCGATCTGATCTTGTATTCACTATCCGGTGATTATTCCTATGCGAGTTCCCACAGATATTCCGATGGAGACATGTTCGTGTTGACTATGTTTATTAATATAATTATAATTCTGCCTGTATTAGGTCAGGTGTAGCTTATTAAGAGGTACTCAACCAGTCTTTATCGGTAGTACCTACAATTGACTAAGTAAGTGGGTTATCTTGATCGGTATGCGACCTTTGAAATATTTCTCCGAAGGTCCAGAAAGAGAACTCCTTGAATATTTATTGTCTTGGAACGATGAATATTCGAATATTCTTTTGAAACCTATTGAAAACTCAACTTTAAAATTTTTTGGTCCATTCTTTTTGAGTAATTTCGAAAAAAATGTGGAATTCTCAGACAGTTGAATTATTTGCTTGACCAAAACTTGTGGAGTCATAGAATCTTACCAGTTCCTCTGATGCTACGATACCATTTTCTGTTCCTAATGAAGATTAATTTATTGATGAATACCACTCATACACAATCAACACTGGACTACTGTTCATACCATTGTTGTTTAGGTAACTGATGATAATGAGTATGAAATACATAGATTAAGATGAAATATATTTCGATGACAAAAGATAAGAAGACAATTCGTCTTTATTGAGATCATATCGGTTATATTACTTGCCATTTGTTGCAATCTTTGGTCCTCAGATTGCTTGTAATCTCTATATTAGAAATCTAGCGATCAGGGTTTCAAGTCATGAACTACCTTAAACCTGAATGGCTATTGGTTTATCGCAAAACGATACAAAAGTATTTTAATCCGGCATTGTATTATTGGAATCCGAGGATTTGTTGATGAATGAGAACGAAACGTGAAAAAAATCGGACAAATAAACCTGGGTCACACATCTTCAAAGATTAAATAGTGCGAGCTTATTTCAAAGAAACATGACTATAAATAAAATATTTTCCACATCCACATGTTTGGGTTCTACAAACTTTTAAATAGAATTTCAAATTTTTCGAATCATATGAAGATTCATCGAATGAATTTTCATGAATCATGATTCAATAATTCCAAATATAATATAAACAATAATAAGAAACACATGAATAAAACTTGAAGTTTTGCAACAATTAAAGATAATAATCCAAATCGGTCACCAATATTCAATATCCAAATCAGAATGACATCTTATGAACGATAAAATCTAGAATACAATCTTTCACAAAATCAAATCGACATTTTTTAATTGAAATGTTGAAAATACATTTTAGAATTTCGATGAAAAATTTTTTGAATTCTTATTCGTTCGAAATTTTCAGTGGTTTTATTTTACAACCAAATACAAATACTCCATTCGCTTTTATAAAGTATCTCAGTTGACCAAGATTAGGTTTATCAAGTTTTCTTACTTAAAACTGACGCAGGTTGGTACTCGTGAAATGTCAAATAATTCTCAGAGACGTTGCCAATTTTATCTTTGTAAATGGAGTTAGTTTTTTTGGGATCTGACTGTGTCATAGGTTTCGTAGTACTACTACATTTTCATAAGGAAGTATTTCAAGTTGTGCAAAAAGGTATTTATTTCTGTAGGCTTTTTCCTTATTGAGAATTTTGAGAAGTGGGGAATTCCATAGGTCCGTCTGTTCGTTTAGAAGTTTTTCTGTCGGGTTATTCGAGTACTTTTATTCTTTTTTCGAATGAACCATCACAAAGTAACGGACTATTCTGTCCATTATTTTTCAGTAAAAGTTCAACACTCGATTCTTGATTTCTGTACAAGAAAATATCAAAACTGAATCATCCAACCATGTTTATATACGTGAAATATTTCCAGTATTAACAGAGAAAAAAGTTTCTTCAACATTCGCCAGTTCTTTGGAATTATTGAATTCACATAATTTTTTCTCAAATTCATAATTTTCCCAAAGTAAATAAACATTATGATAAAAACGTAATCACTACGACCTCTATGTAGAAAGGACAATGTTGCTTATTTATCTGACCGGAAAATGGCTTTGACCTAACATTTTCAAAATATACACGGTGAAATGTGTCAGAATGTCATGGCCAATCGGGATACAGTATAAAAGTGAAATTGTGAATGGAGTATACACGTAATATTTGATGAGGCTTGCTCAAAGGTTCAGAAAATTTCCGTTTAAAAAATACAATAGAATTAGAAGAAGAGGACAAAAAAAAGAGAAAATTGAAGGACATAAAAGAAATGTAAAATAAATTTTACGAGATAATGATAATATTTACCCACTAAAATATAGCAGATAAATAATAAATAGAATTATTTTAGTTGAAGAATTGTTTCTACCTTTTTGTTATAGTGTGACTCAACTGCCAAAACTTCTCTCACTGTCGAACATCAAATAAAAACTAAAAATCAATAAAAGAATTTATATCTGAAATTGAGAAAATAATTTAATCAATACATAAGGACAATTTAAAAGTGGTATCTATATAATACCTTGTATCTCCTTCACATTGTTTGCTGTACTATTATCGAATAAATCGTATTTGATTGTTCAAAGTACATTTATTTGGTTGACTATTGTATAAGAATTTTCTTTGATATGATATTTATCTCAGTACTTCAGAGATAAACTAATTTAAGTACTTTTTATCATTTCGATCTCAAGTGCTAATTTTTTTTGGTCGCATTAAATATCTAATGAGCATATTATTTCTTTAAAGGATATTCAGAATGGGTTAAAACCAGTTTCGTGATGAAAGAAACTAGTTAAGGAACTTCGAAATTAAAAATAAATGATGAAAAACAAGGGGGTTAACTCAAAAATAACACACATTGAATTCTAACAGTTTACTTCACTCAATGAAAAACGATGTGCACGAGATGATAGAGAAAGATATGTTTAGGCTGAGGCAGCATCAATCAATTCTTTTAGCTCCGCCAAACCCTTAGAGTTGCATTCTTCAAAGTAGCTCAGCTCTTTGCCATTCTTTAGCCAACTGGATAAATTCGGAAACCTGTCTTCTTCTACAGGTATCACGAGCTCTATAGAAGCCACCGTTGCCAGGATGCTCAAATCAGCAACTGTCATGTCTTCGCCAGCAACGTATGGTGATTTTTCCAGGTAGTTTTCGATGAATCCGAAAGCCTCAATGAGTTTATCCCGATCCTCGTCGCTTATGTCGCCAATTCCTTGGAACAACGGAGCCTGTGGGCAAATGGACAATTTTCTATACCATATAAAGATATAAAAATCAAAAAATATGAAATATAAATATGAAAGTATGAAAATATAAAAATATGAAAATATAAAAATGTAAAAATATAAAATTTAATAATATAAAAATTAGGATGCCTTGTTATTTTGTGCACAAGAAGGCTATATCGAATGTTTTGTCAGTGAGTATATAGTATCCAAGTGAAAATGGTTCTAACTTTACTCGTCTCAATTTATTTTGGTATTTTTGATTAGATTTAATAAGGCTTCAGATACAAAACAAGTAGTTGAAAGCGTAACATATCTTTTTGATTCTTCAGTACCATCAGTGACTTACAATAGCTGTTGAACATCTTTGGAATAAAACTCCGGATTCAAAATGCATTCTCTGGTTTATGATTGCAGCCTTAGCAACATCATCTTTGGGAAATAGGGACTCCTTATCGCTGTATTTTCCTACCAAATATGGCATTATTGCGTGGCTTTCCCATAGGACAAAATCATCATCAACCAATATCGGTACTGTGTGCTCAGGGTTGAGCTGAAACAATTGAAATGAATTTTTAAAGGCTCTATATCTTCTATATATATAAAAGAAAGATGTTGGTTACACTATTTATAACTAGAGATCGGATGGACGGTTTGTTATGGAATCGTCTTCGGTCTGGTTATTATAAAATACAATGAAACTTCGAAAAAATTGATGAAAGTTTTACTTATGCAGGAAATGCTTTTCCTTCTTTTGAATAAGGCCACTAGGTGTCGCTACCGTTGATGCGTAGTCGTACAGTGAATAGACAAGTCACTGTACGTAGTCGTAGGTTGATATTACCGCTGTTAGATGGCGATATGTGATTCGCATCGAACTCATGGCAACATGGAAGTCTATTGCCAGATCAAAAAGCGGGTAAACTTATCTCAAGTTGGTGGAACAGTGAATTTTTACCGAAAGATCATGTATCTGATTTTGACGATCAGTTTCAAACGTGAGTTGGCCATCTTCATCTTTTTTCTTTATTTTTGAAATGCTTTCGAATTTCTGTTTGGATAATAGATATATTTGCGGAAATAACTGAATCCAAAATTGCCCATAATTAGTAATTGACATATTATATTCGTGTTTCTGTTCGCACAGAGACAGTATTGTAAGCGTCAATAATTTTGAAACGTTTGCTCATCGGGCTTTCACTTATAATATACAATAATACTTCATGGGTTGCCTAATCTGATCTGGTCGAATGACCATCAATAAATTTGAATATGAGTTCAACATAATTCACAGTGTTGATAATTTTTCCGTGTCGATCGTACTATCGACATTTTAACATCTCGATTTGTCTTCTAACGAGCTTGATATCGTCAACAAAATTGAACAAATTGAAGAGAGATTGACAGCTCATATCCATGGAATAATGAGAATCGCGCTGCTCCACCAACTGAGATGTTTACCCATTATTTTGAGCTTAGCAGCATAGCTAAGATGTCTAAAATAATGGTGTGACCACTGATTAGATTTTGAGAATATGAGAAAAGTTTTGTTTTTGCCTCTTCAGGTTGGGCTATTAACAAATGACTGATTTTTTAATTCTGGTCGACGGGCTGTGTTAATAGTCGATAGTTCATTAAAGGAATAATTTTTGTTCATATTCTTGACATTTTGATTCATATAAGAGGAAAGGTATAATATGGATTATACTCCTGCTATTCACAGTCACATGAGGTACCTACTGCAAAAAGAGAACTGTACAACAATTAAAAACAAAAAGTTATATGTTCAAGTTCAACAATTAGTTACCGCTTAAATAAAGAGAATTCTTTCCATTTGAATTACAAAATTATTAAAATTTTGTATATTTTGAACTTTAATTTTGCCTATTTTTTTTCCTGCTTGAAAAAAAAAGCAATGGTAAGTTTATACAACTTTTAAGTATAATTCAGGCGGTACAAAGTTCGCCGGGCCAGCTAGTTTTAAAGTAAAATCAGGATCACGAATATGCTCGTTGTGCATCCAACAAACTTCCATGAATTTTGTGGAGCAGTATATTTTTTTTTCTATTCCATTTCCTGAATGGCGGATGAATGCAGATATATTGTCTATACATCTGATATAGACCAATAAAAATATCTTATTGTTCTTTTTAACAAAGGGTAGGAGCTATCCATTCAATGTTTCACCCAATCGATAAACTTAATTGTGCAATATTGACGACCTTCACCTTTTTATTGTTCTGTATTCAAGAATGTTCCCTCTTTTGCTGTTGAACAAAAGTTCTCACCAACCATTTACAACTCTCTCAATTTGTTAACAAACAAAGATTTTCTCTTGAATATATTTCAGTTAAAAATGTTAAAATAGAGGAAAGTATTCATCTCATTTCCAGAACATAGATTTTTATTTCTTGGAGACCTAGGGGGCCAAGACTTGTGACGATGTGTGTGTATGGGTGACCCTCTCAGTGGTTTGATCTACCCTCACTAACAGCCCAAGATCAAAATACACTCAGGACAAAAAATAATTTAAATTTTTCCAGAAATATCATCGATTTAGTGATCAACTCAGATCACCATAGAAATAAATGTCCACAAACACGATCGCAACAAAAAAAAAATCGATCGATACTAACAGTAGAATAAAATGCAGAAACCAAGCCACGTCATCATCAAAAATTCACAATTAAACAACTCAAAAACTCCGCAATCCCTCCTTACCTCCAGCATCTCAGGAGTTTTTAGCTGATTCCTCTCCACCTCCTCAATCTCCACCTCCAACTCGATCTCCTTCGCCAGCATCATGACGGCCCTACATGGGGGGCTTGCGGGCATAACGTAGAGCTTTGGTGCCATTTCTGGGAGTGATTGAAAGGGGACCCTTTGGACAGCACGGTTGGATGGGGACTAAGACAAGTCGGGCTGTGGAAGTGGGTCGATCAATAGATTTTTATAATTTAGGGAAGGTGGAGGATACCTTACGTGATCGCTAGGAATTCGTGGATAACCAAAGGGGTGGTTATTGCGTGGTGTGGGGTCAGTGGGGGGCGGTCTGTTTGGAGGTTGTGACCTCGGCTGATGCGAGGTGGTTATGGAGTTGTCGCAATAGGGGATCTAGGGGGGTTTGCAGGGGAAGGCCGTGAGAATTTTCAACCAAGAACCCAGAGTGAGCCTTCACATTTGGATGTAAAGTCCTATTTCTTTAAGGGGCAGTATCACCTTTTGAATCGTGGTAAATCTCCATTCAAAAAGTGGTCTCTTTATTTCATGAGTAATTACCCTAATTTACGACGTAGAGACTTGATTTTTTTTTAAATTGAAGTTGAAGAACGTCCAGAGGGCAAATAGTTTTCTTTTTTTCGATTTAATTAGTTTTTCCATTAAAAAAACCAGGGTAATCGTTAGATCTGGGGTTATTGAATATGTTTTTCGTTTTTCATGGGTACAAGCTATATTTTTGAAATAATCATCATGAAAATTTTTGAAGGTTATAGAAGATTAAATTGCCGAGGGCAAATAGTTGCGATTTTTTCCAAAAAATGATGAATAACCTACGGAAAAAAATTATTAAGTGTAGTTTCCAAAACGCTGAATTTCAACCTGTTTTTTTTAATTGAAAAACTAATTAAATCGAAAGAATCGCAACTATTTGCCCTCGGCAATTTAATCTTCTATAAGCTACAAAAATTTTCATGATGATTATTTCAACAATATAGCTTGTACTCATGAAAAACGAAAAACATATTCAATAACCCCAGATCTAACGATTACCCTGGTTTTCTTAATTGAAAAACTGATTAAATCGAAAAAAAGAAAACTATTTGCCCACGGGACGTTCTTCAACTCCAATAAAAAAAAAATCAAGTCTCTACGTCGTAAATTAGGGTACTTATTACTCGTGAAATAAAGAGACCACTTTTGAATGGAGATGGCCTTCTGGAATTAACAAAAAAATTATTCATGGTTCTTTACATGTTTTAATTTTTCTTTAAAAATTCATATCTCCGAAATGAATGACCCTTTCGCAATAGTTTTTTCACTGAAATACATGCCTTTAAATGCTGTACGCGATTGTTAACCTGAAAATGACTTCAGGAGGCCGTCTGGAATCTACAAAAAAATATTTTAAATTTTTTTTCATTTTCCTACAAAAATTCATATCTCCTGAAAAAATTTCTGCTTCGCGATTGTATTTTCACCAAAATATATGCCTTTGAATGTTTCACGAATACCATCGTGAAAATTATTTCAGGAAGCCATCTAGAATTTATAAAAAATTCATTTTTGGTTTAGTTGTCATTTTTCTTTTAAAATTCATATCTCCGAAATTAGTACCTTTTTCTCTATAGATTTTTCACCGAAATACATGCCTTCGTATACTTCCATCCTGATAATAATTTTAGGAGGTCTGGCATCTACAAAAAATATAACTTTCTTTATTGTTTTCAGTTTTCTTCAAAAAGTCATATTTCCGAAAAGAATACCTGTTTCGCTATAGTTCCTTCACCAAAATATAGCTTTAAATGCTACACGAACTCAAATCAGAAAACCATTTGAAGAAGCCTGGAATAATGAAAAATTATTTTCGGCTTTTTGATTGTTTTATTTTTTCTTTGAGTTTGTATCTCCGAAACGAATACCTGTTTCGAGATAGTTTTTTCACCAAAATTCGAGCCAATGAATGCTTCACGAATGCCAACCCAAAATTTAATCAATTAAGCCGTCTGGAATTCCCAAAAAATAAATTTTGGTTTTTTAATATTTTCATTTTTCTTAAAAAATTCATATCTCCGAAATGAATTCCCGTTTCGCAACAGTTTTCTCACCAAAATACGTTCCTCTGAATTCTTCACGAAAACCAATGTGAAAACATTTCCAGGAAGCTGTCTTGAATTAACGAAAAAATAATTTGTGGCTTTTTTCCAAAAATTTTTTCAATTCCCCCACAAAAATGTTTTTTAAAAAGATTGACAGATGGATTGTGGGAAAAAAGACTCCATTATAAGCAGTACCAGTTTACTCAATTAATATTGAATATTTACCTACATACATAAATATATTGAGAGGGTCAGGAACAGAGTCCATGGAGTACAAACTGAAGATTATGTAATTATACAAGCCTAAATTTATGAATTATCTGTCACACTCCTAATTTTTCTTAGCACTGGAATGTATCCTACCAATATGTCTCTTAAGAGCATCATTACGATTTGTAACATAATCACAGAATGTACACTCATATTTCTTCAATTTCAGATGAATAGCATTGATATGATCTTGCAAACAAACCTTCCGATTTGAACTGTACCCACAATAGCTACAGCGATGAACTCTCAAATTCAAGTGAACCCCTTCAATGTGTTTCTCCAAATCGCTTTTGCGAGCAAAACTGGTATCGCATTTGTCACACTTATATTTCTTGAAGTCTGGATGTAACGCATCCAAGTGTTCTCTAAGTTCAATTTTTGAATTAAAATCCAATAAACACATTTTACACTTGTTCAGGTGAACATTATTCATATGTCTTCGCAAGCAAGTCTTTAAGTTTGCTGTAAAATCACAAAGGAGACATTTGTGATTTCGGACTTTCAAATGAACACCCTGTATGTGTTTCCGCAACCCGAAGCTGGTACTTGAGTTGTAGTCACATAAGTGACATTTATGGGTCTTCAATTTCAAATGGACACTGTCGACGTGCTTTGTCATATCATTCTTTAGGAATGCGGTATAATTACAAAATGTACACTTGTGCTTCTTCTTAGTTTCTGGATGAACTTCCTCTATATGCCTTTTGAGGCCTTTTTTGCCATTGCCTTTATAGTCACATAACTGGCACTTGTACTCTTCTGGGTTGGAATGCATGTTTTGTATGTGTTTCTTTATACCATTTTTAATATTACAGGTGAATTCACACAATGGACACTTGTGTGCTTTCAAATTTAAATGGATACGCTCTATATGTTGCTTTAAAATTGATTTACTATGCGCACTGAAATCACACATGTCACAGTGATGTTCTCTGAGGTTTAAATGGACACTATCTATGTGTTTTTTCAGAATGGAGTTACGAATGGTGCTATAGTCACATAAGTGACACTGGACACTCTTCAGTTTTAAGTGGACAGTGTTGATATGCTTTGTGAGATCGTGCTTTAAAACTGAACTAAAGTCACATGATTTGCAAGCATAATGCTTTTTGGAATCTGGATGGACCTCGTCCATATGCTTTTTGAGACCCTCCTTTCCATTTGGTTTGAAGTCACATAAGTGGCATTTTTCCAATCTGAGATTCAAGTGAATTCTTTCAATATGCGTTTTCAACGAAAATCTGTGATTGGTTGCGAAGGTGCATTGATCACACTTGAAATTTTTCTCTAACTGCAGATTCCGTGAGAATCGTTTTGATTTGTTATCTTGTGGGGTTGGTAACGCCAATGATTCATCATTGCTGATATTGATGGATTCATTAGTGGGTAACATCTCCTCTGTTTTAATGGAATCATTTTGATCCATTAACATAATATCAGAGATTTCGATACTGTCAAGAGATGGGTCGCTTTTAACCCTGAAAATGAATCGAGCATGTATTAATGTTGAATATAAGAATTAAAAAATAGAAACTCACTGTTTGTTTGAGGATATTTCTTCTGAACTGAATTCTTCATTAGATTCTTCCACCTTCATACATATTTTATTTGTATCTTCTTCTACATGGTTTTGTTCATCTTGAACCACTTCCTTTTTTAGATTTTCCAATGCCATATTGTCTGCAATACCTTGACTTTGTTCATTCAGATCTTTCAATCCTCTTTTTTGCTGCATACGTATAATCACAAAAGAATCAGCAAGGAGCCAAGGACTCTAATACTTTTATTCACAATTAGACATGAGTAAAACATTACTGAAGCATTGAAGTAAGCATATCTTGTTTAAGAATAAACAACTCTCAGTTTGAGGTTAGATCTATCTGCCATGGTGACAGAATACATAACCAAAGACTTTCCTCTTTGACATAACACCATAGAAAAAAATATTGCTATCATAGCCTTCTCTACTCATAACAGAATAAATAAGGATAATAATATCAATAAATCCACTTGGGATGAACTTTATTTATTTACAAATCAAGAAGTAAACAACGTACTCATGAGGTGAAATACAGAATGCATAAAAAAAATCCGAATTATGAAATTTCGTTAAAATTTGGGAAAAAATGTTTTCGTTGTAGATGCGTCTTCAACACAGTCTTGTGATTCGAGGTATATCTACAAAAATGGCATTTATGCTTCCTCAAATTCAAATGAATGGCATTCACATGATTTTTGAGCGTTCCGCTCTGATTAGAGGTGTAGTCACATAGATGACACTTGTGGTTCCTCAAGTTCAAATGTATCCCATCAATGTGCTTTCTCAAACTGGCTTTATCTTTGGTGCTGAAATCGCAGAAGTTACATTCGTGTAAAGGCTTAGTTGATATCTTAGGTGTCTTGGATTTCAAATGGACGAAAAATATATGTCTTTCCACATTGCTTTCTCTATTTGAAACGTATTCACACAAATGGCACTTGTAGTTTTTCATATGGGAATGAGATCCTTCTTCAAGTGGGGCTTCTGTAACATCTTGTTTCAAAATTTTACTGATAGAGGTTCTCAATTCGATGTCTTCCATGACCTCATTCAGCAACTTTTCACGTTGACTGTTTAACCCAGCGAAATCTAACTGATGTTCTAACTTTGCCTCGTTCCACGAGTACAAATGAATATTTTCCAAGTGTTTTTTAAGCCCATGCTTACGATTGGAACTGAATTTACACAATGGACACCTGTGTATCCTCAAATTAAGATGGACATTATCCACATGCCTCTTAAGATCGTATTTTCGGGTAGAACTGAAGTCACACAAATGGCACTTATGGTTCCGCAGGTTTAAGTGGATACCATCGATGTGTCTATCGAGGCTGCTCTTGTACATCGTTTCGTATTCGCAAAAGTGACATTTTCTCATCTTGAAATTGGGGTGAGCATTCGTAATATGTTCTTTAACCTTTTTTTTATCGATGAATTTCAAATTTGGTATACTAGAGACAGCGAGGTCCATAATAGGTTGGCGATAAGCTTTTCGAAATGCAGAGTATTCGCATAGATGACAAGAAAGTTGGTAATTTCGTTCTTGTTCGTTGATGCCTTTCGTGTTTGGTACTGCCAAAGAATCAGTGTTTGAGTTTGGGATGAAAAATACTCTCTTGTTTATTTTTCCATTCAGGATTTCTCCAGATTGACCAGAGTTGACGTCTACAGGGTTTATGAGATCTAAAGCTGTTATTTCTCCAAAAATCCTGGAATTATGAGAAAAGAGTCAGGTTTTGTTACTTTTTGAATGAAACTACATATACAGAATGTTCCTCGATATCATAATATGTACGGCAATTCCATTCAAAAATGTCCATTTGGACTTGTGAATTTCAGATAATGTATTGAATACCCCATTGATTAACTTGAATAAATTAGATTTCTTTTTATACTAACTGGATTTTCTAGAGAATATAGATCAAAATAATTTTCTCGAAATCGGTAGCAGATACGACAAAACTAAGAGAGACCGTAATTTAGTATAACAACAAAGATTTCATTTACAATTTTTTATTAATTATATATTTTTGAGCACCCAGTATGTAATACTGCATAAATTCATATTGGACACGTATTATTTGTTTTCGAATAATTCGGAAAATGCTAAAAATTTTCAAATGTTTCCAAAACAATTTTCAACCATCAGAATAATCAGAATACAGGGTGGCCATTTGAAAACGAAACAGACGAGATTACAGACGAAATAAATTTTTTCGATAGGAATGCTCGGACAGGTCGATTTCTGTTTCGAGGGGGACAACTTGAGCTGTAGGTTACGGACGCATAGCGCTTCAACCCTTGCTACTATACAACCCTCACCCCCAATTTTTTAATAGGGAAGATGGGGTGAGTGATACCTCATTTGAAAGGTATTTTTATACTGATTTCAGCACAGTAATTGTTTTTTCATTTTATGCATTAGTTCTCGAAATATTCTTAACTGAGTATTTGAAAATGAAGTGGTGTTTTCATGGCACTTGTTGTGTTTTTTTGTGAAAAATCGACATTTTGAGCTTCAAAACAACCACGACTGTGGCTTCCTTCCTCCAATCCACTGACATAGAAATCTTTAATCAAGATGTCGATTTTTCACAAAAAAACACTACAAGTGCCATGAAAACACCACTTCATTTTCAAATACTTAGTTGAGAATATTTCGAGAACTAATGCATAAAATGAAAAAACAGTTACTGTGCTGAAATCAGTATAAAAATACCTTTCAAATGAGGTATCACTCACCCCATCTTCCCTATTCAAAAATTGGGGGAGGGGGTTGTAGCAGCAAGGGTTGAAGCGCTATGCGTCCGTAACCTACATCTTAAGTTGTCCCCTTCGAAACAGAAATCGACCTGTCCGAGCATTTCTATCGAAAAAATTTATTTCGTCTGTAATCTCGTCTGTTTCGTTTTCAAATGGCCACCCTGTATTTAAAAACCTACAAGGTGATATAATTTTGTTGTAATCTATTCCTCTCGAATGGAGCATCCTGTATATGCCAAGTTATTTAAAGAACGTGCTACTGAACGTTTTGTACATGGCTACAGAAGAAAATCTCAACTATTCAGAAGAAAATAAGAGTTGAATCTTCGACGATGGCATTATCCTTGGGGCAGATACAGAAAATTCAAAAATTGAAACAATACCTGCTGTTTGACATCGAATTTTGTTACACACTGATGATGATCAGTACTTACTGATGCGTAAAGTTTACTTCTTCTATAAAAATTTCGTTTTTTACATCTTTACCATATGGCATGAGGTCTTCCATATTCACATCTTTGGTTTCTACACTTTTATAATTCGTTTTTAGTAAACGCTCCTCTGAACCCATAGGTTTCGATAATTTCATTTCAATGACACTGACGTTTATGATTTCCTCAGTTCAGGACAGTTAATTGAAAATGGCTGATTTTGAGGCGTCTTTTTGTTTGCAACAATTATTTCGGAAAATTGGTATCTTAATTCTTAGTAACATAAAGCATAAGTGCTTCTCCGCGGTTGGGTGAGAAATCAAAAGCAACGCTGATGCATCATTGAAAAAATTTTACTTTTTAAATATTTTTGCTTTCTCGCTGCCAGTGGTTTGTTTCTTTGTGAATTTTGTATAGGGCATGACTATACTAAATGCTGAGAAAGTATGAAGTTATCAGCTTGTATTAACTAGCCGAATGCGCTTTCTTATTTTATACAGAGTGGCCCTCATAAAAGATTACAACCGAATATTTCGAGTGGGATTCGATGGGTTATAAGAAAAAAAAATCTGAGTATCTTTTTATTTTTCACTGCTGTCTATAACTATCAAGAAAGTTTGTATTTTTCCATGTGTTTCATCATAGGCACGAATAATTCCTTTTCTAGGTTCTTGGATAAGAGAAAGTCAAAGTGGTTCCACTTAGGGTTCGGCATCTTGTACTTGTAGCAGTTTTTCAGTCGCCGACACATTGCTTCTTGATCCTGAAAGGATAAGAATTATAGTACACAAACGTCAAAACTCTTTTTCTAGGTTTTTCAAGAAATAAGCAATATATGTTCTGGAAATAAGATGAATATTTTCCTCTATTTCAACATTTTCAACTGGAGTCTACAATACATATTAACTGACAAAGAATGAATTGGTTGATAATGTGTTATATCGGGCGGTAAACCATTAGGACAGTTACAGTTACAGGATGGCCTTGTTCTCCTAACCACTCATCAGCCAAATATCAAGTTATCGCAAATCGGTAATAAGTCCAAGACGTCAATCTTGAGCTTCATTTGTGCCTCTTCGACGTCCGGTGCCGACTCTTCTTGGATTTTAGGCATTGTCAAACCACGCTTGACAACATCTCATGACAGTAGTTGGATTTCTGTTCGTACGGTTAGCGATTTCTCGAAATGACAATCCCGCCTCCCGCAGACCAATAATTCGACCTTTTTTGACGATTGCTGTATTTCAAATGCGAAAAACTTATTTTGAGTTCGAAATATTAACTGTATATGAGAATATGAAAGGTCCTTACCCCTGCAAAGGCCTGGTTGTCATTATTTCCATAATAAATAGCTACTGGCACTTCTATTTTCTCAACGGGATATTCGGGAGGTTCTTCTTGTCCATAAACGTTCAGATTTTTCTTCTTTCCAAAATCCCATTGCCTGAAAGATCCTGTAGAGAGATGGAATAATTTTTTTTTCATAATCCCTATTAATATGTAGCTACATAGGGTGGACCATAATAAAGAAACAAGAAAAATAATGGTAATAACATTTCAGGAATCATTTTCATTTTTAATTTTCCAATAGGAATGATAATTTCGTCGCTGGGAAGGTTTGCTGATGGGTTCTAATTGGTTGAATAGATAAAAATTGACAAACTTACCTGAATCAATATTTTGGGCATAATGAAGAGACTGCATTGTAGATGCAGAGGGCAACGTATTCACCAACATAGGGAAAATTCTCTGAAAAATATTAAGGGGCTTTCAACAAAAATGGACAAGATGATTCGAATTTTCTGATGGAGATGGAGGAATTTATTGTTATTATATTCATTAATATTTCGAAGTATAATATCCAGAATCAAACAATCTGTATAAGGTATGAGTATTGAAGATTTTATGTAGTAAAGGTAGTGGCTAAGACTAAGAGGACGGTGGAAATAAAAATCCTTTATGAGATGCCGACCTTTCGACCTTTATTTATGGTCTTTTTCGAGGCTAATTTGGAATAAAATTGAGAACATAGGGCGTGACATACATTCAAGTCAACACAGAGTGCCATAAAGTCCTTTACAGTAAAATCAACTCATATTATATAAAAAGTGAAAACATAAAAGACAAGCAACAGTACAAGACAGGAAGCCCCTTATAATTTTGAAGATTTTGTTAATTCTCTTGTTTTTTAATGGTAGTTGTGAATGAAAGATCTCTACTCAAATGTTTCTTTTTTATTTATTTATTTGAACCTGTATAGGTAAGGTACGAATATTGAAGATTTTATGTAGTTTATGTAGTCTGAGTTTATGTAGTCTGAGAGGGAAAATAAAAACCTTTTATGGTCTTTTTCAAGGCTAAAATATTATAAAATTGAGAATATAGGGCGTAACATTCATTCAAGTCAACACAGGGTGCTATGAAATCCTTCACATTGAATCAAATAATATAATAGAAAAAGTAAAAACATAAAAGACTAGCAACAGTACAAGACACGAAGCAACGCCAACCTATTCATATGGAGTGCCCCTTATAATTTTGAAGATTTTGTTAATTCTCTTGTTTTTTCATGGTAGTTGTGAATGAAATATCTCTACTCAAGATGTCATTTTTTATTTATTTTGAACCAGGGTTGTTATGGCTCGGCTAGCCTTCCGGGAACTGTGACCATGTAGATCTTCTGTCCTCTACCCTACTCATTCTTTGAAACCCATTAAGAAGGTCGTCGATGGTGTTGATAAGACCGACAACATCCTTAGGAGCCTTGGCCGTATCAAAGACCGGTTTCTTCATCTGAATGGTTCTTAGGCCAGCTAGCTCTGGACACTTACATACCTTTGTTCAGATGGTGCTTAAATTGTGATCCACAGAGCCTACAAATCTCATCTGCCGACTTTCCCATGCTTACAGTACCCCGTCAGCAGACCTATCATCACCCAAAGCTCAGCTCGTGACAGCTTTTGGAGCTTACTGGTATGGGTCGGTGAAATCATGACGAATTTCTTAGACTGACTAACTCCAGGAGTGTTTCTCCAGAGGGTTATTCTGTTGTCCAACTCCCATTGTTGAACCCTTGCCCTATATTGGTCTCTTCCAAGCTCACAGAAAGGCTCAGGTCCAGCAGGTGTTAATCTGATGCACTTTTTGCTAGCTCATCGTAATTTTCATTTCTTTCAACACCACAATGCCCTGGCACCCATAATAGAGTCACTTTATTGCCTCTGGCCAGTTGCTTCATGGTGTTAGGGCATTCCCATCAGGTCAGCAGAGATCCCTTGCAGTTTGATTCCAGTGATCTCAGAGTGGCCTGGCTGTCCATGGTGAGGATATGCGTTCATTTGGCTTCACTTCCAAGGGCTTCAGAATACCCAAGATAAATAATTTAGAAGAGCTCTCTTGGAGAGAAGAAATGGACTGCTGTATCAATTCTTATCACCACGAGAGTTGAAGAAAAAAATGATGTTTTGAAATAGAAATAAATACCACCAAGAAAAAAGTGTGGGAATATTACTTACAGTTGGTCTGATTCAAAGAGATGTATCTGATGGCTGTCTGGTTTCGTGTGGTGTTGTACCGGGTAAATTGGCGAATTTGAACACAAGATGTTACTAAATCAATGATTACCTACTCACCGTATCGATCTCTCCAGAATCTCCTCCATTCATCATCCTAAAGGTTCCTTCACAAAAGCTTCGCATTATGGTGCCAACACAAGCTTTGAACAAGATGTCACTCATGTTTAACCATGGAGGTGGTAATTCGAACATATTTGCATTCTCAGCCATTTTCTGCGAAGAAATTAAGGAATATTACTCTATCAATAACCTCTTTCTGAATGGAGATATACTCACGTATAACATTCTATGTCTCTTCACTAAAGGAAGCATATAATGATTGGTGTAATGTGCCATCAAACCGCCAGGTGCCATTAGGGAAACTTGAGCAAATTTCTTCTGGTATTCGGGCTTCAAAGATGCCAACACATAAAACGTAGTACCACCTTGAGAGTGTCCAACGTAATACAAATTATTTCTTTCTGTTACATTCAAAATGTAATCCACAGTGGATGGTATATCGTGTAAACCAATTTCATGCCAGCTACAAAAAGAAGTTGGTGAATAATAAAAGCTTTACTTTCTTCTTCTTCATTAATATAGAATTGCAACGAAGGAGACTGGAAAATATCCCTATTGCCATGAAGAATTGCCAAAATCGGAAATGACAGCTAGTGACATTTCTATCATTCCGAAATAGATGCATCTATACTATACTCCATTCACTTTTATTTAATCACATAGGAGGTCATGGTTTCGTTTTCAGGAGTTGGTGCCCCTGATAAAAAATCTGTGCGCGTACATAGAATATCGTTAATGACAAAACGACGTTGCCAGTTTTTTTGTTTACATCAAAGTTAAAGTATCAAAGATATTTTGGCATGGGTACAAACGGCAAATTTGAATTGGACCAAAAATCGATTTATAAGCATAAATAAAGCAAAAGTAAGTACTAATCGCCTTTTTTACACTTGATAACGAAGTTTTTTAGGTATCTGGCCGTTTGGAAAGATTTCAAACGAAATTCCGGTCCCCCAGAAGTTTGGTTAGTTTCGGTATCGTTTTTGGTGCTCAAAATTTATTTGGAATGTGTAAATGGACAAAAAAGGCTTCCTCATATGATCTTCTCACGAAAGCGACCGGAAAATATGGTTCAGGTAGGGTTTTCGAGGAATTATGAGGAAAGAACTTGCAGAATGAAATTGTACGATTTTCGTAGGTAAACGTGTTTTGGATGGCCATCATCGGTCTCTAAATGATTATTGTTGATCGTTTTCACGTTTCAGAAAAAAAACCACTTCGTATAAGCCCATTTTGAAGAAATTTGTGTATGTAACATTCAACGGTAGGTATTTGCTCTTAATCGAAAGAATATATTATATCTAGTGCTACTTCTTTCAAAAGAAACACAAGCTTTTAATGCTGTGAGGGCCCTATAATGTGGAGGAGTTTGTGTCTTATTTTAGAACAGGTGAATGATAAATGTGAAGCATATGTTTGACCTATTCCATTTTATTTGTACAAACCTACTGTGGTTGTAATGTATGAATATTTTTTAAACTAATAAATTACTATATATTGTTCATAAGATCAAATAAATGAAATGTATATCTTCTACTCTTATTTTTATTAAGTTAGCTATTAAGGTTATGTTCCAAGAAAAAGTTCCTCTTGCATCAGAACTCCCTTCAACTATTTGGATTCCAATAGAGGGATATAATGTTCCATTATTCTTGATTCAACAATTGATCTCGTCAAGTCTTGAACTTTCAGTTCAAGAGGATAATGAACATTAAATCTTCACAATCATGCATATGAAAATTATGTGAAAGTAATGCAATTTTCTTCCATGGCGAAAAATAATATATTTCAACAGTTATCTCTCGTATTTTTCATGCAAATAACTAGAAAAGGAATCATTTCTATAAATTCATATAAACGTTAATTATTTTCGTCCAAAACACATCTTTTCCAATTCATTCATTTTCCGAATAAATTCACATTCTGAGAAATACGCTGAGAATGTAGAAAGGGCAACATAGTGTTGACTTAGAACATAAAAATATTTTGAAAAACGTCATAACTTCGATACAGAGTGGAATGTGTCAAATTTCCAAGGCCAGAGTTGTGATTTTATAATTGTGAATGGAGTATATATACAACTGCAACTACACAACTGCTTACTCCGAACTCGGCACAAGTTACAAGCTTCTCGAAGCTTGTAGTTTCAGAGGGGTCCCCTCAGGAGACCTAGGAGTAGTCAGGATAAACAATATATCAATATAATATTCCAAATATGGCGCCTTGATATGTCAAAAACATTGAAATTGGGGAGCGAGACCCAACCGCACCTGAATTTCCAAAACTTGGATTTGTTGGGATCCAATTTGACATGCCTCCTGCCATAACGATTCCCTCTGGTATTCCCAAGCCATACGTCATACCCGTGGTCGGCAAAATACCCTGCCATACTCATATTGAAGTACTCAGTGAAGACGAAATTGTAGGCTGTGCCATAAAGACCATGCATCATAAGAATTGGTTTTTTGTTGACCCCAGTGCCATTTTTACCATGGGGTACTCTGAAAATGGTCAAGATGTACCCATCGTCAGTGGTTACCTCATGGATCTCTACCGGATATCCGTGTTTCTGTAGAAGAGCATCCTAGAACAAGAATGCAATCAATATGAATTGTCCTCCACTTATCTACTTTAGAATTCAAGGCGGTCTAAGTTCATGGAAGGTGGATTGACAGAGTTTTGGTTAGGAATTTCAACAATATTATTATAATACTTGGTTACCCTGATAGTGATTGGATTCAGTGGTGGCTCGTCAGAGGGGGAAACGAAAATTGAGCCTCCCTATTAGTTAACTTTGCTGTGGTTCACGGTTCACTTCTCAATCGAAATATGTATTTCGAAATACATACAAGCTTTTGAAATAATTTACATCGAAATGAAATTTTTCTGAGAAATAAAAAAGGGTCCATTTTGTACTAGAAGCCATAAATCCTTCATTTCAAAGATACCGGGCGTTGAAATATAGTTTACTATAGCTGGCCCGGCGAACTTTGTTTCGCATTAATGAGACTTACGGTGAATTTCAGAAATGGTAATCACAGGTGATCGAAGATCAACGGATTGGTTCTCTGATCTTCGAACTGTCAAATCAAGTTGATGCTAGATCAAGCTCCGATCACCGGTGATTACGCTTTGTGAAACCTACCGTAAAAGTTGTATGAACGAATCATTGCTATTTTTTCAAGCAGGTGATAAATTAGGCAAAATATACGAAATTTTAGTACCATTGTTATTCGCACGAACAGAATTATCTTTATTAAATCGCTATCTAATTGTTGAACATATAACTTGTTGTTTTAAATGCTTTACAGTTCTCTCATTGCAGTACCTATCTTGTGATGAACGACACCACGAATGCAAATATAATTCACGATCGAATTATATGTATGAGGAATAGTTCCAATGATGAATCACCTCTGTTCACTCGATCACTGTATAATCCACGTTAGTTCTACCAATACAACGCTGAAAATTCGAATTGAAGTACTTTGTTTATGGTACTTTAAATTCACTTTTCAGAACACAAATACGATATGACGTTTTCTTATTTTTCTTCTTGACTAAGACATTTTTGTTTTGGTCCACAGCACAGAGTTGCAGGCAACTCCATTTACTATAGAATTTACATTATAATGGAATGATATGAGCCTTACAGTTGCTTAAGATGTCTAAAAACATTGTGTATGCACTTGTCAATTTTTGAATGCATTGACATCGACCAAATCGAAAATATTAGAATTGTTTCGTGGCGGCGCCGCAATGTCTTACGTTTCATTTCATAATTTCAATATGGACAATGAACCAATGAAAATTGAAGCTGGGTTTTGAATCCAGATCAGCGCGTGTGCAGCAATATTAGGAATAGAAATAACTTCATTTGAATACTCTCGATCATAACCTTATAATTTTATGTGAAATGTTTCGTTCACTTCAAGTCCTGAATATCATTTCTAACTCCTATTCATATTTAAGAATTGAACTCAAAATATTTAAGGAACATATTTTCATCCTCTTTATCTATTTTCTGGTCTATTTCCTTTCGGAATATACATACCCTACACATTTCTCGCAATTTTTGAATTCCCAGTTAAAGCAATTCTTACCGAAAATTTGACTCTGCTGGCCCGGCGAACTTTGTTCCGCCTAAATGATACTTACGGTGGATTTCACAAATCGTAATCACCGGTAATCGGAGATAAACGGCTTGGTTCTCTGATTTTTGAACTGTCAAATGTTTTCATGGATATGAGCTATCACACAGAACAGATACACAAAAATAATATGTCATATGTCAATCACTAATAATGGCAATTTTTGATTCAGTTATTTCCTCAAATATCTATTTATTACCCGAACAGAAATTCAAAACCATTTTAAAAATAAGGAGAAAAGATGAGAATGGACATCTCACGATTGGAACTCATCGCCAAAATCCGATTTACTTGACATTTCGATGAAAATTCACTGTGATATTCACCCGCTTCTGGATCTGTTAATAGCCTTTCATGGTACTATAAGTCCTATGCAAATTACACAGTAATTGATAGCATATGTTCTTTTTTCGACCATTTCAAATCACCAAAACGACCAAAATACTCGAAAAAAGAACAGATGACATAAATCGAAGGCCGCGTAAGCCTCAACAAATTCATCACCATTTAATTGTGATAATGTCAAATATAGTACCTTCACGATTACGTTATTTGGAATAAATAAAACTATAAAAATAACTAATAATCATCAGTCATAATGTGTGAATATAGCGCTATCTGAAGTGGTAAGAAGGAAACTTTTCTCATATCTCAACAAAATCTAATCATTTTAGACATCTGTACTCCAACGCTAAGACATTTTGGTTTTGCCCAACAGCGCAGAGTTGTAGGCAACTCAAATTACACATTATTACAGTGACTATAGAGGGAATATAGTCACTGTACACACTATTTGTTTATATCGCCATCTAACGCGGAGAATATCAAATGGAGTACAAACGAATAAGCGGTAGCTTAACTGTAACTGTAGCGACATCTAGTGGCCTTACTCAAAAGGAGGAAAAGCATTTCCTGTATAAGTAAAATATTCATCGATTTTTTCAAAGTTTGATTGTATTTTATAATAACCAGACCGTAAACGAATCCATAAATGAAGTTTCATAACAAACAGTCCATCCGATCTCGAGTTATAAATGGTGTAACCAACATCTTTCCTTTATATATATATACTAGCTGGCCCGGCGAACTTTGTACCGCCTGAATTATACTTAAAAGGTGTATAAACTTACCATTGCTTTTTTTCAAGCAGGAAAAAAATTAGGCAAAATTAAAGTTCAAAATATAAAAAATTTTAATAATTTTATAATTCATATGGAAAGAATTCCCTTTATAAGAACGGCAACTAATTGTTGAACTTGAACATATTCCTTTTTGTTTTTAATTGTTGTACAGTTCTCTTTTTGCAGAACCTCATGTGACTGTGAATAGCAGGAGTATAATCCATATTATACCTTTCCTCTTATATGAATCAAAATGTCAAGAATATGAACAAAAATTATTCCTTTAATGAACTATCGACTATTAACACAGCCCGTTGACCAGAATTAAAAAATCAGTCATTTGTTAATAGCCCAACCTGAAGTGGCAAAAACAAAACTTTTCTTATATTCTCAAAATCTAATCAGTGTTCACACCATTATTTTAGACATCTTAGCTATGCTGCTAAGCTCAAAATAATGGGTAAACATCTCAGTTGGTAGAGCAGCGCGATTCTCATTATTCCATGGATATGAGCTGTCAATCTCTCTTCAATTTGTTCAATTTAGTTGACGATATCAAGCTCGTTAAAAGACAAATCGAGATGTTAAAATGTCGATAGTACGATCGACAAGGCAAAATTATCAACACTGTGAATTATGTTGAACTCATATTCAAATTTATTGATGGTCATTCGACCAGATCAGATTAGGCAACCCATGAAACATTATTGTATATCATAAGTGAAAGCCCGATGAGCAAACGTTTCAAAATTATTGACGCTTACAATACTGTCTCTGTGTGAACAGAAACACGAATATAATATGTCAATTACTAATTATGGGCAATTTTGGATTCAGTTATTTCCGCAAATATATCTATTACTCAAACAGGAATTCGAAAGCATTTCAAAAATAAAGAAAAAAGATGAAGATGGCCAACTCACGTTTGAAACTGATCGTCAAAATCAGATACTTGATCTTTCGGTAAAAATTCACTGTTCCACCAACTTGAGATAAGTTTACCCGCTTTTTGATCTGTCAATAGACTTCCATGTTACCATGAGTTCTATGCGAATCACATATCGCCATCTAACAGCGGTAATATCAACCTACGACTACGTACAGTGACTATTCACTGTACGACTACGCATCAACGGTAGCGACACCTAGTGGCCTTATTCAAAAGAAGGAAAAGCATTTCCTGCATAAGTAAAACTTTCATCAATTTTTTCGAAGTTTTATTGTATTTTATAATAACCAGACCGAAGACGATTCCATATATGAAGTTTCATAACAAACAGTCCATCCGATCTCGAGTTAAAAATGGTGTAACCAACATCTTTCTTTTATATATAAAGATAGATATAGATATAGATATATAGATATATATATATATATATATATATATATATATATATATATAATGTAATGTCTATAGATAATGATCGTCTAATATAAATATTATACTGCAAGATAAGGGATGTCGATCAGAAAACAACTCTAAGTTTACTCTTTATTCATACCAAGCTTTCGAAACAATTTTCGTTTCTTCTTCAGGGCAACTACAAAAAACATACAATAATCATGAAAAAATCAAAAATCAGTAATCTCACACTCCATCTTACCGAATGTGAGGTCTAATTAAATGATGTTCATAGTTTAAATTCATAAAGTAACAAACAATATCAGTCATAAATCATAAGAATGTAAAGACAAGGCACATGTGAAAATTTTTATTTTTAAGGTTAAGTATTCTTTTATTATCTGTCAATGTTTCCACAGAATTTATCCATCTATAGCACCATCGAAAAATGGTACGTTCGAGTATTCTAATAGATATGAATAGATGGGACTTAAATTCTGTGTGTCTGTCTTTTTGTTTATCTCACTATCACGAGTCTTTATGTTGATCATCTCCAAAACACATCTTTTCCTATAATTTAAATTCATATCTACAATTCTCACATTGTCAAGGTCTATACTGTGAGAAAGCCTATTTGCATGAGCTGAAAGAGCACATCTTTGATTGTTGGTCCTTATGTCACTTCTGTGCAGGGTTATTCGGTTTTTTAACCATTGCGATGTTTGGCCAATATAAGTTTTATGGCAGTCCGAGCATTCAATCTCATACACCACATTTGATTTGAGATTTTCAGGTATTGGATCTTTTAACTTTGAATATAGACCTGCCACTTTTTTCTTGCATTGTGCGATTATTTTTAAATTTGTTTGATCTCTGAAACAATTCTTGATCTTGTTAGTTAGGTTTTGGATATTTGGTAGACTGCGATAAATGATTCGTTCTCTCTCATCTGTAGGGTCTGGCGGAGGTCTTCTTTCATCGGGTTCATCTCTCCCAGATGATGAAAATAGAAGTTTTTTAATCATTGTCTTCGGGTAAGAGTTTTCAACCAACAACTCAAAAAGTTTTTTCATACTGGCATCCCTGAATGTTTCATCACATATTTTAATGATTCTGTTTTTTTGTTCTTTTATCACATTGATTTTCATATTGATAGGATGATCTGATAGAAAATTGATGAACTTTCCTGATGATGTTCCCTTTTGGTACCAATCAAGTTTTACCATGTTGTCAACTCTGCATACTCTGGTGTCTAAGAAAGGAACTGAGTTTTTTTGATCCTCTTTTTCAACCGTAAACTTTAAATATTGGTCAAAACTGTTGAACACTTCTAAGATTTCTTCAATTCCTGTTGATGGTAGTGATATTATGAGGTCGTCTACAAATTTTTTGATGAAAGCCAGTTCGAAGGATAATTTCGGGATACAAGTATCAAGCACATAGTCCATTACATATAGTGCCAAGACAGGACTAAGTTTTGAGCCCATGATACAACCGAATGTTTGTAAGTAAAATTTTCCATCAAATATGAAACACCCAGACTCCAAAAGGAATACAACAATCTCCTTGAAATACTCCCTTATATATATATATATATACAGGGTCTTTCACGAGGATCCTCACCCATATTTATACGGGAAACTACTGAACGTATTTTCATGAAATTCGCACAAGTATTTCACGATGCTGATGAAATCTAAAATATTTTCAAGGCATGAGCACCTCCGGTTTTTCCGGAAATGACGTCAACTTCCGTTTTTCAAATTAGAACACCATTTTTTTATTGCAGAAATAGATTCCTTAGAAAATTTCAAGTTATTTTGATGTAACATTTTTCAGTTTTGGTTGGAAAATTCTCTCTGAGCGGGAAAATTCGAAAAAAAAATCGAAAATAGAGCTCCGCTGAAACAAGAATAACTTCGAGGGTTTTGGATGGAAAATTTTCATTTTTGGGATTTTTCAAGATGTAAGATTGATGTATCCACTTTAAAAATCGAAATCGCGATTCATGATACAGGGGGTGAAAAAATCGCTTTCAAAGTTAGGGATGACAAAATCGTGAAAAATCAATTTTTTCAAATTAGAACCCCATTTTTTTATGGCAGATATTGGATCTACGATAAAAAATAATGTGAGTGTATGCATCACACCCTTGCCCTAAAGTGGATATTTTCTGAGTTATTCACAAAAAACTGTTTTTCGTCTTGAATTTTCAGCTATTTCTTTTCCCTTCACGCCAAAAAGATGAAATTTTCAGGAACTGTTGCTTAAACCATGTTTTAGATTTTACTACCCTAATATGCAAGAGAAAAAAGTTACAGGTTGTTCCTAAATAGATGGCGAATTTGGATTCGAATTTGTATCGGAAACCTCTTTATTTTAACTAATCGGCCATCGGTTTTCTCTCCAGTGATAAATAAATAATTCCTTATGAACCATATGCAAAAACTTACCATGTTTTACATTCTTTTTTTTTTAATGATAGATATCATTAATTACATCTGCCAAATTCCTCTTTATTCAGTAGCATGTAATTAATGATATCTATCATTAAAAAAAAGAATGTAAAACATGGTAAGTTTTTGCATATGGTTCATAAGGAATTATTTATTTATCACTGGAGAGAAAACCGATGGCCGATTAGTTGAAATAAAGAGGTTTCCGATACAAATTCGAATCCAAATTCGCCATCTATTTAGGAACAACCTGTAACTTTTTTCTCTTGCATATTAGGGTAGTAAAATCTAAAACATAGTTTAAGCAACAGTTCCTGAAATTTCATCTTTTTGGCGTGAAGCGAAAAGAAATAGCTGAAAATTCAAGACGAAAAACAGTTTTTTGTGAATAACTCAGAAAATATCCACTTAAGGGCAAGGGTGTGATGCATACACTCACATTATTTTTTAACGTAGATTGAATATCTGCCATAAAAAAATGGGGTTCTAATTTGAAAAAATTGATTTTTCACGATTTTGTCATCCCTAACTTTGAAAGCGATTTTTTTACCCCCTGTATCATGAATCGCGGTTTCGATTCTCAAAGTGGATACATCAATCTTACATCTTGAAAAATCCCAAAAATGAAAATTTTCCATCCAAAAACCTCGAAGTTATTCTTGTTTCAGCGGAGCTCTATTTTCGATTTTTTTTTCGAATTCTCCCGCTCAGAGAGAATTTTCCAACCAAAACTGAAAAATGTTACATCAAAATAACTTGAAATTTTCTAAGGAATCTATTTCTGCAATAAAAAAATGGTGTTCTAATTTGAAAAACGGAAGTTGACGTCATTTCCGGAAAAACCGGAGGTGCTCATGCCTTGAAAATATTTTAGATTTCATCAGCATCGTGAAATACTTGTGCGAATTTCATGAAAATACGTTCAGTAGTTTCCCGTATAAATATGGGTGAGGTTCCTCGTGAAAGACCCTGTATATATATGAATACAGTGATTATATATAGATATAGATATAGATAAAAAGATAAATTTATTATATACTGGGTGTCGCTGAATTAGAGATACAAATGAAGATGCGGAGCTTAATTTAAAGAAAAAAAGGACCATAAGAATGGGACCTCAAAGTTTCGTTTTCGAGATACAGGGTGTACGAAAATCCAGATTTGTCCATTCCTCGTTGTTCTTTGGAATTAGGCATTCCACAAAGTTTTCGGACCGTGTTATCTCTCGAAGATCTTGGGATTTAACACCTTGCGACTTCTTCCTTTGTGGCCGTGTGAAAGAGAAGGTCTACGCCAAGAGCCCATTGTCGATTCAAGACCTCAAAAATGGAATTCGTGAGGCTATCGGGGACATAGGGCAGCCACTTTATTGCGATTTGGTTATGGAAAATTTCATGAAAAGGATATGGTCCTGTAGTCGTGGTCGAAGTGGTCATTTGGCTGATGTTACATTTTCCATGATTTAAGGCATACCTTCCTCTTTGTAATGAAATAAACATCCGATAATTTATCTAAAAAATGGAATTTTTCTTGGTATTTCAAAATAACACCTTTATTGGAAAACCCTCCACAAGAGACCATAAAGCTTTTTTTAAAATTTTCAAACTAACAAGTTCTGAAGGAATACAGATACAATGAGAAAAGATCTTAAAAATTCATGCTTACTGCTTTTGTTTTGATTCCATGTCAAATAAATAATTTTCATTAAAAATATTATAATTTTACTGAAAAATACGAGATAGATTCGACAAATATCAAAATACGTTCTTTGTACAAAATGAATTACTAATTTTTGAAATATGTATACTTAATTATTGCCGTGGGTTTTGTTTGTAGAATTTCAATCAACACCAAAGTGTCACTTTTGGGCTAGCTACATTTGTCGTCCGATAAATGTTTCAATAATGAAAAAACGAACTTTGTTTCCACAGACGAGCAAAAGTCTAATTGAAGATAATGAAATAAACAAAAAATACTCACTGCATCAAGTAAAACTGATGAATCCAGCAAATTTTCATAAGGAATCCGGAGAAAAATTATACCCGTAATGAAAATGAAAATGATATTCCATTTTGAGAAAACATTCACCATCATTACTAGTTGCGACATTGAATAAAAAGTAGAAGTAGTAGAACATTTCGACTGTTTTCATTATTTAATCCAAGTGCTGTCGTCGAAAAATCGTTGTTTCGTTGTAAACATTGAAATAAATAATTATTGGATTCAATTACAAGTTGATTGAAAATACAGAAGGTTATTTAGCATGATTCAACTGGGATTCATTTGAACAATAATAATGATACATTTTCAAAATAATTGACTCTGATAATCGACAAAATATTCGAAAAAATCAAGAGAAAATAATGCCCTTCAATTAGCAATCAGTTAAAATCTTCAAGAACACAGCAGAAGATAACATAATTTCGTTATTAAATTCTTCTGAAAAATTCAACATAATTCACTCTCTCATTTGGGGTTGATTTTGAAAAAACCGAATATTGATTTCAGCTGAAAGTGTAAATTAAAATTTTAAATTACTCACAAGACTTAGGGTGAGATCTGGATCAACTGGATTTTCTTGGTATCCTTGTCCCACAACACAACCCATCAGCCACCCAAAAAAAAACAGAAAGATTCTCAATCTAACCGATGAATGCTGAGCCATTTTCACTCTCTGAAAGTTGCGTGTTAAATGAGACAAATCCGATCGATTTTTATTTTAAAAATTGAGCGTTTCCAAATTGCAGTTTCCTAAGTGGACTGACAATGGAGATTATTTATTAGATGCTGATAGAGATGACTATATCAACAGTTTTATTCAAATTACCTGTAATTTTCCAGACTTGCCATTTCCGCTTCAAAGTATACGTGTTTATTCAAGTGTACTATGAACATTTAGTACTAGAATTTTTTTCTTTGCGAAAATCTTTTCGGGATGAAAAAAGCTTTCAATATCTGTTTACGTACTTGTTTTTCATCACATAAAGGTTTTTCATACATTGAGCAGACAATTTATCGACAAGGAACTTCAATATTTGAATTTTCAAAAAAAAACTTTGTGTGCGAGAAAACGCGAAATGCATTCAAGGAATTAATGAGCAATGAAATTAATTCTGAATCACCACCAAAATATAGTTCATTACCAAAAAGTAGAAACAAGATGGGTCACTTATTAGGTTTGGTGGGAGAAATAAATTCGTTAACCTTGAAATATACTACGCTCTGGGTTGATATAAGAATCTTCAAATAAAAAATTGATTAAATACTCGATCGCCTAAAGGATAATTAGGTTAACTTATATACCTTAAGTTGAAAAAAATTGGCCAGCCCTGTTATGAAGAATTTTTGTCTAAAGCGAGTATCTGCTTAATAACGTTGTTACCTGCAGACTGGAACCTTTGATAACTGCAATTATGCAGATCTAGACGTGAAAATAAAAAACTGGTTCGGTTTTGAAACTTAAATTCTTATTATTCCAGAAGTTTTTTGTGCAAACTCTATAGTCTGATCAATTGGGAGAATTCTACAAATATCCTCAGAAATTATTGAAACAAGAGCTCCTCATAGCTGATTTATCCACCTCGTTGGTAGATTCGTAATCGCAAATTTAAAGGAAATGATATTTTTTTTTTAATTCGCCAGAAATGTATATGGTTTTAGTTATGTGATCGGGTATCGTGTGTTTTTTTAGAGCAATAGAATTTCAAATTGAAATAAAACACATTCAAATCAAGATTGAAGCCATTTTTTATTTGAAAGATAATTTTATGACATTTATGTTTTGAAAATAATTTGCGGCTTATGTCCACCAAGACTATTTCAACAATAATAACACGAGTTATGTTGGCTTTCACAGCGTGTATTGTATCTATTTCATCAGCATTTAACACGACTTGAGAAGAAAATAATCCATTGGAGTCATATCGAATGATCTTGGGCCATTTCTCGGAATAATGTTAGCGCCAAATCTTCAATAAATCAATTGTTACGGTAGCAGTATGAGCATGGGCGCAGCCAGGATTTATAACAGGGCGGGGGGCAAATCATGGTCACCGTCCATGGTCGTTCAATATGTAAAATTTTAGGGTAAAAAGAAAAGGCAAATTTAATCAATTTTTTCTTTTAGGGGGGACAGCTGCCCATAGCTGGCTACGCCCATGAGCATGAGGTGTAGCACCATCTTGTTGAAACCAAAACATTTCTAGGTCGATACCATTCAAATTTTGAAACAAATAATCATTGATCATCGATCTCTAACGAGCACCATTCACTGTAACATTAACGGCATCGTTTTTTAAGAAATATGGACCGATGATGCCTCCAGCTTGTAAAGCACACCATACAGGGCATTTTTCAAGATGCAATAGAACTTGCAGAACTTCTTGAGGATTTGTTTTCATTCTATATACGGCAATTTTGCTTGTTTAGGTAGCCGTTCAACCAGAAATGAGCTACAATTTTTCGATAAAAATTGTATCTTTCTTCAAGCTGTTCTAGGGCCCAATAGGTAAATAAACGATGCTTATGGTGAAGTGGCTTTGGTTCTTGAACCAGTTGAATCTTGTATGGGTGAAAATCAGTTATTTGAGTATTTCAAATGGAATGAAAGCTACATCAAGGTTGCATCTTCGATGCATCAAAATGCCAAGTTCCATTTTCCATTATTGAACAGGATTTATCGATAATGCGACAGTCAACACGAACACAAAAAGATAATTAGGCAGTGCTTTGAGGTAAAGGAAATTTTTATAATGGCGGTTGACGTTTGTTGTTCCAATCGCCATACTAAATAACAATCGGTGAATAAAAAAAGTGGAATTATTCAAAATGATTTCAACGATTTTGATATATGTATATACAAGCAGCATTTTATGATCAATATGTAGGTACTTGTTATTGTAGATCCACACTATATCCAAGTACAGTACTGTCGTCATTCTTTTTTAGGGCTTTTCCTACTTAAACGAGAGCTAAATCATTTCGAAACTGAACTCAGAGAGATTTAGATATTTTTCATGAGGTATTCAAGCTACATGCCACATTTTGACCAGATCACATCGAAAACATGAAATTCCAACAGTCAAAATCTTGTTCAATTGGTTTCTTGAATTGGAAAATGCGAATCTACCTACTAGGCGGATGGACGAGAGCTAAAAATGCTGCGGACTTCGCGTCAGTGTGTTGCTTCAGGCCATGCGTCAGTTCATGAGTCAGGTCATGCTTCACGTCATGTGTCAGGTCATGCGTCAGGTAATGCGTTGGGTCATGCGTCAGGTCCTTTCAGGTCGGGTCATGCGTCAGGTCAAGCGTCAGACTATGCTACATGTCTTGCGTAAGATCATGCGTCCGGTCGTGAGTCAGGTTCTGAGTCAGGTCATGCGTAAGGTTGTGCGACAGGTCAGGTTGTGCGTGCGTACGGTCTGGTCAGGTCGGGTAGGTTTGTGCGCTAGGTCAGGTCAGGTCATGCGTTAGGTCCGGTCATTTCGGGTCTGCGTCAGGTTCTGTGTCAGGTCATGCGTCGTGTCGTGTGTCAGGTCTTGTCATGCGTAAAGTCGGGCCAGGGCGGGTCTTGCGTCAGTTCATAGGTCTGGTCGGGTCAGGTCATGCGTCCGGTCGGGTAGCGTGGTGCGTCAGATCATGTGTTGGGTGATGCGTCAGGTCATGCGACTCGTCAGGTCTTACTTCAGGTCATGAGTCAGGCCATGCGTCAGGTCTGGTCATACGTCAGATAATGCGTCAGGTCATCATCTCCGTAAGCTCATTATAATTGTCATTGAATTTCTCATTTTATTTGTTTTCTGGGGAATAAACCATTAAATTCAAACACGTATTTCAACAATTATATATTAAATAAACTTTTATTGTCATGTTCGCACATTGAAGCTATTTATTTAATTTTGTATACAACGTTATAGCTCTGATTCATCTGAGAATACATGAAATGTTACAACCCTCAAATTTGACATAAATATCACTAACAAACTAAGAAACATTGAGAAATTAACAATACTTTAATTTAGATATAACTGTAACCAATGAATGCTAATGGTATTATAGAAGCAGCGGGCAATAAAGAAATATTAAAGACAAAAGAAAATGCTAGCCAGAGACCGATGTATCCAACTGCTTGCGATCCATAGTAAAGAAATTTCAGTCTGAAAAAAACAGGAATTAAAAGATTTCCCTCATCAGTCGAACTAACAATTCAATATTCTCATTTCCTTCACTTACATTTCGTTCTTCTTTCTTGCAGCTTCCAAGTTCTTCAGAGGTTCCTTGTTCAAGTAAATCCTGGTTCCTATGATCATCATCTTGAATATGTCCGTCCATACCAAGGTATTCAGAGTAACATCAAAGTCTTCCTGGTCTTTCTGGGAGAGCCACTGATGCAGTTCGTCAGTTTTTTTCGCGTGGAAATGCCATTCGGTGAAGATGAATGGCCTCAGTCGATCCAGCGAAGCATTGACGTTCAAGTGGAGCCTCAATAAACTGAAAAAGAGCTTCAAGATTGTAGTTTCGCTATAAAAATCAACTTCTTGTGCCGTGAGGGTTGATAATTTTGAATTTCATGAAAAGTGTAAGCGAAATACTGTCAAAGGCATATACTTAAATCATTCTAAATGAAAGTCATCCGAACAAATAACAGTGGACACATAAATTAAAACTTCGAAGGGAGAAGCATTTGAGAACGCTGATATGCAGTTCAAAAGGTTGCGTGATTACGCAAGGGGAGCGTAGTCGACAGTTTTTTGTCAATCACCGAATTTTATAGTTTTTTTAGCCAATAGTGTAAGACCACGTCGTTCCAGAGAAATTCCTTCTAGAACGTTCCAAGGGCACAAAGAGGCAGGGAGGAATTTGCTTTAAATAGAGTAATTTTCGGGAATTAAAGAGAGTTCCGACAGTGGCGTGAAGTAGAGAAGCACAACGTGTGCATCACGAGGGAGGGAAAATGCGAATTAAATCGTAGGGAGTACCTATGCCAATTGGAGGTAAAGTCCGGTCGGTTCTTGAAATCTCAATGCAACTTAAAGGTTATTTGGAAGTTAATCAATTTGTTTTTATTTTGTGATTGACAGCAAGTGTTTTCGTGAGTGTTTGGTCAAGTAGGAGAAAAATTTTCATAGTTAAAAGGAAATTTTCGATGATTTGATTTAGAAAGGTACTAAGTCACTCTCCATTTGTATTTGTTTTTGACAATTTTTGGAATTTAATATATTTTTAATTTTGATGAAAATCTCCTTTCATTTCATGCCCTCTAAGAAAATGATTTAATTTTTCATAGACCTTGAGTCTTCTCAAGGCACGAGTCCAGATTCACTTTCGGCTGGAAAAGTATGCAGGCTTGAAAAGGTAAGATTCTTATTTGCGGTAACAGGTGTGTTGAAAAACACCCAAACACATCACCCACAGGTATTAGAAGAATAACCTGACAGAAAAACAGACGGACTTATAGAATTTACCACTTTTCAAAATTCTCAAATTCTAAAGAAATACGCCTACAGAAGATATTTAAATCAACAACTGAAAATACACTCCGCAAAAAATTAACGCACATTCTGAAAATCTCAATTTTAATGAAAGTTAACTCTACATTGACTTTATAACTTATTTTTTATGTTCTCTCGGGAAGGTTTTGAACGAAACAAGACACATTAAATGGAAGAAAAATTCAGGATTTCACCGAATCTTATGTGAAAGAAGAGAAATGAACAATTTTCAAAATACTGAAATGCTGATGAGTGATTTAATACTTGGTATTTCCACCCCTTGCGTTAATTACAGCTCGGCAACGACGGTTCATACTCAAAATGAGTGATCTTAAAATGTTCTGATCTAATCCTTCCCAGATTTCTCCGAGTTGGATTCCTAAGTCATTGAGAGTAGCTGGATGATTTTCTGAACTTCTCAGCCTTCTATTGAGGTTGTCCCAAACCTGCTCAATCGGATTGAGATCTGGACTTCTTGCTGGCCATTCCATTCGAGAGACTTCAACCTCTTCAAGGTACTCCTGAACGATGCGCGCACGATGGGGTCTGGCATTATCGTCCATAAAAATGAAATTTTCACCAATGTATGGGGCAAATGGCACTACATGCACTTCAAGAATGTTCCTTATATACTTATCAGCATTCATAGCTCCATTATTAACGACCACTAGGTCTGTGCGAGCAGTCAAAGATATTCCACCCCATATCATAATCGATCCTCCCCCGAAACCAGAAGTATTCAGGAAATTGCACTGAGCATATCTTTCATATGGACGTCTGTATACAAGGGAACGTCGATCACAATGGTAGAGGCAGAATCTAGACTCATCTGTGAAGAGAACTCTTTCCCAATCGGCCTCTTCCCAATGGATATGCTCTCTCGCAAAATCCAAACGCGCCCTTCGATGGGCTGGGGTAAGAGCTGGGCCTCTTGCCGCGACACAAGGCCTTAAATCATATTCTCTGAGACGATTTCTTATTGTCTGAGTGCTAATTTGCACCTCATGAGTTTGCTCAAGCTGATTTTGAAGGAGGCGTGCAAACCGTTGTCTCAACGAAGAAACTCTCAAGTAACGTTCTTGAATGGCAGTTGTTACCTGTGGTCTACCCTGTCCTGGTCTTCGGACATTCATACCTGTCTCCCTGAATCGCTGCAACATTCTGGACACACTTGTATGGGAAACTCCAAACCTTTCTGCAATTCTTGTGTATGTCCAGCATTCTTCTCGCAAAACTACCGCTTGGGCACATTCCTCTTGGGTCAAATTGCGTGTTTCGCGTTGCATAGCGATCGAGTGTAGAAAATCAAACGAAAGAAAAACTATTGATCACTAGAATTGATCGAGAACAACTGATTTTAGAATGGAGCCAATACATTCAAAATCTGATAATGTCATCTTTTTTTATTCGTGCTGGGAGAAAACATCTGTATTGAAGAAAAACGTTGAAAGTGGATAAAATATGCATGCATAATTCTGATAAAAATAATTAACATTGAGAACACCTTCATTTGTAGAATAAATTTGTATATTTGAACTGCACACAAGGAGCATACAATATTTGACCCATCAATCATACATGGGGAGTCAATATAATGATAATATGATATACGATAAAAATAAACATAGCAACAGACATACAGAATGTAAGATCTAAATATGAGTCATAAAGTATTCATAGCCAAATAAGCAAATAAATAACACTTATACTCATACAGAAAGTATATGACAATCCACACAATTACACGACAGACAAACAACTCAAAATAATGGGTCTGTGAAGTATTCTTCCGTCCTGTAGTAAGCTTTTTGCACCAACCTCTTTTTGAGTACTCTTTTGAGTTTCTTCTTACTAAGCTCTTTATATTCCTCTGGTAGCGCGTTATAGATTTTCAACGCTAGATGGTTTATACTCAGTTGTGTTGTTGTCAATCTATGATGGGGTATGATGAGTTTATCAGCGTTTCTGGTGTTATACTCATGGTTGAAATTATTCCGGAGAATGCCATCTTTATATGGTCATGTATATATATAATACAGTTTAATATGAACATAGAGGACAAAGTGAGGATGTTTCCTTGTTTAAATAATTGTCGACAACTATCTGTTTTCTTGGCGTCATATATTATTCTTACGGCGTTTTTCTGTTTTATGAATACATCCTCTTTGCCAGGCATATTTCCCCACGACAATATTCCATACGAAATAGCCGAATGAAATACTCCGAAGTACGCAACCCTTGCGGCCTGTTGACCGGCCATTTGTTTCATCCTTCTAATAACAAAGGTTCCCTTTGACAGATTCTTACCTAGTTCATTTATGTGGTCTGTGAACTTAAGGTCTGACTGTAGTTGGACTCCTAAGAACTTGAGGTGAGTGGTTTCTGAGGATTTCGTTTCGAAACAAACTGATTGCGTCTTCTCGGGATTCATTTTCATCCCATTTGCACTGAACCACTGTTGGGCTTTCAATAAAGTATTTCTATCGTTAGCCACTAGTTCTTCTTGGTTCCTAGCAACATCGAGAAAGCTGGTATCGTCCACAAACATTACTGAGTCCTGCTGATTGACATTAGCAGGGAGGTCATTGACATATATCAAAAACAATATTGGTCCCATAATGGATCCTTGCGGAACTCCACATGTAACCAGCTCCCAGTCAGAGCTGTCTGTTTTAATTTGAACTTTCTGATATCTGTCCTTTAGGTAGCTGGCAAGTAGTTCTACAGCAACTCCTCTCACCCCGTAATATTCCAACTTATTCAACAACATTTGAGATTTCCATAATGTGCGTTAATTTTTTGCGCAGTGTACTTCAGTACGAAAATGTATTAGTACTACGAAACCTGTGCCACAGTTAAACCTTAAAAGAACTCACTCCATTTACAAAGTTAAAAAAGAGTTAAGAGCATTGGCAACGTCTCTCAGAATTATTTAACATTTCACGAGTGCCAACCAAGATAAACCTAAATCTTGACCAACCGGGATACTTTATAAAAGTGAATGGAGTATACTGATTGAATTTTTCCTTACATTGGCCTTCCTCCAGTCAACCTCAGCAGCTGATCCAAGAAGATGGCGGGCAAGAAATGGACGAATAAGGCGGAGATCCTAAACAGCCAGATGTAAGGAACGAACTTGAGGTTTGGATACCAAACGGCGGACATCAAAGGATATTCGTGCAACACCTCGTTGATTTCATCCTCCACCATGGCCCAACAGAAGGGGTTTCTGGTGCTGGAGGTGGCATGGTAAATTTCTACAGTCTTGGTTTTGGTGACACCGGCATGGAAACCGGCAGCCAATAGAGTGTTGACTACGATATCGACAGGGATGTAGTCGTAGATCAGTTCTTTTCTCACTGGTAGTCGTCGGATCACCCCTTTGCCGGCGCCCATGATGAAACCTTGGGGACCGTTCTTGCTGACAGTCCAGCCTGGAGCAGGCTCTCTCAAAGCTCCCACAACTGTAACAAATTGTTCAACTCAAAACTTTTAGTTGCTTCCGTCGACAATACTTGATATTATTATTTGAACTGGCATCGTTATTGCTCAGTTAGCCTTCCGAGAACTGCAACCACATGGATCTTTTGTTCTATACCCTACTCATTCATTGAAACCCAAGGAGGTCGTCTATGATGTCGATAAGACCGACAACATCCTAAGCAACCTTGGCCGTTATCTTGTGGACATCCAGGACCGGTTTCTCCATATGAATGGTTCTTAGACCAGCTAGCTCTGGACACAATGGGTTCAGCTGTTTCTGCCTTTCCCATACGGTACAAATGATGTTTGTTCCGACAGTGGCTCGTCAGCAGAACTACCATCACCCGAAGCTTAGCTCGTGGCAGCTTTAGGAGCTTACTGGTAGAGGTTGGTGAAATCGTCACGAATTTCTTAGACTGAGTAAGTCCAGGAGTGTTTCTCCAGAAAGTTATTTTGTTATCCAACTCCTATTGTTGGACCGCTGCTTCATGTTGGTCTCTTCCAAGCCCAGAGAAAGGTCCAGTGAAAGGCAAGTGTTAACCTGGATGCACTTTTCGCAAGCCCATGGGCTTTTTAATTTCCTTCAACGACACAATTCCCTGGCACCCATAGTAGAGTCACTTTATTGCCTCTGGCCAGTTGCTTTATGGTGTTATGGCTTTACCAGGCCAGCAGAGATCCCTGGCAATGTGATTCCAGGGACCTCAGAGTGGCCTGGCTGCACGTGGTGATGAAGAAATGCGCCTTTTTGAGGTTCATTTTAAGACACGCCTGGGCGCATACGTACACTGCCAATATCTCGGTCTGTGAAATAGAGGGTTCACTTTCCAGGGCTTTAGGAATCCTCAGTCTAGGTCCATATATCCCAATGCCAGTACCTCTTTCCGATTTTGATCCACCAGTAAGCCGTGAGAATGAGTTTTTGTCCAAGCGATTTAAGAAACTTATTGCACTATGACGATCAGCTATGACCGTTTCAAAATCGAAAGATTGATGGCATAACATCCGATGGTTTTGCGAAGAGGTTTGAATCCAGTTGATTCAATATCCTTACATGCCCAACCCAGTTTCCAGGTAGGAGTTTCCCATTAAGGGATATTCTTATTGCATTCAGCAGGCTGCATTTCCTCACATGTAGATGTAAGGCAGCAAAATCAAGTATGACCTCAAGCGCTGCTGTAGGAACTGTGCGCATAGCTCCCGTGACACCAATACAGGTCAGCCTTTGTAGTTTCTTGTCCGGCTGAGTATGGTGACCTCTTCGGTTTTTGGCCATCATGCTGAAAAAGCATAGATGGGAATAGGGAGAACCACCGCTGTGTATAACCACAGTACCATTTTTGGTTTCAAGCCCCATGTCTTTCCAAAGAGTCTCTTGCAGACCCACATGGCCACCGTGGCTCTGGAAAAAATCTTATCTTTGTGTTTTCTCCAGTTGGGTTTACTGTCCAGGATGACACCTAGATATTTGCACCGGCACTCTGAGATCGAGATTCCTTCTTCTAGTGAACAAGTCGACAATGCTCAGTTTTTTCATATCGCACAACCAAAAGCTACCATGTGACGAGAAGCGGCAGATAATGCTAAAAAATTGTTTTCTACTTACTCATGCTTGGTCGAACGATGGCACATGGCACATCCGATTGTAATTTTTTGATCTCGTACTCTGCCATATGTTTAGTTATTGTGTAAGTGTTCGGGTGGTCACCCAGTAATTCTGGTGTTTGCTTCTCTAATTCCTCGAAGCATAATTTCTTCACGGTGGCTATGAGTTCATCTGAATCGATTGGCAACGGGTATAGTTCCTGAAAAAGAGTAAGAGATGAACTTTTGCCTTAAGACAAAAAGCAATCATGAAATTCTACCTCATGTAGCTCCAGTTTGAAGGAGTTGGCATATGCGCTGCTCACGTGTACCAAAGCTGCCAATTTTTCACATTCTTTGGCCAGTTCTGTGACCCTTCTTGTACCTAGAAGGTTGACGTTGACGGTGTCCCTGAGACTATCTGCAAAATCTAAGGTGGCAGCTGAATGGAAAATTACGTTGATGTTCTTGACCAAGTGTGCTCTGTCCTCTGTGGATAGTCCCAAATTTTCTACGCCAACATCTCCAGCGATCACTTTGACTCTCTTGAAGACCTTGAATTGAAGAGAGCAAAATGACAAAATGGCTTATACAAGGTGTCAAGAAAATCTTCGGACAAATTTTGCTGTGGTCTGGAACAAAAGTATTCCCGCGCAGCCAAATAATTTTTATTCTCTTGGTTTCTCTACACTTTCCTGTACTAATATATCAATTTTCAGTTTGATATAATTTCATTCCACAGAATTTTAGAATGTCAAACAAATGTCGTGCGCTTGTGGAGCTGTTTCGTTAAGGTAGGCGTCAATGCGAAATGGTTCCTTTGCTCAATGTGCCTCGACAAACTGTGTCCGATGCAATTCGTCGTTTCAAGGAGCTTGGCCAGGATGGTCGTCGTCCAGGAAGTGGTAGAAAACGCACCGTCAATAGTGTCAATACACCTAGCAATCGCAACATCGTCAATAAGCGAGTCAATCGAAATCCGAGGGTTTCCATGAGGAAAATAGCCTGTGAGACCGGTATCAACCGCGAATCAGTCCGTCAAATTGCCAAAAAGGAGCTCAACCTCAAGCCATACATGCTCCTAAAAGTTCAACTCCTCACGGAGGAAAACAAGCGCGTACGACTCCAAAGGTGCCCCCAACTCCTTCGTCTCGCCGCCGGTCATCAATGGGAGCTAATTCTCTTCACAGACGAGAAGCTTTTCACCGTAGAACAATCCCACAATCACCAAAACGACAGAGTCTGGTCCGTAGAGGCTCCCGGTACATCGGCCATCGTCGAACACCGTCATGGTTTGGGGCGGAATTTGCAGCAGTGGTAAAACTCCCTTAGTTTTCGTGGATCTAGGGGTCAAAATCAATCAAGAACTCTATCGCTGCGACATCCTCGAGGCCGTAGTACTTCCGTGGGCCAAGCAGCACTTCGGCGATACGCATTGGACCTTTCAATAGGACTCCGCTCCGGCTCACAGAGCGAAAATGACGCAAGAATGGTGTAAGGCCCATTTTCCTTGTTTCATCTCATCATCAGAATGGCCGCCCTACTCACCGGATCTCAGCCCAATGGACTACAGCGTGTGTTCGATTTTGAAGCACAGGGCTTGTGCTAAAAAACACAAAAATTTGGAGTCGCTGAAGCAATCTCTACCCCGGGAATGGAACCGACTAACGAGGAACTGCGGCCCATTGCCGAAAATTTCAAGAAGCTTCTGAAGCTGTGTATCGCCGCCAAAGGAAGCCACTTAGAAACGCCTTAAATATATTATTAACAAATGTTCAAGCTATTGTTATTTGTTGTTGTTTTGTTCAATTTCTTCTGTTTAATAAAGTTAAATGAAAAAGAGTTTGTCCGAGGTTTTTCTTGTCACACTGTACATCGATTATACATGACGACGGTCGATTTAAGTTTCTGCGTTACTCTTTATGAGTTTGCTCGAGTGTATATTTGCAAATGGTGATGTTATTCTGGTGCGAAATTATGGTTAGTTAAAACAAATTGTATTTTATGTCTCGTTTACTTTAACAACTTTTTTCTTTTTCCATATTTAGTTAGTAGTTTGTATTCTCACCTCTTCGACGCTCTTCTCTTTCAACAATTCCCCGAACACACTGTTAGTTTTTATAGTCTCCAGTCTCTCCTCAATCTGCTTACCCCTCTTTGGTCTCATCAATAGGTAGACGTCGCCATGCTTGGGTATGGTACGTAGAATCTTTTCCAGAAGACATACGCCCAAGAATCCACTACCTCCGGTTATGAAAATGTTTTTATCCGCGTAAAAATTGGCCAATCCTATATCGGACGACATATCTGAAAAAAAAATTAGAGCATTTCGGTCATTTAGAGAATAAGACGTCAAAAAATTATAATAGTTTTTCTATAAAATGAAGGGTTCTCTAATAGGAGGTGTAATTATGAATATCCCGCTTTTTCGGTAGATGTCACTTTTGATGCTGTCATTTTTTGACATTTGACAAGTAGAAACTACTCCATTAATAAAAATAGAACGATGCACGCTTCAACAACGCATAATAATTATTGAAATTCACTATAATTCAGAATTTTGATATGTATTAAATTTTCAATATAGTTTTCCTAGGTTCTTAATCATTCCATTTCATGATGAATTAGTCAATTTTCAAGAATTGCATTCCAATGTTTGTTTAATTTAACGTTGAATTCAAAACGACCGTTCGGGTTATCCCGCTCACATGAGCGCCATTACCCTTGGTGACTTCTTCTTTTTATTGTTATAGACATGGCCAGGAATCGCCAAAGAACAACCGCCAAAGCGGCTTGGAATGAAGAAAACCTCAAATCCGCTAAAACTGAGGTTGAAAGATATTTTTCAAGAAAAAGAAAATAAAAAGATTGCCAGACTTAATGAAACTGCAAAAAATAAAGAAACAAAACCAAAGGATAAAGTAAAAGAAAAAAAGAAAAAATGCATTATTTGCGAAGAATTTGGAAAAAACAACGAGCTGCCACATGCCACATGATCTAGATGGGATTCAGCAGAAGAATACATATGTGGTTTATGTGCTCAACGATAAAATATTGTCTCTTTTTTTCTTTGTTTGTCGTAGCATTTTATGATTATAGCTATAGATCATAATGGATCTTATTGTTCTATTGCAAAGAAACAGGTATAGGCGTCATTACCCCTTCGTCTGAGCGGTATTACCCGAGGTATTACCCAATGACAGGGGCAATGACAATCAAAGCTTTTTTTTAATGTCTACTAATGCTAATAATTCTAGGATGTATACGATTCCTATTAAAAAATTGATTACTTAATATACTGCGCAAAAAAATTAACGGAGATTCTGAAAATCTCAATTTTAATGAAAGTTAACTCTACATTGACTTATTTTTTATGTTCTCTCGGGAAGGTTTTGAACGAAACAAGACACATCAAATGGAAGAAAAATTCAGGATTTCACCGAATCTTATGTGAAAGAAGAGAAATGAACAATTTTCAAAATACTGAAATGCTGATAAGTGATTTAATACTTGGTATTTCCACCTCTTGCGTTAATTACAGCTCGGCAACGACGGTTCATACTCAAAATGAGTGATCTTAAAATGTTCTGATCTAATCCTTCCCAGATTTCTCCGAGTTGGATTGCTAAGTCATTAAGAGTATCTGGATGATTTTCTGAACTTCTCAGCCTTCTATTGAGGTTGTCCCAAACCTGCTCAATCGGATTGAGATCTGGACTTCTTGCTGGCCATTCCATTCGAGAGACTTCAACCACTTCAAGTTACTCCTGAACGATGCGCGCACGATGGGGTCTGGCATTATCGTCCATAAAAATGAAATTTTCACCAATGTATGGGGCCAATGGCTCTACATGCTCTTCAAGAATGTTCCTTATATACTTATCAGCATTCATAGCTCCATTATCAACGACCACTAGGTCTGTGCGAGCAGTCAAAGATATTCCACCCCATACCATAATCGATCCTCCCCCAAAACCAGTAGTATTCAGGAAATTGCACTGAGCATATCTTTCATGTGGACGTCTGTATACAAGGGAACGTCGATCACAATGGTAGAGGCAGAATCTAGACTCATCTGTGAAGAGAATTCTTTCTCAATCGGCCTCTTCCAAATGGATATGCTCTCTCGCAAAATCCAAACGCGCCCTTCGATGGGCTGGGGAAAGAGCTGGGCCTCTTGCCGCGACACGAGGCCTTAAATCATATTCTCTGAGGCGATTTCTTATTGTCTGAGTGCTAATTTGCACCTCATGAGTTTGCTCAAGCTGATTTTGAAGGAGGCGGGCGGTTGCAAACCATTGTCTCAACGAAGAAACTCTCAAGTAACGTTCTTGAATGGCAGTTGTTACCCGTGGTCTACCCTGTCCTGGTCTTCGGACATTCATACCTGTCTCCCTGAATCGCTGCAACATTCTGGACACACTTGTATGGGAAACTCCAAACCTTTCTGCAATTCTTGTGTATGTCCACCCTTCTTCTCGCAAAACTACCGCTTGGGCACATTCCTCTTGGGTCAAATTGCGTGTTTCGCGTTGCATAGCGATCGAGTGTAGAAAATTAAACGAAAGAAAAACTATTGATCACTAGAATTGATCGAGAACAACTGATTTTAGAATGGAGCCAATACATTCAAAATCTGATAATATCATCTTTTTTTATTCCTGCTGGGAGAAAACATCTGTATTGAAGAAAAACGTTGAAAGTGGATAACATATGCATGCATAATTCTGATAAAAATAATTATCATTGAAAAGAACACCTTCAGTTGTAGAATAAATTTGAGATTTCCATAATGTGCGCAGTGTAGTTAAAGTTAATGTTCATGTTCTGAATTTTAGAATAAAACAATTATTGATTTAAAAAATATATTGCGTTTACCTTAAGTGAACGCCTTTCCCCCTGTTTACCCTACGATCATTTATCTTAAAAAATTGCACTTTACTTTGAATATCAAAATAACACCTCCAATTGGAAAACTGTTTAGCTCATAATGTTAACACAGTTGCTGAATTTTGTTGGCCACGCTGTATATTAAAAGAAGAATCAAGGTATCCAGAAAACATTCAGGAATTTTTTAACCTAATAAGAGGAATGTAATAAAAATGTAAGGTCAGAGCAGAGGAAATGATATTTACTTATATTAGAAAATAGGACAAAAAATCTAGACGCATCCTGAACAAAGTCTTAAATAATGGGAAAACCGGTAATCAACAAATGGATTTAAAAATTAAATTCTCAGATACATATTCATAATTCATTCGAGAGTGACGATGACTGTCTTCATCTTGAAGAAGAAAAAAACTAGTTTTTTGGAGTCTTAGTAGTGAAATATATGCATAATTAATTCCTAAACGAGTAAAACTATTGACGTAAGACCAATCTCGAAAAGTTTTTCCGAGAAGTCAATTTTCCACCTCTACATAGTTGTTTGTTGTAGCACAACAACAACAGTCCATAGAAAATTCGTTTCGAGAAAAAAATTAATTATATTTCAACCAATCATGGATTTGAGAAAATGCAAATAATATTGGTGCTTTCACTAATCTCAGCACAATGGGTATAGTAGGATTGAGTTTTATGAATTGGACAATGGACAATTTTATCGGATTGAAAGAGATTGAATTATATTGATTGGATGAAAATTCTGAATGTGCGCAAATTTTTTCCGACATCGATATTGGGTTATTCCCATATGTTCCCAGTTTTTTACTCAGACAATTAGAGAAATTAAAAGAACGGGTTTCTTTGCATTAGGAAACAAAATGAGACACATGCATCTCACATGAATTTCAATGAGAGCATATACATTTCTTCATAAAACACAAAATAAATGAAATATTGGGCGGCAATTTATTCAAGGTCGCACATGTTATATTTAATTATGGAATTCTCGATCTCGTTCATATCATATGAATTGATGAGATAGATTTCAAAGTGAAATTGGTAAGATTTGTGACGAAATACACTTCCCGAGAGAACATAAAAAATAAGTTATAAAGTCAATGTAGAGTTAACTTCCATTAAAATTGAGATTTTCAGAATGTGCGTTAATATTTTTGCGCAGTGTATTTTCCACGTGAATAGTTTTTCATGAAACATGATTTTTATGTAGAGTTTTCAGTTATACTAGAAATATCGAATTTTGACGCCCTCGAAATCGACAACCATTGAATTCCACTTCCGTTTTTGATTGCGAATAGTTCTCTGTTTAACAACGTCAGGATGGCCGAGCGGTCTAAGGCGCCAGACTCAAGGAAACTTGCCTGCATAACAGGTTATAGGGCGTTCTGGTCCTCTCTGAGGGCGTGGGTTCGAATCCCACTTCTGACATATATTTTTTGCTATGAAATGGTTCACTATAGATATACTTCCTACACCAGTAATAACTTTCTTGAAGCAATGGTTATAATAATAAAATAATGATGTATGACTGATTGAACTTGCCGGATGAAAAGCACTGTTTTGCCTCTGAAACAGGCTGAAATATTCAAGTTCGAGTTCAACACAATCTTGATGGTGTCGAAGTATACAAATAGCCTCTGTTGGCGCATTTGTTAACGACAAAAAAGATGTAAACATAATATTTCACCTGAGTGCCAATTACTCAAATGATGCTATAATCAGCACTTCGCATGTACTGACAGTTATGCAATGTTTTCTCACTAGAAAGTACTGGTCTTCACGGGCTAGAAGTCAATATCGACGACAAATTGAGGAAGTTTCCGTCTTGCTGTGTTGAATTCTGATAGATTGTGAGATATAAGGTCAACAGCCTGTGAAGGATGAAATATTAAATAATATAGATGTAGCGTGGACTTATTTCATGCTTGCATGTTGCATTTGTAACTCAGTATCAGGTAGCATATGAGTGATCATAGCATACAGAAGTTTCCTGTGAATAAATATATTCCTGGACAATCTAGACTTCACTGGGACAAAAGAATAAGAAACTGAATCAGAGATGCATTGCATTTACTGATATAAATATCAACAAATGCCTTAAATTGAACTATTCACACCATCCATCGGAGAAACTAAAAAAGTTCCATTCTTGTCGAAGAGATGAAGATGCTGACCTTGGTTTCGACCTTGTCATGACCTCCGTCAGAGCAACATATCTCACTTCCCACAAAAACAAACTTTTCTTTAGTTTCTCTCTCAGAGTTTTTCGAATATCCTGATTATGCTCGACCCCAAGCTAAGGTTTCTGGGGAAGAATTAATAACATATTCATAGTAATTAATTCCCAAATAATATGAAATTAATACATACCTCAGCTTGGATATTTAACACTTATGCAGCTTATGCTACCTAACCTCCGTGCAATTTGCGCTAATTGACTTCAACCTTCACAAACATTATCGAAATACAATTTTGCACTTGGCTGATATATCAAGTAGGTATGTAAATTAACTGCATACTGATAACTTTGGGGACATTTGCATAATATTTCATGCATTTATATTAGATAATGATGCGTCAAATAACATTAGGAATCAATTATAAAATGAATTTATTGAACCACAATAATATAATAATATTCGTTTATACAAATGCTTGATTCTTGATATTTCCTATGAAACTACTACTGGAATGATTGACTTTTCGGTTTCTGTATATCTCTGACCGTATCTTTTTCAGTTGGTTCTATTTTTAGCAAAATAGAATTGAAATTGTACCATCTTAGAGTGGAAAATCGAATTTACGAAGTTAGAAAATTACAGACAGACATATCGACTTTATTTATTAGTATAGATATGCTGGAACTCATACAAGGACAGTTTTCCAATTATTGAAAGTCAATTCCACGAATACCAGCGCTAATTGAGTCATTGTGAATACTTAAAATCATGTTATGGTTTTTTAAACTTGCAATATCTTCTTAGAAAATTGAAAATATTTTTATAACGATTTCACCAACTTTATATTTTCGTTGGAATTTGCAATTTGTGAAACGCAAATCAGACCACACGAAATAGAGATAAAAATACCTCAAAGTTCATATTTCTCGATTGAAATTGAGTTAATACATTTAGGTAATACTCAAGTACTAACCTTATTTCAATGAGAATGTTAAAAACACGATATTTCTCAACAAAGACACTTAGTTTTGTCCGAAAAATCTGCAATTAAAAAGCCATTTTCTCCCAGCAGAATAAGTTCCTTCTTCGATTTTCCTGAAGATTAGTTTGTAAACACTAATAACTTATACATATGCTCCTCGTTATCCCAAAAATATCTCATAAAGAATGGTTTTTCCATTTTCTCCCTGGGTTTTCACTCATTTTATGATAATTCAACCTAACCTAACTCATTTTCTATGAATATTTCACAGTGCTTTTGAGAAGACGATGCCAGATTGTTGAATTTCTCTTTCCCAGAGTTATGTTATAAAAGGGGGAAAGTGATTATTTTAGGTGTTTTTCTTCGATATTGTGATGATTATGTGAAGATTCTCAGTGAATTAATGCAATATTAACCGTGTAGTGTCGAGTTTATAAAATTCCAAGAGGATATTGTTTAGATAGAAACATCGCCAAAGATTATTTTGAAAAATGGTAGGTATAGGAAAAAAGTGTTTCGTTAGATGAGAGGAATCTACAGTTGAAATATAAGTACAAGTCAAAGACTCACCCTCTATACTGTAATGAACAGAAAACCCAAAAATAATCAACAAAGTTGTTTATTCTTTGGTAAAGCCATCACATATTTAACGACTCATTGGGACCTTTGGTACTGTCTAGATTTCTTTATGAAATTTAGTGAATTCAAAAACAGAATGGTAAGTTAGGTCACCGGTCAGCTTCAACAGGTTATGTCAGAAAAATGTAGCTTGGAAAGAGGAAGATGGCATAGGAACATCGAGTTATATTCAATTGTGATCGAAGAGTGTTCGTACATTAGATCTACGCCATAGAATGTTCGAAATTCAAACTGCTCACATATATCTATCGTCAAGAATGGATAATTTTGCTCTATTTGAATGAAACATTTGCGAATGAAAAAAAGCTGGTAATCGTTGTTTAATAAAGTGAATGTGCAGTATATTCAAATTCCAATCGAAGTGAACAAAATACTGATATCCATAATGATAAATGATTTCAACGAAGACGTCAGCCAACCCTATTTTTCAATTGCGTATAATGGAGCATGCTAAAGTGTAACGATATCGAAGACTAATGGCAAATGGACATCATGCATTAAAATAAAATGATCCTTGATGTTTTTACATTTTGTGCGAAGTTATTAATTATTATTTATCGATTATAGATTACGAAAAAAGTAGCCGAATATCGATGTTTAATGCAATCTTATGTAGTGAACAGTTAACCAATTTTTGTGTGATATGAAAACCATCCAAAACGTATGTATAATTCAATTTGAAGTAAGAACATATAATTTATCTGCAGATATTTTCATTGTGGAACTATATCAGCCACCCAAAATATCTAAGCAAAAATTAAATTAAAAAGAAAACGATTTTTATAAATGAAAATCGAATACACAGTTTTATAGGTACTAATTCCACAGGAAAACTGGTAGATGAAGTTTATATAGAAATTGAATACGAATATAATAAAACCACTGTTGAAATTATTTATGGATAGTTTGAACAATAACGAAAATTGAAATTAAATTTTGCAATAATTTTCAATAACCAACGAGTTAGAATTGAACGACCCGCTGTTTATGGTTGGTAATTCGGATATATCATCTTGATTATCAATAATAAACCTTGAGAACTCAATGAACATAACAAATCTGAGGAGAAAGAATCCTCTCATTCTATTTAATGAAGAAAAAGGCCTATTTGCAAATGATAATCTGTATATTTTCATCTCTTAATACCCTATTAAATTATTCATGTTATTTTTTTCTTCATGCAATGTTTTTATTGTTTATCTTCACAAAAACTCAAATATCATTGAAAAAAATGCTTACGTCCATCGGATAACTGAATCTCTCTCCATTAAATTTTCAACGATTATTGAAAATCTAGAATGAATTTATTCCGAGCGTTCAATCTCAATGAACGATGCTTGGATTATTTATGAAGCACCATTTATTGATGTTAATTCCGTTTGAACTATTTTTATAACCTATAATACACCTCGAAAATAGATCATGCATACATAAATTCCATGAAATATTTCGTTCAATCACTCTGAATCCAGATTATTCCCCTGTGTAGATTTCTATGATAGTATTGATTTTTCTTACTGTTTTCTCAATGTTTTCATAACTGAAATTGAAGAGATAACTTCAATCATCCATTATTTCATAAGATCCTACTCATTGTAAGAGGAAATATTTTTTTCACTAATTTATCAGCCTGTATACATCTGAGGGGATAGACAAGAATTTTTTGATCCTCGATCTATCAATATCCGTAAGCATTAAGATAACAAATGCCATAAAACAAAACTGGTCAAGAATATTACAAATTTAAGAAATGTCTGCATTAAAAATCAGTTGATGAAAGTAAAATTAATATTTCAAACGTTTTATCGATGCAATAAGTGACAGGAACCATCAACTTTTGCCTGGAATTAGAATGGCCTTATTTTGAATTATACACTGCGCAAAAAAATTAACGCACATTATGGAAATCTCAAATTTATTCTACAACTGAAGGTGTTCTCAATGATAATTATTTTTATCAGAATTATGCATGCATATGTTATCCACTTTCAACGTTTTTCTACAATACAGATGTTTTCTCCCAGCAGGAATAAAAATAGATGATATTATCAGATTTTGAATGTATTGGCTCCATTCTAAAATCAGTTGTTCTCGATCAATTCTATACTCTGTTCAAATATAAGCGACTACGACGTAAACAAAGTCGCGCACACGAAGGATGGGCTTGCTTCAGGTAGAGACTTGCTTTCAGGGCTCCAGGGTCGGATCGAGGATAGTTCACACAATCATATAAACCCCCATACATTGGTGAAAATTTCATTTTTATGGACGATAATGCCAGACCCCATCGTGCGCGCATCGTTCAGGAGTACCTTGAAGAGGTTGAAGTCTCTCGAATGGAATGGCCAGCAAGAAGTCCAGATCTCAATTCGATTGAGCAGGTTTGGGACAACCTCAATAGAAGGCTGAGAAGTTCAGAACATCATCCAGCTAGTCTTAATGACTTAAGAATCCAACTCGGAGAAATCTGGGAAGGATTAGATCAGAACATTTTAAGATCACTCATCTTGAGTATGAACCGTCGTTGCCGAGCTGTAATTAACGCAAGGGGTGGAAATACCAAGTATTAAATCACTTATCAGCATTTCAGTATTTTGAAAATTGTTCATTTCTCTTCTTTCACATAAGATTCGGTGAAATCCTGAATTTTTCTTCCATTTAATGTGTCTTGTTTCGTTCGAAACCTTCGCGAGAGAACATAAAAAATAAGTTATAGTCATTGTAGAGTTAACTTTCATTAAAATTGAGATTTTCAGAATGTGCGTTAATTTTTTTGCGCAGTGTACTTTTGAAGAAAGACTACAAATTCTATCTAGCCAAAAGGTTTCGAAAACCAGCTTTTTTACTCATTAATTAGCAATTTCCAATTTATACTAATGAATAAAATTGAGGTGTCTGTCTGTAATTTTCGGATTTCTAAAGTTGACCTGAATTCCACTTGAATAATGACCACTTTTGCGTTTAGCTGCCATATTGAAAATGGTGAAAAAGTTCTACGCGTTATATTTCGAAAGTCACAGTCGAAGACACATTTTTATGACTATTTCTTAGATCATATCATCATTTGATCATGAGTTTGACAGCGAACTGCTACAACTAGTAAATACATAAATTTTTAGCTCAATTTTAGTAGAAGCGTCACAAAAAACCACAACACACTAGACTCTAGAGCATTGAGGTCGCCGAAAAAGCGTAAAATTATTGGTCGAATTTTTGTTTCTTATTGGGGGCAGATATCCTTGACAACCTCGTTTTTCGGTAATTGCATCCAAGTCTTCAAGTGTAAGGAGCATGAACAAAATTGGAAAACTGGAAGGTCAGAATTTGTTTTTTCCGAACGTTGAGATCGTTATCTCTTCAAGGAAATCGTCTTCAAGCTGTTCTGAGATTTCCGGTTTGATAATCTGGATTTTAAATGCTTATTTATGAACTTTGATCACCTCGTAAATATTTCGAGCATAATTGCTAGAATTTTTAGTTCAATATAGATATTTCAGAAGAATTATCCTTATATGTTATAATTGGTGGTTCCCAATTTGAAATGGAGACAAGCAGCCTGGGTTTCAATCTGGTTTATTGTACACATAATCCAATAGGGTGATCATTACTGAACTGACTATGGAAATCAACTGACGATTAAAGATTCGTTTTCAAGGTTACAATGATTTAAACATTTCCTAATACATTTTGAGTCAAGAATGGGGAGACAAGATCGAAGATGAAAGCGGAAGCCATGTGCCACTGTTTTGGCCATGAATCATTCGGCAATGACCTCCTTCAATGCAATAAAAAATACGACATGTTTTAGTATAAGGACTGAACGAGAATAAATTCGCTATCACAAAAACGCTTATATCTTTTCAACCACTGGACCGATTTCGAAAATCAAACTCATTTTCGAATCATCTTCTAATTCTTATGAAAACTGTTTTCACAATAAAAAAACCAAAACTATTTTTCACAAAATTCATGGATTTTTTCTGGAATTCTTCCCATCATGCTTCTTATAGTATTCTCAGTCACTTCCTGGGATGCTGTCTTCCACTTTTTGCTTGAATTCCGCTAATGTTTTCGTTGATTTCTTAGTCTTCTTCAATTCTCTTTTTACCAGGGTCCAATATATTTCGATTGGCCTGAGTTCTGGGTAATTTGGTGGATTGGCCTCTTTGGGGACAAAAACCACCTCATTAGCATCGTACCATTCCTTGGTGGCCTTGCTGTAGTGGCATGAAGCTAAAGCTGGCCAAAAGAACGTTGACACATCGTGCTCACGTAAAAATGGTAAAAGTCGCTTCCTCAAGCATTCCCCGATGTATATCTTCGAGTCAACAGAGCCTTGGACAACGAAAAATTTGATCCTTTTCCCACAAGTGCAAATTGCTTGCCAAACCAGGAATTTTTTAGGAAACTTTGCTTGTTTCTTCACGCGAAATTGTTCGTCAACATTTCCACGAGAATCTGCAGTATAAAATTCCTGACCTGGAAGTTGCCAGAAATCAGCCAACATAGGTTTCGTCGTCCATCACGCAACAGGAAAAAATTTTCAAGAAATCTTTTTTCAATTTCTTTGCTCTTGATTTCGCTTCTTGATTATTCACAGCGTTCCTGTCTGGCACTTTCTGCACTTTGTATGTTCTAAACCCACAACTCGACTTGATTTTCTGAACGGTTAACTGCGAACAACCCACTATTTGGGCCACTTTCCGTCCTGAAAGGTTAGGATTCTTCTGAAAAAGGCTGATGGCTTTATTCACTTTTTTTGGGCTATGAAACCCCTTTTTCCTCCCGGTTCCTTCCTTGCGGTTAATTGTAAGATCTTCGTTGAAGCGCTAAAAAACTCTTGATACCGTTTCCGGACAAACGCCAGCTTCTTTTGCGATTTTTTTGAAGCTCCATTTTTGATTATTTTGAAAAAGTTTCACTATAAATTCTCGTGTTTTCACTTCGCTTGTCATTTTGCGACAGAGAATAGGGAAATCTGTAAGATCTGATCCGCAGTCCAGATCTGTAACAGATCTGGACTGCGGATCGGACCGCCCTCGCCGATCTGGTCCGTCGCGGATCATATATCTATGAAGTAAATGTTCCACATGTTTCTGGCGTTCATAACAAAGCTAACTATGACCAAATTTTGATTTTTTCTCAATTGGTTCAAGAAATATAGGCGTTTTTGTGATAGCGAATTTATTCTCGTTCAGTCCTTACTATTGATTGCCTCGAAAATATTCGACAACTTTTTTAAGATTGGCAATTAAAGAGAAGAAGACCAAGAATACCAAAATAAAAAAGTGCCTACATTTCATAACCATTTAAACACTAAGCCACCCTATTCGTCAGGCTTGCATTTTCAACTACAAAAACTCTTGTCGACCGTACCAAAAAAAATTCAATACAAAAGGAAACTTTTTATTAACGACTTCTCAAGGAGTCAATGACAATATGTCATAATTCAAATGACACACTAAAAAAATAAAACTAAGATAAATACAATTATATCAAAAAAAATGGAGACTGGTAACTTATCACTCTTTCCAAAGATTTAATTACCATTCAGTGTTGAAAAACATAAACTGGCCACTGCAAACTCTTCTATACCCTCCAGAAATTCATGCACATTAGACTTATTGGATTTTCATTAATAATAATTTTTTTCATCATCAGTGACTTGCTTTGCTTTATCAGACGATTCTTTTTATTCAAGCCATAATGTTTGCAAATGTTTCATATAAGGGCATCACAAGGCTTAACATGGAAGAGCATAAGATCCTTCCATGTCTATTAATGATATTTGAAGGAAAGGCAAGAAGATCTAATTCAATCATGATCCTGAGAATGTTAAAGAAAAATTTGTAGTTTTTTATTATGCCAATATATTTTCTTGAGAATTTTAAGGGAATCAAATCAGAAACACATTCTCATTCTTTCCATCTGTTCCTCAATCCTCATCCTCTTCGTTAATTTACGTATTTTTCCATATCATGTTTCGAAGAATATACGAAGAATATATGAATACACATTTAATACACTTTCCTAGAAATTTATTCCTTCACGATGTTTCGGCACTCACTTGGGTTTTAGCAACCAGAAAAGTTATACTGTGAATCGATACAGTACAAAGAATGATATCAAAATATACTACCAGTTGTTCTCGTCGATTTTCAGTCAAGTTCATGAACAATAATTGGTAACAATTAACTTGTATACGTATGCTCCAATTAATCAAACATAACCTATAAAACGCCGGTGTTAAGAATGATAACATAATTTCATACTCACTTGCATTAGTTTATCTTTAAGATAACAAATTGAAAAAATCAAATGAATCACTTGATAAGATTCAAATATATAAGTTCGAACCACAGCAACGACCACTGACGACTAACTGTAATCACGAGCGAACCACAGAACCACTCGCGACCATTTGGATATATGGCCGCGTCTAATGCACCTTTCCCACTACTCCAAACCCACGACAAAGCGAAATTTTACGGACTTGCTCTGCAGTCTGCAACGAGAATAAAAGAATTACCATTGAAGCAAGTCGTTCGAATGGAAGATTGAACACCCGATGAATATCTTCAGGTTCAAGAAGTCTGTAAAATTGAAAGAAATCGCGTTTGTAGATATAAGAACAGGTTTTTTCAAGGTGCCCATTTTCAATGATGGAATTCAAATTACGGCAGTGGTCGAAGTTCACTTTGGTCTTATTTTGATGTTTATTCACTTATTTTTTCAGCGAAATCGGTTTCCCTTCATTGAAATCCTTGTGAATTTGGGATATATGGGGATTATAAATAATGTAATAACGAATATGACCCTGGTATCATTTTTCCCTTAAACAATGCTGGAATGGTCAGATTTTATTTTTATTGTTTCCTTTGACGTCCACGCAAATCTGGGACAATAATAAAACAATTATTACAACAGTTTTCATGAATTCATGAGTCCATACAGAAATCATAGATAAAAGAGATTGTGGCACAAATGAAAAACATAGATTATTTTCTCTATGTTTGCACTACACATGACATCTAGTGGAACATAAGCGAAGCAGACTCGAGCGAAGGGGGAAACTCGTTTTTAAGTTGTAGCACCCGATGGAGGTCACTAGATGGCGCCAAAACGACGTCCTCCTGCCTCCCGTGCGTCTAAATTTAATCCCTAGAAAAGGGAATTGCGATCCACGGCCAGCCGCGACGTCGAACGTCGAACACCGACTCGCCCAAATTTCCAAGCCTGGAGTGTGAGTCGAGCGGACTTGCATCCTATCGATTTTTTCGCGATCCTTACAAAATTTCCGCGAAAGACGTTTGTTTTTTCGTTTTGCACAACACGACCGCGATCCCCTACCTTTTTTTTCGCGGGTGCCTTTGATCCCGGTGCGGTTTTTTCCGAAAATATAGGACACCTCGACTGGGCCGGCTCACCGAAGGATATATAAGGTAAGCCTTTGCGGATTTTCGTTTTTTTTTCTGGGTGTTGAATTCCACCAGGTCAAGTTTTCATTCAGGGTTTCTTTGAGAATAATTGCGAATTTTTCGGTGTTAAAATGACGAGATTCAATGTGGAGTCCCTTTTCTAACCTAGAATCTGAGGGGTTGCAACCCCCGGCATTGAAGGGTGATTTTCACCGCCCTTAATGGCAGATTATTATATTTTTTGGTCTGTGCAGGAGTTAATAACATGACAATCGTCGGTTTGTGGTTAAATAAACAGCCTGGATATTAGGTGTGTTTGAATTACGTATGTTTATTAATAAACCGATGACAATATTATAAGGAGCGTGTCATGTTTTCCCTGACACTGAAGTATTGCATTCTTTTTTTGGTAATTTCGAAACATAATTAATTTCTCTGGCACATACATAAATTGCTTTTAGCAATGCTCTGTTTACCTAATTTATTAAATTTGCCACAACCCAGTTTCTTTGGGAAATGTCTTCGATTTCCTAGAAACCACATTTTAGAAATTTTCTCCTTCGTTATTCTCGGTCAATTATTATTGTTCCTATGGAAAAATATTGTAATTCTTCAGTTAATTTCACACATAAAACAAGACTGTCATGTTTTCCCTTCGTGAATATTATATATGACTATCGAAATTAAGATATAAATTTTTTAATCCCTCCAATTTTTCACAAATCGTGCTAAAGAATTCACTATACCTCGAATATCACCTATTTTGATTAATTCTTCGGAAAAACACCTTTAAATAATTGAAATAGGATTTTTGCTATTTTAACAATATTTGTTGTCAATCATTTCGATATCCTAGTTTTCATACATTTTTTGTAAATATTGAAATAAATATCAAAAAAATATTTTCTCAAATTTTCCACAGAAAAATGTACATTTATAATATTTTGTAAACTGCAATAGCTAACAATATTAGTTAATGCTTATTTAGTGGCAAAAATGAAGTAAAATAATTATCAAAGTGAAAAAAACTTTTGGAATAATTTCAAATGGGGTGATCTAAAAAGAATTAAAATTTTCAAATCTTTCCATTATCGAGATATATTTTTTATTAAAAAAAAAAGATATTTCCAGAAGTACCTGTAACGAGACTTATTATTCTTGTTCCGATTCCATGACATTAGATAATTTTCCAGTTAATTTCACATATTAAACAATCTTATTTCTGACTAACGAAATTAAGATATAATTCTTTCAACCTCTCTAATTTTTTACTAATCGTGCCAAAAAATACACAATATTACCCTAGTCGTACCTATTTGGATTTCATCTCAAAGTCTACGAAAACACACCTTTGAATTAATTAAATAGGATTTAAGCTATTATAATAAATAACAATATTCATTGTTAATTATTGCTATACATGTACATATACCTTCAGAATCATTGGCCATTCTAGTTTCGAACATTTTTTTCATTTGAAATATTCAAACCTTACCAAAAAAATATTTTCTCCAAATTTCCGCAGCAAAATGTACGTTTAAATTTTTTGTAAACTGGAACCAACAACTAACAATATTAGTTACGGCTTATTAAGTGGCACAACTGAAGTAAAATATTTATTGAAGTGAAAAAAATTGTTGGAATAATTTCACTGGGGGACCATAAAAGAATTGAAATTTTCGAATAAGGATAATTTGTTTTTAATTATTAAAATCCACAAAATATTCTTTATGATCCTAAAAAAATTTTTTTTTAAAATTCACTTTGATACTTTTTGTCAATAACTTGTTTAATTGACGTAAATCATCCTAATATTCTTCTTGGCAATAATTTTAAACCAATCGTTTTCACATGGCCCACCCGAGGGGCGGATAAAACTGTACAGTGTGACTTTAATGCAGCATGATGTTGAGGGGTATTTAAATTAACAACCTTGATGAGTATAGCACATCGTAACGGAAATTGGCTACCACTAGGGTATCATTGGCTGTGATGAGTAGCAATAATTAATGAGATGTCAATTTGGGCGCAGACTGTATACACTTTATTTCAATATACATTGAAGGAAACTATTTAAAATTAACAGAACACACGTCGGAAATTTCGAAATAATGGAAAATTTCGTACCTAAGAATATTTCGATCTTTGGTACTTCGCAATTTTTTTAAATATTTGCATGTTATTGATATTTACTCATAGGTTTAGAAATGGCGAAGGCGCTAGGTTTCTGAGTAATTTCATTGGTAATTATAATTAAGAATACAGCTCATATAATTTAACTAGCCGTATGAAAAAAAATAATTATATTATTGCTTGTTCATGATTGGAGAATTTGTACGCTAGTTACGTTGAATAGTTGACTCCACAGGTTCATTAACGCCATTAACATTTGGCCGAAAGAGTTGAAACCATTGATTTTATCTATATACTGCATTCACGTAATCCCACATGAATTATTACATTATAAGCACAACAAGTTGTATAAAAATCAATATAATGACTGCATTTACTTCGAACCCCGGCCTTTCAAAAATGCCTTCATTGTCTAAACCATTGTTGAAGGAATAAAAAGAATTTATAACTCAAAAAAAAATAGAACAACGACATGCTGTTATAATTTTTTTTTTCAATAAATTTTACTCCAAATTATAAATCAATTCAAAAGCTGTTCGAATGGAATCGAAAACACTGGGTTCATAATAATTTGTTTTGGCATTAATGTGTTAAGTACGATCAACGATAATTTGTTTTTCATAATTCGTCGTATCTTGGATACGAAGTCAAGGTAAGTGTTCTCGGAAGAAAATACACGTAATAAAACAAATTTTACGCACCTATAAGATTTCTTTATCTGACTGAATGAATGAGTGTTACAATATTGTCGTTGTTGTTCAGCATTATGCGCATATTGGGTTGGTTCTCACTGATATAAATTTATACTTATACAGCTGAAGATGATATAGAAATAGGATAAACTAAATTTGAGGCAACTTTGCAATATCTTTTGAACAAAACGCAAAGATTTTTGTTTCTATACGCTCTTATAGGGAGAAGTGTCGCCTGATTGTGAAATATGAAAAGTAGGTATAGCGAAAATATTAGAATTGCTATGAAAATTAAATCAACCGATGTTGAGTAATATCATGATATTTTTTTACAATTTCAAACAATCTTTCTAATTATATCATAAGCTGAAAGTGATTTTCGTTCAATGAGATCGGAAAAATCGTACTTCAAAGAATCAATAATCCATTTTTTTCAATTGTTATAGGAACCAAACTAACCGATTGTTAGTAATCTGGTTATAACCCACTTAGGTATACATAAACACGTCTTTTAATGTTATCGGTGGTTCAAAAAGATTCTCAAGTGTTGAGAACGAAGAAATCGCTAACTGAAGAACGGAATCGCAAAAACGTTTAAATTGTAATAGAAATCAAAATGACCTGTATTTATTAATCTCAATATATTTTTCTTATTCCTCATAAATTGTTTCAATATTATTGATAGTTAAAAAACATAATCTACTTGTCAGAGAAGAGGAATTGGATTTTGAAAAATCGAATAGCGAAAAGTCTCGAATTTATAAAAAATGAAAATCAACCGATGGCTAGTGATCTGTTGGTGATTTCTTCATTCCTAAATTCATCTTTCGATGTTATCAATCGTTCAAAAAAGTTTCGGACAGTGAGAGCGAAGAAATCTGATAATCAAGAACCTAATCCCGAAAAATTTTGAATTGTTATAGGATTCAAATGGGGCTATGTTTATTGATCTCAATATATTTCTCCCATTCTTGACATTTGTTTGAATGTTATTAATTATTAAAAAAAAATTATCTAGTTGTTAGAGCAAAGGAATGGAATTTCGAAAAATTGCACAGCGAAAACTCTCGAATTGATATAAAATTCAAATCAACCGTTGGCTAGTGATCTCTTTATGATTCCTTTCAATGTTATCGATAGTTCGAAAAAAAATTCGGACAGTGAGAGCGAAGAAATCTGATGATGAAGAACCGAATCTCGAAAAATTTTGAATTGTTATAGGAATCAAACGGGGCTATGTTTATTGATCTCAATATTTTTCTCCTATTCCTTGACATTTGTTTGAATGTCATTAATTATTGAAAAAAATAATCTAGTTGTTAGAGCAAAGGAATCGAATTTCGAAAAATCGCATAGCGAAAACTGTCGAACTGATATAAAATTCAAATCAACCGTTGGCTAGAGATCTCTTTATGATTTTTTCATTTCTGAGCTCATGTTTCAGTGTAATCGATAGTTCGAAAAAATTTTCGTACAGTGAGAGCGAAGGAATCTGATAATCAAGAACCGAATCTCGAAAAATTTTGAATTGTTATATGATTCAAATGGGGCTATGTTTATTGATCTCAATATTTTTCTCCCATTCCTTGACATTTGTTTGAATGTTATTAATTGTTAAAAAAAATTATCTAGTTGTTAGAGCAAAGGAATGGAATTTCGAAAAATTGCATAGCGAAAACTCTCGAATTGATATAAAATTCAAATCAACCGTTGGCTAGTGATTTCTTTATGATTCCTTTCAATGTTATCGATAGTTCAAAAAAAAATTCGGACAGTGAGAGCGAAGAAATCTGATGATGAAGAACCGAATCTCGAAAAATTTTGAATTGTTATAGGAATCAAACGGGGCTATGTTTATTGATCTCAATATCTTTCTCCTATTCCTTGACATTTGTTTGAATGTCATTAATTATTAAAAAAAATAATCTAGTTGTTAGAGCAAAGGAATGGAATTTCGAAAAATTGCATAGCGAAAACTCTCGAATTGATATAAAATTCAAATCAACCGTTGGCTAGTGATTTCTTTATGATTCCTTTCAATGTTATCGATAGTTCAAAAAAAAATTCGGACAGTGAGAGCGAAGAAATCTGATGATGAAGAACCGAATCTCGAAAAATTTTGAATTGTTATAGGAATCAAACGGGGCTATGTTTATTGATCTCAATATCTTTCTCCTATTCCTTGACATTTGTTTGAATGTCATTAATTATTTAAAAAAATAATCTAGTTGTTAGAGCAAAGGAATCGAATTTCGAAAAATCGCATAGCGAAAACTGTCGAACTGATATAAAATTCAAATCAACCTTTGGCTAGAGATCTCTTTATGATTTCTTCATTCCTTAACTCATGTTTCAGTGTAATCGATAGTTCAAAAAAGTTTCGGACAGTGAGACCGAAGAAATCTGATAATCAAGAACCGAATCTCGACAAATTTTGAATTGTTATAGGAATCAAACGGGGCTATGTTTATTGATCTCAATATTTTTCTCCCATTCCTTGACATTTGTTTGAATGTCATTAATTGTTAAAAAAAATAATCTAGTTGTTAGAGCAAAGGAATCGAATCTCGAAAAATCGCATAGCCAAAAGTCTCGAACTGATATAAAATTCGAATCAACCGTTGGCTAGTGATCTCTTTATGATTTTTTCATTTCTGAGCTCATGTTTCAGTGTAATCGATAGTTCGAAAAAATTTTCGTACAGTGAGAGCGAAGGAATCTGATAATCAAGAACCGAATCTCGAAAAATTTTGAATTGTTATAGGATTCAAATGGGGCTATGTTTATTGATGTCAATATTTTTCTCCCATTCCTTGACATTTGTTTGAATGTTATTAATTGTTAAAAAAAATTATCTAGTTGTTAGAGCAAAGGAATGGAATTTCGAAAAATTGCATAGCGAAAACTCTCGAATTGATATAAAATTCAACTCAACCGTTGGCTAGTGATCTCTTTATGATTCCTTTCAATGTTATCGATAGTTCAAAAAAAAATTCGGACAGGGAGAGCGAAGAAATCTGATGATGAAGAACCGAATCTCGAAAAATTTTGAATTGTTATAGGAATCAAACGGGGCTATGTTTATTGATCTCATTATTTTTCTCCCATTCCTTGACATTTGTTTGAATGTTATTAATTATTAAAAAAAAATAATCTAGTTGTTAGAGCAAAGGAATCGAATTTCGAAAAATCGCATAGCGAAAAGTGTCGAACTGATATAAAATTCGAATCAACAGTTGGCTAGTGATCTCTTTATGATTTTTTTCATTTCTGAGCTCATGTTTCAGTGTAATCGATAGTTCGAAAAAATTTTCGTACAGTGAGAGCGAAAGAATCTGATAATCAAGAACCGAATCTCGAAAAATTTTGAATTGTTATAGGATTCAAATGGGGCTATGTTTATTGGTCTCAATATATTTCTCCCATTCCTTGACATTTGTTTAAATGTCATTGATTGTTAAAAAAAATAATCTAGTTGTAAGACGAAGGAATGGAATTTCGAAAAATTGCATAGCGAAAACTCTCGAATTGATATAAAATTCAAATCAACCGTTGGCTAGTGATCTCTTTATGATTTCTTCATTCCAAAACTCATCTTTCAATGTTATCGATAGTTAAAAAAATTTTTCGGACGGTGAGAGCAAAGAAATCTGATAATCAAGAACCGAATCTCGAAAACTTTTGAATTGTTATAGGAATCAAACGGGGCTATGTTTATTGATCTCAATATTTTTTTCCCATTCCTTGACATTTGTTTGAATGTCATTAATTGTTAAAAAAAATAATCTAGTTGTTAGAGCAAAGGAATCGAATTTCGAACAATCGCATATTGAAAACTCTGGAATTGATATAGAATTCAGATCAACCAATGGATAATGATCCCTTTATGATTTCCTCATCCATAAACACTTCTTTTAATTTAATCAATGTTGTTGGTTATAGTGGGAACGGAGAAATTAGTTATTCGAAAACCAAAAATTTTGAATTGATATAAAATCCAATATAGTGATAGTGAGAGAGAAAAATTTTGAAGATTATTTTCTTCCTTCGTCATAACTAAAAAGAAAGAATAATCCACTAAGTGATTACGTCACGGAGTCATTGATCTTCCGAAGAAGTAACCCATTTTCACCGACAACACAATCCTCAACGACCCAGAGATGACACACAATTTCACTACGACTCATGTCGCAGAAGAAAGTGCGAATCGACTGTTTCTTCTATTCTAGAAAGTTCTGGACATCAGGGAAAGTATACCGAGCAACGTTATTCTTTCATTCGTTCCTCTGTACCCACACAGAGTTCAAAGACTTCAGGTAGGTTAGGAACGTTTATATCCAATATTAATTAATCTCATTTAGTTTACCGATAATTGAAGCTTTGAGGAGTTCGCATGGCATGTGCCGTTAACTCGATACAGATGTGTGCATCGTTAGCAATAAATTGATGGTTCTTTTTATTGCGGTTTGAGAGGCCAATAATAATTTTATTGGAATATTCTCCAGGCGTAAAAGTCTGTCCGAAAGGCATAAAGGCTAAACCTTCAGCTCCAACGCAGTAACACTCCCCGTGATTTTGAACAGAAAAGATTCTTTTTATCTATCAAATGATACGAGGATATATTGAAAAAATCTTAGCCTACTATAGAAACAAACAAAATTTAAATGTCAAAATATTTAATTTCTCAACATATTCTCCTCTTAATTGAATACATTTATTACAGCGAATCTGCAACGTCTCTAGACCTTTCAAAAAAATGTTTCTTCTTGCTCTGCGAACCAGTCGTCCACAGCTTTTATTACCTCCTCGTTGAAAGAAAATTTACGACCTTTTAAACTTTTTTTCAGTTGAGGAAAGATATGGTAGTCGGACAGAGCGAAATCTGGTGAATACGGGGGGTGTTCTAGTAATTCTAACCCTAAATCACGAATTTTTTGCATGGCAACATGAGATTTGTGTACTGGAGCGTTGTCCTGTAAAAAAAACACCTTAGGATAGCTTTCCGCGTCTTTTCTCTTTAATCTTTTCTCGTAGAGTGGTCAGTAATGTCGAATAGTAATCTTCAGTTATTGTTCTACCCTTATTCAAAAAAATCAATCATGATTACTCCATGGCAATCGCAAAAAACTGAAGCAAGAACTTTTTCAGCAGATTTTTGGACACGAAACTTCTTAGGTCTTGGAGAACCAGAGTGTCACCATTCCATCGATTGTTGCTTTGTTTCTGGATCGTAGAAATGTACCCAAGTCTCATCCATAGTAACAATTCGGTTTAAGAAGTCTACATCGGTTTCAAATCGAGCACAGATCGAACGCGATGCTTTGAACTTCAAAGTTTAAACATTTGGGGATCCATTTTGCAGAAATTTTTCTTATGTCCAAATTGACGTGAACTATATGATGAACGCGTTAGTATGAAATCTTCAGAGCTTCAGATATCCGTTTTAGCCCAATTCGACGGTCTGATAAAATCATGCCATGAATTGCATCGATATTTCCGGGGACTGACACAGAAAATGGCCTTCCCAATCGGTCATCATCTTCCATGGAAAATTTACCTCTTTTGAACTTTGCAGTCCAATTTTTCTCGGTCGCATACGACGGACCTTTATCACCAAGGGTATCAAGCATATCTTCTTAAATCTGCTTACCTCTTAACCCTTTTAAATACAGGTACTTGTTGATGGCTCGATACTCCAATTTTTCGATTTTACAATTTCGGTGGATATCTTTACTTTATTTATTGTGTAACTCTGGTTTACTTTTTTGACGTCGAACTGTACACTGACACTTCTAATAAGTTATTGTTCGTTGGTATGGTATCGCAATATTTTATTTATGCATGGAACTGGTCTAGGCTAACTAGATATCAATACATTCTGATTCTCGTAACATACATATTAGCACAACCAAACTTATGGAATCACACAGTTTTTCAACAAATATAAATAAAATACGTATTCCTAATGAAAATTTCTTTGAATATAATGATATAAAGGGTTTTCCAATAAGAAGTGTTATTTTGAATAGCCTCCTATTCCGGAAGATGTCATTTTTCGACATTTGACGATACACGATTCAACAAACCCTTTGAAATTATTAAAATTCACTATAGGAATGGTGAAAATTTGGCAGAGACAGTTCGTAAACTCGAACATACAGAAATTGGCGAAAAATTTGAGCTGTTGGGACAAGTTACTGATTAGAAGAATAAAACCCGTGCACGTCTCTCAAAAGCAGCCGAAAATATTGCTGCTGTAGCTGAAACTGTTGAAAAAACCCTGGTTTGTCCATTCCTCGTCGTTCTTTGGAATTAGGCATTCCACAAACGTCATTACACCCCATTTCGCATAAAGATTTGGGTCTTTAGGCCTATAAAGTTCAGTTAACACGAGAACTCAAGCCGGCCGATCATCAACAACATCGTGTCCTTGCTGATTGGGTCCTTGAAATGCTCGAAAATGATCCAGAATTCCATCGAAAAATCATCTTGAGTGATGAGGCCCATTTCCATCTCGGTGGCTTCATCAACAAGCAGAATTGTCGCATCTGGGGCTCGGAAAACCCAAGAACTACTGTTGAAAAGCTGGAGAAACAGTTACGGTGAATGAATTGCGCTATCGAGAGATGATTCATGAGTTTTTATGGCCGGAATTGGATGGTATTCATCTGCACAACGTTTACTTTCAACGAGACGGCGCTACGTGCCACACAAGCAACGAATCCATTGATCTTTTGCGGGAAAAGTTTCCGGACCGTGTTATCTCTCGATTTAACATCTTGCGACTTCTTTCTTTGGGGCCATGTGAAAGAGAAGGTCTACGCCAAGAGCCCAGCGTCGATTCAAGACCACAAAGATGGAACTCGTGAGGCTATCGAGGACATAGGGCTGCCACTTTGCGATTTGGTTATGGAAAATTTCGAGAAAAGGATATGGTTCTGTAGTCTTGGTCGTGGTGGTCATTTGGCTGATGTTATTTTTCATTATTGATGGCATTCCTTCCTCTTCATAATGAAATGAACATCCGATCATTCATCTAAAAAATGTCAAAATAGCACCTCTTATTGGAAAACCCTTTAGTTCATTTTCTTCTCATTTTTTTGGCGAAAAATTCTTTATGTTCGACTGCTTCATAAACACTTGATTCATGAATTCGTTTAGCGTCCATAATTGACTACTTTATTGGACATCACTTTATTGGACACCACTTTATTGGACACCACTTTATTGGACTCAACTGTCACAGTCTTCTCTCGATTTTGCAATTTTCTTCGTTTCACATCACTTGTTATAGGCCGCATACAAATTTCCATAAGCACTTTTAGTGGGTAGGAGAGATTCTTTGGCACTTGTGGCCAAATTATTCACGCTTTCCTCTTCCGAACTATCCATTTTTGGGATTATTATGACGTTTGTCACAGAATTAACGAAGTAAACAACTTTGTTCAGTGGGGTTGCTAAGGTCGCTGATGGTTACTAAGGTAAGATAAGCATGTATTTATGGAAATAAAGCGACGAATATATTAATTGCCATTTCAGAAAATAATAAAATAATAAATAATGTCTGCAAGGCAGTCAAACATAAATCTTTGTATGCAACTCGTACATAATAAGGCTTATGGACTTGCCCAAATTATTGGCATGAAGACCTAATTTATGTACTTGTTACATAAATAGCTATTATATGAGTGAATTAAATAATCTAATTCAATTAAAGCAATGAAAAGACTTGGATGTCCTGATTGATGTCCAAGCCAATGAAAGTGAAATATTGAGGATGGGCTTCAATAATAGTGGAATAAACAAACTTCCAACGGGGGACCATGCAAAATCAACAATTTACTCACGTCGCACAGTATTACACAAATTTCACTTTTATCGACAGCGAAAAATGAAATACTCTCTCGATTACTTACAAATCTTCATCATTTGTTCCAATTGAAAAGACTAATAGAGGTAGACATCAGTCCCACAGAATATTAACTAAATTCAGACAGTTTTTGGTCAATTCCTTTAGGTCCCTCTAAATACTTCTAATTCCATCCAACATTCTTGGAATTCCAGAGTGTACATTTTTTATGTACATGACCTGCCAGAAAGTGATCGTGGATAGAGAGCTTTGGCCAATGAACCAAGAATCTAGCCGTTTTCAGAGACATTGACCGTGATCTTCAGGAGGTGAAGGAATTCTGTAACTCAACGTCGATGGATCGTACCCATGAAGTTTTTAACATTGAATAGTTGAGAGAAAACGAGATTCTTGGATTAATGTCACTGCCAATTATTTCTTCATCCCAAATTGTCGATTTGCCAATTTCGAACGTTCCCAGCACTTGGATATGGCAATTAGATCTCATGTCAAAACACATTTGATCGTTCTTCATCGGTTCAGTTTATTTCATGTCTCTTTGAATTAGCGAATTTGAAAACTAGGTTTTGGCTCATTTATTCGGAAAATTTGTCAGATCTTCGACAGAAACAAGTTCTTTAGAGGCACCTGCTTTATAATTCGATGTGTAACTTATTTTAGATTTATTGCTTCTTCTATTTTCCTCAAAAATGATCAACGGAAAACGGAAAAATGTACAGGGTTGGGATAAAGCCTTTGACTATACCCTAAATGCCTAAATAGTCAAAGGATAAAGCCCACCGTTCACTCCTTGAGAAATAGAAGTGTTGGTGTCATTAGAAGGATTTTGCGAACCCTATAACTGAAAAGAAATGGTTTGGGATAGAAATTTCCAGCTTCCAAACAATGTTTCTTATATTCACCATTTTTTCAGGTATTTGGACTTGGACATTTATATAAATCTGTCCAAATACCTGAAGAAGTGTTTCAATATTTAGAAAATATGGACAAGAATGAAAATCACAATACAGTACAACCGCGGGACAGTATCACCTTTTGAATCGTAGTAAATCTCCATTCAAAAGTATGGTCTCTTTATTTCAAGAGTAGGTAAGTACCCTAATTTACGACGTAAAGACTTGATTTTTTTTAAATTGAAGTTGAAGAACGTCCCGAGGGCAAATAGTTATCTTTTTTTCGATTTAATTAGTTTTTCAATTAAAAAAACCAGGGTAATCGTTAGATCTGGGGTTATTGAATATGTTTTTCGTTTATCATGAGTACAAGCTATATTTTTGAAAAAATCATCTTGAAAATTTTTGTAGTTTATAGAAGATTAAATTGCCGAGGGCAAATAGTTGCGATTTTCTCCAAAAAATGATGAATAACCGTCGGAAAAAAATCATTAAGTTAGTTTCCAAAACGCTGAAGTTCAACCTGTTTTTTTTAATTGAAAAACTAATTAAATCGAAAAAATCGCAACAATTTGCCCTCGGCAATTCAATCTTCTATAAACTACAAAAATTTTCATGATGATTATTTCAAAAATATAGCTTGTACTCATGAAAAACGAAAAACATATTCAATAACCCCAGATCTAACGATTACCCTGGTTTTTTTAATTGAAAAACTAATTAAATCGAAAAAAAGAAAACTATTTGCCCTCAGGACGTTCTTCAACTTCAATTTAAAAACAAAATCAAGTATCTACGTCGTAAATTAGGGTACTTACTCGTGAAATAAAGAGACCACTTTTGAATGGAGATTTACCACGATTCAAAGGGTGATACTGCCCCTTAATATGAACATGCGTTAGTATGAACCACTCCGTAATGTGAACACAACATTTTTTGTATTGACTACTCTGTAATATGAACACAATATAATTTCGTTAATATGAACTTTTTAGAACGCTAGTAAAAAATTTATATCTATTCATGACCCCCCCCCCCTGAAAAAATGTATAGCCCCCCTTGAAAAACTGTCTGGATCAGCCAGTGCACCCAGAAGTAGTTGATGCTGTGGGCAAAACAGAATACTCTGGATTTGACTGAGATACTGACCCTGAAAAACATACAGGAAAAAGCTGTTTTATTGAAATTTGCTGCGAAGAAGACTCGGTCTAATATTACATCATTCTTTTCTACAAAAGAATAATCATTGTAATCAACTTTTATTTTTTAATACATGAGGTTTGTTTTCGTTCAATAAATTTTTGTAACCTTATTGGTGGGTTTCACAAAGCGTAATCACCGTTGATTCGAGCTTGATCTAGAATCAACTCGATTTGTCAGTTCAAAAATATGAGAATCAAGCAGTGGATCTCGGATCACCGGTGATTACGCTTTGTGAAACCCATCATTATCATTGATATTCATGTAATCATTAACAACTAGAACCTAGAAATCATGTGAAAAATTACTTTTTATTGACCTTCGCAAATATTAACGGTCCCTGTTACATGAACAAGCCAGATTTTTTCGTGTTCATATTAACGCGATTGTACTGTATTTCTTATTTTCTGAGCTACAAATTTCAAGTGGTTTTCAAAAAACCGTTTCTCAGTTCGATTTAAATATTGCTTCCAAATGAAGAAACTATTTATAGCTTCAAACTCAATTCATTCGTATGTTCATGAAATTATTGCTTTTCATGTGCAAATGGCGAAAAATATTGTGTTTCAGGAAAAATTTAATGACATACAACATAAATTATTTTTCATAAAAATAAATCTTCATATGGTGATTCTTGATTGACGCTTTTCCTTTCGTTTTTATTTCAATACAAACGCAAATTAATAAATCATATTGAACAATGCAATAATGTAACACACCATTTTCCCTCTCAGATTCCTATAGAATTATGTTTCTAATTGGTTTTTCATCGTACTTAAAGTCCAAAGTGCAGTCTTGAAACACGCTATTCTCAATATTGATATGCAAACCTTTCCAATTTATGTTAATAATTCTTCGGCTAAGTAGATTATTAAATAAAGAATGGGAAAAAAGTGATTTAAACAGGATACCTCTCTTCCCTTTCAGCAAGTTCAATGTCAAAAATGAAAAATAATGGGGTTTACATTCTCCATCGCGAGATACTTGTGGGATACCTTGAAAGAAGTACTTCCCACTTACCATACTAAAAAATTATCAATAACGAGTAAGTTCGAACGCATTTTCAGCAACAGTGGCGTACAAGGAGGATGAAATGGTGTTTTGACTCCAAAAATTATTCTTTTTCAATTCAGTTCTGAGTAAATTTCTTTTTTTTATTTTTCTAAAACTACATGTTCAATCTAGCTGAAATTTTGTAGTGGGATGCAAAATTGAACTTCCTTGTGAATGGGATTTTTTATTATTTTATGTTCGACTGCTTCATAAACACTTGATTCATGAATTCGTTTAGCGTCCATAATTGACTACTTTATTGGACACCACTTTATTGTACACTACTTTATTGGACACCACTTTATTGTACACTACTTTATTGGACTCAACTGTCACAGTCTTCTCTCGATTTTGCAATTTTCTTCGTTTCACACCACTTGTTATAGGTCGCATAAAAATTTTCATTAGCACTTTTAGTGGGTAGGAGAAATTCTTTGGCACTTGCGGCTAAATTATTCACGCTTTCCTCTTCCGAACTATCCATTTTTGGGATTATAATGACGTTTGTCACAGAATTAACGAAGTAAACAACTTTGTTCAGTGAGGTTGCTTAGGTCGCTGATGGTTACTAAGGTAAGATAAGCAAAAGCACACTCAATGTATTTCTTGAAATAAAGCGACGAATATATTAATTGCCATTTCAGAAAATAAAATGTCTGCATTGCAGTCAAACATAAAGCTTTGTATGCAACTCGTACATAATTAGGCTTATGTACTTGCCCAAATTATTGGCCTCGCTCGCTTTGCTCGCTCTGCCATAAACTTTGGACTCGTCCATAAAGACCTAATTTATGTACTTGTTACATAAATAGCTATTATATTATTTTATTCATTATATTTTTATTTTTATTGTTTTTTTTGTTTTCTCGGCATAACTTATTGGAATATGATTCTGTTGTTTCTTGCCTTGGGTTCAGTTTGGCTTCGAGGTGGTCCCATATCAGAATGTAATATACAAGGTGTTTCAAAAAAGGGATAAATGTAAAGCTTTAATAAAAGGTTTTTCAATATGAAGTGTTATTTCAATTGTCCGCTATTTCGGTAGAGGTACACGTTTGAAGCTGTCATTTTTCGACATTTGGCTAGTAGAAACTACGCCAAAATAAAGATGGAACGATACAAGGTTCAAAAACTCATTGAAATGATTAAAATTCACTATAAAAATGGTGAAAATTTGGCAGGGATTGTTCGTAAAACTCGAACATTTTTGAGTCGTCGTGAAGCACCTTATTGAACCGCAATACAGAAATTGGTGGACACTCGAGCTTTTGAGACAAGTTAGTGATGTGAAGAATAAAACCCGTGCACGTCGCTCAAGAGCAGCCGAGAATAATGGTGCTGTAGCAGGAAGTGTTGAAGAAAACCCAGGTTTGTCCAAAAACCACCTTTTTTTTCATCACCCTGTATTTCAAGATTAACTCCGATGAGGTGGGAATTTTCTTTCACCATTGTACTTGATATAAAAACATCAATACGGCCGAGAGTTTTTATCCACTTCCTATGAGCAGATTTTTTTTTATGTAATATGAAAATTATTTATTTATGTTATTCTATTCTTATTCCAGCATAACAAAAAATCTGGTCATAGGAAGTGGATAAAAACTCTCAGGTGGTCAAAAATTAACAGTGCTGTGCCTAAGGTGGCGTAAGGACACAGTAACAAAGCCTACACAGAACACAACTGCTTACTCCGAACTCGGCACAAGTTACAAGCGAAGCTTGTAACTTCAGAGGGGTCTCCAAAGGAGACCCAGGAGTAGTCAGGATAAACAATATATCATATATCATATCATATCATATGTTCTAAAAACATTAAACAAACACCTTGAATCAATCCATAAATACAGGGTGTCCATTTAACCCTCCTTGAGAATAGTTTCTATAATAATGGATCACCCAGTATGAATTCTGGTTATTTCAGGCTTTTTCGATGTAACAACAACATATCTAGTGTAATAGTTCATTTTGTGAACGGTCTCGCTCTGAAACTGACATATTTTATACTTTCAAAATTATGGATGACCCTGTATTCGTAACGATTTTCGGTCATATTCCTCTATATGTGGTTGCTCCTTGGGGATGTAATGAAATGTTTCTTGAGAAAAATTGAAGTTCATTCGATTCTGTTCCCAGATACGGGCGTAGTAAAAGTGGGTAATTCTCAACTTGAACGCCCTGTATCTCGAAAACTAGTCATAGGATTGAGTTGGGGCCATGGACACTTTTGATCAGTAGGCCGAGTACTACATTATACCAAAATTTTAGAAAATTTGACTGAACGCCATTTGCCATAGAAAAAGTGCGGGGTCCTTTGACCAGAAATCAAGCTGTCTCCGAAAACGGCTTTTCGATGCCATTTTCACTTTGAAATAATACAAATTTTGGGCATCCCTGAATCGGGGATCATCGAATACCTTGTTCTCCAGACAATGCTCACCGTTCTGTAACGCAGGCTCTGATCTCCACCTGAGTATCTGTGAATCATATTTGTGACCTAGTTGCTTACCCCACTGACCCGGACTTTTATTCTCTCCACCAAGAAATGCCGTTGGTCGTCCCTCCGGAGATGATAACGTGTCCGAGGACCGCAGTCGCATCACGATAACTTACGGAGACCGAGTGAGCCAAGAAAAAGAAGAACGCGATCTGTGTTATTTTTTTTTCGTTAGATACGAACGGTAAACGAATTTTTCCGGTGCCGTTAACGAGCGGTCAGTTTTCCGAAAGTTGTGACGGTGAAAAGGCGAGTTTTCTGGTTTTGCAGAAGGATACAGGGTGTTGACACAAATCTGTCGTTTGGTGCAGCTTTCGTTTTAGGTAAGTCGCGAAAATTCGCATAATTCAGACTAGCGTTTTCATTTTGCTCGAATGTTGGCGATTTTCTTATTTTGAAACGAGATTAATTGTCTTAAACGATTAGGTTGGGGTCACTGATGAGGAATTTTTGGTCAAACTCAATTCTCGATAACTTTTCCAAGAAAAAATTTAGCATTGTATGATGACAACAACTTTTTACAATGCCTAGAACCTTGAAAATTTCTGAATCTGCTCAATAGTTTTAGAGTTATTCATTTTACCCGACTTCGCCAGATAGAGGGTGATGTTTTTCGAGTGTATGTATCGGGTGTTTTTTAGAGTGATAGATTTTTAAATTGAAATAAAACACAGTTGAATTAAGATTGAAGTCATTTTTTTTTCAAATAAATAAGACACAAATCATTTGCCATTATAAATAATGACAAATGAAATGTGAATACGAACTAGGTCTCCGATACTGTTCACCCTACCAGACCGACTGAGAATCGCACCGACTGCAGTTTCGTCCTATTAGGACTCATCAGGGTGGAATATCTCAAAGTCGACGCTGGATGGAAAATCTTTTCGTCAAGATATGGACATCTGGCGCCGCACTATTTCGATGAGAAATTAATGAGCGACATCTATCCACCTTCAGAAAAGACCCCCCCTCGGTGATTGAACGAAATTTTTCATTTGTCATTATTTATAATGGCAAATGATTTGTGTCTTATTTCTTTGAATTATATAGGTAGCTGCCTTCCCAGCAGATGATCCCATATCATCATTTTCTCTGTTCATTTTTTTTTTATTTGAAAGATAATTTTTTGACATTTATATTTTGAAAATAATTTCCGGCATATGTCCACCACGACTAGCTGTGGAGCTAGTGAGAGCTAGTGGAGTTATAGTGAATGGTGCTCGTTACAGATCGATGATCAATGATTATTTGTTTCAAAATTTGAATGGTATCCACCCAGAAGTGTTTCGGTTCCAACAAGATGGTGCAATACGTCATGCTGCTATCGTAACAATTGTTTTATGGAAAGGAAGATTTGGCGACAACAATATTTCGAGAAATGGTTCAATTAATTGGCCTTCAAGATTATGCGAAATGACTCCAATGGATTATTTTCTTTGGAGTTTTGTCGAGTCATTTGTTTATGAATGAAAAGGAGGATAATGTCCCTAAGTTGGAACAAACTAGGTGGAACTACTGTACAAAACTGTACTCAATAGTTCTTGCTAGGGAGTAATATAAGTTCTGCCGTTTCAGTTGGTTCTCATCCCAGGATAAGGCTATATGTCTCTGATGACGGCTAATAAGCCAGAAACCGGTAAGGCATTGTCTTCCTGTGGTGGTGCCACCTGGTGGTGTACTTTGGAGATTAGATCTCTACCAGTTCATTTGTTTATGCTCATAAACCAGAAACAATAAACGCTTCGGAAGCCAACATAACTCGTGTTATTGCTGAAATAAGGCTTGAATTACTCGAAAAAGTGGTCTAAAATCGGTCTCATCGAATGCGGTGGTGAGCATATGCCGGATATTATTTTTGAAACATAAATGCCATAAAATTATCTTTCAAATGAAAAATTTGGATTCAATCTTAATTTAAATGTGCTTTCTCTATTTCAGTATCGTAATGAGTTCATTACAGTACTAAAAACAGTGCTGTAATGAATTCATTACAGCATCGTTTTCAGTAACATTTTTTGTTTTGTGGTTGTCAGCAATGACTTCCGATCCTTTTAAATTTCAGCAGACGTCAATTTAGAAACGTCAATTTTCGTATTTCCTAACATTCACACCAACTGCCAAGATACAATATGAAAGTCACTAGGACCTATAATTTGAAATTTTTCGTTGAATTTCACAAAATTTGATTGAAATAGAGAAAATATCGTCTAATACTCGTTGCAGAATGCAATTCCAACACTCATGCGTTCGAAAACTCGCTCCTTCGTCGCTCGTTTTCGAATTTCGCATTCGTATTGGAATAGGAGCCCATTCTGCAACTAGTTTTAGAATATACTATTATCTCAATTCATAATTCTACAAACATATAATATAACGTGTATTCTAAAATGTTTTGAAGGCGGGGACAAATGAAAAGTACGCAACATATTTTTAATGCGAAAAAAACATTTCGTAGTAGATCAATGAATTTTAATAACATAATATTATATTGATTTGGGGAATTGTTTTTTCTTTTCAGTTGAACGTTCTTGCAGTCATTTTTTTTTCGAAATGGCTGAATCCACCTACAAGGTGGATGAACGATATCTTTCAGTGTACCATTTCCAATTTAACTCCTATTTTTTCAAAATTGACATAAATGGAATAGATATATCGGTTCGATTTTAAATCTCCAGGAAAGATCCAAGTCCCCTCAGAGCTACACACAGTGTAACAGCCAAATGGAATAAATTCGATAACGAATAAATGAGGGCGTGTTGGGAAAAACGCTCGGACACGTCGATTTGTAATTTTAAATGCGCATATTTTTCAAGAAAATAATATTATATAGGGTGTTTCATGTGACCGTGGCCAATACCTACTTTCTCATTTCAAATGCAACCCCCTGTATATTATTTATTTTTTTGTTTCTTCAGAGAATTCTAGACACAATTCATGCACAATGTCCTATACCTATCTTTAACTATTTCGGAAGTATTAAGTGTTTTTCAGATTTATTACAAAAATCAACGTTTTAAATAAAAATTATTTTATTTCACAAATTCGGTACATTACACTTAAAACCTAATAAGTTATACTGATTATTTCTTAGTTAATAAAAAAAACAAAAAAAATATTAATGTCATTGTGGGAAATGTTCAAAATGCTCACCGCAAACGTCTTGGCAAGATGCTAATCTGGTGTAGAATTGTCTTCTAACGTTACTCAACATTTCAGGCGTGACTGATCTAATCGCAAGCGTGATTCGATTTTTTAGATCGTCTAAGTTGAAGGGTTTCGTTTCGTATACAATACTTTTGACATATCCTCACAAAAAGAAGTCTAATGGTGTCAGATCAGGAGATCGTGCTGGCCATTCTATCGATTCGCGCCTCCCTATCCACCGATTTGGAAAAATTTGGTTCAAGTACTGCCGGACATTGATTTGGTAACCATATTATATTGGCACTTGTGGATTTGCTGGATCAGGATATAAGTTTTTCAAAGTTGGTACGACATTATTTTGGAGTAGTTCTAAATATTTTTCTCCATTCAAGTTGCCGTCAATGAATAAGGGACCTACGATATGATTTCCAACAATTCCTGTCCAAACATTAACATTTTCAGGATATTGCGAATGTTCTTCTCTCATTCAGTGAGGATTCTCATCAGACCAATAGCGGCAATTTTGACGATTAACATGACCGTGTAGTGTAAATGTATTCTCATCAGAAAACAAAACATTTTTTGATTGGATCACATTGTTATCTAACATTGCCATCATTTGCTCACAAAAATGCGTTCTCCTATCAAAATCGTCTTCTATGAGCTCCTGAGTTGCCATCATTCTATAGGGATGCATCTTACTTTCCTTTAAAATTCGAAATATTGACGTGTGGCTGACGGTGAACAGCGGGGCTACTTTTCGAACAGAATTATGTGGGCTTTCTTGAAGCTCAAGCATAATATCCAATTTCGTATCACCACTTACTACTGCATTGGCAGCAATTTTTTTTATTTGTCTTACATGACCAAGCTCTCGAAACTGCTTTTCTATTTTGCTAATTGTTCCTTGGGATATAGGCGGCAAATTTGGAAATTTTTCGTGAAATAAGCGAGAAACTTCTATTTGTGTCCGTGTGTAATCTCCATAACCAATCGTTTGAAGAATGGTTATTTTGTGCATTTCTGTGAAATGAACCATTTTTCTAGTATTATATTACGTACAGTTATCGAAATTCAAAAAACAATAGCACTCACACTGATCACTTATTGTCATGCAAACAGACAACGTGTTACTAAGGCTATGAGAATAAACAAATGTTTTTGTTTTTTTTAATTTCTTCTCAGTACTGGTTTTTGCTTACTTTCTTCATATCAAGAGGTAAATGGGAAATAAGTATTGAGTGTAATGTATCGAATTTGTGAAATAAAATAATTTTCATTCAAAATGTTAATTTTTATAAAAAATCTGAAAACACTTAATATTTCCGAAAAAGTTGAAGATTGTACATGAATTATGTCTAGAATTTTCAGAAGAATCCAAAAAATAAATAATATACAGGGGGTTGCATTTGAAATAAGAAAGTTGGTATTGGCCACGGTCGCATGGAACACCCTATATAATTTTATTTCCTTGAAAAATATGCGCATTTAAAGTTACAAATCGACGTGTCCGAGCGTTTTTCCTAACACCCCCTCATTTATTCGTTATCGAATTTATTCCATTTGGCTGTTACACTCTGTATGTATAATCATATATACTTCAAATTATGTAGCACCTGATTAATCCACTTATTCGTTCATCCATTTCGAAGACAAATAATGTTGGAATCGTGTTTCGAATAACGAATAATTAAGATGCTAATTTGCCCAAATTGTAGGTTTTATGGTCAATAGAGACGAATGATACGAAGGAAAGTAATAATAGAGTTTGAAATTTCCGACCCATAAAAAACAGGTCACTCACCTCGAAATGTTCACTTCAATGATCCATTGTCTCATAAGGGCATTTTTACGAAGCAAATGTTTTGGCAATGATGAGTTTAGTATGTACCAAAGGGAAATTTTGTCTACACTTACTTGTGAGAAAAGATACAAGTACGCCCCTGGCACTTACTGGAATTTCAATTTAGCTCTAGAAAAGTCAAGAACTCCCAATCGGCCGAATCAGTAGAAATAGTAGAATAGATTGGAATCGCCAGTGTCGTAGATAAAATAACTTTAAAAATAAATACATATTTCTGTAAAATAGTTTTTGTGAATAGTGAGAATAAAATATTTCGTGGTGACCATTTAATTAACCTGAGAAACGTAACAATAGGTAATAAAGGTATGACAATGACACCATCCTCAAAATATCAGCTTCGAGAGAATTGTGTAGTTCTAGTGGGTCTTACATTTGAAAGAAAATAAAGAGACATTAAAGAAAAACATTACGAGAATATTATACACTGCGCAAAAAAATTAGCGCACATTCTGAAAATCTCAATTTTAATGAAAGTTAACTCTACATTGACTTTATAACTTATTTTTTATGTTCTCTCGGGAAGGTTTTGAACGAAACACATTAAATGGAAGAAAAATTCAGGATTTCACCGAATCTTATGTGAAAGAAGAGAAATGAACAATCTTCAAAATACTGAAATGCTGATAAGCGATTTAACACTTGGTATTTCCACCCCTTGAGTTGATTACAGCTCGGCAACGACGGTCCATACTCAAAATGAGTGATCTTAAAATGTTCTAATCTAATCCTTCCCAGATTTCTCCGAGTTGGATTCCTAAGTCATCAAGAGTAGCTGGATGATTTTCTGAACTTCTTAGCCTTATATTGAGTTTGTCCCAAACCTGCTCAATCGGATTGAGATCTGGACTTCTTGCTGGCCATTCCATTCGAGAGACTACAACTCTTCAAGGTACTCCTGAACGATGCGCGCACGATGAGGTCTGGCATTATGGTCCATAAAAATGAAATTTTCACCAATGTATGGGGCAAATGGCACTACATGCTCTTCAAGAATGTTCCTCATATACTTATCAGCATTCATAGCTCCATTGTCAACGACCACTAGGTCTGTGCGAGCAGTCAAAGATATTCCACCCCATACCATAATCGATCCTCCCCCGAAACCAGTAGTATTCAGGAAATTGCACTGAGCATATCTTCCATGTGGACGTCTGTATACAAGGGAACGTCGATCACAATGGTAGAGGCAGAATCTAGACTCATCTGCGAAGAGAACCCTTTCCCAATCGGCATCTTCCCAATGGATATGCTCTCTCGCAAAATCCAAACCCGCCCTTCGATGGGCTGGGGTAAGAGCTGGGCCTCTTGCCGCGATACGAGGCCTTAAATCATATTCTCTGAGGCGATTTCTTATTGTCTGAGTGCAAATTTGCACCTCATGAGTTTGCTCAAGCTGATTTTGAAGGAGGCGAGCGGTTGCAAACCGTTGTCTCAACGAAGAAACTCTCAAGTAACGTTCTTGAATGGCAGTTGTTACCCGTGGTCTACCCTGTCCTGGTCTTCGGACATTCATACCTGTCTCCCTGAATCGCTGCAACATTCTGGACACACTTTATGGGAAACTCCTAACCTTTCTGCAATTCTTGTGTATGTCCACCCTTCTTCTCGCAAAACTACCGCTTGGGCACATTCCTCTTGGGTCAAATTGCGTGTTTCGCGTTACATAGCGATCGAGTGTAGAAAATCAAACGAAAGAAAAACTGTTGATCACTAGAATTGATCGAGAACAACTGATTTTAGAATGGAGCCAATACATTCAAAATCTGATAATATCATCTTTTTTTATTCGTGCTGGGAGAAAACATATGTATTGAAGAAAAACGTTGAAAGTGGATAACATATGCATGCATAATTCTGATAAAAATAATTATCATTGAGAACACCTTCAGTTGTAGAATAAATTTGAGATTTCCATAATGTGCGTTAATTTTTTTGCGCAGTGTAGATGCCTACTGGTTTATTTGAAACTTGCTTTTCGTGCATTCTTTTATATATTTCCGAATGTCTTTATTATTGAAACTATACGTAAAAATACGTAAAAATAATTAATTGATGCTGCAAACAAACTAGTTGTGGGTCTCATAAGTATCATGATTACTTACTCTACCTGTTTTCGTTGATTACTAAATTGTTTGGAAAATATCATTTCATCTCAATCAAGGCAAATATGGTGGAATCCTACGAGGAATACGAAATATTCTATATAATTTTTAATTGTTTTGAGAAATTCATCAAATTTCATTACAAAAATATTCATGCGAAAACAATAGGAATTGGGAATCTAATTGGTGCGCATGTTAATTGAATATTTGATTCATCTCAATTCTGAATAACCCGGAACTTATCTTGATACTCTTCATCAAATCTGTCGAGGTGCAAAAGTGGATTTAAAAATAACTGACCACAATCAACATTCTTGTTTTGTTCAAGGATCGGCCCCACTCTGTTGTTATAGTTTGGGGAAAAGCAAGACTGCTTTTTATTTCATTCCAAATTTAATTGCGCGAAATCCAAATTACTACTTTGTGGGAGCAGTGAATGAACGTTCAATTTCATGGGTTTTTCTTTATATACTGTGAGTAGATTGACCGTATTTTCTTTGCAATGGCCAATGGAAGATTTGCGAAGTCAATTCGATATGGAACGCTTTGGATAAATTCGAGTGTTTGACATCTCTATATATAAAACTTTATTCGAATACATCACCTGTGCTTTGTTTTGCTTGGGAACTTTCAATCGGTAAATAAATGCAAGATTTTTTTATCTTGTTGAAGCTTTCTGTTACATTTTAATATTACTAAGCACATTGAAATTTCGTATAATAAACTGTTAACAAGGTATATAAAAAACCCATTTTTAAGGCGACCTTTTGTAATAACAATATAAATAACACAACGAAGAGGATATCGTCCAATTTCTTCATAACATAAATAACAATCATCCGCCATCTTGAATTCCTCAATTTTGAAGAATTTCCTACCCAGAAAACCCCCATCAGATACCAACTGTAGCCGTCATCTTGAATTTTCAAATTTTAACATTGTCGAACCCAAAAACCCCCAGATACTAGTTTTGAAGGGAATAGGATCATAATTACAAAACTCATCCGCCATTTTGGAGCCGCCATTTTGTTTTTTTTTTCTATAACAAATATTTCATGATACATTGTCACCAGAATTATGTAAACCTGCCAAATTTCAGATCAATAGGACGATTAAAAGTGTGTCATATTTAGGTAGCAAGATTTGATTACAGATAGCCATACGGACAGACAGACACCGGGACAGGTGAAACTAAATAAGAGCTGGTAAAAACAGTGCATTCTAAACATTTTTCACACAAAATTATATTGATTAAGTATAGTTTTTGTCTTTTATGTATTTGAATGTTTTTGTAGTAACGTTTTTGTTTTACTTTAATAATTTAATAAATGAATGTTTGAGTCAAAACTGCCCTTCAATGGGTGAAAGAAGTAGGTACATTAAATTAGATCAAATTATCTAAAGCTATTTTAGAAATAATTCGTTTTCGTAGAACTCTCACACTCTATCTTGAAAAAACTGCATTTTCAGCATGATTATTTGAACTATATTTTTCGAAATCACTCAAGGAATGATTCCATCAAATTTGGTCAACTTTTCAACACCCGGTATCAACTATCAATGGATTGTATTCAAAAAATAAATTAATTTCCACGGGCTATTTTAATTAATTTTTTTTTCGATATAAAAGGAGCCGATGACAAAAACACAATAAGGAATAAAACAAGCAATTCGGAATTAATAATTGCACATGTGAGTGAGATCAGAATTTGTGAAATAAAGGATGACCCCGTAATGAATGAGAATGTTCTGTTTGTTTTTATGACGAATGATATTGATGATTTATCATTCTGGCATTTTCCTGACTGAAATTTTAATTGTTTTCATTGAAATTTGATATTGAAGTTGTGCGACTTTCGTGGGAATGTCTGAAGATCTTCTACGAGAAACGGGAAGTGCTTAATTATAGGGAAGAAGATTAGAACGTTTGAGCGAAAATGAGAGCAATTTTCCTGCAAGCGTTGCTCCCAGTGGCGGATTTACGATTTCAAGGGCCCTACGCTTCAAAACTTCTGGGTCCCCCCTGAAACATTTTTGATTTTTTTCAAAAGAATTTTTTAATTTCTTTAAAAACAAAATATAAAGTTCATTAAGAAGGGCGTTCAATGTAGTGTGTTTTTATTTCAAGTTGCATTTGAAAATGGTTTCACTTTGAAAACTGAAATTTTGTGGGTGAACTCAGAAAGGATTGGAGTTCTTGATGAAATAATTTTAGTCGATTTCATTCCGAAAGTTATTTTTTTTATTTTCAAAACCAGAAGAAAATGAGCCAACTCATGCTTCTGTTTTATTTCAACAGAAAGACCCATGAAAATAGTTCAACATCCGATTTAATGTGAATCTTCTGATAATTTCGTTCAGACAAACAACTTGAAATACGGAATTGGTAGAGAATGGCCGAATTCAAATTTTGGCGGGAAAAAATTCCTGCTTTACCCACAAATTGACTTATTTCATAGTTCGGCGATTTTCGGATAGAGAGCGCCATTGTACATTTCATTCATAATCAGAGTGATATTCATAGAACTTGATTGTGATAATGTATGTTCTATGGAGATATTCCATAAAATGGACGGTGGCGCCTCTATCGGCTGAGCTTTCCTACTCGCTTTAAACGCCGACCTTAATAAAATACAAGGTATGTATATCAAAACAAAATATAAAAGAAATCTTATAAAATAATCTTATAAATCTTAAAAAAGGGAAAAATACCACAAAAATTAAAATACAAAATATCTCTAGAATATCATATATGCCAATTTTTTATTGCGGCATCGAAATTAAGGAATAAATAAGATCATCACAAAAGATACAAGTATCGTAAAGCTGCATATCCGTTACCTACAAAATGAAAAATTGATTTTTTCTTATTTTAATAACAGCAAATTCTTTTATTGCAGAATTAAAATCGAGACTGCTCGTTATATAACTTTCGATAGAAAGTATTCCTAAAAACTGCAATCTATTTTCTGTCATAACAGTTCTATATTTATTTTTCATCCGAGGATGTAGTGTTATGGTATGGGCCGGGATATGTTATTTTTCACTTTACACCCCTAAGCCAAACAACATCTGGTCGGCCGTTCTGTAGCACATTCCTAGATTTTAGAGGAAATGCCGACAAATTTATGGAATTATGATGTAATTGTCAACATTGGAATTCGGCCGCCACCCTTGACGGAATTTATTGCAGGCAGACAAGATAAGTAGGGACAGTACGCTGAATCAATGGTGTGTTTTTTCCAACATCGGAGTTTTGCTCTGAGGATTTTGTTATTCATTGCGTTTCATGTGAATGTAATAATCCATAATGAGCTTCCTATAAAATATAGTATAGCCTGACTATTTTTTTTTCACACTTACAGGCTGAATTTTTATTATAGAAAAAAAAATTAATTCGATCGCCGGGGGCCCCTTTGGACCTCGGGGCCCTACGCTGCAGCGTACTAAGCGTACCGGTTAATCCGCTACTGGTTGCTCTTTTCACCGAAAAAACTATCAAGGATTGAAAATCCATAAAGCCATTCTAACCACTTTATCAAAATCGGGGCAGAGCAGTTAAAACGTTCAACGGTTCAGTATCAGCGAATGTCAAGACATAAATTCACGTCGAGAAATATAATCAGGAACTTTGATGTAAGAAAATCGCCTTTTACGTTGGCCTATATTTCAATTTAATGGCATTATAATAGTGTCTTCTCGTTCTAATCGATAAACGAGGTAAAATTGGCACAGGTTCGTACACATTCGCAAACTCAAGTAAGTCCAACTGTAAATTCAACATTGTTAAAAGAAATAAATTTTTTCCATCCATTCCAATGTCCAAATCGTGCATGTCAAATTTGTCGGTATTCAGACGCTCTGATTCTGAAATGGATTGCTAGTCTTTAGTTCTTTAGTCTAGCTCAGTTTGAACCTTTGAGGAACGAGAAAAATCTCTGCGTGCAATAGAAATGCAGCCAAATTTTTTACTCGAACATTTAATAGGACCCCCTTCATTAAAAGTTCAAAGGTACACCTAGAATGAAAAAACGTTTATAGAAGAATTATATATCATTATCTTGACCCAAAAATGAAAAAGGGGGAAGCTCAATCACAACACGCAAATAACTCACTTAGGCTCAATACGTGCACACAGTTCCGGCAAACGAATAGGGGAAAAATAAGAGCTGAAGCAGGATTGTACTAGGAAAATCTGCCCAGCATTGACAATTGACAATAATGTGTATTGTTTCAAGGAGAAAATATGAGCAGAGCATTAGATAACTCAATTTGATCGTATTCCTTCTTTTATTGAGCGATATCGATGTCTGTATTTTTCTAATTTTGAGACTAGATTGTCTGAAAAGACTAGGTTGGACTCACTCATCACAATCCGTGGTTAAAATACATTCTGTATAGGACAAAAGTGTTTGTTTGATGGGAGGAATCTTCAGTTGAAGAAAATTTACAAGTCAAAGACTCACCCTGTATATTATTCATCAAAATTTATTGTATAACCTTCAGTGAAAGCCCATTAGGACATAAAACACATTCGTCAACCAATAATCGAATCAAGAAAAACATTTTGAGCGAATTTTCTCGAATAGAAATGCTCGGACAGGTCGATTTATGTTTCGAGGGGGACAAGTTAAGATGTAGGTTACGGACGCATAGCGCTTCAACCCTTGCTACTACAACCCTCACCCCCAATTTTTGAATAGGGAAGATGGGGTGAGTGATACCTCATTTGAAAGGTATTTTTATACTGATTTCGGCACAGTAATTGTTTTTTCATTTTATGCATTAGTTCTCGAAATATTCTTAACTAAGTATTTGAAAATGAAGTGGTGTTTTCATGGCACTTGTAGTGTTTTTTTGTGAAAAATCGACATCTTGATTAAAGATTTCTATGTCAGTGGATTGGAGGAAGGAAGCCACAGTCATGGTTGTTTTGAAGCTCAAAATGTCGATTTTTCACAAAAAAACACTACAAGTGCCATGAAAACACCACTTCATTTTCAAATACTTAGTTAAGAATATTTCGAGAACTAATGCATAAAATGAAAAAACAATTACTGTGCTGAAATCAGTATAAAAATACCTTTGAATTGAGGTATCACTCACCCCATCTTCCCTATTCAAAAATTGGGGGGGGGGGGTTGTAGCAGCAAGGGTTGAAGCGCTATGCGTCCGTAACCTACATCTTAAGTTGTCCCCCTCGAAACAGAAATCGACCTGTCCGAGCATTTCTATCGAAAAAATTTATTTCGTCTGTAATCTCGCCTGTTTCGTTTTCAAATGGCCACCCTGTATATAAGATTCCACGAACAAAATAAAAGGTCAGAAACTCCATATTCGAAAAAAGCAAAGAAAACTCATGTTGACGTCTACAATTGATATTTATCAGTTGTCAAACCGATCGTATCCATAGTTCAATCACAGATTATTCTGTAGTTCAGAACACCGAAGTTGTCAGACCAATCATAATTCAGAGACAGTTGGTATTGTCGCGAAAATACGAGCTGTCTTTGGACTATGATTGGTCAGATTTTGAAATGAGTGGAATAGTCATGGTAATTAGCATAAATAAATTATGACAATTGTGAAAAGAACACAAAAGTCATGAGAAAAACTGCGTTGGTAACCTGTCTGAAATATAAATATAAATCTTGCAATGATTTATCCCAAAGTTCATGAGATGATAATTACACCTCTCATAATACGGAAATTACAATTCCAATTGTTAACTCAATGCTAGCAATAACTCGGTTATTAAATTAACGAAGACGTTATACCAAGTCCCCAAAAACAGAAAGCATAGTTGCTGTATTAACTCTTCATTTTGTTTGATACTAAACAGCAGTAATTACGTATTTTTAATGAACAAAGATTGGACTTGGTTCAAAGTGTGGATCACAATGTGAAACAATAGTGGAGATATTAAAAAAGAGCTTGGACAAGTAAGTAATAAATAGCTGCCTTCAACATTGATTAAAAGAAAAAAAATGTTCGCGAACAATTTATATTATTCGCGAATTATCTCATGAAATTATTACGGATTTTTCTGTTCCTTCTCAAGATCATTGTGACTTTTTCTTTGCAAATTAGAATCTATAGTTCATATTGATTTTTCCACCCTCTATAAATCAAAATGACGTTCGATATCAAGTCAATGACATTTTCCCTCAGATTCTTCAATGACACTTTTGTCTCGCCCTTCTGGTAGAAATAAAAATGTTCAATTGTATGTTCTTACCTTGCCAAGAATATAAAAGTGAAACAGGTGAGTTTTTCATAAAAAGAATTCTGCTGATTCAATAATACACAATTATTTTTCATAGGTTGAGACACAAATTCATTGAAATTAAAATACGAATTATCAAAAGAGTTATTGTTCGTATAAACAAAAGTGTACTAGTCACTTTTAAATAGGGATTATAAAAATCCTAATCATTAACAGCCTGTATTCAAAATATCACAAACTCGTCATCCCAAAAACTGAATAAATTGATTTTTGATTGAGGAATTGTTTCCATCTGAAAGCCAAACAGCGTTGGGCGGATTCTGTAATTGAATGGTGACCGCTCTGTCTGCAAATTTGATCAATCTCGCAAAGAATAAGAAATTCAAGTTAGTGTCTTCATGATTTGGTTAGTACTAGACTCATAATTCAGTACATTTGAAATTGTCTTTCGTTGTTCGGTTTTTTGGAAGATGTTAACAGAGCTTGGGTAAATGGTTATGTCCGGGTGCTGACAGAAAAAAAAAGACATGAGATTTCTTATCTGATTTTTTAGAACTTATGGGCACTGTTCATGCTTTCAACTGGGCTGAAAAAAACTGGTTTTCAATTGAATTTGCATATCTGTTCAATAAATTCCCTGGTGAATCACGAATTTTTTTTAAATGTCCTCCAAACGAACTAAAGCTTCTTACCCCCACTTCCAGAAAATGGAAGAGAGGAGGTACAAACCATACTTAACTTCGGAAGAATCAATAGTCTCCATCAAGTTAAGGTTGTAGGTTGCCATTTCAGTTGTAGTGTGGATTATTTTGAAATTTTGGTGAGTTCACATATTGAAATTTAAAATGAGCTGATAAAATTCAGGAGGGGAATGTCATATCGAAAAGAACATCAATATTTTGAAAAAAAATCGATTGGTCCTTCGGGCCGGATCGATTTTGGCGAAAACATTGTGAATTTGGTATTTTTAGTTTTCAATCATTTTTTAACTTCTCACATTAGTCTTTGCTTTTATCTGAAAAGATATATTGATTGAATTTGGAAATTACAAATTCAATCAATGATATTGGCATAAAATCATGTCGAAAACATAATTGAAGTGCTCTACTCCACATTATTTTCGGTAGAATGTTGTTTTATCGTGACCGTAACAAGACACGTTGACATAAGCAAACAAGGTCTTCTTGCAACAAGATTCTCTGACGTATTTATTTATCTTTCTGTTTCTGCAAATATTCAACAACTATTATTGATGAATCTTGCACGTGACATTTGATTCAACACAACAGCAAGGTAGTTAACGGAAAGAATTATAACAATAATTTATTTCAAACATTTATATGGCCACCTTCTAAAAGGAAACCCATAGATGTTTTCCACCATAAATGAGAATCTAACAGAGTGATTGAAGTTTCAAAAAAACCATTGGTCCTTGAGCCGAATTTTCACATCGATCTTGAGGAAAAACATTGGATTTGGTAACCATATAAATCAACGGTGTCCAACCTATTTCAGATGATGATTTATTGTTCGATAATTTTTTCAGAGATAGACCAGTTTATGTAGGTTCCCTAAATTTGTTTCATAAATAATTAATTGCCAATCGATTGTTATGATTTGAATGCAAATTAGATGGAAAGCTGGTATATGTTATTGAAATTCCTTTGTGAGAACTGATACATAAATAGGGTGGAGCCAAACCCAATCTTATGTCGGAGTTGTTTGTTTCTTTTTTTAATTATTAATTCCTTTCGGCAAATAAAGCTGTGATTTCGGGTTAAACAAGTTCTTCGTTTCGCGGAAATATTCCAGCTTTACTGTTCTCGAATCAGTTCTCGAATTGACCTTGCATAGCGATACTTCTTGTGTACTTATAGACCTATGGAGTCAACGAAATCTGGGATAGCTGTTTTTGTAGCAGATCAGCTGTCTGTCATTTTATTGATCTGTCAGTACAGGGTGGCCAGATTTCGAGGATTTAGTACCACAACTCTCAAACTATAAAAGATAGAGAAACAGTAAGATACATGTCATGTTCTCTTTTTTCGAGAAACAGAAATTGCTGAAAACCCCAAGTTGCTACAGCGTCCTGTTTCCGAGCTACAGGGCGATTTTGTTATTTGGTCCATTATTATAATTGGCTATAACTTCCGTATTATGGGATCTACGTTCCTTAAATAAACACATCTTTAGGGCCCTTTTTTGACCACTTTTCATCTGTGCTATTGGATTTTTTGTATGTGCTCAAATTTCGGAGCTATAACAAAAATTTTTTTTTTCAAATGGAAACCATAGTGGAAAATGATATTTCCAAATTGATCTTTCTTCAACGATTTCAAACATATACAGGGTGGCCATTTGAAAACGAAACAGACGAGATTACACACGAAATAAATTTTTTCGATAGAAATGCTCGGACAGGTCGATTTCTGTTTCGAGGGGGACAACTTAAGATGTAGGTTACGGACGCATAGCGCTTCAACCCTTGCTACTACAACCCTCACCCCCAATTTTTGAATAGGGAAGATGGGGTGAGTGATACCTCATTTGAAAGGTATTTTTATACTGATTTCAGCACAGTAATTGTTTTTTCATTTTATGCATTAGTTCTCGAAATATTCTTAACTAAGTATTTGAAAATGAAGTGGTGTTTTCATGGCACTTGTAGTGTTTTTTTGTGAAAAAATCGACATTTTGAGCTTCAAAACAACCATGACTGTGGCTTCCTTCCTCCAATCCACTGACATAGAAATCTTTAATCAAGATGTCGATTTTTCACAAAAAAAACACTACAAGTGCCATGAAAACACCACTTCATTTTCAAATACTTAGTTAAGAATATTTCGAGAACTAATGCATAAAATGAAAAAACAATTACTGTGCTGAAATCAGTATAAAAATACCTTTGAATTGAGGTATCACTCACCCCATCTTCCCTGTTCAAAAATTGGGGGTGGGGGTTTTAGCAGCAAGGGTTGAAGCGCTATGCGTCCGTAACCTACATCTTAAGTTGTTCCCCCCGAAACAGAAATCGACCTGTCCGAGCATTTCTATCGAAAAAATTTATTTCGTCTATAATCTCGTCTGTTTCGTTTTCAAATGGCCACCCTGTATATCATGATATACTTCCGAGTTCACTATATATCGAAAATTGCGAAAAAACAGTTTTCGTTCAACAAAATCCAAGCAGGCTTTGATTCTCTTCCTTCAAAACTGAGGCGGTCATAGAATTCCATGTCTTGTTTATTTTCACTTGTCAAATTCAATTCAGTTTCATCATTATTGTACCGTCTGGCGCTTCTAAAGTTCTCATAAGGGCATCGAATTCGATATCTAACAATCATTGTGAGCCGCAAAATTGATTCAGGAAATATCAGCTTTATTATTACTCAGACCAAACTTGTTGATTCTAGTTTTTGAATACTTAGATGAAACAAAAGCCATTAGATTATTCTGAAGCCTTGTGAATATACTTTTCTGCGGCTGAGTTCTTTCAGGATATCAAAATATATTTCAGATGCAATATCAGCGTCATAATTTGCTTTTATAAAACATTCTATTATATTATATTTTCAATATTTCTCGTAAGGCATTTTAGAAGCGCCAGACAATACAACAATGATGAAACTGAATTGAATTCGACAAGTGGAAATAAATAAGACATGGAATTCTATGACCGCCTCAGTTTTGAAGGAAGTGAATCAGAGCCTTCTAGGATTTTGTTGATCGAAAAGTGTTTTTTCGCAATTTTCGATATGCAGTGGACTCGAAAGTATATCATGATATATATTTTTAAATCGTTGAAGGAAGATCAATTTGGAAATATCATTTTCCACTATGGTTTCCATTTAAAAAAAAAATTTGTTATAGCTCCGAAATTTGAGCAGATACAAAAAATCCAATAGCACCGATGAAAAGCAGTTAAAAAAGTGCCCTAAAGATGTGTTTATTTCAAGAACGTAGATCCCATAATACGGAAGTTATAGCCAATTATAAAAATGGACCAAATAACAAAATCGCCCTGTAGCTCGGAAACAAGACGCTGTAGCAACTTGGGGTTTTCAGCAATTTCTGTTTCTCGAGAAAAGAGAACATGACATGTATCATACTTTTTCTGTATCTTTTATAGTTTAGGAGTTGTAGTACTAAATCATCGGAATCTGGCCACCCTGTACAATCACATCCTGAGGAGCAAATCTACTTGGTCTTCAACATTCTTGGGTGAGAAGTTTGTGTCCATACAGACTCTCGAAAACTTTCCTTGACGAATGTTGGAGCCATCTTTGGATCAGTAACTCTTCCAGTTTTTCTATGAAGAATGCAGGATATAAAAGGGTTCTTCTATGCTAGTCTTCCTGGAAATAAGGGGGAGAAGTGAAGTGAGCTGAACTACCCTGGATTCCTCAGATCTACAGAATTGATTCTGCAGGATCTGGCTTAGCTCTTGCCTTCTGTTTGCATGCATTGCTGAATGTGAAGTCCTGTGTATCAAATTTCTTCTCTCGGAATTTTTCGGAGTAGCAGATTAAAGCTTCGCCATCCAACAAAACAGCCACCTCTGTTTATGATCACGTCTAGCATCACTTAATAAAATTTAACATAATTATGTTCCGAAATAGATTGGCGAAAATTACTATAATGAAACGGCTCACTTGCTGTACATCAGTAGAGTGTGGTTTGTTCAGGATGTTGGACAGATAGCGTCTGTTTTTTATGTTGGGTCGGTGACCCTCTCCAGTCCTATTTCCTTGGGTGTGCGTCCTGTTTTTTTTTCGGGTTAGATCCAAGGGTGAGTCTTCCTCACTTTGTTAAGGGCGAATCTGTTTATTGCGTTCCGATGACCTGTGTTCTTGACGTGTGCGGATGAAATTGACAGCTATGCGTGTCATGTGGAGATGTTGCTCAGGATGTATGACTAACTTACAGGATGGTTCAATTAATTCAATCAATTTGTGGTCGTTTTTGGGAAAATTCTGTGTGAAAAGTTGACGACAGCTCGCAAAGAACGTGCTCATGACGCCAGATCTATCATTTCGGGGATATTGGGCATTTTTTTTCCGATGATTCGCTTGGATTTTATGTGGTTCCAGTCACGTGACCTGAATAAAATTAAACTTTTAGCTTGACTGCGTGATTTCTAACGTAAATGCAAAATTTCATCTCTATTGAATCAGTGGTTTTGAAATTATCATCTTCACGGAAGATTTAATCCTTTCATTTCTTTTGCTTCCTGTTTTTCTAGTCGTGTTTGAATTGTGAGGGGGGCGCAGCTAGGTCTGAAAATAATGGTCCTCTAAGTGTAGTTAGAGCATTGTCGAGGAACCACGCAGTTTTTCAATCTAGTAAAATGCGAGTAAGAAGGACAGATATGCGGCATGAAAAATTTAGGGGATGTTTAAGAGAAATTATTTAGGGGGGGCAATTCGATCTAAATATTTAAGGCGTTGGGGTCGATGATTCGTACACGAGGGGAACAGAATTCCCTGTGATGCTTTAGAAAAAGAAAAGACACCATACCGCAGAATTCAGCTACCTTATTCTAATTTAAGGGGTTGCAATGATATTTGATGGTTTTTTATGTGGAAAATGACCCACTCAGGGCAAAATTGACAAGTCCGAGCGATTTTCCAAAATCTTGATTTTCGAAGCCCTATTACCTTCTCGATGTGGCATTTTTTAAGAACCATAGGAAATTTTTTCAAAGAATACACATAAAATTCAGAAAAATGTATGAAATCTTTATTTGAAGTATGGTCCATATAATTTAATATTTGAAGATTATTTCATGCGAATGTTGATCCCTTCTCTCCCTCAAATGGTCCATCCGCTTACATGGGCGCCCGCAAGGGGGGCCAAGGAGGCCATGGCCCACCCCTGAGAATTTGATGGCCTTATCGTTTTTCAGTACAACACCCTCAATATTACTTTCTTAATACAAAGGGCAAGGAAAAATGACTTTGGTAGCTATCTGAGAAATAGTAATTTACGTAACAAGTCCGGAAAATAGGATTTTTTTGGACGAATAGACAATTCTGGAAGTCTGTGAGTCCAAAATAGTTATTTTTGTATCTAGTGCGCGAAATGCTACTTTGGTGATCGAGAACTGTTTTTTAACGAGGCGCAGCCGAGTTAAAAAAACAGTCGAGATCACCAAAGTATTTCGCGCATGAGATGCAAACAAAATTTTTTCTACAAACGTTCGTGCACTGACTGCACCATAAATGTTAACATTGTAAATAATAAATAAAATTAGGTAGTGTTAAATTTCTCACAATTTGAAAGCCTTAATTATTGTTAAACAGTAATAAATAAATGATTTCTTGGATTTTGGCTTGATTGAGGAACATAAAGGTTAATTAAATATAAAAATCCCATGTAGTTTACATGCAGTGTGCGAAGTAAGTATTTCGCACACTACTTCGCGCACGGTGTCAAGGTAACGAAGGAAAATGAAAAAAAGGGTCACTTCGCATATTGTTGTCAATGCGCGAACCTTGTCATTTTTTGACGTTTGTAGAAAAATTACTATTACGTAACAAGTCCGGAAAATAGGGTTTTTTTGGACGAATAGACAAAATTCTAGGACGAGCCGGAGGCGAGTTTGTGAAGTCCGGAAAGTACGTACTTTCCGGACTAGGCCGGGAAATGCTATTTTCCCTAAGAAAAAGCGTCCTGGAAGTGGGCATATCCCGGACGGTTGACGAAATAGTAATTTACGTAACAAGTCCGGAAAATAGGGTTTTTTTGAACGAATAGACAAGATTGGAAGTGGGTACTTCCCGGACGGTTGCCGAAAAAAAAAATTTCTCGGATCACCACCAAAGTTGCAGGATTCACTAATTCGAGGAGGTAGATTCAGCGGCGTAGCTACGTGGGTGCAAGGGTGTGCAGTGCACCAGGGCCGCTGACCTCAGGGGGCCCCCAAGCGCTGACCATCAAATCGCGTTTGAATTGAATTTGATTTTTCTCTGCAATCTTTTATGTAAATAACATTGTTTTTATTATATTCAGTTGTTGAAAAATGTTTTTTCCGAAATATCATCAAACCTAGGGATTCACAAAATTCACTGGTGAATCGGACACCTATCTAAAAAAACTAAATACGACTAGATGGTCCAGTAGGGTTAACATAATTTCGGCAATCAAATTTCATTTTTTCATACCATTCGTGCATTAGCTGAAATAGAAGAATAAATTCTTGCAAATAAGAGCAAAAACAACCAGAAATAAAAAAAAAATGTTGAATTTTGAATTTATTTTCCTCGGCGATTTAATGCACCGCATTCTCCATGATATCAATTATGCATCTGAAGTATTACATGCGATGTCAGTTTGGACGACTTATGCAGAGCTTTAGAAGAGACGAATACAAAGAAAAAAAAATTATAGGAGTGACTTCGAGTCCTTCAAGTGCAAGGCTAGAGAAAATGTCATAGCATATGGAAAAGATCCCCATTTCGAAGAAAAGAGACAAAAAAAGATAAAAAATATTTCGATGAATTAGCTTCCGATCACCGATTTCGAAGCAGGGGAGAATTTTCCGAAATAAATATTTTCAATAGAGTGCTCGATACAATAATTTGTCAATTTTAGAAGTCACCTTCTTATATTTCGGTTGCAGTTTTCAACAAACTGCCGAACCATTGGAAACTATTAAGTTTCATCAAATTTAAAAGAGAATTGAAGGCGCTCCTTATAACAAAAGCGTATTATTCGCTCTCAGAGTTTTTCTGCGACACAAACCTATCTGTGATATGAGTATAGTTGGCTCTGGACTGTAAGTTCATTTTATGTCCATATTTACATATTTTAATAATGCGTTATTTATGCTGAAAATTGACGAGTACACGGCACACGCTATTGTATTAAGCCTGTAGTACAATAAAGATTCAATTGATTGAATTCAAGTTTTTCGGGGTATGAATGCAGTCAACAAAATTTTGAATTTTCACCATCATTTCTACTAGATATAGGTAGACGAAAAAACTGTAATTCAAAGCTTCGACCAATTTCAAAGTAAATATTGCGATATGAAAGGGTCCAACTTTTCAATTCAAGTTCTTAATATTTATCACCTATTCTACCTGAATTGAATAAGGCATGGACAATTCATGAATGTGTATGAAAATAATAAGGAAATACGGAATGCTGGAATGCGATCTAACAGAAGTATTTACAGCAATATTACTGTTCCATACAATCTTACTGTCACCTCTGTAGAAGCTGAAAGATCTTTCAGCAAATTAAGAATAATATAAAATTATTTGCGGAACACTATGAGCCAAGCTCAACTGCGACATTTATGGCTTAGGTATACCTATCAATTGAAAATGAAGCTGCATCATTGCATCAAGTCTAGATTTGAATGAAGTCATTGAATCTTTCGCAAAGACAAGGTCTAGAAAGAGGTTGTAAACATATTTTTTCCGAAGGAATAAATGACTTCAAATCTAGACTAGGTTCGAATCTCCAATAATCAATTTGAATTCATTCCTCGAATAGTTTATTCTTATTGTGATTTCACCAAATAATCTAACGTATCAATAAAAAAATAAGGCTAGAAGGTCATAGTGACAATGACAATTTTTTTGTGAATATTTGTACATATAGTAAATATCTATAAAAAAATTTTTCAACGCCCTTTTTTTCATCCACATTAATATAATGAATTTAATATACCTGCTCAAATACATAAATAACAACATAATTTATTCAAGTATATTCCTCAACTAAACCTTCAGTAAGTAACTTTGCGTCTCCGAAGTATTTATATTTTGACTCGAAAACAATTCATTAAGGGGCCCCTCTTCGATTTTTGCACCAGGGCCCCGGACTATCTAGCTACGCCACTGTATGAGGGTATAAAGATAAAAATAATGAAAAAAATATTTCATAAGTATTAAATGAATGAAAAGGATATTCCCCATCATTTTTGGTAATTTTTCAACATTTCCACCATCAAAACGAACAAATATTTTTGTGTTTCTTCATTTCAGTATTGAAGTCTGTCATTTAGTTAATCAAATGTCTATCTCCTTTTTCTTTCCAAATTTACCGTTTTTTTGTAAATAATATTCCAATAATGTGTTGTTTTCGATCAATTTATTTCCTTGAATTTTTCTATTCGAAATGATAAATATTTAGTTTTACCAAAGACATTTCATTAAGGATTTTATTAGCCGTCGATTAGTGAAAATTAATTGTTTCTTACAATTGTGGATTCTTACATGGAATTGAATTTCTTTTAAATGACACGCCCGCAGGTATATACTCCCAGATGACTGGTGAAGGAAAATTAGTGTATTATACAGTCAGTGTGAGATCTAGTTCAGGGTAGGATTTCTTGTTAATATTCCCTGCGCCCCAACATTTGTTCTATTAAGCTGAATAATCCAATAAATAGAAATTAATGCACTGCACCGCCATCTGGCGGTGTACGTTTCCTATTTTGAAGGCTGAAGACTCTTAAACTGACCATAAAATAGAAGAAGCGCGTGATGAACCTTCTTAACAGATGATTTTCAAGCGTTTGTCGATTCATCCCCAATTTTCTTCGTTTCCAGATCAAATAGTCGCCACGCAACCAAGAAAATGAAGTCGAAAATCTAGTCCGGCCAAAGACTCTCAACTTCCAGGAATCTTCCCACGAAACAGACTCAAGCGCAACAGAAGGAGCAGTGGTCGAGACGTTTCGAAAATTGTGATAAATGTTCCAAAGCCACTTTAGACGTCGATAGGAATTGGGTGAAAGGAAGAAACAGTAATTTCCACATATATGCCTTCGTTGAACCTCTGCATCAACACTCCGATGGCTTCTATGCAACCGGCGCTGTCGTCCATGACGATAGCGGACTTCTTCGCCGGGAAGACCGTCTTCATAACGGGTGGTACCGGGTTCATGGGTAAGGTGCTGCTGGAGAAGCTGCTGAGGAGTTGTCCGGGTGTTTCGAAGATCTACCTGCTGATCAGGCCGAAGAAGGGGCAAAACGCGCACGAGAGGCTTTCGCAGCTGCTGTGCTCGCCGGTAAGTGTCATAGACCATAAGTTATCTACATAATTCGCCCTAGAACTTTTTCTGCCAATCACCAATCACATGTGAAATTTGGAAATAACACTCTATGTACGCGGCGTAACACTCTGTGAAAAACCACCCCCTTTTATGCCGGCCACTCACGAGGCTACAGAGACGGGCGTTTTATGGCCTTTTATGACACTTTAAGAGCCCTTGACCAATCACGGAGACTCTTTCCGCACGTGGCCTTAGAAACCATCATAAAACGCCCGTCTCGGAAGCCCCGTGAGTGGCCGGCATTAGATTCGACGGCAGAGCGGCTTTCCACCAACCAAAGAGCTTTATTACTTAAAAGAAAAGATGTTAAAAATTTTTTTTGAATACTACCTAGATCTCCCTAAAACCAAACCCAAGTCAACTGAGAACATTCCCGTTCAAGGCTTCTCCAGCTACTGCATTCACTCCTCCGTTTTCAAAAGCCATTAAAGACTTCCTTTTCTCACCTCCCGTGGGTGGCTTTCGAAAGGGTATCATAGGTAGTTGTCTGTGCTTTTTGGGCCAGTTGCAATCCGCATCTTAGTCTCGAATTTTCCGCTGTCGTCGGAACCCAGAGGCCACCCAGGTCGTGAGACGATTTTCTGATACCGTCTGAGTTTCATGAGGAAACTCAAAAAGCGAAAATCAATAACTTGCTTCTTTATCGTCTCGCCTACATCCTGTGCAATACCGAAAAGCAACTAAGTAATTTTGGGAGCCATGAATATAAATTTCAGAAATCTATATATTTGTTAACCGTAATAAACTGCTCCACATGAGTTTGGGATATTGACTTAAATTGCAAAAAAATATAGTTAAAATAAGATTTTTGTGATGAAAATTCATATTAATATGATTTCAAGTTGCGAATTAATTTTAGCCTGTAGGTCTGCAGCGTATACAGGGTGGTTAAGAAAAATCGAGTAAAACAACGAAATTTTATTCCCAGAGAATTCAAGCATTTTAAGACTATCAATATGTTTGCATACTACACACGAGATTGTTGAACATTTCTTGAGGAATTTGGTTCCAGAAACGGGACAGAAGCTCTCTCAGATCATTTAAGCATTCTGGGGTAGGTTGATGATTATCTAATCTTATTTGGAGCATATCCCATGCATGTTCTATGCAATTCAAATCTGGTGAGTGCGGAGGTATTGGTAAATGTGGAATACCAAGCTCCTCCCGCGCATTCTCAACTATGGCTGCACGGTGCGGTCTAGCGTTATCGTCTATAAATTGAAAAGTTTCACCAATAGCAGCGTGAAAATTTGGCACAACATTGTCAATTACACGCTCCCTATAGTGTAAGGCGGCCATATTCCCAGGACAAATGTGTAGATCTGTGCGCCCGTTGAAACATCCCGGCCCATACCATAACACTACCCCCTCGGAATGGATGGACTTCTTGGACATATCGCCTTGCCCATTCCAGTCTTTGACGCTTATGGTCACGTGTTAATGGAACTCCTCTTAATGGACGTCTAGAACCTAGATTCACCTCTCTCAAACGTCGTCTGATTGTTTCGATGGAAACTTGGACCCCATCTGCATTTTGAAGAGTATTCCGTAGCATTCTACACGTAGATGTAGGGTTTCTTCTCGCCAAAACGGTGTTGAAACGATCCTGAGCAGGTGTTGTTTTTCGTCGCCCACCAAGCCTTGGTCTTTCCAACACGGAACCTGTCTCCCTGAACCTATTCCAAAGTCGAGATATCACACTTTGGCTGACTTGGAGCCTTTCCGCTACAACAACCTGAGTTAGGCCACCCTGTAGCATTCCGAGAGCCATATTAGCCTCGGCGTTTGTTTATTTACGTCTTGGCATTTTCAGAAAACTCGTTTCAAATCGAAGCCGTTGATAAACTGACTTCATTTCAAAATAAGAACATTCATGAAGCATATGCAAAGAACCAAACTTCAGAAAAAAGACGACCATATTGACGAAATGTCTCATACTGATTTTTATTGGATCGATTCAAGTTGTATTGAGTTTCAAATGATTTTACAGCGATTTTCTCGAAGATTACATACTTTTAAAAACGATTGAATACGAAATCCCTAACTCTTGTGGAGCAGTATATTTCTATTGATTACAACTCTGTATATACTTGCATTGGAACAAAGTATTGGGCTAATTTTTGTAGACAATTCCAAATCCTGCAACTTTCGTCTGAGCTATTTTTATGATAACAATTAGTGTTTTACAGAAGAATGGAAAAACCTATATTTAATACCTTTGACCTTGAATAAATTTTGGACACACATGGTGAAGACTTTCGATTGTTTTACTTATAATAGTAAATACAGCTCTATTCGAATTATAAACTTGCCACTATTTTAATGTTCACTTTCACCAGGCCATTCGGCGAAGAACTTTTGCTTAGTACGGATTCGTACCAAATAGTCCTTTGTCGACGAAAACTATATCTATCATAGTTTCAACATTCATTGTTGAAGATTTACACTGCTACACATCTGGAATAACTCAAAGGTGAACAGAGAAATGAAAAAGTTACAAGTGTGACAAATTTCCTAAGCCTATAATTATTAAAACAGCTCTTCGAAAGGACAATATCTTCGAAATGAAAATGTATTCATACAATGTAAATGAGGTAATAAAAAACTGTATTCAATTAAATGCGAGTAATAATGTGTTGAAGAAAATTAGGACTAGGTAGGTACTCATAGTTTCTTTATAATGGCTATTAACACCTTTTTTCATTGACTTATTATATCTTCCTTCTGGTTTAGTTTTATTGAGACTGGGGACCACAGAAGACAAATAAGGTATTAAAATCTGCGGTTAACTTATTCAGAATATCTATATACCTTCAAATGACAGAGGTTTAACAATAAAATTACAATAGGATACTACGTCAATGAGTAAATGAGTTTGAAATTCAATTAAATTTTTATATGTGATTTTTCATTTTCCACAATGAAACTGCATCGCATGAGCTTTGCTAGTGGGTTATTGAATATTGTAAAGATTCCACCAAATCTACATTATTCAAATTGGGACGGAATATTTTAGTTTGATATTGATTTTGTTTATCCTGAGGAGACCCCTCTGAAATTACAAGCTTCGAAGCTTGTAACTTGTGCCGAGTTCCGAGTTCGGAGTAAGCAGTTGTGTTCTGTGTAGGCTTTGTTACTGTGTCCTTACGCCACCTTACGCACAGCACTGTTAATGTGGGAATGGTGGCCCCTACCGAGACTAGAAAATTTCAAATTTCTTTCCTAGCTCGGGATTGAACTCCGGACCTTTGGGTCCGAATTCCAACGCTCTACCACTGAGCCAAGGGCACTCATAAATCAATATATTAAATTTCCGATTTTTATACGGACTTTTTCTGTGCTTTTACAGGGAACAACCAATCCTATAAAATCAAAAATATTGACAACATACGCTATTTGCATCTTCGTAACAAGATTTTTTTTTCCCAAGAAAAACGCAAATTTATGTGGGCACTCATTACACATCATTAAATGTAGATACACCAAGTGATCTTATAGAACGAATGCATTATACAGTGAAGCAGGATGTAATTACCATGCATATGGATGTTTATTCAGGTCATTAACACAACATATTGAACACCTTCTTGGACGAATCTTGAGGTATAGCCAAGAAATTCGTTTACAGTTCGATGTTATTTTTTGTATTACTAGCAGTGAGACGAGGTTACTCTGAAATTCATTCATACAAATTTATCTAACTCGATATTTTGCCCATTTCTTTATAAGTTCCACAGTTTCAGGCAAAAATTAATTCTAAGTATTTGAGGTACAGTTTGGCCTCCTCGAACATCAACCACATCCTGATAACGCCTTCGCATACCTACTTTCGTTCAAATTGTTGAAGTAGCCTTGATCAGTTTCTCTCTAGAGTTCCGGTGAAAGCCGCCTGAGTTCTGGATTTGTATGTTGAGGTGGTTGATAGGAATCCGAAGCTTTGTGTAGCTGATCCCAATCGTGTTGAATGGGATTGAGGTCTGGCGACCGCGGTGGCCGGGCCAAATACGGAATACCACGAGCCCAATCCAATCGAAGTTGCATATGATTTTGAGTCATACGAACACTGAGACAAACCTAAAACTACAAGAAAAACTTTCAAATCTCTTCTTACAAATCCAACCAAATTTTAAAACTGACCCGAGTTCCCGATTAATCTGAATAGTGCAGAATAATTGCAGTTTGCCCATCGCGAGGGGAATATCTAGAATCGAGAGGCTAGTCTCAGACTCAACATAACATGTGGCGTTTAGGCGTGAGTCTCCTCGGTTGCCGTCGGTTTCCTATGATGTAGAATAACGCGCTAGACAAGGAAGTGTGAGGCCTGCCCCTGCCGTACACTGGGACGTCAGAACCTAAGTGAGATGGATAGAGAGAAATCGTGAGATATGGAAATGTACACCCAGAGCCTTTTTTATCGATATATAATCGAGGGAAATAAGGAGATACATGCGTATGAATGCAGATAATAAAAAATATGTGAAATGGTGAAATAAATAATCAATAAAATACTGGTTTGGGACCACAGATCCACCTTGTTGGTAGATCCGCCTTGTTGGTAGATCCGTCTTGTTGGTAGATCCGCCTTGTTGGTAGATCCCCCTTTGAAGGTAGATTCGCATTCAACAGTAGAAAAGAAAGCAACAGGTCTGAGATTATAAAAATGTCATTTAATATCATAATATTCTGTGACTATACAACCTCAAAACGGACATCTGTGCGTCGCGTCCAACTTTGAATGCGGTGTTAACTAAGTTTGACGTCGAAAGTCATCGGAATAACTGAAACTCTGATTTCGTCGATATTTTCTGGCCGAGTCGGAAATTTTTACCATTTTCGCGAAACGCTTCGCCGACTTAGTTGAAAATTCGGTCCATCGGACGATTTCGACACTTTTCACGAATTTTCTTGGAATACTTCCCGAATACTCAGGAAATAACCGAAAACACCCGCGCGAGCCCCATAGAACTTATAGTACTATAAGTTCTATGGCGAGCCCCCATTCTTCTACTTTCCTTCGCCTCCATCCCGACGCCCGTAGGGCATCGCAAGCGACGGGACGATCGGCTTCGTCGATCGTCTTTTTACAGTCCCCCGAGAAACGTCAAAATTTCTATGTTCCTTAAATTATTATTACATAGGAGGAAGAGGATCATATTTATACTATGTATGTATGTGTATTTTTCGACATTTATTGGTGAGGCACTGCCTCATAGGACAAGCCACTGCTGCTCATTGCAATAGCAGTTCCATGAGCGTTCGCTACCATCGATAAATTGACAGAAAAGAGAAAAACAAACACTTCTCTTTACTCAACCTCTTGAATTTCTCCCCTCAAAGATTGCCTCCTTCCTTCCATATTCACAATCGTAAAACCTTCCAAATATATTTCTTCTTCAGCTTTTCAACCCGATTCGAAGAGAAAGGCCTCAAGATCTACAGAAGGTGCTACCGATCGAAGGTGACATCACCCAGCCGGAGCTAGACATAAGCGCAAATGACAGAAACATGCTTGTCAGGACAGTTAACATAGTTTTCCACAGCGCGGCGACTGTCAAGTTCGACGAAAAGCTCAAATTATCCGTTACCATCAACGTTCTCGGCACCCAGCGGCTGGTGGAGCTTTGCAAGAAGATGGCCAACCTCGAAGCCTTGGTAAGTAAGGATTTTCACTCTTGTGTGTTGAAGAAACAAGTTAAATATACGTTACTTAGTGAGACAGGCTTATGAGGAAACATCTTCGTCCCTTTCAGATCCACGTGTCGACAGCGTACTGCAACTGCAACAGGACGGAGGTCAAGGAGGAGGTATACACGCCACCTCTGGGACCTGACCAAGTGACCGCCCTGGTGGGCAGTCTTGACGAAGACCTGGTGGATAAGCTGACCGACAAACTGTTAGGAGACCGTCCCAATACCTACACATTCACGAAAGCCGTCGCGGAAAGTTGGCTGAAGGAAAATAAGGGTGACCTGCCCCTGGCTATCGTCAGGCCTAGTATCGTCTTGAGCAGCATGGATGGACCGTTGGTTGGTTGGGTGGACAACTGGAACGGACCTACTGGTGAGTCCACGACTTATCTATACGTTTTTATGGGAATTAATATTAATAATGAACACGAGCTCTCTTGGAGAGAAGAATGGACTGCTGTACCAATTCTTATCGCCACGAAAATTAAAGAATGAAATGGATGTATGGAATAGAAAATAAATACCACAAAGTAAACACTGTGAGAATGGTACTTTTTTATTTTGTGGTTTTCACGAAAATGAAAATCCTGTAATGTTCAGAAAACATCGTGAGAACCAAGGGCAAGCAGGTAGGAATTGGTGTTCTTCTCGAATTTCTGGAGGTTAAATGCCTCGGGGAACAGCTCCCCAGGCAATGTGTTCCAAAGCCTCGCTGTTCGTTGGATGAACGAGTTTTTGAAGAGAGATGTCCTGCAGGTCTCCAAAGAGACCATGAAGGGATGTGGAGACTTAACTTTACGGGTGAGTCTCGAAGAGACTGCTAGAAGGGGAATGATTGCTGATAATTCAGAAGAGAGTCGCCCATGAAAGTATCTATAAACTAGAAACAGATCGCTAACTCTTCTACGGTGTTCCAGAGGAGTGAGCGAGTTTTTAAGCGAGGCATTACCGACGAGACGAATTGCCTTTTTTTTGTACAGAATCCACGAGTTTTAGGATTTGTTTAGGTGCAGCATTCTAAATATAGAACAGTATTCCAGGACAGGTCGAATCTGTGCCTTATAGATCATAAGCAGCTGACTTGAGGTGAAATAGCTCCTGAAACGAAACAGAAAACCAAGTTTTTGGGATGCACTTTTAGCAATGGATCTCACGTGATTCTCCCAAGAAAGGTTATTGCTGACAGTAATACCAAGCATAGAAATGGATGACTTCAATGGTATGGTCACTACCGACAATTTTACGCTGGGCAAAGTAAGATCGGCTTTTCTAGAGAAGAGACATGCTTGTGTTTTATTTGCGTTGAATTCTACTAAGTTATTTGATCCCCATTCAAGAATTGTTGTCAAGTCCATATTTATGTTGTTAACATTTCTTCCTCGTTCGTTTCTGATTTGGCGGGCTGGTATTGGAGCCCTAGAAGAAAAGGCGGTATGGAGGGTACTATCATCCGCGAAGCTGTGCACTGGACAAGAAGTTGCTTCCAGAAAATCGTTGATGTGAAGTAGAAATAGTGTTGGAGCCAGAATTCATTCCTGCGGAACACCAGCGTTTATGGGTAGAGAGTCGGATGAAACTCCATCGACCACTACATGGAGAGATCTGTTAGAGAGAAAACTAGCCAGCAGAGAACATAGCTTTGGGGGCACGCCATAAGATGTAATCTTGGCGAGGAGACACTGATGCCAGACTCGATCGAATGCCTTGGAGATATCCACTGCTACGGCAAGGGTTTCACCATATTTCTCAATTGATAGCTGCCATACATGTGAGACGTAAGCGAGCAAGTCACCAGTGGATCTCTGATGACGGAAACCATATTGTCTATCGTTGATAATTCCTGAGTGTTCCATATGTTTCATGAGCTCGAAGTTTATGGCTTTTTCCATGACCTTTGAAATAATAGATAACAGAGCGGTTGTTCTGACTAAAAGAGATGTATCTGCTGGCTCTCTGGTTTCGTGCAATGTTGTATCGGGTAAAGTCCTGGCGAATTCACTTTTAGGTGTCAACGAGGGTATATATCTATTAAGGGCTGTGAGCTGAGCCGTGTATAAACGTTGCGACTGGTGGCAAGGGTGTATAAAGAAAGTTTTTGGGATTCTTGGTAAACCACACGACTTGTTCTTTTTCGTAACGGCACCATTCGCAGTGGGAAACTTTGTGGTATAATAAAATTAAAAGTATGAATTTTAAACAAATATTCTTTATCGACTCGTCCATCTCTACATTCTACTGTTACGAATCCACCGGAAATATACAGCAGTTCTTTCCCGGGGAATTCTGTTATCGGGGGAGATACGGGCATTTTATCACCTTTACCGTTTCAGGAATCATTGCGGCAGCTGGAAAGGGCATTTTCAGGTCCATGCTTTGCGATCCCAATAAAACCGCTGATCTGATACCGGTCGATATGGTCATAAACCTCATGTTAGCCGCGGCTTGGAGGATGGGGACGACGAAGAGCAGGGAGCTGAAGGTCTACAACTGTTCGACTGGTAAATAAAATATATTCGCTTTTCGTTATTCTAGGAGAATCTACATGTACGGCAACTTTTAGCGTTCAAAGGTTAGCGTATCACAATAGAACTTTACTGGTCGATCTAGACTATTTTACCGGAAAACCGTATTTATGTTTTCAAGCATCGGAATATATTTATGTGTTGCCATAGCTCAGTGGTTAGAGTGTTAGTCTAGGAAACGGAGGTTCTAAGTACAATCCCGAGGCGAGTAAGGAGATGTGGCCACTTATCGGGTGTTTTTTTTGAGTGATAGAACTTCAAATTGAAATCAAACACATTTAAATTAAGATTGAACCAATATTTTTATCTGAAAGATAATTTATGGCATTTATGTTTATGGCTTATGTCCACCACGACTAGCTCTGAGGAACCGCATTCGGACAGACCAATTTTTGACCACTTCTTCTAGTAATCCAAGCCGAATTTCAGCAATAACACGAGTTATGTTGGCTTCCAAAGCGTCGGTTGTTTCTGGTTTCATCAACAAGAAACAATGCGACTTGACATAACCCCAAAGACAATAATCCATGGCAGTTATGTCGAATGATCTTGGAGGCCAATGAATTTTACCATTTCTCGAAATAATGTTATCGCCAAATCTTTCTTCGAATAAATCAATTGTTACGATAGCAGCATGAGGTGTAGCACCAGGGCCGGACTGGGCAGGCGGGGTACCGGGGAATTCCCCGGTGGGCCCCCTTATGTGGTTTGTGGGGGCCCTTGTCTAAAACGGTGCTACTTATTGCTGAAATATATTAGATTTATTTCGGTTAATGGCTGTACTAAAACGGTGTTTGTTTAATTTTTTTATTTTCATATCAACATCTATTGATATGTTCAAACTATGAAACATTAAAAAAACTTTCAATTGTTTGACCCAAAATATTTTGCTCGAAATCGGGAAGATTTGTTTACATTTACGCAGGCTTTCACCACGAATCACGATTTCTGAATTTTTGACTGTTGATAAACAAGACCTGATCTCAGAATTGAGCTCATTTTCTGCAATATTTTCAGAAATGATAAGAGACTCAAATATAAATTGCCAAAATATATCTGTTGATTCGCGATGTCTAGGGTGCCTAAGCTGCTGTTGTTCAGTATTGAAAAAAAAATTAAGATGCATTCGTCGGCACATTTTGATATATGTTGTGTATAAGTATATATCAACATTATCACGTACGCAGGTAAAATGTGAAACGGTATGTTCTAAATTAAAATTAATAAAATCCAGAATTCGTTCCACCATTGCTCAGGAAACCCTTGGAGCACTAGTGTTAATGAATGTGGAAAGTGATATTACGGATAATATCGACAACGATACAATAATGAATATTTTGAGCAGGAACCATGTTTTTAAAAGCTGGCTTTAGACAGAGAATGTGTCCCGACTGATTTTTCGAGAGTGACTATGTTTTTGTCTTGTTTTTTTAGAGTGCTCATTTTTTGTTTGATTATATATTTTGTTTTAAATTATGCAGGGTGGTTGGAGGGTGAGTAGCCATAGGTAAATGGTGGATAGGTGATGCTCTTGGCTACTTGTTGCGCCTAATAAAATAACATTTTGTCCAAAGTTCAGAGTGTTATAATTTTCTTGCCAGTTTTCTAGAAATTTCCCATTTTTCTCATTAAAATCTTGAATTTTTTAAACTTGATGCTCGAGGTGCCTATAAAATGAGCACACTATTTTTTGCTGTGTTAGAATGAGAGAAAAGATTTCACCTGCTCAATGGAATAGTTTCGTCACCCTTTTAAGGCATCCTTGAAGACAAAACGGTTTTTTGTTGAGTTATCTGATTATTAATGGTACATGTTTCATACCATTGCAAAGAGTATTAACTATAGAGAAGTTTTTAAAACCATTTCAAAACCCCACACTATGTGAATTTTTTTTTTATTTCACTTTGTAAAGTGGACACAACATTATTTTTTTTCATTTTGATGTTTGATATGACGCTGTAAGGTTTTTTGAAGACGTTTGTATGAAATTATGATTCAATCTGAATAAGAATAAGACAAGACTAAAAACTAAAAAATGAATCATTTTATAGGCACCTCGAGCATTAAATTAAAAAAAAAATCATGATTTTAATGAGAAAAATGGGAAATTTCTAGAAAAATGGCAAAAAAATTATAACACTTTGAACTTTGGGCAAAATATTATTTTATTAGGCGCAACAAGTAGCCAAGAGCATCACCTATCCACCATTTACCTATGGCTACTCACCCTCCAAACACCCTGTATAATTCAAATGTGTTGTATTTTTGTACTTTTGTCAAACGTTAGGGTTGCCAACCTTCCGGGATTGGCCGGGATTTTTCCAGAATTTAATGTTGAATTTGGGGTTGGGGATTATTCTGAAATTGGCGAAAACCAATTCCTAGTGTCCAATGTTCGAACTCGACTATGGTGCATATCTTTAGAAAGGTTGCTTTCCACTTATTTTTCCGGGTTCACCTTAAATTACGTTACTATTTCAGAATATGAACCAGTACGCTGGTCCTCAGCCTCTGGAGGCATCCGCGAGAAGCGCTCTGGGGCCCCCTAAAAATTTTTTCCCGGTGGGCCCCCCCCCCTTACCAGTCCGGCCCTGTGTAGCACCTCTTGTTGGAACCAAAACACTTCTGGGTCGATACCATACAAATTTTGAAAAAAAATCATTGATCATCGATGTGTATAACGAGCACCATTCACTGTAACATTAGCTCCAGCATCATTTTCAAAGAAATATGGACCGATGATGCCTCCAGCGTGTAAAGCACGCTATACAGTGCATTTTTCAGGATGCAATGGAACCTGCAGAACTTCTTGAGGATTATTTTCACTCCATACATGGCAATTTTGCTTGTTTACGTAGGCGTTCAACCAGAAATGATCTTCACCACTAAACAAAATTTTTCGATAAAAAAGTGGACCAACTTCAAGCTGTTCTAGGACCCAATCGTACACAAACGATGCTTCTTTTGTTAAAGTGGCTTAGTTCTTGATGTAATTTTAATTTTAAGACATACTGCGCAAACTGCACCCATGTTCATCAACTAAATTCCTATTCGCAGGTCAACAGAATCCAATCAGTTGGAAAAATTTCATAGACTCCTGCTTTGTCTACATGAGGAAGCATCCTTTCACAGAAGTCACGTGGTACCCAGCCGGAACAGTAACCGCCTCCAAATTGTTGAACTTTGTTAATCAGTACTTCCTCCATTGGGCGCCAGCTTACATAATGGATTTCGCGGTCAATTTAAGCGGTGGTAAACCTATGTAAGTTGTTGATTCCAGCTTCAATCCTTGATTGCTGCAGCAAGTCTTTCTTGAATACTGATTTTCTTGATTGCTTGTACCAATACAGTTTTATGGCATGCTTTCAGAATGATGAGGATCCACGACAAACTGAGCAAAGCAGCGGTATGCTTAGAATACTTCACCATGAACGAGTGGAAATTTGACGACGAGAATGTCAAGTATCTTAACGCAGTCCTTTGCGAATCTGATAGGAAGGAATTCAATTTCAACGTTGCCAAAATCGACTGGCAGCAATACATAGAAAACTACGTCCTAGGAATTAGAAAGTAAGTTCTTCACATCTCCTATTTTGTATGCTCCATACAGGTTTGGAAAAATAAGTTGGAAACATAGCCCATTCAGCGTTAAACGAGTGGATGCATATTGTCTGGTAAAATAATCAACACCTAACAGTATTCATTCACTCGTTTAACGCTGAATTGGCTATGTTTCCAACTTATTCTTCCAAACATGTATTTTCCATCAAGGAAAAGTTCCCTTAGCAAGTAAAATATCCTTCAGCTAATTGTAATGGATGTTATTTGATTCTTGATGGCTTGTTATAGATTCATCTTCAAGGAAGACGTGGAAACCATTCCCCAGGCGAGAAAAAACGTGATGCGTCTCTACTGGACCTACAGGTGTATACAACTTCTATCGGTGATGGTGATGTGGCGTTTTCTGACGATACGGTACGTCCCTCTGAGACAAATGTGGACCAAAGCGCTACACCTTCTCGTTCACTTAACCAGATTGCTGCCATTTGTTTAAACATAGCCTTATTAAATGGTGTTTGAATCAGAGAAAGTCTTTGACGACTTGACGAATAGCCTCATCATGCTTGGCAAGCAAATAGGAAAAACGGATCAGTTTTCTCTCATCTAGGTGAAGCTGTATCATAGGGTTCTTTGAAATTTTTTGCGCTAGGGTTTTTACAACTGCCAGGTTATGTTGTGATTCCATTAGTTTTTATCATCGAAATATTGTTTCTTTTGCACTTCTTATATCGTTTTTCCGTTTTGTCGGGTAGATGTTACGTTTTAAAACAAAAATATTTATTGTTGGGTTGGGTTCCTGAATTTTGTCATCCTGATATATCGAGTTATATACAGCTTGAATAAAATAAGTTAAGCCATATAAGAATACTTAATGTTGTATAAACTGGTTTATAGAAATAAAAAAAGTGTACCATTTCAAGATGGCTCAAATTATGTCCAACAACGTTTGTGAAAGAAACATCTTTTCTTATATGATAATAAATGTTTTATTTGAATTGTATATTATTACTTTCTTCCAAAGTATCTAGATATTTATATTTTTAATTTATTTAGTTTAGAATATTTAAATTATTGTCTTCGGAGCATTTTTGAGACGAATATATTTATATAATTGATTCGTATTGTATAGAGTATTTGTTGATAATGAGATATAGAATGCGTCAGTTAGTTTTGATAGGAAAACAATAAGTGTTCGAGCATAGTTATTTTTCCAACTCATTTATTTTCAAAACCATTCCAGAACTGTATTAAATAAGATCTTTTCAGCCATACTGGTTAATTAATTAGAATTGCTGACCATTTCAGAACTTGTTGACGCACTCCTTATGGAAATCCTCTTAATCCATCAGGAAAAATGTAGATTTCAATCAAAAGTTCTGTTCAGAAACATTGAACGAAGAATATTCTTGGCGTGCTTCCAGATCCAAACCTTCTGAGTATTTGATTAAAAAGCCCACAATTTTGCTTGATGTTGATTTTGAAACCAATAATGTTTGTTGCCAACACATTGCCACTCCGCATTTTTAGATTTACTATTTGTATTGATACATACTATCTGTTCGGACTGCTTTGTGAATTTTAGATTGATTTGAGTGTAACTTGTAATTGAAAAAAAAATGTAATGTTGATTGTAAATTATTGTAACATTTTTACCAGTATGTACTAGTCTGTAATTTATAGATTTTGAATGGAAACGCTTTTTATAAGTTATTATAGACCGGCGGTTTTCATTGGTGGAATTGTAATAAAATTAGGGCACTTCAGATGATATATTTTTAGAATATGTTGAATTTGATGCCCATTCGATATGACTAAAAGAATTAGACATCGAAAATAGCTACCAAATTTAGTTTCAATTGACACGTATTTCTCCTCAGCTTCCAACTGTTACGACAAAAAAATACATACACAATTTTACAGACGGCTCTACAGCCGCAAGAAAGCACAGAAGTCCCTTGTGACTTTGATAGCTGTGATGAAATTGCAACCTACGTTATTCAGAAACGAGTAGGCCATAATTGTTGCCTAGGCATCTGTAGTAGGTCGAATTCGATTTAACCTATTTCACACCTGGTATCGCATTTAAGGTTATGAGGTATATCCCTCAAATATACTTGCTTGCACTTAGAGATGTAACCTTAAGACCACTGTTACAATGTCGTAGTCACAAGAAATAACTATAAATTGAAGATGGGGCGAACCCCACATCTTCATTTATTGCTGGTGAATAAGATAACCTCTACAGTTACCTCAGTAACCACTAACCTCTTGGCTAGCTCAAAGTAGGTCCAATATTTGTCCAACAAATATTGGAGTGACTAATCTTTAAGCTGTAAAGAAATTAGTTTATGTACCTTATGACAACCGAAGGAGTGAATTACCACAGGGAGATTGAGAGTTTTAGAAAAATAGACGGTAGTTTGTATGCGAGCCAATAAATCGTATATTTTAAGACATTTTCCTGGAGAAATATTTGTAAATCTGTTATGTTATTTAGTTTCTAAATCTAAATACTATATGTTTCAAGCAGATTGAAAATGAAATGAAATAAACATTGTTTAAAATAGAATATTTTTATTTGAACTATCTATCATCATGTGGAATGTAAATATTACATAACAAGAAGGATCAACAGATAAAATTACAATTTAAAACTTTGCAATAATGCTGTTCAATAGAACACACATAAAATTCAATATTAAAATGAAACAGGAATTGACTAAACATGCCTTGACTTCACGACTATGTAGACGCCACGACATAATAAATTGAAACAAATACACAATTCAATAAAAACACCTATTTGTAATTTATATGTCTAAGATTCCTTATCACCAGTCTAGGTATAGTTAGATATCGAATATTCTCCAATTAGCTATGAAAAATAATTTTCCCTATGTACCACAAAGTAAAAACATTGAAACATGTCGATATATGAACACAAAAATTTGAAGTGGTAGAAACGAACTCATTTGATAAAGTACCTATCTATATTTGGAATATTTTTTGAGTAGAGCCTGTATTTCTGCGTCGACCTTATCGTCCTGAAAAATCATCATCATTAAATTAATTAAAAGAGGCAGAAAATACCCAATTGTTAAAAGACTCAAATTTCAACTTACTGAAGCGTCAGTCCTTGGAAGATTGGAGGCCTTATCCAGCCATTCCAAAGCCTCCTTGAATTTGCTCATGGCGGCATAACACCTGGCAATGCACAGGTTATTCTCCTTCCAATCGTGATCAGCCATTTTATCAGCTTCTAGGAAATGATCCAAAGCTTCTTCGTAAGTAGCTTGAGGCGGATCGGCGTATAGAGCTGCGGCCACTTTACGTTCATACCTGAAAGAAATAAAAATTGACGAAGTGGCCCTACGCGAAAAAAAGCGACGAACCATTTGAGTCCAGCCACTTCGTAACAAAATCTGCCGACCATGTGGTGCAAAGAAGAATCCGCCGGATCTAAGGAAATGGCTATATCCACGTGGTGTTTGAACAGTTGTCCGTCCTGTATACGCTCTTTTATGGGTTGGAGGTCGCTTCTCGCGCCTACCAAAATGGCCATCCATTTGTGAGCATCGGCCAGTTTTGGATCTAGCTTTAGAGCCGCTCTACAAGCCTCGAGCCCTGGATAAAAGTTCAATGAAACACTTCGAGGGTGATAGGGGAAGTTCTACCTTTTTCAATGTGATGCTTCTTCTTATCTTTATCATCTTTCAAGGTGTCTACGATCTTATTATGGCACTTTCCTATTCTCCACAATAGCTGTGGATTTTCCGGATGCTCGATACACAAATCTTCCAATTTCTCCAAACATTCGCTCAAGTTCAAGCTTTCATTGAGTTTAGCATCTATTTCCTTGAGCGCCTACAACAAAACCAACTCTGACAAAAAAGTAATGTGTGGAGATTGATATGTTGTGTTAAAATTATGATCAGAGAGAAATTTCAAGATTTAGTGTTGAATAAATAGTGTCTTTTCAAAAAAATATACCTGAAGTAATTCAAATTGTACTAGATAAAAAAATATTTCACCATTTTCAAACACAGGTGCGTGCAGTGTTTATTATCGCAAATAAATAACTGATAACAGGAAATATTGATTGACGTTTTTAAGCCGCCAATTCAAACGCCACCAATTATTGGATACTTATCAGGACGTACATCCTTCTCCTTATCTGCTCATATTTTTAATTGATTATCTACCGTGAAGTTCCCTTGATGTGAAACAAGTATTTAACAGTCATAAAATAAGCTACATGTTTTTGAATTCATAGTAAAATCTGATGATTCAGAAGCATGTACCAGCGTAAAAAACGAGAAATTGCTCTCTCAAAATGCGATGAGTTAGACAAAAACAAACTACTCTGAAAGTATCGGTCTGAAGAAAGTGGCGCCATTTCTACACTGCGCAAAAAAATTAACGCACATTCTGAAAATCTCAATTTTAATGAAAGTTAACTCTACATTGACTTTAAAACTTATTTTTGATGTTCTCTCGGGAAGGTTTTGAACGAAACAAGACATATTAAATGGAACAAAAATTCAGGATTTCACCGAATCTTATGTGAAAGAAGAGAAATGAACAATTTTCAAAATACTGAAATGCTGATAAGTGATTTAATACTTGGTATTTCCACCCCTTGCGTTAATTACAGCTCGGCAACGACGGTTCATACTCATTGTCTCAACGAAGAAACTCTCAAGTAACATTCTTGAATGGCAGTTGTTACCTGTGGTCTACCCTGTCCTGGTCTTCAGACATTCATGCCTGTCTCCCTGAATCGCTGCAACATTCTGGACACACTTGTATGGGAAACTCCAAACCTTTCTGCAATTCTTGTGTATGTCCACACTTCTTCTCGCAAAACTACCGCTTGGGCACATTCCTCTTGGGTCAAATTGCGTGTTTCGCGTTGTATAGCGATCGAGTGTAGAAAATCAAACGAAAGAAAAACTATTGATCACTAGAATTGATCGAGAACAACTGATTTCAGAATGGAGCCAATACATTCAAAATCTGATAATATCATCTTTTTTTATTCCTGCTGGGAGAAAATATCTGTATTGAAGAAAAACGTTGAAAGTGGATAACATATGCATGCATAATTCTGATAAAAATAATTATCATTGAGAACACCTTCAGTTGTAGAATAAATTTGAGATTTCCATAATGTGCGCAGTGTATTTGATGCCGTTTTGATAATAATCGTCATAACCACTTATAGGACTTATCCAATATTCATCATACAGGGGGTCCACATATAAAACAGTTGAAAACTTTGTTGCTATTGTTTATCCTTTAATCACACCTGAAGTGCAACAAAATGTTGATAAAAAACATTGAATAAAAACTTAATTACTGCCTAGAAGCCAGTGATAAACAATTTCAACATCTTTACTTAGAATTCGTTCGAAAAATCAAACCATTTCAGACACTTCCAACTAGTTTTTCACATTGAAAAGTACGCAAAAAAGGAATTTTTTAGCACACTCGTAAATAGACCTTCAAAATAAGTCACTATTGCCATTTTAAAAAATAAATTGGTTTGACGACTTGTTTGTAGAGGTAAATCTCTTTCCTCTTCATTGTCACATTTAAAGTAGTTTGTTTGAAATAAAATATGAATATGGAAAGAGTAAGCAAAATTTAGTATCATGTAGAAGCATTATTCATGCAAGCGTGATCAGATCATTCGAAGTACCCAACCTAAAGTCCACTTATACCTAATTCTAGTGAGGTTATAATAAATCGAAAATAAGGAAGGGATATAATTTCTTTACCTACTTATTATAAGTCGAAATGTGAGCAAACAAAAAACCAATTCATCAAGTATCAATACTAAATCAGTAAAATTCTGTAACAATTTATGTCCTATTTTCAGAGGCATATATCCCTTCTTGAAGGAAAACTTTTCCCATTATAGCATGCTTCCCAATCCAGATATTGAAAGAAAGTGATATTTACTTGAACAAGTTTATAATTCTTTAAGACATTTGGTCTGGTGAAACCAATGTTCGTCAGTTGAAAATGCATTTGGACTTGGGGTACCATGAAAGGAAATCTCTGTGAAAGAATGTAATAGTTAAAGGCACTCTGGACTGAAAAACATAGGTGTAAAAGCTAATGAATATGTGTTTAAACCTAAATAAGAATATTTAGTATTGGATTTCCCCCAAATAAAAATGTTCACACATTCTTTGCAGCATTAAATAGCAGTACTTATTTGTGGAAGAAGCAATCAAAGCAAGTCACACAAATTGGGTCTGACAATTCTAAAATCAACAAGTTTCAATAGATAATATTTTTTTGCAATGAAAGAACAACTTGAATTAAAACAATTGAAAACTTCAGTTACTATTTGCTAAATTTTGATTCAAAATAATATAGAGATTTTCAATACACAATAACCATAAAATTGTATGTCTAAGGTTAGCAGATCCATTAGTTTTAATTGAACAATTTATACCCAGCATTATAGATTGTTATAAAATCATTATTGATATGTAATTGTACTGAGCTGAAGGACCTGAAGGTTGATGGCTCTTGTCTGATTGTCAGTCAATTAGGCAATCCAAACCACGTGGCGCCCTGCCTCCAGATAACCTATAAATTTTCTGACAGGTCGCTGGCTTGCAGTAATTTTATTATCTTATGCATTTCATGAGTGAGTTTTTATGATTTCTAATATAAAAAAGTATCCTGAAGTATCACTGACGAAGAAAATTTCACTCAATCATATGATTACAACTTTTAGTATTGGGAGCCCGAAGAGATTGAAGAGAAAGTATTGGAGAAGGAATATTTATCAGAGCACTGTCCCTGTAACTTCTTTATCCTTTTATATGATATAAATTTAAATATTCATCAGTTTTACATTTTACATGAACTGAATACTGCTTATTTCAGTGTCTACGAAGACACATTCACTTTAGTTTCTTATCTTCGATATTGTCAAGTCTTGATGACTGCTGACCCAATTTCCTTTTGTTTCCTGATAAGTCACTTAATATGTGTATGATACACCAAGTTACACACACTGGGTGTTCGAAAATATTCAAGAAAATCCTCATAATTTGAACGACTTGCACATCCAACTTTGGCACACATTTATGGCATTTTTTTATTGAAAATGCACTTAATTTAAATAATTTTCACTGGTCTGATATTCCTAAGAGTAAGATTGACTAGAAATATCAAAAAAATGTCCACATAAAACAATTTTTCAAGCAAATAAACGGTTTTAATGTCTATGTGAACAAAGCTAAATTTGGTTTGTTTGACCACCAGCTAACCTCAAAAAAATATTTGACAGGTCGTTGGATTCCCTAATTAGGCATTTCGAGTCAGCTGATTTTGACATTTCGGCTGTGGGGCAACCAGTTAGTTTTTGCATTTTGTTGAGTCTCTTATGGAGTGTTTTATATTTACTTAGCGAAAAAAAGTTTTCAAGACGTGAAAAATATGATCAAAATCTGAGATTCTTCCCGTTCTGCCTGCTAAATGGAGCTAATGTGTGCCCCACAGATCATAGAAATGATGCAGTGTGACGTCAGCTCGAAATGCCTAATAGTCATTAGTCATGGCCCCCCCTGAGATTTTGATGGCCTCAATATTCCTCAATATTATATTCTTAATTCAAAGGGCCAGGGAAAATGCCCCCACACTGAGAAAAATTTCTGCGGGCGCCGATGAAATCTAGTGATAATTTTCAATGAAGAACTAAATACAAAGACAGTTCAACGGAAGACAAAAAATCCCTTTGTTAGAGCAATTATTCACTCTAATTCTATCACTCATACACAAATAAAACCTAATTTGTTGAGTTTAACCCAGTACTTACCTTCTCCAGTGGATTGGACATGGACTGATTCGACTCCTCGTCACTGACATCGTAGAACTCCAGGTCGGAGCTCTCTAGATCTCCTGCACTCATAAATTCAGATGTGGTAGAAGTTATTACTGAATTGGCTTTCCCTGGATTCTTACTACGTTTAGCTCGAGCGTTTCTGAAAATTAATATGAACAAAGGTTCTGATCAACTTAAATCCAAGGCTACTGCCTCAGTTTGCAGAAAACACATCATCAAAAGGGAATAACTGGCTCTACCTGCCTCAAAAGGATGAGGAAACTTACCTGTCGCTCTGCTTCTGCATCAGTTTTTCCAATTCCTTTCGAACCTTGGTCAGTTCGTGGTCTAACCGAACAAGATCTTGTGCCATGACATGTCTATTCTTTTCCTGTCTGTAATGCTCGTAAACATAAACTGCCGCAGCACTAACGATACCCAGGACTGCAGCCCCGACGAAAGCAGTGACGGTTTGCGGTAGAGGAGACATGATTTTTCAAAGTTAATTTTAATTTTAGTTAACACCTACAATACATACATTATCCATTGCTTTCCGTCTTTCTGATGATCGGCAAGTTTTGTCAAGTTATAATTTTCGATTTGGATCGTCCAATTGTGATTAAACTGTAATTTGGACTACAACCTCTACGTCGAATAAGATTATTTTAACATGTTTCGCATTTCATATTCTGAAAAATATTTGCATTTTTATCTTTGACGGAAGCAAGCACTGAACAAGTGAAAATGGATCTACCACCAGAGATAACTGCTACCACTTAATTAGAACTACTATGGGAGAACCACAGACAAATGGGCTGTGAATTTGTTGAATTCTCAGATTCAAGAGGTGCAGGAAGATTGGAAACAAAATCGTTTTTACTTTTTGATTCTCTTTATTACGTGATAGTGTAGATTTTGCAGCCTTTACAAGAAACTATTACGACTTTATCTTAGGATAAATACGGACCTACGTCATCTATATTTCGAATATTTCTTCAACAACTCGTCGATCTCCTTGTTGATAGTTTCGCCCTGTAAAAAAAGTAGTCACAACATGATTTTTTCGAAAATTGGGGACTATCTCACGGCCGAATCATCGTTGGCACGCTTTGCCTTATCTAGCCACTCCAATGCCTTCTTGTAGTCCTCTTTCATAACATGGCATTTTGCAATGAGTAACCTGTTCTCCTTCCATTCGCCCTGACCCATAAACTTCTCGGCTTGCAAGAAATGGTCCATGGCAATGTCTATCGAACAGTTTATAGGATCCGTAAACATGGATTTTGCTATTTTTCGTTCCACCCTGAAAAGTCTCATTGAAAACTAAAGAAGCAGTGAGTCGATAGAGACTGCTCATTAAGACTAGACCTAGGTTTGCGTCTAGGTTTTGGTCGTATGACCAAACAGCACGCAACGTTCATACCATGGAAGGGACACTATCTCCAAGCAGAATCTCCCAGCCATGTGCTGCAGAACTGGATCGGAAGGGTTCAGGAATAGCGCAATGTCCAAATGTTTCTTGAACTGTTTGCCGCAAGCTATCTTCTCCCTTGTCGATTGATACTGTCCCTTATAGCCTACTAAGATGGCGTACCATTTGTGTGCATCCGCCTGTTTATTGTCCATGTCCATAGATTTTTGACAATGCTCGATACCTTGCGAGAAACAACAAAAAGATCAAAGCTGCTCCTATCTTTCGATGTTCGTCGTCCTGAAGTAAACCTAAATTGTAATTTTCTCTATTTCAGTATCGTAATGAGTTCATTACAGTACTAAAAACAGTGCTGTAATGAATTCATTACAGCATCGTTTTCAGTAACATTTTTCGTTTTGTGGTTGTCAGCAATGACTTCCGATCCTTTTAAATTTCAGAAGACGTCAATTTAGAAACGTCAATTTTCGTATTTCCTAACATTCACACCAACTGCCAAGATACAATATGAATGTCACTAGGACCTATAATTTGAATTTTTTCGTTGAATTTCACAAAATTTGAGTGAAATAGAGAAAATATCGTCTAATACTCGTTGCAGAATGCAATTCCAATACTCATGAGTTCAAAAACTCGCTCCTTCGTCGCTCGTTTTCGAATTTCGCATTCGTACTGGAATAGGAGTCCATTCTGCAACTAGTTTTAGAATATACTATTACGTTTATCACCTTTTTCAACATGGGACAGCTTTGTTTGCACGTTCTTCTCCTTTTCGGCCATTTTCTGGTAAGCCTTGCCGATTCTCCACAAGAGCTGAGGGTCGTCAGGATATTTTATCCTCAACTTCTTTAGCCTCTGCATGCACCTTTCAAGTTCGTGATGCTTGTCCAGTTTTGCGTCGATCTCTTTCAAAATCTCGAATAACAAAAAAGGATCATTTGGAGAACTAAATGGAGCACTTACTCTGAAAGTGTCCGAATAAGAACTGCCGTTTGGACAAAAGCAGACATAAGAAAAATCCTATATCTATTTAGCATCAATAATCGCGCATAATAAGGGTTAGGTACCTCTTCCAAATTTCCACTATCTTCTTCTCCCAGTTTAACTTCCTCTGGTGCCTCTGGTGGAGGTTCCGATTCTGCTACCTTTACGTGTTTCACTTTCCCTTTTCCTTTCCCTTTCTTCAGACTAGACTTTCTAAAACGAGCATCTATGAGTTCAGTCACTTTGACGTCAGAAACGATATTTACTTTCTGGAGCCTCTATCTTTCTTCGTCGACTTTTCCTCCAGTATATGCTCGATTGTGTAGATGGTCGTTGAAGCCATCACTAGAAACATCACACCCAGAAAAGCGTAAATGAAGAGCAACAGTTCCGACATGCCGAAGATTCAAAACATTTCTCCTATTCGAATAATAGCGTGAAAAACGAACATTTTGAATTTTTTTTGAAGTTTAAGACGGAATTCAGTCGAATGAATGTCACTTTATCGCATCTTGGTTGGAAGGAGGATATTTTTCAGAATTGATCATAATTTGAACAGTAATGGGTGAAATGACCATGAGACTCATCTTGTAAATACAAGATTACAATAGGACCTTGTATTATTTTATTCATCAAATGATGGAAAACCATTGTCGAACTTTTGTTACAGCAGATCTCAACGCCAGTGGAGAACTTTAGATTTATATTCCAAAAGAAATGAAGCACCTTTTCGGGAATACTTTTTGAGCTCAAACGACAAATAGTGCATTTCGCAGTTTAATCTACTCGTCATCGAATCTTCAGCTAGCAAAGACTTGTTTGAACTAGAGCTAGAGACTTGTTTGAACTAGAGAAAAATTCCTGTGCCCTCTGTGGCTGTTCTATGATGCTTGTGAATTGTTATGACATTTCAGTTTGACAACTTCACTTCGTCTCTAAAATTTTTCCTTACTTTGCGATAAGTTGAACGTGGCTATGGAAATTCAAAAGCGGTCTTTATTTCTGCCAATATAAAAATAAAAATTATGATTCTTATGGAAATAAACACAACGTCTTCCTGTGATACTGAATGATTTTCAATAACCGCTAATTCGATAACATATTCTATCAGTTTAGTTCAGAGGACTAGAAGTGAAATATTAGAAAGTATTAGGAGGAATTTACGGAACTTTTCATTAATATTTTAGCATAATTATGGCGTTGAAGAAGGTTAAAACTAACTTGGAACGTATGTTCGATAAAAGCCTGACGGATTTGGTCAGAGGAATAAGAAATAACAAGGAAAATGAGGTGATTCTTATCAGCTATGCCCTTTGGAGTTTTACTATGAGAATTCATTGTTACAGGCCAAATATATATCCCAATGCATGGAGGACATCAAACAGGAGCTCAGGCAAGACAATTTGTCGGTCAAGAGCAATGCCATAGCAAAATTAACATATGTAAGAGAATCCTTTAGATAATAAATACAAAGATATGTCCAACACAACAGGAAAATTCAGAAAACTAAGACCAAAGCAAGTCTTCAGTACAAACCCTTAAACGTTCAAAGAAATTTGTATTCTATTTAATGTAACATCTCTATTATTTCTCAATATGATATGAAAAAGATGAGGGCGTTAGTTATGCAGAATTTGGTGAAATATAGTGAAAGCACCACCTTTTTATCTTTATTGAGATGGGAAGCCTCAAAAGTTCTAGCTGTCACTCCTGATCAATAATTGATGCATCAGAACCAGAAAAATATTCAATTTATGGCAAAATCACCATTTTTCAGCTCCAAATGTTGGGATACGATATTTCCTGGGCAGGTTTCAACATAATTGAAGTGATGAGTTCGAGTAAATTCACTCTAAAAAGAATAGGATATCTAGCTGCAAGTCAATCATTCCATTGTGATTCAGAGGTGAGCGAATCCAAGAACGTTCGCAAATAAATGGTGAGATAATATGTTCTTTCAGTTATTGATGTTAACGACCAATATGATACGCAAAGAACTGAATTCTCAGAACCAATACGAGGCCGGTCTTGCCTTAACCTCACTAAGTTGTTATGTCAGCACAGATTTAGCAAGAGATTTATCAAATGATATTTTAACGCTGGTAAGTTCCAGAGAATTTTCGAAGTATCCTGAATCATATAAATTTTTTCCTTAGTTAAATTCAACCAAGCCTTACATTAGGAAGAAAGCAGTATTGATGATGTATAAGGTTTTCCTTAAATATCCCGAAGCCTTAAGGCCTGCCTTCCCTAGGCTGAAGGAGAAATTGGAGGACCCAGATCCAGGTGATTTTTACAATCTCTCAAGCTTTTTTATAAATATTTAAGAGAGATTGAAAAAATCAATTTTCATGGAATTTGAAAGAAAAAATTATTTTTCATTAAAGGTGTGCAATCCGCTGCAGTAAATGTTGTGTGTGAGTTAGCTAGAAAAAACCCAAAGAATTATCTGAGTTTAGCTCCAGTTTTCTTCAAGTTAATGACAACTAGTACAAATAATTGGATGCTAATAAAAATAATAAAATTGGTAAGTATTTTTGTTCGTGTAGAAAATTTTCAAATTATATTTACTATCACTATAATTCAACAGAAAATATTGTTCTAAAGTATGCATGATACATTACCATTCATAGCCAAACCAGAATAAATTGAGTTATCTTCCTCAAATTGTTTCAAAATTGTGTTTTGAGTCAAAACCATTTTGCAATTTTGAGATTTCTTAGCCTTGACAGTTAAATAAAAAACCATTCCTATTTTGGATGCCACCCAGAAATATTTTAGCAGAGGCTTATGGTACCAAAATGATTTTTTACATATTTTGTCAGTTATTTGTTTATAAGTTGATTGGTCTAATTTTTGACGAGTGTTAATCCATATTCTCTTTTGGAAAGAAGAAATTGTCTTTCCAAAATTCATCCAAGTCATGTGCAAGTCTAAACAAATAAAAATTGGATGTGAATTGATAATAATTTCCACATTTCCAACAGCATATGTCTACCTTCCATCTCTATCTTGTTTTCCAATGACTAGCTTTTACAAACTGAATATGGATAAATTGGCCATATCTTCATATGGCCTCCCTTTTTGATCAGATGCCTGCAAAACTCATGATTTGACAATTTTCAGAATAATTTGACAACCAATTATAAAAACACCTTTTTTGGTATAACCTAAAAATATGTAGCCATTTTCAAAATTTTTCTATATTCTATGGATAGGAAGAATGAACCAAATATTGATATTTTGTCTTTTCCTAGTTCGCATCATTCACGATGATCGAACCAATGATTGGTCGTAAATTGACTTCAATCTTAATAAAAACTATAGCAAGGTATTTGAAGAAGCTTGTAGAACGTCAACTGCTTATTTTTACCTTTCTATCACCAACTTACATGGGCTATCTGTTATATTTCGCTTTCAAAAGGCTCGATTTGATTTTTGGGTACAAACTATATGTATTTTTGTAGGAATTTTTCCTGATGAAGGGCAAGTGTAAAGGACTAAAATCCCTTATAAATGTATAAATATGCTTTGAATTTTGTTTTTTCTTTTTAGTTTGGTGCTCTTACTCCTCTAGAACCTAGGCTAGGAAAAAAATTAATCGAACCTCTAACTAATTTGATACACAGGTAGGTAAACGAATATTTGAAATGTAGTTTAGTGTTGTGAATAATAATGTAAATAGTTTTCCATTAATGCACACAATTTGAAGTTTTTAATGATTTAGAAGAAGTTTTACATGTATTTACAGGGTTTGGTAGAAAGGATGAAGGTTTTTGTATTGACTAAAAATTTGCCATGGATGCACGCGTAGATTTTTTTTTTTCCGTTGTTTCAGTCCTTATTTATCTTTTTTCAGAAAGCATTTCGACGACAATGAGCGCGGAAAAAAATCCGTTCCTATGCAAAACTCAAGGTAAAAATTGATAAAGTGATTTTCCAAAAAAAAGGTTCTTCGTTTCCATCAGACTCTGTACAAGAATGTTTATACTTCTTTACATGTGACTGATTTACTGTGTGAACAATATTATTGGGTGGATTAGTATCACTGAGCATTTTATTTTTGAGTTTTTCATGTCACGATCTTTAAATTTAAATTGTTATTCTTGTATTCCTTTCAGTACATCTGCCATGAGTTTATTGTATGAATGTATCAATACCGTAATAGCTGTTTTGATAAGTATCTCATCAGGAATGCCAAATCATGCAGCTAGCATCCAGTTATGTGTACAAAAGTTGAGGATTTTGATTGAAGATTCAGATCAAAATCGTAAGTAATCAGTAAAGAGATTGGTTGATTCTTTCAGCCAGTTTGTTGAGTTATTACAAATTAGTTTTTGATAATTTTTTTTTCAGTGAAATACTTGGGCCTCTTAGCAATGTCGAAGATACTGAAAACACATCCAAAAAGTGTCCAGGCACATAAAGACCTTGTCTTACAGTGTTTAGAGGACAAAGATGAATCAATAAGGTTGAGAGCTTTGGACTTACTTTATGGAATGGTATGCCCACTAAATTATGTTTCTTATTGTGATTCATCTTTGATTTTTGTAGGTTTCAAAGAAAAACCTCATGGAAATAGTGAAGAAACTAATGGCTCATATGGAAAAAGCTGAAGGTACAATATACAGGGATGAACTCTTGAGTAAAATAATATTGATCTGTTCACAAAACAATTATCAGTTTATAATCAATTTCGAATGGTATGTAACCGTTTTGGTGGAACTGGCACAGATGGAGTTTGGATCTAAACAAGGTAAGCAAGGTGAAATAACGAATATAGGTGAGATTTTCTTAATTTATCGTCTCTTTGAAGGTCACGTGATTGCTTCACAATTGATGGACGTTACCGTAAGAGTAGAAGCAATACGGTCGTTTGCTGTATCAGAAATGGCTGATCTGCTCTCATTTTATACGTCTCACAATCAATTTATGGTTATGCAGGAGGTTCTTTATGCTGCTGCCTACTTATGTGGAGAATTTAGTGTGTAAGTGAAATGTAAACGTTTCAGCGTCAATTTGGTATCAAAAATTACAAAATTGGATACAAAGATTCGTGAAATCAATGTAAAATTTGTAGGCATTTGAAAGATCCAGAAAAAGTGCTTAGAATGATGCTGAACTACAAACCCTTACCTCAACACATCGAATCAGTTTTCATACACAACATCCTCAAATTATTTGCTCATATAATGGAGAAATTGGAACTTGAGGACAGGTACGATGAAATCTTAGAACTGTGTGATCTGATATCTGCCAAATTACAAGATAGTCTCAAGTCTGCCGAATTGGAAGTGCAGGAACGATCCAGCACTTGTCTGAGCATAATCGAGATCGTCAAGGAGGAGATTCAATTAAGTGAGTTTCAATTCCGGAGAAGATAAAGTTTACTGATTTAATTAAACGTTTGTTCCAGTAAAATCAACTGCCAACCAAAAAATAATAGATTCAGATTCAATGGACCCAATTGAAAAGGATCAAGAACCCAAGAATATGTTAGCGCAGGAGCTTCTTCAGTTTTTCCAAGGCGAATTGAATCCAGTTGCACCCAAAGCTCAGAAAAAGGTGCCGGTGCCAGAAGAGTAAGTTCCGAGTAGTTCATTTGATCCGTTGAAAAATTGACTATTTTAACAGTTTGGACTTGGACGCTTGGATCAACGAGCCTGTGGTCGAATCGGATTCAGACAGCGAACCGGAATATGGGGTGAAAGTTTTCGTAAAGACAGACAGTGATAACGAGTCTGAAAGAAGGAGGCATAAAGAGCCTACGGAGGAGGAGATCAAGAAGGTAGTTTTTTACATTTTCCTGGAGAGGACCAAAAAATGGTCATTTTTAATTGCAGAATAAAGAAGTTAGAAGACATGAGCAACTCCATAATCCCCACTACTTGAAAGGCAACAATGCTTTGGATGAGGACAATGAGAAAGTTGACAGCATACCTATAGCTAATCTTGACTTGAACATTCCACTTAGAGTAGCTGGGCAAAAAAGGTCTGATAAATATATCAAGTCGAAAGACGACAAGAAACATAAGAAAAAGGGCAAAAAGAAGAAACACAAGTCAGATAGGTTAGTTTCAATTGGATTATGTGAAGAATTCTATTTTAATATCAATATTTCAGTTCTTCAGACGAAAATGAGGAAGCTCCATCAGTTAGAAGAGAACTTGAACTCCCAGAAGGGGCAACACTGTCTGATTCAGATTCAAGCCATGCCAATGATGATGACCCACATAAAGCACTCAATATTGAATTGGACATGTGAGTATGAAGTTAAACACTGCAGAAAATGATGTTAGAGAAATTTATTCATTGTAGACCTACCGTGAATGAATATAATGAAGATGGTAATCAAACGAAGGAATCAGACAAGAAAAAGAGATCTAAGAAGGTATATTCATGTGGTTTTTTAAATTAGTCACTTAAAATTAAATTTTTTCAGACTGAAAAAGAAAAGGTTAAAAAATCGAAAAAGTCAGAGAAAAATAGGAAGAAAAGACTGGAAACTACACAGAATGACGCAATGTTACTTTCCATTGAAGATCCATCAGAACCTAATCACAAACCTGTAGAAGATTTGGAACTTTTAGAAGAGAAAAATATAGAAAGAAATGAAAAGGAAGAAAGGAAATCCAAAAAACATAAGAAAGAGAAAAAGGAAAAAAAGAAAGAAAAAGACGGCAAAACTAAAATGAAGAAATCAAGCTCAGGTTATGAAGAGCCCTTAGGCATATCTACACCTAGTAAAGAATTCCAAGCAATTGAATAATTCGAAATCGTTGCAAAATCCTTTCTGGAAAAAGTTTTTATAATAGCTCGAAGTAACGCTCTGCATTTCTCGAAAAAATTGATGTGAGAAATTTCTCACTCATTTAAATTTTCCGTTTGTTTTTTCAACTATTTATGTAGATTTTCTTCCTTCCGAGCCAAATGAAATATCACATCTATTAAGCGAACAAAAAACTGTATTAAATGGAATATATAAATATCTTAACACTTTCAGAAGACAACAATATGGATTTGAAACAAATCATATTAAGTTTAAAGTATGTATCCAATTTTTTAAGTATAAAGATGCTTCATTTTCAAAGTGCAAAATGAGATATATATTGTTTGAAAATATGAATATATTGTTTATAGTATATGTTTTTTTTTCTTTAACCTAAATGTTTCTTGCTGTTAAACATGAGGTGAGGTTAGGATTTTCATTTGAGCAGTGGAAATAAGGTTAGGTTATGCAACATTTGGGTGGTGAAAATAAGGTTATGAATCTTCAATAACTTATTTAATCTCGAAAAACGCAGCTGCTTATGTTACGACCAAATATAGAAGTTATCAAAATTACTGATGAAAAAAATCAGAATTCGTTCTTAAGTTCGGTTACCATCCCCTGGAAACTTTGGACAATATTTCCATCGTTAGCCTGAATATCCACAATATTATGCACAATTTTCAAATGATGCTTCAAATACGACTTATCACTAAATCTCTTATTGCAAATTTTACAAATGAAAGGTTTGATACCTGTATGTGTGCACATATGTCTTGAAAGTTTCTGCTTATCAAAAAACGTCCCTGGACAAATGCTACATGCAAATTTCTTCACCCGGACAGGAATCTTAGCATTTCCAATCCCGTGAACTTTGGTCAAATGCACCTCGTAAACCCTACGATCTTTGTAGTCTTTGCCGCAGTGGGAACACTTGAACGCTCTCTCGTTGGAATGGAATATTTTATGTTTCCTCAGCTCACTACTGCTAATGAACGATTTTTCACACACTAAACACTTGAATCTTTTATCTCCAGAATGTCGTCTCTGATGTTGATCGTAACCCGACTTCAAAGGAAACTTCTTGCTACACAAATGACATTGATACTTCCAAAAACTAGAATCTGTATGAACAACCAACATATGAGACCTCAAATTCTTGTTGGTGTTGAAAGCTCTTTCACATATCTCACATTTGTAGTTTCTTCTATTCAAATGAGTGTATTCGTGTACCGTCAAATCGCTTTTTGTGATGAAGCTCTTTCCGCAGTAACTGCATATGTGGCTGCGTTCTCCTTCGTGATACTGTTTGTGTTGAATCAAATTTGGGGAAGATGTAAAACGAGTGTTACATATACTGCATAGGTATGGTTTGATGGATTTCCCATCCATCTGGTGCTCCTCAATACAATGTTTTATCACCTCCTTAACATAACCGAAAATTTTGGAACAAACCTCACATGAATAACTTCTTTCAGTAAACGATTTGGCTTTTTTTGAATTTATTTCATTCCCATGCAATTCCTTCAGATGAAATTGTAAATTTTCATCACTCAAAAACTGTTCATAACAGTACTCACATGTATTACCTAGTTTTAAATTAATATTATGCTTCTCCAAAACATGCACAAATTTATCTTTCATACTTTTCAAAACATCGTCACACAAATAACACTTATACTCTTGCAATGGTAATTTATATCTGCACCGCTTCATATGTGCTTTCAGAATTTTTTCTGTTGTGTAGAACCTACCACACTTTGCACACTTGTTTTTCGATAAATCCTTAGTGAAATTTATTTTAGAATGTCTTTTTACACCATCACAGGTGACCATATGATTCAACATAATTTTTTCCACTTTGTATGATTTTTCACACTTGCTACACTGATATATTTTACTCTTCCTACTACTTGAATTGTCATCAGAAGATTGTGAATTATCTGGATTGTCTGTACCTTTCTCTTCATTATTTGAACTATCAAACTGTTTTTCATGTTCATGTTTGAGTTTTATATGCTTAGCAAGCAACACTTTGCTTTTAAATAGCTTATCGCAGTGGAAGCATATGAAGACGTCATGCTTCTTAACATGGTATTTTAAATCCGGCTCTGAAGAAAAACTTTCATTGCATACATGACAAGATTCACTTTTATTCCTATTTTCAACCAGATCAACATTTTTTTCAACACATAATAAATCGTTCTTGTATTGTTGCTGAGAATGATGTAAATCTTTATTATGCTTGTATAAATGTTCGTGAGAATTCAGATCTATTTTACAAATTTCACAAGTCACAGCTATTGTCTGTTCCGAGCTGTCTTCAGTGATTTTCTCAATTTCTTCGCCACTGCTACTACTTTCATCTTCTTTCATAGTAATAGATTCATTTTTTAATCCAGAATCTTCTTGTTCCAATCTGATCGAGCTGGATCTTATGCATGCATTTCTGAATTCTAATACAACGTCCAAAGTTTTCAAACATTGGGGGCATATTGTGAAAGTGTCCTTCCATGGCTGAAATACATTTGTTTTCAAAAGGCACCTCGATTGTATGAGAATCTTACCACTTCAGATACAACTTTTCGTAATTTAGATGTAATTGTTTCTTTATTGGAATCGCTGGCAGCCAATGGAATATTTGCGTTTCCTTTGAAACACACACAGCAAGTTGTTTTATCCATTTTCAGCAGTTAACGAATTATGCAGATACATTGAAATGCGAATGAAATTTTTAAATAAATGTTTTCATTTTGTTGTTTTCAAAATTAATGACAGTATCATAGAAAATATTGAATAACCTTTAAATACTTCCTCTTCTAAAAAAGTAATTTAGTTTTTAGATATACAGTTCCAGGATGAAATTTCTGAATGAAAATTAAATAATTAAACATTGAAAATAATTTAGAATGAACCTCGTGGTTTCGATGCCTTAAGACATTTGGTGGTGTCAGGCTCTTTTAAATAAGTTTGGTTGAAATCAAAAGCTGCCTGCCTCACTCATAAAAGTACACCTTAGTACCTTACAACTCAGTATAATTCACAATTCAGAACCATTTTATGCAAATTGAGAGTAGGTAAATTCTACTCATTTCGAACCGTTCACATATAATTGAAAAGATTCCTAAATTGAATATGAAAAATGAAACAGGGCATTTCTTTGTCAATCAATTTATTTATATTCATCTAAAATATTCTAATCCAAAACATCCCATGGCTTTTCTGGCCTCAATAGATCCCATGGTCGAATAGGTTTGAACTGGGGCGGTTCCTTCAAAACAATACCGCTTTCTTCGAAATGTTTCAAGAAGTTAGCTAATTTTCCATCAGGGTTTTTGGCATCCATGAAACAGCTCATCTCTGTTAAACCAGCTTTCAAACATCTGTCTCCAAAAACCTGTAAAATAAATAAATAGCACTCGTAGTTGTTAACGAGGAACCACCTACTCTTGCTAAATTGATGTAAGCTGTAACGTCATTATATCTATACAAGCGTTTCTTTATTGGCCATTCCGACGTACTCGCCCTCAGAACTTCTCCATTTTTGAAGTGCTTTACCACTGCGACAGCATACCTTGCTGTTTCGGTCACTTCCAATCTGAAATACCGAAGAGTATAATATCTGAATTGTATTGAACATGGAAGTGTCCTTACTTGTGCCAATATATCCTTCCAGGTGCTTCTAAATGATACCCGTCAGGTTTATATCCTATCCTTAGTTTTTCCAAGTTTCTTGGATTTCTGTTCACGAATGTTGAAGGTATTTCGAAATTGTTCAAAGGCTTTGCTGTAGTACTATAAGATTGGGTTTTTAAAGCTGTTCTCATTAAGATTTGGCATGTCTTTGGAATATTCATGGTTGGTTTGATTAAATTGATTTGATTTAAGTTTTATTTGGGAATTCGATTTTTAGGTTAACCGTGTGTCAAAATGTTTCATTTATTATACGGTAGGCAACAAAGCATACACAAGTGGGTATGTGAGTATCTCAAAAATTAGGCGAATAAAATCATGAATAATGCAGGTGTAAATCTGAATCGATGAGGTATTTGTTAAATTCAAGATGAGGAACCATATTCAATGAGTGAATTGGCTATTTTAATCACTGGTTCTGGGTTAAAGAAAGGACTCTTTGGTAGATACTAACAAGCAAATTTGAAATAAGCTTAGCATTAGTTTCGTCGGTATAAGCGAAAAACTATGACAAAATGTTATCAAATTTTGAAACTAGCGGTTTTCTAGCTCGTACTGAATAAATTCAAACTAGGTTTCTAGCGGGCCTGGGTTACATGAATCCAATCGGGAATAATTTTGTTGGATGCGATCGCATTTTTAAAAATATCATGATGGAGGTATCGAAACGAATTGTGGGACCTCTTGAATTGGCTCTATGAGAGTTCTTCAGCTATCAAAAAGCTGTTAATCGTCCCGTCGACCCAGAACAGGCCATCATCATCGTTTCCGACCGAAAATCTTCATTCGGCACAAAAGATGAACTTCCACGGGTCACCGGGTCCATCCTTACCTGGGGCGCCTCCCACCCGACGAGAGAGAGAAGACAGGCCTCCCAAAGGTGGTGAGCCGAAGCACCGGCTCGATCTGGCGGCGTCCCACCTCCAGAATAACGAACGACGTTCACTTGTTTGCCTACACCCGCCGAGCGGTTCGAGAGGAAGTACCGTTACCAAAGCCAGCTTCGATTCTAGCTGTTGTAGCACCAAGCCTTCTCGATTCAGTCCGGTTTTATCAGTTTCCATTTGGAAAAATGTTCAAGTTTCTGGTTTTCGCAGCCGTTTTGGCCGTCGCATACGCAGAGGGGGAGCACGACCACCACAGCCATGAGGAACACAGGGTGAGTTTTCCAATTTATCCAATTCGTCAATACCCACCCAATCTGTGTCGGTTTAGAAAGTAATTACCCTGGAATTTAAGGAATTATCGCCTGTAGACTGTCGCTCCAGAAACCCAGATTTTCGCAAAATCGATAATCGCAACGCAATTCCCTGTGCCGTTCTCCATATCCAAGGATTTCGCAACAAAAAAATTAATTCAAATTGCGAGGTGGAAAAACAACTTATTTGTTGTTTCGCGTGTGGGAAAATCGAGGAAATTGCATGAAAACTTATTGTGCGAGGTTGGGAACGAGATTCACATTGTTACCTTGTTTTTAATATCGAATTCGCGTATCTTAAGTATAAATAAATTATATTCAACATGATATGCTATAACGTCCGCTTGTCTTTGTGACCTGGAGCTCTTGTGAATGTTAAGCGAGCTCTGGTTGGTAGCTGTCGTGTAAGGTCACTTAGAAGTAATTTTCCAAAAAAGGGGGCTCACAAGGAAAAACGACTATTGATATTCATGGCATGTTGCGGGTTTAGAAGGAATATTTCTTTAGTTTAATGGTTAATGGGTGTCATAATGTTTTCCACTCCATTGAATTGGACAACCACGCAGTATGAATGCAAAGTAAACAATGAAAATGAAGGTAAAATCTTCTCATCGGTCTTTTTGCTGAAGACATGTTTCAAGTGACAAATTACAGTTTTTAATTGAATATTTTTTTATAGCCTTCTCACTATAGTTTTCCAGTAAACTTATGGCTGCACCTGTATATTATAAGTCCATCGAAATATCAGACACAGGTTTTTTTTGAAAATGTCCAATCTTCGCATTTTCTTCAATATCTTTTGAACTGCAATATCAGAAGTAAAAAATACATCTTTATACCCAAAACCTTTCATTTTCGTTGCCATAAAATGGAGCCAAAATATCATGACTGACCCTTATGCACAGAATAATAATTTAGATATTCGTACATTTGATATTTATAAAGTTATTCAACCTCTAGGTAGAGGTATTAATTGAAACAACAAATAATTGAAATGGGCGAATTCTCTATTTCAATTCGCTGATTAAAATTGGCTTCATCAGGTTGATATCATTAATATTAATGGCATACACCCCAAACTACATGAATTTAGTGTTTGGATACACTTTCTTTTGATTAATCAATTAGGTTAATTAATGGGCGAAACCCTCATGAATATTAAACACAAACAAAACGTTGATTTTCCTACAGTAGGAAAGCCAAATATGCATTGAAATTGTGTAGGTAATTTGATTAGGGTTTACTAGTAGAGCCCATAGATCTACCTATTAAGGGAGGTGGTACACATCTGAGCTCCCTTCAAAAATTGGGCCTTTTATTTCCATGATATCTCAGTTCGTATGCGGCGTAGACCAACATATTTTTTTTAATTAAAGCTTAATCATTTCTCTAGAATGTGTACTACTCTCTTTTTCGTTTTTCTTCGTATATTAGGAAAAAACCTGGTGAGCTGTAATTTCATAAAAATCTGGACAAACGATTTTATTTCTATGATATCTCCGTCAATTTTCGGGATAAATGTATGAAATTCTCAGTATACATGCTGAATAATATTTTTCAGAATGTGTATTAATCAGTTTTTTGTTTATTACCCCCTGAATTTTTAAATGAATTGTAAAGTAGGAACCTTATTGGTCATATTTTCAACCAAGTTTTTTTCCTAATTCACGGAGAAAAACGGACAAGCGAGTAATACACATTCTGCAAAATATTATTCCGCATGTATACAGAAAATTTCATACATTTATCCCGAAAATTAACGGAGATATCATGGAAATAAAATCGTTTGTCCAGATTTTCATGAAATTACAACAGCTCACCAGGTTTCTGCCTAATAAAAAAAGAAAAACAAAAAAAGCGTGTAGTACACATTCTAGAGAAATGATTAAGCTTTAATTAAAAAAAAAAATTGTTGGTCCACGCCGCATACGAACTGAGATATCATGGAAATAAAAAGCCCAATTTTTGAAAGGAGCCCGCGAGCTCGGGCGTGTACCACTTCCCCTTGATAGGGAGTAATCCTTATCGGTAGATAATGTCAAAGTTTGATCAATTTTCCTGAAGAAATGGGAAAATTATGGAAAATATGAATACCAAGCTATTTTGCATTGACTTTTCCTCTTTCGATCCGTATATTTATATCACGGCCAGGATGTCTGTGAAAAAAGTTTTATCGAGTTTAAAAATTGCCCTTTTTGCCGGATTTTTTAAAAATACTTCTACATCGCCTAGAGAATCAAAATTTCACCCACGTATGTATAGATTATTTCTCTTTTCGACCGTATAAAAATGTCCTAACCGTATCGCAGCTTCGCTGCGATTTTAAGGTTTTTCTGGACCCACTTTTTCAGCAGATTCCATCGGGCTTTCAAATTAATCACGTGCATACACGGTGAGTCACCAGGAAATCTATTCTCAAAGATTATTCTGAAATTATGGTGTTGCGATTTCAACAAATAAAAACGGTAATTGATCATCTGAATTACAGTGTTTACAATAGAAAGCACTGATTAAAACTAGAAATTTATCCGGTTTCACCTGTGTAATATTATTACAAATATATCAACTATTTCCAACGAAGCATATTCATATACCTACCATTCAATTCAAGCTCAAGTTAATTTAGAACGATTCATGTATTTATCGGTACTGTTTAACACTTATAGCATGTATGTAGGTAGTACTGTTTGTTCAATATTTATCACAGGGTTACGAAATTCTTTGTAACCATGATGGTAATCGTTCGAATTGACATTTAAATGTGTTATTTGCAATTACTCCTGAAGAATTGGGAGAGGGAAATATCATCGGTTTGATTCAATTTTGTTGAATTCTGCTTAGCAACAAATCGTTTAGGTGAATCGGTGTTTTTTGCTACAAATAGAAAAGGAAATTTTATACACTGCGCAAAAAAATTAACGCACATTATGAAAATCTCAATTTTAATGAAAGTTAACTATATACATTGACTTTATAATATAACTATTTTTTATGTTCTTTCGGGAAGGTTTTGAACGAAACAAGACACATTAAATGGAAGAAAAATTCAGGATTTCACCGAATCTTATGTGAAAGAAGAGAAATGAACAATTTTCAAAATACTGAAATGCTGATAAGTGATTTAATACTTGGTATTTCCACCCCTTGCGTTAATTACAGATCGACAACGACGGTTCATACTCAAAATGAGTGATCTTAAAATGTTCTGATCTAATCCTTCCCAGATTTCTCCGAGTTGGATTCCTAAGTCATTAAGAGTAGCTGGATGATTTTCTGAACTTCTCAGCCTTCTATTGAGGTTGTCCCAAACCTGCTCAATCGGATTGAGATCTGTACTTCTTGCTGGCCATTCCATTCGAGAGACTTCAACCTCTTCAAGGTACTCCTGAACGATGCGCGCACGATGAGGTCTGGCATTATCGTCCATAAAAATTAAATTTTCACCAATGTATGGGGCAAATGGCACTACATGCTCTTCAAGAATGTTCCTTATATACTTATCAGCATTCATAGCTCCATTATCAACGACCACTAGGTCTATGCGAGCAGTCAAAGATATTCCACCCCATAACATAATCGATCCTCCCCCGAAACCAGTAGTATTCAGGAAATTGCACTGAGCATATCTTTCATGTGGACTTCTGTATACAAGGGAACGTCGATAACAATGGTAGAGGCAGAATCTAGACTCATCTGTGAAGAGAACTCTTTCCCAATCGGCCTCTCCCCAATGGATATGCTCTCTCGCAAAATCCAAACGCGCCCTTCGATGGGCTGGGGTAAGAGCTGGGCCTTTTGCCGTGACACGAGGCCTTAAATCATATTCCCTGAGGCGATTTCTTATTCTCTGAGTTCTAATTTGCACCTCATGAGTTTGCCCAAACTGATTTTGAAGGAGTTGCAAACGGTTGCAAACCGTTGTCTCAACGAAGAAACTATCAAGTGACGTTCTTGAATGGCAGTTGCTACCCGTGGTCTACCCTGTCCTGGTCTTCGGACATTCATACCTGTCTCCCTGAATCGCTGCAACATTCTGGACACACTTGTATGGGAAACTCCAAACCTTTCTGCAATTCTTGTGTATGTCCACCCTTCTTCTCGCAAAACTACCGCTTGGGCACATTCCTCTCGGTTCAAATTGCGTGTTTCGCGTTGCATAGCGATCGAGTGTAGAAAATCAAACGAAAGAAACACTACTGATCACTAGAATTGATCGAGAACAACTGATTTTAGAATGGAGCCAATACATTCAAAATCTGATAATATCATCTTTTTTTATTCCTGCTGGGAGACAACATCTGTATTGAAGAAAAACGTTGAAAGTGGATAACATATGCATGCATAATTCTGATAAAAATAATTATCATTGAGAACACCTTCAGTTGTAGAATAAATTTGAGATTTCCATAATGTGCGTTAATTTTTTTGCGGAGTGTACTTATCATTTAGATGATTACAGGGTGTCTTTTCCTTGATTTGGACGTGAGGATTTGACTTCATCCTCCTATACACAGTGATGTGAACCAAAATTTATCTAGTTTGGAGATAATCTTCCGATCAGTCTAAATTACACCTCCAATCCAAGGCATAGCCAGAAATAACAGTGGTTCACTGATTCGATAACCGTTATATCCATCAAGTTATTGCCCTATGGTGTTATTGTTTTTCATTTAATGTTTTTACTTTGTGTCGACCTCGTTCGCACTCCGTTACATCGGAGTTCCTGCTTACATATTATACAATATATAATTTTATAGCCATTTCTAATCCGCTGGGAAAGTCACACCGCATATTGTTTTCGTCTTAGGTATATCTAAGAATTTTTTTGAAGAGGAAATATGCTGATATTGTAGGTAGATTCGTATTTTCCAGTCCAAGAAATGCAAAATTTCTTCTCTATTGATTCCTTGGTTTGGTAACATCCAACGAAGTTACTCTTATGTTGAGAAAACACAAACCTTACATCTATACAGGGTCTTTCACGAGGAAACTCACCCATATTTATACGGGAAACTACTGAACGTATTTTCATGAAATTCAGCACTTATAAGTATTTCACGATGCTAATGAAATCTAAAATATTTTCAAGGCATGAGCACCTCCGGTTTTTCCGGAAATGACGTCAACTTCCGTTTTTAAAATTAGAACACCATTTTTTTTATTGCAGAAATAGATTCCTTAGAAAATTTCAAGTTATTTTGATGTAACATTTTTCAGTTTTGGTTGGAAAATTCTCTCTGAGCGGAAAAATTCGAAAAAAAATCGAAAATAGAGCTCCGCTGAAACAAGAATAACTTCGAGGTTTTTGGATGGAAAATTTTCATTTTTGGGATTTTTCAAGATGTAAGATTGATGTATCCACTTTAAAAATCGAAATCGCGATTCATGATACAGGGGGTGAAAAAATCGCTTTCAAAGTTAGGGATGACAAAATCGTGAAAAATCAATTTTTTCGAATTAGAACCGCATTTTTTTATGGCAGATATTGAATCTACGTTAAAAAATAATGTGAGTGTATGCATCACACCCTTGCCCTAAAGTGGATATTTTCTGAGTTATTCACAAAAAACTGTTTTTCGTCTTGAATTTTCAGCTATTTCTTTTCCCTTCACGCCAAAAAGATGAAATTTTCAGGAACTGTTATTTGAACCATGCTGTAGATTTTTCACCCCTTCTTGTGTATAGTTTTCTTAACGAAAGATCCGACATTTCTCAAGTTTGTCATGGTTCTGTTAATGGTATCTCTCGTTGGTCTGGGTCGGTCAGGAAACCTCTCAATGAACAGTCGAATCGTTCTATCTACAACTTTATTACATTCTCCATGAAGTAGAATGAGATTTAAATAATCTTCATTGGTAAAATTAGGCATAGTGATCGATTTTATAACTTAAAACGAATCATCACCAAATTAATAGTAAACACAAAATGCTACTGAATAAAGAGGAATTTGGCAGATGTAATTAATGATATCTATCATTAAAAAAAAAGAATGTAAAACATGGTAAGTTTTTGCATATGGTTATTTATCACTGGAGAGAAAACCGATGGCCGATTAGTTGAAATAAAGAGGTTTCCGATACAAATTCGAATCCAAATTCGCCATCTATTTAGGAACAACCTGTAACTTTTTTCTCTTGCATATTAGGGTAGTAAAATCTAAAACATGGTTTAAGTAACAGTTCCTGAAAATTTCATCTTTTTGGCGTGAAGGGAAAAGAAATAGCTGAAAATTCAAGACGAAAAACAGTTTTTTGTGAATAACTCAGAAAATATCCACTTTAGGGCAAGGGTGTGATGCATACACTCACATTATTTTTTAACGTAGATTCAATATCTGCCATAAAAAAATGCGGTTCTAATTTGAAAAAATTGATTTTTCACGATTTTGTCATTCCTAACTTTGAAAGCGATTTTTTCACCCCCTGTATCAGGAATCGCGATTTCGATTTTCAAAGTGGATACATCAATCTTACATCTTGAAAAATCCCAAAAATGAAAATTTTCCATCCAAAAACCTCGAAGTTATTCTTGTTTCAGCGGAGCTCTATTTTCGATTTTTTTTCGAATTTTCCCGCTCAGAGAGAATTTTCCAACCAAAACTGATAAATGTTACATCAAAATAACTTGAAATTTTCTAAGGAATCTATTTCTGCAATAAAAAAAATGGTGTTCTAATTTGAAAAACGGAAGTTGACGTCATTTCCGGAAAAACCGGAGGTGCTCATGCCTTGAAAATATTTTAGATTTCATCAGCATTTGAAATACTTATAAGTGCTGAATTTCATGAAAATACGTTCAGTAGTTTCCCGTATAAATATGGGTGAGGTTCCTCGTGAAAGACCCTGTATACCTATATACCCTATCTTATGTTGGGTCAGTTGAAAGATCTCCATTACCTTTTGGCTCTGGCAATTTAAGCTGTGCTGAAATCATACATTTTGTTTTAATTATAATTGTAAATTATGTCCTAGAAAGATAATTACCGTAGGTGCTGAGTCAGCAGAAAAGGGTGGTGACTAAGAACTTCCCTTTTATATGATATTTGTACAGGGAGTCACTCCTAAAGACACACACGAAATTCAAATGTAAATATTAATTAAAACGAAAGCAATCAAAATAAAAGTTTTCCAAGGTTTTGTTACAGTATTTCTTGAAATATAGAACAAATTTTGGAAAGCACCTATCTGGTGCATCCTCTATTCAAAAATAAACTGAAAAACTCGTTAAATCATAATGGAAAAGGTACAATCAATTCATTAATTTTTTTTCACGTATGATCCGATACGTATTTAACTAATGAGATTGTTGTGAACATTGTGAAAAGGAGAAAAACAAATTATTCACGCAAACATTGTGGATATAGGTAGTTTCCTGCCTTTATTTACCTTTTCCAAGTCGGAAAAAAGTAATGATTGTTGTTCGACATGTTTGCAATTAATTTTAGGAGGATATTATTAATTTGCGTACATCTATGTGTTCTTCACATGTTTTCGATGTTTTGAATGCTTTTAATGTGGAATGAGCCACCAAAAAAATCCAGGTCTAAGTTGCTATGACTTTTTATGAACGCTTATTGTTACATCTATCTTAAGATCAGAAAAATCTTCAAGTGGCATTTCAATAAATGTCATGTTTTAAATGATAAAATTTCATACAAGTCCATAGCTAGGATGATGACATCAATATTTTGATGATATAAGAGTCCAGTCAACCGAGATTGTGAGTTGCCATTTTGTGGTTTAAATTCATATACTTTGGTGGGAAATTTTAATCTTGATATATATATATTTTCATTTCCTATGACGCATCTCCAGATCATTTCACTATTTAATCCAAGCAATAGGTTTACATAAGAACCTTTTTAACACTCAAATAAAGAAGGAAACTAGTAATTTGGACTAGTAGAGCGCGTAGATCTACCTATTAATAGTTAGATTTCTGCGAATCGGGTGATTTTATAGGAGATATATTATCAAAGTTTGATCAGTTTTCCTGAAGAAATGGGAAAATAATGGAGAATATGAATTCCAAGGTATTTTGCATTGACTTTTCCTCTTTCGATCCGTGTATTAACATCACGGCCAGGATATCTGTGAAAAAAGTTTTATCGAGTTCAAAATTGCACTTCTTGCCGGATTTTTTCGCGATTTCAGCGAATTTTTTAAAAATACTTCTACATCACCTGGAGAATCGAAATTTCACCCACGTATGAATCGATTATTCCTCTTTTCGACTGTATAAAAATCACCTCACTGTATCGCAGCTTTGCTGCGATTTTGAGATTCTTCTGGACCCAGTTCTTCCACAGATTCCCTCGGGTCGGTCCACAGAGTAACCATTTTAGTATAGTATGGAAATAGAAAAAGGTAGTTCATACCGCCCGCCCTGAAGTCCGCACCCTCAAAATCGCTTTTAACAAAAAGTCGTGTAAATTTTCGACATAATTCCCTGAAAACTTCAAGGGGACGTCTCAGACAAATAACAATCCATAAAGTATTCCAATTTTCACCAATAAACCCTTCCCAACCTCAAACCACGACAATTCACCCCCAAAGTCCCCTCAAACACCAGGAAGAAGCGTGTAAAACCTTTCCGGCTCGTGTTATTTGAAATTTCATCCCTAGGGAACGCCGTCGTCGGGTGGGATCAGCTGACGTCATCGGCGGATAACAAAGGGGGTGTTGGAGGGGATATTGTTCCAATAACCTCCTGTGGGGTAGATCGCACATAGGAAATCCGCCCTGCAAGAAGCGGTTACTGCCGGTTTTGTTAACATCGATTTTGCAGCGTGGATTTTGTAATTTCAGACTTGAAGTCGCCCACGGTTCGATTTTCATTGTTTTTTTAAGGATGGGGTAGTTTTTGTTCGGATGAATCGTGGTTTTGTCTCGTCTCGTCGTGATCGGGAAAGGGTTCAAGATAGGAATGATTTATAGGCTGAGAAGGACATAAGACATACACTCGAAAAACATTACCCTCCTTCTGGAGACTCTGCAATTTTCGTTTGCTGACTATCAGAATTTATTCGTTTCTCATTCATTATTTGAATTATGGATAAAAGACTAAAAGTATTTATTTCGTGATACATTTCAACCTAAATAAGTGTTTGTAAATATAGTAATTATTACTTTTTCTTCAGTTAATTGTCAGACCAACATTGACTGTTATAGAACTCGATCTCCTGCAGAAATATACACCAAGAATGAGCAGGAATACGAAGAAATTATCTTCTGCATATAAATCGAGTCAGTAGTTCACCTTGACTACAATCTATTCAATTTATTGCAATATAGTTATTTATTGACTGTTGATCGCTACTCAGAAACTACGTTTCCTGGAGAAATACTCATCTTATACTTAACAACTTGAGGTGCATGTGCATTTTAATTGTTTATTGTTAATGCATGATTTCAATAATTCAATCTGAGAAGAGCACCATAGCCCCCACTCCTTGGTGTCTGAGTGTCAGAACATTTTGCAGAATTTCATGAGGGTTTTACCAATAAATTATAACGTCTTACAAAATAAACGCAAGACCAAATTTTTGTCATTATTTGGGGACTATTCCAGTCGAATACAACGAAAAAAATCCTCAACAGAATGAAGCTTGCATATAAAGTGGCGACCTTGAAATTGATCAAAGATCCGCATCCGCAAGTACATTGTTCTAATTTTCTACATATTTCTTCACTATACTAAAATGGTGAACCCATTGACATACGAGGATATATTGAAAAATTCTCAGCCAAATTTCAATGTCAAAATATTTTATTACCTTTGGATAGCTTTCCGCGTCTTTTATCTTTAATTTTTTCCCGTAGAGTGGTCAGTAATGTCGAATAGTAATCTCCAGTTATTGTTCTACCCTTATCCAAAAAATCAATCATGATTACTCCATGGCAATTCCAAAAAACTGAAGCAAGAACTTTTACAGCAGATTTTTGGACACGCAACTTCTTAGGTCTTAGAGAACAAGAGTGTCGCCATTCCACCGATTGTTGCTTTGTTTCTGGATCGTAGAAATGTACCCAAGTCTCATCCATAGTAACAATTCGGTTTAAGAAGTCTACATCGTTTTCAAATCGAGGACAGATCGAACGCGATGCTTCTACCCTTGCACGCTTTTGGTCAACATTCAAACATTTGGGGATCCATTTTGCAGAAATTTTTTTCATGTCCAAATTGACATGAACTATATGTTGAACGCGTTCGTATGAAATCTTCAGTGCTTCAGATATCCGTTTTAGCCCAATTCGACGGTCTGATAAAATCATGTCATAAACTGAATCGATATTTTCGGGGACTGACTCAGAAACTGGCCTTCCCGATCGGTCATCATCTTCAATGGAAAATTTCCCTTTTTTGAAACTTGAAGTCCAATTTTTCACGGTCGCATACGAAGGACATTGATCACCAAGGGTATTAAGCATATCTTCGTAAATCTGCTTACCCCTTAACCCTTTTAAATACATGTACCTACCTACTTGATTTTTTTAATTTCGGTGGACATCTTTTTTTTTTTCAATTTATTGCGTAAATCTGGTTTACTTTTTTGACGTCGAACTCTACACTGACACACATAATAAGTTATTTTTCCTTGATAAGGTATCGCAATATTTTGGAATATTTTTGAAACTGGTATAGGCTAACTAGATATCAATACATCCTCGTATTATCCCAAATTTTGATAAGTCTATAGGTGGACCAACCCGACAGACTCTGTCGAAAAAGTGGGTCCAGAAGAATAGGTAGATCTTGGGGCTTTACTAGTTGCTCAAATAATTAAATCGATGATTTTCATCAAAGTACCAAATCGAACTGTTTCTTCTTCCTCCATTAAGGAAGTAATGAATTAATCAAGAAGGTATCAGTGCAAACGAGTAAATGATCAACCTCTGGCACTTTATGGGTACCATACACCATCCTAAGTACTACGATCTGCTTTCTTTCGATATCTTCAGACAGTTCCTTTCTTTTTTATTGGATTCTTCCTTTTTATGGTTTTATTATGAATTCATACCAATTTCTATCGTCGGTGACACATTGACCCAGATTGCTGAAATAGCAGGATGCCATCTGCAATGTTTCCAACCAAACTAATCGGTTTATTACGAAAAATGCAATTCAATACCTTTTTTTTATCTTTTAAATGTGTACGTTGTAGCAAAAATAGCGTGACGGCAGCGATTGTATATTATTATATAGATTCCATGTTATCAACATTGCGGGTAAATTAGTCATCGTTCATTGTTTTGACCTTAATTATGAATAGGTAATGATAAGAGGTATTCATGAGAAATTGAGGAAAATTAAGGAAATGCTAATGGAGAATTTTGGTTGTCAAATTCAAATTTTTTCGATATGTTGAAACTACCTCAATTTCTTAAGAAGTCTGGTATCCCAATTTCAGAAACATGCAAGATATCATAATGTGATTTTTTTTTACAGGTGAATGTTGCGGTTTACTACGAAGCCCTTTGCCCAGACTCCATCAAATTCTTCACCAAACAGTTGTACCCAACACTGACTGATGCCAATCTTGGACAGTACGTCAATTTGACATTGGTACCTTATGGAAAATCAACAGTAAGTCAATTTATATCTGTACTAACATTTTCAGTGGGTAATAAACAGCATGTTTTGTTCTTATCAACAGAAGCGGAGAACATAAAAACTCTCAATTGTTTTATTGCACAAATATAAAAATGAAAAAATTCAAGTTTGTATGTTATTTCGGTAAAGCCGGAAGTGTCATGGTACTTTTGGACCAGTGACAGGTTTACAGATTAGGTTCTTATTTAAATCCGTTCACATGAAGACAATTTGAACTAATTTAGGGTAAATACACTGCGCAAAAAAATTAACGCACATTCTGAAAATCTCAATTTTAATGAGAGTTAACTCTACATTGACTTTATAACTTATTTTTTATGTTCTCTCGGGAAGGTTTTGAACGAAACAAGACACATTAAATGGAAGAAAAATTCAGGATTTCACCGAATCTTATGTGAAAGAAGAGAAATGAACAATTTTCAAAATACTGATAAGTGATTTAATACTTGGTATTTTCACCCCTTGCGTTAATTACAGCTCGGCAACGACGGTTCATACTCAAAATGAGTGATCTTAAAATGTTCTGATCTACTCCTTCCCAGATTTCTCCGAGTTGGATTCCTAAGTCATTAAGAGTAGCTGGATGATTTTCTGAACTTCTCAGCCTTCTATTGAGGTTGTCCCAAACCTGCTCAATCGGATTGAGATCTGGACTTCTTGCTGGCCATTCCATTCGAGAGACTTCAACCTCTTCAAAGTACTCCTGAACGATGCGCGCACGATGGGGTCTGGCATTATCGTCCATAAAAATGAAATTTTCACCAATGTATGGGGCAAATGACACTACACATGCTCTTCAAGAATGTTCCTTATATACTTATCAGCATTCATAGCTCCATTATCAACGACCACTAGGTCTGTGCGAGCAGTCAAAGATATTCCAACCCATACCATAATCGATCCTCCCCCGAAACCAGTAGTATTCAGGAAATTGCACTGAGCATATCTTCCATGTGGCGTCTGTATACAAGGGAACGTCGATCACAATGGTAGAGGCAGAATCTAGACTCATCTGTGAAGAGAACTCTTTCCTAATCGGCCTCTTCCCAATGGATATGCTCTCTCGCAAAATCCAAACGCGCCCTTCGATGTGCTGGGGTAAGAGCTGGGCCTCTTGCCGCGACACGAGGCCTTAAATCATATTCTCTGAGGCGATTTCTTATTGTCTGAGTGCTAAATTGCACCTCAGGAGTTTGCTCAAACTAATTTTGAAGGAGGCGAGCGGTTGCAAACCGTTGTCTCAACGAAGAAACTCTCAAGTAACGTTCTTGAAATCTTGAATGGCAGTTGTTACCCGTGGTCTACCCTGTCCTGGTCTTCGGACATTCATACCTGTCTCCCTGAATCGCTGCAACATTCTGGACACACTTGTATGGGAAACTCCAAACCTTTCTGCAATTCTTGTGTATGTCCGCGTCCGCCCTTCTTCTCGCTAAACTACCTCTTGGGCACATTCCTTTGGGTCAAATTGCGTGTTTCGCGTTGCATAGCGATCGAGTGTAGAAAATCAAACGAAAGAAAAACTATTGATCACTAGAATTGATCGAGAACAACTGATTTTAGAATGGAGCCAATACATTCAAAATCTGATAATATCATCTTTTTTTATTCCTGCTGGGAGAAAACATTTGTATTGAAGAAAAACGTTGAAAGTGGATAACATATGCATGCATAATTCTGATAAAAATAATTATCATTGAGAACACCTTCAGTTGTAGAATAAATTTGAGATTTCCATAATGTGCGTTAATTTTTTTTGCGCAGTGTAGTAGGTACCCATCATTCTCATTATTTTTTCTCCAGTACGCCACTGGATACTTTAGTAATGTAATGAATGATTGTTATGACTCATGGAATTGTAATGACGTATCATTTCATAAGAACTTTCCATGTATCATGCAGTGATTTTTCACATTGGTATTTCCGAAATTTCTATGAGCAGCATTTTTATCTGGAAGAGTGGTAAAATAAAAATTTTCATATGAAGGTGATAAAAGAGTTGTCATATAACTCGTAGTTTATCAACGGTTCAGTGGATTTTCCCTGTGTTTGAATGCATAATATGCGTCTCCGGAAATCATCATTCCATTCATTTCGCTGCAGAGTCTAATACAACAACAGCACATGAAAATTACTCGAAAATTTGATAAATTTTACGATTTATATATTCATTTTCATGATCACTTCGAAAACATGAATCTTAGTCGCTTTTGTATTTCACAGGGTGACCCACATAAAATCGCCCAGTCGCGGATATTCCGAATATGTATAAGTTTTTCTGTAAAACGCCGAGGCAAGTTCAATTTTTTTTAGACACATATGGCCAGTTTTCACCATTTTTTTTTATTTATGTTGCATTCCTTACAAACTTTACATATTTGTCATTGTATTCACAAAGCTTTTTTTGAGTTAAATATACTTTTTGTATCAATTCGATATACATATTTCTATTTCTATAACGCTATACGGACAAAATGACTAATTCAGTTAACGGACAAAATAACATAGGTATTTCAGCTGAATTAATAGTATCTACGGGATAAACGCAAGACGATTCATCTTAGGCTTCATCAGCAAACAAAGAACCAGGATTTGTCTTAGCATATTTAGAACAAAAACATATAGGACAATATAGGTCCCTAGGTCATTATTCAGATGAAACAATGAAGAACAAATTGTTGTTAGCAACTTTCGAGATGATGAAGACGACTGTCCATGTATCTATTGTTATAATGTTTTTTTTCCAATCTAAGCTTGAAGAAGACTGGCATAAATTGCTTGCGCTGGGCTTGCATCTTGCAAGCATTTCATTTGTGTACTTTGTCAGTAATTTTGGACTTTAGTTGCAACAATACTGTTGCCTTTTGCCAGAATGTAATTCTGTCCACAGCATATGGAAATGAATTTTCGTTTATCCCAATTTATCTTAGAATATTTTACTTCATAAATGATTTTATAAAGAAAGGAACAAAGATCATAGTAGAATATGACATTACTGTGATTCACTAATAACAAGTTATGCCTCTGAAATAAAACCATATGTCATTTTGTAAGTACTTCCCCTTTAATTTTTTTCGGCAATAACTTTCAGACAACTGAAGAGAATGGTCAGATCAAATTCGCTTGCCACCATGGGGAAGGCGAATGCAGAGGAAACAAACTGCAAGCATGTGCTCTTAAGCACATCGAAAATGGCGAAAACTCTGAAGGTCTTGGTTTCAACAAAATGACCGCTACTTTCATAAACTGTCTTATGGGTACCGTAGAAAGAAAAGCTAATGATACCAAGTACCCAACTGAAACCTGCGCTCAACTAAGCAACGTCACCATCGTACCAGCTCTTGAGAAATGCCAGGGTGATGAGGAAGGTAAATATTTCAGTCTATGCTGTCTACCTATTTTAACCGGAATTGTAAGATCTAGCCTGGTGAAATACGAGAATATTTTGAAAAATTCTTAGCCTAATATAGAACCAAAAAAAATTTCAATGTCAAAATATTTTATTACTCAACATATTCTCCCCTTAATTGAATACATTTATTACAGCGAACCTGCAGCGTCTCTATAGACCTTTCAAAAAAATGTTTCTTCGTGCTCTGCAAACCAGTCCCCCACAGCTTTCATTACCTCCTCGTTGGAAGAAAATTTACGACTTTATAAACTTTTTTCAGTTGAGGAAAGAGATGATAGTCGGACGGAGCCAAATCTGGTGAATAAGGGGGCGTTCAAGTAATTCTAACCCTAAATCACGAATTTTTTGCATGGTAACATGAGATTTGTGTGCTGGGGCGTTGTCCTGTGAAAACAAAATACTTTTGGATAGCTTTCCGCGTCTTTCTCTTTAATTTTTTCTCGTAGAGTGGTCAGTAATGTCGAATAGTGATCTCCAGTTATTGTTCTACCCTTATCCAGAAATTCAATCATGATTACTCCATGGCAATCCCAAAAAACTGAAGCAAGAACTTTTCCAGCAGATTTTTGGACACGAAACTTCTTAGGTCTTGGAGAACCAGAGTGTCGCCATTCAACTGATTGTTGCTTTGTTTATGGATCGTAGAAATGTACTCAAGTCTCATTCATAGTAACAATAGGGATGTTGACTATTTTTTGGAAATGATTTTAATTTGTAGATAAGCCCTATACAAACACGAAAAAAATATAGCAAATACCAATAAAAAATGCGTAAATAAAAATAGTTTTCAAAATTCCCGCTGAAACGAAGTGATTATGATGACGTCACTATACGGTAAACAGCCTTCGCCGTCTGTCAAAGCGAACTGATCGTGTGTGATTTCTTGCGAAAGAATCGTTTGCGTAATATCAAATAATCGTGAAATAGTTCGCTGGTGATACGTTTTACTCTCATCTGTTCTTCGTAAGTTCGTACCCGTGATGACAGTAAGGTTATAGGTTAGCTTGTTCACAGAACAGTGACGTCACGTATCCTCATTCGTGTTTGCAGTCACGTGATAAACGGTAATAGATTAGGTACACATTTTAAATCGATTTTATTTAATTTAATGAGAGTAATTAGATCACTAAAATATTATTATAGTATTTCAAAAACTACCTTCAATGTGGAAAACCTCAATTTAAATGAATTGTAACATGTGTCAACATCCCAATTCGGTTTAAGAAGTCTACATCGTTTTCAAATCGAGCACAGATCGAACGCGATGCTTTACCCTTGCACGGTTTTGGTCAACATTCAAACATTTGGGGATCCATTTTGCAGAAATTTTTCTTATGTCCAAATTGACGTGAACTATATGATGAACGCTTCGTATGAAATCTTCAGTACTTCAGATATCCGCTTTAGCCCAATTCGACGGTCTGATAAAATCATGTCAGGTACTGCATCGATATTTTCGGGGACTGACACAGAAACTGGCCTTTTCGATCGGTCATCATCTTCAATGGAAAATTTACCTCTTTTGAAGCTTGCAGTTCAATTTTCCACGGTCGCATACGAAAGACATTGATCACCAAGGGTATTAAGCATATCTTCGTAAATCTGCTTACCTCTCAACCCTTTTAATTAAATACAGGTACTTGATGGCTCGATACTCCAATTTTTCGATTTTTACAATTTCGGTGGACATCTTTTTTTTAATTTATTGCTTATTTCTGATTCACTTCTAATAAGTTATTGTTCGTTGATATGGTATCGCAATATTTTGTCTATGCATGGAATTGGTCTAGGCTAACTAGATATCAATACATCCTCGTATATAAAGCACTTACAAAAACTCTATTTTCAATCGATATTTACTGTGAAATCGGCATGTTTTAGGTGCAGCTCTACTGAAACAGCTGGGGGAAACCACCGACAAACTGAACCCAAAACTGGCTTCAGTCCCATACGTCGTTTTCAACAACGTACAGAAAGAAGAAGAATCCAAGATGGCCAACGATAACTTCATGAAAGCCCTCTGCGCCCACATCCAAGGAACCAAACCCACGGTTTGTAACAGCGCCGCATTCCTTGGACTCAACAGCCTGCTGGTCATGTTCGCTCTGGTCAGCTATTTCTTCTGAACATCCGAAGCCAATTAAAGTCATCAGTGACCAAAATTTTATATCTTTAAAGATCCTGAATGCCTTTGAACAAGTGAAGATTATTTTTAGAACACGTGTTTTCCAGTTTAGTACCTAAATTTCGTCAGATTCCATCCCTAGGTTTTATCGTTTGTAATTGACTTTATCCTGTAAATCGTACATATCCCAGTACTTAACAGTTTTCGAATAATGTGGTTATAAAATGTCGGTGTCTTATATATAGGGTAAGAGTGTATTTTATCATAGCGTACCGGCTTATTTTATGGTTGTTTTCGTCTTGCATATCCAAAGGTAGTGCCATTGAATAATTTGAATCTACCTCGGTGGTACAGTTGATGTCGTGCCATGGATAGGCGTGAACTTTGTCAAAATATTTGTGATAATAACAGATCGGTATTTTATTACAAATTCATTTTATGCCAAAGTCGGCTTGACGATCGAAGAGCGTTCTGAATTTTGATATATCTTGAAACGTTTTGACTTTGAAGTGAGCTTCACTGCTTTTGATGTGCATACTTTCAAAATGAGTGTGATTAGCCTTGAAGGTCGATTCTAGAATTAATTACAATATACTAAACTTCAATAGATAAGTCTCTTATAGTTTCAGATTTATAGTTTTTATAATTGTAATATTGTGAGAGATTAATATTTCGAATAAAATTCTTAATTTATACCTTTCTTTTCTTTGGCAATGACATTTCTCCCTTCCTGTATCCAGTAGGCTTAATTCACATAATTCTATGAATATATTGCGTCTCCTGAAATAATGAAGCTTGACCTAAGATGTCTAGACATCTTAGCTTGACCCGATAACAAAATAAAATACTATTATCTACTCCCATAGAATAATATATCCATTATTCAACTGATTTCGATCTGTAACAGTCTCTATAAACATAAACCAATAGTGTGAGTTAATAATAACTCACTCTAATACAAATAGGAAAAATGTAGTTTACGAAATGAATAAAAAAGTCGGGTCAATGGGGAACTCTATTTCAAACATCAAGGTAACGTTCTCGCCATCCATTTCTACATTTTCTAAGGTCTGAATATCCAAAAATTGCATTTGGAAAACGTGAATTTTTGACGTTTTCTACGGGATTCGATATCGATTCCATTTTCGACCTCAGAAATCGCTTTTGACAACTGTTGCCAGTTTTGAAAATGCAGATTTATTCGAATTTTACTGAAGATGTCGAAGATAAAGTATAGTGTTCAATTCGCGGTAATGGTCATAACACACTTAATGAATTACACCCCTGCGTGTGTTATGACTCACATTACCGCTCATTGAACAATATACTATTACCAGAAGATCTATATAATCCATTCACTTTTATGAAGTACCCCGGTTGGCCAAGATTTAGGTAAGTATATCATGTTTTTTACTTGAAACTGACGCAGATTGGCACTCGTGAAATGTCAAATAATTCTCAGAGACGTTGCCAAAGCGAATTTCTATTTATTCTTTTCTAACTTTGTAAATGGAGTTAGTTCTTAACAGAGGTTTCGTAGTACTACTACATTTTCATAATGGAGTATTTCAAGTTGTGCAAAAAGGTATTTAAATGTCTTCTGTAGGCTTGTTTCCTGAGAATTTTTAATAATGGGAAATTCCATAGATCTATTCGTTCAGAAATTTTTTTGTCGGGTTATTCGAGTAATTTTCTTCTTTTTTCGAATGAACACAAAGTAACGGACTATTCTGTCCATTATTTTTCAGTAAAATTTCAACACCCGATTCTCCATTTCCGTACAAGAAAATAGCATAACTGAATCTTTTAACCATGTTTATGTACGTAAAATATGTCCAGTATTAACAGAGAAAAAAGTTTCTTCAACATTCGCCAGGTCTCTGGAATTGTTGAATTCACAAAATATTTTCTCAAATTGAATTATTTCCCCGAAGTAAATAAACATTTTGATAAATATGTGATCACTACGACCTCTATGTAGAGAGGACAACGTTGCGTCGTTAACTGACATGAAATGAGCATAACCTAACATTTTCAACATATACACGGTGAAATGTGTCAGAATGTCTTGGTCAACCACGGATACTTTATAAAAGTGACCGTGAAATTTTTAGAGGCATATATGTTTTGAAGGTCACTGATCCGCAGAAGCTTCCAAACCAAAGTGCTTTTTCAATTTTTTTTTTCGATAATTCGCTAGAAAATCACTATACAGGGTGAGTCTTTGACTTGTACATATATTTTAACTATAGATTCTTGAGGCCAAAGGAAACCTTTTTTTCATTTTCCATTTTTCCGAATTCGGCTCTGTTAAAAAGATATAGCCATTTGAAAAAAAAATAGTGCTGAGTCCGTGCCTGGATACATTCTCTGGAAACACTTCAAAGTTCATATTTTTCGATTGAAATTGAGGTGATTAGATGTTCTGGGTGATACAATTAGAAAATACTCAAGCACTAACCTTATTCGAATAAGAATGTAACAAAAACGATATTTCCTAACAAAAACACTGTCCGATTATTTCTGCAATTGAAAAGCCATACTTCTCCCACCAAAATAAGTTCCTTCTTCGATTTTCCTGAAGATTAGTTTATAAACACTAATAATTGGTTAATATTTTCCTCGATATTTTGGAACGATCTCATGAAAATTGGTTTCTCACCAACCTATTCTAACTCCATCAACCTAAGTCAGATGATTCGAGGTCAATGACCTAACCTAACTCATCTTCTGTGATATGATATTCCACAGAACACGGCCATCTAAAGACTAAAGTCATTAGAAGGCCGTGCACAGAACCTGTCTAAGCACAGAACTCTAGAGAAGACGATGCCAGATTGCCGATTTTCTCTTCAAACAATGCGAACTCAAGAAAGCAGTACGTCCCCTATCGTTAGCGGATGAACTATCACAATCGCTAACGGCTCAAGGCGTCTAGGCGTGGCTCTTTGGAGATGCCAAACGAGTTCTGATTCTTGCCGATGTAGCGCTACGATATAGCCGGCACGCAAGGCAGACAGGCGGGACAGGCCGTTGTGTTGTGGTTGTTCTGTTTCTTCGTCTCGAACCGCAGGCCAGTCTATGATAATGAAAGACGCTTAAACGGGATAACCTTAATTATCTATCTAAATTTACTTGCAGATAATAAAGCAAACAGGTGATGATTGTGATGTGCAGACCGTGTAGTGTCGATTGAAATCTCCAAGAGGATAATATTGTTGAGATAGATATTTTCCTGAAAGACCGGTAACAATAAATTTTCAATAGAAACTGTGCTTATAGACTGTGTAATTTCATTTCATGCTTCTCAGAATTCAATTATTACATCGAACGTTTTTCCATCATGTAGATTTTAGTCTTGACGAAGTTGATAAACATTGACAACGTTGTTAATTTGTTAAGATCGGAGAATACATAATATTCGATGATATTTAATTCAGGGTTGCATTCAGTTTTTTTATGAAATTCATGATTTTTTCCTCGAATTTGTTCGTATACAATTAGGAATAACTCGAAAACGACGCGTTTTATTGAAAAAATATAAGAATACTTTTATTTTCTAAAATGGTTGATTCTTTCGAAAATATGAACCGTTTATCTTTTTCGAGTGATTTTATAGTATTTTTGCATGAATTCATGAGACGAGTAGGCTGTAACTCTTGTACTAGAAGGAATATGGAATAAGTTTCAATTGAGGAATATGCACCATGAATAGAGTAAACAATCAACCAAAATTCAGTTCATTCGGATTATCGGTTTCGAATATATGGGAAGAATAGTGTTAATTTCATGGATTTTTGACACCCTGTATCTTTCAAACGAAACCGAATTTTGAAAAATGGTATAGGAAAAAAGTGTTTCGTTTGATGAGAGGAATCTACAGTTAAAATATATGTACAAGTCAAAGACTCACCCTGTATATCAATGTTTTCAAGTTTGGGAGCACGAGAGATAATTCAAAGGAAAGGAATTGGATGTGCTTGGTATGCATTGCTTGGAATGACCATGTATTGGGTATTGAAAGTAACAAATTCAACATTATACATATATTTTCAATTGATTAGCCTACTTATAAACTGTATTTTGACGCCCACACTGTAAAAGCCGGCTAATTCAATTCGATTAACAAATAAAACTGGGTATTATTCAAGAACTCCTAATATACACATCATAATATACATATGAAAAAATAAAAAAAGTCCTTTCTGGACAATCTTGGTCTACATGTTTCCTTGCGGACGACCAAAATCTTCATTAAATAAATAAAATAGAGTTATTTTCAAGAACTGAGCATTTTTCTCAAAATAGGCTTCCACAATGTGGTTGTCCACATAACCTAAACTTATGAAATAAATATTTCAACTTCCAACTAACACTAACCTTCATCATTCCCTAATTGAGTTACTCATAATTGATAACTCTCATTTTACACAAATTCTGCAGAGGAAGAAGCTTGAGCTCATTGTTTATGGTGACCACTCCCTCATGACTGTCAATTGATAAAAGCTCACCTGTAGCCTCTCTTTCTTCCCCTATGATCACCTGAAATTAAATAAAATGATTGCAGAAACATGTAGTAATTCACAGGATATGATAAGCAATTTTAGTCGCCCCTATACAAGAATCTTGAAACATACTTCAAGTCTTTCGAAAGCATAATCGAATATCCTTCTGTCATTTTTGACATATCATAACGTCAAATTAAAGTCATGGCGAATCAGCTTGCTATGATAAATGTAGAAATCCTTCGACCTATTTTTTCTGCTTACCTTGAAGGCATCTCCGCTCTGGGGACAGATAGGATCAAGATGATCCGACATGATGTTAACTACGCGGTCTTCTTCGGGCAAGAACACCGAGCACATAGACCCGGAAATGCTCCTGATGACGCCCGTCTGTCCGACCAGTCCAGGATCGTCGTGGCTGTCTCTGATCCTGACTTCTATGTCTACTGTATGCCAGTCGGTCATCGGGAGAACGTCAAGTCCGGCTCCTGGGGTCTGGGGGTTGTATGGCATACCGGGGCTGTTGGGACTGTATCCCGAACTGGGAGTGTTGTAGGGGTTGTTACTAGCCGGCGATTGCCTGTATCCTATTGACGGACTTGGAGTGGAAGCTGCACCTGAAAGGGGTGGTAAATATGAGCATTGGGGGTCAGTTTCATCTCAGCATGTTAGTTTCTCCGAATTTATCCCATGAGATTTTTCTCAGTTCTGCTTTACTGAAAATCAGTAACGATTCGTTCGATCTATTGGAAGATTTGTTTAAGATTTACATTCGAAATACTCCTACTGAAATAACTCATTAGTGAGATTGAGAACGTTATTGTTCTGAAATCTAGGATTATTTTTAAGTTTGGCAACATAACGCGTCTCAATTTTCGTTCTGTGTTCCGTCAATCGTAGATTCTGTGATCGATTCAACTCGACCAAAAGCTGAATAACGTTTTTTAATAGGAGTTTTCTGTTTATTAATATAAATAAGAAGAATTTATGAGTGTTTGCAATACAATTTCAAGAAAAAAAGTTGGGCAGTATTCAGAAGGAAGGCAGGGGACTCTCAGTGGCAGACAAACTTTGTTATTACAAAGCAACAAAGTATTTGTATTCCATTACGGTGAGTACTTGAATGATTTTTAAATGTTTGCAAATGTTTTTAGTTGGAAAAAACTGCATGTAGTTTCTTTCTTATCAGACACGAATGTAGCCAAATATTTTTCCAATAACGGCTACACCTTTTTAAAAGCCGAATTCGGGAAAATTAGAAATGGATCACAAAGATGCATAGAATCCAAGGTGCTGTTGCAACACGAAAAATTGTTGATCTCTACGGCACTCTTGATTGAGATTCGGAACAATACACAATATTTCACGGTTGTTTCGCTATTCCGGTAATGGAAAATAGAGCGATCTCGAGATAAAATAAAAGGGAAGTCTGATCCTATATTTCCGTTACAAGAAACTCTCAAACAAAATATAATCGATGCCATCGTGGTTTCTATGCATCTATTGGGACAATAAAAGCACTGATTTGGTATCAGGAGCTTTTGAGCGCTCGTTCAGAAAAAAATTGAGAGAGTTGTCAGAGAAATCGTCTATGATCCGGAATCTCTTGTTGCAGAAATATTAGGATTTCTTTTTCACTCAACCCTTTGGTTAGTTCTAAAATCTAGGATTATTTATAAGTTTGGCAACCTTACGCGTCTTAATTTGCATTCTGTGTTCCGTCAATTCTGTGATCGATTCAACTCGATCAAAAGTTTAATAACGTTTTTCAATGCGAGATTTTCGAATTATAAAGAAAAATACGCAAAATTTATTAGTGTTTACAATCCAATCTTGAGGAAAAACGCAGTTTTACATTATTCCGAAGGAAGGAAAGGGGCAGACACGATCGAACGCAACTTTGATACTGTTACAAAATAATTGAACAATTTTTCTCCAACAAGGTTAGTGCTCGAGTGATTCCTAAATTTCTGCAACTGTTTCAGTTGAAAACAAATGGTTTATATTTTCTTTCGTATCAGGCACGAACGTAACCAAATATTTTTCGAGAAATGCCTACATCCTTTTAACAAAGTCGAATTAAGGAAAAAGAAAAATGGGTCACATAGATGCATAGAATCGTAGGTGCTGTTGCTACACCGAAAATTGTAGATTTCTACGGCACTTTTGATTGAGGTTCAGAACAATTCGCGATATTCAAGGTCGTTACGATATTGCGCAAGATATACTTGGAAGGATTCAAATCTCAATTCTTTAAATTGAGAACAATGGTAGTTGATTTATTCTATTTGATAATTATGTATGGAACAAGCATCTTACTATATTATATAATGATGTATGTGTGTTAATCATAGAACTTATAGTAATGCAAGTTCTATGGTGTTAATCCATGTCTCGTAAAACTCAAATCTGAGCATACCAGAAACGAAAAATAGCTTTTTTACACACCATCAAGAACTAAAATCTATCAAATTAGGAAAATTCGTATATTTTCGACACTCACTCTGATATCCAGGACTGTAGTTGTTCTCGTACATAGTCCCAGGGGTCTGAGGTGTAAACGGTCCATTCATCTGGTATCCAGGGGTGCTCGGATTGTAACCCGGAGAAGGATAAGTATTCGGTACTGCGGGATCCCATTCCGAATGAGCATTCGGGGTTCTAGACCCGTCGTGTATCGGAGTCATGCTGCCGTAACTGTGCAGAGGGGTACGAGATCCAGAATCGTGCATGGGCGTCTTGTTTCCTGTGTCCCTGTACAACGGGGTCTGGTTTCCAGAGTAGGCCGGAGTCCTGGCGTAGCTCGAGATGCTGCCGTCGCGCCCTGGGGCCCCTGAAAAATCAAATAAGACACCAAATCAGAAAAACGAAATTTCCAAATTATAAATTCCACAATATCGAAATATACCAGAATTTTCTTCATATACACGAGGTACTCACCAATTTCAGCAATGTGATTCCTATCCACCGAAATCGTTTGACAAGACGTGTGCAATTCCACACGAGCTGTGGTCTGAGTGGCATCTTTGACGATACCAATGTTGGCTTTATACGGACCCTTAGTGATCGTAATAGTTGTTCCGATGAGATCCCTGTCTCTGGTAACTCTCCCGTGGCCCCCGCCTCCGTGTCTCGGCGTTTGAAAACCACCACCACCACCACCTGCGGACCCTCCGCCGCTCGATGGGTGCATGGGGGAGCTTCTTCTCGGAGACATGAACTCCAATCCTGTCGATATCTCCTGATTGGCCACTGCTTTGTTCCCACCGGCCAGCTGTAGATGCTTGGTTTTGCACACGAAGATACCACCGTTGTTTAGGAATTCTCTGGAGTGTAAAAATGCGAAATTCCTGTATAGATGCTTGATTTCTCCGGAGAATCCAGAATGAGGCCCATCGATCACTTTAACCATATCCCTACGATGCAGGCTGTTTCTGTAGTAATCTAAAGCGGCGGTGAAACGATTTAAACGCCTTTTCTGCAAGGATCCAGGTCTACATTCCACAACCTTACCGTGCATGTTCAAAATGTGGAAATTCTCCCTTTCTAACCTCACAATAACCCCCACGGTTTCCGAATCTAAGTTAACCATGTCTCCCCATTCGAATTTACCAAGGGAATCTACCCCGCTTGCCATATCTGTGCATAGTTGCAGATCTTTGGGTAAGACCTCCATTTCGTGCATCGTCAAGTCGGAAATGAGGACAACTCTGTTACTCTCGACTCGTACAACCAGACCAGTATCCCCTTCGTATCTTCCAGATAGCACCTTGACGTGGTCCCCCATTTGGAAATACTTTCTAAGTTCCGAAGATTGGAACACTAACATATCTCGCAATTCTTCATGTTTGGGCATTATGGATATCATCGGTCCGTCTATGCTCACGATTTTACCTTGTAAGTTTATCAGTTCACCTTCCGTTACCTCCACGTTGTCTCCAGCGCTGAACGAATGAACGACTGTCTTATCCTCTTTTTCGGCTGGTAATTCCAGATCAATACCTTCCGGTTGTTCTTCGAACCTCTCTAACTCGCTTAAAGTAGGCTTAACCCCGTCTACTATCACCGCACTGAGCGAGAAAGTTTTGTACAAAAATCCTTTACGAGAATACCTGTTATTCTCAAAGATCATGAAGTCACCGTCTGTTGAGACTTCTCCACCGATTGCTCTGATCGCTTCCGGATCGAAAGGTTTGGCAGGTGGATGACGTTTTCTTTTGCGTTTTTCAGCGTCTGAGTCCGACTGGGTGGTTCTCAAGGCTCCTCTTAACTTCGTGTAGTCGATTCTTGGTAGCAATTTCAGATGGACTTGATTTTGCGCCATATCAAAATAGTCTACTTGAGCGATATCGTCTTTATACAATCCTCTTTTCAAACGAACCCATTGCTTCAATTTCAATCCAGTTTGTTCTTTAACGACTCTCAACACGTCTGTCATTTCTTTTATAGGGACCATCTGCTGTTTCCACACTCCCATCCTGAGCGTTCCTACGTTTTCTATTGCAGCTTTGACATGAGGCTGTTTGTACGCTTCTATATAAATGTAACCTTTGACTCCTTCAGGAGCAACGACAGACTTGATCTGTAACGGGGTACCGGTATTTTGGTAGGCTAAGAACTTCCTCATAAGATGAAGGGCTGTTGATTTTTCTTCTCCGATACGACATTTCACCATCCATAGATTTGGGTCTCTGGAAATTAAGAATTCATGAATATTTGCGACAGGGTACTCATTTTTTAGAATAAGAAAACTCAAACAACACAAATTATTTGTCTGTTGTGTATTAATATTCAACGCATTGATTGAAATGTATACTTACTTAACTCCCGGAAGTAAAGTCTGCTGGGTGATCTCATCGGACATTTCCTCTCCATCTCCGAATCTCTTAGCAGCTTGGCTGTCGTCGGCATATTTCTTCTTCAGATACTCCTCGATTTCATGCTCTTTCTGAGCGTCCCACATGCTAGTTCCTCTTCGTCTTCCTTCAATTTCTCTAGCGGTGGGACCGAACTCATCAACTTCGTTAGCAACAATTCCATATTCCGGAGCCCCATCTTCCCATTCGTCCTCGTCCTCTACCTCATCGTCGACTTCAGCCTCATCGATAATGAAGCCCCCATAACGGTCTTTTTTCTTTTTTTTCTTATGCCTGCCTTCAGCATCGCTGTCTTCTTCTTCGCTGTCATATTCTTCAGAATGGACCGATTCTCCTTCCGGTTCTTGTTCGTCTTCTACTTCTTCGGCGTCTGAAGCTTCTTTAGCTTCTGATCCTGATCGACCCCTAGACCTACTACGGGACTTTGATCGGGATTTTGATCTGGATCTTGATCTAGACCTGGATACCGATCTGCTTCTGGATCGGGATCGAGAAGCTGATCTGGAGCGACTTCTGGAAGCGGATCTACTTCTTACGCTACCAGCGGAGCCCCCAGATTTGACAGATCCCGCGTCAGATGCATTCTCGTTATCGGAAAAATTACTATCCTCAGAGTCTGACATTTTCACTATTTCACTTTTTTCCTAGGTACCTTTTCCTATTCCAATAGAATAGCCAAGCACTAAAAATATTCACTTAAATGTATCTTTGCCCAACTATCACGAATTCTCAATTTATATGAAAACTTCACAAATTGATATTTATTTCTCAATGACGCAAAACAACACCAACTTGACTTATGAATAACCTCACACCTCACCAAATAATTAACCTAAATGTCAATTTCATCTTTGGTCTGTGTTTCGATCATAGAGTTCTCACAGAATCAGTTTTTCTTCAATTCTACGAGTAGGATTGAAATTCAAATAGGCGAATCCATGGAGGCGGTACGCCCCCTAGCGTTAACTAACGCAACCACATTACATTGCTTTGTTTACAGTTTCATTTAGATTATTGTTTCATTTTTGTTCTGAGATCATAAATAACTATTGTTGTGTACCTAATTTTTCATCTTCAACTAAAAGAAATCCTGAATATAGTTTTCATACCCTTCCAAAAGTAGGAAATAAGAAAATGACTGATTTTTCACTTGAATATCTCTTCTGTTCAACAGATTTATAATCCACAATCAAATCACATTCAGAATAAACCTCACTTGAACAACTCTTAACACAAACCAGAACAAAATCTCTTTGCCAGAACAACGTGTGGAAGCATGCTCAACGTAAAAGCATTCGCAACGTAAACAAATATGTTTGTGGTGTGTAGAGAGTAGTTCTGATTCCACGTAAGTGGTATCTTGTAGAGCATGCTAAAACACATCTTCCACAAAAAATTTGTTTTCGAACAAGCACATCTCTGGAAAATATGAAGGTTTTAATTTGAAGGAAAACCGTTGCTGGGTCATTATTCGGATTTCTCAAGTCCGAGACGGCATCCCAAAAAAATTGGAAAGTGGTATCTTGTAGAGCATTCTAAAACACATCTTCCACAAAAAAATTTTCTTCGAACAAGCACATCTCTGGAAAATATGAAGGTTTGGATTTGAAGGAAAACCGTTGCTGGGTCATTTTTCGGATTTCTCAAGCCCCAGACGGCATCCCAAAAAATTGGAAAGTGGTATCTTGTAGAGCATTCTAAAACACATCTTCCACAAAAAAATTCTTTTCGAACAAGCACATCTCTGGAAAATATGAAGGTTTGGATTTGAAGGAAAACCGTTGCTGGGTCATTTTTCGGATTTCTCAAGCCCCAGACGGCATCCCAAAAAAATTGGAAAGTGGTGTCTTGTAGAGCATTTTAAAACACATCTTCCACAAAAAAAATTTTTTCGAACAAGCACATCTCTGGAAAATATGAAGGTTTGGATTTGAAGGAAAACCCTTGCTGGGTCACTTTTCGGATTTCTCAAGCCCCAGACGGCATCCCAAAAAAATTGGAAAACGGTATCTTGTAGAGCATTCTAAAACACATCTTCCACAAAAAAATTTTTTTCGAACAAGCACATCTCTGGAAAATATGAAGGTTTTGATTTGAAGGAAAACCGTTGCTGGGTCATTATTCGGATTTCTCAAGTCCCAGACGGCATCCCAAAAAAATTGGAAAGTGGTATCTTGTAGAGCATTCTAAAACACATCTTCCACAAAAAAATTTTTTTCGAACAAGCACATCTCTGGAAAATATGAAGGTTTGGATTTGAAGGAAAACCATTGCTGGGTCATTTTTCGGATTTCTCAAGCCCCAGACGGCATCCCAAAAAAATTGGAAAAAGGTATCGTGTAGAGCATTCTGAAACACATCTTCCACAAACTATTTTTTTTCGAACAAGCACATCTCTGGAAAAAATGAAGGTTTTAAGTTGAATGAAAACCGTGGCTGGGTAGTTTTTCGAATTTGCCAACTCCCAGACGGCATCCCAAAAAATTTGGAAAATGATTTCCTGTAGAGTATGTAAAAACACATATTCCGGCAAAAAATTTTTTTCGAACAGTGTATTTCGAAAGATATGAATTTTTATTTGACACTCAATATACACTTCGAAAGAACACTAAATTCGAGCGTATTACCAGTTTCACAATAGATGGAATATGCTCAAATGCTTCTTAAATGATCGAATTCCATTATTCCATCAAATATATTACGATATTACAGAAATACCAGCAATCAACTATAATCCTTCCTTCCAATAAATCCTTGTCAGTCTGGCAACGCTGCGCGTCTTTCGCGCCGCCTGTCAGAAACCGTGGCTGGGAATCCGTGGCTAACTTCCATCGTATCTTACCCCTTACGTATTTTTCACCCAAAAAGTTGGGATTTTCGAAATCGATTTTATTATTCCTAGAGATACTTGGGACAATGCTGATTAACAATATACAAACCAAAAGTGAATACGACCAATGGAACGGGAGCTATGACGGTTTGAAATTTCGATTTTTTTTAAAAATGCCATTTCACAGGTGAAATTCTAAACCATTATAGTAAGGGCTTTGGAAAGTGTTTTATTGAATAGAGCGACCTCGAAAACCTACATTTTGATACCAAACATGACTATATAGTCCTTCTGTCACATGATTTTTTCAAGGTTTTTGTTTTCCATTTTTCATTTTCGAGTTTTGTTCACGAGCTCAGAGCATGCAGAGTTTAGGTGTTATGGGTCAGCAAAATAGGTATTCTGATAGATTCGAATGGGTTGTAGACATTAACGATCGAATATCAATACTAGATTTCCCAGAGATTTCTTGGTGATGACGAATATGGTGTTTTTGGGGGGTCTTACCCCTTAAGTATTTTTCACCCAAAAAGTTGGGATTTTCGAAATCGATTTTATTATTCCTAGAGGTACTTGGGACAATGCTGATTAACAATATACAAACCAAAAGTGAATACGACCAATGGAGCGGGAGCTATGACGGTTTGAAATTTAGATTTTTTTTAAAAAATGCCATTTCACAGGTGAAATTCTAAACCATAATAGTAAGGGCTTTGGAAAGTGTTTTATTGAATAGAGCGACCTCGAAAACCTACATTTTGATACCAAACATGACCATATAGTCCTTCTGATGTCACATGATTTTTTCAAGGTTTTTGTTTTCCATTTTTCATTTTCGAGTTTTGTTCACGAGCTCAGAGCATGCAGAGTTTAGGTGTTATGGGTCAGCAAAATAGTTATTCTGATAGATTCGAATGGGTTGTAGACATTAACGATCGAATATCAATACTAGATTTCCCAGAGATTTCTTGGTGATGACGAATATGGTGTTTTTGGGGGGTCTTACCCCTTACGTATTTTTCACCCAAAAAGTCGGGATTTTCGAAATCGATTTTATTATCCCTGGCGATACTTGGGACAATGCTGATTAACAATATACAAACCAAAAGTGAATACGACCAATGGAACGGCAGCTATGAAGGTTTGAAATTTCGATTTTTTTTAAAAATGCCATTTCACAGGTGAAATTCTAAACCATAATAGTTAGGGCTTTGGAAAGTGTTTTATTGAATAGAGCGACCTCGAAAACCTACATTTTGATACCAAACATGACTATATAGTCCTTCTGTCACATGATTTTTTCAAAGTTTTTGTTTTCCATTTTTCATTTTCGAGTTTTGTTCACGAGCTCAGAGCATGCAGAGTTTAGGTGTTATGGGTCAGCAAAATAGGTATTCTGATAGATTCGAATGGGTTGTAGACATTAACGATCGAATATCAATACTAGATTTCCCAGAGATTTCTTGGTGATGACGAATATGGTGTTTTTGGAGGGTCTTACCCCTTACGTATTTTTCACCCAAAAAGTTGGGATTTTCGAAATCGATTTTATTATCCCTAGCGATACTTGGGACAATGCTGATTAACAATATACAAACCAAAAGTGAATACGACCAATGGAACGGCAGCTATGACGGTTTGAAATTTCGATTTTTTTTAAAAATGCCATTTCACAGGTGAAATTCTAAACCATAATAGTTAGGGCTTTGGAAAGTGTTTTATTGAATAGAGCGATCTCGAAAACCTACATTTTGATACCAAACATGACTATATAGTCCTTCTGTCACATGATTTTTTCAAGGTTTTTGTTTTCCATTTTTCATTTTCGAGTTTTGTTCACGAGCTCAGAGCATGCAGAGTTTAGGTGTTATGGGTCAGCAAAATAGGTATTCTGATAGATTCGAATGGGTTGTAGACATTAACGATCGAATATCAATACTAGATTTCCCAGAGATTTCTTGGTGATGACGAATATGGTGTTTTTGGGGGGTCTTACCCCTTACGTATTTTTCACCCAAAAAGTCGGGATTTTCGAAATCGATTTTATTATCCCTGGCGATACTTGGGACAATGCTGATTAACAATATACAAACCAAAAGTGAATACGACCAATGGAACGGCAGCTATGACGGTTTGAAATTTCGATTTTTTTTAAAAATGCCATTTCACAGGTGAATTTCTAAACCATAATAGTTAGGGCTTTGGAAAGTGTTTTATTGAATAGAGCGACCTCGAAAACCTACATTTTGATACCAAACATGACTATATAGTCCTTCTGTCACATGATTTTTTCAAGGTTTTTGTTTTCCATTTTTCATTTTCGAGTTTTGTTCACGAGCTCAGAGCATGCAGAGTTTAGGTGTTATGGGTCAGCAAAATAGGTATTCTGATAGATTCGAATGGGTTGTAGACATTAACGATCGAATATCAATACTAGATTTCCCAGAGATTTCTTGGTGATGACGAATATGGTGTTTTTGGAGGGTCTTACCCCTTACGTATTTTTCACCCAAAAAGTCGGGATTTTCGAAATCGATTTTATTATCCCTAGCGAAACTTGGGACAATGCTGATTAACAATATACAAACCAAAAGTGAATACGACCAATGGAACGGCAGCTATGACGGTTTGAAATTTCGATTTTTTTTAAAAATGCCATTTCACAGGTGAAATTCTAAACCATAATAGTTAGGGCTTTGGAAAGTGTTTAATTGAATAGAGCGACCTCGAAAACCTACATTTTGATACCAAACATGACTATATAGTCCATCTGTCACATGATTTTTTCAAGGTTTTTGTTTTCCATTTTTCATTTTCGAGTTTTGTTCACGAGCTCAGAGCATGCAGAGTTTAGGTGTTATGGGTCAGCAAAATAGGTATTCTGATAGATTCGAATGGGTTGTAGACATTAACGATCGAATATCAATACTAGATTTCCCAGAGATTTCTTGGTGATGACGAATATGGTGTTTTTGGGGGGTCTTACCCCTTACGTATTTTTCACCCAAAAAGTTGGGATTTTCGAAATCGATTTTATTATTCCTAGAGGTACTTGGGACAATGCTGATTAACAATATACAAACCAAAAGTGAATACGACCAATGGAGCGGGAGCTATGACGGTTTGAAATTTCGATTTTTTTTTAAAATGCCATTTCACAGGTGAAATTCTAAACCATAATAGTTGGGGCTTTGGAAAGTGTTTTATTGAATAGAGCGACCTCGAAAACCTACATTTTGATACCAAACATGACCATATAGTCCTTCTGTCACATGATTTTTTCAAGGTTTTTGTTTTCCATTTTTCATTTTCGAGTTTTGTTCACGAGCTCAGAGCATGCAGAGTTTAGGTGTTATGGGTCAGCAAAATAGGTATTCTGATAGATTCGAATGGGTTGTAGACATTAACGATCGAATATCAATACTAGATTTCCCAGAGATTTCTTGGTGATGACGAATATGGTGTTTTTGGAGGGTCTTACCCCTTACGTATTTTTCACCCAAAAAGTCGGGATTTTCGAAATCGATTTTATTATCCCTAGCGAAACTTGGGACAATGCTGATTAACAATATACAAACCAAAAGTGAATACGACCAATGGAACGGCAGCTATGACGGTTTGAAATTTCGATTTTTTTTAAAAATGCCATTTCACAGGTGAAATTCTAAACCATAATAGTTAGGGCTTTGGAAAGTGTTTAATTGAATAGAGCGACCTCGAAAACCTACATTTTGATACCAAACATGACTATATAGTCCATCTGTCACATGATTTTTTCAAGGTTTTTGTTTTCCATTTTTCATTTTCGAGTTTTGTTCACGAGCTCAGAGCATGCAGAGTTTAGGTGTTATGGGTCAGCAAAATAGGTATTCTGATAGATTCGAATGGGTTGTAGACATTAACGATCGAATATCAATACTAGATTTCCCAGAGATTTCTTGGTGATGACGAATATGGTGTTTTTGGGGGGTCTTACCCCTTACGTATTTTTCACCCAAAAAGTTGGGATTTTCGAAATCGATTTTATTATTCCTAGAGGTACTTGGGACAATGCTGATTAACAATATACAAACCAAAAGTGAATACGACCAATGGAGCGGGAGCTATGACGGTTTGAAATTTCGATTTTTTTTTAAAATGCCATTTCACAGGTGAAATTCTAAACCATAATAGTTGGGGCTTTGGAAAGTGTTTTATTGAATAGAGCGACCTCGAAAACCTACATTTTGATACCAAACATGACCATATAGTCCTTCTGTCACATGATTTTTTCAAGGTTTTTGTTTTCCATTTTTCATTTTCGAGTTTTGTTCACGAGCTCAGAGCATGCAGAGTTTAGGTGTTATGGGTCAGCAAAATAGGTATTCTGATAGATTCGAATGGGTTGTAGACATTAACGATCGAATATCAATACTAGATTTCCCAGAGATTTCTTGGTGATGACGAATATGGTGTTTTTGGGGGGTCTTACCCCTTACCTATTTTTCACCCAAAAAGTTGGGATTTTCGAAATCGATTTTATTATTCCTAGAGGTACTTGGGACAATGCTGATTAACAATATACAAACCAAAAGTGAATACGACCAATGGAGCGGGAGCTATGACGGTTTGAAATTTCGATTTTTTTTTAAAATGCCATTTCACAGGTGAAATTCTAAACCATAATAGTTGGGGCTTTGGAAAGTGTTTTATTGAATAGAGCGACCTCGAAAACCTACATTTTGATACCAAACATGACCATATAGTCCTTCTGTCACATGATTTTTTCAAGGTTTTTGTTTTCCATTTTTCATTTTCGAGTTTTGTTCACGAGCTCAGAGCATGCAGAGTTTAGGTGTTATGGGTCAGCAAAATAGGTATTCTGATAGATTCGAATGGGTTGTAGACATTAACGATCGAATATCAATACTAGATTTCCCAGAGATTTCTTGGTGATGACGAATATGGTGTTTTTGGGGGGTCTTACCCCTTACGTATTTTTCACCCAAAAAGTCGGGATTTTCGAAATCGATTTTATTATCCCTAGCGATACTTGGGACAATGCTGATTAACAATATACAAACCAAAAGTGAATACGACCAATGGAACGGCAGCTATGACGGTTTGAAATTTCGATTTTTTTTAAAAATGCCATTTCACAGGTGAAATTCTAAACCATAATAGTTAGGGCTCTGGAAAGTGTTTTATTGAATAGAGCGACCTCGAAAACCTACATTTTGATACCAAACATGACCATATAGTCCTTCTGTCACATGATTTTTTCAAGGTTTTTGTTTTCCATTTTTCATTTTCGAGTTTTGTTCACGAGCTCAGAGCATGCAGAGTTTAGGTGTTATGGGTCAGCAAAATAGGTATTCTGATAAATTCGAATGGGTTGTAGACATTAACGATCGAATATCAATACTAGATTTCCCAGAGATTTCTTGGTGATGACGAATATGGTGTTTTTGGGGGGTCTTACCCCTTACGTATTTTTCACCCGAAAAGTTGGGACATTCGAAATGGATTTTATTATTCCTAGAGATACTTGGGACAATGCTGATTAACAATATACAAACCAAAAGTGAATACGACCAATGGAACGGGAGCTATGACGGTTTGAAATTTCGATTTTTTTTTTAAATGCCATTTCACAGGTGAAATTCTAAACCATAATAGTAAGGGCTTTGGAAAGTGTTTGATTGAATAGAGCGACCTCGAAAACCTACATTTTGATACCAAACATGACCATATAGTCCTTCTGTCACATGATTTTTTCAAGGTTTTTGTTTTCCTTTTTTCATTTTCGAGTTTTGTTCACGAGCTCAGAGCATGCAGAGTTTAGGTGTTATGGGTCAGCAAAATAGTTATTCTGATAGATTCGAATGGGTTGTAGACATTAACGATCGAATATCAATACTAGATTTCCCAGAGATTTCTTGGTGATGACGAATATGGTGTTTTTGGGGGGTCTTACCCCTTACGTATTTTTCACCCAAAAAGTCGGGATTTTCGAAATCGATTTTATTATCCCTGGCGATACTTGGGACAATGCTGATTAACAATATACAAACCAAAAGTGAATACGACCAATGGAACGGCAGCTATGAAGGTTTGAAATTTCGATTTTTTTTAAAAATGCCATTTCACAGGTGAAATTCTAAACCATAATAGTTAGGGCTTTGGAAAGTGTTTTATTGAATAGAGCGACCTCGAAAACCTACATTTTGATACCAAACATGACTATATAGTCCTTCTGTCACATGATTTTTTCAAAGTTTTTGTTTTCCATTTTTCATTTTCGAGTTTTGTTCACGAGCTCAGAGCATGCAGAGTTTAGGTGTTATGGGTCAGCAAAATAGGTATTCTGATAGATTCGAATGGGTTGTAGACATTAACGATCGAATATCAATACTAGATTTCCCAGAGATTTCTTGGTGATGACGAATATGGTGTTTTTGGAGGGTCTTACCCCTTACGTATTTTTCACCCAAAAAGTTGGGATTTTCGAAATCGATTTTATTATCCCTAGCGATACTTGGGACAATGCTGATTAACAATATACAAACCAAAAGTGAATACGACCAATGGAACGGCAGCTATGACGGTTTGAAATTTCGATTTTTTTTAAAAATGCCATTTCACAGGTGAAATTCTAAACCATAATAGTTAGGGCTTTGGAAAGTGTTTTATTGAATAGAGCGATCTCGAAAACCTACATTTTGATACCAAACATGACTATATAGTCCTTCTGTCACATGATTTTTTCAAGGTTTTTGTTTTCCATTTTTCATTTTCGAGTTTTGTTCACGAGCTCAGAGCATGCAGAGTTTAGGTGTTATGGGTCAGCAAAATAGGTATTCTGATAGATTCGAATGGGTTGTAGACATTAACGATCGAATATCAATACTAGATTTCCCAGAGATTTCTTGGTGATGACGAATATGGTGTTTTTGGGGGGTCTTACCCCTTACGTATTTTTCACCCAAAAAGTCGGGATTTTCGAAATCGATTTTATTATCCCTGGCGATACTTGGGACAATGCTGATTAACAATATACAAACCAAAAGTGAATACGACCAATGGAACGGCAGCTATGACGGTTTGAAATTTCGATTTTTTTTAAAAATGCCATTTCACAGGTGAAATTCTAAACCATAATAGTTAGGGCTTTGGAAAGTGTTTTATTGAATAGAGCGACCTCGAAAACCTACATTTTGATACCAAACATGACTATATAGTCCTTCTGTCACATGATTTTTTCAAGGTTTTTGTTTTCCATTTTTCATTTTCGAGTTTTGTTCACGAGCTCAGAGCATGCAGAGTTTAGGTGTTATGGGTCAGCAAAATAGGTATTCTGATAGATTCGAATGGGTTGTAGACATTAACGATCGAATATCAATACTAGATTTCCCAGAGATTTCTTGGTGATGACGAATATGGTGTTTTTGGAGGGTCTTACCCCTTACGTATTTTTCACCCAAAAAGTCGGGATTTTCGAAATCGATTTTATTATCCCTAGCGAAACTTGGGACAATGCTGATTAACAATATACAAACCAAAAGTGAATACGACCAATGGAACGGCAGCTATGACGGTTTGAAATTTCGATTTTTTTTAAAAATGCCATTTCACAGGTGAAATTCTAAACCATAATAGTTAGGGCTTTGGAAAGTGTTTAATTGAATAGAGCGACCTCGAAAACCTACATTTTGATACCAAACATGACTATATAGTCCATCTGTCACATGATTTTTTCAAGGTTTTTGTTTTCCATTTTTCATTTTCGAGTTTTGTTCACGAGCTCAGAGCATGCAGAGTTTAGGTGTTATGGGTCAGCAAAATAGGTATTCTGATAGATTCGAATGGGTTGTAGACATTAACGATCGAATATCAATACTAGATTTCCCAGAGATTTCTTGGTGATGACGAATATGGTGTTTTTGGGGGGTCTTACCCCTTACGTATTTTTCACCCAAAAAGTTGGGATTTTCGAAATCGATTTTATTATTCCTAGAGGTACTTGGGACAATGCTGATTAACAATATACAAACCAAAAGTGAATACGACCAATGGAGCGGGAGCTATGACGGTTTGAAATTTCGATTTTTTTTTAAAATGCCATTTCACAGGTGAAATTCTAAACCATAATAGTTGGGGCTTTGGAAAGTGTTTTATTGAATAGAGCGACCTCGAAAACCTACATTTTGATACCAAACATGACCATATAGTCCTTCTGTCACATGATTTTTTCAAGGTTTTTGTTTTCCATTTTTCATTTTCGAGTTTTGTTCACGAGCTCAGAGCATGCAGAGTTTAGGTGTTATGGGTCAGCAAAATAGGTATTCTGATAGATTCGAATGGGTTGTAGACATTAACGATCGAATATCAATACTAGATTTCCCAGAGATTTCTTGGTGATGACGAATATGGTGTTTTTGGAGGGTCTTACCCCTTACGTATTTTTCACCCAAAAAGTCGGGATTTTCGAAATCGATTTTATTATCCCTAGCGAAACTTGGGACAATGCTGATTAACAATATACAAACCAAAAGTGAATACGACCAATGGAACGGCAGCTATGACGGTTTGAAATTTCGATTTTTTTTAAAAATGCCATTTCACAGGTGAAATTCTAAACCATAATAGTTAGGGCTTTGGAAAGTGTTTAATTGAATAGAGCGACCTCGAAAACCTACATTTTGATACCAAACATGACTATATAGTCCATCTGTCACATGATTTTTTCAAGGTTTTTGTTTTCCATTTTTCATTTTCGAGTTTTGTTCACGAGCTCAGAGCATGCAGAGTTTAGGTGTTATGGGTCAGCAAAATAGGTATTCTGATAGATTCGAATGGGTTGTAGACATTAACGATCGAATATCAATACTAGATTTCCCAGAGATTTCTTGGTGATGACGAATATGGTGTTTTTGGGGGGTCTTACCCCTTACGTATTTTTCACCCAAAAAGTTGGGATTTTCGAAATCGATTTTATTATTCCTAGAGGTACTTGGGACAATGCTGATTAACAATATACAAACCAAAAGTGAATACGACCAATGGAGCGGGAGCTATGACGGTTTGAAATTTCGATTTTTTTTTAAAATGCCATTTCACAGGTGAAATTCTAAACCATAATAGTTGGGGCTTTGGAAAGTGTTTTATTGAATAGAGCGACCTCGAAAACCTACATTTTGATACCAAACATGACCATATAGTCCTTCTGTCACATGATTTTTTCAAGGTTTTTGTTTTCCATTTTTCATTTTCGAGTTTTGTTCACGAGCTCAGAGCATGCAGAGTTTAGGTGTTATGGGTCAGCAAAATAGGTATTCTGATAGATTCGAATGGGTTGTAGACATTAACGATCGAATATCAATACTAGATTTCCCAGAGATTTCTTGGTGATGACGAATATGGTGTTTTTGGGGGGTCTTACCCCTTACCTATTTTTCACCCAAAAAGTTGGGATTTTCGAAATCGATTTTATTATTCCTAGAGGTACTTGGGACAATGCTGATTAACAATATACAAACCAAAAGTGAATACGACCAATGGAGCGGGAGCTATGACGGTTTGAAATTTCGATTTTTTTTTAAAATGCCATTTCACAGGTGAAATTCTAAACCATAATAGTTGGGGCTTTGGAAAGTGTTTTATTGAATAGAGCGACCTCGAAAACCTACATTTTGATACCAAACATGACCATATAGTCCTTCTGTCACATGATTTTTTCAAGGTTTTTGTTTTCCATTTTTCATTTTCGAGTTTTGTTCACGAGCTCAGAGCATGCAGAGTTTAGGTGTTATGGGTCAGCAAAATAGGTATTCTGATAGATTCGAATGGGTTGTAGACATTAACGATCGAATATCAATACTAGATTTCCCAGAGATTTCTTGGTGATGACGAATATGGTGTTTTTGGGGGGTCTTACCCCTTACGTATTTTTCACCCAAAAAGTCGGGATTTTCGAAATCGATTTTATTATCCCTAGCGATACTTGGGACAATGCTGATTAACAATATACAAACCAAAAGTGAATACGACCAATGGAACGGCAGCTATGACGGTTTGAAATTTCGATTTTTTTTAAAAATGCCATTTCACAGGTGAAATTCTAAACCATAATAGTTAGGGCTCTGGAAAGTGTTTTATTGAATAGAGCGACCTCGAAAACCTACATTTTGATACCAAACATGACCATATAGTCCTTCTGTCACATGATTTTTTCAAGGTTTTTGTTTTCCATTTTTCATTTTCGAGTTTTGTTCACGAGCTCAGAGCATGCAGAGTTTAGGTGTTATGGGTCAGCAAAATAGGTATTCTGATAAATTCGAATGGGTTGTAGACATTAACGATCGAATATCAATACTAGATTTCCCAGAGATTTCTTGGTGATGACGAATATGGTGTTTTTGGGGGGTCTTACCCCTTACGTATTTTTCACCCGAAAAGTTGGGACATTCGAAATGGATTTTATTATTCCTAGAGATACTTGGGACAATGCTGATTAACAATATACAAACCAAAAGTGAATACGACCAATGGAACGGGAGCTATGACGGTTTGAAATTTCGATTTTTTTTTTAAATGCCATTTCACAGGTGAAATTCTAAACCATAATAGTAAGGGCTTTGGAAAGTGTTTGATTGAATAGAGCGACCTCGAAAACCTACATTTTGATACCAAACATGACCATATAGTCCTTCTGTCACATGATTTTTTCAAGGTTTTTGTTTTCCTTTTTTCATTTTCGAGTTTTGTTCACGAGCTCAGAGCATGCAGAGTTTAGGTGTTATGGGTCAGCAAAATTGGTATTCTGATAGATTCGAATGGGTTGTAGACATTAACGATCGAATATCAATACTAGATTTCCCAGAGATTTCTTGGTGATGACGAATATGGTCTTTTAAGGGGGTCTTACCCCTTACGTATTTTTCACCCAAAAAGTCGGGATTTTCGAAATCGATTTTATTATTCCTAGAGATACTTGGGACAATGCTGATTAACAATATACAAACCAAAAGTGAATACGACCAATGGAACGGCAGCTATGACGGTTTGAAATTTCGATTTTTTTTAAAAATGCCATTTCACAGGTGAAATTCTAAACCATAATAGTTAGGGCTTTGGAAAGTGTTTTATTGAATAGAGCGACCTCGAAAACCTACATTTTGATACCAAACATGACCATATAGTCCTTCTGTCACATGATTTTTTCAAGGTTTTTGTTTTCCATTTTTCATTTTCGAGTTTTGTTCACGAGCTCAGAGCATGCAGAGTTTAGGTGTTATGGGTCAGCAAAATTGGTATTCTGATAAATTCGAATGGGTTGTAGACATTAACGATCGAATATCAATACTAGATTTCCCAGAGATTTCTTGGTGATGACGAATATGGTCTTTTAAGGGGGTCTTACCCCTTACGTATTTTTCACCCAAAAAGTCGGGATTTTCGAAATCGATTTTATTATTCCTAGAGATACTTGGGACAATGCTGATTAACAATATACAAACCAAAAGTGAATACGACCAATGGAACGGCAGCTATGACGGTTTGAAATTTCGATTTTTTTTAAAAATGCCATTTCACAGGTGAAATTCTAAACCATAATAGTTAGGGCTTTGGAAAGTGTTTAATTGAATAGAGCGACCTCGAAAACCTACATTTTGATACCAAACATGATTATATAGTCCATCTGTCACATGATTTTTTCAAGGTTTTTGTTTTCCATTCTTCATTTTCGAGTTTTGTTCACGAGCTCAGAGCATGCAGAGTTTAGGTGTTATGGGTCAGCAAAATAGGTATTCTGATAGATTCGAATGGGTTGTAGACATTAACGATCGAATATCAATACTAGATTTCCCAGAGATTTCTTGGTGATGACGAATATGGTGTTTTTGGGGGGTCTTACCCCTTACGTATTTTTCACCCAAAAAGTTGGGATTTTCGAAATCGATTTTATTATTCCTAGAGGTACTTGGGACAATGCTGATTAACAATATACAAACCAAAAGTGAATACGACCAATGGAGCGGGAGCTATGACGGTTTGAAATTTCGATTTTTTTTTAAAATGCCATTTCACAGGTGAAATTCTAAACCATAATAGTTAGGGCTTTGGAAAGTGTTTTATTGAATAGAGCGACCTCGAAAACCTACATTTTGATACCAAACATGACCATATAGTCCTTCTGTCACATGATTTTTTCAAGGTTTTTGTTTTCCATTTTTCATTTTCGAGTTTTGTTCACGAGCTCAGAGCATGCAGAGTTTAGGTGTTATGGGTCAGCAAAATAGGTATTCTGATAGATTCGAATGGGTTGTAGACATTAACGATCGAATATCAATACTAGATTTCCCAGAGATTTCTTGGTGATGACGAATATGGTGTTTTTGGGGGGTCTTACCCCTTACGTATTTTTCACCCAAAAAGTTGGGATTTTCGAAATCGATTTTATTATTCCTAGAGGTACTTGGGACAATGCTGATTAACAATATACAAACCAAAAGTGAATACGACCAATGGAGCGGGAGCTATGACGGTTTGAAATTTCGATTTTTTTTTAAAATGCCATTTCACAGGTGAAATTCTAAACCATAATAGTTAGGGCTTTGGAAAGTGTTTTATTGAATAGAGCGACCTCGAAAACCTACATTTTGATACCAAACATGACTATATAGTCCATCTGTCACATGATTTTTTCAAGGTTTTTGTTTTCCATTTTTGAGTTTTGTTCACGAGCTCAGAGCATGCAGAGTTTAGGTGTTATGGGTCAGCAAAATAGGTATTCTGATAGATTCGAATGGGTTGTAGACATTAACGATCGAATATCAATACTAGATTTCCCAGAGATTTCTTGGTGATGACGAATATGGTGTTTTTGGGGGGTCTTACCCCTTACGTATTTTTCACCCAAAAAGTTGGGATTTTCGAAATCGATTTTATTATTCCTAGAGGTACTTGGGACAATACTGATTAACAATATACAAACCAAAAGTGAATACGACCAATGGAGCGGGAGCTATGACGGTTTGAAATTTCGATTTTTTTTTAAAATGCCATTTCACAGGTGAAATTCTAAACCATAATAGTTGGGGCTTTGGAAAGTGTTTTATTGAATAGAGCGACCTCGAAAACCTACATTTTGATACCAAACATGACCATATAGTCCTTCTGTCACATGATTTTTTCAAGGTTTTTGTTTTCCATTTTTCATTTTCGAGTTTTGTTCACGAGCTCAGAGCATGCAGAGTTTAGGTGTTATGGGTCAGCAAAATAGGTATTCTGATAGATTCGAATGGGTTGTAGACATTAACGATCGAATATCAATACTAGATTTCCCAGAGATTTCTTGGTGATGACGAATATGGTGTTTTTGGGGGGTCTTACCCCTTACGTATTTTTCACCCAAAAAGTCGGGATTTTCGAAATCGATTTTATTATCCCTAGCGATACTTGGGACAATGCTGATTAACAATATACAAACCAAAAGTGAATACGACCAATGGAACGGCAGCTATGACGGTTTGAAATTTCGATTTTTTTTTAAAATGCCATTTCACAGGTGAAATTCTAAACCATAATAGTTAGGGCTTTGGAAAGTGTTTAATTGAATAGAGCGACCTCGAAAACCTACATTTTGATACCAAACATGACTATATAGTCCATCTGTCACATGATTTTTTCAAGGTTTTTGTTTTCCATTTTTCATTTTCGAGTTTTGTTCACGAGCTCAGAGCATGCAGAGTTTAGGTGTTATGGGTCAGCAAAATAGGTATTCTGATAGATTCGAATGGGTTGTAGACATTAACGATCGAATATCAATACTAGATTTCCCAGAGATTTCTTGGTGATGACGAATATGGTGTTTTTGGGGGGTCTTACCCCTTACGTATTTTTCACCCAAAAAGTTGGGATTTTCGAAATCGATTTTATTATTCCTAGAGGTACTTGGGACAATGCTGATTAACAATATACAAACCAAAAGTGAATACGACCAATGGAGCGGGAGCTATGACGGTTTGAAATTTCGATTTTTTTTTAAAATGCCATTTCACAGGTGAAATTCTAAACCATAATAGTTGGGGCTTTGGAAAGTGTTTTATTGAATAGAGCGACCTCGAAAACCTACATTTTGATACCAAACATGACCATATAGTCCTTCTGTCACATGATTTTTTCAAGGTTTTTGGTTTCCATTTTTCATTTTCGAGTTTTGTTCACGAGCTCAGAGCATGCAGAGTTTAGGTGTTATGGGTCAGCAAAATAGGTATTCTGATAGATTCGAATGGGTTGTAGACATTAACGATCGAATATCAATACTAGATTTCCCAGAGATTTCTTGGTGATGACGAATATGGTGTTTTTGGGGGGTCTTACCCCTTACGTATTTTTCACCCAAAAAGTCGGGATTTTCGAAATCGATTTTATTATCCCTAGCGATACTTGGGACAATGCTGATTAACAATATACAAACCAAAAGTGAATACGACCAATGGAACGGCAGCTATGACGGTTTGAAATTTCGATTTTTTTTTAAAATGCCATTTCACAGGTGAAATTCTAAACCATAATAGTTAGGGCTCTGGAAAGTGTTTTATTGAATAGAGCGACCTCGAAAACCTACATTTTGATACCAAACATGACCATATAGTCCTTCTGTCACATGATTTTTTCAAGGTTTTTGTTTTCCATTTTTCATTTTCGAGTTTTGTTCACGAGCTCAGAGCATGCAGAGTTTAGGTGTTATGGGTCAGCAAAATAGGTATTCTGATAAATTCGAATGGGTTGTAGACATTAACGATCGAATATCAATACTAGATTTCCCAGAGATTTCTTGGTGATGACGAATATGGTGTTTTTGGGGGGTCTTACCCCTTACGTATTTTTCACCCGAAAAGTTGGGACATTCGAAATGGATTTTATTATTCCTAGAGATACTTGGGACAATGCTGATTAACAATATACAAACCAAAAGTGAATACGACCAATGGAACGGGAGCTATGACGGTTTGAAATTTCGATTTTTTTTTTAAATGCCATTTCACAGGTGAAATTCTAAACCATAATAGTAAGGGCTTTGGAAAGTGTTTTATTGAATAGAGCGACCTCGAAAACCTACATTTTGATACCAAACATGACCATATAGTCCTTCTGTCACATGATTTTTTCAAGGTTTTTGTTTTCCATTTTTCATTTTCGAGTTTTGTTCACGAGCTCAGAGCATGCAGAGTTTAGGTGTTATGGGTCAGCAAAATTGGTATTCTGATAAATTCGAATGGGTTGTAGACATTAACGATCGAATATCAATACTAGATTTCCCAGAGATTTCTTGGTGATGACGAATATGGTCTTTTAAGGGGGTCTTACCCCTTACGTATTTTTCACCCGAAAAGTTGGGACATTCGAAATGGATTTTATTATTCCTAGAGATACTTGGGACAATGCTGATTAACAATATACAAACCAAAAGTGAATACGACCAATGGAACGGCAGCTATGACGGTTTGAAATTTCGATTTTTTTTAAAAATGCCATTTCACAGGTGAAATTCTAAACCATAATAGTTAGGGCTTTGGAAAGTGTTTTATTGAATAGAGCGACCTCGAAAACCTACATTTTGATACCAAACATGACCATATAGTCCTTCTGTCACATGATTTTTTCAAGGTTTTTGTTTTCCATTTTTCATTTTCGAGTTTTGTTCACGAGCTCAGAGCATGCAGAGTTTAGGTGTTATGGGTCAGCAAAATTGGTATTCTGATAAATTCGAATGGGTTGTAGACATTAACGATCGAATATCAATACTAGATTTCCCAGAGATTTCTTGGTGATGACGAATATGGTCTTTTAAGGGGGTCTTACCCCTTACGTATTTTTCACCCAAAAAGTCGGGATTTTCGAAATCGATTTTATTATTCCTAGAGATACTTGGGACAATGCTGATTAACAATATACAAACCAAAAGTGAATACGACCAATGGAACGGCAGCTATGACGGTTTGAAATTTCGATTTTTTTTAAAAATGCCATTTCACAGGTGAAATTCTAAACCATAATAGTTAGGGCTTTGGAAAGTGAATTGAATAGAGCGACCTCGAAAACCTACATTTTGATACCAAACATGACTATATAGTCCATCTGTCACATGATTTTTTCAAGGTTTTTGTTTTCCATTTTTCATTTTCGAGTTTTGTTCACGAGCTCAGAGCATGCAGAGTTTAGGTGTTATGGGTCAGCAAAATAGGTATTCTGATAGATTCGAATGGGTTGTAGACATTAACGATCGAATATCAATACTAGATTTCCCAGAGATTTCTTGGTGATGACGAATATGGTGTTTTTGGGGGGTCTTACCCCTTACGTATTTTTCACCCAAAAAGTTGGGATTTTCGAAATCGATTTTATTATTCCTAGAGGTACTTGGGACAATGCTGATTAACAATATACAAACCAAAAGTGAATACGACCAATGGAGCGGGAGCTATGACGGTTTGAAATTTCGATTTTTTTTTAAAATGCCATTTCACAGGTGAAATTCTAAACCATAATAGTTAGGGCTTTGGAAAGTGTTTTATTGAATAGAGCGACCTCGAAAACCTACATTTTGATACCAAACATGACCATATAGTCCTTCTGTCACATGATTTTTTCAAGGTTTTTGTTTTCCATTTTTCATTTTCGAGTTTTGTTCACGAGCTCAGAGCATGCAGAGTTTAGGTGTTATGGGTCAGCAAAATAGGTATTCTGATAGATTCGAATGGGTTGTAGACATTAACGATCGAATATCAATACTAGATTTCCCAGAGATTTCTTGGTGATGACGAATATGGTGTTTTTGGGGGGTCTTACCCCTTACGTATTTTTCACCCAAAAAGTTGGGATTTTCGAAATCGATTTTATTATTCCTAGAGGTACTTGGGACAATGCTGATTAACAATATACAAACCAAAAGTGAATACGACCAATGGAGCGGGAGCTATGACGGTTTGAAATTTCGATTTTTTTTTAAAATGCCATTTCACAGGTGAAATTCTAAACCATAATAGTTAGGGCTTTGGAAAGTGTTTTATTGAATAGAGCGACCTCGAAAACCTACATTTTGATACCAAACATGACTATATAGTCCATCTGTCACATGATTTTTTCAAGGTTTTTGTTTTCCATTTTTGAGTTTTGTTCACGAGCTCAGAGCATGCAGAGTTTAGGTGTTATGGGTCAGCAAAATAGGTATTCTGATAGATTCGAATGGGTTGTAGACATTAACGATCGAATATCAATACTAGATTTCCCAGAGATTTCTTGGTGATGACGAATATGGTGTTTTTGGGGGGTCTTACCCCTTACGTATTTTTCACCCAAAAAGTTGGGATTTTCGAAATCGATTTTATTATTCCTAGAGGTACTTGGGACAATGCTGATTAACAATATACAAACCAAAAGTGAATACGACCAATGGAGCGGGAGCTATGACGGTTTGAAATTTCGATTTTTTTTTAAAATGCCATTTCACAGGTGAAATTCTAAACCATAATAGTTAGGGCTTTGGAAAGTGTTTTATTGAATAGAGCGACCTCGAAAACCTACATTTTGATACCAAACATGACCATATAGTCCTTCTGTCACATGATTTTTTCAAGGTTTTTGTTTTCCATTTTTCATTTTCGAGTTTTGTTCACGAGCTCAGAGCATGCAGAGTTTAGGTGTTATGGGTCAGCAAAATAGGTATTCTGATAGATTCGAATGGGTTGTAGACATTAACGATCGAATATCAATTCTAGATTTCCCAGAGATTTCTTGGTGATGACGAATATGGTCTTTTAAGGGGGTCTTACCCCTTACGTATTTTTCACCCAAAAAGTCGGGATTTTCGAAATCGATTTTATTATTCCTAGAGATACTTGGGACAATGCTGATTAACAATATACAAACCAAAAGTGAATACGACCAATGGAACGGCAGCTATGACGGTTTGAAATTTCGATTTTTTTTTAAAATGCCATTTCAAAGGTGAAATTCTAAACCATAATAGTTAGGGCTTTGGAAAGTGTTTTATTGAATAGAGCGACCTCGAAAACCTACATTTCGATTTATTTATTTATTCTCAAACCAACACAAATCATATAGTATAGTAGTAATTTTTTTTCGAACACGCTCATCTCTGGAAAATATGAAGGTTTACAGATGATTTTCCGCATTTCCCAAGCCCTGACGGCATCCCAAAAAATTTGGAAAGTGGTTTTTTGTAGAGAATCTAAAAACACATCTTCCACAAAAAAGAATTTTTCGAACATGCTCATCTCTGGAAAATATGATGGTTTTAATTTAAAGGAAAACCGTTGCTGGGTCATTATTCGGATTTCTCAAGTCCGAGACGGCATCCCAAAAAAATTGGAAAATGGTATCTTGTAGAGCATGCTAAAACACATTTTCCACAAAAAATTTTTTCTAGAACAAGCACATCTCTGGAAAAATGAAGGTTTTAATTTGAGGGAAAACACGATCATCTCTGGAAAATATGAAGGTTTCCAGATAATTTTCCGGATTTCTCAAGCCCTGACGGCATCCCAAAAAATTTGGAAAGAGCTATCTTGTAGAGCATGTAAAAACACATATTCCACAAAAAAAAAATTTTTTCGAACACGCTCATCTCTGGAAAATATGGAGGTTTCCAGATCATTTTCCGGATTTCCCAAGCCCTAACGGCACACTGTATTGGAGAGATAATGAATTCTTATTTGACACTCAATATACACTTCAAAGGAACACTAATTTCGAGCGTATAACCAATTTCACAATAGATGGAATATGTTCAAATGCTTCTTAAATGATCGAATTCCATCATTCCTTCAAAAATAATACGATATTACAGAAATATGAGCAATTAACTATAATCCTTCCTTCCGACTAGACTAGACCAAAATCTGGAATTTAGGATGCCGTTTTGATCTACAAATTTTGGTCACGATTTTTAGTAAGGAGTCGATACACCAGGTATTCTATGCATCTATCTTCCGACAAATCCTTGTCAGTCTGGCTTTTCGACCGTCGCGTCAGAAACCGTTGCTGGGAATCCTCCACAGATTTAGTTGATTTTCCTTTTTTGAATTATGTTGTCCTGAAAAGGACATTTTTTCTGAAGATCCCATTTTTGTGCTGCAGAATTTGATGTGTGTAAACTTTTTTGAGGAAGAAATTTTTGTTTTTTTTTGATGCCCTAAATATTCATGTTAATATAATAAAATATACAAACATTTTATTCTTCACAACGACTGTTTTTTTCCTTTCAGAGATTTTTTTGTATGAAATATCTTTTCTTTGTACAAATATTTTTTGGGCATTCAATTCTTTTTTTTTCTTACCATAACATTTTATTTTACAAAAACTCTTCCTGAATATCTGTTTCGACAAATCACAATGCAAAGAAATTGAATGACTAAGAGACCAATTCTAGGATGAAAGGATTAACGCAAAGAAACCCTCGATAAGTGTTCAAATTGAAACAGATTAATCAGTTCACAAAATAAAGTCATAAAACTAAAAACCAATATCAGAACATTTCAACAAGCGATATATAAATTTCAAATTCAAAAATCAACTGAAGCTTACTCAATAAAGTCATAAATAAGGTTCAAAAAGTGTCCTGTGTGAAATTGAATTATTTTACAATGACAGCTAGGCATAATATGGCAAACGATTCAGAATATCAACCGAATTGTGTCCTAACTGTCCGAGTCGTCCACGACACTTCACAGCTATCGTCTCCAGGAGCGGTCCTCGTCGTCATCTTCGTCGTCGTCCTGAAGAAGAACCTCCTCCGGAAGTTCCTGTTCTGTCCCGTTAGCCTAGCGAAGTAAAATTATGATAATAAAGATCTAGAAAGAATCAGACAGGAAGGCAACAAACATCTACTCAAATTAGTTCAATCGAACTCATTTCACTTTTATAAAGTATCCTGGCTGGCCAAGATTCAGGTTTATCAAGTTTTTTTTTACTTAAACCTGACGAAGGTTGGCACTCGTGGAACGTCAAATTATTCTGAGAGACGTTGCCAATGCTTATTTCTATTTACTCTTTTTTAACTTTGTAAATGGAGTTGTAGTTGTTTCAAGGTTTAACTGTGACACAAGTTTCGTAGTACTACTACATTTTCATACTGGAGTATTTCAAATTTTGCAAAAAGAAATTTAAATTTCTTGGGAATTCTGAAAAGTGGGAAATTCTATAGGTCTGTCTCTCCGATAAAAAGTTTTTCTTTTGGGTTATTCGAGTACTTTTATTCTTTTTTCTAATGAACTATCACAAAGTAACGGACTATTCTGTCCATTATTTTTCAGCACAATTCCTTCACTCAATTATTGATTTCCGTACAAGAAAATAGAATAACTGAATCTTCCAACCATGTTCATATACGTGAAATGTTTCCAGTATTAAAAGAGAAAAAAGTTTCTTCAACATTCGCCAGATCTTTGGAATTATTGAATTCACATAATATCTACTCAAATTCATTATTTCCCAAAGTAAATAAACATTTTGATAAATACGCCAATACTACAATCTCTATGTAGAAAGGAAAACGTTGCGTATTTATCTGACAGGAAAATGACTATAACCTAACATTTTCAAAATATACACGGTGAAATGTGTCAAAATGTCATGGCCAACCTCTGAAACTACAAGCTTCAAAGCTTGTGAATGGAGTAAGGACTGAACGAGAATAAATTCGCTATCACAAAAACGTCTATATCTCTTGAACCAATTGAGAAAAAATCAAAATTTGATCATAGTTAGCTTTGTTATGAACGTCAGAAACATGTGGAACGTTTACTTCATAGATATTCCAATTCTCTGTCGCAAAATGTCAAGCGAAGTGAAAACACGAGAATTTATAGTGAAACTTTTTCAAAATAATCAAAAATGGAGCTTCAAAAGAATCGCAAAATAGGCTCGCGTTCGGTATCAAGAGTTGTTAAGCGCTTCAACGAAGATCTTACAATTAACTGCAAGGAAGGAACCGGGAGGAAAAAGGGGTTTCATAGCTCAAAAAAAGTGAAGAAAGCCAACAGCCTTTTTCAGAAGAATCCTAACCTTTCAGGACAGAAAGTGGCCCAAATAGAGGGTTGTTCGCAGTCAACCGTTCAGAAAATCAAGTAGAGTTGTGGGCTTAGAACATACAAAGTGCAGAAAGTGCCAGACAGGAACGCTGTGAAGAATCAATAAGCGAAATCAAGAGCAAAGAAATTAAAAAAAGATTTCTCGAAAAATTTTTCCTGTTGCGTGATGGACGACGAAATCTATGTCTTGGCTGATTTCTCGCAACTTCCTGGTCAGGAATTTTATACTGCAGATTCTCGTGGAAATGTTGACGAACAATTTCGCGTGAAGAAACAAGCAAAGTTTTCTAAAAAATTCCTGGTTTGGCAAGCAATTTGCACTTGTGGAAAAAGGAGCAAATTTTTCGTTGGCCAAGGCTCTGTTGACTCGAAGGTATACATCGAGGAATGCTTGAAGAAGCGACTTTTACCATTTTTACGTGAGCAAGATGTGTCAACAATCTTTTGGCCAGATTAAGCTTCATGCCACTACAGCAAGGCCACCAAGGAATGGTACGAAGCTAATGAGGTGGTTTTTGTCCCCAAAGAGGCCAATCCACCAAATTGCCCAGAACTCAGGCCATTCGGAAGATATTGGGTCCTGGTAAAAAGAGAATTGAAGAAGACTAAGGAATCAACGAAAACATTAGCGGAATTCAAGCAAAAGTGGAAGACAGCATCCCAGAAAGTGACTGAGAACACTATTAGAAGCATGATGGGAAGAATTCCAGAAAAAATTCATGAATTTTGTAAAAAATAGTTTTGGTTTTTTTATTGTAAAAACAGTTGTCATTAGAATTAGAAGATGATTCGAAAATGAGTTTGATTTTCGAAATCAGTCCAGTAGATATAGAGATATAAGCGTTTTTGTGATAGCAAATTTAATCTCGTTCAGTCCTTATATGCGAGAATTTCATCAGTTTCGGGTTGAAACTTGAAGTTGGAACCAAATTTACCAAAGTCTTTAATTTAGAACTGTCGAAAGAAACGGTTTAGCAGAAGTCCACAATATTAATTCAAGAAATTAATTTCAAAAATACTCCCAAATTCTGGTCACTGAGCGAATTCGAAGCTGATTCTCATAAATTAATGATTCAAGAAAATGAAAAAAAAAAAGTTGTCACTCACTTCTTCATCTCCATCCAGAATGCTCTGATCAATAAGCTGTTCTTCTTCAGTCTCTGACATGACAACTTTTCTAGCAAGGTTGTTATTTTGGCTGTTATGCTGCGTCCCACTGCACCAAGTTATCGATAGAGTTCGATCCTAAGAAAAACAGATTTTTTTTAGTCATCTGGTCGAGAAATGCAAAGAATCAACTTACTTGGAAATGTTTCCCTTTGAGTAGGGCAGCTTCGGCCTCTTTTCTGTTTTTAAAGTTGAAAGTCACACTGGGCAAAGCAGGATCCATGGTATATTCGCTAATTTCCCCGAATTGCTGTAAGGATAGAGAAGACGTTAGCAATTTAACTCTAAACGAATATTCGGTTGATTTGACCTACCTGAAAGTGGGCTATGACATTTTCCTGTTCCTCGATTTCGTAGCCAGAAACCAATATTCTGGTTGGACGATGATCGATTGAATGGGTGCTCATCTTGGGAAACGCAGAATGCAGGCTGGTACTCGAATTGGTCCTGTCTATCTTGGTTACGGTTTTCACTGGAAAAGAAGTTGATACTTATTTGCCAAAATGTGGGCAAGAATTACAGAAATTTTACATCATTGCGAAATAATAATAATAATAAACCGTGATGAGGACTGCCCGCAGAGGAGCTCGCAACGCACGTATCCAGTGGAGCCGCGAAATGAATATTGAAGTGATGCGAGCTTTTCATTACGTGAACAATTGCGAGGACAAACCACTTCCTGGATGGAGATACTCCCTCTATACCGAGTACACCGGGAGGCATCCGGAACTTCAGAAGACGGAAGGGAATCATACAAGAGAAATCTTCAAGGGATCGAAATATCCCAGAAGAATGCGGGATGTGCACAGCAGGCTGTGGATTTGCAAACCTATCACATCGTGCGGAAATTTCTGAACTAGTGGGAGGAACTGAAATGTTTTTTCACTGGTTCATAGAAGAATTACCAGCTCAAGCTGAGAACGGGAGACCGATGAATAATAATAATAAAACTCCTTTATTTCCAAATGAGTTACATTCCCAAAAAAAGGCAATAAACTAAAAGAAATTGTGTCACTGATAAATTTGAAAAAAAACTAATTTTTGTTGAGGAATTCCCTCATGGTGTAAGGTAGATGACTGACCTGTGTTATCGATAAGATTGTTCTTGCTTAGAAGGTGTCTCTGCATCGGGTTGAACCTTCTTCCCCCTCTACCTCTCCTCATGACGGACGTTCTAGCCTTGAGCTCGTAGTACTTCTTTTGGATTTCGGTGACGTCGGCACCTTCTTGCTGTTTGGTTATCAGGTCGAGTTCGATGTCCAACATCTCTTTCTGAGCGTCCTCTTTGGTTTTCTTCTGCGGCAACGGCATCTTGCTGGCTATCGATTGGGCGATGTCTTTTCTGATCCCTTCGATAGACTCCTGCGTCTTTTTGATTGTCTCTTTGATCAGGTCTCGTTGAGCCCCTGGAGGTACTAAAAAAAAAAACAATTTTTCAAAGTCGATCCGTTTTCGTTCGTATTAATTTCTCCTAAACGAGATCTACTTACATTTCTCCATCTTTTCAATCAGAATTTTCTGCTGACTGAGCTGTTTTTCCAGGAGCTCTTGCTTCCTTTTCCTCAGGTCCTGGTTGATCTTCATGACCTCTTTCCTCTTGTCGTCTTGGTTCTTTTTCAACTTTTCTTTGGCAGCCAGCAGTTCCTGACTTTTCTTGATGTTGGCTGCTGCTTGCGCTTTGGCTTCTTCTTTGTTGATCTGGGCGTTTTCGAACGCGTTGTTCTTGATGTCTGGGGCCTCGCTGCCAGGAGGAATGAGTCCCGGTTCTTCGGCCTTGGGTTGTACTAAATTTAGGACTTTATTAGTATTTGACGGTATAACCTGATTCATGCCCAAACGTTCTCTCACTGGTCTAGGTGGGACATTTTCCTGTTTACCTTTTGGTCGAGAAAAATAAGATTTTTAAATTTGAATACGGACATTTCCAACATGCAAGTAATTAACAAATTATGATTCAGCTCTAGAGCAAACTTAACTCGATCGGATTCGTGGCTTTCGAAATATCGGGAAAATAAAATTTCAAAAATTAATGACTCCGAAACTATTCGACCGATTTTGCCCTTTTACGAAACTATACTCCATTCACTTTTATAGAGTATCCCAGTTGGCATTGACATTCTGACACTTTTCACCACGTATATTTTGAAAATTTGAGGATATAGTCGTTTTCTTTTCAAATAAATACTCAACGTTGTCCTTTCTACATAGAGGTCGTGGGGATTACGTATTTATCAGAATGTTTATTTACTTAGGGAGTTTGATGAATTTGAGAAAATATGTGAATTCAATAATTCCAAAGACCTGGCGAATGTTGAAGAAACATTTTTTCTCTGTTGATGCTAGAAATATTTCACGTATATAAATACGGTTGGAAGATTAAGTTATGCTTTTTTCTTGTACGGAAATCAAGAATCGAGTGTTGAAATTTTACTGAAAAATAATGGACAGAATAGTCCGTTACTTTGTGATAGTTCATTCGAAAAAAGAATTAAAGTACTGGAATAACCCGACAGAAAAACTTCTAAACGAACAAACGAGTCTATGGAATTCCACACTTTTTGAAATTCTCAAGGTAAAAGCCTACAGAAATACACTGCGCAAAAAAATTAACGCACATTCTGAAAATCTCAATTTTAATGAAAGTTAACTCTACATTGACTTTATAACTTATTTTTTATGTTCTCTCGGGAAGGTTTTGAACAAAACAAGACACATTGAATGGAAGAAAAATTCAGGATTTCACCGAATCTTATGTGAAAGAAGAGAAATGAACAATTTTCAAAATTCTGAAATGCTGATAAGTGATTTAATACTTGGTATTTCCACCCCTTGCGTTAATTACAGCTCGGCAACGACGGTTCATACTCAAAATGAGTGATCTTAAAATGTTCTGATCGAATCCTTCCCAGATTTCTTCGAGTTGGATTCCTAAGTCATTAAGAGTAGCTGGATGATTTTCTGAACTTCTCAGCCTTCTATTGAGGTTGTCCCAAACCTGCTCAATCGGATTGAGATCTGGACTTCTTGTTGGCCATTCCATTCGAGAGACTTCAACCTCTTCAAGGTACTCCTGAACGATGCGCGCACGATGGGGTCTGGCATTATCGTCCATAAAAATGAAATTTTCACCAATGTATGGGGCAAATGGCACTACATGCTCTTCAAGAATGTGCCTTGTATACTTATCAGCATTCATAGCTCCATTAACAACGACCACTAGGTCTGTGCGAGCAGTTAAAGATATTCCACCCCATACCATAATCGATCCTCCCCCGAAACCTACACCAGTAGTATTCAGGAAATTGCACTGAGCATATCTTTCATGTGGACGTCTGTATACAAGGGAACGTCGATCACAATGGTAGAGGCAGAATCTAGACTCATCTGTGAAGAGAACTCTTTCCCAATCGGCCTCTTCCCAATGGATATGCTCTCTCGCAAAATCCAAACTCGCCCTTCGATGGGCTGGGGTAAGAGCTAGGCCTCTTGCCGCGACACGAGGCCTTAAATCATATTTTCTGAAGCGATTTCTTATTGTCTGAGTGCTAATTTGCACCGCATGAGTTTGCTTAAGCTGATTTTGAAGGAGGCGAGCGGTTGCAAACCGTTGTCTCAACGAAGATGTCCACCCTTCTTCTCGCAAAACTACCGCTTGGGCACATTCCTCTTGGGTCAAATTGCGTGTTTCGCGTTGCATAGGGATCGAGTGTAGAAAATCAAACGAAAGAAAAACTATTGATCACTAGAATTGATCGAGAACAACTGATTTTAGAATGGAGCCAATACATTCAAAATCTGATAATATCATCTTTTTTTATTCCTGCTGGGAGAAAACATCTGTATTGAAGAAAAACGTTGAATGTGGATAACATATACATGCATAATTCTGATAAAAATAATTATAATTGAGAACACCTTCAGTTGTAGAATAAATTTGAGATTTCCATAATGTGCGTTAATTTTTTTGCGCAGCGAAAATACCTTTTGCACAACTTGAAAAACTCCAGTATGAAAATGTAGTAGTACTACGAACCCTGTGTCACAGTTAAACCTTAAGAGAGAACAAACTCCATTAACAAAGTTAAAAAAGAGTAAATAGAAATAAGCATTGGCAACGTCTCTCAGAATAATTTGTCATTCCATGAGTACCAACCTGCGTCAGTTTCAATTAAAAAAAACTTGATAAACCTAAAGCTTGGCCAACCGGGATACTTTATAAAAGTGAATGGAACATTAGCGGAGCATATGACCTTCAAACGAACCCTGAAAATTTCGAAAGTTATCGGAATCGAATTTGACCACAAGTTCTTCATTAGCGAGTCCAATCTAATCGTTTCAGACTATTTCCGGCTGAAAATTCAACAATTTTTAGACATTCTGACGAAATGATAGTGCTCCAAATCCAGAGGGTTTTCAAAGATGATTAATTTTTTTCAGCAAAAGGTTGAACTCCCAAAACCAACCGTTTCACTGAAAATCGCCTGTATAAAACTTTCAAGACATTATCATCCCTTGAAGTCGATTCTATGAAGTGAGCGAACTCTCCCTGAGGAATTCAGAATATTGGAACGTAAAGGACGAGCAGTAAGTACGAATGTGTGATGATTTTTTTGATTATCGCGAATTCGTTGAAAAATGCCCCATATTTTGAGTAATATTGAGCTTGTTGACACGAAATTCGAATAACTTGCGGTACCTTCTAATTTTACACAATGAAACAAAACAGAAAGAAGCAAACAAAACGTAAATAAGAGAAATAAGAGAAAAGATCAAAAAATCAAAACTTCAAACTTAAACATCTGAAAATGATCCAATCAAAGAACTCACCATCATTGTTCGTGTTGTGCCAGAACACCTTGATGAATCTGTTGTTGAGAACCGCCTCTGTACTCCTATAGGCGGCGCTGGCCTCTGCATGACTAGAAAAAGTGACTATGGCGGCCTCCGTGTCGCCCTCGTAATTAACCTGTATATTCGTGATCTTCCCGAACTTGGAGAAATGATTGTTCAGATGCGTTATGCTGTTCAAACCAGCCGGTATCTTCTTCAGTTCCAAAGAACAATTCGCCATGTTCCTGGGGGCCCTGGCCCCCAGACGATTGAAGTCGAACTTGTTCTTCTTCTGGTGATAAAACGGGTCGTGGTTTTCCATAGGTATGAAGTTACTTTGGGGTGGGTATCCGGGGGTGTAGACCGTCTGTTTGTTATCCATGACAGGAACCGATATAAGCTCGCGATTGATGTTTGTCTGGGGGGGAAACATTCCCATCGATGGCAACTGGAAGAAATACGAAAGAAATAGGAAATCGATATCCACGATTATGAGCCATATAAAGTGTGATCCAGATTTGTCCAGAACTTACCCTGGCAGGTCCTAGGGGTCTCGGGCCTCTAAATCCCCTGAGGAACGGAGCTTGGGGGTTGTATTCGGAAGGTATAACACCTCTGGGGCCCATCATCGGGTGTCCAGGGTTCAGAATGGGCGGCGGTATATTGGTTGGAATTTCAGGGGCAGCTCCGTTTGGATTGTAATTCAAGACTGTTGAAAGAGCGGCATCTTCTAGGACAACTGGATCGACGCCATGATCGAATGGGCACATTTCGCCCCTCATACATAACCCTGGAGATAATCGATCGTTTAGAGCGGTTTTCTCGACAAAAAGGGCGTTTTTTTTACCTTTCTCGTCGAAATCGCGACATTTTCTTTTAGTCGAAAGGACCACGCAACTTTGAACGCTCTGCGTGGAGGTGGTCAGTCTCAGGTCCGGCTCTCCGTGATTAGAATCTTGAGTGGGGGTTCCAGGTCTGGAGTGTTCCCTTTCTTTTTCTTTGGCGGAGTCTCTTCTGGGTTTTTCCACGGAACGGGACCGGCTCCTACTCCTACTACGGTCCAAGGATCTAACCAACGACATACTTCAGTTTGGGAATCGAAAGATAATCCAACGATTCAATTTCAAAATGTGGATTGAGAATCGGGAATGAGAGAAAATATACAGGTTTGGAAAGTTAAGTTGGAAACATATCCAATTCAGCGTTAAACGAGTGGATTGGCAGAATTGGCTATGTTTCCAACTTATAATTCCTAACCTGTATAGTTGAAAACATTGATGACTGAACACAGCGGGGCAAGTCTTCTTCCACATCTTTTGAATAGTGAAAAGGGCTTACAGTCCACTGCGATCTTAAGGTCTATTGTGCCCATCTTTTGAAAACTCTTTCACCAAATATTCGATCTCAAACGTAAACTCAACTCATTCACCAAATAAATACTGATTCTCACACAAACTCACCTGTTTCTGTACCTCCCACCTCTGTGTTGATACCGGGGGCTCCTATTGGGTGAAGGCGGCGTCCTAGACCTCCTCCTCTCGTACCTCGACGATCTGGCTGGGGGCGATTTGTTCCTCCACACCCTCGGCTGTCTTTCTCTCTTTTCCCTGTCGACTCCCCCGCCCCTGTGGGATGGGGACAGGCGATCGCGAGACTTATCTCGGCTTCTAGATCTCTTCAAACGGTCCCAAGAACGGGACCTCGAACGCAATCGATCCCTGGACGTTGATCGATCTCTACGACGAGGTCCTCGAGTTTTATCGTCCTTCTCCTTTACATCCAGCTGCAAAAAATGAGTTTGCACGTTTTGGAATGCGGAATTATTTGTACTGGGGCTACTTTATTGTATAAGCGTACTTAATGGCGGACTTTGCAAGGATAAAGTGACAGTTAAGTCAAAATAATGCTCTTAAAAGTTCTGCATGAATCTAGAATGATGTTGATGCCTTTAATAGTCACCATTCTTGCTAAATTCCTTTGACATCACCACAAAATGAATACAAAGCAATGAAGATCACTAGCATATGTCAAAACTTCAACAGTAAAACTACTCACATTGTTTTCGACCTTTCTGGTCTCACGCATATCTCTGTCCCGCTTTATCTCAGGTTCCTTCTTGGAACCGTTCATTTGTTCGTTCAAATTCGGTAGTTCACTAGGTTGCACTATCACTTTTTCTTTAACACTTTCTTTGTCTTTTTTCACTACGTTAGGATTAGGTGGATTAGCATTTGGAATCACAGGTGTTGTAATGTATTCTTGGGATTGAAGAGTTTGAAACACAAGGTTGACGAATGTTTCGGTTTCTGGAATGATAAGTGAGTGTCAGTACTGAATCATGATGGGTATGATGAAAATTGTCTTACCTTCCTCTAAGAAAACTTCCAACTGTCCTATCATACTTTTGCGGAGTTCATCATCAGCCTTATCTTTCTTTATTAGAGCAATAACGTATTTAGCTAGTGCAGCTGGATCTGCATCACACCTGTAACGTGAATAATGTATTGGACGATCTTATTAAACTTTCACCCCACGCAATTGGAAAATGAGGTTATAATAAAAAAAAATTAATTTCGAATTTTCTAAACGTTTCCTGATATCATATTAAATTATGGCTATCGATGGATACATGTTTCAAGAATGAGTCTAATTCCAAAATTCAGATACGACGAAAGTCCAAATAATGTACACTCGAAAATAATGCCTAAATATGGGGTCAACTTACATAGGCTTCAAAACGGCCGTAAGCCAGTTCTTGAAAGCTTCAGGTTGTTCAACTATCATTGTGCAATGATAAATTTCATCAATAAATCCAAATTTCGGTTTTCTACTTTGTACTTTTGATATATTTCAATAATTTATATCACTTTTCACTTCACGGTAACAGCTTGCCGTCAGCAAACGTCTGGAAAATAGAAACAAATGTAGGCATGCCAACATAACACCAACACTTAAATATGACACTTCATTTTGTTGGATAGAAATATACCTTTTACTTATCTATTAATAAGTATTTATAAATGGATATTGCACCCCACGGTAATACAAGTTGTACTTAATTTAATACAATTAGGCTCCCTTGGTGAGGTAATTAAAAATAGTTTGAAATAAATCCTCAAACAAATCGGACCTCTTTGAAGATTGAAGCACAGATGACAGAACCATAGATGAAAATCAAAACAGGCTTGATTTGAACTACGCCAAAGCCACGATCACAGATCATGTCTGCACCACGATTCTCTATTTCTAAAATAAAATTGTTTTAAACATCTTATTACTCGATCATATCCAATCAATTGGATATTTTTCTTCGCTTTAAAATATTCTCTCTGAATATGCGCGTCCTGTGGTTTCTTATTTTAATTTGGCGCATGCGTACAGCTCAATTCTTACCGAAGATTCGACTTCAAACTTTGAATTTATGATTTTTCCTGTAGTAACATCAATAAAAAATGCCAAAAAGTTAACAATTTTATTAATAACTTCCACAATACATAAATTTAAGATGGTATGTATAAGTTCCACCAATGTTTGCCACTTTGTACAAATGTTGCAAATTGTAAATACTAGAATTGATGATCAGATGCTCACAAAAATCTAACTCCAATACCAAATTGGACTCCCGGTTGTGTGAGGTCATTGTCATCGAAAATTTGTGGAATACAGTAGTTCAATTCTATCCTTGCCATGTTTCCTAAGCGAAGTGCCAGACCTACTCCATAAGACAGACGTAGATTGTTCCCTAAAACTTTGGTAATTGGCTCTCCTTCAGCTGAAATTGGAAAATGTGTAAAATTCACCCATTTTTCGATATGGAAGGCGAAATACCTAATTGAAAATCTGCTATGTTTCCTGTGTTAACGAAGAAATGCGTTCTGAACAATTCACCAAGTCCTCCTCTTCCTGGTCGGAAGGGGAGGGGAGTGAAAAGATGGAGACCTGCAGCCCAGTATCCAAGGGCCCCAGTGGCATCTCCATCAGAATGAGGTCCCGCTCCTCTCGTTTGGAACCCTCTGAGCGATAGTGGGCCTCCCAGATAAAACATATCGGATAGGCCTAACTTCATGTCGTTACCCAAACCTCTCATTACTCCAAAACCTAAGCAACTTTGTAGAACCTGGCATCAAAAATTAATAATCGATTTCAGATTGATAATATTTAGACCGCAGAAATATTCATTCACCAGATTGTATGAAAATTTCACTCACTATGTCATTATAAAGTGACAGATTGGATTGGAGAAACACTTCATTTTTCCAAAAGCCAACATCACCGCCCAAACCAGCTATTTCGGTGATATTTTGTATGTAAGTACCACCAGTAGGGAAAATATTATCGTCTCTCAAGTCGGTAGAAACTATATGCCTCATAGCTGATTTGAATGTGGCCCCTGACTGCTCTCTAACCTCAAACGATGTTGATTTTCCGGCAACGCCAAGCTCTCTTATTATACCTTCCCATTGGAAGTTATGTTTCACCTACGGAAGTTGCTGATTATATCGACACATGAAAGTTTATCTCACTCACCATGGGAAACGATTCAAACCCTAAATCTAACAAAAGTCCTCTGCCTCTTTCACGAAATCCAGAAGCGGCAAATTCAGAATGATTTTGGAAAACACTGGCAGTGATTCTAGAAATTGAACAAGAATTCCATCAGAATTTCAGTCAACTTATCCATCAAACACTGATTGATGAAATAAATAAAATAAACTTTCAGGGGAATCAACTCACACAGGATGAAATTTTCCTTTCAAGGGTTTTATGAAAGCCAAACTGAACTGGGTGTTCTTTTTAGAACCATGACTGTATTCCACTTGAACTTTTTCACCTCTACCATAAATATTCGGAGCTCTCATTCCTACCATAAGCGAACCCTCATTGTCGCCTATGTGCGTACTTACACCCCCAGTTAGTCTTCTATATTCTTTCACATTGAAAGTGACCTAGAGATGTTATAATTGAAAATTGACGATTAGATGATATGGCGAAATATTGTACCTACATCTAAACCCTCTGATGTACTTCCTACACCTTTACTGGTGTCGACAAATACTGCTATATTTTTGAAACATCCCAATTCTTCAAGTTTTAATCTAGACCTATGAGCGGCAATAAGTACGTCTTGAAATGTTGTTGCTGTGAATAGGTCATCGAAACAATCTTGTACATAGTCGTCTTTGGTTCTTTCTAAACCATCAATATGAACTTTGTCCACTCTAGCCTTCAATCAAAAACCCTTTCAAATATCATTTTACATATTATAACCTCCAAAATATTACCGACACTCCTTCTATAACGATATCTTTAGCGTTTGGATCTGGTTCGCCTTGGTCGAAGTTTTGTTTCGGAATATCGTCAGGATGAGGAGCGAATGACATCAAAGGGGGGTCTTTTAAAGGGTATTCTGGGGGAGCCTGTAAGCATTATTATGAACCACATGATAATTTTAGTTGTGACGTACACACCTTCGCATGCACTATTCCCATGATTAATTGTGAAGATAAATGTTTGTTTCACATAAAAATGAGCAGAAATAACATTAGTTTATTCTAAAATCATTGGGAATTTTCATTGTTACTTTTTCCAAATTTAAAGGGGAACTTTTTGACGTTTATATCAAATTGACAAAACGGTGACAGATTAGCAAGAAGTTGATGATTTTTTGTGGTTGACATCACAGACTACATAACCTCTGGTCAACGTGATTTGAGGTTAGGGAAATTTCGCCGCAGCTACCTAGGTGCATAGAATTCCATGCTCCTAGCAGCTACTGCAGCTAGATCTAGATGGAAAAATGGGAGAAGTGATCTTGAATGGGGAACATTGAATTGAAAAACCAATATTTCATTCTACAATTTTTATTCTTCCTATGATATAAAACGTATCTTATTTGTATAGTTACACTGTCGATTAAACAATCAGAATAAAATATATAAAGTTTTCACATCTGTATACCTAGCTGCTTGATCGCTTCAAGAAATTATTCAAATATCCTGAATGATCTCAGAATAAATAATTAAACTAATATTGCCTAATAAATTACAACCTAGAATAGTAGCAAAAATTGATAGTAAATAATGATGAGCGAAATCTTAAATAAATAAAACTTAAATAATTTAATTAAAGCCTATTTGTTCTCTGTCTTGATCACAACTTTATGAGCGGATGACATATGAACATTTAATTTATAGATTTTCGGGAAGGACATTTTACAAATTACGCAAACATGGGTGTTTCCTTGTATATCAGTAGATCCGTCCGTCTTCTCATGTTGCCTCAAAATATGTTGAGACAATCGGAACTGAGTGTAAGCGGCATATCCACACTCCATACACTTGTAATCTTTTTCTCCTGAAAAGTGGTTACATTCCTCAAACAACTTTTTTTGGTTGGTCTGACGTACAATCATGTACAGGGTGGGCAAAATTGGTGCTACATGAACTAAAACTTTTTAACCCGAGGAGATAGAGAAAAATGAATGGCACCTTATAGTCCTCTTTCTTCGAGAAACTGTTAATGCCATCAACTGCATTCCTCTATCTTCTTTCGTTTCCGAGTTATAGGCCAAAATTGCAATTTGGGCAATTTCAACTTTGGTCATTATCTCCGTTTCTGTTTATGCTAGGATGTTGAAATAAAAACATTATACAGGCACTTTTCTGATAGCAATCCAGTGGCGTACTCTGATTTTTTCTAAGAGGTTTATTTGCTGAGTTATAACAAAAAGTTTTAGTTCATGTAGCACCAATTTTGCCCACCTTGTACAATAAGATGTTAAAGAAAATCGAAAATGTACATTTCTTAAACTGAAATTAAAATTCGGTCTCACCTTTATGAATCTTAATATGTCCCGTAAGAATGCTTTTGGACTTGAAGGCTTTCTCACAGTAGGGGCATTGATGAGGTCTTTCTTCGCTGTGACTTTTTGCGTGCTCAGTTAGATGGCTTTTTTGTGAGAACGATTTACCACAAGTAGGACACAAGTAAGGTTTTATGCCTAAAGAGAAAAGTTACAGAATGACATTAATTCAAACACAATTCACATACCGGCATGTTTGCTCATGTGAAGTTTCAACTCGGCAGGCCTACAGTACCGTTTTCCACACAATTCACAAACTTCAGGCTTCTCGGTGTGACCAATCATGTGAGTTTTCAAGGTACTTCCTCTACCGAAAGCCTGAAAAAATCAATTTAATTTCCGGAATCCTACATTTTGAAATCCACAAACCTTTCCGCAGACGTTACACACGAAAGGCCTATCGGTGGTGTGTATTTGTTCGTGCAGCCTTAACTGCGAAGGCGATTTGAATTTTTTAGAACAACTTTTACAGCTGTACCATTTCTCTTCATGAGTTCTGAAGTGGTTTCTAAGTTTCGACTTGGCACTAAAGATGTGAGAGTTGAAATGGAATTATGCAATTTTTTAGAGGAATACTCACTCGTAAGTTTTTTTACAAACGAAACACTGATATTCGTCGGGGTTTTCTGAGGTGTTCGAATGATAAAGCTGAGAATGTATGAGGAGATCTTTAACTAATCTGTTGCAAGGGTGACAGAAATTAGGCAGGGAAACTCTGAAATCAAGATATTTGAAATTTTGTTGTTATATTTCATGTACTCTTTCAATTCCTCCATTAAATTTTTTAAAATTGGGGATTGATAATATTATAGCGACATACTTTTCATCTTCTGGAATAAAGTCCTCCATTTCTTGCATAATATCCGACTTGGAATCTATCATGTCCCATTTTGCTTTGCTCATTGCACTGGCATCCAAAACATCTCCGTTTTTATTGCATTCATGATCGTTCAACCTCTTTCTGTATTTGAATCTTTTAGAACAAATATCACATTTGAACGGCCCATGCTTAGCTGCATGCCAGCCTAATGATTTTATATCGGTAAAAGCCAACCCACAATTTGGACATTTATGCGGCATTTCATCTAAATCTGGTAATTCGTTGGCATGAGCCTTAAGATGCGCTCTGAGATTGTCCATTCTCATGAAGCCTCGTTGGCAGTACGAACATTGGAACGGTTTAGAAACTGAAATTAATCAATATCAATATAACTAATTTTTTTGATTTATTGGTGGGACTTACCTAAATGTGTTTTCAAGTGACTCACATAATTTGAAGGTTTTGATGGTCTTGAGCAAAATATACAAACAACTTTTTCCTTAACTTCATGAACTTTTTTATGTACTTCTAAGTCTTCTACTACTTGACCACATATGAAGCACCACTTACCTTTGAATTCCCTAGAATTAGTAACAATTTGTTTCATGTGAATTTTGTTGAAGATTCCAATTTACTCACTTATGAAAATTGGCTATGTGTGTTGCTAAAGCAATGTATGAAACTGTTTCAAGTTGACAAAATCTACAAGTTTTTTCATATTTATCTTTGTGGATCTCCCTGAATTCTGCTATTGCTTTCAATACTAATTTACTATCAAACTTTTTCGATTTAACTTTTTTCTTCTCCTTCGGCTGTCTTTTGATACAAGTTCTTCTTGGTTTTCTTAATTTACGTTTCTTATCGGAATCTGACTCGCTATTGCTACTCTCAGTGCTATCCTCAGTATCGATAGTGAGCAAGCCATCATTTTGTTCTCCTTCAGAACTGTCTGCTTCCGCTTTTACATTATCACTTTGTTTTAAATCAACAATTTCCTCTGTGGGAAGATTCTCAGCATCTTCTATAATTTTCCGAAGTTTCTCTTCAATTATTTGATTTGATATTAGACAAGTTTTTTTAAAATTGTAAGAATCAACTATATTTTTACTGCAAACACTGCAAATATTATTTGGGTACAATTCCTTCCATTCCTCTTTATCCTGAAAACCTTACGCTATGAATTTCCATGAAATTAACCTTCTCAGTTCAATAACATGGACTTCGAAAAGACAATGGGAAATCGAATTCCGGCCCTATAATCATACCTGTAGTTTTGTGATATCTTTAAACATTTCCATAATGCTTGTAGCCTCATTAGTTGAATCTAGTGTGATCATATCGTTTGTATGGCTCAAGCAGGCCCTACAAAGCCTGTTAAGGTCTTTAGGACTGTTTGCCATTATATTTTAATTAATGAAATACGGAATCGACCGCTTGGTCTGTTTACTTCATTTTTCATTTGAAAACATATTTGTTTTGTTTGCTACACGCACAAGTTCATATTTCCACAATACATGTCAAAAGTGACAGCTACAAGTCAAAACTTTCCGAATTTCAAGGTCAGTAACGTCATCAGCGAATTTTTCAGTTTCAATTTTCACCTGAATCTATGGTCCTCTTGAATTTGAGGTTAATAATAATTATTTTTCATCCCCAGATTTGTTTTATTTATATTTTTATTTTGTGACAATGGTAGTTCATCATCTTCGGCTGTAAATGACTAAATGTACTATATGATTTCGAATAGGCCAGTTTGTGATGTCTTCAGATGAGTACACACATAATATAGAGAATTTTTACGGCGTGTATCTTTTGCATTGTATGAATAAGACTGTGAAAAATAAACTGTATATTGGCTATACTAAAGATCCCAACCGAAGAATTAAACAGCACAATAAAGGAAGGAAAGCTGGAGGAGCTAAAAGAACTAGCAATAGGGGACCATGGTAACATTCAATAATACTATAAATTGAGTAGTGTACTAAACGTTATTGTAGGGAAATGGTGCTGGTAATCCATGGATTTCCTAATGATATTGCTGCACTGAGGGTAATAACAATCATTATATAATCTTATAGCACTTCAAATGAAGAATACAATTTCAATTCACAGTTTGAATGGGCTTGGCAACATCCAGACAGATCGAGAAGATTGAAGCATGTTGGTAAGAAAACGAACAATATGCCCAGGTATGACTATCATATAAAGATCCTATCAGAAATGCTAAGTGTAGGACCATGGAATAGGCTACCATTGGTAATTAGATGGCTTAATCAAGATTTCAAGAGAGAATTATCTGTGAGAATCAAATATCTATTGTTGATTCATTAAGATAAAAAGTATATGTTCCAGGATTATAGAACCCCACCTATGCATATGGCCATTTGCTATGGCCCGGTGATCAGTAAAAAGAAGGAAAAAAATGTGGAGGATGAAGAGAAAACATCAGTATCCAGCTGTGGTTCAACTATCTGTGATATATGTTATAAGTACTCTGAAGATAAGTTAATGAGGTGTTTGGATAACAGCTGCAGTTTCAGGAGCCATTTGTTTTGTTTGTCAAGATCGTTTTTAGAGCCTGGTCAATATGTTCCTATTGAGGGTAAATGTCCTAAATGTAAACTGAATTGCTTATGGGGCGATTTAGTTAAAAAGTACAAGGGATTTTATTGTAATTTAGATATTAGAATCAACTGTGATAATGGCAATGATTTTTATTCAGATTCGGACTAACTTTAGATTGTAATTTTTTATTGTGCTACTGCTAGGTATAAGTTTTATGGATCGTGTAAATATTCTCTCTATTTTATTGAATCTTATGCTTGCTAAATTGTTTGCTAGCGATGGTATATTTTTCATTTAATAATTTTTATTCTATTATTTCTATTGCAGTTTTTTTCAGTAGGTATACAATTCATTAAAAACATAAGTTATTAAAGAATAAACATCCGTTTTTACCCTACCATTGACAGTTTTTTATCGTTGAATTATTCTCCCAAACTTTATATCAAAAATTATTTGTGAAGGGGGTGACAGCAGATGGAGGCCAAGGGGGGCAGAGACAACATCTGTGATCATCTGTGGTCTACAAACCATCATTGACGTTTCGAAATTGACGTCACAGGATGCGTCATTGCGTTTGCGCAGTCCTGTCAACCCGTATTACAGGCTGCCGTTCGTGGAGTGGATCAGTTTAGTTTTATGACAGATTCTCAATTCACATGTTTGTTAAAAATTAAAATTACGGATCAAAATGTTAATTAAAGAATTGTGAGTATATAGCACTCGTTCTATATTCGTTGAAACATGCCATCCTTACCAACACAGCATTCTGTAACTGCTCGAATTGTGTGTGGAAATAGGAGTGTTATCTTGGAGTGTGCAAAATTTTCCTGAGTGATTTTGGTGGTTTAATTTCAACAAAACAAAAGATTAAAAGATTCGCAGATTTACTCCTTTGTAAATTTTAGCCTGGCTTCTGTTTGATTTGAAGAGTTTTTCAATTCTAATTATATATCGTATCAATATAATATTGAGATCCTTGAGAATCGAATTTCATTCTCCATAATTTTTTTGTCAATATCTTGATGTCTCATCATATAATTAATCTTCAAATTATTATTTCAGCCGAGTGGTCTTGCCTTTAACTGTCGATGAGGTATGTATTTATTCGAAGTTTTAATTATTTTGCTTCGAAATTATTAAGAATTTTGATTGAATACATATTAGAAGAAACTAGTTTTTCACTCTTCTCAAATAGGTACAGGAAATATTCCTGTTATTAAAAGTAAAATTCCTATTAATTTAAATAATGGCTATCATCAATGCATTTGGAATCCCCAATTTCATTAATTGGATAACACTAAAATAAAAAAATACCATAATTATACAAACATTTAATTCACATTTTCATTTTAATTAATTTCTGTGACCCAAAAATTCGGAAATCTATGATTGAGTGTCCTTTTAATTCTGTGGAAGATGTTCAAAATTTATCTTTAGTTCTGCTATTTTTCCAGAAGCTCAATTGATTATTATTCAGGAAAAATAAAAATTAATATTGATCCAGAAAATCATTGGTTGTACAATAAGAAATGATTTTCTTAATCATGTTATGGTTGTTAATCACAATGATAAAGATATGGTAGATGGCAAACCCAAAATAATTATTTCAAGATTGAATTGAATGAGATAAGAATGATTCATTATTAGACATTTTCTAATGTTTGTATAAAAATCAGAGGAAGATTAAGTTCCTGTGAGTGTTTTCAATGCAGTGAAAAGTGGAATTCAATGGAAAAACTAGGTGGTAACCAAAGAAAATGGTTCACTCATTTTATAAAAGGTTAATGTTTGAAATTAAAATTAAAATCTTCTATTGAAATTTTCTTTACCATCTATTGATGACAACTATCAAGATCGGCTCTATCTGAATTTAAAGAATAGAGAGTTTTTCTAATGCCAAAATGTGTTTAATTGAAAAGGCAATCCATTTTCGGAGAAAAATTTCGGTAAAGCATTTCTATCCCTTTATTTATCGGCGCTACATTTTTTGTTCTAGTTTTTTTCAGTCATATTTTGAGTAACCTATTTTATCCTTTTATTTGTAATCTGCTATATACGTCCATTGTCCAAGCACTCTAAATAAAGCCTTTTCTTCAATCTTAACCTATATTGGATGTTAAATAATACTTTCTCCTGCTACTGATAAAGTTGTGATTCATACAAGTAAACATTTGCGCCCATTGTATAACAAATTAACTTATCCGATAAACAATAATAACAATTACCCACAGTTGATGAGAGTTGCTGTTGATTTTTCGTGTCCTTGACCGCATTTTCAACGCCCCCTATTTTTCTATACCTGCGTTTATCTTAACAGGGACAACAGGGTCAAGGGCTAGAGTTGTAATTGTTCCTTTCGCTTTATCGGTATTGTTTCCGGGAACCCGTTTCTAAGTTAAATTTGGTTTGATTCAGAAAGTACCTATCGGGATTTAGATGAAAATTGACCGCCAGTCTTTAGGTGAGAAGGTTCAGTCGACTAGAGTACTTGAATTTTTTAACCTTCTTTGTTTTTCTCTGAAAAAACTTAATTATGCAATTTAATTGAATGAGGTTTAAATTTTCCATCTATTATTCTAAATGAATGAAAGAAATTTTCCTTGGCTAACTGTCGTAAACTGTTTTATGTAAGGTTATTTATCATTTATGACGAATAATGCTTTTATGGCATGTTGAAATTTTCTTTATAGCATTCTTTCGTCTTACATCGATTTCTCTGCAAGTTCTGGATGCATTTGAATTTTTCGTGAGTTATACGATAAGAGCACGAGCTGATCGTATGAAAATTATGAGAACTTCGCGAGATAAACAATCAAATCTGATTTAATCGATTACTTGCGATTTTGTTTTATGAATGAAATTGTAGCGATACTTTATTGTACAGGTGTGAAACCGTACTGAATAATTTCACGTGTAAAAAAACACTTGAAATGCTTAAGTCAAAGTTCGATGATTTTGCCTTATTAACGTTCATGTTTTCTGGCAGGTCAATATACACTGCGCAAAAAAATTAACGCACATTCTGAAAATCTCAATTTTTATGAAAGTTAACTCTACATTGACTTTATAACTTATTTTTTATGTTCTCTCGGGAAGGTTTTGAACGAAACAAGACACATTAAATGGAAGAAAAATTCAGGATTTCACCGAATCTTATGTGAAAGAAGAGAAATGAACAATTTTCAAAATACTGAAATGCTGATAAGTGATTTAATACTTGCGTTAATTACAGCTCGGCAACGACGGTTCATACTCAAAATGAGTGATCTTAAAATGTTCTGATCTAATCCTTCCCAGATTTCTCCGAGTTGGATTCCTAAGTCATTAAGAGTGGCTGGATGATTTTCTGAACTTCTCAGCCTTCTATTGAGGTTGTCCCAAACCTGCTCAATCGGATTGAGATCTGGACTTCTTGCTGGCCATTCCATTCGAGAGACTTCAACCTCTTCAAGGTACTCCCGAACGATGCACGCACGATGGGGTCTGGCTTTATCGTCCATAAAAATGAAATTTTCACCAATGTATGGGGCAAATGGCACTACATGCTCTTCGAGAATGTTCCTTATATACTTACCAGCATTCATAGCTCCATTATCAACCACCACTAGGTCTGTGCGAGCAGTCAAAGATATTCCACCCCATACCATAATCGATCCTCCCCCGAAACCAGTAGTATTCAGGAAATTGCACTGAGCATATTTTTCATGTGGACGTCTGTATACAAGGGAACGTCGATCACAATGGTAGAGGCAGAATCTAGACTCATCTGTGAAGAGAACTCTTTCCCAATCGGCCTCTTCCCAATGGATATGCTCTCTCGCAAAATCCAAACGCGCCCTTCGAAGGGCTGGGGTGAGAGCCGGGCCTCTTGCCGCGACACGAGGCCTTAAATCATATTCTCTGAGGCGATTTCTTATTGTCTGAGTGCTAATTTGCACCTTATGAGTTTGCTCAAGCTGATTTTGAAGGAGGCGAGCGGTTGCAAACCGTTGTCTCAACGAAGAAACTCTCAAGTAACGTTCTTGAATGACAGTTGTTACCCGTGGTCTACCCTGTCCTGGTCTTCGGACATTCATACCTGTCTCCCTGAATCGCTGCAACATTCTGGACACACTTGTATGGGAAACTCCAAACCTTTCTGCAATTCTTGTGTATGTCCACCCTTCTTCTCGCAAAACTACCGCTTGGGCACATTCCTCTTGGGTCAAATTGCGTGTTTCGCGTTGCATAGCTATCGAGTGTAGAAAATCAAACGAAAGAAAAACTATTGATCACTAGAATTGATCGAGAACAACTGATTTTAGAATGGATAATATCATCTTTTTTTATTCCTGCTGGGAGAGAACATCTGTATTGAAGAAAAACGTTGAAAGTGGATAACATATGCATGCATAATCCTGATAAAAATAATTATCATTGAGAACACCTTCAGTTGTAGAATAAATTTGAGACTTCCATAATGCGTTAATTTTTTTGCGCAGTGTATTTGTTAATTCAGTTCTGATAACGTTCTTATAACGGAAATATTCGTGAACTGAGTATATCACGATGCTTATTCCGCCAATTTTCCAAGTTCAATTCATTTTCTGACGAAAAATTTGTAAAACCATAACTAGCTTATTGCAGGATGTCGAGAATCATACTTATAATTTGTCAGTAAGGTACACCTTGTTCGTTATAATTGTGACCTTATTAAAATTGAATTTGTGACATCACGGCCGATCAAAGTCTATCGTGAAATAATTGCTCGCGGTTAAAAAATGTTCCATGTCCATTTTTATTCAAATTCCAAAGCTAGAACGACTCAAAAAAGTTGCGCAGTGTAGAGACTCTTTTGTGGAGGATAATTTTATGCTAGAAATTTATTTCTTCTCTATTTCTCCCTAAAAACGCATCAGTGCTCGAAACAAATTATTAAATAGTCTATAATCACATTTTTTCTTGATTGATGCCAGTAAAAATGGAGATGCATTAGTTTTATTCATAAAAAATTTCTTCTGCAAATAAATGACCTTCAAGCAGCATTCATTTTTCTAGTACCAAGTCGCCCAGCTGTTCAGCGTCGCCGAGGCGTCGAAAGACAACACTGGAGGCGGGGAGGGCATAGAGGTCCTGAAGAATGAGCCCTTCACCAACTACCCTCTTCTCGGGGGTAAATACAACTCAGGTCAATACACCTACAAGATCTACCATTTGACTAGCAAAGTACCGGCCTTCATAAGGCTGCTGGCGCCTAAGGGTAGCTTGGAGGTGCATGAGGAGGCTTGGAACGCTTACCCCTACTGTCGGACGGTCATCACGGTAAGTTCTTCAGGTGATGGGTTTGAAGATGTGCAATTGATTGCAGTTTGGCCTAGAAGTGTGTGGTAGTTAATTAACGAATTACACATGGCAACTACTTTTTGGTTTGCGTTAAAGAAGTTGCACATGTTAACAACTTCATAAGTTTGAGTTTTGAATAATTTCTCATTGCTTTGGATGATTTTATGGTAATAATGATTATGGTGATGTGTGTGATTAAAAATACATTATAATAGTTAATGAGAAGCAGACGCGAAATATTTTTTTATTCACTCATAATGAGATTTTTTATGTCTTTATTATATTTTTGTTGTCCTTGTGAAATATTCAATTCTTTAATGTGTGAACTATTTTAAAATGATGTAAAGCTGAAATCCTGAGTACCGAGTTGGTTCAGTTTATGCTCAATTGCCTTGAAAACCTTTAGTTGAAAGTAAGGTCTATCCCTTTTCTCCAATGTTGACAAAGAATTGTTCAAAAAAATTACACGTTCTTCTGAATACCAACCTTGACAAAATTTCGGTTTAAAACCGAATTTTCCACGGTAATAAAATACGGGAGGTGCGATATGTGGTTAACAAGATTACGGAGCAATTGGAGCGTGACGATTCGAGTGTAAACGAGGATTTACGTTAGAATAAACTAGTTGCGATTGAAATCAACAGGTACAATTTTGCCACAGTCGATGCATGAATGAGATTGATCGATTTCGAACGTACGCAAAACGGACTCATTATCGAAGCATCACGGTCGTTAGATTGGCGACAATTACCGGCGACACTTGATTTCGCTGGAGTATGATTGGTTTTTAATTCGTGGCAGTCTGTAATGAACTTACGTAGAGAGTTGTTCTCAATTGAAAAAGTATAATAAAGTTCGAACAGTTTGAAAAATCGGTCTCAATACCATAAAGGTAGTATGGCATCTACACATAAAAGCGCTTTTGTATGACACACCAAGTAGCGAGATGGTGCTTCATCATCAAAAGTCGAAGCGAGTTGGTTTGATCCGTTTCGAAAGTAAAAAAAAAGTCATAGCATGTGAATATTTCGATTTAATTCCATTTTTTGACGCTCATGAATTTTTCAAGCATATGTGAACAACAAATAGCAGTCGTATGAGTGTAGTACAACACGTTCTGAGTACGTTAACCATCAAAAACGTCAAACTTCACGATGACAATGGCATATCTGACATGCACATCAGTGTTTCAATATCTCGAATCTTATAAGTACTAATATAGTAGCTTGAAAACGCAGGTGGCTTAGATTTTGATTGAGATTTCCTCATCAAACGCAAAATTGAGATAAGTCATCACTTTTCATTTACCTAGAGAGGTCGCGTTATTATTCCATAACCTCAATCTTTAATGACGTTGTAAGTATAAGAGTCTATAAATCGAAAATTCTGGGAAATGAATGTTTCATTTGAGAAATATTCAATATTGAATATTTCTACCAATCACAATCGGACGATCGGATGACGGATGCATGGGAATCCAGCATAAAGGTCGCCGTTCAGAGCGAGTAGGAAAACTAATCCGATAGAGGCGCCACCGTGCATTTTATGGAATATCTTCATAGAACTTACATTGTCACTATTAATTCTATGAATATCCCTATACTCATGAATGAAATGTACAATGGCGCTCTCTATCCGAAAATCGCTGAACTATGAAATTAGTGATAATGTGGGTAAAGCAGGAACTTTTTCCCGCCATATATTTGAATTTGGCCATTCTCTGCCAATTCCGTATTTCAAGTTGATTTTCTGGACGAAATTATCTGTTGATTCACTTTCAATTAGAAGTTGAACTATTTTCACGGGTCTTCCGTTTGAAATAAAGCAGAAGCATGAGTTGGCTCATTTTCTATTTTTGAAAGAAAAAAATGAACTTCCGAAATGAAATCGATTTAAATTATTTCATTAAGAACTCCAATCCTTTCTGAGTCTACCCACAAAATTTCAGTGCCCAATGTGAAACCATTTTCAAATGCTACTTGAAATAAAAACACACTACATTGAACGCCCACCTTAAGTATTAATGAAACAGAAATACAGTGTGACGAGAAAAACCTCGGACAAACTCTTTTTCATTTAACTTTATCAAACAGAAGAAATTGAACAAAACAACAACAAATAATAATAGCCTGAACATTTGTTAATAATATGTATATGGCTGTATATGGCTTCCTTTGGCGGCGATACACAGCTTCAGACGCAATGGGCCGCAGTTCCTCGGGCGTTAATCGGTTCCATTCCCGGCGCAGAGATTGCTTCAGCGACGCCAAATTTTTGTGTTTTTTAGCACAAGCCCTGTGCTCCAAAATCAACCACACGCTGTAGTCCATTGGGTTGCGATCCGATGAGTAGGGCGGCCATTCTGCAGATGAGATGAAACAAGGAAAATGGGTCTTACACCATTCTTGCGTCATTTTCGCTCTGTGAGCCGGAGCGGAGTCCTGTTGAAAGGTCCAATGCGTATTGCCGAAGTGCTGCTTAGCCCACGGAAGTACTACGGCCTCGAGGATGTCGCAGCGGTAGACTTCTTGATTGATTTTGACCCCTTGATCCACGAAAACTAAGGGAGTTTTACCACTGCCGCAAATTCCGCCCCAGACCATGACGGATTGCGGATTTTGACGGTGTTCGACGATGGCCGATGTACCGGGAGCCTCTACGGACCAGACTGTCGTTTTGGTGGTTTTGTGGGATTGTTCTACGGTGAAAAGCTTCTCGTCTGTGAAGAGAATTCGCTCCCATTGCTGACCGACGGCGAGACGAAGGAGTTGGCGGCACCTTTGGAGTTGTACGCGCTTGTTTTCCTCCGTGAGGAGTTGAACTTTTTGTAGGTTGTATGGCTTGAGGTTGAGCTCCTTTTTGGCATTTTGAAGGACTGATTCGCGGTTGATACCGGTCTCATAGGCTAACCCTCGGATTTCGATTGACTCGCTTCTCGACGATGTTGCGATTGCTAGGTGTATTGACAGTGCGTTTTCTACCACTTCCTGGATGACGACTATCATGGCCAAGCTTCTTGAAACGACGAATTGCCTCGGACACGGTTTGTCGAGGCACATTGACTAAACGAACAAGTTCGCATTGACGCCTACCTTGACGAAACAGCTCCAAAATCGCACTACGTTTGTTTGACATTCTAAAACTCTGTGGAATGAAATCATATCAAACTGAAAATTCACATATTAGTACAGGAAAGTGTAGAGAAACCAAGAGAATAAAAATTATTTGGCTGCGCTGAAATACTTCTGTTTCAGACCACAGCAAAATTTGTCCGAAGTTTTTCTTGTCACCACATATTTCCACTTCATTTATTATCGTAAGAGACAATGGTTTCAACAGGACATTGGCGTTGTCAGGTGTTTGACGTAACTATCAAGCTATTCACGAATAGATAATTTTTTTCCGACTGACATCAGTTATGATGACGATACACAAATACAAGGCACCGATATCGTGATCAAAAATAAATTTGCTGGAGGAAGACACTAGTTGAACGATTTTTCGTAATTCATTCCAATTTAAGATTAGTTTTGGACATTTTTCAATTCTATTCATTCAATTTATATCACTCACTTCCTATTGTATGTGCCGATCTTTCTTTTAAAGGGTTCCTGTCATCAACTGATGACCTTATGCAGATAAAAGTGGACATTCCAAATTCAATTGCTAATCTTCATATTGATCTATTAATTTTTCTACATCCCTCGTATTTTCCGAGGTTGATGGCTCCGAAATTAAAATCCGTGACGGAATGAGACAGAATTTCCAGTTTATCCTATATATTGTCGGTCGAAATGATTCTGCATGAGTTAAAATAGAGTATGATCGTCACTTGGATGATTCATTCGATACTACACTCGTATAATGACATAAGCTTGTCGCGAATAAACTTGTATCAGCCGTGATGCAGAAGAGGTGTTAATTCCTTCTGAAAAGATTCAATGCTCTGAAGGAGTTCTTCACAAACATGTATCTTTGAATTTCTTGAGATGTGCTAAAAGCTTCTACCTCTTTGCCCAAAATGACAGTCAAGTGAAAAGTGTGGTCTATATGGTACCTAAAGCTTGACAGAACGCATAGTGTCTTTGTACGTGATATTTTCCAAGTTTCTAACCAATAAATAAATTCGTTTCAGAATATTGGAAACCAAAACTTAATCATGCATCTATATGCTTCTTCGAAGAACTACCAGTTGTTGGGATTTGGCACAGCCTTCTATTGACGGTAGTATGGTTGGGCTAAAAGAATCATATCCGCTTTAAATGACTTTGGTTGCATCTTTATGATCGACAAACGTACAAAATGATTGATCGAATTTCTGTCATTTAGAATAACCTTGATCGGGACCTGTCGGCATGATATTCTCGCATCCTCAATGGCATCGGTCATTATTCTATTCGCCATTCAAATCGTTCAACCAAAACCGTAAATGAAAATATAGATCAGTTGGACTCTGACCCTCAGATGTGAGATTTTCATGCTCGATGCAAATTGAGTTTGTGTGGTGTGTCGTTTCAACTATTGTTCCTCAAAATGTGGGAATTTGTCTCCTTTTCAAGTCATTTTTTGTGGAGATACATCTGATGTTTTTCAACGACAACATTATTTCATATTGTCTCATAACTTTACAATGAGCTGGGCATAATTGTTTTATTTCCCTTTTTTGAGCAGAACGATTTCTTGATTTTCTTGATTTTCTGTGAGAAAAATACTGACGAGAAATGAATATATTATTCCTGATGAAGGCCAGGCGGGATTCGTAGCGAAATTCGAAATAAGCGTTGGCACACTTTATCATCCATATTTGTGTTGATTGGAATTACGCACAGTGTGTGAACAAGCAAGGCCTTCTGTTCTAATTATCGGAATTTATTTATCCCTTTGAGCCTTTGTCGATGAAGAGAATCCTGCCTCGTCACGCCATCGGCACGTTCCGTCAACTGTCCACGAACGATAGATTTTTTTTTGACGTTTCTCGCAAATTGATCCATTTGCGATCCTGTTTTTATTTTTACAGTTTCCAGGAACATATTTTCCAAGGTTCCTTATATAGAAATCTGGACTGACTATACCCTAGATATAGATGCATAGAGAATCAAGGCAATGTAGTCTCTTTTGGGCTCGTCTGTCTATGCTTATTTACCAGTACTTTCTGATTTATTCATAGACTCTATGGTCTATGGAATCATCCACCACTGATGACAATCTATAGGCAATGTCAACGTGTGAGGCATATGACGCTGCATATTATCGGGAATTCAAGAATAGTGCCTCTAAATTCAAGCTAAGCATTACGACACTCTATGAATTTGGGGCTTGCAAGAACCTTCATGTCATACAATATTAGATTATTTCATTATTTGACATCTAGACATAGATTTATATATTTCTGTGCATCTATTCCCAAACTAAATCAAACTTAAACAACAGCTAGTCTGTGTAAAAGGCTCCCTGTCTGTGTCTATACTCTGGCACTTGTAGTGTTTTTTTGTGAAAAATCGACATCTTGATTGAAGATTTCTATGTCAGTGGATTGGAGGTAAGAAGCCACAGTCATGGTTGTTTTGAAGCTCAAAATGTCGATTTTTTCACAAAAAAACACTACAAGTGCCATGAAAACACCACTTCATTTTCAAATACTTAGTTAAGAATATTTCGAGAACTAATGCATAAAATGAAAAAACAATTACTGTGCTGAAATCAGTATAAAAATACCTTTGAATTGAGGTATCACTCACCCCATCTTCCCAATTCAAAAATTGGGGGTGAGGGTTGTAGTAGCAAGGGTTGAAGCGCTATGCGTCCGTAACCTACATCTTAAGTTGTCCCCATCGAAACAGAATCGACCTGTCCGAGCATTTCTATCGAAAAAATTTATTTCGTCTGTAATCTCGTCTGTTTCGTTTTCAAATGGCCACCCTGTATAATATTACACGCAAACAGCACATACACAGTAGAATGTAGATTGAAACAGATGGTGAGTTTAAGAAGGGGAACAGAGTTATTATGGACGTCTCACTCACTCTGAAGCGCATATGCATAGTGCTCTCGCCCTCATACTTCTGGCCGAATAATTTTGGTCTTAGGGGATGTTTGGTCACTCTAATTTGTCTGACTGATTGAATATAACTTTTAAATAAATACTTCAATAACATATTAAAAAATCAGACATGTAAAAATAAGTAAAGTTCATTTATTTTTTGGGAAGCTTAAAAGCGTCTGACAAAAGCTCTGGTCCATCAAAAGTGTCTGACACTTATGATATTACTTTAAAATAATATTCTACATGACATATATAAAAATCAGCCATGTGAATTTAAGTAAAATAATTCTTATTTTTAGTTACCTTTCTCACCTGGTACCTGCCCAGGTGTCACTCGACAAGTTCCACAAAGCGCGTAGGTATCCAAGGCACACGAGATGCTACTGAAAACTTCAGGTTTCATCCGTGTGAAAATAAGTTATGTCTGATTGCTCTGGGATCTTACTCTATTAGGGCGGTCAATGAGAGCGTTGTTATGGAAGTTTGACCAAAAAGAGCTTTATTGTGCGCAAACCAGACGATTCTGTTCACAAAGCTCCTTCTTATATTTGAACGGACTATAAATGACAAGAATCATAGATGAGCTTCAAAAGCTGTCACAGTGACACTTCGATTTGACTTGTTAGATTTCTGTGCCCAATTTGGAATCTCAATACGCTTTTGATTCATTGGAGCTCCTTCTCACCAAAGATTGATGGCACATTTCTTTGTGGATGTTCTAGATACCTATTTTTGTTTACCATATTCAACAGAGCTTCATCTTCTCATTATCCAAATTAGCGATTCTCTTTCCTAGGCGTATACACAGCTCGTAGAGAAGCGATCTTTAGCTACTCCGTATTGGAATTGATTGAAAGAACTTACAAGCGTCAGATGCCGAAAATCCCTATCGTATGCGAGCTTTTATCCCGGTTTTTGTTCCGCGAAAAGTAGATCCTCTTAGCTGATACGGGATGATTAGGCGCTTTGAACAAGAAAATCCGTCTGTAGCAGCTCCTGTGATGTTTTTTAGTTAGAAACGTTGACGTGGAAATTTGTTTATTTAACGTTGCAGGAGTTTTTTTTGTGGCCACGTGAATGGATATTGAGTGTGCGATTTAAATAAGAGTTTGAGTGGTCGAATCTATTCTTTAAGTATTTGGAGACATCAACTACGATTGGCAGTGAATTATTGCCCTCTTTTGACGGATCAATGACATTTACAGATTTGACATATTCACATCAGTGCTGCCATACCTCAAAACTAAACAAATGTCCTAAGCTTTAGGAAATTGGAATGTTGGATTCTCTTTCAGAGCTGTCTGCTATTATTCTAGATTCTTGTTGTTTTAGGTTGCATATAAAAATAATGCATTTAAATATTTGCCAATATGGGCGATCATAATCACATATTTCCTATCTAGCAGCGTTTTTTTGCATTCCAACCATATTATTTCTAGAATTCATTTCGAATACATCACGAGACAAAATTACGAGATTCATATGACAATCGTATCATAATAGAAATGAGCGCGAAACCTACTATCGACTGATGACTTCGACCTTGCACAATGTTTGATTGATTCGATACTTCATCTCCATTCTATTTCCCATATATACTGCTCCACAAGAGTTAGGGATATCGTATTCAATCGCTTTTAAAAGTATGTAATCTTCGAGAAAATCGTTGTGAAAATCATTTAAAACTCAATAACAACTTGAATCGATTCAATAAAAATCAGTATGAGGCATTTCGTCAATCTGGCCGCCTTTTTTCTGAAGTTTGGTTCTTTGCATATGCTTCATGAATGTTCTTATTTTGAAATGAAGTCAGTTTATCAACGGCTTCGATTTGAATCGAGTTTTCTGAAAATGCCAAGAAGTAAATTAACAAACGCTGAGGCTAATTAATAGGGCTATCGGAATGCTACAGGGTGGCCTAACTCAGGTTGTTGTAGCGAAAAAGCTCCAAGTCAGCCAAAGTGTGATATCTCAACTTTGGAATAGGTTCAGGGAGACAGGTTCCGTGTTGGAAAGACCAAGGCTTGGTGGGCGAAGAAAAACAACACATGCTCAGGATCGTTTCATCACCGTTTCGGCGAGAAGAAACCCTACGTCTACGTGTAGAATGCTACGAAATACTCTTCAAAATGCAGATGGGGTCCAAGTTTCCATCGAAACCATCAGATGACGTTGAGAGGTGAATCTAGGTTCTAGACGTCCATTAAGAGGAGTTCCATTAACACGTGACCATAAGCGTCAAAGACTGGAATGGGCAAGGCAACATATCAATTGGAACGATCAATGGCGTAGTACCCTTTTCACTGATGAATCCAGATATGGACGATTTTCAGATTCTCGAAGAATAAGGGTATGGACAATCCCACGCATACCCCGTAATCATCGCTATGTCCAATATGTCGATCCGTTCCGAGGGGGTAGTGTTATGGTATGGGCCGGGATATGTTTCAACGGGCGCACAGATCTACACATTTGTCCTGGGAATATGACCGCCTCACACTATAGGGAGTATGTCGTTGACAATGTTGTGCCAAATTTTCACGCTGCTATTGGTGAAACCTTTCAATTTCTAGAAGATAACGCTAGACCGCACCGTGCAGCCATAGTTGAGAATGCGCGCGAGGAGCTTGGTATTCCACATTTACCAATACCTCCGCACTCACCAGATTTGAATTGCATATAACATGCATGGGATATGCTCCAAAGAAGATCAGATAATCATCAACCTACTCCAGAATCCTTAAATGATGTGAGAGAGCTTCTGCCCCGTTTATGGAACCAAATTCCTCAAGAAATGTTCAACAACCTCGTGTGTAGCATGCAAAAAAGATGTCAAGCTGTTATTGATGCCCGTGGGGGCCATACATTGTATTAATAGTCTTAAAATGCTTGAATTCTCTGGGAATAAAATTTCGTTATTTAAATCGATTTTTTTTTAACCACCCAGTATACGCTGCAGACCTACAGGCTAAAATTAATTTGCAACTCGAAATCATATTAATATGAATTTTCATATTTCATTTAACTATATTTTTTTGCAATTTAAGTCAATATCCCTAACTCATGTGGAGCAGTTTATTAATGTAGATATGAAAAATATCTATATTCTCCGGAAATATCGTTCTGAGATAATTGTATATATTATGTAGTTGAGTTTCCTTGGAGAAACTTTTCATTTCAATGAATGGTTATTTAACTTCAGAACTGGTTATTTTAGTTTTTCATAATAACGATTAAAGGCGAAGAAAATTTGAAGATGAAAATGAAGTGATTATAAAAGAAATTTTATTACATAACTGTGCCTTAAGGTCGGCGTTTAAAGCGAGTAGGAAATCTCCTCCGATAGGGGCGCCACCGTGCATTTTATGAAATATCTCCATAGAACTCACATTATCACTATAAGTTCTATGAATATCTCTCTAATCATGAATGAAATGTACAATGGCGCTCTCTATCCGAAAATCGCCGTACTATGAAATAAGTCAATTTGTGGTAAAGCAGGAATTTTTTCCCGCCAAAATTTGAATTTGGCCATTTTCTGCCAATTCCGTATTTCAAGTTGTTTTTCTCAACGAAATTATCAGTAGATTCACTTTTAATCGGAAGTTGAACTATTTTCATGGGTCTTTCTGTTGAAATAAAACAGAAGCATGGGTTGGCTCATTTTCTTCTATTTTTGAAAGAAAAAAAATTAACTGTCGGAATGAAATCGATTAAAATTATTTCAACAAGAACCCTAATCCTTTTTGAGTTCACCCACAAAATTTCAGTTCCCAAAGTGAAACAGTTTTCAAATGCCACTTGAAATAAAAACACACTACATTGAACGCCCACCTTAAATGCAGAATATTAAATATACAAATTACACAAAAGGCAACTATCATAAATGAAGCAAACGAATCAAAAGGGCAATTGGCGATTGGGCAAGAAAAATCCGATAACGAAAAACCACCGAAAAACTTTTTCGAAACTTTTCGTACAAAAGTTACCGATTCATCATGCTGAATTCTCAAGAGAAGTCAGCATAGACAGGACCTTTCACACTATCTTCAATAATATTTGCGGTCGCCGCATATTAAGGCGAATTTATACAGCAACTAAAATAAAATAAGAATGTTCACTTGATGCATTTCAATGACAGCGTTTATACAGGAAATAAGCTAAAATAAGGAATAAGAATATTCTTATTCCTTATTCCTTATTTTAGCTCATTTCCTGTATAAGGAATAAGGATATTCTTATTCCTTATTTTAGCTTATTTCCTGTATAAACGCTGTCATTGAAATGCATCAAGTGAACATTCTTATTTTATTTTAGTTGCTGTATAAACTCGCCTTTACTCTCGTTATGCCAATATTTGCATTCGTAGTGTGAATGGGCGCATATAAGAACGTATACCTCAACCGTATTTGCGGTTGAGGCGCAGTGTCAAAACGAAATTTTTGTGAAAATATCCTTCATTACCGAACCCGAACAACACCCAAGTCACCCAGTAGTTCCTTCCGCATTTTCCAAGCAAGTAAGTCCTGCATTCCTTTCTCATTCCAGAATCCCTTGTACATGAAAAAAAATTTCCTTATCCTTATCGAAACGATGCACGACAACGACGCCGGATTTCAAACGAACGTAAGTCGTTCTAATTTGTTCTGTATTTTTCTTTTTCATATTTCCCCCTTCACTAACTACCCTTGACTATCATCTGTGGACTCGAAAACCTTGCGGCTTCGTTCGCACGATTAGAATCCAGGATACATGAAGGACAACTTCGTGATTTGCATCGAGACCATGCACGTGGGAGATTCAGGGAACTCGGATAATGTAAGTACAATTTTTTTATTTATTGGATGCAGTTTAATTGGGAGTTTTGAGTTTAAAAATGCATTTGGTGCATTCTGAATGCTAAAATAAGCCAGGTTAAAGAAAGAATACTGTTCGATTTAATGTTTTCAGTAGTAATATCACCAGAAATTGAATTTCCGTGATAAGTCCATCGATTTATTCTCAAACGAACATGAGTTGCTTGGAAACATCACGAGTCCGTAGGACGAGTCCGTAGGACGAGTGATGTTTCCTTAAAGCAACCCATTTGAGTTTCGAAATAAAAGATAGGCTTATGAGGTAAATTCAATCTCGTGTGATTTTTCATAAGACTATTTCACGAACAGAATAAAAGGTCAGGAACTCCATATTCGAGAAAAGCAAAGAAAAACTCATGTTGACGTATACAATTCATATTTATCAGTTGTCAAACCGTTCGTATCCATAGTTAATTCACAGATTATTCTGTAGTTCAATCGTTGAAAATACCGAAGTTGTCGGACCGATCATAATTCAGAGACAGTTGGTATCATCGCGATAATAAGAGCAGTCATTGGACTTTGATTGGTCAGTTTTTGAAATGAGTGCAATAGTCATCTGAACACAACCAAACTTTTCGTATAAAGGGTTTTCCAATAAGATGTTATTTTGACCAGCCCGTTAGATGTCGCTTTTGAAGCTGCCATTTTTTGACATCAATAAAAATGAGGAAAATGAACTAAGGACTGAACGAGAATAAATTCGCTATCACAAAAACGCTTGAACCAATTGAGAAAAAATCCAAATTTGATCATAGTTAGCTTTGTTATGAAGGTCAGAAACATGTGGAACATTTACTTCATAGATATTCCAATTATCTGTCGCAAAATGTCAAGCGAAGTGAAAACACGAGAATTTATAGTGAAACTTTTTCAAAATAATCAAAAATGGAGCTTAAAAAGAATCGCAAAAGAGGCTCGCGTTCGTCCGGAAACGGTATCAAGAGTTGTTAAGCGCTTCAACGAAGATCTTACAATTAACCGCAAGGAAGGAACCGGGAGGAAAAAGGGGTTTCATAGCCCAAAAAAAGTTAAGAAAGCTATCAGCATTTTTCAGAAGAATCCTAACCTTTCAGGACCGAAAGTGGCCCAAATAGTGGGTTGTTCGCAGTCAACCGTTCAGAAAATCAAGTCGAGTTGTGGGCTTAGAACATACAAAGTGCAGAAAGTGCCAGACAGGAACGCTGTGAAGAATCAAGAAGCGAAATCAAGAGCAAAGAAATTAAAAAAAGATTTCTTGAAAAATTTTTCCTGTTGCGTGATGGACGACGAAACCTATGTCTTGGCTGATTTCTCGCAACTTCCTGGTCAGGAATTTTATACTGCAGATTCTCGTGGAAATTTTGACGAACAATTTCGCGTGAAGAAACAAGCAAAGTTTCCTAAAAAATTCCTGGTTAGACAAGCAATTTGCACTTGTGGGAAAAGGGGCAAATTTTTTGTTGGCCAAGGCTCTGTTGACTCGAAGATATACGAGGTCTGGCTATTAAATAACGAGACTGCGCGCGCAGAAGGCGTCCTAGAGGGGTAGGGTGGGAAACGAATGCAGCATTGGATAGCTGGAAGTGTCTACTATTCCAGTACGAAAACACGTTTTCGTCGCTGTAGTAGTATTTTTTGTGTAGAGGTTAGAAACGAACGTGTTTTTTTCTCGCGCCGATAACGATGTGTGACGAAAAACACGAGCAACGGATCAATGTGAAATTTCTCGTCAAATTAAAAAAAACTCCGACTGAGTGCTATAAGTTGTTGAAAGAGGCCTATGGTGAGAATTCTCTATCTCGTGCGCGTGTTTTCGAATGGTATAAAAGGTTTTCTGAAGGCCGAGAGAGCACCGAAGATGACCAACGTCCAGGTCGACCTGTCTCTGTTTCAACTCCGCAAACAGTGACCAAAATAAATGAAATTGTGCGCGGAGATCGTCGTATGAGCATTCGGATGATTGCTGAGACTGTAAACGCCGATAAAGAAACTGTCAGAAAAATTTTACATGACGACTTGAACATGAAGAAAGTCTGTGCGAAGTTGGTCCCAAAAAATTTGACCCCTGACCAAAAGCTCGTCCGTCAACAGATTTGCTCAGATTTTCTTGAGAGGGTAGATGAAGAGCCTGAATTGATGGAAAACATCATCACTTGCGATGAAACCTGGATATTCCAATACGATGTTGAAACTAAGCGGCAATCCATGCACTGGAAAACTCCTGCATCGCCGAGAATGAAAAAAGCAAGGATGTCGAAATCAAAATTTAAAGCCATGCTAATCGTTTTTTTCGACATCAACGGTATCATGATGACTGAATGGGTTCCAGAGGGTCAAACTGTAAACCAAACTTACTATTTGAAAGTTTTGGCAACGCTGCGAGAGCGAGTTCGTAAGAAACGGCCGGAGTTGTGGAAAAGCAAATCGTGGATCTTGCACCAGGACAACGCACCTGCCCATAACGCGCTGTCTGTGAAGCGTTATTTAGCCGCTAGAGGCACTCCAGTGCTCGAACACGCGCCGTACTCGCCTGATTTAGCACCCTGTGACTTTTTCCTATTACCGAAGATCAAGTCTGCCTTAAAAGGAACCCGGTTCGAGTCGATGGAAGAGGTAAAGCGAAAATCGGCGGAGCTCCTAAATGCTCTTACAAAAGAAGACTTCCAGCATTGCTTTGACCAATGGAAAAAACGAATGGAACGGTGTGTGGCGAGGGAAGGGGAGTATATTGAAGGGGAGCATTCGATTGTAGAATAATTTTTAAAATAAAACTCTTTTTCATAAGCAGTCTCGTTATTTAATAGCCAGACCTCGTACATCGAGGAATGCTTGAAGAAGCGACTTTTACCATTTTTACGTGAGCACGATGTGTCAACAATCTTTTGGCCAGATTTAGCTTCATTCCACTACAGCAAGGCCACCAAGGAATGGTGCGAAGCTAATGAGGTGGTTTTTGTCCCCAGAGAGGCAAATCCACAAAATTGCCCAGAACTCAAACCAATCGAAAGATATTGGGCCCTGGTAAGGAGAGAATTGAAGAAGAATAAGAAATCAACGAAAACATTAGCGGAATTCAAGCAAAAGTGGAAGACAGCATCCCAGAAAGTGACTGAGAACACTATAAGAAGCATGATGGGAAGAATTTCAGAAAAAATCCATGAATTTTGTAAAAAATAGTTTTGGATTTTTTTATTGTAAAAACAGTTTTCATTGGAATTAGAAGATGATTCGAAAATGAGTTTGATTTTCGAAATCTGTCCAGTGGTTCAAAAGATATAAGCGTTTTTGTGATAGCGAATTTATTCTCGTTCAGTCCTTAGCAGATATCGTATTTCCGAAGTACACCACTGGCGTCGCCACCACAGCAGGATAATGACAAATCGGTTTCTGGCTTGTTAGACGTCATCAGTGCCACATAACCCCATTTTACAGAAAGAAAACATCTAGAATGGTTGACCTAACACTGAACTCTATATCCTATTCATTCAAAAGACCAGAAATCAGATTTCAAGAAACGAATAAAAGAAGTAACAGCTCTTTTTCGTATCTGACCGAAATTTTATCGAACCAATCTTGTGGTTGGATCGTCGTCGCATAAACGGATTTTCCGCGAGACCGGAGTTCCTTGACCAACGCTGAAATCGGGTCGGTGCAGACGACGTCCTTGCGCGAAATGGACATGCCAGGGTTCCGTTCCGCACGCGTCGTCTTGACCGACGATCGTCCGATTAATATTCTTTCGCCCGACGACGCATCACGTGCCATCTGTCGGTCGAATGGTTAAATTTGCATGTTTTTCGTTAATGCGTCACGAAACTTTCTTCTAATTGGGCATTTTACGCTTAATATGGCCGACATTGTTCGACTTGTTTCATTAAGGTCGAGTTTTACGTGTGATCTAGGTTTTACCTTCGAAACGTATTTTTGTGTGATCTAGCTAGAATTTATGTATGACCATGGATTTTGTGCGAACAAGATATTAAATAATTTGGAACCTTGGAAGGCTAGAACTCGTGGAGTTTCACTGACGTTGCCAATTAATTCAAATTAAGGTCGCCGTTCAGAGCGAGTAGGAAAACTAATCCGATAGAGTCGCCACCGTGCATTTTATGGAATATCTCCATAATAAGGACTGAACGAGAATAAATTCGCTATCACAAAAACGCTTATATCTTTTGAACCACTGGACCGATTTCGAAAATAAAACTCATTTTCGAATCATATTCTAATTCTAATGAAAACTGTTTTGACAATAAAAAAACCAAAACTATTTTTTACAAAATTCATGGAATTTTTCTGGAATTCTTCCCATCCTGCTTGTTATAGTGTGTTCAGTCACTTTCTGGGATGCTGTCTTCCACTTTTGCTTGAATTCCGCTAATGTTTTCGTTGATTTCTTAGTCTTCTTCAATTCTCTTTTTACCAGGGCCCAATATCTTTCGATTGGCCTGAGTTCTGGGCAATTTGGTGGATTGGCCTATTTGGGGACAAAAACCACCTCATTAGCTTCGTACCATTCCTTGGTGGCCTTGCTGAAGTGGCATGAAGCTAAATCTGGCCAAAAAATTGTTGACACATCGTGCTCACGTAAAAATGGTGAAAGTCGCTTCTTCAAGCATTCCTCGATGTTTTCCCACAAGTGCAAATTGCTTGCCAAACCAGGAATTTTTTAGGAAACTTTGCTTGTTTCTTCACGCGAAATTGTTCGTCAACATTTGCACGAGAATCTGCAGTATAAAATCCTGACCAGGAAGTTGCGAGAAATCAGCTAAAACATAGGTTTCGTCGTCCATCACCCAACAGGAAAAATTTTTCAAGAAATCTTTTTTTAATTTCTTTGCTCTTGATTTCGCTTCTTGATTCTTCACAGCGTTCATGTCTGGCACTTTCTGCACTTTGCATGTTCTAAGCCCACAACTCGACTTGATTTTCTAAACGGTTGACTGCGAACAACCCACTATTTGGGCCACTTTCCGACCTGAAAGGTTAGGATTCTTCTGAAAAAGGCTGATGGCTTTCTTCACTTTTTTGGGCTATGAAACCCCTTTTTCTCTGCCAATTCCGTATTTCATGTTGTTTTTCTGAACGAAATTATCTGTAGATTCACTTTTAATCGGAAGTTGAACTATTTTCATTGGTCTTTCGTTTGAAATAGAACAGAAGCATGAGTTGGTTCATTTTCTTCTATTTTTGAAAGAAAAAAAATAACTTTCGAAATGAAATCGATTTCAATTATTTCATTGAAAACTCCAATCCTTTCGGAGTTTACCCACAAAATTTCTGTTCTCGAAGTGAAACCATTTTCAAATGCAACCTGAAATAAAAACACACTACATTGAGCGCCCACCTCAAACTTTTTTCGCCCAGCTTTCTGTTGCTTCATTTTATACTGTTCTTCCTCATTCGATAAGATGAAGAGTGATTGGGAAATTATTGATTATCAAAGTTTCATTTGATGCTATAATTTTCTATAGTTCATTTTATTCAACCAATATTGTACTTTTTCATTTTTTCTACATTCAATCCAGTACTAAACACTTATTCTTTAGTCTAATCTCAATATTCAGCAACTTGTCCTATAATTTTTCTATGATACCCTCTTGTATCGACGAGTTTCCCATCTTTCCAGGTTCACCAATTGTCAAACGACAAACTGAAGCAACGGGAAGTGGTCTTCGTTGACATTGCCAACGATCCAGTTCCCTCGTCGGACTACAAAAAAGAAGAGGACCCGACCCTGTTCCGATCCCAAAAAACTGGCAGAGGTCCATTGACGGGCGAATGGAGAAATCAGGTCAAACCAGTAATGACCTGCTATAAGCTGGTCACCGTGGAGTTCAAGTGGTTTGGGCTTCAGGTAAATATTATTTGTCTTTGGAGGAATAAGGTAGAGGGCCATCATTTCACTGGTGGGTCGAAAATTAACAGTGCTGTGGTAACGAAGCCTATACTCCATTCACTTTTTATAATGTATCCCGACACATTTTACCCTGTATATTTTGAAAATGTTAGGTTAGTCATTTTACTGTTAGATAACTAAGGAACGTTGTCCTATCTACATAGAGGTCCTAGTAATTGAGCATTTATCGAAATGTTCATTTCCTTTGGGAAATTAATGGATTTCAGAATATATTATGTGAATTCAATAATTCCAAAGACCGGCGAATGTTTAAGAAACTTATTTCTCTCTTAATACTACAAATAAACTGCTCCACATGAGTTAGGGATATTGACTTGAATTGCAAAAAAATATAGTTAAAATATTCATATCATATTCCCAGGACAAATGTGTAGATCTGTGCGCCCGTTGAAACATATCCCGGCCAATACCATAACAATACCCCCTCGGAATGGATGGACTTCTTGGACAAAGCGACGATTACAGGGTATGCGAGGCATTGTCCATACACTTATTCTTCGAGAATCTGAAAATCGTCCATATCTGGATTCATCAGTGAAAAGGACACTACGCCATTGATCGTTCCAATTGATACCTATGTTGCCTTGCCCATTCCAGTTTTTGACGCTTATGGTCACGTGTTGATGGAACTCCTCTTAATGGACGTCTAGAACCTAGATTCACCTCTCTCAAACGTCGTCTGACGGTTTCGATGGAAACTTGGACACCATCTGCATTTTGAAGTGTATTCCGTAGCATTCTACACGTAGATGTAGGGTTTCTTCTCGCCGAAATGATGATGAAACGATCCTGAGCAGATGTTGTTTTTCGTCGCCCACCAAGCCTTGGTCTTTCCAACACCGAACCTGTCTTCCTGAACCTATTCCAAAGTCGAGATATCACACTTTGGCTGACTTGGAGCCTTTCCGCTACAACAACCTGAGTTAGGCCACCCTGTAGCATTCCGATAGCCCTATTAGCCTCAGCGTTTGTTGATTTACGTCTTGGCATGAAGCATATGCAGAGAACCAAACTTCAGAAAAAATGCGACCCTGGCGACCAGATTGACGAAATGTCTGATACTGATTTTTATTGGATCGATTCAAGTTGTTATTGAGTTTTAAATGATTTTCCAGCGATTTTCTCGAAGATCACATACCGTTCAGAACGATTGAATACGATATCCCTAACTCTTGTGGAGCAGTATATTTCACGTTTATTAACATGGTGGAAGATTCAGTTAAGCTATTTTCTTGTACGGAAATCAAGAATCGAGTGTTGAAATTTTACCGAAAAATAATGGACAGAATAGTCCATTACTAATTACTATCTGATAGTTCATCCGAAAAAAGACAAAGTACTCGAATAACCCGACACAAAAATTTCTAAACGAACAGACGAACCTATGGAATTCCCACTTTTCAAAATTCTCAAGAAATAAGCCTACAGAATACCTTTTTGTTCAACTTGACATACTCCAGTATTTAGATGTAGAAGTACTACGAAACCAGTGTCGCAGTAGACCCTTAAAAGAACTAACTCTATTTACAAAGTTAAAAGTAAATAGAAATTAGCATTGGCAACGTCTCTGAGAATTTTTTGACATTTCACGCGTACCACCTGCGCCAGTTTTAAGTAAAAACTCTTGATAAACCTTAATCTTGGCCAACCTGGATACTTTATAAAAGTGAATGGAGTATACACAACTGATTTTTCTAACTCGCACAAGCTACAAGATTCTGTGTATAATCATAATCAATTATTCTGTGTTGTTTCCTTAGAGAAACTATTGACAAAGAGCACCTGGAAAATTATAATAGAAATGCAGTAAAGCAATAAAAGGCAAAGCAGAAAAAGAATAGTCACAGTTGGCTTCAGACAAATAGTATAACCACAGAATACCTAACTACACAGAAGCGTCACTAAGCGTCGGCACTTTGATCTTCAAGGGGCAAATTTTCGTGACCTTCATTCCCTGTTAGGTAGTACATATGTCATTTTTGAGCGGATAATCACAGAATACCTAACTAATTTAGGGTATTCTGTGACATAATTCTATACTTTATTTATAATTCTATGGGTCCAGCAGGAAGTTTGAATTTCACGTTGACATTTGTACTACCTAGCATGGCACAAGCGTCATCAAATAAAGTTTTGGCGGGAAGGCGGAATGACGCTTCTGTGTAGTTAGGTATTCTGTGGTATAACTCAATTTGATATGAGATTTTGATAATTTTTTTCTATTTTCTAGAATAGGATTGAGAGTTTTATTCAAAAAACAGAAAGAAGGTTATTCACGAATTTCCATAGGTGAGTGGATTGCTGAAATAATTCGTAATGAATTTTCTCAATGAAAACTATCATTTCAGGCAAGTATTCTGTTGGATGGACCGCTGGTACGGTCTGACAATGGACGATATTAGGAGAATAGAGGACAAAACGAAAGAAGAACTAGAAACGCTTCGTCAGAAGGGTGAAGTACGAGGATTGAAGGCGGACTCTGAATAAACAAATTCGTTTACGAGTCTTTGTTTAGTGAAATCTGATTATTAACATTAGCAAAGAAACAAACATTTAAATTCGAACCATTGTCTATTTGAATTGTCTGGCCGGTAGAGACACATCATTATTCGGGAAGAAGTAAAACAGGGAGAAAACAAAAATATAAGGAGCATAAAGTTGAATAAATACAATAAAAATTATTTCAGTTTGTCAATACCAGCAAACTATTCTTTCGGTTCTTGGAAGAAGAAATTCAATTATTGTGATGTGCTTCTGCCTAATAGGAATATTGCGTATTTTTCCTTGTTCCATTTTTGAGGTTAGGTGTTTTCTAAGTGTCGTGATCGAATTCTACATATAAAAAATAATGAAGAGGAAATATTGAATTTTAGGATTCTCTCACTTAACTGGAGATTTAAGATAGTTACCAAAGTATTACAAAAGTCCGAAAAAATTATATATAATATTCAGTTCAGAATATTCAAGGAATTTATCGACATAGCAATAATATGATTTGGTTGTTGCAACTTATCCAGAGGCATTCAAGTTTATTCGCTAGTATCTTCCCGACTTATATTTTGCTATGTTGAAGGGGTTATTCAGATTCTTTGATTATAAAAAACTGCAATTGCTGATGTGAAAGTCATTTTAATGTTGTGGAGAATTTCTATTTTTGTGCAGGATCAGTCTACTAGGTGACAGATTATTTTTCTTGTATATATATTATTATATACTTCTTTTTTACTATAATTAGAATCTAAGCATGAATAAATTGTTGAAGTTTTTTTATTTTTTTCTTGTTTCGTTTTTATCATTTCTTTATTTCAGTGATTCGTTATTTTTGATAGGTGAGTATTATTTGGATTCTGTTTTACTGTAATTATTTTGACACCCAAAGGAAGTTATCAATTCGATTATTGAAACTAGCAGAAGTATTTCGGTTTTTTGTGTGTGTTATTTGTATGCTTATTCCTTTTATGATTGTATTGATTCTTCTAAACTTAAATATTTTTAAGAAACCTGAATGGGGTTGGACTGCTATCGAAAGAGTTGAAGTGATTAATCTTTTCCTCGTTATTTTTTAGCAATATTTAACAAGAGTTGAGAATATATTGTTCATCTGTTCAATTAGTAGATGTAGAAGAGTATAAATGGTGTTTACAATAGGAATAAACTTATAAAATTCATAGGTTGCACGTTTTCGAAGGCCAGTTCAGAGAAAAAAACCTTAATATGTACTTTAGTTTCAACTACTGAAAATTATCGAGATGTGTAAAGTTAGAATCAATATGAGATTATATTTGCTATATTGATTATATGACGACGAAAACTTATAAGAATATTTTCCTCCATTGTGAGAACAACATTGAATTGCAGAGACTATTTTCTTCAAGAAGTGATGGTGAAATATTGAGTGTGAAAGCAATCTGTGAATGGGTCTCGATGAAATTATTCTTCAGAAAATTATTGTTGGTTTAATTTCTGTACTTGAGAGTTTAATTTCTATTATGAGTTGATGGAATAGAATAAAGTCAGAAGTTCAAACAATTTTTTCTCGAACCTACTTCCGCACCCTTTTTAACTTAGTTAATCTGTTTGTTAAGTGCTTGCTTTGCAGGTTAAAATAAGAATGATGGTTTTCAGCGTCCTCGATTACCAACATATTTCGGAAAATTACCCGTATTTTAAGAATTTTTTTTCTCGGATCACCATCAAATTTGATGAATTTACTAATTGGAGGGCGTAGATTAAGAATATGTAATCAGATATTTTTCATTAAATATAGTTTTCGAGTAAAGACCATCAAAAAATCCAAAAATATTCGGAAATTTTCCTTAAAACGTTGAAAATTTCCAGAAGTATCAACCTAGGAAGAAACGAATTACAGATTAGTAATCTAAGACATCCAGTTAGTAAATACAGTAATTTTGGTGGCTATCTGAGAACATGATATTTCGGCAAAATTAACATATTTCGGAAAATTACCCGTATTTTAAGAAAATGTTTTTCTCGGATCACCACCAAAGTTGTTGGATTTACTAATTCGAGGGCGTAGATTAAGAATATGCAATCAGATTTCAAAGTACGATTCGATTAATTGAAGAAATCATATTTTCTCGTCCTCTTATGAAGAGATAACCTTATTTCAGAGAAAAACGTTCCATGAAAATTATTGATTGCTCTCTTCTGGCAGGTTGCTGTGTATACACTGCAGGGTTTTCGAAATGGAACCCCATATATTTACATTCAGGTATTCTGACTTAACTTTCTGATACTTACCTGTCTTAGTCTCAAAATTCCACAAAGACCGACATTTGGTCAAAATGATAACGCTATTGTCCGTAGAAACAAGCTCGCAAATAACGAGAAAACCTTTTGCAACTGAACAAGGTTCGGACACAATATCAGACCAGTTTTTTTGTTCTGTATTTGAAGTTTAATTCATTTGGTTTATTTTTGATAAATTGTGGCAACTTAATTTGCGTCTCTCACTGATACAAATGGTAAGGTTGGGAGATAGAAGGAACACAAATTTTTAAATACAGAGAAATGTTTTAATTTAGAAATTTCAAAAGAGAATGATATGATATAAATATTTACAATTACAAAAGTCTGTATCATAGATCATAAAACAAACATTGGAGACGTTCGATTTCTATAATGTTTATAAAATATAATAAAATAAATAAACTTTCAATGTATCTATGTATTTAAATATCTAAACTAAATTTACGTATTATCTCAATACATAGAAAGTTTATCCAATAACGAAAATTGAAAAAAACATTGAATATCTTTCACTACGGCAAAGAATTTTCTAATTGTACTCTCTACTTACTTGTGGTTATTTAAAAATGTGCACAATATACATATTTTGCCCTTTCATCATAGAGCTAATGCCTCTTCAACTTCTCTCACAATGTTTAATTACATTCATCATGGAAGAATTATATTTTTATCTGTAAATTGCCAAAAATATACATTTTTCGTGACGTCAAAATATTGCACTAAATTTCTCATAGTCTTTGTTTCGTACAATATTTCGTCGTTTATGTTTCTTAAAAAACTGAGCGAAATCAAAAACAACGGCAAGAATATACATTCTGATTATTTAATTCTGGGTGGATTTAATTTTTACACTTATCAAATAACGATATGCTTCTCTTTCATAAAACATTATCCATTTTAAATTAAAGCTATGTTCACTAAAACCAGTAGGTTGAAAACTGCGGAAAATCGAGTGGTTGCGGAAAAGCATCATAGGGGAAATTGAGGCTGAATTTGAAAATAAATCTTTGTTACAAGAAATTTGTGATGTTTTATTATGATGTGGAATACTGATGGTACTTAGGAAAACTAAATGTGAATGTTTAAATGTGATCAAAATATACATTTTCCTTCGTTTTTTCTGTACTGGCCAGGTGAAAATTCGAATTGATTGATGCCCCTATGGAAAGACTAGAGAAAATTCTTTTTTCTTCGATTTTTTGAACACGAGTTTTAATATCTAACATTTTACCTAAATGTACATATGTAAACATGATTGTTATATACAAAAAACAAAACGACTTTTGGAGATCTCTAGTACGAAATTTTCAATATCTATTCAACTTATTGTTCGACAATATCTCAAATTGCGCAATATTGCAATTTTTTCTGGATAGACTCGCGAATATATCAATTTCGAAAATTTTGCCATCGAAAAAAATAATAAAAAACAATAAGCATATATATCACAATATTTCAAACATTTTCCTCTGCACGACTTGGACTTTTTGAGACCAGTCATAATAATATAATAATTAATAATATATGGTAACAGTCTTATATACTTACTACATAAATACAAAAAAGAACAGAGAAACTTACAAAGTAACAAAACTTGGTAAATAGTACTTAAAAATCACAATAAATAACTGGGAAGGGGGTAAAATTTTCGATACTTGTCTACAGCACAGTGGCGTAGGAAATTGGGAATGGGCTTTTGAGAATCTAAATTTACTGCGCCACTGCTGTTTGATTGCACTTTTCTAAAACAATTCCAAACTTGGTTTGCAGCTAACTAGGTAGTCTTACTTCGTTTATACACACTAAGTTTCAACTATGATGAAGTAGGTATAACTGTTGTAGTTAATAATCCCACCTTTCATCTTCGTTTTCTTTCTTCACTGTGTTGTCGTGTTCTTGGGCGTCTTCTATACAATGTTGTTCTTTCTCTTGGCCGGATTGGTGTTTGTCATCTACATCCATATTATCTTGACTGACGGAGGAGGTATCACTTCGGTCATCGTCGAAACGATCCATAACCGGCGTCGGCTCTACGTGAACCGTCTCTTCTGAGCTCCTCCTTCCATAATCTTCAGTCTGCATCACACAAACCCCGTTGATGATGACTTCGTCCCCCGTTTTGACTTTTTCGTCCTGCCAGTCGGGGTTTACCCATTGGGGAGCAGCTGGTTTCCTGCGAGACGACCTGCCACCCCTTTGTGACACAGGGGTCTCGTGCTCTTCCTTCTGTTCCACCTTAACACCTTCGTCTTGCATGCTTCCCGACATGTTGGAATCTTCGGAACCCACGTTACTTTCTACGTCTTCGTCGTCGTCGAAATCGTTGGGTTCGCGTTTGAGGGACGTCATGGAGAGGTCCAAACCACTCATTTGTTCTTTGACAGCGTGGAGGGCTGAGAGATCCAATCCCCGGCTGATGAGAGCGGCAAGGTTGGTGTTGGCCGCTAAGTAGGGAGGGTAAGGCAAGGGTACCCCGGACAATCCCATCCTTTCTTTCGAAATCTGGAGTAATCTTTGGTTTAGTAGCAGTCGGAACTGGATGGGATCGAACGGGACTTGGCTTCCAGTCTGTTCTCTTGGAGGAATATCGGAAGACATGCCGTGGGGGACCTGCTGCTTCAATCTCATCCTGTGGTTGTGGAACCAATTGGTGATGGTTCTACTCGACAACCCCAGCTCGCTGGCCAGGAATTCGATGGTTTGTACGTTCGGGTAAGGGTCCAATGTAAAGGCGATCTTCAAAGCTTCTTTCTGCTCTTCCGAGAACAGCACCCTTTGTTTCTTGCTGGACGGCGGTCCAGGTCCGGGACTGTTGGAATGGTAAAACTCGGAAGTGTCGTTGGAGGAGGTGTCTGAACTGTTATCGTGAGCCCCAGCTCCAGAAGATCGTCTTCGTTTGTTTGCTTCTCGTCTTTCGTTCTTCAGAGCTTGGAGACGGTCAACGTTGTGGGCATCGTTGAGCCAGAGTTGCATCCTGATGAAAGGTTCCCTACCCTTGATGCTCAACATGTGCCAGGGTTTAGGTTTTGAGAGGAGTTCACTGACGGAGCCTTGAGATAGTCCTAGGACAGCTTCGCCAAAAATCTGCAAAGAAGATCGATATTAGATAAACGTCTTTCGATTCAGTTCATACACGTTTTTAGGAAAATATAGCAGTGTTCTAGGCTCCTTATGAGCATTTTTCAGGGAGAAATTCTTGTCACCAGCAATTGAAAAATGTTTGGTGTTCAGCATAAGAAAAATCTATAAGAGGTGGCAAAGCACTGAACTGAACAAGAATAACAGGGCCATTCTAGTCTGGGTTCTTGGTCACTTGAAAATCAAAGGAAACAAGGATGGCTTTATAATTACTAGCCAAGTAGCATCAAGGCCCCGAATCTGTGGTTTGAAAAAATATATCAATAATGCAGAATCAAAAGGAGGAGGAAATGGAAAGAGAAACACTCTAGCGGAATTTTGCACGGCTGGATCATTCTAAGAATTCTCGAAAATGATGCTGGAACTGGAGAGCGAGCAGTGATTGGTGTAACGGCCAGGACCTACTAAAGGAGACACAACAGATCTAGAAGTCCCTATGCAAAGTAACCCATTTATGCAATACAGAACAGTTTCCTTACCTTTTGTCCGATATTGTTGGCGAGCAGAGCCTCCTTGATCTTGGTCGTGATAACTTGGGTGTCCAAATCCTGAGTAAGAGCCGCCATTTCATAAACACTGGGCGACATGTGCTGATGCATGTTTCTCAAGGCAGGCTGATGCTGACCCATCGGCGAATGAGGAATGCCGTGAGGGCTCGGTGTCGATTTTTTAAGGTGATCTGGAGTCGGAAGGTTCAACGGGTGGTGTGGTGGCATTCCTGGAGGTGTGAGGAGCATTGGTGGTGGTGGGGGTTGGGGTGTGTGTACTTGTGGGCCCAATTGGAGACTTGGCGGTAGGAGGTTTTGGGTTTCCTGCATTTTATTGAGGAGTCCAGCGGCTTCGCTCAACATCTTTGAGGTTGGAGGCATTGGTTTGGAGATGGATGTGCAAGCTGGAAAAGAAGCTGAATTTCAGTTGTATTGTAGTTATTAATTACTAACGTAGGAACTCATTAGAATGTCTAAAAGATTGATATTTACCTCCTCCATATCCTCCAGTTCTCATTAGTTTCTCAGGGGCGATCTTGTACTGACTGGCTACAAGTTTGTGAACAGCGTTGTCGTCCTCCAAAAACATTTTCATCCTGATGAAAGGTTCTCTTCCTTTCTGCGTGAGCATGTGCCAAGGTTTGGGACGCGCCAAGAGATCGCTTACGGATCCTTGACTCAGACCCAGCACTGATTCTCCAAACAACCTCTGGCTTATCGAATATTGACTCAGTTGTTCTTTCACTTTCTTCACGATTTCCTCAGTGTTAAGGTTGTTATAGAGATCAAATTGTTGTTGGGTGATGGGCGGAAGTACTGCCTTCAACGGTCTTTGGTTGGTAGCTGGGTGTGGCTGTTGGGGCGGCTGAGAGATCAGGGAATTTGTGATGGAAGCCATTCGTTGTAAAGGACTTGCTGCAGCGGATGTTGAAAAATCTTCGCTAGGGGTCATTGCAGGGGGTAGAATGGAGTTCCCCAAGGGACTGCTCGCGGTACTGTTGCTACTCGCTTGAGTCCCAGGTTCGATCTTTGGTCTCACTAAACTGAACGCGCTTCCGGAATGTCTGTCGTCTTCTTTGTCTCTATCGTCCATTCCGTTGGCCATCTTCATCTTGTCTTTGGGAATTGATAAGTCTTGAACTCCACCGTTGGATTGTACTTGTTGGTGTTGCGCTAAAGCTTGCTGTTGGAGGGCGAGGAGGCCCAAGGGCATTTGTGGAGGTTGGCCTTGGTTCAATTTGGCGATTTCTCGATGGTAGGCGTCAAGCGCCATTCTGATCTCTTCCTGCGTCCTCTCCATCGGGTTTCCGCTGAGGAATTGTGGAAAAAACATACTGCATATTAGTTTAGCGACTGCTCTCGACTCTTGCGAACGTTTCAGGATGGACAGGAAGAAAATTAGGGGTAAAATGTACACGGTTCATCCAAGAATTATTGACTTTCTTGTAACTAGAAATAAAGCTGCGACTGGATTTCCAAGGCTTGGTTTCATGTCAATAATTCTTGGATGGACTAATTTTACAAAGGATGGATTTGGGTAGAGTGATTTCAAAATAAAAATACTTACCCAGGGAAATTCCCGGCAGGGTTTCGCAAATCTTCCATTCTTCTTCCCATGAGCTTCACCAACTCCTCCTGGTATATTCTCACCACTTTTTCTTGAGGGATATCGTCGTTTTCGTACTTCTTCATCCTTCTGTTTTGGCTGTGGTCTCTAGAGAAAGGACTTGAGCAACCGTGAGGTGACTTGGAGTCGTTGCTATGGCTGTCATCGGGGTTTTGTTTGATCTGGTGGTTGTACTGAGAGGCTTCGTTCAGGATGTGGGCTAATCTTTCATCTGTGAGATCGCCTTCAGGTCTTCCGTAACTAGGGATACCTGATTCCTTTCCTGAAGAAAAACTGTCTGTAGGGACAAATATAAAAGTATGCTTAATCATTCATTTTGCTAAATGGTGTTAGCAAGGTCATAGAGAGGAGACCAAGGGTTAGTTGCATGCAGTTTGGTCTTTTTTGAGGAGTACAGTTCAGCAAATTTCCAATTTGTGATTGATATTTCTCGGAAATGTGCCAAGCTGTACCTTATATAAGTGATTATCATGACAATGATAGAATTCCAATTTCTGATGCGGAATCGAACAGCTAACGTAGGGTCGAGCCCTCGGTGGGGGTCGTTTCGATTTATATCCTAAGGCTTGAAATTATAAAAAAAGTTTTACGGCGTTTTTACACATGCAAAGCAAGACACGCGAGCGATATCGGACTCGAACGCTCTAATAACAACCCCCTTCGATTTTTTCCATTTCTTTTACTTTCGATTCGATGGGAATTTGTGCGCCGAAATTATTTTCGGGGGAGAATTTGAGTAGATTCGCATGACAATGGAATCGCGTGTTGCCCGTTTTCGAAACAATATTCTCCACCACTTATTGAATTTGTGCCAAAAAGTTCGGGGGGATCGTGATCGATAACGAAGAAAAACAATGTTCATTCTGTGGATGTTTCAATTTTCTGTGGTTATTCCCGACGCTATAAAATTCTGTGAATCAATATTGTTTTGTGAACCAATTTATTTGAAGTTTCTGCTCAAGTCAGAGTCTATGGTTTTCGCGGGTTATCCCATAGAAGAACGATGATTATCGTTTTCGATTTGAACATCCGCCGTCGGCGCGAGGGGGGGAGGGGGCGACGGAGCATCATCCTGTGTTAGTTTTGGAAATGATTCGATGATTTTTCGATGCGGTTCTACAATGCCCGTCAACTTCCTGTTTCGGCTCTAAATAATTACTGTTATCGGCATTCGCTAATCATATTTCTTTGTACACGATTCACCGATAGTCATTTTTCCATTTATTTGTCACCGTTCGGGTCGAGAGGATTTTATTGAAACCTTTTATCATCAAACGAGAATTAAATTATGCATTTGGTTGTAGTAGGCCGCGGTTCAATGGCGAAATTGCTGTTAAAGTACAGGTTATGAGTTATCGGTTTAGGGTTTCGCCAATCTGTTGCAGGACATTAGAGTGGGGTCATTTACTTATATTATTCATGCGTGTACTGAGCGTCCTGTGAAAATACACATCGAGAAAATCGTAGTCGAAGTTGACATTTAAATTTCTATGTTCCAGACACATCTTGATCTATGACTGTCGCGAGTAATTAACATTTTCGGTGTTCGAACGTAGATGAATGGGGCAAAACGTGCCGTTCTTGATTGGAAACTGATTTCAAAGGGACTCTGTTGACAATTATAGATTTGTGTGTACGGGATACGGTCAACGACAACGTGCCTTACAAAGAAGCATCGGAAATGGATAAATGAATAGAGAGCGGGTAGACGGAGGTTATTTCTGAACAGTATATCATTGTTTTTCGTTTTCGATCCCATCGGATGAATAAGTGGCTGAATGTCTGCCAAGTATTTTCTTCATTAAAATGCTCAACTGTATTGCTTTGTGTTTCGGGCTCTTTTTAATCTGCCTCATTAAATTACTGGCCATTACAAACGACATAAATCCATACGGCGTGACAACGCCCAATTTATCCAATTTTTTTTGGGTATTTCGTCCTCAATCATATTCGAACCCGCCTCCATCGCAGAAATCAAAGACATACATGGAATAACTTCAAAGCCAACGCTCTATTTTGCCCAAGAACACAGAGAAAAACCCCTCCGATTCCAACTTCACAGATACGGTTGTAACATATCTGAATTTCCTACCCTGCAATGAAATTTAATGCACCGTTGCCAGACTCCATGGCTTCCAACTTTGCAACGTCTGTTGTCGAAACGTGGGACTACGTTGAATGAACTTATTTGATATTATTTTATAATTCTATGAATGATGAATATTAGTACGACTTCAATCAATACTTTAGGCAATTCGCATCTTTATAAATAGGAGATTTCAATCATATCGAAGATCCACCATGAAGTAAACTTGTTCTTCTGTGACCATCGAAGAAATACGATTCTGTGGCAGAAAAACTAACCTCCAAAAACGACAACGAATGGAAGGGCCTCTTTCACTTGACTTTATCATGCTGGTTCACAATAGTGTTCCTTTGAAATGGAGTTCCTCTTCTAGGAATCCGCCATTTTAGTATGTTTTAAAGACGCTTCTTTGTTATCTGGTATGTTCAATGTCTCCATTTAAATAACTGTTTCATTTCACAGGATTTAATCTCATGTAAGCTTGTTCTATTTTATTATTGCACTTCTATTGAATATTGTGGAACTCTGTTCTGCTACCAACCCATTTGGAATATTCTTATACTGTTCGTAAGGTCTACTGCACATTTAACTATTCACTCGACACTATGGTATAGGCATTTGGAGTTGTTGCTTTTAGGATAATATTTTACGTACAAATATCACTGGTTTGGAGGCCTAGGGTAAACTGTTTATATCGCCTGTGCTAAGGAAAACATCCCCCACAACAGTGGCCAGTGAGACTTCCTCTGGGTGTTCTTTAAACGAACGTCCCAGTGAACCAAGCCTCGCCTTCGGGCCCTTGGCGTACCCGATAAGCAAGGAAAGCTTTGAAGGTGCCATCGTTCATCAGTTAACAGGAAATATAAAGAGTCTATCGTCACTTCCAAACCAACGCGACTGCTATGATCTCACCCATAACACTTAGAAGGAAGGATTCTCACACTAGGAACTACAAGGATACTGCTTATGAATTTCATTAATAATCAGGTGACACACTCTATATGCCTATAACCTTTGGATAACTTTGGATGTATTGGATTCTGCTTTTTACCTCAATTGTGCCAGTAATAACCTTACCGGAGTATAGGAAGCTTCATATTGTACATATCAACAGTGCTCGTCTTGTTAATAATTGTTCTATGGATTGTAAACATATCATCTGTAACGCTAGAAGGTTTTTTGCTTTGAGTTTCAATTGATTCTCGTTCGTTTGTCCTTCATAGGCTATGGTTCCCCGAACTATGGCGCTGGACGAATAAAGGGCTCTTGTTCCACCTTTATGTCCAATCTAGTGTTTTATTTATCAATTTTACCTCATTATTTCCCATCCTATATTTCACTAATCTGAGTTATTACGAATCTGAATTACTACGACATAACATAGAGTTCTACCAATCTAGACGATCACATCACAAGCCAAAAATATAAGTATAAAACCCCCTTTAACGTAATTCTACCCTCAGCTCTTCAGAGCAGGGTTGCCCCTTTTCTCTTTTTCATAATGTTCCTAGGATTTACAAACTTGGAATGTTACACGGTCATAGACATATCTATGGTTTGGACCATAGACATATCTATGGTTTGAACCATAGACATATCTATGGTTTGAACCATAGACATAACCTGTGGTTTGGACCATAGACATGTCGTCTGTGGTGTGCACGAAATGATCTATGATCCACATATAATTAAGAACATAAACAATTAGGCGGATTCTCGTGTTCAGTTGTCAAACTGCGATGGATTTCAGGTGAATTTGTTGTCCGGAAATGGCACAAATTCGAATTCTTGCATAAAATCGATCCCAGACCGTTTCAGCCGACCGGAAAACAATAAAACGAATCCGTATCGTGCCGGGTAAGAAAATTCCCGATCGTAAAACAGCGCAAAAATCGAGCTTTCGCTCCGTTATTAATAACAACCTCGAACTTTATTGTTTCAGATGCGGCAGAAGATATTTAAAGTGCCCCGTCCACAATATCGCAAACGGAAACATATTGGAATAATTCAGGCTTTATCGGTAAAAATGAACCCTGCAATACCGACTGTCTGAGACTGAAAACAAAAGCTCGATAAATCTCCCACGTAATATACTCTTGTCTGAATCGTTAATTTACTCTTTTATATTTGCCACTATAAATTCCGAACGGGACCGTACAAAGACAAAAATATTCTCATGCAAATTCGAAACGATCCGAAATTAACCTCGAAAACAAAAGAAAAGCAACCCCGCACTCGCGGTCGTAACCCCCTACTCGAAGCGTCGTTTTTCCAGCCTTCGGTGTTCCCCCACAGATTCCCTTTGTTCAGGTGAGCTTGGACTTGTTCCCCAGATCATCGCTATGAAAAATACAGACACACATCTCGAAATCAATAGGCAATGTTGATTCTGTATCAGGTTCCCACCACGCAATCGAATACAAGTACGTTTTCATGCCATTTTCTGTGTTATTTCGTTAATCAGTGGTTCACTCCATTTGGAACACTGATTTTCTATGAGTGTCTAGAATTTCTGTGTTCAAACTGTGATTTCTCTATGATTGATAGTTGATGTCACAGCCGTCTTCAAAACAAGCCAGAAAATACTATGGGCAATGCCCAATAATATTTCAGCACTGATTTCGTCAATGTAAATATCTATAATCTTCCAAAAAATTGAATATTTTTGAGCTTGAAAGTCGAATTGCTCAGGGATATTATATCAGACCATTTTGACAACAATTGTGAGGTTTTAGGTAATTTTTCAGGATCAGATTTTTCACCGATCCATATAATTGAATGAACAAGACCATACCACTAATATGTATAGGTACATTCACCGAACGAATATACATTGAATACATTTCACCGTCCTTTTTTCGAATTACAGCTCATTTAAACCATAATTGATAAAAATAAGCATGATCCCTTTGTTCTAGTTTTCCCCTCCCAGCGTTGCCTAGTTGACGCAAGCCACGGCTTGTTATGAAGTCGTCGATGTCCCTCAATTTGAAACACCGATCGAATTTTTTTCTCTGAGCAAAACATGTGTCGATGTTCGAATTGCACACTCTGATTTCTATACGATTGATAGTCGATGTGGTTGTTTTCTTGAAGATTTATACGTAATTTAGTGATTATTGGCGAGAGAAGACTTCTGAATGGTTTTGAAGTGAAAGAACGTTCATCAGAGCGGAAATATATGTATCCTCAACCGATTACTCTCTCATGTAGATGGTTCAAGAAAAAAATGCGACTCATTCTACATTGACAATAAGAGTCTTTCTCAGCGGAAGCGAGTCAGGTAACCATTGAATTTCTTAATTGTAATCATACGTTGTCTAGCGGATGAGCGGATTCCGAATATATTCTGTTAAAAATGTGAGAAAATTATGAGTAATCTCAGTAGTAACATGTGAAGTGCTCGTCTAGTCCTATCACACATACGATCAGGTAAAAATGAGGAGGAACCACAGACCCATCGTCTGGAAAATAACCAATTTCGATATGTAATATATTCTAAGAGTGCGTTCCCACCTGTTGTTTTGACCGTTGTAGCGGAAGGGCTTGCTCATTTGCAAAATTAATTTCAAGAAAATAGATCTTGTGATTTGTTTTGTCGGTTTCTCACGAGCATGCTTCCCTCCGAATTCAAAGTGTTGGGCATTGATTACCGAAAGGAATCCATTGAGAAGACGTCGAAGACCAGTGTCGTAACGAGTAAATAATAACAGCCTACCTCACACAAGATCAACCTTGAAATTATCTGTAATTCCATCGTTTCTTCCAACATTTTCACATTATAGAATAAAATCGGACTTTCACAGCGGTTCACAGATATTATTCAATAAACCATAGAAAAATCCACCGGACGTTGCTACATCCACTGCAACGATTCATAGATGCGACGTTGCTAACGGCATATAATTATTTCCATTCATAAAAACGATCCGTGATTTATCGGAACGCCGGAGCGATTTTCAAGGATCATTTCGCGGAGAATCTCTTTGTTTGGGTCTCTTTTCTTTCTAAATATGTTTCGCGATTTATCATTTCGGCGTAATGTATGGGCGCCGCGCTGTTCATTTATAACCCCTCGCGGTCCGGAATAGAAGTCGAATTGATTGCCCTTTATTTATTGTCGATCCGTGTAAACATACCGAACAACGACAGAAGAGAAATTACGCGATGTTATTCACGATCAAGATGGAACTTTTTATCTCCGACCTCTTGATTAATGCGGAGTTGGAACCCGGAACGCAACCGCCGCAACTGTCATCGGGATCATAGAATTCTATGTTTCTAATTGTTCTTTGAACAGTTCACAGAATATGGTGAAATATTTCTCTATGAATTCGAATACAACGCGGAACGTTGCAACTGTCATCGGGATCATAGAATTTAAGGAAAATTTTGTGTTTCTAATTGTTCTGTGATCGGTTCATAGACTATGGTTAAATATTTCTCTGTGAATTCGAATACATCGCGTGTTTTCTTTCCTTTCGAAGCGGTTTGAGGATTGAAATAGTAATTTCTTATAACGCCGAATATCAAACATAATATAACTTTTTTCATTACACACGAAACTTATATTAGGTCCAATTTGTACGTAAGTCTGTAACGTACCCCGATATAATTTCCTTCAAATCAGTACGGAATCTATAATTAACTCCAGGCGATATACACAGATATTAACTGAAAAAAAACCCGTCTTCAGGTTTGGTCACGCGAACCTTTCCGTTTTTCTTATTCAGATTTCTGTGTTTGTGGAATCAACGAACTGGTTGGAGGCCGCGATTGGACCCATAGTTTCGAATGATGGTAATCATCAGGGATTTTCGATGAAGAATGACATTCAGAATTTTTTCGATCGTTTCAAAGTTGAGACGGAGCTTGTGGTTTGCCACCAACCTGGGACCTAAGTAAGTACCATCAGGTGGTCGATGAGTGACCATAAAAACTCACCGGTGACATCCTTGCATCGCTACCTGCATTACGGCGATCACGGTAAATTGAAAAAGAACCGAAAACACGGTAGAAATTACAGTAATTACCAATAACTCTTCTTTTGTACGAACAAACGAAAAAACGACTTCTCATATGTACTCTCCGAACTCGATAACACAGGGTTCCCATGATTTCTCGTTATTAAAATAAAATTAGAATTGTCTCCGATGTCCCAGACAATCGGTTAGGAAGAAATCTGTAACGGTAAAGTCATAGAGACCGTGTGACAGCGGGTTCAACAAAACAGATGACAATTTAATACCAGTGTATTATCGGTATATCTGTGTTTATAAAATAATAAAACGACCCCCCCCCCACTTTTTCGATAAAACATGCTCTTTCGTAAACATCAATTAGTTGCGTTCCTGATTATGGGAACGTTCCGGTGAATCCAGCGTCCATCATTTCTACTTCTGTGGTTCGCAACGTTAACGGATACGTTTCCGTGTTTTCAGATTGTTATTAACATTGTGCGTTACCATCTGAAGAGATTAACAACAATCTCTCGTCATTTGCTAAACCGACAATTTAAATACAGTTAGCCGGTACTTGCACGCGGTGATTTTGGCGAATTGAGAGCGACGAGAATCGAAAAAATAAGCGATATCCGCTCTGTGATCCGTCCACAGCCGCTACATAACCTTTCTCACCGTCTTTGGACATCTGTGTTTCATTTTCTTTGACAGGAAGAGTGAGAGAATGTTCATAGAATGACATGAAGATAACTCGTAGATGATGCTACAAAGGTTAAGTTTTCTTGTTCTATGTTTGTGGTTGCGTTTCCGCGACGTTCAAACTGACAAATTAATGAATAATCAGCTTTAATTGCATCGATTTCGCATGAAGCCTTCCAATGTAGCCGTCCATTAATAAAACTAGACGCAGCCAACTCGGAATGAAATAAATTAATCGTAATACCGCGTGGGAGAAAAACAACAATAAATAGTTGAGAAATCGAACATTCACGTTCTCAATAATTTTGTAATTTGCACTCGCATGTGTGTAGTTATGACATTACGGTAAATGAACTGATTCATCTTGCGAAATTAGAATTTCCATGAAAATAATAATGCAAGATTTAATTTGTCGGACGAACGAATCCCATCATACAAATCTTATGGTCATAGACGACACTATCTCTTGTTTCGGAGCTCCGAATACATCGAATTAACATTTGATATTGTTATCGAATGATACGATCATAACTCACAGCTTTCTATTCTACTTAGCCTATACAAGTCGAAAATTAGGCGGTTGTGGTAAGATTGATGGTTAAAATGCGTTCTTTCACCTTTTACGGAATAATTGTTTGTGCTCAGCTGATTTTTATCTCCGTTCTCATATGCGTATAAATTATTTTGTCTAGATGAAGTCATTGAACAGCCCAAGATCATTAAGTTAAACAGTTTATTTTAGCGAAGTTACACAGCGTTTTCAACCATTCAGAGCATGAAGTGATGTATTGGTCATGTTCAAGATTCGACGTGCGATCAGAGGAAGAAAAAGAATCGCAATTCTATGTCACTGAAACGGGAAACGACCACAGAAAACGCGATTTCGATATTGACCGAACCGACCCTGTAAACGATGTTTGTTTTTCGAATTAGCGTCGGTACGGTCCTGGATCCGGTCGTTGTAGTAAAAATAGGTGCATGAACAGCGACAGATGGAAATCAAACGTAAAAACCGGTATAATTTAGTAATTTTATCGCAATTATCTATTATTGATGATTCGAAATTCTGAAAACCAATTTAATGTATCGGACTGAAGCAGGAAATGATTCATGTTTTATACGAAGGAGTCTTAAAATTATTCTGAAGCACGGAAACCTTCGTATCTTACGTAGGAGAGTTGATCGTGTCGTAGATTAACCGATTTCTCTGGGAATGAATTTCCGATCGATTTTTCCTTCTCGGTAACACGAAAAAAAAAAAAAAAAGTCGCGTAAGGAATTTTTGCGTAATCTGAACAGTCACCCAGAGTTTTTTTTTGGCCTATGGGGTTGAATCTTGTGGCCCACTTCCTGGTCATTATTTCCCCCTTTCGATATTTCCAAGACTCCAATAATAATGGAAAAATCGATGTAGAATTTGCATCCAAATCTACCACTCCAATTTTTTTTCACGAGCTTATGGAAATCGCCGGCAATTATATCTCATTAAAGTATCGATTGTCGTTTGTTTTCCCCGGTCGTTATTCGCGTTCCGATCACGTCATTTCCACTATTTTCGATCTGATAAAGGACCGGTCGGAAAATTTCTGCCATTCCGATATTCAAATGAGGGGTCGCTAATGCCTCATTGAAAAATTAGCATGTTTATATTTTTCTCGCGTGAAATTATCCCGGCTCGGATTAATTCCTTACTTCTGTCGGTATTTCTTAATTGAAACGCCCCCTTAGGGGGAGGTGCTACACTTCCGAGCTCCCTTCAAAAATTGGGCTTTTCATTTCCATGATACCTCAGTTCGTTAGAGGCGTAGACCAATTTTTTTGAACTAAAGCTTAATCATTTCTCTAGAATGTGTATTACTGGCTTTTCCGTTTTCCTTCGTATATTTGGAAAAAAATTTGGTGAGCTGTAATTTCTTGAAAATCTGGACAAACGATTTCATTTCCATGATACGAGGATATATTGAAAAATTCTTAGCCCACTATAGAACCGAAAAAAATTTCAATGTCAGAATATTTCATTACTCAACATATTCTCTTCTTAATTGAATACACTTACAGCGAACCTGCAACGTCTCTTGACCTTTCAAAAAATGTTTCTTCTTGCTCTGCAAACCAGTCCTCCACAGCTTTTATAACCTCCTCGTTGGAAGAAAATTTACGACCTTTTAAACTTTTTTTCAGTTGAGGAAAGAGATGACAGTCGGACGGAGCCGAATCTGGTGAATAAGGGGGGTGTTCTAGTAGTTCTAACCCTAAATCACGAATTTTTGCATGGTAACATGAGATTTGTGTACTGGGGCGTTGTCCTGTAAAAACAAAATACCTTTGGATAGCTTTTCGCGTCTTTTCTCTTCAATTTTTTCCTATAGAGTGGTCAGTAATGTTGAATAGTGATCTCCAGTTATTGTTCTACCCTTATCCAAAAAATCAATCATGATTACTCCATGGAAATCCCAAACAACTGAAGCAAGAACTTTTCCAGCAGATTTTTGGACACGAAACTTCTCAGGTCTTGGAGAACCAGAGTGTCGCCATTCCATCGATTGTTGCTCTGTTTCTGGATCGTAGAAATGTACCCAAGTCTCATCCATAGTAACAATTCGGTTTAAGAAGTCTACATCCTTTTCAAATCGAGCACAGAACGAACGCGATGCTTCTACCCTTGCACGCTTTTGGTCAAGATTTAAACATTTGGGGATCCTTTTTGCAGAAATTTTTCTCATGTCCAAATTGACGTGAACTAAATGAGGAACGCGTTCGTATGGAATCTTCAGTGCTTCAGACATCCATTTTAGCCCAATTCGACGGTCTGATAAAATCATGTCATGAACTGCATCGATATTTTCGGGGACTGACACAGAAACTGGCCTTCCCGATCGGTCATCATCTTCAATGGAAAATTCACCTCTTTTGAAGCTTGCAGTCCAATTTGTCACGGTCGCATACGAAGGACATTGATCTCCAAGAGTATTAAGCATATCTTCGTAAATCTGCTCACCTCTTAACCCTTTTAAATACAGGTACTTGAAGATGGCTCGATACTCCAATTTTTCGATTTTTACAATTTCGGTGGACATCTTTTTTTTTTTTAATTTATTGTGTAATTCTGGTTTACTTTTTCGACGTCGAACTCTACACTGACACTTCTAATAAGTTGGTGTTCGTTGATATGCTATCGCAATATTTTGTTTATGCATGGAACTGGTCTAGGCTAACTAGATATCAATACATCCTCGTATGTCTGTCAATTTTCAAGATAAACGTATGAAATTTTCAGTTAACATGCGGAATAATATTTTGCAGAATGCGTATTAATCAGTTTTTCTGTTTATTGCCCCTTGAATTTTTAAATAGATCATAAAGTAGGAACTTTATTGGTCCTATTTTCAACCAGGTTTTTTTCTAATATACGAAGATAAACGCAAAAACGAGTGATACACATTATGAAGAAATTATTAAGCTTTAATTAAAAAAAAAATTGTTGGTCTACGCCGCATACGAACTGAGATATCATGGAAATAAAAAGCCCAATTTTCGAAGGGCGCTCGGAAGTGTAGCACCTCCCCTTAACAAGAATGACCCATTTCACCAAGCAGTTAGCTGTTTGATCAGACACCGCAGAAATTTCAATTTGCAAATAAAGAGACTCTTACCTTTCTTCGGGATCAAGCTCTTCAAGGTCATGATGGCGTTTTCGTCGCAAGCCCAAGCGTGCATCTTCCTATAACTGTCCCTCCCTTTCTCAGTCAATTTATCCCAAGGTTTCGGCTTCGAGAGCAGCTCGGACACGGTTCCCTGCGACAGCCCAAGGATGTACTTGGCGAACAACCTCTGTCCAATGTTGTGAATGGACAACAGCTCCCTCACCCTCTTAGAAATGTTGAGAGTATCCAAGTTGTGCGAAGCGTACTTGTCCATATTGTACCGCAGCATCTCCTGGAGCTTGGCCTCCATAGGATCCCCTTTGGGGATCAAACTCTCCCCCAATCGTCCCACCATGGACCCCGGAGCCATCCCCAGGTCTTCGGCGAACCTGAAAGCCGGCCTGTGGTCCTCGTAACCGTAAGGGTTCCTCTTGAGATCGTCGCCTCTGAGGAAATTGTTGACCGCGCACATCGTGGCCAGCGGGATGTTGTTGTTGCTGACATGGTGGTTGTTGTTGTCCTCCGGGCTCTTTGGGTTGCCGTTGAGGATGGGCGAGGGGGACGGGTGGGGTCTGGTGAGGTGTTCGAGGGGTTGAGGGGTGGACGCTGTGCTTTTCTCTGTGGAATCTGCCGCTAGAGGTGTTGGCGCCTTTTCCGGACAATCTGGAACGAAATAGAGGGTTTGGGTGAATTCTGTCGGCCCTTGAAGGGACCCCTGAGGGATCCCAAATTATTTTTTTTAGGGGAATAGGTATGAAAGGGATATATGAGAGATTTTTACTCGGATATGTGATGTTTTAGTGACAAGTTCGGGGAAATCACTTTCTTAACGACCAACATGAGAAAGAATAAACAATTAGCGATCTTGAAACAATCGATGGAGTCGTAAAACCCGCGATCAGAACGCGCGATTCTTAATCAGATCGTCGAATTTCCACACAGCATTTTATAATAACGATTCCATTCAACGGAACAACGAGATCAAAATGGAAAAACTAGGACAATTTCGTCAATATTCAAATGGCGTTCTCATGGTTTCGAAATTGCAACAATGGCCGAAACAATGGGCGAATTTAATGGTATATTTCACAAATAAAGAGCGGCGAGCTGCACGTTATTGCCGAAGGACAAAAAAGTAAGAAGGATTTTTTCTGTGGAAGTTAAATTTGAATTAAGTAGGTACTATTGTTGGAGCATAGAGAAACATTACGATGGTTGAAAGTTGAAAGTGACGTAGTTGTATTTGTCTCTACCGGATATGCGATTTATCAATATTGGTATCACAGAAAGGATGATTTATCAATGCAAACCGAATATCCAGGGATTTTTGTGGTCTATCTCTTCCTGGACACAGAGCAATGAAAATAAATATAATTAATTCTTATCTCATTGGAAAAGCGGTCAATAAAATGAAGAAATTCCATGATTATTACCAATAACGATTAGGATTTTCTATGGCTGCCTCTTTATCTCGTGTAACTGAAGAATTTGCAAGTAAGGACCATTTGGTTTTAAGGTGGCCGTTTAGAGCGAGTAGGAAAACCGATCCGATAGAGGCGCCACCGTGCATTTTATGGAATATCTCCATAGAACTTACATTATCATAAGTTCTATGAATATCTCTCTGATCATGAATGAAATATACAATGGCGCTCTCTATCCGAAAATCGTGATGAAATTAGTGAATATGTGGGTAAAGCAGGAACTTTTTCCCGTCATATATTTAAATTTGGCCATTCTCTGCCAATTCCGTATATCAAGTTGTTTTTCTGAACGAAATTATCTGTAGATTCACTTTCAATCGGAAGTTGAACTATTTTCAAGGGTCTTCCGTTTGAAATAAAACAGAAGCATGAGTTGGCTCATTTTCTTCTATTTTTGAAAGAAAAGAATGAACTTTCGAAATGAAATCGATTTAAATTATTTCATTGAGAACTCCAATCCCTTCTGAAATTAGTGAATATGTGGGTAAAGCAGGAACTATTTCCCGCCATATACAGGGTGGCCATTTGAAAACGAAACAGACGAAATAAATTTTTTCGATAGAAATGCTCGGACAGGTCGATTTCTGTTTCGAGGGGGACAACTTAAGATGTAGGTTACGGACGCATAGCTTCAACCCTTGCTACTACAACCCTCACCCCCAATTTTTGAATAGGGAAGATGGGGTGAGTGATACCTCAATTGAAAGGTATTTTTATACTGATTTCAGCACAGTAATTGTTTTTTCATTTTATGCATTAGTTCTCGAAATATTCTTAACTAAGTATTTGAAAATGAAGTGGAGTTTTAATGGCACTTGTGTTTTTTTGTGAAAAATCGACATTTTGAGCTTCAAAACAACCATGACTGTGGCTTCCTTCCTCCAATCCACTGACATAGAAATCTTTAATCAAGATGTCGATTTTTCACAAAAAAACACTACAAGTGCCATGGAAACACCACTTCATTTTCAAATACTTAGTTAAGAATATTTCGAGAACTAATGCATAAAATGAAAAAACAATTAATGTGCTGAAATCAGTATAAAAATACCTTTCAAATGAGGTATCACTCACCCCATCTTCCCTATTCAAAAATTGGGGGTGGGGGTTGTAGCAGTAAGGGTTGAAGCTATGCGTCCGTAACCTACATCTTAAGTTGTCCCCCTCGAAACAGAAATCGACCTGTCCGAGCATTTCTATCGAAAAAATTTATTTCGTCTGTAATTTCGTCTGTTTCGTTTTCAAATGGCCACCCTGTATTTGAATTTGGCCATTCTCGGCCAATTTCAAGTTGTTTTCTGAACGAAATTATCTGTAGATTCACTTTTAATCGGAAGTTGAACTATTTTCATGGGTCTTTCGTTTGAAATAAAACAGAAGCATGAGTTGGCTCATTTTCTTCTATTTTTGAAAGAAAAAAAAAAACTTTCGAAATGAAATCGTTTAATATGATTTAATCAGGAACTCCAATCCTTTCTGAGTTTACCTACAAAATTTTAATTCTCAAAGTGAAACCATTTTCAAATGCAACTTGAAATAAAAACACATTTCAATGAACCACCTTTAATGTCTTCTGTAGGCTTATTTCTTGAGAATTTTGAAAAGTGGAAAATTTCATAGGTCCGTCTGTTCGTTTAGAAGCTTTTCTGTTGGGTTATTCGAGTACTTTTATTTTTTTTTCGAATGAACTATCACAAAGTAACGGACTTTTCTGTCCATGATTTCTTATTATAATTACTACGACTTCTATGTAGAAAGGACAACGTTGCTTATACATCTGACAGGAAGACGATTATAACCTAACTTATTCAAAATATGCACGGTGAAATGTGTCAGAATTTCATGGCCAACCGGGATACTTAATAAAAGTGAATGGAGTATAATATGTAAACCCATTTTCTCTCATTCAAGAAGTCGACAGTACTTTTTCCAGACGAACTGCTCTTAATTACGATCCATACTATATATAGCTTTATCGCTAGCTGAGGGACGCTCCAAACACTAAATTCGTTCACAGGAATTATAGGAAAATATAAATAATTCTCGTATATCAGGGCAATTTATCAATGAACCTGATGAATAACTTCCTTTTTAATGCTTGACTTACCTTGATTTATTGCCTAACTGATCTAATTAAAAAAATTCAACCATAACATATCCTATTCTCTTTAACCGTGGGGTTTTCCGCATTCGTAAAGGTTATTTTCGGGTATTGTACTGTTTGAAATGGCCTCTTTTTCGACTAAATGACATTTCGCACCATAGAAAACTCTTCTTACCTTCATTTTCGGTACTCGGCGTTTTGGGCAGTGATTCACATTTTGTCCTCTCCGAATTTTCTAGGTTAACTTTATTCTCTATGCTATTCACCAACTCAGGTCTGACCAAACTGAAAAAAAACCACAAAATTTAACGATAAAATATTGGAACAAGAGTAGGAAAAAAGAATGTAACCTACCCCAACTCTCTTCTGAGGTCTTCGTAGTCCCTCTGTGACTCTAATTTGTTCTCTAACCTAACTATGTGTTGTCTTTTCTGTTCCAGTTGATCCTCCAGTCGCGTGATTTGCGCTATCGAGGACTCCTGCAGTTTTGATATCGTTAATTGGTGTCTTTGAACTTCCTCCAGGAGGTGTGAGATCTGCAAAAAGAAAGAAAAACGTCAATACTTCATCTGTGATTCAACAAAGTGAGTACAAGATCGATATATTGTTCTGTGGTTCAAGAATACGATTGGCGCCCAACGTGACCTTGGATCGCGTACGAACAGGGGTGTACAGAGGCAAGGGTTGCGTTTTTGACGTCGAGGGGTGCATTCCTGCAAGCCGCGTATGTGTGTGTTCATTTAGATGCTGCCCGCGCCGCTGTGGAAATGAGAAGACAATGCGAGCTTGCGAGGGTGGCGCGATTTAGGGCTTACGGGGGTTAGAAAGGGGTGCGTTGGCCCTAAAATTTAATCAATCGATCTCTATCACCTTATATCTGGAAGGGTTGCGGATTTATGTCTTCATATTCGTAACAACGATTGATTCCAGTCAGGGAAATACGCGAAGAGGTAAAGGGGTCGACCGAAAAATTCGCGTCTGCAAATTAAGGCGTTCGTAATTCCCGGTTAATGACGACGGGAGAAAGGGAACCGGGGAAAAACTGATGACTAACGATTGACAATGACCGGGGATTTGACTCGGCGTTATCGGGATCTAAAATAAAGTATAAAATTTTTAATTGGCGCAGGGAATCCCCGATATAAACAAAGTGCGAAATAATTGAATTCGACGATAAAAACCCGGCATCTCCAGTAAAAAATCGCCCTTAAAATCCCCAATGCCCATAGACGGTCAGGACCGGACTCGACACAGTCGCCCAAAAGCTTCCGGTATGACGATTTCAACACCACAGACTTCTCAGGAAATGTGAATCATAATATTTAAGTCTCTTCGAAAAAAGGAAGATTTTGATCATGTTTTCTTACGCGGTCAAGGATCTGGGCGCTGTTGCCGAATTTTGTGGGGGGTTGCGGGTCCTGGAGCGGCCCTGGCGGTGTCGGTAATCCAGGCAAACAATTGCCAATTAGTCGAAATTAGCGCGCATCTAGAAAGCCGTGGGAAACAATTGGGCCAGTGCAAGTATGCGATTTTTTGTTTCGGCCGCCGATAAATTTTTGTTTGTTAACGTCCCGCCGCTGCCGTGAACGACAGGGGCGTTCGTACGTCGCCGATCGTACGCAAAAAGACCCTCCGAAGGCATCTAGATGTGAAATATCGGCCTGTATTTATCACCCGGAGATATTTTCGCTTCCGTTTTCGCTTATTTCCGAAGCTGCTCTAGGAGAGGGCGATTCGATTTTGTTTTTTGGGTTTTAACGGCCGCCGCGGATCGTGAGTTATGCGTTTTTTCAGACTCAAGATAAAGATAAATACGAGCGGCGCGGGAGAGGAGCGGAAAAATTCGACGGAAAACCAGTTATAAATATAAATTTTCAATGGCTGTATGGTCCATTGAAAGTGCAAAAACGGGAAAACGGAGATAAAGAGATATTTAGATTGATAAATTGCAGAATAGGGCGTGAAACAATGGACTTGCTGTATCGTTTACGGACGCCGCTGGAATAGGCGCTAAAAGACGATTATTCAAGTTGGCGTCGATTTTTCATACTGCAACAACCACAAATCAACGCAAACTATAGTCAATCATGATATGGAAATTGTTACATAAAAAAATAAAGGGTTTCCATGGATAACAGTTGTTATTTTGACATTAAGAGAAAAATGCCATTTTTCTTATAAAAAATCGGATGTTTATTTCATTATGACGAGGAAAATATGCCATTGATGATGGAAAAAAATAACATCAGCCAAATGACCACCACGACCACGACATCAGAACCATACTGCCCTCCTAAGCCAAAAAGACCATAGGAATCTTTTATCATCTCTCCATAGCGCAATCCATTCACTGTAACTGTTGCTCCAGCCTCATTCTCGAAAAAGTAAGGTCCAATGACCCCACCGGACCATAAACTGCACCAAAGAGTCACACGCTGAGAATAGAGAGGCTTTTCAAAAATAACTTTTCGGTTTTCCGAGCCCCAGATGCGACAATTTTCCTTGTTGACGAAGCCATCGAGATGAAAATGGGCCTCATCACTCAAGATGATTTTTTGATGGAATTCCGGATCATTTTCATGCATTTCAAGGACCCCATCACGAGGGGAATTTCACCCCCAAAATTTTGTACACTAAAATTCCAAATCAGTCCAATAATTCCAAAAAACACCAAATAATTCCAAAACTCGCAAAAATTCCAAAAACTTTGAATAACTCCAAATAAAATTCCAATAGTTCCAAATAATTCCAGAAAATTTCAATAATTCCAAATAATTCCAATAATTCCAGTAATTCAATAAAAATTATGTTGTTCTTTTGAGCTGAGAATTCCTCAAAAAGCAGCCATTATTTACTTCAATTAATTATATTTTCGTGACCAAATGGATTATGAGAAGAAAAATAGGTAGCTTTTATTTAACACAGTTTTTTGACATGACAACACTTTCCGAATTTTTTATTTTACATGCTAAGCACATTTATTTTTCAATATGCCTACCATATAAAAAAGAAACTACATAATCGAGAAATAAAATAAATATATTCAAGAAAACAACATAAACATTAAATACAACTAAAACAAATCTATTATTCTTCAGAAAAAAACATAAAATGATCTCCTGATGAACAAAATGATATGAAAATAAATTCTCATTCTGTGTCATTCATTTCCTTCCTTTTTTTTAACACTTCTTTTGATGGTATGAACTTCTTGATATATGACAATGTTTGGTTAGGACTATGGCGCAAGCGCAGAAGTGAAGTAATATTTGAAATAGTTCCAAATAATTCCGAACAATTCCAAATAATTACAAATAATTCCAAAAAATTCCAATAATTCCAAAAAATTCCAATAATTCCAAATAATTCAAAAAAAATCCAATAATTCCAAATAATTCCAAAAATTCCAAATGATTCCAAGCTTTGTACACTAAAATTCCAGGGTGAAATCCCCCTCGACCCCATCAGCAAAGACACGACGTTGTTGATGATCGGTCGGCTTGAGTTCTTGTGTTAACTGAACTTTATAAGCCTTAAGACCCAAATCTTTATGCAAAATACGATGTAGTGACCTTTGTGGAATATCTAATTCCAAAGAACGACGAAAAATGGACAAACCTAGGTTTTCTTCAACACTTCCGGCTACAGCAGCAATATTCTCGACTGTTCTTGAGAGACGTGCACGGGTTTTATTCTTCACAACACTAACTTGTCCCAACAGCTCAAACTTCTCCACCAATTTTTGTATTACTTTTCGACAAAGTGCTTCACGACGACCCAAAAATCTTCGAGTTTAACGAACCGTCTCTGCCAAATTTTCACCATTTCATAGTGAATTTTAATGATTTCCATGCGTTGGTGAAGCGTGTATCGTTCCAATTCCATTAATGGCGTAGTTTCTACTTGTCAAATGTCAAAAAATGACAGCTTCAAAAGGGACATCTACCGATATAGCGGGCTATTCAAAATATCACCCCTTTTTGAAAAACTCTTCACTAAAAGTAAGAGATACACTGAATAAAATACCGAAAGTTAACTAAAAGAAAGAAGAAAGCTCAAAGATAGACAGAATCGCAGATTTTACTCACAAGCTCGTCCTTGCCGTTCATACCGAATACGGATCACATGATCTCGACGAAAAACAATAAACACCACCTTTCTATAGCGATAGATAATGAGATACTGATATTAATGAAAGAAGTGATGAAATCAGATCATCACCATATCAGGCGCATAAATTAAAGTGTAGAACGTTATTTATCGAACAAATAAACCGAGATCTTGATCCATCTCAAACATATCGTTAATAGGATATTTGGAAAAATATGTAATTACTGGAAAACCGAAGAAATACGACAAATATTGGTGTAACCTGAATGGTTGAAAAACAACAAATCAAACATAGAGATAGCGATACGGCGATAAAACGATTGTAAATTATAGGCGACTGATAGCGGGAAAATGGCGACGGATTTAAAATGTCTTCCAGGTCGGTAAATAGATTACTAATCGAGCAGGTTTAGGAAAAACGATAAAGAAGTGAGTCAGGTGTTGAAACAATCCGTCACAACGGAATTTCACATTTCCTCACAACAAAACAAACTTCTATGACTTAACCTAAAACCATATTTCCATATTTGTCAAAAGCTCAACTTCTATGTCAGATCCATAGATCCCAGAGGGGGCGCGTTCCGTTTCTTCAGAACGGGGTCACACATTTCCGATTGATATTCGAAACTTCAAAAGCCCCGTGTCGTGACAAAGTCGAAATCAATACGACTGCATTTTCCTGAACGCCAATAAATCTTCATCGGTCCTGTGCTCAATGAGTAATAACTCCTTTGCATGTTGCCTCTCTTCCGTGGTAAATCAAAGCAAGAGACGTAATCGATTGGTGGTCGAGTTCTCAAAGACAAGGAAAAATGGGCAAAGTGAAATCGGTATTCGATCAGGGTTAACCAGAAACAGCGGGCGGGATCAAACTGAACGCGATCTTTCTATGGTTATGTCACGAGGATGTTCTGTGGATGAACCACTTTTGCTGTGGGATATGCATAGAATATGGTATTCTACGCATCTACGCTGTGGTGTAGGGTGAGATAGATGGATATCTAGAGTTGCACGGTAAATATTGAGATCGAAAGACCATGACTGGAATTTTCTCAGGAATTTCCATAATTCCTCTAATTAAATGACACACGCGCGTTCCTATCATTTAATCCTCCACAAACAAGGTTTATTTCCATCAGATCAAACATTTCGAGAGAACTACAACTTGAAACGCATTATTTATCATTTAATATCAAACATAACTGTCGTACTTGCCAGTGTAAACGACCTAAAATGAGTTTTTTTCGAAACACAAATATAACATGATTACCTACGACTTTAAACGGACAGATGACCCATTTCCGCTTGATTTATGGACTATTTCGATGGACTATTGGAAAGGTGACGATACCCATGCAAATACGTTGAGATATTGAGCCTATTTCGCCCGAAAGTGACGTGAAAATTGGAGAGGTTTCGGAAATAACTCTATGTTGCGTCACTTTGACGTTGCCACAGAATCGTGACCATAGACGCATCTATCCATAGGCTTATGACTCTATGTTAAGTCACTTTGACGTTTCCATAGAATAATGAACTATAGAATATGGGGGTGTGTTCCATTTGAAGAAGATGAAATGTTGGCGATAGAGAACCGCTTGAGGGTTTTTCCAAGTTGCAGGGAAAGGATAACACGAATATGGAAGTAGCAGAAAAGGCGAAACAAACTCCGGACTCAGTTCCCTCGTTGAGCAACATGGAGTGGTAACCGTCGAAATCAGCAATGTGGGGTCTTTTCTCTTTATATTCGGGCATAATTATTGATTATTGAGAAGGGTAGCGGTAGGGTTGAAGGTGATTAAGCTATATGGAAACTTACTCTCACCCTTTCGCGGAACCCTGAGTGATTGGTAGAAAATGCCAGATATAATATTTAAATTAGATACGTGGTCGAAAGATGGAGGGATGTTGTTTTAACTTGGAGTCGGAGGGTGCGGAGGGGGGGGGAGGATAGAATTTCCCGGGGGTTACCTTTTGATTCCTCCAATTCGCTCGCCCGAAGATAAATTGAGATATGAATATGATTAGGAATTTTCCATTAGCGAAACGAAAATATATCGAGGATATCGTATTTTTCGAACGCACCCCAAATATCCGTCTCTGTGGTTCGACGACCTTCACGTTCGAACGTATCGGCGGAGTTGGGCGAAAGTTCTATGGTTCTCGCGACGTCATAATTCCGTCAGTGGGACCAACCGATCGTTCCGATAGAATAAATTCCCCCAACTTCGGCGCTGATTAATGAGCGGCTCCTCTCCAAGTTTTGGAATCGATGGACGGATTTTATTGTCAATTTCAAAGTTTCCATAGAGGGGTGGGCGGCAGATATACGCGGAGGATCAAAATTATTCCTTAATTGTGGCAATTAAACCGGCTATGCGGGTAGCGATTGGCGGGAATTGATTATTGGGAAATCTTGACGGGAGGGGGTGCGTTCCTTAGGGGTCAATTTAATCCGGGAAGATTGGGAAAATTTCGACTTGATTGGTTAATTATATAATGACAGCCGGAGTGGCCTTGGTTTTTATTCGGATCTGCGCTTAATCTCCCTCTTAAGGAGGAAATTTGGGATGGAATGATTTTCCGAGCGTTTAAGACTATCTGACAAAGAAACTGAAAGACACAGAAGGAGCTGTTTGAATTTTGATTTTTTTTTTGTGAAACATAGACAGTATAGCAAGGAGAAAAAATTGTGCGCTTGGAAAAAGTCCGGAGACAAAAATTGCGCGTTTGGAAAAGGTCCAGGGAGAAAAATTGCGTAGGAACTTAATAATAATAACTAATAATAATAAGACCTTCATAAAACGATTTCGTCATTGAATTGAATCTTTAACGGTGAAAAAACTCATTTGGAAAGTGGCAAATTCAAGATGGCGATTTTCTGGGTAGTAAATTACGATTCTTCAAAATTGGAGAATTAAAGATTTCGGCTTCAAAATGGCAGATGAGAGTTGTCATCATGAAAGCTTTTCTTCAAAAATGTTTTTTTATACAGGGTGAATCTTTGACTTGTACATATATTTCAACTGTAGATTCCTCTCATCAAACGAAACACTTTTTTCAGAATTCGGTTTGGTTTGGAAGATACAGGGTGTCGAAAATCCATGAAAAAAACATTTTTCTGTTTATATCTTCGGAACCGTTATTTCGAATGAACTGAATTTTGGTTGAGTTTTTACTCTATTCATGGTGCATATTCCTCAATCGAAACCTATTCAATATCTTTACTAGTATAAAAGTTACAGGGTAGCCGACTCATCAATACACGCTAAAACACCATAAAACCACTTTAAAAAGATAAACGGTTCATATATTTTCGAAAGAATCAATCATTTAAGAAACTAAAAGTATTTCTATTTTTTTTTTCGAGTTATTTCCAATTTTACCCGGAGAAATTTGACGAAAAAATCATTAATTTCAAGAATAATCTGAATGCGTCTCTGAATTGAATATCATCGAATATTATTCCTTCTCTGGTCTTTAAACGAGTTTACAATGTTGTCACAATATTTATCAACTTTGTCGAGATATTTTGATAATAAAATCCCCCAAATGTGGGAGATAAAATTGAACACCAAGGAGGATTTAACACGCACAGTTTCTATTGAAAATTCATAGTTACCGGTCCATATTGAAGTTAAATGTCGATGAAATACAAAATTCGGATATGAATGATGAATCTCGACACAAACTACTTATTAAATTGAAATTAATAAAACGATACCTGATAATCTGTGGCGATGTTTCTATCTAAACAACATCCTCTTGGAATTTTTTAAACTCGACACGGTTGAAATTATATTAATTCACTTCACATAATAATCACATTAGAACAATAATGCACTGAATGTAGTCAGAACTTCACATAATGTTTACAGTTTGTTCAGAGACTCTGGTTTGTTATTGTTGATAGTTGGCCTCCAGATAACCAATATTTCGGTTTTCGCTCTACGCATGCGGGGTAAAATTTGGCGGCAAAGTCGATTTATGATGGAAACGGCAGAATTCATAGATATTTATACCACGGTACACAAATGTATCGTGATTTATACTATGTTTCGTAATAACCTCAATGAAAATATCAGCAAGCTGACAACATCTTCTTGAAATTTCTGGGCAAAAATTCACAGAATCGATACAAATTAGATTAGGTTAGGTTGTTTAATAATAAATCTGAATGAAAAGCCTTTCTTCATGATATTGTTTGGGAATTTCGAGGAAAATATGAACAAGTTATTAGTGTTTACAAACTAATCTGCAGAAAAATCGAAGAAGGAACTTATTTTGGTGGAATAAATGTGGCTTTTAAGTTGCAGATATAATCCGATGGAACTAACTGTTTTTGTTGAAATTATCGTGTTTGCAACATTTTTATTCCAATAAGGTTAGTACTTGAGTATTCCCTAAATGTATAATCTCAATTTCTATCGAGAAATATGAACTTTGAATCAATTCCACAGTATCATTTCAGGGACGTAATTAGCACAATTTTTTTTCTCAAATGGCTATATCTTTTTAACGGAGCCGAATTCGGAAAAATGGAAAATACCTCAAGAATCTTGGTTCTACCGCGTTCAACCATGTTTAACCCCCATCTGTCAAATTCCGACCTGTCAAGTCCCAATCCTGTGACATTATAACTGTCAAACATGGCGCGGATTTCAAATATTGCGCTCCCATCGTAACACCCTTGACAATCTACATGCGTTCTTTCAAAAGAGATGCGGAAGCCATCGATTCTCCCCGACTCGAGCGTCGTAGTTTTTTTTGGTATCTGCCTTCGGAGATCTACTGGTGAATGGTGGAGTTCGAATAGTAAGGTAGTAGACCGAAGAAGCAGCCTTGGAGAAAATACGACTGCTTGATATTCAATCTGTTAATGATAGCTGATTAAGAGAATTGCCGATTCTAAAATGGTTCCACGCAACAATGGCTGAACTCGCTAAGACCATCTCGTAAGAAGTTCATAAAATCGTTCGGGCGCAACCATCCGCGACGAGGATACAGACAATCAGCATTTGTGAATAACCGACTATAGAGTTCGAAGTTATTTCTAGTTAGAACGAACGACGATCTGGCATAATCGGTTCGCATGCAAAAAAAACGTACGGACGATAGTTGCGGAACACGGCCATTACCGACAAGTAGCTACCGACTACAGGAACCTGTATCATTCATAAACGTTTCTAATATCTCCATTCTGTGTACTTAATTACGACGAAGCCGTCCGATAACGAAAACCTTCCTAGGCGTACAAAAACACGTTTCGTATACCAAAGCAGGCAATTCGCATTTACATAGAGTGCGAGCGAACCACAGAAAAACGCGGTAATTGAAATATCGCCGTGAAGTTACTGCATATTGCGCGTGGTTCGCAGAAACCATTGTGTGACGTTTTAAATCCGATCCGATAATGATATTTATATTAATGTAATCAAAAAACCCCATCAAACTTCACCCGGCCCTGTGGGCGTAAAAATTTACACCGTGTCGTAAACTGTGGTCCATTCGACGTCGCGCAGGACTAAAAACGAAAAAACCGCCGACCATAGAGTGTTCGGTCGGGAGAATAAAATAACCCTAATTACCCAGGTATTCAAGATATAATTTAACAACAATTTTATCATGAGAGTCTGTTATAACACATACGGATTTACATATCGACTATACGCTTTTATGACGTGGGCATAGCGCTTAGCGCCGTGGTTTATTATTCGATTTAGTGTTACGGACCCGAAAAAATTAACCGGTATAATTTTATACCGTGATCCTTATCTGTCCGAATGGCCCCGGTTTATTGGAAATCGACCGTGTATGTTCGAATCGAGCGCCCTCTGTGGTTTTACGATTCGTTTTATATCGGTCGGATCTGGATTGAGCTCTTCATACGATTTTTTTTTTCGAGCGGGACCAGAAACTGCAACACAAAGAAGCAGCTGTTTAAATTTAAAATTTTTGTTGATAGCACAGCGAGGAGTAAATGTAAAATTTGGAGAAAAAAAAAACGAGTACGAGGGGGCTGTAGTAAATTAGACATCTGTACACGAGAATTACTAGGATGTGTCGATATCTAGTTCGTCTAGACCAGTTCCATGCATAAACAAAATATTGCGATACCATATTAACGAACAATAACTTATTAGAAGTGTCAGTGTAGAGTTCGGCGTCAAAAAAGTAAACCAGAGTTGCGCAATAAATTTAAAAAAAGATGTCCACCGAAATTGTAAAAATCGAAAAATTGGAGTATCGAGCCATCATCAAGTACCTGTATTTAAAAGGGTTAAGAGGTAAGCAGATTCACGAAGATATGCTTAATACCCTTGGCGATCAATGTCCTTCGTATGCGACCGTGAAAAATTGGACTGTAGGCTTCAAAAGAGGTAAAATTTCCATTGAAGATGACGACCGATCGGGAAGGCCAGTTTCTGTGTCAGTCCCCGAAAATATCGATGCAGTTCATGACATGATTTCATCAGACCGTCGAATTGGGCTAAAACAGATATCTGAAGCACTGAAGATTTCATACGAACACGTTCATCATATGGTTCACGTCAATTTGGACATGACAAAAATTTCTGCGAAATGGATCCCCAAATGTTTGAATGTTGACCAAAAGCGTGCAAGGGTAGAAGCATCGCGTTCGATCTGTGCTCGATTTGAAAACGATGTAGACTTCTTAAACCGAATTGTTACTATGGATGAGACTTGGGTACATTTCTACGATCCAGAAACGAAGCAACAATTGATGGAATGGCGACACTCTGGTTCTCCAAGACCTAAGAAGTTTCGTGTCCAAAAATCTGCCATAAAAGTTCTTGCTTCAGGTTTTTGGGATTGCCATCATGATTGATTTTTTGGATGACGGTAGATCAATAACTGGAGATCACTATTCGACATTACTGACCACTCTACAGGAAAAAATTAAAGAGAAAAGACGCGGAAAGCTATCCAAAGGTATTTTGTTTTAACAGGACAACGCCCCAGTACACACATCTCAGGTTGACATGCAAAAAATTCGTGATTTAGGGTTAGAAGTTAGAATTGCTAGAACACCCCCCTTATTCAGCAGATTTGGCTCCGTCCGACTATCATCCCTTTCCTCAACTGAAAAAATTTCTGAAAGGGTGTAAATTTTATTCCAACGAGGAGGTAATAAAAGCTGTGGAGGACTGGTTTGCAGAGCAAGAAGAAACATTTTTTTTAAAGGGCTAGAGACGTTGCAGGTTCGCTGTAATAAATGTATTCAATTAAGAGGAGAATAATATGTTGACATTGTAATATTGTTTGGTTCTATAGTAGGTTAAGAATTTTTCAATATATCCTCGTATTTTTCTTAGTTTTGATTAATAAACTTTTATTTTCGATCATTTTCGAGTTGTTTTATATGATAAATTCAAATCATTCCAGTAATCCGGGCACCTCGATGGTTCGGGCACTTCAAGGTCCGATATCTGCCCGGACTACTGAAGCTATACTGCACTGAAATCTTGCTTTCTCATTCGAAACACAATTATTAGTCTTTATTCGTTCAATTACCCTTGATGTTATTTATTTCTTATGTTTGTATTTTTTATATTTGTTTCAGTTTCCTGTTTTCTTTTTCTTTCAATACTGTTTGCTTCTGCTTCTGTTCAATTTGTTCTTGACGGTTGAGTTTGATATTCTCAGTTTCAATTTTCTTAGGCGATTTGTGCTTTTTTGTTCGTTTCTATTTATTTTTCTTGTTTCCGTTAGTTTTTGATCGTTCTATCCACTCTTTGGTCTACCAGCATTTACAAGTCACTTTCATCCAACTAAGCATTATAGAGAAGCCATGATTATTTTCTTGATCCTTTCTTTTCAGGAGATGTGCTTCGTTTTGGAAGATTACAGCCTGTTCGGCTTCCGAATGACGAAATTTGCATTCGGCGGCCAGAGATCGAAGTGCCACGGATGCGTAAAGAGCGGCAGGCTCGACTGGTGGCGAGAAATTGGCGGGGAATCCCCCAAAGGTAAATCCTTATACTAGATTTAAGACACACGAGGAGTTCGAACCTAGAGCATCAGAGATGCGGCAATTACGCGTACACAGGCAGCCATTTTGATTCAATCTATCGGGATGACACTCTGGGGATTCGTCCAGGGATTAAGACGACGGCGTTTGTTTTAATGCGAACTGCGTATGGGGATGTGGTAGCTAGAGGGACGCTCGTTTCGAAACGCTCGCGAGTGTCTGAAAGAAACATTGGTCCTTCGAGCCGAATATTCTGTTCGACAAGCTGAATTATCTACGTCGTCGTAAGTTAACCCCTTCGATTCCGGATAACGAGTAGTCATGTCGCCCCCCTTCAACGAGCAAGGAGTGGGCGATAACTGCACATAACTTGTCAATGTCACATGCGGTTTCTATCGAAGGCGGCTATCGGGAAGCGTGCCCTCACGGAACTATCGGCGACGTGCGGATCGGAGAGTGCCGTGGCGAAAGGGGGAGAAGAAGTAAATCTGCAAATGAATAATCTCGCGTATGCAAAACAAAGACATCGAAATGTCAATCAGGGAAAAAGAGAGAGGTAGACACGTCGACGAAATCAATCGATAATACTCAGACTTGGACGGTATCATTCTAATTGTTACGAAAGGGTGGCGAGGAGGGGGAGGGAGGGGGGTCAAAATCGGGAACCGAAACCGGAATATAGAATGCGGGGTGAGTTTCCCCACTCGTTTCTCTCTCTGTTGATTATAATTCATTATAGACTTCGAGTATCGATATTCAATCAGAAATGCCTTGGCAGAATTAGAGTTTCGCAGATTCGAGGGTTCGGGAATTTGATTGGAATTAAGGCGATAGATATTACGTTTCTGATTGCGAACGCCCAAACGACTGGATTTCGGGCTCAATAATGAAATTGGAAATGCTTCCGGGTCTTAACTCTTTCGGATTTTACGGGGGGAACCAAGGCAACAGCTCGTACAACCCTTGCGTCGTTAGACCAAGCGGCACATATGGGGCGAGTCAGGTCCTCGAGACTCGACAAGGCACTCGAACAATATTCCAATCTGTCCGATTGACCTGAAAAGTCTTATTCCCGAAAAATTCCGTCCTCAATATTTCGCATTGGGGTCGCCGTTCGGAGCGAGTAGGAAAACTAATCCGATAGAGGCGCCACCGTGCATTTTATGGAATATCTCCATAGAACCATTGAGTTTAAATATATACATCGAGACACAACCCAGTTCATTGATTTGATGCACAAATTTTTGGCAGTTTACTTGCCAATTTGCCAACTTAAGTGGCGGCACATAGTAGCTACTAAAGGAACTATATTCGTCCGATACATATTGTCACTACTCATTTATCGAAATCTGTAGGGGATTTATTTTCCTCTAGTTCTATGAATCGTAGACAGGGTCGGATTCGTCCAAATTCGTTACAAACGGTGTGATTCAATAATGATGAACTATTAGCCATGAATTTCTCCAAAGGGGTGTACTCAGGTAGGAAATGAGGGGTGAAAATGTTTCTTGAAGGAACATAAAAGAAACTTACTTAATCGATGAAAAGAATTTGCCTTTCTCGTACTCTCTTGAAGATAACTGAAAACGACATAAATCCAAACGCCTTCCAGAAAATGAAGGTTAAATTGGCCGCGCAGATTTTCATCAGAACTTTATATTCGGCTATGAGAACAGTCATTGCAACTGGTGAGCTGAGGTCGAGAAGTGACAATTCAACTGCTCATTTCATTCTGAAAATGAATGATCTTTTCGACTGCCTCAATTCGAATGGAAATTTTGAGGGAAATTATCAGCCATCATCAGCAATACAAACTCTGACGGAATCAATTGAATTCAAAGTCTTGGACAGTTGGGAGAAATATTCCCTATTGTTTCACCGGTTTGATACAAACCATCAGTAGCATTCTTCAATTGTGGCTGGAGACGAAGGAAACATTTCCATATTTGATAAAAAGTCGGCTCAACCAGGACCCAATCGAGAATTCATTCTCCAAAGACAGCGTAGGGGTTATGATCCAAACCCCTCAGCTCGATGCTTCAGATTTGGGTTGCAGTCGGTCATGACTGGTTGTCTTGAAAAATGTTCCGATAATTCTAACTGCCAAGACGACAATGATTTCGACCTGTGTACAATGGGAGAATCTGAAAGTCCATTGATGTGGTTGATTGGACAGATTCGGGCAACGGTGAGCCTAGAGAGGGTATATAAGGGATAAAGAGTTAATTGAACCCCTAAATACCCTAGAGATTTTTTTTCGACGGTTATTCATCATTTTTTGGGTAAAATTGCAACTATTTGCCCTCGGCAATTTAATCTTCTATAAACTACAAAATTTTTTATGATGATTAGTTCAAAAATATAGCTTGTACTCATGAAAAACGGAAAACATATTCAATAACCCCAGATCTAACGATTACCCTGGTTTTTCTAATTGAAAAACTAATTAAATCGAAAGAAGAAAACTATTTGCCCTCGGGACGTTCTTCAACTTCAATTTAAAAAAAAATCAAGTCTCTACGTCGTGAATTAGGGTAATTACTCGTAAAATAAAGAGACCACTTTTTGAATGGAGATTTACCACGATTCAAAAGGTGATACTTCCCCTTAATCATTAAACTTGTTGATATTCTGATATATTTTGATCAAACGTCCTTTAGAGTTTGAAGAATTGCCCAATGCACTCTACTCAATAGTTTTCTTGAAGAACTTGAAAAATATTCGCCTCTAAAGGGTGTTTCAGTAAGAGCGCAATATTTGAATTGACAGGTCGAAAGTTGACACTTGACAGATGGGAGTTGTAAACCGATTGTCAAATAGGCAATTATCCCGGAAAAAAACCGACGATTCTGATCCGAATTTCCTCTCAGAGCACCAAGATATTGTTGAGCATTAACGTATCTGGTATTCTTTCCTATTGTCCCTCAACCCTCTCTTTATCCCTTGATTTATTGGCCTTTTTTTAATTTTTCGGGTTCCATCATGCGCACCATCTACTAATGAAAGAAATTTGAATGGAATCGACATAAATCATACGGCTAAACAAAGGAGGCTGAAGATAAAGCGCGCCGAGAGGGGTTGAAAATTAATCGGATTGAGTATAAGGTTTCTCTTCCTGCGATTGTACAAGGATGAATCACGATGATCACAATGGTCGAAATTGCTGTCTTCGCGTGGCATGTTTGCATAGACGAAGTTTTGAATTTTCAATATTGCTCGTTCGCCAGTGAATTATTCATTGGTTCTATGACTCATTGGTACTGTCAATAGGTTGCAAAAGTTCACAATAATTCAAGAGTAATGCATACTCCATTCACTTGACATTCTGACACATTTCCCCGTGTATATTTTGAAAATGTTAGGTTAATGTCATTTTCCTCTAAGATAACTAAGCAACGTTGTCCTTTCTACATAGAGGTCGTAGTAATTACTTATTTACAAAATGTTTATTTACTTTGGGAAAATAATGAATTTGAGGAAATATTATGTTGATTCAATAATTCCAAAGACCTGGCGAATGTTGAAGAATCTTTTTCTCTGTTGAAACTGGAAATATTTCAAGTATATAAATAGGTTGAAAGATTCAGTTATGCTATTTTCTTGTACGAAAATCAAGAATCGAGTGTTGAAATTTTACTGAAAAATAATGGACATGATAGTCCGTTACTTTGTGATAGTTCATTCGAAAAAAGAATAAAAATACTTGAATAACCCGACAGAAAAACTTCTAAAAGAACAGACGGACCTATGGAATTCCCCACTTTTAAAAATTCTCAAGAAATAAGCCTGCAGAAGATATTTTAATACCTTTTTCCACAACTTGAAATACTCCAGCATGAAAATGTAGTAGTACTACCAAACCTGTGTCACAGATAAACCTCAAAAGAACTAACTCCCTTCACAGAGTTGAGGAAGAGTAAATAAAAATTTGCATTGGCAACTTCTCTGAGAATTATTTGAAATTTCACGAGTACCAATCTGCGTCAGTTTTAAGTAAAAAAAACTTGATGAACCTAAATCTTGGCGAACCGGGATACTCCATAAAAGTAAATCGAATTTTTTCTCGAAATATGGAAAATATTTCGATTTTCCATTCACAAAGTGGCAGATACTTAAGCAACCTATCAATGCAAAAAATTACCTCAATTACCTGATTTGACCAGACGACAATAAAGTAGTAGACATTTCGAAGATTAAGTGAATAGTCAAAGCGTGGACAAATTAATATATAACGACCTAACAATATGGAGAAAGATGACGATATGGTTTTTTCATGGCGACAAAAGAGACAGAAAGCATCGGGGCAGTTCTTGTGGAACGAAGCAATAGGAAATTTCATATTGGACCATTAAATTTAATATAAAACCGGAATCAAGGGGAAATAATCACGTGACCTTGAATTCCCCATGTATGGACTCCGGGTGATATACGCCAGACATGTTAAAAAGAGACGTGGCACTCTGTCGGTTTTTAAAGCTATAGAAAATCAAGAGACAAGATATAGATAATTGGAAGGTGAAATATGTGGAACAATCAACATACAATAAATTAATTAAGGTGATAAACTACGTATATCGGATTTTTTCGATCAATTAGTGAAGGCAAAACAGAAGATCTATCAATATTAATAAGGTTTAAAAAAAAACGTGAGAAATAAGGATGCAGTTTTTCGACTTGTTAAAGTCCAAAACGCGAAAAAATGAGGGAAATGTTCCATCCTGTTTATTTATTGAGTTTCGATGAGATCAGCCTTTGAACGATGACCAGAAGCTATAAAACGAATCGGTTGAGTAATTTCCATAATTGTTAAAAACTTGATGAATATGCAAAGATTTATTTTTACCTCCCTTTTTTATTTCGTTTCAATTGAAGAAATAATAACTTGATATTGAAATTTGTTGACAAAGTCATGAGTTATGATTTGAGGGAAAAATAGACCGCAGTAGCGACGAGTGGGGGTAGGAGTAGGGGTGGTTTTCGGTGAACCCGCCAGCTTTGATTATAATGATTTATTAGGCACGTTTCCCAATTGCACACCCGCGAGATTTATAGAGCCTCATCTTAATCACAAAATTTCATTTTCCGAGACGGAACTCGCATAAAATCAGCATGCATCATAAGAAAACAAAGAAGATAACGCGGGGGGAAGACGCCGTTTAATCGAATTGCCCCCCGGATTAAACCCGGGAGATTTTTTTTAATTTACAAATCGAATCGACGCGTATAGGAATAATGACACATAAGGGAGACATTCTAATTAGTGGAAAAGCGATCTAAGGTCCTTAATGCCTTTATCCAATCATGGTGCGCCTCGCCATGCAAATATACCGAGGCCGGATGTCGGGAGGGGGACTTTTATGTGTTTCTGTTTGGTTGTTTGATTTCGTTTTGCATCTTTAATTATCGTCTTGAAATACTAAACGTACGCGGGCGTCAATGGCGCGTAACAAACTGACATTTCGAGTTTTGGGCTAATTGAATTTTCGCAGGATCGAACTGGGACCTCGCGCGGAAAATTTAAACTTTATTACTCGTTAGGCCCAGGGTTGACGCATCGATTTTACGGCTAACTTCGCCCTGAAGGCCTCGAATCATTATAAAAGGGTTTTCGAGAAAAATGCCCGATATACGTTTCGCCGGTCGGTGAACTATCAATCAGATTTTGTCGTTTTTCTATAACACCTTACAAATTTCCTTTCACCACGGATAATTTACGGATAAATCACAGAACAAGATGAGCTACTTTGTTTTTTGCTGAAAACATTTCAAACATCTAATATTATGTCGCTGAGAGTGAAAAATATCTCAAAAGTGCCTCCTCGAAATGTTCAAAAAGGACCAATGTTTCATCTTATTCTTGTCGATGTTGTGAATGCGGAAGAAGTTTTTTGAGATCTCTGTTTACTCCTTTGGTATTGTTAACCTGAAGCATGCTTTCCGCTGCTCAGACAACACGTTTTCCCGCGCCCCCTCAGGGAAAATATCGCCAGTGTATCTAGACGGTCTTCAATCGAGCGAGCCAAAATCCTAACCTAGAAAAAAGATCGAGCTGCTTGTTTTAAGGGGTAATTAATAGCGCCGTTTTGTTTGTGTGCGGCTGGGTTGTTCATAGCCATCCTTGACGTAAATTCAATAATACTGTAGTGTTATCTCGGGCGATAAAGCAGAATTAAAGACTTTGCGTGATTTGATATCGGTCTCGGTCCCCCCAACGTTTCGTCTTTGTTTTTCGACACCCCCCCCCCTCCAAACCGCCCCTTCTCGTGATCCACCGGTTTTTTTGGTCACGTTGGCTGAATCGCTTACTTGACGTAATTGACGGGAAAGTTAGAGTTCTCGGAAGATGACATTTCGGAAAAGGACTAGTTTATTCGATACTGCAGGGTGTTAAAAAAGCAGCAGATGATTCTGGTTGATAATAAATTCATTTCGCAGCATTGAGATTTTAATCTATATATATAAAAGAAAGATGTTGGTTACACCATTTATAACTCGAGATCGGATGGACTGTTTGTTATTAAACTTCATATATGAATTCGTCTACGGTCTGGTTATTATAAAATACAATAAAACTTTGAAAAAAAACGATGAAAATTTTACTTATACAGGAAATGCTTTTCCTCCTTTTGAGTAAGGCCACTAGATGTCGCTACAGTTACAGTTACGCTACCGCTTATTCGTTGGTACTTCATTTGATATTCTCCGCGTTAGATGACGATATAAACAAATAGTGTGTACAGTGACTATATTCCCTCTATAGTCACTGTAATAGTGTGTTATTTGAGTTGCCTACAACTCTGCGCTGTTGGGCAAAAGCAAAATGTCTTAGCGTAGGAGTACAGATGTCTAAAATGATTAGATTTCGAAAGTTTCGTTCTTATCACTTCAGATGGCGCTATTCACACATTATGACTGATGATTATTAGTTATTTTTATAGTTTTATTTAATCCAAATAACGTAATCGTGAAGGTACTATATTTGACATTATCACAATAAAATGACGATGAATTTGTTGAGGCTTTCGCGGCCATCGATTGATGTCATCTGTTCTTTTTTCGAGCATTTCGGTCGTCGTGGTTTGAAATGGTCGAAAAAAAAACATATGACATCAATTACCGTGTAATTTACATAGGGCTTATAGTACCATGAAAGGCTATTAACAGATCAAAAAGCGGTTGAATATCACAGTGAATTTTTATCGAAATTTCAAGTAAATCGGATTTTGGCGATGAGTTCCAATCGTGAATTGTCCGTTCTCATCTTTCCTAATAATTTTTGAAACGTTTTTGAATTTCTGTTTGGGTAATAAATATATTTGCAGAAATAACTGAATCCAAAATTGCCATTATTAGTGATTGACATATTATGACATATTATTTTTGTGTATCTGTTCTGTGTGATAGCTCATATCCATGGAAACATTTGACAGTTCAAAAATCAGAGTGGATTCGTGAAATCCACCGTAAGTATCATTAGGGCGGAACAAAGTTCGCCGGGCCAGCTAGTTCATTATAAAAATAAATACTAAGGTGTTTTCGTAGCTAATAAAAATCCTGTCGTATTTTCGTATGATCGTAAATCACTAATGGCCGTAGATGATCCATATAATAAGAATTTCTCGCCTTTCCACCGGCTGGCATGTCCTCAAATTCCGACAGATATTTCATCTGCCGTCCCAGGTTTCTCACTAGACGAAGATCGGATTTTTAAGTGTCCGTGTCAGGATTTTGAGGTGTTTATCGACTGAAGTCCCAGTCGTTTGGTTTATTTCAGTCCGTGTTTCTATTTCGGCCCCTTAATTGTTTTCTGAAGAGCGATCGAAGATGATTGATGCAGTCTGTGGACTCACCCACGAAATATCTGCGAGCAATTAAGGGTAATGTCCAACGTTAGTTGCATCGGAAGAGCAACAATATCAATTTACAACAACGGTCCTTCGGGCCGGATAATTAATTATGAGTGCATGTTTTTCTTCGGAGCTCCAACTCTTAGAAAATGATCTGCTTTTTTAGGATTCGCAGAGAAAAACCGGTACCGTATTATCTTACACTCTGGAACAAAGGGTTATTGAAATTTTCGCTGGGAGCCATACTTTGCTTTCATTTCGGCCTCGCTAATAGGGAAACCCAAAGCCCTTTCAATCATTTTCCCTCGCACATATCAGCTCACTTTGAATGCGAGCGTAAGGGCGTATAGGTTGACTGAGGAAGAAAAGGAACATGTGGAATTAAACCCAAGTCGTATTAAAATCCTGAAACTTACTATCCGCTTTGTTCGTTTAGTCGAATGATTACTTAATTTCGTTATTTACCGATTGGAAAATTTATGACATTTGATCGAATGAGGTTAATGTATTTGGTGAATAAACGAAGAACCGATCGATTAACTGCAATCATAGAAGTCCCAACGAAGCTATTATTGCATTTCCACCGTGTAGACGACACGTAAGAAAGAGCAATAAATAACGACATAAAGTTCTATGCTTATCTCTGCGATCGGCGCATTCTAAATAACTTATGCGTTTCGCCTATTCGACTCGCTTAATATTTGCCCTTTTAGAATATAATTTATAACAATCTTCAGGAATTCAGTCTATTCTCTATGAATATTCCCCGTATCTGTCCTCGGTGATCGCGATTCGCCAGATAGTGTAAAATAAGTAAGCGCTCGCTGTAAATTCCCTGATAAACCGCTTCTTAAACATGTTTAACTTATGTCAACCAAGCACGTATACACGGGCATTTTCGAGTACCTGGTATAATCCACTCGGCTAATGAAAACTCATTTCTAACGATATTTCCCGGGACGTTTTACGACTATCGGTTGGCAGCACGAGTTACCGAACGCCGCAGAATTGCTTTTCTATGTTCCGGGTATGTTGATCTGTCAACGATTCCTGTTTATGCCCGAAACAATATATTATTATGTTTTACTGAACACTGAAATCTTGCGCTCATATTGGAACACCAAAACATTGCAAAGAATCGTAGAGCGTCATGCAACGTTGCCGGATCCACCACATCGCGCCTTGGAAGTGGAGGTGGCTGTACGGGCGCCAATTTAGTATCGGTTCACCATTAATTCCATTATGTTCTCGCCTGAACGATTCGAAAATGATCTAATCTTCCCCCCCCCCCCCCCCCCCGAATGATTTACGCAATTTCCCGTAAAAAAGGGATATAAAATCAAAGAAGCGTAACTGAATTTCCAAAATCAATACGAGCCATGCCGTTGAACCTAGCTAATCGCGAATTATCGTCTATATACTCCGAAGAATCAAAGAGGAAACGGAAATAGTGTCCTTATCGCTCAATTCTTATCGACTGTCATTGTCCCAGACTGTTTGTACACACTATAAATTTTTTTGACAAATGTCGATGCACACATGCGTGAAATAAATGAATTTCTGCATTAACGAACGAAACAAATGACTGACGGGCGGATGTGCTTAATGGAGTATCGTTGTGAAGATATTTGCATTTTTTATTAGAACTAGTTCGGCTGAAAAGAGGCTCATGCATATTCAGATTATTCTTTCCGATGGTGATTAAACAATTGTTTTTACGGGCAATAGACGTTGTTCCTTCGCGCTTCACTTGATGCGGACGCTACCATAAAAAAGCACCTTGATCGCGCCCCATGGGACGCGGAGGTCAGGTGTAGATCGATAATCGCGAGGGGTTCCACATGGCGGCGTTCTTGGGCCCGCGCGATCCCCAAAGTCCGAGATTCGGATCACAATGCAATGTTCTTTCTCGACATGCTAAGTGCATCCGTTTCCCACTAATATCGCGTTCGCTCTCTGGAAGTCGTAAAAGATGATTCGCGAATAACCGAAGGCGATACGATCGTTATTTATACGAATCATAATTGATTCTTAGCATTGGATTATGACTAATAGCGTCTCAACAATTGGATAATGAGCGCGAAAGAATGAGTTATCTTGATTGGGTTCACTGATCGTGATTATAGGTTGAAACTTTTCGAGAAATGGATATTCTCACACATTCACATGTTGCGCAAGCTTAACAGCCGCGAACCCTGTATCAATTCGTACCTTAGACCGTACAAAGAGGAGAATTCGGGAATTGGTAAAGCCAAAATTTAGTAAATTTTAAATGATTGGAACGAAGATAGCATTTATCTCCACCATAGGGCTGGCCGTGCTAGCGCGTATTGTACGCGTTTGAATTTACTAGGAATTCGACATACATATCTTACATATTATGTTCAAAAAATAACTAACCTTCTATTAAACGGTGCGAAAACGTTTTTTTTTTCTGAAATAGACATTAAAAAACATTCAAATTTATAACCAGGGTAAGCGCTCAGTAGGCTGGCCGACCTTGTTTGTATCAAGCAACGACCGAATATCGAGATATTGCACTGTACCGTTCTATATTAAAGATGAATCGAAGGCATAAAGAGGTTTTGAGAGAGAAACGCGATTTTTCGGACATGTCTGCGACGGGGGAAGGGAGCTCGGCCGGTAAAGCATGTAATTACCCCAAGACTCCAAAGCGGATCAGACGACGAGATCGCATTAAAAGTATACAACAAAAACGGCGTAAATAACGCCTGTTAAGAACCGGTAAAGATCGACTTATATCGGAAAGATCCCCGGCGAAGTGATTTATCTTCCGCTTTTCTTCCGCCTAATCGGTTTACAGAACAAGTGCAGTTTTCGTCTAGAAACCTTTAATTCTTCCTTTGATCCCCCCCGTATCGTCCACCGGGTCCGTCGGCGGTAGCGTTTCTGAAAACAGGTGGTACTCACTTCTTTTTCTTTGGCAATTAGTTCGCTTTCGAAGCTGTGTCTGTCCATGCTGTTTCCTTCGGAATTTTCGCAGTTGTTCGTTGTGTTGTTTGATATTTGTTCCTTCAGCGTCGTGACTTCTTTCTCCGCCAGCGTCGCCCTCTGCAAAAAAACGTTTGAATTAGGATCGAAGTTTCAATGTCTAAGTTTATTACGGTGGTTACCCAAGACGTTAAGGGTGAGATTCCCCGATGACTCGAATATTAGATGGAACCCTCGCCACCTTCTCACCCCCCCCTTCCGAAAATGAGAGCGTGGAGTAATAAAAATTTCCATTCTGAACGTTATTTATGGCTTCGAAAGACATACGTATGTTAAAAAATGGCGGTAATATAAAGATTGCGTTATTCAACTGTTACCCGCGCGCGCGTTCAGCATTCCAAGGCCGTCTTATTATTCGAGATGTTCAATTTTTCGCGCCCCGGCTTTCTTATTACGTGAAATATGTTCATAGCTACCTTTCTATACCGCATAGAGTAATATCTCAATGTTATTATAAAAACAATAGCATCGCGAGCACGGGATCCGTTCGAGGCGGGGAGCGGCGACGCCAGTGGCGTGCCTCTTATCGAATCTCCGCGACATTCGTTGTCTACTGAAGAAATCTCGAGAACTGCAGCAGCTAGAAGTGAACTGATTGCACATTTTCCAGCTCTTTTTTCCTGAATAATCCGAATCTGAAAACAGATCCGGCCTATCGTTCATAGATTTTGAGTTATGAACGAAAATTGAGAGGATGCGATATGGTAACGCCAGCCTACTCATAATTCAACAGGTTCTTCCTAAATTGGGGGTACAAACGAAGAGGGGAGTTTCCTTGCGTAATTTCAAGGAAAAAAGTCCCATAAACATGGGGCCACAAACGTTTCGTTCTCGAGATACAGGGTGTTGTAGTCTGAATTTTTTTTAGTCTTTTCTCACAGTTTCTGCATTTCTGAAGATATTCAACTAACATGTGGTAAATATATTAAAATTTAGAGTTTGCATCAGGTGATACGCCAATTTCGATTGCAAATCTACAGGGTGATATTTTTTTTGGAACACTGTTCCCTGTTTTCCTCCAGAACTTTTTTTGGTAAGTCACTATTGGTTTGAAAAATTGTAGAAAGAAGCTTTGTTGTTATACTTAACTTTATGGTTTCTTGTAGTTTTGTCAGATCTACTACCGATTTCGAGAAAAAAATTTCGGACGATTGTGTGGAAATTAAAATTGTCAAAAAAAATCCAGTTAATAAAAAAAGAAATGTAATATATTTAGGTCTGTTTATCTGGCGGGCCCTGACTGACGTCTAACTCGACCAATCCACGAGTCACAATTCCCAAAATCTAACCTTACCCTTTTCTTTCGAAATTATTTTCCGTCCGGCCCGCAGCGATCGCCGCCACTGGCGCCGCGGTTTATTAACTCCGGGTAAGGCTTATGTACGCGAGGCAATATATTTTGATTTTTAATTCAAACTCAGACACCGAGTTTTATGATTATCAGTGGCTTCGTGTAGCTGATACAAAGTAATAATCATCTTTCTGCCACATAGAGGACGCCATTTCTCCCCCCTCCCTCTTCCCCATTCCGCCCGAAAAGTGAGGCAGGAAACGAGGCTTGGAAATGGAAAACCATAATCGGGGCACACTCGATTATTTTTGATATTAGACGTTGGATAAGGGGGGTTTTTGGACCCGTGTCATTTCAATTCGGGAACCGACGTCATGGATTCGGCAGAAGGTTAGAGCTGATGATGTTTTAGAAGGTTTCGAATCTAGTCTTCTTGGCGTGGAGGATAAAGGGGTGGCCACACTGATATTTCGAGATTTTTGGTTTGATTTTTTCTCTCCATTTGCCCATTTATCGCCGAATCTATCTTTATGTTTCGAACAATGGTCCTTTGAGCCGGAGTCTGGAATACGATTTATAAGGAATAAGGCGATGTAAGCTTTGAAATACACACTCTGAGGACGTCGTTTGGTTCTTATTTTTATTGATTAATTGAAATTATGGAACAAATGTGACGCCAAAATGAATCAGCAATTTCCTAGGAAGCTTTCTTGGGCATTGCATTCAAACAAATTCCGATGAATCCAACCTTAACCCACAAATTGACCATGAAAATCTATACATGCGGGACACACGAACCCGATGAACTTACGAAGGTACTCGCTCCTACACATCATCTGGAATCAATCAATGGCCTAATTGATTATCTGTCATTTTTATTGCCGTTCATAATCACGATTAGTCACGATCAATTGCGGAACCAGGGAACGTACCAGCTGCTATCGAAGACTTTTAATCGATCGGAATGGAATGAATCACCTCGATTCGTCCGAATCGAAACGGACTTTCGCCCCCCACCCCTTTCGCGCGGAACCGGCAACCGATTTTTCCCAAACTCGAACAATCGAAAAAAAGGGCCTGAATAGACAACGTATCGGATGACAGCGCTATGCAAATCGATCCGACTCGAATTAATAAAGCATGTCATTTGTCAGATGACAACAATAAAACAAAAGCCCGACAACGGTCGCCTACGCCTACTACGCGTCGTCCTTTCTTGTCCCGTTCGTAGAACTCGATATGCCCCGTGAAAAGATCGGTTTTTAGGGTTTCGAGAACAAGCGCTCACGTCAAAACGGCGACGGGGCTAACGCCGAAGATTAGCCAAGATTTTTTTTTTTGAGCGTCGGTTTCCTGCCCTTGCATACACGCGCGCGAGTAAAGGTGTGTGGGAGTCTAAGTACGGAATTGAAAAATAAAATAAGTGGGCATAAACGAAAGGATTGGCGTTCACACGCCATCTTCAATTAGGATTTCGAGTTGAGGGGACGACAAATGGCTATTTTGGCCACTTCCGGCTTATTTTGGCGAAGGTACAGGGTTGGAAAGGAAAAAATGTGATTCGTACAATAGTCCCATCAATCCCAACCTTTTCAGGAGTTCGTCAAGGTTCTGTTCGGGGTTCAGTATTTTTTATTCGATTCGTTTAGGTGTAGTTCTTTATATACGCCGATAACTATTCAAGTAGCCGTATCGGAAGCCAAAATAAACCTGAGGTCGTTTATTCGTGTCAACAATATAAAAATGTCTAGTAGAGCTCGTAGATCTAACTCTTGAGTAGTTATCCTTCTGGCAAGATCTCCGCAAATCGGGTGATTTTATAGGCAGAATGCCAAAGTTTGATCAATTTTATGGAAAATATGGATACCAAGCTACACAGCGCAAAAAAATTAACGCACATTCTGAAAATCTCAATTTTAATGAAAGTTAACTTTTTTTTATGTTCTCTCTGGAAGGTTTTGAACGAAACGAGACACATTAAATGGAAGAAAAATTCAGGATTTCACCGAATCTTATGTGAAAGAAGAGAAATGAACAATTTTCAAAATACTGAAATGCTGATAAGTGATTTAATACTAGGTATTTCCACCCCTTGCGTTAAAAACAGCTCGGCAACGACGGTTCATACTCAAAATGAGTGATCTTAAAATGTTCTGATCTAATCCTTCCCAGATTTCTCCGAGTTGGATTCCTAAGTCATTAAGAGTAGCTGGATGATTTTCTGAACTTCTCAGCCTTTTATTGAGGTTGTCCCAAACCTGCTCAATCGGATTGAGATCTGGACTTCTTGCTGGCCATTCCATTCGAGAGACTTCAACCTCTTCAAGGTACTCCTGAACGATGGGGTCTGGCATTATCGTCCATAAAAATGAAATTTTCACCAATGTATGGGGCAAATGACACTACATGCTCTTCAAGAATGTTCCTTATATACTTATCAGCATTCATAGCTCCATTATCAACGACCACTAGGTCTGTGCGAGCAGTCAAAGATATTCCACCCCATACCATAATCGATCTTTCCCGAAACCAGTAGTTTTCAGGAAATTGCACTGAGCATATCTTTCATGTGGACGTCTGTATACAAGGGAACGTCGATCACAATGGTAGAGGCAGAATCTAGACTCATCTGTGAAGAGAACTCTTTCCCAATCGGCCTCTTCCCAATGGATATGCTCTCTCGCAAAATCCAAACGCGTCCTTCGATGGGCTGGGGTAAGAGCTGGGCCTCTTGCGCGACACGAGGCCTTAAATCATATTCTCTGAGGCGATTTCTTATTGTCCGAGTGCTAATTCGCACCTCATGAGTTTGCTCAAGCTGATTTTGAAGAAGGCGAGCGGTTGCAAACCGTTGTCTCAACGAAGAAACTCTCAAGTAACGTTCTTGAATGGCAGTTGTTACCCGTGGTCTACCCTGTCCTGGTCTTCGGACATTCATACCTGTCTCCATGAATCGCTGCAACATTCTAGACACACTTGTATGGGAAACTCCAAACCTTTCTGCAATTCTTGTGTATGTCCACCCTTCTTCTCGCAAAACTACCGCTTGGGCACATTCCTCTTGGGTCAAATTGCTTGTTTCGCGTTGCATAGCGATCGAGTATAGAAAATCAAACGAAAGAAAAACTATTGATCACTAGAATTGATCGAGAACAACTGATTTTAGAATGGAGCCAATACATTCAAAATCTGATAATATCATCTTTTTTTATTCCTGCTGGGAAAAAACATCTGTATTGAAGAAAAACGTTGAAAGTGGATAACATATGCATGCATAATTCTGATAAAAATAATTATCATTGAGAACACCTTCAGTTGTAGAATAAATTTGAGATTTCCATAATGTGCGTTAATTTTTTTGCGCAGTGTAGTTTCTTAAGATTGTCGTCTCCATATAAAAATGACAACCAACTCCTCCGATGTTTAGATTACGAATTCTGGGTCATCCCGCGTATCTCTGAGGATGCACGGCAGGTGTACAATAGAAACGTGTAGATCGGGAGAACTTCCCGAACGCACCAAGCGTCGTTCTGAATCTAAAACCGTCCAGACGCCACTTATAACTTACATATCAATAATATCCCGTGTCTAACGACGGAAGGTGAGCCTATAGATGACTGAGGTTGACACATGTAACGTTTTAAGAACCTCCGAAAATAGCGCACGGAATAATGGTAATTACACGATTTGGAGATGTCATCTCGCTCCCCCGGTCCACAAAAAAACGCCGATTTCTATCTATTCACAGCCTGTAGCGTGTAGAGGAACCGATGATTTAGTGACAGTTTCCGGCGTCGCCATTAGACAGTACGATCCAGATGTGTCGCGACTGGTAAAAAACGAACGTATCGAACTGTCTCCTCTTTCCCAGCCGATGCTCTCGATAGATGACTGAAAAAAAAAACCCTGGAGTTCTTCCTACCGATGGTATGTCGTACATGTGTTTTTAATATTCCTGATGGTCGTTCCCATGTCTATAATTTTCGACAGATAAACTTTGGGGACGCGGTGGTTGAACGTTTAAGAGGAGGCTTGATTGATTTAGCTGTTGGAGATGGATTTAACCATGTTCTACTTCTCTCCGAAGTCTCAAACACCCTTGGTTGGGGACTTCTGGTTGTTTTAATATTGCGATGTTTGTTCTTGAGGATTGTTCAGTGAATGTCAACCGGATTTGGTCGAAAGATGGTTATTTTTCAAGTTTGAACCATTGAGTTTGAATATACATAGAGGTACATCGCCCTTGAACGATTTGATGCAAAAATTTTCGGCAGTTTACTGCCAAATTTAGTGGCGGCACATAGTGGCTACTAAAGGAACTATCGAGGGAACTGTAATCTGCTTCCTATTCATTTACAGAAATCTGTAGGACATTTATTTTCCTCTAGTTCTATGAATCATAGGCAAAATTAAGTGTCGTCATCGCATTCGGCTTAGGAAATAGTGCGTCATAGTTCAGCTACTCACCGCAAGATGCGAGATTAAAAATTTTCGATTCTCTGAAACACACTTATCCATCTATGAACCGGTGTCGGAAATACACTAAAATCAGCTTCAAATCGATCAAGAGCGATGTACCTCTATGTATATTTAGACTCAATGTTTGAACTAGACTCCAATCACTCTTATTAAGTATCCCGGATGGCCAAGATTTAGATTCATCGAGTTTATTTACTTGAAACTGACGCCGGTTGTCAAATAATGTCAAATAATTCTCAGAGACGTTGTCAATGCTAATTTTTACTCTGCTACATTTTCATACTGGAGTATTCCAAGTTGAGCAAAAAGGTATTTAAATGTCTTCTGTAGCCTTATTTCTTGAGAATTCTGAAAAGTGGGGAATTCCATAGGTCCGTTTGTTCGTTTAGAAGTTTTTGTGTCGGGTTATTCGAGTACTTTTTTTTTCGAATGAACTATCACAAAGTAACGGACTATTCTGTCCATTATTTTTCAGCGAAATTTCAACACTCGATTCTTGATTTCCGTACAAGAAAATAGCATAACTGAATCTTCCAACCGTGTTTATATACGTGAAATGTTTCCAGTATCAACAGAGAAAAAAGTTTCTTCAATATTCGTCAGGTCTTTGGAATTATTGAATTCACACAATATTTTTTCAAATTAATTTTTTCCCAAAGTAAATGAAAATGTTGATAAATACGCAATTACTACGACCTCTATGTAGGAAGGACAAAGTTGCGGTTTTTCAAGTTTCTTTACTTAAAATTGACGCAAGTTGGCATTCGTGAAATGTCAAATAATTCTCAGAGACGTTGCCAATGCTAATTTTTACTCTAGTACATTTTCATACTGGAGTATTTCATGTTGTCCAGAAAGGTATTTAAATGTCTTCTGTGGGCTTATTTCTTGAAAATTTTTAAAAGTGGGGAATTCCATAGGTTCGTCTGTTCGTTTAGAAGTTTTTCTGTTGGGTTATTCGGGTACTTTTATTCTTTTTTCGAGTGAACTATCACGAAGTAACGGACTATTCTGTCCATTATTTTTCAGTGAGATTTCAACACTCGATTCTTGATTTCCGTACAAGAAAAAAGCATAACTGAATCTTCCAACCATGTTTATGTACGTGAAATATTTCCTGTATTCACAGAGAAAAAAGTTTCTTCAACATTCGCCAGTTCTTTGGAATAATTGAATTCACATAATATTTTCTCGAATTCATTTTTTTACCAAAGTCAATGAAAATTTTGATAAATACGCAATTACTACGACCTCTATGTAGGAAGGACAACGTTGCGTTTTCATCTAACAAGAAAATTACGCATTCAGGAGGCGAGAAGACGCAGATAAATCGCAAATCAGAACGAGTTATATCCCAATCAAATTTCAACCACTCCACAATCCCATTATGGCCCAAGAATCCTCCCCGAATAAAAATAACCCCCTCAGAGTCCTCTCTGCTAATTACCCCCAACCGCCGCCTACTTATCCAACTCCTCGTACCGAAAGTATCTCTCACTAGCTACAAATTAAAACAATTCCCCCCCCGTTCCTCCTGTCTCTTTCCGGGACTCAAAGCGTCCTGCCTAATCGAAAATCTCGAATGGCGTTTCATCCACGACAAATAATCAAGAGGAATTTATATTGAAATATCCGGATACCTCTTCATTAATTGCGCGGACCGGATAGGTAGTTGATATTGGATTTCTGGAGCTAATCGAATCAACAGTCGTTTCTTCAGTTGCCCAACTTCGATATGTAGGGGAAAAACGCGTAAGAGAAGCGTATGGGGTATTATATTCCCCGTGAGGTATTCATGAGTACTAGGTGTTACGTAGCGCCATCTAGACGACACGTGGTGAACTAACTCAGTTTTACGCGGATGCGAAGATGTGGGGACGAAATACGAGGCGTGGAGGGATGGGAGAAGGGAAGGGTTGACGAATTCATACCGAACATTCTATTGTAACCCCGTACTTGAGATATTATTATTAGATTTTCGGCTTCCTCCCGCCATTTTCAGACCTAATCGAATTACCGTTCCGATTCGGAAATCAGACGTCACTTCTTCCGATACCCCGGCAGGATTGGGTTTAATTTATTCGTGATTCGCGCCCCCCGCGCGCCTCTCTTCAATTTCACCCTTTCGCGGATGACGCTGATGTCTTGCTCGTAAAATGTGACGTGCCAGTCTCAGAGATCGACAGGCTCGATTCGGTAATGACGTTAGGAGTCGCTTCACAAGCCTCCCACGTCCCGAAGGAAACGTTTGGCGGAGTTTCCAACGCATTAATTCGATAGATGGCGCTGCCGTCTTTATTGATACTCATCACTTCGATCCTTTCGAATATATAAGATACGGCGGATATTTGGGATGAAGACGTAGAGAAAAAACTTCAAGAGTTAATCCTTACGGGGGAACAAGATGGCGTAGCAATTTGTGCCGCCTAGACGAATTTTCAGCGAAGGGTGTTGGAGGAAAACGAAGAGGAAATCCAGTTGGCGGACTAGACGGAAGCAGGAAGACGAGTCGAATCAAAAAGTAAGATACGACACATACATGCAGCGCCCCTGACGGGGATTAATGAAATTAACAGATAGAATTACTTTGGACCGGATGCCGCACGGCGAATGCCGGAGTAGGTACTTTTGCGCGACGCTACTTTGTTTCGTTTCGGGGACGCAGGGCCGGCGTCAGGCCCGATTGAAGATGGATTGTCACACAAAAAACAATTCTTTCTGAGATATTTTTAGAATATCGAGGAAAATATGAACAAAATATTATTGCTTACAAACTAATCTTCAAGAAAATCGAAGAAGGAATTTAATCGCCTCAATTTCAATCGAAAAATATGAACTTTGAGGTATTTGCAGAAAATGGTATCAGGCACGTATTTGGCTCAATTTTTTTCAAATGGCCATATCTCTGGAGGGAAGAATGAACTCATTCAAACAAATAAAAGAAGATGTACTTCATACAGTGAGAAATAACAGTTTTCGAAAATAATAAAAGTCAGAAAAGAGTCTATCGAAATTAGTTTACAATAGCGAATGTACAAATTCCTGGATGTCCTCATATGGTCTTCGAAACTTTGCCACTGTGCATTGTTCAACCTTATTCAATGCCGGTGAAGTCCATCCCTGGCGGCTTTCGGGAAGCATGGACGAAGAGTGAGCGGGTCGGAGAAGCCCTCATAATTTCGTTTGCCATTAAAGGAAAGTCTCCATAATGAAATGAACGTTCAGATCACGTCTGCATACCAAGTTTCAATAGTTTTATACGTAGGGACTATCCAATTTTCAATCGGGTTTTAACTATTAACTTTATTATCTCTTCCTGTTAATGGCGCAAAACTCAATTGTTTAATCTAATGGACAGTCTGCTGGTCCATTTACGCATTTAAGAGACACTTTGGAATATTGGTTAATATCTGCCAGTAGTTGAGTCGGTGGTGCACACATGTCTACGTCCGACATTAGAATCCGTATTGGAGGACGGGACCGTTATGTCGATTCTACGGATACGACGTCGTTTGGAACGTTCTAATGGGGCCGGGAGACGAACCCATCTAGACAATTCGAAGTTGGAATCGCCGAACCGATCCCGAAAGTTTTCCTCCAAAAGGTCTCATTTTCACCGGAAACATCCGCCTTTCGAAAGATGAAATGCCAATTTTTGACAGATGTCATATGTCAGTTTTGACAGATGACATATGTCAGTTTTGACAGATGACATATGTCATTTTTGACAGATGTCACAAGTCCATTTTGACATATGTCATTTTTGACATTTTGGTATTGAAACTAAGAATAGAGGCTTTTCAGTGCGGAATATTGGGCTGCATTGTCGGGAACTCAGTTGAAAACTGCTCATCAGCGTTCATTATCCCTACGACCCCGTCCTTGTCGTCGAGCAATCGATGTATCTAATAATGTGTACAGTTTTGTCGCGGAGGATTCGTTGGGCCTCGATAATAATGGATTCCCTCCCATTATCTCGAGGATGACGATATAGTTATTGACATTTAGTAATTAATAATCGATATTCGGGATCGCCGAAGCGTGTGCATCGCCGTTCATATAGCTCGGGTCCCCCCTTGCGATGATGCCCCGATACAAATTAATAATATTTGACAGTGTTCCCGAAGACAAAAGCAATTCCAATATGCATTTGTAACGTCTGAACAGATCCACACCGAGATCGGGATCCGAACAGAAAACGATCACGTTAATTTTATCGTATTGGATGCGGATTAGAATCGAGGTTGATGCACCCCTAGAGGAGCGAACCCTTTCTTCATCGAATTCACCACTTTTAGGACATCATGTGATGGGTCAGAGTGAGAAAGAACGAAAAATACATGTCTTCTATTATATTTCTGCACGAATGATAAACCCATAGCCGTCAAACATAAAACTGTTAAATATGACAAGCTGCGGTTTTTCGATGTCCGTCATAGAGCTTGACACTTGTCAAATTTTGTTTTCTTCACTTCCTACCAATGGCCTTTTGTAATTGTAATCTACCATCTATACTGATCTACATATTACATAGATCTATCAACAAGGTAGATCTACGCGCTCTACTAGTATTACTATACTAAAATGGCAACTCTGTAGACCGACCCGAGGGAATCTATCGAAAAAGTGGGTCCAGAAAAATTCACCCATAAAACTGTTAAATATGACAAACTGTGGTCACAGAGCTTGACACTTGTCAAAATTTTTTTCTTCTTCTTAAAACCGATGTCTCCTTTTACTTTTAAAAGGGCGATTTTAAACTCGATAAAACTTTTTTCACAGACATCCTAGCCGTGATGTAAATATACGAATCGAAAAAAAAAAATTCAAGGCAAAATAGCTCGGTATTCATATTTTCCATAATTTCCCCATTTCTTCAGGAAAATTGATCGAACTTTGACATTTCGCCAATAAAATCACCGATTTGAAGAGATCTACCGATAAGGATAACTACATGCTTGTTGGTAGATCTAGGGACTCTACCAGTTAACTGATAACATTATGAGTTTGATACTAGTACCTTTACGAAAAGCATGGTCTTATGACCCATAGGAGTTCGTCTTGATCTCTATTGTTCTCTTGCTGATGCTCAAAGTGATCCTTCAGAGATCTTCTCGATGATTTGATGAATCAAGAGGTTGCCTTGATGACCACAACACAATGTCGTGAAGGTCGAAATGAAGACTGCAACAGAAGGTTTGGATCTGGCGTAAGGCGACCTAGGGGGTTATTTTCCGGCGTGGATTCCCGATCATCCATTTCGGCGGTTCTTGGACGTCATGCGAACGCAGGGGTCCCTATAAAAGGGTTTAATTGGGATAGGGGAGCCACCCTTCCACTTCTAATTACTAATCGAAGGGTTCGATCGGTCTCCGTATATCTGCATATCGTCAGAAAACCCCAGCGTGAAAAGTCGGAAAAAATTTTCATTAGTCCGTAGATGCTCGCGAATCAACAAATCCAATCATACCGACGTTGAATAACTCATCAAACACCTCATTTCCGCCCCCTCCATCGCGTCGGACAAATTAGAAAGTATAAATTTTTTATTAATTCGAGAGAGCGACTCTATCGGATCGCTTCAGTTAATAAACGAGGTGAGTTTCTCCCTTTGCGAGAGGGTAACCCCATCATCCATTGAGGAATTTTGTCACTAGTCGAACTCTTTGATAACTAATTAGAGATACGATACCGTCGACGATCCTCCCTTATTTCGTACTACTCCAACCCTTTTATATTTGGTTCTGAGGACGCCACCCTTTTCCTTTTGCGACAGACGACTCTCTCTCTCCGCCGCTCGTCTCCCGTCTGTCGGTCACGTTTCCCGATATCCGCGTTTGATCTCGATAAAAATTACTTTAAAGCGGGGCGCCTCCATCTCTCCTCACTCCCCCCGTTTATCTCATACTCGCTATTATATTCATATCGTTAGGGAGGAAGAGTGGGCCCCATTATGTCGCATTGAAATTTTGAGGGCGACCGTCTCTTCCTCTGAATACCTCAGTCTGCGTCGTTTCCATCATTTCGACACATTTACACAGTATATTTTCAGAACTCAATCGATGATATAACCACTAGGATATAAGTTGATTTGGAGGGGCGTATTGGGTACAGTTGAACGGGTAGCGCCATCTATCGACAAGTCCTCTTTCGATCGAAGCCAACAGCCCCCGAATGCATTTTACCGTCTTTTGATCAATACCGGACGTCAATCGCGGCTGAGGAGCCAATTAAAACCACAACTCTACGGCTTGTCTGTTAGGGTTAACGATCGGGACTTGAATTTTTTCGGCCTTTGGCCATAGGCGAATATCTCCGTTTCTCCCTGCGTCCATTCATCCGAGCCAAGAGCCCGAATTCATATTCGGCGATAATACGCCATATACGGCTCTCCCGGCTAATCAACGGAGTGAATGGGGGGTAGGTTTAGGATCGCGACCCCCCTAAAATCGGCCTTCTTCGCATTCCCGAATTTTCCGCGATTACCCATCTCGAGTGCGCGTTTCAATACGTCCGACAGCGGCGTGCTCTTCTATATCAAGAGTGCGCACACTTTGCGGCGAAACAAATGAATAATTGCCGGCCGACTCGAAATATATCGAAATTCGGGCTGTTCTACCACCGGCGGGGACGTCTATCCCGTTCTTTGATTCGGTTAAATGGCTCATGACGATCGAGAAGGCCTTGGAGAGGAGAATGAAAAGACGCTTTTATCGGGACGTACCCTTGAACCGATTGCCTCCGTTCAGGAGGCACAGAACGAGACACTGAAGTTGTTCCGAATATGTGAATTCATATCGTCATTTACAAAAGACGCCTGTTATACTTTTGTTTGCTTCAACGTCATCTAGTATATGACGTCAGTTTTTTAAAATGGATCCAAGACACTCAAACGATTAAACAGTGTTCATAGATTAGATTTTGAATTTTATATGACACTGACTGTCATATATCGTCATTTATAAAAGACGCCTGTTATACTTTTGTTTGCTTCAAGAACATCTGATATATGACGTATGTTTTTCAAAATGAATCGAAGAAACTAGAAAGACTCCAGTGTGCATAGATTTCATCTTGAAAATGAACGATCGCTGTATTTTATATATGACACTGACGTCATATATCTTCATGGATACCTTTCGTTAGAATTTGTCTGTAAATTTTCCTGGAAAATACAATAAAACACTCCCAATTCGATGCTAAAGTAATTGTGGGAATTAAGCTCTTCGTATATGACACTAGTGATTCCATAATTGTCGTCATATATCTCTCAATTAATTTACGATATGTATCAATTTCTCATCCACTTCCTCGCAAGAATGACGTTCAGTAACTCGTTATATATGACTTCAATGACACGGAAGATACAAATACTTATAAATACTACACGATTCCCAGATGAATTTCGACATTCAATTTATGAAATATATGACACCGATCAAATATACGTACTTTCTGTTCAACATTTAGAAAACCTTTCCTCGAAAAACCTGAAGACACCATTAATTTATAATTGAAGCAGTTGTGGCAGATCTATATGACACTCTTAAGGCCTCTTGCAACGACAGAGAATTCTCGCGAGAATTTTCTGTCAAATTCACTGACCGAAAATTCTCTGCCGTTGCATACTACTTTCGGTAGAATTCTCTGTGGAATTCCATTGTTCCATCGTATGCATCGGCAGAGAATTCTCGGTCAGTGAATTTGACAGAAAATTCTCGCGAGAATTCTCTGTCGTTGCAAGAGGCCTTTAGAGAGTCTTAGAGTTCATAGATGACGATTAGGTCCTTGTTTATTTGTTTTCGTTAGGGGTTGATAACTTTTCATGGATAGATTCATTGAAATTCACCAATTCAACTTGCAAAAATGACGTTATATATATATGACTCAAATGACACTGAACATATAAATTCTTAGATATACAGGATGAAACAGATTTACAACTTCTGAACTTCAAATTCATTTTGGAAGCTAACAGTGACAGTTATGTCGTCATTGACGGTTTTGAAATGTTGTAGTCATATATTTCAGAGACTGCTAATTCGTATTCAAGGAAAATTTTGGAAATTTTTTGTTGTGTTTGTGAAATATGAAGCACGTAGTGCACCAGGAATGTTTCGAATATATTAATTGAGTTGAGTATACCTGGATCGAGTGACTTGTCATGTGCACCTGCCGTTTAAATTGTCGGAGGAATGTTTTGTTTATTTTAAAGATTGTTAACATGTGCCATTTGGCTCCTAGCGTGCTATATTTTATCCAGCAAAATTATCCCTGCCTCATAAATCGATACCGAGGCCTCAATTCGTACCGATTCGACAAGAAACAAAACACGCTGTATCGTTTTCATGAAACAATTAACCGCCAACAGGTCTCGGCCAACTCGATGTGGAATCGAATGCCAGATATTATAAGGAGAGAATATATAGATCCATTATGTATTATAATTTAACCAAGAAAACAGTCTGAAGCAGCCTACATTAAAAAATACATCACTCTTTCACATCGGACAAACACAAAAAGGTCCCTATTGTCGTCTGAGATTAATAAAGCGTAGGTGGCTGCGAACGCTCTACCTTCACGTCAACGATACCCGGCAGACAAGAACACAGATACGCTCTTGTGTTGTTCTGTGTCTCCGAACGCAGACCGAGTAGGTGTACGATGTTATGGAACTTATGAATCAGTTTAGGCGTGGTGCTTGCACGCCGTCTCCTTCTGTAGTCTGAGAGGCTGCGGAAAAATCGAAGCTGATTGAATTCTATGTCTCGATTTTATCTCCCCTTGAATTATCGAAAGTGATTTTTTAAAATGTCGAGAGGTTTTCGAGTCGAACCATAGAACATCCGTCACTTTCATAACCATAGATAACGAGCATAGAACTCGCGTTCTTCTTCCAATAAGTCCTGGTCAAGATGTCTAGAAGGCCATCTGTTACAGTTGCTCCGTCTAACAATTGAATTACGTGCATATCGGATCATTTAGCACACTAGACAATATCGTTTGATCTGGCCTGGAGGATTGTTTACGTAGACCTTGATGGATTCCAATAATTCGCGTTGTGACAATCTTGCCTTACTTAGCATTCGACAAACAATAAGAAAACTATTTAGAAGGAAAACAAAAGCGGATCGTTACAACATCGTATTCTCATTTCGCTGACAGGCGTCATATCAGATTCCGTGAAATCTTATATTTCTTTATTATTAAACAGAGTAGACCTTGACTTAGATTCCCGAAAGGAAAAACGAAAGAAATGTTTGGAATAGAATAAAATTCTTCGATGGGTCCACCTGTTGTTCACATGTCGTTTCTATGATTCCCCTTTTCGCCAAACCCGACTCGGAGCCGATAAACCATGAAAAACGAACCGATAATAACAGACCGAGATCCAGAGATCTAGTGGCATGGAACAAGTCTCGCATTCTTTCTCACACGGCCTTCTGCGGTTTGTTTAACATATGGTTTCTTTAACGAATCGGTGAAGGGGGTGGTTTTTTACCGATATCGACTTCTGGAGTGTCTTAAAACAAATGTCTCTGGGGCAGAAATCGAACGGTTGCGGTGCCATCTGCTATTTATTAGTTTGGAAATTGAAATGTTTACGACTTATTCGGTGGTGTCTATGGTTGGGGCTGTTTTTTCGTCGTCTGGCACATTTATACACATGCGGGGTTTTTAGACTTCCGAGATTCGGTTCTCAAGGAAGTCGATTATACTGAATTTCTCCCCATTTTAAAATTCTCCTAGAAATATCACTTTCCTCATGCTCTAAAAAGGTGTTTTCTCTATTTCAGTATCGTAATGAGTTCACTACAGTACTAAAAACAGTGCTGTAATGAACTCATTACAGCATTGTTTTCAGTTATATTTTTCGTTTTTTGGTTGCCAGCACTGGCTTCCGCTCCTTTCAATTTTCAACGCACGTCAATTTGGAAATGTCAATTTCGCAACAGTCACCAACTGCCAAGATACAATACAAAAGTCACTAGGATGAGTTTTTTATTGAATTTCAACAGTATTTCACGAAATTTGACTGAAATAGAGAAAATATCGTCTAATACTCGTTGCAGAATGCAATTCCAACACTCATGCGTTCGAAAACTCGCTCCTTCGTCGCTCGTTTTCGAATTTCGCATTCGTATTGGAATAGGAGCCCATTCTGCAACTAGTTTTAGAATATACTATTTTTGCACTAGTGCTGTAAATGATGTCTTAGTTTAGCTTCTTGTCTATATACGAAAACTCTTTGATTAATAATGAGATTATTATGTTATATTATATTTCAAAAATTACGCCAACAAAACAACATCCCTACAATTTTCGAGGCCCTCTCGATAAAAAGATTTTTTCCCTAGTGTCACTAGTGCTAGAAAGACCTATGACAGTTGAGTCAATTTTTCTTTGACAGCTATAAAATATTTTACACATATTTCCTTGTATACTCCATTCACTTTTATAAAATATCTCGATTGGCCAAGATTTAGGTTTATCAAGTTTTTTCACTTGCAACTGACGCAGGTTGGCACTCATGAAATTTCGGCAATGTCAAAATAATTCTCAGAGACGTTGCCAATGCTAATTTCTATTTACTCTTTTTTAACTTTGTGAATGGAGTTAGTCCTTCTAAGGTTCAACTGTCATCCAGGTTTCGTGAGACTTTTATTTAAAAGTCTTCTGTTGGCTTATTTTTTGAGAATGTTGAAAAGTGGAGAATTCCATAGGTCCGTTTGTTTGTTTAGAAGTTTTTCTGTCGGGTTATTCGAGGAATTTTATACTTTTTTCGAATGAACTATCCCAAAGTAACGGACTATTCTGTCCATTATTTTTCAGTAAAATTTCAACACTCTTGATTTACGTACAAGAAAATAGCATAACTGAATCTTCCAACCATGTTTATATACGTGAAATATTTCCAGTAGTAACAGAGAAAAAGTTTCCTCAACATTCGCCAAGTCTTTGGAATTATTGAATTCACATAATATTCTCTCAAATTCATTATTTTCTCAAAGTAAATAAACACTTTGATAAATACGGAATTACTACGACCTCTATGTAGAAAGGACAACGTTGCTTAGTTATCTGACAGGAAAATGACAATAACCTAACATTTTCGAAATATACACGGAGAAATGTGTGAGAATGTCATGGCCAATCGGGATACATTATAAAAGTGAATCACGTATCTCAAAAATTGTTCTCCTCTCTATTGAACATAAACTTTTCAGCTCATGGAATTGGTTCTGAACATTCTGGTGGAAGAAGAGGAATTCAAGGCTGGTGTGCTAAGGGATCTCCTGAATGTCATTCACAGCTTTAGCCATCGAAGGACCATGAGCGAAAAATGAAGAATTTGATGCGTCAATGTGAGTGACTTTTAGGGTCTCAGGTGGTGGCTAATTTCAGGTAAATTGACATGACAATGTCAGAGAGGTTCTCGAGACAGAGAAAGATCGACCGGTGCTTCGGGTAAATCCGTCGCTAGCGTTTTTCACCTTTTCTTAGATCGAAGAAAAAGAATAATTGAAATATGCGCCAATAATTGCGGAAACAGTATGAGCCAATAAATGCGGAAACAGTATGCGCCGATAAATGCGAAAGAAGCATGCGCCAAAAATTGCGTTAGCGGTGGCGTTTCTTTTTTTCAGCTTTTCTAAGGTCGAGGAGAACACTTTGGCCTTTTTAGGGCTTGGGTCCTAAGGGATCTTCTGGATGTCATTCTCAACTTTAGCCATCGATGGAAGCAAGAATTTAAAGCATCAATGTAAGTGACTTTAAGGGTAATTGGTGGTGGTAAATTTCATGTATACTTCCCAGTGATGGCGATATTGTAAGAAATAATCGATCGCTTTTTTGAACGCAAAAACGAGGTATTTACTTATTTTGCCAAGCGTGAGGTAACAGGATCTTTTCCGCCCTAGTGATCTAATAAACTGTTACTGCACTAGAGGGCGGATATGAGAAATCTTCAATTTTGATGCAGATTCCCGTGTAATTTGTCACGCTTAAACAAATAAGGTTTATTTTTGGTTTAATATCAGTATAATCAGAGTAAGAAACGGATAGAACCATAGAAGAGAAATTTTCAAGGGCTCCTTCGATTTCGATCGCGACCTTCGTCGACGACTGTGAGAATCGAGCTCGCGATCGCGATGAGAAATTTTCTAGGTATTCAATTTTGCAACACTATCAAAACATTATCGTCGTGTAATATTAGAAATTGTTGTTATCGCTGCCGATTCCACGCGTTCTCTCGGATCACGTTCGATATTTTTCTTAAAAAATAATGGGACGATAGTTAGCTGGAATCGAGATAAAAGAAATCGTTGCGACACTCGATCATGATCCGTAATTAAATATACTTGGGATTAATTTGGAATGCACGTGAGGTTGACCCGAGAGACTAGTTCCGCGGTTCGTACGTCAGGTGGCGCCACGTCAGCAATATTTTATTTCGATCGTTGGGAATCTTCGATTGGATGTGCGAAATATTTTTCTCCTTATTTATTTGTATTTTATTATTTCAAAGGTTCCTTTTGAAAAACATGAAATAAGTAGCCTTCTTGTTTTGTAGAGGAAGTTTACTCAGTGAAGATTTTTGTACTTTTTTTTTTTGCCGATTCGACTTTTGTATATACAGCGGCGTGTGTTTCCGCTGGTGGACCCGGGCGCGTTGAATCGTCGCCATTCCGCCCGGCTTAACGCCCGCCGTAATCGCTTTACAAGTCGGCGTAAACACCCCCTAACGCTTGCCGTAACAGCGTTTTGTACGTGTGCGTACATATCGGATCGACAGCGGCCCGAACCGATGGATGACAATTGACGTGACAAACAATCGACGATCGGCGTCTCCCCCTCTGCCGTATACCCCAACACCTGTTAACGCCACTTTAATAATGCACCATCAATTGCAGGGCCGTTCGATGACAGGCCCGGATATCGGTAACTGATACGAGTGCGGCGTCGGGGGTTGATTTTGGAGGGTCCGGTGACTTTTCGCGGCTCTCTGATTCGGACGTAAACATTTATGGAAAAAAGGGGGGTGGGGGTAGGTGGCGAGGATTGACGGGATTGAAGGTTTACTGGTATTTTTACGGATCGCATAACGCGTATTTGAACGCGCGTGAAATTTATTTTTCAACCGATTTTTATGTTTGTATTACTGTCCATATTTGTTTTTTGAGCATAGATCGCTAAAACCTTGTTGAATGAAGTGTTTTTCCCCTTTAAAATGTGAATAATGCGTCTGCTTACTTTTACATTTGTTGGAATTCATCAGGTAATTGTTACAGGCCGTGCGCGTCAGTGGAAGTGCGTCCGCATTAGAAAAGTCCGAGCGAGCCGTCGTTGACAAGCGATAAGACTCGCTGTCATCGTATCACAAAGCAGTGAAGGTACGATCGACGCGTGGCTACTGACGCGCTTTAGATACTGTATGGAATTGAAGATATACACTGTTGGAAAATCTCAATAGTTACGCAAAATTCTCAGAAATTATTACGTATCATTGAAATTGTTGTTCAGAAATGAATTTATCCAGTTATATAAGGAATTAGACCTAGACAGAAGTGAATCTTTTAAAATAAAAATTTTCATCTCTTATACAGGGCAAGTCTTCGAATTCTATATTTTCTTAATGTAGATTTCAACATTCGGCTTCGTTTGAAAGATACAGGGTGTCGAGAATTCATAAATTTTCTCTACATATGGTGCAAATGAATACCTTTTCCGATTAAGTCAAACCTAGTCGATTGAGACCTTAGGGCCTTAGACTACAGAAAGAGTCGCGCCTTTCAATAATAAATAGTGAAGCCAATTTTCAAAACCATCAGAACTAAACAGGGTGATTGTATTACTACAGAATGAAAATGTAGTGGACACTTTTGCAACGTTGTGACGTTCTTTGAATTCTCTAATAAATAAAATCTCAATCAAAATGGAAAGTTAATTCATTTACTTATTTCTGCATGAATGTCAGCAATGAGTATTTGTTTCTTCAAATATCGTGAATTCTTCACATTACTTTTATGAATCTGTGGCCAGTTAATTCATTAATTTCTTACCGCTATTTTAATTTTGTGTTACTAATGACGTTTTGAACAGTGTCGTCAACGCGATATCGCGTTTTATTGTGTATGAAGAGTGAGATTTGGATTTATTTCTGAATATAATCAGCAAAATACGTTGAAAAAATGCTTCGTATGTGTCTTGTTGGTGGTAAATTGGACTATTTGAATCCTGATTTGAGTTCGCACACGTATGTTCTACTCTTATCATTCTAAGTAACAGTGGCGTAGATTCTTAAATTTTTTGAATTTCACTCCCCTTTCGATATTGAGAGGAGGATAATCCATTCTGAATTTAGCGGACTCTGTTCACCTAACTCAGAATCTGTTTCAATGTTGGGAACATTGTATGAATTCGTCAAAAAGAATTAATTCACTTGTAATTTTATTTCCATTCTTCAATACCGATAACACCTGGACCTTTCAAAGTTGAATTCTGCAATGTTGCCACGGCAGTATCTAACAATATTGCTATCCTTTATGCTATCTTCGTTATACTCATTGAAAGACTCACCCTGGTTTCTACTGTATATGAGAACAATTTCGTCTCGATTATTTTAGGGGTCGCAAAAATCAATGGCGTATCTGAAAAAATCGTTCGAACAACGAATAGGCGAGATAAGGCGTCGGCAAAGAAATATGGCCGCCTCCCCCAATCTGTCCCCTCTATCTGCGATTCACGTCGATGGTAAATCACAGAAGTTCGGGGGGGTCAGTCGAAAAATCCGTCAAAGGCCATTTTGAATCGGAATCGCGGGCAATAGCGTGACGTGACGCGAGGGTAACGGCAACAATAAAAATCAAACAGAATGAAATCGGACACCCTTATGTGCCGCAGATACGCTCGGTCAATATGCAAAATAAGGGGGTAAGATAGGGATCTATAGGTTACAGGTCCGGACCCAAGAACTCAGGGGGGACGATCGCCGATAAGTCAGAATGTGGGCATAAACGATTTTGTTATAATAAATACAGGTGTATGTGAAGGTGAGGCTTTTATTTTGACAGATGGTAGAACGCATCAAAATAAGTCATTGTACCCAACATTTTTTATATTTCAGCGTATAAGTTGTACAGAACAAGATTTCCGCTAATGTTCGCGGATGTTCATAAGCCTGGAACAGAGAGATGCGGGCCAGAGTAGTATTAAGGTATTGACGCCCAAAATCTTTATAAATTTTTTAACTTGAACATTTCATTCATAAGAAATTTTCGGTACAATGACTTATTTTGATGAGTTCTATCACCTGTCAAAAGAAAAGTCCCACCTTAAAATACACTCTGTATAGAAATGTTGATGATTATATCGATTTAACTTGGAGTATGAGTTAACGAAGATATAAATAATTTTTTATTGGTTGATTATTCATCCTGGATCCCGCTCTGTTTCAAGATATCAATCTAACCATTTATACGAACGACTACGAGGTGGGTGAAACCCACCCCTCATGCCAAACATCCCCTATCGCCATTCTACTTTCGATTTTCCACAGTTGTTTTGCGTATTCGAATTCTATATAAAAATTTATGAGGTCTTATTATTTGATAAATTCATATGGCAGTTTTGAATATGCAGAGGGTGGTTTTCACCCCTGCATAGAAAATGAACGAAAAATACGATACAGGGGGTGGATATTGAATGAATCAGGATCAAAGTTACCGAGGTGAAAATAAAAAATTGGAAATTTGAAGGAGAGATTCTAAACTATAAAAAATGAGGGGATCTGAAAACCATGGAGATATTCTCTGGATTCTTCTGATTCGCGGATGGTGAAGATGCCCCGGAATTGAAAATCCTCCATCTCCAATGATTTATCGTAGACGGCGCGGGAACGAGGGCGAGGTAGCCTCCTTGATTAAATCGAAATAAAAAGGAAAACGTCTATCCCCAAAACGAAAAAAGCGGAAGAGCGCAAAATAAAAGATAGAAGGAGGCTGTGCATCTATCACAGATTCGATAGGAAGGAGGAGCCCGATATAGGTGGGACCGAAGCCGATCGGCGCCTCCCACTTCAATAACCCTTTTTATTCCCCCCACCACCCCGCTTCCCCACCGCTCCGGCTATTCGAATTTTATTATAGTTTTGTCGTGTTCAATGAGTCGATCGCCCGCGCATTGTCCACTCTTTTGTTTTTTAAACAGAGCGCGACTCAAGATCAAACGGGCCACGCTCCTCTCGCCGCATCAATTTCTATGGTTTCGCTTCTCCCTGCGTTCCGTCCGACAATAAGGCGAGAGGATATTTTATGACGCGTCGCGTGACGTTTAATGAATTTTTAGTCCGGCGAAACGGAAAATCGGCATCTTTCGGTGGTCCTCGCGGAACATAGAGTTTTCAGGGAGGCGAGTTCCGAAACAATGCTTATTTGTAGGACGCGTCTAGATTACGACCAAAAATAAACGATAAATCACCATACCAATGCAGTCTACCACATGTTCGTTCGATACAGTGGACCACCTCCATCAGTCCCTGGTGGAACGTACCTGAAACAAGCAAGACTGTATTGTAGAGCGCCACGAGCGAGGACGAAGAGGCAAAAAATAAAAATATCAATACATATGGTCGGGTATTGAGGACTCCCATAGAGGTCTGATGTACCCCATGCTAAGATAATGGCCGGATTGAACATATTGCCTCTATATCGCGAAAACAAGTGTTCAATGGATGCGAAAGGGCCGTAATTTCAGAAGATGAAGAGAGTGGCAATAACGGAACGCATTCGGAGTGGTTTTAAATCATTAAAATTGATTGTACCGGGGTTTTCGAGCCCAGGATCGACTTTTAATTTTTTTTTCTTCAAGAAATGCTTACTTTAGTTGCGAAGAGTTCTTTGCAGTTGGACTTTTTTCCATTTTATTAAAAAAATCTTATTCTTATGATTTCGATCATTCTGCGCCCGTCGAGAATTATATCAGGCATTTTTCACGGATACTGTTTTTGCAGTATTGTTGAAATCTGTCTGGAAGGAGATGTAGTTTTTGATCTCTTATTAAACAACGGAGGAAAAAAAATTTCAAACACATTTTTTGGATTTTCTTCTCATTTCGTTTTTTCATTGAAACGTTTATCCGAAGTCTTTAGTTACTTTTGAGTTGAGCTGGATTTTTTTGATTATCACGATTTGTAATATCTACGAAATTGTTTGGGTAATAATTCGAAATCAGCGAACATTTAAATGTGTTTTTATAAAACTGCCATTAAAAGTGACACTTTTAATGACAGCAAACAATGTTGAAATTGATTTTTTACATGGAAGCGTGTTAAAAATATTTTTAACATTGGTGTTGAAAATATTTTTAGCACTCCATTTTCTTATGATGAAATAAATTCAGCAATTGCAAATTTTTATTATCAATATTTAACAATCATTACTTATGAACATTAATATTAATCGAAAAACTAGAAAAATTTCTAACATTAATGCCCTGTGACGTTAGGGAGCTTCGCAACACATTATTAGAATCCTCAGCACCATACTTGTAGAAACCGGAAGTAGAATATTGGATGATGATGATCCAAAATCTGTTGAGGTTGGGAGAAATTTTTCAGCAATGACATTTCTATATGCAGAAGGGCGCAGTGCAAAGTACTTATGAAAATAGTCAACATACTTCCCAATAATACTGAAAAAACGACTGACTTTCGTTTTTGTGTTTGGAAGTTGTATAATCAATGATTTATTTGTTATTTCGATGTCTTCCACTGATAAATTACACAATTCTTCACGCCGACACGCTCCAAATAATCCGAAAATAGTTGCAACCTTAACCATCAAGTATTTCTCATCTGGTACCTCATTTATAAACTTTTCAACTTGTTCACGTGTGAGAATTTTTTGGGACGATATCCGTCACTTTTCCGTTTTAAATATGCTATAACCTTAAAATATTTACTAACATCCACACCATTTTTAATAAGGGCGCTTGACTTTATCATTGAAAATTTGCTCCACAAAGTTGATGAACTCCATATTTTTGATTTTTCTTCTAAGTATGCCAGGAAAACAGGTTCTCTGAAGTTCCCTTCTACATGTTTTAATTTACACCAGGCCAGGAAATTGTTATATGCAATATCGTACTACTGAACAGATTTTTTAGGTAGGAGTTCCAGATTTGCTCTTCTTGCAGACCACAGGAACAACCAAATCGTCACTTATATCAATAATTGGACTCTCGAAAAACATATTAAGCAGTTAAAAACCCAAGACGAAAATTGGACAGGAACGAAATTCAAATGACAGCGTCTTTTCTCATTTGTTACTAATCATAACGTTGGCAACGTTTGCCATTCACAACAACCTTTTGATTATGTATTTGAATATTAAAATGCATTTTGAAGTTTATTGTCATTGCAAATTCGCCCATTTTATAATCAAAATAGGGCAGTTTTACAAAAAACATTGTATTGTTCAATTCGCTCCGCTCATTTCACTCACAAAATAATCACTTTTAATACTCATATCATAAATAACTATTTTCGACGATTGAGAACTGAATCACACACTTTGGGAAGGGGCCGAAATATCTACCAAAACATCGCAGGGAATGAAGTCTGACATATCGGCATTCCCTGAAGAAATCAATTAAACACTTCGAGACGGCGAATGAAGAAATAAAATAGTACGTGAGATAATGTCGGAACGATCAATTACAACGACTTGGAACAATAATTACGACTTTTATTCACTTCGCAACATTGTTTGGAACATAAACTTTTGATTACGAGAACTGTGAGACGTTTGATGGCGCCTTAGGCGATTTTTTTTGGATCTAATTTTAATAAGGATAACGAGCGATCGTTCAACTCGAGAAAGCGATTTTTCCTGAGGGATTGTCCAATTTGACGAAGAAAAGAGAACCAATTTCGGATTTAAATTGGTGGGATTTTTAATTCGGATCATTTTCAGATATTTGTAATGTCACGTTTGTGGAACATACCCATGAGATGATGCCCAATTGGTCTTTGCTAACGAAGCGGATAGTTCTGAGATTTGAGACGCTCGAACCCATAAGCCATCATTACACCTGAGCTTGATGCCCACAAACCTTCAAATTACCCCGGTAATTGTCAACATTAAACTTTCAGAGAAACACAGACAAAGTAAATAAACAGACTGTAAAAATGGCTCTTTAAGAACTAAGCGAGCAAATAGCATCGCGAGGCATTTAAAAAAATATCCGAGCCCGATGCTCATCAATTACACAGATTGTTAACAGCATAAAAACCGTAATTTCAGTTGGATTTCCTCTAAAGCACCGCATTCCGTCGAGCGAGCTCAAAAAACAAACGAGCGGAATCTCATAGATATGTTGATTGTAATGTATATCGAGCTGAAATTATGACAGTTCGTACTGGAACACAAAAACAAGTTTGAGTGCGTTTGGCTTTCGATTTCTTTGATCATCGGTCGTATATGTTCATTTAGACGTACCGAGCGAACTATTTTTAACGGCCGTCGGTCGTAATTCAGCCGAGATTATGTACTAACTAGAGGTACTTGATGACCCCCGTGTCTTCGCGATTGGCTTCTCTTTGATTTCACGTGATTCATTCGACATCCAGCGGGCGAAGACCGAAATAGGTTTGGGAAGAACAAGACGCGAGGAAAGATTCCGTAACGCAACCTTTGATCGGACACTCATCCATTTCTATGATTAGTTTTACGACGACTCCATGTCAAGTCATAAAGTAGGATATCAGGGACTATTTAGGAATGGAAACAATTTTCACATCTTATTTTGTGACCATAAAATATTCTCTGTGGTGCAGGGGCGTGTTCCGATTGTTTGGAGCCCTCGCTGACCGATCGGAAGTTAAATAAGCGGATTGAAAGTCAATCGTAGCAACTTAGGGACTTGCCTCAGTTGAAAAGACAATGACTGGGCACAAAGTAAACTTGGAACTTTGGGAGTTCGAATCAGATGCTGATTTCCCTTCCGAAATATCGAAATCTTCGACTTTCTTCTTTCGTCTGTTCACGGAAGAGCGTGTTTTCTCCCTCGAATTCGTTAATTGATCGGTAAGCAGTAAAGTTTCATAATTGGAATATCAATAAGAAAGGGGAGAATTAAGCAGTGACTTCTCGAAGATTTAGAACGATTCGGACGAGAATTTGACGTTTGCGAAGAAGAGGAAACCATAGTATTCTATGCATCTGTCATAGAGTGCACGTTTTGGCGCGAAACGTCAAGAACGAACGATTAGTGCATCCAAATGCAATTTATAGGGCCAAAACCGCGGGATTCCGGCTAAATAATAAACGGGGAGCGATGGGGGGGGGGCCATCCCGATATAATTTAATTCGGGCGCGGAACGTAATGTAAGAATTCCGGCTGAATTAACTTCTCTTGTCGTCTAAACGTTTCCGAATGTTTAACGTTTTACCCTTTCTAGCTATTACCGGCTTACTTATGCTCCGATGACTCCTACAATGCTGCAGATTTATTGTTCTTACTCTTTAACGATCCGAAGAAGCGACGGAACTCCCCCCCGTTCTCCGTCTCGTTCTCTCTGCTCGTCTTCTTCGCGAAACCAGAGAGAGCATCAGCTGCTCTCTCGGCGAAAAGTTCCTACATGGAGCTAGTCGAACGTGAGCAAGTAGGATTTAATAGACGAATAGTTATTAAATAACAGTTTAAAGCACTCCGGAGCTTCCACTTAGCGGATTTTAAGGCGGAAGCGTCGAAACGGTCGCAGGTTGCGATATAGACTCCGATTCCTGACACATCGATGAACCTCTGTGCTCCCCCATCAGCCGTTTTTCGCGGGTCGACGTCTCTGCATCTTCTCTGGTCGAAGGTTGGGCTATAGAGTCGGGTTCGTGACATCGATGAACCTCTGTGTTTCCCAATCAGCCGTTTTTTGAGTCTCGATGCTTCTGGATCTTCTGTGATCGGATTCGTGACACATTAATGAACCTCTATGATTCTTAATCAGCCGTTTTTATGCGGATAGACGTCTCTGGATCTTCTCTGGTCGCAGGTTGGACTATAGAGTCGGGTTCGTGACATTGATGAACCTCTGTGTTTCCCAATCAGCCGTTTTTTGAGTATCGATGCCTCTGGATCTTCTGTGATCGGATTCGTGACACTTTCATGAGCCTCTATGATTCCTAATGAGTCGTTTTTGCGCGGGCGATTGATATCTCTGTGATTTTTTAGAAAAAACGTCTTATGGATCATAGAACGCTTAGCGATTTCGAGGGATATTCTCGTTTCGACGTCATAGAAGCCGTTTTCTGAGCACAGAGTCGGATCGCCAACGAAGACAGATGCTCTTCTGTTGTTTTATTGAATTTTACGGCAGGTCATTAAGTTTTATCGGTTTATTACATGGAGTTTCGAACCAGTGACGTTTCTGATGGATCCGATAGTTCTTTTTCTCGGTTACGATCGATCTACCAGGCCTTTTTCTTCGACCCGATAATAAAAAAACTTGACGTCGGTCGTCCAAATGTGGAACCCGGTGCGACTGGATCATAGAGAAATATGGCGGCCACAAATATTTACTGCTGACATTAAATCTCACGGATATAAATTAGTGTAGAAATAACTACGGATCAAATGATTGGTTTTATGGCGCCCCTTTTGAGTCGAGCATCTCGAAGATGCTCAACAGCTGGATCATTTTAGATTAGAAGAATTTTGCTGTATCATTTTTCTGGTGTAGAAGATTAAATTCGATTTCAATCGAGTGGCGTACAGATTTTCTCACACTTAATCAACGCCAATCAGTCAAGAATTCGAGGTTAGAAAATTTAAACCCGGCGAATCACGTGACCGACCGTCTGAAAAGCGCCCGGAGCACAGACGACAGTGTTGATATATCAATTTTTTCGGTGTAAAAGGCAATTGGAGTAAGTGCTAATAAATGATTCAATAAGAAATTGACATGGTTAATGCGTACCATATATCGATGAACTAATGCCTTAATTGACGTTTAAGAGCCATGAGTCATCCCTATAGAAAACCCGCGAGATTCCTAGCACGATCGCATTAGCATAGATAGACATTCGCACTTAATTCGTTTCTGTGTTCTTATTGTCGATGACACTTTTGACATTTGCGATGAAAAGTTCGATGTTTTAACCTAATTAATCACATGTAGTGTGATTAGAAAACAGGTAAAATGTTCAGACGAATTGATTGGTGGTTCTCGAAAAGTATTCTTTTAATAACAATATACAGTGTGATTCTTGACAGGGTGAAGAAACTCTCATGGGTATTGAGATAATTCTAGTTCGAAGCGATGTTGTCCAACCATGTTCTTTCACAATTCGGTCAAAAGCGACAATAATGGGCCGGCACGGTCCAGGCTCTCGATAAATCAACTCTCAATGGAAGTTCTTCGGATCGCAGCATCTAGCAGCCTTCTTCGTACGTGCATGCACATACCGGATGTGACGTAATCACAATTTTCTAATCATCAATCATTTATTTACGACTGGAGCGAATAACACCGTTTATTGGAACAAAGTGCGCTCAATTGATTGTCTCTTCTGGTCCGCAGGATCGTCCCACTCGAACCTGCGGGATCTGCCGTTGTTAGACGAGGAACGGAGATGACAGGAAGTTTTCGAAAGGGTTATTCAATATTGGTGACATCCTCTTTCAATAACAATGTAAATTGACGAACGCAATCGAACTGGCTTTTTAATCTGCTGCTGCTTAAGCTGTTCTCTCGCAGACAACGGCTTTTTTGAGGTTAAGATTGTCGACGTGGCAGTTGGGAGATAATCGAATCGGATGTTCCCCGATTGACAGGTCATCGATTGCCGGATAGTACGACGGGTACAGACAACTGCGTAGTACGAAATCAATTAATATTATTGCGACTAATGTTGGTACGACTAATTAACGGTGCTGAATGGCGTAATTTATGGGAGATGAGACCACACACGTTGTCGGATTGTGTAATTATGAGTTTTTCGGCTTTTCGTATCCAGAGTCATCTCCGTGTGTTTTTGGCTGTTTCACAAAAAAGCTGAAGACGAAATAGAATGGTAGCAAACAGGGGCAAAAATTGGGTGTTTTTCTGTGATTTGACAGAAGGTAGAAGCCATGCCGTTTTGACATTCCTGTTCAGTAAGCATTGACTAATTATCATATGGAGAGACTCACGCCGCAACAACGTTCACAAATCGTTGAAATTCATTTTCAAAATCAGTGTTCTATTCGCCAAACTTATACAGCACTTCGTGAAATTTATTGTTCACATAATCGTCCATCAGTGAAGATTATTCGTCGAACTATCGATAGATTTCGGACAACATATTCTCTACTCGATGCAACAACAACAACGAGACGAAGAACTGTACGTTCAGAAGAAAATATCGCTGCTGTGAGTGATAGTGTTAATGAAGAATTATCTATTTGTCGACGTTCACAACAAGTTGGACCCTGGGCATCCACCATGTGGAAAATTTTGCATAAAGATCTTGGTCTACATCTAAACAAGATCCAACTGGTTCAAGAACTAAAGCCACTTGACCAAAATAAGAGTCATTTGTTTGCTGCTTGGACCCTAGAACAGCTCGAAGTTGATCCACTTTTTTATCGAAAGATTGTGTTCAATGATGAAGCTCATTTATGGTTGAAGGGCTACGTAAACAAGCTACATTGCCGTATATGGAGTGAAAAAAATCCTCAAGAAGTTCTGCAGGTTCCATTGCATCCTGAAAAATGCACTGTATGGTGTGCTTTACATGCTGGAGGCATCATCGGACCATATTTCTTAAAAAACGATGCTGGAGCTAATGTTAGAATGAATGGTGCTCGTAACAGATCGATGATCAGTGATTATTTGTTTCAAAATTTGAATGGTATCGATCCAAAAGTGTTTTGGTTTCAAAAAGATGGTGCTACACCTCATGCTGCTACCGTTACAATTGATTTATTGGAAGGAAGAATTGGCGATAAGATTATTCCGAGAAATGGTCCAATTAATTGGCCCCCCAGATCATGCCACATGACTCCAATGGATTATTTTTTTTGGGTTATTCCAAGTCATTGGTTTATGCTGATAAACCAGAAACAATAGACGCTTTGGAAGCCAACATAACTTGTATTATTGCTGAAATAAGGCCTGAATTACTCGAAAGAGTGGTCAAAATTGGTCTGGTCGAATGAGGTGCCTCAGAACTAGTCGTGGTGGACATATACCGGAAATTATTTTTAAAAGATAAATGCGAGGATAAATGTCAGAAAATTATCTTTCAAATAAATAAATATATTTGGCTTCAATCTGAATTTAAATTCATTTTATTTCAATTGAAAGTTTTCCGTGACACACATGAAATCTATGGAACGAATACAGAGATTGATACCTCTGCAGCACCATCAAGGTCTTTCAGACTTGTTGCCAATATTGCAAATGATCTAAAAACGAAGGAAATAAGTGCTTTTCACCCCTTACTCAAAGATTCTTCTGTAAAGCAAGAAATAAAAGTCCCCTTCAAAAGACCGGACCTACCCCACCGAGAAAGTATTTCTCTTGGAAACTCTCGGAAAGAAAACTCCCAGGTCTCGTAAAATAAATCGCGGTGAAATCAGACGTGATATAGACGTCGAAGGGCGCCCTTCCCAACGTCCCCTCCTTCACCCGATCGGTTTGTAATCGAACCCGGATTCCTTTTTTATAGAGTGAAAAACCGGGGAAACCGTTCCCCGTCTCCCTCTATCCCCCGTTTTCCATCCCGCTCCGTAAGCGGTAAGCGCGCGACCGCTGCTGCAGTTGTCAGCGGGATTCTTCCGTTTTTTTGCCGGCCAAGTTTCGCATACTTTCACCCACTTTTTCGATGGGAATTTGTTTACTAAATGCGACTAACGATGCGATCCGGATCGAAGTATGCGTCGACGGCTTTTTCGGAACGGTGTCGATCAGCTTTTGTCACTGCCTTTTTGTTCCGTTTCTGATGAGGACAGTTTAATTCTGATGGGAATTTACGATGATGGTCCGAGATTTTTTCGAGCCTGGGAAGATCGTCCCGGATGGGAAACACCACAGGCACAGGTCGGTCCGATAGAGAACGGAATAGTCCCTCTTTTTCGACTCTCTTCCGTAAAATAGACAATTTTATTGGCGCCCAACGTGCACGAGTAAGTTTAGAATCTAATGGTTCTACTCTATTCACAGTAGCCTGGTACTCGTTAAATGTCGAATAATTGCCAGAGACGTTGCCAATGCTAATTTTTATTTACTCTCTTTTAACTTTGTAAATGGAGTTAGTTCTTTCAAGGTTTAACTGTGACTGTTTTGTAGTACCTACTACTACATTTTCATACTGGAGTATTTCAAGTTGTGCAAAAAGTTATTTCAATATCTTCTGTAAGCTTATTTCTTGAGAATTTTGAAAAGTGGGGAATTCCATAGGTCCGTCTGCTCGTTTAAAAGTTTTTCTGTCGGGTTATTCGAGTACTTTTATTATTTTTTCGAATGAACTTTCACAAAGTAACGGACTATTCTGTCCATTATTTTTCATTAAAATTTCAACACTCGATTCTTTATTTCCGTACAAGAAAAGGGCATAGTTGAATCTTCCAACCATATTTATATACGTGAAATATTTCCAGTATTAACAGAGAAAAAAGTTTCTTCAACATTTGCCAGATCTTTGGAACTATTGAATTCACATAATATTTTCTTAAATTTATTATTTTCCCAAAGTAAATAAACATTTTGATAAATAAGTAATTACCACGACCTATATGTAGAAAGGACAACCTTGCTTAGTTATCTGACAGGAAAATGACTATAACCTAACATTTTCAAAATATACACGATGAAATGGGTAGAATGTCATGGCCAACCGGGATACATTATAAAAGAGAATGGAGTATATCTTTTCCAACTTGAATATTCTGCCTGCCGTTAAAAACCGTAATTTCCATCATCATCATCAGAGGGCTCTCCTCCAAAATGCGGTATCCGATTCAAGAATCGATAATTAGATTATTAGGGCCACATTGAGTCCCTTTCGCAAAACATGTATTATTCACGTATCCTGGGCATTTTACGATGTCCAGTCTGATTAGGGGGACCCTTTTCGATTTGAGGAAGTTGTAAAATACAAAATTAGATCGTAATTTCGGGGCGAGAAGATATAGGTATATGCGCGCTGAATAATTAATGAACACACTTCGTGAATACTTCACGAGGGCAATATTTGGTCCCTCAACATATTCCCGATAACTCCCGACATTTAAAGCGACCCTTATGTTTATTATTCAGGGTTACGAGTTTCTCCGGTTAGATTTTGATTAGGTTCGGTCTGCAGAAACGGCCAAAATTGGTTTTACATTATTTGTTGTTATTTTTTCCTTCTCATACTTTGAATACGTCAAATTCAAGGATAAGAATATCTCCAAGAGTTCCTGGACGAGTCACGATTCGGTTTACAAAGTGATAGTCGAGAAACGGTTCGGAGAGGTCCGAGGAGAGGTCCAGAAAGACTAGAGCGACTCCATTTCGCCGGGAAGTTGTGCCCTCTCAAGGCGGATCAATAATGTGCTATTCTCATCCTGCATCAAGCAAAGATTTCCTATCGAATATATTGAAATAGAGCAAATATTGTTAATTTTTTAAGGAACCTAGGGGAGCAAAGAATTTTGACGACGTGTGCATATCGTTAATATCTAACTTTGTCGTTCTTTCAATTCTCCTTCCGTCCATTTGTATGAATGAAGCGGCAATAAAAAAGTGGATCCCTTTGTGTCTTATATATTGGCAGAAGCGATTGGGCGTCCAAACAAGGGGGTCAAAGATCGCCACGGGTACCACCTGACTAGCGCTTCGCGAGAGGTCAAGTGCAGCTTCCTGTTGTCGATTCGCCTTCAACAACAGAAAGGTTCGCTCCCGGCCGGTAATCCAATAAATACTTGATCAAATTGGTAAATAGACAAGTTGAAGCGATTCACAGTGGCCCTAATTTGATAAATTGATCAAATCAACGGTATCAATAGATAAAACTGTTTAGTCAATTCAGGGGGCTCGGGAAATAATAAATAAATTATTTTCCAATTTATCAATTGAGGAACCATTGTTGTCCCATTCTTGCCGATCTAGAAGAGTCTTTGTCGACGTGAATCCTTTCTGAAAGAGTCCAATTGAAGAGAAGACTTCGAATCGGCTCGAAGGACCAATGCTAAACTATTATTTTAGTGGATCTTCATGAGGGCAAGGTTCCGCTTCGTATAGACGGGGTACGGACGTAAATGCCCGAATGCTTATTTCGCTTATTCGTACGCGTAGCCAGAGGACTAATTTAACCCTTTCGGGGCCTTTTTTCAATATCTAAGGGCTGCAGCCGAATCCTAAACTCCGAAGTCCGAGATATATCGGGCCCCCTCATACGCGATTCGCATCCCCCCCCCCCTCGTCCACCCTCGCTCCGACCGCCGACCCTAATATTTCAGCGGCCATAAAGAGAATTTTCCATTTTTTTATTTGTGTCTCGCTCTCGGTCTTGTGTGTCATTTATATTTGATTCACTTCCTATGGCAACGCCGCATTAATTAGGTTTTTTATCTTAGCCGTCCATTCGCCCCCCCTAATCGACGGACCGACGGGGGATTTTAATTCTTCGGCTCTATCCCTCTCAACCCTCTCCGGATGGACAAGAATTTGAATTTTAAAATTTCATCGCACGTCCGTCGTTTCATCCCGGCTCGGATCTTGTTATCGATTCGGCCAATTTGGGCGCTTTGTTTGATTTCTGTCCGGCTTTCTCTTTGTTTTTTCTTAGTTCGTTGTCACTCGATCCTGCAGGTCCGGCTCGACAGGGTGCATCGATTTTTTTTTCATTCGAATCGTCCATTCGCAAAATAATTTAGTAAGAGTACTACTAGTTTTATCTACTAGTACATTCAAATTGAGGAAAATGTGACATTTTGCATCAAATCTGCGATAATAATTTTGATTCTATCTAGATCACTGTTCGATATTCAATGGACCGTTCAACCCCATATGGTGGTTCTTTGATCCCTGAAGATTTCGCAAAACAGAAGAAACTTCTTCTGTAGCAGAAGACCCCGAGATTTGCTTATCAAATAAGAAATTAAATGTATTGAAGAAACGGATTGCGCGACATGTTTCACATTGTCACATGATTATGACTTGACAGATCGAAAGTTGACAGATGGGACTAAACATGGAGCCAATATGGTCAAATGCTCGCATACCGAATCTTGTGCCGCACATTCGAAAGCCTGATACCGACTACAGATGTCTGAAATATTAGATGATCATATATGAGAAATATCCCCAATAAATACAACCCTTCTGCAGATTACACCCTCTCTTTTTGATGAATCCTGAGTATTTCGCTTGGGGTGAAAAATACGAGAAATGGCCACGGCATCCTTTTGGAGAGGGTTTTATCTTCGATTCGCTATATAGAGGGTGGTTGATATTGGTCTATGTAGATTTGAAATATACTTGGTATTACTGTTTATTCGAGAGTATGTTTCAATAATGAAGTTTTCCAAGAACATTTGGTACTTTGAGCCCGTGTTGGGAATTCAGTTTTCCCTACAAAGGCTAGGTACATCAAAAAACGAAAATATTGAAGGGTTTTTTCTACAATCTTTAACTGACTGAAAGAACTATACAACAAAAAATGTCGTAACAATGAAACAGCATAAGGACTGAACGAGAATAAATTCGCTATCAAAAAAACGCCTATATCTCTTGAACCAATTGAGAAAAAAATCAAAATTTGATCATATTTAGCTTTGTTATGAACGTCAGAAACATGTGGAACATTTACTTCATAGATATTCCAATTCTCTGTCAGAAAATGTCAAGCGAAGTGAAAATAGTGGGTTGTTCGCAGTCAACCGTTCAGAAAATCAAGTCGAGTTGTGGGCTTAGAACATACAAAGTGCAGAAAGTGCCAGACAGGAACGCTGTGAAGAATCAAGAGCAAAGAAATAAAAAAAAAAATTTCCTGTTGCGTGATGGACGACGAAACCTATGTCTTGGCTGATTTCTCGCAACTTCCTGGTCAGGAATTTTATACTGCAGATTCTCGTGGAAATGTTGACGAACAATTTCGCGTGAAGAAACAAGCAAAGTTCCAAAAAAATTCCTGGTTTGGCAAGCAATTTGCACTTGTGGGAAAAGGAGCAAATTTTTCGTTGGCCAAGGCTCTGTTGACTCGAAGATATACATCGAGGAATGCTTGAAGAAACGACTTTTACCATTTTTACGTGATCACGATGTGTCAACAATCTTTTGGTCAGATTAAGCTTCATTCCACTACAGCAAGGCCACCAAGGAATGGTACGAAGCTAATGAGGTGGTTTTTGTCCCCAAAGAGGCCAATCCACCAAATTGCCCAGAACTCAGGCCAATCGAAAGATATTGGACCCTGGTAAAAAGAGAATTGAAGAAGACTAAGAAATCAACGAAAACATCAGCGGAATTCAAGCAAAAGTGGAACACAGCTTCCCAGAAAGTGACTGAGAACACTATAAGAAGCATGATGGGAAGAATTCCAGAAAAAATCCATGAATTTTGTAAAAAATAGTCTTGGTTTTTTATTGTAAAAACAGTTTTCATTAGAATCAGAATATGATTCGAAAATGAGTTTGATTTTCGAAATCGGTCCAGTGGTTCAAAAGATAATAATATAAGCGTTTTTGTGATAGCGAATTTATTCTCGTTCAGTCCTTAGTAGAAAATTCAGCAGCAGTTAATGAGGTTCGATAGAAATTCACTAAATGCACAAGAACAATTCTTCGTTGCCAATATGTAATTGGAAATTTTTTATGCCAATCTAACCTACAGAGTTCTCGTCAGTAATTTGAGTGAATAAATTTTTATTTCTCGAAGGACCAATTTTTAAAGTAGTTGAACATTGAAAAAATGAATATTTTTCGTTGAAGATATTACAGACAATATCAATCAAGGAGTGTTGGTCTATGTTCGGAGGAAATTCACAAGGGCTTGTCAAACGCACTAATCAGAAATAAACCATTCAATTCGAGTGAGTCGGACCGAAATATTCGGGGATCTGAACAGCGAAAGTGACTCTCTCCTTCACTTCATCGAAACCAAAACAAAACGTCGCACACAAAAGACCAGAGACCCCTCGAGATCACTATCTCCGGCCCCGATCCTCGAAAAACGCAGAGGAAAAACAAAAGACGCGTCTAGCTCCACTCAGGGTAGGCGACGCCGGCAGGTGGCGCCCCCACCAACCCCGACGGCGGAACGCCGAACTAGATAGGAAAGTGAGCGCCACGTGAGTCCGGTATTTACATCGCTGTGAACAGAGTTTGGAACGTTCAAAAGTTGGGTTTAAACGAGGATTGGGAACTTTGAAATTGCGTGTTGAGGGGGTGTTGATATTTCTTTTATTTCTGGTTGATGTGGTGGTTTTTGGGGGGGCGAATATGTGGGAATTTGGATGCAGATTTTGCGGAGATTCTGTGGAGTCAAAGAAAGCTCCGTACTGCAATCTTTATCTGTTATTTTCTAGATAATCGAAAATGATATTTCTCCTTCTGATTTCTTCTCTCAAAAATGTTAAATTTAAATGCTTTATTGAAGAAATTGATCACTCAAATTTTTATAGCCATTATACCAGAACAGTCTCTCTATTGAAATGATAAATTTATGGTAGATTGAGACGAAGGAAAGCTAGATAAAAACATACCAAGAATGAACCCTAATCGAATTCAGGTAATCCAAGACGCCAATAAATATACCACACAAAAAAATTAGTTTTCATCGTGCATTTCTTTATTGATATCGATTGTCGATAAATTAGAATTAAGGATTTTAATATCCGAGAAACCAGTCTCGAGTTGAATAAATTGAAGATTCTTAATATGATAAAAACGACTACAGAAGTGCCATAACAGTGAATTTTATTTTGTAACGTTCTGTATGGCCAATTTTCGCCTACGTTAAATACAAGCATATTCTCGACGATTATCGACTGTTTATATTATGACCATGCTGTTTTATGATTTGAATTGGCGTTTTCGATCGAGCAACCTGTTACTGAAATTATCATTTGTTGAACGGTTCGAATTTTAGAGATTTAAAAAATTATTCAGGGAACTTCATGCGAAAAAGAACAGTTCAATAAAAAATATGAAGGTACATAAAAATGAATAAAATCGACTAGAGCTAACAATTAAGAGTTAGGCATTGATGTGGACCTGAGATTTGAAATCATGCTGAACTAGTCAGCCTTGATTTTGACGACTTATTGACGGGACAATGGCGAATCATTCACCTTGATCTGATCATCAAATTGGATTTTTTTGAAAAACATCATCATTACCGACATTGTGGGAACCGATGTACAAAATATAATATTTCGCTTACGTGTCGTAAATCTGGAAACGTATAAACGTCAATTATTCTCATTATATCGAGACATTAATTTTTTACAGCTTTCTCGATTTTTCAGTATCGTTTTTAATAACCCCTAATTGGTCGAAAATTCCCATACGTCTTTGTTCGACGATTCCCGGAAAAATACAAATGTTATTCTCGTATAGTCAGATTTTTATCGAAATCGTATTAATAAAATTTCGATGGGTCCGTAGATACCAGAGGTTGGTTTTTTACTGCCGCATTTTATTCGTTATGCACCGGTCGTCGATGAATAATGTGCGTATTGAAATTGTCGATGCCATTATTTTTACGAGCGTTATTGGACTATCGACATAAAATTCGAAATTAATATTACAAAATTTCGTTTTACGTTCTAACATGTTTCTCAACTTACTGGTACGACTTCGAGAAAATTAAATGTATGCAGTGGAATTGACACAAACACCTTGGAGAACAACATATAAACTGATAAACGTAGAGGATCATTGATAATGATATGTCGGGGAGTTGCGAAAGTTTAACCGGACAATGTAAGACTTCCGGGCCATTATTTCATCGTATCTTCTTCGATTCTTCCTATTTGGAAATAATTTTCACTTTGTTTTCCTCGGATTTTCCATAGGAAATTCGATCACCAAAATTATCACATTTTGTTCCACAACATCTTATCGTTGTCTTATTATCAAGCTTCATTTAAAATAGAACGTAACCGCTAAAACGCACAATAAAACTTAAATTAAAATAAGCTCACAATTATGTTCTAAACGTTTCACAGAGAGCTTGATTGATGCAGCAAGCTTCTAATGTTCTATGCAGTCCGTAAATTGTATTGCCATAATTTAACATTATATCTCGGAATGATTGAATAGGCCCATTTCATGTAGACGATTTTCTAATCTTCATCATGGGAAGCTGCGTGCACTAATTTAGTTGTCAGAAATAATTACCATAATTTTCTTTGTTGGAAGGAATTTTTCATATGAGTTTAGTCGTTTTTCTGTTTTCGGCGTTTTTCTTCAGTAAACAAGTAATTTGGGGATTTGTTCTTTATCATTTAGTCAAATTTTTACTAATAATTAATCTGGTAAATTTCCAGTATCTTATTGAGAAATTTTTGTGGGGCAGAAAATTCATAAGTGTTAAAGAAATATTATCTTTGTCTTCAATTATTGCTCATGAATTCCACAAATTTTAATAATATGTGTTTAGCTATTATCTGTTTTTCTTCGGAAATCTTTTAAATTTCAAGAACTTCTCGATTTAAAAGTTTTACGTACCTTTTTTCGAAACATTCGATAATATTTTCTTAGTGATCAAACGTTTTTTTCGAAATTTAAATGTACAAAACACCAATATTGTACTTGGAGAAATTTTAATTCGACAACATTGAAAACTTTGTCTATATTTTCTACTGATGTAAGATTTCAACTTAGGCTTCGAAAAATACTTATCATGCGAGTTATAACCGTTATAATTATTTTTTTGTCAACAAAATTTCAAAGAATCACTCTAAATTTTCAGATTTCAAACTCCCGCTCTCCACATACAAATATGTTTTCGTAATTTTTCATTTTCTTGGTCCCTTGAGCCGGAATAATCTAAGTCCGTAGAACTATTTTCCACCGATTATTTTGGAATTTCGGATATTTTCTATTATCTCGTTATTGAACGCTCTTATGGAAAAACAATTTAACAGTTTAATACTTGAAAACATCAATTCGACAAAATTGAACCGTTCTCTTGAATGTCATTATTTTCTAACACTGGCTACCTATTTATGTTTGCACCGTTATATTGAAATAATATATTTACTGAATATCATTTTTCTTCTCCCATTGTATCACGTTTCGTCCTAATTTTGAGTTGACAGATTCATTAATGCCATTTTTCAGTTTCCACAAGAAGTTTTCGCGATTCTCAACATTTTTGGTCCTTAGAGCCGAAATATTTGAATTGTGTAGAATTATTTTTAAGTCATGTTCGGACTAGATATTGTGTTCTTAACATTTTTGGCCCCTCTAGCCGAAGTTTTTAAATTCGGTAGAATTATTTTCGAATTACGTTTTGTCCCAATATTTATTTTTTTAAAACGTTATTCTCGGGAGACAACTTCAGTTTTGTACTCAGATACCTAGTACAAATTGGATAAAACTGAACCATTCTAAATACTTCACTACTTAGACTTGGTCATGTGTTCGTAAATGTATATCGAATTGAAATTATGTTCTTGGATGAACTTCTAATTTTTTGTGGAATAATCCTTTCAGTGTTAGTAACTGGCGAGCCTACTTGATGAGATTAGGTAAAAATAATTCTCGAAAACTCCTACTAACTTCTGCTCTCGCTTCTGCTTTCGAAAGCAGGCTTTTCTAATTCTTCAATTGAACGATGAACATGAATATCATGTGTTGGTATATCGAATTTTTTTCTGAATAGCGCCTTTCACTGGATCACTTTCCTCCTAATTTTCGATTTCCCCAGTTAAAATTTCTACAGTCCACGTAAAACTAAGTTTCCGAGATATTTCGCATCATTGGTCCTTCGAGCCGAATTTCTTTGTGGTTTACTCGCACCGTCCCTAACTGGCAGAATTCAGACTAACCTGTTGCCAGAACTGTGCCAGCAGATAAATCCTCTCCTTCTTGAAGAGCCAGTCCATGGACTGCATGGATTGCAGGTCCATCTCACCAGAAGGTGGTATGGAAGCAGTAGCCGAGGGCTGCATACGAAATTCTTCGATGTCAGCCACGACGGATATTCTTGACGGTCACACGTTTTCGAAAAAAAAAATAATGAACCGAAACCAAGTCACTCTACCGAACAGTCACCAATACGTCCAGACTTGGGTCGATTGGCATTTTTTCTAACGACTCGCGTACATCCGTCGAAACACTGTTTTCTAAAACACTCGAGATTCAAGTCCGGTGCACGTATCACTTGATTGTAGGATCCGCAGTGTCATTGACGGAAGCACTGAACGTAAACACTAACACCGTTCACCTGTTTTCGTCATTCCGGATTGAACAGATAGGTGTTTCACCCTTGCGGAGACCACGTGTTTCTATCGAGGTAGTTACCCCAATACTGAGTCATGGATATAACATGCATACTGCATCGGAGTAGGCTGCCGCTCCGTCCTTGTCGCGCCGTCTTCTGTTTCCCCGCAAGCTCCGCCTCCCTAGTTGGTAGCTGGCGCCCTCTGCCGCGTCTTTGACGAACCCGCCGACCGTCTATCCCTCTTTATCTCCCGCTAGGCCGCATCTGCGTCCCGCTCTAACGTGTGAAGCATATACTGGGACCAATACTGAGGCACAAGTAAAGAGATATTCTTTTTACTTAAAAATCGAAGGATATCTATGCGCCGTATTCCCTTACCCCTTCTATTACTCCGTAAGGGTTTTTCTAGTGACTGATATATCGAGGGGTTGTGCGCATGACTTTGTGCTCCGTATTTTCTTTGCGGATACATGGACGTTGTGCGTGGAAACGATGTGTTACGGATGCTGGGGATGGAAAAACTTTCGATTGTTGGTTTTGTCGGAAAGTTGGGAAAGTCTACTTCTGGTCGGTTTTTCCAGGAGTGTTGGACGGTCGGTGTGTTTGAGTTTCGTACGTTTCGGTTTTACGACGTCGGATTTGGGGTGGGAAATTGGAAATTCAGATTTGGGATTTTTTTCGGACAATTTGGAGTTGCATGAATTTCTTTCTTTCACGGATTTTTCGGAGGAGCCTTCTCATTTTATCAGAAGGAAAATTACCAGCAAAAGTGAAAACAATAAAGTTCTGACGTGTTTTTTATACATTTTTCCGTTCAAGTTTTTTGAAATGGAATTTATTGCATATATTATTCAATATCTTACACATTTTTTTCTTCGATTAAAATCATTAAATATTTATGAGGTAATCAGAATTCATCCAAACCTGTGCATTTTTGCCTTAGGTTTAATAATATACCTAAGGCTTACTTATATAAGTAAGTGGTAAACCTATCATTTTTTATGTTTCAACTTTATTTCTTTCAATACCTAGCAAAAATTTCAATATATTTTTTAGAGTTGATATTTCTAAGGTAGGAATTTTTGAAAGGAGCATAAGTATTTACACTTTGTACAGTGGCGTAGCTACGTGGGTGCAAGGGTGTGCAGTGCACCAGGGCCCCTGACCTCAGGGGGCCCCCAAGCGCTGACCATCAAATCGCGTTTGAATTGAATTTGATTTTTCTCTGTGATCTATTATGTAAATAACATTGTTTTTATTATATTCAGTTGTTGAAAAATGTTTTTTCCGAAATATCATCAAATCTAGGGATTCACAAAATTCACTGGTGCATCGGACACCTATCTAAAAAAACTAAATACGACTAGATGGTCCAGTAGGGTTAACATAATTTCGGCAATCAAATTTCATTTTCTTCATACCATTCGTGCATTAGCTGAAATAGAAGAATAAATTCTTGCAAATAAGAGCAAAAACAAGCAGAAATTAAAGAAAAATGTTGAATTTTGAATTTATTTTCCTCGGCGATTTAATGCACCGCATTCTCAATGATATCAATTATGCATCTGAAGTATTACAAAATGCGATGTCAGTTTGGACGACGTATGCAGAGCTTTAGAAGAGACGAATACAAAGAAAAAAATTAATAGGAGTGACTTCGAGTCCTTCAAGTGCAAGGCTGGAGAAAATGTCATAGCATATGGTAAAGATCCCCATTTCGAAGAAAAGAGACAAAAAAAGATAAAAAATATTTCGATGAATTAGCTTCTGATCACCGATTTCAAAGCAGGGGAGAATTTTCCGAAATAAATATTTTCAAGAGAGTGCTCGATACAAAAATTTCTCAATTTTAGAAGTCGCCTTCTTATATTTAATTGCAGTTTTCAACAAACTGCCGAATCATTGGAAACTATTAAGTTTCATTGAATTTAAAAGAGAATTGAAGGCGCTCCTTGTAACAAAAGCGTATTATTCGCTCTTAGAGTTTTTCGACACAAACCTATCTGTGATATGACTATAGTTCATTTTATGTCCATATTTACATATTTCAATAATGTTTTATTTATGCTGAAAATTGACGAGTACACGCTATTGTATTAAACCTGTAGTACAATAAAGATTTGATTGATTGAATTCAAGTTTCGGGGTATGGATGCAGTCAACAAAATTTTGAATTTTCACCATCATTCCTACTAGATATAGGTACTTAGACGAAAAAACTGTAATTCAAAGCTTCGACCAATTTCAAAGAAAATATTGCGATATGAAAGGGACCAACTTTTCAATTCAAGTTCTTGATATTTATCACCTATTTCTACCTGAATTGAATAAGGCATGGACAATTCATGAATTGTGTATGAAAATAATAAGAAAATACAGAATGCAGGAATGCGATCTAACAGAAGTATTTACAGAAATATTACTGTTCCATACAATCTTCCTACACTATGAGACAAGCTCAACTGCGACATTTATGGCTTATACCTATCAATTGAAAGTGAAGCTGCATCAAGTCTAGATTTGAGTGAAGTCATTGAATCTTTCGCAAAGACTAGGTCTAGAAAGAGGTTGTAAACATATTTTTTCCGAAGGAATAAATGACTTCAAATCTAGACTTGACCTCTAGGGTCGAATCCCCAATAATCAATTTGAATTCATTCCTCGAATAGTTTATTCTTATTGTGATTTCACCAAATAATCTAACGTATCAATAAAAAAAATAAGGCTAGAAGGTCATAATGACAATGACAATTTTTTTGTGAATATTTTTACATATAGTAAATATCTATAAAAAATGTTTTCAACGCCTTTTTTTCATCCACATTTATATAACATTAATATAATGAATTTTCTCTATTTTAGTATCGTAATGAGCTCATTACAGTTCTAAAAACAGTGCTGTAATGAATTCATTACAGCATAGTTTTCAGTTACATTTTTCGTTTTGTGGTTGTCAGCAATGACTTCGGATCCTTTAAAATTGCAGCAGGCGTCAATTTGGAAACGTCAATTTTCGTATTTCCTAACATTCACACCAACTGCCAAGATGAAATATGAAAGTCACTAGGACCTACAATTTGAATTTTTTTCATTGAATTTCACAAAATTTGAGTGATATAGAGAAAATATCGTCTAATACTCGTTGCAGAATGCAATTCCAATACTCATACGTTCGAAAACTCGCTCCTTCGTCGCTCGTTTTCGAATTTCGCATTCGTATCGGAATGGGAGCCCATTCTCCAACTAGTTTTAGAATATACTATAATACCTACGGAAATACATAGATAACAACATAGTTTATTCAAGTATATTCCTCAACTGTACCTTAAGTAAGTAACTTTGCATCTTCGAAGTATTTATATTTTGACTCGAAAACAATTCATTAAGGGGCCCCTCTTCGATTTTTGCACCAGGGCCCCGGACTGTCTAGCTACGCCACTGACTTTGTATATTAGATACAGATCCATCTGTTTTTCTGCCCCACATGAACATGAAGAATTTAACCTAATCCTGAATAATGAACGAAATGCACCAAGAAATTTCAAAATTTGACAAAAATGCAAAAAAATAATGAACTTTACCGAAATCATTTGTTTCAACATCCACATAGGTAAAATATCTTGAGCATATAGATACACTATAAAAGATGCGTACTAACAATAAAATAACAAAAATCATATACAAAAGGCTTCTTGGCAGGTCCTAAACTAGACATCAATCCAATTTTAGTTTGTTCTTAATGCAGATCTCACAGCTACCACACACATATTCTCTTTATGTTTCGTGTCAAATTTTTCGCTGTAAAAAATGGTGTAATTTTGCTTTGCATTTGAGTAATTCCTATATGGCAGTAATCTTCATGTACATTTTTTATAAGTTTCACACTGAAATCTTCTAATAAAAAATTTTTTCTCGTTCGTTTACTTTTTATGGTATATTAGGTGTTTCAATATCAGTTTTTCTTTCTTTTTTTGTAAGTTTTCATTTTTCTGTTGGTCCATTAATCTTTCATTTTTATTAGGTTTACAATTTTCAACCGTTCATCTCCATAAATAATTGAAACCAGTGGCTTACTTTTCTAAAAAACTAAATGAAGTACAAAAAAGGAAAAACCATACACGGTCTTTCACGAGGAACCTCACCCATATTTATACGGGAAACTACTGAACGTATTTTCATGAAATTCAGCACTTATAAGTATTTCACGATGCTGATGAAATCTAAAATATTTTCAAGGCATGAGCACCTCCGGTTTTTCCGGAAATGACGTCAACTTCCGTTTTTCAAATTATAACACCATTTTTTTATTGCAGAAATAGATTCTTTAGAAAATTTCAAGTTATTTTGATCTAACATTTTTCAGTTTTGGTTGGAAAATTCTCTCTGAGCGGGAAAATTCGAAAAAAAAATCGAAAATAGAGCTCCGCTGCAACAAGAATAACTTCGAGGTTTTTGGATGGAAAATTTTCATTTTTGGGATTTTTCAAGATGTAAGATTGATGTATCCACTTTAAAAATCGAAATCGTGATTCATGATACAGGGGGTGAAAAAATCGCTTTCAAAGTTAGGGATGACAAAATCGTGAAAAATCAATTTTTTCAAATTAGAACCCCATTTTTTTATGGCAGATATTGAATCTACGTTAAAAAATAATGTGAGTGTATGCATCACACCCGTGCCCTAAAGTGGATATTTTCTGAGTTATTCACAAAAAACTGTTTTTCGTCTTGAATTTTCAGCTATTTCTTTTCCCTTCACGCCAAAAAAAGGTGAAATTTTCAGGAACTGTTACTTAAACCATGTTTTAGATTTTACTTCCCTAATATGCAAGAGAAAAAGTTACAGGTTGTTCCTAAATAGATGGCGAATTTGGATTCGAATTTGTATCGGAAACCTCTTTATTTCAACTAATCGGCCATCGGTTTTCTCTCCAGTGATAAATAAATAATTCCTTATGAACCATATGCAAAAACTTACCATGTTTTACATTCTTTTTTTTAATGATAGATTATTTAAATCTCATTCTACTTCATGGAGAATGTAATAAAGTTGTAACTTGAAGTCGGTTTCAAGAAGGGGTGAAAAATCTACAGCATGGTTCAAATAACAGTTCCTGAATCATCTTTTTGGCGTGAAGGGAAAAGAAATAGCTGAAAATTCAAGACGAAAAACAGTTTTTTGTGAATAACTCTGAAAATATTCACTTTAGGGCAAGGGTGTGATGCATACACTCACATTATTTTTTAACGTAGATTCAATATCTGCCATAAAAAAATGGGGTTCTAATTTGAAAAAATTGATTTTTCACGATTTTGTCATCCCTAACTTTGAAAGCGATTTTTTCATCCCCTATATCATGAATCGCGATTTCGATTTTTAAAGTGGATACATCAATCTTACATCTTGAAAAATCCCAAAAATGAAAATTTTCCATCCAAAAACCTCGAAGTTATTCTTGTTTCAGCGGAGCTCTATTTTCGATTTTTTTTTCGAATTTTCCCGCTCAGAGAGAATTTTCCAACCAAAACTGAAAAATATTATATCAAAATAACTTGAAATTTTTTAAGGAATCTATTTCTGCAATAAAAAAATGGTTATCTAATTTGAAAAACGGAAGTTGACGTCATTTCCGGAAAAACCGGAGGTGCTCATGCCTTGAAAATATTTTAGATTTCATCAGCATCGTGAAATACTTATAAGTGCTGAATTTCATGAAAATACGTTCAGTAGTTTCCCGTATAAATATGGGTGAGGTTCCTCGTGAAAGACCCTGTATATGTATTTGGAATGCCTAGCTATAAAAGAGACAGTTAAATATTGGCAATGTAAGAAGTTTGATGATACTGATGCGAAGTTTTGATTTGTGTCTCACCATCTTTCCATTTAATTCACAGCAGTCGGTTTTAAAATCCACACGATGTCCTCACAATGCTGTAAATATTGAAAGTTATATCAGGAAACATGTTGAATTAAAATTACAGGAAAGTTAAAACTAGTCAGGCTTTATAATTTGTTTGGAAAGAGGTAGAAAAATTGAAGTAAAACAGTACATTGAACAATTCGATTTATACCAAACGAAGATCTATAAAATTATGAAACTACATATTTTTCATAGATCTATCTACTGAAATATGGTTATACTTGAATCTTGAATTGAAGGAAATCAAAAATTACATGAATCAAATTAAAATAAAGAAACATAGTGTATGCCAGAAACATTCGGACTTCATAAATAAATACTAATTCTTGCGTGAATTAGTGAAGGGTATATAACGTAACATTACTTAGGTGTAAGCATTTTCGCAATGTTAGTTAATTTTTCACTCGTTAAAACTTGATCACTGTTTATGGAATCTTTTTATTTATCTCGGTTCAGCCCGATGGACCAATATTTTAAACTTTTCGAAAGAAACACTTTTGGTCTTTGGATATTTGAGAGAAATTTCTTATCTTTAAATTTTTTACTCAGTGTGACAGAGTGACAAAAGGTTAAATGTAATTAAAGGAAATGTTCTAGACGGTCTAATCAATTTGATACTTATGTCGAATAAACTGATGATGGAAAATGAATGTTTTCTATATTTCCTTACATTCATTCCTATGAACCTTTATGTAGTTGATAAATCCGTTGAATATGTAGAGCATAATGTAAAGGGTTGATATGCAGATTAGGAAGAATCTATGGATAGGTATAGTGGAGGCATGCAACATCTGCCTTATTTGCTTCTTGTCTACAACCAGTGGGAACAAATGACGATCCTTCAATACCGTTTTTTCTAATAGAACTTTGTATTGTTCAACCGAATAAATTGGTAGAGTTATTTTTGGTTCATATTGTCCGAATAATGAATTAAAATTGACTCATTCCATACATGTTTCATCAGCATAATTGAAACACATACTCGTAATGACAACTGTGAGAAAAATTCGAACAGGCATATTCGATAGTAATTATCTGACCTCCATATTAATAAATGCATTTATTAAAATTATTAAATAATGAGGAATTCACAGGTACCTATGGAAAAAAGAATATAAATGAAAAGGTCCACTGATGTCTGAAATATCTATAACTATACTCCATTCATTTTTATAAAGTATCCCGGTTGACAAAGATTTTTTAACTCTTCAAAAGGAGTTCTTTTAAGGTTTAACTGTGTCACAGGTTTCGTAGTACTAGGACTACTAGGTACTGCATTTTCATACTGGAGTATTTCAAGTTGTGCAAATAGGTATTCAAATGTCTTCTGTAGACTTATTTTTTGAGAATTGGGGAATTCCATAGGTCCGTCTGTTCTTTTACAAGTTTTTTTGTTGGGTTATTCGAGTACTCTTTTTCTTATTTCGAATGAACTATCACAAAGTAACGGACTATTTCTGTCCATTATTTTTCAGTAAAATTTCAACATTCGATTCTTGATTTCCGTATAAAAAATAGCATAACTGAATCTTCCAACCCTTCGTATATAGTGAAATATTTCCAGTATTAACAGAAAAAAAAGTTTCTTCAACATTCGCAAGAGGTCTTTGGAATGATTGAATTCACACAATAATAATAATACCTAATAACAGTACTTTATTGACTATAATATTTTCTCAAAATCATTATTTTCCCAAAGTATGTAAACATTTTGATGAAAACGTAATTACTACAATCCATGTAGAGAAGACAACGTTGCGTTGACAGGATAATGATTATAACCTAACATGCATGAATGACGGTAGACTGAACTTTGGATATCGAATTGAAATTTGTATTAATTTCCCACTCGATTTAGCTTTCTGTGAGAGGAACTCACAAACTTATTGATCTAAATTGGAAATGTAATGGTAAATGTAAGTGAATTTTCTTGAATTGAAATTGAACTACACGAGTTTTCCGTTAGGTATAGTTGGTTATAATAAGAGAAATTATGCGGTTTTATTCATAAGCACAGTTTAACATATTTTCACAGAGAATTGCCAAATTTTACAATATGAATGGATTGTAAATTCACTAATTCGAAGGTAAAATTGAAATAACCAACGATTACTTCTACAAATACAATGTTGACGATTTTTTTATAACCGCTGTCAATTTTTTGCCCCAGTTCTGATCCCGAGAATCATGCCTCTACCAATGGAAAAACCATGGACAACTGGGACAAATATGCTTAAGAAAAATGAAAATAGAGGATATAGTCCCTAGGACATGATGGAAATGGACTAGCAGAGATCAAATTTCCGAAGTACACCACTGGTGTCGCCAGCACGTCAGAATAATGACAAACAGGTTTCAGTTGGTTGCTACTGCAGTGAGGGTTATGTGTCACTGATGACGGCTGTAATAAGCCAGAAAACGGTCTGTAATTTTCCTGCAGTGGTGGCGACACCATTGGTGTACTAGGGAAATTAGATCTCTGCTAGTCCATTTACTTCATTAAAAAAAATTCTCAATTCACTCCATAATCTTACGGAACATATTCACATCGAACTACTCTCATAATCTTCAAAAATCTCATCGAGATTACCATTCCACTAACCATCATACTCGCAACTACAACCATACCCTTAACACCCCCATAAAAGACGGGAGCTTGGTCGAAAACTCTCCTCCGGATAACGCAGCGTGCACCGCCGTATTCCGTGCAATCAACGTCAGGTAACGCAACTTCTCCTTACGCGAAACTTCGGCGCATCCAGAACTCGAACGACTTTGTGGCCACAAAATGCTGTATCGTCGCGCGTTCGGGCCCCCGTTGTCGTTACGAGCATGTTAATTCTGCGGATTCCCTTTCGTTTTCGATAAGGTGGCGTATGGGCGGATTATCGCCGTTTTAGGAGAGCCACCGTGTTATGGTTGTTGTGTTTGACGAGTCGAGTTGCTAGTTTAGAGCGGGAATTTCGAATGGAACCTTCGTGGTATGTATGAGGGAGACACATCAATGTATGTCGATGATAGTTGTATATTTTTGTTTCTTTATGGTTGTTACGCTATGGCTAATGGCTATCGATTTTCCGCCTAATCTAGCGACAGTCGATTTTCAGCGTCGTGTACTTGTTAAAAATGAATTATGTTTCGTCGTGGCTATTCCGCAGTGGCTGTTCCGCGATTGCTGTACCGCTATTACCGTTCCGTGTTTGCTGTTCCGCTATGGCCGTTCCGCATTTGCTATTCCGCTATTGCCGTTCCGCATTTGCTGTTCCGCTATTGCCGTTTCGCGATTTCTGCATCGTGTACTTGTTGAAAGTGAATTATGTTTCGTGGCTATTTCGCAGTGGCTGTTCCGCGATTGCTGTTCCGCTATTGATATTCCGCTGTTGCCGTTTCAAGATTGATATTCCGCTGTTGCCGTTCCAAGATTGATATTCCGCTGTTGCTGTTCCGCTATTGATATTCCACGATTGCTGTTCCGCTATTGAAATTCCGCGATTGCTGTTCCGCTATTGCAGTTCCGCTATAGCTGTTCCGCGAATGCTGTCGCGCTATTGATTTTGATTGATATTCCGCTGTTGCTTTTCCGCTATTGATATTTCGCGATTGCCTTTTCGTGTTTGCTGTTCCGCTATGGCCATTCCGCAATTGCTATTCCGCTATTGCCGTTTCGCGATAGCTGTTTCGCAATTTCTGCGTCGTGTACTTGTTGAAAGTGAATTATGTTGCGTGGCTATTCCGCAGTGGCTGTTTCGCGATTGCTGTTCCGCTATTGATATTCCGCTGTTGCCGTTTCAAGATTGATATTCCGCTGTTGTTGTTCCGCTATTGATATTCCACGATTGCTGTTCCGCTATTGCAGTTCCGCTATGGCCATTCCGCTGTTGCTGTTCCGCTATTGATATTCCACGATTGCTGTTCCGCTATTGATATTCCACGATTGCTGTTCCGCTATTGCAGTTCCGCTATGGCTGTTCCGCGATTGCTGTTCCGCTATTGATTCTGATATTACGCGATTGCTGTTCCGCTCTTGATATTCCGCGATTGCTGCTCCTCGATTGCCGTTCCGCCATTGCTTTTCTGCGATTGCTGTTCCGCTATTGCTTTGTCGCGATTGCTGTTCCGCGATTGATATTCGGCGATTGCTGTTCCGCTATTGCTTTTCCGCGATTGCTGTTCCGCTAATAATATGCCGCGAATGTTGTTCCCCAATGGCTATCCGCAATGTTTACGTTCCGACGGACAAATTTTCGAGCTAACCTACCATCAGAGACATAGCTCTCTAGTCTTGAGCGTATTTCACGAATGGGTTTTCGGTTGATTTCGACTAGAGTCGGTTCAGACATCGAAAAATCCGCAGAAACTCCCGATTCTCCTCTGCAATCCGAATAACTTTCTCCATTAGCGTCCCGATCAGATATCGCAATAACCAGCGAGCGATCTTCAATCATTGTTCAACGAGGAACGAGATCCGAGCGGCGATACGCGATTACTTTAAAAGCGAACTGCCAGAACAACAATTGAAATCGTTATTGTTGAATCACAATCGCCTCCTTCTGGAGAAAGAAGAATCGGATCGCCGCCCCCTCTAGCCCCGCTTCTTATCTATTTTTAATTCGCGTTACTAAATATCCTACGCGGTTTTCTGCCGTTTAGACCTGTCGTAATAGTTTAATTCTTTATTGTTTTTGATAATTTGACCGAACAATTAGTTCTCTCCGTTATTATTGCGATGGTTTCGGAGTCGTTCTTGCGAAATGACGATGAATGAAATATTGTTCGTGGGATTGAATGGAATTGACAGGTAGTAATTATGCTATTTATGGTTTGGTAAGAGTATCGTTCGGTTATGATTTCGGTTACTCGGGATGTCATGGAGTTAAGTACGGTATCAGATTTTAAAACGCGATTTTCCTGTGAGAAATTGCCTGAAAGTATAATTCTATTATGTTGGGCCGGATTCACCGTTCTTAGATTACGATTTGATTGAAATGGTTTAGGTCAGGCTAAAAAGAACGCGATGGACTAATGGATATATGAATTTTTTTCTGGGGGATTAGAGGATATTCAACTCCATGGTTCCATCCTAAATTTAGTGTATGCAGTCTTGAGTTCTTGACCCAAATTGAGTAAGTACAGCCATTATGGCAAAATCGATCCGAAACATATCATTTGTTATGTACGAATTATGAGCAAATTGTGCAAGAATCCCATTTTTTTGCGCACAGATACATACTCTAACTCAGTTCTCAATAACCAATTCCTTCAATAATGAATTTCAATGAAACATACACGAGAATTATGTGCAAATTTTGTTTAATTTGTATTCTGAGTTATTATTTTCTTCACTTTTCAATCATGAATCAATCGATTTCGATTAAAGAAATGCTGGAATTATGTGCAAATTATGTGCAATATATGGGGAGTCAATTTGACCTACTCCATTTCGATATAATCATGTTTAATTCTGGGCGACCTGGTACTCGACAAAAGTTTGCACAGAAAGCTAAAGCACAAAATTCCATCAGAATCTTCACATAAGTCAAGAGTGAATTGGTTGGTACACAAACGAAAATTGATTTTGCACATAAACCGTATCTGATTTGCACATAGTTTAACCAAAAAATGGAAATTTGCACATAATGTGCACACAATCGCTTGCAAATTTATTGGTGAGAACTGACTATGCACTTAAACTGCACATAATTCCAGCGTTTGCTCAATCGATATCGATGAAGAATAAATTTCTTAGTGTCAGAGTAGTTTTCAATAAGAAATGGAAGAAATGTTCCATTTACTGATACATAAAACACACATAATTTGAATAGATCGACATTGAGTCATAAATCGATAAGATATATCATAATTATTGAGGAGTACAACAAAAATTGACTCCGCTCCTGAATCACACATGATTTGCACATAATTCCAGCATTTTTCCATTGAAATGGGGTTGGAAATAAATTAGGTTTTTGGCTAGCAAAATAGTTGTTGAGAATTATTATGGAAGAGTGCTGGAAAAAATGCGTGCACATAAATCTCACATAATTTGCACCTAATTTCAGCATTTGTTTCATTGGGGTTGAAAATGAATTAGTTATCGGGAAATTGACGAAATTTTGCTACCTTTCCGGGCTTGCACAATTGTAATAAAAAAATATTGAAGTATGCAAGAGAAAAAATGAATCACACATAATTTGCACATAATTCCAGGAATTTTTCCATTGGAAATGGGTTGGAAATAAATTAGCTATTGGGCTAGCACATTCATTGTTGTTGAAACTTATTATTGAAGAGAGCTGGAAAAAAATAAGCGCATATAAATCACAAATAATTTGCACACAATTCCAGCTTCAGTTATTGGGAAATTGGGCAACCTTTCCGAGCTTGCACAACTGTGAGTAAAAAGATATTGAAGTATGCAAGAGAAATAATGAGTCATCACATTAATCACACATAATTTGCACATAATTCCAGCATTTTTCCCATTGGAATCTGGTTGGAAACGAATTAGTTATTGAGCTAGCACAATAGTTGTTGAAAATTATTATTGAAGAGTTCTAGAAAAAAATGCGTGCACATAAATCACACATAATTTGCACCTTATTTCAGCATTCTTTCATTGATGTTGAAAATGAATTAATTTTTTTGGGAAATTGACGAAATTGTGCTACCTCTCCGGGCTTGCACAATTGTGAATAAAAAATATTGAAGTATGCAAGAGAAAAAATGAGTAAATAATAAATCACACATAATTTCAGAATTTTTTCCATTGGAATCTAGTTAGAAATAAATAAGTTATTGAGCTAGCAGCACAATTGTTGTTGACAGAGTTCTGGAAAAAAATAAGTGCATTTAAATCACACATAATTTGCACATAATTCTTGCATTTGCTTCATTAGTGTTGAAAATTAATCAGTAATTAGGAAATTGGGCTAGCTTTCCGGGTTTGCACAATTGTAAATGAAACATTATATTGAAGTATGCAAGATGAGAAATGAGTCAGCATATGGATCACACATAATTTGCACAGAATTCCAGCTTTTTTTCAATGCGAATCGGGTTGGAAACAAATTAGTTATGTATTTCGCTAGCACAATTGCTTCTGAAAATTATTATTGAGATTGCTGGAAAAAAAATGAGTGCACATAAATCACACATAATTTGCACATATAATTCCAGCAATATTCGTTTGATTAAAATCGACTATTAAATTAGTTGGATTATAAAAATTTTCAATAAAAAATTATTGGTGAGTGCACAAAATATCGGGCTTCGCACATAATTCGCACATGATAAGTTTTGGGTCGATGGTGCCGTTATGGTGGTGCTAACTCAACATACGTGAGTTTTTAAAGTAGCAATCATTTTTCCCGGCCATCAATAAAAATAACGACATAATTAAATCACAAGCCGACCTCTATTTTCTCGGTAAAACGCACGTATCGCGGCATTTTCATCACCTGTTCTCCGGAGCGTGATACGATCGTACAAAATCGATGTTCCAGGATTTTTACCCCATTAAACTACCCGGGGAAACGTTTACGCAGCCTTAAACGCGCTCGTCAAACAAAAATATACAGTCTATACTATAGCTGGCTGAACAGTCAAGAAAGCTGATTTCGAGGCTTATTCCGAGTTCAAACATACGGAGTCGAACTCGATCCGAGAGAGGGTGATCCTTGCCATGCAGGTTTGCACACTACCCCCATATACGGCAAGCAACCCTTTTTCGTTAGTTGATTTCGTTATTTGGATCCCTTAACGTGTGTAAAAGGGTCCTTTATTTGGATTGACTGGGTACATTTTCTACCTGTCATTCTTATTATTATTATTCCTTCGTCGATGGGATGTGCTAAGTGTAATTAGCAGTCCTTGATGTGGTTTCTTATTTTTTCGTTTGAATGGAAGGAACGATGTTTTGAGCATTTTGATGCCATCGATCTTCATTGGAAGCTTATCGGAATTTCTGCTTGATTCGGTTCTTCCATTAGGTTAATGATGGTGAGAAAGTACTAACTTGTGGGTATGTTCGGGTTTCGATGGTTTTCGTTGAGTTTGTTTGATGATATGGGTAATTTAACCGAGAAGTTTGATTTTTAATTCAAAAATTATAAGCTTATGCCTTGTGTCCTCCTAAATTCAATTATACTTTGTTACTAATGACCAACTCATTCATGAAGACGTCGCAACGTCGCCGCCTAAGCCGACTACCCAGTCGCCCGTGATAAAAAGAAGAAAAACCATTCGAACACTCTCGTTTGTATCGGTCACGTATCGATGGTCACCCCTGGTCCGAACACAGACGTGAAAAACGACCGACTCCATGTGAATCCTCATCAGTGCGTCGTCGGACAAAGAATCGAGAGGCTAATTACAGAAATTCTATACGATTATCAGCGTCCGTTATCGGCAATTTTAACGCTCCGTTCGAAACAATATCAGAATACATTAATAAATTACGCGTTAATTATTCGTACGTACGATCAATCGTTACTGCGACTGTTGGAGTGGAAGACGGCTGAAGAAACAAGACGCACCTGACGTTCAAGACCAATTTGGTAGTGTTCGTTTCTGTGGACGTCGTTAAAATCGCGTTGGAGCGAGGGGCAGTTGGATTTTTATCGATTCGGTGGCGCGTATCGAAGATTGGTTCGAATTATAGTCGTTCGGTGGTAGTTCATCGGCTGGCGACGGTGGACAGCTCTGCCTTGGGGCGCAAGGTACCTCAAGGTCGCAGAGTCTTGAGAACTTTTGAGAGTCGAAGAAATTGGGTAAATCATAGAGCTATCAGTCTTCTTTGTAACCGTCCATTCGCAGTATCAACTTTTGCGAAGGTCTCGTTCCCAGCGAAAACGCCAGAAAGAGACGAACTCATATAAAGTCCGGTCGGAAATGCATTGAAGCATCGCCGGATATGACTGGTGCAGTCATAAGGACACGCCAGAGTGGTTCTCAGCTAGACAGACCATTAGTGGCATGGATTAAAAAAATCCTAACAAGACGTAATAATTTATTGTGCATAACACTTCGGATCTGAAGTCGTCGCTGGCCGAGGCGGAGGCGTGATCCGACGCCGGACGTGGGGAAAGGAAAAGAGGAAACGTATTGTTTGGATGGGGAAAGAGAGGGATTGGGAATCGGAAATTGTGTGAGGAAAAATTTAGTATTTATTGCTGGCAGAAACCGCACTCGATTCTCGCAACTCTATCCCCTTTGAAATTGCAGTTTACATTTGTAATTGTGAAGCGAGTTGGGGTATGCGTTTCGTCCCAGCTTCGCTCACAGGACTATGTGGAATGCTACATACGCTGGGGACAGTGAGTCGCCACAATTGTAATAACTACAACGGTGATAGTAACACAATTATGTAAAACATACATCATAGACGGGGAAATACACAGTTTTTATGGACTTCCTCGTCACAAACGAAGTGTATGTGTGCCGAAGGAAACTCAATGAGCACAAATACCACTTACTAGCCTAGAACCTTTCTGTGGCCTTATGAAAGTACATAAAGCTACTCATTCTACATTTCATCAGTTCCTGTATTATCGATGATAGATGGTGTTAACAACTCATATGTACGGCGAAGCCAAGGTTTTTGCTTTTGATGTGAAACTACCCGTTGCGCCACCCTTCGATTCACCTTTCAAGGAAGGCTGCGAAACAATTTCCACATGAACCAATAAAGGAGAAAATCCCCTATGTTTAATCTAGTGTTTAGTATTTTTCTACAAATAACTGTTGCGGAATGTTACAAACACTGTTTTTTCGCTGAATAATCCTTTCACTTTCATAAAGTATCCCGGTTGGCCAAGATTTAGGTTTGCCAAGTTTTTTTTACTAAAAACTGACGCAGGTTGGCACTCGTGAAATATTGGCAATGTCAATATAATTCTCAGAGACGTTTTCAACGCTTATTTCTGTTTACTCTTTTTTAACTGTGTGAATGCAGTTAGTTCTTTTAAGGTTTAACTGTGACACAGGTTTCGTAGTACTACTACATTTTGATACGGGAGTTTTTCGAGTTGTGCAAAAAGGTGATTGAATGTCTTTTGTTTGCTTATTCCTTGAGGATTTTGGGAACTGGGGAATTCCATAGGTCCGCCTGTTCGTTTAGAAGTTTTTCTGTCGGGTTATTCGAGTACTCTTATTCTTTTTTCGAATTATCTATCACAAAATAACGGACTAAGGACTGAACGAGAATAAACTCGCTATCACAAAAACACCTATATTATTTCTTGAACCAATTGAGAAAAAAATCAAAATTTGATCATAGTTAGCTTTGTTATGAACGTCAGAAACATGTAGAACATTTACTTCATAGATATTCCAAATCTCTGTCGCAAAATGTCAAGCGAAGTGAAAACACGAGAATTTATAGTGAAACTTTTTCAAAATAATCATAAATGGAACCCCAAAAGAATCGCAAAAGAGGCTCGCGTTCGTCCGGAAACGGTATATAAGAGTTGTTAAGCGCTTCAACGAAGATCTTACAAATAACCGCAAGGAAGGAACCGGGAGGAAAAAGGGGTTTCATAGCTCAAAAAAAATTGAGAAAGTCATCAGCCTTTTTCAGAAGAGTCCTAACCTTTCAGGACGGAAAGTGGCCCAAATAGTGGGTTGTTCGCAGTCAACCGTTCAGAAAATCAAGTCGAGTTGTGGGCTTAGAACATACAAAGTGCAGAAAGTGCCAGACAGGAACGCTGTGAAGAATCAAGAAGCGAAATCAAGAGCAAAGAAATTAAAAAAAGATTTCTTGAAAAATTTTTCCTGTTGCGTGATGGACGACGAAACCTTTGTCTTGGCTGATTTCTCGCAACTTCCTGGTCAAGAATTTTATACTGCAGATTCTCGTGGAAATGTTGACGAACAATTTCGCTTGAAGAAACAAGCGAAGTTTCCTGAAAAATTCCTGGTTTGGCAAGCAATTTGCACTTGTGGTAAAAGGAGCAAATTTTTCGTTGGCCAAGGCTCTGTTGACTCGAAGATATACATCGAGGAATGTTTGAAGAAGTGACTTTTACCATTTTTACGTGAGCACGATGTGTCAACAATCATTTGGCCAGATTTAGCTTTATGCCACTACAGCAAGGCCACCAAGGAATGGTACGAAGCTAATGAGGTGGTTTTTGTCCCCAAAGAGGCCAATCCACCAAATTACCCAGAACTCAGGCCAATCGAAAGATATTGGGCCTGGTGAAAAGAGAATTGAAGAAGACTAAGAAATCAACGAAAACACTATCGGAATTCAAGCAAAAGTGGAAGACAGCATCACAGAAAGTGACTGAGAACACTATAAGAAGCATGATGGGAAGAATTCCAGAAAAAATCCATGAATTTTGTAAAAAATAGTTTTGGTTTTTTTATTGTAAAAACAGTTTTCATAAGAATCAGAAGATGATTCGAAAATGAGCTTGATTTTTGAAATCGGTCCAGTGGTTCAAAAGTTATAAGCGTTTTTGTGATAGCGAATTTATTCTCGTTCAGTCTTTATTCTATCAATTATTTTTCAGTAAATTTTCAACAATCGATTCTTGATTTCTGTACAAGAAAATAGCATAACTGAATCTTCCAACCCTGCATATATACGTGAAATAAATCCAGTGTTAACAGATAAAAAGCTTCTTCAACATTCGCCAGGTCTTTGGAATTATTGAATTTACATGATATTTCATCAAATTCATGATGACTATAACCTAACATTTTCCGAATATTCACGGTGAAATGTATCATGGCCAACCAGGATTATTAAAAAAAAAACCGTAAGTGGAAAACAGCAAATGGAAAAAGATTTCAACGGCCACTACGATGTTGCATTCGTGTATCGAACCCTGCGTTATTCGAGTGATATATGGACCATTTCGAACCACTTTATAATTTGGTAAGCCAGGGTTGCATTCCGTCCTCGCATTCAATGAAAGGATTATGGTTAAGTAAACGATAAAATATTCAAAATAACCCATGAGAATCAAATCCAGATCAAACACCATAAAGCGGTCGATCGCAAAATTTATAGCGTCCTTCCCCGCTTCCGAAAATCTCTCTCACAAGGATTAGATATGTAAAATATAAGCCATTAATAAATCAGAGATCAATACCGAACCCTTTTCGGACCTCTCTCGACAAATAGACCGTCCTTACGGCGGATGACAATGCGAAAGTAAACAAATTATGTAGAATCTCAGACTCTCTCACACTTTGCATATCCCGTAGATATTCAAATTCGATGATCCCGACGCACACAAATCGATGATATATTAGGCCTTCGATGAATGGGACGCGTCCTTGAGGCCGTAAAAAAGGAGATTTTGGTTACCCCGTCAAAGGGCACCACTCGTAATGACACGGAAATCGGATAGGGACGACGCGTCGCTCAGGTACGCGCTCTCAGATCTTTCGATTGTCGAATCGTCCTCATTCTTCGGGGCTCTTTCCGGTGCGATTCTTCGCATCGCGTATTTGCATATCGAGTGTCATCGTCGCGATCGGGTGTACTGAGAAAATCGGTTGACCCCGTTCTTGCGTAGGTAGGTCCTGCATATTTTTTCGTCGTTCGTTTCGGGTTACGCGAAAATTTGCATTTCGGGTGTGCGTTTCCGAAGGGGGATGGACGAGAAAGGGGGTATGCGATATTTTCGGTTTTTGAGGAGATAATGGCGTGACGGATTTCTTGACGGGTGGTGACAGGCCTGGAAAAGGTGTGGACGGTTGGAGAGAAGAAGAGAAATCTTGACGATTGTGATAGAAATAGGGAGCGATATTTTAATTCTACTTTGTTACGAGGATATATTGAAAAATTCTTATTAGCCTACTATAGAACCAAACAAAATTTCAAAGTCAGAATATTTTATTACTCAACATATTCTCCTCCTAATTGTATACATTTATTACTGCGAACCAGCAACGTCTCTAGACCTTTCAAAAAAATGTTTCTTCTTGCTCTGCGAACCAGTCCTCCACCGCTTTTATTACCTCCTCGTTTGGAAGAAAAATTTCGACCTTTTAAACTTTTTTTCAGTTGAGGAAAGAGATGATATTCCTACGAAGCCAAATCTGGTGAATAAGGGGGGTGTTCTAGTAATTCTAACCCCAAATCACGAATTTTTTGCATGGCAACATGAGATTTGTGTACTGGGGCGTTGTCCTGTAAAAACAAAATACCTTTAGATAGCAGCTTTCCGCGTCGTTTCTCTTCAATTTTTTTCCGCAGAGTGGTCAGTGAAGTCGAATAGTAAAAATCAATCATGATTACTCCATGGCAGTCCTAAAAAACTGAAGCAAGAACTTTGCCAGCAGATATTTGGACACGAAACTTCTTAGGTCTTGGAGAACCAGAGTGTCGCCATTCCATCGATTGTTGCTTTGTTTCTGGATAGTAGAAATGTACCCAAGTCTCATCCATAGTAACAATTCGGTTCAAGAAGTCTACATCGTTCTCAAATCGAGCACAGATCGAACGTGATGCATCTACCCTTGCACGCTTTTGGTCAACATTCAAACATTTGGGGATCCATTTTGCAGAAATTTTTCTCATGTCCAAATTGACGTGAACTATATATGATGAACGCGTTCGTATGATATCTTCAGTGCTTCAGATATTCGTTTTAGCCCAATTCGACGGTCTGATAAAACCATGTCATGAACTGCATCGATATTTTCGGAGACTGACACAGAAACTGGCCTTCCCGATCGGTCATCATCTTCAATGGGAAATTTACCGCTTTTGAAGCTTGCAGTCCAATTTTTCACGGTCGCATACGAAGGACATTGATCACCAAGGGTATTAAGCATATCTTCGTAAATCTGCTCACCTCTTAACCCTTTTAAATACAGGTACTTGATGATATGGCTCGATACTCCAATTTTTCGATTCTTACAATTTCGGTGGACATCTTTTTTTTAAATTTATTGCGTAACTCTGGTTTACTTTTTCGACGTCGAACTCTACACTGACACTTCTAATAAGTAATTGTTCATTGATATGGCATCGCAATATTTTGTTTATGCATGGAACTGGTCTAGGCTAACTTGATATGAATACATCCTAGTATAAGCCTGTTAGGATGTGTTAATTTTGGGAGAAAGGAAATATCTATTGACCAACAATACAGCGTCTCCGAGAATGTATGGATAGATTCCCAATAAAGAAATTATCTCTTTGTATCGTTCTTGTTGATAATTATCTTCAATAATATATTGGATCGATTGTCTCAAAATTTTTCACAAAAAACTCAGAATAAATTTAAAATTCTATGTAAGCATCGTAAATAAACAAAGCGAAAATATGAGGTTATTTTAATTTCATAGAAACGTGAAATTCCACTTCATCAGCTCCGTAACCGTTCGGCGACTATCTTGCTACCGCTCGCCCTGAAGTCAGGTGATCGAATTCTTTATCTTCGTATCCACTAGCTCCACTCCGGATGGGAAATACTGAAAGCGGTATATACCGACACCCTGAGTATCCTTTCCCACTGCAGAAGACTTCAATAAGCAAATTCAGCGAGTACCTAACCTGGATAATATATTCAAATTCGAGTCTCGGCAGAAGACGAGCCGGCGGTGTTGTATTACGAATTGATAATATATGCACGTGTGCAAATCAGCCGGGATTAATGGGACCTTTTTCAATCAGATAGAATGAATATCACTGCGCTCCGCCTTTTTAATGCTTATTGCCATCGCCGCAAGTTTAGGGGTAAGACATTGAAATATCTAGACGGCATTGATAGTTCCAGTTCGGGTATTGTTCTTCGGGGTACGAAGGGGGAATAAGGTCATGAGAAAGGAAATTCTCTTTGCGATGATCCAGATGCACGTCGATGATTTATGCGGTAATGCAGATTTGTTGGGGGTACGATGGAGACTTGATTATTTGTTTATTTTCGATGTTTCGATTCGATTAGTTTATGCACTTTCTGATTACCGTCGGTGCTTTGATAGCTCAGTGTAGTGTAGGTACACTAATTTCATGTGGATATGAACGAAGGAACGGAAGCTCTGACGATTTGAAATAGGAATTTTCCGAAAAAATACAATTTCGACGGTGAAAATCTAAACTGTTATAGATGAAGCCTCCAATTATTTTTCATTGAATTAAGCATCCCTGAAAACCTATAAATTGAGATTAAACTTGACTATATAAGCCTTCTATGACTAAAATTTTTTCATGTTTCATTTTACCATAATCCATTTTCGAGTTTTGTTCAGAAGTTAACACCAAGCAACATATAGGTCTTATTCATCGGACAGATGAGTTTTCTGAATGATTCGAATAGGTTGAAGAACATTCCAATCGAATAACTCCGGTTGATTTCTCAGAGATTCCATGGTGATGACAAATATAGTGTTTTTGAGGGGTCTTACCCCTTATGCATTTTTCACCAAAAAAGTTGGGATTTTCGATATCGATTTTATTGTTCTCGGTGATACTTGGGACAATGCTGATTAACAATATACAAATGAAAAGTGGATACGATCACTGGAAAGGGAGCTATGACCACTTGAAATTTCGAATTTTTGGAAAAATGCCATTTCGCAGGTGAAAATCTAAACCGTTATAGTTAGGGTTCTGGATTAGATCTCATTGGATTCAGCGTCCTCGAAAACCAACATTTTGATACCAAACTTGACCATGCAGCCCTTCTGTACCTTGAATTTTTTGGGTTTTATGTTTTGCATTTTTCATTTTCGAGTTTTGTTCACAAGCTCAGAGCGGTCAGAATATGGGCGTTATGGGCCGGCCAAATGGCTATTCTGAATGTATCGAATGGGTTGAAGAACATTCCAATCGAATAACTCCGGTTGATTTCTCAGAGAATCCATGATGATGACAAATATAGTGTTTTTGGGGGGTCTTACCCCTTATGCATTTTTCACCAAAAAAGTTGGGATTTTCGATATCGATTTTATTGTTCTCGGTGATACTTGGGACAATGCTGATTAACAATATACAAATGAAAAGTGGATACGATCACTGGAAAGGGAGCTATGACCACTTGAAATTTAGATTTTTTGGAAAAATGCCATTTCGCAGGTGAAAATCTAAACCGTTATAGTTAGGGTTCTGGATTAGATCTCATTGGATTCAGCGTCCTCGAAAACCTACATTTTGATACCAAACTTGACCATGTAGCCCTTCTGTACCTTGAATTTTTTGGGTTTTATGTTTTGCATTTTTCATTTTCGAGTTTTGTTCACAAGCTCAGAGCGGTCAGAATATGGGCGTTATGGGCCGGCCAAATGGCTATTCTGAATGTATCGAATGGGTTGAAGAACATTCCAATCGAATAACTCCGGTTGATTTCTCAGAGAATCCATGATGATGACAAATATAGTGTTTTTGGGGGGTCTTACCCCTTATGCATTTTTCACCAAGAAAGTTGGGATTTTCGATATCGATTTTATTGTTCTCGGTGATACTTGGGACAATGCTGATTAACAATATACAAATGAAAAGTGGATACGATCACTGGAAAGGGAGCTATGACCACTTGAAATTTAGATTTTTTGGAAAAATGCCATTTCGCAGGTGAAAATCTAAACCATTATAGTTAGGGTTCTGGATTATATTTCATTGGATTCAGCGTCCTCGAAAACCTACATTTTGATACCAAACTTGACCATGTAGCCCTTCTGTACCATGAATTTTTTGGGTTTTATGGTTTGCATTTTTCATTTTCGAGTTTTGTTCACAAGCTCAGAGCGGTCAGAATATGGGCGTTATGGGCCGGCCAAATGGCTATTCTGAATGTGTCGAATGGGTTGAAGAACATTCCAATCGAATAACTCCGGTTGATTTCTCAGAGAATCCATGATGATGACAAATATAGTGTTTTTGGGGGGTCTTACCCCTTATGCATTTTTCACCAAAAAAGGTGGGATTTTCGATATCGATTTTATTGTTCTCGGTGATACTTGGGACAATGCTGATTAACAATATACAAATGAAAAGTGGATACGATCACTGGAAAGGGAGCTATGACCACTTGAAATTTCGAATTTTTGGAAAAATGCCATTTCGCAGGTGAAAATCTAAACCGTTATAGTTAGGGTTCTGGATTAGATCTCATTGGATTCAGCGTCCTCGAAAACCTACATTTTGATACCAAATTTGACCATGCAGCCCTTCTGTACCTTGAATTTTTTGGGTTTTATGTTTTGCATTTTTCATTTTCGAGTTTTGTTCACAAGCTCAGAGCGGTCAGAATATGGGCGTTATGGGCCGGCCAAATGGCTATTCTGAATGTATCGAATGGGTTGAAGAACATTCCAATCGAATAACTCCGGTTGATTTCTCAGAGAATCCATGATGATGACAAATATAGTGTTTTTGGGGGGTCTTACCCCTTATGCATTTTTCACCAAAAAAGTTGGGATTTTCGATATCGATTTTATTGTTCTCGGTGATACTTGGGACAATGCTGATTAACAATATACAAATGAAAAGTGGATACGATCACTGGAAAGGGAGCTATGACCACTTGAAATTTAGATTTTTTGGAAAAATGCCATTTCGCAGGTGAAAATCTAAACCGTTATAGTTAGGGTTCTGGATTAGATCTCATTGGATTCAGCGTCCTCGAAAACCTACATTTTGATACCAAACTTGACCATGCAGCCCTTCTGTACCTTGAATTTTTTGGGTTTTATGTTTTGCATTTTTCATTTTCGAGTTTTGTTCACAAGCTCAGAGCGGTCAGAATATGGGCGTTATGGGCCGGCCAAATGGCTATTCTGAATGTATCGAATGGGTTGAAGAACATTCCAATCGAATAACTCCGGTTGATTTCTCAGAGAATCCATGATGATGACAAATATAGTGTTTTTGGGGGGTCTTACCCCTTATGCATTTTTCTCCAAAAAAGTTGGGATTTTCGATATCGATTTTATTGTTCTCGGTGATACTTGGGACAATGCTGATTAACAATATACAAATGAAAAGTGGATACGATCACTGGAAAGGGAGCTATGACCACTTGAAATTTAGATTTTTTGGAAAAATGCAATTTCGCAGGTGAAAATCTAAACCATTATAGTTAGGGTTCTGGATTATATTTCATTGGATTCAGCGTCCTCGAAAACCTACATTTTGATACCAAACTTGACCATGTAGCCCTTCTGTACCATGAATTTTTTGGGTTTTATGGTTTGCATTTTTCATTTTCGAGTTTTGTTCACAAGCTCAGAGCGGTCAGAATATGGGCGTTATGGGCCGGCCAAATGGCTATTCTGAATGTGTCGAATGGGTTGAAGAACATTCCAATCGAATAACTCCGGTTGATTTCTCAGAGAATCCATGATGATGACAAATATAGTGTTTTTGGGGGGTCTTACCCCTTATGCATTTTTCACCAAAAAAGTTGGGATTTTCGATATCGATTTTATTGTTCTCGGTGATACTTGGGACAATGCTGATTAACAATATACAAATGAAAAGTGGATACGATCACTGGAAAGGGAGCTATGACCACTTGAAATTTCGATTTTTTGGAAATATGCCATTTCGCAGGTGAAAATCTAAACCGTTATAGTTAGGGTCTTGGATTATATTTCATCGGATTCAGCGTCCTCGAAAACTTACATTTTGATACCAAACTTGACCATGTAGCCCTTCTGTACCATGAATTTTTTGGGTTTTATGTTTTGCATTTTTCATTTTCGAGTTTTGTTCACAAGCTCAGAGCGGTCAGAATATGGGCGTTATGGGCCGGCCAAATGGCTATTCTGAATGTGTCGAATGGGTTGAAGAACATTCCAATCGAATAACTCCGGTTGATTTCTCAGAGATTCCATGGTGATGACAAATATAGTGTTTTTGGGGGGTCTTACCCCTTATGCATTTTTCACCAAAAAAGTTGGGATTTTCGATATCGATTTTATTGTTCTCGGTGATACTTGGGACAATGCTGATTAACAATATACAAATGAAAAGTGGATACGATCACTGGAAAGGGGGCATGACTACTTGAAATTTCGATTTTTTGGAAAAATGCCATTTCGCAGGTGAAAATCTAAACCGTTATAGTTAGGGTCTTGGATTATATTTCATTGGATTTAGCGTCCTCGAAAACCTACATTTTGATACCAAACTTGACCATGTAGCCCTTCTGTGCCATGAATTTTTTTGGTTTTATGTTTTGCATTTTTCATTTTCGAGTTTTGTTCACAAGCTCAGAGCGGTCAGAATATGGGCGTTATGGGCCGGCCAAATGGCTATTCTGAATGTGTCGAATGGGTTAAAGAACATTCCAATCGAATAACTCCGGTTGATTTCTCAGAGAATCCATGATGATGACAAATATAGTGTTTTTGGGGGTTCTTACCCCTTATGCATTTTTCACCAAAAAAGTTGGGATTTTCGATATCGATTTTATTGTTCTCGGTGATACTTGGGACAATGCTGATTAACAATATACAAATGAAAAGTGGATACGATCACTGGAAAGGGAGCTATGACCACTTGAAATTTCGATTTTTTGGAAATATGCCATTTCGCAGGTGAAAATCTAAACCGTTATAGTTAGGGTCTTGGATTATATTTCATCGGATTCAGCGTCCTCGAAAACTTACATTTTGATACCAAACTTGACCATGTAGCCCTTCTGTACCATGAATTTTTTGGGTTTTATGTTTTGCATTTTTCATTTTCGAGTTTTGTTCACAAGCTCAGAGCGGTCAGAATATGGGCGTTATGGGCCGGCCAAATGGCTATTCTGAATGTGTCGAATGGGTTGAAGAACATTCCAATCGAATAACTCCGGTTGATTTCTCAGAGAATCCATGATGATGACAAATATAGTGTTTTTGGGGGGTCTTACCCCTTATGCATTTTTCACCAAAAAAGTTGGGATTTTCGATATCGATTTTATTGTTCTCGGTGATACTTGGGACAATGCTGATTAACAATATACAAATGAAAAGTGGATACGATCACTGGAAAGGGAGCTATGACCACTTGAAATTTCGATTTTTTTGGAAAAATGCCATTTCGCAGGTGAAAATCTAAACCATTATAGTTAGGGTTCTGGATTATATTTCATTGGATTCAGCGCCCTCGAAAACCTACATTTCGATACCAAACTTGACCATGTAGCCCTTCTGTACCATGAATTTTTTGGGTTTTATGGTTTGCATTTTTCATTTTCGAGTTTTGTTCACAAGCTCAGAGCGGTCAGAATATTGGCGTTATGGGCCGGCCAAATGGCTATTCTGAATGTGTCGAATGGGTTGAAGAACATTCCAATCGAATAACTCCGGTTGATTTCTCAGAGATTCCATGGTGATGACAAATATAGTGTTTTTGGGGGGTCTTACCCCTTATGCATTTTTCACCAAAAAAGTTGGGATTTTCGATATCGATTTTATTGTTCTCGGTGATACTTGGGACAATGCTGATTAACAATATACAGGGTGCGGCACGGAGGATGGATGGTTTTAAAAAAATAATAAAAGCGTTAATTTTTACTCAAAAACACATTTATTGACGGAATCAGATTCTCAAGGAAATAGCATTTGAGACAGTCAAGTGTGGAAAATCACATCAGGCATGTGGTGGCCGAAATCGGTGATGCAGTGCTGGAGGCGCTCTTGGAAGTTCGCGTAGACTCTCTCCAACATCGCTCTCTCAACTTGGGCAACTTCCACGCGAATAGCCCTTTTCAATTCGTCCAGAGTTCGGGGCTTGGTCTCGTATACTCTAGCCTTGAGGTGTCCCCATAAGAAAAAATCGCATATGGATAAATCTGGAGACCGGGGAGGCCAATGAACATCGCCAAACCTGGAAATAAGGCGACCAGGGAAGAGAGGGCGAATAACGTCCATTGATGCTCTGGCTGTGTGGGCGGTCGCCCCATCCTGTTGGAACCACACACGTCGGATTGGAACACGTTGCCGTCGTAATTCGGGGATAAAGAAGTTGTTGATCATTTCGACGTACCGCTCTGAGTTCACGGTAACAGCACGACCATTAACGTCTTCGAAGAAGTAAGGGCCAATGATGCGAGTTTGCGATACAGCGCACCAAACCGTAACTTTTGGTAAATAAATGCTAGGAACACACGAGTCTAACGGCACCTTCTCCACTTCTCTCGTCCTCAGTGGGGGAAAGTTATGCCCATCTGAAAAACGTCCGCCCTCCGTGCCGCACCTTGTACAAATAAAAAGTGGATACGATCACTGGAAAGGGAGCTATGACCACTTGAAATTTCGATTTTTTGGAAAAATGCCATTTCGCAGGTGAAAATCTAAACCGTTATTGTGAGGGTCTTGGATTATATCTCATTGTATTCAGCGTCCTCGAAAACCTACATTTCGATACCAAACTTGACCATGTAGCCCTTCTGTACCGTGAATTTTTTGGGTTTTATGTTTTGCATTTTTCATTTTCGAGTTTTGTTCACAAGCTCAGAGCGGTCAGAATATTGGCGTTATGGGCCGGCCAAATGGTTATTCTGAATGATTCGAATGGGTTGAAGAACATTCTAATCGAATAACTCCGGTTGATTTCTCAGAGATTCCATCATGGTGATGACAAATATAGTGTTTTTGGGGGGTCTTACCCCTTATGCATTTTTCACCAAAAAAGTTGGGATTTTCGATATCGATTTTATTGTTCTCGGTGATACTTGGGACAATGCTGATTAACAATATACAAATGAAAAGTGGATACGATCACTGGAAAGGGAGCTATGACCACTTGAAATTTCGATTTTTTGGAAAAATGCCATTTCGCAGGTTAAAATCTAAACCGTTATAGTAAGGGTCTTGGATTATATTTCATTGGATTCAGCGTCCTCGAAAACCTACATTTTGATACCAAACATGACCATGTAGCCCTTCTGTACCATGAATTTTTTGGTTTTTATGTTTTGCATTTTTGATTTTCGAGTTTTGTTCACAAGCTCAGAGCGGTCAGAATATGGGCGTTATGGGCCGGCCAAATAGCTATTCTGAATGTATCGAATGGGTTGAAGAACATTCCAATCGAATAACTCCGGTTGATTTCTCAGAGATTCCATGGTGATGACAAATATAGTGTTTTTGGGGGGTCTTACCCCTTATGCATTTTTCACCAAAAAAGTTGGGATTTTCGATATCGATTTTATTGTTCTCGGTGATACTTGGGACAATGCTGATTAACAATACACAAATGAAAAGTGGATACGATCCCTGGAAAGGGAGCTATGACCACTTGAAATTTCGATTTTTTGGAAAAATGCCATTTCGCAGGTGAAATTCTAAACCACGATAGATAGTGCCACTGATTATTTTGTTATTGGATTCACCGTTCTCGAAAACCTACCATCTGATACCTAACTTGTCCAAATAAAACGCCTTTTCTTCGAATTTTTTAAACTTTATATTCTGCATTATCTCATTTCGTCTTTTGTTCGCGAGCTGAAAGCGCTCGCAGTATGTCTAGTTTCACGGTAGAATTTAAAATATCGAAATTTTTCAATTCCTGTTCGGCTAAAAGTTAAGGTAATTCTCCTTTTATTCTCTCGATAACGTGAGAAAAATCGGATCTTCGAAACTGTACGTTTAAAAATTCGTTCATCTAACGGCTTAATCAATTCAATGATCCGGATGTAGGTACATATGTTCAGGCATCGGAAATTAGCAAATAACCATCGTCTTCGCCTTAACAGTTAATACGCGGGCATTCTCACATAAATTTTCGGGACAATGCTCGTATTAATTGATGGACGGGCGCCGTGGGGTACTCCCGGAATAATTCATGAAATTGATTCCCGGTGTAGACAAAACCCGATCGGGAACAAGAAGGAGAATACAATCGTTCGCGAGCAGCCGATAGGCGTATCGCATATCGGATAGACAGACGCGTCTAATTTTATGCCAGTATGCAAATAAACCGGTATTTATACAGGTAATTCTTTACTAACCCATATGATTGTATGGGTAATATTTAATTGATCTTGGTCGGGTAGATTGGGGTCTTGGATTTCTTGCATAGTTAATTCGAAGGATCGATTGAACGAGTACGAGGTGGTGGGAAGTTTACGTGGATAAGAACTGACGACTGGATTGAAAAACGGCCGTTGGATGTGCAGGGATTTTGATGGCTGGTTTTGAAAGGAAAATACTGCCATAAAATGAAGTGTGCAGTGCGTTAATCTAAACAAAGGGTTTTCTAATAAGAAGTGTTATTTTGAATAGCCCGCTATTTCGGTAGATATCACTTTGAAAGCTGTAACTTTTCGACATTTGACCAGTAGAAACTAGGCCATTATTAGAAATGGAATCACAGAATATGTTCCAGATTCTTTGACCATTCAATCGAAGGATCCCCAGGGTTCTTGTGGCGGAATTAGACAACGCTAAATTCCCAATATTGTGTTTGGATAGCCACCTAATTTCCTACCTTTTTGATCATTCCCATTGCTTTGAACGATGGAAAATGGCAGGTTGAGTGACTCCAAGAGTTTATACTCATTTTATGGAGACCGTTTTATTTCCGAGGTGAAGGATACAGAGAAACTTTTTATGATAAGGCTGATAAAGAGAATTCTAATAAAAGGTGTTATTTTGAATTGCCCGCTATTTCAGCGGCACTTTTGAATCTGTCATTTTCTGACATTTGACAAGTAAAAACTACGCAATTAATAAAAATGGAACGAGACACGCCTCAACAACATTTGAAAAAAATTGGTCACAATACGTGCCTGATACGATTCTCTACAAACACCTCAAAGTAAATATTTCTCGATTTAAATTGAGTTGATACATTTAGGGAATACTCAAGTACTAACCTTATTTGTTTTCCGAGTGTATGCCATTTGGGTAGATGTCACTTTTGAAGCTGTCATTTTTTGATATTCGACAAGTAGAAACTACGCCGTTATTAGAAATGGACCGATGCACGCTTCAACAACGCATTGGAATTATCAAAATTCACTATAAAAATGGTGAAAATTTGGCGGAAACGGTTCGTAAAACTCGAACATTTTTGGGTCGTCGTGAAGCACCTTGTCGAATCGTAATACAGATTGCTGCTGTAGCTGAAAGTGTTGAAGAAAACCCAGATTTGTCCATTCATCGTCGTTCTTTGGAATCAGGCATTCCACAAACGTCATAACACTGTATTTTTGAAATGCATAAAACCTGGATGGCTTCGTCTACGAGCAGAATGGCCGCATCAGGGTCTCGGAAAATCCAAGTGTAATTGTTGAAAAGCCTCTATATCCTCAGCGTGTGACTGTTTCGTGCGGTTTATGGTCCGGTGGGATCATTGGACCTTACTTTCGCGAGAATGAAGCTGGAGCGACAGTTGAGGTGAATGGATTGCGCTATCGAGAGATGATTAATGATTTTTCATGGCCGGAATTGGATGTTAATGATCTTGATAAACGTTTAGTCTCAACAAAATGACGCTTCGTGTCACACAAGCAACGAAACCATGAATCTTTTACGGAAAAAGTTTCCGAGTCGTGTTATCTCTCGGAGTGGTGATCACAACTGGCCATCGAGATCGTGCGATTTAACACCTTGCGACTTCTTCTTTTGGGGCGTCGATTCAAGATCTGAAAGATGGAGTTAGTGAGGCTATCGAGGATATAGGGGAGGTAGGACTTTGCGATTTGGTTATGGAAAATTTCATGAAAAGATGGTCCTGTAGTCGTAGTCCTGTGAAGTGTTAAATAGCTCGCTGATAGGAATAGGATTCGTGAGCGTCTTCACGTCCCGCAGTAGGAGAGAATGACCTAATCACAACCAGAAGATAAATGACGGCGAATATACCCAAGTCCCAAATTAGTTAAAAAAAGTGCATAAAATTGACGAACGGTTGGTTATCAGACACCTCATAGACAGGTTGAATATACGAGCCCTAAGTGACATTTAATTGTCATTCCAATAATACGCCGTCAACAGAAAAAAAACCATAATAACACACGTATACCAACCAGTGATTTTTCCATTTGTCCCCAATTCAACACTCTAACTTATTCATGGGTTCTCGCAATCGATGAATTGGAATAAAAAGGTAATCTATCTATGTAAGCGGCCCCATATTCCACACGCAACACTATCAATACATACACGCCGTCAAATGAGTCAACTTGTCGTGTAAAATGGAAAAACCGCCGGGGGAGTTTTACACATTCACAAATTGTAATTAATTTACTAGGTCAATACGCGTGTATCGCGCGGTTTCTGGTCCCTCCGACCGCCGATAGGAGATGTGACCGTTGGGGTTATCGGGCGGCGGGATCGCCAAATGGTAGAATTCGACAACTGTCGGGCATTAGCGCCGATATCAGAGGAGATAAGGGCGGCTATTTTATATTTCAATAATTATTAGGCTCATTCCGAACGGTGGGGTATTTATAAAACTTCCAGCGCGTAGTGTGCCATGAATATTCATATCGGTTCCGTTTCCTAGGAAAAATCGATGGCAGTTTTCGATGCAGGAGGTTGAAATTGGTTTGTTTGTTTTGCGAAGGGTTGTTTTATCACGGTTGCCACCCGTGTGATGGAACGAAGTGTGAGAGAGAACAAGACGAAGATGGAAAAGGGGGCATAATTTTTTCTACCACTTCTTGCAATTTCAGATGCAAGTACGAGTTTAGTCGAGACTGATCTATAAAAAACTGCACAAACTCAGAAATTGAACCTAAGTTTCAATGTAGACTGTCATGCCCAGTCCGTAATGTAGCAAGAAAGGCTTTTAAATACTGCAGAATTCAAGAACTTAGTTATATAATCCATTCACTTTTATAAAGTATCCCGGTTGGCCATGACATTCTGACACAATTCACAGTGTATATTTTGAAAATATTAGGTTATAGTCAATAATCTAGTGTCGAAATTTCACTGAAAAATGATGGACAACTTTACTTTGTGATAGTTCATTTTAACAAAGAATAAAAGTACTCGAATAACCCGACAGAAAAACTCCTAATCGCAAAGACAGACCTTTCAAAATTCTCAAGAAATAAGACAAGCTGGGAATGAATTATTGATTCCAAATTATCAGGGTGACTATCAGAATAAGCAGATTCCAATTTTACATAGCAGTTCCTGAAACATTGTCTCTGCTTCTTCAAAACTACCTTCGGCATTTTTAGTTTCCAAGCGTGATGATTAAATTGAGATTGAGACTATTGAAAGCAAAAATTAGCATTGGCAACGTATCTGAGAATTATTTTGTCATTGCCGAAATTTCAGGGAGTGATAAACCCAAATCTTGAATGAAGTTTAGGTCTATTATAGCGTGTTGCAATCAAAAGTCGTGCAAAATTGTTTGTATCATGCGGGAGCCCTACACTCATGGTGCTAACATCGGCGAACACCGCGAACGTGAGTGTGGACGGTTTCTTGGTTTCACTTTCGCGCTTCGCGGCCTTTCCCGATTTCTCGACATTTATTTGCGCCGTTATAGAGAATGATGAAAGAAAGAACACAAATGAAAAGATGATTGAGTTAATGGAAGATGGATGAAAAAATGAGGTTGATAAAAAAATGAACAGAACATTGAGGAGTAAAATGAAAGAACAAAGGGTTATATTAATTGAACAACAGAACAAAGAGCACAAAAAAATGAGAAATCTAAGATATTCATTAACTGAAATGTGGGAGATTTAAACGTTAACGAAGGGAAATATGAAAGAAGTATAAGGATATTAGAGTTGTCATACAAGAATAATACAAAAGTTTGCTCTCACATTAATATACAAACAATTAAAAAACCTAAAAATTGAATTCGTCAACAGTCATCATAGCATAACCTACAATATACAAACTCCTGCAATAAAACAAAAATTCAGAATCACCCTCATACCCAGTTCCTCTATCATATCAACCGTTTCTCCCTCCTAATTTCAATTCAACTCTTAATAATTCATTGTCGAAAAACCCCGGGAAAGGTCAACTTTTAAATTCGTTCATGCTCGAAACGTTGTATCAGCAACTCGGGCCGCTAATCTCCGCTCTGATCAGTAGGAAAACATCGATAAAAATAATTAAAAATGTACCCTATCGATAAATTTTAATTACTGTACGTTAAATTTGCATAAATTTCCCGTTGCAGAACATCTGGCGTTGTCGGGCAGCGCAGACGAAGGAGAGGATCGAACTCGAATCCTCCGCCCGAAGGACCATCTGTCTTAAGGGCACATGCATCTTGTCCTTTTCAACCCTTTCGAAAGTGTTCGAAAATGCCTGAGAAGACTGTGATTCGAGTTTTGTCAGTATCTGTTCGGAAATGACACCCACTGACGATTTTCATATCTCGTCATTGTACGATAATCCCATCCTCGTCGCCAATCATTGTTGATTCCAGGGAAACATGAAGTCTTTTATTATTTAGAACTTATACAACGAATGATCGAAAAATGTATGGAACCTAGTAAATGCCTCAAGCATATAGAAAAATTGAGGTTGTTTCCTGTCAAACCGGAATTACATATATAGGGTGTTTTTTATAGATATATAGAACTTAAAATGGAATAAAACGAAGATGATTTTGGTGAATTGACATGATATTTACTTTATTCGAAAGATAATCGTCTGGCATTATAATTTAAATAAGATTTCTGGCATATTCGAGGATGTATTGATAATTGATATCTAGTAGCCTAGACTATATCAACGAAAAATAACTTATTTGAAGTGTCAGTGTAGAGTTCGACGTCAAAAAAGTAAACCAGAGTTACGCAATAAATTTAAAAAAAAGATGTCAGTCGAAATTGTAAAAATGGAAAAATTGGAGTATCTAGCCATCATCAAGTACCTGTATTTAAAAGGGTTAAGAGGTAAGCAGATTTACGAAGATATGCTTAAAACCCTTGGTGATCAATGTCCTTGCGACCGTGAAAAATTGGACTGCAAGCTTCAAAAGGGGTATATGTTCCATTGAAGATGATGACCGATCGGGAAGGCCAGTTTCTGTGTCAGTCCCCGAAAATATCGATGCAGTTCATGACATGATTTTATCAGACCGTCAAATTGGGCTTAAACGGATAACTGAAGCACTGAAGATTTCAAACGAACGCGTTCATCATATTAATAGTTCACGTCAATTCGGACATGAGAAAAATTTCTGCAAAATGGATCCCCAAATAATTGAATGTTGACCAAAAGCGTGTAAGGGAAGAAGTATCGCGTTCAATATGTGCTCGATTTGAAAACGATGTAGACTTCTCAAACCGAATTGTTACTATGAATGAGACTTTGGTACATTTCTACGATCCAGAAACAAAGCAATAATCGATGGGATGGCGACACTCTGGTTCTCCAAGGCCTAAGAAGTTTCGTGCCCAAAAATCTGATGGAAAAGTTCTTGCTTCAGTTTTTTGGGATTGCCATGGAGTAATCATGATTGATTTTTTGGATAAGAGTAGACCAATAACTGGAGATTACTATTCGACATTACTGACCACTCTACGGAAAAAATTGAAGAGAAAAGACGCGGAAAGCTATCCAAAGGTAGGTATTTTGTTCTCACAGTACAACGCCCCAGAACACAAATCTCATGTTGCCATGTAGAAAATTCGTGATTTAGGGTTAGAATTACTAGAACACCCCCCTTATTCACCAGATTTGGCTCTGTCCGACTATCATCTCTTTCCTCAACTGAAAAAAGTTCAAAAGGTCATGAAGTTTCTTCCAACGAGGAGGTAATGAAAGCTGTGGAGGACTGGTTTGCAGAGCAAGAAGAAACATTTTTTTTGAAAGGTCTTGAGACGCTGTAATAGTATTAATTCAAGAGGAGAATATGTTGAGTAATAAAATATTTTGACATTGAAATTCTGTTTGGTTCTATAGTAGGCTAAGAATTTTTCAATATATCCTCGTAAGTAGGACAAATTCTCATGTTTTCGATCGACAGGAAAGTCTTTAACAAAATATTATCAGTGTCAACACCAGGTATTTTATTAATCTATGATGGAACATAGTTTTAATGTTATAACTACTGCTAAACAAGGATCTCAGGCATCTTCTGTTGGTCCACTTCTATTCGTGTCTTCCAAACCTTTTACGAGGTTGAGCAATGGTACAGGAATATATCTACAGCGCGTCCGAAAATATTGGCTCGGGCTTTCAAAAAACCAATTTTCCGATGTGAATTCGAACAAATCAAATCGAATCAGCGGAACAATCTCGATATCGAGGCACAACCGAACGAACGGCTAAAAATCGCGTATTTCCTACGGTGCCAACCGCCAAGAATTATTAAAAAAAAACGATATTTCTCCTCGATAAGGCCTCATCCGTCATCCGGCTTCGAAAGATCGAGTCCAGCCCGGGTTTCGGCGCCAATAAAAGGGCGAGCTCTCGATACCATCCGTCATCGGGAGAAACGAAAATACCGAAGAATTCGCATAATTTCAATTTGTCTGAATGAGCCCGGCGATATCGCGCTTGCAAGATATCGAGTCGCCCGGTCCGCGGTCGGCGGTTCGAGGGAAGGGAAGCTCCCCAATTACTACAAATCATCCGGTTTTTTCGATTCGAACCCTTTCCCTCCGAATTTTAATTGTTTTAAAACACATTGCCGATTTCTGAACTCGGCGGTCGGGAAGTTGGTGCCACGTTCAGATCGGTGGGGTATACAGGGTGGCCCTCGGATAATTTCTCCCTTTCGTAACCAAATACGACGCTTTTATCACCTGGAAGTCTCAGTTGATCCGATTCAAAGAATGCACTTTTCGTAGGATATTCAAATAGGCGATCAAGTGGCCTATAAGGATCTGAGTCGCACGTGTTGGCTCGAATGTAGGTACCCCTTCCGGAAACGGAGAAAAGGAAGAGGGTATTTCAGAAACAACCTATAATCAATACGCTAAAGACATATCGGAATACTCAAACGGTCGTCGTATTTTCAGCCGGGAATTAAACTGTCTTCGAGGCGGAAACGAGAGCTTCACTACCGGAAATGTCAGTGCTCATCAATAGATATCGAACAGGTGGACTGGGACGGTCGTTAGAAAATGAACGTATGCACTTTTTACTTCGATAGGGATCGACGATGCCTATCTGTAAATTCGGTTCGTTATCCTCCAGGTCGTTTTCTTCGGTATCGAAGGAACGATTATTAAGGACTGAAGACGTTATAAAAACGCAATGAATATCAATGATGACCAGGGAATTTGACCGTTGGATTGTGGACGGGAAATCGATATTAATGGGGACGTATAAGATGTCAGAACTTGTAATAAATCGAAATATTTCAGTTGACTAGTATAGACTTCTGAAATTGATGTTCATGGGTCCGAAAATTATTGAATTGCTTATCAGTATGGTACAGGATGTTGTCGAGACGATAAATATTGAAATTATTGATTTTCGGTTCAAGTTCCTCATGAGACTCGGACGATATCGGAAAATCGTTCCACGAAATTGGTTGCACTGAATGCGTAGGATAGCAGAAGAATTTGAGGCTAAAATCGTGGGATTTGCAACGTGGCAGTACCCGAAAGTTTCATAGGAAATTGCATCATCCTTTCAGAACCCACCCACGGGAGGTGGGAAGAAGGAAAATCTTTAATTGGATTGGTTTTTAAAAAACGAGGAAGAGAGTAGCTAGAGAAGTCTGAAACGGGAAGATTCTCAGTTGACTCGGGAACAGTGTTAGGGTACCTAATTTTTGGTTCTTTTGGAGACAGAAAAGTGTTAAGTCGAAATTAAAGGTTTTTGAAATGAATTAGAATTATTCAGATAAGGTCTCGTCGATAAACCGTGAGTGAAATTAATCTGTGAACAGCGAGTTGGCGACATGTTTTTGTGTTTCCTTAGTTTTTCAGGATATTCTCATCATCCTTAGGATTACCTGCATGAGAAGAAAGGTCTATTTTTGTGTAGGCTTGGCTTGTTTGAGAATTGTTAGTAAGGACTGAACGAGAATAAATTCGCTATCACAAAAACGCCTATATCTCTTGAACCAATTGAGAAAAAATCAAAATTTGATCATAGTTAGCTTTGTTATGGAAGTCAGAAACATGTGGAACATTTACTTCATAAATATTCCAATTCTCTGTCGCAAAATGTCAAGCGAAGTGAAAACACGAGAATTTATAGTGAAACTTTTTCAAAATAATCAAAAATGGAGCTTCAAAAGAATCGCAAAAGAGGCTCGCGTTCGTCCGGAAACGGCATCAAGAGTTGTTAAGCGCTTCAAAGAAGATATATTACAATTAACCGCAAGGAAGGAACCGTTAGGAAAAAGGGGTTTCTTATCCCAAAAAAGTGAATAAAGCCATCAGCCTTTTTCAGAAGAATCCTTACCTTTCAGGACGGAAAGTGGCCCAAATAGTGGGTTGTTCGCAGTCAACCGTACAGAAAATCAAGTCAAGTTGTGGGCTTAGAACATACAAAGTGCAGAAAGTGCCAGACAGGAACGCTGTGAAGAATCAAGAAGCGAAATCAAGAGCAAAGAAATAAAAAAAAAATTCTTGAAAAATTTTTCCTGTTGCGTGATGGACGACGAAACCTACGTCTTGGCTGATTTCTCGCAACTTCCTGGTCAGAAATTTCGTACTGCAGATTCTCGTGGAAATGTTGACGAACAATTTCGCTTGAAGAAACAATCAAAGTTTCCTAAAAAATTCCTGGTTTGGCAAGCAATTTGCACTTGTGGAAAAAGGAGCAAATTTTTCGTTGGCCAAGGCTCTGTTGACTCGAAGATATACATCGAGGAATGCTTGAAGAAGCGACTTTTAACATTTTTACGTGAGCACGATGTGTCAACAATATTTTGGCCAGATTTAGCTTTATGCCACTACAGCAAGGCCACCAAGGAATGGTACGAAGATAATGAGGTGGTTTTTGTCCCCAAAGAGGCCAATCCATCAAATTGCACAGAACTCAGGCCAATCGAAAGATATTGGGCCCTGTTGAAAAGAGAATTGAAGAAGAGTAAGAAATCAACGAAAACATAAGCGGAATTCAAGCAAAAGTGGAAGACAGCATCCCAGAAAGTGACTGAGAACACTATGAGAAGCATGATGGGAAGAATTCCAGAAAAAATCCATGAATTTTGTGAAAAATAGTTCAGATTTTTATTGTTTTCATAGATGATTCGAAAATGAGTTTGATTTTCGAAATCGGTCCAGTGGTTCAAAAGATATAAGCGTTTTTGTGATAGCGAATTTATTCTCGTTCAGTCCTTAAGCTGCATGCAACGCCAGAAATATTTTGAAGTCCAGAGTCCCGAAATCTTCCCCAAAGTATTCGCAAATTTGAGTTCTGTTATTTTGAGATCATCCCTTGTTCACGGTTTAGGCTTATTTTGATAAACCCCCAAGGTTTTGATAATTAAGTTTTGTTCTGTAATTCGAATTTGATTTGAAAATTTATTTGGTTTTTGACAATTTAATTTTGCTCTGAAATTTGGTGTTTGTTTTGATAATATGAATTCGACTTGGTAGATTTGGTCAAAAAGCTCTTGATTCTCGAGAGGAAGCAATTGTCTCTTGAGATTAGTGCTTTAACTGGCAATCTGTTTAACAAGCATTTGCAAAGAATGGGTCTAACTGAGTGTTCCTTGTGCCGTTGGTGCAGGAACGCGGATGAAACGGCGGAACATATACTATTCGCGTGCGGTGATCTATCTGTATTGAGGATAACACACCTAGGGAAACCTACACCTTCCATCACTATGGTGGGAGGGACCCTTTCGGCTCGCGACATTCTTGTCGGCGTGCCTTCGGGTCTGAGTATCTCTAGTAATACATAAATGCGGTATGAACAATGGTACCGAAAACAAGTTTGGACAATCCTGCTCTCTTCAGAACCATCGAAGATGGAAACTGTCAGAGATGGAAGATTTCTAGCCACCATTCCAGACTTTTCTGCAAATAGAATCGCCATCAAACAACAGCACACACACACACATACACAATACCCGGCAGAAGTCTCCGGTCGCAAAATTTACGGTCTTAATGCAATTCTCAATTAGTGGGGTAATAGCCGGGGCGTGGGATCGTCCTAAATGAACTATTGCCGGTCCGGAATTTAGTTTTGCGACCGGAAACGGCGTCACCCGTTCGAATTTACGACCTAGCGGGGGATATTTATCGTCCGGGACGCGGAGAGACGGGCCGCGACCTGGACGTTTCGCGATTTCGAATCCGCCGATCGTTCCGTGGTTTATTGGCGGATTTAACGCGCTGAGAGACCGGACGCTGCTCGGCGAAAGCACGGATGGCTGTCACTCTGCTAAAACCGGACCGGTGACGCTTCAATGACGAGCACGGATTAACCTATTAGTAGTATTCATTCGGTTTCATCCAGTAGGGTAGGTTTTCATTCTAATTTTTTAATATGAAACTGTTTCATTGACTGGATGGAATCTCTGATAGAATTCCAAGTCGTCCCATCGGTTTAAGTTATCCCTTTGATGGGTTGTATCTGAACTATTATAATGTAGCCTCCTTGGACTATAGAAAGAGGAGACGCACCTTTCAGTAATGAATATTGAAGCCAATTTTCGAAATCATCAGAACTAAACTGGGTAAATGAACTACTACGGAATCAAAATGTACAAGAAATTTTTGCAACGTTGTTACGTTCTTTGAATTTTCTGATAAATAAACTTTCAATCAAAATGAGAAGTAATGAATAAAATACAAGAGGTCTCTCAGAGAGAGCACCAATTCTTATCACCACGAGAATAAGAATGAAATGGATGTATGAAATAGAAATAAATCGGTTGGTCTGACTTGATGAGATGTGTCAGCTAGTTGTCTTCCTTGTGTGGTTGTAGTCTTAATCGCACGGAACTACTTCACTTTTGGGTACGAATATAACGGATCCCGAGGGTATACTCTCTGTATAAAAAGTACCCGGAAAATGTTATTTAAATGAACCGCCAAAAAGGAATCGGTAATTTTTTTTTCTTAAAGTTGGTAGGACGTTCCTTTATTACCAAGCCAAATTTGAGCGCGATCTGTCAACTAGTGTGTTTACAACAGCTGTCAGTATCAGTCGACCTCAAAAGTGCTCTGCGAATTTTACAATGGAAAAAATAGTTGATCAAAGAGTTTGCCTCAAATTTTGTCTTGCAAACGAATTTTCTTGTGCCGATTCATTGAAAATGTTAAAAAAAGCCTTTGGTGATAATTGTATGTCAAAAACACAAGCATACGATTGGTACAAATCATTCAAAGACGGTCCGAAAAAACCACGTCAAAGTCGATCGAAAATTAAAGTTTTGCTCACTGTTTTCTTCGATTATCGTGGTGTTGTGCACTCAGAATTTCTTCCTGAAGAACAGACAGTGAATAAGGAGTATTACTTGGGTGTATTGAGGCGTTTGCGTGAGAATGTTCGTCGTAAACGGCCAGATTTATGGAAAGACAATTCGTGGATTTTGCATGATGATAACGCGCCGTCGCACCGAGCCATAATTATTAAGGAATACAAGACCAAAAACTCAATAAATACCATCGAACAACCGCCGTATTCACCTGACTTAGCTCCGTGCGACTTTTTTCTATTCCCAAGACTCAAATTGCCCCTACGTGGAACGCGTTTTGAGTCCATTGAAGCCATCAAAACAAATTCGCAACGAGAACTGAAGGCCATACCTTTGGCGGCGTATGAGCGGTGCATGGAAAAGTGGGTTCGCCGATATCATAGTTGTATTGTAAGCAATGGGGACTATTTTGAAGGAGACAAAATAAATATTGATGATTAAATTTAAATTTAAGTGTTTTTTTTTACAATTCCGGGTACTTTTTATACAGAAGGTATGTCTGTTTAGGGTGGCGAGCCGAGCCGTGCGACTGGTGGCAGGGGAATAATTGAACTTGTAGAAAATTTGTTTGAGGTTCTGGGTCATTCCTTAGTTATAGTTATATAGTTATAGTGAAAAGGGGTTACAGTCCACTGCGACCTTGAGGTCTATTGTGCCCCCTGACTGAGCTGTCATCATCGCGCCTCCTACAGCTCGCCCTCCAGTTCCAGAGATTTGATGAAATCCAGTATCTGGGACGGCTTCAAGGAGGATAACTCCCCACTTCTACAAGTTTCTTGTCCAAAGCTATCTTTCCTTTGGCTTACAATGGCATAGCATTCCGTTACCAGGTGAATAGGAGTTTCTTCCTCCTCCCCACAGAATCTACACTCATCAGTGTCCGATAAACCCATTCTCAACAGATGCTTCTTTAGGCGACAATGTCCTGTGAGAAAGCCAGTGAGTAGGTGAAGTTGGTTTTTACTGAGATCCAGATATTTTTTGGATCTAGCAGTTTCAAAGTTCCGGAGGAACTTTTTGGAGTGATCCATTCCTGGGAGATTCCGCCAGAGTTTTTCTCTTTCGGTTTTCTCCTTCAGCATAAATTCCTTCTTATAGGTGCATTTTCCTATAAGGGGCAGTATCACCTTTTGAAGCGTGGTAAATCTCCATTCAAAAGTGGTCTCTTTATTTCACGAGCAAGTACCCTAATTTACGACGTAGAGACTTGATTTTTTTTTAATTGAAGTTGAAGAACGTCCCGAGGGCAAATAGTTTTCTTTTTTTCGATTTAATTAGTTTTTCAATAAAAAAAACCAGGGTAATCGTTAGATCTGGGGTTATTGAATATGTTTTACGTTTTTCATGAGTACAAGCTATATTTTCGAAATAATCATCATGAAAATTTTTGTAGTTTATAGAAGATTAAATTGCCGAGGGCGAATAGTTGCGATTTTTTCGATTCAATCAGTTCTTCAATTAAAAAAAACAGGTTGAACTTCAGCGTTTTGGAAACTACACTTAATCATTTTTTTTTCGACGGTTCTTCATAATTTTCCGGAAAAAATCGCAACTATTTGCCCTCGGCAATTTAATCTTCTATAAACTACAAAAATTTTCATGATGATTATTTCGAAAATATAGCTTGTACTCATGAAAAACGTAAAACATATTCAATAACCCCAGATCTAACGATTGCCCTGGTTTTTTTAACTAAAAAAAAATCAAGTCTCTACGTCGTGAATTAGGGTACTTACTTACTAGTGAAATAAAGAGACCACTTTTGAATGGAGTTTTACCACGATTCAAAAGGTGATACTGCCCCTTAAGACCACAGCTTCGAAGAAAGTCATAGATGGTTCTTCTTCGTTTACGTACCATTCGCAGTAGGAAACTTTATGGTAAATGAATTTTGAACAAGTACTTCAGATTGAAACTCATTTGTGCGTGAATGTCAGAAATAAGTATTTGTTTCTTCAAATATTGTGCATTCCTCAAATTACATATACATACTCAAGTATCGGAATGTTCGCAAAACGGCTCGGCCATTTTTGCTCCAGATAATGAATGGTCACGCTATGGCAGCACCATTTTCTTCTCAGTTCATTCATTCATTTCGTTCTGCTATTTAAATTTTGTGTTACTATTGACGTTTTTAACAGTGTTGCCATCACGATATCGCGTTTCATTGCCCATGAAAAGTGAGATTTGGATTTATTTCTGAATGATAGTAGCAAAATACATTGAAAAAATGGTTCGTAAGTGTCTTTTTGTGGTAAATTGGACTATTTGAATCCTGATTTATGTTCTACTCTCATCATTCTTAGTAACAGTGGCGTAGATTCTTCGATTTTTAGAATTTCATTTCTCAGATTCCGTTCGGATATTGAGGGGAGGACATCTGGTTATCTATTGTAAATTTAGCTGACTCTGTTTACCCAACTCAGAATCTGTTCCAATGTTCGGAACATTGCATGAATTCGTCAAAAAGTGTTAATTCACTTGAAATTGCATACCCGATCTTCAATACTGATAACACCACGCCACTGGACCTTTCAAAGTTGGATTCTGCAATGTTGCCTCGGAAGTACCTAATGATATTGCTATCCTTCGTCCCACTCAATGTTGGCTTCACCAATTCTCGAATTCATGAATGGGATGCTGTGTTTCCTCATTCCATGGCCTCGGGTAGCCTCGCATTTATAAAATCTTCATCATAATTATCAGTTTGTTGATAATCCAAGAATTCTTCGAGAAAGATCCTTTATTAGTGGAAATTCTCCGATTATCAAAATTTGGTTACCGTGACTGAACACCATGGAAATTTGACCCAGTGGAAGAAGCATAGATCGCAATTAATAAGGTTATTCTCAAATATTCACCGTCTAGGATAATATTTTCGTCTAGGATGAATAGCCTCTTCGATTTATTTAAAAAATGTCTTGAACGATCTAATAAAACTTCTTTTGCGATTTCTGCATTCTTCATCTATTTAAATAATGGTAAAATCTGTAGCCCCAGCAAACTCTCATGGATTTCCACACTGATGAATATTGATCGAGTTCCATGAGAACTTTCAGGCATACATTACGGATGCATTTCCTGCCAGAGTTCCATATCGTCAAACATGTCACGAACTTATTGAAACGTTTCTCACCGAAACCGGTTTTTATTCATAAAATCCCGATCAATAGCGACGTGTTGAACATGGGCGGCGAATTGCTTCACTGTCGCTTTTTGCATAATGAGATAATCGCCCAGTCAACCCCCAAATTAAAAGGTATTGCGTAATCCGAACCCTTCTTGCCTCGGACCGGTTAAGAACAAAGGTGGCGATTGTCGAAGCGACGGACTACGTTGAAAAAATCGAGTATAGGAGGGTGTATGAGAAATTCGTTTTGTACCGATGAAATTACTGGTGCTACCAGAATTATTGTTGCTTTTTATGGAACAGTAATTATAACAGTTACCGCGTATGTGTTAATTATACGTTGCTTAAATTTTATTATGGTTTCGAGGAAGAAACAATGCAGAGGTGTGAATCTATGCATGATTTTATAATTCACGTTGAATTCATTATAGAGTGAGAACTTTAGGTCGATTGGCAGCATGCTGGTCTCAACATGTTTTTTTTTATATATTCTTCAAACAAGCTCTACCGAAACATGGGCTGAAGAATTTGTGAAGGAGAGAACAAATATACTGTCCGATTTCTGATAACTTGTTTTCATTAAATAAGACTTTTCTCATTGAATTCGGTACAAAGAGCAAGAGTAAGTGTCACAGATACACATCTTATAGCATTTTCACAATGAATTTCGTGTAGTTTCCAGGACCGTATTATGGAAATTCCCAATTTAGTTTCTTTCTTAGTTTTGAAACACAAACAAAATATTGCGATACCATATCAACGAACAATAACTTATTAGAAGTGTCAGTGTACAGTTCGAAGTCAAAAAAGTAAACCAGAGTTACGCAATAAATTAAAAAAAGAAGATGTCCACCGAAATTGTAAAAATCGAGATATTGGAGTAACGAGCCATCATCAAGTACCTGTCTTTAAAAGGGTTAAGAGGTAAGCAGATTTATTAAGATATGCTTAATACCCTTGGTGATCAACGTCCTTCGTATGCGACTGTAAAAAATTGGACTGCAAGTTTCGAAAGAGGTAAATTTCCGATTGAAGATGATGACCGATCGGGAAGGCCAGTTTCTGTGTCAGTCCCCGAAAATATCGATACAGTTCATGACATGATTTTATCTGACCGTCGAATTGGACTGAAAAGGATATATGAAGCACTGAAGATTTCATACGAAGGCGTTCATCATATAGTTCACGTCAATTTGGACATGAGAAAAACTTCTGCAAAATGGATCCCCAAATGTTTGAATGTTGACCAAGAGCGTGCAAAGGTAGAAGCATCGCGTTCGATCTTGCTCGATTTGAAAACGATGTAGACTTCTTAAACGGAATTGTTACTATGGATGAGACTTGGGTACATTTCTACGATCCAGAAACACTCTGGTTCTCCAAGACCTAAGAAGTTTCGTGTCCAAAAATCTCCTGGAAAAGTTCTTGCTTCAGTTTTTTTTGGATTGCCATGGAGTAATCATGATTGATTTTTTGGATAAGGGTACAAAAATAACTGGAGATTACTATTCGACAAAATTAAAGAGAAAAGACGCGGAAAGCTATCCAAAGGTATTTTGTTTTTACAGGACAACGCCCCAGTACACAAATCTCATGCAGCCATGCAAACAATTCGTGATTAAGGGTTAGAATTACTAGAACATCCCCCTTATTCACCAGATTTGACTCCGTCCGACTATCATTCTTCTCCTCAACTGAAAAAAAGTTTTGAAAGGTCGTAAATTTTCTTCAAACGAGGAGGTTATAAATGCTGTGGAGGACTGGTTTGCAGAGCAAGAAGAAACATTTGTTTTGAAAGGTCTAGAGACGTTGCAGGTTCGCTGTAATAAATGTATTCAATTAAGAGGAGAATATGTGGAGTAATAAAATATTTCGACATTGAAATTTTGTTTGTTTCTATAGTATGCTTAGAATTTTTCAATATATCCTCGTAATTGATTTGAATTTCAGTCCAATAATAACGTACGATAAGGGGCAACAAAAACAAATATTATAATTCAACATCTTCCTCTCCTCGGAGAGAAATTATTTATTCTGAACATAGCGGAAGAACTCATTCTAAACCAACCAGATCAAATTCAATATCTTAATTCATACGTGCATTTATTCACTGACTGAACAAACACAAACGCTTCCTATCGAAAGTGTTCATCTCAATCAGAGTAAATTGCACATTTCACTGATTTCCTCTCAGGAAAAATTCAGAATCTCGAACACACAGCGGCGTCCAGGCACGTACGGGGGCTCGTTATTACTGTAATCATATCGATCCATCGATCAATCTGTTTGATTATAGACGAAAGACGATGCCAGCTTTCTCGCTCGACTTTCTCTGTATCATCGATCGGCATGTCTTCCTTTTGTTACTGGATATTTTCGCGAATCAGGACAATTGGTAATTCCGAACTAACTCAACGACATTAACTTCGAACACCCCTTAAGGGGCAGTATCACCTTTTGAATCGTGGTAAATCTCCATTCAAAAGTGGTCTCTTTATTTCACGAGTAAGTACCCTAATTTACGACGTAGAGACTTGATTTTTTTCAAATTGAAGTTGAAGAACGTTACCAGGGTAATCGTTAGATCTGGGGTTATGGAATATGTTTTTCGTTTTTCATGAGTACAAGCCATATTTTTGAGATAATCATCATGAAAATCTTTGTAGTTTATAGAAGATTGAATTGCCAAGGGCAAATAGTTGCGATTTTTTCGATTTAATTAGTTTTTCAATTAAAACAACAGGTTGAACTTCAGCGTTTTGGAAACTACACTTAATGATTTTTTTCCGACGGTTATTCATCATTTTTTGGAGAAAATCTCAACAATTTGCCCTCGACAATTTAATCTTCTATAAACTACAAAAATTTTCATGATGATTATTTCAAAATTATAGCTTGTACTCATGAAAAACGAAAAACATATTCAATAACCTCAGATCTAACGATTACGCTGGTTTTTTTAATTGAAAAACTGATTAAATCGAAAAAAGGAAAACTATTTACCCTCGGGACATTCTTCAACTTCAATTTAAAAAAGCATCAAGTCTCTACGTCGTAAATTAGGGTACTTACTCGTGAAATAAGGAGACCACTTTTGAATGATTTACCACGATTCAAAAGGTGATACTGCCCCTTAAGACGTAATTACTACGACCTCTATCTAGAGAGGACAGCGTTGCCTAGTTATCTGACAGGAAAATGGCTATAACCTAACATTTTCAAAATATATACGGCGAAACGTATTGGAATGTCATGGCTAACCGGGATACTTAAAAATTGAATGGAGTATACAGGGTGAAGGTTTGCGAGAGACTAATATGACCAACATTTTAAGAGTCGGACCTGATATCTTTCTCCTCGAACAGGTAATGCTAAGAAATGATGAAAATATCCTGAAAAACCAAAGAACAAGTCGCTCACTCGCTGTTCACAGATTAACTTCACTCACAGTTTATCAAGGGACAACGAGACGTGATCTAAATAATTCTAATTGATTTCAAAAATCTTTTACTTTCGACTCGACACTTTTCTGTCTCCGTTTGAGACCCTATTTTCAAAAGAACCAAAAATGAGTAACTCTTCCGACATTCCCGAGTCTACTGAGAATCTTTTCGTTTCAGACTTCTCCAGCTACTCCAAACTCCCGATTCATACTTAACTGTTTCCGTCTCCGTTTTGAGACCGTACACCCAAACACTGAAGTACCCTAAAAACCGAAACCGAGTCCCGAGTACACTGAGAACCTTCCCGTTTAAGGCTTCTCCAGTTACCCCCTATTACCGAACGCGAGTCAACCGATAACCTTCCCGTTTAAGGCTTCTCCGGCTACTGCCTTTTTCGTCTCTCCAAAACAAATTGAAAATTTCCATATCGAACTTTCGTGTACCTGCCACGTTGCAAGTCCCACGATCCCAGCCTCGAATTTTCTGCTCCCGTTTGCACTTAGAGCTATTCTTTTCGTGGAACGATTTTCTGATATCGTTCTGAGTCTCATGAGAAACTTGAACCGAAAATCAATAATTTCAATCGTTATCGTCTCGCCAAACATCCTGTGCCGACCGATAAGCAATTCAATAATTTTCGGACCCATGAATATCAATTTCAGAAGTCGATACTAGTCAACTCAAAATATTTCGATTTATTACATACGAACCCATTAGGCTCATTCAGACCTTAAATGTATCTTTTAAATTTCAACACTCTAGGTCGCTTCTTGCGAAAGTAATCGTTCTCCAAGAACGGACAGAAATGGATTTGACCACGCATTGTTCATCAGCGAATCCAACCATTTTCTGCTCAAATTCCGCATTGTTAAAGCCGAAATTCTCGAGAATAGGCGCGCAAATAGCTGATTGATATTTTCATTCTAACTTCCATTGGCGTAATTTACTGGTTGAAGTTCTCAATAACTCACGACCAACATAATGATCTTTGTTTATCCTTTCTGAAGCCGTATAGTTCCGATTATTTATTCACCTCCTGATATAGAGGCAATTTTCCAAAGTGACAATAAATAATAAGAGCGAAGAACGCATTCAACAATAAATGTTCAATTTTCGACTTCCCCTCAGTCGAGGCGAGAATAAAGAAAAATGACAGACTGGGACGGTGCCGGTAATTCGAATGCTTCGAAACTGCACGTGGGATGTTGCCGGCTATAGAATTTCATTATTTCTCATACATACGGAATGTTCATATTTCTTTCTATTTACTTTTTACGTTCTTTGTTATGGCCGCTAAAGACAATTTTTCATTTGTTATCATGATTCTATTCAAGGACAACAGAGGTGAATGTAATCTACATTATTATTCCTTATTTATAAGTCACTAGCTGGCCCGGCGAACTTTGTTCCGCCTAAATGATACTTACGGTGGATTTCACAAATCGTAATCACCGGTGATCGGAGATCAACGGCTTGGTTCTCTGATTTTTGAACTGTCATATGGATATGAGCTATCACACAGAACAGATACACAAAAATAATATGTCATAATATGTCAATCCCTAATAATGGCAATTTTGGATTCAGTTATTTCCGCAAATATTATTACCCAAACAGAAATTCAAAAACATTTTAAATATTATGAGAAAAGATGAGAATGGACATCTCACGATTGGAACTCATCGCCAAAATCCGATTTACTTGACATTTCGATGAAAATTCACTGTGATATTCACCCGCTTCTGGATCTGTTAATAGCCTTTCATGGTACTATAAGCCCTATGTAAATCACACTGTAATTGATGTCATATGTTCTTTTTTCGACCATTTCAAACCACGACGACCGAAATGCTCGAAAAAAAGAACAGATGACATCAATAGATGGCCGCGAAAGCCTCAACAAATTCATCGCCATTCAATTGTGATAATGTCAAATATAGTACCTTCACGATTACGTTATTTGGAATGAATAAAACTATAAAATCAACTAATAATCATCAGTCATAATTTGTGAATACCGCCATCTGAAGTGATAGGAACGAAACTTTTCTAATATCTCAACGAAATCTAATCATTTTAGACATCTGTACTCCTACGCTAAGACATTTTGGTTTTGCCGAACAGCGCAGAGTTGTAGGCAACTCAAATTACACACTATATCGCCATCTAACGCGGATAATATCAAATGAAGTACAAACGAATAAGCGGTAGCGTAACTGTAACTCTAGCGACATCTAGTGGCCTTACTCAAAAGGAGGAAAATCATTTCCTGTATAAGTAAAGTTTTCATAGATTTTTTCGAAGTTTTATTGTATTTTATAATAACCAGACCGTAGACGAATCCATATATGAAGTTTCATAACAAACAGTCCATCCGATCTCGAGTTATAAATGGTGTAACCAACATCTTTCTTTCATATATATAGATTTCTGGGAGAACTGGAAAACCATAGATACGAAGAATCTCTGGTGTATAAAAGATGACCCACAATTGCTTGATTTTGGCTGTTTCTGGCACATCTAGACTAAATAGGTGAAAATGTTGAAAGGAGTCCTGGGCTCGATTTTCGTGAAGACTCCATAACTGGAAGCCGTTTCACGATATTTTCATTTGTTTTGAAAATATAACGAAATTTTGATATTTTGGCGATTCCAAAAATGTGCCATAACTACTTCATTTTCTAAAATATCTAAAAACGGCAAAACTTTCTAAGGGCACACCAGTGGTGGCGCCACCACAGCAGGATAATGACAATTGGTTGCTACAGCAGTAAGGGTTATGTGGCACTGATGATGGCTAACAAGCCAAATACCGGTTTGTCATTAGCCTGCTGTGGTGGCGACACCAGTGGTGTTCTTCGGAATTTATATCTCTGCCTCTGTCCTAGCGGACTGTACCAACGGACGATATCTTCCATTTTTTGATTGTTATTATCCCAGAAGATTGCGGGACATGCACAACAGGCTGTGGCTTTCCAAACCTGTTACGTCGTACAGAAATTCCTAAACAAGTGGGATTTTCAATATGATCAATTTTATCGTACGTTCTCTGCACAACGTTCTGATTCGAAAAAATAACAACGAATCCCCAAAGAGGCTTCGGCTCCCGGCAAACACGAATTATTCCTTGTTGGTAGCGGACCAAGTTTATCATAAAAAATTAATCGGTTTTTCTTTGAGGTGCAACTGCCCCAGCCTTGTTGACACGACAAATAAGGCGCTTATTCATTTTCCAAGGGCTCCTCGAAATAACAATGGTGGACGGCGCGGCCGATGGCCCACTCCCTATACCTCCCGAAATACCCGTAATTATTAATTTTTGAGCACATTTCACCTTTATATCTGGGACAAAAGGACCGGACCGTGTTTGCGGTTCGTATTTATTTTGGTCATTTCGGGCGAACGTCATTGTTGGGAGGGCACGGCGTGGATTTCGCTCAGTATTAACTGGATGTTAATTATTCAACGGTAATACGTGCGAAGGCAAAGGATATTTTCGATGAACTGTTGCGATTTAGGATTAGCGGGAGGTTTTTGGGGGTTGCGGATATTATATGGGAGGATTCACCGTGAAATATGGCTTGTGGAGAGGAAGAATTCTTTCGATGAGGCAGTTTCTGCTTTACTGAATAAAGCCCGATTGGAAATATCAAATATACAGCCTTTTGTAGGTTTCCGTAATAAACAGGCATAGGATTCGGACAAGAAAATGTTTGATTTGTTCCTAGTTATACCAGAATTGAATCCAACTGTGTCTTTCTAGAGGGTACACCCTATACAGGCAGTGGCGGTTTGTCCTATGAATGAGGCAGGTGAGGCAGTGCCTCACCAATAAACGTCGAAAATTACACGTATAAATATCATACATTTATTAATTATTTACTCAATCAATTGAAATTGTTTTCATTATCTTCTTCCATACGCATTTATATCGAAATTTCCCTTTATTATTTGGCAATAAAATGCGTCTCCGGTTGGGTCTAAGTTTCCGTATCTCACGATTTCTGGATATCCAACTCCCAGTAAACGGCAGAGGCAGGCCTCACACTGCCTTTCTTTACGCGTCATTTTACATCATAGGGAACGGCAGGCGAGAAAACCGCACCCCTAAACGCCAAATACTACGTTGAGTCTGAGGCTAGCCTCTCCTCCAGTCTTGATATTCTCTCGCGAAGGGCAAACTGTAATTATTCTGCACTATTCGGGAATTAGTTCTTTAATCTATCAACTCGGGTCATTTTTCAAATTGGGTTCGATTTGTAAAAATAGTTTTATCTGTTTTTCGTGTGGATTTAGGTTTGTCTCAGTGTTCATATGATGTCTTTCAATCTTATTACTGAATTCAATTTCCATCGGAGACCCGAAGGCGAAATGTATTTAACGGAACGGATGGGACGTCACGAATTCCCCAGTTAGATGTAAACGCTCGAAAGACTTGTGATTTTTTTGATTTTTTAGCTAATCAGCGAAGTTTTTGGCGTAATTCTTATGGGGATAAATCATATAGAGTTCAAGAAGTAAAGCGATCTATTCCAGATTTGAGTGAATGTCTTGAGAATATTACGCAACTGACGAAGAAGAGAGTTCACAAGAATAAGTTATTTATAGGTATATGTACATATACAGAGTGTCCAATTAGTGCAATGAAGTAGATAATCTCATTACTTACGTCAGTTACGGAATAATTTTACTGCAAAAATGGTTGCTCTTGCACTGATATATCAGCCTAAAATAATATTACCGGCCACAGGGTGTTCGTTTGAAGCGGTATTACTGGTATCAGAATTAGGTCGGTTTGTTCTATTGGTAACCAATTCATATTATTTCATCTCTTAGTGCCAAATTAGTATTCCTATTCATTGGCATCAACATTTTTCTTAATTTATCCGGCGTGGCTGACATATAACGAAAAAATTATGGGAAAGTGGAAGATTTTACTTCATTATCGGAGTGACATAAACTTCAATATTCTCAATGTTATGGTTAATGGGTGTTTCAAATCTGATGATATGATGGAAAGCAACTTGCTTGTAGAGGATGTTCTCAACAAGGTCAAAAATTGAAGAATTTCAATAATGATGCTCATTTTCTTCAACTGGCTTTAAATTACTTTTTATACACACCCTTTAAAATGTTTAGTTTTCGAGTAAGATAATTCTTCATCGCTAGAAGTAAATATTTTACGAAGCAGAATGTTTCTCGAAAAAGATGACCTTGAGTATGCTAGCGATAAAGAATTATTCTAATCATCAGTTTTGCAATAGCCTCTTTCACGGCAACGCCACGGCAGGAAATCTTTTTTCTCCGATGTGCCTCACCATCTTAAACTGTCACGAGCCGCCACTGTATACAGGTTTGGAAATATGAATTGGAAACAGCCAATTCAGAGTTAAACGAGTGGGTGAATATTGTATAGTGGACCAGTAAACTAATCAAAACCCTTGTCGCGATGCGACAACGAATAATTGACTGATCTCCAATCTGATCTGTCCAATCCTTGGTTCCTATGGCATTTAGTGAAGTCAGTCATTTATTCGATGTCGCATCGCGCCGAGGGTTTTGATTATTCTATTGGTCTTCTGGACAATATGCATCTACTCGTCTGAAGCTGAATTGGCTATGTTTCCATGTTATATTTCCAAACCTGTATATTATGAATGTGAAATATTAAAACACTTAGGGATGTTTAACGATTCCTTTTTTCGAATTGGGCAAAACAATAAGACAATTACACATGTTGATTTATCAATCAAAACAACATGTTAGGTTTTGTTACAATTACCTACCGGTCAGTTTCAACAGGTTTTATCTGAGAGAGGTGGCGTAAGAGAGAAATGGCTTTGGAGCATCGAATTACATTCAGTTTGAATCATAGAGTGTGGTATATCAGAACAACGCACTGAAATTATTGAAATCTGGCAGAGGCGGTTCGTAACACATTTTTTGATCGTCGTGTAGCACCTTGTCAATACAGAAATTGGTGGAAAAATTTGAGCTGTTGGAACAAGTAAGTCATGTGGAGAATAAAACACATGTACGTCGCTCGAGAACAGTCGACAATATTGCTGCTGCAGCCGAAAGGGTTGAAAAAAAAACTCATATTTGTCCATTCCTCGTCGTTCTTTGGAATTCGGCATTCCTTTAACGTCCTTACACCGTATTTTGCATACAGATTTGGGTCTTAAGGCTTATAAAGTTCAGTTAACACAAGAACTCAAGCTGGACGATCATCAACAACGTCGTGTCTTCGCTGATTGGGTCCTTGAAATGCATAAAAATAATCCGGAATTCCATCGAAAAATCATCTTGAGTGATGAGGCCCATTTCCACATCGGTGGCTTCGTTAACAAGTATAATTGTCGCATCAGTGTAATGTTGACATGATTGGGTGAAACTGTTTCATATGACAAAACTTTGGGTCTATACTCTGTTCAAATGTAAGAAGGAGCAATAATAACATGTTTGGCGCAGCAGTAGGAGGGCTTTCCTAAAGGTACTTTCCGTCCAGAATCGAATCGAGGAGATTTCACACAATCGTTCATTTCATTTATCCATGTCTCATTCAGCTAATAGATTTTTCTGCCTTGTTCCCTTAATGAGCGGATTTTCTTCAAATAATCTGTTCTCCACACAATTATTTCATCCCTATCTATCAGTAGACTATCACGACCACGTTTTTTGAACTTGAATTCCATTTTTTTCAATAATTTATAGAACGTTGTTCTTTGGAAATTTGGCAAACTGTCGTCATCATTCACAATTTCTAGTCCTTCAGAAATCGTTGGGATTTCATTCCGAAAAAAACCGTGGACAATTCTCCTGATAAGGTTCATATCGAAATCGTCAACCAAATCGATTATTTTTAACGACTGGGCTCTCCTCTTAGGTGGCGTCACTGTTTGATTCTCTTTATATTCTCTGAGAATTCTGAATACAGCTGAATCACTCACCCCTGAGGATTTTGAAACAATTCCCACTAAGTCTCTTTTCGATAAATCAGGATGTTCTTCCAATTCTTTTCGAGAAATGTTCAAAATTATCTCTTTCTCTTCAGCAGAGAAGGTTATCTTTTGGACCTTTTTCGTGGTGGTCCCCACATATCACCCTCAGATGCAGTATCCGTTTCCAAATTCGACATTGTTCTATGAACACTACATACACTTTGTCAAAAGATTTTCCAACACAATACACTTTTCACAACAAAATCTATAAACACTTTGAATAGCTAGACCTTCACAGTAGCTCTAAGCATTTTAACTAGTCTTGTCAATTGAAAACTTCGATATTTATGCAAATCAAGATGGCTTCAACCCATTAAGGGAAAGGACCCAAATCTGGTGTTTCCCGGAATTACCTTGTCGGAATCTTGAGCAGCCGACAAAGAGTTTCGTACAAAATAATATAAAATTTTGGACCGAAACTGAATATATTTCGGATATTACAAGTAAATGACCATTGTAAATTTGAACGGAGATCTTTTACGAGTCTTGTCAATTGAAAACTTCGATATTTATGTAAATCAAGATGGCTTTCATCCATTAGGGAAAAGGACCCAAATCTGGTGTTTCCCGGAATTACTTTGTCGGAATCTTGCAAGATTCCGACCCAAATCTCTAAAACAAAATAAAAAAATAGAGTACGTCGGATATAAAATGTTTATGACAGTTGCAAATCGTAACAGAAATTTTGCACTAGAGTTTCTGAGGAAAAAAGTTCTAATGTGGGAATTGCTGACTCAAATTATTGAATCATATATATCCAGTACCATCTACAGTCCGTTCCGAGTACGATCCTGGCAATCTCTTAGGACGTTAAAAGGGAGCGTGGTTATGACCGTTTGACCAATAGAAGCTTTATTGTACGCAAACCAGACGATTTTGTTTGTTTACAAAGCTCCTTCTTATATTTGAACGGACTATAGTTTTCTACATGGGGACCCTTCATTGAAGTTTATCTCACGTCCAAAATAGGTCTTATGACTTTAATCAACCTGACTGAAAACTGCCAAGAATCTTGTACGAAAACATTGTACGACATCGCTCCCAATTATCATAATTATCGGAACGCATCCCGAACCTTCAAATTCTCACGTACCTTTTTTCTTTGACGCTCTCATCCTTTTGTCTGACGGATCATTCCCGATTCGCGCAGAAACGCCGTCGGCGGAAAATATTCCCTTTGCCTTTCCCGGAAGAGCACCTACTCAAACTGATTGCAAATCGGCAAGAGCAAAGCGTGCAAGGTATTAAAAATGAATATTTCAGACGTCAAACAGTGCCAGTTTTCTGACAGACGACATTGAGAGGCCCCGTCTCCGTCTAGCAGGCGGACCACTGAAAAGCACGGACTAGTCGATGGCAATAACAATATTGTTTTTATTGCGATTGAAGAGATGGCAGTAGGCCTGGAGCGTTGCTCATTAGGGCGCACTTCATCAATCTAGAGGGCCCCGGCACTCTTCAATTGTCTGAGCGACGAGGACCCTCTTCGCATTCTAGCAAGCCATGGGCTTTTCAGTCTCGTTCAGCCGTCTTCTTTTAGTTCTTTCTACGTATGTGCTCACTCCAGCCGTTCTGACAGATCTAGAGCGAACGTAAGAATGCTCGAAACAATATCAGGTGCCACCTACTTATAGTTGTCTTTATTTCCTTTGGAACTATGCCACGAATCCTTTTGTTTCGCCCCTGTTGTAGTTGTAACAATGTTGGATGATCTCTTTCTTTCGGCGAGAAGGGTTCAGTTCATCGATTCTTACGCCAAGAAGCCGTGTTTCAGGTTATTTCGTTGAAAAAGAAGAACAGCATTACCTCCTGTCGCTGCCGATGAATTTGAAGAGGAGGATTCCTGAGTGAGAACTGTATTTCTAGTTCTTAGAAAGAGGATACTGTAGGTATAAGTGATAATTCTTTGTGGATAGCTGCCTGTAGATTTCAATGTGACGCCTGACATTAAGGATCTGAGCGCCATGACTTGGTCGGCCCCAGCTATAGTGAGGCCTATGAAAAGGGTGTACACAATCATAGTGTCGTTATTTTAACGTATTGACGATATTAATTAAAAGGCTGTGAGTGTAGCACAAACCTGCTCTTTATATTTGCTCTTTATGGACCTGATAATGTTTTGATTAATATCCATCACTCAAATGAGTTGCTTTAAGGAAACACCACTCGTCCTACGGACTCGTGATGTTTCCAAGCAACTCATTTTCGTTTGAAAATAAATCGATAGACAGAGACTTATCAAGGAAATTCGATCTCTCGTGATATTACCATAGAAATCATAATATATATACTTACTCTAGAATGCTAAATCAATTGGACCGAAGTGTTGTAAAAATTTCAGTGTGGTCCATTATGCGCATACGTGCCATCAGGTTGTTTCTGAACAGGGTCGGCTTCAACAAAATTTTATGCTGTTATTGTTGCAGTTGGATTTAATCAATTCATAATTAGTATTCGACACTTACTAGTTGTTTTGAACATATTGATAATTTTCAACAGCTAGTTGAATGGTAAATTTGGAATCATCAGCGACTGGAAGATAAGCTGAAAATCTTTCATTATTCCAAAACCTCTTCAGTCGTTGAAAAAACCCGGTTTCGGTATAAAAATTAATTCAAGGATCAAGGAAGACAAATTCTGGTTAACAAACAACGAATCTTTTGGTAAAGTACAGAAAAAAAAATCAAATGAGCAAAATATACTAATATATCCCTATCTAGTTCTATTCTTCGGTGTTCCTGAAAATAGTGGAAACATGAAAATGTATTGTACATCTGCCAATGCGTTACTCTGCATCGTTTCATGAGTGAATTCTGATACCTACATTCATTCTTTAAGTCATTTGTCTTTTTGAGTTCCGAGTATATTCCAAAATCAATCTGTTATCTGAATGAAACTGCAAAGTTTTACTTCAACATATTTTATTTTCGAGTTCGAATTATCCATTAAAAGATGGTTTACTCACAAGATTTCATGATTTTTCATAACGAATTGCGTTCTTTTGCTATCAAATCTCATGGTGCGAGTGGATAGATGTGTGTCAATCGAATGAAAAGCAAAGCGTAAATCATAAATTTTTAACAGTCTATATGAATGAAAAGGTGCACATAGTTTACATACCTAAGTGAGAAATGAACAGAGACAAGAACACCACAACACTATAGGTACAGTTCATTGTTTATCGGATACGAAAAAATCCAAATCGAACACAACACACAACAAAAGCAAAATGCACACGAAGAATATCAAACACGAAAATAACAGTTAAGCACCAGTAAACTAGTTTGTCTATTGCAATTCACTTATGATATTAATGTATCTAATAGTCGTAGGAAGTCGCGCATGAGCTATAAAATAAGTTTGTTACTCAATGGAATATTTTATTGTTTAATTATATTGAACTTAAAATAGAACCGACAAAACATTTGGGGACTTGGCATCGTTCTACATGAAATTTCCTAATGGTGAGCATGCGCACATTGTGAATCAGTTGCCTATGCGGCACGTTTTTCGCTGCGGAACTAGAAGGAATTAGCATTCTAGAGTAAGTATATATATTATGATTTCTATGGATATTACTACTGAGTATACAACTAACGTAACTGTGAAGCTTTAGGGTTTTTGCTTTTGGGAAAGCGACCATTTGCTGATTTCTCCCTCGTTTATCCATTGTGGTTTCGAAACTACTTATGGACCCATAAAGGAATCATGTCTGCCTTGGAGAAGCAGAGAAGAGGAAAACAAAGCGAATACGTCAAGGCAGGCATCTGTACGGCTGTTGGTGAACAGGACACACCCCTGGTGATGATTTACCTATTCCCAGAATCCCTCACATGCAAAATACGGATTCTAATTGCCGGCGCTTAAAATTCCTCGGACCATTGTTGCCAAAAATTCATTTGTATCGCTGATGGCGAAATAATTCGCTGATTCCCCTCTGACGAAAATTACGCTCATCAGTTCGCGCACCTAAGGTCCGTACCCGACTATAATCAGATTTAATTTAATTTCGCGTCGTTAGGATTTTCTCAGCATCAAAAGGAAAACTCCCCGACACACACACGTCGTGATCATATGCAGAAAGGTATATATATGTGCGAAACAATGTAATTAGATAAAACTACGGTGGCCGTGTATATGTCCGTATTGTCCGTCCATGCTGGCGAAATGAAAATAGATTTTAAAATAGAATTGAGCGAGGGAAGAGCAAGAATTCGTGTTCTCTTTGCTCTCGGCTCGCACATGTGCAAATTACCATGTCTGTGGTTCAAGTTGCTACAGTCATTAGATTGGACATTGCTAATTGCGGGACGTAGGAGGCCGAGCTTGTGCAGACTAACGACGACGGATTGTTAGGGGGTTTTTGTGCTGAGGGGAATTTTTCTTCGAATTAATGCCCGATTCTGTAGAATTTTCCATTCGTATAACAAAACAGCGAAAAGATCTGAGAGTTTTTCAAACGAGCTTGAGACAACGTACGAAAATAAAGGGATTTTCAATAAGAGTTGTTTATTTCATTAAAAAAAGGACGTAAAAATGGAAAATAACATAACAGGACCATATCCACTTAATGAAATTTCCCATAACCAAATCGCAAAGTGGCTGCCCTATGTCCCCGATGGCCTCACGAATTCCATCTTTAAGATCTTGAAACGACGCTGGGCTCTTGGCGTAAGCCTTCTCTTTCACATGGCTCCAAGGGAAGAAGTCGCAAGGTGTTGAATCACAAGATCTCAGTGGCCAATTGTGATCAAGATTCCTGTCATCTAACTGAACACTTTTTCGCTATACCATTTTTCAAACTCACTTTTCTGTTCAGATCTTCGGAACCGTTACTTCAAATGAACAGAATTTTGGTTGATTGTTAACTCTATTCATGGTGCACACTCTTCAATCGAAACTCATTCAATAATCCTCCTGGTATAAAAGTTACAGCGTAACCGACTCATAAATCCTCGCAAAAATACCATGAAACCACTTGAAAAAGATAAACGGTTCATATTTTCGAAAAAATCAATCATTTTAGAAAATAAAAGTATTATGATCTTTTTTTAATAAAAACCTTCGTTTTCGAGTTATTCCTCATTGTATACGATAAAATTTGAGGAAAAAAATCATGAATTTCAAGAATAGTCTGGATGCTTCCCTGGATTGAATATCATCGAATATCATTACTTTTCTGTTCTCTAAACGAGTTGACAATATTGTCAGAATGTTCATCAACTTTGTCGAGACTCAAATCTAAATAATGGAAAAACGTTTGATTTGCAGATATGTCATAATGAAATCCCCCGAATGTGGGAGACCAAATTGAGCACCAAGGATCATGAAATTATACATTTAATAAGCACAGCTTCTATTAAAATTTATTGTTATCGGTCCAGATTGAGAATGAATGTCAACGAAATACAAAATTCAGATATATGAGCTGAATTACGATACATAACACGTATTAAGTTGAAATTCATGAAAAATAAAATGATACTTAGCTCTAAATGATCTGTGGCGATGTATCTATCTAAACAATATCCTCTTGAAATTTCATAAACTCTACACTACACGGTTAATATTGTATTCATTCACTGAAAGTCTTCACATAATCATCACGAGAACGAAGAAAAATATCTAACATAATCACTTTCCTCTTTTATAACAACAAAGCTCTGAAGAAGATTTCCTGCATGTTTGTTTTGAGATCGCGCCGGTACTCGCTATACGCATGCGTTGTTTACAGACTTCATATTACGTACGAATATTATCTCTTTAATCTTGATTACGCAGGCTACTATAGAAGGCTGTGGTCGATTCATAGATCTTACATTGTTTTAGGATCGTCCACATACAAATTTCTGTGAAATATTCACAGAATGGCTACAAAATGGATTAGGTTAAATTGATTTATAATAAGTTCTGATAACAGATAAGTTGATTGAAAGACATTCTTTATGAGATATTTTTGGGATATCGAGAAGAATAAGGACAAGTTATTAGTGTTTACAAATTAATCTTTAGAAAAATCGAAGAAGGAACTCATTTTGATAGTGTTCACGCCAAGTGAACGAACGGTTCATATAAACTTTTCTGAATTTTCATAATTTTCATTCCATTTCAATTCAATTTAATTTCTCCGATACCAGGGGAACTTCCATATGGAGTGTAGATGCGAAAAGAACCCGTCAGCTGATGTGTAGCACATGTGTCGTATATTTGTAAAATTTTCATTTTCCATTCAGTTCATTGATTTTAACAATCGTGAATGCTTCCGCTAGTAACATATTTTTCTGTTTCCTTTCGCGAATTCGGAAAACTACAGTTTTTCCCGTGATTCACAGTTTCAGTGATTTCGATATCATCGAAATACATCCATTTGTGCGAATTTAATTCGAACAAAACTGTTACCAGTGGCGTGGTTATTTTACACCACAAGGATAAGTGTGCTTGATTTAACATTTTTAGCAACGGATTTTCACGTCAGCTTCATTCCATGTTCGTTTGTCGAGCTCGATCACTCTGTTCATGGAAATAGGAGTAACCGACAAGATCTGGTTGACCGTTTTACTGAAATAGGTAAGACCATATTTCAACTGTTATTTTAGGTACATTTATCCTTTCATTTGTGTTGGGTTTCAATAATAATTTCTATACGTAAACAGTCCAATAGCTATATTCTTTTTATATTCGGAAACTTGGTAAGTTTTCAATCATTTGATAAAGTTGAACCGCACTTCAGTTGGTTAACTGAAACTCTACCCAACAGATGGTAGAAATATGGTTTTTTAATGGCAGAAATAATCGGACAAACCTAAGTGTTTTTGTCAGGAAATATCGTGTTTTCAACATTCCTGTTCAAATAAGAAATAAGATTACTACACTTGAGCATTCCCAAAATGTATCAACTCAATTTCAATCGAAAAATATGAACTTTGAAGTTTTTGCAGAGAATCGTATCAGGCACGTATTCGGTCCATTTTTTTTCTTTAGAATGTAATGGCCCCCTAAAAAATGAATATGGAAGTACATGACGGTTGCGGCAGAAATGTGTCGACCGCAATGCGGTTAGCCGCATATTCCATGCGCCCACATACAATTCGCCCGCAAGCTAGACCACGCCGCAGAACCGGACGATCCGGCAATCGCCCGTACCGCTCTCTCGTTTTAATTGATATCAACCGGTGCGAAACGTACCCGATACAATTCCGGATAGTTGCGACGCGAATATGTCCGTTCGCCGCGGTCGGCCGGACAATTCGATTAGAATAATATCGCTGAAGATACCCGGTCGTTCGCCATAAATCAGGGGGCTGGGGCGGCGACAATATAGCCTTCAGGGGGGGCATCGCTGCGTGCCGGCCGCCGTCCGAAACTACGGGAACGGCGATAACAGTAAACAGTTAGCCCAGAACAAAAACTAATGTGCGTGGACCATTTGCCGAATTTAATTTTCCGGATCGGGAGGTTTTATTGCAAAAATGTCGCTACTCCGGTCGATCCCTGGACGTGGACAGGAGTTTTCGTTAATCTGTTGAACGTTCGGGAGATTATTGCCGTCGAATTGTTATTGGATGGGCCGATATGGGGGGCGTATGTTTTGGTATTTCTGACGCGTAAGTACCTGTCCTTGATTGCGTTATAGGAGGCTGGCGTTTGGGACGATTAGCTTTATGCACTCGATGCTGTGAGGCTCTTAACTGCATTGTATACTATACAGTTGCAGTGTTGGCATTAAGTACAACTTTGATGACCGAATATCACTCAAATTTCACACCTTTAAAGACCCTCTTCTTATTTAAAGAAGATAACAACTCATTAGTGAACCTACAAAGTGATGTAATGACCAAAAAAGGAAACATTGAGAAGAACTTGTAAAAAGAGAGTCAGAACCAGAAACCACGACGGGCGCTTTGATATGCAGAGCATGCGCCAAGAGCACACAACCTTTAGGCTCCTGCTGGAATATCTTCCAGGCTGAAACACTAGTAATCGAAAGATTTGCTTCGACGAGCCCTACAAAGTAGTTGTCCTTGAAAGAGATCAGTGGTGTAAACCACCTGAGGGTCCCACCTGGTTCACCGACCGCTCGGTTTGCAAAACGGGGGCCGGTGCAGGGATTGTTGGACCAAAAACAAAGTGGTCCATTCCTCTCGGAAAGAAGAAGAAGAATCGAAAGACTTTAAAAGCCAAGAGCCAAGATGTAGCCTTTTCTGAAGAATAGCTTCACAATCGCATAGCAAGTGCTTGGGGGCTGCCTCAGTGACTTCTTGAAAGAAACGGCAAGTGTTTTTTTTTCTGGCGTCTTCCCCATGGTCTTCAGATAATACCTCAGAGTGAGTGAGTGCGCCTGTCGGTTTCATCAGTTCCAGTTTACTGAGTGAGAGAACCTTCTTAGTCCAGTAGTAGAGAAATGACTTGGCCTGTCTCTGACCATAGATCGTTCGCCAGAACGCTAGCTTTCTCTTTTGTTCCCATTCCTTAACAGCCATCGCTTGATGGCTAGCTGGGAAGTCACAAAATGGCTCTGGCCCAGTGGAGGGAATTGACCGTCCTTCCTGGCCAGTTGATCTACCACTTCATTGCCAGCTATCCCGGATTGGCCAGGTACCCAAATAACATTGACCGGGTTTCTTTTTCCGAGTATGTTGGGGGACGTTTTACAGTCCCAGACTAACTTGACTTAACTAGTGGGGAGTCAAGCGCTACCAGGGCTGTTCTGATGTCCGACACTATGTATAATCTTTATTGCAGTTCCATTGCTCGCGGGTTGAAGTTCTTCTGAAATTCGAGTCTCAGTGGTAGGTTATCTGTGACCATATCCAGGAGCTCATTTAGAATGCGAAGGTGTCCTGGGTAATCGCCAGTTTTCAATTCTCGTTCTTCTGCCACCTTGAGAGCACAACTGGCCGCCTCACTTTCCAGAAAAATATCTAGGAGAGGCAGGTCCAAGATGACTTGCATGGCAGCAGTTGGACAAGAGCGTGTTGCTCCTGTGATATATAGACACGCTGTCCAGTGTCCGTTTTAGCTTTTCTTGGGCTGATTGACGATTGCTCCGACCTATAGTCTTGCTCTTGGTTACCAGAAGGAAGTTCTACATTAGAAGGGTTGATACAGTTTTAGCTTTACGTCTGTGATTTGTACAATCATGGGCAAAAGTTGATGTATTGGAATACATGGGTCTTCGACAATGAAATCACTCTAGGTTTTCAGCTGTTTTACTTGTAGTCCCCGCGTTCCAACGCTAGCAAGGCTACATTAAAACCGGCGACGTCCGTTGTTTTGACTCCTTCAGCAATAACAGTCCGACGTTCTGCCGTTGCGGATTTACATCCGAACCGTTCGATATTTTATCTCGACTTAATCTCTGCCCACCTTTTAACGCGTAAATTTCGACGAATGATCGTTTGTCCGGCCCGAAATAGAGTCGTAGCAGACGTATTAGAAACGAGAAGTCGCACAATTAATATCCTAGGGTGTCGCGTATAACCGAGAGAATTTTCTATTACTCACTGGTCCGTATATCATCGGACAGACCGAACGGTTCCGTCACGCTAATCAGATTGGCTTCATTTCAGATTCGGAGATCAACGATTTTCGTACGCCCACGTACAAATTGGCTTTCTAAGGGCGCCACGCGCAGGTAGATTTGCCAGACAGAGATACGTCCAGATGTTACACAGATAGGGTTCTCTGCTGGCCTTGCTGGCGGTGCTGTAACACCATAAAGCAAGAGACAATAACTAAGGGTGGTAGGGCATTGAGGCGTTGAAGGAAATGAAGAAGCCGATGAGCTTGCAGAAAGTGCATCAAGGTTAACACCTGCTGGACCAGAGCCTTTCTGTGGGCTTGGAAAAGACCAATATAAGGCAGCGGTGTAACAGTGGGAGTTGGACAACAGAATGACCCTCTGGAGAAACACTCCTCGACTTACTCAGTCCAAGAAATTCGTGATGATTTCACCGACCTATACCAGTAAGCTCGCAAAGTTGTCACAAGCTGAGCTTCTGGTGATGGTAGGTCTGCTGACAGGGCATTGTCGCTACAAACATCATTTGTATGAGAAAGTCAGCAGATGAGTGCTGCAGACTTTGTGGATCAGAAGCAGAAACAGCTGAACACATATTATGCAAGTTTCCAGAGCTGGCTGACCTTAGAACCATAACCTCTGCTCACTTGGAGTGGACTTTGCCATGTTGGTCACTAAAAGCAGTCCAAGTTGACAAAGAAGATGCATTCAATCTTCCCATAACAAGGCTTGGTCCTACAAATTGAGTCTTTCTAGTTTTAAACGATTGAGACCATATCCAAGTTCAGAAACGTATGCTGAATCTGAAGGAATGATGAGAGAATGTAATGCTACTTGAGGTAGTAGTTCAGTAGTAGGTAGAAGACAGTTTGTGTCTCGCCATATTATCTATGTATTTGGAGAATCTGTCGTATTTTTGGTATGTGGAACTTATGGAAGGAAACATAGAATGGATGGGATTTTACATCATCTACTTTTCAATAGTCAATAGTACGATGCATTCAAAGGAAAATGTTGTAGTGTATGGAAAGAATCACAAATGTTTTGGAGTAGGAGTGTCTTCCATTCGTACGATGGTCAACAGAAACTGTATAAGTGGATTTCTTTTCATCCTTAGACAATATGAATGTGGCAAAACCATGAACGTCCGTGAATCCCTTACGATTGACTGAATAGGTTGTAGTTTATTAAATGTTTTGGATATTTTCGCCCCCGCAGTCGAATATCCAATCGAGCGAAAATAGAAGCGCTTGGTGACGTCGTCAAGACGACTTTCGAAATGTATGGAATTCAGATGGAAACAAAGATAGCTAATTATAACAGCGAGTGACTGCTATTTTATTTCTACCTTATTGATATTCGGTCTCTCCCATTCAATCATGTAGCCATATTTGCGATTTATGGGAAAATTCCCACATGAGTCAAGTTCGAGTTGATTGGAGAAGATGTCTTAGAATTCAAGACATACGAGACCATGGTATTGATATTGTATATATATATTGTATGAACTATAGCAATTTTTTGGAGGGTCATGAGATTTTTTATTCGGAGGTATGCAAATATACTAGAAACTAGAACTACTATCGTTTGACATTTAAAACAATTTACTTCAAATCTTTTATTCAGTTGAATGGAATACTATATAGGGCGAGTCTTTGAATTGTAAATATATTTCAACACTTATGTACGAGTTTCTTGTTGATGATATCGTCTTCCACTTCTTCGTCTTCAGTTTTCGTATGATTGGATCATCAGTTGATCTCGATGGCTACTATAGGAGTACTAGGTTTTGTGAAAAACATCCCCTTTAAGATTCGGCGGAAGAGCGGCTTTCAACCAATGAAGGAGTGTTATTTCATAAAAAAAGGAAAAAATGTTATTAAAATTTTGAAGATCTTTCTTCGTGCAGGGAGAAAGTGTGGAAACGGCCCAACGTACTAGGGTCAGGAGAGGGAGAGGGATGGTAAATGAAATTCGAAAATAAACTTTAGACGTATATTATGACTTAAATAAAATAAACGGTTTTACAGACACTATCTATAATCCAGTCACGTTCAAAGACTAAGTTATCAAAATATTTGGTCAATTTACCAAATCGAATTCATATTATCAAAACAAACACCAAATTTCACAGCAAAATTAAATTGTCAAAAACCAGATAAAATAATCAAATCAAATTCGAATTCGAATTACAGAGCTGAACTAAATCATCAAAACCTTGGGGGTTTATCAGAATAACCCTAAACCGTAAACATGGGGTGATCTCAAAATAACACAACTCAAATTTCCGAATACTTAGGGGAAGATTTCGGGACTCTGGACCTGAGATATCTGGCGTTTGTGATCGAGATATTCTTGATAATGGGATATTTGTTGAAACATTATTTGGGCTGTTTCCATTATCTATGCGGTTTGTTGTTTCCGACGTTTCGGCAAGCATTCGCCTGCCGTCTTCAGGGTGTAGGTCCTGAGAAGGACCGGTTTTTGCCAAACTTGATCTGTCTGGACTTGTACGCACCATACTTTTTCGATTATTGAATTACAGTGTTGGGATTCGAACGCGGGTTATAAGGTTGCAATTTCGAAATTCCAGTCACTCTAACCACTAGTCTACCGGAGCAGGTAATTATTATACTATTCAAGTTATATATGAAGTATTATTTCCTGGTAGAGGTCACCTTGACCCGATCAGATGCGCAGTTGATATGCGCAGTAGGTTAAGTTCGGTCAGGTTAGGTTAGGTTAGGTTAGGTTGGGTTAGTGTTAATTGCCACCCTGAGCCGAGTTCATCCTTCTCAATTCAGATCTTATAATTGGTGCCCAGACATCCTTTATTTCCACAGAGGGTGTACTAATTGGGTTGGGAGTTATGGCCATGAAGGCTGCTTCTTTCAATTTCCTCCTTCTCCATCCTTCTTCCCTTGATATTATGGAAGCTTCATCCCATCTGATGTTGTGGTCCTCGTTCCAAGCATGTTGGGCTAGCTTAGATTTTTCGGTTTCTCCCAGTCGAGCTAGTTTTTGGTGCTCTTTGATTCTAACCTCAAGGGGGCGTTTAGTCTCTCCAATGTAGGACCTGCCGCATTCACACGGAATTTCGTATACGCAATTTTTGGTTGTTTGATTTTTGTTATCAGGTTTCACCTTCGTGAGCTTACTCCTGACCGTATTTCTGGTCTTGAATGCTGTTCTCACATTGTATCTGTTGCCAATCCTTCTTATTTTCTCGGATAGCCCCTTCACATATGGTATGACAGAGGTTATCGTGTCGGTAGCATCATTGTCTGTTTGTTGAGGCTCTGTTCTTGTTTCTCCTGGTACTCTGGCAACCTCGAGGATCTTCCTAGGGTAGCCATTTTTCTTGAGGGTTTCTGTGATGTTGTTGAATTCCTCATTACGATCTTCTGGATTGGAGCATATCCTGGTTGCTCTGTCGTATAGGCATCTGGCTACTCCCAATTTGGTGCTGAGGTTATGGTTAGACTCGTAGTGGAGATATTGGCCTGTGTTCGTTGGCTTCCTGTAGACTGTGGTCCTGGGATTTCCATTCTGCTTATGAATCAGTACATCGAGGAATGGTAGTTGGTTATTTTCCTCGATTTCCATCGTGAATTTGATTGATTCCTCTACGCTGTTCAGGTGTTCTAGGAATTTGTCTAGGTTTTCTCCCCCATGTTGCCATATGACAAATGTGTCGTCTACATATCTGAGCCATAGTTTCGGTTTGAACACATATTGTTCCAATGCTCTCTTCTCGAAATCTTCCATGTATGCATCAGCCAGAGGTGGAGAAAGTGGAGAACCCATCGCCATACCGAATTCTTGTTGGTAGAAGTTGTTGTCTACTTGGAAGTAAGTGGAGTTGATACATGTTCCGAGCATTTCCATTATTGCGTTTATACTCAGAGTGGTTCTCTCAGCCAATTCAGTGTCCTCCTCGAGTTTTTTCCTCACAATTTCGAGGGTTTGGTTGGTAGGAACATTAGTGAACAGACTCTTGATGTCGAAACTGACCATGATGTCCGTATCGGATATACGCTGTTGGCGCATGGTCTCTATGAAGTGATCTGTGTTTTTGACCATTGATGATGTGTGTCCTCTGAGTGGAGACACTATCTTCAGGAGGTATTTGGCCAAGGGATGACATGGGGAATTACGTGAACTGACGATTGGTCTTAACGGGATATTGTCTTTGTGTATTTTAGGAAGACCATACAGATGTGGAGGTTTGCTGAAGTGTGGCGTTGCATGCAGCCTACTAACAATACTCAAACAAGCCAAGCCTACACAAAAATACCTGACCTTTCTCCTCGTGCAGGTAATCCTAAGGATGATGAGAATATTCTGAAAAATTAAAGAAACACCAAAACACGTCGCTTACTCGCTGTTCACAGATTAATTTCACTCCCGGTTTATCAACGAGATGTAATCTAAATAATTCTAATTCATTTCAAAAATCTTTCACTCTCGACCTAACACTTTTCTACCTCCATTTGAGACCGTACTTCCAAAAGAACCAAAAATGAGTTACTCTTCTCCGTTCCCGAGTCAACTGAGAATCTTCTCGTTTCAGACTTCTCCAGCTACCCTCTTCTTCGTTCTTCAAAAACCAATCAAATTAAAGATTTTCCTTCTTCCCACCTCCTGTGGGTGGGTTCTGAAAGGATGATGCAATTTCCTATGAAACTTTCGGGTACTGCCACGTTGCAAATCCCACGATTTTAGCCTCAACTTCTTCTGCTATCGTACGCATTTAGTGCAACCGATTTCGTAGAATGATTTTCCGATATCGTCTGAGTTTCAGACGAAACTTGAACCGAAAATCAATAATTTCAATCGTTATCGTCTCGCCAACATCCTGTACCATACCGATAAGAAATTCAATAATTTTCGGACCCATGAATATCAATTTCAGAAGTCTATACTGGTCAACTGAAATATTTCGATTTATTACAGTTTGACTTCGAACCAGGTTGTGAGATGTCCGTTGCTCGTTATGCCAGATGGAACAAATATCTTTCCAGTTTTGCTGTGGAATTCCAATCCAGACTGCGACCGGCGTTCACATCCCGGTTTCGGTTTCAACAATGGCGAATTCCTCGCGATTCGCGCGCGCGACAAGACGGCCGATAGACGGACAAGGCGGCCAATAACGCCCACGCCGAGTAGCGGGATGTGCCAATAAAATAACGGGCAATGTTTTAGATTCCTCCCGGGAATCGGGATTGTTGCGACTGGTGTGTAATTTGGACGAAAGACATGTTTTTGCGGTTGGATTCATCTTCTGCTCATTAAACACGACGTGATATATCTACATCTGCAGCCGCTCTAGCGATGTCCGTCTTGAATGACGGCGGTAACAAATGGGCCACATTAAACGAATCGAAAATAATCATCGAATTATGTACACCACTCGTACGGTGGATGTGGAAACTCTGTGCGTTTCCGCGTGTCGGTAGTGAGATGGTGTTAAAAATTCGATAAATCATGGAGTAGGAAGACACTCCATTCAGAATTCATATTTTCATTTTATTCATACTTGATACCAAAAAGTTTATACTGCGAATGGATCGGTAACGAGGAAGATCCAGACCTCGGTGGTTAACCCGACTCTGTGGCCTACAAGTTCTCAAGAACCAAGCTAAATCAGAATCGGCAAGGCCCATTGTTATGTATTCAATGGCACTCGCCTTCGCAAACTTAGTATAAAACCAAGTGAATCCATATCTGGATTCATCAGTGAAAAGGACACTACGCCATTGATCGATCCAATTGATATGTTGCCTTGCCCATTCCAGTCTTTGACGCTTATGGTCACGTGTTAATGGAACTCCTCTTAATGGACTACAAGAACCTAGATTCACCTCTCTCAAACGTCGTCTGATGGTTTCGATGGAAACTTGGACCTCATCTACATTTTGAAGAGTATTCCGTAGCATTCTACACGTAGATGTAGGGTTTCTTCTCGCCGAAACGGTGATGAAACGATCCTGAGCCCACCAAGCCTTGGTCTTTCCAACACAGAACCTGTCTTCCTGAACCTATTCCAAAGTCGAGATATCACACTTTGGCTGACTTGGAGCATTTCCGCTACAACAACCTGAGTTAGGCCACCTTGTAGCATTCCGATAGCCCTATTAGCCTCAGCGTTTGTTAATTTCCGTCTTGTCATTTTCAGAAAACTCGTTTCAAATCGAAGCCGTTGACAAACTGACTTCATTTCAAAATAAGAACGTTCATGAAAAAAGGCGACCAGATTGACGAAATGTCTCATACTGATTTTTATTGGATCGATTCAAGTTGTTATTGAGTTTTGAATGATTTTACAGCGATTTTCTCGAAGATTGTCTACTTTTAAAAACGATTTAATACGATATCCCTAACTCTTGTGGAGCAGTATATTTTAACTGCAGATTCTTGAGACAAAAGAACCCTTTGTTTATTTTCCGTTTTCCGAATTCAGCTCTGTTAGAAAGATATAGCCATTTGAAAAAAAATTGGGCCAAATACGGACCTGAATTTCTCGATTGAAATTGAGTTAATACAATCAGGGAATACTCATGTACTGACCCCTCATCGAAACCTCGTGATATTCCCTCTGCCTACGAATCCGTCGTTCCCACAATTGTTCGCGGTCCATCTTTTTATTGGCACTTCGCTGTTCGTACACGTCGCTCGCGGTGGGTGTTATTGGACCTCGGACAGCCAGCGACAACAACAACTTCCTCAACAGGCGCTCGGGCCGTTTCCAAAGTTATTATCTCCGACTGTACGCTGTTTGAAATGTTTTGAATGATCCAGGAATATGTATCCTTTATTAATGTATACGTTGTAGGTAAAGTCAGTATGTTATTGTCTTCGATAATAGCTTTCGAAGACGTTTGCCAAGAATTCGCTCTATGTATTGCATCCTTGCGGACATAAATAAAGTGGGTGTTTGAGCTGAGTTCGATCAATGGCGTAGCTGACATTGATCGAGTCGACTCTCGTTCGCTGCAGTAAAAGGACAAGTTTGGATTCGAAATTTTATTTTAAATTTGGTGTTTTTTTGTAGAAACCTTGAATTGAGGTGTTTTCTCTATCTTTCTTGCATCCTCTGGTTCAGCTGGCTCAAGAAGGGTTTTCCAAAGAAAGGTGATATTTTGACGTTCGAAGAAAACTGCCCCATGTCGTCGAAAGCCTCACGAATTCCATATTTGAGGTCTTGGATCGATGCTGGGCTCTTGGCATAGACCTTCTCTTTCACATGTTGCGATTTTTTCGATTCAATTAGTTTTTCAAATTAAAATAAACAGGTTGAACTTCAGCGTTTTGGAAACTGCACTTAATGATTTTTTTCCGAAAGTTATTAATCATTTTTTGGAAAAAATCGCAACTATTTGCCCTCGGCAATTTAATCTTCTATAAACTACAAAAATTTTCATGATTATTATTTCAAAAATATAGCTTGTACCTACCCATGAAAAACGAAAAACATATTCAATAACCCCAGATCTAACGATTACCCTGGTTTTTTTTATTGGAAAACTAGTTAAATCGAAAACTATTTGCCCTCGGGACGTTCTTCAACTTCAATTTAAAAAAAGAAATCAAGTCTCTACGTCGTGAATTAGGGTACTTACTCCGCTTACTCGTGAAATAAAGAGACCACTTTTGAATGGAGATTTACCACGATTCAAAAGGTGATACTGCCCCTTAACACTTCTTCTCGGTAATTCATGAAGTTGAGCTAACTAAAATGATAAAACCCTGAAAAATCCTTTGCCCACGCCACTGGTCTCCGATCTGTCTCCATTCTTCGTCTTCAACTGAAATGTCGTTCCGACACGAGGTCGAGACTTCGATTTCGAACTGTCACCTTTATAAATACCTTCAGCACTTCACCGTCTCCCATCTATGTTCCGTCGTCTATGTTCTTATGCTCGTGTGCTTCTTTGACGTTCTTGATCTTTCGCAGCATCCCGAAGCGAATCTCTCTGACTTATGCACCCGGAATATTCGATATCCAACTTCGACAAGACAAGAAAAAAATTGATATTTGATATTGCGACATACGTCACTGCAAATACATATGTCACTTATGACAGAAGGCGTCTAGAGTCTTCCTTTTTTTTCTGCATGAATCAAGAGTGTTAGGAGCGTCTTCACACTTTGCAAGACGGGAAAAGTGACGTGAATTTGGCATTTTACGAAGAGAAGCAGTGACGGATTCAGCCCATACGAAGTTAAATGAAAACTGAATTTTCTGTAATACCATGGAGGTAAACCGAATAAACTTCTTAGGATTTGAAGGGCCCTCTTGGATGAAGGGCCTGAGACGAAGAGCTTATCCATCTATACTCTGTTCAAATGTAAGAAGGTGCAATAACAACATGTTTGGCGGAGCGGTAGGAGGGCCTTCGTATAGGTACTTTCCGTCCAGAGTCGAATCGAGGAGATTTCACGCAATCGTTCAGTTTATTCATCCATGTCTCATCCAGCTAATGAATTTTCTGCCTTGTTCCCTTAATGAGCGGATTTTCTTCAGATAATCTCTTCTCCACACAATTATTTCATCCCTATCTATCACGTTTTTTCAACTTGAATTCCATTTTTTTCAATAATTCATAGAACGTTGTTCTTTTGAAATTTGGCAAACTGTCGTCATCAACCGAATCGATTATTTTTAACAACTGGGATCTCCTCTTAGGTGGCGTCAATGTTTTATTCTCTTCATATTCTCTGAGAATTCTGAATACAGCTGATTCACCCACTCCTGAGGATTTTGAACAATTCCTACTAATGCCCACTTGCACCGTAGAATCTAAGACTGCCTTAAGGACGTCTTTAAATGTAAGTAGGGTTTGAGACACAGATTCTCTTGCACCACATGTTAAGTGCAGGTAAAGTCCTTCTTATTTTAAGCCGTGATATTTCATGGCTTAAGGTCCTTAAGGAAGACTTAGGGCCGTCTTGAGGATTCATAACCTCAAAAAAGAACTTCTCTGTCAGTTTTTGCCGTATCAACGAGTTATTTGTCAAGGAGTAGAAACTGTTTGTGTTTGTTGTTGTGATTGTGGTATTCAATACCACATATAATAAATAGGTTCAATGAAATCTACGACATACAGGGTGTGTCAGCAAGGCGTACGGCTAAAATAGCATGGTTATAAGGTTGACAAGAATCAACAAAATAAAAATGATTTTACGTATACAGGGTGCGTCAAATGGAAGACCCTATATTTTTCTCTTTCATGAAATTTGTTTTTGAAATGTCTACACTTTTTACAAAGTATGTCCCATACTTGAACTGCTCTTTTTTGGGATATTTCACATTCTTTAAAAAAAAGATGCCAATGAAAGCGCATTATTCAAAATTCTGTGTGATCGCATGAACTGAATTGAATTTTTCTCTTTTCTCCACATAACCAACACGAAAATTAAATTATTCTCGAGTTTTACAAATAAATAAAATAAATTATTATTACCGAATTCATGTAAACTTATACAATGAATTTTTCAAAATTATATTGTGATCAGAAAACCATCACACAAAACAAATGTTGAAAATATTTTATCGAGGTTGTTGAAAATAGATCTCAATATCAGACTGCAACTTGCAACGCTTCATCCTTCAATGCCGGTTGCTTCTTTTGCTACTCCACTTCATTCTTCAATAATTTCTCTTTCAAATCTGCTATAGCAATTCTCTTCTCAGGTAGAAAATTGTACAGAAACCGACAAAATCATCAAACTTAGCCATGTTGCCAGATTCACCATTCCTTAACACGTGCTTTACTGAGTCGTTGGTAGTGAGAGTGCGGTGCAAGCTATGATGCGCAAAGGCGAGGATAAGACCAACTTAAAGTTAAGGCACTCCTTAACAAAGTCTGTCCTAGGCATAAAACGGTGCAAGTGGGCATAAGTCTCTTTTCGATAAATCAGGATGTTCTTCCAATTCTTTTCGAGAAATGTTCAAAATTCTCTCTTTCTCTTCTGCAGAGAAGGCTACCTTTTGGACCTTTTTCGTGGTGGTCCCCACATATCACCATCAGATGCAGTATCCGTTTCCGAATTCGACAATGTTCTATAAACACTATATACACTTTGTCAAAAGATTTTCCAACACAATACACGTCACAACAAAATCTATAAACACTTTGAACAGCTAGACCTTCACAATAGCTCTAGTTATTTTAACTAGTCTTGTCAATTGAAAACTTCGATATTTATGCAAATCAAGATGGCTTTCACCCATTAGGGAAAAGGACCCAAATCTGGTGTTTCCCGGAATTATTTTGTCGGAATCTTGCAAGATTCCGACCCAAATCTCTAAAACTCTGTTGTTTCCTGGAATTACCTTGCCGCAATCTCGAGCATCCGAAACATAAATTATTTAGTAGATAATAATACAAAAACAAAACGAAATAAAAAAACAGGGTACGTCGGATATTAAATGTTTATGACACTTGCAAATCATAACAGAAATTTTGCACTAGAGTTTCTGGGGAAAAAAGTTCTGATGTGGGAATTGCTGACTCAAATTATTGAATCATTTTTATCCAGTACCATCTTCAGTCCGTTCCGAGTACGATCCTGGCAATCTCTTAGGGCGTTAAAAGGGAGCGTGGTTATGGCCGTTTGACCATTGTATTGTGCGCAAACCAGACGATTTTGTTAGTTTACAAAGCTCCTTCTTATATTTGAACGAAGTATAGCCCTCCGGTTCGCTCAGGGACGAAATCTGGAAGACATCCAGACGATTCAATCTCATCTCGCTTAATCCATCAATTCCCCATACAAATTAGACATGTGCTCTCATCGCGAAACGGATCGAATCTCAAACCGTCCGTGATCGATGCCGCCATCTTTCACGTACCTCAAAGAGCCCGCGCACTTGGTAATTGAAAGATCAGAAGTCTCTAATAAACATCGACATGCTTAAACGATCTCTTTGCTATCCGCGCTGGAAAGCCGCGATCTGTTCCGTCGTCCTCGAATATTTTCATAAATTACACAGTGCGGGCATTTCGTTTTCTTACAACCGTGCTGCTGATTTACCTGCGTTGAACGTTTGCCAGGCGAATTTTTCTGGGTCGCTCTTGCCAAAACGTACGGAAGTCGAGGTGTATTTGGAAATGATCGAGAGAGCAACGGCGCGACTTGGATTGATGATCTCTTCTTTCGAGTCGTTCCGCCGTTGTCTTGTTTGTTTTTTTTTAATTCAAGTTCAAGGTCGTCGTATCATACCCGTACTTCGAGTTTGGGAGCTTTGTTTGGTTATTTAGAGAAGAAATAAACAGTGTTGTGAAGCGCTAAAGGTGTCCATGGTGTTTGCAATATCCGAGCAATATGTCGGAGAATATTTTCGGAGAATTGTGAAAAGTGTAGAAACATTATGCGGCCCACTCACGAGGACTCTCCTTAGAGCATTTTATGAGCCAACGTGCACGCCTCGACCAATCATGGAGACACTTTTCGAGCATTCTTGAGATTCCGGGTGCTGAGAGTCCCGTAAAAAGTCCTCGTCAGTGGCCGGTAGTAGACCATAGAAATAGGAGATACAGCATCTCATTCATAAATTCGAGAATTGGTGAAGCCAAAATTTACTCAGTTTTCAATGAGTTGAACGAAGTTAGCATAAAGAAAAGCAGTATCATTAGATACTGCCGTGGCAACATTGCTCAATCTGACTTGGAAGGTCCAGTGACGTGGTGTTATCGGTATTGATGAATGGAAATGAAATTACAAGTGAATTAACCCTTCATGGCGAATTCATACCATGTTCCGAACGTTAGAACAGATTCTGAGTTAGGTAAATTCAGGATTCAAATAGTTCAAATTGCCACAAACAATACAAAAACGAACCACTTCTCAAATGTATTTTGCTAATAATATTCAGAAATAAATCCAAATCTCACTTTTCACACGCAATGAAACGCGATATCGTGATGACAACAATATTTAGAACGTCATTAGTACCACAAAATTAACAAAGCGGTACTAAATTTATGAATTAACAGGTTACAGATTCAAAAAATGGGACTGCCATTACGTGCCCATCCATTATCTGAGACAAAAACGGCAGAGTCGTTTCGCGAACATTTCGATATTTTAATATACAGGGTGTATTTAAAGGTGAGACTTTTCTTTTGACATATGTTAGAACTCATCAAAATAAGTCAAAAATTTTTATACATATGAATTATGCCCCTGTTTCGAGAAAATGGAATTAGTATATGTTTTAGTTTCTAAGTGACTCTGAAAATTCCTCAGTCCCAACCTGCTCCCCCGACTGCTCCTCCGTAGATATCAACATGTTTTTTGTCTTCTTGTCATACATGACTCAGAATATCGATTGTGATCAGTAATCTTCGATCGTGTTACTGCGAGGGCACGAATGTCTTTCTAATCAAAATTGCTACTTTCAAACATGGCAAACCACTTCTGGTGGATCCCCAGAGGAGTTTTGAGAGCCTTATTTAGCCACCCACTTTTTGTCGAGAGATTTTTTTCAACATCACGTACCTACAACCCACTTCTCTAGCCGCACATGTTGAATCACAGCTCGTTCACACTTCTTCCTGTAAACAAAATATTAAGCGACCAACCCAAAAATACATCTGCATCTTCCCAATTTACGATCGCCAAACGTCAACGCCGAACACCGAATCGAAGACAGCAAGTCTCATAGAGTTTTATTAATCTCGCTTTCAAGATAAAGAATATTCGGACCATCACCACCGTCCTCAGACAGCTCCCAGCTTTCAAAATCCACATCGGACCGCGAAGTAGTAAAATCGATCGACGGCATGTCTGGCTTTTCCTTTTTCCCTCGTTTTTAACCGGCCGAAGTAGTCCGGGCGAAATGTCTCTCCGCAGATAAAAGTTTTAATGGGATTAGACGCTCGGTAAGAAATTGAATCGGATCCTCAAATCGATCGGAACGGATCCGAGGATCCCACTCCGGATGGCGGATACATTATTCGTGAAGTTATCCGCATGGTGCACCGAGAAAATGGTGTTGGCGGAAGCGTCGGACTTTGAAACCTAGTTAGGGGTTTTTCCTGATGACTTCTCCTGCTCAGATTGTGGCCGTATTGGACGCATTTCGGTTTAAAAACTTGGCCAAATACGTGCCTGATAAGATTCTCTGCAAACTCCACAAAGTTCATATTTCTCTATTGAAATTGAGTAAATACATTTGGGGAATATTCAAGTAGTAACCTGATTGGCATAGAAATGTTACAAACACGATATTTCTCAACAAAAACACTGAGTTTTATCGCATTATATCTGCAATTAAAACGCCATGTTTTTCCCACAAAAATAAGTTCCTGAAGATTAGTTTGTAAACACTAATAACTTGTTCATATTTTTCTCGATATCTCGAAAATATCTTGTGAAGAAAGGTTTTCCATTCAATTTGTCATTAATCAAGCTCTATATTAACCTATTCTGTATTGTAAACAATAATCTTCTATGAATATTTCACAGAGCTTTTGAGAAGACATTTCCAGCTTGTTGTTTTCGGATAACATAGTATGCATATCTATGAATTCTACCATTCCTAAATATCAGGAATCGACCCATCTCAAACGTCAGTCTTTGATATGTGATGTCACTTCTCTACAAAATTTTTCTATGTTGTTTTGAAAGGGAAATGTGAATATTATTTATTATAGGTGTTTCCCTTCAATCTCATGATGATAATGTGAAAGCGTTCAGTGACTTCATGTGATATTAACCGTGTAGTGTCGAGGTTATAAAATTTGCGTGTATAAGTATTATATATGTTTTTTGTGCAGAGGTTTCTCCCTAGTTGGTATATAGTTGTTAGTAAATCATCATAGAGGACATTGTTCATATAGAAACATCACCAAAGTTTATTAAGTGCTAAGTATCATTTATTTCCATTAATTTCAATTCAATTCGACATTCATGTATATGAATTTTTATTTAATTGACTTAATTGTCCAATACAAACTGTGCGTATAGAATGCATAATTTCATGCTCCTCAGAATGCAAATTAATCTCCCAACTTTGTGGGATTTAATCATGACATATCTCTACATCAAACGTTTTTTCATCAAAGAAATTTTAGGCTCGACTAAGTTGGTTAACATTCTGATAATATTCTTAACTTGTAGTGCGATCAGGGAGTTAATAATTTTTCTGCGATTCGGTGACATTTAAAATCCAGGGAAGCATCCACACTAGCTCGAAGTCCCAACTCAAGATTTACAAGAGTCGTACTCTCGCTTTTAACATCCGCTAATCTGCTACAAGCCGCGCGCGCCTCCCGCTCCTCGTCCCTCCAACAAGAATATCCTTTTCGACGACCAAACAAATTCCGTTTGACGCATAAATTAATGGAATTAATACACCTATAAATTAGCCTTTAGAGCCAAATCATTAACAGGAACGGTCGCAACAACGAAAACAAAGAAAAACGGACACAAACGCCGTCTCCGAGCCAACTTGGCAATCGCGACCGACCCATCGGCGGAGGTGCGCTCGATTAGCGCGGAACAGTCACATGTTTCAGGCGTGTTCGCTGGGGCCGACGACGACGACGTCGTCTTCGAGACGTCGATGTGATCGGGCCATGTGTCGAGCTGCAGGTCTGGCTGATCGGAATTGGGACGCCAGGAGTCGATTGCGAGCTTTTGTAACGCTGCCACGATGAGAAATCATGATCTTTCGTTCATTATTAATTCATTAATGAATAATCAAGCCTTCTCATCAGTGCCACATAACCCTACTACGGTAGCAACTGAAACGGCAGACCTTATATTGATATAAGTTATAATAATATCAGTTTTGCCGTTTCAGTTGGTTGTTACCGCAGTAGGGTTATGTGGCACTGATGAAGGCTAATAAGGCAGAAACCGGTTTGTCATTATTCTGCTTTGGTGGTGTACTTCGGAAATAAGATCTCTGCTAGTCCATTTCTCTCATCGATAATGCTATGTCCTAGGGTTATCCTCTATCTTGTCTAAAGATCATTTTTGTGAGAACCAATAGTTGACACCCACGTCATCTCTGATAAATTCCTTCTAGAACATCCAAAGGAACCAAAACTCTGGGAATAATAGTATTCTCATAAACAACTTATTAACCTTTGGAGCCACCCCTATAGATTGTCTATTGTCTGATTCACAGCCTGCTATCCAGGCCTTGTAAGGTCATTGGCATCTTGTAGCAAATTTTCACTTCGATCATGATCTCGTTGTACTAAGTTGCCACCTTGTTGTTTTCTGATAACATAGTATAAATATCTATGAAGTCTACCATTCCTCAATATAAAGAATCTTTTTTCATTCAATTTGTGATTGATCAAGCTATATTTTGTATTCAAAACAATAATTGTTTTCATTGAAAACAATGATCTTCTATGAATATTTCACAGAGCTTCCTAGAAGAGTTACCAGCTTGTTGATTTTTCGGATAACATAGTACAAATATCCATGAATTCTACCATTCCTTAATATCATGAATCGACCCATCTCAAACGTCGCTCTTTGATATTTGATGATTGATGTTTCTTCTCTACGCCGCGAAAGTTCACGACACATGCGTATTACGACAACCGACGTTGGATGCGCTTCGAAATGTAAGCAAACTTGGAGGAAAACTTCAAAAAGCTATGCTGTTATGAAAGGAAAAAGTGAATATTATAGGTGTATTTCTTCGATCTCGTGATGATTATGTGAAAACCTTCAGTGAATTTATGTGATATTAACCGTTTAGTGTCGAGTTTATTGGCATATTTCTTGGACGACAATTGGTCTGAAAAATAAATATCGAAAAAAACCTTCTCTTAGATGCTTAGGAAGACTGGAAAAGGGAATTCACCACCCAAACTTTCGGAAGGTTTGCTGATTCTAGAGGACCAGGCTCTCTGATTTTTAATTCTTTCATGCCTTCCTTAGATGATAATATAGAATAATCAGGGTGAGTTGTCGTTTCGTCCCAGCTCAGCTCAAAGGACCCATAAGATTCGCCATTATGCCCTGCTCGCAGCGAAATTCTAAAAGAATTCACAGTGGTGAAGCTACGAATAGCATCAGCAGATTTCCTATCGTCAGTCCAGTCCTGGATTCTGGATCACCCGCACATCTTCTGCAGTAGGTATAACTTTCATCCTGTCTTGAATACGTCTTGTTTTGTGACCATGCGATACAGAAATAGATGCGATATTGTGAGAATATATGTGTATCGATGAGATCGAGGTGTTTGTCATGTCTCTAGAAATAGATACGAACGTGTCACCTAATGGGACTGAACCGATTTAGAATGAAGATTATGTATTGGAAAGTCGGTATCTTCGACCTCGAACCGTGATACCGTGGAATTTCCCGAGGATTATTGAGATAAAAGTTTCTAAAAAAATGATTCTGGGCCATCAGGAAGTTGTTCAATGTAATCGATCTGGAGGTCCAAAAACTACTCTTTCTTATTTAAATGAGTTTTTCAATCGAAAGTTCAACTCCTGCTTGTACTATGTGGACCAGCCTAAATATCTTGCCTGGTCAAGTTTTTGACTTATGAGCATTAATTTGTAGTATTATCCTTCGAAAAGAGGGAAATGGACTAGAAGAAATCTAATTTCCGAAGCACACCACTGGGGGCACCACCACAACAGGCTAATGACAAACTATCATCAGTGTCACATAATCCATGCTGCGGTAGAAACCAACTGAAACGGCAGAACTCATGTTACATCCTGGCAGGATGAAAAGGATGTACTAAGGTTTTGGACCTGGAATCAGCCAGCGACATCAGCTTTGGGCTGTAGTTATCACTAAGGTGGATAATTCTACAGCGTTGTCGTTTTATCAAGTCGTATGAAGAAGGATTCTCATGATGAAATTGAAGCGTTTTTTTTTGTGGCTCTTACCGAAATCTGACCCTCCTGCTTTCTGCCATCGACGACCGAAATTTAAAACATCGCTTCCGAGGTTGCCGCTCGTGTTTTTCTTCCATTAAACCGGCAAATTAGGTCGGGTATACGACGGAAAAACAGGGAAGTTATCAAAAATTCGAGGGGAAAACAACCGTCAGACTATCTATCGTTTACCTCCACCCAATTACCGTTCATCATCGGATGAACGGGAAGAAAAGAATAAGAACAAGTAATAAGTATGGATTATCAGAAACGAGCCAAACTCGCAGGGGTGGACTGTCGACTGTTCTGGTATCTCCAGGCGAGATACTTTCGAATGTCTTATTCGTTAGTCAGAAATATTTTCTTCTATAAAAGCTCCTCAAATGATCGAATGAAATTATCCAAGATACTTATACAGGGTTCTCCATACAATACTACCCATTTTATTTTATTAATGTATTCTCTACGAGATAACTAAATAAGTTGTTCTCTGTGGGAATATCTTCTGTAGTCTTTTGGATTTACTGAACAATGTAATGTAGGTTTTCAGTATGTGCACTTTGTCATGGCTCTTTTTTTGAATTGAATCATTTTATCGAAAAGTTTGAACCTCAGTACCTACTCAAGGTCGTAACTGAAGCGCAGTGTTTCACACATTCTAATTTTCCACACCAGGCAACACAAAGATATCCCAGAGATCTCCCTGCGACTTCGTTTTTACGAAGTTGTGACGCCTTTCGTGACTTCTTTGGGAGGTCGCAGGGAGCTCTATATCTCCTCCAAATGTAAGCCACAAAAGAGTTCCCAGAGAGCTCTTGGCGATATCCTACGTGGATATTCTCCTAACACCGAGAAACACAACTAACTAATCTATCCACAAACACCCTCTTGATGTCTTGGTAAACTCGCTGTTCATACAAGTGCGGTTTGATAGCCAAATTGCGCTTGCGTGAACAGATTGGCCTTATCAATCGTATGGTAAGCTCTCCAAGATATAGTATGGAGAGGTCTCAAGGATATTGCATGTTGAGGTCTCCAAGATATCGCATGGAGTGGTCTCAAAGATATCGCATGGTGAGGTCGCCAAGATATCGCATGGGCACATCAGTGGGAATTTTGCTTAGTAACATCACATAGAGATCTCTGGGAACTCGCGGTAGGACTGGTAGGAGCTCCCATAAAAGTCGCATTGTTACCTCCCAGAGATATCGCGGAGAAGTCTGTGTTGCTTGGGACGTGAGGGGGTTGAAAGTTTTTTTTGTCTTGGAGGGGGTGGAAAGAGTTAAAAGTGGCAGAGATATAATTATTAGATGAAATAATGTATTTTAAGATTTAGAATTAATTTTTTATTTTGAAAAAAAAGAATGTTTTTTTTTTGGTTGTTGTTGTTCTTCATTCTATTCACTTCTGTAAATGAAAACTTACTTGTGAACATTGTTCTTGGGTATTAGTTTACCTGTGTATGTTCCATTGTGAATAAATAAATAAATAAAAAAAATAATTAAAAAAAAGTTGTGCATGAACAAAACTGTAATGGTCGGCTTTCATTCGGTGACAAATTTCACCAGGCACCATCGTCTCAAAGTAAATGAGTCAAGACAAAGTGCCCATACTGAAAACCTCTTGGAACTAACTATTTAAAAAAAAAATTCTCTCGAAAATTTCTGCACGCCTGTAAAGAAGATACAAAGGCCTTGCAAAAAAAGTACCACATGACCAACTTTCCCTATTCAAAAATTCAGAGTGTTGATGGGGATGGCACAGGGTGCAACAAAAATCCTTCAAAAATGCATAAAAATTTGGTAAAAGTGAAACAAAAATTGACCTGTTTCAGGATTTTGTTGCCAATTATTTTTCTTCTGAGAAAATGAATTTGTTCCATTATTTTGATAATAATTGATTAATATTGGAATTACAAATCGACAAAAATGCACTTCCAAGTAAAAAAAGCGGAATCCATCCCTGCAAAAATGGGGGTACTTCCTCAAATATCCGACCAATCTTCCTCACGTCGTCCCCCTCCGTCTCTCTCATACCCATCGAGGCTCTCATAAGTCTGAATAGAGCCGAAATCGCCTCGTGAAAAAACGCCCTGCTCGAAACGAAACATAAGGCAATTTCCTATAAAGTATAAGGGATATATATGGCTGGAAGTTTTCCCGTATCTGCCCATTTTTTAAATACATTTCTTAATTACTGTGGGGGGATCGTTTTTACTGCTACACGGGAAACTAGAATAATGTCGTTTTCTTGTTTGTTTTTGATATTTGTTCGCCGCATTCTGCGGTACGAATTTATCGGTCTGCCAGCGGTAATATTCCGATATAAGAACAGTCAATTTCATCTCGAAGCTTTTTCGGAGTTTCAGAGGTTTCAGGAGAGGGTTTTCATGAATTATGTGGCTTGTTTTGATAATGTTTGGTGAGGTTCTATCATTGAGAAATAGGTCTAAACCAATTGATTCTTGTGAAACATGCTAAGTACATGTAATATTATTCAATTAAACTAGGGGTTTTTGCTTCGGGATTCCTTCCCCATTATCCCTCTTTCCAAGTGGTTTTTGAAACTATCGTTTTTTTCTTCAGAGTGAGAAACACAAAAAGACTTGGCTCACTCGCGGTTCACAGATTAATTTCACTCCCGTTTTATCAACGTGACGTAATCTAAATAGTTCTGTGGCGACAAAAGCGATTCGACACAGTGCCTGTGTCGAACCAAGTTTGTCACCCCCATAATTCATAACACATTGTAACGATGGCATTCTTGGATTTGACCCTCAAATTTCTCTACCGTCAAGGAAATTCCCGAATTTCATAAACCAGAAACCTTCAAAGTATATCGGTCAGGTACAAGAGGGACTAGAAAGTTTTGGGAAGCGCAAGTCCACGGAGCCCATTGGGCAGGTCTATAAATACCACAGCAATAGGTAAAAGCAGACAGTTGTTAGTTAAGAGCTAGAATAGATCTCCACAAAATAAAGTTACGTCCTCGTACACAAGTGTTTCAATGTTTCCCGTAAACGCATCACCTCAGTTCTAATTGATTTCAAAAGTCTTTTACTTTCGACTCAATACTTTTCTGTCTCCGTTTGAGACCCTTTTTTCAAAAGAACCAACAATGAGTTACTCTTCCGCCGTTCCCCAGTCAACTGAGAATCTTCCCGTTCCAGACTTCTCCAGCTACCCTCTTCTTCGTTCTTCAAAACCCAATCAAATTAAAGATTTTCCTTCTTCCCACCTCCCGTGGGTGGATTCTGAAAGGTTGATGCAATTTCCTATGCAACTTTCGGGTACTGCCACGTTGCAAATCCCACGATTTTAGCCTCAACTTCTTCTGCTGTCGTACGCATTTAGTGCAACCGATTGTGTGGAACGATTTTCTGATATCGTCTGAGTCTCATGAGAAACTTGAACCAAAAATCGATAATTTCAATCGTTATCGTCTCGCCAAACATCCTGTGCCGACCGATGAGAAATTCAATAATTTTCGGACCCCTGACGATCAATTTCAGAAGTCTATACTAGTCAACTGAAATTTTTCGATTTATTACATTTGCTCAAGCTCTTTTGGTAGGTATATTATACAGTGATATTTTTTAATTGGCTTATCTATGCTTGGCTTTATGCAGAATCGTGCAAGATCGAATGTGAATCGTACACAATAACCATCAATTTCGCACTTTGTCAAATCAACGAACGATTAAAAGTACTGACTTCTCACCACCAAACGGCACGTACAAATCGACGATGGAAGAAAAGAAAATTTACGGCATCACTAAATTTAATGCGTCTCAATATCAATATGTCAACCGTCCCATTAAAAAAAAGTCATCCTGTAATTGTCTCCCTTTTCCCATTATCCAAGACGGCCGAACGAGATCGTCCTCAGCGGTGGGTTTCGTAACGTCGACCGCCGAGGCGCTTTCCGACATTGTGGAATCCTAAATAAAATCTATTCCTGGAAAGTCAATTAAATGTATTAAGTGGGACGTCGGTCGCTAATCGAATCCGACGGCACGGTGAAGAAATCGAAGATGAATCGAAGTTAATGTTGGAACGGTAACAAATTGCCGGGTCCCGTTGCCAGATATCGTCGAAAGGGTTTTGGTTATCGGGAGTTATGGGAGATCGTTTGGAGGCTTTCCAAGAGGAAAAGCTACTCTCGATTTATGTCCGAGAAAGGCGAGAAGTGAATTTGAAAACTCTTCACAGCGAGCATACGTTGTTGACCACGACATGCTGAATACTAAAAATGGCAACGTTGAAGTTACACACCGCACGAAACCTCGCTCATCTACTACCAACACAGCCTGAACAGAAGCCTTCACTTTTCTCCTCCGTGATTTAAATAAATCTAATCAATTTTTAAACCTTTAAATTCCGATTCAACACTTTACCTCGCCATTCCCCGAATAGCACTTTTTCCGTCTCCGCTTTGAGACCGCACTCTCAAACACTCAAGTGCTTCTTGAATCTTCCTTGAAACCGAACCCTGAGTTAACTGCGAACCTTTCCCTTCAAGACTCCTCCAGCTACTTCCTTCACTCCTCCGTTTTCAAAAGCCAATACCTTTTTCCACCTTCCGTGGGTGGCTTCCGAAAGGGTATCATAATCGTGCTTTTTGGGCCAGTAGCAATTCGCACGATCTTAGCACCCAGAGGCCACCCAGGTCGTGAGACGATTTTCTGACACCGTCTGAGTTTCATGAGGAAACTTGACCCGAAAATCAATAACTTCATCGTTACCGTCTCGCCTACATCCTGTGCCATACCGATAAGCAACTAAGTAATTTTCGGAGCCGTGGATATGAATTTCAGAAATCTATATCGGTTGATCGCAATATTTCGATTTATTACACCACCTACGCAGAAAACATCAGATTTTTTCTCATTTTTTCTATTCTATCTTCTCCTGAACAAAGTAAAGAGAACCAAACAAAGATTTTCTATTAAATATATTGCAGTTGAAATAGAGGAAAATTTTAATCTCATATCCAGAACATAGATTGTTAATTTCTCGAGAAACCTAGGGTGGCCAAGACTCTTGACGACGTGTGTACATTAAACTCCCCTTTGTCCCAGCCTCATCCGGCCGATCTGACAACCTCCGAGGAGTCGAACGGATTCTCTTGGAGTCTGCTGATGCACCTGTCGAACCGTGCATCATCTTCGGGCAATAAATATCCCGATCCGCGGTGTATATCTCATCCAATCGCGAACGTTCTAATCAAAGCGTCTCGTTATTTATAGTCATCTTTGGGTCGCATCGCAATTCGGGCACAGGTGACAATATTTCATTTGCACCTAATCTCCCTTCAACCGATGTCATTGCGAGGAATCAGGGACGTATCGGTTGGAAAGTCTTGGAGAGCTCCTCCAAGATTCGATACTCTGGCTGCTGCTGGATGTAGATTCTCTGAAATTGTTGGTTAAACTGATGGCCACTTAGAGAAACTTTCACCAGACACAATTGGTTTCTCACTAGAATCCAGATCATTTTCACTTCCAACTTTGAAGAAGGCCCCTTTGATGAGCAATGTCGATTGCCTGAGATCAGTTTCTCATCAATCCTTCTCCAATAATCTTGACCAAGAAAGGTCAGGACTTTGTCTGGATCCCAGTGAAATAAATATGGACACATGTTAAAGGTTTATAAATGATCCACATGGACCATTACGATGTCCGATGGATATCATTCATGCATCCTTGAAACCAACCAAGTTACTGTAGTTCATCAGGCGATCTCTAGCAAATGCAACTTTAGAGACAGGGAGACACAAAGGCCATTAATGTATTACTGTATTAGATAACCCCTCATTTTGATCCTAACCAGTGCTTAGTGCAACTGTTTTCGTTTAAGTGATTGTAAGAAACGGAGTGGAACAGAAATAATGAGAACCTCTATGATGAGACTGTTGCCGTAGCACATGAACACTGATATATAGAACCTTCCTGCCTTATGGGGAAGAAGAAAACCCAAAAAGAAAACAATATGGCAGAATCTCCCTTGAATAGATCTTTCCAAAAAGTTCCTTCGAAATTGGAAACTGCAAGATCCAAAAGGCATCAGGATCTCAGTAAGAACCAGCTACACCTCTGGAACTGGAAGGCGAGCTGTGAAGTGCGTGGTGAAAGCAGCTCTGATAGGGGACACAATAGACCTTGAACTGTGAACTGTAACCTCTCTCTAACTATAACCATTTCACATCAGAGCTGTGAGTGAGTGTCTTGAAACTGATGGCATCGATCATTCAGACTGGCCCACACTATCTCTGGACCTGAATTCCAGAGAGAATGTTTGGCAGGTCAGTAGCAGCATGCAGGAATCCTCCCAGAAATTTACAGAACTTTTACCCAAGTTGCTGAGGGGGAATGGCTCAATGTCCCTCAGCAACTTCGTGTCCAGTGCACAGCTTCGCGGATGATAGTACCCTTCATACCGCCTTTTCTGCTAGGGTTCCAATACCAGGCAGCTAATCAGAAACGAACTAGGAAGAAATGTTAACAACATAAATATGGACTTGGCAACAATTCTTGAATGGGGATCTAATAACTTGGTGGAATTCAACGCAAGCAAAACACAAGCATGTCTTTTCTCTAGAAAAGTCGATCTTACTGTGCCCATCATATAATTGTCGGGAGTGACTATACCATCGAAGTCATCCATTTCGATGCTTTGTATTACTGTCGGCAGTAACCTTTCTTGGAAGAATCACGTGAGATCCATTGCTAAAAGTGCATCCAAAAAACTTTGTTTTCTGTTTCGTGCCAGGAGCTATTTCATCTCAGGCACAGAGTCGACCTGTCCTGGAATACTGTTCCCATATTTGGAGTACTGCACCTAAACATACCCTAAAACTCTGGGATTCTGTACAAAAAAAGGCAATTCGTCTCGTCGGTGATGCCTCGCTTGCAAACTCGTTCACCTCTCTAGAACACCGTAGAAGATTAGGAGATCTGTCTTTATTTTATGGATATTTCCATGGGCGATGCTCTTCTGAATTGTCAGCAATCGTCCCCCTCTGGCAATCTCTTCAAGACTAACCCGTCAAGTTAAGTCTTCACATCCCTTCGTGGTCACTTTGGAGACTCTTCAAAGACTCGTTCATCCAACGAACAGCGAGGCTTTGGAGCACATTGCCTATAGGGAGGTGTTCCCCGAGGCATATAACCTCCAGAAATTCAAGAATAACACCAATTCCTACCTGCTTGCCCTTGGTTCTCGCGATGTTCTCTGAACATTACAGGCTATTCCTTTTCGTGAGAAGCACAACATAAAAAAAGCAGCATATCGCTTTTCTGGTGTTCTGGTGGTCGGTATGGGTATAGGAGTATCTGACTCAGCATTAATGCTGGTAAGGAGAAAACTGGTCATTTAGCAGATATTCACTTTCCCTACAAAATAGTCTATGTTTCACCCTAGTTCGTATAGAACTGAAGGTGTTTTTTGCTTGAAACTCATCAATCATTCATTTTTGTCTTTTGATGAAGAAAAAATACATCGTGCCGTTAAAAGATTGGGAAATTGATTTCATCTCGAAGCCAAGAAGCTTTGGGTGGATACAGTACCTGAATGGGTCAGCGCTCTAGCTTCAGAGGGAAATTGTATAGTTTACACTGATTACTCCTAGGTCTCCCGAGGAGACCCCTCAGAATCTTGTAGCTTGTGGGAGTTAGGAGAATAAGTTGTGTCCTGTGTAGGCTTTATTACTGTGTCCTAACGCCACCTTAGGCACAGCACTGTTAATTTTCGACCCAACAGTGAAATGGTGGCCCCTGCGAGACTAGAAATTTTCTTTCCTAACTCGGGTTCGAATGAGCTCTTTCTCTGGTTAGTGCTCTGATACTATTTGCTCCAAATATTCTCAAAGCTCAATAGCAGGATCCACATCTATCTCCAAGAAGATGGACGCCGATCAGCTTCTTGCCAAAGTACGACTGCACAACCGGTCTGCCCGGGACCGATACTAATCAACACTCGCTCGAATTCGGGCCTGCCATCCGACATTTCGGAATAATAACCTCTCATAAGTGCATCACACTTAATTAAGTTCGAAGATTGATCGCAGGTACAAATGGCGTGTGCATTCTCCTATTCTATCTTGGTTCGCATTGCGCGTTCATTCGCTCGCCGCGACTCTATTTCGTTCCGTTGATGGTTCGATTCACGTGCGGCTCGTCGCCAATTTGTATTATTATCCGACGTTTCGGCACTTGATCGATATGTTGTCATATTTCAGAGGTGTAATTTCGGTTTTGTCGAGTCCGGTTGCACAAGAACTCCGCCAGGAACTGTTGCAGCTTCGGTTCGATATCTTCTCGAAATGAGGACAAGTCACTCTCATAATTCAAAATTACAATAGAATTCTTATTTCTTATTTCATCATTATCACTCAGCATTCAGTCTACTACTAGACCAATTCTCATCACCACGAGAATTAAAGAATAAATAAATACCACAAAGTTAACACTGTGGGAATGGTACTCACGGTTGTTCTGACTAAAAGAGATGTAAAAAAATGCCGCTCATGAAATTTCCGAGATGAATGATCTACACACGTCGACATTCTCCATACCACCACCTTTTCCACAAACAGTCGCCCTTTCCATTATCAAACCCTTACAGCACAAGCGATAACGCTCTTGAAAGCGCGAAAAACGCCAACCCACCCTCAGTTCCACCCCCTCGAAGGTATAGGTGTAGGGTGTCATCGTATTTTTTTCTGTCATTGGGTTTTAACAAGTGTTAAATATCCGTTAGAGTTATTCCCGTATTACCGAAGCAGACGCGCCATATTTCTTCGGGAAGGAAAGCCCGTCCTCGCCTACTTTCTCCCTGCCTTTAATGCCGTGATATGAAATATATCTCTACTTAAGATGATGGCTTTTCTTAAAATCGTCCCGCCCTGTCGCCCGCTACGACTGCGAAAACTTAAATAAATTATACGTATTTTTATTTTCGTGTATATGTGTGTTTATAAATTTATCCGTATACCACTCCGGACGGCGAGGGGTTGGGTGGAGAGGGGGTGTCGCGATTTATGCGAGGACGCTGATGCGTCTTTTCATTGTCTCAAAAATTGCCGGTGTTTGTCGGAGAGATTTGTACGATTTCGGGTGAGGGAGGGCGGGGAAATTTGGTTTAGGTGGTTTAGGAAGTGTCGACGTGTCTTCGAGGCGTTCGGGCGGAAATGCATGAGTTGTACATACAGGGCGAGTCTGATATCTTCCTACTAAACGAACCGCTGTTTTCCAATGACGTTTTTTAGAATTCGTCTAATTTCGGTTTTCATTGCTTCGATGGTTTCGGACTTATTGGCATAATTCTCAATGTTTCACGAGTGGTATGAGATGTGGCACCGTTCTGCTGAAACCACATGTCGTCAACATCCAGCTTCCAAATGAGGCACAAGAAGAAGAAACTGTGTTATCATGGCACGATAACGCTGGCCATTCACCGTTACTGCATTTTTGACAATCAGGACGCGTTGTTCTACCGTGTAATGATCCATGTTTACCAACTCCCATCTGTAAACTTTCGATCTGTCACGTCATAATCATTTTACATTGTGAAATATTGAAACACCTTTTAGAAACATAAACAGAGTGAGTCTTTCAATTGTACATATATTTCAACTGTAGATTCTTGAGGCCAAACGAAACCTTTTTTTCATTTTCCGTTTTCCCGAATTTGGCTCTGTTGAAAAGATATAGCCTTTAAAAAATACGATTCTCTGGAATTGATGCAAAGTTCATATTTCTCGATTGAAATTGAGGTGATTATTAGATGTTCTGTCGTGATACATTAAGGAAACACTCAAGCACTAACCTCATTCGAATAAGAATGTTACAAACACGATATTTCCTAACAAAACACCTAATTTTGTCCGATTATTTCGATTTTCCTGAAGATTAGTTTGTGAACACCAATAATTTGATCATATTTTCCTCGATGTCCCAAAACTATCTCATCAAAAATTGTTTTCTCATTAACCTAAGATAACTCCATTAACCTATGTCATAGGATACGAGGTCAATAACCTAGTCTAACCCATCTTCTGTGATATTTCACAGAATTTTTGAGAAGGCAGATTGTTGATTTTCTCTTCAATCATTGGTCCCATGAACGACGCTTGCGTGTAGCGATAACCAGCTTCATGGACTCCGATTTTATATTTATTTACAGAGAATAATGAAAGCAGGTGATGGTTATGCGAAGACTTTCAGTGAATTGATGGAATAATAACCGTGTAGGGTCGAGTTAAAATTTCAAGAGAATATAGTTTAAATAGAAACATCGCCACAGATTATTTAGTGCTGTGTATCATTTTATTTTTCATTAATGTCAATTCAATACATAGTTTGCATCGACATTCATCATTAATATTCGAATTTTGAATTTCATCGACATTTATTTTCAATATGGACCGGCAACAATAAATTGTCAATAAAAACTGTGCTCGTAAAATGTATACCTTCATGCTTCTTAGAATTCAATTCTATCTCCCTCATTTGTAGGATTTTATTATTAAATATTTCTACATCAAACGTTTTTCCATAATAGAAATTATAGTCTTGACGAAGTTGATCATCTGGGATCAGATGGAACTTGAGTATAGAATCACAATCATCTGCAGAAATATCTCGTACACAGACGGTTCAAAGACAGAAGAAGGAACAGGAGCGGGAAGAGGCCAAGAAGGGATTACATAATACCTCTCGGCAAACACGCCCCGATATTTCAAGCTGAAACACATGCCATTAGGGCATGCATACAGAAGAACCTGGAAAGTGGCTACCAGAGAAAACACATCCACATTCTCTCTGACAGCCAGAGCGCCATCAAAGCTCTCAACTCGACACAGATAAAGTCTAGACTCGTCTGGGAATGCCTCCAGGACCTTCTGGAGCTGGCAAAACACTACAAGGTCACTTTGTTGTGGGTGCCAGGTAACAACAGAATAGTGGGCAATGGAAAAGCAGACCAGTTAGAAAGACAAGCATCTGAAACGCCATTCACAGGGCCAGAACCTGTGCTTGGAATCAGCAAAAACCGATGCAGGACCCTGATTGAGGAGTGGATAAAACAAAGACACCGACAACACTGGGAACAGAGCGACAGGCAAACACACAGCAAAGTCATGGTAGGACACACAAGCCAAACCTTGACGGCTGACTTTTTGAATCTAAACAGAACAAAGGCACGTACAATAGTAGGTCTGCTGACGAGACACTGCGGCCTTAGGAAACATCTGAACACCAAAGGAATACTTGGAGGATCCGTGGATTGCAGACTTTGCGGTGAAGAGGAAGAAACAGCCTCTCACTTCATCTTTGAATGCGACGCCCTAGGAAGAAGGCGTCACAGAACCTTCGGAAAAATCAGTCCGGAAACGGGAATGAATTCGAAAAACCTCATAAACACAAACCTACTCTCGTGAGGAACCACAGACGAAAGAGAGATACAAAAGACCCAAGTTGGTCGCAGTGTCACAGGGAGGCCAAGTGCTAACCCGTTCTCTTGCTCGTCAGCCATCAATCAATCAATCATCAATGAAATCAAGTTGATCAACATACTGACAACGTTTTTAACTTGTTAAGAGAGCAGCGAAGAAATAATATTTGATGATATTTCATCAAGGGAAGCATCCAGATTATTCTTGAAATTCATGATTTTTACTTTAAATTTCATCGTATACAATTAGGAATAACGACGCGTTTTGTTGAAAAACATAAGAAAACTTCTATTTTCTAAAATGATATATCCACCCTGTGTTTCTATGTCGAAACCTTGGGTCCGCTCCCGAAACATCAGTTTTCTTTGTAATTCGGACGATAATATCCATCCCTAACTCAATTATTACGTCCTCTTCGTGTTTTCGCCGAGTTGTGTTCGAAGACGTGAAAATAAAATTCCCTGCAAGTCATAACCGGATGATGGTCGTAAATTCGAGAGCAATTTAATCAAAAATCGCGATATCGTTGCATCTATGAGAACGGAAAAAAGCGCCAGTGGCGTACCGCGGACAGGGAAGGAGAAAGAATATTCCAACTTTGGATGCTGAAGTCTACTTCAAAATCCCTCAAAATTTCATGATACTTAGCAAAAAATAACAACGCATTTTTAATCGTCAATGCCATATTCATCATGATTCTTCATTTATTGCAAATAAGGTCAAATAAATCTCTTGTATTAGTTTTCTCCAGTTATTTTAGTACCCCCCATTTCGACGCCCCTGACTCCAACAAACTCGTTAGTGTAACAATTTTAGAAATCATAAAAAAAATGAATTCTAATACCATTAATTGTTATGAAACTCGGTAATAATAGAGATTCTTTTACGTATACTGGTTAGGCTACTTCTGGCAAACATGATGTAAACGAGTCAAAAATGGCTTTCCTGAGAATTTGACACGACAAGTCTGGGGTCAACTCGATCGCCATCGAATTCGGAATTCTACTCGATGAGAATATTTCCTTGGAATTTTTATGATTCCCATTTTAAAAATAGCCTCGAAATTCATTGGAAAGTGTGAACACAATGATTATCGTGTCTATTCCGTTATTTATTTCCTGGAAAATCCACCAGGTGATTTCGGACGATGATATTTTTGTTGTTTTGACGATGAGAGAAATACTATTTCGAAATCTTCACACATAGAGTTTCTGGTTCTTAGAAAACGATTCGGATGTTCATATCTATCGATTCTGTTCTGAACATTGTTATTTCTCATAATTTTCGACGTTTTTGAATGCTTATGAATCGTAACAATGTTTGTTTTCGAGGACTGATGCTCTCGGTACGTCACTGTGCAAGCCGGTGCGAACCGGTTATGGCTGCGAGTGGAGGGACACATTTCAAGTCGTCCCGTTTTCGGAGCTCTGCAATTTTCCAATTTCCCATCACCATACATTACTTAAATCCAATCTAAACGCATAAATATCGCAGCAGAGCCCACGACAATTTCAGAACAAGGAGCAATAATTGAACACCCCCTGTTTTAGGGGTCGCTTATATAGGGATGCAAAGCGATGCCGATGTAATAACGATGGGTCGAAGATTTCATTCGTTGGTGAAAAGATTGAATCGCGAAAATTCACACTCAAAAATCATAAATATCAATGTATTCTGGATGCTTCTCTGGATTTCAAATAACACCAAATTACAGAATAATTATTCGCTCTCTGAATCTCTGATCGCATTACAAGTCGAAAATGTTGTCAAAATGTATGTTAACTTTGTCGAGTTCTCTTTTGAAAATCACAGAACTGATAAGTGCATAAATCTCTATGGCGAAGAAACGTTGGATGTAGAGAGACATGTAGAATCTAATAAATTGTAAAATCACACAAACGTTTAAGAAAATGGAATGCTGAGTTGAAATTGAATTCGAAAGAACTTGAAATGTCTCAGGGACTGACCCAAGGAAAAGGCTTATGATCATTTAATAATACAATAATAAAATTAATGAAATAGATGGAATCCTGGCAAAAGTTCACCTTACGACACATATCAATTTTTTCCAAAATGATAAACTGCTCCGCATGAGTTAGGGATATTGACTCAAATTGCAAAAAAATAGTTAAAATAAGATTTTTGTGATGAAAATTCATATTAATATGATTTCAAGTAGCAAAAAAATTTAAGCCTGTAGGTCTACATCGTATACAGGCTGGTTGAGAAAAATCGAGTAAAATAATGAAATTTTATTCCCAGAGAATTCATGCATTTTGAAACTATCAATATAATGTATGGCCTCCACGGGCATCAATAACAGCTTGACATCTTCTTTACATACTACACACGAGGTTGTCGAACATTTCTTGAAGTATTCGGTTCCATAAACGGGGCAGAAGCTCTCTCAGATCATTTAAGGATTCTGAGATAGGTTGATGATTATCTAATCTTCTTTGGAGCATATACCATGCATGTTGCGGTGAGTGCGGAGGTATTGGTAAATGTGGAATACCAAGCTCCTCGCGCGCATCATTCTCAACTGTGGCTGCACGGTGCGGTCTAGCGTTATCGTCTAGAAATTGAAAAGTTTCACCAATAGCAGCGTGAAAATTTGGCACAACATCGTCAATGATATGCTCCCTATAGTGTAAGACGGTCATATTCCCAGGACAAATGTGTAGATCCGTGCGCCCGTTGAAACATATCCCGGCCCATACCATAACACTACCCCCTGGGAATGGATGGACTTCTTGGACATAGCGACGATTACAGGGTATGCGTGGGATTGTCCATACCCTTATTCTTCGAAAATCTGAAAATCGTCCATATCTGGATTCATCAGTGAAAAGGACACTACGCCATTGATCGTTCCAATTGACAAGTTGCCTTGCCCATTCCAGTCTTTGACGCTTATGGTCACGTGTTAATGGAACTCCTCTTAATGGACGTCTTGAACCTAGATTCACCTCTCTCAAACGTCTTATGATGGTTTCGATGGAAACTTGGACCCCATCTGCATTTTGCAGAGTATTCCGTAGCATTCTATACGTAGATGTAGGGTTTCTTCTCGCCGAAACGGTGATGAAACGATCCTGAGCAGGTGTTGTTTTTCGTCACCTACCAAGCATTGGTCTTTCCAACACGGAACCTGTCTCCTTGAACCTATTCCAAAGTCGAGATATCACACTTTGGCTGACTTGGAGCCTTTCCGCTACAACAACCTGAGTTAGGCCACCCTGTAGCATTCCGATAGCCCTATTAGCCTCAGCGTTTGTAAATGTACGTCTTGGCATTTTCAGAAAACTCGTTTCAAATCGAAGCCGTTGATAAAGTGACTTCATTTCAAAATAAGAACATTCATGAAGCATATGCAATGAACCAAACTTCAGAAAAAAGGCGACCAGATTGACGAAATGTCTGATTTTTATTTGGTTGATTCAAGTTGTTATTGAGTTTTAAATGATTTAACTGCAATTTTCTCGAAGATTACATACTTTTAAAAACGATTGAATACGATGTCATTAACTCTTGTGGAGCAGTATACATTCTATACGTAAAACACGCGTACTGCTTGGTTACCTTCGCCTATTCCACCGAAAAATTAACGTCGCTAATTTCAGAAATGTAGCCGTCGCTGGCAACGTGCATATATCAAGGTCAATGAAATATTCATAGAAGATTGTTGTTTCGAATTCGAAATAAAATGACTTTAGATTTGCAAATATAATCGGACAAAACTAAGTGTTTCTGTTGAGAAATATCGTTTTCTGATGTGAACTGAATATTTCTTTCAAACCAAAAAACTATTCTTTCGAAAGATAACATTGTTAATTCAACTGTGAAATGAATTTCTTCTCATTAATAGAAATCTGTGCTGTTAAATTCAGGGACGAACTCGAAAACCTTACAAAAATGCGCCGCCAGCCAGCCCATCTGCGCCGAAATAAATTTCCCCGTCCAATAACGACCGTTCGACATTTCCCAATAGCGTCCGTCGTATCGGAAAAATCCGATCGGCACGGACGAACCCTTTTCCGGCTTCCGAGTTTTTCCAGCGCAAAGTCCGACCCCCAAGGACCTGGACCTATCGATGAGGTAACGCCTATTTCCAGTTTATAGGAGCGTATCGGGAATCAATCGGTGACGTCGCGCTTGCGCCGCGACGTCGAAGACGTTCCTATATACTTATATGTCCGCTGTTATGTGTTGGAGGAAATTTCGTAATTGGTTCGAAGGTTAACGAGCTGATTGTGTATGTGAAAATGGTGTTCACGTGACACCTCGATAGAAGGTCTGAGGTGTTTGACGGTTGAACAGAGAGACTGTGAAGTTTACATGAAAGATTTGAGAGAATAACAGTTTCTTGAAAACAGAAATTCACCGAATGAAATTCGAATTGAACTCCATTCACTTTTATAAAGTATCCCGATTGGCCATGATTAAGGTTTACCAAGTTCTTTCACTTTAAACTGACGCAGGTTGACACTCGTGAAAGTGAAATGATTCTGAGGGACGACGTCCCTGGGACGTTGCCAATGCTACTTTCTATTTACTCTTTTCCAACATTGTAAATGTGTCACAGGATTCGTAGTACTAATACATTTTCATACTGGAGTATTTCGAGTTGTGCAAAAAGGAATTTGAATGTCTTCTGTTACTTTAATTCTTTTTTGAATTTACTATCACAAAGTAACGGACTATTCTGTACATTATTTTTCTGTTAAATATCAACACTCGATTCTTGATGATGTCTTCCAACCATATTTATATAGGTGAAATATTCCCAGTATTAACAGAAAAAAAAATCTTGAGTAATCGCCAGGTCTTTGGAATTATTCAATTCATATAATACTAGCTGGCCCGGCGAACTTTGTTACGCCTAAATGATACTTGCGGTGGATTTCACAAATCGTAATCACCGGTGATCGGAGATCAACGGCTTGGTTCTCTGATTTTTGAACTGTCAAATGTTTCCATGGATATGAGCTATCACACAGAACAGATACACACAAATAATATGTCAATCACTAATAGTGGCAATTTTGGATTCAATTATTTCCGCAAATATATTTATTTAAATTAAAGTTTTTCGTCTTCCTTGTTTTTAATACACATACGGGAATTCGTGGGATTGGAGGTGTTTGGGAGGTGTTTGAAAATAGAATGACATAGTGTCTATTTTCAAACACTTCCAATCCCACGAATTCCCGTATGTGAATATATTTATTACCCAAACAGAAATTCAAAAACATTTTAAAAATTATGAGAAAAGATGAGAATGGACATCTCACGATTGGAACTCATCGCCAAAATCCGATTTACTTGACATTTCGATAAAAATTCACTGTGATATTCGCCCGCTTCTGGATCTGTTAATAGCCTTTCATGGTACTATAACCCCTTTGTAAATTACACAGTAATTGATGTCATATGTTCTTTTTTCGACCATTTCAAACCACGACGACCGAAATGCTCGAAAAAAGAACAGATGACATCAATGGATGGCCGCGAAAATTCATCGCCATTTAATTGTGATAATGTCAAATATAGGACCCTCACGATTACGTTATTTGGAATAAATAAAACTATACAAATAACTAATAATCATCAGTCATAATGTGTGAATAGCGCCATCTGAAGTGGTAAAAACGAAACTTTTCTCATATCTCAACGAAATCTAATCATTTTAGACATCTGTACTCCTACGCTAAGACATTTTGGTTTTTCCCAACAGCGCAGAGTTGTAGGCAACTCAAATTACACACTATTACAGTGACTATAGAGGGAATTTAGTCACAGTACACACTATTTGTTTATATCGCCATCTAACGCGGAGAATATCAAATGAAGTACAAACGACTAAGCGGTAGCGTAACTGTAACTGTAGCGACATCTAGTGGCCTTACTCAAAAGGAGGAAAAGCATTTCTTGTATGAGTAAAATTTTCATCGATTTTTTCAAAGTTTCATTGTATTTTATAATAACCAGACCGTAGACGAATCCATATATGAAGTTTCATAACAAACAGTCCATCCGATCTCGAATTATAAATGGTGTAACCAACATCTTTCTATGAAAAAATGACAACATTGCTCTTTAATCTGACAGGAAGATGACTATAACCTAACATTTTCGAAATATGTGTCGGAATTTCATGGCCAACCGGGATACTTTATAAAAAGTAAATGGAGAATATAGCACATTAATTTATTATAGACGTATTGACACAGTAGAAAGCAAGACAGATTCCTTGATAATAAAATCAAACATCATAGCAAGAGTGTGATGCAGGCTCTGCAGTCATAGCCCTAACATCCCTCAATCTTTTTTAGACTTCAATTTGGCAAATCTTGTATCTGGCAATAGTAATACGATATAAATGTAGGAAGGAGTTGCGTTTGTCTCAAGACTTATCAGCAGCAACCTTATATATACGAATATGAGTGAGATCTTCGTTTGAAATAACTGCTAATCAAGCTTAAGCGAAAATCTGATGGTTTCAGTGATAATCTCCTTAGAAACATTGAGCTGATAGATTTATAAAATGACAACGAATAATCATATCCACTTTTACAACCTTTATAATACAAAACTAAGCATCAAGTACATCCAAAACGATACGTCATAGTATTTCTACCAGTTTCCATAATAAATACTTTGTTGCACGTAGTTTGGAAGATACAGCCAAATGTAGTAGTTTGAAAAGAAACTCAGAGGGACGTGCTCAAATATAGCAATAGACAGTCAATCAACACTCAGAACTCTCTGGAATCAAACCGCTAGTGCCCAGTGCCCGCCTGGGAATGTCGCAATGGCATGAAGCAACTCGCCAGAGGCAACAGAGTTACTGTCCTAAGGGCGCCAGGGCTCTATGGCATTATGGTTAAATCTGTGAGACCTGAACCTCCACATGGCAGCGTTAAAGCAATGGGAGATGCAAAAGATGACACTCCTATGGAGACTCCAGGAGTAAGAAGGGCGAAAAGATTTTTAGATTTGTCACCGTCTTACACAAAGAAGCTTGCTCAACTATCACGTATAGAGCTTCGGTGTGTTTTGGGACTGCTGACAGGGCACTATCGGTATATAAATATGTCTTTTTTTCATGTTGTGGTTCTCACGAAAAGGAATACCCTGTAATGTTCAGAGAACATCGCGAGAAACAAGGGCAAGCAGGTAGGAATTGGTGTTCTTCTTGAATTTCTGGAGGTTAAATGCCTCGGGGAACAACTCTGTAGGCAACATGTTCCAAAGCTGTTCGTTGGATGAACGAGTCTTTGAAGAGAGATGTTCTGCAGGTCTCCAAAGTGACCACGAAGGGATGTGAAGACTTAGCTTGACAGGTTAGTCGCGAAGATACTGCCAGAGGGGGAACGATTGCTGATAATTCAGAAGAGCATTGCCCATGGAAATATCTATAAAATAGAGACAGATCTCCCGCTCTTCTACGGTGTTCTAGTGCGGTGAGCGAGTTTGTAAGCGAGGCATCACCGACGAGACGAATTGTGCTTTTTTGTACAGAATCCAAGAGTTTTAGGGTATGTTTAGGTGCAGCACTCCAAATATGGGAACAGTATTCCAGGACAGGTCGAATCTGTGCCTTATAGATCACAAGCAGCTGACCTGGGGTGAAATAGCTTCTGGCACGAAACAGAAAACCAAGTTTTTGGGATGCACTTTTAGCAATGGATCTCACGTGATTCTCCCAAGAAAGGTTATACTGCCGACAGTAACACCAAGCATCGAAATGGATGACTTCAATGGTATGGTCACTCCCGACAATTCTATGCTGGGCACAGTAAGATCGGCTTCTCTAGAGAAAACACATGCTTCTGTTTTGCTTGCGTTGAATTGCACCAAGTGCCCAGATCTTGAACTTACTCATAGGCAAGCTGACTCTTGACCCTTAAGATGTCATTGCGAAAGTTCCTAGGGGATCATACGATTGATGAGGATGGTAGATGATATCCTCGGAAATTGATCTAGTAGGATATATGGACGAAAGATCAAACAGGTTGCATCTCTGGAAGAGTCTTCTACAGCCAATGGACCCAATTATGTGATAATAATAAGTAGGACACTGAGGATTTGAACAGAACGTTGCTATTCAATGAGGAAGCTCTCAATACAAAAGAGAATTGACTTTTCAGAACACTTCAGATGTGGGAGATGTGGAAGAAGTAGATTCCTGAAAATTTATCAGACCCAATGTGTTTCTATCCATGAAATCCTTTATTTTTATTCCCCCCCTGCAAATCTTCTTGAGTAGTCTATCTAAAAACATTGATTTTCTTCCCAGTATGTGACATACTCAAAACTCATGAACTCCAACGTGGAACCTCGACGATTCCTCCCGATCCATCAAGCTTTGCAACATGCCAGATAGATCCGGGACTCTCTCCCGCCGTACATACATAACAATACCCCTATGAACAATCGGCACATAATATATACCCCCTCGTCTTCCCCCGATACCCCCGTCGCGGACGACTTCGATTTTCCCCGAAAAAACCGATCGACGCCCCTACCTCCCCGATTTTTTCCCGGCTTCGCCGCCACGTTCGGCGCCTCCCCCATAACCCCAACCTCCAACCTATCGATACTCCAACGGTTCGGTAACGCCTGTTCCATTTTATTATAGGAGACTATCGAGAATCAATCGAGCATCGGAATCGGCGCACTGAATTGTCGATGATGCCGTCCTCCACCTCTCTCCCACTCCTTATGTACTCCCGGATCGGGGAGTATATAGAGCGCCGGGAGGAGGAGGAGGGGAATCGAAACTGTATCGAACCGGGGGGGTATTCGTGGATATCGTAAAAACCTCATCGGATGTCCTCCTCTCCCGTTCCGTCCCCCGGGGAGCCCCCCACGTCCCGTGACCTTTGACCCTAGAGATCGACTTCTTGCGCGCAAGTATAGATGTTCGATTTTTCGCGGAGAGGACGCCGACGCCGTAGATGTTGAAGCCGGACCGTGGGGGAGACGCCCTACGTTCCTCTCGGCTCGCGTCTCGACGTGGACGTCGATCCGGAGGATTTTTGAGTATTGGGGGTATCGGCCTCTGCAGTTTGGAGTGACGCTTCAGGAAAGTCCATGGTTCCTTCAAGGTTCTTGTCTACATCAAATTCTTGAAGGTATCATCGGTCGAGGAAGGATTTCATCAAATCTCTGGAACTGGGGGGCGAGCTGTAGGAGGCGCGATGATAACAGCTCCGTCAGGGGGCACAATAGACCTTAAGGTCGAAGTGGACTGTAACCCCTTCTCACTATAACTATACAACTATAACTATCGGTCGAGGAATGATGAATGTTAGTTTCTGCACCTTGTCCTCTTCCTCTTTATTGCTCTCATTGTTTACTTCTTGGTATTATTATACTTCATCATCGGTCTCCCGGTCTCAGCCTGATCTGGTACAACTTCTATAAACCAGTGAAAAAACAATACAGTTCTTGCCACTAGTTCAGGAATCTCCGCTCAATGTGACAGGTTTGCAATGCCACAGCCTGCTGTGCATATCCCGCGATCCTCTGGGATAATTCGATCTTTTGAAGATTTCTCTTGAATGATTTTGACATGACTCCCTCAGCCGAAATCACCAACGGTATAATAGTGATCTTAGACAATTGCCACATGTTCTTTAGTTCTATTGACAAGTTCTCGTACATTGTTATTTTTTCGGGCTCCGTTCTTCCGATGTTATTAGTCAATGGTACTGCTACATCAATGATCGCCACATACTTCTAATCCTTCTCAATGAACACAAGGTCCGGTCTATTGTAGTCCACGGTTCTATCTGTTGTTATGGGTCTGTCCCAAGAGAGAACCGCTGCGTCCGTTTCCAATACTGCTGCAGGTTGAAACTTATAATATGGCGGACAAGTATCCAATAAGACATTTTTGCCACTTGGTTGTGTCGGCCTAGATATGCGTTGTCGGCAAGAACTCGACAACCGGCGATTATATGTTCAATAGAGTCGCCAACTGCGCCGCACTTCCTGCATTTTGTCCCCATCTTCAAACAGTGATTCTCGTAGTTGCGAGTTCTTTTAACTTCGACATTTTCCCCCTCAAGGTGTTTGGGAAATCTGCGGTGCAAAGCTTGTTCCCGCCATATTTCTCTATACTCGCTTCTGTTTGTGATATTGATCGTCGGTTCTCTGTGTTGAGTTCAGAGGTGTGTATCCCTTATCCTCTGTTGTCACCAATTTCATCAAGCTATCTTCAGACTCGAGCAGTCGCTGCCTCAAGTTTTTCTCCTGGGTTCTGCGAGTCTAGATGTTCAACAGACCTCTTCCGCCATCTCTTCGAGGTAGATAGAGTCTTTTCACCGATGCATTGGTGTGCAGACATCGGAACTTTGTCATTAGGCGACGGGTGAGTCAAAACTCGTGGCAGCTTTAGGAGCTCACTGGTATAAGTCGGTGAAATCATCACGAATTTCTCAGACTGACTATTCCAGGAGTGTTTCTCCATAGGGTTATACTGTTGTCCTACTCCCATTGTTGAACGGCTGCCTTATATTGGTTTTTTCCAAGCCCACAGAAAGCCTCAGATCCATCAGGTGTTAACCTTTTCGCAAGCTTATCGGCTTGTTCATTTCCTTCAACATCACAATGCCCTGGCACCCATAGTAGAATCACTTTATTGCCTCTGGCCAGTTGCTTTATGGTGTTGCGGCAATTCCATGTCAGAAGAGATCCCTGGCAATGTGATTCGCGGGACCTGGCTATTCATGGTGATGAAGATATACTCCCTTTTGAGGTTCGTTTTAAGACACTCCTGAGCGCATACGTATACACAGCCAGTATCTCTATCTGAGTAATAGAGGGTTCACACCTAGGCTTGCGGCATTCTTGTCAGCTTGCCTTCGGGTCTGAGTCTCTCTAGTATTATACAAATGCAGTATGAACAATGGGCCATAAGAATCTGGGTTCACTTCCCAGGACTTTAGAGATCCTCAATCTAGGTCCATATATCCCAATGCCTGCCTTTTTCAGGTTTTGATCCATCGGTAAACCATATGGATGAATTTGAGACATACATGAGTGAATGGTTCTCGTGTAGTAATTTATTTGAGTTAAGGTACACCTAGTGGAAAGGAGTCCACACTGTCGGCTTGGGACATTCTTGTCGACGTGTTTTTTGTAGGGTTTGAGTCTCTTTGCAGAGGCGGCCTTAGGGGGTGGCGAACGGGGCAATCGCCCAGGGCCTCGCTCTTGGAGGGGCCTCGCGCAAGAACCCAAGCATGGGAGCATATTTGGCATCATGTGTAAAAAAATTGAAGGAAATCAATAAAAGTGAATTTTTTAAACAATGCAGCTACTTGCAAATGTCCGTGACAGTAGGAGAATCATGTGATTTTGATGGACATGAATTGTACGAAGAACAGAATATATTCATCAGTGCGTATGAGGAAAACGACGATATTATTCGGGTGCTGAAATACATAAGAGCAAAAAAATATAACTGCAGTTTACCCCACTATCGAAATAGTCCTGAGAATTAGAGCCGTTTCACAAGGGACTGATGGTCAGTCCTGATGGTCGGTCGAACCGATCATCAGTCGGCGGTAGGTATTTGTTTTCACATCGATGAGTATCGTCAGTCGCCGCTATCAAAGACCATTTGCTGCCATGGATTTGGAGCGTGACACTGTAATGGCTTTGTACGAGAAACGAGAAACTTTTTTCGTATTTCGAAATTCTTATATTGGAATTATTATTTTGTGGATTCTTTGTTTGAAAAGTTATATGGGAAATCTACTTGATGATTGGTTCAAGTTTTTTTGAAGTTTTAAAATTTACTCTATCATCTTGTATATAAAAAGCCAAAGACCTCAGACAAAAAATTAAGGAGCGAGGACATCATCGACGATCAATCTGTTGATGAATATGCAAACGTGCTTCGTTATTGAAAAAGATTCTTGAAATCTTCCTGTCATACAAAGATCAGAGCCAGATCCTCCCAATATTCAAATCAATATTTTTATATTTTTCTGGGGATGTATTCCATATTTCCATTTTTTTTCTATGGCACTAATGAGCATTTCAGTTTCAAAATTAACTTTTTCCTACCCATTGACTATTATCCACTATTATTGATGAATAATGGTGAATAAATACAATCCTTTCGTGAATACGTAGAAATTCCTGAGAATATTCAATAATAACATGCGCAACACCGCAATCGCATCAGGACTGACGATGCGCATGCATTATGTGAAAACCTCCTTTGTGCCTTTTGCCGCGACTCGATCCGACTACACGCAAACGCAGCAGGCCGAACCGATGCTCATGCTTGTTTCATGGGTCGACTGATGATACGCATGCATGTGAAAGTATTGCAAAATCCAGTTCAAAAGCCGGTCCCGACTGACCATCAGGACTGACCATCAGTCGCATGTGAAACGGCTCTCAGTCCCATGTGAAAAGGCTCTCATTGCCACCACACCTGTTGCAGTTGCGTCTGCTGAAAGGAGTCTTTCGAGGCTCAAAATTAACAAAACTTATTTGAAGAATTCAAGATCGGCTTTCAGTAGGTACTTGCTATTCTTTCAATAGAAAATGACGTAGCTCATTCGTTGGATTATTGTGTTCTAATTAAAGATTTGAGTCTCAGAAAAAGCCGCGAACATCAATTTTGAAATTTAACATAAATTTTAAAATTTATCTTCTCCGAATTTGTAAACCTTTCGAAGTAAAATATTTTGAAACACAAATTTTATTTAGTTGTAAAACTATGGCAGTTTTTATCAAACATGACAAAATACCTAAACCAAACGACCCGACTTAAATTCGAATGACATACTTTTCACGAAGGACAAAGGGCCTCGCAAAGACCTGCCGCCCGGGGCCTCGCAATTGGTAAGGCCGCCGCTGTCTCTTTGACTTTGGGTCTCATGGCCAACGTTCTTTTCATGCTAGGCCCAGATAATTCGAATCCTCTTGCAGTAGTTTCAGCTATCCTTAATGCAGACACTGAACTACCAAATGAGATCGAAAAACTTGAGAGCAAGAGCGTCTACCTTCCCAAGAATTCTCCTCCAGATCTATTTGGATCTGAGTTCAAGGACGAAAGTGATCTTATAGTCACTTGGCTTTGGGGGCATACGCAGATTTTCTTGATAAGGTTTCCTCTGGTTGTTGGGTAGAGTTTCAGTTAACCAACTGAAGTGCGGTTCAATTTTATTCAATGAAAAATTGACCAAATTTCTGAATAGAAAAATAAGAGAGCTAATGGACTGTATATAATTATAAAATTTTATTGAAACCCAACACAAATGAAAGGATAAATGTACCCAAATTAACAATTGCAAGGTCTTACCTATTTCAGCAAAACGGTCAACCAGATCTTGTCGGTTACTCCTATTTCCATGAACAGAGTGATCGAGCTCGACAAACGAACATGGAATGAAGCTGATGTGAAAATCCGTTGCTAAAGGTGTCAAATTAGGAACACTTTTCCTTGTGGCAGAATAAAAACAACGCCACTGGTAACAGTCTATTTCGAACCAAATTCGCACAAACGAATGTTCTTAAATAAATGTAAAATGTAATTCGAATGAATCGAAATCACTAAAATTGTGAATCACAAGAAAAACTGAACTTTTCTAAATTCACGAAAGGAAACAGAAGAAATTTAAATAGGCGGTAGCAGATATATTCACGATTAAGGCAATCAATGAACTGAATGAAAAATGAAAATGAAACAAATATACGACATATGCGTTGCACAGCTGACGATATCTTCTCGCACCTACACTACATATTGGATTTCCCTGGTATCGGAGAAATTGAATTAATTTTGAAGGAAATGAATTATGAAAATTCAGAAAAGTTTCTGAACCGTTCACTTGGCGCGAACACTGATGAAGGCACCTCTCGAGCGTATTTTGCTTGAACTTGATGGTATTGCTTGGTGTGCTGCATTCCAACTTAGAGACTCAAAATAAATACGATTCCTGTGGAGATTGGCGACTTTAAGAGTGGAGCTTAGCTTGTACCATACCCGTTCGAGTATATTGTCACTGACATTGGTATTTATTTATTTGATGCAAGCCTGTTCTGCCATAACAATTTTTCGCACACTTCTCGTCTCAAAGATGTCTAACTCCAGCTTCGAATCCTCCTAGTCGCTCGACGTTGGACGTCCATTTATCGATTTTATAAGTACACGTCTGGTGTGCGCTTTTCTAGCTTTTATAAATCCGTTTCTACAAATTACGTCGAACGAACGTGAAATGTTTTCCCGGGAAACCGAAGCCCAGGAGCTTTCACGTCTTTTCCTCGGATTTTTTCTGTCGCACGCTGTCGACGAGGTGTTTCAGTTTTTTGCCGAAATGGCGTGAGTGCCAAATTACTTCGAAAAATTTTGGCACTGTCAATTTTCGAACATTCAACATCGCTATCATTCTTCATACAGAAAATTTCTTGGACTTTTCTAGGGAAATTCGAAATGAAAAAATAAGAACGGTAATTGAGAACAATGAGTTTCGCCCAAACCGGCAGCTTTTCCAATTGACCTATGCCCCCTCCCCTATTCGCCGCGGATTCCAATTTTCCGAGAGGAAAATATATCTTCGCGTTTTTCCGATCTCGCAGTTCGATGTCGGGCAAAACACGTCAGGATCATATTTACGACGTTCCATATCGATTATGAGAGAGCGGGAGATGAGGCCTAGATTTTATGCTCCCTTGATTTTTGTTTTTCCTTTTGCCCCGTTTTCCATTAGCCAAATTGATCGGCCAATGAGATCGGCGGACGGCGGAAAATTCGAAAGGAAGTGCCGGTGAACAGTGCGGTACTAGCGGGATATAATGTATGGAAGCATTTAAATGTCCATCTATTTCATACAAAAATATACTTTACAAAAAAAGTTTTTATCGAGTTTTAAATTTTCTTTTTGCCTGGTTTTTTCGCGATTTGGGCGATTTTTTTTGAAATACTTTTTCCTCAATTTCTGTTCTGATATAAGAATTGGAATTCAGTCTATTCTTCTCTTCAAGGGAGCTCAATGTAAATTCATCAACCCTTCAGAAGTAGAATTCAACCTTGCTTATTCTAGAAGGAAGATTTCTATACTCTGTTCAAATGTAAGAAGGAGAACTAACAACAAGTTTGACGCAGCGGTAGGAGGGCTTTCGTATAGTTACTTTCCGTCCAGAGTCGAATCGAGGAGATTTCACACAATCGTTCGCAGTTTTAACTGAATAATATCATTGTTTGGAAAGAACAATAATATTATTATACGAATGCAATTAATACAACACATCTAAGTGAAATATATATTTAAACATAACGAGTTTATGGAAAAGTCTTCAATTATACATGTGTTCAAATCAAAATCAATTCTTCTGATAAGGTTCATATCGAAATCGTCAACCGAATCGATTATTTTTAACGACTGGGCTCTCCTCTTAGGTGGCGTCAATGTTTTATTCTCTTTATATTCTCTGAGAATTCTGAATACAGCTGAATCACTCACCCCTGAGGATTTCGAAACAATTCCTACTAAGTCTCTTTTCGATAAATCAGGATGTTCTTTCAATTCTTTTCGAGAAATGTTCAAAATTATCTCTTTCTCTTCAGCAGAGAAGGTTACCTTTTGGACCTTTTTCGTGGTGGTCCCCACATATCACAATCAGATGCAGTATCCGTTTCCGAATTCGACATTGTTCTATAAACACTATATACACTTTGTCAAAAGATTTTCCAACACAATATACTTTTCACAACAGAATCTATAAACACTTTGAACAGCTAGACCTTCGCAGTAGCTCTATGTATTTTAACTAGTCTTGCCAATTGAAAACTTCGATATTTATGCAGATCAAGATGGCTTTAACCCATTCGGGAACCCAAATCTGGTGTTTCCCGGAATTACCTTGTCGGAATCTTGAGCAACCGACAAAGAGTTTCGTACAAAATAATATAGAATTTTGGACCGAAACTAAATATATTTCGGATATTACAAGTATATGACCATTATAAATTTGAACAGAGATCTTTTACGAGTCTTGTCAATTGAAAACTTCGATATTTATTCAAATCAAGATGGCTTTCACCCAAAAGGAAAAAGGACCCAAATCTGATGGTGTTTCCCGGAATTACTTTGTCGGAATCTTGCAAGATTCGGACCCAATTCTCTAAAACTCTGGTGTTTCCTGGAAGATATCATTTAGTAGATAATAATATAAAAAAAAATAGGGTACGTCGGATATAAAATGTTTATGACCGTTGCAAATCATAACTGAAATTTTTCACTAGAGTTTCTGAGGAAAAAAGTTCTAATGTGGGAATTGCTGACTCAAATTATTGAATCATTTCTATCCATGATACTAAAATAGTATCATGATTTCTATCCAGTACAATCCGCAGTCCGTTCCGAGTACGATCCTGGCAGTCTTTCAGGGGGGTTTAAGAGAGCGTTGTTCTGAAAGTTTGACCAATAAGAGCTTTATTGTGCGCAAACCAAACGATTCTGTTTGTTTACAAAGCTCCTTCTTATATTTGAACGGACTATAGGCTTTCATATTAATGTTATGATATTTTTACTGAAGCAAGATACCTACCAACTTATCTACGACTGATAGAAAGTAAGAGTGTTCCACGAGCTCTATGAATTGATTTGACAGACGTTGTTCTTGAATACGAATCTACCTACAAGGTTGATCTAGTTACAATATACATGAATGAGCGCTTAAAATTTCCGGAATTCACGTCAATGTTTTATAGGTGACCCAGTTTTATTGTTAGAAATCTCGATGTCAATAATCGTCAACCCTATGACCAAATTCATATATGTTATTCGCAATAGCCGAAATCGGCCACTGTCCGAAAATTTTGCTCACAACGCGTTATGGGTATCCATATTTACCCACGATGCGAACAGATGGTTTTTTCTCGAGCATTGAGTAAAACGCAATACCCAGAACGCGTTGAGGGTAAATTAGGTAATCCACAATGCGAATCCAATTTTAGCTAGCTTTCATTCTGCGTTGTGAACAATTCATTTCACCCACGTCGCGTTGTGGGTATTGCACTTTACCCAGAAAGCGATGAACCAGAATTTGTCGTCGAAGTCATCAGTCTGCTGTAGAACGTAGGTTGTGCGTACGGACGGGTACGTACGACTATTACGACTAGCGTGAATAGGATACGTACAGTTTGTACAGCAGAAATGAAATGAACACAAATTCTATCCCTTTTTGACTTTGAGGTCGCTACAGGTTCTTTTGTGAATATCCGCCAAGAAGCCATGTTATCATCCGGATCTAAGCAAGGCTTTATAAAATGCAATTGTTTGAAGGGATGTCAAACTAAGGCGTGTGCGTGTGTGAAATTGAATATAAAATTTAATTCAAGATGTCATAAAAGTACTATGTAGTTGTAAAAATAAATAATATTTGTTTTTAGTTCTAATAAGTTGTTAAAATATCGTTTTGTTTCACCTTTATGAACTTTCTATAGAAGGTTTTTGTATTCATTGTTCTACTTGTAACGTATTTTGGGTAGAGCGAAATGGACAGATAGCTTTTTCTCTTTTGTGTCGAATCAATGAGTTGTCTGTATTACATCAGACATTTCACTTGCTGCACATTAAAAAAATTAGGCCAGATAGGTTTGCTAAACGTTCTATGATAAAAATAATCATAATAATTGTCTTTATTTCTACAATATACAAACTAGCCAAAATAATACCTACATAGTAGTTTACAATTTACATTCTATTGTGAAAAAAGGCGAAGTCCAGTGATGCTATACCAGGGTACACATCCTGCTCCACTCAACCCTCCAAAGTAAAAATAATAAAAAACTGGAATTTTATAACAAGTTTATCCTTTTCTTCAACTGTTAATGGATTCAATCTACGACATTTTTTGAATGATAATTGAAGTCCATCCCGTTTACTTTGTAGTGTCACTTTGGTTTCATACATAATCTCTAAATAACCTTCGTCTGATAAGAACAACGACCTGTTCACTTAATTTTTGTTCGAGTTCAGCTTTCATATATAATTATACTCGTATAATATATATTGAAAATATTTTCGAAATCACGCACTAAAACCAAAACAAAGTCAAACCAATTTCAAAAAATCACAACGTATCTAGGCACTGTGGTTTAAGATTCATGCTACTCGTAATACTCGCTACTGGTACCTGCCAGTACACAACCTACAGCAGACTGACTTCGACGACAAATTCTGGTTCATCACTTTCTGGGTAAAGTGCAATACCCAGAACGCGACGTGGGTAAAATGAATTGTCCACAACGCATAATGGAAGCTCGCTAAAATTGGATTCGCATTGTGGATTATCTAATTTACCCACAACGCGTTCTGGGTATTCCGCTGTACTCAGTGCTCGAAAAAGAAACATCTATTCGCATCGTGGGTAAATTTGTATAGCCATAACGCGTTGTGGGCAAAAATTTCGGACAGTGGCCGCTTTCGGCTGTTGCGAATAACATATACACATAACCTCATTTTTGCTTTTTACAAGTAGGTACCAACATAATGGAAGCGTGAACACAAAAATCCGATACATTATCAACGAAACTGGATAGAATGTGGATATTAAACGTAACGCATCATCAATTAAAAGCTCGCGCCAGACAACGCTCCTCTATGACCGCAATGCTTCATACTCCAAGGTCGCGCGCCTCATGAACCTACCCACCACCCACCTCCCGCCAACTTGACGGCGCTCACCGGCTAACTTCATGCCAATACCGATCACCGATCGAGTAGCATCCGACCCAATCGAACAGTTCGGGCACATAGAAAACGGTAGATACATAAACGCCTTCGGTACATAGACCGGATCCTATGTACGACGACGGGAGAGAGAACGGCCACGGTCTGCCCGGAGTATTGGTAGGATATCAGCGATAGGTAGTCATCTATAGCAATGGAATTGCCAAGTATCGATTCTGCGCCCCGGTCGGACCAATCAAAATCGAGTATCGAACTTCGAGGGGGACGAGATCGGCTGATCGGTTTGGAACGCAGGCCAATGCATCTATATTGCCGCTCGTTCGATGCTCTGTGGACTGGAGGCGTATACGATTTTGGCGCTTATGCGACGACTAGTTAAGGGCGATGGAGGTGAAAACGCTTTTCAGGTCGGGTAGAAAAAGGGATGGACGGATTCTTTTTTACGAACGGGGGTTGTTTATGGGAAAAAAGCAGTGTTGGACTTGGGTTTCAGTATTCTGTGAATTTTACACCAATTTATCTGTTTGATAGTTTGATATTGTTCAAAGTTTACTCATGCGCTACTGATTGAGTTGTGGATCTATGATAAGAACCATAGATGCATACAAATCGGGTGTACCAACTCGTTATTAAAGTAAAAAATTCGCAGATCTGTACAGCACTCTTGATTGTAGTTTCGTGACTGGTTCCTTACTTACTGTTTATGGAAAGTATCTAATTTCAATGAACAAGGTATATAAGAAAAAACGACAAGCTTTTATAATAACAACACTCATCCGCCATTTTGAAAACGCCATCTTGAATTCCTCAATTTTGAAGAATCGTAGTTTCCGAGCCAGAAAACCCCCAGATACCAATTTTGAGTAGAATGGGATCATAATTGCAAAAATTGTCCGCCAAATTGTAGCCGCCATCTTGAATTTTCCAATTTTGACAGAAGAATCATCATTGTCGTACCCAAAAACCCCCAGATATTAATTTTGAATGGAATCGGATCATAATTACAAAACTCATCCACCATTTTGTTTGTTCCTATAACAAATATTTCATGATGCTTTGTCATCAGAACTATGTACACCTGCCAAATTTCAAATCAATCGGACTACTTGAAGTGTGTCATATTTAACTTGCCAGATTTGATTACAGACAGACAGACAGACACTATACTGAAACTATCCATCTTTTACTTTTATACATTTTGCAATCACGAGGCAATCAAAATTTTGTGGAATGGATGGCAGAAGACTGTGGAATGTATTAGTGAAACTGTGCTGCTCGGATACTTTACCGATCACTCTGAAAAATTTTCTCCGACTTCTTTATGGTCCAAATATTCGAAGATTAAGAAGATTTTCAGACTTTGATGATAAAGAAGAATATAAACATCGCTTATCACCATAACTTGGTCGAATATTTGAAGCAAGGATTTTATGATTATGATTATACTGATAACTCCTAGGTCTCTCGAGCAGACCCCTCAGAAGCTTGTTGCTCGTGCGAGCAAGAAGATTCAGTTGTGTTCTATGTGGGCTTTGCTACTGTGCCCTTATACGCCATCTTAGGCACAGCACTACTAATTTTCGACCCAACTGTGAAATGGTAGCCCACTATCACTCAAAAAAGCCCAAAATTCTGGTTAGAGAAGATGTTCTGAAAAATCTTTTCATTAGGCAGCCGATGTGACGTTTTTAATGCATGAAGAGTGAAGTTGCATTACTTTTCGGTGAATTTGGTGGATGCCGACAGCAAGATATTGTGGATATGTTAGTTGAACACGTAGAAGATAAAGAGTAAGTTTTTGGTGAATGTACCAGAGACAAAAACCTAGAAAAAAAGCGCGTATGTACTCGCAATCGTTGAAAAAGAAGAAATGAAAAGTTCAGAAAAAGTGCATGCATGAGAAAAAATACAACAAAGAAAACACTGAAGGAATGGTACTCACGGTTGGTGTGACTTGAAGAGATATATCTGATTGTCTTCTGCTGCCTTGTGTAGATGAACTGCATAGTCGCGTTCATGGGAATCACTCGTTCGATCGTGTAAAGGCTTGTTCGAACTGGGTCAGTATTTTAGACGAGTGGAGAGTCGATTCGCCCACTGACTACTCTACCACAGTATCAAAGACTCTTAAACAGTATAAGGTAGTAGGTACATCATCCTGTGACTCTACTCGACTCGATTGTTGGCGTTCGCAAACGGCTAATTACAAAATCATTCGCTACTCGACTAATCTACTGGCCTAGTCCGAACAAGCCCTTAGAGAGGTCAGATTGATGACGCTGTGTATGACTGTTGCTTGACGAGTAGCAGAAAAAATTATTAAAGCGGGAAGAAATAACTGGAGGATTCCAACTTATCGAGGCGCCACTATGTCTCTGTCGAAAACATGTCACACGATCTTCCCCCATCAGATCGCCACCAATCTTCTCCTGTTCTCTGACTACGAATCGGTCGCCTTAGGCAATTAATTCGTTGATCTGCGATCGGTCCTCTATCAACTGTCGCAGTCCAATACGTCGCCAAACGACTACGCCGTATTATTTCGGACGTCCCCCTCGGACTTCAAAGAGACGTCACTGTCGAACGACCCGAAGATAAATTATTTATTCGTCCCTTCTGGGCCCCTGGAGGTCCGATTGTCGCGATCGATCCCTCAAATTAGCCCTGGTACGACGTCACGACCGCAAAACGTCGCTCTTTTAATCAGAAAGGATTCCACTCACTTAGTTTAGGGAGAGGAAAGATGACCGAAATATTTTACCAGCTACAAGAGTTTTTCAGATTTAAATGGATACACGCATCAAGGGGTGTTATTACTGAAAGAAAAGAAGAGGAAAGAAAAGAAAAGAAAAGAAAAGAAAAGAAAAGAAAAGAAAAGAAAAGAAAAGAAAAGAAAAGGAAAGGAAAGGAAAGGAAAGGAAAGGAAAGGAAAGGAAAGGAAAGGAAAGGAAAGGAAAGGAAAGGAAAGGAAAGGAAAGGAAAGGAAAGGAAAGGAAAGGAAAGGAAAGGAAAGGAAAGGAAAGGAAAGGAAAGGAAAGGAAAGGAAAGGAAAGGAAAGGAAAGGAAAGGAAAGGAAAGGAAAGGAAAGGAAAGGAAAGGAAAGGAAAGGAAAGGAAAGGAAAGGAAAGGAAAGGAAAGGAAAGGAAAGGAAAGGAAAGGAAAGGAAAGGAAAGGAAAGGAAAGGAAAGGAAAGGAAAGGAAAGGAAAGGAAAGGAAAGGAAAGGAAAGGAAAGGAAAGGAAAGGAAAGGAAAGGAAAGGAAAGGAAAGGAAAGGAAAGGAAAGGAAAGGAAAGGAAAGGAAAGGAAAGGAAAGGAAAGGAAAGGAAAGGAAAGAAAAGATGTTATTAAAATTTTGAAGATCTTTCTCCGTGAAGGGAGAAAGTGTGGTGAACAGCCCAAAGCACTAGGGTCTGGACTTTACTAATTCTCTAGGGAGAGGGATGATAAATGAAATTCGAAAATAAGACGTAAGACGTAAATTATGACTGGACTTCAAAAAATTTCTGGCGTTGCATGCAGCTTACTAACAATACTCGAACAAGCCAAGCCTTCACAAAAATACCTGACCTTTCTTCTCGTGCAGGTAATCCTAAGGAATCACTAAAATATCCTGAAAAACTAAAGAAACACAAAAACACGTCTCTCACTCGCTGTTCACTGATTAATTTCACTCCCGGTTTATCAACGAGAAGTAATCTTAATAATTCTAATTAATCTCAAAAATCTTTTACTTTCGACTTAACACTTTTCTGTTTCCGTTTGAGACCCTATTTTCAAAAGAACCAAAAATGAGTTACTATTCTGCCGTTTCCGAGTCAACTGCGAATCTTCCCGTTCTAGACTTCTCCAGCTACCTTCTCCTTCGTTCTTCAAATACCAACCAAATTAAAGATTTTCCTTCTTCCCACCTCCCGAGGGTGGGTTCTGAAAAGATGATGCAATTTCATATGAAACTTCCGGGTACTGCCACGTTGCAAATCCCACGATTTTAGCCTCGACTTCTTCTGCCATCGTACGCATTTAGTGAAACCGATTTCGTGGAACAATTTTATGATATCGTCTGAGTCTCATGAGGAACTTGGACCGAAAATCAATAATTTCAATCGTTATCGTCTCGCCAGACATCCTGTGCCGACCGATAAGCAATTCAACAATTTTCGGACCCAAGAATATCAATTTCAGAAGTCTTTTGATTTATTACAGATTGATGATTCTATGGTCCGAGAAACTTGTCAGGTGTTGAATTTTGCATTGGTTGTTCATTTGGGGCTATTTGACGAATGTTCCGTTCTTGCTTTAAACATTGGTCCACTCCACGGTACTTTTGCCGTAAGGCAATATCGATGAGCTGTAGCTTCATATAGAAACAGATGATATAAAGGGTGTTTCAGATAGGAATGAAACCGGATTGACACTTCCATATGCGTTCTTCCAAATTTCAAAACCGCAGTATTTCCGGATAATCGGACCAATCCGCCCATCCCCGTTTCTCGTCTCGCGAAAAAATCAATTTTTCAACTTCTCCTTAATGGCATCGGCCCGATCCCACCCCCTCACGTACGTTGCGGCGGGGCGGCGAGAGAGACCGATGTGATGCGGCGATGGCGACGTGTTGTTTAGATTTTCTTCCTCTGCCAAGTATTGATCTCGAGCACTGTTTGATCAGTGCGGGCCGTCGTCCATCTGATCTGAATCTGTCTCGCTTCGGTGTCCTCTTCTCGCCGCCCACGACGCGCCGCTTCTCGCGGCTTTTTCGTCCGGGATACTCTGCGGGGGCGGCCGGTGGAAAATCTCTCGTGGCTGGGGGTCGAAGGGACATCAGGTCCTCAGTTTGAGCCGTATGCATAGTTGAAGTTATCAGTTGTCTAATGAAGGGTGTTCAAATAAGAAAAAGAAAGGTCCAATGTCCCGGCCGGACCATAAACCGCACCATACAGTCACATGTTGAGGATGGACAGGCTTTTTAACAAAGGCGGGTTTTCCATTAGGGTTTTTCGAGCCCCAGGTGCAACAATATAGCTTGTTGACGAAGCCACTGAGGTGGAAATGGTTCTCATCACTCAATATGATTTTTAAATGGAATTCCGGATCATTTTCATGCATTTAAAAGAACCTTATCAACAAAGACACGACGTTGTTGATGATCGGCCGGCTTGAGTTCTTGTGTAAACTGAACTTTATAAGCCTTGAGACCCAAATCTTTATGCAAGATACCGTTTAATGACGTTTTGTAATGCCTAATTCCAAAGAACGACGAGGAATGAACAAACCTGGGTTTTCTGCGAAACTTACGGCTACAGCAGCAATATTCTCGGCTGTTCTTGAGCGACGTGCACGGGTTTTATTCTTCACATCACTAACATGTTCCAACAGCTCAAAGTTTTCCACCAATTTCAGTCTTGCGGTTCGACCCAATAATGTTTCAGTTTAACGAACCGTCTTTGCCAAATTTTCACCATTTTATAGTGAATTTTTATAAATTCAATGCGTTGTTGAAGCGTGTATCGTTCCGTTTTTATTAATGGCGTAGTTTCTACTTGTCAAATGTCAAAAAATTATTCATATTAACACCCCTTATTGGAAACCCTGTATCAGTTTTATCATGAAAAGTTTCTCCATAGCCTCCACCTCGAAAATTAATCGGTCTTCATGAAAGAAAGAGAGGAACTCGCAAAAACATTTACGGTGGGTTTCACAAAGCGTAATCACCGGTGACCTGAGCTTGATCTAGAATCAACTCGATTTGGCAGTTCAAAATCATAGAATCAAGTCGATGATTGATTGATTGATTGATGGCTGACGAACAAGAGACCGGGTTAGCGCTTGGCCCCCCTGTGACACTGCGACCAATTTGGGTCTATTGTATCACTCTTTCGTCAGTGGTTCCTCACGAGAATAGGTTTGTGTCCTTTATCAGGTTCAGTAGCCTGTTTATGAGGTTTTTCGGATTCATTTCCGTTTCCGGATTGATTTCTTCGAAGATTCTGTGACGCCTTCTTCCCAGGGCGTCGCATTCAAAGATGATGTGAGAGGCTGTTTCCTCCTCTTCACCGCAAAGTCTGCAATCCACGGATTTTCTCAGTATTCCCATGGTGTTCAGATGTTTCCTAAGGCTGCAGTGTCCCGTCAGCAGACCTACTATTGAACGTGCCTCTGTTCTGTTTAGATTCAAAAAGTCATCCGTCAAGGTTTGGCTTGTGTGTCCTACCATGACTTTTCTGTGTGTTTGCCCGTCACTCTGTTCCCAGTGTTGTCGGTGTCTTTGTTTTATCCACTCCTCAATCAGGGTCCTGCATCGGTTTTTGCTGATTCCAAGCACATGTTCTGGCCCTGTGAATGTCGTTTCAGATGCTTGTCTTGCTAACTGGTCTGCTTTTTCATTGCCCGCTATTCCCTTGTGACCTGGCATCCACATCAGAGTGACCTTGTTGTGTTTTGCCAGCTCCAGAAGGTCCTGGAGACATTTCCAGACGAGTCTAGACTTTATCTGTGTCGAGTTGAGAGCTTTGATGGCGCTCTGGCTGTCAGAGAGAATGCGGATGTGTTTTCCTTGGTAGCCACTTTCCAGGTTCTTCTGTATGCATGTCCTAATGGCATGTGTTTCAGCTTGAAATATCGTGGCGTGTTTGCCGAGAGGTATTATGTAATCCCTCCTTGGCCTCACTCCATGTATTCCCGCTCCTGATCCTTCATCTGTCTTTGAACAGTCTGTGCAGATGATTGTGATTCTATCCTCAAGTCCCATCTGTTCCATCAGTCGAGCTGTATTTTGAATGGTTTATCGAATGAGTATAGGGGTTGCATGTAGTCTGAAATCACATTTACGGTGGGTTTCACAAAGCGTAATCACCGGTGACCTGAGCTTGATCTAGAATCAACTCGATTTGGCAGTTCAAAATCATAGAATCAAGCCGTTGATCTCGGATCACCGGTGATTACGCTTTGTGAAAACCACCGTAAGTGTCACTCAACCTGCCGTTTGACATCGTTTAAAAGCAATGGGAATGATCCAAAAGGTAGGAAATTGTGTGGGTGCCCCATCACAAAATTGGGAATTCGGCGTTGTCTAACTAAATTCCTCAACAAGTACCATGAGCATCCTTCGATTGAATCACCATAGAATCCGGAACTTAGTCTGTGATTCCAGATTTGACATACATCTTAGAAATCAATCGTCTTGTACGTTAAAGGTCAGGTCTTCCGTGGACGATATTTACGATCGCGTTGAGTTTCCGATAAATCAAGTCCGGCAAGGACTACAGGATCCCGTGCCCTCTTCCAGAAAACAAAACGCGCAAGAAACGGTAGCGTTCGATATAAGAAACATCCCGGAGAGCCGGGCGTAGAGGCAATAACTTAGACGGGAGTGGTACACTAACCGCTATATATGTTTTGGTTAGAATGGAGCGTCTTGAAAAAACCAGAGATATATCGCCAACAGTTAGAAGGCTCGAGTTGTGTGTGTCTCTCTTCAGCGCTCATAGATCTTCTGATCTATGGCCTCTGTCTCGCACGCACAGAGATAAGTTGCTTGTTTCTGTGTTCGGGGTTTGAGTGCCTAATGATTTACTGCGGGATCCTGCCGATATCCTAGTGGCGGGAGGAGGGATCGGGACTAATTTTCTTATGGGAGGCTGCCGGCTAACCGGGGGGACGAGGGGGTCATTAATTGGGTCGAGTTGTTCCGCATGGCGTTCTCGTCCTGTCCCCTCATCTTCGTTTCTTCTTAGACGTCGAGCCTGTTTATGTCAGGGTCTATTCTCGAAGGATTCGATCTATCTTTAATTCGCTGTGTTTACAATCGAGTATTTTACCTTATCTACTACTAAAAAATACAGAATCGAAATCATAGCCCACTGGTTTAGGTGGTGGACTAGGTCCCGGCAAGTCCGAGTTCAATTCCGAGCTAGGAAAGAAATTTTTTAGTCTCGTTAGTGGGTCACCATTTTCACTGTTGGGTCGAAAATTAACATGTGGCGTAAGGACAGAGTGACAAAGCCTACATAGAACACAACTGCTTTTCCGAACTCGTACAAGTTACAAGCTTCGAAGCTTGTAGTTTCAGAGTGGTCTCCTCGGGAGACCTAGGAGTAATCAGTATAAAAAGGACCAAACTGCTCCACAGGAGGTAGGGATATTGACTTCAATTGCAAAAAAATATAGTTAAAATAAGATTTTTGTGATGAAAATTCATATAAATATGATTTCAAGTTGCAAATTGATTTTAGCATGTAGGTCTGCAGCGTGTACAGGGTGGTTAAGAAAAATTGAGTAAAATAACGAAATTTTATTCTCAGAGAATTCAAGCATTTTAAGACTATCAATAGAATGTGTGGCCTCCACGGGCATCAATAACAGCTTGACAATTTCATTGCATACTACACACGAGTTTGTTGAACATTTCTTGAGGAATTTGGTTCCATAAACGGGGCAGAAGCTCTCTCAGATCATTTAAGGATTCTGGGGTAGGTTGATGATTAACTAATCTTCTTTGGAGCATATCCCATGCATGTTTTATGTAATTCCAATCTGTTGATTGCGAAGTTATTGGTAAATGTGAAATGCCAAGCTCCTCCCGCGCATTCTCAACTATAGCTGCACGGTGCGGTCTATCGTTGTCGTCCAGAAATTGAAAAGTTTTACCAATAGTAGCGTGGCACAACATTGTCAATGACATGCTCCCTATAGTGTAAGGCGGTCATATTCCCAGGACAAATGTGTAGATCTGTGCGCCCGTTGAAATATATCCCGGCCCATACATAACACTACCCCCTCGGAATGGATGGACTTCTTGGACATAGTAACGATTACTGGGTATGCGTGGGATTGCCCATACCCTTATTCTTCGAGAATCTGAAAATCGTCCATATCTGGATTCATCAGTGAAAAAGACACTACGCCATTGATCGTTCCAAATGATATGTTGCCTTGCCCATTCCAGTCTTTGACGCTTATGGTCACGTGTTAATGGAACTCCTCTTAATGGACGTCTAGAAACTAGATTCGCCTCTCTAAACGGTCGTCTGATGGTTTCGATGGAAACTTGGACCCCATCTGCATCTTGAAGAGTATTCCGTAGCATTCTACACGTAGATGTAGGGTTTCTTCTCGCCGAAACGGTGATGAAACGATCCTGAGCAGGTGTTGTTTTTCGTCGCCCACCAAGCCTTGGTCTTTCCAAGACGGAACCTGTCTCCTTGAACCTATTCCAAAGTCGAGAAATCACACTTTGGCTGACTTGGAGCCTTTCCGCTGCAACAACCTGAGTTAGGACACTCTGTAGCATTCCGATAGCCCTATAAGCCTCAGCGTTTGTTAATTTACGTCTTGGCATTTTCAGAAAACTCATTTCAAATCGAAGCCGTTGATAAACTGACTTAATTTAAAATAAGAATATTCATGAAGCATATGCAAAGAACCAAACTTCAGAAAAAAGGCGACCAGATTGACGAAATGTCTCATACTGATTTTTATTGGATCGATTCAAGTTGTTGTTGAGTTATAAATGATTTCACAGCGATTTCCTCGAAGACTACATACTTTTAAAAACGATTGAATACGATATCCCTAACTCTTGTGTAGCAGTATATCTGGACCATACTTTTTCTTCCTATTGAAACTGCGATAACCAAAATTATACTGGAATAACAACAGGTAGAGATTACCAACCAAGCGATTATCGCGACAATATGAGCTTCCATGGCCAAGAAAAAATGTAAATAATACGGAGACACATGACTAATAATCTTAAACGGGTCCACTTTAAGGAAATGGGATGTATTAGAAGCTTCTCGGATGAGTCAGCCACATTATGTATTTATTGTCTAGTTTTGCCATGTGAATTCTAGGGCGATTATAACACGTTATGTGAGAGGTAGTTTAGAAAAATTATCCATTTCCCGTTTTGAACGGGTCGTCAAATTTCTTTCGGCCATTTGAACGAACGGTCTTGGTAATCTTGTTCAAACCACTTCGATCCAAATTGAGGTTTGACAGGAATTATTGAAGATATGAAGAAAATGGATGAATGTGGACATATGAATCACACTGCCAGGGATCTCTGCTGACCTGGGAGTGCTGTAACACCATAAAACAACTGGCCAGAGGCTATAAGTGACTCTACTATAGGTGCCAGGGCATTGTGGTGTTGAAGGAAATGAAAAAACGATGGGCTTGCGAAAAGTGCAGCAAGGTTAACACCTGCTGGACTTGAGTCTTTCTGTGGACTTGGAAAAGATCCATATAAGGCAGCGGTCCAACAATGGAAGTTGGACGACAGAATAATCTTCTGATGAAACACTCCTCGACTTGCTCAGTCTAAGAAATTCGTGATGATTTCACCGACCTATGCCAGTGGCTCCTAAAGCTGTCACTATCTGAGCTTCGGTTGATTGTAGGCCTGCAGATAGGGCACTTTCGCTACAAACATCACTTGTACCTTATGAGATTTGAAGGCTCTGTGGATCAGGAGCAGAAACAGCTGAACACATGGTATGCAAGTGTCCAGAGCTGGCCAAGGCCCCCGAAAATGTTTTCGGTCTTGTGAACTCCATCGACGACCTCCTTGGGTTTCAATGAATGAGTGGGGAGTAGGAAAACTCATCCGATAGAGGCGCCACCGTGCATTTTTTGGAATATCTAGAACAAAAGATCTATGTGATCGCAGTTCAAAAATAATAGAAATCTTTCACCCAGGTCAAGATTCTAGACCGTGAATCAAGTTAGTACGTCGTGTTGTCCATACGCGAGGTTTTCTGTGATGACATACCAATCGAGTAATTGCTCTTGTGCATTGCTTGATTTATCCGCGAAACGTTGAAGGCAAGGTCCTGAGTTTCGAGGATAGTTAACCCACTATTGATAGGTTCAATAAGGATTTCACCATCTCCTCAATGATAATTCTATGAAAAACTCTTCTGTGTGTCCAGTAGTCCATACCAATTTTCATTTCGTTCGTTTGTTTCTGAATGGCAAGAGTCAACAGTTACTTACATGCGATTCACGTCAACTTGCGAACGTTTGACAAAACCATTCTTTCTCTCTGCCTCCATGTTTTGCATCCTTCGTGCAGAATCAGATTTCGTTCGTTTTTCTACTTTAGTGAGGGTCACTGAGGCCATGCACGCTGGAGGAGCAACTGAGAATGTTTTCATTACTTACGGAATGCGACATATGTATCTCGACGACCCTCTGTTTACAGTGGCCGGTCATCCAATCTGAAATATTCGCGTTATAAAACGGCAATTTTGGTTTCAGACTAATTCAGTCCGAGGAAACCGACATATTCTTCGTATCTTTCTGGAGAGGTCCGGGAGCTGGCCAAATATTGGGTCTAAAGGGTTTTCCAAGAAGAGGTGTTAATTTGACATTCACAGTCTTTATGCAAAATACGGTGTAATGACGTTTGTGGATTGCCTAATTCCAAAGAACGACGGGGAATGGACAAACCTGGGTTTTCTTCAACACTTTCTGCTACTGCGGCAATATTCTCGACTGTTCTTGAGCGACGTGCACGGGTTCTATTCTTCACATCACTAACCTGTCCCAACAGCTCTCTGCGAAATTTTCACCGTTTTTGTAGTAAATTTTAATAATTTCAATGCGTTGTTGAAGCGTGTATCGTTCCATTTTTATTAATGGCGCAGTTTCTACTTGTCGAATGTCACAAAATGACAGCTTCAGAAGTGACTTTCACCGAAGTAGCTTTTCAAAATAACTCTTATGGTAAAACCCCTAACTGTTAATATTTTGTACGTTTCATCTCGAAGAGAACAGGCGATCGTACAGAGTACAGACCACTCCCTTACACTTGATTCAATTTTTCATTCGAGATCATACAGCGATTCCAATTTACTTCGATACAAGATACCAAACCTTCGAAGACCCTTGCTAGATTTCTTTTACCACCAGAATATGAATGCATAGAGCAAATTATTTGGTTCGTTCTGTTGTTTGTTTGACTCTCCTTCCTGAACCTTGTGCCGACCACTCTGAAGTGGCCGGTTCGCGAATAGACTCGGTGAGGATGGGGAGTGAGTCGCTAAAAAAATATTCAGGCAGAGATTCCTGTCTCCTGTAGAACTCATCAAAATAAGTCCTTTCACCAAAAATTTTTTTATATGAATTATGCCCCTGTTTCGAGAAAATGAAACTAGAATATTTTCTTTTTCCAAGGTGAATCTGAAAATTACTCAGTCCGAACCTGCTCCCTCGCCTGCTCTTCCGTAGATAGAATATCGATTGTGATCAGTAATCTTCGATCCTGTTACGGCGAAGGTACGAGTGTTTTATGTTTCGAAAATGCCGCACGTTTATTCAAATAATGAACTTGTTGACATCTTTTTAATTTATGGTGAATCAAAACAAAATGCCAGTTCAGCGTATAAGTTGTGCAGAAAAAGATTTCCGCTGAGAAATCACCCAACTTCGGGGATGTTCATAAACCTTGTGCAGAGATGTAGAGATATGATGAACAGGGAGATGCAGGCCAGAGTAGTATTAAGGTATTGATGCCCAAACTTTTTATAAATTTTTTAAATTGAACATTTTATATAAGAAATTTTCAGTTGTAATATCCCTAGGACATTGATAATAGACGAGATAATTTTATGACCATCGTAAGCTCGTTCATTGGTAACAGCCCGAAGCCGAAGGCTGAGGGCAGATACCAAGCAACGAGCTTGAGATATTGGTTATAAAATTATGAGGCATTTATCAATGTCCGAGGAATATTCGGCAGAAAATTTTTTGACAGAAAAAATGTATAACTCAACACAACAAAACATTTATTTATTTATTGAAAGTACAATTCGTGAAAGTGCAATTCGCAAAATTCAACTGAACATTAGATTCGTTGCTGTTCTCTTGTATAGAAGATCTATTTCCACGCATAATATTTATTATCTTGTTGTGGAGTTCTTGATCGAGGTTTAGGTATGGTTTGATAGAATTTTGATTGCTATGACCAGTAATCTTCAGCAACTGTTATTCCTATACACCACTTTCTGCTAATTGACTGACAGCTGTTGATCTATTTGAATGATTCGTTGTCTTTTCGTCTTTGACATTCAAGCCAATTGCATCGGCAGCATATTTAGTCCATTTATTTATGGTATTCCTTCCAACAGGTACATTATCGTACCATTTGTCAGTTTCATTTTTCCAATATCGATTTGGTTTCAAGAATTGTCGTGGTGAGGTAATATTTTCGCCTCGTTTTGATATTAGTTTATGAAAAAGACGTACAGGGCAGCTTTGTCTCTCACTATTGGAAACCAACCATTTACTACTTGTACAGCTTTAAGAACCACCTTGGCATGTTTTACTGAATACCGGATTGTATTCAATGCGATTTGTTGGAGAACCATCGTTATTCTTCTCGATTTGAAAAAAATTCACCAAACAAGCAACTGCCTCTCCTCCTCGCCACGCTAGTTCTACTGCAGCAATATGATAAAATTTACGCATAAGACGTTCAGGAGTATTTTCATCCCAGACATTCAGACAAATTTAACGAAACTGAACTGTATTTACGTTTACTTGGGTCTGCTTGCAATTTTTTTCTGATTGCATCGCGGGCATCTCGGGCTGGTTTAAATATTATATTATCAAACGGGTCAATCATAATGTTGTAGTCCTTACAATACTTTACCGTTGCTTCTTTGAATTCTGTTCCGTCTTTTTTTCTCATATTGACAGCCCAATCTTTGAATATAAACGCCAATTCTTCCAAGCCATTGCGTTCATTCAATTCGTATGATCGTTCGTAGCAAAATTCCATAAATATTCCCCAAATATATTTGTGGCTATTGGAAGTATTTCTGGGAATGTTTTCTTTGATAAGCTCATTTATATTTTTAACATTACCAAAACGTGACATTTTGAAATTTGATTGGAATGATGTTGCCCTGGAACTATTATATAATTTTATTCGTGTAATCATTGGGATTGAAAATTGCATTGGATGTAGTTTTCGATGTAATGTTGACATGATTGGCTGAAATGGTTCCATATGATACAAAATCATAAAATTGGATTTGTTGTTAGAACTTTCAAAAATTTTTCAGTAAAATGACTTATTTTGATGAGTTCTATCACCTGTCAGAAGAAAAGCCTCACCTTAAGATACACCCTGTAAAATATTGCAAATCGTCATCATCGATATAGCTTTTGCTGATAAACCATTTCAATATTCTACAATTTTCCACTAATATGAACTTAGTTAAATTAGGAATTATTATTGTATTTCTTATATGAATGACTTCGAATAAAAGAACCGTTTGTATACTCCACGACCCCTGTGGTCTGACTGAACCCTTTTAGCAACAGCCACGAAAAAATAGCTGGCGGCAAGTCGAATTCGACCCGTTCGTCCATCTCGATTAACATCGTTCTTATTATTAGATAAAATCCCTGATTATATCCGATAATTTAAATGTCTTTGAATGCCGCGCTTCTTTCCTCTTTTTCGTTTTGCGATCGCTGGTGCGTTGATCGAGAATAATTCGCCACCCTTTGTTCCCTATTTTTCGATATTATCTTCTTTTGTATCGCGACTTTGCTGTATTTTAATTTCATTATCTATATTGTTCCTATATTTAATAAGCGCAACGTTTGTATCTGCGTTTTTTTGCCCCTTTGGGCCCTGGAGGTTTGTTTTACCCTTTTTCGTTGTTTCTTCGTTCGAGGCGGATAAGGGTTGGGGGATGGCGATTCGGTAGATTCATTGAAAAACAGTTGTGATTGTCGATTCGATTAACTTTCATTTATGACAGTTGCTGGTGAATGTCGCCCACTGAACTGGACTCGATTCTGCTTTGTGGAATGGTTATTTGGTTGTTGACTACCTAACGAAGCTGCAAAACAATTTAACCATTCAGGATTTCTGTTGAACTTTGTATCTACTGGCAACACAGGAGCTATAGTTTTAATCCTCCCTGTGACCAAAGAGGTCCTGAAGTTTAGGAATGAAGTATGTGATTAAGGACTGAACGAGAATAAATTCGCTATCACAAAAACGCCTATATCTCTTGAACCAATTAAAAAATCAAAATTGGATCATAGTTAGCTTTGTTATGAACGTCAGAAACATGTGGAACAATGGGCACGTTCATCCGACTAAGCAGCTACCGCCACCGCTCCTTCAAACGTCAAAACGATATGATTTTTTCGATCCGTTGTGTCAAATTAGTTAGTAATTTTGATACAACGAATCGAAAAAATCATATGGTTTTGACGTTTGAAGGAGCGATGGCGTAGCTGCTTAGTCGGATGAACGCGCCCATTTACTTCATAGATATTCCAATTCTCTGTCGCAAAATGTCAAGCGAAGTGAAAACACGAGAATTTATAGTGAAACTTTTTCACTTTTTCAAAATAATAAAAAATGGAGCTTCAAAAGAATCGCAAAAGAGGCTCGCGTTCGTCCGGAAACGGTATCAAGAGTTGTTAAGCGCTTCAACGAAGATCTTACAATTAACCGCAAGGAAGGAACCGGGAGGAAAAAAGGGTTTCATAGCCCAGAAAAAGTGAAGAAAGCCATCAGCCTTTTTCAGAAGAATCCTAACCTTTCAGGACGGAAAGTGGCCCAAATAGTGGGTTGGTCGCAGTCAACCGTTCAGAAAATCAAGTCGAGTTGTGGGCTTAGAACATACAAAGTGCAGAAAGTGCCAGACAGGAACGATGTGAAGAATCAAAAAGCGAATTCAAGAGCAAAGAATAAAGAAAAAATTCTTGAAAAATTTTTCCTGTTGCTTGATGGACGACGAAAACTATGTCTTGGCTGATTTCTCGCAACTTCCTGGTCAGGAATTTTATACTGCAGATTCTCGTGGAAATGTTGACGAACAATTTCGCGTGAAGAAACAAGCAAAGTTTCCTAAAAAATTCCTGGTTTGGCAAGCAATTTGCACTTGTTGGAAAATGAGCAAATTTTTCGTTGGCCAAGGCTCTGTTGACTCGAAGATATACATCGAGGAATGCTTGAAGAAGCGACTTTTACCATTTTTACGTGAGCACGATGTGTCAACAATCTTTTGGCCAGATTTAGCTTCATGCCACCACAGCAAGGCCACCAAGGAATGGTACGAAGCTAATGAGGTGGTTTTTGTCCCCAAAGAGGCCAATCCAGCAAATCCTAGAACTCAGGCCAGTCGAAAGATATTGAGCCCTGGTAAAAAGAGAATTGAAGAAGATTATCAACGGAAACATTATCGGAATTCAAGCAAAAGTGGAAGACAGCATCCCAGAAAGTGACTGAGAACACTATAAGAAGCATGATGGAAAGAATTCCAGAAAAAATCCATGAATTTTGTAAAAAATAGTTTTGGTTTTTTTTAAGGTGAAAACAGTTTTCTTTAGAATTAGAAGATGATTCGAAAATGAGTTTGATTTTCGAAATCGGCCCAGTGGTTCAAAAGATATAAGCGTTTTTGTGATAGCGAATTTGTTCTCGTCCAGTCCTTATTGAGAAGGGATTGAAGTGTCTATAGCCTTGGAGGAAAAAATGACGAGTATAATCTGTACCAAGAGAAAAACAATCAAAGAATCGAAGTTTGTGGTCCCTAGAGGAATTATCTCTCATGTTGAATTACAGTTTGTTGGTGAATTTCAGTTTCTTTTGATCCATCTTGCTTTCAAACTACGTACGGGGTAGACCTAGAGGTCGACCAAATATCAGGTTGGATCAGATCAGAGACATTGAACTGGCGGTAGAACAAGCTGAACACAGAGTATGGAGAGTACTTAGGCAAAGTAACAACATTATGAAAGACCCAGAGGTAAACCAAGAAGAGATGTTGGATCAGATCAGAAACATTGATCTGGGAAATTGGACAACTTGAAGGCTTAATAGAGAATAATGCAGATTGCTTGAGAAACATGTCAACTGAGGTTTGAGTGGCCATCGAAGTTGAGTTTTTTTTAGAATGTTGTGGATTTAGTGTCAAAAATAAAATGAGAAATAGTTTTGTTGACAGGCAAAAGTACCATTGGTTTTGGTACTCAGAAAATCCACGAATGCTTTCAAAACGTGCGACTGTTTTATCTGCATTGTGGTCTGCAGGAATCATTGGACCGATTACTTCCATGCATGTCACCGAATTGTCTTGAAGGCACGAAATTAGATATGAGGACCGTATGAGAACGAAACGAGATATATTCCTTGAAACTTTCCAAAAGTGACTGTGTGTTTCCACCCAAACAACTCGTAATTAAGATGGCGTCGATGCGGGTAGCCTGTTTCTAATTATGCCAAGTCGACTTCGATATTTCCTCGAAGAGTATGCGATGTTAGGGAGATGACAGCAGGTTTGAGAAGAAAGACGGGTCGAGAGTAGCGCCGAAACCAATAAAAAACACATCGTAATTAACGGTTTTAATAATGATATCCTAATAAAGTTCGTGATGTTTCACACTTAATGAGTCAGAGCGTCCAGACGTTCTATAGAATTTCGTTAAAGTGGTCAATTGGTCTAATTGATTATTAAATAATTCAAATTAGCCCGATGTGTTAACGCAGACAGCGCTATGCTATAGATGTATTATGGACGTTTGTTCCCAATGAAATTCTACAGGAGGAACATAATGTAAGAAGAATTTCGATTTCTTCACTGGGAAAACTGAGCCAAAAGGATTTATACGGATCGTCTGTTATGTGTTTTTGTTGGGTCGCCCATTATACAATACTGCTCCACAAGAGTTAGGGATATCGTATTCAATCGTTTTTAAAAGTTTGTAATCTTCGAGAAAATCGCTGTAAAATCATTTAAAACTAAATAACAACTTCCAATAAAAATCAGTATGAGACATTTCGTCAATCTGGTCGCCTTTTTTCTGAGGTTTGGTTCTTTGCATATGCTTCATGAATGTTCTTATTTTGAAATGAAGTCAGTTTATCAACGGCTTCGATTCGCAACGAGTTTTCTGAAAATGCCAAGACGTAAATTAACAAACGCTGAGGCTAATAGGTCTATCGGAATGCTACAGGGTGGCCTAACTCAGGTTGTTGTAGCGGAATGGCTCCAAGTCAGCCAAAGTGTGATATCTCGACTTTGGAATAGGTTCAGGGAGACAGGTTCCTTGTTGGAAAGACCAAAGCTTGGTGGGCGACGTAAAACAACACCTGCTCAGGATCGTTTCATCACCGTTACGGCGAGAAGAAACTCTACATCTAAGTGTAGAATGCTACGGAATACTCTTCAAAATGCAGATGGGGTCCAAGTTTCCATCGAAACCATCAGACGACGTTTGAGAGAGGTGAATCTAGGTTCTAGACGTCCATTAAGAGGAGTTCCATTAACACGTGACCATAAGCGTCAAAGACTGGAATGGACAAGGCAACCAATTGAAACGATCAATGGCGTGGTGTCCTTTTCACTGATGAACCCAGATATGGACGATTTTCAGATTCTCGAAGAATAAGGGGTTGGACAATCCCACGCATATCCCGTAATCGTCACTATGTCCAAGAAGTCCATCCATTCCGCGGGGGTAGTGTTATGGTATGGGCCGGGATATGTTTCAATGGGCGCACAGATCTACGCATTTGTCCTGGGAGCATGACCGCCTTACACTATAGAGAGCATGTCATTGACAATGTTGTGCCATATTTTCACGCTTGTATTGGTGAAACTTTTCTATTTCTAGACGATAACGCTAGACCGCACCGTGCAGCCATAGTTGAGAATGCGCGCGAGGAGCTTGGTATTCCACAATTACCAATACCTCCGCACTCGCCAGATTTGAATTGCATAGAAAATGCTTGGGATATGCTCCAAAGAAAATTAGATAATCATCATTCATCAACCTACCCCAGAATCCTTAAATGATCTGAGAGAGCTTCTGCCCCGTTTATGGAACCAAATTCCTCAAGAAATGTTCAACAACCTCGTGTGTAGTATGCAAAGAAGATGTCAAGCTGTTATTGATGCCCGTGGAGGCCATACATTGTATTGATATTCTCAAAATGATCGAATTCTCTGGGAATAAGATTTCGATTTTTATTAACCACCCTGTATACGCTGCAGACCTACAGGCTAAAATTAATTTGCAACTTGAAATCATATTAATATGAATTTTCATCACAAAAATCTTATTTTAACTATATTTTTGTGAAATGTATGTCAATATACCTAACTCATGTGGAGCAGTTTATTTCTGCCGAATATTCTGAAACAGCCTTCAGGCTTCCCCGACTCAAGAAGTAACAGTTTCAGGATATAAAATCGCCACTGTTGAATTCCCATCAGATTGTATGATGAAGAATTGAAGAATGCACTTTTTTGACGCGACTGTCAACGATGGGATCAAGAAAACGAATGGAAATGACACGGGGACTTGGTCTCGGACATGAAAATAAGAGATCCGACCGACCGAAGGCATTCACTTGTTCGGCGATAATTGTACAGATTGGTCTCACATTTTTCGATTACCTCTCACCGCCATCTTTCCATACTCGGGCTTATACTGTGGGATATTGGAATTTTCGACATCTTCACGGCGATGTATCCTCGTATCTTCTGCGGAGTCGTTCGATGAAGTAGATAATGGACATACTGTGGGAAGAAACGGATGATCATATTATCGACACACCGTGGAAACATCGTCTGCTTGCGCGTATCACTCAAATCGAATTCCAGAAACATTTGGAGATTCGGTAGTTCAATGGTTAGATAAGTATACCGGTAATTTGAAGATGCGGGGTTCGATTCCCGCTCGAGGTGAAAACCTTTTTCAGATTCCAAAATCGTCTGAAACCAAGATATAAACAAGTTCTCTCTCTGATTGCTTAGCGACGTTAACTTCTTATATGTTTTATTTCAAGTCTTAACTTGATTTTCGTTTTAATTATGTCCATGGGAAACTCATAATCTTCACAAAGGGTTTCGCTGATGGGCAAAAAAACACATTGACTGAATAATTTTGCATGAATTCATAAGATTTCGAGGAAACAAAAAAATTTCAGTGGAGGTATTTCAAACGGAAATGAGCTGTATCATTTCAAATAGATTGAAACTAACTGAACAAGTATGTACATAGATGAAGCACATCTGAAATAAGCACCTTGTAAGTACATCCAACTTGTAGGTAGATTCGCATTCAAGATTCCAACGAATTTTGTTATGGCTATCAAAATTGACAACAGCACCAGAAGAACAATACTGTTTGAGATTTCGGGTGTTTTTTTTTAAGTGATAGAACTTTAAGTTCAAATGAAACACATTTAAATTAAAATTGAAGCAATTTTTTTTTATTTGAAAAATAATTTAATAACATTTATGTTTTGAAAATAATTTCCGGCATATGTCAACCACGACTGTAGTCCGTTCAATTATAAGAAGGAGCTTTGTAAACAAACAGAATCGTCTGGTTTGCGCACAATAAATCTCCTATTGGTCAAACGGTCATAACAACGGTCCCTCTTAACGCCCTAAGGTTCGTACTAGGAACGGCCTGTGTATGGTACTGGTTAGAAATGATTCAATAATTTGAGTCAGCAATTCCCACATTAGAACATTTTCCCTCAGAAACTCTAGTGCAAAATTTCTTGCAAGATTCCGACAAGGTAATTCCGGGAAACACCAGATTTGGGTCATTTCCCTTAATGGGTTAAAGCCATCTTGATTTGCATAAATATCGAAGTTCTCAATTGACAAGACTAGTTAAAATAGCTAGAGCTACTGTGAAGGTCTAGCTGTTAAAGTGTTTATAGATTTCGTTGTGAAAAGTGTATTGTGCTGGAAAATCTTTTGACAAAGTGTGTATAGTGTTTATAGAACAATGTCGAATTCGGAAACGGATACTGCATCTGAGGGTGATATGTGGGGACCACCACGAAAAAGGTCCAAAATGTCGATTTTCTCTGCTGAAGAGAAAGTAATAATTTTGAACATTTCTCGAAAAGAATTGGAAGAACATCCTGATTTATCGAAAAGAGATTTAGTAGGAATTGTTTCAAAATCCTCAGGGGTGAGTGATTCAGCTTTATTCAGAATTCTCAGATAATATAAAGAGAATAAAACATTGACGCCGCCTAAGAGGAGAGCCCAGTCGTTAAAAATAACGATTCGGTTGACGATTTCGATATGAACCTCATCAGAAGAATTGTCCACGGTTTTTTTTTTTCCGGAATGAAATCCCAACGATTTCTAAAGTATACTAGAAATCGTGAATGATGACTACAGTTTGCCAAATTTCAAAAGAACAACGTTCTATAAATTATTGAAAAAAAATGGAATTCAAGTTCAAAAAACGCGGTCGTGATAGTCTACTGATAGGTATGAAATAATTGTGTGGAGAAGAGATTATTTGAAGAAAATCCGCTCATTAAGGGAACAAGGCAGAAAAATTTATTACCTGGATGAGACATTGATAAATAAACTGAACGATTGTGTGAAATCTCCTCGATTCGACTCTGGACGGAAAGTAACTATTCGAAGGCCCTCCTACCGCTGCGCCAAACAGTTTGTTATTGCACCTTCTTACATTTGAACAGAGTATAGCTTTGAGAAACCGCATTCGAACAGACCAATTTCGGACCACGTTTTCGAGTAATTCGGGCCTTATTTCAGCAATAACACGAGTTATGTTGGCTTCCAAAGCGTCTATTGCTTCTGGTTTATCAGCAAAAACCACTGATTTGACATAACCCCAAAGAAGCCAATCCACTGGAGTTATGTCGCCTGATCTTGGAGGCCAATTAATTGGACCATTTCTCGAAATACTGTTATCGCCAAATCTGTCTTTCAATAAATCAATTGTTACGGTAGCAGCATGAAGTGGACCACCATCTTGTTGAAACCAAAACACTTCTGGGTCGATACCATTCAAATTTTGAAACGAATAATCATTGATCATCGGTCTGTGATGAGCACCATTCACTGTTACATTAGCTCCAGAACTAGTCGCGGTGGACATATGCCAGAAATTTTTTTTGAAACATAAATATCATAAAAATGGAAAACTAACTTGCTAATTTTTGTCAGCTTGCATGTTTTATCGCTGTGAAACGAGAGTTTTTATGGAAACTTCCTCACTAAAAATGGACTGAATGAAAAAGTCACTCTGAAAAAACACCAGATACGTCTGACTTGAAGGTGGATTCGCAAAAATAATAATATATATAATCTAATCCCCAATTATACCTTTCGGTGTTTGGGTCCCAAAATAACAAAATAATGTAAAATATTTAACATTCCATTAAAACTTAAACTCAATAAACTCTTTCCATTCTTTTCTGTTTGCCGCCAACGATCTAGCTTCTGTGATGTTTTTTCCTCTTCTTGTAATTTCCTTTGTAACCATATCGTCCCAATTTATTCTTGGTCTTCCTCTTCTTCTTCTCCCGTCCAATCTCGCCTCCCATATCTGTCTTGCAGGAATCTCTTCCTCCATTCTAATCAAGTGCCCCCACCATCCCATCTGTCTTCTTCCTACATAATCCTCCATCGACTCTATCTCCAGATCTCTTCTAACATCCTCGTTCTTCCACCTATCTAATCTTGTTATACCCTTAACACTCCTTAGATACTTCATTTCCATTGCTTGTAATTTGCTCCTGCTCCTTTGTGTAGTTACCCATGTTTCGCATCCGTAAGTTAAAACCGGTCTGAATATAGTTTTATATACTTTCATTTTTGTTCTATCCTTTATTTCCCTTTTCCTCAAAAATTTTCTGTTGATAGCATAAAATAACTTATTTCCCTTTTCTATTCTCTAAATAATAATAATAATAATAACACATGGAGAACACTCAGGAACAATTTCAGGACATCCACAGTATGTTGCCAGAAAAGACCTACAAGTATCTGGGCATTCCTCAAAATCAACGGATTGACCACACCCGTTTGAAAGCTGAGTTCACTGCGAAATATAAGAACAGGGTAACCAAAGTGCTCAACACCAAGCTGTCTGCTAGAAACCAGATCGATGCCTTGAACTCCTGGGCTACGCCTGCTCTGACCTACACTTTCGGAGTCTTGAAGTGGTCAGATGCTGATCTGAATGAGTTGGACCGACTCACCCGCCGCCTAATGACAAAGTTCCGATGTCTGCACACCAACGCATCGGTGAAAAGGCTTTATTTACCCAGGAGAGATGGTGGACGAGGTCTGTTGAACATCTATAAACTCTGCAGAACCCAGGAGAAAAACTTGGTGACAACAGAGGATAAGGGATACACACCTCTGAACCTACAACACAGAGAAATGACATTCGATATCACCACGAGACGCGAAGATTTAAGTATATGGCGGGAACAAGCTCTGCACGGAAGATTTCCCAAACACCTTGAGGGGGAAAATGTCGATAAATTAGCTTCTTTGTCGTGGTTGAATGCGGGACAAATGTATCCTGAAACTGAGGGATTCCTGACGGCTATCCAAGACCGAGTTATAAGAACTCGCAACTATGAGAAGCACTGTTTGAAGCTGAACGTTGAGGACAAATGCAGGAAGTGCGGCGCAGTTGGCGAGTCTATTGAACATATAATCGCAGGTTGTCGAGTTCTTGCCGACAACGCATATCTGGGCCGACACAACCAAGTGGCAAAAATTGTTCACCAGCAGTTAGCTCTTAGACATGGTTTTTTGGATACTTGTCCGCCATATTATAAGTATCAACCTGCAGCAGTGTTGGAAACGGACGCAGCGGTTCTCTATTGGGACAGACCCATAACAACAGATAGATCAGTGGACTACAATAGACCGGACCTTGTGTTCATTGAGAAGGATCAGAAGTATGGGGTGATAATTGATGTGGCAGTACCATTGACTCATAACATCGGAAGAACGGAGTCGGAAAAAATAACGAAGTACGAGAACTTGGCAATTGAGCTGAAGAATATGTGACAATTGTCGAAAGTCACTATTATACCATTGGTGATTTCGGCTGAGGGAGTCATGTCCAAATCATTCAAGAAAAATCTTCAAAAGATCGAGATATCCCAGAGGATCGCGGGATATGCACAGCAGGCTGTAGCTTTGCAAACCTGTCACATCGTGCGGAAATTCCTGAACTAGTGGGAGGAACTGAAATGTTTTTTCACTGGTTCATAGAAGTAATACCAGCTCGAGCTGAGACCGGGAGACCGATGATGAAGAATAATAATATTTATTCCAATTCAAAACATGATACAAAAAAATTACATTAAAATAATGTCTTATTACTGGAACAAACAAATTACCACAGAAACTTTAGCTAGGCTATTGCTTGTACAAAACAATTTCTTGAAACTGCAAAATTGATAGAAGCACCAGTGAAACAATTGTTTTCTCAAGTGTCTGAAAAAGTATTGCAGGATTTGTTCCATGTAGACATAAACCAACCAGGTTTCGAAACATGTCGCTTCATATTAGGCACGACAACCAAATTATTACTTTTTAGATTTCCCCATCAGATAATCGAATAAAAAACTCGGTTATCTACGAAATTTCTCTTTTCCGCCCATAAAAACGTCGTAACGCAATTGTCCGTCATCGACCGCGGACCGCGCCGAGCTCGGTACGGCTACCGTCGAAACGAGAACCGGGCATAAAACTTAATTGGTCAGAAACGACGAAAATCAGAGCTCAAATCGCGATCCGTTCCCATAAATCAGATCGGACAACTAGTTCAACTGCCTACGGATAAAAATTTCGTTATTACACAACGTAATTAAGTTAATTCTTGTCGTTGCGCCGTTAAAAACGGCCGAAATGTCGGACCGGTCGGTCCGTTCTCGGAAGGCAGAAAAACGCGCGTATTAAGATGTCGGGATCATGGGAAAATGTATCGGGAGGTTTTCTAGTCGACCATTAACATTTTATTCGGTAGTATTCGTCAAGGCAGGTGTTGAGAATGAATTCTCGAGCAATTATGAGGATATTATTTATCGCTCGCGTATGTGTGTGAGTGTTTACTGTTTATTTATATGCGACCCGAAGACATTTCGGTACGGTGCCGTTTATGCGGAAATGTGGAACTACGATGGCCGACTTAGTCGCAAAAGCACTAAAATCTGTTTATTGTCGTTCCCATCGTTTCGGCCGCTATGTAGAAAGAACATTGGCATTGTGGTCGATCTAAGCCCATTGTCTTCGTGGAGAACCCCAAGGGGACGTATTGGTCCCATTAATATTCTTCGTTAAGGCCAATTTTGAATCAGTGGGCAAGTTTTTCGACCTTCCTACGAAGTTAACTGATGTAAAACAAAAAAATAGTGCCAAATTCTGACACATTTCACGATGTATATTTTGAAAAGGAGATTGTTGAAGAAACTCTTTCTCTGGTAATAGTGGAAATTACTGCTCCACAAGAGTTAGGGATATCGAATTCAATCGTTGTAACCTTCGAGAAAATCGCTGTAAAATCATTTAAAACTCAATAACAACTTGAATCGATCTAATAAAAATCAGTATGAGACATTTCGTCAATCTGGTCGCCTTTTTTCTGAAGTTTGGTTCTTATGCTTCATGAATGTTCTTATTTTGAAATGAAGTCAGTTTATCAACGGCTTCGATTTGAAACGAGTTTTCCGAAAATGCCAAGACGTAAATTAACACACGCTGAGGCTAATAGGGCTATCGGAATGCTACAGGGTGGCCTAACTCAGGTTGTTGTAGCGGAAAGGCTTCAAGTCAGCCAAGTGTGATATCTCGACTTTGGAATAGGTTCAAGGAGACAGGTTCCGTGTTGGAAAGACCAAGGCTTGGTGGGCGACGAAAAACATCACCTGCTCAGGATCGTTTCATCACCGTTTCGGCGAGAAGAAACCCTACATCTAAGTGTAGAATGCTACGGAATACTCTTCAAAATGCAGATGAGGTCCAAGTTTCCATCGAAACCATCAGACGACGTGTGAGAGAGGTGAATCTAGGTTCTATACTCTGTTCAAATGTAAGAAGGAGCAATAACAACATGTTTCGCGCAGCGGTAGGAGGGCATTCGTAAAGGTACTATCCGTCCAGAGTCGAATAAAGGAGATTTCACACAATCGTTCAGTTTATTTATCCATGTCTCATCCAGCTAATGAATTTTTCTGCCTTGTTCCCTTAATGAGCGGATTTTCTTCAAATTATCTCTTCTCCAGACAATTATTTCATCCCTATCTATCAGTAGACTATCACGACCACGTTTTTTGAACTTGAATTCCATTTTTTCAATAATTTATAGAACGTTGTTCTTTTGAAATTTGGCAAACTGTCGTCATCATTCACGATCTCTAGTACTTTAGAAATCGTTGGGATTTCATTCCGAAAAAAAAAACGTGGACAATTCTTTTGATAAGGTTCATATCGAAATCGTCAACCAAATTATTTTTAACGACTGGGCTCTCTCCTTACGTGGCGTCAATGTTTTATTCTCTTTATACTCTCTGAGAATTCTGAATACAGCTGAGTCACTCACCCCTGAGGATTTTGAAACAATTCCTACTAAGTCTCTTTTCGATAAATCAGGATGTTCTTCCAATTCTTTTCAAGAAATATTCAAAATTATCTCTTTCTCTTCAGTAGAGAAGGCTACCTTTTGGAACTTTTTCGTGGTGGTCCCCACATATCACCATCAGATGCAGTATCCGTTTCCGAATTCCCGGAATTACCTTGTCGGAATCTTGAGCAGCCGACAAAGAGTTTCGTACAAAATAATATAAAATTTTGGACCGAAACTAAATATATTTCGGATATTACAAGTAAATGACCATCATGAATTTGAACAGAGATCTTTTAAGAGTCTTGTCAATTGAAAACTTCGATATTTATGCAAATCAAGATGGCTTTCACCCATTAGGGAAAAGGACCCAAATCTGGTGTTTCCCGGAATTACTTTGTCGGAATCTTGCAAGATTCCGACCCAAATCTCTAAAACTCTGGTGTTTCCTGAAATTACCGTGCCGCAATCTCGAGCATCCGAAAAATAAATTATTCAGTAGATAATAATATAAAAACAAAACAAAATAAAAAAATAGGGTACGTCGGATATAAAATGTTTATGACAGTTGCAAATCATAACAGAAATTTTGCACTAGAGTTTCTGAGGTAAAAAAGTTCTAATGTGAGAATTGCTACTCAAATTATTGAATCATTTCTATCCACAGTCCGTTCCGAGTACGACCCTGGCACTATCTTAGGGCGGTCTAAGGGTGCGTTGTTATAAAAGTTTCACCAATAGGAGCTTTATTGTGCGCAAACCAGACGAATTTGTTTGTTTACAAAGCTCCTTCTTATATTTGAACGGACTTTTTTTTATAGACGTCCATTAAGAGCAGTTCCATTAACACGTGACCATAAGCGTCAAAGACTGGAATGGGCAACATATCAATTGGAACGATCAATGGCGTAGTGTCCTTTTCACTAATGAATCCAGATATGGACGATTTTCAGATTCTCGAAGAATAAGGGTATGGACAATCCCACGCATACCCCGTAATCGTCGCTATGTCCAAGAAGTCCATCCATTCCGAGGGGGTAGTGCTATGGAATGGGCCGGGATATGTTTCAACGGGCGCACAGATCTACACATTTGTCCTGGGAATATGACCGCCCTACACTATAGGGAGCATGTCATTGACAATGTTGTGCAAAATTTTCACGCTGCTATTGGTGAAACTTTTCAATTTCTAGACGATAACGCTAGACCGCACCGTGCAGCTATAGTTGAGAATGCGCTCGAGGAACCTGGTATTCCACATTTACCAATACCCCCGCACTCACCAGATTTGAATTGCATAGGACATTATAAAAATGAATGGAGTATGTGTATGTCAAAAAACCGCTCTTTTGATGAAGGATGAGTTTTCGACCCGATTTTCCAACCGTGGAATACCCCTGTTGCCCCAGGTTACTTATGAATCGATTGATAAGAAGGGCCGGCTGCATTCGCAATTAGAGAAAATTATTTCCGTGAATCAAGGAGGCGAAAATCACGAACTCATTTCCGCGAATCTGTCGAAAACCCGAATCCGTGTCCGATGCCACACATCATTACCGTTAATACAACCTGCAGCGTCGAAAAAAAAAAAAACGCCACGGATATATCCAGGCGAAGCGACCAAGCGCGCCTCAACCAGCTCTAGTTGGGATTCTAAACGTTCTGGAGGCAACCTTTTGTTTTACGCCCGAGCACCTCCAACTGTCATTATAATCGTATATGTGTAATTTCAAGTTCAGCACGTTCATGCGACCGTAAAAGTAATACGTACGGGCCTTGTATGGGACTTCCTCGAACGGTGGCACTATCGGAAATGCGGATCTCTGAAAAAAAATCTAACGACGGCGTTGGTTGGTTTTTATCGGTCCAACAAGTCGTGTTACGCATTTGAGTATATGAGGAATGTTGCAATAGGAATAACCATGTTCCTATAGTCCTTTCAAGAATTATTGACATCAAAGCAGGCCTTGGAAGTCCAGTCGCAGCTTTATTTCTAGTTACAGAGTAGTAAATAGAAATTTTCTGTGCTTTCATCATAGCAATAAATATAGTCCATCCAAGAATTATTGACATCAGAGCAAGCCTTGGAAGTCCAGTCGCAGCTTTATTTCTAGTTACAAAAAAGTAACTAAAAATTTTCTGTGCTTTCATCATAGCAATAAAAAAATATGGAAATAACCTGAAACATGAAATAAATGTTTTCAATTATCACATACGATTACCTGCATGCAAACTGAATGGATTGGGAAAATTGTAATAGATATCAAGACAAAAACAAAACTTAACGAATGGATTTATTTAATATATGAAGAATTTCGTATGACATTGTAACTTTCAATATGTGTGAACAATGAAGGTGTAAAATATGAAATGTAAATATTCCTACTGTTGTTTCAACAACCACAACTGTTATTTCCTTATCTGGGCAGACCTCATCATGTTCATAATGAAAGATTTTATGTCAGCAACATCCCATATATTTCGACTAATCTTCTCTTATTTCATTTTATATGTGCTATGGATGCCTTTCCAATTATTAGCTGTATAATCTTCAAGAGCCTTATTCCAAAGATATTTAATATTTATTTCACTTGCTCAATTATTTGCCAAATTTATTCGAAACATTAATGACAGAACTGAATGTCAGTGTTGTTTCCAACACCAACCTGAATTCTACAACTCAAAATATCACTGAATGGGCATTACCAACCTAACTTCGATTTTTCAAAGCCGCCCGAGATGTTAATTAATAATTCTTGGATGGACTATATATAAATATAACCTTCAAATTAAATGGTATTTTTTCAAAGTAAGGCACTTTGTACATGAAAATGTCCTCAATTATCACATACGATTACCATCGTGTGAATCTGTATACCAGCAGTGAATTATTTTCATCTGGTATTGATACATTTTCGAACGTTCAATTAAAGGAGCATACAGCCTGGAAATTCTGGTGCGATATCGAGAAATATCGTGGATGATTAAAAAGCATGTTCCTTTCCAAAGTTCAATATGAATTTTCGCTAAACTAGAAAAACCTAGTTGATAATTTGAAGCGTGTTGCTGCAAAGTGAATGGATTAACAAAATTGTAATAGATATCAAGACAGAAACAAAACTTAACGAATGGATCTATTTAATATATGAAGGATTTTGTCTTGACATTGTGACTTTCAATATTTGTGATGAAGAATGAAGAAGTAAAATATGTAATATTAAAAATGTGAATATTTCTATTATTCTGCTTCAACAAACACTGTCATTATTTCCTCATCCGGGCAGAACTCGTCATGTTCATAATTGAAGGCTTTATTTCAGCAATATCATAACATTTCATATACACTGCTCAAAAAAATTAACGCACATTATGGAAATCTCAAATTTATTCTACAACTGAAGGTGTTCTCAATGATAATTATTTTTATCAGAATTATGCATGCATATGTTATCCACTTTCAACGTTTTTCTTTAATACAGATTTTTTTCTCCCAGCAGGAATAAAAAAAGATGATATTATCAGATTTTGAATGTATTGGCTCCATTCTAAAATCAGTTGTTCTCGATCAATTCTAGTGATCAATAGTTTTTCTTTCGTTTGATTTTCTACACTCGATCGCTATGCAACGCGAAACACGCAATTTGAACCAAGAGGAATGTGCCCAACCGGTAGTTTTGAGAGAAGAAGGGTGGACATACACAAGAAATGCAGAAAGGTTTGGAGTTTCCCATACAAGTAAGTCCAGAATGTTGCAGCGATTCAGGGAGACAGGTATGAATGTCCGAAGACCAGGGCAGGGTAGACCACGGGTAACAACTGCCATTCAAGAACGATACTTGAGAGTTTCTCCGTTGAGACAACGGTTTGGTACCGCTCGCCTCCTTCAAAATCAGCTTGAGCAAACTCATGAGGTGCAAATTAGCACTCAGACAATAAGAAATCGCCTCTGAGAATATGATTTAAGGCCTCGTGTGCGGCAAGAGGCCCAGCTCTTATCCCAGCCCATCGAAGAGAGCGTTTGGATTTTGCAAGAGAGCATATCCATTGGGAAGAGGCCGATTGGGAAAGAGTTCTCTTCACAGATGAGTCTAGATTCTGCCTCTACCATTGTAATCGACGTTTCCTTGTATACAGACGTCCACATGAAAGATATGCTCAGTGCAATTTCTTGAATACTACTGGTTTCGGGGGAGGATCGATTATGGTATGGGGTGGAATATCTTTGACTGCTCGCACAGACCTAGTGGTCGTTGATAATGGAGCTATGAATGCTGATAAGTACATAAGGAACATTCTTGAAGAGCATGTAGTGCCATTTGCCCCATACATTGCTGAAAATTTCATTTTTATGGACGATAATGCCAGACCCCATCGTGCGCGCATCGTTCAGGAGTACCTTGAAGAGGAATGGAATGGCCAGCAAGAAGTCCAGATCTCAATCCGATTGAGCAGGTTTGGGACAACCTCAATAGAAGACTGAGAAGTTCAGAAAATCATCCAGCTACTCTTAATGACTTAGGAATCCAACTCGGAGAAATCTGGGAAGGATTAGATCAGAACATTTTAAGATCACTCATTTTGAGTATGAACCGTCGTTGCCGAGCTGTAATTAACGCAAGGGGTGGAAATACCAAGTATTAAATCACTTATCAGCATTTCAGTATTTTGAAAATTGTTCATTTCTCTTCTTTCTAGCCATGATTTCTCGATCGGGTTTGTAGCCCGACGAATGACCGCGCCGAACTGGAGATGTCTGATATGAACAATTCCCAATATTTCTCTGATGAAATAGTCGGAACAATGAACGATTTCTTGGAACAACAATGATTTTTTATCACGAATAGATTACGATCAGACAACATAGAGGGCGCTTCTCTCATTCCCGCCGCCTCCTACGTTCGGTGGAGATATACGAGCCCGCTGTTAAGCCATTGGGAAAAGGTCGCTAATGCAAAATGTTCAGATCGCAGTATTTTATCCGGGCCGAGATATCTGCAGGGTATTTTCTAATTGTGAGAGGAAATAAGTCGTTGAAATTCGACGAACGTGGCAATTTATATGGAAAATTCATTAAGGAGATAGCGAAACAAAAGAGAGTAAGCTCTGAGCTAGTCCGGAGCGGGATTTGCATATTTGTTTTTATGGAATGGAAGGTGGAAATGGTCGCAGAGCTCATATGATAAAAGCGGCACTGAGGAATCCGTCTCTGGGATCGATTTATTTTCATCTGGGCCAGTGGCGTTTCCTCAGTTTTTCCAATGAACCAATTCGAAGGTGGAAATCTAAACTATTGTAGACAAAGCCTCGGATTATGTTTTATTGTATTCAGCGCCCTCGAATACCAAATGGTCCATATAGGCCTTCTTTGACTTGAATTTTTTCATGTTCTATTTTTCCATAATTTATTTTCGAGTTTTGTTCAGAAGCTCACACCAAGCAACATATAGGTCTTATTCATCAGCCAAATGGGTTTTCTGAATGGTTCGAATGGATAGCAGGTTTTCCAGGGATTTCTTGGTGATGACAAATATGGTGTTTTTGGGGGGTCCTACCCCTTTGTCATTTTTTCCTCAAAAATTGGAATTTTCGAAATCGATTTTATTATGTCCAGAGGTACTTTTGATAATGCTGATTAACAATTTACAAACAAAAAGTGGATACGATCACAGGAGCGGAAACTATGTCGATTTGAAATTTCGTTTTTTGAAAAAATACCATTTCGCAGGTGAAAATCTCAACTATAATAGATATAGCTTCACATTATTTTTTATTGAATTCAGCGTCCTCGAAAACCTATATTTTGATACCAAAATGGTCCATATAGGCCTTTTTTCAGCCGATTTCTTCTTGTTTTCTGTTTTGCATTTTTCATTTTCGAGATTTGTTCAGAGGCTCACAGCCCTTAAAGTAAGGGTGATACTGATCGTCCTAATGGGATTTTTGAATGGCTCGAGTGGGTAGTAGATCTTGCAGATGAAAAAACGCCTTTCGATTCGCTAGGGATTTCGTGGTGATGACGAATATGGTGTTTTTGTCATTTTTCACCCAAAAAGTTGGGATTTTCGAAATCGATTTTATTATGCCCAGAGATACTTTTGACAATGTTGTTTATCAATTTACAAACAAAAAGTGGCAACGATCACGGTAGCGGGAGCTATGACGATTTGAAATTTCGACTATTGAGAAAAATGTCATTTGGCAGGTGAAAATCTAAACTATGCTAGATAGAGCCGCGGATCATTTTTATTTGAATTCAGCGTCCTCGAAAACCTATATTTTGATACCAAACTTGTCCATATAGGCCTTCTATGACTTGCATTTTTTCATGTTTTATTTTTCCATAATTCATTTTCGAGTTTTGTTCCCGAACTCAAAGCACTCACTGTATGGCTAGTTTTCATCAGGCAAATGGTTACTCTGAATGCATGTAAATGTTCCAGAATGAATGTTTCAATGTTGCAAAGCAAATCATATGATATACAGAAGATTGATCTTAAATTGAAAATATTGATTCTCACATCTCCTGAATTTCCAGATCGACCTCCTCAATAAAAAAAATAATTTCTTTCCAGCAAATTAATGTTTGTTCGATTCATCACCGCTAACGAGATGATTGATATAACGAATATATTTTAGAGCCCGTTTCCTTCGTCGGTCTTCAATTGTATATTAAACCATTAAGTGAGTGGAAATTATCTCGGTAGGAGATATGGTTTCCATAAATTGTATGATTCATCTGCTTAACCAAACTTGGAACCTTCAAGTGCCAATGTACTGTCCGCCAAACGCCACTGTTTTAAACAAATTAACGATGTAATAACGATACCCACACTGTATTAAAACTGCCGGATATATCCTATTAAAATAATTAAATATTTGTGGCGAAGAGACGTATATCGCGTCAATTTCGGGTTATCAGTTGGTCTCTATTTTACATACGGGGGAAATTGGACAAAAAACGAACAATTATTGGTTATATTCTTATATTTTTTCTCTCTTTGTCTTTCTTTGTAATTTTAATCTCTTTATTTTAGTTTTTCATCATTTCCTCGATGCAAATAATGTGAATTAAATTATCAAATTGATAAAAAATTTTCCTTTGACATGTTTGGCGAACTATTGATTCATTCAAAATCAAATATAACTCAATGAATTGAAAGTTATACGAGGATGTATTGATATCTAGTTAGCCTAGACGAGTTACATGCATAAACAAAATATTGCGATACCATATCAACGAACAATAACTTAATAGAAGTGTCAGTGAAGAGTTCGACGTCACAAAAGTAAACCAGAGTTACGCAATAAATAAAAAAAAAGTCCACCGAAATTGTAAAAATCGAAAAATTGGAGTATCAAGCCATCATCAAGTACCTGTTTTTAAAAGTGTTAAGAGGTAAGAAGATTTACGAAGATATGCTCAATACCCTTGGTGATCAATGTCCTTCGTATGCGACCGTGAAAAATTGGACTGCAAGCTTCGAAAGAGGTTAATTTTCCATTGAAGATGATGACCGATCGGAAAGGCCAGTTTCTGTGTCAGTCCCCGAAAATATCGATTCATGACAAGATTTTATCAGACCGTCGAATTGAGCTAAAACGGATATCTGAAGCACTGAAGATTTCATACGAACGCGTTCATCATAAAGTTCACGTCAATTTGGACATGAGAACAATTTCTGCAAAATGGATCTCCAAATGTTTGAATGTTGACCAAAAGCGTGCAAAGGTAGAAGCATCGCGTTCGATCTGTGCTCGATTTGAAAACGATGTAGACTTCTTAAACCGAATTGTTACTATGGATGAGACTTGGGTACATTTCCACGATCCAGAAACAAAGCAACCATCGATGGAATGGCGACACTCTGGTTCGCCAAGACTTAAGAAATTTTGTGTCCAAAAATCTGCTGGAAAAGTTCTTGCTTCAGTTTTTTGGGATTGCCATGGAGTAAGCATGATTGATTTTTTGGATAAGGGTAGAACAATAATCTCATGTTGCCATGCAGAAAACTTGTGATTTAGGGTTAGAATTACTGGAACACCCCCCTTATTCACCAGATTTGGCTCCGTCCGATTATCATCTCTTTCCTCAACTGAAAAAAAAGTTCAAAAGGTCGTAAATTTTCTTCCAACGAGGAGGTAATGAAAGCTGTGGAGGACTGGTTTGCACAGCAAGAAGAAACTTTTTTTTTTAAGGTCTAGAGACGCTGCAGGTTCACTGTAATAAATGTATTCAATTAAGAGGAGAATATGTTGAGTAATAAAATATTTTGACATTGAAATTTTGTTTGGTTCTATAGTAGGCCATGAATTTTTCAATATATACTCGTATAAAGAATATTGCATATAAAAATCGAACTTTGTCATAATAATAATTTCTTGAATATGACACATTGATTTTTATCGATTTTTGTTAGTAAATGTGATAAAGAAAAAATGTTAATTTTATGTTTTCCAATTTCAGGAATATGGTTCTTCATCACAGATTCTTCAGCGATATCGGTGAGTTTGAAAATTCGTATACACATATTTTTGTATCCTGCGTAATATTATCCGATGTTATTCCAGTATGTCCCCTGTATACGCTCTGCATCTATCACATTTTATTAATTGATCCCGTAATTATTACTCGTCACTATAATACAACTCATTAACAGTAATACCGTTTCAGTTTAAGCGCTAACGACAATGAAAAACCCTTCATTCGACACTGAATTTATCGTTTAATGAACTTAATTTATTTTGTACTGGTGACTGAACAATGGGAACAATTGCTGGAATTTCATTATGATTGAGCCGGATCGTTTCTGGAATTGCACACTTTGCCTATCGACTGGTCTGCTCGCCGATAACGATCGACGCCGATATTGTTAGTTTCGGTGAGATATACGGGGTGGAACGATTTCATAATTTTTTTTAAATGGCTGAGTCCATCGTATATATGCAATATTTTACTTCTTGTCCTGAATTTCGAGACTTACATAGTGGGAATAATAGTGGAAATTATCGCTGTGACATTACAAGTTGGCGACGATGCTGGTGTTTGGAGCAGAACAGAAGGATGATTTGAAGGTTAGATGAAAGTTAGTGAGGTACACATTTATTTTCAGCGTTCATTCGATCATGACAATTTGAACTTTTCATCCTTGATGAGATTCCATAACGCAGGTGAAAATTTGAATTATGACAGTTGTGTGAAAAGCACACCCTTTGAGATTCTAGCGAAGAGCCTCTTTCCACCAATCAAGGGGTGTTATTACTTAAAGAAAAGATGTTATCCAAATTTTGAAGATCTTTCTCCGTGAAGAGAGGAAGTGTAGAAACGGCCCAACGCACCAGGGTCAGGACTTAGTGTTTACTAATTCTCCAGGGAGAGACATTCGAAAATAAACTTCTGACGTATATTATGACTAAAATAAAATGAACGTTTTTATAGACACTATCTATCATCCAGTCACGTCAAAAGACTGAATAATCAAAATATTTGGTAAAGTTACCAAATCGAATTCATATTATCAGTAGTAATATCCCTAGGACCTTGATAATAGACGAGATAATTTTATGACCATCGAAAGCTCGTTCATTGGTAACTGTTACCAAGCAACGAGCTTGAAATATTGGTTATAAAATTATGAGGCATTTATCAATGTCCGAGGAATATTCGGCAGAAAATTTTTTGACAGAAAAAATGTATAACTCAACACAACAAAACATTTATTTATTTATTGAAAGTACAATTAGTGAAAGTGCAATTCGTAATATTCAACTAAACATTAGATTCGTTGCTGTTCTCTTAGAGAGATCTATTTCCAAGCATAATATTTATTATCTTGTTGTGGTGTTCTTGATCGAGGTTTAGGTATGGTTTGATAGAATTTTGATTGCTATGACCAGTAATCTTCAGCAATTGTTCTTCCTCTACACCACTTTTTGCTAATTGACTGACAGCTGTTGATCTATTTGAATGATTCGTTATCTTTTTGTCTTTGACATTCAAGCCAATTGCTTCGGCACCATATTTAGTCCATTTAATTATGGTATTCCTTCCAACAGGTACATTATCGTTCCATTTGTCAGTTTCATTTTTCCAATATCGATTTGGTTTCAAGAATAGTCGTGGTGAGTTAAAATCTGCCTCGTTTAGATATTAGTTTATGAAAAAGACGTATAATGCAGCTTTGTCTCTCACTATTGGAAACCAACCATTTACTACTTGTACAGCTTTTAGAACCACCTTGGCACGTTTCACTGAATACCGGATTGTATTCAATGCGATTTGTTGGAGAACCATCGTTATTCTTCTCGATTTGAAAAAAAATCACCAAACAAGCAACTGTCTCTCCTCCTCGCCACGCTAGTTCTACTGCAGCAATATGATAAAATTTACGCATAAGACCTTCAGGAGTATTTTCATCCCATAGCAATATTATTCTGTTAACTTCAGACAAATTTAACGCAACTGAACTGGATTTACGTTTACTTGGGTCTGCTTGCAATTTTTTCTGATTGCATCGTGGGCATCTCGGGCTGGTTTAAATATTATATTATTGAACGCGTCAATCATAATCTTGTAGTCCTTATAATACTTTTCTTGTAAGAGTTTGCTCGAAACATTCCACATTGTCTTAACGTTGCTGCTTTGAATTCTGTTCCGTCTTTTTTTCTCATATTGACAGCCCAAGCTTTTGCGTTCATTCAATTCGTATGATCGTTCGTAGCAAAATTCCATAAATATTCCCCAAATATATTTGTGGCTATTGGAAGTATTTCTGGGAATGTTTTCTCTGATAAGCTCATTTATATTTTTAACATTACCAAAACGTGACATTTTGAAATTTGTTTGGAATGATGTTGCCATGGAACTATTATATAATTTTATAAGACTCTATCGTGTTATCATTGGGATTGAAAATTGCATTGGATGTAGTTTTCGATGTAATGTTGACATGATTGGCTGAAATGGTTCCATATGAGACAAAATCATAAAATTGGATTTGTTGTTAGAACTGTCAAAAAAATTTCAAAACAAACACCAAATTTCACCGCAAAATTAAATTGTCAAAAGTCAAATAAAATTATCAAATCAAATTCGAATAACAGAGCAAAACTAAGTCATCAAAACCTTGTGGGTTTATCAAAATAACCCTAAACCGTAAACATGGGCTGATCTCAAAATAACACAACTCAAATTTCCGAATACTTTGGGGGAGATTTCGAGACTCTGGACTTTAAAAGATTTCTGGCGTTCCATGCAGCTTACTAACAATACTCAAACAATCCAGGCCTACACAAAAATACCTGACCTTTCTCCTCGTGTAGGTAATCCTAAGGATGATGAAAATATCCTGAAAAACTCAAGAAACACAAAAACACGTAGCTAACTCGCGGTTCACAAATTAATTTCACTCCCGGTTTATCGACGAGACGTAATCTAAATAATTCTAATTAATTTCAAAAGTATTTTACTTTCGACTTAAGACTTAACACTTTTCTGTCTCCGTTTGAGACCGTACTTCCAAAAGAACCAAAAATGAGTTACCCTAACACCGTTCCCGAGTCAACTGAGAATCTTCTGAAAGGATGACGCAATTTCCTATGAAACTTCCAGGTACTGCCACGTTGCAAATCCCACGATTTAAGCCTCAACTTCTTCTGCTATCGTACGCATTTAGTGCAACCGATTTCGTAGAACGATTTTCTGATATCGTCTGAGTCTCATGTGAAACTCGAACCGAAAATCAATAACTCCAATCGTTATCGTCTCGCCAGCATCCTTCACCATACCGATAAATAATTAACGTGATCGTGATCTTTTATAAATAATAATAATGGTGTATGTTCTGAAACCTATGTTGAAGAATATTAAAAATTCGCATTCCCTCTATAGGACTCATTACTGCGAACACGAATGCAAATAAGCCCCGCTTTTTTAAAAGGTTATCCAAAAATCAAATTCCATCCGCATATCCCACTTAAACTCCTCTCATCTCAACCCTCGACCACTTGTCCTCGTGCAGACCCGATTCGATAACATTCTTCTTTTCCCCTCCCCCCATCATCGGATACCGATCCTCAACCTCAACGAGCGACGACAAATTCGATGTTTTTACACCGTTTAACCTTTTATCGTCTCGATTTTTATGCCGACAAACGAAAAAAGGGCCGTCCACCCGATCCGAAGGGTTAGTTTAGCGGTCCTCGGGGGTATTAATCGGCGACCGATGGGGATGTACCGGCTTATCGGGGTGTCCGGATTGCGAATGACCGATATCGGGGTTTTTTTATACGCTCTTTACGGCCCTTCGACAGCATTAAAGATCAATTTGCGTGAAACCTCGGAAAATCCGGGGAGGATCGTCCCCTGTCGTCCCGGATTTCGATACGATGGACCGATACGTGATTTAGCGCTTTGATGGTTAGGCGATTTGGTTTGGGGAGAACATTTCCTTGTTTTTTCAACGGAAATTGGGAGATTGAGACAAAAATGAATTTTCACTTTTTGAGGTCGCCGTTCGAGTAGGGAAAACTAATCCGATAGAGGCGCCACCGTGCATTTTATGGAACATCTCAATAGAACTTACACTATCATTATAAGTTCTATGAATATTTCAATCCTTATTCTTCCTCGAGGGATTATATCAACATCAATATAATCAAGGGCGTAGCCAGGGTTTATAACAGGGGGGGCAAAATTTATAATAGGGGGGGGGCAAACCATGGTCATCCTCCTTGGTCCTTCAAAATGTAAAATTTTAGTTTAAAAAGAATAGGCAAATTCAATTTATTTTTTCTTACAGGGGGGAGCAGCTGCCCCCCCCCCCTGCCCCTAGCTGGCTACGCCCATGAATATAATATTAGATGTAACAACGAGTACCATTCGGGTTTAGCTCATCACTCTTCAAGTACGGGTCATACATTCAAATTTGAGGAAACACGCATACTACACCGTTGTCTTTTCTATAAAAAAGGCTAATCCTTGAGTCCTTGCATATCCACCTCAAACCCAATAACGTCAACTGCAGGACGGAGATTGCGGATATGAGACAGCAAAAATTACTTTTAGATTTTTAGTAAATAAAACAAACTATCGGGAATCGGACAATATTTATTTTCTCCTTTATAAACTCTTCAGCCAACGTTTCGGTAGCACCATTGCTCCTTTATCAAGGCTTCGAATATTCATTCACGGAGAAATCGCATATAATACGCATATACATATATATAATCGCATATACATATTTCCAAAACATCAAACTCTCTCAACAAAGGAACCTAGATTTTTAGTTTCCTTGTTTATTCTGTTTGTATGTTTGTTTATTTATTGAAAGTTAGGCTACACCATAGAGACTTGACGTAGGTCTCAATGTATTTGTTCTTCTTATTGTTGATATCACAACTAAGTTTTTGTGGAACTTGACATATTTCATCTTTCTGTATTTGTTTTGTAGCGGTCAAGATGCAATTATCTGGCCTTTTAATGTGTTTTCCTTTTTTGAAGTCAATTTTGTAATGGTGGGTTGCTTTTGTTTTGTTCCAGTCTTCATCGTGTATTTGACTATTTCACTTTGTTTTTTAATAATTTGTTCCATCATTTTTGTTTCAAAATTTTATGATGACCTGAAGATGGAGAAAACCCTTTCTCCGAAAGTGTCGTCCGATTCGAGCAAAATTAAAGATTTTATATCAGAAATTGTTTACTAATTTGTAAGCCTTTATTCTATTGGAAAATTTCGAAGATTAATACGTCAAGGCTTGGAACCTCAAAATTTAATCCTTATGAATGAAATGTACAATGGCGCGCTCTATCCGACAATCGCTCAACTATGAAATCAGTGAATGAGTGGGTAAAGCAGGAACTTTTTCCCGCCTTATATTCGAATTTGGCCATTCTCTGCCAAATCCATATTTCAAGTTGATTTCCTGAACGAAATTATCTGTAGATTTACTTTTAATCGAAAGTTGAACTATTTTCATGGGTCTTTCGTTTGAAATAAAACAGAAGCATGAGTTGGCTTATTTTCTTCTATTTTTGAAAAAAAAAATGAACTTTCGGAATGAAATCGATTTCAATTATTTCAATAAGAACTCCAATCCTTTACCCACAAAAGTTTAGTTCGCTCAGTGAAAACATGCTTCAAAATTTCAATTTTTTATTCATTCGATAGGGTTTAAAAAAAAAAAAATTAATTTCCATAAGAGTTCTGTTCACTCATGGCACACCCTGTAAGATTAAACAATGTAGCCTTCTGAAATCGTGAATATCATCAATCTGTGAACTGGAAAAAATCGAGTTTCATATAACAAAGCCGTGGGATAACAGCGGGAAAATTATTTTTATACAGCTACTTGTCAGTGCTCAAGTCGAGAGATTGTCACCGATAATTAAAAATGTCTTCGAGCGAATCCCGCAGATTTGAATCGAGAAAGAAAAATGGCATCCGTTAGCTTCTGATGTCAGATAATCGTCAGTCAGTGGCGCGGTAGGAGAACGGCATAAAAAAGAAACATAGACGCGATGTCAAAGTCCGAATTTTACCAAGAAAAAATAGATGTATGAAATAAAATTCAATACCACAAATGAACACGGTTGGTCTGACTTGACGAGATGTATTTGCTGGTGTTCTGCATCCTCTTGAAGATAAATAGTTTTTGTCTTTCACTGTATGAACACTTGGGTTTTAGTCTAGTTTTCTGGTTTCGTAAATGTTGTACCGGGTAAAGTCCTGATCTCATGGAACGAATTCAATGTAAAGTACGATTATAACGGGGTCCGACTTCGGGAAGAAAGCGAGGGTATATGTCTGTTAAGGGTAGCGAGCTGAGTCATATAACCGTTGCGACTAGTGGCAGAGTTATGATTGAGAAAACAGGTAGAACGTTTTTGGGATTCGAGGAAGTCCATTCGCAGTAGGAAAGTCTTGTAGGAAGATCTTGTGAGATCTGGAGTTTGAGTAACACTGGTAAAATTCTTATTTTCACATCGATCATTTTCTTGGTCATAAATGTTGGGATAGGTGTTTAGGACTTGATGTTGATTTCTTTTTGATGAGGGTGCAAAAAGATTACATCTGCATCCCTAATTGATTAATTGATTGGCTGACGAACAAGAGACCGGGTTAGCAGTTGGTCTCCCTATGACACTGCGACCAACTTGGGTCTATTGTATCACTCTTTCGTCAGTGGTTCCTCACGACAATAGGTTCGTGTCCTTTATCAGGTTCAGTAGCCTGTTTATGAGGTTTTTCGGATTCATTCCTGATTTCTCCGAAGGTTCTGTGACGCCTTCTTCATAGGGCGTCGCATTCAAAGATGATGTGAGAGGCTGTTTCTTCCTCTTCACCGTAAAGTCTGCAATCCACGGATTCTCCATGTATTCCTATGGTGTTCAGATGTTTCCTAAGGCCGCAGTGTCCCGTCAGCAGACCTACTATTGTACGTGCCTTTGTTCTGTTCAGATTCAAAAAGTCAACCGACAAGGTTTGGCTTGTGTGTCCTACCATGACTTTGCTGTGTGTTTGCCCGTCGCTCTGTTCCCAGTTTTGTCGGTGTCTTTGTTTTATCCACTCCTCAATCAGGGTCCTGCATCGGTTTTTGCTGATTCCAAGCACAGGTTCTGGCCCTGTGAAAGTCGTTTCAGATGTTTGTCTTGCTAACTGGTCTGCTTTTTCATTGCCCGCTATTCCCTTGTGACCTGGCACCCAAATCAGAGTGACCTTGTTGTGTTTCGCCAGCTCCAGAAGGTCCTGGAGGCATTCCCAGACGAGTCTAGACTTTATCTGTGTCGAGTTGAGAGCTTTGATGGCGCTCTGGCTGTCAGAGAGAATGTGGATGTGTTTTCTTTGGAAGCCACTTTCCAGGTTCTTCTGTATGCATGTCCTAATGGCATGTTCTTCAGCTTGAAATGTTGTGGCGTGTTTATCGAGAGGTATTATGTAATCTCTTCTTGGTCTCTCTCCATGTATTCCCGCTCCTGTTCCTTCATCTGTCTCCGAACCGTTTGTGTACCAGACTATTTCTGAAAATGATGGTGATTCTACGCTCGAGTCCCATCTGTTCCAGTCGAGCTGTGTTTTGAATGGTTTATCGAATGAGTATAGGGGTTGCATGTAGTCTGAAATCATATCGAGCTTGGCTACGTCAGCTACATGAGTGATTCTGGTGTGCCCAGTTGTGCGGGTTCTCCAGTTTTTGTTTGGACCAGTCTGTATAATATTACCAAACTTCCCAGAACAAATCCACATTCTCCTCTACGTCCATGTGAAGTGTGGACTGACGTTATCTCAGTGGATGAAACCCAAAACCCAAAATACGGAAACGTCAATCCTCTCCATCACTCCTTCACGCAATGAGGTCGTAAACCATTGTCACTGACCGTGCTATCGCCGATTAAAGAATACTCAACAATTTTTTTTCGCCAGATCTCGTCGAGATTCTGTGACACGCCCGGTGCCTCTCTAATGTCGATCGTGATCACTGAATATCGTCATTATCCGTACGCCTATATAAGTTCTTAATTCGACGTCGCCATCTTGGACGCTCGCTCGGAGGCCATTATAGTTCAATCATATCGTAATTTACGGGAATCGAGGCGTTGATGGATCGCTGCTTCCGGAAAAAAAAGCGTGAATCCTCACCGTGACTGGATGAGGTTGACAAGATCGGGAAGTACCATCGGGGTACTCAATTAGAACATCTACTAGGTCTCTGCGCTACGAAATGAATCGTGTTCGTTTACTTGGTCCTTTTCAGTGGTCCACAAGAACACAGAGAGACTTCAATGCCTAAGAGAATACCCCACAATATTACAACTCCAAGTGTCGATGAACTGTCTAATGTTGGCCACTCACGAGGACTATTTTCGGTACTTTCGGGCATCCAGCATCGCACGAATTCTCGAAAAGAGTCCACGTTGTAACATTCCAGGTTTGTTAAGCCCTAGAACATTATGGAAAGAGAAAAGGGGCAACCCTGCTCTGAAGAGCTGAAGGTAGATTTACGTTAAAGGGGGTTTTATACTTATATTTTTGGCTTGCGATGTGATCGTCTAGATTGGTAGAACTCTATGTTATGTCGTAGTAATACAGATTCGTAGTAAATCAGATTAGTGAAATATAGGATGGGAAATAATGAGGTAAAATTGATAAATAAAACACTAGATTGGACATAATGATGGAACAAGAGCCTTTATTCGTCCAGCACCATAATTCGAGGAACCATAGCTATATGAAGGAAAAACGAACGAGAATCAATTGAAACTCAAAGCAAAAATCCTTCTAGCATTACAGATGATATGTTCACAATCCATAGAACAATTATTAATGAGACGAGCAATGGTGATATGTACAATATGGAGCTTTCTATATTCCGGTAAGGTTATTACTGGCACAATTGTGATAAAAAGCAGAATCCATACATCCAAAGTTATCCAAAGGTTATAGGCATATACAGGGTCTTTCACGAGGAACCTCACCCATATTTATACGGGAAACTACTGAACGTATTTTCATGAAATTCAGCACTTATAAGTATTTCACGATGCTGATGAAATCTAAAATATTTTCAAGGCATGAGCACCTCCGGTTTTTCCGGAAATGACGTCAACTTCCGTTTTTCAAATTAGAACACCATTTTTTTATTGCAGAAATAGATTCCTTAGAAAATTTCAAGTTATTATGATGTAACATTTTTCAGTTTTGGTTGGAAAATTCTCTCTGAGCGGGAAAATTCGAAAAAAAAAATCGAAAATAGAGCTCCGCTGAAACAAGAATAACTTCGAGGTTTTTGGATGGAAAATTTTCATTTTTGGGTTTTTTCAAGATGTAAGATTGATGTATCCACTTTAAAAATCGAAATCGCGATTCATGATACAGGGGGTGAAAAAATCGCTTTCAAAGTTAGGGATGACAAAATCGTGAAAAATCTATTTTTTCAAATCAGAACCCCATTTTTTTATGGCAGATATTGAATATACGTTAAAAAATAATGTGAGTGTATGCATCACACCCTTGCCCTAAAGTGGATATTTTCTGAGTTATTCACAAAAAACTGTTTTTCGTCTTGAATTTTCAGCTATTTCTTTTCCCTTCACGCCAAAAAGATGAAATTTTCAGGAACTGTTACTTAAACCATGTTTTAGATTTTACTACCCTAATATGCAAGAGAAAAAAGTTACAGGTTGTTCCTAAATAGATGGCGAATTTGGATTCGAATTTGTATCGGAAACCTCTTTATTTCAACTAATCGGCCATCGGTTTTCTCTCCAGTGATAAATAAATAATTCCTTATGAACCATATGCAAAAACTTACCATGTTTTACATTCTTTTTTTTTAATGATAGATATCATTAATACATCTGCCAAATTCCTCTTTATTCAGTAGCATTTTGTGTTTACTATTAATTTGGTGATAATTCGTATTAAGTTATAAAATCGATCACTATGCCTAATTTTACCAATGAAGCATTCCTGAGACGTATAAATAAATGTCTAGAAATTAACGGTCAAAACTTTGAGCATCTTCTCTAGTTATAACTGCGAGAGTTTGCCATGGTTCTCCTAATAGTTACTTGAAGTCGGTTTCAAGAAGGGGTGAAAAATCTACAGCATGGTTCAAATAACAGTTCCTGAAAATTTCATCATTTTGGCGTGAAGGGAAAAGAAATAGCTGAAAATTCAAGACGAAAAACAGTTTTTTGTGAATAACTCAGAAAATATCCATTTTAGGGCAAGGGTGTGATGCATACACTCACATTATTTTTTAACGTAGATTCAATATCTGCCATAAAAAATGGGGTTCTAATTTGAAAAAATTGATTTTTCACGATTTTGTCATCCCTAAATTTGAAAGCGATTTTTTCACCCCCTGTATCATGAATCGCGATTTCGATTTCTAAAGTGGATACATCAATCTTACATCTTGAAAAATCCCAAAAATGAAAATTTTCCATCCAAAAATCTCGAAGTTATTCTTGTTTCAGCGGAGCTCTATTTTCGATTTTTTTTTCGAATTTTCCCGCTCAGAGGGAATTTTCCAACCAAAACTGAAAAATGTTACATCAAAATAACTTGAAATTTTCTAAGGAATCTATTTCTGCAATAAAAAAATGGTGTTCTAATTTGAAAAACGGAAGTTGACGTTATTTCCGGAAAAACCGGAGGTGCTCATGCCTTGAAAATATTTTAGATTTCATCAGCATCGTGAAATACTTATAAGTGCTGAATTTCATGAAAATACGTTCAGTAGTTTCCCGTATAAATATGGGTGAGGTTCCTCGTGAAAGACCCTGTATAGTGTGTCACTTTATTGTTGCGCAGCGTTTTTACAGCTCCATGTGTAAGAATCCTCCCTTCCAAGTGTGTGTGCTTGATTCTATTTGCGATGGTTTGGAAGTGGACAATAAACTCTTTAGATTTCCTGTTAACTGATGAACGATGGACCCGGGGCGAAGCATTCCGGCCTAGGATACTTGCCCGGCTCACCAAGGCTTGTTTTGCTAAGGATGTTCGTCTATAGAACTCTCAGAGGGAAGTCTCTTCCACGATGCTAGGGAGGATGTTTTCCTTAGGCACAGGCGATGTGAACAGTTTACCTTAGACCTCAAAACCATGTTTCCCTGTACGTGAAATATTAGTGAATAGTTAAATGTGCAGTTGTCCTTACGAACAGTATAAGAATATTCCAAATGGGTTGGTAGCAGAACAGAGTTCCACAATATTCAATAGAAATGCAATAATCAGATAGAATAAGCTTACATGAGATTAAATCATGTGGAATGAAACAGAGTTATTTAAATGGGGACAGTGTACATACCAGATAACAAAGAAGCGTCTTTAAAATATACTAAAATGGCGGATTCCTAGAAGAGGAACTCCATTTCAAAGGAACACTATTGTGAACCAGAATCAAAGTGAAACAGCCAGCAGCAGTCGAGTGAAAGTGAAGTAAAAAAAAGACCCTTCCATTCGTTGTCGTTTCGAAGGTTAGTTTTTCTTCCACAGAATCGTATTTCTTCGATGGTCACAGAAGAACAAGTTTACTTCATGGTGAATTTTCGATATGATTAAAATCTACTATTTATAAAGATGCGAATTGCCTAAATTATTGATTGAAGTCGTACTAATATTCATCATTCATAGAATTATAAAATAATATCAAATAAAGTTCATTCAACGTAGTTCCACGTTTCGACAATAGACGTTGCAAAGTCGGAAGCCATGGAGTAGTCTGGCAACGGTGCATTTTATTTTATTGCAGGGTAGGAAATTCAGATATGTTACAACGTATATGGTCAATCAAGACTACCCTTCGGCGTTCGAGGTAGGTACTTGGAAGCCCATGTGGATGCCTGAAATGTCCAATTGATCATACAATCGATAAAAGACACGTCATATTTTGAGGTTTCAACAAAACAGAAATAATAAAAACAATAGACAGGACAAAATAATATTCTTAGGTAACAGAGCTAGTGCATGACTAAGTGAACCTTTCATAATATGCCCTTTCAGATAAAAAAACTATTCAACTCAAATTTGTAATGGAATGTAAGATGGAATTTGTGAGGCTATGGAGGACATAGGGTAGTCACTTTGCGATTTGGTAATGAAAAGTTTCATGAAAAGGATATTGCCTTGTAGTACTTAGTAGTGGTCATTTTGCTGATATTATTTTCCATTATTAACGGCATACCTTCCTCTTTATAATGAAATAAATATCCGATGATTGATAGAGAAAATGGCATTTCTCTTTGAATGTCAAAATAACACCTCTTATTGGAGAATCTCTCTGTATCGCGTTCTATGGGTATTTTGGTATGGGCGATTAGCAAAGAAACTCCCACTGATGATAAATTACACACTCCACATACGAATGGACCTTAGTCGATATCATCAAACCCATCCATCTTCCACCCTTACATCTTCCATCCAGCATCGGATGCAAACCAAGCCATCATTAGCAGGACGCACGTAACCAACCCCCCTTAACCCCCTCACGTTCCCAATACGAAGGACAAACGTCAAACCCCAAGGTAAATTTATCAAATTCAACCCCTAATCCTTAATCCTGGCGGTCCATCGATCCGAAGGGCTTATTACGAGACGGCGATCGTGTATTGTTTCCGAATCCGCAGCTGTCACGGGCCTGTCGTTGTCCACGGCCCGCTTGATCGCGGTTCGCGGCTATCTTCGGTGGCGCGTAGCTCTTCTCAGTTAAGAGAAAGGCCCCTGCCGGCTGTCATTCGGCCGACGGGGATGATTAGTCAAACCCTTATTGTAAACACACGAAACTGTCGTACGGAAAACGACCGGTCCGATGATATATGGATCGAATCATATATCAAGCAATATTCCGGTAATTCGTTTGGCAGAATGGGAATGCGTCTTTGTTCGGCGAACGTCGTTTGTTTGTCGTCGACGTAGCAGGCCAGACGTGGAAATGCGGATGAAGGGGGATAGAGGGGGTTTGAGTCCGGGTTGGTGCCGGAGGGAGCTTCGGGAGAAGGTCCTGTTTGATGGAAATGGATGAGTGATATATTTTTGATGATTTCGAGGAGAAAGTATGTGGAGTTATGTTTTGGGGTTCGGAGAAACGCCTGGAATTTTTCTCTGGTTCTGGAATGGCTTACTCTATGTCCATGTATAAAGATGGTTTTAAAAACATTTTATAAACTCGACACTACACGGTTAATATTCTCCTCCACAAGAGTTAGGGATATCGTATTCAATCGTTTTTAAAAGTATGTATTCTTCGAGAAAATCGCTGTAAAATCGTTTAAAACTCAATATCAACTTGAATCGATCCAATAAAAATCAGTATGAGACATTTCGTCAATCTGGTCGCCTTTTTTCTGAAGTTTGGTTCTTTGCATATGCTTCATGAATGTTCTCATTTTGAAATGAAGTCAGTTTATCAACGGCTTCGATTTGAAACGAGTTTTCTGAAAATGCCAAGACGTAAATTAACAAACGCTGAGGCTATGCTACAGGGTGTCCTAACTCAGATTGTTGGAGCGGAAAGGCTCCAAGTCAGCCAAAGTGTGATATCTCGACTTTGGAATAGGTTCAGGGAGACAGGTTTCGTGTGGGAAAGACCAAGGCTTGGTGGGCGACGAAAAACAACACCTGCTCAGGATCGTTTTATCACCATTTCGGCGAGAAGAAACCCCACATCTACGTGTAGAATGCTACGGAATACTCTTCAAAATGCAGATGGGGTCCAAGTTTACATCGAAACCATCAGACGACGTTTGAGAGAGGTGATCTAGGTTCTAGACGTCCATTAAGAGGAGTTCCATTAACACGTGACCATAAGCGTCAAAGACTGGAATGGGCAAGGCAACATATCAATTGTAACGATCAATGGCGTAGTGTCCTTTTCACTGATAATTCCAGATATGGACAATTTTCAGATTCTCGAAGAATAATACATTTGTCCTGAGAATATGACCGCCTTACACTATAGGGACCTTGTCATTGACAATGTATGGGATATGCTCCAAAGAAGATTAGATAATCATCAACCTACCCCAGAATCCTTAAATGATCTGAGAGAGCTTCTGCCCCGTTTATGGAAGCAAATTCGTCAAGAAATGTTCAACAACCTCGTGTGTAGTATGCAAAGAAGATGTCAAGCTGTTATTGATGCCCGTGGAGGCCATACATTGTATTGATAGTCTTAAAATGCTTGAATTCTCTGGGAATAACATTTCGTTATTTTACTCTATTTTTCTTAACCACCCAGTATACGCTGCAGACCTACAGGCTAAAATTAATTTGCAACTTGAAATCATATTAATATGAATTTTCATCACAGAAATCTATTTTAACTATATTTTTCTGCAATTCAAGTCAATATCCCTAACTCATGTGGAGCAGCAGTTCATTATATTCATTCACTGAAAGTCTCTATATAATCATCTCGAGAACGAAGCAAAACACCTAACAAACCTAATCACTTTCCTCTCTTATGACAACATAGCTCTGAAAAATATTTCCTCCATGTTGATCGCGTCATTCACAGGCGTTATATTACGTACAAAGATTATCTCTTTAATCTTGATTACGGCTACAGATGGGTCCTATCGAAGGCTGTGGTCGTATGGTTAAGCTGGCAACGTCCACCAAAAAATTTCTGTGAAATATTCACAGAATGGATACAAAATGGGTTAGGTTAAGTTGATTAAAATAATTAATTCTGATGAATTGATTGAAAGACATTCTGTATGAGATATTTTTGGGATATCGAGGGAAATATGGTCAAGTTTTCAGTGTTCAGAAACTAATATTTAGAAAAATTGAAGGAGGAACTTATTTTGACGGTAGAAATATGGCTTTTTAATGGCAGAAATAATCGGATAAAACTAAGTGTTTTTGTTCAGAAATATCGTGTTTTTAACATTCTGGCTCAAATGAGAAATAAGGTTACTACTTGAGTATTCCCGAAATGTATCAACTCAATTTCAATCGAAAAATATGAACTTAAACGTGTATTAGACGTGTGTTCATTGGGATCTTCGCCTCCATTCTCCCAACAAAACCGTTCCTTCGGTCTGAAACAAAGACAATCCGTATACATTTCCGCCAAAAACCCCACACGCCCCCACTCTAATGTACGCGATTTTTCACCCGTAAAGAATGCAGAAACACGAAATAGGAAATAAGAAATCCCCGCGGCATGCTCCCCGCCCAGAACAAACGACGTTCGAATTGTGTCGCAGCCGAGGGCGCACATATTAAATCGGCCTGTTTCTACATATTAATCGAGCGACCAGTCCAGACCGGGACGTTTTCCATCCATCTTGTCAGGGTCCAAGGGCCCAAATGAGGAATTTTGCGGAGGAGACTCACGCTTATCGTACGGCGAACAATAAAAGGACTAATTTAATAGATTGCACCGTTGGCGATGGGAGGCTTAAGACAAAAACCCCCATATCAGTCACTTTCCGATGCGCATTGTCCACTTGGTGGCGTTCGTCGGTCCCCTTATATGTTTGTTGAATGGAGCAACATACCAGGCTACGTGCGTATTAGTGTGTGGTGCTGATGATTTCATTAATTCTCCGAAATATCATCAGAGCATTTGTTCAAGTCACAATTAGAAGAACATTCGTTGACTGTGAAGTATAACTCGGTAGCGTTTTGTGCCCTCCGAACAACAGCTTGAACATTTCTTGAGTTGGATGCAATATGAAACTGCCCTCAGGAGTCTTCAGGAGGAAAGCTGTCGTTGTCAAAGATTCAGATCTTTCTAAATCGATCCGAAGAACATCTCGAAATGAGAGAATTTGCTATTTTGACGGGGCCTCTTTAATGCTGAAAAAAATGGCAGATTATGAGGTTCTTCAATTTCATTCACATAGCGATGATTTCGTGCCTTTTACATTGGATGAATACCAGACGAAATCTTCTTCCATAACTCAAAGAAACTCTCACAATCTTCTTCTTCTTCTCGTGTTGCGCCCTTCATTGGCCGAACGTAGGCCTTGTGGCCCATTGTTCATACCGCATTTATGTATTACTAGAGAGACTCAGACCCGAAGGCACGCCGACAAGAATGTTAAATCTTTGTGTCCAGGAATGTCCTGTTGAGTTTGTGAAATGACTCTTTCAACTTCATAATCTTTCTGACAACTACTGACAACTAAAATTGTTGTATATAACTAGATTAAATATGAACTATGAACATTATCATAATATAGATCCAACATCCTCCGGCCTAAGGAAGTTGTGTATACTTTAGTGTTCCTTCAAAATTCGACGATACTGCTTCAATCTCTGAACCCACTCCAAATACTCTCTCTTTCCCTCAACACTCCTAAATTTCACTTCTGAATCTTGCTGGTCGATTTCGTATATCTTCTCAGTGTAGCAATGGTGCTTTTGGTGTGTTTTGGACCTATGCCTTCTTTCTGCACCTTCATGTTGGTGCTTCTCCCGATGTTCATACCAATTTTTATTAGCCTCATACTTTAACCTAAACTGTTTGTCATAAATTTCCTGGAAAATATCTTTGAAACGTCCATCATATTTCTTGAGGATAGTGTTTTCAGTGTTCCAACACTTTGGATAACCCCTTTCCAAGGCGACTTGGAAAGATGAATGTGTAACAATTGATTCATCAGTATTGAACATTCCCATTGCAACACCAGGTCCCATATAAGTACTGACTTCATATTCGATTACCTCACCTACTTCAGGTGTGAATACCATTTCCAACTTCTCTGCTGATGGCACCACAAAAGCTTTATACTGATCATCATGAGCATGATGACCAGTAATAATTGGTTTATTCCAACCTGTGACTAACGTAGATCTTCTCGAAGAAACATCTGACAGATCCTTTATTTCTTCTTCGATCTCAATAATTTTATTGCGTAATAATTCTTGCTCCTTGAATTCTTTTATTAATTCGTCTATATTTAGTGGTTCTTCCGACCTAAAAATTTCTTCTATTTTATTATCAAGTTCGAATATTCTGTTTGCCTTATCGTCAATTATTCTTTTCCATATTTTACTCGTGTATTCATCCTTGGTCCCAGAACTGGAACGTACATCAGTATATATCTTCTTAATTTCAGTTCTCAGGCTTTCCCGATATAACTGCCAACAAAGCAACATAATCCTGGCAGGATCGCCAAATGTTAAATCTATGTGTCCAGGAATGTCCTGTTGAGTTTGTGGCCTGTTTTATGGACCAAGGAAAGAAATGACTGTTTCAACTTTATAATCTTTCTGACAACTACAATTGTTTTATATAACTAGATTAAATATGAACTATGAACATTATCATAATATAGATCCAACAAAGAATGCCGCGTGCCGATGAGGTCCCTTTCACCATACAGATGGAAGGTGTAGGGTTTCCTAGGTGTGTTAACGTCAATACAGATAGATTACCGCACGTGAACAGTATATGTTCCGCCGTTTCATCCGTGTTCCTGCACCAACGCACAGGGAACCAGAGACTATTGCTTCCTCTCGAGAATCAAGAGTTTTTTGACCTCCGGCTTTGAAGAAGGCCCCTTGATATAGAGCCTCGAGTCTCGACTGCCTGAGATCCGATCTCTTGTTCCACCCAGAGGAGAATTTAATCTTAGCAAATGTTGAAGCATCTATAGGCTCTTCACCATAGGCCTCGGCTGAAGAAGAGGGCTGAGGCTTCCAGAATCATCAGCAACGTAAAACCGCCGAAGAGCAAAATAACGCTCTGTGACTCCTAAAAGGTGTATTCACACACGGATCTGAGAACACAAACGGTGTTTTCGACTGTATCAAATAGAGAAATCTAAGAGTACAAGAATAAAATGATCACGAAGGAAGAGACTCTGGCAGTTCATAGTGCATAGTTGCCTACCATCTGCAATACCGAAACTTAATCTGTGGTAAGACGTGGTGATGAACCGACGGACGACGACGGTGGTGGAGCTCGATCTACTGCTCCATCCGGTAGCATCGTCAATTCGGAGCGGTCAATCGTTTGGTTACCACAGAGATATCTCTGAAGATGTCTACTGTAGGTGTAGGAGTGTTACTGTGTTTATTCGAGAAATTTTGTTGTGGGGCTTCACTCCGAAGTTTTTTTTCTGGAGCTACAATGAAGGTGAAATCGGAACATTTTTCTCACGGTGAAAGAACGACTTATCAAAAAAAGTCCAACACGATCCTAGCCTTGGTCTTTGATGACTTCCAACTTCACTTCTCGCTTGATCTCAAGAAGAGCAAGCTGTAGATGAAACATTTCAATTACCCCAGTTAACCAATGTTCATCAGATTATGTGTCGAGAAAGCTCAAATACAATGGTAACTGAAGGAGTTACATCCCGAGAGCAACAGCTCTCCTCGCTACCCTCATGATCAGAGAAGGCAAAGGTGACTCCGTTCCATCATCTACAGGTTATTCTGACTGACTTCCCCTGCCCCCAGGATTCGTACGCCGCACCGTAGGACGATTGTGCCGGCCGCAATATACCTCTTCTCCAGCCCTGAAGTAAAGCAAAACTTAATTTAACTAACCCCTAGAGCGGACCAGGGGATTGCTGGTGGAACTGGACGACCTGAGGGACGACGACTCCCGAGCTGGACGTCTCTGGCCAACAATTAAATTATTTATGCCTTTGGTCAACTGGTACCTATAGGAAACATAATAGAAAACAAACTTAATTACATACGTTTGCCGGTTAAGAACAAGCCTACTGTGCGAATGATGTTGAATTAGCAATTGTGAAACATTCAATTTATGAATTATTAGTGGGAGGGCCTCGTGGCGTTCTTCCTTTGTTTCCTGCCCGTCGTTGGCGTATTTCGAAACGCAGATCAAGAGTTGTAGGATCGGATATGAGGCCAACTTCTTGCATTATTTTTTATGTCAATATGGTAAACATTTTAAAACTTACACCAACGTGAACATAAACAGAAATTAGGATCATTTTGACCTTCTAATACTAGTTAGTTTGAACTACGCCTAAGAGGCCCCGTATATAGATGATGAAGAGATCTACAGCCATGTTATAGCGCCGTCTGACGGATGTGGCCACCAAAAATTGAATAACCTACATCGTTATCAAATAGTGGTTCTGAATCTATATATATATATAAAATAAAGATGTTGGTTACACCATTTATAACTCGAGATCGGATGGACTGTTTGTTATGAAACTTCATATATGGATTCGTCTACGGTCTGGTTATTATAAAATACAATAAAACTTTGAAAGAATCGGTGAAAATTTTACTTATACAGGAAATGCTTTTCCTCCTTTTGAGTAAGGCCACTAGATGTCGCTACAGTTACAGTTACGCTACCGCCAATTCGTTTGTACTTCATTTGGTATTCTCCGCGTTAGATGGCGATATAAACAAATAGTGTGTACAGTGACTATATTTCCTCTATAGTCACTGTGTGTAATTTGAGTTGCCTACAACTCTGCGCTGTTGGGCAAAACCAAAATGTCTTAGCGTAGGAGTACAGATGTCTAAATTGATTAGATTTTGTTGAGATATGAGGAAAGTTTCGTTCTTACCACTTCAGATGGCGCTATTCACACATTATGACTGATGATTATTAGTTATTTTCATAGTTTTATTTATTCCAAATAACGTAATTGTGAAGGTACTATATTTGACATTATCACAATTAAATGGCGATGAATTTGTTGAAGCTTTCGCGGCCATCGATTGATGTCATCTGTTCTTTTTTCGAGCATTTCGGTCGTCGTCGTTTGAAATGGTCGAAAAAAGAACTGAAGAACATATGACATCAATTACTGTGTAATTTACATAGGGCTTATAGTACCATGAAAGACTATTAACAGATCCAGAAGCGGGTGAATATCACAGTGAATTTGCATCGAAATGTCAAGTAAATTGGATTTTGGCGATGAGTTCTAATCGTGAGATGTCCATTCTCATCTTTTATCATAATTTTCAAAATGTTTTTGAATTTCTGTTTGGGTAATAAATATATTTGCGGAAATAACTGAATCCAAAATTGCCATTATTAGTGATTGACATATGACATATTATTTTTGTGTATCTGTTCTGTGTGATAGCTCATATCCATGGAAAACTTCGACAGTTCAAAAATCAGAGAACCAAGCCGTTGATCTCCGATCACCGGTGATTACGATTTGTGAAATCCACCGTAAGTATCATTTAGGCGTAATAAAGTTCGCCAGGCCAGCTAGTTATAAATAATTTACAAATTGTATGGACGATCCTTGGAGAAGTCGCAGAGTCCTTCTGTAGTCATCTGACGGCTCTCTAGCCAGTTTTCATCATACGCTCCAGCCTTTTGTTTTCTCGGGCGGGCGTGACCCCCTGCCCGTCCCGTTCGAAACGTTTTCGTGAGCGTTTCGTAAAATTTATATTAGATTTGAGAATTTACTTACTAACTTGATTTGTATGAATTTGCCGGTTGTTTGGCGAACCGCCGTTTGTACCTTTCGGCTGCTGCTGGGCTTCTGCTCTCGCTCTCCTTTCGCCGCGTGTCTGCAGGCACCGGCTTTTAATTATGTAGTTTCGAGTATGAAAACGGCTTAAGCGGCGTAGGAATCTCCGCGGAAGACGAGGAGGTGGAATGCGCCACCCTAATCCGATAAAGGGAAATTTGGGCGATTGAAACTGGGTCTTTTGCGCTTTCCGTCTTCGGGTTCTGTTTACTGCGAGAACATTGACATTGGAAGATTCTTTCAAGGATATTTGTTATAGTAGTGAAATACCAAGGTAACACAAAGAAATCCCAAAGACAGCCCTGCGACTTCTTTTTAGGAAATTGTGACGCCTTTTGTTGATTCTTGGAGAGGTTGCTGAGAGCTCTTCATCTCCTCCAAATGTCCGCCACCATGGAACTCCCAGTACATATTCAGTATTCTTATTTATCAACTAACATCATTTCTAATTATCTCATCTGTATCACAGACTCTCTTTGATATTACGATTTTTCTAAACAATATCGAGTTTCGCCAACACTTCTACTCAACAGATGAACTTAAAGTAGTTGAGATTGAAACGAGACGAAGGTCTTTCTTCAGGTGCTAATGACACGAACTGAACACTTTCTTGTTCTTGCTATTTTCAAGATGAGTTTGAGAGCTCGCTATGTGAATTCTGGGTGCGCGCAGGATATCCCTGCGATCTCGCAAAGGGAAGTTCTTATTCTTAATGAAAACCAGAAGGTTTCATTCGTGACATCTTCGAGATCTCGCAAAAAAAAACAAATTGAGTGTGTCGCTTAGGAACAATCTCTGGGAGATCGTGATAGGAGTTCACATAAGGGTCGCAATGTAACCTCTCAGAGATCTCGCGAAGTAGTCTGTTTCCTGGGACCTGGGAAAGGCTTAAGTTTGGAGGTCACCCAGCAGTTATGGGGCCTCTTGATGCAGTTTGAAACCAGATCATTCTAATTATACTCCATTCACTTTTATAATGTATCCCGGCCGGCCATGACATTCTGACACATTTCAACGTGTATATTTTGAGAATGTTAGGTTATAGTCATTTTCCTGTCAGATAATCAAGCAACGTTGTCTTTTCTACATAAAGGTCGTAGTAATTACGTATTTATCGAAATGTTTATTTACTTTGGGAAAATAATGAATTTGAGAAAATATTCTGTGAATTCAATAATTCCAAAGGCGCGAACGTTGAAGGAACTTTTTTCTCTGTTAATACTGAAAATGAACTGCTCCACATGAGTTAGGGATATTGACTCAAATTGCAAAAAAATTTAGTAAAAATAAGATTTGTGTATGAAAATTCATAAATTAATATGATTTCAGGTTGCAGATTAATTTTAGCCTGTAGGTCTGCAGCGTATACAGGGTGGTTAAGAAAAATCGAGTAAAATAACGAAATTTTATTCCCAGAGAATTCAAGCATTTTAAGATTATCAATACAATGTATGGCCTCCACGGGCATCAATAACAGCTTGACATCTTCTTTGCATACTACCCACGAGGTTGTTGAACATTTCTAGAGGAATTTGGTTCTATAAACGGGGCAGAAGCTCTCTCAGATCATTTAAGGATTCTGGGATAGGTTGATGATTATATTATCTTCTTTGGAGCATATCCCATGCATGTTCTATGCAATTCAAATCTGGTGAGTGCGGAGGTATTGGTAAATGTGGAATACCAAGCTCCTCGCGCGCATTCTCAACTATGGCTGCACGATGCGGTCTAGCGTTATCGTCTAGAAATTGAAAAGTTTCATCAATAGCAGCATGAAAATTTGGCACAACATTCTCCCTATAGTGTGAGGCGGTCATATTCCCAGGACAAATGTGTAGATCTGTGCGCCCGTTAAAACATATCCCGGCCCAGGCCCATACCATAACACTAACCCCTCGGAATGGATGGACTTCTTGGACATAGCGACGATTACGGGGTATGCGTGGGATTGTCCATACCCTTATTCTTCGAGAATCTGAAAATCGTCCATATCTCGATTTATCAGTGAATAGGACACCACGCCATTGTTCGTTCCAATTGATATGTTGCCTTGCCCATTCCAGTCTTTGACGCTTATAGTCACGTGTTAATGGAACTCCTCTTCATTGACGTCTAGAACCTAGATTCACCTCTCTCAAACGTCGTCTGATGGTTTCGATGGAAACTTGCACCCCATCTGCATTTTGAAGAGTATTCCGTAGCATTCTCCACGTAGATGTAGGGTTTCTTCTCGCCGAAACGTTGATGAAACGATCCTGAGCAGGTGTTGTTTTTCGTCGCCCACCAAGCCTTGGTCTTTCCAACACGAAACCTGTCTTCCTGAACCTATTCCAAAGACGAGATATCACACTTTGGCTGACTTGGAGCCTTTCCGCTAAAACAACCTGAGTTAGGCCACCCTGTAGCATTCCGACAGCCCTATTAGTCTCAGCTTTTGTTAATTTACGTCTTGGCATTTTCAGAAAACTCGTTTCAAATCGAAGCCGTTGATAAACTGACTTCATTTCGAAATAAGAACATTCATGAAGCATATGCAAAGAACCAAACTTCAGAAAAAAAGCGACCAGATCGACGAAATGTCTCATACTGATTTTTATTGGGTGGATTCAAGTTTTTATTGAGTTTCAAATGATTTTACAGCGATTTTCTCGAAGATTACATACTTTTAAAAACGATTGAATACGATATCCCTAACTCTTGTGGAGCAGTATATTTCACGTATATTAACATGGTTGGAAGATTCAGTTATGCTATTGTCTTGCATGGAAATCAAGAATCGTGTGTTGAAATTTTACTGGAAAATAATGGACAGAATAGTCAGTTACTTTGTGATTGATCAAACTTTGACATTTCGCCTATAAAATCTCCCGATTTGCAGAGATCTACCCATAAGGATAACTACCTGATAGGTAGATCTAGGGGCTCTACTAATCAAAAAACTCAAACGAAAAAGGTATAATAATATTATGATAGAAATCTTCGAATTCAATAAACCCATCAAATTATCCAATCCCGAAAGCAAACTCCGAAAAGAATCATCCCGCAAAGTGGATCGCTCAATATTCGAGAAATGACGCCTCCGAGTCGAAAGAGCGACAACCGAACATCGCCTCCTGCCGCCCCCGTCTCTCGTTTCGCGCCAAATAAATTCACCCCAATCCCTCCGAAGGCAATGAATCGACATCGAACGGTCGTAAAAAGTCGGAAACGCTTGTAAAATACCCCATTTTCCAATAAACTGATATCAATAGCTACCTGTTGAGCGTCGAGCGAGCGAGCGCTCGACGCCGAACGCGAGGGGTGAAAAAATCCGGGCGATCGCGTCCCGTCCCGGATGATTTCCGCGCGTTTCCGATCGCTCCGGGACCGGGATACCGATATGTTTTCTTTTTCGAACCGAAGGGGCGGGATTTGTTTGGATTTTTCGTTTCGACGCCTCGGCGGCGGCGATTTGTATCGGACGCGGGAGAATTGGCGGTTGCGGATTGCCGGTGGTGTTAAATTATGGTGAAGGTCTCTTGGGGAGAGGGATGGACTGATGTACCAATTTTTTTCACCGTAAGAATTGAAGAGGAAATGTATATAAGAGATAGAAAAAATTCCACAAAGTACACACAGAAGGAATGGTGAAGAGTTTTCCAATAAGAGTTGTTTTTTTTTGCATTTCTTTTTTATTTATTTAATGATTTCTCACATAAACCCTTAACCAAATTTTTTACATTGCTGGTTACATGGCCCAAAATCAACAATTTATATTCAACAATAACGTACGAGGATATATTGAAAAATTCTTAGCCTACTAAAGAAACAAACAAAATTTCAATGTTAAAATATTTTATTACTCAACATATTCTCATCTTAATTGAATTTATTACAGCGAACCTGCAACGTCTCTAGACCTTTCAAAAAAAATGTTTCTTCTTGCTCTGCAAACCAGTCCTCAACAGCTTTTATTACCACCTTATTGGAAGAAAATTTACGACCTTTCAAACTTTTTTTCAGTTGAGGAAAGAGATGATAGTCGGACGGAGCCAAATCTGGTGAATAAGGGGGGTGTTCTAGTAATTCTAACCCCAAATCACGATTTTTTTGCATTGCAACATAATATTAGTGTTGTCCAGTAAAAACAAAACCCCTTTGGATAGCTTTCCGCTCCTTTCTCTTTAATTTTTTCCAGTAGAGTGGTCAGTAATGTCGAATAGTAATCTCCAGTTATTGTTCTACCCTTATCCAAAAAAGCAATCATGATTACTCCATGGCAATTCCAAAAAACTGAAGCAAGAACTTTTCCAGCAGATTTTTTGACACGAAACTTCTTAGGTCTAGGAGAAACAGAGTTTCGCCATTCCATCGATTGTTGCTTTGTTTCTGGATCGTAGAAATGTACCCAAGTCCCATCCATAGTAACAATTCGGTTTAAGAAGCCTACATCGTTTTCAAATCGAGCACAGATCGAACGCGATGCTTCTACTCTTGCACGCTTGTGGTCAACATTCAAACATTTGGGGATTCATTTTGCAGAAATTTTTCTCATGTCCAAATTGACGTGAACTATATGATGAACGCGTTCGTATGAAATCTTCAGTGCGTTAGATATCTGTTTTAGCCCAATTCGATGGTCTGATAAAATCATGTCATGAACTGTATCGATATTTTCGGGGACTGACACAGAAACTGGCCTTCCCGATCGGTCATCATCTTCAATGGAAAATTTACCTCTTTTGAGGCTTGCAGTCCAATTTTTCACGGTCGCATACGAAAGACATCGATCACCAAGGATATTAAGCGTATCTTCGTAAATCTGCTTACCTCTTAACCCTTTTAAATACAGGTACTCGATGATGGCTCTATACTTCAATTTTTCGATTTTCACAATTTCGGTGGACATCTTTTTTTTTATTGCGTAACTCTAATTTACTTTTTTGACGTCGAACTCTACACTGACACTTCTAATAAGTTATTGTTCGTTGATATGGTATCGCAATATTTTGTTTGTGCATGGAACTGGTCTAGGCTAACTAGATATCAATACATCCTCGTAAATCCTTAATACATAATACAAATAGCAAGTGTATTGAAACAAATAAAATTTTCATCAAAACAAATATGTTTTCGTCAATCCAATGCTTCGATGTATTGCTCGTGCTTACGACGAATTATTGTACCAGCAACTATATTTCCCCGTATGTATACCAGGACACTCGCATAATATAACGATGTATTTTGAGCCCTTAGTATCCTGATGTAATCATTTTCTATACTTTTAGCGTTTCTCACGTTAAAATTGTGGCATTCATTGACATGTTTTATTGTCAAGTTGGATTTTAGAAGTTCATTCTTGATGTTGTAGATGAAATGAGTGATAGTGATAGTTCATGCGTAAAAAAAAGTGATCGAATAAACTTCAAAACGAAAAGACGGACCTATAGAATTCCCCAATTTTCAAAATTCTCAGGTAATAAGCCTACAGAAGACATTTAAATAACTTTTTGCACAACTTGAAATACTCCAGTAGGAAAATGTGGTACTATTACGAAACTTGTGTCACAGTTGAACCAAAAGAACTAACCCCATTCACAAAGTTAAAAAAGAGTAAATAGAAATTAGCATTGGCAACGTCCCTGAGAATTATTCGACACTTAACGAGATTTAAGTAAAAAAACTTGATAAACCTAAATCATGACCAACCGAGATACATTATAAAAGTGAATGAAGTACACAGGAATCGAGGAGCTGCCAGTCTGTCAAACCAACTTGTCAACGGAACATCAATTACAACACCTCGATTCCTGTCCACTCAAGGATATCGATCAGATTCTCTTTCAGTCCATTCGAAACGCTTTCCAATAGCTCATCACCAACCATCCTCTTTCCGGAACAAATGAAAAACCCCATCAACTCCGTGTACATCTCCCGTCCGACTACTTAACGTACTTTTCCGCCCCCGACACGCCGTATACATTAGCCGAGTCCGTTGTTCCCATCGAGAAATATCCATCAAAAACCAATCGCTCCACTTATCCGTTTTTCGCTGTCATTTCGCCACCGCTTTCCCATTGTTCGCGCCCGTCGAACAAGTAGGCGATGCCCGATTGCCCGGTCGCGTCGATTGTTTTTGCGTTTTAATCCCCCGCCGTTGATTGACGTACGTAACGAATGGCAGGATTGTTTGATTTGCCGTTGAACCGCTTCTGTACGCGTACATCATCGGGTACTAGAGAGGAGATCGAAGCGTCCGATGGCGTTGCGTTTCTTGCGTACGGGCAAACACGGCGCGTTTGATTGATGCAATTTTTAATGATAGAGCGGCTCAGTTGTTCGCGGTTGTTTGAGCTTCATTTGTTCGGCGGGCGCGTTTTGTTCCGACACCGGCGGTCTAATTGGGATTTTTGATGTTTGATTTATCGGCGCGAACGGGGAGATGTGGATGCTCGAATTGCGTAGGATTGACGGATTCGAGTCCGAGTGACGTTTGCGGATTGGGTTTGGGTAGGTGGTGAAAAATTCATGTAAATACGGTGTTAAGGTCTTGATTCGCGTGATACGCCTACGGGTTTTGATCTCTGTCATATTGGCGTTGAAAACAACTTCGTACTGCATATTTCTCGCAGGAAACATTATCAGAAGGAAAACTAATTTTGGTAAAAATATTTCGACATTTTTCGGAAGAATGGAGTAAGTTATGTCAGAGATGGACTAGCAAAGATCTAATTTTCGAAGTACACCACTGGTGTTACAACCACAGCAGGATAATGACAAAACGTTTTCTGGCTGGTTAGCCTCCACCAGTGCCACATAACCCTTAGTGCGGTAGCAACCAAGTGGAATGGCAGAACTTATATTACTCCCTAGCAGGAACACTTGAGTACAGTATAGATTTGAACCTCAACTTAGCCCCACATGTCATGCAAGTCAAGCTCTTACATTTGGGCAAAAAAAAATTTGGATATCATCTCACGATGGCGCTCGCCAATTATCTTCGAAGAAGTACGGTCCAATGATGCCACCAGCCCATAATCCTCAAGAAACAGTAACTTTTTTTGAGTGCATTGGTAGATCTTGTAATGCTTGTGGCTGATCTTCACTCAAAAATCGGCAATTCCGCTTATTAACGTATCCATTGAGTCACAAATGAGCTTCGTCGCTGAACACAATATTTTGATAAAAAAGTGGATTATCCGCCAACTTTTCAAGAGCCCATCCACCAGAATTTATGCGCTGTGGTAGGTCGTTCGGCTTCAATGCTTGCACCAGCAGTATATTTAAAGGAGTCACATCTGAATCCTCAAGCGAAATTATTTACTTTGTTGAGAAACAGAGGGCCAATTGCTGTGAACGGCGCCGAATCGATAGTTGATGGTCATCACTAACACTGGCTGATACAGCTGCGATATTTTCTTCAGAATTTTCTCAACAGAGCACGAGTTTTGGTAATAAAATGCAGAGATTTGCAAGCTTTGTTCGTTTGTAAGACGATTCATGCGAGAGCTGTCAAAATCAGTGTTGCAAAAAAAATTGATGAAAAATCACCCGTTATAAGTCGTCAGAAGACCAAATATACTGCTCCACAAGAGTTAGGGATATCGTATTCAATCGTTTTTAAAAGTATGTAATCTTCGAGAAAATCACTGTAAAATCATTTGAAACTCAATAACAACTTGAACAGATCCAATAAAAATCAGTATGAGACATTTCGTCAATCTGGTCGCCTTTTTTCTGAAGTTTGGTTCTTTGCATATATGCTTCATGAATGTCCTTTTTTTGAAATGAAGTCAGTTTATCAACGGCTTCGATTTGAAACGAGTTTTCTGAAAATTCTAAGACGTAAATTAACAAACGCTGTGGCTAATAGGGCTATCGGAATGCTTCAGGGTGGCCTAACTCAGGTTGTTGTAGCGGAAAGGCTCCAAGTCAGCCAAAGTGTGATATCTCGACTTTGGAATAGGTTCAGGGAGACAGGTTCCGTGTTGGAAAGACCAAAGCTTGGTGGGCGGCGAAAAAAAACACCTGCTCAGGATCGTTTCATCACCGTTTCGGCGAGAAGAAACCCTACATTTACGTGTAGAACGCTACGGAATACTCTTCAAAATGCAGATGGGGTTCAAGTTTCCATCGAAACTATCAGACGACGTTTGAGAGAGGTGAATCTAGGTTCTTGACGTCCATTAAGAGGAGTTCCATTAACAAGTGACCATAAGCGACAAAGACTGGAATGGGCAAGGCAACATATCAATTGGCACGATCAATGGCGTAGTGTCCTTTTCACTGATGAATCAAGATATGGACGATTTTCAGATTCTCGAAGAATAAGGGTATGGACAATCCCACGCATACCCCGTAATCGTAGTCCAAGAAGTCCATCCATTTCGAGGGGGTAGTGTTATGGTATAGGCCGGGATATGTTTCAACGGGCGCACAGATCCGCACATTTGTCCTGGGAATATGGACCGCCTTACACTGTAGGGAGCGTGTCATTGACAATGTTTTGCCAAACTTTCACGCTGCTATTGGTGAAACTTTTCAATTTCTAGACGATAACGCTGGACCGCACCGTGCAGCCATAGTTGAGAATGCTCGCGAGGAGCTTGGTATTCCACATTTACAAATACCCCCGCACTCACCAGATTTGAATTGCATAGAACATGCATGGGATATACTCAAAAGAAGATTAAATAAACATCAACCTACCCCAGAATCCTTGAATGATCTGAGAGAGCTTCTGTCCCGTTTATGGAACCAAATTCCCCAAGAAATGTTCAACCACCTCGTGTGTAGTATGCAAAGAAGATTTCAAGCTGTTATTGATGCCCGTGGAGGCCATACATTGTATGATAGTCTCAAAATGCTTGAATTCTCTGGGAAAAAAATTTCGTTATTTTACTCCATTTTTCTTAACCACCCTGTATACGCTGCAGACCTACAGGCTTAAATTAATTTGCAACTTGAAATCATAAGTATTGATATAAATTTTCATCACAAAAATCTTATTTCAACTATTTTTTTTTGCAATTTAGTCAATATCCCTAACTCATGTAAAGCAGTCTATTCGAACAACAGCGGAAATTCGCGAAAGGCGAAGTTTAAATTCAATAGTTCGAAATTCGCTGGTAAAAACCGATTATCCCCTAATTCCTTCGATTATCTGCGACTGACAGCCGCCGAAAACGAAACAATCCCTTCCTCATTTTCGATTCATTGACTTCCTTTCGACGACTTATCCCCCTCCGAAGTGTCTCCCGCAAAAATTCCCTGAAAAATGAGGAACGGATCCGGTTAACTATTTTCCGGGGAAATAAATCGTAACGAATTCATCAGAGGGAAAATGCCCGTTTTCTCGGCGTCCCATTAGGGCCGCGGAAAGCCCGAAAATTTGAATAAATCAATACCGGGTGGCAATAAATCCGACATTCGATAAGTGAGCCGAAACGGTTTTTGCCGTCTCGGGGAAAGGGGGCCGCGCCGCTAAAGGGGTACGTTTTCCCGGTTATATTTCTTACTCTCGGGCAGGAAATTAACGGCACTATAGATCTTGGGCGACAAAAACCGGCTACCGGGGCTTAAAATATGGAGTCGGAACATCTTGGAGGAATGAGGTAGGTATTTGGGGGGCTGAAATTAATGATTAAATAATACAGTGCGGAGAAGCTGGCGATTGGGGATGGGATATTAATTCCGAACGTTTGAACTCTGCTCATTTTCGGGTTGGTCGCTGATATAGGGACTTCTTGTTTTGTTGCCTACACATAACTTGAGTTTCTTAACCGAAATCAATCGGTGTTTGAGCAAAATTATTCACGATTCATGATTTGAAAAATTATAGAGGACTCGAAATGATCGTTTTAAAATAATTATGATTCTCATCGAAAATTATAAAAATTATTTCCCTGAAATGCCTAATTTCAATCAGATTCTTCTTGAAATTCTATTTTATTTCAATGTAACGGGTGATTTGTTAACTATTTTTTTTGCAATACTGATTTTGACATCCAGAAAGAGTTACTGTTTGTTGCGAATTATGGGCTGGTGGCATCATCGGATCGTAATTATTCAAAGATGATGCGAATCGTAACGTAACTGTGAATGGTGAGCGCTTTTGTGAGATGATATCCGACTGTGTTTGGCCCAAAATTGAAGAGCCTGACATGTTGTTTCAACTAGACGGTGCCGCACGCCAAACAATGAACTAATTTGACTATAAGCAGATAGACAATTTCAGGCTCAGAAGCGGTCAACATTTGCATGGAATAATCCCCAAAAATTGAATTTTATTGACCGTAGGTACTATCGATTAAAATAAATATTCAATGCATTTTTTTTAATTTTGTTTCTAGTTTCTTATAGCTGTTAAAAATTCACCAATAACAACCAACTCATGTTAGTAGCTGCTGTCATGTGCTGATCATCATCTACACATACAGCTAGACTTCTCTAGAAACTAATCTCCAAATTACTGAGGTGTTTTTTTTTGTGCTTTTTCTAAGTTTTTCTCATTTTAGTTCATCTAAAATTTTCTCATCTCATTCTAGTGCAATAATAAGTGCTTCTTATTTTATAAAATTACTAGCTGGCCCGGCGAACTTTGTTCCGCCTGAATTATACTTAAAAGTTGTATAAACTTACCATTGCTTTTTTTTTCAAGCAGGAAATAAATTAGGCAAAATTAAAGTTCAAAATATACAAAATTTTGACAATTTTGTGATTCACATGGAAAGAATTCTCTTTATTTAAGCGGTACCTAATTGTTGAACATATAACTTTTTGTTTTTAATTGTTGTACAGTTCTCTTTTAGCAGTACCTCATGGGACTGTGAATAGCAGGAGTATAATCCATATTATACTTTTCCTCTAATATGAATCAAAATGTCAAGAATATGAACAAAAATTATTCCTTTAAAGAACTTTCGACTATTAACACAGCCCATCGACCAGAATTAAAAAATCAGTCATTTGTTAATAGCCTAACCTGAAGTGGCAAAAACAAAACTTTTCTAATATTCTCAAAATCTAATCAGTGGTCACACCATTATTTTAGACATCTTAGCTATGCTGCTAAGCTCAAAATAAAATAATGGTAAACATATCAGTTGGTGGTCATTCGACCAGATCAAATTAGGCAACCCATGAAACATTATTGCATATCATAGGTGAAAGCCCGATGAGCAAACGTTTCAAAATTATTGACGCTTACAATACTGTCTCTGTGCGAACAGAAACACGAATATAATATGTCAATACTAATTATGGGCAATTTTGGATTCAGTTATTTCCGCAAATATATCTATTACCCAAACAGAAATTCGAAAGCATTTCAAAAATAAAGAAAAAAGATGAAGATGGCCAACTGACGTTTGAAACTGATCGTCAAAATCAGATACTTGATCTTTCGGTAAAAATTCACTGTTCCACCAACTTGAGATGTGTACCCGCTTTTTGATCTGGCAATGTACTTCCATGTTACCATGAGTTCTATGCGAATCACATATCGCCATCTAACAGCGGTAATGTCAACCTACGACCAAGTACAGTGACTTGTCTATTCACTGTACGACTACGCATTAACGGTAGCGACACCTAGAGGCCTTATTCAAAAGAAGGCAAAGCATTTCCTGCATAAGTAAAACTTTCATCAATTTTTTCGAAGTGTTATTGTATTTTATAATAACCAGACCGTATACGATTCCATAAATGAAGTTTCATAACAAACAGTCCATCCGATCTCTAGTTATAAATGGTGTAACCAACATCCTTCTTTTATATATACAGGGTGAGTCTTTGACTTGTACATATATTTTAACTGTAGATTCCTCTCATCAAACGAAACATTTTTTACCCATACCATTTTTCAAAATTCGGTTTCGTTTGGAAGATACAGGGTGTCAAAAATCCATGAAATTAACACTATTCTTTCCATATATTCGGAACCGATATTTCGAATGAACTGAATTTTGGTTGATTGTTTACTCTATTCATGGTGTATATTCCTCAATTGAAACTTATTTCATATTTCTACTGGTAAAAAAGTTACAGTACAGTCGACTTATAAATTCACGCAAAAATACTATAAAACCACTTGAAAAAGATGAACGGTTCACGTTTTCGAAAGAATTAATTATTTTAGAAAACAAAAGTATTCTTATATTTTTTCAATAACACGCGTCGTTCTCAAGTTATTCCTAATTGTATAAGATTGAATTAGAGGAAAAAATCATGAATTTCAAGAATAACCTGAATCCTGTCCTGAGTCAAATCTCATCGAATGTGATTTTTCTCTGGCCTCTCAACAAGTTACCAACGTTGTCAGAATGTTTTTCAGCTTTGTCAAGACTAAAATCTCTATGATGAAAAAAGTTGGATGTAGAGATATGTGATAATAAAATTCCACAATCGTGGGACATAAAATTATTCATTTTATATGCAGTTTCTATTTGAAATTCATTGTTACCAGTCCTTCAGCAAAATATCTATCGAAACAATATAACTCGACACCAGAACGACACTAATAATATTACATCAATTCACTGAGAGTCATTTACATAATCATCACCTGTTTGCTTCATTCTCTGTAAATAAATAAAGCGTGAAATTTGTTTATGCCGTGCTATAACGTTTTAGGTTGGACTGGTTGGAGCACAGAGCATCGCGGTTACATCTACGGCCTTCTGAAGGGAAGAGTGGCCTACTCTTAGACAAAGGGTCTAAGGGCCTACTCTTCCCTTCAGAAGGCCGTGGATGCATGGCAACTGAAATTAGGAACGTAGCGCTATATTGGCGATAGGGGACGTACTGCTTTCTTGAGTTCGCATTGTTTGAAGAGAAAATCGGCAATCTGGCATCGTCTTCTCTATAGTTCTGTGCTATATCACAGAGAATGTGGTAAGCTTATGTCATTGACCCTGAATCATATGACTTTGGTTAATGGAGTTAGGATAGGTTAGTGAAAAACCATTTTTTATGCGATCGTTTTAGAATATCGAGGAAAATATGAACAAATTATTGGTGTTTACAAACTAATCTTCAGGAAAATCGAAGGAGGAACTTATTTTGATGGGAGAAATATAGCTTTTCAATTGCCGAAATGATCGGACAGAACTGAGTGTTTTGTTAGGAAATATCGTGTTTGTAACATTCTTATTCAAATAAGGTCAGTGCTTGAGTATTTTCTAATTGTATCAACCAGAATATTTAATAATCACCTCAATTTCAATCGAAAAGTATGAACTTTGAGGTGTTTGCAGAGAATTGATCCAGGCACGCATTAAGCTCAACTTTTTTTTTCAAATGGCTATATCTCTTTAACAGAGCCGAATTCGGAAAAATGGAAAATGAAAAAAAGGTTTCCTTTAGCATCAAGAATCTACAGTTAAAATATATGTACAAGTCAAAGACTCACCCTGTATAGATGAAGATGATAATTCCTGATTTCATGTCCACGTAATACTCGTAATGTCAATCCAGGTTCCGCAAATGTCGAAAATTCCCCCACGGGAGAAAGAAAAGAATCAAAAGCCGAAAAATCACCCCTTTCAGGAACAGATTCGTCCCTCCTCTCGTCGAACGCCATAAGCGAAGGGTTAGGGAGACGTTCGCCGCATAATATCTCACCTACTCCACCCCCGTCCCTTTTTCTCGAATTGAAGATGCCCTAATAACAATAATTGAACCAAAAAATCACCCTTCATCTGCCAAATGTATTAGAATTTACGTTTCTCCGAAGAGCGATATCCTTCTACTAATGTGTCTCTTCGAAACGGGGGTAGAACTCGTCGAAACAAAGGGAAAGGGTTGCAGAAACCGCCGATCTTATAATCGTGACAGGGAGGGATCCCCGAATTTTATAATACATATATCCCAGTTGGCTATGACATTCTGACACATTTCACCCTGTATATGTCGAAAATGTTTGGTTATAGTCATTTTCCTGTCAGATAACTAAGCAACGTTGCCTTTTCTACATAGAGATGGGAAACGAATTTGAGAAAATATTGTGTCAATTCAATAATTCCAAGGACCTGACGAATGTTGAAGAACCTTTTTTCTCTGTTAATACTGGAAATTTTTCACGTACATAAATATGATTGGAAGATTCAGTTATGCTATTTATTTATCGAGTGTTGAAATTTTACTGAAAAATAATGGACAGAATAGTCCGTTACTTTGTGATAGTTCATTCGAAAAAAGAATGAAAGTACTTGAATAACTCGACAGAAAAACTTCTAAACGAACATACTGACCTCACTTTTAAGAATTCTCAAGAGATAAGACATTTAAATACCTTTTTGTACAACTTGAAATACTCAAGTATGAAAATGTAGTAGTACTACTGTGTCACAGTCAAACCTCAAAAGAACTAACTCCATTTGCAAAGTAGAGAAATAGTATAAATAGAAATTAGCATTGGCAGCGTCTCTGAGACTTATTTGACACTTCACGAGTAGCAACCTGCGTCAGTTTTAAGTGAAACAACTTGATAAACCTAAATGTTGGCCAACTCGGATACTCTATAAAAGTGAATGAAGAATAAATATTTTTTTTGAATTGCTTCGAATCAGAAGATGCTTGCTTTATATATCTTCATTCACTTGACTACGACAGAAGAAAGCTTTGGTATTGAGTTATTTACACCCGGACAGCGTCAACTAAAAATTAACTTCGCTGCTCTCATGATGGCTAGAATAAGATCGAAACCTTATTATTATTCAATGGAGTCGATTGGCTGGACAAGCTTCCTTGTGTAAGACGGCGAGGACTCTACCAATCTTTTCGCTTGTTTTAGTCCTGGAGATCATTTCCAGAGGAGCGTCAAGATTTGCATCTCCCAGTGCTCTAACCCTGCCTCAGAGTGATCCTTTTCAAAACCACAGAAGGATTCAGGTCCAACAGGTTCAACCTTTGATGCACTTATCGTAAGTGCCCTGGCACTCATAAAAGTCTCATTGTTTCCTATGGAAAGTTGTCTCATGGTATTGCCTTGATCAACAGATGTTTCTGTTCAACAATAATCGAAATTTCCTCTGTATGGCACGTCCTAATGAGTAGATGCGATTTACCTGATCAATTTGAGGTTGGTATATATTGAAAAAGAACTTCTGTTCACAACTAGGGAACAGGCATATCATTACATAATTGGCGCCCAACGTGAGGCCCGAAGAGCATCAGGGTCAATGTCATTTGCAGCCTGCGAAATATTGAACACGGTTTCAAGTCTAAATTCCGCAACCCAACCCTCAGTCCATCCCTTATCAGCCAGCAGGTTTTTCCCGATACCCAATACACATCCGAAAAAGGGGTAAGTCGCAGTTGGAAGGAGATAGCGGCGAACATAAAACAGAGAGTGGTCTTAACTTTCGTTCTACGTCGAGGGTCCCTTTCTCCCCGTCTCTCTCTCCGGATAACGGCAAGAAGCGGCGAGAAAGAGAGAAGGAGGAGACACATGTGCCAAAAAAGGGACTTAGCGTCAATGATCTCGCGAATAATTTAGGGAAACAGAAGGGTTGAAATGGGGGGATATCGGTAAAAGCAGATAAAGGGCCTGGAAGTCGGCGTAGGAGAGACCTAATTTATCGACGCTTTCTACTCGCTAATTAACACGGAAATGACTTATTGTGTCGCTTAATTCGGGGCGGGCCGTTGCGTGGAGGCAATTTTATGACTGTGTTGAAAGAACGAGGAGATGCTGGAAGACGATACAAGGTGTATTATCTTTCTTGGAGAAATTAACGTGCCGCTGCGTTGTTGCGTATACGCTTCCGGCCGCTCTCTGGAGCTTTTGGAGAATTGATCTTCGAGATATGGCATGGGAGTTTATGGTGACGATGCTCCAGCTGAAAGAACGTGTAAGAAGTGGTTTGCACAGTGGCATTTTTGATTTGGAAGACGAATAATGACTAGGAGCGCCAAAAAACGCACCATATTTCATCTGCATGTATTCAACCTATATTTTAACCGCTATTTGTAACATAACCTACCATTTCAGTATGGTTGATGAATGGAACTTAACACGTGTTTTAGTGTTACTGTTTTATCCACTGCGAATGAAGATATCGTTAACCATCTTCAGGTATTTTGATATTTTATATATAAGGTGATTTCTTAAGAGCTATAGGACATATTTTCGAAAAAAAATAACGTCAAATTCAAAAAGAGGCATGAAATCGTTTGAAGATTAGGTATGTAATGCGAATGTTTAGTGCGGCTGCGCCTTAAATGGTCGACCTGCGATTTGCATCATATTTGAAGAATTGCTGTCCAATGATGCCACCAGCCCATAATTCGCGCCGAAAAGTACCTTTTTTTGGATGCATTGGTAGGGGATCTTCAATCCAAAATCGACAATACTCCTATTTCACGTATCCATTGAGCCAAAAATGAGCTAGGTCGATAAACACAATTTTTCGATGAGAAAGTGGATCTTCCGTCAACTTTTCAAGAGCCTATTCAACAAATATTCTGCGTTGTGGCAGGTCGTTCGGCTTCAATACTTGCACCAGCTGTATTTTGAAAGGATTTACACCTAAATCCGTCCGCTAGATTTTCCACGTTGCTGAGTAACAGAGGCCAAATTTTAATTTAATAGTTCCAAAGTCATGGCGAATGCTGAGGAAAAACTTTTCTTTGTCAATATTGGAAATATTTCACGTATATAAACACAGTTGTAAGATTCAGTTATGCTATTTTCTTGTACGGAAATCAAGAATCGAGTATTCGAGTGTTCAAATTTACTGAAAAATAATGGAGAGAGCAGTCCGTTACTTTGTGATAGTTCATTCGAAAAAAGATTAAAAGTACTCGAATAACTCGACAAAAAAACTGCTAAACGAACAGACAGACGGACCTATGGAATTGTCCACTTTTCAGAATTCTCAATAAATAAGACTACAGAAGACATTAAAATACATTTTTGTATTACTTGAAATACTCCAGTATGAAAATGTAGTAGTACTTGAAATCTGTGTCACAGCTTAACCTCAAAAGAAGTTAAGAAATACCGTAAAACGGGGCAACTTGGTCACTCTTTTCAGACTTTTTCCGAAATATCTTCATTAAATTTTGACGCAAGTGGACCATTTTTTTCCCAAACCGACTTCAACTCAATGAAAGAGCTTAAGTTCGTAGAAAGTACTATTTTTGTTTAATATTAGAAAAAAATATGTATATGTGGGGTGTCCAAGTTACCCTGGGTTTGGGGCAACTTGGTCACTTTTCCTAATTTCAATGAAATGAACGTTTTTAATGGTTCGCATGGCCAAGTAACCCCGAATTCGTTTGGAAATTGCTTTTTGCATGTTCTCTTCTGAGTAGTCTTGGTAGGGCTTTGCCCCAGGTGTTCTCTGGTGGTTTCTCACCATTTTTAGTTACTAGTTACCTGGAAAAAAAGATGGGCACCTGAAAATCCAACTAAAAAAGGACAGGAGGAAAAGTATTAACTGAAACAAAAATTACATCATAGGTGACCAAGTTACCCCGTAGTGGCCAAGTTACCCCATATTACCGGTAGTGAATAGGAATTAGCATTGACAACGTCTCTGAGAATTATTTGACATTCCACGAGTGCCAAACTGCGTCAATTTTGAGTAAAAACAGCTTGATAAACCTAAATCTTGACTATCCGGGTTGGGTACTTAAATAAAGTGAATGGAGTATAGATGACGATCAGCACAGAACAGCAGCTGCCTGCATAAGTTGGTGGTTGTAGTACTTCCTCTTTTCATTACATTATGTTTTTTGGATGGGAGAAAAATAAAATGCGTCCAAAAAAGTTGTTTCCGCCCGGGATCGAACCGGGGACCTTCCGCGTGTTAGGCGGATGTGATAACCACTACACCACGGAAACTTACGTGCTCATATGAACAGATTATTGGATAGTAGTAGGGATGTTTACTTTCGCGTGTTGCTACTAATTGTGAATCGGAATGGGGTACCCGTTTCGTCCCAGCTTCGCCCACGGGACTTCAGATTGACAATTGTGAGCGAAGCCTGCCAGTGACATACTTGTTAAAGTTGCCCAGCTACGAATTTTTTAGCTACAGTCCCTAGAATCTTTGTCTTTTATTTAGAGGCATCGCCCACAAAAGGGCTCTGGAATGGTTTGACCTTCGAGTAATTCATCTCAAGGGCGTACCCAGCCTTTGAGCTAGGGGGGGGGGCAAATTGAGCTAGGGGGGGGGGGGCAAAAAAAATCAGAATAGAAAAAATGAACTGATTTTCGTATAAAATGCTATTATTTCATGAGTTTTCAAGGGATTTTTAAGCTCTAGGGGGGGGGGCAGCTGCCCCCCCTAGAGCTTCCTGGGTACGCCCATGATTCATCAACTCTTGAATGTTGAAGCGTTGTCCAGCTTGGGAACTTACTTGTCAGTTGTCCAATACGCCGTTGCTTTGACTTGAATACCGTGACTGAACGTCAAGATTGTTTGACGGATTGTGAGTTTTACATTATTATTTATTATTTCTCCCATGAATATAAGTTTTCCGTAGATTTTCCTGGGGATAATCAATTCATTAGCACCCGAAAACGAAAGAATCAATCCAACTGAAAATCCTGAAAGAATCCTTCCCCAATCTCAATACCTCCCAATCATTCGGCAGGGATTTCGAACAATGACCGTTTAATTAAATTTTACGGAAGGAATAAAGGAGGAGAAAGTATTCATCCCGAAAAATAACGTTATTTCCTGCGGACCGGTCGGGAAATCCCACACCCCCCGCGGTGCCATTAATCAAGATATTTAATTATTGGAACCGAAATTCGAGATCGGGCCTCGGCGAAAGGGGTAGATCGCAATGTAACGATAACGAAAAGATGCCTTATTTCGACCGGGCTTTAATAAAATCAGATCCGGGATCGCACTTCGCCTCGTCGACGTCCCCCCTAACCCCTTCGTCCCCCGCGCGCCACCGGTTTTAATTTAAATTGGGAATATTTTAGCATGAAATTCGTATTAGGATTTCTGATATTTTATATCTGTGTTTTGGAGGGATGAAATTTCATCGATACGGAGATAAGGGTTGGGGGGGATGGTTCGTTGTGAATATTCATGGTTTGGGTTGTAATGGAAAATACTGGATTGGAGACCGGAAGTGGATGTAGCGATTTGTGGTTCATTGGGAGAGGAGCAAGATGATATTGTGTCGACAAAATGTGGTCGTAAATTTCAAAAAATTGCCCCCTTGCCTTGGAATCGAAAAACCTGTTTCTGTCAAGGGCGTCAAAGTGCAAATATAATCCTTTTTTCAACTGGATGGAAATCTTAACTTTTGAGCAATTTCAAATGTCGTTGTTTGATGACACTCATGGGCCCTCTGTAGATTTTAATTCTTGAAATTGATCTTTTTCCCTAAGCTCGAAAGTTTCCAGACTATTCTATACTGACAGATTCAGTAATTCAACTCGAATTCGTAGATATCGGGTGTTTTTTGTGGAGGATAGAACCTTAAATTGAAATAAAACACATTTAAATTGAGATTCAAGCCCTTTTTTGTCTTATTTCAAAGATAATTTCATGACATTTATGTTTTGAAAATCATTTTCGGCATATGTCCACGACCACTAAAGCAACCATTTATTGGATTTATTCTTTGAATTCATTTCTTTGAATAGTCTGAGTTGTTTCCTCAGTGCTATCGCGCCAACACTAGCTCTGAGGAACCCACCAGGCCAATTTTGGACCACTTTTTCGTGTAATTCAGGCCTTATTTCAGCGATAACACGAGTTATGTTGGCTTCCAAAGCGTCTATTGTTTCTGATTTATCAGCATACTTACCAATGATTTGGCATAACCCAAAAAAAAATCCATTGGAGTTATGTCGCATGCTCTTGGAGGCCAATTAGTTGGACCATTCATCGAAATAATGTTAATGTTATCGCCAAAACTTTCTGTCAAGAAATGAATTGAAACGGTAACAGCCTGAGGTGTAGCACCATCTTGTTGGAACCAAAACACTTCTGGGTCGATACCATTCAAATTTTGAAACACATAATCATTGATCATCGTTCTGTAACGGGCACCATGTAACTTCAGCTCCAGCATCGTTTTCGAAGAAATATGCCTCCAGCGTGTAAAGCATACAGACTGATCCAAACAAAAAACTGGAGAACCAGCACAACTGGGCACACCAGAAATACTCATGTAGCTGACGTAGCCGAGCTCGATATGATTTCAGACTACATGCAACCCCTATACTCATTCGAAAAACCATTCAAAACACAGCTCGACTGGAACAGATGGGACTCGAGTATAGAATCACAATCATCTGCAGAAATAGTCTGGTACACAGACGGTTCTAAGACAGATGAAGGAATAGGATCTGGAATACATGGAGTGAGGCCAAGAAGGGATTACATAATACCTCTCGGCAAACACGCCACGATATTTCAAGCTGAAACACATGCCATTAGGACATGCATAGAGAAGAACCTGGACAGTGGCTACCAAAGAAAACACATCCACATTCTCTCAGACAGCCAGAGCGCCATCCAAGCAATCAACTCGCCACAGATAAAGTCTAGACTCGTCTGGGAATGCCTCCAGGACCTTCTGGAGCTGGCAGAACACAACGAGATCACTTTGATGTGGGTGCCAGGTCACAAGGGAATAGCGGGCAATGAAAAAGCAGACCAGTGAGCAAGACAAGCATCTGAAACGCCATTCACAGGGCCAGTACCTGTGCTTGGAATCAGCAAAAACCGATGCAGGACCCTGATTGAGGAGTGGATGAAACAAAGACACCGACAACACTGGGAACAGATCGACGGGCTAACACACAGCAAAGTCATGGTAGGACACACAAGCCAAACCTTGACGGCTGACTTTTTGAATCTAAACAGAACAAAGGCATGTATAATAGTGGGTCTAATGACGGGACACTGCTGCCTTAGGAAACATCTGAAAACCATAGGAATACTTGGAGAATCCGTGGATTGCAGACTTTGCGGTGAAGAGGAAGAAACAGCCTCTCACATCATCTTTGAATGCGACGCCCTAAGAAGAAGGCGTCACAGAATCTTCGGAGAAATCAATCCGGAAACGGGAATGAAGCCGAAAAACCTCATAAACAGGCTACTGAACCTGATAAAGGACACAAACCTATTCTCGTGAGGTCCACTGACGAAAGAGTGATACAATAGACCCAAGTTGGTCGCAGTGTCACAGGGAGGCCAAGTGCTAACCCGGTCCCTTGTTCGTCAGCAAATCAATCAATCAAAGCACACCATACAGTGCATTTTTCAGGATGCAATGGAACCTGCAGAAATTCTTGAGGACTGTTTTCGCTCCATATAAGGCAATTTTGCTTGTTTACGTAGCCGTTTAACCAGAAATGAGCTTCATCACTAAACACAATTTTTCGATAAAAAGTGGATCAACTTCGAGCTGTTCTAGGTCCCAATCAGCAAACAAACGACGCTTATTATGGTCAAGTGGCTTTAGTTCTGAAACAGTTGGATCTTGTATGGGTGTTGACTAAGATCTTCACGCAAAATTTTTCAGAGTCCAACTTGTTGTGAACGTCGACGAGTAGACAAATCTGGATCTTCATTCACACTATCATCACCTACATCAGCGATACTTCAAGATATCGTCCGGAAAAACCTACCCTTACCTTCAAAGTACTTCAACACTTTCGGCATTTCGGGCATTTCAACATCTCGTTCGGTTCCCCAGTTCGATACTCATTATACGCCCTGATACCCGTACATTCTGTTCGTTAAAATTTTCCCGTGCCATCTTCGGGAAATATACTGCGAAACTTTTCGCCCGACCGAACCTCATTTGTCTGCTATCTTCGTCGTCTGGCGTTACTTGAGACCGCGCCGCGCACAGCCGATCGTCTGTTGTTTTCCTCAGCCTCCCTCGATTTTCCCATTAACAGCGTGCGACGTTCGGCTGCTTGATTTATTTTATTGCTTTTAGTAGCGTTAATGTTTATTTCGCTAAATTACAAGAAAAGGGTTTGCATATATTCGGCGCAGTACAGCGTGCCGGGGTCTTTTAACCGTATAAATATACACACGGACAGACAGAGGAACATACACGGCTGGCGGTTCGACTGTTTCGCATTCGACGCCACCTACAGTTTGTCGTCTGAATTGGTTTTGCTGCCAGGGATGTGCAAAATGGAATGAGGTTTTCGTTAAAAGATGAGAAGTTTCTCATTTTGATCAATAATGTTTTTCCAACTTGCAGAATACCACCTTAAAAGTGACATTGCAGCTTGACGATCGTTGGCCCCACGTTTGTCGACAGTTTCGCGTCAAAATAGAGCTTTAAATGCCAAGAACCTTTCTGTGGTCCAGTCAAATGCACCTATAAGAAAGAGTTTCTGGAGAAGAAAAAAAAAGGAATGGAAACAATCATGCGGAATCTCCCAGGAATGGGTCACTCCAAACTTTAAAACTGCAAGATCCAAAAGGTATCTGGATCTCGGTGAGAACCAGCTACATCTCCTGACCAGCTTTCTTACAGCACATTGTCGCCACAAGATGCATCTGGTGAGGATGGGTTTATCAGACACTAAAGAGTTTAGATTCTGTGAGCAGAAGGAAGAAACTCCTATTCCTAGTCAGGAAATGCATTGCCATTGCAACCCAAAGGAAAGAATCTTTTGGGCAAGAAACTTGCAGAACTAGCCTCGTTGAAGCCTTCCCAGGTATTGGCCATTGGGTTTCATTAGATCTCTGCAACTGGAAGGCGAGCTGTGAAGTGCGTGGTGACAACAACTTTGTCAGGGGGCACAATAAACTATAAACATCGTGAGGATCAAGAGTCATCTTGCCTAGGAATAAGTTACTGAGACAAGCAAAATCCAAGCACATGCACACTCGAGAGGGCGAGAACTTAACAAATCTTTCGGCTTGTCTTAGTCCTGGAGATCTTTTCCAGGGTGGTGTCATGTTTTGCATCTTTCATGGTTGTGAAGCCGCCCTAAAGAGGTCCATTCCGAGGCCTCAAAAGGGTTTAGCTCAAGAGGTTTAACCTTTGATGCACTTTTCGCAAATGCATCAGCCTCCTCATTGCTACAGTGCTCTGGCACTTATAAGAGAGCCACTTTGTTGCCTCTGACCAAATGTTTTATGGTACTGCCGCATTCCAGGTGAGCATTGAGCACTGGCATTCAGATTCCGAAGCTCTTACTGCTGAAATCCAGTGGGTTTCCTCAGAAAAATCTCTTGTGGATCATTATCAGCGAGCCATTGGTGCTCAGAATATCCACAATGGTGCTCCAGCTCAAACTGAAGCCGTACAAGCTCAGTAAAGTTCAACGGATGACAGCAAGCGTGTATGCTTTCAAAGATGCCCCCAGAATCTGATCCACAGATGCTGCCGTTAGGGTGTGGAGCTGTTTCGTGAACCAAGGGACCAAAATCCTTCAGGAAGTGTTTTGGGTACAGTTCCAGAAGACCAAAATCGACAAATTTCATATGTACGAGGATATATTGAAAAATTCTTAGCCTACTATAGAACCGAACAAAATTTCAATGTCAAAATATTTTATTACTCAACATATTCTCCTGTTAATTGAATACATTTATTACAGCGAACATGCAACGTCTCTAGACCTTTAAAAAATTTTTTTCTTCTTGCTCTGCAAACCAGTCCTCCACAGCTTTCATAACCTCCTCGTTGGAAGAAAATTTACGACCCTTCAAACTATTTTTTCAGTTGAGGAAAGAGATGATAGTCGGACAGAGCCAAATCTGGTTATTAAGGAGGGTGTTCTAGTAATTGTAACCCTAAATCACGAATTTTTTGCATTGCAACATGAGATTTGTGTACTGGGGCGTTGTCCTGTGAAAATAAAATACCTTCGGATAGCTTTCCGCGTCTTTTCTCTTTGATTTTTTCCGGTAGAGTGGTCAGTAATGTCGAATAGTAATCTCCAGTTATTGTTCTACCCTTATCCAAAAAATCAATAATGATTACTCCATGGCAATCCCAAAAAATTGAAGCAAATCCAGCAGATTTTTGGATATGCTACTTCTTGGGTCTTGGAGAACCAGAGTGTTGCCATTCCATCGATTATTGCTTTGTTTCTGGATCGTAGAAATGTACCCAAGTCTCATCCATAGTAACAATTCGGTTTAGGAAGTCTACATCGTTTTCAAATCGAGCACAGATCTTATGCGATGTTTCTACCCTTGCACGCTCTTGGTCAACATTCAAACAGTTGGGGATCCATTTTGCAGAAATTTTTCTCATGTTCAAATCCACGTGAACTTTATGATGAACGCGTTCGTATGAAATCTTCAGTGCTTCAGATATCCGTTTTAGCCCAATTCGACGGTCTGATAAAATCATGTCATGAACTGCATCGATATTTTCTGGGACTGACACAGAAACTGGCCTTCCCGAAAGGTCATCATCTTCAATGGAAAATTTACCTTTTTGATCCATTAATCACCAAGGTATTAAGTATATCTTCGTAAATCTGGTTACCTCTTAACCCTTTTAAATACAGGTACTTGATGTTGGCCCGATACTCCAATTTTTCGATTTTTACAATTTCGGTGAACATCTTTTTTGTTTTAATTTATTGCGTAACTCTGGTTTACTTTTTTGAACTCTACACTGGCACTTCTAATAAGTTATTGTTCGTTGATATGGTATCGCAATAATGTGTTTATGCATGGAACTTGTGACGTGTCGACTTGAGTAAGCCTGGTCACTTGGCAGATCAGGCTCGCGGCTAAACTCAGTGAAGATGGGAGTGAGTTAAAAAAAAATGAAGTTTATGAATGGGCGCCAGGTAGAGAATTTGCCTGTCTTACAATTCACAAAATTGCGTACTCCCCTACCAGAATAGCAATAAGACAACTGATACTCGATGTCAACCCCTTTATTTAAAATTAAACTAATTGAACAATATTAATGAAAAAGTAAAATTAGATTTGCAGTAGTTGATAGGTATATTCAGCGAAACAAAACTCCACAAAATTGCTGAACTCGATTAAATCTCACTAAATCAAGTTATAAATTGGAAAAGGAGTTCAGGTACCGTGGTTGTAATAACTGGCCAGTTAGTTTCCACCTCAGTTCACAAATGGTTACTAGGTCTAGGCTAACTAAGATATCAATACATCCTCGTATCTTCTTAATTTCACCTGCCATCAGAACTGTGTGGTCCCAGCACATAATACTGCTAAATTAATGCCGAACCAAAATAATGAGAGTTTATGTACATCCCTGAGCTAGCAGAAAAAAATGCATCTGATGCTCGTGTGGTCCGGATGCGCACAATACCGACACTTATATGTATCAGGTGGCTGGCGTGTCCGGCATAAAGAATGCTCTGGCGTTCGCAGCCGCGACAATGTGACCGTTCAACCGGAGGACCTTAAAGGAATCTAATTCCCGTGTACCGATTTGTCAGTTCGACGTCTAATCGATGTGAAGTGCGACTTTAATAGAAGGCTTACACGAAGGTTCGGCTTCGGATCCGAAGATTTATGGGCGTCCTGGTCAGCGGGGAGGTCACAGGAGACAAGGGGACAATTATAGCGCGTAAATTGGGCTCTGCGCAGGGACGTAACGAAAAGAGATCAGAAGAAAGTGTTCTTTCCAGATTTTCATGTTTCTAACAGCTGCTGCCTCTTTCTAGTCTCGAATAAAATTCGAAGCAAAGAAGATTTCACACTCGAGCTGAAGGCTGTCATGTTTTTGACAGCTGTCAATTTTTTTGACAGCTGTCAATTTTTGACAGCTTTTTTCTTCTTTGGTTTCATGAATAAGAATCTACCTACAAGGTGGATCAACTCGCCTCTATTAAGTGACTTCAGCTCGAGTGTGAAATCTTCTTCACTTCGAATTTTATGTAAAAAGCCCTTTTGAGATTCGACGGAAGAGCGGCTTTCCACCAATCAAGGGGTGTTATATTACTTAAAGAAAAGAAAATATGTTATTAATCATCCCGTTTCTGACTTCTCCAGCTACTCCTTACTCCCGATTCCAAACTTAACCAAACCCGAGTCAACTGAGAACCTTCCGTTCAAGGCTTCTCCAGCTACTCCCTATCACCGAACGCGGGTCAACCGAGAACCTTCCCGTTTAAGGCTTCTCCGGCTACTCCTTTTTCGTCTCTCCAGAGCAAATTGAAGATTTCCCTTTTCCACCTCCAGTAAGTGGATTCCGAAAAGGGTGATGCAATTCATATCAAACTTTCGTGTACCTGCCACGTTGCAAGTCCTACGATCTCAGCATCGTATTTTCTGCTCTGGTTTGCACTTAGGACTACTCTTCTCGTGGAACGATGTGCTGATATCGTTCTGAGTTTTCCGGAGGCAACTCGATCCAAAAATCAATAATTTCAATCGTAATCGTCTCGCCAAACATCCTGTGCCGACCGATAAGCAATTCGATAATTTTCGGACCCATGAATATCATTTTCAGAAGTCTATACAAGTCAACTGAAATATTTCGATTAATTACATTTATTCGAGACTAGAGCAGAAAGAGACATCATGGGATCGCCTAGTCGCGTTAGATCCTCGACCCGGAAACAAAGACGACAACGCCGATTCCTGTAATTGGTACATAAATTCAAGTACTGCACCCAATTAAAGGATACGTGTCTCCGTTACGAATTTACGTTCGGTTAATAGAACCGAATTCGAACTAATAGGAAAACGGAGACGAACGAGTTTCGAAATCGAACCGGAAATTTATCAGGGTTAAAGTTCGTGTCACGGTTTCCGGATAAGACGGATTAACGACCTTCGATGTCTCCTTCTAGAGTTAGACGCACGGCCTACCGGATGGGTTACGTGGAAAATTGGTTCGTTAGGAGGGAGGATGCCTCCTCCATTTTAAGAATCTGGCGAAGACTGCGAAACACTCTATACTCTGTTCAAATGTAAGAAGGAGCAATAACAACATGTTTGGCGCAGCGGTAGGAGGGCCTTCGTTTAGTTACTTTCCGTCCTGAGTCGAATCGAGGAGATTTCACGCAATCGTTCAGTTTATTCATCCATGTCTCATCCTGGTAATGAATTTTTCTGCCTTGTTCCCTTAATGAGCGGATTTTCTTAAACTAATCTCTTCTCCATACAATTATTTCATCCCTATCTATCAGTAGACTATCACGACCACTTTTTTTGAACTTGAATTCCAGTTTTTTCAATAATTTATGGAACGTTGTTCTTTTGAAATTTGGCAAACTGTCGTCATCAATTGTCGTGGACAATTCATATCGAAATCGTCAACCGAATCGATTATTTTTAACGACTGGGCTCTCCTCTTAGGTGGCGTCAATGTTTTATTCTCTTTATGAATTCTCTGAGAATTCTAAATACAGCTGAATCACTCACCCCTGAGGATTTTGAACCAATTCCTAGTAAGTCTCTTTTCGATAAATCAGGATGTTCTTCCAATTCTTTTCGATAAATGTTCAAAATTATCTCTTTCTCTTCAGCAGAGAAATTGGACCTTTTTCGTGGTGGTCCCCACATATCACCCTCAGATGCAGTATCCGTTTCCGAATTCGACATTGTTCTATAAACACTATATACACTTTGTCAACATTTTCCAACACAATACACTTTTCACAACAAAATCTATAAACACTTTGAACAGCTAGACCTTCACAGTAGCTCTAGGTATTTTAACTATAGTCTTGTCAATTGAAAACTTCGATATTTATGCAAATTAAGATGGCTTTAACCCATTAAGGGAAAGAACCCAAATGGTGTTTCCCGGAATTACCTTGTCGGAATCTTGAGCAGCCGACAAAGAGTTTCGTACAAAGAAATATGAAATTTTGGACCGAAACTAAATATATTTCGGATATAACAAGTAAATGACCATTATAAATTTGAACAGAGATCTTTTACGAGTCTTGTCAATTGAAAACTTCGATATTTATGCAAATCAAGATGACTTTCACCCATTAGGGAAAAGGACCCAAATCTGGTGTTTCCCGGAATTACTTTGTCGGAATCTTGCAAGATTCCGACCCAAATCTCTAAAACTCTGGTGTTTCCTGGAATTACCTTGCTGCAATCTTGAGCATCCGAAAAAGAAATTATTTAGTAGATAATAATAAAAAAACAAAAAAAAATAAAAAAAAAATTGGGTACGTCGGATATAAAATGTTTATGACAGTTGCAAATCATAACAGAAATTTTGCACTAGAGTTTCTGAGTTCTAATGTGGAAATTGCTGACTCAAATTATTGATTCTATCCAGTACCATACACAGTCCGTTCCGAGTAAGATCCTGGCAGTCTCTTAGGGCGTTAAAAGGGAGCGTTGTTATCACCGTTTTACCAATAGGAGCTTCATTGTGCGCAAACTAGACGATTCTGTTTGTTTACAAAGCTCCTTCTTATATTTGAACGGACTATAGAGTCTAGATTATTACGTAAAATCAAGCAGTGTTTTCGCAGAGTCCCTTCAGATCCCCAACCGCCGCCGAAAGTTTTCCCGATGCCCCCGAAACCGCCCGCAGAAAAGTCGATGGCGTCATCACCGTTAGGTAATATCAAAGAGAACGAATGCCGATTCGAAATTCGAACTATTCGCGGTACCTGAGAGCGGAAATTCGACGGTGACCCGGATCGGGGCCGGCGGATAACGAGCGTATCCGCCGCCCCCCACCCCGAGATCAAAGGATCAAAGGAGCCGCCGCCGTTCAAACTATGCGAAAAATTAATATTTCCCTGGCGATTATTGTTATCAACTGTCGAAATTGCGCGGGGGCGATGCTTTTGATGCGGAGATTAATTCGAAAGGTGGTGCAGGAGTCGAATTGTGGATCTCCGGGGTCGATGGTGAAGGGGGCAGTGAGAAAATGGGCGGATGAATCCAGTTTTTGGCGTTTCAGGTCGAGAACAATTCAGATAAATATAGTTCAGAGTTCAAAAGGAGGTTACAGTGCACTGCGACCTTGAGATTCATTGTGCCCCCATCAGAGCTGTTCTAACCAATGCGCCATCTACAGCTAGTCCTCCAGCTCTAGAGCTACAATGAACTCCAGTTTCTGAGTGGATAAGGCCAAATTCCTCCTACAATCTTGTAGTCTAAAGTATTCTTAGTATTGGATTGCGATGACGAGACACTCTGTAACCAGGTGTGGTGGAGTTTCCTTCTCTTTCCTCATAAGTTTCTGATGTATCCATTCTCATCGGATGCTTACTGAAACGACAATGTCCTGAAAAGAATCCAGTGATGAGGTGTAACTTGTTTATACTGAGATCCATGATCTTTTTGGATCTTGAAGTTTCAAAGTACCGGAGGTGATCCATTCCTGGAAGATTCTGCCAAAAGGTTTCTTCTGTCTCCAAAACTCTTCCTCAAAAATGTTAAAAAATCTACTAGAGTTCTCTTGGAGAGAAGAAATGGACAGCTGTAACAATTCTTATCACCACGAGAATTAAAGATGTATGTAATAGAAAATAAATACCACAAAGTAAACACTGCGAGAATGGTACTTACGGTTGGTCGGACTTGAAGAGATGTATCTGCTGGCTGTCTGGTTTCTTAGAATGTTGTACCGTGTATAAACGTTGCGACTGGTGGCAGAGGAGAAAATGCTTGTGGGATTTTCATGACACGGCCATAGAATCGAGAGCACAAAAAAATCCCGGTCTTATTCTTAACCGAGTAAGCCCATTCGATGTATTAACTTCGTGGTATGAAGAAACGAACACTATGAATTTTGAACAGATGTTTCGGGTGTTTTATTTCAATGTAAAGTTATACCACCCTAAAAAAACACCCGATACTATTGCAAAAACTAGGATATATTGAAAAATTCTTAGCCTACTATAGCACCAAACAAAATTTCAATGTCAAAATATTTTATTACTCAACACGTTCTCCTCTTAATTGAATACATTTATTACAGCAAATGTGCAACGTCTCTAGACCTTTCTTCTTGCTCTGCGAACCAGTCCTGCACAGCTTTTATTACCTCCTCTTTGGACGAAAATTTACGACCTTTTGAACTTTCTTTCAGTTGAGGAAAGAGATGATAGTCGAATGGAGCCAAATCTGGTGAATAAGGGGGTGTTCTAGTAATTCTAACCCTAAATCACGCACTTTTTGCATGGCAACATGAGATTTGTGTACTGGCGCGTTGTCCTGTAAAAACAAAATACCTTTGGATAGCTTTCCGCGTCTTTTCTCTTTGATGTTTTCCCGTAGAGTGGTCAGTTATGTCGGATAGTAATCTCCAGTTATTGTTCTACCCTTATCCAAAAAATCAATCATGATTACTCTATGGCAATCCCAAAAAACTGAAGTAAGAACTTTTCCAGCAGATTTTTGGACACGAAACTTCTTAGGTCTTGTAGAACCAGAGTGTCGCAATTCCATCGATTGTTGCTTTGTTTCTGGATCGTAGAAATGTACCCAAGTTTCATCCATAGTAAGAATTAGGTGTAAGAAGTCTACATCGTTTTCAAATCAGTGGCGCACCCAGAAATTTTATTCGGGGGGGGCTGCTCAAGAGTAATCAGGTTTTTGTAACTTATATAATTTAAAAAATGCGCCGCAAGCGAAAACCTTCTTAAGTAATTCGTTATTATACCGGGTGTTTCATTGGTAAATGAACATACGGTAACCTGAGCTAGAGCTACCCTAGGCGAGTCCAAAAAACCGATATATGATAGGTCTAATCAATTCCATACAAGATACAGGGTGGTTTATGTATTCACCCAAAATTTCAATTCCTCATAACTTTTTAACCAACCAGTATAGTCGGTTGATATTTGGAACGTATGATTCACTTCTACAGGTCGATCGAATTACTTTTGAATTTCCAAAAAATTCCAGGTCCGTATTTGAAAAATATGGTACTTCTTTCAAGCTGAGATTCAACACCCTGTATATTGAAATTTTACGATTTGATTGAGATATTTGAAAAGAGAGAACATTTTCAAGTAGATTTCATTGTCTTGCACGTCATTTCCAATTGAATATTGGAGTTCCACAAAATTCTCAGAAAAATCGTACATTATGATCTAATTGAATTTTTTTTGTCCCACTAATTGCATGTTCGAATTTCATAATATTCTGTGGAATCATTTGGAGTTATTTCCGGAAAAACATTATTCATCGAGAAAAATTTAGTTGAAGTCAACAAAGATGAATAAATAACTGAAGAAACATAAAAACTCAACGTGAAATACAGAAGGTGCTCGAAAGTACCACCATTTTGTTCAATACACATTCTTGCCCTCTTCAAAAAATATGTCTGATACTTTTTTTGATCATGTCTGGATTATTACGTATTTCATTGCATAATAAAATTCTGTTGACCATTCTTTCATTTCGTAAAATCCAGCTACTAAAGTAAGTTCTTCTAATTTCATCACCTGGATCCAATCGTTGTACCTTCTGGAGATCAATTTGATCATAATGTACGATTTTTCTGAGAATTTTGTGGAATTCCAATATTCAATTGGATCTTTCACTTAAGCTCTCTTCGAGCAAAATGACGTGCGGGACAATGAAATCTACTGAACTCCATTGAAAATTTTCTTCTCTTTTCAAATATCCCAATAAAATCCCAAAATTTCAATATACAGGGTGAATCTCAGCTTGGAAGAAGTCCCATATTTTTCAAATACGGACCTGAAATTCTTTGGAAATTCAAAAGTAAATCGATCGACCTATAGAAGTGAATCATACGTTCCAAATATCATCCAGCTATACTAGTTGGTTAAGAAGTTATGAGGAATTGAAATTTTTGGTGAATACATAAACCACTCTGTATCTCGGTTATGGAATTGATTAGACCTATCATATATCGGTTTTTTGGACTGGCCTAGCTCTAGCTCAGGTTAACGTATGTTCATTCACCAATGAAACACCCTGTATATGTATATCAATCCCTATTTCTATCTGTGAAGGAAATGTTTAAGTTTCCATTCTGTTCTAAAATAATTATTATTACTTTTAGAAAAACAATAAGATGGAAATATTTGAATTACTTTTCTTTGTCACAGCTCGGGGGGGGCTGCAGCCCGACAGCCCCCCCCCTCGGTGCGCCACTGTTTCAAATCGAGCACAGATCGAACGCGATGCTTCTACTCTTGTACGCTTTTGGTCAACATTCAAACATTGGGGGATCCATTTTGCAGACATTTTTCTCATGTCCAAATTGACGTGAACTATATGATGTACGCGTTCGTATGAAATCTTCAGTGCTTCAGATATCCGTTTCAGCCCAATTCGACGGTCTGATAAAATCATGTCAAGAACTGCATCGATATTTTCGGGGACTGACACAGAAACTGGCCTTCCCGATCGGTCATCGTATTCAATGGAAAATGTACCTCTTTTGAAGCTTGCAGTCCAATTTTCCACGGTCGCATAAGAAGGACAATGATCACCAAGGGTATTAAGCATATCTTCGTAAATCTGCTTACCTCTCAACCCTTTTAGATACTTGATGATGGCTCGATACTCCAATTTTTCGATTTTTACTATTTCGGTGGACATCTCTTTTTTAATTTATTGCGTAACTCTGGTTGACTTTTTGGACGTCGAACTCTACACTGAAACTTCTAATAAGTTATTGTTCGTTGATATGGTATCGCAATATTTTGTTTATGCATGGAACTGGTCTATGCTCACTAGATATAAATACATCCTCGTCTTTCCAGATAGATTCAAAGTAAACGGTCGCCTTATCATGTGAATATCCCCAATGGCAGCCGCAAAGCACATGTTCAAAACTGTGAAGACAGAAGAACAACACCATAATAAACTATAATTCCACCAACAAACAACAGAACCTACCACCTGAGCTTCTTTTTCTCAAAACCTCATCTCGGATCCAATTATGCATTCCAAAGTCCCTTTCAATCACAATCGAATGACATAAAAACGTCAGAGAAACAATGCCTGGGACGTTTCTTCGATATGGTCAGGGGTGTATGATAATCCGTATCACGGATACGAATAGAGACGCGCAGCGGGTAGTCTCAACCCCCATAGATCGAGTATTCGTCCTTTCTCTCGTCCTATTTTTTCTTAATATTTTATTCATTCGATTTATTTATTACGGACGATTTTATCGGTCCTGGGGCCCTTTCCAGTAGTAAACTATCGACGGCCTGACAGATGGTTCGTCAAGGAGTGAGACGTTTGACGTTTTATTCGGGATGCGTGGGAATGACAACGGGAGAAAGAAACTACCTACCTTTCAGAGAAATGAGGTGAAAGAAAGTTACTGCCGCTTGGGTGTTTGATAATTTTTTAAATACCCAGGTTCGCACACAGTTCCTTCGAATTCAATATTATCTCAGCATTTCATTTTCATGAACATTTGTGGAATTTTACAATTTATTAGATACTACATATCTCTCTACATCAAACGTTTTTTCATCATAGAGATTTTACTACTAATTAGGTCTGTGATTTCCTAAAGAAAATTTGAAAAAGTTGATGAATATTCTGACAACATTGTTAACTTGTAGTTATGTAAAGTCATTGGAGTTATGTCGCATGCTCTTGGAGGCCAATTAATTGGACCATTTCTCGAATTGATGTTATCGACATATCTTTGTTCCTAAAAATCAATTGTTACGGTATAGCAGCATGGGGTGTTGGAACCAAAACACTTCTGGGTCGATACCATTCAAATATTGAACCAAATTATCATTGATCATCGATCTGTAACGAGCACCATTCACTGTAACATTAGCTCCAGCATAGTTTTTGAAGAAATATAGACCGATGATGCCTCCAGCACCAATATAGTGAATTTGTCAGGAGTCAATGGAACCTGCAAAACTTCTTGTGGATCGTTTCACTCCATATATGACAATTTTGCTTGTTTAGAAATGAGCTTCATCACTAAACATAATTTTTCGATGAAAAAGTGGATCAACTTCAAGCTGTTCTAGGGCCCAATTAGCCAAGAAACAACGCTTATTATGGTCAAGTGATTTTAGTTTTCGTTCTTGAACCAATTGAATCTTGTAGGGTGTAGACCAAGATCTTCACGCAAAATTTTCCTTGTGGTGGATGATCAGAGTCCAAATTGTTGTGAACGTCGACGAATAGACAGACCTGGATATTCACTAACACCATCACTTACAGCAGCTATATTTTCTTCTGTAGGTACAGTTCTTTGGCTTGCTGTTGTTGTCCGAAATCTATCGACAGTTCGACGAATAAGCTGCTCTGATGGACGATTAGGTAAACCATCATGCGCTTCAGGTAGTGCTCTGTAAGTTTGGCGAATTGAACCTTGATTTCAAGAACTCACGCCGCAACAGTGGCGGATTTACGATTTCAAGGGCCCTACGCTTCAAAACTTCTGGGGCCCCTCTGAAACATTTTTGATTTTTTTCACAAGAATTTTTTAATTAAAACTCACTTCTTCAAAAACATTTAATATTAATTATTAATTATTAATAAAATACAAGGTATGTATATCAAAACAAAATATAAAAGATGAATAAAAATCTTAAAAAAGGGAAAAATACCACAAAAATTAAAATACAAAATAACTCTAGAATATCATATCTGCCAATTTTTTATTGCGGCATCGAAATTAAGGAATAAATAAAATCATCACAAAAGATACAAGTATCGTAAAGCTGCATATCCGTTACCTACAAAATGAAATTGCACTAAAAAATTTGTTTTTTTCTTATTTTAATATCAGCAAATTCTTTTATTGCCGAATTATAATCGAGACTGCTCGTTATATCACTTTCGATAGAAAGTATTCCTAATAACTGCAATCTATTTTTCGTCATAACAGTTCTATATTTATTTTTTATCCGAGGATGTACTGTTATGGTATGAGCCGGGATATGTTATTTTTCACTTTACACATCTAAACGAATCAACATCTGGTCGGCCGTTCTGTAGCACATTCCTAGATTTCAGAGGAAATGCCCACAAATGTATTGAATTATGATTTAATTGTCAACATTGGAATTCGGCCGCCACCCTTGACGGAATTTATTGCAGGCAGACAAGATGATTAGGGACAGTACGCTAAATCTCGAATGGTGTGTTTTCTCCAACATCGAAGTTTTGCTCTGCGGCTTTTGTTATTCATTGCGTTTCATGTAATAATCCATAATTCACAAGTTGCCTCTGAGCTTCCTATAAAATACAGTAGAGCCTGACTATTTTTTTCACACTTACAGACTAAATTTTTTTCTGGAAAAAAATTAATTCGATCGCCGGTGGCCCCTATGGACCTCGGGGCCCTACGCTGCAGCGTACTAAGCGTACCGGTTAATCCGCTACTGCGCCGCAACAACATTTACTGAACAGAAATGTCAAAACAACATGGCTTCTACCTTCTGTCAAATCACGAATCGAAAATTCCATCACTCTAAAAAAACACCCGTTATCAGAATGAGCTTAAAAGGAAATATTATCAAACTAATGAATTTTCAGCACACGAAGATCCTCCATTTTTATTTGAAATCACATTCTTATAGTCTTTCCTAACCAATGTGCCGAGGATATTGTGGGAAATCCATCATTGCTCGCTTCCAAATGAAAGGCAGAGAAATTCAGTTGAATTCGTTAAATTTCCTTGGATGGAACCGCTTTAATTTTACGTATGAAGTGAAGGTTATTGAAGAGAATTCATGAAAATCAATCCCGAGCTAATGGAAAACGTAACCCCTCCCGCATTTCAGTATCCCTCGATTTCCATCCGGTCTTCTGTGCAGAACAAACGACCAACGTCAGAAAATGACGGCGAAGATCGCGCTCTGAATACTAACGACCTCTCAACCCTTTGCTCATCTGCACCACGGATCGGGCCGAAAGCTCCAATTTTCCGCTTTCGATAAAGGCCCGTCTAGTGCATTTTTCTGATCCTCGATTGGAATATGAAAAATGGTTTCTTGACGATTTCGTTCGTGGGTAGTGGAGAAGACGTCAAGGTCCATTTCACAATTCGGTTAGGCTCATACAGCAAAATTTTTTTGTAAATTTGCCCTTCTATTTTGTTGGGATGGTATTTAAATTAACGTATATTCGCAGTCCTTTGATCCTTTTCTCTATTCTTTAAAATTTTATTAACATTTTATCAATAATTCATTTCTGATTGAATTGAATCGCAATTTATTTCGGCAACTGGATTGAACAGAGATAAACTGACTGATAAAGAACACCAAAGCACAAAAAAGGAACTGTCTAATTTTTTTTTGTAAAACGTAGATAATAGCAAGGAGTAAATGATTGAAATTTGAAGAAAAACACGAAGGGTTTACAATTTTTTTCCCAACACGTCTCTTGGCATTGATCCAATAAGATGGTCTATTTTTTCTTGGCGGATACTATCCCAAGCTACCTGAACTTCATGCCTCAGAGCCGACCAAGTCCGTAGGGGCTGGGGAAAATTTCCAAGCCTTCCACCCATGATGCCCCAAACATGCTCTATGGACGAAAGATCGGGGGATCTGGGGGTCCATGGCAAAAGATTCACATTGGTCGCTTCAAAAAAGTTTTAACTAACTCTGGGAACAGCTGGCTATAAATTCCGCGTATACGTGCTCTAGGCATTTTAACAAAAACTAAACATCGACTTTGGATGTCCTCGAACCTGGTTTGTTGTAAAATTCAACAAATTTGCGAAAAGCCAATATTCCCAGGGGCGACTGTAATATCCCCGAATTTCTAGACGATATAGACCTACCTCAGCGTTTCCGATTTCGGATTTCATGACTTCTAATAGATGTAAAATCAAGTGACTGATGGAACAGGTGTATATTGAACTCTTAATCCTTATATCATTGTCGGAAAGAAAAATATTCTTCACGGTCGATAGGTTGAATTTCTGAATGGGCCATACGCTTGTTCGACTGATGAACAGTGAAACGTTAGGTGATTTGGGAAGAACAACCTCCGAGAATTTGAAAACCGAACAAGTACGAGGATGTATTGATATCTAGTTAGCCTAGACCAGTTCCATGCATAAACAAAATAATGCGATAACATATCAACGAACAATAACTTATTAGAAGTGTCAGTGTAGACTTCGACGTCAAAAAAGTGAACCAGAGTTACGCAATAAATTAAAAAAAAAAGATGTCCACCGAAATTGACAAAATCGAAAAATTGGAGTATCGAGCCGTCATCAAGTACCTGTATTTAAAAGGATAAGCAGATTTACGAAGATATGCTTAATACCCTTGGCGATCAATGTCCTTCGTATGCGACCGTGAAAAATTGGACAGCAAGCTTCAAAAGAGGTAAATTTTCCATTGAAGATGATGACCGATCGGGAAGGCCAGTTTCTGTGTCAGTCCCCGAATATATCGATGCAGTTCATGACATGATTTTATCAGATCGTCGAATTGGGCTAAAACGGATATCTGAAGCACTGAAGATTTCATACCAACGCGTCCGTCATATAGTTCACGTCAATTTGGACATGAGAAAAATTTCTGCAAAATAGATCCCCAAATGTTTGAATGTTGACCAAAAGCGTGAAAGGGTAGAAGCATCGCGTTCGATCTGTGCTCGATTTGAAAACGATGTAGACTTCTTAAACCGAATTGTTACTATGGATGATCCAGAAACAAAGCAACAATCGATGGAATGGCGACACTCTGGTTCTCCAAGACCTGAGAAGTTTCGTGTCCAAAAATCTGCTGGAAAAGTTCTTGCTTCAGTTTTTTGGGATTGCCATGGAGTAATCATGATTGATTTTTTGGATAAGGGTAGAACAATAACTGGAGATTACTATTCGACTTTACTGACCACTCTACTGGAAAAAATCAAAAAGAAAAGACGCGGAAAGCTATCCAAAGATATTTTGTTTTTACAGGACAACGCCCCAGTACACAAATCTCATGTTGCTATGCAAAAAATTCGTGATTTAGGGTTAGAATTACTAGAATACCCCCCTTATTCACCAGATTTGGCTCCGTCCGACTATCATCTCTTTCCTCAACTGAAAAATAGTTTGAAGGGTCGTAAATTTTCTTCCAACGAGGAGGTAATTAAAGCTGTGGAGGACTTATGTTGAGTAATAAAATATTTTGACATTGAAATTTTGTTTGGTTCTATAGTAGGCTAAGAATTTTTCAATATATCCTCGTATCTTCATGTTGTGAATTTATTCGATTTATTTCATTCCTTTCCTTTGGTCCAAATCTGAATAATATACGATTTTTTTTCATAGTTACAGACTGCTTTGCCATCGCAACCCAAAGGAAATAATACTTTGGGCAAGAAACTTACAGGAGAGAGGAACTAGCCCTGTTGAAACCTTCCCAGATATTGGATTTCCTTAGATCTCTGGAACAATAGACCTAAAGGTAGCAGTAGACTGTAACCCCTTTCTAGATATAAACTTTCGGCAACTGAAAGTCTAACCAACATTTCAAGGTAAATTTATTTGGATTACGGAGGATAAGGTTGAAATTATGATCGTCTGATAACCTGTAAATGTTTCATAAATCGTGTTTTACATGAATTCCGAAAAGTCGAATTCGAATAATTCGAACGCGAGCGTCCGCATGACCGCCCCCAAAGATAAGACCGATGGCCTCATACGAGATCGGACGGGGGCACATATTGCGAAATCACGGCCGAAGTCACGTTCACAGAAGCGACCCGAATAAGAGTCCCATCTGTCTTTTGACTCTGCCAACCTTCACACTTGACTTATCCACAATATTAAAATGACTAACGGCATTTACTTAATACGCGTGGGCCGGCCAAACTTGGACGTATCGGTGTATCAGATACACCGAAAAGTCCGCCAGTTAAAAGGGACGAAAGGGACAAACTTACACGCCCGGGGCAAGAAGAATGCACGCCCGAAAGGGTTCGGTCGGTGATTGATAACTCTAAATGAAAATGTTCTATCTCCGTTTTCCCCCCGAAAGGATATTCCATTTTCTCCGATATGTCGGCCCGCCGGCGAAATTAAACGAGAATGATACGTCTGGATAATTGACACGACGAACCTTCCCGGGGAATATTCGGTATTGAGATTCCGGGAAGGAAAAAGACGGGAGTCATTCACTGTTATTGATGGGGCTCATATCTACGTCGTCAAATGCTCGAAGAAATTTGGAGCGGGATGAAGATCGATGCCATGTCCCACGCAGGTAGCGATTAACTCGATGAAAGTCAAGCGAAACTAACATCATTTAAATGAATTTAAGAGAGAAATACTATTTTCATACTACACTGCGCAAAAAAATTTATACACATTTTGAAAATCTAAATTTTAATGAAAGTTAACTCTACATTGACTTATTTTTTATGTTCTCTCGGGAAGGTTTTTTGAACGAAACAAGACACATTAAATGAAAGAAAAATTCAGGATTTCACCGAATCTTATGTGAAAGAAGAGAAATGAACAATTTTCAAAATACTGTAATGCTGATAACTGATTTAATACTTGGCATTTCCACCCCTTGCGTTAATTACAGCTCGGCAACGACGGTTCATACTCAAAATGAGTGATCTTAAAATGTTCTGATCTAATCCTTCCCAGATTTCTCCGAGTTGGATTCCTAAGTCATTAAGAGTATCTCGATGATTTTCTGAACTTCTCAGCCTTCTATTGAGGTTGTCCCGGACCTGCTCAATCGGATTGAGATCTGGACTTCTTGCTGGCCATTCCATTCGAGAGACTTCAACCTCTTCAAAGTACTCCTGAAGGATGCGCGCACGATGGGGTCTGGCATTATCGTCCATAAAAATGAAATTTTCACCAATGTATGGGGCAAATGGCACTACATGCTCTTCAAGAATGTTCCTTATATACTTATCAGCATTCATAGCTCCATTATCAACGACAACTAGGTCTGTGCAAGCAGTCAAAGATATTCCACCCCATACCATAATCGATCCTCCCCCGAAACCAGTAGTATTCAGGCAATTGCACTGAGCATATATTTCATGTGGATGTCTGTATACAAAGGAACGTCGATCACAAAGGTAGAGGCAGAATCTGGACTCATCTGTAGAGAAAACTCTTTCCCAATCGGCCTCTTCCCAATGGATATGCTCTCTCGCAAAATCCAAACGCACCCTTCGATGGGCTGGGGTAAGAGCTGGGCCTCTTGCCGCGACACGAGGCCTTAAATCATATTCTCTGAGGCGATTTCTTATTGTCTGAGTGCTAATTTTCACCTCATGAGTTTGCTCAAGCTGATTTTGAAGGGGGCGAGAGGTTGCAAACCGTTGTCTCAACGAAAAAACTCTCAAGTAACGTTCTTGAATGGCAGTTGTTACCCGTCCTGGTCTTCGGACATTCATACCTGTCTCCCTGAATTGCTGAAACATTCTGGACACACTTGTTTGGGGAACTCCAAACCTTTCTGCAATTCTTGTGTATGTCCACCCTTCTTCTCGCAAAACTACCGATTGGGCACATTCCTCTTAGGCCAAATTGCGTGTTTCGCGTTGCATAGCGATCGAGTGTAGAAAATCAAACGAAAGAAAAACTATTTATCACTAGAATTGATCGAGAACAACCGATTTTAGAATGGAGCCAATACATTCAAAATCTGATAATATCATCTTTTTTTATTCCTGCTGGGAGAAAACATCTTTATTGAAGAAAAACGTTGAAAGTGGATAACATATGCATGCATAATTCTGATTAAAATAATTATCATTGAGAACACCTTCAGTTGTAGAATAAATTTGAAATTTCCATAATGTGCGTTAATTTTTTTGCGCAGTGTAATTCGATTTATTACTGTCATTTGGCTGATGTTATTTTCCATGATTAACGGCATGCCTTCCTATTTATTATGAAATGACATTCGATCATTCATCTCAACAAATGGCATTTTTCTTTGAATGTTAAAATATCACCTCTTATTGGAAAATCCTTCATAATTCTCTAAGTGATAAGAATTGGTACAGCAGTCCATTCTTCTTTCCAAGAGTATCGGGAATTTACTTTCGTCAATTTCGAAAATATTTCTAAAACCAAATAGAGTGGTGGTATTGGAATTCAGGATTTATTGATTTCAGAATGGCACTAGTAGTTTTCTTCAAATTTCCTAATATTTGTTTTCGAGGTCATATTTTTAATCGAAGAAGGCTATCGAAAAATCGAACCACAAAATAACGCATATCAGGATGAAGAGCTTCCACAGAATTCACATTGTTTCTGTCGAATACGTCAAATTCGACTTCCGATTTCTGTCAACCGATGTGTTGCAAGTGGGAGGACCGAATGATTTATTGTCACGAAATAAGGTGTACTTATCACGGTCGACGGAGTAAACAATGACCGAAATCAGTCCCGAAAGGCATTTACCTCTAAAACAATCATCGTTATATGTATAGAAAAAATCACGAGGGGCAAGAAACTCGTCATGCTCCTCCGTCAGACCATGACGAACAACTGACAAACATATCGCGATCTTATAAATCATCGACTTGTTGGAGAAGATCCTTCTTTACGACAGGAAACACAAAATATTGCATTCATCCAACCTTAGCGTTTATGTCATGACTTGCTGCCTCCCCCCGCTGCTCCGCACGCACGCACCGTGAGGTTTGTATGGTTTTCCCGAAATTTAACATTGCAATATCGAAATCAATGATACTAATCAATGTTAATATAGATAATTCATCCTCCCTGTCAAATATGAATATTAAAATACATGAAATTTCTGGAAAAATCCTTGCAGTAGTCGGAATTTGCTTTTGCCAATATTCTTAAGGTCGCCGTTCAGAGCGAGTAGGAAAATTAATCCGATAGAGGCGCCACTGTGCATTTTATGGAATATCTCCATTGCACTGACATTATCACTATAAGTTCTATGAATATCTCTCTAATTATGAATGAAATGTATAATGGCGCTCTCTATCCGAAAATCGCTGAACTATGAAATTAGTGAATATGTGGTTAAAGCAGGAACTTTTTCCCGCCATATATTTGAATTTGGCCATTCGCTGCCAATTCCGTATTTCAAGTTGTTTTTCTGAACGAAATTATCTGTAGATTCACTTTCAATCGGAAGTTGAACTATTTTCATGGGTCTTTCGTTTGAAATAAAGCAGAAGCATGAGTTGGCTTATTTTCTTCTATTTTTGAAAGAAAAAAAAATGAACTTTCGAAATGAAATCGATTCAAATTATTTCATTAAGAACTCCAATTATTTCTGAGTTTACCCACAAAATTTCAGTTCCTAAAGTAAAACCATTTTCAAATGCAACTTGAAATAAAAACACACTACATTGAACGTCCACCTTAAATGACTTCTGTAGGCTTATTCCTCGGGAATTTTGAAAAGTAGGAAATTACATAGGTCCACAAGTTGGTTATCGTTAGATGTCAAATGAATTTCAGAGACGTTGCCAATGCTAATTTCTATTTTCTTTTTTTTTACTTTGTGAATGGAGTTAGTTCTCTGTAACACAGGTTTCGTTACTACGAAACCTGTGTTACAAGTTGGGCAAAAAGGTATTCAAATGTCTTCTGTAGGCTTACCTATTCCTTGACAATTTTGAAAAGTGAGGAATTCCATAGGTCCGACTGTTCTTTCAGAAGTTTTTCTGTGGGGTTATTCGAGTAATTCTATTTTCGAATGAACAATCAAAAAGTAACGGCTTATTCTATCCATTATTTTTCAGTAAAATTTCAACACTCGATTCTTGATTTCCGTACGAGAAAATAGTATAACTGAAGCTTCCAGCCATGTTTATATACGTGAAATATTTCCAGTAATAACAGAATTGAATTCAAATAATTTTTTCTCAAATTCATTATTTTCCAAAGTAAATAAACATTAATACGTAATTACTTCGACCTCTATGTAGAAAGGACAACGTTGTTTAGTTATCTGACAAGAGAATGACTATATAACCTAACATTTCCTCTGATCTAATGCTCTCTGGCTAACTATAACCTTCTCAAAAGTTGAAGATATTGATATTTTTTTAAGATGCTTATTACAGTGGGAAATCACCTATTCTGAATTACAAAAGAGTACTTAGAGACCCGCTTTTTTACTGCTGTACGTCAAATCTACAATTGGTGACGAGGTCAGAATTTGAATATCTAAAAAAACATATTTTTCCATCACTGAATAATTTCGAATATGGATATATCAACTTCCGCATATTTTTTGTGTATTTTGAGATAAAAAAAAGTTGGTTACTGGGTGGCTCTTGTGGAACCGCCTCGATTAAAATAAATCGAAATATTATCCGAAACGGAAACGAAAATTTCACAGGTTAACGAATCCTTATTCATACGACGCGCGTCCGAAAATCGATCCGTCCCCGTCTCAAAATCGAAAAATATCGCCTTTTCAAACGACAAATCCGAACTATAAATAGAAATTTATCGAAGGGGGCCGCATTCCGTACGGCCAACTCCGATCATTAGGCGAGCGGATTTGATTTACTATGTGTTTACGACATTAAAATATTCCTTTCAGAAGATTTATCTGCTGCATTCGATACTGAACACAAGAAACCCGAGATACCTTTAAAGTAGATATTGTTTATAATGTCCTTCGAGTGTCACAGTGCGGAGTATATCATCTGTCTCTTTCGCCTATTGGTCGCTGACCACGGACGCTCGAACTGATGGAGGTGGTCTTCGGAATGAACCTAACATTTACGCGATTTGCCATTGAAAATTGAGGCGTACCTAAAATACACGAAATTTTTTTGAATTGAACAGAAACTCAATGCGCATGCGTCGTACTATCCAGACATTAACTATGAAACACGACGCGCATGCACAGCTCGTGGTGAGCTTCTGAAAATGGTGCACGCTGACAATTTCATTACATCGGTTTTCATGAGGAATCAAGGTTCTGCTACCTTTGAGGTTTTGAACCCTCAGAATGTCCAGAAGGTTCACTCCAGTTTTGGACGAAACAAACTTTCAATTAGGATCAGTCCAAGAGATTCAAACACAATGTCGAGGACCCTGAACTATTTGTCGTGTGATTCACCGAATCAAACCTGGAAAAGGTCTACCTGGAGAGCAATGGTTTTATCACTAAACATGCAGTATGGAATCTATTGGTCTACGGATCTACTGGTGACTGAGCTCTGTAGCTGAGGAAAGAACTATCGATCTCTATGAAGAATCCAGGCTGTTTGCTTTGAACAACTCGGAGGAGTTATAGTGTATGTTATAAAGCTCTTCCAAATGAGCTACTTTATAGTGGTTCATCTAGAAGTTTGTGTATGTGGAGAGTCTGGCATCAGGGACTCCTCGCCAAGATCCCATCTTATGGCGTGCCCCCAAAGCTTTGTTCGCTGCTGGCTAGTTTTCTCCCAAACAGATCTCTCCATGTAGTGGTCGATGGAGTTTCATCTGACTCTCTACCAATAAATGCTGGTGTTCCGCAGGGATCAACTCTAGGTCCAACACTATTTCTACTTCATATCGACGATTTCGATTTCGTGTCCAGTGCACAGCTTCGCGGATAATATAGTACCTTCCATACAGCCTTTTCTTCTGGGGCTCCAATACCAGATCGGCAAATCAGAAACGAACTAGGGAGAAATGTTAACAACATGAATATGGACTTGGCAACAATTCTTGAATGGGGATCTAATAACCGGTAAATAAAATTCAATCGTCAGGTTCTACATTTGAACTAATTGGGTGGTATAATAACAGGCCATTATATAGGATATACAGGTATATGTGGGGTTGTTTAGATGGTATTCACAAGTTACAAGAAGACGTACCGACAGGGGCAATAAAAGTTATTGAGTTTTGCCGCTGGTTTTTCCAATCTACGTGAAGATATTCAACAACGGCGATCTATTAACATCCGTTTGGTCATTTAACAAAATTTTTTGAGAGTTATATCTGTTAATTTCAAGTGATTCTAATAGTGTTAATCTTGATCCTCTCTCAAAAAATTTTGTTAAATGACCAAACGGATGTTAATAGATCGCCGTTGTTGAATATCTTCACGTAGATTGGAAAAACCAGCGGCAAAACTCAATAACTTTTATTGCCCCTGTCGGTACGTCTTCTTGAAACTTGTGAATACCATCTAAACAACCCCATGTATACCTGTATATCCTATATAATGGCCTGTTATTATACCACCCAATTAGTTCAAATGTAGAACCTGACGAAGCCTCAGTGAGGTGAAACGATCGTTGTTCAAAATTAAATATTGTTTGTGGAAATTGAATTATATTTACCTGTTATTGAACATGAATTTCCATCAAGTAAAGACTGAATCCATCAAAAAGATCTAATAACCTGGTGGAATTCAATGCAAGCATGTCTTTTCTCTAGAAAAGCCGATCTTACTGTGCCCAGCATAGAATTGTCGGGAGTGACCATACCATTGAAGTCATCCATTTCGATGCTTGGTATTACTGTCGGCAGTAACCTTTCTTGTGAGAATCACGTGAGATCCATTGCTGAAAGTGCATCCCAAAAATTTGGTTTTCTGTTTCGTGCCAGGAGCTATTTCACCTCAGGCCAGCTGCTTATGATCTATAAGGCACAGATTCGACCTGTCCTGGAATACTGTTCCCATATTTGGAGTGCTGCACTTGTACAAACCCTAAAACTCTTGGATTCTGTTCAAAAAAGGGCAATTCGTCTCGTCGGTGATGCCTCACTTACAAACTCGCTCACTTCTCTAGAACACCGTAGAAGAGTAGGAGATCTGTCTCTCTTCCATGGGCGATGCTCTCCTGAATTATCAGCAATCGTTTTCCCTCTGGAAGTCTCTTCGAGACTTACCCGTCAAGTTAAGTCTTCACATCCCTTCGTAGTCTCTTTGGAGACCTGCAGAACATCTCTCTGCAAAGAACAGCGAGGCTTTGGAACACGTTGCCTGGGGAGGTGTTCCCCTAGGCATATAACCTCCAGACATTCAAGAAGAACACCAATTCCTACCTGCTTGCCCTTGGTTCTCACGATGTTCTCTGAACATTACAGGATATTCCTTTTCGTGAGAACCACAACATAAAAAAGACAGTTCTCTGGGTGATAGCAGTTCCAGCAAGTTCACTATGACTGCTGATGTTCCTCAGGTCCATTTTATCTCCCATGCTCTAGTTGGTCCATCTGACCGATGTTCTTCTTAGTTCGATAGACAAGTAGGATGTACTGGATGTACTTGTAGTACTTTTCAGCAAGAAGTAGTGATCACAGAATTTTGATAACGAGGTTCTGTGCAGAACCCTAGACTTTCACTTTAATGTAACGATACTGAATGGACCTGGACCTGGCTAGTCTCCAGCAAAGCGACCTCCATGGCTATTGACCATTTCGATTGTTGTAAATTATTTTTGCGCGAGCAAAAGGAACGCGAAGACTCCGTCCCTATGGTAATTTACGACGGTATGAGGAACGTGAATCAATACTTGTTTCCCTTTTCGTACATTATAAATAAGATAAAGATACATATTCCTGTAGGAGGTGACATTTACTATTGTATTCTTGAGTTACGAGCGCTGAAATGCATTTATGTGTTCCTATTTGTTATGGCTAATATTTTCTCCGTGTGCACTTGAATTATTAACGCGCGGAATCCGCGATAATATCGTCGGTACGGGGAAAACTCATCCCGTGAAAAACGCGAAAATTCCGGAGGGGTTTAGTGGGGATGATTTGTTGGGTTGTATCTTACGCTTGTCACTTTCGAATCAGCTCGGGGCGATTGTGTTTCTCGGGAATAAATTTGATAGTTGCGAGAATGTTCATATACAGATTGAAAACTTTCTTCATCCTACATTTTTTCGAATTCGGTTCTGTTGAAGAAATGTAGCCATTTCTCGAAAAGTATTCGATCCCCGATAGTTTTGATCAAATAGCGCTAAGGACAGGAATGCGGTTCGAAAACGTCTTTTCGTCTCTCAGTAGGAGAGAGTGATTGGTAAATTTGTCTTAGCAAGTAGATAAATCTAGAGAACAGTTTGAGTTGTAAGTGAGTTCTTATTTGGCCTCGTGTAGGTGTACTGAATTAGAGTCTTTTTCATGGGAGGGGTAATAACGATCATGAAAGGGTTAATGATTGCATATTCCTAATCTATGCCCTCGAATTAGTGAATCCAGCAACTTTGATGGGGATCAGAGAAAATTTTTTTTTCAAAATAGGCGAAATTTTACAACATTTTGGAAATTTTGATGAAATATCATTTTCTCAGATAGCCACCAAAGTAACTGTATTCACTAATTCGAGGTCGTAGATTACGAATCTTTAATTGGTTTCTTCCAAGGTTTGATATTTCAGGAAATTTTCAACTTTTTGTGGAAAATTTAGTCATATTTGTAGGGTCTTTTGATGGTCATTACTCGAAAACTATAGAGAAAAAAGAGAGAAAAGTTTATTCACGGCTATCGACCTGAGGTCCTTCAGCCAACTATAGTACAAATTAATTGTTTTATAGAGAAAAAAAGAAAAAAAAATTACAATTATATATACAATATTATAAGTTTTCTAGTTTTTTAATTAAGGTCTGTGTAGGATACTTTCTGGATGTTGTATAGTGTTCTTCTTGGTGATAGAGGTCAAAAATGTCATCTAGTTCTTTGAGTTTGTTGAAAAACTTCTTGTTGAGAATATTAAACCTAGAATCCACTGGTTCGATTCTGGTTCTTGAATACAGCATTTGGTTTGGCGGGTTATGTAAAATATTGTTGGGATGCCTGATTCTTGTGATAATCCTAAGTGCTGTTGTTTCTGCTACCTTGAGGTTTTTTATTGCTGGAGTTCTACAGTTTATGTATATTGGATGTGCATATTCAATTAAAGGCCTACAAATACTTTTGTAAATTTTTGCGGCATTCTGGGTATTTATACCTTGTTTTTTGTATGTTAGTTTTGAAAAGTATTTGGCTCTAGTGATAGTTTTCTTTTTAACTGTTTTTGTCTGCAGATTGAAATTCAGTTTATTATCAATCTGTACACCCAGATATTTCATTGAAGTTGAGGAATTGATGTTAGCTCCGTTTATACATACAGTCGGTGATGTAGGAATTACTCTGTGGTGAAAAATTATGAACTTTGATTTATTCGGGTTCAGTTTCATACGCCATAGTCGAAACCATGAACAAATTTGATCTGTAAGCAGTTGGAGGTTCTGGATACATGTTGTGATTGTTTTATCATGTGATACAATTAATGTGTCGTCTGCAAACTGTAACAAGTATAAATTGTTATCAATTGTGTGAACCATATCATGGCAAAAGAAATTGAAGAGAAGAGTTGAAAGTGGGCTTCCTTGAGGGGTTCCTTGTTCAGAGACAAAATATTCAGAAATGGTTGAATCAATTTTGACAGCTAGTCTTCTGGTAACTAAAAATTGTTGGCATAACTTGATAAGTGAGTATGGGACTTTCTTTTTGAATAATTTATATAGTAGGCCTTTATGCCACATGCTGTCGAAAGCTTTCTGTATATCTAGACTCAAGGTTGCAGATTTCTTTTTCTTAATGTTGCATTTTGAATGTTTGACACTAAAATTGTTAGTGGGTGCAATGTTGATTTCTTGTTTTTAAAACCAAATTGAAATTTGGGAATGTATTGTTCAATGTGACTTGACAGAATTTTTCTTATAATTTTTTCATATAGCTTTCCTAACACTGGTAGTATTGTGATAGGCCTGTAGCTTTACACTTTGTTCTTATCTAAGTTTGGTTTAGGTATATTTATTATATGGCCTATTTTCCATATTTTTGGAAATAGGTTCTTATTCAGACAGAGTTCGTAAATTTTTATAAGATGACTGTGTGTTGTTTCACTCAGTTTTTTCACTATCATCCATGGTATGTTATCATTACCGGGGCTGCTATTTTTGCTGCTATGAAGTAATTCATAGTAGTCTGTCTCTTCTATTGTTAAATTACCTCCTGGAATTTTGTGTTTATTGAAGAAATTGTCATACCAAGAATTTATTTGTTGTAGATTATCTTGATCATAACTGCTATCGTGATTGAATTTGAATTTCTCTTTATAGTAACTTGCAAATATTTGAGCTTTCTCTTTAGCTGTTTTATATTCTTTATTTTTATCTACTATAGTTGGTATTTGTTGTTGACATTTGTATTTTGACAGTTTATTCACCTCTTGATAAAAATTTTTTCCTTTTGACTCGTTTATTTTGTTGCATGCATTAATCCAGTTGTTTTCTCTGTACTGATGTATCATGTTTTGAATATTTTTATTATATCTGTTTATGTCTCTTTTGAAGTTTGCGTCTCCATGTATACAGTATTCTCTGTAGAGTTTTCTCTTGAACTTTATCAACTTAATTATATACGGGGGAAGTTCATGAAGGAAGGGATGTCGACTACTTGATGGTGTGTGTTTCAATATAATTTCTGATAATTTTTTGTTGAAAGCTTCTAGGTATTGTTCATCTATAGATGTATTCTCATTTTCTGCAATGAATAGTTCCATTTCTTCATTGATTCTTTCCATATTGCTCATTTTGTAGTTGTAAGTAATTTTTTCCTCCATTACATCAGGATCTAGATTCAATTCAAGGTCTATTACCATCGCAAGATGGTCTGAACCAAGATCAGGAATGAGCTCAATGTTGGAAATATTTCTTTTTAAGTTTGTGGTATAGAGCAGCAAGTCAGGTGTACTATCGATGTTTCCATTCATTAAAAAGGTTGGATCTGTATCGGCTTTACTGAATGGGCTATTCCTTAGGAAGTTGTTAATTTGCCTCTTCTTTCTTGATGTATTCGCGTTGAAATCACCTATGATAATTGCATACTTATACAGTGACGCCTTGGTGAAAACTGTCTCTTCAATTTGGCATGTTGGATGGAAGTATACCAAAAACACATGTAATTTTTCATCCTTAAATGGTATTGAGAAATGTGTTGCCTCATTGAGAGGATTATTGATAGTTGGTGCGTTGTCTTTACTACATCTTAGTGATGGATTACACTGTATTATACTGCCTCCTCTTGTGTTTTGTTGTGTGTGGCCAATTTTTTCTATTGTAGTCCAGTTTCTGTATTGAATAAGGTGTGATTTGTTGATTTTTGCTTCTACAAACATGGCACATGCAACGTTGTTATGTTCGATGAAATTGTTTATTAGATGTTTCTTTGGTACATAGCTGTTTATGTTATTATAGAGTATTCTAGTTGTTGATGTGAATTTGCCTGTTAACTTCATTGTCTATTGGTTCAGTTGGTGATGGCTCCTCAGGGTCTTCCAGGTCAAACATTAGTAAGTAGAAGCGATTTCTGGAGAAAACAACTGTTGTGTCTATATTGAATTGTTTGATGAACCTTTTTTTTAATGTAAGTATAAGTTCATTTCTGTCACTGTATTTGGGGTTATTTATCTTGTGATTGTAAGTGTTTATTATTTCGTCATGTTTTGTTAGGGGAGCATGGATCCGGCTTGTTTTTTTTGAGAGATCTTCTATTTGGTTTGTCTTTCTGTTGAGTGGCTTGACATTAGTGTTTGGAATACCTTCTATGGGTGTTTTTGGATGTTTTGGACACTTAATTGACCATGCCATATGGTCATCTGCGCCACAAGACAAGCACTTGGGGGCATTGCTGATGGATATACATTGAGACATATTATGTGGTCCCTGACATTTCGAGCATTTTGGTGTGTTGGTGCAAGAATCTGTTCTATGGTCGAATTGTAAACATTTGCTGCAAGGTATAGGGGTTGGGTCTGGTGGGTGGCTGGGATAGACTAAATAATGTTGATTCATAAAGAAGAAACCATTATTCAAAAGTGTTTCAAATGGTTCTATTTCACCCATAATAATTCTTATAAATTTAGTTGGCTTTGACGAAGATCTTGAGATAATCCTTTTGCAGTAACGATGTTGTATATTTTGGGATGAAAGGTGCTGACTAATATCTTCTTCGTTAATACATGATTCCATATTTGCAATCACCACAGAGTATGTTTGTTCAGGTTCTCTTCTTATATTTGTCATTTTTTGTGATGTTGTTTCCTTGTAACTGGCTATTTTCTTCTCATTCTTAAGGTCTGATAGTGCTTGTTCCAGATCATTTTTATTAGTATTCGATTTGAGGATGAAGCCCAGTTTGGTTTTGAGAATTATATCTCTCGACGCCGGAAATTTCGTATTCCAGATAGTCGACATTTGTATTCTATCCATTTCATTATTATCTGGACTAATATAAAATAAATTCGAATATTCCATCTTTTTGATTTCATTCATTTTAGCTGAAAAGTTTTTGTTTATAATTTTTGTAGGTTGGTTTGTTTTGGGATTTGATGTTTGTTGTTGTTGATTATTTTTTGTTGAAATGGCAGATGTTGATGGTTCGTTATTTTCCTTATCAATTTCCATTTGTGAAGCGATATTTATGTTAGGTTTGTTCAATAATAGGGGTTCTTTGAATATGATGTCGGGTGATTTTTTGTCGTTTTTCTTCTTTGTATCTATGGCAATTTAAGTTGGCTTTTTTCTTCGTTTTTTACGTTTCGAAGCTTCCTGGAAAGCGGGTTCTTCGCCTCCTGAAGAGTTGTAAGTAGATGTGCCGCTGACCTGGGTTTCTTCCTATGTTTGATATTTCAGGAAATTTTCAACTTTTTGTGGAAAATTTAGTCATATTTGTAGGGTGTTATGATGGTCATTACTCGATAACTATATTTTATAGAAAATATCTGATTGCATATTCTTAATCTACGCCCTCGAATTAGTAAATCCAGCAACTTTGGTGGCGATCCGAGAGAAAAAAATTTCTAAAAATACGCGAATTTCCCTTCATTATGGAAATTTCCCGAAAAATCATACTCTCAGATGGCCACCAAAATATACTGTTTTCATTAACTCGAGGCCGTAGATTACGAATCTGTAATTAGTTCCTTCCTAGGTTCGATACTTCAGGAAACTTTCAATTTTTTGTGGAACATTTCCAAAAATTTAGTCATTTTCTGATGATTATTACTCGAAATAACTAAAATACTTGATATAGTCAAGTTAACAAAATTAGAACAGGTATAACTAATACATGGCATAAAGAAAAATAAATTAAAAACTCAAAAGAAATTGAAACAGACAATAAAATTGCATCATCATTTGACCAGACAGAGAGAGACATTCAGAAATAAATTTAGAAGAACAAATAAAACTCAGAATGCATCAATGTGTTCAACTCAACCCCCCGAAATATCATAAACATCAGAAGTAGTAAGAATTGTGCCATAACCTCAAAAAATTTTGAAACTAGAATAGAATTTTAAGTTGTTTGTCGATGAGTTGAGAATATTTTATTTTGTTTGTATTATATTCTAGTTTCTAATTATATAATATGTATCATTATTAGGTCCTGGTGCCAGTAATGTTTTTTTTCACTGTTTAAGGGTCAACAATAAAGAAGATTATTATTATTATTATTAAAACCAAATTAATCCGTGCTTTTCATACAAACGTCACCGGTTTTCGTAAAATCATTACTTCAACCGGCGTTGCCGTTTGTTTTTTCTTCGCGGCTTGAAAATAAAGAAGACTGTGGTACATCCTTGTGGCAGTCTTCGGAAAGCCTCTCCCAATCTCCAATAAATTCCCGTCGTAATACGCTCGATACCCCGTGCGGCAATAAAAACGGAACTGCACGATACCAGACGCTAAAGCATATAATATGTTTCCATCTGGCGAAAATGGAAACGGCACGTCGGGAAACGGCCCCGCAAAAACATCCCCATATTTCCACGTTATTCCCTATCTTCGATAATCTTAATGATATGACGCGGCGCGCGGAAAAATAAGAAAAGGAACCGACACAGAATGCGGCCGGTGCCATATTAATAAATTTATTACGATAATAGACACTTTGCCGGGGCCGGAATGACCCGAAATAATGCCCGAAACTGATTGTATCTCATAATATCGGATGTTCTTTTCGAGGAGCCGTATGTCGTAAAGCTTAATTCCTCGAGTGTTTTTTTTTCCACGCCGAATATTGGATTTCATGAGCCACAAATCATGAATGGCGAAGTTATTGTCTGCGGAATGATTGTCGGGATTTCCGGGTTCTGTGGGACGACCCGAATTGGATGTGTTTCATCGTTTTTTAACACGCGTGAGATATAGACATTCTAGAAACGATACTATACTCTGTTCAAATGTAAGAAGGAGCAATAACAACATGTTTGGCGCAGCGGCAGGAAGGCCTTCGTATAGTTACTTTCCGTTCAGAGTCGAATCGAGGAGATTTCACGCAATCGTTCAGTTTATTCATCCAGGCCTCATCCAGGTAATAAATTTTTCTGCCATGTTCACTTAGTGAGCGGATTTTCTTCAACTAATCTCTTCTCCACACAATTATTTCATCCCTATCTATCAGTAGACTATCACGACCACGTTATTTGAACTTGAATTCCATTTTTTTCAATAATTTATGGAACGTTGTTCTTTTGAAATTTGGCAAACTGTCGTCATCATCCACGATTTCTAGTACTTCAGAAAACGTTGGGATTTCATTCCGGAAAAAAAAACCGTGGACAATTCTTCTGATAAGGTTCATATCGAAATCGTCAACCGAATCGATTATTTTTAACGACTGGGCTATCCTCTTAGGTGGCGTCAATGTTTTTTTCTCTGAGAATTCTGAAAACAGCTGAATCACTCACCCCTGAGGATTTTGAAACAATTCCTACTTAGTCTCTTTTCGATAAATCAGGATGTTCTTCCAATTCTTTTCGAGAAATGTTCAAAATTATCTCTTTCTCTTCAGCAGAGAAATTCTACCTTTTGAACCTTTTTCGTGGTGGTCCCCACATATCACCCTCAGATGCAGTATCCGTTTTCGAAATCGACTTTGTTCTATAAACACTATATACACTTTGTCAAAAGATTTTCCAACACAATACACTTTTCACAACAAAATCTATAGACACTTTGAACAGCTAGACCTTCACAGTAGCTCTAGGTATTTTAACTAGTCTTGTTAATTGAAAACTTCGATATTTATGCAAATCAAGATGGCTTCAACCCAAATCTGGTCTTTCCCGGAATTATCTTGTCGGAATTTTGAGCAGCCGACAAAGAGTTTCGTACAAAAAAATATAAAATTTTGGACCGAAACTAAATATACAGGGTGTTTGGAGGGTAAGTACTGAGTAGCCATAGGTAAATGGTGGATAGGTGATGCTCTTGGCTACTTGTTGCGCCTAACAAAATAACACTTTGCTCAAAGTTCAAAGTGTTATAATTTTTTTGCCGTTTTTCAGAGATTTCCTATTTTTCTCATCAGAATCTTGAATTTTATTTTTAGCAATGTTAGAATGAGAGAAAAGATTTTACCTGCTCAATGGAATAGTTTTGTCGTCACCCTTTTAAGGCATCCTTGAAGACAAAACGGTTTTTTCTTGAGTTAACTGATTATTAATGGTAGGTACATGTTACATAGCATTGCAAAGAGTATTAACTAGAGAAGTTTTTAAAACCATTTTAAAACCCCACACTATGTAAATTTTTTTTATTTCACTTCGTGAAGTGGACACAACATTATTTCTTTTCATTTCGATGTTTGATACGACGCTGTCAGGTTTTTTGAAGACGTTTGTATGAAATTATGATTCAATCTGGATAAGACAAGACTAGACTAAAAAATAAATCATTTTATAGGCACCTCGAGTATTAAATTTGAAAAAATTCAAGATTTTAATGAGAAAAATGGGAAATTTCCAGAAAAATGGCAAAAAAATTATAACACTTTGAACTTTGATGTTATTTTATTGGGCGCAACAAGTAGCCAAGAGCATCACCTATCCACCATTTACCTATGGCTACTCACCCTCCAAACACCCTGTATTTCGAATATTGCAAGTATATGACCATTATAAATTTGAACAGAGATCTTTTACGATTCTTGTCAATTGAAAATTTCGATATTTATGCAAATCAAGATGGCTTTCACCCATTGGGGAAAAGGACCCAAATCTGGTGTTTCCCGGAATTACTTTGTCGGATTCTTGCAAGATTCCGACCCAAATCTCCAAAACGCTGGTGTTTCCTAGAATAACCTTGCCGCAATCTCGAAATTAAATTATTTAGTAGATAATAATATGTATAAAAACAAAACAAAATAAAAGTTAGGGTACGTCGGATATAAAATGTTTATGACAGTTGCAAATCATGACAGAAATTTTGCACTAGAGTTTCTGAGGATTATTCCACTCTTTTCATTTTTAGTGAGGAAGTTTCCGTAGCAACGATCGTTTCATCCCGAAAAAATTTTCAAATCGGCAAAACCAACATGTTGGTTTTTAAGTGACAAAATTTTTGACGTTTCTCGAATTCATAGATAGCTTCGGAAATGAATATCATAGAGAGAACAAACAAAGTTTAGTGGTTTAGTTAATCTATGATGAATTCTAATTTGCCAAATAGCGCAATACACGTCAAATGTGAACATATTACCCTATTTTCTCGTGGAATACTCAAGCCGAATTCCACTCGAGATGAAATTTAAGCAGGTAAAATTTCTCTCTTGTAATATTCAAGTTTGTTGTTTTTCGGAAATTTCGCTCATGACATTTTTTCCAAAATCACTCGCCTGACGGCTCGTGATTTTGATACAAATGTCATTCGCGAAATTTCCGAGCAACAAACTTTCATATCAATCGAGAAATTTTGCCGGCAAAATTCCATCTCTAGTGGTATTACGTATGAAAAAACTTCTAATGTGGGAATTGTTGACTCAAATTATTGAATCATTTCTATCCATGATACTAAAATAGTATCATGATTTCTATCCAGTACCATCCACAGTCTGTTCCGAGTACGATCCTGACAGTCTCTTAGGGCGTTAAAAGGGAGCGTTGTTATGACCGTTTGACGAATAGGAGCTTTATTGTGCGCACACCAGACGATTCTGTTTGTTTACAACCTGTTTTTTGTCTTCTTACCATACATGACTCAGAATATCGATTGTGATCAGTAATCTTCGATCGTGTTACGGCGAGGGTACGAGTGTTTTATGTTTCGAAAACGCCGCATGTTAATTCAAATAATGAACTTGTCATGTGGATATGCTTTTAATTTATGGCGAATCAAAACAAAATGCCAGTTTAACGTATAAGTTGTACGGAACAAGATTTCCGCTAAGAAATCACACAACGTCGCGGATGTGGTATATTAAGGTATTGATGCTGAAAATTCTTTATATATTTTTTAAATTGAACATCTCATATAAGAAATGTTCAGTAAAATGACTTTTTGATGACTTCTATCACCTGTCAAAAGAAAAGCCCCACCTTAATACATCCTGTATACGGCAGCTATCTCTTGCCGAAGCCGTAAGAAAGTCGTTCAACCTATAATGCCATCCAGAGATTCCAGAAACCAGGAATAAACGCAGAATTGTTCGTCCGACATATCGCGTTTCGCATCCACGAACCATACGTCTTCTCCTCCAAAAAAAGACGAACCTCCTCCATACATCCAGAGTCCAGAGATCGAAACCGTATTTCTCGGCGATTTATTCCCAGTTTTCTATCATCTTGAAGGTATTAATTCTCGTTTAGTGCCCGTATAAATAAGCCCGCGTTCGAAATGGAGCCGGCTAATTTAACCGTCAGAAGATACAAATTGACGCGTTGCACTTAAAGTAGGAGATCGTGTTAAGTCCTCTTGGACGTCCGACATGGCGGACGCAAAACGGGCAAATTCGACTAATGCCGCTGTCAAATTCGACATCGCTCGGTATTAGTTGGGGCACGGAATTAATAAGACGGCTAATGCGAGTATCATTTTGTCCGGTTCGATTGATATTGTAGTTTAGCCTTGTCAGTTTGGATGTGTTGCTGGTCTATTTCGCAAGGGCTACCCTCTTGAAACGATCCTTTCCAAAACAGGATGTCTCCTCCTAGGAGGAATTATTTCAATGTATTTTAATTACCCAGCAGAAATAGCGTGAGCATATTTTGATCGTTCTGTAATCGTCTATTCTCTTTGTAGAGGAACCAACAGTTGGTCGGTACCCCAAAGCAAAACCCTCGGCTTTACAGTTGCATAATATTACATGGAGCAAGAAACGGATGATTTTTTAACTATTTTCCATTTGGCAACCCTGACTTTGACAGCTAAGCACGTTTCGTGTTTTATGTCACTGTCTGAATACAGTGTGACAAGAAAAACCCTCGGACAAACTCTTTTTCATTTAACTTTATTAAACAGAAGAAATTGAACTAAACAACAACAAATAATAATAGCTTGAACATTCGTTAATAATATCTTCAAGCCGTTTCGAAGTGGCTTGGCGATACACAGCTTCAGACGCTTCTTGAAATTTTCGGCAATGGGCCGCAGCTCCTCGGGCGTTAATCGGTTCCATTCCCGGCGCAGAGATTGCTTCAGCGACTCCAAATTTTTGTGTTTTTTAGCACAAGCCGTGTGCTCTAAAATCGACCACACGCTGTAGTCCATTGGGTTGAGATCCGGTGAGTAGGACGGCCATTCTGCAGATGAGATGAAACAAGGAAAATGGGTCTTACACCATTATTGCGTCATTTTTGCTTTGTGAGCCGGAGCGGAGTCCTGTTGAAAGGTCCAATGCGTATCGCCGAAGTGCTGCTTGGCCCACGGAAGTACTACGGCCTCGAGGATGTCGCAGCGGTAGACTTCTTGATTGATCTTGACCCCTTGATCCACGAAAACTGAGGGAGTTTTACCACTGCCGCAAATTCCGCCCCCGACCATGACGAATTGCGGATTTTGACGATGGGCGATGTACCGGGAGCCTCTACGGACCAGACTCTGTCCTTTTGGTGGTTGCGGGATTGTTCTACGGTGAAAAGTTCTCGTCTGTGAAGAGAATTCGCTCCCATTGCTGACCGGTGGCGAGACGAAGGAGTTGGCGGCACCTTTGGAGTCGTACGCGCTTGTTTTCCTCCGTGAGGAGTTGAACTTTTTGGAGCTTGAGGTTGAGCTTCTTTTTGGCAATTTGACGGACTTATTCGCGGTTGATACCGGTCTCACAGGCTATTTTCTTCATGGAAACCCTCGGATTTCGATTGACTCGCTTCTTGACGATGTTGCGATTGCTAGGTGTATTGACAGTGCGTTTTCAACCACTTCCTGGACGACGACCATCATGGCCAAGCTTCTTGAAACGACGAATTGCATCGGACACGGTTTGTCGAGGCACATTGAGCAAACGAACAATTTCGCATTGACGCCTACCTTGACGAAACAGCTCCAAAATCGCACTACGTTTGTTTGACATTCTAAAACTCTGTGAAATGGAATTATATCAAACTGAAAATTCACATATTAGTACAGGAAAGTGTAGAGAAACCAAGAGAATAAAAATTATCTGGCTGCGCTGAAATACTTTTGTTCCAGACCACTGCAAAATTTGTCCGAAGTTTTTCTTGTCACCCTGTAAAATACAAGAACTTTCTTGGGGAGAAGAATGGACTGCTGTACCAATTCTTATCACCACGAGAATTGAAGAATAAAATGGATGTATGAAATGAAACTAAGTGCCACAAAGTAAACACTGGTCTGTAGCCTCTAGGAGATATCTAAATAGTTTTTTCTTTTATGGAACGAGTATTAACATGTAGGTTTTAGTCTTTCTCGTCACGGAACGAATTCACTGTGTTAGGGTGGCGATCTGAGCTGTCTGACCGATGCGACTAGTGACAGAGGTATAATTGTGACTGAACAGAGGGAACAGGTAGGACCTATTTTTGGGGTTCTAGCTGAACCACAGATAAAGTGGGTGAAGTCATAGAGTCTTCTTTCTTACCGCACCATTCGCAGTAGAAAACTTTGTGGTATCAGAAAAATAATATGAATTTTGACAACTGTCAACCATTTTCAGTTTGGTCTATAATTTAACTATGAATCGTCTTTCAAACGAACAACTCAACTAATCATTTTATGTTATTATCAAAATGCGTGCTCTTCCATTTCATGGTCAGTTAAATCGATTCACTGATGTGGCTATTCGGGCCATTGTGACCAAATTCTCGCACCGAATTTACATTGTTGGACATCAAACCACCAACACACTCACGTACAGTGCAAACTGAAGAAAAAATCGCAGCTGTATCGGCCAGTGTGAGTGATGACCATCAATTATCGATTCGGCTCCGTTCGCAGCAATTGAGCCCCTGTCTCTCAACAACGTGGAAAATTTTGCGGAAGGATTCATGGGAGAATTTTTTCAAAATACATCTGGTGCAAGAATTGAAACCGAATGACCAACCAGAACGCAAAATTTCTGGTGAATGAGCTCTTGAAAAGTTGGCGGAAGATCCACTTTATATCGAAAACTTGTGTTCAGCGACGAAGCTCATTTTTGGCTCCATGGATACGTAAATAAGCAGAATTGTCGATTTTGGAATGAAGATCAGTCAGAAGCATTGCAAGATCTATAAATACATCCAGGAAAAGTTACTGTTTGGTGCGGATTATGGGCTGGTGGCATCATTGGACGCATTGGAAGACAATATTTAAGCTTTCATTCGTGAGGTACTGGCCGAAATGTTGGAAAAAGAATGCCAAAATTCGAGTCTCAGTCGTTTTCAACATTCGCATGAAACACCTTATCTTCAACATCAAATAATATGGACCGAACTATCAATTCGACTGAAGATTTCATGCATTTTTCTGAATTTTATGTGTTTTTTCTAATTTCCTATAGCTATATAAAAATAAACTATTTTAATTATTTTCTTCTAGTATGCAGTCAGAGTAAAAATATACAAATTTAACTTTCTTTCACTTGATATCGTCATTACGTTAAAATAATCAGGTTATGATTTTCTATCCTCCTTTCAGAGGCCCCAGAAGCTGAGACGACTAAGTCACGACGCTCAGATCCCCAGTATCGTCCGAAATCTGCAGGCAATTGTGTACAATGACTAATACAGCAAACACAGAAGGTAGGTGCAAATCAGGCTACTTCTGAGTGTTACTACTTAATATTTTCGGGATCATAAAAAGGATTATTTTCTGTCCGAGGTATTCAAGTTCCACTTCCGCCCAGTTCTCGCGCGTTTTTACGCCAACCCTCATTCGAGCCCCTCTCGTTTCGCCCAAATCAAATTATCAATAATGCAACCCTTTTTAAAGAAGTCGAAAAGTGTTGAACTGTAGTAATTAAAAATATAAGATCGAATACAAATTGAGTTATGGCAGTAATTTAGAAGTTAAACAAAGGGTTGTAGCCTTTGAAGCTCGGGGTTAGATTGTTGGGAAAAAATGTATAAATCAAGAATAAGTGGTTTTTTTAGGTAAGATAAGAGGGTGATCTTTGCGCAGGGGTCTTAAATTAAAAAGGGGTAGCCGATAATAAATTTCCTATCCTATTTTAAGAGTTGAATACATTTGTTGCACCCCCGGGCCGACATTCCTCTTTTATGCAAAGTTTTTCGACGTTAATAGCGGTCGATAGAAAATTGCGGATTTTCTCGGTCATGGAGTCGCTAATGAAATTTTAAAATTTATTCAGCGGGCGAAACTGAAATTTTTTCATAAAGTGGGGATGCTCTTCTTCTGGTTACGGTAGGTTCAAGTTGAAGAGATTGTATTCTTTTCTGATGGTGAAATGACAGAATTCGATTGTTGCTATCGAATTAATTGATAATTGAAGGTTGAAAAGGTCAGAAATAAACAGTTGTTTTAGAGAAAATTCGAAGTAAGCCCTTTTGTCAATACTATGATTATCCCTCATTTTTTACTCTTTTATATCATTATTCAACAGGGTGTTTCAACATTGTTCGATCGCTTGGTAAAACTTGAATCATTCTCCAACCACAAAAGTTTCAAGAGTTATACTACATTCACTTTTATAATGTATCCCGGTTGGCCATGAAATTCTGACACATTTCACTGTGTATATTTTGAAAATGTTAGGTTATAGTCATTTTCTGTCAGATGAAGCAACGTTGTCCTTTCTACATGGAAATAGTTGTAATTATGTTTTTATCAAAATGTTCATTAACTTTGGGAAAATAATGAATTTGAGAAAATATTATGTGAATTCAATAATTCCAAAGACCTGGCGAATGTTGAAGAAACTTTTTTTTCTGTTAATACTGAAAATATTTCACGTATATAAACATGGTTGGAAGATTCAGTTATGCTATTTTCTTGTACGGAAATCAAGAATCGTGTGTTGAAGTTTTACTGAAAGATAATGGGAAGAATAGTCTGGTACTTAGTGATAGTTCATTCGGAAAAAGAATAAAAGTACTCGAATAACCCGACAGAAACACTTCTAAACGAACAGATGGACCTATGGAATTCCCCACTTTTCAAAATTCTCAGGAAATAAGCCTACAGAAGATATTTAAATACCTTTTTGCACAAATTGAAATTCAGTATGTAGTAGTACTACGAAACCTGTGTCACAGTTGAACATTAAAAGAACTAACTCCATTTGCAAATTTAAAGAAAGAGTAAATGGAAATTAGCATTGGCAACGTCTCTGAGAATCATTTGACATTCAACGAGTACCAACTTGCGTCATTTTTAAGTAAAACAAATTTGATAAACCTAAATCATGACCAACCGGTATACATTATGAAAGTGTATGGAGTATAAATAGGTGTACGAAAATGAAAAAAAGCATTCTTCACTTTCTTCTTATTTAATTCACTGCACTGAATAGTCAAACCCAGAGAAGTGAGACTTGAACCTCATAACTCTCACTGATTCAAATTTGACTACGAGTACGTTGCATGTTGTAGAGACAACATAATATACTCCATTCGCAATCATAAAATCACAACTCTGGCCTTGGAAATTTGACACATTCCACTCTGTATCGAAGTTATGACGTTTTTCGAAATATTTTTATGTTCCAAGTCAACACTATGTTGCCCTTTCTACATTCTTAGCGTATTTCTCAGAATGTGAATTTATTCGGAAAATGAATGAATTGGAAAAGATGTGATGGACGAAAATAATTAACATCTATATGAATTGATAGAAAGGATTCCTTTTCTAGTTATTTGCATGAAAAGTACAAGAGATCACTGTTGAAATATATTTTTTTTCGCCATGGAAGAAAATTGCATTGCTCTCACATAATTTTCATACGCATGCTTGTGAAGATTTAATGTTTATTATCCTCTTGAACTGAAAGTTCAAGACTTGACGACATCAATTGTTGATTCTAATCAAGAATTCATTAAAAAAATCAACCCGAAGATATAAGATGAATTGTAATTACAAGAATCAAGAATAATGTCAATTTTATTTTGTTGATAACTTTCTTAAAATCAATGTTGGGGTATAAAACTCAGCTGCGTTTGTGCAAACAACATCTAAAGAAGACATTTTTCACCATCTCGACCTTTGGAAGGCGTTTCTTATAGGAGAATTAGGTCTAAGTTCCACCTCATTAGTGAGGTACCTAACTTTTGCAAATCTGCTCAGATATCGCCAAATTTCTTGGAAAACCTGAAAAATATCATCCTAATCGACCTCTCGAGTCTCCATCCGATCCATCTACTGCGATATCTGTCCAAAAAACAGCTTTTTCAACGATATTCCCGTGTACCCCTTCAACCTCGAAATGTAAACATTCGTCCTGGTCTTGAAAATCGTCCTCACGCTCCAAACTGGTGCTAAAAACAATAAACATACGTTAATCTTGGATATTCGACGAAAAACTCACCTGCAAATGTCGATTAAATACCAAAAATCTGCGAACAATTTGTAAACCTAACAAAATGTGTAATATCTTCGATACTTTTACTTTGATGTAAACAAAGAAACTGGCCACGTCGTTTTGTCATTAACGATATTTTCTGTGCGCGGACTGACTTTTCATCATACCTGTGCACCAACTCCTGAAAACGAAACCATGACCTCCTATGTGATTAAATAACAGTGAATGGATTATATGTAGATGTTTTCTATACCGTGTCGGAAGAGTACCTACCTAGTGAGGATAGAAGACAGTTTTGATAACTTAGAGACAATCAGCCATAGGGAGTTTATGAACGTGAACGTCCTATATCGAAGAAAGCTGCAGTCTTAAGTTAGGATGAATTTGCACTAATTTCTCGAGCTGAGATTGACCGTTGTGTCCTGGAATTTTTGGAAAGTGGCAAAACAATAACATGCAGCATCAATAGCTGGCATTACTATATCAGCCATAGTGCAGGAATGCCATACTGTTCTCTAGCTACTGGATACTAGGAATGAACAGCTGTTGTTTCGTCTACTAGGTTCCTCTGGCATTTTAGAAAGGTGACAGCTGATTCCAGACCAGAACCAGTTTTAGTACAGTCAATATACTGGCTGAGGAGGAAAACCATGTGGCTTGAGCTGAGTGTTCTAATAGAGCATTGCGCAGATCTTTACAGACTTCGTCAATAAAAGAAGTTTCATGGCCCTTAAGGACAAACTCTTGGCTATAACTGATATGGAAGCATAAGCTGCTTTCTACAATGGTCACATGACGACCCTGCATGGAAGATGACGAGAATATACAGGGTCTTTCACGAGGAACCTCACCCATATTTATACGGGAAACTACTGAACGTATTTTCATGAAATTCAGCACTTATAAGTATTTCACGATGCTGATGAAATCTAAAATATTTTCAAGGCATGAGCACCTCCGGTTTTTCCGGAAATGACGTCAACTTCCGTTTTTCAAATCAGAACACCATTTTTTTATTGCAGAAATAGATTCCTTAGAAAATTTCAAGTTATTTTGATGTAACATTTTTCGGTTTTGGTTGGAAAATTCTCTCTGAGCGGGAGAATTCGAAAAAAAAATCGAAAATAGAGCTCCGCTGAAACAAGAATAACTTCGAGGGTTTTAGATGGAAAATTTTCATTTTTGGGATTTTTCAAGATGTAAGATTGATGTATCCACTTTAATAATCGAAATCGCGATTCATGATACAGGGGGTGAAATAATCGCTTTCAAAGTTAGGGATGACAAAATCGTGAAAAATCAATTTTTTCAAATTAGAACCCCATTTTTTTATGGCAGATATTGAATCTACGTTAAAAAATAATGTGAGTGTATGCATCACACCCTTGCCCTAAAGTGGATATTTTCTGAGTTATTCACAAAAAACTGTTTTTCGTCTTGAATTTTCAGCTATTTCTTTTCCCTTCACGCCAAAAAGATGAAATTTTCAGGAACTGTTGCTTAAAGCTTAAACCATGTTTTAGATTTTACTACCCTAATATGCAAGAGAAAAAAGTTACAGGTTGTTCCTAAATAGATGGCGAATTTGGATTCGAATTTGTATCGGAAACCTCTTTATTTCAACTAATCGGCCATCGGTTTTCTCTCCAGTGATAAATAAATAATTCCTTATGAACCATATGCAAAAACTTACCATATTTTACATTTTTTTTTTAATGATAGATATCATTAATTACATGCTACTGAATAAAGAGGAATTTGGCAGATGTTTTTAATGATATCTATCATTAAAAAAAAGAATGTAAAACATGGTAAGTTATTGCATATGGTTCATAAGGAATTATTTATTTATCACTGGAGAGAAAACCGATGGCCGATTAGTTGAAATAAAGAGGTTTCCGATACAAATTCGAATCCAAATTCGCCATCTATTTAGGAACAACCTGTAACTTTTTTCTCTTGCATATTAGGGTAGTAAAATCTAAAACATGGTTTAAGCAACAGTTCCTGAAAATTTCATCTTTTTGGCGTGAAGGGAAAAGAAATAGCTGAAAATTCAAGACGAAAAACAGTTTTTTGTGAATAACTCAGAAAATATCCACTTTAGGGCAAGGGTGTGATGCATACACTCACATTATTTTTCAACGTAGATTCAATATCTGCCATAAAAAAATGGGGTTCTAATTTGAAAAAATTGATTTTTCACGATTTTGTCATCCCTAACTTTGAAAGCGATTATTTCACCCCCTGTATCATGAATCGCGATTTCGATTTTTAAAGTGGATACATCAATCTTACATCTTGAAAAATCCCAAAAATGAAAATTTTCCATCCAGAACCCTCGAAGTTATTCTTGTTTCAGCGGAGCTCTATTTTCGATTTTTTTTTCGAATTTTCCCGCTCAGAGAGAATTTTCCAACCAAAACTGAAAAATGTTACATCAAAATAACTTGAAATTTTCTAAGGAATCTATTTCTGCAATAAAAAAATGGTGTTCTAATTTGAAAAACGGAAGTTGACGTCATTTCCGGAAAAACCGGAGGTGCTCATGCCTTGAAAATATTTTAGATTTCATCAGCATCGTGAAACACTTATGAGTGCTGAATTTCATGAAAATACGTTCAGTAGTTTCCCGTATAAATATGGGTGAGGTTCCTCGTGAAAGACCCTGTAGAGCACTTACTATGCTAGTGGTCTTTTAGAGACAGGATCCAATTCTAGACTTTGGGTCAAGGATACTCATTCTTGGAGACTTTAATAAGTTTTGAGACTCTGGCATGGGATTGAAGAGTGAAATTTAGCACTGAGTGAGCAGCAATGAAGCTTTCTGATTGCAGTGGTAGGAACAGGTCACTCCAATCACTCTCATGCATAATTGCTGTTTGGACTCTCAAAGTCGAAGACTTGTCTAAAACTCTTCTTGTTCCCTTTCCGGAACAGACAGATGGACTGGTACATAAAATAGGCATAAGTAATAGAATAACGTTATCCAAGGCAAAGCCCAGTCATGTCCCGCGGATGCATGGAAAATGCCCCTGTCAAGCAAATTGGATTATGTACGTTTCCTTGTGTGTATATCTCGTACGGAGTTAGCACTCGCCTCTCATGACGGCATCGCGTTAAGGGCAGAAACATGCTAGATTTGACGTAACAAATTGTTAATTCTGTCACTGGAAATTACTCTGATATATCATGAACGACTAGCTACTATCCCATTTCGGATGTTACTCTGATGGCGATCCATTCCATCAGATCCGGACGTGGTTGATGTCGGGGAGAGTTTCGATATTTGTGAGGCGACACGTGCGGAGAGGTCCATTCGGTGCTCTTGATGAGGAATATGGAAATCGTAGAATCGGCCAACTTCGACTCAATTATTGTCTATTTTGCCATGAGAATTACGAGGATGTATTGATAGCTAGTCAGCCTAAACCAGTTCCATGCATAAACAAAATATTGCGATACCATATCAACGAACAATAACTTATTAGAAGTGTCAGTGTATAGTTCGACGTCAAAAAGTAAACCAGAGTTACGCAATAAATAAAAAAAAAGATATCAACTGAAATTGTAAAAATCGAAAAATTGAATTATCGAGCCATCATCAAGTACCTGTATTTATAAGGGTAAGCACTGTAAGCAGATTTACGAAGATATACTTAATACCCTTGGTGATCAATGTCCTTCGTATGCGACCGTGAAAAATTGGACTGCAAGCTTAAAAAGAGGTAAATTTTCCATTGAAGATGATGACCGATCGGGAAGGCCAGTTTCTGTGTCAGTCCCCGAAAATATCGATGCAGGTCATGACATGATTTTATCAGACCGTCGAATTAGGCTAGAATATCTGAAGCACTGAAGATTTAATACGAACGCGTTCATCATATAGTTCACTTTAATTTGGACATGGGAAAATTTCTGCAAAATGGATCCCACAATGTTTGAATGTTGACCAAAAGCGTACAAGGGTAGAAGCATCGCGTTCGATCTATGCTCGATTTGAAAACGATGTAGACTTCTCAAACCGAACTGTTACTATGGCTGAGACTTGGGTACATTTCTACGATCTAGAAACAAAGCAACAATCGATGGAATGGCGACACTCTGGTTCTCCAAGACCTAAGAAGTTTCGTGTCCAAAAATCTACTGGAAAAGTTCTTGCTCCAGTTTTTCGGGATTGCCATGGAGTAATCATGATTGATTTTTTGGTTCCAAGAATTTTTCAGTATATCCTCGTATATTCCTAATTTTAATTTGAAGAAATTTCGAGATAAGTTTTTGTGAAATTCTATTCTATAACCTTTTCGGATTCTCAATGAAATAGGCATAGTTTTTCCTGATTTGGCACTGAGTTGACCGAATTTTTCTTCAGACCACGTGGGTGTACACTTCGGAAAAAATTAGCAAAACATTAAATTTGAGTTTAGATCTTTATTTTAACAAAATCTATGCATGCGTCATAAAATCTTAGTTAACATTCTATTCAGGAATACTATCCAGAAAAACAGATTGAAAATATTCATCAATTTGGATATCGTAACCAAAAATAGTTGCGGAAGATGAGATTCTTTTGAATTTTCAAAATGTCAGATATCTAGCAAGCCGAGAGACTTTTACAAAAATTCAACACTTTCTTCTTAATCACCACAAAGTCCTCTAACCGCAGGTTACAGGTATCATATTATTCATTCACTACGTCACACCCAGTATACAGGGTCAAAATACTTCTTCACTGATAATGAGTAGTGAAATGAATTCCAATTATAAGAAATATCGGGTGTTTTTTTTAGAGTGATAGAGTTTTCGATAGGTTGGAAAACTAATATTGGGAATTTTGGATATTTATTTATTCAATTGTTCACTTGTAACAACGCCGACGTTTCGAAACGATTCTTGTTTCTTTATCAAGGCTAAAAATAACAATAATTAGCACATAAACAAAACACAAATGTTATAAAAGCAACTATACCTAGTTACGGTGACAATATTGTCCAGAATTAAAATCTTGAATGTTACAAATAAAGGAAATCATCATCTCAGGTATAACAAGCATGTAAAAATCACAACAGTTCATATTGGTAGAAACCACGAAAATCAAATTGACCATGACCTGACATGAACCCGTCGTATGTTATAGAAATAAAACAATCAACAAAACATTCAGTCACGGAACCATATTCCAATAAATAACAACATAAGACAAACGTTTGCTCCAATCATTATTCTCATTCTATTATATTTATTTATTCTCTATTTTAAACTAATTATTCTTTATTATTGTTGTTGTTCTTATTAACAATTACAAAAATGCAGAACTAATCGGGAAACAATGAACAATTCCAACACAACCAAACAACAAGCAATATACTCTCTCCAGTTATCAACTTCTGAGTAAGGAGTTGTAAATCAAACTCAAATGTTGAACATCTTCTCTATGGTTAACGGTTTTATTTGTTTTAATATGTATCATCTCACTAATATTTCGCCTATAAGCAGACCTTTCCCTATCCAAGATTTGGACATTGTCAAAATCAAATTTATGTCCTGTGGTCATCTGATGTAATGTTAGTGCCGTTTTATTGAAATTAGAAATGTTCTTACAGTCGTATTTATGTTGTTTCATGCTTTCTTGTAAATATTGTTTCGTTTGACCTATGTAGTGTTTGTCACAGATACAACATGGTATTTTGTAAACTAGCCCTGACTGTAAATTTTTCGGAGTATTGTCTTTGAGCCTAGTGAAAAATCTATTAATACTTATGTATATTAATAATACAGTCAGGGCTAGTTTACAAAATACCATGTTGTATCTGTGACAAACACTACATAGGTCAAACGAAACAATATTTACAAGAAAGGATGAAACAACATAAATACGACTGTAAGAACATTTCTAATTTCAATAAAACGGCACTAACATTACATCAGATGACCACAGGACATAAATTTGATTTTGACAATGTCCAAATCTTGGATAGGGAAAGGTCTGCTTATAGGCGAAATATTAGTGAGATGATACATATTAAAACAAATAAAACCGTTAACCATAGAGAAGATGTTCAACATTTGAGTTTGATTTACAACTCCTTACTCAGAAGTTGATAACTGGAGAGAGTATATTGCTTGTTGTTTGGTTGTGTTGGAATTGTTCATTGTTTCCCGATTAGTTCTGCATTTTTGTAATTGTTAATAAGAACAACAACAATAATAAAGAATAATTAGTTTAAAATAGAGAATAAATAAATATAATAGAATGAGAATAATGATTGGAGCAAACGTTTGTCTTATGTTGTTATTTATTGGAATATGGTTCCGTGACTGAATGTTTTGTTGATTGTTTTATTTCTATAACATACGACGGGTTCATGTCAGGTCATGGTCAATTTGATTTTCGTGGTTTCTACCAATATGAACTGTTGTGATTTTTACATGCTTGTTATACCTGAGATGATGATTTCCTTTATTTGTAACATTCAAGATTTTAATTCTGGACAATATTGTCACCCTAAGTAGGTATAGTTGCTTTTATAAAATTTGTGTTTTGTTTATGTGCTAATTATTGTTATTTTTAGCCTTGATAAAGAAACAAGAATCGTTTCGAAACGTCGGCGTTGTTACAAGTGAACAATTGAATAAATAAATATCCAAAATTCCCAATATTAGTTTTCCAATTATACTTATCATGGATGATAATCTATTTCCAGTTTTCGATAGGGATAACTGTGATTTGACAGTAGGTAGATGCCATGATGTTTTGACAGTTCTGTTCTGTAAGCATTGACAAATTATCATGGAGAGGCTCACGCCGCAACAACGTTTACATATTGTTAAAATTCGGTTTCAAAATCAGTGTTCTATTCGCCAAATTTTTAGAGCACTTCGTGAAATTTATGGTTTACATAATCATCGATCAGAGCAGCTTATTCGTCGAACCATCGCTAGATTTCGGACAACATTTTCCCCACTCGATGCGAAAACAACAACAAGACAAAGAACTGTACGTACTACGTACAGAAGAAAATATCGCCGCTGTGAGTGAAAGTGTAAATGAAGATCCAGATATAACTATTCGTCGACTTTCACAACAAGTTGGACTCTGTGCATCCATCACATGGAAAATTTTGGACTGAGATTTTGGTCTACACCAAAAAAATCCAACTGGTTCAAGAACTAAAGCCACTTGACCATAATAAGCGTCGTTTGTTTGCTGATTGGGCCCTAGAATAGCTTGAAGTTGATCCACTTCTTCATGGAAAAATTGTGTTTAGTGATGAAGCTCATTTCTGATAGGACGGCTACGTAAACAAGCAGAATTGCCGTATATGGAATGAAAACAATCCTCAAGAAGTTCTGAAGGTTCCATTGCATCCTGAAAAGTGCACTGCATAGTATGCTTTACACGCTGGACGCATCGTCGGTCCATATCTATTCAAAAACGATGCTGGACCTAATGTTACAGTGAATGGTGCTTGTTACAGATCGATGATCAATGATTATTTGTTTCAAAATTTGACTGGGATCGACCCAGAAGTATTTTGTTCGAGCAAGATGGTGCGACATCTCATGCAGCTACCATAATAATTGATTTATTGAAAGAATGATTTGGCGATAACGTTATTTCGAGAAATGGTCCAATTAATTGACCTCCAAGATCATAAGACTTGACTCCAATGGACTATTTTCTTTGGGGCTATGTCGAGTCATTGGTTTATGCTGATAAACCAGAAACAACTCGTGTTATTGCTGAAATAAGGCCTGAATCACTCGAAGAAGTGGTCCAAAATTGGTCTGGTCGAATGCGGTTCCTCAGAGCTAGTCGTGGTGGACATAAGCCGGAAATTATTTTCAAAACATAAATGTCATAAGATGAAATTTCAAATAAAACAAAATTGACTACAATCTTAATTCAAATATGTTTTATTTCAATTTAAAGTTCTATCATTCTAAAAAAAAACACCCGATACAATTTTCTCTCCCCAATGAACTCGAAAGAAAATCTTATTTTCCGTTTCTGAGCACGAAACAATGAATCGTCCGGATCTATCGTTCGAATCGCCGGGTGTAAAGAAGAACCCATGTCCCTATAAATAAATATCATCTAATTTATCTTCGATAACATTTCGAAAGGCGTTGTAGCTTGCTAATGATGTCTGGCATCATTAGAAGTGTTATACATCAGACATTGGAAGACGCCAGAGCGCTTTGTGGAGATCGTTTCTGTCATCCGAGCGGACCAACGGGAAAAAAGTATAGTTTATCACGGGTTGTACATTTGCCGAAGTATGCCATTAGTGGAGTTGCTCGACAACCCTATTGGATTCCCCCAGAAAACTGGAATGTAGGAGAATCTATTTCAGTTTATGTACTCTTTCGATAATTCTCTCACCGACTATTCAGAAGCATCAAATTCAATAATGTTGAATGAAGTTAAAATTGAATAGTCATTGGAGATATACAGGGTGTTTCTGAATTGATGCGAAATATTTCAAATGGTCATTTCTTGTTCAAAATAAAGGGTAGTTTGTTATACAGGGTGTAGTTGAAGGTGAGGCATTTCTTTTGACAGATGGTAGAAATCATCAAACTAAGTCAATTTACCAAAAAAATTTAATATGAATTATGCTCCTGTTTCGAGAAAATGAAACTAGAATATTTTCTAGTTTCTCGCCTGCTTTTCCGTAGGTATCATACATGGCTCAGAATATCGATTGTGATCAGTAATCTTCGATCGTGTTACGGCGAGAGTACGAGTGTTTTATGTTTCGAAAATGCCGCACGTTCATTCAAATAATGAACTTTTGAATATGCTTCCTATTCAAGCAAAACAAAATGCCAGTTTAGCTTATACAGTGTGACAAGAAAAACCTCGGACAAACTCTTTTTCATTTAACTTTATTAAACAGAAGAAATCGAACAAAACAACGACAAATAATAATAGCTCGAACATTTGTTTATAATCTATTCAAGCCGTTTCGAAGTGGCTTCCTTTGGCGGCGATACACAGCTTCAGACGCTTCTTGAAATTTTCGGCAATGGGCCGCAGCTCCTCGGGCGTTAATCGGTTCCATTCCTGGCGCGGAGATTGCTTCAGCGACTCCAAATTTTTGTGTTTTTTAGCACAAGCCATGTGCTTCAAAATCGACCACACGCTGTAGTCCATTGAGTTGAGATCCGGTGAGTAGGGCGGCCATTCTGCAGATGAGATGAAACAAGGAAAATGGGTCTCACACCATTCTTGCGTCATTTTCGCTCTGTGAGCCGGAGCGGAGTCCTGTTGAAAGGTCCAATGAGTATCGCCGAAGTGTTGCTTGTCCCACGGAAGTACTACGGCCTCGAGGATGTCGCAGCGGTAGACTTCTTGATCGATTTGACCCCTCGATCCACGAAAACTAAGGGAGTTTTACCACTGCCGCAAATTCCGCCCCAGACCATGACGGATTGCGGATTTTGACTCTGTCGTTTTGGTGGTTGTGGGATTGTTCTACGGTGAAAAGCTTCTCGTCTGTGGAGAGAATTCGCTCCCATTGCTGACCAGCGGCGAGACGAAGGATTTGGCGGCACCTTTGGAGTCGTACGCGTTTGTTTTCCTCCGTGAGGAGTTGAACTTTTTGGAGCTTGTATGGCTTGAGGTTGAGCTCCTTTTTGGCATTTTGATTGACTCGCTTCTTGACGATGTTGCGATTGCTAGGTGTATTGACAGTGCGTTTTCTACCAGTTCCTGGACGACGACCATCATGGCCAAGCTCCTTGAAACGACGAATTGCATCGAACACGGTTTTTCGAGGCACATTGAGCAAACGAACAATTTCGCATTGACGCCTACCTTGACGAAACAGCTCCAAAATCGCACTACGTTTGTTGACATTCTGAAACTCTGTGAAATGAAATTATATCAAACTGAAAATTCACATATTAGTACAGGAAAGTGTAGGGAAACCAAGAGAATAAAAATTATTTGGCTGCGCTGAAATACTTTTGTTCCAGACCACAGCAAAATTTGTCCGAAGTTTTTCTTGTCACCTTGTAAGTTGTACCGAACAAGATTTCCGCTAAGAGAAATCACCCAACTTCACGGATGTTCATAAACCAGGTGCAGAGATGTAGAGATCTGATGAACAGAAAGATGCAGCCAACAGCAGTATCAGGGTACTGATGCCCAAAATCTTATATACATTTTTTAAATTTAAATATTTCATTTAAGAAATTTTCGGTAAAATTACTTATTTTGATGAGTTCTATCCCCAGTCAAAAGAAATGCCTCACCTTGAAATACACCCTGTATACTGCTATGAAGTGATCATTGTTTTCAAGGAATCGTCACTGTTTGTTGTCGTTATTTGTTGGTTTGGTCAGGTCATTGTTAGTTTCTTCTTTGACTTCTGTTGTTGTTGACATGGGTCCTCATCATTTTCACGAGATATCCAATGAGACTCCCTCTTCTTGTTGTCTCAATATTTCTATCGACTTCAGAAAAAATATACAGGAAGAACATGAAAAAATTCAAACGAGCACAAAAATGATTCAAGTATAGAAATTCATTAACTTCGACGGTTGACTCATTCAGTAATAGGAGGCCGCGTCAATTCCAATCCCGAAACTCAATCCAGATCGAAGCCGTCGAAAAACAAATAAAACCGCACTTTGTCTCCCTTATCTACCCCAATTAAAACCCGGTAATCAACGCATAACAGAACATACGTCTTCCAACCACCGGTTAACATGCGGGCAGATCCAATAAAATATCAATTAGCCCATGGCTAATCTATAATTACGCTAATTGGTATTGATGAGAGTTCAATTAGGTGAGATTAGGTCCCGAAACGGGCATCGGATGGCACTCGGAACGAAGGACGAAGAGGGCATCATGGCGGTTCTTTGGTGGTGGAAAGGGACAGGAAGGATGCGACGATCCTCCGATCAGCAGCCAACGGTTTTGGCCTCGGGGATTCGATTTTAATCATCGACAAACTGGCTTCGATATTTCAATGAGCGTTACCGCGTGTATGTTTTGGGAATCGGGTGCTGAAGTGCTGAACTGCTGATTGCTGTTGCTCTAGGGGTTCCAGCGTACCGTAATTTATTGATGACATACTCAGAAATAAGAGGACGAAGTGAATTTACGCAGTTACTCATCATGCGACCCCTGTGTAGGTACTGTTTAAATTTTTCTTGGGACAATCTTTCAACATCTCTTCTTGAATAAAAAATGAAGATCCTACCTAATTCAGCTGAGCCACCAAATTGTTGTCATAGCAATCGTTCAGCGATCATCCCAGCGAAGTCAACACCAGTTCGGTAGCATCGGCGGGTATCCACCGCCATCAAAACTACCAAAATCGCTACATCTATTCTTGGACCATTTTCGTGCTCGTTTGAATATTTTCATGTCTTTCCTATATATTTTTTCTGAAGTTGATAAAAAGATTGGGACAACAATAGGAATTCTCATTGAAAATCACGTAAAAATGATGAGTGTGGTAACAACAACAGAAATCAAAGTAAAAAACTAACAATGACCTGACCCAACCAACAAATAACGACATCAAACAGTGACGATTCCTTAAAAACAATAATCACTTCAAAGCGGTATACAGGGTGTATTTTAAGTTGAGGCTTTTCGTTTGGCAGGTGATGGAACCCATCAAAATGAGTCATTTTGCCGAAAATTTCTCATATGAAATTTTCAATTCAAAAAATTTGTAAAAAATTTTGGTCATCAATACCTCAATACTACTCTGACCTGCAGCTCACTGTTCATCATATCTCTACATCTCTGCATCAGGTTTATGAACATCCGCGAAGTTGGGTGATTTCTTGGCGGTAATCTTGTTCTGTACAACTTATACACTGAACATTCATTTTTTTTTGATTCATCATAAATTAAAAGCATATCAACAAGTTCATTATTTGAATTAACGTGCGGGATTTTCGAAACATAAATCACTCGAACCCTCACCGTAACACGATCGAAGATTACTGATCACAATCGATATTCTGAGTCATCTATGATAAGAAGACGATAAACATGTTGATATCTACAGAGAAGCAGGCGATGGAGCAGGTTCGGACTGAGGAATTTTCAGATTCACCTAGAAACTGGAAAATATTCTACACTGCGCAAAAAAATTAACGCACATTCTGAAAATCTCAATTTTAATGAAAGTTAACTCTACATTGACTTTATAACTCATTTTTATGTTCTCTCGGGAAGGTTTTGAACGAAACAAGACACATTGAATGGAAGAAAAATTCAGGATTTCACCGAATCTTATGTGAAAGAAGAGAAATGAACAATTTTCAAAATACTGAAATGCTGATAAGTGACTTAATACTTGGTATTTCCACCCCTTGCGTTAATTACAGCTCGGCAACGACGGTTCATACCCAAAATGAGTGATCTTAAAATGTTCTGATCTAATCCTTCCCAGATCTCTCCGAGTTGGATTCCTAAGTCATTAAGAGTAGCTGAGTGATTTTCTGAACTTCTCAGCCTTCTATTGAGGTTGTCCCAAACCTGCTCAATTGGATTGAGATCTGGACTTCTTGCTGGCCATTCCATTCGAGAGACTTCAACCTCTTCAAGGTACTCCTGAATGATGCGCGCACGATGGGGTCTGGCATTATCGTCCATAAATGAAATTTTCACCAATGTATGGGACAAATGGCACTACATGCTCTTCAAGAATGTTCCTTATATACTTATCAGCATTCATAGCTTTATTATCAACGACCACTAGGTCTGTGCGAGCAGTCAAAGATATTCCACCCCATACCATAATCGATCCTCCCCCGAAACCAGTGATATTCAGGAAATTGCACTGAGCATATCTTTCATGTGGACGTCTGTATACAAGGGAACGTCGATCACAATGTTAGAGGCAGAATCTAGACTCATATGTGAAGAGAACTCTTTCCCAATCGGCCTCTTCCCAATGGATATACTCTGTTCTCTGAGGCGATTTCTTGTAGTGTTAATTTGCACCTCATGAGTTTGCTCAAGCTGATTTTGAAGGAGGCGAGCGGTTTCAAACCACTGTCTCAACGAAGTAACGTTCTTGAATGGCAGTTGTTAGGTTGTTACTCGTGGTCCACCCTGTCCTGGTCTTCGGACATTCATACCTGTCTCCCTGAATCGCTGCAACATTCTGGACACACTTGTATGGGAAACTCCAAACCTTTCTGCAATTCTTGTGTATCTCCACCCTTCTTCTCGCAAAACTACCGCTTGGGCACATTTCTCTTGGGTCAAATTGCGTGTTTCGCGTTGCATAGCGATCGAGTGTAGAAAATCAAACGAAAGAAAAACTATTGATCACTAGAATCGATCGAGAGCAACTGATTTTAGAATGGAGCCAATACATTCAAAATCTGATAATATCTTTTTTTATTCCTGCTGGGAGAAAACATCTGTATTGAAGAAAAACGTTGAAAGTGGATAACATATGCATGCATAATTCTGATAAAAATAATTATCATTGAGAACACCTTCAGTTGTAGAATAAATTTGAGATTTCCATAATGTGTGTTAATTTTTTTGCGCAGTGTAGTTTCATTTTCTCGAAACATGGGCAAAATTCATATAGAAATTTTTTGGTAAAATCCCCTTTTTTGATCAGAAAAGCCTTACTTTTGAATACAGCCATAAATCAGTGGTGGTTTTTCCTATTTAGATATTTCTCGGTTGCGATCGAAGGTAGCCAGTCCATCTCTGGAACGCGTCGCAATTTCCCCGGTTAATTAGATCAATCCTGAAACGCGGTTCGGTTCGGTTTACGAGCTGGCGATCCGATGAGCGGCCTCAATTCCGCCAATACCTATCGTCGGAACATCGATCTATTAAACGACATTCTGTGGTCGAACGTTTCAAGGGTGGGAAATCGCGTTCGGCCACGCATTGCCCGCATACTTCCTTACGTGCCGTCGGCGCGACATCAAAGCGTTTTTATAGGAATATTTGGCGATTTTATGCGATTGGCATTATCGACGTTTAGCGCAACAGCGACCCACTGATTTATTTTTCGAATTGAACGCTCTAAATTGGCGAATAATTAACGTCTATCGCATCAAGAGGGCCGCGGTCGGCGAACAGGTTCCGGCCGGTAATTGTATTCATTTGTTTTGACGAAATTTTAATCAGATCGGCTTCGATCGCGCCGCTTATTTGTAAATTATTTCCAGATTATTCGGGACCATTAGCCGTTATTAATCGTGATTGATGCGGTGGCAGGTCGCGGTACGTTTTTTCTTACTCGGTGTCCGTCTTGAGACGGGCAGGTGTTACAATCGGCATGTCCCGGCATGGAGAAGATTGCGAAGTCTTTTCGGAGCAATTCGTGGTCAATGTGCGCAATTTAATCTAAAAAGAAACTATTGGAGAGGCAACACTGCAGTTCACTCAGATAACTCGCCAGCAATTCTAAAAACGATATTTTCAAGTTTGGGATAGCTCTGACAAAATAATTTCTTGTTCGGGATATCTCTGGGAACTCGTAATATGAATTTCCTGTTTTGGGTACATTTTACAAGAATTTAGAATATCTACAGAACGATACAATGGAAATTTCAAATTCTGTATACAGGGTGAATTGGGGGGTGCAAACAGAGATGGGAGATTTCTTGCATAGTTTTAAGGAAAAAAGTCACATAAACATATGGCCACAAACGTTTCGTTTTGGAGATACTGGGTGTTAAAATTTTAATTTTTCTCAAGTTTTTTCCACATAGAATCTACATTTCACGTGATATTCAGGTGAAATTTTGTATAGATATCATAATTTGGAGTTTGCACCATGTGACTTGTCAATTTATATGCTTTATGGTCCAATGTAGTTTTGTCGTATCTGCGACCGATTTTGAGAAAAAAATTTCGAACGGTTCTCTCAAAACCTCAGAAAAATCAAAATTGTCATAGGTTATAGTGCATTTTTGGGACCTCGCAATAGGAGGTCGCATAAGAGCCACATTTCAAACTCTCAGAAATCTAGCGGATGATGACACATCTTTTGACAGTTGACATGGGATCCTAGTGTATAGGATAAAGCAGAAGTTTAAGGATAAATGATGGAACATTGGTTTAATTAATAATAATGAGAAGTAATATTATCTGTTAACTATACAAGAGCTCGCTTGGACTGCTGTACCATCACTACGAGAATTAAAGGAAAAATGTATCTACATATCAGAAAAAAATACATATACCACAAAGTAAACACTGAAGGAATGGTATCTACGATTGGTCTGACTTGAAGACATGTATCTGCTGGTTTTCTGGCTTCGCGCAGGTGTTTGTACTGAGTAGTTTCCTTATCTCACCTAATGGAGAACTGAAAGCCGTGTTATTAGGAAAAGATATAGCGGACTGATGGCGCTGTATGACTGTTGCTAGACAAGTAGCAGAAGTGTGATGAAATAGGTAAAATCAATAAATCATCCTGGGATTCTGTGTAATTCTTTTTAGTGGCATTGAATAATGAAAATATCGATTTTGAACATTATCAGTAGTAATATCCCCAGGACCTTGATAATAGACGAGATGATTTTATGACCCTCAGCTTGAGATATTGGTTATAAAATTATGAGGCATATTCGGCAGAAAATTTTTTGACAGAAAAAATGTACAACTCAACACAACAAAACATTTATTTATTTATTGAAAGTACAATTAGGGAAAGTGCAATTCGTAAAATTCAACTCAACATTAGATTCGTTGCTGTTCTCTTGTATAGAAGATCTTTTTCCACGCATAATATTCATTATCTTGTTTTGGTGTTCTTGATCGAGGTTTAGGTATGGTTTGATAGAATTTTGATTGCTATGACCAGTATTCTTCAGCAATTGTTGTTCCTCTACACCACTTCTTGCTAATTGACTGACAGCTGTTGATCTATTTGAATGATTCGTTATCTTTTTGTCTTTGACATTCAAGCCAATTGCTTCGGCAGCATATTTAGTCCATTTATTTATGGTATTCCTTCCAACAGGTACATTATCGTACCATTTGTCAGTTTCATTTTTCCAATATCGATTTGGTTTCAAGAATAGTCGTGGTGAGGTGATATTTTCGCCCCGTTTGGATATTAGTCTATGTAAAAGACGTACAGGGCAGCTTTGTCTCTCACTATTGGAAACCAACCATTCACTACTTGTACAGCTTTTAGAACCACCTTGGCACGTTTTACTGAATACCGGATTGTATTCAATGCGATTTGTTGGAGAACCATCGTTATTCTTCTCGATTTGAAAAAAATTCACCAAACAACCAACTGCCACTCCTCCTTGCCACGCTAGTTCTACTGCAGCAATATGATGAAATTTACGCATAATACCTTCAAGAGTATTTTCATCCCTTGCAATTTTTTTTTATTGCATCGCGGGCATCTCGGGCTGGTTTAAATATTATATCATTAAACGGGTCAATCATAATGTTGTAGTCCTTATAATACTTTTCTTGTAAGAGTTTTCTCGAAACATTCCACATTGTCTTTACCGTTGCTTCTTTGAATTCTGTTCCGTCTTTTTTTCTCATATTCCCAGCCCAATCTTTTAGTATAAACGCCAATTCTTCCAAGCTTCTGCGTTCATTCAATTCGTATGATCGTTCGTAGCAAAAAAAAGCTCATTTATATTTTCAACATTACCAAAAAGTGACATTTTGAAATTTGTTTGGAATGATGTTGCCATGGAACTATTATATAATTTCATAAGACTCTATCGTGTTATCATTGGGATTAAAAATTGCATTGGATGTAGTTTTCGATGTAATGTTGACATGATTGGCTGAAATGGTTCCATATGATACAAAATCATAAAATTGGATTTGTTGTTAGAACTGTCAAAATTGACAACTACCATAATGATCCTCATTTGATTCTCCTTTACATCCTGAATTATCACTTGTCTCTGTGACTTTCAACGGTGAATTGTGAATCAGAAATCTTCAATTTCAGTACGAATTTGGCACTGTAGCAATCTCTCTCGTTTCTTCTTCTCGCCACCTTATTATCTCATCACTCATCATCCGCAAGATGTCGGCGTCCAAAAATTCATTTCGCCTCCTGTACTCACCGAATCGTTCTCCCATCGAATAAAAATGATTCGTCTCCGTCCGGGGACTAATTATAAAAATACCGCCGGTCCGGCACTCATTAGTAAGTCATTTTTCGATACGGGTCGAAGTCTCACCGAATTCCAAATTCGACCGAAGACATATGTCCGGTGATCGCGCCGACAAAGGGGGGCATTTGGCGATATTATTGAACGGGGGTCGGCTGCGGACGCCCGAAGGCCGAAACTCATCAGTTGCATTCATTTCGTCTAGCCGCCAGAAGTGGTAGACGATGCGAGACAGATGGGTGTAGCTCGGAGGAATTGATTCCGCTTCGACTCTGATGGTGAGACTTGGGATCTCGTCGCTTGGAGGCGAATTCTAGGGAGCTTTTTTCGATTCGAAGATGACAGATGACAGTTAGAAGGTCACTCCATCGTCGGCATATCCTGTATGTCTTAATATTCATCGTTAAGCTTGGACTGAGCTTGAAGGTCCTCACCTAAATAAGGTGTCGAGAAAACTGGGGTATTCGTGACTGCTCTCACTCTTAACAGTGCTGTACCTAAGCTGAAGCAAGGGCATGTTAATAAAGCCTTACTAGGCCAGACCTGATCCCCTGCTGAAGGCTTTTGCAGACACTGGCGGTATCAGTAGCAGCTTCGAACTCAAGCGTTGAAGGAGAGAGTGACCAAACGATCCGATCTACTTTCCATGGTCACCATGGTCACCGAAGGCTAATGCCTTTCGATATCAGCTGAACAGTTTCCCCTGAAATGTTTTCCTCATTATTTTCGACAATTGCCAAGGATCTCTGCTGACCTGCGAGTGCCATGAAGCAACTACCCTGAGGCAATAAAGTGACTCTTTTGTGGGTGCTACGACATTGTGGTGTTGAAGCTTGCGAAACGTGCATCAAGGTTAACACCTGCTGGGTCTGAGCCTTTCTGTGGGCTTGGAAAAGACCAATATAAGGCAAGGGTCCAACAATGGGAGTTGGACAACAGAATAACCCTCTGGGGAAACACTCCTGGACTTACTCAGTCTAAGAAATTCGTGGTGATTTCACCGACCTGTAGCAGCAAGCTCCTACTAAAGCTGTCACGAGGTAAGCTTCGGGCGATGGAAGGTCTACTAACGGGGTACTCTACCATATGGGAAAGTCAGCAGATGAGAGTCTGTGGATCAGAAGCAGAAACAGCTGAACACAAAGGATGCAAGTGTCCAGAGCTGATTGGCCTTAGAACCATCCATATGAGGAATCCGGTCCTAGATACCCACGAGGCCAAGGCTCCTAAGGATGTTGATCAACACCATCCATTTCAGCGAAATGGATTCCCAAATGTTTGAATGTTGACCAAAAGCGTGCATGCAAGGGTAGAAGCATCGCGTTCGATCTGTGCTCGATTTGAAAACGATATAGACTTCGTGAACCGAATTGTTACTATGAATGAGACTTCGATACATTTCTACGATCCAGAAACAAAGCAACAATCGATGGAATGGCGACACTCTGGTTCTCCAAGACCTAAGAATTTTCGTGTCCAAAAATCTGCCGGAAAAGTTTTTGCTTCAGTTTTTTGGGATAACCATGGGGTAATCAAGATTGATTTTTATGGATAAGGGTAGAACAATAACTGGAGTACCGCTTACACGTGCTCTAGGCATTTTAACAACAACTAAACATCGACTTTGGATGTCATCGAACAGCTGGTTTGTTGTGAAATTCGAAAAATTTGCAAAAAGCTAATATTCCCAGGGGCGACTGTGATACCGCCGAATTTCTAGACAATGGTTTCCCTACCACAGCGTTGTCGATTTCGGATTTCATGGCTTCTACAAGATGTAAAATTAGGTGACTAATGGAACACGTGTATATTGAACCCTTTATTCTTAAATCATTGTCGTTAAGAAAAATATTTTTCACAGTCGATAGATTGAATTTCTGAATGGGCCATTCGCTTGTTCGACTGATGAACACTGAAACGTTTGGTGATTTGGAAAGAACAACCTCCGAGAATTTGAAAACCGAACAAGTACGAGGATGTATTGATGGTCATTCTGTTGTCCAACCCCCTTTGTTGCACCGCTGCCTTATATTGGTCTTTTTCAAACCCACAAAAAGACTCTGGTCCAGCAGGTATCAACCTTGATGCACTTTTCACAAGCTCGCAAGCTTTTCAATATTTTTGGAACCTCTGACCACTATATTGGTTAAATTTCTTCTATATTCTTGCGCCTCCACATAATTTCGCCCGCCAAATATTCCAAATGGCATCTCTGTGAGACATAGTTATCTAACGTGATCCATCTAACTCCGGCTTAACAAACTTTATTGATATACAAGGTATAGAACGTAGCGCCAACCGAACGGATTTCTGAAACAATTTCCTTCAACTTATATGTTTGATCCCCACATATGGCCCTTTGTGCCGGATATCTCGTCTAAACAGACACGTATTCCTGTTATTTCTATCGAATAACTGCTTTCTGTGCTTTTGAGTCAACAATCGAATTAAGGAAAACGGAATGGGGATGGAATGCGCCGGATGCATCCCCTATGATTAATCAGTGTTGGTTCGAGATTAAGAGCCGGGAAGAAGTACAGACTGAATTGTTTCCTTGGATTTCTGTCTTTATCCAAAATTTGATGGTTGATCAAGAGTTTTTATGACATCCATCAGTCCCATGACAAATATTTCCTCAGAAACAAAATGTTACTCTTGACCTACAACAGGCACTTCTCTAGAAAACGCATCGTTTTCGAGTTATTCCCAATTTAATCGGATAAAATTCGACGAAAAAAATGCAAAATCATAAAAATATTCTGGATGCTTCCCTGGATTTATAACATCACAAAATGGTTGAAATTTATATATTCTCTGATCCCTATAGAAGCTAACAATGTTGTCAGAATGTTTATCAACTTTGTCAAGACTAAAATCTCTATGATGAAAGAACGTTTGATGTATAGATATGTTATGAAGTCCCACAAATGTGGGAGATGAAATTGAATTCTAAGAAGCATGAAATTATACATTTTTTACGCACATCAGTTTATATTGGAAATTTATTGTTTTCGGTCCATATTAAAAATAAAAGTCAATGAAATTCAAAATTCGGATATTGATGATGAATGTCGATGAAAACCACGTATTCAATCGAAATCAATGAAACATAAAATAATCTGTGACGATGTTTCTATCTAAAAAATATCCTCTACGAATTTTAACTCGACATTACACAGTTATTATTACATTAATTTACTGAGAGTCTTCACATAATCATCACCTGTTTGCATTATTCTCTGTAAATAAATTTAAAAAAATCGTACATGACTGTTATCGCTGTACGCATGCGCCGTTCATGGGAACAAAGGAGGAGTCTTTGATGGGACTAACGTTGGAACTGTTTGTCTTGCGCGTCGGCTACCTCGCCACCGTTATAGGCAACTGAAATCAAGATCGTAGCGCTATATCGGCGAGGATCAGAACTACTCTTTTGACATTTCCAAAGAGCAACGCCTAGGCGCCATTAGCGAAAAGTAAACAAAACTAGTGCCCTTGCGATAGTTCATCCGTTAAGGGGCAGTATCACCTTTTGAATCGTGGTGAATCTCCATTCAAAAGTGGTCTCTTTATTTCACGAGTAAGTACCCTAATTTACGAGGTAGAGACTTGAATTTGAAGAGCGTCCCGAGGGCAAATAGTTTTCTTTTTTTCGATTTAATCAGTTTTTCAATTAAAAAAACCAGGGTAATCGTTAGATCTGGGGTTATTGAATTTTTTTTCGTTTTTCATGAGTACAAGCTATATTTTTGAAATAATCATCATGAAAATTTTTGTTGTTTATAGTAGATTGAATTGCCGAGGGCAAATAGTTGCGATTTTTTCCAAAAAATTATGAATAACCGTCTAAACGAGAATCATTAAGTTTAGTTTCCAAAACGCTGAAGTTCAACTTGTTTTTTTTATTGAAAAACTAATTAAATTGGAAAAATCGCGACTATTCGACCTCGACAATTTAATCTTCTATAAAGTACGAAAATTTTCATGATGATTATTCCAAAATATAGCTTGTACTCATGAAAAACGAAAAACCTTTCAATAACCCCAGTTCTAACGATTACCCCGGTTTTTTTTATTTGAAAAACTAATTAAATCGAAAAAAGGAAAACTATTTTTCCACAGGATGTTCTTCAACTTCAATTAAAAAAAAAATCAAGTACCTACGTCGTAAATTAGGGTACTTACTCCTGAAACAAAGAGACCACTTTTGAATGGAGATTTACCACGATTCAAAAGGTGATACTGCCCCTTAACGATGAAGTACTGCTTCCTTGGTTTCGCCTATACCATTGTTTGTGAAGAAAATCAACAATCTGGCATCGTCTTCTCAAAAGCTCTGTGAAATATCACAGAAGATGGATTAGGTTAGGTCATTGACCTCGAATCCTATGACCTAGGTGGAGCTAGATTAGGTTAGTGAAAAAACAATTTTTTATGAGATATTTTTGGGATATCGAGGAAAATATGAACCAATTATTAGTGTTTACAAACTAATCTTCAGGAAAATCGAAGAATGAACTTATTTTGGCTTCTCAATTGCAGAAATAATCGGACAAAACTAAGTGTTTTCGTAAGGAAATATCGTGTTTGTAAAATTCTCATTCAGATACAGTTAGTGCTTGAGTATTTATTTCCTAAATGTATCACCTCAATTTCAATTGAGAACTTTGCATCAATGCTAGAGAATCGCATCAAGCACGTGTTTGGCCCAATATTTTTTTCAAATGGCTATATCTTTTCAACAGAGCCGAATTCGGAAAAATGGAAAATGAAAAAAGATTTCTGTTGGCCTCACCCTGTAAAATCATAAAATACAACCGTGTTTATTTAAGTCATTCGAACCAATTGCACTAATCATGTTTCGCCCGACTTCATACAACAGATCTCACCCTCCTTGCGGCCGATTGTCTCTACACGCATTCCCAATTTCCCGGATTTCGGTGTATCAGCGAACAGGAAGAGGAAGTCAATAGGTGAACACATGCAGATAAACTGCGTTTCCACCTATTGAGTCAATTCACCTCCGGGTTTCCAGCCGCCCCCAGAACTCCCATTTGTTATTGGGAAATGCGAGTTTGGCTGTTTACCTCTGTTCGATTGTTTTGATTCGATTTCCGCTTCCGTTCGTAGCAAGGAGCGTTATTGTAGTTTATCTGTTGAGTGGGAAGGCAGAGTCAGTTGAGGTGGCGTATTAGTGAACATCGTCAGAGTTAATTGATGTGAACTCTAGTTGGGAAGATTTATGATTCCTCAGGTGTGCTCGGTGATATCGAAATCTCAGCACCAAGAAAGCAAACTTCTGAGGAAGGTCATATGATTGTGTTGCACAGCATATCCCTCAGTTGCCATATTCAGGATCTTATCCCACCTTTGTCGCCAATTTTGGTCGATAAATTCCTGCTTTTCCTCGTTTTGAGTTCTAGGTCACTAAGTATATGATAATTCATAATTAATCGATTGCGCCTTGGGTTTCGGAAACGAATCCAAAGGAAGAACGTCGTTCGGACCCCTGACCCGTAACTCCTGCCGATGACCGCCGCCCATAAGCCGCATTAATTCGGTCGCACACCGTATATTTTAGCCCGCATCCCCAACTACAGCAATGACTTAATGACTACCTGCAAGAAATGAAATGCTCGTTCTCGAAGGGCCACAATAACAACGCGAACAATACAGGCCGGAAACGCATCTCGAGTCGTGTCGTCGATTCCGCCAACCGACTAGAAAAAATATGACATGTCGTCTTGCTTCAACTCTTTTCGCCGTAATTGCGGTGGCCGTCTTCGTTGGGGCGGAACCGATGAAACGTTGTATGTGTGTGTGGTGTGATTGAATTTGATTTTTATTGTTTCTTTGTTCTTTTGTGCTTGACCGGAAGCTGCTGCGAGAGTATTTTATCGCCCTGTACGAGGGACATGTCCTTCAGACCAAGAAGAATTGTCAGTGTTCCATCGCAGATCTCAGAACGAGAGAAAGTGGACCAGTGGAAATCTAATTCAGAAGTCAACCCCTGGATCATGCTGCCATCGGAGGAGAGTAGTGGCAGATTGATTTCGGGCTTGTTATGCCATCGTCAGTGCCACATAGCTCAACTCATGATAGAAACGTATGAACCGATTATTCCTCGTTTCGACGATATACAAATTTACTGTATCGCAGATTTGCTGCGATTTCAAGATAATTCTGGACCCACTTTTTGGACAGATTCTCTAGGGCTTGTAGCTTGTATCTGTTCAGGTACAAATCATATCAGTCAGGGTTGTTTGTTGCTTTGTAACAATGTAGGCATTATTTGCTACATTTATTGTCAGTTTGTTGCTTCATAACCACCCGAGGCAAAGAATAAGGTCTTGATTGGCCAAAAATTCTAGATTGTTGGGATTACTATCAGGCAATACTAGTATATAATTATTGAATTGAAGAAATTGAACAAAGCAATAACAAATAATAATAGCTTGAGCATTTGTTCTTGATATATTTGCGCCGTTTGGAAGTGGCTTCCTTTGGCGGCAATACACAGCTTCTTGAAATTTTCGGCAATGGGCCGCAGCTCCTAGGGCGTTAATCGGTTCCATTTCCGGCGCAGAGATTGCTTCAGCGACTCCAAATTTGTGTGTTTTTTAGCACAAGCCCTGTGCTCCAAAATCAACCACACGCTGTAGTCCATTGAGTTGAGATTCGATGAGTAGGGCGGCCATTCTGCAGATGAGATGTAACAAGGAAAATGGGTCTCACACCATTCTTGCATCATTTTCGCTCTGTGAGCCGGAGCGGAGTCCTGTTGAAAGGTCCAATGCGTATCGCCGAAGTGCTGCTTATCCCACGGAAGTACTACGGCCTCGAGGATGTCGCAGCAGTAGACTTCTTGATTGATTTTGACCCCTGGATCCACGAAAACTAAGGGAGTTTTACCACAGCCGAAAATTCCGCCCCAGACCATGACGGATTGCGGTGTTCGACGATGGCCGATCTACCGGGAGACTCTACTCTGTCGTTTTGGTGGTTGTGGGATTGTTCTACGGTCAAAAGCTTCTCGTCTGTGTCCTGAATTCGCTCTCATTGCTGAGCGGCGGCGAGACGAAGGAGTTGAACTTTTTGGAGCTTGTATGGCTAGAGGTTGAGCTCCTTTTTGGCAATTTGACGGACTGATTCGCGGTTAATACCGGTCTCACAGGCTATTTTCCTCATGGAAACCCTCGGATTTCGATTGACTCGCTTCTTGACGATGTTGCGATTGCTAGGTGTATTGGCAGTGCGTTTTCTACCACTTCCTGGACGACGACCATCATGGCCAAGCTCCTTGAAACGACGAATTGCATCGGACACGGTTTGTCGAGACACATTGAGCAAACGAACAATTTCGCATTGACGCCTACCTTGACGAAACAGCTCCAAATCGCATGTTTGTTTGACATTCTAAAACTCTGTGAAATGAAATTATATCAAACTGAAAATTCACATATTAATACAGGAAAGTGTAGGGAAACCAAGGAAATAAAAATTATTTGGTTGCGCTGAAATACTTTTATTCCAGACCACAGCAAAATTTGTCCGAAGTTTTTCTTGTCACCCTGTATTTAAATAACAATCGTTTCGACAAACAGTAGCCTCTTCAGATTTCACACTTTTGAATTGAAGATATTCAAAAATGTAAAATCTGAAGAAGCTACTGAGCTTCGAAGTGGAAATGGAATAACTTTCATTTGATTCCTATCCAAATCAAATATTTTCATTTCTTTCAAGGTGAAAAATAGGTAATAGGTATGTAAATATGCAGTGAAGTGCCCACATTTTCATTGAGTCAATGCAGGGCGAATGACTCTTACTCAATCTTTTCACTACCACAAATTATAGTTACTGAAAAGCAGGACCTTTTTTTGTCTGAGAGCGGGACTGTCTGCAGAAATCGGGAGGTGTGGTCACTTAGAGTCTTCTATTCAAATCAAATATTTTATTCTATTTCAACTTTTAATTGTTTATTTTTACATACTACTTGGTGTAAGCACTGATTAGATTTTGTTTAAGACTTTCATGTCTATCCAAAGCAGTGGTTTCATGCGGTGTTGCATAGAAATCATAATATATATACTTACTCTAGAATGCTAATTCCTTCTAGTTCCGCAGCGAAAAACGTGCCGCATAGGCAACTGATTCACAATGTGCGCATGCTCATCATTAGGAAATTTCACGTAGTACGATGGCAAGTCCCTAAATGTTTTGTCGGTTCTATTTTAAGTTCAATATTATTAAACAATAAAAATATTCCATTGAGTAACAAACTTATTTTATAGCTCATGCGCGACTTCCTACGACTATTAGACACATTAATATCATAAGTGAATTGCAATATTTGTGGAATTGGTGAGAAAATTAGAGCAGTAATGTAGTGGGTTTCACTAAATAGATATAGACCGCGCAACACCGCTTTTTCTGTCTCATGGCAAATGACTTTGAAATGACCTTATTGAAAGTCTAGGCAGGACCGTGTTCAGTGTCAGTCTGCAGCCACAGTTTAGTTTACTGCATAGACAAACTAGTTTTCTGGTGCGTAACTGTTATTTTCGTGTTTGATATTCTTCGTGTGCATTTTGCTTTTGTTGTGTAATGTGTTCGATTTGGATTTTTTCATATCCGATAAACAATGAACTGTATAGTGTTGTGGTGTCCTTGTCTTGACCCGTTCATTTCTCACTTAAGTATGTAAACTATGTGCACCTTTTCATTCATATGAACTGTTAAAAATTTATGATTCACGCTTTGCTTTTCATTCGATTGACACATATCTATCCACTCGCACCATGAGATTGGTTCTTTATATAGCAAAAGAACGCAATTCATTATGAAAAATCATGAAATCTTGTGAGTAAATCATCTTTTAATGGATAATTCGAACTCGAAAATAAAATATGTTGAAGTAAAACTTTGCAGTTTCATTTAGATAACAGATTGATTTTGGAATATACTCGGAACTCAAAAAGACAAATGACTTGAAGAATGAATGTGGGTATCAAAATTCACTCATGAAACGATGCAGAGTAACGCATTGGCAGATGTACAATACATTTTCATGTTTCCACTATTTTCAGGAACACCGAAGAATAGAACTGTCCTTGAGGGATATATTAGTATATTTTGCTCATTTGATTTTTTTTCTGTACTTTACCAAAAGATTCGTTGTTTGTTAACCAGAATTCGTCTTCCTTGATCCTTAAATTAATTTTTATACCGAAACCGGGTTTTTTTCAACGCCTGAAGAGGTTTTGGAATAATGAAAGATTTTCAGCTTATCTTCCAGTCGCTGATGATTCCAAATTTACCATTCAAATAACTGTTGAAAATTATCAATATGTTCAAAACAACTAGTGTCGAATATACTGATTATGAATTGATTAAATTCAACTGCAACAATAACAGCATAAAATTTTATTGAAGCCGACCCTGTTCAGAAACAACCTGATGGCACGTATGCGCATTATGGACCACACTGAAATTTTTACAACACTTCGGTCCAATTGATTTAGCATTCTAGAGTAAGTATATATATTATGATTTCTATGCGGTGTTGCGACAAAACTGAGCTGAAAAAAGAGATCCGATTTTTTATCTTTGTTCCACTCATTGTGATAACTTTTAATGTGGGAGCCAGAACAAATCATCATTCTACAAGGGTATGCGTTGTCTAGAGGGTACCTATAGTCGAAGGTTAGAAATTATTACATTTCCAGGATGCCTCACTCCTACTAGCTTTATTTTCGATATCATTTGTTTATGGGAAAAGCGAATATTTCTGGGAATTATAACAAATATCAACTTCTGATGATGTCCTACGTGCTTCGTACGCCATACCGACACAGGAACTCCCTCTCCATTTATACAACGTCGGGGAATTGGAGTTTATTATTTTGTCCATCAGGACGATTTCAATTAACAATATTAATTAAAATTTCCAGCGAACCTATATAAACACGGACATGTTATTTCGAATAACTTGTATGAGAGTGACCGGCCCGGCGCGACAAACTATTTTCATTTTCCTCCCAAATTCATTGTATAAATATTTGATATTCTCATTGGGTTTTCCGGTCGCATTGAGATATGCACGTCACGTGTATTCGATAATTATCGAGGTCTCCAGTCACCTTCCTCTGGGATTGGCGGGAAAGAAAAGCCTTTCCTCCGGTTTAATTTCGAATGTTGGGCTTGCTGAATTGCCAATTAATCTGTAATTTAATTTTCGATTGTCTTCCCTTATTTCTGATGCGGAACTAGGTCTTTCTACGGGGACAGCTCTGGAATACTGTATCGCTTCAACGAATGACTCTTTTGTCATTTGACAAGTAGACACTAGGCCATTAATGAAAAATGGAACGATACATAGTGAATAGTGAAAATTTGGCAGAGACGGTTCGTAAAACTCGAACAATTTTGAGTCTTCGTGAAGTACCTTGTCGAACCGCAATACAGAAATTGGTGGGAAAATTTGAGCTATTAGGGACAAGCTAGTGATGTGAAGTACCCTCCGTGTACGTCTCTCGAGAACAGCAGAGAATATTGCTGCTGTAAACGAAAGTGTTGTAGAAAACCCTTGTTTTTCCATTCCTCGTCGTTCTTTGGAATGAGGCATTCCACAAACAGCATTACACCTTATTCTGCATAAAGCAAATTGGAGATTTCCCTTTTTCCGCCTCACGTGATTGGTGATTCAATTCATATCAATCTTTCTTGTGCCTGCCACGTTGCAACTCCCAAGATCTCAGCCTCGAATTTCCTGCTCTCGTTGGCACTTAGGACTACTCTTTTCGTGGAACAATTTTCTGATATCGTTCTGAGTTTCCGGGGGCAACTCGATCCGAAAATCAATAATTTCAATCGTTATCGTCTAGCCTGCATCCCGTACCATACCGATACCAATTCAATAATTTTCGGACCCATGAATATCAATTTCGGAAGTCTATACTAGTCAACTGAAATAAACTGCTCCACATGAGTTAGGGATATTGACTTAAATTGCAAAAAAAATTAGTTAAAATATGATTTTTGTGATGAAAAATCATATTAATATGATTTCAAGTTGCAAATTAATTTTAGCCTGTAGGTCTGCAGCGTATACAGGCCACAGGGTGGTTAACAAAAATCGAGTAAAAAAACGATATTTTATTCCCATCAGAGAATTCAAGCATTTTAAGACAATGTGTGGCCTCCAAGGGCGTCAATAACAACTTGACAGCTTCTTTGCATACTACACACGAGGTTGTTGAACATTTCCTGAGGAATTGGGTTCCATAAACGGGGCAGAAGCTCTCTCAGATCATTTAAGGATTCTGGGGTAGGTTGTTGATTATCTAATTTTCCTTGGAGCATATCCCATGCATGTTCTATGCAATTCAAATCTGATGAGTGCGGAGGTATTGGTAAATGTGGAATATACCAAGCTTCTCGCGCGCATTCTCAACTATGGCTGCACGGTGAGGTCTTGCGTTATCGTCTAGAAATTGAAGAGTTTCACCAACAGCAGCGTGAAAATTTGGCACAACATTGTCAATGACATGCTCCCTATAGTGTGAGGCGGTCATATTCCCAGCATAAATGTGTAGATCTGTGCGCCCGTTGAAACATATCCCGGCCCATACCATATCGCTACCCCCTCGGAATGGATGGACTTCTTGGACATAGCGACGATTATGGGGTATATGCATGAGATGGTCCATACCCTTATTCTTCCAGAATCTGAAAACCGTCCATATCTGGATTCATCAGTGAATAGGACAATACGCTATTGATCGTTCCAATTGATATGTTGCCTCTTAATGGACGTCTAGAACCTAGATTCACCTCTCTTCGTCGCCCACCAAGCCTTGGTCTTTCCAACACGGAACCCGTCTCCCTGTACCTATTCCAAAGTCGAGATATCACACTTTGGCTGACTTTGATCCTTTCCGTTACAACAACCTGAGTTGGGCCACCCTGTAGCATTCCGATAGCCCTATCCTATTAGCCTCAGCGTTTGTTAATTTACGTCTTGGCATTTTCAGAAAACTCGTTTCAAATCGAAGCCGTTGGTAAACTGACTTAATTTCAAAATGAGAACATTCATGAAGCATATGCAAAGAACCAAACTTCAGAAAAAAGGCGACCAGATTGACGAAATGTCTCATACTGATTTTTATTGGATCGATTCAAGTTGTTACTGAGTTTTACATGATTTTACAGCGATTTTCTCGAAGATCACATACTTTTAAAAACGATTGAATACGATATCTTTAACTCATGTGGAGCAGTATATTTCGATCACTTGTAAATAATGCAAATTTGTAATCGTTTCAATGTTTATATTTTAAGAAACTCGATTCTTTCCGATTTTGAAAGGGAGAAGGCGGGCAAACATCTTAATCTCCCCGATCTCACCCCTCCTTAACGAACCGTTTAGTGCCCATCTTCCTTCAGATAACCGCTGATGAATTTTCAATGTACCTTCAATAATGGCCGCATAAACCGACCTTAGAATAATCGACCATTGTAACATCGATGTCCATTAATAGAGGTCCCTAGCCTTTACGAGCCACTAATGGTTTTTTATGCCGTTATGCCGTGCGCAGACCCGAAAAGCACTAAAAACCCATCCTTGGGGTTATATTTAGTTATATTTAACAGGGAATAGGCGCCGATTTTTATTGGTCAGAATTTGTACCCGCGCACCGGTTGATTGCATCGTAAAGATCGTTATCTGCCAATTATTGATCAATAAAATCAGATTATTATAGATGGCGCTCATAACGTTTTACGGTTCCTTTGTTTTTATAAGATCGTAAAGTCGGGGTACCAACTAGGGCGTTTTCAGGAGGATTTTATTCGAAGGTTGGCACCACTGACATGATAAAATCTGAGGTGTCCTAGTTCGCTTGATGGTTTTAGTGTTTTTAGACGTCGTTATTAGGGAACTAGATCGTTTGTCACTTTAGATCGCGTGATTTGTGAGTCTGACAATTGGAACATGATCCAAATGGCGTCTAAAGATTGTATACAAACCGTTGTGAACGAAAATTATCTAAAACGCCTGTGGAATGTAATTTTTGGCTTGTTACGTCAGTTTATCCTCCACAAGTAATTAGGCAAACGAAGAAAAAATATCACTGATGAAAGTCTTCGATTGAAACAATGGAAAATATTTCTTAGGTTATGTAGAATGAAACGTTAATCGTAGCCAACATGAAAACAACCTGGAGTCGGCAGGATTCATCAAGACAGCGGCAACTTTGTGATAATATAAGTTTGATAAACAGGTTATGAATATGCAGGGCTTCCATATTTCCCCAGTCGAGGAATATGACTTGACTGATACAGCTGAATATCGTAATTAAAGTCTTATCAGAGTATCATACTCATCCTGGAAAGTATAAGCAAGAAGGCCAAATAAATTCAGAGATTCACTGCAAAAATACAGATCCCATGCGCGAGAATGTAGAATTATAATAAATACCATTGAGTTTGAATATACATAGAGGTACAACGCCCCTGAACCATTCGAGGCAAAATTTTCTGGCAGTTCACTTGCCAACTTTAGTGGCGGCACATAGTAGCTACAAAAGGAACTCTAATCTGCCGATCCATTTTGTCACTATTAATTCGCAGAAATCTGCAGGATATTTATAAAAAAATAATTGTCGTTTTATTGCATCCAAAAAATCAGGTGTTATCAAAAACTGAACATTCAATATTTCTTACGCCGGTCCTGATCGTCATCGCATTCGGCTTCGGAAATAGTGCTTTATATGATATATTGTTTATCCTGATTACTCCTAGTTTTCCTGAGGAGACCTCTCTGAAACTACAAGCTTTGAAGCTACTTACCGTCAGATGAGGAAGTGAACATTTTCGCTTCTCTGAAATATACTTATCCATCTATGAACCGGTGAAGGAACTACACCAAATTCAGCTTCAAATCGTTGAACTGGGTTATACCTCTATGTATATTTGAACTCAATGCGTATACCTATCCACTTTTATGAGGTTAATGCTAATTTCTATTACTCTTTGTAAGTTAGTTCTTTCAAGGTTTAACTGTGACACAGGTTTCGTAGAACTTCTACATTTTCATACTGGAGTATTTCGAGTTGAGCAAAAAGGTATTTAAATGTCTCCTGTAGGCATATTTTGGAGAATTTTCAAAAGTGGGGAATTCCATAGGTCCGTCTTTGTTTAAAAGTTTTTCTGTTGGGTTATTCGAGTAGTTTTATTGTTTTTTCGAACGAACTATCACTGAGTAACGGACTATTCTTTCCCTTATTTTTTAGTAGAATTTCAACACTCGATTCTTGATTTCCGCACAAAAAAATAGCCTAACTGCATCTTCCAACCATTTTTGTATACGTGAAATATTTCCAGTATCAACAGAGAAAAAAGTTTCTTCAACATTCGCCTGGTCTTTGGAATTATTGAATTCTCATAATATTTTTTTCAAATTTATTATTTTTACAAAATAAATAAACATTTTGATAAATACGTAGGTAATTACTACGACCTCTATGTAGAAAGGACAAATTGCCTCATTTGTCTGACAGGAAAATGACTACAACCTAACATTTTCAAAATATGCACGTTGAAATGTGTCAGAATTTCATGGCCAACTGGGATACATTATAAAAGTGACTGGAGTATATGTGAGTTTATCGCCATGTTATTGAATTTCTGAGAAAGTGCTTTTGTAGTTTTTCTTGCAATTTGCTGGTTCATCTTTTGGCTTGAAGGAGTCTTCAGAGGAGATGTGGGGTTTAAGTCGAACGGTCTCTATTTAACCTATCAATAAGGAGTTGAGCGAACTAGAAAGTAACAACCGTGCCCTTCACATCCTGCGGAAAGTCTTAAGGTGCATACAAATTGTTGTCACGTCACGTGAGCTCACGCGAGGAAATGGGAAGAAGATATGGAGAATATAGCTGCTTTTACAGTTGCTGGTGATTCTCATAGAAGGGATTCGATTTACCAAATGAATCAACGAAAAAAGGAAGTGGGGGAATTCCATCAATTAATTCAAGAATTATTGAATGAGCACCCAGATCGGTTTCAAATATATGTCAGAATGGCATTTCACAAAATATCAGACGTGATATCACGTGCATTCAGAAAATGTAAATTTGCGGAATATAGATCTTGCGTGCTTTCAGTGCTATAACGTGACAGCAGATACAATGTTGCAAAAATGTTTACTACATTTTGATTCCGTAGTAGTATAATCACCCAATTTAGTTCTGATGATTTGGCTTCACTATTTATTATTGAAAGGTGTGTCTCTCTTCCTATGGTCTAAGTTCCATGCATTATCGTGGTTGCACATTTTGGGAAGATGACGTGATGTGACGTGACGTGATAACAATGTGTCTGCACCTTAAGCTTTGCACAGGGACAATCACTTAGTTGTGGTTTCTGTTTACTGAAATATCTTTCCCTTGATACTGGCAACAATGGGATTTGGTTCAAGGGGGAACCATCGAAGAATTTCGAAATCACAGAGCTTCTTTATTTGTGGGACGGTGAACATGATTGAAAAAGAAGTTTGGAAAATTATAAAATAGGTAAATTATTTGAAGAAAGAATAGCTTGATTAATGCGCATTAGCTACCGATATTACAGGGCAAGAATCAACAGAAACTTTGAGAATACGTGTACATAGAAATATATTGATCTAACATTGCATATCTTCCGTGTAGCAAACTGAAAAAAATTCCATAACAGGATTACATATTTTGAACTTGAACAATTGCTTTCTCGCAATGGCTTATTTGAATCTACAAGGTGAATCTACCTAAAAGGCGAATCAACCTAAAATGGGAATCCACCTAAATGGTGAATCTAGCTAGAAGGTTAATCACGTCAGTCCTTTGGGTGACCCATTTTTCTGAACATAAAACCAGAAGTCCATGCTTCTGAACCATCTAGAGACCTTCGGATACCGCCGAAGTGACCGTCTTAAGACACTTATAAATGCGGGCATTATATCTTAATCCGTCGCAATCGAAAAGCCATAGATCACGGGGCCGCGCGACATCCGAAATACATAAAATCGCGCGGTGCGATAAATCCCAGACTCGAAACCATAAATCCACGTTCGGCCCGAGCCACGGTACGTCTCCGAGGAAGAAGGACTCTCGATCTCGGCGAGCCGGGTGTGTGGTCGCGAATAAATCCTCCGGGTTACCGGCTTCCCGTGTGGACAAACTGAAACTACCAACAGTTCATAAATTACGGAATCGGAAAATTTATTTATCGACGGATCTGCAGATACACTGGCCGATCTAAGGACTGGCACTCTCAGAGCTGATATTCTCTCAATTTATCAAAGAGAAACCCGCTCTGAAATGAACATTTAGGTACAACTAGTCCGAAAATGAGATGAAGAGATTTCATCATTTATTCAAAATTCATAGTTTTTGTTTTCTTATACCACAAAGTTTCCTGCTGCGAATGGCGCCGTAAGAAGAACAGGTCTATGACTTTACCCACTTTTTCCTAGAATCCCAAAAACTTTGTATATACCTGCTAAGTTCGATAATATTCCTCTGCCACGAGTCGTAACGTTTATACTCGGCTTAGCTTCCAGCCCTTAACAGATATATACCCTCGTCGGCCTTAAAAGTGAATTTGATTCGTGTAATAAGGATGTTACCCAGTACAACATTGCACGAAACCAGACAGTCAGCAGATACATCTCGTACACTCAGACCAGCCGTAAGTACTTTTCTCACAGTGTACACTTAGGAGTATTTATTTTCTATTCCATACATCCATTCTATTCTTTAATTCTCGTGGTGATAAGAATTGATACAGCAGTCCATTTCTCCTCTCCAAGAGAGCTCTTGTATACTTACCATTATGGAAATATTGAAAGGCCATGTCATAGTTTTCTCAGTCCTCATTATCATTGCTCAGAATTGAGAATGCTGACGAACTGGTCAAGCAAAACTTGTCGATGTCTTTCTATGGCGCAGAACTCTCATGCAGTATTGCAGAAGCTGTAGTAGACCATTGAAAATTGGTTTAAATACAGTGCAGAGTCAAGGTTGAAGATTCTTTGAATACCACAGTCCATTAAAACTTCACTGAACCACATCAGGACAGTGCAACCTCAGCTAAGACATGATCATTGTGTATTTTCCAAGCAAATGAAGAACCCCATCTCCATTTTATGTCAGTGCAATCCACAGCATTAGAGAGGTAGATTCTTACAAAATTGCTTTAGCTGATGGAAAATACGAACTGCTGGTCAAGGGTTTAGTGCGTCTTTAGTTTGGCCTCGATGACATCTCATCCAAACATTATTTCTTACTGACTAAAAAATTTCAAGGATCTTGGCAAAATACAAAGAAACGACGAACGGGAAGTAATAGGTGTTCAGGAAATCCAGCCAATGCAGATGAAGTTCTTTCTTCTGCATCAAAATTTCGAAGGTTATTGGCATATTGCTCTGAAACTATCAAACAAGGATCATGACATGAGAGCAAGGTCTGCTCGTCCACGAGATGGTTCTAGTAAAGATTCAAAAAGGTGATCCATCGTAACTTGGAAATGTGCAATACTTGTGGTATAAGAATCAGACTTAGCAATTACTCCTTCAAAGAGAAATCACATCAATATGTCTGGCTTCCTCATCCTTGGAAATATACGGAAGCTCTAAAAAAATCTTCAATGCAACATTTACGCATAAGCATCAGCTCCACAGCAATTTGCAGCCAGTGTATCGAGAGACATTCAGTCGATGAATCTTCCGCATGGCCCATAAGACGTCCAGTATATGAGTATTTCGCACGCTCTTGTCATAATCTCGCTTGTATCTACGTCTCGAGATACGATGCTCTCCATATATGCGTAAAGGCATCGGACGATCTGGATTTATGGATGCGATCGAGAGATTGGAAAAATGATCGCATGTCCGGATGTTTATGCGACGATAGTATCTGGTGGTATCGAATTTTCTTCGAGAGATTAATTTATCAGTGTTCGATTGGACTGTTCGAGGAACTCTTGCCATATGGTACGAGTAAGATTCATATAGTACGTCTTTTGAATGGTTTGTGGTGGATATCGAAAATTTTATACATAAGAGGAAGGCTGACGAATGAGGTGGCTTAAGGATAGAGTGACAAATGGGTTCCAGAACAAACCTGCTACTCTGGTATTCTGAGAGATTAAAGGGGTAATTTCGGGGTTATCAGCATATGAATGATCGATCTTTTGCTTCAATCAATCGGTAGATTCGCTTTTGAGGTAGATTAATGAGGATGGCAGATTCGCATTCAAAAGTAAGAATGGAAAGAAGAAAAATTTTCGCCAAGTCAGTGTCGTCAAACTCCATGAAATAACAAAGTAACATAGAAGAGTCACAGCTTGTCCTATTTAACAATTTTATGTTTGACGGCTATGGGTGAACATACATGAGCGACTCGTTTGCCATTTGTGTTTACTATGCGTGCTCTAATCTCTTACTCCCACTATATGATGTCCTGAAACTTGTGTGTCTTTCTCTACAGTCTAGCCAAAATAAGGCAGGATTTACCTTTTTGTAGAAACACGAAAATCTAACTGAAACACACTGAAAAATAATAAATTCCCTAATTAAAATTTGTATTAACGTCCTTTCCAGTACTCAATTCTATATTTCATAGATAGAACACGAAATATCAGCTTACATTGGAACCGAAAGCATTAACCTTCCACTGGTTATGCAAAATTTTCTTCAAAACTGCCAAAATCATTCAAAATTTCTGCTAAAATGAGAAAAGGTTAGTGAATCGTCGCTAACCAATACACAATTCACCTCAAAACCCAAGATTTATTCGAAACCTTGCATTTTCTTCTTCATTCATTACTGGAATGTCAATTCATCCAGATTCTATCGAAAACTACCAAAAAACTGGCAAATGCTTTCCATATCGTCGAAAAACAAAGTAAAACATTATTTTCTAACATAATGGGTCTCCCTACCTGTATTTTGCTATCCAAAAATAAATTTTTCTCTTCAGTCTCTCTGAATGACGTCACTTTTAGAAATTTGCTCGAAAATCGACCAAACTTTTGGAAAATCGGAATAATATCATCGTAATCCTCCTCAAAGGCCTTCATCCTAACCACCCAAAACGATATTGCCTCATTGAACAGGTTTTTTAACGATTTTCTCATTCTTCCATATAACCTGAAAATAAAAATTATTTCTTGCTTCCAAAAATTTTGTAGCCGATTGTAATTTTAGCTAAAATATGGAAAGACAACGTAAAACATCCTTTTCGAACATAATGAGCCCTCTGCTCGTCTTTTTCTATCCAAACAAACATTTTTCTTTCATTCGAGCAATAAAGAAATGTCGAATATAGCTTATGGATTTCATAACTTTCCGAAAATTCATCTTGGGAGGTGAAACTTGTTTTGATTCTTCAAAAGATTATCTTAAGAACACGTTTTTCCTCATTTCTACCTGGAAACCCTTTTTGAATAGGAAAATCAGTCTAACTTCAACCCCATCTGAGTGACGTCACTTTTCCGAATTCGCTTGAAAATCGCCCAAATTCTTGGAAAACCTGAAGAATATCATTGTAATCGACCTCGAAGGGCTCCTTCAGAAGCATTTAAGACAATATTGCCCCATTTAACAGGTTTTTTATTCATTTTCCTGTTCACCCATATGCCCTGAAATGTAAACATTTCATCTGGTTTAGAAGGCTAGGACAATTACTGTATTATTTCGTGAACCATCAATGCTTCATTCCAATATGTCAATAAGCCTAATAAGGTTTTCTCTATCTTCAGCAAACGAAGACAAATAGAGATGTACATCCAGTACGTTCATTTTCCAAGCTACGATCTTCGGCAAGCTCATTCGACTGCCTGAAATATCGATAGAGCGCAAAGATCTACGATCATCTTTTCGCGTATACTCGTTCCGTGAAAAATTGCCGTGTATTCAATGCGCGATAATAACATTGTTATTGTAACTCATCTTTTATTCATGCCGTAACATAATATCAGCATGTAGATAGATTATGAGCGGAGCGTGTGAGAAACGCATATGAGACGCGTCCGCAGATGACTTACGATGAACATTCCTCGATACGATCTATATGCGATTTCGATACCGGTCTACCGCTCGTCGCGTATCGTCTTTATATCGCGAGGGGCTCGCCCAGGGGGGGCGACGGTGTACCGACCACACGCCTCACGGTGTAAGCTATTGAACGGTAGAAGGAAGAATAATTGAGATGTTTTGGCGGTCCAACATGATAAGATTCAGAAAACAGCCCAAATCCAAACCAGAAAGAAGAGTCATATGGTATTTCTTCTTCTCTATGACACATCTTAGGGTGTTCCCACTGTTCCCAGGGTGCCAGGGCTTTGTGGTGTTGAAGGAAATGGAAACGCCGTGTGCATGCAAAAAATGGATCGAGCTTAACATTTGCTGGACCTGAGCCTCTCTGTGGGCTTGGAAAAGACCAATATAAGGCAGCGGTTCATCAATGTTGTCGGTCTAATCAACACCATCGACGTCCTCCTTGGGTTTCAATGAAAGAGTAGGGTAGAGAACAAAAGATCTGCATGGTCGCAGTCCCCGGAGGGCTAACCGAGTCATAACGACCCTGGTTCAAATAACAATGAATAAAACTGAATAATAAAATCAAAACCAAATCAAGAAACTACAGTTGGAAAAATGTACAAGTTCAAGAATCACCTTGGACAAATTTATAGTTGTTTATTGCATATGACATTATTCGGATTTGATGCTGTTCATTCGAAAAACACTTCCAATAAATCGAAGAAATTCTAGAAATAAGCGAAAGATCTCCACTACTGCGTCAAATTTGCATCCGATACAGGCCTGGAATCGGAAGCGCGATTGGCAGCACCGAGGACAGTCGATTGTTCGGCATCGGCCTGTAATCTGGACCCTCTAATGGCATCATTACACGTACCTGACCACGTAGGTGGCCGCAGGACGATCATCTTCGGTACCTGACGTACCTCCCAATAAGTCATATCAAGTAACTGACACGATCTCCCCGGCATCTATGGTCTTATCGATACCGTAAGACAAACGACGAACGGCCGCGGCTATTAGTCCGCGTCCGCCCGCGCTGCTCTATGATTCGAAGAAGCTACGTGTCTGTGGACGCGAGCATCGAACGTGAGGCGTGCCGGACACGAGCAGCGCCAACTTCGTTGCGGTTGGTCATGCTTCGGTTCTGGGATCTGTTCTTCCTGGTTGTTTCAGGAGATTCGATAAAGAGTAATTGATGGTACACGATGGGCTCCACCGGGGAAGAAACTGAGAATGTTAATGTTACAACTAGGATGACTGTATCACCTTCTCGACCTCTTCAACCGCTTCGTCATCATCAAGCAAAACATTCTTGCCTAAATTAATGAAGCCTGGCAAGTCATTGATGATGGGGGAGAATAGTAGCTGTCCCAGAGTCGTACCCTGAGGAACACCCTATTATTATTATTTTTTTTTAACGTCCGTGTGAGGGGAAAACCCTTTATGGGCACCGAGAGGGTCCGCACTCTCGGTAGTGTGAGAATCCAGGATCTTGTGTGGTTACTCACTAAAAAACCCTCACACTTCAATGGAGGAGTTCTTCATCCTGCCCTCGCAGCGTCCCTTAACAAAAGAGATGAGCTGCAAGTGGCTTCTAGAGTTCATGGGACCTGATGATATGGAGTGACCCGAGCAACACTGCTTTCTGCATTCTGTGCGCCAATACCTCGGCCAGTGATCTGCAGACCGGGATAATCTTCAGTTCATCCACGTAGTTAGCTCTCATTCCACCGAGACATCCTATGATAAGTACGACCATCCTAATTTATGACCTGGGTATAAAGATCCAAGCTCGAACATAAGGTCTTTGTATTTTTGCCTCTTTTGTTCTTCCTTCATCACAACATTATTTTCGGCAGGGGAGGAGAATTCCACGACAAATAACTCCTTCAACTCCTTGTCCAGCAGAAGTATGTCTGGCTTAACAGCATTGATCTGCCGTGTTGTTGAGACAGGATAGTTCCAACATATGCGAGCTCTATCGTTCTGGACCACCGCTTCAATCTCCAGAGGCACATATGGTAGCACCGGTTCTTTGTCTATCCCATACGCGGCTCTCAGATGAAATTATAGGATTCGAAGTGCCGCGTTGTGTCTCTCTACATACCCTGATGGAGCATGGACTCTGCAGGTGGAAAGGATGTGCATTATCGTTTCCTGTTGTCCATGGCAAGCCCTGCAAGTTGTTGGGGTGTCCATTTTCATGATGTTCTTTTTATACCATCTCGTATTCAGTACTCCATCTTGACACGCCATCACAAATCCTTCTGTCTCTGACTTAAGGCTATCTGACTTTAGAAAGGCGAAAGACAATTCTTCAGACAGGTCCTGGTCTTTTAAGCTCCTGAAATATATGGAGTGCAAGGTCTTACTCATATGATGTTCGAGTAATGTATCTGACTGAGACTTTCGGATCAGTTTTGCTAGGCTTCTTTGGTCCGCTTGAGTGATCGGTGTTCCAGCGAGCTCAGGATTGATCGATACGCCGGTTATGCTGAGCTTCTCCAGCTCTGAGCGACGAATTTCCGAAGTGGATCTTCACTTCTTAGAATCCTTACTGCCATTTCCAATGTTTGTTGATAGTGTTGATATTCCAAACATTGCAATCCTCTACCCCCCTGGCTTCGAGGAAGGTATATCCTCTGTATTGAACTGTTGGGATGTAGGCTACGATTCATGTTCATCGTTTTCCTTGTTAACCTATCAAGATCGAGGAGTTCGTTTACCGTCCAGTTCACCACTCCGAAAGAGTAGGTGAGAATCAGGATGGCTAGCATATTTGTAGCAGACACTTTGTTCTTTCCCGACAGCTGTGATTTCCAAATGTCTCTCAGCTTCTTTTTGTAGCTGGCTGTTAGGTCATCCTTTCTCTGGGTTGTCTCCAGTACACCCCTCTGTTTCATCCCAAGAAACTTGTAAGTTTCTCCGTCTTCGAGATGTCGAAAAGTCATTCCATCTTCCAGTCGAATATCTTCGTATTATTATTATTATTATTATTTGAACCGGGGTCGGTATTGCTCGATAAGCCTTCAGGGAACTGCGGCCATGTAGATCTTTTGTTCTCTACCCTACTCATTCATTGAAACCAAAGGAGTTCGTCGATGGTGTTGATGGGATAGACAGCATCTTTATAAGCCTTGGCCGTTACCTGGTGGGTATCAAGTACCGGATTCCCCTTATGAATGGTTCTTAGGCCTGCCAGATCTGGAGACTTGCATGCCATGTGTTTAGCTGTTTCTGCTTCTGATCCAACGAACCTACAAATCTCATCTGCTGACTTTCCCATACGGTACAAATGATATTTGTACTCCTTCAGCGGACCTTCCATCACCCGAAACTCAGCTAGTGACAGCTTCAGGAGCTTACTGGTATAGGTCGATGAAATCATCACTCATTTCTCAGACTGAATGAGTCCAGGAGTGTTTCTCCAGAGGGTTATTCTGTTCTTCAACTCCCATTGTTGAACCGCTGCCTTATATTGATTTTTTCCAAGCCCACAGACAGGCTCAGGTCTAGCAGGTGTTAACCTTGATGTACTTTTTGCAAGCTCATCGACTTCCTCAGTTCCTTTAACACCACAATGCCCTGCCACCCATAAAAGAGTCACTTTTTTGCCTCTGGTCTGTTGCTTTATGGTGTAACGGCACTCCCAGGTCAGCAGAGATGCCTGGCAGTGTGATTCCAGGGACCACAGCTTGACCTGGCTGCCCGAGGTGATGAAGGTATGCGCCCCTTCGAGGTTTATTTTGAGACATTACTGGGCGCAAGCGTAAACAGTCGATCTGTAAAATAGAGGGCTCACTTCCCAAGGCTTTAGAGATCCTTAATTTAGGTCCGTATATTCCAATGCCAGTGCCTCTTTCTGATTTTGATCTATCGGTAAACCATATTGATTGATTGATTGATTTGCTGACGAACAAGAGACCGTGTTAGCGCTTGGCCTCCCTGTGACACTGCGACCAACTTGGGTCTATTGTATCTCTCTTTCGTCAGTGATTCCTCACGAGAATAGGTTTGTGTAGCCTGTTTGTGAGGTTTTTCGGATTCATTCCCGTTTCCGGATTGATTTCTCCGAAGATTCTGTGACGCCTTCTTCCTAGGGCGTCGCATTCAAAGATGATGTGAGAGGCTGTTTCTTCCTCTTCACCGCAAAGTCTGCAATCCACGGGTTCTCCAAGTATTCCCATGGTGTTCAGATGTTTCCTTATGCCGCAGTGTCCCGTCAGCAGACCTACTATTCTAAGTGCCTTCGTTCTGTTTAGATTCAGAAAGTCAGCCGTCAAGGTTTGGTTTGTGTGTCCTACCATGACTTAGCTCTGTGTTTGTCCGTCGCCCTGTTCCCAGTGTTGTCGGTGTCTTTGTTTTATTCACTCCCCAATCAGGGTCCTGCATCAGTTTTTGCTGATTCCAAGCACAGGTTCTGGCCCTGTGAATGGCGTTTCAGATGCGCTTGTCTTGCTAACTGGTCTGCTTTTTCATTGTGATCTGGCACCCATTTCAAAGTGACCTTGTTGTGTTTTTCCAGCTCCAGAAGGTCCTGGAGGCTCCCAGACGAGTCTAGACTTTATCTGTGTCGAGTTGAGGGCTTTGATGGCGCTCTGGCTGTCAGAGAGAATGCGGATGTGTTTTCTTTGGTAGCCACTTTCCAGGTTCTTCCGTATGCATGTCCTAATGGCATGTGTTTCAGCTTGAAATATCGTGGCGTGTTTGCCGAGAGGTATTATGTAATCCCTTCTTGGCCTCATTTCATGTATTCCCGCTCCTGTTTCTCCATCTGTCTTCGAACCGTCTGTGTACCAGACTATTTCTGCAGATGATTGTGATTCTATACTCGAGTTCCATCTGTTCTAGTCGAGCTGTGTTTTGAATGGTTTTTCGAATGAGTATAGGGGTTGCATGTAGTCTGAAATCATATCAAGCTCGGCTACGTCAGCTACATGAGTGATTCTGGTGTACCCAGTTTTGCGGGTTCTCCAGTTTTTCGTTTGGATCAGTCTGAATGCACCCATCCTGGCCTCTCCCATGACATGTATGTCAAAGGGTGAGAGGTTAAGGATGACCTCCATAGCAACTGTTGGAGTGCTTTTTATTGCACCCGTGATGCAGAGACAGGCAAGCCTCTGGATTTTCCCAAGGTTGGTTTTTTCCTCTCTCTGATTTGTTTTTGGTCACCACAGGAGTGAGCCATAAGTGATTCTGGGTCTTATTACAGCTGTGTAGAGCACTCAGTACATGGCTTTCGGTTTCAGTCCTCAAGTTTTTCCAAAAGCTCTCCTGCACATCATAAGTGTCGTTTCACTTTTGTTGGTTACGTGATGTAGATGCGGGTTCCAGGTTAGTTTCTTATCGAGGGTAAACCATATGGATGACGGTCAGCTATGAGCGTTTGGAAATTGATGGTTTTTGGCATAATATTCTGGCTTTGCCAAGAGCCCAAGAGGTCTGAATCCTCACATGTCCACCTAGTTTCCAGGTTGAAGCTTTTCGTTAAGGACTAGGGGGACTTAGTATCCTTTGCCAGCTCTGACGAGCTGCCACTGATCGCACACCTTTCAAAGATCGAGATCTGAATATTTTCCTGTCACATACCCAGAAGTAATTCAGTAATTAACACCTCCTCGGCTACCAACAATCGCGATCACGGCCCGGAGGACGAGAACCGAAAGCCGTTGTCCTTTCTAAGAACCAACTTGTCAACGACGTTCCGCGACCCCCCCCCCCCCCCCCGAGCTCAGCCCCACGTGTGAAATTAACACGAATCCGAAGAGACAATAAATTCCCGGTCGTTCCGCTCAGTTTCTTAATCATTTTTACGAGGTACGTTTTTCGAATTAAAAATGATTAATCCGCCGAATTTCCTCCTACCGTGCTGTGAGCCCGTCCGTTATTTACGACGACGTTTCAGCCAGGTTTTTCCTACGGCGATTTTTTTTCGAGTGGAGATCGCAGGAATATGATATATTTCGTATCAGAGTGAAGATGGCTCTGCGAATTTTTTTCGAGAGATTTTGTATTTTTTTGTTACTTCTTTGAGAGGTTGTTGAGACCTCTATAACTCCGCCAGATAATTTCCAGGGATTCTTAATGATATCCTAAGTGAAAATTCTCAAACAACTGTTCGGACAGACATTGGAAACTTCCCATCACCTGCTTTTATTAAACAACCATACCTTTGAAGTCATCCGTTTCAATGCTTGGTGTCACTGTTGGCAATACACCTTTTGGGAAAGTCAAGTGAGATCAGTTGCTAGTCCTAAAATCTTGGGTTTCTGTTACGTGCCAGGAGCTTTTTACTTCCAGTTACTCTCTATAGGTGCCTTTACCACAGTAATATTCTGGGCTAGTAAGGACTGAACGAGAATAAATTCGGTATCACAAAAACGCCTATATCTCTTGAAGCAATTGAGAAAAAATCAAAATTTGATCATAGTTAGCTTTGTTATGATAGTCAGAAACATGAGGAACATTTACTTCATAGATATTCCAATTCTCTTCGCAAAATGTCAAGCGAAGTGAAAACACGAGAATTTATAATGAAACTTTTTCAAAATAATCAAAAATGGAGCTTCAAAAGAATCGCAAAAGAGGCTCGCGTTCGTCCGGAAACGGTATCAAGAGTTGTTAAGCGCTTCAACGAAGATCTTACAATTAACCGCAAGGAAGGAACCGGGAGGAAAAAGGGGTTTCATAGCCCAAAAAAAGTGAAGAAAGCCATCAGCCCTCTTCAGAAGAATCCTAACCTTTCAGGACGGAAAGTGGCCCAAATAGTGGGTTGTTCGCAGTCAACCGTTCAGAAAATCAAGTCGAGTTTTGGGCTTAGAACATACAAAGTGCAGAAAGTGCCAGACAGGAACGCTGTGAAGAATCAAGAAGCGAAATCAAGAGCAGAGAAATTAAAAAAAGATTTCTTGATACATTTTTTCTGTTGCGTGATGGACGACGAAACCTCCTGGTCAGGAATTTTATACTGCAGATTCTCGTAGAAATGTTCACGAACAATTTCGCGTCAAGAAACAAGCAAAGTTTCCTAAAAAATTCCTGGTTTGGCAAGCAATTTGCACTTGTGGGGAAAGGAGCAAATTTTTCGTTGGCCAAGGCTCTCTTGACTCGAAGATATACATCGAGGAATGCTTGAAGAAGCGACTTACCATTTTTACGTGAGCACGATGTGTCAACCATCCTTTGGCCAGATTTAGCTTCATGCCACTACAGCAAGGCCACCAAGGAATGGTACGAAGCTAATGAGGTGATTTTTGTCCCCAGAGAGGCCAATCCACCAAATGGCCCAGAACTCAGGCCAATCGAAAGATATTGGGCCCTGGTAAAAAGAGAATTGAAGAAGACTAATAAATCAACGAAAACATGGACGGAATTCAAGCAAAAGTGGAAGATAGCATCCCAGAAAGTGACTGAGAACACTATAAGAAGCATAATGGAAAGAATTCCAGAAAAAATCCATGAATTTTGTGAAAAATAGTTTTGGTTTTTTTATTGTAAAAACACTTTTCATCAGAATCAGAAGATGATTCGAAAAAGAGTTTGATTTTCGAAATCGGTCCAGTGGTTCAAAAGATATAAGCGTTTTTGTGATAGCGAATTTATTCTCGCTTTGTGATAGCGAATTTATTCTCGCGGTTCAGTCCTCAAGTGGCCTTTATGCTCCTTTTCTGGCTGGGATGTTGGCCTCTTCTATTCCTTCGATTCCTGAGTGAGCAGGAATCCAAAATGAAGAGACATTTTGTTCTTGCCCACTTCATTAAGATTCCTATACACTCTCATATCAGCTTTAAGTCGATGGCATAGGAGTTCAGAGCTTCGATACCTGTTCTCATCTTTACCTGATTACTTCAAAAATGCAAATAACAAGTTAGAAAAAAACTATCAGTGGAACAACACAATTCTTAAATTGAATAATTATCTTCAACTATAAAAATTGAATGGATCGAAATTGAACGGAGATAATTTGATTAGCTTGTAGAAAAACTTGTCTTGAATTTCCAGAGCAACACAATTCTTCACGAAAACCTTTCATTTTTTCGCAAAAATGTTTGATTTGATGAAAAATTTTAACATAACTTCAGAATGACTTGAGCAAAACAATATCTGGTTGCATTCGGGATATCTTTGGGGTCTCGCTCTTGTTCTGATCACATCTTCAGGACCATGAGAATTTCCAAATATGTTTATATTTTGGTGAACTTGGGGTCAATAATAAACTATGACGACTTTATTCTGAATATTTTCCAAGTCAATCGGCCTCGTGGATCAACCAATATGGCGGACATGATGAAAATCAAATCAGTTGTGATTTCAACCGATTTAATGGTCATAAATACTGAGCATACCGATTCCTCTTCGTTTCAGAAGAGCGTAATTATCTCATATGTGAATCTCCTCTAAATGCCTCGTTTTCTTCATTTGTACCATTAGGCCCCATTTCGGATAATTACACCAACTCATCAAAGCTCGAACAATCCTGATGTTCGGTCACGTTATGAAGCAATAAAAAGACTCCACCATATCGATATATTTCATTCCATTTCCCCAGTCGTGATTTATTTAATTATACGGCTTCCATTACCTTCGAGCGATCCTGTATGTGTTCTCAGGCCACGACCGTGTGTTCGTATCGTGTATTAGTTTTAGTATACGACGGAATGTACAATAAATATCAGGCAATAATCAGTTTCCGCCGGAAATGCAAGTCGGCCATCCTCCCTGGCTCTGTCTGTCATTATAAAGGGATTTTTCATTATTCCCTCCGATTTCTTGTCATTGTTACCGTTTCACACCGAATCGGGTAACTCGATAATGACCTGTGAAAGTACCCTGAGCTAAGAAACGTAGTTATCAAGTTTTCTTCAATGCTAGCCTATTGGCCAGCTCATCAAAATACAAAAACATCGGTCATACAGTTCAATACATGTTTCCATTTTAAAAACAAAGTTGTTATCTACAATAGAATGAAACTTGGCCTCATGTGTGAAAGACAATGACTTTATCCAAAAAATTATATATCAATATATCATTATAGAATAGATTCCTATCTGTTTCCTAAATATAGCCACTCTAGCAAGACTCCGTATACGAACGTAAAAAGAAGTTCAACAAGAAAACACCAATGGTATAATCTATATATTTAAAAGAAAGATGTTGGTTACACCATTTATAACTCGAGATCGGATGGACTGATTGTTATGAAACTTCATAAATGGATTCTTCTACGGTCTGGTTATTATAAAATACAATGAAACTTTGAAATAATCGATGAAAATTTTACTTATCCAGGAAATGCTTTTCCTTCTTTTGAGTAGGGCCACTAGGTATCGCCACAGTTACCATTACTCTACAGCTTATTCGTAGGTACTTTATTTGATATTCTACCCGTTAGATGGCGATATAAACAAATGGTGTGTAATATGAGTTGCCTTCAACTCTGTGCTGTGGACCAAAACAAAAATGTCTTAGTCACGAAGAAAAATAAGAAAACGTCTTAGCTTATTTGTATTCTGTGAAGTGAGATTAAAGTACCATAGACAAAGTACTTCAATTCGAATTTTCAGCGTTGTATTGGCAGAACTAAAATGGTTTCTACAGTGATCAGAGGTAATTAATCATTGGAACTTTTTCTCATCCATATAATTCGATCGTGATTTATATTTTTATTCAGGTACAGCAATGAGAAAACTGTAAAGCATTCAAAGAAAAATTATATGTTCAACAATAATTAGATACCGCTTAAATAATGAGAATTCTTTTCGTGCGAATAACAAAGTTACTAAAGTTTTGTATATTTTGCCTAATTTATCTCCTGCTTGAAAAAATAGCAATGATTAGTTGATACAACTTTAACGGTGGGTTTCACAAAGCGTAATCATCGGTGATCGGAGCTTGATATATAATCAACTCGATTCGACAGTTTAAAAATCAGAGAACCAAGCTGTTGATCTCCGATCACCGGTGATTACGATTTGTGAAATCCACCGTATCATTTAGGCGGAACAAAGTTCGCCGGGCCAGCTAGTAGTGACATATTCTACAGTTTTATTGTCAAGTTCTCGGACTTCGATATTTTTTCGGACTCCGTTCTTCCGATGATATGAGTCATGATACTGCCACATCGATAGACCTTTCCAGATTACGTAGAACAAAGATGAAAGATGTGAACTAAACCAGAATAAGAGAGAAACAGGTATATTTCATGCGCAACTTGTGGGCAGCATTAAAAGATGCGCAAACCTTAGTGCGAGAGAGAAAAGAAAGAGAGAGAGGGTCGAGAGGGAAGCAATGAAATGAGGTCCTACTGGTTTTATCGTACCGTGACCGTCAATTAGTAACACAACATTGTTGAGGCATACTAAAATTCTGATTTTCGATAAACAATACAACAAATAACATCCACATCCAAAACGTCGACGTCAACGATTTAAGGAGGGAAATTTTGACGACCAATGCTATTCATTCTTAGCCCACAAGTGACGCGCGCAACTGTCACCTGCACAGGTAATTCTGGAAAGGTCTATTATCACCCCATACTTCTGATCCTTCTCAATGAACACAAAAGGTAAGGTCTTCTGTAGTCCACGGTTCTATTTATTGTTATGAGTCTGTCCCAATAGAGAACCACTGCGTCTGTTTCCAACACTGCTGCAGGTTGATACTTATAATAAAGCGGACAAGTATCCAAAAAACCATGACTAAGAGCTAACTGGTAGTGAAAAATCTTTGCCACTTGGTTGTGTCGGCCCAGATATGCGTTTTCGGCAAGATCTCGACAACCGGCGATTATATGTTCAATAGACTCGCCAACTGCGCCGCACTTCCTGCGTTTGTCCTCCACGTTCAGCTTCAAACAGTGCTTCTCGTAGTTGCGAGTTTTTATAACTCGGTTTTGGATACCCGTCAGAAATCCCTCAGTTTCAGGATACAATTGTCCCGCATTCAACCACGAGAAAGAGCTAATTTATCGACATTTTCCACCTCAAGGTGTTTGGGAAATCTGCCGTGCTGATTATGTATATTATTAAGAAAAAAATTAGAGCTGAGGCTAGGCCTATAGTAGCTCTTGAGAGTCTACGTCCCTGAAAAAAAGGGAGTCAGAAACGATTTATTTTTTTCTGATAAAGGGAAGTATGAGTGTATAAAGATAAAAATAATAAAAAAAATATTTTGTAAGTATTGAATGAATCAAAAGGATATTCCCCATCATTTTTGGTTATTTTTCAACATTTCCACCATCAAAACGAACAAATATTTTTGTGTTTTTTCATTTCAGTCTATCATTTAGTTAAATCTCAGTTTTCTTTCAGAATATACCGTTTTTTTGTAAATAATATTACAACAATGTGTTGTTTCCGCGAAATTTATTTCCTTGAATTTTTTTATTCGAAATAATAAATATCCATTTTTATCAAAGACAATTTATCGAGGTTTTTTCATAGAAATCATAATATATATAATTACTCTAGAATGCTAAATCAATTGGACCGAAGTGTTGTAAAAATTTCAGTGTAGTCCATAATGCGCATACGTGCCATCAGGTTGTTTCTGAACAGGCCGAACAGGGTCGGCTTCAATAAAATTTTAGGCTGTTATTGTTGCAGTTGGATTTATTCAATTCATAATTAGTTTTCGACACTAGTGGTTTTGAACATATTGATAACAGCTATTTAATGGTAAATTTGGAATCATCAGCGAATGGAAGATGAGCTGAAAATCTTTCATTATTCCAAAACCTCTTCAGGCGTTGAAAAAACCCGGTTTCGGTATAAAAATTAATTCAAGGATCAAGGAAGACAAATTCTGGTTAACAAACAACGAATCTTTTGGTAAAGTACCTACAGAAAAAAAAAATCAAATGAGCAAAATATTCTAATATATCCCTTAAGGACAGTTCTATTCTTCGGTGTTCCTGAAAATAGTGGAAACATGAAAATGTATTGTACATCTGTCAATGCGTTACTCTGCATCGTTTCATGAGTGAATTCTGATACCTACATTCATTCTTCAAGTCATTTGTCTTTTTGAGTTCCGAGTATATTCCAAAATCAATCTGTTATCTGAATGAAACTGCAAAGTTTTACTTCAACATATTTTATTTTCGAGTTCGAATTATCCATTGAAAGATGGTTTGCTCACAAGATTTCCTGATTTTTCATAATGAATTGCGTTCTTTTGCTATATAAAGAACCAATCTCATGGTGCGAGTGGATAGGTATGTGTCAATCGAATGAAAAGCAAAGCGTAAATCATAAATTTTGAACAGTTTATATGGATGAAAAGGTGCACATAGTTTACATACTTAAGTGGGAAATGAACAGGTCAAGACAAGGACACCACCACACTTTACAGTTCATTGTTTATCGGATACGAAAAAATCCAAATCGAACACAACACACAATAAAAGCAAAATGCACACGAAGAATATCAAACACGAAAATAACAGTTGAGCACCAGTAAACTAGTTTGTCTATGCAGTAAACTAAACTGTGGCTGCAGACTGACACTGAGCCGTTCCTGCCTAGACTTTCACTAAGGTCATTTCAAAGTCATTTGCCATGAGAAAGAAAAAGCGGTGTTGCACGGTCTATATCTATTTAGTGAAACCTACTACATTACTACTCTAATTTTCTCACCAATTCCACAAATATTGCAATTCACTTATGATATTAATGTGTCTAATAGTCGTAGGAAGTCGCGCATGAGCTATAAAATAAGTTTGTTACTCAATGAAATATTTTTATTGTTTAATTATATTGAACTTAAAATAAAACCGACAAAACATTTAGGGACTTGGCATCGTTCTACGTGAAATTTCCTAATGGTGAGCATGCGCACATCGTGAATCAGTTGCCTATGCGGCACGTTTTTCGCAGCGGAACTAGAAGGAATTAGCATTCTAGAGTAAGTATATATATTATGATTTCTATGGGTTTTTTTTAGCCGCCGATTTCTTGTTAATTCCCTGCGCCCCAACATTTGTTCTATTAAGCTGAATAATCCAATAAATGAAAATTGATGCACTGCACCGCCATCTGGCGGCATACGTTTCCTATTTTGAAGGCTGAAGACTCTTAATGAAACAAATTCTATAAAACAAAGTTAACAGTACACTCCCTAGCAAGATATAGACAGTAAACAGAGAGCAATATAATGAGATTATAATGAGATTCCTTTGTCAGAAATTAACATGCACATCACCTGTCGCCTGATAGAAGGACCAAGACTTTTGACCATGTTTGTTTTTCTTCTGCGACATTAATTTTCTTCAGCTTTCATATACACCTTCTCTCCAGTCTGCAAAATTCCCAAATTATCCTGACGACTTACATTCTCCCCGAAAGCGTTCAATCTCGCCGGAAATTTTTTTGCATCCGCTCCACATCGACCTGTCAAACATTAATCCAAGATAAATTTAATCAAGTCTTCAACCCCATACCTCGTTGAATATGGGACTAACAATTTTGATTGATCGTAATTACTTATAGAAAGTTTCAACCCCCCGATTCAAGCCTCGAAATGTGCATGTTTTGTAGCGCGTTTTACGCAACAATAACGCTTCTGATCCACGTCTACCCTCCTCGTCTTTTCCTCCTCGACCCGAAGAATCGGAGCGAGACGGAGATAGGTAGATACGGGGTAAACTTGTACGGTGCGCCCTCAAGTTTTGTTTTGCTCCTCTTACTCCACCAAGTTAAGTCATGCAGAGAATAACAAATTTAAGATTATAGACTCTGTTTTCTTACGTCATTTTCAAAGCTTATTTGATGGGCTTAATTATTAATTAAATTTTCGGTAATCTCCGTTCGACGACAGTGATTTGGCAAGTTGGATTTTGCCGGAGGGACCGAAGTTTGGCCTGATAATAATATGTGAAAGTGCTAGAGTTTTGGACGTCTCAAGATCTGGATTTGGAAGTTTCTGGATAATTAAATCTCGTGTGGATAGGAAGACGGGTCTTCAGGGAGGGTGTTCACATTTAGTCCGACTTGTTAACGACGATTTGTATACCTTACTGTGAAACGCACATAATATTTTCGAGTGGTCTTTCTACTCAAAAAGTCGAAAAAGGCTGTGATGTCGTCATGAGGCAGACATTTTTGAATTTTCTTGTATGTGTATAGTAAAACGTTCAATAATGCTCTTCCTTCTAAAGCCTGACGTTTTGGATTATCCTAATGGGCCCACTTTTCATCGACAGTCATTTTTGTCGTTGAAGCAGTTGTTCACACGTGAAAAAAGGGCGTTCGACTGCTCTTAGCTTCAGTTCAGACTGCACCCAATTTCCTACCTTTCGGATCATTCCCATTGCTTTGAAACGATAGCAGATGGCTTATTGAATGACTTCAAGTGTTTTTGTAAGATCCTCTTGCGTTTGTGATGAATCTTCATCGAACCTGGCCTCTGATTCTTCATCCATAAACCTTTGTGGCGCTCCTAGTCTTTCTTCCAAATCTTCCAAATCAGAATTGGTACTTTCAGACCGCTAACTGAGAAAATAAGGAATAATTTCCAAACCGCATAATGAGGTCGCCGTTCAGAGCGAGTAGGAAAACTAATCCGATAGAGGCGCCACCGTGCATTTTATGGAATATGCTAGCGATGAAGCGGAGGATCTTCGAAAACAGTGTCCTGTATATTGCTTTGGTTCTGGTAGTTTGAGGAATTCGGCAACAATAGATGGAATTTTCCCAAATGTTTTGATACCAACGGATTGGCAGTGCATTTATTATTCATGTATTTCAGGAAAAAACGACGACGTTTGATGACAGAAGGGCGCAGTGCAAAGTACTTATGAAAACAGTCAACATACTTCCCAATAATACTGAAAGAACGACTGACTTTCGTTTTTGTGTTTGGAAGTTATAGAACCAATTATTCATTTGTTATTTCGATGTCTTCCACTGAAAAATTACACAATTCTTCACGCCGACAGGCTCCAAATAACCCTAAAATAGTTGCAACCTTAACCATCAAGTATTTCTCATCTGGTGCCTCATTTATAAACTTTTCAACTTGTTCACGAGTGAGAATTTTCGATTTTTTGGAACAATATCCTTCACTTTTCCGTTTTGAATATACTATTACCATAAAATATTCACTAACATCCACAACATTTTTAAAAAGGGCCCTTGATTTTATCATTGAAAATTTGCTCCACAAAGTTGATGAACTCCATATTTTTGATTTTTCTTCTAAGCGTGCCAGGAAAACAAGTTCACTGAAGTTCCCTTCTACATTTTTCAACTAACACCAGGCCAGGAAATTGTTATATGCAATATACTGATGTACTGATGAACAGATTTTTTTAGGTAGGAGTTCCAGATTTGCTCTTCTTGCCGACTCTTCAATAATAATACATTTATTCAATCTAAACAACTTTGTACTACACAGATGATAGAAATGAACAAATTTATATGACCCATCAAAATTTTTACATGGGGTGTCAGTTGTAAAATATTTGCTATGAATAACATGAAGCAATACTTTGTTGAGCACTGTGAAAGAAAAAAACATTACATTTGGTTTCACAGACATATACATATCAAAAATCTAAAAGGTATCTTTAAGATATTCTTCTGTGCTGTAGTAGGCCTTCTTCATAAGAATGGACTTGAGTTCTTTTTCAAGTTTCCTTCTATCTAATTCCTTCATTTTAGATGGGAGCTTATTGAATACTTTTATAGCCTGATAATTATTTTAGTTTAGCTGTGATACTCTCATCCGATGGTATGGAATTAAAAAGTTGTGTTTGCTTCGAGTATCGTATGTGGAAGAGGAGAGACTGCATCTCATTCATAAATTCGAGAAAAATTTAGTCAGTTTTCAATGAGTGGGACAAAGATAGCATAAAGGAGAGCAAAAACATTTTATACTGCCATGGCAACATTGCAGAATCTAACATTGAAAAGGTCCAGTGGCGTGGTGTTATCGGTATTGAAAAATGGAAATGAAATTACGAGAGTATTAACTCTTTTTGGCGAATTTATACAATGTCCCAAGCATTGGAAAAGATTCTGAGTGAAGAAAACAGATTAAGTAAAATTCAGAATCGATAACCAAATGTTTCTCCTCTCAATATCAGAAGGTAATCTGAAAAGTGAAATTCTAAGAATCTACGCCACTTAGAATGATAAGAATAGAACATAACGGTGTAAACTCAAATTAGGATTCATATACTCTAATTCATCACAAACAAGATACTTACGAACCCTTTTTTCAACGTTTTTTGCTTATAATATTAAGAAATAAATCCAAATCTCACTTTCCATACACAATAAAACGGGATATCGCGTTACAACATTGCTCAAAACGTCAATAGTAACACAAAATTAAAATAACAGTACGAAATTAATGAATGAAGTGTCCACAGATTCAGAACACGGTGCCCATTCATTATCTGAGGCAAAAATGGCCGAATGCACAAATTTGAAGAAACGAATACTCATTTCTTACATTCACGCACAAATTATTGAATGAATTTCAATCTAAACTACTTTTCACTTTGCTGGGGAGTTTATTCATATGTAATACCACTAAAGATGGAATTTTGCCGGCAAAATTTCTCGATTATACAGGGTGTCTCAAGTTCGAGTGCCTATTAGATGTTTCTGGAGAACTGGACATATTTGAAATCTGAAATTTGGGATTATGATATTGTTCGAAATTCTCTACAGACCTAAAATATTTTCAGGGCCAGAGGACTTCAGGTTATACAGGGAGTGAAAATAAATTTGCTCAAAATTTTTTTTTTCAATGTTTCCGTTTCTGATATGATTGAGTATTCAGTGCTGAATACATTTCTGTGGAAACCATTGTATTCATTCGAATAGTTTTCAAAATATCGAAAAAAAACCTGAAAAAAAGTAAAATATTCATAGTCAGTATTATGTTCATTTTTCTTATTCTGGACATCCTGAGTGTTAACCGTTTTCACAATGTCAAAGTAGAAAAATGTGGAAAGGTCATGCATTTTTTGAATTTCATAAATATCATCACAGGGTGTTTCAAATTTCGTGTCAAAAACTGTGATCCAAAATTGGCCATAACTTCTGTTTTTTCAAATTAGAACCCTATTTTTTTATTATTGCGTTGGATTCTACGAAGAAAAATAATGATAGCACTCCCAGATGCTCTTGGTCCTAAATTCAGTTATTCCCGAGTTATTTGAGCTTTTTTGGATTAATGTCGTACGTAGAGTAAAATTCATCGAATCTAAACAGATTCGATGAATATTCTCATGAAACCATAGTAACAAGTAATAGTCAGAACTGTCACTTGTGAATTATTAATGGGATCATTTATCTTCTATGGTCACAGAATATTCTCATGCAACATATTCGATGAATATTTTTATGAAACCATTGAATAAAATCGAAAAGTAAAGATAAAACCTAAAATTAGACCTGTCACTTGGGAATTATTAATGGAAAAACTTATCTTCTATGATCACAGAATATTCTTAAGTAAAAGATTAGATGAATTTGATTCTACGTACAACATGAATCCAGAAAAGCTCAAATAACTCGAGAATTACTGAATTTAAGAGCAAGAGCATCTGAGAGTGTTATCATTATTTTTCTCCGCAGAATCCATCGCAATAATAAAAAAATATGGTTCTAATTTGAAAAACAGAAGTTATGGCCAATTTTGGATCACAGTTTTTGACACGAAATTTGAAACACCCTGTGATGATATTTATGAAATTCAAAAGATGCATGACCTTTCCACATTCTTCTACTTTGACATTGTGAAAACGGTTAACACTCAGGATGTCCAGAATAAGAAAAATGAACATAATACTGACTATGAATATTTTACTTTTTTTCAGGTTTTTTTTCGATAACTATTCGAATGAATACAATGGTTTCCACAGAAATGTATTCAGCACTGAATACTCAATCATATCAGAAACGAAAACACTGAAAAAAAATTTTTTGAGCAAATTTATTTTCACTCCCTATATAACCGGAAGTGCTCTGGCTCTGAAAATATTTTAGGTCTGTAGAGAATTTCGAACAATATCATAATCCCAAATTTCAGATTTCAAATATGTCCAGTTCTCCAGAAACGTCTAATAGGCACTCGAACTTGAGACACCCTGTAATATGAAATTTCCGAAAAGCAACAAACTTGAATATTACAAGAGAGAAATTTTACCTGCTCAAATTTCATCTCGAGTGGAATTCGGCATGACTATTCCACGAGAAAATAGGGTAATATGTTCACATTTGACGCGTATTGCGCTATTTGGCAAATTAGAATTCATCATAGATTAACTAAACCACTAAACGTTGTTTGTTCTCTCTGTGATATTTATTTCCCAAGCTATCTATGAATTCGAGGAACGTCAATAATTTTGTCGCTGAAAAACCAACATGTTGGTTTTGCCGACTTGAAAATTTTTTCGGGATGAAACGATCGTTGCTACGGAAACTTCCTCACTTAAAATGAAAAAAGTGGAATAGTCATCAGAAAATTCAAAGAACGTCTCAACGTTGCAAAAGTTTCTACTGCAATTTGATTCCGCAGTACCTAGCACAGTTACCCATTTGGGTTCTGATAATTTGGAAATTGACTTCACTATTTATCATCGAAAGGCTCCTTTTTCTATAGTCTAAGCCTATAGGCATTAAATGAAACATTGAAATTTTCCCTTTCAGATAGCTATGAAAAATCATGGACGTCGTGATCTCCTACTGGTGCGGTCAATCGTTGACCTTCGTGACTCATTTCGTCACAGCAGCCATCAACTTGTCATCGAACCCAGTTGCGGCCCATTCCTCCGCATCACGTTCATTAAATATCAAGAATGCCGAGATACGCAGACCAAATTATCAATTCGACAAATCTGAGGTAGGCAATAGCATAAATCACGCTGCCATCTTGATTGTCAAACCACGATTTTATTAAAACAAAAGATAGTGGCTACGAGATCCACGAATACGTCGTAAATCCCGAAAAAAAAGGTAAGTGGGGGCAACAACATGAAATCTTTCATGTCTCTATTAAGTCCCATATGGACGCCAGATCTGGATACCATTTCTCATTTCCTCCGTTTTTACGATGTTATGATGGGTCGGACGGTTCCATGGCCAACTATGACCTGTGTGCCTTATTTGGATCGTGAGTTCTATACTGCTCCACAAGAGGGATACCGTATTCAATCGTTTTCAAAAGTATGTATTCTTCGAGAAAATCGCTGTAAAATCATTTAAAACTCAATAACAACTTGAATCGATCCAATAAAAATCAGTATGATACATTTCGTCAATCTGGTCGCCTTTTTTCTGAAGTTTGGTTCTTTGCATATGCTTCATGAATGTTCTTATTTTAAAATGAAGTCAGTTTATCAACGGCTTCGATTTGAAACGAGTTTTCTGAAAATGCCAAGACGTAAATTAACAAACGCTGAGGCTAATAGGGCTATCGGAATGCTACAGGGTGGCCTAACTCAGGTTGTTGTAGCGGAAAGGATCCAAGTCAGCCAATGTGTGATATCTCGACTTTGGAATAGGTTCAGGGAGACAGGTTCCGTGTTGAAAGGATCAAGGCTTGGTGGGCGACGAAAAACAACACCTGCTCAGGATCGTTTCATCACAGTTTCGGCGAAAAGAAACCCTACATCTACGTGTAGAATGCTACGGAATACTCTTCAAAATGCAGATGGGGTCCAAGTTTCCATCGAAACCATCAGACGACGTTTGGGAAAGGTGAATCTAGGTTCTAGACGTCCATTAAGAGGAGTTCCATTAACATGTGATCATAAGCGTCAAAGATTGAAATGGGCAAGGCAACATATCAATTGGAACGATCAATGGCGTAGTGTCCTTTTTCACTGATGATGAATCCAGATTTGGACGATTTTCAGATTCTCGAAGAATGAGGGTATGGACAATCCCACGCATACTTCGAAATCGGCGCTATGTCTAAGAAGTCCAATCATTCCGAAGGGGTAGTGTTATGGTATGGGTCGGGATATGTTTCAACGGGCGCACAGATCTACATATTTGTCCTGGGAGTATGACCGCCTTTCACTATAGGGAGCATGTCATTGACAATGTTGTGCCAAATTTTCACGGTGCTATTGGTGAAACTTCTCAATTTCTAGACGATAAGGCTAGACCGCACCGTGCAGCCATAGTTGAGAATGCGCGCGAGGAGCTTGGTATTCCACATTTAACAATACCTCCGCACTCACCAGATTTGAATTGCACAGAACATGCATGGGATATGCTCCAAAGAAGATTAGATAATCATCAACCTACCCCAGAATCCTTAAATGATCTGAGATATCTTCTGCCCCGTTTATGGAACCAAATTCCTCAAGAAATGTTCAACAACCTCGTGTGTAGTATGCAAAGAAGATGTCAAGCTGTTATTGATGCCCGTGGAGGCCATACATTGTATTGATAGTCACAAAATGCTTGAATTCTCTGGGAAAAAATTTTGTTATTTTACTCGATTTTTCTTAACCACCATGTATACGCTGCTGACCTACAAGCTAAAATTAATTTGCAACTTGAAATCATATTAATATAAATTTTCATCACAAAAATTTTAACTATATTCAAGTCATATTTAAGTCAATTTAAGTCAATATCTCTTACTCGTGTGGAGCAGTTTATTTGATTATATGAAAAAGCCTGTATTCGGAAAGTCAGATGCACAAGACTTGGCCTTTCTGCTGGTCGTTCTTGTGAACGTCATAACTCTGTCGCCCTATGCAGTCGAATATAGACATCATCAAATTTTCGCATACATATGCGATTCAGACGTTTCAATCTTTTTTATGGTCGCCGATAACATCTATCTTCAATCTGTTGGGGCACAGTCTGTACAAAAAACGGGGAAAGGAATCCGGGTCCAAGGAAACGTAATATGACATAAACAAAGACCCAAAACGATAACCAGGTAGACGTGGTTAACATTAAATAACGAAAAAATAATAAATATATAATATGTGTGTTCGGTTTCGGTAGAATTCATTATTGTTATTGGACGCGCATAGAAACCGAACGGGAAAAGGATAATGAGAGGAACAGAGACTCTGTCTAGTAAAATAAAGAAAGAAGTTGACGTTTATCGGTGTTTATTGCTCTATGGTTGGATTCCAATATCCACTTTCCTGTTCAACAGTTCGATATCTCAGGCGATTTTATTGTTTTATTGGGAGGTAAAGGGGCATTTATGGAAGCCGACCTTACGTGTGAAATACGCTTGAGATATACTGGGGGCTGCTTTATCGTCGCTTGTGGACTAGAGGTAGTCGACTAACAGCAGGGATATGAATAAGTATTAGGTATTTTGAATAAATATTTCATTTTGGAATTGTTCTCTGGTATTCCGTAATATCGGCACAATATGGTCGTTGAAGTGACGAATCCAGTCAGTTATCAGTATGCGAAATTTTGTCCTAAACCATTTAAAATAACATAGCCATAGGATCACTGACGATTGCTTTGACAGCTGTAAATTTATTTTGATAGCTGTCATTTTTTGACAGATGTAAATTTTTTGGACAACTTTCAACTTCTTTGACAGCTGTCTATTTTTTTGACAGCTGAAGAAAGGAATTCCTGAATGCGATTCTACCTACGCAAATGGATCAACTTTCAAGATGTACGAGGAGATATTGAAAAATTCTTAGCCTACTATAGAAAGAAACAAAATTTCAATGTCAAAATATTTTGTTACGCAACATATTCTCCTCTTAATTGAATATATTTATTACAGCGAACCTGCAACGTCTCTAGACCTTTCAAAAAAAATTTTTCTTCTTGCTCTGCAAACCAGTCCTCCACAGCTTTTATAACCTCCTCGTTGGAAGAACGAGCTTTTGAACTTTTTTTCAGTTGAGGAAAGAGATAATAGTCGGACGGAGCCAAATCTGGTGAATAAGGGGGGTGTTCTAGTAATTCTAACCCTAAATCACGAATTTTTTGCATGGCATGAGTTTTCTGTACTGGGCCGTTGTCCTGTAAAAACAAAATACCTTTGGATAGCTTTCCGCGTCTTTTCTCTTTAATTTTTTCCCGCAGAGTGGTCAGTAATGTCGAATAGTAATCTCGAGTAATTGTTCTACCCTTATCCAATAATCAATCATGATTACTCCATGACAATCCCACAAAACTAAAACAAGAGCTTCTCCAGCAGATTTTTGGACACGAAATTTCTAGGTCTTGGAGAACCAGAGTGTGGCCATTCCATCAATTGTTGCTTTGTTTCAGGATCGTAGAAATGTACCCAAGTCTCGTAAATTGTAACAATTCGGTCTACATCGTTTTCAACTCGAGCACAGATCGAACGCGATGATTCTACCCTTGCACGCTTTTGGTCAACAATCAAACATTTGGGGATCCATTTTGCGAAAATTTTTCTCATATCCAAATTGACGTGAACTATATGATGAACGCGTTCGTATGAAATCTTCAGTGCTTCAGATATCCGTTTAAGCCTAATTCGTCGGTCTGATAAAATCTTGTCATGAACTGCATCGATATTTTCGGGGACTGACACAGAAACTGGCCTTCCCGATCGGTCATCATCTTCAATTATTGAAAATATACCTCTTTTGAAGCTCGCAGCCCAATTTTTCACGGTTGCATACGAAGGACATTGATTACCAAGGGCATTAAGCATATATCTTCGTAAATCTGCTTACCTCTTAACCCTTTTAAATACAGGTACTTGATGATGGCTCAATACTCCATTTTTTCGATTTTTGCAGTTTCGGTGGACATTTTTTTTTAATTTATGGCGTAACTCTGGTTCACTTTTTTGACGTCGAACTCTACACTGACACTTCTAATAAGTTATTGTTCGTTGATATGGTATCGCAATATTTTGTTTATGCATGGAAGTGGTCTAGGCTAACTAGATATCAATATATCCTCGTACAGTTGGCGTTGTTTTGGAAGTGAATTATGAAGAAATTCAAATTCTGATCGTCCATATGTTGCCCATTTTAATGTACGCTCTCGTCCATCGATAACTTTCTGTGTTTTAATTTAAAAAACTCAGCAGAATATATTCGTATGCGTTCCGGTATGGGACAAATGGAAATACGGAGATCATTGGAATAAAAATAATATCGATCTTGTTTCGGGTCTTAGCAACAGGCCCCGAGTAAACGGAGTGCCATTACATCGGCTATTTTATGTCGAACAATATGTTTCGGGTGTCCGCTAATAGCAGAAGATGCAAATCCAACCACCACAAATATCCTATTTAATTACTTGGTCCTTATGCCCGGGAGAACCACATCTGATGTTCTTGTGCAATATGGTTTGGTAAGCAATATGGAAAAATGTTCTAACTTTGTATAATCTACAATAATTTTTGGATTTTAGTGAAATAACAAGCTCGTTCTATGATTTATCTTCGATTTTGATTCTCTATCTATCAAGTCATTGATGAAGAAATCATAAAATACGTTTTTTTTTTTCAAAACTCAATATTTAAAGGTGAGGCTTTTCTTTTGACAGATGGTAGAACTCATCAAAATAAGTCATTTTACCAAAAATTTGTTATACGAGGATGTATTGATATCTAGTTAGCCTAGACCAGTTCCATGCATAAACAAAATATTGCGAGCGATACCATATCAAGGAACAATAACTTATTAGAAGTGTCAGTGTAGAGTTCGACGTCAAAAAAGTGAACCAGAGTTACGCAATAAATTAAAAAAAAAAGATGTCCACCGAAATTGTGAAAATTGAAAAATCGAGTATGGAGCTATCATCAAGTACCTGTATTTAAAAGGGTTAAGAGGTGAGCAGATTTTCGAGGATATGCTTAATACCCTTGGTGATCAATGTCCTTCGTATGCGAACGTGAAAAATCAGACTGCAAGCTTCAAAAGAGGTAAATTTTTCATTGAAGATGATGACCGATCGGGAAGGCTAGTTTCTGTGTCAGTCCCCGAAAATATCGATGCAGTTCATGACAAGATTTTATCAGACCGTCGAATTGGGCTAAAACGGATATCTGAAGCAAAAATTGATCCGCAAATGTTTGAATGTTGACCAAAAACGTGCAAGGGTAGAAGCATCGCGTTCGATCTGTGCTCGATTTGAAAACGATGTAGACTTCTTAAACCGAATTGTTATTACTATGGATGAGACTTGGGTACATTTCTACGATCCAGAAACAAAGCAACAATCGATGGAATGGCGACACTCTGGTTTTCCAAGACCTAAGAAGTTTCGTGTCCAAAAATCTGCTGGAAAAGTTCTTGCTTCAGTTTTTTGGGATTGCCATGGAGTAATCATGATTGATTTTTTGGATAAGGGTAGAACAATAACTGGAGATTACTATTCGACATTACTGACCACTCTACGGGAAAAAATTAAAGAGAAAAGAAGCGGAAAGCTGTCCAAAGGTATTTTGTTTTTACAGGACAACGCCTCAGTACAGAAATCTCATGTTACCATGCAAAAAATTCGTGCTTAAGGGTTAGAATTACTAGAACACCCCCCTTATTCACCAGATTTGGCTCTGCCCGACTTTCATCTCTTTCTTCAACTGAAAAAAAGTTTAAAAGGTCGTAAATTTTCTTTCAATGAGGAGGTTATAAAAGCCGTGGAGGATTGGTTTGCAGAGCAAGAAGAAACATTTTTTTTGAAAAGTCTAGAGACGTTGCAGGATCGCTGTAATAAATGTATTCAATTAAGAGGAGAATATGTTGAGTAATAAAATATTTTGACATTGAAATTTTGTTTTGTTCTATAGTAGGCTTAGAATTTTTCAATATATCCTCGTATTACCAGATCAAAAAGTGGATAAACATCTCAAGTAGGTGGAACAGCGGGATTTTCATGTTTCCATGGATATGAGCTATTCAATTAAGAGGAGAATATGTTGACATTGAAATTTTCTCTGGTTCTATATCAGGCTAAGAATTTCTCAATATATCTTCGTAAATGAATAGTGCTACTCTTGTTATTCAAGCAGCCCTTATCATCAGGTACATATTCAGAGGAGAAATTATTAAATCTTCATGTCATTGTTAACTTGAAATTAACGAAATTCTAAAGCTTTCCCGAGTGATGAAACATCCTTCATAAATAACAAGTGTGGACTGAACCTTATCCACATTAACGATCATTGGAAATTTTTTGGTGTTTCAACGTGACATACAACCCTCAAATCTGCGTTCCAGATGGTTCAAAAACCGCCATCTAAAAATCATAAGGGCTAAACCATAAAACCTAAAACAAACAAATACCTCGACCACCTCCCGGACCACACCGTTCGACGATAGTTACGTTACTTATTTATCCCACCTCGATTTACTTATTGCCCGTGCTTATATTCGAAAATAGCCAGGAGAGGGCAATACCAACCAATCATTTGTATCACATAAATAGCCATAAAACGAGACGTAACGGCAATAAAATACGCTATCATTTTCGAAATAATATCCGTTGCCGCTTTCATTATCATATTGTTATTGGGATACAGGCCTATTGGTGATGGTGCGTTGTGTGTTCGTTGCGTTAGCCAAATCGTAGCGCTATGGCGTTTTGTGGTGGTCGTATCGTATCAGATCTTTTTTTTTTTGGCGTGGACATGCGATTGTTCGTTGATATTGAGGTCTCAATTTCGGGTATTCGACAGTGCGTGGAACAGAAAGTAGCGATCGAGATCTTTCCATATTATTACAAGCTTTTATGTAGTTTCACCTGTCCCGGTGTCTGTCTGTCTGTTTGTCTGAAATCAAATCTTGCTACTTGGATATGACACACTTCTAATCGTCCGATTGAATTGAAATTTGGCAGGTGTACATAATTCTGGTGACAATGCATCATGAAGTATTAGTTTCAGAAAAAAAGGGATGAGTTTTGTAATTATGAGTGCGGAGGTATTGGTGAATCTGGAATACCAAGCTCCTCGCCCGCATTCTCAACTATGGCTGCACGGTGCGGTCTAGCGTTATCGTTTAGAAATTGAAAAGTTTCACCAATAGCAGCGTGAAAATTTGGCACAACCTTGTCAATGACATGCTCCATATAGTGTAAAGCGGTCATATTCTCAGGACAAATGTGTAGATCTGTGCGCCCGTTGAAACATATCCCGGCCCATACCATAATCTTACCCCCTCGGAATGAATGGACTTCTTGGACATAGCGACGATCACGGGGTATGCGTGGGATTGTTCATACCCTTATTCTTCGAGAATCTGAAAATCGTCCATATCTGGATTCATCAGTGAAAAGGACACTACGCCATTGATCGTTCCAATTGATATGTTGCCTTGCCCATTCCAGTCTTTGACGCTTATGGTCACGTGTTAATGGAACTCCTCTTAATGAACGTCTAGAACCTAGATTCACCTCTCTCAAACGTCGTCTGATGGTTTCCATGGAAACTTGGACCCCATCTGCATTTTGAAGAGTATTCCGTAGCATTCTACACGTAGATGTAGGGTTTCTTCTCGCCGAAACGGTGATGAAACGATCCTGAGCAAGTGTTGTTTTTCGTCGCCCACCAAGCCTTGGTCTTTCCAACACGGAACCTGTCTCCCTGAACCTATTCCAAAGTCGAGATATCGCACTTTGGCTGACTTGGAACCTTTCCGCTACAACAACCTGAGTTAGGCGACCCTGTAGCATTCCGATAGCCCTATTAGCCTCAGCGTTTGTTGATTTACGTCTTGGAATTTTCAGAAAACTCGTTTCAAATCGAAGCCGTTGATAAACTGACTTCATTTCATAATAAGAACATTCATGAAGCATATGCAAAGAACTTCAGAAAAAAGGCGACCAGATTGACGAAATGTCTCACACTGATTTTATTGTATCGATTCAAGTTTTTATTGAGTTTTAAATGATTTTACAGCGATTTTTTCGAAGATTACACACTTTTAAAAACGATTGAATACGATATCCCTAACTGTGGAGCAGTATATTTTGCATTATTGGCTTCCCTGTAGAAATCTTTTGCTATTCGTAGCGAACCTCGAAAATATTTCCATATAAATTAACGACAATTATCAGAATACATTGTGTCTTCCATTCAAAACCATCCTCAGTCTAATTTACGATTATTAATCGGCAAATCGATGAAAAACCTTCCTTCTTGGTACGGCGTATGTTTCTATTCCGTGCGCAAACGATAAAACTTGTATTCCGTTCAAGTCATTAATGAGTCCCTGTGAAAATCTAAAAACATTTGAAATAATTTATGCAGCTACCGGTGAAATATGAGCTTGCGTTTTCTGTTTTAATTCATTCTTCGGTATCGGTCGAAGTCTGGCACTGTTATTAATTTCTTGATGAGGGAGGAGCGTTTCGAATCTTGGGTTAGTTATGGGGAATTCAAACTGCCTTCTTACATGTTACTCTTGAAAACTTGACTTATCATAAGAAATACAGATTAAAACATTTTTTCAATGCTTTATGGATGCTCAGCATTGGTTACAAAACCTTTTGCAATCACGGTGTTTAGAGGTGATCACAATTGGCCACCGAGATCTTGTGATTTAACACCATGCGACTTTTTCCTTTGGGACTATGTGAAAGAGCCCAGCGTCGATTCAAGACCTCATAGATAGAATTCGTGAGGCTATAGAGAACATAGGGCAGCCACTTGCGAATTGGTTATGGAAAATTTCATGAAAAGGATATGGTCCTGTAGTAATGGTCGTGGTTGTCATTTGGCTGATGTTATTTTCTATTAATAAGAGCATACCTTCTTCACCAAGTGTGCACTATCGTAAGGCTCCTGTACAAGCGTCCTTCAAACGGAAATACTTGCAATCGGAAGATGTCTAGATATAAATCTAGAAAGAAACTATCAGAAGTGCGATATAGCTATTCATACAGATAGTCAAGCTGCTATTAAAGCACTGAGCTCCTACGTCATTGACTCAAAGCTGATTTGGGAGGGCCGAAACAATGAGGTAGGCAAGAAGAATAAGGTCTTTTCAATCTGGGTTCCCCCGATCATTCGGGAATCGTAGGAAACGAAGAGGCCAATACACTGGCCAGAAAGGGCGCAGAAACACCACTCACTGGCCCAGAACCCTTCTGTGGTATAGGAAAATGCACCTATAAGGAGTTTATGCTGAAGGAGAAAACCGAAAGAGGAAAACTCTGGCGGAATCTCCCAGGGATGGATCACTCCAAAAATTTCCTCCAGAACTTTGAAACTGCTAGATCCAAAAAATATCTGGATCTCAGTAAAAACCAACTTCGCCTACTCACTGGCTTTCTCATAGGTCATTGTCGCCTAAAGAAGCATCTGTTGAGAATGGGTTTATCAGACACTGATGAGTGTAGATTCTGTGGGGAGGAGGAAGAAACTCCTATTTACCTGGTTACGGAATGCTATGCCTTTGCAAGCCAAAGAAAAGAGTGCTTTGGACAAGAAACTTGTAGAATTGGGGAGTTATTTTTCTTGAAGCCGTCCGAGATACTGGATTTCATCAAATCTCTGGAACTGGAGGGCGAGCTGTAGGAGGCGCGATGATAACAGCTCTGCCAGGGGGCACAATAGACCTAAAGGTCGCAGTGGACTGTAACTTTTTTTCACTATAACTATATAACTAGACCTTCCTCTTTATAATGAAATAAAGATCCGATCGTTCATCTAAAAAATGGCATTTTTCCTTGAATGTCAAAATAACGCCTCTTATTGTTATATTTTAGTTTGATATTTTAATTCTTTATCAACATCCTGTCCGATCTCTATTGAATGTTTATCAAATGTATCAGCAATTTCCTCTTAGTAATGTTTTACTATTAATCAATTTCTTATTTATCAATTCCTTCTTTAGCTTTTGAGTTCTTGGTAGATCATTAATTTAATTGTTTTCTACTGTTGCAAAATCTTCTCCCTCAATTTCATACTTATTGATTTTTATGCTTCTTGATATATTCCAGATTTTTTATGTTTTCGATTTTGGTTTCTATGATTTTTTAATTATTTTATTTTTCAAACTTTTTACTGACTGACTGATACTGTAGAAACAAAATATTCTGAAGCTACTCTTTCTGAAACTACTGGATGGTAATAATAAGTTGTATACAGTGCGCGTGAAAATTATAGAACAAAGTCATTTTCTCAGGAGAAGAATATTTGGCAACAAAATCCAGGAACAGGTCAATTTTTGTTTAACTTTTCCCAAATTTTTATGCATTTTTGAAGGATTTTTGTTGCACCCTGTGCCATCCCCATCAACCCTCTAGATTTTTTGAACAGGGAAAGTGGGTCATGTGGTACTTTTTTGGCAAGGTCATTATATCTTCTTTATAGGCGTGTAGAAATTTTCAGTAGTAATATCCCTAGGACCTTGATAATAGACGAGATAATTTTATGACCATCGAAAGCTCGTTCATTTGTAACAGCCCGAAGCCGAAGGCTGAGGGCTGTTACCAAGCAACGAGCTTGAGATATTGGTTATAAAATTATGAGGCATTTATCAATGTCCGAGGAATATTCGGCAGAAAATTTTTTGACAGAAAAAATGTATAACTCAACACAACAAAACATTCATTTATTTATTGAAAGTACAATTAGTGGAAGTGCAATTCGTAAAATTCAACTCAACATTAGATTCGTTGCTGTTCTATTGTATAGAAGATCTATTTCCACGTATAATATTTATTATCTTGTTGTGGTGTTCTTGATCAAGGTTTAGGTATGGTTTGATAGAATTTTGATTGCTATGACCAGTAATCTTCAGCAATTGTTGTTCCTCTACACTACTTTTTGCTAATTGACTGACAGCTGTTGATATATTTGAATGATTCGTTATCTTTTTGTCTTTGACATTCAAGCCAATTGCTTCGGCAGCATATTTAGTCAATTTGTTTATGGTACTCCTTCCAACAGGTACATTCTACATTATCGTACCATTTGTCAGTTTCATTTTTCCAATATCGATTTGGTTTCAAGAATAGTCGTGGTGAGGTAATATTTTCGCCTCATTTTGATATTAGTTTATGAAAAAAGACGTACAGGGCAGCTTTGTCTCTCACTATTGGAAAGCAACCATTTACTACTTGTACAGCTTTTAGAACCACCTTGGCACGTTTTACTGAATACCGGATTGTATTCGATGCGATTTGTTGGAGAACCATCGTTATTCTTCTCGATTTGAAAAAAATTCACCAAACAAGCAACCGCCTCTCCTCCTCGCCACGCTAGTTCTACTAAAATTTACGCATAAGACATTCAGGAGTATTTTCATCCCATAGCAATATTATTCTGTTAACTTCAGGCAAATTTAACGAAACTGAACTGGATTTACGTATACTTGGGTCTGCTTGCAATTTTTTCCTGATTGCATCGCGGGCATCTTGGGCTGGTTTAAATATTATATTATTAAACGAGTCAATCATAATGTTGTACTCCTTATAATACTTTTCTTGTAAGAGTTTGCTCGAAACATTCCACATTGTCTTTACCGTTGCTTCTTCGAATTCTGTTCCGTCTTTTTTTCTTATATTGACAGCCCAATCTTTGAGTATAAACGCCAATTCTTCCAATCTTCTGCGTTCATTCAATTCGTATGACCGTTCGTAGCAAAATTCCATAAATATTCCCCAAATATATTTGTGGCTATTTCTGGGAATGTTTTCTTTGATAAGCTCATTTATATTTTTAACATTACCAAAACGTGACATTTTGAAATTTGTTTGGAATGATGTTGCCATGGAACTATTATATAATTTTATAAGACTCTATCGTGTTATCATTGGGATTGAAAATTGCATTGGATGTAGTTTTCGATGTAATGTTGACATGATTGGCTGAAATGGTTCCATATGATACAAAATCATAAAATTGGATTTGTTGTTAGAACTGTCAAAAAATTTTCACTAAAATACGAAACTTCCATCTCGAATTCTTCCAAATTTTTTCTGGTCGATCAACAGATACCCTAAGGCCTTTTTTCCGCCACCCACCCCTCTCGCTGTCCCATCGGCGGCAATAAACCACCCATCGAACCTAAAATCCGACCGACAAATCACACCATACGATACTTTACGACAATGCGACGACCCGGCCAGGGAGAGAGGTGCAAAAGTTGCCACCATATTTCAGAAATTTAATATCTGAAAAAAAGGTGAGATTTATTTCTATTATCCGATCGTTCGGAGGGCCACGTTAGGCGCGGGACCTGCTACGTACCGGGGCAATACGTTATGTTTATTGCCGTCGCGTTATCTGATACCGAGTGGGACCTGTTCGATAGGTACGGTTTCGGTGATTTATCGGAGGCGATCGATGGTATTTCAAATTCAGGGGTTCCTTGTCGATCCGGGGGAGACGCTGGGTTTGGGTTTCGTTGGGTTAAGGCGACGGTGGGTCTAGTTGGACAATAACGTTATGGATGCGGTCGTGATGGTCAGTTGATTTCCCTTCAGGAAAAAAAATTAACTGACTTCGTATCAACTTGATTTATAAAGGGTGAATCTTTGACTTGTACATATATTTTAACTGTAGATTCCTCCCATCGAAATACACACTTTTTTCCTATGCCATTTTTCAAACTTCGGTTTCGTTTGAAAGATACATGGTGTCGAAAATCCATGAAATTAACACTATTCTTTCTATATATTCGGAAGCGATATTTCGAATGAACTGAATTTTCGTTGATTTATTATTCTATTCATGGAGCATATTCCTCAATCAAAACTTATCCTCATTTTCGACTCATACATTCACGCCAAAATACTATAAAACCACTTGACAAAAATAAACGGTTCATATTTTCGAAAGAAACAATCGTTTTAGAAAGTGAAAGTATTCCTATGTTTTCTCAATGAAACGCGTCGTTTTCGAGTTATTCCTAATTGGATACGATGAAATTTAAGGGAAAAATCATGAATTTCAAGAATAATCTGAATGCTTTCCTGAATTAAATACATATCATCGAATATTATTTCTTCTCTGGTCTCTTAACAAGTTAACAATGTTATCAGAATGTTTGTGAAGTTCGTCAAGACTAAAATCGCTATGATGAAAAATCGTTTGATGTAGAGATATGTAATAATAAAATCCCACAAATGTGACAGATTGAATTGAATTCTAAGAAGCATGAAATTATACATTTTATACGCAGAAAAATTCATTGTTACCGGTCCTTCAGGAAAATATCTATCTAAACAATATCCTTTTGGAATTTTATCTCGACACTACACTTATTACATCAATTAAGGGGCAGTATCACCTTTTGAATCGTGGTAAATCTCCATTCAAAATTGGTCTCTTTATTTCACGAGTAAGTACCCTAATTTACGACGTAGAGACTTGATTTTTTTAAATTGTTGAAGAACGTCCCGAGGGCAAATAGTTTTCCTTTTTTCGATTTAATTAGTTTTTCAATTAAAAAACCAGGGTAATGGTTAGATCTGGGGTTATTGAATATGTTTTTCGTTTTTCTTGAGTACAAGCTATATTTTTGTAAAAATAATCATGAAGATTTTTGTAGTTTATAGAAGATTAAATTGCGAGGGCAAATAGTTGCGATTTTTTGGATTTAATTAGTTTTTCAATTAAAAAAAAAAAGATTATTATCAAAATTATCAAAAATATAGCTTGTACCATCAAAAACGAGAAACATATTCAATAACCCCAGATCTAATGATTACCCTGGTTTTTTCAATTGAAAAACTAATTGAATCGAAAAAAAGAAAACTATTTGCCCTCGGGACGTTCTTCAACTTCAATTTAAAGAAAAAATCAAGTATCTACGTCGTAAATTAGGGTACTTACTCGTGAAATAAAGAGACCACTTTTGAATGGAGATTTACCACGATTCAAAAGGTGATACTGCCCCTTAACTGAAAGTCTTCACATCACAATCATCACTTGTTTGCTTTATTCTCTGTGAATAAATAAATTACTTGATCGAAGTCCATGGCGCAGGCTATCGCGTAACGGTCATTCATGGGATTACAGACTGGTCTGTGATGGGACTAACGTTGGAGACACAGAACAACGGTTTGTCTTGCGTGGCGGCTACATTGTAGCGCACCTTTATAGGCGACTGAAATTAAGATCGTAGCGCTATATCGGCAAGAATCAGAACTACTCGTTTGGCATTTCCAAAGAGCAAAAAAGTAGCGAAAGGTACCTAAACCATTGTTTGAAGAGAAAATCGGCAGTCTGGCATCGTCTTCTGTGAAGTTCTGTGAAATATCACAGATGATGGGTTAGGTTGGGTCATTTAACTCGAATCCTATGACCTAGGTTAATGTAGTTGGGTTAGGTTGGTAAGAAAACAATTCTTTCTAAGATCTTTTTAGAATATCGAGGAAAATATGAGCAAATTATTAGTGTTTACAAACTAATCTGCAGGAAAATCGATGAAGAAACTTATTTTGGTGTGAGAAATATGGCTTTCCAATTGCATCTATCTGAACAATATCCTCTTGGAATTTTATTTCGACACTACATGGTTTATTACATCAATTAACTGAAAGTCTTCAAATCACAATCATATCACTTGTTTGCTTTATTCTCTGCGAATAAATAAATTACTAAATCGAAGTCCATGGCGCAGGTTATCGCGTAAGCGTCGTTCATGGGACTACAGACTGGTCTGTGATGGGACTAACGTTGGAGACACAGGACAACGGTTTGTCTTGCGTGGCGGCTACATCGCAGCGCACCCTTATAGGCGACAAGGCGACTGAAATAAAGATCGTAGCGCTATATCGGCGAGAATCAGAACTACTTGTTTGGCATTTCCAAAGAGCAAAAAAGTAGCGAAAAGTACCAATACCATTGTTTGGAGAGAAAACCGGCAATCTGGCATCGTCTTCTGTGAAGTTCTGTGAAATATCACAGAAGATGGGTTAGGTTAGGTCATTTTACTCGAATCCTATGACCTAGGTTAATGGAGTTGGGTTAGGTTAGTAAGAAAACAATTATTTCTAAGATCTTTTTAGAATATCGAGGAAAATATGAGCAAATTATTAGTGTTTACAAACTAATCTGAAGGAAAATCGATGAAGAAACTTATTTTGGTGTGAGAAATATGGCTTTTCAATTGCAGTATTCGAAAAAACTGAGTGTTTTTGTTAAGAAATATCGTGTTTGTAACATTCTTATTCAAATAAGGTTAGTGCTTGAGTAGTTCCTAAATGTATCACCCAGAACATCTAATTATCACCTCAATTTCATCGAAAATATGAACTTTGAGGTGAGAATGGTATAACGCACGTATTTGGCCCAATTTTCTATTCAAATGGCTATATCTCCTTAACAGGGCTGAATTCGGAAAAATGGACAATGAAAAAAAGGTTTCTTTTGGCCCCAAGAATCTACAGTTAAAGACTCACTCTTTATAAATGGGACGATACACGATTCAACGACGCTTTGAAATTATTCGAATTCACCATAAAAATGGTAAAAATTTGGCAGAGACGGTTCTAAAAAAACTCGAATATTTCTGGGTCGCCGAGAATTACCTTGTCGAGCCGCAATACAGAAATTGGTGGAAAATTTTCAGCTGTTGGGTCAAGTTAATGATGTAAAGAATAAAACCCATGCAGGTCGCTCAAGGACAGCCAAGAATATTGCTGCTGTAGCCGAAAGTGTTGAAAAAGACCCAAGTTTGTCCATTCCTCGTAGTTCTTTGGAATTAAGCATTCCAAAAATGTCATTACACCGTATTTTGCATAAAGATTTGGGTCATAAGTCTCATAAAGTTCAGTTAACACAAGAACTCAAGCCTATAATCGTCTTTGCTTTTTGGGTCCTTGAAATGCATGAAAATGATCCGGAATTTTCATATTTTCTTATCTTGTTCTCAGCAGTGCCTTGCAGAAGATCGAGGTCTCCGCGAAATCCTGAGCATCATTGGCGGGGGCGTCAAAACAGGATTTTCCCTCGATCGAATTTATAAATCACGCGATACCTATAACGAACGAAGAGGGCCATGTGTCTCTATCAAAAATGACGCCGTGTATCGGAAGGTTGTCAGATAACAGATCTTCGATTAGAGTTGGCTCTGCGTGAGCTCGCCGCGGGGAACAGCTGACGATCGGTCATGGCCCACTCGAACATCGCCGGCTTATTGACTCATATGTCATTGTCTGAGCGCGAAAGCCACGGCCTCCTTCGATTTATTAGGTGTGCGACTGAAAGCTCGCACCGGAGTCAAAGCCTGCTTGGATCTTGAGGAGAGGATGGGTGGAATGCATTAAAGCTAATTTCCGACCTAGGTTTGTTGTTTTGCTCCTCATTGGGAGAGTCCCGGATCGCTTGGATCGATTGCAGATTTGATGGTCGTCCATCTGCGGCGATGGCCGCTACATTACCGGCTGTGTTTTCTTATTCGAATGAGATTGATTGTTATAACTTCGAGAACGAATTGCTCCTCATCGGAATGCTGGCGGTCTTATGGGTGGAATTCTAATGGTACTTCGTTGGAGGATACGAATGTTGAAGGAAATTGAGAGATGTTGTCTCAACATCTTCGTTCTGTACTAAAATGGTAACTCTGTGGAGTGTGGACCGACCCAAGGGAATCTGTCGAAAAAGTGGGTCCAGATGAATTTTGACATCGCAGCGAAGCTGCGATACAGTGAGAAACTATTTATAGGGTGGAAAAGAGGAATAATCGATTCGTGTGTATAAAATTTCGATTTCGAATTTGCGAAAATCGCAAAGTGCAATTTTAAACTAGATAAATTAACTCCTGCATAAAATGTGACATTTAAAGATGACTGTTTAGTCATTTTGACAGAGATAAAAAAGTTGCATCGTTTTTTGTCACCATCTACACCTATACTCCATTCACAATTATGAAATCGCAACTCTGGCCTTGGAAATTTGACACATTCCACTCTGTATCGAAGTTATGACGTTTTTCAAAATATTTTTATGTTCCAAGTCAACACTATGTTGCCCTTTCTACATTCTTAGCGTATTTCTCAGAATGTGAATTTATTCGGAAAATGAATGAATTGGAAAAGATGTGATGGACGAAAATAATTTACGTTTATATGAATTGATAGAAATGATTCCTTTTCTAGTTATTTGCATGAAAAGTTCAAGAGATCACTGTTGAAATATATTATTTTTCGCCATGGCAGAAAATTGCATTGCTTTCACATAATTTTCATATGCATGCTTGTGAAGATGTGATGTTTATTATCCTCTTGAACTGAAAGTTCAAGACTTGACGACATCAATTGTTGATTCTAATCAAGAATTCATTAAAAAAAATCAATCCAAAGATATCAGATGAATTGATGGGTAATTACAAGAATCAAGAATAATGTCAATTTTATTTTGTTGCTAACTTTCTTAAAATCAATGTTGGGATATAAAACTCGGCTGCGTTTGTTAAAACAACATCTAAAGAATACATGTTTCACCATCTCGGCCTTTGAAAGGCGTTTCTTATAGGAGAATTAGGTCTAAGTTCCACCCCATTAGTTAGGAACCTTACTTTTGCAAATCTGCTCAGATATCGCCAAATTTCTTGGAAAACCAAAAATCTGCGAACAATTTGTAAACCTAGCAAAATGTGGAATGTCTTTGATACTTTTACTTTGATGTGAACAAAGAAACTGGAAACGTCGTTTTGTCATTAACGATATTTTCTGTGCGCGCACTGACTTTCATCCTTTCAATCGCGCATATCTTGAAATAGAAGAGAATCACCAGCTGGCTTGTGGGTTACCAAAACTGTATCGCCGCCGACACCCAGGGGACGATCCACGCACGAATATTTAATCCCAGATCTAATATCCGAGTGTCATTTCTTGATTCGTCGTCAGAGAAATGCGGATTTGAGCATCACGGCACATGTGATTAATCGTCTCAAGTTTCGCCTGTACACAATATGTCGCACGTCCGATGTCACTTCTTCAGCGGATCTATCTGGCAGTCGACTATGTGGAGGAGATAAGCCGGCGAAGATGTGGGGTTAGATACGGTGTGGAACTGGTCGAAGAATTAGGAATTTTGACAAGTTGAGCTACGCTAGTTTATGCTGCTAAATATGGACTGAACGAGAATAAATTTGCTATCACAAAAACGACTATATCTCTTGAACCAATTGAGAAAAAATCTAAATTTGATCATACTTTGTTATGAACGTCAGAAACATGTGGAACATTTACTTCATAGATATTCCAATTCTCTGTCGCAAAATGTCAAGCGAAGTGAAAACAGTAGAATTTATAGTGAAACTTTTTCGAAATAATAAAAAATGGAGTTTCAAAAGAATCGCAAAAGAGGCTCGCGTTCGTTCGGAAACGGTATCAAGAGTTGTTAAGCGCTTCAACGAAGATCTTGCAATTAACCGCAAGGAAGGAACCGGGAGGAAAAAAGGTTTTCATAGCCCAAAAAAAGTATAGAAAGCCATCAGCCTTTTTCAGAAGAATCCTAACCTTTCAGGACGGAAAGAGGCCCAAATAGTGGGTTGTTCGCAGTCAACCGTTCAGAAAATCAAGTCGAGTTGTGGGCTTAGAACATGCAAAGTGCAGAAAGTGCCAGACAGGAACGCTGTGAAGAATCAAGAAGCGAAATCAAGGGCAAAGAAATTAAAAAAAGATTTCTTGAAAAATTTTTCCTGTTGCGTGATGGACGACGAAACCTATATGTCTTGGCTGATTTCTCGCAACTTCCTGGTCAGGAATTTAATACTGCAGATTCTCGTGGAAATGTTGACGAACAATTTCGCGTGAAGAAACAAGCAAAGTTTCCTGAAAATTCCTGGTTTGGCAAGCCATTTGCACTTGTGGGAAAAGGAGCAAATTTTTCGTTGGCCAAGGCTCTGTTGACTCGAAGATATACATCGAGGAATGCTTGAAGAAGCGACTTTTACCATTTTTACGTGAGCACGATGTGTCAACAATCTTTTGGCAGATTTAGCCTCATGCCACTACAGCAAGGCCACCAAGGAATGGTACGAAGCTAATGAGGTGGTTTTTGTCCCCAAAGGGGCCAATCCACCAAATTGCCCAGAACTCAGGTCAATCGAAAGATATTGGGCCCTGGTAAAAAGAGAATTGAAGAAGGCTAAGAAATCAACGAAAACATTAGCGGAATTCGAGCAAAAGTGGAAGACAGCATCCCAGAAAGTGACTGAGAACACTATAAGAAGCATGATGGGAAGAATTCCAGAAAAAATCCATGAATTTTGTAAAAAAAAGTTTTGGTTTTTTTAATGTAAGAACATTTTTCATTAGAATTAGAAGATAATTCGAAAATGAGCTTGATTTTCGAAATCGGTCCAGTGGTTCAAAAGATATAAGCGTTTTTGTTATAGCGAATTTATTCTCGTTCAGTCCTTATGGAAGAATTGAAGTATGTAACTGAATGAGACAAATTTCTTCAATTTTCATTATTGTTGGTCATGTGTTCTTCTTTCGTAACTGAAAAGTAGCATAGTTATAGTTAAAAAGGGACTACAGTTCACTGAGTCCTTAAGGTCTATTGTGCCTCCTAACAGAGCTGTCATCACCACGCCATCCAGTTCCAGAGATCTAATGAAATCCAATATTTGGGAAGGCTTCAACGAGGTTAGTTCCTCACTCCTGCAAGTTTCTTGCCCAAAGGATTATTTCCTTTGGGTTGCATTGACAAGGCATTCCGTAACTAGAATCTACACTCTTCAGTGTCCGTTCTCACCAGATGCTTCCTGAGGTGACAATGTCCTTTAAGAAAGCAAGGATCTTGCAGGTTCAAAATTCCGAATGAACTTTTTGGAGTGATCCATTCCTGGGAGATTCTGCTAGAGTGTTTCCCTTTTGCTTTTCTCCGTCTCCAGAAACTCTTATAGGTACATTTCCCTTTACCACAGAAAGGTTCTGGGCCAGTGTATGGCTTTGAACGCCCTCTCTGGAAAGCATATTGGCTCCTTCGTTTCAGAACATTCTGTATACCATTTGCCGGTATTTTCTTTGAGATTGTAGTGGGTGTATTCCCTTTCCCAGGCTTGGCATTGTACAGAAGTTTTTCCTAGTTCTTCTTTTCTTTATCATTAGATCACTTGAAAGGTTCGCAGGTGAGATGTTGTTGTTCAGAAAGGACCAAACTATCTTGATTCTCTCGATAATCTAAGATATTCTGGACAAAAACACAAACCCTGACCTTTGTAGATCTTCGAACCCAAAAGAGAACCAATCGAAGAGGCAGCCAGAAGAAAGAGAACTGACCAAGGTCATCGCCTGACAATCAACGACTTCATTCAATCCTTCCTCTCGACCCCCGCACAAACGTCGAATTCCCTTCGTTATTATTGCGATCGTCATCATCATCAAGTAGCTATTGGAATCGACATTCAGCCGTCAGATATGGATAATGCATCATCTTTGTCAGAGTACACGCATCAAAGGAACGGTAGCCCAGGAGATGATGGTCCGTATTGATGGTCGTATTGAGACCGCGGGAGACTGGCATGCCGACACATCAACGACGAGATTCATTTGTTACCGGGGCATCCGACGCCGACTGACAGAAAGAAGCTACCGCAATGCGAGATGAAAAAATATTGATAAATGATGTGCGAGTTGCGTGTGTATTTTCGGTTTTACGAACTTATCGAAGGAGTCTAGCGTCAGCTGATTGATTCTGAGAGATGACCAGATTGAAAAAAAAAGCGCGGTAGGAATTCGTCAAACTGGCCAATGGAATAATCGTTAAAAGCCTCTCTATCCTAAACGTGTGACTGTTTGATGCAGTTTATGGTCCAGTGGGATCATTGAACTTTATTCTTTCAAGAATGAGGCTGGAGCAACAGATATGGTTAATACACTGCGCAAAAAAATTAACGCACATTCTGAAAATCTCAATTTTAATGAAAGTTAACTCTACATTGACTTAATAACTTATTTTTTATGTTCTCTCGGGAAGGTTTTGAAGGAAACAAGACACATTAAATGGAAGAAAAATTCAGGATTTCACCGAATCTTATGTGAAAGAAGAGAAATGAACAATTTTCGAAATACTGAAATGCTGATAAGTGATTTAATACTTGGTATTTCCACCCCTTGCGTTAATTACAGCTCGGCAACGACGGTTCATACTCAAAATGAGTGATCTCAAAATGAGTGATCTCAAAATGTTCTGATCTAATCCTTCCCAGATTTCTCCGAGTTGGATTCCTAAATCATTAAGAGTAGCTGGATGATTTTCTGAACTTCTCAGCCTTCTATTGAGGTTGTCCCAAACCATTAAAATGAAATTTTCACCAATGTGTGGGGCAAATGGCACTACATGCTCTTCAAGAATGTTCCTTATGTACTTATCAGCTCCATTATCAACGACCACTAGGTCTGTGCGAGCAGTCAAAGATATTCCACCCCATACCATAATCGATCCTCCCCCGAAACCAGTAGTATTCAGGAAATTGCACTGAGCATATCTTTCATGTGGACCTCTGTATACAAGGGAACGTCGATCACTATGGTAGAGGCAGAATCTAGACTCATCTGTGAAGAGAACTCTTTCCCAATCGGCCTCTTCCCAATGGATATATGCTCTCTCGCGAAATCCAAACGCGCCCTTCGATGGTCTGGGGTAAGAGCTGGGCCTCTTGCCGCGACATTAGGCCTTAAATCATATTCTCTGAGGCGATTCCTTATTGTCTGAGTGCTAATTTGCACCTCATGAGTTTGATCAAGCTGATTTTGAAGAAGGCGAGCGGTTGCAAACCGTTGTCTCAACGAAGAAACTCTCAAGTAACGTTCTTGAATGGCAGTTGTTACCCGTGATCTACCCTGTCTTGGTCTTCGGACATTCATACCTGTCCCCCTGAATCGCTGCAACATTCTGGACACACTTGTATGGGAAATTTTAAACCTTTCTGCAATTCTTGTGTATGTCCACGCTTCTTCTCACAAAACTGACAAAACTACCGCATGGGCACATTCCTCTTGGGTCAAATTGCGTGTTTCGCGTTGCGTAGCGATCGAGTGTAGAAAATCAAACGAAAGAAAAACTATTGATCACTAGAATTGATCGAGAACAACTGAGTTTAGAATGGAGCCAATACATTAATTCAAAATCTGATAATATCATCTTTTTTTATTCCTGCTGGGAGATAACATCTGTATTGAAGAAAAACGTTGAAAGTGGATAACATATGCATGCATAATTCTGATAAAAATAATTATCATTGAGAACACCTTCAGTTGTAGAATAAATTTGAGATTTCCATAATGTGCGTTAATTTTTTTGCGCAGTGTAGATTGCGCTATCGAGTGATGATTAATAATTTTTTTATGGCCGGAATTGGAATGCATTTATCTGGACAACGTTCACTTTCAACAAGACGGTGCTACGTGCCACGCAAACAACAAAACCGTTGATCTTTTACGGGAAAAGTTTCCACCGTGTCATCTCTCGAAGATGTGATAACAATTGGTCACTGAGATCTTGTAATTTAACACCTTGTGACTTCTTCAATGATGAATTTGACTCTACGCAGAACATGAATCGAGAAAAGCTCAAATAACTCGGGAATTACTGAATTTTGAAGCAACAGTATCTTAGAGTGCTATCACTATTTTTCTTCGAAGAATCCAACGCAATCATAAAAAATAGGGTTCGAATTTGAAAAACAGAAGTTATGGCCAATTTTCGATCACAGTTTTTGACACGAAATTTGAAACACCCTGTGTTCATTAAATTCAAAACATGCATGACCTTTCCACATTCTTCTACTTTGACGTTGTGAGAACGGTTTACACTCAGGATGTTCAGAATAAGAAAGATGATAATACTGACTATGAATATTTCATTTTTTTTCAGGTTTTTTTTCGATATTTTGAAAACTATCGGAATGAATACAATGGTTTTAACAGATATGTATTCAGCATTGAATACTCAATCATATCAGAAACGAAAAGATTGAGAAAAACAGTTTTTGAGCAAATTTATTTTCAGTCCCTGTATAACCGGAAGTGCTCTGGCTCTGAAAATATTCTAGGTCTGTAGAGAATTTCGAACAATATCATAATCCCAATTTTCAGATTTCAAATATGTCCAGTTCTCCAGAAACGTCTAATAGGCACTCGAACTTGGGACACCCTGTATATAGTCCTGTAGTCGTGGTCGTGGTGGTTGTTTGGCTGATGGTATTTTCCTTTATTAACGGCATACCACCTTCCTCTCTTTGATGAAATAAACATCAGTTGATGATTAATCCAACAAATAGCATTTTTCTTTGAATGTCAAAATAACCTCTTCCTAGAAAACCCTTTAGTTCATGAACAGGGCTTTACATCCAAATGTGTCCAATTCAGCTCACTCTGTACTCTTGGTTGAGAATTTTCATTCCCTCACCCATTGGCGGATCCAAACAGTTTTTCAGGGGGAGAGCATGAATTGATAAAAAAATTATTGAAAGGGTAAGGGATCGATTGAACTATCAAGGAATCATTGTCAATTTGGACGTCCAAGGGGGAGGGGGTGGCAGTGGCCCCCATGACCCCCCCCTGTATCCCCTCACCTCTGAAAAACTCCCTGGAGCCGCTAGTTGCCTTAGCTGGTATAATCAACGATCAAGATCTTCGAACGAATCCTGAGAACCAGCACCTGATCATCAATTCCCTTGAAGCCTTGCCGAAATTCGTACACGGCCATCTCGTTCATCCCTCCCTTGATATAACCGTTTCTTGGACGTACAAACAAACCCGTCAACCACCGGTGAAATGTAATTCACGGGCAATAACACCCGCAGAAACGGCCTGGTATGTTCCGTTCGGCCTTGTATATTTGGCCGGAGCACGCGATAGATAATTGAAACGTCCATCTGGACGTATTTATAATTGAAATCCCGACAAATACTTCACAGATAAATAATATTTTCCATAATATATATTTTTCCGCAGCGGAAATTGGGGTGGGGAGAGGTGGTTTCGGTACGAATTGGCCAGGGGTGCAAAATCCGGTTGGTAACTTGGGAAATCATTATTGATCACTTACAACATACTGCTAATAATACAGGGTTTCAAATTGACAAGGAATAAGAGTTCGAAATGCCATTGTATGGAAGTGGGGGGGGGCTAAATTTGAGCATTTGCTGGATGAAACAATTCAGGACACCTGTCTCGAATTTTAACCCTACTGCCTATTCCCATTGATTTTGGTAATGATTTTATACCCAAAATAAATTTGGGGATTATACAGATCTTGAAAAAAATGTTCACTGTCACATTAAGTTGGAAGATTATCCCTTCAGAGGTGGTATGATTTCATTTATTGAGTGAACTGAGTTTGTACCACAAATAATGAAGATAAATTTCAACATGAAACTGTGAGAAATAGATGAAAGAATGAGAAAAATAAGTTAGATTACTCATATTACATAATTGAGTAAGAAATGAATCAAAGTGAATATTTCTAAAATTCCTCATCTTGGGTGAAGCAGTGTACATAATTTCTTCGAAATCTTTCCATATTTCGGAAGGAAATCAGTCTTTTCAAGATATAAAACACGAATTAAATCAATATCGTCATTCCTCAATTTTTGACTTGCAGTTTGACCTAAAAAGATGAGGACTGACTGAATCAAGAATTACAAAGTTTCAAATTAAAAAAATATGAGATTTCTGAAGTCTTCTTACAGGTTTTGTTACGTGGATCACCCTGTATACAAATGAATAATAATTTATTAAGCGGCTCAGTTATACTTTTGCGTCATTTTTGAGTCACTCTGGAAATTGGTCTATAGTCGAAATCAAGACTTTGAAACGCTATAAACCACAATTTTTGAGGCTATACCAAAAAAATTAATGCCAATTGAAGCTGAAATTGATGGTAACATCTTTTCTTGATCTACAATAATTCGACCATTGATACATTAAAAAAATGCTGAAGGACAATTAATTTAAAATAATTCCATCTTATTAGTTAACAACCCTGTATACATGACTCCAATATTTTTGTGCTTCAGAAGTCTCCCGACCAAGTGGAGTCCTTGCTTTATTTCATGAATCTCTAACTATCGTCGAAATCGAACCTTGTCGCTGATTCATGATGCCAGATGTTTCTATTGTTTTTTGAAGAATGCAACTGTTTATCAGTTCGTTTATTCCAGTGTAGGGCGATGTTGTGTTTGTGTGAAAGACGCATTTTTGATGACGATCAAGGTTGGTACATTGGGCATTTGGGGATTGTGTTGAATTGTCTTAGATTTTTCGTGAGAAACCAACATGGATCGAGATGAAATTTCAGCACCCATGTTTTTTGTATGTACGCAATTTCCAGAAACTTGCTAGGAATGAAGTTCGTTCAAATGCGAACAAAGAGATGCATTTTTGATATTTGAGGTTCGGTACATCCGATAGAAGAAACTGCCTGTGCAGGATTGCTCGAATGTCTTTCTGTCTCCCAGTTTTCTCCTAACTTACTTGACAGAATTCATTGAAATTTCGACCATACAGTGTGTTACATCATGCGGTCAATTCATTATTTCATAATGGGACAAAGGATTTCATAGCAATCTGAAATAAGAAACGTCAAACGCGTTGAAAAAATAGTGCGGATTTTTTAAGGAAGAACGGTTCAATCACATTTGAACCCCATAAAGCCCAATTTTCAATTTCGTTACTTGCACATGGTGTTCACATCGTGAGTGCAAAAAATTAGAAAATTTCTGTTATACCTAAAGTTATCAATATAAGATTGTGAATGAATTGAGAATTGCTTGGTGTATCGATTTACGCTATATCCGAAGCGTATCTTATACAGATTGTTCGTAAGTAATATGGAAATATAACTTCTTCCAAAGACGAAGAGGAACTTTTAACGAAAAAAGCAAATACTTATCGCCTGGGGCACATCTGAAATCCACAAATCCAAATTTTCAATATCTTCTTCACTTATACCTGTCCATTGTTATTTATACCAGATATGCGAATGTATTATGTCAATTGACACATCAAGTGATTCTTAATACATTGACAATCTTATATGGACAACAGACTCGGTAGCAATTGCTCAGGGCCAGTGGCGTAGCTACGTGGGTGCAAGGGTGTGCAGTGCACCAGGGCCCCCGACCTCAGGGGGCCCCCAGCGCTGACCATCAAATCGCGTTTGAACTCAAAAAAAAAATTCAAACTTTGATTTTTCTCTGTGATCTATTATGTGAATAACATTGTTTTTATTATATTCAGTTGTTGAAAAATGTTTTTTCCGAAATATCATCAAATCTAGGTATTTATTGCCAAAATTCACTGGTGAATCGGACACCTATCTAAAAAAACTAAATCCGACTGGATGGTACAGTAGGGTTAACATAATTTCGCCAATCAAATTTCATTTTTTCCTATCATTCGTGCATTAGCTGAAATAGAAGAATAAATTCTTGCAAATAAGAGCGAAAACAAGCAGAAATTAAAACAAATGTTGAATTTTGAATTTATTTTCCTCGGAGATTTAATGCACCGCATTCTCAATGATATCAATTATGCATCTGAAGTAGTTATTACAAAAATGCGATGTCAGTTTGGACGACGTATGCAGAGCTTTAGAAGAGACGAATACAAAGAAAAAAATTTATAGGAGTGACTTCGAGTCCTTCAAGTGCAAGGCTAGAGAAAATGTCATAGCATATGGTAAAGATCCCCATTTCGAAGAAAAGAGACAAAAAAAAGATAAAAAATATTTCGATGAATTAGCTTCTGATCACCGATTTGGAAGCAGGGGAGAATTTTCCGAAATAAATATTTTCAATAGAGTGCTCGATACAATAATTTCCCAATTTTAGAAGTCGCCTTCTTATATTTCGGTTGCAGTTTTCAACAAACTGTCGAATCATTGGAAACTATTAAGTTTCATTAAATTCAAAAGAGAATTGAAGGCGCTCCTTGTAACAAAAGCGTATTATTCGCTCTGAGAGTTTTTCTGCGACACAAACCTATCTGTGATATGTATATGAGTATAGTTTGATCTAGACTGTAAGTTCATTTTATGTCCATATTTATTTTAATAATGTGTTATTTATGCTGAAAATTGACGAGTACACGCTATTGTATTAAGCCTGTAGTACAATAAAGATTTGATTGATTGATTGAATTCAAGTTTCGGGTGTATGACTGCAGTCAAAAAAATTTTGAATTTTCACCATCATTTCTACTAGATATAGGTAGACGAAAAAACTGTTATTCAAAGCTTCGACCAATTTCAAAGTAAATATTGCGATATGAAAGGGACCAATTTTCAAATTCAAGTTCTTAATATTTATCACCTATTTCTACCTGAATTGAATAAGGCATGGACAATTCATGAATTGTATATGAAAATAATAAGGAAATACGGAATGCTGGAATGCGATCTAATAGAAGTATTTACAGCAATATTACTGTTCCATACAATCTTCCTGTCACCTCTGTAGAAGCTGAAAGATCTTTCAGCAAATTAAGAATAATATAAAATTATTTGCGGAACACTATGAGCCAAGCCCAACTGGGACATTTATGGCTTATACCTATCAATTGAAAATGAAGCTGCATCTAGTCTAGATTTGAGTGAAGTCATTGAATCTTTCGCAAAGAGTAGGTCTAGAAAGAGGTTGTAAACATATTTTTTTCCCAGAGAATAAATGACCTCAAATCTAGACTTGACCTCTAGGTTCGAATCCCCAATAATTAATTTGAATTCATTCCTCGAATAATTTATTCTTATTGTGATTTCACCAAATAATCTAACGTATCAATAAAAAAATAAGGCTAGAAGGTCATAGTGACAATGACAATTTTTTTGTGAATATTTGTAAATATCTATCAAAAATGTTTTTAAATTGCTTTTTTTCATCCACATTAATATAACATTAATATAATGAATTTGATATACCTACTCAAATACATAAATAACATAATTTATTCAAGTATATTCCTCAACTGTACCTTCAGTAAGTAACTTTGCTTCTTCGAAGTATTTATATTTTGACTCGAAAACAATTCATTAAGGGGCCCCTCTTCGATTTTTGCACCAGGGCCCCGGACTATCTAGCTACGCCACTGCTCAGGGCACTATCAAAACCTCAAATTTTTCAGCTTTTAGGTATTAATTTGTGAACATTCGCTATAAGTTACTATGATTTCGAAGTTTTTGAGGTTTCAGTTGCATTTTTAGCAGTTTATGCAAAAGGTGAATCTCGAAATAATTCATACTAGGTTGGCCATCATTATTAAGGTTTATGAAGTTTTTTAAATTAAAACTGACGCAAGTTGGCACTCGTCAAATGTCAAATATTTCTCAGAGACGTTGCGAATGCTAATTCCTATTTACTCATTTTTTACTTTTTAAATGGAGTTAGTTCTTTTAAGGTTTAACTGTGACACAGGTTCCGTAGTACTACTACATTTTCATACTGGAATATTTCAAGTTGTGAAAAACTGCAAAAAGTATTGGTATTTCAATGTCTTCTGCAGGCTTACTTCTGAAGAATATGTTCGTTTAAAAGTTTTTCTGTCGGGTTATTCGAGTACTTTTATACTTTTTCCGAATGAACTATCACAGAGTAAAGGATTATTCTGTCCATTATTTTTCAGAATAATTTCAACACTCGATTCTTGATTTCCGTACAAGAAAATAGCATAACTGAATCAATCATGTTAATGAACGTGAAATATTTCCAGTATTAACAGAGAAAAAAGTTTCTTCAACATTCGCCAGGTCTTTGGAATTATTGAATTCACATAATATTTTCTCAGATTCATTATTTTTTCGAAGTAAATACGTTGCGTAGTCATTTGACAGGAAAATGTCTTTATAACCTAACATTTTCATAATATACACGGTGAAATGTCTCAGAATGTCATGGCCAACCAGAATACTTCATAAAAGGGAATGGAGTATAGAACTATCGGAGTAGGTATACTATACAGGGTGTTCCTTAATGGGAGGTAGAAACGAAAAGAGGAGATTTCTGGAAAAAAGGGGTCATAAGTCATAAGCATGGGAGCACAAACTTTTCGTTTTCGAGATACAGGGTGTTGAAGTTTGTTGAAGTTTTTTTCTTATAGTAGGTATCTGAAGTTTACAAGATATTCAACTGGAATTTGACATAGATTTCGATGGAAAATGTACAGGCTGATATTTTCCTGGAACACTGTTGATTATGATTTGAATTACTCTCTATAGAAACAAATGTTGGATTTTAACATCTGAATATTTGTCGAGAAACTGGTTTATCCAACGAGTTTTTAACACCGAAATGAACTCAAAACAGAAATTCTTTGGAATACTCATTGGTTTAGAATTGCAAAGGCTTCAGAATGATGTGTCACTCGACTCCTATTCCCTTTTAAGATTCTAGAGGGGGTTGCCAACCCTTTTAGGAGGATGAGCGTACACTCGAGAATTTATTATCGAAAGATGTCCCCCTTTAAATAAAAATTGCCCCATCTCGACGTATTCTGGTCAAACTCATGAAAAAAGGAAAAATAATAATGATATTGAATCTTCATTCTCTAACAATGAAACTGCAATAAATTATGGGGGGGGGGCGAGTGAAATAGTTTTATGTGGGTCAGCATCTATAGGTACAGTGCGCGTCAAAATTATGGAACAAATTCATTTTCTCAGAAGAAAAATATTTGGCAACAAAATCCTGAAACACGTTAATTTTTGTTTGACTTTTACCAAATTTGTATGCATTTTTGAAGGATTTTTGTTGCACCCTATGCCATCCCCATCAACCCTCTAAGTTTTTTGAATTGGGAAAGTGGGTCATGTGATCCTTTTTTGGCAAGATCTTTGTTTCTTCTTTACAGGCGTGCAGAAATTTTCAGTAGTAATATCACTAGGACCTTGATAATAGACGGACGAGATAATTTTATGACCATCAAAAGCTCGTTCATTGGTATACATTGATACCAAGCAACGAGCTTGAGATATTGGTTATAAAATTATGAGGCATTTATCAATGTCAGAGGAATATTCGGCAGAAAATTTTTTGACAGAAAAAATGTATAACTCAACACAACAAAACATTTATTTATTTATTGAAAGTACAATTAGTGAAAGGGCAATTCGTAAAATTCAACTCAACATTAGATTCGTTGCTGTTCTCTTCTATAGAAGATCTATTTCCTCGCATAATATTTATTATCTTGTTGTGGTGTTCTTGATCGAAGTTTAGGTATGGTTTGATAGAATTTTGATTGCTATGACCAGTAATCTTCAGCAATTGTTGTTCCTCTGCACCACTTTTTGCTAATTGACTGATAGCTGTTGATCTATTTCAATTATTCGTTATCATTTTGTCTTTGACATTCAAGCCAATTGCTTCGGCAGCATATGGAGTCCATTTATTTATGGTATTCCTTCCAACAGGTACATTATGGTACCATTTGTCAGTTTCATTTTTCCAATATCGATTTGGTTTCAAGAATAGTCGTGGAGAGGTAATATTTTCGCCTCGTTTTGATATTAGTTTATGAAAAAGACGTACAGGGCAGCTTTGTCTCTCACTATTGGAAACCAACCATTTACTACTTGTACATCTTTTAGAACCAACTTGGCACGTTTTACTGAATACCGGATTGTATTCAATGCGATTTGTTGGAGAACCATCGTTATTCTTCTCGATTTAAAAAAAATTCACCAAACAAGCAACTGCCTCTCTTCCTCGCCACGCTAGTTCTACTGCAGCAATATGAAAAAATTTACGCCTAAGACCTTCAGGAGTATTTTCATCCCATAGCAATATTATTCTGTTAACTTCAGACAAATTAAACGAAACTGAACTGGATTTACGTCATAGACAACTTATAGATGGGCCACTCTCCTACTAAACATTTGAAGCTGATTTTAATTTCATCAACAACCAGCAGACAGCGCTCGCATCGCTGTTTTCGGTTTCTTTCCTTACGATTTTCGTTTCCTCTGTGTTTCTGTGTTGAACTGTCTAAGTGTCTAAAGTGTAGCATCGTGTTTTTAGCGAATTTTCTTAAATAAAATCTATTTCCAAATTGGAAGGAAATATGAGGTTGAAACCTAAGTGTGAGGATAGGACCTGGAAGCGTCATCGGTTTCCGAATCCAGAAAAATATCTTACACTCTTCAACCTTTGTTATTTTTTTGATCTCCATCATGTCGTGTCTGAAGGTATTTGAAAAATTATTTATATTATGATAAATGATAGTTTGTATAAAGTATACCGAAATATAATGCTTTTTTTTTGAAATTTTTGTTTTTCTTTATACCCTGTATGTGAATTCGATAAGATAATATCTTATTTCAGTAAGTGGTTAAGCATTCAAAATAAGAAATAAACAAAGCATTGGTAGGGTGAGGTCATTTTAAATTTTCGCGCCAGTTAGTACTATATGTCACCACTAGGTGCTAACATTTTCTAAAATAACTCCTTCAACACCCACCAGTGGGTCATCATTGGGATTGAAAATTGCATTGGATGTAGTTTTCGATGTAATGTTGACATGATTGGCTGAAATGGTTCCATATGATACAAAATCATAAAATTGGATTTGTTGTTAGAACTGTCAAAAAATTTTCAAGAATTTTTTTTTAGAAAAATTAGTCAGTTCACATTGCCATGGCTCTTTCTTGAATTGAAACATTCTATCGAAAAGTTTCAACTTCAGTAGAAACGTACTAATAACATGAGCCATGACAAAGTGCACATACTGAAAACCTCTTTGAACTAACAAATTTTTCGAGAAAAAAATTTTTTCTTGATAATTTCTGCACGCCTGTAAAGAAGATACAAATACATTGCCAAAAAAGTACCACATGACCCACTTTCCCTATTCAAAAACTCTAGAGGGTTGATGGGGATGGCACAGGGTCCAACAAAAATCCTTCAAAAATGCATAAAATTTGGTAAAAGTGAAACAAAATTGACATGTTTCAGGATTTTGTTACCAAATATTTTTCTTCTGAGAAAAATGAATTTGTTCCTTAATTTTGACGTGCACCATATAGATCGATGAAGTTCGCGTGGGGCCATCAAGTATTTACATTTACCCTTTAATAATTCACCGAACGCATCAGCAACCTCAAACCGAGCTTTAATATCCTGCAAATGACCACACTGGCACACACATACGAAGACACCCCATCCCTCCGTCTACCCCGGGCATCAAAGACCCCGCCGGCCCGATCTCTCATATAAGACCGATTATCCTAGATCGTTTGATTACCATCCGGGCCGCGAAATTTGCGTATGGCAGCCGGTTAATTCGCAAGCAAAAGTAAAAGAGCCGGGGCGCCGATATCTGGAGGGTCGTGTTATCCTACCGCAGAAACAATAATTATTGCGGAATCAGAAGGCGCCAATGGGCCGCGGGCGCGCCACTGGATCGGACTACAAAGGAAACGTAGGTCCGGCAAAGGCCAGGAAATTTGACGGGAGAGGTCAAAGGTCGGGCCCGCGGGCTCCTTCGTTTACTGTTTATCATCCCCCGAAGAGAGTGAGACGCGCGGTATCACTCGTGAGGTGCGTTCCTTTTGATGGTACCGCGTCTGACTTGGACCTAACAACGTTGGATTCGTGCGGGCGAGGGATGCGGAAGGGTTGATTTGAGGATGAGGAGGAGGCTTTGAGGGTGAGGAAGTGGGTCTAGATCTGCGAAGATGACGTTTCGGGGACTGGGGGCGTACTGTGTGGTGGTGGTGAAGATTGGGGAATGAGGAAACGGAGTTTCCGGAAATTTGAGTGTATTCAGTGGTAGTCTTCTACATTTCCAAGTCGAGATGGGATAAATGCGGCAACGTTGGAAGTAGTTACGATTCTGTGTTGGAACTCTCTATAGCTTTCTCGATTTTCGATCGAATCTTAAGAGGATAAAAATATACTGCTCCACAAGAGTTAGGGATATCGTATTCAATCGTTTTTAAAAGAATGTAATCTTCGAGAGAATCGCTGTAAAATCATTCAAAACTCCAGAACAACTTGAATCGACCCAATAAAAATCAGTATGAGACATTTCGTCAATCTGGTCGCCTTTTTTCTCTAGTTTGGTTCTTAGCATATGCTTCATGAATGTTCTTATTTTGAAATGAAGTCAGTTTATCAAAGGCTTCGATTTGAAACGAGTTTTCTGAGAATGCCAAGACGTGAATTAACAAACGCTGAGGCTAATAGGGCTATCGGAATGCTACAGGGTGGCCTAACTCAGATTGTTGTAGCGGAAAGGCTCCAAGTCAGCCAAAGTGTGATATATCGACTTTGGAATAGGTTCAGAGAGACAGGTTCCGTGTTGGAAAGACCAAGGCTTGGTGGGCGACGAAAAACAACACCTGCTCAGGATCGTTTCATCACCGTTTCGGCGAGAAGAAACCCTACATCTACGTGTGTAATGCTACGGAATACTCTTCAAAATGCAGATGGGGTCCAAGTTTCCATCGATACCATCAGACGACGTTTGAGAGAGATGAATCTAGGTTCTAGACGTCCATTGAGAGGAGTTCCATTAACACGTGACCATAAGCGTCAAAAACTGGAATGGGCAAGGCAACATTTACATATCAATTGGAACGATCAATGGCGTAGTGTCCTTTTCACTGATGAATCCAGATATGGACGATTTTCAGATTCTCGAAGAATAAGGGTATGGACAATCCCGCGCATACCCCGTAATCGTCGCTATGTCCAAGCAGTCCATCCATCCCGAGAGGGTAGTGTTATGGTATGGGCCGGAATATGTTTCAACCGGCGCACAGATCTACACATTTGTGCTGGGAATGAGACCGCCTTACACTAAAGGGAGCATGTCATTGACAATGTTGTTCCAAATTTTCACACTGCTATTGGTGAAACTTTTCAATTTCTACACCATTTTCGAGTGTATTTCAGAAAGCGTCAATTGTATTTCAGAATAGTCAATTGAATTTAAGAAAGCGTCAATTGTATTTCAGATCAGTCAATTGTACTTCAGAAAACATCAAATGTATTTCAGATTTGTCAATTGAATTTCAGAAAGCTTCAATTGTATTTCAGATTATGTCATATGTATTTTAGAAACAGCAGCTGAAGAAGAGCTATGCTGAAGTGTTGCGTTAGGACAGTAGTACTGCTTTAATCTTAATCTATGTTCGGTTTTTTGTTCGATCTGTATATGTAGAATACCATCAATATCCACCAGAGGCAATCCCTCATGCTCCATGAATCATCCACGAACCCCAAAGTCTTCCAGAAAACAGTTGTGGCGAATATTTGAAAAATGCTCGAATAAGAGTATTCAAGAATTACAGTTTCTTTTTTGTGCCACATTAAACCGAATTTCCAAATATTTCAGTCTCGGGACACGAATGACCATTTCCCAAATAAAATTGACGATTTCTGAAATTAAATTGATTGATCTGAACTACAAGTGATGTTTTCTCAAATGCAATTGATGATTTCTGAAATACATATGATATAATCTGAAATACAATTAACTAATCTGAAATACATTTGATGTTTTCTGAAATGCAATTGACTAATCTGAAATACATTTGATGTTTTCTGAAATACAATTGACTAATCTGAAATATAAGTGAGGTTTTCTGAAATACAATTGACGCCTTCTGAAATACACATGGAAATGGTGTAGACGATAACGGCACCATGCACCCATAGTTGAGAATGCGCGGAAGGAGCTTGCTATTCCACATTTACCAATACTTCCGCACTCACCAGATTTTAATTATTGCATAGAACATGCATGGGATATGCTCCAAAGAAGATTAGATAATCATCAACCTACCCCAGAATCCTTAAATGATCTGAGAGAGCTTCTGCCCGGTTATTGGAACCAAATTCCTCAAGAAATGTTCAACAACCTCGTGTGCAGTGTGCAAAGAAGATGTCAAGCTGTTATTGATGCCTGTGTAGACCATACATCGTATTCATAGTCTTAAATTGCTTGAATTCTCTGGGAATAAAATTTCGTTATTTTACTCGATTTTGTTTCAGGATTTTGCTGCCAAATATTTTTCTTCTGAGAAAATGAATTTGTTCCATAATTTTGACGCGCACTGTATCATACCAAGCGATAGATAAAAATAAGAGGCTTTCATCAGATTCAAATGAAGACTCAAACTGACTTTATTAACCAGTTGAAGATATTTCGGTGCCCGCCTCAACAAAATCGCTTTGTTGAATAACCGAAACAAAGAAAAGTTCAACAAATAGTATTGAATGAAACTTTTATAGCAATGCTCATTTACGAGAGACATTTCAACCCACTTGCATCAATAAAGATACAAAAAAAGTAGTCGAAAGCGGTGTTGTCAAATGTTGTCCAAAAAAAAATGAAAACCGTGCCGTATTCGCCAATATCAAAGAACGCCCGTATACCGTGTCGAGAACCCGACGGATCGTAAGCGATTCAGCGATGGCTCTTCAAAAACTAATCGGCAGTCGCGAAAATAGAATTCTCCGAAAACCCGTCGACTCGGAAAACCGCCACAAAGCCCCTTTCGGAACGCTCGTTTCCCAGAAAAACCCTCGCAGCGAGCGCAATCAATACGGCAACGATCCGTTCCGCGGAACGATTCGAATCGACAATGCAGAGTCAATCTCTGACGACAATCCCGATAGTTTCCGATACCGTGGCGATAGACAACCGATGATTCCCGCTCTAACCGTCGGCGATCGCGTCGCGCCTTTGATGTCGTGATTGAAATCCGCCGCCGTTGGCGCGGTAGCACGCGGTGCACCATAGAAAACCGCGCGAACGGTCTTGCTCCCGAGAAGTGACACGCTGGGTTCCTCTGAGGGGCGAGTGAATGAGGTGAGGGACAATGGGGTTATAAACCGGCGTGGTGACGTGCTGGGCCACTGATAGTTCGGATCTAATCGACGGATTGAGGTTATTATCGAGATTATTAGATATCGATGACGATAGGGAAATATTAATAACGGTTGCGAAGGATCGATAGGGGGATTGGGAAAAGAGGACAATGAAAATCGCCGCTTGATGTTGATTGGATTCGGATAGATTTCGATACAAGTCGTGTGTGATGAAAAGGGGCTCCACATCATAAAGTTTGACTGGTTTATTTAGTCAATGGTTCAAAAGCGATTGGAAAGTCATAGATTTTCTTCTTGAATGACGAGTCTTCAGAAGAGCAACAAAGAAACCAAGATGAAGGGTATTCCCATAAAATGTGTTATTTTGAATAGCTCGCTATTTTGGCAGATGTCACTTTTGACATAAGGCAAGTAGAAACTACTCCAAATAGAAGAGTCCCTTCATGCTGGCCAACTGTTTGAAAATACCTAAAAATCACTTCCTTTTTTTTTGCAATGAAAGCTTTAATCCTAATGAATATATCCTAAAAATATTAGATGTCACGAAAGTCTCCTTTAAGATTCATGATTTTTCCTTTTCTTATGTTTTCATCAATGCTTTTTTGCTATGAATCTATGAATAAGATATCCCCACCAGCAATTTTCTATGGAGAATTTGAATTTTACGATCCTTATGAGAATTTCGCTTTGCCTTGAATATTGTGTAAATTGTCAAAAATGAGATGTTTTATTACATAATTTAGATTTCGAAATGTCCACAATTTTGGTGGGGATATCTTATTCTTAGATTCATAGCAAAGAAGCATCGATGAAAACATAAGAAAAGAAAAAAATATGACTTTCGTGACATCTAATATTTTAAGGATATATTATAAATGCATAGAATACCTGGTGTATCGACTCCTTACTAAAAATCGTGACCAAAATTTGTAGATCAAAACGGCATCCTAGATTTCAGAATTTGGTCTATAGTCCGTTCAAATATAAGAAGGAGCTTTGTAAACAAACAAATTCGTCTGGTTTGCGCACAATAAAGCTCCTATTGGTGAAACTTTTATAACAACGCACCCTTAGACCGCCCTAAGATAGTGCCAGGGTCGTACTCGGAACGGACTGTGGATAGTACTGGATAGAAATGATTCAATAATTTGAGTAGCAATTCTCACATTAGAACTTTTTTACCTCAGAAACTCTAGTGCAAAATTTCTGTTATGATTTGCAACTGTCATAAACATTTTATATCCGACGTACCCTATTTTTTTATTTTGTTTTGTTTTTATATTATTATCTACTGTCTACTGAATAATTTCTTTTTCGGATGCTCGAGATTGCGGCAAGGTAATTTCAGGAAATAACAGAGTTTTAGAGATTTGGGTCGGAATCTTGCAAGAATCCGACAAAGTAATTCCGGGAAACACCAGATTTGGGTCCTTTTCCCTAATGGGTGAAAGCCATCTTGATTTGCATAAATATCGAAGTAAGTTTTCAATTGACAAGACTCTTAAAAGATCTCTGTTCAAATTCATGATGGTCATTTACTTGTAATATCCGAAATATATTTAGTTTCGGTCCAAAATTTTATATTATTTTGTACGAAACTCTTTGTCGGCTGCTCAAGATTCCGACAAGGTTATTCCGGAAACACCTGATTTGGGTCCTTTCCCTTAATGGTTTCAAGCCATCTTGATTTGCATAAATATCGAAGTTTTCAATTGACAAGACTAGTTAAAATACCTAGAGCTACTGTGAAGGTCTAGCTGTTCAAAGTTTTGAGATTTTGTTGTAAAAAGTGTATTGTGTTGGAAAATCTTTTGACAAAGTGTATATAGTGTTTATGGAACAATGTCGAATTCGGAAACGGATACTCCATCTGATGGTGATATGTGGGGACCACCACGAAAAAGTTCCAAAAGGTAGCCTTCTCTACTGAAGAGAAAGAGATAATTTCGAACATTTCTTGAAAAGAATTGGAAGAACATCCTGATTTATCGAAAAGAGACTTAGTAGGAATTGTTTCAAAATCCTCAGGGGTGAGTGACTCAGCTGTATTCAGAATTCTCAGAGAGTATAAAGAGAATAAAACATCGACGCCACGTAAGGAGAGTGCCCAGTCGTGAATGATGACGACAGTTTGCCAAATTTCAAAAGAACAACGTTCTATAAATTATTGAAAAAAATGGAATTCAAGTTCAAAAAACGTGGTCGTGATAGTCTACTGATAGATAGGGATGAAATAATTGTCTGGAGAAGAGATAATTTGAAGAAAATCCGCTCATTAAGGGAACAAGGCAGAAAAATTCATTAGCTGGATGAGACATGGATAAATAAACTGAACGATTGTGTGAAATCTCCTCGATTCGACTCTGGAACGGAAAGTACCTTTACGAAGGCCCTCCTACCGCTGCGCGAAACATGTTGTTATTGCTCCTTCTTACATTCGAACAGAGTATAGTTCCGGAATAATGCGCAATAATTCACAGTCCTAGCGCTACTGCGGCAATGGAATAATAGCGCGACCCCTTTCGGGAGAAATGAAAAGCCGCACAAAATCTCTGATTTTCGATCGACAAGAAAGTCTTGAACAAAATGTAATCAGTGCCAACGCCAGGTATTTCTATGCATCTATGATATATTCATTAGCTTTAATGCTTTCAGGTAAGAGTTGAATCATTGCCAAAAAAACGGAAGTGATTTTTAGGTATCTTTAAAGAGTTGGCCAGAATTAAGGGACTCTTCTTTTGAAGGGAACGATACCACGCTTCAACAGCGCATTGAAATTATTAAAATTCACTATAAAAACGGTGAAAATATGGTAGAGACGGTTTGGGTCATCGTGAAGCACCTTATCGAACCGCAATGCAGAAATTGGTGGAAAAATTTGAGCTGTTGGGACAAGTTAGTGATGAGAAGAATAAAACCCGTGCACATCGCTCAAGAACAGCCGAGAATATTGCTGCTGTAGCCGAAAATTTTGAAGAAAACCCAGGTTTGTCGATTCCTCGACCATCTTTCCACAAACGTCGTTACTCCGTATTTTGCATGAAGATTTATGTCTTAAGGCTTATGGAGTTCAGTTTACACAAGAACTCGAGCCGGCCGATCATCAACAACGTCGTGTTTCTGCTGATTGGGTCCTTGAAATGCTTGAAAATGATTCGGAATTCCATCGAAAAATCTTTTTGTGTGATGAGGCCCAAACCTAAGAGTCATTGTTGAAAATTCTCAACTTATAACTGTTTGGATTGCGCTATAGAGAGATGATTTGATTTTTTAAGGCCGGAATTGGATGGTTTTGATCTGGAGAACGTTTACTTCCAACAAGACGGCGCTGAGTGCCACACAAGCTACTAAATCATTGATCTATTACGGAAAAAGTTTCCGGACCGTGTTATCTCTCGAAGAGGTGATCACAATTGGCCACCGAGATCTTGTGATTCAACATCTTGTGACTTCTTCCTGTGGGGCCATTTGAAAGAGAAGGTTCACGCCAAGAGCCCAGCGTCAATTCAAGACCTAAAAGATGGAATTCGTGAGGCTATCGAGGACCTAGAGCAGCCACTTTTGTGCGATTTTGTCACGAAAAATTTCATGGAATGGATTATGGTCGTGGTTGCCATATGGCTGATGTTGTTTTCCATTATTCTATACCTTTCTCTGTATAATGAAATAAATATCCGATCATTTATTTGAAAAATAACACCTCGTGTTGAAAAACCCTTCACATAAAGAGGTCCCTCAGAAATGCCATTCTTCAAAAATGCACAATCACAAAAAACACCCTCTAACACTAAAAAGATGGGTCATCGACATCAGTTTTTGTTTATCCAGTTTATAAATTGGAGTCAACATTCAAATACATATCTCCAATTTGGCTCACTCTGTGCTCTTGGAATGTATTTGTAAGTAAAATACTCAACCTGCATAATAATTTCATTATTCCATAAACGAAGCAACATAATATATGGGACAGTTCCATCGCCACAACCGATTTTTTTCTGGGCTGTTAATCTCAAGTCAGAAGGGATCTGCTGACGAAAAATTTTTTCACGGATTCCTCCACCCGTCCGAGGGCATAAATCGACAGATACACGGGACCGGAGGCAAGAAAACAAGCCCATATTGCCCTCCAGAACATCTCATCAATATTCTCGATGGATTCCTGTAAAATGTAAACTGTCTACCTTCCGAGAAAGGTGACACATTTTTTCCCTCGGCGTGTAAATCAACCGTTGTATGCTACTACAGGTGTCCCGATCGAAGATAAAGTCGAGATTATTACATTCTGTTCGTCCGTGATCTCACCCGGGCCATGGGCGCCTCGTCGGCTCACAAAAAGGGTTGTCCTCATAAGAGATACCCTTTGTCCTCATCACACTGCACGCAGTCGGTTTATTAGTATGGTACATACGAGGATATATTGAAAAATTCTTAGCCTACTATAGAACCAAACAAAATTTCAATGTCAAAATATTTTATTACTCAACATATTCTCCTCTGAATTGAACCTGCTATGTCTCTAGACCTTTAAAAAAATGTTCCTTCTTGCTCTGCAAACCAGTCTTCCACGTTCCACAGCTTTTATTACCTCCTCGTTGGAAGAAAATTTACTACCTTTGAAACTTTTTTTAGTTGAGGAAAGAGATGATAGTCGGACGGAGCCAAATCTGGTGAATAAGGGGGGTGCTCTAGTAATTCTAACCCTAAATCACGAATTTTTTGCATGGCAACATGAGATTTGTGTACTGGAGCTTTGTCCTGTAAAAACAAAACACCTTTGGATAGCTTTCCGCGTCTTTTCTCTTTAATTTTTTCCCGTAGTGTGGTCAGTAATGTCGAATAGTAATCTCCAGTTATTGTTCTACCCTTATCCGAAAAATCAATCATGATTACTCCACGGCAATCCCAAAAAACTGAAGCAACAACTTTTCCAGCAGATTTTTGGACACGAAACTTCTTAGGTCTTGGAGAACCAGAGTGTCGCCATTCCATCGATTGTTGCTTCGTTTCTGGATCGTAGAAATGTACCCAAGACTCATCCATAGTAACAATTCGATTTGAGAAATCTACATCGTTGTCAAATCGAGCACAGATCGAACTCGATGCTTCTACCCTTGCACGCTTTTGGTCAACATTTGGGGAACCATTTTGCAGAAATTTTTCTCACGTCCAAATTGATGTGAACTATATGATGAACGCGTTCGTATGAAATCTTCAGTGCTTCAGATATCCTTTCAAGCCCAATTCGACGGTCTGATAAAATAATGTCATGAACTGCATCGATATTTTCGGGGACTGACACTGTAGTTGGCCTTCCCGAACGGTCATCATCTTCAATGGAAAATTTACCTCTTTTGAAGCTTGCAGTCTAATTTTTCACGGTCGAATACGAAGGACATTGATCAGCAAGGGTATTAAGCATATCTTCGTAAATCTGCTTACCTCTTAACCCTTTTAAATAGAGGTACTTGATGTAGGCTCGAAACTCCAATTCTTCGATCTTCACAATTTCGGTGGACATCTTTTTTTTAATTTATAGCGTAACTCTGATTTACTTTCTTGACGTCGAACTCTACACTGACACTTCTAATAAGTTATTGTTCGTTGATATGGTATCGCAATGGTATCGTACTGGTCTAGGCTAACTAGATATCAATACATCCTCGTATATTCAAAAAACATACTGAAATAAGATGAAAATTGATCAGGGTTACGCCACTGCCATAGGTATCTTGCGCCTTTTCGTTTTCCAATACTTATTCCTATCGGATCCGGAGGAGAAATATCGTCTTGAATGTTAATCCAACCAATCTTTCTCATATCTACCTGTCGATGGTCACCGGCATTTGTCGAAATAAAAACAGATAAAAAATAAACAGAAAACATTAATTCTTGGGTCTTATCTGATTATCGCTTGATTAATTTTCATTCCTTCAATTTGAATCGTTCACTTCTGACTATTCGTAATCAGATATCTGGATGGGCAAAGGATTGAGGTAGACTGTGCTCATTGGATAGCTATAGGTAGATAAAGTTTACCCATCCTACTTAGAATGAAAGCTGTATCAATTATTTCTGGCTTGGAATATTTCAAACAAAAATATATGGACTGAACGAGAATAAATTTGCTATCACAAAAACGCCTATATATCTTGAACCAATTGAGAAAAAATAAAAATTTGATCATAGTTATAGCATTGTTATGAACGTCAGAAACATGTGGAACATTTACTTCATAGATATTCCAATTCTCTGTCGCAAAATGTCAAGCGAAGTGAAAACACCAGAATTTATAGTGAAACTTTTTCAAAATAATCAAAAATGGAGCTTCAAAAGAATCGCAAAAGAGGCTCGCGTTCGTCCGGAAACGGTATCAAGAGTTGTTAAGCGCTTCAACGAAGATCCTACAATTAACCGCAAGGAAGGAACCGGGAGGAAAAAGGGGTTTCATAGCCCAAAAAAAATGAAGAAAGCCATAAGCCTTTTTAGAAGAATCCTAACCTTTCAGGACGGAAAGTGGCCCAAATAGTGGGTTGTTCGCAGTCAACCGTTCAGAAAATCAAGTCGAGTTGTGGGCTTAGAACATACAAAGTGCAGAAAGTGCCAGACAGGAACGCTGTGAAGAATCAAGAAGCGAAATCAAGAGCAAAGAAATTAAAAATAGATTTCTTGAAAAATTTTTCCTGTTGCGTGATGGACGACGAAACCTATATCTTTGCTGATTTCTCGCAACTTCCTGGTCAGGAATTTTATACTGCAGATTCTCGTGGAAATGTTGGCGAACAACTTCGCGTGAAGAAACAAGCAAAGTTTCCTAAAAAATTCCTGGTTTGGCAAGCAATTTGCACTTGTGAGAAAAGGAGCAAATTTTTCGTTGGCCAAGGCTCTGTTGACTCGAAGATATACATCGAGGAATGCTTGAAGAAGCGACTTTTATCATTTTTGCGTGAACACGATGTGTCAACAATCTTTTGGTCAGATTTAGCTTCATGCCACTACAGCAAGACCACCACTAATGAGGTGGTTTTTGTCCTCAAAGAGGCCAATCCACCAAATTGCCCAGAACTCAGGCCAATCGAACGATATTGGGCCCTGGTAAAAAGAGAATTGAAGAAGACTCCTGGAAATCAACGAAAACAGCGGAATTCAAGCAAAAGTGGAAGACAGCCTTTCAGAAAGTGACCGAGAACACTATAAGAAGTATGATGGGAAGAATTCCAGAAAAAATCTATGAATTTTGTAAAAAACTGTTTTGGTTTTTTATTGTGAAAACAGTTTTCATTAGAATGAAAATGATTTTGATTTTCGAAATCGGTCCAGTGGTTCAAAAGATATAAGCGTTTTTGTGATGGCGAATTTATTCTCGTTCAGTCCTTATTTGATGAGTTCGATAGAATCGAATGCGAAACTAAATATGTATATACAGTGCGCTTCAAAATTATGGAACGAATTCATTTCCTCAGAAGGAAAATATTTGGCAACAAAATCCTGAAACAGGTCAATTTTTGTTTCACTTTTACCAAATTTTTATGCATTTTTGAATGATTTTTGTTGCACCCTGTGCCATCCCATCAACCCTCTAAATTTTTTGAAAAGGGAAAGTGAGGTCATGTGATACTTTTTTGGCAAGGTCTTTGTATCTTCTTTACAGGCGTGCAGAAATTATCAAGAAAATTCAGTAAGTTCAAAGAGGTTTTCAGTATGTGCACTTTGTTATGGCTCATTAACTTTGAGACGATGGTACTGTCAGAAATTTGTCACCGAATGAAAGTCGACCATTACAGTTTTGGTCATGCACAACTTTCAACCCCCTCATGTGAAAAATTAGAATGTGTGAAACACTGCGCTTCATTTATGATCTTAAGTAGTAGGTATGCTATTAGTACGTTTCTACTGAAGTTGAAACTTTTCGATAAAATGTTTCAATTCAAAGAAAGAGGCATCACAAAGTGCAAATACTCAAAATCTCTTTGAACTAACTAATTTTTCCAAAAAAAAAATTTTTTTCTTGAAAATTTCTGCACGCCTGTAAAGAAGATACAAAGACCTTGCCAAAAAAGTACCATATGACCCACTTTCCCTATCCAAAAATTTAGAGGGTTGATGGGGATGGCACAGGGTTCAACAAAAATCCTTCAAAAATGCAAACAAATTTGGTAAAAGTGAAACAAAAATTCACCTGTTTCAGGATTTTGTTGCCAAATATTTTTCTCTTCAAAAAATGAATTTTTCCATCATTTTGACGCGCACTGTATATACTGGGTGTTGGAGTTACAAACGAAAAGAGAATATTTCTTGATTAATTCTAAGGTAAACAAGTACCATAACCATGGTACAGCGATCTTTTCTTTGTCGAGATACAGGATGTTGAAGTTTGAGTTTTTTTCAAGTTTTGTTTTCATTTTATCCGCATTTCACAAGATGTTCAACTGAAATTTGGCATAGATATTACAATTTGGAGTTCACAGCATGTGTCTTGACAATTTCAATTGCAAATTTTCAGTGTAATATTTTTTGTGGAACAATGTTTTCCGCCAGATCCTTTTTAACTGAGCCACTGTGAAAATCTGAACGATTTTCTCGAAATCCCCAGAAAAACCAAATTGTCATAAAAAATTTGTTACTTCAAAAGGAAATCAAAGCTATTCAAGTCTGGGGATCTGACAGTTCATGACCGATGTCAACCCCGTCCAATCCACTCGTTTTTATAATTTTCCTTCACATACCCCCTAGTATGTACCTCGAAAAATAAACGTTTGCGTTTATGGGACCTTTTCTTCTTGAAATTATGCAAGAAATCTCCCCTCTTCGTTTGTACCTCCAATTAAAGACCAGCCTGTATATCAATATAGAAAATGACGTCAAATGTCAAAAAATGACAGTGTGCCATCTACCGAAAAAGCGGTGTATTCAAAATAACATATTTTATTGGAAAACCCTTTATGATAACGTAGGAAGATCGACTTGGATATAGCCATCTGTTATCGAGAACTGCACCCTAACCTAAGTAAATCGTCAGTTCTACCCATCGAGCCTGTGGCACCTTTTTTTCGATTAGGATCCGGAATATCATCTCGGCATCCACAAAAACCGTGTAAATAACCCAAATGGCATCGATGTACCTTCAAGAGCGACCATTCTGTGTCGATACAATGCGAGATACGATTGTTTTATCGTCCGGGCCGGGTAATAATCATTTGTGAACAGGACTGCTGCCTCGAGAACAACATCTGATCGTTAGCGGATACCTACGGTTCGATGGTCTCGACTTTTTATGGCCCATTTACGGGGATATATTCAGCCAGTATCCATCTACACAAATTGATACTCGGAATGTTGTAAGATGCCGTCTTTAAATCCGAACAGATATCGATAAATTTTTCGAGATCCTTAATCGGTGCCTTTTCGATCCAGGGAGATCTGTAGGAATTGAGGTGGTGATTCGTTGTGCGGCGAACATAGAGTTCTTCAATTACGCAGCGATGTCTTGGTCTGGAAATACCATGGAATGGTCATCTTTCCTCTTCCTGTTGTGGGCTTTATTCTCGTTTTTTCTATTCTGCCTTCAATACTTTTCTATTATTGGAAATATTTTCATTTTTTTTATTGAAAAGCCTAGTAGGTGCCAGTTTATTAATTGTTCCAAGTACTAGTGCTGGACTGAAGGACCAATGCTAAATAAATTGTCGACAAAGCAATGGATATGTTCTTTTCGCTACATCCAGGTTGGACTGTTTACCATAAGGATTGTAAAATTGGCTCCACAAAACTTTGCACTCTGACTAATTCGCTAATGACAGCTTCCAATACTCTAGATTTTAAGAATGTAAGAAGGAGCAATATCAACATGTTTGGCGCAGCGGTAGGAGGGCCTTCGTAAAGGTACTTTCCGTCCAGAGTCGAATCGAGGAGATTTCACACAATCGTTCAGTTTTAACTGAATATTATCATTTTTTAAAGAGAACAATGATATTATTATACGAATGCAATTCATACAACACATCTAATTGAAATATATATTAACACATAACAAGTTTATGGAAAAGTCTTCAATTATACATGTGTTCAAATCAAAATCAATTCTTCTGATAAGGTTCAAATCGAAATCGTCAACCGAATCGATTATTTTTAACGACTGGGCTCTCCTCTTAGGTGGCGTCAATGTTTTATTCTCTTTATATTCTCTGAGAATTCTGAATACAGCTGAATCACCCACCCCTGAGGATTTTGAAACAATTCCTACTGAGTCTCTTTTCGATAAATCAGGATGTTCTTCCAATTCTTTTCGAAAAATTTTCAAAATTATCTTTCTCTTCAGCAGAGGAATGCGACCTTTTGGACCTTTTTCGTGGTGATCCCCACATATCACCCTCAGAAGCAGTATCCGTTTCCGAATTCGACATTGTTCTATAAACACCATATACACTTTGTCAAAACATTTTCCAACACAATACACTTTTCACAACAAAATCTATCAATACTTTTAACAGCTACACCTTCACAGTAGCTCTAGGTATTTTAACTAGTCTTGTCAATTGAAAACTTCGATATTTATGCAAATCAAGATGGCTTTAACCCATTAAGGGAAAGGACCCAAATCTGGTCTTTTCCGGAATTACCTTGTCGGAATCTTGAGCAGCCGACAAAGAGTTTCGTACAAAATAATATAAAATTTTGCACCGAAACTAAATATATTTCGGATATTACAAGTATATGACCATTATAAATTTGAACAGAGATCTTTTACGAGTCTTGTCAATTGAAAACTTCGATATTTATGCAAATCAAGATAGCTTTCACCCATTGGGGAAAAGGACCCAAATCTGGTGTTTCCTGGAATAACTTTGTCGGAATCTTGCAAGATTCCGACCAAAAACTCTAAAACTCTGGTGTTCCCTGGAATTACCTTGCCGCAATCTTGAGCACCCGAAAAAAAAATTATTTGGTAGATAATAAAATAAAAACAAAAAAAATAGGGTACGTCGGATATAAAATGTTTATGACAGTTTCAAATCATAACAGAAATTTTGCACTAGAGTTTCTGAGGAAAAGAGTTCTAATGTGGGAATTGTTGACTCAAATTATTGAATCATTTCTATCCATGAAACTGAAATAGTATCATGATTTCTATCCAATACCATCCACAGTCCGTTCCGAGTACGATCCTGGCAGTCTTTTAGGGCGGTCGAAGAGAGCGTTGTTATGAAAGTTTGACCAATAAGAGCTTTATTGTGCGCAAACCAGACGATTCTGTTTGTTTACAAAGCTCCTTCTCATATTTGAACGGACTATAGACTCCTAGCTTGGTTCTGTATACATTTTTGAGTTCACATAGTCCTCAGATCGGTTCATCAGCAGAAGGCTCTCCCTGTACAATCGGCAAGTGTGATTTTAATTAACGGAATACGTACGTTAATCGAATGCAGCAGTACCATGCAGTCCATTAAACGTGAAATATCTAACGCACGTTCACCGTTCCTGGCTTTAATTCGAATTTCGGGCGATAACTCAGAATTTCGATCTAACAAGAAAATATAAATCTATCAAACGACCGGCGAAGTCGGACAGATTAATGGAAATAATGAGTTAATTCGCGCTCTGCCGAAATAGAAAATGTACGTTCGGTGCAGCGGGCGCCTGTTGCAACGGCATACAGGGTGGACTTACACATCCTGTCGCCCAAAAAGCGAATTTTGTGATTCATTATCTCATAAAATTTTTCGGATAAATTAATTCTATACTCGAAAGGGGATTTCATCCACTCAAACTTGATTCCCAACCATCATAACTTCAATATGAAAGAGATAATATACTAACTGACAAAGAAACTGGCAATACCCACAAGGTGCTCTCTGAATTTAAGTTTTTTTTTGGTAAAACATAGATAGTAATAGCATGGAGTTATTAGTTAAATTTGGAGAAGAAAATCGTGAAGGATTTTTCATTTTCTGTTACTTGAATATTGTAGTAATTTTCTGCAAATTTTTGAAATATTACATCAAATCAGCTGTTCGAGGAGATGCAAAATCGATGTTTGATTGTTGTTAAATGCATAGAGCACGTTCACACGGAATTTAGCTAAGTCAATTTGAAAGAAGTCGAATTATTGGTCTATGGGAGGCGGGGTTCTCATTCCCAGAAATCTCTAACCGTACGAACAGAAATTCAACGACTGTTATGAGATGTTGTCAAGCGTGGTTAGATAATGCCCAAAATCGAAGAAGAGTAGGCACCGGACGCCGAAGCGACACAAATGAAGTTTAATGGTGCCCACTCACGGAGCGTTTTTACAGGACTTTCGAGCTACCAGCTTCGCCCGAAAACTTGTAAACATTCTCCGCTCCGTGAGTGGGCACCATAAGATCTATGTTCAAGACTTATGGCCATTAGAGATCGATTTGCGAGAATTCGATCTTTGGCTGATGAGTGGTTAGGAGAACAAGGCCATCCTGTAACTGTTCGAACGGTTTACCGCCGGATAAGGTCTTTTGGATTGCAGCACTATCGACGCCATCTTGTGTTACCTCTGACGGTTGAGCATCGCCGGCAACGATTACAGTGGTGCAGAGAAAGCTAACATAGGAATGTGGAATGACGTCAGGTCGTCTTTTCTGATGAATCTCGATGTTCCTTGGGTGAACATGATGACGAAGAAGGGTTAGACGACGTCGGGGAGAAAGACGTGAACCTCAGTTTGCGGTTGAGCGTCATGTACAACGGACAGTAGGCGATATGGTGTGGGGTGCTCTTGCACATACAAGAAGATCACCTTTAGTCTTTATTCGCGGTAACATGACAGCGCTGCGCACCCTTCAAGAAGAAGTGGAGCCATATGTGCTCCCTTAACTTAACCGGATCGAGAATTCAATATTTCAGCAAGATAATGCCTCATGTTGCAAGAGTTAGTTTAAACTTTTTTGAAGCGACCCATATGAATCTTTCGCCATGGCCGCCCAGTTCCCTCGATCTTTCGCCCATAGAGCATGTTTGGGTCATCATGGTAGGCTTGGAAATTTACCCCAGTCTCCACGGACTTTGGCGGCTCTGAGACATGAAGTACAGGTAGCTTGGTATAGTATCCCTCAAGAAGAAATATACCATCTCATTGCATCAATGCCAAGACGTGTTGGGGAGTGTATAGATAATCCCGGTGGACAAAGACATTATTAACAAATCTATTAGAAAAAATTGTAAACCCTTCGTTTTTTTTCTCCAAATTTTAATCATTTACTCCTTGCTATACTGCCTATGTTTTACCGAGAAAAATTAAATTTGAACCCCTCCTTCTGGGTGTTGCAGTTTCTTTGTCAGTTAGTATATGTTTAATTCCTACGAGAACCTTTAGAGTGAATCACTCTCTGATGATTCGTTTTGAGAAAAGAAATAAATGATATAATTTCTTTACAGATTTGGAAGCAGACAAGCTCGGGGTTTTCATGGTAAGTACACATCTTTCCAATTGATTGTGTACATTTTTATTCATGTTGCTGAATATACAGGGTCTCACATTGACAAAGAAAAAGGGGGCTTTTCTAGTATTTTCGAAATCGAATTTTGTTAATGAGGTGGACATTTATCACACAACCCCTTAAATTGAAATGGACAAGATGAGTCGTGCGATATGTTGTTGAAAAGGTCTTTTCCTTCTGAATGAATATAACAATAAGTTTGTTTTTCATATTTCGTGGGATTGTCCAGATAGGAAGTGGTGTATTAATTAAAATAAGATTGTTACTTCCTAGAATTATTCATTATGTGACTAGTTTCACTCTGTATTGTCAGAGCATCCTCAGACTAGACTCATTGAAATTACAGCACAAACATAAGACGTTTTCAATTTAATCATTTGCTCACATTATATTCGACTCTGAAAATGAAATATCACCTCCTTTATTTGGAGCATAAGATGACTACAAAATTCAAAGAGACAATGCAGGAAGGTTAAAGTTTGTTCAGAAAAACGAGATGAGAGTTTTGGATAGTTTAATCGAACAAATGCCCAAATTGAGCCCCGCCAACTTCCATGCAATAGTAAATGAATAAGAGACAAAATAGGAGCAAAATTTATACTTTTTTACAGAAATTGGCAGGGAAGATATTATGCCCTTTTCATAGAGCAGTAATTCATCCAATATTGAAATAGAAATTACAGAAATAAAATATTTTAAAACTAGTTGCAGAATGGGCTCCTATTCAAATACGAATGCGAAATTCGAAAACGAGCGACGAAGGAGCGAGTTTTCGAACGCATGGGTATTGGAATTGAATTCTGCAACGAGTATTAGACGATATTTTCTCTATTTCAGTCAAATTTCGTGAAAAACTGTTGAAATTCAATGAAAAACTCATCCTAGTGACTTTTGTATTGTATCTTGGCAGTTGGTGACTGTTACGAAATTGACATTTCCAAATTGATGTGTGTTGATAATTGATAGGAGCGGAAGCCAGTGCTGAAAACAAAAAAACGAAAAATATAACTGAAAACAATGCTGTAATGAGTTCATTACAGCACTGTTTTCAGTACTGTAATGAACTCATTACGATACTGAAATAGAGAAAAGTATATTAGATTTCAATCCTTAAGTTTGGCAAACTGTGGGATCTGTAATTTTTTCCATATTTTATCAAACTCAGCAGAATCTTGCAGTTATTCGAAATACGAGACTAAACACAGGTAGGTCCCAATGTTTTCGTCAAGGAATGACCGCTGCTGTGGATTCTACGGTAGGATATTCCATGTTATTCTTGAAATTCTGTATAACTGATGCGAAAACATTACACCTCCTCTCGTTGTGCAATTTCCATCCATCCCAGACTAGAAAACCATAACAAACCGTTCGTTCTCTCGACCTGTAAATAGCCGTTCATCACCGTTCCCGACCGTACGGAAACAACGCAAAAATACGTCGATTTATAACCTCAAATCTTTGCCAAATCACTTGTCGAATGCACCGGCGTACCTTTCTTGAATATGCATCATTCCGCTATTTTCCGAGTGACTTTGCTCTATAAATCTGATGGTGCGTCTCTAATTTTTCCTGTTAATCACTTTACGATCTGTATAACATGTGATTTATACAATGTGAGTAATGTGGGATGCTGGTAAATCATTTAAATGAGTCGGGAAAATCGTAATCGAGTAAATTGTGCGATGGTTTTGACTACGAGAGTTGTATACGAGGCGTGTTCGTGAAATATCTTTATGTCTTTGGAGTTCTATTATGATGTCAGATTTCGATGAAGATTGATATTTTTTTATTTTGAGCGCTCGTTCCACTTGAATGAGGTCACGGTGTTCGTATCGGGCTGTGATGGGCAAATTTCGTATATTTTGTTTTCCTGATACTTTCAAAATGAATTTAAAGAATAATCTGGATGTTTGCCTGGATGGAATATCATTGAAAATTATTTCTTCTCTGGTCTCTCAACAAGTTAACAATGTTGTCAGAATGTTTATCAACTTCGTCAAGGCTAAAATCTCTATGATGGAAAAACGTGTGATGTAGAGATATGTATTAATAAAATTCCACAAATGTGGGAGATAAAATTGAATTTTAAGAAGCATGTGAACAAAACTAGTGCCTCGCGATAGTTCATCCGTTTACGATAGGGAACCTCATGCCTCCTTGGTTTCGACTAAACCATTGTTTGAAGATAAAATCAGCAATCTGCCATCGTCTTCTTGAAAGTTCTGTGAAATATCACAGAAGATGGGTTAGGTTAGGTCATTGACCTCGAATCCTATGACCTTGGTTAATGGAGTTAGGTTAGTTCAGAGTGAAAACAATTTTTTATGTGATAGGTTTTGGATATCGAAGGAAAAATGAACAAATTATCAGTGTTTTCAAACTAATCTTCAGCAAAATCGAAGAAGGAACTTATTTTGGTGGGAGAAATAGGGCTTTTCAATTGCAGAAATAATTGGACAAAACTAAGTGTTTTGGAAGGAAATATCGTGTTTGTAACATTCTTAGTCGAATCAGGTTAGTGCTTAAATGTTTCCTAAATGTATCACGACAAAACATCTAATAATCACCTCGACTTCAATCGATAAATATGAACTTTGAGGTGTTTGCAGAGAATCGTATCAGGCACGTATTTGGCCCAATTTTTTTTTCAAATGGCTATATCTCTTCAACAAAGCCGAATTCGGAAAAATGAAAAAAGTTTTCCTTTGGCCTCAAGAATCTACAGTTAAAATATATGTACAAGTCAAAGACTCCCCTCTTTATCTGCATAACAGCAATGATAAAAATTCCAAATTGAATTGAAATTTCCTTGTCGATGTGATTTTTTTCGCACTTCCCTCGTACGCACCATCCGTTTTCAATTCGGCCGCAGGTAACCCGTACTTTATTGATGCTATTAAATTACATCTTCGATCTCTGGTTTATCCACACCGACCAATTTATGTTCGAACAGCAAAACGAATAATAAAGGACTGACTGCTATCTGCACACAAATTAATGAAATCGTCAATGTAGGTGGCATTGATCCGACGCTGGGGAATGTTGTGGCCATTTTTTTTTGCATTTTCTTTATTTGCAGTCGACATCGAATTGAATCCTCACTCAGGTGACTGACAGTTCTTCCATTTTTATGCGGTGTATGTTTTGCTAGATTTTGTTTGAGTATGAAGAGTATAAAAAAGTTCGTGCGGTTGATTATTCCATTGTTTTATCTGGTAACACCGTCATTTTGAAGTGTCATCATAAGGCTTTTTTTTCAGTATCTGTCGTTTTGCTGAAGTGTAAACAACATATAATCCATTCACTTCTATACAGGGTGAGTCTTCGACTTGTACATATATTTTAAATGTAGATTCCTCTCATCAAACGAAACACTTTTTTCCCATACCATTTTTCAAAATTCGGTTTGGTTTGGGAGATACAGGGTGTCGAAAATCCATGAAAAAAACACTTTTCTGTTTATATCTTCGGAACCGTAATTTCGAATGAACTGAATTTTGGTTGAGTTTTTACTCTATTCATGGTGCATGCTCAATCGAAACCTATTCAATATATCTACTAGTATGAAAGTTACAGGGTGGTCGACTCATCAATACACACTAAAACACCATAAAACCACTTTAAAAAGATAATCTGTTAATATTTTCGAAAGGATCAATCATTTAAGAAACTGAAAGTATCTTTTTTTTTCAATAAAACGCGTCGTTTTCGAGTTATTTCCAATTTTAGCCGGAGAAATTTGACGAAAAAATCATTAATTTCAAAAATAATCTGAATGCGTCTCTGAATTAAATATCATCGAATATCATTCCTTCTCTGGTCTTTAAACGAGTTTACAATGTTGTCACAATATTTATCAACTTTGATATTTTAATTATAAAATCCAACAAATGTGGGAGATAAAATTGAACACCAAGGAGGATTTAATACGCACAGTTTCTATTTAAAATTCATAGTTACCGGTCCATATTGAAGTTAAATGTCGATGAAATACAAAATTCGGATATGAATGATGAATCTCGATACAAACAACTTATTAAATTGAAATTAATGAAACGATACCTGATAATCTGTGGCGATGTTTCTATCTAAACAACATCCTCTTGGAATTTTATAAACTCGACACGGTTGAAATTATATTAATTCACTTCACATAATAATCACATTAGAACAATAATTCACTTAATGTATTCAAAACTTCACATAATGTTAACAGTTTGTTCAGAGACTCTGGTTTGTTATTGTTTATAGTTGGCCTCCAGATAACCAAAACTTCGGTTTTCGCTCTACGCATGCGTTTTGAAATTTGGCGGCAAAGTTGATTCATGATGGAAACGGCAGAATTCATAGATATTTATACCACGGTACACAAATGTATCGTGATTTATACTATGTTTCGTAAAAAAACCTTAACCTCTATGAAAATATCAGCAAGCTGACAACATCTTCTTGAAATTTTTGTGCAAAAATTCACAGAATCTATACAAATTAGATTAGGTCAGGTTGTTTAATAATGAATCTTAATGAAAAGTCTTTCTTCATGATATTGTTTGGGAATTTCGAGGAAAATATGGACAAGTTATTAGTGTTTACAAACTAATCTGCAGAAATAATTCCAGTATTAACAGAGAAAAATTTCTTCAACATTCGCCATGTCTTTGAAATTATTGAATTCACATAACATTTTCTCAAATTCATTATTTTCCCAAAGTAAATACACATTTTGATAAATACCTAATTACTACAACTAATATGTTGCTCATTCACCTGACAGGAGAATGACTATAACCTAACATTTTCAAAATATACGCGGTGAAATGTTTGAGAATTTCATGGCCAACTAGGATACTTTTAAAAATGAATGGAGTATATTTGTGTGTTTTGAATATGTCAGTTTTTGTACAGAATAATGTGCTTTTGCGGGCAGTTCGACTTTCTTACTTCAACGATGCTTTACCTGAACGAACGTGTCAGAACTGGTTTGCTCGGTTCAAAAGTGGCAAGCGACCAAAGTTTATGAATTAGAGTCGAGGCTCGATGAAGATGCATCACAACCGCAAGAAGAACTCGCAAAATCACTTGGAGTCACTCTGTCGGCCGTTTGCCGTCATTTAAAAGCAATGAGAATTAGTGGAAAGGTAGGAAATTGGGTGACGTATGAACTGAAGCCAAGGGGAGTACTTGACAACGCTCAAATAAGAAGTCCTATCTTTCATAATTGGAATGTTACATATAACAATAACTTCAAACGATCAAAATGCTCAAGATTCACGTCCTGACTAAACAGAGTGAGTCTTTGACTTGTACATATATTTTAACTGTAGATTCCTCTCATCGAACGAAACACGTTTTTCCCATACCATTTTTCAAAATTCGGTTTCGTTTGAAAGATGCAGGGTGTCAAAAATCCTTGAATTTAACACTATTCTTTCCATATATTCGGAACCGATATTTCGAATGAACTGAATTTTGGTCGATTGTTTACTCTATTCATGGTGCATATTCCTCAACTGAAACTTATTCCATATTTTTCCTGGTATAAAAGTTACAGCATAGTCGACTCATAAATTCACGCAAAAATTCTATTAAATCACTCGAAAATGATAAAAAGTTAAAATTTTCGAAAGAATCAACCATTTTAGAAAATAAAAGTATTCTTATATTTTTTCAATTAAAGGAGTCGTTTTCGAGTTATTCCTAATTGTATACAAACAAATTCGAGGAAAAAATCATGAATTTCATAAAAAATCTGAATGCTTTCCTGACTCAAATATCATCGAATATTATTTATTCTCTGGTCGCTAGGAGATAACATTGAATTTTGAGAAGCATGAAATTACACAGTTTCTATTGGAAATTTATTGTTACCGGTCCTTCAGGAAAACGTCTATCGAAACAATATCCTCTTGGAATTCTTAAGCCGGCCATAGACATCGTTATTTTTCATCCGTTTATAACGCCGCGATACGAACCGTCGAGTCATATCGCAGAACTATTTTGCCCACACACTTCGGTAAATTCTACCAGTTATTTTGCTGTCGATCGCGAATTAGCACGTCATGAAGAGGAAACATCTCTTAGCAGTGGCGGCCGCGGTTTCGGTGCTGAATAAAAAAGAAATAAAGAAACGGTCAATATGGGATTTGTACTACGCCAATGGAAAATAACCGCCGATTCTCGACGATATCCCCATACACAGTCGGTATGGCACGACAACCTATGAACCGTCGTGACAAAAATCAAGCCGCGGCAGATATTTCTACCGACGATTCGTACCGACGGTTCTTCGCCACACACATCGGTTTTTGGCGCTTTTGCCGTGACGGTTCGTATCGCGGCGTTATAAACGGATGAAAAATAACGATGTCTATGGCCGGCTTTAATCGACACTACACTTCACATCACATCACATCACACTCATCACCTGTTGGCTTCATTCTCTGTAAGTAAATAAATAAATAAATCGAAGTCCATGGAGAAGGTTATCGTGTGAGCGTCGTTCATTGTATCACAGACTTGAGACTGGCCTGTGATGTGATGGGACTCGTAAGTCGTTGCGTTGGCAGTGGAGACACAGAACAACGGCTTGTCTTGCGTGGCGGCTACATCGCCTATACCATTGTTTGAAGAGAAAATCGGCAATCTGGCATCATCTTCTCTAGAGTTCTGTGGGTGAAATATCACAGAGGAATGGTAAGGTTAGGTCATTGACCTCGAATCATATGACTTTGGTTAATGGAGTTAGGATAGGCTAGTGAGAAACCCATTTTTATGAGATCCTTTTAGAATATCGAGGAAAATATGAACCAATTATTAGTGTTTATAAACTAATCTTCAGGAAAATCGAAGAAGGAACTTATTTCGGTGGTAGAAATGTGGCTTTTCAATTGCAGAAATAATCGGACAGAACTTTTTTGTTAGGAAATAACATTCTTATTCAAATATGGTTAGTGCTTGAGTATTTTCTAATTGTATCACCCACAACATCTAATCACCTCAATTTCAATCGAAAAATATGAACTTTGAAGTGTTTGCAGAGAATTTTTTCAGGCACGCATTAAGCCCAACTTTTTTTTCAAATGGCTATATCTCTTCAACAGAGCCAATTTCGGAAAAATCAAAAATCTTCAGTTAAAATATATGTACTAGTCAAAGACTCACCCTGTATATACAATGCGACCCAATTAATTCACCTGCGCAAAGAACAACTCTGGAAATGGTCCCTCTCTACCACCTGACCGAGAACAGTCCCAAGTTATCAACTTCTCTCTACATAATTATCCATTTCGATAATGCACCGTCTCCCCGTAAAATTCCCGCGGCACATTCGCGAATTAACCGCAGAATGCGCCCGTGAGGTGTTAATAGTCGAAATAGACGTGAGGATTATTCACAGACAATAAAACGATGCGGTTTCAGACGACCGAGAGGAATAATATCGCAAACTCATCGGCCATTAGGCGGCGGAACCCGTGAACGCGGTGAGAAAGTCAATCAGCGAGATCGGACAAGAGAGAATATAGTAATGCGAGCTGAGTAGGTACGAAAAAAAAATGCGAGAAAGATCTTCGAAGTCGGTCCGACGCAATTTGCAATAAAAATATCGCCATTTTCTGGACGATCCGCGTCGGAATCGATGCGATTCCGTGGTACCTATAAAGTGCGTTAAGCTGCGGTCACATTATCCCCAATTTACAATAATCGACAGCGGTAAGATGAGATTTCTCTATGTTTCGTGTTCCTTCATGTGAAGATCTGTCTTTTGCGCGGAATGATCAGCTCACGAATCGAGTGGTTTTCCGCATAATTGTATAAACTTGCAGATGATGTTCTTCCACTGAATTTTCAAACAACCACGTCTGAATTTAGAAGTGTTCACTGTTCGGCGTGAAGAAGATAAAAGATTGCAGACTAGTGGCTTCTGAGAATCCCAGATGAATGGTATCGCGTATTGATGTGACTCCTGGTCTATTTCTATAACCGAAAGCTGTAGGCGATACAGTGGGTCGGCCACTGAATTTTGCTCATATTTTTTGGAACCATAATTTGGATTGTGTGGATCTTCGAATAATCACACCAAAAAAAGCCAATATCAGTAGCTTTGCTGTGAAAAGGGCCCAAACTTTCAATCTTCTACGTATTGTCCATCGCAGGCCACTACTTTTTTCCATCTTTCTGGCAATTGATGGATCCCCGCGAGAAAAATGCCAGCCCTTTGGTCGCTATACACGCATTTTTTGACTGCTTCCTATTTGGGGGAGTGCTGGTGGGTCAGGCGATGTTCGATCGATCGGAAGTGATGGTACTCCGAAAGAGTACAAAAAGGTTTTCAGTATGTGCACTTTGTCATGGCTCTTTCTTTGAAATGAAACATTTTATCGAAAAGTTTTCAATTTCAGTAGAAACGTACTAATAACATACCTATACTCCATTCACAATTATAAAATCACAACTCTGGCCTTGGATAAGGATTTGACACATTCCACTCTGTATCGAAGTTATGACGTTTTTCAAAATATTTTTATGTTCCAAGTCAACACTATGTTGTCCTTTCTACATCCTTAGCGTATTTCTCAGAATGTGAATTTATTCGGAAAATGAATGAATTGGAAAAGATGTGATGGACGAAAATAATTAACGTTTATATGAATTGATAGAAAGGATTCCTTTTCTAGTTATTTGCATGAAAACTACAAGAGATCACTGTTGAAATATATTATTTTTCGCCATGGAAGAAAATTGCCTTGCTTTAACATAATTTTCATATGCATGCTTTGGAAGATTTAATGTTTATTATCCTCTTGAACTGAAAGTTCAAGACTTGACGACATCAATTGTTGATTCTAATCAAGAATTCACTAAAAAAAATCAACCCAAAGATATAAGATGAATTGATGGGTAATTACAAGAATCAAGAATAATGTCAACTTTATTTTGTTGATAACTTTCTTAAAATCAATGTTGGGGTATAAAACTCGGCTGCGCTTGTTCAAACAATATCTTAAGAAGACATTTTTCACCATCTCGACCTTTGAAAGGCGTTCCTTATAGGAGAATTAGGTCTAAGTTCCACCCCATTTGTGAGGTACCTAACTTTTGCAAATCTGCTCAGATGTCGCCAAATTTCTTGGAAAACCTCAGAATTATCATCCTTATCGACCTCTCTATACTCCATCCGACCCATCTACTGCGATATCTGTCCAAATAACAGCTTTTTCAATGAAATTCCCGTGTACCCCTTCAACCTCGAAATGTAAACATTCGTCCTGGTCTTGAAAATCGTCCTCCAAACTGGTGCAAAAAACAATAAACATATGTTAATCATGGATATTCGACGAAAAACTCACCTGCAAATATCGATTGAATACCAAAAATCTGCGAACAATTTGTAAACCTAACAAAATGTGGAATATCTTTGATACTTTTACTTTGATGTAAACAAAGAAACTGGCAACGTCGTTTTGTCATATTTTCTGTGCGCGCACTGACTTTGCATCATATGTTTTGTGCTTTTCATCAGGTGCACCAACTCCTGAAAACGAAACCATGACCTCCTATGTGATTAAATAAAAGTGAATGGGGTATAAGTACTTAAGATCATAACTGAAGCGCAGTATTTCACCCATTCTTATTTTTCACGTCAGGTGGTTGAAAGTTGTGCATGAACAAAACTTTCATTCGGTGACAAATTTCATCAGGTACCATCGTACCATGACAAAGTGCACATACTGAAAACCACTTTGAAATAACTAATTTTTCAAAAAAAAAATTCTTGAACATTTCTACACGCCTGTAAAGAAGATACAAAGACCTTGCCAAAAAAGTACCACATTACCCACTCTCCGTATTCAAAAAAATTTAGAAGGTTGATGGGGATGACACAGGGTGCAACAAAAATCCTTCAAAAATGCATAAAAATTTGGTGAAAGTTAAACAAAAATTGACCTGTCCACTTTCCACAATTTCCATTGCATCCTGAAAAATGCACTGTATGGTGTGCTTTAAACGCTAGGTCCATATTACTTCAAAAACGATGCTGTAGCTAATCTTACAGTGAATGGTGCTCGTTACAGATCGATGATCAATGAATATTTGTTTTAAAATTTAAATGGTATCGATCCAGAAGTGTTTTGGTTCCAACAAGGTGATGCTAGAGCTCATGCTGCTTCCGCAACAATTGATGTATCAGAAGAAAGATTTGGCGATAAAATTATCTCGAGAAATGGTACAATCATGCGACATAACTCTAATGGATTATTTCTCTTTGGGTTCAAGTCATTGGTTTATGCTGATAAACCAGAAACAATAGACGCTTTGAAAGCCCACATTACTCATGTTATTGCTGAAATAGGGCCTGAATTACTCGAAGTGGTCCAAAAGTGGTCGAATGCTGTTCCTCAAAGCTTGTAGTGGTGGACATTATTTCTAAAACATAAATGTCCTAAAATTATCTTGCAACTACGAAAAGAATTGGCTTCAGTCTTGATTCAAATGTGTTTAATTTCAATTTGAAATTGTATCACTTAAAAAAAAAACACCCGATTATTTGTCGAGTTTTGAAAAGTTACATGTTGCAAGAATAAGAATCAACATAGAACTCGTCCAGTTAGGAAGTGGATCTTTTCCAAGATAACGTTCTGAAGTCCACTATCTCGAACGCTCTGGTACCTTCATATCACGATAACGATCTTCGCCTACCCTAGCATCACTTAACACTTCAAATAAACCTGTGAACAAGTGCTTTACGACAAAGCGCAGCTACCGTCGTTTTCAAGAAACGCGATATAATATTACTAATAATATATATCTTGGAGTCGTAAAAGGTCGACGTCGGTATTTCTAAGAATAAACAAAGAATAATAATCATAACACGAGAGGAACAACGTCGTCAACGTAACGATAAACAAAATCAAATCGGGACACTGCATCTCCAGTTGCACGTGATAGAATGGTAGACGTGCGGTCGTTTGGTCAACGTGGGTTTGCTTGGTTTCTTTGGTAGTTTTATGGATTGGATTCAACTTGTTGTACTCAAAGGCCGAAAGGAGTTAACATCTCTTGGGAGCTTCATATACAGGGACAATGGAGGTGATCAAACATATTGTGGTATGAGAATTATAATACTCGATCACCCTGTACGGTCAAAAATATTACACATTCATTTATCGAATGAGTTCGACAATATCCACTCATTGAAAACTGAATAAATTTTAGCTTCACCAATTCTCGAATTTATGAATGAGATTCTGTGTCTCCTCTTTCTATGGTCTGAGGACGGCTCATTTGAATTCGTATTATATCATAAGAATCGAGAAATCCAGTATAACCTTCTACAACCTGATCGTCTTAATAATGACATTAGGGGTCTACATCCCTGAAAAAAAAGGAGTCAGAATCGATTTATTTTTCTGACTGATGAAGGGATGTATGAGTGTATGAAGAAAAAAATAATACAATTTTTTTTTCATAGGTATTAAATGAATTAAAAGGATATTCCCCATCATTTTTGGTAATTTTTCCACATTTCCACCATCAAAACGAACAAATATGTTTGTGTTTTTTCATTTCAGTATTGAAGTCTATCATTTAGTTTATTAATCTCCTTTTTCTTTCAGAATTTACCGTTTCTTTGTGAATAATATTACAACAATGTGTTGTTTTCGCGAAATTTATTTCCTTGAATTTTTTTTTTCGAAATGATAAATATCCATTTTTACCAAAGACATTTTATTAAGGATTTTATTAGCCGTCGATTAGTGAAAATTAATTGTTTCTTACAATTGTGGATTCTTACATGGAATTGAATTTCTTTGAAATGACACGCCCCGCAGGTATCTACTCCCAGATGACTGGTGAAGGAAAATTAGTGTATTATACACTCAGTGTGAGATCTAGTTCAGGGTAGGATTTCTTGTTAATATTCCCTGCGCCCCAACATTTGTTCTATATAGCGGAATAATCCAATAAATAAAAATTAATGCACTGCACCGCCATCTGGCGGTATACCTTTCCTATTTTGAAGGCTGAAGACTCTTAACCAATCTGTATACCTCGAACTCGAATACTCCCGTTGCCCTGTTGTCCGCCGTCCGTGTATACAGAGGGGGGCCGTTGCGGGCAGTATTTATTTCACGAATTTATGACCGCCGATTCCGATCTACCCGCGATGGCGTTTGTGCAATTATACTTGTGATGTATGGCCCTGTCCTAGTGAAACTAAGAATGCTACCTGAATATGTTATTATGCCGGTAAAGTGGACGGATTGCTCTGCCTCGACTGCGACTACCGACCAGCCCTTCACTCTTTCTTATCTGCACCGATCGCCCTTTATTCAAATCAACCGCTGACGGTTTGCGAAACCGCGAAAGATATATCTCGCGATTAACCAGCATCTGCTCATGCTTAAAACCTCTGCTATCAGACATGGTGTTTTTGGGAGGTCTTACCCCTTTGTAATTTTTCACCCAAAATGTTGGAATTTTCGAAATCGATTTAATTTTGCCCAGAGATACGTTTGGCAACGCTGATTAACAATATGAAAACAAAAAGTGGATACGACCACAGAAGCAGGAGCTATGACGATTTGAAATTTCGATGTTTGAGAAAAATGCCATTTCGCAGGTGAAAATCTAAACCATGATATATAGAGCCTTGAATTCAGCGTCCTCGAAAACCTATATTTTGATACCAAACATGTCCATATAGGCCTTCTATGACTTGAATTTTTTCATGTTTTATTTTTCCATAATTCATTTCCGAGTTTTGTTCAGAAGCTCACACCACGTAACATATAGGTCTTATTCATCAGTCAAATGGGTTTTCTGAATGGCTCGAATGGATAGTAGATTTTCCAGGTCGAAAATCGCCTACAGGTTTGCCAGGGATTTCTTGGCGATGACAAATATGGTGTTTTGGGAGGTCATACCCCATTGTCATTTCTGACCCAGAATAATGGAATTTTCGAAATCGATTTCATTATGCCTAGGGATACTTTGAGCAATGCTGATTAACAATATGCAAATAAAAAGTGGATGCGGTCACAGGAGCCGGAGCTATGACGATTTGAAATTGGTAAAAATGCCATTTGACAGGTGAAAATCTAAACGGTGATAGATAGAGCCTCGAATTATTTTTTATTGAAGTCAGCGTCCTCGAAAACCTACAATTCGATACCAAACTTGTCCATATGGGCCTTCGTTAAGCATATTTTTTCATGTTTTTTGTTTCGCATTTTTCATTTTCGAGTTTTGTTCAGAGGCTCACAGCACTCAAAGTATAGGTGGTACTTATCGTCCTTATGGGTTTTGTGAATGGCTTGAATGGGTAGTAGATCTTCCAGATGAAAAAACGCCGTTAGATTTGCAAGGGATTTCGTGGTGATGACGAATATGGTGTTTTTGGGGGGTCTTACCCCTTTGTCATTTTTCACCCAAAAGGTTGGGATTTTCGAAATCGATTTTATTATGCCTAGGGATACTTTGAGCAATGCTGATTAACAATATTCAAATAAAAAGTGGATGCGGTCACAGGAGCCGGAGCTATGACGATTTGAAATTGGTAAAAATGCCATTTGACAGGTGAAAATCTAAACGGTGATAGATAGAGCCTCGAATTATTTTTTATTGAATTCAGCATCCTCGAAAACCTACAATTCGATATCAAACTTTTCCATATAGGCCTTCGTTAACCCTATTTTTTCATGTTTTTTGTTTCGCATTTTTCATTTTCTAGTTTTGTTCAAAGGCTCACAGCACTCAAAGTATAGGTGGTACTTATCGTCCTAATAGGTTTTGTGAATGGCTCAAATGAGTAGTAGATCTTCCAGATAAAAAACGCCGTTAGTTTTGCAAGGGATTTCGTGGTGATGACGAATATGGTGTTTTTGGGGGGTCTTACCCCTTTGTCATTTTTCACCCAAAAAGTTGGAATTTTCGAAATCGATTTTATTATGCCTAGGGATACTTTGGGCAATGCTGATTAACAATATGCAAATAAAAAGTGGATGCGGTCACAGGAGCCGGAGCTATGACGATTAGAAATGGGTAAAAATGCCATTTGACAGGTGAAAATCTGAACGGTGATAGATAGAGCCTCGAATTATTTTTTATTTAATTCAGCGTCCTCGAAAACCTACAATTCGATACCAAACTTGTCCATATGGGCCTTCGTTAAGCATATTTTTTCATGTTTTTTGTCTCGCATTTTTCATTTTCGAGTTTTGTTCAGAGGCTCACAGCACTCAAAGTATAGGTGGTACTTATCGTCCTTATGGGTTTTGTGAATGGCTCGAATGGGTAGCAGATCTTCCAGATGAAAAAACGCCTTTAGATTTGCAAGGGATTTCGTGGTGATGACGAATATGGTGTTTTTGGGGGGTCTTACCCCTTTGTCATTTTTCACCCAAAAAGTTGGAATTTTCGAAATCGATTTTATTATGCCTAGGGATACTTTGGGCAATGCTGATTAACAATATGCAAATATAAAGTGGATGCGGTCACAGGAGCCGGAGCTATGACGATTTGAAATTGGTAAAAATGCCATTTGACAGGTGAAAATCTAAACGGTGATAGATAGAGCCTCGAATTATTTTTTATTGAAGTCAGCGTCCTCGAAAACCTACAATTCGATACCAAACTTGTCCATATGGGCCTTCGTTAAGCATATTTTTTCATGTTTTTTGTTTCGCATTTTTCATTTTCGAGTTTTGTTCAGAGGCTCACAGCACTCAAAGTATAGGTGGTACTTATCGTCCTTATGGGTTTTGTGAATGGCTCGAATGGGTAGCAGATCTTCCAGATGAAAAAACGCCTTTAGATTTGCAAGGGATTTCGTGGTGATGACGAATATGGTGTTTTTGGGGGGTCTTACCCCTTTGTCATTTTTCACCCAAAAAGTTGGAATTTTCGAAATCGATTTTATTATGCCTAGGGATACTTTGGGCAATGCTGATTAACAATATGCAAAAATAAAGTGGATGCGGTCACAGGAGCCGGAGCTATGACGATTTGAAATTGGTAAAAATGCCATTTGACAGGTGAAAATCTAAACGGTGATAGATAGAGCCTCGAATTATTTTTTATTGAAGTCAGCGTCCTCGAAAACCTACAATTCGATACCAAACTTGTCCATATGGGCCTTCGTTAAGCATATTTTTTCATGTTTTTTGTTTCGCATTTTTCATTTTCGAGTTTTGTTCAGAGGCTCACAGCACTCAAAGTATAGGTGGTACTTATCGTCCTTATGGGTTTTGTGAATGGCTCGAATGGGTAGCAGATCTTCCAGATGAAAAAACGCCTTTAGATTTGCAAGGGATTTCGTGGTGATGACGAATATGGTGTTTTTGGGGGGTCTTACCCCTTTGTCATTTTTCACCCAAAAAGTTGGAATTTTCGAAATCGATTTTATTATGCCTAGGGATACTTTGGGCAATGCTGATTAACAATATGCAAATATAAAGTGGATGCGGTCACAGGAGCCGGAGCTATGACGATTTGAAATTGGTAAAAATGCCATTTGACAGGTGAAAATCTAAACGGTGATAGATAGAGCCTCGAATTATTTTTTATTGAAGTCAGCGTCCTCGAAAACCTACAATTCGATACCAAACTTGTCCATATGGGCCTTCGTTAAGCATATTTTTTCATGTTTTTTGTTTCGCATTTTTCATTTTCGAGTTTTGTTCAGAGGCTCACAGCACTCAAAGTATAGGTGGTACTTATCGTCCTTATGGGTTTTGTGAATGGCTCGAATGGGTAGCAGATCTTCCAGATGAAAAAACGCCTTTAGATTTGCAAGGGATTTCGTGGTGATGACGAATATGGTGTTTTTGGGGGGTCTTACCCCTTTGTCATTTTTCACCCAAAAAGTTGGAATTTTCGAAATCGATTTTATTATGCCTAGGGATACTTTGGGCAATGCTGATTAACAATATGCAAATATAAAGTGGATGCGGTCACAGGAGCCGGAGCTATGACGATTTGAAATTGGTAAAAATGCCATTTGACAGGTGAAAATCTAAACGGTGATAGATAGAGCCTCGAATTATTTTTTATTGAATTCAGCGTCCTCGAAAACCTACAATTCGATACCAAACTTGTCCATATGGGCCTTCGTTAAGCATATTTTTTCATGTTTTTTGTTTCGCATTTTTCATTTTCGAGTTTTGTTCAGAGGCTCACAGCACTCAAAGTATAGGTGGTACTTATCGTCCTTATGGGTTTTGTGAATGGCTCGAATGGGTAGCAGATCTTCCAGATGAAAAAACGCCTTTAGATTTGCTTCGTGGTGATGACGAATATGGTGTTTTTGGGGGGTCTTACCCCTTTGTCATTTTTCACCCAAAAAGTTGGAATTTTCGAAATCGATTTTATTATGCCTAGGGATACTTTGGGCAATGCTGATTAACAATATGCAAATATAAAGTGGATGCGGTCACAGGAGCCGGAGCTATGACGATTTGAAATTGGTAAAAATGCCATTTGACAGGTGAAAATCTAAACGGTGATAGATAGAGCCTCGAATTATTTTTTATTGAAGTCAGCGTCCTCGAAAACCTACAATTCGATACCAAACTTGTCCATATGGGCCTTCGTTAAGCATATTTTTTCATGTTTTTTGTTTCGCATTTTTCATTTTCGAGTTTTGTTCAGAGGCTCACAGCACTCAAAGTATAGGTGGTACTTATCGTCCTTATGGGTTTTGTGAATGGCTCGAATGGGTAGCAGATCTTCCAGATGAAAAAACGCCTTTAGATTTGCAAGGGATTTCGTGGTGATGACGAATATGGTGTTTTTGGGGGGTCTTACCCCTTTGTCATTTTTCACCCAAAAAGTTGGAATTTTCGAAATCGATGTTATTATGCCTAGGGATACTTTGGGCAATGCTGATTAACAATATGCAAATATAAAGTGGATGCGGTCACAGGAGCCGGAGCTATGACGATTTGAAATTGGTAAAAATGCCATTTGACAGGTGAAAATCTAAACGGTGATAGATAGAGCCTCGAATTATTTTTTATTGAAGTCAGCGTCCTCGAAAACCTACAATTCGATACCAAACTTGTCCATATGGGCCTTCGTTAAGCATATTTTTTCATGTTTTTTGTTTCGCATTTTTCATTTTCGAGTTTTGTTCAGAGGCTCACAGCACTCAAAGTATAGGTGGTACTTATCGTCCTTATGGGTTTTGTGAATGGCTCGAATGGGTAGCAGATCTTCCAGATGAAAAAACGCCTTTAGATTTGCTTCGTGGTGATGACGAATATGGTGTTTTTGGGGGGTCTTACCCCTTTGTCATTTTTCACCCAAAAAGTTGGAAATTTCGAAATCGATTTTATTATGCCTAGGGATACTTTGGGCAATGCTGATTAACAATATGCAAATATAAAGTGGATGCGGTCACAGGAGCCGGAGCTATGACGATTTGAAATTGGTAAAAATGCCATTTGACAGGTGAAAATCTAAACGGTGATAGATAGAGCCTCGAATTATTTTTTATTGAAGTCAGCGTCCTCGAAAACCTACAATTCGATACCAAACTTGTCCATATGGGCCTTCGTTAAGCATATTTTTTCATGTTTTTTGTTTCGCATTTTTCATTTTCGAGTTTTGTTCAGAGGCTCACAGCACTCAAAGTATAGGTGGTACTTATCGTCCTTATGGGTTTTGTGAATGGCTCGAATGGGTAGCAGATCTTCCAGATGAAAAAACGCCTTTAGATTTGCAAGGGATTTCGTGGTGATGACGAATATGGTGTTTTTGGGGGGTCTTACCCCTTTGTCATTTTTCACCCAAAAAGTTGGAATTTTCGAAATCGATGTTATTATGCCTAGGGATACTTTGGGCAATGCTGATTAACAATATGCAAATATAAAGTGGATGCGGTCACAGGAGCCGGAGCTATGACGATTTGAAATTGGTAAAAATGCCATTTGACAGGTGAAAATCTAAACGGTGATAGATAGAGCCTCGAATTATTTTTTATTGAAGTCAGCGTCCTCGAAAACCTACAATTCGATACCAAACTTGTCCATATGGGCCTTCGTTAAGCATATTTTTTCATGTTTTTTGTTTCGCATTTTTCATTTTCGAGTTTTGTTCAGAGGCTCACAGCACTCAAAGTATAGGTGGTACTTATCGTCCTTATGGGTTTTGTGAATGGCTCGAATGGGTAGCAGATCTTCCAGATGAAAAAACGCCTTTAGATTTGCAAGGGATTTCGTGGTGATGACGAATATGGTGTTTTTGGGGGGTCTTACCCCTTTGTCATTTTTCACCCAAAAAGTTGGAATTTTCGAAATCGATTTTATTATGCCTAGGGATACTTTGGGCAATGCTGATTAACAATATGCAAATATAAAGTGGATGCGGTCACAGGAGCCGGAGCTATGACGATTTGAAATTGGTAAAAATGCCATTTGACAGGTGAAAATCTAAACGGTGATAGATAGAGCCTCGAATTATTTTTTATTGAAGTCAGCGTCCTCGAAAACCTACAATTCGATACCAAACTTGTCCATATGGGCCTTCGTTAAGCATATTTTTTCATGTTTTTTGTTTCGCATTTTTCATTTTCGAGTTTTGTTCAGAGGCTCACAGCACTCAAAGTATAGGTGGTACTTATCGTCCTTATGGGTTTTGTGAATGGCTCGAATGGGTAGCAGATCTTCCAGATGAAAAAACGCCTTTAGATTTGCAAGGGATTTCGTGGTGATGACGAATATGGTGTTTTTGGGGGGTCTTACCCCTTTGTCATTTTTCACCCAAAAAGTTGGAATTTTCGAAATCGATTTTATTATGCCTAGGGATACTTTGGGCAATGCTGATTAACAATATGCAAATATAAAGTGGATGCGGTCACAGGAGCCGGAGCTATGACGATTTGAAATTGGTAAAAATGCCATTTGACAGGTGAAAATCTAAACGGTGATAGATAGAGCCTCGAATTATTTTTTATTGAAGTCAGCGTCCTCGAAAACCTACAATTCGATACCAAACTTGTCCATATGGGCCTTCGTTAAGCATATTTTTTCATGTTTTTTGTTTCGCATTTTTCATTTTCGAGTTTTGTTCAGAGGCTCACAGCACTCAAAGTATAGGTGGTACTTATCGTCCTTATGGGTTTTGTGAATGGCTCGAATGGGTAGCAGATCTTCCAGATGAAAAAACGCCTTTAGATTTGCTTCGTGGTGATGACGAATATGGTGTTTTTGGGGGGTCTTACCCCTTTGTCATTTTTCACCCAAAAAGTTGGAATTTTCGAAATCGATTTTATTATGCCTAGGGATACTTTGGGCAATGCTGATTAACAATATGCAAATATAAAGTGGATGCGGTCACAGGAGCCGGAGCTATGACGATTTGAAATTGGTAAAAATGCCATTTGACAGGTGAAAATCTAAACGGTGATAGATAGAGCCTCGAATTATTTTTTATTGAAGTCAGCGTCCTCGAAAACCTACAATTCGATACCAAACTTGTCCATATGGGCCTTCGTTAAGCATATTTTTTCATGTTTTTTGTTTCGCATTTTTCATTTTCGAGTTTTGTTCAGAGGCTCACAGCACTCAAAGTATAGGTGGTACTTATCGTCCTTATGGGTTTTGTGAATGGCTCGAATGGGTAGCAGATCTTCCAGATGAAAAAACGCCTTTAGATTTGCAAGGGATTTCGTGGTGATGACGAATATGGTGTTTTTGGGGGGTCTTACCCCTTTGTCATTTTTCACCCAAAAAGTTGGAATTTTCGAAATCGATTTTATTATGCCTAGGGATACTTTGGGCAATGCTGATTAACAATATGCAAATATAAAGTGGATGCGGTCACAGGAGCCGGAGCTATGACGATTTGAAATTGGTAAAAATGCCATTTGACAGGTGAAAATCTAAACGGTGACAGATAGAGCCTCTAATTATTTCTTATTGAATTCAGCGTCCTCGAAAACCTACAATTCGATACCAAACTTGTCCATATAGGCCTTCGTTAACCCTATCTTTTCATGTTTTTTGTTTCGCATTTTTCATTTTCGAGTTTTGTTCAGAGGCTCACAGCACTCAAAGTATAGGTGGTACTTATCGTCCTTATGGGTTTTGTGAATGGCTCGAATGGGTACTAGATTTTCCAGATGAAAACACGCCTTTAGATTTGCAAGGGATTTCGTGGTGCTGACGAATATGGTGATTTTGGGGGGTCTTACCCCTTTGTCATTTTTCACCCAAAAAGTTGGAATTTTCGAAATCGATTTCATTATGCCTAGGGATACTTTGGACAATGCTGATTAACAATATACAAATAATAAGTGGATGGGGTCACAGGAGCCGGAGCTATGACGATTGGAAATTTAGATTCTTGAGAAGCTGAAAATCTTAACTATGATAAAAAGAGCCTCGGATAATTTTTTATTGAATTCGACGTCCTCGAAAACCTACATTTTGATACCAAAGATTTTTTTATTGAAAAGTATGTTTTTTCAAGGGAGTTCATATAATAATAGAGTTTTCGTTATATCATGAACATCTTCGTAAATTAACCTCACTTCACGTCGTGTAATATTCTCGTCGAACGAACCATGACCCGGCTTTGAGTTTGACGAGGTGTCGAAGAAGAATGAGCCAACATTCCATAATCGCCCATTGACATAATCAAGGAAGCAGATCGAAAAGGCGCAATAAAAAAGCAATAACAAATCACGACATCTAAACAATGGGTCTTTATCGGAGGAAGAATGGCAAAACGGATCTATTAAAAATGAATTTATTTTTACTTAGATGACGAGCCGAGATGTAAGACGAAGGATTCCGCGGTTATGGTTTAATATTTAAATAATTGCCGATTGTTATTAATGCCGGGTGATTATTGGAATTGCGCTTGATGGCTCTGCAAAAAAATTGAAAACTGGTTCGATGAGCATGGAATTGCTGGGATCAGATCACGATGAATTCAACCAATCAGTCTTCTGTAAATTGGCACACTGGGTGACTCATCATTCATCGGAAATCTTATATCAAACTAGCTGGCCCGGCGAACTTTGTACCGCCTAAATCTAAATGATACTTACGGTGGATTTCACAAATCGTAATCACCGGTGTGATCGGAGATCAACGGCTTGGTTCTCTGATTTCTGAACTGTCAAATGTTTTCATGGATATGAGCAGTCACACAGAACATATACACAAAAATAGGATGTCAATTATGGCAATTTCGGATTCAGTAATTTCCGAAAATATATTTATTACCCAAACAGAAATTCAAAAACATTTCAAAAATTACGAGAAAAGATGACAATGGACATCTAACGATTAAAACTGATCGCCAAAATCCGATTTACTTGACATTTCGATAAAAATTCCCTGTGATATTCACCCGCTTCTGGATCTGGTAATAGCCTTTCATGGTACTCTAAGTCCTATACAAATTACAAAGTAATTTATGTCATCTGTTCTCTTTTCGACCATTTCAAACCACGACGAACGAAATGCTCGAAAAATTGTGATGTGTGAATAGTGACACCTGAAGTGGTAAGAACGGAACTTTTCTCATATCTCAACAAAATCTTATCATTTTAGACATCTGTACTCCCACGCTAAGACAATTAGGTTTTGGTCAACAGTGCGGAGTTGTAGGCAACTCAAATAACACACTATTACAGTGACTATAGTGGAAATACTGGGAATATAGTCACTGTATACACACACTATTTGTTTACATCGCCATCTAACGGGGAGAATATCAAATAGAGTACCTACGAATAAGCGGTAGCGTAACTGTAATTTTAGCGACATCTAGTGGTCTTACTCAAAGGAGGAAAAGCATTTCCTGTATAAGTAAAATTTTCATCGATTTTTTCAAAAGGATAGCTGTTAAAATTTCATGACATTCTATTCATTAGTTTTCGAGTTATTGTGCTGACAGATTTATTTTCATTTTCAAAACAATAGATCAAACACAATGTCGTGTTTTAATTTTACACTGCTTCTTGATGGGAAAAAATACCGTTCAAGCGAAGCAATGGCTTGAAAAGTGTTATGGGGACTCAGCTCCATCAGAAAAAACAATAAATGTTGGTTTGATGACTTCAAACGTGGTCGCAGAACGCAGTGGACGTCCAAATGAGGCGGTAACACCAGAAAACATCAATAAAAACCACAAAATCGTTTTGAATCATCGAAAAGTGAAGTTGCGTGAATTAGCTGACATCGGGAAGATATCAAAAAAACATGTTGGCGTTATATTGCATGAGCATTTGAACATGAGAAAGCTCTGTTCAAAGTGGGTGCCGCGTTTGCTCACTGTTGACCAAAAACAAGAACGTGTGGATGCTTCTGAGCAGTGTTTGGCCATGCTTAAACGTAACAACCGGAATTTTTGCGTCGATATGTGACAATGGATGAAACATGGATCCATCACTCCACTTCGGAATCAAAACGATCGTCATCTGAGTGGACAGCAACTGGTGAACCTCGTCCAAAGCGTCCGAAAGCACAACAATCGGCTGGAAAGGTTATGGCCTCGGTATTTTGGGATGTGCGTGGTGTAATATTCATCGACTATCTTGAGAATGGAAAGACCACCAACAGTGTATATTATATAGCGTTATTAGAGCGTTTGAAGGCCGAAATTGCAAAGAAACGACCACATATGGCAAAGAAAAAAATTTTGTTTCATCAAGACAACGCACCGTGTCACAAGTCAATCAAAACAATGGCAAAACTACATTAATTGAACTTCGAATTGCTCCTACATCCACCGCATTCGCCAGATTTGGCTCCCAGCGACTACTGGCTGTTCACAGACCTGAAAAAAATGCTCGCCGGTAAGAAATTTCGCACGAATGAAGAGGTTATCGCTGAAACTGAGGCCTATTTTGGGGCAAAAGATAAATCGTTCTACAAAAGTGGTATTGAAATTTTAGAGCGGCGCTGGAATGATTGCGTTGCTCTTGATGGAGATTTCGTTGATGAATAAAGCTAATTTTGAACCAAAAAAACGTGCTTTCTTTGTAAGGCCCGGGACTTTACAGCCGATGTGTTGTTCTACCAAAAAAAGTTAAAATTTGAACAGCTCCTTCTGGGTGTTGCAGTTTCTTTGTCAGTTAGTATATCAAGCACACTGTATAGATATATGACCAATATCTATCGCCTACTACGTTTTTCGGTTCTCTTCGAAGACGTTCACATATAATTCGAATCTATAACGTATGCCTCGTAAAGCCACAGATTCCTGGCGAGCACAGAGGCAGGTGCCATCGACGACGACGACGAGAGGTTATATAGGTTTCTTCATTGCCGATATCGTTAACAGTCATTGTTTCACCTGCTTCCTGTTGGAAATTACAAACATTCGAATATAATGATTGTTTAATTGCGCTAGATGTGCCCGAGAACGCATCAATCCATTTGCAGCGTTCAGGTGAAGATGAGGCGATAAATCGAATTGGTATTTTGGTATAAAGGGTGTTACTCGTGGCTGATGGCTGATATTAAACGTAAAGATGGTGAAGCTACGTAAAAAATCAGAGGAGCTGGTAGTTAGAATTACGGTCACGTAAGTCCTGACCTGCCCCACGGTGATTTGTGGCAACGTCACGTTGTTGGTGGTTGGAATCAAATGCCAATATTAGTAGTTCTAGGAGGAGCATTTTTGTCGGCGGTGACATCAAAGGCGGCAGCGGATTATCATCGATACATTTATATGCTTTGTGTGCCCCAACGGACTTGATAACCAAAGCAACCTGGATCCCAGGATTTTAGCGGAAGAATTATGCATGCACAAGTCTCACATGTGTGAGGTTTCATGATAATCCAAATATTGATTTGGAATTCATGCCTTATTCCTAATTTGCTTTGGTTTTGGTTCAGGAGGTTTATAGTTTCTATTGAGATTAAATTTATTTGACAGGTCTACCAACCATTCAAATTTTACCATCCAGAAGTTCTTGAAGGAATCAACGATCAAAGGACTTCGATTAAAAACTTCTGAAGGTAATGGAGAATCATCACAGCTAAACGGTTTTGTAATTTTGACATTCGAAGAAAAAGACAATTTTTTTAGCTAATTAATTAGATATTTATTTCATTGAAAAGAGGAACGTATGCTGATAATAATGGAAAATAACCTCAGCCAAATGATCACCACGACTACAGGACCATATCCTTTTCATAAAATTTTTCATTACCAAATCGCAAAGTTTAGTGTCTGCCCTATGTCCTCGATAGCCTCACGAATTCCATCTTTGAAATCTTGAATCGACGCTGGGCTCTTGGCGTAGACCTTCTCGTTCACATGACCCCAAAGGAAGAAGTCGCAAGGTGTTAAATCACAAGATCTCGGTGGCCAATTGTTATCACCTTTTCGAGAGATAACACGGTCCGGAAACTTTTCCCGTAAATCATCGATGGTTTCTTTGTTTGTGTGGCACGTAGCGTCGTCTTGTTGAAAGTTTACGTTGTCCAGATCAATTCTGGCCATAAAAATAATTATCCATCTCTCAATAGTCCAATCTATTCACCGTAACTGTTTCTCCATACTCGTTCTCGAAAAAGTTTTGTCCAATGACACCGACAGACCATAAACCGCACCAAACAGGCACAAGTGTGGGATAGAGAGGCTTTTCAACAATAACTCTTGGGTTTTCCGAGCCCCAGATGCGACAATTTTGCTTATTGACGAAGCTACCGAGGTGGAAATGGGCCTCATCACTTATTTCGAATGCAACCCCCTAGGGGTATATTATTTATTTTTTGAATTCTTCAGAAAATTCAAGACACAATTCATGCACAATGTCCTATACCTATCTTTAACTATTTCGGAAGTATTAAGTGTTTTTCAGATTTATTACAAAAATCAACGTTTTAAATAAAAATTATTTTATTTCACAAATTCGGTACATTACACTAAACACCTAATAAGTTTTACTGATTATTTCTTATTTATTAAAAAAAAAACAAAAAAAACATTCGTGAAATAAGCGAGAAACTTCCATTTGTGTCCGTGTGTAATCTCCATAACCAATCATTTGAAGAATGGTTATTTTGTGCATTTCTGTTAAATGAACCATTTTTCTAATATTATTACGTACAGTTATCGAAATTCAAAAGACAATAGCACTTACACTGAACACTTATTGTCATGCAAACAGACAACTTGTTACTAAGGCTATGAGAATAAACAAATCTGTTTTTGTTTTTTTTTTAATTTCTTCTCAGTGATGGTTTTTGCTTACTTTCTTCATATCAAGAGGTAAATGGGAAATAAGAATTGAGGGTAATATATCGAATTTGTGAAATAAAATAATTTTCATTTAAAATGTTATTTTTTGTAAAAAAACTGAAAACATCAAGAATCCATAAAATAAATAATGTACAGGGGGTTGGATTTGAAATAAGAAAGTTGGTATTGGACACGGTCACATGGAACACCCTATATAATATTATTTTCTTGAAAAATATGCGCATTTAATATTACAAATCGACGTGTCCGAGCGTTTTTCCCAACACGCCCTCATTTATTCCTTATCGAATTTATTCCATTTGGCTGTTACACTCTGTATGAAAATACATGAAATTAGGTACCAAGGTACTAGACAACACAATAGAAACATCATTAAAATACTTGATTAGAGGATTGCCTTGAAAATTCCCCAATGTCATAAAATAACTTTTCCTGCAGAAACTTTTTTAAAGAGTTTGGAAATCTAAGATGTGTAGGTTGATTCTTGATATTCGGGGGTAATTGGTTGTAGACTCTTTCACCTGTTGAGAGTGGAACGTTTGAAGTTATATAAGACTTTTTTGACATGGATATGTCTGGGAAGGGTGTTTTTGATCTTATGGATGTAGCAAGCCACTTCCATTATGTAGAGACAGGCCAGGTGAAGAATGTTCATTTCAGCAAACAATGGTTTACGTGAATTCCTGAGCGGTTTTTAGTGAATTTCAATAAATTCAATGCGTTGTTAAAGCGTCTATCGTTCCATTTTTATTAATGGTGTAGTCTCCACTGGTCAAATGTCAAAGAATGACTGTTTCAAAAGGGACATCTACCGAAATAGCAGGCTATTCAAAATAACACTTTAGTACACCCCGATTAAGTTTCTTCCGATACTTTTTTCGGAATCTCCCCAAATACGTCCCTGGCCGCGAATCTACGATTTACACCTGTTAATCGCCGCCTAACGCCGCTGCCGCATCCCGCTCGCAGTCGCCGCCGCGGTCCGCAATCCGCCACGGCACTCTCTTCTCCTTCACCCATTGTTATATGCCGAAGAGGAAGTCGATACGCCGAATATTTCCGCCGTCTTCGGTCGGCCCGTAAAAATTCACACAGGTGAACGAAGGCGCTTCGTGTTTGCTCCCTTTATTAATATTTATTGTCGCGATAAATCCGTGCGTCTGTTTGCTCGGGGTTTGTTGCGTGGGGCCGGACGTTGATGCGACCGAACCCGCGAAGACGTCGGCAAAAGGTGCTTGCAGGTGGTTTTTATCGGCTCGGGGTTTATTCGACAACGATTCCGATTGTGGACCGATGTTGATGCGGATGTGGAGCGGATCTTAGGCGTTTTCTCGGCAGAAGGCGTTGTTTATTCTTTGTGGGAATATGTTGACAATTTCGATCAAATACAGTGTGAAAAGAAAAACCTCGGACAAACTCTTTTTCATTTAACTTTATTAAACAGAAGAAATTAAACAAAACAACAACAAATAATAAGAGCTGGAACATTTGTTAATACTATATTGAAGGCGTTTCGAAGTGGCTTTCTTTGGCGGCGATACACAGCTTCAGACGCTTCTTGAAATTTTCGGCAATGGGCCGCAGCTCCTCGGGCGTTAATCGGTTCCATTCCCGGCGCAGATATTGCTCCAGCGACTCCAAATTTTTGTGTTTTTTAGCACAAGCCCTGTGCTCCTAAATCGACCACACGCTGTAGTCCATTGGGTTGAGATCCGGTGAGTAGGGCGGCCATTCTGCAGATGAGATGAAACAAGGAAAATTGTGGGATTGTTCTACGGTGAAAAGCTTCTCGTATGTGAAGAGAATTCGCTCCCATTGCTGACCGGCGGCGAGACGAAGGAGTTGTCGGCACCCTTGGAGTCGTACGCGCTTGTTTTCCTCCGTGAGGAGTTAAACTTTTTGGAGCTTGTATGGCTTGATGTTGAGCTACTTTTTGGCAATTTGACGGACTGATTCGCGGTTGATACCCGTCTCACAGGCTATTTTCCTCATGGAAACCCTCGGATTTCGATTGACGATGTTGCGATTGCTAGGTGTCTTGACAGTGCGTTTTCTACCACTTCCTGGACAACGACCATCATGGCCAAGACCCTTGAAACGACGAGTTGCATCGGACACGGTTCGTCGAGGCACATTGAGCAAACGAACAATTTCGCATTGACGCCTACCTTGACGAAACAGCTCCAAAATCGCACTACGTTTGTTTGACATTCTGAAACTATGTGCAATGAAATTATATCAAACTGAAAATTCACATATTAGTACAGGAAAGTATAGAAAAACCAAGATAATAAAAATTGTTTGGCTGCGCTGAAATACTTTTGATCCAGACCACAACAAAATTTGTCCGAAGTTTTTCATGTCACCCTGTAAAAACGAAGTTTTCCGGATGGTCTCAGCTTTGCGAAGACTCAGAACGTTACGGAACAATACTTCATTTCAAAACGTTCCAAACTGCCCCCAGTATGACCTCCCGTCGCTTCGTCGTCCAGAAAACCATCAATCAGCCCATCAGCGCACATATTTCCGCAGCCACTCATATCCCGGAATTGGCGATGAAGAGTCCTCGGAGGGTCGACTTCGAAGGGCCGGACAGCGGACAAGGACGACGGGAAACGGTCGTTACATTAACGACAGGAATCAATCAATGACCCGATAGCGCGGCCACTTGATTAGAGATAATAGGCTGTTTTATTGCGAGCGTTGGCCGCCTGGATAGAGTCGATATAAAAATGGGTTGATTTATGCCGCCATTATCTCTATTGGCAGATGATGTTAATAGAGTTAGCGAGAGGGTATCTTTTATGGAGGTTATCGAGTGAGGAGTAAGGGGGGTGAGGGGATTCTGATGATTTGGTTTTGAGTTGATTTACGGGCTGGGAGACGATACGTTTTGGGCGGAATTGTCTAGTTATTTACTAGTTTAAACAAACCTAGCGTTCTGACCAAATTGTTCTGCTATTCCTCCCTCCATGACGATGGTTGAAGTATTGGATTAGCGACTCTGTGGTTTTTTCAAGTGGACTCGTTCTGTTCCCTGAGATTCTCGAATGTAGCTCTGAAAGGCCTCTTCTCTGGCACTGTGGTTCTTTCCAGTGGACTCGTTCTATACCCTGAGATTATTGAATGTGGCTCTGGAAGATTTCTTCTCTGGCGCTGTGGTTCTTTCCAGCAGGGTTATTGTTAGAGTATTGTGGAATGATTCGTTTATTGATTACAATCTAAGCTTATATGCTCATTCGAATTTTAACAGTAATGGCCGCAGCAGGTCACCCGAATGGACGTCACTCGCTGTGAATGCACACCATTTCCGCAGCTTTTACTCCAGTCAGCAGGTTTCGATTGATTGCTCCATGGAATTCGCTTCAAAACGATCGAATTTGTCGCCGTTCTTTTCCATTAGGAATATTCTAATTTAATGAAAATGAGGAAATTGGACTAGCAGAGATCTAACTTCCGAAGAACAATACCATTGGTATCACCACCACAACAGGATAATGAGAGACCGGTTTCTGGCTTATTAGGCGTCTTCAGTGCCACATAACCCTTATCGTGGTAGAATCCAACTGAATAGGTAGAACTTATATTACATCCTAGTTATGTACAGTGTGACACTGTACAGGGTGGGCAAAATTGGTGCTACATGAACTAAAACTTTTTAACCCGAGGAGATAGAGAAAAATGAATGGCACCTTATAGTCCTCTTTTTTTGAGAAACTGATAATGCCATCAACTGCATTCCTCTATATTCTTTTGTTTCCGAGTTATAGGCCAAAATTGAAATTTGGGCGATTTCAACTTTGGTCATTATCTCCGTTTCTGTTTATGCTAGGATGTTGAAATAAAAACATTATACAGGCACTTTTCTGATAGCAATCCAGTGGCGTACACTGATTTTTTCTAAGAGGTTTATTCGCTGAGTTATAAAATAAAGTTGTGTTTTTTTATGGAAACAGTAGTTCGAAATGACTTAGAAAGAATCGCCATTTTTTTCCCGTTTCAGAAATGTATCATATGTCATACTTCATGTTATAACTCAGCAAATAAACCTCTTAGAAAAAATCAGTGTACGCCACTGGATTGCTATCAGAAAAGTGCCTGTATAATGTTTTCATTTCAACATCCTAGCATAAACAGAAACGGAGATAATGACCAAAGTTGAAATCGCCCAAATTTCAATTTTGGCCTATAACTCGGAAACAAAAGAAGATAGAGGAATGCAGTTGATGGCATTATCGGTTTATCGAAAAAAGAGGACTATAAGGTGCCATTCATTTTTCTCTATCTCCTCGGGTTAAAAAGTTTTAGTTCATGTAGCACCAATTTTGCCCACCCTGTACATGTAAAACTGTACTGAGATGTTCCTACTAGGATGTAATATAAGTAAGTAATATAAGTTGGATACTACCACGATAAGGGTTATGTGGCACTGAAGACGCCTAATAAGCCAGAAACCGGTCTCTCATTATCCTGTTGTGGTGGTTCCACCAGTGGTGTACTTTGGAAATTAGATCTCTGGTAGTCTAATTTCCTCATAATTATGCTAGTCCTAGGACGTTATCCTCTTCGTTGTATTTAATGAAAATGTTCGAATTTAGAGCAAAGGGTTTTTCAATAAGAGATGATGCTATTTTGACATTCAAAGAAAATTTTTTGTAAGATGATTGATTGCAGATTGATAGAAGATTAAATTGCCGAGGGCAAATAGTTGCAACTTTCTGGATTTAATCAGTTTTTCATTAAAAAAAAAAACAGGCTGAACTTCAGCGTTTTGGAAACTACAATAAATGATTTTTTTCCGACGGTTATTCAACATTTTTTGGAAAAGTCGCAACTATTTGCCCTTGGCAATTTAATCTTCTATAAACTACAAAAACTTTCATGACGATTATTTCAAAAATATAGCTTGTACTCATGAAAAACGAAAAACATATTCAATAACCCCAGATCTAACGATTACCCTGTTTTTTTTAATTGAAAAACTAATTAAATCGAAAAACAGAATACTACTCGCCCTCCGGACGTTCTTCAACTTCAATTAAAAAAAAAATCAAGTCTCTACGTCGTGAATTAGGGTACTTACTCGTGAAATAAAGAGACCACTTTTGAATGGAGATTTACCACGATTCGAAAGGTGATACTGTCCCTTGAACACTTTCGGCTACATCAGCAATATTCTCGGCTGTTCTTGAGCCACATGCACGGGTTTCATTCTTCACATCTCTAACTTGTCCCCACATCTCAAATTTTTCCACCAATTCGTGTATTGCTGTTCGACAAGGTGCTTCACGACGACCCAAAAATGAAGCGTCTCTGCCAAATTTTCACCATTTTCATAGTAAATTTTAGTGATTTCTATGCGTTGTTGAAAAGTATATCGTTCCACTTTCATTGATGGCGTAGTTTCTACTTGTCAAATGTCAAAAAATGACAGCTTCAAAAGTGATATCTACCGAAATAGCGGGCTATTCAAAATGACATTTCTTTTTGGAAAACCCTTTAGTTTCTATATGAATCCCCTCCAGTGCAGGTCGATTAGTTTACTTTGCTGGTTTTCAATTTCCATTTTCCGAGCGAAAATTCAGTTATTTTCGGGCCCTATAATTACCAACATGCTCGGTATTACCTCATTTTCTTATTTATAGCAGGTAACAACTTTACGTTTACCGCGATAAGGACAACTCGACAGAGCCTAAATAATTCATTTTCAACTATAAACCAGCGGGTATAAATAAACACTTGCATTCTTCGATTAAATAAATTAACCCCGGTATTTATTAATAAAACCCAGATTTGACGACATGTTAGAATTTATCCGGTATTTACAACGCATTGGCCGCAGATAAGAAAGTTTATTAGACTTCATAAACTACCTTCTATACACCTCCGAGCACAGTCATGATAATATACAGGCACGGAAATTTATTAATAGCGCCCAGACTATTTATAAATATTTATAGTTTTATTTAGAGGGGGTGGTTGTGAACTTTCAACCACTTTTCTCGTGTGAGCCTCTCGGTGATAAAATGATAAAAAAGGTAAATATTGAAAACTGTCACGGCATTCGTTACTATTTTCCTCAGCCCTGTTGAGGTTGCGTGTGAATTAGGGCGGGTTCCAATTGTGGTTGCTCGTGAATGATTTGGATGAGACAGGATGAAATAACTAGAACAAATATTCCTTTGATTTTCTTCAAATGCTTCGATGTTGAAATGAAAAAATTCAAGATCATATAGAAAGAGGGAACACAGCGTCTCATTCATAAATTCGAGAATTGGAGCCAGAATTTGGTCAGTTTTCAATGAGTGGAAAGAAGATAAAGGATAACAATATCATTAGATACTTCCGTGACAACATTGCAGAATTTACCTTTGAAAGGTCCAGTAGCGCGGTGTTATCGATATTGAGGATTGGAAATAAAATTTGAAGTGAATTAACTCTTTTTGACGAATTCATACAATGTTATTCCCAACATTGAAACAGATCCTGAGTTAGGTGAACAGAGTCAATTGAATTCAGAATTGATTTTCCTTCTCTCAATATCAAAAGGGAATCTGAAGAGTGAAATTCAAAAAATCGAAGAATCTATACGCCATTGTTACTTAGAAATGATGAGAGAAGAACATACCTGTGTGAACTCTAATCAAAGAGTCCAATTCACCATTAACAAGACATGTTCGAACCATTTTTCAACATATGCTAACTATAGTTGAAAATAAATCCAAATTTCACTTTTCTTTCGCGATATCCTGATGAGATCACTGTTCAGAACCTCATTAGTTACACAACATGAAAACTGGGGTACGAAATTCATTATCAGGGGCAAAATATTATGTGATTGGGCTGAAGGACTTAGGTCAATTGCCTTAAATACATTTATTTATTTATTTTGTGAATTCAATAATTCCAAAGACCTGGCGAATGTTGAAGAAACTTTAGTTTGAGTAGTGTATCAATGGAAGAGTGTTCATTTTTCAAATTATAATTCCAAATTCATCGTTGCAGATCTTCTTTCAATAAAAAGTCTTCAGTAGGTACGTGTCTTTTGGGTGCACCAATAGAAGGAAATTCTTCATCGTCATTCACTTAAAATCTGTTTTATTCTGTTTATGTGCAGCTAGAAAATAGATAGATATACGAGGATATATTGAAAAATTCTTAGCCTACTATAAAACCAAACAAAATTTTAATGTCAAAATATTTTATTTCTCAACATATTCTCCTCTTAATTGAATACATTTATTACAGCGAACTTGCAACGTCTCTAGACCTTTCAAAAAAATGTTTCTTCTTGCTCTGCAAACCAGTCCTCCACAGCTTTCATTACGTCCTCGTTGGAAGAAAATGTACGACCTTTTAACTTTTTTTCAGTTGAGGAAAAAGATGATACTCAGACGGAGCCAAATCTGGGGAATAAGAGGGGTGTTCTAGTAATTCTAACCCTGAATCACGAATTTTTTGCATGGCAACATGAGATTTGTGTACTGGGGCGTTGTCCTGTTAAAACAAAATACCTTTGGATGGCTTTCCGCGTCTTTTCTCTTTAATTTTTTCTTTAGAGTGGTCAGTGATGTCGAATAGTAATCTCCAGTTATTGTTCTACCCTTATCCAAAAATTCAATCATGATTACTCCATGGCAATCCCAAAAAACTGAAGTAAGAACTTTTCCAGCAGATTTTTGGACACGAAACTTCCAAGGTCTTGGAGAACCAGAGTGTCGCCATTCCATCGATTGCTTTGTTTCTGGATCGTAGAAATGTACCCAAGTCTCATCCATAGTAACAATTCGGTTTAAGAAGTCTACATCGTTTCCAAATCGAGCACAGATCGAACGCGATGCTTCTACCCTTGCACGCTTTTGGTCAACATTTGGGGATCCATTTTGCAGAAATTTTCCTCATGTCCAAATTGACGTGAACCATATGATGAACGCGTTCGTATGAAATCTTCAGTGCTTCAGATATCCGTTGTAGCCCAATTCGACGGTCTGATGAAATCATGTCATGAACTGCATCGATATTTTCGGGGACTGACACAGAAACTGGCCTTCCCGATCGGTCATCATCTTCAATGGAAAATTTACCTCTTTTGAAGCTTGCAGTTCATTTGTCACGGTCGCATACGAAGGACATTGATCACCAAGGGTATTAAGCATATATCTTCTTAAATCTGCTTACCTCTTAACCCTTTTAAATACAGGTACTTGATGATGGCTCGATACTCCAATTTTTTCGATTTTTACAATTTCGGTGGACATCTTCTTTTTTAAATTCATTGCGTAACTCTGGTTTATTTTCTTGACGTCGAACTCTACACTGAAACTTCTAATAAGTTCTAATATTTTGTTTATGCATGGAACTGGTCTAGGCTAACTAGATATCAATACATCCTCGTATGTATATTAGTATATTCTTATAAAATATAATACCTGGGTTTTCGCTCACATACGTCGAAAATGTTGGGTACCTACCTGGTGGTAAATTGATTCCAAATTATCAGGGTTACTATCAGAATCTCCTGATACTTTGTCTCTTCTTCTTCAAAACTACCTTCGGCATTTTTAGTTTCCAAGCGTGATGATTATATGTATTGAGATTGAGAGTAGAAATTAGCATTGGCAACGTCTCTGAGAATTATTTTGACATTGTCGATATTCCACGAGTGCCAACCTGCGTCAGTTTTGAGTAAAACAACTAGGTAAACCTAAATGTTGGCCAACCGGGATACTTTAAAGAAGCGAATGGAGAATACATTCTGATGCACGTGAAATATATATTCAACATGTTATTGTTTTCGAGGTTGCTTGATTCCCATTTTAATCAGTAATTAAGATCAGATATATACGTACAGGTGAACCTGTCGAGCATGGGCAGAGACGAAGAAAGGAATTAATGTACCATATTAACATAGATGTACTTCTAGTTAAGCTGGAGTCTTAAAATATCGCGCTTGTGAGGAGTAACATCCGCGAGAAGAGCATCGGCTGCAGAAGCCGCAACAGGTCATCATGTGGTTGGAGAATCTTCAAAACCGTTTTTTCCCGATTTTTTCTATATGGGAATAAGAAATTTCTAGTTTTATAGAAGAGTTTAAGGCAGAATTTCTAAGGAAGTTTCCACAAAAGTTTTTTATAGAAGCCTTGTTGTCATCGAGATTTTCTGTTGCAGAACACGGGTCGACTCCAGAGCCACCTACAATTATTTTAACGGCCCTAATAAAAAACAACTCACCTGTGAAACCTCAACGAATTGATGCGTCTTTGTTTTTGCTCGAATCCGCGCGCTGCGCTCGATTGTTTCAACATACGCAAAATAAATGAGTGAGAATTCCGCTCACACCCGGCCTGCTAGATAAAGTTGAGCAATTAACGAGGTATAATTGTCGGGCGTTCGGCAAGGAAGTTGTTTGTTTGCTCTTAGGAGTAAATTCAAGACCTTTGTGTTTTCTTGTAGATTGGGGGGAAGATGATTGCTGACGATGCTCATGCTAGTTTATCACTAGAATTTGTAACGAGGGATTTTTTAACTATTTTCCTTTTGGCAACACTGATTTTGACAGCTCACGCACGTGTTTTGTGTCACTGTCAAACACTGTCTGTCGATATTCCAAAAGACCCTGCATCTCCTATATTTCATACTCATTAAATGGCAACCGCATTCGCTGACATTTCTGATGCAACTCGCAACATCGATCTCACCGTATTAATGATCGGTGGAAGTCGAAAATTACGCTTTCGAGAAATCACAGGAAACCGAAAGAAGCTACCGTCGAAGGTTTAGTACCGTTAAAGGGGGCTCTACACACTCATTTCGAACCAATATGTACCAATTTGTGAGTCACTCTCATCTCGCGTCGATACCGTTCCATTCAACGTTATTATTTCATCAATAAGTGTAATGAAAAATGCTTCGATGAGTTGCGGTGAATCGAGAAGGCCTGTAATTTGACCGGATACCGCTCTTTCAACTGTTTCTGTTTCAGACGGATGCGTTTCGATTTATCGATGGATTTTCGATGTGGTCCATTGTTCTAATGGTTCAATTAGTTAAAAGTTGGTCGGTTTGGGTGGTGGTTTGATTGGAGAAGATGGAGATCGATTTTTAGGTTAGGAATTGAAAATGTCATGCTGAAAGTGTTGTTTGTAAGGTTGGCAGTACAGGGTGACCCAAATTGCTTGATTTTGTCTGTTTCTGGTACTTAGCATAGATATGTGGAAATGTTGAAAGGTGTCCCGGGCTCGATTTTCGTGAAAATTCCATAACTGAAAGTCGTTCCACCATATCCTCATTTGTTTTGAAGATATAACGAAATTTTGATATTTTGGCGATTTCGAAACAACTCGGCAAAAACTTTCTAGACTCACTTTTTCATTAGCAATACGACACCGTATTCAGTTTTTTTTTATCCTTTGTATAAAAGGTGACCCTGTACATATTGTACATATTTGAAGATAGTTTAGAACACCGAGCAACTTTACTGCTAGGGAAATGCAGGGTATTCCACATCTAGCAGTACCTCCAAGATCTCCCGACCTATATCCAATCGAGCGCGCTTGGGGCAATTGAAGATGCCAAGCAGTTATTGATATTGTTGGTCATTTGGAGTGAGGAGGCTTGGAGTAAGCCAGTATTTAGTTAGTTGAAGCCATGCACGTAGATAGGCGGGAGGGGGTGCCAATGAAGTGAAAACACAACTAATTCTCTATCCTTTACTTCTGACAAACAGTCACGAGGATATATTACAAAATTCTTAGCCTACTAACTATAGAACCAAACAAAATTTCAATATCAAAATATTTTATTACTCAACATATTCTCCTCTTAATTGAAAACATTCGTTACAGCAACCTGCAACGTCTCTAGACCTTTCAAAACAAATGTTTCTTCTTGCTCTGCAAATCAGCTTTTATTACCCCTTCGTTGGAAGAAAATTTACGACCTTCTAAACTTTTTTCCAGTTGAGGAAAGAGATGATAGTCGGACGGAGCCAAATCTGGTGAATAAGGGGGGTGTTCTAGTAATTCTAACCCTAAATCACGATTTTTTTGCATAGCAATATGAGATTTGTACCTATACTGGGACGTTGTCCAGTAAAAACAAAATACCTTTGGATAGCGTTTCGCCTTTTTTTTCTTTAATTTTTTTCCGTAGAGTTGTCAGTAATGTCGAATAGTAATCTCCAGTTATTGTTCTACTCCTATCCAAAAAATCAATCATGATTACTCCATGGCAATCCCAAAAAACTGAAGCAAGAACTTTTCCAGCAGATTTTTGGACACGAAACTTCTTAGGTCTTGGAGAACCAGAGTGTCGCCATTCCATCGATTGTTGCTTTGTTTCTGGATCGTAGAAATGTACCCAAGTCTAATCCATAGTAACAATTCGGTTTAAAAAGTCTACATCGTTTTCAAATCGAGCACAAATCGAACGCGATGCTTCTACCCTTGCACGCTTTTGGTCAGCATTCAAACATTTGGGGATCCATTGTGCAGAAATTGTTCTCATGTTCAAATTGACGTGAACTATATCACATAATTCTTTACCTATAATTTGATCCTTGAAATTGAAAGTGAAACATCTAGAAGGCTCTGATTAGGGTCAGTGAGACTATTGAGCATGTGCTATAGCGGAGAGTGGGAAAATAGGGACATCGTGGCGATCAGCGGATGCAGTTTTGTTATTTGTCTCTGTTTGTATTGAGTCACATACGGTATCCATGGATACAGAATTACATGTCCCTTCTCTTCTCCCTAGGCATGCGTATATGCGATGACTGACCCTGGATTTAAGGGGAAAGATTTCCACACTTTTGTATACTTATTATCCACTACGCTCAAATTATAGGTATAGAATTATGTGAACTATATGATGAACGCGTTCGTATGAAATCTTCAGTGCTTAAGACATTCGTTTTAGCCCAATTCGACGGTCTGATAAAATCATGTCATGAAGTGCATCGATATTTTCGGAGACTGACACACAGAAACTGGCCTTCCCGATCGGTCATCATCTTCAATGGAAAATTCACCTCTTTTGATGCTTGCAGTCCAATTTTTCACGGTCGCATACGAAGGACATTGATCACCAAGGGTATTAAGCATATCTTCGTAAATCTGCTTACCTCTTAACCCTTTTAAATACAGGTACTTGATGATGGCTTGATACTCCAATTTTTCGATTTTTACAATTTCGGTGGACATCTTTTTTTTCTAAATTTATTGCGTAACTCTGGTTTACTTTTTTGACGTCGAACTCTACACTGACACTTCTAATAAGTTATTTTATTTATTTTTTATTTATTTATTCATTTACAAGAAATACAAACAGGATATACCCATAAATAGTATTCACAGTTTACACCAATAAGCGAAATGACCAGTGACAAACTAATTAACCAAATTTATATAGAAAAAAAAACAACAATGAGAAAAAAACAACAACAAAAAAATTACATTCGAAGGAAATGTCTTTTGAGGAGCAATTTGGAATTCAAAATGTTACCATGAAAAATGTCAACAACTTCTTGTAGTTCATTACAGGTGCGGAGCATTCGAATTAAAGGTTGATTTTTCGAAGCATTGGTTCGCCTCAAAGGAATGAAAAAAGTTTCGAAAGTTCTGACATTGAATGTTGGAACATTTAGACCAACAGCCTGCAACAGACTCGGCACCTGCAACTCACCACTCACAATTTTCTTCATTACAAGGAGTTCATTCACTTTACGTCTGTTCTGAAAGGGATAAAAGATTGAAATGTTTACGTGCCAAGCAATAAAAACCTTCATTCTCACGAACGGTAAAATTACATTTTAAACTCAAAAACCTTAGCATTTTGTTTTGGATACGTTCAATTCTATTAATATGAACATTATAATGAGGACTCCAGATTACACAGCAAAATTGACTCTACTGAACACATACGCGTAGTAAACACTGAGGATCGATTTATAGTTTTTGAAAATTCTACATTGTCTAAATAAAAATCCGAGCATTCTGTTGGCAGTGTTGACGATGCTATCGATATGTGGAATGAAAGTTAGTTTCTGATCCAATATTATACCCAAGTCTCTGACCATTGACTTATTGTTTGCTGATATGGTATCGCAATATTTTGTCTATGCATGAAACTGGTCTAGGCTAATCAGATATCAATACATCCTCGTAAGTTGCATCCATGTCACGAAATTAATAATTCAGCTCTAAATTTCGATGAATAATCATTGAACAGACTTCCATTCTCCAAGAAACCACTCATTATAAGACATATATTCTAAAACCTCGCCCATACTCTCACCAGTACCACCTTAACGTATCAATTACGCACCCCTAAATGGCCAGTACCCGATCGACGCAATCAATAATCAACCATAGAGGAAAGTAGATACGCGCGCCAACGGTACCAACCTACCCTCGACAAATATCCCGGTACCATTACCACCGCGTACCGAACATGGCGATACTAATTCCCTGACGTACGATATAAATTGACGTTCAGGACGAACATGATTTCGAACTTAATGCGGCCGCTCGATTCGTTCTTGACTTATTGGTCCGGTCAAAAATGAATTATAACCAATCGGTAACATAGATCGGCGAGTGGTCTTTTTTCGGACTTATGTTTTTCGTGCATTCTGGAACAATTAATATCGAATTTGTGAGGTGTGTGGTACGGTGGTTGAAGTACCGGAGGTGTTGGTGTGAGACCAGGAGAATTATTGATTGTTAGATGAAATTTTGGCGTAAGCAACATGTCATCGACGTGTTATGTTCTTTGTGAAGGTGACTGAGTATTACCGGATGAAATTCTCAAGTCCGAGCCAATACAGCTTTCGTTTTTGTAATGTTCATTTCCCAAGAGGAATTCCGTCCCATCAATATTCCGTATCGCTTTTCTCACCCCATCAAGCACCCCTGTTGCCCAACTCTCAACCCGAAACGCCTAAGCCCTTCTTCATTAACCGAAGACCTATAACCTAACGACATTCGATTCGACCGTTTCGCGATAATCCTCTTCAGAAGCACCTGCATCGGATGACCATACAATACACCTCGTACATCGACAAGCAACAACTGGTCAGTCCGGTACGCAAAACGCATTTCAACGAGGGGGATTCACGTCTTAGAAGGGGTCGATCGGAATCAACTGGTCGTGGCGAGATCGATCGGACAGGTATGGTCCTGTATCGATGGGGTCACGTGAACCGGACGGTTGGAACGTAAGTGAGTGGGCTGTTTTGGTGAAAATTTTTCGACAGTTCTAACAACAAATCCAATTTTATGATTTTGTATGATATGGAACCGTTTCAGCCAATCATGTCAACATTACATCGAAAACTACATCCAATGCAATTTTCAATCCCAATGATAACACGATAGAGTCTTATAAAATTATATAATAGTTCCAGGGCAACATCATTCCAAACAAATTTCAAAATGTCACGTTTTGGTAATGTTAAAAATATAAATGAGCTTATCAAATAAAACATTCCCAGAAATAGCCACAAATATATTTGGGGAATATTTATGGAATTTTGCTACGAACGATCATACGAATTGAATGAACGCAGAAGCTTGGAAGAATTGGCGTTTATACTCAAAGATTGGGCTGTCAATATGAGAAAAAAAGACGGAACAGAATTCAAAGAAGCAACGGTAAAGACAATGTGGAATGTTTCGAGCAAACTCTTACAAGAAAAGTATTATAAGGACTACAACATTATGATTGACCCGTTTAATAATAGAATATTTAAACCAGCCCGAGATGCCCGCGATGCAATCAGAAAAAAATTGCAAGCAGACCCAAGTAAACGTAAATCCAGTTCAGTTTCGTTAAATTTGTCTGAAGTTAACAGAATAATATTACTATGGGATGAAAATACTCTTGAAGGTCTTATGCGTAAATTTTATCATATTGCTGTTGCAGTAGAACTAGCGTGGCGAGGAGGAGAGGCAGTTGCTTGTTTGGTGAAGTTTTCTCAAATCGAGAAGAATAACGATGGTTCTCCAACAAATCGCATTGAATACAATACAGTATTCAGTAAAACGTGCCAAGGTGGTTCTAAAAGGTGTACAAGTAGTAAATGGTTGGTTTCCAATAGTGAGAGACAAAGCTGCCCTGTACGTCTTTTTCATAAAGTAATATCAAAACGAGGCGAAAATATTACCTCACCACGACTATTTTTGAAACTTGAAACCAAATCGATATTGGAGAAATTAAACTGACAAATGGTACGATAATGTACCTGTTGGAAGGAATACCATAAATAAACGGACTAAATATGCTGCCGAAGCAATTGGCTTGAATGTCAAAGACAAAAAGATAACGAATCATTCAAATAGATCAACAGCTGTCAGTCAATTAGCAAAAAGTGGTGTAGAGGAACAACAATTGCTGAAGATTACTGGTCATAGCAATCAAAATTCTATCAAACCATACCTAAACCTCGATCAAGAACACCACAACAAGATAATAAATATTATGCGTGGAAATAGATCTTCTATACAAGAGAACAGCAACGAATCTAATGTTGAGTTGAATTTTACGAATTGCACTTTCACTAATTGTACTTTCAATAAATAAATAAATGTTTTGTTGTGTTGAGTTATACATTTTTTCTGTCGAAACCAATGAACGAGCTTTCGATGGTCATAAAATTATCTCGTCCATTATCAAGGTCCTAGGGATATTACTACTGAGAAGATGTCTGCGAAATTTTTTAACCTGATGGGATCAGCTGTGCGTTGAGAATTTCGCGAGGTTTGAGTGTTGAATTAATGCCTTTTTTATTGGGTAAGATCTATTGAAAAAAAAAACGTTTTCCATACAGATTTGACCAGTCATGTGGGTTTACAATGTGCTGAATGTCTTCCGGCGAATCTCCAGCGAGAAACCTCATTTACCCGGAATGAATTCGACGTTTTTCCAATCAAGGAACCCATTTAAACGCTCTCGCAGTATTCACAGTGTGAAACAACAAATTAGAATTGTAGGAAACATCGATTATTGCCGTAAATAGTAATTCCATTTTGATTTATCGGATCCGATGGGTCGATACATTGTTTTTCTTCAATTACGGAATACATACCTCATCGTTTCGCATCGCAGGTGGCTTAAAGGGATCACGCCATAGAGGAGTCGACGTTGAATTTTGCCGGGAGAAGATCTTAAGATTGATGTTGAGGATTGATTTTTACAGTTCCCACTTTTCGGGTAGCAAAAGTTTGATCTGTTGGGACTAGTTAGTGATGTCAAGAATGAAGCCCGTGCACGTCGCTCAAGAACATCCCATAATATTGCCGCTGTAGCCGGAGGTGTTGAGGAAAACCCAGGTTTGTCCATTTCCTGTCGTTCTTTGGAAATAGGCATTCTTCAAACGTCATTACACGGTATTTTGCATAAAGATTTGGGTCTTAAGGCTTATAAAATCAGTTGACACAAGAACTCAAGCCGTCGTGTCTTTGCTGATTGGGTCCTTGAAATGCATGAAAATGATACGGAATTCTATCGAAAAATCATCTTGAGTGATTAGGCCCATTTCAACATCGATGGCTTCGTTAACACCCAAAATTGTCACATCTGGGGCTCGGAAACCCAAGGGTTTTTGTTTAAAAGCCTCTCTATCCTCTATGTGTGACTGTGCGGTGCGGTTTATGGTCCGGAAGATTCATTGGACCTTCCTTTTTCAAGAAGAAGGCTGGAGCAAAAGTTAGTGCGATTCATTTATTTGAAAAAAGGGCATTTTTTTCTAGAAATAACACCTTTTTTTGGAAAACCCTTTACAACCTTCTATATCTATAGTTTTCCTTCTTGTCGATGAAACATACAAATCGCGCTGCGTGTGCGCCCCCCGATTCGCAGCGGACGGACAGTGGCGTAACGCGGCCCGATACCCCCTACAGCGTCGCACGTCGTAGGGGGTCGTATATAAATCACAACTACCGATCACATTAAAAGACTGCTCGCAATTACTGACATGTCAAATCGTTATTTATAAGGCCGGGTTCGCCGGCTTCACGTGGTGACGTAGATTCATTCACCGGGGTACCATTTAGGTGGATCCTCTCCGTTGTTTTTTTACCACGGCACTCTCGGTCGCGATTGGATCCGAATCGGTTTAGCGGTTACGGGTCTTGAGAGTAGAGTAACGTGATGTTGATCAATTAGCGGAACCGATCGGGAATTATGGGTGTTATCGGAGTGGCGCTGGTTGAAAAATGGAGGATTGACTCCTGTTTTTAAATTGAATGAAAAAAATGACTTATGGATTAGGGATACTTGACGAAATTTTGATGGATATTAATCCATGTTTAGATATTTTTCAAACCATTCCGTTGAATACAACTAGATTGATAAAAATCTTGCAATAGATTATACATCCATTAATCCATTTCCAAAGGCTTCAGGAATTTCGTTATTCAAATAACTCCAATCATTACTCAATAAGTCATTCCTGCAATTGAAATTTTGCATGGCCTACTATTTTATCAACGAGCCCGGGTAGCTCAGTCGGTAGAGCATTGGACTTTTAATCCAAGGGTCCAGGGTTCAAGTCCCTGCTCGGGCGGGAATATTTTCTGTATTTTCTAATAATTCAAATATCCATCATAATACATAGTTTTCTATTTCCTTGGAGTTTTTTCACCAACAGGATTCCTGACTCCAAAGAGTAGATTATCAGGATTTAGTTATTGATGAACATGGTCCTTCGAGCCGGATCGGCCCATGAGCTCACGAATACCAGTAGAACTTTATGACAAACAACGGCGCCGTGGCTTAGTTGGTTAAAGCGCCTGTCTAGTAAACAGGAGATCGAGGGTTCGAATCCCTCCGGGGCCTTTTTGCTTTTCAACTTTTCCAACACATTGACAATAATTTTCACAAATGCTACAACGCCTGTTTGAGATGATGAAGACATGTTTCGTCAAATTCACAAAATGTGAACTTGGAATCCAAATTATGGATTAACTGTTGAGAGCATACTTCATCACAAAACCATTGCAACTTTTGGCTCGAACGTCAGATTGTCATGAAATTTTTGAAGCTAGCTCAATTAAAATTAGTTCTTCAGGCAAAAAAAATCCATTCTGTATTTGCAGCGCCATCTAAATGTTATATCATGAACTTTTCAGCCCACCGATGGAATTTTATTTCATTACTAGCTGGCCCGGCGAACTTTGTACCGCCTGAATTATACTTAAAAGTTGTATAAACTTACCATTCCTTTTTTTCAAGGAGGAAAAAAATTAGGGAAAATTAAAGTTCAAAATATACAGAATTTTAATAATTTTGTAATTCACATGGAAAGAATTCTCTTTATTCAAGCGGTAACTAATTGTTGAACTTGAACATATAACTTTTTGTTTTTAATTGTTGTACAGTTCTCTTTTTGCAGTACCTCATGTGACTGTGAACAGCAGGAGTATAATCCATATTATACCTTTCCTCTTAAATGAATCAAAATGTCAAGAATATGAACAAAAATTATTCGTTTAATGAACTATCGACTATTAACACAGCCCGTCGACCAGAATTGAAAATCAGTCATTTGTTGATAGCCCAACCTGAAGTGGCAAAAACAAAACTTTTCTTATATTCTCAAAATCTAATCAGTGGTCACACCATTATTTTAGATTCTCTAATGAGAATCGCGCTGCTCCACCAAGAGAGATTGACAGCTCATATCCATGAAATAATTTCAATGGATATGATCTGTCAATCTCTCTTCAATTTGTTCAATTTAGTTGACGATATTAAGCTCGTTAGAAGACAAATCGAGATGTTAAAATGTCGATAGTACGATCGACACGGCAAAATTATCAACACTGTGAATTATGTTGATGAACTCATATTCAAATTTATTGATGGTCATTCGACCAGATCAGATTAGGCAACCCATGAAATATTATTGTATATCATAAGTGAGAGCCCGATGAGCAAACGTTTCAAAATTATTGACGCTGTGCGAACAGAAACACGAATATAATATGTCAATTACTAATTATGGGCAATTTTGGATTCAGTTATTTCCGCAAATATATCTATTACGCAAACAGAAATTCGAAAGCATTTCAAAAATAAAGAAAAAAGATGGAGATGGCCAACTCACGTTTGAAACTGATCGTCAAAATCAGATACTTGATCTTTCGGTAAAAATTCACTGTTCCACCAACTTGAGATGAGTTTATCCGCTTTTTGATCTGGCAATAGACTTCCATGTTACCATGAGTTCTATGCGAATCACATACCGCCATCTAACAGCAGTAATATCAACCTACGACTACGTACAATGACTTGTCTATTCACTGTACGACTACGCATCAACGGTAGCGACACCTAGTGGCCTTATTCAAAAGAAGGAAAAGCATTTCCTGCATAAGTAAAACTTTCATCAATTTTTTCGAAGTTTTATTGTATTTTATAATAACGAGACTGAAGACGATTCCATAAATGAAGTTTTATAACAAACAGTCCATCCGATCTCTAGTTATAAATGGTGTAACCAACATCTTTCTTTTATATATATGTATATAGATTGTTGGAACAGAATATTCAATTCTATGACCACAGTTCCTCATATTTTTTTCCTGAAACATTCGATGTTTTCAATGCTTCCTCGAAAGTTTTCAAAGATCAGTTGATGAGATAACCTTAAAGTATGCCACAGAAAAGTCTTGTGACTCGTATTTTTCAACACATTTCCTGGTATATCCCTTTTTCGAATTCAAATCGATAACACAAACCTCCTTCAATCCGGCTATGTGTAAGGATCCCCTTTCATTCGTTCATTTACAAATTTCGTTCCTTCATCCCGTCCGTATTTTGCATAAATTCGACGCCGAAAACATCTGAGGATCTGACGAAAATGAAAACAAAAGCGGGCTCCACCGAAACAATCGAGTAATTCGAAATGCGATGGAACTGACGCCGCTGTCGATGCGAATTTGTTTCCCTGGGCGATTTGTTCCATTTTGGAGCTTCCCCTGATAGTCAATTGAAGAAATAAACCCCCAGCTCTCTTCGTTGGCCCGCGTTTTACATTGTCGATACAGAGGCGTGCGTCTATTTCATCGATCAAATTCCTTCGTTATTTTTCATGTAGTACAACAATCTCGAAATCGTGACTCCAACAAGAAAAAGAGTCGAATTTCTGTGTTCAATACGCTCTGTGATCTAAAGCCTCCGACTGAACCAGGCCAGGGATCTTTTCTTTATATTATATCCGTTATTCAAGTTTAAGATCGAGTTTTGATGAATACGTAATTATAATAGTGCCCATCCACGGGGGACACCGAATCGGAAACATTGTGTCCCGATCTGCAATAAATCATGGCCAATAAAATGTGCCGCTTGGGTTTTGACAAGAGGTAGACTGATTATGTTGCTAGAATTTGCCAGCGTTGCCACTTCTACGGAATTCAGAACGCAGTATCTACGAAACGTACGATTTTGTTCGGTATCGAAAGGAAGTACATATTATGAAATCAATTTATGCTGGTATTTCCCTGAAAATTGTTTCCAAATATTAGAAACGAAGATATTCATTTATATTTTGCGTTATTCCAAAGCGGGTAGTTGCAATTTTTTGCTGTTTCGCTGAGTGGACTATGCCATAAAAACCAGATCAATTATGTTCTTGTTTCATCAGTCCAGTGTAGGGGTCCATTTTTATTGAATTTAAGAAAATGAGGAAGCTATCAGTAAGGAGGCTGGAGAAAGACTGAGTATAAAATTAATAGATAATTCTTAGCGGAAATCACAGATGCAAACACAACAAAATCTTGATTACCCAAATTCGACCGTCTTCTCATAATAATAAGAGTGAAAATAGCGTACCTACCTGTACAAGCACCACCAGTCTAGGTACAAAGGGTGCGAAATGTAAACAGATGTTTTTTGTGACATCTAATGCCAGCATAACCAATTTGGCAAAACTGATAAGAATTCAACTACCTGGTGCAATAATATTCAACAAAATCGGAGATGCCGTTGAAACTTTCTGAATTCCCTAATTCTACGGAAATTTTCGTAGAAGTGACTGACACAACTGCAAAAATTCCGATGTTCTTCATGGGAACTGATAGCATCTGCAATGGCACGCGCCGGATTTTATGGCCCTTTATTATCTTTGCCGCTTGTGTCCGGTTCGGTTGCCTCGTGAGTGGAGACCATAAGACGTCTAGGTAGAAAGTAAAACGTTTCTTAGATATCTGATAGGAAAATGACTATAAACTTACATTAAATGAAATCGTTTACTTTGAATTACGCGGATGTATTGATATCTAGTTAGTCTAGACCAGTTCCATGCATAAACAAAATATTGCGATACCATATCAACGAACAATAACTTATTAGAAGTGTCAGTGTAGAGTTCGACGACAAAAAAGTGAACCAGAGGTACGCAATAAATTAAAAAAAAAGATGTCCACCGAAAACGTAAAAATCGAAAAATTGGAGTATCGAGCCAACATCAAGTAACTGTATTCAAAAGGGTTAAGAGGTAAGCAGATTTACGAAGATATGCTTGATACCCTTGGTAATCAATGTCCTTCGTATGCGACCTTGAAAAATTGGACTGCAAGCTTCAAAAGACGTAAATTTTCCATTGAAGATGATGACCGATCGAGAAGGCCAGTTTCTGTGTCAGTCCCCGAAAATATCGATGCAGTTCATGACATGATTTTATCAGACCGTCGAATTGGGCTAAAACAGATATCTGAAGCACTGAAGATTTCATACGAGCGCGTTCAATTCGGACATGAGAAAAATTTCTGCAAAATGGATCCCCAAATGTTTGAATGTTGACCAAAAGCGTGCAAGCTAGAAGCATCGCGTTCGATCTATGCTCGATTTGAAAACGATGTACTCTCTGTATAAAAAGTACCCGGAAAATGTTATTTAAATGAACCGCCAAAAAGGAATCGGTAATTTTTTTTTTCTTAAAGTTGGTAGGACCTTCCTTTATTACCAAGCCAAATTTGAGCGCGATCTGTCAACTAGTGTGTTTACAACAGCTGTCAGTATCAGTCGACCTCAAAAGTGCTCTGCGAATTTTACAATGGAAAAAATAGTTGATCAAAGAGTTTGCCTCAAATTTTGTCTTGCAAACGAATTTTCTTGTGCCGATTCATTGAAAATGTTAAAAAAAGCCTTTGGTGATAATTGTATGTCAAAAACACAAGCATACGATTGGTACAAATCATTCAAAGACGGTCCGAAAAAACCACGTCAAAGTCGATCGAAAATTAAAGTTTTGCTCACTGTTTTCTTCGATTATCGTGGTGTTGTGCACTCAGAATTTCTTCCTGAAGGACAGACAGTGAATAAGGAGTATTACTTGGGTGTATTGAAGCGTTTGCGTGAGAATGTTCGTCGTAAACGGCCAGATTTATGGAAAGACAATTCGTGGATTTTGCATGATTATAACGCGCCGTCGCACCGAGCCATAATTATTAAGGAATACAAGACCAAAATCTCAATAAATACCATCGAACAACCGCCGTATTCACCTGACTTAGCTCCGTGCGACTTTTTTCTATTCCCGAGACTCAAATTGCCCCTACGTGGAACGCGTTTTGAGTCCATTGAAGCCATCAAAACAAATTCGCAACGAGAACTGAAGGCCATACCTTTGGCGGCGTATGAGCGGTGCATGGAAAAGTGGGTTCGCCGATATCATAGTTGTATTGTAAGCAATGGGGACTATTTTGAAGGAGACAAAATAAATATTGATGATTAAATTTAAATTTATGTGTTTTTTTTTACAATTCCGGGTACTTTTTATACAGAAGGTAGACTTCTTAAACCGAATTGTTTATGGATGAGACTTGGGTACGTTTCTACGATTCAGAAACAAAGCAACAATCGATGGTATGGCGACACTCTGGTTCTCCAAGACCTAAGAAGTTTTGTGTCCAAAAATTTGCTGGAAAAGTTCTTGCTTCAGTTTTTTGGTATTGCCATGGAGTAATCATGATTGATTTTTTTGAATGAGGGTAGAACAATAACTGGAGATTACTATTGGACATTACTGACCACTCTAAAGGAAAAAATTAAAGAGAAAAGACGCGGAAAGCTACCCAAAGGTATTTTGTTTTTACAGCACAACGCCCCAGTACACAAATCTCATGTTGCCATGCAAAAAATTCGTGATTCAGCGTTAGAATTACTTGAACACCTTCCTTATTCACCAGATTTGGCTCCGTCCGACTATCATCTCTTTTCTCAACTGAAAAAAGTTTAAAAGGTCGTGAATTTTCTTCCAACGAGGAGGTAATAAAAGCTGTGGAGGACTGGTTTGCAGAGCAAGAAGAAAATTTTTTTTTAAAGGTCTAGAGACGTTACAGGTTTGCTGTAATGAATATATTATACAGTGCTAGTCAAAAGTCCCCTCCCCCCCCTCGTATCTTTTGAACGGGTATACTTATAATAATGAAATTTGGAGGGTGGAAATAAACGGATGTAGGCTTCTCAACTGGTCATAACAGGTGACGCAATAGTCATAAATGACGTCACAAGGCCACTGTGACCAATAATTTCAAATGGGACCCTATGGCAAGTGACAGCTCGTTTGAAAGGTATTGAAAATACCTATTCAGGCATACCAATTTTGTTTGGGTTTCGGCTGATTTTGATTGATAAATTGAAGAAATACGAAAATTATTATTGGTCACAGTGGCCTTGTGACGTCATTTATGACTATGCGCACCTGTTATTACCAGTTGAGAAGCCTACATCCGTTTATTTCCACCCTCCAAATTTCATTATTATAAGTATACCCGTTCAAAAGATACGAGGGGGGAGGGGACTTTTGACTAGCACCGTATATTCTTATGAAATGGAGCTGTACAGATTTGATTCCAAATATGGCATGTGTCTCGAAAAGGCAACAAGGAACAGATCATTCAAACAAACATATTGATCCATTCCCCGCTCCTAATCTCAGTATTAGCAGAGGAATGTCAAACGGGGCACCATACAGTTCTGCGTATGATGCAAGAGCACAGATGAAAACCTCAGCAAAAACTCTGTCTCCCCGTATAAGTGTAGGGATATTGGATTTGTGTACAAATATTCATATTGGAGGGCATCTTCTTCGAATGTAAATCCTTCTTCATTTCTTCAAAGGGGTTGACAAAGCATTTTTAAATAATCTGAAACAAAAACCAAAGAGAGAAAAAAGGAAAAGCAAAATCCACTAATATATTCAAATTGTTTTGAAGGTACCAACCCATCTCAAAAATGAATCGGATACCGAATGAATAGAGTTGAAACCATCTGGAAATTTATATATTGGACAATTATTGACCAAATGGTCAATAGTTTGCTCTTCATGCCCACACTCACATCTCGGGCTATCAATAGCATTCCATTTGAAGAGCATACTATTACAACGTCCATGACCTGTCCTAAGACGATTCAGAAGACACCAATTTTTCCTAGACAGATGAATTCAATTAAGAGGAGAATATGTTGAGTTATAAAATATTTTCTCTATTTCAGTATCGTAATGAGTTCATTACAGTACTAAAAACAGTGCTGTAATGAATTCATTACAGCATCGTTTTCAGTTACATTTTTCGTTTTGTGTTTGTCAGCAATGACTTCCGATCCTTTTAAATTTCAGCAGACGTCAATTTGGAAATGTAAATTTTCGTGTTTCCTAACATTCACACCAACTGCCAAGATACAATATGAAAGTCACTAGGACCTATAATTTGAATTTTTTCGTTGAATTCCACAAAATTTGAGTGAAATAGAGAAAATATCGTCTAATACTCGTTGCAGAATGCAATTCCAATACTCATGCCTTAGAAAACGAGCGACGAAGGAGCGAATACGAATACATACGAATTTCGCATTCGTATTGGAATGGGAGCCCATTCTGAAACGAGTTTTAGAATATACTATTGACATTGAAATTTTGTTTGGTTCAATGGTAGGCTAAGAATTGTTCAATATATCCTGGTATAACAACAAAAATATATATTAAACACACTTTCACTGAAATTATTATGAACATGCAGTGGGTCGTCGACTACGCCACTGGCGCCTTTTCTCATTCGCGTACGTCGGTAGCTCTAGTCCCAATTAGGGCCCATATTATTATATTGTTTTCGCCTGGTTGTCGATATCTCGGTAGCTTCCAGCTATTTTAAATACCCCGAACTATATAAGCCTTCTAGTTCGTTCGTTGGCAGTTCATTGCGGATATTACCTCCATTTGAATTTATGCATAGTCATGGTTCTTCTTCGCTGAAGGCCAGATTTCTTACAGTGAGGCGGAGAGAAGCTGGGGCTAAGGGGGGATACATCGATTTTCGAGATGAGTGTGGATGAAATTCTTGAGAGGGGATGATTTGTAACTGGATTATCTTTACATAATCACGTTTAAGATACATTGCTTGTAGGAAAAAATGGGAAATGAACAGTATCTCATCGGGAATATTGGATACAATTTCTACAAGTGGGAATGAGCGTAATATACACTGCGCAAAAAAATTAACGCACATTCTAAAAATATCAATTTTAATGAAAGTTTACTCTACATTGACTTTATAACTTATTTTTTATGTTCTCTCGGGAAGGTTTTGAACGAAATAAGACACATTAAATGGAAGAAAAATTCAGGATTTCACCGAATCTTATGTGAAAGAAGAGATGAACAATTTTCAAAATACTGAAATGATGATAAGTGATTTAATACTTGGTATTTCCACCCCTTGCGTTAATTACAGCTCGGCAACGACGTGATCTTAAAATGTTCTGATCTAATCCTTCCCAGATTTCTCCGAGTTGGAATCCTAAGTCATTAAGAGTAGCTGGATGATTTTCTGAACTTCTCAGCCTTCTATTGAGGTTGTCCCAAACCTGCTCAATCGGATTGTGATCTGTACTTCTTGCTGGCCATTCCATTCCAGAGACCTCAACCTCTTCAAGGTACTCCTGAACGATGGATTCTGGCATTATCGTCCATAAAAATGAAATTTTCACCAATGTATGGGGCAAATGGCACTACATGCTCTTCAAGAATGTTCCTTATATACTTATCAGCATTCATAGCTCCATTATCAACGACCACTATGTCTGTGCGAGCAGTGAAAGATATTCCACCCCATACCATAATCGATCCTCCCCCGAATCCAGTAGTATTCAGGAAATTGCACCGAGCATATGTGGACGTCTGTATACAAGGGAACGTCGATCACAATGGTGGAGGCAGAATCAGACTCATCTGTGAAGAGAACTCTTTTCCAATCGGCCTCTTCCCAATGGATATGCTCTCTCGCAAAATCCAAACGCGCCCTTCAATGGGCTGGGGTAAGAGCTGGGCCTCTTGCCGCGACACGAGGCCTTAAATCATATTCTCTGAGGCGATTTCTTATTGTCTGAGTGCTAATTTGCACCTCATGAGTTTTTTGCTCAAGCTGATTTTGAAGGAGGCGAGCGCTTGCAAACCGTTGTCTCAACGAAGAAACTCTCAAGTAACGTTCTTGAATGGCAGTTGTTACCCGTGGTCTACCCTGTCCTGGTCTTCGGACATTCATATCTGTCTCCCTGAATCGCTGCAACATTCTGGACACACTTGTATGGGAAACTCCAAAACTTTCTGCAATTCTTGTGTATGTCCACCCTTCTTCTCGCAAAATTACCGCTTGGGCACATTCCTCTTGGGTCAAATTGCGTGTTTCGCGTTGCATAGCGATCGAGTGTAGAAAATCAAACGAAAGAAAAACTATTGATCACTAGAATTGATCGAGAACAACTGATTTAAGAATGGAGCCAATACATTCAAAATCTGATAAAATCATCTTTTTTTATTCCTGCTGGGAGATAACATCTGTATTGAAGAAAAACGTTGAAAGTGGATAACATATGCATGCATAATTCTGACAAAAATAATTATCATTGAGAACACCTTCAGTTGTAGAATGAGATTTCCATAACGTGCGTTAATTTTATTGCGCAGTGTAGTTATACATAGTTAGACTTCTGACATTATCAAAACCTTCGTTAATTCATTAACAGTATAACAGTAACCTCCACGTGCTCGTCGTGCCTTCGGGTATGAGTCTCTCGAAGGTGCCGCACTAGAAGAATAAGAACCTCCACATGCTTCCCCATGGATGTTTGCTGTCGAGTGTCAAGGTATATGACTGGAAGTTTTCTATTTCGAGAGCATGGAATCACTCAGTGGGATATTGATAAGCCTAATGCTAAGCGACATTGCTCGACAATTATAAGGCGCTCCGATTCCTACTAAATCCCACAAGGTGCTATCCAATCTACTTCCACCTATCAAGACTTTGTCAGCAGCATATCCTATACAATCGATGGCAAGCAGCGTGATCGAAACCACTTCTAAAAAACTGCACTTACTGTATACACTGAAAAATCTTAATTTCAGTCCAAACGAAGATTGCGAAAAAATACATCTCCTCCCCCCGTATTTTCCATTCCATTTCCCCGGCGTTTTTCCGAACGTTATACGTCTGACAATTACGAGGACGTCAGCGACATCTACTCCGGAATAATTGGAAACAACTTCTGCCCGTTCAATCTCCATATCTAATTGAATTTTAATTTACGATCCGTCGGATGGACCGACGTGGAAAATCGGCGGAAAATCGGGAACTGGAAAGAGGAGAAGCCGACGATATTTTTAAGATCCGTTTCTCTCGGTCGCGCACGGATTCGCGGGCACGATAAGCTGCTACGGTTCGGTTTGATTAGGTTATTCATGAGACGGTGGCGAAGAAGAAGATGGACGGAGTGATTGAAATCGTTCATTTTCTTTGCGGATTGACGGGAAAGTTTATGGGAAATTCGCCAATGGGATCTGGAGAGATTCGTTGCTTCTCATCGCAGGATATTGGGTTGTATAATGTCCTGTAAACTACCCATAAGAACTTTTGTAATCTTCTGCTGTTAACTATACCAGAGCTCTCTTGGAAAGAAGAATGGACTGCTGTAATGATTCCTTATAACCGCGAGAATTGAGAAAAAATTATTTATGAAACATACTAACTGACAAAGAAACTGCAACACCCAGAAAAAGCTGTTTAAATTCAAATTTATTTTGGTGAAACATAGATACTGGATAGTATAGCAAAGAGTAAATGATTAAATTTGGAGAAAAAATTGTGATTTTTTCATTGAACATTTTTTGTTACTCGAATATTGTAGTCGTTTTCTGCAAATTTTTTGAATTTGACAACAAACCAGCTGTTCGAGGAGATCCAAAGTCGATGTTTAGTTGTTAAAATGCCTAGAGCATGTGTACGCGGAATTTATCGCAAGTGAATTTGAAACAGGTCGAATTATTGGTCTGCGGAAGGCGTGGTTATCATTTCGACAAAGCGTTAACCGTACGAACAGAAATCCAACTACTGCTATGAGAAGTTGTCGAGCGTGGTTTGATAATGCCCAAAATCGAAGAAGAGTAGGCACCGGTCGTCGAAGAGCACAAATGAAGTTCAAGATGTCTGATATTTATGGCCATTAGAGATCGATTTGCGACAACTCGAGTTTTGGCTGATGAGTGGTTAGGAGAACAAGGCCATCCTGTAACTGTCCGAACGGTTTACCGCCGGATAAGTTCTTTTGGACTGCAGCATTATCGACCTCTCCTTGTGTTACCTGTGACGGTTGAGCATCGCCGGCAACGGTTACAGTGGTGCAGAGAACGTCTACATTGAATGTGGAATGGCATCAGGACATCAGGTCGTCTTCTCTGATGAATCTCGATTCTCCTTGGGTGCAGATGATGGCCGAAGAATGGTCAGATGACGTCAGGGAGAAAGACGTGAATCTCAGTTTGATGTTGAGCGTCATGTACACAAGACATTAGGCGTTATGGAATAGGGTGCTATTGCACATGCAAGTCGGTCACCTTTAGTATTTTTTCGAGGTAACATGACAGCGCTGCGTTACCTGCAAGAAATAGTGGAGCCATTTGTTCTCCCTCACCTAAACTAGCTCGAGAATCCAATATTCCAGCAAGATAATGCCCGACCTCATTTTGTCAGAGTTAGTTTAAACTTTTTGAAGCGACCCATGTGAATATTTTGCCAATGGCCGCCCAGATCTCCCGATCTTCCGCCCATAGAACATGTTTGGGACATCAGAAGGTTTGGACATTTACGCCAGCCTCCACGGACTTTGGCGGCTCTGAGACATGAAGTACAGGTAGCTTGGGAAAGTATCCCTCAAGAAGAAATTGACCATCTTATTGCATCAATGCCTAGACGTTTTGGGGGGTGTATATGTAAACGCGGTGGACAAACACATTATTAACAAATTTATTGAAAAAAAATTGCAAACCCATCGTTTTTTCTCCAAATTTTAATCATCAACTTCTGGTTATACTATCTATGTTTCACCAAAAAAATTTAAAATTCAAGCAGCTCCTTCTGGGTATTGCAGTTTAGTGGTCAGTTGGTAAAGAAACAATACAACTTACGGTAGGTCAGACTTGAAGAGTCGTATCTGCTGGTCTTCTTGTCTTGTAGAAGTTTTGAGTAGAGCCTTTATTTCACGGAACGAATTCACTTTCTTTGAAACGAAACTTATGGGTTTCGGCGTAGGAAAGAATATGAGGTGAGTTGTGGCGAACTGAAGGCTGTTGCTGGAGAAGTAGCAGAAGAAGTCTTGAGCAGGTAGAAATGTTTCGTGGTATCCTGGTTGATTCAAGACCATAGAACCGAGGAGAGTGGGAACCACTGATTTCCTGGTCAAAATATGAATTTGGGCATTTGCATTCTGTATGGAACACCTATGAGAGTGCCACTTTGTTGCCTCTGGAAAGTTGCTTGAGGTATTGCTGCATTCCCGGCGTTGTCAGTTAGATTTTGGACTTCTTAGTACTGACTGTCTGTTTCAATATTCATGTTCGCATCTTTGTGCTTTATTCCAACCACTCTTGGATGCACGCATCAACAACCTTTTTTCTGCCAGTACAACGCAGGTTTTTTGTCTTTTTCGTACGGAAAGCCTCAGTTTAGGACCATCCTCGAGAATATATTGAAAAATTCTTAGCCTACTACAGAACCAAATAAAATTTCAATGTCAAAATAATTTATTACTCAACATATTCTCCTCTTAATTGAATACATTTATTACAGCGAACCTGCAACTTCTCTAGACCTTTCAAAAAATGTTTTTTTTGCTCTGCAAACCAGTCCTCCACAGCTTTAATTACCTCCTCGTTGGAAGAAAATTTACGACCTTTTAAACTTTTTTTCAGTTGAGGAAAGAGATGATAGTCGGACGGAGCCAAATCTGGTGAATGAGGGGGGTGTTCTAGTAATTCTAACCCTGAATCACGAATTTTTTGCATGGCAACATGAGATTTGTGTACTGGGGCGTTGTCTTGAAAAAACAAAATCCCTTTGGATAGCTTTCCGCGTCTTTTCTCTTTAATTTTTTCCCGTAGAGTGGTCAGTAATGTCGAATAGTAATCTCCAGTTATTGTTCTACCCTTATCCAAAAAACCAATCATGATTACTCCCTGGCAAGCCCAAAAAACTGAAGCAAAAACTTTTCCAGCAGATTTTTGGATACGAATCTTCTTAGGTCTTGGAGAACCAGAGTGTCGCCATTCCATCGATTTTTGCTTTGTTTCTGGATCGTAGAAATGTACCCAAGTCTCATCCATGGTAACAATTCGGTTTAAGAAGTCTTCATCGTTTTCAAATCGAGCACAGATCGAACGCGATGCTTCTATCCTTTAAAGCTTTTGGTCAACATTCTAACATTTGGGGATCCATTTTGCAGAAATTTTTCTCATGTCCAAATTGACGTGATCTATATGATGAACGCGTTCGTATGAAATCTACAGTGCTTCAGATATCCGTTTTAGCCCAATTCGACGGTCTGATAAAATCATGTCATGAACTGCATCGTTATTTTCGGGGAATGACACAGAAACTTACCTTCCCGATCGGTCATCATCTTCAATGGAAAATTTACCTCTTTTGAAGCTTGCAGTCCAATTATTCACGGTCGCATACAAAGGACATCGATCACCAAGGGTATTAAGCATATCTTCGTAAATCTGCTACTATTAACCCTTTTAAATACAGGTACTGGATGATGGCTCGATACTCGTTTTTTTTCGATTTTTACAATTTAGGTGAACATCTTTTTTTTATTTATTGCGTAACTCTGGTTTACTTTTTCGACGTCAAACTCTACACTGACACTTCTAATAAGTTATTGTTCGTTGATATGGTATCGCAATATTTTGTTTATGCATGGAACTGGTCTAGGCTAACTAGATGTCAATACGTCCTCTTCCTCATATGCCTGTTCTCTCAGCAGATTTTGATCCATCTGTGTACCATATATCATAGACTCTTTGTCTATTCGATTTATATGGTGCACTGCACTTTGACAGTCACGTGTGTCCGTTGCAAAGGGTGTTTCGAAATCAAGTAGTTGGCATTACGTCAGAGGGTTCTGTCAAGAGGTTCCAGTCTATTTCAATCAAGATCTTTGTATGTTCCACCCAGTTATCAGATAGAGGCTTGCTTGAGGTTATGCGAGCATCTCTTCCTTACTTGAAGATCCAGGAGAGGACCTCTAGCGCTGCTGTGGGAGTCGTATTGCCGACTCCTAATAATACACCGTTGCAAGGTCTGCAAACGATTGCGTATGGTAACTCTCCTGAGTTTGTATGCCTTGCCAGAGACGCATTGGTGACAATCAGCCGTACTACCAGTACCAGAGTACCATGTCTTGTCTTAGTGCCCTAGTCCTTCCAAACAGCCTTCAGCATTACCATAAGGCCGCTTAGAGCGCTCTATACTCCACCGTGTGATTCTATTCAATCTGTATGAGCCCTCAGCAAGTTTCTGACCATTATTGACAAAAGAGCATTCGTTCCATGACCAAACCCCATAAGTATCAATCAAACAACGCGAACCACCCACCTCAACATCGGGTAGGCCGTAACTTCCAGCCAGATTCTCGTATTAATTTTCCGATAACGGAATAAATCAAAATGTAAACAACCGAACCGAACGCGAGATTGGAAATGAAAAATTGCGGTCGTTCTCACCCTCGCACTTTTAACCGGCCAAAGATTCGAACCCGCAGATTGCGGGTGTATAATTTTAATCGCGTGATGCCGACCGTCCAAACAGTCCTCGACAAGACGGCCGTTCTTCCGAAAATTTCCCGGAGACCGTCCGAGATCTCTCGTATGTGATGTATACGGAACCCTTCATGGCGACAACTCATACAACTTAATTTATTTTCCGATTTAAATAATATGCAAACAGGTTAAACGACGCAATTGCATGATGCTGACTTATTATACCAATATGAGAACGGTATTAGAAGCGGAGTCCGACCTCGTAAATTTTTTTAATAATAGCGTACCGATGAAATACCGATATATTACGCATTAATTACACGGTAAAAATAGAAAAATTCAAATTTACAACGTGCCCTCATACGGCTTGACTGCCCGATGTGCGGTGGGGTGCTTGAATTATGTTCACTTGGACGTGAACAAATCGGACTTTGATGGTAATCGATTCGAGGAGGTTAATGGGAAACCCTTGGGAAAGGAGTTGCACCTTGCTCAGTTGGTGAGACCACAAGCATTGCAGGAAGCAGAAGAAAAAACGGAAATTATTATCTCAAATGCAGCTTGTACGTGTCAAAATTGTCGTAGTGAAGGGTTTTCCCATCAGAGGTGTTATTTTGACATTCATAAAAAAATGCCATTTTTTTATCAAGGGTTTTATTCTTTACATCACTTACTTGTTCCAACAGCTCAAATTTCTCCACCAACTTCAGTATTGCGGTTCGACAAGGTGCTTAACAGCGATCCAAAATTGTTCGAGATTTACGAACCGTCTCTGCCAAATTTTCACCATTTTTATACAGGGTCTTTCACGAGGAACCTCACCCATATTTATACGGGAAACTACTGAACGTATTTTCATGAAATTCAGCACTTATAAGTATTTCACGATGCTGATGAAATCTAAAATATTTTCAAGGCATGAGCACCTCCGGTTTTTCCGGAAATGACGTCAACTTCCGTTTTTCAAATTAGAACACCATTTTTTTATTGCAGAAATAGATTCCTTAGAAAATTTCAAGTTATTTTGATGTAACATTTTTCAGTTTTGGTTGGAAAATTCTCTCTGAGCGGGAAAATTCGAAAAAAAAATCGAAAATAGAGCTCCGCTGAAACAAGAATAACTTCGAGGTTTTTGGATGGAAAATTTTCATTTTTGGGATTTTTCAAGACGTAAGATTGATGTATCCACTTTAAAAATCGAAATCGCGATTCATGATACAGGGGGTGAAAAAATCGCTTTCAATGTTAGGGATGACAAAATCGTGAAAAATCAATTTTTTCAAATTAGAACCCCATTTTTTTATGGCAGATATTGAATCTACGTTGAAAAATAATGTGAGTGTATGCATCACACCCTTGCCCTAAAATGGATATTTTCTGAGTTATTCACAAAAACTGTTTTTCGTCTAGAATTTTCAGCTATTTCTTTTCCCTTCACGCCAAAAAGATGAAATTTTCAGGAACTGTTATTTGAACCATGCTGTAGATTTTTCACCCCTTCTTGAAACCGACTTCAAGTTACTATTAGGAGAACCATGGCAAACTCTCGCAGTTATAACTAGAGAAGATGCTCAAAGTTTTGACCGTTAATTTAAAGACATTTATTTATACGTCTCAGGAATGCTTCGTGCGTTGCTCTTCTTATTTCATCGGGAGAAAGAGATCTGCAAAAGTGTTTAAAAACCAAATTAAGTTTCAAAACTATGAATCTAAAAATCTAAACAAACCTGAACGCATTTCTGACTCGTTCTATGCAGTCCTCATTATCAGTCAGGGGAGTTGAGTAGACAATATTTTTTATCCTACCCCAAACATAATAGTCTAAAGGAGTTAAATCGGGAGAACGTGGTGGCCAAAGATGTGGACCATTGTTCGCCAACCATCGATCTTCAAATAGCCTGTAGAGGATATTTGACACATTGAGTGAATTGTGTGGAGGCGCGCCATCTTGTTGATACCATAAGTCATTATGGTTCTGTACTAGCGGCTCAATTATTTGAGTCAATATGTCAGAATATCTATCTCCTAAGGGAGAGATCAATCTCGGCATCTTTGAGAGAATTTTGAGGATTCACACGAAAATATGCAAGAACTGTAATTTCGTTGTTCTCATCTTCTACTACACTTTTTTCTCTATGTATAGTTTTCTTAACGAAAGATCCGACATTTCTCAAGTTTGTCATGGTTCTGTTAATTGTATCTCTCGTTGGTCTGGGTCGGTCAGGAAACCTCTCAATGAACAGTCGAATCATTCTATCTACAACTTTATTACATTCTCCATGTAGTAGAATGAGATTTAAATAATCTTCATTGGTGAAATTAGGCATAGTGATCGATTTTATAACTTAATACGAATTATCACCAAATTAATAGTAAACACAAAATGCCACTGAATAAAGAGGAATTTGGCAGATGTAATTAATGATATCTATCATTAAAAAAAAAGAATGTAAAACATGGTAAGTTTTTGCATATGGTTCATAAGGAATTATTTATTTATCACTGGAGAGAAAACCGATGGCCGATTAGTTGAAATCAAGAGGTTTCCGATACAAATTCGAATCCAAATTCGCCATCTATTTAGGAACAACCTGTAACTTTTTTCTCTTGCATATTAGGGTAGTGAAATCTACAGCATGGTTCAAATAACAGTTCCTGAAAATTTCATCTTTTTGGCGTGAAGGGAAAAGAAATAGCTGAAAATTCAAGACGAAAAACAGTTTTTTGTGAATAACTCAGAAAATATCCATTTAAGGGCAAGGGTGTTGCATACACTCACATTATTTTTTAACGTAGATTCAATATCTGCCATAAAAAAATGGGGTTCTAATTTGAAAAAATTGATTTTTCACGATTTTGTCATCCCTAACTTTGAAAGCGATTTTTGCACCCCCTGTATCATGAATCGCGATTTCGATTTTCAAAGTGGATACATCAATCTTACATCTTGAAAAATCCCAAAAATGAAAATTTTCCATCCAAAAACCTCGAAGTTATTCTTGTTTCAGCGGAGCTCTATTTTCGATTTTTTTTTCGAATTTTCCCGCTCAGAGAGAATTTTCCAACCAAAACTGAAAAATGTTACATCAAAATAACTTGAAATTCTCTAAGGAATCTATTTCTGCAATAAAAAAATGGTGTTCTAATTTGAAAAACGGAAATTGACGTCATTTCCGGAAAAATGGGAGGTGCTCATGCCTTGAAAATATTTTAGATTTCATCAGCATCGTGAAATACTTAAAAGTGCTGAATTTCATGAAAATACGTTCAGTAGTTTCCCGTATAAATATGGGTGAGGTTCCTCGTGAAAGACCCTGTAGTGAATTTTAATCATTTCATTGCGTTGTTGAAGCGCCTATCGTTCCAATTTCATTAATGGCGTAGTTTCTACTTGTCAAATGTGCAAAAGTCCAAAAATGACAGCTTCAAAAGTGACATCTACCGGAATAGCAGACGATTCAGAATAACACCACTTATTGGAAAACCCTTTAGCATTTAATCCCATGTAATTTTTCCAAGAAAGCTTATTGCCAATAGTCATACCTAACATTGAAAGGGATGACTTCGAAAGTTTGGTTGCCCCTGATAATCTTATATTGGGTATAGTGAAATCAGCCTTTCTAGATAAAATACTTGCATTGAATTCTACCAAATTATTGCATCCCCATTCAAGAATTGTTGCCAAGTCCATATTTCTATTATCAATAATTGTTCTTCGTACGTTCATGATTTGGCTGGCTTGTGTTGGAGCCCTGGAAAAGAAGATGGTATGGATGGTACTATAATCTGCGAAACAGTGCACAGCAAATCGTTGACTTGTTTTCAGCCTAACCTAACCTAATTTTTTTCTTATCTGTTTCAACTCTTCTTTGCTCATTTGCTCTGCTTGAAACTTTTTTCTGTCCTCTTTTCGGTGAAATGGTATACCGTCCTGGTTTACCTACTCTATTTACTTTTATAACTTATGCCGGTTGGCCAAGATTTAGGTTCATCAAGTTTTTTTACATAAAGCTGAAGCTTTAACTGTGACCCAGATTTCGTTCTACTTACTACTACATTTTCATTCTGGAGTATGTCAAAATGTGCAAAAAAGTATCTAAGTGTCTTCTGTATTAGGCTCATTGCTTGAGAATTTTGAAAAGTGGGAAATTCCATAGGTCCGTCTGATCGTTTGAACTATCATCAAGTAGAGGACTTTTCTGTCCATTTTTCAGTAAAATTTCCACAGTCGATTCTTTTTTTCCGTACAAGAAAATAGCATAATTGAATCTTCCGAAGATGTTCATATACGTGAAATATTTCTCGTATTAAAAGAGAAAAAAGTTTCTTCAACATTCGCCAGGTCTTTGGAATTATTGAATGCACATAATAAACTGCTACACATGAGTTAGGGATATTGACTTAAATTGCAAAAAAAAAAGATTTTTGTGATGAAAATTCATATTATTATGATTTCAAGTCGCAAATTGATTTTAGCCTGTAGGTCTGCAGCGTATACAGGGTGGTTGAGAAAAATCGAGTAAAATAACGAAATTTTAAGACTATCAATACAATGTTTGGCCTCCACGGGCATCAATAACAGCTTGACATCTTCTTTGCATACTACACACGAGGTTGTTGAACATTTCTTGAGGAATTTGGTTCCATAAACGGGGCAGAAGCTCTCTCAGATCATTTAAGGATTCTGGGGTAGGTTGATGATTATCTAATCTTTTTCGGAGCATATTCCATGCAATTCAAATCTGGTGAGTGTGGAGGTATTGGTAAATGTGGAATACCAAGCTCCTCGCGCGCATTCTCAACTATGGCTGCACGGTGCGATCTAGCGTTATTGTCTAGAAATTGGAAAGTTTCACCAATAGCAGCGAGGAAATTTGGCACAACATTGTCAATGACATGCTTCCTATAGTGTAAGGCGGTCATATTCCCAGGACAAATGTGTAGATCTGTGCGCCCGTTGAAACATATCTCGGCCCATACCATAACACTACCCCCTCGGAATGGATGGACTTCTTGGACATAGCGACTATTACGGGGTATGCGTGGGATTGTCCATATCCTTATTCTTCGAGAATCTGAAAACCGTCCATATCTGGATTCATCAGTGAAAAGGACACTACGTCATTGATCGTTCCAATTGATAATTATGTTGCCTTGCCCATTCCAGTCTTTGACCCTTATGGTCACGTGTTAATGGAACTCCTCTTAATGGACGTCTAGAACCTAGATTCACCTCTCTCAAACGTCGTCTGATGGTTTCGATGGAAACTTGGATTCCATCTGCATTTTGAAGAGTATTCCGTAGCATTCTACACGTAGATGTAGATTTTCTTCTCGCCGAAACGGTGATGAAACGATCCTGAGCAGGTGTTGGTTTTCGTCGCCCACCAAGCCTTGGTCTTTCCAACACGGAACCTGTCTCCCTGAACCTATTCCAAAGTCGAGATATCACACTTTGGCTGACTTGGAGCCTTTCCGCTAAAACAACCTGAGTTAGGCCACCCTGTAGCATTCCGATAGCCCTATTAGCCTCCGCGTTTGTTAATTTACGTCTTGGCATTTCCAGAAAACTCGTTTCAAATTTAAGCCGTTGAAAAACTGATTCATTTCAAAATAAGAACATTCATGAAGCATATGCAAAGAACCAAACTTCAGAAAAAAGGCGACCAGATTGACGAAATGTGATACTTTTAACGATTGAATACGATATCCCTAACTCTTGTTGAGCAGTATATTTTGTAAAATTCATTATTTTCCCAAAGTAAATAAACATTTTGATAAACGTTGCTTATTTATCTGACAGGAAAATGACTATAACCTATAATTTTTAAAATATACAAGGTGAAATGAGTCAGAATGTCGTGGTCTACCGAGATATGTATATTCTTTTGTGGTGGGTTAGTGTAGGTGAAGGTTTTTCTCCTGCATCTCGATATTTCTCAAAAGTGATAACCGAAATGACATAAATAGGATTCTTACTCGAAGAACAACAACATTGACGGCTTTCAGCGGATAGTCCGATTCCGCCTTAATCCATCGCCTTAGTTGAGTCTAATAAGCCGTCGAAATCCCATAAATCTAGGAAAATATCAAACCGCGCGTTCTCACATTAATCCGACGAGAGCGTGAAAACCCGTAAGTCCGTCCGACTGTCATTAATTGATTTGCTGGCCCGAGCCGTGGCCGGTGGACCACACGCAGGCATCTCGGCAGCACAAACTTGTGCAGTATCTCGAGAGCCTTCGAAATTAGAAATATGATTTCACATGTTATTTAGACTCCATAAATCAGGATGCGACTCTTCTTCTTCTTCTTCCCGTCTCTCTTTCTCTATCGCTGCCGCGCCGATTTATGCATTTCTGTGTTCCTCCGTGGTTCACGCCGCGGACAGGAACGTACCGGGGTTTTGCTTTCCGATGATTGACATCTGACAAGTTATTCACGTACATACGCCAATATAGGATGATTTTTGAAGAGCTATAGGAAATTGAAAATAAATTAAATCTTTATTTGAATCGATACTACGTTTCATATAATTTTTTGCTACCGAAGTAAGGGTCATGTGGCACTGATGATGGCCAACAAGCCAGAAACCGGTTTGTCATTATCCTGCTGTGGTGGTGACAATTATTTCATGCATTATTTAATAGCCTCACAAAAATAGTCTGAAAGCGTTAAATCTCACGATCTAGGCGGCCTATTGAATTCGGTACGAAATTTAGTCAAAATAGCCCAAAAAGTCGCTTCAGTGAGTCGATGAACTTTGTGAAGGGTCTACATCCCTGAAAAAAGGGAGTCAGAAACGATTTATTTTTCTGACTGATGAAGGGATGTATGAGTGTATAACGAAAAAATTATTAAAAATAATACACGGCGCAAAAAAATTAACGCACATTCTGAAAATCTCAATTTTAATGAGAGTTAACTCTACATTGACTTTATAACTTATTTTTTATGTTCACTCGGGAAGGTGTTGAACGAAAAAAGATACATTAAATGGAAGAAAAATTCAGGATTTCACCGAATCTTATGTGAAAGAAGAGAAATGAACAATTTTCAAAATACTGAAATTCTGATAAGTGATTTAATACTTGGTATTTCCACCCCTTGCGTTACTTCTTACAGCTGGACAACGACGGTTCATACTCAAAATGAGTGATCTTAAAATGTTCTGATCTAATCCTTCCCAGATTTCTCCGAGTTGGATTCCTAAGTCATTAAGAGTAGCTGGATGATTTTCTGAACTTCTCAGCCTTCTATTGAGGTTGTCCCAAACCTGCTCAATCGGATTGAGATCTGCACTTCTTGCTGGCCATTCCATTCGAGAGACTTCAACCTCTTCAAGGTACTCCTGAACGATGCGCGCACGATGGGGTCTGGCATTATCGTCCATAAAAATGAAATTTTCACCAATGTATGGGGCAAATGGCACTACATGCTCTTCAAGAATGTTCCTTATTTACTTATCAGCATTCATAGCTCCATTATCAACGACCACTAGGTCTGTGCGAGCAGTCAAAGATATTCCACCCCATGCCATAATCGATCCTCCCCCGAAACCAGTAGTATTCAGGAAATTGCACTGAGCATTATCTTTCATGTGGACGTCTGTATACAAGGGAACGTCGATCACAATGGTAGAGGCAGAATCTAGATTCATCTGTGAAGAGAACTCTTTCCCAATCGGCCTCTTCCCAATGGATATGCTCTCTCGCAAAATCCAAACGCTCCCTTCGATGGGCTGGGGTAAGAGCTGGGTCTCTTGCCGCGACACGAGGCCTTAATTCATATTCTGAGGCGATTTCTTATTGTCTGAGTGCTAATTTGCACCTCATGAGTTTGGTCAAGCTGATTTTGAAGGAGACGAGCGGTTGCCAACCGTTGTCTCAACGAAGAAACTCTCAAGTAACGTTCTTGAATGGCAGTTGTTACCCGTGGTCTACCCTGTCCTGGTCTTCGGACATTCATACCTGTCTCCCTGAATCGCTGCAACATTCTGGACACAGTTGTATGGGAAACTCCAAACCTTTCTGCAATTCTTGTGTATGTCCACCCTTCTTCTCGCAAAACTACCGCTTGGCACATTCCTCTTGGGTCAAATTGCGTGTTTCGCGTTGCATAGCGATCGAGTGTAGAAAATCAAACGAAAGAAAAACTATTGATCACTAGAATTGATCGAGAACAACTGATTTTAGAATGGAGCCAATACATTAAAAATCTGATAATACATATCATCTTTTTTTATTCCTGCTGGGAGAAAACATCTGTATTGAAGGAAAACGTTGAAAGTGGATAACATATGCATGCATATTTCTGATAAAAATAATTATCATTGAGAACACACCTTCAGTTGTAGAATAAATTTGAGATTTCCATAATGTGCGCTAATTTTTTTGCGCAGTGTATTTTATGAGTATTAAATGAATGAAAAGGATATTCCCCATCATTTTTGGTAATTTTTCTACATTTCCACCATCAAAACGAACAAATAATTTTGTGTTTTTTCATTTCAGTATTGAAGTTTATCATTTAGTTAATTAAACGTCTATCTCCTTTTTCTTTCAGAGTTTACCGTTTTTTTGTAAATAATATTATAACAATATGTTGTTTTCGCGAAATTTATATCCTTGAATTTTTCTATTCGAAATGATAAATATCCATTTTTACCAAAGACATTTTATTAAGGATTTTATTAGCCGTCGATTAGTGAAAATTAATTGTTTCTTACAATTGTGGATTCTTACATGGAATTGAATTTCCTTTAAATGACACGTCCCGCAGATATCTACTTCCAGATGACTGGTGAAGGAAAGAGAGAGTATTATACAGTCAGTGTGAGATCTAGTTCAGGGTAGGATTTCTTGTTAATATTCCTTGCGCCCCAACATTTGTTCTATTAAGCTGAATAATTCAATAAATAAAAATCAATGCACTTCACCGCCATTTGGCGGTAGACGTTTCCTATTTTGAAGGCTGAAGACTCTTAACAGAGCACGCATTTTGATAATAAAATGCAATGATTTGCTACTGAAGATGTTTGACAGTGACACAATACACGAAACGTCCGATAGCTGTCAAAATCAGTGTTGCCAAAAAGAAAATATTTGAAAAATCACCCGTTACTTCCTAACCGCACTTTCAACAACTCTGGCCCAACCCTATCAACCCCGATCACAGAAATAAAAAAAAACCAGTCGAACCGTCGAAGACACCTGGATATATACAGGACGATATATCCCTTTTTGTAGCTCTGATTTCATATGCAACGCCGATACCGATGAATATTTGTCGCCTAATTGACCTGATGAAGAGAGATGGCCCTATACCGGGCGGCCCATACGTCTCTTGATTTATACGACTGCGGATTAAGAAAAAAAAAGTGGACGTTATGTTGTGTTTTATTCGAGGCGTAGAGGCGCATTGATTCAGCTGTTGCCACGAAAAAAAAACGGATGATTGAATCGAATTCGTCCGTGAGGACCATAGAATTTGTTAGAAAGGGGTGGGTCGAATTTGGGACACTGATGTATGCTCCTGTGAATAATCAACAGCGTAGCGAATCGGTTACGCAGGAACAGGCCATTGAATCATTTTATGAAGATGAAAATGATCAAGCTCTGTGGTCAAAGGAAAAATTGTTATGATCAAATTTTCGTTTACCACCATTATGCAATAATCTATTTCATTTTCTTTGTTTCAGGTCGACTCGAGCTGTTAATATTTGGTGAGTAACTAGCTCATCGACCTTATACGACTGAATTTCCCAAGTTTACGTTTTTTCTATCTTTAGACATTTGACGCATACTTGTCAGTAGTAATATCCCTAGGACCTTGATAATAGACGAGATAATTTTATGACCATCGAAAGCTCGTTCATTGGTAACAGCCCGAAGCCGAATTGATGGTATTCCTTCCAACAGGTACATTATCGTACCATTCGTCAGTTTCATTTTTCCAATATCGATTTGGTTTCAAGAATAGTCGTGGTGAGGTAATAATTTCGCCTCGTTTTGATATTAGTTTATGAAAAAGACGTACAGGGCAGCTTTGTCTCTCACTATTGGAAACCAACCATTTACTACTACTTGTACAGCTTTTAGAACCACTTTGGCACGTTTTACTGAATACCGGATTGTATTCAATGCGATTTGTTGGAGAACCATCGTTATTCTTCTCGATTTGAAAAAAATTCACCAAACAAGCAACTGCCTCTCCTCCTCGCCACGCTAGTTCTACTGCAGCAATATGATAAAATTCACGCATAAGACCTCCAGTAGTATTTTCATCCCATAGCAATATCATTCTGTTAACTTCAGACAAATTTAACGAAACTGAACTGGATTTACGTTTACTTGGGTCTGCTTGCAATTTTTTTCTGATTGCATCGCGGGCATCTCGGGCTGGTTTAAATATTATATTATTAAACGGGTCACTCATAATGTTGTAGTCCTTATAATACTTTCATTGTAAGAGTTTGCTCGAAACATTCCATATTTTCTTTACCGTTGCTTCTTCGAATTCTGTTCCTTCTTTTTTTCTCATATTGACAGCCCAATCTTTGAGTATAAACGCCAATTCTTCCAAGCTTCAGCGTTCATTCAATTCGTATGATCTTTCGTAGCAAAATTCCATAAATATTCCCCAAATATATTTGTGGCTATTGAAAGTATTTCTGGGAATGTTTTCCTTTATAAGCTCATTTATATTTTTTACATTACCAAAACGTGACATTTTGAAATTTGTTTGAAATGATGTTGCCATGGAACTATTATATAATTTTATAAGACTCTATCGTGTTATCATTGAGATTGAAAATTGCATTGGATGTAGTTTTCGATGTAATGTTGACATGATTGGCTGAAATGGTTCCATATGATACAAAATCATAAAATTGGATTCGTTGTTAGAACTGCCAAAAAATTTTCAATGTAATTGGATCAAAAACTATTGTTTCTGGTTATTTTACCCGTAATTTTCTCCTCTCCGAAATCCACAATCATCAAACTAAAATTAAGTAAAGAACATTACATCCAATTGTACAAGGTCACTTGCTACGCATGTCTATGTTCAATCGGTTGTGGAAATTTTATGTTTGAAATTTATGCTAGAGAATTCCATTTGCGTATCGATAGAAAAAATTAGTGGGAAACTTCTCAGACACCTTGACTGTTTTCAGATCTTTATCGCCCTTACCTAATTTGCATTAGGTGAAAAGAACAATTTCAATCCAACCGTGAAGCATATGGCTTTATGCGGTCATTTTTTTTATTTCGTTTGACAAGAAAGGTTTCGAATTCTGTTCATGAATATGTATGCAGATAGGGAATTATTATATATCCAGGCTGATTATTATTTTCGAGATATTGCAGTTCAATCATTATAAACTTGTAATAACTGGAATGGGAGTCCATCAGTTATATTTATTTGTGGAGAACAAATTTTTCTTAGCATTTACTGTTAGAAATTCTGATCCGATTTTGAAAATTCTTTCAGCGTTGAAAATAATAATTTTTTCGTGCCATACGCTCATTTCGTCTTGTAAATATTGGTTAGACGGGTTGGGTTTTTTTCCGATTTCAAGTTTATCAAGTATCGGGTGTTTTTTAGAGTGATAGAACTTTGAATTTAAATCAAACACATTTAAATTAAGATTGAAGCCAAATTTTTTTCTATTTGAAAGATAATTTTGTGTACTTTATATTTTGAAAAGAATTTAGGGCATATGTCCACCACGACTAGCTCTGAGGAACCGCATTCGACCAGACCAATTTTGGACCACTTTTTCGAGTAATGCAGGCCTTAATTCAGCAATAACACGAGTTATGTTGGCTTCCAAAGCGTCTATTGTTTCTGGTTTATCAGCATAAACCAATAACTTGACATACCCCCAAAGAAAATGATCCATTGAAGTTATGTCGGATGATCTTGGAGGCCAATTAATTGGTCCATTTTTCGGAATAATGTTGTGTCCACATCTTTCTTTCAATGAATCAATTGTTACGTTAGCAGCATGAGGTGTTGTGTTGGAACAAAAACACTTCTAGGTAGATACCATTCGAATTTTGAATCAAATAATCAATGATCATCGATCTGCAACGAGCACCATTCACTGTTACATTAGCTCCAGCATCGTTTTCAAAGAAATATGGACCGATGATGCCTCCAGCGGGTAAAGCACACCATACAGTGCATTTTTCAGGATGCAATGGAACCTGCAGAACTTCTTGAGGATTGTTTTCACTACATATACGTCAATTTTACTTGTTTACGTAGCCGTTCAACTAGAAATGAGCTTCATCACTAAACACAATTCTTCGATAAAAAAAGTGGATCAACTGCGAGCTGTTCCAGGGACCAATCAGCAAACAAACGACGCTTATTATGGCCAAGTGGCATTAGATCTTGAAACAGTTGGATCTTGTATGGGTATAGACCAAGATTTCTACGTCAAACATTCCATGTGGTGGTCTGGTGGATGCACAGAGTCCAACTTGTTGTGAACGTCGACGAATAGACAAATCTGGATCTTCATCAACACTATCACTCACACCAGCGATATTTTCTTCTGTACGTAGAGTTCTTTGTCTTGTTGTTGTTGTTGTTGCATCGAGTAGAGCAAATGTTGTCCGAAATCTATCGAAAGTTCGACGAATAAGCTGCTCTGTTGGACGATTAGGCAAACCATAAATTTCACGAAGTGCTCAATAAGTTTGACGAATAGAACACTGATTTCGAAAATTAATTTCAACAATTTGTGAACGTTGTTGCGGCGTGAGTCTTTACATGATAATTTGTCAATGCATACTGATCAGAAAAGTCAAAACAATATTGCTTCTACCTTCTGTCAAATCACAGTTATCCCTGTCGAAAATTCAATCTAAAAAAACACCCGATATGTCTTCCAATTTCATAGGTTTTTCAGTTTTAATTGTCGCAATAAATTGATAACGTTTAAAAAAATTCTAGTATTGAATTGTTAAGAAGAAATACACGGCAACAAAATTACATCCAGTTTAGTCTACTCCCAAACATAGTAGATCGAATAGAATAAGTACCTCTATCTGAATAAAATCAGAGACATTATAAACGCAGCAATCTTACAAGAATTTCGAATAATTCTTCCATATTACTGGTACCTCCTTCCAACGTCATTCGAGAAGTTCTCTATATTAATCGAATTCATACCAAACTAATATTTTTCCTTCCACGAATAACACACATTAGTATACCTCCAGATCATCGAGACCTATCGGCCTAATCGATTTTTAATTACCCTCTTCGAAGACCCAAAAAAAACCCGGCCAATACCCAGCGATCATTATTGGCAGACCGGATCCGTCCAGGGATGCCAGATGATATGAATACATCGACGTATAAATTTTGTTCCTAACGATGTGATCGATGCGATTGGTTTTACCCTTTTAAGGGGCAGAATCACCTTTTGAATCGTGGTAAATCTCCATTCAAAAGTGGTCTCTTTATTTCACGAGTAAGTACCCCAATTTAGGAGGTGAGACTCGATTTTTTTTTTAAATTGAAGTTGAAGAACGTCCCGAAGGCAAATAGTTTTCTTTTTTTCGATTTAATCAGTTTTTCAATTAAAATAACCAGGGTAATCGTTAGATCTGGGGTTATTGAATATGTTTTTCGTTTTTGATGAGTACAAGCTATACAGGGTGTTTGGAGGGTGAGTAGCCATAGGCAAATGGTGGATAGGTGATGCTCTTGGCTACTTGTTGCGCCTAATAAAATATCATTTTGCCCAAAGTTCAAGGTGTTATAATTTTTTTACCATTTTTCTAGAAATTTCCCATTTTTCTCATTAAAACCTTGAATTTTTTCGAATTTAATGCTCGAGGTGCCTATAAAATGATTTATTTCCTCAGTCTAGTCTTGTCTTATTCAGATCGAATCATAATTTCATACAAATGTCTTCAAAAAACCTGACAGCGTCGTATCAAACATCAAAATGAAAAAAAAAAATAATGTTGTGTCCACTTTACAAAGTGAAATAAAAAAAAATTTACATGGTGTTGGGTTTTAAAATGGCTTTAAAAACTTCTCTAGTTAATACTCTTTGCAATGGTATATAACATGTACCATTAATAATCAGATAATTCAACAAAAAACCGTTTTGTCTTCAAGGATGCCTTGAAAGGATGACGACAAAACTATTCCATTGAGCAGGCAAAATCTTTTCTCTCATTCTACCACAGCTAAAAATAGCGTGCCCTCTCTATCATCGGCTAACAATACTCCCAAGGGCGTCGCCAGGGAGGGGGCAGCTGCCCCCCGTGCCCCCCCCCCCCCCAATCAGAATAGAAAAAATGAACTGATTTTCGTATATTGTGCTGTTATTTCATAAGTTTTCAAAGGATTTCTGAGCTCTAGGGGGGGCGGCTGCCCCCCGTGTACTCCCCCCCAGCTCAAAATATGCTACAGAATATGTTGATAAATCACCGAAATGTTGAGTGAACTCAAAACTGCATTACTGCACCTTTACTGCAGGCCTATGAAATGACTTGCAAATGTAGTAATTACCCCCCAGCTTTTGAGCTGGAGGGGGGCACGGGGGGCAGTCCCCCCCCCCCCCCCTAAAGCTCAAAAATCCCTTCAAAACTTATGAAATAACAGCACAATATACGAAAATCAGTTCATTTTTTCTATTCTGATTGGGGGGGGGGGGGCACAGGGGGCAGCTGCCCCCTCCCTGGCGACGCCCTTGGGAGTATTGTTAGCCGATGATAGAGAGAGCACGCTATTTTTAGCTGTGGTAGAATGAGAGAAAAGATTTTGCCTGCTCAATGGAATAGTTTTGTCGTCATCCTCTCAAGGCATCCTTGAAGACAAAACTGTTTTTTGTTGAGTTATCTGATTATTAATGGTACATGTTACATACCATTGCAAAGAGTATTAACTAGAGAAGTTTTTAAAGCCATTTTAAAACCCAACACCATGTAAATTTTATTTTTATTTCACTTTGTAAAGTGGACACAACATTATTATTTTTTTCATTTTGATGTTTGATACGACGCTGTCAGGTTTTTTGAAGACGTTTGTATGAAATTATGATTCGATCTGAATAAGTAAGACAAGACTAGACTAAGGAAATAAATCATTTTATAGGCACCTCGAGCATTAAATTTGAAAAAATTCAAGGTTTCAATGAGAAAAATGGGAAATTTCTAGAAAAATGGTAAAAAAATTATAACACCTTGAACTTTGGGCAAAATGTTATTTTATTAGGCGCAACCAGTAGCCAAGAGCATCACCTATCCACCATTTGCCTATGGCTACTCACCCTCCAAACACCCTGTATTTTTGAAATAATAATCATGAAAAATTTTGTAGTTCAAGAAGATTAAATTGCCGAGGGCAAATATTTGCGATTATTTTCCAAAAAATGATGAATAAGTGTCGGAAAAAAATCATTGAGTGTAGTTTCCAAAACTCTGAAGTTCAACCTGTTTTTTTAATTGAAAAACTAATTAAATCAAAAAATCGCAACTATTCGCCCTCGGCAATTTAATCTTCTATAAACTACAAACATTTTCATGATTATTATTTCAAAAATATAGCTTGTACACACAGCTAATTTTCATTTATTTTCAGCATTTTCTATCATAACTTGATCAGAAATATCTTAAAATGGCAAAAAATAATATTGTAGAAAATGTCTAGTTCTTCGATTTTTTCCACCTCGATGACTTTGAAGGCTAATTCTAGCAAAAGTAGAGTGTTAAGTACCATTTTTTATCAATGATTCTAAAAGCTGACTGTTGAGCGCAGTTTTTAAGCATACTAAGAAACCGTGAATTAGCCTTTTTGATTTTTTAATTTTGATTCGAAAATTCAGATCATAATCCAATTTACGTAACTTTTTCACTTGAGACCGACATTTCCATGATTTTTATCAAAGTTACGAATCTGGTTATTTTATGTATAAAAGTACAATTCATGGAGATTAAGTTACAAAAAGAATTTCACAGAGAAGTCTTGTACTTTTTTTCAATATCTTTTTGTAGATGGTGAAATCGAAAATTCTCAAAGTTCATAAAAAAATTAATAACTCGAAAACCGTGAAAAATAGCATAACATACATGGGGGTGATTCAAATAGCCCATGACACGAGGGACCTGTTTTTTCCTTTTTGACGTCAATCTCTTGGCCACCCTGTATACCTAGTTATATAAAAGAAAAACAAACAAAAAATTTTGAAAGCGAAGTACAAAGTTTTTCATTGATTCAGTTCACATTCCGAAAACTTTTGGAATTTTGAAGTTCTGTGAATTGGATATTTCATCGATATCGACAGGAGGCACGTTCTTGAAACCTGACATCCCTACCCGAATCGCCCCTACGCATCTACCAAACAGACCAAAAAAACGCGAGGAATAAAATTAAAGAAAAAAGATGGATTGACAACCGTTCCATCGGCGCTACGGGCCGGTACCATCACCACCACCGTGGTCGAGCAAGGCTCTATACTTCCTTCCATCAGCCGGTCCGGTAATGCGATTATAATTACAATCTACAGGCTGATAAGTCGGATTGAACTGGGGCCGCCCACCAAAATCAAAAATCAACGTTGATGATGCCCCACGGCCGTTTTGGTCGGATACAAATTGACACAAGGTTGGATTGCTGGCTTCGGCTAATGTTGCTCGTCTCTTTTTCCCTCGGTTTAGACGGCGTAGGTACGCGTTTATTGGACGCGACGCAGGGTCGGATCTCGCACTTTTCGGTCGACTGGAAACAGCTTTATTCATAACTCCGAAGATTCTATTACCATCGATACACTTTTGTCGATTGTTGTTTAATTTTGGGTTCATAGGATACGGGATTCTTCGCCTGTCACGATCGAATAGACGTCTGTCAACACCACTACTCTTCATTTGCACCAACCACCACGATATTCGTCAATCTTCGCGATATTAGTCAACCTTCACGATATTAGTCAAACTTCGCGATATTAGTCAAACTTCAGGATATTAGTCAAACTTCACGATATTAGTCAAACTTCACGATATTAGTCAACCTTCACGATATTAGTCAACCTTCACGAAATTAGTCAACCTTCACGATATTAGTAGACCTTCACCATCGTAGCAGCAGGAGATTGTGCCTCATGACCACTGATTTTGGTTCAATATACGAGGATATATTGAAAAATTCTTAGCCTACTATAGAACCAAACAAAATTTCAATGTCAAAATATTTTATTACTCAACTTATTCTGCTCTCAATTGCATACATTTATTACAGCGAACCTGCAACGTCTCTCGACCTTTCAAAAAAAAATGTTTCTTCTTGCTCTGCAAACCAGTCCTCCACAGCTTTCATTACCTCCTCGTTGGAAGAAAATTCACGGCCTTTTAAACTTTGAGGAAAGAGATGATAGTCGGACAGAGCCAAATCTGGTGAATAAGGGGGGTGTTCTAGTAATTCTAACCCTAAATCACGAATTTTTTGCATGGCAACATGAGACTTGTGTACTGGGGCGTTGTCCTGTAAAAACAAAATACCTTTGAATAGCTTTACGCTCCTTTTCTCTTCAATTTTTTCCGTAGAGTGGTCAGTAATGTCGAATAGTAATCTCCAGTTATTGTTCTACCCTTCTCCAAAAAATTAATCATGATTACTCCATGGCAATCCCAAAAAACTGAAGTAAGAACTTTTCCAGCAGATTTTTGGACACGAAACTGCTTAGGTCTTGGAGAACAAGAGTGTCGTCATTCCATCGTTTCTGGATCGTACCCAAGTCTCATCCATCGTAACAATTCGGTTTAAGAAGTCTACATCGTTTTCAAATCGAGCACAGATCGAACGCGATGCTTCTACCCTTGCATGCTTTTGGTCAACATTCAAACATTTGGGGATCCATTTTGCAGAATTTTTTCCCATGTCCAAATTGACAAGAACTATATGATAAACGCCTTCGTATGAAATCTTCAGTGCTTCAGATATCCGTTTTAGCCCAATTCGACGGTCTGATAAAATCATGACATGAACTGCATCGATATTTTCGGGGACTGACACAGAAACTGGCCTTCCCGATCGGTCATCATCTTCAATCGAAAATTTACCTCTTTCGAAGCTTGCAGTCTAATTTTTCACGGTCGCATACGAAGGACATTCACCAACAAGGGTATTAATCATATCTTCGTGAATCTGCTTACCTCTTAACCCTTTTAAATACAGGTACTTGATGATGGCTCGATACTTCAATTTTTCGATTTTTACAATTTCGGTGGACATCTTTTTTTTTAATTTATTGCGTAACTCTGGTTCACTTTTTTGACGTCGAACTCTTCACTGACACTTCTAATAAGTTCGTTGAAATGGTATCGCAATATTTCAATTATGCATGGAACTGGTCTAGGCTAACTAGACATCAATACATCCTCGTACGTCATAGAAAAACATCGCACGAAAATGTTCTCGATTAAGTTAGCTCTGTTATCCAAGAACGTTTTAAGTATCTGCAAACAACACAAGTACCTACCTTCAACGTTAAAAATGTCAAACATCTCGATAACACTGTCATATTCGACAAATTCACATTGGCGTATCTCGAAACTTGAGTAATATCATTGTTCAAACCTTATCTCCTAATACGTGCCTGTGAAGGAGCATTGTAAACTCCAGATCGAATCCTGATGGTCATCGTTTTTATATTTGCCTCTTTCATAGAAGCTGATTTGTTTTTGAAACGAGGTTTTTTCGATGGTCTTCGACGTGTGAAACAACTAGTAGTATTCAGGTAATGGTCTTGAAAAACCGAGTGACTTTATCGTGGTCAATTAGGTATGTCGCTTTGGAGTGTTCTCATCATTAGCTAGTCATACGAAATTGTATACCTTATTCAGAGCTACTTGGAGAAGTTGTATACGTTTCTTACTGATTTCAAGACGAATTTTTCCTGAAGGGCTTCTCAAGAAATGAATGATTTTCTGGTAGATGTCACTTTTGAAGCTGTCATTTTTGACATTTGACAAGTAGAAACTATGCCATCAATAAAAATGGAACGATACACGCTTCAACAAGGCATTGTCCTGTGTTAGTGGTGGTCATTTGGCTGATTTTATTTCCAATTACACTGCGCAAAAAAATTAACGCACATTCTGAAAATCTCAATTTAAATGAAAGTTAACTCTACATTGACACTATAACTTATTTTTCATGTTCCCTCGGAAAGGTTTTGAACGAAACAAGACACATTAAATGGAAAAAAAATTCAGGATTTCACCGAATCTTATGTGAAAGAAGAGAAATGAACAATTTTCAAAATACTGAAATGCTGATAAGTGATTTAATACTTGGTATTTCCACCACTTGCGTTAATTACGGCTCGGCAACGACGGTTCATACTCAAAATGAGTGATCCTAAAATGTTCTGATCTAATCCTTCCCAGATTTCTCCGAGTTGGATTCCTAAGTCATTAAGAGTAGCTGGATGATTTGCTGAACTTCTCAGCCTTCTATTGAGGTTGTCCCAAACCTGCTCAATGGGATTGAGATCTGGACTTCTTGCTGGCCATTCCATTCGAGAGACTTCAACCTCTTCAAGGTACTCCTGAACGATGCGCCCACGATGGGGTCTGGCATTATCGTCCATAAAAATGAAATTTTCACCAATGTATGGGGCAAATGGCGCTACATGCTCTTCAAGAATGTTCCTTATATACTTATCAGCATTCATAGCTCCATTATCGACGACCACTAGGTCTGTGCGAGCAGTCAAAGATATTCCACCCCATACCATAATCGATCCTCCCTCGAAACCAGTAGTATTCAGGAAATTACACTGAGCATATCTTTCATGTGGACTGTATACAAGGGAACGTCGATTACAATAGTAGAGGCAGAATCTAGACTCATCTGTGAAGAGAACTCTTTCCCAATCGGCCTCTTCCCAATGGATATGCTCTCTCGCAAAATCCAAACGCGCCCTTCGATGGGCTGGGGTAAGAGCTGGGCCTCTTGCCGCGACACGAGGCCTTAAATCATATTCTCTGAGGCGATTTCTTATTGTCTGAGTGCTAATTTGCACCTCATGAGTTTGCTCAAGCTGATTTTGAAGGAGGCGAGCGGTTGCAAACCGTTGTCTCAACGAAGAAACTCTCAAGTAACGTTCTTGAATGGCAGTTGTTACCCGCGGTGGTCTACCCTGTCCTGGTCTTCGGACATTCATACCTGTCTCCCTGAATCGCTGCAACATTCTGGACACGCTTGTATGGGAAACTCCAAACCTTTCTGCAATTCTTGTGTATGTCCACCCTCCTTCTCGCAAAACTATCGCTTGGGCACATTCCTCTTGGGTCAAATTGCGTGTTTCGCGTTGCATAGCGATCGAGTGCAGAAAATCAAACGAAAGAAAAACTATTGATCACTAGAATTGATGGAGAACAACTGATTTCAGAAGGGAGCCAATGCATTCAAAATCTGATAATATCATCTTTTTTTTATTCCTGCTGGGAGAAAACATGTGTATTGAAGAAAAACGTTGAAAATGGATAACATATGCATGCATAATTCTGATAAAAATGATTATCATGGAGAACACCTTCAGTTGTAGAATAAATTTGAGATTTCCATAATGTGCGTTAAATTTTTTGCGCAGTGTATTAACGGCAAAACTTCCTCTTTATAATGACATAAGCATCCGATCGGTCATCTAAAAAAAATGGCATTTTCTTTTGAATGTCAAAATAACTCTTTATTAGCATGAAAAATTGACCCCACAACTGTTTTCATATTGTTCTTCATCAACATTGTAACTGAGTGTGAGAAAATAATTTCTAGGATTATATTGTAAACAATATCAGATAGCTGGCGGTGGTCTTTACAGCTATAACGAATTCGGTATTAATTGTATGTATTCAACAGAATTAAGAATCGGTATTAATTCCACTACGTTTATTGACGTTACTCGAGGAGATTAGCGTTTATAATCAATCAGGTTCTTTCGCTCAGTTCAAAAACCTTATACATAAAAAATTACAAAATTACACAATAATTAAATTATTTTAATAAGTAAACATACGAAATAATATGTCTGAGATCCCTCAAGCATTGTGCCTCAAATGATTGAGTTGATGGGAATCTTTCCAACATACATATGTATATTTTTTTATGATTTTATCGAATTATTTACATCGGTCGATAGGAGTATTTCCTACAGGATATTCGAGAGGATGTTGGAGATTATTTTTCCTGAAATTCATTTCATATCGTGAAGGATTAGCTACAATTTATTTTATTTCCAAACGTACGATAACAACGTCAGTTCTCGACTGACATGATCATCGAAAAGTTCTATTTCTCCGCCTAGGCGGAGAAATATTTACTTTTCCCTCCGGCGGCAGGAAAAGTGGTTGCTACGAAAAAGATGACTTGGTTACCATGAACATAGATGCATAGAATACAAAAATTTCCAATTCAAACGTCATTTTTATTTGATAAAGTTGCATTAAATGTACAATTTTCATGAATTTGAAAACGTTTGGAAATAAAATAGCATATTTCATTCGGAGAAGAAGTGACTTTTCGTGGCTCGCTTTCAATTATCCGCCTCACTCCGTTCGGCGGATAAACTCAAGCTCGCCACGAAAAGTGACACTTCTCCTCCTAATGAAATAATATACTATTACCACGAAACCATAGGTTCTAAGGTTTACGAAATTCAATTTTATATTGTCTTTTTTTAGATCGTATCAAGTATGACTATTGATCACTATACTAATGCCTTTTTGTCGATAGTTTTCTCACCAAAACGTGCTATTGAATGCTTCAGTTATAACATTTCGAAAATAAATCAAGGGAGACCGAAACGATTGTCGTTTTCTGGATAGTTTTTTCTCAAAAATACGTGCCTTTGGATGCTGCACGTATAAAAACCCGAAGAAGATTTGGAGAAGCCGTTTGGAATTCACAAAAAATTTATGTTTGGTCTTCTTATTGTTTTCATTTTTCTTTAAAAACGAAACTAAAGCCTTTTGCTCGATAGTTCTTTCACCAGAATACGTTATTTTGAGGGTTTCACATCTTAGAACCTGGAGAAGATTCGAGAAAGCCATTTGGAATTCACAAAAAATTGTTTCTAGATTTTTTATTGATTCCATTTTTCTTTAAAAGTTCATACCTCCGGTACTAATGCCGTTTTCTCGATAGTTTGAATACTCCACGTATATAAGAACCTGAAAAAGATTTGAGGAAGCCGTCCGGAATTAAAAAAAAATATTTTTGGTTTTTTATTGTTTTCATTTTTACTTAAATTAGTTATTTATGATATGAGTGTTGGGAGTGACTTTTTATTTTGTGAGTGAAAAAGTTTGTGAAATGAGCGGAGCGAATTGAACAATTTCACGAACAAAATGAAATCATTTTTAACACAAATACCATACAATGTTTTTTGTACAACATTTTGATAATGAAATGGGCAAATTTGCAATGACAATAAACTTCAAAATGCATTTTAATATTCGAATAATAAAAAGGTTGTTGTGAATGGCAAACGTTGCCAACGTTATGATTACTAACGAATGAGAAACGACGCTCGCTGTCATTTGAATTTCGTTCCTGTCCAATTTTCGTCTTGGGTTTTCAACTGCTCAATATGTTTGTCGAGAGTCCAATTATTAATAAAAGTGACGATTTGGTTGTTCCTGTGGATATTGAAGAGTCTGCAAGAAGAGAAAATCTGGAACTCCTACCTAAAAAATCTGTTCAGCAGTACGATATTGCATATAACAATTTCCTGGCCTGGTGTAAATTGAAAAATGTAGAAGGGAACTTCAGTGAACCTGTTTTCTTGGCATAAGAATAATCAAAAAAACTTTGTGGAACAAATTTTCAATGATAAAGTCAAGCGCCCTTATTATAAATGGTGTGGATGTTAGTAAATATTTTAAGGTAATAGCATATTTAAAACTGAAAAGTGAAGGATATCGTCCCAAAAAATTGATTCTCACTCGTGAACAAGTTGAAAAGTTTATAAAAGAGGCACCAGATGAGAAATACTTGATGGTTAAGGTTGCAACTATTTTCGGATTATTTGGAACCTGTCGGCGTGAAGAATTGTGTAATTTATCAGTGGAAGATATCGAAATAACAAATAAATCAATAGGTTATACAACTTCCAAACACAAAAACGAAAGTCAGTCGTTCTTTCAGTATTATTGGGAAGTATGTTGACTATTTTCATAAGTACTTTGCACTGCTCTCTTTGTCATCAAATATCGTCGTTTTTTCCTGAAAAACATGAATAATAAATGCACTGCCAATCCAGTTGGAATCAATAAATTCGGGAATATTCCATCTATTGTTGCCGAATTCCTCAAACTGCCAGAACCAAAGCAATATACAGGACACTGTTTTCGAAGATCCTCCGCTTCATTGCTAGCAGAATCAGGAGCAAATATTACGGATATAAAAAAACATGGTGGCTGGAGGTCTACGACGGTAGCCGAGGGCTATGTTGATCATTACATTGCATATAGAAATGTCATTGCGAAAAAAATTCTCCCAACCTCTACAGATTTCGGATCATCATCATCCAATATTGTACTTCCGGTTTCCACAAGTACTGATGGTGCTGAGGATTCTGATAATGTGTTGCGAAGCTCCCTAACGTCACAGGGCATTGATGTTAGTAATTGTTTTATAGAACAATCTATTGTATCTATTCATCATTGCTTCAGAATTGAAAGTATCTTGTCGATAGGAACCAACATATTCTCTGACCTTCGTCCAGCCCAACTCGAAAAAAACGTCCTCGCTTAGGTCGCGATCAATTTTTGTCGATCATGATATTATGGTCGTTGTCCACTTATCGAAGCACTCGAGACCTCCTTCTGTCGTCTGGCCAGCCACGAAAAAATTCGAGCATAATGGAAACGTTGCTGGAAAATTGAGCGATTGAACATTATCAACACTGAACGATCTCGCTCGGTGGCTTCTCAATCAAATACGATGACAAGCAGGGATTAAGTTGATCGCTCATCGACAGGGGCCAGGGGTGACCAAAACGACCGTTTCCGGAACGCGGACGGACAGGGAGAGACGAAAGGATTGAATTTGATTTGATTTTATTCCCAATTAGTAGAAAAACGACTAGATTAAAGAAATACCAGATATGATGTCAATAAGAATAGCTACCTTGCATGTAGCTTTTACTACAATGCAACAACATACTTTTTTTGAACGAGTCACGATTCGGTTTACAAAGTAATAGTCGTCGAGGAAGGGTTTGGAGAGGCCCAGGCAGACTAGAGCGATTCAATTTCGCCAGGGAAGTTGTGCCCTTTCAAAGCGGATCAATAATGTGCTGGGGGGTAGAATGTTCGGTCGCCGTGGTAATAGGGACTTTGAATTTTGATTCATTTGTGGAATAACTATAATTAATCAAAAAGAAACAATCGATAAATTTAAATCTTTTTCTCTTTCTGTTTTTTTCTATTAGTCTCATCCTCTATAAAGCAAAGTGTAACAAACAGAGATTTTCTATCGAATACAGTGCGCGTCAAAATTATGGAACAAATTCATTTTCTCAGAAGAAAAATATTGGTCAACAAAATCCTGAAACAGGTCAATTTTTGTTTCCATTTTGACAAATTTTTATAAAATTTTGCAGGATTTTTGTGGCACCCTGTGCCATCCTCATCAACCCTTAGAATTTTTTGAATAGGGAAAGTGGGTCATGTGGTTCTTTTTTGGCAAGGTCTTCGTATCTTCTTTACAGGCGTGCAGATATTTTCAAGAATTTGTTTTTTTAATTAGTTCAGAGAGGTTTTCAGTGTGTGCACTTTGTCATGGCTCATTTACTTTGAGACGATGGTACCTGATGAAATTTGTCACCGAATGAAAGTCGACCATTACAGTTTTGTTCAGCACAACTTTCAACCCCCTCACGTGAAAAATTAGAATGTGTGAAACACTGCGCTTCAGTTATGATCTTAAGTGGTTATGTTATTAGTACATTTCTACTGAAGTTGAAACTTTTCGATAGAATGTTTCAATTCGAAGAAAGAGCCATGACAAAGTGTACATAACGAAAACCTCCTTGAACTAACTAATTTTTCAAAAAAAATATTTTTTACTTGAAAATTTCTGCACGCCTGCAAAAAAGATACAAAGACCTTACCAAAAAAGTACCACATGACCCTTATCAAAAAATTTAGAGGGTTGATGGGGATGCCAAAGAGTGCAACAAAAATCCTTCAAAAATGCATAAAAATTTGGTAAAAGTGAAATAAAAATTGACCTGTTTCAGGATTTTGTTTGCCAAATATTTTTCTTCTCAGAAAATGAATTTGTTCCATAATTTTGACGCGCACTGTATATTGCAGTGGAAATTGGGAAATATATTTTTGTTTTCTGAATTGTGATTGTGTGTTTATGAATATTCCTTTTTTTATACTGTTCATGTTTTCACTCCACCCCGGTGGCATTCATGCACTGTTTTCTTTTTTTTTTAATTCATTGTTATCTTTGATTTACTTTATATAGGAGAATATTCGATGCTTGACTAATCTAGTTTAATTTTGTACAGTTTTTTAACAACCGCGAAAGGGTGGATTTACATCACAGGCACTTGTGCCTAGGTAACTCTGCTCTCAAACCGGTTGTTGTAGGATTTAATATAGATGTTTTATTCTGTAAGAATGGTGTACATTGAAAAAACAAAAATATTCATCTCATTTCCAGAACCTAAATTTTTTTTTCTTGAAAAACCTAGGGGGCCAAGACTTTTAACGATATCTGTTTTTTCGGTCCTTGTATTTCCTTGAGTTCATCTCTTAAAGAGATAGTTTTGGACTTTTTTTCCATGAAGTGATTGGTTTTCCTAGGTTATGCACCTTCACATTCTCTTCATTAGCAATATTTCTCTTTCTTCAGCCTTCTTGAATACATGTGTCCTTTGGACATCCCTGGCCGAACGGTAGCCAGCAAGTTTAAATAACAACAAATACAATAAAGCATTTAATAGTCAGCTTTTATAGATGTCTGTCTATAATGTAATCGGTTGACAATTCACACACACAAACAAACACACGAGTAGACGTCAACGTTTTTGCCAAGTCACCCCTGTAAATTTGGAACGTTTGTTTTAGATTGAAAGGTTTTAATTGACGAGGCGTCTGAAGGAATTGACCAGGAACGAACGTCTAGAAGGACTAATGAACTGTCAAATTATCGGTAAATGATTCGTTTCCATTCTTTCGACCAAGATGAATAATTATAATAAACTGCTGCACATGAGTTAGGGATATTGACTTAAATTGCAAAAAAATATAGTTAAAATAAGATTCTTGTGATGAAAATTCATATTAATATGATTTCAAGTTGCAAATTACTTTTAGCCTGTAGATCTGCAGCGTATAAAGGGTGATTAAGAAAAATCGAGTGAAATAACAAAATTTTAATCCCAGAGAATTCAAGCATATCAAGACTATCAATACAATGTATGGCCTCCACGGGCATCAATAACAGCTTGACATCTTCTTTGCATACTACACACGAGGTTGTTGAACATTTCTTGGGGAATTTGGTTCCATAAACGGGGCAGAAGCTCTCTCAGATCATTCAAGGATTCTGGAGTAGGTTGATGATTATCTAATATTATTTGGAGCATATCCCATGCATGTTCTATGCAATTCAAATCTGGTGAGTGCGGAGGTATTGGTAAATGTGAAATACCAAGCTCCTCGCGCACATTCTCAAGTCTCAACTATGGCTGCACGATGCGGTCTAGGATCGTCTAGAAATTGAAAAGTTTCACCGTTAGCAGAGGGAAAATTTGGCACAACATTGTCAATGACATGCTCCCTATAGTGTAAGGTGGTCATATTCGCAGGACAAATGTGTAGATCTGTGCGCCCGTTAAAACATATCCCGGCCCATACCATAACACTACCCCCTCGGAATGGATGGACTTCTTGGACATAGCGACGATTACGGGGTATGCGTGGGATTGTCCATACCCTTATTCTTCGAGAATCTGAAAATCGTTCATATCTGGATTCATCAGTGAAAAGGACAATACGCCATTGATCGCCCCAACTGATATGTTGCCTTGCCCATTCCAGTCTTTGACGCTTATGGTTACGTGTTAATGGAACTCCTCTTAATGGACGTCTAGAACCTAGATTCACCTCTCTCAAACGTCGTCTGATGGTTTCGATGGAAACTTGGACCCCATCTGCATTTTGAAGAGTATTCCGTTGCATTCTACACGTAGATGTAGGCAGTAGGGTGATGAAACGATCCTGAGCAGGTTCTTTTTTTTCGTCGCTCACCAAGCCTTGTTCTTTCCAACACGGAACCTGTCCCCCTGAACCTATTCCAAAGTCGAGATATCACACTTTGGCTGACTTGGAGCCTTTCCGCTACAACAACCTGAGTTAGGCCACCCTGTAGCATTCCGATAGCCCTATTAGCCTCAGCGTTTGTTAATTGGCATTTTCAGAAAACTCGTTTCAAATCGAAGCCGTTGACAAACTGACTTCATGTCAAAATAAGAACATTCATGAAGCATATGCAAAGAACCAAACTTTAGAATAAAGGCGACCAGATAGACGTAATGTCTCATACTGATTTTATTGGATCGATTCAAGTTGTTATTGAGTTTCAAATGATTTTACAGCGATTTTCTTGAAGATTACATACTTTTAAAAACGATTGAATACGATATCCCTAAAGTGCGGTTTACACGGGTAGAGTAAATGGTAGAGTACGGTGGTAGAGTACTTACTATCCCCCTACTAGCATAATGTAAACAGGCTGAGCTAGTGACAGTAGAGTACTAAAGATAGTGCACGGTAGAGTAGAGTGGATAGCACATGTGGATAGTACACTCGACTATCCCATCCCCACTACCACAATTCTACTCTACTCTATTGGTTTGCTAGTTGACTATCCCAATGTAAACAGACACTTGCCTGGTTTCAGTAGAGTATCTATAGAGCGTGTTACTAGTCTCCCTATTGTTATTCGGCCAATTTTCGGTTGGAAGATTTGTTTACGTACTAGCAACGTGTGAACAGTTACTCTACTGAAATGAGTAGAGTAGAGTATTTTCGCAAAAAAGTATGCTAGTGAACTCTACCATTTACTCTACCCGTGTAAACCACACTTAAGAGTCTTTGATACTGTGGTAGAGTAGTCAGTGGGCGAATCGACTCTCCACTCGACTAAAATACTGGCCTAGTCCGAACAAGCCTTAACTCTTGTGGAGCAGTATATTTGCCTGATTTATTTCAAAATATTTTGAATTTGAATAAAATAGAGGGATTTATGAAGTGACCTGATCGAGTATTCAAAACCAAATGAAATTCTAGCGAGTCAAAACAAATTCACAATTTTTGTGTAACAGCAGTTCCGACATCATAGACCATTTTTTTACCAACTGTGGTCATTTTTTACAGGTGTCAATTCGTATTAATTTATCGATGCTCATATTCTTACAGGGTGTATCTTATTACATCGCTTAGTGTTCTTGCGATATCGATCTTAGTTTCACGCTCCAAAATAAGACATCCCTCAATTACCCAGACAAACGCTAATAATTAATAGAATAATATTTCTTGGTGATCGTTTGCGGAAAATTTCAATGGCGGCAATCAGGGCCCTCTCTGCCCGAAAGGCTCAGCCTCCTAATGACTTCAGAACCTTCAAAACAAAGGCCTGTCAATATCTCATGCCTGGCTGATGACTTGGCCGCTCCGTTGTGTGCCAATGTGTATATAATTACCGGGGAATCTTTCTTCGGGTGAACCGGAGCCATCAGTCAAGTATGGTGAAAATATGTAGGAGCTAATAATGTTAGAAGGGTGGTAATTAATTTTATAATCTAATAGAGGCCTAGCGTCGCCGCTGATGGTTCATGGCAGTGCACGGGGCCGACAGTGGCGTGCTGTTTGGAGGGTTGATGGAATGGGATAAAGTATTTTGCGGGTAGTAGCGCACTTGATGTTTCCTAAACGTTTTTATTTGAGATAATGAGTGAAAACTTGAAATATGAACTATCGTTTTGCCAGCAAACATTGGTCGAAACATTTCTTCAATGATTAGACCGACAATTTCATCTCGTTCTTTTTACTTATGAGTACTATTTTTTGGCAACAGTAATATTGTAAACATAAACTGGAACTACTACGAAAACTTAGAATATCGCCGAAGAGGTCAGGTGCAAATGATATCTGGCTATGTTAGAGGCTGTGGCCTATTTATATCGTTATTTTAGGGTGAGTTTTCGATAGGTATTACTGTCATTTGACATATGGTAGAAGCCATGTTGTCTTGGTATTTCTGTTCAGTAACCAGTGACAAATTATCATGGAAAGACTCACGCCACGCCGCAACAACGTCTACAAATTGTTGAAATTTATTTTCAAAATCAGTGTTCAAATCGCCAAACTTATAGAGCACTTCGTGAAATTTATGGTTCATATATTCGTTTATCAGAGCAGCTTATTCGTCGAACTATCGATAGATTTCGGACAACATTTTCTCTACTCGATGCAAGAACAACAACAAGACAAAGAACTGTACGTACAAAAGAAAATATCGCTTCTCTAAGTGATAGTGTTTATGAATATCCAGATTTGTCTATTCGTCGGCCTTCACAACAAGTTGAACTCTGTGCATTCACCACATGGAACCTTTGCGTTAAGATATTGGTCTACACCCATACAAGATTCAACTGGTTTAGGAACTAAACCTACTTGACCAAAATAAGCGTCGTTTGTTTGCTGATTGGCCCTTAGAACAGCTTGAATTTGGTCCACTTTTTTATCGGGAAGTGGTGTTTAGTGATGAAGCTCATTTCTGGTTGAACGGCTACGTAAACTATAAGCAAAACTGCCGAACTTGGATAAACTTGTTATGTAAAGGTTCCTAAATCTGTCATAGAAATGAATTTGAATTTGTATTGTTGAGGTTCTGAATTATCAATTATTCAAGATAAATGAATGAAAAACGTTTGTATGTAAGGTATTTTTGGTTTATCCAAAAAAATATGATTGAATTATTAATGTCTACATACTTAAGTGCTTAGAAATTTAATCAAGTTGCTTTGTCAAGAAAAAAATATGGCTTTCTAATTGAAGACACAATCGAACAAAACTAGTCAGATTGCTACGAAATATTGTTTTTTGAGAATTTTGTCTGCAATGAGGATTGTTAGTATAATATTATTTTCTTGATGTATTAGTCATTTTCAATCAGTATATAACAAATTTGAGGTGTTTACATCCATACCAAAAAATCTTGTCAGGCAAGTAAGGACTGAACGAGAATAAATTCGATATCACAAAAACGCCTATATCTCTTGAACCAATTGAGAAAAAAACAGAATTTGATCATAGTTAGCTTTCTTATGAACGTCAGAAACATGTGGAACATTTACTTCATAGGTATTCCAATTCTCTGTCGCAAAATGTCAAGCGAAGTGGGAACACGAGAATTTATAGTGAAACTTTTTCAAAATAATCAAAAATGGAGCTTCAAAAGAATCGCAAAAGAGGCTCGCGTTCGTCCGGAAACGTTATCAAGAGTTGTTAAGCGCTTCAACGAAGATCTTACAATTAACCGAAAGAAAGGAACCGGGAGGAAAAAGGGGTTTCATAGCCCAAAAAAAGTGAAGAAAGCCATCAGCCTTTTTCAGAAGAATCCCAACCTTTCAGGACGGAAAGTGGCCCGAATAGTGGGTTGTTCGCAGTCAACCGTTCAGAAAATCAAGTCGAGTTGTGGGCTTAGAACATACAAAGTGCAGAAAGTGCCAGACAGGAACGCTGTGAAGAATCAAGAAGCGAAACCAAGAGCAAAGAAATTAAAAAAAGATTTCTTGAAAAATTTTTCCTGTTGCGCGATGGACGACGAAACCTATGTCTTGGCTGATTTCTCGCAACTTCCTGGTCAGGAATTTTATACTACAGATTCTCGTGGAACAATTACGCGTGAAGAAACAAGCAATGTTTCCTGAAAAATTACTGGTTTGGCAAGCAATTTGCACTTGTGCGAAAAGGAGCAAATATTTCGTTGGCCAAGGCTCTGTTGACTCGAACATATAGATACATCGAGGAATGCTTGAAGAAGCGACTTTTACCATTTTTACGTGAGCACGATGTGTCAACAATCTTTTGGCCAGATTTAGCTTCATGCCACTACAGCAAGGCCACCAAGGAATGGTACGAAGCTAAAGAGATGGTTCTTGTCCCCAAAGAGGCCAATCCACCAAATTGCCTAGAACTCAGGCCAATCGAAAGATATGGGGCCCTGGTAAAAAGAGAATTGAAGAAGAAAAAGAAATCAACGAAAACATTAGCGGATTTCAGGCAAAAGTGGAAGACAGCATCCCAGAAAGTGACTGAGAACACTATAAGAAGCATGATGGGAAGAATTCCAGAGAAAATCTATGAATTTTGTAAAAAATAGTTTTGTTTTTTATATTGTAAAAAAAAGTTTTTATTGGAATTAGAAGATGATTCGAAAATGAGTTCGATTTTCGAAATCGGTCCGGTGGGTCAAAAGATATAAGCGTTTATGTGATAGCGAATTTATTCTCGTTCAGTCCTTAATCGCCTAGTTTGTTTTTGAAAAGTAGCTATATCTTTGACTACAAGAACCTACTGTTAAAAAAATAACGGACAACGAATCTGAAAGGGCAAATAAAAATTTTGATGTATTTTCACAAATAGCAGATAATCTTATCAGGGGCGCACTTGAACATTTTGTAAAGCCTTCAATATTCTAATACAAGTTTGAATCCCTCAATCTCCACGTCACTGGACCCCATCTTCGACCGCTCGAACATCACCTTCGTCGATTTATTATTCGAAATCGGCCTCCCCCTCCTTCTCCTCCTCATCGTCTCTCCCCCCCCCCCCCACCACCGATATCAATCAGCCTTCTTGTGTCATTAACAAAAACAAACCCCGCGGTTGTATATTACAAAATGATCGCCGCCATCTTTCCGTGGGGAATTAAGTTTCGACTTTGAGGAATTTCGTCCAAGTCGGCTTTGAAGTTTCGGCGAGCCGACGATAGGAGGAGGCGAGGGGCGAACGGGGGGCTCGAGGAGCCCGAAGCGTCCGTCGGGCGAATATTTGATAAGGAGAGATTGATGGATTTTCGGGGGGGTAGTAGACCGATGTTTGCTAAAAAATTTGATGTTACGACGCTGCCAAATTGAAGGGGTGAAGAGCGGGAGGTGTGAGTGATGAGTGGGTCATGAGGTCTGTAGACCGTGTTGGTGTGGTCGGCATGTAAATATACAGTGCGCGTCAAAATTATGGAACAAATTCATTGTTTCAGAAGAAAAATATATGGCAACAACATTCTGAAACAGGTCAATTTTTGTTTCAGTTTTACCAAATTTTTATGCATATTTGATGTATTTTTGTTGCACCCTGTGCCATCCCCATCGACCCTCTAAATTTGTTGAATAGGGAAAGTGGGTGCTGTGGTACTTTTTTAGCAACTTTGTATCTTCTTTACAGGCGTGCAGAAATTTTCAAGCAAAATTTTTTTTTGTAAATTAGTAAGTTCAAAGAGGTTTTCAGTATGTGCACTTTGTCATGGCTCTTTCTTCGAATTTAAACATTTATCGAAAAGTTTCAACTTCAGTAGAAACACTAGAAACGTACAAAAAAATCCTCGGACAAACTCTTTTTCATTTAACTTTATTAAACAGAAGAAATTGAACAAAACAACAACAAATAATAATAGCTTGAACATTTTTTAATGATATATTCAAGCCGTTTCGAAGTGGCTTCCTTTGGCGGCGATACACAGCTTCAGACGCTTCTTGAAATTTTCGGGGACCGCAGCTCCTCGGGCGTTAATCGGTTCAATTCCCGGCGCAGAGATTGCTTCAGCGACTCCAAATTTTTGTGTTTTTTAGCACAAGCCCTGTGCTCCAGAATCGACCACACGCTGTAGTCCATTGGGTTGAGTTCCGGTGAGTAGGGCGGCCATTGAGATGAGATGAAACAAGGAAAATGGGTCTTACACCATTCTTGCGTCATTTTCGCTCTGTGAGCCGAAGCGAAGTCCTGTTGAAAGGTCCAATGCGTATCGCCGAAGTGCTGCTTGGCCCACGGAAGTACTACGGCCTCGAGGATGTCGCAGCGGTAGACTTCTTGTTTGATTTTGACCCCTAGATCCACGAAAACTAAGGGAGTTTTACGACTGCCGCAAATTCCGCCCCAGACCATGACGGATTGCGGATTTTGACGGTGTTCGGCGATGGCCGATGTACCGGGAGCCCCTACGGACCAGACTCTGTCGTTTTGGTGGTTGTGGAATTGTTCTACGGTGAAAAGCTTCTCGTCTGTGAAGAGAATTCGTTTCCATTGCTGACCGGCGGCAAGACGAAGGAGTAGGCTGCACCTTTGGAGTCGTACGCGCTTGTTTTCCTCCTTGAGGAGTTGAACTTTTTGGAGCTTGTATGGCTTGAGGTTGTGCTCCTTTTTGGCTATTTGATACCGGTCTCACAGGCTATTTTCCTCATGGGAACCCTCGGATTTCGATTGACTCGCTTCTTGACGATGTTGCGATTGCTAGGTGTATTGACAGTGCGTTTTCTACCACTTCCTGGACGACGACCATCATGGCCAAGCTCCTTGAAACGACGAATTGCATCGGACACGGTTTGTCGAGGCACATTGAGCAAACGAACAATTTCGCATTGACGCCTACCTTGACGAAACAGCTCCAAAATCGCACTACGTTTGTTTGACATTCTAAAACTCTGTGAAATGAAATTATATCAAAATGTAAATTCACATATTAGTACAGGAAAGTGTAGAGAAACCAATAGAATAAAAATTCTTTGGCTGCGCTGAAATACTTTTGTTTCAGACCACAGCAAAATTTGTCCGAAACTTTTCTTGTCACCTTGTAATAACATATCATGGCTCTTTCTTTGGGACGATAGTAGTGATAGTACCTCATGAAATTTGTCGCCGAATGAAAGTCGACCATTACAGTTTTCTTCATACACAACTTTAAACCCCTTTCAACTACCTCACGTGAAAAATTAGAATGTGTGAAACACTGCGCTTCAGTTATGATCCTAAGTAGATATGTTATTGATACGCTTCTACTGAAGTTGAATCTTTTCGTTTAAATGTTTCAATTCAAAGAAAGAGCCATGTCAAAGTGCAAATACTGAAAATCTTTTTAAAAAAAAAATAAATTTTTCTTAAAATCTTCTGCACGCCTGATGGGGATGGCACAGGGTGTAACAAGAATCCTTCAAAAATGCATTAAAATTTGGTAAAAGTGAAACAAGAGTTGACCTGTTTCAGGATTTTGTTGCCAACAATTTTTCTTCTGACAAAATGAATTTGTTCCATAATTTTGACGCGCACTGTACAGGGTGGGCAAAATTGGTGCTACATGAACTAAAACTTTTTAACCCGAGGAGATAGAGAAAAATGAATGGCACCTTATAGTCCTCTTTCTTCGAGAAACTGTTAATGCCATCAACTGCATTCCTCTATCTTCTTTCGTTTCAGAGTTATAGGCCGAAATTGCAATTTGGGCAATTTCAACTTTGGTCATTATCTCCGTTTCTGTTTATGCTAGGATGTTGAAATAAAAACATTATACAGGCACTTTTCTGATAGCAATCCAGTGGCGTACTCTGATTTTTTCTAAGAGGTTTATTTGCTGAGTTATAACAAAAAGTTTTAGTTCATGTAGCACCAATTTTTCCCACCTTGTACATATATGTATGTATTTCTTCTTTGTGAGTCTATCGACCATTTCTTTGACCGCTGATGTTTGTATTTCTACATGCGAATCTACCTGTAAGGTGTATGATCGAGTGGTCGAAAGCTCCCGAAGTAATATTTTTTCCGATCTTCGGACTGTCCACCGAACAACATGGCGTCTTACCCTTCCCAGAAGACACATCAATCCGCGCTAATGCGCCAAGCCCACGCAATCAGCCCGAACGTTTTTGAGAACACCTTTATTATTCTCCCGATTTTTCATCCTCCCCCCCTCTCTCTTTCTCGCCCATAGATTAGCTTACCGCCGGACGGGCCACAGAATCGCGTCGGCGAGCATAGAACCCGGTCGCGAGGGGGAGCAATCAATATTAAAAGCATTCGACCGTCTGCAATGGCCTCCTAATATGATTATAATGATAAGTTGCGTCGGCAGATATTGATAACTGGCACCGATCAGAGAGTGTACTTCGGACCCCGCTGATAATCAATCAACTTCTCTCTCTTCGGTTCGCACCCTCCCCCCCTACTCCCCGTGCCCCCCGGTCTTTACTTCTTCGTTTCATGAACTTTTCCCGATTTTTCAACGGCTCACTCGATTATTTCTGTATTAGCGAGCCCGGCTCGATGGACTGGGCGCGTTGTTCTGTGGATGATGGATTGGGCAGGTTCATGAGGTGTGGGACAACTATGGAATTTTTGTGATTGAGGCTTATTATCGTGGGGTTTTGTTCGAAGAGGCTCGGGAATTGGGATAATCATTATTGGTTGCTTGTTCTCTCATTTTGCATCTGTATGTCATTATCATACCCTGATCGTTTCTACTTGGGACTGTACAGGGTGTTTCTTAATTCATGCGGAAAAATTCAGGAGGTGATTGTATGCAGTTAAGATGGGACTTGTTTTTCGATTCGCTGTTGAATCATAAGTAGGATGGCGTTAACATAGCAACCGTTGAATATGCATTATCTTTTTCGTGAACTTGGGAGTCTAGGATTAGAATCACCGCTTGCTCACCAAGAGTTAGGGATCGTATTCAATCATTTTTAAAAGTATGTAATCTTCGAGGAAATCGCTGTAAAATCATTTAAAACTCAATAACAACTTGAATCGATCCAATGAAAATCAGTATGAGACAATTCGTCAATCTGGTCGCCTTTTTTCTGAAGTTTGGTTCTTTGCATATGCTTCATGAATGTTCTCATTTTGAAATTGAGTCAGTTTATCAACGGCTTCGATTTGAAACGAGTTTTCTGAAAACGCCAAGACGTAAATTAACAAACGCTGAGGCTAATAGGGCTATCGGAATGCTACGGGGTGGCCTAACTCAGGTTGTTGTGGCGGAAAGGCTCCAAGTCAGTCAAAGTGTGATATCTCGACTTTGAAATAGGTTCAGGGAGACAGGTTCCATGTTGGAAAGACCAAGGCTTGGTGGGCGACGAAAAACAACACCTGCTCAGGATCGTTTCATCACCGTTTCGGCGAGAAGAAACCCTACATCTAAGTGTAGAATGCTACGGAATACTCTTCAAAATGCAGATGGGGTCCAAGTTTCCCTCGAAACCATCAGACGACGTTTGAGAGAGGTGAATTTAGGTTCTAGACGTCCAGAGGAGTTCCATTAACACGTGACCATAAGCGTCAAAGACTGGAATGGGCAAGGCAACCAATTGGAACGATCAATGGCGTCCTTTTCACTCCAGTTATGGACGATTTTCAGATTCTCGAAGAATAAGGGTATGGAAAATCCCACGCATACCCCGTAATCGTCGCTATTTCCAAGATGTCCATCCATTCCGAGGGGGTAGTGTTATGGTATGGGCCGGGATATGTTTCAACGGGCGCACAGATCTACACATTTGTCCTGGGAATATGACCGCCTTACGCTATAGGGAGCATGTCATTGACAATGTTGTGGCAAATTTTCACGCTGCTATTGGTGAAACTTTTCAATTTGTAGACGATAACGCTAGACCGCACCGTGCAGCCATAGTTGAGAATGCGCGCGAGGAGCTTGGTATTCCACATTTACCAATACCTCCGCACTCACCAGATTTGAATTGCATAGAACATGCATGGGATATGCTCCAAAGAAGATTAGATAATCATCAACCTACCCCGGAATCCCTAAATGATCTGAGAGAGCTTCTGTCCCGTTTATGGAACCAAATTCCTCAAGAAATGTTCAACAACCTCGTGTGTGATATGCAAAGAAGATACCAAGCTGTTATTGATGCCCGTAGAGGCCATACATTGTATTGATAGTCTTAAATTGCTTGAATTCTCTAGGAATACAATTTCGTTATTTAACCCGATTTTTCCTAACCACCCTGTATACGCTGCAGACTTATAGGCTTAAATTAATTTGCAACTCGAAATCATATCAATATGAATTTTCATCACAAAAATCTTATTTTAACTATATTTTTTTGCAGTCAATATCCCTAACTCATGTGGAGCAGTTTATTTCTATGGTATACATTGGTATGCTCTTAGACCATAGAGAGAGGAGACACACCATCTCATTCATAAATTCGAGAATTGGTAAAGCCAAAATTTAGTCAGTTTTCAATGAGTGGGACGAAATTAGCATGAAGGACTGCAATATCATTAGATACTGCTGTGGCAATATTGCAGAATCTAACTCTAACTCTTTGGCGAATTCATGCAATGTTCCGAACAGTGGAACAAATTCTGAGTTGGGTAAACAGATTCAGCTAAATTCAGAATTGATAAGCAAATTATTCTCATCTCAGTATCAGAAGGGATTCTGAAAAGTGAAATTCCAAAAATCGAAGAATCTACGCCATTGTAACTTAGAATGATAAGAGTAAAACATGTGTAAACTCAAATTAGGATTCAAATAGTCCAATTCACTACAAACAAGACACTTACGAACCATTTTGTCAACGTATTTTGCTAATAATATTCAGAAATAATTCTAAATCTCACTTTTCATAAGCGACATCGTGATGACAACACTGTTCAAAACGTCATTTGTAACAAAAAATTAAAATAGCGGTACAAAATTAATGTATGATCTGGCAAGAGATTCAGAAAACGGTGCTGCCATAACGTGCCCATCCATTATCTGAGGCAAAAACGGCCGGGCCCTTTCGCGAATATTCCGATACTTCGAAGAAACAAATTCTCATTTCTGACATTCAAGCACAAATGAGCAAATTAATTTCACAACGTTGCAAAAATTTCTTCTACATTTTGATTCCGTAGTAGCACAGTTACCCAGTCTAGTACTGATGGTTTTGAAATTTGGCTTCACTATTTATTATTGAAAGGAGCGTTTCAGGATTCTAAGGGTATGCTATATACAAGCGAATGAAAATAGTGCATATTCAACGGTTGCTATGGTGTCGCCAGCCTACTTATAAGTCAACAGTGAATCGAAAAGAAAAGGTTTCAGTCTGTTCATCACGTGAAAAATATCCGGTCGTTTGGTTCTTTTCGATTTATTCAAACTGGGAAAGGAATTGAAGCAAATTTGCCCTATCCACTATTTTAAAAGCGATTCATCACCGACAGAAATGATGAAATTATACCAAATTTATGCCACCCGCTTTCAGCCCATCTGGTTTATCTACCATCGAGAGATAAACGGCCTTGATAAGAATAATTTTTCAATTCCACCTCAAATGTAACCGTTGCAGACAATTGAATGTATAAAGAATTATCATTTCGTTACAGCGGACGAATTTTCCTAACGCGTTGTAAATAAAGAGTTCTCCTACGTCTCATGAATAAACAAACTTCCGAGATATCGATGCATTTTTCTTGAATCCGTAGAAAACCGAATTAAAACAATTCCGAGATTTGCATATGGTGCGATTAGAATTGCCCGTCCAGGTCTAATTAAACCATCGGGAAGTCAGTCGTCGAGGCGTTCGGAAAGTACCACAAGAACGGTCTTCTACCATCGGATCTAATCTTGCTAAGCACGAATTATTAGTCCATTGTTTCGGTTTAGTTCGAGTTCAGATATTATCGAAATATTTCTTTAAAGTAACGTTTATCTGTTCTTTCACATGATTATCATAATGATTAAATGGAAATTCGCTGGCTTAATGGCGATTTGAAGGAGCAGTGGCGTGGAGAGGGTCGAATTATGAAAAAATAAGCTTTTTTCATTGGGATTCCGTGATGGTATTACTCACTGCATTTTCAGCATTTGATACAAAATAAATTTCTATCACAATGAATCGAAGGCTTTTTTCTTAATGTGGGATTTAAAAAGGAAGAAAACGAGGGAAAACAACAAATGTCAAAGATTCGTGGATATACGCGTATGAGCCCGAAAGTAAACAGCAGTCGACTGTGTGGGTGTTTCAAAATGAGCCAAATCCAACAAATTTGTTCGCGCACGAAGCACTTCCTAGCAAATGGTTGCTTTTTTCGCGAAAGAACTGGACATGTCGCAACCATACCAATAGAACAACGCAGGATAGTCAATTTTGAGTGGTACACAACCATTTGTTTGCCAGTTGTCTTCCAAGAAATGAGGAAAACCAACCACCGAAGACGGATTACTCTTCACCACGACAATGCTTGCTACCTTGCTCCCACACATCGGCTCAAACTATTGTTTCTTTGAGCACTCAAAACATCGGTTTGATGAGTCATCCGCCCTATAGTCCTGACTTGGCACCAAATGACTTCTTTTTATTCCCGTACGCAAAAAAAACTGTCGGGTCAACGTTTTTCGACACTTGAAGAAGCAGTTGATGCGTTCAGAATGCATATTTTGGAGATACCTCAGATACCATCAGAGTGGCAAACGTGCTTCGAAAATTGGTTCAAATGCATGCAGAAGTGTATAGAGCTTCATGGGGAATACACTGCGCAAAAAATTAACGCACATTCTGAAAATCTCAATTTGAATGAAAGTTAACTCTACATTGACTTTATAACTTATTTTTTATGTTCTCTCGGGAAGGTTTTGAACGAAACAAGACACATTAAATGGAAGAAAAATTCAGGATTTCACCGAATCTTATGTGAAAGAAGAGAAATGAACAATTTTCAAAATATTGAAATGCTGATAAGTGATTTGATACTTGGTATTTCCACCCCTTGCGTTAATTACAGCTCGGCAACGACGGTTCATACTCAAAATGAGTGATCTTAAAATGTTCTGATCTAATCCTTCCCAGATTTCTCCGAGTTGGATTCCTAAGTCATTAAGAGTAAGTAGCTGGATGATTTTCTGAACTTCTCAGCCTTCTATTGTGGTTGTCCCAAACCTGCTCAATCGGATTGAGATCTGGACTTCTTGCTGGCCATTCCATTCGAGAGACTTCAACCTATTCAAGGTACTCCTGAACGATGCGCGCACGATGGGGTCTGGCATTATCGTCCATAAAAATGAAATTTTCACCAATATATGGGGCACATGGCACTACATGCTCTTCAAGAATGTTCCTTATATACTTATCAGCATTGACAGCTCCATTATCAACGACCACTAGGTCTGTGCGAGCAGTCAAAGATATTCCACACCATACCATAATCGATCCTCCCGCGAAACCAGTAGTATTCAGGAAATTGCACTGAGCATATCTTTCATGTGGACGTCTGTATACAAGAGAACGTCGATCACAATGGTAGTGGCAGAATCTAGACTCATCTGTGAAGAGAACTCTTTCCCAATCGGCCTCTTCCCAATGGATATGCTCTCTCGCAAAATCCAAACGCGCCCTTCGATGGGCTGGGTTAAGAGCTGGGCCTCTTGCCGCGACACGAGGCCTTAAATCATATTCTCTGAGGGGATTTCTTATTGTCTGAGTGCTAATTTGCAGCTCAGGAGTTTGCTCAAGCTGATTTTGAAGGAGGCGAGCGGTTGCAAACCGTTGTCTCAACGAAGAAACTCTCAAGTAACGTTCTTGAATGGCAGTTGTTACCCGTGGTCTACCCTGTCCTGGTCTTCGGACATTCATACCTGTTTCCCTGAATCGCTGCAACATTCTGGACACACTCGTATGGGAAACTCCAAACCTTTCTGCAATTCTTGTGTATGTTCACCCTTCTTCTCGCAAAACTACCGCTTGGGCACATTCCTCTTGGGTCAAATTGCGTGTTTCGCGTTGCATAGCGATCGAGTGTAGAAAATCAAACGAAAGAAAAACTATTGATCACTAAAATTGATCGAGAACAACTGATTTTAGAATGGAGCCAATACAGTCAAAATCTGATAATATCATCATTTTTTATTCCTGCTGGGAGAAAACATCTGTATTGAAGAAAAACGTTGAAAGTGGATAACATATGCATGCATAATTCTGATAAAAATAATCATCATTGAGAACACCTTCAGATGTGAAAAAAATTTGAGATTTCCATAATATGCGTTAATTTTTTGGCGCAGTGTATCTGTTTTTGTTCTTTAATCCCAAAATATAAAAGGCAACCCCTGTACTAACATGATGGCGTTTTGTCATAGTGTTCATTCGATATACAGGAATACTATACGAAACACAGATTGAAAAAATTCTTTCATTTGGAGTCTTGCCCCCAAAAATAGTGCCAATGGATGTCTTTATTGTGATTGTGATGGCATATCAGTTCAGTTAGAACGTCATGTTCTAAAAAAAATTCTGCGTGCGCCAATGGCCCCGATCATTAATGAACGATCTCCTATCAAAAAATTAGTCTGAATTATAATCGAGTCCATATACGATCAAATTACGTGTATTCCTATATTAGATACCTCACTTAATTGGCCACAACATCCGAATAATATTCCTTTTGTTTATCGGCCGGGATCTGATGGTAAATTAGATCCACATCCGGATTATATTTTAATTTTTCATTTTCGGAATTCAATCTGAACGTTCTAATCTCGATTTTTCACACTAATTACCGGTTTACGTGTACCTGTGATCTGGATATAATTAATTTGTTGGACCTGCTCGAGAACAATGGGAGTTAACGGTCTGATGTTTCTGTTATTGAATTCGAATTTTTAGATCGCCTAGAAAGGTTTGATCGACTAAAATAGACTGACTGACAAAGAGACTGCAACACCCAGAAAGAGCTGTTTAAAGTTAAATTTTATTTTGTTGGAACATAGATAGTAGGTATAGCAAGGAGTAAATGATTACAATTTGGAGAAAAAACGAAGGGTTTACAATTTTTTTTTGATACATTTGTAAAAAATTTGTTTGTCCACCGCGAAAAAAGTCTAAACTACGAGGATGTATTGACATCAAGTTAGCCTAGACCAGTTCCATGCATAAACAAAATATTGCGATACCATATCAACGAACAGTAACTTATTAGAAGTGTTATTGTAGAGTTCGACGTCAAAAAAGTAAACCAATGAATGAAAAAAAATAGATGTCCACCGAAATTGTAAACATCGAAAAATTGGAGTATCGAGCCATAATCAAGTACCTGTATTTAAAATGGTTAAGAGGTAAGCAGATTTACGAAGATATGCTTAATACCCTTGGTAATCAATGTCCTTCGTATACGACCATGAAAAATTGTACTGTAAGCTTCAAAAGAGGTAAATTTTCCATTGAAGATGATGACCGATCAGGAAGGCCAGTTTCTGTGTGAGTCCCCGAAAATATCGATGCAGTTCATGACATGATTTTATCAGACCGTCGAATTGGGCTAAAACGGATATCCGAAGCACTGAAGAGTTCATACGAATGCATGAGAAAAATTTCTGCAAAATGGATCCCCAAATGTTTGAATGTTGACCAAAACCGTGCAAGGGTAGAAGCATCGCGTTCGATCTGTGCTCGATTTGAAAACGAAGTTGACTTCTTGAACCGAATTGTTATTAAGGATGAGACTTGGGTACATTTCTACGATCCAGAAACAAAGTAACAATCGATGAAATGGCGACACTCTGGTTCTCCAAGACCTAAGAAGTTTCGTGTCCAAAAGTCTGCTGGAAAAGTTCTTGCTTCAGTTTTTTGGGATTGCCAAGGAGTAATCATGATTGATTTCTTGGATAAGGGTAGAACAATAACTGGAGATAACTATTCGACATTACTGACCACTCTTCGAGAAAAAATTAAAGAGAAAAGACGCGGAAAGCTATTCGAAGGTATTTTGTTTTTACTGGACAACGCCCCAGTAAACAAATATCATGCAAAAAATTCGTGATTTAGGGTTAGAATTACTAGATCACCCCCCTTATTCACCAGATTTGGCTCCGTCCGACTATCATCTCTTTCCTCAACTGAAAAGAAGTTTAAAAAGTCGTAAATCTTCTTTCAACGAGGAGGTAATAAAAGCTGTGGAGGACTGGTTTGCAGAGCAAGAAGAAACATTTCATTTGAAAGGTCTAGAGACGTTGCAGGTTCGCTGTAATAAATGTATTCAATTAAGAGGAGAATATGTTGAGTAATAAAATATTTTGACGTTGAAATTTCGTTTGGTTTTATAGTTGGCTAAGAATTATTATCAATATATCCTCGTAGTTTCTTCACAAGATACATTCAAGTCAAGCGGACTAAACGCGAAATTTTCGTTAATCCAGTCATTCTAAAACCTTTATTGTATCGGACAAAATCGAAACCCATCCACACGTTAAAACCCCGAAAGGATAAGCCACACGAATTCAGATTGACGTAACGTTGAAGTGTCACAATTCACGGTATCCTTAAATCCGACCTAGAATCGATAAAAACCGTATAAAGAATAGATCGAATCGAGCGAGAAAAAGAAAGAAAAAAAGAAAAAACGCTCACATCTACCCGCTTTAACGTGCGACAGAACGCGAAGAATAGAACCTCCGGTTGACAAAACTAAAATTCTTCATGGAGTAAAGTCGAGGGAGAAGAGAAACGTCGTGAGAATCTAGAAAGCGGCGACCCGTCGAATCCGAGGGTGAATAAAAAGAGTCCGAATCAAATACCAATAAATATCAGGGGATGGACCTGATCGGCATAATTTCTAGGTATGAATGACAACAGGTGGGGTGCGTGGGGTCGCGCGGAGGGGAAGAAAGGGTCGAACAGGTGGGCAGGATCGTTCTTTTGAATTTGGAGAATTGAATATTATGAGTTATCGATACTTTTGTTTCGAATCGAGGAAAATGTTTGGTTTCGAAGATTTATTGGGCGTATCGATTATCTACGACTCGTTTTTTCCCCATTCATGTTGGAGAATTTATTACTACTCTGACTGAGAGATCTGATCTTGGAATTAGATAATTTTTGCACGAATGCATGAAACAACCAAATCTTTCTACATAGAAAATTTTTCAAATTACGCTTTTAATTTTTCCCCGAAATTGAAGGATAAATTTTGATTTTTTGCCCTGACTGTCAAGCTGATAACTGATTGTTCTGAATGTATCGCGTCGGTGGCTACAGCTTGGCTTATCGTATTGCCCAAATGTCTAAAATAGTCTAATTTCGGGCCAAAAATCTTCTTAAACGAGAGTTGGACTCGCTGGTGAAGAATTCGTGGTCAAATTTAATTCTCTATCGGTATTTAAGGTTTGTCAAATTTATTTCAGAAATCATCAATTGGTATCTTGATTGAATCATACGTGTTTCAAAAACCGTCAGTTGTAATTAAGAAAGTAGGATTCAGAATATGTCTGTTGTAATTCAGATTAGTCACATTCATTTCAGAAACCTTTAATGGTCATTCAGATTAGTCAAATTTATTTTAGAAACGCTCTATTGTAATTCAGATTGAATCATATGTGTTTCAGAAACCGTCAGTTGCAATTCAGAAAGTAGGATTCAGAATGTGTCAATTGTAATTCAGTTTAGTCACATTCATTTCAAAAACATCTATTGGTAATTCAGTTCAGTCAAATTTATTTTAGACATCATGCATCAATTGTAATTCAGATTGAATCATATATGTTTCAAAATCCGTCATTTCAGAAATCATCAATTTAAATTCAACTTAAATTATACTAGCTGGCCCGGCGAACTTTGTACCGCCTGAACTATACTTAAAAGTTGTATAAACTTACCATTGCTTTTTTTCAAGCAGGAAAAAAATTAGGCAAAATTAAGTTCAAAATATACAAAATTTTAATAATTTTGTAATTCACATGGAAAGAATTGTCTTTATTTAAGCGGTAACTAATTGTTGAACTCGAACATATTACTTTTTGTTTTTAATTGTTGTACAGTTCTCTTTTTGCAGTACCTCATGTGACTGTGAATAGCAGGAGTATAATCCATATTATAGGTACCTTTCCTCTTATATGAATCAACATGTCAAGAATATGAACAAAAATTATTCCTTTAATGAACTATCGACTATTATACACAGCCCGTCGACCAGAATTGAAAAATCAGTCATTTGTTAATATCCCAACCTGAAGTGGCAAAAACAAAACTTTTCTTATATTCTCAAAATCTAATCAGTGGTCACACCATTATTTTAGACATCTTAGCTATGCTGCTAAGCTCAAAATAATGGGTAAACATCTCAGTTGGTAGAGCAGCGCGATTCTCATTATTCCATGGATATGAGCTGTCAATCTCTCTTCAATTTAATATCTCTGAACCCTTTGGCGTCCACCATCATATCTCTTCAATTTGTTCAATTTAGTTGACGATATCAAGCTCGTTAGAAGACAAATCGAGATGTTAAAATGTCGATAGTACGATCGACACGACAAAATTATCAACACTATGAATTATGTTGAACTCATATTCAAATTTATTGATGGTCATTCGACCAGATCAGATTAGGCAACCCATGAAACATTATTGTATATCATAAGTGAAAGCTCGATGAGCAAACGTTTCAAAATTATTGACGCTTACAATACTGTCTCTGTGCGAACCGAAACACGAATATAATATGTCAATTACTAATTATGGGCAATTTTGGATTCAGTTATTTCCGCAAATATATCTATTACCCAAACAGAAATTCGAAAGCATTTCAAAAATAAAGAAAAAATATGAAGATGGCCAACTCACGTTTGAAACTGATCGTCAAAATCAGATACTTGATCTTTCGGTAAAAATTCACTGTTCCACCAACTTCAGATAAGTTTACCCGCTTTTTGATCTGGCAATAGACTTCCATGTTACCATGAGTTCTATGCGAATCACATATCGCCATCTAACAGCGGTAATATCAACCTACGACTACGTACAGTGACTCTATTCACTATACGATTACGCATCAACGGTAGCGACACCTAGTGGCCTTATTCAAAAGAAGGAAAAGCATTTCCTGCATAAGTAAAACTTTCATCTATTTTTTCGAAGTTTTATTGTATTTTATAATAACCAGACCGAAGACGATTCCATAAATGAAGTTTCATAACAAACAGTCCATCCGATCTCTAGTTATAAATGGTGTAACCAACATCTTTCTTTTATATATATATAGATGTTATTCAGAAACCGTCAATTGTAATTCAGAGTAGTCACATTAATTTCGAAAATCTTCAATGGTAATGGTAATTCAGGTTAGTCACATTTTTCTCAGAAACCATCGTTTGTAATTCAGTTTAAATCATATATTTTTCAGAAACCTTCATCCGAAATTCAGGAACAAGGAATATCATTTCATTTTGTTATGTCGCATAGCAAGCAGGACAAGATTTTTTCATTATTTCGTTAACAGTTTTGTACAAGAAATTAATGTAATGAATTACAAGTGATTTCCTAATGAATTGCAATTGTTATTTCTCAAATTCAGGAACTTGGAATATCATTTTATTCAAACTTATGTCGCATAGAAAGCAGCAATTTAGATTTTGTCATTATTTCGTTAAGAGTGTTGTACAAGAAATTAAGATTCATAAATTGCAATTGATTTTTTTATGCATTACAATTGTATTTTCTCAAATTCTGAAATGCAATCAGCGTTTTCTGAATGAATCTGAATTGCAATAATAATTAACAGTCTCCGGAATGAATATGACTACATATAAAGGGTGGCCATTTGAAAACAAAACAGACGAGATTACAGACGAAATAATTTTTTTCTATAGAAATGCTCGGACAGGTCGATTTCTGTTTCGAGGGGGACAACTTAAGATGTAGGTTACGGACGCATAGCGCTTCAACACTTGCTACTACAACCCTCACCCCCAATTTTTGAATAGGGAAGATGGGGTGAGTGATACCTCGTTTGAAAGGTATTTTTATACGGATTTCAGCACAGTAATTGTTTTTTGATTTTATGCATTAGTTCTCGAAATATTCTTAACTAAGTATTTGAAAATGAAGTGGTGTTTTCATGGCACTTGTAGTGTTTTTTTGTGAAAAATCGACATTTTGAGCTTCAAAACAACCATGACTGTGGCTTCCTTCCTCCAATCCACTGACATAGAAATCTTTAAACAAGATGTCGAACAAACAAAGCGTATTGCGAAGGAGCTCAATCTTGCTGAAACTCAATCTAAATTATCTTCGATATAATTTGCAGTATTTCCAATAACATGCGGTAACACTTGATCGATAGAAATCTCCAAAAAGTCCAAATACGTACATATCTCTAATCAGATTACCAGGTAAGAAAATCAAATCATTAATGATGCCACAGAAATATTCCAGTCCCAATACGTGAAACGATTTCCGACTTAATTATGAAGTGTTTTCTCAGTTGGCTTCAATAATGTTTTCATTTTGTTGATTATTGAATTCATATCTTTTTCAAAAAAATGATAATCGATAATTTTTTATTTATTACGAACAGATCATTAAGTTGGCTTACTGGTTCTTTGACATGTGAATTATTCTTAGTTTTGAATCGAGACTTGTATGTGTTCTAATTCATTGTTCGACATGGTTTATTCAATTGCAGAGCGGGTGAAAATAATTTCACTTTTTTTTTTGCAAACAATCAATGTGCGAATAGAACCGCAGAATTCTTCAATCAACGACATTTAGATAAACATGTTAATAGGAAGTATGTTTTGGAATAAGTGTCAAAGTTTCAAGAAACCGGGTCCGTGGCTAATAAAAAACGAAACATGGAAAGAAATGAAGCAGCTGAAGTAGCTGTTCTTGGACAGATTGCTCTGAATCCAATGACGAGTACGAGGCAGCTAGCACATGAATCTGGTTTTACACGAACTCGAATTGCAAATATTTTGAAGCATCATAAATTCCATCCTTACAAAATCCATCTTTCACACGCACTAAACGAAGATGATTTTGACCGTCGTGTTGAATTTTGTGATACAATGAGTGAACGAGTAACTGCTAATCCCTATTATCTGTACAATGTTTGTTTCTCCGATGAGTGTTCGTTGTTTCTAAACGGCACAGTAAATCGACACAACTGTAGTTATTGGGCCGATGCTAATCCGAGATTGTTCCACGAAGTTTATACTCAAAAACCACAAAAACTCAATGTTTGGGCTGGAATATTTGGTGACAACATTGTCGGCCCGTTCTTTTTACCTGGTAATCTTACTGGAGATATGTATTTGGACTTATTGGAAAATCACATTGATCCAATTTTGATGGAAATTATTGAAAACAATGCTGGAAATTATGTGGAAGGTCAGATTGTATTTCAGCAGGATGGAGCTCCTCCACACTACGCCTTACCAGTTCGAGAATATCTGGATCAAAGATTTCCAAATCGGTGGATTGGAAGAAGGGGTCCCACTGAATGGCCAGCCAGATCGCCAGATCTGTCACCACTAGATTTATTTCTTTGGGGCCACTTAAAGAGTAAAATTTACTCTACACAGCCCGATTCCATAGAAGATTTGAGAAGAAGTATAGTGAACGAATGTCGTCAAATCACTCCAGAAATGCTGCAAAATGTGCGCCATCGTTTCGAACAATACTTATTTCATTGTATGGAAGCTAATGGTGAACAATTTGAATATTTAATTAATTGATGTGAGTTTTTGATAAATTATTTACTTTACTTTGAAAAGTCTTATTTCTTAGATCAATACTTCAAATCGTTCTGACACCGTGCAGTTGGAGAATGATTTCAGTGAATAAAACAGCTAGTCGAACATCTGACCCTAGTAGCATTAACACGTACGGTATGACTTCATTTGCCCAGTGGTAGATGTTTTGCAATTTCAAATACAAGTACGGAAATTTTGGTGTTTCGGAAGCACGAAATGTCAATTATTCGCAAAAATAGTAATTTACGTAACAAGTCCGGAAAATAGGGTTTTTTTTGGACGAATAGACAAGATTCTAGGACGAGCCGGAGGCGAGTCCTGGAAGTCTGTGAGTCCAAAAAAACTATTTCTGGGCGTGTTGCGTACAATATTTTTTCGGCAACCGTGAAGAATTACAAATCAATGAGATGACACATCTCTTTATTGATTTTGATTCATATTTGAATTAAACAGAACAGAACTGTCATCCGTTATTTCGTTGCTATTGTGATGATCATAACAATGACAACAACGACGTGTTTTTCCGGCCTAGGCCGGAAAGTACGTACTTTCCGGCCTGGGCCGGGAAATGCTACTTTCTCAAAGAAAAAGCGCCGAAAAGTTAATTTAAGTGATAAAATTAACTAACGCATGAATATTTCGAGAACTAATGCATAAAATGAAAAAACAATTACAGTGCTGAAATCAGTATAAAAATACCTTTCAAATGAGGTATCACTCACCCCATCTTCCCTATTCAAAAATTGGGGGTGAGGGTTGTAGTAGCAAGGGTTGAAGCGCTATGCGTCCGTAACCTACATCTTGAGTTGTCCCCCTCGAAACAGAAATCGACCTGTCCGAGCATTTCTATCGAAAAAATTTATTTCGTCTGTAATCTCGTCTATTTCGTTTTCAAATGGCCACCCTGTATATTGGGAATTTCAAATGGTCATTTCTGAAATTGAATCAACTAATTTGAATAACGAGATATGTTTTCTGAATTTAGCTTTGCCATTTCTGAATTACAACTGGAAATGGTGTTGAGTCTCAAAATAAAAATCGGTACAATAGTTTCGGAATCATTAGTTTCTGACTTTTTCTTCTGAAATTTCAAGAACCAAACAACATTATTCATGGCAATCATGTTTCGCGAAATTTCAAACCTATAAGATATACAAATTTATTCTATTTTTATAGAAATCTTGTTTCATTTCGTAAACTTGACCTCTTTTTAGATAAAGGAACTAGTAGAGCTTCTAGATCTACCTATTAAAGTTATCCTTATCGGTAGATCTCTGCAAATAGGGAGATTCTATAGGCGAAATGCCAATCGATTTACATTACGGCCAGGATATTTGTGGAAAAACTTCAACCGCGTTCAAAATTGCCCTTGTTTCCGGATTTTTTTTAGCGATTTTCGCGAATTTTTTAAAAATACTTCTACATCGCCTAGAAAATCGAAATTTCATCCTCTTATAAATCGATTATTCTTCTTTTCGACCGTACAAAGATTTCTTCACTGTATCGCAGCTTCGCTGCGATTTTAAGATTCTTCTGGACCTACTTTTTCTACAGATTTCCTTGTGTCGGTCCACACAGTTACCATTTTTAGAATAGAAAATGATACGTTATTTGTAAGGAATTTGGATTGTCTTTCAGGATCTCTGATAATATACAGGATGATCCGGTTCGAAAATGCTACTTTAAGGACTGAACGAAAATAAATTCGCTATCACAAAAACGCCCATATCGCTTGAACCAATTGAGAAAAAATCAAAATTTGATCATAGTTAGATTTGTTATGAACGTCAGAAACATGAGGAACATTTACTTCATAGATATTCCAATTTTCTGTCGCAAAATGTTAAGCGAAGTGAAAACACGAGAATTTATAGTGAAACTTTTTCAAAATAATCAAAAATGGAACTTCAAAAGAATCGCAAAAGAGGCTCGCGTTCGTCCGGAAACGGTATCAAAAGTTGTTAAGCGCTTCAACGAATATCTTACAATTAACCGCAAGGAAGGAACCGGGAGGAAAAAGGGGTTTCATAGCCCAAAGAAAGTGAAGAAAGCCATCAGCCTTTTTCAGAATAATCCTAATTTTCAGGACCGAAAGTGGCCCAAATAGTGGGTTGTTCGCAGTCAACCGTTCAGAAAATCAAGTCGAGTTGTGACCTTAGAACATACAAAGAGAAAGTGCCAGACAGGAACGCTGTGAAGAATCAAGAAGCGAAATCAAGAGCAAAGAAATTTAAAAAAAGATTTCTTGAAAAATTTTTCCTGCTGTGTGATGGCAACGAAACCTATGTCTTGGCTGATTTCTCGCAACTTCCTGGTCAGGAATTTTATACTGCAGATTCTCGTGGAAATGTTGACGAACAATTTCGCGTGACGAAACAGGCAAAGTTTCTTAAAAAATTCCTGGTTTGGCAAGCAATTTGCACTTGTGGGAAAAAGAGCAAATTTTTCGTTGACCAAGGTTCTATTGACTCGAAGATATACATCGAGGAATTTTTACATGAGCACGATGTGTCAACAATCTTTTCGCCAGATTTAGCTTCATGCCACCACAGCAAGGCCACCAAGGAATGGTACGAAGCTAATGAGGTGGTTTTTGTCCCCAAAGAGGACAATCCACCAAATTGCCCAGAACTCAGGTCAATCGAAAGATATTAGGCCCTGGTAAAAAGAGAATTGAAGAAGACTAAGAAATCAACGAAAACATGAGCGGAATTCAAGCAAAAGTGGAAGACAGCATCCCAGAATGTAACTGACAACACTATAAGAAGCATGATGGGAAGAATTCCAGAAAAAATCCATGAATCTTGTAAAAAATGGTTTGGTTTTTTTATTGTACAAATAGTTTTCATTAGAATTAGTAGATGATTCGAAAATGAGTTTGATTTTCGAAATCGGTTCAGTGGTTCAAAAGATTTAAGCGTTTTTGTGATAGCAAATTTATTCTCGTTCAGTCCATAGAATAGAACATGATACGTTATTTGTAAGGAATTTCTATTGTCTTTCAGGATATCTGATAATATACATGATGATCCGGTTCGAGAATGCTACTTTAGTACCAAATGATATTCTGTGAATCTTGATGAATATCCATGTTGATATTATGATCATGAAATTATGCCCAGAAGTTCAAGAACTCGAAACGGTGTCTCATTATCACAAACATCATTTTCCGGATCACAAAAGCCCGACCGAGAGAGAGGGAGAGAGATCTGTCGATCTCGATCGCGAAATTAATGCAGTCGAAAGCATACACTTAAAATTCGGGACACCGTTGCAAAAATCTCCAAATTAATCATTTGAGTAATTATTCGTCCGAACAATAAATATCGTTGAACTTCCTGCACTGCTATCGGCCGAACATCGGGTGGAAGAGGCGAAGAAAATGTTAATTCCGAAATTGCTTCAGTGACTTTACACCGAAGATCGAGATTATAATGAGCGGTTTGAAATTAATTAACATATAATGCGCGTGTTTTCGTTCAGCTATTCGAAAATTTCCGTCGATTGAATGGGTCGGACCTGTTCGTATTTTTGTACACTTCCATTCAGATGTCTCAAGCCGAAAAAATATCCGATTTATTTCCGTTTACCGTTAGCTTAGCACGTTGAGATTAATTCTACAGTCATTTAAGTGGATCGAAAGCTCCTCCATTGTTTTATCGCCAAATTAATTACCAAACTCAACGTAAACAAACTAACGGGTGATTTTTCAAGTTTTTTTCTGGCAACACTGATTTTGACAGCTTACGCACGTTTCTTGTTTTGTGTCACTGTCAAAGATCTTCAGTTCGGTCTATAATTTAACCTTGAATCGTCTTAAGAACGGAAAACGCTTGCAAATTATTGAATTTTTATATCTCAATGTGTGCTCTTTTGAGAAAGTTCATCGCGAGCTTCTCCAATTTTAGGGTCGACCCACTGGCTTTTCGGGCTATTTCGCACCAAATGAACATTGTTGGACATTGAACCACCACGTACAGTGCGTATTGAAGAAAATATCGCAGCTGTATTGGCCAGTGTTAGTGATGACCATCAATTATCGATTCGGCACCGATCCCAGCAAATGGACCTCTGTTACTCAACAACTTCAAAAATGTAGCGGAAGGATTAATAAGTGAAGCCTTTCAATACAGCTGGTGCAAGAATTGAAGCCGAAAGACCTATCACAACGCAGAATTTTTGGTGAATGGGTTCTTGAAAAGTTGGCGAATGATCCACTTTCTTATTGAAAAATTGTGTTCAGCGACGAAGCTGAATTTTGGCACAATGTATACGTAAATGTGCAGAATTGTCGATTTTGAAGTGGAGATCAGCCAGAAGCATTGCAAGATTTACCAATGCATCCAGAAAAAATTACTGTTTGGTGCGGATTATGGGCTGGTGACATCATTAGACCGTACTCCTTCAAAGAAAATGCAAATCGCAACGAAACTGTGAATGGTGAGCGCTACCGAGAGATGATCTCCAAGCTTTTTTTGCCCAAAATGGAAGAGCTTAACTTGCATGACATTTGGTTTCAACAAGACGGTGCCACATGCCACACATCACGGAAAACAATGAACCAATTGAGGGGCAAGTTCGATGAACAGTTTGTTTCACTTTTGGGGCCGGTCAATTGGCCGCCTGTATTGTGCGATTTTACGTCTTTAGACCATTTTTGTGGGGCTATGTGAAGACTCATTTTTATACTGACACGTTCGCTTGAATTGACGCATTGGAAGACAATATTGTAGCATTTATGCTTGAGATAACGGCTGAAATATTGGAAATGTTGCATGAAATAATCTTCAAACATTAAATTGTATGGAGGTATGAAGGTTTCATGCATTCTTCTAAATATGATGTACGAGGATATATTGAAAAATTCTTAGCCTACTATAGAACCAAACAAAATTTCAATGTCAAAATATTTTATTACTCAACATATTCCCTTCCTAATTGAATACATTTATTACAGCGAACCTGCAACGTCTCTAGACCTTTCAAAAAAAAGTTTCTTCTTGCTCTGCAAACCAGTCCTCCACAGCTTTTATTGTTGTTTATAGATGATACTGGGATCGTATTTTACTATTTTATACCTTGGAATATTTGTATTAATGTTGAACAATTCAATCTGATATTTTTATTGTATTGATCTTTTTATGACAATCAATTGACAACAATATTTTCATAGAATTATTTTTTATATATTTCAATCTTATCACTGAATCCAACACACCCCTCTAAGAATGCAAATATATAATTATCAAAAATGTATGATCTAAACAAACAGTGTCAACATATTCTAACGATTTAAGAACAATTTACCATCACACTAGCAAATTTTCCAAACTTTGTCGCAATCAAGTTTTGCATTGTCCACTACTTCTTTCAACTGCCTTGGTCTTCTTCTCCTCTTCTCATCTTTCGTTTTCTTTTCTTGAGCTTGTTCTTTATAATTATGCATATCAACTACATAGAGACCATTATTTTGTTTTCTACCAGTAAGTACTACGTCTTTTTCTTCATAGTGTATTTTTCCATGAACGATAACCACATGATTGTCATCGAATACTACGACACCACCTCTCTTTGTTACTTCATTCACAGAGAGTAGATTTTTTGATAGTCCTGGGACGAATGACACATTTGTTAGAATGACTTCTTCTCCTTCCACACATCCATTAGAAGTAGAAATAAGTTTTGCTTCCTTTTTTGCACAGCCAATGATGTTTTGATCTGTTTCTTTCACATTTGTTAATATTCTTTCATCATGAGTTAAATGATGTGTTGAACCACTGTCGACCACAAATGTTAGGTCTATTTGTTCTTTATTATTTTCTGAATGTTGTTTTTCGGTAAAATAGCTCACTTTGCAATCATTGTTATGTCTTTCCTTGTTTGTTTGCTCATGCTCTGCTTTGAAAATGCATCTTTCTTCAGGATGATTTTTCTTTTTACAAAATCTACAAGGATTAAACTTTTTTCCTGACCAACATGATTCAGCTGTATGTCCTGGTTTGTTGCATTTTTCACAGTGTTCATTATGATATTTTGACTCACAGTCTTTCTGGTAATGCCCCATTTTTCCACATTTGTGACATTTTCCAATTCTTCTTGCTTCTTTTCTCTCTGCTCTAAAAGCAACTCTGCCCTCTTCTTTCGTTCCGAATTGTTCCTCTTCTTTTACCAATCTTGATCTTAGATTCTCCAAGGTTCTTTCACTAGCAGCGGTAGAATCCCATGCACTACTAAAATACTTATATTTTTCTGGTAGACTCACTAGAATTTTTGTTATTAGCATATCGTCTTTCATTTCCATTCCTAGGCTGTTGAGTCGGAAAGCCATTGTTTGCAAAGCGGATATACAGGGTCTTTCACGAGGAACCTCACCCATATTTATACGGGAAACTACTGAACGTATTTTCATGAAATTCAGCACTTATAAGTATTTCACGATGTTGATGAAATCTAAAATATTTTCAAGGCATGAGCACCTCCGGTTTTTCCGGAAATGACGTCAACTTCCGTTTTTCAAATTAGAACACCATTTTTTTATTGCAGAAATAGATTCCTTAGAAAATTTCAAGTTATTTTGATGTAACATTTTTCAGTTTTGGTTGGAAAATTCTCTCTGAGCGGGAAAATTCGAAAAAAAAATCGAAAATAGAGCTCCGCTGAAACAAGAATAACTTCGAGGTTTTTGGATGGAAAATTTTCATTTTTGGGATTTTTCAAGATGTAAGATTGATGTATCCACTTTAAAAATCGAAATCGCGACTCATGATACAGGGGGTGAAAAAATCGCTTTCAAAGTTAGGGATGACAAAATCGTGAAAAATAAATTTTTTCAAATTAGAACCCCATTTTTTTATGGCAGATATTGAATCTACGTTAAAAAATAATGTGAGTGTATGCATCACACCCTTGCCCTAAAATGGATATTTTCTGAGTTATTCACAAAAAACTGTTTTTCGTCTTGAATTTTCAGCTATTTCTTTTCCCTTCACGCCAAAAAGATGAAATTTTCAGGAACTGTTATTTGAACCATGCTGTAGATTTTTCACCCCTTCTTGAAACCGACTTCAAGTGTAGTTTTCTTAACGAAAGATCCGACATTTCTCAAGTTTGTCATGGTTCTGTTAATGGTATCTCTCGTTGGTCTGGGTCGGTCAGGAAACCTCTCAATGAACAGTCGAATCGTTCTATCTACAACTTTATTACATTCTCCATGAAGTAGAATGAGATTTAAATAATCTTCATTGGTAAAATTAGGCATAGTGATCGATTTTATAACTTAATACGAATTATCACCAAATTAGTAGTAAACACAAAATGCTACTGAATAGAGAGGAATTTGGCAGATGTAATTAATGATATCTATCATTAAAAAAAAAGAATGTAAAACATGGTAAGTTTTTGCATATGGTTCATAAGGAATTATTTATTTATCACTGTAGAGAAAACCGATGGCCGATTAGTTGAAATAAAGAGGTTTCCGATACAAATTCGAATCCAAATTCGCCATCTATTTAGGAACAACCTGTAACTTTTTTTTCTTGCATATTAGGGTAGTAAAATCTAAAACATGGTTTAAGTAACAGTTCCTGAAAATTTCATCGTTTTGGCGTGAAGGAAAAAGAAATAGCTGAAAATTCAAGACGAAAAACAGTTTTTTGTGAATAACTCAGAAAATATCCACTTTAGGGCAAGGGTGTGATGCATACACTCACATTATTTTTTAACGTAGATTCAATATCTGCCATAAAAAAATGGGGTTCTAATTTGAAAAAATTGATTTTTCACGATTTTGTCATCCCTAACTTTGAAAGCGATTTTTTCACCCCCTGTATCATGAGTCGCGATTTCGATTTTCAAAGTGGATACATCAATCTTACATCTTGAAAAATCCCAAAAATGAAAATTTTCCATCCAAAAACCTCGAAGTTATTCTTGTTTCAGCGGAGCTCTATTTTCGATTTTTTTTTCGAATTTTCCCGCTCAGAGAGAATTTTCCAACCAAAACGGAAAAGTGTTACATCAAAATAACTGGAAATTTTCTAAGGAATCTATTTCTGCAATAAAAAAATGGTGTTCTAATTTGAAAAACGGAAGTTGACGTCATTTCCGGAAAAACCGGAGGTGCTCATGCCTTGAAAATATTTTAGATTTCATCAGCATCGTGAAATACTTATAAGTGCTGAATTTCATGAAAATACGTTCAGTAGTTTCCCGTATAAATATGGGTGAGGTTCCTCGTGAAAGACCCTGTATTGCTCATCACGTCTAGCGAATTATCGTATTTAAAATTGAAAAATTCAGCCAGTACTTGATTTTTGTTCTGAGCAGTGTCTTTCTTATAAATTTTGAGAAGGGTTGAGTACATTTCATTGGATGTACTGCAAGTATGTGGGATTTTGTGCTTGCGTCAATTCTTAGAATGATGTGTTTTGCCACAGCATCATTTTTAAGCCATTCTGCTTTCATCTTTTCATCTGTCAGCGACTGGAATGTTGTTTTTCCTTCAACTATTTCGCCTAAAGATTTTGCAGCAAACAGAATTGAAATTTCGAATTCCCACATTGGAAACGAAACGGCATCTTTCAATTTTGGTATAGATTCTAATTCTTTTTTTGATCCCATAGCGTTGGTACGAAATGATACTTTCGTGTTATTCAAGTCGTACACCACTGGGCCCATAACCTATTGTTTATAGATGATATTGGGATCGTATTTTACTATTTTATACCTTGGAATATTTATATTAATGTTGAACAATTCAATCTGATATTTTTATTGTATTGATTTTTTGATGACAATCAATTGACAACAATATTTTCATAGAATTATCTATACTAATATTATAAAGAGGAAAGATTTGTATTTTTGTTTGTTTGATACGAATTGACTCAAAAACTACTGGACCGATTTCAGAAATTCTTTCACCCTTAGAAAGCTACATTATCCCTTAGTGACATAGGCTATACTTTTCACCCGAAAAAAGTAAGGATACCTACTATAACTTCAATAATTACAGAAAAATCAGCCCTAATCAGCTATTTTCACGTGCGCTGCAAAACCCGTAAGACTAACGTGGATACAATGTATGACGGAAATGTACCTCTTAAATAGTTCTACAAAAAAGCCCACGATAGCATATATCTATCTCTCAAGAATGACTTGCTATTACCTTTTTATGGTAATCAGATGTTTTCCAAAATTATGCACTATTTGGGAGTGTGTTTTTATGAATTGGGTATTGATCCTCATCCAACGTTATACGTCCTATATCATGATTAATCCATGGCAATCCCAAAAAACTGAAGCAAGAACTTTTCCAGCAGATTTTTGGACACGAAACTCCTTAGGTCTTGAAGAACCAGAGTGTCGCCATTCCATCGATTGTTGCTTTGATTCAGGATCGTAGAAATGTACCCAAGCATCCATAGTAACAATTCGGTTTAAGAAGTCTACATCGTTTTCAAATCGAGCACAGATCGAACGCGATGCTTCTACCCTTGCACGCTTTTGGTCAACATTCAAACATTTGGGGATCCATTTTGCAGAAATTTTTCTCATGTCCAAATTGACGTGAACTATATGATGAACGCGTCCCTATGAAATCTTCAGTGCTTCGGATATCCGTTTTAGCCCAATTCGACGGTCTGATAAAATCATGTCATGAACTGCATCGATATTTTCGGGAACTGACACAGAAACTGGCCTTCCCGATCGGTCATCATCTTCAATGGAAAATTTACCTCTTTTGAAGCTTGCAGTCCAATTTTTCACGGTCGCATACGAAGGGCATTGATCACCAAGGGTAGCATATCTCCTTAAATCTGCTTACCTCTAAACCCTTTTAAATACAGGTACTTGATGATAGCTCGATACTCCAATTTTTAGATTTTTACAATTTCGGTGGACACCTTTTTTTTTAATTTATTGCGTAACTCTGGTTTACTTTTTTGACGTCGAACTCTCACACTGACACTTTTAATAAGTTATTGTTCGTTTATATGGTATCGCAATATTTTGTTTATGCATGGAACTGGTCTAGGCTAACTAGATATCAATACATCCTCGTATTACTTTTGAAAAAATTTCCTATAGCTCTAAAAAAACCACCCTGTATCAACAAAATTTTATATCTCTCGATAGACTTTTCTAACGAAAAGCCACCCCGAAAATTCGGAATGGCACGAATCTATATCGACTGCCAATTTAAAGACTCAACAGGTGGCGAGCCATTGTGACACACCGGGATAAAAATGGCTTATCAATGACCGAACCCGCAGCCTCTCTACCTACGCAAACAATTGACATTCGAGAGAACATTCGTCAAATTTTAATACCCTTGTTGTACGTGCCAATTGGAGCCGATGGTGCGAAAATGGCATTCTCCCTTTGGGGCTTTTGTGCTTTGCGATCTGTGTTGTTTTTTTAGGGATATTAATTGCTGTTGTCGTTCTTCATTCGATGCGATTGGTTACTCGTTTTTTTTGCATACTTTCGAGAGAGTGTATTTAATGGGTGAGTTTTTGAGAGCTACGGGCAACTAAAAAACACATAAGATTCACAAAAATGCATTAAGGGGCAGTATCACCTTTTGAATCGTGGTAAATCTCCATTCAAAAGTGGTCTCTATTTCACGAGTAAGTACCCTAATTTACGACGTAGATACTTAATTTTTTTTTAATTGAAGTTGAAGAACGTCCCGAGGGCAAATAGTTTTTTTTCGATTTAATTTTAGTTTTTCAATTAAAAAAACCAGGGTAATCGTTAGATCTGGGGTTATTGAATATGTTTTTCGTTTTTCATGAGTTCAAGCTATATTTTTGAAATGATCATCATAAAAATTTTTGTAGTTTATAGAAGATTAAATTGCCGAGGGCACATAGTTGCTATTTTTTCCAAAAAATGATGAATAACCGTCGGAAAAAATCATTATTTGTATTTTCCAAAACGCTGAAGTCCAACCTGTTTTTTTTAAATTGAAAAACTAATTAAATCGAAAAAATCGCAACTATTTGCCCTCGGCAATTTAATCTTCTATAAACTACAAAAATTTCATGATGATTATTTCAAAAATATAGTTTGTACTCGTGAAAAACGAAAAACATATTCAATAACCCCAGATCTAACGATTACCCTGGTTTTTTTAATTGAATAACTAATGAAATAAAAAAAAAAGAAAACTCTTTGCCTCGGACGTTTCTTCAATTTCAATTTAAAAAATCAAGTCTCTACGTCGTAAATTAGGGTACTTACTAGTGAAATAAAGAGACCACTTTCGAATGGAGATTTACCACGATTCAAAAGGTGATTGATTGATATTGATATATTGTTTATCCTGACTACTCCTGAGGAGACCCCTCTGAAACTACAAGCTTCGAAGCTTGTAACTTGTGCCGAGTTCGGAGTAAGCAGTTGTGTTCTGTGTAGGCTTTGTTACTGTGTCCTTACGCCACCTTAGGCACAGCACTGTTAATTTTTGACCCAACAGTGAGAATGGTGGCCCCTAGCTCGGGATTGAACTCCGGACCTTTGGGTCCGAATTCCAACGCTCTACTACTGAGCCAAGGGCACTCATACTGCCCCTTAAACCTTCATTTGAATCAATGGTACAGTCCATACAATTTAATTTGCGGTTCATGTTTTCATCCATGTTGCATTCAATAAAATGTTTATTTCAGGTATTTGAACAACTCCCCTCGGTGACTAGCTGCGATATTTTCTGCAGTTCGCACTGAACGCAGTCGTGTTGATGGTTATATGATCAGTCGAACTATGTGAATTTGGTGCTAAATTGTATACAGGGTGAGTCTACTACTTTATTTTTCGGCTGTAGTGTCACTATTGGCGTTGAAAAACAACTTTTTACTGTGCATAGATAATGTAAAATCTACAACTCCTCTTTGAGTCTCGTGTCAATCCGTTTTGAGCGTTTCGACCCCGATGTCCGAAATACTTTCGGAACTGTTGTCGAATTCCTGCGAGGACCGTAGGAGGAGGGTGCCCCGTCGTGAGTGATGCGGGGGTTTTCCCAATGAAGTTAAAGATAAATAGGGGTAATGTAAACGTCGATCGGTTATTTACCAAAGCCAGACATTCCGGGCGTACCGCGGAATTCTGGAGAGGAATCTGTTCACGGTCGTCTGAACATCGGTCGTCGATATACGCCGACGGTTGTGGCCACATCGGGGTAATCAGAGCTGCCGACGTGAGTTAGAATTTACGTCTCTATAACCCATGGAATTTGACCTGGCAATCATAGAAAAAAAATTGAAAAAATAGCTCGAAAATTTAAGTAGACGTTTTTCATTAATTTATTTATGTTCGACTGCTTCATAAAAACTTGATTCATGAATTCGTTTAGCGCCCATAATTGACTACTTTATTGGACACCACTTTATTGGACTCAACTGTCACAGTCTTCTCTTGATTTTGAAATTTTCTTCATTTCACACCACTTGTTATGGGCCGCATACAAATTTTCATAAGCACTTTTAGTGGGTAGGAGAGATTCTTTGGCACTTGCGGCTAAATTATTCACGCTTTCCTCTTCCGAACTATCCATTTTTGGGATTATTATGACGTTTGTCACAGAATTAACGAAGTAAACAACTTTGTTCAGTGAGGTTGCTAAGGTCGCTGATGGTTACTAGGGTAAGATAAGCAAAGGCACACTCAATGTATTTCTTGAAATAAAGCGACGAATATATTAATTGCCATTTCAGAAAATAAAATGTCTGCATTGCAGTCAAACATAAAGCTTTGTATGCAACTCGTACATAATTAGGCTTATGGACTTGCCCAAATTATTGGCCTCGCTCGCTCTGCCATAAACGTTGGACTCGCTCGCTCTGCCATAAACGTTGGACTCGTCCATAAAGACCTAATTTATGTACTTGTTACATAAATAGCTATTAGAATAATTTATAATTAAGAACAATTATAAAGCCATGTCCAATTTCTTTCTATGAGACATTTAGGATAGAGCATATAAAAGGTTTTCCAATAAGAGGTTTTGTTTTGAAATTTAGAAAAAAATGCCATTTTTTAACATGGGTAATCGGATGTTTATTTCATTATGAAGAGGATGGTATGCTCCATGGAAAATAACATCAGTCAAATGACCACCACGACCACGACTACATGATCATATTTTCATTATACAGGGTGGCCATTTGAAAACGAAACAGACGAGATTACAGACGAAATAAATTTTTTCGATAGAAATGCTCGGACAAGTCGATTTCTGTTTCGAGGGGGACAACTTAAGATGTAGGTTACAGACGCATAGCGCTTCAACCCTTGCTACTACAACCCTCACCCCCAATTTTTGAATAGGGAAGATGGGGTGAGTGATACCTCATTTGAAAGGTATTTTTATACTGATTTCAGCACAGTAATTGTTTTTTCATTTTATGCATTAGTTCTCGAAATATTCTTAACTAAGTATTTGAAAATGAAGTGGTGTTTTCATGGCACTTGTAGTGTTTTTTTGTGAAAAATCGACATCTTGATTAAAGATTTCTATGTCAGTGGATTGGAGGAAGGAAGCCACAGTCATGGTTGTTTTGAAGCTCAAAATGTCGATTTTTCACAAAAAAACACTACAAGTGCCATGAAAACACCACTTCATTTTCAAATACTTAGTTAAGAATATTTCGAGAACTAATGCATAAAATGAAAAAACCATTACTGTGCTGAAATCAGTATGAAAATACCTTTCAAATGAGGTATCACTCACCCCATCTTTCCTATTCAAAAATTGGGGGTGAGGGTTGTAGTAGCAAGGGTTGAAGCGCTATGCGTCCGTAACCTACATCTTAAGTTGTCCCCCTCGAAACAGAAATCGACCTGTCCGAGCATTTCTATCGAAAAAATTTATTTCGTCTGTAATCTCGTCTGTTTCGTTTTCAAATGGTCACCCTGTATTTTCAATAAATCTCAAAATGGCTGTAATATAACAGGTGGGCTGAAAAGTCCTGGGCCTAACAAAGAAAACACGGTTTTTTTGATTCAAAATTAGCTTTATTCATCAACGTCATCTCCATCAAGAACAACGGAATCATTACAGCGCCGCTCTAACATTTCAATACCACTTTTGTAGAACGATTTATCTCTGGCCTCAAAATAGACCTCTTCATTCGTGCGAAATTTCTTACCGGCGAGCATTTTTTTCAAGTCTGCGAAAAGCCAGTAGTCGCTGGGAGCCAAATCTGGCGAATACGGTGGATGTAGGAGCAATTCGAAGTTCAACTCATGTAGTCTGGCCATTGTTTTGATTGACTTGTGCGTTGTCTTGATGAAACAAAATTTTTCCTTTGTCATATGCGGTCGTTTCTTTGCAATTTCGGTCTTCAAACACTCCAATAACGCTATATAATATTCACTGTTGATGGTATTTCCTTTCTCAAGATAGTCGATGAATACTACACCACGCACATCCCAAAATACCGAGGCCATAACCTTTCCAGCCGATTGTTGTGCTTTCGGGCGCTTTGGACGAGGTTCACCAGTTGCTGTCCATTCAGATGACGATCGTTTTGATTCCGGAGTGAAGTGATGGATCCATGTTTCATCCATTGTCACATATCGACGCAAAAATGCCGGTTTGTTACGTTTAAACATGGCCAAACACTGCTCAGAAGCATCAGCACGTTCTTGTTTTTGGTCAACAGTGAGCAAACGCGGCACCCACTTTGAACAGAGCTTTCTCATATTCAATTGCTCATGCAATATGAAGCCAACACGTTTTTTTCATATCTTTACGATGTCAGCTAACTCACGCAATTTCACTTTTCGATCATTCAAAACGATTTTGTGGATTTTTTTGATGTTTTCTGGTGTTACCGCTACATTTGGACGTCCACTGCGTTTTGCATCATCGGTGTCTCTACGACCACGTTTGAAGTCAGCAAACCAACGTTTTATTGTTGTTTCTGATGGAGCGGTCCCCATAGCACTTTTCAAGCCATTGCTCCGCTCGAACGGTATTTTTTCCCATCAAGAAGCAGTGTAAAATTAAAACACGAAATTGTTTTTGATCCATTGTTTCGAGAATGAAAATGAAAAAAAACTCTTGGTACAGTAACACACAAACTAATGAAAAGAATGTCATGAAATTCTAACAGCTATCTCTTGAAGGTTAGTATCAACTGAAAAAAAGGTGACTGCAATAAAACTAGCGCCATCTATGTGTTAGGCCCGAGACTTTTCAGCCCATGTGATATGTTCGAGTTTTACGAACCGTCTCTGCCAAATTTCCACCATTTTTTTATTATAAGCTTTTATTTAGTTTCACCTGTCCGGTGTCTGTCTGTCTGTCTGCGTGTCTGTCTATAATCAAATCTTGCAGATTAAATATGACACACTTCTAATCGTCCGATTGATTTGAAATTTTGCAGGTGTACCTAATTGTGGTGACAATGCATCATGAAATATTTTTATAGAAAAAAAACAAAATGGCGGCTCCAAAATGGCGGATGAATTTTGTAATTATGATCCGATTCGATTCAAAATTAGTATCTGGGGGTATTTGGGTTCGAAAATGATGATACTTTTGTTGAAATTGGTAAATTCAAGATGGCGGCCATAATATGGCGGACGAGTTTTGTAATTATGATCCTATTCTATTCAAAATTGGTATACGGGGGTTTTCTGGGTCGGAAATTACGATTCTTCGAAATTGAGGAATTCAAGATGGCGGCTTCAAAATGGCGGATGAGTGTTGTTATAAAAGCTTGTCTTCAAAAATGTTTTTTGAGAATTAGGCTTGTTTATAGTGAATTTTAATTATTGTTCTTTTTTATTAATGACGTAGTTTCTACTTGTCAAATAAGGACATCTACCGAAATAGCGGGCTATCCAAAATAACACCCCTTATTGGAAATCCCTCTACATTATTCTTTCTAATCAAGACGGCCAACATTCTCCAGCCAATCTCGAACGTATCCTCGTTGTCGGATCCTCGAAGACAACCCGGATTATACATCAGAATTCAACCGGGGAACCCTCTCAAGGATCTGATTGAAAACGCCCGGCAAATCGCCGGAAATCAAATTAATAGCTTCGAATTCCAACCGACTAATCTCCGTAAACCCCAAGACGTTATCCACGTCACTGAGGTATGTAGATTCGGAATTCCCCCAATATCTCCTGCCCCCCGTTTTGCCTCCGCATATATTTGCCCGGGATCGAATGTCCATAATCAATTACCGGGAGCTACTGTCGTATCGGGAGACGGGCGGGCGTAGAAATACATTTATTGTGTCCATTTGGCAGAGTCGTATCGACGTATAAAGGGGTCGAGTCCGGTGATTTTAGTGTCCACATGTTGGTAGCCTGTCGTCATCCCGTCCCCGATCCACCCTGGTGACTTATAAAAGGTCCTCTATTACATGTCTGAAAGCATTGACGGACGCAATGGCGGAGCTTGGTTTACGTACACCTCGAAGAAGTTTGTGGCTTAGATGAGATTGGTCAAGTTTTCCCACATCCTCACAAAGAATGAACAGCTTCATCCAGGAAAAAAGAACATTCGAAATAATTATACTCTATTCACTTTCATAAAGTAACCCGATTGGTCATGACATTTCACCATGAATATTTTGAAAATGTTAGGTTACATTCATTTTCCTGTCAGATAACTAAGCAAAGTTGTCCTATCTACATGAAGATCGTGGTAATTACGTATTTATCAAAAATTTTATTTATTTTGGGAAAAAAATCAATTTGAGAAAATACTATGTGAATTCAATAATTCTAAAGACCTGGCGAATGTTGAAGAAACTTTTCCTTCTGTTAATACTGGAAATGTTTCCATATATAAACATGGTTAGAAGATTCATTTATGCTTTTTTGTAATACGGAAATCAAGAATCGAGTCGAAATTGTACTGAAAAATAATGGACAAATTGGTCCGTTACTTTGTGAGGAAAGAGATGATAGTCGGACGGAGCCAAATCTGGTGAATAAGGGGGGTGTTTTAGTAATTCTAACCCAAAATCACGAATGTTTTGCATGGCAACATGAGATTTGTGTACTGGGGCTTTGTCCTGTAAAAACAAAACACCTTTGGATGGCTTTCCGCGTCTTTTCTCTTCAATTTTTTCCCGTAGAGTGGTCAGTATGTCGAATAGTATTCTCCAGTTATTGTTCTACCCTTATCCAAAAAATCTATCATGATTACTCCATGGCAATCCCAAAAAACTGAAGCAAGAACTTTTCCAGCAGATTTTTTGGCTCGAAACTTCTTAGGTCTGGGAGAACCAGAGTGTCGCCATTCCATCGATTGTTGCTTTGTTTCTGGATCGTAGAAATGAACCCAAGTCTCATCTATAGTCACAATTCGGTTTAAGAAGTCTACATCGTTTTCAAATCGAGCACAGATCGAACGCGATGCTTCTACCCTTGCACGCTTTTGGTCAACATTCAAACATTTGGGGATCCATTTTGCAGAAATTTTTCTCATGTCCAAATTGTCGTGAACTACACTGCGCAAAAAAATTTACGCACAATCTGAAAATCTCAATTTTAATGAAAGTTAACTCTACATTGACTTTATAACTTATTTTCTATGTTCTCTCGGGAAGGTTTTGAACGAAACAAGACACATTAAATGGAAGAAAAATTCAGGATTTCATCGAATCTTGTGTGAAAGGAGAGAAATGAACAATTTTCAAAATACTGAAATGCTGATAAGTGATTTAATACTTGGTATTTCCACCCCTTGCGTTAACTACAGCTCGGCAACGACGGTTCATACTCAAAATGAGTGATTTTAAAATATTCTGATCTAATTCTTCCCAGATTTCTCCGAGTTGGATTCCTAAGTCATTAAGAGTAGCTGGATGATTTTCTGAACTACTCAGCCTTCTATTGAGGTTGTCCCAAACCTGCTCAATCGGAATTAGATCTGGACTTCTTGCTGGCCATTCCATTCGGGAGACTTCAACCTCTTCAAGGTACTCCTAAACGATGCGCGCACGATGGGTTCTGGCATTATCGTCCATAAAAATGAAATTTTCACCAATGTATGGTGCAAATGGCACTACATGCTCTTCAAGAATGTTCCTTATATACTTATCAGCATTCATAGCACCATTATCAACGACCACTAGTTCTGTGCGAACAGTCAAAGATCCTTCCCGAAACCAGTAGTATTCAGGAAATTGCACTGAGCATATCTTTCATGTGGACGTCTGTATACTAGGGAACGTCGATCACAACGGTAGGGGCAGAATCTAGACTCATCTGTGAAGAGAACTCTTTCCCAATCGGCCTCTTCCCAATGAATATGCTCTCTCGCAAAATCCAAACGCGCCCTTCGATATGCTGGGGTAAGAGCTGGGCTTCTTGCCGCGACACGAGGCCTTATATCATATTCTTTGAGGCGATTTCTTATTGTCTGAGTGCTAATTTGCACCTCATGAGTTTGCTCAAGCTGATTTAGAAGGAGGCGAGCGGTTGCAAACCGTTGTCTCAACGGAGAAACTCTCAAGTAACATTCTTGAATGGCAGTTGTTACCCGTGGTCTACCCTGTCCTGGTCTTCGGACATTCATACCTGTCTCCCTGAATCGCTTCAACATTCTGGACACACTTGTATGGGAAACTCCAAACCTTTCTGCAATTCTTGTGTATGTCCACCCTTCTACTCGCAAAACTACCGCTTGGGCACATTCCTCTTGGGTCAAATTGCGTGTTTCGCGTTGCATAGCGATCGAGTGTAGAAAATCAAACGAAAGAAAAACTATTGATCTCTAGAATTGATCGAGAACAACTGATTTTAGAATGGAGCCAATACATTCAAAATCTGATAATATCATCTTTTTTTATTCCTGCTGGGAGAAAACATCTGTATTGAAGAAAAACATTGAAAGTGGATAACATATGCATGCATAATTCTGATAAAAATGATTATCATTGAGAACACCTTCAGTTGTAGAATAAATTTGAGATTTCCATAATGTGCGTTAATTTTTTTGCGCAGTGTATATGATGAACGCGTTCCTATGAAATCTTCAGTGCTTGAGATATCCGTTTTAGCCCAATTCGACGGTCTGATAAAATCATGTCATGAACTGCATCGATATTTTTGGGGACTGACACAGAAACTGGCCTCACCGATCGGTCATCATCTTCAATGGAAAATTTACGTCTTTTGAAGCTGCAGTTCAATTTTTTACGAACGCATTCGAAGGACATTGATCACCAAGGGTATTAATTTTTCGATTTCTACAATTTCGGTGAACATCTTTTTTTTTATTTTTGCGTAACTCTGGTTTACTTGTTTGACGTCGAACTCTACACCGACACTTCTGATAAGTTATTATTCGTTGATATGGTATCGCAATATTTTGTTAATGCATGGAACTGGTCTAGGCTAACTAGATATCAATACATCCTCGTAGCACACAAAAACAAAAATGACGACTGGTGTGTTCATAAACGGAATCGTCGTCAATATCAAACCAATATGGGATTAGGAGCATTCTTCGACAGTGGTTCAGTTCGAATCTCCCTCATCGCAAACATGTTGGCCGACTTTAGGACTTCAATTTGGTCGGTCCTTTTATTATCTGCCGAAGTATCAGCGTCATAAAATGTTTATGACCTCCATATTGGTTATTTGGGCGAAATTTGGAGGCCACCGAAGAAGTTTCACGACGGGATATGAGGCGGAACCTACGATTTTATTACATTGTGTGAAAAAAGTAGTGCAGGATGCCGTTTTCTCCCGTCGCGGATTGCTCTGCACGTTTGTTTCGGTGTCATTTGTTTCAGGGGATAAAGGGGTTTTCCGGTTTGATTTTATTTCTCTATCTGTTGGTAAAGAGTTTTCTATTAAGATGTGTAACTTCGAAAAACCCTCTATTTAAGTAGATGTCACTTTTGTAGCTGTCATTTTTCGACATTTGACAAGTAGAGACTACGCGATTTATGAAAATGGAACGATGCACGATTCAACAACGCATTGAAATTATCAAAATTTACTATAAATATGGTGAAAATTTGGCAAAGACGGTTCGTAAAACTCGAACATTTTAGGATCGCTGTTAAGCACCTTGTCGAACCGCAATATAGAAGTTGATGGAAAAATTTGAGCTGTTGGGACAAGTTAGTGATGTGAAGAATAAAACCCGTGCACGTCGCTCAAGAACAGACGAGAATATGGCTGCTGTAGACGAAAGTGTTGAAGAAAACTCAAGTTTGTCCATTACTCGTCGTTCTCTGGAATTAGGCATTCCACAAACGTCATTACACCGTATTTTGCACAAGAATTTGGGTCTTAAGGCTCATAAAGTTCAGTAAACCCAAGAACTCAAGCTGGCCGATCATCAACAACGTCGTGTCTTTGCTGATTGAGTCCTTGAAATGCGCGAAAATGAATTCCATCGAAAAATGATGAGGCTCATTTCTACCTCGGTAGCTTCGTCAACAAGTGAAACTGTTGCATCTGGGGCTCGGGAAACCCAAGAGGTATTGTTTAAAAGGTTCTCTCTCCTCAACGTGTGACTGTTTGGTGCGGTTTATGGTCCGGAAGGGTTATTGGACCTTACTCTCTCGAGATTGAGGCTGGAGCAACAGTTACAGTGAATGCGCTTTCGAGAGATTATTTATGATTTTTCGTGGCCGGAATTGGATGGTTTTGATCTGGACAATGTTACCATTGATCTTTTACGGGAAAATGGAGTCCATGGCCGCCCCTTCAACCTCAAAAGTGACAATAATCCCTCTATATGAGTTCAATAGATCCCTACTATTTTCAAATATAATTCCGCCAGAGATGAAAATTTTCCGGCGAAATTTCTCGATTGTAAGTGATATGAAAGTTTGTTGCTTGGTAATTTCGCGAATGACATTTGTATCAAAATCACGAGCCGTTAGGCGAGTGGAAAAAATGTCATGAGCGAAATTGCCGAAAAGCAACAAACTTGAATATTAGAAGAGAGAAATTTTACCTGCTTGAATTTCATCTCGAGTGGTATTCGACATGACTATTTCACGAGAAAATGTGTCTTACAATTATATGGTCACATTGGGCACGTATTGCGCCATTTGACAAATAAGTTTCATATTAGATTAAGGTCGCCGTTCAGAGCGAGTGGGCACACTCATCCGATAGAGGCGCCACCGTGCATTTTATGGAATATCTCCATAGAACTTACATTATCACAATAAGTTCTATGAATATCTCATTAATTATGAATGAAATGTACAATGGCGCTCTCTATCAGAAAATCGCTATACTATGAAATTAGTGTATAGGTGGGTAAAGCAGGAACTATTTCCCGCCATATATTTGAATTTGGCCATTCTCTGCCAATTTCGTATTTCAAGTTGTTTTTCTGAAAGAAATTATCAGTAGATTCACTTTTAATCGGATGTTTAACTATTTTTATGGGTCTTTCTGTTGAAATAAAACAGAAGCAATAGTAAGCTTATTTTCATCTCTTTTTGAAAGAAAAAAATGTTTTTTCGAAATGAAATCGATTTGAATTATTTCATTAAGGGGCAGTATCACCTTTTGAATCGTGGTCAATCTCCAAAAGTGGTCTCTTTATTTCACGAGTAACTCACCTAATTTACGACGTAGAGATTTTTTTTAAATTGAAGTTGAAGAATGTCCCGAGGGCAAAGAGTTTTCATTTTTTCGATTTAATTTGTTTTTCAATTAAAAAAAACAGGTTGAACTTCAGCGTTTTGGAAACTTTATTTAATGATTTTTTTTCGACGGTTATTCATAATTTTTCGGAAAAAATCGCAACTATTTGCTTTCGGAAATTTAATCTTCTATAAACCAGAAAAATTTTTATGATGATTATTTCAAAAATATAGCTTGTACTCATGAAAAACGAAAAACATATTCAATAACCCCAGATCTAACGATTACCCTGTTTTTTTTAATTGAAAAACTAATTAAATCGAAAAAAAGAAAACTATTTGCCCTCGGGACGTTCTTCAACTTCAATTTAAAAAAAAAGTCAAGTATCTACGTCGTAAATTAGGGTAGTTACTCGTGAAATAAAGAGACCACTTTTGAATGGAGATTTACCACGATTCAAAAAATGATACTGCCCCTTAAGAACTCCAATTCTTCAAGAGTTTACCCACAAAATTTGAGGTCTCAAAGTGAAACCATTTTCAAATGCACCTTGAAATAAAAACACACTTCATTGAACGCCCACCTTAATTAAACGTTGTTTGTTTTCTCATATGTAATACCACTAGAGATGTAATTTTGCCCCCAAAATTCCTCGATTGTAATATGAAAGTTTGTTGCTCGGAAATTTCGTGAATGACGTTTGTATCACAATCACGAGCCGTCAGGCGAGTGATTTTGGAAAAAATGTCATGAGCGAAATTTCCGAAAAGCAACAAACATGAATATTACAAGAGAGAAATTTTACCTGCTTAAATTTCATCTCGAGTGGTGTTCGGCATGACTATTCCACGAGAAAATAGGGTAATATGTTCACATTTGACGCGTATTGAGCTATTTGGCAAATTAGAATTCATCATAGATTAACTAAACCACTAAACGTTGTTTGTTCTCTCTTTGATATTTATTTCCGAAGCTATCTATGAATTAGAGAAACGTCAAAAATGTTGTCGCTGAAAAACCAACATGTTGGTTTTGCGAGCTTGAAAATTTTTTCGGGATGAAACGATCGTTGCAACGGAAACTTCCTCACTAAAAATGAAAAGAGTGGAATAGTCAATGGTATACATCTTCATTTCCGAAGCTATCTATGAATTTGACAAACGTCAAAAATTTTATGTTTCATCGAGATGAAACGATAGTTACTACGGAAAGTTCGCTAAAAATGGAATGAGTGAAATAGTAAATAAAAAAATTTCATTTTAAGCCTTAACTCTCATAATGTTAGGTGAAAATGTCTATCAATTCATGGCGCCCCTCCCCCTGAAAAAATTCATGGCCCCCCTAAAAAAATCATGTCCGCCCCCCCCCCCCTGAAAGAACTGTCTGGATCCGCGAGTGTGGCAGGTTTGGAAGTCAATGCCGCGGTAATGTTCGTTGATGGTCAGAATTTGACTTCAGATCAGCGCTTTTCCTACTCTTTTTTTGTCAGAACGTATCCATCAGCACACACTTGAAGTCGTCCATATCAATCAATCAGCCGAGCATTCGCGTTCGGCGGTGCTCGCGCTTTCAGAAAATTTCGACGCCGATAAAACACCGGTAAGTGACGCGCCGACCCACTCGCGTCATCAGCAGCGGCAGCGGATCGCGCTAAATCACCTCCTGTATTGCCCTCGAAGCGATCGAAAATCGTCGGCGATCCGTCCATAAGTCGAAAACAAATGCCGATTACGAGCCGCAAAACGAACCAATTGACTTGTTAAACGGCGTGTTGTTCGCGAATCGGCCGCGCTCGAAAATTGAAACATCGACGGAAGAAATTATGGCCACGGGCGTCGGCGGGGCCTGACGCCCGGGCGCGACCGGTTATCGGAACTTGTTTCCGAACGAATTGTTTATTATTTATCGCCCTCTCCGCCGGAATTATCGGGATCCGAAACAGATATTTGTTGTTGAGTTTGTGTAATTGATTCGGCGCTGGATTTTATTGCTTTTTGCCGGTAAATCGAGTGGCCGCGATGGGGTTTCGCAATTGGCGATGATGGCGATTTAAATTCAATGAGATGATGAAGTGTTGCGGGGAGTTGGGCGATATCCATCATTCAGTTAGGGGAGATTGGTCTAGATTTTATTTTTCATATTACACAAAGTTTTTTTTACTTTTTTTTACATATTTTGTGATCAAATTAAATTCTGTTCGTTCGTCAGAGATACATGGGGCATGCTGATCAGGATAATGTAAATAACTATTGGCGGCGATGAGAGGGACGGAAGTTATGACACTTTGAAATTTCCGATTTTTCGAAAAATGCCATTTGACAGGTCAAAATCTAAACGGTGATAGTTAGGGCTCTGAAATGGTTTTCATTGAATGGAGCGACCTCGAAAACCTACAATTTGATACCAATATCACCCATGTAGACCCCATAGGTAATGAAATATTCCACTTTATATTTTTCGATTTTCCATTTTCGAGTTCTGTTCACGAGCTCACACCACTCAAGTTGAGCGTGCTGTCGGTCCGCAAAATTGCTATTATTGAAAATTCGAGTAGAAAGTACAACTTCAAGATTCAATAATAACGTATGACCCTCCCCAAATATATTTTTTATTGACGAACATGGTGTTTTTAGGGGGTGATACCCCTTTGTCATTTTTCACCCAAAATTTGAGATTTCCAAAATCGCTCATATTCTGCACAGAGATACATGGGCTATGCTGATCAGCATAATGTGAATAACTATTGGCGGCGTTGAGAGGGACGGAAGTTATGCCACTTTGAAAATTCCGATTTTTCAAAAAAATGCCATTTGACAGGTCAAAATCTAAACGGTGATAGTGAGGGCTTTGAAATGTTTTTTAATGAGTGTAGCGACCTCGAAAACCTACAATTTGATACCAAAATCACCCATGTAGCCCCCATAGGTAATGAAATATTCCAGTTTATATTTATCGATTTTTCATTTTCGAGTTCTGTTCGCGAGCTCACACCACTCAAGATAAGGGTGCTGTCGGTCCGCAAAAATGCAATTATTGAAGATTCGAATAGGATGTACAAGTTTCAGATTGAATAATAACATATGATCCTCCCCAAATATATTTTTTATCGGCAAATATGGTGTTTTTAGGGGGTCATACCCCTTTGTCATTTTCACCCAAAATTTGAGATTTTCAACATCGCTCATATCCTGCACAGAGAAACATGACGTTATGCTGATCAACATAATATAAATAACTATTGGCGGCGATGAGAGGGAATGAAGTTATGACGGTTTGAAAATTCCGATTTTTCAAAAAATGCCATTTGACCGATCAAAATCTAAACGGTGATAGTTAGGGCTTTGAAATGTTCTGTATCGAATGGAGCGACCTCGAAAATCTACAATTGATACCGAAATCACCCATGTAGCCACAATAGGTAATGAAATATTCCACTTTATATTTTTCGATTTTTCATTTTCGAGTTCTGTTCACGAGCTCACACCACTCAAGGTAGGAGTGCTGTCGGTCCGCAAAATTGCTATTATTGAAGATTCGAGCAGAAAGTACAATTTCAAGATTCAATAATAACGTATGATCCTCTCCGAATATATTTTTTATTGTCAAATATGGTGTTTTTAGGGGGTCATACCCCTTTGTCATTTTTCACCAATAATTTCAGATTTTTAAAATCGCTCATATTCTGCACAGAGTTACATGGGGCTATGCTGATCAACATAATGTAAATAACTATTGGCAGCGATGAAAGGGGCGGAAGTTATGACACTCTGAAATTTCTGATTTTTCAAAAAATGCCATTTGACAGGTCAAAATCTAAACGGTGATAGTGAAGGCTTTGAAATGTTCTTTAATGAATGGAGCGACCTCGAAAACCTACAATTCGATACCGAAATCACCCATGTAGCCCCCATAGGTAATGAAATATTCCAATTTATATTTTTCGATTTTTCATTTTCGAGTTCTGTTCACGAGCTCACACCACTCAAGTTGAGGTTGCTGTCGGTCCGCAAAATTGCTATTATTTAAGATTCGAATAGGAAGTACAACTTCCAGATTAAATAATAACGTATGATCATCTCCAAATACATTTTTTATTGACAAATATGGTGTTTTTGCGGGGTCATACACCTTTGTCATTTTTCACCCATGATTTGAGATTTTTAAAATCGCTCATATTCTGCACAGAGATAATTGGGGCTATGCTGATCAACATAATTTAACCCTTTACCGCATAGCAAACCATATATGGTTTGACATCTTTACTGTTCATTCATTGTGAAAATATGAAAAACTAACATAAAGACCTTAACGGAGCTTATTTGTTATATCATTAACAATAACAAAACGCATCTACATTGTATATGGTCCGACGCCACTTGTAGAAAACCTAACTTTTCCAGACAAGGTCAGTGAATGTTTACATGCACGTGCGACACTCAACTTTGAGAAAAGAAATAAGAATGAAAAGATGAGTTTTTGGAGGAACAAAAAATGTTTTGTTGTGTGACATAAACTCTAGTTTGTGTGCACTATAATAGATTTTCACTTTCTATTCGATTCCACCGATTTTCAATACCAATTGTTTCGGAACCATATCTGGGTTCGTATGCATTTTACGCTTTTTTCGCTTAGACATATGTGGTTTCGTATGCATGATTATTCATTTATGTTTTTTTTATGCTAATCTCTCTTTTTCATTATTGGTGGTAGAGTAGACCATGGGCGCTTTTATTCGCATATAGATTTACTGAAATGTGTGGATTTTGTGGCGAAAAAAACGAAGAATCTTATTTATCTCTGTTTGCCTTCAAACAAGCCGTTTCGGAACACCTGCGCAAAACAGGAAAGGCTCTTCCTCGTAAACGGGGTCGTCAATTGACTAACCCAGTCACTGGTTCACCATCTACGAGCCGCGATGACAGTCCGTCAATTTGTTCAAGTCCCGGAACAACAACTCACTGGAAGAAAATTAGAAAAGCTCCGGAAAAGCATCAGGACCTACCCCTGACCTCTGTTAGGACTGACAAGTTTGCTCAATGAAAACCTTTCCTAAATGTCCAAAATGTGAGGTATTTTTATGTTATAATGACAATAGTATATATGGGAGAAGATAAAAGTAATTGTCTGATTAAGTTTCGTGAACAAATTTGTATGACATTGTTGATTACATAATTTCCGTCAAATATAATAATGTTATGAATTTTGATATCACTCATCATATGTGCTTAGCATGCATACGAAACCATATGTGTCCAAAGGGTTTGAAGCGTTGATGCATACGAACCCATATATGGTTTCTGAAAAAAAAATTGAACATAAGTACTTTTTGATGGAAAAAAAATTTATAATTAATTTTGAAGCATTAATAAAACATTTTTTTCGAAAAAAAAATTTTTTTCTCCAATCTATATATATAAAAGAAAGATGTTGGTTACACCATTTATAACTCGAGATCGGATGGACTGTTTGTTATGAAACTTCATTTATGGATTCATCTACGGTCTGGTTATTATAAAATACAATAAAACTTTGAAAAAATCGATGAAAATTTTACTTATACAGGAAATGCTTTTCCTCCTTTTGAGTAAGGCCACTAGATGTCGCTTCAGTTACGCTACCGCTTATTCGTTGGTACTTCATTTGATATTCTCCGCGTTAGATGGCGATATAAACAAATAGTGTGTACAGTGACTATATTCCCTCTATAGTCACTGTAAAGCCCGCAACGGACGGCGAGCGATATATTATATCTCATATATTACACCAATATCGCTCCTCATGAAAATGCACTAAGCCCCGCGGACGACGCTATAATATATATTCCGATATTACGATATTTTTCCATACTAAAATGACATACGTCAATGCAAAGCTATAATATATATTATATTATCGCTCGCCGTCCGTTGCGGGCTTAATAGTGTGTAATTTGAGTTGCCTACAACTCTGCGCAGTTGGGCAAAACTACAGTGACTCTAACAAGTGTTAGAGTGTTAGAGTCACTGTAGGCAAAACCAAAATGTCTTAGCATAGGAGTACAGATGTCTAAAATGATTAGATTTCGTTGAGATATGAGAAAAGTTTCGTTCTTACCACTTCAGATGGCGCTATTCACACATTATGACTGATGATCATAAGTTATTTTTATAGTTTTATTTATTCCAAATAACGTAATCGTGAAGGTACTATATTTGACATTATCACAATTAAATGACGATGAATTTGTTGAGGCTTTCGCGGCCATCGATTGATGTCATCTGTTCTTTTTTCGAGCATTTCGGTCGTCGTGGTTTGAAATGGTCGAAAAAGGAACATATGACATCAATTACCGTGTAATTTACATAGGGCTTATAGTACCATGAAAGGCTATTAACAGATCAAAAAGCGGTTGAATATCACAGTGAATTTTTATCGAAATGTCGAGTGAATCGGATTTTGGCGATCAGTTTTAATCGTGAATTGTCCGATCTCATCTTTCCTCATAATTTTTGAAAAGTTTTTGAATTTCTGTTTGGGTAATAAATAACTGAATCCAAAATTGCCATTATTAGTGATTGACATATTATGACAAATTATTTTTGTGTATCTGTTCTGTGTGATAGCTCATGTCCATGGAAACATTTGACAGTTCAAAAATCAGAGTGGATTAGTGAAATCCACCGTAAGTATCATTAGGGCGGAACGAAGTTCGCCAGGCCAGCTAGTATTTAATATATCATGCAGTAAAGGGATAAATAACTATTGGCGGCGATGAGAGGGACGGAAGTTATGTCACTTTGAAATTTCCGATTTTTCAAAAATGCCATTTGACAGGTCAAAATCTAAACGGTGATAGTTAGGGCTTTGAAATGTTTTTTATTGAATGGAGCGACCTGGAAAACCTACAATTTGATACCAAAATCACCCATGTAGCTCCCATAGATAATGAAATATTCCACTTTTTTTTTTTCAATTTTTCATTTTCGAGTTCTGTTCACGAGCTCACACCTCTCAAGGTAAGGGTGCTCTCGGTCCGCAAAGTTGCTATTATTGAAGATTCGAATAGGAAGTATAACTTCCAGATTCAATAATAACGTTAGATCCTCCCAAAATATATTTTTTATTGACAAATATGGTGTTTTTAGGGGGTCATACCCCTTTGTCATTTTTCACCCAAAATTTGAGATTTTTAACATCGCTCATATTCTGCACACAGATACATGGCGCTATGCCATTTGACAGGTAAAAACCTAAACGGTGATAGTAAGGACTTTGAAATATTTTTAATGAATGGAGCGACCTCGAAAAGCTACAATTTGATACCATAATCACCCATGTAGCCCCCATAAGTGAAGAAATATTCCACTTTTTATTTTTCGATTTCTCATTTTCGAGTTATTGAAAAATATGGTGTTTTTAGGGGGTCATACTCCTTTGTCATTTTTCACCTGAAATATGAGATTTTTAATATCGCTCATGTTCTGCACAGAGATACTAGGGGCTATGCTGATCAACATAATATAAATAACTGCTGGCGGCGATGAGAGGGACGGAAGTTATGACGGTTTGAAAATTCCGATTTTTCAAAAAATGCCATTTGACAGGTCAAAATCTAAACCGTGATAGTTAGGGCTTCGAAATGGTTTTTATTGAATGGAGCGACCTCGAAAACCTACATTTTGATACCAAAATCACCCATGTAGCCCCCATAGGTAATGAAATATTCCACTTTTGTTTTCGATTTTTCATTTTCGAGTTAGAGAGAGAGTTTATTGGTGCTCATGCAATACAATTGCTTACACAAGTCAAGTCTTAAAGCATCGTGAATTATTACAAAACAAACACATAATGTATTAATAAAATAATAATTATAGAAAATGCAGTAATAAAACGACATATATGTCACATTGAATACAATATAGACTATAGTGTAAAAACAGAACAAATGGATTCAATTCAGATCGATTTTACAAGCATTGTATTCTTCTAGTGAGTAAAAAGCATTATCTACCAAAATTGCTTTCAATCTTGTTTTGTACTCGGTCCTAGATAGTTCCCTCAACCAACCAGGTAACCTATTATGAAGGGAAGCTGTGCAACAGCCCGGACCACAGCCTATGGTATTCTTGTCTTATACACGATTTATTTCACGATATCTCTAAAACGAAAAACTCGGTAAAATCGTAAAAACATTTCTGATTATTTTAACTGGCAAATGCGAATCTACCAACAAGGTGGATCAAGGTACAAGGTAAATGAGCGAGCGCTAAAATCTCTTGACTTATATTATATCAAGCTTGAAACTCAATGTTACTCTCGGTGCACTAATTTTATTCTAAAGATAACTCCTAGAATCGACCAAACTTCGGAGAGAACCAAGACCGAATCTTCCCGAGGTTGAAGGGAACAGCCAACCGACAAAGAAAATATAGCCGGGCGTAAATCAATTCCCGAAACCGCCGTGAACGTCCCGGAAAACCCATCGGAAAATCGCTGCCACGGAACGTGCGGGCCCCGCCGTGAAATTGATAAGGGTTTAAATTGAATTGACAGGAAAAATTGGGAAGAAAAATACCGCGGTCGAGGGGCTCGATTGACCCCAGCCGGAGCTGCTGAATAAGGAAATCGGTATAGAAGAGGGTAGCAGGGCGTCGTGAAAAATCTCCGATGTTTTCCGGCCTGTTGACTCCGGGACCCCTCGCGTAACCTTTCTTGGGAAAATCGACACTTCTTGTTTGTCGAAAGGCTTTATTGGTGTACCTTTCATCCCTTTCCCATTCTTCCACTTGATCGTTCTGGAACAGACCGGGTTGTTGCGTTCTCGTAACCGATCTAAATAGTGGAAGTGCTCTATCTTTGTATTCTTGTCATTCTTTCACTCTTGGTATTTTCGGCTTATATCTTCCATAGTTTTTACAAAATCCCAGTTATTTTTTTTAATTAGGGGAGTTTGTTTGAAATGAGTGTACGCAATAGTAACTGGTGATTTTTTAACTATTTTTTTGGCAACACTGATATTGACAGACTACGCCCATTTCGTGTTTTGTGTTTTTTTTTTAATTGTCTATAGCTCTGAAAAAATCGCCCTATATTAGTACTCACCGTTTTCGAGTTAATCCTCGCAACTGGTGTTTTCAATATTGTCACTTCTATTCATCTTCTGGAAATATACAGGGTGATTCTTTAACTTCTACATATATTTTAAATGTAGATTCCTCTCATCAAACGGAACACTTTTTTACCATACTATTTTTCAAAATTCGGTTTCGTTGGAAAAATACAGGGTGTCAAAAATCCATGAAATCAACATTATTTTTTCCATATATTCGGAACCGATATTTCGAATGAACTGAATTTTGGTTGATTGTTTACTTTATTCATGGTGCATATTCCTCAATTGAAACTTATTCCATATTCCTCTAGGTATAAAACTTACAGCGTAGTCGAGTCATAAATTCATGCAGAAACACTATCAAATCACTAGAAAAAGATGAACGGTTCATATTTTCGAAAGAATCAACCATTTTCCGAGTTATTCTCGAATGTATACGAAGAAATTTGAGGAAAAAATCATGAATTTCATAAAAAAATCTGAATGCTTTCCTGAATCAAATATCATCGAATATTATTTCTTCTCTGGTCTCTCAACAAATTAACAATGTTGTCAATGTTTATCAACTTTGTCAAGACTAAAATCTCTATGATTAAAATTTATTGTTACCGGTCCTTCAGGAAAATATCTATCTGAACAATATCCTCTTGGAATTTTAATCGACACTACACGGTCATCACCTGTTTGCTTCATTCTCTGCAAGTAAATAAATAAACAAATTGAAGTCCATGTAGAAAGGTTATCGCGTCTGAGCGTCGTTCATTGTATCCCAGTCTGGCCTGTGATGGAACTCTGGAAACACAGAACAACGGCTTGTCTTGCGTGGCGGCTACATCGCGACTGAAATTTGGATCGTAGGGCTATATCGGCGAGAATCAGAACTCGTTTGGCATTTCCAAAGAGCAATGCCTAGAAGCCTACAGCGAAAAGTAAACAGAACTAGTACCTCTGCGATGGTTCTTCCGTTAACGATAGGGGACGTACTGCTTTCTTGATTTCGCCTATACCATTGTTGAAGAGAAAATCGGCAATCTGGCATCGTCTTCTCTAGAGTTCTGTGACATATATCACACTCTATCACAGAGAAGATGGATTAGGTTAAGTCATGGACCTCGAATCATATACTGATTAGAGTTAGGAAAGGATAGTGAGAAACCAATTTTTCTGAGATCGTTCAGGATATCGAGGAAAATATGAACAAATTATTAGTGTTTACAAACTAATCTTCAGGAAAATCGAAGAAGGAACTTATTGTGGTGGGAGAAATACGGTTTTTCGATTGCAGAAATAATCGGACAAATGTTTTTGTTAGGAAATATCGTGTTTGTTACACTCTTATTCAAATAAGGTTAGTGCTTGAGTATTTTCTAATTGTATTAACCAGAACATCTAATAATCACCTCAATTTCAATCGAAAAATATGAACTTTGAGGTGTTTGCAGAGAATTGTTTCAGGCACGTATTCAGCCCAACTTTTTTTTTCAAATCGCTATATCTCTTTAACAGAGCCGAATTCGGAAAAATGGAACATGGAAAAAAAGTTTCCTTTGGCCTCAAGAATCTACAGTTAAAATATATGTACAAGTCAAAGACACACCCTGTATATTTATGTTGTTGATTAACTGGAAGCTTTGTTGTCCTTGTCTGTTGTTTTTCACACAAGTTAGCATTCTATCAGTTGATTTCGATAAACATTCCAAACTTTGGTCCTTCGAGCCGGATTAACCCACATAAGAGGTCATCAAACTTCTCCACATGTGCAACAACCCGGACCACCCCCGACCCCCGACGTCGTCCTTTTCAATCCATTCATCCCCCCCGAAACGAGCCAAGGCACAGCCGGTTCTCGCGAAAGCTGAAACGAAGGCAGCGCGAGGCATTCATTAAAAATCCCATCGCATATACACGTTCCACGTAACGACCGTAATGATGAGACGCGATATCGGAAAATTCGCATTGTGCGATAATTGCAAAAATGGCAGAAGAGAGAAGGCAGGGCAGAGAGCAGGGTAGCAATTAATCTAAGAGGTGTCGCGAGGTTCATCCCCGCGACTACGATGTCGCCGCCTAGGCGATATAGGTTGTCGGGACCTGCCTTATCGGCCTGCGGCTTCGCCATCCGTGCGAGCCGGTCGGAGCGTGCTGGTCGGTGCGACGTTGCCGAATGTGGATTCATCAAAACGATTCTATCACAGTGAAGGATGGATACACTGGTGTAAAGAGTGAAACATACGAAATTCAGCAGGAGGGTAGGCGCTGAACTCTTCCGCGGTCGGGTACTTTCGAAAAAGGTCGCTTAGCGATTCCGCTCCCGCGCAGCCGTAGGAGATTGCAAGTTGCAACGACTCATTCCAGTTTTCCAGTTCAGTGATTTAGTTAGGAATACTTTTTTGTACAACTGCCATTAAAAGTGACACTTTTAATGACAGCAAACAATGTTAAAATTGATTGTTTACGTGGAAGCGTGTTAAAAATATTTTTAACATTAGTGTTAAAAATATTTTTAGAACACCATTTTCTTATGATGAAATCAGATGAAAAAAATTCAGCAATTACAAAATTTTCATTATCAATATTTAACAATCATTACTTATGAACATTAATATTAATCGTAAAACTAGAACAATTATTAATATTAATGCCATGTGACGTTAGGGAGCTTCGCAACACATTTTTAGAATCCTCAGCACTTATAGAAACCGGAAGTACAATATTGGATGATGATGATCCGAAATCTGTTGGGGTTGGGAGAATTTTTTCAGCAATGACATTTCTATATGCAATGGAATGATCAACATAGCCCTCGGTTACCGTCGTAGACTTCCATCCACCATGTTTTTTTGTATCCGTAATATTTGCTCCTGATTCGGCCAGCAATGAAGCGGAGGATCTTCGAACAGTGTCCTGTATATTGCTTTAGTTCTGGCAGTTTGAGGAATTCGGCAACAATAGATGGAATTTTCCCAAATGTATTGATACCAACCGGATTGGCAGTGCATTTATTTCAGGAAAAAAAAACGACGATATTTGATGACAGAAGGGCGCAGTGACAAGTACTTATGAAAATAGTTAACATACTTCCCAATAATACTGAAAGAACGACTGAATTTCGTTTTTGTGTTTGGAAGTTGTATAACCAATGATTTATTTGTTATTTCGATGTCTTCCACTGATAAATTACACAATTCTTCACGCCGACAGACTCCAAATAATCCGAAAATAGTTGCAACCTCAACAATCAAGTATTTCTCATCTGGTGCCTCATTTATAAACTTTTCAACTTGTTCACGAGTGAGAATTTTCGATTTTTTGAGACGATATCCTTCAGTTTTCCGTTTTAAATATGCTATTACCTTAAAATATTTACTAATATCCACACCATTTTTAATAAGGGCGCTTGACTTTATCATTGAAAATTTGCTCCACAAAGTTGATGAACTACATATTTTTGATTTTTCTTCAAAGTATGCAAGGAAAACAGGTTCACTGAAGTTCCCTTCTACATTTTCCAATTTGCACCAGGCCAGGAAATTGTTATATGCAATATCGTACTGCTGAACAGATTTTTTAGGTAGGAGTTCCAGATTTGCTCTTCTTGCAGACTCTTCAATATCCACAGGAACAACCAAATCGTCACTTTTATCAATAATTGAACTCTCGACAAACATATTAAGCAGTTAAAAACCCAAGACGAAAATTGTACAGGAACGAAATACAAATGACAGCGTCTCATTTGTTAGTAATCATATCGTTGGCAACGTTTGCCATTCACAACAACGTTTTGATTATTTGAATATTAAAAAACATTTTGAAGTTTATTGTCATTGCAAATTCGCCCATTTCATTATCAAAATAGGGCAGTTGTACAAAAAACATTGTATGGTAGTTGTGTTAAAAGTGATTTTATTCTGTTCGTGAAATTGTTCAATTCACAAACTTTTTCACTCACAAAATTAAACGTCACTTTTAACACTCATATCATAAATAACAATTATGTCCAGTATTTTTCTTGTAAAATGTACCGTTCCGAAATGAAAAAATAAAATGTAAATTGCCCTTTTCCGACAAGAAATGATTTACATTTTATTTTTTTATTTCAAAACGGTACATTTACCTGAAAAATACAAAAGATGAAAAAGTTTCTCAACAAACCAGGCTATCCGAATTTAATTCCATGCAAGTCGTTGCGTAAGTTTTTCTATAAATTTCATTCGTCCGCCATCTTCAAACCGCGATATCTCCTAACGTTCGACTTTTGACCCAACATTTATTCATCAAACAACCCTTTATTTTGAACAAGGAATCTCCCTTCGAAATCTTTCGCATCAGTTCAAAAACACCCCAGCGGGACCCAATCCGGCAACGCCGCCTTCGAACGACAGGTATTAGACAGAGACCGAGACAAGGCGAATTCCTCAAGCTCCTTATTACTGTTAACATTCGCGATCATTTCTCGAAAATTAAAAACGCCCCGAGCACGTATCATTTTCATTTCTGAACAGTGCAAGATAACAAAAACGTAATTTGAAAAATCGCAATTTGTGTTTTCGTCATTATCTCGGCGTGCCTTGAGCGCCCTCTTCGTTCGCCGTTGACGGGATTCGTCTCGGCGGCAATAATTGAACATCGCTCTGTGCATATCGGAAGTTACCGATAATTGATATTGATGATGACGGGCATCAAATGGCCGGTGTGCGAAAGAAGCAAAGGCGAATTTATTTGCGAGGACGATGCTTTGTGTTGAGACATAAGTACGAAGTTTTATCCAAACATTATCCTCTCGGAATATTATAAACATGACACTACACACTACACGGTTAATATATCATTCATTCACTGAAAGTCTTCACATAATCACCACGATATCGAAGAAAAACACATAAAATAATCACCTTCCCTTTTTATAACAAAGTAGCTCTAGAAATGATTTCCTCCATATGTATTTGTTATTTTGTTGTAGTGGATACACAATAAAACGTATCAGATTCAATATTGTCGTGATTTCGTCTTGACAACAGCGAATTGTCCTTCGCCATGTCATATAATTCATGTTTAGAGACCTCGTTGACGGAATCTGAGACTGCATTTGTCTGGCGACTATAAATTGGTGCAAAATTGATATAAACTTGGCAAGAAAAAGCACTTAGCCAATTTGACTTTTGGTGCATTTGTTGTTTACAATAAATCCGAGTTTTCGATGCATCTCTAGCAATGTCGCGAAATAAGATTTTTCGTAATCCGTGGAGATTTATTCGCCGAATTTTCGTGTAAAGCGAAGTGCTAAGCAAAATTTACGATCAGTGCTACTCAATTTGGAATTTTGGTTTCTTCGGATTACCGGCAAACTCTACACTCATAGAAAATGTTCTTTCCATTTCGATTTGACATGAATTTCTCTAGTCCGCGTGCTGTCGCAATGGGAGATTCACCGAACTTTTTGTTTGAAATAGTCTAATGTATATAAGGGATGTCTGTTATTTCATAAGATAATGAAATGATCGAAACTTATCCTGTAACTTATCAATACTTCTACAGTTGATATTTGTTTACATCATACCATGTATTCGAAATGATTGTGTAAACGAAAACCCAAAAAAAGCTTTGCGACCGTGACAGGACTCGAACCTGCAATCTTCGGATCCGAAGTCCGACGCCTTATCCATTAGGCCACACGGTCTGATAACCATAACAGCAATTTTCTGGGTTTCCATGTATTCATGGTTGCCGTAAAATAAGTATCTACACTTATTGGTATTGATAAGTTATTAAGTTCAGCTTGTATGGCATCGTAATTCCCTTCTGGCTGCGAACTGAAATGGATAAATTTCGATCGGAATGGATTTATTTGTCCCCTTGTGAAATTCTATTCGATTGGAGTCATTGGGGAGCAATATATATACCTATTTGATATTCACGTAGGTTACGTAGATGTAAAATTTTGAAGCGATACCCAATATCTGAGGAAAAAAATTTTATACATACGACATTTTTTCAAATCAGGAGATTCATGCATAGTTTAATCTCGCCATAACATGATGATCAATTGAATAGAAAGCAGTAATTCGGACAATTCTATTGAATTACTTGGTACATTGCAAACGTTTCGAATTCCTTTTTTCTTGATATCAATTCTAGCTGATGCGAAACTCTTTCAGAAAATCCAGAGAACATCACGTTACGACAGGAACTAAAGGCATGGAAGGTATGAAACGCATTGAAGAAACGCATTGGGGCATAATGAAACTTGAGGCATGTGGTCTACAAGGCATGTGAACGACTTGTGAAATCCAACGAGGCTCATCGTGAAATCCAACGAGCCTCGTCGTGAAAACCAACGAGCCCAGATCCAACCAGCGTCGTTGTGAAATCCAACGAGCCTTGGATCCAACGAGCCTCAATGTAAAATCCAACGAGCGTCGTTGTGAAATCGAACGAGCTTTGGATCCAACGAGCCTCGTTGTGAAATCCAACGAGCCGTGGATCCAACGAGCCTCGTTGTGAAATCCAACGAGCCGTGGATCCAACGAGCCTCGTTGTGAAATCCAACGAGCCCTGGATCCAACGAGAGTCGTTGTGAAATCGAACGAGCCTCGTTATAGACTCACTCCAACAGGCCAACCATTCAGAATTTTGTCATCCAATCAAGAATCAAATTATAAAAAAAATTGGGAAATATTAAAACAAATATTTGAAGAAGTTGTTTTATTTATCTACTCCAACAACAAATTGAGACATAAAATGAAGATAGGTCCCATTGGTTCCCAGATAGAACGAGCCTCGTTGTGAAATCCAACGAGCCTTGGATCCAACGAGCCTCGTTTTGAAATCCAACGAGCCTTGGATCCAACGAGCCTCGTTGTGAAATCCAACGAGCCTTGGATCCAACGAGCCCTGGATCCAACGAGCGTCGTTGTGAAATCCAACGAGCCGTGGATCCAACGAGCCCTGGATCCAACGAGCGTCGTTGTGAAATCGAACGAGCCGTGGATCCAACGAGCCCTGGATCCAACGAGCGTCGTTGTGAAATCGAACGAGCCGTGGATCCAACGAGCCCTGGATCCAACGAGCGTCGTTGTGAAATCGAACGAGCCGTGGATCCAACGAGCCCTGGATCCAACGAGCGTCGTTGTGAAATCGATCGGGCCTCGTTATAGACTCACTTCATCAGGCCCAGGAGAAAACTTGAACCATTCAGAATTTTGTCATCCAATCAGGAATCAAATTATAAAAAAAATAGGGAAAAATTAAAACAAATATTTGAAAAAGTTGTTTTATTTATACTCCAACAACAAATTGAGAAATAAAAACATTTGGTCCCATTGGTCCCATTGGTCCCATTGGTCCCATTGGTCCCATTGGTCCCATTGGTCCCATTGGTCCCATTGGTCCCATTGGTCCCATTGGTCCCATTGGTCCCATTGGTCCCATTGGTCCCATTGGTCCCATTGGTCCCATTGGTCCCATTGGTCCCATTGGTCCCATTGGTCCCATTGGTCCCATTGGTCCCATTGGTCCCATTGGTCCCATTGGTCCCATTGGTCCCATTGGTCCCATTGGTCCCATTGGTCCCATTGGTCCCATTGGTCCCATTGGTCCCATTGGTCCCATTGGTCCCATTGGTCCCATTGGTCCCATTGGTCCCATTGGTCCCATTGGTCCCATTGGTCCCATTGGTCCCATTGGTCCCATTGGTCCCATTGGTCCCATTGGTCCCATTGGTCCCATTGGTCCCATTGGTCCCATTGGTCCCATTGGTCCCATTGGTCCCATTGGTCCCATTGGTCCCATTGGTCCCATTGGTCCCATTGGTCCCATTGGTCCCATTGGTCCCATTGGTCCCATTGGTCCCATTGGTCCCATTGGTCCCATTGGTCCCATTGGTCCCATTGGTCCCATTGGTCCCATTGGTCCCATTGGTCCCATTGGTCCCATTGGTCCCATTGGTCCCATTGGTCCCATTGGTCCCATTGGTCCCATTGGTCCCATTGGTCCCATTGGTCCCATTGGTCCCATTGGTCCCATTGGTCCCATTGGTCCCATTGGTCCCATTGGTCCCATTGGTCCCATTGGTCCCATTGGTCCCATTGGTCCCATTGGTCCCATTGGTCCCATTGGTCCCATTGGTCCCATTGGTCCCATTGGTCCCATTGGTCCCATTGGTCCCATTGGTCCCATTGGTCCCATTGGTCCCATTGGTCCCATTGGTCCCATTGGTCCCATTGGTCCCATTGGTCCCATTGGTCCCATTGGTCCCATTGGTCCCATTGGTCCCATTGGTCCCATTGGTCCCATTGGTCCCATTGGTCCCATTGGTCCCATTGGTCCCATTGGTCCCATTGGTCCCATTGGTCCCATTGGTCCCATTGGTCCCATTGGTCCCATTGGTCCCATTGGTCCCATTGGTCCCATTGGTCCCATTGGTCCCATTGGTCCCATTGGTCCCATTGGTCCCATTGGTCCCATTGGTCCCATTGGTCCCATTGGTCCCATTGGTCCCATTGGTCCCATTGGTCCCATTGGTCCCATTGGTCCCATTGGTCCCATTGGTCCCATTGGTCCCATTGGTCCCATTGGTCCCATTGGTCCCATTGGTCCCATTGGACTCTGGACTCTGGACTCTGGACTCTGGACTCTGGACTCTGGACTCTGGACTCTGGACTCTGGACTCTGGACTCTGGACTCTGGACTCTGGACTCTGGACTCTGGACTCTGGACTCTGGACTCTGGACTCTGGACTCTGGACTCTGGACTCTGGACTCTGGACTCTGGACTCTGGACTCTGGACTCTGGACTCTGGACTCTGGACTCTGGACTCTGGACTCTGGACTCTGGACTCTGGACTCTGGACTCTGGACTCTGGACTCTGGACTCTGGACTCTGGACTCTGGACTCTGGACTCTGGACTCTGGACTCTGGACTCTGGACTCTGGACTCTGGACTCTGGACTCTGGACTCTGGACTCTGGACTCTGGACTCTGGACTCTGGACTCTGGACTCTGGACTCTGGACTCTGGACTCTGGACTCTGGACTCTGGACTCTGGACTCTGGACTCTGGACTCTGGACTCTGGACTCTGGACTCTGGACTCTGGACTCTGGACTCTGGACTCTGGACTCTGGACTCTGGACTCTGGACTCTGGACTCTGGACTCTGGACTCTGGACTCTGGACTCTGGACTCTGGACTCTGGACTCTGGACTCTGGACTCTGGACTCTGGACTCTGGACTCTGGACTCTGGACTCTGGACTCTGGACTCTGGACTCTGGACTCTGGACTCTGGACTCTGGACTCTGGACTCTGGACTCTGGACTCTGGACTCTGGACTCTGGACTCTGGACTCTGGACTCTGGACTCTGGACTCTGGACTCTGGACTCTGGACTCTGGACTCTGGACTCTGGACTCTGGACTCTGGACTCTGGACTCTGGACTCTGGACTCTGGACTCTGGACTCTGGACTCTGGACTCTGGACTCTGGACTCTGGACTCTGGACTCTGGACTCTGGACTCTGGACTCTGGACTCTGGACTCTGGACTCTGGACTCTGGACTCTGGACTCTGGACTCTGGACTCTGGACTCTGGACTCTGGACTCTGGACTCTGGACTCTGGACTCTGGACTCTGGACTCTGGACTCTGGACTCTGGACTCTGGACTCTGGACTCTGGACTCTGGACTCTGGACTCTGGACTCTGGACTCTGGACTCTGGACTCTGGACTCTGGACTCTGGACTCTGGACTCTGGACTCTGGACTCTGGACTCTGGACTCTGGACTCTGGACTCTGGACTCTGGACTCTGGACTCTGGACTCTGGACTCTGGACTCTGGACTCTGGACTCTGGACTCTGGACTCTGGACTCTGGACTCTGGACTCTGGACTCTGGACTCTGGACTCTGGACTCTGGACTCTGGACTCTGGACTCTGGACTCTGGACTCTGGACTCTGGACTCTGGACTCTGGACTCTGGACTCTGGACTCTGGACTCTGGACTCTGGACTCTGGACTCTGGACTCTGGACTCTGGACTCTGGACTCTGGACTCTGGACTCTGGACTCTGGACTCTGGACTCTGGACTCTGGACTCTGGACTCTGGACTCTGGACTCTGGACTCTGGACTCTGGACTCTGGACTCTGGACTCTGGACTCTGGACTCTGGACTCTGGACTCTGGACTCTGGACTCTGGACTCTGGACTCTGGACTCTGGACTCTGGACTCTGGACTCTGGACTCTGGACTCTGGACTCTGGACTCTGGACTCTGGACTCTGGACTCTGGACTCTGGACTCTGGACTCTGGACTCTGGACTCTGGACTCTGGACTCTGGACTCTGGACTCTGGACTCTGGACTCTGGACTCTGGACTCTGGACTCTGGACTCTGGACTCTGGACTCTGGACTCTGGACTCTGGACTCTGGACTCTGGACTCTGGACTCTGGACTCTGGACTCTGGACTCTGGACTCTGGACTCTGGACTCTGGACTCTGGACTCTGGACTCTGGACTCTGGACTCTGGACTCTGGACTCTGGACTCTGGACTCTGGACTCTGGACTCTGGACTCTGGACTCTGGACTCTGGACTCTGGACTCTGGACTCTGGACTCTGGACTCTGGACTCTGGACTCTGGACTCTGGACTCATCTGTCTTAGATTTATTTATTAATTAATTTTTTTATTTTTTTTATTTTTTTTACTTTTTTTAATTTTTTTATTTTTTTTTATTTTTTTTTATTTTTTTTTTATTTTTTTTTCATTTTTTTTATTTTTTTTATTTTTTTTTCATTTGTTATCCATAAACCACCACAAAAACACATCTATACCTAGCCATAGATGCAGCTCACTTTTCAGATGAGGCTTACAGACATCCTAAGACTGGTACTCGACCCTCGTAAGAGTTCATTATTGTGTTTATTGAAATTGAATGTGGGCTGTCGAATATATGGACCATTTGAATTATTAACCATCCGCAATAACACATCTATACCTAGCCATAGATACAGCTCACTTTTCAGATGAGGCTTACAGACATCCTAAGGCTGGTACTCGACCCTCGTAAGAGTTCATTATTGTGTTTATTGAAAATGAATGTGGCTGTCGAATATATCAACCATCTCTAATAACACATCTATACCTAGCCATAGGTGCAGCTCACTTTTCAGATGAGGCTTACAGACACCCTAAGACTGGTACTCGACCCTCGTAAGAGTTCTTTATTGTGCTTTCAAGAATAGTTGACAACCGATTGAAATAAATTCCATCCATGCTAGTAGATTTGGATTTGACAGCACCTGAAATGAAAAAAAAATGAGATTTGTGATGAAAATCTGTCGAAGCACTCTAAACAGAAGTAGTGTAATTTTTTTCGTTGAGTCCTTAATCTTATATGGCCCTGGATACGAGATGTGAAGGAAATTTCGCATGAAGCTCTAGAACATTTGAAATCGTTTGGAAATTGAAATTTCGAAAGGCAATTTTGAATTTTATGTTTATGTATGAATGCATGTGTTTTTTTTCATTATTTGTTACAGTTTTTCGTCTGGTTGAGATGATTAGTTATTTCTTTCGTTTAAAAGAAGCATTCGCTTTTATAACAAAGGTTCATTCGTTCAATACCCTTTTTGAGTTCGATGTGATTCAAATCCCTTATCCCAGCCCCTTCCTTGTCTCATTAGCCGACTTCGGCACAAATCCATACGGTGCCAATTAAAATTCGAAATTGCGGTCTCGCGACGTCACAATAATCGCCGTCGGCGACGCAGAAACAAACGAACGGCCGACATCACGGCATCCTACGATGCCTTCATCAATAATAATCAGATCTATTGATAATTATTCGACGCGTCACCTTGGCAACTGACAACAATTAGTCAGAATTAGGGGGTGGTGGAAGGTGGTTGGGTGGTTTGGGAAAATTCTCAACATTGATGGAAAGAGGGGGGAAAAGTCAGTCCTATTGAAGAATGAGAAATTTTTTTGGGATTAAAATAATATTTCGGGTGTATTTCTTTGTTTTTGTGACTATTGCAAATTGACGAATATATTGAAATTTTTATTCCTGTTTCAGGATTTATCAGCGAAACCCGGAACTTCAACATCAGCAAAAAAAAATGTGACTTTCTGGTGATCTGTGAGTTCTGTGACCCATACAGCCTATAGGCCTCGATGAGTTCTTGGAGGTCTTCAGAAATTTGGGGTGAAAATTTTTATATTTGCAATAGTGTGCTTTCAACAAATAAAATTAAAAATCGAAATAGTCTCTTATTTCTCAATTTCCCGATTTTATATGATCTCTCTATAGTCTAGATCGTTTTGAATTGTGATATATAGGTTGTTTTTCAAGGTGAGGTTTTTTTTTGACAGGTGATAGAACTCATCAAAATAAGTCATTTTACCGAAAATTTCTCATTATGAAAAATTTATAAAAAGTTTTGTGCATCAATACCTCAATACTGGTGTGGCCTGCAACTCTCTGTTCATAATATCTCTACATCTCTGCACCGGTTTTCTGAAAATCCGTGAAGTTGGGTGATTTCTAAGCGGAAATATTGTTCTGTACAACTTATACGCTGAGCTGGCATTTTGTTCTGATTCACTATAAATTGAAAGCATAAAAACAAGATCATTATTTGAAAAAACGTGCGGCATTTTCGAAACATAAAACACTCGTACCCTCGCCGTAACACGATCGAGGATTACTGATGATAAGAAAACAAAAAAAAAGTTGATATCTACGGAGGAGCAGGCGAGGGAGCAGATTCGGACTGAAGAATTTTCAGATTCACCTAGAAACTAGAAAATATTCTAATTTCATTATCTCGAAACGGTCATAATTCATATTAAAAAATTTTGGTAAAAAGAAAAGCCTCACCTTTAAATACACCCTGTATATGAAAAGATGTTCTACAAAAATGAATGAAATCTCCATTGAGACCATATTATGTTGCAACGACCTTTACCAGACAACCAAAAAAAATCGAGCAACATCGATTAAAAGAAATATAAAATCTCTACGAAACTTATGAAGCCATAAATATCGCTTAGACCCCAGATATACCCTTGGAATACCCTCGCGGTAATCTATCTCCATTGAAAAAACAGGTAATGCATCGGTTATTTATATTTTTATCGAACGCTAATGCCTCCAAATGGCACCCACAATGTAACATTAACAAAATACTAATCTTAATAAATGATCGCCGTGAAATCAGGTAGCTACGGAAGCCTTCGGCGATATAATAAACATCCTGTCCTTTGTCAGTACACAATCCCTAAATACGTTATTGAGAAGCATGACTAGGCGATGAGTTGGACATATCGAAACCCTTAATCGCTCTGTCTGGACCGGAAAAGGATCTTCGATCCATAGTTTTTTTTTATCGGAGAATTGGGTTAGGATCAACGTGGAGGTACGTGACCTCGAGAAGATGCGAAAGAATACGCCTGATTATCCAGTAAGCAATGTCTGAATGAAGGGTTTTCCAATAAGAAGTGTTAATTTGAATAGCCCACTATTTCGGTAGATGTCACTTTTGAAGCTGTCATTGTTGAACATTTGACATGTAGAAACTACGCCATTAAAAAAATGGATCTATACACGCTTCAACAACGTATTGAGATTTTTAAAATTCACTATAAAATTGGTGAAAATTTGGCACAGACGCTTCGTAAAACACGAACGTTTTTGGGTCGTCGTGAAGCTCCTTGTCGAACCGCAATACAGATTGGTGGCAAAATTTGAACTGTTGGGACAAGACGATTTGTTTGTTCCTGTGGATATTGAAGAGTCTGCAAGAAGAGCAAATCTGGAACTCCTAACCTAAAAAATCTGTTCAGCAGTACGATATTGCATATAACAATTTCCTGGTGTAAATTGGAAAATGTAGAAGAGAACTTCAGTGAACCTGTTTTCCTCGCATACTTAGAAGAAAAATAAAAAAATGGAGTTCATCAACTTTGTGGAGCAAATTTTCAATGATAAAGTCAAGCGCCCTTATTAAAAATGGTGTGGATGTTAGTAAATATTTCAAGGTAAGAGCATATTTAAAACGGAAAAGTGAAGGATATCGTCCCAAAAAATCGAAAATTCTCACTCGTGAACAAGTTGAAAAGTTTATAAATGAGGCACCAGATGAGAAATACTTGAGGGTTAAGGTTGCAACTATTTTCGGATTATTTGAAGCCTGTCGGCGTGAAGAATTGTGTAATTTATCAGCGGAAGACATCGAAATAACAAATAAATCATTGGTTATACAACTCCCAAACACAAAAACGAAAGTCAGTCGTTCTTTCAGTATTATTGGGAAGTATGTTGACTTTTTTCATGAGTACTTTGCACTGCGCCCTTCTGTCATCAAACATCGTCGTTTTTTCCTGAAATACATGAATAATAAATGCACTGCCAATCAAGTTGGTATCCATACATTTAGGAAAATTCCATCTATTGTTGCCGAATTCCTCAAACTGCCAGAACCAAAGCAATATACAAGACACTGTTTTCGAAGATCCTCCGCTTCATTGCTAGCAGAATCAGCAGCAAATATTACGGATATAAAAAAACATGGCAGATGAAAGTCTACGACGGTAGCCGAGGGCTATGTTGATCATTCCATTGCATATAGAAATGTCATTGCTGAAAAATTCTCCCAACCTCAACAGATTTTGGATCATCATCATCCAATATTGTACTTCAGGTTTTTACAAGTACTGATTGTGCTGAGGATTCTAATAATGTGTTGCGAAGCTCCCTAACGTCACAGGGCATTAATGTTAGTAATTGTTCTAGTTTTACGATTAATATTAATGTTAATAAGTAATGATTGTCAAATATTGATTATAAAAATTTGCAATTGCTGAATTTTTTCCATCTGATTTCATCATAAGAAAATGGAGTGCTAAAAATATTTTTAACACTAATGTTAAAAATATTTCTAACACGCTTCCACGTAAAAAATCAATTTTAATTGTTTGCTGTCATTAAAAGTGTCACTTTTGATGGCAGTTGTACAAAAAGTCATTTTCAAACCATAAAATCTGAAATTTTACAACATTAAACAAGACTGAGTAGGCTACCTGAATTGGAAAAATCGCCACTCTCGTGGTCGTGGTGGTATTTTTAAGAAAATGGCATTCTTCTTTGAATGTCAAAATAACAACTCTTATTGGAGAAGCCTTATCAACTTCTTCACAGACATTGAATATTGATTGTTCTTATTGGAAAACCCTTTACACACTCCCCAACAAAATATACGACATATTTACAACCAGCCCTAAGTAAGTACCGATTAACGATTTTAAAACGATCTAAAATACGACTTCCTCGATGACTGTTCGATGAATCGATTTCTCGGCGCCTCATACGTCTCATGCAGCATCTCTTGCCGCCTTTAATCTGCCACAATGCCTCCCAGGATCATAAACAAAATTCTCCATTTTTATTACGCTATCGCCTGTCGATATTCGGCACTCGTAAACCGTTTCGATGTACGTGCATGTGTTTGAGATGTTCTTTAATTATTGAGTTTTTGTCTGGGATCGTAAAAATGGCGACGGTGGGTGGTCTATGGAGTTATAGACGTTTTATTATATGCCCTCTCAGATACAGATCTCCTTACACATGTGCGATCAGCTATGTTTTATAGAGAATGGGAATAATGTTGTTTATGAATTTACAGGGTGATTTCGAATGTCCTGTATCTGCATACTCTTCTGAAATGGTCTGAAGAGATGAAGAGGTCGATGTCGAATTCAATTTTATCCGCTTGCTGCTTGTCACATTAGAAAGAAGAAAGAGGAAATGAAAAATCATTAATAATCTCCCGATGGCGCAATCCTTTCACCGCTACTGTTGCTCCAGCCTCATTCTCGAAAAAGTAAGGTCCAATGACCCCGCCGGACCATAAACCACACCAAGCAGTCACACGTTGAGGTTAAAGAGGCTATTCAACAATACGAGGATATATTGAAAAAATCTTAGCTTACTATAGAACCAAACAAAATTTCATTGTCAAAATATTTTATTACTCAACATAGTCTCCTCTTAATTGAATACATTTATTACAGCGAACCTGCAAAGTCTCTAGACCTTTCAAAAAATGTTTCTTCTTGCTCTGCAAACCAGTCCTCCACAGCTTTCATGACCTCGTTGGAAGAAAATTTACGACCTTTTAAACTTTTTTTCAGTTGAGGAAAGAGATGATAGTTGGACGAAGCCAAATCTGGTTGATAAGGGGGTGTTCTAGTAATTCTAACCCTAATCACGAATTTTTTGCATGGCAACATGAGATTTGTGTACTGGGGCGTTGTCCTGTAAAAACAAAATACCTTTGGATAGCTTTCCGCATCTTTTCTATTTAATTTTTTCCTGTAGAGTGGTCAGTAATATCGAATAATAATCTCAGTTATTGTTCTACCCTTACCCAAAAAATTAATTGTGATTACTCCATGGCAATCTCAAAAAACTGAAGCAAGAACTTTTCCATCAGATTCTTGGACACGAAACTTCTTAGGTCTTGGAGAACCAGAGTGTCGCAATTCCATCGATTGTTTCTTTGTTTCTGGATCGTAGAAATGTACCCAAGTCTCATCCATAGTAACAATTCGGTTTAAAAAGTGTACATCGTTTTCAAATCGAGCACAGATCGAACGCGATGCTTCTACCCTTGCACGATTTTGGTCAACATTCAAACATTTGGGGATCCATTTTGCAGACATTTTTCGCATGTCCAAATTGACGTGAACTATATGATGAATGCGTTCGTATGAAATCTTCAGTGTTTCAGATATCCGTTTTAGCCCAATTCGACGGTCTGATAAAATCATGTCATGAATTGCATCGATATTTTCGGGGACTTACACAGAAGCTGGCCTTCCCAATAGGTCATCATCTTCAATGGAAAATTTACCTCTTTAGAAGCTTGCATTCCAATATGCATACGAAGGACATTGATCACCGAGGGTAGTAGCATATCTTCGTAAATCTGCTTACCTCTGAACCCTTTTAAATACAGGTACTTGATGATGGCTGGCGATACTTCAATTTTTCGATTTTTACAATTTCGGTGGACATCTTTTTTTAAAATTTATTTCGTAACTCTGGTTTACTTTGTTGACATCGAACTCTACACTGACACTTCTAATAAGATATTGTTCGTTGATATGGTATCGCAATATTTTGTTTATGCATGGAACTGGTCTAGGCAAACTAGATATCATACATCCTCGTAACTCTTGGGTTTTTCGAGCCCCAGATGCGACAATTTTACTTGTTGACAAAGCCACCGATGTGGAAATGGGCCTCATTGCTCAAGATGAGTTTTGGGTGGAATGCCTAATTCCAAAGAACGGCTACAGCAGCAATATTCTCGGCTGTTCTTGAGCGACGTGCACGGGTTTAATCTTCACACCACCAACTTATCCCAACAGCTCAAATTTTTCCACCAATTTTCGTATTGCGGCTCGACAAGGTGCTTCACGACGATCCAATGATGTTATAGTGAATTTTAAAAATTTCAATGCGTTGTTGAAGCGTGTATAGTTCCATTTTCATTAATGGCGTAGTTTCTACTTGTCGAATGTCAAGAAATTACAGCTTCAAAAGTGACATCTTCCGAAATAGCGGGCAATTCAAAATAACACCTCTTATTGGAAAACCCTCTATATGAAGAAACTAAAAAGTGCGAAAGTCTCAAAGTACATGTTTGAAAAGCGCGCAAAAGCTCCAAACTTCCGGTTATCGCTTCCATAATTTCTGTCCGTTGTTCATGAATCAGTCTACTCGGTAATTATTCATTGTTTCGATCAATCGCAAATCCGTTCGGCGTGTAGGATCGAAACGGGCCCACATGTTGCCTCCGCATTATCGTCAATATTGGATACAACAACACCGGATCGGTAACATCGCGCGACGTGTAACAGCTGATGGCGATAATGCACAATGTTCGGCCGCTCAATTGCCAGCCGATCGCGTAATCGTTTTCGAGCACGCTCAATAGGCCGACATAAAGCATCATTCCGCCACGATTATTGTGACAGGAGGTATCGATGCGCGTTTGCCAGCTCGGCGATGCAAATTCGCACGTCAAATTTGCTGTTTTGCTGTAAGAAAGACCATAATTTCTCGCTGATTCGAAATCTTCTATACACATAGTAACTGACAGAGAAACTGCAACCTCCAGAAGTGACTGTTTAAATTTCAAATTTTTTTGGTGAAACATAGACGTATAGCAAGGAGTAAATGATTAAAATTTGCAGAAAAACAAAAAGGGTTTACAATTTTTTTAATAAATTTGTTAATAATGTGTTTGTCCATCGCAGTTATCTATACACTCCCCAACACTTCTTGGCATTGGTGCAATAAGATGGTCTACTTCATCTTGAGGAATACTATCCCAAGCTACCTGTACTTCATGTCTCAGAGCCGCCCGCCAAAGTCCGTGGGGGCTGGGGTAAATTTCCAAGCCTTCTACCCATGATGTCCAAAACATGCTCTATGGGCGAAAGATCGGGGGATCTGGGTGGCCATGGCAAAACATTCACATGGGTCGCTTCCATAAAGTTTAGACTAACTCTGGCAATATGAGGTCGAGCATTATCTTGCTGAAATATTGGATTTTCGAGCCTGTTGAGGTACAGGAGAACATGGGACTCCACTATTATTGGAAAGTAACGCAGTGCTGTCATGTTTACTCGAATAAAGTGACCTACTTGCATGTGCAATAGCGTCGCATACCATAACGCCTACTGTCCGGTGAACATGACGCTCATCATCCAACTAAGGTCTTTCTCCCCGACGTCGTCTTGCCCTTCTTCGGCCATCATGTGTACCCACGAAGAATCAGATTCATTAGAAAAGCCGACCTGATGCCATTCCGCATAATGTTGAGGTTCTCTGCACCACTGTAATCGTTGTCGGCGATGCTCAACCGTCAGGTAACATAAAATGAGGTCGATAATGCTGGAGTCCAAAAGACTTTATCTGGCAGTAAACCGTCCGGACAGTTACAAGATGGCCTTGTCCTCCTAACCACTCATCAGCCAAAGATCGAGTTGTCGCAAATCGGTTTCTAATGGCCATAAGTTTTAGACGCCAATCTTGAACTTCATTTGTGTCTCTTCGACGTCCGGTGCCTATACTTTTCGTCGATTTTGGGCATTAACAAACTGTTCGTACGGTTAGCGATTTCTCGAAATGACAACTCCCGATAATTCAACCTCTTTCAAAGTCAGTTAGCTGGCGATAAATTCCGCGTACAGGTGGTCTAGGCATTTTAAAAACCTCTAAACAAACATCGGCTTTGGATCTCCTCGAACAGCTGGTTTGTTGAAAATTTAAGAAAATTGCAAGAAAATATTACAATATTTAAGTAACAAAAAATATTTACATGACTATTCCACTCTTTTCATTTTTAGTGAGGAAGTTTCCGTAGCAACGATCGTTTCATCCCGAAAAAATTTTCAAGTCGGCAAAACCAACATGTTAGTTTTTCAGCGACAAAATTTTTGACGTTTATCGAATTCATGGATAGCTTCGGAAATAAATATCATAGAGAGAACAAACAACGTTTAGTGGTTCAGTTAATCTATGATGAATTCTAATTTGCCAAATAGCTCGTCAAATGTGAACATATTACCCGTATTACCGTATTTTCTCGTGGAATAGTCATGCCGAATTCCACTCGAGATGAAATTTAAGCAGGTAAAATTTCTCTCTTGTGATATTCATGTTTGTTGCTTCTCGGAAATTTCGCTCATGACATTTTTTCCAAAATCACTCGCCTGACGGCTCGTGATTTTGATAGCAATGTCGTTCGCGAAATTTCCGAGCAACAAACTTTCATATTACCTACAATCGAGAAATTTTGCCGGCAAAATTCCATCTCTAGTGGTATTACATATGAAAAACCTTCACGATTCCTTTCATAAATTTGAATCATTTACTCCAGCCCCTTCTGGTGTTGCAGTTTCTTTGTCAGTTAGTATATCTAGAGATACGTCAATTCCTGGTGGCAAGAAACATGCCACCACTTGACCACAATGCTAAAGAAACATGGTGGAGCCCAACCAAACGCGAAAACTTCCAAATCCCAAAGGAAATTCAGCGAAAACCACCTCGTCAAAGATTATCGCAAGAGGGGGGGCGAAAGAGTGTTACGTCTGATACGTAAATTGAAAGACGTGTAAACACAAGGATGAAACGTAAAAAGCCGTGATTGGAAAAGCAGGAGCATCAGCTCCACCGGCAGCATCAGAAAGAATTAACGATTCCGACGATTTTCACTCTCTTCGCTCTCCCGAAAAGCAATCCGTCTGTAGCAAATAACGACGTCAGGGACGGACACTGAGAGGCCAGGACAGAAGATTCTGTGTTCCGTCGCATTTTGAAAAGAATGGTTCTGTTAAGAGAGAGATTGAAGCATTTTAGAAGCGTCCCTTCAGTATCACATTGATGCGGTATGAACAATGGGTCACAGGAGAAGAAGATGAAGCCTTAGAGGACTCTGTTCCATCGAAAATCAAAGGCTTCGAGTGGTATGGTGATTTCAAAAGTGGTCAAGTAGTGTGCGACGATGTAATTCCTTCTGGATGTCCTTCGATCTCAAATACGAAGGAAAACGTCGATATTGTGAAGGAGGGCTTGGTGACAGTCTGGCAAAGGCAGCTGGTGATCCCAACATCTCATAACACCATAAAGCAACTGGCCAGAGGCAATAAAATGACTCTAGACTCTGACTCACTGACTCTACTGTGAGTGGCAGGACATTGTGGTGTTGAAGGAAATTAAAAAGCCGATGAGGTTGCGAAAAGTTCATCAAGGTCAACACCTACTGAACCTGAGCCTTTCTGTGGGCTTGGAAAAGACCAATATGAGGAAGCGGTTCAACAATGGAAGTTGAACAACAGAATAATCCTCTGGAGAAACACACCTGGACTTACTCAGTCCGAGGAATTCGTGATTATTTCACCGACCTATATCTACCAGTATAGGTGCAGACACATTGTTATCACGTCACGTCACATCACGTCATCTTCCCGAAATGTGCAACCACGATAATGCATGGAACTTAGAGCATAGGAAGAGAGACACACCTTTCAATAATAAATAGTGAAGCCAAATCATCAGAACTAAACTGGGTGATTGTACTACTACGGAATAGAAATGTAGTAAATGTTTGCAACATTGTATCTGCTATCACGTTATAGCACTGATAGCACGCAAGATCTATATTCCGCAAATTTACATTTTCTGAATGCACGTGATATTACGTCTGATATTTCGTGAATTGTCATTCTGACATACATTTGAAACCGATCTGGGTGCTCATTCAATAATTCTTGAATTAATTGATGGAATTCCCCCACTTCCTCTGTTCGTTGATTCATTTGGTAAATCGAATCCCTTTTATGATAATCAACAGCAACTATAAAAGCAGCTATATTTTCCATATCTTCTTCCCAATTTCTCGCGTGAGCTCACATGACGTGACAACAATTTGTATGCACCTTAAGGTGCAGACACATTGTTATCACGTCACGTCACATCACGTCATCTTCCAAAATGTGCAACCACGATAATGCATGGAACTTAGACCATAGGAAGAGAGACACACCTTTCAATAATGAATAGTGAAGCCAAATCATCAGAATAAACTGGGTGATTATACTACTACGGAATCAAAATGTAGTCAAAATTTTTGCGACATTGTATCTGCTGTCACATTATAACACTGAAAGCACGCAAGATCTATATTCCGCAAATTTACATTTTCTGAATGCACGTGATTTCACGTCTGATATTTTGTGAAATGTCATTATGACATACATTTGAAACCGATCTGGGTGCTCATTCAATAATTCTTGAATTAATTGACGGAATTCCCCCACTTCCTCTGTTCGTGGATTCATTTGGTAAATCGAATCACTTCTATGAGAATCACCAGCAACTGTAAACACAGCTATATTTTCCATATCTTCTTCCCAATTTCTCGCGTGAGCTCACGTGACGTGACAACAATTTGTATGCACCTTTAAGCTTCTGAAGCTGTCACGAGATGTGCTTCGGGTGATGGTAATTCTGCTGACGGGGCACTGTTGTTGCAAAAATCATTTGTACCGTATGGGAAAGTCAGCAGATGAGATTTGTGGGCTCTGTGGATCAGAAGCAGGAACAGTTGAACACATGGAATGTAAGTGTCAAGAGCTGGCTGGCCCTCAAGAACCATTCATAAGAGGAAACCGGTCTTGGATACCCACGAGGTAACGGCCATGGCTCCTAAGAATGTCTTATCAACACCATCCACGACCTCTTTGGGTTTCAATGAATGACTTGAGTAAAGAACAAAAGATCTACGCGGTCTCAGTTCCCCGAAGGCTTACCGAGCCTTAAGGACCCCTGTTCAAATAATAATACGAACGGGCCAATCGTTTCGGGCGAGTCCTGTCCTGTCGAACCCAGTCGATTTTCTCTGTCGACTTTGATCAAAGATTAGCTTTGAGTTAGTCTGATGGGTATGATTCCATGAAATATTAATGGATCGAAAGGTAATGGAATAAATTAATTTCTAAAAGCAATATTTCGCATCGCACTCCAAGGATTAGACATTGCGCCCGGCCAATCGGAACGGTCCGGAAATTAAAGAGAATGCCTAATCAGCACATGCTCGAATCGATAAATTAATTGATCTCGCGACTGAGGATACGGATTTCGGGGGAATTCCTTGATGCGATACCCGAAACGGATATCTGGATTTTCATCTGTTGAAATGCGGAACAAAAAAAATGATTATCCCGTATATACTCCATTCTCTTTTATTTAATCACATAGGAGGTCATGGTTTCGTTTTCAGAAGTTGGTGCCCCTGATGAAAAGCACAGAACATATGATAAAAAGTCAGTGCGCGCACAGAGAATATCGTTAATGACAAAACGACGTTGCCAGTTTCTTTGTTTACATCAAAGTAAAAGTATCAAAGATATTCCACATTTTGATAGGTTCACAAATTGTTCGCAGATTTTTGGTATTTAATCGATATTCGCAGGTGAGTTTATCGTCGAATATACAAGATTAACGTATGTTTATTAATTGTTTTTAGCACCAGTTTGGAGCGTGTGGACGATTTTCCAGACCAGGACGAATATTTACATTTCGAGGTTAAACACGGGAATTTCGTTGAAAAAGCTGTTATTTAGACAGATATCGCAGTAGATGGTTCGGATGGTGCCTCGAGAAGTCGATTAGGATGATATTTTTCAGGTTTTCCAAGAAATTTGGCGATATCGGAGCAGATATGCAGAAGTTAGGTACCTCACTAATGAGGTGGAACTTAGACCTAATTCTCCTATAAGAAACGCCTTTCAAAGGTCGAGATGGTGAAAAATGTCTTCTTTAGATGTTGTTCGAATAAACGCAGCCGAGTTTTATACCCCAACATTGATTTTAAGAAAGTTATCAACAAAATGAAATTGACATTATTCTTGATTCTTGTAATTACCCATCAATTCATCTTATATCTTTGGGTTGATTTTTTTTAATGAATTCCTGATTAGAATCAACAATTGATGTCGTCAACTATGTACTGTAATGAGATGTTGTCAAGCGTGGAAGTAGGAGTTATGGTATGAGTTGCTATTGCACATGCAAGTAGATTACCTTCAGTCTTTATTCGAGGTAACATGACAGCGCTGTGTTGCCTTCAAGAGGAAGTGGAGCCATATGTTCTCCCTTAGCATAACCGGTTTGAAAATCCAATATTCTAACAAGATAATGATCGACCTCTTGTTGCCAGAGTTAGTTTACACTTTTTTGAAGCGCCCCATGTGAATCTTTTGCCATGGCCGCCCATTTCCCCCGATCTTTCGCCCATAGAGCATGTTTGGGACATCATGGAGAAGGCTTGGAAATTTACTCCAGCCCCTTCGGACTTTGGCGACTCTGAGACATGAGGTACAACAGGTAGCTTGGGATCGTATCTCTCAAGAAGAAATAGACCATCCTATTGCATCAATGCCAAGATGTGTTGGGGAGTGTATAGATAATCGCGGTGGGCAAACATATTATTATCAAATTTATTACAAAAAATTGTAAACCCTTCGTTTTTTCCTTCAAATTTTAATCATTCACTCCTTGAGATACCATCCGTTAAAGAAAAAATTTTAAGTGTTTCATTAGACGTTTTCCAGGAAGGAATTGCGATACAAATTCAAAATTTTGTATTTTTGAGTACATGAACTCAATTTCTAAAATATTTTCGAGCCGTATCTACTTCCATGAAATAGACATGCATACCAATGAATTTGACTGAGCGAAACCTGGATTTAGTCGTGAAATTCGAATTTTATTCGATAATATCAAAACTACTGATTTTAAAGACATGAAATGTTTGGCACACTCTAGCTAGTTTTTGACGAGCAATCGATCGGAATTACAAAATTATATGGTTCCCATTTGAAAATAATGAGATTTTTTCTACAAACGTCAAAAAATGACAAGGTTCGCGCATAGACAACAATATGCGAAGTGACCCTTTTTTTCATTTTCCTTCGTTACCTTGACACCGTGAGCGAAGTAGTGTGCGAAATACTTAAGCCGAATTTTCGCGTGACAATATTTTAAAACTATTTCGTCTGTTTTAAAATATTCGTGTTTTCGCGTCGAACTGGTGACGTCACGCACCAAATGGTTCAAAATAATTTGGAGCGGTTTGAAAGCAGGTAGCGGAATAGTTCGAACTGCAGTTTGAAGTTTGGAATCAGCTGATTGAAGAATATAGGTTATGTTTGTTGGATTTTATTTTGTTTTCACCGTTTTTATTTTGAATAAATAATAAGTAATAATAACTGTTCTTCATTGAATTGAATATTATTTGAAAATTACAGCTTTGTTTTAAGAATGCATTGTAACCTGTGACTGTGAAGTAATAAATCACTTCGAGTAGAACACACCGTTATTTCAGAATTCTGAAATATTATTTAGTTTTGAAAATGTATGTTCAAATTTTTGAAATTGATTTTACGGCTTCTTCCTCTTGATTCAATCAATATGAATATTGCGTATATTTTTTTCAACAAGTCGTTAATCAGGACGAGAACATTCAAATTCGTCATAAAATGAGTCCAATTTGAAAATACAAGATTTAATAATAATATACAAATAAACAATAAACACACCTAAAGTTATAAATAAGTATTTTGATTATGTGCATGTATCATGTTTCTAACTTTTAAATTCATAAATTGAATTGACATTTCTATGATGACGTCACCGTTTTGAAATTGTGGCATTTTAGCGATGCATGAACTGGTGACGTTTACTTCGAAATGTTTTTGAAATAGTTTCGAACCGTGATTCACGCGAAAAAATGGCTTTACTTCGCGCACTGCATGTAAACTACATAGGATTTTCATATTTAATCAACCTTTATGTTCCTCAATCAAGCAAAAATCCAAAAAATCATTTATTTATTACTGTTTAACAATAATTAAGGCTTTCAAATTGTGAGAAATTTAACACTACCTAATTTTATTCATTATTTACAATGTTAACATTTATGGTGCAGTCATTGCACGAAAGTTTGTAGAAAAAATTTTGTTTGCATCTCATGCGCGAAATACTTTGGTGATCTCGACTATTTTTTTTAACTCGGCTGCGCCTCGTTAAAAAAAACAGTTCTCGATCACCAAAGTAGCATTTCAAGCACTAGATACAAAAATAACTATTATAGTTTTGTTGAGGCTCACTTTGAAGCCCCGCTTCAGACACCCTGTATAGTATTTTCTCATAATTCATACAATAAACAGTATCAGCGTACTTTCTTTTGTTCCACTGTTGCAAAAAAAATTCTTACAACGAGGGATTTTGAAGATATGAACACAAATTTGTGACAATCTTTCTGTCAAAAATATTGAGAATCACGCTATAACCCAATAATCGCTTGATGTGGTTGCGCATGTCATACATTAAATCATTGCAGAATTGAACGAAGAATTCAAATATGTATAAATATACAGGGTGTTGCATTTGAAATAACGAAGTTCACATCGTTTCCGGTAGAACCCGAAGTAGATTCGGCTTGAAAATATTTTAGAAATTGAGTTCATGTACACTAAAAAAAAATACAAAATTTTGAATTTGTATCGCAATTCCTTCCTCGAATACGTCTAATGAAACACTTAAAAAAATCACCCTGTATATGCCTGCTCCCGAATAATTCACCATCCCCCCACAATTTGTAATTCGATATCTGTCGATAATCGACGAAATCACTCAGCCTCGGATCCAGTAAATGTTGCGTAAACCGAAAATTGAGAGGTCGCAAAAAATTCACGACCGTTTTATCGGCGAATAAAAGCGCGATACAAGAAAAAATCATACAGTAAAGTCGGCAATGTCCCCATCTTACTAATACGTCCGCCCCATGAAAATCCAATAAAATCTCTTGACGTCTTTCCACCGAACGCAGTAAAATGAAATGAAAAGATGGATGAGGATGGGTTTGCCTTGTCCGTCAACAGGGAATCGCCCCGATTTAATGGGACTCGGACAATGACACGAGTGGAATTTTATAGAAAACGGGGAGATGTATCTGTGAGTATTTCTGATTTTCCCGCTGCTTCCCTGAACCAGAGCTTTCTTTGTTTGTTTTCCTAATTACTTGGTCAAATATTATTTTTAACATCACCCAACGGCTCAATGGTCTAGGGGTATGATTTTCGCTTCGGGTGCGAGAGGTCCCGGGTTCAAATCCCGGTTGAGCCCAAAATTTTATTTCACATTTCGTCAACGAGGTAATAGCAGTTGTCAAGGTGCATCCAGTCTGTGCCGATACATTACGTCTCGGCTTTTTGGCCGAATTGTGTCGCCGACGACACGAATTGGAAAAACGTCGTCCATATTACCCAGCAGAGCGCTACCAGAAGCATTTTATAATGAGGGAAATGGACTAGCACTAGCAGATATCTAATTTCCGAAAAACACCACTGGTATCACCACCACAGCAGAATATTGATAAACCGGTTTCTGTTTGCCGTCATCGGTGCCAAATAACCCTTACTGGGGTACCAACCTACTTATACTACTCCCTAGCAGGAACATCTAGCAGTTTTTGAAGGAACTTCTGGGATGAAACGTAGACATTTGCTCGCTAGGTGGGACGCTGAAGATTAAAACTGTCTTGGTGTCCCAAATTCGATGATCACTGAGAGCATCTCGAGAACCATAAGGGTTAGAGATCTCTTTTTTCAAAATAATTAATTTCCAGTAAACAGATCCGAGATATCTGAATTGGTTCTCGAGTTACAGGGCGTTTCTGAAAAATTGCTGTTTCAAATATTTCGCTATATCTCGTTTTCTGTTGGAGATATCACGAAAATTCCTGAAAGATTTCTTTTGTAATTTCCATTGCCTATACGCTGCTTCTATCTGATCCGAAAAATTATTCGCCGTTCACGTGCTAGAGAGAAAAGTTTGTAGTTTTTGAATGGGACACCCTATATTTTTCATCATTGCTTAACCGCAGATTCAATGAGTATCACTCTGTAACCGGTTTTTCGAAAATCTGATCCGTTTCAAAGATATTGAGTTTTTCGTCTCCAATTGAATTGGGACAGCCAGTATATAAAGATTTTTCTTTTATTTGAAGATATTTTATTTTCTATTCTATGAAAAAACTAATATTAATCGAATAAAAACATTAATACAAATCAATTCTGAAAAAAAAACTACAATAAATGTTCGAATTGTATCTGATGATTTCTTTTTTTCAAGATAATCATTTGGTTAAAATTTTTCACTACACACTACATAAATTAGTTTCTTAATTAATTGGAATATATACTAGTATATTCTAAAACTAGTTGCAGAATGGGCTCCTATTCCAATACGAATGCGAAATTCGAAAACTAGCGACGAAGGAGCGAGTTTTCGAACGCATGAGTATTGGAATTGCATTTTGCAACGAGTATTAGACGATATTTTCTCTATTTCACTCAAATTTTGTGAACTTCAATGAAAAAATTCAAATTATGGGTCCTAGTGACTTTCATATTGTATCTTGGCAGTTGGTATCAATGTTAGGAAATACGAAAATTGACATTTCCAAATTGACGTCTGCTGAAATTTAAAAGGATCGGAAATCATTGCTGACAACCACAAAACGAAAAATGTTACTGAAAACGATGCTGTAATGAATTCATTACAGCACTGTTTTTAGTACTGTAATGAACACATTACGATACTGAAATAGAGAAACATATTTACAAATGAAGTTTTCGATTTTATAGAATCGAAATTTTCAGAAAATATTGTGATCTTCTATGATATCTCTTTCATTCAAGAAGATCAGTTTATTCAAAAAAAGAAACTAGACAAAAAATAGAAATAAAATATCTCCAAATAAAAGAAAAATCTTCATATACAGGCAGTCCCAATTCAAGTGAAGACGAAAAACTCAATATCTCTGAAACGGATCAGATTTTCGGAAAACCGGTTACAGGATGATACTCGGTGAATCTGCGGCTAAGAAGCTATAATGAGAAATATAGGGTGTCCCATTTAAAAATTACAAACTTTCCTCTCTAGCAATGGAAATTACCGATGAAAACTTTTTGGAATTTTCGTGATATCTCCAACAGAAAACGAGATATAGCGAAATATTTGAAACAACAATTTTTCCGAAACGCCCTATATCTCGAGAATCAATTCAGATATCTCGGATCTGTTTACTGGCAATTTATTATTTTGAAAAAAAGAGATCGGGAGTCCTTGAACATTTTTTCTCTAACCCTTATGGTTCTCGAGATGATCTCATTTGGACACCCTGTACACAAGTGTTTCTGCTAGGGACTAATATGAGTTCTGCCGTTTCAGTTGGTTACTGCCACAGTAAGGTTTATGTGGCACTGATGACGGCTAACTAGCCAGAAACCGGTTTGTCATTATCCTCTGTGGTGGTGATACCACTGGTGTTCTTCCGAAATTAGATCTCTGCTAGTGCAGTTGGTGTTTGGATAAATCCTGATGTTTCCTCATAACGACGTGGTCGATCGATTCCTGTCGACAGGGAAAAGTTCGATTTCTAAAGCTATAAAGGTATAGCGAATTTTTCATTGTATAATATTGACGAGTTCACAACCTTCAGCTTTATTAGATGAAACTGAATTTTTTGCTCTTGTCGACTTGGGATATTCGATCCTGATGAGTCTTAATAAGGACGAAACCATGTTCAATGAAGATACATTGAATAATTGAGCTTGGACAGCCAGATTCACAAGGACTGTGATATCAAATTGTCATTTCTGTTCGTAATATGTAACTGGCTCCTGCACCATTTCGTGTCATAAGAAGTTTTAACACCAAATTAATTAAATTAAAACTGACAGTGTGGCATTACTGACTTGTTTCCTGAAGGTTGAGAAGGCAAGATTTCATTGTTCAATCGTCATTAATCATCGAGATTCAAATACACAATTCGAAGTTGAGTGGATACCTGTAGACCTAACCTTCCAATCCCCATTTTTCTCAAACCACCCCGAAATTACCAATTTCGCATCTCCGAGTGGAAATTGTCGCGAATTATCATAACAACGAACCCGCAAACCACTTCATCAAATTTTCCGATCCTCTCTCCACCCTCTCATCAAATTCCAAACTTCGAACGATCCAGAACGAAAATTCTCCCCGCTAATTCAGCATCTGAGGACCGAGAAAAAAATCGATGCCCGGACAATATTTTCGGCTCGATGGGAGGCGGGGAGAAAATCTTCGCGATACATAATTCAGGAAAATTTCCAATTAGATATTTATGAGTTCGTAGCCGGGAGACGTCCTGATTAGATTGCGACCAATTTTTTTCTTTCGAATTAAAAAAAGTTCCATATTTGATGGAATAGTCAATTTGGTCGGACTAATTGGGTTTTTGCCGATGCTTCGCATGGAGCGTTCTTCAGGACGCAAGATTATTAAAGAATAAACAAGAACCTCGACTGCAAATACGTTTAACTGAAAAGAAAATAAAGAAGACCTATGAGGATGTATTGATATCTAGTTAGCCTAGACCAGTTCCATGCCTAAACAAAATATTGCGATACTATATCCACGAACAATACCTTATTAGAAATGTCAGTGTAGAATTTGACATCAAAAAAGTAAACAAGAGTTACGCAATAAATTTAAAAAAAAGATATCCACCGAAATTGTAAAAATCGAAAAATTGGAGCATGGAGCCATCATCCAGTACCTGTATTTAAAAGGGTTAAGAGGTAAGCAGATTTACGAAGATATGCTTCATACCCTTGGTGATCAATGTCCTTCGTATGCGACCGTGAAAAATTGGACTGCAAGCTTCAAAAGAGGTCAATTTTCCATTGAAGATGATGACCGATCGGGAAGGCCAGTTTGTGTGTCAGTCCCCGAAAATATCCATGCAGTTCATGACATGATTTTATCAGACCGTCGAATTGGGCTGAAACGGATATCTTAAGCACTGAAGATTTCATACGAACGCGTTCATCATATAGTTCACGTCAATTTGGACATGAGAAAAATTTCTGCAAAATGGATCCCCAAATGAATGTTGACCAAAAGCGTGCTAGGGTAGAAAAATCGCGTTCGATCTGTGCTCGATTTGAAAACGATGTAGACTTCTTAAACCGAACTGTTACTATGGATGAGTCTTGGGTACATTTCTACGATCCAGAAACAAAGCAACAATCGATGGAATGACGACACTCTGGTTCTCCAAGACCTAAGAAGTTTCGTGTCCAAAAATTTGCTGGAAAATTTCTTGATTCAGTTTTTTGGGATTGCCATGGAGTAATCATGATTGATTTTTTGGATAAGGGCAAAACAATTACTCGAGATTACTATTCGACAATACTGACCACTCTACGTGAAAAAATTGAAGAGAAAAGACGCGGAAAGCTATCCAAAGAAACTTTGATTTTACAGGACAACGCCCCAGTACACAAATCTCATGTTGTCATGCAAATAATTCGTGATTTAGGGCTATAATTACTAGAACACCCCGTTTATTGGCCAGATTTGGCTCCGTCCTACTATCATCTCTTTCCTCAACTGAAAAAAAGTTTTAAAAGTCGTAAATATTCTTCCAACGGGGAGGTAATAAAAGCTGTGGAGAACTGGTTTGCAGAGCAAGAAGAAACATTTTTTTTGAAAGGTCTAGAGATGTTGCAGGTTCGCTGTAATAAATGTATTCAATCAAGAGGAGAGTATGTTGAGTAATAAAATATTTTGACATTGAAATTTTGTTTGTTTCTATAGTAGGCTAAAAATTTTTTGATATATCCTCGTAGGTCGTGCTTTTTCCTTTTGAGTTAAATGTTACTGCAAATGCGTTAATTCATCCTGCACATCTTTCTCAAACAATTTTTCAATCTGAAACGAAAAACAAATGAGTTAAAAGGAAGAGAGACGTTGTCAATGATCACCCTACCCTGTACATGGAATAATTATCGCTCATCGATACGCCACGGAAAATCCTTCCGCAGTCGCTTCTTCCGCCCCATGGACCCCCGGAGTACTTAATATATTTTCCGACGCCCCATAAAGCAGATACTGTTCCTAATTTCAGTTCGATATTTGACGACCGCATTAATTTTAACAGGTTCTCTTCGGTGGATCGAGGCGACAAACGGCCGGGAGAGGCGGGGGGGGGGACCATCTTAATTCGGGGATACGTCGACGAAACGGCTTTTCCGAATCATTGATTACAATTTTCTTACTAATTTGTTCGAGGCGCCATCAGGCCGATTAATTTATTCAATCTTGCGTCGTAAAAGTTTGGGAGGCCTTGGTTTCGATGAAAAATTCATTCGATGATCAGATTCAGAGCTGCGTAACCCTCAGACAATGGTAAGTAAACGAAAATAACGGATAATAAAAGATATAAGCGCAGTAACATATTGAAAAAAAATGGATTATGAAGAAAGGATTAATCGAAAATTATCTCAAGGTGGACGTTCAATGTAGTGTGTTTTGATTCCAAGTTGCATTTGAAAATGGTTTCACTTCGAGAACTGAAATTTTGTGGTTAAACTCAAAAAGTTCCGATGAAAAATCGATTTCATTTCTAAAGTTCATTTTTTTTCTTTGAAGAACAGAAGAAAATGGGCCAACTATCGCTTCTGTTTAATTTCAAACGAATATACACTGCGCAAAAAAATTAACGCACATTATGGAAATCTCAAATTTATTCTACAACTGAAGGTGTTCTCAATGATAATTATTTTTATCAGAAATATGCATGCATATGTTATCCACTTTCAACGTTTTTCTTCGATACAGATGTTTTCTCCCAGCAGGAATAAAAAAAGATGATATTATCAGATTTTGAATGTATTGGCTCCATTCTAAAATCAATTGTTCTGGATCAATTCTAGTGATCAATAGTTTTTTTTTCGTTTGATTTTCTACACTCGATCACTATGCAACGCGAAACACGCAATTTGACACAAAAGGAATGTGCCCAAGCGGTAGTTTTGTGAGAAGAAGGGTGGACATACACAAGAATTGCAGAAAGGTTTGGAGTTTCCCATACAAGTGTATCCAGAATGTTGCAGCGATTCAGGGAGACAGGTATGAATGTCCGAAGACCAGGACAGGGTAGACCACAGGTAACAACTGCCATTCAAGAACGTTACTTGAGAGTTTCTTCGTTGAGACAACGGTTTGCAACCGCTCGCCTCCTTCAAAATCAGCTTGAGCAAACTCATGAGGTGCAAATTAGCACTCAGACAATAAGAAATCGCCTCAGAGAATATGATTTAAGGCCTCGTGTCGCGGCAAGAGGCCCAGCTCTTACCCCAGCCCATCGAAGGGCGCGTTTGGATTTTGCGAGAGAGCATATCCATTGGGAAGAGGCCGATTGGGAAAGAGTTCTCTTCACAGATGAGTCTAGATTCTGCCTCTACCATTGTGATCGACGTTACTTTATATACGGACGTCCACATGACAGATATGCTAAGTGCAATTTCCTGAATACTACTGGTTTCGGGGGAGGATCGATTATGGTATGGGGTGGACTATCTTTGACTGCTCGTACAGACCTAGTGGTCGTTGATAATGGAGCTATGAATGCTGATAAATATATAAGGAACATTCTTGAAGAGCATGTAGTGCCATTTGCCCCATATATTGGTGAAAATTTCATTTTTATGGACGATAATGCCAGACCCCATCGCGCGCATCGTTCAGGAGTACCTTGAAGAGGTTGAAGTCTCTCGAATGGAATGGCCAGCAAGAAGTCCAGATCTCAATCCGATTGAGCAGGTTTGGGACAACCCTAATAGAAGGCTGAGAAGTTCAGAAAATCATCCAGCTACTCTTAATGACTTCGGAATCCAACTCGGAGAAATCTGGGAAGGATTAGATCAGAACATTTTAAGATCACTCATTTTGAGTATGGACCGTCGTTGCCGAGCTGTAATTAACGCAAGGGGTGGAAATACCAAGTATTAAATCACTTATCAGCATTTCAGTATTTTGAAAATTGTTCATTTCTCTTCTTTCACATAAGATTCGGTGAAATCCTGAATTTTTCTTCCATTTAATGTGTCTTGTTTCGTTCAAAACCTTCCCGAGAGAACATAAAAAATAAGTTATAAAGTCAATGTAGAGTTAACTTTCATTAAAATTGAGATTTTCAGAATGTGCGTTAATTTTTTTGCGCAGTGTATATAGCGAAAAATAGTTCCTGCTTTACCTACATATTCACTAATTTCATAGTGATTTTCGGAAAGAGAGCACCATTGTACATTTTATTCATAAGGGGGAATATATTCCATAAAATGCACGGAGGCGCCTCTATCGGATTAGTTTTCCTACTCGTTGTGATCGGCGACCTCAAATATGTAATTCCTCCATAGAACTTACAGTAACATGGAATGCTATAACCAGATCAAAAAATGCACATAATTCTATACCTATAATTTGATCCTTGAAATTGAAAGTGAAACATCTAGAAGGCTCTGACTAGGGTCTGTGAGACTATGGAGCATGACGTGCTATAGCGGAGAGTGGGAAAATAGGGACATCGTGGCGATCAGCGGATGCAGTTTTGTTATTTGTCTCTGTTTGTATTGAGTCACATACGGTATCCATGGATACAGAATTACATGTCCCTTCTCTTCTCCCTAGGCATGCGTATATGCGTTGACTGACCCTGGATTCAAGGGGAACGATTGCCACACTTTTGTATACTTAGTAGCCACTGCGCTCAAATTATAGGTATAGAATTATGTGAAAAAATGGGTAAACATCTCGAGTCGGTGAAACAGCCATATTTTCATGTGTCCATGGATATGAGCGCTCACACCGTTACACAGAAATTTATGCAGAAATGCCAAGTGAATCGGATTTTGAAAATTAGTTTCAATCGTGAGTTGTCAATTTTATCTTTTCTCTTCATTTTTTAAATGTTTTTCAATTGCTGTTCGTGCTATAAATATTTTCGCGGGAATTATTGAAGCCAAAATAGCCTATAAATAGTAATTGACAAGCTATTTCTTCGTTTCTGTTCTGTGTGACAGCTCATATCCATGGAAACATGAAAATCTTGCTGTTCCACCAACTTGAGGTGTTTAACAATTATTTTAAGCTGAGCAGCATAGCTAATATCATTCCGTTATAATGTGAGTTCTATGTGAAATTTTCTCTTTTGGTAATAATTCAGTATTCGAAATCTACAGTGCGTGTCAAAATTATGAAACAAATTCATTTTCTCAGAGGAAAAATATTTGGCAACAAAATCCTGAAACAGGTCAATTTTTGTTTCACTTTTACCAAATTTTTATGCATTTTTGAAGGATTTCTGTTGCACCCTGTGCCATCCCCATCAACCCTCTGAATTTTTGGAATAGGGAAAGTAGGTCATGTGGTACTATTTTGGCAAGGTCTTTATATCTTCCTTACAGGCGTGAAGAAATTTTCAAGAAAAACATTTTTTTAAATAAGTTGGTTCAAAGAGGTTTTCAGTATGTGCACTTTGTCATGGCTCATTCACCTTGAGACGATGGTACCTGATGAAATTTGTCACCTAGTGAAAGTCGACCACTCGACCATAACAGTTTTGTTCCTGCACAACTTTCGACCCCCTCACGTGAAAAACTAGAATGTGTGAAACACTGCGTTTCAGTTATGATCTTGAGTAGGTATGTTTTTAGTACGTTTCTACGGAAGTTGAAACTTTTCGATAAAATGTTTCAATTCGAAGGAAGAGCCATGACAAAGTGGACATACTGAAAACCTCTTAGAACTAACTAATTTGTCATAAAAAGAAATTTTTCTTGAAAATTTCTGGACGCCTTTAAAGAAGATACGAAGACCTTGCCAAAAAAGTACCACATGACCCACTTTCCCGATCCAAAAATTTTAGAAGATTTATGGGCATGGCACAGAGTGCTACAAAAATCCTATAAAACGCATACAAATTTGGTAAAAGGTAAAAGTGAAACAAAAATTGAACTGTTTCAGGATTTCGTTGCCAAATATTTTTCTCCTAAGAAAATGAATTTTTTCCATTATTTCGACGCGCACTGTATAATTTTTCGAAACCGTAGCGCAAAATCTGGATCCTTGCAATTTGAAAAACAGCATCCACTCGCTAACGAAATCAGGGCCCGTCGACGTGTTCCAAATTCGAAAATCCGCCAAGGAAGCGACGCCACCCCGCGTCGTTTTTAATAAAATAACGAACGGAGTAGGAAATGACGCCGCGCGCCGCGCCGATTCTAGCCGCTAACCAAATAAGCCGCAGAAGCGGCCATGTGTGGCGAAATCACAAAGAAAAAGGGTCCGACGGTCCGGCCGCGCGAACGGCGAGGGCTTTTATTTCCATCCCAGAAAGACATACACACACGGACGGACGGTGCAATAACGAATTCGCTTTATATATTTGGCGGAGAGAGCTAATGGAATTATTAATAATGACGCCGTTTTGAATTTTGCGGGAGCCGAGCGGAATCTGGTCCAATCAACGACTGATTTGCATGCGGGAGCCGGTAAGAATCGGAATTATTTGGGTACGATTGCGACGGAAAAACGACGTCTCTGTCAAATTCGTAGCTATATCCCGGTCAACTATAGGTACTTCAAAATGCGAATGGACTTCAGCGGTAACAAAGCAGACTGTTCGTCACCATATTCTTCTCCACGCCAAAACCCTTTGGCTTCGTTTAAAATAAATTGAATTCGTTCCGTGAGAAGAGAGAGTATTCAGTTCGTCTACACGAGGTCAAGAAAACCCATCAGATACGTCTCTTCAAGTCAGACCAACCGTGAGTATCATTCTTTCAGTGTTTATTTTGTGGTATTTTTTTTCTATAGCGTATGTGCATTTTTTCATTAATTCTCGTGGTGATAAGAATTGGTACATCAGTTCATTCTTCTCCCCAAAAGTATAATTGCATAATTAAAAACTATTCAGAAACGGAATCCGCCAATCACTGCTTGGATTCAAGTCAAAGTCAATTTCGCGATCTTCTAAAGTCACGATGATAGCGAAATACGTGAAGAAAAGAAAGCAATAGATGCTGCCAAAAATATGAAGAAAGAGGAAATCTTACAAAAAGAAATAAAACAACACCAAAAACATTTCAAAGGAAGAACAATGAGACAAATAAGCTCAACATTTTCACTGGGAAAACATGTCAGATCCCATGAAGAGCCAAGTTATTCACCCTGAAAAGACTGACACAACAAAGCTTATACTCCACTCACTTTCATGAAGGTTCCCTTTTGCCCATGAAATTCTGACACATTTCAGCGTTTATACATTGGAAATGTTAGTTTATAATCATTTACCTGTCAGATGAACAAGCAACGTTGTTCTTTCTTTATAGAGGTCGTAGTAATTACGTTTTTATCAAAATGTTTATTTACTTTGGGAAAATAATGAATTCAAGACCTCAGATCCTACTTCATAAGATCAATCAACGAGCAATGGCAAAACCAGTGGAGCAACTCTAGAGGAAAACTACGAAACATACAGGACTCCATAAGGGATCCCATTCAGTTACCTCCAATGACCAGGAGGGAGCAAAACATAGTCAGACGGCTTCGGATTGGTCACTGTCGACTTACCCATGGCTACCTTATGAGCAACGAAGACCCTCCAACATGCCACCACTGTAACAGCCCCTTGACCATCCCTCACTTTCTGGTGGAGTGCCCGGAATATCTTAATGACAGGAGAAACAACAAAATAGAGCTGACCTTAAGAGATTCTCCAAAACTCCAGAAATTTCAACAACTTAATGAACTTCCTTGAGTCTATTCATCTATATAGTCAAATTTGAAAATTTACAGTTTGTTAATTTGTTCATTACATTATTACACATATTGTAAAAATAAACTGTAACCGTGTCAATGGCCCGAGCAGTCGAGACACATGAATTTAATAAAAAAAAGAAAATGAATATGGTGTATTTAAAGGTGGACTTTTCTTTTGACAGATTTCATCAAAATAAGTCATTTTACCAAAAATTTTTTATACTCATGAATTATCCCCCTTTTTCGAGAAAATGAAACTAGAATATTTTCTAGTTTCTAGGTGAATCTGAAAATTCCTCCTCAGTCCGAACCTACTCCCTCGCCTGTTCCTCCGTAGATATCAACATCTCTTGTCTTCTTAGTATGCATGACTCAGAATATCGATTGTGATCAGTAATCTTCGATCGTGTTTTGTTTCGAAAATGCCGCACGTTTCATCAAATAATGAACTTGTTGATATGCTTTTGATTTATAGTGAATCAAAACAAAATGCCAGTTCAGCGTATAAGTTGTACAGAACAAGATTTCCGCTAAGAAATCACCTTCGCGGATGTTCATAAACCTGGTGTAGAGATATGATGAAAAGAGAGATGCAGGCCAGAGTGGTATTAAGATATTGATGCCCAAAATTTGTTTTAAATTTTTAAATTGAACATTTCATATAAGAAATTTTCGGTAAAATGACTCATTTTGATGAGCTCTATCACCTGTCAAAAGAAAAGCCACACCTTAAAATACCCTGTATTGAATAAGTAAGTACATACGTGGATATTTTGATATCTAGTTAACCTAGACCAGTTCCATGCATGAAAAATATATTGCGATACCGTATCAACGAACAATAACTCATTAGAAGTGTCAGTGTAGAGTTGTAAAAATCGAAAAATTGGAGTATCGAACCATCATCGAGTACCTGTATTAAAATGGGTTAAGAGGTAAGCAGATTTACGAAGATATGTTTAAAATACCCTTGGTGATCAATGTCCTTCGTATGCGACCGTGAAAAATTGGACTGCAAGCTTGAGAGGTAAATTTTCCATTGAAGATGATGACTGATCGGGAAGGCCAGTTTCTGTGTCAGTCCCCGAAAATATCGATGCAGTTCATGACATGATTTTATCAGATCGTCGAATTGGGCTAAAACCTATATCTGAAGCAATGAAGATTTCATACGAACGCGTTCATCATATACTTCATGTTAATCTGGATATGAGGAAAATTTCTGCAAAATGGATTCCCGAATGTTTGAATGTTGACCAATAGCTGTGAAGGGTAGAAGCATCGCGTTCGATCTCTGCTCGATTTGAAAACGATGTAGACTTCTTAAACCGAATTATTACTATGGATGAGACTTGGGTTCCAAGATGCAGAAACAAAGCAACATTCGATGGAATGGACCTAAGAAGTTGCGTGTCCAAAAATCTACTAGAAAAGTTCTTGCTTCAGTTTTAGGTGTTGCCAATGTTGCCATGGGGTAATCATGATCGATTTTTTGATGAGGGTAGAACAATGACTGGAGATTACTATTCGACATTACTGACCATTCTACAGGAAGAAATTAAAAAGAAAAGATGCGGAAAGCTATCCAAAGGTATTTTGTTTTCAAAGGACAATTCGTGTCTTCGTGATTTAGGGTTAGAATTACTAGACCACCCCTCTTATTCACCAGATTTGGCTCCGTCCGACTATCATCTCTTTCCTCAACTGAAAAAAAGTTTAAAAGGTCGTAAATTTTCTTCCAACGAGGAGGTAATAAAAGCTGTGGAGGACTGGTTTGCAGAGCAAGAAGAAACATTCTTTTGAAAGGTCTAGAGACGTTGCAGGTTCGCTGTAATAATGTTAATCAAGAGGAGAGTATGTTGAGTAATAAAATATTTTGACATTGAAATTTCGTTTGGTTCTATAGTAGGCTAGGAATTTTTCAATATATCTTCGTATTTCGTTTGGGGTTATGTATCTACAAACAGTTGAACGGAAGTACAACTCGAACACTCATTCTGTATATTTAGAAAGTGATATTATTTGTTTCATCATTCCCTATCTCACGATAACGCCGAAAATGAATTATATTCGAAACGGCATCACACCAGGACCAATAACACAATCCCCCTCCCCTATAAGCCTCCATAAATCGGATAAACATAGATCAAGAGTATCCTCTAATAAAACGTAATTACACAAAAGGATCGACGTCCTAAGAGACGGACGTCGTGAAAGGAAAACGCCGTTATTGCCCGAGAAAACTGACCCACTAATGTGTCCGGCCATAATGCAGTATCGGGTCTTCATATTTTTCACTTAGATCCCAGCTCTCCACCCCCCTTTACCCCCGGAATCATATATTTGGACCTTCTGCTGCCGCTTCGATACTCTCCGGCTCTTATTCTTTTCCTATTTATGGCCCCCGCATTATTTCATTTGGTTCGTATGTGGCGCACATTAATTTTTCCGCGTCACTAGTCCGTACGGCACTAATGAAAGAAAAATTAGGACCTACTTAGTGGCGAATTAATTTATGGCACTTTCTGCGTCGGAAAATGGGTAGCGCGGTAGTTTTTCCGAAGGAGGGGGGTTGGGGAATCGGTCAGATTCAAAAGTGGTCTCTTTATATCACGAGTAAGTACCCTATTTTACGACGTAGAGACTTGATTTTTTCTTAAATTGAAGTTAAAGAAATAGTTTTCTTTTTTTCGATTTAACTATTTTTTCAATTAAAAAAACCAGGGTAATCGTTAGATCTGGGGTTATTGAATATGTTTTTCGTTTTTCATGAGCACAAGCTATATTTTTGAAATAATCATCATGAAAATTTTTGTAGTTTTTAGAAGATTAAATTGCCGAGGGCAAATAGTTGCGATTTTTTCGATTTAATAAATTTTTCATATGTAATACCACTAGAGATGGAATTTCGCCGGCAAAATTTCTCGATTGTAATATGAAAGTTTGTTGCTCGGAAATTTCGCGAATGACATTTGTATCAAAATCACGAGCCGTCAGGCGAGTGATTTTGGAAAAAATGTCATGACCGAAATTTCCGAAAAGCAACAAACTTGAATATTACAATAGAGAAATTTTACCTGCTTGAATTTCATTTCAAATGAAAAGAGTGGAAATGTCAATTAAAAAAAGCAGGTTGAAATTCAGCGTTTTGGAAACTACACTTAATGATTTTTTTTCCGATGGTTATTCATAATTTTTTGGAAAAAATCGCAACAATTTGCCCCCGGCAATTTAATCTCCTATAAACTACAAACATTTTCATAATGATTATTTCGAAAATCTAGCTTGTACTAATGAAAAACGAAGAACATATTCAATAACCCCAGATCTAACGATTACCCTGGTTTTTTTAATTGAAAAACTAATTGAACCGAAGAAAAGAAAACTATTTTCCCTCGGGACGTTCTTCAACTTCAATTTAAAAAAAATCAAGTCTCTACGTCGTAAATTAGGGTACTTACTCGTGAAATAAAGAGAGACCACTTTTGAATGATTTACTACGATTCAAAAGGTGATACTGCCCCTTAAGGTCGCCGTTCGAAGCGAGTAGGAAATCTAATCCGATAGAGGCGTCACCGTGCATTTTATGGATTATCTCCATAGAACTTAACATTATCACTATAAGTTCTATGAATATCTCTCTAATTATGAATGAAATGTACAATGGCGCTCCCTATCCGAAAATCGCTGAACTATGAGATTAGTGAATATGTGGGAAAAGCAGGAACTTTTTCCCGCCATATATTCGAATTTGGCCATTCTCTGCCAATTCCGTATTTCAAGTTGTTGTTCTGAACGGAATTATCTGTAGATTCACTTTTAATGGGAAGTTGAACTATTTTCATGGGTCTTTCGTTCGAAATAAAACAGAAGCATGAGTTGGCTCATTTTATTTCATTTTTGAAAGAAAAAAATGAACTTTCGAAATGAAATAAGTAGATTCAAATTATTTCATTAAGAACTCAAATCGTTTCAGAGTTTACCCACAAAATTTCAGTTCCCAAAGTGAAACCATTTTCAGAATTGCAACTTGAAATAAAAACACACTACATTGAACGCCCACCTTAAGTTCATTTTAAACAATATGGACATTAATTTATATCAGTCAGGATTCGATTTTCCCACGATCTTGTAAAAAAGTTCTACTTTTTGCACTTGCAACAAAATTTGGTTGAATTTCTGGACACGAAATCAGAAGACAATTTTTAACTTTTGCCAGGATTTACACCCCTCTGAATTTCATCCTTAAAGAGAATCTTTTCTTTTTATTTTAGATCATCCGGTCATAAAAAATTCAATGAATTTGGCACACAGTAGTTTTATGATAAGCGATACCTCAAGGTACTACCTATTTTGGAGACGAACACTTTTCAATGGGCCTCAATGTCAATTGACACTAGCAAATTTCCCAAGAAACTCAAGATTATGGAGGAGAATCAAGTAATGTAATTGATCGGATTTCGAAATTCAAATGAAATTTTTGTTAACATACAAGATACAAGGAAATTTGCCAATTGAATGGACTAAGTATATTTCCGATGGAGGAGGCCCATTCTTGTCACCAATTCGGGAAATAACACGACCAGGAGCAAACTCGTGCAAGATCGTCAATGTTTCACGGGCGGTATGACATGTGGCACCATCCTGATAAAACCACATGTCGTCAAGACAATAGCTTCCAAATGGAAATGAGGCACAAGAAATTGTGTTATCGTAGCACGATAACGTTCATCATTCACCGTTACTTCATCTTTTGACAATCAGAACGCTTTGTCCTACCGTTTACTGCTCCATATTTACTAACTCCCATCTGTCACGTCAAAATCAAGAGACATTACGACTGTCAAAGATGGCGTGCAATACAAATCTTAACTCAATTTTTGTTCAGGTTCAATTCAAACTTATACACCGTTAGTTAGATCTATACTAACTGACAAAGAAACTGCAACAACCAGAAGTAGCTGTTTAAATTTATTTTGTGATACATAGATAGTTTAGCAAGGAGTAAATGATTAAAATTTGGAGAAAAAACGAAGGGATTACAATTTTTTTTATGAATTTGTTTGTTCGCCACGATTATCTCCTCAAGACGTCTTGGCATTGATGCAATAAGATGGTCTATTTCTTCTTGAGGGATACTATCCCTATACCGGTACGTCATGTCTCAGAGCCACCAAAGTCCGTGGGGGCTGGGGTTAATTTTCAAGCCTTCTCTATGGGCGAAAGAGTAGGAGAATCGAGATTCATCAGAAAAGACGACCTGATGCCATTCAACTTTACAATTTTGACGTTCTCTGCACCACTGTAATCGTTGTCGGTGATGCTCAATCGTCAGAGGAAACATAAGATGGGGTCGATAATGCTGCAGTCCAAAAGACCTTATTCGGCGGTAAACGTTCGGACAGTTACATGATGGCATTGTTCTCCTAACCACTCATAAGCCAAAGATCGAGTTGTCGCAAATCGGTCCCTAATGGCCATAAGTCTTAGACGTCGATCTCGAACTTCATTTGTGTATTGTGTCTCTTCTGCGTCTGGTGTCTACTCTTCTTCGATTTTGGACATTATCAAACAACGCTTGACAACATCCCTTAACAGTAGTTGGATTTCTGCTCGTACGGTTCGCGATTTCTCGAAATAACAACCCCGCCTCTATGCATTTTAACAACAACTAAACATCGACTTCGAATCTCCTCGAACAGCTGGTTTGTTGTGGAATTTAAAAAATTTGCAAAAAACGACTAAAATTTTCAAGTAACAAAAAATGTTTACAGGAAAAAACCATCACGATTTTTTCTCCAAATTTTATCATTTACTCCCTGCTATCTATATGTTCTACAAGAAGAAATTTAAATTAAAATAGCTCCTGGGTGTTGCAGTTTCTTTGTTAGTTGGTTTATTTCATTTTTCTATTAGGGAATTTATATTTTTTTTTCATTTGCAATTCTGTTGGGTACCTTAAAATCTGTTTCCCTTTCAATGTGACTGTAAAGGATTCGATACAATGCTTGTATTGGCTTCAAGAAGTCAATCTGCATTTGGAAATGCCCAATGTTTGTGGTTATAAGGAAAAAGTGAGACAAGAGCCATTATTGACGATCCCAATAAACATGAGGGTTCAACAATCAAACCACAACTCCTTGATATTCAACTGGCGTAGGAAAAACCCCGGAAAATATTTCCCGGACGTGGACGTAACCATTAAACACGCTGTAAATGGAAAACCGTATAGAGTGAACGATAGCGAACAAGGTGCAAGAGGGGAGGGAAGGGGGTTCCGAACAGGACTTGCTCCACCGGCCAATGCAAACTAACGAAAAAAGACGGGCTGTACGGTTTCGGCGAGGAGGAGGCAGGGGGTGAATTTTATATTTGGAACATTAAATTCTTTTAATTACTTTCTGTATCTACATATTATACGTGTAGTTCGCCCATTATTTTTAGGAATGTTCTGTTTGCCCGTTCCTCCGACTGAATACTGATTAATTCAACGATAATTTATGATACGCGATATACCGCGCCGTACAAAAACCGCAGAAATTTACACATGAAAAAAGGAGGACACGTGCGGTTTTCTACAATGAATATTAATTGCGACTAGAGCTCTCTGTACGGGTTCCGTAAACCGAACGCTGAAAATTATTGCTTTTGTACGTGTGCATCTCCCATTTTTATATTTTGTTAAATATATTATTATTTGGCGCGGGGTACGGCCGTCCGGCCGGATGCGGTCGGTGCGGTTTTTATTTTATTTTCGCAAGATAACGCCCGCCGGGTACACTCGACGCTGCTGGATTTCCGCGATTTGTATGATTGTGCAGAAAGGCTACACTGGACACTTTTGAAGTGAAATGGGATTCAATGTTATTTTCCTTTGAAATTCTATCAATGTATTCACCGCAAAACGCCGTACTTCTCTATCAGAATGTAGGTTTTGTTGAGTAAGGCCATTTAAGGTTAATAACTTGGTTCTTCTTGATATCTGACAATTTTTCACAGTGAAAATGTTGACTTGTTAGTCTTGGCAACTTTCTCCACTTGTAATGTTTTAGGTGTTTTTTAATTTTTTTATTGTAAGATTTTCTATTTCTTCATATTTTTTGGCTGCATCTTTTCCTATGGCTTCATCATGTATTCCGTTTTTCGTAGTCGACCCAAAATTGCAATTGATTTAAAATCAGCTCGAACTTTGGAGCATAAGTACTGAATGTAAGATCAACCCATCTGTAGCACTTTCAATAGGAATGAACAGAAAGATAGGTTACGCCATTGGAATTATGTCCAATGAATTTTGAAGACTCAACAAAATCATAATAACTTGCAGTTATTATGAAGTTAGTTCAAAGAGGTTTTCAGTATGTGCACTTTGTCATGGCTCTTTCTTTGAATTGAAACATTTTATCTAAAAGTTTCAACTTCAGTAGAAACGTACTGATAACATTCCTACTTAAGATCATGGCTGAAGCGCAGTGTTTCACACATTCTAATTTTTCACGTGAGGGGGTTGAAAGTTGTGCATGAACAAAACTGTAATGGTCGACTTTCATTCAGTGACAAATTTCATCAGGTACCATCGTCTCAAAGTAAATGAGCCATGACAAAGTGCACATACTGAAAACCTCTTTGAACTAACTAATTTTTCAAAAAAAAAGTTTTTCTTGAAAATTTCTACACGACCGAGAAGAAGATACAAAGACCTTGAAAAAAGTACCATGACCCAGTTTCCCTATTCAAAAAATTTAGACGGTTGATGGGGATGACAAAGGGCGCAACAAAAATCCTTCAAAAATGCATAAAAATTTGTTAAAAGTGAAACAAAAATTGACCTGTTTCAGGATTGTGTTACCAAATATTTTTCTTCTGAGAAAATGAATTTGTTCCATAATTTTGAGGCGCACTGTATATAAAAATTCCCTGAAAACTTCGTGTTTCTAAGTTTATTCGTTCTAGACTTGACGTAATTGCAGACCGACGGACAGAACTGAATTCGACCACGGATTCTTGATCAATGATTCGAACCTATTCAATAAGCAACATTCTTGGAAAAAAAGAAACCAAAGACAGTTTCTTGACAGCTGTCGAAAAAATTTGACAGCAGGTGTCAAAGAAATCGACCTTGATTCCGGATATTATGTACAGCAGAAACATACTGCTCCACAAGCGTTAGGAATATCGTATTCAATCGTTTTTAAAAGTATGTAATGTTCGAGAAAATCGCTTTAATAGTACAGGGTGCGGCACGGAGGATGGTGGTTTTAAAAAAAAAATAATAACGTTAATTTTTACTCAAAAACACATTTATTGACGGAATCAGATTCTCAAGGAAATAGCATTTGAGACAGTCAAGTGTGGAAAATCACATCAGGCATGTGGTGGCCGAAATCGGTGATGCAGTGCTGGAGGCGCTCTTGGAAGTTCGCGTAGACCAGGGATGGGCAAACTACGGCCCGCGGGCCATCTCCGGCCCTCGAGTGGTTGAAATCCGGCCCGCCACAATCAAAGAAAAAATTTAGTGCAGTCTTCATTTATGTAATAATAGAAATAAACAAACAAATTGCTCTGCGAGTGTACGCGGACGCGGCGGCTAGTATTCGTTCATCCGTGAGGAAGCGGGGCGGAGATGTGCTTTAAACACGCTCCGCCCCCCGCCGCCCCCCGCGGTCACCCGCGCTCATCGGCCGCCGCAGCACACGGAGTTTGGTTCTCGATCAAATCGCACGTCACGATTACTTACTCAACTAAAACAGCCGTTGATTGAGGTGTAGGGCCGTGCATAAAACAACGAGTGTTACGACGTATTTGTTGACTATTGTACGGTAGGTAAGTAAGATGTTATTTATTATGTACAAAAAATATTACGAAAGCAGTTTGTTCTCAGATACACGAGTAGAATAAATTTGTATCACTTTTTATTTCTTAAAATAATGTCATTGTAAAATTATGTGGGCGATGTATTGATATTGGCTTTGTTTTTACAGCGTCAGATACTGTAAGCAAGATGACGACCAAAAAACGTGAAGTTGATTCTGAGTGTCGCGTGTTTAAAGAAGAGTGGTCGTGGAAGTATTTTTTCACAGAGTTTAAGGACAAACCAGTTTGCCTTATTTGTAATGAAACAGTTGCAGTTTTCAAAGATTTCAATCTCTCTCGACACTTCTCCAAAAAACATGAAAATGAGAAATATTCCGCTATGACAGAGTCAGAGAGAAAATATTTTGTCGAAAGGCAAAAAAAGCAGTTACGTGGACAACAGAATATGTTTTTGAAGCAATCTGATACTCAAAAGGCTGCAACACTGGCAAGTTATGTTGTAGCTTACAAAATTGCTAAGTTGAATAAGACATTATCAGAAGGTGAATTCTTGAAGGATTGCATGGTGGCTGTGAGCAACATCATTTGTCCAGAAAAAACCAAAGAGTTTCAATCATTACAGTTATCACGGAAAACAATAACTGCTCGAATTGACGACATTGCTGAACAGTTATCATCACAACTGGAAAATAGCTGTAGTAAATTTGAATACTTTTCTCTAACCATGGACGAGAGCACAGATGTAAGTGATACTGCCCAATTACTGATTTTTGTCAGAGGAATTGATTCATAGTTCAATATCACCGAAGAGTTGGCATGCTTACAATCTTTAAAAGAAAAAACCACTGGAAAAATTATATACGATTCTTGTTTTGAGGGTATTTCAAAGTTGAATTTACCTATGGACAAAGTATGTAACATAACCACAGACGGAGCACCCAATATGGTGGGCAGCAATTTGGGGTTTATGGGTGTGTTATGCAAGGAAAACCCCAACAATAATGTGGTATTTCTACACTGCCTTATCCACCAAGATGTGTTGTGCAAAGCAGCAATTGATATACAATCCGTATTGTGTGTGGTTGTTAAACTAATCAACACAATACGTTCACGCGGTTTGACCCATCGTCAATTTTAAGAATTTCTAAAATCCACCGAAAGCGAGTTCTCTGATCTTCTTTACCACACTAAAGTAAGATGGCTAAGCTGTGGTAATGCATTTGAGAGAGTTTGGAATTTAAGAAAAGAGATTGAAGACTTTCTGACGATGCAAGGAAAATGGGACGACTTTAAGATCATTTCTGACGAAAGTTGGTTTGCTGACTTCGCATTTTTCACAGATTTACTGTCGCACCTGAATAAATTGAATACGAAGCTTCAGGGCAAGAATCAATTCTTGGATGAACTTTGGGGACATTTGAAAGCCTTCAAACTGCAGCTTAAATTATTTTGCAGCTGTATAGAGAAAAATGAACTCACCCATTTCCCCAAACTGAGCAGCATCTCACCTTTGTCAGAAACCAAATCCAAGAGATTCGCGCAACAACTGAAAACACTGCACGAGGAATTCGAAAAGAGGTTTCAAGATTTCATGAGAATTGAGCCCGCCTTGAATATTTTTTCGATGCCTTTTAATGTTAACGTCGATGAAGTACCCGCTGACCTCCAACTTGAACTAATTGAGATGCAGTGCAGTGCCCATTTGAAGCAACTATTTCTCAACAGCACCAAATTGGAATTTTATAAGTCATTATCCAAAACACAATACCCAAGTATAGTTGCCCACGCCCAAAAAATAATGGCTATGTTAGGTACATCCTATTTGTGCGAACAAACATTTTCTGTTATGAAACTCAGAAAAAATTGTCTCAGAAACAAACTTTCGGATGACCACCTTTTCTCTCTACTAAAAGTATCAGCATCGCAAATGGAGCCGGTCTATGACGAAATCATGCAGAAAAGAAAACAGTTTCACATGTCGCATGTCCCAACAAGGACCAACGCTGCCGAACCTAGTACTTCGCAGCAAACTTAAGGCTGCTATTCCTTTTTTTTTCTAAAGTTTTATATTATATAGTTTTTTCTTGTGGACAACCTCCTCATTCCAAAACCCCTAAAAACGGGAACAAGCACCATAAAATATGATTCGTATTTTCATAATGTAAATTTTTTGCACAATAAATAAGTTGCCGAAAATAAATATCAATGGCTTTTATTATATATACAAAACATAGATCGAAATTTAAAAACCTGGCCCGCCGTAAATTTTGTTAGTAAATATTGGCACGCGAAGGCAAAAGTTTGCCCATCCCTGGCGTAGACTCTCTCCAACATCGCTCTCTCAACTTGGGCAACTTCCACGCGAATAGCCCTTTTCAGTTCGTCCAGAGTTCGGGGCTTGGTCTCGTATACTCTAGCCTTGAGGTGTCCCCATAAGAAAAAATCGCATATGGATAAATCTGGGGACCGGGGAGGCCAATGAACATCGCCAAACCTGGAAATAAGGCGACCAGGGAAGACAGGGCGAATAACGTCCATTGATGCTCTGGCTGTGTGGGCGGTCGCTCCATCCTGTTGGAACCACACACGTCGGATTGGAACACGTTGCCGTCGTAATTCGGGGATAAAGAAGTTGTTGATCATTTCGACGTACCGCTCTGAGTTCACGGTAACAGCACGACCATTAACGTCTTCGAAGAAGTAAGGGCCAATGATGCGAGTTTGCGATACAGCGCACCAAACCGTAACTTTTGGTAAATAAATGCTAGGAACACACGAGTCTAACGGCACCTTCCCCACTTCTCTCGTCCTCAGTGGGGGAAAAATATGCCCATCTGAAAAACGTCCGCCCTCCGTGCCGCACCTTGTATATTCTAAAACTAGTTGCAGAATGGGCTCCTATTCCAATACGAATGCGAATTTCGAACGCATGAGTATTGGAATTGCATTCTGCAACGAGTATTAGACGATATTTTCTCTATTTCACTCAAATTTTGTGAAATTCAATGAAAAAATTCAAATTATAGGTCCTAGTGACTTTCATATTTTATCTTGGCAGTTGGCGTGAAAGTTAGGAAATACGAAAAATTGACGTCTGCTGAAATTTTAAAGGATCGGAAGTCATTGCTGACAACCACAAAACGACAAATGTAACTGAAAACGATGCTGTAATGAATTCATTACAGCACTGTTTTTAGAACTGTAATGAGCTCATTACGATACTGAAATAGAGAAAATAATTTAAAACTCAATAACAACTTGAATCGATCCAATAAAAATCAGTATGAGACATTTCGTCAATCTGGTCGCTTTTTTCTGAAGTTTGGTTCTTTGCATTTGCTTCATGAATGTTCTTATTTTGAAATGAAGTCAGTTTATCAACGGCTTCGATTTGAAACGAGTTTTCTGAAAATGCCAAGACGTAAATTAACAAACGCTGAGGCTAATAGGGCTATCGGAATGCTACAGGGTGGCCTAACTTAGGTTGTAGCGGAAAGGCTCCAAATCAGCCAAAGTGTGATATCTCGACTTTGGAATAGGTTCAGGGAGACAGGTTCCGTGTTGGAAAGACCAAGGTTTGGCGGGCGACGAAAAACAACATCTGCTCAGGATCGTTTCATCACCGTTTCGGCGAGAAGAAACCCTACATCTACGTGTAGAATGCTATGGATTACTCTTCAAAATGCAGATGGGGTCCAAGTTTTCATCGAAACCATCAGACGACGTTTGAGACAGGTGAATCTTGGTTCTAGACGTCCATTGAGAGGAGTTTCATTAACAAATGACCATAAGCGTCAAAGACTGGAATGGTCAAGGCAACATATCATTTGGAACGATCAATGGCGTAGTGTCCTTTTCACTGATGAATCCAGATATGGACGATTTTCAGATTCTCGAAGAATAAGGGTATGGACAATCCCACGCATACCCCGTAATCGTCGCTATGTCCAAGAAGTCCATCCATTCCGAGAGGGTAGTGTTATGGTATGGGCCGGGATATGTTTCAAGGGGCGCACAGATCTGCACATTTGTCCTGGGAATATGACCGCCTTACACTATAGGAAGCATGTCATTGACAATGTCGTGCCAAATTTTCACGCTGCTATTGGTGAAACAATTTCTAGAATTTTGAGAATGCGCGCGAGGAGCTTGGCATTCCACATTTACCAATACCTCCGCACTCGCCAGATTTGAATTGCATAGAACATGCATGGGATATGCTCCAAAGAAGATTAGATTAGATAATCATCAACCTACCCCAGAATCCTTAAATGATCTGAGAGAGCTTCTGCCCCGTTTATGGAACCAAATTCCTCAAGAAATGTTCAACAACCTCGTGTGTAGTATCAAAGATGATGTCAAGCTGTTATTGATGCCCGTGGAGGACATACATTGTATTGATAGTCTTAAAATGCTTGAATTCTCTGGGAATAAAATTTCGTTATTTTACTCGAGATTTCTTAACCACTCTGTATACGCTGCAGACCTACAGGCTTAAATTAATTTGCAATTTGAAATCATATTAATATGAATTTTCATGACAAAAATCTCATTTTAACTATATTTTTTGCAATTTGAGTCAATATCCCTCACTTATATGGAGCAGTTTATTATGAACATTTTTGTCAATAATTCGCTAAAATTTAATGAATATCGACCACCGATTGGTCATCATTGAGTCCAACCTAGTCGATTGAGACCATTCGAAAAGTACAGACATGATGAAGAAATGATATGGCCCTCGCTTATCAGAACGAGCCCTCAAAAATTCCAGAACTGTCAGATGTCACTTGATCCATAAGAATGGATTTTCTCCAATTCCATCTTTCCAGTATTTGAAAGTTCCCAAGGTTTGATTTAAAAATTCCAATACCTCCTTTGGGTTGCGAGTCTCAAGCACAAATTATTTTTATAACCTGTTTTGAGCGTCTAGACATCATGATTTATAGCGACATGCCTTTTTGTCAAGGCGATTTTTTGAAAAAAAAATTAATTTCAGTATTTTCTCGAAATTGTACGATATCTTCCTAATTCTCAAGTTCCCTCTCATCAAATCACATCATCAAAGGCAGTTCTATGTTTTCCACCAAATTGACAACCCCTCGAACCGATGACGCACACGGGGATCGAACGTCAGCATCCCCCATAACTCCGGGTTGTCATCGTAAGAAATGAACAACGCGACTCGTTCGTATTTTCCCTAACAAGGTATTCATCATCTTCGTTCAGTCGATAAACCCTTTAGGAAAACGCGGTTCCCCGGTATCATCCCCTATTGAACCATCGGTCGCGATCAGCCGGGTGGAAATCTATAACAAGCAATCTGAGAGAAGATTCGCGTCGATAAACTCTGAAAAACATGCCGGGGATCTATTGAAAATGAGTGGTTTGGGGGGTAATAATGTCCTTTTATGTTCGCTCGAGGGGGCGGGGGAAGATCGATTGGAGGACTCTGCTCTGATCGATGGCTTTTGGTCGAGTTATTCTCCAAGAAGGAATTTCAACCAGGACGGTTTTTGCTCCACATACTATAGTTTTATTATGAGTTATGGAACTTTTGCCTTTTGTTATGCCATCACTCAAAAACTGCTTTACCTTTTTCCTGATTCACTGGTAATTTTTGCGATTCTAGCCAGATATCGAGACGAAAAACTGACGGAAGCCATCAAGAGACATCATTATTCATGGATATTCTACTAAAATAGCTTTGAAACTAGCAGGGCCCCTTGATCTACCTATTAGGAGTTATCCTTATCGGTAGATCTTACTGGGTGATTTTTTAGGCGAAATGTCAGAGTTTGATCAATTTTCCTGAAGAAATGGGAAAATGATGGAAAATATGACAAGCAAGCTATTTAACATTGACCTTTCCTCTTTCGATCTGCATATTTACATCACGGCCAAGATATCTGTGGAAAAAGATTTGTCGAGTTTGAAATTGGCCTTTTTGCCAGATTTTTTCTCGATTTTCGTGAATTTTTCAAAATGACTTCTACATCGCCTAGCGAATCGAAATTTTACCCTCGTATGAAGGGATTATCCCTCTTTTCGACCGCATAAAAATTTCCTCACGTTGAGATACTTCTGGACCCACTTTTCCGACAGATTCTTTCGGGTCGGTCCCAGCTTAACCATTTTAGTATATTCGTCAGCAAAATACCTGGTCAGCAGAGTGAAACGTTCGCTGCTTCGAATCCGATAGAAGTGAATGATGACCTCCTTTTATTACATCGATTGAATACACTACTAGCTGGTTTGTTGTGTAAACCGGTACTAGTGAAATCTAAATTGACAATTCAACAGTTCGGCTCAATGGTCTAGGGGTATGATTCTCGCTTTGGGTGCGAGAGGTCCCGGGTTCAAATCCCGGTTGAGCCCATATTTTTTGTCTTGAAAACACTTTTGAAATGTGCCATTGGGTTTAAATATACATAGAGGATCAGCGCAGTTGAACGATTTGATGCAAAAATTATTGGCACTTTAGTGCGGCAGCGGCACATATTCCATTCGCTTTTAGAAAGTATCCCGGTTGGCCATGAAATTCTGACACATTTCACCGACTATATTTCGAAAATGTTAGGTTATAGTCATTCTCCTGTCAGATGAATTTGCAACGTTGTACTTTCTACGTTTAAGTCGTAGTGATCACGTATTTATCAAAATGTGTATTTACTTTTGGAAAACAATGAATTTGAGGAAATATTATGTGAATTCAATAATTCCAAAGACCAGGCGAATGTTGAAGAAACACTTTCTCTGTTAATACTAAAAAATTTTCACGTATATAAACATGGTTAGAAGATTCAGTTATGCTATTTTCTTGTACGGAAATCAAGAATCGAGTGTTGAAATTTTACTGAAAAATAATGGACAGAACCCTTACTTTGTGATAGTTAATTCGAAAAAAGAATGAGAGTACTTAAATAATTCGACAGAAAAACTCATGAACGAACAGTTGAATTCCCCACTTTTCAAAATTCTCAAGAAATAAGCCTACAGAAGACATTCAAACACCTTTTTGCACAACGTGAAATACTGCAGTATGAGAATGTAGTAGTACCTACTACGAAAGCTGTGTCACAGTCAAACTTAAAAGAACTAACTCCAATGGGAATTTTGAAAGGTTTGAAGGTCTCGAACAAGAAAACCACTTGTGTACTGAGCCGACGTTTCGTTTAATGTATAAACTTCTTCAGGGCACAAGAAGAGAACAGTGTGGATAAAACAAAATCATCAAACAAAATACATAATTACAAGGAAGTAATTTTCTTTTGTAGTTATAAAAAATATATGTTACAATTTTTCTTCACGAAAAACAAATAAAAGATCACAGCAAACAAACAATAGTCAGTATGAAGGTACCTATAATTAATATCTCTACTTAATGGAAGTTAATAACAAAATATTGATACATCAAAAATGCTGTGTGAAACAGAAAATTATAATCTTCCAAACATTTTTGGTTGTTGAAAATCATGACAAATTACAACGATGTAGTGGAAAAATTGAAAATTTACTCACGGTACTATGTAGTTTTCATTGTCAAAAGGTACATATTCAGACAAAAACACTGCATTGAAATTAAGAACATATTCCCTAGGTAAAAGACAGGCATCAACTGATGAGTTTAATACAAATATGTAATTTGAATGGAAATCGTATGTTACATCTTTGATCAAAGATGTAACAGTAGAGATATTAATTATAGGTACCTTCTTATTGACTATTGTTTGTTTGTTGTGATTTTTTATTTGTTTTTCGTGAAGAAAACTTGAAACATATATTTTTTATATCTACAAAAGAAAATTACTTCCCTGTAATTATGTATTTTGTTTGATGATTTCGTATCTACACTGTTCTCAAGGCCGTAGCTAGAAAAAAATTTCAGGGGGTCCGTCCGAGGCCGTAGCTAGAAAAAAATTGCGGGGGGAGCGGGGTGTCCGATGAACTGAGCTCTAGAAAAAATTTCGGGGGTCCCGACCCCATCGCCCCCCCCCCTGGCTACGGCCTTGACTGTTCTTTTCTTCTGCCCTGAAGAAGTTTATATATTAAACGAAATGTCGGCTTAGTACACAAGTGGTTTTCTTGTTCGAGACCTTCAAACCTATCAAACTTCCCATTGGTGATTATTGAGGTCGTTAGCACTACTTCTGAAGAACTAACTCCATTTACAAAGTTGAAAAAGCATACAAAGTAAATAATTGCATTGGCAACATCTCTCAGAATTATTTTACTTTCACGAGTACCAACCTACGTCAGTTTTAAGTGGAAGAACTTGATAAACCAAAATCATGGCCCACCGGGATACATCATATACTATTCATATTCAGCCTATTATGGGGAACCATGTATTATGACATTGGGTAGGAAAATAATCGCCAAAAATCAGCCAAAAGAATAATTAAAAATTTAGACAACCTGGCGAAAAATTCATATACATTATACATTACCATTAATTAGAAATACGAGAATTAGAATAAGTACAGAGAATATTTGAGTGAGGAACCTAAATTTAATTTTTGAACCTGCACGAAAACCACACAATTAATCAAAATCTCAATGAAATCCGGATATCAATATTTTCCGTACAATTTCATCCTTTGATAACCGCCCCCCGCCCCCGCACCGCTTCCGGCCGGGCCGAATTCCTTGTTCGGCGCGGCGGCAAACAACAAAACCCGGGGAACGGGCATTATTTCCGCTGTCAAAAGTCGAAATCGCTACCGCGATTTTTAAGCGATAACCGCGGCTTAATACGTTTCGAAGTTTTCAATTAAACCGAGGCCTCCCTTTGACATCGGCTTACAAGCCGCCCCCGATGTACACTCGGCGGCGGACACGGATCGAGCCCCCGAATTTCTTTTGCCAATTTAATAAAGCCGCCGAACAATGTTGGCAAATAATTAATATCTGTGTTCGCGGATTTTTATGAGCGTATTACGGCGGGCGGATTTGGGTTGGAAGGGGGGGGGTGGTGGGGTTGGGGGTAGCGGTGGAAGGGGGATGATTGTCTTCCGTTTGAACGTTTTATTGATATCGGAGATGGGGTGGGGACGCTTTGCGGCATGAGGTGGGGGATTTTTCTGGCGAGTGTTTCAAGCTATGTAAAATTTGTCAGAGACAGCGCGATCATTTTTAATTTTACGTCGCAAAGAAGTTTTTTAGACTCGATTTTCTCGACAATTCTTAGGATTGGCTCCCCCAATATCCGAAGCACAATAATTTCAAAACGAATTCAGCCTAATGAAGTCTATTCCTATCGAGCAGTTTGCAAAATTTTCTCCCATATATATCCAGCATTGTACTGCTTGAAGCCCTATGTCAAAATTGGTCTGATTATTGTCATTTCCCGATTTGGTGACCTTCACTTCAATTTTTGAAAATTTCGTCTAGAGATTACGCATACGCATATGCCAGCAAAGCTGTGGCAGTCATTTACAAGATATTTTGTTTCAAACATCCCAATAGTTATTTTTGTATCTAATGCGCGAAATGCTACTTTGGTGATCGAGAACTGATTTTTTTTTAAGAGGCGCAGCCGAGTTAAAAAAAAATATTCGAGATCACCAAAGTATTTCGCGCATGAGATGCAAACAAAATTTTTTTTGCAAACGTTCGAGCACTGGCTGCACCATAAATGTAAACATTGTAAATAATAAATAGAATTAAGTACTGTTCAATTTTCTCACAATTTGAAAGCCTTAATTATTGTTATACATTAATAAATAAATGATATCTTGGATTTTTGCTTGATTGAGGAACATAAAGGTTTAAATATAAAAATCCCATATAGTTCACATGCAGTGTGCGAAGTAAGTATTTCGCACACTACTTCGCGCACGGTGTCATGGTAACGAAGGAAAATGAAAAAAAGGGTCACTTCGCATATTGTTGTCCATGTGCGAACCTTGTCATTTTTTGACGTTTGTAGAAAAACGTATATTTTTTGAATCAATAAATAAACGGCTCCACATGAGTTAGGGATAATGACTTAAATTGCAAAAAATATAGTTAAAATAAGATTTTTGAGATGAAAATTCATATTAATATGATTTCAAGTTGCAAATTAATTCTAGCCTGTAGGTTTGCAGCGTATCCAGGGTGGTTAAGAAAAATCGAGTAAAGTAACGAAATTTTATTCCCAGAGAATTTAAGCATATTAAGACTATCAATACAATGTATGGCCACCACGAGCATCAATAACAGCTTGACATTTTCTTTGCATACTACACACGAGGTTGTTGAACATTTCTTGAGCAATTTGGTTCCATAAATGGGGCAGAAGCTCTCTCAGATCATTTAAGGATTCTGGGGTAGGTTGATGATTATATAATCTTCTTTGGAGCATATCCCATGCATTTTCTATGCACTTCAAATCTGGTGAGTGCGGAGGTATTGGTAGATGTGGGGAACCAAGCTCCTCGCGCGCATTATCAACTAAGGCTGCACGGTGGGGTCTAGCGTTATCGTCTAGAAATTGAAAAGTTTCACCAATAGCAGCGTGAAAATTTGGCACAACATTGTCAATGGCATACATATAGTGTAAGGCGGTCATATTCCCAGGACAAATGTGTAGACCTGTGCGCCCGTTGAAACATATCCCGGCCCATACCATAACACTACCCCCTCGGAATGGATGGACTTCTTGGACATAGCGACGATTACGGGGTATGAGTGGGATTGTCCATACCCTTACTCTTCGAAAATCTGAAAATCGTCCATATCTGGATTCATCAGTGAAAAGGACACTACGCCATTGATCGTTCCAATTGATATGTTGCCTTGCCCATTCCAGTCTTTGACGCTTATGGTCACGTGTTAATGGAACTCCTCTTAATGGAAGTCTAGAACCTAGATTCGCCTCTCTCAAACGTCGTCTGATGGTTTCGATGGAAACTTGGACCCCATCTGCATTTTGAACATTATACCGTAGCATTCTACACGTAGATGTAGGGTTTCTTCTCGCCGAGACGGTGATGAAACGATCCTGAGCAGGTGTTGTTTTTCGTCGCCCACCAAGCCTTGGTCTTTCCAACACGGAACCTGTCTCCCTGAACCTATTCCAAAGTCGAGATATCACACTTTGGCTGACTTGGAGCCTTTCAGCTACAACAACCTGGGTTAGACCAACCTGTAGCATTCCGATAGCCCTATTAGCCTCAGCGTTTGTTAATTTACGCCTTGGCATTTTCAGAAAACTCGTTTCAAATCGAAGCCGTTGATAAACTGACTTCATTTCGAAATAAGAACATTGATGAAGCATTTGCAAAGAACCAAACTTCAGAAAAAAGGCGACCAGATTGACGAAATGTCTCATACTGTTTTTGATTGGATCGATTCAAGTTGTTATTGAGTTTTAAATGATTTTACAGCGATTTTCTCGAAGATTACATACTTTTGAAAACGATTGAATACGATATCCCTAACTCTTGTGGAGCAGTATATTTTTTGATTCAAGTTATGGAAGGTGATCAACCCAAAACAAGGTCAAGAAATACAGAAAACAATTGAAATTCTGTGACTTTTTGGTCGTGGGTGGTTCGTGGGTGATATCACGTGCACGGTTCGAATCAATGAAAATTTTCGAGTGCTGCTCAATAGGATGCAACGTAAAATTGAATAGTCACATTTTGTATCTCTCCGCAACCAAAACAGAGACGGGGTGATTTTAACGACACCTGAAAACAGCCCCATTTCACCGAATTCTTGAAATAATTAAATCCATCATATGACGAGGCGAATAATACCGAGTCGTCTCTAATTTGAACCCGCCACAAAAGGGAACGGCTCCCCGCTAATTGAGACATTAACGGAAGAACGTATTTCAAACCTTTACGTTATGCCTTCGGGGCGAGTAGCAACTTTTTCATGAATAAATAATTCCATACCTCACCGTTATGTTTGGTCGGAAAATATCGTTTTGTTTTTCACAAATACGACCCCCATACGTCGCCCGATAGGTTCATTTATAAGCCTCCTACGACGTAAAGGTCATTTTAATGTCCGAGGGTTCGGAGGAGGGTTTCGTAAGGGAAAAAACGGAAGGGTTGAACGGACGTTCGGAATTTCGTTACTTTAAATATAAATGGACTCTTTTCGATAAGCTCGGGAGTATGAGAGGAATTTCAAGTGGGACAGTGTGTTTGGGGAATAGGACGCAGTCACGTTTGATTCGAATGGGCTAGATTTTTTTATTCGGACTACTACTCAAGGACTAATTGGAAAAAATTAAGTTGGGAGCGCTGCGGGTAGATGGAAAAATCTTGGACGACGGAATGAATTTCAATCGGGGTATGGTCTATTCTCATATCGTGAGTGTTTTGTAATGAAATGTATAGAAGTTTTACTTTTTATTTCGATAATCGAGTTTTGAATATAAATTTACTTCTCAAATAATTTTTTTCTGGAAGAGAAGATAAGATTCTGGGATTCTTGTAGATGTGACTTTTCAACAGATACGCCTGAAAATTTCATTATTGACTTGATTCGTGGGATGCCTAGGCGTATTGGGCATTCGATAGAAAGAAGAGGTGGTAATACGGACTATTGAATTTGAATTCAGTTGTGGAATGGCTATAATTAATCAAAAATAAATAATAGAAAAATTTAGATTTTTTATCATTTTTCCTATTTTCATATTCATACTGCATAAAATGAAGAGAAACAAACAAATATTTTCTATCAAATACACAGCGCAAAAAAATTAACGCACATTATGGAAATCTCAAATTTATTCTACAACTAAAGGTGTTCTCAATGATAATTATTTTTATCAGAATTATGCATGCATATGTTATCCACTTTCAACGTTTTTCTTCAATACAAATGTTTTCTCCCAGCAGGAATAAAAAACGATGATATTATCAGATTTTGAATGTATTGGCTCCATTCTAAAATCAGTTGTTCTCGATCAATTCTAGTGATCAATAGTTTTTCTTTCATTTGATTTTCTACACTCGATCGCTATGCAACGCGAAACACGCAATTTGACCAAAGAGGAATGTGCCCAAGCGGTAGTTTTGCGAGAAGAAGGGCAGACATACACAAGAATATTGCAGAAAGGTTTGGAGTTTCCCATACAAGTGTGTCCAGAATGTTGCAGCGATTCAGGGAGACAGGTATGAATGTCCGAAGACCAGGACAGGGTAGACCACGGGTCACAACTGCCAATCAAGAACGTTACTTGAGAGTTTCTTCATTGAGACAACGGTTTGCAACCGCTCGCCTCCTTCAAAATCAGCTTGAGCAAACTCATGAGGTGCAAATTAGCACTCAGACAATAAGAAATCGCCTCAGAGAATATGATTTAAGGCCTCGTGTCGCGGCAAGAGGCCCAGCTCTTACCCCAGCCCATCGAAGGGCGCGTTTGGATTTTGCGAGAGAGCATAATATCCATTGGGAAGAGGCCGATTGGGAAAGAGTTCTCTTCACAGATGAGTCTAGATTCTGACTCTGCCATTGTGATCGACGTTCCCTTGTATACAGACGTCCACATGAAAGATGTGCTCAGTGCAATTTCCTGAATACTACTGAGTCTAGATTCTGACTCTACCATTGTGATCGACGTTCCCTTGTATACAGACGTCCACATGAAAGATGTGCTCAGTGCAATTTCCTGAATACTACTGGTTTCGGGGGAGGATCGATTATGGTATGGGGTGGAATATCTTTGACTGCTCGCACAGACTTATTGGTCGTTGATAATGGAGCTATGAGTGCTGATAAGTATATAAGGAACATTCTTGAAGAGCATGTAGTGCCATTTGCCCCATACATTGGTGAAAATTTCATTTTTATGGACGATAATGCCAGACCCCATCCTGCGCGCATCGTTCAGGAGTACCATGAAGAGGTTGAAGTCTCTCGAATGGAATGGCCAGCAAGAAGTCCAGATCTCAATCCAATTGAGCAGGTTTGGGACAACCTCAATAGAAGGCTGAGAAGTTCAGAAAATCATCCAGCTACTCTGAATGACTTAGGAATCCAACTCGGAGAAATCTGGGAAGGATTAGATCAAAACTTTTTAAGATCACTCATTTTTAATATGAACCGTCGTTGCCGAGCTGTAATTAACGCAAGGGGTGGAAAAACCAAGTATTAAATCACTTATCAGCATTTCAGTATTTTAAAAATTGTTCATTTCTCTTCTTTCACATAAGATTCGGTGAAATCCTGAATTTTTCTTCCGTTTAATGTGTCTTGTTTCGTTCAAAACCTTCCCTGAGCTGAACATAAAAAATAAGTTATAAAGTCAATGTAGAGTTAACTTTCATTAAAATTGAGATTTTCAGAATGTGCGTTAATTTTTTTGCGCAGTGTATATTGCAGTTGAAATGGGGAAAAATATTCATCTCAGTTCCAGAACATAGATAGAACATTTCTTGAGAAACCTACAGGGACCAAGAATTTTGAGGATGTGTGTAACGAATGTTCCATAAGTTTTGGCACGATTCTCATAAACCAATATAGGGGTGATAAGAAGAAGACAGTAGGTTGCTATCTCAGACAAGGTTGCTATTGAAAATTGAAATAAAAGTTTGTTTGTTACCTTGACTTCACTTTAACTCTTCAGTTGTCGAAGTGGTTAAGTCGATATGGCTTACGAAAAATAAATTCGGAAAAGTATTTATAATTTAGTTGGGCGAGTCGATAAAGCCGAGATAATACGCATTTTTAAAAATCAGAATATATCCTGTAGAACTATTTATCGGACAATCGCTGAATGTGAGCAAGGTATTCCTTGTCTTAACCTTGCAAAAAGTGGAAGACCTAGTATTTTTGCCCAAGCAAGGACCGTAAGACTAGTAAGAAGAGCTGAAAACAAGGTTGGTACTTCGCTTGGAAAACTAGCACGTCAATATAGGACATCTAACAATATCGCTTGTTAATTTTATTGGAGCTGAACACGCTGGAGACGATATTATCTTCTGGTAAGACCTTACGTCCAGGCACTATGCAAGAGAAACTCAAGATTGGCCAGCCGACCAAAACGTACCATTTGTTCCGCGAAACGGCAATCCCCCTTACCTTCCACATGCTCGTCCCATAGAGGATTTTTCGGCTCTCATATCACGAAGGAGGATTGGAAGCCCAAAATGAAGAGAAACTTCGACGCCGAATATACAGGAAGATCCAAGAAATCGACAGATAATGGCCCTCTTCATTTAATTTGAATTGATAGTTTTGTTGCTTCTGAAACGTTTATTAATGTGTATCACAATTCAGAATACGCTAAGCAAATGTATAAATTTTGTCACTTTTTTGGTCTCTGAAATTTGTGCCAAAACTTATGGGACATACGTTAAATATGTAGTTTCAAATAGTAGTAGGTTAGTGAGCTGCGGTTTCCTTGACAACGCCAGATTGTAACGGCAATATTCATGCATCCGCTGTCAACCCAATAGTCACGAAGAATTGTAAAAATGAGCGGATAATGGTTCACCATAGCCGTCTTCATTCGATCGAACCATTAACGACGATGTTCCCCGAAAAATAAAGAGATCAAACATCGCTTCGTTCGTTACGCAACATACAGCCTCCTCTCGATGCACCCCGCCGGAACAGGCCATGTTTAATGCCGTTCCAAGTCATTTGGAAGTTTGTTGCTCCATTTCCCGAAGAACCCCTCCGGTGGAGCAAGGAAAAGATGCCTCTCTTAATATGTTTTCCGTCTTGCCGCGAGCATATTTGGAAATCAGGAACACTATCGAGTGAGACGTTTTCTTCATTCGCATTCTGGATACCCATCCAGAATGAGGTCGATCGTTGGCGAATAATGAGTTTAGTTTGATGCATCTTGAATTACCTATACTCCATTCACTTTTATTTAATCACATAGGAGATCATGGTTTCGTTTTCTGGAGTTGGTGCACCTGATGAAAAGCACAGAACATATGATGAAAAGTCAGTGCGCGCACACAGAATATCGTTAATGACAAAACGACGTTGCCAGTTTCTTTGTTTAAATCAGAGTAAAAGTATCAAAGATATTCCACATTTTGTTAGGTTTACAAATTGTTCGCAGATTTTCGGTATTCAATCGATATTTGCAGGTGAGTTTTTCGTCGAATATCCAAGATTAACGTATGTTTAATTGTTTTTAGCACCAGTTTGGAGCGTGAGGACGATTTTCAAGACCAGGACGAATGTTTACATTTCGAGGTTGAAGGGGTACACGGAAATATCGTTGAAAAAGCTGTTATTTGGACAGATATCGCAGTAGATGGATCGGATGGAGCCTCGAGAGGTCGATTGGGATGATATTTTTCAGGTTTTCCAAGAAATTTGGCGATATCTGAGCAGATTTGCAAAAGTTAGGTACCTCACTAATGAGGTGGAACTTAGACCTAATTCTCCTATAAGAAACGCCTTTCAAAGGTCGAGATGGTGAAAAATGTATTCTTTAGATGTTGTTTGAACAAACGCAGTCGAGTTTTATATCCCAACATTGATTTTAAGAAAGCTATCAACAAAATAAAATTGACATTATTCTTGATTCTTGTAATTACCCATCAGTTCATCTCATATCTTTGGGTTGATTTTTTTAATGAATTCTTGATTAGAATCAACAATTGATGTCGTCAAGTGTTGAACTTTCAGTTCAAGAGGATAATAAACATTAAATCTTCCCAAGCATGCATATGAAAATTATGTGAAAGCAATGCAATTTTCTTCCATGGCGAAAAATAATATACTTCAGTGATCTCTTGTACTTTTCATGCAAATAACTAGAAAAGAAATCCTTTCTATCAATTCATATAAACGTTAATTATTTTCGTCCATCACATCTTTTCCAATTCATTCATTTTCCGAATAAATTCACATTCTGAGAAATACGCTAAGAATGTAGAAAGGGCAACATAGTGTTGACTTGGAACATAGTTATATTTTGAAAAACGTCATAACATCGATACAGAGTGGCAGGGCCGTATCCAGGGTGTGGCCAAGTGGCCCCCGCCACAGGCGCAAGGTCCGCAGGGGCGCCAAAAAATATCAAATGAAAAAAAAAATTTGAGCGCCAAAAAAATTCAAAGAATAAAATATAGAAGCGCCAACAAAATATTCGAGATAACATGTCACGGTGAGATGTATATATGATCTGACTCTTGAAAATATTTATCCCAATCTGGAAACGGCGTTGAGAATATTTCTGAGTTTGCCAGTGACAACTGCTACATTTGAACGTTCCTTTAGCAAACTGAAACTTATAAAGTCGTATCTTATTCGTTCCTCCTTGGGACAAGAGCGATTATCAAATATGTCAATCCTCGCCATCGAGAAAGAAGTGATATGTACCTTAGATTACTCTGAATTAATTGATATATTCGCCGAAGCAAAATCAGGAAACGCGAGGTTTTGAACATATTCCTAATAATATGATTGTGATTAACGATTAGTTTTTCTAGTCAACTAACCAAAACAACATTTCACTTTGCGTTTGCAGTGTTAATGAATTTTCAGTTGAAAATTTTTTATTTGTCTGTTTTGTTTTTAGAATTCATATTATTTTTATATTTAAATATTTTATTTGAGATGAGTATTTTAATGTTTTCAATAAAAATAGGTAAATATCCATATTATTGTGTATTATTTCGAATTTGTGACGAAAATATCTGAATAATATTATGAAAAAATATTATAATATATTTATATATATATATATATATATATATATGTATATATACAGGGTGTCTCAAGTTCGAGTGCCTATTAGACGTTTCTAGAGAACGGGACATATTTGAAATCCGAAAATTGGGATTATGATATTGTTCGAAATTTTCTACCGACCTAAAATAGTTTCAAGGCCAGAGCACTTCCGGTTATACAGGGAGTGAAAATAAATTTGCTAAAAAAAGTTTTTTTCAATCTTTTCGTTTCTGATATGATGGAGTATTCAATGCTGAATACATTTCTGTTAAAAACATTGTATTCATTCAAATAGTTTTCAGGATATCGGAAAAAAACCTGAAAAAAAGTAAAATATTCATAGCCAGTATCATACTCATTTTTCTTATTCTGAACATCCCGAGTGTGAACCGTTCTCACAACGTCAAAGTAGAAGAACGTGGAGAGGTCATGCATCTTTTGAATTTCATAAATATCATCACAGGGTGTTCCAAATTTTGTGTCGAAAACTGTGATCGAAAATTGGCCATAACTTCTGTTTTTCAAATTAGAACCCTATTTTTTATGATTGCGTTGGATTCTGCGAAGAAAAATAATGATAGCACTCTCAGATGCTCTTGCTCCTAAATTCAGTAATTCTCGAGTTATTCGAGCTTCTCTAGATTCATGTAGTACGTAGATTCAAATTCATCGAATCTGAACAGATTCGATGAAAATCTTTATGAAACCATAGTAACAACTTATAATTAGACCTGCCACTTGTGAATTATCAATGGAATCATTTATCTTCTATGGTCACAGAATATTCTCATGCAACATATTCGATGAAAAACCTCAAATTAGACCTGTCACTTGTAAATTATTGATGGAGAAATGTATCATCTTCTTTGGTCACAGAATATTCTCAAGTGAAAGATCAGATGAATTTGATTCTACGTACAACATGAATGCAGAAAAGCTCAAATAACTCGGGAATTACTGAATTTAGGAGAAAGAGCATCTGAGAGTGCTATCATTACTTTTCTTCGCAGAATCCAACGAAATTATGAAAAAATAGGGTTCTAATTTGAAAAACAGAAGTTATGGACAATTTTCGATCACAGTTTTCGACACAAAATTTGGAACACCCTGTGATGATATTTATGAATTTCAAAAGATGCATGACCTCTCCACGTTCTTCTACTTTGACGTTGTGAGAACGGTTTACACTAAGGATGTTCAGAATAAGAAAAATGGACATGATAGTGACTATGAAAATTTGACTTTTTCTCAGGTTTTTTGTCGATATTTTGAAAACCATTCGAATGAATACAATGGTTTTGACAGAAACTTATTCAGCATTGAATACTCAATCATATTGGAAACGGAAAGATTGAAAACAAAATTTTTGAGCAAATTTATTTTCACTCCCAGTATAACCGGAAAAGCTCTGTCTCTAAAAATATTTTGGGTCTGTAGAGAATTTCGAACAATATCATAATCCCAATTTTCAGATTTCAAATATGTCCCGTTCTCTAGAAACGTCTAATAGGCACTCGAACTTGAGACACCCTGTATATATTTAGTTTATTCAAAACTGAAAAAAAAATTTGAAACATGATGAAAAAAATCTACGCCAATTTGGGGGCGCTGAAGAAAATCTTGCCACAGGCGCAGTAGTACCTAGATACGGCCCTGCAGAGTGGAATGCGTTAAATTTCCAAGGCCAGAGTTGTGATTTTATAATTGTGAATGGAGTAAATATCAAGTAATTGTTGATGAGATTGGATTTCGACATGAGAAACAAGCTTCTTCATATGTCCCCATAAATAAAAATCTAAGGGTTTAGATTAGGCAAACGAGGTGCCCATTGTATTGGTCCTCCTTGACCTATCCATTCATTCGGTAAATGTTCATTCAGCCAACTGACTACCAGTCTCCTTCTATTTGGTGGTGCACCATCGTGCTGATACCTTATATTTCTAACAATGTTCAGCTCAAAGTCATCAATGAAGTCAAAAAGGTTGTGCTCCAAAAAATTTATAAAAGTCTGCATTCAAAGGATCATTCATAACATGTTCTGGCATCAAATCATATTCCTGAGTCGTAAAAGAATGCATTGTTATTCAAAACGTACATCAAGTGCCAAATGAATAAATGAAATAACGTCAATTACCATATCCACCTGTCGGCCTAATTTTTTGCTTATGCTTGTAACTTCCAAACGAAAACGAATCGGACCGATGTTCATATAAAAAAAATGTTTGAAAGAAGCACAACTCATTTCAAAGTTTGTCATAGAGAGTACACCCTGTATAGAGTAGTATCCATATTATACTTCCGTATATACGAGTTGCATTTTTACGAGAGAAATTTATTGAAAGCAATATAAAATCCCTCGATTATAAAAACTCTTACAAATGAAAGAACCATACACAAACTGACACATGTTTCACTTCGATCTGAGAACCAACACAAATGTCAAATTACAGGAATTTCTCGAATTCTTCGAGTTGCCAGAGCTCGAGAAATCGAAATATGCGAAATTCAAGACGAACACAAGGCACGAGCAAAGTTTTCGTCGAGTAATAATTGCTGTAGCTCATCCCGTATTCGTTATCGGTTTCATTTCAAGTAGACAGATGACAAGGAGACCGGGATAGGGAGACAAATATCAAATACACAAGTTTCGAAATATAGATTTCTGCTCTCGGTGGGTACAAAGTGAAGAGCTTCTTCCTCATAAGTTGGCCCGATATGAAACTTTATATTAAAGTGTCTTTCGAATAGATAGACAACTTCCAAACCTCCCAAAGATATAAATGCTCCTTACATAGAGGCCCCGAATGCTGTGCTGGAATCGGGAGACAGTGGCGTAGAAGGGGTTTTCGCTATATGGGAAATACATTTCGTGATAATTTCACTTCACTTTTCAGATTCCCTTCTGATATTGAGAGGAGAGACATCAATCATATCATGAATTAAGCCGACTCTGTCTACCTCAGAATGGTTTTCATTGTTTGGAACACTGCATGAATTCGTCAAAAAGAGTTAATTTACTTGTTATTTTATTTCCATTCCTCGATACCGATAACACCACGCCACTGGACCTTTCAAAGTTAGATTCAGCAATGTTGCCACGGTAGTATCTAATTGTTATCCTTCATGCTATCGTCACCCCACTCTCTGAAAAATGACTAAATTTTGGCTTTACCCAATTCTGAAATTTATTAATGAGATTCTTTGTCTCATCTTACTAGGTTCTAAGGATTTAACAGTTTCGGAAGCTGAGGCAATTCCAATATATCCATCGCTGCTTATCGTGAAAGGGGAATCTATTGGATTGTTCTGTTTATTCACGAACGAACGGAATAAAAAACAAATTGGGCAAATTGGAGATTTTATCGTTCCCCTCCTTGCAACGTCGCCGTTTGACACTTTTAAAGTGGGTAGATAAGGGATCTATCGCTTGTTAGACCAACATTCGTGTCGCTTCTTCATATTGATGAATTTAAAGAAAGATAGTTGATAGAAGGAACAGATAGAATGATTCATAACTTTGTTGCAAATTATTTTTCGTAAGAAAAATGTATGCAAATTATGAAACGTATCATTCTCAGACCATAGAAAGGAGGAGACACAGAAAAATTGTGAAGCCAAAATTTAGTCAGTATTCAGTGAATACTCATTTCTGAAATTCACTTACAAATGAGTAAATGGATTTCAATCTGAAGTACTTTTTATTTTGATTCAGATTTTATTTATTAGATAGTTCAACGAACGTCACAACGTTGCAAAAATATCTACTACATCTTGATTCCTTAGTAATACAGTTACCCAGTTCAGTCCCAATTTTCAAAATCATCATTTTGAAAATTGGCTTCACTATTTATTATTGAAATTGATTTTTTATTCAAAACAAATATGTACGGCTCCCTTTCATAAGAATATAGGTATACAGTGCGCGTCAAAATTATGGAACAAATTCATTTTCTCAGAAGAAAAAGATTTGGCAACAAACTCCTGAAACAGGTCAATTTTTGTTTCACTTTCACCAAATTTCTATGCATTTTTGAAGGATTTTTGTTGCACCCTGTGCCATTCCCATCAACCCTCTAAATTTTTCGAATAGGCAAAGTGTGTCATGTGGTACTTTTTTTCCAAGGTTTTGTAACTTCTTTTCAGGAGAGCAGAAATTTTCGAGAAAATTTTTTTTTTTTAAATTAGTTCAGAGAGGTATTCAGTATGTGCACTTTGTCATGGCTCGTTTACTTCGAGACGATGGTACCTGATGAAATTTTACTCCGAATGAAAGTCGACCATCACAGCTATCTAATTTTTCAAAAAAAAAATTCTTGAAAATTTCTGCACGGCTATGATGAAGATACAATGACTTTGCCAAAAAAGTACCACATAATCCACTTTCCCTATTCAAAAAATTTAGAGGGTTTATGGGGATGGCACAGGGTGCAACAGAAATCCTTCAAAAATGCATAAAAATTTGGTAACAGTGAAACAAAAACCTGTCTCAGGATTTTGTTGTCAAATATTTTTCTTCTGAGAAAATGAATTTGTTCCATAATTTTGACGTGCACTGTATGTATATTGAAAGGTGCTTCTCTTCTTTCTAAAGTCGAAGTTTGAAACAGACCGATTTCCACCAATCGACGCGTTCGTAAAGTAGAAATTGTTTTTGTCGCATCAACGACCGCTTGATTTACGAGCTGCTCCATACTTCACGGCCATTTTCCACCGGGGAAATGAATAATGCTTTACTAATTATCTCGAAAATTGTATCATGACAATATTGCCGAAGTTCATCCCCAATTATCTCTAATTTATAGTGGGGGACCCCGCCGACTAACTATCGCCAACTATTTTATTCCATCAATTTACAAGTTGTAAATATTTCGAAAGCACGAATATTTCGTACGGACCGCCCTTCGCCCCGTCACACCCCCTCGCCTGCCGAGGGTCGATTTGGTACTAATTGGAAAAGGGAAAATGAATTTTGTTTGCGCCCGTTTCGATAACGGTCGTTTAGCGATTGTTTTGGGCGTTTGGACGAATTTGTTTTCCGGATTACAAATACTGCATTCGGCGAATAAAGTGGTCCGACGATCCTATGCGGCCGAAACATGTTGGAGAGACACTTTCTATGAAATTGCATTTTCACAAGGTGACAAGAAGAACTTCGGACAAATTTTGCTGTGGTCTGGAACAAAAGTATTTCAGCACAGCCAAATAATTTTTATTCTCTTAGTTTCTCTACACTTAACTGTACTAATATGTGAATTTTCAGTTTGATATAATTTCCTTTCGCAGAGTTTTAGAATGTCAAACGAACGTAGTGCGATTTTGGAGCTGTTTCGTCAAGGTAGGCGTCAATGCGAAATTGTTCGTTTGCTCAATGTGTCTCGACAAACCGTGTTCGATGCAATTTGTCGTTTCAAGGAGCTTGGCCATGATGGTCGTCGTCCAGGAAGTGGTAGAAAACGCACTGTCAATACACCTAGCAATCGCAACATCGTCAAGAAGCGAGTAAATCGAAATCCGAGGGTTTCCATGAGGAAAATAGCCTGTGAGACCGTTGTCAACCGCGAATCAGTCCGTCAAATTGCCAAAAAGGAGCTCAACCTCAAGCCATACAAGCTCCAAAAAGTTCAACTCCTCACGGAGGAAAACAAGCGCGTACGACTCCAAAGGTGCCGCCAACTCCTTCGTCTCGCCGCCGGTCAGCAATGGGAGCGAATTCTCTTCACAGACGAGAAGCTTTTCACCGTAGAACAATCCCACAACCATCAAAACGACAGAGTCTGGTCCGTAGAGGCTCCCGGTACATCGGAAATCGTCGAACACCGTCAAAATCCGCAATCCGTCATGGTCTGGGGCGGAATTTGCGGCAGTGGTAAAACTCCCTTAGTTTTCGTGGATCAAGGGGTCAAAATCGATCAAGAAGTCTACCGCTGCGACATCCTCGAGGCCGTAGTACTTCCGTGGGCCAAGCAGCACTTCGGCGATACGCATTGGACCTTTCAACAGGACTCCGCTCCGGCTCACAGAGCGAAAATGACGCAAGAATGGTGTAAGACCCATTTTCCTTGTTTCATCTCATCTGCAGAATGGCCGCCCTACTCACCGGATCTCAACCCAATGGAGTACAGCGTGTGGTCGATTTTGGAGCACAGGGCTTGTGCTAAAAAACACAAAAATTTGGAGTCGCTGAAGCAATCTCTGCGCCGGGAATGGAACCGATTAACGCCCGAGGAGCTGCGGCCCAATGCCGAAAATTTCAAGAAACGTCTGAAGCTGTGTATCGCCGCCAAAGGAAGCCACTTCGAAACGGCTTAAATATATTATTAACAAATGTTCAAGCTATTATTATTTGTTGTTGTTTTGTTCAATTTCTTCTGTTTAATAAAGTTAAATGAAAAAGAGTTTCATCTCCAGTAATTTTTTCATATGAGTTTAGCTTAACCAGCACTTACTTTTGGAGCCCTATTGACAAATAACTCAGTTGCGCACCCCCACGACTTCTGCGTCTTTGTAATCGGGTGTGTGGTATCACATGCATGGAACGAATCATTTGATTTTTACTCGTGGTGCATGTATAAAAGATAAAAATGTTCACAAACGTTGAATTTGATCGGAATTCTTTGTCGGCGGGTGAAGTTTCTCGGACTTTTCGCCTATCGACCAGCAGAAATTCATAACCTTCATCCCTGTTTCAGAAAATCCGTTAATTAACGCATCGGTTGGATTCCCAGACGCGGTCGAGCCAGGGAAAAACCCTGCCAAAGCTCCAAGACGGCATCTTTACGACCTACTAGGACCTTCCTCCGGAGTAATATCCCCTGTTCAATAACGACGCCGGACGTCGTTGCGTATCTGGCGCTGTCCCCAGATATTGGGAATTATGAATCCGGTCATTGGCGATTTCGACGTCCGATCGGCCTCGAATCACGTCTCTAATGATGGTTTATTTTATTAATTTACGAGTATTGGACTGCGGTCGGCCGAGATTGGTTTTCTTGGAGGATGGCGCCCGTAATGACGATTGAGAGTCGACCGGCTTCCGTTTATTGGGTAATTTATACAGGGTGTATACGCTGGGAGTGTGTTAGTCGTTAAGTTGGAAGGGGCCTTCTCACTGTTGTGACGATTTCTTGTATGGTGATGAATTTCATCCGTTGGAATAATATTGATCTTCAGATAAATGCTTGTCCCAAAGTTTTGCAACTGTTCTTCTGGTCGAACTCTTTTTACAGATATTTTGATAGCACCCATTGTTGTTGGGGACTTCTTGTGAAGATATAGTAACTGAAAAAGGAACTGCAACACCCAGAAGGAGTTTTTTTTTTCAATTTTTTTTTGAAAAACATAGATAGTATAGCAAGAGGTAAATGATTAAATTTGCAGAAAAAAAATCGTGAATGTTATTTCTTGTAAACATTTTTTGTTACTTAAATCTTGTAGTTGTTTTTTACAACTTTTCACATTTTACAACAAACCGTGTACGCGGTATTTATCGCCAGCTAAGTGAATTTGAAAGATGTCGAATTATTGGTCTACGGAAAGCGGGGTTGTCATTCCGAAAAATAGCTAACCGTACGAACAGAAATCCAACTACTGTATGAGATGTTGTCCAGCGTGGTTGAATAATGCCCAAAATCGAAGAAGAGTAGGCACCGGACGTCAAAGGGACACAAATGAAGTTCAAGATCGACGTCTAAGACTCATGGCCATAAGAGACCGATTCGAGACAACTCGATCTTTGGCTGATGAGTGGTTAGAAGAACAAGGCCATCCTGTAACTGTCCGAACGGTTTACCGCTGGATAAGGTCTTTCGGACTGCCGCATATCGACCCCATCTTGAATTACCTCAGACAAATGAGCATCGCCGGCAACGATTACAGTGGTGCAGAGAACGTCAACACTGGAATGTGGAATGGTATTAGGTCGTCTTTTCGGATTGATCTCGAGTCTCCTTGGGTGCACATGATGGCCGAAGAAGGGTTAGACAACGTCGGGGAGAAATACGTGAATCTCAGTTTGATGTTGAGCGTCATGTACACCGGACAGTAGGCGTTATGGCTTGAAGGGCTATTGCACATGCAAGTAGGTCACTTTTAGTCTTTATTCGAGGTAACATGATAGCGCTGCGTTAACTTTAAGAAGTAGTGGAGCCATATGTTCCCCCTTACTTTAACCGGCTCGAGATTCCAATATTTCAGCAAGATAATGGTCGACCTCATGTTGCCAGAACTAGTTTAATTTATTTTGGAGCGACCCAAGTGAATCTTTTACCATGGCCGCCCAGATCCCGCGATCTTTCGCCCATAGAGCATTATTTAGGACATCATGGATAAAATAAGGCTTTGAAATTTACTTCAGCTCTCTCTGACATTAGCGATTCTGAGACATGAAGTACAGGTAGCTTGAGATAATATCCATCAAGAAGAAATGGACTATCTTGTTGTATCAATGCCAAGACGTGTTGGGGAGTGTATAGAAAATCGCGGTGGACAAACACCTTATTGACAAATTCATTAAAAATTGTGAATTTTTTTCCAACTTAATGATTCAGTGCTGGCTAAAGTGTTATAGGAAGACGTTCAGGTTTTCCAAACCTTGACTTCAATGAAACTTGACAAACTTGTCAGAAAAATTTAAGTTGATGTTGAAGTTATGGCGAACAGAATGAAACAGAAAAATGGAAATGTCGATTTCCAAAACAGATCCTGCGATTAAAAACACCAACAAAGCGCCTTTCAATAAATTTTGTGAGAAATCTTCGAAATTCCCAAAGAATCACTCGAAAACCAATCATCTATACTCCATTCACTTTTATTTAATCACATAGGAGGTCATGGTTTCGTTTTCAGGAGTTGGTGCACCTGATGAAAAGCACAGAACATATGATGAAAATTCAGTGCGCGCACAGAAAATATCGTTGATGACAAAACGACGTTGCCAGTTTCTTTGTTTACATCAAAGTAAAAGTATCAAAGATATTCCACATTTTGTTAGGTTTACAAATTGTTCGCAGATTTTTGGTATTTAATCGATATTTGAAGGTGAGTTTTTCGTCGAATATCCAAGATTAACGTCTGTTTATTGTTTTTAGCACCAGTTTGCAGCGTGAGGACGATTTTCAAGACCAGGACGAATGTTTACATTTCGAGGTTAAAGAGGTACACGGGATTTTCGTTGAAAAAGCTGTTATTTGGACAGATATCGCAGTAGATGGATCGGATGGAGCCTCGAGAGGTCGATTAGGATGATATTTTTCAGGTTTTCCAAGAGATTTGGCGATATCTGAGCAGATTTGCAAAAGTTAGGTACCTCACTAATGAGGTGGAACTTAGACCTAATTCTCCTATAAGAAACGCCTTTCAAAGGTCGAGATGGTGCAAAATGTCTTCTTTAGATGTTGTTTGAACAAACGCAGCCGAGTTTTATACATACATTGATTTTAAGAAAGTTACCAACAATATAAAATTGACATTGTTCTTAATTCTTGTAATAACCCATCAATTCATCTTATATCTTTGGGTTGATTTTTTTTAATGAATTCTTGATTAGAATCAACAATTGATGTCGTCAAGTCTTGAACTTTCAGTTCAAGAGGATAATAAACATTAAATCTTCACAAGCATGCATATGAAAATTATGTGAAAGCAATGCAATTCTCTTCCATGGCGGAAAAATAATATATTTCAACAGTGATCTCTTGTACTTTTCATGCAAATAACTAGAAAAGGAATCCTTTCTATCAATTCATATAAGCGTTGATTATTTTCGTCCATCACATCTTTTCCAATTCATTCATTTTCCGAATAAATTCACATTCTGAGAAATACGCTAAGAATGTAGAAAGGGCAACATTGTGTTGACTTGGAACATAAAAATATTTTGAAAAACGTCATAACTTCGATACAGAGTGGAATGTGTCAAATTTACAAGGCCAGAGTTGTGATTTTATAATTGTGAATCCAATATATACATAATTATTTTCCGGTGGAGCGTTCACCATGTATATCTTCATCCCGAGGCGTCGCGTGGAACGGGCGAAATAAGTTCGCGACAACTTCCCATCCCCTCTTCGGATATCAATATGGCGCTTCCGCACTTTATTGCTTTTAATATGTACACAATATAAAGTTTGACAAGTTGCAACCGGCAGAATTCATTTCGAATATTGAGAATTTTACGCCGAGACGAGATGACACTTGTATCACTTCGTCCCCGAGGCGTTGCGATGCTGTTTTTGTCTTGTACAATTTCGTTTTCGGTCGATGGGTTCTTCGTTGTTATCGGGGGTTGATTGTGTGAACGATGGGTGAGAGGGAGGCGGTTTCATTTCGAAAGTTCATTTTTTTCCTTAAAAAATAGAAGAAAATGAGCCTTCTGTTTCAGTTCAAACGAAAGACTGCCCCACATGAGTTAGGGATATTGACTTAAATTGCAAAAAAAAATATAGTTAAAATCAGATTTTTGTGATGGGAATTCATATAAATATGATTTCAAGTTGCAAATTAATTTAAGCCTGTAGGTCTGCAGCGTATAAGAAAAATCGAGTAAAATAACGAAATTTTATTCCCAGAGAATTCAAAGCATTTTGAGACTATCAATACAATGTATGGCCTCCACGGGCATCAATAACAGCTTGACATCTTCTTTGCATACTACACACGAGGTTGTTGAACATTTCTTGAGGAATTTAGTTCCATGAACGGGGCAGAAGCTCTCTCAGATCATTTAAGGGTTTGGGGTAGGTTGATGATTATCTAATCTTCTTTGGAGCATATCCCATGCATGTTCTATGCAATTCAAATCTGGTGAGTGCGGAGGTATTGGTGAATGTGGAATACCAAGCTCCTCGCGCCCATTCTCAACTATGGCTGCACGGTGCGGTCTAGCCTTATCGTCTAGAAATTGAAAAGTTTCACCAATAGCAGCGTGAAAATTTGGCAGGACATTGTCAATGATATGCCCCCTATAGTGTAAGGCGGTCATATTCCCAGGACAAATGTGTAGATCTGAGCGCCCGTTGAAACATATCCCGGCCCATACTATAACACTACCCCCTCGGAATTGATGCACTTTTTGGACAAAGCGACGATTACGGGGTATGCGTGACATTGTCTATACCCTTATTCCTCGAGAATCTGAAAATCGTCCATATCTGGATTCATCAGTGAAAAGGACACTAAGCCATTGATCGTTCCAATTGATATGTTGCCTTGCCCATTCCAGTCTTTGACGCTTATGGTCACGTGTTAATGGACCTCCTCTTAATGGACGTCTAGAACCTAGATTCACCTCTCTCAAACGTCGTCTGATGGTTTCGATGGAAATTTGGACCCCATCTGCATTTTGAAGAGTATTCCGCAGCATTCTATACACGTAGATGTAGGGTTTCTTCTCGCCGAAATGGTGATCATGAGCAGGTGTTGTTTTTAGTCGCCCACCAAGCCTTGTTCTTTCTAACACGGAACCTGTCTCCCTGAACCTATTCCAAAGTCGAGATATCACACTTTGGCTGACTTGGAGCCTTTCCGCTACAACAACCTGAGTTAGGCCACCCTGTAGCATTCCGATAGCCCTATTAGCCCTCAGAGTTTGTTAATTTACGTCTTGGCATTTTCAGAAAACTCGTTTCAAATCGAAGCCGTTGATGAACTGACTTCATTTCAAAATAAGAACATTCATGAAGCATATGCAAAGAACCAAACTTCAGAAAAAAGGCGACCAGATTGACGAAATGTCTCATACTGATTTTTATTGGATCGATTCAAGTTGTTATTGAGTTTTAAATGATTTTACAGCGATTTTCTCGGAGATTACATACTTTTAAAAACGATTGAATACGTTATCCCTAACCCTTGTAGAGCACTATAGTTGACGTTTTAAATCTTTCGAATAATATGTATTAATCCGATAAAATATTCTGATTATGTGCCAGTAAAACGAACATAACGTTCGGCACATTTCCAGAAGTCCGAGCCGAATCTTCATTTCGCGCAAATCCCTGCCCACGTACGCCCGACAAAAATTACCCAAATCAGCCTCCCTTAATCCGAAACTCTCAGATCAAAGCCGGCCGCGATAATTAAGGGACCGAAGTCCGCATTCGAAAAATTACCATCCCTTAATTTCGCATGGGGGTTACCTTAAAATTTCGTTATTTATTATCCGTAATGAAGCGCGCTTAAAAGAGTTTAATGGTAGAAAAAGAAATCATTTTCAATATAAGGGACTGCGATTCCGCACACGGAAACGTTAAAAAGTGTATATGGGGAGGTTTAGGTATATACGCTGGGCCAGAAATTAGCCCGGCGGCCTTTTTAAATGTTTTTAATCTCCCACGGCGGCGCGCACGTGTATTAAGGGAAATGCGTCTGGAGCGTTTTACCGAAGTAAAAAGATTACGGGGATTCCGGAAAAAAATATACGGCGGACTGGGGGAGTATGGGGAAATATTTATTTTGCGCGATGATCCGGACGGTCGTGGACTCCGGTTACGGAAAGTTTTAGGGGGTTTACTTGATTTTTCGTTGAATTATACGGGAAGAGAACCAATACTAACTAACAAAGAAACTGCAATATCCATTTTAAATTTTAATTTAATTTTTTTTTGAAACATAGATAGTATAGCAAGGAGTAAATGATCAAAATTACAACAACGAAAAACAAAAGTTGTCGAAAGAACTTGCCTTAGAAAAATCACAAAACTGAGACACCGAAACAATCCACTCCACAACCCGTCTAATCAACTACTTTATGAGACTACAGAAGTGGAATCAATACTAGGAAGACTTGAAAATCTAAACAAAAAATTTCAACCGGAATAACATAAATACACTGCGCAAAAAAATTAACGCACATTCTGAAAATCTCAACTTTAATGAAAGTTAACTCTACATTGACTTTATAACTTATTTTTTATGTTCTCTCGGGAAGGTTTTGAACGAAACAAGACACATTAAATGGAAGAAATTTCACCGAATCTTATGTGAAAGAAGAGAAATGAACAATTTTCAAAATACTGAAATGCTGATAAGTGATTTAATACTTGGTATTTCCACAGCTTGCGTTAATTACAGCTCGGCAACGACGGTTCATACTCAAAATGAGTGATCTTAAAATGATCTAATCCTTCCCAGATTTCTCAGAGTTGGATTGGATTCATTAAGAGTAGCTGGATGATTTTCTGAACTTCTCAGCCTTCTATTGAGGTTGTCCCAAACCTGCTCAATCAGATTGAGATCTGGACTTCTTGCTGGCCATTCCATTGTTATTCATTTTATTCATTTTATTCATAAATGATTTACCTGACCATATTGGCTCAAAAACAGCTAAAAAATGTCAGTGAATTGCGACCTGTTTTCAACCATGAAAACATTTCGATAACAACAAATGACTCCGCCAAGTTTCTTGGTGTTCAAATTGATGAGTACTTGCGATGGAACCACCATATTGATATGGTCTGTAAAAAACTTAACACCTCGTATTTTGCCATAAACAAGATCAAAAAATTGTTCCCACTTCACTCACTGCTAGATGTGTATTATTGTATAGCTTATCCTCATCTGGCATATAATATTCTTATCTGGGGTAGTTCTACTGAATTAGAAAGGGTTTTGGTCTGCCAAAAAAGAATAATTAGAGTTATTTTCTATTTGTCACATTTATCTTCTTGCCGACCGTATTTTAAATCTCATAGGATTATGACTGTGCCTAGTTTTTTCATATTTAAGTGTCTACTTCATGTGAAGTACAATGAAAGCTCTATAAATAAGTTATCTGATTGTCACCATTATTCTACCAGAAATTATAGTATTTTGGAAGTGCCAACTCATAAAACATCTAAATATGAGCGCTCCCCTTTGTACCAGAGTATACGCCTATTCAATCATCTCCCCACGAATTTAAAGAAGTTGAATGAATTTGAATTCAAAAAAATAATTAAGCAAATGTTGTGTGATAGATGTTATTATTCTGTTACAGAATTTATGAATGATACCATGTTAAATACTTGATCTGTGATTGCTTCTTGTATTTATCTCTTTATGTCTGTACACTGACTTGTCCCATACTTTGTAGTCTTAAGGGATCAATAAAAAAAAAATATTATTATTATTATTATTATATTATTCGAGAGACTTCAACCTCTTCAAGGTACTCCTGAACTATGCGCGCACAATGGGGTCTGGCATTATCGTCCATAAAAATGAAATTTTCACCAATGTATGGGGCACATGGCACTACATGCTCTTCAAGATTGTTCCTTATATACTTATCAGCATTCATAGCTCCATTATCAACGACCACTAGGTCTGTGCGAGCAGTCAAAGATATTCCACCCCGTACCATAATCGATCCTCCCCCGAAACCATATATCTTTCATGTGGACGTCTGTAGGCAGAATCTAGACTCATCTGTGAAGAGAACTCTTTCCCAATCGGCCTCTTCCCAATGGATATGCTCTCTCGCAAAATCCAAACGCGCCCTTCGATGAGCTGGGGTAAGAGCTGGGCCTCTTGCCGCGACACGAGGCCTTGAATCATATTCTCTGAGGCGATTTCTTATTGTCTGAGTGCTAATTTGCACCTCATGAGTTTGCTCAAGCTGATTTTGAAGGAGGCGAGCGGTTGCAAACCTTTGTCTCAACGGAGAAACTCTCAAGTAACGTTCTTGAATGGCAGTTGTTACCCGTGATCTACCCTGTCCTGGTCTTCGGACATTCTTACCTGTCTCCCTGAATCGCTGCAACATTCTGGACACACTTGTATGGGAAACTCCAAACCTTTCTGCAATTCTTGTGTATGTCCACCCTTCTTCTCGCGAAACTACCGCTTGGGCACATTCCTCTTGGGTCAAATTGCGTGTTTTGAGTTGCATAGCGATCGAGTGTAGAAAATCGAACGGAAGAAAAACTATTGATCACTAGAATTGATCGAGAACAACTGATTTTAGAATGGAGCCAATACATTCAAAATCTGATAATATCATCTTTTTTATTCCTGCTGGGAGAAAACATCTGTATTGAAGAAAAACGTTGAAAGTGGATAACATATGCATGCATAATTCTGATAAAAAATAATTATCATTGAGAACACCTTCAGTTGTAGAATAAATCAGAGATTTCCTGTGCGTTAATTTTTTTGCGCAGTGTATAATGGATCCACTGATTCACAGCTACCAAAGGACAACACCAGCGAAAGCAAAAATAAATCCTCGTCGTCTTGTTCTCTCAAGTTTGCAGCGCGCCACATTCTCACAACTACACGTCCGGTGTCTCTATGTAAACTGAATGAAACTTAAACAAAACACGAACAGTTTTCATTCATTTCTGTCCGCGACTGGTGTAAACAGAAAGTCCGTTGGGAACCCCAACAGTCTTCGAACATTTTCCTAACAAAACTGTTCAAAATTCGAACGGACAGTTCGTGTTTTGTTTTGACCTGTCCGCTTGGTGGAAACCCGGCATTAGACGTCGATCTTGAACTTTATTTGTGTCTCTTCGACGTCCGGTGCGTGGTCTTCTTCGATTTTGGACATAATCAAACCACGCTTGACAACATAACAGAATTATGTTCGTACAGTTATCGATTTCTCAGAATGACAACCCCGCCTCCCGTAGACCAAGAGATTGGACTGTAACAGGTGAAATCTCACAGGGCAACTAAGCACCTAACAATGTACTTTCATACGTCCCGGAAATTTTGGCACACCTTGTGCCATAATCAATCACCCGAACCCAATATCCAATATCAGCAACCGGTTTTTACCCAATTCCGCTAATACCGCGCCACCTGTCCCCCTCCTAACCCCTTCGTCCTTCTCGCTGGTATCAAAAAGTAAAGCAGGATTATGATTGGTCACTTATTTAATTACATTCATCTATCATTTCGCTGTCGACAATGGCTGACTTTGAGCGATTGGGTCACTTCACGTTTTCCATCTTTCCCCTTGGAATTACGACGGTAACACGCGATGAAAATTAGGGGCTTTCCACGGCTTTTCCGATAAACGAATCAATCGATTCAACCCGCTCGTATATATGGTATAGGGTATATTCATAATAACGTAAAACTCTATTTTATAAAGTATAAACTTTGAAGAAGAACCAATGGAAGAACTCTTCCTAACAATCGTCTTGATGTTAGGGTGGCTTCAAGAAACGTCTTCGAATTCGAACAGACCAATTTTGGACCACTTTTTCGAGTAATTCATGCCTAATTTTAGCAATAACACGAGTTATGTTGGCTTCCAAAGCGTCTTTTTTCAGGTTTATCAGAATAACTAATAACTTGACGTTACCCCAAAGAAAATAATCCCCCAAACAAAACCCAACAAAAGTTGTTCGCGCACGAAGCACTTCCAAGCAAATGTTTGCCTGTTTTTTCGGAAGAACTGGACATGTCGCAACCGTACCACTAGAACAACAGTCAATTCTGAGTGGTACACAACCATTTGTTTACCAGTTGTCTTCCAAGAAATGAGGAAAACCAACCGCCAAAGACAGGCCACTCTTCACCACGACTAGCTCTTACACAGTGACAAGAAAAACTTCGGACAAACTTTGCTGTGGTCTGGAACAAAAGTATTTCAGCGCAGCCAAATAATTTTTATTATCTTGGTTTCTCTACACTTTCCTGTACTAATATGTGAATTTTCAGTTTGATACAATTTCATTTCACAGAGTTTTAGAATGTCAAACAAACGTAGTGCGATTTTGGAGCTGGTTCGTCAAGGTAGGCGTCAATGCGACATTGTTCGTTTGCCCAATGTTCTTGGACAAACCGTGTCCGATGCAATTCGTCGTTTCAAGGAGCTTGGCCATGATGGTCGTCGTGGTAGAAAATGCACTGTCAATACACCTAGCAATCGCAATATCGTCAAGAAGCGAGTCAATCGAAATCCGAGGGTTTCCATGAGGAAAATAGCCTGAGAGACCGGTATCAACCGCGAATCAGTACGTCAAATAGCCAAAAAGGAGCTCAACCTCAAGCCATACAAGCTCCAAAAAGTTCAACTCCTCACGGAGGAAAACAAGCGCGTACGACTCCAAAGGTGCCGCCAACTCCTTCGTCTCGCTGCCGATCAGCAATGGGAGCGAATTCTCTTCACAGACGAGAAGCTTTTGACCGTAGAGCAATCCCACAACCACCAAAACGACATGTCTGGTCCGTAGAGGCTCCCGCTACATCGGCCATCGTCGAACACCGTCAAAATCCGCAATCCGTCATGGTCTGGGGCGGAATTTGCGGCAGTGGTAAAACTCCCTTAGTTTTCATGGTTCAAGAGGTCAAAATCAATCAAGAAGTCTACCGCTTCGACATCCTCGAGGCCGTAGTACTTCCGTGGGCCAAGCAGCACTTCGGCGATACGCATTGACGCAAGAATGGTGTAAGACCCTTTTTCCTTGTTTCATCTCATCTGCAGAATGGCCGCCCTACTCACCGGATCTCAACCCAATGGACTACAGCGTGTGGTGGATTTTGGAGCGATTTTGGGCTTGTGCTAAGAAACACAAAAATTTGGAGTCGCTGAAGAAATCTCTGCGCCGGGAATGAAACCGATTAACGCCCGAGGAGCTGCGGCCCATTGCCGAAAATTTCAAAGAAGCCACTTCGAAACGGCTTAAATTTATTATTAACAAATGTTCAAGCTATTATTATTTGTTGTTGTTTTGTTCAATTTCTTCTGTTTAATAAAGTTAAATGAAAAAGAGTTTGTCCGAGGATTTTTTTGTCACACTGTACATATCGGCTCAAACAAATACATTTTTGAGCACTCAAAACATCAAAACATGGCGGATGAGTCATCCGCCGTATAGTCCTGACTTGGTACCGAATGACTTGTTTATATTCCCGTACGTGCAAAATAAACTGAGGGGGTCAACGTTTTTCGACACCTGAAGAAGCGGTTGATGCGTTCAGAAAGCATGTTGTGGATATTTCTCAATCAGAGTGGCAAAATTATTTCGAAAATTGTTTCAAACGCATGCAGAAGTGGATAGATCTTCATGTGGAATATCGAAAAACGATTTTCGATGATTAATATTTGTTTTTGTTCTTTAAACCCGAAACATAAAAGGCAACCCTCGTATCAATGGAAACGTTGCAACATTCTTTCCCTGATAACTATACTGCTCCGCAAGAGTTAGGGATATCGTATTCAATCGTTTTTAAAAGTATGTAATCTTCGAGAAAATCGCTGTAAAATTATTTAAAACTCGATAACATCTTGAATCGATCCAATAAAAATCGGTATGAGATATTTCGTCAATCTGGTTGCCTTTTTTGGTTCTTTGCATATGCTTCATGAATGTTCTTATTTTGAAATGAACTCAGTTTATCAACGGCTTCGATTTGAAACGAGTTTTCTGAAAATGCCAAGACGTAAATTAAAATACGCTGAGGCTAACAGAGCTATCGGAATGCTACAGGGTGGCCTAACTCAGACTGTTGAAGCGGAAAGGCTCCAAGTCAGCCAAAGTGTGATATCTCGACTTTGGAATAGGTTCAGGGAGACAGGTTCCGCGTTGGAAAGACCAAGGCTTGGTGGGCGACGAAAAACAACACCTGCTCAGGATCGTTTCATCACCGTTTCGGCGAGAAGAAACCCTACATCTACGTGTAGAATGCTACGGAATACTCTTCAAAATGCAGATGGGGTCCAAATTTCCATCGAAACCATCAGACGACATTTGAGAGAGTTGAATCTAGGTTCTAGACGTCCATTAAGAGGAGTTCCATTAACACGGGACCATAAGCGTCAAAGACTGGAATGGGCAAGGCAACATATCAATTGGAACGATCAATGGCGTAGTGTCCTTTTCACTGATGAATCCAGTTATGGACGATTTTCAGATTCTCGAAAAATAAGGGTATGGAAAATCCCACGCATACCCCGTAATCGTCGCTATGTCCAAGAAGTCCATCCATTCCGAGGGGGAAGTGTTATGGTATATGGGCCGGGATATGTTTCAACGGGCGCACAGATCTACACATTTGTCCTGGGAATATGACCACCTTACACTATAGGGAGCATGTCATTGACAACCTCGTGCCAAATTTTCACGCTGCTATTGGTGAAACTTTTCAATTTCTAGACGATAACGCTAGACCGCACCGTGCAGCCATAGTTGAGAATGGTATTCCACATTTACCAATACCTCCGCACTTACCAGATTTGAATTGCATAGAACATGAATGGCATATGCTCCAAAGAAGATTAGATAATCATCAACCTACCCCAGAATCCTTAAATGACCTGAGAGTGCTTCTGCCCCGTTTATGGAACAAAATGCCTCAAGAAATGTTCAACAACCTCGTGTGTAGTATGCAAAGAAGATGTCAAGCTGTTATTGATGCCCGTGGAGGCCATACATTGTATTGATAGTCTTAAAATGCTTGAATTCTCTGGGAATAAAATTTCGTTATTTACTCGATTTTTGTTAACGCTGCAGACCTACAGGCTAAAATTAATTTGCAACTTGAAATCATATTGATATGAATTTTCATCAAAAAAAATCTTATTTTAACTTTTTTTTTGCAATTTGAGTCAATATCCCTAACTCATGTGGAGCAGTTTATTTCGTCAGCCCGGTAACGCTTGAGAATTTCCATGGCAAGATTCAATGGCAGCTGCATTCAAAAAATTGGATGTATGCATCGAGAATATTCGGAAAGGAATGAATCCAGCTCGCATCCCAAGAAGGCTCTCGACAACATCTTCGCTCGGATCCCCGGAAAAAGTATGAATCGAATGCGAAATTTGAATCTAGACAATCTCCCGACATCAATAAGCCGCGTTCTCTGCCAGCAGGCGGATGACGTACAGCACCTAGCCAGACGTGTCTGGGAAATCCTCAAAACATCATATTAGTCGGATGAGCTTGCACATGCAGCATACCGGCAATTTCAGCCGACGCATAATGAGAGAGCATCCGCGATCTTCCCGACTCGAACCCATTGAGGAACGTCCCTTCCGCGAGGCATTTCACCGCACGAAATTCTCCCTGTATCAATTAGTAACTGTACTTCAGACGTCTTTTCACTCGTGATCTTTTCATGTCGGGATCTCCGCGCGACGTAACCGGAAAATATAAAAATCTCAAAGCCAAAGCCAAATGTTCTTTTGACGAGTCAAATCCACTCGCTAGCAATTAATTTCTTCCAAATCATGTAATTTCAATACGCATACCTTTCGCCGATCGATTCCCCCCCGCCCGTTTTCGCTTCTTTTTTTTTAATTAAAGGAACTCGTTCGGGAAGCTTCAACATCAGAGGAAAACGGGAAAAACGGGGCATAGTTCATATTTATCAGTTTTTCCTTCTGTTTACCCACACATCAAAGGGTTGCTCTTTTCTTTTGTCCCTAAAAAAGAGTTCGTGATTATGAAAAACAATTAGAAGGAAGGCCGGATCTGGCTGTTGTAGGCCCGAAGCAATTAATTTCTTTTGATTTTAATTATTCGATAAGCCAATGTCCTTTTTTGTCGGAGGAATTTTCGGCGCTGTTCTTCCGGCATTTTTGATCAGACGATTTTTCGCGACGCGGAAATCGTTTTTGTTTTTCTAATGCGGGCTTTACGTTGAGGTGATAGCGATCACTTCTGCTCGGGACAATGGGTTTCTAGACCTAAAGGCTGTTCCAATAAGAGCACAACATTTTAATTGCTCGCCATGGCTCTTATTGAAACACTCTTATTTTTTTTTTTAACGTCCGTGTGAGGGGAAAACCCTTTATGGGCACCGAGAGGGTCCGCACTCTCGGTAGTGTGAGAGTCCAGGATCTTGTGTGGTTACTCACTAAAAACCCCTCACACTTCAATGGAGGAGTTCTTCATCCTGCCCTCGCAGCGTCCCTTAACAAAAGAGATGAGCTGCAAGTGGCTTCTAGAGTTCATGGGACCTGATGATATGGAGTGACCCGAGCAACACTGCTTTCTGCATTCTGTGCGCCAATACCTCGGCCAGTGATCTGCAGACAGGGATAATCTTCAGTTCATCCACGTAGTTAGCTCTCATTCCACCGAGACATCCTATGATAAGTACGACCATCCTAATTTTATGACCTGGGTATAAAGTTCCAAGCTCGAACATAAGGTCTTTGTATTTTTGCCTCTTCTGTTCTTCCTTCATCACAACATTATTTTCAGCCGGGGAGGAGAATTCCACGACAAATAACTCCTTCAACTCCTTGTCCAGCAGAAGTATGTCTGGCTTAACAGCATTGATCTGCCGTGTTGTTGAGACAGGATAGTTCCAGCATATGCGAGCTCTTTCGTTCTGAACCACCGCCTCAATCTCCAGAGGCACATATGGTAGCACCGGTTCTTTGTCTATCTCATACGCGGCTCTCAGATGGAAGTATAGGATTCGGAGTGCCGCGTTGTGTCTCTCTACATATCCCGATGGAGCATGGACTCTGCAGGCGGAAAGGATATGCATAATCGTTTCCTGTTGCCCATGGCAAGCCCTGCAAGTTGTTGGGGTGTCCATTTTCATGATGTTCTTTTTATACCATCTCGTATTCAGTACTCCATCTTGACACGCCATCACAAATCCTTCTGTCTCTGACTTAAGGCTAGCTGACTTTAGAAAGGCAAAAGACAATTCTTCAGACAGGTCCTGGTCTTTTAAACTCCTGAAATATATGGAGTGCAAGGTCTTACTCATATGATGTTCGAGTAATGTATCTGACTGAGACTTTCGGATCAGTCTTGCTAGGCTTCTTTGGTCCGCTTGAGTGATCGGTGTTCCAGCGAGCTCGGGATTGATTGATACGCCGTTTATGCTGAGCTTCTCCATGGCCCTTTGTGCAGCTCGGAATAGGTAGGCTCCATGGTTCGCAATTTCATGCTGAGCGACAAATTTCAGAAGCGGATCTTCACTTCTTAGAATCCTTACTGCCATTTCCAATGTTTGTTGATAGTGTTGATATTCCAAACATTGCAATCCTCTACCCCCCTGGCTTCGAGGAAGGTATATCCTCTGTATTGAACTGTTGGGATGTAGGCTACGATTCATGTTCATCGTTTTCCTTGTTGACCTATCAAGATCGAGGAGTTCGTTTACCGTCCAGTTCACCACCCCGAAAGAGTAGGAAACAACTTATTATTATTATTCTTCATCATCGGTCTCTTGGTCTCAGCCTGAGCTGGTATTACTTCTATGAACCAGTGAAAAAACATTTCAGTTCCTCCAACCAGTTCAGGAATTTCCGCACGATGTAACAGGTTTGCAATGCCACAGCCTGCTGAGCATATCCCGCGATCTTCTGGGATAATTCGACCTTCTGAAGATTTCTCTTGAATGTTTTTAACATGAATCCCTCAGCCGAAATCACCAACGGTATAATAATGACTTTCGACAATTGCCACATAGTCTCTTCAGTTCTATTGCCAAGTTCTCGTACTTCATTATTTTTTTGTACTCCTTTCTTCCGATGTTATGAGTCAATGGTACTGCCACATCAATTATCACCCCATACTTCTGATCCTTCTCAATGAACACAAGGTCCGGTCTATTGTAGTCCACTGTTCTATCTGTTGTTATGGGTATCTCCCAATAGAGAACCGCAGCTTCCGTTTCCAACACTGTTGCAGGTTGATACTTATAATATGGCGGACAAGTATCCATTAAACCATGCCTAAGAGCTAACTGCTGGTGAACAATTTTTGCCACTTGGTTGTGTCGGCCCAGATATGCGTTGTCGGCAAGAATTCGACAACCGGCGATTACATGTTCAATAGACTCGCCAACTGCTTTTGTCCTTCACGTTAAGCTTCATACACTGTTTCTGGTAGTTGCGAGTTCTTATAACTCGATCTTGGAAAGTCGTCAGCTTCAGGATACAATTGTCCCGCATTCAAACACGACAAGTAGCTAATTTATCGACATTTTTCCCCTCAAGGTGTTTGGGAAATCGGCCGTGCAAAGTCTCGAAAATATCTCGACATTAAAATGCCATAAAATTGAAATTCCAGCTGGAGCCATCTATTGATGAAGAGGGGGAAATCTGGCTGTCCAAACTATTGGGAGTATGTGTGAAGGTGTTACTGTCTTTGAACTGAAGAAAGTCTGAGATCCATCTATCCAGAAAATATGGCGGACCATCAAGACAGCGACGTATCCGAAACATCAAACGCGCTGACACGACCTGCTCATAGACACGAATCACCTCCCTCATACATCCCACCGTCGTTCCCTTCAATTTATGCATCCCAGAAAACACACGAGACATAAGCCTGGAAAAGACCGCATTTTAAATATTCCTACGTTTCGCCATACGTGACTTCGCCGTGCCACGTCTTGAGAGTATTGAATAATTCCGAAGCGTACTCCCATTCTAGACGTTTAAAATCGTCCTGTTTTATTCATATACAGTCGATTTTTCTTTGCGGCTGCCATAAAGTCGAAGATAAATTTCGGTTTAAGCGCCCGCATTTGAATTCGGCAAGTCTCCGGGCGGGGGTGGGCCGGTCCGTTTCGCGGAGGGGGTTCGCGCCAGGGCGACATTTGAGGTCTCTTAAGGGATGCGTTATCTATTTTTTTTCTCTTCAATTGTTTCATTGGATGAGGGAAAACCTGGAATTTCAATTTTATGGCGTTTTAATGTCGGGATAACTTCGAGACCAAAAGACGAGCCTTTATTGAACACTTGCCTCATCCCTTCTCGAAGACTTGTCTTGTGACACAGTCCCAAGTCGACATCCAGCTTAAGACTTTCGAAACCATCATTCAGAAATGAAAAACACGTCAATATCGATCGAAAACGGTCAATTTCAAAACGTTTTTTCGAGAATACCTCATGAAGGGTGTTTCAATAGAAGAACCATATACACTGCGCAAAAAATTAACGCACATTATGGAAATCTCAAATTTATTCTACAACTGAAGGTGTTCTCAATGATAATTATTTTTATCAGAATTATGCATGCATATGTTATCCACTTTCAACGTTTTTCTTCAATACAGATGTTTTCTCCCAGCACCCAGCAGGAATAAAAAAGATGATATTATCAGATTTTGAATGTATTGGCTCCATTCTAAAATCAGTTGTTCTCGATCAATTCTAGTGATCAATAGTTTTTCTTTCGTTTGATTTTCTACACTCGATCGCTATGCAACGCGAAACACGCAATTTGACCCAAGACGAATGTGCTTAAGCGGTAGTTTTGCGAGAAGAAGGGTGGACATACACAAGAATTGCAGAAAGGTTTGGAGTTTCCCATACAAGTGTGTCCAGAATGTTGCAGCGATTCAGGGAGACAGGTATGAATGTCCGAAGACCAGGACAGAGTAGACCACCGATTGAGCAGGTTTGGGACAACCTCAATAGAAGGCTGAGAAGTTCAGAAAATCATCCAGCTACTCTTAATGACTTACGATCCAACTCGGAGAAATCTGGGAAGGATTAGATCAGATCATTTTAAGATCACTCATTTTGAGTATGAACCGTCGTTGCCGAGCTGTAATTAACGCAAGGGGTGGAAATACCAAGTATTAAATCACTTATCAGCATTACAGTATTTTGAAAATTGTTCATTTCTCTTCTTTCACATAAGATTCGGTGAAATCCCGAAATTGTCTTCCATTTAATGTGTCTTGTTTCGTTCAAAACCTTCCCGAGAGAACATAAAAAATAAGTTATAAAGTCAATGTAGAGTTAACTTTCATTAAAATTGAGATTTTCAGAATGTGCGTTAATTTTTTTGCGCTGTGTAGATGAGATTCTTTTCAGAGCCACGGCGGCCATGTGGTGCAAAAGACTCTTCGGAAAGACATGGGGCGTTAAACCAAAAATGGTACTGTGGTTATACAAAGCTGTGCAGCCGGTTGCAGAAACTACAAATGCTGGCCTGTATTGGTGTCACGGGAGCTATGCGCTGCACAGCTCCTACAGCAGCGCTTGATACTTGATTTGCCTCCTTTACATCTACATGTGAGGAAATGGAGCCTGCTGGATGCAATAAGAACATCCCTTAACGGGTAGCACCTCCCCTTAAGTTCTGGTCGATTTTGACGTATCCAAAACGTCTTGAACCAAGCTTTGACATATGATACACAAACTGAAATACAGAAATTCAGAATTAAGATAACGCAGTTTCGCTGTCATTAAATTCTTTCTCACATCTCCTAGAAACTTTCTGATATCCAGGTATCATCCCCTAGTTTTCCTGTTTCGCCAAGGCTTACAAACTGAACCGTGGTACACAAATAAAGGGAACATAAACACAGGCTTCTATCCGGCAATATCCGACAAATATAAATTTGTTTCCTATAAATTATTTAACTTGGGGACCGGAAGGTTAATCTCTTGATAATAGTGAATCTGCTGAACCGAATGAGGGCTCAGGAGTTGCGAATGTGTTGATTAAAGGCTCCGATGTAGGTTGTTGTCGGTGATTTAGCACTGATAAAGGTGGATTTATGACGATTTGATAAATATTTCCTATTATTCCACACCCCTGGAAGGTTTATTTGTTATTGTATTAGTTCAAAAAAATATCGAAAGGGATTCAGATGAGATTATTACTGAAATTGATCGAAATGCTGAACTTAAGGGTTTCCCAATAGCCCGCTATTTCGGTAAATGTAATTTTTCGACATTTGACAAGTAAAATTACGCCATTAACAAAAATGGAACGATACACGATTCAACAACGCATTGAAATTATTAAAATTCACCATAAAAATGGTGACAATTTGGCAGAGACGGTTCGTAAAACTCGAACATTTCTGGGTCGTCTTGAATCACCTTGTCGAACCGCAATACAGAAATTGGTGGAAAAATTTGAGCTGTTGAGACAAATTAGTGATGCGAAGAATGAAAACCGTGCACGTCGTTCAAGAACATCCTGGAATAATGCTTTGTAGACGAAAGTGTTGAAGAAATCCCAGGTTTGTCCATTCCTCGTCGTTCTTTGGAATAAGGCATTCCACAAACGTCAATACACAGTATTTTGCATAAAGATCTGGGTCTTAAGGCTCCTTTAGTTCAATTAACACAAGAACTCAAGCTGGCCGATCATCAACAACGCTGATTGAGTCCTCAAAATGCATGAAAAGGATCCGGAATTTGATCGAAAAATCATCTCGAGTGATGGAGCCCATTTCCACCTCGGTGGCTTCTTCAACAAGCAAAATTGTCGCATCTGGGCCTCGGAAAACTCAGGAGTTATTGTTGAAAAGTCTCTCTATCCTCAACGTGTGACAATTTTGTGCGGTTTATGGTCTGGCGGTGTCATTGGACCCAACCTTTTTCGAGAATGTGGCTGGAGCAGCAGTTACGGTGAATACACTGCGCAAAAAAATTAACGCACATTCTGAAGATCTCAATTTTAATGAAAGTTAACTCTACATTGACTTCATAACTTATTTTTTATGTTCTCTCGGGAAGGTTTCGAACGAAACAAGACACATTAAATGGAAAAAAAATTCAGGATTTCACTGAATTTTATGTAAAAGAAGAGAAATGAACAATTTTCAAAATACTGAAATGCTGATAAGTGATTTAATACTTGGTATTTCCACCCCTTGCGTTAATTACAGCTCGGCAACGACGGTTCATAATCAAAATGAGTGATCTTAAAATGTTCTGATCTAATCCTTCCCAGATTTCTCCGAGTTGGATTCCTAAGTCATTAAGAGTAGCTGGATGATTTTCTGAACTTCTCAGTCTTCTATTGAGGTTGTCCCAAACCTGCTCAATCGGATTGAGATCTGGACTTCTTGCTGGCCATTCCATTCGAGAGACTTCAACCTTTTCAAAGTACTCCTGAACGATGCGCGCACGATGGGGTCTGGCATTATCGTCCATAAAAATGAAATTTTCACCAATGTATGGGGAAAATGGCACTACATGCTCTTCAAGAATGTTCCTTATTTACTTATCAGTATTCATAGCTCCATTATCAACGACCACTAGGTCTGTGCGAGCAGTCAAAGATATTCCACCCCATACCATAATCGATCCTCCCCCGAAACCAGTTATATTCAGGAAATTGCACTGAGCATATCTTCCATGTGGACGTCTGTATACAAGGGAACGTCGATCACAATGGTAGAGGCAGAATCTAGACTCATCTGTGAAGAGAACTCTTTCCCAATCGGCCTCTTCCCAATGGATATGCTCTCTCGCAAAATCCAAACGCGCCCTTCGATGGGCTGGGGTGAGAGCTGGGCCTCTTGTCGCGACACGAGGCCTTAAATCATATTCTCTGAGGCGATTTCTTATTGTCTGAGTGCTAATTTGCACCTCATTAGTTTGCTCAAGCTGATTTTGAAGGAGGCGAGCGGTTGCAAACCGTTGTCTCAACTTAGAAACTCTCAAGAAACGTTCTTGAATGGCAGTTGTTACCCGTGCTCTACCCTGTCCTGGTCTTCGGACATTCATACCTGTCTCCCTGAATCGCTGCAACATTCTGGACACACTTGTATAGGAAACTCCAAACCTTTCTGCAATTCTTGTGTATGTCCACCCTTCTTCTCGCAAAACTACCGCTTGGGTACATTCCTCTTGGGTCAAATTGCGTGTTTCGCGTTGCATAGCGATCGAGTGTATAAAATCAAACGAAAGAAAAACTATTGATCACTAGAATTGATCGAGAACAACTGATTTTAGAATGGAGCCAATACATTCAAAATCTGATAATATCTTTTTTTATTCCTGCTGGGATAAAACATCTGTATTGAAGAAAAACGTTGAAAGTGGAAATTACATGCATGCATAATTCTGATAAAAATAATTATCATTGAGAACACCTTCAGTTGTAGAATAAATTTGAGATTTCCATAATGTGCGTTAATTTTTTTGCGAAGTGTAGTTTGGGCAAAGAATGTCAAGGACCAGCGAATTATAGGAGGAAGAAGGATTTAACCTCCTTGGAGCCCTCTTAGATACTAAAGTTTAGTGGAGCTTTGGAGCTATAGAGCGCCGTTGGCAAAACAGTTCTGATGGAGGGCACAATAGACCTTGAGGTCGCAGTGGAAAACCTCACCAAATTAAACTAATATTTGGTGGTTCTCAAGACATTGTTGCTTATTCAAGGAGCTGTAATAACTCCAGAAGATACGGCCTCCTGGCCAAAATTAAAGAAAAATGGTATCTCGAAAATCTGTGGCCAAATATTTTTTATATTAATTTCGGCACACAGAAAAACGACATATCACGACTCGAAAGCTTTCTATCGCAACTGTTATGAGACCACAATGACAGTTTGTCGAAGCCTGCAGTATCGGAGTCATGAATTCCAAGTGTCACTGCCCCAGCCCCAGACAATCCGTTTCCCTCCCAGATATCTTTTTCGCATTTCCCCACACGATCGGGCAATTCGAAACACGCCAGCGAATGGACCGCAACAAGAAGTCCATTTCCCGAAACGAATGGAGGAAATAATCAGCGCCTTCGATCTGAATGACAAACACGACCTTCTCTTCCTCCCCCTACCCCCGATAAGGAGGTTCCGAAAACGGATATGGCGAAGATACTTCCGGCAGTCGCCTCTGGATACGCGGTAATGGATTGCCTATCTGCGAATATGCAACAACAATTCGCGATTGAAACTTGAGATTGGCGACTGTTAGGGCTCTTGAGGTTGATAATGTAAAGACGGAAAGGAAGTTCGAGGAGTATTTGTATATTGGATGTTTCCAAGACTCGGAGTGCCCCGAGCGGCTATTCGATCTGACGTATGAAGGCTAGAAACCGTCCACTGATGGCTGTTGGAATCTCTTCTGAAGGGTATTCAAATCAGAAACTTATTTTATGATGGAGCAGCTACGAGGATGTATTGATATCTAGTTAGCCTAGACCAGTTCCATGCTTAAACAAAATATTGCGATACCATATCAACGAACAATAACTTATTAGAAGTGTCAGTGTAGAGTTCGACGTCAAAAAAGTAAACCAGAGTTACACAATAAATTAAAAAAAAAGATGTCCACCGAAATTGTAAAAATTGAAAAATTGCAGTAACGAGCCATCACCGAGTACCTGATTTAAAAGGGTTAAGAAGTAAGCAAACTTACGAAGATATGCTTAATACCCTCGGTGATCAATGTCCTTCGACCGTGAAAAATTCGACTGCAAGCTTCAAAAGAGGTAAATATTCCATTGAAGATGATGACCGATCGGGAAGGCCAGTTTCTGTGTCAGTCCCCGAAAATATCGATGCAGTCCATGACATGATTTTATCAGAACGTCGAATTGGGCTAAAACGAATATCTGAAGCCCTGAAGATTTCATACGAACGCGTTCATCATATAGTTCTCGTCAATTTGGACATGAGAAAAATTTCTGCAAAATGGATCCCCATATGTTTGAATGTTGACCAAAACGTGCAAGGGTAGAAGCATCGCGTTCCATTTGTGCTGGATTTGAAAACGATGTAGACTTCTTAAACCGAATTGTTACTATAAGATTAGCCTTGGATACATTTCTACGATCCAGAAACAAAGCAACAATCGATGGAATGGCGACACTCTGGTTCTCCAAGACCTAAGGATTTTCGTGTCCTATATAAAATCGCTGGAAAAGTTCTTACTCCAGTTTTTTGGGATTGCCATGGAGAAATCATAATTGATTTTTTGGATAAGGGTAGAACAATAACTGGAGATTACTATTCGACATTACTGAACACTCTACGTGAAAAAATTAAAGAGAAAAGACGCGGAAAGCTATCCAAAGGTATTTTGTTTTTACAGGACAACGCTCCAGTACACAAATCTCATGTTGCCATGCAAAAAATTCGTGATTTAGGGTTCAAATTACTAGAACACCCCCCTCCTTCACCAGATTTGGCTCCGTCCGACTATCATCTCTTTCCTCAACTGAAAAAAGTTTAAAAGGTCGTGAATTTTCTTCCAACGAGGAGGTAATAAAAGCTGTGGAGTACTGGTTTTCAGAGCAAGAAGAAACTTTTTTTTAAAGGTCTAGAGGCGTTGCAGGTTCGCTGTAGTAATGAATGTATTCAATTAAGAGGAGAATATGTTGAGTAATAAAATAAACTGCTCCACATGAGTATATTGACTGAAATTGCAAAAAAAATATAGTTAAAATAAGATTTTTGGGATGAAAATTCATATCAATATGATTTCAAGTTGCAAATTAATTTTAGCCTGTAGGTCTGCAGCGTATACAGGGTAGGGTGATTAAGAAAAATCGAGTAAAATCTCGAAATTTTATTCCCAGAGAATTCAAGCATTTCAAGGCTATCAATACAATGCATGGCCTCCACGGGCATCAATAACAGCTTGACATCTTCTTTGCATACTACACACGAGGTTGTTGAGCATTTCTTGAGGAATTTGGTTCCATAAACGGGGCAGAAGCTCTCTCAGATCATATAAGGATTCTGGGGTAGGTTGATGATTATCTAATCTTCTTTGGAGCATATCCCATGCATGTTCTATGCAATTCAAATCTGGTGAGTGCGGAGGTATTGGTAAATGTGGAATACCAAGCTCCTCGCGCAGATTCTCAACTATTGCTGCTCGATGCGGTCCAGCGTTATCGTCTGGAAATTGAAAAGTTTCACCAATAGCAGCGTGAAAATTTGGCACAACATTGTCGATGACATGCTTCCTATAGTGTGAGGCGGTCATATTCCCAGGACAAATGTGTAGATCTGTGTGCCCGTTGAAACATATCCCGGCCCATAAAATAACACTACCCCCTCGGAATGTATGAACTTCTTGGACATAGCGACAATTACGGGGTATGCGTGGGATTGTCCATACCCTTATCCTTCGAGAATCTGAAAATCGTCCATATCTGGATTCATCGGTGAAAAGGACACTACGCCATTGATCGTTCCAATTGGTATGTTGCCTTGCCCATTCCAGTCTTTGACGCTTATGCTCACGTGTTAATGGAACTCCTTTCAATGGACGTCTAGAACCCAAATTCACCTCTCTCAAACGTCGTCTGATGGTTTCGATGGAAACTTGGACCCCATCTGCATTTTAAAGAGTATTCCGTAGCATTCTACACGTAGATGTAGGGTTTCTTATCGCCGAAACGGTGATGAAACGATCCTGAGCAGGTGTTGTTTTTCGTCGCCCACCAAGCCTTGGTCTTTCCAACACGGAACCTGTCTCCCTGAACCTATTCCAAAGTCGAGATATCACACTTTGGCTGACTTGGAACCTTTCCGCTACAACAACCTGAGTTAGGCCACCCTGTAGCATTCCGATAGCCCTGTTAGCCTCAGCGTTTGTTAATTTACGTCTTGGCATTTTCATAAAACTCGTTTCAAATCGAAGCCGTTGATGAACTGACTTCATTTCAAAATAAGAACATTCATGAAGCATATGCAAAGAACCAAACTTCAGAAAAAGGCGACCAGATTGACGAAATGTCTCATACTGATTTTAATTGTATCGATTCAAGTTGTTATTGAGTTTTACATGATTTTACAGCGATTTTCTCGAAGATAACATACTTTTAAAAACGATTGAATACGATATCCCTAACTCTTGTGGAGCAGTATATCTTGACATTGAAATTCTGTTTGGTTATATAGTAGATACTAAGATACTAAAAGAATCAAGTTCTCCTTGGCAAACCCAAACAATCTTTGAGCAACCGACAAGAAAAAAACTTCTCTCCGAAAGTTCCCCGGTACTCTTTCCCGAATTTCGACACCCTGTATCCCTCCAACCGCCATCCCCCCAAAAGCCCCATCCATCCACCAATCGATACCCCTCAACAATTCCGGACAAAATAACGAAACACTCAAACAAACCGAATCTTCTCGGAGAGCGGAGAGCCCATAATCTGAATATGAATCGTATTCCGTAAAACTAATATTAAAACCTCCGGATCTCGGACCTGCTACACGTCATCAGGACCTCCTCGTCGCGCGCGTGCACAGAGGCGCGAGCGCGGGACAGAGAGAGGGAATCGCGCCGATGTAAAAACAAAAGACGAACGACGCGACGGAGGCGACTGATCTGGATCGTCTATAAAGCATAAGAGCGTGTACGGATTTAATAACTTGTGAATATTCATCCGATGCTAGACGGCCCTGCATCTGATGGAAATCGGTGTAAGGGAGGTGGATTGGGAACTGGAAAGTCGTCAGTTTGACAAGAAGAAAAAAATTAGTTGATGAGACATTTGGGTCAGCAACTCCAACCCTTGCAGGTCTATGGTGGTCCCTTTCAACCATTAAATGACCTGCCTTAACTTCATGTCGTTGTTTAGCTTCAGCAATAATTCCTACATTGGCTCACCTAAAGCATACTGGAACAGAAGTATATCAGCGCAGCCAAATAATTTTTATTCTCTTCGTTTCTCTACACTTTTCTGTACTAATATGTGAATTTTCAGTTTGATATAATTTCATTTCACAGAGTTTTAGAATATCAAACAAACTTAGTGCGATTTTGGAGCTGGTTCGTCAAGGTCGTCGTCCAGGAAGTGGTAGAAAACGCACTGTCAATGCACCTAGCAAACGCAACATCGTCAAGAAGCGAGTCAATCGAAATCCGAGTGTTTCCATGAGGAAAATAGCCTATGAGACCGGTATCAACCGCGAGTCAGTCCGTCAAATCGCCAAAAGTGAGCTCAACCTCAAGCCATACAAGCTCCAAAAAGTTCAACTACTCACGGAGGAAAACAAGCGCGTACGACTCCAAAGGTGCCGCCAAGTCCTTCGTCTCGCCGCCGGTCAGCAATGGGAGCGAATTCTCTTCGCAGACGAGAAGCTTTTCACCGTAGAACAATCCCACAACCACCAAAACGACAGAGTCTGGTCCGTAGAGGCTCCCGGTACATCGGCCATCGTCGAACACCGTCAAAATCCGCAATCCGTCATGGTCTGGGGCGGAATTTGCGGCAGTGGTAGTAGTGGCCGTAGTACTTCCGTGGGCCAAGCAGCACTTCGAAGATACGCATTGGATCTTTCAACAGGACTCCGCTCCGGCTCACACAGCGGAAATGACGCAAGAATGGTGTAAGACCCATTTTCCTTGTTTCATCTCATCTGCAGAATGGCCGCCCTACTCACCGGATCTCAACCCAATGGACTCCAGCGTGTGGTCGATTTTGGAGCATAGGGCTTGTGCTAAAAAACACAAAAATTTGGAGTCGCTGAATCAATCTCTGCGCCGGGAATGGAACCGATTAACGCTCGAGGAGCTGCGGCCCATTGCCGAAAATTTCAAGAAGCGTCTGAAGCTGTGTATCGCCGCCAAAGGAAGCCACTTCGAAACGGCTTAAATATATTATTAACAAATGTTCAAGCTATTATTATTTGTTGTTGTTTTATTCAATTTCTTCTGTTTAATAAAGTTAAATGAAAAAGAGTTTGTCCGAGGTTTTTCTTGTCACACTGTATTATATAGGTCTTACTCGATAGAGTTCAAAGGCTTGCTTGTGTGTGCATCACAGGTGCTATGAGAACCAACTAGGCCCAACTAGGGCGCTTGAGATCATCACAGACCCCACACCTCTACATCTAGTGATTGATAGGGTAGTCCATCCTCAGAATATCCAAAAAAAGGAACAGGCAAGGAGAGAATCAGGAATCAGAGAGTTTGTTCCTTTTTGAATGACTACATCATCTGCAAACCTTCCTACTCCTAGTGATGTAATGATCAAGGTATTAAGCATTGAGAAAAACTTCAGTACAATGCTAAGCAAGGGAGAGGATTGGTAATGGGAATACACCCACTATAATCTCAATGAAAATACAATAATATGGTATACAGATATGGCTCTTAAACCGCTACAGGAGCTGGCGCTGGGATTTATGGGACAGGTACCAAGTGTGCACTATCGCTAGGCTCCTGTACAAGCGTCCTTCAAACGGAAATACTTGCAATCGGAAGATGTCTAGATATAAATCTAGAAAGAAACTATTAAAAATGCGATATAGCTATTCATACAGATAGTCAAGCTGCCGTTAAAGCACTGAGCTCCTGTGTCATCGATTCAAAGCTGATTTGGGAGTACCGAAACAAACTCAATGAGGTAGGCAGGGAGAATAAGGTCTTTTTAATATAGGTTCCCGGTCATTGGGGAATAGTAGGAAACGAAGAAGCCAATACACTTGCAAGAAAGAGCACACAAGCGCCACTCACTGACCCAGAACCCTTCTGTGCTATAGAAAAATGCACCTTTATGAAGGAGTTTATGGTGAAGGGGAAAACCAAAAGGTTATTCGTGGAAAAGATGGTGCACTAACCCTAAATACGGAGAGAGGTTCCTTCAACTGATCCGGGAGTGCTGTTGTAATACCATGAAGCAACTGGCCAGAAGCAATAAGGTGACTCTACTATGGGTGCCAAGGCATTGTGGTGTTGAAGGAAATGAAAAATCCAATGAGCTTGCAGAAAGTGCATCAAAGTTTACACCTGCAGGACCTGAGCCTTTCAGTGGGCTTGGAAAACACGAATATGAGGCAGAGGTTCAACAATGGTGGTAAGACAGGAGAACCCTCTGGAGAAACTCTCCTGGACTCACTCAGCCGACTAAATTCGTGATGATTTCACAGACCTATACAAGTAAGCTCCTAAAGCTGTCACGAGCTGAGCTTCGGGTGATGGTAGGCCTGCTGACGAGGCACTGTCGGTACAAGTATCATTTTTACAGCATGGGAAAGTCAGCAAATGAGATTTGTAGGCTTAGCTAGCTGGCCTAAAAAGCATTCATATAGAGAGAACTTCCTTCATCCTTCTTGTCAGAGCAATTTCAAGACACATGCCTTGCAAGATCCATTGTTCTCATTTCCATCTTGAGCTAGCAATACTCTACCAGTATATCTATGTTCTAAAGTTACTCAGCAAGTCTGGCGTAAACAGATATCTTCCTGCTTGACTCTGCCCTGGAGTTTTCTTCAACGATCTTGTAATACGTAAGAGTGCCGTGTCTTAGTCTTGAGTGTTCTGCTTGACCACTTTTTTAAAATTGTGGAAGCATACGGAGACAGCCGTCATATTCCAATTCTGCCGAATGTCAACACCATATGACCTTTGTGAGGAATAGTCGGTCAAAACCTGAGGGACACTGAAGATCCACCCCACATTCCGGAGGCATCTTCCGTACCCGAAGGACAGTGCCTTCGGGATGACGGGGAAGAGTTGGAGAAATCGAATGTCTCCATGACTACGCCTAAATTAAGTCATCAATGAATCATTGTCGATGCAGATCGAGCAGGCTGAAAGGCTTCTAGGATCGACGAGAGTGGAGGGGGTGTGTGTGATGGTTAGAATAAATTATAAATGTCGCCAGGCGACGATGTGTTCGTTGCGTTAATTTGGAGAAGGGATGGAGGGTCAGTTTTTCGTCGACAGCAGCTACGTCAGATTCCGTTGCTGAGAGGAAACTATCAAACTTATATGACAGGTGGAGGACTATTGGAAATTAGTTTTCCGATTAAATTAGTTCGAAATGGATCCAATGGCAACGCTGTGTATTATTTTTTGACATTTGTTATGTCATTTGTGTTCAGTAGGTTATTCCATTTGATCATGGGAAGATAAATGCTCCCGCAAAGTTGAGAAATTGTTGAATTGTTCAATCAAAATCAGTGCTCATTTGTGAATGATGACAGAAATTTAAGAAGAATTCATACATGACATTATTCAAGTAATCGACTCGCTATTCGTAGTATTGTAGACAAATTCTGGAGGGAAATTACTAAAATTGATACAAGAGTACCACTAGGACAAAGGAATGCACGTACACGATTTCTGCGTATCCAGCTCACTTCCTCACCTCCCAGTAAACGGCAAAAGCTGGCCTCGCACTTCCTTGTCTAGCGCAAAAGTGGTACTGATATATCAGTCTATAATAATAGTACAGGGGGTTCGTTTGAAGCGGTATAAGAATTGGGTCAGTTTGTTATAATGGTAACGCCTTCATATTATCAACTTGAATCGATCCAATAAAAATCAGTATGAAACATTTCGTCAATCTGGTCGCCTTTTTTCTGAAGTTTGGTTCTTTGCATATGCTTCATGAATGTTCTTATTTTGAAATGAAGTCAGTTTATCAACGGCTTCGATTTGAAACGAGTTTTCTGAAATTGTCAAGACGTAAATTAACAAACGCTGAGGCTAATAGGGCTATCGGAATGCTACAGGGTGGCCTAACTCAGGTTGTTGTAGCGGAAAGGCTCAAAGTTAGCCAAAGTGTGATATCTCGACTTTGGAATAGGTTCAGGGAGACAGGTTCCGTGTTGGAAAGGCTTGGTGGGCGACGAAAAACAACACCTGCTCAGGATCGTTTCATCACCGTTTCGGCGAAAAGAAACCCTACATCTACGTGTAGAATGCTACGGAATACTCTTCAAAATACAGAAACCATCAGACGACGTTTGAGAGAGGTTAATCTAGGTTCTAGACGTTCATTAAGAGGAGTTCCATTAACACGTGACCATAAGCGTCAAAGACTGGAATGGGCAAGGCAACATATCAATTGGAACGATCAATGGCGTAGTATCCTTTTCACTGATGAATCCAGATTTGGACGATTTTCAGATTCTCGAAGAATAAGGGTATGGACAATCCCACGCATACCCCGTAATCGTCGCTTTGTCCAGGAAGTCCATCTATTCCGAGGGGGAAGTGTTATGGTATGGGCCGGGATATGTTCCAACGGGCGCACAGATCTACACATTTGTCCTGGGAATATGACGGCCTTTCACTAGAGGGGGCATGTCATTGACAATGTTGTGCCAAATTTTCACGCTGCTATTGGTGAAACTTTTCAATTTCTAGACGATAACGCTAGACCGCACCGTGCAGCCATAGTTGAGAATGCGCGCGAGGAGCTTGGTATTCCACATTTACCAATACCTCCGCACTCACCAGATTTAAATTGCAGAGAACATGCTCCAAAGAAGATTAGATAATCATCAACCTACCTCAGAATCCTTAAATGATTTGAGATAGCTTCTGCCCCGTTTATATGGAACCAAATTCCTCAAGAAATGTTCAACAACCTCGTGTGTAGTAAGTATGCAAAGAAGATGTCAAGCTGTTATTGATGCCCGTGTGGGCCATACAATATATTGATATTCTTGAAATGCTTGATTTCTCTGGGGATAACATTTCGTTATTTTACTCGATTTTTCCTAACCACCCTATATACGCTGCAGACCTACAGGCTAAAATTAATTTGCAACTTGAAATCATATTAACATGAATTTTCATCGCAAAAATCTTATTTTAACTATATTTTTTGCAATTTGAGTATAATGGTAACCCTTCATATTATTTCATCGTTTAGTGCCAAATTAGTACATATTTCTATTTATTGGCATCGAAAGTTTTCTTAATTGACCCGGCGTTGCCGACATACAGGGTGTCCCTGTGTGACTGATTTTAAACATAAATGCCTAGCTTATTAATTGCTCCAAAGAGAATGGATTTTCACTAGTTTCACTAGTTTATCAAGGAGATTTTTTTAGGCTGGCATTTCATCTCATCAACACAGGGTGTTTTACTAATGTTGGTCAAATTCAAAGGGGAAAATATGAATTATTTTAAATGAAACACCCTATAATTTTTGATCTCATTCGAAAGAGCAATCATTCTCCTTTCCAAAAATGTATAGTTTTTTATCTTCTGTTTCATTAACAACGAAGATATTCGATGTTTCATTTAGTAGTACAATATTTTTAATTAGTAGTTTTATATGAACGCATTTTGATGCTCTTCCGAATGAGATAAAAAATTATAGGGTGTTCCATTTAAAATATCTAATACATATTCTTCCCTTTGAATTTGACCAACATCATTAAAACACCCTGTGTTGATGAGATGAAATGCCAGCCAAGCCTAAAAAAGCTCTTTGATAAACTAGTGAAAACCCCATCTCTTTGGAGCAATTAATAAGCTGGGCATTTATGTTTAAAATCAGTCATTCTTATTTGGTACACCCTGTATCACGAAAAAATCAAGAAAAAATGGAAGATAATTTATCAGTGATATAAACTTCAATATTCTCAATTATCTGATTAATGGGTGTTTCGAATCTGATGATATTATGAAAAGCGATTTCCTTGTGTAGGATGTCCTGAACAAAGTCCAAAAATTGAAGAATTTCAACAAGAATGCTCATTTTTTTCAAATGGCTTCAAATTACTTTTTATACGCATACTCTAAAATGTTCAGTTTTCGAGTAAGATAGATCTTCATCAGTGGAAGTAAATCTCTACTAATATTATAAAGAGAAAAGATTTGTATTTTTGTGTGTTTAATACGAATAGGCTCAAAAACTACTGGACCGATTTCAGGAATTCTTTCACCCGTAGGAAGCTACATTGTCCCTGAGTGACATAGGCTATACTTTTCACCCAAAAAATTAAGGATAGGTACCTACAATAACTTCAATAATTACAAAAAAATCAGCCATAATCAGCTATTTTCACGTGCACTGCAAAAACCGTAATGGCCGTTTGCACCGTTTCACTGCTAAGCATGGTTAAACTAACCGATGTTAAATATTTAAACGTTGTTTAGGGCGTTGCCGATTGCACCGTCGAATCTGAATCGTTGTTTAGTTTAATCGTCGATAGGTTTGGCAATGTCGCTAACGTTATAAGAAATTCATAGAATTATGAATAAATATATTGAATATTGTGGAAAAATTTGATGTTTCGAATTCCTATGACAGTACATTTCTAGCTTTCACATCTTTGCAATGAAAAATTTGATACTGGTGTTGAAAGTGATTGGGATAATGGAAAGCAAAGTATTGAAAAGATTTCCAATGCGAGAAAGCGTAAATATGAAGGTAGTACCACACACTGCTAGTGTAATATATCACATATGTACTTTTAGGTGTCTCTCAGAATACAACATCCAACAATAGTGAAGGCTCTCACCAGAACAGACTTCGCAGAAAAATATAGTCTACTCATTGATAGAAGGTTGGCTCTCATTGACAAACAAGAAGAAAAAGTCAATGAGGAAATCCTCGCTATTCTAGAGGAAAGTGTGGCAAAAGCCCGAATATTTCATTCATATATAGAAATAAGGGAAGAACAGTTGAAAAAACTGAAACAAATTAAAAATGTGTAAAATCTACTCTCATTCCATTTTATAATGATGTATTTCAAGAAAAAATAAAAATAGCTATGTTCATTTCAGTATAGTACTTTTTATCCATGCTCTCAAAATAGTTACTTCTTCGGTAAAATCTTAGAGGGAAACCAAATTCAATTATGTCTAGAACTTTATGCAATTGCGCGAGTAAATCTGAATATTCAAATCTTCCACTGTCAATCGTTTTTGACATTAATCGAGCTCTAAACGAGCAAATTTCTGTGTTTAGTTTAAACGATGTTAGATGGCCATTTAATCATTCGTTAGGAACGGTGCAACCCGATTAGAGAATAAAACGTTGTTTATGAATTTAATCATTGTTTTGACAAACGGTGCAAACGGGCATAAGACTTACGTGGATACAATGTATGACGAAAATTTTTTGACAGTTCTAACAACAAATCCAATTTTATGATTTTGTATCATATGGAAACATTTCAGCCAATCGTGTCAACATTACATCGAAAACTACATCCAATGCAATTTTCAAACCCAATGATAACACGATAGTCTGGCAACATCAATCCAAACAAATTTCAAAATGTCACGTTTTGGTACTGTTAAAAATATAAATGAGCTTATCAAAGAAAACATTCCCATCAATACTTCCAAATATATTTGGGGAATATTTGTGGAATTTTGCTACGAACGATCATACGAATTGAATGAACGCAGAAGCTTGGAAGAATTGGCGTTTATACTCAAAGATTGGGCTGTCAATATGAGAAAAAAAGACGGAACAGAATTCAAAGAAGCAACGGTAAAGACAATGTGGAATGTTTCGAGCAAACTCTTACAAGAGAAGTATTATAAGGACTACAACATTATGATTGACCCGTTTAATAATATAATATTTAAACCAGCCCGAGATGCCCGCGATGCAATCAGAAAAAAATTGCAAGCATACCCAAGTAAACGTAAATCCAGTTCAGTTTCGTTAAATTTGTCTGAAGTTAACAGAATAATATTGCTATGGGATGAAAATACTCCTGAAGGTCTTATGCGTAAATTTTATCATATTGCTGCAGTAGAACTAGCGTGGCGAGGAGGAGAGGCAGTTGCTTGTTTGGTGAATTTTTTTCAAATCGAGAAAAATAACGATGGTTCTCCAACAAATCGCATTGAATACAATCCGGTATTCAGTAAAACGTGCCAAAGTGGTTCTAAAAGCTGTACAAGTAGTAAATGATTGGTTTCCAATATTGAGAGACAAAGCTGCCCTGTACGTCTTTTTCATAAACTAATAATAATAATAATAATAATAATAAATTTTATTGATCCTTTAAGACAAATCAATGTATAGGACATGTCATCAGAAAGAAAGAAGAAATACATTAGCTTACAATTATGACATCATTGAGATACTCATTTACATTATAATAACATCTACTTAACATTAACTTTTTAACAACTTTTTTGAATTTGCTAGAATCAAGAGCTCGAATATTGTGGGGCAAATGGTTATAAAGTTTGATGCACTGATAAGAAGGAGACATCTCAAACCTAGTTGTCCTATGCTTAGGCACAAACAATGTTCTTTCACTTCTGGTGCCATAGTTATGAAAACTAGACAACCGAACAATACGTTCCTCATTTTCTTTTACATGTACAAGACACTTGAGAATGAAAATGGATGATAAAGTCAGAACATTATTTTCCATGAATATGGGTCTACAGGACGAACGTGGAGGTATACTGAATATCATCCGTAAAATACGTTTTTGTATTATGAAAGCTCTCCCAACGTCTGAACTGTTTCCCCATAGTAGAATATTGTACGTTAAGTGACTATAAACCAAGCTGTAGTAGACATTCATGAGTGATTCAGAGGGAAGTGAGTTTTTCACCCTATTTATAGCATAGTAAGAACTGTTCAATTTTTTGCACACAGAATCAATGTGCAAACCCCATTTTAAATTATTGTCCAGGTAAATGCCAAGAAATTTTGCACTATTTTTAGATAGGATAACACTATTTAAATGATGCAGCACCAGTACACGATCACACTGTCCAATTGTGAAGTAGATACATTCGGTTTTATTTATGTTTATCATTAAGTTGTTTTTATGACACCAGTTCACGAAACTTTCCAATAACAGTTGACATAGGGACTGAACTTCATCGAATGTTGAGGCCGAAATGATTACCGAAGCATCATCAGCAAAAAGACTCATCATAAATTTCCTTATCAGCGACGGAAAGCCTCTGCACGCAAGTAGATATTGGAACATCATTCTCAAATTAACGGGGAGGTCATTGATGAAAAGAAGGAATATAAGAGGCCCAAGGACTGATCCTTGAGGTACTCCAAGACTCAGATCGTGTTCGTCAGATAGACAGCTATCAACTTTCACAAAAATGGATCTTCCCTCGAGATAGCTTTGGAGCCAATCCAGAAATACACCTCGAAACCCCAAGTTGTAACACTTGTCTAGTATGAATCGAAATGTAAGACTATCGAATGCTCGTGAGAGGTCGAAAAATAAGGCTGCTACATGCAAACCTTTATCAAGGCATTCATACACATAACCAACAAAGGAAACCGCAGCTGTCTCCGTTGAACGACCTGATCTGAAACCATGCTGAGCATTATCGAGTATACCGAACTTGTCAAGATACTTGATCATACGGTTGAACACGACTCTTTCGAATACTTTAGAAAATACGCTCAGAATAGAAATTGGTCTGTAATTTGTGATGCTATTAATATCGTTTTTCTTAAAGATTGGAACAACTAGGGCTCTTTTCAGGATAGAGGGAAAGATGCCAGAACTGACAGAAAGATTAATACAATGAGTGAAATGCCCACAAATATCTGAGCTTATCAACTTTAGTATTTTAGCAGATATAGAATCAGCTCCTGCACATTTATTTTTCAGCATCTTAATTACATCAGCCACTTCGCACTCAATTACTGGATGGAAAAAAAATGTTGTGTTTGACATTACTGAAGAAGTGCATGAGGAAGATAAAGAGTTCCCATAGTATAGACGGAGGGTGGTTTCGGTTACTGTTGAGAAGTAAGTGGCAAAAATCTTTGCCAACTCCAGGGTATCATTGTACGAGACACCATCAACGAGAAGCTCAACACGCTTATCATTTCTGCCCCTTCGGCCAGTCAAGCTATTCACCATGGACCATACTGTTTTATTTTTATCATCCGATCTATTAATAAGGTCATTATGAAATCTTAATTTAGTATTTCTTAATAATGAGTTATACTCGCTTTTGGTTTTCTTGTACAAAGTATAAGTGCTGTGAGACTTTATATTCGAGTGTAACCAGTGCAGATTCAAAAGTTTACGTTTGGCCAGTACTACTTCTGGAGTTATCCAACTATTTGTTTTATGATTGTTAGTAGGCAATTTCACCAAAGGACAGCATAATTCAAATGTACTCTGAATCGCATCAACGAATGCTTGGAAACATTCATCGACGTCATTGATATTATAAATAACTTGGAAATCATAAATTGAGATATGGAATACAAAATTGTTAAGATTTTGTTGGCTCAAGTTTCTAACCAACCTTGAGCCACCCTGTGTATTCACATGAATTATACTATTGAATTCAACCAGGATAGCACGATGGTCACCCAAAAGAGGCTCAAAAACCTTCACACCGGAGTTAGATAGATTTGCACTTTTCATAACATAGTCCACTTTTGAAATAGATGTATGACCTGTAATGTCAGTGAATACCCTCGTAGGTTCATCAGACGAAATAGCCAAATCAAAACAATCCATCAAGTCTATAAGTAGCTTACGTTTATTACATTCAGTCTTCAGGTAATTGACGTTCAGGTCACCACACACAATGATACTGTCAACCAAATTCGAACAATAGTCTAGAGCATCTGATAATCTATCCAAAAAAACTTGGAAATCACCGGAACCCGGCCGATAAACACTAATAATACCAATCCGAGTGACTTTGGCCAACACAATAATTCCGCACATTTCACAATGCATCTGGTCGGAAAATTCAGACACATACAAAGATTTCGATTTAATTCCAGCTTTGAGATAAATCATATCAAAACGAGGCGAAAGAATTACCTCACCACGACTATTCTTGAAACCAAATCGATATTGGAAAAATGAAACTGACAAATGGTACGATAATGTACCTGTTGGAAGGAATACCATAAATAAATGGACTAAATATGCTGCCGAAGCAATTGGCTTGAATGTCAAAGACAAAAGGATAACGAATCATTCAAATAGATCAACAGCTGTCAGTCGATTAGCAAAAAGTGGTGTAGAGGAACAACAATTGCTGAAGGTCATAGCAATCAAAATTCTATCAAACCATACCTAAACCTCGATCAAGAACACCACAACAAGATAATAAATATTATGCGTGGAAATAAATCTTCTATACAAGAGAACAGCAACGAATCTAATGTTGAGTTGAATTTTCCAATTGCACTTTCACTAATTATACATACTTTCAATAAATAAATAAATGTTTTGATGTGTTGAGTTATACCTTTTTTCTGTCAAAAGATTTTCTGCCGAATATTCCTCGGACATTGATACATAATGCCGCTTAATTTTATAACCAATATCTCAAGCTCGTTGCTTGGAATGAACGAGCTTTCGATGGTCATAAAATAATCTCGTCTACTATCAAGGTCCTAGGGATATTACTACTGAAAATGTACCTCTTAAATAGTTCTACAAAAAAGTTCGCGATAGCATATATCTATCTCACAAGATTGACTTGCTATTACCTGTTTATGGTAATCAGATGTTTCCCAAAATTATGCACTATTAGGGAGTGCAAAATCATCCTCGAAATAGATGACCTTGAGTATGCTAGCGATAAAGAATTGTTCTAGTCGACAGTTTTGCAACAGCCTTTTTTTGGGCAAGGCCACGGCAAGGAATCCGTTTTTTTCTGATGTGCCCCACCACCTTCAATTGTCACGAGCCGCCACAGCAAATTAATGTTTTATATTTTATTTGACGTTCGTCAGTAACATCAGTTTCCACGGTCACTAATATCATGGATTGTTAGATCCATCCAAATATATTTTATATTCATATGAACATTTTCCGCAATATATCATTCATCAAAAATTCTGCAATATGATGGCAATATTTTGAATCAAACAACTTACAGTTAGTAGATATGCAGCCGGGTCAATTCTTCCTCGCTCAATCTCACCTCCAGCTCCAACATTTCCAGGTTTCCAGGCAAAGTAATCCGTCTGTAAGAAATCCCTCAACCAAAATCTCCAACCGGCGAATAAATCCGAAATTAGATATTCAATATGCAAAGAATTCGTCGAAACCACTCAAAGTTCCGGAATTAATACCGAAAATTGAAAGTGCAATATTCCCGATATTACTTTGAAAGTAAAATGAAGATGTCTTGTATCAATTACACGCTTCTTTGAGGCCTCGAAGATGGTTTTTACATAAAAAATTCACCCCCCAATCCGAACTCGCCGAGAGATGAAAGTTTTAAAAACGATTAGACGACCACTTATTGCGTATCCGTCGATAGAGGGATGAAAAAGTGGATGTTTTATCGCTTCTTTTCGATATCACCCCACTGGTTCAAGCTTCTCGAGAAAAATTAGGTTTCTACAGGGGGAATTCGAGAAGTCGACAAGAACTTTTATGTTACGTTATGTTTCGTATTCAATTTTAAATCTTGTACAGTTGATATTTTCACGAAAATTGTTTGGATTTCCTGGAAAATTAAGTAAAAGAAAATTTCCAAAATCAAACTTGAATAAGTCGAAATCAATCATTTTCAGATAACTTACAACGTTTCCGTGGTGTAGTGGTTATCACATCCGCCTAACACGCGGAAGGTCCCCGGTTCGATCCCGGGCGGAAACAACTTTTTTTTCAATTTTTAAATCAATAAATACTGTGAAATTCCGCTGAATTTGGATGCTAAATATGGTAAAGTCTGGTTAGATGGCCAGTGAATTTTGTTTTACGTCGAGGTAATATGCTTACATGAGAGCGATCAAGAAACAAATAGGTTATACAATTTCACAGCAGTTTGATACTAAATCCTACTGACCTACTATGAGAATATTTCAGACGAAACTTTCTGCAGGTACTGGATGTGAAAAAGCAGAAAGAATGAGATTAGTTGCGAATTTTCATTATTGCTCTCTTATCATGAAGGGTGGTATTTTGAACAGCCAGCTATTTCGGTAGATGTCACTTTCGAAGCTGTTATTGTTGAAAATTGATTTGGACATTGTTTACGTTCAACAAGACGGTGCTACGTGCCACACAAGCAAGGAAACCATTGATCTTTCACAGGAAAAGTTTTCGGACCGTGTTATCTCTCGAGGAGGTGATCACAATTGGCCACCGAGATCTTGTGATTTAACACCTTGCGACTTCTTCCTTCGAGGCCATGTGAAAGAGATCGTCTACGCCAAGAGCACAGCGTCGATTCAAGACCGCAAAGATGGAATTCGTGAGGCTATCGAGGACATAGGGCAGCCACATTGCGATTTGGTTATGGACAATTTCATGAAGAGGATATATGGTCCTGTAGTCTTAGTGGTCTTTTGGCTGATGTTATTTTTTTATACCCACTTCTTTATAATGAAATGAACATTCGATCATTGATCTTATAAAATGGAATTTCTCTTTGAATATCAGAATAACAACTCTTAATAGAAAACTATTTACATGTAGCTCAGTTGAAAAAACTATAAAAAAGTGAAAGTATTCGAATCTTTTTTATCAATCCACCTATCAAGATGAAAACTGAGTGACAATGCCAAAGCTGATCTGCCCAATATGCAAAAACATGGCGAACTCACCCGACTTTATCATAAATAATAAAAACAATGATGAAACTAAAACACCTATAAAATATTTGAGTGCAACTTTCGCACAAATCTGGTTGGTTCGGAAAATCTTGGCAGAATACAAATTACAGAACAACAGAAATTTTGATAAAGAATATGGCTACCTTCAGTGTTTTCAACTTTAAGAAGCGACAATACCTCTATTGGCTGGTATGCAGTATTTTGAGCGTCGCCTTTTCCATATAGCCTACTTCGATATTGAATAAAGCAGTTCTTTACGAAAAAAAGTAAATAACTCTTCAGGCACATTAGAAACCGATAAATCTCGAATTTCAAAATCGTTACTTAAATGAACAAAAAAGTTCAAGAATTGAAAAAATCAAATTTTCGAGCGCCTTTTCCTCTGAAATTATCCTTCAATTGATATATGAAGGACTAAACAAAATAGTTTATTTTGTTGATCCATCAAAACTCGATCCTTTAATGCTCATGTGATTTCGATATCTCTGCGTTCGAATGAAAATATGAGAAACCATGCCCAAATTAAAAAAAAACTCACTTTATTGTTGCATCTGAAGTCTTCCTCCACCTGAAAATTGAAATAATATAATTAGTTAGAGGCAAGATTTCTTATAAAAGTTGTATTGGTTAAGGTGGGCGTTCAATGCAGTGTCTTTTTATTTCGAGTTGCATTTGAAAATGGTTTAACTTTGAGAACTGAAATTTTGTGGGTAAACTCGAAAAGGATTGGAGTTCTCAATGAAATAATTTAAATCGATTTCAGTTCGAAATTTCATTTTTTTTCTTTCAAAAATAGAAGAAAATGAGCCAAATCATGCTTCTGTTTTATACCAAACGAAAGACCCATGAAAATATACTGCTCCACAAGATTTAGGGATATCGTATTCAATCGTTTTTAAAAGTATGCTCTCTTCGAGAAAATCGCTGTAAAATCATTTAAAACTCAATAACAACTTGAATCGATCCAATAAAAATCAGTATATGAGACATTTCGTCAATCTGGTCCCTTTTTTTCTGAAGTTTGGTTCTTTGCATATGCTTCATGAATGTTCTTATTTTGAAATGAAGTCAGTTTATCAACGGCTTCGATTTGAAACGAGTTTTCTGAAAATGCCAAGACGTAAATTAACAAACGCTGAGGCTAAGAGGGCTATCGGAATGCTACAAGGTGGCCTAACTCAGGTTGTTGTAGCGGAAAGGCTCCAAGTCAGCCAAAGTGTGATATCTCGACTTTGGAATAGGTTCAGGGAGACAGGTTCCGTGTTGGAAAGACCAAGGCCTCTACATCTATGTGTAGAATGCTACGGAATACTCTTCAGAATGCAGATGGGTCCAAGTTTCCATCGAAACCATCAGACGACGTATGAGAGAGGTGAATCTAGGTTCTAGACGTCCATTGAGAGGAGTTCCATTGACACGTAACCATCATAAGCGTCAGAGACAGGAATGGGCAAGGCAACATATCAATTGAAACGATCAATGGCGTAGTGTCCTTTTCACTGATGAATCCAGATATGGACGATTTTCAGATTCTCGAAGAAAAAGGGTATGAATAATCCCACGCATACCCCGTAATCGTCGCTATGTCGAAGAAGTCCATTCATTTCGAAGGGGGTAGTGTTATGGTATGGGCCGGGATATGTTTCAACGGGCGCACAGATCTACAAATTTGTCCTGGGAATATGACCGCCTTACACTATAGGGAGCATGTCATTGACAATGTTGCTCCAAAGAAGATTAGATAATCATCAACCTACCCCAGAAGCCTTAAATGATCTGAGAGAGCTTCTGCCCCGTTTATGGAACCAAATTCCTCAAGAAATGTTCAACAACCTCGTGTATAGTATGCAAAGAAGATGTCAAGCTGTTATTGATGCCCGTAGTGGCATACATTGTATTGATAGTCTTAAAATGCTTGAATTCTCTGGGAATAAAATTTCGTTATTTTACTCGATTTTTCTTAACCACCCTGTATACGCTGCAGACCTACAGGCTAAAATTAATTTGCAACTTGAAATCATATTAATACATATGAATTTTCATCACAAAAATCTTATTTTAACTATATTTTTTTGCAATTTAAGTCAATATCCCTAAATCATGTGGAGCAGTTTATATGGCGGGAAATAATTCCTGCTTTACCCACATATTCACTAATTTCATAGTTCAGCGATTTTCGGAGAGAGCGCCATTGTACATTTCATTCATAAGGATATACAGGGTGTTTGGAGGGTGAGTAGCCATAGGTAAATGGTGGATAGGTGATGCTCTTGGCTACTTGTTGCGTCTAAAAAAATAACATTTTGCCCAAAGTTCAAGGTGTTATTAATTTTTTTACCATTTTTCTAGAAATTTCCCATTTTTCTCATTATGACCTTGAATTTTTTCAAATTTAATGCTCGAGGTGCCTATAAAATGATTTATTTCCTTAGTCTAGTCTTGTCTTATTCAGATCGAATCATAATTTCATACAAACGTCTTCAAAAAACCTGACAGCGTCGTATCAAACATTAAAATGAAAAAAAAAAAAATGTTATGTCCACTTTACAAAGTGAAATAAAAAAAAAATTTACATGGTTTTGGGTTTTAAAATGGCTTTAAAAACTTCTCTACTTAATACTCTTTGCAATGGTATGTAACATGTACCATTAATAATCAGATAACTCAACAAAAAACCGTTTTGTCTTCAAGGATGCCTTGAAAGGATGACGACAAAACTATTCCATTGAGCAGGCAAAATCTTTTCTCTCATTCTACCACAGCTAAAAATAGCGTGTCCTCTCAATCATCGGCTAACAATACTCCCAAGGGCGTCGCCAGGGAGGGGGCAGCTGCCCCCGTGCCCCCCCCCCCTAATCAGAATAGAAAAAATGAACTGATTTTCGTATATTGTGCTATTATTTCATAAGTTTTTAGGGGATTTTTGAGCTCTAGGGGGGGGGGAGAGGAACTGCCCCCCCAGGGGGTAATTACTACATTTGCAAGTCATTTCATAGGCCTGCAGTAAAGGTGCAGTAATGCAGTTTTGAGTTCACTCAACATTTCGGTGGTTCATCAACATATTCTGTAGCATATTTTGAGCTTGGGGGGAGGACACGGGGGGCAGCTGCCCCCCCCCCCTTATAGCTCAAAAATCCCTTTAAAACTTTTGAAATAATAGCATAATATACGAAAATCAGTTCATTTTTTCTATTCTGATTGGGGGGGGGGGACACGGGGGGCAGCTGCTCCCTCCCTGGCGACGCCCTTGGGAGTATTTTTAGCCGATGATAGAGAGGGCACGCTATTTTTAGCTGTGGTAGAATGAGAGAAAAGATTTTGCCTGCTCAATGGAATAGTTTTGTCGTCATCCTTTCAAGGCATCCTTGGAGACAAAACGGTTTTTTGTTGAGTTATCTGATTATTAATGGTACATGTTACATACCATTGCAAAGAGTATTAACTAGAGAAGTTTTTAAAGCCGTTTTAAAACCCAACACCATGTGAATTTTTATTTTATTTCACTTTGTAAAGTGGACACAACATTATTTTTTTTTTCATTTTGATGTTTGATACGACGCTGTCAGGTTTTTTGAAGACGTTTGTATGAAATTTTGATTCAATCTGAATAAGACAAGACTAGACTAAGGAAATAAATCATTTTATAGGCACCTCGAGCATTAAATTTGAAAAAATTCAAGGTTTTAATGGGGAAAATGGGAAATTTCTAGAAAAATGGTAAAAAAATTATAACACCTTGAACTTTGGGCAAAATGATATTTTATTAGGCGCAACAAGTAGCCAAGAGCATCACCTATCCACCATTTACCTATGGCTACTCACCCTCCAAACACCCTGTATATTCATAGAACTTGATAGTGATAATGTAAGTTCTATGCGCACGGTGGCGCCTCTATCGGATGAGTTTTCCTACTCGCTCTGAACGGCGACCTTAACAGAATCCTCGCGAAAATTCAACATTATATGAAATTAGTCTAAATAAAAAATTCGCTTGATCAGAAACAGAAGCACCCATCAACCCAGCCAATCAGCGACATCATCCCGACTCAATTCGAGTTCCTCGAACACAAGAAGGCATACCAACTCACAATTTCATAATCGATAAAAACCCAACTTGGAGGCAAAACTAACCAAGGCAGCATTAAATGTGTGTTGAAATATCAAATCGGAACAAGCGCGGCTTCCTTTGATCGCGCCGCCAGCAGAAATGCGGTTTATTAGCTACGGGCGAAATAAAAGGAAATGCGGAATAAAAAGAAAACGAAAACGAAAATAACATTTAAAGGGCCCTAATTAGAACGACGATACGAACGTCGTATTTCTCTGAATTAAGCGCTGAATTGAGTTATTTACTATATAAACGTCGGTCAAGATTGAGAATATCGATAAAACTTGCATTCCGTCCGTCTGTACGGGCGGATGCTGAGGAAATTGGTCCATATGGTTGCTAAATTGATAATTATACGAGCCTTGATTCATGCGTTTGTTACTTACGCGAATACTCGGTAATGAATATAGAAAACATTTGGCAGCGTCATGATATGTTCATATACTCAAGTAATTAACTGCGAAAAACACAATTGTTCCTGTTGGATCAAATACTCAGGGTACTCCTTAAGGGAAGTGGTACACGTCCGAGCTCGCGAGATCCCTTCAAAAATTGGGCTTTTTATTTCCATGATATCTCAGTTCGTATGCGGCGTAGACGAACAATTTTTTTTTAATCATTTCTCTAGAATGTGTATAATAATAATAATAACGGTCTTTATTTATAAAGAATGCATACAAAAAGAACGAGCGAAGTTTAGCCAAGGCTACTCTTACACTTAACTCATTAATTTGTTGAACATAAGTAAGATTTTCAAATTAAATGGCACTGCTAACAGCATAGACATAAGAAAAAGTAAAAAAAAAATGCGAATGATTGGGCAAGGCGAGGGCAGAGAAAAAAGGGAAAGAGTGATGCACTGTACTACAAAGATAGGCATCAACAAAACACGACAAGCGCTGACACGCAACTGCTGTGAAGCACACAGAAATGTTTTCACGCTTGTCTTAAACTTTTCTAAATTATCAATATCTATGAATTTTTGTGGAAGACAATTGTAAGCTTTAATACTTGTGTAGCTGAATGACTTTTTAAACATAGCAGTTTTAAATCTAGGAAGGGCAAGAGTTTCTGGAAAGCGAACACTACGAGGACATGCATGAAGTTGTTCTCTGAATAATATTTTATCCTTTATACAAGGTGCGGCACGGAGGGCGGACGTTTTTCAGATGGGCATAACTTTCCCCCAATGAGGACGAGAGAAGTGGGGAAGGTGCCGTTAGACTCGTGTGTTCCTAGCATTTATTTACCAGTTGTTACGGTTTGGTGCGCTGTATCGCAAACTCGCATCATTGGCCCTTACTTCTTCGAAGACGTTAATGGTCGTGCTGTTACCGTGAACTCAGAGCGGTACGTCGAAATGATCAACAACTACTTTATCCCCGAATTACGACGGCAACGTGTTCCAATCCGACGTGTGTGGTTCCAACAGGATGGGGCGACCGCCCACACAGCCAGAGCATCAATGGACATTATTCGCCCTCTCTTCCCTGGTCGCCTTATTTCCAGGTTTGGCGATGTTCATTGGCCTCCCCGGTCCCCAGATTTATCCATATGCGATTTTTTCTTATGGGGACACCTCAAGGCTAGAGTATACGAGACCAAGCCCCGAACTCTGGACGAATTGAAAAGGGCTATTCGCGTGGAAGTTGCCCAAGTTGAGAGAGCGATGTTGGAGAGAGTCTACGCGAACTTCCAAGAGCGCCTCCAGCACTGCATCACCGATTTCGGCCACCACATGCCTGATGTGATTTTCCACACTTGACTGTCTCAAATGCTATTTCCTTGAGAATCTGATTCCGTCAATAAATGTGTTTTTGAGTAAAAATTAACGCTTTTATTATTTTTTTAAAACCATCCATCCTCCGTGCCGCATCCTGTATAACCTGGTGTACCCGTATGAATAACTTTATGAACGAAAACCAGATTTTGTAACCTGTATTGGTTGCAAACATTAAGCCACTTGAGTTCTTTTATTTTGTGAGATATTCTATCGTATTTTCGAAGACCAAATATCAGTCTACAACATGAATTTTGTATTTTTTGTAACCGATAACCATTAATAAAACTCAAGCAAGGGCCATATACAAAATTACAATATGAGAGATGCGATAAAATCAATGATTCGGACAGTGTTTTTTTCATTTGAAAGTTCAAAGTATTCCTACTTGAATAAAGCAATTTCAAACTTGAATGGCATTTTTTTATGACTTGATTCACGTGTGGCTGAAAGGTCATTCCTGAGTCTAAATGGAGTCCAAGATACTTCGCCTCAGATCTCTTCGCTAGGACCTTATTGTTGATGGTGAAAGTAATATCATCTATAAACGTTAAGTTTCTTTCAGTCCCAAAAAATATACTGACACATTTTTCCGGATTTAAAGTTAGGTTATGCTGAAGGGACAAATCATACACCTCGTTTATACAAAGTTGTAATTTTCGAATGCATTCCAAGAAGTTATCTCTAGAAAGTGGAATATAGAGCCCTATATCATCAGCGTAGGCATGAAAATCTGTAGAAATTTTATTTAATATGTCAGTGGTATAAATTGAGAAAAGTAAGCGCCCCAGCACAGAGCCTTGAGGCACCCCTGTTGGAACGGAACAAGAATCCGAAAAACAGTCTTTGTTCCCCACCATTTGAAAACGATCGACGAGGTAAGACTTCATGAGTTGTAACGCGCCCTCACCAAATCCATAATACCTACCTGAGTTTTGCTAAAAGCAAATTGTGGCAAATTTTGTCAAAGGCTTTAGAAAAATCCAACAACACCATATATTACTCGCTCTTCCGTTTTTCTCCGTATATTAGGAAAAAAACCTGGTGAGCTATAATTCCATAAAAATCCGGACAAACGATTTTATTTCCATGATATCTCCGTCAATTTTCTGGATAAATGTATGAAATTTTCAGTATACATGCGGAATAATATTTTGCAGAATGTGTTTTACTCGCTTTTCCGTTTTCCTTCGTATATTAGGGAAAAAACCTGGTTGAAAATATGACCAATAGAGTTCCTACTTTATAATTTATTTAAAAATTCAGGGGGGCAATAAACAGAAAAACTGATTAATACACATCCTGCAATATACTATTCAGCATGTATACTGAAAATTTCATATATTTATCCCGAAAATTGACGGAGATATAATGGAAATAAAATCGTTTTTCCAGATTTTCATGAAATTACAGCTCACCGGGTTTTTTCCTAATACACGAAGAAATACGAAAAAGCGAGTGATACACATATAAAGAAATGATTAAGCATCAATTAAAAGAAAAATTGTTGGTCTAGTACATCAACAGTGCAAATAGTATTCTGCGTCCAATATAAACCGATTCCGTCTAAATTGACATAACGAATTCGAAGTTGAAACTAATGAAAATTACAAAAAAAAATTATAAAATACACTTCCCGGATTGCATTTCGATTTTCTTTCCAGCTTTGGTCTTCAACGTGGCGTTTGGAAAATTCATTCACTATAAGCTGTTAACAGTTAACAGCATCTATCGCTCAAGTCAATGTTGCGAAATAATGTTATTCATTGGCACTTCGGCCGTCTTCGATGTTCATTTGTTATGTATTTATCGGATTCACGCCTCATTGACTTCAGAACCCGGTATTGTTGTGGGTTTTCTGGAATTCAGCCGATGCGATGGCACTCGGGTATTGGATTGGTTGCGAATTAATGTTTGGAGATGAGTCGGGCGTCAGTGGACCAATTTTATACACCTATTTATGTGGGAGGATGAAAATTAAATGGGGTAGGTACCGAAAGAAAATTCGAGAAAAGCCGAGACGGGGCAGTATGAGCGTTTGAGAATTTGATTGATTAGAGACAGTATTACAGGGTGACAAGAAAAACTTCGGACAAATTTCGCTGTGGTCTGGAACAAAAGTATTTCAGCGCAGCCAAATAATCTTTATTCTCTTGGTTTCTCTACACTTTCCTGTACTAATGTGTGAATTTTCAGTTTGATATAATTTCATTTCACAGAGTTGTAAAATGTCAAACAAACGTAGTGCGATTTTGGAGCTGTTTCGTCAAGGTAGGCGTCAATGCGAAATTATTCGTTTGCTCAATGTGCCTCAAGAAACCGTGTCCGATGCAATTCGTCGTTTCAAGGAGCTTGGCCATGATGGTCGTCGTCCAGGAAGTGGTAGAAAACGCACTGTCAATACACCTAGCAATCAAAACATCGTCAATCGAAATCCGAGGGTTTCCATGAGGAAAATAGCCTGTGAGACCGGTCTCAACCGCGAAACAGTCCGTCAAATTGCCAAAAAGGAGCACAACCTCAAGCCATACAAGCTCCAAAAAGTTCAACTCCTCACGGAGGAAAACAAGCGCGTACTACTCTGAAGGTGCCGCCAACTCCTTCGTCTCGCCGCCGGTCAGCAATGGGAGCGAATTCTCTTCACAGACGAGAAGCTTTTCACCGTAGAACAATCCCACAACCACCAAAACGACAGAGTCTGGTCCGTAGAGGCTCCCGGTACATCGGCCATCGTCGAACACCGTCAAAATCCACAATCCGTCATGGTCTGGGGCGGAATTTGCGGCAGTGGTGAAACTCCCATAGTTTTCGTGGATCAAGGGGTCAAAATCAATCAAGAAGTCTACCGCTGCGACATCCTCGAGGCCGTAGTACTTCCGTGGGCCAAGCAGCACTTCGGCGATACGCATTGGACCTTTCAACAAGACTCCGCTCCGGCTCACAGAGCGAAAATGACGCAAGAATGGTGTAAGACCCATTTTCCTTGCTTCATCTCATCTGCAGAATGGCCGCCCTACTCACCGGATCTCAACCCGATGGACTACAGCGTGTGGTCGATTTTGGAGCACAGGGCTTGTTCTAAAAAACACAAAAATTTGGTGTCGCTGAAGCAATCTCTGCGCCGGGAATGGAACCGATTAACGCTCGAGGAGCTGTGGTCCATTCCCGAAAATTTCAAGAAGCGTCTGAAGCTGTGTATCGCCGCCAAAGGAAGCCACTCAGAAACGGCTTGGATATATTATTAACAAATGTTCAAGCTATTATTATTTGTTGTTGTTTGGTGCAATTTCTTCTGTTTAATAAAGTTAAATGAAAAAGAGTTTGTCCGAGGTTTTTCTTGTCACACTGTATAATCATCAACTCCTCCAATCAACATCAATCTTATATCACTTTCGCTCAAATACCTCCACGATTTTTCCAATAAACAACCGGAAGAAAGAACCCCTCTCCACCCTTCTCATTCGAGCATGAAAATCTCATTCGAATCGACACTTCTTTCATCGCCGATAATACGGAAAGCCGCCACCAATTTTCCCCTTTCTTTTCGAAGATCTTAATTAAAATATTGGTTACTCGATGCTCTCTCAAATAACCCCTGTTTACACAGAAGACTTTATTACCCGGAATTTTTACGGTTCTGGTTTGACTTCAAGGATTCCGTTTGAGAATCGACGAACGACGAGATTTATTCGAGTGTCGTCTTTTATCCTTCGTCCTTCTGCAAACAGGGGGTGGAAAATCTTTCGATTTGACTGAATATTGATGATTTTTGATCGGTCTGGTGACGGTTTGTTAATCACTTGGCCAAGACCACATTATTCTATACTAAGGACTGAACGAGAATAAATTCGCTATCACAAAAATGCTTATATCTTTTGAACCACTGGACCGATTTCGAAAATCAAACTCATTTTCGAATCATCTTCTAATTCTAATAAAAACTGTTCTCACAATAAAAAAACCAAAACTATTTTTACAGAATTCATGGTTTTTTTCTGGAATTCTTCCCATCATGCTTCTTATAGTGTTCTCATTCACTTTTTGGGAAGCTGTCTTCCACTTTCGCTTGAATTCCGCTAATGTTTTCGTTGATTTCTTAGTCTTCTTCAATTCTCTTTTTACCAGGGCCCAATATCTTTCGATTGGCCTGAGTTCTGGGCAATTTGGTGGATTGGCCTCTTTGGGGACAAAAACCCCCTCATTAGCTTCGTACCATTCCTTGGTGGCCTTGCTGTAGTGGCATGAAGCCAAATCTGACCAAAAGATTGTTGACACATCGTGCTCACGTAAAAATGGTAAAAGTCGCTACTACAAGCATTTCTCGATGTATATCTTCGAGTCAACAGAGCCTTGGCCAACGAAAAATTTGCTCATTTTCCCACAAGTGCAAATTGCTTGCCAAACCAGGAATTTTTTAGGAAACTTTGCTTGTTTCTTCACGCGAAATTGTTCGTCAACATTTCCACGAGAATCTGCAGTATAAAATTCCTGACCAGGAAGTTGCGAGAAATCAGCCAAGACATAGGTTTCGTCGTCCATCACGCAACAGTAAACATTTTTCAAGAAATCTTTTTTAATTTCTTTGCTCTTGATTTCGCTTCTTGATTCTTCACAACGTTCCTGTCTGGCACTTTCTGCACTTTGTATGTTCTAAGCCCACAACTCGACTTGATTTTCTGAACGGTTGACTGCGAACAACCCACTATTTGGGCCACTTTCCGTCCTGAAATGTTAAGGTTCTTCTGAAAAAGGCTGATGGCTTTCTTCACGTTTTTTGTGCTATGAAACCCCTTTTTCCTTCCGGTTCCTTCCTTGCGGTTTATTGTAAGATCTTCGTTGCAGAGCTTAACAACTCTTGATATCGTTTCCTGACGAACGCAAGCCTCTTTTGCGATTCTTTTGAAGCTCCATTTTTGATTATTTTGAAAAAGTTTCACTATAAATTCTCGTGTTTTCACTTCGCTTGGCATTTTGCGACAGAGAATTGGAATATCTATAAAGTAAATGTTCCACATGTTCCTGACGTTCATAACAAAGCTAACTATGATCAAATTTCGATTTTTTTCTCAATTAGGCAATCCAAACCACGTGGCGCCCTGCCTCCAGATAACCTATAAATTTTCTGACAGGTCGCTGGCTTGCAGTAAATATGAGGAATTTTATTATCTTATATGCATTTCATGCGTGAACGAGTGAGTTTTTATGATTTCTAATATCAAAAAGTATCCTGAAGTATCACTGACGAAGAAAATTTCACTCAATCATATGATTACAACTTTTAGTATTGGGAGCCCGAAGAGATTGAAGAGAAAGTATTGGAGAAGGAATATTAATCAGAGCTCTGTCCCTGTAACTTCTTTATCCTTTTATATGATATAAATTTCAATATTCATCAGTTTTACATTTTACATGAACTGAATACTGCTTATTTCAGTGTCTACGAAGACACATTCACTTTAGTTTCTTAACTACGATATTGTCAAGTCTTGATGACTGCTGACCCAATTTCCTTTTGTTTCCTGATAAGTCACTTAATATGTGTATGATACACCAAGTTACACACTTGGTGTTCCAAAATATTCAAGAAAATCCTCATAATTTGAACGACTTGCACATCCAACTTTGGCACACATTTATAGCATTTTTTATTGAAAATGCACTTAATTTAAATAATTTTCACTGATCTGATATTCCTAAGAGTAAGATTGACTAGAAATATCGAAAAAATTTCCACATAAAACAATTTTTCAAGCAAATAAACGGTTTTAATGTCTACATGAACAAAGCTAAACTTGGTTTGTTTGACCACCAGCTAACCTCAAAAAAATATTTGACAGGTCGTTGGATTCCCTAATTGGTTCAAGAGATATAGTCGTTTTTGGGATAGCGAATTTATTCTCGTTCAGTCCTTATCCTATTCATGATTCTATGGCGAAGACAGTTGATCACGATGAGCACAGAACTGTAATTTCGAAACTGCCAACCACTCGATGAAAGATCCACTGTAGGGCCCCTTTGACAGATCGTCCAATCGCATGATGCGTGGAGAAATGTGTATTCAAGGAAAGATTTCCTACGTTTAAGGGGACTGGGCGAAAATCAACCTAATTTCACGGCACGCACGTTCTCTATTAAGAAAAAAAAATCATTAATTCTCCCATAAATACGGCATAATCACATTTTCCGACGAGATTCATTTCGATTAAAAAGGATTAATTGTCGGCCTGTTAAACGTGGAATGTTTCGATCGGACTTGATGATAACTTTCGCATTCTAAATTATTCGATATGAAGTTGAAATGGAAGAAATTTTAATGCAGAACTTTTAGTGACAGAAATGGAAATGTTAACAGTGTTATATGTCATACATGCATAGAAACGGTCATGAATGCATAGAATCCTGTTTCTATGCATCTGTATTCTCTGTGTTTTGCAATTCTCATTTTTGGGAAATTCAGTTTCGAAGATGGCAAAGATGCGATTTTAAATCAATTCAGCGTCCTCAAGAACGTACATACGGTAAAAATTGGACCAAGCGAAGGGTGGAAAGCTAAGATAATGATGGCACTTCTGTTTGAATTGCACGGTGTAAATTTAGTACAAAGTACGTTTCAGTGGTTGAAATGCGCTGCAGTTCGATGAAAATTCCAACAACCTTCGATAGCTCAGTTGGTAGAGCGGTGGACTGTAGCAGGTTTCGATAATTGACATCCATAGGTCGCTGGTTCAAATCCGGCTCGAAGGATACTTTTTTGGATGAAACATTCGGAACAAAGTAAATCTATATATACTCCATTCACATAATCAATAGGAGGTCATGGTTTCGTTTTCAGGAGTTGGTCTCCGTGATGAAAAGCACAGAACATATGATGAAAAGTCAGTGTGCGCAGAGAAAATATCGTTAATGACAAAACGACGTTGCCAGTTTCTTTGTTTACATCAAAGTAAAAGTATCAAAGATATTCCACATTTTGTTAGGTTTACAAATTGTTCGCAGATTCTTGGTATTTAATCGATATTTGCAGGTGAGTTTTTCGTCGAATATCCAAGATTAACGTATGTTTATTGTTTTCAGCACCAGTTTGGAGCGTGAGGACGATTTTCAAGACCAGGACGAATGTTTACATTTCGAGGTTGAAGGGGTACACGGGAATTTCGTTGAAAAAGCTGTTATTTGGACAGATATCGCAGTATATGGATCGGATGGAGCCTCGAAAAGTCGAGTAGGATTGATTTTAAGAAAGTTATCAACAAAATAAAATTGACATTATTCTTGATTCTTGTAATTACCCATCAATTAATTCATCTTATATCATTGGGTTGATTTTTTTTCAATGAATTCTTGATAAGAATCAACAATTGATGTCGTCAAATCTTGAACTTTCATTTCAACAGGATAATAAACATTAAATCTTCACAAGCATGCATATGAAAATTATGTGAAAGCAATGCAATTTTCTTCCATGGCGAAAAATAATATATTTCAACAGTGATCTCTTGCAGAAAGGGAATCCTTTCTATCAATTCATATAAACGTTAATTATTTTCGTCCATCACATCTTTTCCAATTAATTCATTTTCCGAATAAATTCACATTCTGAGAAATACGCTAAGAATGTAGAAAGGACAACATAGTGTTGACTTGGAACATAAAAAATATTTTGAAAAACGTCATAACTTCGATACAGAGTGAAATGTGTCAAATTTCCAAGGCCAGAGTTGTGATTTTATAATTGTGAATGGAGTTTTTTTATAGTTTATATTTTTCATGAAAATAATATTGCCGCCTTGGGCAAAATCAAAGGGATAACAAATTACTTTTTCGTATCTTAGGAAATATGAAATATTTGATCAAAACTCATAAGAAAATATAGTAAAAAACGGGCTCAACCGGGATTTGAACCCGGGACCTCTCGCACCCAAAGCGAGAATCATACCCCTAGACCATTGAGCCTGATTGCTAGCACTCTCAGTTAAGGCCTGGACACACCTGTCATACAGCCTTCCGATCCGACTACGGTCATACAGCGGGACGACTGTATGATATGGGAATAAACAATGGTTTGGAATGCAGTAGGTCTCACCTGTCCGACACGCGACCCGTCCTACTCCCACCCGTCTCCGATTCCGGTATCCCGTCATGCTCCGACATTGCAGACCATTCGTTTACTTGATGCGGGAAGGTTGTCGGTGGCAGTTTTTGTGCTTATTGAAACTGTCCGAATGTTTCCAGCTCTCTATGATCAGGCACAAGAGCAATATAGAAACTCGGAGTACAAGGACATTATGTGAAAAAAAGTTGCGAAGAAACTAAATGTAGAAGGTAAAAACATTTGTATATTTATTGTTAAGTTGTTGTGTTTTAAACTAAGGTATTAAAATCTTGTCATAATAACAATATTTAAATCCACTTCCACTTCTAGGGAAGGGGTTTCCTGTTGGAATTGTGAATTAAAATAAATATAAATAAATATATAAAATATATATATAAAATATATAAAAAAAAATATATAAAAAATATAATATAAAAACATATAAAAAAAATATATAAAATATATATATATATATATATATATAAATATAAATACATATATTCTTTATTGTACACAGGTTCTCACAAATTTTCAAATTTTTTAAAATATAAAACCATAATGTTTAGTTGTAAGTAACACAAGAAGAGCTATAAAATACTCATAGTTTCGAACAGTTCCAAGGAAGAACAACTAACTTATTAACCTATGAAAGCCCGGCGTTCTTGCCACTCCACAGTACCCTCTTCAGTGTTGAAGAATTGCTTAAACTGCTCTCTTACATTGAATGCTTCACGATTTTCCCCTCCTCGGCGACGAGGAAAATCCTGAAGACGAGATTTCTGTGTCAGTATTGTCACTTACTTCTGGCACTTTGTAGTCTTCGTTAATTCTAATGAAGTTATGTATGATATATGCTACAAGAACTACCCTTGTTATGTTGTCAGGATTTCCTTGGAGAGGCCTCATGAACATTCGAAATTTTTGCACCATAATGCCAAAGACATTTTCTGACATTCTTCGAGCTCTGCTCAATCTGTAGTTGAAAATTCTTTGCTCGTTAGACAAGTTCTTTCCAGGAAATGGCCTCATGATATTTTTTGTGAGGGGGAAAGCTTCATCGGCAACTTTCGAGTAGACTGAGTGTCAAATCTGAAAAGAGCAGGAAGTGGACATGACATGTGTGCTCACCCCTTTCCGATCCCGCACCGATCAGATTCTTTAAGCAATATCGGACCGGAGTCGGATCGGAAGGCTGCATGACAGGTGTGTCCAGGCCTTAAGACAGTATACATCATGACTTTCACCTAGGCAGAAGAAGGTCACGAGCATTTTCACAGAAATGCAATCGTTCTTCTCTCTGGTATCTGGCTGGTATAGTAGCATGCCTCCGATAACTACTTAGCTACGCAACGGTTCGTTATATCTTGTGTCTTTTTAAATGTGATAGGATACTTCATCGCACGTTTCCTCAGTGTAACAGTCCAACTGCAGCGTAAAGTAGACTCGAAATAGACAGAGATACATAGATTTGGATTTGTACGCGTGTAGTTATTAAACTACTTGTCTACAAGCGCAGGTATTGTTCAAAAACAGAACTTATAGTAACACTTATAATGTAAGTTCTATACACTTCTATGGTTTGAGATCAAATAACAGGTAAGTGTCTGCTTCTACCTTTGTCCGCCGTATCAGATTCCGCCGCCTCATCGATCTCGATGCCGCAATTATGCATCCGAAGCCGCATAATTCGCAAAACCGAAAAAATCACTTAATCGGCTAACAGGGGGCGCTTCGGCGTACCTAATAAATCAACGCCGGGGCAATTCATCAAAGAATTTTGCTACTGCCGTATCTGCATCGGAGTCAGGTTAGCCTTGCTTATCGCATTCGCGTGAGATTACACCATTACAACCCGTTTATCTTTCTGATATCGCCCCAGACCCACGGGCAGAGCCAGTCTCGGCTTATTAGTTATTGTTAGATGCGATCGCCAGACCATCAGTTCCGCAGTTATCTGCTTTACCGATACCGCCCGTCGGTCGTTTCGCGCTCGTAATTTTCGATGATCGCCGTCGCCCGTTCGCTCTGTGCACACGCGGTCCCGACGCTCTGTGTTTATGACGTTTCAGTGGGCTTTTCAGCGGGCAGGTTATCGCGGCAAATGTAACGCTCAAAATTGGACGTTTTCCGTTGTTCACATCGTATTTTAGCATACGCCTGATTTATACGGTAACGAGAGGCCGGGATGAGTTATTAGGCGGGACTTTTCGGTCTATCGACGGCGGACAGCCGAATCACAGATATCCTTTCGTATTTTCAAGCCGCGAATTCAGATTTGGCAAAGCAGCATCGTAATGAGATATGTCGACGACGACGTTTTTTGGGATTTCAACTACTTATGTCAATGAAGATGGATGAAAATGCTAATTGGAGTCTTTGTTCTAAGCACAAGCACCATTCGCACTAGATAAATCCAAGATAATATCAGCAAACCAACAAAACCTCCTCCATAATCTATCGACCAACCCTTGGCTAATCCTCGATTAGACATCAATTACTTAATCTCTCCACAATAATCCCCTCCTCACCCCCTGAACCCTCCAGGTGGCCGAATCGGGCCGATATATTATCGGGCAATTTCTGGTCAACTAGGACGTCGTGTAAGGACTCTGAAGTCCCGATCGGACGGCCGGAGTCCTGCGGGATTACCTTCTTATTGGATAGGACGCCGGGTCACTTAGAAAAGCGTCCTTTGTGGCACCCTTGTAATCCTTTCTGGGCCGGGAGTGGAGGAGGAGTGATGTAGGGGGGCTCAGGTGGTTTGATCTAGTGTCTATAGGCGTTAATAACAAGAGGTAATTTGGGGGTAAGGGACGCCATGCGGAGAAATTAATGGAATTGGATATATGGGCGATTGTCTGCTTCGGGAATTTTGACTGATTTTTTGACAATCAGGACGCCGTTTAATGCTCCATGGTTACTTACTCCCATCTGTCAACTTTCGATCTGTCACGTCGTAATCATGTGACATTATGACTGTCAAACATGGCGCGTAATTCAAATGTTGCGCTATTATCGAAACACCATTGACTTTGATTTGTTAACTTCAGGATCCTGTTTCAGTGTTTACAATTTAGGACCGATCATTCATTTCTAGACTCGAGGTTTGAATGATTCATAATTGGAAGACAAGCCTTACCGAACAGAAATGTCAACAAATTTTGACAATTCCCAGCCGTCAAACCATATACAAGGTGACAAGAAAAACTTCGGACAAAGTTTGCTGAGGTCTGGAACAAAAGTATTTCAGCGCAGCCAAATAATTTTTATTCTCTTGGTTTGTCTACACTTTCCTGTACTAATATGTGAATTTTCAGTTTGATATAATTTCATTTCACAAAGTTTTAGAATGTCAAACAAACGTAGTGCGATTTTGGAGCTGTTACGTCAAGGTGTCAATGCGTTTGCTCAATGTGCCTCGACAAACCGTGTCCGATGCAATTCGTCGTTTCAAGGAGCTTGGCCATGATGGTCGTCGTCCAGGAAGTGGTAGAAAACGCACTGTCAATACACCTAGCAATCAAAACATCGTCAATCGAAATCCGAGGGTTTCCATGAGGAAAATAGCCTGTGAGACCGGTCTCAACCGCGAAACAGTCCGTCAAATTGCCAAAAAGGAGCACAACCTCAAGCCATACAAGCTCCAAAAAGTTCAACTCCTCACGGAGGAAAACAAGCGCGTACTACTCTGAAGGTGCCGCCAACTCCTTCGTCTCGCCGCCGGTCAGCAATGGGAGCGAATTCTCTTCACAGACGAGAAGCTTTTCACCGTAGAACAATCCCACAACCACCAAAACGACAGAGTCTGGTCCGTAGAGGCTCCCGGTACATCGGCCATCGTCGAACACCGTCAAAATCCACAATCCGTCATGGTCTGGGGCGGAATTTGCGGCAGTGGTGAAACTCCCATAGTTTTCGTGGATCAAGGGGTCAAAATCAATCAAGAAGTCTACCGCTGCGACATCCTCGAGGCCGTAGTACTTCCGTGGGCCAAGCAGCACTTCGGCGATACGCATTGGACCTTTCAACAAGACTCCGCTCCGGCTCACAGAGCGAAAATGACGCAAGAATGGTGTAAGACCCATTTTCCTTGCTTCATCTCATCTGCAGAATGGCCGCCCTACTCACCGGATCTCAACCCGATGGACTACAGCGTGTGGTCGATTTTGGAGCACAGGGCTTGTTCTAAAAAACACAAAAATTTGGTGTCGCTGAAGCAATCTCTGCGCCGGGAATGGAACCGATTAACGCTCGAGGAGCTGTGGTCCATTCCCGAAAATTTCAAGAAGCGTCTGAAGCTGTGTATCGCCGCCAAAGGAAGCCACTCAGAAACGGCTTGGATATATTATTAACAAATGTTCAAGCTATTATTATTTGTTGTTGTTTGGTGCAATTTCTTCTGTTTAATAAAGTTAAATGAAAAAGAGTTTGTCCGAGGTTTTTCTTGTCACACTGTATAATCATCAACTCCTCCAATCAACATCAATCTTATATCACTTTCGCTCAAATACCTCCACGATTTTTCCAATAAACAACCGGAAGAAAGAACCCCTCTCCACCCTTCTCATTCGAGCATGAAAATCTCATTCGAATCGACACTTCTTTCATCGCCGATAATACGGAAAGCCGCCACCAATTTTCCCCTTTCTTTTCGAAGATCTTAATTAAAATATTGGTTACTCGATGCTCTCTCAAATAACCCCTGTTTACACAGAAGACTTTATTACCCGGAATTTTTACGGTTCTGGTTTGACTTCAAGGATTCCGTTTGAGAATCGACGAACGACGAGATTTATTCGAGTGTCGTCTTTTATCCTTCGTCCTTCTGCAAACAGGGGGTGGAAAATCTTTCGATTTGACTGAATATTGATGATTTTTGATCGGTCTGGTGACGGTTTGTTAATCACTTGGCCAAGACCACATTATTCTATACTAAGGACTGAACGAGAATAAATTCGCTATCACAAAAATGCTTATATCTTTTGAACCACTGGACCGATTTCGAAAATCAAACTCATTTTCGAATCATCTTCTAATTCTAATAAAAACTGTTCTCACAATAAAAAAACCAAAACTATTTTTACAGAATTCATGGTTTTTTTCTGGAATTCTTCCCATCATGCTTCTTATAGTGTTCTCATTCACTTTTTGGGAAGCTGTCTTCCACTTTCGCTTGAATTCCGCTAATGTTTTCGTTGATTTCTTAGTCTTCTTCAATTCTCTTTTTACCAGGGCCCAATATCTTTCGATTGGCCTGAGTTCTGGGCAATTTGGTGGATTGGCCTCTTTGGGGACAAAAACCCCCTCATTAGCTTCGTACCATTCCTTGGTGGCCTTGCTGTAGTGGCATGAAGCCAAATCTGACCAAAAGATTGTTGACACATCGTGCTCACGTAAAAATGGTAAAAGTCGCTACTACAAGCATTTCTCGATGTATATCTTCGAGTCAACAGAGCCTTGGCCAACGAAAAATTTGCTCATTTTCCCACAAGTGCAAATTGCTTGCCAAACCAGGAATTTTTTAGGAAACTTTGCTTGTTTCTTCACGCGAAATTGTTCGTCAACATTTCCACGAGAATCTGCAGTATAAAATTCCTGACCAGGAAGTTGCGAGAAATCAGCCAAGACATAGGTTTCGTCGTCCATCACGCAACAGTAAACATTTTTCAAGAAATCTTTTTTAATTTCTTTGCTCTTGATTTCGCTTCTTGATTCTTCACAACGTTCCTGTCTGGCACTTTCTGCACTTTGTATGTTCTAAGCCCACAACTCGACTTGATTTTCTGAACGGTTGACTGCGAACAACCCACTATTTGGGCCACTTTCCGTCCTGAAATGTTAAGGTTCTTCTGAAAAAGGCTGATGGCTTTCTTCACGTTTTTTGTGCTATGAAACCCCTTTTTCCTTCCGGTTCCTTCCTTGCGGTTTATTGTAAGATCTTCGTTGCAGAGCTTAACAACTCTTGATATCGTTTCCTGACGAACGCAAGCCTCTTTTGCGATTCTTTTGAAGCTCCATTTTTGATTATTTTGAAAAAGTTTCACTATAAATTCTCGTGTTTTCACTTCGCTTGGCATTTTGCGACAGAGAATTGGAATATCTATAAAGTAAATGTTCCACATGTTCCTGACGTTCATAACAAAGCTAACTATGATCAAATTTCGATTTTTTTCTCAATTAGGCAATCCAAACCACGTGGCGCCCTGCCTCCAGATAACCTATAAATTTTCTGACAGGTCGCTGGCTTGCAGTAAATATGAGGAATTTTATTATCTTATATGCATTTCATGCGTGAACGAGTGAGTTTTTATGATTTCTAATATCAAAAAGTATCCTGAAGTATCACTGACGAAGAAAATTTCACTCAATCATATGATTACAACTTTTAGTATTGGGAGCCCGAAGAGATTGAAGAGAAAGTATTGGAGAAGGAATATTAATCAGAGCTCTGTCCCTGTAACTTCTTTATCCTTTTATATGATATAAATTTCAATATTCATCAGTTTTACATTTTACATGAACTGAATACTGCTTATTTCAGTGTCTACGAAGACACATTCACTTTAGTTTCTTAACTACGATATTGTCAAGTCTTGATGACTGCTGACCCAATTTCCTTTTGTTTCCTGATAAGTCACTTAATATGTGTATGATACACCAAGTTACACACTTGGTGTTCCAAAATATTCAAGAAAATCCTCATAATTTGAACGACTTGCACATCCAACTTTGGCACACATTTATAGCATTTTTTATTGAAAATGCACTTAATTTAAATAATTTTCACTGATCTGATATTCCTAAGAGTAAGATTGACTAGAAATATCGAAAAAATTTCCACATAAAACAATTTTTCAAGCAAATAAACGGTTTTAATGTCTACATGAACAAAGCTAAACTTGGTTTGTTTGACCACCAGCTAACCTCAAAAAAATATTTGACAGGTCGTTGGATTCCCTAATTGGTTCAAGAGATATAGTCGTTTTTGGGATAGCGAATTTATTCTCGTTCAGTCCTTATCCTATTCATGATTCTATGGCGAAGACAGTTGATCACGATGAGCACAGAACTGTAATTTCGAAACTGCCAACCACTCGATGAAAGATCCACTGTAGGGCCCCTTTGACAGATCGTCCAATCGCATGATGCGTGGAGAAATGTGTATTCAAGGAAAGATTTCCTACGTTTAAGGGGACTGGGCGAAAATCAACCTAATTTCACGGCACGCACGTTCTCTATTAAGAAAAAAAAATCATTAATTCTCCCATAAATACGGCATAATCACATTTTCCGACGAGATTCATTTCGATTAAAAAGGATTAATTGTCGGCCTGTTAAACGTGGAATGTTTCGATCGGACTTGATGATAACTTTCGCATTCTAAATTATTCGATATGAAGTTGAAATGGAAGAAATTTTAATGCAGAACTTTTAGTGACAGAAATGGAAATGTTAACAGTGTTATATGTCATACATGCATAGAAACGGTCATGAATGCATAGAATCCTGTTTCTATGCATCTGTATTCTCTGTGTTTTGCAATTCTCATTTTTGGGAAATTCAGTTTCGAAGATGGCAAAGATGCGATTTTAAATCAATTCAGCGTCCTCAAGAACGTACATACGGTAAAAATTGGACCAAGCGAAGGGTGGAAAGCTAAGATAATGATGGCACTTCTGTTTGAATTGCACGGTGTAAATTTAGTACAAAGTACGTTTCAGTGGTTGAAATGCGCTGCAGTTCGATGAAAATTCCAACAACCTTCGATAGCTCAGTTGGTAGAGCGGTGGACTGTAGCAGGTTTCGATAATTGACATCCATAGGTCGCTGGTTCAAATCCGGCTCGAAGGATACTTTTTTGGATGAAACATTCGGAACAAAGTAAATCTATATATACTCCATTCACATAATCAATAGGAGGTCATGGTTTCGTTTTCAGGAGTTGGTCTCCGTGATGAAAAGCACAGAACATATGATGAAAAGTCAGTGTGCGCAGAGAAAATATCGTTAATGACAAAACGACGTTGCCAGTTTCTTTGTTTACATCAAAGTAAAAGTATCAAAGATATTCCACATTTTGTTAGGTTTACAAATTGTTCGCAGATTCTTGGTATTTAATCGATATTTGCAGGTGAGTTTTTCGTCGAATATCCAAGATTAACGTATGTTTATTGTTTTCAGCACCAGTTTGGAGCGTGAGGACGATTTTCAAGACCAGGACGAATGTTTACATTTCGAGGTTGAAGGGGTACACGGGAATTTCGTTGAAAAAGCTGTTATTTGGACAGATATCGCAGTATATGGATCGGATGGAGCCTCGAAAAGTCGAGTAGGATTGATTTTAAGAAAGTTATCAACAAAATAAAATTGACATTATTCTTGATTCTTGTAATTACCCATCAATTAATTCATCTTATATCATTGGGTTGATTTTTTTTCAATGAATTCTTGATAAGAATCAACAATTGATGTCGTCAAATCTTGAACTTTCATTTCAACAGGATAATAAACATTAAATCTTCACAAGCATGCATATGAAAATTATGTGAAAGCAATGCAATTTTCTTCCATGGCGAAAAATAATATATTTCAACAGTGATCTCTTGCAGAAAGGGAATCCTTTCTATCAATTCATATAAACGTTAATTATTTTCGTCCATCACATCTTTTCCAATTAATTCATTTTCCGAATAAATTCACATTCTGAGAAATACGCTAAGAATGTAGAAAGGACAACATAGTGTTGACTTGGAACATAAAAAATATTTTGAAAAACGTCATAACTTCGATACAGAGTGAAATGTGTCAAATTTCCAAGGCCAGAGTTGTGATTTTATAATTGTGAATGGAGTTTTTTTATAGTTTATATTTTTCATGAAAATAATATTGCCGCCTTGGGCAAAATCAAAGGGATAACAAATTACTTTTTCGTATCTTAGGAAATATGAAATATTTGATCAAAACTCATAAGAAAATATAGTAAAAAACGGGCTCAACCGGGATTTGAACCCGGGACCTCTCGCACCCAAAGCGAGAATCATACCCCTAGACCATTGAGCCTGATTGCTAGCACTCTCAGTTAAGGCCTGGACACACCTGTCATACAGCCTTCCGATCCGACTACGGTCATACAGCGGGACGACTGTATGATATGGGAATAAACAATGGTTTGGAATGCAGTAGGTCTCACCTGTCCGACACGCGACCCGTCCTACTCCCACCCGTCTCCGATTCCGGTATCCCGTCATGCTCCGACATTGCAGACCATTCGTTTACTTGATGCGGGAAGGTTGTCGGTGGCAGTTTTTGTGCTTATTGAAACTGTCCGAATGTTTCCAGCTCTCTATGATCAGGCACAAGAGCAATATAGAAACTCGGAGTACAAGGACATTATGTGAAAAAAAGTTGCGAAGAAACTAAATGTAGAAGGTAAAAACATTTGTATATTTATTGTTAAGTTGTTGTGTTTTAAACTAAGGTATTAAAATCTTGTCATAATAACAATATTTAAATCCACTTCCACTTCTAGGGAAGGGGTTTCCTGTTGGAATTGTGAATTAAAATAAATATAAATAAATATATAAAATATATATATAAAATATATAAAAAAAAATATATAAAAAATATAATATAAAAACATATAAAAAAAATATATAAAATATATATATATATATATATATATAAATATAAATACATATATTCTTTATTGTACACAGGTTCTCACAAATTTTCAAATTTTTTAAAATATAAAACCATAATGTTTAGTTGTAAGTAACACAAGAAGAGCTATAAAATACTCATAGTTTCGAACAGTTCCAAGGAAGAACAACTAACTTATTAACCTATGAAAGCCCGGCGTTCTTGCCACTCCACAGTACCCTCTTCAGTGTTGAAGAATTGCTTAAACTGCTCTCTTACATTGAATGCTTCACGATTTTCCCCTCCTCGGCGACGAGGAAAATCCTGAAGACGAGATTTCTGTGTCAGTATTGTCACTTACTTCTGGCACTTTGTAGTCTTCGTTAATTCTAATGAAGTTATGTATGATATATGCTACAAGAACTACCCTTGTTATGTTGTCAGGATTTCCTTGGAGAGGCCTCATGAACATTCGAAATTTTTGCACCATAATGCCAAAGACATTTTCTGACATTCTTCGAGCTCTGCTCAATCTGTAGTTGAAAATTCTTTGCTCGTTAGACAAGTTCTTTCCAGGAAATGGCCTCATGATATTTTTTGTGAGGGGGAAAGCTTCATCGGCAACTTTCGAGTAGACTGAGTGTCAAATCTGAAAAGAGCAGGAAGTGGACATGACATGTGTGCTCACCCCTTTCCGATCCCGCACCGATCAGATTCTTTAAGCAATATCGGACCGGAGTCGGATCGGAAGGCTGCATGACAGGTGTGTCCAGGCCTTAAGACAGTATACATCATGACTTTCACCTAGGCAGAAGAAGGTCACGAGCATTTTCACAGAAATGCAATCGTTCTTCTCTCTGGTATCTGGCTGGTATAGTAGCATGCCTCCGATAACTACTTAGCTACGCAACGGTTCGTTATATCTTGTGTCTTTTTAAATGTGATAGGATACTTCATCGCACGTTTCCTCAGTGTAACAGTCCAACTGCAGCGTAAAGTAGACTCGAAATAGACAGAGATACATAGATTTGGATTTGTACGCGTGTAGTTATTAAACTACTTGTCTACAAGCGCAGGTATTGTTCAAAAACAGAACTTATAGTAACACTTATAATGTAAGTTCTATACACTTCTATGGTTTGAGATCAAATAACAGGTAAGTGTCTGCTTCTACCTTTGTCCGCCGTATCAGATTCCGCCGCCTCATCGATCTCGATGCCGCAATTATGCATCCGAAGCCGCATAATTCGCAAAACCGAAAAAATCACTTAATCGGCTAACAGGGGGCGCTTCGGCGTACCTAATAAATCAACGCCGGGGCAATTCATCAAAGAATTTTGCTACTGCCGTATCTGCATCGGAGTCAGGTTAGCCTTGCTTATCGCATTCGCGTGAGATTACACCATTACAACCCGTTTATCTTTCTGATATCGCCCCAGACCCACGGGCAGAGCCAGTCTCGGCTTATTAGTTATTGTTAGATGCGATCGCCAGACCATCAGTTCCGCAGTTATCTGCTTTACCGATACCGCCCGTCGGTCGTTTCGCGCTCGTAATTTTCGATGATCGCCGTCGCCCGTTCGCTCTGTGCACACGCGGTCCCGACGCTCTGTGTTTATGACGTTTCAGTGGGCTTTTCAGCGGGCAGGTTATCGCGGCAAATGTAACGCTCAAAATTGGACGTTTTCCGTTGTTCACATCGTATTTTAGCATACGCCTGATTTATACGGTAACGAGAGGCCGGGATGAGTTATTAGGCGGGACTTTTCGGTCTATCGACGGCGGACAGCCGAATCACAGATATCCTTTCGTATTTTCAAGCCGCGAATTCAGATTTGGCAAAGCAGCATCGTAATGAGATATGTCGACGACGACGTTTTTTGGGATTTCAACTACTTATGTCAATGAAGATGGATGAAAATGCTAATTGGAGTCTTTGTTCTAAGCACAAGCACCATTCGCACTAGATAAATCCAAGATAATATCAGCAAACCAACAAAACCTCCTCCATAATCTATCGACCAACCCTTGGCTAATCCTCGATTAGACATCAATTACTTAATCTCTCCACAATAATCCCCTCCTCACCCCCTGAACCCTCCAGGTGGCCGAATCGGGCCGATATATTATCGGGCAATTTCTGGTCAACTAGGACGTCGTGTAAGGACTCTGAAGTCCCGATCGGACGGCCGGAGTCCTGCGGGATTACCTTCTTATTGGATAGGACGCCGGGTCACTTAGAAAAGCGTCCTTTGTGGCACCCTTGTAATCCTTTCTGGGCCGGGAGTGGAGGAGGAGTGATGTAGGGGGGCTCAGGTGGTTTGATCTAGTGTCTATAGGCGTTAATAACAAGAGGTAATTTGGGGGTAAGGGACGCCATGCGGAGAAATTAATGGAATTGGATATATGGGCGATTGTCTGCTTCGGGAATTTTGACTGATTTTTTGACAATCAGGACGCCGTTTAATGCTCCATGGTTACTTACTCCCATCTGTCAACTTTCGATCTGTCACGTCGTAATCATGTGACATTATGACTGTCAAACATGGCGCGTAATTCAAATGTTGCGCTATTATCGAAACACCATTGACTTTGATTTGTTAACTTCAGGATCCTGTTTCAGTGTTTACAATTTAGGACCGATCATTCATTTCTAGACTCGAGGTTTGAATGATTCATAATTGGAAGACAAGCCTTACCGAACAGAAATGTCAACAAATTTTGACAATTCCCAGCCGTCAAACCATATACAAGGTGACAAGAAAAACTTCGGACAAAGTTTGCTGAGGTCTGGAACAAAAGTATTTCAGCGCAGCCAAATAATTTTTATTCTCTTGGTTTGTCTACACTTTCCTGTACTAATATGTGAATTTTCAGTTTGATATAATTTCATTTCACAAAGTTTTAGAATGTCAAACAAACGTAGTGCGATTTTGGAGCTGTTACGTCAAGGTGTCAATGCGTTTGCTCAATGTGCCTCGACAAACCGTGTCCGATGCAATTCGTCGTTTCAAGGAGCTTGGCCATGATGGTCGTCGTCCAGGAAGTGGTAGAAAACGCACTGTCAATACACCTAGCAATCGCAACATCGTCAAGAAGCGAGTCAATCGAAATCCGAGAGTTTCCATGAGGAAAATAGCCTGTGAGACCGGTATCGACCGCGAATCAGTCCGTCAAATTTCCAAAAAGGAGCTCAACCTCAAGCCATACAAGCTCCAAAAAGTTCAACTCCTCACGGTGGAAAACAAGCGCGTACGACTCCAAAGGTGCCGCCAACTCCTTTGTCTCGCTGCCGGTCAGCAATGGGAGCGAATTCTCTTCACAGACGAGAAGCTTTTCACCGTAGAACAATCCCACAACCATCAAAACGACAGAGTCTGATCCGTAGGAGCTCCCGGTACATCGGCCATCGTCGAACACCGTCAAAAATCAAAATCTGCAATCCGTCATGGTCTGGGGCGGAATTTGCGGCAGTGGTAAAACTCCCTTAGTTTTCGTGAATCATGGGGTAAAAATTAATCAAGAAGTCTACCGCTGCGACATCCTCGAGGCCGAAGTACTTCCGTGGGCCAAGCAGCACTTCGGCGATATGCATTGGATCTTTCAACAGGACTCCGCTTCGGCTCACAGAGCGGAAATGACGCAAGAATGGTGTAAGACCCATTTTCCTTGTTTCATCTCATCTGCAGACGGGCGCCCTACTCACCGGATCTCAACCCAATGGACTACAGCGTGTGGTCGATTTTGTAGCACAGGGCTTGTGCTAAAAAACACAAAAAGCAATCTCTGCGCCGGGAATGGAACCGATTAACGCCCGAGGAGCTGCGGCCCATTGCCGAAAATTTCAAGAAGCGTCTGAAGCTGTGTATCGCCGCCAAAGGAAGCCACTTCGGAACGGCTTAAATATATTATTAACAAATGTTCAAAATATTATTATTTGTTGTTGTTTTGTTCAATCTCTTCTGTTCAATAAAGATAAATGAAAAAGAGTTTGTCCGAGGTTTTCTTGTCACACTGTATACGAAGAAAAACGGAAAAGCGAGTAGTACACATTCTAGAGAAATGATTAAGCTTCAATTAAAAAAAAATATTGATGGTCTACGCCGCATACGAACTGAGATATCATGGAAATAAAAAGCCCAGTTTTTGAAGGGGGCTCGCGATCTCGAACGTGTAGCACCTCCCCTTGAGGAAAAAATCGATATCCTGGAATGAAGAGTCCATCTGTCTCGAAGGAATCGTCACAATAAACCCTATTACAAGTAAACATGCCATACGAACACACAACAATTCGATCGCGATCAAGAAAACGTGAAAATCGCATCGAGGGGTGCCTACGCCCTCCCAAGGGGTGAGGGGGGTGGACAGAACCACCCCCGGTCGATGAAATGTTTTCGTGATAGTCTTCGGAACGCAATATATCAAAGCGAACTAATTTGTAGCACGGAAATTATAGATTCCTCGTAGATAAGTCGCATAGAACATAGATTGTGAATAAGCGACTTTACGTTCGATTGGTCGGGACCGTTGATGAATATTCATGGGGGTTAATCGAAGAAAAATGGAAATGGGGTGTGCGGTTGAAATTCAGTGAACTTTGAGCGACGCTAAGTCGGTAGATCGACGGGTCCGAGCGTGCCGATAGGACCGAAGATAGAAAAGGGAAAAAAGTAATGCGCGACTTGTTATCCGATGTAATTTTACCCCATCATTATGCATTAAGGTGTAATCAATCTTCTCGATTAAGACGTTGAACGTCTAGGTGGGTATAACTCGAAAACTGCTTCAATGCGAGCTAATTTGTATCGGGCGTCTTGATAACTTTCGATCGGGATATCTATGGTTCGACAGCTGGGAATTGTCAAACTTTGTTGACGGTTCTATTCAGTAGGGCTTGTCTTTTAAGGTCGCCGTTCAGAGCGAGTAGGAAAACTAATCCGATAGAAGCGCCACCGTGCATTTTATGGAATATCTCCATAGAACATACATTATCACTACAAGTTCTATGAATATCTCTTTAATTATGAATGAAATGTACAATGGCGCTCTCTATCCGAAAATCGCCGAACGATGAAATAAGTCAATTTGTGGGTAAAGCAGGAATTTCTTTCCGCCAAAATTTGAATTCGGCCATTCTCTGCCAATTCCGTATTTCAAGTTGATTTTCTGAACGAAATTATCTGTAGATTTTTAATCGGAAGTTGAACTATTTTCTTGGCTTTTCGTTTGAAATAAAACAGAAGATTGAGTTGGCTCATTTTCTTTTATTTCTGAAAGATAAAAAATGAACTTTCGAAATGAAATCGATTTCAATTATTTCAGGGGAGTATCACCTTTTGAATCGTGGTAAATCTCCATTCAAAAAGTGGTCTCTTTATTTCACGAGTAACTACCATAATTTACGACGTAGGGACATAACTTTTTTTTTAATTGAAGTTGAAGAACGTCCCAAGGGCAAATTGTTTTATTTTTTTCGATTTAATTAGTTTTTCAATTTAAAAAAACAGGTTAAACTTCAGCGTTCTGGAAACTACACTTAATGATTTTTTTTTCGACGGTTATTCATCATTTGTTGGGGAAAATCGCAACTATGTGCCCTCGGCAATTTAATCTTCTATAAACTACAAAAATTTTCGTGATGATTAGTTAAAAAATATAGCTTGTACTCTTGAAAAACGAAAAACATAATAACCCAAATATTGCAGAGATCCAACGATTACCCTGGTTTTAATTGAAAAACTAATTAAATCGAAAAAAAGAAAACTACACTGCGCGAAAAAATTAACGCACCTTCTGAAAATCTCAATTTTAATGAGAGTTAACTCTACATTGACTTTTTAACTTATTTTTTATGTTCTCTCGGGAAGGTTTTGAACGAAACAAGACACATTAAATGGAAGAAAAGTGAAAGAAGAGAAATGAACAATTTTCAAAATACTGAAATGCTGATAAGTGATTTAATACTTGCTATTTCCACCCTTGCGTTAATTACAGCTCGGCAACGACGGTTCATATTCAAAATGAGTGATCTTGAAATGTTCTGATCTAATCCTTCCCAGATTTCTCCGAGTTGGATTCCTAAGTCATTAAGAGTAGCTGGATGATTTTCTGAACTTCTCAGCCTTCTATTGAGGTTTTCCCAAACCTGCTCAATCGCATTGAGATCTGGACTTCTTGCTGGCCATTCCATTCGAGAGACTTCAACCTCTTCAAGGTACTCCTGAACGATGCGCGCACGATGGGGTCTGGCATTATCGTCCATAAAAATGAAATTTTCACCAATGTATGGGGCAAATGGCACTACATGCTCTTCAATAATGTTCCTTATATACTTATCAGCATTTATAGCTCCATTATCAACGACCACTAGGTCTGTGCGAGCAGTCAAAGATATTTCACCCCATACTATAATCGATCCTCCCCCGAAACCAGTAGTATTCAGGAAATTGCACTGATCATATCTTTCATGTGGACGTCTGTATACAAGGGAACGTCGATCACAATGGTAGAGGCAGAATCTAGACTCATCTGTGAAGAGAACTCTTTCCCAATCGGCCTCTTCCCAATGGATATGTTCTCTGGCAAAATCCAAACGCGCCCTTCGATGGGCTGGGGTAAGAGCTGGGCCTCTTGCCGCGACACAAGGCCTTAAATCATATTCTCTGAGGCGATTTCTTATTGTCTGAGTGCTAATTTGCACCTCATGAGTCGGTCAAGCTGATTTTGAAGGAGGCGAGCGGTTGCAAACCGTTGTCTCAACGAAGAAACTCTCAAGTAACGTTCTTGAATGGCAGTTGTTACCCGTGGTCTACCCTGTCCTGGTCTTCGGACATTCATACCCGTCTCCCTGAATCACTGCAACATTCTGGACACACTTGTATGGGAAACTCCAAACCTTTGTGCAATTCTTGTGTATGTCCACCCTTCTTCTCGCAAAACTACCGCTTGGGCACATTCCTCTAGGGTCAAATTGCGTGTTTCGCGTTGCATAGCGAACGAGTGTAGAAAATCAAACGAAAGAAAAACTATTGATCACTAGAATTGATAGAGAACAACTGATTTTAGAATGAAGCCAATACATTCAAAATCTGATAATATCATCTTTTTTTATTCCTGCTGGGAGAAAACATCTGTATTGAAGAAAAACGTTGAAAGTGGATAACATATGCATGCATAAGTCTGATAAAAATAATTATCACACCTTCAGTTGTAGAATAAATTCGAGATTTCCATAATGTGCGTTAATTTTTTTCCGCAGTGTATTTGTCAAACCGTTCGTATCCATAGTTCAATCACAGATTATTCTGTAGTTCAATCGTTTAGAATACCGAAGTTGTGAGACCAATCATAATTCGAAGTAGGTATTATAGCGATAATACGAGCGTCTTTGGACTGTGATTGGTCAGTTTTTGAAATGAGTGAAATAGTCATACGTAATACCACTAGAGATGGAATTTTGCCGGCAAAATTTCTCGATTGTGATATGAAAGTTTGTTGCTCGGAAATTCAGCAAACAACATTTGTATCAAAATCACGAGCCGTCAGGCGAGTGATTTTGGAAAAATGTCATGAGCGAAATTTCCGGAAGGCAACAAACTTTTATATTACAAGAGAGAAATTTTACCTGCTTAAATTTCATCTCGAGTGGAATTCGGCATTACTATTCCACGAGAAAATAGGGTAATATGTTCACATTTGACGTGAATTGCGCTATTTGGCAAATTAGAATTAATCATAGATTAACTAAACCACTAAACGTTGTTTGTTCTCTCTATGATATTCATTTCCGAAGCTATCTATGAATTCGAGAAACGTCAAAAATTTTGTCGCTGAAAAACCAACATGTTGGTTTTGCCGGCTTGAAAATTTTTTCGGGATGAAACGATCGTTGCTACGGAAACTTCCTCACTAAAAATGAAAAGAGTGGAATAATCACAGAAATTCAATCTCTTGTGATGTTACTACTGATGATTTGTCAATGCTTACTGAACAGAAATGTCAAAACAACATGGCTTCTTCCTTCTGTCAAATCGCAGTTATCCCCATCGAAAATTCTATCACTTTAAAAAAAACACCCGATATAAGGACTCACTGAGTATCGACTCTCAGAATTTCCAGAATCAGAACTGTATCCCTTTTCCCTCGTTCTCAGTGAAAAACTCCCAACTACACCGTTCAACGAAATAAAACCCGATATTGCTCACATTCACCGGATGCTTTCAATAAACACACTACACGTATTCAAATTACCGGAATATTATACGATTCCGGGGTCCAGCCCAGGGGACGTTTTACCGTTTTTTATCAACTGACCGACCGCCTCTATTGCATTCCTTCCGATGTCCTTTCAAATATATTGAAATACCACATTGACATCGCGACGCAAGTTTGGAAAATTCATTTCGTCCAGACTGATATATACGACTCTAGTTCGGACGTTGGCGTAGAATGGAAATGGAGTAGTTTAGTACGAGATGGAGAATTAATATTGAAATTTTTTACAGATGTTCATGGTGTAGAAAATTCATCTTGATGTATCATAAAAATCCAGTGCTCTAAAGGATGAAAGCAGTGACCCAGAGGCCAGAAGTTCCGAAACCACTCCTCTGATCCTGATGGAGCTTCGACCTTCGAACACTACAGAGTTGATATTTATACACAGTTATTCAGTAAATTCAGAATGTACGAGGGTTGCCTTTTATATTTTGGGATAGGAGAAACCTAGTGTTGCAATCTGGCAACTGACAGCTCTATCGTAAAGTTTGACATTTTTGAGGTTATGCGTACTCAGAAAGTTTCGACATACGGGCGTTAAGGTGCAGACACATTGTTATCACGTCACGTCACATCATCTTCCCAAAATGTGCAACCACGATAATGCATGGAACTTAGAGCATAGGAAGAGAGACACACCTTTCAATAATGAAAAGTGAAGCCAAATCATCAGAACTAAACTGGGTGATTGTACCACTACGGAATCAAAATGTAGTAAAAATTTTTGCAACATTGTATCTGCTGTCACGTTATAGCACTGATAGCACGCAAGATCTATATTCCGCAAATTTAGATTTTCTGAATGCACGTGATATCATGTCTGATATTTTGTGAAATGTCATTCTGACATACATTCGAAACCGATCTGGGTGCTCATTCAATAATTCTTGAATTAATTGATGGAATTCCCCCACTTCCTCTGTTCGTTGATTCATTTGGTAAATCATAGATGCATAGAAATACCTGGTGTTGGCACTGATTAGATTTTGTTTAAGACTTTCTTGTCGATCGAAAACGTGATATTTTGTACAGCTTTTCATTTCTCCCGAAAGGGGTCGCGTTTTTTGTCGTTGCCGCAGTAGCGCCACGACCGATAAATATTGCGGATTTATTCCGGAACTAGTCCAAAATCTGAAATCTAGGATGCCGTTTTGATCTACAAATTTTGGTCACGATTTTTAGAAGTGAGTCGTTACACCAGGTGTTCTATGCATCTATGGTAAATCGAATCCTTTCTATGAGAATCACCAGCAACTGTAAAATCAGCTATATTCTCCATATCTTCTTCCCATTTCCTCGCGTGAGCTCACGTGACGTGACAACAATTTCTATGCTGCTTTTACAGCTGCTGGTGATTCTCATAGAAGGGATTAGATTTACCAAATGAATCAACGAACATCGGAAGTGGGGGAATTCCGTCAATTAATTCAAGAATTATTGAATGAGCACCCAGATCGGTTTCAAATGTATGTCAGAATGACATTTCACAAAATATCAGACGTGGTATCACGTGCATTCAGAAAATGTAAATTTGCGGAATATAGATCTTGCGTGCTTTCAGTGCCATAACGTGACAGCAGATACCATGTTGCAAAATTTTTTTCTACATTTTGATTCCGTAGTAAGTATTATCACCCAGTTTAGTTCTGATGATTTGGCTTCACTATTTATTATTGAAAGGTGTGTCTCTCACCCTATGCTCTAAGTTCCATGCATTATCGTGGTTGCACCTTTTGGGAAGATGACGTGATGTGATGTGACGTGACGTGACGTGATAACAATGTGTCTGCACCTTAAACAGCACTCGGCTGTGTGGGTGTTTCAAAATGAGCCAAACCAAACAAAAGTTGTTCGCGCACGAAGCACTTCCAAGCAAATGGTTGACTGTTTCTTCGGAAAAACTGGACATGTCGCAACCGTACCACTAGAACAACGCAGAATAGTCGATTCTGAGTGGTACACAACCATTTGTTTGCCAGTTGTCTTCCAAGAAATGAGGAAAACCAACCACCGAGGCCGAAGACAGATCATTCTCCACCACGACAATGCTAGCTCTCACACGACGGCTCAAACAATTGCATTTTTGAGCACTCAAAACATCGATTTGATGGGTCATCCACCGTATAGTCCTGACTTGGTGCCGAATGACTTCTTTATATTCCCGTACGTAAAAAATAAACTGAGGGGCCATATTTCCAGTCATAAGTAGCCATCCTATGATGCAAACCACCCTCTAGACGTGATATTCCCCCAACCACCCCTTCCACCAACCCAGGCGACGACGTTCGAAAAGCAATCGGTTTCCGTAAAACCAAACCCTTCGAGGAAGAGGTGAGATCCCAATCAAATGTCAACAAACGATACCTTTGACACAGCGAAGTGAGCAACTGTTTGCACAGCCGACTGCGTTCAACCAGATGCCTACAATGCTGTCGGAGCCTCGGCATTAGCATATGTTAAGGTACTCAAACAAGGCGCTATTTTCTTAAGTTGGATCGAGATGTTCGAGTTCAATTCTGAATTAATGCGTCTATTTACACGAAATATCTTTCCACGTATCTTGGCTCATGAATAATGGATGCGAATTGGAAAAATCGCTGAGGGTAAGACGATGAAGACGAGACGAACGTTTACTTCGGGAACGCAGAGGAAGGGTTTTTGTTTATAGGCGAAGGCGAGCAAGCTTTCCAGCGACTTCATCGTAAGATCTATCAAGGAAAGCACCAAGTGGACCGGGTCTAATTTGAAGGATCTTGTCGAAATGGCAGCTCGAATTTTTGGTTTAGACGTATTTAAGAAGAAATGGACTAAAAGAGAATTAGATGAGTCAGCAAACATTTTGATTTCTCATGTTGAAAAAATTGATGAAAAAGAAATTCAAACTTTAGAAACAGTCAGCTAACTTTTTTGAAGCAGTATATTACCATAAACAAGATAATACCGCTGTTCAGCAGCACGTATCAAAACCGAAATCATGCATCTCAATCCCAGATCCAAGACATCAAAAACCCTTAAACCTCGAGGGTGGGCGATATCCGTGGACTTGAGAAACGAGATCGCGGGGGCGACAGCAGCAGCATAATCGATCCCCCCTTCTTTGTAGCTGATCTGTTACAGATGTCGATTTTATAACGGCCTCCGGAAAACGTTTTCGAACGATTCCCTTAATGTCGCCGGTAATATCGCTCCGGATGTTTCGTAAACTATCTCTCCCCCTCCTCGATTCTTTATCCGAACGCTTTGTGCGTTCCCTGAATGGACCACGATTCGGCTGGATACCCTTTGTGTTTTATAATGTGGACTTCGATGGGATTTTTATGACTGCAGGTCTTTTTTTCGCCGTTCGTGTCTTCGATGTCGTTTTTTAGTGGAAACATGGACTTGGGGCGATCGAGGATGACAGAAAGAAAGGAATGGCTTCGATTTGCAGATTTATTCGATGAGGGAAGCATGATTGTATAACTCGAACAACTTGGGTGTTGTTCGGCCATGTAGCTAAAGCATCACTGAGCTCACATCTTAACATCTGAAACTGCTGGACTGCTGGGGACAAGAGAAGCCCACTATTCATACTACTGCATCTTGTCCAGACCATAGCAGATCTGGCTGAAGAGTGTTAGCTTTTGGATGCTCCCATACGTGCCTCAAAATTATCTCGACTGGCCGTCCTAGTGCAATAGGTTTCGTGAATCGTTTGGACGAAGAGTCGTCCATATGGTTTACCGATGGATCAAAATCAGAGAGAACCACTGGCATTGGTATATACGGACCTAAACTGAGGATCTCTTAAGCCCTGGAAAGTGAGCACTCAATTTTACAGATCGAGATACTGGCTATTTACGTATGCACCCAGGAGTGTCTTAAAATGAAGCTCAAATCACCACGGACAGCCAGGTCACGAGGAGGCCCCTGGAAAGACACTGCCAGAGATCTCTGCTGACATGGGGGAACAGTAACACCATGAAGCAACTGGCCAGATGCAATTAAGTGACTCTGCTATGGGTGCCAGGACATTGTGGTGTTGGAGGAAATGAAAAAGCCGAAGATGCTTGCGAAAAGTGCATCAAGGTTAACACCTGCTGGACCTGAGCCTTTCTGTGGGCTTGGAAAAGAACAATTTGAGGCAGAGGTCCAACAATAGGAGCCGGACAACAGAATAACCTTCTGGAGAAACCCTCCTGGACTTACTCAGTCTAAGAGATTCGTGATGATTTCATACCAGTAAGCTCCTGAAGCTGTCACGAGTTGATCTTCGGGTGATGGTAGTTCTGCTTTCGGTACCAACATCATTTGTACCGTATGGAAAAGTCAGCAGAAGGGATTTCAAGGGTCTGTAGATCAGGAGCAGAAAGAGCTGAACACGTGGTATGCAGATATCCAGAGCTGGCTAGCCTAAGAATCATGCAACCGGTCCTGGATACCCCCAAAGCTCCTAGGGATGAGGTTTCATCAACACCATCGACAACCTCCTTGAGTTTCAATGAATCCGTATGACATAAAACGAAAGATTCCTGGAAGGCTGATCAAGCCATAACAACTTCAAAATGAATAATATTGGAGGTTATCAACTAATTCCGTGAAAGAAAATATTATCAGAGTTCTTTCATATTCCTTAAAATAGCAGCACTATTTCCAATTTCAACACCACTAGATTTTCAGAAAATTTAGGGATACTAAAATTTATAAGAAGATTGAGAATTGTTAGAGCTCACAATAATGTAACACCAAGTAAAGTTGTGATATAGACTTTCACCTCGTTACACATATGTCCCATAAGTTTTGGCACAAATTTCCTAGACCAATATAGTGGTGATAAGAAGAAGACAATAGGTTGCTATTGAAATAAAAGTTTGTTTGTAACCTTGACCTCCATACATGTCATGGGAGAGGCCAGGATGGGTGCATACAGACTGATCCAAACGAAAATCTGGAGAACCCGCACAACTGGGCACACCAGAATCACTCATGTAGCTGACGTAGCCGAGCTCGATTTCAGACTACATGCAACCCCTATACTCGTTCGATAAACCATTCAAAACACAGCTCGACTAGAGCAGATGGGACTTGAGTATAGAATCACAATCATCTGCAGAAATAGTCTGGTACACAGACGGTTCAAAAACAGATAAAGGAACAGGAGAGGAAATACATGAAGTGAGGCCAAGAAGGGATTACATAATACCTCTCGGCAAACACGCCAAGCTGAAACACATGCCATTAGGACATGCATACAGAAGAACCTGGAAAGTGGCTACCAAAGAACACACATCCACATTCTCTCTGACAGCCAGAGCGCCATCAAAGCTCTCAACTCGACACAGATAAAGTCTAGACTCTGGGAATGCCTCCAGGACCTTCTGGAGCTGGCAAAACACAACAAGGTCACTTTAATGTGGGTGCCAGGTCACAAGGGAATAGCGGGCAATGAAAAAGCAGACCAGTTAGCAAGACAAGCATCTGCAACGCCATTCACATGGAACCTGTGCTTGGAATCAGCAAAAACCGATGCAGGACCCTGATTGAGGAGTGAATAAAACAAAGACACCGACAACACTGAGAACAGAGCGACGGGCAAACACACAACAAAGTCATGGTAGGACACACAAGCCAAACCTTGACGGCTGACTTTTTGAATCTAAACAGAACAAAGGCACGTACAATAGTAGGTCTGCTGACAGGACACTACGGCCTTAGGAAACCTCTGAACAGCATAGAAATGCTTGGAGAATCCGTGGATCGCAGACTTTGCGGTGAAGAGGAAGAAACAGCCTTTCACATCATCTTTGAATGCGACGCCCTAGGAAGAAGGCGTCACAGTTTCTTCGGAGAAATCAATCCGGAAACGGGAATGAATCCGAAAAACCTCATAAACAGGCTACTGAACCTGATAAAGGACACGAACCTACTCTCGTGGGGAACCACTGACGAAAGAGACATACAATAGACCCAAGTTGGTCGCAGTGGCACAGGGAGGCCAAGTGCTAACCCTGTCTCTTGTTCGTCAGCCATCAATCAATCAATCAATCAACCTTGACTCCAGTTGTTGAAGTGGTTAAGTCGATATGTCTTGCGAAAAAGAAATTCGTAAAAGTATTTATAATTTAGTTGGACGATAAAGCCGAGATAATACGCATTTTTGAAAATCAGAATATATCCTGTAGAACTATAGTTATCGGACAATCGCTGAATGTGAGCAGGGTATTCCTTGTATGAACCTTGCAAAAGGTGGAAGATCTAGAATTTTTGCCCATCAAGCGAGGACCGTAAGACTGATGGTAAGAAGAGCAGGAACCAAGGTTGGTACTTCGCTAAGAAAAGTAGCACGTCAATATAGGACATCTCACGTAAACGCTAGTTAATTTTTGTCGAAGCAGAACCCGCTGAAGACGATATTATGTTCTGGCCAGACCTTGCATCCAGGCACCATGCAAGAGAAACTCAAGATTGGCTAGCCGACCAAATCGTACCATTTGATCCTCGAAACGGCAATCCCCCCCCCCCCACACAGACTCTCTTGTCGCCAAAAGTTTACGATGGATGATGGAAAGCCCAAAATGAAGAGAAACTTCGACGCCGAATATACAGGAAGATACGAGAAATCGATCTAGATACCGTCCAAAACCTGATGCTAGGTGTTCGCAGAAAGATGCGCTCTGTGGAAGATAAAGGCCCTCTTCATTCAATTTGAATTGATAGTTTTGTTGCATTTGGAACGTTTATCAATGTGTTTCACAAGACAATGAACAAATGTATCATATTTGTCACTTTTTTGGTCTTTGAAACTTGTGCCAAAACTCATGGGACATACGTTATGCACACTCCTCAGAAAATCTCGATTTCATCGAGAATTCCCGTCGTTCGCTCCTGTCGACCTTTTCAACTCTCCATCAACGTTTCAATCCCGAACGTCCTCTCACAAAGAACATCGAGAATCCTCCCATCCAGAACGGTATATCTGAAGAACATACCTCAATTATCCGAAACGAATCGGTGGAACTGTCGCCAATTCAGATCGACCCCACGTCTCTGGAGAATGTATATTATGCGGTATCAAACCCCCATAACGCAAATATCTACTCCTCGCTCCAATAACAGACGCGGTTGTGTTCAGCGCATTCGAAAAGGTTCAAGGGTCCTCCAGGCCCAGATCTGAACATCGGTACCGTCGTCGAGCACTTATTGAAATACCTTCGAGCCCGTCCCCCCTCACTCCCGGACCTATCTGATTTATTTTCTTTTCAATGGGAGGAGAAGAGAGTGAACGGATGTGGCGCCATCAGGCGGTGGGCGAGAGAGGCGCGAATAGGGGCCTTTCTTGATGGAAAATATTTTCCTTCCAATCTGCTCATTAAATGGCATTGTTCGACGTTGTGGATCGCGTCGCGTCATCAGGGCCGATTCATGCCGATACGTGCTAGTGATCGTTACTGCGTTTCCTCATAGTCCTCAGAGAAAATGGATGAATTTCGTCGCAGTTTAGATGGATTCGATGAAAAACGTTTTTTTTTTTTCAGAGCACATCTATTACCAAAACCAGAATGAATTTATAGGATTGACGCTGTGAAAACCGCATATACAGGTTCGGAAATACAAGGTGACAAGAAAAACTTCGGACAAATTTTGCTGTGGTCTGGAACAAAAGTATTTCAGCGCAGCCAAATTATTTTTATTCTCTTGGTTTCTCTACACTTTCCTGTACTAATATGTGAATTTTCAGTTTGATATAATTTCATTTCACAGAGTTTTAGAATGTCAAACAAACGTAGTGCGATTTTGGAGCTGGTTCGTCAAGGTAGGCGTCAATGCGAAGTTGTTCGTTTGCTCAATGTGCCTCGACAAACCGTGTCCGATGCAATTCGACGTTTCAAAGAGCTTGGCCAGGATGGTCGTCGTCCAGGAAGTGGTAAAAAACGCACTGTCAATACACCTAGCAATCGCAACATCGTCAAGAAGCGAGTCAATCGAAATCCGAGGGTTTCCATGAAGAAAATAGCCTGTGAGACCGGTATCAACCGAAAATCAGTCCGTCAAACTGACAAAAAGGAGCTCAACCTCAAGCCATACAAGCTCCAAAAGTTCAACGCCTCACGGAGGAGAACAAGCGCGTACGACTCCAAAGGTGCCGCCAACTCCTTCGTCTCGCCACCGGTCAGCAATGGGAGCGAATTCTCCTCACAGACGAGAAGATTTTCACCGTAGAACAATCCCACAACCACCAAAACGACAGAGTCTGGTCCTTAGATGCTCCTGGTACATCGGCCATCGTCGAACACCGTCAAAATCCGCAATCCGTCATGTTCTGGGGCGGAATTTGCGGCAGTGGTAAAACTCCCTTAGTTTTCGTGGATTGAGGGGTCAAAATCAATCAAGAAGTCTACCGCTGCGACATCCTCGAGGCCGTTGTACTTCCGTGGGCTAAGCAGTACTTCGGCGATACGCATTGGACTTTTAAACAGGACGAAAATGACGCAAGAATGGTGCAAGACCCATTTTTCTTGTTTATCTCATCTGCAGAATGACCGCCCTACTCACCGGATCTCAACCCAATGGTCTACAGTGTGTGGACGATTTTGGAGCACAGGGCTTGTGCTAAAAAACACAAAAATTTGGAGTCGCTGAAGCAATCTCTGCGCCGGGAATGGAACCGATTAACGCCCGAGGAGCTGCTGCCCATTGCCAAAGGAAGCCACTTCGAAACGGCTTAGATATATTATTAACAAATGTTCAAGCTATTATTATTTGTTGTTGTTTTGTTCAATTTCTTCTGTTTAATAAAGTTAAATGAAAAAGAGTTTGTCCGAGGTTTTTCTTGTCACCCTGTATAAGTTGGAAACATAGCCAATTCAGCGTTGAACCATGATTTAGGTTTATCAAGTCCTTTTACCTAAAACTGACCCAGGTTGGCATTCGTGAAAGTCAAATAAACCAGAGAGACGTTGCCAATGCTATTTTTCTATTGTCCTATTTAATCCTTTTTAAATTTGTGAATAGAGTCGTTCGGGTTATTCCAGTATCCTTTTATTCTTTTATCGAAGGAATTACCACAAGGTAACGGACTATTCTGTCCATTATTTTTCAGTAAAATTTCAACACTCCCATCTTGATCTCCGTACAAGAAAAAAGCATAACCGAATCTTCCAACCATGTTTATATACTTGTGATATTTACAGTATCAACATAGAAAAAAGTTTCTTCAACATTCGCCAGGTTTTTGGAATTATCGAATTCATATAAAGTCTTCCCAAATTTATTATTTTCCCAAAGTAAATAAACATTTTGGTAAATAAGTATTTACTACGACCTCTATGTAGAAAGGACAACGTTGCGTAGTTATCAGAAAATGACCATAAATCAACATTTTCGAAATATACAGGGTGCAATCTGTAAGAATGTCATTGCCAACCGGGATACTTTATAAAAGTGAATGGAGTATGTATGTATATGGATTGGAAGCATTGTAAAGTCGCGCCGCGCATTGACGAAATCTTAGGCAATATTATAAATTATAGGTGGCAAAAGAGTTGAAAATGTCAGTCTGTCTCTAGCACCGTGATGTGATCATTGAAAAATGGCGTGAAATGTAAAATTTTGTAGCTTTTCGAACGTTAACCCTTCACCGCTAGATTCTTTCAATTGAATTCATCTAGACATTCTCCTTCCCCCTCTCCCCACCAAACAATGGTTTCCGTTTGCCGTAGAACTAATTAATTTAGGACTGGAAAAAGAACAGGAGATCCGGATGAGGCAAGAGGGTCCGTAATATTAGACAGCCATCTATCGTTCCCAATTTGTAATAAGACAGGGCTGAATTATTCTTTTCTTCCTTTAATTATTCAAGAAGAGTTAATTACTTTTTTCTTGTAGTGACATTCGGTCTCAATGCTTCAGAAGTTTTTTCTCAATTTGTAGATACTCCAATTAAAGGAACGTCTTCATAAATTGCCCTCCTCTCTCCTCCTCCTTCAACTCAATTATTTATTTCGCGCTTTTTTTTCTCGCAGGGCGAGAGCTAGGGGTCGTGGACTCGGGCCTTCATTGTAATACATTCATTACCGGCTCTGTTGGTGTTAATTTTATTTAGCACCGAAGTGTACGGAATTATTGCCGGGATCAAGACGACCATCAGGGCAACGCTCATTGAGTCAAGATGATTTCACATTATAATTTGGAAGATTCGCAGTCAAGAATGAAACAAAAAAATTAGTTTGACAGCTGTCAAAAAATTTGACAGCTGTCAAAAAATTTGACAGCTGTCAAAAAAATTTGACAGCTGTCCAAAAAAAATTGACAGCTGTCAAAATTTCTTCTTCATCAACATCTTGGGAGTACTCACAAGGCAGATTTGCTATCGAAACTACCGCCACCTCAAACCTCGATACATTGGCATCTATCGAATCTATATCGAAAAAATTTTTGTCCATATCACTCTCGCTTTATTAGGTTTCACCCACCTCCTACCGATCGAGCAGGCAGGTGGTCCCGTATCGGAATCGAAGAGGAGGCGGCGGACGACGGTCACTTGTCCGTCCGCCTGTCAAACCGGGGCCGAAGCCTTCTTTCTGATCGCGGTTGGCCGGCAATTACAACGGCCTACTCCGATACACTTAATTATAAACGGGGATCGGGTCGGTTAAACGGTTTTTAATTGGTTGTCAACTTGTTAGGCGATACGGACAACAACAATGAGAGGTTGTTCTGCGGTCTATTTTTTTTTTTGGTGTTCTCTCCGATTTTACCTTATCCCATCGGCATCGAACGGAGTGGATGGATTTTGTACCTCTGTTGGGAACTACATGGTCGGACATGGTGAACATCGTTTTTTTCATGAGTAATACCCATAGAAATCATAATATATATACTTACTCTAGAATGCTAAATCAATTGGACCGAAGTGTTGTAAAAATTTCAGTGTGGTCCACAATGCGCATACGTGCCATCAGGTTGTTTCTGAACAGGGTCGGCTTCAATAAAATTTTATGCTGTTATTGTTGCAGTTGGATTTAATCAATTCATAATTAGTATTCGACACTTACTAGTTGTTTTGAACATATTGATAATTTTCGACAGCTAGTTGAATGGTAAATTTGGAATCATCAGCGACTGGAAGATAAGCTGAAAATCTTTCATTATTCCAAAACCTCTTCAGGCGTTGAAAAAACCCGGTTTCGGTATAAAAATTAATTCAAGGATCAAGGAAGACAAATTCTGGTTAACAAACAACGAATCTTTTGGTAAAGTACAGAAAAAAAATCAAATGAGCAAAATATACTAATATATCCCTTAAGGACAGTTCTATTCTTCGGTGTTCCTGAAAATAGTGGAAACATGAAAATGTATTGTACATTTGTACATCTGCCAATGCGTTACTCTGCATCGTTTCATGAGTGAATTCTGATACCAACATTCATTCTTCAAGTCATTTGTCTTTTTGAGTTCCGAGTATATTCCAAAATCAATCTGTTATCTGAATGAAACTGCAAAGTTTTACTTCAACATATTTTATTTTCGAGTTCGAATTATCCATTAAAAGATGGTTTACTCACAAGAATTCAAGATTTTTCATAATGAATCGCACCAATCTCATGGTGCGAGTGGATAGATATGTGTCAATCGAATGAAAAGCAAAGCGTAAATCATAAATTTTTAACAGTTATATGAATGGAAAGGTGCACATAATTTACATACTTAAGTGGGAAATGAACAGGTCAAGACAAGGACACCACAACACTATACAGTTCATTGTTTATCGGATACGAAAAAATCCAAATCGAACACAACACACAACAAAATGCACACGAAGAATATCAAACACGAAAATAACAGTTAAGCACCAGTGAACTAGTTTGTCTATGCAGTAAACTAAACTGTGGCTGCAGACTGACACTGGACCCGTTCCTGTCTATACTTTCACTAAGGTCATTTCAAAGTCATTTGCTTTGAGACAGAAAAAGCGGTGTTGCGCGGTCTATATCTATTTAGTGAAACCTACTACATAACTGCTCTAATTTTCTCACCAATTCCACAAATATTGCAATTCACTTATGATATTAATGTGTCTAATAGTCTTAGGAAGTCGCGCATGAGCTATAAAATAAGTTTGTTACTCAATGGAATATTTTTATTGTTTAATTATATTGAACTTAAAATAGAACCCACAAAACATTTAGGGACTTGGCATCGTTCAACCTGAAATTTCCTAATGGTGAGCATGCGCACATTGTGAATCAGTTGCCTATGCGGCACGTTTTTCGCTGCGGAACTAGAAGGAATTAGCATTCTAGAGTAAGTATATATATTATGATTTCTATGGTAATACCACGATATTGCTTGACGATTTTCACATCAAGTGATGTGATCAAAGTCTTCTGATATTCCTGCAGGTTTTTTCAATTTCATAGACCATATACGAGGATGTATTGATATCTAGTTAGCCTAGACCAGATTAAGAGGAGAAGATGTTGAGCAAAAAAATCTCCTGACATTGAAATTTTTTTTGGTTCTATAGTAGGCTAGGAATTTTTCAATATGTCCTCGTAGGTGTTCGCAGAAAGTTGCGCTCTGTGGAAGATAATGGCCCTCTTCATTCAGTTTGAATTGATACTTTTGTTGACTCGGAAACGTTTATTAATGTGTATCACAATACAACAAACAAATGTATAATTTTTGTCACTTTTTTGGTCTCGGAAATTTGTGCCAAAACTTATGGGACATACGTTAATAAACTTCTAGACGAGTTTCTTGTTGTTTTGTTTGATTTCGTGTTTGAGATAAAGGCAGGAAGGTTAAAGTATAATTTGACACATAAACAGTGTGACAAGAAAAACTTCGGACGAATTTTGCTGTGGTCTGAAACAAAATTATTTCAGCACAGCCAAATAATTTTTATTCTATTGGTTTCTCAACACGTTCCTGTATTAATATGTGAATTTTCAATTTGATATAATTTCATTTCACATAGTTTTAGAATGTCAAACGAACGTAGTGCGATTTTGGAGCTGTTTCGTCAAGGTAGGCATCAATGCGAAATGGTTTGTTTGCTCAATGTGCCTCGACAAACCGTGTCCGATGCAATTCGTCGTTTCAAGGAGCTTGTCCATGATGGTCGTCGTCCAGGAAGTGGTAAAAAACGCACTGTCAATACACCTAGCAATCGCAACATCGTCAAGAATCGAGTCAATCGAAATCCGAGGGTTTCCATGGGGAAATTAGCCTGTGAGACCGGTATCAACCGCGAATCAGTCCGTCAAATTGCCAAAAAGGAGCTCAACCTCAAGCCATACAAGCTCCAAAAAGTTCAACTCCTCACGGAGGAACGAACGCGTACGACTCCAAAGGTGCCGCCAACTCCTTCGTCTCGCTGCCGGTAAGCAATGAGAGCGAATTCTCTTCACAGACGAGAAGTTTTTCACCGTAGAACAATCCCACAACCACTAAAGCAACAGTCTGGTTCGTAGAGGCTCCCGGTACATCGGCCATCGTCCAACACCGTCAAAATCCGCAATCCGTCATGGTCTGGGGCGGAATTTGCGGCAGTGGTAAAACTCCCTTAGTTTTCGTGGATCAAGGGGTCAAAATCAATCAAGTTTACCGTTGCGACATCCTCGTGGCCGTAGTACTTCCGTGGGCCAAGCAGCACTTCGGTACGCATTGGACCTTTCAACAGGACTCCGCTCCGGCTATCAGAGCGAAAATGACGGAAGAATGGTGTAAGACCCATTTTCCTTGTTTCATCTCATCTGCAGATTGGCCGCCCTACTCACCGGATCTCAACCCAATGGACTACAGCGTGTGGTCGATTTTGGGGCACAGAGCTTGTGCTATAAAACACAAAAATTTGGAGGCGCTGAAGCAATCTCTGGGAATGGAACCGATTAACGCTCGAGGAGCTGCGGCCCATTGCCGAAAATTTCAAGAAGCGTCTGAAGCTGTGTATCGCCGCCAAATAAGCCACTTCGAAACGGCTTAAATATATTATCAACAAATGTTTAAGCTAATATTATTTGTTGTTGCTTTGTTCAATTTCTTCTGTTCAATAAAGTTAAATGAAAAAGAGTTGTCCGAGGTTTTTCTTGTCACACTGTAAACTGTATTGTGAATAAGGAATAATATCATCGAATTCAACATTGCAATTGCAGAGCAGGAGAAGAATACGAGAGAGAATTTTGGTAATACAGTTGAAATTAAAAATTATTCATTTTCCTCGTCATACCAAGAAACCAAATTCTCAATAAAACCGTACGTAATCTCGCGAATTGACCGAAAACAAATTCGTGCCGTCGCTCAAACTCCCAATTAATCATCGGAAAAGAATCCGCTCGCTCGGAAATAACGAATACCTACTATACTGACATTAATAACGACCGACAGGGACGTAGACTCGCATCCGGGAATTATTACCCGTTTGAACGTCAAATAATAATTTCTTGATCGCAATCGAAAATTGCTAATCTCTCCATTCATTCGAGACGAGGGCCGAATTGTATCTTAATTCGCATCAAACGATGCGAGTCTGACGAATAACGTTATTAAATTTTCAATACTGATTTAGGAAGTCCTCTCCTCCCTCGGTGTCTCTCTCGTCCTGACGAATATTCGGGAAAACGATCGGTTTGAATATGAGATGGTGCACTTCGTTTCTGTACGCTTGGTTCGAATATTATTATTATGAATATTGAGTGGAATGGACTACCAGAGATCTGAAGTCCTAAGTACACCACTAGTGGCGCTGTCATCAGTGCAACATGACCCCTAAATGTGGTAGAAACCAACTGTAAGCGTTATGTGGCACTGATGATGGCTAACAAGCCAGAAATCAGTTTGTCATTATCTTGCTGTGGTGACGTCACCAGTGGTGTACTTCGATCTCTGCTAGTCCATTTCACTCATTTGTTGTGTCCTAGCGGACTGTTCCTAGAGAAGATATTTTCAATTTTTTGATTATCAATACTACACTGCGCAAAACAATTAACGCACATTATGGAAATCTCAAATTTATTCTACAACGGAAGGTGTTCTCAATGATAATTATTTTTATCAGAATTATGCATGCATATGTTATCCACTTTCAACGTTTTTCTTCAATACAGATGTTTTCTCCCAGCAGGAATAAAAAAAGATGATATTATCAGATTTTTAATGTATTGGCTCCATTCTAAAATCAGTTGTTCTCGATCAAATCTAGTGATCAATAGTTTTTCTTTCGTTTGATTTTCTACACTCGATCGCTATGCAACGCGAAACACGCAATTTGACCCAAGACGTATGTGCCCAAGCGGTAGTTTTGCGAGAAGAAGGATGGACATACACAAGAATTGCAGAAAGGTTTGGAGTTTCCCATGCAAGTGTGTCCAGAATGTCGCAGCGATTCAGGGAGACAGGTATGAATGTCCGAAGACCAGGACAGGGTAGAGCACGTATAACAACTGCCATTCAAGAACGTTACTTGAGAGTTTCTTCGTTGAGACAACGGTTTGCAACCGCTCGCCTCCTTCAAAATCAGCTTGAGCAAACTCATGAGGTGCAAATTAGCATTCAGACGATAAGAAATCGCCTCAGAGAATATGATTTAAGGCCTCGTGTCGCTGCAAGAGGCCCAGCTCTTACCCCAGCCCATCGAAGGGCGCGTTTGGATTTTGCGAGAGAGCATATCCATTGGGAAGAGGCCGATTGGCTAAGAGTTCTCTTCATAGATGAGTCTAGATTCTGCCTCTACCATTGTGATCGACGTTCCCTTGTATACAGACGTCCACATTAAAGATATGCTCAGTGCAATTTCCTGAATACTACTGGTTTCGGGGGAGGATCGATTATGGTATGGGGTGGAATATCTTTGACTACTCACACAGACCTAGTGGTCGTTGATAATGGAGCTATGAATGCTGATAAGTATATAAGATTCTTGAAGAGCATGTAGTGCCATTTGCCCCATACATTGGTGAAAATTTCATTTTTATGGACGATAATGCCAGACCCCATCGTGCGCGCATCGTTCAGGAGTACCTTGAAGAGGTTGAAGTCTCTCGAATGGAATGGCTAGCAAGAAGCCCAGATCTCAATCCGATTGAGCAGGTTTGGGACAACCTCAATAGAAGGCTGAGAAGTTCAGAAAATCATCCAGCTACTCTTAATGACTTAGGAATCCAACTCGGAGAAATCTGGGAAGAATTAGATCAGAACATTTTAAGATCACTCATTTTGAGTATGAACCGTCGTTGCCGAGCTGTAATTAACGCAAGGGGTGGAAATACCAAGTATTAAATCACTTATCAGCATTTCAGTATTTTGAAAATTGTTCATTTCTCTTCTTTCACATAAGATTCGGTGAAATCCTGAATTTTTCTTCCATTTAATGTGTCTTGTTTCGTTCAAAACCTTCCCGAGAGAACATAAAAAATAAGTTATAAAGTCAATGTAGAGTTAACTTTCATTAAAATTGAGATTTTCAGAATGTGCGTTAATTTTTTTGCGCAGTGTATTTCTTTATGATTTATTTGGGCAAGCTGTCCCTCCATTTGATCCTGGTTCTTCCAATACCCCTTTCTAGTGGTGATTTATCACTCGATTCTTTCACATTTTTCAGTTTTCTCGAAATCGGCCATATCTCACCCTCGTTTTCGTCTGGTCGCCCGCAAGTGCCCATCACTTCTAGTTCGTTCAAGTTTCTTTGGAACACAGTGGCTTGTGATGGTGCTCGAATCGAGTTCGAGTTCAATGAAAAATTTCCTACTCGTGCGGATCTTATTCAACAGATTCGTCAGCAATTATCATTTCCTAATTTCCTCACGAACTATTCAAATCTGAGATTGAATGGTCCAGGTGATACCGATCTCCTATATCGCAGCAGCAAAGGACCAAGATGAATGAAGCCCATTCGTGACTCACTCTCAATCCGAAAGAATTATTAACCGACCTCGTAGGTGTACTTTTAATCGGCCCATTCTTACGTGCCTCTGACACAGAATGTCATTAGCTCTCGCGTACGTACAGACAGACAGACCGATTGTCAGACCACAGAGCTCGCGTGTTGGTTTTGTCCCGTCAGAACGATTTAACCAGAAGCATCGTTCTCGAAAACAATGGCGACGTTTGGTGGACTTCTTTATGTCTTTCCTGTCGTTTCTTGCGGGCTCCTACGCTTCGATCCGAAGTTGAAAAGGTCCTGTATCAATTTGGAACACAATGAAGGGTGCAACTGGCCATTGTTACAGCGGGAGATTTATCGACGCCAGTCGCATTCGTATGGTGATTCGGAAAGATTGATATTGAAAGGGGATGGCGATTTTTATCGGAGGTGTGCGATGATTGTTCGAGATGCGTCTCTGGCTGCTGTGGAATTGTGAAGATGTCCTGAGATTTCGAGACGTCAATGTGACGAATTGACTAGTCGACAACTTCGATGGAACGGAGATTTATTTACTGAGGACTGGGTGTATTCGACTTGTCTATGAAGTGTATGAGATAACCTTAGACAAAGGAGTCTAAGCTGATAACTAAGGACTGAACGAGAATAAATTCGCTACCACAAAAACGCTTATATCTTTTATACCACTGGACCGACTACGAAAATCAAACTCATTTTCGAATCATCTTCTAATTCTAATGAAAACTGTTTTTACAATAAAAAAACCAAAACTATTTTTCACAAAATTCATGGATTTTTTCTTGAATTCTTCCCATCATGTTTCTTACAGTGTTCTCAGACATTTTCTGGGATGCTGTCTTCCTCTTTTGATTGAATTCCGCTAATGTTTTCGTTGATTTCTTAGTCTTCCTCAATTCTTTTTTTACCAAGGCCCAATATCTTCCGATTGGCCTGAGTTCTGGGCAATTTGGTGGATTGGCCTCTTTGGGGACAAAAACCACCTCATTAGCTTCGTACCATTCCTTGGTGGCCTTGCTGTAGTGGCATGAAGCTTAATCTGGTCAAAAGATTGTTGACACATCGTGCTCACGTAAAAATGGTAAAAGTCGCTTCTTCAAGCATTCCTCGATGTATATCTTCGAGTCAACAGAGCCTTGGCCAACGAAAAATTTGCTCCTTTTCCCACAAGTGCAAATTGCTTGCCAAACCAGGAATTTTTTAGGAAATTTTGCTTGTTTCTTCACGCGAAATTGTTCGTCAACATTTCCAGTATCTGCAGTATAAAATTCCTGACCAGGAAGTTGCGAGAAATCAACCAAGACATAGGTTTCGTCGTCCATGACGCAACAGGAAAATTTTTTTAAGAAATCTTTTTTTAATTTCTTTGCTCTTGATTTCGCTTCTTGATTCTTCACAGCGTTCCTGTCTGGCACTTTCTGCACTTTGTATGTTCTAAGCCCACAACTCGACTTTATTTTCTGAACGGTTGACAGCGAACAACCCACTATTTGGGCCACTTTCCGTCCTGAAAGGTTAGGATTCTTCTGAAAAAGGCTGATGGCTTTCTTCACTTTTTTTGGGCTATGTAACCCCTTTTTCCTCCCGGTTCCTTCCTTGCGGTTAACTGTAAGATCTTCGTTTTGAAAAAAGGGAATTCCATAGGTCCGTCTGTTCCTTTAGGAGTTTTTCTGTCGGGTTATTCGAGTACTTTCATTCTTTTTCCGAATGAACAAAGTAACGGCCTATTGTGTCCACTATTTTTCAGTTAAATTTCAATACTCGATTCTTGATTTCCGTGCAAGAAAATAGCATAACTGAATCTTCCAACCATGTTTCTGTACGTGAAACATTTCCAGTATTAACAGAGAAAAAAGTTTGTTCAACATTCGCCGGGTCTTTGGAATTATTCAATTCACATAATATTTTCTTAAATTCATTATTTTCCCAAAGTCAATAAACATTTCGATGAATACGTAATGAGTACGACTCCTATATAGAAATGACAACGTTGCTCATTCATCTGACAGGAAGATGACTATAACCTAACATTTTCAAAATATACACCGTGAAATGTGTCAGAATTTCATGGCAACGTCTCTGAGAATAATTTGACATTTCACGGGTAATACCTTAATAAACATAAATCATGGCCAATCCAGATGCATTATAAAAATGAATGGAGTATAGTTACTGGTTCCATTTTTTCCTGCCTTCGTTTCCGAGATAGAGGGTGTCGAAAATTGACAACAGTTGTCAAAAGATATTTCTGTGGTCGAAAATCTAATCGATATCGAATCCCGTAGAAAACGTCGAAAATTCACGTTTTCCAAATGCAATTTTTGGATATTCAGACCTAAGAAAATGCAGAAATGGATGGCGAAAACGTTACCTTGATGTATAAAATAGAGTTCCCCATTGACCCGACTTTTTTATTCATTTCGTAAGCTACATTTTTCCTATTTGCATTAGAGTGAGTTATAGGCGTGAGTTATTATTACCTCACACTATTGGTTTATAGGGACTATAACATATCAAAATCAGTTGAATAATAAATATATTATTCTATTGGAGTAGATAAATTAGTTTATTGATTTCAACAAAATTTGACGACTAGTTTCTTAAGTTCAAATTTCAAAGTAATTTTTCAATATTTTTAGCGACCATAGTTAACAAGATTACAAGAATTTCTTCAATCACAAGAAATTTACAATGCGTTAGCAAATTGTTTTTGATCATAAAATGCCAGTTTTCTCGAAAACCGTTCACTTTGGAGTAATGAACCACAAGTCCATTTTTATGTAAAACACATTGACGTATCAGAATTTGCTGTGCAAATTACAAATTTGTCCAGTGGTATAAAAGTGGTGGAAAAAAACCTTTGTGCAAATTCAATATCTCCGCCACTGGCACGTCTGATGAAACAGAGTAGAGTGCAAGAAACTAGCTAATATTTGTGGCAACGTGTGCACAGAAACTCAATAATGTAATTCCAACAGTTCCTCAGATATTAGCAAAAGACTGAGAAAATACAAATTTTTGACAGTCCGTATCTCTGAAACTAAGACCCGGCGGAAAAAATGGAGAAGAAAAAAAAGTTTTTTTTTTGAGAAATCTACAGTTGACCGTTGATACACTTATTTAGGAACACCCTGTAGATCTCGCCGCGGGAAGTGTATCCCAATTTCCCACAGAACACCCAGTGTGACTTGTTTGGGAATATCCACGTAGGATATCGACAAGACTTCTCTGGGAGTTCTCTGGCGGCAGACATTTGGAGAAGACAAAAAGCTCTCAGCAGCCTCTCAAAGAAGTAACCACAAGCGTCACAATTTCCTAAAAAGAAGTCGTAGGGCTTGCTTTAGGATCTCTTCGTGTTGCCTGAGAAAGTGACCAAAACTGTCCAAATCCAAACGACAGGCAACCAAATCCAATTAAAAAAAGTCATAAATTCACTAAAACACGATCAAATAGGGAAAATGCGTATTAGACTAAGGGGAGTACCGTACTGATCTACATTGCGAGTACTACTACCAAATAGGCGCATCTCTATCTGTTTCTCTCACACCGGGTTAGGATTATGACGAGGAAATATTCAATTTCAACCAGTCAAAATTTCCCGAACGCCATTCCGGAAAATCTAGCGTCGAGCCGTCCTCATTTTTCTTCCATCCGACGTCGGAATCGCAGATCTAATTTAAAAATCTAATTGAATCACGCCATTTGTTGCTGAATGAATTGAATGTTAATTTTCATATATTTATTTTTCCGGTACCGACGAAGCTTTCCACGCCGGCTATTTCCCCCCTTCCCCCACACCTCCCCGCCCATTCGGTCGACTTTTTCATATTCAAATTTCCAGAGAGAGCGCCTCGCAAGAAATGCACCGTCCCGCGACGTCCAAAACAAACGTTAATTACCCGTTTTGACTTGATTTTTATTTAAACATGCTCGGGTAATGGGAACGCCGATTTTTCCGGGATTTTTCCACACGCCGTCGACGGCTCCGCGCTTTTCCACGACTAGGTCGACATTCGGAAGGAGAAAGAAGGATATTTCGAGGTTGTGAAGACAGAACTGGGCATTCTTTGATTGAAAGTCTTTTAATTTGACTTTTTCGACCGTTCCGAGGAGCCTTTTCTTTCATTCCTGTTTTCAAATAGTCACTCCATTGTGCGGAAGTTCGACTTTTCTCTTTACAACATTGCCTTAGGCGATGCAGCGATGGTAAATTTTTTAATTGCCTTCTTGTTGGAATAACACAAAGTCGAATGAAAATTAACAATTCTGGATATTCGTAATTAAAGGAAAATATAAGACGATGCCTTCTTCGAAAAATCCGTAAGAAATGAAGGGTTTCAAACGACAAGCTTCCGGATGGGCACAAAGAAACATCACAGGGAGACGATTATTTTTTTCAAGCTTTTTTTGCTATAAAATAGAGTAAAACTTTATTGTGGAAAATGACTCCGTTGAAGAATACATGGTCAGATCCTATTCGGAATATTGAAAAAATTCTATTGAGGGGGGCATTCAAGAGACACTTTGTTTCGTTTTGGATAAGTCCTTGTAGCTTCGACCAAGCTATGGAACTTTTTTTTATTGTAGAGTTCATTTTAATATTATATTATTATTTTATTTGGTTTTGAGAAGAATAACTTTAAAACCTATACAGAATCCCATGAAGATGCGTGAAAAATTAAAAACCTGAAACAAATTTCAGTATCTCATGATCTAGTTTTGCCCAATTCAGCAGAAAATTCTCATGTACAGGGTGGCCAGATTTCGATGGTTCAGTATACTACATCTCTTAAACTATAAGAGATAGAGAAAAAGTAATGTACACTGCACACAAAAATTAACGCACATTCTGAAAATCTCAATTTTAATGAAAGTTTGACAAAACATTGACTTTATAACTTATTTTTTATGTTCTCTCGGGAAGGTTTTGAACGAAACAAGACACATAAAATGGAAGAAAAATTCAGGATTTCACCGAATCTTATGTGGAAGAAGAGAAATGAACAATTTTCAAAATACTGAAATGCTGATAAGTGATTTAATACTTGGTATTTCTACCCCTTGCGTTAATTACAGCTCGGCAATGACGGTTCATACTCAAAATGAGTGATCTTAAAATGTCCTTATCTAATCCTTCCCAGATTTGTCCGAGTTGGATTCATTAAGAGTAGCTGGATGATTTTCTGAACTTCTCAGCCTTCTATTGAGGTTGTCCCAAACCTGCTCAATCGGATTGAGATCTGGACTTCTTGCTGGCCATTCCATTCGAGAGACTTCAACCTCTTCAAGGTACTCCTGAACGATGCGCGCACGATAGGGTCTGGCATTATCGTCCATAAAAATGAAATTTTCACCAATGTATGGGGAAAATGGCATTACATGCTCTTCAAGAGTGTTCCTTTTCTACTTATCAGCATTCATAGCTCCATTATCAACGACCACTAGGTCTGTGCGAGCAGTCAAAGATATTCCACCCCATACCATAATCGATCCTCCCCCGAAACCAGTAGTATTCAGGAAATTGCACTAAGCATATCTTTCATGTGGACGTCTGTATACAAGGGATAACCGATCCTCCCCCGAAACCAGTAGTATTCAGGAAATTGCACTGAGCATATCTTTCATGTGGACGTCTGTATACAAGGGAACGTCGATCACAATGGTAGAGGCAGAATCTAGACTCATCTGTGAAGAGAAATCTTTCCCAATCGGCCTCTTCCCAACGGATATTATGCTCTCTCGCAAAATCCAAAAGCGCCCTTCGATGGGCTGGGGTAAGAGCTGTGCCTCTTGCCGCGACACGAGGCCTCAATTCCTTAAAGCATATTCTCTGAGGCGATTTCTTATTGTCTGAGTGCTAATTTGCACCTCATGAGTTTGCTCAAGCTGATTTTGAAGGAGGCGAGCGGTTGCAAACCGTTGTCTCAACGAAGAAACTCTCAAGTGAAGTTCTTGAATGGCAGTTGTTACCCGTGGTCTACCCTGTCCTGGTCTTCGGACATTCATACCTGTCTCCCTGAATCGCTGCAACATTCTGGACACACTTGTATGGGAAACTCCAAACCTTTCTGCAATTCTTGTGTATGTCCACCCTTCTTCTCGCAAAACTACGGCTTGGGCACATTCCTCTTGGGTCAAATTGCGTGTTTCGCGTTGCATAGCGATCGAGTGTAGAAAATCAAACGAAAGAAAAACTATTGATCGCTAGAATTGATCGAGAACAACTGATTTTAGAATGGAGCCAATACATTCAAAATCTGATTATATCATCTTTTTTTATTCCTGCTGGGAGAAAACATCTGAATTGAAGAAAAACGTTGAAAGTGGATAACATATGCATGCATAATGCTGATAAAAATAATTAACATTGAGAACACCTTCAGTTGTAGAATAAATTTGAGATTTCCATAATGTGCTTAAATTTTTTTGCGCAGTTTTCGTTCAACAAAATCTAAGCAGGCGTTGATTCACTTCCTTCAAAACTGAGGTGGTTTCAAATAAACCGATATTTTTTTCTTGGAGGAGCTTTTTTGCCCCTCATGGAAACATTTATAACTGTTATCAACGGGTTACATAAAACTTTGTGTTATTGTCATCATTAAATTATCTGAGTATTTGAAAGCTTTGAATTTTTCGATTCAGCAGAAAAATAATACTAGAATCAACAAGTTTCTCGGAGCCCCTCTATTGGTCTGAGTAAAATTAAAGCTAATATTTCCTGAACCAATTTGGCAGCTCACAATAGTTGTGAAATATCGAATTTTATGACCTTATAAGAACTTTAGAAACGCCACATGATAAAATGATGCTGGAACTGAATTGAATTTGACAAGTGGAAATAAATAAGACATGAAATTCTATGACCGCCCCAGTTCTGAAGGAAGCGAATCAAAGCCTGTCTGGATTTTGTTGAACGAAAAGTGTTTTTTCGAAATTTTCGATATATAGTGAACTCTGAAGTCTATCATAATACATATTTTTGGATCGTTGAGGAAAGATCAATTTTGAAATATCATTTCCCATTATGGTTTCCATTTGATCCGTAGATCCTATAATACGCAAGTTATAGCCAAAACCAATTATAATAATAATGGACCAAATAACAAAATCGCCCTGTAGTTCGGAAACTAGACGCCGTAGCAACTTGGGGTTCTCAGCAATTTATGTTTCTCGAAAAAAGAGAACATAATGTCATGTATACTTTTTCTCTATCTCTTATAGCTTAGGAGACTAGGAGTTGTAGTACTAAACCATCGAAATCTGGCTACCCTGTACATAAGTTTTTCTTTTAGTTGTTTTCAATCTTGAGAATTATGTCTTTTATCTTATTCCAAAAATCAAAGGACCTTATTGGCAAACTCTCAACTTTTTCATTCAACATTCGACCAGAGACAGCCCCAGTCATCATGAAATATCGACTTCAATCCAAGCTTTCAAGATTATATCGGCCAGGTGTCTGGCGCTTTTCATAAAAAACGGAAATCAAGAACAACTGAATCACTTTTTGTGATCCCAAATACCTCAATGCTCATTGTCATGAATACAGTGGGTGAGAACACATTGTTCGATATCAATGCCTTATTTTCAACGCTCCATTGATCTCGGAGTTGTATGGAGACCAATGAATAATAGGTTAAGATTTTTCATAGTCAGCTCAAGGAACTTGAGATATGTCATCGAGGTTATATAGAGAGAAATGCACTCTTTCAATTAATTTTACTATTCGGCAGTTTGAAGAAAGATTTAGATAAAACATAAGGATTTAATGGAAATTTTCCAAGTAGTAACAATGGCCAGAGTGGAGGAGTGGTTGATAATTGAATATGGCTTGCAATAGGCTAAATTAACTATAGACTGCGTTTTATATAACGGGTGTTCTTTTTAAAGTGATAGAGCTTCAAATTGAAATGAAACACATTTGAATCAAGATTGAAGCCAAATTTCTTTCTTATTTGAAAGATAATTTTAGGACATTTATGTTTTAAAAATAATTTCTGGCTTATGTCCACCTCGCCTAACTCTGAGGAACGAACTGCATTCGACCAAATCAATTTTGGACTACTTTTGCGAGCAATTCAGGCTTTATTTCAGCAATAACATGAGTTGTTTCTGATTTATCAGCATAAACCAATGACTTGACACAACCCCAAATAAACTAATTCATTGGACCATTTCTCGGTATCTTCTTCTCAATAAATCAATTGTTACAGTAGCAGCATGAGGTGGAGCTCCATCTTGTTTGAACCAAAACACTTCTGGGTGGATACCATTCAAATTTTGAAACAAATAATCATTGATCTGTAACGAGCACCATTTACCGTAACATTAGCTCCCTGCTCCAGCATTGTTTTTAAAGAAATATGGACCGATGATGCCTCCAGCGTGTAAAACACATCATACAGTGCATTTTTCAGGATGCAATGGAACCTGCAGAACTTCTTAAGGATTGTTTTCACTCCATATACGGCAATTTTGCTTGTTTACGTAGCTGTTCAACCAGAAATGAGCTTCATACTAAACACAATTTTCCGATGAAAAAGTGGATCAACTTCAAGCTGTTCTAGGGCTCAATCAGCCAACAAACGACGCTTATTATGGTCAAATGGCTTTAGTTATTGAACCAATTGGTTCTTGTATGGGTGTAGACCAAGATCTTTACGCAAAATTCTTCATGTGGAGGAAGCACATAGTCCAACTTGTTGTGAACGTCGACGAATAGATAAATCTGGATCTTCATTAAGACTATCACTTACAGCAGTGATATTTCCTTCTGTACGAACAGTTTTTTGTGTTATTGTGATTGGTGCATCGAGTAGACAAAATTTTGTCCGAAATCTATCGGACTGTAAGCTGCTTTGATGGACGATTATGTAAACCATAAATTTCACGAAGTGCTCTATAAGTTTGGCGAATAAAACACTGATTTTGAAAACGAATTTCAACAATTTGTAAACGTTGCGACGTGAGTCTTTCCATGACAATTTTACAATTATCACTGAACAGAAATGTCAAAACAACATGGCTTTTACCTTCTGCCAAATCACAGTAAAGTTATCCCTATCGAAATTTCTATCACCCTAAAAAAAACACCTGATAGTTTTCGCTTACTATATGCAAATTTTTTCATATATTGAATATTTTCGCTAACAATATAAAGAAAGTACTGTAATGTACTGTATGAAAAAGTTTTAAAAGAATAAAAAACCGAAAGAAAAAGACACTGATGGAATCTGCCAGGGCAGACCCCACCCAGGCCCAACCCAGTCAATGATCTTCTGGCATATTGAAAAAAAAATATCTTCTCCAGAAAACATGAAATACTGCCGGAGACCATCGCGAGCAAGAACCTTTGGGCCGAAAATTTACGACCTTGTCGATGAAGAAGGGAACTATGAGGACCCTTCAGTTTAACCCTTGAACCGAGAAAATTTATACCCGTATAGGGTTGGGGATAGATCGGGAATTCGCAAATATAAACTCGAAATCATCTTAAGCTTTCCGCTGGAGAGACTTTGGAGAGGATTTATGTACGGCAGTTCGAGTGGTAACAGGTTGATTTATCGAGACCGAAGAAGAAAATAATCGTAAGAAATTGTATCAGAGTGGTGAGATAGAATATTGGACGTTTGTGTCCAGATCATTTTGGTTTGAAAGGGAATTTTTGGCCAATCAAGACCTTAGTCTTTGCAACGAGTGGTTATGTGGCAACAAACTGACAATAAATGTAGCAAAGACTGTCAACATTGTTACAAAACAACAAACAATCCTGATTGTGATATTAATACGTTCCTCCTGAACAGATACAAGCTGAAAACTTGAATTTAAAGTTTCTATGCCACTGAATCATGAACCAAATTTAATAAAAGTTTTTCTTGAACTTTGGCGATGAATTTCTCCATGAGTGTGTTCGTCTTCATATCAAATAGGGGTATTCTAATAAAACACACTATAAAATGTTTTTACTCTATTGGCTATCGATTTCGGCGTTATGCCATCATCAGGCCAGCTGAAAATACAAAAAACGTTTACATACAAGAAAAGGTTTCAACAGAGCAACACTAACATAAACTGAACAGGTTAATAAATGAAATAATTAATTATCTGGATGAGGATATTCTCAATTTTCTTTCAATTTACTTTTCTTGAAATTCAACTACTTTCGACCCCATCGTACCGGCAACGTGTTTGTTTCTCCGATAACCACGTGTTGAGGAAAGAATCTCTCCATTTTTCTTCGAACTGAATTAGAATTTTTTTTTAATGTTGTGGTTCTCACGAAAAGGACTACCCTGTAATGTTCAGAGAACATCGCAAGAACCAAGGGTAAGCAGGTAGGAATGGGTGTTCTTCTTGAATTTCCGGAGGTTATATGCCTCGGGGAACATCTCCCTAGGAAATGTGTTCCAAAGCCTCGCTGTTCGTTGGATGAACGAGTCTTTGAAGAGAGATGTTCTGCAGGTCTCTAAAGTGACCACGTAGGGATGTGAAGACTTCTTGACGGGTTAGTCTCGAAAAGACTGCCAGAGGGGGAACGATTGCTGATAATTCAGAAGAACATCGCCCAAGAAATATCTATGAAATAGAGACAGATCTCCTACTTTTCTACGGTGTTCTAGACAGGTGAGCGAGTTTGTGAGAGAGGCATCACCGACGAGACGAATTGCCCTTTTTTGTCCAGAATCCAAGAGTTTTAGGGTATGTTTACGTGCAGCACTCCAAATATGGGAACAGTATTCCAGGACAGGTCGAATTTGTGCCTTATAGATCATAGGCAGCTGACCTGAGGTGAAATAGCTCCTGACACGAAACAAAAAAACCAAGTTTTTGGGATGCAGTTTTAGCAATGGATCTCACGTGATTCTCCCAAGAAATGTTACTGCCGACAGTAATACCAAGCATCGAAATGGATGACTTCAATGGTATGGTCACTAGCGACAATTCTATGCTGGGCACAGTAAGATCGGCTTTTCTAGAGAAAAGACATGCTTGTGTTTTGCTTGCGTTGAATTCCACCAAGTTATCAGATCCTCATTCAAGAATTGTTGCCAAGTCCATATTTATGTTGTTAACATTTCTTCCTCGTTCGTTTCTGATTTGGCTGGTTGGTATAGGAGCCCTAGAAGAAAAGGCGCTATGAAGGTTACTATCATCCGCGAAGCTGTGCACTGGACACGAAGTTGCTTTCAGCAAATCGTTGATGTGAAGTAGAAATACTGTTGGAGCCAGAAATGATCCCTGCGGAACACCAGCATTCATGGATAGAGAGTCAGATGAAACTCCATCGACCACGACATGGAGAGATCTGTTTGGGAGGAAACTAGCCAGCAGAGAACACAGCTTTGGGGGCACGCCATAAGATGGAATCTTGGCGAGTAGGCCCTGATGCCAGATTCGATCGAATGCCTTGGAGATATCCAGTGCTCAGCTAGGGTGTTGTCATAAATGTAACCTGAATTTCTTTGGTACAATAGCCTCTAGCATATAATAGCACAATCGACTATATTCTTTGATTTACTCATTAATAATATATTCGAAATGACTGTCTCAATTAAAAATTACGAGATGTTATATCAATTGAGCGTTGTAAATCAGAAAAAGAGTTTTTGTGTATAATCAGAGATACCCACAATCTGCTCAGTTTGGCAACATGAGAATATAGCAAACGATTTCAGTGGACCTGTATAAGGTACAATCGACCAGCTCTAAGTTTCAGATAAGACTTCTTATACAGGGTGTTTTCAGGGTGAGTAGCCATAGGTAAATGATGGATAGGTGATGCTCTTGGCTACTTGTTGCGCCTAATAAAATAACATTCTGCCCGAAGTTCAAAGTGTTCAAAGTTTCCATTTTTCTCATTAAAATCTTGAACTTTTTTAAATTTAATGCTCGAGGTGCCAATAAAATGATTTATTTTTTCAGTCTAGTCTTGTTTTATTCAGATTGAATCATAATTTCATACAAACGTCTTCCAAAAACCTGACAGCGACGTATCAAACATCAAAATGAAAAAAAGTAATGTTGTGTCCACTTTACAAAGTGAAAATAAAAAAAAATTACATAGTGTGGGGTTTTAAAATGGTTTTAAAAACTTCTCCAGTTAATACTCTTTGCAATGGTATGTAACATGTACCATTAATAATCAGATAACTCAACAAAAAACCGTTTTGTCTTCAAGCATGCCTTAAAAGGGTGACGACAAAACTAATCCATTGCGCAGGTAAAATCTTTTCTCTCATTCTAGCACAGCTAAAAATAGCGTGCTCATTTTATAGGTACCTAGAGCATTAAATTCAAAAAAATTCAAGATTTCAATGAGAAAAATGGGAAAATTCTAGGAAAATGGCAAAAAAATTACATATAACACTTTGAACTTTGGGCAAAATGTTATTTTATTAGGAACAACAAGTAGCCAAGAGCATCACCCATACACCATTTACCTATGGCTACTCACCCTTCAAACCCCCTGTATATAAAATTCTCCTGTTTGCAATTTGTGGCCGAACTCCTCCGAAACGGCTAGACCGATTTTCGTGAAATTTTGTGTGCATATCGGGTAGGACCGGGAATCGGCCAACATCTATTTTTCATCCCTAATTTTTTTTTAATTTTTTCGGACATTTTTTTTCAATTTTTTTGGACAAAATTTTTTATTTTAATTTTTTTATGATACCGCACACAAAAATACATACAATCTCAAATTTTCACCCCTCTACCTAACCTAACGGGAACGTGGTATAACAAAAACTGCTTATTTATGGCCTCTAAGGGCTTGTTCGGACTAGGCCAGTAGATTAGTCGAGTAGCGAATGATTTTGTAATTTCCCGCGTGCGAACGCCAGCAATCGAGTCGAGTAGAGTTACAGGATGATGTACCTACTACCTTATACTGTTTAAGAGTTTTTGATACTGTGGTAGAGTAGTCAGTGGGCGAATCGACTCTCCACCCTACTAAAATACTGGCCTAGTCCGAACAAGCCTTAAGGCGGAACGGAGTTCGCGGGATCAGCTAGTATTTTTATGTAAATGAACGGGTCTCCTCTATTCAGGGTGTCCCAGAAGTCCCGCACTTCCTTGAGGGGATCGAAAGTGAAAAATATTCTAAGCCCAAATATCCATGTTTGAAATGTTTTGATAACGTAGTTAATCAGTAATTAATCAATGAAAGTGACCAATCAGGAGCGCGCTATAGAAGAATGAGTAAGTAGTTGGGGACGCGAGAGTGAGACGCCAGAGCTGCTGCCGGCTTTTCACGCAGTAAACCGAGACTGGCGTCCCACTTTCGCGTCCCCACTGCTTACTCAATCTTCTGTAGCGCGCTCCTGATTGGTCACTTTCATTAATTAATAACTAATGAACTACGTTATCAAAACATTTCAAACATGGATATTTAGGCTTAGAATATTCACTTTCGATCCCCTCAAGGAAGTGCGGGACTTCTGGGACACCCTGTATAGTCTAAGGTCTACAGTCTACACCCATACAAGAACTATAGCCACTTGACCGTAATTGATGCGTCGTTTGTTTGCTGATTGGGCCCTAGAACAGCTTGAAGTTGATCCACTTTTCTGAGTAAGGAGGTAGAGTTTTTTTTTTGTTGCGTAATTTGCAAACAAATTATCCGATCCCCCTCCCGTTTAATCACGCATCTCCACACATTCCAGCAGATGCAACACGAATCCAGACTGCGAAACAACGCATCCACTTCTCGCCGCCTCTTACACCCCCGCACACCGCCAGTCAATTCCTCAGATGCGTTAAATCCGTAGAACCGATCGGAATCCCATTTGCTTCCGTTCGGCTGTGAGGAAATACAAATCCAATTTAAGTTGGCTGCGTAACGCCCCGGGACTGTCACATGTCAATCTCGGCCCGCTTCGATCTGTCTCTTCCCATTTCGCGGGCCTCCTGTGTCTCCGATTCAATTAGGCCGTTAATTGGAATCAATCGTTTTGATAAGACGCGCGTAGAGAGAGCGGGCGCGACGAGACGAGCGACGCGAGGCGAAGGAGCGGAGACGTGCGACTCTTGTTCTGCGTTTTTTTTTGACAGTCCGAGATGTCCTGGAAGGGCAGATTGATTTGGACTATTTGGAGTGGAATCAGCGACAGATATTCTTTAGGTGACATTTTTTGTACACTTTTCTTCCGAATCTTTTGACCTACTCGGGCAAAATCGAATGAATCAATTTATACGTCGTCAATACAAGGGTTGCCACTATATTTCGGGATTAAATAACAAAGACTGATATTAATCATCGAAAATCGTTTCATTGTTTTTCAAAAATATTCCCAATGAAGATCTATACACTTCTGCATGCGTTTGAACCAATGTTCGAAGCACGTTTGCCACTCTGATTGAGGTATCTCCAAAACATGCATTCTGAACGCATCAACCGCTTCTTCAGGTGTCGAAAAACGTTGACCCCTCAGTTTATTTTTCACGTACGGAAATAAAAAGAAGTCATTCGGTGCTAAGACAGGACTATACGGCGGATGACTCAAAAATGCAATTGTTTGAGCCGATGTGTGAGATCTAGCATTGTCGTGGTGAAGAGTGATCCGTCTTCGGCGGTTGGTCTTCCTCATTTCTTGAAAGACAACTGGCAAACAAATGGTTGTGAACCACTCAGAATTGACTGTTCTGCGTTGTTCTAGTGGTATGGTCGCGACATGTCCAGTTCTTCCGAAAAAACAGGCAACCATTTGCTTGGAAGTGCTTTGTGCGCGAACAACTTTTGTTGGGTTTGGCTCATTTCGAAACACCCATCACGTCCCACACAGTCGACTGCTGTTTTCGCATACGCGTAAATCTACGATTCGTCACCTGTCACGAGATCCAGGTATTGGACAGGATGGACTCAGCTTCATCCGATGAGAGTTGATCCAAATACTTATAAGATTCATGAATTTGAGTAAAAACAGAATTTCACGAAAACTCAGATTTGGTAAAATAAAAATTCTCTTCGAAAATATTGGACGGGGTGGACTCAGCTTCTTCTGATGATGTTTACTCCGAGTACATATAAGATTTATGAATTTTAGTAAAAACAGAATCGTTCTATCTCAAGCCAATTTTGAGAAAACTGAGATTTGGCAAAATAAAAATTCTCTTCGAAAATATTGGACGGGGTGGACTCAGCTTCTTCTGATGATGTTTACTCCGAGTACATATAAGATTCATGAATTTTAGTGAAAACAGAATCGTTCTATCTCAAGCCAATTTCGAGAAAACTAAGATTTGGTGAAATAAAAATTCTCTTCGAAAATATTGGACGGGGTGGACTCAGCTTCTTCTGATGATGTTTACTACGAGTACATATAAGATACATGAATTTTAGTAAAAACAAAATCTTTCTAGCTCAAGCCAATTTCGAGAATTGGTAAAATAAAAATTCGCTTCGAAATTATTGGACAAGATGGACTCAGCTTCATCCGATGAGAGTTGATCCAAGTATACAGGGTGTTTGGTAATTCGACGTGAACCTTGGAAAGGGATACACTAGACGTCATTTGCAGTGAATTGCGTCGAGTAAAGCATGGTCCGAAAATGTATGGTTACGAAGATATGGCGATTTTTCAACTTTTTCGAAATTTTTTGCTTCGTTATCGAAAATAGTTAATTTTGTGAAAACTACTCTACTCCAAATATTCAATGAATAATTTTTTCAAAGCTGAGGAGATGGTCCTCATTTCTTGCGAAAAAGTATTCACTAAAAATTCAGATAACCCGAGATATACAGGGTCATAAATGGCTGCACCTGTTTTCCTCATGAAATCTTGATAAAACAATTGAGAATTACTCGAAAAAAGTATTATGAATTTGGTGTACAAATGTAAGGAAAAACTTCCCTGTTTCATCAGCTTTCCAAAAAGGTACATATGTCAATAATTCCTTCATGCAATCTTGAAATATGGCCGGAAAACCAAGCAGACAACAGACTTTTTCGAGTCATTTAGTGATCGAGCTATGGCCCGCTTATGGCTTACGAATCACGTCGAGTGAAATAAAGGATAATAGGATATCTGAACGACTCGAAAAAGTCTGTTGTCTGCTTGGTTTTCCTGCCTTATTTTTAGATTGCATGAAGGAATTATTGACATATGTACCTTTTTGGAAAGCTGATGAAACAGGGAAGTTTTTCCTCACATTTGTACAGCAAGTTTATAATACTTTTTTCGAGTATTTCCCAATTGTTTTATCAAGATTTTATGGGGAAAACAGGTGCAGCCATTTATGACCCTGTATATCTCGGGTTATCTGATTTTTTAGTGAATACTTTTTCGCACGAAATGAGGACCATCTCCTCAGCTTTGAAAAAAATATTCATTGAATATTTAGAGTCGAGTAGTTTTCACAAAATTAATTATTTTCGATAACGAAGCAGAAAATTTCAAAAAAGTTGAAAAATCGCGATATCTTCGTAACCATAGATTTTCGGACCATGCATCACTCGAAGCAATTCACTGCAAATGACGTCTAGTATATCCCTATTCAAGGTTCACGTCGAATTACCAAACACCCTGTATATAAGATTAATGAATTTTAGTTAAAAGAGAATCCTTCTATGTCAAGTCAATATCGAGAAAACTCAGTTTCCCAGTGGTTACATTTGGCGTCATTCGCATTTTTGCATGAAAATGAATTTTTGGTTGGCAGTATAGATTATTAATTATGTTCAGATATTCCCTTGGCCACACTCTTTCCTTCGCAAAATAACACAAAATTGCGAAAAATAGCTTCCATTCCTGAAAAATTGAAATGCATGCTCTTTGCGTGACCGAAGATAAAAATTGCTTCAAGCTTTTCCATGTCCACTCATAATTTGCAAGTGTTATATTTATTAATTATTGTTCATTTCCTGTTAGAATGTTTATAATTGTTGTTAAAAATTTTTTTGATTTGAGTTTCTTAAAAAAAATTATCGTGATTACATTTTATTCCCACTGATTCCATGTGGCTTAATTTTTTTTTTTCAAATCGCTTCCAAAAAAATTTAATTAGTTATAATTCGAATTTTTATTCTCGGATCAAGATGAATTGCGCAGGTTGTAATTTTTTGAGCCAACCAAAAAATTTTCAAGAAACTTGGGAAAGAGAGGGTTAAGAACTATTGGAAATTGAGTCAAAAATTCAGAAAAATGCATGAAATCTTCATTTGAATCTATAGTACGGTCCATATGATTTAGGTCCGGTATTACCAAAGGATGCTAATAAATGATCTATTCTGTCCTAGCCATCATATAATATCATCAAAAATCGACAAAAATTCGCACATCGGCAGACAGAAAAGTAAACATGGCGCACCTGACGGCGCTACCCTTCCGCCGCCGCCCCCACCCGTCGGGGGCGGCAAATCGGGAACAGCCAGAATAAATCCGTTAGTGCAGTGTTTGTCTAGCTGGGGGCTTAAGAACACTAATTATCAAAGTTAGAAACTGTATTAAGATTATATGCTGGCGCGCCAAGGTGAGGCCTTAAATATTGTCAATTTAGCAATTTAGCAACTTATGCTCTCGCGATTTTGTATGTTATTATAGATAATGGTATGCTAAATTGGTTGACTTTGGCCCCCCCAGCCTCGGCACGCCCCGCGTAAGAAGTTTACTTTGGAAGAGAGGTTATATTTGACAGGTGACGGGTTTGCGGACCTGGCAATTTCGGATATTTGATCTGCATGTTAAGTATCCGGTTGGTTCGGTGAGTCTTCGCGTGGTAAGGGGTGAAGGGGGAACCGATTAACGATGTTCTAGGTAGCACGGAATGATATCTTCACGAACTCGCGTCGTGACCTAACATTTCAAATGAAAGGCGCATTGAAATTCCAAATATGAACATAAAAATGGGTCAATTAAAGGTTTGAGCCTTGTAAGTATAGATCCTCCTCGTAGATAGATCCTCCTCGTAGATAGATCCGCATTCAAGAATCTACCGAAAAAAGTTTTTGACAGCTGTCAAAAAATTGACAGCAACTGTCAAAAAGAATTTCCTGCCGATTGAAGAAGTTGGGTGATCTTACATTTCGAACGCTACACAACTTTTCGGTGTGGGTCAATGTTATTCGTTCTCAATGAACACTGATCAAGGTTTGCGTGGAAAGGCTTTGAGATCAAAAATAAAAGATTTACTATTATTTTCGATGAAACTCAAATTTATACCAAGTTAGCAAACTTATTTCACGATCAATTTTTCGAGAAACAGATAACTTCGAATGAAATTGAATTATTTCATCATTGGAAGATTATTTTCTCTATTTCAGTATCGTAATGAGTTCATTACAGTTCTAAAACAGTGCTGTAATGAATTCATTACAGCATCGTTTTCAGTGACATTTTTTTTTGTGGTTGTCAGCAATGACTTCTGATCCTTTTAAATTTCAGCAGACGTCAATTTGGAAATGTCAATTTTCGTATTTCCTAACATTCACACCAACTGCCAAGATACAATATGAGAGTCACTAGGACCTATAATTTGAATTTTTCCATTGAATTTCACAAAATTTGAGTGAAATAGAGAAAATATCGTCTAATACTCGTTGCAGAATGCAATTCCAATACTCATGCGTTCGAAAACTCGCTCCTTCGTCGCTCGTTTTCGAATTTCGCATTCGTATTGGAATAGGAGCCCATTCTGCAACTAGTTTTAGAATATACTATTATGATACAAGTTGAAGATTAAGAAAAAACAAAAAATTTGGTTTCCACTGTAGGCCCCGGAGGGATTCGAACCCTCGATCTCCTGTTTACTAGACAGGCGCTTTAACCAACTAAGCCACGGCGCCGTTGCTTCACGGACGAACTAATAAAAATAGATCCTGAAATTTAGTTTTTCCATATAACTAAAGACATTATTTAATATGTTTACTTCAAGAGATTTCTGTTATCTAAATCTGTTTATCGAATATAGTATACAAGCTGGTCCGAATGCTATGCCTATTCTAAAATGTTGGCGCAGTTACTGAAACTATCCAAAGAAAAGCAGACCTTGTGGAAAATATAAACAAAATACCTTTGCAACAAAGACATAATTCATTCAGTAGGGGCTGAAGCTAAATTCAATACGTTTATAGGAATTAAATAAAGCGTTCGTTGCAGCAGTCCTCGAAGGTATATGATGAAGAAAAATTACGATCTCAAAAAAAGAAATATTAATCAAAAATACGTAATTATGAAACAATCGATTTCAACGCAGAATTCACCAAGACATATGAAAAACATTGAGAACAACTCACTTTTTCTTGAAGCTGATGCTTTAGAATGTAGATGATGATTATGAGGATGATGATGATGAGGTCCTGCAAAAAAGAGATTTGTCAGTAAAAATTTCATCATGCATTCATAAAGTAGGAGATATAGGTAGATTCAATAAAAATGGGTCCATAAAGCATTGATGTAGTCAGAGGCTGTTGAGTGACCGTTCGTCCACTTTTAAAGTATACAGGCTACAGGGTGAGTCACGGGAAACTGTGTACATATTCCTACGACCTGCACAGGTATGAATATTAAATTACAGTTCAAAAGTGCTTCATGAGTTTTATACACGGGAATTTTCGATTTCAGGTAATATTGCCACTTGTCAGGAGTTTTGTAACTATACAGAGTGACAAGAAAAACTTCGGACAAATTTTGCTGTGGTCTGGAACAAAAGTATTTCAGCGCAGCCAAATAATTTTTATTCTCTTGGTTTCTCTACACTTTCCTGTACTAATATGTGAATTTTCGGTTTGATATAATTTCATTTCACAGAGTTTTAGAATGTCAAACAAACGTAGTGCGATTTTGGAGCTGTTTCGTCAAGGTAGGCGTCAATGCGAAATTGTTCGTTTGCTCAATGTGCCTCGACAAACCGTGTCCGATGCAATTCGTCGTTTGAAGGAGCTTGGCCATGATGGTCGTCGTCCAGGAAGTGGTAGAAAACGCACTGTCAATACAACTAGCAATCGCAACATCGTCAAGAAGCGAGTCAATCGAAATAAGAGGGTTTCCATGAGGAAAATAGCCTGAGAGACCGGTATCAACCGCGAATCAGTCCGTCAAATTGCCAAAAAGGACCTCAACCTCAAGCCATACAAGCTCGAAAAAGTTCAACTCCTCACGGAGGAAAACAAGCGCGTACGACTCCAAAGGTGCCGCCAACTCTTTCGTCTCGCCGCCGGTCAGCAATGGGAGCGAATTCTCTTCATAGACGAGAAGCTTTTCACCGTAGAACAATCCCACAACCACCAAAACGACAGAGTCTGGTCCGTAGAGGCTCCCGTCATGGTCTGGGGCGGAATTTGCGGCAGTGGTAAAACTCCCTTAGTTTTCGTGGATCAAGGGGTCAAAATCAATCAAGAAGTCTACCGCTGCGACATATTCGAGGCCGTAGTACTTCCGTGGGCCAAGCAGCACTTCGGCGAAACGCATTGGACCTTTCAACAGGACTCCGCTCCGGATCACAGAGCGAAAATGACGCAAGAATGGTGTAAGACCCATTTTCTTTGTTCATCTCATCTGCAGAATGGCCGCCCTACTAACCGGATCTCAACCCAATGGACTACCAGCGTGTGGTCGATTTTGGAGCACAGGGCTTGTGCTAAAAAACACAAAAATTTGGAGTCGCTGAAGCAATCTCTGCGCCGGGAATGGAACCGATTAACGCCCGAGGAGCTGCGGCCCATTGCCGAATATTTCAAGAAGCGTCTGAAGCTGTGTATCGCCACCAAAGGAAGCCACATCGAAACGGTTCAAATATATTATTAACAAATGTTCAAGCTATTATTATTTGTTGTTGGTTCGTTCAATTTCTTCTGTTTAATAAAGTTAAATGAAAAGGAGTTTGTCCGAGGTTTTTCTTGTCACACTGTATATGGGATATTATTATACTGTTGATAAAACCTTTCATTATGAACATGACATGATCTGCTTGGATGAAGAAATATTAACGCTTGTGGTTGTTGAAACAATAGGAATATCCACATTTTTCATATTATACCTATTTTACATCTTCATTGTTCCCAAATATTGAAAGTTACGAATGTTACGACAAACTCTTCATATATTAAATAGATACATTCGTTAAGTTTCGTTTTTGTCTTCATATCTTTTACAATTTTCCCAATCCATTCACTTTGCAGCAACACGCTTCAAATTATCAACTAGATTTTACTGTTTGTTTTACTGGTTCAGTGTTCAAAAAATTCCATGTAAATTTTAGGTTATATTCAAATTTTTTATTGCTATGATTTTTGGTACCTTTTTTAAAACTGGAAATAAAACAACCACTGTACAGGGTAGGCAAAATTGGTGCTACATGAACTAAAACTTTTTAACCCGAGGAAAAATGAATGGCACCTTATAGTCCTCTTTCTTCGAGAAACTGTTAGTGCCATCAACTGCACTCCTCTATCTTCTTTCGTTTCCGAGTTATAGGCCGAAATTACAATTTGGGCAATTTCAACTTTGGTCATTATCTCCGTTTCTGTTTATGCTAGGATGTTGAAATAAAAACATTATACAGGCACTTTTCTGATAGCAATCCAGTGGCGTACTCTGATTTTTTCTAAGAGGTTTATTTGCTGAGTTATAACAAAAAGTTTTAGTTCATGTAGCGCCAATTTTGCCCACCCTGTACATCCAAGGCCTGTTCTGATGTCAATAATTCTTGGATGGACTATACCTCCAAGAACCAACGTATTCATAATTCTGAAAAACCAGGTCCGGCTTTAAAAATTTGGGATGTTTATGTGTCAATAACTTTTGCCTGCGTATGGATTTGTTCAATGTTTGATGAGGAATGTTCAAACTACTTCAGTTGCGAAAAGAGTGAACATACAGCCATCAAACTGTTTTTTCTCCCCTTCCCCCCTTTTTTCCATCCGCAAACACACCACACACACGTCTTCTTCATCTTATTCACCCGCTCCATCCGTCAGTTCTCGACTCCGCAACAACGTTGCCCGTATATTCGGTATATTTATCGACGGCCAAAGTGGAAACGTCTGTTGAAGCGACGGCTTCTGTCGATTCGCCGGGATCTCTTTTTAAGTGTCCCTGATTTATGGGTTCGGGAAATTGGATAGACGCCGTTTTTCCGGCCTCCTTCTCATCCCGGCCGACGATAACGTGCGGCTCGACGTCTTTATCGGACGTCGAGCGACGTGTTCTCTCGTATGTAGATCGCGAGATACGGACACGTATCGGCGATATTGCGGAGGGGACGGATGGTGACGACTGACGGAATCGCTTCCGATTTGTTATGTCTTATTCGGATTTTATTGGAACGAGAATTATTCGCAGAGTATTTCGTCTATTTTTCATGCAGAGAAATGTCTGATACGGTGGGTTTCACAAAGCGTAATCACCGGTGATCGAAGATCAACTGCTTGATTCTCTGTTCTCTGATTCAACTGTAAAATCAAGATTCTAGATCAACCTCCGATCACTGGTGATTACGCTTTGTGAAACCCACCGTAAAAGTTGCAGGTTTGAAATGAAACAATTCAAGTTGAACCGAAAGCGCCAAAATTGACGCAGACAAGTCTCGAGAGTTAATGCAAAAAGGAGTTGAAATCAGAATAAAATAAGACTGGGAAGTCACACACCCCCTGCCTACAAACAGTCTGCTATACAGGGTGTATTTCGAAGTGATAGGACTCATCAAAATAAGTCATACACGGCGCAAAAAAATTAACGCACATTATGGAAATCTCAAATTTATTCTACAACTGAAGGTGTTCTCAATGATAATTATTTTTATCAGAATTATGCATGCATATGTTATCCACTTTCAACGTTTTTCTTCAATACAGATGTTTTCTCCCAGCAGGAATAAAAAAGATGATATTATCAGATTTTGAATGTATTGGCTCCATTCTAAAATCAGTTGTTCTCGATCAATTCTAGTGATCAATAGTTTTTCTTCCGTTTGTTTTTCTACACTCGATCGCTATGCAACGCGAAACACGCAATTTGACCCAAGAGGAATGTGCCCAAGCGGTAGTTTTGCGAGAAGAAGGGTGGACATACACAAGAATTGCAGAAAAGTTTGGAGTTTCCCATACAAGTGTGTCCAGAATATTGCAGCGATTCAGGGAGACAGGTATGAATGTACGAAGACCAGGACAGGGCATACCACCCAGAGAAAAAAAAATCGCCTCAGAGAATATGATTCAAGGCCTCGTGTCGCGGCAAGAGGCCCAGCTCTTACCCCAGCCCATCGAAGGGCGCGTTTGGATTTTCCGAGAGAGCATATCCATTGGGAAGAGGCCTATTGGGAAAGAGTTCTCTTCACAGATGAGTCTAGATTCTGCCTCTACCATTGTAATCGACGTTCCTATGTATACCTACAGACGTCCACATGAAAGATATGGTCAGTGCAATTTCCTGAATACCTACTACTGGTTTCGGGGGAGGATCGATTATGGTATGGGGTGGAATATCTTTGACTGATCGCACAGACCTAGGGGTCGTTGATAATGGAGCTATGAATGCTGATAAGTATATAAGGAACATTCTTGAAGAGCATGCAGTGCCGTTTGCCCCATACATTGGTGAAAACTTCATTTTCATGGACGATAATGCCAGACCCCATCGAGCGCGCATCGTTCAGGAGTACATTGAAGAGGTTGAAGTCTCTCGAATGGAATGGCCAGCAAGAAGTCTAGATCTCAATCCGATTGAGCAGGTTTCGGACAACCTCAATAGAAGGCTGAGAAGTTCAGAAAATCATCCAGCTACTCTTAATGACTTAGGAATCCAACTCGGAGAAATCTGGGAAGGATTAGATCAGAACATTTTAAGATCACTCATTTTGAGTATGAACCGTCGTTGCCGAGCTGTAATAAGCGCAAGGGGTGGAAATACCAAGTATTAAATAACATATCAGCAATTCAGTATTTTGAAAATTGTCCATTTCTCTTCTTTCACATAAGATTCGGTGGAATCCTGAATTTTTCTTCCATTTAATGTGTCTTGTTTCGTTCAGAACCTTTCTGATAGAACATAAAAAATAAGTTATAAAGTCAATGTAGAGTTAACTTTCATTAAAATTGAGATTTTCTTAAGTCTTGGAGAACCAGAGTGTCGTCATTACATCGATTGTAGCTTTGTTTCTGGATCGTAGAAATGTACCCAAGTCTCATCCATAGTAACAATTCGGTTTAAGAAGTCACAGATCGAACGCGATGCTTCTACCCTTGCACGCTTTTGGTCAACATTCAAACATTTGGGGATCGATCTTCAGTGCATCAGATATCCGTTTTAGCCCAATTCGACGGTCTGATAAAATCATGTCATGAACTCCATCGATATTTTCGGGGACTGACACAGAAACTGGCCTTCCCGATCGGTCATCATCTTGAATGGAAAATTTACCTCTTTTGAAGCTTGTAGTCCAATTTTTCACGGTCGCATACGAAGGATATTGATCACTAAGGGTATTAAGCATAAGCATATCTTCGTAAATCTGCTTACCTCTTAACACTTTTAAATACAGGTACCTACTTGATGATGGCTCGATACTCCAATTTTTCGATTTTTACAATTTCGGTGGACATCTTTTTTTTAATTTATTGCGTAACTTTACTTTTTTGACGTCTAACTCTACACTGACACTTCTTATAAGATATTGTTCGTTGATATGGTATTGCAATATTTCGTTTATGCATGGAACTGGTCTAGGCTTACTAGATATCAATACATCCTCGAATCAGAAACTTCTTGGATGGACAAAATATCAATGTTAGTGTACACCAACAATTCGATAAAGAAAGAAAAATCATTTTCACCGTTCAAGAAGCCATAAGGTTACCATATTCGAAATAGTTTCGATATTAATAGACAAATGTGATGAACTGAAACTCTCTAAATCCTCCAAACTTTTGATGATTTCCCAGAGGAATCAGAATTCTATCTCATCATTATTCCTTGGTCCTCATCAATGAAAACGAACCATTGTTCACTCGTCTTCGCTTCCGAAAACTCCAAACAACGAAACCTCTCGAATCAAATATTTCACAAACACAATCAAGTCGGAACCCAATCAATTATTGCGGAAGTGGGGAGAAGCCGCATTGAAAACAACAGATATTAATTAATTGAAAACTTAAATATTGAGAGCTTCGCGCGTTCATATTCAGCCCTCATCCCCCGCTACGACCATTGGCGACGACGCCTATGTTGAAAAGTTTGCAGGGAACAAGGACCAAATTGATAATGAATCCATCCCAAAATCACCATAATATCCAATTCAAATTTATAATGTTGGCCATGACATTTTGACACATTTCACCGTGTATATTTTGAAAATATTAGGTAATAGTCATTTTTCTGTCAGATAACTAAGCAACGTTATTGTCCTTTCTACATAGAGGTCGTAGTAATTACGTATTCATCAAAATGTTTATTTAATTTGAGAAAATAATGAATTTGAAAAAATATGATGTGAATTCAATAATTCCAATAAGTCGTTTAAATTACGAGGATTTTCTTGAATATACTGCTCCACAAGAGTTAGGGATATCGTATTCAATCGTTTTTAAAAGTAGCTATGCAATCTTCGAGAAAATCACTGTAAAATCATTTAAAACTCAATAACGACTTGAGTCGATCCAATAAAAATCAGTATGAGACATTCCCTCAATCTGGTAGCCTTTTTTTCTGAAGTTTGGTTCTTTGCATATGCTTCATGAATGTTCTTATCTTGAAATGAAGTCAGCTTATCAACGGCTTCGATTTGAAACGAGTTTTCTGAAAATGCTTAAACGTAAATTAACAAACGCTGGGGCTAATAGGGCTATCGGAATGCTACAGGGTGGCCTAACTCAGGTTGTTGTAGCGGAAAGGCTCCAAGTCCGCCAAAGTGTAATATCTCGACTTTGGAATCGGTTCTGGGAGACAGACAGGTTCCGTGTTGGAAAGACCAAGGCTTGGTGGGCGACGAAAGAAAACACCTGCTCAGGATCGTTTCATCACCGTTTCGGCGAGAAGAAACCCTACATCTACTTGTAGAATGCTACGGAATACTCTTCAAAATGCAGATGGGGGTCAAGTTTCCATCGAACCCACCAGACGACGTTTGAGAGAGGTGAATCTAGGTTCTAGACGTCCATTAAGAGGAGTTCCATTAACACGTGACCATAAGCGTCAAAGACTGGAATGGGCAAGGCAACATATCCATTGGAACCATCAATTGCGTAGTGTCCTTTTCACTGATGAATCCAGATATGGACGATTTTCAGATTCTCGAAGAATAAGGGTATGGACAATCCCACGCATTCCCCGTAATCGTCTCTGTGTCCAAGAAGTCCATCCATTCCGAGGTGGTAGTGTTATGGTATTGGCCGGGATATCTTTCAACAGGCGCACAGATCCACACATTTGCCCTGGGAATATGACCGCCTTACACTATAGGGAGCACGTCATTGACAATGTTGTGCCAAATTTTCACGCTGCTATTGGTGAAACTTTTCAATTTCTAGACGATAACACTAGACCGCACCGTGCAGCCATAGTTGAGAATGCGCGCGAGGACCTTGGTATTCCACATTTACCAGTACCTCCGCACTCACCAGATTTGAATTGCATAGAACATGCATGGTATATGCTCCAAACAAGATTAGATAATCATCAACCTACCCCAGAATCCTTAAATGATCTGAGAGAGCTTCTGCCCCGTTTATGGAACCAAATTCCCCAAGAAATGTTCAACAACCTCGTGTGTAGTATGCAAAGAAGATGTCAAGCTGTTATTGATGCCCGTGGCGGCCATTCATTGTATTGATAGTCTTAAAATGCTTGAATTCTCTGGCAATGAAATTTCGTTATTTTACTCGATTTTTCTTAACCACCCTGTATACGCTGCAGACCTACAGGCTAAAAATAATTTGCAACTTGAAATCCTATTAATATGAATTTCATCACAAAAATCTTATTTTAACTATATTTTTTGCAATATAAGTCAATATTCTTAACTCATGTGGAGCAGTTTATTTCCAGTATATAAACATGGTTGGAAGATTCAGTTATGCTATTTTCTTGTACGGAAATTAAGAATCGTTTGCTGAAATTTTACTGAAAAATAATGGACAGAATAGTCCGTTACTTCGTGACAGTTCATTCGAAAAAAAGAATGAAAGTTCTCGAATAACCCGACAGAAAAACTTCTAAACGAACAGATGGACCCATGGATTTCAACACAGTTGAAAAGTAAGAGTAAATAAAAATTACCATTGGCAACGTCTCTCAGAATTATTTGACATTTCACGATTGCCAACCTGCGTCAGTTTCGAGTGAAAAAACTTGATAAACCGAAATCTTGACCAACCGGGACACTTCATAAAAGTGAATGGAGTATAATATTCAATTCGTTCGCTGCCCATTCCAGAAACATATCAGCATTTCTTCGAATCACCTGATAGGTGCCCATAATTAACCCACGCGTCAAACAACTGAACCCTGCCAACTGTCAGACGGGGCATTCGTGTATACAGGGGGAGGAAACTAATAAATATGTATTAAACATTAAATCGAGAAGAAAGAGAACAACGATCCGGTTAATAACACGTTCCCGATATTATACCGTGTCACTCAAACTCATATTGATACCGACGTTTCGAAAAAAGGCCGAGGAATCCGTCAGTTATTAACGCCGAGGGGGTGAGGCGAGGATGAGAAGAATCAGATTTAATATTTCGTTTATCGATGAAGAGAAAAAACGCGGTTGGCGTGGGTTCAGAAGACTTTTTCTTCGGACGAAATGAGGCGCGAAGCGTTCGAGATGACTGACTGACAGGTACCCTGCCTACGCTGTCAAAAATCTCGATTTCGAGCTGTCAGACAGATTTTTTCGGTTTTCGATGGACGGGGTTACCATACAAGGATGTCTAAATATGATGGTAAAGGAATTCAGAGTCGACTTGTTGGAAAGCTGAGATTTTATGAATCAATATATAATATAAAACAGAGTCGATATCGCTGTCTGTCTCTATGTATGCTTAAATCTTCAAAAGTACGCAACGGATTTTGAAACGCTTTTTTTAATAGATAGAGTGATTCAAGAGGAATGTTTATATGTATGATACTTGCATAATATTGTATGGAAACACTGATGAATTTACAGGTTTCTAATGTGATGTCGTAAATAAACACATTTTTTTGCGCTTACATTGCAAACGCTGTCTGAACCCCACGAGATAAATCAAAATAATGTACTCGGTATTGTACACCTAAAAAAGGTCAACAAAAAAGTCCGCGATGGTATATGTCTATCCCTTAAGGATAACCCTCAATAACCATTTTTTATCCTTCACATTTTGCGGAAAAAATGGCTTATTAAGGACAACGCATTAGAAACCTGTAAATTCATCAGTTTCTTTACAATATTATGCAAGTATCATACATATATAAACCTTCCTCTTGAATCACTTGATCTATTGAAAAAAAGCGTTCCAAAATCCGTTGCGTAGTTTTGAAAATTCAAGCATACATAGGGACAGACAGCGATAGCGACTTTGTTTTATACTATGGCAGTAGGCAGTAGGCAGTAGGTAGGTAGGGCCGCGTGAAGTTAGCGAAAAGTTGGTGGAACAAATTATGAAACCAAGCTAAATATTTAGTACTGAATTTGTTCTAATTTGTTCTGTATCAATCATCCCCAGCACCCTTATGGTTTTCGAGTTATTCGCATGTCTTTGATTTAGTGCTGACTTCACGCTCAGCACCAACATGTCCGAATTTGGAAAAAAATTGTATGTCAATATTTAGTCCCGAATTTGTTCCAATTTGTTCTGAAGAAAATTCTCCGATATCATTTTTCGTTAACGAGTTATTCACATTCGTAGCATTCGGTGATGACGTCACACCCAACTCCAAACCTTTTTGTTCTCCAAGAAATTCGAAGAAATTTTGATGCAAATATTTAGTACCCAATTTGTTCCAATCAGTAAAAGTTGTTTTGTTGAAATACCATTGTTGGTTTTCGAGTTATTAACAATTGTTTTGAGCGAGCGTGAAGTTAGCGAAAAGTTGGTGGAACAAATTCTGAAACCAAGCTGAATATTTAGTACTGAATTTGTTCTAATTTGTTCTGTATCAATCATCCCCAGCACCCTTATGGTTTTCGAGTTATTCGCATGTCTTTGATTTAGTGCTGACTTCACGCTCAGCACCAACATTTTCGAATTTGAAAAAAAATTTTATGCCAATATTTAGTCCCGAATTTGTTCCAATTTGTTCTGAAGAAAATTCTCCGATATCATTGTTCGTTAACGAGTTATTCACATTCTTAACATTCTGTGGTGACGTCACACCCAGCACCAAAGCTTTTTGTTCTCCAAGAAATTCGAAGAAATTTTGATGCAAATATTTAGTACCCAATTTGTTCCAATCAGAAAAAGTTGTTTTGTTGAAATACCATTGTTGGTTTTCGAGTTATTAACAATTATTGTTTTGAGCGAGCGTGAAGTTAGCGATAAAGTTTCAAATTATAATTTTTTTTTCAACATCTAATAGTAAGTACTCAATTTGTTCCAATTTGTTCTAAAAAGAACGAATCAATTTCATTATTAGTTTTCCAGATATTAAGGATTTACGAAGATTTGATTACGTCACAATAGGTGTAGCTTTGAATCTCCATTCGAGACCATACCACTGAATGCAGATTTGGATTCAGGACCAATTCGTTTCTTATTCTCGCTTATCAAATTGTTAGGAAATAATTATTTATATCAGAACTTCTAAATTTGTAGTTTCCGTTATTTGGACTCAGTGAAATCCTCTTTATACGGAGGCAATTTTTCAGATTGAAGCAAATTATTCAGTTAGATAAATCGTCTGTTATACAAGGCGAGTCTTCGACCTGAACATATAAAGGGTGTTTCAATTTTTCAACTTGCGTGGTTTTTTTCAAGAATAAATAAAATATAGATGGCGCATTGAATTCGTCTTGGTATTTTGGCATTCAAGAAGTATGATGTATGAAATTTATAAAAAAGGCTTCGTACGAGTGTATCGAACTGACAGATATTCGTGACACGATATCTGTTTCTGTTGACAATATGAACCAAGTTCAACATTTTGCCATTTTTTAGAAGTGGAATTTCAATATTCTTGTCGTAACCGATGTATTGAATTTCTGGGGTAGGAATTCCGTAGTATCTCTTACTTTTCACATTTTTTGATTTTCCTAATCCACCCCAGTGCTCAATCTCAATGCCTTGAAATCTACATGCAAGGTACGATTTTATGACGGCGTTTCTTTGTATCGTAGAGATCAAAATGCCGCGAATGCTTATATAAAGATAAGAGCGACTGCGCCCTGCGCATGTTCGTTTGATCTGCGACGTTTTCCTTGAGCTATCGGTGTCGTTGCTTTCAGAAAAAACATGCGCGGTTGCTTTTAGTCCTGTAATGAATTATTTAGATTTATAGACTGCTGCATTATTTCGATTTTTTGCAAAACACGATAGTATAAAAAGATGCGCAGAACTCAAATTCAATCATTCTTGTCAAAATTTTCGAAGTTATATGTTGCAGTGATCTCGTAATAATTATCGTATATACCTACCCCGATATCAGTTGATTTAGAAAAGGTGATTTTAGTTATCATTCTGTAGAAATTGCTTTATTTCGCGCTTCTGTAGTGCAGTTAATACGGAGGGAAGAAAGCGAGCGTTAGATAATGCCTTAGTTGTGAAAAAACTAATTGAACACAAGGAAAAATTATTAGATAAATTGGGGAAACCCAGTGATGAAATATGGACATTCATCAGCAGAGAATTTTATAACAAAATTTCTGCGAAAGCATTGTACGTATTTGTGAGGAGAAATTGCTCAGAATGCTGGAAATATTTGGCAATATCTGAAAACAATTTCAATTTGGATAAATTATCCTGTTCTAAGAAACCGATTCCAAGCTCTACTAACTCAACTTTGTGAAACATTCAGCCGCTGAGCGGCTTCTTCTTGCGACAAACCAGGAACAGCAATTTTTTTCTCAATAAATCAATTGTGTGAGTTGCAAAATGAGGTGTAGCGCCATCTTTTTGAAACCATATGTCCTCTAGAGTCTAGATCAATATTCATTAATTCAGGCCACATAAATCCGATTATCATCCGACGGTACCCAACACCATTTCACAGAACGCTGATTCTCATAAAATAATTCAACAATTTCAACGCGTTGTTGTATAGTGTACGAAGCCATTTTTATAAATGTCACAAATCACACTTCTTGAATGCCAAAATACCCAGACGAATTCAATGCGCCATCTATATTTTATTTATTCTTGAAAAAAAAAACACGCAATTTGAAACACCCTTTATATGTTCTGGTCAAAGACTCGCCCTGTATAACAGAGGATTTATCTAACTGAATAATTTGCTTCAATCTGAAAAATTGCCTCCGTATAAAGAGGATTTCACTGAGTCCAAATAACGGAAACTACAAATTTAGAAGTTGTTGATATAAATAATTATTTCCTAGCAATTTAATAAGCGATGATGAAACGAATTTGTCCTGAATCCAATTCTGCATTCAAACGTGATAAAAGCGGCTGCGTGCGGCGCATGATCAAAGAGACAACGGCTCTCCTCATGTTTGATTTATGACCAATTACAGATAGCTTTGTATGAGCCAAAACTGCCGACAGTGGTATGGTCTCGAATGGAGATTCAAAGCTACACCTATTGTGACGTAATCAAATCTTTAATATCTGGAAAACTAACAATGAAATTGAATCCTTTTTTTTAGTAGAAATTGGAACAAATTGAGTACTAATATATGTTGAAAAAAAAAGTGATAATTTAAAACTTTATCGCTAACTTCACGCTCGCCCAAAACAATAATTGTTAATAACTCGAAAACCAACAATGGTATTTCAACAAAACAACTTTTTCTGATTGGAACAAATTGGGTAGTAAATAGTAAATATTCGCATCAAAATTTCTTCGAATTTCTTGTGGATAACAAAAAGCTTTGGTGTTGGGTGTGACGTCACCACCGAATGTTACGAATGTGAATAACTCGTTAACGAAAAATGATATCGGAGAATTTTCTTCAGAACAAATTGGAACAAATTCGGGACTAAATATTGACATAAAAATTTTTTCCAAATTCGAACATGTTGGTGCTGAGCGTGAAGTCAGCACTAAATCAAAGACATGCGAATAACTCGAAAACCATAAGGGTGCTGGGGATGATTGATACAGAACAAATTAGAACAAATTCAGTACTAAATATTCAGCTTGGTTTCAGAATTTGTTCCACCAACTTTTCGCTAACTTCACGCTCGCTCAAAACAATTGTTAATAACTCGAAAACCAACAATGGTATTTCAACAAAACAACTTTTACTGATTGGAACAAATTGGGTACTAAATATTTGCATCCAAATTTCTTCGAATTCCTTGGAGAACAAAAAGCTTTGGAGCTGGGTGTGACGTCATCACCGAATGTTACGAATGTGAATAACTCTTTAACGAAAAATGATATTGGAGAATTTTCTTCAGAACAAATTGGAACAAATTCGGGACTAAATATTGACATAAAATTTTTTTCCAAATTCGGACATGTTGGTGCTGAGCGTGAAGTCAGCACTAAATCAAAGACATGCGAATAACTCGAAAACCATAAGGGTGCTGGGGATGATTGATACAGAACAAATTAGAACAAATTCAGTACTAAATATTCAGCTTGGTTTCAGAATTTGTTCCACCAACTTTTCGCTAACTTCACGCTCGCTCAAAACAATTGTTAATAACTCGAAAACCAACAATGGTATTTCAACAAAACAACTTTTACTGATTGGAACAAATTGGGTACTAAATATTTGCATCCAAATTTATTCGAATTCCTTGGAGAACAAAAAGCTTTGGAGCTGGGTGTGACGTCATCACCGAATGTTACGAATGTGAATAACTCTTTAACGAAAAATGATATTGGAGAATTTTCTTCAGAACAAATTGGAACAAATTCGGGACTAAATATTGACATAAAATTTTTTTCCAAATTCGGACATGTTGGTGCTGAGCGTGAAGTCAGCACTAAATCAAAGACATGCGAATAACTCGAAAACCATAAGGGTGCTGGGGATGATTGATACAGAACAAATTAGAACAAATTCAGTACTAAATATTCAGCTTGGTTTCAGAATTTGTTCCACCAACTTTTCGCTAACTTCACGCGGCCGGTAGGTAGCAGGTATTTAGTATCAACATTGCATCCGTGCGAAGCCAGGGCGGGTCGCTAGTAAATCATATTTCGCGCCGATATACATTTGGACCGTGCTGATCAACTGATCAACAACATAAATAGTGCGCGTCAAAATTATGGAACAAATTCATTTTCACACAAGAAAAATATTTGGCAACAAAATCCTGAAACAGATCAATTTTTGTTTTACATTTACCAAATTTTTATGCATTTTTGAAGGATTTTTGTTGCACCCTGTGCCATCCCCATCAACCCTTCAAATTTTTTGAATAGGAAAGTGGGTCATGTGGTACTTTTTTGGCAAGGACTTTGTATCTTCTTTACAGGCGTGCAGAAATATTCAAGAAAAAAATTTTTTTTTTAATTAGTAAGTTCAAAGCGATTTTCAGTGTATGCACGTTGTCATGGCTCTTTCTTTAAATTGAAACATTTTATCGAAAAGTTTCAACTTCAGTAGAAACCTACTAATAACATAACTGAAGCGCAGTGTTTCACACATTCTAATTTTTCTCGTGAGGGGGTTGAAAGTTGTGCATGAACCAAACTGTAATGGTCGACTATCATTAGGTGACAAATTTCATCAGGTACCATCGTCTCAAAGTAAATGAGCCATGACAAAGTGCACATACTGAAACCTCTTTGAAGTAGCTAATTAAAAAAAAATGTTTTCTTGGAAATTTCTGCACGCCTGTAAAGAAGATAGAAAGACCTTGCCAAAAAAGTACCACTTGACCCACTTTTCCTATTCGAAAAATTTAGAGTCTTGATAAGGATGATGGCACAGGGTGCAACAAAAATCCTTCAAAAATGCATAAAAATTTGGTAAAAGTGAAACAAAAATTGACCTGTTTCAGGATTTTGTTGCCAAATATTTTTCTTCCGAGAAAAAGAATTTGTTCCATAATTTTGACGCGCACTTATTACACACATCCTCGAACGTCTTGCCCCTTGCCCCCTAGGTTTCTAAAGAAATAAACAATCTATGATCTGGAAATTAAATGAGTATTTGTCTCTATTTTAACTGCAATATACTTGACAGAGAATCTTTGGATGTTACTCCTTGCTCTATGCAGGATGAGACAAAATATGGTACTGGTTGAGTCTATAGGTCTTCAAAAATGACTTTGAAGGTTCTAAGGGGTGCTACATTTCGCAATGCAACCTGTATGAACCTTTTCAATGCAACCTGCGTAGAAACTTCTTATACATCTTGTAATGTGACCTATTTGAGAATATCTTATACATATCGTAATGCGAGCTCTTATAGATCTCACAAAAGGAGGATAAAGAGAAGTTCTCAAAGTCCTCGACGCCGGAGGTGTATGCGAACTCCCAGTGCGACTTGTTTGAGACTATCCACGTAGGATATCGCCAAGAGGTCTGTGGGAGTTCTCCTGTGGCGGACATTTGGAGGAGATATAGTGCTCTCGGAGACCTATCAAAGAAGGCGTCACAATTTCCTACAAAGAAGTCGCAGGGACATCTCTGGGATATTTTTGTTTCGCCTGAGCATTTTATCCGACTTCCTTTTTCTTCGATATTTTGAACCATCAGTGAGAATTTTGAGTGGTGTAACTTTGCACTCTCAAGCGGAAAAGAACAACTTTTCGTTTTACAAGTCTCATTTCCCAAAACTACCGCTCACGAAGCCAATATTCCCCAGATTTTTTGCCCCTTACAGCTTCTTCCCGAATAAAAGACACGTCACCAAACGCCACTCTGTCAACAGTGTCAACCGTTCCATCTAACCCTGCGTCGGAAGCGTCGATGGAGAACCGCACAAAGAATAATGCATTTCCTCTCCTAAGAGGGAAGCGAAAGGCTTCTTTAATCCGATATATCGAATCAAAGATCACTGGATCCGTCCACACGGGTATCCCACAATCTCATAAACGCCACTTCGTAAGAAAACATACAAGTAGGCTCTTTCTCATGGACTCGGACGGCAGAAACGGGATAACTTGATTTGGCCTCCTCGGTCCACTGGTTTATCTATGTTCATTTCCTTTTGTGGGGATGTGAAACGGATGTATCGACATTCATGTATTGAATTTTGGTCGGAAAGGGGGGGTTTAACCGTGAAGAAGAGTTTGTTTTGTCGTCGCTTTTGTTTTTGCGCGAATTCTTTGGAAAAATATATTTCTCGACAGACCGAAATAAACTGATAGAAGCTTCTCCGAATGAACTCACATAGGTATCCTTAGCTTTTGAAGAGCACAACTTTTCTGAGCATTGCCCTGTCATAAAACAGTGATTCACTCTGTATATCTACACTATGTTATTAACAAATACATTTTATATGGTAGTCGGTCCTGGGGGTCTGTCAAGTCTTGATTTGGATTTCGATCTAGTTCTTTATCGCGAGACAGGTAGATAGACAGTTTACCTATATCATATCCGCCCCCTGTTGAGTACTACCACAGCAACAGTTTTGATTTCTGCCGAAATGGATAGGGTCAGGCAATAAGACGCCAAAGATCAACTTTCCATTACCCGGTCTTAGCTGGTTTTATTTCTGATGTTGAAAATATTATTCAACTGCTCAAGGTAGGCGTTCAATCTAGTGTGTTTTTATTTCAAGTTGCGTTTGAAAATGGTTTCACTTTGAGACCTGAAATTTTGTGGGTAAGCTCAGAAAGGATTGGAGTTCTTAATGAAATAATTGAAATCGATTAACTTTCATTTTTTTTCTTTTAAAAATAGAAGTAAATAAGCCAACTCATGCTTCTGTTTTATTTCAAACGAAAGACTCATGAAAATAGTTCAATTTTCGATCTACAGATAATTTCGTTCAGAAAATCGACTTGAGCCGGAAGTAGTTCTTGCTTTACCAACATATTCACTAATTTCATAGTTCAGCGATCTTCGGATAGAGAGCGCCATTGAACAGGGTCACCCAAATTGCTTGATTTTGGTTGTTTCTGTTACTTCTAGGCTAGATAGATGAAAATGTTGAAAGGAGTCCTGGGCTGGATTTTCGTGAAAACTCCATAACTGAAAGCCGTTTCACGATATATTAATCTGTTTTGAAGATATAACTAAATTTAAATATTTTGGCGATTTCGAAAATGTGCCATAACTTCTTCATTTTCGAAAACATCTAAAAATGGCAAAAACTTTCTTGAGGCATGTTTTCATTAGCAGTATGACACCGTATTCAGTTTTTCTTACCTCTTGTATAGAGGGTGAAAAAAAGAACTTTCTCATTTTAAATACGAATGGTATCTTCTTTTGATCCTATGTTATAAAAAAAATAGCTTTTCGAAAATATATGAATGTCGATATATTTTTTTCCGACCTTCACTTTCATAAAATAATGTATGACAGACTCAATTTTTAGTGATTATTCCACTTTTTTGCTATTTCTGTCTCAAATATGGAAATATACAGGGTGTAACTGAATAAATGTAAAACATTTAAGGAGGTGATTCCTCATCGAAAAAAAGATAGGATCTTTCATATAAAGAAACTTCATTGGAGCATCCCTTGTTAAGATACGGCCCCTTAAAGGGGGTACATAAAATTTGTATAACAATTTTTTTCACAAGCACTGAAAAAGTTACAATATTGAAATTAACCTGACGTTTTGTACTACCAAAAAGACACTTAGCCAGTAATTTATTTGGTTTACAATAAATCCAGTTCGCATTTATGACGATGTATCTCTGTAGTTGTTCGTAAAATAATGTTTTGCTGCTTACTGGTTTATTTTGGGCAAAAAACCCAAGAGACATTTTTTGTTTAGAATTAAACAGGCTATCGGAAATAAATTTTTAAATGGTAAACAAATAATAAGACAAAAAGTTACATTGGAAATAAATTTTAGGGGTGGCGTTTTTCACCCCTTACAACCATGGGGTAAACCAAATAAATAACTGGCTAAGTGTCTTTTTGGTAGTAAAAAACGTCAGGTTAATTTCAATATTGTAACTTTATCAGTGCTTGTGAAAAAAATTGTTATAAAAATTTTATGTACCCCCTTTAAGGAGCTGTATCTTAACAATGGATGCTCCAATGAAGTTTCTTTATATGAAAGATCCTATCTTTTTTTCGATGAGGAATCACCTCCTTAAATGTTTTACACTTATTCAGTTACACCCTGTATAAGGACATATTTATATATTTTCGAGAAGCTGATTTTTTTTTGTATAACATAGGATCAAAAAAAGATACCATTCGTATTTAAAATAAGAAAGTTCTTTTTTTCACCCTCTATACAAGAGGTAAGAAAAACTGAATACGGTGTCGTATTGCTAATGAAAAAATGCCTCAAGAAAGTTTTTGCCATTTCTAGATGTTTTTGAAAATGAAGAAGTTATGGCACATTTTCGAAATCGCCATAATATCTAAATTTCGTTATATCTTCAAAACAAATGAATATATCGTGAAACGGCTTTCAGTTATGGAGTTTTCACGGAAATCCAGCCCAGGACTCCTTTCAACATTTTTACCCATCTAGCCTAGAAGTACAAGAAACAGCCAAAATCAAGCAATTTCGGTCACACTTTATTTTGAATTCTCCCAAGTCGGTTCAATAAAGATCACCGAACGCAGATTCTCTTCACCAAACGAACCTAGCCCCAGCTCTCAGAACAACCAACCACCGCAACCAAATCAACAGATCTTCCAAGATAACTCTCAGATCCGCAAGCGTCAATCAGTTCTCTCCCAACCCGGCCTCCTCCGACCTCAACAATGAATTTCCTTCCGGTCAGAGAAGCGCCGGCCTTACATCCCCGTAATTACCGTTCCTCCTTCTGGCGTCGAAGGAAAACGTCCGATTGAAGGAGGCAATCGGAAAACGGGTTAGCAAGAAGGGGCAATAATATCTACATGATTAACAATAATATCCCGAAGGGGTTAATTTATAGAACACCTGTACGCAATTAACCGACCATAATTACCGAACCGAGTCTTACTTGTTGATTTTGCGAAGATCCACGTAACCTCTGGCCCGTCAGCTTACGATATTCCGTGTCTGAGGGGCGGTTTCGGAGGGGTGGTATCGGTATTTACGCTGCAAATTGGGATAATACCGCGTTGTTGCATGCCACTATTGTGTGTTTTCGATATGAGCACCTATATTTCATTCACTCTTATAAAGTATCCCGGTTGACAAGATTTAGATTTATCAAGTTTTTTTACTTAGAACTGACGCAGGTTGGCACTCGTGAAATATCAAATAATTCTGACAGACGATGCCAATGCTTAATTCTATTTAATCTTTTTTAACTATGTAAATGGCGTTAGACTCTCAAGGTTGAACTGTGACACAGGTTTCGTAGTACTACTACAGTTTATCCAAGAATTATTGACATCTGGGGTGGCTTTGGAGAATCGAAATCAGGTTGGTAATAGCCCATTCAGTAATATTTCGAGTAGCAGAATTCAGGTTGGTGTTGGAAATAACACTGACGTTTTGTCCTGTCATCAATATTCGAACAAATTCGGCAAATAATTGACCATATTCACCGTCGCCATATTGTTGTGCGACAATACCAACTACCCAGTGTTTCCAACGGAGAAATATTGAGTTTATCATAAATACTATCAGATTTTTAGTATCGTATGTGGTATGAGAGGTTATATAAAATTGGTGGTAAACTTTGGTTAAGTATTTTGTGATAAAATCCAGGAAATATGGGTAGATATCAGTATAGGGGAGGCCATGGTTGTTGTGTCAGTAATTAATCGTCAAAAAGACATCTCATTCGGCAAGAAATAGATCTAAAAATAAAAAAACTGACATCAAAATATTTCCATTTAAACTTTCGCGGTCCTAAGAAATTAGTGACTTTCGTTATTCGATGTTAGAACCCTGGGTAGTTGGTATTGTCGCACAACAGTATGGCGACGGTGAATATGGTCAATTGCGCTAGTGAAAAATCTTTGGAATGAGGCTCTTGAAGAATGTACAGCTATTAGATGAAAAGCGTGCACAGAGCACGTGGGAAAAGAAATAAGAGAAGATCAGTCGAAATATATGAAATATTATGATATTGCTGACATAAAGCCTTTAATTATGAACAAAACGAGTTCTGCCCAGATGAGGAATTAACAACAGTGGTTGTTGAAGCAGAATAATAGGAATGTTTACATTTTTAATCTATACTAATATTATAAAGAGGAAAGATTTGTATTTTTGTTTGTTTGATACGAATAGGCTCAAAAACTACTGGACCGATTTCAAAAATTCTTTCACCCTTAGAAAGCTTCATTATCCCTGAGTGACATAGGCTATACTTTTCACCCGAAAAAATACCTACTAGGATACCTACTATAACTTCAATAATTACAAAAAAATCAGCCAAAATCATCTATTTTCTCGTGCGCTGCAAAAACCGTAAGACTTACGTGGATACAATGTATGACGGAAATGTACCTCTTGAATAGTTCTACAAAAAAGTCCGCGATAGCATGTATCTATCTCTCAAGATTGACTTGCTATTACCTGTTTATGGTAATCAGATGTTTTCCAAAATTATGCACTATTTGGGAGTGTGTTTTTATGAATTGGGTATTGATCCTAATCCAACCTAATACGTTATTTATCCCAAGTATTTAATTTAGAACAAAATTGCCCCTCACATCATACAATTACAACGAGTACATCAAAAGATATGGCAGGTTGAAGATTTGAAGATGAAACCGCCGCGTGAAACAAATTTCTACTCGGGCGAAGCTGGGACGGCCTGCTTGTATTACATATTTTACTCCTTCATTGTTGGCAAAAATTGAAAGTGAAATGTCATGACAAAATTCTTCAAATATCAAATAGATCCATTCGTTAAGTTTTGTTTCTGTCTTGATATCTATTGCAAATTTTTCCAACCAATTCACTCCGCAGCAACACGCTTCAAATTATCAACTAGATTTTTCTGGTTTAGCGAATATTCATATTGAACTATGGAAAGGAAAATGCTTTTTAATCATCCACGATATTTTTCGTTATCGGACCAGAATTTCCAGGCTGTATGCTTCTATAATTGATCGTTCGAAAACGTTTCAATACTAGATGAAAATACTATACTGCTGGTACACAGATTCACACGATGGTAATCGTATGTGATAATTGACGACATTTTCATGATGAAAGAGCCTTATTTGGAAAGAATACCATTTAATTTTAAGGTTATATTTATTAATTTATTGCTATGATTTCTAGTTACTTTTTTGTAACTAGAAATAAAGCTGCGACTGGACTTCGATACTGCTTTGATGTCAATAATTCTTGGATGGACTATACATTTCAGGCACGTAGCCAGAATTTTTTTTCGGGGGGGGGCCCACAATACAAATTTTAGCCAGAATTTTTTTCGGGGGGGCCCACAATACAACTTTTTTCAAATATACAGGCCCCTTTTGTTTTGCTTCAACCGATAAAAAGTTTCGGGGGGGGGGGCGGGCCCCCGCCCCCCCCCCTGGCTACGTGCCTGATACATTTTCATACTGAAGTATTTCAAGTTATGCAAAAAGGTATTCAAATGTCTTCTGTAGGCTTATTTCTTGAGACTTTTCAAAAGAGGGGAATTCCATTGGTCCATCTGTTCGTTTTGATGTTTTTCTGTCGGGTTATTCGAGTACTTTTATACGTTTTTCGAATGAACTATCTCAAAGTAACGGACTATTCTGTCCATTATTTTTCAGTTAAATCTCAACACTCGATTCCTGATTTCCGTACAAGAAAAAAGCATAATTGGATTTTCCGACCATGTTTATATCCGTGAAATGTTTCCTGTATCAACAGAGAAAAAAGGTTCTTCAACATTCGCCAGGACTTTGGAAATATTGAATTCACATAATATTTTCTCAAATTCATTATTTTCCCAAAGTAAATAAACACTTTGATAAATACGTATTTACTACGACCTCTATGTAAAAAGGAAAAGGTTGCTTATTCATCTGAAAGGAAAATTACGATAAACCAACATTTTCAAAATATAGACGGTGAAATGTGTTAGAATGTCATGGCCAACCGGGATACTTTATAAAACCGAATGGAGTATACCAAGAGGGCTCTCGCAAATTATTTACGATGGAACATATCGTTTTCGATATACAGTGTGTCACATTGAAAAGAAAACAGAGGTTTTTCTAGTAGAGAAGCAAGGTTATGTAAATAAGCTTGGACCCGTCAATTAAGTTCTTGAGAGGGACATTTTTTTTACATTGAAACCATCATCACATCATTTCATCCCTCTTTGAATAGGGAGGATGTATCGTACGATATGTTGTTGACAAGGTCTTTTCGTCTGAAGGAAGACAGTAGGATAAAATTCGATAAAAAAATTCGATTTGAGTGTCCTAGTAGTTTAATCTAACAAATGCTCCAATTGAGCCTTGCCAACGTCCATGAAATGGTATTAATTTTGCTCCAATTTTCTATTTTCAATTCAGACTGTTTGAGTCCAAGCAAGAAATAGACGAAGAAGGCTTGTTGAGGTATTATTATTAATGTAAGATGGGGTCGACTGGTAGTTAGATTTCAGAGCTCTTGCTGCTGATTGACTGTCTCTTGCTATATTTATTCGCGCTTGTTTGAGGTTTATCTTCAAACAAGGCAAAGACAGCCATTGTTTTTCCTGTGAAGCAGAGGGTTCTTGCCCTATTAGCACGGAAAGTCTCCGTTTAGGACCATAAACTTCTATGAGAGCTCCCTCGGCAGATTTGGTTCCATCAGTGTACCATTGGATGACTCTTTGTCTATTCGATTTACGTAGTCCACTGCACTTTGCCTGTTGCCTGATGAGATATGGTTCAAACAAGACTGCTTTGGTTGAGTCACCAAGAAGTCAACTAGTGGTCCACTCAATTACCCGACATCCTAACCTCAAACCTAATCAACCCTTCCAAAACAATCGACCGTATAAATTTCCGATTACCTTCCCCCAAGGTTATTCAAAATCAACCAAACCTAGTATCGGCCCTCCATACACCTCACGTCATCCGATATACGATTACTATTCCCCAATAAGATCCGGCGGGGCCGTCGAACAATTGAATCCGTCATCTTCAAAGCACACTCGACGGTAGTTTAGATTTAGCGGCTGCCACGTTCAATACCGCCATAATGCACGTCTGTTCCGTGTGTATGATTCCGGCCAGATCCGGGACCATTGTTTCCGGTTTCCTATTCCTAATCAAAATCTTCCACTTAATTTCAGACGTCTTCGCGAGCGGCGCGCGAGGGATGGGACGGGAGGAAAGCTTGCTTGTCTATTGAGGAATCTTTTTGAGATCCCGGATCGAGAACCGGCATCGGCGTGTTTAGTTTGCGTAGTAGTTGTTGTGATTGTTTGATAATTAGGTTTCGGCGGAGATGATATTGGGGGGGGCGCGGGTTTGGATGTGTTTTGATTTAGACATTGGCGGCTTCAGATGCAGTGAAGGTACCTACGCCCACGAATTTGGCTGAAGCAGTCTGCAGTAACACACGAAAAATAAAGATAAACGCTTGATAACGATCTACCAGACATTGCAATAGTTACAGTTAGAATTAGAAAGGGTTAACAGTTCACTGCGACCTCAGGGTCTATGTGTCCCCTAACTGACCTGTTATCACCACGCACTTCACAGCTCGCCTTCCAGTTCCAGAGATTCAATGAAATCCAATATCTGCGAAAGTTTCAACGAAGCTAGTTCCTGACTCCTTCAAGTTTCTTGCCCAACGGATTCTTTCCTTTGGGTTGCAATGACAATGCATTACGAGACTTGGTGAATAGGAGTTTCTTCCTCCCCCCACAGTATCCACACTCTTCAGTGTCCAATAAAACAATTCTCACCAGTACTTCCTGAGGCGATAATGTCCTGTAAGAAAGCTGGTGAGGAGGCGTAGCTGGCTTTTACCAGCTTTTATCCAGATACCATTCGAATCTTGCAGTTTTAAAGTTCCAAGTGATCCATTCCTGGCAGATTTCTGCAGACTGTTTTCCTTTCGGTTTTCTCCTTCTCCAGAAACTCTTTCTTATAGGTTTCCCTATATCACAGAAAGGTTCTGGGCCAGTGTTTGGCGTTCGTGGTCCTCTCTGGCGAGCATATTGAAGCATCTTTAATAAAAATTGTGGAACTCGTTTCGTTGACCTTGGGAGCAATTCATGATGACCAGCAGTGATCCTGTGGTGACCAATTCTAGGACAAGAAATTGAGGTCTTTCGCCCCTTAGTGTTTTCTTTTATTTCAACACCTTATGCTCAAACTAAAGGAGAGATTATGGCATGAGTTGTTCGAACATATGGAAGAAGGTTTCTTTTGGTAGTTCGTAGGTATGCAAGAGCTCGAAAAGTGGACGACGTGGAAAAACATCACTTCTTCAGCAATTTTCAGACCTAATGTTCTACTATAACCTGTCTATACCATCCTCATATCACATAACGTTTTATATGAGGAGTATAAATAAGTTCGTGCAGTCATTTTGAGGTGTCATCATTATAAGGCATTGTTTTTTTTTATTATCTGCCATTTCCCTGAAGTGTGAATAACGTATGTAGTTTCTGTGTGCTCTGAAAATGTCAATTTTTTTCTACCGAAGGAAAAGTCTCCTATAAGTCGTCGCATTTTTGTGTAAAGCAACATGAACTTATTCTTTTTAATGGACTAAAATGGTAACTCTGCGGACTGACCCGAGGATATCTGTCGAAAGTCAGCCCAGATGAATCTTAATATCGCAGCAAAGCTGCGATATAGAGAGGAAGTGTCTGTAAGGTCGCAAAGAGGAATAATCGATTCATTCGTGGGTGAACTTCCGATTCTCTACGTGATGTAGAAGTATTATTTTAAATTGGCGAAAAACGAGAAAAATATCCGACAAAAAGGGTGATTTTAAACTGGATGAAACTTCTTTCACAGATATCCTGGCTGTGATGTAAATATAAGGGAAAGAGAAAAGGTCAATGCAAAATAGCTTGGTATTCATATTTTCTATTACACTGCGCAAAAAAATTAACGCACATTATGGAAATCTCAAATTTATTCTACAACTGAAGGTTGTAACGTAAAAATTACGTTATATCTCATTAATTGACTTCTTTTACGTTCGCCTCTTGAGTTGAATCATCATGTGTTTCGAAATCATTTTTCGAAATTATATTGTCGTCCTGATATAGTGGGGATGCCCAGGAAGGTGCGCATATTTATAATTGAATGATGATCAGTGATGAATGAGACGGTGAAGAGTGTGAATACATATTGGCTATTCAGTTTTTATTTCGTATTGCGTTTATAATTATTCAGATAAAATTGCATTTTATTGAATTTTCAAGATTCCATAATTCTATAATAATTTTCTTAATGTCCGTATTCAATTGGTATAGATTGTTCAATTATATATTTTCAAAATTAGAGTTTTCCATTTCAAAATTTGCAAATGGCGTAAGCTTCCATTTTGTTCAATTTCATTTGATTCATTTCGGTTATTTTTTTTTCTTATTAGTATTTCTCGATTCTTAAAATCAAAATTAAATAATTCCATTCTACATTTTATTTTGTTTTTTTGAACTGTTGCTTGCTTCTGTAACATTTTGCAGATATATCAAAACTTCTCTTCTTCAATGGTTGAACCCTTGTGGTTTAGGATTTAACCAAATATAGACCATTAAGAAGTGAGGGCAGTTTGAAGTTTTCATCAGAACGACGGCCTGTTGAATTGTCACCACAGGACATAGCCAAATTAAGGGAGAGAATTTCATAGGTTCCGAAAGTCGTTTGAAATCGAAGGTAAGATCTTTCCAATTTTTATGAGAAGGCTTATCTTGGGTTTTTCTGAGGAGAATTTCAAACTTGGCAACATTTTCAAAATTTTAATACTTTCTGCATTATTTTAGAGTCACCATTAAAAGAAAATTTTCTGATTCAAAATTTGACAGCCAATCGACACCTCCTAGCTCATTTATTCGCTCCAATCCAATCAGGATTAGTTTTTTATTTTGTTTCTGTTTTGAGTCAATTAATTAAATATTCTAAATTTTTTTTATAATTTAATTTACTATATTGTCGGACAAAAACTTCTGCACTCTGTATTTCTATTTGCATGTACCACTACTGGTGAGAAGAGCCTGTCAAGAAAACCAGTCCATTCAAAATTTTAAATCCATTCGATCCAGCCGAATATTGCGTTTTTGGCAACTCAGAGCTCAATCCACGAAGTACTGTCCAGAAAATTTCGGCAAAGGTACAACACAACAAAATTATTCAGCCAGCAGTTATTTGGATCTATTCGACGAAAGAGTCCGGACAATGGTTGAATAGGTGGCAAACCAGAGGGTACAGGAAAATTTGGTATTTGTGAGTCAGGCAATATACTTGTATGGAATTTGATGATTTTTAAGTTGAATATATATTTAAAAATTTTGACTACAGTTTTATTTGTTGGTGAGCATTAAGGGTTCTCTTTTTTTGTTTTGAGTTGATAACATCCATTAAATTCAGTTAATTTTGAGAGAACCTAGGCGCCCACCCAAAGAGGCAAACCGAGCACAAATCCACTTCCCTGAGCTTGCTAGTCGTAAGAGCATTTCGTTTAACATAACATCACAGTTTACAAGGTGTTCTCAACGATAATTATTTTTATCAGAATTATGCATGCATATGTTATCCACTTTCAACGTTTTTCTTCAATACAGATGTTTTCTCCCTGCAGGAATAAAAAAAGATGATATTATCAGATTTTGAATGTATTGGCTCCATTCTAAAATCAGTTGTTCTCGATCAATTCTAGTGATCAATAGTTTTTCTTTCGTTTGATTTTCTACACTCGATCGCTATGCAACGCGAAACACGCAATTTGACCCAAGAGGAATGTGCCCAAGCGGTAGTTTTGCGAGAAGAAGGGTGGACATGCACAAGAATTGCAGAAAGGTTTGGAGTTTCCCATACAAGTGTGTCCAGAATGTTGCAGCGATTCGGGGAGACAGGTATGAATGTCCGAAGACCAGGACAGGGTAGACCACGGGTAACAACTGCCATTCAAGAACGTTACTTGAGAGTTTCTTCGTTGGGACAACGGTTTGAAACCGCTCGCCTCCTTCAAAAGCAGCTTGAGCAAACTCATGAGGTGCAAATTAGCACTCAGACAATAAGAAATAGCCTCAGAAAATATGATTTAAGGCCTCGTGTCGTGGCAAGAGGCCCAGCTCTTACCCCAGCCCATCGAAGGGCGCGTTTGCATTTTGCGAGAGAGCATATCCATTGGGAAGAGGCCGATTGGTAAAGAGTTCTCTTCACAGATGAGTCTAGATTCTGCCTCTACCATTGTGATCGACGTTCCCTTGTATACAGACGTCCACATGAAAGATATGCTCAGTGCAATTTCCTGAATACTACTGGTTTCGGGGGAGGATCGATTATGGTATGGGGTGGAATATCTTTGACTGCTCGCACAGACCCATTGGTCGTTGATAAGGAGCTATGAATGCTGATAAGTATATAAGGAACATTCTTGAAGAGCATGTAGTGCCATAGTTCACATTGGTGAAAATTTCATTTTTATGGACGATAATGCCAGAACTCATCGTGCGCGCATCGTTCAGGAGTACCATGAAGAGGTTGAAGTCTCTCGAATGGAATGGCCAGCAAGAAGTCCAGATCTCAATCCGATTGAGCAGGTTTTGGACAACCTCAATAGAAGGCTGAGAAGTTCAGAAAATCATCCAGCTACTCTTAATAACTTAGGAATCCAACTCGGAGAAATCTGGAAAGGATTAGATCAGAACAATTCAAGATCACTCATTTTGAGTATGAACCGTCGTTGCCGGGCTGTAATTAACGCAAGGGGTGGAATACCAAGTATTAAATCACTTATCAGCATTTCAGTATTTTGAAAATTGTTCATTTCTCTTCTTTCACATAAGATTCGGTGAAATCCTGAATTTTTCTTCCATTTAATGTGTCTTGTTTCGTTCAAAACCTTCCCGAGAGAACATAAAAAATAAGTTATAAAGTCAATGTAGGGTTAACTTTCATTAAAATTGAGATTTTCAGAATGTGCGTTAATTTTTTTGCGCAGTGTATTTTCTTATTTCTTCAGGATAATTGATCAAACTTTCATATTTCGCCCATTAAATCTCCCGATTTCAGAGATCTATGGATAAGGATAACTAATTAAAAGATAGATAGATCTACGGGCTCTACTAGTTTATAATCCTAACATGAATAAAATTTCTTGCACATTTTGTCGTTTCATTCTTCATATACGACCATCTTTATGGAAATAAATAAACTCAAAGTAACACTCCTAATGTCACCCATCACATAACTCAAGATATTGTTCATTGACACCCTCTCATCATATCTAGACAGCGAAAGTATGCAAACTTTAACAATTTCTTAAATCACAAAGTAATCTCCAAGATCGCCAACCCACATAAACCACGAACGTTAATCGTTCGATCAACGTTCAATGAGCCCGAACCCGTCCGAAAATCGGGCAGTGGCCACCTCCGTAACCCGATCTGAACCCGCGGGGGTTCCGAACCTCCCAAGTCGTCGAACAGTAGCAGTGACAATGGCCGGCATTAGTTCATGCCACGGTAAAATATGTAATTGTGTCCGCGGGCCAGACAACGCGATTTGTCATCTTTTTACATTGAGTTACTCCTTATTTCTCCTCCTACCGGGATCGGTATCTCATTTTCGTTTCTCGATAAGCGACCGCTCGGTTCGACAGGTCGGCGGGGATCCGTTCGGTGGTATTTCGATATTAATCGGCGACCGGTGGGTTATATGGCCTATCGGAAATTTATTATCGCGGGATTTAACGGCAAGAAAAATCGGTGTTTTCGACTTTCGTATTCGGAAACTATGGGTGGTAGGCAGTTTTTTTGTTTGTTTTTTCTAAATGTTTTCATAACGATCAATTCAGATTCAGCAGTGAAGTACGAATGAGAAGGAAATTCAATCTATAAAGTGAACTGCTCCACATGAGTTAGGGATATTGACTTAAATTGCAAAAAAATATAGTTAGAATAAGATTTTTGTGATGAAAATTCATATTGATATTATTTCAAGTTGCAAATTAATTTTAGCCTGTAGGTCTGCAGCGGTGGTTAAGAAAAATCGAGTAAAATAACAAAATTTTATTCCCAGTGAATTCAAGCATTTTAATACTATCAATATAATGTATGGCCTCCACGGGCATCAACAACAGCTTGTCATCTCCTTTGCATACTACACACGAGGTTGTTGAACATTTCTTGAGGAATTTGGTTTCATAAACGGGGCAGAAGCTCTCTCAGATCATTTAAGGATTCTGGGGTAGGTTGATGATTATCTAATCTTCTTTGGAGCATATCCCATGCATGTTTTATGCAATTCAAATCTGGTGAGTGCGATTGTAAATGTGGAATACCAAGCTCCTCGCGCGCATTTTCAACTATGGCTGCACGGTGCGGTCTAGCGTTATCGTCTAGAAATTGAAAAGTTTCACCAACAGCAGCGTGAAAATTTGGCACAACATTGTCAATGACATGTTTCCTATAGTGTAAGGCGGTCATATTACCAGCACAAATGTGCAGATCTGTGTGCCCGTTGAAACATATCCCGGCCCATACCATAACACTACCCCCTCGGACTGGATGGACTTCTTGGACATAGCGACGATTACGGGGTATGCGTGGGATTGTCCATACCCTTATTCTTCGAGAATCTGAAAATCGTCCATATCTGGATTCATCAGTGAAAAGGACACCACGCCATTGATCGTTCCAATTGATATGTTGCCTTGCCCATTCCAGTCTTTGACGCTTATGGTAACGTGTTAATGGAACTCCTCTTAATGGACGTCTAGAACTTAGACTCACCTCTCTCAAACGTCGTCTGATGGTTTCGATGGAAACTTGGACCCCATCTGCATTTTGAAGAGTATTCCGTAGGATTCCACACGTATATGTGGGGTTTCTTCTCGCCGAAACGGTGATGGAACGATCCTGAGCAGGTGTTGTTTTTCGTCGCCCACCAAGCCTTGGTCTTTCCAACACGGAACCTGTCTTCCTGAACCTATTCCAAAGTCGAGATATCACACTTTGGCTGACTTGGAGCCTTTCCGCTACAACAACCTGAGTAAGGCCACCCTGTAGCATTCCGATAGCCCTATTAGCCGCAGCGTTTGTTAATATACGTCTTGGCATTTTCGGAAAACTCGTTTCAAATCGAAGCCGTTGATAAACTGACTTCATTTCAAAATAAGAACATTCATGAAGCATATGCAAAGAAACAAACTTCAGAAAAAAGGCGAACAGATTGACGAAATGTCTCATACTGTTATTGGATCGATTCAAGTTGTTATTGAGTTTTAAATGATTTTACAGCGATTTTCTCAAAGATCACATACTTTTAATAACGATTGAATACGAAATCCCTAACTCTTGTAGAGCAGTATATTTAATTTCATTATATATCGGGTGTTTTTCTCAAAGTGATAGAATTTTCGATACGGATAACTGTGATTTGACAGGAGGTTGAAGCCATGTTGTTTTGACATTTCTGATCAGTAAGCATTGACAAATTATCATGGAAAGACCCACGCCGCAACAACGTTCACAAATTGTTGAAATTTATTTTCAAAATCAGTGTTCTATTTCGCAAACTTATAGATCACTTCATTAAATTTTTGGTTTACATAACGTCCATCAGATCAGCTTATTCGTCGAACATCTTCTCTACTCGATGCAACAACAACAACAAGACAAAGAACTGTACGTACAGAAGAAAATATCGCTGCTGTAAGTGAAAGTGTTCATAAAGATCCAGATTTGTCTATTCGCCTACGTTCACAACAAGTTGGACTCTGTGCATCCACCTCATGGAAAATTTTGCGTAAAGATCTTGGTCTACTCCTGATCCAACTGGTTCAAGAACTGAAGCCACTTGACCATAATAAGCGTCGTTTGTTTGCTGATTGGGCCCTAGAACAGCTTGAAATTGATCCACTTTTTATCGAAAAATTTTGTTCAAGCTCATTTCTGGTTCAACGGCTACGTAAATAAGCAGAATTGCTGTATACGGAGTGAAAACAATCCTCAAGAAGTTCTGCAGGTTCCATTGCATCCTGAAAAAATGCACTACATGGTGTGCTTTACACACTGGAGTCATCATCGGTCCATATTTCTTCAAAAACGATGCTGGAACTAATGTTACAGTGAATGGTGCTCGTAACAGATCGATGATCAATGATTATTTGTTTCAAAATTTGAATGGTATCGACCCAGAATGTTTTGGTTCCAACGAAATGGTGCTACACTTCATGCTGCTACCGTAACAATTGATTTATTGAAAGAAAGATTTGGCGATAACCTTATTTCGAAAAATAGTCCAATTAATTGGCCTCCAAGATCATGCGACATAATGGATTATTTTCTTTGGAGCAATGTCAACTACTTGGTTTATGCTGATAAACCAGAAACAAAAGACGCTTTTGAAGCCAACATAACTCGTGTTATTGCTGAAATAAGGCCTGAAGTACTCGAAAAAGTGGTCCAAAATTGGTCTGGTTGATTATGTGATATTCAATGTTCAACTCCAAAGAATTGAACAGGAAGAACTAGACCTTGCCAACTGAGACCAATCCGTCTGAGTAACGTCACAATCGAACCTCAACTTCGAACACGGTCCAAACTTCTCAACCTCTTCCACTGCCCAAAAGCGGCCGAAAATCAACATCGACCCGACACACCGGAACTCCGAAGCCATTGTAGATTTGTAGCGATTTATTATTTGGTCAGTATTGTTACCCGAAGTGTCGACTTAAGGCCATTGAATACGCCAGACTTTGATATGTGCGAGCGGCAGAGTTGGGGTGGCCGGCTTTCAAGCCGATAACTTATTCTCCAAAGTCTAAAGGGTATCATTCAATTAATGATATCGTTTCGCCGCCCCCTCCCCCACCGGCCTGGACCTTCCGCAGATTCATTGTTTCACTTGAGGGCCGGTGGACGTGCGGGCCAAGAACTAATGGGGATCGGTTATATAGTGGTAAGTTGTTTTAGTAAAATTGAATGGAGGAATCTGTGGTCCGGTCGGTTTTTGTAAGGACTGACGTGCGTTGTTCCGGGCGCGTGATGTATTGGGAATTGAATGGGGAGGAAGGTTTGGAGAGAAAGGAGTGGGTGATGCGGGGGTAAGAGTTCGAATGCTGCCACATCCATACGTACTGGGAATAAGACAAAAACTTGACGACATAAGAGAAGAAATGTTTCGGAGTTGTGTTGATATCGAAATTAAACTCCCTGTGTAACATAGGTTGTATAATGTATTTAAAAGGGTTAAGAGGTAAGAAGATTTACGAAGATATGCTTAATACCCTGTGTGATCAATGTCCTTCGTATGCGACCGTGAAAAATTGGACTGCAAGCTTCAAAAGAGGTAAAGTTTGTATTGAAGATGATGACTGATCGGGAAGGCCAGTTTCTTTGTCACTCCCCGAAAATATCGATGCAGTTCATGACATGATTTTATCAGACCGTCGAATTAGGCTAAAACGAATATCTGAAGCGCTGAAGATTTCATACGAACGCGTTCATCATATAGTTCACGTCAATTTGGAAATGAGAAAAATTTCTGCAAAATGGATCCCCAAATGTTTGAATGTTGACCAAAAGCGTGCAAGGGTAGAAGCATCGCGTTCGATCTGTGCTCGATTTGAAAACGATGCAGACTTCTTAAACCGAATTGTTACTATGGATGAGACTTGGGTTCATTTCTACGATCCAGAAACAAAGCAAGAATCGATGGAATGGCGACACTCTGATTCTCCAAGACCTAAGAAGTTTCGTGTCCAAAAATCAGCTGGAAAAGTCCTTGCTTCAGTTTTTTGGGATTGCCACGGAATAATTATGATTGATTTTTTGGATGAGGGTAGGACAATAACTGGACATTACTATTCGACATTACTGACCACTCTACCGGAAGAAATTAAAGAGAAAAGACGCGGAAAGCTATCCAAAGGTATTTTGATTTTACAGGACAACGCCTCAGTACACAAATCTCATGTTGCTATGCAAAAAAAATCGTGATTTAGGGTTAGAATTACTAGAACACCCCCCTTATTCACCAGATTTGGCTCCGTCCGACTATCATCTCTTTCCTCAAATGAAAACAAGTTTAAAAGGTCGTAAATTTTCTTCCAACAAGGAGGTTATAAAAGCTGTGAAGGACTGGTCTTCAGAGCAAGAAGAAACATTTTTTTTGAAAGGTCTAGGGACGTTGCAGGTTCGCTGTAATGAATGTATTCAATTGAGAGATAATATGTTGAGTAATAAAATATTTAGATATTGAAATTTTGTTTGGTTCTAATAGTAGGCTAAGAATTTATCAATATATCCCTGTAACATTGATCGTATAACATAAACACCGTAAGTAGATTGTAAAGATTTTTGATTAATCGTTTGTTCGCATTGAAACCAAAATGCTGAAAAACTTGTAGATAATTCTGGACCCGAAGTTAATCCACATTTCAACCAAGAATTCAACCTTTTCCAAGGGGTATAGAAGTTGAAGGTTTCAACGAGGCTAGTTTTGCACTCCTGCAAGTTTCTTGCCTGAAGGCCTCTTTTCTTCGGGTTGCAATGGCAAGGCATTCCGTGACTAGGTGAAAAGGAGTTTCTTCCACCTCCCCATAGAATCTACACTCTTCAGTGTCCGATAAACCCATTCTCACCAGATGCTTCCTGAGGTGACAATGTCCTGTGAGAAAGCTGGTGAGGAGATGTAGCTGGTTTTTACTTACGTCCAGATCCCTTTAGGATCTTGCAGTTTCAAAGTTCCGAAGAAACTTTTTGAAGCTATACATTCCTGGGAGATTTTGCCAGAGTGTTTTCCCCTCGATTTGCCCCTTCTCCAGAATCTTTTTCTTATAGGTGCATTTCCCTAAACCACAGAAAGGTTCTAGACCAGTGATTGGTGTTTGTGCGCTCTCTCTCTGGCAATCATATTGGCCTCTTCGAAAGTGTGCACTTAGTTCTTGCCCAGTATACACCAGAGCTGGCCCCTAATGTGATGAAGCATCTATAATGCTAATCTATTAATGATATATATAATATATATAATATATATAATATATATAATTATATATATATAATTATTTTGGGTACTATATGCCTTCTCACATTCTTTCATTTTGTATATCATTGTGCTAAAGTTCTACTCTGCTTAACTGTTAGAAAGCCCATTCAATTGAATAATTTTCTTGTCTCTAGGAATTTTCCCATGAAACTGAGATTTTTGAGAAAATTTTAAAAATATGATTGAACGCATGTAGATATCCTCATTAAATACTACTCAATGATCACGTTTTTAGATTTTTCTCAAAAAACTTGAGTTCCATAAAAAAATTGCAAGAGACAACAAAGTTATTCAATTAAAAGGTCAGTCCAACGGTTCAAGGACGAAATTCAAGGGTCTGTTAGTCTGGTACTCCGAAAAAAGGGACATCCTGGCAAAAAATCGATAATAAGGGTTTTCCAACTTTATCTCGAGAATCTAGAGATATTCCCATAAACCTCAAAAGAAATGTCTTCGAGTCGTGTATTCTGCCGGTCCTCACTTATGGCCTGGAAACTATCCCTTTAACATACAGAGCGGTAAACAAGCTTCAAGTTACTCAAGGTGCAATGGAAAGAACGATGCTGGGTGTTAGTTTGCGACAGAAGATTAGAGATCAGAAGAAGAACTAAAATAGTGGATATAAGTGAGAGAATAGCACAGCAAAAATGGAAATGGGCTGGCCATATCACGAGACAGAGCACAGAAAGGTGGACGTACAGAGTCACAGCATGGCGACCGAGAGAATGTAGGAGAAGCGTTGGCAGACCACAAAGAAGATGGCGAGACTGCATCCTGCATCCAGTCAGTTGCTTGAAAAAACTGGATGAGGGCTGCTGCGGACAGGTCGAGATAGAAAAGCATGGAAGAGGCCTACATCCAGGAGTGGATGAAGACAGGTTGAAAAGAAGAAGAGGAGAAGAAGAACTGGCCTCCAAGATCATGCGACATAACTCCAATGGATTATTTACTTTGTAGTTATGTCAAGTCATTGGTTCATGCTTATTAAACAGAAACAATTGGCGCTTAGGAAGCCAACATTACTCGTGTTATTGCTGAAATAAGGCCTGAATTACACGAGAAAGTGTTGTGCCTGGTCGAATGCGGTTTCTCAAAGCTAATCTTGGTGGACATATAACGGAAATTATTTTCAAAACAGAAATGTCATAAAATTATCTTTCAAATAATTCTTAATTTAAATGTGTTTTATTTCAATTTGAAATTCTATCACTCTGAAAAAACACTTGAAATAAAGATGGGGCTTTCGTAGACATAAATTCTCCACCCCACCTCTTTCCGAGATATTACCCTTGTGGCGACTGAACTGATATGACATAAAATAAGAGTTGCTAATTTCACCCCTGTATAATGTAACAGGAAATTTTAAAAAAATACCAATTGTTAGTCCTTTGCAGGTGCACGAAAATTAAAAAGATTCAAGTTTCTGGCTTCTCCGAAATTAGAAGTAAAACTCAATTCTAGTCACCAGGTTTCAAGGGTGATATCTGGGAAAGGGGTGGGCTGACGAAATTTTGTTATAGGAAAGACCCATGTTTTTTCACCTTCTGAATTTTGTCGCATGCATCTAGAATCACCCTGTATATAAGCGTCTCGAACCTGATCCGGCGATAATTCCCGATCGAGATGCATCTGTACGAAACCCTATCTTCTCGCCGTATCAATATTCAACCCCGTCTTCCGTTCAAAACTCAAAAGCGTATAACTACACCTGCGACCGACGCGTCAATAAGACTTTGACGGGTCCATTCATTCATATTCAAATGGCCGACATCCGATTCGTTCGATTTGAATATCTACGGATCGTCCAGATAAAACCGCGACCGGATCAAGAACGAAGAATGGGGCCTTTCATCTAGCTCAAAGGGTCCTGTATAGGTTCAAAGATAAATAGGAAAAAACTTCTATGAATAGAGGCGAAGTTGTCCCCTTAACCGTTTTTGTTTTCGTCGCTCCTTTCATGCCGATACGGCCCGAAAAGTTTAATAAAGATTTATATTTATCGAGGGGGGCTCTTTCATCGAGCGGTGCCCACCGTTTTAAGTTTTCGTGAACCGGCGCGCGGTCATTAAAAGTTTGCCGGATTTCGGGAACGAGTAGGTTTCGTTGATTTTTATTGGAGAAGTTACAGGGGATATACAAGGTGAAACGGAAAAAAACACTGAGAACATACTTTAACATACACGTGAAATGTACTACCTGACAAAGAAACTGCAACACCCAGAAGGAACTGTTTAAATTTTTTTTTTGTGTGAAACAGCTAGTGTAGCAAGGAGTAGATCTACTCCTTGCTCCGGAAATTTCGCGAATGACATTCGTATGAAAATCACGAGCCGTCAGGATTTTGGAAAAAATGTCATGAACATCAAACTTTCATAATTCAATCGAGAAATTTTGCCGGCAAAATTCCATCTCTAGTGGTAATACATATGATTATTCCACTCTTTCCATTTTTAGTGAGGAAGTTTCCGTAGCAACAATCATTTCATCCTGAAAAATTTTTCAAGTCGGCAAAACCAACATGTTGGTTTTTCAGCGACAAAATTTTTGACGTTTCTCGAATTCATAGATAGCTTCGGAAATGAATATCATAGAGAGAACAAACAACGTTTAGTGGTTTAGTTAATCTATGATGAATTATAATTTGCCAAATAGCGCAATACACGTCAATTGTGAACATATTACCCTATTTTCTCGTGGAATACTCAAGCCGAATTCCACTCGAGATGAAATTCAAGCAGGTAAAATTTCTCTCTTGTAATATTCAAGTTTGTTGCTTTTCGGAAATTTCGCTCATGACATTTTCCGAGCAACAAACTCTCATATCAATCGAGAAATTTTGCCGGCAAAATTCCATCTCTAGTGGTAATGCATATGAAAAAACCTTCACAATTTTTTCTTCAAATTTAATAATTTACTTCTTTCTATACTATCTATGTTTCACCAAAAAAAGAATTAAAGTTTAAACAGCTCCTTCTGGGTATTGCAGTTTATTTGCCAGTTAGTATTTTCGGAAAACAAGATACTGTTTTACAAGCTGTTTCAGAAATGTCTGCAGAAATTCATCGTAAGTTCAGCAGTTCGCTCTATAAAACTTGTACGACAATGACAACATAGAAATCCGCACTCCGAGACCTCCCCCGACCTCCAAGCTCGATCCGAACTTTGCATAATCGAAAATCGCCGATCCCGAACTGAAACTGGAACTGACCGCGTCCTCCAAGCCGCCCCCACACACCCCTTCCGTGACCATATATCAGACACGACTCATGGACCGTCTTGAAAACCGTATAACTCAAGAAACGGTCGCTGGACATGCACACAATTACGGACACAGTACGCCGGTATCGGTGGTCAAGTCTAAGGCGCCACCGTCCGGTGAATAAGGGCCACCCTAATTTGAATCGGTTCTTGTTCGACCACGGTTCAGGTGTTCGGAACAATCACGGTCGCAAGTTCCGACGTTACGGTTTCGGAGCTTTTTCGACGGGGTGTTTTACGGCGGGTGGGGTGGGGTTGGAGCGATTCGGATAGGGGGCTTCGGATTGTTTTGAGATTTGGGTAGTTGAAAATTGCGAATTTTCTTTTGGGAATCTTTTATGGAAGTTGAGGGTTTTCCAATAAAAGGTGTTATTTTAACATTCGAAGAAAAATGTCATTTGATTAGATAAATGATCGGATGTTTATCTATAGGTACTTATACAGGGTGGCCATTTGAAAACGAAACAGACGAGATTACAGACGAAATAAATTTTTTCGATAGAAATGCTCGGACAGGTCGATTTCTGTTTCGAGGGGGACAACTTAAGATGTTGGTTACGGACGCATAGCGCTTCAACCCCTGCTGCTACAACCCCCACCCCCAATTTTTGAATAGGAAAGATGGGGTGAGTGATACCTCATTTGAAAGGTATTTTTATACTGATTTCAGCACAGTAATTGTTTTTTCATTTTATGCATTAGTTCTCGAAATATTCTTAACTAAGTATTTGAAAATGAAGTGGTGTTTTCATGGCACTTGTAGTGTTTTTTTGTGAAAAATCGACATTGTGAGCTTCAAAACAACCATGAATGTGGCTTCCTTCCTCCAATCCACTGACATAGAAATCTTTAATCAAGATGTCGATTTTTCACAAAAAAAACACTACAAGTGCCATGAAAACACCACTTCATTTTCAAATACTTAGTTAAGAATATTTCGAGAACTAATGCATAAAATGAAAAAACAATTACTGTGCTGAAATCATTATAAAAATACTTTTCAAATGAGGTATCACTCACCCCATCTTCCCTATTCAAAAATTTTGGGGTGAGGATTGTAGTAGCAAGGGTTGAAGCGCTATGCGTCCGTAACCTACATCTTAAGTTGTCCCCCTCGAAACAGAAATCGACCTGTCCGCGCATTTCTATCGAAAAAAATTATCTCGTCTGTTTCGTTTTCAAATGGCCACCCTGTATCTATCTCTCAAGATTGATTTGCTATTACCTTTTTATGGTAATCAGATGTTTTCCAAAATTATGCACTATTTGGGAGTGTGTTTTTATGAATAGGGTATTGATCCTCATACAACTTAATACGTTATTTATCCCCAGTATTTAATTTAGGACGAAATTGCCCTTCACATAATACAATTACAACGAGTACACCAAAAGATATGGCAGGTTGAAGTGTTGAAGATGGAACCGCACGACCGCACTAAAATGCGTTTCCGTGGTAGGTAGGCAGGCAGGAGAGGGCACCGAGGCCAGAAATAAAGTGGAAAGAAGGGATTCTTACGTCCAGGAGTGGATTTTGAGGAGCTGATTGAGAAGAAGAAGTGTAGAAATTAAAATAAAATTTATATACAGAATAAATTTTGTAGATTCACTTTAAGTTCATCGCAAAATGTTAATGAAACAAATTTCTTCCCGGGCAAAGCTGGGACGGTCTCAGTGTTTCATTATAAAGAGAAAGGTATGCCGTTGATAATGGAAAATAACATCAGCCAAATGACCATCGCAACCACGACTAAAGGACCATTATCCTTTTCATGAAATTTTTCATAACCAAATCGCAAAGTGGCTGCCCTATGTCCTCGATAGCGTCACGAATTCCATCGTTGAGGTCTTGAATCGATGCAGGGCTCTTGGCCTGTAGACCTTCTTTTTCACATGGCTCCAAAGAAAGAAGTCGCAAGGTGTTAAATCAAGAGATATTAGTGGCCAATTGTGATCAACTCTTCGAGAGATAACACGGTCCGGAAACTTTTCCCGTTAAAGATCAATAGTTTCGTTGCTTGTGTGGCACGTTGCGCCTTCTTGTTGAAAGTAAACGCAGTCCAGATCAACACTATTCAATTACGGTCATAAAAAATTATTAATCATCTCTCGATAGGACAATCCATTCAACGTTACTGTTACTCCAGCTTCATTCTAGAAAAAAGTGAGGACCAATGACCCAGTTGGATCATAAACCGCACCAAACAGTCTCACGTTGAGGATAGAGAGGCTTTTCAACAATATCTCTTGGGTTTTCAAAGTCCCAGATACGACAATTTTGCTTGTTGACGAAGCCATCGAGGTGGAAATGGGCCCCATCACTCATGCTGATTTTGCGATGGAATTCCGAATCATTTTTATGCATTTCAAGGACCCAATCAGCAAAGCCACGAAGTTTTTTTATGATCGGCCGGTTTGAGTTCTTGTGTAAACTGAACTTTATAAGGCTTTAGTCAAAAAATGAACGACATAGTGGGCTATTCAAAATCATACCTCTCATTTGAAAACCTTTATAGTCCAGATCACTGATTAAACAAGAGGAGAGTGTTTTGAAAATTGTCCAACAATGAGAAAATCAGAAATATATGCGTAGTGGTATTTTTATTTTGGATGATTAGAAAATTTTGTGACTGATGATTTCCTTCTTACTTTGACAGTGAATATTCATTCCAGATATGATTATTCATTTATGTACCTACTTCTAGCAATTTCCCAAAAAAATTAAAGGTTCAAAAGCATTAAAAGCTTTTCATATAAAATTTTTAACATTGAACCAATCGGACGACAGTTTCGAAAATAGGATTTTCTTCATCTTCAGGTCATCATAAAAGTTTTTTCCAAACAAAAATGAGGGACCAAAATGATTAAAAACGAAGTGAAGTAATGAATACAAGGTAAATAGTTGAACAGAAGCATTACAAAATCGAGTTCACACAAAAGAAATTACATTAAAAGGAATTTTTGCATTTTGACCATTTCAAACAAACAGATAAAGGTGAAATATCTCAAAATCCGCTGAAATCTAGGTGTGATATAAAAAAGAACAAAATAACGAGGACTACGTCAAGTTTCTGTGGTCTAACCTAACCTTCAATAAAACATGTTCATTGAAAGTTCATGATGACTGAAATCTGAATATGGAATAAACCGTATCTCTGATACTGTCGCTCGATTTGATTCAATATTAAAGATTTCATCTGAGAAGTTTTCACAGATTTTCAGACTTCAATTTTGTGGGAAATTACGAAGAGTAACACGAAGATACATAAACTCAAATTTCACTTATTCATTTGCGTTATATTTGACTCCGCACTAAACATTAAGGTGGGCGTTCAATGTAGTGTGTTTTTATTTCAAGTTGATTTCGAAAACGGTTTCACTTTGAGAACTGAAATTTTGTGGGTGAACTCAGAAAGGATTAAGGTTCTTGTTGAAATAATTTTAATCGATTTCATTCCGACAGTCAATTTTTTTTCTTTCAAAAATAGAAGAAAATGAGCCAACCCATGCTTCTGTTTTATTTCAACAGAAAGACCCATGAAAATAGTTCAACTTCCGATTAAAAGTGAATTTACTAATAATTTCGTTCAGAAGATCAACTTGAAATACGGAATTGGCAGAGAATGGCCAAATTCAAATTTTCGCGGGAAAAAATTCCTGCTCTACCCACAAATTAGCTTATTTCATAGTTCGGCGATTTTCGGATAGAGAGCGCCATTGTACATTTCATTCATGATTAGAGAGATACTCATAGAACTTATTGTGATAATGTAAGTTCTATGGAGATATTTCTTAAAATGGACGGTGGCGCCTCTATCGGCTGATCTTTCCTACTCGCTTTAAACGCCGACCTTAACTGTATTTGAATTTCTTAAAAATTGCGGTTAAAACTGTTAGCAAGCCTATTCAAATGAAGCTCTTTCTTGTCTCTTGCAATATTCACATGAAACCCATGATTATTGAGAAAAAATAAAAATGTGATTAACCTGCAGAATTCCATACGAATATCGAAATACATTTCAACAAATTTCTAGATTTCTCTTCAAAATCTAGTGTTTCATGAGAAAATTGCACGAGACAAAAAAGTTTTTCAATTGAAAGGGCTCCCTAAAGGTTCAACAATTTTCGAGGAATTCAATTACACGGTTAATGTTTAGGAGCTCCAAAGAAATTGTTGCCCAGTAAAAAGTGTTTCAAGGGGATCCATCCCCAAAATAAGTAGCACTATGAGATTTCGCATATCGATTTTTGTATGACCAGATTCTGAGATATAAAGAAGACTATTTTTAGGACCCATTTTCATGGCGCTCTTACTTCGAAAGAGGGGGGTCTCCTGGCAAAAATAAAAAAAATAGGTGTCTTTATTTCGTCTCGACAATCTGTGACCAAAATTTTTCGTAACAATTTCGGGGCACCCTGTATTCAATCTCTTCCCGCCGTATTCTCCCTAATAAACCAATCATACATCCTCATTAGAGCCGCCTTCCGAGACTCTCACACACACGACAACGCGGTAGCATCGCGTGACCACAGAAGAACGCATTACAGGTCCGCCTCGACCATCGATATAAATTCCGGCGCCATAGAACATTCGTCTCACGTATCGCGGGGAATAAAACCACGGAATAATATCAAACTTCGCGATCTATCTATAAAACTCATATTCAGTCTCGGAGCGGGCCACCGTACGTGATCGCGTAGAGCTATCGCGGGCGACATCTAGCGTCATCTCGGTGACATATGAGCGAAGCCGGTCACATATTCGCAATTTTTCCGACTGTATTCATTCGCGAGAGGCACATGCCGTAATGTTCAACAATTTGTAGACCGCCACAGAGGAGTCATAAACTTATTTCTGTGGGGGTACGAGGGGGCAAGGGGCATCGCATGTTAGGATTGGATTTGGTGATATATTTGCGCGGAGACGTGTGCCAAGATGGGGTCCAATTGCGAAGCTGTCGAAATCAAAGCATACACTACTTTTGCAAAATCCAAAACAACTTTTTTCAGAGTCTCCAGTATCCAACATCGTTCGAAGAAACTTGGGCTATATTCGAAGAATGACATAAGGAAAGATTTCAAGTCTAATTCTGTTCTGAAGCGAGTAGAACCAACCGGCACAAGTAACTATAGGCCCGTTCCATTTTTACCTCCTTTCTTAAAAGGCTATCACTAATCCACTTTTCTGTTTCATAAACAAGAAAAACTTCTTGAATGACGAACAGTTACGTTTCACACAGAGTAAATATCCATCATGGAATACCACAGGGGTCGATTCTGGACCCACTGTTCTGTATTATACATTATTATTTACAATTAATGAATTTAATATGTTTGAGAATTATGATTTTCATTCATGAACTGAGTAAAAGATAAATTTGAAATAACTTTCAGTTTGTTCAATAATAATGCGGAAGTTGACACTTGAATTAGACAATTGAGAGATTTGGAGTATTTCTCATAAACATGATATAACGTGAGGAAAAACTGTTTCAAATGATCCCTAAATCCCAAAATACCTTGTTAATCAACAATGCACTTACCATTATTCTGCATTTTACCCTCCAACATTTTAGCAAGATGTTCCGCTGTCTGTTCAGGGGGTTGATTTTCTCCACCAGCCTCACAACTGCCATTTCCTGGGCCAGAAAAATATCCTGTAGCTCTTTTAGGTGTTCATCAGGAGAAACTCCTGAAATACAATTGAAGTCTGATTATCTACAAGAAAATAATGATAATAGAAGCCAGGAGGCATATATAACATTTCTTTTTCAAATCAAATGAGACATTGCAATTAGGAACCTAGAAAATAAAAAATTTTTCAGGATAGAGAAGTTTACTTTCAGAATATCGCATAAATCGTTTAAAGCCTTCTATTTATAGTAAGATTAAATCATTGAAATAACTACTACAAGGCTACTGGAAATCGAAAAATATTTTAGAAAAAATGCGCATATTGACTCCTGCCCTCAAAAGGTAGTTGAATTTTTTTTCTCAGCAGAGCTTCACTTTCAAACTCTTTCAAGACCTTCCGAATGAAGTATCACTCAACCCCTCTTTCCTATTCAATTTTGAGGGGTTGGAGAGCTACCTCTTAAGTTGTTGCTCCGTGCTCGCCCACAAAAAAAATCATTCGATGTGTTTCAGACAACTTTCTCGAAAAACCAGTAGATTGGTCGAGTAGCGAATGATTTCGTTATTTCCCGTGTGCGAACGCCAGCAATCGAGTCGAGTAGAGTCACAGGATGATGTATCTACTACCTTATACTATGTAAGAGTCTTTGATACTATGGTAGAGTAGTCAGTGGGCGAATCGACTCTCCACTCGACTAAAGTACTAGCCTAGTCCGAACAAGCCTCAAGGGATGGTGGGCGTTCAATGTAGCGTGTTTTTATTTCAAGTTGCATTTGAAAATGGTTTCACTTTGAGACCTGAAATTCTGTGGGTAAACTCAGAAAGGACTGGAGTTCATAATGAAATAATTGAAATCGATTCCATTTCGAAAGTTATTTTTTTTCTCTCAAAAATAGAAGAAAATAAGCCAACTCATGCTTCTGTTTTATTTCAAACGAAAGACCCATGAAGATAGTTCAACTTCGGATTAAAAGTGAATCTACAGATAATTTCGTTCAGAAAAACAACTTGAAATACAGAATAGGCAGAGAATGGCCAAATTCAAATATATGGCGGGAAATAGTTCCTGCTTTACCCACATATTCACTAATTTCATAATTCAGCGATTTCCGTATAGAGAGCGCCATTGTACATTTCATTCATAATTATAGAGATATTCATAGAAGTTATAGTGATAATGTAGGTTCTATGGAGAAATTCCATAAAATGCACGGTGGCGTCTCTATCGGATTAGATTTCCTACTCGCTCTGAACGACGGCCTTAAAATATCTACTCAATGTAATTTCTTTAGTTTTTTGGTTTTCAAGAAAAAATTAAAAACTGTTTTTCGGGTGCCATCTTTAGGGGGCTATAACTAAGCGGGGGGTTCTTCGCAACAATTCATATACATCCAGTAGTGCAAAAATCTAAATAATGTCCCAAAGAGCAAAATAAAAGGGCTGTGCTAAGTTCTTGCCAAATCGTGGTAAAAATTGAGGGAAATTTCGAGGAAAATTAGCTTTTCCCAGATACAGGGTCACCCTTTTTAAAATATCCAGTGAAATAACTGGGAAGAGTCTGGATCAAAAAATGTTTCAAATGAAAGTTTCTCAATTTTTAGGGAGACATCGAATGCAGGCGTTCAATCTGACCATGGAGTTTGATTTCACGGTCATTTCAAGGTCAAGTAGATTTTTTTGAACAGGGAATATACTTTTTTCTTTGCAGGATATTATCCTCATGATCATCTAAAACATTCTGTATCTTTTGGTTTTCCATAGAAATTGATTCTCATGGAGATATGAAGTGTTTCATGCTCATGGTAAAGTACTTAAAAGTCATTTCTCATAGAATCATTTGTTTTTGATTCAGGCCCTTTCCAAGGAGGATCTCTTAAAATCACACTGTATATCAACGACACCAGTTGACACAAATGTACCAAATCATTCTTACTTCTTTTTGATGGGAAAAAATGAAGTGCAGGGCAGAATTGTTTCTTTATTCCTGATTTTCAGGAAATTAGAGGTACTTTTAGAAATTTTTCGAGAAAAGTACCAAAGAAAGAGAAATTTCGATGGGACAATGCGGCACAAAACTGGCCCAATCTTAAAAAAAAAATCAAAAGTTCTAGCCCAACTTCACAGACACTGAGAATGATCTCTCCCTGTACATATATGTATTCGTACTCAATGACCGAATTCCGTTCGCAGAAACGCATTAACTCCAAACCGTACAGTATAAACGAGATTCTCCCTCATTGCCGACCGACTGATACGAAAGGGCCTATCCAGACCGGCCCCCTTTAATGGACGAAACCGAAACAGTATTTCTTTATATCGATAGACGACGAGGACGGTTAGAGCAACGTCCACCCGGGCCATTTCGACCGGCCAATTTCAATTTATTTACGAACGTAGAAAGGAGAAAGGGCGTCGTTATTCGGACCTTCCGTATTATCGGGCAGTCCCGTTGATGTGGACGATAGTGGAAGAAAAGCGAGAGATACAGAACGAAATAGTGGTGGATTAGATACTTTGGGATTTAGATGAAACGGGCGAAGGGAGCAGTGGATTTTCGATTTTCGCGTTACAGGGTGTTCCTACTAAAACACGCCTTCTTGTATAGCCCGCTCCACACTCATGGCAAGAACCTCGGCCAATACCGCGAACGTGAGTCTAGATGACTTTCTTGTGTCACGTTCGCGCTTCGCGGCCTTCCCCGGGAGTTTGCGGTCTCCTGTCCCGCGACAAAGGCTTCGCGCCTAAGCACAAATGTTCCATCCACACTCACAGGTCTTCGCGGTTCCTGCGCAGTAATGATTTAATGCTTGTTCACCGACTTTATTCGCTTTTGAAATGAATAGTTCATGTAGCAATGAGGTGAAATTAGAATAGATTCAGATTTAGATAAGTGGAATGAGAATTTCTTGATTATTATCAGAATAAACCCTTTTTATAGCTGGCTCAACAGGCGAAAAGTCTTCGTAGAAAGCGAGGATGCCGCGAACCGAAGTGCGAATATTTGTGTGAGTGTGGATGACTTTCTTGGCCGCGAATTCTTGCCCAAGTTCACGGCAATAATTCTTGGCGCGATTCGCGCCGTGAGTGTGGAGCGGGCTTATAACTGGCCATTCAAGGGATATTTCCAAAACTCGTAGGGACCATCAATTTTTATGCGAAATTAGCACATTGAGTTTTTTGAGAGTGAAAATGGGTCGAGGAACACATAATTCATTATAGAGGTCTTTCCTGCACTCTGAATAGCAACAGTAAAATCATCTGAAGAAATTATAGAGAAAATTGAATTTTAATGATTTGTACAGTGAATGACATCAGCCAAATAATTTTACACAAGAGTTAGGAGATATTAATGTTTTCCGAGAATCATATTACGAATTAACGTTCAATAGTTACATTGGAAAAATTGTAGAAAATTAAGAATAATGATATGTATACAGATTACAAGTTTGATTTTCTTTCCACTAGCTGTCACAACTAAAGATGGAACAATTTATTCATTGAAAAATGCCAGAGTCTACTGAATTTCTCGAAAATTTCTATTCCCGGATGATTTTAGAGCAAAAAAATATTCATGACACAAAAAGATCAAGAGAGAATATTTCTATAAAAAAAAATCCCCGTTCTAACGGGTTGTTGACACCTCAAATGATGGAAATCTTAGACTGCAAGTTATTAGCAAGGCACACACGAAAGGGAAATCTGTAAGATCTGATCGGCAGTCCCGATCTGTAACAGATCTGGACGGCGGGAGCGATCCAATCCGCCGTCCAGATCTGTTACAGATCTGGACTGCCGATCAGATCTTACAGATTTCCCTTTCGTGTGTGCCTTGCTATTGTTCGAATTGTACCGGAAAATCTTGTAAGAAGCATATTCTCCGCTGAGAAAACTTCGAACAAATTCAAAATTTATTAAGAAAACGAATAATTTCATTGCCGATCGCATCCAAGTTAACTATACATTTGTATCTCCAATTTATGAACACCTTGTATATTTATTAATCAGTTTAGGTTGTGGAAGGAAATTCATCAGAAAAGGGTTGACAGAGAGAAATAGTTTTCAATCCAAAAATTACCTATTAGCTATTTTTGCATTTGAGACACTTCTAACTGGGCCACAATTCCTTGAAGATTTTTAAACCGTTGGAAAGCTCATTCAATTGAAAAACTTTCTTGTCTCTTACAATTTTTGAGAGAACTCTAAAAATGTGATAGAACGTATTTTGAGATTTGTATGGGATTCTTCTCATTAATCTCCATTTTAGATTTTTGCGTTTCATAAAAAAATTGCAGGAGACAAGAAAGTTTCACAATTGAAAGGGCTTTCTAATGGTTCAACAATTATCAACGAGTTTTCGCATATCATAAAACTCCTGTATATCAAATTTAGTGATTTTGTATGATCTGATCCTGAGATAAAAAAAAAATTCGGTACGCCCGGTATAGACAATTTTTGTTGAATGGCTCCTTTCAATGAGTTCGACCTCCTCTTGAAAATATACAGGATGTATTCAAAGGTGAGGCTTTCCTGTTGACAGATGGTAGAACTCATCAAAATAAGTCATTTTACCAATTTTTTTTATGAATTATGCTCCTGTTTCGAGAAAATGAAACGAGAATATTTTCTATATACTCCATTCACTTTTATTCAATCACATAGGAGTTCATGGTTTCGTTTTCAGGAGTTGGTGCACCTGATGAAAAGCACAGTCAGTGCGCGCACAGAAAATATCGTTAATGACAAAACGACGTTGCCAGTTTCTTTGTTTACATCAAAGTAAAAGTATCAAAGATATTCCACATTTTGTTAGGTTTACAAATTGTTTGCAGATTTTTGGTATTTAATCGATGTTCGCATGTGAGTTTTTCGTCGAATATCCAAGATTAACGTATGTTTATTGTTTTTAGCACCAGTTTGGAGCGTGAGGACGATTTTCAAGACCAGGACGAATGTTTACATTTCGAGGTTAAAGGGGTACACAGGAATTTCGTTGAAAAAGCTGTTATTTGGACAGATATTTCAGTAGATGGATCGGATAGAGCCTCGAGAGGTCGATTAGGATGATATTTTTCAGGTTTTCCAAGAAATTTGGCGATATCTGAGCAGATTTGCAAAAGTTAGGTACCTCTCTAATGAGGTGGAACTTAGACCTAATTCTCCTATAAGAATCGCCTTTCAAAGGTCGAGATGGTGAAAACTGTCTTATTTAGATGTTGTTTGAACAAACACAGCCGAGTTTTATCCCCCAACATTGATTTTAAGAAAGTTATCAACAAAATAAAATTGACATTATTCTTGATTCTTGTAATTACCCATCAATCTTATATCTTTGGGTTGATTTTTTTTAAGAATTCTTGATTATAATCAACAATTGATGTCGTCAAGTCTTCAACTTTCAGTTCAAGAGGATAATAAACATTAAATCTTCACAAGCATGCATATGTGAATTATGTGAAAGCAATGCAATTTTCTTCCATGGCGAAAAATAATATATTTCAACAGTGATCTCTTGTACCTTTGACGTTAATTATTTTCGTACATCACATCTTTTCCAATTCATTCATTTTCCGAATAAATTCACATTCTAAGAAATACGCTGAGAATGTAGAATGGGCAACATAGTGTTAACTTGGAACATAAAAATATTTTGAAGAACGTCATAACTTCGATACAGAGTGAAATGTGTCAAATTTCCAAGCCAGAGTTGTGATTTCATAATTGTGAATGGAGTATAGTTTCTAGGTGAATCTGAAAATTCCTCAGTCCGAACCTGCTCCATCGCCTGCTCTTCCGTAGATATCAACTTGTTTTTTGTCTTCTTATTATACAAGACTCAGAATATCGATTGTGATCAGTAATCTCCTATCGTGTTACGGTTAATGCCGCACATTTATTCGAATAATGAACTTGTTGATATGCTTTCAAATTATGGTGAATCAAAACAAAATGCTAGTTCAGCGTATAAGTTGTACAGAACAAGATTTCCGCTGAGAAATCACCCAACTTCGAGAATGTTCATAAACCTGATGCAGAGATGTAGAGATATGATGAACAGAGGGATGCAGGCCAAAGTGATATTAAGGTATTGATACCAAAAAATTTTCAAATTGAACATTTCATAGAAATAATTTTCGGTAAAATGAATTATTTTGATTAGTTCTATCACCTGTCAAAAGAAAAGCCTCACCTTAAAATACACCCTTTAGTGTAACCTTTGGAAACACTCTGTATCAAAGGGAAATTCTTAGAACAAAGTTGGAAAATTTGAAAACAAATTCCAATATATAGTACATCATCGAATGAGAGCTCCCATCAATGAGGATAACACAGAATTTTTTTCTTAATTTTCGGGATGTATAATTCAGAATATTTTCACGAAAATGTGCGAATATTGGATGAAAAATTCGTAGTCATATTGAATTCTGTCCGTCCAACCGCCTGGAAGCACGATAATTTTCAAAAGAACAGACCTCGTCCTTCCTAGGGATCTATGGTCAAACTGCCTCAGTTAAGTTAGTAAATGGGCCAAATCGGATGGTCGGACGGACCACGAATTCTTCATCAACGAGCCCAACCTAATCGTTTGCGACCATTTCGGAAAATTAAGAACAAGGGCGCAAATAGAAGAAGAATTCTAGTAAAAGTGTTAAGGTTCCCTCCATCCCAGATTCGGTCCTCATAAAATCGTTTTGGCTCAAACAAACACGGGCGGTCTCCCGAAGGAAAACTGTTGGACAACCATCGTTCCAACGGCGGGCGATTTCGTTCGCGCGAAGAAACAACCGATAACGCATCCCTGGGATTTCCCAATTGTCCGGTTTGACCGGTCGCTATTTTCCGAAGGGCTCGCTCTTAAAGGACGGACAAATCTATGCGGTTTGGTCAGAATGCCCAGGGTTTCCGGTCCCATGTTAATTCGGAAACGAACAAGTGTATCTGTAGGAGGTCACGGTGTTAAAGGGGCTTAAGCATTATTAATGGGCTGTAATGGGCAAAGTCGATAGCTGAGATCGGGGCTATTTAGAGGTCTTTGGTGCCATCATACCTACTGTGTATCGAGTGAAAGGGAAGCTTGTTATTGGTTCAGAGGATGATACTTTGTGCCATCATTAAGGGGAGGTGCTACATGTCCGAGTTTCCTTCAAAAATTTGGCTTTTTATTTCCATGATATCTCAGTTCGTATGCGGCGTAGACCAACATTTTTTTTTTATTGAAGCTTTATCATTTCTCTAGAATGTGTATTAAGGTGCAGACACATTGTTATCACGTCACGTCACATCACGTCATCTTCCCAAAATGTGCAACCACGATAATGCATGGAACTTAGAGCATAGGAAGAGAGACACACCTTTCAATAATAAATAGTGAAGCCAAATCATCAGAACTAAACTGGGTGATTGTACTACTACGGAATCAAAATGTAGTAAAAATTTTTGCAACATTGTATCTGCTGTCACGTTATATCACTGATAGCACGCAAGATCTATATTCCGCAAATTTACATTTTCTGAATGCACGTGATATCACGTCTGATATTTTGTGAAATGTCATTCTGACATACATTTGAAACCGATCTGGGTGCTCATTCAATAATTCTTGAATTAATTTATGGAATTCCCCCACTTCCTCTGTTCGTTGATTCATTTGGTAAATCGAATGCCTTCTATTAGAATCACCAACAACTGTTAAAGCAGCTATATTTTCCATATCTTCTTCCCATTTCCTCGCGTGAGCTCACATGACGTGACAACAATTTGAATGCACCTTTAAAGGTGCCACTCTTTTCGCAGAACTGGAGCCACTATGGTTGCGGATTCGGGTGGAGATATTTTAGCACTAGAGCGTGCAGGAGGGTGGAAGAGCACCGAAATTGCGATGAGTTATGTCGATGATTCGGTCAACAAAAAAATCGAAATGTCTAGCAAATTATTTGGTAGTAAGGAGAGTACAAATGTTCTGCAGTCCTCGAGTTCAGCAGTTTCAGAGTCAACAGATGGTTCATCATCATCAGTATCAACTCTTTCATCATCAAAAATCTGTGTTACTGGAAATAACAATTGTACCATGATTTTCAACATATATGACGATAAAACAAAATTTTCTAATGTAAATAATACTACTAACTTGTAAAAATTTTGCAAGTTAACTGTCAGTTTTACAAGTTAGTGACTTGATAAAATAAATTTTCTTGATTAATTTTGTGTTTTTGGAAACTGACGTTTACAAATGAGAAACAAATAAATGAATTAACGAACAGAGGAAGCGGGGGAATTCCATCAATTAATTCAAGAATTATTGAATGAGCACCCAGATCGGTTTCAAATGTATGTCAGAATGACATTTCACAAAATATCAGACGTGATATCACGTGCATTCAGAAAATGTCAATTTGCGGAATATAGATCTTGCGTGCTATCAGTGCTATAACGTGACAGCAAATACAATGTTGCAAAAATTTTTACTACACTTTGATTCCGTAGTAGAACAATCACCTAGTTTAGTTCTGATGATTTGGCTTCACTATTTATTCCTATGCATTATCGTGGTTGCACATTTTGGGAAGATGACGTGATGTGACGTGACGTGATAACAATGTGCCTGCACCTTTACTCGCTTTTCCGTTTTTCTTCGTATATTAGGGAAAAAACCTGGTGAGCTGTAATTTGATAAAAATCTGGACAAACGATTTTATTTCCATGATATCTCAGTCAATTATCGGGATGAATGTATGAAATTTTAGGTACCTATACATGCGGAATAATATTTTGCAGAATGTTTATTAATCAGTTTTTCTGTTTATCGCCCCCCGAATTTTAAATTATAATTATAAAGTAGGAACTTTAATGATCATATTTTCAACCAGGTTTTTTTCCTAATATACGAAGAAAAACGGAAAAGCGAGTAATACACGATCTAGAGAAATTATTAAGCTTTAATTTAAAGAAAAAATTGTAAGTCTACGCCGCTTACGAACTGAGATATCATGGGAATAAAAAGCCCAATTTTTTAAGGGAGCTCGGACGTGTAGCACCTCCCCTCAACAACAGAAAAAAGTATGTTCAAGAGATTTCAAGTTTATTTGGAAAATACTCAGTTTCTTGAGTTTAATTGATGATGATTCGAATACACGGTTATCATAATAATCCGTGCATTAGACGTTTCTCGGCTTCTATGAGGAAAAGATTTCTGAAATTTGGCACACGGCCGTTTTTCAAAGGGGGAAATCAAGCTAAAATATTTTCATCGAAATCGCACTTCCGGTTACACCGGAAGTGACCATCAGCTTTGGTATTTCAAATGGAACTACCTTTTTTTCTAACCAGAAATAGATTCCTTCTTGAATTTTACACATTTTTTATCTGAAACATTTTTACGTTGTTGTCATGGTAACGAAGATATAAAGACTCCTATGAGAAAATGGCCAATTTTGGAGGTCCGCGAAACGTATCATAGCATGCATGCTATCCATAATGAAGAAACAAATGAAGGATCTTACGAAAATTCAATAATTTTCTGTACAAAAGATATGGGCATGCCATTTGAAAAAATGAAGTTACTGCGGTTTGAAATTTCTCAGAAATAAGAATTTATTGTGACAGTTTCAATAGAACAACATAATCCGAAAGCCATGCAATGCGAAGCAAAATTATTGAATTATCGTAAGATCCTTCATTTGTTTCTTCATTATGGATAGCATGCATGCTATGATACGTTTGCCGGACATCTGAAACTGGCCATTTTCTCATAGAAGTCCTTATATCTTCGTAACCATGACAACAACGTAAAAATGTTTCAGATGAAAAATGTGTAAAATCCAAGAAGGAATCCATTTCTGGTTAGAAAAATAGGTAGTTCCGTTTGAAATACCAAAGCTGATGGTCACTTCCGGTATAACCGGAAGTGCGATTTCGATGAAAATATTTTAGCATGATTTCCCCCTTTGAAAAACGGCCGTGTACCAAATTTCAGAAATATTTTCCCCATAGAAGCCGAGAAACGTCTAATGCACGGATTATTATGATAACCCTGTATATATCGATTTTTTTAGAGTGGTAGAATGTCAAATTGAAATAAAACACATTTAAATTAAGATTGAAGCCAAATTTTCCTTTATTTGAAAGATGAAATTTATGTTTTAAAAATAATTTCCGGCATATGTCCACCACGACTAGATGTGGAATTAATGTTACAGTGAATGGTGGTCGTTACAGATCGATGATCAATAATTATTTGTTTCAAAATTTGAATGGTATCGACCCAGAAGTGTTAAGGTTCCAACAAGATGGTGCTACACCACAAGCTGCTACCGTAACAATTGATTTATTGAATGAAAGAATTGGCGATAACATTATATAAATGGTCCAATTAATTGGACTACAAGTGATTGGTTTATGCTAATGAATCAGAAAAAATGAACGATTCGGAAGTCAGCATAACTCGTGTTTTTGCTCAAATAAGGCCTGGATAACTCAAAAAAGTGGTTCAAAATTGGTCTGGTCGAATGCGGTTCCTCAGAGCTAGTCGTGGTGGACATAACCAGAAATTATTTTTAGAACATGAATGTTATAAAATTTTCTTTCGATTGAAAAAAATTGGCTTCAATTTTAATTCAAATGTGTTTTATTTCAATTTAAGGTTCTACTACGGTTATATAAATTGATTAGATCATGATTTGCCTGTCATTTATCGAGTTGAAAATCGCATTTAAACACACTATCTATCAATAAAATTGGTAGTATCAAACTAAACATGAACAACATCAAAAATATTCCATAGTACGATTACAAATATTATATCCTGAAATAAAGAGGGTAAATTTATGTCGCAATACGAAAAATTCATCAAAATAAAGAACCAGAAAAAATCAAAAATTCTGAGAAATTCCGAATAAGTTGTATTTTTATGAGGTAAAGATATTACCCTTATAAACCTTCGATATATCTTCTGGGATTAAGAATAAATTGAATTTGATCTTTTCTATTGAATTCCTATTTATCAATTTTTCTTGTATTTTTACATACACTTTAGGAGTAATTGATGATTTTGACGAGATACCGAATACATGCCTTTTTCGTAGAAAAGTAATTGATGCTATATCAGATATGAAATCACAATGTCAAAAATGGATAAACATGTAGTTCTTTGTGTGAATTAAATGATCGAATATGAAACTTTTTATTTTCAATTTCGAAGAATGAGAACCATGAAAATGTGTGTAATCGACCTTGAAATTCGCAAAAGAAGCAAAAATTTAAATTCAATAAGTCTAACCCTTTCATCCCTAAAATGAAGAAGAAATGAAAAACCTCACCTTCAGCAACAAGACATCTATACATTCCTAGTACAAAAAGTAAAAAGTTGCCACATGAAAAACTCATGATAAACTTCTCAAATTATACATGAGAAGATGCGTAATTCAAAATAAGGATTGAAATTGCACACCTTGTATATTTGGATAGCCATAAAATGTCCTACTCTGAACTGTTTGAGGAGGTAAAACTAACTTGGTTGCCAATATGTTTTGAAAAATTAGAGATTATCATTTAAAACTTCAAATTTATTGAATAATCTATATTTTTGTCGTTAACTTCATAAAGTACCCGACAAAAATTAAGGACATTCAGAATATCCACGTATAGAGAACAAAGAACTATCATCATAATATATGTATCACGTCGAAAAAAAAACGTTCGAACATGAAACTTGCGCCTATAATGGAACCTTTTGGGAGCATTTCTTCCAACAGGATAATTAGAAAACAAAGGTCCCATATGGAAAAATTCCTACCTTTAACAATTGCATACGCTTCGCCTGAATTCAAGGATGCACAAATACCTATCACCAAAAAAATCGTACCTCAGAGCCAAAGTGTATAAGAAGCAATAAACAATCTCGATATATTATATTTCTAATTTTACATGTAACTTTTCCAGAGATATGATAGTTTAGACAGAAGAATGAAGACCATTGTGTTCAATATAGCTACAACAACGTAATTTACCTTTGAAATCAAATTGAAACTCTGCGCAAAAAATACCAAACAATGCCAAGTAAAGCTTATATTTTCTCACCAACAAAACGCTCTATTTTAGACTTGCTACACTCTAGCTCGGAGGTACCAAAAGGTCCTTTCCAGAACGGAAAGGATCGAGAAACAACCAAACGCGTAGCGTTTGCACTTCATTGTGGTCGAAAATTGAAAAGTCGCCTTATCACCGATGATAGTAAATCGACAACATCTGGAGTTTGAGTCATTCGAGCAGTGAGATATCGAAAGATCGCCACTGGGGTTTTTTTGGATCCGTTTATAAAGAAGATTAAGGTAGGCAACACGGTCAAAATTTATGGCAAGGCGTATACAGGATGTCCCAGATTCCGGGAAAGGAATACTGGTCGTATGAATTGATGGGTAGGTGCACGATTGAGATATGAAGATACAGGGTGTCTCGGGTTCCTGCACAAGGGGACTGGCTATACACAGTGGGCGAAAAATAAAAACTTTATACTTTATAGCAGCATTAATCCGAAAATGCTTCATGAAGGAATTGCAGTTCTTCGAAGGTGTTTCAAGTCGACATCACTTGAACTACTTTGGGCACTATTGTCAAAAATGCAGTTGAAACCATGCGAATTAAATAAAGAATTTATCAGAAACTCGTATACAAGGTGTCTTTTATTCCTATCCCATTCATTACAGGAGTCTTCATGAGATACTGCGTCAAAAATGGGTGTCCGAATTCTCCCTACAAATGATGAGTTAGGACACTATACAGGGTGTCCCAAAAGTAGATGTAACAAACTGAAAGGAGAGATAGTACTAGTGGAAAAAAAAACAAATTTATCCCAAACATTGGTCCTAACTCCTCTCATTTCCGCGACACAGGGTGTTGAAGTTGAAAAAATAACTCGTAGTTTTTTGCATAAGTTTCGAAATGAGTGAAGATATCTCGATGAGACTCAAAATAGCCGCACTTATTGGTGAAAGTTAACTTTTAATGCTTCCTGCATGATGCTTCAAAAATTTCCAGGGGCGGAGAAAGGTTTTCGATATTAAAACGTCTCCAATATAAACACCACATGAGGAAAGTAGAACAGAAAGCAGACAAGAGTATCTAGTAAACATTTTTTTTCGTCTTCAATATTTCATAACTCTTTGTTCTATTCGAAGGAGAGCTGAATCATGTCTGTATTTGTCGAATTTTAAGCGGAAAAGGTCTCGATGAACTAGGTTCGCTTTACTGTTCAACAATCCGTGGTCACAGTTAATTTTGTCCGTCAGACCAATAATTCTCGAAAGAAATTACCTAGGAACTTCACAGTTTCAGGGTGACTTCGGTTGATAGCCAAAATTAGATCAGGGATTCTGTAAATACATATGACCGTATGAAATTTTATTTTCCAGATAATTTCAAAACTACAAATTCGATCAAGATTGAATTCCGCATTCATATGAAGGATGACGTATACAAGCTATATGAAATTTTGTCCAGGTGGCGTAACCAAAATTATATAACTTCTAGTGAATTATTGAAAGAAGAAATTCCCAATATTTCTGTGACTATACGATTAAGATTCATGGGCGATTTATTTGGCGGCTGTTGTAATTTTTCTTACAGCTGTCAAATATTTTTTCCTTTGAATTCTCGAATTTGAATCTACATACAAGGTGGATATATGGGCAAGGTGAATGCATCATCCAACTGCGGAGTCCTCTTCTCAGAGAATAGATTAGTTTGAATGGGATATAAGGCGCACAACTAAGTTGAAGCTGTTTTCTTGATGAAAATGCAACATTATTGTGAAAAAAATGGTTAAAAAGTAATCATTCAAAGTATTGCCCATTGTCAGCTACAACTTCTCCCACCACTATTATAGACCTCGAATACAAATAATAATCTGACGGCGCAATATCTGGGAAATACGGCGGGTGGGGTAGGAGGTTTCATCAAATACACAGCATAACCTTCGCAGCGTGAATATTCAGTCGAGGCGACTACGTACAAGCATGACCGGACAGTCCCCATGACTTTATTTTTTTGGGATGGCTGCTATAGATCCATTTCTAATAACCTGTCACGATGCGATATAGAAAACCCTTGCTTTTTGTCGCTACAACAGTTGTTAATAGACGAAAAAACAGAATTCAACGTCCCTTGGCTTCAATTCCTACGAAACCCTAGTTCCCTGTTTTTGAGACATTACCAAAGCATTGGGTAGCTTGGAAAAGGCTTGGCGGGTAACTCCTAATGCTGAAGAAAGCTCTTCTTGCGTTTGGCATGCATCCTCATCGAGCAATACCTCTAATTCAGCGTCTTCAAAGATTTTTGGGTTTCCCTTAATAACACGGCAGTTAACATGGAAACCACCGTCTCTGAAGTCACGGAACTAATTTTGAACGTTTCTTCACTTAGAGCAGCACCTCTGTAAACTTTATGGAGCTCACGATGCGCTTCAGTCGTCCTATTCTTCGAATGGAAGACGAAAATCAACACTTTCCGCTAATGACCATTATTTGGCACAAAATTAGAAATATTCACACAACCAAAATTATTTGACGCCAAAACAAAATCACTTAGGTATATTTTAAAACAGTTTCATTTCCATATGTCCAAGCTTGGTTAAGATTCAGCCATTTGACAAAAAAAAATGGGTCAAATACGTGCCTGATATGATTCTCTGAAATTGATGCAAAGTTCATATTTCTCGATTGAAATTGAGTTAATACATTTAGGAAATACTCGAGTACTAACCTAATTTCAATACGAATGTTACAAACACGATATTCCCTAACAAAAACAAATAGTTTTGTCTGATTATCTCTGCAATTGAAAAGCCATATTCCTTCCACCAAAATGAGTTCCTTCTTTGATTTTAATGAAGATCACAATGAGATGAACACAATAAATGACAATTTCTGGATTGAACTGAAAATAAAGGAATTTGAAAGGATTCTCATTGAATGTTACAAAAATTAACTTGAATCCTCCTAAAATCCCTCCCGAACTTCTTGGTCGGATCCATCCCGTTCTAGAATCAATCCAAACCACTCCATCCATCCAACCCCCGACCAACCCACCCCCATCGCCTCGCAACACCCCGTCCCATCAACGTAAAATATCCTACACACTTACTCCGGCCGGCTCCAAGAATATATGTCTGTTTATTCCGGCGGCAGACGTTTCCGGATTCGAGAGCATTTAGTCAGTTTCCGGACCCACCGGAAATACCACCGGAGCCGGTGCGGTCTCGGCCCGGATCCGAACGCTGAAGATATCTTTGCGGATCGCACGGCTCGAGTGTGTTCCGCACCTAATGCACGGTAAAGCGGCGTTTCCACTTAATTTACGATTATAATTATTATATCAAAGCGGGGGCGCGGACGGGGCAGAGTGGGGCTTCCGGGATGCTGACTCGGGGTACAGGCTGATTCCGGAAAGAATACAGTGATTTTGGGGGATAACACTTACAGTCACTTCATTAGAGAACTTTATGTTTCTTTCCAGTTTGTTCGCCAGAAAAAGATCACCTGAATTGGTGTTATCCAAAGGATACCAAAATAAATATGTCAAATGTACTGGTTTATACAGGGTGTCACATTAAAAAAGAATTTTTTTCTAGTAAAGAAATCAAGATTCTGGAAAATATCTGATTCTGATTCTTTCAAGGCCACAACTGCCATATGGGCTTGCAAAAGGCTCTTTGGAAAGACTGTAGGGATAGTTGCATAGAATACCTAGTGTTGGCACTGATTAGATTTTGTCTAAGACTTTCTTGTCGATCGAAAATCCGAGAATTTGTCCTGCTTTTCATTTCTCCCGAAAGGGGTCGCGCTGTTTGTCGTTGCCGCAGTAGCGCCACGACCAATAAATGTTGAGGATTATTCCAGAACTAGACCAAAATCTGAAATCTGAAATGCCGTTTTGATCTACAAATTTTGGTCACGATTTTTAGTAAGGAGTTGTTACACCAGGTATTCTATGCATCTATCTGTAGGGCTTCAACCATATACATGGTAATCAGGTCCTACATTGATATAGTACTCCGCACCTATGCGTCTTAAGCATGGTGGAAAACATCTGAAAAGGTCACCACAGGCAATCGTCTGCAGGGATTGCAACGGCTTGCTTGTGTATACTCCATTCACTTTCATAAAGTAACGTATGTCCCATAAGTTTTGGCACAAATTCATAGACAAATATAGAGGTGATAAGAAGAAGACAATAGGATGCTATTGAAATAAAAGTGTGTATATAACCTTGACTTCACTTTTACAATTCAGTTGTTGAAGTTGTAAAGTCGATATGGCTTGCAAAAAAGAAATTCGGAAAAGTATTTATAATTTAGTTGGACGAGTCGATACAGCCGAGATAATACGCATGTTTGAAAATCAGAATATATCCTGTTGAACTATTTATCGGACAATCGGTGAATGTGAGCTAGGTATTCCTTGTATGAACCTTGCAAAAAGTGGAAGACCTAGAATTTTTGCCCAAGCAAGAACCGTAAGACAGGTAAGAAGAGCGGAAAACCAGGTTGTTACTTCGCTAAGAAAACTAGCACGTCATTATAGGATATCTAACTACGAGTATATCGCTAGTTAATTTCATTGGAGCAGAACACGCTGGAGACGATATTATGTTCTGGCCAGACCTTGCGTCCAGGCACATTGCAAGAGAAACTCAAGATTGGCTAGCCGACCAAAACGTACCATTTGCTCCGCGAAACGGCAATCCCCCTAACCTTCCATAGAGGATTTTTCGGCTCTCACATCGCGAAAAGTTCACGATGGAGGATAGGAAGCCCAAAATGAAGAGGAACTTCGACGCCGAATATACAGGAACATCTGAGAAATCGATCTAGATACCGTCCGAAACCTGATGCTAGGTGTTCGCAGAAAGTTTCGCTCTGCGGAAGATAATGGCCCTCTTCATTTAATTTGAATTGATAGTTTTGTTGCTTCTGAAACGATTATCAATGTGAATCGCAAAATAATAAACAAATGTATAATTTTTGTCACTTTTTGGTGTCTGAAAGTGTTAAAACTTATGGGACATAACATACGTTATCCCAGTTGGCCAAAATTTAGGTTTATCAAGTTTGTTTTACTTGAAACTGACGCCGGTTGGTACTCGTGAGATGTCAAATAATTCTTAGAGACGTTGCCAATGCTAATTCCGATTTACTCTTTTTCAACTTTGTAAATGGAGTTAGCTTGAAGAATCTCATAAAACAGCAAGCTCCTTCTCGGTAACTGGTTATAGGACATATGAGTTTCCTGAATGAAATTTTTTTCGAAACATCCTTTGCACCGGTCATACGTGACAGGCAAAATGCAGTGGACTACGTGAAGCAAATAGACAAAAAGTCATCCTAATGGTACACTGACGAAACAAAATTCTCCAAGGAAAAAAGCATAGGAATATATGGTCCTAAACGAAGACTTTCCGTGCCGATAGGACAAGAACCCTCTGTTCTATAAGCGGACATAATGAGTACATATACAGTGCGCGTCAACATTATGGAACAAATTCATTTTATTTTATTTTTTTTTATTTTTATTTATTCACAATGGAACATACACAGGTAAACTAATACCCAAGAACAATGTTCACAAATAAGTTTTCATTTACAGAAGTGAATAGAATGAAGAACAACAACAACCAAACAAAAAAGAACATTATTTTTTTTAATAAAAAATTAATTCTAAATCTCAAAATACATTATTTCATCTATAATTATATTTTTGCCACTTTTTACTCTCCCCTCCCCTCAAAAAAAAAACAAAAAGAAATAGAAAATGAAGGAGAAATCCAGCGAAGAAACAACAAATTACAAGCCCCTGAAGTAGTCGTTCAAACTTTTTTTGACAACTCAGAAGAAAATCCTGAAACATGTCAATTTCTGTTTCACTTTTACCAAATTTTTATGCATTTTTGAAGGATTTTTGTTGCACCCTGTGTCATCCCCATCAACCCTTTAAATTTTTTGAATAGGGACAGTGGGCCATGTGGTACTTTTTTGGCAAGTTCTTCGTATCTTCTTTACAAGCGTGCAGAAATTTTCACGAACAATTTTTTTTTTAAAAACTAGTTAGTTCAAAAAGGTTTTCAGTAGGTGCACTTTGTCATGGCTCATTTACTTTGAGACGATGGTACCTGATGAAATTTGTCACCGAACGAAAGTCGACCATTACAGTTTTGTTCATGCACAACTTTCAACCCCCTCACGTGAAAACTTAGAATGTGTGAAACACTGCGCTTCAGTTATGATCTTAAGTAGGTATGTTATTAGTACGTTTTTACTGAAGTTGAAAGTTTTCGATAAAATGTTTCAATTTAAAGAAAGAGCCATGACAACGTGCACATACTGACAACCTCTTTGAACTAACTAATTAAAAAAAAATTTTTTTCTTGAAAATGTCTGCATGCCTGTAAAGAAGATACAAAGACCTTGCCAAAAAAGTACCACAAGACTCACTTTCCCTATTTTTAGAGAGTTGATAGGGATGGCACAGGGCGCAACAAAAATCCTTAGAAAATGCATAAAATTCGGTAAAAGTGAAACAAAAATTGACCTGTTTCAGGACTCTGTTGCCAAAAATTTGTCTTCTGAAAAAATGAATTTGTTCCATAATTTTGAGTAGGTCCAAGAGTGTTTGGAAAGAAACGTCAAAAGAGTGCGCATTAATATAGCAACTGACAATCAATTAGCCCTTGGAGCTCTGGAATCCAACTGACAGTGCTCACCTGACACTGCCGCAACACCATAAAGCAAGTGGCCTGAGGCAACAGTCTCTCTTATGAATACCAAGGAACTGTAGCATCGATGGTAATGAGAAGGCAAGATGAAATTGCGAAAAGTTCATCAAAGGTTGAACCCATTGGACCTCAATCCTTCCGCTTTGAGAAGGACCACTATAGGACAGCGTTACAGCAATGGGACATGCGAAACATGGCACTCCTCTAGAGAAGATCTTCAGGACAAAGACAAGCGAAATAATTTGAGGAATTCTCGTCGTCTTACAAACCAGGTTCCTTCAGAGTGTTCTAGTTTGCCATGTTTCCTTAGGGACACCATCCTCATACTACTGACGCATAGATATGCCAGGAATCCATCAATCTCCATTTGACCTCTGCCCAAAAAGTCAGGGTATAACAGAATCTAATTTGGCGGAACTAAACGTCCATTTAAAATACCAAAAACCCCGTATCTGAAATCCCGCGGTGGACCCTCCTCAAAATCCATAAATTGAACGCAGCAATACATCAACCCAAAAATATCAAGTCGCCCGCTTCCGCCAATTTGACGAAATAGTCCAGGGTTCGGGCGAATAATCCCTCATTCCATATTCCGCAGACCTTTGAATCATTTATCCGGTTTGGTGGCTCCTTTGAGCCCCTAATAAAATTGGAGGAATCTGGGCAGGCTCATCGGATAAGATAAATGGACAGATATCAATATAAGAAACGACCCGGCCGGACGCCCCCTCGATCTCGGCAGGCCGCGACCGACGTCACGGCCCGCTATGTTTTACAGCGGTTCGACCGGCCCCCCCGAAGAAGTTATTCGATTTGGAGAGTCTTTTGCCCCCGCTCGGACGTTTAGGCTGTCATAAAATTTGAATAGGGCCACTGTTCGTGGGATGTTCGGAAAATGGAAAGCAACAATAGATTTCGCTGTCGGACCGGATTGAAGCCCTTCGGGATGTTTTATGGGGCAGTTTCATTTCCATGCGTGTCCTCTCTTACGGTTTTTTCGATCGACTGTTTTGCGGTCTGGGGTTGTGTATGAAGAGATTTCATGTGTCGTTTGTCTATTTTGACGTTTTATTGAAAGTGGCTGTATGGAGGGGGAGACTGTTGAATTGGTTTTTGTATTGTGACAAGGAGATGCCCTGATGGTTATCTGCAGGGAGGGAATACATATATGCAATATACGATGAATTCGTAAGGGTCAATCTGGAAAAATCTGAATATCCAGAAATGGCATCACAACAGATTGGAAAGATGCTCTTAACCATTTCATCATAACACTGTTGCTGACGTTATAGACGGCCATGTCTTTCTTGTGGACGGAGCTCAAGCCTCAGTTGTTTTTTTTTTTTGAGATTCTTTTATCGTTAAACGAATTGAGTCATGGAAAAGCTTTGAGCCTTGTTATTATACTAGCTGGCCCGGCGAACTTTGTTTTGTCTGAATGATACGGTGGATTCCACAAATCGTAATCTCCGATCACTGGTGATTACGCTGTGTGAAACCCACCGTTAAAGTTGTATAAACTTCTCATTGCTATTTTTTCAAGCAAGAGATAAATTAGGCAAAATATACCAAATTTTAGTACGATTGTTATTCGCACGAATGGAATTCTCTTTATTTGAGCGGTATCTAATTGTTGAACATAACTTTTTGTGTTTAATGCTTTACAGTTCTCGCATTGCAGTACCTTTCTTGTAATGAACGACACAACGAATGCAAATATAAATCACGATCGAATTATATGGATGAGACATAGTTCCAATGATGATTTACCTCTGATCACTATATAAAGCACTTTAGTTGTGCCAATACAACTCTAAAAATTCGAATTGAAGTATAGATATGAGCTATCACGCCTATCACACAGAACAAAAACATAAAAATAATCTGTCAATGACTAATTATGGGCCATTTTGGATTCAGTTATGTTCGCAAATATATTTATCATCCGAACAAAAATTCAAAAATTATGAGAAAAGATGAGAATGGACAACTCACGATTGAAACTGATCGCCAAAATCCGATTTACTTGACATTTCGATAAAAATTCACAGTGATGTTCACCCGCATTTTGATCTGGTAATAGCCTTTCATGTTACTATGAGTTCTATGCAAATTACATAGTAATTGTAAATACATCACCATCGGTGATAATATCAGATATACATGTAGTATCATCACGACTACGCCATTAACCGTAGCGACACCTAGTGGTCTCATAAATGAAGTTTCATGACAAACAGTTCATCCGATCTTGAATTATAAATGGTGTAACCAACAACTTTGTTCTACGGATGAAGAAACTGCAATACCCACGAGGAGCTGTTTTAATTTTGAATTATTTGTGGTATAACATAGATAGTATAGGCAGGAGTAAATGATTAAATTTGGAGAAAAAAAATGTGAATGTTGTTTCATGTAAACATTTTTTGTTACTTAAATATTGTAGTCGTTTTTCGCAAATTTTCTCGAGGAGATCCAAAGTTGTTATTTAAATGCCTAGAGCACGTGCACGCGGAATTTGAAAGAGGTCGAACTATTGGTCTGCGGGAGGCGGGGTTGCCATTTCGAGAAATCGCTAACCGTACGAACAGAAATCCAACGACTGTTATGAGATGTTGTGAAGCGTTGTTTGATAATACCCAAAATCGAAGAAGAGAAGAGTGAATGTCGAACCGGCCCAAATAAAGTTCAAGATCGACGTCCAAGACCAATGTCCATTTGATACCGATTTGCGACAACTCGATCTTTAGCTGATGAGTAGTTAGGAGAACAAGGCCATTCTGTAACTGTCCGAACGATTTACAGCCAGATAAGGTCTTCTGGACTGCAGCATTATCGACCACATCTTATGTTACCCATGACGGTGGAACATCGCCAGGAACGATTACAGTGGTGCAGACAACGTCAACATTGGAATGTGGAATAGCATCAGGTCGTCCTTTCTGATGAATCTCGATTCTCCTTGGGTACACATGATGGCCGAAGAAGGGTTAGACGATGTCGGAGAGAAAGAAGTGAACCTCAGTTTGATGTTGAGCGTCATGTACACCGGACAGAAGGCGTTATGGTATGGGGTGCTATTGCACATGCAAGTAGATCACCTTTATTCTTCATTCGAGGTAACATGGCAACGCTGCGTTACCTTCAAGAAATAGTGGAGCCATATATTCTCTCTTACCTCAACCGGCTCGAGAATACAATATTTCAGCATGACAATGCTCGAGCTCATGTTGCCAGAGTTAGTTTGAACTTTTTTGAAGCGACTCATGTGAATCTTTTGCCATGGCCGCCCAGAGCTCCCGTTCTTTCGCCCATAGACCATGTTTGGGACATATTGGGTAGAAGGCTTGGAAATTTACCCCAGCACCCACGGACGTTGGCGGCTCTGAGACATGAAATACAGGTAGCTTGGGATAGTATCCCTCAAGAAGGAATAGACCATTTTATTGCATCCATGCCAAGACGTGTTGGGGAGTGTGTAGAAAATCCCGGTGGACAAACACATGATTAACAAATTCATTACAAAAATTGGAACCCTCCTTTTTTTTCTCCAAATTTTAATCATTTACTCCTTGCTATAATATCTATGTTTCACCAAAAAAAAAAATTAAATTTGAACAGCTCCTTCTGCGTGTTGCAGTTTCTTTGTCAATTAGTGTATAAGAAAGGGACCACGCCAGAAGCACTACCTGCGAAGAATCTCAAGAATATTTTCATGCGAGCTCTCATAGATCTCAATAAAACCAACTAAAGAGAAGTACCCAAAGACCTCACCATGGAAGGTGTATGCGAATTTCTTAAAAAACTCTCAGTGTTACTTTCCAGAGAATTTCCAAGTAGGATATCACTAAGACTTGGCAAGGAATCAACTGATGGTGGCACAGATTCGTAGGAGATATAGAGCTCTCTACGATCTCTCAAAGAAGTAACCAAGGGCGTTACAATTTTATGAAAAGAAGAGGCAGAGCCATCTTTGGCATCTCTCAGTTTTGCCTTGGATGGCTCCCATTCCCACATCCTTCCCTGCTGAACTGAACGTCCAAAGTTGAGAACCGAATTCTTTAAGTTGGTCTCTTTTTCTTGGAAGAATGGTCCCACTTGGAGAGTGTACGAGGATATATTTAAAAATTCTTAGCCTTCTATAGAACCAAACAAAATTTCGATGTCAAAATATTTTATTACTAAACATATTCTCCTCCTAATTGAATACATTCATTACAGCGAACCTGCAACGTCTCTAGACCTTTCAAAAAATATGTTTCTTCTTGCTCTGCAAACCTGTCCTCCACAGCTTTTATTACCTCCTCGTTGGAAGAAAATTTACAACCTTTTAAAGATTTTTTCAGTTCAGGAAAGAGATGATAGTCGGACGGAGCCAAATCTGGTGAATAAGGGGGGTGTTCTAGTTATTATAACCCTAAATCACGAATTTTTTACATGGCAACATGGGATTTGTGTCCTGGGGCGTTGTCCTTGGAAACAAAATACCTTTGGATACCTTTCCGCGTCTTTTCTCTTTGATTTTTTCCCGTAGGGTGGTCAGTAATGTCGAATAGTGATCTCCAGTTATTGTTCTACCCTTATCCAAAAAATCAATCATGATTACTCCATGGCAATCCCAAAAAACTGAAGCAATAACTTTTCCAGCAGATTTTTGGACACGAAACTTCTTAGGTCTTGGAGAACCAGAGTGTCGCCATTCCATCGATTGATTCTTCGTTTCTGGATCGTAGAAATCTACCCAAGTCTCATCCATAGTAACAATTCGGATTAAGAAGTCTACAACGTTTTCAAATCCAGCACAGCTTTTGAACGCTTTTGGTCAACATTCAAACATTTGGAGATCCGTTTTGCAGACATTTTTCTTATGTCCAAATTGACGTGAACTATATGATGAACGCATTCCTATGAAATCTTCAGTGCTTCAAATATCCGTTTTTGCCCAATTCGACGGTCTGATAAAATCATGTCATGAACTGCATCGATATTATCGGGTAATGACACATAAACTGGCCTTACCGATCGGTCATCATCTTCAATGGAATATTAACTTCTTTTGAAGCCTGCAGTCCAATTTTTCACGGTCGCATACGAAGGACATTGATCACCAAGGGTATTGAGCATATCTTCGTAAATCTGCTTACCTCTTAACCCTTTTAAATACAGGTACCTACTTGATGATGGGTCGATACTCCAATTTTTCGATTTTTACAATTTATGTCGACTTTTTTGACGTCGAACTCGACGCTGACCGGCTGACATAAGTTATTGTTCGTTGATATGGTATGGCAATATTTTGTTTATGCATGGAACTGGTCTCGGCTAGCTAGATATCAATATATCCTCGTACTATCATTTAATGAATCCGACCAAACTTCCACCCAAAGTCATTTCCTGCTTCCTCGGTGTCCAATACCCTTCCAGAGATCTTATAATCGTTATTGGATCAAATCTCCCATAAGCTGCCCACAGTGCCCACACGACCGACTGGCGCAATTCGATACATTCGATACATTTTACGGACCGTGGCAATCTACACGAAATACTTACGCCCAAACTTAACGATATAGAACACAGGACGTTAACGAAGAAATCGTCATCAAAGAAGGCCATAACCTTAATTGGCCATCGTTACCGTAAGCCGTCAGTGCACGCTTCAGAAAACGCTCATCGGACCTCTATTGGCAAAATCGGCAATCAAGTCGGCGAGGGTCTTTCGATTCCTCCACAGAACTGGATAGTGGATATTTTTACTGCCCTTTCACGAGCCTCTGTCCGAAACGACCGCGCGGGGGGGTCCGAACTACTCGGCAGAACCGATACGGAAACAGGTTATGGGCCCGTGTTTCAATTAGGAGGGACGGTGATTAGGAGGTTCCGATTGGTGTTTTACGGCTTCGGAGGGACGACGGGAGCCGGTGCTGTTAAGATATGTCGGAGGAATTGGTAGTTGCGATCGTTGTCTTTATGGGGTTTTTCTTAGAGGATGGCGGTAACGACGTTGTTGGTTTAGTGTTCGTTTGCGGGGGGAAACTCGAGCCTGGATTGCCAGTTCGATGCTTCTTCATTTAACGCGTTCGGTATTTCTTGTTTGGAGCTGAGCGAGTGGATAGCAAAGTAGTTGCCGAACTGAATTTCTTCGCTTTGTAAATTTTCGAAAACATTGTCAAGGATTTTCCAATAAGAGGTGTTATTTTGACATTCAAACGAAAAAGCAATTTTTAGATAAATGATCGGATGTTTATTTTATTATACAGGGTGTTCTACAAGCCCTATGACAAACTTTGACGGGTGGTAGCTATGCTTGATTGATTGCCTGTTTATGAGGTTTTTCGGATTCATTCCCGTTTCCGGACTGATTTCTCCGAAGGTTCTGTGACGCCTTCTTCCTAGGGCGTCGCATTCAAAGATGATGTGAGAGGCTATTTCTTCCTCTTCACCGCAAACTCTGCAATCCACGGGTTCTCCAAGTATTCCTATGGTGTTCAGATGTTTCCTCAGGCCGCAGTGTCCCGTCAGCAGATCTACTATTATACGTGCCTTCGTTCAGTTCAGATTCAGAAAGTCAGCTGTCAAGGTTTGGCTTGTGTGTCCTACCATGACTTTGCTGTGTGTTTGCCCGTCGCTCTGTTCCCAGTGTTGTGGTGTCTTTGTTTTATTCACTCCTCAATCAGGGTCCTGCATCGGTTTTTGCTGCTTCCAAGCACAGGTTCTGGCCCTGTGAATGGCGTTTCAGATGCTTGTCTCCTTTTTCATTTCCCGCTATTCACTGGTGACCTGGCACCCACATCAAAGTGACCTTGTTGCGTTTTGCCAGCTCCAGAAAGTCCTGGAGGCATTCCCAGACGAGTCTAGACTTTATCTATGTCGAGTTGAGGGCTTTGATGGCGCTCTGGCTCTCAGAGAGAATGTGGATGTGTTTTCTTTGGTAGCCACTTTCCAGGTTCTTCTGTATGCATGTCCTAATGGCATGTGTTTCAGCTTGAAATATCGTGGCGTGTTTGCCGAGAGTTATTATGCAGTCCCTTCTTGGCCTCACTCAAGGTGTTTCACTACGACCACGACAATGTTAGAGTTTATCGAAGTTTCTCTGCCAAATTTTCATCATTTGTTTCTTTGTTAAATCGTTTATCGTTCCATTTTTATTAATGGCCTAGTTTCTACTTGTCAAATGTCAAATAATGACAACTTCAAAAGTGTCAACTACCGAAATGGCGGGCTATTCGAAAACTCCTCCTATTGACAAACCCTTTACTTCGAAAAAAATTTTGTTGCCTTCAGATGAGATGACAGATTTGCACGGCCTGCTTCATTATATCCCTGCCAAAAATGTCTCATAGAAACTGACAGAAAATGTATGTATGAGAACTTATGAGATCCTAATTGGATATAGTGAAACCTCAAATCCGTATAAAACCATATACGATATTCATCAGTATTTAATGGTTGCTACAGATACACATTGCTTTAGTTCCTAATGGCATTTCCTAACGTAAATCATATACGTTTCTATAAGCTATTCCTACATTGAATGGTCCTTTTTCCTACGAGTTTTTATAAGACTCTATAGTTTAAAATATAGTTTTCACCCATAATACCTACCTGTTTCTAATGTGTTTTTACACATATCTCTTATACGTTTTTATGAGTTCTTATAAGAATCTATAGTTTTCAAATGTGCTTTTTACACATTAAACCTGCCGGTTTCTAAAGTGTTTTTGCACATGCTTCATATCCTTTTCAATGAGAATCTATAGTTTTCCAATGTGGTTTTCACACGTAATACTTACATGTTTCAGATCTGTTTGTACACAAAATTGATTTCTGCTGTATGTCTCTACGAGTTAATGAGGTTTTAAAATAAATGAGAATGTATAAGATTTCATAGCAGCCACAAGTTATAAGGATCTATAGTTCTCAAATTGTGTTTCTGATGGCAATTCAGAAAATTAGGACAATATGGTTTGCATATACTCCATTCACAATTATAAAATCACAACTCTGGCCATGGTTTCGTTTTCAGGAATTGGTGCACCTGATAAAAAATCTGTGCGCGTACAGAGAATATCTTTAATGACAAAACGGCGTTGCCAGTTTCTTTGTTTACATCGAAGTAAAAGTATCAAAGATATTTTGGCATGGGTACAAACGGCAAATTTGAATTGGACCAAAAATCGATTTATAAGCATAAATAAAGCAAAAGTAAGTACTAATCGCCTTTTTTACACTTGATAACGAAGTTTTTTTTAGGTATCTGGCCGTTTGGAAAGATTTCAAACGAAATTCCGGTCCCCCAGAAGTTTGGTTAGTTTCGGTATCGTTTTTGGTGCTCAAAATTTATTTGGAATGTGTAAATGGACAAAAAAGGCTTCCTTATACGATCTTCTCACGAAAGCGACCGAAAAATATGGTTCAGGTAGGATTTTCGAGGAATTATGAGGAAAGAACCTGCAGAATGAAATTGCACGATTTTCGTAAGTAAACGGGTTTTGGATGGCCATCATCGGTCTCTAAATGATTATTGTTGATCGTTTTCACGTTTCAGAAAAAAAAAACCACTTCGTATAAGCCCATCTTGAAGAAATTTGTGTATATAACATCCAACGGTAGGTATTTGCTCTTAATCGAAAGAATATATTATATCTAGTGCTACTTCTTTCAAAAGAGACACAAGCTTTTAATGCTGTGAGGGCCCTATAATGTGGAGGAGTTTGTGTCTTATTTTAGAACAGGTGAATGATAAATGTGAAGCATATGTTTGACCTATTCCATTTTATTTGTACAAATCTACTGTGGTTGTAATGTATGAATATTTTTTAAACTAATAAATTACTATACAGTCAGAATATTTTACTCCTTGTTCATAAGATCAAATAAATGAAATGTATATCTTCTATTCTTATTTTTATTAAGTTAGCTATTAAGGTTATGTTCCTAGAAAAAGTTCCTCTTGCATCAGAACTCCCTTCAACTATTTGGATTCCAATAGAGGGATATAATGTTCCATTATTCTTGATTCAACAATTGATGACGTCAAGTCTTGAACTTTCAGTTCAAGAGGATAATAAACATTAAATCTTCACAAGCATGCATATGAAAATTATGTGAAACCAATGCAATTTTCTTCCATGGCGGAAAATAATATATTTCAACAGTAATCTCTTGTACTTTTCATGCAAATAACTAGAAAAGGAATCCTTTCTATCAATTCATATAAACGTTAATTATTTTCGTCCAAAACACATCTTTTCCAATTCATTTATATTCCGAATAAATTCACATTCTGAGAAATACGCTAAGAATGTAGAAAGGGCAACATAGTGTTGACTTGGAACATAAAAATATTTTGAAAAACGTCATAACTTCGATACAGAGTGGAATGTGTCAAATTTCCAAGGCCAGAGTTGTGATTTTATAATTGTGAATGGAGTATATGCATCTTGTCACTCAAACCCTTCAACTCACGATCGAATTCGAACAGGTGCCCCCATTCCAACAACCTAACCCCCCCAGTCGTCTCCCCCAATTAATAACTCCCCGAAGATGACTCTCAACCCCGCACTCGCACCCCTTTCACCCCCCTTCCGATCAATCCCAGATTTCCGAAAGGATTAACTGGAAGCGAGCGAAAACTGAAAGTGAAATCGCAATTATTAGCAGGCCTCATCAGCCTCTAATTGTAAAGTTGGAAACAAAATCGCGCGTCGTAGCGAGTGGCTTAGTGGTGGAAACTGAGAGGGCCATTGATACCGGGAGAGGAACAATGGATGGAGAGAGCATCGTTTCCATTAGATATTATTGAAAAGTATGGTGCAATATCTCGAACGGGGAATATCTATGGAGGGTTGAATATCAAGTCTCGTTTGTGTATCTGTCAGTGTCAGATACAAGAGAGTTACAGGATCCTTACGGAGACTGTGTCACGGGGTGCCGCAAGAAAAGATCTCGATCAACTTCGGATGTTTCAAGCAATGTTCTATAAAGAGTTATGCTCCATTCATTTTTTTAAAGTATCCCTGTTGGCTAAAATTTAGGTTCATCAAGTTTTTTTACTTAAAACTGACGCAGGTTGGTACCTGTTGAATGTCAAATGATTCTCAGAAACGTTGCCAATTCTAATTTCTATTTACTCTCCTTCAACTTTGTAAATGGAATTAGTTCTTTTAAGGTTTAACTGTGACACAGGTAGTCTTACTATTACATTTTCATACTGGAGTATTTCGAGTTGTGCAAAAAGGTATTTGAATGTCTTCTGTAGGCTTATTCCTTGAGGATTTTGAAAAGTGGGGAATTCCATAAGATAAGATAAGTAACGATTTTATTTATACTGAATAGTGAATATGCAGTAACAGTCATTGTATACAACAAACGAGAAAACATATAAGAACAAACAGTCAAAAATGCAGGTAAACAAACTAACAGAGCCGAACTATGAGGTGGCAATGTCACTCGAAATCATTGTTTTGGTAATTACTATCCAAGAACTCTTGCATGCACCGGATAAAAGGCTCTCGATGACAATAATTTTCTCACTTTGAATTCGATTTTTTTTACTGATAAATCTATAATTTCCTTGGGTAATTTGTTGAAAAATTTTACTGCTGTGTAATTAGGAGACTTCTCGAAAGTAGAAGTCCTGTGGACAAAAGACCTTATTCAGTTACCATGTCTTGTTTCATAATTATAACAAGATGATATAGATTATAGATGATACTGTCTGTGAGTCTCTTAAGAAATTTCTGAAATGTAGAACTGCCGTAAAAATAAAAATTGATGGAGCAGTCAGCAAATCATTTGGTATGAAAAATGGTCTACCAGATGTCATACGATCAATATTGAAAATTAATCTGCTTATTCTCTTTTGCGCCAAGAAAATCCTTCTGAAGTCCACAGCATAAATAGATCCGTCTCTTCGTTTAAAAGTTCTGCTGTCGTGTTATTCGAGTACTGTTATTCTTTTTTCGAATGAACTATCACAAAGTAACGTACTATTCTCTCCATTATTTTTCAGTCAAATTTCAAAACTCTATTCCGAACAACAAAATAGCATAACCGAATCTCCTAACCATGTTCATATACGTGAAATATTTCCAGTATTAACAGAGAAAAAAGTTTCTCCAACATTCGCCAGGTCTTTGGAATTATTGAATGCACATAATATTTTCTCTAATTCATTATTTTCTCAAAGTAAATAAACATTTTGATGAATATGTAATTTCTACGACCTCTATGTAGAAAGGACAATGTCGCTAATTCATCTGACAGGAAAATGACTATAACCTAACATTTTCAAAATATACACGGTGAAATGTGTCAGAATTTCATGGCCAATCAGGATACATGGTAAAACTGAATGGAGTATAGTGTTAAAATCATATATCTAGTAATTCCTATATGGGCCATGAGCCAATCAAAACTGAAGCTGGGCTTTGGTAACCATCCAGATCTGCGCTTGTGCGGCAACATTGAGAATAAAAATATTTCCCTATTTCAGTATCGTAATGAGCTCATTACAGTTCTAAAAACAGTGCTGTAATGAATTCATTACAGCATCGTTTTTCGTTTTGTGGTTGTTGATGACTTCCGATCCTTTTGAATTTCAGCAGACGTCAATTAGGCAATCCATCGACCTGTCAAATATTTTTTTGAGGTTAGTTGGTGGTCAAACAAACCAAATTTAGCTTTGTTCATGTAGACATTAAAACCGTTTATTTGCTTGAAAAATTGTTTTATGTGGACATTTTTTTGATATTTCTAGTCAATCTTACTCTTAGGAATATCAGACCAGTGAAAATTATTTAAATTAAGTGCATTTTCAATAAAAAAATGCCATAAATGTGTGCCAAAGTTGGATGTGCAAGTCGTTCAAATTATGAGGATTTTCTTGAATATTTTGGAACACCCAGTGTGTGTAACTTGGTGTATTATACACATATTAAGTGACTTATCAGGAAACAAAAGGAAATTGGGTCAGCAGTCATTAAGACTTGACAATATCGAAGATAAGAAACTAAAGTGAATGTGTCTTCGTAGACACTGAAATAAGCAGTATTCAGTTAATTTAAAATGAAAAACCGATGAATATTTAAATTTATATCATATAAAAGGATAAAGAAGTTACAGGGACAGTGCTCTGATCAATATTCCTTCTCCAATACTTTCTCTTCAATCTCTTCGGGCTCCCAATACTAAAAGTTGTAATCATATGATTGAGTGAAATTTTCTTCGTCAGTGATACTTCAGGATACTTTTTGATATTAGAAATCATAAAAGCTCACTCATGAAATGCATAAGATAATAAAATTCCTCATAATTACTGCAAGCCAGCGACCTGTCAGAAAATTTATAGGTTATCTGGAGGCAGGGCGCCACGTGGTTTGGATTGCCTAATTTGGAAACGTCAATTTTCGTATTTCCTTACGTTCACACCAACTGCCAAGATAAAATATGAAAGTCACTAGGACTTATAATTTGAATTTTTTCATTGAATTTCACAAAATTTGAGTGAAATAGAGAAAATATCGTCTAATACTCGTTGCAGAATGCAATTCCAATACTCATGCGTTCGAAACCTCGCTCCTTCGTCGCACGTTTTCGAATTTCGCATTCGTATTGGAATAGGAGCCCATTCTGCAACTAGTTTTAGTAGTTTTAGAATATACTATTTTTTTAATTCTGTCTCTCTCCGACACATCGTATTATGTCGTGAAACGTATGTCATTCTTAACTTCATGTGAATAGTTTCGATCATAACCACACAATTTCATGTGAAATGTTTCAACCGCTTTATTCCGTTTTCTCCATTTCTCCAAGTCCTAAATATCATTGTTAACTCCTATTCATATTCTAAAATTAGACTGAAAGTATTCAAGTGACATATTTTCATTCTCGATATCTTTTTTCTTGTTGTCTTTCAGAATAAACATAACCTCTAAATTTCTAGCAATTTTTGCATTTCCAGTTAAAGCAAGCGTACAACTCTATCGTTACCAAAGATTTGGCTTCACTTCGAGACTGTGAAAAGCAGGGGTATAATCCATATTGATGTTATTAGATATATGGTTAAAATTGAGACAGTCAACGATGAAGCAGCTACTAACATAATAGGTATTCGTACTTGGAGCAAAATAATATGGTTTACTCACATCAAATTGTCCTTTGAAACGAAAATATTAAAAAATTCTTATGAATTTGAAAATCTTCAAACCGCAAAACACAATAAGTTCACAGTTCAATCGCTGTCACTGTCACTACATTATCATAGGTTAGTTACTGTACTGACTGACACTTTTCTTAAATCTCCCGCCAAATTAGTGTCGTAAAAGGCGCCAACATCACGAAATAAAAATTGAATAGAATAAAAATCGAACTTCTGCAACATAGAAAGAAGCAGAAATATTTGTAGAATCACCGTGTAAATATTCTCGACCTCGCTGATCCGGAGAACGTGATAATAGAGTGAACGACTTCGTTCAGGTAGTCACTCCTAGCCAGAATTTAACAAGCCCGGCTAGCTCAGTCGGTAGAGCATGAGACTCTTAATCTCAGGGTCGTGGGTTCGAGCCCCACGTTGGGCGAAAACTTTTTTTCCGAATACCTTCGTATACCATTTTGTATGTGGCTCGAACAATATAATGATGGGCATGATGATCATTACCTATAAGTATTATAAATTTTGAGCGCTCGTTACTCTTGAGGTAGGCGTTCAATGTAGTGTGTTTTTATCAAGTTGCATTTGTAAATGGTTTTACTTTGACAATTCCACTCTTTTCATTTTTAGCGAGGAAGTTTCCGTAGCAACGATCGTTTCATCCCGAAAAAATTTTCAAGCCGGCAAAACCATCATGTTGGTTTTTCAGCGACAAAATTTTTGGCGTTTCTCGAATTCATAGATAGCTTCGGAAATAAATATCATAGAGAGAACAGAGAACAAACAACGTTTAGTGGTTTAGTTAATCTATGATGATGAATTCTAATTTACCAAATAGCGCAATACGCGTCAAATGTGAACATATTACCCTATTTTCTCGTGGAATAGTCATGCCGAATTCCACTCGAGATGAAATTTAAGCAGGTAAAATTTCTCTCCTGTAATATTCAAGTTTGTTGCTTTTCGGAAATTTCGCTCATGACATTTTTTCCAAAATCACTCGCCTGACTCCAAAATCATTCGCGAAATTTCCGAGCAACAAACTTTCATATCACAATCGAGAAATTTTGCCGGCAAAATTCCATCTCTAGTGGTATAACATATGAGAAATAAAATTTTGTGGGTACACTCAAAAAGGATTGGAGTTCTTAATGAATAATTGAAATCGATTCATTTCGAAAGTGCATTTTTTCATTCAAAAATAGAAGAACATAACCCATCTCTTGCTTCTGTTTTATTTCAAACTAAAGACCCACGATTCATGAAAATAGTTCAACTTCCGATTAAAAGTGAATGTACCGATAATTTCTTTCAGAAAATCAACTTGAAAGGCGCAATTGGCAGAGAATGGCCAAATTCAAATATATGGCGGGAAAAAGTTCCTGTTTTACCCACAAATTCACTAATTTCATACTTCAGTGATTTTCGGATAGAGAGCGCCATTGTACATTTCATTCATAAGGACAGAGATATTCATAGAACTTATAGTGACAATGGAAGTTCTATGGAGATATTCCATAGAATGCACGGTGGCGCCTCTATCGGATTGGTTTTCCTACTCGTTTTGATCGGCGACCTTAAACGACGCAACATTTTGTCACGATATCAAACCCCCTCACCAATAATAAAGCACTAATTTGAAGTCAGGAGCTTTCACAACTGTCATTTTTTTGACAGCATCTGTCAATTTTTTTGACAACCCCTGTCAATTTTTTGACAGCATCTGCCATTACTTGGGCAGCTGTCAAAGAAATTGACAGAGGTTGTCAAACAGAGACGCTGGAGTATCTCTGTTATCAGTGTCATCACAGCTCCAAGGAATCTGAATCAGTCGCAAAACTGATATTTCGATCGTCACATTCAGAAGTATCCAGTTAACATGAAAATAAAGTCCGTGTCGACCGTGTCATTATTCTTCAGCATCCTTCGTCGCCAACTCAATACCACAAACACCCCTGTACGTCGTATTGATATCAACAAAAGTACGCCAAGTTTTCGCCAAACCACTTATCCCGCCATCGGAATTGGTAAATGATCGTCGATCCGCGGATCCATTAGTCAAATTAAAAACGGCAGACGACTGAAAGGAATCGTCTGTCAAAGAACGTTTTATGGAGATGAAGTTTCATATTTTTCGATTGTCTTTCGAGTTTTTGTGGCGAAAAACTCTCGGAGGGGGAAACGGTATTCGGTATCGGCTCGTATCGATTCCGTCAGATGAGCACGGCGTGAAATTTCTATTGAGCGACTGGTTTCTTCGTTGAAACTAGAGAGGTTTATACAGGGTGTCTCAAGTTCGAGTGCCTATTAGACGTTTCTGGAGAACTGGACATATTTGAAATCTGAAATTTGGGATTATGATATTGTTCGAAATTCTCTACAGACCTAAAATATTTTCAGAGCCAGAGCACTTCCGGTTATACAGGGAGTGAAAATAAATTTGCTCAAAAAAATTTTTTTTCAATGTTTTCGTTCCTGATATGATTGAGTATTCAGTGCTGAATACATTTCTGTTGAAACCATTGTATTCATTCGAATAGTTTTCAAAATATCGAAAAAAAACCTGAAGAAAAGTGAAGTATTCATAGTCAGTATTATGTTCATTTTTCTTATTCTGGACATCCTGAGTGTTAACCGTTTTCACAATGTCAAAGTAGAAGAATGTGGAAAGGTCATGCATCTTTTGAATTTCATAAATATCATCACAGGGTGTTTCAAATTTCGTGTCAAAAACTGTGATCCAAAATTGGCCATAACTTCTGTTTTTCAAATTAGAACCCTATTTTTTTATTATTGCGTTGGATTCTACGAAGAAAAATAATGATAGCACTATCAGATGCTCTTGCTCTTAAATTCCCGAGTTATTTGAGCTTTTCTGGATTCATGTCGTACGTAGAGTAAAATTCATCGAATCTAAACAGATTCGATGAATATTCTCATGAAACCATAGTAACAAGTAATAGTCAGAACTGTCACTTGTGAATTATTAATGGGATCATTTATCTTCTATGTTCACAGAATATTCTCATGCAACATATTCGATGAATATTTTTATGAAACCATTGAATAAAATCGAAAAGTAAAGATAAAACCTAAAATTAGACCTGTCACTTGGGAATTATTAATGGGAAAACTTATCTTCTATGATCACAGAATAGTCTTAAGTAAAGGATTAGATGAATTTGATTCTACGTACAACATGAATCCAGAAAAGCTCAAATAACTCGGGAATTTAAGAGCAAGAGCATCTGATAGTGCTATCATTATTTTTCTTCGTAGAATCCAACGCAATAATAAAAAAATAGGGTTCTAATTTGAAAAACAGAAGTTATGGCCAATTTTGGATCACAGTTTTTTACACGAAATTTGAAACACCCTGTGATGATATTTATGAAATTCAAAAGATGCATGACCTTTCCACATTCTTCTACTTTGACATTGTGAAAACGGTTAACACTCAGGATGTCCAGAATAAGAAAAATGAACATAATACTGACTATGAATACTTTACTTTTCTTCAGGTTTTTTTCGATATTTTGAAAACTATTCGAATGAATACAATGGTTTCAACAGAAATGTATTCAGCACTGAATACTCAATCATATCAGAAACGAAAACGTTGAAAAAAAATTTTTTGAGCAAATTTATTTTCACTCCCTGTATAACCGGAAGTGCTCTGGCTATGGAAATATTTTAGGTCTGTAGAGAATTTCGAACAAAATCATAATCCCAAATTTCAGATTCCAAATATGTCTAGTTCTCCAGAAACGTCTAATAGGCACTCGAACTTGAGACACCCTGTATGTAAACATTAAGGAGGATCTCTTACTATCGATGGACAAGACGAACAAGTTGAGAAAATGATATTTCGGCAAGATTTACATATGTTGGAAATTTTTTTCTCGGATCACCACCAAAGTTGCTAACTAATTCGAGGGCGTAGTTTAAGAATATGCAATCAGATATTTTCCATAAAATATAGTTTTCGAGTAATGATCATCAAAAAATACAAAAATTTCCGGAAAATTTCCACAAAATGTTGAAAATTTCCTGAAGTATCAAACCTAGGGAGGAACTAATTACAGATTAGTAACCTACGACCACGAATTATTGAATACAGTAACTTTGGTGGCTATCTGAGAATATAATATTTCGGCAAAATTCCCATATTTCGGAAAATAACGAGTATTTTTAGAATTTTTTTTTTAGATTGACACCAAAGTTGCTGGATTCACTAATTCGAGGGCGTAGATTAAGAATATGCCATCAGATATTTTCCATAAAATATAGTTTTCGAGTAATGATCATCAAAAAATACAAAAATTTCCGGAAAATTTCCACAAAATGTTGAAAATTGTATCAAACCTAGAGAGGAACTAATTACAGATTCGTCGTAATCTACGAGCTCGAATTATTGAATACAGTAACTTTGGTGGCTATCTGGGAACATGATATTTGGGCAAAATTCCCATATTTCGGGAAATAACGCGTATTTTTAGAAATTTTTTTTTCTCAGATCAACACCAAAGTTGCTGGATTCACTAATTCGAGGGCGTAGATTAAGATATGCAATCAGATATTTTTCATGAAGTGTAGTTTTCGAGTAAGGACCATCAAAGAATCCAAAAATTTTCGGAAATTTTCCACAAAAAGTTGAAAATTTCCTGAAGTATCAAACCTAGGAAGAAACTTCTACCAGATTCGTAATTTACGACCTCGAATTAGTTAATACAGTTAACTTTGGTGGTTATCTGAGAACATGATATTTCGGCTAAATTCCCATATTTCTGAAAATAACGCGTATTTTTAGAAATTTTTTTTTCTCGGATTAACACCAAAGTTGCTGGATTTACTGATTCGAGGGCGTAGACAGAAAATATGTAATCAGACATTTTTCATAAAATATAGTTTTCAAGTAATTACCACCAAAGAATCCAAAAATTTTCGGAAATTTTTCACAAAAAGTAGAAAATTTCCTGAAGTATCAAATCTAGGAAGGAACTGATTACAGATTCGTAACCTACGACCTCGAATTATTGAATACAGTAACTTTGGTGGCTTTCTGAGATAATGATATCCCAGCAAAATCTCCATACCGTTGTTGGAAAACTTCGCGTATTTTGAAAAAAATGAGAAATAAGGAGACCATAAATGAAGCTGATGCAATAAGTCTTCGACTTTTCTAATCCCCATTATGTGGCCAAGCCTTTACACGTCAGCCCCTTCGTCCAACGAATTTGATTAACACAACCTTCAAGCCTTTATATTTCCCCGCATATCAACCAGCTCGAAAACACCGAAACACCTCGGTGCAAACCGACCGAACCAACGGCATCAACAACCCCACATATAAAGCCATAAAACGTCAAATTTAAAGCCATATAAAACCGACCATTTTATTATTTAAGAAGAAACAGTAGCAATATCATAGATACAATCTGAAATATGCAAGCGGTACCGCCGACCGACAAGGAAAAAACAAACGCGAGTCGAAACAACTGACGAAAGGCAGAAGACCTCTTCCATCCTAGGCGGCGCTGATCCGATCAGCGGTTCGGAGTTTCGAGAAATAATAACTATAAAAGTTCGGAAATTATGACGGCAATTAATGGGAAATATGGGGAATATCTTACGGATGCATAGATCGGATATTAAAAGTTTCGACAGCGTTCTCTGCGTTCCCGAGGATGTTTATGTTTTTCGCTGTTTGGTTTGATGGGAATCTTCGGGAAAAGTTCGACTGGAACGGGAAGTTGTTGGGGAATGTTTAACGGTAACTGGCTGTTGGCGACTGGCTGAACAAAAATGCTGAAACGACGATTATCGTCTAGAACGCAGATGTATAACGTTGAAGACTCATGCTTCAAAGTGATAAAAGTGTTATAAACTTCTAGTATTTATAACATCGATAAATCAGATTCATCAATATAAATATCAACAACAGTCATGGATCCGACTCGGACTTGCCAAAAATCACCATCCAGGGAAACTAGCGTAGTTCCAATCCAATCAAAGCGCTTGTCGACCTAGGTTTCGATTTTGTTAGGTCCCTTCAGAACAACATAATCCAACTTCGAAGAAAATTTCGGCTTAAAACGAAACTAAAGATCGCATATTAATAGTAAAAGTGTACCTAAATTCTTATAAATTCGAAAAAAGAAAATTTTCGGGGTACGAAAAAAAGTACTAGTTTCGGAGGCTGCCCCTTTCTGTCTTATCTTATGGATGGAGATTTATCTTAAAAGCATGGAACGAGGACCCTGCACTTTCCTTATGGCAAAGGTTCTAATATTTTTGTATAATGTAATACTCGACCTACTGATAAAGAGTGTCCATGGCCCAAACTCAATCCTATGAGTAGTTTTCATGATACAGGGCGTTGAAGTTGAGAATTACACACTTTAACTACGCGCGTATCTCGAAACAAAACAGAATGAACTTTTTTTCTCATTTTACTCCATCCCAAGAGAGCAACCATATAGAGGAATATGACCGAAAATCGTTACGAATGCTGGGTTATCCAAAATTGAATGCATGCCCGATTTTGAAAGTATAAAATATGTCAGTTCCAGAGCGAGAACGTTGGCAAATTGAACTATTTTACTATATACAGGGTGAGTCTTTGACTTGTACATATATTCTAACTGTAGTTTATTCTCATCAAACGAACCACTTCTTTCCTATACCATTTTTCAAAATTCGGTTTGGTTTGGGAGATACAGGGTGTCGAAAATCCATGAAAAAAATACTTTTCTGTTTATATCTTCGGAACCGTTATTTCGAATGAACTGAATTTTGGTTGAGTTTTTACTCTATTCATGGTTCATATTCCTTAATCGAAACCTATTCAATATCTCTACTAGTACGCTGAAACACCATAAAACCACTTTAAAAAGATAAACGGTTCATATTTTCGAAAAAATCAATCATTTAAGAAACTAAAAGTATTCCTATTTTTTTCAATAAAACGCGTCGTTTACGAGTTATTTCCAATTTTACCCGGAGAAATTTGACGAAAAAATCATTAATTTCAAGAATAATATGAATGGGTCTCTGAATTGAATATCATCGAATATTATTCCTTCTCTGGTCTTTAAACGAGTTTACAATGTTGTCACAATATTTATCAACTTTGTCGAGATATTTCAATAATAAAATCCCACAAATGTGGGAGATAAAATCACAGACCAACAAGACAATCCACTTACCCAATCCCGCCAAATCAGCGACAATGTCCTTGAGAAATTGTGGGGTCTTGGTGGGAGAAAATCATACGAAGCGCGAAATTCAAATCGAAATAACATAACCCCTAACTGTCATTGGGAAACGATTCTTGTTTCTGTTTATCCGAATTAACTTATTTTAGAATTATTGATAACTGGCAATCAGATGGATTTGAATAATATTGTGCTCGAATAAATAATGAAAATGGATTTAATGATCTATGAGTTTATGTTAATTAAAACCTTTAATTCTGATGGGTTCTAACTTTAACTAAATTTTCGAAACAGCTGACCTTAAATCAAGATAATTGTACATTCCAGGTGAATGAGAAGATATTTCACATATTTAATACACCTCACCTAATGAGGATTGTGATAATGACTCCTGAAGTGGAATTTGAGACCTAAAAATTGCTACTAAGCTGTCAGATGCTCATATATACCGAACTGCATTTCAGAAGATGAAAGTTTAATATGCGACACAAATATTCAGTTCAACGGTGGTCTTTTGTATATGTTCGCAAATGTTAAGAATAATGTGTGGAAATACTAATCTTGCATTCAAAATATGGTCGGTTCTGCAATCACAACTTTCCAAACCGAAAGTATTCCTTGACCTTGACAATCCCTGAAAAGCTGTACAAGACCGAGGACGAGTCGAAAATTAAGAATCGAAGATAATTGTATGGATTCTCAACAAAAAAATCCTCCATTCGAGAATTTCCATTAGCAAAATATGAAAACAAAACATTGATATGACGTTTCACGTAATTGACATTTCATTTATTTCAATCTCGCATGGACACGAGAACTCATCGGTCTTATTCGGTTTTGTCTGCGCTCTGATTGGCCGCCTCCCGTTTTAATCGTTTTCCAAAGCAATCTAATGTAAAATCTGGCGGCTGAGACAAGGACAGAAAACACAACAAGGTTACAAAACACGCGACCAATAGCTGGGAACTAAATTGACAGAGTGCCAAGTCTTGTTGGTCTGTGATAAAATTGAACACCAAGGAGGATTTAATACGCACAGTTTCTATTGAAAATTCATAGTTACCGGTCCATATTGAAGTTAAATGTCGATGAAATACAAAATTCGGATATGAATGATGAATCTCGATACAAACTACTCATTAAATTGAAATTAATGAAAAATAATACGATACCTGATAATCTGTGGCGATGTTTCTATCTAAACAACATCCTCTTGGAATTTTTTAAACTCGACACGGTTGAAATTATATTAATTCACTTTTCACTCCATATAATAATCACATTAGAACAATAATTCACATAATGTATTCAGAACTTTACATAATGTTCACAGTTTGTTCAGAGACTCTGGTTTGTTATTGTTTATAGTTGGCCTCCAGAGTTCAGATAACCAATACATACTTCGGTTTTCGCTCTACGCATGCTTGGTTAAATTTGGCGGCAAAGTCGATTTATGATGGAAACGGCAGAATTCATAGATATTTATACCACGGTACACAAATGTATCGTGATTTATACTATGTTTCGTAAAAAATCCTCAACCTCAATGAAAATATCAGCAAGCTGACAACATCTTCTTGAAATGTCTGTGCAAAAATTCACAGAATCGATACAAATTAGATTAGGTTAGGCTGTTCAATAATAAATCTGAATGAAAAGTCTTTCGTCATGATATTGTTTGGGAATTTCGAGGAAAATATGAACAAGTTATTAGTGTTTACAAACTAATCTGCAGAGAATCGAAGAAGGAACTTATTTTGGTGGAATAAATGTGGCTTTTTAGTTGCAGATATAATCCGATGAAACTAACTGTTTTTGTTGAAATTATCGTGTTTGCCACATTTTTATTCCAATAAGGTTAGTACTTGAGTATTCCCTGAATGTATAAACTCAATTTCTATCGAGAAATATGAACTTTGAATCAATTCCGCTCTTATTCCTCTAGATATGGTTGCTTCCTGGGGATGGAATGAAATGTTTCTTGGGAAAAAATGGAGTTCATTCGATTCTGTTTCGAGATACGCGCGTAGTCAAAGTGGGAAATTCTCAACTTCAACGCCCTGTATCTCGAAAACTAGTCATATAATTGAGTTGGGGCCATGGACACTTTTGATCAGTAGGTCGAGTACTACATTATACCAAAATATTTGACGGAACGCCATTTGCCATAAGGAAAGTGCGGGGTCCTTTTTTTCCGAAAAATCCTTTTCAAGATTACCGGCTAAGATCCTTATCCCCTCCACCGTTCAATGCACCTCCTCGACTACTACACGAACCGTCGAACTATTTTAGTTTCAACACTTTCCAGTCCCCTCGGCTCCATAGCCTCGCCTCTCCGTGTCAATTTTCAGCATTCCACCCTGAGCATTACGCTGTTTATGGGGGTCAAATATTCCAATTTACCGACTCAGCCAGAATTTATTGTCTTATTTTCAGTGCTAAATATTCGGTCGATATGAACTCTTCCCGCGCGAACCGTATAATTTTATTGCCAATTTTTGGGATATTCATAACGTCTCCTGAGACTATATTATGTGGAGAAACATCGAGAGCACTGGAGAAGCGTCTTTATTAGAAATTGGTCCATTTGAATATTGGGCGTCTGATAGGGATTCTGGGGGGGTTGAATTCGGGATTGCCCAATTGCCACGTTGACGAAACAGTGGAAAAAGGGTGTATACTCCATTCACTTTTATTTAATCACATAGGAGGTCATGGTTTCGTTTTCAGGAGTTGGTGCACCTGATGAAAAGCACAGAACATATTATGAAAAGTCAGTGCGCGCACAGAAAATATCGTTAATGACAAAACGACGTTGCCAGTTTCTTCGTTCACATCAAGATCAAAGTAAAAGTATCAAAGATGTTCCACATTTTGTTAGGTTTACAAATTGTTCGCAGATTTTTGGTATTTAATCGATATTTGCAGGTGAGTTTTTGGTCGAATATCCAAGACTAACGTATGTTTATTGTTTTTAGCACCAGTTTGGAGCGTGAGGACGATTTTCAAGACCAGGACGAATGTTTACATTTCGAGGTTGAAGGGGTACACGGAAATTTCGTTGAAAAAGCTGTTATTTGGACAGATATCGCAGTGGATGGATCGGATGGAGCCTCGGGAGGTCGATTAGGATGATATTTTTCAGGTTTTCTAAGATATTTGGCGATATCTGATCAGATTTGCAAAAGTTAGGTATCTCACTAATGATGTGGAACTTAGACCTAATTTCCCTATAAGAAACGCCTTTCAAAGGTCGAGATGGTAAAAAATGTATTCTTTAGATGTTGTTTGAACAAACGCAGCCGAGTTTTATATCCCAACATTGATTTTAAGAAAGTTATCAACAAAATAAAATTGACATTATTCTTGATTCTTGTAATTACCCATCAATTCATCTTATATCTTTGGGTTGATTTTTTTTTAATGAATTCTTGATTAGAATAAAAAATTGATGTCGTCAAGTCTTGAACTTTCAGTTCAAGAGGATAATAAACATTAAATCTTCACAAGAATGCATATGAAAATTATGTGAAAGCAATGCAATTTTCTTCCATGGCGAAAAATAATATATTTCAACAGTGATCTCTTGTACTTTTTATGCAAATAACTAGAAAAGGACTCCTTTCTATCAATTCATATAAACGTTAATTATTTTCGTCCATCACATCTTTTCCAATTCATTCATTTTCCGAATAAATTCACATTCTGAAAAATATGCTAAGAATGTAGAAAGGGCAACATAGTGTTGTCTTGGAACATAAAAATATTTTGAAAAACGTCATAACTTCCATACAGAGTGGAATGTGTCAGATTTCCAAGGCCAGAGTTGTGATTTTATAATTGTGAATGGAGTATATGTATAGACTGAAATAATGACAGCCAATTGGACAGATGTAGCTTCAACAATATGGTCGCCATCAACTGTCAAAGTCCAAATTGGAAAAACCTTTATATTGCATAGGTTTTTAATTATCTCAAGAATCTACAGTTGCAAAAATATGGTCACCCTGTACACCCTTCGTCAAAAAACTGGGCCCCCTATAACTCTCAACTTGTTGAATGTAACATGACAGTTTGTTGTTTGTGGAATCTTCATTATCTTATCACTTGAATGAAATCGATAAACCAGCAAAAAAAGTTTCTTGTTCGAGAGAGTACAAGTATATTCTAAGTTAATCAGTTTTCAGCGAGTAACGAGAGTTGTAATATTGAGAATATTCCTTGGACAATGCAGGGACATCCAATTTCCCAGTTTGACCCGACAAAACAGTAGCCCTACATCAAGAAGCTTCGTCGTACCACCAGTTTAGGGAAACGCCAAAGCAACTCATTTTCGTTTGAAAATAATTCGATAGACTTACGAGGATGTATTGATATCTAGTTAGCCTAGACCAGTTCCATGCCCAAACAAAATATTGCGACACCATATCAACGAACAATAACTTATCAGAAGTGTTATTGTAGAGCTCGACGTCAAAAAAGTAAATCAGAGTTAAGCAATAAATTAAAAAAAAAGATGTCTACCGAAATTGTAAAAATCGAAAAATTGGAGTATCGAGCCATTATCAAGTACCTGTATTTAAAAGGGTTAAGTGGTAAGCAGATTTACGAAGATGCTTAAAACTTTTGGTGATCAATGTCCTTTGTATGCGACCGTGGAAAATTGGACTGCAAGCTTCGAAAGAGGTAAATTTTCCATTGAAGATGATGACCGATCGGGAAGGCCAGTTTCTGTGTCACTCCCCGAAAATATCGATGCAGTTCATGACATGATATTATCAGACCGTCGAATTGGGCTAAAACGGATATCTGAAGCACTGTAGATTCCATCCGAACGCGTTCATCATATATAGTTCACGTCAATTTGGACATGAGAAAAATTTGTGCAAAATGGATCCCCAAATGTTTGAATGTTGACCAAAAGCGTGCAAGGGTAGAAGCATCGCGTTCCATCTGTGCTCGATTTGAAAACGATGTAGATTCCTTAAACCGAATTGTTACTATGGATGAGACTTGGGTACATTTCTACGATCTAGAAAAAAAAGCAACAATCGATGGAATGGCGACACTCTGGTTCTCCAAGACCTAAGAAGTTTCGTGTTCAAAAATCTGCTGGAAAAGTTCTTACTTCAATTTTATGGGATTGCCATGGAGTAATCATAATTGATTTTTTGGATAAGGGTAGAACAATCACTGGAGAAAAGACACGGAAAGCTATCCAAAGGTATTTTGTTTTTACAGGACAACGCCCCAGTACACAAATCTCATGTCGCCATGTGAAAAATTCGTGATTTAGGGTTAGAATAACTAGAACACCCCCCTTATTCACCAGATTTGGCTCCGTCCGACTATCATCTCTTTCCTCAAGTGAAAAAAAGTTTGAAAGGTCGTGAATTTTCTTCCAACGAGGAGGTAATAAAAGCTGTGGAGGACTAGTTTGCAGAGCAAGAAGAAACATTATTTTTGAAAGGTCTAGAGACGTTGCAAGTTCGCTGTGATAAATGTATTCAATTAAGAGGTGAATATGTTGAGTAATAATAGTATATTATTTCATTAAGAGGAGAAGTGTCACTTTTCGTGGCGAGCTTGAGTTTATCCGCCGAACGGAGTGGGGCGGATAATTGAAAGCGAGCCACGAAAAGTCACTTCTTCTCCGAATGAAATATGCTATTTTATTTCCAAACGTTTTCAAATCCATGAAAATTGTACATTTAATGTAACTTTTTCTACAAACGTCAAAAAATGATAAGGTTCGCGCATAGACAACAATATGCGAAGTGACCCTTTTTTTCATTTTCCTTCGTTACCATGACACCGTGCGCGAAGTAGTGTGCGAAATACTTACTTCGAACACTGCATGTAAACAATAGGGATGGAATTTTTATATTTCAACCTTTATGTACCTCAATCAAGCAGAAATCTAAGAAATCATTTATTTATTAATGTATAACAATAATTAATGCTTTCAAATTGTGAGAAAATTTAACACTACCTAATTTTATCTATTATTTACAATGTTAACATTTATGGTGCAGCCAGTGCACGAACGTTTGTAGAAAAAATTTTGTTTGCATCTCATACGCGAAATACTTTGGTGATCTCGACTATTTTCTTAACTCGGCTGCGCCTCGTTAAAAAAATCAGTTCTCGATCACCAAAGTAGCATTTCGCGCACTAGATACAAAAATAACTATTATCTAATAAAAATGACGTTTGAATTGGAAGTTTTTGTATTCTATGCATCTATGTTCATGGTAACCAAGTAATCTTTTTCTTAGCAACCACCTTTCCTGCCGCGCCGGAGGGAAAAGTAAATATTTCTCCGCCTAGGCTGAGAAATAGAACTTTTCGATCATCCTGTCAGTCGAGAACTGACGTTGTTATCGTACGTTTGGAAATAATAGTAAATTATTTCATTAGGAGGAGAAGTGTCACTTTTCGTGGCGAGCTTGAGTTTATCCGCCGAACGAAGTGAGGCGGATAATTGAAAGCGAGCCACGAAAAGTCACTTCTTCTCCGAATGAAATATGCTATTTTATTTCCAAACGTTTTCAAATTCATGAAAATTGTACATTTAATGTAACTTTATCAAATAAAAATGACGTTTGAATTGGAAGTTTTCGTGTTCTATGCATCTATGTTCATGGTAACCAAGTCATCTTTTTCGTAGCAACACTTTTCCTGCCGCCGGCGCCGGAGGGAAAAGTAAATATTTCTCCGCCTAGGCGGAGAAATAGAACTTTTCGATTATCCAGTCAGGCGAGAACTGACGTTGTTATCGTACGTTTGGAAATAAAATATTTTTACATTGAATTTTGTTTGGTTCTATAGTAGGTTAAGAATTTTTCAATATATCCTCGTATGTCCCCCTCCGAAAAAAATTGACCTGTTGCGGAATTTTCTCCGGAAACATCCTTGTCGAAACATAATTGTCCTGGCAAGTTTTCAAATTGTCAGCCTGTATAGCGACCCTGCATCATATCCCATTCTTATGTGACAATCGTGGAACGAAAATGAGTAGGAATATCCTGAATACTCTCAGTAACAAATGCAACGCCAATATAAAGAATAATTCCAGTCTTTCAGAAAAAATGGAGATAGAACCCGATTCAATGCGAGAATTATACGGTTATCGTCCGAAAATCGACAAAGGATCCGGAGCTGAAATCACGAAATTATAATAATGGAATGCCGGAGTCATAACATGATCTTATAAATAAATAACGTTTTCATTAAATCAGAACCATATGGCTCTTAAACTACCGTCCATAAATCCAGATATATAATGAGAATTTATGTGTATGTTAAACTGTTCCCATCCATTTTTTCTTCTGAATGCCATCCACAATGGCCGCGAGCTCAAATAATAAAACCAACAAAGCTTGTCAACATATACAAGATGGATTTCTTTCGAGAAAATCGTACAGTCGACCAATTCGGTGGAGACGAGTTTTAGAGACAGGAGGAAATCGAGTTCTTGTTTGGTTGGAATGGCTTTGAGGAAGAAATCAACTGAAGTAGTTCTGATATACAGAGTGAAACAGTGGAGCGATCCAGTTCAGAACATTTTCCTTTCGAAATCAATCGGAACATGATAGTCTGAGAATTTTTAAAAGAAATAATCTGCTCCACATGAGTTAGGGATATTGACTCAAATTGCAAAAAATATAGTTTAAATAAGATTTTTGTGATGAAAATTCATATTAATATGATTTCGAGTTGCAAATTAATTTAAGCCTGTAGGTCTGCAGCGTATACAGGGTGGTTGAGAAAAATGGAATAAAATAACGAAATTTTATTCCCAGCGAATTCAAGCATTTTAAGACTATCAATATAATGTATGGCCTCCACGGGCATCAATAACAGCTTCACATCTTCATTGCATACTAAACACGAGGTTTTTGAACATTTCTTGAGGAATTTGGTCTCCTAAACGGGGCAGAAGCTCTCTCAGATCATTTAAGGATTCTGGGGTAGGTTGATGATTTTCTAATCTTCTTAGGAGCATATCCCATGCATGTTCTATATCTATGCAATTCAAATCTGGTGAGTGCAGAGGTATTGGTTAATGTGGAATGCCAAGCTCCTCTTGCGCGCATTCTCAACTATGGCTGCACGGTGCGGTTTAGCGTTATCGTCCAGAAATTGAAAAGTTTTACCAATAGCAGCGTGGCACAACATTGAAAATGACATGCTCCCTATAGTGTAAGGCGGTCATGTTCCCAGGACAAATGTGCAGATCTGTGCGCCCGTTGAAACATATCCCGGCCCATACCATAACACTAACCCCTCGGAATGGATGGACTTCTTGGACATAGCGACGATTACGGGGTATGCGTGGGATTGCCCATACCCTTATTCCTCGAGAATCTGAAAATCGTCCATATCTGGATTCATCAGTGAAATTGATATGTTGCCTTGCCCATTCCAGAGGCAAACATTAAAACATGGAGGAACAATAATACTGGTAAATTCCCAAATAGTCTGGTCAGAGTGTCCGATCATTGAGGATATCAGGAAAAAATCCATAGATGTACATTGCGAGCTGTCAGCGGTTAAGCTTCTTGAAAGGTTTCATCAGTATATGCTTCTCATCACCATCAAGAAACTTTGAAACTTTGAAATGCCAGTCGCTTCTGGTCACGTGTTAATGAAACTCCTCTTAATGGACGTCTAGAACCTAGATTCTCCTCTCTCAAACGTCGTCTGATGGTTTCGATGGAAACTTGGACCCCATCTGCATTTTGAAAAGTATTCCGTAGCATTCTACACGTATAGATGTAGGGTTTCTTCTCGCCGAAACGGTGACGAAACATTCCTGAGCAGGTGTTGTTTTTCGTCGCCCACGAAGCCTTGATCTTTCCAACACGGAACCTGTCTCCCTGAACCTATTGCAAAGTCGAGATATCACACTTAGGCTGACTTGGAGCCTTTCCGCTACAAGCTACAACAACCTGAGTTAGACCACCCTGTAGCATTCCGATAGTCCTATTAGCCTCAGCGTTTGTTAATTTACGTCCTGGCATTTTCAGAAAACTCGTTTCAAATCGAAGCCGTTGATAAACTGACTTCATTTCAAAATAAGAACATTCATGAAGCATATGCAAAGAACCAAACTTTAGAAAAAAGGCGACCAGATTGACGAAATATCTCATACTGATTTTTATTGGATCGATTTAAGTTGTTATTGAGTTTTAAATGATTTTACAGCGATTTTCTCGAAGATTACTTACTTTTAAAGACGGTTGAATACGATATCCCTAACTCTTGTGGAGCAGTATATATCCCTAGTTGATTTTATTGAAGCAGAACACGGTGGCGACGATATTATGTTCTGGCCAGACCTTGCGTCCAGGCACTATGCAAGAGAAACTCAAGGTGGGCTAGCCGATCAAAACATACTATTTGTTCAATACCCCTAACCTTCCACAGGCTCCACCCTAGAAGATTTTTGGCTCTGTGGAAGATAATGGCCCTCTTCATTTAATTCGAATCGATAGTTTTGAGTGTACTTCAAATTCCAAATGCAATTTGGGCAAAATTATAGATTATAGAGCTTTCTCAAATATCATAAATCCTAAAAAGTTTAGTTTCACTCAGAGGAATCCTTTGAAATCCCCAGAACCGACAGAAAAGTCCAAATTTTCCACATAGAAGAGCACCATCAAAATGGACCAAATGTTTACTTTTCTTAGCTTCCTTCACCTGCTCCAATCGGTCTCAGGTGGCTTGAATATGGTCCACTGTCTCGAACCAGACCCAGTCTCGTTCGTCATATTTGTCCATAGACATAAATCATACCAGTCTCGAGTTTACGCAGTCGAGATAAAAGAACGCACAGGTAACAAGATTTTATTGCCTAATATTATTAAATCGTTATTTTATTAATTTATGCAGATAAAGCCTACGTAACAATGTGACTTTATCGTTTCTTTGTGTTTGTCTGAATTGTTTGAATGCATAAGAAACCATTACCGGGCATATAATGAAGGATATGTCTTGGTTTCAGGGCCGAAGTTGTTCGAGGAAGATAATATTCGTTATTTGTGCTTTGGCAATGAAAAATAAGGTCAATGTACACGCTTTTCGTCTATCGCTGCCATAGCATAACAGAGTCTCACAAGGGAACCTAATTCTGTGCTGGTTAATTGATTTCGGACTATTCAATCGCATCCTTGAGTGATCAGAAACATTACCATAGTTTTGGGTGTTCTTTTAAAGTGTTAGAACTGTTTTCCTGGCTTCCAAAGCGTCTATTGTTTATGGTTTATCAGCATTTACCAATGATTTGACATAACCCCGAAGAAAATAATTCATTGGACCATTTCTCGAAATAATGTTATCACTTAATATTTGTTCCAATAAATCAGTTGTTACGGTAGCAGCATGAGGAGCAACAACATCTTGTTGGAACCAAAACACTTCTGGGTCGATACCATGCGAATTTTTAAACAAATTATCATTGATTTTCGATCTGTAACGAGCACCATTCACTGTAACATTAGCTTCAGCATCGTTTTCACAGAAACATGGGTGGATGATGCCTCCAGCGTGTAAAGCACAATAACAGTGCATTTTCAGGATGCAATGAAACCTGCAGAACTTCTTGAGAATTGTTTTCACTCCATAAACTCCAATTTTGCTTGTTTATGTAGCCGTTCAACCAGAAATGAGCTTCATCACCAAACACAATTCTTCGATAAAAAAAGTGGATCAACTTCAATCTGTTCTAGGGCCCAATCAGCAGACAAACGATGCTTATTGTGGTCAAGTGGCTCTAGTTCCTGAACCAGTTGGATCTTGTATGGTTGTAGACCAAGATCGTTACGCAAAATTTTTCATGTGCTGGATGCATAGAGTTCAACTTGTTGTGAACTTCGACGAATAGACATATCTGGATCTTTATTGACACTATCACATTCAGCAGCCAAATTTTCTTCTGTACGTACGAATGTTGTCCTAAATCTATCGATAGTTCGACGAATAAGCTGCTCTGATGAAAGATGTAAACCATAAATTTCACTAAGTGCTCTATAAGTTTGGCGAATAGAACACTGATTTTGAAAATGAATTTTAACAATAGGTAAATGTTGCTGCGGCGCGAGACTTTCCATGATCATTTGTCAATGTTTACTGAACAGAAATGTCAAAACAACATGGCTTCTACCTTCTGTCAAATTACAATTATCCCTATCGAAAACTCTCTTACTCTAAAAAAATACCCCTGAAAGATTAAGATCACTTCCAAGGGCATTATTGGAAAGTAAAACAGGATACTTGAAGAGTTTTCTAAGCTGCCTATGGCTAGCAGAGGTGAATGTTATAAGCTTTGTGATAGTTTCATATTTAATTTAGATACAGCACGAATAAAATATTTAACAGTGTTCAAAAGTCCAGACAACTGTTTAAACAAGAGAAGAGTGTTTTGAAAATGAAATGAAAAAATCAGAAATTGCTGTGAATGATATTTTCATTTTGTCTGCTTGGAAAAGTGAATGTATTGATAAAATCTGCTTCTTCATTTGCGACTGTTCAAAGGTTTGAAACGATGTTTCACAAGATATTATATTTGTTTCGACGCGAGACTGAAATCGGACTCGAGTCTACTAACTAATGACGTTGAAAATTTCATAACTTTGGGCCGATACAACACTGCGCATTCCGGCCTGTACAAATTATTATTGCACGTTCGTGGTTCAGAAAAAAATCAACATTATAAACTGGGCAGGAAAAGATGTTTATCACTTTTATATATTATTTATCAAGATCCCTGTCATGCTTTATTATTTGACTTATCTGTCTTATTTATTGTATTTCATTCAAGAAGGCATACGATCTTTCTCGAAACATAAAACGCTCATTATTAAATGGAACAAGGCGAATAGATCCGAGGAAAACAGAGTTGTTCAATGGCAAATATGTGTTCATCTCGTCAACTCAAAAGACTTTTATCATGAATGGAACGAGTTTGTATAGAGTAACTATTATGTACGAGGATGTATTGATATCTATTTAGCCTAGACCAGTTCCATGCATAAACAAAATATTGCGATACCATATCAACGAACAATAACTTATTAGAAGTGTCAGTGTGGAGTTCGACGTCAAAAAAGTAAACCAGAGTTACGCCATAAAAAAAAAAAAGATTCTACTGAAATTGTAAAAATCAAAAAATTGGAGTATCGAGCCATCATCAAGAGCATGTATTAAAAGGGTTAAGAGGTAAGCAGATTTACGAAGATATGCTCAATACCCTTGGTGATGATCAATGTCCTTCGTATGCGACCGTGAAAAAATTGGACTGCAAGCTTCAAAAGAGGTAAATTTTCCATTGAAGATGATGAACGATCCAGAAGGCCAAGTTCTGTGTCAGTCCCGAAAATATCGATGCAGTTCATGACATGATTTTATCAGACCGTCGAATTGGGCTAAAACGGATATCTGGAGCACTGAGGATTTCATACGAATGCGTTCCTCATATAGTTCACGTCAATTTGGACATGAGAAAAATTTCTGCAAAATGGATCCCCAAATGTTTGAATGGTGACCAAAAGCGTGCAAGGATAGAAGCATCGCGTTCGATCTGTGCTCGATTTGAAAACGATGTAGACTTCTTAAATCGAATTGTTACTATATGGATGAGACTTGGGTACATTTCTACGATCCAGAAACAAAGCAACAATCGATGGAATGGCGCAAGGGCAGATTTACGGGGGGGGGGGGGGTAATGGGGGTAACTCTGTCCGACTATCATCCTATCATCTCTGGTTTGCAGAGCAAGAAGAAACATTTTTTTTTTGAAAGGTCTAGAGACGTTGCAGATTCGCTGTAAAAAATGTATTCAAATAAGAAGAAAATATGTTGAGTAATAAAATATTTTGACGTTGAAATTTTGTTTGGTTCTATAGTAGGCTAAGAATTTTTCAATGTACCCTCGTATCTCTCATTCCTATTGATCGATGTGAATTAAATTATCACACAACCTATGTGTGGTGTGGTTTTTCCTCATATTCACAATCTCTTCTGAATTAATGTCTCTGAACAAGCAAAGCAAGCTGTATAAACTGCTTGTCCTATTGTTCCGATCACCTTTAAAGATTCCATCACCGCCCACACACACGTTGCATTCTAGAATCCTTGTCCCAATCAGAAGTATCGCAATAAAAATCACCGTCCACCATTCTGATTCACTCGACATACCTATACGTCGTTCGCACCTTACATTTCAATGAGGCGGCCTTTTTGTAGTGAGCCATGGAACTGTTTTAGATGCGGAACGTGCGGCCATGTTGATCACTTTATTGCATTACGACAAGGTCCGATTTTTTTCTGTGGGAAATATACGAGGATGATTGACGGGAAGGTATCGGTCATGGGAGTTGAGAAATATGAGATACAGGCTGATTTCATCGGGGTACTTATGGGTATTTATAACCTATATTTTTTCACTATTATTGGTGGAAAGACTCGAAATGAAGGAATTTGTTCAATCTATTGTTTGGATAGTGTTTCTAGATAGATGCGGTTTCGAACGTCGAAAAAGATCTAGATCGAAGACCATAGAAAGAGGAGACACAGCATCTCATTCATGAATTCCAGAATTGGTGAAGACAAAGTTAGGTCAGTTTTGAAAGAGTGGGGAGGAGATGGAATAAATGATAGCAATATCATTAGATACTGCAGTGGCAACATTGGAGAATTTTACTTTGAGAGGTCCAGTGGCATGGTGTTATAGGTATTGAAGAATGAAAATGAAATTACAAGTGAATTAACTCTTTTTGACGAATTGTATTGAAATAGATTCTGAGGTAAACAGAGTCAGCAAAATTCAGAATTGATGTTTCTCCTCTCCATACCAGAAGAGAATCTTAAAATTGAAATTCTAAAAACTGAAGAATCGAAGCCACTGTTATTTAGATTGAGAAGAGTAGAGCATTCCTATGTAAACTCAAATTAGGATTCAAACAAGACACTTACGAACCGTTTCTTCAACGTATTTTGCTAATAATATTGAGAAATTAATCCAAATCTCACTGTTCATACGCGATATCGTGGTGACAGCACTGTTCAAAACACTTAATTAGAAAAGCGGAACGAATTTATTGAATGAACTGGCCACAGATTCAGAAAACGATGTTGCCATAACGTGCCTATTCATTATTTGAGGCAAAAAAAGCCGAGCCTTTTCGTGAACATTACGATACTTCAGTATGTAATGTGAAGAATGCACAATATTTGTAGAAACATTTGACATTCACGGACAAATGAAATAAATGAATTTCTATCTGAAGAACTTCTCGTTTCGATTGAGACTTTATTCATAAGAAAATTCGAAGATCATCACAACGCGCTGCAAAAATGTCTACTTCATTTTGATTCCGTAGTAGTTCAGTTACTTAGTTTAGTTCTGATGATTTTGAAAATTGGCTTCACATTTATCATCGAAAAGTGCGTCTCCTCTTTCTAAAGTCTAAGATCTAGCTCAAAATTAATGTTTTGCTTATTTTTTTCTGTTTTTGAAGTTCAACCGAACGTGGTGTGAAAAAAATATGGCCACATTAGTGGCAAATTAAGAGAAAGCATGCCTGTTTCATTCAGATTACGATATTTTATTGATCACTGTTGTTCCATAATTTAATACAAAATAAATCCACACCAGAATGCGTTTAGAGCTTCTTTTTTCTTATAAAGGGGCTAAAATACACTGGTACCTGTGATTGAAATGAACATGATTCCTATACTCCAGTCACTTGTATAAAGTATCCCGGTTGGCCATGATTTAGGTCAAATAATTCTGAGAGACGTTGCCAATGCTATTTTCTATTCCTTTTTTTCAACACAGGATTCGTAGTACTACTACATTTTATACTAGACTATTTACAATTGTGCAGAAAAGGATTTAAATGTCTTCTTTAGGCTTATTTCTTGAGAATTTTGGAAAGTGGGAAATTCTATGGGTCCGTCTGTTCGTTTAGAAGTTTTTCTGTCGCGTTATAGTTATAGTTATAGTGAAAAGGGGTTACAGTCCACTGCGACCTCAAGGTCTATTGTGCCCCCTGACTGAGCTGTCATCATCGCGCCTCCTACAGCTCGCCCTCCAGTTCCAGAGATTTGATGAAATCCAGTATCTGGGACGGCTTCAAGGAGGATAACTCCGCACTTCTACAAGTTTCTTGTCCAAAGCTATCTTTCCTTTGGCTTACAATGGCATAGCATTCCGTAACCAGGTGAATAGGAGTTTCTTCCTCCTCCCCACAGAATCTACACTCATCAGTGTCCGATAAACCCATTCTCAACAGATGCTTCTTTAGGCGACAATGTCCTGTGAGAAAGCCAGTGAGTAGGTGAAGTTGGTTTTTACTGAGATCCAGATATTTTTTGGATCTAGCAGTTTCAAAGTTCCGGAGGAACTTTTTGGAGTGATCCATTCCTGGGAGATTCCGCCAGAGTTTTTCTCTTTCGGTTTTCTCCTTCAGCATAAATTCCTTCTTATAGGTGCATTTTCCTATACCACAGAAGGGTTCTGGGCCAGTGAGTGGCGTCTGTGCGCCCTTTCTGGCCAGTTTATTGGCCTCTTCGTTTCCTACGATTCCCGAATGACCGGGAACCCAGATTAAAAAGACCTTATTCTTCCGATTTTTGATTTCCGCAAAGGAAAATAGCATAACTGAGAATCTTCCAACCATGTATACAGGGTGAGTCTTTGACTTGTACAGATATTTTAACTGAAGATTCTTGAGGTCAAAAGAAAACCTTCTTTTCATTTTCCATTTTTCCGAATTCGGCTCTGTTAAAAAGATATGGCCATTTGAAAAAAAAATTGTGCTAATTACGTCTCTGAAATGATACTATGGAATTGATTCAAACTTCATATTTCTCCATAGAAATTGAGTTTATACATTTAGGGAATACTCAAGTACTAACCTTATTGGAATAAAAATGTTGCAAACACGATAATTTCAACACAAACAGTTAGTTTCATCGGATTATATCTGCAACTAAAAAGCCATATTAGTTTCACAAAAATAAGTTCCTTCTTCGATTTTTCTTCAGATTAGTTTGTAAACACTAATAACTTGTTCATATTTTCCTCGAAATTCCCAAACAATATCATGAAGAAAAACTTTTCATTCAGATTTATTACTAAACAACCTAACCTGATCTAATTTGTATCGATTCTGTGAATTTTTGCACAGAAATTTTAAGAAGATGTTGTCAGCTTGCTGATATTTTCATTGAGGTTAAGGATTTTTTACGAAACATAGTACATAAATCACGATACATTTGTGTACCGTGGTATAAATATCTATGAATTCTGCCGTTTCCATCATAAATCGACTTTGCCGCCAAATTTTACCACGCATGCCTAGAGCGAAAACCGAAGTTTTGGTTATCTGGAGGAGTGGAGGCCAACTATAAACAATAACAAACCAGAGTGTCTGAACAAACTGTTGTAAACATTATGTGAAGTTCTGAATACATTCAGTGAATTATTGTTCTAATGTGATTATTATGTGAAGTGAACTAATATAATTTCAACCGTGTCGAGTTTATAAAATTCCAAGAGGATTTTGTTTAGATAGAAACATCGCCACAGATTATCAGGTATCGTATTATTTTTCATTAATTTCAATTTAATAAGTAGTTTGTATCGAGATTCATCATTCATATCCGAATTTTGAATTTCATCGACATTTAACTTCAATATGGACCGGTAACTATGAATTTTCAATAGAAACTGTGCGTATTAAATCCTCCTTGGTGTTCAATTTATCTCGACAAAGTTGATAAATATTGTGACAACATTTTAAACTCGTTTAAAGATCAGAGAAGGAATAATATTCGATGTTATTCAATTCAGAGACGCATTCAGATTATTCTTGAAATTAATGATTTTTTCGTCAAATTTTTCCGGGTAAAATTGGAAATAACTCGAAAACGATGCGTTTTATTGAAAAAAATAGGAATACTTTTAGTTTTTTAAATGATTGATTCTTTCGAAAATATGAACCGTTTATCTTTTTAAAGTGGTTTTATGGTGTTTTAGCGTGTATTGATGAGTCGACTACCCTGTAACTTTTATACTAGTAAAGATATTGAATAGGTTTCGATTGAGGAATATGCACCATGAATAGAGTAAAAACTCAACCAAAATTCAGTTCATTCGAAATAACGGTTCCGAAGATATAAACAGAAAAGTGTTTTTTTCATGGATTTTCGACACCCTGTATCTCCCAAACCAAACCGAATTTTGAAAAATGGTATGGGAAAAAAGTGTTTCGTTTGATGAGAGGAATCTACAGTTAAAATATATGTACAAGTCAAAGACTCACCCTGCATAGAAAAAATTGGTGATTCATCGAGAGGTTACAGCATAGCAGAAAGTATCCACTCCAATTTTCAAGGAGTGTATATCATTTTGCGACTAACGAAATGCGCAATCATCATTTCGACAAACCCGTATCTCAGAAAACCTTCAAGGACCCAATTAAAACCGCCCGAAATCAATTCACCCCCACACCTCTCCTCCAAAACCGATCCTTCCCCCGTCGGGGTAGATCCTCCTGTGGAGTAAGTCAAAGTCCGTCTGATTACAAATAATCCCTCGGGAGCCGTGAAATTATGAGATTAAAAGAGGACGGGGCACGGGACCCTTTGACTCCCAAGATTAGCCATTATTTATAGGGTCATTCTGATAGACGTTCTCTATAAGGCCAATCAGTAATTGCCCGACGCGCTACCGTCGACTGCTCCAGAGTCTCCCGAGCACTTCTTTCATCTGCAATTTACAATCGACAGAATTAGGGTGTCAGTGAACCGTGGCAACGTCTTGATCCTGCAGGATCCGACTTAATTTATCGGCCGAGATGAACAAGGTGGCCGGTGATGAAGTCCTTTTTGATGCACTTCAAGGAGGAACACAGCCTGATAGGGATTTTATAGGAAGTCTTTGGCATTTTTTCGAACTGTAGATTCTTGACGTAAAAATACAGCTTTTCTCATAATCAATTCTTCCGAATTCGGCTTTTTTCGGGCCAGCTAGTAGCAAATAAAAAGCAACAGGGCGAGTGGGTGCCTGACATGATATTTTTTTTCGTTCATATTCATGTGGATCTGTTGTTCTTTACCCTACTCATTGAATGAAACCCAAGTAGGTCCTCAATGGTGTTGATAAAGCCTTAACATCCTCAGGAACCTTGGCCGTTACCTCGTGGGTATCCAGGGCCAGTTTTCCCATTTGAATGGTTCTTAGACCAGCCAGCTCTGGACACTTGACCCTGTGTTCAGCTGTTTTTGTTTCTGATCGTCAGAGCCCACAAACCTTATATGCTGACTTTCCCATATCATTTGTACCGATAGTGCATCGTCAGCAGACTCATGACAGCTCCAGGAACTTACTCTAATAGGTCGGTGGAATCATCACAAATTTCTCAGACTGAGAAGTCCAGAAGTATTTCTCCAGAGGGTTATTCTGTTATCATACTCCTATTATTGGGACACTGCCTTAAATTGGTCTTTTCTAAGTCCACAGAAAGAGTTTGTTCCCTCAGGTGCTATCCTTGATGCACTTTTTGCAAGCCTACTGGTATAGGTCTGTGAACTCATTACGAATTTCTTACACTGAGTAAGTCCAGGAGCGTTTCTCCATAGGGTAATTCTGTTATCCAACTCCCATTGTTGGAAAGCTGACTTATATTGGTCCTCTCCAAACCCCCTGAAAGGCAGGTTTTAACCTTGATGCATTTGGATAGAGTAGTCCGTTACTTTGTGATAGTTCATGATGAGGAATAATTTAAAATAAATTTACTTCGTTTTCTATCACTTAATTTATTAAATACAGGTTTAATAGTGACTCGAGTTTCGTAGTCTTACTACATTTTCAAAATCCAATTTGACGATTTCTACCGATTCCAAGATGTCCATTTTTTTGCCTTTCGGGACCAGGTGTAGAATTTCGAGACTATCCATGCCTTCCCGCAATTGGATAGTCTCGAAATTCTACACCTGGTCCCGAAAGGCAAAAAAATGGACATCTTGAGATCGGTAGAAATCGTCAAACATATAAATAGCCCTACAATAAAGCTATTAAACGAGCAGACGGACCTATGGAATTCCCCGCTTTTTGGAGTTCTGCACGACCCGAAGCCTCTCCACCATATATAAGTACCTGAAACGCAACCTGAAATAGACCAGTTTGAAAATGTATAGTAAGACTACGAAACTCGAGTCACTATTAAACCTGTATTTAATAAATTAAGTGATAGAAAACGAAGTAAATTTATTTTAAATTATTCCTTGATGCATTTTTTGCAAGCTCATCGTCTTTTTCATTTCTTTCAACACCACAATGCCCTGGCACCAAAGCAGAGTCACTTTATTGCTTCTAGCCATTTGCTTTACGGTGTTACTACACTCCCAGATCAGCAGAGATCCCTGGTAGTTTGATTCCAGCGACCTGGTTGTCCTTGGTGATGTAGAATTTAATTTTTTCTTGAATGGAAGACTGGAGATCAAGGTAATCAAAACGCAACATGGGTCTGCCACAAAAACGATGGCTTGATTAAATAAAGTATGGGTGTTTCCAATGAGTAAAGGAACATGAGTAGACAGAAAATATCTGCATATGTAGAAAAGAAGATCATGAGCACCACTATAAGACCACAACAAGAGTTTATTCAAGTGCCCATGATATGAGCACATGAATATCATCAACCATAAAAACCCTTCGTTTGATGATCAAACCAACGAATTCAATTCTCAGCCGATTGCCAGCAGCATTTCCAGCTTTTGTTTTTCTCAAAGCTGCCCTGTCCTCTCAGGTTGCTCACAACTACGAGGATTTAATGGAAAATTCTCAGCCCACTATAGAACCATACAAAATTTAAATGTCAAAATATTTCATTTCTCAACATATTCTCCTCTCAATTGAATACATTTATCACAGTGAACCTGCAACGACTCTAGACCTTAAAAAAAATGTTTCTTCTTGCTCTGCAAACCAGTCCTCCACAGCTTTTATCACCTTCTCGTTGGAAGAAAATTTACGACCTCTTAAACTTTTTTTCAGTTGAGGAAAGAGATGATAGTCGGACGGAGCCAAATCTGGTGAATAAGGAGGGTGTTCTAGTAATTGTAACCCTAAATCACGAATTTTCTGCATAGCAACATGAGATTTGTGTACTGGGGCGTTGTCCTGTAAAAATAAAATACCTTTGGATAGCTTTCCGCATCTTCTCTCTTTAATTTTTATTCCGTAGAGTAGTCAGTAATGTCGAATAGTAATCTCTAGTTATTGTTCTACCCTTATCCAAAAAATTAATCATGATTACTCCATGGCAATCCCAAAAAACTGAAGCAAGATTTTTTCCAGCAGATTTTCGGACACGAAACTTCTTAGGTCTTGGAGAACCAGAGTGTCGCGATTCCATCGATTGTTACTTTGTTTCTGGATCGTAGAAATGTGCCCAAGTCTCATCTATAGTAACAATTCGGTTTAAGAAGTCTAAATCGTTTTCAAATCGAGCACAGATCGAACGCTTCTACCCTAGCACGATTTTGGTCAACATTCAAACATTTGGGGATCTATTTGGCAGAAATTTTTCTCATGTCTAAATTGACGTGAACTATATGATGAACGCGTTCGTATGAAATCTTCAGTGCTTCAGATATCCGTTTTAACCCAATTTGACGGTCTGATAAAATCATGTCATGAACTGCATCGATATTTTCGGGGACTGACACAGAAACTGGCCTTCCCGATTGATCATCATCTTCAATGGAAAATTTACCTCTTTTGAAGCTTGCAGTCCAATTTTTCACGGTTACAGACGAAGGACATTGATCACCAAGGGTATTTAGCATATCTTCGTTAATCTGCTTAGCTCTTAACCCTTCTGAATAGAGGTACTTGATGATGGCTTGGTACTCCAATTTTTCGATTCTTACAATATCGGTGGACATCTGTTTTTTCAAATTCATTGCGTAACTCTGGTTTACTTTTTTGACAATCTCTAGCTGATTGCCAGCAGCAGTTCCAGCTTTTGCTCTTCTCTAAGCTGCCATGTTCTCTCAGATTGCTCATAACTAACTTATCAGCAGATGTATTCAATGCGATCGCATTGAATACATAAAGCTGCATTACCCTCAACAATTGATGACGAGGAGACAGAGATGAAATGTAGGGCCTTCATAATCGGTACAATCGTTCGAAATAAAGAAAATAATCTTATGAGTTCAAACGAAGACCTTCCCGAAGCACCATAAAGAACCAGCCTATCGGATTCGCAAAAAAGCCGATACAATTCCTTCGAGATCTTCACGTGTACGTCCAACTGTTCCAGTCGAATATCTATACCATATCTATTAATATTTTAATTCGAGAACCATGTTATATGCAAATAACGCCGTTCGATTTCGATCTAATAATATCAATCTATTGTTTCAAACCGGCAATAAATAAATTAATATTTCCCTCTACCTATACACAGCTATATGGTTCGTGAATACCTGTTTTCGTCTTTACAATGCCTGATTTGAATATCGACTATCTTCGAACGAGAGGACTATTGCTGATTTGAATATTGGACGATCGCACGGCTTGATTGTTGCCGGTCGCTTTCCGCTTCCTGAAGGGATATTAGCAAACGTTTCCGATTTGCATCTGAATAAATATGGCCGGGCACAGATACAGATACCACCTTCTGTGCATGCTGGGTGATGACCTCACCGCGAAAATCAGAGGCCAGTAATAAACTTCTGCTAAGATCCAAACAGTTTCATGGAGTTCCTCTGAAAGATTTTGTCACTGTGTTGCTTTGTCAGAATCTTGAGGTCCACTGTAATACCAGTTGGCCCATTGAGAAGGCATAAGAAAGAAAAGACTGAACAAACACGTTCTGCACTATGACCATAGAAATCATAATATATATACTTACTCTAGAATGCTAAATCAATTGACCGAAGTGTTGTAAAAATTTCAGTGTGGTCCACAATGCGCATACGTGCCATCAGGTTGTTTCTGAACAGGGTTGGCTTCAATAAAATTTTATGCTGTTATTGTTGCAGTTGGATTTAATCAATTCATAATTAGTATTCGACACTTACTAGTTGTTTTGAACATAATATTGATAATTTCCAACAGCTATTTGAATGGTAAATTTGGAATCATCAGCGACTGGAATATAAGCTGAAAATCTTCCATGATTCCAAAACCTCTTCAGGCGTTGAAAAAACCCGGTTTCGGTATAAAAATTAATTCAAGGATCAAGGAAGACAAATTCTGGTTAACAAACAACGAATCTTTTGGTAAAGTACAGAAAAAAAAATCAAATGAGCAAAATATACTAATATATCCCTTAAGGACAGTTCTATTCTTCGGTGTTCCTGAAAATAGTGGAAACATGAAAATGTATTGTACATCTGCCAATGCGTTACTCTGCATCGTTTCATGAGTGAATTCTGATACCTACATTCATTCTTCAAGTCATTTGTCTTTTTGAGTTCCGAGTATATTCCAAAATCAATCTGTTATCTGAATGAAACTGCAAAGTTTTACTTCAACATATTTTATTTTCGAGTTCGAATTATCCATTAAAAGATGGTTTACTCACAAGAATTCATGATTTTTCATAATGAATTGCGTTCTTTTGCTATATAAAGAACCAATCTCATGGTGCGAGTGGATAGATATGTGTCAATCGAATGAAAAGCAAAGCGTAAATCATAATTTTTAACAGTTTATATGAATGAAAAGGTGCACATAGTTTACATACTTAAGTGGGAAATGAACAGGACACCACAACACTATACAGTTCATTGTTTATCGGATACGAAAAAATCCAAATCGAACACAACACACAACAAAAGCAAAATGCACACGAAGAATATCAAACACGAAAATAACAGTTAAGCACCAGTGAACTAGTTTGTCTATGCAGTAAACTAAACTGTGTCTGCAAACTGACACTGGAGCCGTTCCTGCCTATACTTTCACTAGAGTCATTTCAAAGTCATTTGCCATGAGACAGAAAAAGCGGTGTTGCGCGGTCTATATCTATTTAGTGAAACCTACTACATAACTGCTCTAATTTTCTCACCAATTCCACAAATATTGCAATTCACTTATGATATTAATGTGTCTAATAGTCGTAGGAAGTCGCGCATGAGCTATAAAATAAGGATTTAATTTAGGGACGTGGCATCGTTCTACCTGGAATTTCCTAATGGTGAGCATGCGCACATTGTGAATCAGTTGCCTATGCGGCACGTTTTTCGCTGCGGAACTAGAAGGAATTAGCATTCTAGAGTAAGTATATATATTATGATTTCTATGACTATGACGCGCAAAACACTCTGTTGAACAATAAGCTCGGAGAGAATTTCTCTTCTTGTGTGAGCTAGACTTATTTTTTGTTGTTAAAGAACAGGTGAATCTTACATTAGACACCCAGTCTTTCTGGGTAGTGTCGAATTCTTATCGACTAAACACCTCTCCTGCGGTGGGTTCCGGGCATAAGCCTATAAACCTTACATCTTCTTAACTGTCATTTCCTCTTTCGCATTCTTTATGCTGAGTGTTTGTGTTCATCCTTCAATTGGATATCTCTCTTTAAGTTTAGAGTTCCTCATCTTTATTTTCGAAATTCTCTCCGGGTCTTTCGCGGTGAATTCTCGCTGTTTTTTCATCTTCACCGGGTTCATAGTCCACTCACCTTCTTAGGTCGTCATCTGGATGTTCTCTAGCTCTTTCATAGGCTTTTGCAGCTTTTCGTTTGATGAATGTAGTAATGGACTCCCATTTTATGTCTTTTCGAATTTGTTCATACCTAACAAACCAAGGGGCGCCTAATGCCCATCTAAGAAATTTATTTTCTGTACTTTGTATCGTATTTATATGGGTTCTCGCTGAATAGCCCCATGCTGTTGATCCATATGTTAGCTGCGGTCTGGCGACTGCTTTTATGATCCTCAACTTCGTGTTTCTGTTCATTTGGCTTCTTCTGCCTATAATCGGGTATAACCTTTTCATTGCTACATTCGTTTTATTCACTGCATACTTGATGTGCTGTTTCCACGTTAGTCCTTCGTCTAATATTACTCCTAGGTATTTAGCTCCATTCTGACATTCTATTTCACTATCGTCTATGTATATCTTCGATTCCATATTCAGCCTTCTTTTTTGAAGGAGTATTGCTTGACTCTTTTCTCATTTGATTTTACACCAATGACTGATATTGTCTGCAGCTTCTTGAAGTCTTTTGTGAATTATTCTTGTGTTTCTGTGCCTAATTGCTAAGCCCGTATCAAGAGAGAATTCTTTGTAAGACCTTTTTCATTCCTGCTCATGAAGGAGCTAGTCTGAGCTTAGCCAAAAGATTTTCATTAGATCTAGAAAATGTCTACGTCTGGATGAAAACCGCAAAACTAGCAAACTCTGAACCTTTTACTCACCAACAGAGACACCCTGTACAGACGGACCGAGGACGTCTTCATCATCGGACATCGCATCGTCCTGTCAATGGCATTATCAATTCGAATTAGCTCCATGCATACAGTTACAATATATATGTCACGTGTTATTGCACAATTACATCTCCAATTGCGCAAATTGATTTACAACCCGGTGTACACACAGTCCGATAACGTAATGGTTATTGATATCTGCCATTCTATGTCCCCTTCGCCCTTACTCTCTATGCCTCCGTCTGTCGGTACGTCCGTGAACAATACCGCAGGACAATTATACTGGGACGGTGTGGCATACTATGATTTGTGGGAGATCGTGAACGTCATTCTGTCGTCTGTGATCCGATTGTAGCGAATTTTGGGTAATGTTACGACTTGTATTCATGTGGAAGTGGCATTGTGAGGTTTGCGAGTAATTAGATGGACGTGGGCGCCTCTATACCGAATGGGTGCTATCGAATTCCTTGGTTCTTTGAAGTTAGAGGCAAAAATCGTCTTCCTTTCCGTAGATCTAGTGTAGGGTCAACTCTACAGTGGATAAGCAAGGAGATGTGATTAACATTTCTGCAGAACAATAGGTCTTGTTGTTTAAACTTCTAAGTCCTCATATCTTGTAAGGTTAAGATCGAAGACAGCATTGTCCTAGGTGGCTATAAAGACCAGGAAGTTTTCTAACTACCACTGATGGGTATCTCCAGTGGAAATGAGATTTCCTGACCACTGGAAGCCGTACGATGGCAGTTGATGTCTTAAACTACCTTCAGTAAGCACATACTATAAATTGTGACAGAGTTACTTGGAGGATGAGCTTTGTGTTCACAACAGCACAGTCTGGAAGACTTATGGTGTTGTTCTGTCCTATTCTTCTTTTTTCCTATTACACAGTTAGTCCTCTCTGAAGATGCGAATGGTTCGCATATGTTTTCTCAGAGTACACTGACAGGTTATTAGTTCAGTGACCGATTGGATCTGTTCTCCAGTCAATCTAAGTGGATTTTTAATGTTTCAGAGATTTCCTTTCCTCTGTTATCGTCTTCCTATTCTCTCAAACAGATCTCTCCATGTAGTGGTCGATGGAAATTCATCTGACTCTCTAGCCATAAATGCTGGTGTTCCGCAGGGCTTAATTCTGACTCCAACACTATTTCTACCACGGATGATAGTACCCTCCATACCACCTTTTCTTCGAGGGCTCCGATACCAGATCGCTAAACCAGAAAGGAACGAGGAAGAAGTGTTAACAACATAAATATGGACTTGGCAGCAATTCTTGAATGGGGATCTACTAACTTGGTGGAATTCAACGCAAACAAAACACAAGGATGTCTTTTTTCTAGAAAAGCCGATCTTACTATGCCCAGCATAGACTTGTCATGAGGGACCATACCATTGAAGTAATCCATTTCGATGCTCGGTATTACTGTCGGCAATAACCTTCCTTGGGAGAATCACGTGAGATCCATTGCTAAAAGTGCATCCCAAAAACTTGGTTTTCTGTTTCGCGCCAGGAGCTATTTCACCTCAGGTCAGCTGCTTCTGATCTATAAGGCACAGGTTTGACCTGTCCTGGAATACTGTTCCCATATTGGGAGAGCTGCACCTAAACAAATCCTAAAACTCTTGGATTCTGTACAAAAAAAGGCAATTCGACTCGTCGATGATGCCTCGTTTACAAACTCGCTCACTTCTCTGGAACACCGTAGAAGAGTAGGTGATCTGTCTCTATTTTAGAGATATTTCCATGAGCGATGCTCTTCTGAATTATCAGCAATCGTAGCCCCTATGGCCGTCAAGTTGAGTCTTCACATACCTTCGTGGTCACTTTGGAGACCTGCAAAACATCTCTCTTCAAAGACTCGTTCATCCAACGAACAGCGATGCTTTGGAACACATTGCCTAGAAAGGTGTTCCCCGAGGCATATAACCTCCAGAAATTCAAGAAGAACACCAATTCCTACCTGCTTGGCCTTGGTTCTCACTATGTTCTCTGAACATTACAGGATATTCCTTGTCGTGAAAACCACAACATGAAAAAACACCTGCCTAAGATTGCCGACAATTCCGTTGAGCCTCAGCACCCACATTTCGATTGCTCATCAGGAACCTCTTGGCGTTCCAAGATGTGTTGGGATCTGTACCACTCAAGCTGATGATATCAAGAGTCAGTCACAGGAAAATTACAAGTTCATTTGCCCTTGTGAAGGCGAGAACTCTACACATCTTTTTGCTTGTTCTTGCCCTGGAGATCTTCTCTAGAGGAGTTTCATGTTTAGAATCTCTCATTGCTGTGACGCTGCCTATAGCCTATAGGGGTCCTTCCCAAGGCCACAGGTCCAACGGGTTTAACCTTTGAGGCACTTTTTGCAAGTCCATCGCCCTTCTCATCACCCTCAATCAAGTGTCCTTGCACCCATAAGAGAGTCAATTTGTTTCCTCAGAATTAGTGCAGTAAACGTTTCACAGACTCCTTCTTCAGCTTTGTGAAAACAGGCACTGGCAGCCATAAAACTCAGCGTGGCCTCTTGACGGGTTGTTTAGAAAGTAGGTTCAGGGACCAGAAGAGCTCACAGCTTATAATTAAGGAATATTTTAATGTATGATCTTTGTCTAGAAGACTAGGAACACAACATAACTTGGATTTGAAGAATGTTTTCAGCCAGATTGCTGCGAGTAGTCCCAGCATCCATAACTCCTCTTGATTATTCGAAATTATGCATTGATTTGAATATAGCAAGACGCATATCCGTACCTACAGATATAACTTCCATAATTCGACATAATCAATTTTGATGGCTCCCCAATCTAGAGACATTATGTACGTTTCCAGATTGGAATTCTAACCCCTAATGGAACCCGGAGTGATTTGTGGTACCCGTGCTTATGTTGCTCGAACATCCTGGGTGGAGGGATATCGAATTGAACGGTCACGTTAATACAGGAAATCTCCGTATATCGCCATCAAACCGCTAATATACATGTCAATAGATGGCTGACAGGCGATACGGTCGCGTGACGTAGTGTGATGCACTGCCGCCAACCGTCTGACAATTAGTTTGGCCGTTAGCATACCGAATATTCGCGGAGATAGTTTGACGCGTACGTCATTACGTCTGAACGCGTTTATGGGCATCTCTGGGAAAGAAGGGGGACCTGCAGGCTGATTGAATCGAAACTGGTGACATCGGTAGCCGATTTTCAGAGTTCCGTAGCCCATTAAAAAATCATGAATTTCTAGAATAATCTGGATGCTTCCCTGGATGAAATATCATCGAATATTATTTTTTCTCTGGTCTCTTAACAAGTTGACAGTGTTGTCAGAATGTTTATCATCTTTGTCTAGACTAAAATCTAAATGATGGAAAAACGTTTGATGTAGAGATATGTATTAATAAAATCCCACAAATGTGGGAGATAACATTGAACACCAAGTTTCGTGAAAGTATACATTTAATACGCACAGTTCTTATTGAAAATTTATTGTTCCGGTTCAAATTCGAAATAAATGTCAATGAACCGCTAATGCCCTAGCAGTCGATGCCGAACGATTAGAAAAAAATGTCAATGAAACACAAAATTCGAATATTAATGATGACTGTCCATACAAACTACGTATCAAATTGAAATTAAAGAAAAATAAAATGATACTTAGCAATAAATAATCTGTGGCGATGTTTCTTTGCAGCAACCAACTAGTTTAAAACTTCTACACAAACAAATATTGCAATTTATACCTGTAAATTTTATAAACTCGACACTACACGGTTAATATTACATTAGTTCACTCAAATTTCGCAGCGTAGTCGATTTTCGATGGAAATTGCAGAATTCATAGATATTTAAACAAATATTCACAGAAGATCATTGTTTTTAATACGAAATACATAGTTTGATCGATGTCTGTGGTTCGATTTAGCTTGTTCAATCACAATGTTAATGAAAAACCTTTTTTCATGAGATATTTTTGGGATATCAAGGAAAATATGAACAAGTTATTAGTGATCACAAACTAATCATAAGGAAAATCGAAAAAGGAACTTATTTTGATGGGAAAAATTTTGTTTTTAGTTGGAGATATTATCGGACAGAACTTCGCATCAATTCCAGAGAATCGTATCAGGCACGTATTTGGCCTTATCTTTTTTCGAATGGCTATATCTTTCGAACAGAGCTGAATTCGTAAATATGGAAAATGAAAGAAAAGTTTATTTTGGCCTCAAGAATCTACAGTTCAAATATATGTACAAGTTATTCAAAAATACTAATTCACGAATTTTCATTACGCGAAGATTTCTGAATCTTAATCTTCCACTGTAATCGATACTTCTCAAAGTCAACCAAGTGTGCGTCGTCCAAATCCATCGAAATCATCTATGGCCGTTTCGAGGGCCATAAAACCGTCAACTCCGTCAAATCGAACAATCTCGGAGACAAACTGCCCAGTCCTATCTCGTCCAGATCTAACCGTATTCATAGAAATGGTACCGTACTTCTGGTTCCCGGAACGCGCCACTCGTGATGTATCAGAGGCCATAAAAAATAATATTCAAAGTCCGAGATGACGTTTCGTCGAGTACCGAAGAATTACCTATATACGATTTTTTCTTCTCGTTAATTGAGAGGTTGGTTTTCGAGGCACGTACCATCAGCAGCTCTGGTAGGTATATACCGAGCGCTTGGATATTGTGGAGATTTTCGAGTAGATATATTAATGGGACGAATGGTTTTCGTCTGGATCAGATGTGGAGGTTTGATTGTTGACGTGGTTTGCATGAATGAGTGGTTTTCTGGAAGATAGTTGTGAATGGGGTTCTAGGAATTTTTGTCTGACTGTATGACTATATGTCATGATCTGAGAATGACAGATTGACTGGGGACACACAGGAATTTTACATAGGGACACAGGGGTCCAATTTTCGAAAGCATAAATGACGTAGAGAAGCACAAGTTGAAAATTCCAACGAGATTCATGCGACAGAACGTTTTGCGTATGTCAGGATTAATATTCTCAGACTGTTCGACGATGATGTCCGATTTTCCATAGTCACAGTCTGTCTTTGCATACGAAGGAATAATTAATCTTCACAATCCTTTTATCCCTAAAGTTTGAGGAGTTCTCCGATGAGAGGTGTTATTTTGAACAGGCTGCTATTTCCAGTGGCAGCTTGTCCTATGAGGCAGGTGAGGCAGTGCCTCACCAATAAACGTAGAAAATTACACGTATAAATATCATATATTTTTTATTCAATTATTTACTCAATCAGTTAAAATTGTTTTCATTATCTTTATATCGAAATTTCCCTTCATTATATAGCAATAAAATGCGTCTGCGGTTGGGTCTAAGTTTCCGTATCTCACGATTTCTGGGTTATCCAACTCCCAGTAAACGGCAGAGGCAGGTCTCACACTGCCTTTCTTTACGCGTCATTTTACATCATAGGGAACGGACGGCAGGCGAGAAAACCGCACCCCTAAACGCCAAATATTACGTTGAGTATGAGGCTAGCCTCTCCTCTAGTCTTGATATTCTCTCGCGAAGAGCAAACTGTAATTATTCTGCACTATTCGGAAATTAGTTCTTTAATCTATGAACTCGGGTCAGTTTTCAAATTGGGTTCGATTTGTAAAAATAGTTTTATCTGTTTTTCGTGTAGATTTAGGTTTGTCTCAGTGTTCATATAATGTCTTTCAATCTTATTACTGAATGAAGAGCAAACTATTGACCATTTGGTCAATAATTGTCCAATATATAAATTTTCAGATGGTTTCAACTCTATTCATTCAGTATCTGATTCATTTTTGAGATGGGTTGGTACCTTCAAAACAATTTGAATATATTAGTGGATTTTGCTTTTCCTTTTTTCTCCCATTGGTTTTTGTTTCAGATTATTTAAAAATGCTTTGTCAACCCCTTTGAAGAAATGAAGAAGGATTTACATTCGAAGAAGATGCCCTCCAATATGAATATTTGTACACAAATCCAATATCCCTACACTTATACGGGGAGACAGAGTTTTTGCTGAGGTTTTTATCTGTGCTCTTGCATCATACGCAGAACTGTATGGTGCCCCGTTTGACATTCCTCTGCTAATACTGAGATTAGGAGCGGGGAATGGATCAATATGTTTGTTTGAATGATCTGTTCCTTGTTGCCTTTTCGAGACACATGCCATATTTGGAATCAAATCTGTACAGCTCCATTTCATAAGAATATATATATATATATATATATTACTGAATTCAATTTTCATCGGAGACCCGAAGGCGAAATGCATTTCACGGGACCGATGGGACGTCACGAATTCCCCAGTTAGATGTAAACGCTCGAAAGACTTGTATTTTTTTTTATTTTTCAGCTAATCAGCAAAGTTTTTGGCGTAATTCTTATGAGGATAAATCATATACAGTTCAAAAAGTAAAGCGATCTATTCCAGATTTGAGTGAATGTCTTGAGAATATTACGCAACTGACGAAGAAGAGAGTTCACTAGAATTATTTATTTATAGGTATATGTACATATACAGAGTGTCCCATTAGTGCAATGAAGTAGATAATCTTATTACTAACGTTAGTTACGAAATAATTTTACTGCAAAAATGGTTGCTCTTGCACTGATGAATCAGCCCAAAATAATAGTACCGGCCACAGGGTGTTCGTTTGAAGCGGTATTACTGATATCAGAATTAGGTCGGTTTGTTCTAATGGTAACCACTTCATATTATTTCATCTCTTAGTGCCAAATTAGTATTTCTATTCATTGGCATCAACATTTTTCTTAATTTATCCCCGCGTGGCTGACATATAACGAAAAAACTATGGGAAAGTGGATGATTTTACTTCATTATCAGAGTAACATAAACTTCAATATTCTCAATGTTCTGGTTAATGGGTGTTTCAAATCTGATGATATGATGGAAAGCAAATTGCTTGTAGAGGATGTTCTTAACAAGGTTCAAAATTGAAGAATTTCAATAATGATGCCCATTTTCTCCAAATTACTTTTTATACACACCCTTTAAAATGTTTAGTTTTCGAGCAAGATAATTCTTCATCGCTAGAAGTAAATATTTTACAAAGCGAAATGTTTCTCGAAAAAGATGACCTTGAGTATGCTAGCGATAAAGAATTATTCTAATCATCAGTTTTGTAATAGCCTTTTTCAAGGCAACGCCACGGCAGGGAATCTTTTTTCTTCGATGTGCCTCACCACCTTAAACTGTCACGGGCCGCCACTGGCTATTTCTAATGAAATGACACTAGAATTGTCTGCTCAAAAGAATTTGGGTTTTCTTTTGATATGGTCTGTAGTCGTCATATAAATCACAGGTGATTTATAGTTGTCATAAATTTTGACGCAACATATGGATTATGAACACTTTATTCGGTAGTGGATAGAGAACAAAATATTTCCTAGTACTTCCTCTAAAGAAATCACAATATGAGATCTCTAAGATGCATAAATCTCATATTTCATACGATATTATGCAGCGAATCCATTCGATATCGATTATTTGTATATTATCTAGCACGTATTGCCGTAATACCCTTCGCACGGAGTTTATGGACAGATTCATGGACTGTTCTATCCGACGAAGTCTTCCAGGATTTAGAGAAGATCTCGATCTAGGATTGCTGCGGTTTCTGCAACGAAAACTCCATATGCAAGATGCAGAAATTGTTGAATTCAACAGGCTCTTTATAACAACTAGTGGACTCGTGGTTCCACCAATGCTCATGTCCTAATATTCTGTGCACGAATTTACTGAGATTCGATTATAGACTTCTATGGAGGAAACGGACTAGCTGAGATCTAATTAACCAAGTACACCACTGGTGTCACCCACACAGGGGTCCGGGAGAGGGCCATTGGGGCCATGGCCTCCACTTGGACCTCGATATTGACAATTATCCCTTCATTAGTAGTCCTATGACGTTGGTAAAAAATTTCTCTCCCCTCCCCTTGAAAAACTGTCTGGATCCGCCAGTGGTGTCGCCAACTTCTCACGGTGAAAAGCATGAGTCTCCAAAGTGAGTACTTGCGAAACACCGTAGGGAAAAATGAATGTACGCAGAGATCTAGCTTTTGAAGGAACCTCTGGAATGAAGCGTTAACATTTGCCCGCTAGGTGTGACACTGTGACGCAATATGAGTTCTGACGTTTCAGTTAGCTGTGAGGGTTATGTGGCACTGATGACGGATAACAAGCCAGAAGGAACTCTTTGCAGTTAAACATTCCTGGGAGATAACAGCACAATGATGAACGTTTCTCGTTCCTAGAACCTTCAACGACGCAGATCCCCCATTACAGCACTCCCATGCCCGGACTCCACACACACACGCACACACATTCCCCATACACCATAATATATCCATCCGGAATTTCGAACGACAGCACTATAATTTATATCAGATCTCGAAATATATTTGAATGGCGTCATTCTGATTTATTCGTTTCTACATCGTATAGAGTCGCACAAAAGAAGGCGATCGCATAATATCCCCGCGAAGGGGTACGCGGGTGGCGAGGGGGGTGGCGGAGCGAGTCTGGTGCGAATTCGAAGTAGAAGAAGTCCTGTATATCCCGTTGATTTATTTCGATATGCGGGGGCAGGCTGAATGCTAGGATTTGTCAGTTTATATCTTGAAAAATGAGGAAATATCAAATGGTAGTACGTATACGGCAGAGCGGTGGGATTTGAACGGTGTCGTCAGTCTGCAATGGTCTAGGTGGGAATTTCGAAATTGTTCCAGTGCCTGCTCAATCGTTTATGTCGATTACATCTCCTTTGAAACTTACAACAAGAATGACAGGAATATTTGAAAATTCACCCACCAATGACTTTTGCAGTACCACAAGGGTTTTCACATAAGAACTGTTATCTTGACATTGAAAGAAAAATTGCCATTTTTTTAGATGAATGTTCATTTCATTATAAAGAGGAAGGTATGCCGTTCAGGTGGGCGTTCAATGCATAGAAATCATAATATATATAGTTACTTACTCTAGAATGCTAATTCCTTCTAGTTCCGCAGCGAAAAACGTGCCGCATAGGCAACTGATTAACAATGTGCGCATGCTCACCATTAGGAAATTTCACGTAGAACGATGCCAAGTCCCTAAATGTTTTGTCGGTTCTATTTCAAGTTCAATATAATTAAACAATAAAAATATTCCCTTGAGTAACAAACTTATTTTATAGCTCATGCGCGACTTCTTACGACTATTAGACACATTAATATCATAAGTGAATTGCAATATTTGTGGAATAGGTGAGAAAATTAGAGCAGGAATGTAGTAGGTTCTATTAAATAGATATAAACCGTGCAACACCGCTTTTTCTTTCTCATGACAAATTACTTTGAAATGATCTTAGTGAAAGTCTAGGCAGGAACGGGTCAGTGTCAGTCTGCGACCACAGTTTAGTTTACTGCATAGACAAACTAGTTTACTGGTGCTTAACTGTTATTTTCGTGTTTGATATTCTTCGTGTGCATTTGGCTTTTGTTGTGTATTGTGTTCGATTTGGATTTTTTTCGTATCCGATAAACAATAAACTGTATAGTGTTGTGGTGTCCTTGTCTCGACCTGTTCATTTCCCACTTAGGTATGTAAACTATGTGCACCTTTTCATTCATATAAACTGTTAAAAATTTATGATTTACGCTTTGCTCTTCATTCGATTGACACATATCTATCCACTCGCACCATGAGATTGGTTCTTTATACAGGGTGTCCCAGGAGTCCCGCACATCCTTGAGGGGATCGAAAGTTATTCTAAGCCCAAATATCCATGTTTGAAATTTTTTGATAACGTACTTCATTATAGTTATTAATTAATGAAAGTGACCAATCAGGAGCGCGCTACAGAAGGATGAGTAAGCAGTGGGGACGCGAAAGTGAGACGCCAGTCTCGGTTTACTGCGTAAAAAGCCGGCAGCAGCTCTGACGTCTCACTCTCGCGTCCCAAATTGCTTACTCATTCTTCTGTAGCGCGCTCCTGATTGGTCACTTTAATTAATTAATTACTGATTAACTACTTCATCATAAAATTTCAAACATGGATATTTGGGCTTAGAATATTTTCACTTTCGATCCACTCAAGGAAGTGCGGGACTTCTGGGACACCCTGTATAGCAAAAGAACGCAATTCATTATGAAAAATCATGAAATCTTGTGAGTAAACCATCTTTTAATGGATAATTCGAACTCGAAAATAAAATATTTTGAAGTAAAACTTTGCAGTTTCCTTCAGATAACAGATTGATTTTGGAATATACTCGGAACTCAAAAAGACAAATGACTTGAAGAATGAATGTAGGTATCAGAATTCACTCATGAAACGATGCAGAGTAACGCATTGGCAGATGTACAATACATTTTCATGTTTCCACTATTTTCAGGAACACCGAAGAATAGAACTGTCCTTAAGGGATATATTAGTATATTTTGCTCATTTGATTTTTTTTCTGTACTTTACCAAAAGATTCGTTGTTTGTTAACCAGAATTTGTCTTCCTTGATCCTTGAATTAATTTTTATACCGAAACCGGGTTTTTTCAACGCCTGAAGAGGTTTTGGAATAATGAAAGATTTTCAGCTTATCTTCCAGTCGCTGATGATTCCAAATTTACCATTCAAATAGCTGTTGAAAATTATCAATACATATGTTCAAAACAACTAGTGTCGAATACTAGTTATGAATTGATTAAATCCAACTGCAACAATAACAGCATAAAATTTTATTGAAGCCGACCCTGTTCAGAAACAACCTGATGGCACGTATGCGCATTATGGACCACACTGAAATTTTTACAACACTTCGGTCCAATTGATTTAGCATTCTAGAGTAAGTATATATATTATGATTTCTATGGTTCAATGTCGTGTGTTTTTATTTCCAGTTTCATTTGGAAATGGTTTCACTTTGAGAACTGAAATTTTGTGGGTAAACTCAGAAAGGAGTGTTCTTGTTGAAATAATTTTAATCAATTTCATTCCGGCAGTTAATTTTTTTTCTTTCAAAAATAGAAGAAAATGAGCCAACCCATGCTTCTGTTTTATTTCAAACGAAAGACCCACGAAAATAGTTCAACTTCCGATTAAAAGTGAATCTACAGATAATTTCGTTCAGAAAAACAACTTGAAATACGGACTTGGCAGAGATGACTTCGTTGGATCTCAAGGAAAGAAGTCCATGACCTCCTTGTGACCAGGTGAATTGCTCTCCAAGTTTGTGTGATTTCTCATTTTCAGTAAACAAAAATGGTATCATGTTCATTTGAGAAGGAAGTTTCGAACCTCCTCCGAACGTTTCTCTAAAATTCGCCGAATCCTCCTAATTCCAATTTCAATAAAGATCCTCCCGACAGTCTATGCGGAGGCCTTATCAAATTACAAATCAATTATCTCGATGAGATTCATAAACACGCTCTCTTTCATGCCACTCCATATTCGAGAGCGAATAGTAAAGATGTTTATCAATCGGAAACCCACTCCTCAAAGTAATAAGGATTTCGACTTATTGCTTTTCGCTAAAGGAGAAGAAGATCGGCTGCCTGATCCCCTCGGCAGATCGAGATATGTATTTCGTCTTTATTTGTTCGAGCGTTGCCGTCTTAGTTTGCTTTGATATTCGGAAATTTCAATTCAATTGAATATGACAGTTGAGTTCATAGAATTTAGTTGAAGGATGTACGAGGAGTCTTTTGAATCTAGAAGTTGCGGGATTATTAAGGGAGTTGGAGGATATTCGGTTTGGATGTTTGATATCTTGATATTTATCCCCGGGAGCAACAACTTTAATAGAGATGCGTATCGTGGTGACGTTTTCGGTTATCCCAAACAACACACACACATCTAAATGACATCTAATCGATATCAAAAGTGATCTAAAGCCATCTTGCTCTGAATTCTGATTGAAATTAGATTATCTAAATAAGATGTTTTCTATACATGATGTCTAGAAGACATCCTTTAGATGCATTATCTAAGACCTGAAAAATTTTTTATATCCTGCAGACATCCAAAAATGTATAGCTTTTTGATTACACGTTTAAAAGCCGTGTATTAAATATCAAATTTTCAAAATCGTGAAGGGGGTATTTTATTTAACGTTTAATGGACATCTTTTGTTTTACGTATATTAGACATCAACATTTGGCTCTTTTTTGTCATCTAAAATACATCGATAAAACATCTAACTCATATGGTCATAAAACACTAGATTGATTGACATTTTTTAGATATATACTGTATATATTGTCTTTAAACGTTCGGTTTTGTATGTCTCAAATATGTCGAAAATTGTAGTTCAATTCGACCACACGTTTTTCAAACGTTTATAAGATTTCTAATTGATACTATCGAAAAAAGAATAACTTTTTGACGTGTAATAGATATGCCATGCCACGTCGATTTTAGACATCATTATTCGACATAATTTAGTCATCTAGAATACATATATAAAATATCTAACTTCAAAGGTCAAAGAATTGTGAATTGATTAACATCTTTAAGAAGTTATATTTATATAAAGTCTCTCAACCAATGATTATAAATGTTTTTAAGATGTTGATGGAAATATTGCATTTCGACCATACGTTTTCAAAATGTTTATAGAATATCCATTTGATGCAATAGAGAAATGAGCAATTTTTGACGTTTTTCAGATATGCTTGACACGTCAACTACGTTCACATATTTTGGCTGGAGGTTATCATTTCCAGCATTCAGCATTTATTATGTTTTTTCAAATGGCGCACTAGGTATATTTTTTCACATTTCTATTGTAAATATCAATTTTAGTACAAATATGTGTCACTTGTTAACATAATATATTATGTGATTTCTTTTATTATTTCAGTTTCGTCCTAAATGAGTGAAAATGTCATCGTTGAATTTTCATTTCAACATCAGGAAAAAAATTGACCCCCCCAAAAAAGTCTTAAATTTCCCAGTTTCTTCAGCCTTCAATATTTTCGGAATGTTAATCTTTTTCTTCAGATGTAAATGCATTGGAAACAAAGTATTATTAGAAAGTCCATTTTTTCTGCTTGATTCGATACCTACATAATACATCAGAATCGCATTTTTAATTATCAAGAGATAATACTCTGAATCTGGCAATCTTGTCAGATGACGCATATTGTGCTCTGGAAATAAAATATAAATATAAATTCTAATATTTCGGTACGATCGGAAATACTTCAGACAATTTATCTAAGTCAAATTTAAAAAAACGAAATCGATAACTTGAATAGCACCTTTTCAAATGTGAGCGTGTTTCCATATTCTGTTAAAATATAAATATAATCACGATGAGAAAAGAGAGCGAGTTGCGAACATCTATATCGGGCTCGATCACGTGGTAACGAACCGCCGATGTTAAAGTTCATACAGGGATAGCGGATAGGGTTATAGGTAGGAAGACATTTGAACTTGATCATTTCGTTAGAACACTGCTTCGTCAAAAGGTCAAGTCGAATAGTGATTGTTTTCGCTTTCACCTTAGCTTAGTGAATATAGGATTTAGTGATTAGTGCTGTCACAATTGAAGAAGGTGAGTGCAAATGTTGCGTATTGGACCTAGTTCTAGTAAGTATAATTTCTTCATCATTTAGCTCTTGAAATGAAGCTGGTTCAGGTCTGGGCTCACTATTATAAAAATGAGATTTATTTATAATTTTCGAAAACTAGCCTGCATTTTTGGATACAAGCAAAATCTAGGTATTATGGTAGATCTTAAATGAAAATATCTTCCATAAATGGATCATCTATTAAGATCTATTGAATGATGTTTTTTAGATAACCGTTCAAAAGTGAATAATATGTAATGTTGATTATATAGGAACCTACTATTCCCGGTGTAGTACCTAAAATGTGTTCCTCCGAATAATGTCTTGACACTGAGATATGCTTATTATTATAAAATTGGAGATGATCTAGAAAAGTCGATTGAATGATATCTTTCAGATAACCGTTCACTAGTGAATAACTTTTGATTTGGTACTACTCCCTGTAAGTTATACCTATAACATGTGTCCTACTGGAGAATATGTTGATTAATTATTATGAATTAGGTAGGTATATTGTGATAAGAAATTTGAAACCTTTCATAGAATGATCATCTGAAGGAGTCTATTGAATGATATCTTTTGAATAACCGTTCCATTGAACTGTTATGTCTGTTATCACTATTTTGAATACTCTGTTTATTTAGATATTATCCCAGGAATATAATACCTGGAATCCACTCTTTCTGAAAATATGTTTATAGGTCACACGATGATCGGTTTTGAAATCTTTTTCAAATAGTTAAGGATAAATAAATATTTCAAGATCATCTGAAATTTCAAATTATAGAATTTCATAATTTGCGTTGGAGATTTCGTAGGGCTGAAATTATAACAGTCCCTATCATAGTAGTAATATTTTTCTGAATAAATAACTTGGTAAGAATATTATCTAAGAAATCTATTGATAGACCTCTTTGAGATATTGGTTGAGTAGTAATGAATAATACTCAACCACTCGACTTGAAAAACTTGCTGAGAACTATTACCATTACACTTCAAAAAGTCGAGCACAAAATAGATTATATCAGGATTTGAAGAATTATTGATTAATTGAATTTCCAGAGTTAGAAATCTTCGAGGAAATGTTTAGATGTTTTTCAGATCATCTTAGACTTCAAATGTAATTTGTAACTCGATGTTCGAATTAAAAACTTTCGTATGAATTGAACCATTAGAACCCCAATTATAGCAGTAGGTATAAGCGTTTTCCATTTCTGTGTAGAATGTTGCCCTTTTTCAGATATCGTTTCAAAATAGGATATTTATTCAATATAAGTACTCAATATAATATACAATGTCAAAAAATGTAGCATTTATATGAAGGATAGATTTAATAAACAATATTGCAATTTTATCGATTTTGGAATTATCAGATTATTCACAGTTACTTGTTGACATTTCTTGATCATCTTGAATTCAGAATATCATTTATCATTTTTCTGATGTTGTATTGGAAGGTCATATTATTACGAATAGGTAGAAATCTCAAAAAAATACACTCTGTATTCATAAACTTTCAATTCTTTCGATTTCTTAGAAAAAACTGAAAGCAATATAAAAGTATATCGTTTGAAAAAACACTAAAATAATTTTCTGCAAAACTTTGCTATTCTTTTGTTCTAAGATATAGCATTTGTTGTGATTGTTTTTAAATGTTGTACTTAATTTCAATAAAATAAAAAAAAATCACTTATTTTGATTTCTGTGTTGGTTCCAGATGCTGTTTATAATCTGTTCGAGAGTGAAACACGTCAGATCTCAACGACACGACCATAAAAAGGGCAATTCAAGACTGATTACGCCTTGCAAACCAACGATACGAATATGAAACAACGAAGAGCAAATCCTCACAAAGTGCCAGTGCCTACGACACAGTTATATATATTTTTATTTAAACAAATTGTCTCGAATACATTGGTCATTGACACAATTTATATTTTTGATACATTTGAATTATGTTCATTGATTTTTTTATTATTATGAATATACCTTTTTATTTTTTCATATCGGAAGTTGTTTTTGCTTTCCTTACTGCTATGAGAGATTTCAACTGTGTAGATAATAATATATTATATCTGATTAGCCGGGCCGCACACCACAGAAACATGAAACGAGAAACAAAAAACATAAAACAGTTTTCATTGATAAAATAAATTTGTATGTATTCTTCATACTCACAATCTGATCTAATGGATGCAATAATATTTCAAAATAATAATTTAAATTTATATCTGCATACTTTTGAAGTTTCTCACCAAATCTCCTTAGGATAACCATGATCTTGAAACTATCAAATGTCAATTTTCTTTGAATTTTTAGACCATATAACCCTTCTTCGAAAAATCTGATGGAATAAATCAGTAACAGGTCATTAATATGACGTTTTTCAACATCATCAATATTGTTTTGGAATTGACAATAATTAGATGTCAAAAACTATAATACAAAGACTCTTTAGGGACATTGAACAAACGTTCATCTTATGTCATCTAATGAACGTGTACAATATCACCAACTATCTTCAAAAATAATATTCCGTCTAATAGACGTCCAATTTCGATCATGACGACAATGCTCCAAAAAAGGTCTATGATGTTATATATTTTAGAGGTCATGAGTGTGGATGTTTTTTGGATCATCCATATATTATCAGATTGTTGATCGAAAAAAAACGACAAAAATCTAATGAAATATAGACATAAGCGAGTCATAACAATAACATAAATCGTCAAACGTCTATTACATGTCAAACGTGATACTAAGTTAGGATAAACTAAAAAAAGACAGAAATTTCACTTGTTATAGAAATACTTCTTTTTACGTAAAATAGACGTCTAAAAAAGTGATATTTTTCAACGTAAATCTCGCGGACATTTTTACGTCGAATCTAGGTTAGAAATTCAATACATTTTGATGTTTTATAGATCATCTAATAATCTATTTCATGTCGTCTATAAAATGTTCAAAAGATGTTTGTGTGTTGTTTGGGATACGTCGCGAAAATGAGATCTCCGTGTCGTAATCCGGAAATCGTACTCGAAAACGGAATCTGAAGGGGTGTTCGTTAAATTTCCACGGCCATCTGACTAAGATAAATTCAGAAAATTGGAAACTATTGGCTAGGAGCATAGATAACTGGAGAGAAGGCTCCGCTACAAAAATGCCACAGACGTCGGAACTTGTTAGTTCGCCGCACGGTCACGAGGAGGCGCTAACGTCGTTAGTGGAATAGTGGCTCCAAACAGGCTATCCTCAATAAAATTATCTTTAATGATTATCAGTTGTTATCACCTATAAGGTACCATTTGTTACTATTTCATAATATATATTCTTTTGAAAGAGAGCAATACATACTTTGTTTCTTTAATCGAACAATATTATGTACGAGGATGTATTGATATCTAGTTAGCCTAGACCAACCAGTTCCATGCATAAAAAAAATATTGCGAACCATATCAACGAAAAATAACTTATTAGAAGTGTCAGTGTAGAGTTCGACGTCAAAAAAGTAAACCAGAGTATCGCAATAAATAAAAAAAAAGATGTCCACCGAAATTGTAAAAATCGGAAAATTGGAATATCCAGCCATCATCAAATACCTGTATTTAAATGGGTTAATAATAATACCCTTGGTGATCAATGTCCTTCGTATGCGACCGTGAAAAATTGGACTGCAAGCTTCAAAAGAGGTATATTTTCCATTGAAGATGATGATGACCGATCGGGACGGCCAGTTTCTATGTCAGTCCCCGAAAATATCGATGCAGTTCATGACATGATTTTATCAGACCGTCGAATTGGTCTAAAACGGATATCTGAAACACTGAAGATTTCATACGAACGAGTTCATCATTATCATTTCCTTTAGCGCTCTTCATGACATGTTTGGTGTTAGTTTGCGGAACTTATTTGTTGTCAATTCGGACGACCGTTTGCGTGGTCATCCCTACAAGTTGAAGAAGGAAAATTTCAAATCAGTGCAGAGACAACACTTTTTGGCAAATCGTGTATTTGATGCATGGAACGCTCTACCTTCAGCCGTGGTGAGTTCAGTGTCGGCGAACACCTTCAAGAATGGCTACGACAACTGGATTCGCCGTGTGTGACGGGATGTGATGGTTGGGAACTTTGAACTTTGGGTTATTTTAGCTCTTCAGGCACTTTTCTTTTCGTTCGCATGTATCTTGATTATATTGTATTTTTTTTGTGAGTTTATAGGCACTGCCTAAACTCTTTTCAATTTTGTAATAATAATAATAATAATAATATAGTTCACGTCAATTTGGACATGAGGAAAATTTCTGCAAAATGGATCCCCAAATGTTGATCAAAAGCGTACAAGAGTAGAAGCATCGCGTTCGATCTGTGCTCGATTTGAAAACGATGTTGACTTCTTAAACCAAATTGTTACTATGCATGAGACTTGGGTATATTTCTACGATCCGCAGAAACAAAGCAACAATTGATGGAATGGCGACACTATGGTTCTCCAAGACCTGAGAAGTTTCGTGTCCAAAAATCTGCTGGAAAAGTACTTGCTTTAGTTTTTTGGGATGGCCATGGAGTAATCATGATTGAATTTTTGGATAAAGGTAGAACAATAACTGGATTCGACATTGCTGACCACTCTACGGAAAAAAATTGAAGAGAAAAGACGCGGAAAGCTATCCAAAGGTATTTTGTTTTTACAGAACAACGCCCCAGTACACAAATCTCATGTTGCCATGCAAAAAATTCGTTAGTTAGGGTAAGAATTACTAGAACACCCTCCTTATTCACCAGATTTGGCTCCGTCCAACTATCATCTCTTTCCTCAACTGAAAAAAAGTTTAAAAGGTCGTAAATTTTCTTCCAACGAGGAGGTAATAAAAGCTGTGGAGGACTGGTTTGCAGAACAAGAAGAAACATTTTTTTTGAAAAGTCTAGAGACGTTGCAGGTTCGCTGTTATGAACGTATACAATTAAGAGGAGAATATGTTGAGTAATAAAATATTTTGACATTGAAATTTTGTTTGGTTCTAGTAGGCTAAGAATTTTTCAATATATCCTCGTATAGAGCGCGTGCGCAGAAATGACAAGAAAAACAGATTGAATAAAGGAAGAAAAATCCTGTCTCCCGCTCTGAATCTAGGTGTTAGCAGAGGGAATGTAAACGGGTACCATACAATTCTGCGTATGATACACGAGAACAGATTAAAACCTCGGTCTTGCCGTATAATAATAAAAAACTTACCTGAATGTTCGCTTTTTTCGATACGGATATGGTGCTGATAAATTTATTTCCGATCATAGACTTTCCATAAAATTGCGAATAAATAGTGGATTAGAATAAAGCGATGATATTTATATGTCAACAATATTGTCTATGTAATGATTCAAGGCAATTCTCAAATTATAAGAAGCATAAATGTCTCAGTAACAATGACAACCACATTATATACTTTGCAAATATAGCTCCACATCACAAAATATGTGATGTATAACGGTACTAACGATGAAAGCGCTACACTAGCGGGCGTCACACGAAATTCTAACCTCGGCCGTCATTGGAAGTCCAAAATGAATTGTCGAGCGTATGAAGCCTTCCCTCCAGTTATTCTATGCTCCTAGCTATTGGCATACACCCAATCGATAGGCTCCTATACTCAATGATATGAGCTTCAAGGAAGTTCTGGGCTGTCCATTGAAGAAACGTTTCGGTACTGACAAGTGGGTTATAATAAACAGAAGCTCCTAGCATTGCAGAAGAACCTGTGAGCCATACGTCAGTAAAAGCAGACTACATACTAGAGCAGTGTTTGTCATCGCTGTTACCCCATATAAATGGTTCTTAGGTCAGCCAGCTCTGGACACTAGCATACCATGTGTTTAGCTGTTTCTGCATCTGATCCACAGAGCCTACAAATCTCATCTGCGGACTGATGTTCGTTCCGTCAGTGTCTCGTCAGCCGACCATCAGCCAATGCTCAACTCGTGACAGAATTAGGAGCTTACTGGTATAGGTCGGTGGAATCATCACAAATTTCTTAAGTCTCACATTAATGGCAGCTAACAATTGAACAATATGGTGAAACCTTAACTACAGCTTTGGATGTCCTCAAGGTATTCGATTGAGTCTGGGCACTAGGGATTTCTCGCCAAGCTCCCATCCTACGGCTTGTCATCTCAGCTATGTTCTTCTCTGATAGCTAGCTTTCTCAAAAATGGGTCTCTCTATGTTTCCTCTACACGTCAACGATTTGCTGGAGGCAACTTTATGTCCAGTCCAATGCTTCGCAGATTATTATACTCTCCATACAACCTTCTCTTCTATGGCACCATTAGCAGCCCGCAAAATCAAAAACACCGATCTCAATGTACGCAATATAACCTTGTCATGAGTAACCCTGCCATAAAAGTTATCCATCTCCATGCTTGGTGTCTTTGTTGGCAATAGCTTTTCTTGGGAAAGTCACATGAGATGAAATGCTAAAAGTGCACCTCAGCAACTAAAGTTTCTGTTGTGTCATGAGCTATTTCACCTCCAGATTCGACCAGTCCTAGAGTACCGTTTCCATTTTTGGAGTGGGGCATCTAAACATGTCCTGAAATTGTTGGATTCTGTCCAAAGAAGAGTAATTCGTCTCGTAGGTAATGCCGTGCTTATAAACACTCACTTCTCTGTGGTAGAAGAGTTCTGTTTCTAGTTCTCTTCTGAATTATCGTCAATCGTCCCTCCTGATGCAGTTCCTTCGAGACTAACTCGTCAAGTTCAGTCTTCCCACCCTTCGTGGTCACTTTGGAAACCCGCAGAAAGTCTTATTTTCAAAATATCGTTGATCCAACGAACAGCGAGGCTATGGAACTCATTTCCTAGGAAGGTGATGTATCTTTGAATGGGTTGAATCAGTTTTCGACAACCTCAAGATTCCAAACATCGATCTGAGCCCAAAGTCGATAACTGCTCTTCCAGAACATCGTTCATAACTGCCAAACAAATTTACAAAACTTTTCGAAACTGAGGTCGCACAGCCTATCGTGCATTAATGGCGTCATTAACCCTCCAGTGTATCCTGCCGATTAAGAAGACGTCGAAGTGGCGATATAGGAAACATAAATAACTGATGTCTTGGGCATCGGTCTCGTAAACCATTTTAAAAGTTCCGCTCAAAGTTACGAGTTTATCGTGTAACTTAAGGGCCCTTTTGGGACGTAATTATGTCGAGGAGATGGGTAAGTCACGGATTTTTAGGATTTCAATATTTGGCAAACTCTGATTTCGATGCCATAATATGATTTTCGCGAGGAGTAGAAGATTGTAACCGCTATAACGTATACTCCATTCACTTTTGTTTAATCACATAGGAGGTCATGGATTCGTTGTCAGGAGTTGGTGCCCCTTATAAAAAATCTGTGCGCGTACAGAGAATATCGTTAATGACAAAACGGCGTTGCCAGTTTCTTTGTTTACATCAAAGTAAAAGTATCAAAGATATTTTGGCATGGGTACAAACGGCATATTTGAATTGGACCAAAATTCGATTTATAAGCATAAATAAAGCAAAAGTAAGTACTAATCGCTTTTTTTACACTTGATAACCAAGTTTTTTTTAGGTATCTGGCCATTTGGAAAGATTTCAACCGAAATTCCGGTACCCCAGCAGTTTGGTTAGTTTCGGTATCGTTTTTGGTGCTCAAAATTTATTTGGAATGTGTAAATGGACGAAAAAGGCTTCCTTATACGATCTTTTCACGAAAGCGACCGGAAAATATGGTTCAGGTAGGATTTTCGAGGAATTATGAGGGAAGAACTTGCAGAATGAAATTGCACGATTTTCGTAAGTAAAACAGGTTTTGAATGACCATCATCGGTCTCTAAATGATTATTGTTGATCGTTTTCACGTTTCAGAAAAAAAACCACTTCGTATAAGCCCATTTTGAAGACATTTGTGTATGTAACATTCAACGGTAGGTATTTGCTCTTAATCGAAAGGATATATTATATCTAGTGCTACTTCTTTCAAAAGAGACACAAGCTTTCAATGCTGTGAGGGCCCTATAATGTGGAGGAGTTTGTGTCTTATTTTAGAACAGGTGAAGGATAAATGTGAAGCATATGTTTGACATGTTCCATATTATTTGTACAAACCTACTGTGGTTGTAATGTATGAATATTTTTTAAACTAATAAATTAGTATACAGTCAGAATATTTTACTTCTTGTTCATAAAATCAAATAAATGAAATGTTTATCTTCTACTCTTATTTTTATTAAATTAGCTATTAAGGTTATGTTCCAAGAAAAAGTTCCAAGAAAAAGTTCCAAGAAAAAGTTCCTCTTGCATCAGAACTCCCTTCAACTATTTGGATTCCAATAGAGAGATATAATGTTCCATTATTCTCGATTCAACAATTGATGTCAAGTCTTGAACTTTCAGTTCAAGAGGATAATAAACATCAAATCTTCACAAGCATGCATATGAAAATCATGTGAAAGCAATGCAATTTTCTTCCATGGCGTAAAATAATATATTTCAACAGTGATCTCTTGTATTTTTCATGCAAATAACTAGAAAAGGAATCCTTTCTATCAATTCATATAAACGTTAATTATTTTCGCCCGTCACATCTTTTCCAATTCATTCATTTTCCGAATAAATTCACATTCTGAGAAATACGCTAAGAATCTAGAAAAGGCAACCTAGTGTTGACTTGGAACATAAAAATATTTTGAAAAACGTCATAACTTCGATACAGAGTGGAATGTGTCAAATTTCCAAGGCCAGAGTTGTGATTTTATGATTGTGAATGGAGTATATGTTCCATTAGTTTTGGCACAAATTTCATTGACCAATATAGTGGTGATAAGAAGATTACAATAGGTTGCTATTGAAACAGCACATTAAGTATACAGTGGATAAAATGAATGTACCAATGAAAAGGTTATACCCGATTATAGGTAGAAGAAACCAAATGAACAGAAACACGAAGTTGAGGATCATAAAAGCAATCGCCAGACCGCAGCTAACATATGGATCAACAGCATGGGGCTATGCAGCGAGAACCGATATAAAGAGGATACAAAGTAAAGAAAACAAATTTCTGAAATGGGCACTAGACGCCCCCTGGTTTGTCATGATGAATGAACAATTCCGAAAAGACATAAAATGGGAGTCCATTACTACATTAATCAACCGAAAAGCTGCAGAAGCCTATGAAAGAGCTAGAGAGCATCCGAATGACGACCTAAGAAGGTAAGTTGACTATGACCCCGGTGAAGAAAAAACAGCGAAAATTTACCGCAAAAGACACAGAGACCAATTGCGTAAATGAAGATGTGGAACTCTAAACTCAAAGAGAGATATCCAATTGAAGGATGAACACAAACACTCAGCATGAAGAATGCGAAAGAGGACATAACAATTAAGAAGATGTAAGGTTTATAGGCTTATGCCCGAAACCAACCGCAGGAGAGGTGTTTAGTAGGTAAGAATCCGACACTACCCAGAAAGACTGGGCGTCTGATGTAAGATTCACTTCTTCTATAACAAAAAAAAAGACTGCTCTCAATGAATTTTCAGCTTGAGTTAACACCCAATAATTTTTTAATTGAAAACATGATACTTGGATTGCTGTGGGCGAATGTCTGAGCCTATAACTCTCCAATGACACCTGGTGTTCCACAAGGCACTTCTCCTTGAGATCTCTGAGAGGTAGAAATGATTCTCCTTTGTTAACTCCAACTGCAGGGTTCCAGGTTTCCCCAGCTCTGGACATTTGCATACCAGGTGTTCGGCAATTTCTGGTTCCGATACCACCGAACAAGAATTCTATACGGGTTGATGCAACAAAAATCGAAGAAATTAATAGATATAACCTTCATTCCAACCGCACAAAATAAAAAACTCAAACCTGATGACACTTTTATGGTGGCCATCTCGAGAACGGGATTTATCTGGGCATTTTGTCTAATCGAATTGAAAGAGCTATAGGAAACGACGTTGGAAATCGATGGCCGCCATAAAAAGGCAGTAAACCGATAATTTGGTAGATTTAACAGCCGTTATGAGCATTATAAAATACTAAGTAGGGACACCCCATCGCGACACTCTTGCCGTATTTGAAAAGTTGAGATGGTCTATTAAAGAAGCGCAGTGAAAACGTAATTTTTGCGACGACTGCGTGCTAAAGAGTTTCAGATCTCGAGAGAAATGTCAAAAGAACCTTTTTTCAAAATCGAGGTGTCATCAGGGTTTTGGCAAGTTAATGTTGATTTAGGTGCTGTTGATATACTGCTCAAAAAAATTAACGCACATTCTGAAAATCTCAATTTTAATGAAAGTTAACTCTACATTGACTTTATAACTTATTTTTTATGTTTTCTCGGGAAGGTTTTGAAAGAAACAAGACACATCAAATGGAAGAAAAATTCAGGATTTCACCGAATCTTATGTGAAAGAAGAGAAATGAACAATTTTCAAAATACTGAAATGCTGATAAGTGATTTAATACTTGGTATTTCCACCCCTTGCGATAATTACAGCTCGGCAACGACGGTTCATACTCAAAATGAGTGATCTTAAAATGTTCTGATCTAATCCTTCCCAGATTTCTCCGAGTTGGATTCCTAAGTCATTAAGAGTAGCTGGATGATTTTCTGAACTTCTCAGCCTTCTATTGAGGTTGTCCCAAACCTGCTCAATCGGATTGAGATCTGGACTTCTTGCTGGCCATTCCATTCGAGAGACTTCAACCTCTTCAAGGTACTCCTGAACGATGCGCGCACGACGGGGTCTGGCATTATCGTCCATAAAAATGAAATTTTCACCAATGTATGGGGCAAATGGCACTACATGCTCTTCAAGAATGTTCCTTATATACTTATCAGCATTCATAGCCCCATTATCAACGACCACTAGGTCTGTGCGAGCAGTAAAAGATATTCCTACCCTTACCATAATCGATCCTCCCCCGAAACCAGTAGTATTCAGGAAATTGCACTGAGCATATCTTTCATGTGGACGTCAGTATACAAGGGAACGTCGATCACAATGGTAGAGGCAGAATCTAGATTCATCTGTGAAGAGAACTCTTTCCCAATCGGCCTCTTCCCAATGGATATGCTCTCTCGCAAAATCCAAACGCGCCTTTCGCTGGGCTGGGGTAAGAGCTGGGCCTCTTGCTGCGACACGAGGCCTTAAATCATATTCTCTGAGGCGATTTCTTATTGGCTGAGTGCTAATTTGCACTTCATGAGTTTGCTCAAGCTGATTTTGAAGGAGGCGAGCGGTTGCAAACCGTTGTCTCAACGAAGAAACTCTCAAGTAACGTTCTTGAATGGTCAAGGAAAGCACAAAGTTCCTGGGTATTTGTATCGACTCATTTTTGAATTTCAGAAAACTTACCGAATATCTCAGTAAAAAATTAAATAGGGCTAACTTTGCAATCAGGACTTCGAAGAAATACCTTAATATGAAATCATTGAGGGTGTTATATCATGCCAATTTCGAGTCTTTGTTGAGATTTGGGATAATATTTTGGGGTAATCGACAGAATTTGGAAGAAATGTTCATACTACAGAGAAGAACATTCAGAATAATATTTGATTTGAAATATAGGGAGTCTTGTAGAGGTTTTTTTAGGCAGAAAGGTATTTTAACAGTATACGGTTTGTATCTATTCGAATGTTTGGTTTTTCTTCACAAAAACAGGGAAAAATTCACTAAAAACAATGTTTCATTTGAATATAACACTAGGACTTTGAACATAAATTTTCCAATTCACAGATTAACATTAAGCGAAAAACACCCGGCTTATAACTGCATACGAATATTCAATCACTTGCCTAATGAAATCAAGGGTTTGAATGGATTCAAACAATTCAAAGCAAAGGTGGGAAAACTGTTGGTAGATCTTGAACCATATTGTCTCGAAGACTATTTTCTAAGCAGATTATAGTTGTCCATTGGGGGGAGAATATTTTTGTTTTCTTGACGTTGTTTCACTTAGCATCTCAATTTGTAAATCATTTTATGTTTGATGATGTTATTGGAAATAAAGACTGTTTATTATTATTATTATTATTATTAATGGCAGTTGTTACCCGTGGTCTACCCTGTCTTGGTCTTCGGACATTCATACTTGTCTCCCTGAATCACTGCAACATTCTGGACAGACTTGTATTGGAAACTCCAAACCTTTCTCGCATAACTACCGCTTGGGCACATTCCTCTTGGGTCAAATTGTGTGTTTCGCGTTGCATAGCGATCGAGTGTAGAAAATCAAACGAAAGAAAAACTATTGATCACTAGAATTGATCGAGAACAACTGATTTTAGAATGGAGCCAATACATTCAAAATCTGATAATATCATCTTTTTTTATTCCTGCTGGTAGAAAACTGTATTGAAGAAAAACGTTGAAAGTGGATAACATATGCATGCATAATTCTGATAAAAATAATTATCATTGAGAACACCTTCAGTTGTAGAATAAATTTGAGATTTCCATGTGCTTTAATTTTTTTGCGCAGTGTATATAGAACATTTTCCATCATTGGTCCTTCGAGCCGGATTTCAGGAATAAACTTCCAACTAAAGACAGATCCTTCATATCTACCGATTGTCCTTTGATCTTTCAGATAGACAGAAAGTTTTTGAAGTAAATTCATAGGGTCAGATCTTCATTGTGCTCCCTCCATTCTATCGAACATAATGGACGTAATTCGGACGATTTCCTCTTTCTATATTTGTCACACTACCATCCAGTCCGCACGAAAACGGAACAATAATCCGATCTTAAGTGCAGATCGGAGTAGGTGCAACGGGGAAGCTATCAATTTTTATAAGTCCGAGTTTTTTGCTTCTTTCCGTATAAAAAGACCGTAAATTCTGGGCTTAGCTATTGACAGACGGAAAGAGGCTTCTTATCCGATAAAATATCAACCGACAGAAAAGGAATAAAGCTTATATAATTCATAGATTTTCTTGTGAAGAGAGCTGTCTTATTGATGAATGGTCTCGGAGCTCCTAGTTGGAAAGATTTGGTGAAATAGTGAAAGTGGTCTTTTGTGAAGATCAGCATTAAACACACTCAATTCTTTCTGCGATTAACCGTAATACGAGGATGTATCGATATCTTGTTAGCCTAGACCAGTTCCATGCATAAACAAAATATTGCGATACCATATCAACGAACAATAACTTATTAGAAGTGTCAGTGTACAGTTTAATGTAAAAAAAGTAAACCAGAGTTACGCAAGGAATAAAAAAAAATCCACCGAAATTGTAAAAATCGAAAAATTGGAGTATCGAGTCATCATCAAGTACCTGTATTTATGTATGAAAAATTGGACTGCAAGCTTCAAAAGAGGTAAATTTTCCATTGAAGATAATGACCGATCGGGAAGGCCAGTTTCTGTGTCAGTGCCCGAAAATATCGATGCAGTTCATGACATGATTTTATCAGACCGTCCAATTGGGCTTAAACCATAGAAATCATAATATATATATACTTACTCTAGAATGCTAATTCCTTCTAGTTCCGCAGCGAAAAACGTGCCGCATAGGCAACTGATTCACAATGTGCGCATGCTCACCATTAGGAAATTTCAGGTAGAACGATGCCACGTCCCTAAATGTTTTATCGGTTCTATTTTAAGTTCAATATAATTAAACAATAAAAATATTCCATTGAGTAACAAACTTTTTTTATAGCTCATGCGCGACTTCCTAGGACTATTAGACACATTAATATCATAAGTGAATTGCAATATTTGTGGAATTGGTGAGAAAATTAGAGCAGTTATGTAGTAGGTTTCACTAAATAGATATAGACCGCGCAACACCGCTTTTTCTGTCTCATGGCAAATGACTTTGAAATGACCTTAGTGAAAGTATAGGCAGGAACGGATCCAGTGTCAGTCTGCAGCCACAGTTTAGTTTACTGCATAGACAAACTAGTTCACTGGTGCTTAACTGTTATTTTCGTGTTTGATATTCTTCGTGTGCATTTTGCTTTTGTTGTGTGTTGTGTTCGATTTGGATTTTTTCGTATCCGATAAACAATGAACTGTATAGTGTTGTGCTGTCCTTGTCTTGACCTGTTCATTTCCCACTTAAGTATGTAAACTATGTGTACCTTTTCATTCATATAAACTGTTAAAAATTTATGATTTACGCTTTGCTTTTCATTCGATTGACACATATCTATCCACTCGCACCATGAGATTGGTTCTTCATATAGTAAAAGAACGCAATTCATTATAAAAATCATGAATTCTTGTGAGTAAACTATCTTTTAATGGATAATTCGAACTCGAAAATAAAATATGTTGGAGTAAAACTTTGCAGTTTCATTCAGATAACAGATTGATTTTGGAATATACTCGGAACTCAAAAAGACAAATGACTTGAAGAATGAATGTAGGTATCAGAATTCACTCATGAAACGATGCAGAGTAACGCATTGGCAGATGTACAAATGTACAATACATTTTCATGTTTCCAATATTTTCAGGAACACCGAAGAATAGAACTGTCCTTAAGGGATATATTAGTATATTTTGCTCATTTGATATTTTTTTCTGTACTTTACCAAAAGATTCGTTGTTTGTTAACCAGAATTTGTCTTCCTTGATCCTTGAATTAATTTTTATACCGAAACCGGTTTTTTTCAACGCCTGAAGAGGTTTTGGAATAATGAAAGATTTTCAGCTTATCTTCCAGTCGCTGATGATTCCAAATTTACCATTCAAATAGCTGTTGAAAATTATCAATATGTTCAAAACATCTAGTAAGTGTCGAATACTAATTATGAATTGATTAAATCCAACTGCAACAATAACAGCATAAAATTTTATTGAAGCCGACCCTCTTCAGAAACAACCTGATGGCACGTATGCGCATTGTGGACCACACTGAAATTTTTACAACACTTCGGTCCAATTGATTTAGCATTCTAGAGTAAGTATATATATATTATGATTTCTATGGCTAAAACGGATATCTGAAGCATTGTAGATTTCATACGAACGCGTTCATCATATAGTTCACGTCAATTTGGACATGAAAAAAATTTCTGCAAAATAGATCCCCAAATGTTTGAATGTTGGCTAAAAGCGTACAAGGGTAGAAGCATAGCGTTCGATCTTTGCTCGATTTGAAAACGATGTAGACTTCTTAAACCGAATTGTTACTATTGATGAGACTTGGGTACATTTCCACGATCCAGAAACAAAGCAACAATCGATGGAATGGCGACATTCTGGTTCTCCAAGACCTAAGACGTTTCGTGTCCAAAAATCTGCTGGAAGAGTTCTTGCTTCAGATTTTGGCATTGCCATGGAGTAATCATGGTTGATTTTTTTGATAAGGGTAGAACAATAACTGGAGATTACTATTCGACATTACTGACCACTCCACGGAAAGAAATTCAAGAGAAAAGACGCGGAAAGGTATGCAAAGGTATTCTGTTTTCACAGGACAACGCTCCATTACACAAATCTCATATTGCCATGCAAAAAATTCGTGATTTAGGGTTAGAATTACTAGAACACCCTCCTTATTCACCAGATTTGGCTCTGTCTGACTATCATCTCTCCCCTCAACTGAAAAAAAGTGTAAAAGGTCGTAAGTTTTCTTCCAACGAGGAGGTAGGAGTATTCAATGTCCTCGTATCTTCCTGTCATTCTCTCGAAATTCTCAATCGTCAGAAGCGAAAATGGTCGCAACCAAGCCCATGAAATTTCCTGGATTGATTGCCTTCCACCTTATCGAGGGATCGTTATCGTGGTGGCAATTCAAAAAAGAAAGGTTTACGGAATGACTTATGCCGCCGCCTCACGACACGTGTTCAACAACGTCTTCCAGGTTCTGAAATTGAGAACTTCACGATACAATTAAGATATCAATCTGGTCCCCCCGACTACCTAAAAACCCGAACGCTGTTGACACGAATAATTCTGTGGTTAGAGCAGCACCAGAACGATTACCGGGTAAACAATATAGATGGTTATCGAATTCTTTCGGGTTGACCAAGCTTCGTTCGAGATGGTAGACAAGTTGGAGACCGTAGTCGGTTTCAATCGAGAAAAATACTGTTGTCATTACATATAGGTAGCGTAGAAAATTGGAGAAGCAAATTTCGTTATGCTTAGAGAGATCTTCATTTATATTTTATCGAATATTTCAGTAAATATGATATTTATATCTAGCACGAATATAAATTATAAATTAGAGATAAGGAAATAGAGAATTCAATGTTTAATTTCCCAAGAGATATTTCATGGTTATTAGAAATTTTCCCTGCAATCTCATGAAAATGTAGCTGAAATATTTGAACAAATATATTATTCGTTCATTGAAAAATAAGTGAGTGCATAAGATGTACAAAACTATCATCAAAAATGGTCAACTCTGTATCATTAGAAGAAATATATCATATGTCATATATACTGCCCCACAAGAGTTAGGGATATCGTATTTAATCGTTTTTAAAAGTATGTAATCTTCGAGAAAATCGCTGTAAAATCATTTATGTTCGACTGCTTCATAAACACTTGATTCGTGAATTCGTTTAGCGTCCAGAATTGACTACTTTATTGGACACCACTTTATTGGACTCAACTGTCACAGTCTTCTCTCGATTTTGCAATTTTCTTCGTTTCACACCACTTGTTATAGGCCGCACACAAATTTTCATAAGCACTTTTAGTGGGTAGGAGAGATTCTTTGGCACTTGCGGCTAAATTATTCACGCTTTCCTCTTCCGAACTATCCATTTTTGGGATTATTATGACGTTTGTCACAGAATTAACGAAGTAAACAACCTTGTTCAGTGAGGTTGCTAAGGTCGCTGATGGTTACTAAGGTAAGATAAGCAAAAGCACACTCAAAGTATTTCTTGAAATAAAGCGACGAATATATTAATTGCCATTTCAGAAAATAAAATGTCTGCATTGCAGTCAAACATAAAGCTTTGTATGCAAACTCGTACATAATTAGGCTTATGGACTTGCCCAAATTATTGGCCTCGCTCGCTCTGCTCGCTCTGCCATAAATTTTGGACTCGTCCATAAAGATCTAATTTATGTACTTGTTACATAAATAGCTATTAAAACTCAATGACAACTTGAATCGATCCAATAAAAATCAGTATGAGACATTTCGTCAATCTGGTCGCCTTTTTTCTGAAGTGTTCTTTGCATATGCTTCACGAATGTTCTTATTTTGAAATGAAGTCAGTTAATCAAAGTCTTCGATTTGGAACGAGTTTTCTGAAAATGCCAAGACGTAAATTAACAAACGCTGAGGCTAACAGGGCTATCGGAATGCTACAGGGTGGCCTAACTCAGGTTGTTGTAGCGGAAAGGCTCCAAGTCAGCCAAAGTGTGATATCTCGACTTTTGAATAGGTTCAGGGAGACAGATTCCGTGTTGGAAAGACCAAGGCTTGGTGGGCGACGAAAAACAACACCTGCTCAGGATCGTTTCATCACCGTTTCGGCGAGAAGAAACCCTACATCTACGTGTAAAATGCTACGGAATACTCTTCAAAATGCAGATGAGGTCCAAGTTTCCATCGAAACCATCAGACGACGTTTGAGAGAGGTGAATCTAGGTTCTAGACGTCAATTAAGAGGAGTTCCATTAACACGTGACCATAAGCGTCAAAGACTGGAATGGGCAAGGCTACATATCAATTGGAACGATCAATGGCGTAGTGTCCTTTTCACTGATGAATACAGTTATGGACGATTTTCAGATTATCGAAGAAAAAGGTTATGAACAATCCCACGCATACCCCGTTATCGTCGCTATGATGTCCAAGAAGTCCATCCATTCCGAGGGGGTAGTGTTATGGTATGGGCCGGGATATGTTTCAACGGGCGCACAGATCTACACATTCGTCCTGGGAATATGACCGCCTCACACTATAGGGAGCATGTCATTGACAATGTTGTGCCAAATTTTCACGCTGCTAATGGTGAAACTTTTCAATTTCTAGACGATAACGCTAGACCGCACTATGCAGCCATAGTTGAGAATGCGCGCGAGGAGCTTGGTATTCCACATTTACCAATACCTCCGCACTCACCAGATTTGAATTGCATAGAACATGCATGGGATATGCTCCCAAGAAGATTAGATAATCATCAACCTACCCCAGAATCCTTAAATGATCTGAGAGAGCTTCTGCTCCGTTTATGGAACCAAATTCCTCAAGAAATGTTCAACAACCTCGTGTGCAGTATGCAAAGAAGATGTCAAGCTGTTATTGATGCCCGTGGAGGCCATACATTGTATTGATAGTCTCAAAATGCTTGAATTCTCTGGGAATAAAATTTCGTTATTTTACTCGATTTTTCTTAACTACCCTGTATACGCTGCAGACCTACAGGCTAAAATTAATTTGCAACTTGAATCATATTAATGTGAATTTTCATCACAAAAATCATATTTTAACCATATTTTTTTGCAATTTAAGTCAATATCCCTAACTCATGTGGAGCAGTTTATTTGAAGAAAAGTATTATGCATATACTGAATAAAAATAATGTGCATAAGTATCATCAAGTATGGGAAACTCTGCCTTATCAGAAGAAATATGTCATTTGTCATATTTCAGCGACCAATTGAAATATCACGGGGAAATACATTTGTCGAAATAGCATAAAATATTTCTTTTTGAGGAAAATTTTCAATGAATGATTATTCCATCGTAGATGCCAAACATTTTTTGAGTCCTTGCCCCCTTCGATTCTTGAAATATCATCCTACCTCATTACCCCCTCCAAACTACAAAACATCCCTCAAACCCTCCTTGATTTTACGCTTCGTTCGTCGCTAACCTTTCCGGAACCCACATCGCATCGTTTTCGACGATGGAAATTTCCCAAATCAAAAAGTAATAACGTCGCCTACGGAAGACTCGATATGTATTTTATATATATATATGTAGATAATGGCCCTATTGGGACCAGTCCAGGACTGAGAGAGACGTGGGGCCCCACGTAAAACGTCGGTTCGTCCAGGACTCTGAGGATTTGGGACGTAACAGGGTAGTCATAGAGGTGTAAAATAACCTGTTACGCATCGGTGATTAAGGTTATGGGATACGGAAAGCTGAGAAAGAGGACGGATAGATTTTTGCGATTTTGAACAGAAAATATCTGGTGGATATTCATATATCGTGCAATTTTTTTTAATAATTTTCTCGAAACCCTCACAAATTGGCGCCCAACGTGGGGTCTGAGAGTTAGATCGAACACAAAATTTTGTGTATGATTATAGAAATATGAAAGTATATCACGAAATATCAACAGATTCATCATGAGCCTCACATTTTCTACAGTAAAGACCAACTTCCTTAACCTCACTAATCGGGAAGCCAGAAGCAAGGCACTAAACGTATACCATAAACGTCATGTTGAAGGAAGCGGACCACCCTCTTTCAATATCGAAAAATTTATATCGCCATAAAATAATGAGTAATAATAAAGTCGTAAAACGATAATTAATAAGAACTATTAATTATTGAACGAAGGGGAAAAATACAACTGCAGAATACAATTTAAAGCATTTTTTACGACGGTGGTTATAAGGGGGAGTTCGGACGGTAAAGTAAGTTCTCGTGTCTTAACATTTCATATGGTAGGATGATTATTCGTATGTATAAAGGTGATTGAGAATAGTCAGCTGCTAGTATTGATAGGAAATGTTTTTGTTGTGATAATTGATGATATTCAACAATCATTCCTCAGAATAATATAGAGAGTGTTCTAAAGCTCTATGACAAACTTTGACAGAATGTAGCTGTGCTTCTTTTGAACATTTTTTTCTCTATGAACATCGATCCGATTTGTTTTCGTTCAGGAGTTACAAGCATTTGAAAAAAATTGTTTTCATGTTTTGAATAAGTAGGTCGACAGGTTGATATGATAATTGGCATCATTCTAATTATTCATTTGACACTTGATGTACGTTTTGAATAAAAATGCATTCTTTTACGACTCGGGAATATGATTTGATGCCAGTACATGTTATAAATGACTCTTTTAAATACAGACTTATATAAAAATTTTTGGAGCACAACCTTTTTGACTTCATTGATGACTTAGAGCTCAACATTGTCAGAAATATAAGGTATCAGCACGATGGTGCACCACCACATAGAGGGAGACAAGTAGTCAGTTGGCTCAATGAAGATTTACCAAATGAATGGATAAGTCAAGGAGGAACAATAAAATGGCCACCTCGTTTCCCTGGTCCAAATCCCTTGGATTTTTATTTATAGGAACAAAGGAAGAAGCTTGTTTATCATGTTGAAATCCAATTTTATCAACAATTACTAGATATACCTAATTCAAGATGCAGCAAACCAAATACAAAACGACCCAAATCTGATTCGACGAGTAATGGCATCTTTAGTTCTTCGATGTGAAGCAGTGAAGCTTGCACTAAAGCAGAAGGTGGATATTTTGAACAATTTTTATAGTACCAAAAGTTCCATTTCTTAATATGATTTTAATATAAAAATATAATTTTTCAATTGCTTGTATCTTCTAAACAATCTGTCAAAGTTTGTCATAGAGCTTGTAGAACACCCTGTATACAGGGTGAGTCTTTGGCTTGTACTTATATTTAAGCTGTAGATTCTTGGGGCCTTTTTTTCATTTTCCATTTTTCCGAATTCGGTTCTGTTAAAGAGATATAGCCATTCAAAAAAATCAATCGGGCTAAAAACGTGCCTGAAACAATTCTCTGCAAACACTTCAAAGTTCATATTTTTCGATAGAAATTGAGGTGATTAGATGTTCTGGGTGATACAATTAGAAAATACTCAAGTACTAACCTTATTTGAATAAGAATGTAACAAAAACGATATTTCCTAACAAAAACACTGTCCGATTATTTCTGCAATTGAAAAGCCATATTTCACCCAACAAAATAAGTTCCTTCTTCGATATTCCTGAAGATTAGTTTATAAACAATAATATATTGTTCATATTTTCCTAGATATTCTGAAAGGATCTCATAAAAATTGGTTTCTCACTAACCTATCCTTACTTCATCAACCAAAGTCATATGATTCGAGGTCAATGACCTAACCTTACCCAACCTCTGTGATATATTCCACAGAACTCTAGAGAAGACGATGCTAGATTGCCGATTTTCTCTTCAAACAATGGTATAGGCGAACTCAAGAAAGCAGTACGTCCCCTATCGTTAGCGGATGAACTATCACAAGGACACTAGTTTCATTCACTTTTCGCTATAGGCGTCTAGGCGTGGCTCTTTGGAAATGCCAAACGAGTAGTTCTGATTCTCACCGATTTAGCGCTACGATCTTAATTTCAATCGCGGTCCGCTGCGATGTAGCCGCCACGCAAGACAAGCCGTTGTTATGTGTCTCCAACCGCCAACGAGTCCCATCACAGGTCAGTCTATGATACAATGAACGACGCTTAACCGGGATAACCTTATTTAGCTATCTACTTGCAGAGAATAAAGCAAACAGGTGATGATTGTGATGTGCAGACCGTGTAGTGTCGATTTAAAACTCCAAGAGGATATTGTTGAGATAGATATTTTCCTGAATAACAATAAATTTTCAATAGAAACTGTGCTTAAAAACTGTTTAATTTCATGCTTCTCAGAATTCAATTATTACATCGAACGTTTTTCCATCATAGAGATTTTCGTCTTGACGAAGTTAATAAACATTAACAACATTGTTAATTTGCTTAGAGACCAGAGAAGAAATAATATTCGATGATATTTAATTCAGGGAAGCATTCAGATTTTTTATGAAATTCATGATTTTTTCCTCAAATTTGTTCGTATACAATAAGGAATTACTCGAAAACGACGCGTTTTATTGAAAAAATATAGGAATACTTTTATTTTCTAAAATGGTTATTTTTTCGAAAATATGAACCGTATATCTTTTTCGAGTGATTTAATCGTATTTTTGCATGAATTTATGAGTCGACTACGCTGTAACTTTCATACCAGGAGAAATATGGAATAAGTTTCAATTGAGGAATATGCACCATGAATAGAGTAAACAATCAACCAAAATTAGTGTTAATTTCATGTATTTTTGACACCCTGTATCTTTCAAACGATACCGAATTTTGAAAAATGGTATGGGAAAAAAGTGTTTCGTTTGATAAGAGGAATCTACAGTTAAAATATGTGTACAAGTCAAAGACTCACCATGTATAATGAGTCTATGGCTTTCACATTTATTTTACTATTTAAGTGGAAATTCTGTGGATGAAATTTTGCATTTAAGCCCGCAACGGACGGCGAGCGATAATATAATATATATTATATCTCATATATTACAACAATATCGCTCCTTATGAAAATGCACCAAGCCCCGCGGACGACGCTATAATATATATTCCGATATTACGATATTTTTCCATACTAAAATGACATATGTCAGTGCAGAGCTATAATATATATTATATTATCGCTCGCCGTCCGTTGCGGGCTTTAGATCGAAATAGTCCATAGAAAACCAGCGAAAAGAGTTGATACTACCTACCATCAAAATTTCCGAAATGAACTGAAAACTAAAAAAACATTTACACACATTTATAACCAGGGTAAGCGCGGTTGTATGCATCAAGCAGCGATAGAAGATCCGGAAGATCGAGGTATTGTACCGTTCTATTGGAGGGAACTGCGTGAACGTAGGTGTTACATAAATCCATATTCTGAAGCTCTCGAGCGGTTGGCCGACCCTGTTGCCTGTATGTTTCAAGTAGCGACCGAATATCGAGGTATTGCAGCGTTCTATTTGGCGTATGAGTGTTTCATGATGGAATCGGCAGTTGGAAAATTTATTCGAATCTCACCCCGCATAAAAAAAACCAGATAATCATCCCAAAATTCGGTCTGATGACTACCAACCGCCATAACATAAGAATCAAAACTCGGGCATAAGCGAACATGAATCAAGATCCCCAGCACATCCGTTACGTTTTATCCGCGGTAATTAAAGACGGTCCTCGAGTTCGACAAATGCATACCGAACCTAATAAAACCATCATTCGTCGAATAATTTACAATCCGGCTCAAAGGACCACAGTTAAAATATTAATAATCCGTGATTTATGGAATATGGAGTTGTTAACGTTGGCGAAACGATTTTATGTCGCTGATTCCGAGCCGACATTCCGAAATATCGATGCGAAGCTTGGTGGAATGTCTTTGAATCGGACCAGAATAGATCGGCTAATGAGTGTGCTAATTGGTTGCGGTATTTGGGGTTTTTTCTTTTGGCGCAATCGGTGCGCTGGTGGATGATTCAGACGTACGTCGGTTGTCGCGAATTTAATGGTCCTCATCGGCGGTTGTGAGTTATTCGATGGTTTTTGTTGGATGTGTTTGCTTTAATTGAGTTTCTAATTATGTATTCAACTCGTTTTGTTCATCGTTTCTCTTCAAGATATTATCTCGTCGTTTTCTAACATCATTGTCGTAAAAATTTACGATCATCTGAACTTATATTTATATAGTTTATGTTTATAGTTTTAAAGGGGTCACAGTTCACAGCGACCTTAAGGTCTATTTTGTCCCCCATCAGAGCTATTCTCACCACGAAGGTTGCATCTCGTCGCCTTCCAGTCCCAAGGATCTAAAGAAATCTGAAGTCTGGGAAGGCTTCAACGAGGCTACTTCCTCACTCCTACAACCCAGGAAACATGTCCTCCGCGAGATCTCTGAGAGATCACACTGCGACTCTTATTCGAACTCCTATTGCGATCTCTAAGATCGCTAAGTGATGTTCCTAAGCAGAATTCTCGAATAATGATCAGCATTCGAGGAAAGATCTTCGTCTCGTTTCAATCTCAACTAGTTTAAGTACATCTGTTGAGTAGACGTGTCCGCGAAGCTTAATATTGTTAAGATATACTATATCGTGATATCGAAAAGGATCTGTCATAGAGATAAGATAATTCGAAGTGATGTGAGTTGATATCTATACTCCATTCAATTTTATAAAGTATCCCGGTTGGCCATTATTTAAGTTTATGAAGTTCCTTTACTTAAAACTGAAGCAGCTTGGCACTAGTGAAAATCGAATAATTCTGAGAGATTTTGCCAATGCTTCACACTTTTTCAACTTTGTTAATGTGACACAGGATTCGTAGTACTACTACATTTTCATATTGACTTATTTCTAGTTGTGCAAAAAAGTATTTAAGGTGGGCGTTCAATGTAGTTTGTTTTTATTTCAAGTTGCTTTTAAAAATGGTTTCACTTTGAGCACTGAAACCTTTTGGGTGAACTAAGAAAGGATTGGAGTTCTTAATGGAATAATTTAAATCGATTCCATTTCGAAAGTTCATTTTTCGAAAATAGAAGAAAATAAGCCAACTCATGCTTCTGAAAGAACCATGAAAATAGTTCAACTTTCGATTGAAAGTGCATCTACAGATAATTTCGTTCGGAAAAACAACTTGAAATACGGAATTGGCAGAGAATGGCCAAATTCAAATATATGGCGGAAAAAATTTCCTGCTTTACCCACATATTCAATAATTTCATAGTTCAGCGATTTTCGGATAGAGAGCGCCATTCATGAGGATAAAGATATTCATAGAACTCATAGTGATAATGTGAGTTCTATGGAGATATTCCATAAAATGCACGATGGCGCCTCTATCGGATTAGTTTTCCTCCTCGCTCTGAACGGCGACCCATGTGAATGTTTTCTGTAGGCTTATTTCTTGAGAATTTTGAAAAGTGGGGAATTCCATAGGTCCGTCTGTTCGTTTAGAAGGTGTTCTGTACTTTCTTAGAGTACTTTTATTCTTTTGTCGAATGAACTATTACAAAGTAATGGACTATTCTGTCCATTATTTTTCACTAAAATTTCAGCACTCGATTCTTGATTTCCGTAAAAGCAAACAGCATAACTGAGTTTTCCAACAATATATACGTGAAATATTTCCAATATTTACCGATAAAAAAGTTTCTTCAACATTCGCCAGGTCTTTGGAATTATTGAATTCACCTAATTTTTTCTCAAATTCATTATTTTCCCAAAGTTAATAAACATTTTGATGAATACGTAATTACTACGATCTCTATATAGAGAAGCCAACGTTGCGTATGTATCTGACAGTAACACGACTATAACCAAACATTTTCGAAATAAACACGGTGAAATGTGTCAGAATTTCATTGGAAATATTCAGATTCTTCGATTTTCACTATTCCTATTCATTCAATTTCAAGTCTAAAATAATTCGAATGGGTAAGAAATAACTGACCTAATGAAACTTTTCTAACTTGACATTTTCATTTCTGTAGATGTACTCAAGCGGATAATAAAGATCATGCCCCATTACTTCTTGAGATGTTAACATCAGAGAAAGAATAGCAACAATTCCATGAATATGGAATAATATAATTTAAATAGAGACGATTGTATTGAATTAAATCTTTATTAAAGCTCATGTGTGGATTTTCTTTGTTTCCGTTTCGCAATTCCAATATGTCACAGCACAGAATAATGTATGATTTTAATCGGTGTATTCTCGTTTCCAGTCCTCTCTTTTGCTTAGCATTGTACACATTATGTATTTAACTCGTTTCGCTATTTTCTCCTCATTTTCTGATTTCATTGTTATGAAAATTTTTTGACAGTTCTAACAACAAATCCAATTTTATGATTTTGTATCATATCCATTTCAGCCAATTATGTCAACATTACATCGAAAACTACATCCAATGCAATTTTCAATCCCAATGATAACACGATAGAGTCTTATAAAATTATATAATAGTTCCATGGCAACATCATTCCAAACAAATTTCAAAATGTCACGTTTTGGTAATGTTAAAAATATAAATGAGCTTATCAAAGAAAACATTCCCAGAAATACTTTCAATAGCCACAAATATATTTGGGGAATATTTATGGAATTTTGCTACGAACGATCATACAAATTGAATGAACGCAGAAGCTTGGAAGAATTGGCGTTTATACTCAAAGATCGGGCTGTGAATATGAGGAAAAAAAGACGGAACAGAATTCAAAGAAGCAACGGTAAAGACAATGTGGAATGTTTCGAGCAAACTCTTACAAGAAAAGTATTATAAGGACTACAACATTATGATTGACCCGTTTAATAATATAATATTTAAACTAGCCCTAGATGCCCGCGATGCAATCAGAAAAAAATTGCAAGCAGACCCAAGTAAACGTAAATCCAGTCCAGTTTCGTTAAATTTGTCTGAAGTTAACAGAATAATATTGCTATGGGATGAAAATATGTACTCCTGAAGGTCTTTTGCGTAAATTTTATCATATTGCTGCAGTAGAACTAGCGTGGCGAGGAGGAGAGGCAGTTGCTTGTTTGGTGAATTTTTTTCGAATCGAGAAGAATAAAGATGGTTCTCCAACAAATCGCATTGAATACAATCCGGTATTCAGTAAAACGTGCCAAGGTGGTTCTAAAAGCTGTACAAGTAGTAAATGGTTGGTTTCCAAAAGTGAGAGACAAAGCTGCCCTGTACGTCTTTTTCATAAACTAATATCAAAACGAGGCGAAAATATTACCTCACCACGACTATTCTTGAAACCAAATCGATATTGGAAAAATAAAACTGACAAATGGTACGATGATTTACCTGTTGGAAGGAATACCATAAATAAATGGACTTAATATGCTGCCGAAGCAATTGGCTTGAATGTCAATGACAAAAAGATAACAAATAATTCAAATAGATCAACAGCTGTCAGTCAATTAGCAAAAAGTGGTGTAGAGGAACAACAATTGCTGAAGATTACTGGTCATAGCAATCAAAATTCTATCAAACCATACCTAAAACTCGATCAAGAACACCACAACAAGATAATAAATATTATGCGTGGAAATAGATCTTCTATACAAGAGAACAGCAACGAATTCAATGTTGAGTTGAATTTTACGAATTGCACTTTCATTAATTGTATTTTCAATAAATAAATAAATGTTTTGTTGTGTTGAGTTATACATTTTTTTCTGTCAAAAAATTTTCTGCCGAATATTCCTCGGACATTGATAAATGCCTCATAATTTTATAACCAATATCTCAGCCTTCGGCTTCGGGCTGTTACCAATGAACGAGCATGGTCATAAAATTATCTCGTCTATTATCAAGGTCCTAGGGATATTACTACTGAAAATTTACGAATATCTAAATTTACTCATATTGGACATCAATATCAACCAGTATTGATTAGAAGAATTCAATGATCTCAACCTTTGAACGTTCGCTTTTTTCGACAAATTTTTTGGGATAAATCAGGAATAACTTGAAATCTGTATGTTCTGTCCGAGTTTATTTCGAAAACTGTCAAGAATTGATCCATATTGTACATGATATGACTTTTAATTGTCTTTCCTTCTGCCCTGTATCAATTCCTCGTAACTCAAACCCGAGACACAATCCGACCGGCCCCACGCACATTATAATATTACATCAATTATCAACGTCATATCTGCAGTAATGTGCATTAAACGGACGGTGAAACAATACAATCCGCAATTGCCCGGTATAAATTAACAGATGATATCCAATAGCGATACCTTACAGGTATTTCTACGGTTGTGTGAGCCTGCCTTTGTGCAAGATCCATAGAGGCAAAAACTATACGGTTACTTTCTAGTCAAGGTGGCCGCGCAGGCACGGGATATAGGTATTGAGATTGATTTACCCAAGGAGATATTCTATACATCCTTTTTGTTCGGACGGCAGGAAACGGATTCATCAGCGCCTATGTGAAAACGGAAAAATCGAGTAGGCGAACGAGAAATCGACATGTAGATATCTTATTCTCTTCGATTTCTTATGTTTGCGGAAGGTTTCGATGCGGTTACAATTGATACTTTTTGTTCTCGTTTCCGGCTTGCTGGTACCAAAGATCATCGAACCGATGACGAAAATACGAGGATGTATTGATATCTAGTTAGCCTAGACCAGTTCGATGCATGAACAAAATATTGCGATACCATATCAACGATCAATAACTTATTAGAAGTGTCAGTGTAGAGTTCGACGTCGAAAAAGTAAACCAGAGTTACGCAATAAATTTAAAAAAAAGATGTCCACTGAAATTGTGAAAATCGAAAAATTGGAGTATCGAGCCATCATCAAGTATCTGTATTTAAAAGGGTTAAGAGGCAAGCAGATTTACGAAGATATGCTTGATACCCTTGGTGATCAATGTCCTTCGTATGCGACCCTGAAAAATTGGACTGCAAGCTTCAAAAGAGGTAAATTTTCCATTGAAGATGATGACCGATCGGAAAGGTCAGTTTCTGTGTCAGTCCCCGAAAATATCGATGCAGTTCATGTCATGATTTTATCAGACCGTCGAATTGGGCTAAAACGGATATCTGAAGGCACTGAAGATTTCATACGAACGCGTTCATCATATATGTAGTTCACGTCAATTTGGACATGAGAAAAATTTCTGCAAAATGGATCCCCAAATGTTTGAATGTTGACCAAAAGCGTGCAAGGATAGAAGCATCGCGTTCGATCTGTGCTTTATTTAAAAGGGTTAAGCGGTAAGCAGATTTACGAAGATATGCTTAATACTCTTGGTGATCAATGTCCTTCGTATGCGACCGTGAAAAATTGGACTGCTAGCTTCAAAAGAGGTAAATTTGCCATTGAAGATGATGACCGATCGGGAAGGCCAGTTTCTGTGTCAGTCCCCGAAAATATCGATGCAGTTCATGGTATGATTTTATCACACCGTCGAATTGGGCTAAAACGGATATCTGAAGGTACTGAAGATTTCATACGAACGCGTTCATCATATAATTCACGTGAATTTGGATATGAGAAAAATTTCTGCAAAATGGATCCCCAAATGTTTGAATGTTGACCAAAATCGTGCAAGGGTAGAAGCATCGCGTTCGATCTGTGCTCGATTTGAAAACGATGTAGACTTCTTAAACCGAATTGTTACTTTGGATGAGACTTGGGTACATTTCAACGATCCAGAAACAAAGCAACAATCGATGGAATGGCGACACTCTGGATCGCCAAGACCTAAGAAGTTTCGTGTCCAAAACTCTGCGGGAAAAGTCCTTGCTTCAGTTTTTTGGGATTTTAATGGAGTAATCATGATTGATTTTTTTTATAAGGGTAGAACAATAACTGTAGATTAATATTCGACATTACTGACCACTCAACGGGAAGCAATTAAAGACAAAAGACGCGGAAAGCTATCCAAAGGTATTTTGTTTTTACAGGACAATGCCTCGTCAGTACACAAATCTCACGTTGCCATGCAAAAAATTCGTGATTTAGGGTTAAAATTACTCGAACGCCCCCCTTTTTCACCAGATTTGGCTCCGTCCGACTATCATCTCTTTCCTCAAAAAGTTTAAAAGGTCGTAAATTTTCTTCCAATGAGGAGGTAATAACATCTTTGCAGGACTAGTTTGCAGGGCAAGAAGAAACAGTTTTTTTGAAAAGTCTAGAGACGTTGCAGGTTCGCTGTAATAAATGTATTCAATTCGGAGGAGAATATGTTGAGTAATAAAATATTTTGAAATTGAAATTTTGTTTGGTTTTATAGTAGGCTAACAATTTTTCAATATATCCTTGTATTTTACAATCACGGAATCTAGGTAAAAACAGACAAAAAAGAACGACCTATATTGCAGAGTCTAGTCGAAAACATAAGTACGTAATAGCTACCTGCCTCTTCCTTATTGTTTTGTTGTTCTGTCATACTATAATTAGCACCTTTATAAGTTTATAATTTCACTGAATAAATATATCCCTCTACTCAAGTTTGATCAATCAACCACAATGGACAGGTCCGCTCTTTTCAAACACTTGGAGGAATTTTGTCTTGAGTTGTGTTCCATAGATCAGCGTAAATTTTACTTCTTACACTTGGCATGATAGCTGAATAAACTTGAGTACTTTGCAGTATGGAAATCATCTGCCTTATACAATATAAATAAAGAAGGTCCAAATATGGAGCCCTGTGGAATCCCTGCTCCAATTTCAAACCGATCAGAGATCCGATCATCTTTCGTCAGCAACAGCTTTCTCTCATCAAGTCTATCACAAAATAAGTTTATGGAGCTCTTATTCAGTCCATTATATCTAAGTTTCGCTAATAGTGCAAAATCTTTGCTGTCAAGCGATATGTTTGCCCTTCGAAAGATTATATTCCCAATGACATCTGCCTGAACCGTACCAGAACACTATAAGATTATTTCAGCGTCAGTGAAGACAATGTCCAGCCTCCAGATCCAAGAAGAATCCAGTGCCAAGGAAGAAGATTTCCAGCAACCATTGACAAGAAGATTTCAGCACCAGAGAAGACAATTTTAAGTCTTTGGAACCAGAATAATCCAGCACCAGAGGAGAAGCTCTCCAACTACCAGGGCAAATAGAATACAGTGCCAAGTAAGAAGTTCTCCAGCTCCCAAAAGGATACAGAGCCTTGGCTGTCTCTAATTTCATCTTGATGAAATTAGAGACAGCGAAAAAGTTCTCCAGCTCCTAGAACCAATACAACCAACGAATACTTCAACAAAAAGACAACAATAACGAAAGGATAACACTCTGAATTCCAAAAGCTTCACTATGGAATACGAGAACACATTTATGACGATCTTTTCTACATCAAAAACTTACCGGGACCTGACTGGTATGAAGGAAATCATGAAAATTAACACATGGATGTTTATTGCTAACCAACCTTCGAGGATATCAAAGAAGTGCAATGGAAACCGAGAATATTTGGTCATCAACAAACAGAGGCTGATCAGGATCAAAAAATAAACTCCATAGGATAGGCACGGTCCTAGTTCATCACCACATCTTTCCACTTCCTAGCAAAGGCTGGATCAAGTGACCCCAGAGTGTAGACCTATATCTCTGAGGATAGAGCATCAGGCATCAACAAAGATGTAACGTATACTCCATTCACTTTTATTTAATCACACAGGAGGTCATGGTTTCGTTTTCAGGAGTTGGTGCCCCTGATGAAACGCACAGAACATATGATGAAAAGTCAGTGCGCGCACCGAAAATATCGTTCATGACAAAACGACGTGGCCAGTTTCTTTGTTTACATCGAAGTAAAAGTATCAAAGATATTCCACATTTTGTTAGGTTTACAAATTGTTCGCAGATTTTTGGTATTTAATCGATATTTGCAGGTGAGTTTCTCGTCGAATATCCAAGATTAACGTATGTTTATTGTTTTCAGCACCAGTTTGGAGCGTGAGGACGATTTTCAAGACCAGGACGAATGTTCACATTTCGAGGTTGAAGAGTTACACGGGAATTTCGTTGAAAAAGCTGTTATTTGGACAGATATCGCAGTAGATGGATCGGATGGAGCCTCGAGAGGTCGATTAGGATGATATTTTTCAGGTTTTCCAAGAAATTTGGCGATATCTGACCAGATTAGCAAAAGTTAGGGACCTCACTAATGAGGTGGAACTTAGACCTAATTCTTCTATAAGAAACGCCTTTCAAAGGTCGAGATGGTGAAAAATGTATTCTTTAGATGTTGTTTGAACAAACGCAGCCGAGTTTTATATCCCAACATTGACTTTGAGAAAGTTATCAACAAAATAAAATTGACATTATTCTTGATTCTTGTAATTACCCATCAATTCATCTTATATCTTTGGATTGATTTTTTTCATGAATTCTTGATTAGAATCAACAATTGATGTCGTCAAGTCTCGAACTTTCAGTTCATGAGGATAATAAACATTAAATCTTCACAAGCATGCTTATGAAAATTATGTGAAAGCAATGCAATTTTCTTACATGGCGAAAAATAATATAATTTCAACAGTGATCTCTCGTACTTTTCATGCAAATAACTAGAAATGGAATCCTTTCTATCAATTCATATAAACGTTAATTGTTCGTCCAAGTCCATCACATCTTTTCCAATTCATTCATTTTGCGAATAAATTCATATTCTGAGAAATACGCTAAGAATGTAGAAAGGGCCACATTGGAACATAAAAATATTTTGAAAAACGTCATAACTTCGATACAGAGTGGAATGTGTCAAATTTCCAAGGCCAGAGTTGTGATTTTATAATTGTGAATGGAGTATATTATGTCCTATAAGTTTTGGCACAAATTTCATAGACCAATATAGCGATGATGAGGAGAAGACAATAGGTTGCTATTGACATAAAAGTTTGTTTGTAACCTTGACTTCACTTTAACACTTCAGTTGTTGAAGTGGTCAAGTAGATATGGCTCACAAAAAAGAAATTCGGAAAGTATTTATAATTTAGTTGGGCGAGTCGATAAAGCCGAGATAATACGCATTTTTGAAAATCAGAAAATATCCTGTAGAATTATTTATCGGACAATCGTTGAATGTGCGCAAGGTATGCCTTGTACGAACCTTGCAAAAAGTGGACGACCTAGGATTTTTTGCCCAAGCAAGGACCGTAAGACTGGTAAGAAAAGCAGAAAACAAGGTTGGTACTTCGCTTAGAAAACTAGCACGTCAATATAGGTCATCTAACTATATCGCTAGTTGATTTTGTTGAAGAATAACACGCTGGAGACGATATTATGTTCTGGCCAGACCTTGCGTCCATGCACTATGCAAGAGAAACTCAAGATTGGCTAGTCGACCAAAACGTACCATTTGTTTCGCGAAACGGCAATCCCCCTTACCATCCACAGGCTCGACCCATTGAAGATATTTCGGCTCTCTTATCCAAAAAAGTTTACAATGGAGGATGGGAAGCCCTAAATGAAGAGTATCATCGCCGCCGAACCCACAGGAAGATCCGAGATCAAAACCTGATAGTAGATGTTCGCAGAAAGTTGTGATCTGTGGAAGATAAAGGCCCTCTTCATTTAATTTGAATTGATAGTTTTGTCGCTTCTGAAACGTTTATTGAACAAATGTATGATTTTTATCATTTTTTTGGTCTCTGAAATTTTTGCCAAAACTTATGGGTCCTACACACATCAATGTCAGGCTGGGAATAACCTTCACACCTTCAGAATGGAACCTTTAATGATCTACGAAACGCACGTGTCAATCCTTAAAAGAAGTATCATCCCGATAAGCCCACGTGTCCATCAACATTTACCACCAGCTAATTCCAATCGAACAAGCCCCGCAAACCCCGATATCGACCCCCCCGATTCCGCCCGCCGCCAAACCTAACCTTCCAATCCGACCAGCGATGATTGTATGTACACGGTGTCTCGGCCACAGACACACAGACGGACGGACGGGTCCTTTCCGCAAAACAAACTTCACGGCTTTAATGTGTTTATTACCTAAACGGTAACCTGCTATTCCTGCTAAATGTTTGTACTTCTGTCGGGCGGCGGCGATGGCCGCTTTGCGGTCCTCCAATACTGATAGATGTTCGGTTACGGTCTGGTGTGCAATCGATGCGAGGGTTTAGAGAAAAGAGGGATAAAACGGGAATTGCAGGCGTTCGATACGTCGGATAAGCAAATAATCATAATCTGACAGTACGAGTTACGGCTGCGATAGAGACATTATTTAACGAATGAGGTTACTCAAATACGCATGTCAAAATGAAGTCTGAACTGAATGAAAAATCAAACTTATTTTTCCAAAGAACCTGAGACAAATTTTGAACGCTTTAAAGAAAATAAGTAATGTCCGACATAGTGGGAAAGTTCGCAGAAGCGAATTCATTAGAGTGGGAATTACCCAAGGCTCTCTCCAAGGGCCGCTACAATATTTTCTGTATGTACCCATGGAGCTTAGAATTCACCTTCAAAAATTAGGCTTTTTGCTTCCATGATATCTCAGTTCATATGTGAGGTAGACCAACAAATTTTTTTATTTAATTGAAGCTTAATCATTTCTCTAGAATGTGTATTACTCGCTTTTCGTTTTTCTTTGTATATTAGGAAAAAACCTGGTGAGCTGTAATTTCATAAAAATCTGGACAAACGATTTTATTTCCATGATATCTCGGTCAATTTTTGGGATGAATGTATGAAACTTTCAGTATACATGTGGAATAATAATTAGCAGAATGTGTATTACTCGCTTTTCCCTTTTTCTTCGTATATTAAAAAAAACACCTGGTTGAAAATATGACTAATGAAGTTCCTACTTCATAATGTATTTAAAAATTCAGGGGGCAATGAACAGAAAAACTGATTAATAGCAATTCTGTAAAATATATTATTCCACATGTAGGTATACTGAAAATTTCATACATTTATCCCGAAAATTGACGGAAATAAAATCGTTTATCCAGATTTGCATGGAATTACAGCTCACCAGGTTTTTCGCCTAGAATACAAAGGAAAACGGAAAGCGAGTAAAACCCATTCTAGAAAAATGATTAAGCTTTAATTTAAAAAAAAAATTGTTGGTCTACGCTGCATACAAACTGAGATATCATAGAAATAAGAAATCCCTTTTTTAAGGGTTTGGCGGTACTGGCAGTAGTCAAGACAGGACAGTAAAAGGAACCTCACTGTGGTACTCTTTTAGTTCTGCTCATATTTCCTTCTGTATTTTTCCCTTTACCCCAATAATTAACCCAAGTTGAGCGGTATATGTCAAACAATAAACAATTTCAAAATCAGGAAATTGTTTTTCGAAAAAAACTGATTGCGATAAAACATCATATTCCACGCAATCTAGAATTATATCACTACAGTTCGATGCAGCGAAATAATGCTACACTAATAATACTCATGTCAGGTACTAACAAACGAAGGTCGTACTTCTTGTGGTACCAAAGGTAGTTTTTGCGCCTTGTGTTAGGCAACCCACATTTCTTCGATCCGCACCGGTAGGTACCGATGGTACTTGCGGCGCCTAGTGGTACGCTACTAACAATACTTCTGTGTGAGTTTGAGAAATCTAACTATGTCCATTTTCAATGGCGCAATAATATTAAGGATTCTCAACCAATATGGCAACAAATAGAAGCAGAATAGGCTACTAATCCATTCGGATGGATTGAATGCAGGAAATTCCTTTCAAACAGAATAGATAATACCTACAGAATTCAAGAAAAATCACCAAGTTCAGCTGTAGCTGGTCGTGATAGCGACATTCTTTCTAAATTTGTCACTTCAGTTAAATATGTTGAACTAACCTGAATTTTCTGTAGAGGTTCATCTGAAAAAAAAATAATGGAAAATCAGTTGAAAATTTCAAAATAGAATGTAGGTATACTGTGCACAATATGAACAGCAATATTGTCTACAACTTGTATTAAATTACAAATTAGATGGGGGAACACATAGAGATAGGATTGAGAATGAAGATCGAATCACCAAAAAGACCATCTTCGAATTGTATAAAAAAATCTTGATATAAAATGGAATTTTAATGTCGCCGTTCAGAGCATGTAGGAAAACGAATCCGATAGAGGCGTCACAGTGCACTTTATGGAATATCTCCAAAGAACTTACATTATCACTATAAGTTCTATGAATATCCCTGTCCTTATGAATGGAATGTACAATCTATCCAAAAATCGATGAACTATGGAATTAGTGAATATGTGGGTAAGGCATGAACTTTTTCCCGCCGTATATTTGAATTTGGCCATTCTCTGCCAATTCCGTATTTCAAGTTGTTTTTCTGAACGAAAATATCTGTAGATTCACTCTTAATAGGGAGTTGAACTATTTTCATGGGTCTTTCGTTTGAAATAAAACAGAAGCATGAATTGGCTCATTTTCTTCAATTTTTGAAAGAAAAAACTGAACTTTCGAAATGAAATCGATTTAAATTATTTCATTAAGTACTCCAATTCTTTCTGAGTTCACCCACAAAATTTCAGTTCTCAAAGTGAAGCCATTTTCAAATGCAACTTGAAATAAAAACACACAACATTGAACGACCACCTTAATAAACCAAACAGGTCAAATGTAGTATATAAAGGAAATTAAAAAAAAAACAAATATTAGAAAAAAATCGGATCTTCTTCTCATAACATTTCCATCAATGTTTTGAAAAAGTCAGTCATCTATACTTTGAAAGGGCCGGCTATTACATGTTTCGATGATATTTGGGCCAACATAGACACAGAGTTTGAACAAGAGAACACAATGTCTATACGTCAACTACATAAGTAAATCCATCAACATTACGACAAAAAACTGTTTCCTCCGAAATTTCAAAGCTTTCCCGAATCAGGAACCAGAAAAAATTGAAACTTAACACTAATGATATCATCTATTATCATAGATACTCTTGAAAACTGTAAAATTGAGTAGAAAGAAACATACTAACTGAGAAAACTGTAATTAAAAAGATGAAATCGAAATTAAATATAAGACACATAAAACAATAAGACTCCACTGACTAGTGGATCTTTTCTTCTTAATTGGGTCGAATTCTCCATCAATTCCTGTCGAAGTCACCGAATGTTGAAATTAGGATTCTACTAGGTCCTGTCAAATAAGGACTTACTTACAGCCCCCACTATCAAAGGAAAAGGAGAGGACAATTCACGCCATTCACTGGCCCAGAAAATTTCTGTGGTATAGGGAAACGCAGCCCTAGGAAAGAGTTTTTGCCTTGCCATTAAAACCCAAAGGAAAGAATCCTTTGGAAACGAAACTCGCAGGAGAGAGGAACTAGCCTCGATGAAACCTTCTCAGTTATTGGATTTCATTAGATCTCTGGAACTGGAAGGCAAGCTGTAAAGTGCGTAGTGAGATCAGCTCTGTTAGGGGCACAATAGACCTTAAGGTCGCAGTGAACTGTATCCCTTTTCCAACTAACTAACTGGTCTCTAGATTTATCAATTTGCTTAGACTCTTCGCAATTTTCCAAAATTTGCTTGGACAAACTTAACAATCACTCTTTCCTACTGAGAAAAGAAAAAACGTTCACGAACCACAGTCCTGTCAGCAGCGCTTTTTGGCAGATTGCAGGTACATGAAAAAACTGGCCTTGAGTATGGGTAACCCGCGCATTCACCATTTCGCAATTTTCAACAGGCAAAAAAAAAAAAGGGATTCAGTGTATGCCTCCTGAAAAAATGGACTTCTTTGAAGACAGTTTTCGAAAATTTGCTGAATTCAATGAAAAAAAATGATAGATTTATCTCGGTTTTTGAAATATGATCTCAGTTTAAACCATCCCACAAGAATTCCTCCAGCATTCCACAGCGCCCAACTGACCGATACAAGACACCCCCGCCCCTCCAACGGACAATAGAAAACGAAAACGAACAATGACCGAAATTAATTATGTACCATTTCCGGAGTATCTCTTAATACCCAAAGATAGAGGCGGCTTTGTCCGAACGAAAACACAGCAACGCGGAGGGAGAGAAAATGAATAAGAGCTTTTTCGCCCGGGCGCAAACCTTAATATGTTAATACTGATGAATATTTTTTGCTTATATTATACGTAATATAATAGGATTAATATGGTCCGCAAGGCAGTCCGCATGGCCGTCCCGTAATCCCCTAAACAAACGTGTGGTTCGAACCTAAGACGGAATATCGCTAAAAACATATACAACAAAGTAAAATATGGCCGGGACCCTGTTTTGCGTCGCTTTACGTCCGTCGGCAATTAGAGATACTCTACTAATTAATATCATCCGCACAAAGGATGTAATCATCGTTTTACTTTCGTGGAAATGCACCCCGAACGTGTATGTTTTCGGAAATGCCAAGGAATTTTCGCATTCGAGGGACGTAAGGAGTTTTTTTCGGTACGCGGAGGTTCCTTTGAACGGAGTATTCGTATTTTATTTGATAATTTGTGTTGTAATACGTATATGTAGAGATCCTTTGACTTGAACGTATATTTTAGCTTTATATTCCCGCGATAAACTATGTTGAAATGATGATTAACAATATACAAACCAATAGTGGATACGACCACAGAAGCGGGAGCTATGACGATTTAAAATTCGAAAAAATGCCATTTGGAAATCTAAACTATGATAGATAGAGCCTATTGAATTCTATTGAATTCAGCGACCCCGAAAACCTATAGTTTGATACCAAACATGTTTATATGGTCCTTCTTTGACATGAATTTCTTTAGTTTTTTGTTTAAAATTGTTCACTTTCGAGTTTTCTTCGGACGCTTGAAGCATGCAGAATTCAGGTGTTATGGGTCAGCAAAATGGATATTCTGAAAGATTTGAATTGGCTGAAGAACTTCACGATCGAATATGAACACTAGATATCCCAGGGATTTCGTGTTGATGACGAATATGGCGTTTTTGGGGGGTCTTAACCCTTACGTATTTTTCACCCAAAAAGTTGGGATTTTCGAAATCGATTTTATTATACTGATAGATACTTGGGACAATGATGATTAACAATATACAAAGCAAAAGTTGATATGACCACAGGAGCGGGAGCTATGACGATTTAAAATTCGAAATAATGCCATTTGACAGGTGAAAATCTAAACCATGATAGATAAAGCCTCGAGATATTTTTTATTGAATTCAGCGTTCCCGAAAACCTATAGTTTGATACCAAATTTGTCCATATGATCCTTCTCTGACGTGAAATTTTTCAGTTTTTTGTTTTCAATTTTTCATTTTCGAGTTTTCTTCGGACGCTTAGAGCATGCAGAATTCAGGAGTTATGGGTCAGCAAAATGGAGATTCCGAAAGATTTGAATAGGCTGAAGAACTTCACGATCGAATATGAACACTAGATTCCCCAGGGATTTCGTGTTGATGACGAATATGGTGTTTTTGGGGGGTCTTAACCCTTACGTATATTTTCACCCAAAAAGTTGGGATTTTCGAAATCGATTTTATTATACTGATAGATACTTGGGACAATGATGATTAACAATATACAAAGCAAAAGTTGATATGACCACAGGAGCGGGAGCTATGACGATTTAAAATTCGAAATAATGCCATTTGACAGGTGAAAATCTAAACCAAGATGAATAAAGCCTCGAGATATTTTTTATTGAATTCAGCGTCCCCGAAAACCTATAGTCTGATACCAAATTTGTCCATATGATCCTTCTCTGACATGAAATTTTTTAGTTTTTTGTTTTCAATTTTTCATTTTCGAGTTTTCTTCGGACGCTTAGAGCATGCAGAGTTTAGGTGTTATGGGTCAGCAAAATGGAGATTCTGAAAGATTTGAATAGGCTGAAGAACTTCACGATCGTATATGAGCACTAGATTCCCCAGGGATTTCGTGTTGATGACGAATATGGTGTTTTTGGGGGGTCTTAACCCTTACGTATATTTTCACCCAAAAAGTTGGGATTTTCGAAATTGATTTTATTATACTGATAGATACTTGGGATAATGATGATTAATAATATACAAACCAAAAGTTGATATGACCACAGGAGCGGGAGCTATGACGATTTAAAATTCGAAATAATGCCATTTGACAGGTGAAAATCTAAACCAAGATAGATAAAGCCTCGAGATATTTTTTATTGAATTCAGCGTCCCCGAAAACCTATAGTTTGATACAAAACTTGTCCATATGTTCCTTCTTCGACATTTATTTTTTTTGGTTTTTTGTTTTCAATTTTTCATTTTTGAGTTTTCTTCGGACGCTAAGAGCATGCAGAGTTTAGGTGTTATGGGTCAGCAAAATGGAGATTCTGAAAGATTTCAATAGGCTGAAGAACTTCACGATCGAATATGAACACTAGATTCCCCAGGGATTTCGTGTTGATGACGAATATGGTGTTTTTGGGGGGTCTTAACCCTTACGTATATTTTCACCCAAAAAGTTGGGATTTTCGAAATCGATTTTTTTATACTGATAGATACTTGGGATAATGATGATTAACAATATACAAACCAAAAGTTGATATGACCACAGGAGCGGGAGCTATGACGATTTAAAATTCGAAATAATGTCATTTGACAGGTGAAAATCTAAACCAAGATAGATAAAGCCTCGAGATATTTTTTATTGAATTCAGCGTCCCCGAAAACCCATAGTTTGATACAAAACTTGTCCATATGTTCCTTCTTCGACATTTATTTTTTTTGGTTTTTTGTTTTCAATTTTTCATTTTCGAGTTTTCTTCGGACGCTTAGAGCATGCAGAGTTTAGGTGTTATGGGTCAGCAAAATGGAGATTCTGAAAGATTTTAATAGGCTGAAGAACTTCACGATCGAATATGAACACTAGATTCCCCAGGGATTTCGAGTTGATGACGAATATGGCGTTTTTGATGGGTCTTACCCCTTGAAAAGTTGGGATTTTCGAAATCGATTTTATTATGGTGACAGATGTTTGGAGCAATGATGATTAACAATATACAAACCAAAAGTGTATACGACCACAGGAGAGGGAGCTATGACGATTTAAAATTCGAAAAAATGCCATTTGACAGGTGAAAATCTGAACTATGATATAGGGCCTCAGAATATTTTTTATCGAATTCAGCTTCCTTGGAAACCTATTAATTGATACAGATCCTGACCAAATAAACCTTCTTTGCATATTTTTTTTGTTTAAAATTTTCCCTAATTCATTCTCAAGTTAGAAAAAAAAGTTGATACTGATCATCCGAATGTATATTCCGAATGGATTGAAGATCGTCGTCATCAAATTGATTGCGGACCAATATATGAACAATATGTAACGTGTGAAATATAGGGTGGTCCCTTATACGTTTGGTTGTGTGTATCGTCCTAGTAATGAGCAGGAGTGGCCCACATACTCCTATGAACCATTACAGTCCATCGATCATATTTTCCAACATCATTTCCAGCGTATAAAACGAGATATTCACCGCCGGCTAAACACCGACCGAAACACACCATTCTGCACTAACGGCCAACAATAAATTATCGCCAAATATTCGATTATTATTAACGCATTAGCCCAAGTGCGAATAATTCAACTTTGCCGCCCGCAAATGACCGCCCTTTAATTCGTATTGTTAAACATCGGACGATTCGTATAATTTAATCCGAATTTGATGCCGAGAACGCACTATTTCAACGGACCGTTAAGAGCAGATTGCGGAGCCGTTCGAAAATCAAATGGCGATTACACGTTTGATATTGTTTAATAAACTGCTACCGCTAACGACTATCGCGTTTTCGGCTTTTACGCCGCCCTCGCCCGGGAACGGTTTGTTTTCTTTGTGCGGTCCAAGGGTCGCTGGAACGGTTACAGAGTTTCATTCAATTTTTATCAATAAATTCATAAGCACATGCACATCTGTTCAGAATTTATACTATCTTGGTCTGCGTGGCATCATTAACAACGAATTTCGAAAAAATTAGTAACTTCGATAGCGTAATAGGAAGCACAGTGGGCCATCCGAAGATGCCTGGTTCGACTCCCGCTGGAGGTGAAAACTTTTTCTGTATAATGATATATTGAAAAATTCTTAGCCTACTATAGAACCAAACAAAATTTCAATGTCAAAATATTTTATTACTCAACATATTCTCCTCTTAATTGAATACATTTATTACAGCGAACCTGTAACGTCTCTAGACCTTTCAAAAAAATTTTTCTTTTTGCTCTGCAAACCAGTCCTCCACAGCTTTTATTATCTCCTCGTTGGAGGAAAATTTACGACCTTTTAAACTTTTTTTCAGTTGAGGAAAGAGACGATAGTCGGACGAGGCCAAATCTGGTGAATAAGGGGGTGTTCTAGTAATTCTAACCCTAAATCACGAATTATTTGCATGGCAATATGGGATTTGTGTATTGGGGCGTTGTCCTGTAAAAACAAAATAACTTTGGATAGCTTTCCGCGTCTTTTCTCTTTGATTTTTATCCCGTAGAGTGGTCAGTAATGTTGACTAGTTATCTCCATTTATTATTGTTCTACCCTTATCCAAAAAATCAATCATGATTACTCAATGGCAATCCCAAAAAACTGAAGCAAGAACTTTTCCAGCCGATTTTTAGACACGAAACTTCTTAGGTCCTGAAGAACCAGAGTGTCGCCATTTCATCGATTGTTGCTTCGTTTCTGGATCGTAGAAATGTACCCAAGTCTCATCCATAGTAGCAATTCGGTTTGAGAATTCTACATCGTTTTCAAAACGAGCACACATCGAACCCGATGCTTCTACCCTTGCACGCTTTTGGTCAACATTCAAACATTTGGGGATCCATTTTGCAGAAATTTTCCTCATGTCCAAATTGAAGTTAACTATATGATGAACGCGTTCGTATGAAATCTTCAGTGCTTCAGATATCCGTTTTAGCCCAGTTCAACGGTCTGATAAAATCAAGTCATGAACTGCATCGATTTTGTCGAGGACTGACACAGAAACTGGACTTCTCGATCGGTCATCATCTTCAATGGAAAATTTACCTCTTTTGAAGCTTGCAGTCCAATTTTTCACGGTCGCATACGAAGGACGTTGATCACCAAGGGTATTAAGCATATCTTCGTAAATCTGCTTACCTCTTAACCCTTTTTAATACAGGTACTTGATGATGGCTCGATACTCCAATTTTTCGATTTTTACAATTTCGGTGGACATCTTTTTTTTAATATTGTGTAACTCTGTACTCTGGCACTTCTAATGAGTTATTGTTCGTTGATATGGTATCGTAATATTTCGTTTATGCATGGAACTGGTCTAGGCTAACTAGATATCAATACATCCTCGTAACTCACTCTAAATAATTGTCATATCCGTTGAATTCACCAATTCAGTATTCAATTGATTTCTTTGTCGAAAATGGAAGGGGCCTTTTTTATGAAGTATTTGTATCACGATTCGTGTCCATTTGGATACCGCTGTTATAGATTTAAAACCCGATCTTAACCAAGCACACAGGATGGAACTTCCCTTAAGGGGCAGTATCACCTTTTGACACGTGGTAAATCTCCATTCAAATGTGGTCTCTTTATTTCACGAGTAAGAACTCTAATTTACGACGTAGAGACTTGATTTTTTTTAAATTGAAGTTGAAGAACGTCCCGAGGGCAAATCGTTTTCTTTTTTTTGAATGGAGATTTACGACGATTCAAAAGGTGATACTGCCTCTTAAATGTGCCTCTCAATCTATATATATAAAAGAAAGATGTTGGTTACACCATTTATAACTCGAGACCGGATGGACTGTTTGTTATGAAACTTCATATATGGATTCGTCTACGGTCTGGTTATTATAAAATACAATAAAACTTTGAAAAGATCGATGAAAATTTCACTCATACAGGAAATGCTTTTCCTTCTTTTGAGTAAGGTCACTAGGTGTCGCTACAGTTACAGTTACGCTACAGCTTAGATTGCGTGTAATTTGGGTTGCTTCCAACTCTGCGCTGTTGACCAAAACCAAAATGTCTTAGCGTAGGAGTGCAGATCTCTAAAATGATTAGATTTCGTTGAGATATGAGGGAAAATTCGTTCTTACCACTTCAAGTGGCGCTATTCATACATTATGACTGATTGTTCTATACCTACTATACTAAACTGGTTATTAGTTATTTTTACAGTTTTATTTATTCAAAACAAAATGAGGTAATCGCGAAGGTACTATATTTGATATTATCACCATCAGATGGCGATGTATAGAACTTATAGTACCATGAAAGGCTATTACCAGATCAAAAAGCGGGTGAACATCACAGTGAATTTTAATCGAAATGTCAAGTAAATCGGATTTTGGCGATCGGTTTCAATCGTGAATTGTCCATTCTCATCTACTCTCATAATTTTTGAAATGTTTTCGAATTTCTGTTTGGGAATTAATATGTTTGCCCTAATTAGTAATTACATTTTTGTTTCTGTTCTGTGTGCAATTATTTTAAGCTGAGCACCAAAAGGCTAAGATGTTCAAAATAATGGTGTGGGCACTAATTAGATTTTGATTAGCCAACATTGAGAATATTAGAAGAGTTTCGTTTTTTCCACTTCAGAAAGCGCTATCCACAAAATGAGTTCTAATTTTATCAGTTGGTTCAAATATTTGAATTCATTCTGGTGAACGTCAAGAAGGAAAATAAGAAAATGTCTTAGCGGATTTGTGAAGTGAAGTTAAAGTACTATAGACAAAGTACTTCAATTCAAATTTTCAGCGTTGTATTGGCAGAACTAAAGTGGTTTATACAGTGATCGAGTGATCAGAGGTAATTCATCATTGAAACTATTTCTCATACATACAATTCGATCGGGATTTATATTTGCATTCGTGTTGTCATTCATTACAAGATAGGTACTGCAATGACAGAACTGTGAAGCATTTACAGGGGCGGTTCTAGGGCGGTGCGAGCGGTGCGACCGCACCGGGCGCCATCATGCAGGGGCGCCAAAATCAAATATGGGGTAGAAAACGGGACGTCGCGACGAGCGGAATTAGGGGCTGTTGAATTTTGAAGTCTTGCTCCTCTTTCGGACTCGCGCGACTATACAATTCGACCGAAAAAATAGAGAAATATTTTCATATATTTTCAATAAACAGCTTGGGTTTTCAGTCGGCATGCCATGTCTTTCCCTGCGATCAAATATTTAAGATCATTACGCTTGTCGGTATTTTTTTCAAACGTCACCCGTCACCCAAATAGTTTATTGGGCGGCTTCTTTGATGCGTGATTCAGGCGGCTTCTTTGATGAGCTGTTCTTAATGCGGCTTTTCTGTTATGATTGCCCACCCTCCAATCAGAGTTTTCTTTTAAATAAAGGGGGAGAATCTCACGAAGTAATCGAAGTATTTTCATTTCTTTTTTTCTAATTCCTGAGAACAAACATTCGAAACCACGTTGTGTTGAGAATGTTGAGATTCTGTTCAGTGTTAAAATTATAAAGTTTTTACTAGGTAGGTATTCTAAATTTTTATGTCTAAGGAATTAAGGATTTCTTATTGTGTATTCAGGATAAACTCATAATTAATTGAGTAGCTTTTTAACATTCAATTTTCTTTCGATCAGAAACAACAAAACGAGTGTTTCAATAATATGATTATCACTTCTGTGATTGTCTCTTTTAGCCTTGAGAAAGAAATCCATCCTCGAAACGTTGGCCTTGTGAATAACAAAAGGTTAATAAAACTTTTCCTGTTACCCAATATTGTTTTTATTTATTATCACTCCTTTTCTATTATGACATTCTTATCTAATACAAAATGGAAGATATTGCCGGTTATACAGGGTGTTCAAATTTTGCTGGGCTGACCCAATTTTGTTTTTTCGAATACAAGCCTATATTTTATATCACTTTTTCAGTTTCCACATGAAGAATATTGAACACTTTTTACACAGCTTCGTCTTCAATTCGAAAATATTGAAGGTATCCGAGATTTTCAACATAATGGAATTCAACCCAACATTCTTCACTTAGAACGTTTCAAGTCATCATAAATAGTTGAATGAGAATGAGAAAAATTTGGAGTAGAGCTTTTTCAAGAGTGAATGACTCTTAGACTTCAAATTAAAAATCAAATATATTTCTTGTTTGTTTAGAAAGTAGTTTACTCAAATTCACTTTTTTTGATTACTTGTCAGTTTTTGAAAAAAGGTTTTTTGAGCACTTGGAAGCTTACCATAGGTAATGCTCAATGAAACTTAAAGAGGCCTTTTTTCGCGCTTCTTATGAATCCGTAATATTCAAGGTGTTCCATTTGAAATAAGGAAGTTTTTTTGCCTGTGCTGATTTGAAAATCGCTTTGAGTGATGGTGAAAAATGTGATATCTCTGGATATGCTTTTGTTGAAGAACTTGTGAGCATGAATCCAATATTGAAGAATCTTCAAGCAGCAGAGCCTTAGACAAAGGCTTCCTTTGTCTAAGAGCAGAGCCAATAACAGTTCTTCGACTTGCAAGATATTTTCCCAAATGGGACAGCGTTTCGTATCTTGCTAACTGTTCCTATAAACGTAGCCAAAAGAGAACGAAGTTTCAGTGAATTGAAGCTTATGAAAACTCTACGATCTACAATGTGCCAATAAAGACTATACGATCTTGGAATTTTGTTTATAGAAAAAGCTATTGCACAAAATATTGTGAATATTGTGAATTGATAAACAGAATTCGCGATAGCTAAAGCTAGAAAAGTGCATATTTGAGTTGTTTGAAATAAATAAAAGTTGTCAAATCTAATATCTATTATTATACTCGCACTATGAAAGATTCTACGCTCAAAAACTCGCACAAATTGGTGAAACGAACTTTTCAATGATTTGAATTCATGACAGCAATAATTCGGTTTTATCGTTGTAGGGGCGCCACTTTCTAATCTCGCACCTACCAAAAATATTGATAGCACCGCCACTGAGCATTTAAAACAAAATGTTATATGTTCAACAATTGGATACCACTTAAATGAGGAGAATTTTTTTCGTGCGAATAACAATAGTACTGAAATTTTGTATATTTTGCCTAATTCATCGCCTGCTTGAAAAAATAGCAATGATTAGTTTATACAACGGTAGGTTTCACAAAGCGTAATCACCGGTGATCGGAGCTTGATCTAGCACCAAATAGATTTGACAGTTCAAAAATCAGAGAACCAAGGCGTTGATCTCCGATCACCGGTGATTACGATTTGTGAAATTCACCGTATTTAGGCGAAACAAAGTTCGCCGGGACAGCTAGTTATACAATAAATTTGAGATTATAATAACGCTCTTCTTTGAATCAAATTTTTCACGCCCAATAATCTATATACGCCCGTACTCAGGAGCTCAACCTCGATAACTCCTCCACAATACATACACCAAACGGAAATAGGACGTGGTTGAGAAAATGCAATCGACTCAAGTATTTTCACGAGCCATTAATTAATTACGAGGGAATGTCCATGGAGTAATTAGAAAAGCCACCGCACCAGAATAACTCATTAACATGTTTCGGAGATGTAAAAACAAATGTATTGTGAATTATCCCGGCCGACTCTACCATATCTAGTCGGGTCCTCTATTTTCGAGGGGGACCAGGGAGGCAATTGTTTCGCTCACTAGTCGCTAGGATCGCTGTCGGTCGGGGTCAGGTATTCCGTTGGAATCTGGGTAAGTTCCGAAAGGGTTACTAGGGCCGACGATTAATTGGGAGGCCCTGATGCGTACAGTCCTTTTTATGCTTAGAATGTGACCGAATTCTACGAGAAACTACTAAATATTATGATACCAACTTGTCATTAGAAAATAAATATTGTGCTGACTGAAAATGATCTTAATATGATAAATCACACTTTAACACGTTCCTAAAAGTGAATCGAAGCACATATAAGGATTTGAGTTAATTTGTATCGAAAAATAATGGTGGAGGTGTAGGTACAGGCACCTCCACCATTTTGTATCAACATCTCAATGGAATTTATTGTAACGGGTTTTCCGAAGGGAATTATTCAATTTGAAATGATTATAATGGCAACATCTTGTACGAGGATGTATTGGTATCTAGACCAGATCCATGCATAAACAAAATATTGCGATAACATATCAACGAACAATAAGTTATTCGAATTGTCAGTGTAGAATTCGACGTCAAAAAAGTAAACCAGAGTTACGCAATAAATTAAAAAAAAACCACCGAAATTGTAAAAATCGAAAAATTGGAGTATCGAGCCATCATCAAGTACCTGTATTTAAAAGGGTTAAGAGGTAAGCACATTTACGAAGAAATGCTTAAAACCCTTGGTGATCAATGCCTATCGTATGCGACCGTGAAAAATTGGACTGCAAGCTTCGAAAGAGGTAAATTTTCCATTGAAGATGATATATATATTCTTTTGAAAGAGAGAATTACATACTGTTTTGTAATATCAAACAATATATGGCATATGGCACGTGTGAAGAAATGGCGACAAGGAACAGATTGTATAAAAGAATAAAATCTGTTTCCCGCTCCAAATCTGAGTGTTAGCAGAGGGAATGTAAACGAGGTACCATACAATTCTGCGTATGATACACGAGAACAGATAAAAACCTCTGAAAAAACTCTGTCTCCCAGTGTTTGTGTGGTGATACTGAATTTGTTCAAAAAAATATGCTGCTATCCATGTTACAGAGCTCCTTGTGCTTGAAAACATGCCTTTTCATCGAACTGGAGGCAAATATCTTGAAATTATATCTGTAAGAAGACAAAAAAGAAGAAAAACGAGAAAGAAGCAGTAGAAAAAAAAATACTTCACCTACTAAATAAACCTTTTCACAAAGTCCTAACTCTCTCATGGATCGGGAGGATCTTTCGATCAGGTCCGATCTTCCAAGTGATGATACTTCTGTTCTTCAGGTGTTCGAGGAACGCTACAGGCCCCTTATGTTGGGGGATCATCTCCCATAGATTAGAGTGGATGTTTTTAGCGAAAAATCAGCAAAAAAGCTAGAGCAAATTCTGTGTCAGTCCCCGAAAATATCGATGCAGTTCTTGACATGATTTTATCAGACCGTCGAATTGGACTAAAACGGATATCTGAAGCACTGAAGATTTCATACAAACGCGTTCATCATATAGTTCACGTCAATTTGGGCATGACGAAAATTTTATGCAAAATGGATTCCCAAATGTTTGAATGTTGACCAAAAGCGTGCAAGGGTAGAAGCATCGCGTTCCATCTGTGCTCGATTTGAAAACGATGTAGAATACTTAAACCGAATTGTTACTATGGATGAGACTTGGGTACATTTCTACGATCCAGAAACAAAGCAACAATCGATAACAATCGATGGAATGGCGACACTCTGGTTCTCCAAGACCTAAGATGTTTCGTGTCTAAAAATCTGCTGGAAAAGTTCTTGCTTCAGTTTTTTGGGATTGCCATGGAGTAATCATGATTGATTTTTTGGATAAGGGTAGAACAATAATTGGAGATTACTATCCAACATTACTGACCACTCTACGGGAAAAAATTAAAGAAAGAAATAAGACACAAATCATTTGCCATTATAAATAATGACAAATGAAATGTGAATACGAACTAGGTCTCCGATACTGTTCACCCCACCAGACCGAATGGTCCAACGTCAACTGAGAATCGCACCGACTGCAGTTTCGTCCTATTAGGACTCATCAGGGTGGAATATCCCAAAGTCGACGCTGGATGGAAAATCTTTTCGTCAAGATATGGACATCTGGCGCCGCATTATTTCGATGAGAAATTAATGAGCGACATCTATCCACCTTCAGAAAAGACCCCCCTATCGGTGATTGAGCGAACAATAAAGGAAACTTTCTTCCAAATTGCGACACCAGATTGTGAATTTCAACGTTAAAGAACGCTATATAAACAATTCACCTGGGAAGCGCGGAGACGTTCGCAGTTGTAGGTTTCTAAAACCCAAAAAATATTAACATGGAAAAATGATGATATGAAATCATCAGCTGAGAAGGCAGCTACCTATTCAATTGAAAGAAATAAGACACAAATCATTTGCCATTATAAATAATGACAAATGAAATGTGAATACGAACTAGGTCTCCGATACTGTTCACCCCACCAGACCGAATGGTCCAACGTCAACTGAGAATCGCACCGACTGCAGTTTCGTCCTATTAGGACTCATCAGGGTGGAATATCCCAAAGTCGACGCTGGATGGAAAATCTTTTCGTCAAGATATGGACATCTGGCGCCGCATTATTTCGATGAGAAATTAATGAGCGACATCTATCCACCTTCAGAAAAGACCCCCCTATCGGAGACTAGTTCGTATTCACATTTCATTTGTCATTATTTATAATGGCAAATGATTTGTGTCTTATTTCTTTCAATTGAATAGGTAGCTGCCTTCTCAGCTGATGATTTCATATCATCATTTTTCCATGTTAATATTTTTTGGGTTTTAGAAACCTACAACTGCGAACGTCTCCGCGCTTCCCAGGTGAATTGTTTATATAGCGTTCTTTAACGTTGAAATTCACAATCTGGTGTCGCAATTTGGAAGAAAGTTTCCTTTATTGTTCGCTCAATCACCGATAGGGGGGTCTTTTCTGAAGGTGGATAGATGTCGCTCATTAATTTCTCATCGAAATAATGCGGCGCCAGATGTCCATATCTTGACGAAAAGATTTTCCATCCAGCGTCGACTTTGGGATATTCCACCCTGATGAGTCCTAATAGGACGAAACTGCAGTCGGTGCGATTCTCAGTTGACGTTGGACCATTCGGTCTGGTGGGGTGAACAGTATCGGAGACCTAGTTCGTATTCACATTTCATTTGTCATTATTTATAATGGCAAATGATTTGTGTCTTATTTCTTTCAATTGAATAGGTAGCTGCCTTCTCAGCTGATGATTTCATATCATCATTTTTCCATGTTAAAAATTAAAGAGAAAAGACGCGGAAAGCTATCCAAAGTTATTTTTTACAGGACAACGCCCCAGTACACAAATCTCATGTTGCCATGCAAAAGATTCGTGATTTAGGGTTAGAATTACTAGAACACCCCCCTTATCCACCAGATTTGCATCCGTCCGACTATCATCTCTTTCCTCAACTGAAAAAAAGTTTAAAAGGTCGTAAATTTTCTTCCAACGAGGAGGTAATAAAGGCTGTGGAGGACTGGTTTGCAGAGCAAGAAGAAACATTTTTTTTGAAAGGTCTAGAGACCTTGCAGGTTCGCTGTAATAAATGTAATCAATTGAGACGAGAATATGTAGAGTAATAAAACACTTTGACATTGAAATTTTGTTTGGTTCTATAGTAAGCTAAGAATTTTTCAATATATCCTCGTATTCCACGCCCCTGATAGTGAATTCTGGGGCAAACAAGGACTGAAGTTCATGTTATTCGAAATAGAATTGATGGTGGAGGCGCCAATACCTCCACCTCCACCATTTTGTATCAACCTAGAAATTATGACACCAACTACTTATTAGAGAATAAATATTGTGCTTAAAATGATCTTAAGATGATGAATCAGGCTATTTCATGCCCCTAAAAGTGGATCGAAGGACTTACAAGGTCTGAATTCCATCTGTTTCGAATCAGAATTAATGGTGGAGGTACAAGTACCGGCACCTCCACCATTTTGTAACAACATCTCAATGGAATTGAAACGGATTTTCCAATAGGAATTAATCCATTTGAAATGGTTCTAAGTATATTATTTTTATGTCATTTTTGTGTATTTTTTGTGGGATATCTCCGAAATCTTTTTCTCCAAGCGAAATGATTCGTTCAACAAAAAATCCGACAAAATCACGATTTCCGTCCCAATTATCCACCCTGTGTACCAAACCGAGCATCAGACGTTATCCGACCTGCAGGAGACAATGTGGCAATCCGGCGAACGGGCAATTTTCACTACGTTAACTTCGAATCGTTCGCACGGTCGCCGAATCTCGAACGGGCGACACATCTGCGAATAACGCGCGACACACGGGCCTACAGACGGACGTACCGTTTAACAACGGTCGAGATTCGGGCCGAAAATGTGCACGGCGAGTCACGCGAGTGTCAGTGTCAGATGACGGCGCGATTTTGAGGGTTGTCGAGTCTCCTCTTTTGTCGGGGTCTGAATTTTTATGGGAACTTTATATGTGAATTTTGTGGTTTTTGATTGTTCTCGTTTATACACTAGTCCTTCAAGCGGAGGTTTTTCCAGGGACGGTTTTATATTGTTCTGGGGTACTGAATCTACTGAAATATTCGACATTGAAGTAGATAATATTTCCTACCTGATAACTTATTTGACTTATTTGTTTCCTCCACAGTAAAGCTTTCATTTGATATGAAACTTTTGATAACGACTTTTTCGAACTATCAGAAGCATTCGGAATTGTCCATATGGTCCTTCCTTCGTTTTCAATTGTTCATTTTCGAGTTTTGTTCGGACGCTTAGAACATGCAGAATTTAGGTGTTATGAGTCAGCAAAATGGATATTCTGAATGATTTGAATGGGTTGGGCAACTTCACGATCGAATATGAAAACTAGATTCCCCAGGGATTTCGTGTTGCTGGCGATATGGTGTTTTTGGGGGTCTTACCCATCACGTATTTTTCATCCAAAAAGTTGGGATTTTCGAAATCGATTTTATTATGCTGATAGATACTTGGGATAATGATGATTAACAATATACAAACCAAAAGGGGATACGACAACAGGAGCGGGAGCTATGACGATTTAAAATTCGAAAAAATGCCATTTGACCGGTGAAAATCTAAACCATGATAGATAGAGCCTCAAGATATTTTTATTGAATTCAGCGTCCCCGAAAACCTATAATTTGATGCCTAACTTGTCCATATGGTCCTTCTTTGACATGAAATTTTTTAGTTTTTTGTTTTTGATTTTTCATTTTCGAGTTTTCTTCGGACGCTTAGAGCATGCAGCAGTTAGGTGTTATGGGTCAGCAGAATGAATATTCTGAAAGATTAGAATAGGCTGAAGAACCTCACGATCGAATATCAACACTAGATTCCCCAGGGATTTCGTGTTGATGACGAATATGGTGTTTTTGGGGGGTCTTACCCCTTACGTATTTTTCACCCAAAAAGTTGGGATTTTCGAAATCGATTTTATTATGCTGATAGATACTTGGGATAATGATGATTAACAATAAACAAACCAAAAGTGGATACGACCACAGGAGCGGGAGCTATGACGATTTAAAATTCGAAAAAATTCCATTTGACAGGTGAAAATCTAAACCAAGATAGATAGAGCCTCCAGATATTCTTTATTGAATTCAGCGTTCCCGAAAACCAATAGTTTGATACCAAATTTGTCCATATGATCCTTCTTTGACATAAAATTTTTTAGTTTTTCTTTTTCATTTTCGAGTTTTCTTTGGACGCTTAGAGCATGCAGAATTTAGGTGTTATGGGTCAGCAAAATGGATATTCTGAAAGATTTGAATAGGCTGAAGAACTTCACGGTCGAATATGATCACTAGATTCCCCAGGGATTTCGTGTTGATGACAAATATGGTGTTTTTGGGGGGGGGGTCTTACCCCTTACGTATTTTTCACCCAAAAAGTTGAGATTTTCGAAATCGATTTTATTATGCTGATAGATACTTGGGATAATGATGATTAACAATGTACAATCCAAAAGTGGATACGACCACAGGAGCGGGAGCTATGACGATTTAAAATTCGAAAAAATGTCATTTGACCGGTGAAAATCTAAACCATGATAGATAGAGCCTCGAGATATTTTTAATCGAATTCAGCGTTCCCGAAAACCTATAATTTGATACCAAACTTGTCCATATGGTCCTTCTTTGACATGAAATTTTTTAGTGTATTGTTTTCAATTTTTCATTTTCGAGTTTTCTTCGGACGCTCAGAGCATGCAGAATTTAGGTGTTATGGGTCAGCAAAATGGATATTCTGAAAGATTTGAATAGGCTGAAGAACTTCACGGTTGAATATGATCACTAGATTCCCCAGGGGTTTCGTGTTGATGACAAATATGGTGTTTTTGGGGGGTCTTACCCCTTACGTATTTTTCACCCAAAAAGTTGAGATTTTCGGAATCGATTTTATTATGCTGATAGATACTTGGGACAATAATGATTAACGATATACAAACCAAAACAGCATACGACCACAGGAGCGGGAGTTATGACGATTTAAAATTCGAAAAAATGTCATTTGACGAGTGAAAATCCTAACCATGATAGATAGAGCCTCAAGATATTTTTAATCGAATTCAGCGTCCCCGAAAACCTATAATTTGCTACCAAACTTGTCCATATGGTCCTTCTTTGACATGAAATTTTTTAGTGTATTGTTTTCAATTTTTCATTCTCGAGTTTTCTTAGGACGCTTCGAGCATGCAGAATTTAGGTGTTATGGGTCAGCAAAATGGATATTCTGAAAGATTTGAATAGGCTGAAGAACTTCACGGTCGAATATGATCACTAGATTCCCCAGGGATTTCGTGTTGATGACAAATATGGTGTTTTTGGGGGGGTGTCTTACCCCTTACGTATTTTTCACCCAAAAAGTTGAGATTTTCGAAATCGATTTTATTATGCTGATAGATACTTGGGATAATGATGATTAACAATATACAAACCAAAAGTGGATACGACCACAGGAGCGGGAGCTATGACGATTTAAAATTCGAAAAAATGCCATTTGACCGGTGAAAATCTAAACCATGATAGAGAGAGCCTCAAGATATTTTTTATTGAATTCAGCGTCCCCGCAAACCTATAATTTGATACCAAACTTGTCCATATGGACCTTCTTTGACATGACATTTTTTAGTTTTTTATTTTCAATTTTTCATTTTCGAGTTTTCTTCGGACGCTTAGAGCACGAAGAATATAGGTGTTATGGGTCAGCAAAATGGATATTCTGAAATATTTGAAAAGGCTGAAGAACTGCACGGTCGAATATGATCACTAGATTTCCCAGGAATTTCGTGTTGATGACAAATATGGTGTTTTTGGGGGGTCTTACCCCTTACGTATTTTTCACCCAAAAAGTTGAGATTTTCAAAATCGATTTTATTATGCTGATAGATATTTGGGACAATAATGAGTAACAATATACAAACCAGAACAGCATACGACCACAGGAGCGGCAACTATGACGATTTAAAATTCGAAAAAATGTCATTTGACAGGTGAAAATCTAAGTCATGATAGATAGAGCCTCAAGATATTTTTAATCGAATTCAGCGTCCCCGAAAACCTATAATTTGATACCAAACTTGTCCATACGGTCCTTCTTTGACATGCATTTTTTCAGTTTTTTGTTTTGAATTTTTCATTTTCGAGTTTTCTTCGGACGCTTAGAGCATGCAGAATTTAGGTGTTATGGGTCAGCAAAATGGCTATTCTGAAAGATTGGAATAGGCTGAAGAACTTCACGTTCGAAAATGATCACTAGATTTCCTAGGGATTTCGTGTTGATGACAAATATGGTGTTTTTGGGGGGTCTTACCCCTTACGTATTTTTCACCCAAAAAGTTGATATTTTCGAAATCGATTTTATTCTGCTGATAGATACTTGGGACATTAATGATCAACAATATATAAACCAAAACGGCATACGACCACAGGAGCGGGAGCTATGACGATTTAAAATTCGAAAAAATGTCATTTGACAAGTGAAAATGTTAACTATGATAGATAGAGCCTCGGAATATTTCTTATTGAATTCAGCGTCCCCGAAAACCTATAGTTTGATACCCAACTTGTCCATATGGTCCTTCTTTGACATGAAATTTTTTAGTTTTTCGTTTTCAATTTGTCATTTTCGAGTTTTCTCCGGACGCTTAGAGCATGCAGAGTTCAGATGTTATGGGTCAACAAAGGGGATATTCTGAAAGATTTGAATAGGCTGAAGAACTTCACGGTCGAATATGATCACTAGATTCCCCAGGGATTCCGTGTTGATGACTAATATGGTGTTTTTGGGGGGTCTTACCCCTTACGTATTTTTCACCCAAAAAGTTGAGATTTTGTTATACTCATAGATACTCGGGATAATGATGATTAACAATATACAAACCAAAAGTGGATACGACCACAGGAGCGGGAGCTATGACGATTTAAAATTCGAAAAAATACCATTTGACCAGTGAAAATCTAAAACATGATAGAAAGAGCCTCAAGATATTTTTTATTGAACTCAGCGTCCCAGAAAACCTATAATTTAATACCAAACTTGTCCATATGGTTCTTCTTTGACATGAAATTTTTTAGTTTTTGTTTTCAATTTTTCATTTTCGAGTTTTATTCGGACGCTTAGAGCATGCAGAATTTAGGTGTTATGGGTCAGGAAAATGGATATTCTGAAAGATTTGAATAGGCTGAAGAACTTCACGGTCGAATATGATCACTAGATTCCCCAGGGATTTCGTGTCGATGACAAATATGGTGTTTTTGGGGGATCTTACCCCTTACGTATTTTTCACCCAAAAAGTTGAGTTTTTCGAAATCGATTTTAATATGCTGATAGTTACTTGGGATAATGAAGATTAAAAATATACAAACCAAAAGTGGATACGACCATAGGAGCGGGAGCTATGACGATTTAAAATTCGAAAAAATGCCATTTGACCGGTGAAAATCTAAACCATGATAGATAGAGCCTCGAGATATTTTTAGTCGAATTCAGCGTCCCCGAAAACCTATAATTTGATACCAAACTTGTCCATATGGTCCTTCTTAGACATGACATTTTTTAGTTTTTTATTTTCAATTTTTCATTTTCGACTTTTCTTCGGACGCTTAGAGCATGCAGAATTTAGGTGGTATGGGTCAGCAAAATGGATATTCTGAAAGATTTGAATAGGCTGAAGAACTGCACGGTCGAATATGATCACTAGATTCCCCAGGGATTTCTTGTTGATAACAAATATGGTGTTTTTGAGGGGTCTTACCCCTTACGTATTTTTCACCCAAAAAGTTGAGATTTTCTAAATCGATTTTTTTTCCTGGTAGATACTTGGGACAATGATGATTAACAATATACAAACCAAAGTTGTATACGACCACAGGAGCGGGAGCTATTTTGATTTAAAATTCGAAAAAATGCCATGTGACAGATGAAAATCTAAACTATGGAAGATATAGCCTCGGAATATTATTGAAATTGTGCTGTACAAATGCTTGAACATTCAGTATAATATTTTCCTAGTAGGATCTCTAGTAATCAACAAAACAGAACTATGTTCGTTAAGGTTGTTGATGGCCTCTCTTGAACAAGATATGAACTTTGGAGTTCTTCAAGGATCTGTTCGGGGAGTCGGGGACTATGGAGGTTTTTGTACTTTCCAAGTACAAAATAATGTTGAAGCTTTTCGATGGTTTGATAGGTAGCTTCAACCTCCTTTTGACTCAATCTGCAGACTCGTCAGATCAGGACTTTAGTCCCACGCCATTGTCGACAATCTTCAAGAAAAACGCTTTGGAGATTAACTATACAGGTTCCTTGGAACGTTCTATGCGTAGGCGGGTAACGATCACTGTGGGTCATATGCGTTGGCTATGAAGATTTCTTACGCGAGATGTAAGTCAGGGTGATTTGATTTAAGTGGGACAGAGTGTGTCACAATGGTATTTCTCTTGAAAATCCAGGTGGTAGATTCCATTTCCAGTCCTTCTTTTCATTTGGAATCGTAGTGAAGCCTTCTTCGATGCTTATTCTCCTGATGCCCTAGGAGGTATGCCAATATTGGTTTCATCCCCTCTTGAAGATCTAAAGGTTGTACGCCGGTGAAAAGCTACCAAACGCAAACGTGGTCAATTGACCATATTCACCTTCGCCATATTGTTGTGCGACAATACCAACTACCCAGGGTCCTCAACATCGAATAACCAAAGTCACTAATTTCTTAGGACCGCGAAAGTTTAAATGGACATATTTTGGTGTCAGGTTTTTTATTTTTAGATCTATTTTTTGCCGAACAATTACTGACACAACAACCATGGCCTACACTATACTGATATCTATCCATATTTCCTGGATTTTATCACAAAATACTTAACCAAAGTTTACCACCAATTTTATATAACCTCTCATACCACATACCATACAAATCATAATAATTCTTTAATCTATGATACTAATAATCTGATAGTACTTTTGATAAACTCAATATTTCTCCGTTGGGAACACTGGGTAGTTGGTATTGTCGCACAACAATATGGCGACGGTGAATATGGTCAATTCCGTACTTGTCGAGCTATATCGACGGAAGTAGACTGTCCGACCCCGAGCCACTCAATCAGATACGTCGCGTTCATCCAACCGACATCTTCGAACATGTCCGTGACAACTACAATGACTTCAGACGCAGGAAAAATAGCTCGGAAGGGATAAACGTCAAGCAGAAATCCGCTCCAATAAATTCCTCGGCGACTGGAGCCGGTTTTGCATACATTCCCGTTTATCTATAATATGCACATGCATGACAATACGAAGTAATCTTTCAATTTCAAGAATACGCGCTCGTACAAAAATCCGCTGATAATATTCCCCGTCAGTTTTTCGGGGCGATATTTCAACGGTTTTTATGATCGAACGACGACTCGTATAGTCGCGGTGGGCGAGAGGAGGACCGAAAATTCGCGTCATTTGCCTAATGTAAAGTAGCCCACTTGATGCGACGGATACAAGATATAGACGGTTCGAAACTATAGTTAATGTGCCGTTAAAAGCTCCGCGAGAGGGAGGGGGGCTGACGGGGCTTCGAGGGGCGGTTTCGAAATATGTTCGGGAATCTTTAACGGAAAATTCGAACGGGCGTCTCGTATATACAGGGTCTTTCACGAGGAAACTCACCCATATTTATACGGGAAACTACTGAACGTATTTTCATGAAATTCAGCACTTATATGTATTTCACGATGCTGATGATATCTAAAATATTTTCAAGGCATGAGCACCTCCGGTTTTTCCGGAAATGACGTCAGCTTCCGTTTTTCAAATTAGAACACCATTTTTTCATTGCAGAAATAGATTACTTAGAAAATTTCAAGTTATTTTGATGTAACATTTTTCAGTTTTGGATGGAAAATTCTCTCTGAGCGGGAAAATTCGAAAAAAAATCGAAAAAAGAGCTCCGCTGAAACAAGAATAACTTCGAGGTTTTTGGATGGAAAATTTTCATTTCTGGGATTTTTCAAGATGTAAGATTGATGTATCCACTTTAAAAATCGAAATCGCGATTCATCATACAGGGGGTGAAAAAATCGCTTTCAAAGTTAGGGATGACAAAATCGTGAAAAATCATTTTTTTCAAATTAGAACCCCATTTTTTTATGACAGATATTGAATCTACGTTAAAAAATAATGTGAGTGTATGCATCACACCCTTGCCATAAAATGGATATTTTCTGAGTTATTCACAAAAAACTGTTTTTCGTCTTGAATTTTCCGCTATTTCTTTTCCCTTCACGCCAAAAAGATGAAATTTTCAGGAACTGTTACTTAAACCATGTTCTAGATTTTACTACCCTAATATGCAAGAGAAAAAAGTTACAGGTTGTTCCTAAATAGATAGCGAATTTGTATCGGAAACCTCTTTATTTCAACTAGATTTAAATAATCTTTATTGGTAAAATTAGGCATAGTGATCGATTTTATAACTTAATACGAATTATCACCAAATTAATAGTAAACACAAAATGCTACTGAATAAAGAGGAATTTGGCAGATGTAATTAATGATATCTATCATTAAAAAAAAGAATGTAAAACATGGTAAGTTTTTGCATATGGTTCATAAGGAATTATTTATTTATCACTGGAGAGAAAACCGATGGCCGATTAGTTGAAATAAAGAGGTTTCCGATACAAATTCGAATCCAAATTCGCCATCTATTTAGGAACAACCTGTAACTTTATTCTCTTGCATATTAGGGTAGTAAAATCTAAAACATGGTTTAAGTAACAGTTCCTGAAAATTTCATCTTTTTGGCGTGAAGGGAAAAGAAATAGCTGAAAATTCAAGACGAAAAACAGTTTTTTGTGAATAACTCAAAAAATATCCACTTTAGGGCAAGGGTGTGATGCATACACTCACATTATTTTTTAGATTCAATAACTGCCATAAAAAAATGGGGTTCTAATTTGAAAAAATTGATTTTTCACGATTTTGTCATCCCTAACTTTGAAAGCGATTTTTTCACCCCCTGTATCATGAATCGCGATTTCGATTTTTAAAGTGGATACATCAATCTTACATCTTGAAAAATCCCAAAAATGAAAATTTTCCATCCAAAAACCTCGAAGTTATTCTTGTTTCAGCGGAGCTCTATTTTCGATTTTTTTTTCGAATTTTCCTGCTCAGAGAGAATTTTCCAACCAAAACTGAAAAATGTTACATCAAAATAAATTGAAATTTTCTAAGGAATCGATTTCTGCAATAAAAAAATGGTGTTCTAATTTGAAAAACGGAAGTTGACGTCATTTCCGGAAAAACCGGAGGTGCTCATGCCTTGAAAATATTTTAGATTTCATCAGCATCGTGAAATACTTATGAGTGCTAAATTTCATGAAAATACGTTCAGTAGTTTCCCGTGTAAATATGGGTGAGGTTCCTCGTGAAAGACCCTGTATAGGATGAATTATTGAAATCGGGAACTTAGCAGCGAGCGGAGTTACGCATATGAGGTTTTATGGGACTGCCGGAGAGGGGGTGCGAAAAATAGTTTTTCAAGGACCAATATCGACTATGAAAATAATTAAATCAATTGCTGGTATACAGGATATCACATTAAAAATCCAACAGATAATAGGAAAAATATTCATCACCAAGAGAAGAACACGCATTCAAAATTCGCTTCTTTTGAAATAAATAATGAACAGAGTACTCTTTATTCCTTTAACTAGCTGGCCCGGCGAACTTTGTTTCGCCAAAATTATACCTAAAGTTGTATAAACTCACCATTGCTATTTTTTCAAGCAGGAGATAAATTAGGCGAAATTAAAGTTCAAAATATACAAAATTTCAATTTACATATTCAAGCGGTACCTAATTGTTTAACATATAACTTTTAGTTTTCAATGTTTTACAGTTCTCGCATTGCAGTACATTGTGTTGAAGGACACCACGAATCGAATGCAAATTCAAATCACGATCGAATTATATGGATGAGGAATAGTTCCGTTGATGAATTACCTCTGATCACTGTATTAACTTTAGTTCTGCAAATACAACGCTGAAAATTTGAATTGAAATACTTTGCCTATGGTACTTTCACTTCACTTTACAGAATACTAATTCGCTAAGACGTTTTCTTATTCTTCTTCTCGCCATCTAATATAGCGGTTACATCAAATAAAGTACCCACGACTACGCATCAACGGTGGTGACACCTAATGGCCTTATTCGTAAGAAGGAAAAGCATTTCATGCATAAGTAAAATTTTCATCGAATTTTCCAAAATTTTATTGTATTTTATAAAAACCAGACCGTAGACGAATCCATAAATGAATTTTCATAACGAACAGTCCATCCGATCTCGAGTTATGAATGGTGTAACCAACATCTTTCTTTTATATATATATATATATATATATATATACACTAGCTGGCCCGGCGAACTTTGTTCCGCCTGAATTATACTTAAAAGTTGTATAAACTTACCATTGCTTTTTTTTCGAGCAGGAAATAAATAAGGCAAAATTAAAGTTCAAAATATACAAAATTTTTGACAATTTTGTGATTCACATGGAAAGAATTGTCTTTATTTAAGCGGTACCTAATTGTTGAACATATAACTTTTTGTTTTTAATTGTTGTACAGTTCTCTTTTTACAGTACCTTATGGGACTGTGAATAGCAGGAGTATAATCCATATTATACCTTTCCTCTAATAAAAATTATTCCTTTAAAGAACTTTCGACTATTTGTTAATAGTCGAAAGTTCTTTAAAGGAATAATTTTTATTAGAGGAAAGGTATAATATGGATTATACTCCTGCTATTCACAGTCCCATAAGGTACTGTAAACGGGCTGTGTTCAGCCCGTCGACCAGAATAAAAAAATCAGTCATTTGTTAATAGCCCAACCTGAAGTGGCAAAAACAAAACTTTTCTAATATTCTCAAAATCTAATCAGTGGTCACACCATTATTTTAGACATCTTAGCTATGCTGCTAAGCTCAAAATAAAATAATGGTAAACATATCAGTTGGTGGTCATTCGACCAGATCAAATTAGGCAACCCATGAAACATTATTGCATATCATAGGTGAAAGCCCGATGAGCAAACGTTTCAAAATTATTGACGCTTACAATACTGTCTCTGTGCGACCAAAAACACGAATATAATATGTCAATACTAATTATGGGCAATTTTGGATTCAGTTATTTCCGCAAATATATCTATTACCCAAACAGAAATTCGAAAGCATTTCAAAAATAAAGAAAAAAGATGAAGATGGCCAAATCTCGTTTGAAACTGATCGTCAAAATCAGATACTTAATCTTTCGCTAAAAATTCACTGTTCCACCAACTTGAGATATTTACCCGCTTTTTGATCTGGCAATGTACTTCCATGTTACCATGAGTTCTATGCGAATCACTTATCGCCATCTAACAGCGGTAATGTCAACCTACGACCAATTACAGTGACTTGTCTATTCACTGTACGACTACGCATCAACGGAAGCGACACCTAGAGGCCTTATTCAAAAGAAAGAAAAGCATTTCCTGCATAAGTAAAACTTTCATCAATTTTTTCGAAGTTTTATTGTATTTTATAATAACCAGACCGAAGACGATTCCTTAAATGAAGTTTCATAACAAACAGTCCATCCGATCTCTAGTTATAAATGGTGTAACCAACATCTTTCATTTATATATATATAGATAGATTTTGGACACCCTTGTCTCACAAACGTAGCCAAATCTTGAAGAATGGTATGGAAAACAACTGTTTTGTTTGATGAGACTGTTATGCAGGGTGTTTCTGAATTTTGCGAAATATTTCAAAGGATGGTTCCTTGATAAAAATAAAGGGTAGATTGTTATATGAATGTTAAGTCAAAAGTCAACCGTTAGGGAGATATCGAGGTTCAAAGATGGAGGAAAAATTGAATTTCAAGAAAACTCACGCAATGACTTGAAAAGAATTGAATTCGGATAGCCTGGTTTGGTTAGAAACTTTTTCATCTTCTTTATTTTTCTCGTAGAATGTACCGTTTTGAAATAAGTATTTCTTTAAATTTGGTCAACAAAATGATGGGAAAAGTCTACTTCAACCCCCTCCACTCGTTCTGAAAATATGGAAAAATATAAAGAAAGTGTGTTTTCATAATAGTTATCTTTACTCTTCACTAATATTATAAAGAGGAAAGATTTGTATTTTTGTGTGTTTGATACCACTTGACTCAAAAACTACTGGACCGATTTAAGAAATTCTTCCACCCTTAGAAAGCTACATTATCCCAGAGTGACATAGGCTATACTTTCAAGCCGAAAAAATTAAGGATACCTACTATAACTCCAATAATTACAAAAAATCAGCCATAATCAGCTATTTTCACGGGCGCTGCAAAAACCGTGAGACTTACGTGGATACAATGTGTGACAGAAATGTACCTGTGCAGTTCTACAAAAAAGTCCTCGATAGAATATATCTATCTCTCAAGATTGACTTGCTATAACCTGTTTATGGTAATCAGATGTTTTCCAAAATTATGCACTATTTGGGAGTGTCTTTTTATGAATAGGGTATTGATCCTCATCCAACTTAATACGTTATTTCTCCTCAGTATTCAATTTGGAACGAAATAGCCCTTCACATCATACAATTACTACGAGTACATCAGAAGATATGGCAGGTTGAAGTGTTGAAGATAAAACCGCACGACCGCACCAAAATGCATCTCCGTGGTAAGTAGGCGGGTAGGAGATTAGGGCACCGGAGTGTGAGATGGGGACATGGATATCTATGAAAATGTAGCCGAGTGGATCAACTTTCAGACTATTCAGCCACGCTGTCGACTCAATACGAATTCCGCCATTTTTGAACCGCGATATCTCCCTATCGTTTTACTTTTGATCCATTCATACAACAAAGTAGGTAACCTTTATTTCGAACAAGAAATTACGCTTCAAAATACTTCGCAGCAATTCAGAAACACCCGGTATAGTTAAAAATGAACATGACATAGACTCACTCCGTATACATATCGACTCAACTCGTCGTAAAACACACTGCTTATTATACAGAGTGTAACAGCCAAATGGAATAAATTCGATATCGAATAAATGAGGGGGTGTTAGGAAAAACGCTCGGACATGTCGATCTGTAATTTTAAATGCGCATATTTTTCAAGAAAATAAAATTATATAGGGTGTTCCATCCAACCGTGGCCAATACCAACTTTCTTATTTCAAATGCAACCCCCTGTATATTATTTATTTTTTGGATTCTTCAAAAAATTGTAGACATAATTCATGTACAATGTCCTAAACCTATGTTCAACTTTTTCGGAAATATGAAGGGTGCCTCGCTTACAAACTCGCTCACTTCTCTGGAACACCGTAGAAGAAGAGGCGATCTGTCTCTATTTTATAGTTATTTTCATGGACGATGCTCTTCTGAATTATCAGCAATCGTTCCCTCTTTGGCAGTCTCTTCGAGACTAACCCGTCAAGTTAAGTCTTCACATCCCTTCGAGATCACTTTGGAGACCTGCAGAACATCTCTCTCCAAAGACTCGTTCATCCAACGAACTGCGAGACTTTGGAACACATTGCCAGAAATTCAAAAAGAACACCAATTCCAACCTGTTTGCCCTTGGTTCTCACGATGTTCTCTGAACATTACAGGATATTCCTTTTCGTGAGAACCAGAACATGAAAAAAAGCAAAATATTTTTTTGGTCCATTGAGCCGTAATGTTCTTCTTGCTAGCCTGATGTGGGTTGATTCAGATTTGGCTGAAGAGAGTGTGAACACGCCTTTAAACCGTGAACAGTCAGGAGACAATTCAACAGCCTTTCGTTACGCGACACCACCTCCACGGTATAAATTCTTCGAAGTCCATTAACCATTCCCGCCATCTATTTTTCACATTTCCACTCGTTCTAGGTCCGGCGCTAGGACCTCGAGGGGGTCGGCGAGGAAGGGGCGGTAATTAATTATGAAAAATGTCGGCCGACAACGCGACTGAACTCAAGGTGCGGAAATTTATAATTCATTTTGCAAATTCGCAATTAAAAAAAAGCGTCGGACTCGCGGTAAATTTAAGGTCCTCGCTCGGCCACTTATCAGGTCCGTTCTTATTGAATTTCGAGAATTATCTGCTGTTTTCTTAGCCATTAATTTCTAAAACGGAAAGTTTTAATTTTTAATCTAGGACGCTGGGTAAATTAATTTTTGATGTATTTTAATGGCCTACTGATAATTTTTGCGGGGATACTCGTTACGGGCGAGAGGAACCCTCGCGCGTTTTTGAATTATGATCGTTTTGTGAAAGTTTGGGGCGAGGCCCTTTTTTCGGCCGAGCTGTTATTCGGGGTTTCGATGGCTATCGTTTCAGCTCTCAAGACTGATTATTTCATAGGATTTCTTCATTGCCCAACGAAGCATCGACGAATGTATTGAGAAAACGACCTACAACATTGCCAGTTGTAATTCAGAAATGGTCATTTGAAATTCAGTTGAGGCACATTTATTCCAGAAGCCGGCAATTGTTATTCAGAATTAGTCACATTTAGATCAGAAATTATCAAATGTAATTCGTAAATGTAGTTCAGAAACCGTCATTTGTGATTTAGAAAGAATTATTCAGAAACCGTCAATTGTAATTCAGATTAGTCACATTCATTTCAGAAAACGTCAATTGCAATTCAGATTGTATCATAAGTTTTCAGAAACCGTCATTTTTAATTCAGAAACCGTCAATTTCAATTCATATTGGTCGCACTAATTTCAGAAAACTTCGATTGTAATTCAGATTAGTCACATTTATGTCAGAAACCATCAATTGTAACTCATAAATGTATTTCAGAAACCCTCATTTAGTAAATCAGAAAGAAAGATTCAGAAACCGTTATTCGTAATTCAGATTAAATCATATGTTTTTCACAAACCGTCACTGGTAGTTCAGAAAGGATGGAAAAACCGCCAATTGTAATTTAGATTAGTCACATTTATATCAGAAATCATCAATTTTTTTTCTTAAATGTATTTCAGAAACCGTCATTTGTGATTCAGAAAGAAGGATTCAGAAACCGTCATTTGTAATTCAGAAAGAATTATTCAGAAACCGTCAATTGTAATTCAGATTAGTCACATTCATTTCAGAAAACGTCAATTGCAATTCAGATTGAATCATAAGTTTTTCAGAAACCGTCATTTTTAATTCAGAACCCGTCAATTTCAATTCATATTGGTCGCACTAATTTCAACTTCAATTGTAATTCAGATTAGTCACATTTATATCAGAAACCATCAATTGTAACTCATAAATGTATTTCAGAAACCCTCATTAGTAAATCAGAAAGAAGGATTCAGAAACCGTCATTCGTAATTCAGATTAAATGTTTTTCACAAACCGTCACTGGTAGTTCAGAAAGGATTGAAAAACCGCCAATTGTAATTTAGATTAGTCACATTTATAACAGAAATCATCAATTTTTTTTCTTAAATGTATTTCAGAAACCGTCATTTGTAATTCTGGAAGAAGGATTCAGGAACCGTCATTTGTAATTCAGAATGAGGGATTCAGAAACCGTCAATTGTAATTCAGATTGGTGGCATTCATTTGAGAAAACGTCAATTGCAATTCAGATTGAATCATAAGTTTTTCAGAAACCGTCATTAGGAATTCAGAAACCGTCAATTTTAATTCATTTTGATCGCACTAATTTCAGAAAACGTCAATTGTAATTCAGATTGGTCACATTTATATCAGAAACCATGAATTGTAACTAATAAATGTATTTCAGAAACCCTCATTAGTAAATCAGAAAGAAGGATTCAGAAACCGTCATTCGTAATTCAGATTAAATCATATGTTTTTCACTCACCGTCACTGGTAGTTCAGAAAGGATTGAAAAACCGCCAATTGTAATTTAGATTAGTCACATTTATATCAGAAATCATCAATTTTTTTCTTAAATGTATTTCAGAAACCGTCATTTGTAATTCAGAATGAGGGATTCAGAAACCGTCAATTATAATTCAGATTGGTCGCATTCATTTGAGAAAACGTCAATTGCAATTCAGATTGAATCATAAGTTTTTCAGAGACCGTCATTTTTAATTAAGAAACCGTCAATTTCAATTCATATTGGTCGCACTAATTTCAGAAAACTTCGATTGTAATTCAGATTAGTCACATTTATATCAGAAACCATCAATTACTCATAAATGTATTTCAGAAACCCTCATTAGTAAATCAGAAAGAAGGATTCAGAAACCGTCATTCGTAATTCAGATTAAATCATATGTTTTTCACTCACCGTCACTGGTAGTTCAGAAAGGATTGAAAAACCGCCAATTGTAATTTAGATTAGTCACATTTATATCAGAAATCATCAATTTTTTTTTTCTTAAATGTATTTCAGAAACCGTCATTTGTAACTCATGAAGAAGGATTCAGAAACTGTCATTTGTAATTCAGAATGAGGGATTCAGAAACCGTCAATTGTAATTCAGATTGGTGGCATTCATTTGAGAAAACGTCAATTGCAATTCAGATTGAATCATACGTTTTTCAGAAACCGTCATTTTTAATTCAGAAACTGTCAATTTCAATTCATATTGGTCGCACTAATTTCAGAAAACTTCGATTGTAATTCAGATTAGTCACATTTATATCAGAAACCATCAATTCTAACTCATAAATGTATTTCAGAAACCCTTATTAGTAAATCAGAAAGAAGGATTCAGAAACCGTAATTCGTAAATCAGATTAAATCATATGTTTTTCACAAACCGTCACTGGTAGTTCAGAAAGGATTGAAAAACCGCCAATTGTAATTTAGATTAGTCACATTTATATCAGAAATCATCAATTTTTTTTCTTAAATGTATTTCAGAAACCGTCATTTGTAATTCTGGAAGAAGGATTCAGAAACCGTCATTTGTAATTCAGAAAGAATTATTCAGAAACCGTCAATTTTAATTCAGATTGGTCGCATTCATTTCAGAAAACGTCAATAGCAATTCAGATTGAATCATAAGTTTTTCAGAAACCGTCATTTGGAATTCAGAAACCGTCAATTTTAATTCAGATTGGTCGCATTCATTTGAGAAAACGTCAATTGCAATTCAGATTGAATCATAAGTTTTTCAGAAACCGTCATTTGGAATTCAGAAACCGTCAATTTTAATTCATTTTGGTCGCACTAATTTCAGAAAACGTCAATTGTAATTCAGATTAGTCGCATTTATAAAAGAAATCATCAACATCTGACAACATTGTTAACTTGTTAATATTATAATTTCAGATTCTATAGACTTCAAGGGCCATATTTTCATTACAACTCGAACTAACGGGACGGAATCGTTCGCCAGTCGGTCCATCGGAAGCTAGTGCCCCGAGATCTGCAGCCATTAGCTCAATGGTCCGTTAATAACGAATTTTGAATATAGTTGGTAAACTATCGCGTCGTAACTATACGCGGAACGGTGGCGCCCCCCGAACTACGAACCGAATTTTCGATTGTCGAATTCCAAATGGGGCGTTATCGCTTTCTATTAACGCGACTCTGGGCAAGGATATGGGACGTTTATCTAATGTTTCTGTTCGAATGGAAAGCTCACACGGATGCCTTCGGGATATAGTGCCGAATGTGCTGCTGGTCGTTGGAAAGTTTCTGGGGAATTGGAAGGTTAAGGCTGTGTGGATGGAATTGGATCGGATATTAAAGAAGTCTCGTCGCATATTCACGATGGGGTGTTGAAGTCTCTTGCTCTGGCTAATGAAGGCGAAGACAGCGAAGTGAAAACGTTGATTGTTTTTCAAATATGAAATAATTTATTTCACATGGTCCCAAAGGAAGAAGTCACAAGATCTCGGTGGCCAATTGTGATCAGTCCTTACAGAGATTACACGGTCCGGAAGTTTTTCCGTGAAAGATCAATGGTTTCGTTGCTTGTGTGGCACGTAGCGCCGTCTTGTTGGGAGTAATCGATGTCCAGATCAATACCATCCAATTTCGGCCATGAAAAATCATTAGTCATCTCTCGATAGAGCAATCCACTCACCTTGACTGTTGCTTCGGCTTTATTCTCAAAAAAGTAAGGTCCAATGACCCCACTGGACCATAAACCACACCAAAAAGTCACACGTTGAGGAAAGAGAGGCTTTTCAACAATAACTCTTTGGTTTTCCGAGCCTCAGATGCGACAATTTTGCTGTTGACGAAGCCACCGAAGTGGAAATCGGCCTTATCACTCAAGATGGTTTTTCGATGTAATTCCGGATCATTTTCATACATTTCGAGGACCCAATCAGCAAAGACGCGACTTTGTTAATGATCAGCCGGCTTGAGTTCTTCTGTTCTATGAACTTCATGAGCCTTGAGACCCAAATCTTCAAGCAAAATACGTTGTAATGACGTTTGTCAAAATCCCCAAAAACGACGAGGAATAGACAAACATTGATTATTTTCTACACTTTCGGCTATAGTAGCAATATTCCTGGCTGTTATTGAGCGATGTGCACGAGTTTTATCTTCACATCATTAACAGCTCAAAATTTTCCACCAATTCCTGTTTTGCGGTTCGACAAGGTGCTCCACGACGACCCAAAAATGTTCGAGTTTCACGAACCGTCTCTGCCAAATTTTCACAATTTTTATGTTGAATTTTATAATTTCAATGCGTTGTTGAAGCTTGCATCGTTCCATTTTTGTTGATGGTGTAGTTTCTACTTGTCAATTGTCAAAAAAGGACACCTCTTATTGAAAAACCCTTCATACAATACACAACAGATTATGTTGAAATAATTTTCAAGAACTCTCTACTCAATATCCCCAATCAAGTCTGAAGATAATCGAGGTTATGATCTAAATGGAATTACATAGTGACGCCAAATAGATAAACTGATTGAGCTGTTGAATTTGTTATTGAGAGAATTCACGTCATATTATTCACGGTTGAGAATTGCTTTCTTCAATCAGTGCTACAATTCTTGCATGCTCAAACTCACTCATCACTCTTCTTCTCGACTAATTTTTCCAATCCCAAGAGAGGACCCCGCACTTTCCTTATGGCAAATGGCGTTCCATCAAATTTTCTAGTATTTTGGTATAATGTAGTACTCGACCTACTGATCAAAAGTGTCCCTTACTCAATCCTATGACTAGTTTTTGAGATACGTTGAAGTTGAGAATTACCCACTTTTACTACGCGCGTATCTCGAAACAGAATCAAATGAACTTCAATTTTTCTCAAAAAACATTTCATTCCATCCCTAGGGAGCAACTATCCAAGGAATATGACCGAAAATCGTTACGAATACAGGGTTATCTAAAATTGAATGCATGCCCGATTTTGAAAGTATAAAATATGTCAGTTCCAGAGCGAGAACGTTCGCAAAATGAACTATGTCACTAGATATGTTGTTGTTAAATCGAAAAAACCTGAAATACCCAGAATTCATACTGGGTGATCCATTATTATAGCAACTATTCACAATGAAGGTTAAGTGGACACCCTGTATTTTTGGGTTGATTTAAGGTGTTTGTTTGATTTTTTCAGAATATATCATCATGGACGGCATCACTTTGCAATTATCAACTAGATTTTTTTGGTTTAGCGAATATCCATATTGAACTTTGGAAAGGAACATGATTTTCAATCATCCACGATATTTTTCGTTATCGGACCAGAATTTCCAGGCTGTATGCTCCTTGATCGTTCGAAAATGTATCCATTCAAGATGAAAATAATATACAGGGTGTCCCAAATAAGGGTGACTGGTTTTAAACATAAATGCCCAGCCTATTAATTGCTCCAAAGAGATAGGGTTTTCATTCGTTTCACTAGTTAATCAAAGAGATTTTTTTAGGCTTGGCTGGCATTTCATCAACACATGGTGTTTTACTAATGTTGGTCAAATTCAAAGGGAAAAATATGTATTATTCTAAATGAAACACCCTATAATTTTTGATCTCATTCGAAAGAGCAATCATTCTCCTCTCCAAAAATGTTTTCTATCTTTTGTTTCATCAACGACGAAGATATTCGATGTTTCATGTAGTATTACATTTTTAATTAGTAGTTTTATATTAACGTATTTTGATGCCTAATATCAGCTCATGCTGTGACCGTTTGACGCATAACAACAAAATCAGCAATTTTGACAATAGTACTTTTGTTAAGACATATAAGTCAGTTTCGAAATGATTTTAGGCATCAAAATACGTTCATACTACTACCTAGGAGCATAGAATAGAATAGCAGCGTGAAAATTTGGCACAACATTTTCAATGACATGCTCCCTGTAATGTAAGGCGGTCATATTCCCAGGACGAATGTGTAGATCTGTACGCCCGTTGAAACATATCCCGGCCCATACCATAACGCCGGCCACTCACGTACAGTTAAACCTAGGAGCATAGAATAACTGGACGGAAGGCTTCATACGCTCGACAGATCATTTTGAACTGCCAATAACGGCGGAGGTTAGAGTTTCGTGTGACGCCCGATAGATAACGCTGAGATCGTTTAATCAGCAACATGTCAGATATCTTGTTCTATGGCGCAAAGAATATAATGTGGCTGTCATTGTTATTGATACATTTATGCTTCTTTTCAATTGAAAATGGCCATAAATCGTAACATAGACAATATTGATGACATATCATCGCTTTATTCTAATCAACTTTTTATGCGCAATTATATGGGAAATCTGTGATCGGTAATAAATTGGTCAAAACAATATCCTTATCGGAAAAAGCGAACATTCAGGTGAGTATTACTATTATTATACGGGAAGACTGAGGTCTTATCTGTTCTCGTGTATCATACGCAGAATTGTATGGCACCCCGTTTACATTCCCTCTGCTAACACTTAGATTCGGAGCGGGAAACAGATTTTTCTTCCTATATTCAATCTGATCCTTGTAGCCATTTCTTTACACGTGCTATATGCATTATATTGTCGGATTTACGAAAAAAAGTATGTATTGCTTTCTTTCAAAAGAATATATATTATGATATAGTAATAAATGAGACCTAATAAGTAATAACAACTAATAACCATTAAAGATAATTTTTTTAAGGATAGCCATGTAGTAGGAACGAACCACGTTGTCGCCATCTCGTGACCTTGCGGCGAACTGACAAGTTCGGACGTTTTTGGCAGTTCATTTTCGTAGGGGAGCCTTCTCTCCAGTTATTCTATGCTCCTAGCTACTGCTAATTGAAAATGTACTACTGCATGAAACATCGAATATTATCTTTGTTGTTTATGAAACAAAAGATAGAAAACTATACATTTTTGGAAAGCAGAATGATTGCTCTTTCGAATGAGATCAAAAATTATTTAAAATAATACCCTTTGAATTTGACCAACATTAGTAAAACACCCTGCGTTGATGAGATGAAAAGCCAGCCAAGCCGAAAAACATCTAATTGATAAACTTTTGAAAACCCCATCTCTTTGGAGCAATTGATAAGCTGGGCATTTATGTTTAAAATCAGTCACTTTTATTTGGGACGCCCTGTACTGCTGGTGTATAGATTTACACGATGGCAATCGTATGTGATAATTGAGGGCATTTTCATGATCACAGTGCCTTACTTTTAAAAATTCCATTTAATTTCAAGGTTATATTTATATATTTAGTGCTATGATGAAAGCACAAAAAATTTCTAGTTACTTTTTTGTATCTAGAAATAAAGCTGCGACTGCACTTCCAAGGCCTGCTTCGATGCCAATAATTCTTGGATGGACTATACCAATTATTTCATTTCCGACGACTAAAATCGCAACCCATCCAGTCTAGGACGGCCTTTAGCGAAACCATACGTCGCAATAACGCGACGTACCCAACACGCCGCCCACCCAAACCGCCATCAGCGACCCGTAATATATACAAATTTCATTTTCTCATTCCTGCCTTTGAAAGATTGAAGCACGTGGCGCTTACCGGAAAGGCACTCACGTCGCTCCGTATTTCAATCCCGCCGAACGATAATCCTGGGAGTAATTGATATGCCTATATAAATATGTATTAATACAGAATGTCCATTAACCGACTAGCTAGCTAGGCGAATGCGACCCGACCTGACGTTAGTTATTAACTCTTTGTTTATTACGCGTATCTCGACGCCTTATTTCTCGTATTTCCGCCAGGCTGATGTTTCTGTGTCTGTGCGTCGTTTTATTAATGTAAATTTGAAAAGTTTTCATTAAGGGGCGCGTTATGATGGTCGGGAGGTTCGTCGGTACTCGGTAATGGGGTGTTGGAAGTTTCAAGAAACGGGGGTTGTTGGTGGAAGAGACAGAAATGGGGTAAGAAGCCGAAATGTTGACAGATTGTCACGGAGTTGGATATGTACCTGAATCTAATAAGGGAATGTACTAGCGCAGGCTCTCGCAGTCAAATATCGCGACGAAGTTAGGAAATCATAGCTTTTTAACATACAGCGTGTCCCGAAATCAACGCGACACAATTTGGTCAAAGAATCTCGAAACGAAATAAGGAAACCTCTATTTGTGATTTTTGCCAGGATGCCCCATGAATTACGCTCCTAAAAATTTTCTTTTTTTCTATCTCAAAATTACTGAATTTGGAAATTGGATTTTCATGGTATGCGAAATCTCAATGCTACCTATTGTGGCGATGGACACCTTAATACTCTTTTACTGGCCACAATGTCTTTGGAAACATTGAATTTCAAACGCGTATTTAAATTCCTTGAATATTGTTGCACAGTTGGAAAGCCCATTCAAGTGAAATGAAAGATTTTTGAGGAAAATTAAGAACTTTTACTTGGTAATCACAGGTGGCTGATGATTTCCCTGAAAAAATCTTGCGTTTCATGAAAGAATTGTGAGAGACAAGAAAGTTCTTCAATTGAATGGGATATTTTTAATGGTTCAACATGACCTCGTCAAAAGACTTGGCCCCCCTCTATCAACCCTCAACTTGTTGAATGTACCTTACCTTGGCAATTTTTTGGGTGTGGAATCTTCACCATCTTATGACTTAAGGTCGCCGTTTAGCTCTTAGGGAAAACTCCTCCGATAGAGGCGCCTCCGTTCATTTTATGGAATATCTCCGTGGAACTTACATTATCACTATCAAGTTCTATGAATATTTCTATCCTCATGAATGAAATTAATGTACAATGGTGAATGGCGCTCTCTATCCGAAAATCGCTGAACTATGAAATTAGTGGATTTGTGGGTAAAGCAGGAACTTTTTCCCGCCATATATTTGAATTTGGCCATACTTTTCCAATTCCGTATTGCAAGTTGTTTTTCTGTACGAAATTATCTGTAGATTCACTTTTAATCGGAAGTTGAACTATTTTCTAGGGTCTTTCGTTTGAAATAAAACAGAAGCATGAGTTGGCTCATTTTCTTCTATTCTTGAAAGAAAAAAGAATGAACTTTCGAAATGAAATCGATTAAAATTATTTCATTAAGAACTCCAATCCTTTCTGAGCTTACCCACGAAATTTTAGTTACCACAGTGAAACCATCTTCAAATGCAATTTGAAATAAGAACACACTACACTACCTATGGCAGGTCATATTAAGATTCATTTGTGGAATAACTATAATGAATCAAAAATAAATAATCGGTCAATTTATATTTTTTCTCATTTTTCCTATTAGGTCTCTTTCTGCATAAAGCAAAGAGTAACAAACAGATTTTCTATCCAACATATCGCAGTTGAAAAAGAGGAAACTATTCATCCTATTTCCAGTACATAGATTTCTTGAAAAACCTAAGGGGGCATGACTCTTGACTTTTACCAGCGGCATCCTGACAAAAAACATTGAGATCTCCTCATTTAGTCTACAGAATGTGCGAACAAATTTTGATGCATTACTCTCAGAACACGCTGTAGGTATATTCAAAATAAAAAAAAAAGATGGAGAAACCATCACAATGAACAAAGATAACAGAAAAAAAGGTATACAGACAGCACAAAAACCATCAAGAAGAACGGAATGCTCAGATTCAATATAGAAATATCCGAGGATATTCATTCTTTGATTTCGATACACACCCAATCAAAAAATTAGAAGAGGCAAACAAAAAGTTACAAGAGGTATCTTCAAACCTCTTCGTGAGGCGTTCAACGTTCTGCGGCCCAAGAAAAAAACGCCTTCAAAAGAAATAGGGAGCATCTGAAACGTTCAGACTTAATAATAATAATTAATGCTCGAAAGGCTATTGAAGAGATTCTCTGAGACATCAGATCATCTTCATGAATTCCCCACAATGATAATCGAGAAGATCTCACAAAATTCAAACAAAAAGATATGAATTGAAATGTACTCAAAATACACAAAGAAACTGAAAAAGAATCATCAGTGCCAAAAATCATCGAAAACGAACAAAGTTCATTCAAGCAGTAGCTTTTTAACTCTTCTATAAAACAGTTAATCAAATTTGTATATCCTTTGCAAATGTTGAACAGTATTGTCCTGACTGTGCTTTTCTCACCATAGTCCAAGGGATGACAAGGGTTGTGTGGTAATTTGAGTCATTGTCAGTTGCATGTTGAAGTGCAGTTGATGTAGATATAAGACTAGTACCTTCCATGTACAGGCATTTTATTGGCAGAATAACAAACAGGTGTTTGTACATTAGGCCTACCCTACAGATTCGGTAGATATGGCCTCGGCATATTATGTCAATTCATAGGGGGCACAAATTTAAATTGCTTAAATAAAAAATATTTATGGTTTATCATCATTTATCGGGTGTAGATAAAATAGCGTATTCAACTCTCATGTAATGGTTGTAACCTTTCTGCCTTTGAAAGTTAGGAAATATTATTTGAAAAGAGAAAAAGGGACAACGCAGTACTGAACCTTGCGGTACTCATTCATTGTGTGCTGGACTAGAAAATGTACTATTTAAAATGGCGAACTTCGTTCTATTGAAGATTTAGAATTCAAATGGTTCAATGCATTTCCTCTCAGACTACCAAATGCAAATTTGAGGTCAACACATCTTATATTTATTTGCGGTCGATTTCGAAGATTTCAATGATTGGGAATAACGCTACATTTCATTTATAATTGGAGAGATATTCATAGAACTTATGGTGAAAATTTTTTGACAGTTCTAACAACAAATCCAATTTTATGATTTTGTATCATATGGAACCATTTCAGCCAATCATGTCAACATTACATCGAAAACTACATCCAATGCAATTTTCAATCCCAATGATAACACGATAGAGTCTTATAAAATTATATAATAGTTCCATGGCAACTTCATTCCAAACAAATTTCAAATTGTCACGTTTTGGTAATGTTGGAAATATAAATGAGCTTATCAAAGAAAACATTCCCAGAAATACTTCCAATAGCCACAAAATATTTGGGGAATATTTATGGAATTTTGCTACGAACGATCATACGAATTGAATGAACGCAGAAGCTTGGAAGAATTGGCGTTTATACTTAAAGATTGGGCTGTCAATATGACAAAAAAAGACGAAACAGAATTCAAAGAAGCAACGGCAAAGACAATGTGGAATGTTTCGAGCAAACTCTCACAAGAAAAGTTCTATAAGGACTACAACATTATGATTGACCCGTTTAATAATATAATATTTATACCAGCCCGAGATGCAATCAGAAAGAAATTGCAAGCAGACCCAAGTAAACGTAAATCCAGTTCAGTTTCGTTAAATTTGTCTGAAGTTAACAGAATAATATTGCAATGGGATGAAAATACTCTCTCTGAAGGTCTCATGCGTAAATTTTATCATATTGCTGCAGTAGAACTAGCGTGGCGACGAGGAGAGGCAGTTGCTTGTTTGGTGAATTTTTTCAAACCGAGAAGAATAATCGCATTGAATACAATCCGGTATTCAGTAAAACGTGCCAAGGTGGTTCTAAAAGCTGTAGAAGTAGTAAATGGTCGGTTTCCAATAGTGAGCGACAAAGCTGCCCTGTACGTCTTTTTCATAAACTAATATCTAAACGAGGCGAAAATGTTACCTCACCACGACTATTCTTGAAACCAAATCGATATTGGAAAAATGAAACTGACAAATGGTACGATAATGTACCTGTTGGAAGGAATACCATTAATAAATGGACTAAATATGCTGCCGAAGCAATTGGCTTGAATGTCAAAGACAAAAAGATAACGAATCATTCAAATAGATCAACAGCTGTCAGTCAATTAGCAAAAGTGATGTAGAGGAACAACAATTGCTGAAGATTACTGGTCATAGCAATCAAAATTCTATCAAACCATACCTAAACCTCGATCAAGAACACCACAACAAGATAATAAATATTATGCGTGGAAATAGATTTTCTATACAAGAGAACAGCAACGAATCTAATGTTGAGTTGAATTTTACGAATTGCACTTTCACTAATTGTACTTTCAATAAATAAATAAATGTTTTGTTGTGTTGAGTTATACATTTTTTCTGTCGAATATTCCTCGGACATTGATAAACGCCTCATAATTTTATAACCAATATCTCAAGCTCGTTGCTTGGTAACAGCCCTCAGCCTTCGGCTTCGGGCTGTTCCAATGAACGAGCTTTCGATGGTCATAAAATTATCTCGTCTATTATCGAGGTCCTAGGGATATTACTACTGAAAATGTAAGTTCTATGGAGATATTCCATAAAATGTACGGTGGCGCATCTATCGGATTAGTTTTCCTACTCGCTCTGAACGGCGACCTTAAAGTTGACGTCGCAAAGTCTCACATTATGGCCAACTGGATTCTCCACTAAAACCGGTCCATAATTAATGAATCCATCTGCGAATCACTCCTTAACCGCCCCACGGAATTCAATTAAAACCGTAACAGTAATCGCGAAGAGCAATCTATGAGGTCGTCCCTTCGACCATTAAAAGACAAAGACGACCAGATAAAGGAAAAAATGATTTAAGATTTTTCCGCGGCCACCGCGAAATGGCCCCTCATCTCGCATTTTTAATTATTTTCAACCCTCTACTTTCGGAAAAGTTCTCCCGGGGCCCCGGGTTTATTGGTGCCGATCTTATCGGACGTTTTCAATTATTTATAGTTGTTTTAATCAGACAGGAAATGAAAAATAAACGGGCTTCATTTAATTCGGAGGGAATATCTCGGACGGGAATTTTTTCTACCGTGTAATTTAATATTCGATGCCGGATGTCTGGGGTAGACGTTGTCGTTCTTTTTGCAGCGATGCTACGATTTTTTTTTTGAGCGAAAATCGGAATCTGAAATTCGGGAAAACGGCTGGCTCTCCGGTTCTTGTATCACTGTTGTAATGGACCGTTTACACGAGGCCAGGGCTATTTCAATGGAATTGCTTGAGGACAGTTTAAAGGATAGATGTTTGTCACTATTTACACTAGACCAAAGTGATAGTCGAGGAGAAAAGGGGTGGAGAGATCCAGGCAGATTAAACCGATTCAATTTCTCCCAAGAAGTTGTGCCCTTTCAAGGCGGATTCATAATGTGCCGGGGGAGTATAATGTTCGATCGCCAACCCATTTTATTATCGTTGAAGCAACAATGACTGGTGACATCTACGTAGAGAACATCATTGAACCAATCATTTTTCCTCTGCGCAACGAATTTGGGGATAATTTCATTAATCAGGATGATAACGCCACACCACACCGCAATTGAAGGGTTCAAAACATTCTTCAAGAGACACTATCCAGATAATGAACTGGCCAGCACACTTACCGGACACGAATCCAATTAGGCACGTTTGGGATGACTTAGGGAGAGCAATATCCAATCGCCAAAACCCACATTCAACTTTTCAGGAATTGAGTTTAGCTCATCAGGAAGAATGGTACGATATGCCTGAAAATTTCATTAATGACTTGATTCTTGGATGCCTAGGCGTATTGGGCAGCTGATTGAAAGAAGAGGTGGTAAAATATACGAACTACATATTGAATTTAGATTCAGTTGTGGAATGGCTATAATTAATCAAAAATGAATAATCGATAAATTTAGATTTTTTTTCTCATTTTCCAATTTTGTCACCTCCTGCATAAAGCAAAAAGTAACAAGCAAAGATTTTCTATCAAATATACAGGGTGAACCTTCGACACATATATTTTGACTGTGGATTCGTGAGGCCAAAAAAAAACCTTTTTCATTTTCCATTTTTACGAAGTCGGCTCTGTTCAAAAAATATAGGCATTTGAAAAAAATAGGGCCAAATAGCCTGATACTGATCTCTGCAAAGACCTCAAAGCTCATATTTCTCGATCGAAATTGAGTTAATACATTTAGGGAATACTCAAGTACTAACCATATTTGAATAAGAATGTTAAAAACATGAATTTCTCATCAAAAACACTTAGTTTGTTCGATTATTTCTGCAATTAAAATGCCATATTTCTCCCACCAAAATAAGTTCTTTCTTCGATTTTCCTGAAGATTAGTTTGTTAACACTAATTTGGTGCATACTTATTTTTCTCGATATCCCAAAAATATCTCATGAGGAATCGTATTTTTACTCTATTATGATTAACCAACCCAACTCATAGGATTCTAGGTCAATGATCTATAGTTATAGTCATAGTGAAAAGGGGTAACAGTCCACTGCGCGACCTTAAGGTCTATTGTGCCCCCTGACAGAGCTGTTATCATCGCGCCTCCTACAGCTCGCCCTCCAGTTCCAGAGATTTGATGAAATCCAGTATCTGGGACGGCTTCAAGGAGGATAACTCCCCACTTCTACAAGTTTCTTGTCCAAAGCACTCTTTCCTTTGGCTTGCAATGGCATAGCATTCCGTAACCAGGTGAATAGGAGTTTCTTCCTCCTCCTCACAGAATCTACACTCATCAGTGTCCGATAAACCCATTCTCAACAGATGCTTCTTTAGGCGACAATGTCCTGTGAGAAAGCCAGTGAGTAGGTGAAGTTGGTTTTACTGAGATCCAGATATTTTTTGGATATAGCAGTTTCAAAGTTCCGGAGGAACTTTTTGGAGTGATCCATTCCTGGGAGATTCCGCCAGAGTTTTTCTTTTTCGCTTTCCTCCTTCAGCATAAACTCCTTCTTTTAGGTGCATTTTCCTATACCACAGAAGGGTTCTGGGCCAGTGAGTGGCGTTTGTGCGCCCTTTCTAGCCAGTGTATTGGCCTCTTCGTTTCCTACGATTCCCGAATGACCGGGAACCCAGATTAAATAGACCTTATTCTTCTTGCCCACCTCATTGAGTTTGTTTCGGCACTCCCAAATCAGCTTTGAGTCAATGACGTAGGAGCTCAGTGCTTTAATAGCAGCTTGATTATCTGTATGAATAGCTATATATGGCACTTCTGATAGTTTCTTTCTAGATTTATATCTAGACATCTTCCGATTGCAAGTATTTCCGTTGGAAGGACGCTTGTACAGGAGCCTAACGATAGTGCACACTTGGTACTTGTCCCGTAAATCCCAGCACCAGCTCCTGTAGCGGTTTTGAACCATCTGTATACCATTTCATTGTATTTTCTCTGAGATTGTAGTTGGTGTATTCACTGTATTCCCTTTCCCAATCCTTTCTTTTACTTAGCATTGTACTGAAGTTCTTCTCAGTGCTTACTTTCTTAATCATTACATCACTAGGAAGGTTTGCAGATGAGGTGTAGTCATTCAGAGAGGACCTGACTCTCTCATTGCCTGCTCCTTCTTTAGTCAATGACCTAACACAACCCCACTGGCGTATTCAGGGGGGGTCCAGGGGGGGGCTGGCCCCCCCTGAAAGATTCTAATCAAAAACTACGTATAGGTATTAGAGTTGTAACGAATATTCGCAATCGCATTCGCATTCGCGAATATTCGCATATTTTTGGATATTCGTATTCGCATTCGCATCCGCAAAATTTCTGCGAATGTTTTGCGAATATGAATATCAGAAAAAAAATAACTTATAACACTAAAATTAGGTGCAATTGAAACTTACAAAAACAAATCTATGAACTATTTATCAGTATTTCTTTAAATATCTTTTTAATGTTTAAATAATAATCATCTTGAACAAAATACAAACGGAACGCACCGCGTAACTGCCAGCAACCCATAGACAATTGGCGCGAAATTTGAAATTATCTATACTCCATTCACTTTTATAAAGTATCTTGGTGGGCCATGGTTTAGGTTTATCAAGTTCTTTTACTTAAAACGGACGCAGGTTGGCACTCGTGAAAATCAAGCGACATTGCCAAGTCTACTTTCTAATTACTCTTTTTTAACTTTGTGAATGGAGTTAGTTCTTTTAAGCGTTAACTGTGACACAAGATTCGTAGTATCACCACATTTTCATACTGGAGTATTTCAAGTTGCGCAAAGAGGTATTTAATAGTCCTCTGTAGGCTTATTTCTTGAGAATTTTGGAAAGAGGGGATTTCCATACGTCCGCCTGTTCTGTTCATATAAAAGTTTTTCTATCGGTTTAATGAACTATCACAAAGTAACGGACTATTCTGTCCATTATTTTTCAGTAAAATTTCAACACTCGGTTCTTGATTTCCGTACAAGAAAATAGCATAACTGAAGCTTTCAATCATGTTTATCGTACACGTGAAATATTTCCAGTTTTAACAGAAAAAAAGGTTCTTCAATATTCGTCAGATCTTTGGAATTATTGAATTCACATAATATTTCCTCAAATTCATTGTTTTCCCAAAGTAAATAAACATTTTGATGAATACGTAATTTCTACGATTTATATGTAGAAACGGCAACGTTGCGTCCATATCTGACAGAAGAATGAGTATAACCTAACATTTTCAAAATATACGCGGTGAAATGTGTCAGAATTCCAGCGCCAACCGGGTTACTTTATAAAAGTGAATGGACTATATACATTCGCACTCGCATTCGCATCCGCGAATGTCAGTAGCAGACATTCGCATTCGCATTCGTATTCGCGAATGTTTGAAAAATGACATTCGTTACATCACTAATAGGTATCACAAATATACCAGGGGCCGCGGCCCCCCCTGAAAACTGAGGCTAGATGCGCCTATGCACAACCCATCTTCCCTGAATATTTCACAGAGCGTTTGAGGAGATGATGCCAGACGGTTGGTTTTCTCTTTAAACAAAGGTATAACAACGTTCCTATGCGAGGTAGCAGTCGCGCAAGACAAACCGTAGGCTGTATGAATAGACCCATCTCAAATTTTCAATTGTTGTTCTGTGTCTCAAACGTCAGCGTCTGTAAACGATGCATGCGTATAGCGACAACCGGCGCGATCCATAAATGGCCTATGAAGGAAATCATTTCTAAAGCTATGTTGTTGAAAAGGGAAAAGTTATTATTTTAGGTGTTTTCTTCGTTCTCGCGATGATTATGTGGGAACTTTCAGTGAATTGATGTAATATTAACCGCGTCGAGTTTATAAAATTCCAAGAGGATATTGTTTAGATAGAAACCAACGCCACAGATTATCTAGTGCTAAGTGTATTCATCATTCAAATATTTGTATTTTGTATGAACCAGTACAGATATAAAGAGATAAAGTAGCAAAAGGGAAACACACTCTGATTTTTGTAATCATATACTTTGACGATCGATTTCGGCACTAGGCCAGTCAAGTCAGCTGGAACAAACAAATTCACCTACATTGAGAGACAGACTAAAATAAAATATCAAACATTTTTTCAAAAAATTTTCAAGGAGATGAACACGTGAGACAGGCTTTATATATTTATTTATTTATATTTACTACTCACTGTCAGTGTAATATGTGTTCTGTGAGGTTTTAGTATTGTCATGAATCGGTAAAGAGTTTAAAAGAATGTGATGAGGCACAGCAATCAAATTCCTCAAATTATCAATCAGATTTTTCTCTCAATCGGCTATTGCGTCTCAACGATTAGTGGGATACGGTGTTCAGGTTATGTCAACATAGGTTAATGACGGTGACTTGCATGTCAACTGTCATGAGCAGACTTTTATGGTGTCGAGTTCTGTGTACATATACAGGGGGGTCATGAAAAAGAAGGAGTCAGTAGTCGAGGGGCAGGATCCGCTTGAACAAATTGGGTGCTGGGAAATCTTTAATCTCGTTGAGAAGATGTTCATCGTCTTTTTTCCTCAAAATCTCGAGTTGTTCTAAGAGAGTAAGTTTATAGAAATCACTGTGAGCATGAATTATAGTAAGGTTATCTAGTGAGGTGGAGTGCCCTAGTTCAAGCAAATGTTCTGCCATGGCAGAGTGAGGTCTATTTTTTACATGTTCGCTGAATCTAATTTTGGAAGCTCTAGTGGTCATACCTATGTAATAGGCAGGACAACTGTTGCAGGTTATTTTGTAAATACCGCCTTTGGCCGGTTTCTTTCTTGGGTCTATTATTCATAATCATGCGTTCTAGTGTGTTGTGTGAGGTGTTGACGAGATTGAGGTCAAAGTCGGCAAGCAGGGAATGCAATCTGCGGTTGAGCACACTGAAATAAGGGACCGAAATATAGGACTTCTTCACATGGGTGTGTGGATGGACTCCAATTCCAGAGCAGTGCCGGACCATATGCAGAAGACATCGTCGACATATCTCCTCCAAAGAATGATGTTTCGGCTGATTGTGTGCTCAAAAATCAGAGATTCCACGTAATCGATAAAAATATTGGCGAGAAGACCGCTAAGAGGTGATCCCATGGGCAGACCATCTGTCATGGAGTAAACTCTCCCATCGAAGGAGAAGAAATTTTGTTTTGTGATGAGTTCTATTAGGCTCATCATCATTTGGATGTCATCATGGTCAATACTGAAAGTATTCCTTGCTGGACTATTGGAGATATAGTCTCTAAGTAATCTGAGGGATTCGGCTATTGGAATGTTGGTGTAGAGGTTGACAATATCAAAGGATGTCAAAATGTACCTGTCTTGTGGCGTTAAAAAGGTGGAAATAAATAAATATATAAAGCCTGTCTCACGTGTTCATCTCCTTGAAAATTTTTTGAAAAAATGTTTGATATTTTATTTTAGTCTGTCTCTCAATGTAGGTGAATTTGTTTGTTCCAGCTGACTTGATAATGGCCTAGTGCCGAAATCGATCGTCAAAGTATATGATTACAAAAATCAAAGTGTGTTTCCCTTTTGCTACTTTATCTCTTTATTACCTAATGAACACACTAATGGAGAAATTCATCTACAGTACAAATATATTTTCAATAGAAACTGTGCGTATTTAATGTATAATTTCATGATCCTTGGTGTTCAATGTCATCTCCCACATTTGTGGGATTTTATCACTACATATCTCTACATCAAACGTTCTTCCATCATTTGGATTTTAGTCTCGAGAAAGTTGATGAATATTTCGACAACATTGTTAACTTGGAGACCAGAGAAGTAATAATATTCGATGAAATTTAATCCAGGGAAGCATCCAGATAATTCATGAAATTCAAGAGTTTTTCCTCAAATTTTATCCTATAAAATTAGGAATACCTCGAAAAAAAAACATTGGAATACTTTTATTTTCTAAAATAATTGATTTTTTCGAAAATATTAACTGTTCATCTTTTTCAAATGGATTTATGATATTTTCCGTGGATTTATGAGTCGGCTACGCTGTAACTTTCATGCCAGAGTATTGCAGTTCTTGAGAAACCTATGGGGGCCAAGACTTTTGACGATGTGAGTACATCATAGAACAAATCCATCTAATTCTCCAACTAAAAACGACCTTACCACCCCCTTTAATTTCTGAGATCTACCGCCGACTCCCGAAATATCGAAGCCCACTAATGGCTTATGGCAATAATAACATCCCCCAGAACCACCAAGCAGTCCCCCGGATAACACCCCTCATACATCACGGGGTGGAAGGTGCCGTTTTGCATATATCCCTGATTTATTGGCTCTCATCAAAGCTCTATTGTACGAGAGATGGACCATTTGCATTAAATCGCGTCTCCTGAGACGGATCGCGGTTCGAACGTCGAGATTCGTCCCGTGCAGGCGGCTGCCGCGCCCGATGGTGCTTTGAGGATGGTTGAGTTATTGCCGTTATTGTTCGTTTACAGTCGTAGATATAGCAGTGAATACAACAATGCAAGATGTAAGATCTTCTATATCTCATTATCGTATGGTCGGGTGAGCTCGACGAAAAACAGTATGGATCAGTCTGCATACAGGGCGAGCAAAATCGGGGATACTAGATACAAATATGGCGATTTCTTCATTATTTAGGGTTGTCTAGATGGCATCTGTCAGCTAATACAGGGCCCAGTGGTGGACTTGCTTGGAAGACTTTCTCGGATCTTAGGATTGACCTGTGGAGTATTGAAAGCCCTATACCCAAAAAATGTGTCCAAACTACTACTTTGTTTTTTTCCAATGTTTTGGTTTTCACGAAAAGGAATATCCTGTAATGTTCAGAGAAGATCGTGAGAACCAAGGGCAAGCAGGTAGGAATTGGTGTTCTTCTTGAATTTCTGGAGGTTATATGCTTCGGGGAACACCTCCCTAGGCAATGTGTTCCAAAGCCTCGCTGTTCTTTGGATGAATGAGTCTTTGAAGAGAGATGTTCTGCAGGTCTCCAAAGAGACCTCGAAGGAATATGAAGACTTTACTTGGCGGGTTACTCTCGAAGAGACTGCCAAAGGGGAAACGATTGCTGATAATTCATAAGAGCATCGCCCATGGAAATATCTATAAAATAAAGACAGATCTCCTACTCTTCTACGGTGTTCCAGAGAAGTGAGCGAGTTTGTAAGCGAGGCATCACCGACGAGACGAATGGCCCTTTTTTGTACAGAATCCAAGAGTTTTAGGATTTGTTTAGGCGCAGCACTACAAATATGGGAACAGTATTCCATTACAGGGCGAATCTGTGCCTTATAGATCATAAGCAGCTGGCACAAAACAGAAAGCCAAGTTTTCAGGATGCACTTTTAGCAATGGATCTCACGTGATTCTCCCATGAAAGGTTATTGCTGATAGTAGGAGAAGTACGTACAAAATGACATAGGCTTTGGTTTCAGAGGCATAACTTTTTAGTGGTAAATCACACTAATGTTCTATTCTACCACAATGATCTTTGACCCTTTCTTTACAAAGTTTCACCAACATTCATAAAATAAAAGTAACAAAAAATAAGATATTCTCAAATGAATTGAGATCAACGAAAATTCATTTTGTCCGTATGCTATGGACAAAATGACACATTCATATCGGACAAAATGACATACAGGCAACAGGCGACAGAACTACGGACAAAATTCAAAATGGCTTTAGTTCTACTAGGAAGATTAGCACAAGACGCGTGAGCCCAATTCAAGCAATTTATGTATCGTATAACCATTCTTCTCCAGGCTTAGATCGGGAAAAAAGGTCAATGCAATGTATACATGGACAGTCATCATCTCGAAAGTGGATTCGAACATTTTCTTCCTCGCTGTCCTCTTCAAATGCCTTAATGACTTTATGTCTCCTTTTATTTGGAGAAGGTATTGGTTTATTTTTTGATGTGATGGCAATCATATTCGGCGAGAAAATTAAAACTGAAGACGTTTGTATAGTTTTCGGCTTACGTTGGCCTTGTCCACTTATATATCGTCCTATATGGACTGGAGAAATCTCCTCGACAGAAATAGCAAGGGAAAAATATTCGTGCTGTTGTCCAGAAGAAACTGTTAATTTTGCTGAAATATTATCATTAGATACTGGGGCCGATTAAAAGCCTGAGCATGAGCTGCTGAAGTAGCTTCTGGCTTGCGTAAAGATATCTCTTTATTCCGTTTTAAAAAACCTGCTAAACACTCTTGTTCCACATTTCTTTTTTGTGGGTTGAATCTGTGGGACAAACCATTTTTTTTAGCAATCTCAAAAGCTAATTCTTGAACCGATGTTCGTGTCAATCCAAATAATTTCTGGAGGTTATATGCCTCGGGGAACACCTCCCTAGGCAATGTGTTCCAAAGCCTCGCTGTTCGTTGAATGAACGAGTCTTTGCAGAAAGATGTTCTGCAGGTCTCCAAAGTGATGACGAAGGGATGTGAAGACTTAACTTGACGGGTTAGTCACGAAGAGACTGCCAGAGGGGGAACGATTGCTGATAATTAAGAAGAGCATCGCCCATGGAAATATCTATAAAATAGAGACAGATCTCCTACTCTTCTACGGTGTTCTAGAGAAGTGAGCGAGTTTGAAAGCGAGGCATCACCGACGAGACGAATTGACCTTTTTTGTACAGAATCCAAGAGTTTTAGGATTTGTTTAGGTGCAGCATTCCAAATTTGGGAACAGTATTCCAGGACAGGTCGAATCTGTGCCTTATAGATCATAAGCAGCTGACCAGAGGTGAAATAGCTCCTGGCACGAGACAGAAAACCAAGTTTTTGGGATGCACTTTTAGCAATGGATCTCACGTGATTCTCCCAAGAAAGGATACTGCCGACAGTTATACCAAGCATCGAAATGCATGACTTCAATGGTATGGTTACTCCCGACAATTTTATGCTGGGCACAGTAAGATCGGCTTTTCCAGAGAATAAACATGCTTGTGTTCTGTTTGCGTTGAATTCCACCAAGTTATTAGATCCCCATTCAAGAATTGTTGCCAAGTCCATATTTATGTTGTAAACATTTCTTCCTACTTCTTTTCTGATTTGGCGGGTTGGTATTGGAGCCATACAAGAAAAAACGGTATGGAGCTCGTATGGAGGCTACTATCATCCGCGGAGCTGTGTACTGGACACGAAGATTCTTCCAGCAAATCGTTGATGTGAAGTAGGAAATTGTTACCATCATAATTAGAAAAACATCGAAATAACCTACGCCCCTGACTGCCTCCGAACAATCCGATCCGCGACCCGACAGGACTAGAACAAACAGGTGCCTGTTTGATTATTTATACCCGAATTCCAGTTCAAACAGGATCGCTTTGAGCAATCAGGGCCCACCGGATTCCACGGATACGTTCGAAGGTGCCAACTTGCCAGTTGATTGTTTCCTGCTTCGCGTCTCGTTCGCGCTCTCAGCTGTTGATGTTGGACTTGAGCTCTCTCAGTTGGCCCCGATTGATGTTCACTTCAATTGTTTAACTTGATCCGCAGCCACCTGTTTACAGCGAGGCCCCGTTTGTCGATGCACATAGTTGGGCGGACGTCAAAGAAATCCGTCTTGAAGGGGGAATTGTTTACGCCCGTCGTAGTTGTGCATTCTGCGGATGTTCTGCGACGTTTAATGGTAATCAGGTTTCGGTTTCCGATGGATTGTTGATGCAACAACCGGCCTTCACCCGGGAATTTCGTCGGCGAAATTAGTTTGAGGGGTTTCTATACGAGATCTCTTGAAATCATGTAGAACTAATTGCAGACATTCGCTATTTTCAATTGAAATGGAATAGATTAGGCAACAGAGCAAAAGAAAACTTTTTGAATTATTTCACTATCTGAGCTTTATGGACCATATCTTCTTCTCCTACTCGTGCGGCACCCTTGGTCGGCCGAACGTAGGCCTTGTGGCCCATCGTTCATACCGCATTTATGTATTACTTGAGAGACCCCCCAAAGCTATGTTCTCTGCTGGCGAATTTTCTCTCAAACAGATCTCTTCATGTAGTGGTCGATGGAGTTCCATCTGACTCTCTACCCATAAATGCTGGTGTTCCGCAGGGATCAATTCTGGTTCCAACACTATTTCTTCTTCACATCAACGATTTGCTGGAAGCAACTACGTGTCCAGTGCTCAGCTTCGCGGAATATAGTACCCTTTATACCGCCTTTTCTTCTAGGGCTCCAATACCAGCCTGCCAAATCAGAAACGAACTAGGAAGAAATGTTGACAACATAAATATGGACCTGGCAACAATTCTTGAATGGGGATCTCATAACTTTGTAGAATTCAACGCAAACAAAACACAAGCATGTCTTTTCTCTAGAAAAGCCGATCTTACTGTGCCCAGCATAGAATTGTCGGGAGTGACCATACCATTGAAGTAATCCATTTCGATGCTTGGTGTTACTGTTGGCAGTAACCTTTCTTGGGAGAATCACGTGAGGTCCATTGCTAAAAATGTATCCCAAAAACTTGGTTTTCTGTTTCGTGCCAGGAGCTATTTCACTTCAGCTCAGCTGCTTATGATTTTTAAGGTATACATATTAGACTTGTCCTGGAATACTCTTCCCATATTTGAAGTGCTGCACCTAAACAAATCCTAAAACTCTTGGATTCTTTACAAAAAAGGGCATTTCGTCTCGTCGGTGATGCCTCGCTTACAAACTGGCTCACTTCTGAGGAACACCTTGGACGATTAGGCGATCTGTCCCTATTTCATAGATATTTCCATGGGCGATGCTCTTCTGAATTATCAGCAATCGTTCTCCCTCTGGCGGTCTCTTCGAGACTAACCCGTCAAGTTAAGTCTTCACATCCCTTCGTGGTCACTTTGGAAACCTGCAGAACATCTCTCTTCAAAGACTCGTTCATCCAACGAACAGCAACCAGGCTGTGGAACGCATTGCCTAGGGAGGTGTTTCGCGAGGCATATAAACTCCAGAAATTCAAGAAGAACACCAATTCCTACCTGCTTGCCCTTGGTTCTCACGATGCTCTCTGAATATTACAGGATATTCCTTTTCGTGAAAACTACAACATAAAAAAAGACTCAGACCCGAAGGCACGCCGACAAGAATGCCGCGGGTCAACAGAGAGGAGTTATGGTTAAGCTTCAATTAAAAAAAAATTGTTGGTCTACGCCGCATACGAACTGAGATATCATGGAAATAAAAAGCCTAATTTTTGAAGGGATCTCGCGAGCTCGGACGTGTACCACCTCCCCTGAAGAGGTTTGTGGTCCTCACGAACATCCACGCCTAAAACCCACTTCTCTTTCGCATCTGCATCAGCCCAAGAATACCGTCTATCCCACGAAGACCGAAAAATTAAATTCAGCGTGAGCATATTAAAACCGAAAAAAAACGAGCCGCCATTTATATCAACCGAATAATAAGCCCCCGAGCAATAGATATCCTTCCAAATCGCACACCGCCGCCGCGTCTTGAATATTCCACCCTTATCTGAGGGGTTTTTCTTCAGCAGCAATTTCTGCCGAACGTATTTAGACACTGTTTAATGACCGGTGATTTTTTATTATTAAGATCTCTCAGGTTTAATGCAAAAACACCCCGTCGCCGCCCCCCTGCTCCCGCCGCCGCGCCGAGATTGTGTGAGGCTGGATATCGGCGGCCGAGTTGATGATGTACATTTTTCAGAGGGGGTAGTTGATGGCATTTTTCGGCGGATTGAATTATTTTAATGGCGAATGGAAGCCGTCGATTTATCAGGAAAAAATCGATGTGTTCCGCGGGCTTAATGGGTATGATTTTACTCGGAAGGTGACGAGGGTGTACCATCGACTTTCATGAAGCGAGAAGGAACTGAGTCGATGAAAAAATTCATTGAAGGGTGCCCTGTAGAGATTCCTGTCGAATTACAAGGAAGTAGTGCTTACTCTTCCACCAGAGTAGCACTAAAAAACTGCATAAATCAAATTTAAGATTAGTTAGTCTCTTCCAGATATCAATAGTCAACAGCCCAATATCAATCTTGCAGTGATTGGGAGAAAAACTAAATAAATGCCATGTATTGTCTAAGAAGATCTCGATACCAATTATCCTGATAGACCTGAATGGGCCACTAGATATGAGCTCACCAATAGCTCTTCAAAAAATTCCAGAACCACTCCTATCTATTTATATGAAAGAAAGATGTTGGTTACACCATTTATAATCTACTTATATGAAAGAAAGATGTTGGTTACACCATTTATAACTCGAGATCGGATGGACTCTTTGTTATGAAACTTCAGTTATGGATTCATCTACGGTCTGGTTATTATAAAATACAATAAAACTCCGAAAAAATCGATGAAAATTCTACTTATGGAGGAAATGCTTTTCCTTCTTTGGAAGAAGGCCACTAGGTGTCGCTACCGTTGTTGCGTGGCCGTAGGTACTTTATTTGATAATACCGCGATTAGATGGCTATGTGCGATTCGCATAGAACTCATAGTAACATGGAAGACTATTACCAGATCAAAAAGCAGGTAAACATATCGAGTTGGTGATACAGCAGTATCATTTAGGCGAAACAAAGTTCGCCAGGCCAGCTAGTTATTATTATTTTATTACATACAGGGTCTTTGACTTATACATATATTTTAATTGTAGATTCTTGAGGCCAAAAGAAACATCTTTTTCATTTTCCATTTTTTCGAATTCGGCTCTGTTAAAGAGATATAGTCATTTGAAAAAAAATTGGGCCAAATACGTGCCTTGGTGCCTTATACAATTCTCGGGAATTGATGCAGTGTTCATATTTCTCGATTGAAATTGAGGTGATTATTAGATGTTCTAACACTAACCTTTTTTCAATAAGAATGTTACAAACACGATATTTCCTAACAGAAACACTTAGTTTTGTCCGATTATTTCTGCAATTGAAAAGCCATATTTCTCCAACCAAAATAAGTTCCTCCTTCGATTTTCCTGAAGATTAGTTTGAAAACAATAATAATTTGTTCATATTTTTCACGATATCCCAAAACTGTCTCATAAAAAATTGTTTTCTCACTAACCTAACCTAACTGCATTCACCTAGGTCATAGGATTCGAGATCAATGACCTAACCTAACCCATCTTCCGTGATATTTCACAGACGATGCCAGATTATTGATTTTCTCTTCAAACAATGGTAAAGGCGGAACCAAGGAAGCAGTACGTCCCCTATCGTCTACGGATAAACTATCGCAAGGGAACTATTCTTGTTTACTTATCGCTTGAGGCGTCTAGGCGTTGCTCTTTGGAAATGCCCAACGAGTAGTTCTGATTCTCTCTACGATCCTAATTTCAGTAGCCTATAACGGTGCGCTACCTCGCAATGCTAGGTAGCCGGCACGCAAGACAAACCTTTGTTTTGTGTCTCCAACGTTAGTCCCATCACAGAACTCTCTGTGGTCCCATGAACGACGTTGGCGTATAGCGATAGCCTGCGCCATGGACTTCGATTTATTTATTCACAGAGAATAATGCAAAAAGGTGATGATTATGTGTAGACTTTCAGTGAATTCATGTAATAATAACCGTGTAGTGTCGAGTTAAAATACCAAGAAGATATTGTTTAAATAGATATTTTCCTCAAGGACCGGTAACAATAAATTTTTAATAGAAACTGTGCGAATAAAATGCATAATTTTATGCTTCTTAGAATTCAATTTTATCTCCCACATTTGTGGGATTTTATTACCACATATCTCTACATCAAACGTTTTTTCATCATAGAGATTTCAGTCTTGACGAAGTTGATAAATATTCTGACACCAATGTTAACTTGTTAAGGGACAGTATCACCTTTTGAATCGTGGTAAATCTTCATTCAAAAGTGGTCTCTTTATTTCACGAGTAAGTACCCTAATTCACGACGTAGAGACTTGATTTTTTTTTTAATTTGAAGTTGAAGAACGTCCCGAGGGCAAATAGTTCTCTTTTTTTCGATTTAATTAGTTTTTCAATAAAAAAAAACAGGGTAATCGTTAGATCTGGGGTTATTGAATATGTTTTTCGTTTTTCATGAGTACAAGCTACATTTTTGAAATAATTATCATGAAAATTTTTGTGGTTTATAGGAGATTAAATTGCCGAGGGCAAATACTTTTTCCAAAAAATGATGAATAACCGTCGGAAAAAAATCATTAAGTGTAGTTTCCAAAAAGCTGAAGTTCAACCTGTTTTTTTTTTAATTGAAAAACTAATTAAATTGAAAGAATCGCAACTATTTGCCTCGGCGATTTAATCTTTTATGAACTACAAAAATTTTCATGATGATTATTTCAAAAATATAGCTTGTACACATGAAAAACGAAAAACATATTCAATAACCCCAGATCTAACGATTACCCTGGTTTTTTCAATTGAAAAACTTATTAAATCGAAAAAAAGAAAACTATTTGCCCTCGGGACGTTCTTCAACTTCAATTAAAAAAAAATCAAGTCTTTACGTCGTTAATTAGGGTACTTACTCGTGAAATAAAGAGACCACTTTTGAATCGAGATTTATCACGATTCAAAAGGTGATACTGCCCCTTAAGAAACCATAGAAGAAATAATATTCGATGATATTTCATCCAGGAAGTATCCAGATTATTCTCGAAATTCATGATTTTTTCCTCAAATTTCATCGTATGCAATTAGGAATAACTCGAAAACGAAGCGTTTCATTGAAAAAACGTAAGAATAATTTCAATTTCTAAAATGATTCATTCTATCGAAAATATCATACAAAATAAAAACATCATTTTCCGCCATCTTTGAATCGCGATATCTCCCTAACGTTTGACTTTTAACCCAACATTCATATAACAAAATACCCTTTATTTTTAACAAGGAGCCATCCTTTGAAATCTTTCGCATCAATTCAGAAACACCCTGTATATAGCTGAGAAGCCAATCGTTTTACATTATTTCAAATCTTCTCAGAATATTTTGGTGGCGACTTCAGAACAGAATTAATATTCCTCCACCTCGGCCATTCCTATCCCCATCGGAACCCCCCCATTTAAAATCAAATTTCCCCTTCGCACCTAAGAAAATGTCCAATTAGGATCAGGAACTGCGCAAATACATTCCGTATCTGAAAACGCCGAGGAGAGACGGACCGATTAAAGATTATGGATATTTTAAATACCGATGCCAGTTCACTGAAATGACATTCCGTTTATGCATATTCATGTTCTGATGATGGGATGAAGGGTTCGTCGCATCCTTTAACACCCCCGCGTCCTCTTTTCCGTCCCCCGTCGTCGATTCGAGCCGCCCCCCGTCCCCACCGCCCGACTTTTCGACGTCAATCCTGTGAATCCTGATTTCTGGATGTTTGTTCAGTTCCACCCGATGATTTCGGGATTCGAAATACAGTTCAATTATTCAATGTAGAAATGAGATTTTTAACTAGCAGGAACAACAATGCACTGAAATGTCCAATGTCTGCCAAGTCACTTTGATCGCAGAAACAAATGTTGAAAAAATCCCAAGTCTTTGCCTAAAGTTCTTGGGAATCTATTTAAATAATACATTGAATTGGGAAGAACATATTTCTAAACTGGGATGCAGCTTAGCTTCAGTCTGTTATCTTTGGGTGTAATGACAAGATATCTGGGTAAATTCTCCATGAAAACTATCTATCATGCAGTATTGGAGTCAAAAACAAGATATGAATTATGTATTTTGGACATACTTCGAAGTCAATTCAAATATTCAATCTCCAGATAAGAGAGTAAAAATTAGCATTGGCAAAGTCTCTGAGAATTATTTCGACATTGCCGATTTCACAATATCTCTATTTTTAGGGAAACTTCTTGAAATAATCTGAATTTTAAGTACTCCTTCGAGGGATGTAGATTCAGTTGGTGACAACGGTGGGATAAAATGTTCAAATGAAAAATTCAGAAAAAACAATGAACGCAATCTAAAATTCTAGGGAGAGCAAATTTCAGTTCGGACACCCTGTATAGGGAAAGTGACTTCTATTTATAATAATTTTCCCTTAATGAGATCATGAATACGAATGATACTCCACAAGAATAACTCCATATAAATTTATATGGTTCGGGTTACGACCCCATCAGTCCTTTAATTCGAATACCCTGTATGTCGCCCACTTCCCCCCATACCGCCCAACTACGCCCACGCGCTTCCGAAACGCAGAATTGAATCGTCAAATACGTCCCATTTATTAAAAATTACGCTTGTCCGCCAAGCCGCTACGTACGCCCCTGTAAACATGGCCGATTAATAAATTAACCGGGCCCGCGGGTCCATCGGTCGCGTCTACAAGCACGCGACGTGACACTCGCAAAAAAAATCGGCACAAAAATGAATATAAATCCGATACGTCCCCCAGGTACGATACACGCGACACCAAAAAAGACAGCGTTGACGCAGAGCCGCCCTGATTGAAATTAACGGAATCTTTTTGTATTTTGCGCACGCTGTAGTAGTCCACTCGGGTATATATAGACATATGGACTTTTTTCACGTTCCTAGATTTTTTCATTTAATGCTGTATGTTTAGGAACAAATATTTTCGAATCCTGAATGATATATCGAGCTAAGAGTAATATCTTAGACGGATATACACTTTGTCCATGAGGTTCCAAGCGAAAGAAACCATATTGGGGAACTGATATATTATTCGAAGAAGGAATAAACATCATTCCCTCGAAAAAGAGCCTGGAAACCGCTAGAAGAAGATACATTACAAGCAGAAATCCAAGTATCAGAGCGCCAGTTCTAAATGGCCAGATCCTGGTCTTTACCAGTGGGAAAAAATGACTGGAGAAACTCTGTAGAGTGGACTCTTGCAGAAAACCTATAGTCAAGGCTGTTATGGAACCTTGCAGAGACTCTCTGGAAAGACATAGGAGCTTCAACACAATTGACCATATTCACCGTCGCCATATTGTTGTGCGACAATACCAACTACCCAGGGTCCTCAACATCGAATAACGAAAGTCACTAATTTCTTAGGACCGCGAAAGTTTAAATGGACATATTTTGGTGTCAGGTTTTTTATTTTTAGAACTATTTTTGCCGAACAATTACTGACACAACAATCATGGCCTACACTATACTGATATCTACCCATATTTCCTGGATTTTATCACAAAATACTTAACCAAAGTTTACCACCAATTTTATATAACCTCTCATACCACACACCATACTAATCATAATAATTCTTTAATCTATGATACTAATAATGTGATAGTACTTTTGATAAACTCAATATTTCTCCGTTGGGAACACTGGGTAGTTGGTATTGTCGCACAACAATATGGCGACGGTGAATATGGTCAATTGGTTCTGTACTCTGTAGTCTTATTCTTCAATAGTACGCCATATCCTAACCTGTAGATCCTTAGTATGATGGACAATAACCGCGACTCCTACTTTCAGATATTGCAACGACTTACTTCCGTTAAGGCCCTTTTGCAACGACAGAGAATTCTCGCGAGAATTTTCTGTCAAATTCACTGACCGAAAATTCTCTGCCGTTGCATACTACTTTCGGTAGAATTCTCTGTGGAATTACACAGAGACGACAGAGAATCCTCGCGAGAATTTTCGGTCAGTGAATTTGACAGAAAATTCTCGCGAGAATTCTCTGTCGTTGCAAGAGGCCTTTAGTTTAACGTAAGCAAGCAAGAGCGGAATGTACCTATCTGGATACTGGATATTGAATCAATTAGATCAAAACCTTTTCTCAAACCTTACAAATGTAATGACACCCAACTTGACAGCGGTCATTTGTGATCTTCCATGTGATGTGGACCTAATGATTCATCTAGACAGCAAGTCATTCGTATGGTTCCATGATTGATCAAAATTTGGAGGGGGTAGAGACATGGATGTTTATGGATTCATGCTGGGTGAGACATAAGTTGATCCAAAATGAAATAGACTCGAACCTCTTGCCAAAACATTCTGACGTGATGCCAACTACTTTTGATTTCGAAGTACCCTTCGCAGAGGTCAGAAGTGACAGTGAAGTGGACTACGTAAATCAAATACGAAAAAGTCATCCATATAGGTTTTTCTATAGCCAATCGACACCATCATATAAAAATAATAATCTCTGGTGGTGTACAAAATTCATATTTTTTCTCTGTTCAATACTACAAAGTCGATATTGCGGATGGACTTGTAGGTTAAGAATAATACCGAGATTTCTATATTCTCCATTTTCTATAGTCGTATCACCTTGAATCACACAAACCCATTTTTCTACCTGTTCTCTAGATACCTCTGCCACTAATCGCAACTGTAATACTGCTCAGTTAGCTACCCTTACACAGATATATACCCTCGTAGGGAACCGTTAATTTCGTATCTGAAAAGTGAATTAGTTCCGTGAGATAAAGAATACACCCTCAAAAGGAAAAAAGCAGCACATACATCTCTTCAAGTCAGACCAACCGTCAGTACCATTCTTTCAGTGTTTACTTTGTGGTATTTATTTCTATTGCATACAAACATTTCATTCTTCTATCTACTCCCATAGAATAATATATATCCATTATTCAAATGATTTTGATCTGTAATAGTCTCTTTAAACCAATAGTACGAGTAATAATAACTCACGCCTATAACTCACTCTAATACAATAGGAAAAATGTAGCTCACGAAATGAATAAAAAAGTCGGGTCAATGGGGAACTTTATTTCAGACATCAAGGTAGCGTTCTCGACTATGATTTCTACATTTTCTTAGGTCTGAATATCCAAAAATTGCATTTGGAAGACGTGAATTTTTGACGTTTTCTATGGGATTCGATATCGATTCGATTTTCGACCACCGAAATCGCTTTTGACAACTGTTGTCAATTTTGAAAATGCAGATTAATTCGAATTTTACTGAAGAAGTCGAAGATAAAGTATAGTGTTCAATTCGCGGTAATGGTCATAACACACTTGATGAATTACACCCCTCGCCTGACGGCTCGGGCTGCAAAATTTATCTGCATGTGTTATGACTTACATTACCGCTCATTGAACAATATAGGTACTATTATTCTCTCCAAGAGAGCTCTTGTATTTTTATCAGATGGATTCGAAAAAGCTTTCATATACTGTGCGTGTCAAAATTAGGAAACATATTCATTTATTCAGAAGACAAATCTTTGGCAACAAAATCTTGAAACAGGTCAAGTTTTGTTTCACTTTTACCAAATTTTTATGCATTTTTGACGGATTTTTGTTGCACTCTGTACCATCCCCATGAACCCTCTTTGAAAAGGGAAAGTGAGTCATGTGGTACTTTTTGGCAAGGTCTTTGTATCTGGAATAACCGATTTTGACAAAAATACACGAATGAGACAAAATTAATTCACAATGAAGACACAAAAATCCAGAACATGACAAAAAACAAGCGAAGAATGAGGTGTAGGATCTGTGGAATTTGATTTCGAGTGGGGGATATTGGTGAGGAGGAAGAGCCGAATTGGATTTTTTTTTGTTGTCGTTAGAATAAAATTTTCATTTTGTGAAAACTGTAAACAGTTATTCCAGAAATAACTCACAGTTTAATCCTGAGTTAAATTCGAATAGTATATTATCATATGTATTATATATTATGATGACGAATAAACTCATATCTATTCTATTTATCTTATTTACAGGCGTGCAGAAATTTTCAAGAATTTTTTTTTTAAATTAGTTATTTCAAAGATGAAACCTCTTTGAACTAACTAATTTTTCATGTATGTGCACTTTCGTCATGGCCTTTTCTTTGAATTGAAACATTTTATCGAAAAGTTTCAACTTCAGTAGAAACGTACTGATAACATACCTACTCAAAATTATAACTGAAGCGCAGTGTTTCGCACATTCTAATTTTTCACGTGAAGGGGTTGAAAGTTGTGCATGAACAGAACTGTAATGGTCGACTTTCATTCGGTGACAAATTTCATCAGGTACCATCGTCTCAAAGTAAATGAGCTATGACAAAGTATACATACTGAAAAACTTTTTGGACTAAGTAATTTAAAAAAATGTTTTCTTCGAAAATTTCTGTACGCCTGTGAAGGAGATACAAAGACCTTGCTAAAAAAGTACCACATGACCCACTTTCCCTATTCAAAAATGTAGAGGGTTGATGGGGATGGCATAGGGTGCAACAAAAATCCTGCAAAAATGCATAGAAATTTGGTAAGAGTGAAACAAAAATTGACCTGTTTCAGTATTTTGTTGCCAAATATTTTTCTCCTGAGAAAATGAATTTTCCATCATTTTGACGCGCACTGTATATTATCCTCATTTGATTTTAAGGAGTACGTTTAGCTCTCTATTCGATAGAATTGATAAAAAAGTAAACAATGATATACCTCTATGCATGTTTATGTAGATACTATTATAACCATACGAGACAAAACGAAAGACAAAGTCGACGATAGGCTGGCCGACCCCTCCGTAATCAACGCAATCTTTCGCACAGGGCTGTAAACGAAATCGTCATAATTTTCAATTAGGCAACCTTGCGGACCGGTGCCGGATAAATAAAGCAAAAACAGTCGCTGCCATCATCAACGCCATCTAGGTTATAAATTAATTTTCCGGTAACTGGCGTTAGGAGAAGTCTTTGGCGCTCCAACCATTCCTCTGAATTATGTCTATGACGAAAATTTCTACTTTTATCTAATTTAAAAGTTTGTTTGGATATAATAAAATCCCGGTGACTGCTCTGAAGTTGCCGTATATTTGAATTAGGCTATGTGTTTTGAATAGCCACACTTCTTTCGGTTAATTTGCGGGCGTTGATGAAGGGTTAATTTGGCCAAAATGGAAAGTTGGGCCTCGGAGGAGTTGCCGACGTCAGGCTTGAGGGAAAGAGGTTTCGTTTAGGTGTTGCCCTTGGAAGAAAAATGGCAGTTTGAGATCTGAGTGCTCTCGAACTAAAGGGGGATTTTCCACTCAACGGTAAACGAAAAAGTTACACTTGAACGTAGCTTCAACTTCGAATTCTGAAATGATTAGTAAATTCGATAGTTCAATGGTCAGCACATCAGGTAACGAATCTGAAAATGTAGGTTCGATCCCCGCTGGAAGTGAAAACTTTTTTTCATTCTGAAATTCGTCAGAATACCGATAAAATACAACTCTCATATTTCTTATGCATGAAAATATTTTTGGGGAAGTAATAAAACTATCTCCCTCCTCTTTTCCTCACAAAATAACCCTAGAGACGACGAGATCTGACAACGTTCCACTCGGCAACGAAATTTATGAATAATTCGCTACTTCCATATCCAGCTCTTAATGCCACACCTTCTTCCTGCATGATAATTACAGTACAAGCAGAATCTCGCCTTTTAACACAGTTTTGATAAATATTAACAGCCCTCCAAAAAGCAGTACATTATTTCGTTAGAACTAGGTTCGGCAAAGAGCGACAACCATGTACGTCTCCCTTTCTCGTTTTGATTACGAACTCCTCTATTCGTTTCTTTGGAGACGAATGGAGGAAGTGAAGAAACAGGTGGTCCAGAAGTTTGTCCAACGGCAAGAGACACCAGCATTTCATTTCTACTGTCCCATTGTATCTTCACGTTATCGTTTTCACAATACAATTTTTATTATAGAGAGCACTCAGTATAATTGGCATCGGTTTTACGAGAAAAGTTTCCGGACCGTGTCATCTCTCGAAGAGGTGGTAACAATTGGCCATCGAGATTTTGTGATTTAACACCCTTGAGATTTCTTCCTTTGGGGCCATGTGAAGGATAAGGTCTACTCCAAGAGCCCAGAGTCGATTCAAGAACTCAAAGATGGAATTCGTGAGGCTTCCGAGGACATAGGGCAGCCACTTTGCGATTTGGATATGGAAAATTCCATTGGAAGGATATGGTCTTCAGTCGTGGTATGGACATTTGGCTGATGTTCCCTCCTCTTTTTGATGAAATAAACCCCTTATTGGAAAACCATTTACCAGAAATGGACTATCTTCAATTGAAGTGAAAAATTTTTGTAAGTATAAACCCTTGGCTCTACTTCCAGGCCAGCTGTATTCAAAAACTCATGATGTAGCTTATAGAACAGAAAAGTCTGAACAACATTTGCAGGGATCTATTGATTAACCTACTGCTCAATAGCAAAAGTAGAAACAGCAGCAGTAAGGAGTCTACAGACGAATACTTCAAATGCAAGAAGGTAACAGCTCTATATTTCCGGCAATGATAAACAAGGCCGGGTTTTATTGAAGGGTGGTTGGACAAGAAGATTTTCTCTGAAATCTCAGTTGCTTCAAGAAAGCTAGCTGCTTACAAATGTCATTCTGCTGGTGCAGAACATTCCTCCCTCTGCTCAGGGGAAAAGAAATAGCTGATTCTCCCACAAGCACAGCCTTTTCACAAACTAAAGAGGAAAATAAAGAAGGGCTGGAGCATGGGTGAGTTGCACTGACACTCTCAGGACATAAATTACTTATCCACCAACAGAGAAACACCTAGAACTTATTTGAACTACTACTGCTGTCTTCAAAAGACACAGTAGACTCAAAGGACACTCATACCAACTATATATTGTAACGGAATCAAGATATAACCAAACTGAAGAGCTAACTCTGTGTACTATGTGAATGCCTTACATAATAGAGCATAATGTTGCCCGTATAACAGCCCCAAGCAAGAATGATCTCTTCGTTTCCAATAGAAATTGTCTTTTTGAAACGGGGATACATTGAAAAATTCTTAGCCTACTATAGAACCAAATAAAATTTCAATGCCAAAATATTTTATTACTCAACATATTCTCCTCTTAATTGAATACATGTATTACAGCTAACCTGCAACTTCTCTAGACCTTTAAAAAAGTGTTTCTTCTTGCTCTGCAAACCAGTCCTCCACAGCTTTCATAACCTCCTCGTTCGAATAAAATTACCACCTTATGAACTTTTTTTCAGTTGTGGAAAGAGATGATAGTCGGATGGAGCCAAATCTGGTAAATACGGGGAGTGTTCTAGTAATTGTAACCCTAAACCACGAATTTTTTGCATGGCAACAAGAGATTTGTGTACTCAGGCGTTGTCCTGTAAAAACGAAATACCTTTGGATAGCTTTCCGCGTCTTTTCTCTTTAATTTTTTCCCGTAGAGTGGTCAGCAATGTCGAATAGTAATCTCCAGTTATTCTTCTACCCTTATCCAAAAAAGCAACCATGATTACTCCATGGCAATCTCAAAAAACTGAAGCAAGAACTTTTCCAACAGATTTTTGGACACGAAACTTCTTAGGTCTTGGAAAACCAGAGTGTCGCCATTCTATCGATTGTTGCTTTGTTTCTGGATCGTAGAAATGTACCCAAGTCTCATCCATTGTAAGACTTCGGTTTTTAGAAGTCTATATCGTTTCAAAATCGAGCTCAGATCGAACGCGATACTTCTGTCCTGGCGCTTTTGGTCAACATTCAAACATTTGGGGATCCATTTTGCAGAAATTTTTCTCATGTCCAAATTGACGTGAACTAAATAATGAACGCGTTCGTATGAAATCTTCAGTGCTTCAGATATCCGTTTCAGCCATATTCGACGGTCTGATAATATCATGTCATGAACTGCATCGATATTTTCGGGGACTGACACAGAAACTGGCCTTCCCGATCGGTCATCATCTTCAATGGAATATTAACCTCTTTTGAAGCTTGCAGTCCAATTTTTCACGGTCGCATACGAAGGACATTGATCACCAAGGGTATTAAGGATGTCTTCGTAAATCTGCTTACCTCTTAACCCTTTTAAATACAGGTAGTTGATGATGGCTCGATACTCCAATTTTTCGATTTCTACAATTTCGGTGGACAACTTTTTTTTCAATTTATTGCGTAACTCTGGTTTACTTTTTGACGTCGAACTCTACACTGACACTTCTGATAAGTTATTGTTCGTTAATATGGTATCGCAATATTCTGTTTATGCGTGGAACTGGTCTAGGCGTACTAGATATCAAAACATCTTCGTATGATGTTCCAAACTCTTGTCCTCAGATTTTTGTCTTTGAGAAGACTAGGTGAAAGTTTTGGATAGATATTAAATAGGTGAATTTGGAGATGGGTACTATTGGGGGTTGAAAGATCTTCAGGAATAATGCCACATGGCGAATAATGTTCAAAAGTTATGTAAGAGACTCGACAACCTCCAGGAATTTTGCCGAACAATTCTTGAGTATCCTGAAAACTGAAAACCAGGCAAGTGAGGGCAGTTGAGTCAAGCTTCCTCAGACACAACATCCGGACCAGCTGTATACCCAGAGGCTGTCGAAGCTCTTCCTACATACGCGACACTCGTAACACTCTCCGCACTTCTCGGTACACAAAGTGCCGAAAGACAATTGCGAATCGTCACGGGGTCCTGTACTGACATTCTTATTCTTAATTAAAGCAAGTCTTGCATTCCAGGGCCCGCTATGACGATGAGATACGCGCGGCGAGCACTAATGCGTCGTATACTCTTGGCGGTGTTAAGATCATTCGCTAATGGGGAGGTTTGGTATGTTCAAACGGAATTGTTAACGTTTTGGGCCTTTCTTGTAGTGTTACGTCGAATGGGCTAGAGTGGATTCGTTTGTTCCTTCGGGACTAACAAGGAACTCCGGATGACGTTAGAGTTGACGTCTTATATTTCGAGATCTTGCAGGATGTGCCGGCTAATTGCTGGGATGGGGCACAAAGCACTGACGGTTTTTCGAAAAATATGAGGAAGGAGTCCTGTGGGATCAATTGAACGTTCCGGTAGTCCCTTACGAGCGCCAGAAACAACATGATGATACCTGAGAAACTATGAAAGACCTGGAAGTTGCTCTGTCAAAGCAGTAATAAATGTACACCATCGCTTATTGAGGATTTTACCATTTTCACACTTGAAGGAAGAATATCAAATTTTAAATAGTCCATCACGAAAGATATCAAGGAAGACAATGTTGGTGAAGATGTTGAAGCAAAAGTTTGATAGCTAGCTCACAGAAAATTGTACATTCAGTATTGTACAACAATTTACTCTCAATATTACAGAATTACAATCATAAAAAAGGCCTAGACCAGTTCCATGCATAAACAAAATATTGCGATACCAAATCAACGAACAATAACTTATTAGAAGTGTCAGTGTAGAGTTCGACGTCAAAAAAGTAAACCAGAGTTACGCAATGAATTGAAAAAAAGATGTCCTCCCAAATTGTAATAATCGAAAAATTGGAGTATCGAGCCATCATCAAGTACATGTATTTAAAAGGGTTAAGATGTAAGCAGATTTACGAAGATATGATTAATACCCTTGGTCATCAATGTCCTTCGTATGCGACCGTGAAAAAGTAGACTGCAAGCTTCAAAAGAGGTAAATTTTCCATTGAAGATGATGACCGATCGGGAACGCCAGTTTCTGTGTCATTCCCCGAATTATTGATGCAGTTCATGACATGATTTCATCAGACCGTCGAATTGGGCTAAAACGGATATCTGAAGCACTGAAGATTTCATACGGTCAATTTGGACATGAGAAAAATTTCTACCAAATGGATCCCCAAATGTTTGAATGTTGACCAAAAGCGTGCAAGGGTAAAAGCATCGCGATCGATCTGCGAAACGATGTAGACTTCTTAAATCGAATTGTTACTATGGATGAGACTTCGGTACATTTCTACGATCCAGAAACTAAGCAACAATCGATGGAATGGCGACAATCTGGTTCTCAAAGACCTAAGAAGTTTCGTGTCCAAAAATCTGCTGGAAAAGTTCTTGCTTTAGTTTTTTGGGATTGCCTTGGAGTAATCATGATTGATTTTTTGGATAAGGGTAGAACAATAACTGGAGATTACTATTCGACATTACTGACCACTCTACGGGAAAAAATAAAGAGAAAAGACGCGGAAAGCTATCCAAAGGTATTTTGTTTTTACAGGACAACGCCCCAGTACACAAATCTCATGTTGCCATGCAAAAAATTCGTGATTTAGGGTTAGATTTACTAGAACACCCCCCTTATTCACTAGATTTGGCTACGTCCGACTATCATCTCTTTCCTCAACTGAAAAAAAGGTTGAAAGGTTGTAAATTTTCTTCTAACGAGGAGGTAATAAAAGCTGTGGAGGACTGGTTTGCAGAGCAAGAAGAAACATTTTTTTTGAAAGGTATAGAGACGTTGCAGGTTCGCTGTAACAAAGGTATTCAATTAAGAGGAGAATATGTTGAGTATTAAAATATTTTGTCATTGAAATTTTGTTTGGTTCTATAGTAGCCTAAGAAATTTTTAATATATCCTCGCACTTTCACGTCTCTTGCAAAACTCCTCGCATTCTCTGGTTCCTCTATCATTTCAAATAGAACCCGATGAACTCAATACGATCTCCTGCCGTCTGTGTATAATTGGTAAAATACCGATCTGTAACAGGATAACCCCTCTTAAAATATTCTATTCTCTCGAGTCTGCCAACGTGTGAAGTGTCTGTATTGTTAGCTAATTAAATTTCTCCTACCCTCACTCTATCTTCAAGATTCCTACATATTATAAGTGACAGCCGATCTAAAGATCCGAACTGAACGGATGGTGTTTCCTTACAACCATGGACGTAGATGGGGAATTTTCTTTCGAAATATAACTAAGTACTTCACACTAATTGTTCGGAAGTTTAATGTTGAAGTTGTAATTGAAGATATTACTTTCACGAATATATTGAAAGTTAAAAGCATAAGACTGAAAGGCTTTTTGAATGTAGATATTTGATTTGGTGTTGTTTCCACATCGTTTTTTTCTTAGAGTAATAACATTTTCGATATGGATAACTATGATTCGACAGAAGTTAGAAACCATGTTGTTTTGACATTTCTGTTCAGTAAGCATTGACAAATTATCATATAAAGACTCACGCCGCAACAACGTTTACAAATGGTTGAAATTTATTTTCAAAATCAGTGTCCTATTCGCCAAACTTATAGAGCACTTCGTGAAATTTATGGTTTACATAATCGTCCATCTGAGCAGCTTATTCGTCGAACTATCGATAGATTTTGGACAACATTTTCTCTACTCGATGCAACAACAACAACAAGACGAAGAACTGTACGTACAGAAGAAAATATGGCTATTGTAAGTGACAGTGTTAATGAATATCCAGATTCGTCTATTCGTCGAAGTTCACAACGAGTTGGACTCTGTTCATCCACCACATGGAAAATTTTGAATATAGATCTCGGTCTACGCCCATTCAAGATCCAACTAGTTCAAGAACTAAAGTCAATGGACCAAAATAAGCGTCGTTTGTTTGGCTGATTGGACCCTAGAATAGCTTGAAGTTGATCCACTTTTTCATCGAAAAATTGTGTCTAGTGATGAAGCTCATTTCTGGTTGAATGGCTACGTAAACTAGCAAAATATTGCCGTTTATGTGGTCAAAACAATCCTCCAGAAGTTCTGCAGGTTCAATTGCATTCTGGAAAATGCTCTGTATGGTGTGCACGCTAGAGGCATCATCAGTCCATATTTCTTTACAAACGATGCTGAAGCTAATGTTACAGAAAATGGTGCTCGTTACAGATCGATGATCAATGATTATTTGTTTCCAAATTTGAATGGTATCGACCCAAAAGTGTTTTGGTTCCAATAAGATGGTGCTACACCTCATGCTGCTACCGCAACAATTGATTTATTGGGGAAAGATTTTGCGATAACATTATTTCGAGGAATGTTTCAATTATTTGACCTCCAAGATCATGTCACATACCTAACTCCAAAGGATTATATTCATTGGGGTTATGTCAAGTCATTATTTTATGCTGATAAACCAAAAACAATAGACGCTTTGGAAGCCAACAATACTCGTGTGATTGCTGAAATAAAGCCTGAATTATTCGAAAAAGTGATTTGGCTTCACTTTTGATTAAAATGTATTTACTTCAATTCGAAGACTCTGAAAAAAAAACTCGATAAATAAAAACATACCAGAAGGGTCCTTCTCAGTTATCACTAATCAATTTGAACGTTCTCGTTTGTGCATTAGACAACCTTCGCGTGCACTATTTTTTCAAATCTGGCAAAAAAGAGGCATAGATGAATAGCAAGTTCACAAAACTTCTTTATTCGTCCCAACAGGACCAAAAACAGAGGAATAAATATGGGCGCCATCGAAATCTGTAAGCACAAAAAACAACATGAACAGAAAGGAGGAAACTTCCATTGTTCACAGTGCTTGGTTGCCTGCCATCTGCAATTATAGAACTAAACCTGTCCACAGCGGAGAGAATGAACTGACCGTCCTAGCCGGCGGTGGGGTTACGGCTAGAATTTCCTAATTTTGAAGAAATCCAATGTTCTACTCCTAAAGGTTCGTGTGTCTCATCTTCAAGAGTCTTCAGCCCTCAAAATAGGAAACGTATACCGCCAGATGGCGGTGCAGTGCATTAATTTTTATTTATTGGATTATGCAGCTTAATAAAACGAATGTTGGGGCGCAGGGAATATTAACAAGAAATCCTACCCTGAACTAGATCTCACACTGACTGTATAATACACTAATTTTCCTCCACCAGTCATCTGGGAGTAGATACCTGCGGGGCGTGTCATTTAAAAGAAATTCAATTCCATGTAAGAATCCACAATTGTAAGAAACAATTAATTTTCGCTAATCGACGGCTAATAAAATCCTCAATAAAATGTCTTCGGTAAAGATGGATATTTATCATTTCGAATAGAAAAATTCAAGGAAATAAATTTCGCGAAAACAACACATTGTTGTAATATTATTTACAAAAAAACTGTGAATTTTGAAAGAAAAAGAAGATAGACATTTGATTAACTAAATGATAGACTTCGATACCGAAATGAAAAAACACAAAAATATTTGTTGGTTTTGATGGTGGAAATGTTGAAAAATTACCAAAAATGATGGGGAATATTCTTTTCATTCATTTAATACTTATAAAATATTTTTTTTATTATTGTTATCTTTATACACTCATACATCCCTTCATCAATCAAAAATAAATCGTTTCTGACTCCCTTTTTTTCAGGGACGTAGACCCTTAAGATAACCATTTTGCGGAGTTCTAAGCCTACGCCACTGCAGACGTCGCTCCGAATCCAAGACGTCAACTAATCAGGGATCGGAGCCACACCAGGACTCGAAGACACGTTTCTACACGGCATCCAGATCCTTATTACTAACACTTTATTAATTCCGGGGGGTGTTTGACACGGGGTTGAAGTGGATGAAACCGCCACCGGGCCGATACCCCGGACGAAACGGATCTAATAGGGTTCGATTGTTCCGGGAAGCCAAGGTTCGTCTTCCAGAACGCGGTGGTTTGAGATTGATGGACCTGTTGATGGAGGGTTGATGATTTTTTTGGAGGTCGCGCATGTTGGAAATAAATTGCTCCACGTGAGTTAGGGATATTGACTCAAATTGCAAAAAAATATAGTTAAAATAAGATTTTTGTGATGAAAATACATATTGATATGATTTCAAGTTGCAAATTTATTTTAGCCTGTAGGTCTACAGCGTATACAGGGTGGGAAAAATCGAGTAAAATAACGAAACTATCAATACAATGTATGGCCTCCACGGACATCAATAACATCTTGACATCTTCTTTGCATACTACACACGAAGTTGTTGAAGATTTCTTGAGGAATTTGGTTCCATAAACGGGGCAGAAACTCTCTCAGATCATTTAAGGATTCTGGGGTAGGTTGATGATTATCTAATCTTCTTTGGAGCATATCCCATGCATGTTCTATGCAATTCAAATCTGGTGAGCGCGAAGGTATTGGTAAATGTGGAATACCAAGCTCATCGCGCGCATTCCCAACTATGGCTGCACGGTGCGGTCTAGCGTTATCGTCTAGATATTGGAAAGTTTCACCAATAGCAGCGTGAAAATTTGGCACAACATTGTCAATGACATGCTCCTTATGGTGTGAGGCGGTCATATTCCCAGGACAAATGTGTAGATCTGTGCGTCCGTTGAAACATATCCCGGCCCAAAAGGAATGGATGGACTTCTTGAACATAGCGACGATTACGGGGGTATGCGTGGGATTGTCCATACCCTTATTCTTCGAGAATCTGAAAATCGTCCATATCTGGATTCATCAGTGAAAAGGACACTATGCCATTGATCGTTCCAATTGATATGTTGCCTTGCCCATTCCAGTCTTTGACGCTTATGGTCACGTGTTAATGGAACTCCTTTTAATGAGATTCACCACTTTCAAACGTCGTCAGATGGTTTCGATGGAAACTTGGACCCCATCTGCATTTTGAAGAGTATGCCGTAGCATTCTACTCGTAGATGTAGGGTTTCTTCTCGTCGAAACGGTGATGAAACGTTCCTGAGCAGGTGTTGTTTTTCGTCGCCCACCAAGCCTTGGTCTCTCCAACACGGAACCTGTCTCCCTGAACCTATTCCAAAGTCGAGATATTACACTTTGGCTGTCTTGGAGCCTTTCCGCTACAACAACCTGAGTTAGGCCATCCTGTAGCATTCCGATAGCCCTATTAGCGTTTGTTAATTTACGTCTTGGCATTTTCAGAAAACTGGTGTCAAATCGAAGCCGTTGATGAACTGACTTCATTTCAAAATAATAACATTCATGAAGAATATGCAAAGAACCAAACTTCAGAAAAAAGGCGACCAGATTGACGAAATGTCTCATACTGATTTTTATCGGATCGATTCAATTTGTTATTGAGTTTTGAATGATTTTACAGCGATTTTCTCGAAGATTACATACTTCTAAAAACGATTGAATACGATATCCCTAACTCTTGTGGAGCAGTATAAATTGAATATTTATTATTATTATATGTATATTATTAATTCATTGCCTAACTCTGGTTTACTTTTTTGACGTCGAACTCTACACTGACACTTCTAATAAGTTATTGTTCGTTGATATGGTATCGCAATATTTTGTTTATGCATAGAACTGGTCTAGGCTAACTAGATATCAATACATCCTCGTAAACGGAACTCTTAAAATAAGCTTCACTTCTTCGAACAACCTTCAATTGAGAAAATCCCCTATATACAATCAATCCGCTATCATCGCCCGGGATCGAAACCGACCCAGTAGAAACTTTCCTCCGACACTTGTAAAACCGTCTTTTCCAACAACTTAACTCCTCTCGTCCCGATTGATCTCCTCAATCCAATTTGCAACTTGACACCTCCGAAAGACGTTAAATAAAAAATCACCTCGAAGGAGGGCACGAGGCGTGACGTGCCGCGATTGGAAATCAACTCCGGCGAGAAACACAACCCCTCGCCCCCCCTGAGATCGGGGGTGTCGAAAATTGGCGAAAGTTTGGAACGGGCCGATTTTAAACTTGTTCGCCGGCGTTCTCTTTGATGTCGACGAGACAGTCAATATTGATTGCGACGTTTGTGTTGTCTAAGTGGAGGCATCGATGGTCTTTTGAGTTCGGGGTTTAAGTTTTGGGATGAGAGGAAACTTCCGTTCGAATTAGATCGAATTGTCGAAGAAACTTTTCAAGTTGTGGACTCTTCTTCACTCTGAGGAATCTCAACAATTATCGAGATAACTTTTGTGGAGCTCTAGATACGGTGAAAATGCAATTTGGCAATGATCCATTGATAAGCAGCTATCAAATTCCTACAAATCGGTGACCTTCTTCATTCCAATGCATTCCTCCTGGTCACGGCACCACTCTTGGTCGCGGCTCCACTTCTGTCACGGCTTCTTTTCAAAGCTTTACCTCAATCTCAGTGTGTTTGAAATGAGAATAACTTCTGTTCTGCTGGCTAGTTTTCTCTCAAACAGATCTCTCCATGCAGTGGTCGATGGAGTTTCATCTGACTCTCTACCCATAAATTCTGGTTCCAACACTATTTCTACTTAAGGGTGTACAGTACTTTCATTCGCCCTATGCTTCTCAATGCTAATTTTAGAACATTCTAACTCAAAATTGGCTCGATGGATACATTTCATTTTCATAGAGCAGACTCGAATGGGAATTATCAATGGATCTGTGTTGGATTTTTGGAAAAATATTTTCAGAATCTTCTGAAATTTGAATTTGAAATCGAGAAATTTTATAAATGATCATATCTCCCAACTCCGAAGTTTTCGGGAAAAAATCAATGCACATTCCAATTTCAAAGAAGTTTTCTTAAATATAAATTAATTTTTTTTTCTGAATGATATTGAGTGTAGAGCGTTCTAAACTTTCGAAGTTCTTAAAATTCACGCCTCCCATCTAGCACCGCCTCTAAATATCGGAATAACCAATGAAAACGTACATCTTCAATTTAATTTTGATTTATGGCTTTCAAAAGGGCAATATTTCACTCAAAGAATATGATGGTTTTTATGATAGGGTAATGATGCCAACGATTGTCGGTACATTTGATCTGCATCTTGATTTCAATACCACAGGAAATTTGGTTTTGCCAGGAGCTATTTCACCTCAGATCAACTGCTTATGATCTATGAGGCACAGATTCGACCTGTCCTGGAATACTGTTCCCATATTTGGAGTGCTGCACCCAAACAAATCCTAAAACTCTTGGATTCTGTACAAAAAAAGGGCAATTCGTCTCGTCGGTGATGCCTTGCTCACAAACTCGTTCACTACTCTGGAACACCGTGGAAGAGTAGGCGATCTGTCTCTATTTTATATATTCCATGGGCGATGCTCTTCTGAATTATCAGCAATCGTTCCCCCTTTTGCAGTCTCTTCGAGAATAACCCGTCAAGTTAAGTCTTCACATCCCTTCGTGGTCACTTCGGAGACCTGCAGAACAGTCTTTGAAGAGAGATTCTTCAAAGACTCGTTCATCCAACGAACAGCGAGGCTTTGGAACACATTGCCTAGGGATTTGTTCCCCCAAGCATATAACCTCCAGAAATTCAAAAAGAACACCAATTCCTACCTTCTTGCCCTCGGTTCTCACGCTCTGAACATCACGAGATATTCCTTTTCGTGAAAACCACAATTAAAAAGATCGAATTGTCGGTGAGACTTTTCTTTTTTACTCTAAGAAATCTCAACAATTATCCAGAGATTACTTTTGTGGAGCTGTATATGAAGAAAATGCAATTCGAGAATGATTCATCAAAAAGAAGCTATCAAATTCCTACAGATCGATGACATTCTTCATTCTCATGCATTTCTCCTGGTCACGGCACCACTCTTGGCAGCGGCACCACTCCTGGTCTCTACTTCTCTCCTAAGCTTCACCTTAACTTCAGTGTGTTAAAAATTAGAATAACGTCAGAGATTTTTCCATCATGGTAGCCTACATTTGAGAAACCATCAATTGGGCATCAAAATTTTGGAAAAGCCATTCAAACAAAACATGAATGGAAATACACATCAGAGGATGGTGTGACAATAAGATTGGAAAAAAGACTTGATGAAAATCTTTGTTGGGCAGTTTACTTTCTTGTTTTCATTGAATATATCTGAAATTTGTCATTCAAGATCAAACAATCAACATTAACAAGCAATAAGATTCAATCTCCCATAGTCTCCCCTTCAAATTAACAACAAGCAACTTCGACATCCTCCACTCGTACCATCGCCAACAAAAAACAATTAATCAAATACCAAAAGATCATCGCTCTTTTTTCTGATTGAACGTCATATTCCTCCGAGAGAGGGAGAAAAGGGACAACGACGGAAAAAGAGAAATAATTGAAGACAAGTTATTTAATGGCTTCTATTGAACGAGAGCTCCGCGAAATAAAGAAGGCCCAATTCCGGCGAACAAAAGGAAACGGAAACAATATGAAACATGGGCCGCTGTCAGTTCGCTGATAGACGAAATCAATTCCGGGAATTTACCGGCGGGGAGAGGTATCCCCCACGTGAACCGGGAGACGGGAGGAACGTGTCTCTTGTGAGAAAATTGCGAGGAGGACAGCAGTTTTTTCATCATCGGGATCGACTGGGAATTCGCCGGATGGGAACGAACAGTCAAACGTGTATTTGTTGCGGAGATGATTGAATTGAGGAAGAAATATTGTTGCAGTTTCGCGAAAAGTGGACTCCGATTGGATACACTGGAATTTTTCGATTTAGAAGTGGTTGAAAATTCCGATATGTTGACTCCTTGATTGTCGAGAAGATCTCAACTCATTCATTTCATGAGTCGTATCTGAAACGGCTACAATCGTTTGCTATATTCTCATGTTGCCAAACTGAGCAGATTGTAGGTATCTCTGATTATACACAAAAACTATTTATCTCATTTCCAATGCTAAATTGATATACCATCTCGTAATTTTTAATTGAGTCTTTTCGGATATTTTATCAATGAACAAATCAAAGGATATATATACAGTGCGCGTCAAAATTATGGAACAAATTCATTTTCTCAGAAGAAAAGTATTTGGCAACAAAATCCTTAAACAGGTCAATTTTTGTTTCACCTTTACCAAATTTTTATGGATTTTTGAAAGATTTTTGTTTGACCTGTGCCATCCTCGTCAACCCTCCAAATTTGTTGAATAGGGAAATTGAGTCATGTGGTACTTTTTTGGCAAGGTCTTTGTATCTTCTTTACAGGCGTGCAGAAATTTTTAAGATTTTTTTTTGCAAAATTAGTTAGTTCTAAGAGGTTTTCAGTATGTGTACTTTGCCATGGCTCTTTCTTTGAATTGAAAAATTTTATCGAAAAGTAGAAACGCCCTAATAACATACATTCTCAAGATCATAACTCAAGCGCAGTGTTTCACACTTTCTAATTTTTCACGTGAGCGGCTTGAAAGGGGTTGAAAGTTGTGCATGAATAAATCTTTAATGGTCGACTTTCATTCGGTGACAAATTTCATCAGGTACCATCGTCTCAAAGTAAATGAGCCATGACAAAGTGCACACACTGAAAACCTTTTTGAACTAACTAATTTTTCAAAAAAAATATTTCTTCTTAAAAATTTCTGCACTCCTCTGAAGAAAATGAAAAGACCCTGCTAAAAAAGTGCCACATGACCAACTTACCCTATTCAAAAAATTCAGAGGGTTGATGGGGATGGCACAGGGTGCAACAAAAATACTTCAAAAATGCATAAAAATTCGGTAAAAGTGAAACAAAAATTGACATGTTTCAAGATTTTGTTGCCAAATTTTTTTCTTCTGAGAAAATGAATTTGTTCCATAATTTTGACGCGCACTGTATTTGATTGTGTTATTTTATGCTAGAGGCTATTGTACCAAAGAAATTCAAGTTACATTTATGACAACACCGCTCTTACTTCTACTTCAGTTCAAAGAGAGATGGAAAGATACTTTCCTCAACACGTGGTTATCAAAGAAACACGTTGCCGGTAAAATGGGTTGGAAAGTAGTTGAATTTCAAGAAAATTCTATGTTGAATTTGATGGCTGTTTATGATTCAGCGGCGTAGAAACTTTAAATAAGGAAGTTTTCATCAGCTTCTATCTGTTCAGATTCAAATTCATATCACAGTCAGGATTGTTTGTTGTTTTGTAACAATGTAGACACTCTTTGCTAGGTACATTTATTGTCAGTTTGTTGTTACATAACCACTCGTTTCAAAGAATAAGGTCTTGATTGGCCAAAAATTCTAGTTTGTTGGGATTACTATCTGACAATACTAGTGCATAATTGTTTTTTAACATTAATATTCACCAAATGAACTTAGAATTGAAGTAATTTTTTCTATATAATGAGTATCACAATATTCCCAATAATTCAATAGCAAAATTACAACTGGATTTAAAATATTGTATTCACTCGATCTTCACTTTATTCATTTTATTAGTTATTTTATTTTCAATTTTAATTATTTAAATAACAATTGTTTCGCCATCTAGTAGCTTCTTCAGATTTCACATTTTTGAATAGAATATTTTTGAGTTGAAGTGGTTCAAAAATGTAAAATCTGAGTAGCGAAACAATGGTTATTTAAATCATTCAAAGTTATCCATCAAAATAAAAAATTTTCAGTTCTTTCAGGCTGAAAAATGGGTAGGTATGTGAATTTACAGTAAATTTCCCACATTTTCAATAAGTCAATGCAGGGCCAATGATTCTTACTTAGTAGCGCGGTTTTTGCTTATATGCTCTGCAAATAAATCTCTTTCGTCTGAAACAATTTAACTATTGTTTCGCTGTCATTTGATTCCTATTTAAATAAATTTCCATCAAGTGAAGACCGAGTCCAGTATTAAATATTCTTGAAGAGTTAAAATTGGTTATTTTCAAAGCTTTAGAGTAATGAGGACTGAAAAATTCATTATTCCCCACATTTGTGAAATATTTTCAATTAATTATATTGAAAGGAAGATTTCTTCTGAATATCAACAAATGTCGCGGCAGAAGTGATTTAAAATCGCACGCCCATGTTCGTCCAAAGCAAAGGTTTCATGCGGTGTTGCCACAAAACAGGGCTGAACATGTCCCTCTCATTGTGATGACTTTCAATGTGGGAGCCAAAACAAATCATCATTCTACAAGAAAATGCTATGTCTATCATTCTATCGGGTATAGTCAGAGGTTTAAACGGCTTCTCCAAGGTTTTGTTGCCCTATTCATGTTTTGTCAATTGTAGGCTACCACAAACAGGAGATCTCTGATATTATCGAGGTAATGCTCAAAAGTGAAGTCGCGACCAGAGATGGTCCTGTGACCAAAAGTGGCGCCGCGACCAGGAGTGGTGCCGTGACCAGGAGAATTTAAAAAGTATTATAAAAACTAGATCATTCGAGCATAAGCATGACAATTTACCAATAGTTGAATCAATATACACGGGGATATGCATAGATTGGCAGTGTATTATATTACTTATCTCACCCCCGAGATATTTTCGGAAACGTCATAAGCCCAGCTATCCCCTTGTACGACGACACTCAGCGTTCGGTCCTCCTTCATCCGTTCCTTCCGTGTTGATCTTCAGATTATCGGATTACACCCCCCGCACCCTCTTATCGGCTAATTAAGAGCTTTATCATCGAACTCGCCGTAGTCACACGACTCGGAGATATAAATCCATGAAATATTCAAGGTGAAACACGGTCTGGGAACGCCGCCATTGTGTAAATAACAATCAGCGAACATATTCGTCTCAATTAACACGGACCGCAACAGTCTCGAAGTTACACGTCTTCGGTTTTACGACGAGGAGATTTAAGGTGCTGGCAGAGTGCAAATTCTGAGGATTCTAGTTAGGTGGAGTGAAATCCAAGAGAGAAATTTCATGGAATAAGAAGTTTTGAGTTCGAAAGATTCGATACAATTCGACAAAGTGTTTACAGGGTGTACCAGAACGAACGGGTTATCTTGAAACACTGTATGAAAAAAAAACAAAATGAAATCTAGCCTGGTAGAAAAATCTTTTTTTTATAACCATTTTGCGTTTCTGTATAACACGCTCACACATAAATCTCATCCATCAGTTTCTTCCCGAAAATGACATACATGTGCAAAAGTTTTTTATGATAATAAGGATGTAAAAAACGATCTTTTTGAAGGGTGTTATTCTGAATAGCCCGCTATTTCGGTAGATATCACTTTGAAGCCGCCATTTTTTACATTTGACAAGTAGAAACTACGCCATTTATAAAAATGGAACGATACTCGCTCCAACAACGCATTGAAATTATTAAAATTCACTATAAAAATGGTGAAAATTTGGCAGAGACGGTTCGTAAAACTCGAACATTTTTGGGTCGTCGTGAAGCAACTTGTCGTTCCGCAATATAAAAATTTGAGCTGTTGGGACAAGTGAGTGATGTGAAGAATAAAATTCGTGACGTCGCTCAAGAATAGCCGAGAATGTAGTTGCTGTAGCCAAAAAAGTTGAAGAACACCCAGGTTTGTCCATTCCTCGTCGTTCTTTGGAATTAGGCATTCCACAAACGTCATGTTTTGCATAAAGATTTAGGTCTTAAAAACTAAAAAGTTCAGTTAGTACAAGAACTCAAGCCGGCCGATCATCAACAACGTCGTGTTGTTGCTGATTGGGTTCTTGGAATGCATAAAAATTATTATTATTATTATTATTAGTACAATGTTAAGAGCTGAGGCAAAGCCTATGCAAGCTCAAATACAGAAAGAAATCAAATAATACAAAACAAAACTTAAATACTGGAAAAAAAAGAAATGATTCAGAAACAGAACAAAACAAAACTCAGGTATCTAATGGACGATTACTAATGTCTTTTATGCCGGTCGTATTTGTTCTTAAATACATTCACGTTTGCAGCCCCCACAACATCAGCTGGTAAGTTGTTCCAGGTGGAGAACACTCGATTAGATAAGAAGTGCTGGCGAGGGGTTGTTTTGAAGTTCTCCTTACGCAACTTATACGCGTGGCCTCTCAAATTATTCCTGTTGTAGGCGAAGAAAGCTGACAGATCGGCGCCGAAGGTCATATTCACTACTCTGAAGCTCACAATCAAGTCACCCCTCAAACGGCGATCCTGGAAGGATGTTAAACCAAAAATTCTCAATCTTTCCTCGTAGCTAGGTCGCACTGCTCCATACGGTATACGAGTGGCCCATGATCCGAAATTCCATCGAACAATCATCTTGAGTGATCAGGTCCATTTCTACTTCGGTGGCTTCGTCAAAAAGCAAAATTGTCGCATCTGGGGCTCGGAAAACCCAAGAGATATTATTGAAAAGCCTCTCTATCCTCAACGCGTGACTGTTTGGTGCGGTTTATGGTCCTGCGAGGACATTAGGCCTCACTTTTTCGAGAATGAGTCTTGAACAACAGTTGCGGTGAATGGATTGCGCTATCGAGAGATGATTAATGATTTCTAATGGCAGGAATTATGGATGCTATTGATCTGGACAACGTTTACCTTCAACAAGACGGCGCTACGTTCCAAACAAGCTACGAAACCGTTGATCTTTTACGGGAAAAGAGTTAGGACCTTGTTATCTCATGAAGAGGTGATCACAATTGGCCACCAGTATCTTGTGATTTAACACCTTGCGACTTCTTCCTTTGGGGCCATGTGATAGAAAAGGTCTTCGCCAAGAGTCCAGCATCGATTCAATACCTCAAAAATGGAATTCATGAGGCTATCGTGGACATAGGGCAGCCACTTTGCGATTTGGTTATGGAAAATTTCATAAAAAGTTTATGGTCCTTTAGTCGTGGTCGTGGTGGTCATTTGGCTGATGTTATTTTCCATTATTAACGGCAAACCTTCCCCTTTATAATGAAATGAACATCCGATCATTTAAATTTGAAAAAATTGCATTTTTCTTTGGATGTCGAAATAACACATTTTTTTTTGGAAAACCCTCTAGTTTTGTACGTTATGCATTTTTAATAAACTTTTTTGACCTAATCATCACAATGTTTCTTCATATAGAATTTCATTATAAGCTTCTCTGAGCTTCTTTATATCACCAGAATTGGGTAACATAACGTTGTCATTATGACAAGCCATAAGATAAGTGATAGTTTCAAACTTAAAATTGAAGATCTATCACTCTATCAGCCTCATATCAGATTACCAAATGTCAAATGAATTGTTTCAATAAGGGAAAACAAGCTTTTTATTTTCAGTGATCCAGAAGAACGGCAACACAAAAATTCTGGATCCTTTACAAACCATCAAATCAAGGAATTCGACATAATAATCAAATTACTCCATGTCGATGAAAAAAAAACAATTCAGATAAAGATAACCAATAAAAACTAAATCAACTACTTTCTACATATCAGTCAGTGATTTGCTTTTTAGTCTCTCACACTCTATAACTATTGAATACATCATCCACAAGTTCAATGGTTGTGAGATATATTATAATAATTTTATTTATTGAGATGTAAAATCAAGTCTAATGCCTTGTACTTCTTGTTTTATGTACTTAATAATTTTTCAATGACTATCATGCCATCAATGTGGAGTATAAACTTAGATTGGTAAGAGGAATATTTGTCATCGCATTTTGATTATTCTAAGCGTTCCTGTAAAAGTTCACCACCACAATACAAAGGAAAAAAAAAATTATTCTAGACCTAATGATGAGGCAAATTAGGCAATCCAAACCACGTGGCGCCCTGCCTCCAGATAACCTATACATTTTCTGACAGGTCGCTGGCTTGCAGTAAATATGAGGAATTTTATTATCTTATATGCATTTCATGAGTGAACGAGTGAGTTTTTATGATTTCTAATATCAAAAAGTATCCTGAAGTATCACTGACGAAGAAAATTTCACTCAATCATATGATTACAACTTTTAGTATTGGGAGCCCGAAGAGATTGAAGAGAAAGTATTGGAGAAGGAATATTAATCAGAGCTCTGTCCCTGTAACTTCTTTATCCTTTTATATGATATAAATTTAAATATTCATCAGTTTTACATTTTACATGAACTGAATACTTCTTATTTCAGTGTCTACGAAGACACATTCACTTTAGTTTCTTATCTTCGATATTGTCAAGTCTTGATGACTGCTGACCCAATTTCCTTTTGTTTCCTGATAAGTCACTTAAAATGTGTATAATACACCAAGTTACACACACTGGGTGTTCCAAACTATTCAAGAAAATCCTCATAATTTGAATGACTTGCACATCCAACTTTGGCACACATTTATGGCATTTTTTATTGAAAATGCACTTAATTTAAATAATTTTCACTGGTCTGATATTCCTAAGAGTAAGATTGACTAGAAATATCGAAAAAATTTTCACATAAAACAATTTTTCAAGCAAATAAACGGTTTTAATGTCTACATGAACAAAGCTAAACTTGGTTTGACCACCAGCTAACCTCAAAAAAATATTTGACAGGTCGTTGGATTCCCTAATAACCCTCGAAACGTTGTCTCGAAAAAAAAGTCGAAATTAGACTGTGAATTAGTGTTTTTGTTACCTCCCCCCCTTTTTTTGGAACTCCACATCTGGAAATTTCGAAAACGGCTTTGAAATTCCTCACTATTCATGTCAGATTAATCAACCAAGTAAACTTTTACCACCCCGTATATCTCCGCTCCTTCTAACAAAGAGTGGCAAATACCCCGCAATAAAATCGACGTCGAAACTGTAAAATACTCGAATTTAACGCGGAATCAAACGCGACAATAGAGCCGCACCATAAAGCAATAAAGCCACGCGTGAGATAAGCATCCGAACGGGGCCTATAAAATCAAACCGCAATACATTTCGAAATTCGAAAGAAGTGTAAAAGCGAGTTCCGGAGGCCCCCCGTCGGGCCCCCGAGCAGGGCCCGGCTCTCTGATATATATCGTTCAATATTTTCGCATGCATATCAAGGAGGCCATAAAGCAAGTGGCTTTATATTTTATTATGCATATCAGCCCCCGGTTTTTAATGCTTGTATCCAATACTGAGAGATTGCCGCGCGGCGTTTCTTGTTTTGCCCGAATCGTCTCGGATTTGTCCCCTTGGAAACGGGGACCAGGGGGGGCGGATAGATATATATTATTCCTTTTGTTGCGTTCGAGTGGATGATGTCAATTTTCGATGTTGTTTTTCGGTTTTAAGTGGCGTCGATGTTCGCCTTTTTCGTTCCGATGAAAAGGGATGCGAACCATAAGGGATGGTGGAAGGGAGCTGGTTCCCATTCGATATGGCATCGAAAAGAATCATTCAGAATCGTTGTAAGAATTCTAATTGAAATCCAAAATTTATTGTGAGGATATCAAACTAAAAATTATCAGGGGTGAAGAGCAAGAATATACAGGGTGTATCTGAATAACACCGAAAAAATTAAACGGGTGATTCATTTCTGATTTGGTATAAGATTTTTTGAAAAAGTTCCCCCGGAATAGTTACACCCCTCCGAAGATCAACAAAAAAAATTGTTTTTCTTTTTTATTGTCCCTGTATATCAAGCTATAAGAACACGAAACTTGGTAATTATCATTTGTCAATGAAACTACACATGTTGGAATTTTTGAACCCTGAAGTATGCTAAAAGAGGGTTGAAATAGTAACTCTCTTAGATATATTTTCTCACACATTTTTTTTGTTGAAAATTTTCCTTTTGAAAAATCATGGCTGAAAAGCCCAACTAATAACACTAACTTTTTTATTTCCACGATTTTTTTCCAAATTTCAACGATTTACGAGAGAAAAATTCAAAGCGTTTTCAAAATATGAGCTAAAGCGAGGGTATTTTGCCTTAAGATTTAGTAGTTTGTGCATTTTGTAATGACAATTATACTATTTTGAATTTTCTACAATACACAATCACAAAACTTGTAAAACCATAAGAACGGTAATAGGAAATGACAGTGCACAATCCCGGTATCGTTATAATTATTCATACCAAACAACCACTTTAATTTACCTCAAAGAATAACCCCTTACATATTTTCGGTGTTATTCAGTTCAGATACAGCCTGTATCGGATGTTTTTCAGAGTGATGGAACTTTCGATAGAGATAACTGTGATTTGACAGAAGGTAGAAGCCATTGATAAATTATCATGAAAACACTCACGCCGCAACAACGTTTACGAATTGTTAAAATTTATTTTCAAAATCAGTGTTCTGTTCGCCAAACTCATGGAGTTTACATAATCGTCCATCAGAGCAGCTTATTCGTCGAACTATCGATAGATTTCGGACAACATTTTCTCTATTCGATGCAACAAGACAAAGAACTATACGAAAATAGCGCTGCTGTAAGTGATGGTGTTAATGAAGATCCAGATTTGTCTATTCGTCGACGTTCACAACAAGTTGGACTCTGTACATCCACCACATGGAAAACTTTGCGTAAAGATCTTGGTCTACAACCTTGCAAGATCCAACTGGTTCAAGAACTAAAGCCACTTGACCATAATAAGCTTCGTTTGTTTGCTGATTGGGCCCTAGAACACCTTCAAGTTGGTCCACTTTCTTATCGAAAAATTGTGTTAAGTTATGAAGCCCATTTCTGGTTGAACGGCTACGTAAACAAGCAAAATTGTCGTAAATGGAGTGAAAACAATCTTCAAGACGTTCTGCAGGTTCCATTGCATCCTGAAAAATGCACTGTATAGTGTATGGTGTACTTTACACGCTGGAGGCATCATCGGTCCATATTTCTTGAAAAACGATGCTGGAGCTTATGTGAAATTGGATGGTGCTCGTTAAAGATCGATGCTCGATGATTATTTGTTTCCAAATTCGAATTGTATCGACCCAGAAGTGTTTTGTTTCCAACAAGATGGTGCTAGACCTCATGCTTCTACCGTAACAATTGATTTATTGAAGGAAATATTTGGCGATTACATTATTTCGAGAAATGGTCGAATTAATTGTCCTCCAAGATCATACACCATAACTCCAATGGATTATTATCTTTGGGGTTAATTCAAGTCATTGATTTATGCTGATAAACCAGAAACAATAGACTCTTTGGAAGCCAACATAACTCGTGTTATTGCTGAAATAAGGCCTCAATTACCCGAAAAAGTGATCCAAAATCGCTCTGGTCGAATGCGGTTCCTCGAAGCTAGTCGTGGTGAAAATATGCCGGAAGTAGTTCTTGAAAAATGAATGTCATGAAATTATATTTCAAATAAAAAAAATTGTCTCCAATCTTAATCCAAAATTGTGTTTTATTTCAATTTAAAGTTCTATCACTCTAAAAAAACACCTGATAGTATCGGATAGTAAAGCAGCCCTGCTAATGCCCTAATTGCCATTGAAACTTTCAAACCCTTGTAATAATCTAAAAAGATCTTCAGTTTCTCATCAACCACCTCCTCATACACTTCCGGAACTCAGACGGCTTTTACCGCAACTCTTAAGAGAAATTGATCACAGCCACAACAATCTCATCGAAAGTATGCAAAGGCGCTATCAGGCAAAATTTCTTCTTCTCCTTTTGTGGAGCAGTATATTTCAACGCCCACCATGATGTCTTGTAATAGATTCGTGGGATGCAGATATTCATGCTTCCAATTAAATCGAAAATCAAAAATTCTAGCTTTTATATCGAGAAAGGTCTAAAAAGGAACTCAAATCGACCAAGATTCGATTCCATACGATTCCTTCTTGACACTTCGAACTCAGCATCGTTAGAGTACCACAGGGAACCCTGCTAGGACCCATTATGTTCAGTATTTTCAATGATGCTGATAAAAATGGCAATGACTTGGAATAATTTAAGGTGGGCGTTCAATGTATTGTGTTTTTATTTCAAGTGCATTTGAAAATGGTTTCACTTTGAGAACTGAAATTTTGTGGGTAAACTCAGAAAGGATTGGAGTTCTTAAGGGGCAGTATCAACTGTTGAATCGTGGTAAATCTCCATTCGAAAGTGGTCTCTTTATTTCACGAGTAACTACCCTAATTTACGACGTAGAGACTTGAATTTTTCAAATTGAAATTGAAGAATGTCCCGAGGGCAAATAGTTTCCATTTTTTCGATTTAATCAGTTTTTCAATTAAAAAAACCAGGGTAATCGTTAGATCTTGGGTTATTGAATATGTTTTTCGTTTTTCATGAGTACAAGCTATATTTTTGAAAAAGTCATCAAGAAAATGTTGGCAGTTTATAGAAGATTAAATTGCCGAGGGCAAATGGTTGCGATTTTTTCGATTAAATCAGTTTTTCAACTAAAAAAAACAGGTTGAACTTCAGCTTTTTGGAAACTACACTTAATGATTTTTTTCCGACGGTTATTCATCATTTTTTGGAAAAAGTCGCAACTATTTGACCTCGGCAATTTAATCTTCTATAAACTACAAAAATTTTCATGATTTTTATTTCAAAAATATAGCTTGTACTCATGAAAAACGAAAAACATATTCAATAACCCCAGATCTAACGATTACCCTGGTTTTTTTAATTGGAAAACTAATTAAATCGAAAAAAAGAAAACCATTTCCCTCGGGACGTTCTTTAATTTCAATTAAAAAAAAAATCAAGTCTCTACGTCGTAAATTAGGGTAGTTACTCGTGAAATGAAGAGACCACTTTTGAATGGAGATTTACCACGATTCAAAAGGTGATACGGCCCCTTAATGGAATGATTTGAATCTATTTCATTCCGAAAGTTCATTTTTTTTCTTTCAAAAATAAAAGAAAATAAGCTTCTCATGCTTCTGTTTTATTTCAAACGAAAAACCCAATAGTTCAACTTCCGATTGAAAGTGAATCTGCAGATAATTTCGTTCAGAAAAACAACTTGAAATACGGAATCTGCAGAGAATGGCCAAATTCAAATATATAGCGAGAAATAGTTCCTGCTTTACCTACATATTCACTAATTTCATAGTTCAGCGATTTTCGGATTGAGAGCGCCATTGTACATTTCATTCATAAGGGGGGCTACTATACTTCCATTCAATGGAATATTCCATAAAATGCATGGTGGCGCCTCTATTGGATTAGTTTTCCTACTCGTTGTGATCGGCGATCTTAATATTTTGTCGAAAGAATAACTCATAATGCTGCTAACCACATGTGAAACTTATCCATCAGCGACAAAATCTTCAGTTTATCAGTAAAGCTTAGATCAAAGCCATGATTGGGCATTTTGAACCATGTTGAAACCTTGCAATTCGTTGTTTGTATTTAGTCCAACTAATGGAACACATGTTCATTCAAGGAACAATCAAACTATCAAGTCTCCAGCTCCAAGTCTCATGTGCCACCCACACACTCGAGCACATCTCGAACACCCATCCAGAAATCTTTTTTTAATTTCTTTGCTCTTGATTTCGCTTCTTGATTCTTCACAGCGTTCCTGTCTGGCACTTTCTGAACTTTGTATGTTCTAAGCCCACAACTCGACTTGATTTTCTGAACGGTTGACTGCGAACAACCCACTATTTGGGCCACTTTACGTCCTGAAAGGTTAGGATTCTTCTGAAAAAGGCTGATGGCTTTCTTTACTTTTTTTGGGCTATGAAACCCCCTTTTCCGGCCGGACGAACGCGAGCCTCTTTTGTGATTCTTTTGAAGCTCCATTTTTGATTATTTTGAAAAAGTTTCACCATAAATTCTCGTGTTCTCACTTCGCTGGACATTTTGTGACAGAGAATTGGAATATCTATGAAGTGTTCCACATGTTTCTGACGTTCATAACAAAGCTAACCATGATCAAATTTTGATTTTTTTCTCAATTGGTTCAAGAGATATAGGCGTTTTTGTGATAGCGAATTTATTCTCGTTCAGTGCTTAATTGTGCTTTATTTCAATTTAGAGTTCTATCACTCTAAAAAACACTCTTGAGAGAAATTGATCGCACAGCCACTTCAACAATCTTATCGAAAGTATGCAAAAGCATTGTCAGGCAAAATTTCTCCTTCTTTTTTTGTGGAGCAGTATATTTCAACGCCCACCATGATGTTTTATGATATTAATGTTAGATTCGTGGGATGCACATAATTATGCACCCAATTGAATCGATAATCAAAAATTCCAGCTTTTATATCGAGAGAGGTCTAAGAAGGAACTCTGGAACTCAATACGACCAAGATCCGTTTCCATAACGTTCCTTCTCGAAACTCATTGGAGTACCACAGCGGACGCTTCTAGGACCCATCATGTTCAGTATTTTCAATGATGCTGATAAAAATGGCAACGAATGGCAATAATCTAACAGTTTGTCGAAAGAATAACTCATAATGCTCCTAAACAGATGTGTAACTTATGCATCAGTGACAGAATCTTCAGTTTATCAAAGTAAAGCTTAGATCAAGCCATGATTGGGCATTTTGAACAATATTGAAGCCTTGCGATTCGTTGGTTCCTTCTCGAAACTCATTGGAGTACCACAGCGGACGCTTCTAGGACCCATTATGTTCAGTATTTTCAATGATGCTGATAAAAATGGCAACAAATGGTAATAATTTAACAGTTTGTCGAAAGAATAACACATAATGCTCCTAAACAGATGTGTAACTTATGCATCAGTGACAGAATCTTCAGTTTATCAAAGTAAAGCTTAGATCAAGCCATGATTGGGCATTTTGAACAATATTGAAGCCTTGCGATTCGTTGGTTGTATTTATTTCAACTAATGGGACACATGTTCATAGTTATAGTTATAATTATAGTGAAAAGGGGGTACAGTCCACTGCGACCTTAAGGTCTATTGTGCCCCCTGACAGAGCTGTCATCATCGCGCCTCCTACAGCTCGCCCTCCAGTTCCAGAGATTTGATGAAATCCAGTATCTGGGACGGCTTCAAGGAGGATAACTCCCCACTTCTACAAGTTTCTTGTCCAAAGCTATCTTTCCTTTGGCTTACAATGGCATAGCATTCCGTAACCAGGTGAATAGGAGTTTCTTCCTCCTCCCCACAGAATCTACACTCATCAGTGTCCGATAAACCCATTCTCAACAGATGCTTCTTTAGGCGACAATGTCCTGTGAGAAAGCCAGTGAGTGGGTGAAGTTGGTTTTTACTGAGATCCAGATATTTTTTGGATCTAGCAGTTTTAAAGTTCCGGAGGAACTTTTTGGAGTGATCCATTCCTGGGAGATTCCGCCAGAGTTTTTCTCTTTCGGTTTTCTCCTTCAGCATAAATTCCTTCTTATAGGTGCATTTTCCTATACCACAGAAGGGTTCTGGGCCAGTGAGTGGCGTCTGTGCGCCCTTTCTGGCCAGTTTATTGGCCTCTTCGTTTCCTACGATTCCCGAATGACCGGGAACCCAGATTAAAAAGACCTTATTCTTCTTGCCTTCCTCATTAAGTTTGTTTCGGCACTCCCAAATCAGCTTTGAGTTAATGACGTAGGAGCTCAGTGCTTTAATAGCAGCTTGACTATCTGTATGAATAGCTATATCGCACTTCTGATAGTTTCTTTCTAGATGTATATCTAGTGTAACGTTATTATTTTGCTCCCTGAATAAAATTCAGCATTTTCGCTGGATAGTTCACACCCTTTGCGGCGTTGCCGGTTGATTCATGGCTTGTGGTGGAGACGGCTGTGGTATTGTGTGCGGTCATAGAAGTAGGAAGGGATTGTTTGACAATTGGCTGCTCTGTGAAAGCGAGGTAACCTCTTTTTGGAAATTTTGAAGATTGTGGAAGATTTTGAAAAGCTGAATTGAATGTAAATTATTTGTCTGGAAGTTTTATCTGGAATCATCCTCGTTGTAGGCGATTATAATTTCAATTTGGTTAATTCCCTGGATAATATAGAGAATATTGGTTTTAATCCAAGGGTACGTTTGTTAAAACGGATTATTATATTCTTCCATGAGACCCGGAATCTCTGTAGAGGTATGATACGAACTTATATATGAAACCATTGTCTAACAGTCTTTTTATTAGGCGTTGTATACGAATATCTGTTGTTGGAAAATTGTTGGAGATATAGAAATTGGAAAGGAGATCTTTTCCTCCTTCAGACAACATCCTAAGAGGTATGAACTTTCTTTGAATTTGTGAACAATGCCTTATGGTGTTTTATTAGGGTCCAAGTGTCGGGCATCCAAGTATCGGATATACAAGTATCTGGCATCCTAGTATCGGATATACAAGTATCTGGCATCCACGTACCACCCATCCGAGTATCGGATATACAAGTATCTGGCATCCTAGTATCGGATACACAAGTATCTGGCATCCACGTACCACCCATCCAAGTATCAGTCATCCAAGTATCTGGCATCCAAGGGCCTGGCATATGAGTGCTTAGCATCCACGTTATAAGTACTATCGACGTCTCTACTTCAGGCCATCCAGTGGTTGAGGTAACCGGTGCTTTGCACTGGCTTTAGGTTTATAAAATATTATTGTACAAAGTGAATAACTGATAGCAGGGGAGACCTTTCAATCACCGCTGGCTCCTTTCATTTGTGTTTAACTTTTATCACTCATAATTGAGTTTATTATAGTGGCAGATTGCCTAATTAACATTTTTTTTACCTTTGTACCAGTTCATTTGATACTGGACTGCGATTTTTCGATACTGTTCATAATTACTATAGGCGTAAGTGTAAACATTTGTAAACTGAGGTGGATACTAACTGGCCAGTTATTACAACCACGGTACTTGAATTTCCTTTTTCAATTTATAACTTTATTTAGTGAGATTTAATCGAATTCAGCAATTTTGTGGAGTTTTGTTTCGCTGAATATACCTATCAACTACTGCAAATCTAATTTTACTTTTTCATTAATATTGTTCAATTAGTTTAATTTTAAATAAAGGGGTTGACATTGAGTATCAGTTGTCTTATTGCTATTCTGGTAGGGGAGTACGCAATTTTGTGAATTGTAAGACAGGCAAATTCTCTACCTGGCGCCCATTCATAAACTTTAATTTTTTTTAACTCACTCCCATCTTCACTGAGTTTAGCCGCGAGCCTGATTTGCCAAGTGACCAGGCTTACTCAAGTCGACACGTCACACTAGACATCTTCCGATTGCAAGTATTTCCGTTTGAAGGACGCTTGTACAGTTTGTTGAAAGAATAACACATAATGCTCCTAAACAGATGTGTAACTTATGCATCAGTGACAGAATCTTCAGTTTATCAAAGTAAAGCTTAGATCAAGCCATGATTTGGCATTTTGAACAATATTGAAGCCTTGCGATTCGTTGGTTGTATTTATTTCAACTAATGGGACACATGTTCATGAGGACCAATCAAACTATCAAGTCTCATGTGCCACCCACACACTCGAGCACATCTCGAACATCCATCCAGACCAGTTAATAATTACCAAGCCTCGAATTAATATCGAAAAGCGATAGAAACTTCGAGGACTAAAACGCTACAAGCGAGCAACTTCACGAACACGGCAAGTGATGTATAGTAGGTGTCGGAAGCTCCCGTAAGTGTTCTTGTAGTATTTAATTAATCGAATGAATAGTGATTTAAGTTTAGTCCGCACTTACAAACAATTGGCTACGAACCAAATTTCAACAATATCCGCAAGTTTCCCCGTCCCCTTCATCCCCCCTTCCTGTTATTTCGATTCTATTAACTCCGAATTTATATGTGTGTGTGTGTAGTACACAACTACACGTAGTACACTTTACAAGTTTCGCCTCCTATCCCCCGCGCCCCCTTCATCCATTCGAGCCGCGACGTTTCTGTGTTTCGTGGATCGTATTTATGGAGCGTTTTCCTTCTGGATGGCGTTTTGGGAGAGAATTTCAATCTGGTCTTCGTCCTCATTAATGTATAATGGGCCGGGTATCTACATTGCAGATTCGGAGAGACGAACGTCTTAGCTGGATGGTTGTGTGTTATCTGGGGGGATGATGGAGGAAGTTTGGCCGTTCGGGGAATGGCGGCGATTGGGTCTGAGGAGTTGGCAATAATGCGGGGGTATATTCGAGGTTATTGCTAAACGATACGTTGTGCGGCAAATACGAGGATGTATTAGTCAATCCAACGACATGTCAAATATTTTTTTAGGTTAGTGCTGGTGGGCAAACAATGAGCAAACAATGAGAATTTAGCTTTGTTCAAGTAGACATTAAAACCGTTTATTTGCTTGAAAAATTGTTTTTTCTACAAGCGTGCACTTTCATTCTCTTTCCCGCACGTATTTCAATTCGTAAAGAGTCACATTGCCAAACAGTGTGGGAAAAACCCCTGCTATTCCATTACCGCACGCAAATGCGTGTGGTAATGGATTAGCAAGGGCTTTTCTCGCACGCTTTTTCTAAAGAATAAACTGAATAATGATATATCTCTATGCCACCGACGACGTTACTATGGAAACGGCATGTGAATAAGAATTAATACATTGTCATTATATTATGAAATTGTGTTTAAATATAAATAATATCAACTCGAATTCAATCAGTACGCTCCGGTAAAATGGATACTTGGGGATCTGATGATGGCCTGCCCGAAGAAATATTAGCAGCTTCTTATGAAGCGAGTTTAAATTTGTTACCGGCCAAGTCGAAGATAAAATATGAGAAGCAATATTCAGAATTCATTGATTGGTGTAATTCCAAAAAGGTTCAACCGAGGAAGGAGGAAGTGTTTTCGGCGTATTTTTTGGAAATGTCCAAAATTTGGAGACCAAACACATTATGGTCCCGATATTCAATGATAAAGAGTGTTTGTAAACTGAAACAGGATTTGGATATTGGAAAATTCCATAAATTAACTGCCTTCATTAAACGACAGAATATAGGATTTCGTCCAAAAAAGGCCAAAACTTTTAATGAAGAGGAAATAACAAAATTCATGAGTGAGGCATCTGATGAAATTTACTTGATGATGAAGTTGGTAACAATTTTTGGATTAGCTGGTGCCTGCAGACGAGAGGAACTTACAAAACTCACCATCGACGATATAGATGATAAAGGAGACTTGATCATCGTCAATATTAAGGACTCCAAAAATCATTCACCAAGATCGTTTGTTATATCCCAAGACACCAATAATGGATATTTTCTGAACATATACAGAAAATATATGAATTGTCCAAAGGAAATACCTCATCGCCGAATTTTCATAAAGTATAATCGGGGAAAATGTAAGATTCAACCTGTCGGAATCAATACAATAGGAAAAATACCGTCCGAAATTGCAGCTTACTTACGCCTACAAAATCCGGAATTATACACAGGACACAGTTTTAGGCGCTCCTCGGCTACTTTCCTAGCCAATTGTGGAGAAGGTATCACAAATATTAAACGTTTAGGAGGATGGAAGTCAACTGCTGTTGCTGAGGGATACTTGGAAGAATCTATTAACCAGAAAAAAAAAATGTCCACTAAAATTCTTAATTTGAATGGTTCTTCCTCTTCAAACTGTAATACAGAATCATTACCTTCCAAAGAGCTTTCGAACAATATGATGGCAAATATTCAACGTTTTGCTTCTTCCTCTTCAAACTGTAATACAGAATCATTATCTTCCGAGGAGCAGCTGACTTCGACCAATATGATGGCTTCTGCTATAAATTTGCATAACGCGACCAACTGCACGTTTACAATAAATATAACTAATAACTGAATATTTCTAATGAATATATTGATAATAATGGAAAGAAACAGAATGTACATAGATTCCTTATCAAAATTCATTTTTATGTGCTGTTAGTCTAGTTTTCTTTTCAATTAATAAAGAATTTATGAATATTATTACAGTTTAAATTTATTTCATAGGCTTGTAGTCTCTATGGACCGAAGGTCAACGGTGAGAGTACAATGGTAACGACTTGTCAGAGACTTTTGTCATTCATGTGTATTTAGAATGATCAATTCACATTTGATCTGTGTGTTGAAATCGATCTCGTATAAGCGCTTGTAGAAAAAATATTGTTCCTAACTCGTGCGGAAAGTGTTTTTCCCGCACTCAACTGCTTACCCGAACTCCGCTTCGCGTCGTTCGGGTAATGGCAGTTTCGTGCGGGAAAATATCACTTTCCGCACTTATTAGGAAAATAACTATTATGTGGTAATTTTTTTTATTGTTTGTGATGAAAAACGCACGAAATCTCAAGAAATGCTCCGAGTACCATGAACATGACACAAGACACAAGAGCACTCTGGAATATCCAATTCACAGAACTTCAAAATTCCAAAAGTCACCATTGTATAACGGCATTAAACTTCTCAATCATTTGCCTACTAGGTTCAAAACACTACACTATAATGTTTTCAAAAGAGAAGTTAAGAAGTTGCTGATGATCAATAGCTTCTATAGTCTTAGTGAGTTTTTGGATTGTAAATTGAGTTAATTAGTTGATGAAGATTTTTGTTTTTTGCTTTTCCTAAATTTACTTTCTTTTATATAACTGTATATCATAGTAATGTATGACTATTTGACTTGTCCCATACAAATATTGTTTGTCTGAAGGGGTGTAATAAATTCTTTCTTTCTTTCTTTCTATATTTCCAGTCAATCTTACTCTTACGAATATCAGACCAGTGAAAATTATTTAAATTAAGTGCATTTTCAATCAAAAATGCCATAAATGTGTGCCAAAGTTGGATGTGCAGGTCGTTCAAATTATGAGGATTTTCTTGAATATTTTGGAACACCCAGTGTGTGTAACTTGGTGTATTATACACATATTAAGTGACTTATCAGGAAAAAAGGAAATTGGGTCAGCAGTCATCAAGACTTGACAATATCAAAGATAAGAAACTAAAGTGAATGTGTCTTCGTAGACACTGAAATAAGCAGTATTCAGTTCATGTAAAATGTAAAACTGATGAATATTTGAATTTATATCATATAAAAGGATAAAGAAGTTACAGGTACAGTGCTCTGATTAATATTCCTTCTCCAATACTTTCTCTTCAATCTCTTCGGGCTCCCAATACTGAAAGTTGTAATCATATGATTGAGTGGAATTTTCTTCGTCAGTGATACTTCAGGATACATTTTGATACTTGAAATCATAAAAACTCACTCGTTCACTCATGAAATGCATAAGATAATAAAATTCCCCATATTTACTGCAAGCCAGATCTGTCAGTAACGTTTTGAGGTTGACAATGGAGGCAAAAACACGTGGTTTGGATTGCCTAATTGATATCTAGTTAGCCTAGACCAGTTCCTTGCTAAACAAAATATTGCGATACCATATCAACGAACAATAACTTAGTAGAAGTGTCAGTGTAGAATTCGACGTCGAAAAAGTAAACCACAGTTACTCAAAAAAAAAGAAGTCCACCGAAATTGTAAAAATCGAAAAATTGAAGTATCGAGCCATCATCGAGTGTATTTAAAAGGGTTAAGAGGTAAGCAGATTTACGAAGATATGCTTAATACCCTTGGTGATCAAATTCCTTCGTATGCGACCGTGAAAAATTGGACTGCAAGCTTCAAAAGAGGTAAATTTTCCATTGAAGGTGATGACCGATAAGAAAGGCCAGTTTCTTTGTCAGTCCCTGAAAATATCGATGCAGTTTATGACATGATTTTATCTGACCTTTGAATTGGGCTTAAACGGATATCTGAAGCACTGAAGATTTCATACAAACGCGTTCATATATAGTTCACGTCAATTTGGACATGATAAAAATTTCTGCAAAATGGATCCCAAAATGATTCAATGTTGACCAAAAGCGTGCAAGGGTAGAAGCATCGCGCTCGATTTGTGCTCGATTTGAAAACGATGTGGACTTCTTGAACCGAATGGTTACTATGGATGAGACTTTGGTACCTTTCTACTATCCAGAAACAAAGCAACAATCGATACTCTGGTTCTCCAAGACCTGAGAAGTTTCGTGTCCAAAAATCTGCTCGAAAAGTTCTTGCTTCAGTTTTTTGGGATTTCCATGGAGTAATCATGATTGATTTTTTGGATAAGGGTAGAACAATAACTGGAGATCACTAATCGACATTACTGACCACTCTTCGGGAAAAAATTGAAGAGAAAAGACGCGGAAAGCTATCCAAAGGTATTTTGTTTTCACAGGACAACGCCCCAGTACACAAATCTCATAATGCCATGCAAAAAATTCGTGATTTAGGGTTAGAATTACTAGAACACCCCCCTTATTCACCAGATTTGGCTCCGTCCGACTATCATCTCTTTCCTCAACTGAAAAAAAGTTTAAAAGGTCGTAAATTTTCTTCCAACGAGGAGGTCATAATAGCTGTGGAAGACTGGTTTGCAGGGCAAAAAAACATTTTTTTTTAAGGTCTAGAGACGTTGCAGGTGCGCTGTAATGAATGTATTCAATAAAGATGAGAATATATTGAGTAATAAAATAATATAATTGGTCTAATTTGTACCCGTTGTCACAGATTTAAGCCAACCTTCGATAATCAGCGGAAACTAAGCAAGAAATCAAAATTACCTCACGACCTGGCTGGTCGGGATGCAAAGGCAGCGTAAAATTGAGGGCTTGTTCGTTGGACTTACAACATTGCAACTAACCGAAAATCTCATGCGAATTACGACGTCCTTCTCGAAATTCGAAGGTGGGAAAAGTAAATCGTGAATTGATTTTGAAAATGAAGAAGTGACATTAGCTGGAGAAGTCATAAACGGGAAGGTTCTCAGTTTGCTCGGGTTCGGTTTTAGGAAGATTTAGGAAGTAGGTACTTCAGTGTTTGGAAGTACGGTCTCAGAGCGGAGATGAAAAAGATATATTCGGGGAAAAGCGGGGTAAAGTGTTGAAGCGGAATGTAAAGGTTTAAAAATCAATAAGAAGATTTAGTTTACGTATCGTCGATAAACTCGAGATATAGGAAGTTACGTCGCGATAAGACAGGGAGTGAAGTTGAAAGCGAACAGAACAACGGGTTAGTTTTTGTTGTTTTTTTAAGAAACATTGATTCTAGATTACCTGCCAGGAGATGAAACGTTAGGAATTTTTGAGTACGCTTCGCTCATTTGAGTATTGTGAGAAAGCTGCATGTAATACCAAAAGCATTTAGAGTCCAGGGTACTGAAATCTTGCCACTTAAATTGTTTGACGCATGCAAGTAACATTAAAAGTTAACTTTCAACAAACAGTTTGGCTGTTTTCAGTCCCATTGGAATATCTACATCCATCTTGAAATTTTCGCGACAAAAAGGGCTATTTTTGCAAATTTAACACTCTGTTTTTCGGTAGTAAAGAGAGTTGGAACCCATGTTTGCAAAAAATTGATTGTATCTTTCATAAGTACTATCTACCCAATCATTTTTTCACGTCCAGAGGGGATAAATGTATTATTTTTTATTATTATTATTCGAATTGAGACCGTGATAGCTGAGTTAGCTTTCTGGGAACTGCGACCACATAGATCTTGTGTTCTCTATCGCTATCCTACTCATTCATTGAAACCCAAGGAGGTCCAGTGGGTGTTAGCCTTGATGTCCTTTTCGCAAGCTCATCGGCTTTTTCATTTCCTTCAACACCACAATGCCCTGGTACCCATAGTAGAGTCACTTTATTGACTCTGGCCAGTTGCTTTATGGTTTTACGGCATTCCCAGGTCAGCAGAGATCCTTGGCAATGTGTCTGTAAAACAGAGGATCCACTTCCCAGGGTTTTATAGATCCTCAGTTTAGGTCCGAAGCCAGAGCCTCTTTCAGATTTTGATCCACATTCCACCGGTAAACCATATGGATGACTTTTTGTCCAAGCGATTTACGAAACTCATTGCACTAGGACGGTCAACTAAGACCGTTTCGAAATAGAAGATTGTTGACAAAACATCCGATGGTTTTAATCCACGTGATTCAATATCCTGATGTGCCAAACCCAGTTTCCAAGTAGGAGTTTCCCGTTAAGGGACAAACATGGGCGCCCGCAGAAACCCGTAGAAATTTTTCTCAGGGGGGGCCAAAATAGAAATTAGAAGGTAATATTGAGGTGGCGTGCTGAAAAACGTTAGGGCCATCAAAATCTCAGGGGGGGCCCCCCCGCGGGCGCCCATGGGGACAAATGTATATTAATCGGAAAGAGACTGCGTTCATGAAAATATCACCGGCGTATCCACCAATTTGCAACAGACAAAAATCTTAATTCCAACTGGACCACTCATGTTAATGCACGATCCAATCCCTTATTTCCAAAATGGCGTCATCAATCCCAACACACAAGTCCTGCATACTGATTCCCAAAGACATTTTAACGAAAACACCAAACTCAATACATCCTCCATTCCACATACGACTCTGACCCTCCGAATCCCCCAACTTAAAACCCTCCAACCCCTTCCTCCCCACCGAGTCCGAAAACATCGCAAAAACTCCCCGCCAAAATCGCCTGCGAAATCGCAGATACTGAACGCGGCCTCACGTTCCTCCTCTTCGATTCCTGTCAGAAATCTCAAAAAGCTCCGCGCTCCATCCCGCTCTCGTCGCCATCCGACCGTCGGGGCGAGAGCGAGAGAGGAGGAGGTCGCATAGAAGTTAATAAATACAAGTCGGAGACTGGAGAGTCCCGTTTAAGCCTCTATATTTCCCATAGTACTCCAGTTTCGGCTTATCCTCGGACACTGGATTAGGAATTCGGCTCCGACGTCCTGATCCTACTTTTTCCCGTCGTCCTTTTCTGTCGGGAGGTTCGACGTTTGTGCTCCGTCCTTTTCTGGCCGGGCCCTCCGTATGAATATGCAGATCCCGTATTAAGGCTGCCAAAAACCGAAGTTATATCTCAGTAGGCACCGTCAGTCGATATTGAAATCATTCTGGGCCGTTGAATTCAGACCACAGACGCTCTTTGCTCTTCTCTGTCCCGATCTGGGGGCGTTTCATTGTTCCCGAGGGATTTTATCCGCTGGTGGATTTTGAAGACTGGCGATGGTCCGATTTCCTTTTTCGAGAAAATGTTTTAACAAAGATCTTTGTTATGTGCGAGGATACATTGAGAAATTCTTAGCCTACTATAGAAACCAAACAAAATTTCAACGTCAAAATATTTTATTACTCAGTATATTCTCCTTTTAATTGAAAATATTTATTACAGCGAACCTGCAAAGTCTCTAGACCTTTTAAAAAAATGTTTCTTCTTGCTCTGCAAACCAGTCCTCCACAGCTTTTATTACCTCCTCGTTGGAAGAAAATTTACGACCTTTCAAACTTTTTTTCAGTTCAGGAAAGAGATGATAGTCGGACGGAGACAAATTGACAGTTAGTAATTCTAACCCTAAACCACGAATTTTTTGGAAGGCAACATGGAATTTGTGTACTGGCACGTTGTCTTGTAAAAACGAAATACCCTTGAATAGCTTTCCGCGTCTTTTTTCTTTAATTTATTCCTGTAGAGTGGTCGGTAATGTCGAATAATAATCTCCAGTTATTGTTTTACCCTTATTCAAAAAATCATTCATGATTACTCCATGGCAATCACAAAAAACTGAAGCAAGAACTTTTCCCGCAGATTTTTGGACACGAAACTTTTTAGGTCTTGGAGAACCAGAGTGTCGCCATTCCATCGATTGCTGCTTTGTTTCTGGATTGTAGAAATGCATCCAAGTGTCATCCATAGTAACAATTCGGTTTGAGAAGTCTACATCGTTTTCAAATCGAGCACAGATCGAACGCGATGCTTCTACCCTTGCACGCATTTGGTCAACATTCAAAAATTTGGGGATCCATTTTGCAGAAATTTTTCTCATGTCCAAATTGACGTGAACTATATGATGAACGCGTTCGTATGAAATCTTCAGTGCTTTAGATATCCGTTTTAGCCCCATTCGGCGGTCTGATAAAATCATGTCATGAACTGCATTGATATTTTCGGGGACTGACACAGAAACTGGCCTTCCCTTCCCGATCGGTCATCATCTTCAATGCAAAATTTACCTCTTTTGAAGCTTGCAGTTCAATTTTTCACGGTCGCATACGAAGCACATTGATAACCAAGGGTAATAAGCATATCTTCGTAAATCTGCTTACCTCTTAACCCTTTTAAATACAGGTACTTGATGATGGCTAGATACCCAAATTTTTACTTTCTCGACGTCGAACTTTACACCGACACTTCTAATAAGTTATTGTTCGTGGATATGGTATCGCAATATTTTGTTTATGCATGGAATTGGTCTAGGCTAACTAGATATCAAGTCATCCTCGTAGATTGTTTATTTCTTGTGAACCCTAGGAGGTTCAAGACTTTTGACCATGTGCATATATGCTTCTGAAGAATATGGGTAATTGAAGGTAGGGAACTACAATCCGTCAATGAGTTGAAACTTTCATCTCGTGTTTTATTCAACATATAAAGAGTGAGTACTAGTCTATCCGGAAACAGTTATTAGGTGAAAAAAGGTAATTATGAACATTTAAAAAACAGTAAAAACACCGACATCACGAGCAATTGAACATTGTAGTACTAGTTAGTTGGAAATACTCCTGAATGAAAGAGTATGCTCATAAGACAATGCTTCTGGAGGAGGACATAGGGCATTTTAATTGAAGACAGAATCGAACAAAGCTTAATGTTGAGCAAGAAGAATGGATCGCTCTGCAGAAATACTTTTCTCTATTTCAGTATCGTAATGAGTTTATTACAGTTCCAAAAACAGTAACTGTAATGAACTCATTACAGCATTGTTTTCAATGTTTTCAGTTATATTTTTCGTTTTGTGGTTGTCAGCACTGGCTTCCGATCCTATCAATTTTCAACACACGTCAATTTGGAAATGTCAAATTCGTCACCAACTGCCAAGATTCAATACAAAAGTCACTTGGATGTATAATCAGAATTTTTCATTGAATTTCAACAGTATTTTACGAAATTTGACTGAAATAGAGAAAATATCGTCTAATACTCGTTGCAGAATGCAATTCCAACACTCATGCGTTCGTTTTCGAATTTCGCATTCGTATTGGAATAGGAGCCCATTCTGCAACTAGTTTTAAAATATACTATTTTGAAATTCAGAGCAAATGTTCCAAATCCTAATTGTACCCGAAAATACCCTGCTCCTTCCCGATTCTTCCGCGTCCAACCTAAGCCGATAAAAATCGAGCCCCGAAAATTACCATTTTTAAAAATTCAGTGCCTAATCCGTCAAAATTTCCGTGAAATCAATCTCCAAACAAAAAAGGGGAGGACCGGCCTCTCTGTGTAAACACAAAGGCGTCCGACGGGGGGGTGTTCACCCTTGGAGAAAATATGATTTCGGATGTTCGCGATTCGCAACCCTTCTTCGATCTCATTTGAATATCGGCCGGGGAAATCTGTGCGTCCCCGGATATCGGAGATATTAGCCCTGTAGCCCCGTCACTTCCGCCGATCGACTAGAGTGGATCTACATATTTTGGGGTTGATTCCGGGGGTGATTTGGCAGCGGCGACGAATTTGAGACTCGTTCTGATATAGTTCTGCGTGGAATACGATATCGAGACATCGATTTGTTGTGCTCATACAGGGTGTCCCAGAAGTCAATATCAAGCCGGAATCGGGTAAAACAGGCTAAGACATTAATCGTCAAATATTACAAAAGGTTTTTTCAATAAAATATTCTTTTCAGGATAACATATGTAGGTAAAATAGAATAGGTAAAAAGTAAAAACTTGTAACTTCAGGAGTTGTCAAAAATCATCAGAGGTTTACTGGAAAATGCAAAATAATTTGAAAATATTTGGACTTGTTCTCATATGGAGGAGAAGAATTTAGCAATTAGTTCTTCATCAATATCACGATAATACAATTGGCGACAGTAGTGGATATCTATAACTCACTTCATCACAAATGGTGACAGTGGTGTCATGTTATTGCCGGCAGGGAAGAACTCAAGATCGATTTGTGTAGCTTCAGCATTGAAAGATTCAACTATTCTACGAGGTTATATTGAAAAATTCTTAGCCTACTATAGAACCAAACAAAATTTCAATGTCAAAATATTTTATTACTCAACATATTCTCCTCTTGATTGAATACGTTCATTACAGCGAACCTGCAACGTCTCTAGACCATTCAAAAAAAATGTTTCTTCTTGCTCTGCAAACCACAGCTGTTATTACCTCCTCGTTGGAAGAAAATTTACGACCTTTTGAACTTTCAGTTGAGTAAAGAGATGATAGTCGGACGGAGCCAAATCTGGTGAATAAGGGAGGTGTTCTAGTAATTCTAACTCTAAATCACGAATTTTTTGCATGGCAACATGAGATTTGTTGTCCTGTAAAAACAAAATACCTTTGGATAGCTTTCCGCGTCTTTTCTCTTCAATTTTTTTACGTTGAGTAGTCAGTAATGTCGAATAGTAATTTTCAGTATTGTTCTACACTTTTCAAAAAACCAATCATGATTACTCCATGGCAATCCCAAAAAACTGAAGAAAGAACTTTTCCAGCAGTTTTTTGGACACGAAACTCCTTAGGTCTTGGAGAACTAGACTGTCGCCATTCCATCGATTGTTGCTTTGTTTCTGGATCGTACAAATGTACCCAAGTCTCATCCATAGTAACAATTCGGTTGAAGAAGTCTACATCGTTTTCAAATCGAGCACAGATGGAACGCGATTCATCTACCCTTGAACGCTTTTGGTCAACATTCAAACATTTGGGAATCCATTTTGCAGAAATTTTTCTCATGTCCAAATTGACAATGCTTCAGATGTCCGTTTTAGCCCAATTCGACGGTCTGATAAAATCATGTCATGAACTGCATCGATATTTTCGGGGACTGACAGAGAAACTTACCTTCCCGATCGGTCATCATCAACTTCCAATTTAAATTCAGGATAACATAGAAAAAATAAAATACGAAAAAAGTAAAGATTTGTAACAACAGGAGTGATTTTCCTTGGCAAAGGCAAAATAGTTCGGAAAACATAGTTAGGACTTATTTTCATTTGGAGGAGAAGAATTTGGCTATCAGTTCTTCATCAAAATCACGATATTACAAATGGCGACAGTGGTGGATATCTGTGACCCACTTCATCACAAATGGTGACATTGGTGTCATCTTATTGCAGGCGGGGAAAATACTGATAACTAAAGATCGAGTTGTGTAGCTCCAGGATTACAAGATTTAAGGATGTTATGAAAACAAGCGGTTGGAACATATTAAGAATGTATCCACCTCATGATCCCCTTCGAAAATGTCAAATCGAAGCCAGCACGTCACCCGGGCATAACCACACAGTCTTTGACACCTCGTTTCGACTTTCCAGTCCCATTGTTTTCGGGGACGCTGATATCCTGGATGCAGAACCGTATATAGACACGTACCCCAGGGTGACACAAATAATAAATATCTATATTTAAAATAGACGGAAGGGATATTTGATGGCAAGACTGTCGAGCCGTGCACACAGACATACTGACGTATGATTTGTTGGCTCATGTGTCGCTCCTCTTCCTCAGGGAGAGATGCACGGGTGGAAGATATGGAATTTTTAACAGGGATCGGGTTTTTATGTGTGCCTCGGTTAGACCATTGTGACATTAAGTGGGGCGTTTCGCTCTCTGAGGGGGATTTGTGTAAATTTGAATGTGAATTGGCCGGGTGAGCCATCGAATTGGAGATGATGCGTTTTGGAATTTATTCGCGGGAACGGTATACGCCGATTTATCAAGTGGAGAACTTTTTTTCAGGAGTTTTTCGACCAAAGCCAGATAGATTGCAGTCTCCACAAGATGTCATATCGAATATCAACGTGGCAATGCAACCGGGTTGAAATGCTTGTAATGTTTATGTCGCGAATTCAATAACTTCAAATAACTGTAACATAACTCTAGTCCAACTAACCAAAAGCTATTCAGATTAGGATAACAATATAGAAATTCCATAACGGAGTAACTGTTAAAACCTCAGACTATAGAAAAAAGAGATGCGCCTTTCAATAATAAATAGTAAAGCCAATTCTCAAAATCATCAGAACTGAACTAGGTGATTGTAAATATACTACGGAATCAAAATGTAGTAGAAATTTTTCGCAACGTTGAGACGTTCTTTGAATTTTCTAATTAACTCGCAATCAAAATGAAAAGTATTCGAGATTAAAATTCATTTACTCATTTGTTTCTTCAAATATTGTCAATTCCACACAGTACAGGGTGGGCAAAATTGGTGCTACATGAACTAAAACTTTTTGTTATAACTCAGCAAAAAAACCTCTTAGAAAAAATTAGAGTACGCCACTGGATTGCTATCAGAAAAGTGCCTGTATAATGTTTTTATTTCAACATCCTAGCATAAACAGAAACGGAGATAATGACCAAAGTTGAAATTGCCCAAATTGCAATTTCGGCCTATAACTCTGAAACGAAAGAAGATAGAGGAATGCAGTTGATGGCATCAACAGTTTCTCGAAGAAAGAGGACTATAAGGTGCCATTCATTTTTATCTATCTCCTCGGGTTAAAAAGTTTTAGTTCATGTAGCACCAATTTTGCCCACCTTGCACATCCATATGTACTAAAGTATCGGAAGGTATGGCAGCACCGTTTTCAGAATCTGTGGCCAGCTCATTCGTTAATTTCGTACTGCTATTCTAATTTTGTGTTACTTATGACGTTTTGAAAATTGTTGTCAACGCGATATCGCGTTTCATTGCGTATAAAACTGAGATTTGGATTTATTTCTGAATATCATTATCAAAATACGTTGAAAAAATGGTTCGTATGAGTCTTGTTTGTGTTCAATTGGACTATATGAATCCTAAATTTGAGTTTACGCAATTTTTAGAATTTCACTTTTCAGGTTTCCTTCTGATATTGAGGGGAGGAATATCAACTCTGAATTTTGCTGAAGCTGACTCTCTTGACCTAAACCAGAATGTGTTTCAATGTTCGCAACATTGTATGAATTCGTCAAAAAGAGTTAATTCACTTGTAATTTTATATCCATTCTTAAGCACCGATAACACCATGCCACTGGACCTTTCAAAGTTAGATTCTGCAATGTTGCCACGGCAGTATCTTATGATATTGCTATCCTTTATGCTATCTCCGTCCAAACTGACTAAATTTCACCAATTAACGAATTTAAGAAGGAGATGCTATAGGTCTGAGGCTTAAACCCATTGTAACCCAAGCAACCTATATTTAAAAACTAGTAGTTCACTCTCTGGAAGAAAAACACGTAACAATATTCAGTAACTGTCACTTCAGCTTCAATAATATCTCGGTTTTTTGCATGTTACGGTATCTTGCAAATTGAAATTTGTTTGGAATTCTGAACCCCTTCGCAGAAAAGAAAGGATACAAGGACGATTATGTGAACGAAGATCTCAAAGAGTATGAAAAAAGGAACGTTTGATAATCAAAAAGGTTAACGTCCTTTAGGAAAATACAGTGTGCCTCAAAATTATGGAACAAATTCATTTTCTCAGAAGAAAAATATTTGGCAACACAATCCTGAAACAGGTCGATTTTTGTTTCACTCCTAACAAATTTTTATGCATTTTTGTTGTATTTTTGTTGCACCCTGTGCCATCCCCTTCTGAATTTTTTGAATAGGGAAAGTGGATCGGTGGAACTTTTTTGGCAAGGTCTTTGTATCTTATTTACAGGCGTGCAGAAATTTACAAAAAAGTTTTTTTTTTAATTGTTAGTTCAAAGAGGTTTTTATGTGAGCACTCTGTCATGGCTCATTTACTTTAAAACGATGGTACCTGATTTGTCACCGATTGAAAGTCGACCATTATAGTTTCATGCACAACTTTCAATCTCTTTCAACACCCTCACGTGAAAAATTAGAATGTGTGAAACACTGCGCTTCAGTTATGATCTCAAGTAGGTATGTTATTAGTACGTTTCTGCGTTGACACTTTTCGATAAAATGTTTCAATTCAAAGAAAGAGCCATGACAAAGTTCACATAAGAAAACCTCTTTGAACCAACTAATTTTACAAAAAACCAAATATGTAAGCAATTTGAATTATGTGCCCCCTATATGAATTGATATAAAATGCTGAGGCCATAGCGTAGACCTAATGTACAAACACTCTGTGATCTGAATCGATGGCTTTCGATGATCCCTTTCTACTCTCTCTCTCTCTCTCTCTCTCTCTCTCTCTCTCTCAGTACCATGCGCTCTAACCAGACGCAAGCAAGGTCAAAGCAAGTAATAACATAACCTGCCATTTTTGTATTCCCTGACGGAGTGTACATTGTATTAATCTGTACGAATAAAGTCCACTGATAAACTGTGAATAAACAACACGTGAACCACCCTGAAGTGTTTCATTATTTAACAAATATTTTTTCTTGAAAATTTTTGCACGCCTTAAAAAGATACAAAGAGCTTGCCAAAAAAGTACCACGTGACCCACTCTCCCTATTCAAAAAATTAAAAGGGTTGATGAGGATGGCACAGGTTGAAACAAAAATTCATAAATATTTGGTAAAAATGAAACAAAAATTGACCAGTATCAGGATTTAGTTGACAAATATTTTTCTTCTGAGAAAATGAATTTGTTCCATTATTCTGAAGCGCACTGTATGATTATTAAGAGAAAGTGGACTAGTGAAGATTCAAATCGAAAATTAACCGCTGAGATCGTGGTGCCATTGAGAATGGCTACACCATTTCGTCACGATGATATTTTTCGAATTGAGAAAATCATCACCCAAATTTCTTATAAATTTTCCTCGAAAAAAAACCGAAATAGATCCAGATATCAATCACCATAACCTCGAAAAACCGTCCTGCTCGCGTCACGAGCAAGGCATCAATCCCTTTCCTGAAATATTCAAGAACCGAACCGGCGTAAAATCCACATAACGTAGATCAAGCCGAATGGAAATCCTCCTCCACTCTAGAGAGGGGAGAGAAAGAAGGTTCGCAAAATAACCTACGTGTTTTGTTATTAAAATTTCAATTAGAATTCTACATTATTAAGATTAGAATCAATAAGTGGAGTGGTATAGATGATCCCGTACCTGGAGGCATGAAATTTTAATCAGGCTCTGCATAGAAAAGCAGAAATTCACGTGGGGAGAATAAACTCACCCTCCCCCGGTTTTCGTTTCGAAACATCCCTTATATTTCGGATACGTACAATTCCGGCCCGCTTTTCTGATGCCTCTCTCTTCGGCCCTTGTCGATATTCACTCCGGTTTTGTCAATTCTCATTATCTCCCGATTAATTATTGATAGGGGCTTAAGGGATGTTTATGCAGATATTGTTCTGATGATTGGGGACCGAGGAAATGAGTTTGCAGAGATTTCGATAAGACTGAGGGACTTGAAAGTCGTCGACGGTTATTTAGTGTTATGTTCGGCAGATGATGATGGAAAAGGGAAATGATACAAAGAGGGTTAAATGATGTACTGGAATTCGAATGAATATACATACAGAGTGTAACAGCCAAATAGAATAAATTCGATAACGAATAAATGAGGGCGTGTTGGGAAAAACGCTCGGACACGTCGATTTATAATTTAAATGCGCATATTTTTCAAGAAAATAATATTATATAGGGTGTTCCATGTGACCGTGGCCAATACCAACTTTCTTATTTCAAAGGCAATCCTCTGTATATTATTTATTTTTTGGATTCTTCAGAGAATTTTAGACACAATTCATGCACAATGTCCTTTACCTATCTTTAACTGTTTCGGAAGTATTAAGTGTTTTCAGATTTATTGCGAAAATCAACGTTTTAAATAAAAATTATTTTATTTCACAAATTCGGTACATTACACCTAATAAGTAATACTGATTATTTCTTAATTATTAAAAAAAAATTAATGTCAATGTAGGAAATGTTCAAAATGCTCGCCGCGAACGTCTTGGCAACATGCTATAGACAACGTGTTACTAAGGCTATGAGAATAAACAAATCTAATTTTGTTTTTTTTAATTTCTTCTCAGTAATGGTTTTTGCTTACTTTCTTCATATCAAGAGGTAAATGGGAAATAAGTATTGAGTGTAATGTATCGAATTTGTGAAATAAAATAATTTTCATTCAAAATGTTGATTTTTGTGAAAATTTTGAAAACACTTAATATTTCCGAAAAAGTTGAAGATAGGTATAGGACATTGTACATGAATTATGTCTAGAATTTTAAGAAGAATCCAAAGAATAAATAATATACAGGGGGTTGCATTTGAAATAAGAAAGTTGGTATTGGCCACGGTCGCATGGAACACCCTATATAATTTTATTTTCTTGAAAAATCTGCGCATTTAAAATTACGAATCGACGTGTCCGAGCGTTTTTCCCAACACCCCCTCATTTATTCGTTATCGAATTTATTCCATTTAGCTGTTACACTCTGTATAAGAATATACAATTTGTATCGAGTGGAAATTTGTCCAGGTTGAATAAAAGAATTAAGTACTTATTCTCAACAAAATTATAATTCTAAATCTGAAAGGATCTTTATGAAATAATCCTTCGAATTTTAAAATTTGACTACCGAGAATCTTGCCCAATTGAAGAAGAAAAGATCTCAATTATTCTCACAAACTAGTATTAAGTATGCTCAGAATGGTAAGGATGAAAATCAATAGAAAAAAAACCAGAAAACAAACCAGTTTTTTTCGATATGTTCATAGGCAATACAAACCAAATGATTCTATGAGAAATGACTTTGTAGTACTTTACCATGACTATCTCAACCACGAAACACTTCATATCTGCAGATAAATTCGTTCTATGGAAAAATAAAAGAAAGAGAAAGATTCTTACGAATATTCATATTCTGAAACTAAAATAGTATATTCCCTATTTAAGAAAAATTGCTGGACCGTGTTGTAGGCGTGTAATGACCTTGAAATCAAACTCCAAGGTAAGATTGAATGCCTTCTGTCCTCCTGGAAACTAAAAAACTTTCCTTCGAAACTTTTTTTTGATCCAGGCTCTTCCCAGGTTTATTTCATTGGATCTTTTGAAATGGGCCACCCTGTAGCGCTACAGGGCGCTGCCGGTGCTTTCAGGTCCCGTGTTCAACCTGAGCAATGCACAGGGGCAATCAATTAGTTGTGGATGATGTCCCAAAAACCTCGAGTTTCTGGAGGTTACCCAAAGAAAAGGTACCACGTAATACCTCGATTCACCGAAAAGAATCTTGACCTGGGTGAGGGACTTACTTCCTAGTGAGCTTTTGACGGGTTTTTTCGGTTTACCGGAATATCTTCTACCTGATTTTTGCACTGTAATGGTCTCAAATTCAAGAAAGAACTATAGAAAAATGTCAACTACATATATCGTTCTTCCACAACAAAAGCATAGAAACTGATTCAAAGGTCGCCAAATGTGCATTGGGCTATCAGGAACCAAAAATTAATTCCTTCCACTGCCTGCCACCCCCAAAAATCACGACGTTACCAACCAACGCAAACACCGTGAAGCAAAATGACAAAAAAAACTACGAGCTTGACATATCCAGGACTCCGGCAAAACGGACAGAACAACTCGCATCCCACCCTCGTCGCCAGCCTCGCGAAAGGCATATTTATAATAATATGCCTAATTACTGATGTCACGACGTCAAAAACAGTGTACAAGCAGATTCACACTAGAGTTGCTCTATCTCGAATTCCAGATCCAGTCTCCTGGTTACTTTCCGTATCGCGGATTAAACATGTGACGTTGCTTTCGGAATCGTACTCCCTAATTTTGAACGTCGACCCCCCTTCGACCCCCTTCTCATTTCCACCCTTACGGAACAATGCGACCGCAGTTTCTACAGGCGTAAGGCAACGAATTTTTCGAGTGAACGATCTTGGTGTGGCGTTTACATCAAATGCAGAAACGTATAGTGCAGGCAGGGGTGGGTGGGTGGAAGGGTGAATGTGTACAAATTCGGCGAATTGAAAATTAGGGAAAGGGTTATCCGGTCGATTGGGCGATATCGACGTAGACGAGAACTGTCGAATGCATGTATGGATCGCGAACGACTTGTTGGGGTCGGTAGGAAATTCGATTTTCGTGAAATTGGTGTTCAGAATTCATTCATCTTCAGTTCGATACAGCAAAGTTGATACTGCGATTGGTCATCGTCGGTAATGAAGAAGATCTGTGGTTGAACCGCTCACTCCGACTCTGTGGTGTATTTTCCGCGAATCGCGATCTAAGTATATGGCCAGTACCCAGGAAACTCAGAGTTCTCCTCGCGATATCTTAAAGGTTGCACTGCGTCTACTATGCGAGCTCATATTGCGATCTTCCAGAGACAGCTTTGTGGTGTTTTTACTGACTAAAACTGGTTGATTTTATAATCCGAGTTATGCAGCGTTAACACAGTTGTAACTATTAGAGACCCTGGATCTATCTATTGAATAATTATCCATATCGGTCGATCTCTGCAAATAGGGTGGTTTTAGAGTCGAAATGTGTTTGATCAATTTTCCTGAAGAAATGGAGAAATTATGGAAAATATGAAGATATTTTCTCTCTGTCTATGAATACCAAGTTTTTTGCATCGACCTTATCTCTTTCGATCCGTCTATTCACATCACGGCCAGGATATTTGTGAAGAAACTTTTACCGAGTTTCAAATTGCCCTTTTGGCCAGATTTTGTTGCAAGTTTCAAAATACTTCTATGAGTTCTACATCACCTATAAACACTCCATTCAATTTTGAAAAGTATATTTTGAAAATTTCAGGTTGAAGTCATTTTCCTGTCAGATAACTACGCAACGTGGTCCTCTCTAGAATAAAGTTGTGGTTATCATGTATTTATCGAAATGTTTATTTACTTTTGAGAAAATATTATGTGAATCAATAATTCCAAAGACCTGGCACATGTTGAAGAATATTTTTTCTCTGTTAAAACTGGAATGTTTCATGTATAGAAACACGTTTGGCAGATTCAGTTATGCTATTTTATTTTACGGAAATCAACAATCGAGTGTAGATATTTTACTGAAAAATGATGGACAGAATAGTCCGTTACTTGGTAGTAGTTCATTCGAAAAAAGAATAAGTAATTGAATAACCCGACAGAAAAACTTCTAAACGAAGAGACGGACCTACAGAATTCCCCACTTTTCAAAATTCTAAAAAAATAAGCCCCCAGAAGACATGCAAATACCTTTTGGCACAACTTGAAAAACTCCAGTATGAAAATGTAGTAGTACTACGAAACCTGTGTCACAGTTAAACCTCAAAATAACTAACTCTATTATCAAAGATGAAAAAGAGTAAGTATATAGAAATTAGCATTGGAAACTTCTCTGAGAATCATTTGACACTGCACGATACCAACTTGCGTCAGTTGGTACTTGACAAACCTAAATCTTGGCCAAACGGGATACTCAATGAAAGTGAATGGAGTATACAGGATGAGACCTTGACTTGTACATATATTTTAACTGTATATTCTTGAGGCCAAAAAAACCTTTTTTCATGTTCCCATTTTTCCGAATTCAGCTCTGTTTGAGAGATAAAGCGATTTAAAAAAAAATGGGTCAAATACGTGCCTGATACGATTCTCTACAAACACCTCAAAGAGCATAATTCTCGATTGAAATTAAGTTGAAACATTTGAGAAATACTCAGATACTAACCTTATTTGAATCAGAATGTTACAAACACGATATTTGACAAAAACACTCAGTTTTTTCCGATTATATCTGCAATTGAAAAGCCATATTTCTTCCACCAAAATAAGTTCCTTCTTCGATTTTCCTGTAGATTGGTTTGTAAACACTGATATCTTGTTCATATTTTTCTCGATATCCCAAAAATATCCCATACCAATTGTTTCTTCACTAACCTAACATAACTCCATCAACCTAGATTGTAGAATTGTAGGTCAATGACCTAACCTCATCCATCTTCTGTGATATTCCACAGAGCTTTTGAGGAGACGATGCCAGATTGTTGATTTTCTCTTTAAACAATGGTACAACGGTAGCCTACCTCGCAATGCGAGGTAGCCGGCGCTCAAGACAAACCGTTGTGCTGTGCTTGGTTTTTACAGAGAAGAATGCAAACAGGTGTACAAACACCCAAAACAATATGATTTCAATAGCATAAAATGGTCGAATAATTTCTAGAGCTATCTCGTGATACTGATGATTATGTGAAGACTTTCAGTGAATTAATGTGATGATAACCGTGTAGTGTCGAGTTTATGAAATTCCAATAGGATATTGTTTAGATAGAAACGCCACAGATTATCAAGTGCTAAGTATCATTCTTTTTTTGATTGATTTCTATTAAATACGAAGTTTGTATAGATTTTCATCATTAATATCCGAATCTTTCATTTCATTGATATTTATTTTTGTTATGGACCAGTACCAATAAATTTTTAATAGAAACTGTGCGTATAAAATGTATAATTTCACCCACGTACGAATCGATTATTTCTCTTTTCGACCGTATAAAAACATCCGAACCGTATCGTAGCTTCGCTGCGATTTCAAGATTCTTTTGGACCCACTTTTTCGACAGATTCTCTCGGGTCGGTCCACAGAGGTGTATAATGAGGAATAATACGAGCAATCTCAGTACAAATGACCACGAGCCGCCACTGAATCTGATTCGAATAGGCAGCGTTCTGTATAGTTCCAAGTGCGTACAGGTACCTCATTGAATAATTTTATAGAAAAACCCCAATAACCATGTTGTTGAAAATCGAAAAAAACTCACCAAGTTCTCCAACTCCCTTCTTCTCCACTTTCATCTCCATCTCCATTCTTCGTTGGACACCAGATCTGTAAAAAAAGGAAGAATTAACCACAGTTCGTATAACCTAACCGAAAGAAAACTTCGCAAGTGACCAGCTCTAATTCAACCCCCCCAATTCCATCGAAACCGAAAATATTCCCTCAAAAGATTGTTTTTATTGTAAATTCACCCCTTAATCCGCCGCGTCCCTTTTTCCTTTTTTGCGGGGAAACGCGGGAGCGTGCGACAAATCCGCCCCGTAACTTTTTATTGGTATCGGCGTTCATTGAATCTGATACCGCCGAGGACTTTCGGGCTGATCTTTTTAACAGCCGATATTAGCATTTTGATTGCAATTTAATACCCGGGGAATTGATTCCGATTTTAATTTCGATCGTTTCCGTCTCGTTTGAGACGCCGCTGGTGCGTTTTTTTGAGGTGCGGGTTGAGAAAAATACAGCGCAGGACTAACTAGAACTTTTTTCAATCGTTCGACTGAAATGCCCGAATATTCTCAGTATATGCAGGAAATTTTTCATTCGTTTTTTATTTCAGTTCTTCTTATCTCTTTTTTTTTCACTTTCCCAAATTATAATAAGGATAGGTGAGAATATTAAGACGTAATGTCACAACTACACTGCGCAAAAAAATTAACGCACATTATGGAAATCTCAAATTTATTCTACAACTGAAGGTGTTCTCAATGATAATTATTTTTATCAGAATTATGCATGCATATGTTATCCACTTTCAACGTTTTTCTTCAATACAGATGTTTTCTCCCAGCAGGAATTAAAAAAGATGATATTATCAGATTTTGAATGTATTGGCTCCATTCTAAAATCAGTTGTTCTCAATCAATTCTAGTGATCAATAGTTTTTCTTTCGTTTGATTTTCTACAATCGATCGCTATGTAACGCTAAACACGCAATTTGACCCAAAAGGAATGTGCCCAAGCGGTAGTTTTGCGAGAAGAAGGGTGGACATACACAAGAATTGCAGAAAGGTTTGGAGTTTCCCATGCGAGTGTGTCCAGAATGTTGCAGCGATTCAGGGAGACAGAATATCCGAAGACCAGGACAGGGTAGACCACGGGTAACAACAGCCATTCAAGAACGTTACTTGAGAGTTTCTTCGTTGGGACAACGGTTTGCAACCGCTCGCCTCCTTCAAAATCAGCTTGAGCAAAGTCATGAGGTGCAAATTAGCACTCAGACAATAAGAAATCGCCTCAGAGAATATGATTTAAGGCCTCGTGTCGCGGCAAGAGGCCCAGCTCTTACCCCAGCCCATCGAAGGGCGCGTTTGGATTTTGCGAGAGAGCATATCCCTTGGGAAGAGGCCGAATAGAAAAGAGTTCTCTTCACAGATGAGTCTAGATTCTGCCTCTACCATTGTGATCGACGTTCCCTTGTATACAGACGTCTACATGAAAGATATGCTCAGTGCAATTTCCTGAATACTACTGGTTTCGGGGGAGGATCGATTATGGTATGGGGTGTAATATCTTTGACTGCTCGCACAGACCTAGTGGTCGTTGATAATGGAGCCATGAATGCTGATAAGTATATAAGGAACATTCTTGAAGAGCATGTAGTGCCATTTGCCCCATACATTGGTGAAAATTTCATTTTTATGGACGATAATGCCAGACCCCATCGCGCGCGCATCGTTCAGGAGTACTTTGAAGAGGTTGAAGTCTCTCGAATGGAATGGTCAGCAAGAAGTCCAGATCTCAATCCGATTGAGCAGGTTTGGGACAACCTCAATAGAAGGCTCAGAAGTTCAGAAAATCATCCTGCTACTCTTAATGACTCCAACTCGGAGAAATCTGGGAAGGATTAGATCAGAACATTTTAAGATCACTCATTTTGAGTATGAACCGTCGTTGCCGAGCTGTAATTAAAGCAAGGGGTGGAAATACCAAGTATTAAATCACTTATCAGCATTTCAGTATTTTGAAAATTGTTCATTTCTCTTCTTTCACATAAGATTCAGTGAAATCCTGAATTTTTCTTCCATTTAATGTGTCTTGTTTCGGTCAAAACTTTCCCGAGAGAACATAAAAAATAAGTTATAAAGTCAATGTAGAGTTAACTTTCATTAAAATTGAGATTTTCAGAATGTGCGTTAATTTTTTTGCCCAGTGAATTTTGAATATCAGGGTTGGGATTCTTGCAGGAGCAGATTTAGAGCACTGGGAGTGCCAACAGTCTACGGTTCATACCTGCACGAGTGCCTTCTGTACCTTCACAGAATTAAAAATGAATTTCCCAAAAATAATACCAATTCTACATTTAATACAAGAACAGCTAATTTTACTTATCCATAGCACAGCACAGGCTATCTCTAACGGAAAAAATTCATTGTACTTGTGCATAAGAATTTTCAACAAATTACCTAATGCAAAAAAAATAGAAAGTTATAGGATTTGCAAAGCGAAAACAAAGAAATTTTTGATTACCGTGGAACCTTACAGTCTGGGAGATTATTTCTTGTAATTCAGTTTAATTTGACACTATTTCATTTCGCAATCTTCTGTAGTACCTATGTAACTGTGAAAGTTTTGAAATTTGAAAAAAAGAACATATTTTTGTATATAGAACAAGTTTCCATACACGTTTTTTTTTTTCGTTTTCACCGATGAGACCAAAAGGATCACAGAGCTCCACCGATCGCCCTTATCCAACGCAACAATAAAACTTTCCAGGGAAAAGACAATCAATCTGATGACATATGAAAATCCGCCCCGTCCCTCTTCCCCACCCCTTATTAATTACTCACCCACCCCCGCACACATAGCCAGGAGACAACGGCTGGCGGTGAGGCTTTCTTAAAATCAATCAATCCGTTCACCGGTGTCGTCATGGCAACCGGGGACATGCACATTAAAAGAGGTCCATTTAGAAAATTATAGAGAGCGAGAGTCGTGTGTTTTGTCCTCTGGCGGCGGAGTCGACGTCTGTGATCAATCGATAACTAAGAATAAGCAAGGGATAAGCAAATCAAAACCTGGAGAGGACGCGCCCGCTGTCGGGACACAGAGAGGAGCAGCGTATGCGGAAAGGGGTGAAGAGGGGAAGGATTGTTGGGAATTATAAATCGATGTTTTTTCACAATGGAGATATGGCAACATACGCGAGGACACTTGAGAAGGATAGGAACAATGGGATTTGATGCTGGTAAATTTCTGGTAAACTGCGTGTTTCCGAGACCCTTCAGAGTCTGTATATCCAGAATATTAACAGTTTGTTTCGTCGACACTCGCCAAGCACCTATACTCCATTCACTTTTATTTAATCACATAGGAGGTCATGGTTTCGTTTTCAGGAGTTGGTGCACCTGATGAAAAGCACAGAACATATGATGAAAAGTCAGTGCGAGCACAGAAAATATCGTTAATGACAAAACGACGTAGTCAGTTTCTTTGTTTAAATCAAAGTAAAAGTATCAAAGATATTCCACATTTTGTTAGTTTTACAAATTGTTCGCAGATTTTTGGTATTTAATCGATATTTGCAGGTGAGTTTTTCGTCGAATATCCAAGATTAACGTATGTTTATCGTTTTTAGCACCAGCTTGGAGCGTGAGGACGATTTTCAAGACCAGGACGAATGTTTACATTTCGAGGTTAAAGGGGTACCCGGGAATTTCGTTGAAAAAGCTGTTACTTGGACAGAATGACAGATATCGCAGTAGGGGAACTGTGCCTATGTTGGCACCCTTAACGAATTATCCACATATCTCATTGGAAGAAAATTTTTTTGGATAATCGATTTCATAGATTTACTTATGCTCCTATGTAGTATGCATTCTTGAGTATATTTTCAGTATAAATTTTGAAGGAAATGAATGCACTTTTCAAAATTTGGCCAAGGGTGCCATCATAGGCGCACATATGTCCTATGATGGCATATGACTGAAAATGAAAAGAAACTAATTATTGAATTGGTTTATTGAAAAAAAATTGCACTCTCATCGCATAAAAATGAAATTGAGAGGTCAACAGATGAGTATACCTGCACGTAAGAGTGTAACAAAACATAAAACTAAATTTAAATTCTTTGACATTTATATTATTAGATATCTTAATATTATTTTTTTTCACAGCATTTAGCGCTGCCTCCATATCTTCCTCTTTCCAAAGTTGACTCTTGCTTCTTGTTGTCATAAAGTTGATTTAGAAAAAAAGAATATTCAATGTGATGAACCACTTTTGTCCTATGATGGCACCCTTTACTATCATAGGAACACTTCGACTATGCCATCATAGGCATAAATGTCATATATCTTTCAACCAACCGAAGAAGGCAATTACAATACGACATTACCTCAAACTTCACACTTACAGCATTGTTATAAGGCATTCAAAGGAAAGTAAAATTTTTTTAACACAAAGTTGTGAAACATCTGAATAATATGGAAATAAAGGAGATGATTATCATACATCAACACTTACCAAAATAATTGAACTGTTATAAAAGACACAAAATACCACGTATTAAGTTGTAACTACGAATACCTCTCATTAATACTATCTGGCGAACAACCTCAGTGAACATAAGTTTATTCAGTTGATATTAACAGACTTCTTCATGGTGTGCCATCATATGCAAGGTGCCATCATAGGCATACTTCCCCTAGATGGATCGGATGGAGCCTCGAGAGGTCGATAAGGATAATATTTTTCAGGTTTTCCAAGAAATTTGGCGATATCTGAGCAGATTTGCAAAAGTAAGGTACCTCACTAATGAGGTGGAACTTAGACCTAATTCTCCTATAAGAAGCGCCTTTCAAAGGTCGAGATGGTGAAAATTGTCTTCTTTAGATGTTGTTTGAACAAACTCAGCTGAGTTTTATACCCCAACATTGATTTTAAGAAAGTTATCAACAAAATAAAATTGACATTATTCTTGATTCTTGTAATTACCCATCAATTCATCTTATATCTTTGGGTTGATTTTTTTTAATGAATTCTTGATTAGAATCAACAATTGATGTCGTCAAGTCTTGAACTTTGAGTTCGAGAGGATAATAAACATTAAATTTTCACAAGCATGCATATGAAAATTATGTGAAAGCAATGCAATTTTCGTCCATGGCGAAAAATAATATATTTCAACAGTGATCTCTTGTATTTTTCATGCAAATAACTAGAAAAGGAATCCATTCTATCAATTCATATAAACGTTAATTATTTTCGTCCATCACATCTTTTCCAATTCATTTATTTTCCGAATAAATTCACATTCTGAGAAATACGCGAGGAATGTAGAAAGGGCAACATAGGTTGACTTGGAACATAAAAATATTTTGAAAAACTTCATAACTTCGATACATAGTGGAATGTGTCAAGTTTCCAAGGCCAGAGTTGTGATTTCCCGGAAATAATAACAGTGATTGTTGAAGCAGAATAAAAGGAATATTTACATTTTTAATATTACATATTTCACTCTTTCATTGTTCACAAATATTGAAAGTTATAATGTCATGACAAAATTCTTCATATATTAAATAGATCAACTCGTTAAGTTTTGTTTCTGTCTTGATATCTATTACAATCTTTGCGATCCATTCACTTCGCAGCAACACGCTTCAAATTAGATTTTTCTGGTTGAGCGAATATTCATATTGAACTTTGGACAGGAGCATGCTTTCTACTTATCCTTGATATTTTTCGTTATCGGACCAGAATTTTGAGGCTGTATGCTCCTATATTGATCGTTCGAAAATGTATCAATACAAGATGAAAATAATATACTGCTGGTATACTGATTCACACGATGGTAATGGTATTTGATAATTGAGGACATTTTCATGTCCAAAGTGCCTTACTCTGAAAAAATACCAACTAAGTTTAAGGTTATATTTATTGCTATGATAAAAGCACAGAAAATTTCTAGTTACTCTTTGGAAACTAGAAATAAAGTTGCGACTGGACTTCCAAGGCCTGCTTTGATGTCAATAATTCTTGGATGGACTATATTATGAGACATTCACAATGCTGCATGCAGAAACTCTCAAATCGATACTCTATGACCAATCTTTCTCGGTGGAGACGATAGATTTCCATAGCTCCAAACCGCCGACCCCGCAGGTCGTAAATTTCGTTTTATTCCTTTGTTTCACGTACCATTTACCGATTTGCCGATTCTTTCCTCGGCGAAACCGAACCGATTATGAATTTTTAAAATATGGGACTGTCGATTTGGGATGTTTTACGAGTCGGAAATAAAGCCCGTTGGGAGCCGCGACGACGAGGGGCGAAAAGGGGGGAAAGGAACTCCAGGGAAGTGGACTTAATCCTGTGAATCCTGTTTTAGAGGGTTTTGAAGAAAGGCGAACAATTTTTCTTCTGGTTTGATATTTGATAATGATCTATCGAACATTGTGAGGGGATTCGAAGTGCTTCGAGTTTTGATGATTCTGGTTGTCAGAAAACTGGGATCCAGAGGATATCTATAGTCCATCCAAGAACTATTGACATCCAAGCAGGCCTGGATGTCGCAGCTTTATTTCTAGTTACTAAAAATTTTCTGTACTTTCATCACAGCAAATGAAATATATAAATATAACCTTGAAATTAAATGGAAATTTTCAAAGTGAGGTACTTTCAACAAATTATTACAGGATGGGCTATTACCAACATAATTTCATTTCTCCAAAGCCCCCTGAGATGTCAAAAATTCTTGGATGAACTATACTCCATTCACTTTCATTTTATCACATAGGAGGTCATGGTTTCGTTTTCAGGAGTTGGTGCACCTGATGAAAAGCACAGAACATATGATGAAAAGTCAGTGCGAGCACAGAAAATATCGTTAATGACAAAACGACGTAGTCAGTTTCTTTGTTTAAATCAAAGTAAAAGTATCAAAGATATTCCACATTTTGTTAGTTTTACAAATTGTTCGCAGATTTTTGGTATTTAATCGATATTTGCAGGTGAGTTTTTCGTCGAATATCCAAGATTAACGTATGTTTATCGTTTTTAGCACCAGTTTGGAGCGTGAGGACGATTTTCAAGACCAGGACGAATGTTTACATATCGAGGTTAAAGGGGTAAACGGGAATTTCGTTGAAAAAACTGTTATTTGGACAGATATCGCAGTAGATGGATCGGATGGAGCCTCGAGAGGTCGATTGGGATGATATTTTTCAGGTTTTCCAAGAAATTTGGCGATATCTGAGCAGATTTGCAAAAGTTAGGTAACTCACTATTGAGGTGGAACTTAGACCTAATTCTCCTATAAGAAACGCCTTTCAAAGGTCGAGATGGTGAAAAATGTCTTCTTTAGATGTTGTTTGAACAAACGCAGCCGAGTTTTATACCCCAACATTGATTTTAAGAAAGTTATCAACAAAAAAAAATTGACATTATTCTTGATTCTTGTAATTACCCATCAATTCATCTTATATCTTTGGGTTGATTTTTTTTAATGAATTCTTGATTAGAATCAACAATTGATGTCGTCAAGTCTTGAACTTTCAGTTCAAGAGGATGATAAAGGTTAAATCTTCACAAGCATGTATATGAAAATTATGTGAAAGCAATTCAATTTTCTTCCATGGCGAAAAATAATATATTTCAACAGTGATCTCTTGTACTTTTCATGCAAATAACTAGAAAAGGAATCCTTTCTATCAATTCATATAAACGTTAATTATTTTCGTCCATCACATCTTTTCCAATTCATTCATTTTCCGAATAAATTCACATGTAGAAAGGGCAACATAGTGTGGACTTGGAACAAATATTTTGAAAAACGTCATAACTTCGATACAGAGTGGAATGTATCAAATTTCCAAGGCCAGAGTTGTGATTTTATAATTGTCAATGGAGTATACATAATGCAAGAAAGTTCAATATGGCCACTTTGCGATTTGTTTGTGGAAAATTTCATGAAAAGGATATGGTCCTATTGTCGTGGTCGTGGTGGTCACTGGGCTGATGTTATTTTCCATTATTAATGCATTATGCAATTAAATAAACATCCAATCATTTATCAAAAAAATGTCTCATTTCTTTTAATGTCAAAATAACACCTCTTATTGGAAAACCCTTTAGTATAACTGAGGTTTGAAGACCTAAATGAGAGCATGAAGCTTCAACCTCCGCATTTTCCCTTCGATAAAACCCCGTACAATCACAAAAAAACGCCTGTTTCCAATCAAAAACCCCCCAACGTCGAAAACCAAAACAAAAACAAGACCTTCATTCGATTCCGTGGTCACCCGTCACTTATCGTCCCAATAACGAAAAAACCACAGACGACGAATATGCATCCGTCAACTCAATTTGAATACCAACTGAACGCGACCCCAACCGACAATCTGCACGCCCGGAGGATTAAAAATGCAAACCTTCAATAACAGTCGGATATGACATCATCAGGATGCTCCAATTCCCGATTTCGACCTCGTTCACGAACCGTGACCCGGCGTCCTGGAACGCACCACAGAAATCCGTTTATTTGTTATTGATATCGCAATATCTATGCATGAGCTTTCGGGGCCAAAGAGTAGCGCTTTCGGTGGATCTCTCTATGCTCTCGCCGAAGCACTGATTGGTGATTAACGGAAGGCACTTTGTCAATTACCTTCGATGACATTTGGCTCCGGTGGAATATGACAAGTGGGGCCGGTGTATCGGCATTACAGGGGTCTGTAACTGAATTACGATGCGGTGTAATGTTGATGGATGCGGTTTTTTCGTTGTCCAATTTGAATCGCATCTGGAGGATGGGTCGTTATACAGTCTGTACTCTGACTACTGGCTTTCATGGCTTTCGAACAGTGGGTAATTTCGAAAATGCGAAAATATCTGCTATAAGAAAGTTATATTTTCAAAAAAGCAGAGTTGTGAATTATTTGTTCATCCTTAAATGTTGTTCTTGACATATTTTGTCACTTTCAAAGGACTTCTGCAACACCTTGTGTAGGTATAACAATCTTGAATTGCATGCCTGAAGGAAAAAAATAACTCGTATTACTGACCCAATGTTCACTGAGACATTTTCAACCAATATTCGGATAAGCGTAAGCTTCCGCCATCTGCCGCACAACGCCCGAACTATAAAATCCATTCTTTAGGGTGGGAAAAAGATACAGAACGCAGCAGGGAATCTGTTGCTCTCTCAATCCAAGTTTGAGTGTTAATAGACTTGAAACACTTGAAAGCTGATGTTGAATTTTCTTGAATTGACTTTACATCAGGAACAAACTGAATTCAACAACTGTCAAGATTGGTCCATAATATCGGATGTTTTCAGTGATAGAACGTCAAATTAAAATAAAACACTTTTTAATTAATATTGAAATCAAATGTCTTTTTTATTTGAATGACTAATTCACTCATTACAAAAACTGATCAATCGCAGACCATTCGCGATAATACCAACTGTCTCTGAATTATGATTGTTCTGACAACTTCGGTATTTTCAACGATTGAACTACAGAATAATCTGTAATTGAACTATGGATACGAACGATTTGACAACTGATAAAGGACCCCGCACTTTTTCTATGGCAAATGGCGTTCCGTCAAATTTTCTAAAATTTTGGTATAATGTAGTACTCGACCTACTGATCAAAAGTGTCCATGGCCCCAACTCAATCCTATGACTAGTTTTCGAGATACAGGGCGTTGAAGTTGAGAATTACCCACTTTTACTACGCCCGTATTCCGGAACAGAATCGAATGAACTTCAATTTTTCTCAAGAAACATTTCATTACATCCCCAGGGAGCAAGCATATAGAGGAATATGACGGAAAATCGTTACGAATACAGGGTCATCCATAATTGAATGCATGCCCGATTTTGAAAGTATAAAATATGTCAGTTTCAGAGCGAGAACGTTCACAAAATGAACTATTACACTAGATATGTTGTTGTTACATCGAAAAAGTCTGCAATACCCAGAATTTATACTGGGTGATCCATTATTATAGAAACTATTCTCAAGGAGGGTTAAATGGATACCCTGTATTTATGGGTTGATTCAAGGTGTTTGTTTAATTTTTTTAGAACATATCATCATGGACTTCAAAGAATACAGGGTGATTCATTCATGAAATGAACTTTGAATCTCACGAAAATATCAAAAAACCACCTTTTTTTTCATCACCCTGTATTTCAAGATTGACTCCGATGAGGTGGGAATTTTCTTTCACCATTGTACTTGATATGAAAACATCAATACGGCCGAGAGTTTTTATCCACTTCCTATGAGCAGATTTTTTTTATGTAATATGAAAATTATTTATTTATGTTATTCTATTCTTATTCCAGCATAACAAAAAATCTGGTCATAGGAAGTGGATAAAAACTCTCAGCCGTATTGAGGTTTTTATATCAAGTACAGTGGTGAAAGAAAACTCCCACCTCGTCGGAGTTAATCTTGAAATACAGGGTGATGAAAAAAAAAAGGTGGTTTTGGGGTATTTTCGTGAGGTTCAAAGTTAATTTCATGACTGAATCACCTTGTATTCTTTGAAGTCCATGATGATATGTTCTAAAAAAATTAAACAAACACCTTGAATCAACCCATAAATACAGGGTGTCCATTTAACCCTCCTTGAGAATAGTTTCTATAATAATGGATCACCCACTATGAATTCTGGGTATTTCAGACTTTTTCGATGTAACAACAACATATCTAGTGTAATAGTTCATTTTGTGAACGGTCTCGCTCTGAAACTGACATATTTTATACTTTCAAAATCGGGCATGCATTCAATTATGGATGACCCTGTATTCGTAAGGATTTTCGGTCATATTCCTCTATGTGGTTGCTCCCTCGGGATGTCATGAAATGTTTCTTGAGAAAAATTGAAGTCCATTCGATTCTGTTATCAGATACGGGCGTAGTAAAAGTGGGTAATTCTCAACTTCAACGCCCTGTATCTCGAAAACTAGTCATAGGATTGAGTTGGGGCCATGGACACTTTTGATCAGTAGGCCGAGTACTACATTATACCAAAATATTAGAAAATTTGACGGAACGCCATTTGCCATAGAAAAAGTGCGGGGTCCTTTGAATTGTAGACGTTAGACATTATCTATACTAATATTATAAAGAGGAAAGATTTGTATTTTTGTTTGTTTGATACGAATAGGCTCAAAAACTACTGGACCGATTTCAGAAATTCTTTCACCCTCAGAAAGCTACATTATCCCTGAGTGACATAGGCTATACTTTTCACCCGAAAAAAATAAGGATAACTACTATAACTTCAATAATTACAAAAAAGCAGCCATAATCAGCTATTTTGACGTGCGCTGCAAAAACCGTAAGACTTACGTGGAAACAACGTATGAAAGAAATGTACCTCTTGAATAGTTCCACAAAAAAGTCCGCGATAGCATATATCTATCTCTCAAGATTGACTTGCTATCACCTGTTTATGGTAATCAGATGTTTTCCAAAATTATGCACTATTTGGGAGTGTGTTTTTATGAATTGGCTATTGATCCTCATCCAACCTTATACGTTATTTATCCCCAGTATTTAATTTAGAACGGAATTTCCCTTCACATCATTCAATTACAACGAGTACATCAAAAGATATGAAGTGTTGAAGATGAAACCGCCGCGTGAAACAAATTTCTACCCGGGCGAAGCTGGGACGGCCTGCTTGTATTACATATTTCTTATTCTGACCTTTCATTTTGTTCGTGAAAAAGTCTTATAAAATATAATGCTAGAGTGGATTAACCTCAAAATTATATCAAAATTATCTCGTCCTACAGACTCGTGATGTTTCCAAGTAACTCATTTTCGTTTGAAAATAAATCGATAGACTTATCACGGAAATTCAATCTCTTGTGATATTACTACTGACTATTTCACTCATTTCAAAAACTAAACAATCAAAGTCCAAAGACAGCTCGTATTATCGCTATAATACCAACTATCTCTGAATTATGATTGATCTGACAACTTCGGTGTTTTCAACGATTGAACTACAGAATAATCTGTGATTGAACTATGGATACAAACGGTTTGACAACTGATTAGTATAAATTGTAGACATCAACATGAGTTTTTCTTTGCGTTTCTCGAATATGAAGTTTCTGACTCTTTATTTTGTTCGTGAAATAGCCTTATGAAACATCACACGAGATTGAATTCACCTCATAAGTCTATCTTTTATTTCCAAACTCAATTGAGTTGCTTTAAGGGGCAGTATCACCTTTTGAATCGTGGTAAATCTTCATTCAAAAGTGGTCTCTTTATTTCGCGAATAAGTACCCTGATTTACTACGTAGAGACTTGATTTTTTTCTAAATTGAAGTTGAAGAACGTCCCGAGGGCATGTAGTTTTCTTTTTTTCGATTTAATTAGTTTTTCAATTAAAAAAACAGGGTAATCGTTAGATCTGGGGTTATTGAATAATATGATTTTCGTTTTTCATGAGTAAGAGCTATATTTTTGAAATAATCATCATGAAAATTTTTGTAGTTTATAGAAGATTGAATTGCCGAGGGCAAATAGTTGCGATTTTTTCCAAAAATTGATGAATAACTGTCGGAAAAAAATCATTAATGAACGCTGAAGTTCAACCTGTTTTTTAATTGAAAAACTAATCAAATCGAAAAAATCGCAACAATTTGCCCTCGGCAATTTAATCTATATTAATATTATCTATATTAATATTATAAAGAGGAAAGATTTGTATTTTTTTTGTGTGATACGAATAGGCTCAAAAACTACTGGACCGATTTCAGAAATTTTTTCACCCTTAGAAAGCTACATTATCCCTGAGTGACATAGGCTATACTTTTACCCCAAAAAATAGGGATACCTATTATAACTTCAATAATTACAAAAAAATCAGCCATAATCAGCTATTTTCACGTGCGCTGCAGAAACCGTAAAACTTACGTGGATACAATGTATGACGGAAATGTACCTCTTAAATAGTTCTACAAAAAAGTCCGCAATAGCGCTTCTGTCAAGATTGACTTGCTATAACCTGTTTATGGTAATCAGATGTTTTCCAAAATTATGCACTATTTGGGAGTGTGTTTTAATGAATTAGGTATTGATCCTCATCCAACCTAATGCGTTATTTATCCCCAGTATTCAATTTAGAACGAAATTGCCCTTCACATCATACAATTACAACGAGTACATCAAAAGATATGGCAGGTTGAAGTGTTGAAGATGAAACCGCCGCGTGAAACAAATTTCCACCCGGGCGAAGCAGGGAAGGCCTGCTTGTCTTTTATAAACTACAAAAATTTTCATGATAATTATCTCAAAAATATAGCTTGTACGCATGAAAAACGAAAAACATATCCAATAACCCCAGATCTAACGATTACCCTGTTTTTTTTATTGAAAAACTAATTAAATCGAAAAAAAGAAAACTATTTTTCCTCGCGACGTTCTTCAACTTCAATTAAAAAAAAATCAAGTCTCTACGTCGTAAATAGGGTACTTACTCGTGAAATAAAGAGACCACTTTTGAATGGAGATTTACCACGATTCAAAAGCTGATACTGACCCTTAAGGAAACACCTTTCGTCCTAAGGACTCGTGATGTTTCCAAGCAACTCATTTTCGTTAGAAAATAAATCGATAGAGTTATCAGTAGTAATATCACATGAGATTAAATTTCCGTCTTAAGTCCATTTATTTTCAAACGAAAATTTGGAAACATCACGAGTCCATAGGACGAAATTTGTTTCCTCAAAGCAACTCATTTGAGTTTGGAAATAAAAGATAGACGAATTATGAGGTAAATTCAATCATATTCGAGAAAAGCAAAGAAAAATGTTGACGTCTACAATTCATATTTATCAGTTGTCAAACCGTTCGTATCCATAGTTCAATCACAGATTATTCTGTAGTTCAATCGTTGAAAATACCGAAGTTGTCAGACCAATCATAATTCAGAGACAGTTGGTATTATCGCGATAATACGAGCTGTTTTTGGACTGTGATTGGTTAGTTTTTGAAATGAGTGGAATAGTCACGGAAATTCAATATCTGGTGATATTACTGCTGCTAATTTGTCAATGCTTAGTGAACAAAAATGTCAGAACAGCATGACTTCTACCTGCTGTCAAATCACAGTTTTCCCTATCGAAAATTCTATCCCGATATATCATTTGATGCTTTCGTCAAAAACTTTGTGAAATCTTGTTTAGTATGAATTTTGGATTTTTTAGCTCTATAGTCTTCTGATCTACGTTTCAATAATGCCATCTTCTTATCATCGAATACGACCAGAGAAAAGATGGTCCTCTTTTCATATTCTTCAAATGCAATTGTGAATTTCCAACAGAAACCATCAGCATCCCCATAGAAAACAGAGATTTATTCAAATGTCAGAACATCAAAAGCACCTTCGGCCCCTCATTGCCCCCACCCCACCCCGACCAGAGATGAATTTTCATATCCTGTTTTCGAACACCCCATATCTCATAGCATGCATATTGAATGACGGAAGAACAACCATATAACCGATACGTATACGGCGGCATATAGAGAAATAAGCATTTGCATCCGACCTAAAGTATATTAAAACGATAAATCTCCCGTCTACCAATTTGATTTTCTTTTCCCTATCACCCGAACGTCATATGCAAATGGAGTTGTATAAATATTTTTAATATCGGAATGGATATAGTTCACATTCGGAAAGTTTAATATATTCCCAGACCTGTCTCTTATTGGCCCCCCCGGTACAATTCGTACCGAAGATTCGAGGAATATTTCGAGATGGGAGGGCATATATCACTTGGAGGAAGGATGTCTGGGATAGATTCCGATCAAGATGCGAGTTATACAGGGTGTGGCGTATTTAATGGATAATATGGTACCTGCGAGAAGAAAGAGTACTTTGTGGCGGCTCAAAAAAATATGTTTCATGTCCTTCGGTTTTAGAGATATTTGACGTTTTTGAAAACTCAAAACAATTACACCCTCTGACACTCTTTTTGGTGGCCAAACTCAAAATGAAGGAATTCTTTCAATCTGTTTTTTAGATAGTGTTCCTGAAAAGATGAGCTATCGAATGTGAACAATAATTTTTGGAGCGCATTCATGGTATTTTTTTGGAAACAATGATCTAGCCTCAATTTCATGTTTGCATATTTGAGTTATTAAACCTGACGTGATGAGAAAAAAATATGGCCACCTGAATGCCAAATTGAGAAAAAACATTGAGATTCCGAAAGGGTATACGAGGATTTATTGATATCTAGTTAGCCTAGACCAGTTCCATGCATAAACAAAATATTGCGATACCATATCAACGAACAATAACTTATTAGAAGTGCCAGTGTAGAGTTCGACGTCAAAAAGTAAACCAGAGCTACGCAATAAATTAAAGAAAAAGATATCCAGCGAAATTGTAAAAATCGAAAAATTGGAGTATCGAGCCATCATCAAGTACCTGTATTTAAAAAGGTTTGGAGGTGAGCAGATTTACTAAGATATGCTTAATATCCTTGGTGATCAACGTCTTTCGTATGCGACCGTCAAAAATTGGACTGCAAGCTTCAAAAGAGGAAAATTTTCCATCGAAGATGATGACCGATCGAAAAGGCCAGTTTCTGTGTCAGTCCCCGAAAATATCGATGCATTTCATGAAATGATTTTATCAGACCGTCGAATTGGGCTAAAACGGATATCTGAAGCACTGTAGATTTTATACGAACGCGTTCATCATATAGTTCACGTCAATTTGGACATGAGAAAAATTTCTGCAAAATGGATCCCCAAATGTTTGAATGTTGACCAAAAGCGTGCAAGGGTAGAAGCATCCCGTTCGATCTGTGCTCGATTTGAAAACGATGTAGACTTCTTAAACCGAATTGTTGTTATGGATGAGGATTAGGTACATTTCTTCGATCCAGAAACAAAGCAACATTCGATGGAATGGCGACACTCTGGTTCTCCAAGACCTAAGAAGTTTCGTGTCCAAAAATCTGCTGGAAAAGTTCTTGCTTCAGTTTTTCGGGATTGCCATGGAGTAATTATGATTGATTTTTTGAATAAGGGTAGAACAATAACTGGAGATTACTATTGTACATTGCAGACCACTCTACAGGAAAAAATATAAGAGAAAAGATGCGGAAAGCTATCCAAAGGTATTTTGTTTTACAGGACAACGCCCCAGTACACAAATCTCATGTTGCCATGCAAAAAATTCGTGATTTAGGGTTAGAATTACTAGAACACCCCCCTTATTTACCAGATTTGGCTCTGTCCGACTACCATCCCTTTCCTCTACTGAAAAAAGTTTAAGAGGTCGTAAATTTTCTTCCAACGATGAGGTTATAAAAGCTGTGGAGGACTGGTTTGCAGAGCAAGAAGAAACATTTTTTTAAAGGTCTAGAGACGTTGGAGGTTCGCTGTAATAAATGTATTCAATCAAAAGGAGAATATGTTCACATTGAAATTTTGTTTGGTTCTATAGTAGGCTGAGAATTTTTCGTTATATCCTGGTATATAGATCCCTGGGGATATCTTAATTGTGGAAGAATATTGAAGTAATCAGTTCAAAGACATTTAATTGAGTCACATATACATGATGTTAGGTGAAATGCGGCAAATATTCAAGAGGTTATCCCTTGGACTATTTCCAGGATATTTTATCCGATTATTTTTGTAGAAGCGATTTGTTGTGAAGATATAGCTCGAAAAACATTGAAAGTATAAAAATCAAATTTTCTGCATTCTATGCTCGTTTCCCGCTCTGCGATTTAACCCACGCCTGCGAGGTAGATAGATCTGTACGTCATTATTCTATTTTATGCGTAAGTGTTGACATAGTTTGAGTGTAAAGGATTGTTAGCGAAGTCCTCTATCATGGCTCGCTATAAGAATGCCGAGAAGGCTGATATGCATTTTATGTATTCATCAAAGCCAAGGACTGTGAGCACGGTAGTGAAAGACACTGTGCTGGACATAATAGAAAGACGATCCAAGTACTTCTGAGCGAAAACTTGCAGACACATTGAATTTCACGTTTCAATGTTAACTCTCGGGTTATAAAAAAGGGAGTGTTCTTATGGAGTGAAGCATTAATCGAATATTCCCTTCAGCTCCACTAAAGTTGCGATGATAAATGGTCATAATTTCGCGGTCATCACAGTTTCTCAGTAGACGTTATGGCTGCAACATCCATAAATCCTCCGCCAATACCGCCATATCCATCTAATCTCAGACAACAACTTAATAACCGAACTCTAATAAAAACAATCATCCAGCAGCGCCAAACCCACCGAAAAGACGGGGCACAATCTATCCATCCAGTCCGCATATATATATGATATCAGTCTCGACCCTGTAAAAACGGAGCTAATGCGTTTTTACAACTTCCAATATCTCCTTATCCCTCCCGACCCCGGAAAAACTTGGCGAACAGCGAATACATCATAATCCACTCCCTGTGGAAGTCGCCCCGTGGAACAGTAAACTGCCGAACTATTAGCCGAAAGTTATTTCATAGAGATTATGTGCGGGGGTAATAAATAAAACAACGATACAGTTGTCGAAAGTTCCAGCCGGAACGAAAGTTATCGGACGAACGTGGAGTTTGATGGAATTTCTGGTGTTCAGGTCATAAATTTTTATTCGTCGTATGTGAGATGAAGAGCTTGATGATTGTTGTTGAACGCTTTCGGATACATTGCAGCTTGGAGGGGCTTTGAAAACGTTGGAACTGGTGTTTTTATTATTTTTCGGTTTCTTTCGTGACAACTGATGGAGAGCTCCGTGATGGTAGTTTTAAGTTCAGCTGAGCTGGTATTGCTGCCTTCAGTTATCTTCTGTTCGGTCTACAGGAAACTGACGAAACTGTCTTCAGAATTTGTTGAAGAAGGAGTCGATGTTGTGAGAAAGAGAGGGGAAACTATTATCCACAGCACTTCCCTAGTAATTTCTATTTGATTTCTTCACCACTGTGTGAATACAGAGTGTGGCGTGATGATTGAATAATATGGTACCTTTGGGTAGATGACTTTTTGACTATTAAGAAGATATGTTTTATGTTCGGAAAAATCCCTTGGTTTTCAAGATGTTCGACTATTTATATAATTTTATATAATGGTGTATAATAGGAATCATTCATATCTCCAGTTGAATTTAAGAGTCTTCAGCTTTCAAAATAGGAAACGTATACTGCCAGATGGCGGTGCAGTGCATTAATTTTCATTTATTGGATTATTCAGCTCAATAGAACCAATGTTGGGGCGCAGGGAATATTAACAAGAAATCCTACCCTGAACTAGATCTCACACTGACTGTATAATACACTCTCTTTCCTTCACCAGTCATCTGGGAGTAGATACCTGCGGGGCGTGTCATTTGAAAGAAATTCAATTCCATGTCAGAATCCACAAGTGTAAGAATCAATTAATTTTCACTAATCGACGGCTAAACCAAACCTTAATAAATTGTCTTTGATACAAATGGAGATTTATCATTTCGAATGAAAAAATTCAAGGAAATAAATGTCGCGAAAACAACACATTGTTGTAAAATTATTCACAAGAAAACGGTATATTCTGAAAGAAAAATGAGATAGACGTTTGATTAATTAAATGATAGACTTCAATACTGAAATGAAAAAACACAAAAATATTTGTTCGTTCCGATGGTGGAAATGTTGAAAAATAACCAATAATGATGGGGAATATCCTTTTCATTCATTCAATACTTATAAAATATTTTTTTTATTATTTTTATACACTCATACATCCCTTCATCAATCAGAAAAAAATAAATTGTTTCTGACTCCCTTTTTTCAGAGATGTAGACCCTTAAAAGAGAGTTTTATTTGATTCAATCGTTGCGGCTTTTAGGTAAAACCGGCGATTCCGCCATTCTGTAACGACATACTTTGCCGTTACGTCTTCCTGGTAGAAATACCGGCCCAATTTGCCAGTGACCCACAATTTCAACCCAAGGGTTTAAGGGGAGGTGCTACACGTCCGAGCTCGCGAGCTCCCTTCAAAAATGTGGACTTTTTATTTCCATGATATCTCAATTCGTATGCGGCGTAGACCAACAATTTTTTTTAATTGAAGCTTAATGATTTCTCTAGAATGTGTATTACTCGCTTTTCCGTTTTTCTTCGTATATAAGGAAAATAACCTGGTGAGCTGTAAATGCTGAAAAACCTGGACAAACGATATTATTTCCATGATATCTCCGTCAATTTTCGGGATAAATGTATGAAATTTTCAGTATAACGTATGCTCCGAAAGTTTTGGGAAAAATTTCAAAAGCATATAACTCTGACTTAAATAATCTTATATTTTTATCAAATTATTCAACAATTTAACTTAACTATCCTCATTATAAATCAAAATTCAAGTAACAGACAAGGGACTATTATTTTCGATTTGCCTAATTATTCCCCTGACACCTTGCTTCTCAATCAGACCAGGTGAAATTTTTCCCAAAACTTTCGGACCATACGTTAGGTACATGCGGAATAATATTTTGCAGAATGTGTATTAATCATTTTTTTCTGTTTATTGCCCCCTGAATTCTTAAATAAATTATAAAGTAGGAACTTTATTGGTCATATTCCCACCGGGTTTTTTTCCTAATATACGGAGGAGAACGGAAAAGCGAGTAATACAGATTCTAAGGAAATGATTAAGCTTCAACTTGAAAAAAAATTGTTGGTCTACGCCTCAAACGAACTGAGATATCATGGAAATAAAAAAAATCAATTTTTCAAGGGAGCTCGGACGTGTAGCACCTCCCCTTAACGTAGCAACTGATGGAGAGCTTCGTGAAGGTGATTGTTAATAAAGCTGGTGTCGCTTGTCTTTACTTCTCTTCTGTCTGGTTTTAGGTGATGGTGGTCAGGTATTTTTGGTCTGAAGATCTATTCATAACCTTCAATTTTCTATCACTTGTACCAGATTATGACGGAAATCCACCCCTTTTACAAGAGCAATGTTCGCATCCGATGCCTCTATCGAAAATGACGATTTTGTTCATTTTCATTAAGTCAGAAATGGGTCTCATCATTGAACAAAATTCTTCAACGGATCTTCATTGAGCTGTTTCAGAGCCCAGGTACTGAAATCTCGCTTCATAGACCGCTGATGGGGTGTTTTTTTTAGAGATAAAACTTTCGATAGTGATAACTCTGATTTGACAGAAGGTAGAAGCCATGTTGTTTAGACATATCTGTTCAGTAAGCATTGAGAAATTATCATAGATAGACTCACGTCGCAACAACGTTCACAAAATGAAATCAGTGTTCTATTCGCCAAACTTATATAGAGCACATAATCGTCCACCAGAGCAACCCATTCGTCGAACTGTCGATAGATTTCGGACAACATTTTCTCTACACGATACAACAAGAACAACAAGACGAAGAACTGTACGTAAATAAGCAAATATCGCTCATGTAAGTGATAGTGTTGATGGAGATCCAGATTTGTCCATTCGTCGACGTTCACAACAAGTTGGACAGTGTCGATACACCACATGGAAAATTACAAGATCCAACTGGTCCAATAAATGAAGCCACTCGACCATAATAAGCTTCGTTTGTTTTCTGATTGAGCCCTAGAACAGCGTGGATCATTTAAGAGATCGGATAATTGTTGTTTTTTAAAGAGTTCTACGAGGAGAAGATTGGATGGTTGCATCCGATCTGGACGTAGCAATTTTCAACAATTATTCTTAAGTAAAACCAGTGAGATCAAGGTTGAATAAGAAAGTCTTTTTCTACTTTGAGATGGGCGTTCAATGTAGTGCGTTTTTATTTTAAGTTGCATTTGAAAATGATTTCGCTTTTAGAACTGAAAGTTTGTGGCTAAACTCAGAAAGGATTGGAGTTCCCAATGAAATAATTTGAATCGATTTCATATCGAAAGTTCATTTTTTTCTTTCAAAAATAGAAGAAAATAAGCCAACTCATGCTTCTGTTTTATTTCAAACGAAAGACCCATGAAAATAGTTCAACTTCCGATTAAAAGTGAATCTACAGATAATTTCGTTCAGAAAAACAACTCGAAATACCGAATTGGCAGAGAATGGCCAAATTGAAATATATGGCGGGAAAAAGAGCCTGCTTTACCCCCATATTCACTAATTTCATAGTTCAGCGATTTTCGGATAGGGAGCGCCATTGTACATTTCATTCATGATTAGAGAGATATTCGTAGTACTTATATTGATAATGTAAGTTCTATGGAGATATTCCATAAAATGCACGGTGGCGCCTCTATCGGATTAGTTTTTCTACTCGCTCTGAACAGCGACCTTAAGAACATTGAAGACACTGAATTCGTAGGACTCACATAAAACTGAATAACAAAGACATAAAGGAAGGTCCACTTATATAAAATTAATTAACGAAATTCGTATTCGAGCAGGATTAAATTGGGACAGTTACAAGCCGACGCGTTCCTGAGGGATACACCCAGAAAATTAACACGGTGAGAGACGGAATAACGACAAAAAAAAACTTTTCCATATCACGAATGCAACAATAATCGTAATTAAATCTGATTAAAGTGGCAGGTATTACTCCGCTTTATAATTAATAAATCACGTTAATGAAGAATTCATGATGAGGATGGGCTAATACGATAGAAAAATTTGTTATCCCAAGGGGTATCGCAGCGGCAGGTTTCGGAAGGCCCCACCTTGCGAGCTCGGCGGGGGCCTCCACCCTCGGTGACAGGTGGATAGTTTGAGAATGACGGATTGGAACGCGATTTCGTATTGTCGTCTGCTTGGATTTGGCTGGAGTACAGAATATGTAATAAGGATCCTAAAGGCGTCAAAGAGATTTCAACTGATGGCATTTTCTACATGTCTCAATGACAACTATTTTCAAAGAAGTAAGTACGGTAGAGCGGTGTGGCTTTGCCAACGAAGGTGACTTTGCCAAACTACCTAATGTTTTATGTTTCATTTCATTTTGATGAAGTCGGTAACTTCTCAACGACAGCACGAATCGGAACCTAAGAGACACTATATCCCCACATTGTTTCAACAGTCGCAGTCCTTTGGCTTGGATTGAAGGGTGTGCTATGCTGTGTTGTGTGAGCAGGTAAGTTTTAACGTGTTTATAAATGCGAAATACTAAGGGTTGTGTAGAAAACATGAAAAATGGTACATCAAAATACATTTAGCAGCTTATTTCAGTATTTAGAGTCGCGTAAAAAAAACTGAGAGCATTTGGTAGGGCGGGTCTCGAAATTTCAGGAAATTATTCTATTGTTTGCAGATTTATGCAGACAAACCATCTACGTCTTTAAGAGAAAAATGGAAGCGATTTTTTCGTAGGAGGATAAATTATTGAATGGAAGCAACAGTTCTGCGGTTTTGGAAAATGAATTATTATTATTATATATTGTCCATTTACAAAGAGACTGATTTTATGTATTTTATGAAGAATGATAGATTTTATTTTCTTATAATTTATTGTTTTATTCGCGACCAGTACCTAGCTAACTAACCTTCGAAAAAGTTGAAGAAAAACGTTATCGTGGCAAAAATAACACCTGCACTTGATTGAATTGCCAACAAACGCATTTTAATGCAAGTGGCAAATTCGCACCGATGTGCGGGTGACTTCGCCAAATTTTCAAAATGGAAAAAAAAATTGATGCGCACTTTTTCTTCCGTTTCTAATAACCGCAATCGACAGCTATATTGTTGAAATTAAACATAATTCAAACACAACTCATTTAAAAAAAAAAGAGAAATTTACATCAAGAATACTCTAAAAAGTGGTGCAAAGTCACACCGCTCTACGGTATATGTGCAGTATCCAATATTATTAGGTTAGTGCGTTGTGCTTTGCCATTTCTATGACTCGAAATATCTTAGACTCTTTTTTGCCGGAAAAATCACGCAGTGTTTATGGAAAAGCTTTCAATCAGTACGAAGAATATTGTTCTACTAAGAAAATCAAGAATATCACTCATGAAAAAGTATTGTCGGCTTACTTTGACTGCTCATCGATCTATAACGAGCACCATTCACTGTAACATTAGCACCAGCATCGCTTCCAAAGAAATATGGACGAATGATGCCTTCAGCGTGTGAAAGCACACCATACAGTGTATTTTTCAGGATGCAATGGAACCTGCAGAGTTCACTCCATATACGGTAATTTTGCTTGTTTACATAGCCGTTCAAGCTTCATCACTAAACACAATTTTTCGATAAAAAAGTGAATCAACTTCAAGCTGTTCTAGGGCCCAACCAGCAAACCGTATTCAGTTATTTTTTATCCCTTGTATAAAGGGTGGAAAGAAAACTACTTTCTTATTTTAAATACGAATGGTAACTTTTTTTGATCCTATGTTATGCTAAAAAATATCAGCTCATCGAAAATCTATACATGTCGATATATTATTTCCATATTTGAGACAGAAATAGCAAAAAAGTGGAATTTTCACTCAAAGTTGAGTATGTTATACATTATTCTATGAAAGTGAGGGTCGGAATATATAAAATATTGACATATACAGAGTGTTTGGAGGGTAAGTAGTCATAGGTAAATGGTGGTTAGGTGATGCTCTTGGCTACTTGTTGCGCCTAATAAAATAACGTTTTGCCCAAAGTTCAAAGTGTTATAATTTTTTTGGCATTTTTCTAGAAATTTCCCATTTTTCTCATTAAAATCTTGAATTTTTTTTAAATTCAATGCTCGAGGTGCCTATAAAATGATTTTTTTTTAGTCTAGTCTTGTCTTATTCAGATTGAATCATAATTTCATACAAACGTCTTCAAAAAACCTGACAGCGTCGTATCAAACATCAAAATGAAAAAAAAAATGTTGTGTCCACTTTACAAAGTGAAATGAAAAAAATTACATAGTGTTGGGTTTTAAAATAGTTTTTAAAACTTCTCTAGTCAATACTCTTTGCAATGATAGAAAGAGCAAGCTATTTTTAGCTGTGTTAGAAGGAGAGAAAATATTTCACCTGCTCAATAGAATAGTTTTGTCGTCACCCTTTTAAGGCATCCTTGAAGACAAAACGGTTTTTTGTTGAGTTATCTGATTATTAATGGTACATGTTACAAACCATTGCAAAGAGTATTAACTAGAGAAGTTTTTAAAACTATTTTAAAACCCCACACTATGTAATTTTTTTTTATTTCACTTTGTAAAGTGGACACAACATTATTTTTTTTTTTCATTTTGATGTTTGATACGACGCTGTCAGGTTTTTTGAAGACGTTTGTATGAAATAATGATTCAATCTGATTAAGACAAGACTAGACTAAAAAAATAAATCATTTTATAGACACCTCGAGCACTTTGTTGATTTTTTTTCACCCCTTATACAAGGGATAAAAATAACTGAATACGGTGTCGTATTGCTAATGAAAAAGTGCCTGTAGAAAGTTATGGCCGCTTTTAGATATTTTAGAAAATAAAGAAGTTATGGCACATTTTCCAAATCGCTAAAATATCAAAATTTCGTTATACAGGGTGGCCATTTGAAAACGAAACAGACGAGATTACAGACGAAATAAATTTTTTCGATAGAAATGCTCGGACAGGTCGATTTCTGTTTCGAGGAGGACAACTTAAGATGTAGGTTACGGACGCATAGCGCTTCAACCCTTGCTGCTACAACCCCCACCCCCAATCAATTTTTGAATAGGGAAGATGGGGTGAGTGATACCTCAATTCAAAGGTATTTTTATACTTATTTCAGCACAGTAATTGTTTTTTCATTTCATGCATTAGTTCTCGAAATATTCATGCGTTAGTTAATTTTATCACTTAAATTAATTTTTTGCGAATAATTGGCATTTCGTGCTTCCGAAACACCAAAATTTCCGTACTTGTATTCGAAATTGCAAAACATCTACCTCTGGGCAAATGAAGTCATACCGTACGTGTTAATGCTACTACCCAATAAACACATAAACGTATAATAAACGTTTATTTCTAGTGGCCGAAGTTGATTTAACGTTACACGTTGAATTTTCTACGTTACATCCGAAACGAAAATTCCACGGAACGTTGATTATACACATAATATACGTACCCAATTCAACTGTTTGACTCATCCACCATTATGAAACGTATATTTATTACATTTTTTCAAACGTTCTTTCAACGTGAGCTCAGTAACATTGAATAAACGTTAAATGAGTCACTCTTCATCAACTCTGACGTAAACCAACTTTAATTCTACCAATTACATCCGAAACACAAATTCAACGAAACGTTGAATATACATATAATATACGTACCCAATTCAACTGGTTGATGAACCGTTATAAAACGTATATTTATTGTATTTTTTCAAACGATTTTTCAACGTGAGCCCTTTAACATTGAAGAAACGTTTAATTAGTCACTCTTTATCAACTCAGACGTCAACCTACTTTGATTCTACTTGTTACAACCGAAACACAAATTCAACGAAACGTTGATTATACATATAATATACGTACCCAATTCAACTGGTTGATTCATCCACCATTATGAAACGTATATTCATTACAGTTTTTTAATTGTTTTTTCAACGTGAGCTCAGTAACATTGAATAAACGTTAAAAGAGTTACTTTTTATCAACTCAGACGTTAACCCACTTCAATTCTACTTATTACATCCGAAACACAAATTCAACGGAACGTTGATTATACATATAATATACTTATCCAATTCAACTGGTTGATTCATCCACCATTATGAAACGTATATTTTTTACATTTTTTATTTATTACATGTATTGTATTATATCAGCTTCTTATTAATTCGAAGGAATATTTAACAGCATATTATAATGAAGGTAGGTACCTAAATATACCTTTTTGAAACTCTTTTAATGTTTCTTTTATAAAATCTTTCATTTCGAAAGGATGGAGAAATATTATCATTTTATGTGAAGTGATATAGTGATTTCATACCTACCGAAATGTCCGAACTTATTTCCTGCATTCTTTACTTTGAATTTTTTATTCGTTCAAAATATGAAACCCATTATTAGTAATAACCTTATATTCGTAACATACATCGTCTTTGCTAAAATCAGTTAATAGAAAATTATGAAGTTTCTTGAAAGATAATAATTAATCAACCTAGGCAACGGTGCACTAGAGTCGGCAGGGGTTGTGATGACGTGATACGTGATAGTGCCGGCGCCATATAGGCCGGCGCCGGCGATCCTGCTGTGATCGAGTTGAGTTGAATCCTGCATTCGTGCATTCCACATATTGAAGAGCTAGTGCCGCAGTCACCCGATAGTTCCCTTCGCTATTCTCGACGTGGTAAATCGAGTTTGCTAGGAAAATTATCTGATTTGTTTAGGAGTGCGACAACAAAGATTTTGGTAAGTACCTATCAGTACCCTAAAGTTTCATATTGATTATTGATTGGTGAAAGAAGATTGGAAAGCTTCCAGAGCTCTTCTGAAGAATCGGAGAACTCGAATATGGAACATTTAACACCACCGATTTTTTTGGATGAATCAGTTCCTGTTTCATCAGCAGAGGATACCGAAATAATTTGTGAGTAAATGTTAATTTTTGGACATATCTACATAATATGAAATCTTTGTCATTCCTGACATAGTTAATTGTGAAATTTGTTACATAAATAATGTTAGTTTGTTTTTTTACGAAGGCATAAATTGATATAGCAATGCTAAAATTATTACCCCAGTTCCCTGTAAAAATAATTATTCCCGTTTTTTTTAAGGTTAACCGATAAAAGTCAATGGGAGGTAATGGTCCCGAGGACCATAACAGAAGAATTCTCAGATTCATATTGAGTAATGATTTAGCTTGCCAATACAATTGGAAGGGCAGGGAGAAAAAACCTTTTAGAGATAAGAAGTCGACGGAACTCATTTATGGTAAGGCTTCATTTTGTAGACCTATATTTTCAAAATATCTAATGAGCATTATGGGTTTTTTCAGTGGCTGTCAAGAAAGAATTTGCGGCAGCCACAGACCTAAAAATTGCAGACGCAACAAAAGATTGGCTGGAATTTGCGAAAGAAGACTCAAGGACGCTGCATTAAGTAAAGAAAAAAAAATGAAATTTAAACATTTTTTTTTAATATGTAGGTACATTTAAAAATCTATAAATTTTTTTGTTTGTTCTCTTTATATTTATAGTTATGTTTTTTCTTTCATATTTTACTTATTCTGTTTATTTTTTTATTATTACAAAATATTGATGAATCTGTGTTTAATTGTCAGCATTTTGAAATTGTTGTCCACTTGAATATTTCCCAAAATTTTCACCCATTATAAATAACAAGAGTCCACAGAAATAATGTTGTACTACTAACGATAACTACACCTATATATCTGACCAAAATTATATCTCCAATGAGAAACATTTCTTGTGATAATACTTCATTTAAAATTTGGACCAAAATTTATTTCCTGTTCTTTATTTTCATGTTCATGAAAAAAACATTTGAATATCTTGAAAGTTTTTAGAATATTTTTCAAGATGTAGATGACAAAGGTTTATAAGTTTCTTTAGTTTAGGACAAATTATGCTGAAATTCAAATAATAACAATTCAAAAATATTTTTACTCAAGATGAATTCATTCTCTAAAATCAACGTTACCTTGACACTTGCAATGAACGTCGAATATTTGTGGTATTTTGGTATTAACATCAACGTTGAGAATTCGTATACCATCAACGTTATTTCCGAAACGAAAATACGTCGTTACGTTGAAACTTAAAAATAACGTTATATCAAGGTATTTTCATTCCCTAAAATCAACGTTACCTTGACACTTGAAATGAACGTTATATATTTGTGGTATTTAGGCATAAACATCAACGTTGAGAATTCGTATACCATCAACGTTATTTCCGAAACGAAAATACGTCGTTACGTTGAAACTTAATAATAACGTTATATCACGGTATTTTACTTATGACAATAGGAGGTTTGCAACGTTGAATCAACGTGCAGGGAAAACGTTACGATGAAACCAAAAAGAAACGTATTTCATAACGACATTTTACCGTTTTTTCAACGATGAAATATAGTGACGTTACCTAAAAAATACAACGTTTCTTAATGGTTACTGTGTTTATTGGGTAGGGTCAGATGTTCGACTGGCTGTTTTATTCACTGAAATCATTCTCCAACTGTACGGTATCAGAACGATTTGAAGTATTGATCTAGAAATAAGACTTTTCAAAGTAAAGTAAATAATTTATCAAAAACTCACATCAATCAATTAAATATTCAAATTGGTTGTTTTGAAGCTCAAAATGTCGATTTTTCACAAAAAAACACTACAAGTGCCATAAAAACACCACTTCATTTTCAAATACTTAGTTAAGAATATTTCGAGAACTAATGCATAAAATGAAAAAACAATTACTGTGCTGAAATCAGTATAAAAATACCTTTCAAATGAGGTATCACTCACCCCATCTTCCCTATTCAAAAATTGGGGGTGAGGGTTGTAGTAGCAAGGATTGAAGCGCTATGCGTCCGTAACCTACATCTTAAGTTGTGCCCCTCGAAACAGAAATCGACCTGTCCGAGCATTTCTATCGAAAAAATTTATTTCGTCTGTAATCTCGTCTGTTTCGTTTTCAAATGGCCAGCCTGTATCTTGAAAACAAATGAAGATATCGTGAAACGGCTTTCAGTTATGGAGTTTTCACGAAAATCGAGCCCAGGACTCCTTTCAACATTTTCACCTTTCTAGTCTAGAAGTACCAGAAACAGCCAAAATCAAGCAACTTGGGTGATCCTGTCTATTATTCAAGAGCCTCATACCAAAGACTTTTCACTCGCTCAATTATTTCCCGAATTTTTTCGAATATTATTGACAGAACAAAACGTCAGTGTTATTTCCAACATCAACCTGAATTCTGCAACTCAAAATATTATTGAATGGGCTATTACCAACATAATTTCGATTCTCCAAAGCCTCCAGAGATGTCAATAATTCTTGGCTGAACTGACATTAGATTACCGATTGACTTTGACTTGAAAACCACAGAAAATTATTGTTCACCGCCTTGAACAAGATTAAAATCGATACATTCTGTATGAAAAGTTAAAGCATGTTTTTCTGAGTGATTCTTGTCATTCACAATTTGTAAGCTCATCTTTTAATCGCGACGATAATCAATCATACTAAATCTAGTTGATATGCATGTTTCTTGTCCCCTATTCGAAACACAACCCCCTTTAGACGACTACAGCTAATTTCTTAGGGGTTCCCAAAACAAATAATCATCCAAATGCAGTCACTAATTGTGTGCACCTTCCCCCAATTAAACCCACCTGCCTCGTCATCCCCCCACCCCCAATTCCAATCAAATAATGGACGCTAATCGCGGCCGCAAAAACGGAATACATCAAAATCATTTCCACGGCGATCTGATCACTTTCGAGGAAATCTATTATCCGTATTAGTTTCGGAACTGAAAGTCCACCAATCGTCGGTCATCTGCTGCGAGGACGTCACGACGTACGTCGAAACAAATGAATTCGATTGCGGCGTCTGACAAATGATAAACGTAAATATGTGTCATACACGGTTATTAATCTATGACCGCACCTCTATGTGCTCCTTAATGGCCTTTTATTGAAATTGGAACGGGCATTAATAGAATTCCTGTAAATGATGTGACTGTCATGGAGCCGGCATTTGGCTAATGGTGGTCTGGTTTGGTGCTGAAGGCGTTTGATGAAAGCCTGATTACGAGCGACATCCATAACAGTTTGTTCAGTTAATGCTCGATGATTTGCTGGGATCATAGACGAATGTTCATAGATATTTGTGATTGCGAGGAAGCTTCATCACTGTATTGTTTAATTTCTCTATAACGGTTCCGTATCTTCCTACCTTTTTTTTTGGGAAATATTTTGCCCTAAATAAAGGGTTTTCCAATAATAAGTGTTGTTTCGAATGGCCGGCTATTTCGGTAGATGTCATTTTTTGACATTTGACAAGTAGAAACTACGCGATTATTAAAAATGGAACGATACACGCTCCAACAACACAGTGAAATTATTAAAATTAACTATAAAAATGAATAAAATTTGGCTGAGACGGTTCGTGAAACTCGAATAGTTTTGGGTCGTCGTGAAGCACTTTATCGAACCGCAATACAGAAATTGGTTGAAAATTTTGAGCTGTTGGTACAAGTTAGAGATGTGAAGAAAAAAACCCGTGCACGTCGCTCAAGAACAGACCAGAATATTGCTGATATAAAGTAAAGTGTTGAAGAAAACCTAGGTTTCTTCAATCCTCGTCGTTCTTTATCATTAGGCATGTCACAAACGTCATTACACATTGTGCATGAAGATTTGGGTCTTAAGGCCCATAAAGTTCAATTAAAATAAGAACTCAAGTCGACTTATCATCAACAACGTCGTGTCATTGGTGATTGGGTCCTTGAAATGCATGAAAATGTTCCGGAATGCCATCGAAAAATCATCTTGAGCGATGAGGCCCATTTCCATCTAGTTGGCTTCGTCAACTAGCAAAATTGTCGCATCTGGGGCTCGGAAAACTGAAGAGTTATTATTTGATGGATTCAGTCTTTACTTGATGGAAATTCATGTTCAATAACAGGTGAATAAAATTCAATTTCCACAAACAATATTTAATTTTGAACAACGATCGTTTCGCCTCACTGAGGCTTCGTCAGGTTCTACATTTGAACTAATTGGGTGGTATAATAACAGGACATTATATAGGATATACAGGTATACATTGGGGTGTTTAGATGGTATTCCCAAGTTACAAGAAGATGAACCGACAGGGGCAATAAAAGTTATTGAGTTTTGCCGCTGGTTTTTCCAATCTACGTGAAGATATTCAACAACGGCGATCTATTAACATCCGTTTGGTCATTCAACAAAATTTTTTGAGAATTATATCTGTTAATTTCAAGTGATTCTAATAGTGTTAATCTTGATCCTTTACTCTCGATATGGATAATTTCGTAATTGTCGTTGAAATTATGACCAAATTCTCTTAAATGGTCGGCGTATGTTGAATGTGGACCATTTGATGTATAACTCTTCTGGTGTTCATGGATCCGTTTTTTAAATGATCTGCCGGTTTGACCAATGTAGACCAATGGGCAATCATCACAAGTAAGCTTGTAGACACCCGATTTATCATCTTTGTTTGATTTATCTTTGTTATTTTTAATGTATTTATCAGCTTTCAGAACCTCTAACAACTTAGATAAAATAATGAATTTGAGAAAATATTATGTGAATTCAATAATTCCAAAGCGCTGGCAATCGTTGAAGAAACTTTTTTCTCTGGTAATACTGGAAATATTTCATGTATTTAAACATGGTTGGGAGATTCAGTTATGCAATTTTCTTTTACAGAAATCAGGCAACGAGTGTTGAAATTTTACTGAAAAATAATGGAAAGAATAGTTCGTTACTTTGTGATAGTTCATTCGAAAAAGGAATAAAAGTACTCGAATAATCCGACAGAAAAACATCTAAACGAACAGACGGGCCTATGGAATTCCCCACTTTTCAAAATTCTCAAGAAATAAGCCTACAGAAGACATTTAAATACCTTTTTGCACAACTTGAAATACTCCAGTATGATAATGTAGTGGTGCTACGAAACTTGTGCCAGAGTTAAAACGTAAAAGAACTAACTCTATTTACAAAGTTAAAAAAGAGTAAATAAAAAATGAATTTGTGGGAATAGGACAAATGAATGCTCATTTGGAAAGTTTACGTCTCAAGTTGAAGACGAGGAATAATATAATTCAAAAATTAGCTGGTACATCCTGGGGTGCCGATGCTACCACTCTTCGTACGGCTGCTTTAGCCTTGGTTTTTTCTGCAGCTGAATACTGCTGTTCTGTTTGGTTGAATAGTTCCCATGTCCATCAAATTGATGGGCAACTCAATATTTCTATGAGGATTATAACTGGAACCAATAAATCTACTCCATTAGCTTGGTTACCAGTTCTTTCTAACATAATACCTCCTCATAATCCGTAGACAGATTGCTGTCATGAAGTCTTGGGATAAATTTCATTCTTTTCCAAATTCATTTCCTATTATGAGTTATATGCCAGATACAAGACTGGCTAGATTGAAATCTCGAAAGCCTCTATGGATAAATAATTTTCTTTATTCTAAAAAAATCATAAAGAACTTTGGAGTTCAGAATGGACTTCATAAGATTTTTTCTAGGAAAAATTGGTGTCTATTGAATCGTCTTAGGACAGGTCATGGACGTTGTAATAGTATGCTTTTCAAATGGAATGCCATTGATATCCCGAGATGAGAGTGTGGTCATGAAGAGCAAACTATTGACCAATTGGTCAATAATTGTTCAATATATAAATTTCCAGAGGGTTTTGAGGGTATTCATTCAGTATCTGAGTCATTTTTGAGATGGGTTGGTACCTTCAAAATAATTTGAATATATTAGTTGATTTTCCTTTTTCGTTTTTTTTTCTCCCTTCGTTTTTTTGTTTCAGATTATTTGAAAATGCTTTGTCAACCCCTTTGAAGAAAAGAAGAAAGAATTGTATTTGAAGAAGAAGATACCCTTCAATATATATATCAGCTTATTCTGTACACAAATCCAATATCCCTACACTTATACGGGGAGACAGAGTTTTTGCTGAGGTTTTTATCTGTGCTCTTGCATCATATGCAGAACTGTATGGTGCCCCGTTTAACATTCCTCTGCTTATACTAAGATTAGGAGCGGGGAATGGATCAATCTATTTGTTCGAATGATCTGTTCCTTGTTGCCTTTCATGACACATGCCATAATGTTTTGATTGGAAACAAATCTGTACGGCTCATTTTCGATATTATTCTTGGAGTAGATTAGGTAAACATAAATTAGCATTGACAACGTCTCTCAGAATTATTAGATATTTCACGAGAACCAAGAAAAAACTTGATAAACCTAAATCTTGGCCAACCGGGAAACATTATAAAATTGAATGGAGTATATGTGCGGGTTGTATATAAGAATATCCCATTTTTCTCCCACCGCCATCTACCTTACGACCACGCCTCCCAAATTCGACAGCTCCTACCCAGCCTACCCTCCAAGAAACCCCTAATAATCATCTTAAACAATCCCAACCGAACAGAACAATAAAACTAATCCAACTCCTTACGAAAACTCGGCTTCTTCCCCGACCGAACCTCCTTCGCCTGAACCATCGAGACCACCATCAAGTTTAATCAGAGTAACTGCGTGTAGTGCGGTCTCGGGATGGCGAACCTCGGCAGCATCCCGTCCGCCACGTCGATCCCCGGCTCTCGAAGAGGGTGTCGAAAATATAAGTTCTAATTTGTAATTTCCAAGTGCGTTAGTTAGCGTCTTCGACGGGGGGGCGCCGCGGGGCAAGTATCAAGAGGGCCGTTAGGCGGAAGTTGGAGAAAGTCGCCGTTTTGATTATTAAACGGAGCAGGGAGGTATCTGGAGGTTGGGGTCTTGGTAACCTTGATTGTGGGTATGGGGGGATCAAGAATTCTGTCTTCAAAAATCGAAAAAGAAGTATTTCGACCATTTCTGATTGTTCTGGAACAGTTCAAATGATCACTAAAGGGATTCTTTTCGAATTCGAATCGATAACAAGAATTAAAATGGGAGTGAAGTATTTGGACACCAAATGGTGAATTCGCCGGTTCCAACAAAATTCAGATTTTTTTCTAGAATAGCGAGAGCTCAGATTCCAAAACTTTCATTGAACTGAATAGACCTTGATATAGAGTAGAAGAAGTAGAAAATCATATTCATTTTCGAATCGAGGTATAAATTTGAGGTAAAAATGATTAAGTTGACGCAAATGGAAGTTGCAAAATGGTGGAGGAGTTGGTTCAGTTGAATTTTTATTTTTCTGGTAAACTTTGTTGGTACGCCGTCCCATCAAATTTTTGGTTTCTGATCGAGAGCATTTCAAGGTTTCATGATATTCTGTTCCAAGAAAGTTAAGGGAGTACAGGGTGTCCCAAATTCGATGATCACTGAGAGCATCTCGAGAACCATAAGGGTTAGAGAAAAACTGTTCAAGGCTCAAGGACTACCGATCTCTTTTTTCAAAATAATCAATTGCCAGCAAACAGATACCTGATATCTGAATTGGTTCTCGAGTTACAGGGCGTTTCTGAAAAATTCCTGTTTCAAATATTTCGTTTTTTTTGTAATTTCTATTACCTATACGCTGCTTGCATCTGATCTGGAAAATTATTCGCCGTTCAAGTGCTAGAGACAATAGTTTGTGTTTTTTCAATGAGACATCCTATATTTCTCATCATTGCTTCTTGTCGCAGATTCACCGAGTATCATCCTGTAACCGGTTTTTCGAAAATCTGATCCGTTTCAAAGATATTGAGTTTTTCGTCTTCACTTGAATTGGGACAGCCTGTATATGAAGATTTTTCTTTTATTTGGAGATATTTTATTTTTATTTTTTGTCTATTTTGTTTTTTTTAATAAACTGATCTTTTTGAATAAAAGAGATATCATAGAAGAATACGATATTCCCTGAAAATTTCGATTCTTTGAAATGAAAAACTTCATTTGTGAATAAATATATTTCGTCTAATTCAAAATTTAATTTGAATTGTGTAAAGTGAATAATTTTAATCAAATGATTATCATGAAAAATAGAAATCATCAGAACAGTTATTGTAGTTTTTTTTTTCAGAAGTCATTCGTATTAAAAGTTTTATTCGATTAATGATAGTTTTTCATAGAATACAAAATAAAATATCTCCAAATAAAAGAAGAATCTTTATACAGGGTGTCCCAGAAGTCCCGCACTTCTTTGAGGGGATCGAAAGTGAAAAATATTCTAAGCCCAAATATCCATGTTTGAAATTTTTTGATGAAGTAGTTAATCAGTAATTAATTATGAAAGTGACCAATCAGAAGCGCGCTAGAGAAGAATGAGTAAGAAGTTGGGGACGCGAGAGTGAGACGCCAGAGCTGCTGCCCGCTTTTCACGCAGTAAACCGAGACTGGCGTCTCACTTCCGCGTCCCCACTGCTTACTCAATCTTCTGTAGCGCGCTCCTGATTGGTCACTTTCATTAATTAATAACTAATGAACTACGTTATCAAAAAATTTCAAACATGGATATTTGGGCTTAGAATATTTTTCACTTTCGATCCCCTCAAGGAAGTGCGGGACTTCTGGGACACCCTGTATACTGGCTGTCCCAATTCAATTGGAGACAAAAAACTCAATATCTTTGAAACGGATCAGATTTTCGAAAAACTGGTTACAAGATGATAATCGGTGAATCTGCAGCTAAAAAGAAATGATGAAAAATATAGGGTGTCCCATTTAAAAAACACAAACTTTCCTCTCTAGCACTTGAACGGCGAATAATTTTTCAGAAACGCCCTGTAACTCGAGAACGAATTCAGATATCATGGTATCTGATTGCTGGCAATTGATTATTTAAAAAAAAAGAGATCGGGAGTCCTTGAACATTTTTTCTCTAACCCTTATGGTTCTCGAGATGCTCTCAGTGATCATCGAATTTGGGACACCCTGTACAGACATTTTGTCAACGTTTCAAAATTTGTCGATTCTTGTCCACCAAATGGGAAATTAAATGTTAAATATCTTTTTTTTGCTCTTGCGTCTGATGACTTTTTCAGTTTCAGGCAAGTTCTTGTCGTTTGCGTATCCAAAATGCTTTTCAAAAAGCAAATCACAGAGATAAAAAGCAAATAAGTCCAAGACATTAGAACGACCTGAAATAGAGGAGTTTTTGAACGAAGCTGCTGACAACGAGTTGATGAAAGTGGCTTTGATAATGGAAATAAGCAGTTCTTGAAGACGCCATGAATTGGTCAATTTGAAGATAGAAAATATTCAAGAAAAAGAGAAATATTTTCACGTAGATTTGCCGGACACTAAAAGCAAGAAATCGAGAAGTTTCACCATACTTGTAGATATATTTCCAGTCAACCCGATCGAGTTGTGTACAAAATTCATGTCTTTGAGACCAATGAATGCTAATTCTAGCAGCTTTTTTGTTTTTTACGAAAATAGGAGGTGTATCAGCCAGTTAAACCAATGAATTTAACAATTACTTCCAATTCGAATAAACCGTTAGCGTTTTCCTTTAATTTCAATATCATTGTGAATTCTGCTTGTCATAACGTACGAGGATATATTGAAAAATCCTTAGCCTTCTGTAGAACCAAACAAAATTTCAATGTCAAAATATTTTATTACTCAACATAATCTCCTCCTAATTGAATTCATTTATTACAGCGATTCTGCAACGTCTCTAGACCTTTCAAAAAAAATGTTTCTTCTTGTTCTGCAAACCAGTCCTCCACAGCTTTTATTACCTCCTCGTTGGAAGAAAATTTACGACCTTTTAAACTTTTTTTCAGTTGAGGAAAGAGATGATAGTTGGAAGGAGCCAAATCTGGTGAATAAGGGAGGTGTTCTAGTAATTATTACCATAAATCACGAATTTTTGCATGGCAATATGAGATTTGTGTACTGGGGCGTTGTTCTGTAAAAACAAAATACCTTTGGATAGCTTTCCGCGTCTTTTCTCTTTAATTTTTTCCCAGTCGAATAGTAATCTCCAGTTATTGTTCTACCCTTATCCAAAAAATCAATCATGATTACTCCATGGCAATCCCAAAAAACTGAAGCAAGAACTTTTCCAGCAGATTTTTGGACACGAAACTTCTTAGGTCTTGGAGAACCAGAGTGTCGCAATTCCATCGATGATTGCTTCATTTCTGGATCGTACAAATGTACCCAAGTCTCATTAATACTAATAGTAACAACTCGGTTTAAGAACTCTACATCGTTTTCAAATCGAGCACAGATCGAACGCGATGCTTCTACCCTTGCAAGCTTTTGGTCAACATTCAAACATTTGGGGATCCATTTTGCATTTTCTCATGTCCAAATTGACGTGAATTATATGATGAATGCGGTCGTATGAAATCTTCAGTGGTTCAGCTATCCGTTTTAGCCCAATCCGACGGTCTGATAAATCATGTCATGAACTGCATCGATATTTTCGGGGACTGACACAGAAACTGGCCTGCCCGATCGGTCATCATCTTCAATGAAAAATCTACCTCTTTTGAAGCTTGCAGTCCAATTTTTCACGGTCGCATACGAAGGACATTGATCACCAAGGATATTGATCATATCTTCGTAAATCTGCTTACCTCTTAACCCTTTTGAATACAGGTAGTTGATGATGGCTCGATACTCCAATTTTTCTATTTTCACAATTTCGGTGGACATCTTTTTTTTAATCTATTGCGTAACTCTGGTTTACTTTTTTGACGTCGAACTCTACACTGACACTTCTAATAAGTAATTGTTCGTTTATATGGTATCGTAATATTTAGTTTATGCATGGAACTGGTCTAGGCTAGTAACTAGATATCAATAGATCCTCGTAATTTGAATTGATAGTTTTGTTGCTTCTGAAACGTTTATTAATGTGTATCACAATACAATAAACCAATGTATAGTTTTTGTCAATTTTTAGTCTCCGGAATTCGTACCAAAACGCATGGGAAATACTTTGACTTTTCGCCTCTAAAATCACACGATTTGCAGAGATCGACCGATGAGGATAACTACTCAATAGTATCTAGGGACTCTTCTGGTTAACTTTTTTTTAAATGACATCAATCATAATTATCATAAAAAGTTAAAACTCTTATTTCTGATCATGACATAACATCATCCACAAGTAAGTCAACATTTTTCTGTAAAACGAAAAACAACGCAACACACAACTTTCGACCTACATCCCACGCCTGTCTCTCATCCCGTTGCCATTCCAGATTAATCCCAATACGCCTCTAAAAATAACGACCGAGTGTTACGATTTCGCCCGCGCCCTCCGTCTCGCTCAGCCGAAGGAGAGCGGGAGAAAGATAAAGTCGAGGATGATTAAAATTATTATGCTTTTACCTCCTTATTCCCTCCTAAGTATTATTGTGTTATTTAAGGTGCTGCGTATGATTCAGCCTCGAGTTCTCCTCCTCCTCCTCCTCCCTGGATACCACGTCCTGTTTCTGGAGCGTAATCACGGCCTACCAGGATCAACTCCTCATTAAGGAGCGTTGTTTTATGGAACCGAAGAAGATTCCGTGGATCATTTCATATTTCTCGGTTCTGAAATGGAAGAAGAGGAATGTTTATGCGATGGCTCAACACGTTTGTTGTTTATTGTTATTGAAGACTCCAGAGAAGAATAATTACAGTTGCTAAAAATGCACTTTTCTCTCAAATTCATTCGAATATAACTAGTTCCTAAGAAATTTTCCAATTGAATCTTATACCATCTATACTTCACCTTACGTGAAAACAGGAGCTACTGGAGCATTCGTTCATTCACCTTGTAGGTAGATTCCCTTGTAGGTAGATTCAATTTTTTTTCAGTGCGAGAAAGCACTTGTTCCAGAAGTCGCGCACCTCATTGAGGGGATCGAAAGTGAAAAATATTCTGAGCCCAAAAATCCATGTTTGAAATTTTTCGAGAACGTAGTTGATAAGTAATTAATTAATGGAAGTGACCAATCAGGATCGCCCTACAGAAGAATAAGTAGGCAGTGGGGACGCGAGAGTGAGACGCCATAGCTGCTGCCGGCTTTTCACGCAGTAAACCGACACTCTCGCGTCCCCACTGACTACTTATTCTTCTGTAGGGCGATTCTGATTGGTCACTTTCATTAATTAATTACTAATTAAATACGTTATCAATAAATTTCAAACATGGATTTTTTGGGCTCAGAATATTTTTCACTTTCGATCCCCTCAATGAGGTGCGCGACTTCTGGGAAACCCTGTAGAATCAAAATCAAATCGTACAAACGAAATCAAAAAATCAAAACGAAATCAAAAAATCAAAACGAAATCAAATCATCAAAACAAAATCAATTTATCAAAGATTTGGTGATTTAAGGTGGGCGTTCAATGTAGTGTGTTTTTATTTCAAGTTGCATTTGAAAATTGTTTCACTTTGAAAACTGAAATTTTGTGGGTAAACTCAGAAAGGATTGGAGTTCTTGATGAAATAATTTTAGTCGATTTTATCCTGAAAGTTAATTTTTTTTTCAAAAATAGAAGAAAATGAGCCAACTCTGCTTCTGTTTTATTTCAACAGAAAGACCCATGAAAATAGTTCAACATCCGATTAAAAGTGAATCTACTGATAATTTCGTTCAGAAAAACAACTTGAAATACGGAATTGGCAGAGAATGGCCAAATCCAAATTCTGGCGGGAAAAAATTCCTGCTTTACCCACAAATTGACTTATTTCATAGTTCGGCGATTTTCGGATAGAGAGCGCCATTGTACATTTCATTCATAATCAGATAGATATTCATAGAACTTGATAGTGATAATGCATGTTCTATGGAGATATTCCATAAAATGGACGGTGGCGCCTCTATCGGCTGAGCTTTCCTACTCGCTGTAAACGCCGACCTTAACCAAAACAACGAAAAACCGAAAACTTGGGGTGATTTCAAAATAACACAGATTTCAGGGCTCTGGACTCTAACGGTTTGTGACGTTACATGTAGCTTTCTAACAATACTCAAATGAGCAAAGCATACGCAAAATTACTTGACTTTTCTCCTTCTGGCAGGTAATCCTAAGGATGATGAAAATATAAAAAAAAAACAACAAAAACATGTCACTAACCCCTTGTTTGCAGATTAACTTCACTTCCGGTCTTATCGTCGAGAAGTGATCTAAATAATTCTAGTTAATTTCTTTGACTTTTAACTCCCGGTTGAACACCTTATAGCGCTATTCCCAGAATAGAACTTTTTCGTCTCCGCTCGAGACCGTACTTGAATGAGAAAAAACTCCAGCTACTCTTAACTTCCAATTCAACACTTAAGCACGCTATTCCCCGAATAACACTTTATCCGTCTACGCTTAAGGCTTGTTCGAACGAGGCCAGCATTTAAGTCGAGTAGAGAGTCGATTCGCCCACTGACTACTCTACCACAGTATCAAAGACTCTTAAACAGTATAAGGTAGTAGGTACATCATCCTGTGACTCTACTCGACTGGATTGCTGGCGTTCGCACACGGGAAATTACAAAATCATTCGCTACTCGACTAATCTACTGGCCTAGTCCGAACAAGCCCTAAGGGCTTGTTCGGACTAGGCCAGTATTTTAGTCGAGTGGAGAGTCGATTCGCCCACTGACTACTCTACCACAGTATCAAAGACTCTCAAACAGTATAAGGTAGTAGGTACATCATCCTGTAACTCTACTCGACTGGATTGCTGGCGTTCGCACACGGGAAATTACAAAATCATTCGCTACTCGACTAATCTACTGGCCTAGTCCGAACAAGCCCTAAGGCCCTAAGGGCTTGTTCGGACTAGGCCAGTATTTTAGTCGAGTGGAGAGTCGATTCGCCCACTGACTACTCTACCACAGTATCAAAGACTCTCAAACAGTATAAGGTAGTAGGTACATCATCCTGTAACTCTACTCGACTGGATTGCTGGCGTTCGCACACGGGAAATTACAAAATCATTCGCTACTCGACTAATCTACTGGCCTAGTCCGAACAAGCCCTTAGAGACCGTACCTTCAAACACTGAAGTACCCTAAAACCGATCCCGATCCAACTGAGAACTTTCCCATTTAGGGCTTCTCCAGCTACTATCTCTTCTTCGTATTCCAAAGCAATTGAAGATTTCCTTTACCCACCTCCCGTGGGTGGATTCCAAAAGAATGACATAAACATCTGAGCTTTTTGGGCCAGTTGCAATTCGCACGATCTTAGACCCGAATTTCCTACAGCCATCGGCGCGCAAGCTACACAGGTCGTGACACACTGTTTCAGTTTCATGATGAAATTTGAGCCGACAATCATTAACTTGCATCGTTATCGCCTCGCCTACATCCGGTGCACTACCGATAAGCAACTAAGTAATTTTCGGATCAGGACTTTTTCAAAACAGAATGGTGGCTCAAAAAAATAATTCTTGATAAATTCCAGCGCCAAACTCCACGACGACGCCCATCCGAGAAAAACCAACAACACCTGCGTCCCCCCGCCATGAATCACCCCAATAACGGATTAAACACCGCCTCAACACATCCGATAAACAATGGATAATGACCATAATTCAACGCCATTGTTGAACTATCCCCCTTCGCGTCCCCCGCGCGCGCGGCAAACGTCTTGGCAGTCTTGCCAACTTTGTACAGCGACTTGAAGATTAACAGCGCGTAATCTTCGGCCAACTTTGCATGCATAAATATCCCTATATATCACTCGAAGGGAGGCGAGTGCCGCAAGAAACCCATATCTTTGATATTGTTTGGTGTAATAACGCGATGCGAAGATACCGGACCTTGGGCTTTATGTTCGGCGGTCCTTATGTCGGTAGGTGGGCACCCCGGCCACCTACCGGTGATTTTCTCGGGGGTTTCATAAACCGGGTCCTTTGTCTTAGTCACCGGCAGGGTTTAATTGTGTTTAGGGGATGAAGTATGGAATGACGAACGGAAGGAATCTGGCTGGGATCACCGAAAGAGGAGGAGAAAAAATTGTGAGACTCGTGGACGTCATAAGTGAGATTATAGAGGGACGAACTACGATTATCTTAAGCCGTTATTGTCCGATATATGATGCAGGGATCTACAATGCCCTAGACTCCTTGTTGCTCGCTCGATTCTATCACGCCTCAGAGGAACAGCCGCATGGATTTTCAGTGCCCTCACTTCATCGATGCGACGTTTAGAATCAAGTCACCCGCGCTCCACGTCTGCAGCAGCCTCCTACCTAGCTCCACTGATGAGTACGACGGTAGGAGCTAGAACGAAACCTGGAATGCCTCTTCAATTCAGAGATTCGTGGTACCTCACAATCATCCTCTACGAAAACTCACAATGATATTGAGATTAAGACGATCTGGATCTATTTTGCGAGAACAAAACCAACTAACTCATCCAAGGGTACATTTTGCATATTCGTTAGCCACAATACCATGTCCTCTGAAATCAATAAATGCGCCATAATCAACACCAAGAAGGGCGAAGTGAAATACTCGGAGGAAAAATTTCAAGATGTCACCAATAGAAACCTACAAAGATCTAGATTCTAGACATACCACAAATTCAACGAATTGATCTCAAGCGTTAGAAAACTAAGTCAATTGCGACTCTACTAACTATGGGTGCCACTGTGCCAGGTCATGGTGGTGTCGACAGAAATGAGCTTGCGAAAAGTGCTTCAAGGTTAACACCTTCTGGACCTGAGCCTTCCGGTGGTGTTGGAATAGAGTAATAGACCAATATGAGGCAGTCTAATAGCTCTATCGGGCTCTGAGATTCCGATGTACTTCCATTGGTTCTCTCTCCAACCTAAACCCATCACAGAGCCAATATCAGGTGAAGGGTTTTTAAATTGAAGGTGATATTTTGACATTCAGAGAAAAAAGGCCGTCGGGTCGGCTTGAATTCTTGTGTTAACTGATCTTTATAAGCCATAAGACCCAAATCTTACTGCCGTTTGTGGAATGCCTAATTCCAAAGAACGACGAGGAATGGAAGAACCTGGGTATTCTTCAACACTTTCGGCTACAGCAGCAATATTCTCGGCTGCTCTTGAACGTCGTGCACGAGTATTATTCATCACATCACTAGGTTACTTGTTCCAAAAGCTCAAATTTCTCCACCAATTTCTTTTTTGCGGTTCGACAAGGTGCTTCACGACGACCCAAAAATGTTCCAGTTTTACGAACCGTCTCTGCCAAATTTTCACCATTTTTATGGCGAGTTTTAATTTCAATGCGTTTTTGAAGCGTGTATCGTTTCTTTTTCATCAAAAGCTTAGTTTCTACTTGTAAAATGTCAAAAAATTACAGCTTCAAAAGTGACATCTACCAAAGCAGCGGGCTATTCAAAATAACACCTCTCATTTGAAATCCCTTCATAAAATATTCCGGTAAAACTCCCTATATTGTAAGTGCCCGCACCAGGTCAAGATTCTATTCGATGAATCGAATTCTCAGGTCGTTCTTTTCTTCCTGGTATCCCAAACATCAGGAGGTTTTCGTGATTGCATTCAGTATAGAGTCGTTGCCCCTGTGTCGTTTCTCCGAGGATGCCTTCTTCAAACAACGTGCTCTATGGACTCCTTACCCAGTAACATAACAGAATGTCTCGCTACTCGAAACCAAACCCAACGACACCATTACCATTGTACAATGTATGAACAACTCAACAACATGTATATTTCGTAGGTGAAATGAGAAGTGTGACCTAACGCGCTGTGAAGTCATCATCATTGTCATTTATGTTCATCAAAATTATGATGTTATTTAAACAAGTAAACATTTATAAGGAATAGATAACAATTGGCTTGGGGCATTCATGAAGAAGAGTCTAAGAGTCTATTGATTGTTAGTCAACCGTAATTGCCGGTAGAAACCAGTTCCAACTCAATGTGAGTTATCATCTGTTCAGTATGGTTAAGAAATACGAGGATACGAGTATATTGAAAAATTCTTAGCCTACTATAGAACCAAACAAAATTTCAATGTCAAAATATTTTATTACTCAACATATTCTCCTCTTTATTGAATACATTTATTACAGCGAACCTGCAACGTCTCTAGACCTTCCAAAAAAAAATGTTTCTTTTTGCTATGCAAACCAGTCCTCCACAGCTTTCATTACCTCCGCTCTGGAAGAAAATTTACCACCTTTTAAACTTTTTTTCAGTTGAGGAAAGAGATGATAGTCGGACGGAGCCAAATCTGGTGAATAAGGGGGGTCTTCTAGTACTTCTAACCCTAAATCACGAATTTTCTGCATGGCAACATGAGATTTGTATACTGGGACGTTGTCCTGTTAAAACAAAATACCTTTGGATAGCTTTCCGCGTCTTTTCTCTTGAATTTTTTCCCGTAGAGTGGTCCGTAATGTCGAATATTAATCTCCAGTTATTGTTCTACCATTATCCAGAAAATCAATCATGATTACTCCATGGCAATCCCAAAAAACTGAAGCAAGAACTTTTTCAGCAGATTATCGGACACGAAACTTCTTAGGTCTTGGAGAACCAGAGTGTCGCCATTCCATCGATTGTTGCTTTGTTTCTGGATCGTGGAAATGTATCCAAGTCTCATCCATAGTTACAATTCGGCTACATCCTGTTCAAATCGAGCACAGATCGAACGCGATGCTTCTACCCTTGCACGCTTTTGGTCAACATTCAAACATTTGGGGATCCTTTTTGCAGAAATTTTTCTCATGTCCAAATTGAAGTGATATATGATGAACGCGTTCGTATGAAATCTTCAGTGCTTCAGATATCCGTTTTAGCCCAATTCGACGGTCTGATAAAATCATGTCATGAACTGCATCGATATTTTCGGGGAGTGACACAGAAACTGGCCTTCCCGATCGGTCATCAGCTTCAATGGGAAATTTACCTCTTTTGAAGCTTGCAGTCCAATTTTTCATGGTCGCATACGAAGGACATTGATCACCAAGGGTATTAAGCATATCTTCATAAATCTGCTTACCTCTCAACTCTTTTAAATGAAGGTACTTGATGATGGCTCGATACTCCAAATTTTTCGATTTTTACAATTTCGGTGGACATCTTTTTTTTTAATTTATTGCGTAACTCTGGGTTACTTTTTTGACGTCGAACTCTACACTGACACTTCTAAAAAGCTATTGTTCGTTGATATGGTATCGCAATATTTTGTATATGCATGGAACTGGTCTAGGCTAACTAGATATCAATACATCATCGTAAACCCCTTTGTTGAGTCTGCATCTTATTATTCAGCATCCCTCAAAGGTATAACGATTGACCGAACCTACCCTAGCGGGGTACATCACACCATCGACTCAAACCGGTAGAAATTCATGTCCAGAACCAACCACCATCGCAATTTCAAACAATACAACCCTTCGACACAACCTGCAACACATGTAACACTTGCCAAACCAAATATTTGTCAACCGATAATTTCGAACGTCTGTTCCATATCGAAAATACACCCCTCATCTCGACCAATACGCATCGAAAATCAATATGGCGCACCCCAACAAGCTTCCTTATAATCCGAAATGAGGTCCCATTTATTAATGCCCGATCACCCTGTTCTAATGACTCTGGGGGTTTTGATGCAACGAAGTGCACCATCAGTCACAGAGTGTTTTGCGGTGTTCTCGCGAAGGGGGAGAGGGAGAGATTGGGGGGTTGTATCGATATCGATTGGGGGATGTATCGGAAGGTTATGACAGGGTCGTTATTTACGAATTTCGGCGAATTCGGTTATGATCAGAGTCTTAAATTCTGTGTGTGTATTCAACGTTCAACGTTAAGGTCGACGTTCAGAGCAATTGATATGATATACAGGATGGCCAAGAGATTGAAGTCAAAAAGGAAAAAAGAGGTCCCTCGTGTCATGGGCCATTCGAATCACCCCCATGTATGTTATGCTTTTTTTCACGGTTTTCGAGTTATGAATTTTTTTATGAACTTTGAGAATTTTCGACTTGACCATCTTACGAAAGATATTAAAAAAAAGTACAAGACTTCTCTGTGAAATTCTTTTTGTAACTTAATCTCCATGAATTGTACTTTTATACGTAAAATAACCAGATTCGTAACTTTGATAAAAATTATGGAAATGTTGGTCTCAAGTGAAAAAGTTACGTAAATTGGATTATGATCTGAATTTTCGAATCCAAATTAAAAATGTAAAAAGGCTAATTCAGGGTTTCTTAGTATGCTTAAAAACTGCGCTGAACAGTCAACTTTTAGAATCTTCGATAAAAAATGGTACTTAACAGTCTACTTTTGCTAGAATTAGCCTTCAAAGTCATCGAGGTGGAAAAAATCAAAGAACTAGACATTTACTACAAAATTATTTTTTGCCATTTTAAGATATTTCTGATCAAGTTATGATAGAAAATGCTGAAAATTAATGAAAATTAGCTTTAGATGTTGGTCAAGAAAAGTTCTAGATAAAAAAAAGAAAAAAGTATGGAAATAAATCACACATCATAATGTAAATAAAAAGAAAATTATTTATAAAATTTACAGTAGGTGTTCAAAGTGGCCACCTCCAGCCTCAATACACATTCTACACCTTCTTAGAAAATCTTCTTCGCATAAAACCTGCCCTGTTCTCTCTTAGGACACGTTCGGCTTCTCTTATCCTCAGTCGCAGCTCGTCTTCACTCGAACATTCTCGGGCGTAAGCAGTTGTGTTCTTTGTTACTGTGTCCTTACGCCACCTTAGGCACTGTTAATTTTTGACCCAACAGTGAGAATGATGGCCCCTACCGAGACTTAAAAATTTCTTTCCTAGCTCGGGATTGAACTTCGGACTTTTGGTCCTAATTCCAATGCTCTACCACTGAGCCAAGGGCACTCATAATTAGGAAAACTAATCCGATAGAGGCGCCAACGTGCATTTTATGATTGGGGATTCTGATATAGTCATAGAATTCTGACATTCCAGTGATGAGGAACATATCGTCATCCCCGTAATAAAATCGAAAAAAAAACACGTGCAACCACGCTCCAATCACGCTGCTCTTCGCATAATTCCTCTGGAGATCCGTCGGCCGCATAAATCCATTGCGATGTCCTGATATGTCAGCCCAACCCTGCTCTACCTGCTGTTCGGCTCTCCCCAGGTGAAGAACCATTTGAGCGCGCTTTTTTATGTTACAGATAAGTCCGATGAATATTTGAAACGCAATTCCGCCATTAATACAGCTTAGAATAATGAATCATGCGTCAAGTAGGAGAGAGAGGAGAAAAGTGTTTGGGGTCACTTTCTCGGACGATCGACTCCGCCGCTGGGGTGGAGAACAATGAATATGAAAAATGGGGCAGATTTGACACATATGAGTTTTTCTTTGAAGTGGCAATTTTACGGGGAGGGAAGCTCGAATGGGCTTGGTGGACTGGCTCGAATGTGTTTTATTCTGCACAGAGATCCTTTGGACAATGCTGATCAACAATTTACAACCAAAAATTGGATACGATCACAAGAGCGAGAGCTACGACGATTTGAGATTTTTATTTTTGAGAAAAATGACATTTCGCAGGTGAAAATCTAAACCATGATAGATAGAGCCTTGGAATATTCTTAATTGAATTCAGCGTCCCCGAAACCCTATATTTCGATACCAAACATGTCCATATGGTCATTCTTTGACATGATTTTTTTTTTCAATTTTTCATTTTCGAGTTTGGTTCGGACGCTCAGAGCATGCAGAGTTTAGGTGTTATGGGTAAGCAAAATGGATATTCTGAAAGATTCAAATGGGTTGAGCAACTTCACGATCGAATATCGACACTAGATTCCCCAGGGATTTTGTGTTGATGCCGAATATGGTGTTTTTGGGGGGTCTTACCCCTTACGTATTTTTCACCCAGAAAGTTGATATTTTCGAAATCAATTTTATTATGCTGGTAGATACTTGGGACAATGATGATTAACAATATACAAACCAAAAGTGGATACGACTAAAGGAGCGGGAGCTATGACGATTTAAAATTCGAAAAAATGCCATTTGACAGGTGAAAATCTAAACGATGATAGATGGAGCCTCGGAATATTTTCTATTGAATTCAGCGTTCCCGAAAACCTACAGTTTGATACCAAACTTGTCCATGTGGCCCCTCTTTGACATGAATTTTTGTAGTTTTTTGTTTTCAATTTTTCATTTTTGAGTTTTGTTCGGACGCTCAGAGCATGCAGAGTTAAGGTGTTATGGGTAAGCAAAATGGATATTCTGAAAGATTCGAATGGGTTGAGAAACTTCACGATCGAATATCAACACTAGATTCCCCAGGAATTTTGTGTTGATGCCGAATATGGTGTTTTTGGGGGGTCTTACCCCTTACGTATTTTTAACCCAAAAAGTTGGGATTTTCGAAATCGATTTTATTATGCTGGTAGATAGTTGGGACAATGATGATTAACAATATACGAACCAAAAGTGGAAACGACTACAGGAGCGGGAGCTATGACGATTTAAAATTCGAAAAAATGCCATTTGACAGGTGAAAATCTAAACTAAGATAGATGGAGCCTCGGAATATTCTTCATTGAATTCAGCGTCCCCAAAAACCTACAGTTTGATACCAAACTTGTCCATGTGGCCCTTCTTTGACATGAATTTTTGTAGTTTTGCGTTTTCAATTTTTCATTTTTGAGTTTTGTTCGGACGCTCAGAGCATGCAGAGTTTAGGTGTTATGGGTAAGCAAAATGGATATTCTGAAAGATTCGAATGGGTTGAGCAACTTCACGATCGAATATCAACACTAGATTCCCCAGGGATTTTGTGTTGATGCCGAATATGGTGTTTTTGGGGGGTCTTACCCCTTACGTATTTTTCACCCAAAAAGTTGTGATTTTCGAAATCGATTTTATTATGCTGGTAGATAGTTGGGACAATGATGATTAACAATATACGAACCAAAAGTGGAAACGACTACAGGAGCGGGAGCTATGACGATTTAAAATTCGAAAAAATGCCATTTGACAGGTGAAAATCTAAACTAAGATAGATGGAGCCTCGCAATATTCTTCATTGAATTCAGCGTCCCCAAAAACCTACAGTTTGATACCAAACTTGTCCATGTGGCCCTTCTTTGACATGAATTTTTGTGGTTTTGCGTTTTCAATTTTTCATTTTTGAGTTTTGTTCGGACGCTCAGAGCATGCAGAGTTTAGGTGTTATGGGTAAGCAAAATGGATATTCTGAAAGATTCAAATGGGTTGAGAAACTTCACGATCGAATATCAACACTAGATTCCCCAGGGATTTTGTGTTGATGCCGAATATGGTGTTTTTGGGGGGTCTTACCCCTTACGTATTTTTAACCCAAAAAGTTGGGATTTTCGAAATCGATTTTATTATGCTGGTAGATAGTTGGGATAATGATGATTAACAATTTACGAACCAAAAGTGGATACGACCACAGGAACGGGAGCTATGACGATTTAAAATTCGAAAAAATGTCATTTGACAGGTGAAAATCTAAACTATGATAGATGGAGCCTCGGAATATTTTTCATTGAATTCAGCGTCCCCAAAAACCTACAGGTTGATACCAAACTTGTCCATATGGCCCTTCTTTGACATGAATTTTTGTAGTTTTGCGTTTTCAATTTTTCATTTTTGAGTTTTGTTCGGACGCTCAGAGCATGCAGAGTTTAGGTGTTATGGGTAAGCAAAATGGATATTCTGAAAGATTCGAATGGGTTGAGCAACTTCACGATCGAATATCAACACTAGATTCCCCAGGATTTTGTGTTGATGCCGAATATGGTGTTTTTGGGGGGTCTTACCCCTTACGTATTTTTCACCCAGAAAGTTGATATTTTCGAAATCAATTTTATTATGCTGGTAGATACTTGGGACAATGATGATTAACAATATACAAACCAAAAGTGGATACGACTAAAGGAGCGGGAGCTATGACGATTTAAAATTCGAAAAAATGCCATTTGACAGGTGAAAATCTAAACGATGATAGATGGAGCCTCGGAATATTTTCTATTGAATTCAGCGTTCCCGAAAACCTACAGTTTGATACCAAACTTGTCCATGTGGCCCCTCTTTGACATGAATTTTTGTAGTTTTTTGTTTTCAATTTTTCATTTTTGAGTTCTGTTCGGACGCTCAGAGCATGCAGAGTTTAGGTGTTATGGGTAAGCAAAATGGATATTCTGAAAGATTCGAATGGGTTGAGAAACTTCATGATCGAATATCAACACTAGATTCCCCAGGGATTTGGTGTTGATGACGAATATGGTGTTTTTGGGGGGTCTTACCCCTTACGTATTTTTCACCCAAAAAGTTGTGATTTTCGAAATCGATTTTATTATGCTGGTAGATAGTTGGGACAATGATGATTAACAATATACAAACCAAAAGTGGATACGACCACAGGAGCGGGAGCTATGACGATTTAAAATTCGAAAAAATGCCATTTGACAGGTGAAAATCTAAACTAAGATAGATGGAGCCTCGGAATATTCTTCATTGAATTCAGCGTCCCCAAAAACCTACAGTTTGATACCAAACTTGTCCATGTGGCCCTTCTTTGACATGAATTTTTGTAGTTTTGCGTTTTCAATTTTTCATTTTTGAGTTTTGTTCGGACGCTCAGAGCATGCAGAGTTTAGGTGTTATGGGTAAGCAAAATGGATATTCTGAAAGATTCGAATGGGTTGAGCAACTTCACGATCGAATATCAACACTAGATTCCCCAGGATTTTGTGTTGATGCCGAATATGGTGTTTTTGGGGGGTCTTACCCCTTACGTATTTTTCACCCAAAAAGTTGGGATTTTCGAAATCGATTTTATTACGCTGGTAGATAGTTGGGACAATGTTGATTAACAATATACGAACCAAAAGTGGATACGACCACAGGAGCGTGAGCTATGACGATTTAAAATTCGAAAAAATGCCATTTGACAGGTGAAAATCTAAACTATGATATATGAAGCCTCGGAATATTCTTTATTTAATTCAGCGTCCCCGAAAACCTACAATTTGGTACCAAACTTGTCCATGTGGCCCTTCTTTGACATGAATTTTTGTAGTTTTTTGTTTTCAATTTTTCATTTTTGAGTTTTGTTCGGACGCTCAGAGCATGCAGAGTTTAGGTGTTATGGGTCAAAAAAATGGATATTCTAAAAGGATCGAATGGGTTGAGCAACTTCACGATCGAATATCGACACTAGATTCCCCAGGGATTTTGTGTTGATGCCGAATATGGTGTTTTTGAAGGGTCTTACCCCTTACGTATTTTTCACCCAAAAAGTTGGGATTTTCGAAATCGATTTTATTATGCTGGTAGATAGTTGGGACAATGATGATTAACAATATACGAACCAAAAGTGGATACGACCACAGGAGCGGGAGCTATGACGATTTGAAATTCGAAAAAATGCCATTTGACAGGTCAAGATCTAAACTATGATAGATGGAGCCTTGGATTATTTTTTATTGAATTCAGCTTCCCCGAAAACCTACAGTTTGATACCAAACTTTTCCATGTGGCCCTTCTTTGACATGAATTTTTGTAGTTTTTTTATTTCAATTTTTCATTTTTGAGTTTTGTTCGGAGGCTCAGAGCATGCAGAGTTTAGGTGTTATGGGTAAGCAAAATGGATATTCTGAAAGATTCGAATGGGTTGAGAAACTTCACGATCGATTATCAACAATAGATTCCCCAGGGATTTTGTGTTGATGCCGAATATGGTGTTTTTGGGGGGTCTTACCCCTTACGTATTTTTCACCCAAAAAGTTGGGATTTTCGAAATCGATTTTATTATGCTGGTAGATAGTTGGGATAATGATGATTAACAATAGACCAACCAAAAGTGGATACGACCACAGAAGCGGGAGCTATGACGATTTAAAATACGAAAAAATGCCATTTGACAGGTGAAAACCTAGACTGAGATAGATGGAGCCTCGGAATATTTCTCATTGAATTCAGCGTCCCCAAAAACCTACAGTTTGATACCAAACTTGTCCATGTGGCCCTTCTTTGACATGAATTTTTGTAGTTTTGCGTTTTCAATTTTTCATTTTTATGTTTTGTTCGGACGCTCAGAGCATGCAGAGTTTAGGTGTTATGGGTAAGCAAAATGGATATTCTGAAAGATTCGAATGGGTTGAGCAACTTCACGATCGAATATCAACACTAGATTCCCCAGGGATTTTGTGTTGATGCCGAATATGGTGTTTTTGGGGGGTCTTACCCCTTACGTATTTTTCACCCAAAAAGTTGGGATTTTCGAAATCGATTTTATTATGCTGGTAGATAGTTGGCACAATGATGATTAACAATATACGAACCAAAAGTGGATACGACGACAGGAGCGGAAGAAGCTATGACGATTTAAAATTCGAAAAAATGCCATTTGACAGGTGAAAATCTAAACTGTGAAAGATGGAGCTTCGGAATATTTTTCATTGAGTTCAGCGTCCCCGAAAACCTACAGTTTGATACCAACCTTGTCCATGTGGCCCTTCTTTGACATGAATTTTTGTAGATTTTTGTTTTCAATTTTACATTTTTGAGTTTTGTTCGGACCGGACGCTCAGAGAATGCAGAGTTTAGGTGTTATGGGTAAGCAAAATGGATATTCTGAAAGATTCAAATGGGTTGAGCAACTTCACGATCGAATATCAACACTAGATTCCCCAGGGATTTTGTGTTGATGCCGAATATGGTGTTTTTGGGGGGTCTTACCCCTTACGTATTTTTCACCCAAAAAGTTGGGATTTTCGAAATCGATTTTATTATGCTGGTAGATAGGTGGGACAATGATGATTAACAATATACGAACCAAAATTCGATACGACCACAGGAGCGGGAGCTATGACGATTTAAAATTCGAAAAAATGCCATTTGACAGGTGAAAATCTAAACTATGATAGATGGAGCCTCGAAATATTTCTTATTGAATTCAGCGTCCCCAAAAACCTACAGTTTGATACCAAACTTGTCCATGTGGCCCTTCTTTGACATGAATTTTTGTAGTTTTTTGTTTTCAATTTTTCATTTTTGAGTTTTGTTCGGACGCTCAGAGCATGCAGAGTTTAGGTGTTATGGGTAAGCAAAATCGATATTCTGAAAGATTCGAATGGGTTGAGAAACTTCACGATCGATTATCAACAATAGATTCCCCAGGGATTTTGTGTTGATGCCGAATATGGTGTTTTTGGGGGGTCTATAACCCCTTACGTATTTTTCACCCAAAAAGTTGTGATTTTCGAAACCGATATTATTATGCTGGTAGATACTTGGGACAATGATGATTAACAATATACGAACCAAAAGTCGATACGACCACAGGAGCGGGAGCTATGACGATTTAGAATTCGAAAAATGCCATTTGACAGGTGAAAATCTAAACGATGATAGATGGAGCCTCGGAATATTTTTTATTGAATGCAGCGTCCCCGAAAACCTACAGTTTGATACCAAACTTGTTCATGTGGCCCTTCTTTGACATGAATTTTTGTAGTTTTTTGTTTTCAATTTTTCATTTTCGAGTTTTCTTCGGACGCTTCGAGCATGCAGAATTAAGGTGTTATGAGTCAGCAAATGGATATTCTGAAAGATTCGAATGGGTTGAGGAACTTCACGATCGAATATCAACACTAGATTCCCCAGAGATTTTGTGTTGATGCCGAATATGGTGTTTTTGGGGGGTCTAACCCCTTTCGTATTTTCAACCAAAAAGTTGGGATTTTCGAAATCGATTTCATTATGCTGGTAGAGAGTTGGGACAATGATGATTAACAATACACGAAAGAATCGTCGATAAGATAAGGAGTGCGGGAGCTATGATTATTTTAAATTTGAGATTTTTATAAAAGATGCCATTTGACTGGTGAAAATCTGAACGATAATACATAGCAACTTGAATTATTTTTTATTGAATTCAGCATCCTAGAAAACCTGCAAATTGGTACTTATCTTGACCAAATAAATCTTCTTTGCGTATAATCGAGTTCGAAGCTACAAATCACCTGAAAGAATTTCGTTCTCATTACTCTTCAATAGATCACCACAGAAACACCTACAACGAATGCTGATGGCTATCTTATTCACATCATAAAGTAAAGAACAATTTCTTCCTGCCAGCATCGTCGACAAACTATGGGCCTTGGTGCCAACAAGCCTTCAGCTTCAGAAGAACAAGGACAAATTCGAGTTGACAACAAAACTAAGTGAACTGAACAATCCTGCAAGGTGGGACATAAATTATCGACTCGCTCCTGTCAGGTAGATTATATCATACATCCCGCAGGAAAAATTAATACCAAACACCCTACTCATCGTCCCCCCTCAGGTCCTCCCCATCAACCTAATAAATGTTTCTATTTCGAACCACTAAATCTCACTTATATCTCAAAACGTCCTGGAACGACGAAACATACCGTCCGCGCCCATTAGCCCATCTCCCCCCTCTGCCCCCCCCCACATCTAAACCGAAGGCAGGCACCACCTCCGTCATTTTTCATGATAAACCGCCGAATTCCTGTTGACAATCAGCACAAACGTCCCCGAAGCGCGGCGAATGAAAAAAAGGGCAGATTTTCGCACTAAATCACCGACGAAGTAATTACGGACAACGGTGATTCCTGCGAGATATGGCCCCGCGCGTTTTAATATACTGATTACGTGACGTGATCACTCTATATTAAAATTAAAAACTGGGCGGAGGTTGCCGAATTACCCGACTTTCCATGTGCGAATTTTCCCCACGTGTGCGGGCGTAAATCATCGTTACCGGGCGGCGGGAAGGGCGGATGCATGTCGGAGCTAGGTGGCCTTGTGTCCGGCATTGAAGTCGTTGCCTGTGACGTATCGGGTTTGGTTTTTCCGAAGATTCAGGGTAAAACTTGGGAAAGCAGCGTTTTATCCAATTTATAATTAAGTAGAACCTTCCGGGGAAGACAACTCAACACTTGTTATAGGATAACTTATCGCTCAATTGTCTGACCTTCTGAATAAGTCATAAGCGGGCTGTATACTCACAGCGCGAACATACGCGAACGCCGCGAACTAGGTGTCACGTTCGCGCTTCGCGGCCCTCACTGATCAAAGTCGATATTTTGTACCATGACAAAGCTTTCGCGGCATATCTACGCGAAATACGTACGCTCCAAAATCATAGCCCTCTGCAGTAACGACTGAATGTCAGTTCAGTGACTTTTTCATCTCTCAATATTAATGATTCATGTAGCAATGGAATAGAATAAGAATTTCTCGAGTATTATCAGAGCGAAACAATTACATAGCTGACTTAACAGGTCAAAAGTCTTCAAAAAACAGCAAGGACACCGCGAAAAAAGTGTCGAAGATAAATTTTAACGTGAAGCCTTGGCCATGTTCATGGCAAGATTTTTCAGAGTGATTTCTGCCATGAGTGTCGGGCGCCCTTTAGATCTCTCGAAACAAGAAAAATTGAAATGGAGCTATATAATACTCCAAAAAAATGTCACCTTGATGTATACTGTACCTTAAGACTTTGTCTAGTTTTGTTTGAGACAATGTAGAGCATGCTAAAACACATCTTCCACAAAAAAAATTTTTTCGAACACGCTCATCTCTGGGAAATATGAACGTTTTAAATTGAAGAAAAATCGTTGCTGGGCCATTTTTCCTCGAACACGCTCATCTCTGGAAAATATGAAGGTTTCAATTTGAAGGAATCCCAAAAAATTTGGAGAGTGGTATCTTGTAGAGCATGCAAAAACACATCTTCCACAAAAATTTTTTTTTCGAACACGCTCGTCTCTGGAAAATATGAAGGTTTTAATTTGAAGGAAAACCGTTGCTGGGTCATTTTTCGGATTTCTCAAGTCCCAGACGGCATCCCAAAGAAATTGGAAAGTGGTATCTTGTAGAGCATGCAAAAACACATCTTCCACAAAAAAATTTTCTCGAACACGCTCATCTCTGGAAAATATGGAGGTTTCCGGATCATTTTGCGGAATTCCCAAGCCCTGACGGCATCCCAAAAAATTTGGAAAGTGGTATCTTGTAGAGAATCTGAAAACACATCTTCAACAAAAAAATTTTTTCCGAACACGCTCATCTCTGGAAAATATGAAGGTTTTAATGTACCTACGATTCTTCTGAAAATTAGTGGAATTCCAATACAATTCAATTGGATTTCCTCTGAAGCTTTCTTTGAGCAAAATGACGTGCGGGACAATGAAGTCGACTGAACCTCATTAAAAATTGTCTGTTCTCTTCAAATACACTGCGCAAAAAAATTAACGCACATTATGGAAATCTCAAATTTATTCTACAACTGAAGGTGTTCTCAATGATGATTATTTTCATCAGAATTATGCATGCACTTTAAACGTCTTCTTCAATACAGATGTTTCCTCCCAGAAGGAATAAAAAAAGATGATATTATCAGATTTTGAATGTATTGGCTCCATTTCAAAATCAGTTGTTCTCGATCAATTCTAGTGATCAATAGTTTTTCTTTCGTTTGATTTTTACACTCGATCGCTATGCAACGCGAAACACGCAATTTGACCCAAGATGAATGTGCCCAAGCGGTAGTTTTGCGAGAAGAAGGGTGGACATACACAAGAATTGCAGAAAGGTTTGGAGTTTCCCATACAAGTGTGTCCAGAATGTTGCAGCGATTCAGGCAGACAGGTATGAATGTCCGAAGACCAGTACAGGGTATACCACGGGTAACAACTACCACTCAAGAACGTTACTTGAGAGTTTCTTCGTTGAGACAACGGTTTGCAACCGCTCGCCTCCCTCAAAATCAGCTTGAGCAAACTCATGAGGTGCAAATTAGCACTCAGACAATAAGAAATCGCCTCAGAGAATATGATGTAAGGCCTCGTGTCGCGGCAAGAGGCCCAGCTCTTACCCCAGCCCATCGAAGGGCGCGTTTGGATTTTGCGAGAGAGCATATCCATTGGGAAGAGGCCGATTGGGAAAGAGTTCTCTTCACAGATGAGTCTAGATTCTGCCTCTACCATTGTGATCGACGTTCCCTTGTATACAGACGTCCACATGAAAGATATGCTCAGTGCAATTTCCTGAATACTACTGGTTTCGGGGGAGGATCGATTATGGTATGGGGTGGAATATCTAGTGCTCGTTGATAATGGAGCTATGAATGCTGATAAGTATATAAGGAACATTCTTGAAGAGCATGTAGTGCCATTTGCCCCATACATTGGTGAAAATTTCATTTTCATGGACGATAATGCTAGACCCCATCGTGCGCGCATCGTTCAGGAGTACCTTGAAGAGGTTGAAGTCTCTCGAATGGAATGGCCAGCAAGAAGTCCAGATCTCAATTCGATTGAGCAGGTTCGGGACAACCTCAATAGAAGACTGAGAAGTTCAGAAAATCATCCAGCTACTCTTAATGACTTACGAATCCAACTCGGAGAAATCTGGGAAGGATTAGATCAGAACATTTTAAGATCACTCATTTTGAGTATGAACCGTCGTTGCCGAGCTGTTATTAACGCAAGGGGTGGAAATACCAAGTATTAAATCACTTATCAGCATTTCAGTATTTTGAAAATTGTTCGTTTCTCTTCTTTCACATAAGATTCGGTGAAATCCTGAATTTTTCTTTCATTTAATGTGTCTTGTTTCGTTCAAAACCTTCCCGAGAGAACATAAAAAATAAGTTATGAAGTCAATGTAGGGTTAACTTCCATTAAAATTGAGATTTTCAGAATGTGCGTTAATTTTTTTGCGCATTGTATCTCGAACAAATCCCGAAATTTTAATATACAGGGTGTCGAATCTCAGCTTGGAAGAAGTCCCATATTTTACAAGTACGGATCTGGAATTTTTGGGAAATTCAAAAGTAAATCGATGGACCTGTTGAAGTGAATCATACGTTGCAAATATCAACCGACTATACTGGTTGGTTCAAAAGTTATGGGGAATTGAAATTTTTATTGAATACATAAACCAGCCTGTATCTCGGTTATGGATATGATTATCATATATCGGTTTTTTGGAATGGCCTAGCGTAGCTCTAGCTCAGGTTACTGTATGTTAATTTACCTATGAAACACCCTGTATATTCGTTGATTTCGGATGTGGAAGCTGATTAACCAAAGAAAAAGATCAATAAATCATAAAGACAACATTCGGTAAAACTCAAATTAAAAATTTTTCACCACCACGACTCCGGTCGCGAAAAAGCAAAAACACTTGGCATAGTAATCAAATTCCTTCATCTCTTTCAACCCCCCAAACCCCCAACGCCTCAAGACCGATAACTCCACGTGCGAAATACTTTCGAACGTCCCAAGTCGACGCACATGAATATTCACAACTTCCGAACCGCAAGGGTCTTGTGTTACCAATCAAGATTCACATTCATTAAACTTCTAATTCGGCCACAGCGCCCTGTTTGTCTAATAACCGTCCCCCTCAGCCCCGTCCGCCGAAATTTCTCACATATAAGAACACAAGCAAGTAAAGTAATGTTTATCTTAGGAGGCATTGAGTTTCCTTCCTACATAAATCTTAGTGGGCTAAGAAAGGGAGTGTATAGCACCACCGCCGCCATCCCTCGGGTTCATAGCGAAGGGTCATTGTAAACTGATGAGGGTGTAAATAAAGCCCAGGCCCCCTCCCGCCCCCCTTTTTACAGCGGGGGTGTTCGTCTTAGCCAACCCTTTACGTTCTACTAAAGTCCTTTCGTTTAATCGACGACGTCGTCCAAGAAACCCTTGATTAAATTTACAGTCGGAGGCTGGGTTCCGTAACGCCGAATATGGTGAGTCAAGATCATCGGGTTATTATGGCTCCTTATCAGCGAAGTTGCCACTATCTGGAGAGATATACAGGGCTCTGAGGTTTACGATCTGGTCGTTTCGAATGTTTCTACATAAGGAATTGTTAACGGGTTTCTGGAGGATGCGTTTGGGAATGTCCGCGGATGCCTGAAGACGATTCCGAGTACAGAATTACGCTATCGTGTTCGGTTGTTGAGATGGGATTACAGAGGTGTCGAATGGAGTTATAAGCTTCATTTCTGGGGCAGTGGGAAGATTTCGCAGATATGGCAACGTTTTTATTCGAATAAATGGTTTCTGTCACTTTTTTCATCGAGTCGAAATTTTTTTATGAACCACTGGAAGCTTTGACTTCTAACAGCTTCATGAAGTGGTTATTGAAGATCTTCTGAAATCTTAAAACTTAGTTGCTTATCGGTAGTGCACAGGATACAGGCGAGACGATAATGCAGCAAATTATTGATTATCGTGTCAAGTTTTCTCATGAAACTCAGACGGTGTCAGAAGAATCGTCCCACGTTCTGTGTGGCTTGGATATGCTAACGACAGAGGAAAATTCGAGGCTAGTTATAGTTATAGTGAAAAGGGGTTACAGTCCACTGCGACCTTAAGGTCTATTGTGTCCCCTAAAAGAGCTGTGTCATCGCGCCTCCTACAGCTCGCCCTCCAGTTCCAGAGATTTGATGAAATCCAGTATCCGGGACGGCTTCAAGGAGGATAACTCCCCACTTTTACAAGTTTCTTGTCCAAAGCTATCTTTCCTTTGGTTTGCAATCGCATAGCATTCCGTAGGAATAGGAGTTTCTCCCTCCTCCCCACAGAATCTAAACTCATCAGTGTCCGATAAACCCATTCTCAACAGATGCTTCTTTAGGCGACAATGTCCTACGAGAAAGCCAGTGAGTAGGTGAAGTTGGTTTTTACTGAGATCCAGATATTTTTTGGATCTAGAAGTTCCGGAGGAACTTTTCGGAGTGATCCATCCCTGGGAGATTCCGCCAGAGATTTTCTCTTTCGGTTTTCTCCTTCAGCATAAACTCCTTCTTATAGGTGCATTTTCCTATACCACAGAAGGGTTCTAGGCCAGTGAGTGGCGTTTGTGCGCCATTTCTGGCCAGTGTATTGGCCTCTTCGTTTCCTACGATTCCCGAATGACCGGGAACCCAGATTAAAAAGACCTTTTTCTTCTTGCCTACCTCATTGAGTTTGTTTCGGTACACCCAAATCAGCTTTGAGTCAATGACGTAGGAGCTCAGTGCTTTAATAGCAGCTTGACTATCTGTATGAATAGCTATATTGTACTTCTGATAGTTTCTTCCTAGATTTATATCTGGACATCTTCCGATTGCAAGTATTTCCGTTTGAAGGACACTTGTACAGGAGCCTAACGATAGTGCACACTTACACTTGGTACTTGTCCCGTAAATCCCAGCGCCAGCTCCTGTAGCGGTTTTAGAACCATCTGTATACCATTTCATTGTATTTTCTTTGAGATTATAGATGGTGTATTCCCTATCCCGATCCTCTCTTTTGCTTAGCATTGTACTGAAGTTCTTCTCAGTGCTTACTTTCTTGATCATTACATCACTAGGAAGGTTTGCAGATGAGGTGTAGTCATTCAGAGAGGACCAAACTCTCTGAAACCTGACTCTGTCATTGCCTGCTCCTTCTTTATATACGCTGAGGATGGCCTCATGGGCTACCCTATCAATCACTAGATGTGAAGTCTGTGATGATCTCGAGCGCCCTGGTTGGACACGTTCTCATAGTTCCCGTGATGCACACACAGGCAAGCCTTTGTACTTTGTCGAGCATTTTCCTCGTACTCACCTGACTTGCCTTAGCAAACCAGGCTACTGCCCCATATGTGACTATAGGTCTTACAATCATGACGTACATCTATCGCAGTATTTTTGGGTTACAGCCCCAATTCCTGCCGCATAGACGCCTGCACGCCATCAGAGCTCTTGTAGGTCTGCCAGTAGCGTTATCAACATGCTTATTCCACAGAAGTTTGTTATCTAGTGTTATTCCTAGGTATTTGACTTCAGACCCCCACTCCAACATATTTCCGTTTAATGCTAGCGTTTTAAATTCGAGGCTAAGAAAGTGAGCATTGCAACTGGCCCAAAAAGCACAGACTATTATGTCATCCTTTCGGAGGTGGGAAAAGGAAATCTTTAATTGCTTTGGAGAACGAAGAAGAGGCAGTAGCTGGAGAAGCCTTAAACGGGAAGGTTCTGAGTTGACTCGGGATCGGTTTTAGAGTACTTCAGTGTTTGAAGGTACGGTCTCAAAGCGGAGACGGCAAAAGTGCTATTCGGGGAATAGCGGAGTTAATGTATTGAAATCAGAATTCAAGAGTAGCTGAAGAAGTTTTAAACAGATGGCCAGGGGCAACAAAGGACAACGAATGGGTGCCAGGGCATTGTGGGTAATGAGAAAGCTGATGAACTTGCTAAAAGTGCATCAAAGGTTGAATCCCCTGGACCTGAATCCTTCTGTGGCCTTGGAAAGGATCACTTTAGGGCAGCGTTAAATCAATGGGAGATGTAAGGCATGACACTCCTCTGGAGAAAGTCTCCAGGACTAAGACAAGCGCAGAGATTTGTAGAGTTCTCGCCTACTTGCTCCTTCTCTTAATCAGAATACACATTTTCTGCAACAATACAGAAGCAGCAAAACTAAGGGTCACTATGCAATTCAGAGTCACTTAGAGATGACCAGAGGCAATGAATTGAGTCTCTTATAGGTGCCAATGCACTGTGCCATTGAGGGTATTGAGAAGGCTTATGAACTTGCTAAAAGTGCATCACAGGTTAAACCCCTTGGACCTGAATTCCTCCTATGGCCTTGGAAAGGACCACTTCAAAGCAGCGGTACAGCTAATGACATCGTTATCCAAGTGACAATATCTTTGAAGATCTCCAAGACAAGAACCGAATGTATTGTTATGATGTCTGTATGTTATCAAAGATCTTAGGAAAACCCCTGAGTCCTAGCATGGAGTTTTTCGTAGCTGCAGGATGAGACAATACAAGAGCATGGACATTTGTTAAGCTTCCATTAGAGCAATGCTTCTTGAAACTATATCTTCATTACACTGAACCAATGCTGGTCCACAGCTGGAGGCTAAAGAGTTGCTTGACAAGGCTTATCAACTTGCTGGAAGAGAATCAAAGGTTGAAACTCTTGGGCTTGTATCCTTCTGTGGTCTTGGAAAGGACCACTTTAGGGCAACGTTATAGCAATGGCATTACTGCTAGTTGCAGTGATATTTCATGATCTGAATATTTGATGATGTGTGAGAGAGCGAGAGAGAAGGAGGGAGATCATGTAGTTTATTCGCCATCAACGATGGGTTCTTCAGCCCATGGTGTTATATTTTCTTGATTTTTTGTTTTTCATTTCCTTTCATAAACCACGTTTCTGTATAAATCAGTTGTTCAAACTAACGTATAACCAGAAAAATTTACTCTTTCCTTCTACCTACTATTCATCCTTGTAAATGTGATGCCATCAACACACGTTTGCATTTCTCCAACCCGGCTCGTATCGACACGTCCCCTGCGAAGATTAGGGCCTGATAAATTAAAGCAACTTCGGCCAAATTAAAGTGAAGGCAACACTATCGTTCAAGAACAGACAGGCGAAAGCTTCCTCGTTATTGGCTCCTTTCGGTGTTCCCCTAAAGAGTCCTGAAGGATAAGAAAACGCCAGGCTGATCTTGGCTCAGATATTCCCGAATTAATCCGGATTATTATTCCAAGAAGTCCGTTCGCGAACTGTCTGTGTATAGAGTTTAAGAAATTTGCATCTTAACGACGGCTGATGTAATTAAATGTATGACACCGTTACCGAAGTGACTTGGCGCTATCGCCTATAGATCGAGAGGTTCTTTGCTTCCGGCAGGGTCGGATCTGGAGGAGATGGGATCGCAGCCAGCCACCTGAAAAGGATTGCTTTTAAACTAATAGATATCGCAAACTACTCAGAAAACTGCGTGATCCAATAAAACGAGTTAGGCATCACCACGAAAAATGAAGATGGAATATGAACATACTGATTCTCTAAATGAAGACAAATTATTATTTGAACCAGAATCGTTATGGCTCGGTTAGCCCTCCAGGGACTGTGACCACGTGACCAGCCAGCTCTGGACGCTTGCATACCATGTGCTCTGCGTTTTCAGTCCAGGAATGTTTCTCCAGAGGGTTCTTCTGATCCAACTCCCATTTTTGGACCGCTGCCTTATATTGGTCTTCTCTTCTTCAAGCCTTCTGAAAGGCTCAGGTCCAGCAGGTGTTAACCATGATGGACTTTTCGCAAGTTCATCGAGTTTTATCTTCAACGCCAAAATGCCCTGGCAACCATAAGAGAGTCACTTTAATGCCTCTGGCCAGTTGTTTCATGGTGTTACGACATCCCCAGGTGAAGATAGATCTCTGGCAGTGTCACTCCAGGGACCTTGGCGTGGCCTGGCTGCAAGTGGTGATGTAGATATGCGCCCCTTCGAAGTTCATTTTAGGGAAAATATAAATAAGTAGGGTCAGCATATCCTGGTGCATTGCAACGCCATTAAAACCCAAATTCCAACGTTTTTCCACTTAGAGGTATTTCACTTTGTGATGGACCTACTCTCAGAAGACTAGAGTCAAGTCTGTTAGCTTCAACATGTGTTCGATCTTGAAGAGTTGGCTTCAAGTAGGCTAGAAATCATTTGACCCGAGCATGTTCTTCTTCTCTGGAATGTTCAGATCAGGCTGGAAGGGCAGCATGACTTAATGGCTTTACAGCTAAATCAAATGATCTTCAGTGTGTTTCCATCGAACAAAACTTCCATTCTCGGGTGTCAAGTAGGACTATATTTCTACCAAGTGCTTCTACTTGAAAGAATTAGACAGAAAACTATTGATGAGCTAGTAATCAACATTCGAATCGAACCACAGAGATATTCCAGAAAGAAATTCACTTTCCAATCTGCTAATGGCCTCGATATTCAGTTGACATAATCTTCGAAGATCCCCTAGACAAGAACTAAATGCATTGTAATGATATGATTATGTTATCAAAGAGGATAGGAGATCGATAGTCATCAGAACATCAATGCAGAATGTACCAGAAAAATGAGTTATTACAAGGAGGATATATGTCACTCCTGGGTCCAAGCATGATGTTCTTCATAGCTGCAGTATGAGACAATAATAATAATAATAATAATTGTTGTTGACAACAGAAGATAAGGGATGCACACCTCTGAACCTACAACACAGAGAAATGACGTACGATATCACTACCAGAAGCGAAGATAGAAGTATATGGCGAGAACAAGCTCTGCACGGCAAATTTCCCAAACACCTTGAGAGAAAATGTCCATAAATTTGCTTCTTTGTCGTTGTTGAATGCGGCACAATTGTATCCTGAAACTGAGGGATTTCTGACGGCTATCCAAGATCGAGTTACAAGAACTCGAACTACGAGAAACACTGTTTGAAGCTTAACGTGGAGGTCAAATGCAGGAAGTGTGATGCAGTTAGCGAGTCTATTGAACATATAATCGCCGGTTGTCGAGTTCTTGCCGACAACGCATATCTGGGCCTACACAACCAAGTGGGAAAAATTGTACACCAGCAGATAGCTCTTAGGCATGGTTTTTTGGATACTTGTCCACCATATTATAAGTATCAACCTGCAGCAGTGTTGGAAACGGACGCTGCGGTTCTCTATAGGAACAGACCCATAACAGTAGATAGAACAGTGGACTACGATAGACCGGACCTTGCGTTCATTGAGAAGGATCAGAGGTATTGGGTGATAATTATTGATGTGGCAGTTCCATTGACTCATAATCGGAAGAACGGAGTCCGAAAAACTAACGAAGTACGAGAACTTGGCGATAGAACTGAAGAATATGTGGCAATTGTCGAAAGTCACGATTATACCATTGGTGATTTCGAATTATCGAATTATCCCAAAGGATCGCAAGATATGCACAACAGGCTGTAGCTTTTCAAACCTGTCACATTCCTGAACTAGTGGGGGAGGAACTGAAATGTTTATTCACTGGTACATAGAAGTAATACCAGCTCAAAGCTGAGACCGGGAGGTAACACCTTACAAACATTCGAACAATAAATACAACTATTCAAACAATAGAGGGGCCATAGTACAAACCTGTCAAAACCAAAGGAAAAACAACAGCAAACCTAATGTATGTGTGAAAAATTCTGTACCTGTGTAGGGTTCCATTTGAAACATTTCTAAAGCTTCCATTCGACCATTGCCACGAGCAAACTAATTTTTTTATTACACATGCTGATCCACAGCATGTGGCTGAAAAGTTGCTGGTCCAGCAGTGAGAAACCTCTTGAACTGGCTTCTAACCTTCTTGAAAGCTTGACCAAAACTTTTGCGTCCCAAATTATCACCATTTATAAGTAACAAAATGTAATTTGTCAGCCAGAGACTTGGAAGTTAAGAATGAAACTCATACATCATAACCTAATCCATCTTCTCTCAATATTCCCGATCCAGCCCTGCGTCAGTGCGTGCCCAGGCATGTAACAGGCGAAAGGGTGAAAAACATGCAAACTCAAAGTATGCCCGGTGAAAAGCTGGGGGATAAGGCAGAATGAAGGTGTTTGAATAGCGCCAGTTTTGATAATAAAATGTAGCTGCCTGAATATATCGGCGCGTTATTTCGCCAACTTCAAATTCGAGATTTCGATGGAAATGAACGTTATCTGTGAGAAGCCGAAACGGTTATTTTATGTAAAGTGGTTTCTATGCTTTACGCTGCTTCGAAGCGTTTTCGTAGAAAGGAGAACTGTAGGCGCTGCAGGTCTTCCACAATCGTACGAGAGAAAAATGAAATTTTCTTCGGGATATTTGGAAACACATTGCTGCGCAAAAAAATTAACGCACATTAAGGAAATCTCAAATTTATTCATATCATATCAGATTTTGAATATATTGGCTCCATTCTAAAATCAGTTGTTCTCGATCAATTCTAGTGATCAATAGTTTTTCTTTCGTTTGATTTTCTACACTCGATCGCTATGCTACGCGAAACACGCAATTTGACCCAAGAGGAATGTGCCCAAGCGGTAGTTTTGCGAGAAGAAGGGTGGACATACACAAGAATTGCAGAAAGGTTTGGAGTTTCCCATACAAGTGTGTCCAGAATGTTGCAGCGATTCAGGGAGACAGGTATGAATGTCCGAGGACCAGGACAGGGTAGACCACGGGTAACAACTGCCATTCAAGAACGTTACTTGAGAGTTTCTTCGTTGTGACAACGGTTTGCAACCGCTCGCCTCCTTCAAAATCAGCTTGAGCAAACTCATGAGGTGCAAATTAGCACTCAGACAATAAGAAATCGCCTCAGAGAATATGATTTAAGGCCTCGTGTCGCGGCAAGAGGCCCAGCTCTTACCCCAGCCCATCGAAGGGAGCGTTTGGATTTTGCGAGAGAGCATATCCATTGGGAAGAGGCCGATTGGGAAACAGTTCTCTTCACAGATAAGTCTAGATTCTGCCTCTACCATTGTGATCGACGTTCCCTTGTATACAGACGTCCACATGAAAGATATGCTCAGTGCAATTTCCTGAATACTACTGGTTTCGGGGGAGGATCGATTATGGTATGGGGTGGAATATCTTTGACTGCTCGCACAGACCTAGTGGTCGTTGATAATGGAGCTATAAATGCTGATAAGTATGTAAGGAACATTCTTGAAGAGCATGTCGTGCCATTTGCCCCATAGATTGGTGAAAATTTCATTTTTATGGACGATAATGCCAGACCCCATCGTGCGCGCATCGTTCAGGAGTACCTTGAAGAGGTTGAAGTCTCTCGAATGGAATGGCCAGCAAGAAGTCCAGATCTCAATCCGATTGAGCAGGTTTGGGACAACCTCAATAGAAGGCTGAGAAGTTCAGAAAATCATCCAGCTACTCTTAATGACTTAGGAATCCAACTCGGAGAAATCTGGGAAGGATTAGATCAGAACATTTTAAGATCACTCATTTTGAGTATGAACCGTCGTTGCCGAGCTGTAATTAACGCAAGGGGTGGAAATACCAAGTATCAAATCACTTATCAGCATTTTAGTATTTTGAAAATTGTTCATTTCTCTTCTTTAACTTATGATTCGGTGAAATCCGGAATTTTTCTTCCATTTAATGTGTCTTGTATCGTTCAAAACCTTTCCGAGAGGTCATAAAAAATAAGTTATAAAGTCAATGTAGAGTTAACTTCATTAAAGTTGAGATTTTCAGAATGTGCTTTAATTTTTTCGCGCAGTGTATGTCTGAAAATTAGAGCTCAAAGTAGGAAAACCAGATGCTGGTTCGCTGGTTGTATAGAGCTTCGGAGGAATTTGATTCCCATGATTAGTGTCAAAAAATGACAGCTTCAAAAGAAACACCACATTAGATACCAATCGAATGATCAATGTACAAATAAAAAAAAGGTCATTGAATGGCGAAAACCCGCTAGGAATTCGAAACTGGCCAAATTCACGACCATAAGGGCCATACTAGAGCTCACATAATGCCCTAACAGTCACACCCTAGCAAAATAAGCTCGCAAACCCGTGAAAAGCTGAATAATTTGATGGCCATAATTCTTCAGTTGTGCAAACATCTCCAAATAATGTTTGCGTATATTACGTGTAATACGTAGAGATGTACGCGAACAAGCGTAAAGTTTCGAAGTGTTATTAGGAGCCACCTCAGCAAATGACGATGGTCCTTGTAATTAGCACGTCCATCTGAATTAAGACATATAGAGGAAATGTATCATTGTTTTACCTCGCGTTGTTCGTCGTCTCATGAATTGTGCACACTTTGAATTACGAAGACGTATGGGGTCTGGGTAACACTTTCAGCGGTTTTTGGTTCAAAAGAAGGGTTTGCACGTTGCTTTGATAATGATAAGCAGGGATGTATGAACGTTTGGACTGTCGTTCTAGATCTAGAGAAAAAGATGATTATACGGATTTGAATGAAGGAACAGCACATTATCGATAAGTTTATCAGGGACTACTATCTGATACTAAATAATCAGTGGCGATGTTTCTATCTAAACAATATCCTCTTGGAATCCTCTTGGACACTACATGGTTAATATTACGTTAATTCACTGAAATCTCCACATTATCATCACGAGATCGAAAATAAAATAATCACTTTCCCCTTCTATAACAACATAGCTCTAGAAATTATTCAATCATTTCACGCCATTTACATCACGTCGGTTATCGCTATACGCATGCGTCGTTAATATGACTGACGTTTGAGACACAGAACAACAATATAAGGTTTAAGATGGGTCGATTCATAGATATAGATCATACAATTTCACTTGTGTTATACCATTGTTTAAAGAGAAAATCAACAATCTGGCTTCGTCTCCTCAGAAGCTCTGTGGAATATCATAGGAGATGGGTTAGGTTAGGTCATTGAATCAGATCCTGAGTAAGGCATAGACCTTGAATAATGGAGTTAGGTGAGGTTATTAAAAAACAATTTTTTATGAGATACGAGTATTTTCGGATATCGAGGAAAATATGAACAAGTTATTAGTGTTTTCAAACTAATCTTCGGGAAATTCGAGGAAGGAACTTATTTTGGTGGAAGAAATATGGCTTCTCAATTGCAGAAATAATAAAAACTAAGTGTTTCTGTGAAGAAATATCGTGTTTGTAACATTCTTATTCAAATAAGGCTAGTAGGTACTTGAGAATTTCCTAAATGTATCAACTCAATTGCAATCGAGAAATATGAAATTTGAGGTCTTCGCAGAGAATCGTATCAGGCACGTATTTGGTCCATTTTTTTTCAAATGGATAGGTATATCTTTTGAACAGAGGAAAATGGAAAAGTGGAAAATGGTTCGAGTGCCTATTTGACGTTTTTGGAGGACTGGACATATTTGAAATCTGAAAATTGGGATTAGGATATTGTTCGTAATTCTCTACAGACCCAAAATATTTTCAGAGCGAGAGCACTTCCGGTTATACAGGAAGTGGAAATAAATTTGCACGAAAAAAAATTTTTTTTTTCATTATTTTTGTTTCTGATATAATTGAGTATCCAATGCTGAATACATTCCTGTTGAAACCGTTGAATTCATTCGAATAGTTTTCAAAATATCGAGAAAAAAAACCTGAAAAAAGTCGAATATTCATAGCCAGTAGTATGTTCATTTGTAAACCGTTCTCACAACGTCAAAGTAGTAGAATGTGGAAAGGTCATGCATCTTTTGAATTTCATGAATATCATCACAGGGTGTTTCCAATTTTGTGTCAAAAACTGTGATCGAAAATCGGCCATAACTTCTGTTTTTCAAATTAGAACCCTATTTTTTTATTATTGCGTTGGATTCTGCGAAGAAAACTAATGATAGCACTCACAGATGCTTTTGCTCCTAAATTCAGTAATTCCCGAGTTATTTGAGCTTTTCTGGATTCATGTTGTACGTAGAATCAAATTCATCTAATCTTTTACTTGAGAATATTCTTAACCATAGAAGATGAATAAGTGGCAGGTCGTATTTTAAGTTTTATCTTTACTTCTCGCATGGGCGTAGCCAGCTATGGGCAGGGGGGGGCAGCTGCCCCCCCCTGAAAGAAAAAATGAATTAAATTTGACTGTTTTTTTATCCCTAAATTTTCACATTTTGAAAGACCATGGAGGATGACCATGGTTTGCCCCCCCCTGTATAGATTTTGCCCCCCCCTGTTATAAATCCTGGCTACGCCCTTGACTTCTCGATTTTATTCAATGGTTTCATAAAAATATTCATCGTATATGTTGCATGAGAATATTCTGAGACGATAAAAGATAAATGATCCCATTAATAATTCACAAGTGACAGGTCTAATTATTAGTTTTTACTATATGGTTTCATGAGAATATTCATCGAATCTGTTTAGATTCGATGAATTTGACTCTACGTACAACATGAATCGGGAAAAGCTCAAATAACTCGGGAATTACTGAATTTAGGAGCAAGAGCATCTGAGAGTGCTATCATTATTTTTCTCCGCAGAATCCAACGCAATAATAAAAAAAATTGGGTTCTAATTTGAAAAACATAAGTTATGGCCGATTTTCGATCACAGTTTTTGACACAAAATTTGAAACACCCTGTGATGATATTCATGAAATTCAAAAGATGCATGACCTTTCCATATTCTTCTACTTTGACGTTGTGAAAACGGTTAACACTCAGGATGTTCAGAATGAGAAAAATGAACATGATACTGACTATGAATATTCGACTATTTTTCAGGTTTTTTTTCGATATTTTGAAAACCATTCGAATGAACACAATGGTTTTAACAGAATTGTATTTAGCATTGAATACTCATCATATCAGAAACGAAAATATTGAAAAAAAATTGTTTGAGCTAATTTATTTTCACTCCCTGTATAACCGAAAGTGCTCAGGCTCTGAAAATATTTTAGGTCTGTAGAGAATTTCGAACAATATCATACTCCCACTTTTCAGATTTCAATTAAGTCCAGTTCTCCAGAAACGTCTAATAGGCACTCGAACTTGGGACACCCTGTATGTGTACAAGTCAAAGTCTAACGCTGTATAGGTATTCTTCCTGTGCGGCTCCCATGGTCGGCCGAATGTAGGCTCAGTGGCCCATTGTTCAAACAGCATTAATATGAAACTAGAGAGACTCAGACCCGAAGGCAGGCCGTCAAGAATGCCGCGAGTCATATACCTCAATTACACTCAGCCACTTCCACTGCTACTCGCGCTGCCAGAAATATTTCCCGGAATACTTCTGCGGCAGTATGGAAAGGAAGTGAGTATTTACACTCAGCTCAAACATTTCTCTCGCGATCAAGTTTTGGCAATGGCGGACGACAGAATTGCACCTGATCCAGACTTCAGAAGAGGTCTGAATGTAGCCCTGAGTGACTTTTTTCTCACTTTAATTCCTCAATTCCAAGCATCCTTCCAACCATCGTGCACTTTGTGCTTAAGTTTATGGTTTTCAGAAGAATCCCATATCACTCTTTCACTCTCAAGGTATTCTAGAAATGATATTATTTTTTCGGTGCTCCACTCCGTCGACATTTTACGCAACAATTAACGACTTTTAATCAATCAATACGACAACGTACGCAATGCTCGCACGACAGTAACTGGGCAGAATGTGATCACTCCCTGCCACTCGCGCTGCCGGTCCTTTGACTGCCGCCCGAAAAACCGCTAATTCAGGGAGTGACCGGCAGCGCGAGTAGCAGCACGAGTGGCAGCAGAAGTGAGGTGATTACATTCTCACCCAGCTCATTTCCCTGCTCACTTCCCTGCTTCCTACCGTGGAAGTGGGCTGAGTGTAATTGACGGGATAGAGATGGAAGGTCTAGGGCAAATTGCATATGTAGTAGTATCACATATGGAGAAATGTTTTACTCTTTTTCCGAAGTGGAAGATATCTCGAAGAAAACAAAACTAAAGCCTTCCTCCCAATTCGCTCTCCAATCCCGGAAAACATCATCGGCGCGAAACCGACGGAACAAATATAAAATACCAAACTTCGCCCGTAAAAGTTTAAGGGTCTTATTGTGTTCGAAATGTGCCGTAATAACGCACAGGTTTTAATGCGGAATACTCTCGGCTTATTCGCGCCACCGTTAGGATTTGACAACTTCGGGCCCTGGGACTTAATCTAACAGATAAAATTTAATTCGTCTTCTCGTCCTCGCCGGCGCGAAATGTCCCGGTGGGACACTCGAGATTTTCGCGGGACCCTTCAGGAAAGCGTAAATGTGCGTGGGAGGGAGGTGTATCGCGGTTCGTGCGGTTTCTTGGGGCCGGATATCCGCCTAGATTGAGATGGGTCGGGTTCTTTCTATGAGAAGAAAGCATGGATAATATTCTCAACAAACTGTGAAGTTCTGAGCACAGTGGCCAAAGGGATCGGCCCATTCAATACATGAACTGCAAAGGAATCCTATTTTGACGATTGCAGTTTACTATCCTGAGGACCTGAGCGCCTGAATCAGTTGGTCCAGTTAGGAAACTATAGAATTCAGTAAAACATTTTCTTAAGGGTCTACGACCCCCAAAAAAAGGGAGTCAGAAACGATTTATTGATGAAGGGATGTATGAGTGTATAAAGATAAAAATAATAAAAAAATATTTTATAAGTATTAAATGAATGAAAAGGATATTCTATTCCCCATCATTTTAGGTAATTTTTCAACATTTGCACCATCAAAACGAACAAATATTTTTGTGTTTTTTCATTTCAGTATTGAAGTCAATAATTTAGTTAATAATAATAATAATAATAATAATAAATTCACCGATAATTCACCAATAAAACCGCACGGGTGTGGTTTGGTTTCTGCCACGCCACATGGGGGGTGACGTCCCCACGGCCCGAGTTACCTGGGCCACCAAGGGTAAATGGTGGCAAACCCATGAACGAGAAGTGGAAACCGATATCATGGCAGATAATCGAGATGCCACTCCACCTGCTGGCTCGACCACCGTGAGGAGGACTGCCCGCAGGGGAGCTCGCAACGCACGTATCCAGTGGAGCCGCGAAATGAATATTGAAGTAATGCGAGCTTTTCATTACGTGAACGCCTGCGAGGACAAACCACTTCCTGGATGGAGAAGATAAATCTTCAAGGGATCGAATTATCCCAGAAGATCGCGGGATGTGCACAGCAGGCTGTGGATTTGCGAACCTATCACATCGTGCGGAAAATTCTGAACTAGTGGGAGGAACTGAAATGTTTTTTCACTGGTTCATAAAAGAATTACCAGCTCAAGCTGAGAACGGGAGACCGATGAAGAATAATAATAATTAATAATTAAATAATTTAACGCACGGGTGTGGTTTGGTTTCTGCCATGCCACATGGGGGGTGACGTCCCCACGGCCCGAGTTACCTGGGTCACCAAGGGTGAATGGTGGCAAACCCATGAACGAGAAGTGGAAACCGATATCATGGCAGAAGATCGAGATGCCACTCCACCTGCTGGCTCGACCACCGTGAGGAGGTCTGCCCGCAGGGGAGCTCGCAACGCACGTATCCAGTGGAGCCGCGAAATGAATATTGAAGTAATGCGAGCTTTTCATTACGTGAACGCCTGCGAGGACAAACCACTTCCTGGATGGAGAAGATAAATCTTCAAGGGATCGAATTATCCCAGAAGATCGCGGGATGTGCACAGCAGGCTGTGGATTTGCGAACCTATCACATCGTGCGGAAAATTCTGAACTAGTGGGAGGAACTGAAATGTTTTTTCACTGGTTCATAGAAGAATTACCAGCTCGAGCTGAGAACGGGAGACCGATGATGAAGGATAATAATAATAAAACCGCACGGGTGTGGTGGGGTTTCTGCCACGCCACATGGGGGGTGACGTCCCCACGGCCCGAGTCACCTGGGTCACCAAGGGTGGATGGTGGCAAACCCATGAACGAGAAGTGGAAACCGATATCATGGCAGAAGATCGAGATGCCACTCCACCTGCTGGCTCGACCACCGTGAGAAGGACTGCCCGCAGGGGAGCTCACAACGCACGTATCCAGTGGAGCCGCGAAATGAATATTGAAGTAATGCGAGCTTTTCATTACGTGGACAATTGCGAGGACAAACCACTTCCTGGATGGGGAAGAGAAATCTTCAAGGGATCGAATTATCCCAGAAGATCGCGGGATGTGCACAGCAGGCTGTGGATTTGCAAACCTATCACATCGTGCCGAAATTTCTGAACTAGTGGGAGGAACTGAAATGTTTTTTCACTGGTTAATAGAAGAATTACCAGCTCGAGCTGAGAACGGGAGACCGATGATGAAGGATAATAATAATAAAACCGCACGGGTGTGGTGGGGTTTCTGCCACGCCACATGGGGGGTGACGTCCCCACGGCCCGAGTCACCTGGGTCACCAAGGGTGAATGGTGGCAAACCCATGAACGAGAAGTGGAAACCGATATCATGGCAGAAGATCGAGATGCCACTCCACCTGCTGGCTCGACCACCGTGAGGAGGTCTGCCCGCAGGGGAGCTCGCAACGCACGTATCCAGTGGAGCCGCGAAATGAATATTGAAGTAATGCGAGCTTTTCATTACGTGAACAATTGCGAGGACAACCCACTTCCTGGATGGAGATACTCCCTCTGTACCGGGTACACCGGGAGGCATCTGGAATCGAATTATCCCAGAGGATCGCGGGATGTGCACAGCAGGCTGTGGATTTGCAAACCTATCACATCGTGCGGAAATTTCTGAACTAGTGGGAGGAACTGAAATGTTTTTTCACTGGTTCATAGAAGAATTACCAGCTCAAGCTGAGAACGGGAGACCGATGAAGAATAATAATAATAACTTTATTCAACCATAATTTGCATATTCAAATATCTATCTCCTTTTTCTTTCAAAATTTACCGTTTTTTTTGTAAATAATATTACAACAATGTGTTGTTTTCGCGAAATTTATTTCCTTGAATTTTTCTTTTCGAAATGATAAATATCCATTTTTACCAAAGACATTTTATCAAGGATTTTATTAGCCGTCGATTAGTGAAAATTAATTGTTTCTTACAATTGTGGATTCTTACATGGAATTGAATTTTTTTAAATGACACGCCCCGCAGGTATCTACTCCCAGATGACTGGTGAAGGAAAATAAGTGTATTATACCTACAGTCAGTGTGAGATCTAGTTCAGGATAGGATTTCTTGTTAATATTCCCTGCGCCCCAACATTTGTTCTATTAAGCTGAATAATCCAATAAAAAAAAATTAATGCACTGCACCGCCGTATACGTTTCCTATTTTGAAAGCTGAAGACTATTAATGTATAAAGTTAATTCTGTAACCTTATTTCTTGTTCTCTTGTATTGTTTACCGTTTTATGAAATAAAATATCGCCAACAACAATAAAATGACATTTCATAAGGGACGATTCCCTAAGACAATAAGGCTGAGAGTAATTTCTGAATTAATTTTCAGTTTATTTTTCTATAGGCTCTAATACTTTGCATAGTGAATGATATTACTGATTTATTTTCAAGTTGATTATTTTGGGTAGTGAAATTTATAATATACTGACAAAGAAACTGTTACACCCAGAAGGAGTTGTTTAAATTTTGAATTTCTTATGGTAGAACATGGATAGTATTGCTAGGAGTGAATGATTAAATTCGGAGAAAGGTTTTTTCATATGTAATACCACAAGAGATGGAATTTTGCCGGCAAAATTTCTCGATTGTAATATTATGAAAGTTTGTTGCTCGGAAACTTTGCGAATGGCATTTGTATCAAAATCAGCGAAATTTCCGAAAAGCAACAAACATGAATATTACAAGAGAGAAATTTTGCCAGTACGAACAGAAATCCAACCACTGTTATGAGAAATTGTCAAGAGTGGTTACCTCAACCGTCTCGAGAATCCAATATTTCAGCAGATAATGCTCGATCCCATGTTGCCAGAGTTAGTTTGAACTTTTTTGAAGCGACCCATGTGAATCTTTTGCCATGGCCGCCCAGATCCCCCGATCTTTCGCCATAGAGCATGTTTGGGACATCATGGGTAGAAGGCTTGGAAATTTACCCCAGCCCCCACGGACTTTGGCGGCTCTGACACGTGAAGTAAAGGTAGCTTGGGATAGTATCCCTTAAGAAGAAATAGACCATCTAATTGCATCAATGCAAAGACGTGTTGGGAAGTGTATAGATAATCGCGGTGGACAAACACATTTTCAACAAATGTTTTAAAAAAATTGTAAACTCTTTTCTCCAAATTTTATCATTCACACTTTGCAATACTATCTACTTTTCACAAAAAAAAATTAAAATTTTAACATCTCCTTCTGGGTGTTGCTCTTTCTTTGTCAGTTAGTATATTCAATCATAAGGTGCCCTTGGCTCAGTGGTAGAGCGTTGGAATTAGGACCCGAAGGTCCGAAGTTCGCTAGGAAGAAATTTTCTAGTCTCGGTAGGGGCCACCATTCTCACTGTTGGGTCAAAAATTAAGAGTGTGTGCCTAAGGTGGCGTAAGGACACAGTAACAAAGCCTACACAGAACACAACTGCTTACTCCGAACTCGGCACAAGATACAAGCTTCGAATCTTGTAGTTTCAGAGGGGTCTCCTCAGGAGACCTAGGAGAAGTCAGGATAAACAATATATCATATCATATCAAAATCAATATATCATAATATTGCTTCCGCATAAAAAAGGTATTCGTCAACTAGATAAGTGGTGTAATAAACATAATATGGAGAATAAATTGTAGAATAATTTCCTTAATAGTGTTTAATATACATGCAGCTCTCTTGGTGAGAAGAATGTGAAGAATATGAACACTGAAAGAATGGTACTCACGGTTGATGATGTTTGAGACATATATCTGCTGTTGGCTACGTGGTTTCCAACTAAGGTTGCTCTGTTGGTATTTGAAACTAACCTGCGCCTATACTGGTTCCTCATGATGGCGAATTGAATCACAAAGGAATTGTGCTGATTCTGGATTAGCTAAGTTCTTGAGAATTGTAGACCGCAGAGTGAATATCTTGGTCTTCTTTTTGCATCGAAATAGTCCATGCACAGTGGTATTCTGAAATTTATAAAATAACGAGATGTGAACGGTGCTCTAATACTTTGTTGTAACTATTAATGAATTTTATCAAATTATGCCGACGAACGTAGTGTGGACGAGCGATGAAAAGTCACTTCTCCTTTTCCTCACACGTTATACGTGTATCACATGGGCTGAAAGAGCCAGGGCCTAACACATAGATGGCGCTAGTTTTATTGCAGTCACCTTTTTTTCAGTTAATAGTAACCTTCAAAAGATAGCTGTTAAAATTTAATGACATTCTATTCATTAGTTTGTGAGTTATTGTGCTAAGAGTTTTTTTTTCCATTTTCATTTTCAAAAGAACGGATCAAAAACAATTTCGTGTTTTAATTTTACACTGCTTCTTGATGGGAAAAAATACCGTTCAAGCGAAGCAATGGCTTGAAAAGTGTTATGGGGACTCCGCTCCATCAGAAACAACAATAAAACGTTGGTTTGCTGACTTCAAACGTGGTCGTAGAGACACCGATGATGCAGAACGCAGTGGACGTCTAAATGAGGCGGTAACACCAGAAAACATCAAAAAAATCCACAAAATCGTTTTGAATCATCGAAAAGTGAAGTTGCGAGAGATGGCTGACATCGTAAAGACATCAAAATAACGTGTTGGCTTTATTATATTGCATGAGCATTTGAATATGAGAAAGCTCTGTTCAAAGTGGGTGCCGCGTTTGCTCACTGTTGTCCAAAACCAAGAACGTGTTGATGCTTCCGAGCAGTGTTTGGCCATGTTTAAACGTAACAAACCGGAATTTTTGCGTCGATATGTGTCAATGGATGAAACATGGATCCATCACTTCACTTCGGAATCAAAACGATCGTCATCTGAGTGGACAGCAAAGCGCCCGAAAGCACAACAATCGGCTGGAAAGGTTATGACCTCGGTATTTTGGGATGTGCGTGGTGTAATATTCATCGACTATCTTGAGAAAGGAAAGACCATCAACCGTGAATATTATATAGCGTTATTGGAGCGTTTGAAGGCCGAAATTGCAAAGAAACGATCGCATATTGCAAAGAAAAAAAATTTGTGTCACAAGTCAATCAAAAAAATGGAAAAACTACATGAATTGAATTTCGAATTGCTCCTGCATCCACCGTATTCGCCAGATTTGGCTCCCAGCGACTACTGGCGGTTCACAGACCCGAAAAAAATGCTTGCCGGTGAGAAAATTCGCACGAATGAAGAGGTTATCGCTGAAGCTGAGGCCTATTTTGAGGCAAAAGACAAATCGTTCTACAAAAGTGGTATTGAAATGTTAGAGCGGCGCTGGAATGATTGCGTTGCTCTTGATTGAGATTACGTTGATGAATACAGCTAATTTTGAACCAAAAAAACCGAGTTTTCTTTGTTAGGCCGGGACTTTTCAGCCCATGTGTTATGTGAGCGTTTAAAGGATCTTTGCAAAAAGTTTTTGATATGAATTCAGTAATACTGGGTGGTGTTTTTTCTATTCAACTTATTTTGTCTCCTGGATATTTCTGCACCCATAAATATCTACACTTTCAATCGATTCGAGCAAGGAAATCTCCAAGATTACCATACGAGCTCAGAACTGAGACCTCAGAAGACCCGCCGAAGACAAAGGCTCCCCTCCCTCCACCCTTCCCCTCGCCCAAATTGATTAAAGATCGGAAGATCGGGAGGCGGCGGAGGATCACAAAAGTAAGTTCGACGAAGCGATAAATTCACCGGATACTGTCCCCAAAGTCCGGCGTGGGACTCGGGGTCATCGAAATTGTCAATTAAACGGTTTTAACACTTGAACTAATGTTGACCCTCTAGATAAATTGCCCTGACCCTTAGGCGGACCGGTATCGGGGCTTAATTATATGAAATATCTGTGGTCTTGGCCTCCGCCCGAAGAAGGACGACGTCTCCTAATGGGGTAATGGATATCGTGATAGTTATGAAGTTATTAGTGTTGGTGTTAATGGGGCGATTCGATGGAGGGATGGGGGATGTAGGAGACTTGGGGATGGTATCGAGAAGTTTCGTTGTGTTCGATTCCTATCTCCCCACTGTTCCAAATGTAGAGAATCAACAACAATATTCTTGAATACACAGTCCTGCATTAGTTAAGTTAAGAATAGTTTCGATTGTTTTTCACCAATTTTTCAAATATGAGAAATCTGAGTGTTACGAGGATGTATTGATATCTAGTTAGCCTAGACCAGTTCCATGCATAAACAAAATATTGCGATACCATTGTTAAATCTATGTGTCCAGGAATGTCCTGTTGAGTTTGGGGCCTGTTTTATGGACCAAGGAAAGAAATGACTGTTTCAACCTTTCAATCTTTCTGACAACTACTACTGATAACTACAATTGTTTTATATAACTAGATTACTATGAACATTATCATATAGATCCAACATCCTCCGGCCTAAGGAAGTTGTGTATACTTTATAGTGTTCCTTCAAAATTCGACGATACTGCTTCAATCTCTGAACCCACTCCAAATACTCTCTCTTTCCCTCAACACTCCTAAATTTCACTTCTGAATCTTGCTGGTCGATTTCGTATATCTTCTCAGTGTAGCAATGGTGCTTTTGGTGTGTTTTGGACCTATGCCTTCTTTCTGCACCTTCATGTTGGAGCTTCTCCCGATGTTCATACCAATTTTTATTAGCCTCATACTTTGACCTAAACTGTTTATCATCAATTTCCTGGAAAATATCCTTGAAACGTCCATCATATTTCTTGAGGATAGTGCTTTTAGTGTTCGAACACTTTGGATAACCCTTTTCCAAGGCGACTTGGAATGATGAATGTGTAACAATTGATTCATCAGTATTGAACATTCCCATTGCAACACCAGGTCCCATATAAGTACTGACTTCATATTCGATTACCTCACCTACTTCAGGTGTGAATACCGTTTCCAACTTCTCTGCAAATTCAGGTGTGAATACCATTTCCAACTTCTCTGCTGATGGCACCACAAAAGCTTTATACTGATCATCATGAGCATGATGCCCAGTAATAATTGGTTTATTCCAACCTGTGACTAATGTAGATCTTCTGGAAGAAACATTTGGCAGTTCCTTTATTTCTTCTTCGATCTCGATAATTTCATTGCGTAATTATTCTTGCTCCTTGAATTCTTTTATTAATTCGTCTCTATTAAGTGGTTATTCCGACATCAAAATTTCTTCTATTTCATTATCAAGTTCGAAAATTCTTTTCGCCTTATCGTCAATTATTCTTTTCCATGTTCTACTCGTGTATTCATCCTTGGTCCCAGAACTGGAACGTACATCAGTAAATATCTTCTTAATTTCAGTTCTCAGCCCGTTTTAACTGCCAACGAAGCAACACAATCCTGGCAGGATCGCCAAATGTTAAATCTATGTGTCCAGGAATGTCCTGTTGAGTTTGGGGCCTGTTTTATGGACCAAGGAAAGAAATGACTGTTTCAACTATTTAATCTTTTTGACAACTACTAACAACTACAATTGTTTTATATAACTAGATTACTATGAATATTATCATATAGATCCAACAACCATATCAACGTACAATAACTTAATAGAAGTGTCGGTCTAAAGTTCGACGTCAAAAAAGTGAACCAGAGTTACGCAATAAATAAAAAACAAAAGATGTCCACCGAAATTGTGAAAATTGAAAAATTGGAGTATACAGCCATCATCAAGTACCTGTATTTAAAAGGGTTAAGAGATAAGCAGATTTACGAAGATATGCTTGATACCCTTGGTGATCAATGTCCTTCGTATGCGACCGTGAAAAATTGAACTGCAAGCTTCAAAATAGGTATATTTTCCATTGCAGATCGGGAAGGCCAGTTTCTGTGTTAGTCCCCGAAAATATCGATGCAGTTCATGACATGATTTTATCAGACCATAGAATTGGGCTGAAACGGATATCTGAAGCACTGAAGATTTCATACGAACGCGTTCATCATATAGTTCACGTCAATTTGGACATGAGAAAAATTTCTGCAAAATGGATCCCCGAATGTTTGAATGTTGACCAAAAGCGTAGGGTAGAAGCATCGCGTTCGATCTGTGCTCGATTTGAAAACGATGTAGACTTCTCAAACCGAATTGTTGCTATGGACAAGACTTGGGTATATTTATACGATCCAGAAACGAAGCAACAATCGATGGAATGGCGATACTCTGGTTCTCCAAGACGTTAAGAAGTTTCGTGTCCAAAAATATGCTGGAAAAGTTCTTGCTTCAGCTTTTTGGGATTGCCATGGAGTAATCATGATTGATTTTTTGGATAAGGGTAGAACAATAACTGGAGATTACTATTCGACATTACTGACCACTCTACAGAAAAAAATTAAAGAGAAAAGACGCGGCAAGCTATCCAAAGGTGTTTGATTTTCACAGGACAACGCCCCAGTACACAAATCTCATGCAAAAAATTCGTGATTTAGGGTTAGAATTACTAGAACAACCCCCCTTATTCCCCAGATTTGGCTTCGTCCGACTATCATCTCTTTCCTCAACTGAAAAAAAAATTAAAAGGACGTGAATTTTCTTCCAACGAGGAGGTAATAAAAGCTGTGGAGGACTGGTTTGCAGAGCAAGAAGAAACATTTTTTTTGAAAGGTCTAGAGACGCTGCAGGTTCGCTGTAATAAATGTATTCAATTAAGAGGAGAATATGTTGAGTAATAAAATATTTCGACATTGAAATTTTGTTTGGTTCTAAGGTAGGCCAAGAATTTTTCAATACATCCTCGTAACTCACTTATCTAGCTCATTTTTCACTAATTTCACAGTTGAAAGTGAAACTCAGTTCACTCGAAAAATTCAAAAAAATAAGCCCCCTGAAATATCAACCATAGCCTGACAGCGCCTTCGCATACTTTCGATAAGATTGCTGAGGTAGTCTTAATCAATTTCTCTCCAGAGTTGCAGTAAGATCCATCTGAGTTGTTGAGTGTTACGTAGAGATGGTTGATGAGAATCCAAGGCTCTTTGTAGCTGATCCCAAGCTTGTTCCAGTAAGAAAAGCGGAATACCATTCAATTGTCGTTCAAAAGCTGCTGGTGCACTATCACACAAGAACCTACTCAAAAGAACTCTATGGATGGACATATTCAGAAACAGATCTCGAGCAGGGGTGGTAGATAAGTTTTATGCGGTTGGAAGGTCTTGAAAGGCTTAAAGGCTATAAAAGAAGCTGGAACTCACAGATCGAGCCAATTACAAAGCACTGACCTCCAATGTCGTCACTTCAACGATGACCAAGTGAGTGACGAGGAAAACTCAATGAACTAGGCAAGAATAACAGGATCTTTTTATTCTTGATTCCTTGGTCACATCTTTCAGCGTATAGAAGTGCGAATGCATTTTCTGGTCCAGAACTTTTCTGTGGTATGGAAAAATGCACCAACTAAAAATGGCTGCAGAAGAATGAAGAAACCCAAAAGAAAATCAGTCATATCTTTCAGCGCATGACTGTCTTCAGATTCTCTCTATGGCTAGGGTTTCTGCTTCCACATATTGGATTTTTTTCCTCGCACAAAGGGTCAACTTCTGTAGTCTCATTATGGGAACGATATTCGTCGACACTTCCAACTTTTTTTCAAGCTGTCCCGAGCAACAACCTTTCCAATCAAGAGAATGAAAGAACTGTGCTGTTATATAGCTCCTAGTTTGGTAAGGAGGTTACATTCCACTGTGACCTCAAGGTCTATTGTGCCTCTATCAACTTACCCTCCAGCTCCAGAGATCCAATGAACTCCAGAATCTGAGAGGGCTCCAAGGAGGTTAAGTCTTCATTTTTCCTATAATTCTATTGTCCAAGGCATTCCTTGCGAAGTTGGAGCTGTAGTAATAGTTATAGTTAGGCTGGGTTGCAGTTCACTGTGATCTTAAGGTCTATTGTGCCCCCTAATAGAGCTGTTCTCACCACGCATTTAACAGCTCCTTCTAGTTCTAGAGATCTAATGAAATCCAATATCTGGGAAGGTTTCGACGAGGCTGGTTCCTCATTCCTGCACGTTGCCTGCCCAAAGGATTCTCCCCTTTGGGTTGCAAAGGCAAGGAATTCCGTGACTAGGTGAATAGGAGTTTCTCCACAGAATCTACACTCTTCAGTGTCCGACATACCCCCTTCCTGAGGCGACAATGTCCATATTATTCCTTCGAGATCCAAATAATTCTAAGTTTTCACAGTCCTAAGTCCCGAAAGAAGTTTCTTCCTTCTCCAAAAACTCTCTCATGAATTTGCCTATAACTTATGTCCCATTAGTTTTGGCACAAATTTCATATACCAATATAGTGGTGATAAGAAGAAGACAATAGGTTGCTATTGAAATAAAAGTTTGTTTCTAACCTTGACTTCACTTTAACACTTTAGTTGTTGAAGTGGTTAAGTCGAAATGGCTCACAAAAAAGAAATTCGGAAAAGTATTTATAATAAAGTTGGACGAGTCGATAAAGCTGAGATAATACGCATTTTTGAAAATCAGAATATATCCTGTAGATCTATTTATAGGACAATCGCTGAATGTGATCAAGGTATTCCTTCTATGAACCTTACAAAATGTGGAAGACCTAGAATGTTTGCCCAAGCAAGGACCGTAAGACTGGTAAGAAGAGCTGAAAACAAGGTTGGTACTTCGCTAAGAAAACTAGCACGTCATTATAGGACATCTAACTATATCGCTAGTTAATTTCATTGAAGCTTAACACGCTGAAGACGATATTATGTTCTGCCAGACCTTGCATCCAGGCACTATGCAAGAGAAACTCAAGATTGGCCAGCCTACCAAAACGTATCATTTGGGAAGCCCAAAATGAAGAGGAACTTTGACGCCGAATATACAGGAAGATCCGAGAAATCGATCTAGATACCGTCCAAAACCTGATGCAAGGTGTTCGCAGAAAGTTGCGCTCTGTGGAAGATAATGGCCCTCTTCATTTAATTTGAATTGATAGTTTCGTTGCTTTTGAAACGTTTATTAATGTGTATCACAATACAATAAACAAATGTATATTTTTTGTATTTTTTTGGTCTCTGAAATTTGTGACAAAACTTATGGGACATATACTCCATTCACAATTATAAAATCACAACTCTGGCCATGGTTTCGTTTTCAGGAATTGGTGCACCTGATAAAAAATCTGTGCGCGTACAGAGAATATCTTTAATGATAAAACGACGTTGCCAGTTTCTTTGTTTACATCAAAGTAAAAATATAAAAGATATTTTGACATGGGTACAAACGGCAAATTCGAATTGGACCAAAAATGGATTTATAAGCATGAATAAAGCAAAAGTAAGTACTAATAGCCTTTTTTACACTTGATAACGAAGTTTTTTTTAGGTATCTGGCCGTTTGGAAAGATTTCAAACGAAATTCCGGTCCCCCAGAAGTTTGGTTAGTTTCGGTATCATTTTTGGTGCTCAAAATTTATTTGGAATGTGTAAATGGACAAAAAAGGCTTCCTTATACGATCTTTTCACGAAAGCGACCGGAAAATATGGTTCAGGTAGGATTTTCGAGGAATTATGAGGAAAGAACTTGCAGAATGAAATTGCACGATTTTCGTAAGTAAACGGGTTTTGGATGGCCATCATCGGTCTCTAAATGATTATTGTTGATCGTTTTCACGTTTCAGAAAAAGAACCACTTCGTACAAGCCCATTTTAAAGAAATTTGTGTATGTAACATTCAACGGTAGGTATTTGCTCTTAATCGAAAGAATATATTATATCTAGTGCTACTTCTTTCAAAAGAGACACAAGCTTTTAATGCTGTAGGGGCCCTATAATGTGGAGGAGTTTGTGTCTTATTTTAGAACAGGTGAATGATAAATGTGAAGCATATGTTTGACCTGTTCCATATTATTTGTACAAACCTACTGTGGTTGTAATGTATGAATATTTTTTAAACTAATAAATTACTATACAGTCAGAATATTTTACTCCTTGTTCATAAAATCAAATAAATGAAATGTATATCTTCTACTCTCATTTTTATTAAGTTAGCTATTAAGGTTATGTTCCAAGAAAAAGTTCCTGTTGCATCAGAACTCCCTTCAACTATTTGGATTCCAGTAGAGGGATATAATGTTCCATTTTTCTTGATTCAACAATTGATGTCAAGTCTTGAACTTTTAGTTCAAGAGGATAATAAACATTAAATCTTCACAGGCATGCATATGAAAATCATGTGAAAGCAATGCAATTTTCTTCCATGGCGAAAAATAATATATTTCAACAGTGATCTCTTGTACTTTTCATGCAAATAACTAGAAAAGGAATCCTTTCTATCAATTCATATAAACGTTAATTATTTTCGTCCTCACATCTCTTCCAATTCATTCATTTTCCGAATAAATTCTGAGAAATACGCTAAGAATGTAGAAAGGGCAACATAGTGTTGACTTGGAACATAAAAATATTTTGAAAAACGTCATAACTTCGATACAGAGTGGAATGTGTCAAATTTCCAAGGCCAGAGTTGTGATTTTATAATTGTGAATGGAGTATATGTTATACTACGAAACAAAAATGTGCAGGTAGTCTCTCAGAATTCTGGTTCTCTAATTCATGTAATCCCAAATCGATGGAATTCACTACATCAAAAATACCTCCCACGTCGAAACGACATCCACATTTCTCCTCCTACAAACCCATCCATTCGCCATATCCGATAACATATTCGACACTCGCACACAAATGAAAAAACCATCAATTTTTCATCATCCGCCAGATGACTCTAATAGTTTCCTTATGCGAGCGGCATATTCCTTCTGTCGCATCGGATCACGGAAGAGACGCTCCCCGCGCTCGGCCCACTTGATTGATATTCCGATCGGATCGGAAAACGCAAACAATAATATTTCAAAAGGACCATTAGACCAACAACTCCATCCGACATGACGAACGACGTGCCGCAGCATCTCTTGCGACGTAGACGTCGTATTGATACACCAGTCAGGTACACTCTCTATACCGCGGGGAATGCTCTATCAATATGACGGCGTAGGACTGTCACTTGTTCCCGGTAATATATCGGGTGTCAACGGTGTAATATTTTTCCTTTATCTTTTCAATCGTGATATTATTTGATCGTGACAATTGCTCGGGCGAGAGAGACAGGTTGTTTTAGGGGGCGAGTTAACATCATAGTTCCCATGTCATCTAAACGAAGCTGATATGGGAGTGCCAAAGGAATCTTAAGGCAGTAGGCAAGAACAACAACCTTGAAGCTGGGTTCCTCGGGACTCAAAGAAAACGAAGAGGCCACCACACCAGCCAGAAGAAAGTACAAACTCCACTAGCTCAACTAGCTGACCCAGAATCTTGTGGTATAGGCAGATGCTCCTATAAGAGAGAGTTTTTGGAGAAAGAAAAACTGAAACAGTGGCACTCTGGAGTGATCTTCCAGGAATAGATCATTCCAAAAGGTTCCTTCGGGATTTTGGAACCAAGAAGGATTTGGATCTCAGTAAGAATAAGATGAGTGCCCTTGGTCCAGTGGTTAGGACATTGGATTAGGAGCCGGCAAGTCCGGAGAGAAATTTTCTAGTCTCGGTAGGGGCCACCATTCTCACTGTTGGGTCAAAAATTAACAGTGATGTACCTAAGGTGGGGCGTAAGGACACAGTAACAAAGCCTACACAGAACACAACTGATTCTCCTAACTCGCACAGGCTAAAAGCTTCTGAGGGGTCTCCTCGTGAGACCTAGTAGTAATCTCTAGGAGTAATCAGTGTAAACATACATAAGATACGGCTTCTCACTGAGAAGCCGTGTGCTTCCCCTCAGGACATTGTCACCATAAAAAAAGCTTATGATGCGAATGGTCTTGTCAGTTTCTGAGGAATGTCTTGTACAATCTTGAGGTCACAGTGGAATGTAATCCCCTACGAAACAAGGAGCTATACAGGGTCTTTCACGAGGAACCTCACCCATATTTATACGGGAAACTACTGAACGTATTTTCATGAAATTCAGCACTTATAAGTATTTCACGATGCTGATGAAATCTAAAATATTTTCAAGGCATGAGCACCTCCGGTTTTTCCGGAAATGACGTCAACTTCCGTTTTTCAAATTAGAACACCATTTTTTTATTGCAGAAATAGATTCCTTAGAAAATTTCAAGTTATTTTGATGTTACATTTTTCAGTTTTGGTTGGAAAATTCTCTCTGAGCGGAAAAATTCGAAAAAAAAATCGAAAATAGAGCTCCGCTGAAACAAGAATAACTTCGGGGTTTTTGGATGGAAAATTTTCATTTTTGGGATTTTTTAAGATGTAAGATTGATGTATCCACTTTCAAAATCGAAATCGCGATTCATGATACAGGGGGTGAAAAAATCGCTTTCAAAGTTAGGGATGACAAAATCGTGAAAAATCAATTTTTTCAAATTAGAACCCCATTTTTTATGGCAGATATTGAATCTACGTTGAAAAATAATGTGAGTGTATGCATCACACCCTTGCCCTAAAGTGGATATTTTCTGAGTTATTCACAAAAAACTGTTTTTCGTCTTGAATCTTCAGCTATTTCTTTTCCCTTCACGCCAAAAAGATGAAATTTTCAGGAACTGTTACTTAAACCATGTTTAAGATTTTACTACCCTAATATGCAAGAGAAAAAAGTTACAGGTTGTTCCTAAATAGATGGCGAATTTGGATTCGAATTTGTATCGGAAACCTCTTTATTTCAACTAATCAGCCATCGGTTTTCTCTCCAGTGATAAATGAATAATTCCTTATGAACCATATGCAAAAACTTACCATGTTTTACATTCTTTTTTTTTAATGATAGATATCATTAATTACATCTGCCAAATTCCTCTTTATTCAGTAGATGTAATTAATGATATCTATCATTAAAAAAAAAGAATGTAAAACATGGTAAGTTTTTGCATATGGTTCATAAGGAATTATTCATTTATCACTGGAGAGAAAACCGATGGCCGATTAGTTGAAATAAAGAAGTTTCCGATACAAATTCGAATCCAAATTCGCCATCTATTTAGGAACAACCTGTAACTTTTTTCTCTTGCATATTAGGGTAGTAAAATCTTAAACATGGTTTAAGTAACAGTTCCTGAAAATTTCATCTTTTTGGCGTGAAGGGAAAAGAAATAGCTGAAGATTCAAGACGAAAAACAGTTTTTTGTGAATAACTCAGAAAATATCCACTTTAGGGCAAGGGTGTGATGCATACACTCACATTATTTTTTAACGTAGATTCAATATCTGCCATAAAAAAAATGGGGTTCTAATTTGAAAAATTGATTTTTCACGATTTTGTCATCCCTAACTTTGAAAGCGATTTTTTCACCCCCTGTATCATGAATCGCCATTTCGATTTTTAAAGTGGATACATCAATCTTACATCTTGAAAAATCCCAAAAATGAAAATTTTCCATCCAAAAACCTCGAAGTTATTCTTGTTTCAGCGGAGCTCTATTTTCGATTTTTTTTTCGAATTTTCCCGCTCAGAGAGAATTTTCCAACCAAAACTGAAAAATGTACCATCAAAATAACTTGAAATTTTCTAAGGAATCTATTTCCGCAATAAAAAAATGGTGTTCTAATTTGAAAAACGGAAGTTGACGTCATTTTCGGAAAAACCGGAGGTGCTCATGCCTTGAAAATATTTTAGATTTCATCAGCATCGTGAAATATTTATAAGTGCTGAATTTCATGAAAATACGTTCAGTAGTTTCCCGTATAAATATGGGTGAGGTTCCTCGTGAAAGACCCTGTATAGCATCATGGTTTTTCTATTCTATTGAAGAGAAATGTTATTGCTGGAGTGTAGCCTATATTTTTCTTCTCAAAATACGCGAATTTTTTAACATCATGGAAATTTTACCGAAATATCACTTTCTTGAATAGCCTCCAAAGTTACTGTATTCACTAATTCGAGGTCGTAGATTACGAATTTTTAATTAGTTTATTCCTAGTTGAGATACTTTAGGAAATTTTCAACTTTTCGTGGAAAATTTTCCAAATTTTTTGCATTTTTTGTCATTTATTTGGGAAATAGAATATTGGTCCTGATCAAAGAAATAAACCTTCTCGAAGAAAAGTCTCATCTGGTTAAATAACTTCATAAATACAAAAATTGTAACAACTGAATCGATTGGGGTATCACCACATTGATTGGCTTCTCAACATTCCAAACGAAAAATCTACAAAGAAAATAGAGAGAATGAGTTCATCAAACGATTTTTCGTAATATAGGGGAGAGCTGGTAAAACGATATGATACGAAGAATGTTTATGGTAACGCATGAAATGTATATTTTTGCATGTTCAATTCCCAAATGCATCATCGAAGGTTTCTAGCCTAATTGAAGGATCGTTTTCCAATTTGGTATCTAATTATTCATTTTGTTCGACGTTCTGCAGTTCTTATTGGGAAATAATGTTATTATTTTGTCTGAATCATGACCTATTCGATTGCGAAAACATCCTACCCTTGTTGGCTTTTGTTGTATAACATTTCAAGCATTGGAACAAGGGGTATTGGATGACAACTGAACATGCATTCATTTCCCTATGATTTAGAGATTGAATATTTTATAAGAATGAAAGTAGGGAGAAGGTAGTTGAGTACCCAACTGTTTATGAAGAAAAAACCTGCATGCATGTAGGTATGCCATCATTTAAATAAAAAACACTTGATTTAACACAGCAGGATTTGTCCTTATTGGTGGGGTCGAAGTTATTCCCTCAAGAATGGAAACGAATAAGGAACCAACATGGTGGTTGGTGCCCCAAAGCAAAAACCCTCGGTTTATATTACAGAAGAATTGTTAAAAACCATAGATGAGATACCATTTATAAGGGAGATAGCGCAATGAAGAATGTGGATCTTCATATAATTCGATAGGATTATTAGTAGTAATATCACAAGAGATTGAATTTCCGTCACTATTTCACTCATTCCAAAAACTGACCAATCACAGTCCAAAGACAAATCGTATTATCGCGATAATACCAACTGTCTCGGAATTATAATTCGTCTGACAACTTCGGTATTTTCAACGAATGAACTACAGAATAATCTGTGATTGAACTATGGATACGAACGGTTTGACAACTGGTAAATATAAATTGTAGACGTCAACATTAGTTTCTATTTCCTTGCTCGAATTTGGAGTTTCAGTCCTTTTTTTTGTAAAATAGTCTTGTAAAATATCACACGAGGTTGAATTTCCGCGATAAGTATATCTTTCATTTCCAAACTCAAATGAGTTGCTTTAAGGAAACACCACTCGTCCTACGGACTCGTGATGTTTCGAAGTAACGCATTTTCGGTTGAAAATAAATCGATAGACTTATCAGTAGTAATATCACAAGAGATTGAATTTCCGTAATAAATCTATCGATTTATTTTCAAACGAAAATGAGTTGCTTGGAAACATCACGAGTCCGTAGGATGGATGGGGTTTCCTTAAAGCAACTCATTTGAGTTTGGAAATAAAAGATAGACTTATGAGGTAAATTAAATCTCGTGTGATATTTTATAAGACTATTTCACGAACAAAACTGAAGGTCAGAAACTCCATATTCGAGAAAAGCAAAGAAAAACTCATGTGGACGTCTACAATTTATATTTATCAGCTTTAAAGCCGTTAGTGTCGATAGTTCAATCACAGATTATTCTGTAGTTCAATCGTTGAAAATACCGAAGTTGTCAGACCAATCATAGTTCAGTAACAGTTGGTATTATCGCGATAATAGAGTAAGATCCCAGAGCAATCAGACATAACTTATTTTCACACGGATGAAATCTGAAGTTTTCAGTAGCGTCTCGTGTGCCTTGAATACCTACGCGCTTTGTGGAACTTGCCGAGTGACACCTGGGCAGGTACCAGGTGAGAAAGGTAACTAAAAATAAGAATTATTTAACTTCAATTCACATGGCTGATTTTTATATATGTCATGCAGAATATTATTTTAAAGTAATATTATGAGTGTCAGACACTTTTGATGGACCAGAGCTTTTCTCAGACGCTTTTAAGCTACCCAAAAAATAAATGAACTTTACTTATTTTTACATGTCTGATTTTTTAATATGTTATTGAAGTATTTATTTAAAAGTTATATTCAATCAGTCAGACAAGTTAGAGTGACCAAACATCCCCTAAGACAAAAATTATTCGGCCAGAAGTATGAGGGCGAGAGCACTATGCATGCGCTTCAGAGTGAGTGAGACGTCCATAATAACTCGGTTCCCCTTCTTAAACTCACCATCTGTTTCAATCTACTGTGTATGTGCTGTTTGCGTGTAATATTATATAACTTATAATATATACAGTATGGTGCAAATGAAAGGAATAAATTCGTTATTTTGTAAACCGCCGAATTTAAGGAAAAATCCCGAAACACGTCGATTTTCATTTTGAAACAGGCTATTCGTAAGAATACCTTTTTATTTTTGACGTCATCTATGTGAGCGTGATGACGTCATCGCTCAAATTTTTAGATGGAAATGTGGGTGTTGTGATACATTATTTGAAAGGTATTTTAAATACCTATCCAGTCATATCAATAATTTGCAGTAATTGATTTTTGTATTTGTTTGAGAAATTAATAAAATTCTATTATTACAATGAATATTTAATATGTATTACTCATTAAATACAACGAAACCTAAATTGAGTGCTTAAATTGTTTACCTTCAGCTAAAATACAATGACGGCCTTTACAAAATTTATTTTTGTGTGTCAATAAATACATCATACCAATACTTAATACATTTTACTAAGAAACCTGTTGAAATTTCATCAATAATATTTGTGACAATAAGCAAATCAATTACTGTACATATTGGTATGGCTGAATAGGTATTTAAAAGACCTTTCAAATAATGTATCACAACACCTACATTTCCATTTAAAAATTTTAGCGATGACGTCATCACGCTCATATAGATGACGTCAAAAATAAAAAGGTATCCTTACAAGTAGCCCGTTCTAAAATAAAAATCGACGTGTTTCGGGATTTTTCCTTAAATTCGGCAGTTTACAAAATAACGAATTTAATCCTTTCATTTGCACCATACTGTATATTTATATTATAAGTTATATAATATTACAGGCAAACAGCACATACACAGTAGATTGAAACAGATGGTGAGTTTAAGAAGGGGAACCGAGTTATTATGGACGTCTCACTCACTCTGAAGCGCATGCATAGTGCTCTCGCCCTCATACTTCTGGCCGAATAATTTTTGTCTTAGGGGATGTTTGGTCACTCTAATTTGTCTGACTGATTGAATATAACTTTATAACTTTTAAATAAATACTTCAATAACATATTAAAAAATCAGACATGTAAAAATAAGTAAAGTTCGTTTATTTTTTGGGTAGCTTAAAAGCGTCTGACAAAAGCTCTGGTCCATCAAAAGTGTCTGACACTTATGATATTACTTTAAAATAATATTCTACATGACATATAGAAAAATCAGCCATGTGAATTTAAGTTAAATAATTCTTATTTTTAGTTACCTTTCTCACCTGGTACCTGCCCAGATGTCACTCGGCAAGTTCCACAAAGCGCGTAGGTATTCAAGGCACACGAGACGCTACTGAAAACTTCAGGTTTCATCCGTGTGAAAATAAGTTATGTCTGATTGCTCTGGGATCTTGGACTATAATAGGAGCTGTCTTTGAACTGTGATTGGTCAGTTTTTGAAATGACTGAAATTGTCTCTGGCATACCAAACATCAGAATATAATACCTACTGCTGCAGTTGTCATGAAGTGAAAGAAATGCTAGATTGTTTCACCTGATTGTTCTCTGAAACATTTCACTATCAAGATCGATCATTCGAAGTTTTATGTGGAAAACACCTAGTCTCGTTCGGTCGTTAAGAGTGTATAAACTTCCCAAACATCCAGCAGGTTGCAGTGCTGATATATTCGCACTTAGAATATTCAGCCATAAGGTATTCACTCGAGGGGGAAAGAGTACCTTAGTTCAGCTACTCTTATTCTTGAGACATTCGTCAGTAGAAGACTCGGGGAATTATTATGAAAATACAGAATGGTGCATGCGCCGGTCCTACCTTTTTTTCAAAGGTAGTTTTCGAGAACGTTGATCGCTTCTTCGATGAATGTAGGAGAAGAAATATGAGTGAATTCAAGTAAATGATTCAATTTCGTTCGAAAATCCCCTTCCAACTCTCCCATCAAACTGTACAACCTTACGTACGTGCATATTCCAGAGGATGACACGTGAAGCCTTTACCTCCTCGCGTCGGACGTCAAAACTTTTTCTTGCCCGTCAACCATCCGCTTTCAAACGCTGAATGGGCGCGTCACGCCCGGCGGAACATCGGCCACAATACCGAACGCTAAAATTCGGATTTTTTCGACCGAGATGTAGGAAAGATACACGTTCGTATGTTTGCATGTATGTATGTATGGAAATCAGGCCGGAGTTGGATGCATGTCCGTGTTTTCGGAACTTTCGAACTTTATTTTACGCAACGCTGATTTCCTTATTGTGTCGGATGTGTCTGTTATTCGTATTATTATTTGCGATTGTTCGGTTTGCATCGATTCGTGTTTCGCGAAAGGGGAGGAAAAGGGACTTATTGTGCTTGGAGATTCATGAAAATTGTATCACATCGGATGTGGAATATAGTCAAAATTATGGAACAAATTCCTTTTCTCAGAAGAAAAATATTTGGCAACAAAATCCTGAAACAGGTCAATTTTTGTTTCACTTTCACCAAACTTTTATGCATTTTTGAAGGATTTTTGTTGCACCCTGTACTATTCCCATCAACCCTCTAAATTTTTTGAATAGGGAAAGTGGAAACGTGGTACTTTTTTGGCAAGGTCTCTGTATCTTTTTTAAAGACTTGCAGAAATTTTCAAAAAATTTTAATCTAATTGTTTCAAAGAGGTTTTCAGTGTGTTCACTTTGCCATAGCTCTCTTTGAATTGAAACATTTTATCGAAAAGTTTCAACTTCAGTATAAACGTACTAAAAACATACCTACTTAAGGTCATAAGTGAAGCGCAGTGTTTCACACATTCTAATTTTTCACGAGAGGGGTTGAAAGTTGTGCATAAACAAAAATGTAATTTTCGACTTTCATTCGGTGCAAATTTCATCAGGTACCATCGTCTCAGAGTAAATGAGCCATGACAAAGTGCACATACTAACAACTTCTTTGAACTAATTGATGTTACATTGCGGCAAACAAAAATTTAACAACAAGAAGATTCACCATAACCGATGATGGCTGCAGCTTCAAGCCCTGCATGTTATACAGAAAATATGTAAATCTTCGGCCTCCTGGAACAGAAAGCCTAAGATTTTTTTTGACATACCGCCATGGAAAGTGCATTTCCCTTAATGCTGGCCAGCACACTATTGTTGGTGTCCCAAAGCAAAAAGCGAAATATTTAGGTTTAAAAGACCCAGAGTTATACATTGGCCACTCTTTTCGCAGAACTGGAGCCACTATGGTTGCGGATTCGGGTGGAGATATTTTAGCACTAAAGCGTGCAGGAGGGTGGAAGAGCACCGAAATTGCGATGAGTTATGTCGATGATTCGGTCAACAAAAAAATCGAAATGTCTAGCAAATTATTTGGTAGTAAGGAGAGTACAAATGTTCTGCAGTCTTCGAGTTCAGCAGTTTCTGAGTCAACAGATGGTTCATCATCATCAGTATCAACTCTTTCATCATCAAAAATCTGTGTTACTGGAAATAACAATTGTACCATGATTTTCAACATATATGACGATAAAAAAAAATTTTCTAATGTGAATAATACTACTAACTTGTAAAAATTTTGCAAGTTAACTGTCAGTTTTACATAAAATAGACTTTCTTGATTAATATTGTGTTTTTGGAAACTGAGGTTCACAAATGAGAAACAAATAAAATGCTTTACGTACACCAATTTCCATTGAGTGAACATTTCGAAAATGAAAGAATATAATTAAGTGACAGCAAAAACATGACGCAAATCATTCCTGAACGAAATGTCAACCTGATTCCCGACATCAACCCGAGCAAATTCAATCAGATATCCTCATCGTCCTTCTCCTACAGAACCATCCGTAACTGTCACTCTTCCTTTCCGATACAAACGATATTATAATTCATTTTCTAATATCGCCGAACGAAGATACGACATACAAGACATCAATTGCCGAAATTTTCAATAAAACCCCTCCGACAGACACGAAACTGAGCTAATAAATTGACAAAGACGCGAACGATGAATAATCAATTTTTCAAATATTTTACATGCAGCTTTTCAGACGGAAAATGGCTTAATAAAAGTCGAGGCACGTTACAATCGCCCGATGAAAGAGTCCACCGAGGTTCAGAGGAACCGTTCCACGATTTGTATGGACAGCTGCGCTGATCTATAGACATTGATATCAAAGCTCATCTGTGCAAATCGTTTGTGCGGCAAAGTTAAGCTTTGATGCTATGCGATCGTCGTTATTGTTGGTACGTTTTGTCTGGCATATTTCCGTTAGTTGATCGTCTTCATTTCGAAGAGAAAAGATTCAATTTTAACCACATATTGAAGTGGTTACTCCCCAGTTGTCGATAGAAACATTTTTCTCGAGAGAAATGTGCAACATTTCTGAATCACATAAATTTGAATTATCTTCATACGTAATACCACTAGAGATGGAATTTTGCCGGCAAAATTTCTCGATTGTGATATGAAAGTTTGTTGCTCGGAAATTTCGCGAATGACATTTGTATCAAAATCACGAGCCGTCAGGCGAGTGATTTTGGAAAAAATGTCATGAGCGAAATTTCCGAAAAGCAACAAACTTGAATATTACAAGAGAGAAATTTTACCTGCTTAAATTTCATCTCGAGTGGAATTCGGCTTGAGCATTCCACGAGAAAATAGGGTAATATGTTCACATTTGACGTGTATTGCGCTATTTGGCAAATTATAGAATTCATCATAGATTAACTAAACCACTAAACGTTGTTTGTTCTCTCTATGATATTCATTTCCGAAGCTATCTATGAATTCGAGAAACGTCAAAAATTTTGTCGCTGAAAAACCAACATGTTGGTTTTGCCGACTTGAAAATTTTTTCGGGATGAAACGATCGTTGCTACGGAAACTTCCTCACTAAAAATGAAAAGAGTGGAATAATCAGTAGTAATATCACAAGTGATTGAATTTCCGTGAAAATTTTTTGACAGTTCTAACAACAAATCCAATTTTATGATTTTGTATCATATGGAACCCTTTCAGCCAATCATGTCAACATGACATCGAAAACTACATCCAATGCAATTTTCAATCCCAATGATTACACGATAAAGTCTTATAAAATTATTGTATAATAGTTCCATGGCAACATCATTCCAAACAAATTTCAAAATGTCACGTTTTGATAATGTTAAAAATATAAATGAGCTTATCAAAGAAAACATTCCCAGAAATACTTGCAATAGCCACAAATATATTTGGGGAATATTTATGGAATTTTGCTACGAACGATCATACGAATTGAATGAACGCAGAAGCTTGGAAGAATTGGCGTTTATACTCAAAGATTGAGAAAAAAAGACGAAACAGAATTCAAAGAAGCAACGGTAAAGACAATGTGGAATGTTTCGAGCAAACTATCACAAGAAAAGTATTATAAGGACTACAACATTATGATTGACCCGTTTAATAATATAATATTTAAACCAGCCCGAGATGCCCGCGATGCAATCAGAAAAAAATTGCAAGCAGACCCAAGTAAACGTAAATCCAGTTCAGTTTCGTTAAATTTGTCTGAAGTTAACAGAATAATATTGCTATCGGATGAAAATACTCCTGAAGGTCTTATGCGTAAATTTTATCATATTGCTGCAGTAGAACTAGCGTGGCGAGGAGGAGAGGCAGTTGCTTGTTTGGTGATTTTTTTTCAAATCGAGGAGAATAACGATAGTTCTCCAACAAGTCGCATTGAATACAATCCGGTATTCAGTAAAACGTGCCAAGGAGGTTCTAAAAGCTGTACAAGTAGTGAATGGTTGGTTTTCAATAGCGAGAGAGAAAGCTACCCTGTACGTCTTTTTCATAAACTAATATCAAAACGAGGCGAAAATATTACCTCACCACGACTATTCTTGAAACCAAATCGATATCGGAAAAATGAAACTGACAAATGGTACGATAATGTACCTGTTGGAAGGAATACCATAAATAAATGGACTAAATATGCTGCCGAAGCAATTGGCTTGAATGTCAAAGACAAAAAGATAACGAATCATTCAAATAGATCAACAGCTGTCAGTCTCGTAGTGGAGGTGTAGAGGCGTAGAGGAACAAAAATTGCGGAAGATTACTGGTCATAGCAATCAAAATTCTATCAAACCATACCTAAACCTCGATCAAGAACACCACAACAAGATAATAAATATTATGCGTGGAAATAGATCTTCTATACAAGAGAACAGCAACGAATCTAATGTTGAGTTGAATTTTTAGATTTTTTGTGGGTTAGGTCATTGACCTGGAATCCTATGAAAAGAGTACAAAATCTTTTGTTTATAAGATAAGGTTATTACTTGAGTTTTCCCTGAATGTATCAACTCAATTTCAATCGAAAAATATGAACTTAGAGGTCTTTGCAGAGAATCGTATCGTAGCCCAAATATTTTTTCCAAACGCCCATATCTTTTAAACAGAGCCGAATTCGGAAAACTGGGAATTGAAACAAAAGTTCACTTTGGCCTCCAGAATCTACAGTTAAAATATATGTACAAATCGAAGACTCTACAGGGTGAGTCTGTGACTTGTACATATATTTTAATAGTATCAAAGTAAAACTATATCGATTCCAACTATAAATATCCAATAGGGTATATCGGGGAATGAATCAACAGACCTTGGGTTAACTCTTTATTTCATTTCTCCAAGCTTTCGGCCTATGTCTGGGCCATCCTCAAGGTAACATAAAATACATTTTAAAATAATTGTAAAATTGTAGCTCCCTGAGGATGGCCCAGACATAGGCCGAAAGCTTGGAGAAATGAAATAAAGAGTTAACCCAAGGTCTGTTGATTCATTCCCCGATATATCCTATTGGATATTTTAATAGTATATTATTGAGCCCAAAAGAACCCTTTTCTTCATTTTCCATTTTTCCGAATTCTGTTCAATTAAAAAGATATAACCAAGTGGAAAAATAATAATTGGGCCAAATACGTACCTGATACCTCCAAAGTACACATTTCTCGATTGAAAATGAGTTGATACATTTAGGGAATACTCAAGTATTAACCTTATTGGAATAAAAATCTTCCATTATAAAGCCATTTTTCTCCAATCAAAATAAGTTCCTAAACCATTCATTCACGTGGCCTGCATGATATTACAGAAAGTCCCAGCATTAGTCTTAGCTTTTTCAGGTGATATTCTGTGTTATAAGGTTGTAATTGGTTATAGCCAATGAAAAGGAATAAATAATTACTCTTGCAATGGAAGAATTTCCCCAATCAAATCGAGTGAACTCAAAACTCAATCAACAACTGCTCGATCAACTCCAAATACCATCAAACTTTTTTCAATTAGCCCTGCACTTTTCATATTCCTTACCCAAATCCCAATGGGATCCTCCAATCAATAAGAAGATCGCCTGGGGCTTCTTTTTCAATTTCCCTCATGCCGTTCGTCCCCCCCCCTCCCCCTCGATCTCCGGTCTCCTCCATTCATCGATACGTGCGGCCATAGATTGGCAACAAACTCTTATAATTGAACGTTTAAAATTTATCACAACCCATAGTTGGCAGTTTTCATCGTCAATCGGCCACTTGGGGCCGTGATTTGTTCCTGACTATGCTGAATAAAAACCACGAACCGTCTCTGAATCGAAATGTGAATTATTCAGAAGCCATTACTGGATGAATGGAGACCAAGCGGAGTAGAACGAAGTTTCTGAGAAACGCACAGAGAACGGATGAATTTTGTTCGGTTCTATGGGCGTTTTTTTCCGGTCCTTCCCCTCCAATGGCGGAGTTGGGTAAATATGTCTGTTTGTGCAGGAATTGGTGATTTTGGACTATGGGATAATCTGTTTCAAGTTGTGTGCCCAAACGTCCGTAAATTTCTGATTTCAGACAAAAAAAAAGGCGTGCAGAATAACTTGAAATGGGTGATGCAATGGGAGTAACTACCCCCCCCCCCCCCATAAGTATCGAAGACCTGAGAAAAAGGTGGTGCACATAAAATATTTCATACATTGTGTACCTAATTTAATGGTTTTCAATCGGTATACGAGGATGTATTGATATCTAGTCAGCCTAGACCAGTTCCATGCATAAACGAAATATTTCGAAACCATATCAACGAACAATACCTTATTAGAAGTGTCAGTGTAGAGTTTGACGTCGAAAAAGTAAATCAGAGTTACGCAATAAATTTTAAAAAAATTATAAAAATCGAAAAATTGGGGTATCGAGCCATCATCATGTAACCGTATTTAAAAGGGTTAAGAGGTAAGCCGATTTACGGAGATATGCTTAATACCCTTGGTGATCAATGTGGTTCGTATGCGACCGTGAAAAATTGGACTGCAAGCATCAAAAGAGGTAAATTTTCCATTGAAGATGATGACCGACGGGAAGGCCAGTTTCTGAGTCAGTCCCCGAAAATATCGATGCAGTGACATGATTTTATCAGACCGTCGAATTGGGCTAAAACGTATATCTGAAGCACTGAAGATTTCATAAGAACGCGTTCATCATATAGTTCACGTCGATTTGGACATGAGAAAAATTTCTGCAAAATGGATCCCCAAATGTTTGAATGTTGACCAAAAGCGTGTAAGGGTAGAAGCATCGCGTTCAATCTGTGCTCGATTTGAAAACGATTTAGACTTCTTAAACCGAATTGTTACTACGAATGAGACTTGGGTACATTTCTACGATCTGAAACAAAGCAACAATCGATGGAATGGCGACACTCTGGTTCTCCAAGACCTAAGAAGTTTCGTGTCCAAAAATCTGCTGGAAAAGTTCTTGCTTCATTTTTTCGGGATTGCCATGGAGTAATCATGATTGATTTTTTGGATAAGGGTAGAACAATAACTGGAGATTACTATTGACATTACTGACCACTCTACGGGAAAAAATTTAAGAGAAAAGATGCGGAAAGCTATCCAAAGGTATTTTGTTTTGCAGGATAACGCCCCAGTACACAAATCCCATGTTGCCTTCCAAAAAAATCGTGATTTAGGGTTAGAATTACTAGAACACCCCCCTTATTCACCAGATTTGGCTCCGTTCGACTATCATCTCTTTCCTCAACTGAAAAAAAGTTTAAAAAGTCTTAAATTTTCTTCCAACGAGGAGGTAATAAAATCTGTGGAGAACTGGTTTGCAGAGCAAGAAGAAACATTTTTTTTAAAGGTCTAGAGACGTTGCAGGTTCGCTGTAATAAATGTATTCAATTAATAAGAGAATATGTTGACTAATGAAATATTTTGACATTGAAATTTTATTTGGTTCTATAGTAGGCTAAGAATTTTTCAATATATCCTCGTACTTTGTAAAAGTGAATGTATTAAAGTATCGAATTATGTTCTGGCATCAGATAGCCAGACTTATTGTAACTAACTGTCCACAATTCGTCTTTTCGTATCTCCTAAACCCCTATCAAATAAAGCAACACCATTAACCCCTGAACAACCCCAAAAACGCAGCGTTCTTTATCTCCCGATCAAATTTATGTGCAACCTAATTCAAACACAACCAAATATCTGATATCATTGGCCATTGTCACGTTATTCAATAAAATCCATCTGTACACCTTCACGAATCATATCCCATCTTTGTCCCACCAACCCCAAAAGACTATGGAAATGAAAAAGAATGATACCGCGTGTCCAAAACGTGAAACAGAATGGTTTATATTTGTGTGGTGAAGGTTGCTAAGCGATTCGAAAATATAATATCGATTTATTCCAATGAGATATGCAAATCGGTATTGATTAGGTTCGTGGGATGTTTTAATTGTTTTATTTTTTGCCGAGTCGCTATTAAAAGGTTATCGGGATTTTGAATCGCTTTGACGTTTTCTAGTTTATGGAGGGAAAGGTTTCGTGCCCTATCCTGAAGTTGTACAACATTAATGGCTTCATGTAAAGAATCTATTTCGAATCACTGATACGGAATGATCGATGGGTTTTGAGTTTAAGTTCATTTCGACAGGTTTACAAGATTGAATGTGAAATTACCCATTTTGTTGAAGAATTTTTGGAACTCTTTGAAGTAAGGAACAGATCTTCTTCATTTCCAACACCCTGTATTTCTCGAGGGAACAATTAGGAAAAATGTCTTGTATATTTTACGTGAATCTTGTTTGACACCATCCCAGAAAGCACAGATTTCTCCTCGTGATCTCTGAGAGGTTACATTGCGACCCTTATGCGAACTCCTATTGCGATCTCCCAAAGATCGCTTTGTGATGTTCTTGAGCGAAATTCTTAGTATATTCATTTTGTGAGCTCTTGAAAATGTCACGAATGCAACTATAGAATGAGAACTTCACAATGCGAGCTCGTAGGGATATCCTGAGTGCACCCAGAATGAGAAACTCACATTGCGAGCTCCCAAGTTATCTTGAAAATATACTAACAGACAAAGCCCAAAAGGTGCGGTTAAAATTTTGAATATTTTTGATAAAATATGGATAGTATAGCAAGAAGTAAATGATTAAAATTTGGAGAAGAAAACGAAGGGTTTACAATTTTTTTTTAATAAATTTGTCAATAACATGTTTGTCCACCGCGATGCAGTTCTTTGTCATATAGTATATAGGGTGTTCCTTATTTGAAGTACAAACGAAAAGGGGATATTCCTTAAGTAAGTTTCAGAAAAAAAGTCCCATAAATATGGGGTCGTGAGCGTTTCGTTTTCGAGATACACAGTGTTGAAGTTTGAATTTTTATCAAGTTTTTTTTTCATAGTATCGACACTTTACATGATATTCAACTGAAATTTGGCATAGATATTACATTTGAGAATTCTCACCACGTGACATGGCAATTTTGATAGCAGATCTTTTCTGGAACACTGTCACCTGTTTTCTCCAAGAACTTTTTTTTGGTGAGCCAGTGTCAGTTTGAAAAATGTAAAAATAAGCTTTGTTGTTAAACTAAACTTTATGATCTCTTGTAGTTTTGTGGTATCTGCCACGGATTTCGAGAAAAAAAAATTTGAAGATGCGCTCGAAATCTTTGGATTTTTCTCAGGATTTCGAGAGAATCGTTCAAAATTTTGTTTCTCGAAATCGGTGGCAGATACAACAAAACTACAGGAGATCGAAAAGTTTAGTATAACAACAAAGCTTCTCTTTACATATCTTGTAAAGTGTAGATACTATAAGAAAAAAATTAAAAGTTTCAAAGTTCAACACTCTGTATCTCGAAAACGAAACGTTTGCAACCCCATGTTTATGGGACTTTTTTTCTTGAACCTACCCAAGCAATCTCCCCTTTACATTCGTAAGTTCAATTCAGGAACACCCTGTATAACTATACATTTCAGGGATTCACGCAACAATAATTCTACATTTCCCTGGTACCTGGTGAGTAGGCGCTGATTAAATGTCAGAAGATCTCACGAATATTGTGAAATGTGTTTATTCAGAGATATCCAAGGTGACCAGAAAAACTTCGGACAAATTTTGCTGTGGTCTGAAACAAAAGTATTTCAGCGCAGCCAAATAATTTTCATTCTCTTGCTTTCTCTACACTTTCCTGTACATTAATATGTGAATTTTCAGTTTGATATAATTTCATTTCACAGAGTTTTAGAATGTCAAACAAACGTAGTGCGATTTTGGAGCTGTTTCGTCAAGGTAGGCGTCAATGCGAAATTGTTCGTTTGCTCAATGTGCCTCGACAAACCGTGTCCGATGCAATTCGTCTTTTCAAGGAGCTTGGCCAAGATGGTCGTCGTCCAGGAAGTGGTAGAAAACGCACTGTCTATAAACCTAGCTAGCAATCGCAACATCGTCAAGAAGCGAATCAATCGAAATCCGAAGGTTTCCATGAGGAAAATAGCCTGTGAGACCAGTATCAACCGAGAATCAGTCCGTCAAATTACCAAGAAGGAACTCAACCTCAAGCCATTCAAGCTCCGAAAAGTTCAACTCCTCACGGAGGAAAACAAGCGAGTACGACTACAAAGGAGCCGCCAACTCCTTCGTCTCGCCGCCAGTCAGCAATGGGAGCGAATTCTCTTCACAGACGAGAAGCTTTTCACCGTAGAACAATCCCACAACCACCAAAACGACTGAGTCTGGTCCGTAGACGCTCCCGGTACATCGGCCATCGTCGAACAGTTTTCGTGGGTCAAGGGGTCAAAATCAATCAAGAAGTCTACCGCTGCGACATCCTCGAGACTGTAGTACTTCCGTGGGCCAAGCAGCACTCAGGTCTCAGGCGATACGCATTGGACCTTTCAACAGGACTCCGCTCCGGCTCACAGAGCGAAAATGACGCAAGAATGGTGTAAGACCCATTTTCCTTGTTTCATCTCATCTGCAGAAAGGCCGCCCTACTCACCGGATCTCAACCCAATGGACTACAGCGTGTGTTAGATTTTGGAGCACAGGGCTTGTGCTAAAAAACACAAAAATTTGGAGTCGCTGAAGCAATCTTTACGCCGGGAATGGAACCGATTAACGCCCGAGGAGCTGCGGCCCATTCATTGCCGAAAATTTCAAGAAGCGTCTGAAGCTGTGTATCGCCGCCAAAGGAAGCCACTTCAACACGGCTTAAATACAGGGTGGGGATAAAGTTTGGCATCAAATTAATATCTTCAAAACGAAACGGGCAATATTTTTGAAATTTGGCAGCTGAGTGTAATGGACCACAATGCATCTGATGAGCATATTTTCATTAATGAGATACTTCCGGTTCAACCGGAAATGACAAAAAAAAATTTATTTAAATGGGACACCCTGTATATTTCTGCATATTCTGAAAGAGCACTTTGTTTCGGATCTGTCCATACCAGGTTCCATGTAAAATGGTTTTTTTTTAATTATTTTCAATAAATTTTTTCTACTTGTAAAAGCCCGGTATTTCTTCTCTTTATAGATTTTCATAAAAAATACGTCATGAAAAGCAGAAAAAGTTATCTACTACGAAGTATTTCGTTTTATTTCTCACTAATGATACAAATAACAACGATTTATTTAATTTGGTGCCAAACTTTATCCCAACCCTGTATATTATTAACAAATGTTCAAGCTATTATTTTTTGTTGTTGTTTCGTTCAATTTCTTCTGTTTAATAAAGTTAAATGAAAAAGAGTTTGTCCGAGGTTTTTCTTGTCACACTGTATAGTAACGACGAACGACTGAACGTCTCATTAAGGAAAAATTTGATGATCTCACCCTAGTAAGAGCGTCAAAAAATAAATACCATCATTTTCCTTTTGCCCTCCTTCGAGCCCAAACCCGTAAACCCCCAAGAACTCAACAATCCGCAGATCCGCAAACAAATTCGAACCGCCATCCCGTCAATTCCCAAGAAACAACGCCACCGATACTCCGTAATATCGGCCGGGCGCATTATATTAAGAAATCAAACATTTGCAGAAGATTAAAACCGGGGGAAATCTCTTACGACTACACGACCGCGAATAAAGCCGGAAACCTCCCCCTCCACCTCCTCCTCTTCCATTCAATTCCACCTCCGTATTCCCAATCCGATTTGTCGAACAGACGTACGGACGGACTTTTCGTTTATTTTGCCAAAGACTGAAGGGAATACAATTGATATTTCAAACACAAAGGTGTCACGCTTCGGCGGGCGCCGCGCGCGTCTAACCGGGCAAATATTTTGCCAGAGATCACTTTATTCCGAGCTATCGATTCTATTTGTCTTTGGTTAATATTTCGCGAGAGTCTTGGCGGAGATGGGGATGTTTCTCGATCGAGATTTTCGGATTAATTGGCAAGTAAGGAACTGTTCGAGTTTTCGAGGGGGAGGTAGGTGTATTCGTTCTGCTTCAGATTTGATGAACTCTTTGTTTAGTAATGAACAGTTACGAGAACATGAAGAACCATTCAACATGTCGATCACACGTTCAATCTCACTCACAATTTCTCCCACACACATTTTCTGTCACCTGTATCGTCTCTTTCAATACATTCTCAAACAAAACACTCCCACAAAACACTTCCTCACAAAACACTCCCTCACTAAACGCTCTCACAAAATACTCTCACCAAACATTCCCCCACATAATATTATCTCACAAACATCCTCCCACAAAACCGTCTCTCACATAACCCTCTCCACCAAAGACTATTACACGAAACAATTTTTCAAAAAATACGCTCTTAGAAAACACTCTCTCACAAAACATTCCTGCACAAAATATTCTCACGCTAAACAATGTCTCACAAAACACTCTGTCACAAAATGCTCTCTTTCCGAACGTTCACTCACAAAACAACTCCTCACGAAACATTCTCTCACAATACATTCTCCCACAAAACACCAATCCACAAAACACTATCTCACAAAACATTTTCTCACAAAACTCTCTCTCACAAAATGCCCTTTCAAAGCATTTCCTGACCAAACAACCTCTCACAAAACCGTCTATTAAGGGGCAGTATCACCTTTTGAATCGTGGTAAATCTCCATTCAAAAGTGGTCTCTTTATTTCACGAGTAAGTACCCTAATTTACGACGTAGATACTGGATTTTTTTTTAAATTGAAGTTGAAGAACGTCCCGAGAGCAAATAGTTTTTTTTTTCGATTTAATCAGTTTTTCAATTAAAAAAACCAGGGTAATCGTTAGATCTGGGGTTATTGAATATGTTTTTCGTTTTTCATGAGTACAAGCTATATTTTTGAAATAATAATCATGAAAATTTTTGTAGTTTATAGAAGATTAAATTGCCGAGAGCAAATAGTTGCGATTTTTTCCAAAAAATGATGAATAACCTTCGGAAAAAAATCATTAAGTGTAGTTTCCAAAACGCTGAAGTTCAACCTGTTTTTTTTTAATCGAAAAACTAATTAAATCGAAAAAATCGCAACTATTTGCCCTTGGCAATTTAATCTTCTATAAACTGCAAAAATTTTCTTGATGATTATTTCAAAAATATAGCTTGTACCCATGAAAAACGAAAAAGATATTCAATAACCCCAGATCTAACGATTAGGTACCCTGGTTTTTTAATTGTAAAACTAATTAAATCGAAAAAAAGGAAACTATTTGCCCTCGGGACTTTCTTCAACTTCAATTAAAAAAAAAGTCTCTACGTCGTAAATTAGGGTACTTGCCCGTGAAATAAAGAGACCACTTTTGAATGGAGATTTACCACAATTCAAAAGGTGGGCGTTCAATGCAGTGTGTTTTTATTTAAAGTTGCATTTGAAAAATGGTTCACTCTGAGAACTGAAATTTGTGGGTAAACTCAGAAAGGATTGGAGTTCTTAATGAAATAACTTAAATCGATTTCATTTCGAAAGTTCTTTTTTTTTTCAAAAATAGAAGAAAATGAGCCAACTCGTGCTTCTGTTTTATTTCAAACGAGAGACCCAAGAAAATAGTTCAACTTATGATTAAAAGTGAATCTACAGATAATTTCGTTCAGAAAAACAACTTGAAATACGGAATTGGCAGATAATGGCCAAATTCAAATATATGGCGGGAAAAAGTTCCTGCTTTACCCACATATTCACTAATTTCATAGTTCAGCGATTTTCGGATAGAGAGCGCCATTTTACATTTCATTCATAATGAGAGAGTTATTCATAGAACTTATAGTGATAATGTAAGTTCTATGGAGATATTTGATAAAATGCACGGTGGCGCCTCTATCGGATGAGTTTCCCTACTCGCTCTGAACGGCGACCTTAAGTTTGAACGTTGAACTATTTTCATGGGTCTTTCGTTCAAAATAAAACAGAAGCATGAGTTGGCTCATTGTCTTCTATTTGTGAAAGAAAAAAATGAACTTTCGAAATTAAATCGATTTAAATAATTTCATTAAGAACTCCAATCCTTTCTGAGTTCACCCACAAAATTTCACTTCTCCAATGCAACTTGAAATAAAAACACACTAGATTGAATGCCCACCTTAATGAACTCTGTCTCACAAAAAAACCCTCTCACAAAATCGAAACAACGAAAAGTAAAACCATAACCGATATGTTCATATCAAAAGAATAAGGCAAAACTGAGATAATCAAGGCCAAAAAAAGAATCTCATATTATGTATTGAAAATTTCATCACTATATGGAAAATCATATAATATGTATACTCCATTCACTTTGATAAAGTATTCCGGTTGGCCATGAAATTCTGACACATTCCACCGTGTATATTTTGAAAATGTTACTGTTAGGTCATAGTAATTTTCCTGTCAGATACATACGTAACGTTGTCGTTTCTACATAAAGATCGTAGTATTTACGTATTTATCAAAATGTTTATTCACTTTGGGAAAATAATGAATTTGAGAAAATATTATGTGAATTCATTAATTCCAAAGACCTGGCGAATGTTGAATAAACTTTTTTATCTGTAAATACTGGAGATATTTCACGTATATTACGATGGTTGGATGATTCAGTTATGCTATTTTCTTGTAGGTACGGAAATCAAGAACCGAGTGTTAAAATTTTACTGAAAAATGATGGACAGAATAGTCCGTTACTTTGTAATAGTTCATTCGAAAAAAGAATAAAAATACTCCGATAACCCGAACAGAACAGACGGACCTATGGAATTCTCCACTCTTCAAAATTCTCAAGAAATAAGCCTGCAGAAGACATTTGAATACCTTTTTGACCAACTATAAATAAACCAGTATGAAAATGTAGTAGTACTACGAAACCTGTGTCACAGTTAAACCTTAAAAGAACTATCTCCATTTACAAAATTAAAAAAGAGAAAATAGAAAATAACATTGGCAACATCTATGAGAATTATTTGACTTTCACGAGGTCAACCTTCGTCAGTTTTAAGTAAAAGAACTAGATAAACCTAAATCATGGCCAACCGGGATACTTTATAAAAGTGAATGGAGTATACGTAAACATTCTGGAAAGAAATTATTTCGTATATTTAACTTTTTCAGACATTGTCTAATTTAAAAACAGATGGATTACAAAAAGAACCATGTCGAGCATTTTACTTAGATTTTTATTTAAATGGTTTGGAAATTAGATGCACTCACTACACCTTTCACAGTTGGAATTCAGAAATTCAAAGTTGAATTTCAGAAAAGGGAACATGTATTTCAGAATAGCAATATGTAATTCAGAAAACAAATTGAATTTCAGAATAGGTAATTCAATTTCAGAAAAACGAAATTGAAATTCAGATTAGGAAGTTGTAATTCAGAAAAACAAAGTTGTAATTCAGAATGGTGAATTGAAATCCAGAAATGGCAAATTCAATTTCGGAAAAGGAAAATTGTATTTCAGAATAGTATCGAGCTCGGTATCGAGTGATGCAACATAGGAATCTAGGACAATGTGGCATCGAACTTGTCTTAAGTATTTCGTATTTTCAAATTTGTTTTTTTCCTGTTTTCGGTTTCGACTGTATATACTTTCATGTTATTCTTGGAAATAAAGTTATTGTTATTATATTTCTTACTTCTATGAAAGTATCTAAGTACTTTGAGAGTCGATAATGACCTCAAGAATCATTATGAAATCATGTCTCCATTTGAATTGCATACATAATACCAGAAAAGGTGGTTTGGGTACCAAGTAACTGAATTACAATTTTTTTTTCTGAATTACAATTTCGTTTTTCTGAATTAAAATTTCCCATTTCTGAATTTCAAATCACCAATTTTGAATTATAATTTATATTTTCTGAAATTCAAATTTCCGTTTCTGAATTACATATCACTATTCTGAAATTCAAATTACCCTTTTTGAATTACATATCACTATTCTGAAATTCAAATTACCGTTTCTGAATATCAACTTACTATTCTGAATTACAATTTCCATTTTCTGAAATTCAATTTGCTTTTCTGAATTACATTTTACGTTTTCTGGATTACAATTGGAAAAGGAGTAGAAGGTTTCAAGCTTTTTTCATAACATAAACAAAAGTTTCAAGCGTTTTCTCATTATTTTGGAATGAGTATATATCACGAGACTACCTTGAAGTAAGTAGGTTTTGAAGGGACAAATTTGAAGATTCTAACTGAACTTCATCAATATTGTGGACTATTCTACAAAAAATCTGAGTGAGATATGAGAAATATGACACAAACTTGAATTGGGACTTTATTTTCTTCGATAATATCTAAATTTAACTCGATATTACAACAATACTTCAGTTTCGAAATTTAATATCCAAAGAGTTTAACAGGTTATGACCCCAGTAAAAACGAAACTTGAATTTATATGAATGAATTCGATTGAACGCGTATTATATCGCTCAGAACCTCAAAAACTTCCACCTTATGTGCCCAATTTAGCCCGACACCCCACAAGCACCTTCAAACGTTCCCCTATATCCCGCAAATATTTTTTCTTCAAGGCGGAATAATCGGGAATACGCCGAAACGAGCAGAACGTATACACCGCAATTTGGTTATTTAATATTTAAATAGGAGTTATCGAAGAATACATACCGCCCTACTATGCCGGGGAATTTGCATTGATGGGCCCTGAATCGGCAAAGCAGGAGGAAAGTATTCAATTTCTCCATTCTCCTGCGTATTCACGAAATCGTAAATATGCGCGAATTCCAATATTAGTCGAAGGGAGGCATTGACGTGAGCCAAAGAGGGGCTCAAGGTACACAAGATAATCTGTTGCGATACCTTCGGAAATTTTTCCACCACCCTGTATCACGATTATGAAAATGTCACCACAAATAAGCAAAAGAAACCTTTTTTTCATTTTCCATTCTTCCGAATTCAGCTCAGTTAAAAAGATATAAACATTTGAAAAAAATAATTTGGCCACATACGTGCCTGATACCCCCAAAGTCATATTTCTCGATCGAAAATGAGTTGATATATTTAGGGAGTACTCAAGTATTAACTTCATTGGAATAAAAATGTTACAAACACCATAATTCTCAACAACAACAGTTAAGGTGCAGACACATTGTTGTCACGTCACGTCACATCACGTCATCTTCCCAAAATGTGCAACCACGATAATGCATGGAACTTAGAGCATTGGAAGAGGGACACACCTTTCAATAATAAATAGTGAAGCCAAATAATCAGAACTAAACTGGATGATTATACTACTACGGAATCAAAATGTAGTAGAAATTTTTGCGACATTGTATCTGCTGTCACATTATAGCACTGAAAGCACGCAAGATCTATATTCCGCAAATTTACATTTTCTGAATGCACGTGACATCACGTCTGATATTTTGTGAAATGTCATTCTGTCATTCATTTGAAACCGATCTGGGTGCTCATTTAATAATTCTTGAATTAATTGATGGAATTCCCCCACTTCTTCTGTTCGTTGATCTATTTGGTAGATCGAATACCTTCTATGAGAATCACCAGCAACTGTAAAAGCAGCTATATTCTCCATATCTTCTACCTATTTCCTAGTGTGAGCTCACGTGACGTGACAACAATGTGTCTGCACCTTAAGGCATCTACGATTATATCTTCAATCAAAAAGCCATATTTCTCCGTTCAAAATGAGTTCCATTTTCCTAAAGATTAGTTTGTAAACACCAATAACTGGTTCGTATTTTCCTCGGTATTGCAAAAATGTTTTGTAAAGAAAGGTTGTTCATTCAATTCGTGATTAATTAACCTATTTTGTATTCAAAACAGTCAAAACAATAATCTTCTATGAATATTTCACAGAGCTTCTGAAAAGATGTAGCTTGCTTGTTCATTTTTCGGATATTATAGTTAATATATCTATGAATTCTAGCATTTCTATTAAGGGGCCGTATCACCTCTTGATTCGTGGTAAATCTCCATTCAAAAAGTGGTCTCTTTATTTCACGAGTAAAGGCGAGTTTATACAGCAACTAAAATAAAATAAGAACTGAGAACTAAAATACAATAAAATAAGAAATAAGAGCAGAAAACATAGGTTTATAGAGATCACTAGAATGAAATAAGAATGAACCAATCAAATCGCAGATTTTTTGACAATGATTAGTTGTCATTTCATTTATATTTTTCAAAATTTAATTTCCCATTAGAATCACTATAGAAAATATCATTAGACTAATGGATGATGGCATTTTGATCGAGTTTTGAATCGGCTATTCCGCCTTTTATTCAAGGCGATAATCGCAGTACTTGTCATCAATAACAACATCGCTTCCATCATGATTTCCTGGTTGGTCATCCATATTAAATATACAGGGTGGCCATTTGAAAACGAAACAGACGAGATTACAGACGAAATAAATTTTTTCGATAGAAATGCTCGGACAGGTCGATTTCTGTTTCGAGGGGGACAACTCAAGATGTAGGTTACGGACGCATAGCGCTTCAACCCTTGCTGCTACAACCCCCACCCCCAATTTTTGAATAGGGAAGATGGGGTGAGTGATACCTCATTTGAAAGGTATTTTATACTGATTTCAGCACAGTAATTGTTTTTTCATTTTATGCATTAGTTCCCAAAATATTCTCAACTAAGTATTTGAAAATGAAGTGGTGTTTTCATGGCGTTTGTAGTGTTTTTTTGTGATAAATCGACATCTTGATTAAAGATTTCTATGTCAGTGGGTTGGAGGAAGGAAGCCACAGTCATGGTTGTTTTGAAGCTCAAAATGTCGATTTTTCACAAAAAAAATACTACAAGTGCCATGAAAACACCACTTCATTTTCAAATACTTAGTTAAGAATATTTCGAGAACTAATGCATGAAATGAAAAAACAATTACTGTGCTAAAATCAGTATAAAAATACCTTTCAAATGAGGTATCACTCACCCCATCTTCCCTATTCAAAAATTGGGGGTGGGGGTTGTAGCAGCAAGGGTTGAAGCGCTATGCGTCCGTAACCTACATCTTAAGTTGTCCCCCTCGAAACAGAAATCGACCTGTCCGAGCATTTCTATCGAAAAAATTTATTTCGTCTGTAATCTCGTCTGTTTCGTTTTCAAATGGTCACCCTGTATTATCAACGACGATTTGAAAAAATATTCATTAAATTTCAGATTAGAAAACTAGAACTTGTCAAAAGTGTCAATACGGAAAAGATTGGGGAGTAGATTTGGGTCATGCGCACTATCATTTTCCAAATAAAATAAGCGAAAAAGATAAAAGTGGACCATCTCTTATTCTTATTCCTTATTTTAGCTTATTTCCTGTATAAACGCTGTCATTGAAATGCATCAAGTGAACATTCTTATTTTATTTTATTTCAGTTCTTATTTTATTTTATTTGCTGTATAAACTCGCCTTTAGTACCCTAATTTACGACGTAGAGACTTGATTTTTTTTTAAATTGAAGTTGAAGAACGTCCTGAGGGCAAATAGTTTTCTTTTTTTCGATTTAAGTAGTTTTTCAATTAAAAAAACCAGGCTAGTCGTTAGATCTGGGGTTATTGAATATGTTTTTCGTTTTCCATGGGTACAAGCTATATTTTTGAAATAATCATCATGAAAATCTTTGTAGTTTATAGAAGATTAAATTGCCGAGGGCAAATAGTTGCGGTTTTTTTCAAAAAATGATGAATAACCGTCAGAAAAAAATCATTAATTGTAGTTTCCAAAACGCTGAAGTTCAACCTGTTTTTTTTTTAATTGAAAAACTAATTAAATCGAAAAAATCGCAACGATTTGCCCTCGGCAATTTAATCTTCTATAAACTACAAAAATTTTCCTGATGATTTTTTCAAAAATATAGGTTGTATGAAAAACGAAAAACATATTCAATAACCCCAGATCTAACGATTACCCCGGTTTTTTTAACTGAAAAACTAATTAAATCGGAAAAAAGAAAACTGCCATCGGGACGTTCTTCAACTTCAATTAAAAAAAAATCAAGTATCTACGTCGTAAATTAGGGTACTTACTCGTGAAATAAAGAGACCACTTTTGAATGGAGATTTTCCACGATTCAAACGGTGATACTGCCCCTTAAGAATTAATGAGTTTATGAAATTTAAATGTTCCAATCGGCATATTTTTTATGCGGAAGTATTACACTAGTTGGAAGCAAATTATCACAGAGAACATTGGTCAGATAGAAACATCGCCAAGATTATTTAGTGCTAAGTATCATCGGTATTTGGATTATTCTTGAGATTTTTAATTTTTTTCGTCAAATTTTATCGGATGAAAGTAGGAATAACTCGAGAACGTTTCATCAAGATAAATGACGATACTTTTATTTTATAAAACGATTGATTCTTTCGAAAATACGAACCGTTCATCTTTTTTGTGTGAAAATTTTGTTTAGAAAACTAATTCAAATTCATAAGGAAAGGTCATTGTTCCCATAATTTCAACCGGTATTTTTCCGCACGCAGAAAATGGGAAAAATCCCCTTCCACGAACGCCACTGTCGTACCTATAGCATATTAGACAGTTCGAATCGAAGAGGGCTGGCACGCACCTCCGAACCTCTCGAAATTCGATCAAATTTTAAATTATGTCTTTAATAATGCATGTTTTGTTAGCGGGGGTTGACAATTGGGGTGCGAATGGGACGATGGCAGATACAGGATCATCCCCCAGCTCTGAAGGTAGGAATATTAACAATATCGATAGCAGGAGGATCAGGCGAAAACTCCAAAAATGCACGAGGAATTGGGGTGGGCTCGATCCAAGAATGCCATGGAAGCATTCGATGATATCCGCAGAATGGGAGGATGATTAATGTTTTTTAATTCAAATATTACTGATGTTCGATGGAATTTTTCGAGTTCCACATGAAAAAGAATCGATATATGACAAATATGTACTAATAAACTGAAAAATTCGTTTCAACAAAACCACAGCCAATTTGAATAAATAGAAACTATAAAAATATTGAATCTATTCAGTGATGAACTAGAAATTAAGATGGAAATTTCACAAGTACAAAAATATCTCGAAAATCTGCTCCTATACGTTCATAAAAATAGGAATCATCAAATACAGGGTGATTCACAGTGGATGGCCATTAGACGTTTCTGGAGAACCAGACTTCAGATCGGTTTGAAAATTTAATGGAATGCATTATCGGACCTGTTCTACCCAACTAAAATATTTTCGTCAATGCGGTGTTGCCACTTCTATTAGAAAGTAGTAGGAACTTTGCTTTTTCAAATAGAACGCCCTGTATATTATTGGAAATTCGGAAAACTGATGAAATTCTCTTTCATTCTATGTATATACCTAACTAGTCAAATATCGGACTTATGAGCATTTATTTGTCAAAATGTCCCTTCAGAATGGTATTTCCATTCGGTATTTGGTAGGCAGGCCATGATTACTATTTGACAGTACCTTGTGACATTCTCCTAATAATAAAGGCACCAAGAAGCTTGAATTTCGACATTTTCTTCTTTTCAGAAGTTGCAAATACCCTCGAAACAATGGAAGAAAACTAATCAAACAAAGTGCTCATGAATTTCTTCATTATTATTAAATGGAGAGACTTTTTGAAGATCGGTGGATAAGGCGCTTGGGACCATGGAATTGGCCAGCAAGAATACCCGATCTTAGTCTGTTAGATTTTTATCTGTGGGGAATGTTGAAAGAAACAGTTTACAAAACACCCGTGCATTCGAGAGATGAATTGTTGGAAAGGATTGCCCAAGCATTTGAAGATTTGGATTTTAAAGAAATACGATCTGCCACGACGAAAGCAGTCAACACCCGCATTTTGAAGTGCTTGGAAGTGAACGGCCAGCGATTCGAACATACTTTGAAGTATTCGACATGATTGTTCTACTTTTTAATAATAATTCATATAAATAGTTTGACTCTCAAGTTTCTTGGTGCCTTTTATTATTAGGAGAATGTCACAAGGTACTATCAAGTAGTAATCATGGCCTGCCTACCAAATACCGAATGGAAATACCATTCCGAAGGGACATTTTGACAACTAAATGCTCATAAGTCCGAAATTTGACTAGTTAGGTATAGGCATGACATACATAGAATGAAAGCGAATTCCATCAGTTTTCCGAATTTCCAATAATATACACCCGTGTTCCATTTGAAATAAACAACTTTCAGTCACTTTTTCAAGCAACCGAAAAGACTGTATTTTTTTATAACCCTGTATTGAAGTAACGTAAATCAGGCTAAAGTGTTGGAAGCATTTATGTATCACCTAACTCCAAACCAAATTTCAATGCCGTGGTGTTTCTCCACCCGAAGTTATCAGCATTTTTAGAGGTCATGTTTCCCGGTGAAAAAAATTGAAATTAATTTATATTTCGAAAACGGCAACAGATAGGTATAGGGAAATGTCAATAAAAGTTGTCGAGAAGTTGTTGGAGATTCCAAAAATAATATAATATACCGGGTGTTCCATTTGAAAAAGCAAAGGTGCTACTACTTTCTAATAGAAGTGGCAACACCGCATTGACAAAAATATTTTAGTTGGGTAGAACAGGTCTGATAATGCATTCCATTAAATTTTCAGACCGATCCGAAGTCTGGTTCTCCAGAAACGTCTAATGTGCCATCCACCGTGAATCACCCTGTATATGTATGTCAGGAACCAAATGCAAGAAGCAAAACAAACAAAAAAATTTAAGTAGCTGCCAACTGGATAGACAAAGCCCTACAATTTTTCGCACACAGTATCAGAAATCTACAACAAGATTCCAGATTCCGCAAGTCTATTTGCAGACCTTCCAGAGAATGTCATGAGTTTGTTCGAAAAATTATAGTTGTTTTATGTATACTCCATTCATTTTACAAAGTATCCCGGTTGGCCAAGATTTAGGTTTATCAAGTTTTTTTACTTAAAACTGACCGAGGTTGGTACTCGTGAGATGTCAAATAATTCCCAGAGACGTTGCCTATGCTAATTTCTATTTACTCTTTTTTAACATTGTATAGAGGAGTTAGTTCTTTTAACTGTGACTACTACATTTTCATACTGGAGTATTTGAAGTGCAAAAAGTTATTTTTGTGTATTATGTAGGCTTATTTCTTGAGAATGTTGAAAAGTGAGGAATTCCTTAGGTACGTCTGTTCGTTTAGAAGTTTTTCTGATGGGTTATTCGAGTATTTTTATTATTTTTTCGAATAAACTATCACAAAGTGATGGACTATCCTGTCCATTATTTTTCATTGAAATTTCAATACTCGATTCTTGATTTCCGTACAATAAAATAGCATAACTGAATGTTCCAACCATGTTTATAAACGTGAAATATTTCCAGTATTAACAGAGAAAAAGTTTCTTCAACATTCGCCAGGTCTTTGGAATTATTCAATTCACATAATCTTTTCTCAAATCATTATTGTCCCAAATTGAATAAACATTTTAATAAATACGTAATTACTAAGATCTCTATGTAGAAAGTACAACGTTGCTTAGTTATCTGACAGGAAAATGACTATAACCTATCATTTGCAAAATAAACACGGTGAAATGTGTCCGAATGTCATGCCAACCGGGATACATCCTAAAAGTGAATGGAGTATATCGTTTCAGTTCCAATGATTATTATAGTTATTCAATAATTTTAACTGTTATATAAAATCATATTTCTTTTCGTTCAAACTTATCATCGTATGCGATACTTAGGTATGTTTAGCATCTAGGTATGTGAAATAAATAAATCTATAACTCCAAATAGGAATCAGAATTCTATGTTTATTTTGAGAATAATATCTGTGAATTCACTTGTATCTGTAACTAAAGAAGGACACAAATCCTTCAATGTAAGCCGTAAGGTCTGTGGCTCACGCAAATTGGTATTTGTGAAATATTTTCATTTCGAATTGAGGTCAATATCATTTTGCGAATGTTTGTACAGTTTGGGCGCTAAAACCTAAATCCAAAAAGAAACCCAAATCTTACCTTGCTGAGATATCTCTCTGCTTAGCACGCACAACGCAGATTGAATTTCAAACGTGAAAACAACACAACACTACGCCCGATTCTTATCTGTGATTTGTTATCGACTAACCATCAAAAGTATCATTCTAGGCAATGCCTACTGAATTTCTTCAAAACAATTCGCGAAGTCGCTTCTATCTGCCATTGTCATGGTAACCGCTGGGACCTAATGAATGATGTTTATGTTTATTTTTCGCTGCGTAGTTTCTTCACAGTAGAATGTATTTACGGGTGCTTCAAAAGGAGTTGTCCAATATGGAATAAAAGAACTTTTACGTCTGAAAATGTGGCACTTTCAAAAATTTCAAATTATTCTGATTCACCTTCAGTCTTTATTCGAGGTAACATGAAAGCGCTGCATTACCTTCAAGAAATAATCAAGCCATATGTTCTCTCTTACCTTAACCGGCTCGAGAATACAATATTTCAGCAAGATAATTTTCGACCTCATGTTGGCAGAGTTAGTTCAAACTTTTTTGAAGCGACCCATGTGAATATTTTGTAATGGCCGCCCATATCCCCCGATCTTTCGCCCATAGAGTATGTTTGGGACATCATGGGTAGAAGGCTTGAAAATTTACTGACAGTATAGATGTCTTGATTGATTGGCTGACGAACAAGAGACCAGGTTAGCACTTGGCCTCCCTATGACACTGCGACCAACTTGGGTCTATTGTATCACTCTTTCGTCAGTGGTTCCTCACAAGAATAGGTTCGTGTCCTTTATCAGGTTCAGTAGCCTGTTTATGAGGTTTTTCGGATTAATTCCTGTTTCCGGATTGATTTTTTCGAAGATTCTGTGACGCCTTCTTCCTAGGGCGTCGCATTCAAAGATGATGTGAGAGGCTGTTTCTTCCTCTTCACCGCAAAGTCTGCAATCCACGGGTGCTCAGATGTTTCCTAAGGCCGCAGTGTCCCGTCAGCAGACCTACTATTTTACGTGCCTTTGGTCTGTTTAGATTCAGAAAGTCAGCCGTCAAGGTTTGGCTTGTGTGTCCTACCATGACTGTGCTGTGTGTTTGCCCGTCGCTCTGTTCCCAGTGTTGTCGGTGTCTTTGTTTTATCCACTCCTCAATCAGGGTCCTGCATCGGTTTTTGCTGATTCGAAGCACAGGTTCTGGCCCTGTAAATGGCGTTTCAGATGCTTGTCTTGCTAAGTGGTCTGCTTCTTCATTGCCATGGGTGTCTTAGCTTGATGATGTTGGCAATATGATTTAATTTTGCCAACTTACAGCAAGTTATTTCTGTCAGGTCAAAGTGTAAACCTTCTCTTTCATATATCTAGACCACAGAGGACTAAAAAAGGAAACCTTTCGTTTCAGACCAACCACAATTTTCATATGAATATTCCCTCCTTGACAAAAAACGCTAAAAATGTTAATCATCCCCCTGCGGGCAGAAACATCCCCACACATCAAAAACCGACGAATTATCCACATAATTACCGGCATTTCCTCTGCCATTCTTCCGCCCAAGACACGAACACGTCAAAAATGGCCGAATTCCTTTACCGCGGGATAAAAGAACACGGCGTTCAGTCGACCCGGAAAGAGACCGGGAACCTTTTGTGCATTCAAATTCTTGAAATACGGCGGGTCCTCCAACCCTTTGGCTACGCCGTCAAAGGAGATGCGGGCCGCTGTATCGACTGCTGCTAATTCCAAAAGAAATCCTCCCTCTGGAGTACGTGCTGTGTGTCTTTGGGGGCGTTCGTACGTACGGTGGTGAGTGGGTTGGAAGGAGGAGGGTCACCCCTTTTATTTGCTCGGAAATCAGCAATCACAATGGTTAATTAGCGACAGTTTCGTACGAGTTGTAGGAGAGGAGGATTTGGGGTGTTGATCGGATCGTATGCTGTGTGAAAGCTTTAGATTCGTTGATAGAAATATCAACAAATGCTTTGCCCGAAAAAAACGTGCCCAACCATTGTTCAGGGAACCTAGGAGAAGTTCCCTTCTTATCGAAGTGGAGTAGATGTTAACCATAGTACCATAGTTAACCCGTTTTTGCCACGAACAACACTGCAAATTGGTCCAGGATATATTGAAAAATTCTTAGCCTACTATAGAACCAAACAAAATTTCAATGTCAAAATATTTGATTACTCAACATACCTATTCTCTTCTTAATTGAATACATTTATTACAGCGAACCTGCAACGTCTCTAGACCTTTCAAAAAAAAATTTTTTCTTGCTCTGCAAACCAGTCCTCCACAGCTTTTATTATCTCCTCGTTGGAAGAAAAGTTACGACCTTTTAAACTTTTTTTCAGTTGAGGAAAGAGATGATAGTCGGACAGAGCCAAATCTGGTGGATAAGGGGGGTGTTCTAGTAATTCTAATCATAAATCACGAATATTTTGCATGGCAACATGAGATTTGTGTACTCGGGCGTTGTCCGGTAAAAACAAAATACCTTTGGATAGCTTTCCGCATCATTTCTCTTTAATTTTTTCCCGGAGAGTGGTCAGTAATGTCGAATAGTAATCTCCAGTTATTATTCTACCCTTATCCAAAAAATCAATCACGATTACTCCATGGCAATCCCAAAACACTGAAGCAAGAACTTTTCCAGCAGATTTTTGGACACGAAACTTCCTAGGTCTTGGGGAACCAGAATGTCGCCATTCCATCGATGGTTGCTTTGTTTCTGGATCGTAGAAATGCACCCAAGTCTCATCCATAGTAACAATTCTGTTTAAGAAGTCTACATCGTTTTCAAATCGAGCACAGATCGAACGCGATGCTTCTACCCTTGCACGCTTTTGGTCAACATTCAAACATTTGGGTATCCATTTTGCAGAAATTTTTCTCATGTCCAAATTGACGTCAACTATATGATGAACGCGTTCGTATGAAATCTTCAGTAGTTCAGATATCCGTTTCAGCCCAATGCGACGGTCTGATGAAATCATGTCATGAACTGCATCGATATTTTCGGGGACTGACACAAAAACTGGCCTTCCCGATCGGTCATCATTTTCAATAAAAATTTACCTCTTTTGAAGCTCGCAGTCCAATTTTTCACGGTCGCATACGAAGGACATTGATCACCAAGGGTATTAAGCATATCTTCGTAAATCTGCTTACCTCTTAACCCTTTTAAATACAGGTACATGATGATGGCTCGATACTCCAATTTTTCGATTTTTACAATTTCGGTGGACATCTTTTTTTTTAATTTTTTGCGTAACTCTGGTTTACTTTTTTGACGTCAAACTCTACACTTACACTTCTAATAAGTTATTTTTCGTTGATATGGTATCGCAATATTTTGTTCATGCATGGAACTGGTCTAGGCTAACTAGATATCAATACATCCTCGTACCTATACTTGTCTCAGGAGTCGTGGTGGTCATATGGCTGATGTTATTTTCCATTGATAACGGCATACCTTTCTCTGTTAGGTCCTTTGGATATCCCATAGACAGCCATATATCTGTCATTTCCCTCCATTTTGATCCCTACCATAAACCACACACACATTTTCGTCTCTTTTTGACAGGAAATTCGGTGAATATCGTTAGTGCCATTCCAGTCAAATTCATATCAGTTGCTCAACCAAAGCCTAACTTTGCCCGAATCTGAATACATTCCGTACCTAGAATGCATTCAAATAATATATCATATCCAAACACCCCGATAATTCATTTAATTGTACAAGAACAGTCTATCTCAACAATAACCCACTAGACAAAAGACATACACAGCATCCTAGTCGGTCCATTTATCGTCTTAGATAACGACCATACCCGACATATGTTCCAAAATTATTAAACTTTCCATTATCTGCATCGTTTTATGTCCCATCAACATGCGGATTGAAAGCGGCATCCAGAAACAACAAAAACAATAATCTATTCCAACTTCTATTACTAAATACGATTTAGTTTCTTCCATCTCCACATGTTGGCAATAATAGGAATAGCAGTTATCGTTTTCTTTCCGCGACCGCTAGAGCGCGCCACCAACCGGTCTGCGTTTATCGATTGTTTTCCCGACTAGACAGCTGTCCGTTTTGTAGGTTATAAACTTTAAACCGAAATTCAAACTTGTTTATCGATTGTACAAAAATGAATTCGACCGATTTTTTGAATTTGAGCGAGCACCAAATTGTCGATATCGTGAAAAATGGACTGCCTAGAAACATTTCGAAGACTCTGAATGTGTTGACTGTGAAAGACGACGTTTTGTTTACATGGGACTTCCAAAGTAACTGTGTCCTAACTTTGAATATCAAAGCTGCCAGGGAGAACGAAGGTGTTATTTGTCAGGTTAGTGCTGTATATATTCCAGAAAAACGATTTAATCTGCTGTTTACTACGTGTTTTCGCCAACTGTATACAAACATAACCTAATTCTTTCCCTTTAAAACTTATAGGAATCCGCCAAAATGAAAATGTGAATATTGAGCTTCTTTGAGTAGTTCAAGCTCCTAGAATGAATGAAACAATGTTTGGTAACCCAAGAATTCACTACTTATTTCGTTCTCAATCTAAATAGTATGGTGATGCATGAAAAACAAGTTTTAGTATTGTGTACACAGTGAAGTGGAATGTTCTGCACAAAATGAGATTCTTCGACTTGGCATTGCAAGAATACTGCTGAAGAAAAGAAAAGGAAGGTGTCAAGATAATATGGAGTTGTTCCGAACAGGATGTATCTGATAAAATTATTGATATAGATTCATACAGTACGATCATTGTGTTTTTAAGTATACTCTCAGAATTTATTGTATGAAATTCAACAGTGAAAGTGAAGTCTATGCATCAAGTGCTATTTCCCTATTGGGTTGTATTTAAAATTCTATTTGTACGTTGGAATGATATATAAGTAGGTATAAGATATGGATTATTATTCAATACTTCTATCGAATATGGTTTTGTATACAGAATGTTTATGAATAAACGTTTTTCAAGTATAAATTCTATTCATAATCTATATCAACTCCTTAATATTTCTTTTGACAAACAATTCTGTCAATAGAAATCAAGAAATGGATAACTCATCTATATTAACATTAGTCGATATGATAGTCGTCTAATATTTATCTGAGCATAAGATTATCTTTCTTCAAGGTTGACTGAAACATATATTGTCCTAATTTCGTTTTGTCATTTACATAATACCTGTAGATGTACAAGTGTTTTTTTTAAGGCTTTCAACTAAATTATATTTGTAGTTTGAAAACAGGGTTCCAAACTTATCATCGCTGAATCATTTTTCAACCTTAAAAATGTTTGATTCTTCAAGTGTAGTATCAGATTCTATGAAATATCCTATTTTGCTCTTTAAATGGTATTCCCCTGTATACAGAACAAATTAAATCGATATTTGGAATACCGGTCAGTTTATGTGTTTGTTATTTATTGTCTTCTAGATAATAAAAATGCTCTTATTGAGATGAGCAAATTCAACTAAGAATTCTTCATATGGGTTTTTACAAGGTTGTGCTATTCTCATAACTATTTTTATCTAAAATGATAAAGTATTAAACTTTAGAGCAAATCTTAGTACAATCCAATTATTCATAAATTCATCATAAGAAGTTTGAATTTAGTTTTTCCCATGTTTGTATGTACAGAAAGTTAACAAAACAACTCTGTCGAATCAAACTGAAAAAAATAAATTTTCCCGCTCTTCAAAAAAATATGAGATGTGTTGCTAAGTTGATATCAACTTAGGGAAACAACTATCCAAAAAATGTTTTCAGCAAAAAACAAAGTACTCATCTTTTTCAGTGATTTATCCGTAAATTATCCGTGGTGAAAGAAAATTTGTATCTTTCAAGGTTCTGCAGAAAAATGACAGAATCTGATTGATCGACCCGCCGTCGGAACGTATATCGGGCATTTTTCTCGAAAACTATGCATGCACTATTGTTGAAATTTGGAAGGAATAGATTGTATTTGTTACTTAAACTACAGTGTGAGCACAAAGCGTCGTGAGAACGGAATTGCTGGAATAAACCAGACAACTTTTCGCAATTTTCGACGTATTTGTGGGAAACAAATGTCCCGAATGAATCCAAACGCTCCTTTCGCAATCAGGGAACAGAATGTCGGTGCTATAACTCCAGAAAATTTTTTTCCTCACCCTGTCCTCATTTTTCTCACTTTTTATCGCGACACACTACCGATCTTCATGGAGAAAATAACAAGAACGTGGAACTGAACGAATTTTCCGAGAAAGAATAATATCCATAGGCAATATTAGTATTTTTCTTCATTCGCCGGTCGTTCATACGGAGTCGACGAAAAGGAATGTAAAAAGCTCCGATCCTAAGTGTGACATTGCCAAGTTTTCGGATATTCTCGTAAATTTGAGGATTTTATTTAGAAGGTATGAATTTTAAATGGCTCAGATGCTCAAGGCCAAAATGGGTGGAATATTTTACCAGGTGGTTTCATTGCATCAATGAATATTTGATAAAGAATCCCAATGAATCGTCCAATGAGTGTTTATTTAATAAAATATTTTGCACCACAACAAAAATTTAAATAACCAGCAAAATAGATGGAAGTATTGGTAGAAAGGAAAGAAATGTTTTCGAGGCGATATAAAATCTACAAATTATACAAAAGTCGTCGACATGTGGGGGGACATCTTTGTAAAATAAAATCTGAACATGGGAATTTTTGGCAGTTTTCCAAACTTGTTTAGGAGTAGTTTTGTTGAAACGATCTGGCAACCCCGAGATGCAATCTAAGAAAAGCCGGTATCAGGTCCGAGACGTGGAAAAATCGGACCGGAATTTCGCTCGGGAAAAGCGAGAAAAGTCTATTTATTTCCATCTTCGAGTTCACATTCCGGTAATTTTATTGATGCCGTTCCATATGTCATTGACGAAACTCGTCTATGGGGTGACATTCTGACGTATTTCTTTTATATAATACGATTACGGTTTAGGAGGGTGTTTGTACCATTTTTTACGGCTTAGGGTGACGCGTGGTTTGTAATACTTGAAGGAATTGCCGGATCGCTTGAATTTTTTAGAGGTGAACTCCATCTTCAATATGACGGTACATAGAGTTAGCAAAACAACTTTCGCGAATCAAACTCGGATCGGAATAGCTCAAAATTTTGCCGTTTTTATCCGTAAAAAAATAAATTTTGCCGCTTTAATATTTAAAAAAATATGAGATGTGTCGCTAAGTTGATATCAACTTAGCCAAACAACTATCCGAAAAAATTTCTCAGCCGAAATCAAACTGGCTCATCTTTTTCAATGATTTATTCGTAAATTATCCGTGAATAAAAAGACATCGCCACTCTTGTATTTTAAAAAATATATGATGTTTCGCTAACTTGATATCAAGTTGGCGGAACTACTATTCGAAAAATGGTTTCAGCACGAAACAATGTAGCTCATCTTTTTGAGTGTTTTATCCGTGGAGAAAGAAAAATCATTCAAGGTTTCGAAAAAAAAATGACAAAATCTGCTTGATCGATCAGCAGTCGACGGAACATAATTTATGCATTTTTCTCGAAAACTAAGTAAGCAATATTGTTGAAATTTGGAAGGAAGATGTAGCTTTTCAACTTTGATTTATCCGTGAAGAGAAAAAAATTTGCCGATCCTGTATTTAAAAAAATATCACGTGCACTGCTATGTATAGGTACATCAAATTACCAGGTGACATATTGAAAAAATTATTTCAGCAATAGACAGCAATCAACAGTTATTTTAATTTTTTTCAGTGATTTATCCTTTAATTATCTGTGAAGAAAAAAATATCCCCACTCTTGTAGTAAAAAAAATATTAGATATTCCGTCAGCTGCTGATCGATCAATCAGATTTTGTCATCCAATATTTTGTAAAATACAAGAGTGGCGATGTTTTTTTCTTCACAGATAATGAAGGATAAATCACTGAAAGAAATTAAATTATCTGTTTATTGCTGAAAACATTTTTTTCAAAATATCACCTGGTGTTTTGATGTACACTTACCAGTGCACGTGATTTTTTTTGAAAACAGGAGCGGCGAAATTTTTCTCTTCACGGTTGAATCAAATTTCAACAATATTGCATAATTATGTTCCTTCGGCTACTGATCGATTAAACAGATTTTGTCATTTTTTTTTCGAAACCTTGAATGATAATTTATGGATAAATAACTTGAAAAGATGAGCTACTTTATTTCGTGCTGAAACCATTTTTCGACTAGTTGTTTCGCCAACTTGATATCAAGTTAGCGAAACATCCAATATTTTTTAAAATACAAGAGTGGCGATGTCTTTTTCTTCACGGATAATTTACGGATAAATCATTGAAAAAGATGAGCCAGTTTGATATCGGCTGAAAAATTTTTTCGGGTAGTTGTTTCGCTAAGTTGATATCAACTTAGCGACACATCTCATATTTTTTAAATATTAGAGCGGCAAAATTTATTTTTTCACGGATCAATTACGGATAAAAAACGGCAAAATTTTGAGCTATTCCGAGTTCGTTTCGCGAAAGTTGTTTTGGTACATCGATTCTCCCTATTAGTTGCGCAACTAAGTTCCGTTGCTCTTTTGATGAAAATGTAATTTTATTGTGGAATAATCTCTCTCTGGATTTTCCAAACAGTGCAATTACTTACAAGTATTCGCAAGTTTTCGCGTAGGAGAACCTGGATCTTCTTTCATTATACGCAGCACTTTGTTTTCAACTTCTACCATTCTTACAGTCCTTGACTTTCCAGGTCATCCACTCCGCTTCAATGTTATATGGTAGGAGTAATGGAAGTTCCTCGTATTGAAGGAAAACGAAAAGTCCACTGTCTTCGAATAAATATCCCGATCCACCTCATCGAAACCCAATCCCGTCTTTGACAAATCCGCGTCCCGGGACCGCTCGACGACGTCCTCGGGACCATATTTACCGTTCATCCATACGCCGTATCGGACGGAAAAAATTTACAGTTTGTCGCGCGCGACTTGGGAATCGGTCGCCGCGCCGCGTCTTTCCGCAATATCCGAAAGACGTTCCGGCTCCCGAAATTGACGTTATTCCGTCGTAAATTACGCGGAATCGCACCCCCGACGAGAGTATCCGCGATATTGGGGATATTCCGTCGCTCGGAGGGCCGGTTTTGCATGTGAAAGGTGACAAATACGTCGTTTTGGCGGTATATTGTTCGGAATTGGGACCTACACGGGACCGGAGGCGGTTCGGGAGGATCTAAAGGGGGGCATACGCGGGGAGATTTCCGTCAGAAAACTCTGGGTATCACTGAACTTTTTTCGTGAAAAATGATCAAGAGGTGAAATCCGCAAAAACCACCATCAAGAAATCCCTGGCGTATCTAAATGGGTTTTTCGATATGGAAGGTCTTCAATCCATTGAAACTATTGAGAATACCCATTTGGTTAATTTATATAACATATACTTTGAGCTTCTGAACGAAACTCGAAAATGAATTTTGGAAAACATAAAACAGGAAAGAGTCGAGTCAAAGAAGGAGTAAACATGGTGATTCTTTGACTTGTACATATATTTTTACTCTAGATTCTTGAGGCCAGTTTTCATTTTCCATTTTTCCGAACTCGGCTCTGTTGAAGAGATATAGCCATTTGAAAATTGGGCTTAGTACGTGCCTGATACCATTCTCTGCAAACACCTCAAAGTTTAAATTTTTCGATTGAAATTGAGGTGATTATTAGATGTTCTGGGTAATATATTTACCAAGAACTCAAGCACTTGAAAAGCCATATTTCCCATACCGAAATAAGTTCCTTCTTCGATTTTCCTGAAGATTAGTCTGTAAACACCCATAATTTGTTCATATTCTCCTCGATATTATAAAACGATCTTATAAAAAATTGGTTTCTCAATAACCTATCCTAACTCCATTAACCTAGGTAATAGGATTCGAGGTCAATGACCTAACCTCATCCATCTTCTGTGATATTTCACAGAACCTTTGAGAAGACGATGCCAGATTGTGTTGATTTTCTCTTCAAACAATGGCATAGGCGAAACCAAGGAAGCAGTAAGTCCCCTATCGTTAACGGTTGAACTATCGCAAGGGCACTAGTTTTGTTTACTGTTCGCTTAAGGCGTCTAGGCGTTTCTCTTCGGAAACGCCAAACGATCCTAATTTCAGTCGCCTATAACGGTGCGCTGCGATGTAGCACGGCTTACTGCCTACTCTACCCTTCAGAAGGCCGTGGATGTAGCCGCCACGCATACGCAAGACAAACCGTTGTTATGTATCTCCAACGTTAGTCAGTGATCCCATAAACGACGATAACCTGCACGGTGGACTTCGATTCATTTATTTTTTTTATTTATTTACAGAGAATAAAGCAAACAGGTGATGATTATGTAAATGACTTTCTGTGAATTGATGTAATAGTAGTGTCGAGTTAATTGTTTCGATAGATATTTTCCTGAAGGACCGGTAACAATGAATTTTTAATAGGAACTGCGTATAAAATGTATAATTTCATGCTTCTTAGAATTCAAATTTATGTCCCACATTTGTGGGATTTTATTATTACATATCTCTACATCAAACGTTTTTCCATCATAGATATTTTTGTCTTGGCAGAGTTGATGAACATTCTGACAACATTGTTTATTTGTTAAGAGACCAGAGTAGAAATAATATTCGATGATATTCAACTCAGGACAGCATTCAGATTATTCTTGAAATTAATGGTTTTTTCCTCCAATTTAATTTTATACAATTTGGAATAACTCGAAAACGAAGCGTTTTTTTGAAAAAACATAGGAATACTTTTATTCTCTATTATAATTGTTTCTTTCGAAAACGTGAACCGTTTATCTTTTTCAAGTGGTTTTATAGTATTTTTGCCTGAATCTACGAGCCAGCTACGCTGTAACTTTTATACCAGGAGAAATATTGAATAAGTTTGGATTGAGGAATATGCACCGTGAATAGAGTAAACAATCAACCAAACTTCAGTTCATTCGAAATTTGAAGAATGGTATGGAAAAAAAGTGTTCCATTTGATGAGAGGAATCTACAGTTAAAATATATGTCACCCTGTATATACGAACTTGGTATCAAAGTATAGGTTTTCGGGGTCGCTGAATAAAATATAATTCTAGTCTCTAGCAATCGTAGTTTAGATTTTCACCTGCAAAATGGCATTTTTTTTAAATCGAAATTTTAAATTCACACAGCTTCCGCTCTTATGATCGTATCTTCTTGTTATTTGGATATTGTTGATCAGTTTTGCCAAAGTGTCGGTGTGTAATGAAATTGTTTTAAAAAATCTCAAGATCAAGGGGTAAGAACCCCCAAAATTCAAATGTGTTTTCGGTTTGCATGATCTTCAACTTTTTAATTCATTCAGAATACCCACTCGGCTGATCAATATCACTTATGCTCTGAATGCATATCGATGTGCTGCCAGTTTCTTCTTTCTTTTCTCTGAAATATGCTCTAAAATTTATCTGAACGTCTAGCCATACCTTTAGCATCGAACTTCTTTATTGAATAGAATGTGTTATTCGCGATATTCTCTTCTCACAACTGCGAACGTCTTTCTTGAACGCCACATTGAGTCGACATTGAATTGGCTGTTTTCAAGTGTTGAAATCACATTTCAATATTTTGAGGGTGCGACATTGTTTGCCTTGAATTTGCAAAATGGATTTATAAAGTGCAGTTCCTTGAATTGATTCCAACGTTCCGAATGCTGATTCAAGAAGGGATAAATTCATATTTGAAGTTCATTACAAATTGAAATAATTCTTCATGAGAACTTGAACTGAATACGAGAATGAAAGTATTTTTAATTGCTTTGAGTTATTCTAATCGAGGAAAAACTTATTCATTATTCTACTTCAATTTCTAAAGAGAGAATTAATGGTATTGGACCAAGCACTGTCCCCTGTGGTATTCCCACATGAAACGATAGTATCGCTCGATCTCGATACGTTATTTATTTGAGTCCCTTGATGTCTTTCTTGGATAATTCTTGAATGCTCGAGAGCCTCCATCATGATTTTTTAACTGAAAGTTTATTCAACCCTCATACTTTGAGTGTTTCACTGGGAACCTGATGTCAACGTGTTATTATCGAGCTTAATTTCAATAACTCTCAACGGAACGTTCTTTTCTTGTCCGCAAAGGCCCAAACAGTAGGCCAGCATCCAACCAGCCATTCAACCGACAATTAAACAATGAACCATTAAAATAGACGATTAAAAGGACTGGTGTCCGAACCCCCCGACCACTCCATCTTTTAATTATGTACCAAATTGTTCATTACGCAAGCCCCTCAATTGTTAACAGAGTCCTTCCATCCGGCCGCGAATAAAAGAGCATCTCCGCGAACGAATTCGAGTAGGCCGGGTTCTCCAGTATTTCACTCTTTTAGGTTGGTATTTACGACGTCCCAAGGGCCCGCATCATAGAGAAAAGCTGTCAATTAAATCATTAGTAGATTATAATTACACTATTCGAATCATAGAAGTCGACGTGTATACACACAGAGTGGAGAGCTTAATGACATACGGCTGTTCTTTTCTGTGAACCCAATGCTCAATGGTGGCTCTTTTTCTTTCTCTTTTAATTATGGGCTTCTCGAATGTGGTGGAGAGGTTCAAAGGAACAAGGATTCTTTGAAATTTCAGGTTCGAATGTGCTCGACTTTCAGCTGGTTTTTCATTCAATTCCGGAAAATTAGAGGAGGCGTAAGAGTGGCGGCCTTTTCACGTGTTCGAATTATATCCTTGTGGAAATTTCCTTCTGATACCTGCGGTACGGGGTTGTTGGCGACACACGGAAAGAGGGGCGGCGAGGAGGGCGGGGGATCGAGTTTTCAATGGGATAAATTCAAAAGAATTGAGAGAAATCCATACTGGCGTCCCTATACAGTCTTTCATGTCTTAATTAAGTAGTATTTGAGGTAGCAGGTCTGGTGATCAAGTCATTACCACTCAATACCGCGAATGCGACCTGGAGGGAAGTTGAAAACTTTCAGCAACTTGCAAAACATTGAATATCTGCACTTCACGAAGGTAGAAAGTGAATTTATCTCATTATCTGTTGAAGAAGTTCATCCACCTTGTAGGTAGATTCTGATTCAAGAATCAGATAAAAAAAGGATTTGACGGCTGTCAAAAGAATTGACAATTGCTGTCATTTTGTGATTAAGTCTTGAGGAATCCAAATAGATGGCTCCAGAAGTAAGTCCTGGTCGATTTTGACATTTCCAAAACGTTGAGGATATGAAGGCTTTTCAACAATAAATACTCTTGGGTTTTCCGAGCCCCAGATGCGACAATTTTCCTTGTTGATGAAGCCACCAAGGTGGAAATGGGCCTCATCACTCAAGATGATTTTTCGATAGAATTCCGGATCATTTTCATGCATTTCAAGGACCCAATCAGCAAAGACACAACGTTGTTGATGATCGGCCGGCTTGAGTTCTTGGGTCAACTGATCTTTATAAGCCTTAAGACCCAAACCTTCATGCAAAATACGGTGTAATGATGTTTGTGGAATGCCTAATTCCAAAGAACGACGAGGAATGGACAAACCTGGGTTTTCCATAACACTTTCGGCTACAGCAGCAATATTCTCGGCTGTTCTTGAGCGACGTGCAAGGGTTATATTCTTCACATCACTAACTTATTCCAACAGCTCAAATTTTTCCTCCAATTTCTGTATTGCGGTTTGGCAAGGTGCTTCATAACGACCCACAAATGTTCTAGTTTTACGTCTCTGCCAAAGGACCCCGCACTTTTTCTGTGGCAAATGGCGTTCCGTATTCTTTGAAGTCCATGATGATATGTTCTAAAAAAATTAAACAACAAACATCTTGAATCAACCCATAAATACAGGGTGTCCACTTAACCTTCCTTGAGAATTGTTTCTATAATAATGGATCACCCAGTATAAATTCTGGGTAATACAGACTTTTTCGATGTAACAACAACATATTTAGTGTAATAGTTCATTTTGTAAACGTTCTCGCTCTGGAACTGACATTGTTTATACTTTCGAAATCGGGCATGCATTCAATTATGGATAACCCTGTATTTGTAACGATTTTCGGTCATATTCCTCTATATGGTTGCTCTCTGGGGATGTCATGAAATGTTTCTTGAGAAAAATTGAAATTCATTCGATTCTGTTCCGAGATACGGGTTTAGTAAAAGTGGGCAATTCTCAAAAACTAGTCATAGGATTGAGTTGGGGCCATGGACACTTTTGATCAGTAGGTCGAGTACTAAATTATACCAAAATTTCAGAACATTTGACGGAACGCCATTTGCCATAGAAGAAGTGCGGGGTCCTTTTCAGCATTTTTATAGTGAATTTCAATGCGTTTTTGAAGCGTGTATAGTTCGATTTCCATTAATGGCGTAGTTTCTACTTGTCAAATGTCAAAAAATTACAGCTTCAAAACTGACATCAACCGAAATAACTGGCTGATTGGTTGTGATTCAATAAGAAACGAACTTGGGGTTTTTGAAGATTTCAGCAGTCTATGAGAAGGAGATTGAAAGGTTGCACTAGAGTTGGAGGTAGCCATTTTCAACGATTGTTGTGGGTTAATAAATGTTACATGTAATTTTTAATAATTAATTGTTATTCGTTGGAAATTAGCTTTGTCCTATATCTTCGCAACAGAGCGCTTTTTCAAAAATAATAGGAGAATAAAAGATCCTTAAAATAGTCCAAGAAATAACGTCTTCAATTTTTGCAGCATGTTTACCTAGCACCCTGTATATGGTAGGAGAATGTATACTCCATTCACTTTTATTTAATCACATAGGAGGTCATGGTTTCGTTTTCAGGGGTTGGTGCCCCTGATGAAAAGCACAGAACATAGGATGAAAAGTCAGTGCGTGCACAGAAAATATCGTTAATGACAAAACCACGTTGCCAGTTCCTTTGTTTACATCAAAGTAAAAGTATCAAAGATATTCCACATTTTGTTAGGTTTACAAATTGTTCGCAGATTTTTGGTATTTAATCGATATTTGCAGGTGAGTTTTTCGTCGAATATCCAAGATTAACGTATGTTTATTATGTTTTTAACACCAGTTTGGAGCATGAGGACGATTTTCAAGACCAGGGAATGTTTACATTTCGAGGTTGAAGGGGTACACGGGAATTTCGTTGAAAAAGCTGTTATTTGGACAGATATCGCAGTAGATGGATCGGATGGAGCCTTGAGAGGTCGATTAGGATGATATTTTTCAGGTTTTCCAAGAAATTTGGCGATATCTGAGCAGATTCGCAAAAGTTAGGTACCTCACTAATGAGGTGGAACTTAGACCTAATTCTCCTATAAGAAACGCCTTTCAAAGGTCGAGATGGTGAAAAAGTATTCTTTAGATGTTGTTTGAACAAACACAGCCGAGTTTTATATCCCAACATTGATTTTAAGAAAGTTATCAACAAAATAAAATTGAAATTATTCTTGATTCTTGTAATTACGCATCAATTCATCTTATATCTTTGGGTTGATTTTTTTAATGAATTCTTGATTAGAATCAACAATTAATGTCGTCAAGTCTCGAACTTTCAGTTCAAGAGGATAATAAGCATTAAATCTTCACAAGCATGCTTATGAAAATTATGTGAAAGCAATTCAATTTTCTTCCATGGCGAAAAATAATACATTTCAACAGTGATCTCTTGTACTTTTCATGCAAATAACTAGAAAAGGAATCCTTTCTATCAATTCATATAAACGTTAATTATTTTCGTCCATCACATCTTTTCCAATTCATTCATTTTCCGAATAAATTCACATTCTGAGAAATACGCTAAGAATGTAGAAAGGGCAACAAAGTGTTGACTTGGAACATAAAAATATTTTGAAAAAGGTCATAACTTCGATACAGAGTGGAATGTGTCAAATTTCCAAGGCCAGAGTTGTGATTTTATATTTGTGAATGGAGTATATTTCACTGCTTTATAGACTCGAGGCGAACAATGGCCGGATGGCAGATGAGCAATTTCAACGACTAATTCCTCGTCCTCAAATCCTCCAAAAACCTCCTAAATCACCCCATCTCGCTTCCTCCCATCGCGTCGACTTCCCGTCCCCGAAAAAATAATAAATCAAGCGAGCAGGTAGAAGAGAATCGCCCACTTCTGAACCGCGAATCCAGAATTTGACTTTGAATGGGCCCGTTTTTCAAAGTGCAACGTTTCGGCGCGTTATTAACGTCGGCATCAGGGATCGCGGAAGGGCTTCCTCTCGGTTCCGGACGGCGGGCGCGCCTTTCACGAGGCGAAGACGTCGCCGGAGGGCATCCGTCGCCGAGGAGACGGGTCGCATCCTCGGAGTCCGCGGGTTCTAGCGTTACGGGAGTAATTCGCGGGACGTTTTGGGATAATGCGAGATGTTTTATTGTCGCGGGGCATTGTTATTGTATTTATTGCCGGGCGGACGGGTGGGGGCGGCGGTGATTCCGCGGGATTGAAGAGGGACGGTTGGGGCGACGATTTCTACAGCTTACATATAAGGGATGTTCACAAATTGGAGGTATAAACTAAGGGGAAGGATTACTTGGGTAAAATCAAGTCTAAAGGTCTTTTGAACTTGGTTCCGCAAACGCTTCGTTTTCGAGATATTTGACATTTCCGAAAATTAAAAAAAATCCCACAATTTGACACTCTTTTCGACGACAAGACTCCAAATGAAGGACTTTCTTCAATTTGTTTTTTTGATAGTGGTCCTGGATAGATGCGGTATCAAAAGAGAAGTTGGTTTTTGGAGTGCTTGCATGGGGTTTTTTTTCAAACAAAAATCTTGTACAAATTAAATGTAAGTTCAACCTAACGTGGTGTGAAAAAAATATGGTCACCTGAGTGCCAAATTAAGAAAAAACATGCCTGCTTCATTGAGATTCTATCCTCAACTTGTGACCCTACTTCTTCGAGAATAAGGCTGAAGAAACAGCTACGGTGAATAGATTTCGCTATCGAGTGATGATTAATGATTTTTTATGTCCGGAATTGAATGGTTGCGATCTGGACAACGTTTACTTTCAACAAGACGTCGCTAGATGCCACACAAGCAAGGGATAAGTTTCAGGACCGTGTTTTCTCTCGAAGAGGTGATCACAATTGGCCACCGAGATCTTGTGATTAAACACCTTGCGACTTCTTCCTTTGGGGCCATGTGAAAGGGAAGGTGTTCGCCAAGAGCCCAGCGTCCATTCAAGACCTCAACGATGGAATTCGTGAGGCTATCGAGGACATAGCACAGCGACTTTGCGATTTGGTTATGGAAAATTTCATGGAAAGGATATGGTCCTGCAGTCGTGGTCGTGGTGAACATTTGGCTGATGTTATTTTCCATTATTAACGGCATACCTTTTTTTTTTAATGAAACGAGCATCCGATCATTTATTTGAAAAAATGGCATTTTTCTCTGAATGCCAAAATAACTACTCTTATTGGAAAACCCTTTATCTCTTTATGATTTCAATTAATATTCTCAGTTGAGAGAATATCGGTCCAATATTCTTCTATGACGACAGGAATCGATCAACTCGAACTACGAACAAACTGAGTGGTCCTATCCTTGGTCATCAGAAAAACATAGCCCACGATCGGTCGGCCGTGGAATTAACAAACGACTGTCGTCGCTCTTCTTCTTGTTTAGGGTGATTGGATCGAGACGATTTAACATGGCACCCGCGTATCGTAAACTAATTAAGCTTGTCTCTTTGCGGACTCTCTCTTGTTAACGTCGGGTTCTTTATTTTCGCAGAGCGGCCTCGGGGTCCGAGGGCAATTAACCAGCCGAAGGTGCGGTGGAGCGAAGGGCAGACCCTCAGCGTCCGATTATCTTGTTTCGTTAGAAATAGCAAGCGCACGAAAAAAAATCCTTGGAAATTCAGTAAATTGAGTATGGACGTCGTTTCGATAGAAGAACTAAGTTTCTTAGATCGCTTGGACGAAAAGTTATCCATATGGTTTATCGATGGATCAAAATCAGAAAGAGGCACTGGGCATTCGGGTATATGGACCTAAACTGAGGATCCCTAAAGCCCTTGGAAGTAAGCCCTCAATTTTACAGACCAAGATATTGGATGTATACATATGTGCCAAGGAGTGCCCTTAAATGAACATCAAAGGGACGCATATTTTCATCACCACAGGCAGCCTGGCCACGCTCAGGTCCCTGGAACCACACTTCCAGGGATCTCTGCTGACCTGGGAGTGCCATTACACCATAAAAAACTGGCCAGAGGCAATAAAATGACTCTGCTATAATTGCCAGAGCATTGTGGTGCTGAAGGAAATGAAAAAGCCTATGAGCTTGCGAAAGATGCATCAAGGTTAACACCTGCTGGACCTGAGCCTTTATGTGGGCTTGAAAAAGACCGATATAAGGCAGCGGTCTAACAATGGGAGTTGGACAACAAAATAACCTTCTGGAGAAACTGGAATTACTCAGTCCAAGAAATTGGTGATTATTTCACCGAACTATACCAGTAGGCTCCTAAAGCTACCATGAGCTGAGCTTCGGGTGATGATAGGTCTGTTGACTAATGGGCACTTTGCTACCAACATCATTTGTACCTTATGGGAAAGTCAGCAGATGAGATTTGTAGGCTCTGTGGATCAGAAGCAGACATAGCTGAACACATGGTATGCAAGTGTCTAGAGCTGACTAGCCTAAGGACCATCCATATGGGGAAACCGGCCCTGGGTACCGAGGTAACGGCCAAGGCTCCTAAGGATGTTGTAGGTCTTATCAACACCATCGACGATCTCCTTGGATTTCAATGAATGTGTAGGGTAGAGAGCAAAAGATCTGCATGGTCGCAGTTCCCGGAAGGCTAACCGAGCCATAACCACCAGTTCAAATAATAGGAAAATTAATTCTGAGAAGAAAATTCCGTATCAACATCCCACCAAGATTCGAGTTTTCTGATCATCTGGAGCATCCTAAATTATATCTGATTCCTTGATTCGTTCTTCCCTCGAGTTTTGGAGTCTTATAATCATAAAAATCGCAATTTTTTGTAACAATTCTCAACATGAGCAATTCTTGAGGGATTACTTTTGGAAAACATAGCATTGATATCCCGAAAAGAACTCGAGGAAATTCTTTATGTTCGAATATTAGGAGAGAGAAGTAACTTTAACGACCTAATACAAGGTGTCAGAGTGAGATAGAACGAAAAAGACAGATTAGTGCACGAATGATAAACACAAATGACAGATGAGTCGTTTAACTTTGTTCACCCATAGCCGTGAAACATAAAATTGCGAAATATGAAGGTGAGATTATTTCGATGTTCCGTCACATAGTTCGACACCTGTTGTAACATATCCGAGAACATATCTGAATTTCCTATCCTGCAATAAAATAAAATGCATCGTTGCCAGACTACTTCATGGCTTCCAACTTTGCAACGTCTATTGTCGAAACGTAGAACTACGTTGAATGAACTTATTTGATATTATTTTATAATTCTATGCATACTTTGGGCAATTCGCATCTTTATAAATAGGAGATTTTAATCATATCGAAGATCCACCATGAAGTAAACTTGTTCTTCTGTGACCATCGAAGAAATACGATTCTGTGGAAGAAAACCTAACCTCCAAAACGACAACGAATGGAAGGGCCTCTTTTTTACTCCACTTTCACTCGACTGCTGCTGTCTGTTTTCACTTTCATTCTGGTTCACAATAGTGTTCCTTTGAAATGGAGTTCCTCTTCTAGGAATCCGCCATTTTAGTATATTTCAAAGACGCTTCTTTGTTATCTGGTATGTACACTGTCCCCATTTAAATAACTCTGTTTCATTTCACAGGATTTAATCTCATGTAAGCTTGTTCTATGTTATTATTGCATTTCTATTGAATATTGTGGAACTCTGTTCTACCACCAACCCATTTGGAATATTCTTATACTGTTCGTTAGGCGTACTGCACATTTAACTATTCACTCGACACTATGGTTTAGACATTTGGAGTTGTTGCTTTTAGTATAATATTTAAGGTACAATAATCACTGGTTTGGAGGCCTATGATAAACTGTTTATATCGTCTGTGCCAAGGAAAACATCCCCCACAACAGTAGCAGTGAGACTTCCTCTGAGAGTTCTATAGACGAACGTCCTCAGTAAACCAAGCCTCGTCTTCGGGCCCTGGCGTACCGGATAAGCAAGGAGTGCTTTTAAGGTGCCATCGTTCATCAGTTAGCAGGAAATATAGGGAGTTTATCGTCACTTCCAAACCAACGCGACTGCTAGGATCTCATACATAACACTTGGAAGCAAGGATTCTCACACTAGGAACTACAAGGATACTGCGTAGGATTTTCAATAATAACCAGGTGACACTCTCTATATGCCTATAACCTTTGGATAACTTTGGATGTACTGGATTCTGCTTTTTATCACAATTGTGCCAGTAATAACCTTACCGGAGTATAGGAAGCTCCATATTGTACATACCAGTGCTCGTCTTATTAATAATTGTTCTATGGATTGTTAACATATCATCTGTAATGCTAGAAGGTTTTTTGCTTTGAGTTTCAATTGATTCTCGTTCGTTTTTTCCTTCATATGGCTATGGTTCCTCGAACTATGGTGATGGACGAATAAAGGCTCTTGTTCCATCTTTATGTCCAATCTAGTGTATTATTTATTTATTTTACCTCATTATTTCCCATCCTATATTTCACTAATCTGAGTTATTACGAATCTGAATTACTACGATATAACATAGAGTTCTACCAATCTAGACGATCACATCACAAGCCAAAAATATAAGTATAAAACCCCCTTTAATGTAAATCTACCCTCAGCTCTTCAGAGCAGGGTTGTCCCTTTTTCCCATTCTTCATAATGTCCTAGGATTTACAAACTTTGAATGTTACACTGTCAATTTTTTTTCTTTTTCTTCCTACCAATGGCCTCTATTACTTTTAAAGGCTCATCTAACCATTACATGGATCTTCCTAATACATGGATCTATCAACAAGGTAAATCTACGCGCTCTACTAGTTCTATGCGTTCTATACTGAGATGTTAACTTTGTGGAATGACCCGAGGAAATCTGTCGAAAAAGGGATAACTACTCAATTGGTAGATCTAGGAGCTCTACTAGTTCATAACTGAATCCCTTATTCACATCTAAATCCCCGATACGAAGCTCGTGTAACGACCCTGAAACCTCCGCAGACATCCCATAAAACGTAAAATTAAAAAAATTAAAAGGAACCGTAATTTTTTCATCCTCCCAGCCAAGTGCATCTCCCCCACCCCCGCTACGCGATCCCACACATAAATCTCGCCGCCCGGCCCCCATTTACACTTAATCTACACTTAATATCTCCCGAGGCCATTAAAAAATGTCCACAACGCCGATATTATCTGTGCTCCGGCCGCCGAGAGCACAGAACTCGCGTACCGAATTCCGCCGTGTCCGTTACGTCGTTAATGAAAGCGATAAATTTCCTCGGTCGGTTTCCGAACGCCGTCCCCGTAATGGAGCTTAAATCTAGTGACCGTGACGCGGCGAAACAAAGGCGGCGGCCCTTCTTTCCCTCGTCCGCGGAAAATGACGGCGCGCGAAAAAAAAAGCGGCGGCGGACGTCGTCGTGGCCGCTAACGCCGTTTTAAGTAGCGATCGAGGACGAGCGGACGAGAAACAATGGTCGATTTGCATCCGACCCCCCGATCGGCGGTCGCGGGGGGTGCGGAAAAACAATCGAAGTCGGGGATCGCGGACCGCTTGATGTCCGGAAAAGTCGGACTGTGAATAAATTAAAAATTCGTACGGGGTGGCGTTGATGTCTTCGTTCGTTTTTTTTCTTCTTTTGGGGGTGAAATGCGCTCGGTTTTTGTGGGGGGAGGGTTGGCATCGGGGCGAATCGGATTGTTAGTTACGACGTCATTAAACCGCAAAAAAATTCAGGGAACATGACTAGAGGTCAGACTTGATCTGCCTTCCCCACATCTACATGTCAGAAAATGTGGCCTGCGAAACGCTTGCAAAAACTCATTAAACAGAATGCTTCTACCCGGATGTACATAAAGTTAGCAAAACTACTCTCGCGAATCAAACTCGTAAATTATCCGTGAAAAAAAAACATCGTTCCCTTGTATTTAACAAAAATATTAGTTGTTTCGCTAACTCAAAACAACTATCCAAAAATGTTTTCAGAAAAAAACAGAGTATCTCATCGTTTTCTGCCATTTATTCGTAAATTTTCCGTGGTGAAAGAAAATTTGTAGAAAAATTATAAAATCTGATTGATAGTTCTGCGGCCGTCGGTACGTATATCAAGCACTACAACAAGTGTGGCAATGTATTTTCTTCGCGGATAATTAATGGCTAGATCACTGAAAAAAATTGAATTATCTGTTGATTGCTGAAATAATTTTTTTAATATGTGACCTGGGAATTTAATATACACTCACCAGGGCGCGTGATAATTCATTCCAAAACAGAAGCGGAAACATTTTTCTCTTCACGGATAAATATATAGGATGGAAAGCCACATCTTTCTTGCAAATTTTAACAATATCGCATGCACAGTTTTCGAGAAAAATGCCTGATATATGTTTTGACGGCCGCAGAACTATCAATCAGATTTGGTCATTCTTCTGAAAAACTACTCCGAAAAATTTACAGTCAGGGCTAGTTTACAAAATACCATGTTGTATCTGTGACAAACACTACATAGGTCAAACGAAACAATATTTACAAGAAAGGATGAAACAGCATAAATACGACTGTAAGAACATTTCTAATTTCAATAAAACGGCACTAACATTACATCAGATGACCACAGGACATAAATTTGATTTTGATAATGTCCAAATCTTGGATAGGGAAAGGTCTGCTTATAGGCGAAATATTAGTGAGATGATACATATTAAAACAAATAAAACCGTTAACCATAGAGAAGATGTTCAACATTTGAGTTTGATTTACAACTCCTTACTCAGAATTTGATAACTGGAGAGAGTATATTGCTTGTTGTTTGGTTGTGTTGGAATTGTTCATTGTTTCCCGATTAGTTCTGCATTTTTGTAATTGTTAATAAGAACAACAATAATAATAAAGAAGAATTAGTTTAAAATAGAGAATAAATAAATATAATAGAGTGAGAATAATGATTGGAGTAAGCGTTTGTCTTATGTTATTATTTATTAGAATATGATTCCGTGACTGAATGTTTTGTTGATTGTTTTATTTCTATAACATACGACGGGTTCATTTCAGGTCATGGTCAATTTGATTTTCGTGGTTTCTACCTATATGAACTGTTGTGATTTTTTCATGCTTGTTATACCTGAGATTATGATTTCCTTTATTTGTAACATTCAAGATTTTAATTCTGGACAATATTGTCACCGTAACTAGGTATAGTTGCTTTTATAAAATTTGTGTTTTGTTTATGTGCTAATTATTGTTATTTTTTAGCCTTGATAAAGAAACAAGAATCGTTTCGAAACGTCGGCGTTGTTACAAGTGAACAATTGAATAAATAATTATCCAAAATTCCCAATATTAGTTTTCCAATTATATTTATCATGGATAATAATCAATTTCCAACTTCTGAAAAACCTTGAAAGATACGAATTTTTATTCACCACGAATAATTTACGGATGAATCACAGAAAACGATGAGGCCAATTGTATTTTGCTTTTATAATAACAACCCCCATCCGCCATTTCGAAGCCGCCATCTTGAATTCCTCAATTTTGAAGAATCGTAATTTCCGACCCAGAAAACCCCCAGATACCTACCAATTTTGAATAGAATCGGATCATAATTACAAAACTCGTCCGCCATATTGTAGCCGCCATCTCGAATTTTCCAATTTTGCCAGAAGAATCATCATTTTCGAACTCAAAAACCCCCAGATACTAATTTTGAATGGAATCGGATCATAATTACAAAACTCATCCGCCATTTTGTTTTTTTCTATAACAAATATGTCATGATGCATTGTCACCAGGATTACATATGTAAACCTGCCAAATTTCATATCAATCGGACGATTAGAAGTGTGTCATATTTAACTTGCAAGATTTGATTACAGACAGACAGACTGACACCGGAACAGGTGAAACTAAAGAAAATCTTGTAAAAAGAACAATCTGCATGCCTTTCTGGAAAGTTCTTCTATAGCCAATTGACGCCAGAATATAATAATAATAAATCTACTGAACTTAAAAATAACCGTAAATACCTTTGTAATAATGCATGAGGCTGTCATTTTACTGTCAACAAGCATGGTGCGGTCCGTGATAGGATGAAATTCCAGGTAACTACAGTCATCTCATGTTGATCCGTGACAAACCTGAAAGAAAAAAAGAATCTCGTTAAAGGAGAGCTTAAAAAAATGATAATAATGGGGAGCATGAAGAGATGAAATACATCCGCATGTTTTCAAGGTTTAAAAGAAAACTATGCGCCCCTAAAATCATAGTTTACATTAAGATAGCACTCAAGATGATTTTTCGATGGAATTCCGGATAATTTTCATGCATTTCAAGGACCCAATCAGCAAAGACACGACGTTGTTGATGATCGGCCGGTTCGAGTTCTTGTGTTAACTGAACTTTATAAGCCTCAAAACCCAAATCTTTTTGCGAAATAGTGTATAACTAGCTAGCCCGGCGAACTTTGTTCCGCCTAAATGATACGGTGGATTTCACAAATCGTAATCACCGGTGATCGGAGATCAACAGCTTGGTTCTCTGATTTTTAAACTGTCGAATCGAGTTGATTCTATATCAAGCTCCGATCACCGATGATTACGCTTTGTGAAACCCACCGATAAAGTTGTATCAACTAATCATTGCTATTTTTTCCAGGAGATAAATTAGGCAAAATATACAAAACTTTAGTAACATTGTTATTCGCACGAAGAGATTTCTCTTTATTTAAGCGGTATCTAATTATTGTTGAACATATAATTTTTCTTTGAATGCTTCACAGTTTTCTCATTGCTGTACCTGAATAAAAATATAAATCACGATCGAATTATATGGATGAGAAAAAGTTCCAATGATTAATTACTTCTGATCACTGTAGAAACCATTTTAGTTCTGCCAATACAACGCTGAAAATTCGAATTGAAGTACTTTGTCTATGGTACTTTAATCTCACTTCACAGAATACAAATACGCTAAGACGTTTTCTTATTTTTCTTCGTGACTAAGACATTTTTGTTTTGGTCCACAGCACAGAGTTGGAGGCAACTCAAATTACACACTATTTGTTTACATCGCCAGGCCGTAGATGAATCCATTTATGAAGTTTCATAACAATCAGTCCATCCGATCTCGAGTTATAAATGGTGTCACCAACATCTTTCTTTTATATATGTATAGATGACGTTTGTGGAATGCCTAATTCCAAAGAACTACGAATAATGGACAAACCGGAGTTTTCTTCAACACTTTCGGCTGCTGCAGCAATATTTTCGGATGTTCTCGAGCGACATGCACGGATTTTATTCTTCACATCACTAACTTGTCCCAACAGCTCAAATTTTTCCACCAATGTGTGTATTGCGGTTCAACAAGATGATTCACGACGACCCAAAGATGTTCGAGTGTTACGAACCGTCTCTGCCAAACTTTCAACATTTTTATCGTGAATCTTAATAATTTCAATTATTTCTTCTCAAATGTCAAAAAATGACAGTTTCAAGAGTGACATCCACCGAAATAGCGGGCTATTCAAAATATCACTTCTTATTGGAAAACTATTGAGGAGATTCATATTTCGCTATCGGATACACTGACGACCCAATCCATATTCTCAAACAGCGTCGGCGTTCATCCGCAAATTCCCTATTTTTTGTAGGTTAATGATTCCCTTCGACCCCTTCGTCCGCAAAAACCGAACCGCCGATTCGTGACGAGACGAGACCGGATGCGATAATAAAACGCCGAAAGGTGAAAATACCGAAAATACGACCGCGATCCGGCGGCGTACGCTCATTCAACCGTCCAATTATGAATGTCACACATACGCGATTTTTCCGTCAGAAATGTCATCGGAAAAGGTTGCGATCGCCGAGAGAGGTATTTTTTCGGAACGGCTTTTTTCCGATGGATTCGTCCCATTTGCGGCGTAATGAAACGCGAAATCGAGGGGGGCTCGTTCATTAATGGACGGGGTGTGTGTGCGGCCGATACGTTTTTAGGTGCATAGAGGAATTTTGTCGTAAATTTTACGGAGGTGTGTGATGGGGTGAAGCGCGGTATGATACGAGGTTATCCGGAAAAAGTTGTAGCAATGCAGATATAGGAATGAATCAACTCTCTATTTCATTTTGAGGAATCTTAATTCTTACACTTTTTCAATATTACGAATTTTTTTTTTCGAGTGAAATTGACCTTTTAAGGTTCAGTTCTAATCGAACACTTGAATTTAAAAATGAACTCGAAATATCCAAAAAAAAATGAAGGCTCAAGGTCGCCGTTCCGAACGAGTAGGAAAACTTATCCGATCTAGAGGCGCCACCGTGCATTTTATGGAATATCTCCATAGGACTTACATTATCACCATAAGTTCTATGAATATCTCTCTAATTATGAATTGAATGTACAATGGCGCTTTCTATCCGAAAATCGCTGAACTATGAAATTAGTGAATATGTGGGTGAAGCAGGAACTTTTTCCCGCCATATATTTGAATTTGGCCGTTCTCTGCCAATTCCGTATTTCAAATTGATTTTCTGAACGAAATTATCTGTTGATTCAATTTTTATCGGAAGTGGGTTTTTCGTTTGAAATAAAACAGAAGCAAGAGTTGGCTCATTTTCTTCTATTTTTGAAAGAAAAAAATGAACTTTCGAAATTAAATTGATTTCTATTATTTCATTAAAAACTCCAATTCTTTCTGAGTTTACCCACAAATTTTCAGTTCTCAAAGTGAAACCATTTTCTAATGCAACTTGAAATAAAAACACACTACATTGAACGCCCACCTCAAAATCAGTAAAAGCTCTTCATATAGAATCTTTAATTTTGCTCAAATTTTGAAATAAAAATCATGGAACAAAATTACTAAAAAAACGAAGTGAAATAGTCAATACACGGTGAAGAGTGGAACAGAACGAAATCAACCCACCATTACAAAATTGACTTCTAACAGAAGGAAATACATTAAGAGGCCAGACTATTGCATCTTGACCGTAACAAAACAAAGAGAGATAGATGAAATATGTCAAAATTCACAAAAACGGAACAAATACATATATCGAGAAGTACGTCAAGTCTCCGTGGTCTAACCTAATTTTCAATAAACAAACAAACAAAATAAACAAGCAAATTGAAAATCTAAAAGTACTTTTACCAGTTGACGACCAATCGATCGGAATTAAAAAATTATATGGTTACCATTTGAAAAAAAATGAGATTTCATAGTTTTATCGAGGCTCATTTTGAAGCCCTGTTCCAGACACCCTGTTTAATATTTCCACATAATTTATACAGGAAGCACTTTCTGCGTACTTTCTTTTGTTCCACTGTTGCAAAAAGAAATTCTTACAATGAGGAACTTTGGAGATATAAACACTCATTTGTGACACTCTTTCAGTCAACAAATTTGACGATCAGGCTATAACCCACAATTGCTCGAAATGGTTCCGCATATACTCCATTCACTTTTGAGTATCCTGATTGGCCATGATTTAGGTTTATCAAGTTCTTTTACTTAAAACTGATTGAGGTTGGCAATCGTGAAAGTAAAATAATTCTGTGAGATTTTGTCAATGCAATTATTTAGTATTTACTCTTTTTTAACTTTGTAAATGGAGTTAGTTCTTTCAAGGTTTAACTGTGACACAGGTTTAGTAGTACCAGTACCACTACGTTCTCATACTAGTGTATTTCAAGTTGTGCAAAAAGGTGTTTAAATTTCTTCTTCGAATAAACTATCACAAAGTAACGGACTATTCTGTCCATTATTTTTCAGTAAAATTTCAACACTCATTTCTTGATTTCCGTACAAGAATGTTTATACATATACATACGTGAAATATTTCCAGTATTAACAGTGAAAAAGTTTCTTCAACATTCGCCAAGTCTTTGGAATTATTGAATTCACATAATAAAATAAAAATAAATAAATGTATTCAAGGCAATTGACCTCACATAATATTTCCTCAGATTCATTATTTTCCCAAAGTAAATAAACATTTTGATGAATACGTAATTACTACCATTTTTTTTGTAGAAAATACAACGTTGCTCATTCATCTGACAGGAAAATGACTATAACCTTACATTTTCAAAATATACGCGGTGAAATGTGTCGGAATGTCATGGCCAAACGGAATACTTCATAAAAGTGAATGGAGTATATCATACCCCGAAATCATCAGTGCAGAATTAAAAGAAGAATTCAAATATGTAGATATATACAGGGTGTTGCATTTGAAATAACGAAGTTTACATTCGTTTTCGGTAGAACCGTTAATAGATTCCGCTTGAAAATATTTTACAATTCAAGTCCATGTACAGGGTGACCCAAATTGCTAGATTGGTGAAAATGTCGAAAAGAGTTCTGGGCTCGATTTTCGTGAGAACCGAGTGAGAACTCCATAACTGGAAGCCGTTTCACTATATCTTCATTTGTTTTGAAGATATAACGGAATTTTCATATTTTGGCGATTTCGAAAATGTGCCATAATTTCATTTTCTTAAATATCTAAAAACGGCAAAAACTTTATACCGGCATTTTTTCATTAGCAATACAACACCGTATTCAGTTTTTTTTTATATCTTGTATAAAGGATGGAAAAAAAAACAAATTTCTTATTTTAAATACGAATGGTATCTTTTTTGATCCTATTTTATGCAAAAAAAATCAGCTATACGAAAATATATATTTGTCGATATATTATTTCCACATTTGTCAAAAAAGTAAAATAATTAGTGAAAGTTGAGTCTGTCATACATTATTCTACGAAAATATGGAAATGATATATCGACATTTATATATTTTCGAAGAGCTGATTTTTTTTGTTCAACATAGCATCAAAAAAAGATACAATTCGTATTTAAAATAGAAATTTGTTTTTCTTTCAAGAGATACAAGAGATAAAAACAAACTGAATACGGTGTTGTATCCTAATGAAAAAGTGCCTGTAGAAAGTTATTGCCGTTTTTAGATATTTTAGAAAATGAAGAAGTCATGACACATTTTCGAAATCGCCAAAATATCGAAATTTCGTTATATCTTCGAAACAAACGAGGATATCGTGAAACGGCTTCAGTTATGGAGCTATGTAGCCTAGAAGTATTAACAACAGCCAAAATCAAGCAATTTGGGTCACCTTATACTCTAAAACTGAAATGCGGAATTTGAATTTGTATCAAAATTCCTTCCTCGAAAACATCTATGAAACACTTAAAAAAAATTATCCTGTATCTTTTAATTCGGAAGATATCCTCAAATATCGATAAAGTGTTATAAAAATAATATCTTCCACAGCTAAAGCTCAGTGTAGACCGCTCCACCCCCAATCAATTCTCCACCTGATTAATACTCGAACTCTGTCAGCTTTCAGCCAAACACGGCATTAGTCAATTCCCCCGAGACCCCTGTCCCGTCCCCGTCAATGAATATCGAAAATTTGCGGCGTCCGAAAAAACCCGGGGGGCGGCTAACGAAATAAGTCAATGTGTATTAATGACCGCACTCAGAACGCGAGGACATGGACAATGTCCTGCCGTCCCCCGTGATGAAAAAACATATTTGATTTGAGGCATCGACACCGAACGGCCCTTTTTCGGGCATAAAATTATGTCGCGAGGGAGTTCGATTAACCGCGAGAGAAGCCCAGGGGTCGGGTAATTCCGCACGTTTATGCTCGGGGAATGACGGTACCGGTAGTTGTACAAGGGATGGATGAAAAAATCGGACCGAAATCGCAAATTAAAAAGTAGCAGAAACAGCTGTTATGCAAGTGTCCAGGAAATAATATAGTTTTATTCTCGATAAACATTAATCACACAGGCGTGAGCCTGTACGTGATTTGTAATACAACTTACAAAATTAACCATAGCCAATATAAAACATACAAACTTAATAATAATTCCAATGTGACAGAAGTAAAGCTTCATTTAGGATCTTACATAATGAATGGTTTCAATGACGAAACGTATCAAGACAAAAAGGGGTCTCTGGTCTCTCGCTACAAAATAGTTGGACTAATAACTAAGTGTAGGGAAGGTTTTCATTCGATAGTAGTCATTTCAGAATAATATTTTAAAACCATATAACAATATTTCATTATGGGTTGATAATTGAATTAAAATATTCCCTTCCTCTTTCAATTACCCATTTCTTCAATTCAGTTCTACGCTTTTTAGGATTTACTATCATCTTCAACTCTTTGGGAACCGTAGAGTATAATCGCGGAGCAAGGTAACTGAAACTTCTTTGGCCAATACGTTTTTCTGCTCTTGGTGCAAAGCATCTGTTGGTCTTACTTCTTTTGTCATGAGAGTATTCTCTTGGTTGGATCTGAATTTTTCTCGAACTTATGGCGGATAAGATTTTAAGTACAAATAGCTGATGAGGATTCATAATTTTGGATATTTCATATAAATCATCGGATGGAAATAAAAGTGGTTTTCCATAGATAATACGAAGCAACCACTTCTGGATTACTTCAACCCTTTTCATGTGACAATTATAAGCTCCACCCCATCCTATTATTCCATACTGAATTTGAGACTGACACAAGGCAGTATAAATCAGCTCCAAATTCGAAACGCTCAGGTAATTCTTCAGGTATCTGTACTTTGATAGTAGATTACCTTAGTTATGTGGAAACATTTGGAAATGTTTAGAAATATACTGCTCCACAAGAGTTAGGGATATCGTATTCAATCGTTTTCAAAATTATGTAATCTTCGAGAAAATCGCTGTAAAATCATTTAAAACTCAATAACAACTTGAATCGGTCCAACAAAAATGTATGAGACATTTCGTCAATCTGGTCGCCTTTTTTCTGAAGTTTGATTCTTTGCATATACTTCATGAATGTTCTTGTTTTGAAATGAAGTCAGTTTATCAACGGCTTCGATTTGAAACGAGTTTTCTGAAAATGCCAAGACGTTAATCAACAAAGGCTGAGGCTAATAGGGCTATCGGAATGCTACAGGGTGGCCTAACTCAGGTTGTTGTAGCGGAAAGGCTCCAAGTCAGCCAAAGTGTGATATCTCGACTTTGGAATAGGTTCAGGGAGACAGGTTCCGTGTTGGAAAGACCAAGGCTTGGTGGGCGACGAAAAACAACACCTGCTCAGGATCGTTACATCACCGTTTCGGCGAGAAGAAACCCCACATCTACGTGTAGAATTCTACGGAATACTCTTCACAATGCAGATGGGGTCCAAGTTTCCATCGAAACCATCAGACGACGTTTGAGAGAGGTGAATCTAGGTTCTAGACGTCCATTGAGAGGAGTTCCATTAACACATGACCATAAGCGTCAAAGACTGGAATGGGCAAGGCAACATATCAATTGGAACGATCAATGGCGTAGTGTCCTTTCACTGATGAATCCAGATATGGACGATTTTCAGATTCTTGAAGAATAAGGGTATGGACAATCCGACGCATACCCCGTAATCGTCGCCATGTCCAAGAAGTCCATCCATTCCGAGGGGGTAGTGTTATGGTATGGGCCAGGATATGTTTCAACGGACGCACAGATCTACACATTTGTCCTGGGAATATGACCGCCTCACACTATAGGGAGCATGTCATTGACAATGTTGTGCCAAATTTTCACGCTGCTATTTGTGAAACTTTTCAATTTCTAGACGATAACACTAGACCGCACCGTGCAGCCATAGTTGAGAATGCGCGCGGGGAGCTTGGTATTCCACATTTACCAATACCTCCGCACTCACCAGATTTGAATTGCATAGAACATGCATGGGATATGCTCCAAAGAAAATTAGATAATCATCAACCTACCCCAGAATCCTTAAATGATCTGAGAGAGCTTCTGTCCCGTCTATGGAACCAAATTCCTCAAGAAGTTCAACAACCTCGTGTGTAGTATGCAGAGAAGATGTCAAGCTGTTATTGATGCCCGTGGAGGCCATACATTGTATTGATAGTCTTAAAATGCTCGAATTCTCTGGGAATAAAATTTCGTTATTTTACTCGATTTTTCTTAACAACCCTGTATACGCTGCAGACCTACAGGCTAAAATTAATTTGCAACTTGAAATCATATCAATATGAATTTTCATCACAAAAATCTTATTTTAAGGTCGGCGTTTAAAGCGAATTGGAAAGCTCAGCCGATAGAGGCGCCACCGTCCATTTTATGGATATCTCCATAGAAAATGCACTATCACTATCAAGTTCTATGAATATCTCTCTAATCAGGAATGAAATGTACAATGGCGCTCGCTATCCGAAAATCGCCGAACTATGGAATAAGCGAATTTGTGGGTAAAGCAGGAACTTTTTCCCGCCAAAATTTGAATTTGGCCATTCTTTGCCAATTCCATATTTCAAGTTCTGAACGAAATTATCAGTAGATTCCCTTTTAATCGGAAGTTGAACTATTTTCATGGGTCTTTCTGTTGAAATAAAACAGAAGCATGGGTTGGCTCATTTTCTTCTATTTTTGAAAGAAAAAAAATTAACTGTCGGAATGAAATCGATTAAAATTATTTCAACAAAAACCCTAATCCTTTCTGAGTTCACCCACAAAATTTCAGTTCTCAAAGTGAAACCGTTTTCGAAATCAACTTGAAATAAAAACACACTACATTGAACGCCCACCTTAACTATATTTTTTTGCAATTTAAGTCAATATCCCTTACTCATGTGGAGCAGTTTATTTGGATGTGTGTAGAAATGCGTCGCGAGCGTAGGAAGACGAAGTCGCGTAAAAGGGAAAATGCGAAATCGTAGGGAGTACCTGTGTCAGTCGAAATTAGAGTTCGGTCGTATCTAGCACGGTTGACTGTGTAACAACGTTTATACAGACAAATATCTCCAGAGGAATTGCTCCTTTATCAGAAGGTCAACCATATCTTCTATTCACTCACAAACATAATGAATAAATATCAATACAAAAATGCAATGTAAATGCGTACAAGATAGACAGAAATAAGACAGCGACATCTAGAGACCAACATCATAAACTGGGGCCCGATTCTCAACTGTCTATTGGGTCAATATCGCATGCGACATCACCAGATTGTCGAATGAAATCAAAAATTGGTATTCTCAAATGTCGCATTAGACAAATTTCGATAGACAAGAAGACGAGTGGGTTGGAGCCACTCGACATTGCTTTTATCAACCTTATTGTCAAAAATGAAAATGAAGTGTCAGAAGTTTTTTCAATTTGCTCTTGCTTTTTTGCTGATTTTCCGCTAAGAACAACCACTCTAATCTATGGGAGATGATCCCCCAACATAAGGGGCCTGTAGCGTTCCTCGAACACCTGAAGAACAGAAGATCGGACCAGTGTGTTTGTTTACTTTTTCACTTTCGACATTGTCATTTTCTACGAATGAAATAAACTTTGAACGTTTTCGAATCTTTTTGAAAATGATGGACGAAGAAGTAGAAATTCTACAAGCTATTCAATACCTGGAGGAATTCAGGAGGATAATGAAGAAGCTGCAGAATTTGTTAGGCATACCCATTGTATTATGACTATTTCAGGACATAAATGATAACATGTTTGTTAAGAGTTTTCGATTATTTAAAGATTCAGTAAGAAATTTAATAGATACCCTGTCTCCCTATGTGGAACCTAGGACTAATGAGTCTGCACTGAATCTAGAAGAAATGGTAACATCGTAACACATATCTTTTTCATTTTGCAGTATCTGAATTAATTTTGATTTTTGTTTCGCCGAGAAATATGTTTTCTTAGCAGTTTCCATCTCGAACCTCGATTGCAGTGAAATTGTCTTTATATTATTTAAACTTTAACCATTGTGTTAATTAATACATTTGAATGCTTCAAAGGAACTTTATATTCTTCTTTGATTCTCAATGCAGAGTTGCCAGATATCCTTACTCGACATAAAATGTCGAGTGCCTTCCCAATGTCGAGTAGTTCACGAGAATACCTAATTCGAAAGTCAGTAGCCATTTGCACTCGACATATTGTCGCGTTCTCCATTTCTGATAGACATTTGGGAATCGAGCCCCTTTCTCTTTTCAACGATTGCGGAAACAGGACCAACACCTCACATCCCGATTACCCCAAACCAATCAGATACCCTCTAAATCCCCCGAATATCTCGCCTCGAATTAAATTCGGATCCAACGGACCTCCATAAATTGAAGCCGTTTGGTGAAGCGACGCCTTCAGATTCTAACCTCATAAACAACTAGCCGACGCAATTAGTCTTCGTTTAACTAACATCTCGAAGTAATCAGATGTCTGAAAATTGGCGCGAAGTAATCAGAACCGTCTAAGATTGTCTCAAATTGATGTCGAGGGCCTTGATGAAAACCGGCCAGGTGGCTCGGGAAATTGTACTTTTTAATCAGCTTCAGCCATTCGGCAATCGGCATCGTTTTCGTGGCGCAATTGCACCGTCTGATTAATAGTTTGACTTTAATTCGAGGATCACCCGTGTCTTGGGACGTGTCAGACGGCCATTGATGCGTCTTCGTGGAAGACGAGGTCGCTGACGTGGCAATAAGGTGGAATTTTTTTGAATCATCGTGTATAGTCCATCCAAGAATTATTGACATCAAAGGAGGCCTTGGAAGTCCAGTTGAAGCTTTATTTCTAGTTACAAAAAAGTATCTAAAAGGTTCTGTGCTTTCATCATAGCAATAAAAATATCAATATAACCTTAGAATTAAACGGTATTTTTTCAAAGTAAGTCACTTTGAACATGAACATGTCCTCAATTATTACATACGGTCACCATCGTGTGAATCTGTTTACCAACAGTATATTATTTTCATCTTGTATTGATACATTTTCGAACGATCAATTATAGAAGCATACAGCCTGGAAATTCTGGTCCGAAAACGAAAAATATCGTGGATGATTAAAAAGCATGTTCCTTTCCAAAGTTCAATATGAATATTCGCTATACCAGAAAAATCTAGTTGATAATTTGAAGCGTGTTGCTGCAAAGTGAATGTATTTGGAAAATTGTAATAGATATCAAGACAGAAACAAAACTTAACGAATAGATCTATTCAATATTTGAAGAATTTTGTCATGACATTGTAACTTTCAATATTTGTGAACAATGAAGAAGTAAAATATGTAATAATGAGAATGTAAATATTCCTATTATTCTACTTCAACAACCACTGTTATTATTTCCTCATCTGGGCAGAACTCGTCATGTTCATAATTAAAGACTTTATGTCAGCAATATCATAACATCCCCTATATTTTGACTAATCTTCTCTTATTTCTTTTTCTACGTGCTCTGTGCAAGCTTTCCATTTATTAGCTCTACATTCTTCAAGAGCCTCATTCAAAAAATATTTCACTTGCGCAATTATTTGCCAAATTTGTTCGAATACTAATGACAGAACAAAACTTCAGTGTTTTTTCCAGCACCAACCTGAATATATTACTGAATGGACTATTACCAACATAATTTCGATTCTCCAAAGCCTCCTGAGATGTCAATAATTCTTGGATGAACTGTAGTTACAATTATCTACATTAAACAAAGAAAACGCTACAGTTCCTGCTTTTCCCTGATTCAGTTCGACAGTTCATATTACTAGCTCCCATAGATATATAAGAAATCTTTATTGCGAGCTCCCAGAGATATCACGAATGCACCTCTTGCTACTCAGAATAAACAGAATGACTTTTTTGACGGAGATTCCCGGATGTACTTCGGTCAGTTTTCTACAGATCAGTGCATTGGGAGATTATAATAGTTGAAGGAGCTCTCTTGGAAAGAAGAAATGGACTGCTGTACCAATTCTTATCACCACGAGAATTGAAGAATAAAATCGATTCATGAAATAGAAATAAATACCAAAAAGAAACCGTGAGAATGGTACGGGTGTTCTGATTAGAAGAGATGTATCTGCTAGCTGTCTGGTTTCGTATGCAATGTTGTACCGGGTGAAGTCCTAATCACACGAATCGAATTCACTTTCAGGGCCGACGAGGGTATACGAGGATATATTGAAAAATTCTAAGCCTATTATAGAACCAAACAAAATTTCAATGTCAAAATATTCCATTACTCAACATATTCTCCTCTTAATTGAATACATTTATTACGGCGAACCTGCAACGCCTCTAGACCTTTAAAAAAAAATGTTTCTTCTTGCTCTGCAAACCAATCCTCCACAGCTCTCATAACCTTCCCGTTGGAAGAAAATTCACGATTTTTTTAACTTTTTTCCAGTTGAGGAAAGAGATGATAGTCGGACGGAGCCAAATCTGGTGAATAAGGGGGAACTTCTAGTAATTCTAACCCTAAATCACGAATTTTCTGCATGGCAACATGAGATTTGTGTACTGGGGCGTTGTCCTGTGAAAACAAAACACCTTTGGATAGCTTTCCGCGTCTTTTCTCTTTAATTTTTTCCCGTAGAGTGGTCAGTGATGTCGAATAGTAATCTCCAGTGATTGTTCTGCCCTAATCTAAAAAATCAATCATGATTTCTCCATGGCAATACCAAAAACCTGAAGCAAGATTTTTTCCAGCAAATTTTTGAACACGACAATTCCTAGTCTTGGAGAACCAGAGTTTCGCCATTCCATCGATTGTTGCTTTGTTTCCGGATCGTAGAAATGTACCCAAGTCTCATCCATAGTAACAATTCGGTTTGAGAAGTCTACATCGTTTTCAAATCGAGCACAGATCGAACGCGATGCTTCTACCCTTGCACGCTTTTGGTCAACATTCAAACATTTGGGGATCCATTTTGCAGAAATTTTTCTCATGACGTGAACTATATGATGAACGCGTTCGTATGAAATCTTCAGTGCTTCAGATATCCGTTTTAGCCCAATTCGACGGTCTGATAAAATCATGTCATGAACTGCATCGATATATTCGGGTACTGACACAGACTGGCCTTCCCGATGGGTCATCATCTTCAATGCAAAATTTACCTCTTTTGAAGCTTGCAGTCCATTTTTTCACAGTCGAATACGAAGGACATTCATCACCAAGGGTATTAAGCATATCTTCGTAAATCTGCTTACCTCTTAACCCTTTTAAATACAGGTACTTGATGATGGCTTGATACTACAATTTTTCGATTTTTACAATTTCGGTGGACATCTTTTTTTTTAAATTCATTGCGTTTCTCTGGTTTACTTTATTGACGGCGAACTCTACACTGACACTTCTAACAAGTTATTGTTTCTTGTTATGGTATCGAAATATTTTCTTTATGCATGGAACTGTTCTAGGCTAACTAGATATCAATACATCCTCGTATATCGGTTAAGGGCTTCGGGCTCAGCCGTGTTTAAACGTTGCGACTAGTGGCAGAGGTGTTCTCGAACTGAGCAGGTATGAAGGTAGTTTTTGAGATCCTCGGTAACCACAGGAAAAGCTGGTCAAGTCATAGATCGTTCTTTTTCATTACGGCACCATTCGCAGTAGGAAATTTTGTGGTATAATAAAATAAAAAGTATGAATTTTCAATAATAGTAATCAGGATATCGTAAACATTTGACTGACTAATTAAAACGAATAAAACACTCTTCTCTTCCAAATCTACATCTGGAATTTCGTCTTCCCGCCACATTTCGGTCGTCTCGAAACTGAATCCATTCCCGGAAAAAGACCCCGATAACTTATGGAAAGGCCACGTAGGAGACCCAGCTCCGGGAGGAAGAGATCCCGTCGGTCATTTCTACGCGGGGTAATGACGTCCTCCCCGGGGACCCGGTGATGGAGATGTCCAGGGACCGTCGTCGATTTTTCTTCCGGAGGCTCATTTCCCAGATCGACTGCATGCGTGAGTTTTTGTTGTTTATTCGTTTCGTTGCCGACCATTTTTCTAATTTATTGGCTTTTTGTCATTGTCGCGGACGGACGGGAATCGAGGAAGCGGCATCGATGCGTCACGTGATGGGTCAGCCGGGGGTGGGGTCATAAAACAATAGAACTAACTTATATCCTTGGTGGTTATGAATTACGATGACACGTTGTTTCTAATTAATCGATTCGATGACGAAGATAACGCCTAGGAGCATAGAATAACTGGAGAGAAGGCTCCCCTACGAAAATGAACTGCCAAAAACGTCCGAACTTGTCAGTTCGACGCAAGGTCACGAGATGGCGACAACGTCGTTCGTTCCTACAACATGGCTATCCTTAATAAAATTATCTTTAATGGTTATTAGTTGTTATTACTTATTAGGTCCCATTTATTACTATATCATAATATATATTCTTTTGAAAGAAAGCAATACATACTTTTTTTCGTAAATCCGACAATATAATGCATATAGCACGTGTAAAGAAATGGCTACAAGGATCAGATTGAATATAGGAAGAAAAATCTGTTTCCCGCTCCGAATCTAAGTGTTAGCAGAGGGAATGTAAACGGGGTACCATACAATTCTGCGTATGATACACGAGAACAGATAAGACCTCAGTCTTCCCGTATAATAATAGTAATACTCACCTGAATGTTCGCTTTTTCCGATAAGGATATTGTTTTGACAAATTTATTACCGATCACAGACTTCCCATATAATTGCGCATAAAAAGTTGATTAGAATAAAGCGATGATATGTCATCAATATTGTCTATGTTATGATTTATGGCAATTTTCAATTGAAAAGAAGCATAAATGTATCAATAACAATGACAGCCACATTATATTCTTTGCAATTGTAGCGCCATAGAACAAGATATCTGACATGTTGCTGAATAAACGATCTCAGCGTTATCTATCGGGCGTCACACGAAACTCTAACCTCCGCCGTTATTGGCAGTTCAAAATGATCTGTCCAGCGTATGAAGCCTTCCTTCCAGTTATTCTATGCTCCAAGATAACGTTATGCAAGTTCATGGTGCAAGACAGAAATGCTGAAACGAAGCTTAGGTGAAAATCTCAGAGTTTCTATTGAGAAATATGGTGAAACCCTAGCAGTAGCACTGGCTATCTCCAAGGCATTCGATCGAGTCTGGCATCAGGGACTACTCGCCAAGATTCCATCTTATGGCGTGCCCCCAAAGCTGTGTTCTCTGCTGGCTAGTTTTCTCTCAAACAGATCTCTCCATGTAGTGGTCGATGGTGTTTCATCTGACTCTCTACCCATAAATGCTGGTGTTCCGCAGGAATCAATTTTGGCTCCAACACTATTTCTACTTCACGTCAACGATTTGCTGAAAGCAACTTCGTGTCCAGTGCACAGCTTCGCGGATGATAGTACCCTCCATACAGCCTTTTCTTCTAGGGCTCCAATACCAGCCAGCCAAATCAGAAACGAACGAGGAAGAAATGTTAACAACATATGGACTTGGCAACAATTCTTGAATAGGGATCTAATGATTTGGTAGAATTCAACGCAAACAAAACACAAGCATGTCTTTTCTCTAGAAAAGCCCATCTTGCTGTGCTTAGCATTAAATTGTTAGGAGTAACTATACCATTGAAGTCTTCAATTTCGATGCTTGGTATTACTGTCGACAGTAACCTTTCTTGGGAGAATCACGTGAGATCCATTGTTAAAAGTGCATCCCAAAAACTTGGTTTTCTGTTTCGTGCCAGGAGCTATGTCACCTCAGGTCAGCTGCTTATGATCTATAAGGCACAGATTCAACCTGTCCTGAAATACTGTTCCCATATTTCGAGTGCTGCACCTAAGCAAGTCCTAAAACTCTTGGATTCTGTGCAAAAAAGGGCAATTCGTCTTGTCCGTGATGCCTCGCTTACAAACTCGCTAACTTATCTAGAACACCGTAGAAGAGTAGGCGATCTGTGTCTATTTTATAGATATTTCCATGGGCGATGCTCTTCTGAATTATCAGCAATCGTTTCCCCTCTGGAAGTCCCTTCGAGACTAACCTGTAAAGTTAAGTCTTCACATCCCTTCGTGGTCACTTTGGAGACCGGCAGAACATCTCCCTTCCAGGATTCGTTCATCCAACGAACAGCGAGGCTTTGGAACACATTGCCTAGGGAGGTGTTCCCCGAGGCATATAACCTCCAGAAATTCAAGAAGAACGCCAATTCCTACTTGCTTGCTCTTGGTTCTCACGATGTTTTCTGAACATTACAGGATATTCCTTTTCGTGAAAACCACAACATAAAAAATAAGTTATAAAAGATCTTTCAGAAGGTTTTTTTATTGCTCTGAAAAAATCGAACCGATGACGTTCATCTGATGAAGAGCAGGAATTAACCTTTTCGTAGTATTCATTTGGTTTCATCGAGTTGGGTAGATTTTTTTCACTGGTTCAGAGAAGTAATATCAGCTCAAGCTGAGACCGGGAGACCGATGATGAAGAATAATAATAATGCTCACTTATTTTGAACCATAGAAGAACCATCTTGACGTCAGGTCCGGTACTTCAAGGACCATCCCCCCCAATTTTACTGTTGTTTCCTTCGGTAAATTCTCCTCAACATTTTTTCCCAGAACCTTCAACCGGACCTAATCCTGCCCTCTTGCCATTCTTCGCTCGCAGATTCCCAATCCACACATATCCGGTAATATCGCGTGTCTGGAGCCGTGCATTCCCGCGGGAACGCCAGGAACAAATCCAATAACACCGACCGTTGGATACGTTACTTTTCTTTCTGGAATACTTACGGAGGCAAATTGGTTTATTTGGATCTGTCGTTTTGTCTTTTGCCAGACGGATGGGGGCCCGTTATGTGTACGTTGTCGGAAAATAACGGAGTATGGCATGAGGTGTTGGGATTAATTTGGTAAGAGAATGGGAATGGATTATGTTTGGTTGGGGTTATTTGCCATTATCTAAACGGAATCGATAGTAACAGTTTTTATGGAAATCAAGAATTTTAATCTGGAAATTTGTGATTAAACTTGTGGGTTCCTTGGTGATGACAAAGATGGGTTTTTTGAGGGGTCTTACCCCTTTGTCATTTTTTACCCAAAAGGTTGGGATTTTCGATATCGATTTTCTTGTGCTCAGAGATACTCTGGGCAATACTGATTACCAAAATATAAAAGAATCTTCGATAAGATAGGAAGTGCGGGAGCTATGACGATTTGAAATTTGAGAAAAATGCCATTTGACAGGTGAAAATCTAAACGATGATAGATAGCGGCTTGAATTGTTCTTTATTGAATTCAGCGTCTCCGAAAACCTATATTTTGACACCAAACATGTCCATATGTTCCTTCTAAGACCAGAATTATCATGTTTTATTTTTTCCAAAATTCATTTTCGAGTTTTGTTCAGAAGCAAGTTGTAGATCTTGGGCGTTCTCTTCTCGGTATTTCGGTTACGTCTACAGTTTTCATTGAATCAAAGTTGATTGTAAGAACGTAAAACAACAACTGATCCAAAATTCTCAGATAATCAATCGACAAGAACTTGTCCGAAACTGACCAAGTCATTAAACGAGGAGGGGAAAATTCTTCACGATAAAGGAGAGTGTAAACATTTGATTTCTAATAATCGAACAAATGGTCGACAATAATCGGCCAATTTTCAAACGCTCACAAAATTTCTGAACATCCTCAACTTCAGTGGACCAGCATGAAGTATAAAACATAAAAGAGTACAAAGATTGGTCCTCACCGACTCGGAAAGTCGAAAAGTGGGAGTTGATTTTTCCGAAGCGATACTTCCGGATCGACGCCTCGTCGAAGTCGCCTTCCATAAAAGGCAATCCGAGTCGACGAACGGTCACTTTGCGGCGGCACTCGTCGTCCCCAGAGGCGGCGACAGTTCGAGTTACGGCACCGCCTTCTCAAGACGCGCGTTCTATCGAAAACTTGCGCTCGACGAGGGCAGCTTTCGTCGCACTACCTGGAATTCTCCGGCCTGATTTCAATCAGAGGATGCTGCGATGAAACTTGACACAGTTTGCTCCAGGTTGTCAGGTGCAATAAGATGGGACCTGGATTATACACACTCCCGGTTGGCCATGAAATTCTGACACATTTCACCGTGTATATTTCGAAAATGTTAAGTTATAATCATTTTCCTATCAGATAAATACGCAACGTTGTCCTTTTTACATAGAGGTCGTAGTAATTACGTATTTATCACAATGTTTATTCACTTTGGGAAAATAATTCCAAAGACCGGGCGAATGTTGAAGAAACTTTTTTCTCTGTTAAGGGGCAGTATCACCTTTTGAATCGTGGTAAATCTCCATTCAAAAGTGGTCTCTTTATTTCACGAGTAAGTACCCTAATTTACGACGTAGAGACTTGTTTTTTTTTTTAATTGAAGTTGAAGAACGTCCCGAGGGCAAACTGTTTTTTTTTCGATTTAATCAATTTTTCAATTAAAAAAACCAGGGTAATCGTTAGATCTGGGGTTATTGAATATGTTTTTCGTTTTTCATGAGTACAAGTTATAGTTTTGAAATAATCATCATGAAAATTTTTGTAGTTTATAGAAGATTAAATTGCCGAGTTCAAATAGTTGCGATTTTTTCCAAAAAATGATGAATAACCGTCGGAAGAAAATCATTAAGTGTAGTTTCCGAAACGCTGAAGTTCAACCTGTTTTTTTCAATTGAAAAACTAATGAAATCGAAAAATCGCAACTATTTGCCCTCGGCAATTTAATCTTCTATAAAGTTCAAGAATTTTCATGATGATTATTTAAAACTATAGCTTGTACTCATGAAAAACGAAAAACATATTCAATAACTTTTTTTTAGACTGAAGTTGAAGAACGTCCCGAGGGCAAATAGTTTTCTTTTTTTCGATTTAATTAGTTTTTCAATTAAAATCGTTAGATCTGGGGTTATTGAATATGTTTTTCGTTTTTCATGAGTACAAGCTATATTTTTGAAATAATCATCATGAAAATTTTTGTAGTTTATAGAAGATTAAATTGCCGAGGGCAAATAGTTGCGATTTTTTCTAAAAAATGATGAATAACCGTCGGAAAAAAATCATCAAATATAGTTTCCAAAACGCTGGAGTTCAACCTGTTTTTTTAATTGAAAAACTAATTAAATCGAAAAAATCGCAACTATTTGCCCTCGGCAATTTAATCTATACTAATATTATAAAGAGGAAAGATTTGTATTTTTGTTTGTTTGATACGAATAGGCTCAAAAACTACTGCACCGATTTCAAAAATTCTTTCACCCTTTGAAAGCTACATTATCCCTGAGTGACATGGGCTATACTTTTCACCCGAAAAAATTAAGGATACCTACTATAACTTCAATAATTACAAAAAAATCAGCCAAAATCAGCTATTTTCACGTGCGCTGCAAAAACCGTGAGACTTACGTGGATACAATGTATGACGGAAATGTACCTCTTGAATATTTCTACAAAAAAGTCCGGGATAGCATGTATCTATCTCCCAAGATTGACTTGCTATTACCTGTTTATGGTAATCAGATGTTTTCCAAAATTATGCACTATTTGGGAGTGTGTTTTTATGAATTGGGTATTGATCCTAATCCAACCTAATACGTTATTTATCCCCAGTATTTAATTTAGAACAAAATTGCCCTTCACATCATACAATTACAACGAGTACATCAAAAGATATGGCAGGTTGAAGTTTTGAAGATGAAACCGCCGCGTGAAACAAATTTCTACTCGGGCGAAGCTGGGACTGCTTGTTACTAATAATTATATACGATAAAATTTGGGGAAAGAATAATGAATATCAAGAATAATCTGGATGCTTCTCTGGATGAAATATCATCGAATATTATTCCTTGTCTTCTATAAACTACAAAAATTTTCATGATGATTATTTCAAAAATATAGCTTGTACTCATGAAAAACGAAAAACATATTCAATAACCTCAGATCTAACGATTACCCTGTTTTTTTTTAATTGAAACACTAATTAAATCGAAAAAGTGAAAACTATTTGCCCTCGGGACGTTCTTCAACTTCAATTAAAAAAAAATCAAGTCTCTACGTCGTAAACTAGGGTACGTACTCGTGAAAAAAAAGAGACCATATTTGAATGGAGATTTACCACGATTCAAAAGGTGATACTGCCCCTTAATACCGGAAATATTTCACGTAAACATGGTTGGAAGGTTCAGTTATGCTATTTTCTTGTACTGAAATCAAGAATAGTGTTGAGATTTCACTGAAAAATAATGGATAGAATAGTGCGTTTTTTTTTTATAGTTCATTCGAAAAAAGAATAAAAGTACTCGAATTACCCGACAGGTTATGTTCCATATGTTCCTTTTGCAAAAGTGAGTAGTGTATCAATCGAAAAGTGTTCATTTTCAATTTATAATTTCAAATTAGTCGTTGCAGATCTTTTTTCAAAATAAAGTCTTGTGTCAGTGTCTTTTTGCACCGATGGAAGAAAATTCTTTGTCGTCTCTTTCACTTAAAATCTTTCCTATTGTGTTTATCTGCAGACAAAATATAAATGTCGATTCATTCAAATGTTGGGTAGCTGGTGATAAATTAATGAATCCAAATTATCAGGGTTAGTATGAGAATAAGCAGATTTCAATTCTACATAGCACTTCTTTTTACTTGGTCTCTGCTTCTTAAGAACTACCTTCGGCATTTTAGTGTCCAAGCCTGATGGTTATATTTAGATTGAGAGAGTAAAAATCAGCATTGGCTACGTCTCAGAATTATTTTGACATTGCCGATGTTTCACGAGTGCCAACCTGCGTTAGTTTCAAGTAAAAAAAACTTAATAAACCTAAATTTTGGTCAACCGGGATACTTTATAAAAGCGAATGGGGTATAGATATTTCTTCATCTCATTCATTTCTAAAACTCCGAACATCGTTGTAAAACATTTAGCTAAACATTTTTCATGCTAACGAACTTAGACATAAAAATCAGTAAAATAGGATGTTCGGATTGAATATTTGAGCTTCCAAGCTCATAATATCGAAATGGTTACCTATTAATTAGTTGCATTCTAAACTAACCCTACTTCCTAGCTAAAAACACAACAAAACAACGCGTCCCCCCAGCCAGACGGTGAGTGCGTTCCGCTCCGAGATTCGTGTCAATATTTGAGTCCAATTTCGGTAATGGCACATTACGACGATTGACTGAGGGTTGTACGAACCTTCGTCAAACCCTTTCTTTCGTCGGTGTTTGGAATTTCGATTTTAATTCGACTAATACGTCGTCTTAGGAAGATCCCTGTGTAGGGACGAGATAACGGTGAAAAGGGTGAGATTCGTTTGTTCGAAACTGACGATCTTAAGGGAGGGAGGGGTTATTCATTTGGAAAGTTGGTGTCGAGGGTCTTCAACTTGTGTGGCAAGACGATGGGGAAGGTATTGGCGATTTTGTTGATAGATCAATTTCAGCGTGAAATATACAAACTGACAAAAAAACTGCAACACCCAGAAGGAGAATTTTAAAATTTTTGGTAAAACATAGATAGTATAGAAAGGAGTATATGATTAAATTTGAAAAAAAAATCGTGAAGGTTTTTTCATGTGAGCATTATTTTTTACTTGAATATTCTAGTCGTTTTTTGCAAATTTTTTAAATTTCACAAGAAACCAGCTGTTCGAGGAGATCCGAAGTCGATGTTTAGTTGTTGTTAAAATGCCTAGAGCACGTGTACGTGGAATTTATCGCCAGCTAAGTGAATTTGAAAGAGGTCGAATTATTGGTTTATGGGAGACGGGGTTGTCATTTCGAGAAATCGCTAACCGTAAGAACAGAAATCCAAATACTGTTATGAGATGTTGTCAAGCGTGGTTTGATAAAGCCCTAAATCGAAGAGAGTATGCATGCAAGTACATGCAAGTAGGTCACCTTTAGTCTCTATTCGAGGTAACATGTCAGCGCTGCGTTTCCTTCAAGAAATATTGGGGCCGTATGTTTTCCCTTACCTTAACCGGATGAGAATCCTATATTTCAGCAAGATAATGCTCGACCTCATGTTGCCAGAGTTAGTTTAAACTTCTTTAAAGCGACCCATGTGAATCTTTCGCCATGGCCGCCCAGATCACCCAATTATTCGCTCATAGAGCATGTTTGGGACATCATGAGTAGAAGGCTTGGAAATTTACCCCAGCTCCCACAGAATTTGGCGGCTCTGAGACATGCAGTACAGGCAGCTTGGGACAGTATCCCTCAAGAAGAAATAGATCATTTTATTGCATCAATGCCAAGACGTGTTGGGGAGTGTATAGATAATCGCAGTGGACGAACACATTATTAACAGAGTTAGTGAAAAAAATTGTAAACCCTAAAAAAAATTGTAATTTGAACAGCTCTTTGTTGCAGTTTCCCTGTCAGTTAGTATATTTCAGATGTAATATCATAATCTCATATGACTTACTCTTTATCAGCATGACCAATTAGAATATCACAGAATGACTACTCTCTTGTCTTTAATAGTTTTTCTGAATATGGTAACTGTATGACATTTGACAATTGATAATAATAATAAATTTATTTGCAGATATTATACAAGTATAATACACTCTACAAATAATTGAAAATAATTTGATTTTTGAGGGAGAATATATTCTTTGTCTGTTGTTGTTTTCCATTGTTTTGTCCGATTTCAAAAGGCGAAAGTGATAAACCGAAAAACAAGACAAAAGGGAAAATATCGTCGTTTGTTCGAACCGCAACACTTCGTGGACGATCTCGTCCGCGGTCCTTCATTTCCGCCGCCCCGTATCTAACCCATTAAGGGATCGAAACCATTTTTCCAGCCCGCAGCCAATTTTTAAAAAGCCATTCAATTTTCCACCCCGATAAAAAATGCGCCCATAAAAAGCCCGCTTCTTCCGAACGAAAGACATTAGACGGGCGATGTCTTGCCGTAATCATTATAATTTCGATATTTCTCGGGCCCCCGCAACCCCCTACTTAACTTAATTTTAATGTTCGGGGAGAGATATTGGCGAACGGTGCCTGCGGGGCTCTGCGAAGCGCGTTTTTCCGTATTTTTCGGATCGCCCCGCGTACATAAATCAAGTTTTTATGATCCATTTGTTCGAATTATTAATAGCCCGGACGTAGATGGTGGATTTTAAAAGTGCAATTTGTTAGTTGGGGAAATCGCGCATTTTTGGCGATACGTCATTGGTTTTCCGCCGTCTTGGGATTTCCTAAAATCTTGATTGAATGCCGCCCGGGCGTTTTATAGCTTCTTGTGGATTGGGAACAGAATAACTTTCAGTTAATCGTCGACATTTTGAAACATCTACGTTGATTTGTGATGTGCGCACAAATGACGTGATTCCACGTCACGTCAGACGTGTAACACTGCTCACATTGGCCTAATATGAACGCGAACGTCAAAATGTGAGTGATATAAAAATGCAACACATCGTTCTGTGCGTTCACGTTCATATCAAGCCAATGGGAACACTGATGGTGCCTGACGTGACGGATATCACGTCACGTCAGAATAGTCTGTATTCACCTTTAGACTCATGTTGAATTGTCAAAATTGACGAATATGAATTGAATTGCTAGTGTTTTCGATAATAATGATGAATTTTCTATTTCTGGGACACCTCCGGAGCTGGTTGATGCAGTGAAAATACGGCTTCTTCAAAATAATTGCCGAAGAAATCATGAGAAAAGTTCGTATATGCATATGTCGAACCAACTGTAAGGAAATATCACTTCCTTACGGTAAGGAAATGAATATTTCCTAACAGTATGGCAAATTTTGACTGGAATGTCAAAATTTCCTAGCGATTTGCTGAAAAATTCATTTGTTTACGGATAAATTGCGGATAAAAAACGGCAAAATTTTGAGCTGTTTTGAGTTTGATTCGCTAGAAAACAAAACGACTGTGTCACAGTTGATCCTTAAGGGAAAGTATCATCACCTTTTGAATCGTGGTAAATCTCCATTCAAAAGTGGTCTCTTTATTTCACGAGTTAGTACCCTAATTTACGACGTAGAGACTTGTTTTTTTTTTTAATTGAAGTTGAAGAACGTCCCGAGGGCAAACTGTTTTTTTTCGATTTAATCAATTTTTCAATTAAAAAAACCAGGGTAATCGTTAGATCTGGGGTTATTGAATATGTTTTTCGTTTTTCATGGGTACAAGTTATAGTTTTGAAATAATCATCATGAAAATTTTTGTAGTTTATAGAAGATTAAATTGCCGAGTTCAAATAGTTGCGATTTTTTCCAAAAAATGATGAATAACCGTCGGAAGAAAATCATTAAGTGTAGTTTCCGAAACGCTGAAGTTCAACCTGTTTTTTTCAATTGAAAAACTAATGAAATCGAAAAATCGCAACTATTTGCCCTCGGCAATTTAATCTTCTATAAAGTTCAAGAATTTTCATGATGATTATTTAAAACTATAGCTTGTACTCATGAAAAACGAAAAACATATTCAATAACCCCAGATCTAACGATTACCCTGGTTTTTTTAATTGAAAAACTAATTAAATCGAAAAAAAGAAAATTATTTGCCCTCGGGACGTTCTTCAACTTCAACTAAAAAAAAATCAATTCTCTACGTCGTAAATTAGGGTCTTTACTCGTGAAATAAAGAGACCACTTTTTGAATGGAGATTTACCACGATTCAAAAGGTGATACTGCCCCTTAAAAGAACTTACTCCATTTACAAAGATTGAGAAAGAGTAAATAGAAATCAACATGACAACGTCTCTGAGAATTATTTTGACAATGCCAACCTGCCTCAGTTTTGAGTAAAAAAAACTTGATAAACCTAAATCCTGGCCAACCGGGATACTTTATGAAAGTGAATAGAGTATACGTCCGCAGTGCAAGTTCAAACTTGCCAAGTCCCTCATGTAAAAAAACCCTTTTATTATCTCGGCCCCGAAGAAAATCAACTCCCAATAAACTCCTCCAAAGTTACCCATTCAATAAAGCCGATCAACAACCCTTCGTTCGAACCGCCCGAGCAACAGGTGCCCGATATTTCACCCCCGATGCACCCTTCAATCGACGCGGCACCGGTTTCGGCGTACGTGAGCCGTCACAACCGCCGCCCCCGATCGACGCGTGCCACCGGTGACCGTGATTTCGGCCCCCCGATGGCTGCCTAACCCCCTTTCGAAGGTCGTCGATCGGCGGTATGTGGGTCGAAGGCGGCTCTGACCCACATACGGACGGCGGCGCGTATATGCGGCGGATATCGGATTGCATTTAGGGGAGGGTCGTTCATTGAGAGGTTCGAGGTTCAAGGTCGACGCCGCCGCCAGCGGCCGGGAGGATGCCATTGATGAGAGTTCGATGGGTGGGGTGTGAATGGGGAGGATGAAGGGTTTGTTTTTTTGACCGTTCTCGTTTCCGACCTTCGCAAATCGATTTTCACTTTTATATGGTCGTCCTTCAACAATCTCGTAAAAAAATACTGACCAGTTTTATATATCGGCTGTTTTTTTTAGAGTGATAGAATTTTCGATAGAGATAACTGGAATTTTACAGCAGGTAGAAGCCATGTTGTTTTTACACTTCTGTTCAGCAAGCATTGACAAATTATCATGGAAAGACTCAGGGCGCAAAATTGTTTCCAAATTGTTGAAATTTATTTTCAAAATGAATAAGTGTTCTATTCGCCAAACTTTTAGAGTACTTCGTGAAATTTATGGTTCAGATGTCCTTCTAAATTTATGTCAAATCAACATATTCATTAATCACTTTGTTACCTGAAAAAAAGGGAGTCAGAAACGATTTATTTTTTCTGAATGATGAAGGGATGTATGAGTGTATAGAGATAAAAATAATAAAAAAAATATTTTATAAGTATTTAATGAATGAAAAGGATATTCCCCATCATTTTTGGTAATTTTTCAACATTTCCACCATCAAAACGAACAAATATTTTTGTGTTTTTTCATTTCAGTATTGAAGTCTATCATTTAGTTAATCAATTATCTATCTCCTTTTTCTTTCAAAATTTACCGTTTTTTTGTAAAAAATATTACAACAATGTGATGTTTTCGCGAAATTTATATCCTTGAATTTTTCTATTCGAATTGATTAATATCCATTTTTACCAAAGACATTTTATTGAGGATTTTATTAGCCGTCGATTAGTGGAAATTAATTGTTTCTTACAATTTTGGATTCTTACATGGAATTGAATTTCTTTTAAATGACACGCCCCGCAGGTATCTACTCCCAGATGACCGGTGAAGGAAAATTAGTGTATTATACAGTCAGTGTGAGATCTAGTTCAGGGTAGCATTTCTTGTATATTCCCTGCGCCCCAACATTTGTTCTATCAAGCTGAATAATCCAATAAATAAAAATTAATGCACTGCACCGCCATCTGGCGGTATACGTTTACTATTTTGAAGGCTGAAGACTCTCAAAGGTTTTCTAGAACAATTACAAAATCTAGTTCTTATGATTTCAACCATTCTGATAACGTAGAAACGTATATCAGGCATTTTTCAAGAATACCATGCACGCTGTATTGTTGAAATCAGAAAGTTTTTATCTTTATCCGTCCCCGAAGAAAAAATTTTGCCTCTTTTGTTCTTAAAAACACACCACGTTTCTTCTAAATTGATGTCAAATCAACAGGTCGCATCTTCATGATGTCACCTTCAAAGTTTTGTAGCAAAATTACAATATCTAATTCTAATGATTTCAACCATTCTGATACCGGAGAAACGTATATCATACATTTTTCCCGAATACCATGAATACCATGCATGTTGTATTGTTGAAATCTAAAAAAGGCAGTATTTTCATCTTGATTCATCAGTGAAGAGAGAAATTTTGCCATTATTTTTCTTGAAAGCACATCACATGTCCTTCTAAATTGATGTCAATCAAAGCAGCTTATTCGTCGAACTATCGATAGATTTCGGACAACATTTTACTCGATGCAACAACAACAACCAGACAAAGAACTATATGTATGAAAGAAAATATCGCTGCTGTAAGTGTTAATGAAGATCCAGATTTATCTATTCGTCGACGTTCACAACAAGTTGGACTTTGTGCATCCACCACATGATAAATTTTGCGTGAAGATCTTGGTCTACACCCATACAAGATCCAACTGGTTCAAGAACTGAAGCCACTTGAACATAATAAGCGTTCGTGTTTGCTGATTGGGCCCTAGAAGACCTTGAAGTTGATTAACTTTTTCATCGAAAAATTGTGTTTAGTGATAAAGCTCATTTCTTGTTGAACGACTACTCAAACAAGCAAAATTGCCTTATGTGGAGTGAAAACAATCCTCAAGAAGTTCTGCAGGTTCCATTGCATCCTGAAAAATGCACTGTATTGTTTGCTTTACACGCTGAAGGCACCATCGGTCCATACTTCTTTGAAAACGATGCTGAAGTTAATTTTACAGTTGATAGTGCTCGTTAAAGCTGGACGATCAATAATTATTTGTTTCAAAATTTGAATGGTATCGATCCAGAACTGTTTCGTCTCCAACAGGACGGTGCTACAGCCCAGGCTGCTTCCGTAACAATTGATTTATTGAAAGAAAGATTTGGCGATAACATTATTTCGAGAAATGGTCCAATCAATCGGCCTCCAAGATCATGCGACATAACTCCAATGGATAATGTTGATGAACCAGAAACAATAAACGCTTTGGAAGCCAACATAACTCTAGTTATTGCTTAGATAAGGCCTGAATTACTCAAAAAAGTGGTTCAAAATTGGTCTGGTCGAATGCGGTTCCTCAGAGCTAGTCGTTTATTATCTTTCAAAAAAAAACTTCAATCTTAATTTAAATGTGTTTTATTTCAATGTAAGTTCTATCACTATAAAAAAAAACACTCGATATAAAGCTTCTCTCGTTGACGAGATACATTCCATAAGAGTCATTTCAGCAATGAAGATTCTGAAGATTTCCCCATTTTTTCCTACATCCTACATTATAATTATTATTATTAATATTATTTTTCCTCATCGGTCTCTCAGTCTCAGCTTGAACTGATATTTTGCCTCTATGAACTTGTGAAAATTGTACAAATTTGATCGGACTGGATAGTTTTTATTTCGAATTATGCATTTCTTCGAGGTGTGAAGATAAGTTGAGTTTTCAATGGTATCCATAAGTTTTTGTGCCAGACATGGATAGCTGATTTGCTGCTGAGGATCATTTGGTCATTGATGGGAATTTTCATGAAATCTTTTATTATAAATGAGAATAAATAGTTTATATTCATTGACATTCGCCACAAAATCTGTTGAAATGTTCTGTGTGACAACAGCAAATTGATGATTATACCAATTGAACGTGGGTTGTATCTGATATAGCAACTTGAAAGTCCCTATTGCTACATGTAAGTGGCTTGGATAAGGGAGGCCCACTCTAAAACACAAAACTCTCATCTCATCTAACTCCCGTACCCATAACCATCGATACGGAGAGCACCTCGGATTTTCCAAACTTCAAGGCAGCCACCAATCACCCCCTTTCCCCACTCTAACGTCGGAAGGGTTGCTTACCCCCTTATCTCCGATGCGATTTCTATGCAAATTGTTTCCGGCACTTTTGATTATTCCATTTCTGATAGGCCCGATCTAGTATCTTCGGGATTGCTTCGGATATCTTTTATTGTACTGCAGGGGGGTGCTTTCTATTGTTTCGGGGGCCGTTCGAAACAAAAGGGCCCCGTTGATTGTACGAATAATTTGTTCCGACAGATCGCGGTTTTTTAATATCTTCGGGAGGCGTTTCGGATTCGGGCATTGTTCTCTGGCGAACGGTTACAAGTCGATGTTTTTTCTTGGACTCGGAAGCGAGGAAGGAGGGGGCGATTCGTTTTGGGGTGAAATTCGGATTTATACGTCTCTGATGATGCTTGCTCGCATCATTCAGTTAAGGGGCAGTATAACCTTTTGAATCTTGGTAAATCTCCATTCAAAAGTGGTCTCTTTATTTCACGAGTAAGTACCCTAATTTACGACGTGGAGACTTGATTTTTTTTTAATTGGAGTTGAAGAACGTCCCGAGGGCAAATTGTTTTCTTTTTTTGATTTAATTAGTTTTTCATTAAAAAAAACAGGGTAATCGTTATATCTGTGGTTATTGAATATGTTTTTCGTTTTTCATGGGTACAAGCTATATTTTTGAAATAATCATCATGAAAATTTTTGTAGTTCATAGAAGATTAAATTGCCGAGGGCAAATCGTTGCGATTTTTTCCAAAAATTGATGAATAACCGTCGGAAAAAATCATTAAGTGTAGTTTCCAAAACGCTGAAGTTCAACCTGTTTTTTTTTAATTGAAAAACTAATAGAATCGAAAAAATCCAAATATTTGCCCTCGGCAATTTAATCTTCTATAAACTACAAAAATTTTGATTATGGTTATTTCAAAAATATAGCTTGTACTCATGAAAAACGAAAAACATATTCAATAACCCCAGATCTAACGGTTACCCTGGTTTTTTTAATTGAAAAACTAATTAAATCGAAAAAAAGAAAACTATTTGCCCTCGGGACGTTCTTCAACTTCAATTTAAAAAAAAAATCAAGTCTCTACGTCGTTAATTAGGGTACCTACTCGTGAAATAAAGAGACCACTTTTGAATGGAGATTTACCACGATTCAAAAGGTGATACTGCCCCTTAAGAAACAGAGGTCACGATGTTGCAGCCTTTTCCTGAAGACAGCTTCACAATTGCAATGCAGGGGTTCAGCTGTTTCGGTGGCGTCTTGACAGAAGCGACTGGTATCATCAGGAACCTTTCTCATGTTCCGAAGATGATAACGGTGCAGACACATTGTTATCACGTCACCTCACATCACGTCATCTTCCCAAAATCTGCAACCACGATAATGCATGGAACTTAGAGCATAGGAAGAGAGACACACCTTTCAATAATAAATAGTGAAGCCATATCATCAGAACTAAACTGGGTGATTATACTACTACGGAATCAAAATGTAGTAAAAATTTTTGCAACATTGTATCTGCTGTCACGTTATAGCACTGAAAGCACGCAAGATCTGTATTCCGCAAATTTACATTTTCTGAATGCACGTGATGTTACGTCTGATATTTTGTGAACTGTCATTCTGACATACATTTGAAACCGATCTGGGTGATCATTCAATAATTCTTGAATTAATTGATGGAATTCCCCCACTTCCTCTGTTCGTTGATTCATTGGGTAAATCGAATACCTTCTATGAGAATCACCAGCAACTGTAAAAGTGGCTATATTCTCCATATCTTCTTCCCATTTCCTCGCGTGAGCTCACGTGACGTGACAACAATTTGTATGCACCTTAATTCACAGGACAGTGTCCCGTGAGTATGCCCGTCATTTTCCTCAGCTCTAATTTGCTCAGTTAGAGAACTTTTTTGGTCCAGCAGAAGCGCAAATTCAACCAGACGACGATGATAATGAGGAAGAAGAAAAAAATTAAAATCAGAGTTTGTCGTTGTTTGAATAATTATTCTTTTTATTTAGTTTATATTGATGAATGTATCGATCAAAAATTTTTCAAAAAAAAACGTTAATTAGAAATTTGTTTCATTTTTTCATTTTTACTTATTTCAGTAATTAGTATAGCTTTGATTAACATTAAAAATAATTTAGGTATTTGCCTTCGTTACTTCTAAGTACACAACCAGGTAAGTGTGATTAAATACATTGATACTCAATTAACAATAGATAAGTCATAAAAAAACATTAACTATAATGTACTTTTCGAAAAAAATTAAAATAATTTATAATTATATATTTCTAAACATTTAATAAACTATTTGAGAAATATTTTTGATCGGACCTACCGGTTGACCTTTAAAGATCCTCTATATAGTTAAACATTGCGCGCTCACAGCCATCTATCTCAAAAACGATTCAACGTATAAAAACAATTTTCAGACAAAAGTTGTAGAGAATTTTATCTTCTATAATATTGATAATAAATACAAATCCCGTAAACCCCATAGGAAACAGCTTGTTGAGTACGAGAGGAAAGACTTAGTCTGTCTCTGTCCCTGGACCAGTCGCAGGCTGGAACTTGAATACTATCCAATTTTTTGAGTTTGGCCCGAAAACATTTTATGTTGTAACATATCTGAATTTCCTACCCTGCAATAAAATAAAATGCACCGTTGCAGACTACTCCATGGCTTCTAACTTTGCAACGTCTATTGTCGAAACGTGGAACTACGTTGAATGAACTTATTTGATATTATTTTTAATTCTATGCATGAGGAATATTAGTACGACTTCAAGCAATACTTTAGGCAATTCGCATCTTTATAAATAGGAGATTTTAATCATATCGAAGATCCACCATGAAGTAAACTTGTTCTTCTGTGACCATCGAAGAAATACGATTCTGTGGAAGAAAAACTAACCTCCGAAACGACAATGAATGGAAGGGTCTTTTTTACTTCACTTTCACTCGACTGCTGCTGTCTGTTTTTCACTTTCATTCTGGTTCACAAAAGTTTTCCTTTGAAATGGGGTTCCTCTCCTAGGAATCCGCCATTTTAGTATATTTTAAAGACGCTTCTTTGTTATCTGGTATATACACGGTCCCCACTTAAATAACTCTTTTTCATTTCACAGGATTTAATCTCATGTGAGCTTGTTCTATTTTATTATCGCATTTTTATTGAATATTGTGGAACTCTGTTCTGCTTCCAACCCATTTGGAATATTCTTATACTGTTCGTAAGGCCTACTGCACATTTAACTATTCACTCGACACTATGGTGTAGGCATTCGGAGTTGTTGCTTTTAGTATTATATTTTACGTACAATAATCACTGGTTTGGAGGCCTAGGATAAACTGTTTATATCGTCTGTGCCAAGGAAAACATCCCCCACAACAGTGGCAGTGAGACTTCCTCTGAGAGTTCTATAGACGAACGTCCTCAGTAAACATAGCCTCGTCTTCGGGCCATGGCGAGCCAGGCAAGTGAAGGATTGCTTCGATCTGGTTCCATCGTTCATCAGTTAACAGGAAATATAAGGAGTTTATCGTCACTTCCAAACCAACGCGACTGCTAGGATCTCATACATAACACTTGGAAAGAAGGATTCACACACTAGGAACTACAAGGATACTGCTTATGAATTTCATCAATAATCAGGTGACACACTCTATATGCCTATAACCTTTGGATAACTTTGGATGTATTGGATTCTGCTTTTTATCACAATTGTGCCAGTAATAACCTTACCGGAATATAGGAAGCTCCATATTGTACATATCACCAGTGCTCGTCTTATTAATAATAGTTCTATGGATTGTAAACATATCATCTGTGATGCTAGAAGGTTTTTTGCTTTGAGTTTCAATTGATTCTCGTTCGTATTTCCTCCATATAGCTATGGTTCCTCGAACTATGGTGCTGGACGAATAAAGGCTCTTGTTCCATCTTTATGTCCAATCTAGTGTATTATTTATCTATTTTACCTCATTATTTCCCATCCTATATTTCACTAATCTGAGTTATTACGAATTTGAATTACTACGACATAACAGAGTTCTACCAATCTAGACGATCACATCACAAGCCAAAAGTATATGTATAAAACCCCCTTTAACGTGATTCTATTTACCCTCAGCTCTTCAGAGCAGGGAGGGGCAGGGTTGCCCCTTTTCTCTTTCCATAATGTTCCTGGGATTTACAAACTTGGGATGTTACAATGTAGATTTTTGAATGATATCCAGCTAGATCAAATGATCTGCAGTGGTTTGCATCGTGTGAGTGTAAGCACAGGAGTGTTTTTCCAGAGAGTAAATCTTTTATCTAACTCCCATTTTTAGAGCGCTGCCTTATATTAGGTCTTGAGTCGATCTAACATCCTATTCCTCCTGGACAACCCCACATAATTCCCGGTCAATCACACCCCCATCATCCCGCCAAAACATCAACCTTCCCGAATTCCTAAAGATTACCACCCCCCAAGGACAACGTACAATAAAGCGATATTACGTCTGGTAACATATTTAATTAACTCTGTGACCCGAGTCCCCGACCACAGAATCAATTCATCAACCCGCGTGACCCGGGCATTAGATTAAGGCCGCGTGAACGCAGAAGAAGAAGAACCGTATAAATAAACGGACACTTTTATGGATGCGAAGCAATTTGGGGGAACCGTCGGGCTTTATTGGTCCGATAGTTGATGATCCGAGGCGGCCTTGGTGATGGAGGGACATCTTCCGGTCGCGAGGGGGACGGGGCATATGAGTCGGGAGGAATTAAGGGGAATTTGGTGGCGGGCGCATCAATCTTTGGGATGGACCAAGACGGTTGAATGCTGCTGCGGACGGTATCGAGATGTCGTTTGTCTTGGGGCTAATGTTGTTTTGGATGATGAGTAATGGGGTTGGGGGACGTGGGGAGTCGAAGATTGGCGTTGTTCGATGAGGTATTTATCCGCACAGGATCTGATATCTATGAGATCATTGAGGGTTCTATGTTACGAGGATATATTGAAAAATTCTTAGCCTACTATAGAACCAAACGAACTTTCAATGTCAAAATATTTTATTACTCAACATATTCTCCTTTTAATTGAATACATTCATTACAGCGAACCTGCAACGTCTCTAGACCTTTCAAAAAAATGTTTCTTCTTGCTCTGCAAACCAGTCCTCTACAGCTTTTATTACCTCCTCGTTGGGAGAAAATTTACGACCTTATACACTTTTTTTCAGTTGGAGAAAGAGATGATAGTCGAACGGAGCCAAATCTGGTGAATAAGGGGGCTGTTCTACTAATTCTAACCCTAAATCACGATTTTTTTGCATGGCAACATGAGATTTGTGTACTGGGACGTTGTCCTGTAAAAACAAAATACCTTTGGATAGCTTTCCGCGTCTTTTCTCTTTATTTTTTTTTCCGTGGAGTGGTCAGTAATGTCGAATAGTAATCTCCAGTTATTGTTCTACCCTTATCCAAAAAATCAATCATGATTACCCCCATGGCAATCCCAAAAAACTGAAGCAAGAACTTTTCCAGATTTTTGGACACGAAACTTCTGAGGTCTCGGAGAACCAGAGTGTCGCCATTCCATCGATTGTTGCTTTGTTTCTGGATCGTAGAAATGTACCCAAGTCTCATCCATAGTAACAATTCGGTTTAAGAAGTCTACATCGTTCTCAAATCGAGCACAGATCGAACATGATGCTTCTGCCCTTGCACGCTTTTGGTCAACATTCAAACATTTGGGGATCCATTTCGCAAAAATTTTTCTCATGTCCAACTTGACGTGAACTATATGATGAACGCCTTCGTTTGAAATCTTCAGTGCTTCAGATATCCGTTTTAGCCCAATTCGACGGTCTGATAAAATCATGTCATGAACTGCATCGATATTTTCGGTGACTGAGACAGAAACTGGCCTTCCCGATCGGTCATCATCTTCAATGGAAAATTTACCTCTTTTGAAGATTGAAGTCCAATTTTTCACGGTCGCATACGAAGGATATTGATCACCAAGGGTATTAAGCGTATCTTCGTAAATCTGCTTACCTCTTAACCCTTTTAAATACAGGTACATTTTTTCGATTTTTGAAATTTCGGTGGACATCTTTTTTTTTAAATTTATTGCTTAACTCATTTCACTTTTTTGACGTCGAACTCTACACTGACACTTCTAGTAAGTTATTGTTCGTTGATATGGTATCGCAATATTTTGTCTATGCGTGGAACTGGTCTAGACTAACTAGATATCAATACATCCTCGTAATTCTCAATTGAGACAGTTTCTTCGTATATATTTTCAATGAGTAAATCAAAAAATATTATTGATTGTGCTATTTTATGCTAGAGGCTATGGTACCAAAGAAATTCAGGTTAGATTAATGACAACACCGCTCTTATCTCTATTTCAGTTCGAAGCGAGATAAAAAGATACTTTTCTTATGTTGAATTTTGTGGCTGTTTATGATTCAGCGGCGTTGATACTTTAAATAAGGCTTGAATCTGTTCAGATACAAATTCATATGACAGTCAGGATTGTTTGTTTTTTGTAACAATGTAGACAGTCTTCGCTACATTTATTGTCAGTTTGTTGTTACATATAACCACTCGTTGCAGAGAATAAGGTCTTGATTGGCCAAAAATTCTAGTTTTTTGGGATAACTATCAGGTAACACTAGTGTAGAGGTTCAATATTCTGTGATGAAATATTTTGTGACAGTCACAGGAAACATAATAATTGTAAATTATAATAGTAGTCGACATTCAAAAATTATAAAATAGCAATTGTTCAGATATTGAAAAATATAGAACTGTCATAAATCTCTAGAATTGCTTTTATTGAAAGTTCAATATTCTGTGATGAAATATTGAACCTCTACACTAGTAAATAATTAATTTTGATTCCTAAATGAATTTCCATAAAGTGAAGACTGAGTCAATTTTTGTAGAGTCGAAATTAGTTATTTTCAAAGCTTTAGAGTAATGTTTTATCTTTGTTCCACTCATTGTGATGACTTTTGATGTGGGAGCCAAAACAAATCATCATTCTACAGAGGAATGCGATGTATAGTCAAACGAACTGAAGATGTTTGGCAGTGACACAACACACGAAACGAGCGTGAGCTGTCAAATCAGTGTTGCCAAAAAGAAAATTGTTGAAAATCATCCGTTATGTTGTTTACATTTGAAAATGACGGTGTTGCTAGATGAAACAATGGAATAATAAACGAGTAGCGATATCTTTCATCAAAACTTATTCATACTCCCAATAATTTGAACCTCACAATTGTATTTTTCAGAAGGGATGTTATAAAAGTTCCAAATATTAGTTTGGAAAGGCGGAACAAAGTCAACCTCATCACTTGACGAGAGTTAACTTTGTTAAAATATGCTGAACCTTTCCTGATTAAAAAAGGCACCTTTCGATCAGTCGAGAAACACATTTCAAACAATTTCATTCCTCCAGTTGACCTTGTCCAGTCCCCTTATATCTTCTAAGACATATTTTCCAGACCCCTGGTGAAATATTGGACACTTGTTGCTGCACCCTTGGGAGTGCGGTTGTTTTACACCCTTTCAAGTAGTTTAAAGGGAGTAGAGGGACTGACCACTTCCTCCTGTCCCTATCCGGTTTTTATTGTTAGCCATGTAAGAGGTCACTCGATTCGATTTGAGAGTATTTGAGTCCCTCAACTATTATAAAGCGATATAAACATCGTTGAGATTTGGGGGACTTTTTTAGCACTTTTTAAACTCTCCTCACATTTGAGGAAGTATTTGCAGGGTTGAAGTAGGTGAAAAGAAATGCTCTGTTGTTCGATAGATTGTAACATTCCATGTTTGTAAATTATGGAAAGAGAAAAGGGGCAACCCTGCTCTGAAGAGCTGAGGGTAGATAGAGGGTTTTATACTTATACTTTTGGCTTGTGATGTGATCGTCTAGATTGGTAGAACTCTATGTTATGTCGTAGTAATTCAGATTCGTAATAACTCAGATTAGTGAAATATAGGATGGGAAATAATGAGGTAAAATAGATAAATAATACACTAGATTGGACATAAAGATGGAACAAGAGCCTTTATTCGTCCAGCACCATAGTTCGAGGAAGCATAGCTATATGAAGGAAAAACGAACGAGAATCAATTGAAACTCAAAGCAAAAAAACTTCTAGCATTACAGATGATATGTTTACAATCCATAGAACAATTATCAATAAGACGAGCACTGGTGATATGTACAATATGGAGATTCCTATACTCCGGTAAGGTTATTACTGGCACAATTGTGATAAAACGCAGAATCCAATACAACCAAAGTTATCCAAAGGTTATAGGCATATAGAGTGTGTCACTTTATTGTTGCGCAGCGCTTTTACAGCTCCATGTGTAAGAATCCTTCCTTCCAAGTGTGTGTGTTTGATTCTATTCGCGTTGGTTTGGAAGTGGACAATAAACTCTTTAGATTTCCTGTTGACTGATGAATGGTGGACCCGGGACGAAGCAATCCGGCCTAGGATACTTGCCCGGCTCACCAAGGCCAATGACCAAGGATTGTTTTGCTGAGGATGTTCGTCTATAGAACTCTCAGAGGAAAGTCTCCTCCACGATGCTAGGGAGGATGTTTTCCTTAGGCACAGGCGATATAAACAGTTTACCTTAGACCTCCAAACCATGTTTCCCCAGATAACAAAGAAGCGTCTTCAAAATATACTAAAATGGCGGATTCCTAGAAGAGGAACTCCATTTCAAAGGAACACTATTGTGAACCAGAATTAAAGTGAAAACAGCCAGCAGCCGAGTGAAAGTGAAGTAAAAGAGTTAGTTTTTCTTCCACAGAATCGTATTTCTTCGATGGTCACAGAAGAACAAGTTTACTTCATGGTGGATCTTCGATATGATTAAAATCTCCTATATATAAAGATGCGAATTGCCTAAAGTATTGATTGAAGTCGTACTAATATTCATCATTCATTGAATTATAAAATAACATCAAATAAGTTCATTCAACGTAGTTCCACGTTTCGACAATAGACGTTGCAAAGTTGGAAGCCATGGAGTAGTCTGGCAACGGTGCATTTTATTTTATTGCAGGGCAGGAAATTCAGATATGTTACAAGATATCGAAAATACGCAGTTCCACAGTTACGAGTCTTGGTAGAACTAATTCGTTTTTGGAGAAACTGTTGATTACTTCGAGCACTTGTCGAATCATGCAACAGCGGCATTTACCCGCCAGGTGGTACACCGTACATTATCTTGCACTCAAGTGGGCGCGTATTATAAGTTCGGCTGTTTCATTTGGTTGCTATCGTGGGTTGGATTATGTGGCACTGATGACGGCATGAGAAGCTGTGGATCCAGTGTATAAGTTTTGAATTGAATCTCCACTAGTCCAATTCTCTCTCTCAAATTTATATCATTTAAGAATGTTATGAATTCGTCCGAAAATTATGCCGCCATCTTTGTTGCCCGGACTAACTAAGCCTTAAGCGTCAGCTAGTCTAAAAATGAGAATAAAAGCAACAGGATCAATTTAAAGATCATAATTTCGAACCAATTAAACAACGGACCCCTATCTCCAGAAAACAATCAACTGACCGCCCTCCTAATCCACTCCGTAACCGCAAGAAGTCCAGTCTGGCGTTATCAAGTAACACCCTCGGACATCTACAAGTCCACCCCTATCTCCGGTCATTACCCAGTTATTATGAAAGGATTAACCTGCCGCTTATCCTACGTCGGGGTCACCTAAACAAACCCTTAACGCCTTCCTACAAGAACTCCGCGGGCGTCCAAGGATGTGGCGGTCAGTTATGGGACACCCTGGGAAGGGGTTGGACAACAGGTCGGTCGCATTACCAAGGGGCAGTCTTGAGAGATGCAAAATGGTGTTGGGGTGGTCAGTGAAGATGACCTTTCGTGGGGCTGTGAGAACTTAGGGGTGTAGATCTTGTCTAAGGCGACTTATTGCTTTCAAGGTCAGCAAATGCTTTTCTCTTCATTTGAGTTATTCGCCAAATAACTCCTTCGCAAATACTGATGTCGAGGAACGATATCCTCACACCTTATATAGATATGAAAGAGGCATCAAAATTTTCGCCTTTAAAGATCCAAATGGTCTTGTATAATCTTCGGTGGAACAGCCTGTACGTGTGTTTTCGATCAAAAGAGAAACCTACCTAGAATCTAGTTATTAGATACAAATAAAGAACAACTTGACGATTAAGAATGTTAACCGTTAATCTGTTTGAATCATTGGTCCTTTTGCCTATTCTGAATTGGATGCGATTATTTCCACGCATTGTTTATTCATAATCTATATAAATTTCCAATCGTGTAACATCAAGGAGCAGTTTCTCATTCACACCGTGTTGAGATTTGGCAAGAAGACAAAACAAGCTTCGGTCAAGTGCAACGGCAACGTCAGCTACTATGAATGGTCGTCGACCTACTTTCACCAACTATTGAATAAGCGTGTATTGGTACTCTTCAGGTGAAATTGTGGAGGTAACTGCTTCAAGAAAGTACTTTCGATCAGGCTCAATGGTCTAGGGGTATGATTCTCGCTTTGGGTGCGAGAGGTCCCGGGTTCAAATCCCGGTTGAGCCCGTTTTTTTTGTTTCAAAATTCTTGTGGGAAGTACCCATTTATTACGAGCGACTGGTGAAAGTACCACAACCAGTGGATCTTCTGGGTAATCTCCTCCAATCAGGCTCAATGGTCTAGGGGTATGATTCTCGCTTTGGGTGCGAGAGGTCCCGGGTTCAAATCCCGGTTGAGCCCGTCTTTTTTTGTTGGAAAATTCTTGTAGGAAGTACCCATTTGTTATGAGCGACTGGTGAAAGTACCAGAACCAATGGATCTTCTGCGTTATCTCCTCCAATCAGGCTCCATGGTCTAGGGGTATGATTCTCGCTTTGGGTGCGAGAGGTCCCGGGTTCAAATCCCGGTTGAGCCCGTCTTTTTTTGATCTAGAACTCTTGTAGAACGTACCCATTTTTTACGAGCAACTGGTGAAAGTACCAGAACCCATAGATCTTCTGCGTTATCTCCTCCAATCAGGCTCAATGGTCTAGGGGTATGATTCTCGCTTTGGGTGCGAGAGGTCCCGGGTTCAAATCCCGGTTGAGCCCGTCTTTTTTTGATTGAGAGTTCTTGTAGAACGTACCCATTTATTACCAGCGACTGGTGAAAGTACCAGAACCAATGGATCTTCTTCGTAATCTCCTCCAATCAGGCTCAATGGTCTAGGGGTATGATTCTCGCTTTGGGTGCGAGAGGTCCCGGGTTCAAATCCCGGTTGAGCCCGTCTTTTTTTGTTTCAGAATTCTTGTAGGAAGTACCCATTTATTACGAGCTACTGGTGAAAGTACCAGAACCAATGGATCTTCTTGGTATTCTCCTCCAATCAGGCTCAATGGTCTAGGGGTATGATTCTCGCTTTGGGTGCGAGAGGTCCCGGGTTCAAATCCCGGTTGAGCCCGTCTTTTTTTGTTTCAGAATTCTTGTAGGAAGTACCCATTTATTACGAGCGACTGGTGAAAGTACCAGAACCAATGAATCTTTTGGGTACTCTCCTCCAATCAGGCTCAATGGTCTAGGGGTATGATTCTCGCTTTGGGTGCGAGAGGTCCCGGGTTCAAATCCCGGTTGAGCCCGTCTTTTTTTGTTTCGGTATTCTTGTAGGAAGTACCCATTTATTACGAGCGACTGGTGAAAGTACCAGAACCAATGGATTTTCTGCCTGATCTCCTCCAATCAGGCTCAATGGTCTAGGGGTATGATTCTCGCTTTGGGTGCGAGAGGTCCCGGGTTCAAATCCCGGTTGAGCCCGTCTTTTTTTGTTTCAGAATTCTTGTAGGAAGTATCCATTTATTATGAGCGACTAGTGAAAGTACCAGAACCAATGGATCTTCTGTGTATTCTCCTCCAATCAGGCTCAATGGTCTAGGGGTATGATTCTCGCTTTGGGTGCGAGAGGTCCCGGGTTCAAATCCCGGTTGAGCCCGTCTTTTTTTGATCTAGAACTCTTGTAGAACGTACCCATTTTTTACGAGCAACTGGTGAAAGTACCAGAACCCATAGATCTTCTGCGTTATCTCCTCCAATCAGGCTCAATGGTCTAGGGGTATGATTCTCGCTTTGGGTGCGAGAGGTCCCGGGTTCAAATCCCGGTTGAGCCCGTCTTTTTTTGATTGAGAGTTCTTGTAGAACGTACCCATTTATTACCAGCGACTGGTGAAAGTACCAGAACCAATGGATCTTCTTCGTAATCTCCTCCAATCAGGCTCAATGGTCTAGGGGTATGATTCTCGCTTTGGGTGCGAGAGGTCCCGGGTTCAAATCCCGGTTGAGCCCGTCTTTTTTTGTTTCAGAATTCTTGTAGGAAGTACCCATTTATTACGAGCGACTGGTGAAAGTACCAGAACCAATGAATCTTTTGGGTACTCTCCTCCAATCAGGCTCAATGGTCTAGGGGTATGATTCTCGCTTTGGGTGCGAGAGGTCCCGGGTTCAAATCCCGGTTGAGCCCGTCTTTTTTTGTTTCGGTATTCTTGTAGGAAGTACCCATTTATTACGAGCGACTGGTGAAAGTACCAGAACCAATGGATTTTCTGCCTGATCTCCTCCAATCAGGCTCAATGGTCTAGGGGTATGATTCTCGCTTTGGGTGCGAGAGGTCCCGGGTTCAAATCCCGGTTGAGCCCGTCTTTTTTTGTTTCAGAATTCTTGTAGGAAGTATCCATTTATTATGAGCGACTAGTGAAAGTACCAGAACCAATGGATCTTCTGTGTATTCTCCTCCAATCAGGCTCAATGGTCTAGGGGTATGATTCTCGCTTTGGGTGCGAGAGGTCCCGGGTTCAAATCCCGGTTGAGCCCGTCTTTTTTTGATCGAGAATTCTTGCAGGACGTACCCATTTATTACGAGCGACTGGTGAAAGTACCAGAACCAATGGATCTGTGTAATCTCCTCCAATCAGGCTCAATGGTCTAGGGGTATGATTCTCGCTTTGGGTGCGAGAGGTCCCGGGTTCAAATCCCGGTTGAGCCCGTCTTTTTTTGATCGAGAATTCTTGTAGGGCGTACCCATTTATTAGGAGCGACTGGTGAAAGTACCAGAACCAATGGATCTTCTGTGTAATCTCCTCCAATCAGGCTCAATGGTCTAGGGGTGTGATTCTCGCTTTGGGTGCGAGAGGTCCCGGGTTCAAATCCCGGTTGAGCCCGTCTTTTTTGATCGAGAATTCTTTTAGGGCGTACCCATTTATTAGGAGCGACTGGTGAAAGTACCAGAACCAATGGATCTTCTGTGTAATCTCCTCCAATCAGGCTCAATGGTCTAGGGGTATGATTCTCGCTTTGGGTGCGAGAGGTCCCGGGTTCAAATCCCGGTTGAGCCCGTCTTTTTTTGTTTCAGAATTCTTGTAGGATGTACCCATTTATTATGAGCGACTGGTGAAAGTACCAGAACCAGGGGCGAGAGGTTTCGGATTCAAATCTCGGTTGAGCCCTTCTTCGTGTAGTACTGATCATTTGCTGATTCATTTTCGAACTTTCATCTCTAGAAACTCTTTCCAAGTTAATATCTTTTTCATGTTCGACTCATTCGAATAGGGTTTTTTGAATGGTGGCGTCTTTCAAACGACAGAACCACATAAGAAAATCGAATTCAAATCTCAACTTATAATTGAAAACCGAATACGAACATTGACTCGATGAATCAGCCTCCATAACGAATGCCATACGCATTTTCCCTCTTACCCACTACATCATTATCAAGATACCTTCGGAAACAGAACGTAATCGAAACAAACGACTAACAGGCTCACCCCCGGGCGCCAGATCCACCTTATTAATGCCGCAAACCGGAAACAAGACCACGCATCGATAATAGATAGCAATTTTTCCGTACTGACAATTTTCCAGGAGAACGATCCCCGGTTGGGGCCCCCTCGCCCCTCTCTCTCTCGATCTGTCTGGTTCACCCACCTATCGGATTTCTTTTTCAATCAAAAATCTCGCGGGCTTCGCAACTTTCCGCGCTCCGCTTGTTTTTATTGAAAAATTATTCAATTATAAAGTTTTAAAACAGATTGAAAATCATGCGGTTCAACGCATCGTCGAATTTTGAGGTTATGGATTGTGACGGCGGGCGTCTGCGGGCGCTTTGCATTCCGTCGATGCCGGATGCGGAAATGGATTAATCGGAGAATTCGGGGATGGAAGGAATTTCTCTGCTGAGGGATCGTCCCGGTAATGAAATGATTCTTTTTGGGAAGTTTTGAGATTTTTACATACTTTATCCTGAAGTAGCTATTTATAGGTTCGATAGTGTTTTCGGCGTGAGAAAATCCCTAACCAAGACTTCCTCAAAAAGAAAAGTATACCAGACAATATTGAAAGCTATAATTCATCTACATCTGCGGATTTACAATCCCTGCAGATCGATCACCCACGTGTCTTCTCTTGATAAACTAAATAACGTTCTTTATTGCAAATTCAGTGTAACCCTTAATTCTCAGCTCTTTCGCCATTTCCGTTGGCGCTCAATCATGATATTTTCATGGTTCATTCATTATTTCTGGCTTGAATTCATTTCATCATTTTCAAGGATTATCCATTATTCGTTCTTTCATAATTTTTGGTGCCCAATCATTATTTTCGATTCTCATTCACTGTTTTCGATACTCATTCATTTTTTTCGATTCTCATGCATTTTTGTGGATTCTCATTCATTGTTTTCCATACTCATTCATTTTTTTTCGATTGTCATTCATTATTTCCAATTCTTATTCATTATTTTCGATTCTCGTTCATTATTTTCGATTCTCCATTATGTTCCATACTCATTCATTTTTTTTCGATTCTCATTCATTTTTTTGGATTCTCATTCATTATTTTCGATTCTCATTCATTATTTTCGATTCTTATTCATTATTTTCGATTCTTGTTCTTTGTTTTCGAATCTCATTCATTATTTTCTATTCTCATTCCCTGTTTTCGATTCTCATCCATTATTTTTCGATTCTCATTCATTATTTTAGAGTCTCGTTCATTATTTTTGATTCTCATTCACTGTTTTCGATTCTCATTCAATATTTTCGATTCAAATTCATTATTTTCTATTCTCATTCTCTGTTTGAGATTCTCATTCATTATTTTCTATGCTAATTCATTATTTCGCTTCCTATTCTATATTTTCGATAATCATTTACTGTTTTCGATTCTCATTCATTATTTTCCATTCTCATTTCCTGCTTAAGATTCTCATACTTTATTTTTGATTTCAATTCATTATTTTCTATTCTCATTCACTGTTTCAGAATCTCATTCATTATTTTTGATTCTCATTGACAGCGATTCTCATAATTTTTTTTTTCTATTCTCATTCATTTTTTTGCATTCTCATTCATTTTTTTTCATACTCATTCATTTTTTTTTTGGATTATCATTAATTTTTTTCGATTCTCTTTCATTAATTTCAATTCTCATTCATTATTTTCGATTCTCGTTCATTATTTTCAATTCCCATTCATTTTAATTATTATATTTTATTTTGCCTTCATATCCTAGAATTAAAATGTTTATTTAATGAAGGAGATGTGCACACACTGGCCTCAAAGCCAATTGTGTAGTCTCTGCATATTAGCATAGGTGTAAAGTTTGAATATATTTTGAAAATATCAATGTCACAATCTTGTAAAATGTTGCCTGGCTAATAAAAATTATTATTATTATTATTATATGTTCCATTCTCATTAATTTTTTTTCGATTCGCATTCATTTTTTCGGATTCTCATTCATTATTTTCGATTCACATTCATTATTTTCTATTCTGAATTCGTGTTTTCGATTCTCATCCATTATTTTCGATTCAAATTCATTATTTTCTGTTCACAGTCACTGTTTCAGATTCTCATTCATTATTTTCGATTCTCATTCATTTTTTTTTTCGATTCTCATTCATCATTTTCGATTCTCATTCACTGGTTTAGATTCTCATTCATTATTTTCGATTCTCGTTCATTATTTTAGATTTTCTTTCATTATTTCCGATTCTCATTTACTGTTTTCGATTCTCATTCAACATTTTCGATTCAAATTCATTATTTCCTATTCTCATTCATTATTTTAGATTCTCGTTCATTAGTTTCGATTCTCATTTACTGTTTTCGATTCTCATTCAACATTTTCGATTCAAATTCATTATTTTCTATTTTCATTCACTGTTTCTGATTCTCATTCATTATTTTCGATTCTCATTCACTCTTTCAGATGCTCATTCATTATTTTCGATACTAATTCATTATTTCGCTTCTTATTCCCTATTTTCGATTCTCATTCATTATTTCCCATTCTCATTTCCTGCTTTAGATTCTCATTCATTATTTGCCATTCTCATTTCATTATTTTTTATTCTCATTCACTGTTTCGGATTCTCATTTATTATTTTTGATTGTCAGTTACTGTTTTCGATTCTCATTCATTATTTTCGGTGTTACACCAATTAAAATTCATACTTATAAGTTAACCATTCCTTGTATTCAATACGGGATGACATTATTCGGTTCAAGATTACAAAATACTCATTAGTAAATGAAAAGATGTCACTTTCCATTGGAATCTTTTTCGTGGACCTCGGAAGACTCCAAATCGCCACCCGACCCCCCCCTCCTGCACCTCAAACAAAACATCATTTATGTCACGCTGTGATTTTCCAATCTGCACGTCCTGCTGCGCCCAAGAAAGGCGAATTTCTAATTTCCCCGCAGAACCGCAGCCTCAGCATCCGGATCATAATTAATACAAAATAATCAAATTACAATTTTCACCCATTCGTTAGGCGACAACTAACGCGCGCGCGGCGGCATCTTTGTTCTCCGCCGAATAAGAAGAAGGCGATCGAGTCACCTGCGACTACCGCGACGGTGTCGCCTTTGTTTTTACGCCGCCATTTTAATTGAAATCGTTTGTCGACGAGGCGCTTCGCGTTTGTTTGTTTCAAACGGATTGAGGTTATGTATTGTTTCCGTTTGATGGAATTCGTACAATCGCCTTCAATTATTTCGATTGTGGCGCGGAACAAACGGTTTTAATGCGTGAGGGGTGGTTGGGGGTGGGGTGGTGAACGGTTGAAACAAGAGTAAGGCTGGATGTAAAAACGGTTCCAAATGGAAGATTATTTCGATAACTATTCATTAATTTGTCGTTAGTCTTATACACACATCGTCAAAAGTCCTGGTACTTTTTTCGGACGAGTTACGAGTGAGTTTCAAGTACTCAAAGGCTCTCTCCGGGTAGACACTGTCAGGAACCTTTCTTGTGTAGGAGTGGTATGTCTTGAGCGTTCATTTTCTCTGGCGACAATACTTGTTTCATTTCATTTGATGCTGTGGACATCTTCTGAGCCGATGCTCACATCTGAAGACATTATTAAATGGTATAAAACAAGTATTCTCGACAGAAACTCATGACAACAAGAGGAAATAATGAAATAAAAGAAATCAAGAGGTATTTTTTTTTAAATTACTCCTACCAAAATGAAAATTCTGAATATTACATAAATTTCAAAGCATTGTCATCAAACAAGGAAACTTTTCTTACTGAAGATGATCCCAACTATAACTCTCGCCCTTTCCACCCCTTCCGACGGATTCACTGAAGGGTTGAAAAATCGTCGAATTAAACAAACGATTAATATCGAAAAGCGACAAAGGGTCCGGCCCCGGAAAAAAGTTTCCCCGATAAAAACGCGAACGGAATAAGACAAACGGCGGGTAATTAAAGACCGACAACCCTTTTTCTGAAGATAATATACAGATAACAAGAGAACATCGGGATAAATTGGGCTATTTGCAAAGCAAGCCCGGAGAAAAGAGTGTCATTAAAGTTTAATTCAATTAAGGAAAACCGTTCGAGCCTCTCGTTTGGCAAGGGGTTCGGCAAATGCCACTTTTTTTCAATGCCGGTGGGTTATTTTTCTCCGCATATTATACGACGATATCTTTGGGGGGTTAATGCTTTATTATATGGATGTAATAGATCTTCTTCTTGTTCGGCCGATTGTAGGCCTCGTGGTCCATTGTTCGAACCGCATTAATGTGTTACTAAAAAGACTCAAACCCGAAGGCACGCCGACGAGAATGCCGCGAGCCGACAGGGAGGAGCCCCCTTCACCATAAAAATGAAAGGTCTAGGGTTCCCTAGTTGTGTTAACCTCAATGCAGCTAGATTACCGCACGCGAACAGTATATGTTCCGCCGTTTCATCTGCACAGGGAACATCCAGTCTCAGTCTCTGTAAATGTTTGTTAAACAGATGGACAGTTAGAGAATCAGTCACCAGACATGATTGCTTACTCTCGAGAATATGTGATAGATAGTTAGCCAATAGATAACACTTCAAAATTGCGGTGTTGCCAGATTAACCAATGGAATAATAATTTAGTAGCGATATCTGTTATCAAAACCTCACTAATTTATTCATACTCCAGTTTTTAATTTGTTTCTAAAAAACAAAAAACTGACAAGAATCATATTAAGCAGACATTTAGTGCAAGCGAGGAGGCACTCAAAAAAATTTTTGGTAGTGATCTTCCATGATTTGTAAGGGTGAAAAAAGTCTTCTCTGAACCTTGATTCGCAAGAAACTTTATTCATTATCCATATCTTTCAGTAACAAAATTTTGGAAAGCTTGATCTATTCAACAAATAAGGTCTCCTGTAATTTCTTGCTAAAGTTCACGGTTTTTAGGACAAAGCAGACTTTATCAACCTGAGTCGTAAATTCTAGTTCGGAATTGCAGGTGTATTATATGTTGATGAATTATTGCTGTTGATAAATTATTTATTTCCTCAAAAATTGCGAATTCAATTAAGAAATTAATTATTTCATTTTAAAATATAAATATGGAAAAAAACTTCTAGCGATGCAAGGTTTTTTTATCCTTGCAATCACAGACTAACGATATCAAAATTTTTTCTCAGTGTCTTCTCGCTCGCAATAAATGTCTGCTTGATTTTATTCTTGTTAGTTATTTGGTTTTTAAGAAGAAAACTAACGACTGTTTTTCGGACGCCATCTTTAGGGGGCTGTTACAAAGCTGGTGGGACTCAAAAAAGAAGATGTCATATGAAAGTCCCACCATATTTTCTAACAAGGAATCACCCCCCTAATTTTTCCGCAACTATTCATTCACACCCTGTATACAGACTCGTCCATGTGCGGAAAAGTATTGAAATACACTCGACTTTCATATATTCCTTTCCTCATGTTCCAGAAAACGTCAGATCCGTCCTTCCCCGTCACAGTTTCCCACCCCTTTCGCATTTCCCGAACGGAGATCACGTCCGTCCCAAAGTCGGAAAATTGCCGGAAAAACTGCACGTCCTAGGGGCGTCACCGGAGCCCTTGTTTTTCCTGAAATATGCACTTCTTGCGACACCTGTTTACCATCGCCGTATCCGCGAACAAATAGCGGCTAATCATGCGAAAATGCACCGTCGCTCCCAGTCCGATTTCCCGGCAATTTTCCGACTTATTCACGGCTTCGCCGCTCTCGAATTGTCACGTCTTTGTTCCCCGCTGATTTTTCAGTCAAGTCTGCTCGGAATGTTTCAGATTGGGCCATGTTTTGTGTTCCGTCTGAAGTCATTTCATCCGATTTTTCACTGTGATTCGTCGTAGTTATTCGGCAGGAATGATTGTATTCATTTTTGTATTGTTTGCTTGGAGGAGGAAAAGAATTACTTTCTCTTCGTCCCTCGTATGTATCAATGAAGGAAATCTATCCAAGGGTAGAACAGAAACTGAATAATTCACCCGAAAATTTACTGCATTCCAAAATCCAATTTTTCATTCTTTCATTCAAACCAAAAAGATTACAAAGAATCAAATACAGTTCACAAAAATAATAACCTACAAAATAAAACAAGAGAAAATCAAGAAGAAATTACATAGCATGAAACCTCAATTTCATTCAAGCACCTGAAAAGATAAAAGCTTAGACCACAGAGAGAGGAGAGAAGCACCTTCCAATAATAAATAGTGAAGCCAATTTTCAAAATCGTCAGAAATAAGCTGTGTAACTGTACTACTGCGTTCTTTTTATTTTCTAATAAATAAACTCTCAATCGAAATGAAAACTACTTAGGTTGAAATTCATTTGTGGGTGAATGTCAGAAATGAGTATATGTCCTTCAAAAGTTGTGCATTCTTCACATTACATATACTAGAGAATAGGAATGTTCGCCAAACGGCTCGGCCGTTTTTGCCTTAGATAATGAATGGGTACGTTATGGCAGCATCGTTTTTTGAATCTATGGCTAGTTTTGTGTAATTGATGACGTTTTGAACAGTGTTGTCATCAGAAAATCGCGTAGAAAAAGTGAAATTTGGATTTATTTCTGAATATTCTTAGCAAAATACGTTAAAAGATGGTTCGTCTGTGTCTTGTTTGTGGTAAATTGGCCTATTCGAATCCTAATTTGAGTTTACACAGGTATTATCATTTCTACGTAGATTCTTCGATTTATTTAATTTCACTTTTCATTCTGAATTTAGCTGACTCTATTTATCCAACTCAGAATCTGTTTCAATGTTCGGAACATTGTATGAATTCGTCAAAAAGAGTTAATTCACTTGTTATTTTATTTTAATTCTTCAATACCGATAACACCACGCCACTGGACCTTGCTCTGTCTCGTCTTCCTATGGTCTGTGGATAAAAACCTATTTTGTCCATATTCTGAGAAAACACTAATTAGAATATTGAATCAAATTCATCAACACACCACAAGTTCAAGTCCATCCATAAATATTCTATCTTTAAAAACACCCGAACGAAAAAAAATAACACGAATACGATAACGTCACCCTAGAGGATACTGGGTAGCTTTGATATACGACGTCTCTCCACACAATACAAGACAATTAACAAATTAAGGCAGGCAGGTATTAATGAAAAACTGAATTTATATAGGACATAAAATAGGACGTCGAATGGTCTGGGGGAAAATGTTGTGAGAACTATTCGGAATACTGTCATTTGTACTGTTAATTTACGATATGGTTAGCAGTGTTATAATTAAAATTAAATACCTACACGCCCTATTTGTTTAACTACCTTGAAATATGCGTTTTTTCATTACGTCAGGTCAAGTCGATACAGGGCGTTTCAGGCCATGTCAATTGAGGGATCAGAAATAACAGAATGTCCCTCTGATAGGAAATATGTGCGTACAAGAATCACTCAGTGAGATGATGTATAGAGAAATCTTACTGAATCGTAACAAAAAATGTTTACATGAAAAAACCTTCACGATTTTTGTCCAAGAATTTAATGCTATACTATCTATGATCTATGTTTCACAAAAAAAAATTTATTTAAACAGCCCCTGCTGGGTGTTGCAGTTTCTTTGTCTGTTAGTTTATCATCCTAAGGAAACCTGAAAATTGTTATGTGTAGCGTTCAGCATTCGTCGATAATTCAGATAAGTACCCAAATACTCTTCAACCGAATTCACTCAAATTTGTTTTCACACTGGGCGTTCAATGTACATAGTGTGTTTTTATTTGAAAATGGTTTCACTTTGAGAACTGACATTTTGTGGGTGAACTCAGGAAGGATTGGAGTTCTTAATAAAATAATTGAAATTGATATCATTTCGAAAATTCTTTTTTTTTTGTCTGTCAAAAATAGTAGAAAACAAGCCAACTCATGCTTCTGTATTATGTCAAACGAAAGAGCCATGAAAATAGTTCAACTTCCGATTAAAAGTGAATCTACAGATAATATCGTTCAGAAAATCAACTTGAAATACGGAATTGGCAGTGAATGGCCAAATTCAAATATTTAGCGAGAAATAGTTCCTGCTTCACCTACATATTCACTAATTTCATAGTTCAGCGATTCTCGTATAAAGAGCGCCATTGTACATTTCATTCATATGGGAGACTTCCATTTAATGGAATATTCCATAAAATGCAGGGTGGCGCCTCTATCGGATTAGTTTTCCTACTCGTTGTAATCGGTGACCTTAAGGGTCTACGTCCCTGAAGAAAAGAGAGTCAGAAACGATTTACTTTTTTTCTATGGGGTGTAGACTAACTCGCGTCCGTGGCAGAAAGCTACACGTGCACCCTGGGTAACGCTAAATGAGTTAGAGCGATCTTCGGCAGCCAGACAATATCTCCGGATCTCCTGGCTACTATACATGGATTCACATAGTTCAAAATCTCACAACCATGGCCCTCCTCAGGGCCAAACGACAAAAAATCTCGGAGAAATGATCCGAATTTGCCAAATAAACGCCGAAGGACTTAGCAGAGCCAAGAGTGAGTACATTTCAAAGCTCTTGCTAGACCAAAACATTGACATGGCCATTATCCAGGAAACCCACATCGAGAACGCAGACCAACAGCGCCAAAGAGGCAACATTCTGGGATTCGACCTACTGGGAGCCACCTATCATCGGTCCTATGGCAATGCGACCTATGTCCGAAAAGACATCGAAAACGCTATACTACTAAATTCCAGCATAAATTCAAACGTTCACCAAGTAATAACAAAAATAGCGGACATTACGGTTGCAAACATCTACAAGCCACCACAAGCACCCTGGCCTGATAACGTTCTAGATACTTACCCACACCCTGCAATATACGCAGGCGATTTTAACAGTCACCACACTGAATGGAAATACCGAACCACAGATGAGAACGGCGAGCGCCTTGCCAACTGGGCAGACTCACACGATCTCCACCTAATCTTTGACGCTAAAGAACGAAATACTTTCAGGTCAGCTGCGTGGAACACTGAAACCAACCCAGACATTTGCTTTGCCTCAGAGAATGCTCTAAAACGCCCGGTTCCAATGTCAAGAAAAGTCCTGGACGACTTTCCGCACAGCCAACATCGTCCTATAGTCCTCGAAATTGGAATTAAAATCCCGATAATCCACTCTACACCCAGGCCCAGATGGAATTTTGGAAAGGCCCAATGGAGTGAATTTGCTGTTCGGTTGGATAAAGTCGTTAGATGGATCCCTCCAGTGGGCAGCAACTATAATAGATTCGTAAAAGCCGTGATAACAACTGCGAAAAAGTATGTACCTCGAGGATTCCGCAGAGAGTACATACCGGGCTGGAACGCTGGGACGGAGCGGCTCTACCAGGAATTCCAGAACAATGGAGACTCTGAAATAGCCGACGAACTCCTCAGCCGCCTGGACACAGAACGCCTTAATAAATGGAAGGAAACAACAGGTAGCATGGACTTTAAGAGATCCAGCAGAAAAGCTTGGAGCCTTTTGAAGAAGCTGGGTAGCTCTAATCCACCAACCCGCGAACCACCGGAGGTATCAGCTGACCAAATCGCTGCAAGAGTCATAACACTTTCTAAGGCCCCGAGTATAAGACAACAGAATACACATATTAAGAAACAACTGACACTCCTTCGCCATACGACAACACCCCACCCAGAATACTCCAAGCCATTCTCTGCAGAAGAGGTAGATAAGGCACTTGAAGATACCAAATCTGGCAAAGCTCCGGGATTCGACGGAATTCACCCAGAGTTCCTTAAGAACTGTGGTAAACACACTCGAATGTGGCTGAGTAAATTCTACTCTGACATTTTACTGACAAGTTATATACCAATGGAGCTTAAGAAATCAAAAATAATTGCGATTCTAAAACCAAACAAACCCAAGAACCTACCTGAAAGCTTTCGCCCAATAGCCTTGTTAAGCTCATGCTACAAGCTTCTGGAAAGGATGTTATTGAACCGACTGAGTCCTCTGATAATGGAGCATATTCCTGTTGAACAGGCTGGGTTTAGGCCCCACCGTAGCTGCGTCGACCAGGTGCTCAGCTTGACAACACATATCGAAGCAGGGTTTCAAAAACAGCTGAAAACAACTGTAGTGTATGTCGACCTGACAGCAGCATACGACACGGTCTGGAGAGAAGGGCTCCTCTACAAGTTTCTCAACGTGATACCATGCAGCCGAACAGCATCTCTACTGAACAACATGCTCTGCGATAGACCCTTCCAAATAATAACAGGAGGAAGCAGGAGCAAGATGAGGCATCTGAATAATGGGCTGCCCCAGGGCTCTGTACTTGCACCTGTCCTGTTTAATCTATATATTTCAGACACCCCTCAGACATCGTCAAGAAAGTTCGGATATGCCGATGACCTGGCCCTTGCATCCCAAAGTAAAACCATCGAAGAAGCTAGTGACGTACTTTCAGAAGACCTGAACATGCTGGGAAAATACTTCGCCGACTGGAGGCTAATTCCAAATATGAATAAGACTGAAGCGATGTGCTTCCACCTAAACAATAAACAAGCACGAGTGGAGCCCCAAGTGTATTTCAATAATAATCTATTACGCTATAATCCTTGCCCAAAATATCTAGGGGTAACAATGGACCGAACACTCTCATACAAAACACATTTAAAGAACACCGCAGCTAAAATAAATAGCAGAAATAACATAATCCGCAAACTCTGCGGCACTACTTGGGGCGCGAACGCATCCACTCTTAAAACCTCAGCGCTCAGCCTCGTCTACTCAGTTGCTGAATACTGCGCCCCAGTCTGGATAAACAGCTGCCACGTAAAGAACATCGATACCAAACTTAACGAGACAATGAGGCTAATTAGTGGCTGTCTAAAAAGCACACCTCTGCCCTGGCTCCCTGTTCTAAGCCATATTGCACCTCCCTCCATCCGCAGACAAGAGAGCCTAGTTAGGGAATACAATAAAATAATAACAAATCCCCTACTTCCAATACATGGTGACCTTCCTGATGCCGGCCTGCAGAGATTGAAGTCTAGATCTCCCCCAATATTGCTAGCAGAAAAACTTGTGAGAGATAATTTCAATTTGACCAACAAATGGAGAGAATACTGGGAAGCCTCGAAACCAGTCCAGGCACATATAGCTGATCCTACAGTGTCCTTGCCGGGTATGGGGCTGCCTCGCCACGAATGGAAAACACTCAATAGGATAAGAACGTCTCACGGTATCTGCCGTGACTCATTCTATAAGTGGGGACTCACCGAAACACCAACCTGCGACTGCGGAGAGCCTCGCCAGACTGTCCACCATATTGCAATGGAGTGCCCTCTTACTGCATACGGAGGAGAAATGAGCGACTTCTATGAGGCCACTGACTCTGTGCTGGACTGGATTAATGGTCTCGATTTTAGAATTTAACTTCAAACCGTGCTATATTTGTGTTTATATTTATATTTGTATTTGTGTTTATACTTCATTTCTAATTTTTTTACTTTTGGATATACACTTGTGTGTTTTATGGCGAAATGTGAATGTGTGCAATAATTTTAACTGATTATAACTAAATCCATGTATGCCATACGCTAAATAAATAATACTTTTTTATGATTGAGGAAGGGATGTATGAGTGTACATATAAAGATAAAATTAATAAAAAAAATATTTTATAAGTATTGAAAAAGATATTCCCCATCATTTTTGGTTATTTTTCAATATTTCCACCATCCAAACGAACAAATATTTTTGTGTTTTTTTCATTTCAGTATTGAAGTCTATCATTTAGTTCAAGGGTCTCCAAACTACGGCCCGCGGGCCAAATCTGGCCCGCCAGTGTTAAGAATCCGGCCCGCGAAAGCTCATCAGCTTATATATGTATGCAGGGTGTCCCTATTAGACGTTTCTGGAGAACTGGATTATTTGAAATCTGAAAATTAGGATTATGATATTGACTCTACAGACCTAAAATATTTTTGGAGCCTGAGCATTTCTGGTTGTACAGGGAGTGAAAATAAATTTGTTCAAACATTTTTTTTTCAAATTTTTTCGTTTATGATATGATTGAGTATTCAATGCTGAATACATTTCTATTGAAACCATCGTTTTTGATCGAATAGTTCGAGAAATATCGAAAAAAAAATCTGAAAAAAAGGCAAATATTCATAGTCAGTATCATGTTTATTTTTCTTCTTCTGGACATCCCGAGTGCAAAACTGTTCTCACAACGTGAAAGTAGAAGAATGTGGAAAGGTCATGCTCATTCTGAATTTCATAAATATCAACACAGGGTGTATCGAATTTTGTGTCGAAAACTATGATCGATAATTGGCCATAACTTCTGTTTTTCAAATTAGAACCCTATTTTTTTATGATTGCGTTGGATTCTGCGAAGAAAAATAATGATAGCACTTTCAGATGCTCTTGCTCCTGATTTAGTTAATCAAATGTCTATCTCATTTTTCTTTCAAAATATACCGTTTTTTTGTAAATAATATTACAACAATGTGTTGTTTTCGCGAAATTTATTTCCTTGAATTTTTTATTCGAAATGATAAATATCCATTTTTATCAAAGACAATTTATTGAGGTTTGTTTAAGCCGTCGATTAGTGAAAATTAATTGTTTCTTACAATTGTGGATTCTGACATGGAATCGAATTTCTTTTAAATGACACTCCCCGCAGGTATCTACTTCCAGATGACTGGTGAAGGAAAGAGAGAGTATTATACAGTCAGTGTGAGATCTAGTTCAGGGTAGGATTTCTTGTTAATATTCCCTGCGCCCCAACATTTGTTCTGTTAAGCTGAATAATCCAATAAATAGAAATGAATGCACTGCACCGCCATCTGGCGGTAAACGTTTCCTATTTCGAAGGCTGAAGACTCTTAAAGCTTATGTCACTCATACATCAAGCCATAGATCTCGCCAAAGAAATGGACATACATACATAAATTACCCCAGAAACCACCTTATGCGGACATATCAGACGAAATTGCCTACCGAAGCCATAAATAAACATTAAACAAGGGACGCAACTTTCGACGAGTCCAGAAAAATGACACATTTCCCCTATTAAACTTATGAGTTATTAGTTACACGATGAGCCCTAATCGAATACATCAAGTCATCAGGCTCGAATTTTTTAGATCACATGGCGATATCGCGGCTCATTTGAATTTTTCCTATCCCATAGCCGTTAAACGAGCCATATTTTCCTGATTAATATTCGTGGGATGGTCAATAAATATGCGTCGTTAAGGTGTAGGTTATTATACGTATTGATTCAGCCCGTAGATAAGACCTGGTTTACATTATCGAAAAAAAACACGCGTATATACAATATGTGGAATAGGTATATCGAATTTGTATGCAGAACGTCCCAAGTTGACATGAATATGAAAATAATTTCGTCGAGATATTGGGTGCGAACCAGAAAACATGGAATAAGTCTACATCTATATATCAACGGGACTCAAGGGGCAGTATCACCTTTTGAATCGTGGTAAATCTCCATTCAAAAGTGGTCTCTTTATTTCACGAATAAGTACCCTAATTTACGAAGTAGAGACTTGATTTTTTTTTTAGTTGAAGTTGAAGAACATCCCGAAGGCGAATAGTTTTCTTTTTTTCGATTAAATTAATTTTTCAATTAAAAAAACCAGGGTAATCGCTAGATCTGGGGTTATTGAATATGTTCTTCGTTTTTCATGAGTACAAGATTTATTTTCGAACTGATCATCATGAAAAATTTTGGAGTTGATAGAAGATTAAATTTCCGAGGGCAAATAGTTGAGATTTTTTCGATTTAAGGTGGGCGTTCAATGTAGTGTTTTTTTATTTCAAGTTGATTTCGAAAACGGTTTCACTTTGAGAACTGAAATTTTGTGGGTGAACTCAGAAAGGATTAGGGTTCTTGTTGAAATAATTTTGATCGATTTCATTCCGACAGTTAATTTTTTTTTCTTTCAAAAATAGAAGAAAATGAGCTGACCCATGCTTCTGTTTTATTTCAACAGAAAGACCCATGAAAATAGTTCAACTTCCGATTAAAAGTGAATCTACTGATAATTTCGTTCAGAAGATCAACTTGAAATACGGAATTGGCAGAAAATGGCCAAATTCAAATTTTGGCGGGAAAAAATTCCTGCTTTATCCACAAATTCACGTATTTCATAGTTCGGCGATTTTCGGATAGAGAGCGCCATTGTACATTTCATTCATGATTAGAGAGATACTCATAGAACTTATTGAGATAATGAAAGTTCTATGGAGATATTCCTTAAAATGGACGGTGGCGCCTCTATCGGCTGATCTTTCCTACTCGGTTTAAACGCCGACCTGAATTAGTTTTTCAATTAAAAAAAATAGGTTGAACTTCAGCGTTCTGGAAACTACACTTAATGATTTTTTTCCGACGGTTATTCATCATTTTTTGGAAAAAATCGCAACTATTTGCCCTCGTCAATTTAATATTCTATAAACTACAAGAATTTTCATGATTATTATTTCAAAAATATAGCTTGTACTTATGAAAAACGAAAAACATATTCAACAACCCCAGATCTAACGATTACCCTGTTTTTTTTATTGAAAAACTAATTAATTCGAAAAAGAGAAAACTATTCGCCCTCGGGACGTTCTTCAACTTCAATTTAAAAAAAAAAATCAAGTCTCTACGTTGTAAATTAGGGTACTTACTCTTGAAATAAAGAGACCACTTTTGAATGGAGATTTACCACGATTCAAAAGGTGATACTGCCCCTTAACCATTTCTCTAGAATGTGTATTACTCGCTTTTCTGTTTTTATTTTTTTTATTTTGCAAAAACCTGGTGAGCTGTATTTTCTAGAAATCTGGACAAACGATGTTATTTTCATGATATCTCGGTCAATTTTCGGGATAAATGTGTGAAATTTTGTGTATTCAAGAAGAATAATATTTTGCAGAATGTGTATTACTCACCTTTCCGTTTTTCTTCGTATATTATGAAAAAACCTTGTTGAAAATATGACCAATAAAGTTCCTACTTTATAATTCATTTAAAAATTCAGGGGACGATAACCAGAAAATAGTATATTGTTCAATGAGCGGTAATGTAAGTCATAACACACGCAGATGAATGTTTGCACCGCGAGCCGTCAGGCGAGTGGTGTAATTCATCAAGTGTGTTATGACCATTACCGCGAATTGAATACTATGCTTTATCTTCGACTTCTTCAGTAAAATTCGAATTCATTTGCATTTTCAAAATTGAAAACAATTATCAAAAACACTGACATAAATTTCTGTGTTCACTGAATATTTCATGCAGTCATATATGCATCTATGGGCAGTCCAATGAACTGTCATCGTTCCATGCTTGGTTATTTTGAGTAGGTTTTCAGCATTTTACATTGTTTTTCTTGAATGAAAACAGGCCATTCTTTAGTTATGTTGTGAACTGTGGCAGTAGACGAGAACGAAGTAGGGTTGGGTTACTCAGAATATCGTCTATCGTCATTTTCCTACATATTTCTATTTGAATGAATAAGCCAGAATCAGACAATCGAAATTGATCATCTGTGTTGAGAGGGTTGTGTTAATACCTATACCCAACTGAGAAATTCTTGAAATTGCTTAAAACCCCCTCTTTTTGGTAAAATTATAATATTTTTGTTCATGTTGCATACCCTCCAGAATCATGATCAGCTATTTTCTTTGACTTCCCTATCAGTATAATATCTGTGAGTATAACAATAAATACAAGGACTTTAGTAATTAGGTACTAATTTTCTTTATTGGTAACATAAACTGTAACATTTGAACAACCTTGAATCTGAATATTTGGGAATGAATTATGCAAGTTTATTGTTTCTTCTTGTGTTTTTTGTATATGTGTTGTTGATGTACTAACTGGCTGGGGTGTTATAGAACTGTAAATTTTATTTGCAGTATCTTTCTTATTTTTTTCGGAATCATCAATGTACCCCTCAGCCACAGTAGTTGATCGCCAACCGCCATGGCGCTTTAGTGCCGTTATGTCTCCTCCAGAATCTACTAATAAAGTAGCCGACGAGCGGCGAAAACAATGCCCTGTGTATAAGTTATAGTCAGGTAATTTTAAAAAAGATGCAATGTCTTTCCCCATTGCTCCAAATTTATTGATGCCAATTCTTTGTGGGTGATACTTTCCATTTTGAAATTTAAAGAATAAAATATTGTGCGATATATTGTTAGGCCTCAGATTCAAATATTTCTTCACTATGATATACAAATTTCCAGTAATAGCAAATTTTCTGGCAATTTTTGTTTTTGTATTTGGTACATTGACCATTAAAATAGATCCTTGGTCTTCTAAATCATTAATCTGCATAGAGTACAATTCTGCTGCACGACAAGCACCCATAATGCCCATTATTAAAGCAACCTGAAATAAATTATATATTTGACGAGATGATGAAAACGATTGAATTATTGTGAGATCTACTACCTTTGTTGCCAGATATTTATCATCAGAAGCTTCATTTAAGAATTTATTCACTTGTTCTGGCGTAAAAGTTTTTGCCTTCTTGGCAATATGTTTTTCTGATTTCCGTTTCAGAAATGCACGTAATTTTGAATAGTTTTCTATATTGACTCCCTGATTTATGTTAAGTGTGCTTCTTAGCATGGAGTAGAAAGTCCATAGGGATGATGCTTTATATTTAGTGCTCAATTCACTAAAATATGCCAGAAGAACGTTCTCAGAAATCGATGACTTGATGTTCTTACTTTTACACCAATCCAAAAAATTTATGTATGCAGCTTTATACTTTTTTTCGGATTTTTCTGGCAATAAATTATGAATTGTAGTATTAGCTGCTTCCCGTATTTCTGGAGGTGTACATAATAATTCATCTTCACTATCTGAATTCATCTCTTTCATCAAAATATCCACAATAATTAGATACCTATCAATTCAATTCAAATACAGTACATCAAAATTATTCAAGTGACATTTCTCGTACTCGCCTACTCCCCTCGATATCAATAATGAATAGTTCCCGTTCGCCGACGCCTAATCCCCTCGATGTCAATAATAAATTGTTCCCTTTCGTTCAACAAGCGCGATTTCTGTGGTCGAGAATTGAATCGCGTAATGAACGTCAAAAATTCACTTTTTCCAAATTCGATTTTTGAATATTCAGGCCAAAGGATAGGTAGAAATGAATGGCGAGAACGTTGCCTTGGTGTTTGAAATAGTGGTCCCGATCGATCCGACTTTTTTTATTCATTTGGTAAGCTGTTTTTCCTATTTGTATAAGAGTGAGTTATAGGCGTGAGTTATTATTACCTCACACTATTGGTTTATAGAGACTATTATAGATCAAATTCAGTTGAATAATGGATATATTATTCTATGGGAGTAGATAAACTGATTAATACACATTCTTCAAAACATTATTCCGCATGTATACCTAAAATTTCATACATTTATCCCGAAAATTGACGGAGATATCATGGAAATAAAATCGTTAGTCCAGATTTTTATGAAATTACAGCTCACCAGCTTTTTCTCCTAATATACGAAGAAAAACGCAATAGCGAGTAAAACACATTATAGAGAAATTATTAGGCTTTAAAAAAAAAATTGTTGGTTTAGGTCGCATACAAACTGAGATATCATGGAAATAAAAAGCCCAATTTTTGAAGGGAGCTTGCGAGCTCGGACGTGTAGCACCTCCCTTCAAGGCCTGTTCACATTAGACGGGCAAGGATATGCAACTTTGGAAGGTCTTCTTACCATGAGTCCACATCGGGCTCGCCTAGATGAGTCAATTTTTCCACAAATTTACATTTCACTAATTGGAACACCGTCCTACGTTATTCTTCGTCATACCCAATTTGTCATGGTCAGTCCACCGGCAGGCGTTGGAAATCAATTATATAATTGTTTAATGAGTTAAGTAGGCTGGGTTAATCTAAATAACGTTCATTTGTTTCCGATAAGATCGAGCGTGCTACTTGTCATCCTAACACTTCTGATGGGTAATTAGGAAATTGCATTGGTGCGGTATATTTCACCTGTCACCCCATCGAATCTGCCGCTAATTTTGCGGCTGTATAATTAATGATGTTTCGTTTCTTTCTCCAAATTTTAATCATTTTCTCCTTATAGTTATATATATATATATATATTATAGTTATAGTGAAAAGGGGTTACAGTCCAGTGCGACCTTAAGGTCTATTGTCCTCCCTTGTGAAATCCAGTATCTGGGACTGCTTCAAGGAGGATAACTCCCCACTTCTACAAGTTTCTTGTCCAAAGCACTCTTTCCTTTGGCTTGCAATGGCATAGCATTCCGTAACCAGGTGAATAGGAGTTTCTTCCTCCTCCCCACAGAATCTACACTCATCGGTGTCCGATAAACCCATTCTCAACAGATGCTTCTTTAGGCGACAATGTCCTGTGAGAAAGCCAGTGAGTAAGTGAAGTTGGTTTTTACTAAGATCCAGATATTTTTTGGATCTAGCAGTTTCAAAGTTCCAGAGGAACTTTTTGGAGTGATCCATCCCTGGGAGATTCCGCCAGAGCTTTTCTCTTTCGGTTTTCTCCTTCAGCATAAACTCCTTCTTGTAGGTGTATTTTCCTATACCACAGAAGGGTTCTGGGCCAGTGAGTGGCGTTTGTGCGCTCTTTCTGGCCAGTTTATTGGCCTCTTCGTTTCCTATGATTCCCGAATTACCGGGAACCCAGATTAAAAAGACCTTATTCTTCTTGCCTACCTCCTTGAGTTTGTTTCGGCACTCCCAAATCAGCTTTGAGTCAATGACGTAGGAGCTCAGTGCTTTAATAGTAGCTTGACTATCTGTATGAATAGCTATATCGCACTTCTGATAGTTTCTTTCTAGATTTATATCTAGACATCTTCCGATGGCAAGTATTTCCGTTTGAAGGACGCTTGTACAGGAGCCCAACGATAGTGCAAACTTGGTATTTAGCGGTTTTAGAACCATCTGTATATCATTTTATTGTATTTATAGTTGGTGTATTCCCTTTCCCAATCCTCTCTTTTGCTTAGCACTGTACTGAAGTTTTTCTCAGTACTTACTTTCTTGATCATATTACATCACTAGGAAGGTTTGCAGATGAGGTGTAGTCATTCAGAGAGGACCAAGCTCTCTGAAACCTGACTCTCTCATTGCCTGCTCCTTCTTCAGATACTCTGAGGACGGCCTCATGCGCTACCCTATCAATCACTAGATGTAGAGGTGTGAGGTCTGTGATGATCTCAAGCGCCCTGGTTGGGCACGTTCTCATAGCTCCCGTGATGCACACACAGGCAAGCCTTTGTACTTTGTCGAGCATTTTCCTCGTACTTGCCTGACTTGCCTTAGCAAACCAGGCTACTGCCCCATATGTGACTATAGGTCTTAAAATCGTGACGTACATCCATCGCAGTATTTTTGGGTTACAGTCCCAATTCCTGCCGCATAGACCATTTTCACCTTGCTATACTATCTATGATTTTCCTAAAAAAATTCAAAATTCAAACAGATCCTTCTGGGTGTTGCAGTTTCTTCGCCAGTTAGTACATTTGTCTATACTTTCATCATCATTTTTTCAAAACGCCGTTCCTCCCTGGACCCTATCCCCTCCCACCTTCCAAGCCCGTCACCGGCGGAGTCACGAAGGTGGCACCAAGGCGATTTTTCCTCGTGCCACGCCGCAGGTCGAATGACAAAGTACCCGGTCCTCATAAAACGCGACATGCGACCGGGCGACACTCTCCTAACGACGAGATCCGTCATCTTTTGTGTCCGGCGGCATATTGGGCGAACGCCGTCTTCGGGGACGGCGAGGATTGCTGACGGACACGCTAGGATTTTATAGAAAACGTAGAGGCATTGTTCGACTCGTTCGTATCCGGATTTCTCGAATGGCGATTGTCGTCGGAACCGAGTATCGTTTGTCAGTGTCTCGCGATGGAAATGGGGATGATTGTCGCGCTGGGGATCGTTTTGGCCCGTGTTGTACAATGTAGATTGTAGAGGGTTTGCCAGGAAGGTGGTAATGTTTTTGGTTTTGAATGAAATACAGAATTTTTGAGATAAAAATGGTTTTTGCTTCATTTTGAAGTACGCATTCATACAGTGTGACAAGAAAAGCCTCGGACAAACTCTTTTTCATTTAACTTTGTTTTAAACAGAAGAAATTGAACAGAACAACAACAAATAATAATAACTTGAACATTTGTTGATAATATATCTGAGCCGTTTCGAAGTGGCTTCCTTTGGCGGCGATACACATCTTCAGGCGCTTCTTGAAATTTTCGGCAATGGGCCGCAGCTCCTCGGGCGTTAATCGGTTCCATTCCCGGCGCAGAGATTGCTTCAGCGACTCCAAATTTTTGTGTTTTTTGGCACAAACCCTGTGCTTCAAAATCGACCACACGCTGTAGTCCATTGAGTTGAGATCCGGTGAGTAGGGCCGACATTCTGCTGATGAGATGAAACAAGGAAAATGGGTCTTACACCATTCTTGCGTCATTTTCGCTCTGAGAGCCGGAGCGGAGTCCTGTTGAAAGGTCCAATGCGTGCTGCTTGGTCCACGGAAATACTACGGCCTCGAGGATGTCGCAACGGTAGACTTCTTGATTGATTTAGACCGCTTGATCCTCGAAAACTATAAGGGAGTTTTACCACTGCCGCAAATTCCGCCCCAGACCATGACGGATTGCGGATTTTGACGGTGGCCGATGTACTGGGAGCCTCTACGGACCAGACTCTGTCGTTTTGATGGTTGTGCGATTGTTCTACGGTGAAAAATTTCTCTTCTGTGAAGAGAATTCGCTCCCATTGCTGACCAGCGGCGAGACGAAGGAGTTGGCGGTACCTTTGGAGTCGTACGCGCTTGTTTTCCTCCGTGAGGAGTTGAACTTTTTGAAGCTTGTATGGCTTGAGGTTGAGCTCCTTTTTGGTAATTTGACGGACTGATTCGCGGTTGAAACCGGTCTCACAGGATATTTTCCTCATGAAACCCTCGGATTTCGATTGACTCGCTTCTTGATGATGTTGCGATTGCTAGGTGTATTGACAATACGTTTTTTACCACTTCCTGGACGACGACCATCATGGCCGAGCTCCTTGAAACGACAAATTGCATCGGACACGGTTTGTCGAGGTACATTGAGCAAACGAACAATTTCGCATTGACGCCTACCTTGACGAAACAGATCCAAAATCGCACTACGTGTGTTTGACATTCTAAAACTCTGTGAAATGAAATGATATCAAACTGAAAATTCACCGTAAGTACCGTTCATTCGGTGTTAACTTTGTGCATTGAGTTTAAATATATAAATGGATATTTAAACTCATTGCTTTGTGGTATTTTTTCCGTCTCATACATACATTTTGTTCTTCAATTCTCGTGGTGATAAGAATGGGTTCAGCAGTCCAGGGAGCTCTTGTATGATTAACAACACATGTTTGAGCAAGTGGAATTTCAACTATTCATGACTTTTTGAGAAAAAAATCATTTTCCCTTTGAGGAAATGCTTGATTGTCCGCATGATTCTCGCAGTTCTGCGAAAACCAGCCCGAACGCTGATTATCCGTCAAAAACGCACCTCGAAAAATAAATAACGATGTAAATTTCGGAAGAATCGAACACGGGCCTCCTTTCCAGTTAACAATGGCATAAAAATGAAAAGGGCATGTATACATAATTGAGTTAATTTCGCCGACTTCGCCGGTCCGCCGACAGATGAATAATTCCCCGGTCTCCCTGTTCCTTCGACTCGCGGAATTAACCGAACGGCCCCTAAATATTTGATAAATTCGGTATTTGTTCTTTGCGCCCGCCCCCGGGCCGATTCGCAGGAAGAAACCTGGGGAAAAATACGAATCGACGTCGCAGCAACGACGACTGAGGAAAAAACCGGCTAATTTCTATTTATTTTTAATTGAATACGTAATGAGGCCTTCGAGAGTTTGTTATTCGCTGAAAATGATTCTTTATTTCCCGTTGATGGGGCCGTTTCTTCGGGGGTGATTAGCTGCGGGGATTTCTGGGGAATGCCCCGAACGATTCGTTGCTGAGGTTCGTGGGTGTAATAGCTTGGAGTAATATACAGGGTGTCTCTAGGGTAAGTCGCCGAACTTATTCGAAAGGCAAAAAACGGTGGGGCGTTATCATCCTGATAAATGAAATTTTCCCCAAATCCAATGCGCAGAGGAACAATGATTAGTCCTTCAGGAAAATATGTATCTAAACAATATCCTCTTGGAATTTTAATTCGACACTACACGGTTATTATTACGTAAATTCACTGAATGTCTTCACATAATCATCATCGCTTTGCATTATTCTCTGTAAATGAATGAATGTGTAAATCGCGCATGGTAATCGCTTGGGGAAAGCGTCGTTTATGGGACCACAGACTGGTCTGTGATGGGACTAACTGTCTGATATTCATAAAATAGAACGATCAGACAGGGTTAAATATTCCAAATTTGGGACCAGCACACTCAACAATTCGGCACCTTTTGCTGAATTGCAATATTTCATGAGGACTTGGCCCAAATTACGGTCATTGGGCGGACCTTGCACTCGCTGACTAGCATTAAGTAATTAGGTAGTGACGTAATTTTAGATTCCATATAAAAAGATGTACGAATATGTAATAAACGATTCTTCAGTTTCTTCTTAGTTAATTAACTACACTGAAACAGTCAACCCCAGAGAAGTGAGACTTACAACCTCACCTATCTCTTACACTAACGTTGGAGACACAGAACAACGGTTTGCCTTGCGTGCTGGCTACCTCGCATTGCGTGGTAGCGCACCTTTATAGGCGACTGAAATTAAGATCGTGGTGCTATATCGGCGAGAATCAGAACTACTCGTTGGGCATTTCCAAGAGCAACGCCTAGACGCCTTTAGCGAAAAGTAAACAAAACTTCTCCTTGCGATAGTTCATCCGTAAACGATAGGGGACGTACTGCTTCCTTGGTTTCGTCTATACCATCGTTTGAAGAGAAAATCAACAATCTGGCATCGTTTTCACAAAAGTTCTGTGAAATAACACAGAAGTTGGGTTAGGTTAGGTAATTGATCCAGAAACTAATGACCTACTGGAGTCAGGGTAGGTTAGTGAAAAATCAATTTTCTCTATTTCAGTATCGTAATGAGTTCATTACAGTACTAAAAACAGTGCTGTAATGAATTCATTACAGCATCGTTTTCAGTTACATTTTTCGTTTTGTGGTTGTCAGCAATGACTTCCGATCCTTTCAAATTTCAATTTAGAAATGTCAATTTTCGTATTTCCTAACATTCACACCGACTGCCAAGATTCAATATGAAAGTCACTAGGACCTATAATTTGAATTTTTTCATTGAATTTCACAAAATTTGAGTGAAATAGAGAAAATATCGTCTAATACTTGTTGCAGGATGCAATTCCAATACTCATGCGTTCGAAAACTCGCTCCTTCGTCGCTCGTTTTCGAATTTCGCATTCGTATTGGAATAGGATCCCATTCTGCAACTAGTTTTAGAATAAACTATCATTAAAATATTTCTGGGATACCGAGGAAAATATGACCAAGTTATTAGTATTCACGAACTAATCTGCGGGGAAATCGAAGAAGGAACTTATTTTGGTGGGAGAAATATCGCTTTTCAAATGCAGAAATAATCGGACAAAACTAAGTGTTTTTGTTAGGAAATATCGTGTTTGTAACATTCTTATTCGAAAAAATTAGTGCTTGAGTATTTCCGCAATGTATCACCTCAGATCATCTAATAATCACCTCAATTTCAATCGAGACATATGAACTCTGCATCAATTCCAGAGATTCGTATCAGGCACGTATTTGGCCCAATTTTTCTTCTCAAATGGGTATACCTTTTTAACAATGCCGAATTCAGAAAAAGGGAAGAGATTAAAAAGTTTATTGTGAAATGTGAACCCTACTCCTCACAGGAATTTTTTGAAGGTACTGAAGGTAGTAGAGGATCTGGATGTTAATTTCTTCTTTTATTTTGACATGTTTTCCTCTCATTACTCCTATTATTGTTGATATATGTATATTATACCTGCAATGTACTTTGAAACTAATAAACTTATTCTTATTATCATCTCTTTCATTTGTACATCTAATTATCATCAAGTATGAACAACTCTCAATAAGTTAGAAAAATAATCATCTTTAAAACATTTCTACAGCAACAACGTTCTCCCCATCAAACCGAAACTCTCAAAGAATAGACAGCTTTCATCGGAGGAAGCCGAAAAATTGTACGAGCCTTTTTCTCGCCGAAAACGATTACAAAACAATTCCAAAGATCCAAAGTCGAGTGCATAAAGGGAATCTCATTAGCCATCTTATCATTTTCTCATAGGAGGATCCCGGAAAATCTCATTGCTTCCTCTCTCTCGAAAAAAAAACGAAAGAAACCCGATAATCGCGCTCATAATTTGAATTGCTCCGGAATGGATTTTCGGCCGTATAATTTCTTTTCTAAATTGTTTTGAAATTAAGCCCGGCACTTTTTCATTTAAGACGAGGCGCGGCGGGGAGATTTCATTACATCGGCATGTTATTAAGAAATTGAATACATCTATTAAAAATTTTAAACGACCTGTAAAATAAATACTTGGCACTCGGAAGCGTCTGAAGAATTCGAGGAGGGAACCGGAGAAAGAGCAGGTTTAATTGACTGAGAATCAGCGACTTGGCGGGACGTCGTGAGGAGGTATTTGGGGCTGTCAGATTAATTGTCAGTCTTTTCGGTGAAGTACGAGGACCGTTAAGAATACTCTAATGAGAGTTTGGGGACGGCACGTCGATCAGTGTCGTCTATCGAGATGGGCGGAAGAACACCTTAATGTCGAGGGATAAATGTGCTCAAGCTTTACATGAGGAGTGAAATTAGTCGCTTCGCAAGCGGTTTTTTTGAGTATCAGGTCGCTGAGGGCGACACCTTTCGAACACTACAAGAACTTCTGGTTATTATACCTCTTTTGAACGTTTTGTGACCGTTTAAACGATAATATGTTACGGGGTAGTAATTCAGCTCTGTAATGATTCAGCAACTTTTATTTCGAAGCCATTTCTACAAAGAAGACAAACGAAGAAGATCCAACAGTTGTTTGTCTCCCAAAGCAAAAACCCTAAGATCTACAGTTGAGTGAAAATGAATGTAGATAGTTCAAGAGGTGGTGTTGATATGAAGCCCTTGAACATGTAGGATAGCTCTATTGAATGAAATGGCACTCTATTCAACATGTGCCTTCAGAAGGCTTCTTTTTCAGAGCAATTGAATAGTGCATTAACAGTTCCCTTGCACCATGTGTTCAGCTGTGTCTTCTTCTGCTCCACAGAGCCTACAAATCTCATCTGCTAACTTTCCCATACAGTACAAACAATGTTTGGACCGACAATGCCCCGTCAGCAGACCTACCATCACTCGAAGCTCAGCTCGTGACAGCTTTGGGAGCCTACTGGCATAGGTCGGTGAGATCATTTCGAATTTCTCAGACTGAGTAAGTCCAGGAGTGTTTCTACAAAGGATTATTATGTTATTCAACTCCCATTCTTGGGCCGCTGCCTTATATTTGTCTTTTCCAAGCCCACAGAGTGGCTCAAGTCCAGCAGGTGTAAACCTGGAATTCTCGCAAGCTGACCGTCTTTTTCATTTCCTCCAACAGCACAATACCCTAGCACCCATAAGAGAGTCTCTTTGTTGCCTCTGGTCAGTTGCTTTATGGTGTTACGTCCCTCCTAGGTCAGTAGAGCTCCCTGGCAGGGTAATTCCAGGGATCTCAGCGCGGCTTGGCTGTCCGTGGTGATGAAGATATGTTGCCCTTTGAGGTCCATTTTAAGACACTCCTTGGCGCATACGTAAATAGCGAGTATCTCGGTAAAATAGGGGGTTCACTTCCCAGGGCTTTAGAGATCCTCAGTTTAAGTCAGTATATCCCAATGCCACTGCCCTTTTCAGATTTTGATCCATCGGTAAACCATATGGATGTCCAAGCAATATGGTTTCTTTGATTATCAAATTTATACTTTCAACATTCGCTAGCCAAAACGTGACATTTTGAAATTTACCTACTTGGGATGGAGTTGTCAAACCCAATCCTGAAAAAAAGAGTACTCAACTATTCAACTTCCAAGGACTACTTTAACGCCCTTCACATCAGTACGTTTTCTGGATTTCAGAAAATAACAGATTTGAATTTTTTCAATTCTTATCATGGAACATAGTCAAAAAAAAAATGAATGTACGTAGAGATCTAGTTTTTGAAGTAACCTCCGGGATGAAGCGTAGACATTTGCCCCCTAGGTGGAACTACTGTACGAAACTGTACTCAATAGTTCTGGCTAGGGCGCAATATAAGTTCTGCCGTTTCAGTTGGCATTCATCTCAGGATACTACATGCATCTGATGACGGCCAACAAGCCAGAAACCGGTAATGCATTGTCTTCCTGTGGTGGTGCCACTGTGTGGTGTGCATTGGAAACTAGATCTCTACTAGTCTAATTCTGTTATGTATTTTAGTTGTTCCAACTTAGGGACATGATCCTCCTTTTCATGATAGTCAGCTTCGTTCAGGCTGTCAAGGTTCATAAAAGGTTATTTTACGCCCTCTATAAATAAATATCGATCAGTGTTTGCTTCAACAATGTATAATATTATGTACCAGTAATATGAAGAGATTTTATTTCGAGATATTATTCATAATACTTCCGGAACATCCAAACATAACCCCCTTCCTCCCTAAATTAACCGTTCACGAGGCATTCCCATAGTAAGCTCATTAATGCCTTCGCAACAACAGCCCCCGCGTAGGGAAGAGGGCGAATGGCAACCCATACGTCGTACATTATCGCCCCGTATATGGAATTTCTAATACCGCGGGTCCCTGAGACCGGTGTTAATTTTCCAGAGGGCCTTATTAAATACTATATTATGTTTTGATGCCTTCTTGCGGCCTACGAATTCGACGAAATCAAAAATCGGTTAATTTATCGTTCAACTCGAGGGTAAATTAATGATACGTTGTTAATAAATTTTGGGGCGTTCCTAGCAATCCTAGTTTTGGTTTTAGATGCTTTTAATTGCTCATGTGTCTGTTTTGTCTTCAGGGAGAATAAATTTTACCAGTTTCTGTATTATTGATGTCTGCTTTTTGGTTTTTAACCATCCATTCGTTATGTGAAGTCGGGGGTTTTTGCTTTAAGTACCAACCACCAGATTCCTTCTTCTTTCTGTTTTATTTTTTTTTGTTATCGTCCATTTCGAAGTTGTTTAGAGTATCAGTGCAGAAAAGATCAAGAACCAGCTTAATAGAAATATCTCGTTGCGGCATCGAAAATAAAACGCTCCAGAGCCAACTCCCCCCCCCTGTTAATTATTTTCAAGTCGACATTAACGTCCGGAAGGGTTGGGACCGATGATGACAAAATACCCATCGTTGGACTTCATAACAACGCTAAGCGGCCTTTCCGATGCCCGAAACGTCGACTTGTGGCTTATCTCCGAAATGGGGGGCCTCGGAAGCCCCTCGAGCGGCAAGCCTGGAGATGAAACGGGAACGAAGTTAAGGAGTGAAAAAAGAGGAGGCCGGCCGCACCGGCTTTTTTTTATTGACGCGAAGTGAAATTAATCCCTTGTCTCGTCTAGTTAGGAAGTTTTTAATTTCCTTTAGGATTTCGTTCTGAATCATTTCTTCGCTTTGTTGGTAACGTGTTTACGCGTCGGGGTCTAGAAGGGTTGGAGAAGATTACAATAATGTCCCTCTTTATGAATTAATTGAAAGATTATTGTTACATGGAAGTGACTCAACATGAAAAATTATTTCCCAGGAAAGAATGTCGAATACGTAAAAACGAAATAAAATTGTAGCAGATCAACCTAGTCAAATTTAAGTAATTTTGATCGTTTACATCCTGAAAAAATTTCATATACAGGGTGAGTCTTTGACTTGTACACATATTTTAAGTGTAGATTCTTGAGGCCTAAGGACACCTTTTTTCCATTTTTCCGAATTCGGCTCTGTTGAAGAGATATAGCCATTTGAAAAAAATGGGCCAAATACGTGCCTGTAACGATTCTTTGCATACACCTCAAAGTTAATATTTTTCGATTGAAATTGGGTGAGTACTAACCTTATTTGAATGAGAATGTTAAAAACACGATATTTCTTAACGAAAACACTTAGTTTTGTCCCATTATATCTGTCATTAAAATCTCATATTTCTCCTATCAAAATATGTCCCTTCTTAGATTTTTCTAAAGATTAGTTTGTAAACACTAAAAACCTGTCCACATCCTCCTCGATATCCCAAAAATATCTCATAAAGAATGTCTTTCAATCAATTTGTCGGAATTCATTATTAATCAACCTAACCTAACCCATTTTGTATCCATTCTGTGAGACTGTGAATATTTCACAGAAATTTGTATATTGACGTTGCCAGCTTAACCAATATCTCTGAAACTACGTAAAATCCATGAATTGCAGACCACAGCCTTCTATGGAGAGAATTGTGAATCGACTCACCCATAGCCTGCGTAATCGAGAGATAATCATTGTACGTAATAAAACGTCTGTGAACGACCCATAAGCGATATCCAAACAAACATGGAGGAATTCTTCTTCAGAGCTATGCTATTATAAAAAGGGGAAAATGATTATGTTTTCTTGATGATTATGTGAAGATTTTTATGGTCTCCACTCACGAGGCAACCGAACCGGACACAAGCGGCAAAGATAATGAAGGGCCATAAAATCCGGCGCGTGCTATTGCAGATGCTATCAGTTCCCATGAAGAACATCGGAATTTTTGCAGTTGTGTCAGTCACTTCTACGAAAATTTCCGTAGAGTTAGGGAATTCAGAAAGTTTCAACGGCATCTCCGATTTTGTTGAATATTATTGCACCAGGTAGTTGAATTCTTATCAGTTTTGCAAAATTGGTTATGCTGGCATTAGATGTCATAAAAAAAACATATGTTTACAATTCGCACCCTTTGTACCTAGACTGGTGGTGCTTGTACAGGTAGGTACGCTATTTTCCCTCTTATTATTATGAGAAGACGGTCGAATTTGGGTAATCAAGATTTTGTTGTGTTTGCATCTGTGATTTCCGCTAAGAATTATTTATTCATTTTATACTCAGTCTTTCTCCAGCCTCCTTACTGATAGCTTCCTCATTTTCTGTGGAAATTCATTGTGGTGTGTGACATTTTTATTCAATTTAAAAGGTATGTTTGCCTTTCCGTTATTGGTTTCTTTCATAATTTTACCTTACAAATTTTTTCAGCTCATTTTTAAGTTACGCGTGTGGCAGCACTGGGCAGTCGATTCCAGAACATCTTCTAGTTGAAATTCAGAAGCAACTTTGCTTAAAATGAAAGAATTTTTAACAGGATTCATAGAATTGTACAGGCAGAAAACTGCCTGTGGAAAGTTAAATGCACAGGATATTCCAACAGATATCTTAAAAATAAGGCCTACGAGTGGCAACTCTGGCAAATTCTAGCCACATAATCCGTCTACCTCTTGTCAAAACCCAAGCGGCACATTTTATTGGCCATGATTTATTGCAGATCGGGATACAAAATACAAAATACAATGTTTCCGATTCGGTGTCCCCCGTGGATGGGCACTATTAGTGAATGAATGTAATATTAACCGTGTAGTGTTGAGTTTATAAAATTCCAAGAGGATATTGTTTAGATAGGAACAACGCCACAGATTATTTAGTGCTAAGTATCATTTTTTTCTCATTAATTTCAACTTGATAAGAGGCTTGTAACGTGATTCAGCTCATATATCTGAATTTTGTATTTCGTTGACATTTGGTCTTAATCTGGACCGGTAACAATACATTTTTTTATAGAAACTGTGCGTATTAGATCCATAATTTCATGATCCTTGGTATTCAAATTTATCTCTCACATTTGTGGGATTTTGTTATTCATATCTCTACATCAAACGTTTTTCCATCATTTAGATTTTAGCCTGGACAAAGGTGATGTGAAATTAGGGCTCGTTGAGTTAGGTCTTGCAGAGTTTGGGTTTATAGATTAAGGGTCTGTAAGGTGAGGGCTTATAAAGGTGGCCTTGTACGATCGAAGGCTTGGTTATATATCTGCTCCACTCAGAATGTATTGAGTTCATAAGTCTTGTGAACTCTCTTTGCATAAAATGTTTTTGGTGGGTTCGCGCTTTCATGTTAACCAGATTCTTCACTTCCTGCAGAAGTCTACCGCGGTCATTCCATTACATCCCGAATCAGCTCGGCAAAAAAAACACACAGAAGTCTCGCATGCCAAATTAATCTTCTCCGATGTCCCGCGCCCATACGATCAGAACGATAATCCGCATACGTCCCGCGCGCGCGCGCATACCCTTACGTAACCTCAAACTTAATTAAAAATTCCCCATTATTTTCCATTAAAATTTCAGCCGCGTCTAGCCAGCCCGGTCGTCGTAACCGATACCGGGCCCCGTATTGTAATTCAAGCGGCTCCTTCTCGTGTGGAGTATTTATTACTCCGTGTAGTTGGCGACACTGAAACCGCGGACGTGTGTGGTGGTAAGCTTGTGTCGCTATTGTTTCAAAGTCGGGCGCCAGGTGTCGCTTAAAAGGCTGAGACCAGAACGTGGTCTCGTTTTCCGAGGGATCGAAGTGGCAAAGATATTGCGTTACGCGTTTGTTTTAGGGATTATTAGTGGATTAAGATGAAGGCCTTCTCGTTATATTAAGGGCTGGGGGTGGTGGGTGTTGGGTGCTGTGGAATGGGGAATGTCTTGGCAGTATGTGACTGTCTTCCCTTTCCTCTTCGCCTGTTGCTATGGTTGCAAGGAAACTGCACATTCGAAAGTTCCTATATATTTTTCCTAATCAAAAAGGAGTATATATTACTCAATTCATTAGTTTCAATTGAAGAAATACACAAAAAAACTAAGAACTAGTAAATGGTTGGTTTCCGATAGTCAAAGACAAAGATGTCCTGTACGTCTTTTTCATGAACTCAAATCGAAATGAGTCCACAATATTACCTCACCACGACACCAAATCGACACTGTGAAAAGAAAACTGACAAATAGAACGATAATTTGACTATTGGAAGATATACCATAAATGGATGGACTAAATTTGCTGCTGGGGCAATTGGCTTGATCGTAAAGGACAAAATGATGACAAATCACTCGAAAAGATCAACTGCTGTTATCAAATTGGCAAAAAGTGATGTAGAAGAACAAGAATTGCTGAAAACTACTGGTCATAGCAAACAAAACTCTAAAAAAACATACTTAAATCTCAATCAAGAACACCACAACAAGATCATGAATATTATGCGTGATAATAGATCCTTCATGGTAGAGAACTGCAACAAATCTAATGTTGAGTTTAATTAATTATTTTGTACTTTTGCTGGCTGTACTTTTAATGAATAAATAAATGTTTTGTTTTGTTGTGTTGTGTTTAGTTTATTTGTTTTTCATTCTGAACTTTTCCGCCGATTATCCCTGGGACATTGACAAATGCCTCATAATCTTAAGACAATTTGTCATTTCTCGTCTTTCATCAATTTTATCCTAGGGTAATTATAACTGAAAATCAATCTTTTCGTTGTATTTAAGACTCAAACAGTAATATTATCCAAAGAACATCAACATGTCTACCATAACAGTCATAATAATAGACGAAGGCGATGAAAACATAATAATCCACGCAGTCGATGATCTCCAGGTGATTCCCCCCGAATATCCCAACACCACTCGCCCTCCCCCTCCTCAATCCCACCCATTACTCGCATATTTACGTAAATACCCGCTCAAGAAACCCCTCCAGCCCCCTAATAACGGCCCTTTTATTTTTAATTCTCGCAGAAAGCAGACATCACATTTCAAGCCTTATTAATCTCGATGGAATATTTTCGAGAATAAAAAATTAAAACCGAAAGCATAATGTTTCGTGTTGGCGCGAAGGGTGGGGGAGATCGGACCGAGGGGGGCGGGGGTGACGGATCCGACCCCTGAATATATTAATTGAACGACTGTTCATATTTCTTCCGAGCGACAATGGTTTTTATTGTTAATCTTCTTTAATAACTCGCGCGCAGAAGTTCGGAGGAAAAAGGGAGCTTTTTTTCCGGGACCCCGGGGTGAGCGGGAGGGGGCGGGCCGGGCCGCCTGGGACGCGGAAATAAGTTGCCATGAATTAGTCAACAAGCTTTAAAAGTCGACGAATGTAAACTGCTACTTTTCATTCGGCCTCGCCAGCGTTATTTGCATAAAGTCGTTTGCGATTTTCGCATTCGGCGTGCTGACCGTTTTCTGCTCGAATTTCAATGACCGCTCTCTGTACGTCAAGAATGGTGGTGTTGTGTTCATAATACTTCGATGGAGTTGGTTTATTGGTGGTCCCCTTTCATACCATTTTTGCCTTCGTTTCATTCTTCGAGATAGAATAGAGACTAGTAGAGCCCGTAGATCTACCTTTAAGTTTAAGGTAGTTATCCTTATTGGTGGATCTCTGCAAATCGTGTAATTTTATAGTCAAAGTTTGATCAATTTTCCTAGAGACATGAGAAAAATATAGAAAATATTAATCAGTGAAATAGTATATAACATTACTAGCAAGGTAAGAGGGTTTTTACTGGCGAATGGAGGAGGTTACCTCCTTGAGCCAGTCAAACCCATTACCTTGCGTGTATTGTTTTATATTTTATTTGTTTCTCATTTTTAAAAAGGTTAGATAAATTAAAAAAAAAAATCTCAATAATTTGTCGCAGATGTCGTAAGCTATGAAAGCTTTGCCATGAACATGTCTGTTTATTTTTCTTTACATTTGTTTTGCGAAAGCGAAAATGAATGTACCAAAAGAAATTATTGAGGCAGCCAGTATTGTAGCTTCAAGTTTATTACCTGCAAAATCAGCTTCAAGGTACGAGCGAGAATACGACGACTTCAAAAAGTGGCAAAACAAAAATAGTGTGATTGGGGCAACTGAAGATGTTTTGTTGGTCTACTTGAATCAACTATCAGCTAGATTCAGCCCTAATACTTTATGGGCAAAATGGTCTATGCTAAAAATATGCGTGGAAATGAAAGAAAATGCCCCTGTTCGCAGGTTTGTTTTCCTTAAAAAATTTATTGAAAAATATGACGTTTAGTTGCCATTTGCAGATTTCAAAAGGTAATAGCGTTTCTGAAACGAAAAAATGAGCGTTTTACTCCAAAAAAGGCCTAGGTATTAAGTAAAGGCTGAACAATTTCTTTTACATGCTCCTGATGACCAGTGGTTGCTGGCGAAAATTGTAACAATATTTGGGATTTTTGGATGTGGTCGATGTGACGAAATTCTCTCCTTAAACATGAATGATGTAGAAGATATGGGAAAATACGTTATTGTGACATTGCGGCAAACAAAAAATTTAACAACAAGAAGATTCACCATAACCGATGATGGCTGCAGCTTCAAGCCCTGCATGTTATACAGAAAATATGTAAATCTTAGGCCTCCTGGAACAGAAGGCCTAAGATTTTTTTTGCCATACCGACATGGAAAGTGCATTTCCCTTAATACTGGCCAGCACACTATCGATGGTGTCCCAAAGCAAATAGCGAAATATTTAGGTCTAAAAGACCCAGAGTTATACACCGGCCTTCTTTTCGCAGAACTGGAGCCACTATGGTTGCGGATTCGGGTGGAGATATTTTAGCACGTGCAGGAGGGTGGAAGAGCACCGAAATTGCGATGAGTTATGTCGATGATTCGGTGAACAAAAAATTGAAATGTCTAGCAAATTATTTGGTAGTAAGGAGAGTACAAATGTTCTGCAGTCCTCGAGTTCAGCAGTTTCTGAGTCAACAGATGGTTCATCATCATCAGTATCAACTCTTTCATCATCAAAAATCTGTGTTACTGGAAATAACAATTGTACCATGATTTTCAACATATATGACGATAAAACAAAATTTTCTAATGTAAATAATACCACAAACTTGTAAAAATTTTGCAAGTTAACTGTCAGTTTTACAAGTTAGTGACTTGATAAAATAAACTTTCTTGATTAATATTGTGTTTTTGGAAACTGACGTTTACAAATTAGAAACAAATAAAAAAAATTTCGAGTTTAAAATTGCCCTTTGTGCTGGATTTTCAGCGATTTTCGTGAATTTCTTAACAATACTCCCACATCGCCTAGAGAATCGAAAATTCAACCACGTATGACTCGATTATTCCTCTTTTCGACCGTATAAAAATATCAGAAACAATGAGTAATTAGTGGAAATTCACAAGTATAAAATCTCATTGAGTATTTTGTTCAGAGAGGGGGTATTTGATGGTATCATTTAGGAAATTCCTCTTCTAATTTGTTGTGGATCTTCGAGTATTTATGTGGCTCAAACTAACTGAGAATTCACAGGTTTCAACGAGAAAGCTCAAATGTAAAGTTTAAGAGTCTGTATCAGGCAGAGTATGTTTTAGGAGGCTATGAAATTCAATGAGGTATTTCAATTTCAGTTACTATAATATTTCATGCGCATTCATTAGCCTCAGAAATAATGAGTAATTTGTGGAAATTCACAAGTATAATCTTATTGAGTATCTTGTGTAGAGAATGGGTTCAGTATTTAATGGTTTCTATCAGGAATTCCCCTTCAATTTGTTGACGTGAAGCAGAAAAAGTTTTGGTGCCAGAATCGATCCCTGTGGAACACCACCATCAATTTTTTTTTATGTTGTGGTTTTCACGAAAAGGAATATCCTGTAATGTTCAGAGAACATCGTGAGAACCAAGGGCAAGCAGGTAGGAATTGGTGTTCTTCTTGAATTTCTTGAGGTTTTATGCCTCGGGGAACACCTCCCTAGTCAATGTGTTCCAAAGCCTCGCTGTTCGTTGGATGAACGAGTCTTTGAAGAGAGATGTTCTGCAGGTCTCCAAAGTGACCACGAAGGGATGTGAAGACTTAACTTGACGGGTTAGTCTCGAAGAGATTGCCAGAGGGGAACGATTGCTGATAATTCAGAAGAGCATCGCCTATGGAAATATCTATAAAATAAAGACAGATCGCCTACTCTTCTACGGTGTTCCAGAGAAGTGAGCGAGTTTGTAAGCGAGGCATCACGGACGAGACGAATTGCCCCTTTTTGTACAGAATCCAAGAGTTTTAGGATTTGTTTAGGTGCAGCACTCCAAATATTGGAACAGTATTCCAGGACAGGTCGAATCTGTGCCTTATAGATCATAAGCAGCTGACTTGAGGTGAAATAGCTCCTGGCACAAAACAGAAAACCAAGTTTTTGGGATGCACTTTTAGCAATGGATCTCACGTGATTCAGGTTATTGCCGATAGTAATACATACCAAGCATCGAAATGGATTACTTCAATGGTATGGTCACTCCTGACAATTCTGCTTTTCTAGAGAAAAGACATGCTTTTGTTTTGTTTGCGTTGAATTCTACCAAGTTATCAGATCCTCATTCAAGAATTGTTGCCAAATCCATATTTATGTTGTTAACATTTCTTCCTTGTTCGTTTCTGATTTGGCGGGCTGGTATTGGAGCCCTAGAAGAAAAGGAGGTATGGAGGCTATCATCCACGAAGCAGTGCACTGGACACGAAGTTGCTTCCTGCAAATCGCTGATGTGAAGTAGAAATAGTGTTGGAGCCAGGATTGATCCCTGCGGAACACCGGCATTTATGGGTAGAGAGTCAGATGAAACTCCATCGACCACTACATGGAGAGATCTGTTCGAGAGAAAACTAGCTAGCAGAGAACATAGCTTTGGGGGCACCCTATATGATGGAATCTTGGCGAGGAGTCCATGATGCCATACTCGATCGAATGCCTTGTAGATATCCAGTGCTACGGCCAGGGGTTCACCATATTTCTCCATAGATAACCTTATATGTGAGACTTAAGCAAGTCACCAATGGATCTCTGATGACGGAAACCATATTGTCTATCGTTGATAATTTCTGAGTGTTCCAAATGTTCCAGTTGGATGGGAAAACACCCAATTTGTAAGAGTGGATGAACAACTTGCAGAGGACAGGTGTTAGTTCGGGGGCACATTTCTTGAGAACAATCGGTGTGATTCCGTCGGATCCACTGGCTTTGTTGGTGTTGAGACCCAACAGAATCTTTCTGATAGTACGTATGCGGAAGGTTATCTCGGGCATATGACTGTCAATAGGTGTTATATTCGGAGGTTGTTTTTCCGATGAATCCAGAGTGGAATTTTCAGCAAACGAATGCGCGAAAATGTTGGCTTTTTCCAGGGCAGTCGTTGCTAGTGTTCCACCTTCCTTGGTTAGAGGAGGAAACGAGCTGGAAGTGAAGTTTATTCCTAAAGTTTTGACGAAAAACTGAAATGAACGGGATCCGTTAGGACATTCAACAAGTCTAGATCTTATTTCGGCAATGTGAGCATCTTTTGAAAATTTGAATGTCTCATTGCATAAGCCCCTAGCCTCCATATATTCTGCCGTATTCTCAGGGCCTGGATTTTTTTGCCATCGATGGAAAGCTGCCTGTTTGGAAGCGACAGCTTTAGAGCAGTTTTTGTTAAACCAGGTCTAATCGGAAAATTGAGTATCTTGTGTAGAGAGTGGGTTCAGTATTTAATGGTCACTATCAGGAATTCCTCTGCTAATTTGTTGTGGATCTTTCGAGTTTTCATGTGGCTCAAACCAACTGAGAATTTACAAGTTCCAACAAGGAAGCTAGAATGTAAAGTTTGAGTCTGTATGAGGCAGAGTATGATTTAGGAGGCTATGAAATTCAATGAGATATTCCAATTTGCCGTTTCAAGAAAATAACCATTGAGAATGTCATAATACGTATCACCATTGAGTTTAAATATACATAGAGATACAGCCCAGTTCATTAATTTGATGCATAAATTTTTGGCAGTTTACTTTCCAATTTGCCAACTTAAGTGGCGGCACATAGTATCTACTAAAGGAACTATATTCGTTCAATCCATTTTGTCACTACTCGTTTATCGAAATCTGTAGGAGATTTATTTTCCTCTAGTTCTATGAATCGTAGGCAGGGTCGGATTCGTCCAAATTCGTTACAAACGGTGTGATTCAATAATGATGAACCATTAGCCATGAATTTCTCCAAAGGAGTGTTCTCAGGTAGGAAATGAGAGGTGAAAATGTTTCTTGGAGGGACATAAAAGAAACGTACTTAATCGATGAAAAGAATTTGTCTTTCTCGTACTCTCTTGAAGATAACTGAAAACTACATAAATCCAAACGCCTTCCAGAAAATGAAGGTTAAATTGGCCACGCAGATTTTCATCAGAACTTTATATTCGGCTATGAGAACAGTCATTGCAACTGGTGGGCTGAGGTCGAAAAGTGCCAATTCAACTGCTCAGTTCATTCTGAAAATGAATGATCTTTTCGACTGCCTCAATTCGAATGGAAAATTTGAGGGAAATTATCAGCCATCAGCAATACAAACTCTGACGGAATCAATTGAATTCATTAAGTCTTGGACAGTTGGGAAAAATATTCCCTATTGTTTCAACGGTTCGATACAAACCATCAGTAGCATCCTTCAATTGTGGGAGGAGACGAAGGAAACATTTCCATATTCGATGAAAGTCGGCTCAACCAGGACCCAATCGAGAATTCATTCTCCAAAATAAGACAGCGTAGGGGTTATGATCCAAACCCCTCAGCTCGATGCTTCAGATTTGGGTTGCAGTCGGTCATGACTGGTTGTCTTGAAAAATTCCGATAATTCTAACTGTCAAGACGACAATGATTTCGACCTGTGTACAATGGGAGAATCTGAAAGTGGCCCATTGATGTGGTTGATTGGGCAGATTCGACCATTTCTTCTGCGAATTCGGGCAACGGAGAGCCTAGTGAGGGCATATAAGGGATAAAGAGTTAATTGAACCCCTAAATATCCTAGAATCCAACTCAATCGCAAGTTTCTCGGGGTATTTGATGAGGAACATCGCCAAAAAAAAAACACAAATGCGGTAAGTGCGAAAAAGCTCTCCTCATTGATGATTTGAATAAGCTTGGTAATGATTTGATATATATTGCAAATCGAAATCGGATACATTTGAGAATTCCCTCAACCGATTTCAAACATTTGATGAGGAAAGCGCTGTTGGTCATAAAGAAAATTATGGTCACAAAATCAGAAAAGATATGACTTCAAAGGTATATTTCAGGAAAATTAAAAAAAATGAATTTATAGAAGATTGGATCTCTCCGTTAACTCCAGAATTTGCAAAGCACAGGATTCATTTGTGGAGACAACTGATTAGAGTGAAGCTGTACAGGGGACAGAAAAAAAACCAAAGGAATCTCGACACAGAAGCATCCCGCTGTTTATAAAAAATTAAATATTTTTAAAAATTCATAGAAAATCTATTTATAAATACTTGTGAATGAAGAAAAAAATTGCATGCATTTATTTTGTCATACATCAGTAGGTATTTTATATTCATGAAAGATCAAAAATAATTGTCGTTTTATTGCATCAAAAAAAAACAGGTGATGAAATACTGAACATCCCACATTTCCATATGCCGGTCCTGACCGTCATCGCATTCGGCTTCGGAAATAGTGCCTTATAGTTCAGCTACTTACCGCCAGATGCGGGAGTAGAATATTGCGCTTCTCTGAAACACACTTATCCATCTATGAACCGGTGAAGAAACTACACAAAATTTAGCTTCAAATCGTTGAACGCCCTGGGCTGTGTCTCTTGTATATTTAAACTCAATGGTATCATTATTGAAGGCGCAACCAGAGATTCAACTAATCGAAATCGCCAAATCGCACACAGAAAAATTATGCTCGCCCAAACGCCGTCTTCAATCTCTCCGATCCCATTTTTACGGTTTCGCCCGAAAAAAGAGCCCGCGGCCCTGCGAAAAAGCCATCAGCCGACAGGAAAAAAAAACGGGTCCGAGATAATGGGCCCTTTGACTCCTAAGATGGATTTTTTAATATAATAATTTCGATAATTCATAAACGGAACTTTCTTCCCTGCCCTAGCTATTTAAATTAGGCAATAACCGGGATTAGGACGGCGGTGGAGACGGCGGAAAAATCGTAGGAGGCGGTTCTTCGGGCATCAATATCGGGATTTGCCTTAATTTCTCCTCGGGCGGTTAATTCCGGAACGTTTATCAATTTTTTCATAGTTATGGGACGCCGGATGCGTCCTTATATACCGGCCGATTAATGCAGGGGGAATTTGAATAATTCGGCCGATATTTTCCGGTGTAATGGGATTTCCGGATAATTCGACTAATAGGCCGGGTTTTTATTAATATTTCCGAATACGAGGAACGCCGAGGAAATCGGGGTGGTCGGGAAGATAACACCAAGGGGCCGATATATTCAGCCCGTCTACGAAGTGTCTGATAACTAACCGTTCGTAAATTTTACTCACTACCTGTCACTTATTTTTATATCTTCACCATTGTTAATCTCCTCGGTAGTTCTGAAGCAGATAACGATGACACGTTGTTTTTAATTGGTCAGTACAATTCGACGACAAAGATAACGCTATGCGAAGTCCATAGTGCAAGAGAGAGAAGATGAATGAAGCTAAGGCGAAAGCATCAGATTAATAAAAGATCTGGTTTTTATTACTGCGTGAAAACCGCACTGGTGAAATTCATATGAAGAGCATGGATTAACCTATTCGTAGTATTCATTTGGTTTTATCCAGTAGGGTGGGTTTTTAATCTAACTTTTGCTACTGAAACTGTTAGATTAGTAAGATCAAATTTCTGAATGAATTCCAAGTCTTCCCATCGGTTTAAGTTACCCCATTGTTGGGTGCTATCGAAACTTTCATAAGGTTGCCTCGCAATTATAAAATCTTCATCATAATTATCAATTTTGAGATTTATAAAACTTATAGTAACATGGAGTGCGTGTATCATACGCAGAATTGTATGGTACCCCGTTTACATTCCTCTGCTAACACTCAGATTTGGAGCGGGAAACAGATTTTATTCTTTTATACAATCTGTTCCTTGTCGCCATTTCTTTACACGTGCCATATGCCATATATTGTTTGATATTACAAAACAGTATGTAATTCTCTCTTTCAAAATATATATACCAAATCCAAAAGTGGGTAAACATCTCAAGTTGGTGGAACAGCGGAATTTTCATGTTTCCATAGTTACGAGCTGTCGCAGGAAACAGAACCAGAACGATCTAAAAACACTTCTCTTGAGATTTCTGCATTTTTTAGAAGGTTATCTTCTTCCTGCAAGAATAACTTTCTTGATTGAGATCTTTCCCTTTTTCAATTGCGTCAAATTATCTTATTTCGTCACGGTCGTCAAATGTTTAAATTTCGAGAATTATTCTAGAAAGATCCTTTTTTATGGAGAAACTGGCTGGGCCGGTGAATTTCACATATCGTAATCACCGGTGATCGGAGATCAACGGCTTGGTTCTCTGATTTTTGAACTGTCAAATCGAGTTGATGCTAGATCAGGCTCCGATCACCGGTGATTACGCTTTGTGAAACCTACCGTTAAAGTTGTATAAACTAATCATTGCTATTTTTTCAAGCAGGAGATAAATTAGGCGAAACATACAAAATTTTAGTACCATTGTTATTCGCATTGAAAAATTCTCTTTTTTCAAGCGGTATCTAATTGTTGAACATATAACATTTTGTTTTAAATGCTTTAAAGTTCTCTCATTGCAGTACCTATCTTGTAATGAACGACACCACGATTGCAAATATAAATCATGATCGAATAAAATGGATGAGAAATAGTTCCCATGATGAATTGCCTCTGATCAATCGATCACTACTAGTTCTGCCAATACGATGAAAATTCGAATTGAAATAATATATACTTTGTCTATGGTGCTTTAACTTCACTTCACAGAATACAAATATTTTAAGAGGTTTTCTAATTTTTCTTCTTCACTAAGATATTTTTGTTTTGGTCCACAGCACAGAGTTGCAGGCAACTCAAATTACTATAGAATTTACATTATGATGGAATTATATGAGCCTTGCTTAAGATGTCGAAAGACATGGTGTATGACTGTATGTATGCACTTCAATTTGTTGTCAATTTTTGAATGCATTGACATCGACATCGAAAATATTAGAACTGTTTCGTGGCGGTGCCATAATATCATACGTGTCATTTCATAATTCCAATATGGACAATGAACCAATGGAAATTGAAGCTGAATTCAAAAACATTTCAAAAATTAAAAGAAAAGATGAGAATGGACAATTCACGATTGAAACTGATCGCCAAAATCCGATTTACTTGAAACTCCGATAAAAATTCACTGTGATATACACAGTAATTGTATATACATCGTCATCTTATGATGATAACATCAAATATAGTACCTTTACGATTACGTTATTTTGAATAAATAAATCTGTGAAAATAACTGATAATAATCAGCCATAATGTGTGAATAGCGCCGCCTGAAGTGGTAAGAACGAAACTTCTTCCATATCTCAGCGAAATCTTATCATCATAGAGATCTGCACTCCTACGATAAGACATTTTGGTTTTGGTCAACAGCGCAGAGTTGGAGGCAACCCAAATTACACACTATGTTTACATCGACATTTAACGGGGAGAATACCAAATAAGTTCCTACGAATAAGCTGTAGCGTAACTGTAACTACACCTAGTGGCCTTACTCAAAGAAAGAAAAAGCATTTCCTGTATAAGATAAATTTTCATCGATTTTTTCAAAGTTTCACTGTATTTTATAATAACTAGACCGTAGACGAATCCATATATGAAGTTTCATAACAAACAGTCCATCCGATTTCGAGTTATAAATGTTGTTACCAACATCTTTCTTTTATATATATATATAGATATTTTTGTGGCAATACTCCTTTTATTTAATCGCAAATGACAACTTTGACCAATTCTGACTTCAAATTCAAATTGTATATTCTCATAAGAAGAACAAATTGAATTTGCTATCAGTTTCCAACAAAGTCCATTATCAATAACTGCTCAACAAAACATAAAGAAATTCGTTCAGTTCACACAAAATTCCCAACCATTGAAATGTTAGGTTAGGATACTAAAAGGTTCTAGGTCTCTAAATTTATCCACTCAATAAGACAAATTTACCAATCGCTTTCTCCTACTGAGAGATGTAAAGACGTTTACGAACCGCATTACGTTAGTAGCGCTATTCGACAATCTACAGGTGGATTAATGTACCGGCCCTTAGACTGTGACTGGATAATCGAGACTCTATTCCTACAGATATTGAAAAGTGTTGAGACTGCATACCGCTACATTTTTCATAGCAATCCCAACCAATTAACAGGGCAGTCTTTAACCCATACTTTCGGCGCTGTTGAAAATACGAATCTACCTACTAGATGAATCTCTCGACAAAGAGGATGAACGAGCTCTATAAAGCTCTTGGTAATTGGTAAAATTAGGAATTTTGAATACGAATTGTTCATTATATCGTCTCAAATCAAACCGAAAACCACTCTGATATACTTTTTTTCGTTTACAGAAACTCCTACCTTTGTCTCCGCCCATATTTTCGCCTGAAAGAATCATCGCCAACGAAAATGGGAGCTTACTTGTGGTGTCTGGACCAAATGGCGTGCTAGTCTTTCAGCTTCCCTCCAGATGTCCCCCTTATGGATCCTACAACAACAACAAAGAGTTGGTTTATTGCAAGTAAGTCGATCGAAATCAATTTTTTCAGTCCTTTGATTTTTCTACTAGAAAAATTTCGAGGTCGAATCTGTAATTAGTTCCTTCCTAGGTTTGATACTTCTGGAAATTTTCAACTTTTTGTGGAAAATTTCCGAAAATTATACAGGGTGTTTGGAGGGTGCGTAGCCATAGGTAAATGGTGGATAGGTGATGGTCTTGGCTACTTGTTGCGCCTAATAATATAACATTTTGCCCAAAGTTCAGTGTTATAATTTTTTTGCCATTTTTCTAGAAATTTCCCATTTTTCTCATTAAAATCTTGAATTTTTTTTAATTTAATGCTCGAGGTGCCTATAAAATGATTTATTTTTTTAGTCTAGTCTTGTCTTATTCAGATTGAATCATAATTTCATACAAACGTCTTCAGAAAACCTGACAGCGTCGTATCAAACATCAAAATGAAAAAAAAATAATGTTGTGTCCACTTATAAAATTGAAATAAAAAAAATTTACATAGTGTGGGGTTTTAAATGGTTTTGAAAACTTCTCTAGTTAATACTCTTTGCAATGGTATGTAGGTAACATTATCGAAATTTTGCGAAATATGATTTTCTCAGATAGCCACCAAAGTTACTGTATTTCACTAATTCGAAGTCGTAGATTACGAATCTATGACTAGTTTCTTCCTAGGTTTGATACTCCAGGAAATTTTCAACTTTCTGTGAGAAGTTTCCGAAAATTTTCGGATTTTTTGATGGTCATTACTCGAAAACTATATTTTATGAAAATATTCTCATTGCATATTCTTGATCTATATGCCCTCGAATTAGTGCAACCAGCAATTTTGATGGCTATCGAAGAACATTTTTTTCTCAAAATACGCCACCAAAGTTACTGTATTCACTAATTCGGGGTCGTAGATTGCGAATGGGAGGGGTAATAACGATCATGGGGGTTAATAACGTTTGAAAAATTAAATCAGGTACACAATTTATGAAATATTTTATGTGCATCACCTTTTTCTCAGGTCTTCGATACTCATGGTATAATATCAACAACCAAAATGAAATAAAAGTTCGTACGACTCCTCTTGATTCCGGCAGATGTGAATCAAGATTTGGGAATTATTCACGATGTGTAAAACGACGTCTGTTCTAATAACCATTCGTGTGAAAAATGCCCCAAGTTCTCCTCGTTTAGAAGGCGACATTCAAAAGTTAGTCTTCGGCCCTTATTTCCGTCTTAGCACTAATGGAAATACGCAGTTTTGACGTTTGAATTAGCCGGAATGCTAATGTGGCTCGGGTAATACTCACGTTTTATGTCGTTTCTCCTGTTGTCACTCACTATCTTCCGGGCAGATGTCACATCTGAAAGATAATCTGTGCTAGGTTAACATATTCGAATCGACGTTATGTTCAAATTCGACAAAATTTTCACATTATTTGTATATTTAGGAAGAAAGAACACCTTGTATCTCTTTGACTTGGTGTTCACGACAGGTGAACGGTTCAGATAATTTTTTCTGAAATTACGAGGTTCTAATTCCTCTCATATGTACCATATTTGTTTCATTTCATAACTTTCATTCAGTTCATTGATTATAACGATCGTGAATATATCTGATAACGCTTATTTCTTATTTTCTGTTTCCTTTCGCGAATTCGGAAAATTTCAGTTTTTCCCGTGATTCGCAGTTTTAGTGATTTAGATCTAGTCGAATTAAATTCATTGCGAAAGTTTCATTGGTGCGAATTATTTCGAACAAAAGACCGTTACCAGTGGCGAGGTTATGTTGTATTACCACAAGGATAACTGTGCACAATTTGACATTTTTAGCAACGGATTTTCACGTCAGCTTTATTCCATGTTCGTTTGTCGAGCTCGATCACTCTTTTCATGGTTTCACCGAAATAGGTTAGACTATATTTCAACAATTATTTTGGGTACATTTATCCTTCCATTTGTATTGGGTTACAATAACAATTTATAAACACATACAGTCCATTAGCCCTATTATTTTTGTATTTCAAAACTTGGTGAATTTTTCATTGTATAAAATTGAACAACACTTCAGTTGATTAACTGAAATTCTATACCCAACACATCCGAGAAGAAATTGGGAATATGCCATTTTTGCCATAAAATTAGGGTTGTTTTGATAGAAATTCGGCAGTAGCCAACGAAGTGAAAAGGAAATGTAATCGAATGAAACTGGTCTTTAGATTTATCCATTTGCTAAGACAAATTTACTAATCACTCTCTCCTACTGAGAGATGAAAAGACGTTTACTTACAGCATATTTGACAGATTACAGGTAAATGAATATACAGGCCCTTTGGCGAGAGCAAACCTGGTCGAAACGCTCGTCTCTCATCATAACTAAATACGAGAATGTTGCTCTTCCATAGTGTTCTTTGGTATTGTCTTGTTTCAATAATGAAATTTCGTGAATTTCGATGGCAATATGATATGGAAAGTTTTCAAACTGTCGTGAAATATGTGAATGAACAGCTCTGTTGATTATCTTTGTTTATACCGATTTTTTCTTATAGCCTCCGTCCCTGTTACGACCAGAGTGGATATGTATATGGTGATATATTGTGATTACTCCTACAGACACCTTAGAAACTACAAGCTTCGAAGCGTGTAACTTGTACGAGTTTGGAGAAGCAGTTGTGTTCTGTGTAACTTCTGTGTAACTGTGTCCTTACGCCACCTTAGGCACAGCACTGTTAATTTTCGACCCAACAGTGAAAGGGTGGACCACTATCGAGTCTAGAAAATTTCTTTCCTAACCTCGGGATTGAACTCAGTCTTGCCTGGTCCTTATCCAACACCCACTGGACCAGGGGCACACATTCTTCTTCTTAATCAACCTGCAAGATAATCCCTCAGTGGATCGAAACGAAAACCCAATCTTGGCAGATGAGGGCATTAACATAACGACTCTCCCATGAAATCTCCCTTTTTCACGACACCTTCACCAAGCCCGAATGCTAATGCACCTCAAGAATGCATAATTGCGCCAACTTCTCGCAGAAACGGAAAGGTTGTCAACGGCTAAAAGGGTTGGAGTTACGTCGTATCGGACTGGTAACAACGCCCAGGAGATCCGCAAACGTCCGGAGACAGAGGAAGGAATCGTTACTGGGCAGCGGAAGCCTAATGAAAAGATGCGGAAAATATGTCCGAAATTTTCGGAAGTTTTAATTTTCGATCCGTGGGGATTTTAGGGGGAGAGACGACTCTGGTGGCTTTGAACCTGGGGTAGTTGCGAGTTGAAGTATTCGTCTACCCCTCTAGCGTAAAAACGTAGCACAGTCTACTCTGGCCTTGCCAGAACAATCACGATTATAATTCATCCCTTCATTCCTCCCCAGTTATTATTATCTACTATATACAGGGTGAGTCTTTGACTTGTGCATATATTTTAACTGTAGATTCTTGATGCCAAAGGAAACCTTTTTTTCATTTTCCATTTTTCCGAATTAGGCTCTGTTAAAGAGATATAGCCATCTGAAAAAAAAATTGGGCCAAATACGTGCCTGATACAATTCTCTGCAAACACCTCAAAGTTCATATTTTTCGATTGAAATTGAGGTGATTATTGAATGTTCTGGATGATACAATCAGAATACTCAAGCACTAACCTCATTTGAATAAGAATGTTATAAACACGATATTTCCTAACCAAAACTTCAGTTTTGTCCGATTATTTCTGCAATTGAAGAGCCATATTTCTTCCACCAAAATGAGTTCCTTCTTCGATTTCCCTGAAGATTAGTTTGTAAACACTAATAAGTTGTTCATATTTTCCCCGATATTCCAAAACTATTTCATGAAAACCTAGTTCATAGGATTCAAGGTCAATGACCTAACCTGGCCCATCTTCTGTGATATTTCACAGAACTCCAGAGAAGACGATGCCAGATTGCCGATTTTCTCTTCAAACAATGGTGTAAGCGAAACCAAGGAAGCAGTACGTCCCCTATTGTTAACGAATGAACTATCGCAAGGGCACTAGTTTTGTTTACTTTTCGCTAAAGGCGTCTAGGCGTTGCTCTTTGGAAATGCCAAACAAGTAGTTCTGATTCTCGCCGATATAGCGCTACGTTCTTCATTTCAGTCGCCTATAACGGTGCGCTGCGATGTAGTCGCCACGTAAGACAACCGGTTCTTCTGTGACTCCAACGTTAGTCCCATGAAACCGCTTACGCGATGACCTGCGCTATGGACTTTGATTTATTCATTTATTCACAGAGAATAAAGCAAACAGGTGATGATTGTGATGTGAAGAATTTCAGTGAATTGATGTGTAGTGTCGAGTTGAAATTCCAAGAGGATATTGTTTAAATAGATATTTTCTTCAAGGACCGGTAACAATAAATTTTTTATGGAAACTGTGCTTATAAAATGTGTTATTTCATGCTTCTTAGAATTCAATTTCATCTCCCACATTCGTGGGATTTTATTATTACATATCTCTACATCAAACGTTTTTCCATCATAAAGATTTTAGTCTTGACGAAGTTGATAAACATTCTGACAACATTGTTAATTTGTTAAGAGACCAGAGAAGAAATAATAATAATAGAAGGAATTTATTGCAGAAGCAAAAGGCCATTGACCTAAGGTCCTTCAGCCCGGAGAAGAAGTATTATTCGGTGATATTTAATTCAGGGAAGCATTCGGATTTTTTATGAAATTCATGATTTTTCATCAAATTTCATCGTATACAATTAGGAATAACTCGAAAACGACGAATTTATTTAAAGAACATAGGAATGCTTTTATTTTCTAAAATTGTTGATTCTTTCGAAAATATGAACCGTTTAGCTTTCTCAAGTGGTTTTATAGCATTTTTGCTTGAATTTATGAGTCGGCTACGTTGTAACTTTCATACCAGGAGAAATATTGAATAAGTTTTGATTGAAGAATATGCAACATGAATAGAGTAAACAATCAACTGAAATTCAGTTCATTCGAAATATCGGTTCCGAATATATGGAAAGAAAAGTTTCAGTTTCATGGATTTTCGAATTTTGAAAAATGGTATGGGAAAAAAGTGTTTGACCCGTAACAAACTTCTATGATTTTTATACATCCCTAACAGTCCTATCATCCTCTTATGCGTCGCATTTCACCCAGCACGAATCTGTCCGCCGCCATTAACTCTTTTACTGCCCCCGACGCGAAACGGCGGTCAGTTTGTCGTCCGCAAAGAGGCAACTCAAGACATCGGATGCGCCCTAAGCGCCACGCTTAGGGGGGCCGGAGTCGTACGACCCCCCGGGGGCAGTAAAATTTCGCACTAAAACACCTCAAGGATTCATCTGATTCCGGGGCGTTGTAAAAACTTGGCGGTAATGAAAAAGTCCGGACTCGATGGCCTTTCGGGAGGTTGAGAGGTCCTGGGAGATGCACAGGATGGTTTTAATGAAACCGAACAATTTCGACGGACGGAACGGTTTCGCAAGTTTAATTGTGTGGAGGAACCTTTTTCCGTTTGCGAATATCGCATTTGAATTTTTATCTTGAAGGGGGTGAGGAAAATTGTCGTGGGGATGAGGTTGCCGGATGAAGAGGAGTTGTCGTCGAAGAAAATTCTAATTTTAGGTTAACTTCCAAGGATAATTGATTCCTTTCAACGGGAGAGGAAACCTCTGAGGCTTGTTAAATTGGATGTGAAGATTATTATAATTTTTTCCAGATAAATTAATATCAATGCAAAAAAGCCAAAATTTATTCAAAAGTGAGGCTTTTTTTGACAGATGGTAGAATTCACAAAATAAGTCATTTTACCAAAAATCATTTATATGAATTATGCCCCTGTTTCGAGAAAATGAAAGTAGAATATTTTCTAGTTCAGCGTTTAAGTTGTACAGAACAAGATTTCCGCTAATGTACGCGGATGTTCATAAACCTGGAACAGAGAGATGCAGGCCAGAGTAGTATTAAGCATAGACAACAACTTATAGATGGGAAACTCCCCCCCTAATGTTTGGGTTTGAAACGCTACCTGGTGGGTGTTGAAGGAGTTATTTTAGAAAATGTTAGCACCTAGTGGTGATATTTAGTACTAACTGGCGCGAAAATTTAAAATGACCTCACCCCCTACCAATGCTTTGTTTATTTCTTATTTTGAATGCTTAACCACTTACTGAAATAAGATATTTTCTTATCGAATTCACATATAAGGGTATTAAGAAAAACAAAAATTTCAAAAATAAAGCATTATATTTCGGTATACTTTATACAAACTATCATTTTTTATCATAATATAAATAATTTTTCAAATACCTTCAGACACGACATGATGGAGATCAAAAAAATAACAAAGGTTGAAGAGTGTAAGATATTTTTCTGGATTCGGAACCGATGACGCTTCCAGGTCCTATCCTCACAATTTGGTACACTTAGGTTTCAACCTCATATTTCCATTCAATTTGGAAATAGATTTTATTTAAGAAAATTCGCTAAAAACACGATGCTACACTTTAGACACTTAGACAGTTCAACACAGAAAGATGACAGAAACACAGAGGGAACGAAAATCGTAAGGAAAGAAACCGAAAACAGCGATGTGAGCGCTGTCTGGTGGGTGTTGATGAAATTAAAATCAGCTTCAAATGTTTAGTAGGAGAGTGGCCCATCTATAAGTTGTTTATGGTATAAAGGTATTGATGCCCAAAATTTTTATCAGTTTTTTAAATTGAACATTTCATATTGGAAATTTTCGGTGAAATGACTTATTTTAATGAGTTCTATCACCTGTCAAAAGAAAAGCCTCACCTTGAAATACATCCTGTATAAAAATACAAATTCCATTAGCGAGATGAAAAAACGAAAAAAAATAAAATGAATTCCAAAGCGAACGGTATATTCATCTACCTGTCAAACTATTGAATATTGCTTCTGATAGAAATGCGTCTTTTCGTCTCGCAGTGGGAGAGAGGGATTGGTAAATTTGTAGCAACAAGGGGATGAATCTAGAAACCAGTTGGACTTGTAGGTAAGTCCTCATTGGAGAAAACCTATTAGGATCCTAACCAAATATTCAAAGATTAGGAATTTTGTGAGCTGAACGAATTTCGTTATGTTTTGTTGAGCAGTTATTAATAATTAATGGACTTTGCTGGAAATGGATAGCAAATTCAATTTGTCTTGCAGGCAAAGAGTCTTCAGCCTTCAAAATAGGAAACGTATACCGCCAGATGGCGGTGCAGTGCATTAATTTTTATTTATTGGATTATTCAGCTTAATAGAACAAATGCTGGGGCGCAGTGAATATTAACAAGAAATCCTACCCTGAACTAGATCTCACACTGACTGTATAATACACTAATTTTCCTTCACCAGTCATCTGGGAGTAGATACCTGCGGGGCGTGTCATTTGAAAGAAATTCAATTCCATGTAAGAATCCACAATTGTAAGAAACAATTAATCTTCACTAATCGACGGCTAATAAAATCCTTAATAAAATGTCTTTGGTAAAAATGGATATTTATCATTTCGAATAGAAAAATTCAAGGAAATAAATTTCGCGAAAACAACACATTGTTGTAATATTATTTATAAAAAAACGTTAAATTTTGAAAGAAAAAGGAGATAGACATTTGATTAACTAAATGATAGACTTCAATACTGAAATGAAAAAACACAAAAATATTTGTTCGTTTCGATGGTGGAAATGTTGGAAAATTACCAGAAATGATGGGGAATATCCTTTTCATACATCCCTTCATCAATCAGAAAAAAATAAATCGTTTCTGACTTTCTTTTTTTCAGGGACGTAGACCCTTAAATCTTGGACTCTTCCGTTCAAAAAAGATCTACAGAACACTCTTTTCATCGTTTTCACCTAAAAATAAAGACCTCTACATAACCGAAATCGGTCCAAGTTCTACCTGCTTTATTTGCTCCAAAATCGTTAAAATTCTTCTGGAATCCGAAAAATATCGTCGCAATCCACCTCAAAACGCTCCATCTTAAACATCCAAGACGATATAGCCCCATTTAATAGGTTTTTCATTCATTTTCCCGTCACTCGTTTGTCATTTCAGAAATATAGAATGTGTGGGTCCAGTGGGAATTCGTTAAGGTTGTCAGTTGCGAATAAGAAAAAATCTTCTCGAAATAATTCTCCGAATTTTACCATTTGATGATTGTGACAGGACACCATGGGAAATTGGACACAATTTAAGTAGAAAAGATTTCAATTGACAAAGTTATTCATGCTTGGAGCTAGATATCCTCATAAAGAAAAAGGTTATTCCGAAAGTACTATTATTAGATCGTTCAGGACATCAATTGGATCAAATTCTGAAGATTTTATAAATTTTAGGCGACTTAAATCAATGGGAGGACGACTTGGAATTCTATCAGAGATTCCGTCTAACCAATCCAACAGTTCCATTTACAAAAGTTAGAACAAAACTCAACTCCACTTGATGAAACCAAATAAATGTTACTAAAAGGTTAATCCGTGCTTTTCAGATAAACGTCACCTTTTCCGTTTTGAAAGAGTAATAAAAGATCTTTTGAAGAATGAACGAAAGGGTGTTTTTGGAGCCAGGGAGCTTAATAGGTATTATTATGATGGTGCTCTGTTCATCGCGTTGTTCAGCATCATCCATGGGAATTGCTGCTCCTAGATTTCAAAATATTCCTCCAGCATTCGCTCCATCCCACCGTTCCCCGACAAGGTGTCCTCTTCCATAACTAATCGAGAAAATCTTTCATTCGCCCAACGCCCTTCCTTTAAATTATAACCGAAATAAATGGGATAACTTCGGGCATTCGGCGTCGGCAAAGAAGAACTCCGCACCTCTAATTCAACGATCTAATACGACGCTAGCGACATCTGTGCATCTTAATTCGAAAAGAAACATTAACGGCCCATCCAGCCGAGCCGGGTAGATATTGTTCTTCGGTGTGGCGATGATCCGGCTGATATATATCCGGTGGCAATTTAAAGTTGTTGCAATTCGACGTTATTTATGCGCCACATGTTTCATCCGCGACGTTCGCGGGGTATCTCGTCGAGGGGGGGAGGTTGTTCTTATTTTGGAAATTTGTTTGTCTTGCAGCCTTCGTAGGAAGTTGAGGAGAGGTGGATTCATGATCCACGGTATCTAATACACCTAAAATTCTATGTTGTGTAGGGATCCACATCTCACTAGCTTCCTCGTTTCTCCTGTAGATGGCGCGCACTCATATTCCATCTGAGGAGGACCGCCCCATCGGATATAAGTAGTGTATCCCGCACCACATCTACGCAAACAACGGAATCAGTACAGCAATAACAGGCGAAGAAAAAAGCAGAAATGTTTGCGAACAAGAGAAATAACGAAGCCAAATTCAAGAGAGAAGTGAAAATAGAAGGCAGAAATGAAAAAACAGACGACACAGAAATTGAAGCAATAGTAGTGACCAAGGAAGAAATTCAAGAAATCCTGAAAAGCCTCAAGAAGAGAAAGAAATTTTATTTGTTCCTCATTTGTAAACGTCGGTTTCCCAAAACACAATATTAATCAAGAAAGTTTATTTTATCAAGTCACTAACTTGTAAAACTGACAGTTAACTTGCAAAATTTTTACAAGTTAGTAGTATTATTTACATTAGAAAATTTTGTTTTATCGTCATATATGTTGAAAATCATGGTACAATTGTTATTTCCAGTAACACAGATTTTTGATGATGAAAGAGTTGATACTCATGATGATGAACCATCTGTTGACTCAGAAACTGCTGAACTCGAGGACTGCAGAACATTTGTACACTCCTTACTACCAAATAATTTGCTAGACATTTCGATTTTTTTGTTGACCAAATCATCGACACAACTCATCACAATTTCGGTGCTCTTCCACCCTCCTGCACGCTTTAGTGCTAAAATATCTCCACCCGAATCCGCAACCATAGTGGCTCCAGTTCTGCGAAAAGAGTGGCCGGTGTATAACTCTGGGTCTTTTAAACCTAAATATTTCGCTATTTGCTTTGGGACACTACCAATAGTGTGCTGGCCAGCATTAAGGGAAATGCTTTTTCCACGTCGGTATGTCAAAAAAAATCTTAGGCATTCTGTTCCAGGAGGCCGAAGATTTACATATTTTCTGTATAACATGCAGGGCTTGAAGCTGCAGCCATCATCGGTTATGGTGAATCTTCTTGTTGTTAAATTTTTTGTTTGCCGCAATGTCACAATAACGTATTTTTCCATATCTTCTACATCGTTCATGTTTCAGGAGAGAATTTCGTCACATCGACAACATCCAAAAATCCCAAATATTGTTACAATTTTCGCCAGCAGCCACTGGTCATCAGGAGCATGTAAAAGAAATTGTTCAGCCTCTTCTTTACTTAATGCCTTTTTTGGCGTATAACGCTCATTTTTTCGTTTCAGAAACGCTATTACCTTTTGAAATCTGCAAACGACAACTAAACGTCATATTTTTCAACAAATTTTTTAAGGAAAACAAACCTGCGAACAGGGGCATTTTCTTTCATTTCCAAGCAGCTTTTCAGCATAGACCATTTGGCCCATAAAGTATTAGGGCTGAATCTAGCTGATAGTTGATTCAAGTAGACCAACAAAACATCTTCAGTTACCCCAATCACACTATTTTTTTTTGTCGTACTCTCGCTCGTACCTTGAAGCTGATTTTGCTGGTAATAAACTTGAAGCTACACTGCTGGCTGCCTCAATAATTTCTTTGGTACATTCATTTTCGCTTTCGCCAAAACAAATGTAAAGAAAAATAAACAGACATGTTCATGGCAACGCTTCCATAGCTTACGACATTTTTTGCGACAAATTATTGATATTTTTTTGGAATTTATCTAACCTTTTTACAAATGAGAAACAAATAAAATATAAAACAATACACGCAAGGTAACGGATTTTACTGGCTCAAGGAGGTAACTATATCCTCCATTCGCCAGTAAAACCCTCTTACCTTGCTAGTAATGTTATATACTATATCAGACGAAGCACAAGAGAAAATTACTGAGATAGCCCGAGCAATACTGAAAACAGGACACTACCCAGATAGATGGAAAATAGCGAACACCATTGTCGTTTGGAAGAAACGACAGGACAAAAAGGACCCGACAAACTACACACCAATAAGTCTTCTATCGACTCTATCTACGTCTGACCTTCTATAAGTTGAAGACATAGAAGTAAACCGATCTCAAGAAAGAAGAATCGAAGCAGGCGTACCGCAAGGTTCTATCATAGGATCCCTACTTTTCAATATTTTCATGGCAGATATACCCGAGATTGAATTTGGCAAAGTAGCACAGCAGACGACACGGCAAAGGAAAAGCTTGACAATGAGGATACAAAAGGACATAAACCGCTTGAGTGATTACTTCAAAAAATGGAGAATCGAGATTAACTAGTACTCTCTCGACTCTTCCACCCGACAGAGCGCCTGCGTGCAATAGTTCTCACGTTCTGGAGTTTTCCATTTCTAGACGCATCCAGGCTTTACGAGAAAGGAATCGGCGCGATATACATATATACTGGGCACATTGGCGAAGGGGGATTATTCTTATTGAGAGCCAAGCAACGAGTGGAAATAAATTGTACAGGTTTTGCTTGAATTAGTTCCTTAGTTGTTGATGAGAAATGTTACAATGAGTGTAAATAAATAGTTTATTTATCTTGGACGTTTTAATAATTGAGAAAACGTTAGACTATCTATTTCGGCGAGAACAGATGGAACAAAGAACATCCACTCCGAAAACTCACAGATGAACATCTGTAAATGTTGAATCTTCTCCACAGTTGCCCGATGGTCCAGTAAACGAGTTCCTGTACACAAACCGACTTCACCTAACTTCACTTCCGAAATTTCCTAGTTTTCCATCTTCTCCCCCGTTCCATTTCCGGTTTATCACCGGATCCGAAGCGCCGGATGAGTTATCCGTTCTTCTTGAATAATTTATCGAAAATCGTGTAATAAAGTAAGCCATCAGAGGTGTGGGTCGAGGGGGTGGTGATACATATTAAAGCGAGAGACCGGCTCGGATGAGCTCCGTAGCCAGTAGCGCGCAGAGAAGGCCGCAAAAGCCCATATCTTATCATCAGAGCCGGCCGTGGGCTCATTGTTTATTCATTAATTAATCTATATCTCGTCGGGTTCACGCCCCGGACCTGATTTTCGGCTGATGGCGAGCTCGTTTCCTGCCTTGGAGCAGAGCCGATTCTTCGAGATTGACTCGATGAAGCGATAAATCAGGGAAACCCCCATAGGCTTGAGACTAGGGATCGCATCGCCAAAGATGTTACCGACAGAAAGCTCTATTCCGTATAAATTTGGAGGATTTCATGCTCCATGGTTATTGGAGAAGTATTATATCGGGTCCAAACCCTGGGAAGGTGTAGGAGCAGAAATAAAAATGACCAAGCCAAAGACGAAAGTCTCACTGAGCTTAGTGAAACATGTGAGGATTTTCCAATAAGAAATTACAGCAATATATCACTTCACTGAAGAACTAAAGAAAAAAAGCATCCTCATATCTTCATCACCACGGGCAGCTAGACCACACTGAGGTCCCTGGAATCAAACTGCCAATGATCTTTGCCTACCTGGGAGTGCCGTAACACCATAAAGCAATTGACCAGAAGCAATAAAGAGAGTCTACTATGGATGCCAGGGCATTGTGGTGTTAAAGGCAATGAAAGAGACGATGAGCTTGCAAAGAGTGCATCAAGGTTAAAACCTGCTGGTCCTGAGCCTTTTGTGTGGGCTTGGAAAAGACCAATATAAGGCAGTGGTCCACCAATGGCAGTTGGACAACAGAATAACTCTCTGGAGAAACACTTGTGGACCTTCTCAGTCCGAGAAATTCGTGATGATTTCACTTCAACTGTCACGAGCTGAGTTTCGGGTGATGGTAGGTCTACTCTGACGGGTCTAAAAACCATTCATATGGGGAAACTGTTCCTGGATTCTCACGAGGTAACGTCCAAGGCTTCTAAGGATGTTCTCGGTCTTATCAACACCATAGACGACCTCCTTGGGTTTCAATGAATGAATAGGGTCGAGAAAAAAAGATCTACATGGTTCCAGGAAGGCTAACCGAGCCATAACGACCCTGGTTCAAATAATACTCCTTATGTGGCTATAAGAGCAACCAAATCCAAGTAGGTCAACTTCAAACTTGTCTGGGGGGATGAGAAACCCCTTAGTTGGGCAGTCAAGACAGACTGGACTGTCTATACTCTACAGTCTGAGTACACAGAATACAAGAGCTATGAGAAGGCTGATTCACTAGATCCAGAAGGACAACGATGTGCTCGATTTGATCCTGAACCTTTCGAGAGCTACACGAAAAACATGTAACACTATTAGATGAAATGGCAATATCAAAATTGGTGGAACAAGGCGTCAAAAATGAGACGAAAGTGTTACTGGGGCCTCTCTACCGAACACGTTTGATGATGTGGAGCAGGTCATATGAAAAACGCACCTACTATTTGTTCAAATACGATAAAATGCTGTTGCATGATTCGACAGGTACCAGAATCTATCTCGTGTAGGAGTTTTATGGTCTCCACTCACGAGGCAACGGAACCGGACACAAGCGGAAAAGATAATAAAGGGCCATAAAATCCGGCGCGTGCCATTGCAGATGCTATCAGTTCCCATGAAGAACATCGGAATTTTTGCAGTTGTGTCAGTCACTTCTACGAAAATTTCCGTAGAATTAGGGAATTCAGAAAGTTTCAACGGCATCTCCGATTTTGTTGAATATTATTGCACCAGGTAGTTGAATTCTTATCAGTTTTGCCAAATTGGTTATGCTGGCATTAGATCATCAGATGTCATAAAAAAAAATCTGTTTACAATTCGCACCCTTTGTACCTTGACTGGTGGTGCTTGTACAGGTAGGTATGCTATTTTCACTCTTATTATTATGAGAAGACGGTCGAATTTGGGTAATCGAGATTTTTTTGTGTTTGCATCTGTGATTTCCGCTAAGAATTATCTATTCATTTTATACTCAGTCTTTCTCCAGCCTCCTTACTGATAGCTTCCTCATTTTCTGTTGAAATTCATTGTGGTGTGTGACATTTTTATTCAATTTAAAAGGTATGTTTGACTTCCCGTTATTGGTTTCTTTCATAATTTTACCTTACAAATTTTTTCAGCTCATTTTTAAGTTACGCGTGTGGCAGCACTGGGCAGTCGATTCCAGAACATCTTCTAGTTGAAATTCAGAAGCAACTTTGCGCAAAATGAAAGAATTTTTAACAGGATTCATAGAATTGTACAGGCAGAAAACCTGCCCAGCACAGGATATTCCAACAGATATATTAAATATAAGGCCTATGAGTGGCAACGCTGGCAAATTCTAGCAACATAATCCGTCTACCTCTTGTCAAAACCCAAGCGGCACATTTTATTGGCCATGATTTATTGCAGATCGGGATACAATGTTTCCGATTCGGTGTCCCCCGTGGATGGGCACTATTAGATCTTGGGCGTCCACTTCTCGGTCTTCGGTCACGTTTCTAGTTTCTTCGAACAGTCCCAACATTAGTTTATGTTTCCTACAATTATGAACTCATTCTCAACATTTTTCTTCCCATCAATCTATCCAGCTTACCTTCTTCCCGTTTCGCCCGGTACGTCGTTGGGAAAGCCACGATGCGGTCTAATCTTAGCGCGCCCGCTGCGATAAAATTTGAATTTATTGAGTGTCGAAGGCGTCCCTCACCGCATCCACCTCTCGCCCGTTCCGGATGATCCCGAGGGAAATACGGGTGTACATAAAGTTGAATTATTAGCGAACAGATATTTGTCTTAATTCCGAGGTGGCGCGAGGGGGTGGCGTAGATCGATAGGGGCTGAAACGGATTATGATTTTAGGTGAACGCTGAAGGATCGGTAGATGAGTTCTCTGTTGAAATTTAGGTACATACACACATCGTCAAAAGTCTTGGCCCGTCTGAGGTTTCTTAAGAAATAAACAATCTATGTTCTGGGAATGAGATGAATATTTTCCTCTATTTCAACTGCCATATATTTGAAAGGAAATCTTTGTTTGTTACTCTTACGGTGGATTTCACAAAGCGTAATCACCGGTGATCAGAGGTTGATCTAGAATCAACTCGATTTGACTGTTGAAAAATCAGAGAATCAAGCCGTTGATCTCCGATCACCGGTGATTACAAATTGAATGGATTTGTTTGGGGGACTTCCTAAGAGGGGCGCTTTAACCCCTCAGAATTGAATGGGGGGGTTGAGTAATGCTTCTTTTGGAAGGTCTTGGAAGCCGGTGTATGAAAAACATAATTTTGATGAACAGTTTTCGCCAAAAACCCTCTGGACTTCTTCTTGTGGGGACATCTTAAGCCCAAGTTTTTTTGACTCAGCCTGAAAATTTGGACGAACTACGCCAAATAATTGTAAATGAGTGTCATCAAATAATTCCAATCATGCTGAACCATGTTAGAGACGGTTGGTTTTCAGTCAAGATTGTATTATTGTCATAGAAATCATAATATATATACTTACTCTAGAATGCTAATTCCTTCTAGTTCCGCAGCGAAAAACGTGCCGCATAGGCAACTGATTCACAATGTGCGCATGCTCACCATTAGGACATTTCACGTAGAACGATGCCAAGTCCCGAAATATTTTATCGGTCCTATTTTAAGTTCAATATAATTAAACAATAAAAATATTCCATTGAGTAACAAACTTATTTTATAGCTCATGCGCGATTTCCTACGACTATTAGACACATAATATCATAAATGAATTGCAATATTTGTGGAATTGGTGAGAAAATTAGCGCAGTAATCTAGCAGGTTTTACTTAATAGATACAGACCGTGCAACACCGCTTTTTCTTTCTCATGGCAAATGACTTTGAAATGACCTTAGTGAAAGTCTAGGCAGGAACGGGTCAGTTTCAGTCTGCAGCCACAGTTTAGTTTACTGCATAGACAAACTAGTTTACTGGTGCTTAACTGTTATTTTCGTGTTTGACATTCTTCGTGTGCATTTTGCTTTTGTTGTGTGTTGTGTTCGATTCGGATTTTTTCGTATCCGATAAACAATGAACTGTATAGTGTTGTGGTGTCCTTGTCTTGACCTGTTCATTTCCCACTTAAGTATGTGAACTGTTAAAAATTTATGATTTACGCTTTGCTTTTCATTCGATTGACACATATCTATCCACTCGCACCATGAGATTGGTTCTTTATATAGCAAAAGAACGCAATTCATTATGAAAAATCATGAAATCTTGTGAGTAAACCATCTTTTAATGGATAATTCGAACTCGGAAATAAAATATGTTGAAGTAAAACTTTGCAGTTTCATTCAGATAACAGATTGATTTTGGAATATACTCCAAAAGACGAATGACTTGAAGAATGAATGTAGGTATCAGAATTCACTCATGAAACGATGCAGAGTAACGCATTGGCAATACATTTTCATGTTTCCACTTTTTTCAGGAACACCGAAGAATAGAACTGTCCTTAAGGTATATATTAGTATATTTTGCTCATTTGATTTTTTCTCTGTACTTTACCAAAAGATTCGTTGTTTGTTAACCAAAATTTGTCTTCCTTGATCCTTGAATTCATTTTTATACCAAAACCGGGTTTTTTCAACGCCTAAAGAGGTTTTGGACTAATGAAAGATTTTCAGCTCATCTTCCAGTCGCTGATGATTCCAAATTTACCATTCAAATAGCTGTTGAAAATTATCAATATGTTCAAAACAACTAGTGTCGAATACTAATTATGAATTGAATTCAACTGCAACAATGACAGCATAAAATTTTATTGAAGCCGACCCTGTTCAGAAACAACCTGATGGCACGCATGCGCATTATGGACCACACTGAAATTTTTACAACACTTCGGTCCAACTGATTTAGCATTCTAGAATAAGTATTTATATTATGATTTCTATGATTTTTGTATGAAAGTCAATGGAGGACATTTTGAGCATTTGATTATTTTAAAAACGCCCCCTCTTCTAGGGTTGCTCGTTCAAAAAAAAAAAATCATTCGACGTGTTTCGGCAAATTTTTCCAATCACTATGGAATGAGAAATATATGGGGTGGCTCGTCTGAGATAAAACACTATGTATACAATGATCAAAAACGTAGAGCGAGAGTGTTTTAGTCAATATTTTCAAATATTTGTGGTGATGCCCTCCCTTGTACGGACGCCTCCGTTAGGCGGACACTTTTTCGGCTGAGATGACGAGTGTTCTTGCTTTGAGGAACAAACGTCTTATTGGTTTCTTTTTTGTTCGTTCCCCTTCAGGAAATGGCTTCAAAAACCATCATTTCATTTTCGTAGTTGTTTGGAGCGACACGGTATTCTTTATGAAAAAACAATAATTGTGAAACATCAACGGTATGTCCAGTATCGAAACGAAAAAAATCCCATCTCACCAACTCTCCACCGACCAGCCCCCCCAAAAAGCAACGTCGCCAGAAAAACCCATCAATACCGCAAGCAGATAATTCACCGTCTCCAAACAAACCGAAAACCCACCCGCCCCCCAACCCTTTCGCGTCATAAACGTCGAACTGCCAGCGACGATTACACGATTAATTCGCTCGGTATCGCGACCAAACGGCCGTGCCCGTCCGCAAACATCGAGAAAAAACGATCGGCCCCATTAATCCGACGATTTTTCGCAATCGAACGACGTCCCGAATACGTGCCGGATCGCCGATCGCGCGAAAACGGACGTCGCTTTTTTATCAGGACCGGGTCAGGCGGCTCGGACGCTGAGTCGGCGGCAGATCCGATCGGTATCCGAATGCGGCCGTCTTTGAGTTATGATGTTTGGGCGAGTCGGTTCGCGCGCGATCGGGCGATAAGAGGCGAACTCGCGGAGCGTTAACGGGCGATCGTTTCGGGGTTGGGGTGGGAGTGAACGACGGCGACTGCAAGGATAAAGAGAACATTGTGTGAACCGCCATCCTTATATGGGTTGAGCATATGAGGATATAGAATCGACTGGATTCAAACCATTCAATTCGTTTCACTTTTATTCTGATTCACAATAAGTGTTCTGCTGAAATGGAATTCCTCTTCCAGGAATCCGCCATTTTAATATATCTTTAAGACGCTTCCTTTGTTCTCTGGTATTCTTTCTACATTAAAATAACTCTGTCTCTATTCACATGATGAGGGCTTGTTCTATTTTATTATTGCATTGCTATTGGATATTGTGGACTTCGTAAGTCTTCTTCTTCTTCTTCATCGTAAGTTAGGACTAGTCCTGTGTTTTCATCAATGGTTTTCTAGCTGCTGCTGGGATGACGAAGACCAGCTTTCATACCATCTTGTAGGTGGTCGTCCTGGTGGTCGGGATGTATTTGGTTTTTCTTCCTTTGCGATCTTTGCCAAGCGGTCATCCGACATTCTGTCCACATGGTTTCTAAATGCTCTTCGCCGTTTTCTTGCCCATCTCACCACATCCTGGATGTCACATATCTCTCTAATTTCTTCGTTTCTTTTGCGGTCAAGTAATGTGTATCCCGCTATAGATCTCAGCGCTCGCATCTCAGTTGTTCTTAGAAGACGCTTAGTTAGAGTGTTCTCTGCTCTGGTTTCTATCGCGTATGTCATCACCGGTCTCACACAGGTCTTATATATTCTGACTTTGCTCCTGGTGCTCATATATTTATTCCGCCAGAATACATCTCGCAAGTACCCCGATATTAATGATGCCTTCGTTGTTTGAGCTTTCACTTCGTTCTTCAAATTCCTATTACTTGTTATATTCGCGCCTAGATATTTGAACGACATCACTTGTTCTACACTATGATCGTATATCGCGAGTTCACATCTTCTTGGTTCTTTGGATACTGTAAAAGATCTTGTTTTCTTCACAGATATCTGCATGTTGAAAGCTTCGGCTATTTGTTGGAACTTATACAGGAGCTTTTGCAAATTATCTTCGTCTTCTGATATGATCACTGCGTCATCGGCATAACATACGATTTTTATTTCTTTGTTTCCCATTCGGTATCCCCTTCCAGCCTTCTTCCCTTCGTTTATTATCTCATCCATTATGATGCTGAACAAGATTGGGCTGAGGCTGTCTCCCTGTCTGATTTCGGCTGTAACAGGAATTCTATTACTCAATTCATTCTCAATTCTCATATATGTATAATTATCGGTGTTCAGGTTCTCGATTACTTCTATTATGTTGGGGTGAATCTTTCTTTTCTTCAGTAACCTTTTTACATCTCGCACAGTTAACTATTCAATCGACATGATGGGATCGGCATTGAAGTTGTTGCTTTCAAAATAATATTTTACGAACAATGATCAATGGTTTGGAGGCCTTGGATAAACTGTTTATATCGTCTGTACCAGGGAAAACATCCCCCCACGTAGTGGTTTGGAGACTTCCCCTGAGAGGTCTTTAAACGAATGTTCTCAGAAACCAAGCCTCGCCTCACGAGCCTCGGCGGACCAGATAAGTAAGGAGTGCAATGATGATTCCAACGTTCATCAGTCAACAGGAAATATGGGGAGTTTATTGTCACTTCCAAACCATCGCGCGACTAATCTATATAGATGTTGGTTACACCATTTATAACTAGAGATCGGATGGACTGTTTGTTATGAAACTTCATTTATGAAATCGTCTACGGTCTGGTTATTATAAAATACAATAAAAATTCGAAAAAATTGATGAAAGTTTTACTTATGCAGGAAATGCTTTTCCTTCTTTTGAATAAGGCCACTAGGTGTCGCTACCGTTGATGCGTAGTCGTACAGTGAATAGATAAGTCACTGTACGTAGTCGTAGGTTGATATTACCGCTGTAAAATGGCGATATGTGATTCGCATAGAACTCATGGTAACATGGAAGTCTATTGCCAGAACAAAAAGCGGGCAAAAATCTCAAGTTGGTGGAACAGTGAATTTTTACCGAAAGATTAAGTATCTGATTTTGACGATCAGTTTCAAACGTGAGTTGGCTATCTTCATCTTTTTTCTCTATTTTTGAAATGCTTACAAATTTCTGTTTGGGTAATAGTTATATTTGCGGAAATAACTGACTCCAAAATTGCCCATAATTAGTAATTGACATGTTATATTAGTGTTTCTGTTCGCACAGAGACAGTATTGTAAGCGTCAATAATCTTGAAACGTTTGCTCATCGGGCTTTCACTTATGATATACAATATTGTTTCATGGGTTGCCTAATCTGATCTGGTCGAATGACCATCAATAAATTTGAATATGAGTTCAACACAATTCACAGTGTTGATAATTTTGCCGTGTCGATCGTACTATCTACATTTGAACATCTCGATTTGTCTTCTAACGAGCTTGATATCGTCAACTAAATTGAACAAATTGAAGAGAGATTGACAGCTCATATCCATGGAATAATGAGAATCGCGCTGCTCCACCAACTGAGATGTTTACCCATTATTTTGAGCTTAGCAGCATAGCTAAGATGTCTAAAATATTGGTGTGACCACTGATTAGATTTTGAGAATATTAGAAAAGTTTTGTTTTTGCCACTTCAGGTTGGGCTATTAACGAATGACTGATTTTTTAATTCTGGTCGATGGGCTGTGTCAATAGTCGATAGTTCTTTAAAGGAATAATTTTTGTTCATATTCTTGACATTTTGATTCATATTAGAGGAAAGGTATAATATGGATTATACTCCTGCTATTCACAGTCACATGAGGTACTGCAAAAAGAGAACTGTACAACAATCAAAAACAAAAAGTTATATGTTCAACAATTAGGTACTGCTTAAATAAAGAGAATTCTTTCCATGTGAATTACAAAATTATTAAAATTTTGTATATTTTGAACCTTAATTTTGCCTAATTTATTTCCTGCTTGAAAAAAAAAGCAATGGTAAGTTTGTACAACTTTTAAGTATAATTCAGGTGGTACAAAGTTCGCCGGACCAGCTAGTAGTTAATAATTGGAAGGAAGTGTTCTTATACTTGGAGCGGCAAGGACACTGCCTAGAAATTTCATTAATAATCAGGTGACATACTTTATATGCCTTTAACCTTAGAACAAATTTGGATGCATTAGATTCTGCCTTTTATCCCGATTGTGCCAGTAATAACCTTTCCGGGGTATAGGAAGCTCCATATTATACATACCACGGTTTCTGTCTTATTAATTATTGATCTATGGATTGTTAAAATTTCATCTGTAAAGCTGAGAGTTTTTGTTTTTGAAGAACTGATCAACTGATTGGTTCTTCTTTTTGTTTTCCCTCGTATGTGACACAAAAACTCCTCCCGCATGGACCAATAAAGGCCTGTTCCTCCTTTGTGTCCGATCAAGTGTTTTATTCCTTATTGCTAACGGGTGTTTTTTAGAGGAATAAAACTTCAAGTTGGCAACACTACTTCAACTGGCGAATCGTGCACAGGAATGGGATATGTGTCCATCCACTTTATGGTGGTGATTTCGCAACTGGGTTTGAGGGCTTACCAATTCCAACTCGTGCAAGAGTTGAAGCCACAGGATCACCAAGCAAGGCGTAGATTCGGTGAATGGTCCCAAATTTCCTGAGCGAATTTTGTTTAGCCTTGAAGCTCACTTTTGGTTGAATGAATACGTCAATAAACAATACTGCCTTATTTGGAGTGATGATAGTCCTCGATTGTGCGTCGAGACACCTTTACATCCACAAAAACTGTCTGTTTTGAGTGCTTTATGGGTTGGTGCAAAAATTAGTCCGTACTTCTTCAAGAACGATGCTGGTCAGAAGGTAACAGTCAATAGTGACCGCTATAGAGCTATGTTTACTGACTACGTCCTAGTAAATCTAGTACTCCATGTAGCTCGAAAAGGAAACGTTTGCGGTTCCATGTTTATGGGACTTTTTCTTCTTGCAACTAAGCAGGGAATCGCTCATCTTCGTTTGTACCTCTAATTTACGAACACCCTGTATATGTCATGCAATCTAGTAGATATCTCGCTAATGAACTAGAATAATGACGGAAACCCCATCAAGCCAGATCACATCGGTTCTCCAACTTTCCATCTACGACGTAATCAGTTTATGGACATGTTTACCGCCCATTCGACCCAGTCATCTGACTCCCGCAATCACAACTTAGTTACGACCGATAAACCCCGGATCCCCGCGCTAAAATCGACGGAATACCTGAAAAATTCATAGGCCTTACATTTTTTTATCGATGTCGAATATGCCGCGACCGCCGTTCGATGCGTTCTCCCGTATTTTTACGAGCGGTTACACGAAAAAAAACAACAGTCGTTAGTCGAGAGTTATCAAAAATTCAACTCAATCCAACAAAAGGCGTTAAACGAACATTTAACGGGTCCAATCCGGAAGTTGGCAACGTAAAATTGCCCAATAAACCCACCTGGACGGCGGGCGATACCTCCTAACCCGGGGATGGCCGTTGGCGTCAATTTGGCACTCGGCTACTAGACTACACGCGAAGGAAGTGAACGATGAGGTACCAGTGTCGGACTGGCCCACCTAGATGGCCTCTCTGAAAAAATTATGGGCTTCTTCGCATACCAACAACATAAAAGTCATCAAACGTGTCGACAATAACAGCCGACAGATGTAATTATTACTGCAAGTTCAGTTGGAAGCAAGTGCTGGCTCTACATTCATGGCGCGAACAACCGCGAACGCCGCGAACTTGAGTGTGGATGGTTTCTTGGTGTCGCGTTCGCGCTTCGCAATATTGACAAAAATTCAATTTCACAGGTGAAAATCTGAACTATGCTAGTTAGGGCTCTGGAATATTTTTATTGAATTCAGCGACCTCGAAAACCCATATTTTGATACCAAAATGTAGGCCTCATAAAATAAAAAAAATTCTGTTTCAATCAATTCGATTTTTCATTTTCGAGTTTTGTTCACAAGCTCAGAACATTCGCGGTATAGGGGTTATCGATCCGCAAATGCCCTCTTTTGGAAGATTCGAATGGCTCGAATTACCTTTTCAATAATTCCTGACGTTAAAACCTTCCGGATATACTTTTTTATTGCCAAATATGGTGTTTTTAGGTCTTACCCTTTAGTCATTTTCGACAAGATAAGGAGTGCGGGAGCTATGATGACTTGAAATTTGAGATTTTTCGGAAAATGCCATTTGACCGGTGAAAATCTAAACGATGATAGATAGCGATTTGAATTGTTCTTTATTGAATTCAGCGTCCTCGAAAACCTATATTTTGACACCAATCTTGTCCATATGGTCCCTCTAAGAACGGAATTATTCATGTTTTATTTTTTCCAAAATTCATTTACGAGTTTTGTTCAGAAGCTTAGAGCACGCAAAGTATGGGTGATACAGCCAATAGGAATTCTGCATGGTTCGAGTGGGAAGTTGGTCGTCAAGATTGAAAAACTACTTTGGATCTGCCAAGGGTTTCTTGTTGATGACAAATATGAGGTTTTTGGGGGGTCTTACCCCTTTGTTATTTTTCACCCAAAAAGTTGGGATTTTCGATATCGATTTTATTGTGCTCAGAGATACTCTGGGCAATGCTGATCACAAATATACAAAAAAATCGTCGATTGGATAAGGAGTGCGGGAGCTATGACGATTTGAAATTTGAGATTTTTCAAAAAATTTCATTTGACAGGTGAAAATCTAAACGATGATAGATAGTGACTTGAATTATTCTTTATTGAATTCAGCGTCCTTGAAACCCTATATTTTGACACTAAACTTGTCCATATGTTCCCTCTAAGACCACAATTATTCATGAATATTTGATGGATTCAGTCTTTACTTGATGGAAATTCATGTTCAATAACAGGTAAATAAAATTCAATTTCCACAAACAATATTTAATTTTGAACAACGATCGTTTCGCCTCACTGAGGCTTCGTCAGGTTCTACATTTGAACTAATTGGGTGGTATAATAACAGGCCATTATATAGGATATACAGGTATACATGGGGTTGTTTAGATGGTATTCACAAGTTACAAGAAGAAGTACCGACAGGGGCAATAAAAGTTATTGAGTTTTGCCGCTGGTTTTTCCAATCTACGTGAAGATATTCAACAACGGCGATCTATTAACATCCGTTTGGTCATTTAACAAAATTTTTTGAGAATTATATCTGTTAATTTCAAGTGATTCTAATAGTGTTAATCTTGATCCTTTACTCTCGATATGGATAATTTCGTAATTGTGGTTGAAATTATGACCAAATTCTCTTAAATGGTCGGCGTATGTTGAATGTGGACTATTTGATGTATAACTCTTCTGGTGTTCATGGATCCGTTTTTTAAATGATCTGCCGGTTTGACCAATGTAGACCAATGGGCAATCATCACAAGTAAGCTTGTAGACACCCGATTTATCATCTTTGTTTGATTTATCTTTGTTATTTTTAATGTATTTATCTAAGTTGTTAGAGGTTCTGAAAGCTGAAGTATAATTGAAATTGTCTCTAAAATAATTGGCAATATTTTCAGATAATCTCTATATGTGATTCGGATATATTTTTGTTCTGAAACAGAACAAAATAGCATTAACCTATGTTTATCCAATCATAAAAGACCCCAACCCACAAAAATATATCCGAATCACATATATTAATAGATTATCTGAAAATATTGCCAATTATTTTAGAGACAATTTCAATTATACTTCAGCTTTCAGAACCTCTAACAACTTAGATAAATACATTAAAAATAACAAAGATAAATCAAACAAAGATGATAAATCGGGTGTCTACAAGCTTACTTGTGATGATTGCCCATTGGTCTACATTGGTCAAACCGGCAGATCATTTAAAAAACGGATCCATGAACACCAGAAGAGTTATACATCAAATAGTCCACATTCAACATACGCCGACCATTTAAGAGAATTTGGTCATAATTTCAACCACAATTACGAAATTATCCATATCGAGAGTAAAGGATCAAGATTAACACTATTAGAATCACTTGAAATTAACAGATATAATTCTCAAAAAATTTTGTTAAATGACCAAACGGATGTTAATAGATCGCCGTTGTTGAATATCTTCACGTAGATTGGAAAAACCAGCGGCAAAACTCAATAACTTCTATTGCCCCTGTCGGTACTTCTTCTTGTAACTTGTGAATACCATCTAAACAACCCCATGTATACCTGTATATCCTATATAATGGCCTGTTATTATACCACCCAATTAGTTCAAATGTAGAACCTGACGAAGCCTCAGTGAGGCGAAACGATCGTTGTTCAAAATTAAATATTGTTTGTGGAAATTGAATTTTATTTACCTGTTATTAATTATTCATGATTTATTTTTTCCAAAATTTATTTTCGAGTTTTGTTCAGAAGCTCAGAGCACTCGAAGTATGGGTGATACTGATCATTCAAATGGGAATTCTGCATGGTTCGAGTCGGAGGTTGTTCGTCAAGGTTAAAAAACTACTTTGGATCTGCCAGGGGTTTCTTGGTGATGACAAATATGAGGTTTTTGGGGCGTCTTACCCCTTTGTCATTTTCAACCCAAAAAATTGGGATTTTCTATATCGATTTTATTATGCTCAGAGATACTCTGGGCAATGCTGATTACCAACATACAAAAGAATCGCCGATAAGATAAGGAGTGCGGGAGCTATGACGACTTGAAATTTGAGATTTTTAAAAAAATGCCATTTGACAGGTGAAAACCTGAACGATGATAGATCGCGATTTGAATTGTTCTTTATTGAATTCAGCGTTCTCGAAAACCTATATTTTGACACCAAACTTGTCCATATGGTCCCTCTAAGAACGGAATTATTCATGTTTTATTTTTTCCATAATTCATTTGTTCAGAAGCTCAGAGCACTCAAAGTATGGGTGGTACTGATCAGCCAGATGGGAATTCTGCATGATTCGAATGGGAAGTTTATCGTCAAGATTGAAAAAACTTTGGGTCTGCAAAGGGTTCCTTGGTGATGACAAATATGGGGTTTTTGATGACAAATATGACCCCTTTGTCATTTTCACCCAAAAAGTTGGGAATTTCTATACCGATTTTATTTTGCACACAGATACTTTGAGATATGCTGATCAACAAAATATAGTCCATCCAAGAATTATTGACATCTCGGGCGGCTTTGAAAAATCGAAATTAGGTTGGTAATGCGTTCAGTGATATTTTGAGTTGTAGAATTCAGGTTGGTGTTGAAAATTACACTGACATTTTGTTCTGTCATTATTGTTTCGAATAAATTTGACGAGTGAAATAAATATCTTCAGAATCTCAGAATATCTTGAAGAGTGTACAGCTAATAATTGGAAATCCTTTCCATAGCGCATATTAGAAGAAATAAGAGAAGATTAGTCGAAATATATGGGATGCTACTGACATAAAATCTTTCATTATGAACATGATGAGGTCTGCCCAGATGAGGAAATAACAGTTGTGGTTGTTGAAACAACAGTAGGAATATTTACATTTTATATTTTACACCTTCATTGTTCACAAATATTGAAAGTTACAATGTCATACAAAATTCTTCATGTATTAAATAGATTCATTCGTAAGTTTTGTTCCTGTCTTGATATCTATTACAATTTCCCCAATCCATTCGGTTTGCAGGTAATCGTATTTGATAATTGGAAACATTTTCATGTTCAGATGGCCGTAGAAAGATATTCTACATATCTTCGAAAAAATATCATTTATTTTCAGTTTATATTTTTTTATTGCTATGATGAAAGCACAGAAAACTTTTAGTTACTTTTTTGTAACTAGAAATAAAGCTGCGACTGGACTTCCAAGGCCTGCTCTGATGCCAATAATTCTTGGATGGGCTATATATGCAAATGGTGGGTACGACAAGAGAGACGAAAGCTATGACAGTTTGAAATTTCCAATTTTGACAAAAATCAAACTTCACAGATGAAAATCTTAACTATGCTAGTTAGTACTCTGGAATATTTTTCATTGAATTCGGCCACCTCGAAAACCTTTATTTTGATAGCAATGAGCCCTTCATGAGTAAAGATTTTTTTTGTTTTATTTCGACAAAAAGGCAACTTGACAGGTGAAAATCTAAACTGTGCTGATTAGGGCTCTGGACTGTTCTTTGTTGAATTCAGCGACCTCGAAAACCTATATTTTGATACCAAAGTCAACCATAAACACATCATACCGGCGATACCCTGGCTCATCCACCATTTTGCAGCATGTTTCTTTCTTGCAACAGACGCCCCCCCACTAAGAAAAAAATTATCGACGCTCCTGATCGGTATAGATGCTATCCTGATGTATCGTTGATGGAAAATCGTCCTAGAGCCCGGACTAACCTAAGAAGAGGTCCAGAAGAGAGAAGCTGTATCTTCACCAAACTGAGAAATTCATGGGCTAAAAGACCCGCCACCAATAACGAGTATGATATACCTCCATCTGCAACGGTCCACGGGCACGGTACACCTTGCGGAACGGCGAACCGGGGCGGGGCGAGTCCCCCCCGAACTTCCTACAGCAATTAGGAACAACGTTTACTTACGATAAATTATAGAATATTTCTTCACTCCGGGAAGTTTAAATAATGCCACTCTCTCGCTGTATGGAGGAAGAGAGGACCGGTAGACAACGTCCCGCCTCTAATGTATTCCCAACAAAACTTCCCTAATATAACACCGGATTAACAGCGGTTCCAAATAATGTTTCCTGTATGTTCGGCGGGCCATTGTTGGCGGTAGAGGAGCTCTTTCGATCGGTACGACTGCTCTTCAGAAGTTTCAAATGGAGAAATCTCTCCCAGACTGATTTATGGGCTGGTATATTCAGCTAGTTGTAATAAATCGAAATATTGCAGTTAACCATTATAGACTTCTGAAATTTATATTCATAGCTCCGAAAATTACTTTGTTGCTTATCGGTATCCCACGGGATGTAGGCAAGACGATAACGATGTAAGTATGGATTTTCGGGTAAAGTTCCAAGTTTTTGGCAGAGCCCGTTAGGGCTATTTGGTTCTTCATTCGGGAACGGTAATATTCATTGGACCCAATTCGTAAACCAACCTTTTCGGTATATGAATAAGGCTCAAACAGCGTAACCCCCGTTGTGAGACTTCTGGAAAAGGTGATACAATAAAGAAGAACGCCTAATGATAAAAAGGTCATAAAGTACAGCTGCTATTATGTAAATAACTGGCACGTCGTGACTAACTCGAAAGTTGTGATTAGTTTTCGCTCGTTCCGATGCGAGTTTTGTCCGAGGGGGTGGCAGAGGTTGCGACAAAGACACTATCAAAGATGCTGATGCACCTGTCGGTACACATAATGTTCCAAAGTTTGCCACTCTGGAAGACTAGATTTTCATTAGCCGACTAATGAAAAGTGCGATGGGGGTTGGCGTTGTTCGACAGAAAACTTTGCGTAACGATCTAATTATTTTCGGATGGAGCTGAAATATATTATAATTTTTTTTTTAATGATTACAGGTTGTTAGTGGTCCCATTTCCTGTAAATCTGGTTGATAGAATACTCTATTGAATAACTTATACAGAGAGGTATGAACATATGATTATAGATTGATGAAAGTCATTCAGTGTTGATGAATAAGCTGCCAAAGTCGTTCAAACAATCGAACCGAAAAAATTGCTCAGTCAAGGAATTTCCTGAATTTCAAAAGATTCATTTTAAAGCTGCCTGTTTTTGGTGTGTATGAGAAAAAATTGCACGTGGTCAACCACTGTGATTTGACCGAAGGTAGATGCCATGTTATTTGCACATTTCTGTTCCGTAAGTAGGCATTGACGAATTATCATGGAAAGACTCAAGCCGCAACAACGTTTACAAATTGTTGAAATTCATTTTCAAAATCAGGGTTCTATTTGACAAACTTATAGAGCAATTCGTGAAATTTATGGTTTACATAATCGTCCCTCAGAGCAGCTTATTCGTCGAACTATCGATAGATTTCTGACAACATTTCCTCTACTCGATGCAACAACAACAACAAGACAAAGAACTTTTCGTCAAAAAAAGTATCGCTGCTCTTCCTAAGTGAAGATCCAGATTTGTCTATTCGTCGACGTTCACAACAAGTTGGACACTGTGCATCCACCACATGGAAACTTTTGCGTAAAGATCTTGGTCTACACCCCTACAAGATCCAACTGGTTCAGAAACTAAAGCCACTTGACCATAATAGGAGTCTTTTGTTTGCTGATTGAGCCCTAGAACAGCTTGAAGTTGATCCACTTTTTTATCGAAAAATTGTGTTTAGTGATGAAGCTCATTTCTGGTTGAACAGCTACGTAAACAATCGAAATTGCCGTATATGGAGTAAAAACAATCCTCAAGAACTTCTGCAGGTTCCATAACATTCTGAAAAATGCACAGTATGGTGTGCTTTACACGCTGGAGGCATTATCGGTCCATATTTCTTTAAAAACTATGCTGGAGCTAATGTTACAACGAATGGTGCTCGTTACAGATCGATGATCAATGATTATAAGTTTCAAAGATTGAATTGTATCGACCCAGAAGTGTTTTGGTTACAACAAGATGATGCTCCACCTCATGCTGCTACCCCAATAATTGATTTATTGAAAGAAAGATTTGGCGGTAACATTAATTCGAGAAATGGTCTGATTAATTGGCCTCCAAGGTCATGTGATAATTCCAATGGATTATTCCTCTTGGGGTTTTGTCAAGTCATTGGTTTATGATGCTATGAACCAGAAACAATAGAAGCTTCGGAAGCCAACATAACTCGAGTTATTGCTGAAATAAGGCCTGAATCACTCGAAAATTGGTCCAAAATTGGTCTGGTCAAATGCGGTTTCTCAGAGCTGGTCTTGGTGGACATATGCCGGAAATTATTTTCAAAACATAAATGTCATAAAATTATATGTCAAATAAAAAAGAAAATTGTCTTCAATCATAATTTAATAGCTCTATTTATGTAACAAGTACATAAATAAGGTCTTTATGGACGAGTCCAAAAGTTTATGACAGAGCGAGCAAAACGATCGAGGCCAATAATTTGGGCGAGTCCATAAGCCTAATTATGTACGAGTTGCATACAAAGCTTTATGTTTGACTGCAATGCAGAAATTTTATTTTCTGAAATGGCAAATTATATATTCGTCGCTTTATTTTAAGAAAACATTAAGTGTGCTTTTGCTTTTCTTACCTCTTACCAAAATCGAGAGAAGACTGTGCCAGTTGAATCCAATAAAGTGGTGTCCAATAAAGTGTTGTCCAATAAAGTGGTGTCCAATAAAGTAGTCAATTATGGACGCTAAACGAATTCATGAATCAAGTGTTTATGAAGCAGTCGAACATAATAGCTATTTATGTAACAAGTACATAAATTAGGTCTTTATGGACGAGTCCTATGTTTATGGCAGAGCGAGCAAAGCGAGCGAGGCCAATAATTTGGGCAAGTCCATAAGCCTAATTATGTACGAGTTGCATACAAAGCTTTATGTTTGACTACAATGCAGACATTTTATTTTCTGAAATGGCAATTAATATATTCGTCGCTTTATTTCAAGAAAAACATTGAGTGTGCTTTTGCTTATCTTACCTTAGTAACCATCAGCGACCTTAGCAACCTCACTGAACAACGTTAATTGTTTACTTCGTTAATTCTGTGACAAACGTCATAATAATCCCAAAAATGGATAGTTCGGGAGTGAAAAGCGTAAAAAATTTAGCCGCAAGTGCCAAAGACTCTCTCCTATCCACTAAAAGTGCTTATGAAAATTTGTATGCGGGCTATAACAAGTGGTGTGAAACGAAGAAAATTGCAAAATCGAGAGAAGACTGTGACAGTTGAGTCCAATAAAGTGGTGTCCAATAAAGTGGTGTCCAATAAAGTAGTCAATTATGGACGCTAAACGAATTCACGAATCAGGTGTTTATGAAGCGGTCGAACATAAAGAATATTATAGCGTGGCAGGTATTCAAATGTCTTCTGTAGGCTTATCCCTTGAGAATTTTGAAAAGTAGGGAAATCCACTGTTCTTTTATGAGTTTTTCGGTCATGGCCAACCGGGATACGTTATAAAAGTGATTAGAGTATAGTTATACGTTTCGAATAAACTTTTTTGATGTCACCATCACAAGTTTTTCATATAGAATTTCGTTATGGTACTTTGTACCGCCTTGGCGATTCAAGACACTTGGTTTCGGAAAATTAGACATTATGTTTTAGCTGAAAAAAGGCTTCTTATCTATTTTATCCTTCCTAAAATCAACCATTTCGAACGCAGAATCCACCACGTGTGCCCCTAAGAACTCGCAACTAAGCAAGCTGCCACCCCCAAAACTCCCCGTCCATTACTACAAACAATTCCAACAAAGGTAATAAACCCTCCGGATCGTAAAGACCGACCTGCGGGGAGAAAGTGACGACGCCGCCACCACCACCCCCTCTCGAAATTCCGCAAAACCGCCACGTCCGCGTTATTATCAAACGTGGAACGATATCCGCGGATTTGGAGGACGGTCCTCGCGGGTGGCGGGGACCGAAACGGCCCAAGTTGCGGGCGCGGATTAAAAGTACGCCGTTCGAAAGGGCAATTATCGAGATTATAATATTGTTTTAATGTACACCGTCGCCGGAGTCACATTCGAAGAATTCCTCCGACTTAGATCCGGAGTCCGGGGAAGAAGGTGAGAATTAACGACGCGGACGGGCGGGGTTCCGTAGCCGAGGGCGAATACTGATGCGGATGCATAATTTCGGGAGATAGTTTTTGGGGGTTTTCTTTGCTTTTTTATAAATATTCACAGGAAATGTACAAATGCAGAACGGTAGAATTGAAGAAAACCATCTGAAGCGAAGTCTTCTACACTTCATTCTGATAAAGTTTCAAAAATACTTAAAGACAAAATGGACAAAAAAAAGACAAAATTGAGTAGTACACATTCAAATCGAATTATCAAAGCATTAAATTAATGACAAATGAAGGATGTTTCAATAAGAACGCAAGAGTGAATGTCTCTATGACTTTGTGTTCTTCTGTGCCCATGCTATGCTATGGGATGACATACGTCAAAGTTTTAATGAGATATCGAGCTTTGAATTTGGTATAGATGCATAGAAATACCTGGTGTTGGCACTGATTAGATTTTGTTTAAGACTTTCTTGTCGATCGAAAACGTGATATTTTGTACAGCTTTTCATTTCTCCCGAAAGGGGTCGCGTTTTTTGTCGTTGCCGCAGTAGCGCCACGACCGATAAATATTGCGGATTTATTCCGGAACTAGTCCAAAATCTGAAATCTAGGATGACGTTTTGATCTACAAATTTTGGTCACGATTTTTAGTAGGGAGTCGTTACACCAGGTGTTCTATGCATCTATAATTTGGTGTAGGACAATGCTACGTTCACCGGGTCTACGAATCTACTGCATGTTCAAAAGAGCTTTGACACCTGCAGTATTCAATTTCCGACGTTTGTCACAGGAACAAAATGAAATAAGCCCTGATGAACTTGACTCCAGGTTGGTTAGATATCGTTATTTCATCTCAGTATTTTTCAATACGATGTTGGGTCCATTTCATATAATTTGTGCTGAATGAAAATTATGAAGGCAATGGAAGTGGAACAAATTAGAGGTGTATTTTACCCCAAGCGATATTCAGAAAGAAATCTATCAAGACCTGGGTTCCACTCTGTTTCTTGACGAAGACGAGTTGTGTGGCTCTGATGATGGCCAGAATACGGCCGAAACCATGGCCAGCATCTGCTGTGTTTAGATAGGATCGAAAGAATTGTTAACTTGAATTGAATGCTTTGTTCCTGTTTCAGATTCGAAAAATATTTCAACAATAAAAATATCGATGAATGGCAAATAAGACAAGGAATCCGCGAATTAGTGGGTCACGATTTGGTGCCACAACCTAAGACTATAATCGCCGCTCTACACGCTTGTCGCAGAGTTAATGAGTACGCCTTATGTGTGAGATTCCTGAAATCTATTAAGGACATGTGTGGACGAAAGGTTAACGAAAGTTACCCGTGTATTCTTCGAGAAATCAGGCCTACTCTGGACGAACTAGGAATTAATACACCTGAAGAATTGGGCGATGATAAGCCTAAATTAGTTTGAGAATCAGCGGATGATGTGCATTGAATGATTACTTAAGTTGTTGAAGAAAGTTCTTTGATGTGAATATATTGATTCATTCATGTTTTGTCCTTCAAATTTAAATTAAGATTGAAGCTATATTTTTTTTTGAAAGATAGTTTTATGAAATTTATGGTTTGAAAATAATTTTTGGCATATGTCCACCACGACTAGCTTTGAGGAAACGCATTCGACCAAACCAATTTTGGGCCACTTCCAAAGCGTCTAATGAAAATAATCCATTGTAGTTATGTTGTATGATCTTGGAGGCCAATTAATTGGACCATTGCTCGGAATAATTATATCGCCAAATATTTCTTTCAATAAATCAATTGTTACGGTAGCAGAATAAGGTGAACAACCATCTTGTTGGAACCAAAACACTTCTGGGCCGATACCATTCAAATTTTGAAACAATAATCATTGATCATCCATCTGTAACAAGCCCCATTCATTGTAACATTAGCTCCAGCACAGTTTTTGAAGAAATATGGACCGATGATGCCTCCAGCCTGTAAAGCACACCATAGAGTGCATTTTCAGGATGCAATGGAACCTGCAGAACTTCTTGAGGATTATTTTCACTCCATATACGGCAATTTTGCTTGTTTACGTAGCCGTTCAAGCAGAAATGAGCTTCATTACTTGACACAATTTTTCGATAACAAAAATTGGATCAACTTCTGTTCTAGGGTCCGATTAGCAAACGAACGACTCTTATTATGGTCAAGTGGCTTTAGTTCCTGAACCAGTTGGATCTTGTATGGGTAGACCAAGATCTTTACGCAAAATTTTTCATGTGGTGGATGCACAGAGTCCAACTTGTTATGAACGTCGACGAATAGACCCATCTGGATCTTGATTAATTACAGCAGCGATATTTTCTTCTGTACGTACAGTTCTCTGTCTTGTTCTTGTTTTTGCATCGAGTAGGGAAAATGTTGTCCGAAATCTATCGATACTTCGACGAATAAGGTGCTCTGATGAACGATTACGTGAACCATTAATTCCACGAAGTGCTCTATAAGTTTAGCGAATAGAACACTTATTTGGAAAATAATTTTCAACAATTTGTGAGCGTTGTTGCGGCGTGAGTCTTTCCATGATAATTTGTCAATGCTTACTGAACAGAAATGTCAAAATAACACGGCTTCTACCTTCTGTCAAATCACAGTTATTCCTATCGAATATTGGTCAAACTTTCATAACAACGCTCTCTTCGACCGCCCTAAAGGACTGCCAGGATCGTACTCGGAACGGACTGTGGATGGTATTGGATAGAAATCATGATACTATTTTAGTATCATGGATAGAAATGATTCAATAATTTGAGTCAGCAATTCCCACATTAGGACTTTTTTCCTCAGAAACTCTATTGCAAAATTCAAGATTGCAGCAAGGTAATTCCAGGAAACACCAGAGTTTTAGAGATTTGGGTCGGAATCTTGCAAGATTCCGACAAAGTAATTCCGGGAAACACCAGATTTGGGTCCTTTTTCCTAATGGGTGAAAGCCATCTTGATTTGCATAAATATCGAAGTTTTCAATTGACAAGACTCGTAAAAGATCTCTGTTCAATTTTATAATGGTCATATACTTGTAATATCCGAAATATTTTTAGTTTCGGTCCAAAATTTTATATTATTTTGTACGAAACTCTTTGTCGGCTGCTCAAGATTCCGACAAGGTAAATCCGTGAAACCCCTTAATGGGTTGAAGCCATGTTGATTTGCATAAATATCGAAGTTTTCAATTGATAAGACTAGTTGAAATACCTAGAGCTACTGTGAAGGTCTAGCTGTTCAAAGTGTTCATAAATTTTGTTGTGAAAAGTGTATTGTGTTGGAAAATCTTTTGACGAAGTGTATATAGTTTTATAGAACAATGTCGAATTCGGAAACGGATACTGCATCTGAGAGTGATATGTGGGGACCACCACGAAAAAGGTCCAAAAGGTCGCATTTCTCTGCTGAAGTGGAAGAAATAATTTTGAACATTTTTCGAAAAGAATTGGAAGAACATCCTGATTTATCGAAAAGAGACTTAGTAGGAATTGTTTCAAAATCCTCAAGGGTGAGTGATTCAGCTTTATTCAGAATTCTCAGAGAATATAAAGAGAATAAAACATTGACGCCACCTAAGAGGGGAGCCCAGTCGTTAAAAATAATCGATTCGGTTGACGATTTCGATATGAACCTTATCAGAAGAATTGATTTTGATTTGAACACATGTATAATTGAAGACTTTTCTATAAACTTGTTATGTTTGAATATATATTTCACTTAGATGTGTTGTATGAATTGCATTCGTATAATAATATCATTGTTCTCTTTAAACAATGATAATATTCAGTTAAAACTAAACGATTGTGTGGAATCTCCTCGATTCGACTCTAGAAGTAACCATACGAAGGCCCTCCTACCGCTGCCCCAAACTTGTTGATATTGCTCCTTCTAACATTTGAACACAGTATAAACACCCAATACATGAATACAACGACCCTTAAACCGATAGAGGTCGTCGAGAAAACAATTTCTCGAAATCCATAGAGTCGTCGAACCTTCAAATTTTTTTCTCGTTCCAGACAACCTTCCCCGAACGTCCCAATTGAAACCCAGAACACATCCGCCCGATACAATTTTTTTATTAGCAATCAAAAAACGCTCCCGCATCCCTCGTAAGGGCCTAATTGGGGATTCGTACCCGTTTCGTCCCTTCTAATTTATTTTCTTCGGGGACCGCGCGTCATTAATAAAAATGGACGGTGTTGCTGGACGTCCCGAATTTGGGCAGTTTTCTCTCACTTACGGTCACTTAGTATTCATGGGACGGGTCATAATTTCGGGGCCGAGGGGGCGCGGGGAGGAGTGGAAACGGATAAAGTATAACGCGGTGTACAACGGGTTAATATTTCATATAGATTGTTTGGGGGGTTATCATTTCGAGAAATGTACGGTTTTAATGGGTTCCCTGGGGTGTAAGGACCAAAGGAGTTGTATATTTTGTTCAATTCAACAATCATCCAGTTGAAGAAATTTTGGAAATAACGGAAAATTTGAAGCAACTTGAACTAGGTTACCAACTTCACGAACTCACATGTAGACAGCTAATCAAATAGTTGACTTCAAAATCAGAGCCTCCTAAGTCCAAATAAACACAAGTCGCCACTGGTGCCAATACATGTAACTTCTCTTGATCTCCGCCTCATTTGGAGCCATCAGAATCCACAAAAAAAAACAGCAACCTACATTGAAACGTTATCAATTCGGAGTTCGATTCCTGAAGGTGTTGAAAGTCATTTTATGTTGGAATTTCCAGGCAGAATTACATGCAATCGAAAGATGCTTGGACATAAACCTGAAAAGAATCTATCAAAGGTGTGACATAGCGATCAATTCTGATAGTCATGCTGCTATAAAAGCACTGAACTTCAATGTCACTCAAAGCTGATAAAAAAGTGCCGAAGAAAAGCTAATGAAGTGGGCAAAACCGGAAGGTGTCTTCAGTCTGGGCTCTTATTGTTCATTCAGGAATCGAAAGAAACGAAGAGGCTGCCACCCTATCCTAGAAGCACAAATGCCACTTACTGGTCCACAACCTTGCTGTGGTATAAGCAAATGCACCTTTGGGAGTGAGGTTTTGGAGAAGGTAGAAACTGAAAAGAAGCACTCTGGTTGAATCTTCCAGGAATGAATCATTTCCAAAAGTTACTTCGAGATTTCAGAACTGTAAGCACCAAGAACTAAACTGCGCCACATGAGTTAGGGATATTGACTTAAATTGCAAAAAATATAGTTAAAATAAGATTTTTGTGATGAAAATTCATATTAATATGATTTCAAGTTGCAAATTAATTTTAGCCAGTAGGTCTGTAGCGTATACAGGGTGGTTAAGAAAAAACGAGTGAAATAACGAAATTTTATTCCCAGAGAATTCAAGCATTTTAAGACTATCAATACAATGTATGGCCTCCACGGGCATCAATAACAGCTTGACATCTTCTTTGCATACTACACACGAGGTTGTTGAACATTTCTTGAGGAATTTGGTTCCATAAACGGGGCAGAAGCTCTTTCAGATCATTTAAGGATTTTGGGGTAGGTTGATGATTATCTAATCTTCTTTGGAGCATATCCCAATAGCAGCGTGAAAATTTGGCACAACATTGTCAATGACATGCTCCCTATACTGTAAGACGGTCATATTCCCAGGACCAATGTGTAGATCTGTGCGCCCGTTGAAACATATCCCAACCCATACCATAACACTACCCCCTCGGAATGGATGGACTTCTTGGACATAGCGACGATTACAGGGTAGGCGTGTGATTGTCGATACCCTTATTCTTCGAGAATCTGAAAATCGTCCATATCTGGATTCATCAGTGAAAAGGACACTACGCCATTGATCGTTCCTATTGATATGTTGCCTTGTCCATTCCAGTCTTTGACGCTTATGGTCACGTGTTAATGGAACTCCTCTTAATGGATGTCTAGAACCTAGATTCACCTCTCTCAAATGTCGTCTGAAGGTTTCGATGGAAACCCCATCTGCATTTTGAAGAGTATTCCGTAGCATTCTACACGTAGATGTAGGGTTTCTTCTCGCCGAAACGGTGATGAAACGATCCTGAGCAGGTGTTGTTTTTCGTCGCCCAACAAGCCTTGATCTTTGCAACACGGAACCTGTCTCCCTAAACCCATTCCGAAGTCGAGATATCACACTTTGGCTGACTTGGAGCCTTTCCGCTACAACAACCTGAGTTAGCCCACCCTGTAGCATTCCGATAGCCCTATTAGCCTCAGCGTTTGTTAATTTACGTCTTGGCATTTTCAGAAAACTCGTTTCAAATCGAAGCCGTTGATAGACTGACTTCATTTCAAAATAAGAACATTCATGAAGAATATGCAAAGAACCAAACTTCAGAAAAAAGGCGACCAGATTGACGAAATGTCTCATAATGATTTTTATTGGATCGTTTAAAGTTGTCATTGGGTTTTAAATGATTTTACAGCGATTTTCTCGAAGATTTCATACTTTTAAAAACGATTGAATACGATATCCCTATCTCTTGTAGAGATCACTTGCTTCCTCACAGGACATTGTCGCCTTAGGTAGGATTTTCTGATTATGGGCTTGTCAGAAACTCACGAGTACAGAATGAAGAGGAGAAGAAAACTCCTATTCACCTGGCTATAAAATACCTCGCAATTTCAAGCGTGCGCAAAGAATGTCTTGGACAAGAGAGTTATAGGATGAACGAGGATTTAATCTCCTTGAAGCCCTCCCAAATACTGGAGTTCATTGAAGCTCTGGAGGGTTTCTCCAGAGGGTTATTCTGTTGTCCAACTCCCATTGTTGGACCGCTGCCTTATATTGGTCTTTTTGAAGCCCACAGAAAGACTCAGGTCCAGCAGGTGTTAACCTTGATGCTATTTTCGCAAGTTCGTCAAGTTTTTCATTTCCTTCAACACCACAATGCACTGGCACCCATTGTAAAGTCACTTTATTGCCTCTGGCAAGTTGCTTTATGGTGTTACGGCAATCCCAGGTCAGCAGAGATCCCTGGCAATGTGATTCCAGGGACCAGATCACTAGTTCTTAGCAAAGATACATAGTGTGCTAGAAATCATCTCTAGTAAAATTTGCGACACATGATTTTTAGGATCTACATCATCATTGTTGAAGAACTCTACCAAATTCAATGTTTCGTACACAGAAGCAATCCTTCAAGAAACATGCCCATAACTATAAACATTCTCCCACCTAACAAACACAAGGAGATACATGAAAAATGTAGGTATCCATCCCGAAGATGATCTACATGCGACATCCTCCACCGAATGAATCATCCCCTGGCATCGTCCCCCGTCAAATTCCTTCCGAGCCATCGCATTTCAGGCCCTGTCCTCGTCCCTAACACGCCGTCAACACGAACTATCGTGTCCAGGTCCTCTAACCTTAGATCATATATTCCTGAAGACGACATCGGGCCTATATCGGCCCATCGCAAAGCTGTCGCTTGACTTATTCAACATTATCGTACGTTCTTGCCTCGACGAGGGATTCCGAGGATTGTTGGGGGCGGTGAAATATTCAGGGGGCAATCCATCGTCGGCGGACGTGGATTGTAAGGCGGATGGCGGCCGATCATGCCATTTTCGAATTCGTTCGCACGACACGGTCGGTATGATTGAATTTGGAGGTTATAGGGACGTGGTTGGGACGTTTTGGGAGTATCGAGAGTTTTCTGCTCAATAATTATTCATCTTCAGTGTTCGTGTCTTATTCTTCAAATTCACTGCGCAAAAAATTAACGCACATTATTGAAATCTCAAATTTATTCTGAAGGTGTTCTCAATGATAATTATTTTTATCAGAATTATGCATGCATATGTTATCCACTTTCAACGTTTTTCTTCAATACAGATGTTTTCTCCCAGCAGGAATAAAAAAAGAGGGTATTATCAGATTTTGAATGTATTGGCTCCATTCTGAAATCATTTGTTCTCGATCAATTCTAGTGATCAATAGTTCTTCTTTCGTTTGATTTTCTACACTCGATCGCTATGCAACGCGAAACGCGCAATTTGACCCAAGAGGAATGTGCCCAAGCGGTAGTTTTGCGAGAAGAAGGGTGGACATACACAAGAATTGCAGAAAGGTTTGGAGTTTCCCATACAAGTGTGTCCAGAATGTTGCAGCGATTCAGGGAGACAGGTATGAATGTCTGAAGACCAGGACAGGGTAGACCACGGGTGACAACTGCCTTCAAGAACGTTACTTGAGAGTTTCTTCGTTGAGACAACGGTTTGCAACCGCTCGCCTCCTTCAAAATCAGCTTGAGCAAACTCATGAGGTGCAAATTAACACTCAGACAATAAGAAATCGCCTCAGAGAATATGATTTAAGGCCTCGTGTCGCGGCAAGAGGCCCAGCTCTTACCCAAGCCCATCGAAGGGCGCGTTTGGATTTTGAGGTTTCGGGGGAAGATCGATTATGGTATGGGGTGGAATATCTTTGACTGCTCGCACAGACCTAGTGGTCGTTGATAATGGAGCTATGAATGCTGATAAGTATATAAGGAACATTCTTGAAGAGCATGTAGTGCTATTTGTGAAAACATTGGTGAAAATCTCATTTTTATGGACGATAATGCCAGACCCCATCGTGCGCGCATCGTTCAGGAGTACCTTGAAGAGGTTGAAGTCTCTCGAATGGAATGGCCAGCAAGAAATCCAGATCTCAATCCGATTGAGCAGATTTGGGACAACCTCAATAGAAGGTTCAGAAAATCATCCAGCTACTCTTAATGACTTAGGAATACAACTCGGAGAAATCTGGGAAGGATTAGATCAGAACATTTTAAGATCGCTCATTTTGAATATGAACCGTCGTTGCCGAGCTGTAATTAACGCAAGGGGTGGAAATACCAAGTATTAAATCACTTATCAGCATTTCAGTATTTTGAAAATTGTTCATTTCTCTTCCTCCACATAAGATTCGGTGAAATCCTGAATTTTTCTTCCATTTAATGTGTTCTGTTTCGTTCAAAACCTTCCCGAGAGACAGTAAAAAATAAGTTATAAAGTCAATGTAGAGTTGACTTTCATTAAAATTGAGATTTTCAGAATGTGCGTTAATTTTTTCGCGCACTGTATATTGCAAAGGTAGTGGCTAAGAGTACTAGGGAAGTAAAATCCTTCATGGGATGTCGAAGTTTCGACCTTTATTTCTAGTCTTTTTCAAGGCTATTCATATGAAAAATTATCAGGGATACTCCACATAAATAGCCTTGAAAAAGACCAAAAATAAAGGTCGAAACGTTGGCGTCTCAAGAAGGATTTTTATTTTCCAGTCCTCTTAGCCATAAACTTTACTACACACTCGATAATTATTCAATAATGATCTAAGGCATGATTTTTCTGCTTCGATTTTACGAACAAAATTACTCATCTATTGTACCATTTCACAGGATGAATCTTAGACATTTTTCCAACTGTAGATTCCTCTCAGCAAAACAAAACACTTTATTTCTAAACCATTTTTTAAAATTCGGCGAATGAGATCTGTTCAAAATTCATACTTCTTATTTCATTATGCCACGAAGTTTCCTACTAACTGATGATGCCGTTACAAAAAAGAAGAGGTCTATGACTCAACCAACCTTTTCTGTGGTTCACCTAGAATACCAAAAGCATTCTTTATACCTGATCACTTCGATAATTTCTCTGGCACTCATCGCAACAGATATATGGCCTTTAGTTCGCCACCCTAACACAGACACGAAACCAGACAGACAGCAGATACATCTCTTTTAGTCAGAACAGAAGTAAGTACCATTCTCACGGTGTTTACTTTGTGGTAATTATTTCAATTTGATACATCCATTGTATTCTTTAATTCTCGTGGTGATGAGAATTAGTACAGCAGTCCATTTCTTCTCTCCAAAAGATCTCTTGTATCATATTCAAGATCCATATCTTCGGAACCATTATTTCAAATGAACTAAATTTTGATGAAGTGTTCACTGCATTCATATTCGATCAACACTCCAACTTTTTTCCCTAGTTTCCAAGTTATAGCCTTCCTAACATCTACATGTGAGGAAATGCAGCCTGCTGGATGCAATAAGAATATCCCTTAGTGGAAAAACCAGGGAAACCAGGTTGGACACATGAGGATATTGAATCAATTGGATTCAAACCTCTTGCATAACATGCGATGTATCTAATAATCGTCTCATTTTCAATCGAGAAACATGAACTCTGCATCTATTCCAGAGAATCGTATCAGGCACGTATTTGGCCCATTTTTTTTCGAATGGCTATATCTCTTCAACAGAGCCTTATTCGTAAAAATTGAAAATGAAAAAAAAAGGTTGCCTTTGGCCTCAAGAATCTACAGTTGGAATATATGTACAAATCAAAGACTCACTGTATACTTTATTGCTATGATGAAAGCATAGACAATTTTCAGGTACTTTCTTGTAACTAGAAATAAGCTGCGACTTGACTTCCAAGGCCTGCTCTGATGTCAATAGTTCTCGGATGAACTGTGCTTTGAATAGCCCGGTATTTTGGTAGATGTCACTTTTGAATTTGCGCCAAAAAATGAAGAATGATTTTCTCTGTCCCTAGAAATAACATGTGTATTTCAGAAGGGGCAATAACGATTTCCAACCAAAGTACTGCAAACGAATTCCCCTTCCATCTCCGTTTGGCGGACCCGCCGCCCCCCGCCCCCTCGCTAATTATTCATTCGAAGCATATATTAATGATTGCGCGCTCATTGTTTTGCCTTTGACCGGTCCGGTCTCCCCCACCCTTCCTCGAATTTTCGGCGAGTTCAAACGAAACCCGGAATCGAAGAATACTCACCCCCTTCGCTCGGGGTCAAATCTGCAACGTGTCCGCCGGCCGAGGGAAGTATTTTAAAATTCGCGATATGCAACCGCGGGGCAGGGCGCGGGCGGCTGGCGGAAGCCGGACACAAAGGGTTTGGGGGCGGCGGTTCGACAGGAACAAAAGAATTACGAGTTCGGTCCGTAAGGGTTGGCGGACTTTTAATAATTTTATACGTTACCGACGTTATCTCGCCTCCTGTGAATCAGAGGAGGCCGTTGTTCGTTTCTCGATTTGAGGTGAGAGAGATTCTGTAGAGGTGGGTGTCTGGGAACGACTGGTGGACCCATCTCTACAGCATAGCTGGTAATAGCCCTATTACCAGCCTTATTTCGATTTTCCAAAGTCGCCCGAGATGTCAATAATTCTTGGATGGACTATAACACCTCTTATTGGAAACCCTTCATCTCACAGTGTTCAGAATTCATACCTTTTATTTTATACTAGCTGGCCCGGCGAACTTTGTACCGCCTGAATTATACTTAAAAGTTGTATAAACTTACCATTGCTTTTTTTCAAGCAGGAAAAAAATTAGGCAAAATTAAAGTTCAAAATATACAAAATTTCAATAATTTTGTAATTTACATGGAAAGAATTCTCTTTATTTAAGCGGTAACTAATTGTTGAACTTGAACATATAACTTTTTGTTTTTAATTGTTGTACAGTTCTCTTTTTGCAGTACCTCATGTGACTGTGAATAGCCGTAGTATAATCCATATTATAGGTACCTTTCCTCTTATATGAATCAAAATATCAAGAATATGAACAAAAATTATTCCTTTAATGAACTATCGACTATCAACACAGCCCGTCGACCAGAATTGAAAAATCAGTCATTTGTTAATAGCCTGAAGTGGCAAAAACAAAACTTTTCTTATATTCTCTAATCTAATCAGTGGTCACACCATTATTTTAGACATCTTAGCTATGCTGCTAATCTCAAAATAATGGGTAAACATCTCAGTTGGTAGAGCAGCGCGATTCTCATTATTCCATGGATATGAGCTGTCAATCTCTCTTCAATTTGTTCAATTTAGTTGACTATATCAAGCTCGTTAGAAGACAAATGGAGATGTTAAAATGTCGATAGTACGATCGACACGGCAAAATTATCAACACTGTGAATTATATGTTGAACTCATATTCAAATTTATTGATGGCCATTCGACCAGATCAGATTAGGCAACCCATGAAACATTATTGTATATCATAAGTGAAAGCCCGATGAGCAAACGTTTCAAAATTATTGACGCTCACAATACTGTCTCTGTGCGAACAGAAACACGAATATAATATGTCAATTACTAATTATGGGCAATTTTGGATTCAGTTATTTCCGCAAATATATCTATTACCCAAACAGAAATTCGAAAGCATTTCAAAAATAAAGAAAAAAGATGAAGATGGCCAACTCACGTTTGAAACTGATCGTCAAAATCAGATACTTGATCTTTCGGTGAAAATTAACTGTTCCACCAACTTGAGATAAGTTTACCCGCTTTTTGATCTGGCAATAGACTTCCATGTTACCATGAGTTCTATGCGAATCACATATCGCCATCTAACAGCGGTAATATCAATCTACGACTACGTACAGTGACTTGTCTATTCACTGTACGACTACGCATCAATGGTAGCGACACCTAGTGGCCTTATTCAAAAGAAGTAAAAGCATTTCCTGCATAAGTCAAACTTTCATCAATTTTTTCGAAGTTTTATTATATTTTATACTAACCAGACCGAAGACGATTCCATAAATGAAGTTTCATAACAAACAGTCCATCCGATCTCTAGTTATAAATGGTGTAACCAACATCTTTCTTTTATATATATACCACAAAGTTTATATATAGGATGGGCTTACTCGGTTAAGAATAAGACCGAGATTTTCTGTGCTCTGTGCGATTCTATGACTGTTTCGAAAATCTCACAAGCATATACCTCGCAGTTCGACAGGACCTACCTGCCTTCAGTCGCATTGTTTTTACACGGCTTAGCTCGAAGCCCTTAACAAATACTTTCCACGTCGTCGGCCTTTAGTTCGCCACCCTTTATACAAAGTGAATTCGTAGGTGATAAGAACTTTTACCCTGCACAACACCACATGAAACCAGACAGAAGCAGATACGTAACTTTTAGTTTGAACAACCGTAAGTGCCATTTCTTCAGTATTTGCTTCGTGGTATTTATTTTCAATTCTATCAAACATCCATTTTTTTCTTTGAGTCTCGAGGCGATAAGAATTGGTATAGCAGTCCATTTCTTCTCTCCAAGAGAGCTCGTGTATATTATTCACACAGAGAAGTAAGAGAATTTTTCCATCAATAAAACCGAAATTATTAGAATCTGGTTATTCACTTTCCAGATTTCAATGAATTTTGGCGAAAAGGAAATTCCCTCTAGTGGCCAGTAGCTCAACCAAATAGTCCGAGGCGTATTGTTATATCATAGCTCTGTACTTGCCTGCAAACGCTGGCTGCAGAAATCACCTATGTTTTAGAAATGAAGTAGCTGTTTTCTTCGTTATATCTTGTCGCTGCTTTTCCTTTTGCTCCTTAGACTTGTATTGGTTAAATACAATTTAAAACTCCTTCATTATATCTACATACCACCGTTGACTTATACGTTAAGCACCTTCGAAGTTTAATCGTAGGTATTAAGTCAATTCATCAGCTCCAAATCCCTTTCTTCACGTTGATATAAAACACCTCCTATAAACCCCCCTCCAACCTTTCAGCATCCCACCTCGTAGGCGGGCAAGGATATACAAAATCTGCAGGAGCAAGCAGGCATTGCCAAAATATAATCCCGTAATAATTTTATTGTTTTTTCATGCTAATTACGGACGAATCTTAAAGCCACCACCCGCAGTGGCATAATTCCCCATTATAACCTATGTGTTCCTAATTACCCTACCTCGGAACGCGGCCCCCCCAGGTCCCCATAGAAGACGCCGTTTCGCCGGCGCATTTTGAATATTCATTCGAATCCGCTCTATGGTCGTAACGAACGTTACACCTCTTGCTCTTTCGCGACTTTTATAATCGTATATCGCGAGATTTCGCAGGTGTGAACGGGACCTAAGGAATAAGTGGTCTAATTTCTCATTTATATACGGCGTTTAGCAGGATTCGTAGTTATGAGGGATTGTGGAGAAGTTGATTTCGCTTTTTTTTTGTAGTTGTTTTTACCATCGTAGTTCTGTGAATAATTAGCATTAGAGAGGTGGAATCAGTTGAAATTAACAGGGATTGTCTGAGAAATACTCAAGCTAACTTAGGCGAGTTGTTTTCTGAGGGCACATGAGACCATTAAGATCATTTTGGGCGCGATTCTATTTTCCGAACTTGGTGCCACATACGAATCTCCACCGGTACCTCTCCGGGTACTTCCTCTAGAGATCTGGCATCCCTGAGCCTCTCGACGTGTACCCCGAGAGGGGGGATTATTTCACGAACAAAATGAAAGGTCAAAAACTCCATATCCGAGGAAAGCAAAGACAAACTCATGTTGACGTCTACAATTTATTTCATCAGTTGTCAAACCGTTCGTATCCATAGTTCAATCACAGATTATTCTGTAGTTCAATCGTTGAAAATACCGAATTTGTCAGACCAATCATAATTCAGAGTTAGTTGGTATTATCGCGATAATACGAGCTGTCTTTGGACTGAGATTGGTCAGTTTTGAAATGAGTGAAATACTCAAAATAACACTTCTTATCGGAATAGTTATTTATGATATGAGTGTTAAAAGTGACGTTTTATTTTGTGAGTGAAAAAGTTTGTGAAATGAGCGGAGCGAATTGAACAATTTCACGAACAAAATGAAATCACTTTTAACACAAATACCATACAATGTTTTTTGTACAACTGCCCTATTTTGATAATGAAATGGGCGAATTTGCAATGACAATAAACTTCAAAATGCATTTTAATATTCAAATAATCAAAAGGTTGTTGAGAATGGCAAACGTTGCCAACGTTATGATTACTTACTCGTACATAGATGCATAGGTATTCTATGCATCTATTTACTAACAAATGAGAAAAGACGTTGTCATTTGAATTTCGTTCCTGTCCAATTTTCGTCTTGGGTTTTTAACTGCTTAATTTGTTTGTCGAGAGTCCAATTATTAATTAAAGTCACGATTTGGTTGTTCCTGTGGATATTGAAGACGAAGACTCTGCAAGAAGAGCAAATCTGGAACTCCTACCTAAAAAATCTGTTCAGCAGTACGATATTGCATATTTAACAATTTCCTGACCTGGTGTAAATTGAAAAATGTAGAAGGGAACTTCAGAGAACCTGTTTTCCTGGCATACTTAGAAGAAAAATCAAAAATATGGAGTTCATCAACTTTGTGGAGCAAATTTCCAATGATAAAGTCAAGCGCCCGTATTAAAAATGGTGTGGATGTTAGTAAATATTTTAAGGTGATAGCATATTTAAAACGGAAAAGTGAAGGATATCGTCCCAAAAAATCGAAAATTTTCACTCGTGAACAGGTTGAAAAGTTTATAAATGAGGCACCAGATGAGAAATACTTGATGGTTAAGGTTGCAACTATTTTCGGATTATTTGGAGCCTGTCGGCGTGAAGAATTGTGTAATTTATCAGTGAAAGACATCGAAATAACAAATAAATCATTGGTTATACAACTTCCAAACATAAAAACGAAAGTCAGTCGTTCTTCTAGTATTATTGGGAAGTATGTTGACTATTTTCATAAGTACTTTGCACTGCGCCCTTCTGTCATCAAACATCGTCGTTTTTTTCCTGAAATACATGAATAATAAATGCACTGCCAATCCAGTTGGTATCAATACATTTCGGAAAATTCCATCTATTGTTGCCGAATTCTTCAAACTGCCAGAACTAAAGCAATATACAGGACACTGTTTTCGAAGATCCTCCGCTTCATTGCTAGCAGAATCAGGAGCAAATATTACGGATATGAAAAAACATGGTGGATGGAAGTCTACGACGGTAGCCGAGGGCTATGTTGATCATTTCATTGCATATAGAATTGTCATTGCTTAAAAAATTCTCACAACCTCAACAGATTTTGGATCATCATCATCCAATATTGTACTTCCGGTTTCTACAAGTACTGACGGTGCTGAGGATTCTGAGAATGTGTTGCGAAGCTCCCTAACGTCACAGGGCATCAATGTTAGTAATTGTTCTACTTTTACGATTAATATTAATGTTCAAAAGTAATTATTGTTAAATATTGATAATAAAAATTTGCAATTACTGAATTTTTTAATCTGATTTCAACGAAAGAAAATGGAGTGCTAAAAATATTTTTAACACGCTTCCACGTAAACAATCAATTCTAACATTGTTTGCTGTCATTGGAAGTGTCACTTTTAATGGCAGTTGTACAAAAATCCCTTTATTTTCCGATCTTGGTGCCTGCCCACTGGTACCGCTCCAGGTAATCCAGCTACAGGCTTCCTCTGGAGATCCGGCATCCTTGGACCACGAGCCGTCCCGGCGTGTCCCCCGAGTGGGGGGCGGCTTTATACTCACTCAACTTCGCATATTAATTAGTCCACCTAACCTCCTCCGAATAAATTCGCAGAAAGACGGCGCGGCGGGCGATAATGAAAAGAAATTTTAATTAGGGGCGCAAAATAAGACGGTGGGTCTCGGGCTGCGCCCCTGTCGCTCTAAAGTGGCGGATTTATGATATTTATTCGGTCAGGTCGTCTTGCGAGATGATAATGCGACATGTTTCAACGCGCTGACGATTCCGCGCCCGCCCTACCGGAGGAGTTGGTAATGGATAAGTCGGGTAGCGGATGACGAAGGGGGGTTGGTTCTTCGTTGTTGAAATATTAAGATATGTTAGAGTTTACGCTTCGGTTTTAATTATGTCGCAATGACGGAGGAGTGTTTATGTTTCTCTTATTTCGCTGAAAGTTGCCTCCTTTAAAACAATGTCGTGGAATCCAAGAGTCACTTGGTCCAGAGGGAATTTCAGTTGGGAGAATTTGGAAAAGTCATAGTCAAAACGAGACGCCCAAATACGAGGATATATTGAAAAATTCTTAGCCTACTATAGAACCAATCAAAATTTCAATGTCAAAATATTTTATTACTCAATATATTCTCCTATTAATTGAATACATGTATTACAGCGAACCTGCAACGTCTCTAGACCTTTCAGAAAATGTTTCTTCTTGCTCTGCAAACCAGTCCTCCACAGTTTTCATTACCTCCTCTTTGGAAGAAAATTTACGACCTTTTAAACTTTTTTCAGTTAAGGAAAGACATGATAGTCAGACGGGGCCAAATCTGGCGAATAAGGGCTAGTAATTCTAACCCTAAATCACGAATTTTTTGCATAGCAACATGAGATTTGTGTACTGGAGCGTTGTCCTGTGAAAACAAAATACCTTTGGATAGCTTTCCGCGTCTTTTCTCTTTAATTCTTTTCCGTAGAGTGGTTAGTAATGTTGAATAGTTATCTCCAGTTATTGTTCTATCCTTATCCAAAAAATCAATCATGATTACTCCATGGCAATTCCAAAAAACTGAAGCAAGAACTTTTCCAGCAGATTTTTGGACACGAAACTTCTTAGGTCTTGGAGAACCAGAGTTTCGCCATTCCATCGATTGTTGCTCTGTTTCTGGATCGTGGAAATGTACCCAAGTCTCATCCATAGTAACAATTCGGTTTAAGAAGAATCGAGCACAGATCGAACGCGATGCTTCTACCCTTGCACGCTTTTGGTCAACATTCCATTGGTCCAACTAAATTATAAATACTTCTCCGAATACTTGACCACTTCCGCAACTGAAGTGTTAAAGTGAAGTCAAGGTTACAAACAAACTTTTATTTCAATAGTAACCTATTGTCTTCTTCTTATGACCACTATTGGTCTATGAAATTTGTGCCAAAACTTATGGGACATATGTTATTCATTGGAACCAATTTATATGTAAAACCCATTTTTTCGATATACATGGGGTTCTGCAAGCTCGAGGGGCTTTTTTAGTATTTCGTGCGTGAACGAGCCCTTTTCGAAATATGCATATGTCCCAGGTACTACGTGTAAACTGAGACGCACCTTTGCCAAAAAAAAAACATTTTTTCCTGATAACTATTGACTCAGGTCTCTAGGAATTGAAAGAATGAACTAAGTTAAATATTACGAAGAAAGCCGTACCTTGTTCGAAAATAATGAATTCAAACAGTCCACGCATAAATGACACTTGCTACATTCCATCTCATGCCAGACGTAAATTCCCGATTACCCACTAACCCTTCCCCTTTCTCTCCCAAACGCGAAGACCCCGTCCGTTTGGACATTTCCCGCATTTCCTCACGATCTTCCCGAACGGTCGAATGCCCTCTACCTCGACATCGTCAATAAATATGGGGGCACTTGAAAAACACAAGTGCCCGAAAATAAAAGTGGCAGCTCAAGCAGGCACTCCGCTAATTCTGCAAATTTAAAGACCGGAAAGGGTGGTGGGAGGTTAATAATGGAAGGCTTCGCCCTTCCGCCTGTCCGTTCAGCCTTTTTTACCGCTCCACCTGTCCCTTTTCGCCGTTTGCACGTGACCCGTTCAAGGAGATGATGAGGGCCGGTCGTCAACCGTTTGACGTTTCTCCCTTTGACGTGGAACGGAATTATGGAGGCGAGGAATTGGAGTGGGATATACGGGGTGTTTCTTGCGGGAAATGTTGAATTATTCTGTTTTGTTTGGCGGTTTGATGACAGGCAGAATGCTCTTCATTTTATCTCATTTTGAGAGCGTGCATCTTGTGTTCATAAACTGGTGAGATTGGCTTTTTATTTTTTTAATTGATTAAGGTACTAATTATTAAGTATGAAAACTCATCCGATAGAGGCGCCACCGTGCATTTTATGGAATATTTATAAGTTCTATGCATATATCTATCCTTATGAATGAAATGTACAATGGCGCTCTCTATAGGAAAATCGCTGAACTATGAAATTAGTGAATTTTTCGGTAAAGCAGGAACCTTTTCCCGCCATATATTTGAATTTGGCCATTCTCTACCAAATCCGTATTTCAAGTTGTTTTTCTGAACGAAATTATATGTAGATTCACTTCTAATTGGATGTTGAATTATTTTCATGGGTCTTTCGTTTGAAATAAAACAGAAGCAAGAGTTGGCTCATTTTCTTCTATTTTTGAAAGAAAAAAATGAACCTTCGAAATGAAATCGATTAAAAATTATTTCATTAAGAACCCCAATCCTTTCTGAGTTTCCCCACAAAATTTCAATTCTCAAAGTGAAACCATTTTTAAATGCAACTTGAAATAAAAACACACTACATTGAACGCCCACCTTAAGAACTGTGGGAATTATTGGGAAAATAGGCAAAAAAATTACGAAAGATTTAAATACTCTTTTCCGTATTTAATTCTTCCGTTGAATTTTCAATTATTCTTTCTCCTTTTGTATCTCCTGTTTACTCATTTTAGTATCTCGATACTATCTGTATTAAAAAACCATCTCTTATTGAAACACATTGGTTGCTTATTTTTTGTTCATTAAGCTTAATGTCAGTTCTATTAAGTGCTTACTTAGTCACTTGAATTAAGTTCGTAAACTAGAACAAGTTCTCAGTTCTTTTATTGAGTTCCAAGTCACTTAAAGTCCTCGGTCACGCAGGCTAAACTCTCGGTCGCTTAAAATCAATTTAGAATCCAGTCTAAGTCGTTCAGAACAAATCATCACCCACTTAAAATAAGCTCTTAGTCATCAATCACTTAGAATAAGTTCTTTAATCAATCTCTCAAAATGTCTTTTCATTAGTTTCGTAAAATACTGAACCTTTAGCACCAAAGAAATATAAATATGATTCAGGAAGTATTGAAGACATATGTGAAAAAAATAGGTACTTCAGAACTTCAACTTCATTTCAATTCACTATTTTTTGTTGAATTTTCAGTTACTCTTCTCTTGGAACCATATATCCTGGCGCCTGTTGATATTATAGCTCGTAATTTTGTTCGATAAGGACTGAACGAGAATAAATTCGCTATCACAAAAACGCTTATATCTTTCGAACCACTGGACCGATTTCGAAAATCAAACTCATTTTCGAATCATCTTCTGATTCTAATGAAAACTGTTTTTACAATAAAAAAACCAAAACTATTTTTTACAAAATTCATGGATTTTTCCTGGAATTCTTCCCATCATGCTTCTTATAATGTTCTCAGTCACTTTCTGGGATGCTGTCTTCCACTTTTGCTAAAATTCTGCTAATGTTTCCGTTGATTTCGTAGTCTTCTTCAATTCTCTTTTTACCAGGGCCCAATATCTTTCGATTGGCCTGAGTTCTGGGCAAGTTGGTGGATTGACCCCTTTGGGGACAAAAACCACCTCATTAGCTTCGTACCATTCCTTGGTGACCTTGCTGTAGTGGCATGAAGCTAAATCTGGCCAAAAGATTGTTGACACATCGTGCTCACGTAAAAATGGTAAAAGTCGCTTCTTTAAGCATTCCTTGATGTATATCTTCGAGTCAACAGAGCCTTGGCCAACGAAAAATTTGCTCCTTTTCCCACAAGTGCAAATTGCTTGCCAAACCAGGAATTTTTTAGTAAACTTTGCTTGTTTATTCACGCGAAATTGTTCGTCAACATTTCCACGAGAATCTGCAGTATAAAATTCCTGATCAGGAAGTTGCGAGAAATCAGCCAAGACATAGGTTTCGTCGTCCATCACGCAACAGGAAAAATGTTTCAAGAAATCTTTTTTTAATTTCTTTCCTCTTGATTTCGCTTCTTGATTCTTCACAGCGTTCCTGTCTGGCACTTTCTGCACTTTGTATGTTCTAAGCCCACAACTCGACTTGATTTTCTGAACGGTTGACTACGAACAACCCATCATTTGGGCCACTTTCCGTCCTGAAAGGTTAGGATTCTTCTGAAAAGGGCTGATGGCTTTCTTCACTTTTTTTGGACTATGAAACCCCTTTTTCCTCCCGGTTCCTTCCTTGCGGTTAATTGTAAGATCTTCGTTGAAGCGCTTAACAACTCTTAATACCGTTTCCGGACGTACGCGAGCCTCTTTTGCGATTCTTTTGAAGCTCCATTTTTGATTATTTTGAAAAAGTTTCACTATAAATTCTCGTGTTTTCACTTCGCTCGACATTTTGCGACAGAGAATTGGAATATCCATGAAGTATCCATGATTCTGACGTTCATAACAAACTATGATCAAATTTTGATTTTTTCTCAATTGGTTCAAGAGATATAGGCGTTTTTGTGAATTTATTCTCGTTTAGTCCTTATGGCCTATTTTTAATGCATCTCCGCATTAGTGTGACTACTTATTCACTTTTACTGGTGATTCTTTATTCACTTAGTCCGTCAGATTTCTGTAGCAAATACTCATGGTTGAGTTTTTTAGAATACTTATTGATCAAATCCAGAAAAGGAGGTGGAACTTTCTTAGGGAAATATAACTTTTTTTGGCGCTGAATAAAATGTGGTGTCAATATTATTCAAATTGTGAATTCTTTGAGGTTTTATGTAATTCTCGTGTTCAGCGCATTTCGGATACAGGGCGCCATTGAACAGTTCATTCATAAGAGAGACTACTAGACTTCCATTCAATGGAATATTCCATAAAATGCACGTGGCTCCTCGCTCCTCTATCGGATTAGTTTTCCTACTCGTTGTGATCGTCGACCTTATAGGTGATAATGCTATTGTTGAATTTTAATAGCTTTTCTCAGTATAAGAACCCCAACTCCCAAGGCCAAAACTGACCCTTGTATTAATTTTCAAGCTTCTTGTACCATCAAATAAAGTTGTATTAAATGGAATACTGAATACTGAACTAACGAACATTCAAATAAAGTGAACAACCCAAAAATGAACCGTCCGTCCGGTTTTTTCCCTCACACCCTTCATCTCCCCCGAATTAACGCCGTTCGGAAACGGCGTCCCCATCCCATCCTCCGCCCCGACCCGCCGCCGCGTCAGCGTCCGCAGAAAGAAATCTAACCCTTTTCCTTCCGGTCAAACCCGCATCTATATGCATCCACGCATCCCCTATCGATTACGGCGGCGAGAAAAGGTCGTAAAAACCGGTCCTTTGTCCCCCCCGCCCCCGCGCCCCCGTCGGAACACTGGACGCTACCGTCGTCAAAGTCAATAAATCTTGACGGGGGCGGCGAGGCGGGCGATCCGCCGAATTTCCGCGTTTTTCTTGCGGCGAATACATTAATTTTTACGTTCGGGGGGCGGCAGGCAAAGGGTTGGGAGGGTCCGATCGCGAAGGGGAACGAGGCATGAAATATTCATTATTGGTCCTTCGAGCCGGTGAGCCGGACCGCCGTTGTCGTTATGGACAGATCAAGGATATGACTGTGATTTATGCAGGATTGTTTAGGGTCGTCGGTTCGAAAGACAGACCGACATCTCATTTTTAAATGATGTGCGATAATTTTCGGATTTCCTCTTTTTGATTGCTCGATTGGTCATCGATTATTTGTAGTTTTTTCCCTTCAATTCATCATGCTATTTAAAATTCATATTTTAATTTTTAATACCACAAAGTTCATACTGCGAATGGACTCCGTCGGCATCGAAGAAGACCCAAAGCACCATGATTTACCCACCTAGAACCCAACAAAACATTCTACTTGCTTCAACACACACTTCTGCTACTTGTCTAGCAACGGTCATACATCGCCATCAGTTCACTATCTCTATCGAAGTAAGGGTGCTATTATTGAAGATTCGAATAGGAAGTACAACTTCCAGATTCAATAATTACGTATGATCCTCTCCAAATATATTTTTTATTGTCAAATATGGTGTTTTTAGGTGGTCATACCCCTTTGTCATTTTTCACCCAAAATTTGAGATTTTTAAAATCGCCCATTTTCTGCCCAGAGATACTTTGGGCTATGCTGATCAACATAATATAAATAACTATTGGCGGCGATGAGTGGGACGGAAGTTATGACGGTTTGAAATTTACGATTTTTCAAAAAATGCTGTTTGACAGGTCAAAATCTAAACGGTGATAGTGAGGGCTTTGAAATATTCTTTATTGAATGGCACGACCTCGAAAACCTACATTTTGATACCATAATCCTTCATGTAGCCCCCATAGTTTATGAAATATTTCACTTTATATTTTTCGATTTTTCATTTTCGAGTTCTGTTCACGAGCTCACACCACTCAAGGTAAGGGTGCTGTCGGTCTGCAAAATGGCTTTTATTGAAGATTCGAATAGGAAGTACAACTTGAAAATCTGATAACAAGGTTAGAGCTTCCCTAAATATATTTTTTATTGACATATATGGTGTTTTCAGGGGGTCATACCCCTTTGTCATTTTTCACCAAAAACTTGAGTATTTTCAAATCGCTCATATTCTGCACAGAGATACTTTGGGCTATGCTGATCATTATTATATAAATAACTATTGGCGGCGATGGGAGGGACGGAAGTTATGACGGTTTGAAATTTCCGATTTTTCAAAAAATGCCATTTGACAGGTCAAAATCTAAACGGTGATAGTAAGGGCTTTGAAATATTCTTTATTGAATGGCACGACCTCGAAAACCTACATTTTGATACCAAAATCACCCATGTAGCCCCCATAGTTTATGAAATATTCCACTTTATATTTTTCGATTTTTCATTTTCGAGTTTTGTTCACGAGCTCACACCACTCAAGGTAAGGGTGCTGTCGGCTGTTGCTCTGCAAAATGGATATTATTGAAGATTCGAATAGGAAGTACAACTTAAAAATTCGATAACAAGGTTAGATCCTCCCCAAATATATTTTTCATTGACAAATATGGTGTTTTTAGGTGGTCATACCCCTTTGTCATTTTTCACCCAAAATTTGAGATTTTCAAAATCGCTCATATTCTGCACAGAGATACATGGGGCTACGCTGATCAACATAATGTAAATAACTATTGGCGGCGATGAGAGGAACAGAAGTTATATGACACTTTGAAATTTCCGATTTTTCAAAAAATGCCATTTGACAGGTCAAAATCTAAACGGTGATAGTTAGGGCTTGGAAATGGTTTTTATTGAATGGAGCGACCTCGAAAACCTACAATTTGATACCAAAATCACCCATGTAGCCCCCATAGGTAATATTGTTTATCCTGATTACTCCTAGGTCTCCTGAGGAGACCCTTCTGAAATTACAAGCATCGAAGCTTGCTACTTGTGCCGAATTCGGAGTAGGCAGTTGTGTTCTATGTAGGCTCTGTTACTGTGTCCCTACGCCACCTTAGGCACAGCACTATTAATTTTTGGCCCAACAGTGGAATGGTGGCCCTACCGAGACTAGAAAATTTCTTTCCTAGCTCGGGATTGTACTTTCGGGTCCTAATTAGTTTTCATTAACATTCGATACATTTGATACCCCGTCCAACTGCGGTAACAGCACACCGTATAACATCCCTTCTGTCAAAACCCCTCAGAAGTCGTTACCGATCCTGTTATCGCAGTCGGCCGCGGAAAAAACCCTTAATATCTACCCGTCCGCCATTTTTTCGCGTACGCCACCTGCATTGATAATTCCGTACACAAATTGAGGATACTTAATTGCCGGTATGCCAGACCGAAAAAATAATTAAAACCAGATTAGATAATGAGGAAAACTAATGAGTTACCGCAGCGGAAGGGGTTTCTTTTTAATAAAGATAGGGGATGAGGGTATGTAGATGGATGCTGGGCACGTCGAAATGACCACGGTAGTGGCAAAAATCAGAATTCATTGTGCCGTGCTGTTGTTCTGGCGATGCGGGGGCATGGAAAGACGTAAAAATCAGGACCGACTCGGAAATAATGTAATAGAATGCCAAAAATTAATTCGAAATAGAAATTCGGTTGCCTTTATAAAACCGGCAATTGTCCACCAATTCCTGTATTGGGGTTCGACAAGGTGCTTCACGACTACCCAAAAATGTTCGAGTTTTACGAACTGTCTCCGCCAAATTCTCATGATTTTTATGGTAAATTTTAATCTACCGAAATAGCGGAATGTTCAAATTAATATAAATATTTATGGGAAAACCCTTCATATTCATAAGAGAAACTGCTGAATAATTTTTTTTTCAAATGGAAAGCCCAAACCCGTGGAAAAGTCCCTTTTGAACCTATCAATAGGGTGTTAACCGACCACGAATGTAAGCCCGTGCCCTTACGCTCCGCAAATAGCCTAAGCAATACACAGGGGAAATTACTTACGAGGATGTACTGATATCTAGTTAGCCTAGACCAGTTACAAGCATAAACAAAATATTACTGCCAATAATTTTGACGTGTCCTAAACAAATGTATATTCGTCTGAAAGGATTTAATAAATTCTTATTCATATCAACGAACAATAACTTATTAGAAGTGTCAGTGTACAGCTCAACAGCTCGACGTCAAAAGAGTAAACCAGAGTTACGCAATAAATTAAAAAAAAAGATGTCCACCGAAATTGTGAAAATCGAAAAATTGGTGTATCGAGCCATCATCAAGTACCTGTATTTGAAAGGGATGAGTGGTGAGCAGATTTACGAAGATATGCTTAATACCATTGGTGATCAATTTCCTTCGTATGCGACCGTGAAAAATTGCACTGCAAGCTTCAAAAGAGGTAAATTTTCTATTGAAGATGATGACCGATCGGAAAAGCCAGTTTCTGTGTCAGTCCCCGAAAATATCGATGCAGTTCATGATATGATTGTATCAGACCGTCGAATTGGGCTAAAACTTCTGCAAAATGGATCCCCAAATGTTTGAATGTTGACCAAAAGCGTGCAAGGGTAGAAGCATCGCGTTCTATCTGAGCTCGATTTGAAACCGATGTAGACTTCTTAAACCGAATTGTTACTATGGATGAGACTTGGGTACATTTCTACGATCCACAAACAAAGCAACAATCGATTGAATGGCGACACTCTGGTTCTCCAAGACCTAAGAAGTTTCGTGTCCAAAAATCTGCTGGAAAACTACTTGCTTCAGTTTTTTGGGATTGCCATGGAGTAATAATCATGATTGATTTTTTGGATAAGGGTAGAGCAATGACTGGAGATTACTATTCGACATTACTGACCACTCTACGGAAAAAAAATTAAAGAGAAAAGACGCGGCAAGGTATTCAAAGGTATTTTATTTTTACAGGACAACGCCCCAGTACACAAATCTCATGTTGCCATGCAAAAAAATTGTGATTTAGGTTAAGAATTACTAGAACACCCCCCTTATTCACCAGATTTGTCTCCGTTCGACTATCATCTCTTCCTCAACTGAAAAAAAGTTTAAAAGGTCGTAAATTTTCTTCCAACGAGAAGGTAATAAAAGCTGTGGAGGACTGGTTTGCAGAGCAAGAAGAAACATTTTTTTTAAAGGTCTAGAGACGTTGCAGGTTCGCTGTAATAAATGTATTCAATTAACAGGAGAATATGTTGAGTAATAAAATCTTTTGACATTTTGTTTGGTTCTATAGTAGGCTAAGAATTTTTCAATATATCCTCGTATTTATGAATGTGATCACAACAAACTCCTGTTTCTTGGGATGATGCACAGAAATAATGCCGACGTAATAACTCGATTTGCCGAAAAAGAATCTTGACCTGGATCAGGGACCACTTCCCTAATAAACCTATAACGAGTAGTTTCTATTCAACGGAAATCGGAATATCATCTACCTTATATTCGCACTGTTGCGGTTTGGTTCAAGGGAGAACCATCGAATAACCTCGAAACCACAGAGCTATTTTGTTCTTCTTTATTTGGGTACGGTGATATTCATTGGACCCAATTAATATCTAAACCAACCTTCTCGACATATGAATCAGGCTCAAACGTTTTTTTTATTGCAGAACCTTCAGCCTAGATGAGAGATTGTTCATGTGCACTGATGACGTGGAAGTCCTTCAAATTAAATTTCATCCAGGAAGTGTCAAGGATAACCATATCCTTCTCCTCACTTCAGATAACACTTTAAGGTTAGTAATTTTTAATCTTCTTGATTCAAAATGTATCCTTCATGGACGATTAAGAGAGAATTTCTTCAGAATCCATATCCTTACAGGTTGTACCAGATAGAAGATGAGGTCATCTTTCTTGGTACCTACGTCGTCGGTGATAAACCCATGGCGAAGGTACCCTGCTCCAAGATAACCTTCTTAGGTGCCCTAGGAGAGATAGCTGTCGATTTCGATTTTGGACATCCAGAGATCAACGGGGAGGTACCAGAGAAAAGACCAGTCAAAAAAGAAAAAGGTGAATTTCTCCCAAATATTCAATAACTCAGATACATTCAAGATTATTCTCTACAGAAGCTGCAAACGCATCACTGGTGACATTGAGAGATCCCTTTAATGATACCGAATCTTCGGTACCAGTACATCACCAACAATCGGTCGTCAAGAAGAGTGAGAAATTGAAAGAGAGGGAAGATTATTCCAACTTCAACTGGCCCGTTTATGTTTTGTCTGCGGATTTCATCATAACAACCATCAACATACCTCTATACGAGAAGTAAGTATAATTCATATGTAAATGTGTCACCTATACTCCATTAACTTTAAAAAGTATCCCGGTTGGCCATGATTTAGGTTTATCAAGTTCTTTTACTTAAAATTGGCGCAGGTTGGCACTCGTGAAAGTCAAATAATTCTGAGAGACGTTGCCAAGGCTATTATTTTTCAGTAAAGTTTCAACACTCGATTCTTAATTTCCGTACAGAACTGAATCTTCCAACCATGTTTTACACACGTGAAATATTTCCTGTATTAACAGAGCAAAAAGTTTCTTCAACATTCGCCAGGTCTTTGGAATTATTGAATTCACATTATATTTTCTCAAATTCATTATTTTCCCAAAGTGGATAAACATTTTGATAAAAACGTAATTACTACGACCTTTATGTAGAAAGGACAACGTTGCAAAGTTTTCTGACAGGAAAATGACTATAACCTAACATTTTCAAAATATATGAAATTTGTCAGAATGTCATGGCCAACTGGGATACTTTATAAAAGTGAATGGAACAACGTATTCCAGAAGTCCAAAAGGTTCTTTGTCTTGGTTCTAAAGAAAAGAGCCATAAACAAACTATTAACTGGGATGCAATCACAATTGAATACTTTAAATCAGTAACCGATTCTTCTTTTTTCAGAAAAAGCTATACTGTCAAAGGTCCAATACCTCTGATGCCAACTAACTTCTTTCCGTACGACAAGAGGGCTTGTTCCGTTGTATGCCTGAATTCAACACCACAAGTTTTATGTATAGGAAGCACACATGGTGAGATATTTCATGGACTAGTGTTACCCATTGATGATAAAGATGAACAGGTGAGCCTTCTAACTAATTAAGTACCTTATTTAATTTGAGTAATTGATTGAAGATTGTTTTTATCATGGACGATTTCTCTGACAGCTGCCGTCAAATTTTTTAGCTGCCGTACAAAAATTCGTGTCACTAAAGCCAGAGGCAACTACGATTCCAATTTGAATAAATACATCTTGAGCCTATAACTCGAAATCGCTGTAGTATGTCGAGCTCATTCCTAAAGAAATGAAGAAATCGTTTCAAAATATTCATTCAACAAAAATAATGTACGCATACGGCCTAATGATCAACATTCTTTGTTCCAATTGAATAATATCTATGAATATTCTTTTGTCTGTGAAATTGATAAAGGCACAGAACTTATAACGACTGGTCTGGGTACGAATGGATTTAAATTTGTGAACTTTAAATTGAAGTTCATTTTTGCGAATATTTGTTTATACCAAACTATAATTTGCTCTTGAAGTGGCTAATAAAACTTATTTCGAAGAATGTATCTTCAACATCATCAGCTACATTGATGTATATTGTTTCACACACTAATAAGACTTTTTACTAGACTTAAAACTTCGTCTTATAGGTGTTGAACGTTTTTGGGAATAAAAAAATACTCGGCACTTTGCACAATAATCCTTTATTCCCCCTAACTAAATGGAAAACAATACACTTGGATCAACTTTGCGATTTACAACTCACACAGTGGAGAATAATGTAACACTTTACAACGTGTAATGAAAAATTCCTATTGAATTGGATTCTGAAAAACTAATGCATACATTCATGCTCGAATATCTAGTTGGGACTCTTTTCCCCTTGGTTCCCCTCATTCCTTGTCGACGGGCTTCGAGAGCTTTTTGTCGAGTCGGAATTATCCGTTGACGGATTTATGATAAACAACGAGCAGACATTCTCGCGTGTATCTTGAGTTGCCTAATCTATGTCTCTGACATACTCCCACCTGAGGAATATTTGACCAAACAATGATTCCTCAAAAAAAAAGAAGAGACATAATAAACAGAGACAACAAAACAAAAATCAAAACAATCCTTAACAAAATGAGAGTTCCTTAGAACTAACACATATCATAGTTTATTACGCGAAGGCACTTTGCATTCCCGACCCGAACGAGTCGTTTTCACTTTGCAGACCTTCTGCGCCCGACAAGGTCCTTTCGCACTCACGCACGATCCTGAATCACCGAACGTCTGTTTCTCGGGCTCGGTATCGGTAGGCATCTCACAGGAACTTGAAGGCTTCTCATCATGGCACTCCGGAAAGTCGAAACATTCTAAAGGATACAGCCGTTGAATAGGCCTTAGCATAGACCCTCTGCTGGTTTCGATCCGGATCAATCGGACTTCACCATCTTTACCTGGAAGAACTTCAATTACTCGCGCGACGGGCCATTCTAAACGTTCACGATTACTATTGTCGTTACCGACGAGTAACAAATCTCCGATGGCCACTGGACGTCCGTTTTTCTTCCCAGAAAGAAGCTTCAATTGTCGCAAATACTCATCGCGGACACGACCGCTTGAATTCTCTCGTAGGGTCCGAATTTGACGCGTTTTTCGACTCAACGACGCACTGTCGATCATATCACAATCCGGTAAACCGCACTCGCCTCTATCACGAAAAAACATAGAGGGACTTAACGCCACTAAGTCACTAGGTTCATCTGACAAGTATGTCAACGATCTCTCGTTCACCACAGCTTCGGACTCGCATAAAAAGGTCACTAGTTTCTTCGCCCTTTCAGCATTTAATTCCTTTTCATTCCTAGGCGGTATTCCTAAGGGCCAGGTGTCCTGAGATGCATACAACCATTCTGAACCCTCCCACCATCTCGGCTCAAGTAGATGCTTTGAAGAACATCCTCGTGAGGGTAAATCACCTGGATTCACTTTACCTGGTAAATGTCGCCAATCACTTTCTGGGGTCAAACTTCGATTCTCCAAAACTCTGTTACACACGATCATTTTCGCTTCTTCGGAAGCCCCATCATATCGTTCGTACGTATTATTCCTCTTCAGTTTTCTAACAACTGAACTTAACCTTTTCTGAGTAAGGGCATAATTTGCATTTCGCAAAAAGGAATCCCTTATCTCTAGTATCTTTTCACTTCTAGAGCTTTCATCAGAATGTTCCTTTATGCCAATTGTCTCCGAGTCCCATGAATCGGCTATCGTAGCATCGTTAAATGAAAGATTCATCGTTGTAAGAGCTACATTACAACTAACCTTGGTAGGCGTCTTGCCCATTAGAGTCCACCCAAAATGGGTACCATATGCCGTCAGCCCACAAGAGAGCTCTAGTCGTTTTCCCGTGTACAAATCTCCAGCAACATCTGCACCAACTAAGAGCTCTATAGGACCGGCATCACCAACATCCGAAACATCGATACCTACAGCATTCCTCAAACATTTGAAACAAGCCTTCTTTCTGTAAAGCACGTCCGTTTTTTGTGATAAGCTCATTTTCTGAGCCTTGAAACAATTATCACTTTCGTGGGACCCATTGCAGAATATACAGCCAGCCGTTTCAACATTGATCAGTCCTTGGGCCGTAGGACAATCGGCAGCCTTCTTTTGCGAATATTTGCCATTTTCTTCATTCACACTCATTGCGGCATTTTTTTCAGTCAAACCGAAATCTTCCGCTGCCATATTGATCGATTGCTCATTTTCTACTTTTTCCAAGAAACTTATAAAATTTTTACGCATACCTGTGTTATCCTCCACACACGGACCATCTGTATGAAGACTTGATACTCTCTTCGTAGACTCTGTCTCCTCTATGATTCCTTCATACCTAATTTTAATATGCGTGAACCTCTTTGCATCATCATCCCAACTCTGCAATTCAGTCTCCAATTCCTCGTCCGTAGCACTGTCCAGCCAAAGCTCATAAATTTGATTATTCACTACACACAAACTGTCGAATCTTGTCGATAAAAGTTCAAACACTGCTCTAATGTCTATCAGAAAGTTTTTATCGCGCCCTTCCATACCAGTCAGCATATCAAATTCCTTGGCCGTTCTTGTGAACGCACTACGGAGTGCTTTCCGGCTTTTCTTTTTAATTTCCAATTCACACGACATCTTAAACTCGGTTCAAAACCACCAAACGTTTCAACAAATGAACGAAGATTGAAAACGCGGATTAAGTTTACTAACTGGAAAATAATCTACCGAAACTGTTTTTTCAACTACACTATTCCACTCGGTTTACGAAAAGTTAATCACACACGAAAAACGAAAACTTTTCCAAATAGTCAGGTCCTGTCACGGTCGCCAGATGTTTCACACACTAATAAGACTTTTAGACTAGACTTAAAACTTCGTCTTATAGGTGTTGAACATTTTTGGGAATAAAAAATACTCGGCACTTTGCACAATAATCCTTTATTCCCCCTAACTAAATGGAAAACAATACACTTGGATCAACTTTACGATTTACGACTCACACAGTGGAGAATAGTGTTACACTTTACAATATGTAATGAAAAATTCCTAATTGAATTGGATTCTGAAAAACTAATGCATACATTCATGCTCGAATATCTAGTTGGGACTCTTTTCCCCTTGGTTCCCCTCATTCCTTGTCGACGGGCTTCGAGAGCTTTTTGTCGAGTCGGAATTATCCGTTGACGGATTTATGATAAACAACGAGCAGACATTCTCGCGTGTATCTTGAGTTGCCTAATCTATGTCTCTGACATATATAAAGGCGGCTTCCAAAAGTAATGAATTCTCCAGATCACAGCTGCCCTAAACAAATTATTTTATCGTGTGCCAGGAATATTCCGAATATTCCTGACTTTTGGGAGCTGTCTTAAGATGCACCTAGATCAAATTTGATAAAACCTGCACCCAATGAACCCATATCTCACCTTAATTTGCTCTATTCTGATAATTTTTCTTCTAAGCAATAAACACCACACAAGCACACACATTAAATGTGAAACGTCAATCCAACATAGATATTTTCAAGTTCGAAGCATCGCCTACTGTATTTCCCGAAAATATTCGCTAAGTCGCTTTTATCTACCATTGTCATGGTAACCACTTGGAGAAAATGAATGATAGTTTATTTTTCGCTACTTGGTTCTTTGAAAGAATACGTATTTACAGGTGTCTCAAATAATGTCACAATAATTATTATAGACTTCATGGTCGACAGAGAACATTCGATACAGAGTGCTCGAATTTGTCTTGGCCCATCTTGAATATTATAGGATGATATTTTATCCTCATAAGTGCGCTGTGACTAAATCTTCATCTGTGGTTTTGTATTTTTTGAAGCGCTCATTCTAGATACTCAAACTCAAGAGCTAAATATATCATCAAGATGTCAGTATCTTTTACGAGTTTTGAGCCGAGAATGGTCTTAAACGAATTCGAGGTCAAATTCAATGCGGTCCGTCCGGTAATTTTCGAACAGAAAAACCTAGAAATTACAAATTTTAAGAGTAGGTTAGGGACCGAGAATGATCTCAATCGACAAGGTTGGACTCACTTGTCACGAATCCGTGTTCGAATTCAATTATGTCCGTCCGTCAACTTTGACAGCTTCTGTCAAATTTTTGACAGCTGTCAAAATTGTTTTCTTTGTATAATTGAACTGATTTCCTTTATCGTAGCACTGTTTTTTTCGTTTTACAGCAGGAAAGACAACTGAACAGCTCCACTTCGAACCAAAGTCCTGCTGACAGAGAAATATATTTCTTCGAAGCAGTGGACATCGAGTTCGGTTTTTCCACAGCATCCGTAGGCCAAGATGAAGGTTACACATGCCCAATATTCCTGCACAGGGACGAATCTAGAAGCGACAGGTATTTCGCTACCCATTCTGCAGGTGTGCATACGATTCATGTGGGTTGTATGGAAGACCTGCAGAAGTTCGTTATATCTGAGAGCTCCAGTGAGTATAAAGCAACATTTATTGTTTTTTATTGATAAATGAGGGTCTCTATGAATGATACTTTAATATTCACTTATTAAGTATCATCAAATTTAAGGTCGCCGTTCAGAGCGAGTAGGAAAACTAATCCGATAGAGGCGCCACCGTGCTTTTTATGGAATATCTCCATAGAACTTACATTATCACTATAAGTTCTATCATTGTTTAAACAATGGTTCTATGAATATCTCTCTAAATATGAATAAAATGAACAATGGCGCTCTCTATCCGAAAATCGCTGAACTATGAAATCAGCGAAAATGCCATATATTTAAATTTGGCCATTCTCTGCCAATTTCGTATTTCAAGTTGATTTTCTGAACGAAATCATCTGTTGATTCACTTTTAATCGGAAGTTAAAGTATACTGCTCCACAAGAGTTAGGGATATCGTTTTGAAAGGAGTATGTAATCTTCGAGAAAATCGCTGTAAAATCATTTAAGACACATTAAGAACTTGAATCGATCCAATAAAAATAAGTATGAGACATTTCGTCATTCTTGTCGCCTTTTTTCTGAAGTTTGGTTTTTTGCATATGCTTCATGAATGGTTTTTATTTTGAAATGAAGTCAGTTTATCAACGGCTTCGATTTGAAACGAGTTTTCTGAAAATGCGAAGACTTAAATTAACAAACGCTGAGGCAAATAGGGCTATCGGAATGCTACAGGGTGGCCTAACTCAGGTTGTTGTAGCGGAAAGGCTCCAAGTCAGCCAAAGTGTGATATCTCTACTTTGAAATAGGTTCAAGGAGACAGGTTCCGTGTTGGAAAGACCAAGGCTTGGTGGGCGACGAAAAACAACACCTGCTCAGGATCGTTTCATCACCGTTTCGGCGAGAAGAAACCCTACATTTACGTGTAGAATGCTACGGAATACTCTTCAAAATGCAGATGGGGTCCAAGTTTCCATCGAAACCATCAGACGACGTTTGAGAGAGGTGAATCTAGGTTCTAGACGTCCATTAAGAGGAGTTCCATTAACACGTGACCATAAGCGTCAAAGACTAAAATGGGCAAGGCAACATATCAATTGGAACGATCAATGGCGTATAGTGTCCTTTTCACTGATGAATCCAGATATGGACGATTTTCAGAATTTCGAAGAATAACGGTATGGACAATCCCACGCATACCCCGTAATCGTCGCTGTGTCCAAGAAGTCCATCCATTCCGAGGTGGTAGTGTTATGGTATGGGCCGGGATATGTTTCAACGGGCGCACAGATCCACACATTTGTCCTGGGAATATGACCGCCTTACACTATAGGGAGCATGTCATTGACAATGTTGTGCCAAATTTTCACGCTGCTATTGGTGAAACTTTTCAATTTCTAGACGATAAGGCTAGACCGCAGCACCGTGCAGCCATAGTTGTGAATGGTATTCCACATTTACCAATACCTCCGCACTCACCAGATCTGAATTGCATAGAACATTCATGGGATATGCTCCAAAGAAGATTAGATATTCATCAACCTACCCCAGAATCCTTAAATGATCTGAGAGAGCTTCTGCCCCGTTCATGAAACCAAATTCCTCAAGAAATGTTCAATAACCTCGTGTGTAGTATGCAAAGAAGATGTCAAGCTGTTATTGATGCCCGTACATTGTATTGATAGTCTTGAACTCTCTGGGAATGAAATTTCGTTATTTTACTCGATTTTTCTCAACCATCCTGTATACGCTGCAGACCTACAGGCTAAAATTAATTTGCAACTTGAAATCATATAAATATGAATTTTCACCACAAAAATCTTATTTTAACTATATTTTTCTGCAATTTAAGTCAATGTGGAGCAGTTTATTCGCATGGGTCTTTCGTTTGAAATTAAACAGAAGCATGAGTTGGCTTATTTTCTTCTATTTTTGAAAGAAAACAAATGAACTCTCGAAATGAAATCGATTTAAATTATTTCATTAAGAACTCCAATCCTTTCTGAGTTTACCCACAAAATTCCAGTTCTCGAAGTGAAACCATTTTCAAATGCCACTGGAAATAAAAATCATCATATTTAACGTTTCTCTTCATTTTAGTTGACGTCTTCAGCATTCCTAGCACCGTAGAGTACCTGGTGTGCACCAAAACAACCTCAACCAAGAACCAAAACCCCGTTATTGGTTTCTCAATCTACTACAACCCAAATTCGATTGTCGTCCTGTTAGCTAACGGCAATTTCTTGAGCTTGGCTTTGATCAATACCGAAATAATAATTCCACAGCTTGAACAGCTGGTGTTAGAAGATCCTGACATAACTGCCCCATCACTACAAGATGTAAGACTTATTATTCTAACTGAAGGTAGAATTATTAATTCTTTATTTTCCCAGATGATGAAGATGCCATTCAACCAACACATAATGAAGCTGTTGAAGAAAGCAGACTCTCATCCTATCCTTAAACTGTCCAAGAATGAAGAGCACTCAATGAAAGAATGCCAGGAGGTGAGTATTACTCTATAATACCATGTGGCTAAGTTTTCAATACTCTCAATTTCAGTTGTTCTCAAGAACCGTCCAGATCTTCAAAGAAAAAATCCAGTGTCATAAAGCTGCCAAGGAGGAAATAGAGAAAAGGGCTACAGCTCTGGGAGTGTTGAAGAACTTCCAGTTGAAAGAACTGGCTGATATGAATCTCGAGAAAAGAAATTTGCAAGAACAGGCCGAAAACCTTGCTGAGAAATATGAGGAGATCAAGGAGAAGCAGGAGCTGTTATTGAAAAGGTCATTATTATAATGAATCATTGCTTAAATTATACCTTTGGTAACTTTTCTGGTAACTGTAAATTTTTTTGGCAGGTGCGCCAAATTACTGGTAGCGATTTCCATGAAGAAAGAAGTTTTATCGGATGCTGAGCAGGACTATTTGATGAGTTTGAAGAATATCAGAGGCGATTGTGATAAATACGATTCGGCCATCGGCAAACTGATTGTGAAGAAAAACTATCAAGAAACACAGGTAATTTTTTCTTCTAGGTTATGTTTCTTTGTCTTTATCTTTGTGGTTATTCTTTCAGATGAGGAGCTGGAAGAAACAACAACAGAGGAAGTCTTACGCCATAAGTGAAACACATAGGAATACCATCAAGGATAATTTAATGGATTCGTGAGTTTCTATCTCCTTGAAGTTTTGTTAGGAACTTGTTTTTTATGAATAAGTGATATTTTTATGAAATTACATATTTCTTTTTGCAGGTCCAAGAGAATCAATGAAATGATTGAAGAAATAAAAGACATCAAGAAGCAGTTGAAGATAAATTGATACATTTTTGTAATGAGTAATCATTGTTTTGTTCTAATAAATCAATAAAATGTTATTTTTTCTCAAATCTAGCATTTTTATTACTTTTCTCCCCTTTTTTCAATATCTAAGGATTCATTATTTTTAATATTCTACCAAGCATTCATTTGGGTCTTTTCACTCTCATTTCTGCATGTTCTGAAGAAGAACTTACATCATCATCCAGAAGCTTTGAAAGTAGGTGAAGTGTTTTCCAATAAGGGGAGTTATATTGAATAGTTTTCATAAATATTTGGATCTGTGCTTATGAAGTTCGTGTCTTTGCTGATTGGGTCCATTTCTGCATGTTCTGAAGAACTTACATCATCATCCAGAAGCTTTGAAAGTAGGTGAAGTGTTTTCCAATAAGGGGAGTTATATTGAATAGTTTTCATAAATATTTGGATCTGTGCTTATGAAGTTCGTGTCTTTGCTGATTGGGTCCTTGAAATGCATGAAAATAATCCGGAATTCAATCGAAAAATCATCATGAGTGATGAGGCCATTTACACCTCGGTGGCTTCGTCAACAAGCAAAATTTTCGCATCTGGGACTCGGAAAACCCAAGAGTTTTTGTTGAAAAGCCTCTCTATCCTCAACGTGTGACTGTTCGATACGGTTTATGGTTGAAAAAATGTCATTTACTCAGCTAAGTTCTCTCATTTTCGTGAATTCATTTAGACTACAGGCCCGTGTCGAAAATTGATGGGTCATTTGAACCAGAAGGTGACCTATCTAGAACGATAGAAGGACATAAAATAATAAGATTCAGCACTATGCCGTCACTTGTAAGCTGTCCAACTGAGTACAGGTGGCAATTCAAAAGGACAGGTAGACTGGGTACATTTGGGTCATATGACTTTTGACGGCATTCTTACCATCGATAGCTCCATGGAAAATAATAGGAAAACGGGCAGTGCCGTACAAAAATGATGCGCCATATATTCGGAATTTTTTTTTGATTATCCGAAAATTTCCATGGTAAAATAGGTCATTTGACTTTGTACGGCATCAGTTTTATACGGTTGCCATACATCCTCTAATCCATTATTCAGCAACGCCGTACAAAAATCATGCGACAAAGGAAAAAAATCGAGGGTTGCAACCCCCTCTCTTGCCGTGCTCCAGAGGGTCATTTGAAAAAGTACGGCTTCGGTTCCAAAACATTATCCAGCACTCAAAATTACTATTAAAAATAAGGCCGTCAAAAAAAATTGTTCATTTTGATGTTATATCAATAATTATCTTAATTTCATCTTATGCTTGACCCATAAAGCTCTAAAGTCATTTGACCCAGTACGGCAACTTCTTTTTTTACATGATACTTTAAGATACAATTCTTATACTATATTGCCGTACAAAAGAAACTGTTCTGAAAAAAATTATAGAGAAATACAAAAAGTGAAATTTTTCATATTAATGTAAAAGTTTGGAACTCATAGATAAATGATATATAACAATTTTCTACATTTTATCCCTTGTTTTGAATAATATTAAGGTATCATTTGTTCCTAATTTATTTACCTTAATACTATTCAAAACAAGGGATAAAATGTAGAAAATTGATATATATATATATATATATCATTAATCTATGAGTTCCAAACTTTTACAATAATATGAAAAATTTCACTTTTTGTATTTCTCTATAATTTTTTTCAGAACAGTTTCTTTTGTACGGCAATATAATATAAGAATTGTATCTTAAAGTATCATGTAAAAAAAGAAGTTGCCGTACTGGGTCAAATGACTTTTAGAGCTTTATGGGTCAAGCATAAGATGAAATTAAGATAATTATTGATATAACATCAAAATGAACAATTTTTTTTTGACGGCCTTATTTTTAATAGTAATTTTGAGTGCTGGATAATGTTTTGGAACCGAAGCCGTACTTTTTCGAATGACCCCCTGGAGCACGGCAAGAGATGGGGTTGCAACCCTCGATTTTTTCCCTTTGTCGCATGATTTTTGTACGGCGTTGCTGAATAATGGATTAGAAGATGTATGGCAACCGTATAAAACTGATGCCTTACAAAGTCAAAATGACCTATTTTACCATGGAAATTTTCGGAAAATCAAAAAAATTTACCGAATATATGGCGCATCATTTTTGTACGGCACTGCCCGTTTTCCTATTATTTTCCATGGAGCTATCGATGGTAAGAATGCCGTCAAAAGTCATATGACCCAAATGTACCCAGTCTACCTGTCCTTTTGAATTGCCACCTGTACTCAGTTGGACAGCTTACAAGTGACGGCATAGTGCTGAATCTTATTATTTTATGTCCTTCTATCGTTCTAGATAGGTCATCTTCTGGTTCAAATGACCCATCAATTTTCGACACGGGCCTGTAGTCTAATTGGTTCGATTGCTCCAATCTGGTCATTTTGGGTGAAAAAGGAATGGGGCGATCGGAAATATTGATGGGAAATTAAAGTAGAAATAATTTCATATCTATCTATAAAAATATTTAATACCAGAAAGCTGTAGAAAAATTATCACCAATAAAATACAACTTCACATAAATCTTATAGTAAGAAAATTACGAATATACGATATTCAACAATAAAACAACAACAGCCATCATTTGACCAATGGACCCCAGAAGTATTTGCTGATCCTGTTCTCGTCTTCAGTCACAAAGAAGTCTCTACCATGCTTCACGAATTCCTTCATGGTTACTATGCCGTCTCCGTTCGAATCTATAGCTCTAAATGCAAGAATAGCATCCTTTTCTGGAAGGCCTAGACATTGGAAGAAGAGTTTGTACTCGTCCAAAGTGATGCTACCAGACTGGTCTTTATCTATGGCCTGTTGGACAGAAAAAGTGAAAATTATAACTCTTTAACAAACAGAAGATTCTATGAGTAACATTTGATCAGAAAATGTATATCTTTGCTCACCCTGAAGATGTAGGGAATGAATGAGTGCGCTCTTCTAACCATTTCCTTGTCATTCAGAACATGATGCATGTATTCTAAATAGTCTTCTACTGTAATAAGGGTGTATGGACTGATTTCTCCCCATCTTTTCTCCCACCATTGCTGTAAGAAAGTTTGTCAAGTAATCAACATGAAGACTTTGATGTTCCTTTCACAATTAATGGAAATATCATGTTTTTCCCTGGAAGACTTGAGAGGTTTTGAAGGGAAAGATCAATTTTTCTCTTTGATTGAGCAAAAGATGGTTTGATAAGAACAGTAGAGGAGTATACATTTTTGGGTCTAGCAAGGCACTCACCTTGATAATGTCCTTGAATTCATTGACATGCTCGCTTCTGATGTTTCCCAATGCAATGAATCTCTCCATGAGCAATTCCATGTCGTGGAAAGATATCACACCATCTTTATTCACGTCTATTATATTATGGAAAGTCCTTATTTTTCTCCTGTAGAATTCAGATTCCCCCTAAGAAAAATAAGATTTTTGTCAGCACTGAATTTCATGTTTTTGAGTGTACATTTTCAAGCAATTCGAATTAATGTTTCATACCCTGTGTCCAAGCTCATCTAAATCGCTGTCACTTTCGGATTCAGAGGAAAATTTGCTGCCTTCTTTAGGTCTGGAGTATTTGCTGTATTCTCTAGTTAATGTTATTTTATTCGTTCGGGGAACTTCAATCAGAATGGAGGCACATCTGCATGGTTTAAGCTGTTGAAGAAAAAACAGATTATCATTCTCAGAGTCAGAAATCATTATTTCATGAAATTTCAAAAAATTATTCACATTGTTATAGAATGGAATTAATCTACTTGATACTTGAAGTTAAACCTACTGGCAAATACACTGCGCAAAAAAATTAACGCACATTCTGAAAATCTCAATTTTAATGAAAGTTAACTCTACATTGACTTTATAACTTATTTTTTATGTTCTCTCGAGAAGGTTTTGAACGAAACAAGACACATTAAATGGAAGAAAAATTCAGGATTTTACCGAATCTTATGTGAAAGAAGAGAAATGAACAATTTTCAAAATACTGAAATGCTGATAAGTGATTTAATACTTGGTATTTCCACCCATTGCGTTAATTACAGCTCGGCAACGACGGTTCATACTCAAAATGAGTGATCTTAAAATGTTCTGATCTAATCCTTCCCAGATTTCTCCGAGTTGGATTCCTAAGTCATTAAGAGTAGCTGGATGATTTTCTGAACTTCTCAGCCTTCTATTGAGGTTGTCCCAAACCTGCTCAATCGGATTGATCTGGACTTCTTGCTGGCCATTCCATTCGAGAGACTTCAACCTCTTCAAGGTTGCGATGCACGATGGGGTCTGGCATTATCGTCCATAAAAATGAAATTTTCACCAATGTATGGGGCAAATGGCACTACATGCTCTTCAAGAATGTTCCTTATATACATTATCAACGACTACTAGGTCTGTGCGAGCAGTCAAAGATTTTCCACCCCATACCATAATCGATCCTCCCCCGAAACCAGTTGTATTCAGGAAATTGCACTGAGCATATCTTTCATGTGGACGTCTGTATCAAAGGGAACGTCGATCACAATGGTGAAGCAGAATCTAGACTCATCTGTGAAGAGAACTCTTTCCCAATCGGCCTCTTCCCAATGGATGGCTCTCTCGCAAAATCCAAACGCGCCCTTCGATGGGCTGGGGTAAGAGCTGGGCCTCTTGCCGCGACACGAGGCCTTAAATCATATTCTCTGAGGCGATTTCTTATTGTCTGAGTGCGAATTTGCACCTCATGAGTTTGCTCAAGCTGATTTTGAAGGAGGCGAGCGGTTGCAAACCGTTGTCTCAACGAAGAAACTCTCAAGTAACGTTCTTGAATGGCAGTTGTTACTCGTGGTCTACCCTGTCCTGGTCGTCGGACATTCATACCTGTCTCCCTGAATCGCTGCAACATTCTGAACACACTTGTATGGGAAACTCCAAACCTTTCTGCAATTCTTGTGTATGTCCACCCTTCTTCTCGCAAATCTACCGCTTGGGCACATTCCTCTTGGGTCAAATTGCGTGTTTCGCGTTGCATAGCGATCGAGTGTGGAAAATCAAACGAAAGAAAAACTATTGATCACTAGAATTGATCGAGAACAACTGATTTTAGAATGGAGCCAATACATTCAAAATCTGATAATATCATCTTTTTTTATTCCTGCTGGGAGAAAACATCTGTATTGAAGAAAAACGTTGAAAGTGGATAACATATGTATGCATAATTCTGATAAAAATAATTATCATTGAGAACACCTTCAGTTGTAGAATAAATTTGAGATTTCCATAATGTGCGTTAATTTTTTTACGCAGTGTATATTACAGTACTTCAATGTTTAGTTTTCTTCTTGAAAATGAGAAAATCAGTTGGAAATTAAAATTTCTTCGATATGTGTGAGACCTCTGCTATGAACGTATCTATGAACGCATCTATGAATTTTTTTTCTTCAATTTATATCTCGTTCAGAAATCATCATCCAAGATCATAATGGGATTCTTTATATTGTATTTGACTGAATAATTATAAATGGAAATAAATTCTTATCAAGCAATTCGATCGAAGGATCCAAATAAAACCCAAATAAACTATCAAGGAAATCAAAAATGGGTCAATGAGATAATGAATAGAAGCATGACATGAAATGAATAAATTAATGCTGAATACATCTGGAATCTCACGTAGGCCAAAACGAGAAGAAATATTAGATTGGTATAGACTTTCTAAGAAAATGTTGATCCAATACAATGGACAAGGACAACGCAATATGTGAAAGTAAATAGAATAGCTGCTATAATATGGTAATTAAATTTGGCAGTGTTGTTTCTAGGTCAAAGGTTTTGTTTTCATCGATATGAAAATTTTGTTGCGTTGTTTTTCAGAATATTTATTGATCATAAGAACTCATATACATTCGAATAATTTTTATATGTTTTTTTATTCTAAATTGGGTCTTCTCCAGAATATTTTAAATGCATATTCTATAGGCCTTTTTTCAGGAGATTTTAAGCGATTCCAAAGGTCCGTAAGATAAATCAAAATTCCTTTCAATCCGTGAAAGAATTGGAGTTAATTTAATATTCCAGCATCTACAATCAATCTTCCTTATTAAGCACAAATTGTTTCGCTTTAAAATGTTAGAGTAACGTACACAATAACAAATCGTTTCGAGCATGTTATGATACTTATGATCATAAATCAGATTCTTTTTCCGAAATGGAACTTTGCGCCTTAATTACATAAATAAATTCGATATTGATTATTTAATTTGGTTCCGAAAAATATAAACATTTAGAGGAATATTGATGTGAACTTCCCTATTCCTACCTACAAGTTAAAACCCATTTAAAACTCAGAAAAAAATTAATATCAGTTGCAAAGATAAATTTGAAAATTCAAGGAGAAATATAGTTTATTATTTTTATATTTTTACTGCGTTATATACCTTAACATTTGATCACATAAGACTTTGGAATGAAATGGTTCACTCCTAATATTGATCAAAAACAGAATACCATTGTCCATTGAAAAATGATCAATTAAAAATAAATTTAAAAACTTTTCTTTTTATGAAACAGGTATGATTATGATTATACTGGTAACTCTTATCTTTCAAATGAACAAATATCTGTCTTAAAACTATTTTAAAAAGTTTCATTCGAAATTTCATTCAAAATTAAGCAATCCCATTTTTTTCTTACCTTATTGAGAGAAAATTCCCTCTTCGAGTTAACTGTGACATTACTGGAAAACACCTCCTTATCGAATATTTTCCTAGAGATCCTAACACCACTTCTTATTACTGAAAACGCCATATTCACAGTTCACACGTACAAAAAACGACGTCTACACAGGTCCAAATTTCAAATGTGACTGCCCTGAAGAGTACTGAGGCGATAACAGAAATCGGTGAATGAATCGAATTGGAAGGAGTGCTACAAGAAGTCAACAATTTGACGGGCGGATTTTGAGAATCGAAGTTTATCTTCCACTAAAAAAAATGTAAACATGCGACACCACTTTTGTTTAGGTTGAGGTCGTTTTTCGGAGACCAGTGAGAAAGTATTAATTTTAACTTTTAAGTAGGTTCCCATCTGGTTCTGAACAATGATAAGGCCGATTTCGTTGGAATTAATATGGTTGGGGCCAGTAGGTGGAAGGAAACAGTGCTGTCGAAAGTACTGGGGATTTGGGTCGAAGCAGTACCAGTGGTCCTAGTCAAGTGGGTCGCACATGCATGACCTATTGAGGAAATGTGCGATGCACTCAATCACCCATGTAGTCGCCATTGTTTATGAAATATTCCAGTTTATATTTTTCGATTTTTCATTTTCGAGTTCTGTTCATGAGCTCACACCACTCAAGGTAAGGATGCTGTCGTTCGGCAGAATGGATATTATTGAAGATTGTACCACTTAAAAATTCGATGAGAAGGTTAGATCCTCCCCAAATATATGTTTTATTGACAAATATGGTGTTTTCAGGGGGTCAAACCCCTTTGTCATTTTTCACCAAAAACTTGGAATTTTTCAAATCGCTCATATTCTGCACAGAGATACTTTGGGCTATGCTGATCATTATTATATAAATAACTATTGGCGGCGATGAGAGGGACGGAAGTTATGACGGTTTGAAATATCCGATTTTTCAAAAAATGCCATTTGACAGGTCGAAATCTAGACGGTGATAGTTAGGGCTTTGAAATATTTTTTATTGAATAGCACGACCTCGAAAACCTACAATTTGATACCAAAATCACCCATGTAGCCCCCATAGTTTATGAAATATTTCACTTTATATTTTTCGATTTTTCATTTTCGAGTTCTGTTCACGAGCTCACACCACTCAAGGTAAGGGTGCTGTCGGTCCGCAAAATTGCTATTATTGAAGATTCGAGTAGAAAGTACAACTTCAAGATTCAATAATGACGTATGATCCTCTCCAAATATATTTTTCATTGTCAAATATGGTGTTTTCAGGGGGTCAAACCCCTTTGTCATTTTTCACCAAAAACTTGAGATTTTTCAAATCGCTCATATTCTGCACAGAGATACTTTGGGGTATGCTGATCATTAATATATAAATAACTATTGGCGGCGATGAGAGGGACGGAAGTTATGACGGTTTGAAATTTCCGATTTTTCAAAAATTGCCATTTGGCAGGTCAAAATCTAACCGGTGATAGTTAGGGCTTTGAAATATTTTTTATTGAATGGCACGACCTCTAAAACCTACATTTTGATACCAAAGTCACCCATGTAGCCCCCATAGTTTATGAAATATTCCACTTTATATTTTTCGATTTTTCATTTTCGAGTTTTGTTCACGAGCTCACACCACTCAAGTTAAGGAAGCTGTCGTTCTGCAAAATGGAGATTATTGAAGATTCGAATAGGAAGTACAACTTAAAAATTCGATAACAGGGTTAGATCCTCCCCAAATATATTTTTCATTGACAAATATGGTGTTTTCAGGGGGTCATACCCCTTTGTCATTTTTCACCCAAAATTTGAGATTTTTCAAATCGCTCATATTCTGCACAGAGATACTTGGGGCTATGCTGATCAACATAATATAAATAACTATTGGCGGCGATGAGTGGGACGGAAGTTATGACGGTTTGAAATTTCCGATTTTTCAAAAAATGCCATTTACAGGTCAAAATCTAAACGGTGATAGTTAGGGCTTTGAAATATTTTTTATTGAATGGCACGACCTCTAAAACCTACATTTTGATACCAAAGTCACCCATGTAGCCCCCATAGTTTATGAAATATTCCACTATATATTTTTCGATTTTTCATTTTCGAGTTTTGTTCACGAGCTCACACCACTCAAGGTAAGGGTGCTGTCGTTCTGCAAAATTGATATTATTGAAGATTCGGATAGGAATTACAACTTGAAAATTTGATAACAGGGTTAGATATGCCCAAATATATTTTTTATTGACAAATATGGTGTTTTCAGGGGGTCATACCCCTTTGTCATTTTTCACCCAAAATTTGAGATTTTTCAAATCGCTCATATTCTGCACAGAGATACTTGGGGCTATGCTGATCAACATAATATAAATAACTATTGGCGGTGCTGAGTGGGACGGAAGTTATGACGGTTTGAAATTTCCGATTTTTCAAAAAATGCCATTTGACAGGTCAAAATCTAAACGGTGATAGTTTGGGCTTTGAAATATTTTTTATTGAATGGCACGACCTCGAAAACCTACATTTTGATACCAAAATCACCCATGTAGCCCCCATAGTTTATGAAATATTCCACTTTATATTTTTCGATTTTTCATTTTCGAGTTTTGTTCACGAGCTCACACCACTCAAGTTAAGGATACTGTCGTTCTGCAAAATGGAGATTATTGAAGATTCGAATAGGAAGTACAACTTAAAAATTCGATAACAGGGTTAGATCCTCCCCAAATATATTTTTTATTGACAAATATGGTGTTTTCAGGGGGTCATACCCCTTTGTCATTTTTCACCCAAAATTTGAGATTTTTCAAATCGCTCATATTCTGCACAGAGATACTTGGAGTTATGCTGATCAACAAAATATAAATAACTATTGGCGGTGATGAGTGGGACGGAAGTTATGACGGTTTGAAATTTCCCATTTTTCAAAAAATGCCATTTGACAGGTCAAAATCTAAACGGTGATAGTTAGGGCTTTGAAATATTTTTTTATTGAATGGCACGACCTCTAAAACCTACATTTTGATACCAAAGTCACCCATGTAGCCCCCATAGTTTATGAAATATTCCACTTTATATTTTTCGATTTTTCATTTTCGAGTTTTGTTCACGAGCTCACACCACTCAAGGTAAGGGTGCTGTCGTTCTGCAAAATTGATATTATTGAAGATTCGAATAGGAATTACAACTTAAAAATTCGATAACAGGGTTAGATCCTCCCCAAATATATTTTTTATTGACAAATATGGTGTTTTCAGGGGGTCATACCCCTTTGTCATTTTCACCCAAAATTTTAAATTTTTCAAATCGCTCATATTCTGCAGAGATACTTGGGGCTATGCTGATCAACATAATATAAATAACTATTGGCGGTGCTGAGTGGGACGGAAGTTATGACGGTTTGAAATTTCCGATTTTTCAAAAAATGCCATTTGACAGGTCAAAATCTAAACGATGATAGTTAGGGGTTTGAAATATTTTTTATTGAATGGCACGACCTCGAAAACCTACATTTTGATACCAAAGTCACCCATGTAGCCCCCATAGTTTATGAAATATTCCACTTTATATTTTTCGATTTTTCATTTTCGAGTTTTGTTTACGAGCTCACACCACTCAAGGTAAGGGTGCTGTCGTTCTGCAAAATTGATATTATTGAAGATTCGAATAGGAATTACAACTTAAAAATTCGATAACAGGGTTAGATCCTCCCCAAATATATTTTTTATTGACAAATATGGTGTTTTCAGGGGGTCATACCCCTTTGTCATTTTCACCCAAAATTTTAAATTTTTCAAATCGCTCATATTCTGCACAGAGATACTTGGGGCTATGCTGATCAACATAATATAAATAACTATTGGCGGTGCTGAGTGGGACGGAAGTTATGACGGTTTGAAATTTCCGATTTTTCAAAAAATGCCATTCGACAGGTCAAAATCTAAACGATGATAGTTAGGGGTTTGAAATATTTTTTATTGAATGGCACGACCTCGAAAACCTAAGTTTTGATACCAAAATCACCCATGTAGCCCCCATAGTTTATGAAATATTCCACTTCATATTTTTCGATTTTTCATTCTCGAGTTTTGTTCACGAGCTCACACCACTCAAGGTAAGGGTGCTGTCGTTCTGCAAAATTGATATTATTGAAGATTCGAATAGGAATTAAAACTTAAAAATTCGATAACAGGGTTAGATCCTCCCCAAATATATTTTTTATTGACAAATATGGTGTTTTTAGGGGGTCATATACCCCTTTGTCATTTTTCACCCAAAATTTGAGATTTTTCAAATCGCTCATATTCTGCACAGAGATACTTGGGGCTATGCTGATCAACATAATATAAATAACTATTGGCGGCGATGAGTGGGACGGAAGTTATGACGGTTTGAAATTTCCGATTTTTCAAAAAATGCTATTTGACAGGTCAAAATCTAAACGGTGATTGTTAGGGCTTTGAAATATTTTTTATTGAATGGCACGACCTCTAAAACCTACATTTTGATACCAAAGTCACCCATGTAGCCCCCATAGCTCATGAAATATTCCACTATATATTTCTCGATTTTTCATTTTCGAGTTTTGTTCACGAGCTCACACCACTCAAGGTTAGGGTGATGTCGTTCTGCAAAATGGATATTATTGAAGAGTCGAATAGGAATTACAACTTAAAAATTCGATAACAGGATTAGATCCTCCCCAAATATATTTTTTATTGACAAATATGGTGTTTTCAGGGGGTCATACCCCTTTGTCATTTTTCACCCAGAATTTGAGATTTTTCAAATCGCTCATATCCTGCACAGAGATACTTGGGGCTATGCTGATCAACATAATATTAATAACTATTGGCGGCGATGAGTGGGACGGAAGTTATGACGGTTTGAAGTTTCCCATTTTTCAAAAAATGCCATTTGACAGGTCAAAATCTAAACGGTGATAGTTAGGCCTTTGAAATATTTTTTATTGAATGGCATGACCTCGAAAACCTACATTTTGATACCAAAATCACCCATGTAGCCCCCATAGTTTATGAAATATTCCACTTTATATTTTTCGATTTTAATTTTCGAGTTTTGTTCACGAGCTCACACCACTCAAGTTAAGGATGCTGTCGTTCTGCAAAATGGATATTATTGAAGATTTGAATAGGAAGTACATCTTAAAAATTCGATAACGGGGTTAGATCCTCCCCAAATATATTTTTTATTGACAAATATGATGTTTTCAGGGGGTCTTACGCCTTTGTCATTTTTCACACAAAATTTGAGATTTTTCAAATCGCTCATATTCTGCACAGAGATATTTGGGGCTATGCTGATCAACATAATATAAATAACTATTGGCGGCGATGAGTGGGACGGAAGTTATGACTGTTTGAAATTTCCGATTCTTCAAAAAATGCCATTTGACAGGTCAAAATCTAAACGGTGATAGTTAGGGCTTTGAAATATTTTTTTTTGAATGGCACGACCTCTAAAACCCACATTTTGATACCAAAATCATCCATGTAGCCCCGATAGTTTATGAAATACTTCACTTTATATTTTTCGATTTTTCATTTTTGAGTTTTGTTTACGAGCTCACACCACTCAAGGTAAGGGTGCTGTCGTTCTGCAAAATGGATATTATTGAAGATTCGAATAGGAAGTACAACTTAAAAATTCGATAACAGGGTTAGATCCTCCCCAAATATATTTTTTATTGACAAATATGGTGTTTTCAGGGGGTCATACCCCTTTGTCATTTTTCACCCAAAATTTGAGATTTTTCAAATCGCTCATATTCTGCACAGAGATACTTGGAGTTATGCTGATCAACAAAATATAAATAACTATTGGCGGTGATGAGTGGGACGGAAGTTATGACGGTTTGAAATTTCCCATTTTTCAAAAAATGCCATTTGACAGGTCAAAATCTAAACGGTGATAGTTAGGGCTTTGAAATATTTTTTTATTGAATGGCACGACCTCTAAAACCTACATTTTGATACCAAAGTCACCCATGTAGCCCCCATAGTTTATGAAGTATTCCACTTTATATTTTTCGATTTTTCATTTTCGAGTTTTGTTCACGAGCTCACACCACTCAAGGTAAGGGTGCTGTCGTTCTGCAAAATTGATATTATTGAAGATTCGAATAGGAATTACAACTTAAAAATTCGATAACAGGGTTAGATCCTCCCCAAATATATTTTTTATTGACAAATATGGTGTTTTCAGGGGGTCATACCCCTTTGTCATTTTCACCCAAAATTTTAAATTTTTCAAATCGCTCATATTCTGCACAGAGATACTTGGGGCTATGCTGATCAACATAATATAAATAACTATTGGCGGTGCTGAGTGGGACGGAAGTTATGACGGTTTGAAATTTCCGATTTTTCAAAAAATGCCATTTGACAGGTCAAAATCTAAACGATGATAGTTAGGGGTTTGAAATATTTTTTATTGAATGGCACGACCTCGAAAACCTACATTTTGATACCAAAGTCACCCATGTAGCCCCCATAGTTTATGAAATATTCCACTTTATATTTTTCGATTTTTCATTTTCGAGTTTTGTTCACGAGCTCACACCACTCAAGGTAAGGGTGCTGTCGTTCTGCAAAATTGATATTATTGAAGATTCGAATAGGAATTACAACTTAAAAATTCGATAACAGGGTTAGATCCTCCCCAAATATATTTTTTATTGACAAATATGGTGTTTTCAGGGGGTCATACCCCTTTGTCATTTTCACCCAAAATTTTAAATTTTTCAAATCGCTCATATTCTGCACAGAGATACTTGGGGCTATGCTGATCAACATAATATAAATAACTATTGGCGGTGCTGAGTGGGACGGAAGTTATGACGGTTTGAAATTTCCGATTTTTCAAAAAATGCCATTTGACAGGTCAAAATCTAAACGATGATAGTTAGGGGTTTGAAATATTTTTTATTGAATGGCACGACCTCGAAAACCTAAGTTTTGATACCAAAATCACCCATGTAGCCCCCATAGTTTATGAAATATTCCACTTCATATTTTTCGATTTTTCATTCTCGAGTTTTGTTCACGAGCTCACACCACTCAAGGTAAGGGTGCTGTCGTTCTGCAAAATTGATATTATTGAAGATTCGAATAGGAATTAAAACTTAAAAATTCGATAACAGGGTTAGATCCTCCCCAAATATATTTTTTATTGACAAATATGGTGTTTTTAGGGGGTCATATACCCCTTTGTCATTTTTCACCCAAAATTTGAGATTTTACAAATCGCTCATATTCTGCACAGAGATACTTGGGGCTATGCTGATCAACATAATATAAATAACTATTGGCGGCGATGAGTGGGACGGAAGTTATGACGGTTTGAAATTTCCGATTTTTCAAAAAATGCTATTTGACAGGTCAAAATCTAAACGGTGATTGTTAGGGCTTTGAAATATTTTTTATTGAATGGCACGACCTCTAAAACCTACATTTTGATACCAAAGTCACCCATGTAGCCCCCATAGCTCATGAAATATTCCACTATATATTTCTCGATTTTTCATTTTCGAGTTTTGTTCACGAGCTCACACCACTCAAGGTTAGGGTGATGTCGTTCTGCAAAATGGATATTATTGAAGAGTCGAATAGGAATTACAACTTAAAAATTCGATAACAGGATTAGATCCTCCCCAAATATATTTTTTATTGACAAATATGGTGTTTTCAGGGGGTCATACCCCTTTGTCATTTTTCACCCAGAATTTGAGATTTTTCAAATCGCTCATATCCTGCACAGAGATACTTGGGGCTATGCTGATCAACATAATATTAATAACTATTGGCGGCGATGAGTGGGACGGAAGTTATGACGGTTTGAAGTTTCCCATTTTTCAAAAAATGCCATTTGACAGGTCAAAATCTAAACGGTGATAGTTAGGCCTTTGAAATATTTTTTATTGAATGGCATGACCTCGAAAACCTACATTTTGATACCAAAATCACCCATGTAGCCCCCATAGTTTATGAAATATTCCACTTTATATTTTTCGATTTTAATTTTCGAGTTTTGTTCACGAGCTCACACCACTCAAGTTAAGGATGCTGTCGTTCTGCAAAATGGATATTATTGAAGATTTGAATAGGAAGTACATCTTAAAAATTCGATAACGGGGTTAGATCCTCCCCAAATATATTTTTTATTGACAAATATTATGTTTTCAGGGGGTCTTACCCCTTTGTCATTTTTCACACAAAATTTGAGATTTTTCAAATCGCTCATATTCTGCACAGAGATATTTGGGGCTATGCTGATCAACATAATATAAATAACTATTGGCGGCGATGAGTGGGACGGAAGTTATGACTGTTTGAAATTTCCGATTCTTCAAAAAATGCCATTTGACAGGTCAAAATCTAAACGGTGATAGTTAGGGCTTTGAAATATTTTTTTTTGAATGGCACGACCTCTAAAACCCACATTTTGATACCAAAATCATCCATGTAGCCCCGATAGTTTATGAAATACTTCACTTTATATTTTTCGATTTTTCATTTTTGAGTTTTGTTTACGAGCTCACACCACTCAAGGTAAGGGTGCTGTCGTTCTGCAAAATGGATATTATTGAAGATTCGAATAGGAAGTACAACTTAAAAATTCGATAACAGGGTTAGATCCTCCCCAAATATATTTTTTATTGACAAATATGGTGTTTTCAGGGGGTCATACCCCTTTGTCATTTTTCACCCAAAATTTGAGATTTTTCAAATCGCTCATATCCTGCACAGAGATACTTGGGGCTATGCTGATCAACATAATATTAATAAACCTACATTTTGATACCAAAATCATCCATGTAGCCCCCATAGTTTATGAAATAATCCACTTTATATTTTTCGATTTTTCATTTTTGAGTTTGGTTCACGAGCTCACACCACTCAAGGTAAGGGTGCTGTCGTTCTGCAAAATGGATATTATTGAAGATTCGAATAGGAAGTACAACTTAAAAATTCGATAACAGAGTTAGATCCTCCCCAAATATATTTTTTATTGACAAATATGGTGTTTTCAGGGGGTCATACCCCTTTGTCATTTTTCACCCAAAATTTGAGATTTTTCAAATCGCTCATATCCTGCACAGAGATACTTGGGGCTATGCTGATCAACATAATACTAATAAACCTACATTTTGATACCAAAATCACCCATGTAGCCCCCATAGTTTATGAAATCTTCCACTTCATATTTTTCGATGTTTCATTTTCGAGTTTTGTTCACGAGCTCACACCACTCAAGGTAAGGGTGCTGTCGTTCTGCAAAATTGATATTATTGAAGATTCGAATAGGAATTACAACTTAAAAATTCGATAACAGGGTTAGATCCTCCCCAAATATATTTTTTATCAACAAATATGATGTTTTCAGGAGGTCATACCCCTTTGTCATTTTTCACCCAAAATTTGAGATTTTTCAAATCGCTCATGTTCTGCACAGAGATACTTGGGGCTATGCTGATCAACATAATATAAATAACTATTGGCGGCGATGAGTGGGACGGAAGTTATGACGGTTTGAAATTTCCGATTTTTCAAAAAATGCCATTCGACAGGTCAAAATATAAACGGTGATAGTTAGGGCTTTGAAATATTTTTTATTGAATGGCACGACCTCAAAAACCTACATTTTGATACCAAAATCACCCATGTAGCCCCCATAGTTTATGAAATATTCCACTTTATATTTTTCGATTTTTCATTTTCGAGTTTTGTTCACGAGCTCACACCACTCAAGTTAAGGATGCTGTCGTTCTGCAAAATGGATATTATTGAAGATTCGAATGGGAAGTACAACTTAAAAATTCGATAACAAGGTTAGATCCTTCCCAAATATATTTTTCATTGACAAATATGGTGTTTTCTGGGGGTCATACCCCTTTGTCATTTTTCACCCAAAATTTGAGATTTTTCAAATCGCTCATATTCTGCATAGAGATACTTGGGGCTATGCTGATCAACATAATATAAATAACTATTGGCGGCGATGAGTGGGACGGAAGTTATGACGGTTTGAAATTTCCGATTTTTCAAAAAATGCCATTCGACAGGTCAAAATATAAACGGTGATAGTTAGGGCTTTGAAATATTTTTTATTGAATGGCATGACCTCGAAAACCTACATTTTGATACCAAAATCACCTATGTAGCCCGCATAGTTTATGAAATATTCCACTTTATATTTTTCGATTTTTCATTTTCGAGTTCTGTTCACGAGCTCACACCACTCAAGGTAAGAGGGTGCTGTCAGTCCGCAAAATGGCTCTTATTGAAGATTCGAATAGGAAGTACAACTTGAAAATCTGATAACAAGGTTGGATTCTCCCCAAATATATTTTTTATTTACAAATATGGTGTTTTTAGAGGGTCATACCCCTTTGTCATTTTTGAAGGCTTTTGCCACTGCTGATTTCTTTTTATATCTTCCCATTCATTCCCAAAGCTTTTCAAGAAGTCATACTTCCTTGATGGATAACTATGTATACCCATGAAAGTTTAATTTTCAATTATCCCAGTGGCCAAAACTTTTCGTCATTTTTTAGCGTACCTCGTTTTTGAGGAACAAAAATTTAAATTATATATATCTCTATATATATCATGAGAAAATGGGTATATGAGTACACAAAATCTTATAATTGTTATTACAATTTTTTAATAAAATAATTGAGCAATTTCCATTTCAACCAAAGGTCAGAATCGATCAAATGCCACCATCGGTAATTCGGTAAAGCGTTATATTTATGAGAAGCACTCTTATCTCTTCTCGCTCTCGAACAGTGTTATCCAAAGATTAAAGAGTATTTAATCTTTGGTGTTATCATTAATAACCACATTCACCAATCCTACCCTCACTTGTTGTCTATCCCGTCTACTATGGAAAAGGTCATTCAACCGCATTTTAAACTTGCGTGTCTCAAGTCACATATAGACGGTATCACAATGTATCATTATCAGAAAGTTGAGTAGGTACCCAAATTTTGTTACACGCCGGGTGTACATAACAATCAGAGGATCTTGTTAGTACTGTTTGAATTGTTACAATCTTCGGTGGAAAGCAAATAATCGATTTTTTTAAATTTAATAAACGACATTTTGCTGTCTGCTCAAACAACTTGATTTTTGAAACGACTATTATCGTTATTATTCATTTAAATTTTGTTCAAAATCGATTGAATATATATCGAGTGGTCCCTTTATTTAGAAATCAAACTTATTTGAACAATTTTACTTTACTCAACATTTTCTGAAGTATTTTGATGAAGAAAACCCTCTCACAATTCCTCAAAAAATTGTCTAACCGGGGATATGATGTATCAAAAGTGCATTCATCTAGTCCTTGTTTAGTTAATAAAGTTATGATGGTTGGTTTTTTAGATAACTAATCTAGAAGTTATGATGAAAAAGGAAAAATAGACGAAAAAAAATTAAAAATAGTATGCTTAATTTGATTTATTTCCCAATTTATCATTATGCCAGTGTTAAATACAACATGCCAGTTATTCTCTGGCCTCTGAACTAATTTAATTCCCTTATATCGAAGGAAATAGGTTCATCTAATTCTTTAATAATGAATTGAAGTTTTCCGATCATTATTAACGATTAAAACAATGCAATAAAACCCAGCTTGAATTTTCATATTCTATAATTTAGGTCATTTCCAAATTACAATACATTCATCTGCACATGTAGAACGATTCAATAAATGCAACTCTCGATTTCTCTTCAAATATATACACCGTGGTAGATCATTCTTAAAAATATAATTCGATTCAACTCAATTACTTCAACAATATGCTTTAAAAGTAATAATATACAAATAAAATTCTTAATAACATGAGAGCTCAACTCCTTATAACCTATATGTATATAAAAATATCGAAATAATCTCTTATAGCTTCTTATATTCTATTCTCTCAACCTTCACGTCATCTCCAACAAGTTGGTAGACGTAGGTAACCACAGTTGTGTTTTGGATATCCATCAGAACGAAGGAAGGAATGATATTGCTGAAAAAACATAATTCATTTAGTATAACGCAGGAAACCATTCCACATTTTGAGTTTTCTTTATTCGAACAAAAACAAACCATTCAAATATATGTATACAACTGTTGACAAGACAATTACTTACTTATCTAAAGCATTATAAGCACCAGTAGCTGATCCTGGATTGATATAGAACTTGTTCTCGTGTTCATAAGCTTCAAATTTGTGTGTATGACCAGATATCAAAATATCAACGTCTAGCTGCCTTTGCATGACAGCTAAAGATTCTGGATCACCCCACGGTACAACCTGGTGACCGTGTGTGAGCCCTATTCGAAACTGACCCACTGCTACCACTTTCTGTTCTGGATAATTCAAATTCTAGAAAACGATATATGAAACAAATCTGATAAGAATCCTACGTGCAACCTACATCATCAAAATCACCCCTCACTATGTGGACATCACTAGCCAACGTTTTTAAATAATCATAAGATTCCTTAGTACATAAATTGCCTGTACATAGTATATGCTGAATCCTGCCAGGAGCCAATAATTTTTTGAACTTAAATGGTAAATTGTTACACCTATGTGGAATATGAAGATCGCCTAGTACTAAAACCAACTGAAAAAAAATCATTAAGTTTTTTGAAATCTTTGTTATTCGGTGAATTCATACCATTTTTATAGTAAATTATTTGTTCTTGATTTATGATGTTAAAAAAATAGGCGTTTTGATAACCTCAAAGTTTGACATTTGATTGTTCTGTAAACTTGAAGCACAGATTCAGAGTAAATAGCGGCATGTTCCAGTAATTTTTCTAGGAGTTGAATGATCAGGTTCCAATAAAAACTGTAGTAGTCGAACGATTTATTTGAGTTTCTCAGAACTTATTTCAATACATGCGAGTGCTCGTGAGACACCATATAAGACGTGAAATATCCAAACAAAACTCTATCTTCGATATTCTATCCAAACATGTTCCCAATATTTCTTTATTAAATATAAACTTTGCAAAGAAACAATTGTCTTGAAGTTCGGCAGTTCTATTCAGAACACCTTGGGAAGTTATTATGTTCATTTTGTTTACATAGCACTTCAGAAAGCATAGCAAATCATCTGTATAGTCGCCTTTACTGAAAACTAAAAATCTCAGATGCTTTATATCTTCTAGGTTTATTCCTGTGTTATGATAACATAAACGAACTGCTTCATGGGAATCTAAATTGCATTCTTTCGGTAAAAATGAGGCAACCTGGAAAAAATTATCATAAGTAGTAGGTAGGTAGATAGTGTAGGTAGCACAAAATGTTTTATTCGTTGAAATGCTCAAAACCACTTACTTGACCATACACCCAATTGGAAAATATGCTCAGCATGAGAATGCGAAAAAAAACGAGCATTCTTATAGAAAAAATTGTCTATGAATGAGTAGGACGAGTAGGTACACGATTTTGGTGTGATAAGTTCAATGAACAAGTTCAGAAAATTGAATACTTAGTTCATATGTTTCCGGTTATTAAATGTTTCCTACTGGATGCATGCCAAATTATTTATGATGATATGCGAAATAATCATAATCAGTTCGATATGATGACACACCAAATATAAATTAACTACTTGCCAGGGTTTTTGGAAAACTTTAAATTATTTCACCTATTTTTAGCCCTCGAAATGATCAAATATAGCGTTTTACCAGAATGACTCGAAAATCACCATTAGTCCATTTATTGAATGGTCAAACTCTGAATTTTTCCAGGGATTGTCAACTGGAAAAAACAAATTGATTAATTTGGTTCCAAAAAGGCCACAACTACTGCGAGTACTGCAGCGACCACATAGATCTTTTGTTCTCTATCCTACTCATTCATTGAGACCCAAGGAGGTCATCGATGGTGCTGTTAGAGCTGACAACGTCCAGTTTTCCTAGAAAAATTTGTTTAAGATGAACAATATCGTTATTTCGCTCCAAGGCAGTGATAATATTCTGAACTAGATAGTAAAGCTACGAGGATATATTGAAAAATTCTTAGCCTACTATAGAACCAAACAAAATTTCAATTTTTATTATTCAACATATTCTCCTCTTAATTGAAAACATTTATTGCATCGAATCTGCAACGTCTCTAGACCTTTCAAAAAAATGTTTCTTCTTGCTCTACAAACCAGTCCTCCACAGCTTTTATTACCTCCTCGTTGGAAGAAAATTTACGACCTTTTAAACTTTTTTTCAGTTGAGGAAAAAGATGATAATCGGACGGAGAGAAATCTGGTGAATAAGGAGGGTGTTCTAGTAATCCTAACCCTAAATCACGACATGAGATTTGTGTACTGGGGCGTTCTGCTGTAAAAAAACACCTCTGGATAACTTTCCGCATCTTTTCTCATAAATTTTTTCCCGTAGAGTGATCAGTAATGTCGAATAGTGATCTCCAGTTATTGTTCTACCCTTATCCAGAAAATCAATCATGATTACTCCATGGCAATTCCAAAAAACTGAAGCAAGAACTTTTCCAGCAGATTTTTGGACATGAAACTTCTTAGGTCTTGGAGAACCAGAGTGTCGCCATTCCATCGATTTTTCGTTTCTGGATCGTAGAAATAAACCCAAGTCTCATCCATAGTAACAATTCGATTCAAGAAGTCTACATCGTTTTCAAATCGAGCACAGATCGAACGCGATGCTTCTACCCTTGCACGCTTTTGGTTAACATTCAAACATTTGGGGATCCATTTTGCAGAAATTTTTCTCATGTCCAAATTGACGTGAACTATATGATAAACGCGTTCGTATGAAATCTTCAGTGCTTCAGATATCCGTTTTAGCCCAATTCGACGGTCTGATAAAATCATGTCATGAACTGCATCGATATTTTCGGGGACTGACACAGAAACTGGCCTTCCCGATCGGTCATCATCTTCAATGAAAAATTTACCTCTTGTGAAGCTTGCAGTCCAATTTTGAATTTATCACGGTCGCATACTAAGGACATTGATCACCAAGGATATTAAGCATATCTTCGTAAATGTGCTTACCTCTTAACCCTTTTAAATACAGGTAGGTACTTGTTGATGATGATGATTCGATACTCCAATTTTTCGATTTTTTCAATTTCGGTGGACATCTTTTTTCCTCCTAAAATCTGACGGTCTCTTCCGGAATCTCCCTGTAGTTAAGAACGGATTCAGTGTTAATAATCTCACCTCATCCAACTGCTACATCCCGGATATTGTCATTAACCTGTCTAACAATATTATAGTAATTATTTCATTCTCATTTTCGCAATCGGTTCATTGAAATCATTCAAACCTTGTCCAGAGCGAATGAAAAAATATATAAAGAACGATTTTTTTTTCGAGAATGCATTCCAACATGTTGTCAACTAAAGTTCTAATCATTTTTTCCGCTTTCGTCGTCATCATACAAGCTGATGATATTGTGAGTAGTATATATTGTTTGATTTTTTTTACGACTACGAGCTTGAAAAAATATCAGTCAGACTAATTATATGATCCTCTACTTATTGATCCATTAATTACTAACCAGGCAACAAAATTTGTACTCATTGTTTTTAATTCATCATTTCAACTGTATCATTAAGAAATATTTCAAAAGTGACCTAGGAAAAAAATTTCTATAAATTTATTTCTACAATTTTTTGTACTCTGTTTATGCGATTTCAGAAAGAAAAAGACCGAGCCATCTTCAGGGAATGCGCAGAAGCAAACGGTATGAAAATGGAAGGCCACAAAAGAGGAGAAAAACCCAAAGGACCTCCACCATCCGAGATGCTTTGCACCATCAAGTGCGCTATGGAAAAAAAGGGCATTTTATCCGAAGGTAAAATCGTGATAGAGGAGGCCAAAAAAGATCACGCACTAATGAGAGGTCTCAGCCCTGATGAAGTAGATGCTGCGATGGAATGTTTGAAGGACATTGAAGTGAAAGAATGTTCAGATCTAGCGCAAGTTTTTGCTTGTGGCAAAGATATGCCGATGTGAAGAAATGTCCCGACTTCCTACGTTTTTCTATGTTTGTGATCTAATAAACGAATCGAAAGAAATATAAAGTGTAATGAATTCTTTGATGGATACCTACCAACTAAGATAACCCATAAGTTCAAAGGCTTTTCTCAGAGATGTGTGTAGCGTGTAGGTATAAATGATTTCAAGTAAAATAATTATTCACATAAACCATATCTACGAAGAACAGGTGTTACACAGGGTTCGAATCAAGGTCCACCATTATCCTTACCCCGTTCTACTAATCCATTATAAACTGCTCCACATGAGTTGGGGATATTGACTTAAATTGCAAAAAAATATAGTTAAAATAAGATTTTTGTGAGGAAAATTCATATATTAATATGATTTCAAGTTGCAAATTAATTTTAGCATGTAGGTCTGCAGAGTATACAGGGTGGTAAAGAAAAATCGATTTAAATAACGAAATTTTATTCCCAGAGAATTCAAGCATTTTGAGACTATCAATACAATGTATGGCCTCCACGGGCATCAATAACAGCTTGACATCTTCTTTGCATACTACACACGAGGTTGTTGAACATTTTTTGAGGAATTTGGTTCCATAAACGGGGCAGAAGCTCTCTCAGATCATTTAAGGATTCTGGGGTAGGTTGATGATTATCTAATCTTCTTTGGAGCATATCCCATGCATGTTCTATGCAATTCAAATCTGGTGAGTGCGGAGGTATTGGTAAATGTGGAATACCAAGCTCGATCCTCGCGCGCATTCTCAACTATGGCTGCACGGTGCGGTCTAGCTTAATCGTCTAGAAATTGAAAAGTTTCACCAATAGCAGCGTGAAAATTTGGCACAACATTGTCAATGACATGCTCCCTATAGTGTAAGCATTTGTCTATGAGTGTAAGGCCGTCATATTCCCAGGACAAATGTGTAGATCTGTGCGCTCGTTGAAACATATCCCGGCCCATACCACTACCCCCTCGGAATGGATTGACTTCTTGGACATAGCGACGATTACGGGGTATGCGTGGGATTGTCCATACCCTTATTCTTCGAGAATCTGAAAATCGTCCATATCTGGATTCATCAGTGAAAAGGACACTACGCCATTGATCGTTCCTATTGATATGTTGCCTTGCCCATTCCAGTCTTTGACGCTTATGGTCACGTGTTAATGGAACTCCTCTTAATGGACGTCTAAAACCTAGATTCACCTCTATCAAACGTCGTCTGATGGTTTCGATGGAAACTTGGACCCCATCTGCATTTTGAAGAATATTCCGTAGCATTCTACAGGTATATGTAGAGGGTTTCTTCTCGACGAAACGGTAATGAAACGATCCTGAGCAGGTGTAGTTTTTCGTCGCCCACCAAGCATTGGTCTTTCCAACACGTAACCTGTCTCCCTGAACCTATTCCAAAGTCGAGATATCACACTTTGACTTAGAGCCTTTCCGCTACAACAACCTGAGTTAGGCCACCCTGTAGCATTCCGATAGCCCTATTAGCCTCAGCGTTTGTTAATTTACGTCTTGGCATTTTCAGAAAACTCGTTTCTAATCGAAGCCGTTGATAAACTGACTTCATTTCAAAATAAGAACATTCATGAAGCATATGCAAAGAACCAAACTTCAGAAAAAAGGCGACCAGATTGATGAAATGTCTCATACTGATTTTTATTGGATCGATTCAAGTTGTTATTGAGTTTTAAATGATTTTACAGCGATTTTCTCGAAGATTACATACTTTTAAAAACGATTGAATACGATATCCCTAACTCTTGGGGAGCAGTAGGTATATTTTGTAACGAAAAGGGAAAAGGTCATTTAGAGAAGCAAAATATAATTCAGATTTTCAGTTCATCAATCTTGATTCATTTCAGATCCAATTTTCGTTAATGAACTGGCAAATGTTTCATTATTGAAGCACCTTGTCTAATTTCAGAGCTACCTGATATAAAACATAGCAAAATCATTGGAATTGTGATCGAACCTGTCTTTTATTTCAGAATACTCATTGTATCATAGTTCAGGATCATGCTACATTATTCGAAAGAGCCTTCAATTATCTTTCAGGACGTTTGATGATATACAGAATTCATATTCCACCATCAGTAAAGAATAACAATTCACAGCGACCATATCTAAGAAATAACTGGAGTTCCCCAGGGTTCGATTCTTTTTCCACAATTATTCCAATCATCCAAATAGATGTTATGAAGTCATGAAAAGAGAAGCAAAATAAGGATTTGGATAGTGGTTGCAGTATCGCGTATTCCAAATAAAATTTCGTGATGAGGCAACAAAACACGTTATTCATCAAGAATAATTTCTTTCAGCATATTCATTTATTTATCGTAATTGAACAGTTTATGTGTCCTCTATTTAATCAAGTTTCCATTTGGGAACTGTAAATCTTTATCACCCATCAATAAACCTTTTAATCCGTGTAATGTGAATTTAAGAATAAACGTTATATATTCGGTTGAATTTTTTTTTGGCACCTATTCATTTCAAACATGTTTGCACCTGAAATTCTAATAATTTTTGCCGTCTTGGTGGTTTCGAGGCAAGATTTTCCTGATGTGAGTAATAAAGTTCGAAAATGTATTCACAAGCGTATATAAGAATAATTCAGATCAAGTTTCTATCCGTGATTTCAACTTCGAGATCTGTCGATTTTTGATTAACGGGAAACACTATTTTCTTCTACCCATTTTTGGCGAAAGGGGTAGAGTAAGTTTATTAGGAAAGCTTTCACAATTCTCTTCAGAATTACTAGTTCTCCCGATAAATTTCGAAAATAACATGTTTAAATACTGTACTTAAAACCTGGAATAATACCTTTGCTACAGGGTGTCTCATTTAAAGTGTCCACCCCAATAACTCAACAACGAATCAGAATTTGTGAAAACACTCAGACAGGTCGATTTTTAATGACAGGGGGACATGATCTGGGATACAGAGCTTGATTCTACTAGCAACGCCCTGGAGAGGGTTGCAACCCCATCAGGAATTTGAATTTTGAATAGTTTTGTAGCGCAAATGTATGCATGGATTCGAATTTATACGAACCTGTGGTTTGTGTTCTTATGAGTGAATATTCACAAAGTTGCAGGGTGTTTTTTTATGGAATTATGGTACAGATAAAGCTAAATGAAACAGAGATATTCTAATTGATCGTTAAATTTCTATTGAAAGGAAAAAAAAACAAACAATAAGGTGATAAAAATGTGTTAAATGCTTCTGAGCATTTAGGGTAAATTTTTACTAAAACTGTTAATTGAAAATATTAGAAATTATACGATCAATTAGAACATCTCTGTTTCATTTAGTTTTATCGGTACCATGATGCCATGAAAAACACCATTTAACTCTGTGAATGTTCACTTATAAGAACAGTTTTGAAAAACCGTGTTATGATATTCATGATATCCAAAAGATGAATGACCTTCCCACTCTGTTCTACTTTGACGTTATGAGAACGGTTTACGCTCAGGATGTTGAGAATAAGACAAATGAACATAATACTGACTATGAATTTTTGACACTTTTTCCGTTTTTTTTTCTTCGATATTTTGAAATCTATTTGAATGAATACAATGGTTTTACCAGACATGTCTTCAGCATTGAATACTCAGTCATATCAGAAACGAGAAAATTAAAAAAAAATCTTTCGATCAAATTTATTTTCACTCCTTGTATATCCAGAAGTGCACAGGCCCCAAAAATATTTTATCTCAGTAGAGAATTTCGAACAATATCATAATCCCAATTTCAGATTTCAAATATGGGACACCCTGTATATCTCGAAAATCATACTTCATAGTTTAACGAAATTGTATTGATTAAAATACTTCACACTTCGGTGTCTGACGTTTCTAAATGATGCACAAATTTTAATTCAGGGAAAAGAAATGGATGTAATATTCGAGGAATGCTCACGAACACACGGTTTCACAGACGACCTTATAAAACAACTGAAACAAGTCGATGAAACAATACCACCACCCGAGATGTATTGCGCCTTCAAGTGCATTTTGGAAAAGTCTGGTGCCATATCCGGAGGTAAAATCCCTGTCGAATATTTGGAAGGACAACAGGGTCCTATGAAGGAATGTTTGGAAAAAATTGAAATAATTGAATGTTCAGATGTAAAGAAACTTTCTCGATGTGAAGGGATACTTTCTATGTTCTAGTTTTCATGATATAGAAGTTGAATAAACAAATACAAGAAAGATAATGTCCAATCTATTTTGTTATCGAATACCAGAAGTTGAAAGGTTTATTTCAGGGATGTGAGTAATGAGGTTCAAAAATATATTCACAAACGTGTATAAGAATAATTCAGATTAAATTTCTATCTGCGAATTCAAAACGTGGTTTATACAGTGATCAGAGGTAATTCATCATTGGAACTATAGGACTATTCCTCATCCATATAATTCGATCGTGATTCACAGTTGCATTCGCGGTGTCGTTCAACACAAGGTACTGCAATGATAGAACTGTAAAACAATAAAAACAAAAAGTTATATGTTCAATAGTTAGGTACCGCTTACATAAAGAGAATAATTTTAATGTAAACAGCAATGTTATTGGAATTTTGTATACTTTAAACTTCAATTTTGCCTGGTTCATCTCCTGCTTTCATGGAAAACTAGCAATGATAAGTTTATACAACTTTAACCGTGGGTTTCACCAAGCGTTATCACCGGTGATCGGAGCTTGATCTTGAATCAACTCGATTTGACAGTATGAAAATCAAAGAACCAAGCCGTTGATCTCCGATCACCGTTGACTACGATTTGTGAAATCCACTGTAAGTATGTATATCATTTAGGTGAAACAAACTTCGCCGGGCCAGCTAGTCAAGATATGAAAAAGTAAACAAGAACAAGAATTTGCAACTTTTGAAACGGTCACAACATTTCTTAACTTTCCTAGCTTCCTATGTCTGACACTTCTAAATGATGCACAAATTTCAATTCAGGACATTGAAATAGAAGGAATGTTCATGGAATGCGCACGAAAACACGGTTTGACAGAGGCCATTTTCACTGGACACACTGGAATAGTACCAGCACCTGAGATGCACTGCGCCTTCAAATGCCTTTGGGAAAATGCTGGAATTTTATCCAGAGGTAAAATCGTTGTCGACAAGTTAGAAGAAGGTCCTCCGAAGAAATGTTTGGAGAGAATTGAAATAACTGAATGTTCCGATGTAGAGAAATTTTTTCTCTGTGAAGAAATAGCTTACTTTCTACGTTCTAGTTTCGAGGATCTATGATATCTGAGTTGAATAAACGAATAGAGGAAAGATAATGCCTAATCTATTTTTTTATCGAATACCAGAAATAGGAAGGTTCATTTCAGGCATAAGTATACCTATATAGACAATTTTGAGTCGAATAACTATTCACAGAAACTATATCTTCGAAGAACAGGTGTTCCGCAGAGTTCGATTCAAGGTCCAACTTTATCTCTACTCCCTTCTCCTAAACGCTTATAATTTGTAGAAAAAATTGAAAGGTCATTTAAAGAATCAAAATATAATTCAGATAGAATCAAAATAAAACTCAGATTTCCAGTTTATTCATCAATCTTGATTCATTTCAGATCCAATTTTCGTTAATGAACTGTCAAATGTTTCATAATTGTCTAATTTTAGAGCTACCTGATATAAAACATGGCCAAATTTATGGAATTTTGATCGAACCTGTATTTTATTTCATGAACCTCATTATATCCTTCAGGATCATACTACATTAATCGAAAGGATCTTCATTTATCCTTCAGGACATTTGATGATATATAGGATGCATATTTCATCATTTTTTAGCAATCAGAAAAATCACAAATGTATAAGACCCTGTATATTGGAGACCAAATGACAATTAATGGAGATAATTATTATGATGAGTGATGACCAACCCTCAATTACTTATTTCAAGGGCTAATAAATGGACCAAGATACGTTCAAAGGCTCATCTCAGTGATCTGTAGGTATATAGCTCATTTTAGGTCGAATCACTATTCGCAGACTCTAGGTATCTAAGATTTAAACAACCCCAGGGTTCGGTTCTGGTTCCAACATTATTACTATTCCTATGATCCTAAAAACTATATATAAATTCGTTATTCATGTGCAGTTTTGGAAAGTGGTTGCATACCGCGTATTCCAAGTAAAATAGCATGATGAGGAAGAAAACTCGCTATTAACCATGAATAATTTCTTTCAGAACATTAATTTATTTATCGTAATTGAGCAGTTTAAGTGTCCCTTATTTAATTAAGTTTTCATTTGGAAACTGTGAATTTTTATAACCCATCAATAAACATTCTGATCCGTGTAATCTTTATTTAAGAATATACATTATATATTTGGATTTCTTTTGGGACCTATTCATTTCAAAGATGTTTGCACCTGTAGTTCTTATCATTTTTGCCGTCTTGGTGGTTTCGAGGCAAGCTCTTCCTAATGTGAGTAATAAGGTTCGAAAATGTATTCACAAGCGTATTATAAGGATAATTCCGATCAAGTTTCTATCCGTGATTACGAAATATCTTGTTTACTTCGAGATCTGTCGATTTTTGATTAATGGGAAACGCTATTTTCCTGTATTTTTGACTGAGGGGATAGAGTAAGGTTTCTTCTGAAAGCTTTCACAATTCTCTTCAGAATTATTTTATTGGAAATTTTTCAATTCTCCCGATGAATTTCGAAAATAAAATTTAAACATGTTTATGTATTTTTAAATACTGTACCTAAGACCTGGAATAATACCTTTGCTACATGGTGTCTCTGTTGAATAAATTAATTTGAATTTGAATTTAAAGTGTCCACCCTCAATAACTCAACAACGAATCAGAATTTGTGAAAAAACTCAAACAGGTCGATTTTTAATGACAGGGGGACATCGGGGATACAGAGCTTGATTCTTCTAGCAACGCCCTGGAGAGTGTTGCAACTCCATCAGAAAATTAAGAAAAAATATTTTGATCAAATTTATTTACACTCCTTGTATAAACGGAAGTGCTCAGGCCCCAAAAATGTTTCATCTCAGTAGAGAATTTAGAACAATATCATGATCCCTAATTTCGGATTTCAAATATGGCCAATTCTCCAGAAACGTCTAATAGACACCCGAACTTGGGACACCCTGTATATCTCGAAAACTGTACTTCATAGTTTAACGAACTTGTATTGATTAAAATACTTGACATTTCGGAGTCTGACATTTCTAAATGATGCACAAATTTCAATTCAGGAAAAAGAACTGGCAGGAATGTTCGAGGAATGCTCACTAACGCACGCTTTTCCAGCCGTCGTTCTGAAACTAGTCACTGATTCAGACCTACTACCTCCCGTGATGAATTGTATTTACAAGTGCGTTTTGGAAAAGTCTGGTGCAATATCCGCAGGTAAAATCGCTGTCGAATATTTAGAAAAACATGAGGCTCCTCGGAAGGAATGCTTGAAGAAAATTGAAATAATTGAATGTTCAGATGTAGAGAAATTTTCTCAATGTGAAGAATGACTTTCTAAGTTCTAGTTTTTATGATATAGAAGTTGAATAAACAAATACAAGAAAGATAATGTCCAATCTATTTTGTTATCAAATACCAGAAGTTGAAAGGTTTATTTCAGGGATGTAAGTAATAATGTTCAAAAATATATTCACAAGCATGTATAAGAATAATTAGATTAACTTTCTATCTGCGATTTCAAAACGTGGTTTATTCAGTGATCAGAGGTAATTCATCATTGGAACTATTCCTCATCCATATAATTCGATCGAGATTTAAATTTGCATTCGCGGTGTCGTTCTTCACAAGGTACTGTAATGATAGAACTGTTAAACAATAAAAAACAAAAAGTTATATGTTTAATAATTGGATACCTCTTACATGAAGGGAATTATTTCAATGTAAACAGCAATGTTATTGAAATTTTGTATATTTTGAACTTCGATTTTGCCTAATTCATCTCCTGCTCGAAGAACTAGCAATGGTAAGTTTATACAACTTTAACCATGGGTTTCACCAAGCGTAATCACCGGTGATCGGAGCTTGATCTTGAATCAACTCGATTTGACAGTTCAAAAATCAAAGAACCAAACCGTTGATCTCCGATCACAGATGACTACGATTTGTGAAATCCACCGTAAGTATCATTTAGGCGCAACAAAGTTCGCCGGGCCAGCTAGATAAGATTGGTAAGATAGAAAAGAGTACCTAAACATTCTTTTTCTCATAAATGAACATTTGATGGACAAGAATTTCAACCCTTGGAAACAGTCACATCATTTTGGAACATTCTTAGCTTTTTTCTGTGTCTGACTCTTCTGGATGATGCACAAATTTCAATTCAGGACAGTGAAATAGAAGGAATGTTCATGGAATGCGCACGAAAACACGGTTTGACAGAGGCCATTTTCACTGGACACACTGGAATTGTACCAGCACCTGAGATGCACTGCGCCTTCAAATGCCTTTGGGAAAATGCTGGAATTTTATCCAGAGGTAAAATCGTTGTCGACAAGTTAGAAGAAGGTCCTCTGAAGAAATGTTTGGAGAGAATTGAAATAACAGAATGTTCAGATGTAGAGAAATTTTTTCTCTGTGAAGAAATAGCTTACTTTCTACGTTCTAGTTTCTAGGATCTATGATATCTGAGTTAAATAAACGAATAGAAGAAAGATAATGCCTAATCTATTTTTTTATCGAATACCAGAAATAGGAAGGTTCATTTCAGGCATAAGTATACCTCTATAGATAATTTTGAGTCGAATAACTATTCACAGAAACTATATCTTCAAAGAACGGGTGTTCCGCAGGGTTCGATTCAAGGTCCAATTTTATCTCTACTCCCTTCTCCTTATCGCTTGAGTATAAGTAATTTGTAGGGAAAATTAAAAGGTCATTTAGAGAATCAAAATATAATTCAGATTTTCAGTTTATTCATCAATCTTGATTCATTTCAGATCCAATTTTCGTTAATGAACTGGCAAATGTTTCATTATTGATGCACTAATTGTCTAATTTCAGAGCTACCTGATATAAAACATGGCAAAATTCATGGAATTTTCAATGTTGGAATAGCTTGTACTTGGTAAATTTTAATAGGTGTCGAATGAATAAGTACTCCAAGTATTATTAAAATAAATTTAATAGCAGGTAGAGCGCTTTCGGCTAATTGCCATCCTCAGTACCTCTAAAATGACAAATAATTGATGGAATGGGTTGCCTTTTTCAAATTACACAACTTACTTGTCAAAATCGATATGAAAGTTTGCAATCATTAAATCGGTATCCAACCACAACATGAATGATATCTTGAACAACTCTACATTGGTTATTATCAAAAATTCTCTCCTGCTATTTACATGTAGGAAAATAAAGGTAAACAAATAGTTGAGGTTAAGTCAAAGAAAACACAAAGATTAAAAACAATATCACAGAACAAGAGCACTCGCTCCCACTCAAAATTTCACGTATACACGCACATATCCTATAAGCTAAAAACATAAGGGTGAAGTCAGTCAACAAACAAAACAAACGAAAAATGAAAACACAAACCCGAACAAGGAGTCATATAAGTAACTGTCCAACTCAAGTCCTACAGTCTCTTGAACAGGGGGATGTAGGACTTATTCAAACTTATGTTGGTCTGAAGATTCAGGCAATTGTTGTTCTTTGAAATTTCATCCTCTATATGTATGTTCTCCAAGAAATCCAACTTTGTATAGTTCTTACTGTTAGTATGTAATATGATTCTTGCGTTGTTCTGAGGGCTGAATGAATGGGAGTTAAAACTGATGTGGTGTCCAAAGACAGACTTATCCGGATATCTTAGATGTTCAGAGATTCTTACTTTCAAAGGCCTGCAGGTTCTTCCTATGTACGTGGCATCACAGTCATTACAGCTTAGCTTATATACCCCACTTCTGTCTAGGTGGTTAATTCGGTCCTTTGAATTTATCAACAATTTTCCCAATGTGTTGGGAATTTTGATCGACCCTGTATTTTATTTCAGGAACCTCATTATATGCTTCAGGATCATACTACATTAATAGGAAGGATCTTCATTTATCTTTCAGGACATTTGATGATATATAGGATGCATATTTCATCATTTTTTAGAAAAATCAAAAATGTATAAGACCCTGTATATTGGAGACCAAATGACAAGTAATGGGGATAATTATTATATGATGACCAACCCTCAATTACTTATTTCAAGGGCCAATAAATAGACCAAGATAAGTTCAAAGGCTCATCCCAGTGATCTGTAGGTATATAGCTAATTTTGGGTCGAATCACTATTCGCAGACTATAGGTATCTAAGATTTAAATAACCCCAGGGTTCGATTCTGGTTCCAACATTATTCATATTCCTATTATCCTAAAAAACTATGTATAAATTCTTTATTCATGTGCAGTTTTGGAAAGTGGTTGCATACCGCGTATTCCAAGTAAAATAGCATGATGAGGAAGAAAACTCGCTATTAACCCTGAATAATTTCTTTCAGAACATTCATTTATTTATCGTAATTGAGCAGTTTAAGTGTTCCTTATTTAATTAAGTTTTCATTTGGAAACTGTAAATTTTTATAACCCATCAATAAACATTCTGCTCCGTGTAATCTTTATTTAAGAATATACATTATATATTTGGATTTCTTTTGGGACCTATTCATTTCAAAGATGTTTGCACCTGTAGTTCTTATCATTTTTGCCGTCTTGGTGGTTTCGAGGCAGGCTCTTCCTAATGTGAGTAATAAGGTTCGAAAATGTATTCACAAGCGTATTATAAGGATAATTCCGATCAAGTTTCTATCCGTGATTAAGAAATATCTTGTTTACTTCGAGATCTGTCGATTTTTGATTAATGGGAAACACTATTTTCCTGTATTTTTGACATAGGGGCTAGAGTAAGGTTTCTTCTGAAAGCTTTCACAATTCTCTTCAGAATTATTTTATTGGAAATTTTTCAATTCTCCCGATGAATTTCGAAAATAAAATTTAAACATTTTTAAGTATTTTTAAATACTGTACTTAAGACCTGGAATAATACCTTTGCTACAGGGTGTCTCTGTTGAATAAATTAATTTGAATTTAAAGTGTCCACCCTCAATAACTCAACAAAGAATCAGAATTCGTGAAAACACTCAAACAGGTCGATTTTTAATGACAGGGGGACATCTGGGATACAGAGCTTGATTTCTACTAGCAACCTTCTGGAGAGGGTTGCAACCCCATCAGAAAATTAAGAAAAAATATTTTGATCAAATTCATTTTCACTCCTTGTATAACCGGAAGTGCTCAGGCCCCAAAAATGTTTCATCTCAGTAGAGAATTTCGAACAATATAATGATCCCCAATTTCGGATTTGAAATATGTCCAATTCTCCAGAAACGTCTACTAGGCACCCGAACTTGGGACACCCTGTATATCTCGAAAACTGTACTTCATAGTTTAACGAACTTGTATTGATTAAAATACTTGACATTCCGGAGTCTGACATTTCTAAATGATGCACAAATTTCAATTCAGGAAAAAGAACTGGCAGGAATATACGAGGAATGCTCACTAACGCACGCTTTTCCAGCCTTCGTTCTGAAACTAGTCACTGATACAGACCTACTACCTCCCGTGATGAATTGCATTTACAAGTGCGTTTTGGAAAAGTCTGGTGCAATATCCGAAGGTAAAATCGCTGTCGAATATTTAGAAAAATATGGGGCTCCTCGGAAGGAATGCTTGGAGAAAATTGAAATAATTGAATGTTCAGATGTAGAGAAATTTTCTCAATGTGAAAAATGACTTTCTAAGTTCTAGTTTTTATGATATAGAAGTTGAATAAACAAATACAAGAAAGATAATGTCCAATCTATTTTGTTATCAAATACCAGAAGTTGAAAGGTTTATTTCAGGGATGTAAGTAATAATGTTCAAAAATATATTCACAAGCATGTATAAGAATAATTGGATTAACTTTCTATCTGCGATTTCAAAACGTGGTTTATTCAGTGATCAGAGGTAATTCATCATTGGAACTATTCCTCATCCATATAATTCGATCGAGATTTAAATTTGCATTCGCGGTGTCGTTCTTCACAAGGTACTGCAATGATAGAACTGTAAAACAATAAAAACGAAAAGTTTTATGTTCAACAAGTAGGTACCGCTTACATAAAGAGAATTATTTTAAATTAAACAGCAATGTTATTGAAATTTATATATTTTGAACTTCAATTCTGCCTGGTTCATCTCCTGCTTGCATGAAAAACTAGCAATGATAAGTTTATACAACTTCGACTGTGGGTTTCACCCAGCGTAATCACTGGTGATCGGAGCTTGATCTTGAATCAACCCGATTTGACAGTTTGAAAAGCAAAGAACCAAGTCGTTGATCTCCGATCACCGGTGACTACGATTTGTGAAATCCACCGTAAGTATATCATTTAGGCGAAACAAAGTTCGCCGGGCCAGCTAGTCAAGATATAAAAAAGTAAACATTTGATTTCTCATAGATGAACGTTTGATGAACAAGAATTTGCAACTTTTGAAACAGTCACAACATTTCGGAACTTTCTTAGCTTTTTCCTGTGAATGATGCACAGATTTCAATTCAGGACAATGAAATAGAAGGAATGTTCATGGAATGCTCAAGAAGGCACGGTTTGACAGATGCCATTTTCAAAAAAGACACTGGAACAGTACCAGCACCTGAGATGCATTGCGCCTTCAAGTGCCTTTGGGAAAATGCTGGAATTTCATCCAGAGGTAAAATCGTTGTTGACAAGTTAGAAGAAGGTCCTCTGAAGAAATGTTTGGAGAGAATTGAAATAATAGAATGTTCAGATGTAGAGAAATTTTTTCTCTGTGAAGAAATAGCTTACTTTCTACGTTCTAGTTTTTAGGATCTATGATATCTGAGTTAAATAAACGAATAGAAGAAAGATAATGCCTAATCTATTTTTTTATCGAATACCAGAAATAGGAAGGTTCATTTCAGGCATAAGTATACCTATATAGATAATTTTGAGTCGAATAACTATTCACGGAAACTATATCTTCGAAGAACAAGTGTTCCGCAGGGTTCGATTCAAGGTCCAATTTTATCTCTACTACCTTCTCCTAATCGCTTATAATTTGTAGAAAAAATTGAAAGTTCATTCAGAGAATCAGGATATAATTCAGATTTTCAGTTTATTCATAAATCTTGATTCATTTCATATCCAATTTTCGTTAATGAACTGGCAAATGTTTCATTATTGATGCACTAATTGTCTAATTTTAGAGCTACCTGATATAAAACATGGTAAAATTTATGGAATTTTGATCGAACCTGTATTTTATTTCAGAAACCTCATTATATCCTTCAGGATCATACTACATTAATCGAAAGGATCTTCATTTATCTTTCAGGACATTTGATGATATATAGGATGCATATTTCGTCATTTTTTAGCCATCAGAAAAATCACAAATGTATAAGACCCTGTATATTGGAGACCAAATGACATGTAATGAGGATTATTATTATGATGAGTGATGACCAACCCTCAATTACTTATTTCAAGGGCTAATAAATGGACCAAGATACGTTCAAAGGCTCATCTCAGTGATCTGTAGGTATATAGCTCATTTTGAGTCGAATCACTTTTCGCAGACTCTAGGTATCTAAGATTTAAATAACCCCAGGGTTCGGTTCTGGTTCCAATATTATTCCTATTCCTATGATCCTAAAAAACTATATATAAATTCTTTATTAATGTGCAGTTTTGGAAAGTGGTTGCATACCGCGTATTCCAAGTAAAATAGCATGATGAGGAAAAAAACTCGCTATTAACCATGAATAATTTCTTTCAGAACATTCATTTATTAATCGTAATTGAGCAGTTTAAGTGTCCCTTATTTAATTAAGTTTTTATTTGGAAACTGTAAATTTTTATAACCCATCAATAAACATTCTGATCCGTGTAATCTGGATTTAAGAATATACATTATATATTTGGATTTCTTTTGGGACCTATTCATTTCAAACATGTTTGCACCTGTAGTTCTTATCATTTTTACCGTCTTGGTAGTTTCGAGGCAAGCTCTTCCTAATGTGAGTAATAAGGTTCGAAAATGTATTCATAAGCGTGTATAAGGATAATTAGGATCAAGTTTCTATCCGTGATTTCAAAATATCTTGTTTAATTCGAGATCTGTCGATTTTTGATTAATGGGAAACACTATTTTCCTGTATTTTTGACATAGGGGATATAGTAAGGTTTCTTCTGAAAGCTTTCACAATTCTCTTCAGAATTATTTTATTGGAACTTTTACATTACTCCCGATAAATTTCGAAAATAAAATGTTTAAATACTGTACTTAAGACTTGGAATAATACCTTTGCTGCAGGGTGTCTCATTTAAAGTGTCCACCCTCAATAACTCAACAACGAATCAGAATTTGTGAAAACACTCAAACAGGTCGATTTTTAATGACAGGGGTCATCTGGGATGAAGAGCTTGATTCTTCTAGCAACGCCCTGGAGAGGGTTGCAACCCCATCAGAAAATAAAGAAAAAATATTTTGATCAAACTTATTTTCACTCCTTGTATAACCGGAAGTGCTCAGGCCCCAAAAATGTTTCATCTCAGTAGAGAATTTCGAACAATATCATAATCCCCAATTTCGGATTTCAAATATGGCCAATTCTCCAGAAACGTCTAATAGGCACTCGTACTTGGGACACCCTGTGTATCTCGAAAACCGTACGTCATAGTTTAACGAACTTGTATTGATTAAAATACTTCTGGTGTCTGAAATTTCTAAATGATGCACAAATTTCAATTCAGGAAAAAGAACTGTCAGGAATATTCGAGGAATGCTCACAAACACACGGTTTGGCAGCCGTCGTTCTGAAAAAAGGCACTGATTCAGACCTACTACCTCCCGTGATGAATTGCATCTACAAGTGCGTTTTGGAAAAATCTGGTACAATATCCGGAGGTAAAATCGCTGTCGAATATTTAGAAAAACATGAGGCTCCTCGGAAGGAATGCTTGGAGAAAATTGAAATAATTGAATGTTCAGATGTAGAGAAACTTTTTCAATGTGAAGAATGACTTTCTAAGTTCTAGTTTTCATGATATAGAAGTCGAATAAACAAATACAAGAAAGATAATGTCCAATCTATTTTGTTATCAAATACCAGAAGTTGAAAGGTTTATCTCAGGGATGTAAGTAATAATGTTCAAAAATATATTCACAAGCATGCATAAGAATAATTACATTAACTTTCTATCTGCTATTTCAAAACGTGGTTTATACAGTGATCAGAGGTTATTCATCATTGGAACTATTCCTCATCCATGTAATTCGATCGTGATTTAAATTTGCATTCGCGGTGTCGTTCTTCACAAGGTACTGCAATGATAGAACTGTAAAACAATAAAAACGAAAAGTTATATGTTCAACAATTAGGTACCGCTTACATAAAGAGAATTATGTTAAAGTAAACAGCAATGTTATTGAAATTTATATATTTTGAACTTCAATTCTGCCTGGTTCATCTCCTGCTTGCATGAAAAACTAGCAATGGTAAGTTTATACAACTTCAACTGTGGGTTTCACCCAGCGTAATCACCGGTGATCGGAGCTTGATCTTGAATCAACTCGATTTGACAGTTCAAAAATCAAAGAACCAAACCGTTGATCTCCGATCACAGATGACAACGATTTGTGAAATCCACCGTAAGTATAATTTAGGAGAAACAAAGTTCACCGGGCCAGCTTGTTAAGATATGAAAGAGTAAACATTCTATTTCTCATAAATGAACATTTGATGGACAAGAATTTCAAACAGTCACAACATTTCACAGTTTTCACAGATTTCAGTTCAGGACAATGAAATAGAAGGAATGTTCATGGAAGGCTCATGGAATGCTCACGAATACACGGTTTTACAGACGCCATTTTCAAAAAAGACACTGGAACAGTACCAGCACCTGAGATGCATTGCGCCTTCAAGTGCCTTTGGGAAAATTCTGGAATTTTATCCAGAGGTAAAATCGTTGTCGACAAGTTAGAAGAAGGTCCTCTGAAGAAATGTTTGGAGATAATTGAAACAATAGAATGTTCAGATGTAGAGAAATTTTTTCTCTGTGAAGAAATAGCTTTCTTTCTGCGTTCTATTTTTTAGGATCTATGATATCTGGGTTAAATAAAAGAATGGAAGAAAGATAATGCCTAATCTATTTTTTATCGAATACCAGAAGTGGAAAGGTTTATTTCAGGCATAAGTATATAGATAATTTTGATTCGAATAACTATTCACAGAAACTATACCTACGAGGAACAGGTGTTCCAAAGGGTTCGATTCAAGGTCCAGCATTATCCCCACTTCGTTCTCTTAATCGATTATATTTTGTAGCAAAAAGGGGAAAGACCAATTAGGTGAGCAAAATATAATTCTGATTTTCAGTTTATTCATCCATATCGATTAATTTCATATCCAATTTTCGTTAATGAACTCGAAAATATTTCATTATCGTCTAATTTCAGAGCTACCTGGTATAAAACATGGCAAAATTAATGGAATTTTGATCGAACCTGTTTTTTATTTCAGAAACCTCATTATATCATAGTTCAGGATTGCTACATTATTCTAAAAGATATTCAATAATCTTTCAGGACATTTGATGATTTATAGGATGCATATTTCACCACCATTATGAATCAGAAAAATCACAAATTTATATAACGACCCTGTATATCGGAGAACTAATGACAACTAATGGAAATAATGGTAATGATGACCATACCTCAATAACTAATTTCAAGGGCCAATAAATGGACAAATATGAGTTCAAATGCCCATCTCAGTGATCTGTAGGTATATAGCTCATTTTGGGTCGAATAACTATAGGTATCTAAGATATAAATAACCCCAGGGTACGGTTCTGGTTCCAACCTGATTCCTATTCCTATCATCCTAAAAAACTATACTTATATATGAATTCTTTATTCATATACAGTTTTGGAAAGTGGTTGCATATGGCGTATTCCAAGTAAAATTGCATGATAAGGTAATGAGAAAAAAAAACTTCTTTCTGAACATTCATTATTTTATTTATCGTAATTGAACAGTTTATGTGTATTTAATTAAGTTTTCATTCGGAAACTGCAAATTTTATCACCAATCAATCAACATTAGGATCCGTGTAATGTGAATGTACATTATACAGGATGTTTGGTAATTCGACGTGAACCTTGAAAAGGGATATACTAGACGTCATTTGCAGTGAATTGCGTCGAGTGAAGCATGGTCCGAAAATCTATGGTTACGAAGATATCGCGATTTTTCAACTTTTTTGAAATTTTCTGCTTCGTTATCGAAAATAATTAATTTTGTGAAAACTACTCGACTCTCAATATTCAATGATTATTTTTTTCAAAGCTGAGGAGATGGGTCCATTTCTTGCGAAAAAGTATTCACTAAAAATTCAGATAACCCGAGATATACAGGGTCATTAATGGCTGCACCTGTTTTCCTCATAAAATCTTGATAAAACAATTGAGAATTACTCGAAAAAAGTATTATGAACTTGGTGTACAAATGTAAGGAAAAACTTCCCTGTTTCATCAGCTTTTCAAAAAGGTACATATGTCAATAATTCCTTCATGCAATCTAAAAATATGGCCGGAAAACCAAGCAGACAACAGACTTTTTCGAGTCATTCAGATATCCTATTATCCTTTATTTCACTTGGCGTGATTCGTAAGCCGTAAGCGGGCCATGGTTCGATCACTAAATGACTCGAAAAAGTCGGTTGTCTGCTTGGTTTTCCGGCCATATTTTTTGATTGCATGAAGGAATTATTGACATATGTACCTTTTTGGAAAGCTGATGAAACAGGGAAGTTTTTCCTTACATTTGTACACCAAGTTCATAATATTTCTTTCGAGTAATTCTCAATTGTTTTATCAAGATTTTGTGGGGAAAACAGGTGCAGCCATTTATGACCCTGTATATCTCGGGTTATCTGAATTTTTAGTGAATACTTTTTCGCAAGAAATGAGGACCATCTCCTCAGCTTTCAAAAAAATATTCATTGAGAATTTAGAGTCGAGTAGTTTTCACAAAATTGATTATTTTCGATAACGAAGCAGAAAATTTCAAAAAAGTTGAAAAATCGCTATATCTTCGTAACCATAGATTTTCGGACCATGCTTTACTCGACGCAATTCACTGCAAATGACGTCTAGTATATCCCTTCCCAAGGTTCACGTCGAATTACCAAACACCCTGTATATTTGGTTGAATTTTGTTTGGGACCTATTCATTTCAAACATGTTTACACCTGCAGTTCTTATCATTTTTGCCGTCTTGATGGTTGTCTCGAGACAAGCTCCTCTTGATGTGAGTAAAATAAGGTTCGAAAATGTATTCACAAGCGTGTTTAAGAATAATTTAGATTGAGTTTCTACCTGTGATTTCAAAATATCTGGTTCACTTCGAGATCTGTCGATTTTTGATCAATGGGAAAGACTCTTTTCCTGTATTTTTGGCACAGGAGGAAGAGTGAGATATCTTCTAAAAGCTCTCACAATTATCTTGATTAGTCTTCAAATTTTACAATTCCAAAATAAATTAAATTTTGAAAATAATATACACTGCTCGAAAAAATTAACGCACATTCTGAAAATCTCAATTTTAATGAAAGTTAACTCTACATTGACTTTATAACTTATTTTTTATGTTTTCTCGGGAAGGTTTTGAACGAAACAAGACACATTAAATGCAAGAAAAATTCAGGATGTCACCGAATCTTATGTGAAAGAAGAGAAATGAACAATTTTCAAAATACTGAAATGCTGATAAGTGATTTCATACTTGGTATTTCCACCCCTTGCGTTACAGCTCGGCAACGACGGTTCATACTCAAAATGAGTGATCTTAAAATATTCTGATCTAATCCTTCCCAGATTTCTCCGAGTTGGATTCCTAAGTCATTAAGAGTAGCTGGATGATTTTCTGAACTTCTCAGCCTTCTATTGAGGTTGTCCCAAACCTGCTCAATCGGATTGAGATCTGGACTTCTTGCTGGCCATTCCATTCGAGAGACTTCAACCTCTTCAAGGAACTCCTGAACGATGCGCGCACGATCTGGTCTGGCATTATCGTCCATGAAAATGAAATTTTCACCAATGTATGGGGCAAATAGCACCCTACATGCTCTTCAAGAATGTTCCTTATATACGTATCAGCATTCGTAGCTCCATTATCAACGACCACTAGGTCTGTGCGAGCAGTCAAAGATATTCCACCCCATACCATAATCGATCCTCCCCCGACACCAGTAGTATTCAGGAAATTGCACTGAGCATGTCTTTCATGTGGACGTCTGTATACAAGGAAACGTCGATCACAATGGTGGAGGCAGAATCTAGACTCATCTGTGAAGAGAACTCTTTCCCAATCGGCCTCTTCCCAATGGATATGCTCTCTCGCAAAATCCAAACGCGCCCTTCGATGGGCTGGGGTAAGAGCTGCCGCGACACGAGGCCTTAAATCATATTCTCTGAGGCGATTTCTTATTGTCTGAGTGCTAATTTGCACCTCATGAGTTTGCTCAAGCTGATTTTGAAGGAGGCGAGCGGTTGCAAACCGTTGTCTCAACGAAGAAACTCTCAAGTAACGTTCTTGAATGGCAGTTGTTACCCGTGGTCTACCCTGTCCTGGTCTTCGGACATTAATACCTGTCTCTCTGAATCGCTGCAATATTCTGGACACACTTGTATGGAAAACTCCAAACCTTTCTGCAATTCTTGTGTATGTCCACCCTTCTTCTCGCAAATCTCTTGGGCACATTCCTCTTGGGTCAAATTGCGTGTTTCGCGTTGCATAGCAATCGAGTGTAAAAAATCAAACGAAAGAAAAACTATTGATCACTAGAATTGATCGAGAACAACTGATTTTAGAATGGAGCCAATACATTCAAAATCTGATAATATCATCTTTTTTTATTCCTGCTGGGAGAAAACATCTGTATTGAAGAAAAACGTTGAAAGTGGATAACATATGCATGCATAATTCGGATAAAAATAATTATCATTGAGAACACCTTCAGTTGTAGAATAAATTTGAGATTTCCATAATGTGCGTTAATTTTTTTGCGCAGTGTATTTAGATATTATACTTAAGAACAGGAATACCTTATATAATACAATCAATGAAGCCGGTTATAAATTTTCGTCAATAATTGGAAAATCGAGTACGATGATTGTTGAAATTTTTCTTCATTTCCTGAAATGTAGGATCGAACAACTTTTTTTCGAGCAATTTGATAGGAAAATCGTATGGAGCTTGAAATAATATTTCAAAATGTTGAGATTTCTGCTGTTAGCTTCTTCATTTCAAGGCATTTTTTAAATCTCAGAAATCTAAATGTTTACTCACTAATCTTACTCATTCCCTTGTCAATTCCCTCATAAGTTTCTCAGGTTCAGTCGAAAATTTATTTTTAGTATTTGAAGTACAAACTCAGTTCACCCAAAATAGTGGAAAAAATGAAATTCATTAAAGAATAGGGCTTCCTTTAACATCAACCCAACCTGACAACACCTTTGCATGCTTTCGATCAAATATAAGAACAGAGTGAACATTTGAATTCTCATAAATGATCATTGATGAGCAAGAATTTGCAACTTTTGAAACAGTCACAACATTTCTGAACGTTCTAAGCTTTTTTCTGTGTCGGACACTTCTAAATAATGCACAAATTTTAATTCAGGACGAAGAACTGAAAGGAATGTTCATGGAATGCTCAAAAACACAAGGTTTAATTGACGCCCTTTTTGAAAAAGACGCTAATGGAAGTATACCAGAAACCGAGATGCATTGCACCTTCAAGTGTTTTTATGAAAAGGTTGGAGCTATATCCGGAGGCAAATTCGTTCTCGACAAGTTAGAAGAGGGTCCTATGAAGAAATGTTTGGAGCAAATTGAAATAAAAGAATGTTCAGATATAGCGAAATTTTTTCTCTGCGAACAAATGACTGACGTTCTACGTTCTGGTTTTTATAATCCATAATATAGAAGTTAAATAAACGAATACAAGAAAGATAATGTCTAATCTATTTTTATATCGAATACCACAAGTTGAAGAGGTTTATTTTAGGGATAAGTATATAGATGATTTTGATTCGAATAACTATTCACAGAAACTATATCTACGAAGAGCGGGTGTTCCACAGGGTTCGATTCAAGGTCCAATTTTATCCCTTCCCCTAATCGCTTATCATTTTTAGCGAGGAGGGAATCTATCATCTATTCATCAATATTCATCCATTTCAGATCCAATTTTCGTTAATAAACTGGCAAATGTTTCATTATTGATGCACCAATTGTCTAATTTCAGAGCTACCTGATATAAAACATGGCAAAATTTATGGAATTTTGATCGTACCTGTATTTTATTTCAGGAACCTCATTTTATCCTTCAGGATCATACTACATTAATCGAAAGGATCTTCATTTATCTTTCAGGACATTTGATGATATATATAGGATGCATATTTCACCATTTTTTATCAATCAGAAAAATCACGAATTTATAACGATCCTGTATTTTGGAGACCAAATGACAAGTAATGGGGATAATTATTATGATGACCACCCCTCAATTACTTAATTCAAGGGCCAATAAATGGACCAAGATAAGTTAAAACACTCATCTCAGTGATCTGTAGGTATATTGCTCATTTTGAGTCGAATTACTATTCGCAGACTATAGGTTCCTGAGATTCAAATAACCCCAAGGTTCGGTTCTGGTTCCAACATTATTCCTATTCCTATCATCCTCAAAAGCAATATATAAATTCTTTATTCATATGTAGTTTTGAAAAATGGTTGCATATCGAGTATTCCAAGTAAAATTGCATGATGAGGAAAAAAACTTGCTATTAACCATGAATAATTTCTTTTATAACATTCATTTATTTATCGAAATTGAAAACTTTATGTGTCCCTCATTTAATTAATTTTTCATTTGGGAACTGTAACTTTTATCACCCATACATAAATAATTTGATCCGTGTAATATGAAATTAGGAATATACATTATATATTTGGTTGAATTTTTTTGGGAACCATTCATTTCAAAGATGTTTACACCTGTAGTTGTTATCATTTTTGCAGTCTTGGTTGTCTCTAGGCAAGCTCCCATTAATGTGAGTAATAAGCTTCAAAAATATATTCACAAGCGTGTATACTGTATAGTGTATATGAATAATTCAGATTAACTTTATATCTGCGATTTCAAAATTTCTGCTTCATTTCGAGATCTTTCGATTTTTGATTGATGGGAATAGTATATAACATTACTAGCAAGGTAAGAGGGTTTTTACTGGCGAATGGAGGATATAACTGATGAGCCGCAGGCGAGTCAGTTATCTCCTTGAGCCAGTAAAACCTTGCGTGTATTGTTTTATATTTTATATGTTTCTCATTTGTAAAAAGGTTAGATAAATTCCAAAAAAATCTCAATAATTTGTCGCAAATGTCGTAAGCTATGGAAGCCATGAACATGTCTGTTTATTTTTCTTTACATTTGTTTTGGCGAAAGCGAAAATGAATGTACCAAAAGAAATTATTGAGGCAGCCAGCAGTGTAGCTTCAAGTTTATTACCTGCAAAATCAGCTTCAAGGTACGAGCGAGAATACGACGACTTCAAAAAGTGGCAAAACAAAAATAGTGTGATTGGGGTAACTGAAGATGTTTTGTTGGTCTACTTGAATCAACTATCAGCTAGATTCAACCCTAATACTTTATGGGCAAAATGGTCTATGCTGAAAAGCTGCTTGTAAATGAAAGAAAATGCCCATGTTCGCAGGTTTGTTTTCCTTAAAAAATCTTCTGAAAAATATGACGTTTAGTTGTCATTTGAAGATTTCAAAAGGTAATAGCGTTTCTGAAACGAAAAAATTCGCGTTAAACGCCAAAAAAGGCCAAGGTATTGAGTAAAGAAGAGGCTGAACAATTTCTTTTACATGCTCCTGATGACCAGTGGTTGCTGGCGAAAATTGTAACAATATTTGGGATTTTTGGATGTTGTCGATGTGACGAAATTCTCTCCTTAAACATGGATGATGTAGACGATATGGGAAAATACGTTATTGTGACATTGCGGCAAACAAAAAATTTAACAACAAGAAGATTCACCATAACCGAGGATGGCTGCAGCTTCAAGCCCTGCATGTTATACAGAAAATATGTAAATCTTCGGCCTCCTGGAACCTGGAACAGAAAGCCTAAGATTTTTTTTGACATACCGACATGGCAAGTGCATTTCCCTTAATGCTGGCCAGCACACTATTGGTGGTGTCCCAAAGCAAATAGCGGAATATTTAGGTTTAAAAGACTCAGAGTTATACACCTCTTTTCGCAGAACTGGAGCCACTATGGTTGTGGATTCGGGTGGAGATATTTTAGCACTAAAGCGTGCAGGAGGGTGGAAGAGCACCGAAATTGCGATGAGTTATGTCGATGATTAGGCCAACAAAAAAATCGAAATGTCTAGCAAATTATTTGGTAGTAAGGAGAGTACAAATGTTCTGCAGTCCTCGAGTTCAGCAATTTCTGAGTCAACAGATAGTTCATCATCATCAGTATCAGCTCTTTCATCATCAAAAATCTGTGTTACTGGAAATAACAATTATACCAGTGGTTCCCAAATTTTTTTGCCACGGAACCCTAATCGGCAACATTTTTTATGTCGGAACCCTATTTTGATCCAATGTTAAGTTTGACTATTCTCATATTAAACTTGAAAAGGAAGAACAAATTGTATGCTTGGAATATTATAAGCTGTTACACAAAATTTTGCTGCAAATGACGCATTGTCCATTTGGGCTTTCAGCCATTCCTACAGGAATAAACCCAAAAGACAAATAGGATTCATCAATTTTTTTTTTTTAATGGATCTTTCCTGAGGTTCATTCTTTTTGTGGATTGTTGAGGTTTGCAGGTTTTACTTGTCTTAATCCATTTATCCATATTATAAACTAAAAAAAAATTGCAAGTTGAACTTTAAAACATGATATGAAGTCCAACAGAGCTGTGCCGAGCACTGATAAATAGTGCTTCAAGTACTAATCACTTGAAAAAAAGCTCCCGATTCGCGAGCACTAAGCACCAATTTTCACAAAAGGCTCCCGAATACTAAGCACTTTGGCAAAGTAATTCGATATTTCGAGAGCTGCTTTGAAACACTTCTTTAGGAACTGTTAAACTTGAAGTTATTTTAATCGGAATAAAAACTAATCCTATTTATCTTAGCTGGCATATGTGTGATTAGTTCTTCTCAAAAATTATAAAATTTCAAATGGGGATATTTCAGAATGAACAGTCTGAAGAGAAATAACAAAAAAAATATGAGTGAAATGTTGAAGTGTTTCAGTTACAAAAGGGCTTCGAGTCCGAAAGTATTTTAAAGGTGTTACGAATGATCAAAACATACAACACTCGGATAAGACGGAACCCCTATAGCCCTTCCGCGGAACCCTAGGGTTCCGCGGACCACCATTTGGGAACCACTGCATGATTTTCAACATATAAGACGATAAAACAAAATTTTCTAATGTAAGTACTAACTTGTAAAAATTTTGCAAGTTAACTGTCAGTTTTACAAGTTAGTGACTTGATAAAATAGACTTTCTTGATTAATATTGTGTTTTTGGAAACTGACGTTTACAAATGAGAAACAAATAAATATTATATTCTTTCATTTTTGGCATTTCTAAAGGCTATTTGTTTATATTTGTCTCCAAATTAGATTTTGAAAATATGGTGTTTAGATATTATGTATCATATACAATAAAACCAGTTTTAATGATAAATTGAAATATTCCGGTGATCGTAAAGTTCTTGTTATTAGCTACTTCTTTTCAAGGGACTCTAACAGATGGAAAAGGGATTCCTCAAAGAAGGTTTTTTTTAACTTTCAGAAATTTAAATGTTAACTCACTAATTTAATTCATTCTTTTGTCTATTTCTTCATGAGTTTCAATGAACAAGGAGAAAAAATAACATTAAGATAGTAAAGAGTAAACATTTGATTTCTCATTAATGAACATTTGATGAACAAGAATCTGCAACTTTCCAAACGGTCACAACATTTATTTATTTTATTAGCTTTTTCCTGCGTCTTACACTTCTAAATGATGCACAAATTTTAATTCAGGACAATGAAATAGAAGCAATGTTCCTGGAATGCTCACGAACACATGGTTTGACAGACGCCCTTTTGAAAAAAGACTCTGGAATGAAACCCGAAATGCATTGCGCCTTCAAGTGCGTTCTGGAAAAGGCAGGAGCTATATCTGGAAATAAAATCTTTGTCGACAATGTAGCAGAAGGTCCTCAGAAGGAATGTTTGAAGAAAATTGAAATAAACGAATGTTCAGATGTTGAGAAATTTTTCCTTTGTGAATAAATAAATCTCTCGTCTTTCTATTTATCAGTTTTTATTATCTATGGTTATGGTATAGATGTCTAATAAACGAATACAAAAAAGATAATGTCTAATCTATTTTTTCATCGAATTTCACAAGTTGAAAGGTTTATTTCAGGTATATGTGTATAGATACTTCTAAGTCGAATAACTATTCACAGAAACTATATCTACGACGAACAGGTGTTCCACAGGGTTCGATTCAAGGTCCAGCATTATTTCCAGTCCGGTCTCCTAATCGATTATATTTTGTGGTGAGAAGGTCATTTAGAGAAGCAAAATATAATTCAGATTTTCAGTTTATTCATCAATATTCATTCATTTCAGATCCAATTTTCGTTAATGAACTGGCAAATGTTTCATTATTGATACACTAATAGTCTAATTTCAGAGCTACCTGATATAAAACATGGCAAAATTAATGTAATTTTGATCGAACCTCTATTTCATTTCAGGAACCTCATTATATCCAAGTTCATCATTTGATAGGATCTTCAATTCTCTTCCAGGACATTACTATCCAATTACTAATTTCAAAGGCCGATACATTGACAAAAGTAAGTTCAAAGGCTCATCTCAGGGATCTGAAGGTATATAGATCATTTTGGGTCGAATTCGCAGAGACTATATCTAACTGGAATTCCCCAGGGTTCGATTCCGGTTCCAATATTATTCCTATTCCTAATAGATGTTATGAAAAAGGAATAGGTAATTCAAAAAAGGAAGATAGTTACAGGGTCTGACTTTGGTAAATTCGATTTTCTTGTCTCATTTGGGGGCACGGCAGTGGCCCCGCCAAGTCGAGCGCGAAGCAAACACTGCCGTACTATCTTTACCCGAACCAGAGATAACCAGGTTGTCTCTGCCCGAACCATTTCGCCGAATTTTCAAGCCCCTATTTGAGAACCTCCGGATAGGACCAGAACGCCGAAATTTTCGTCATCCAGTAAGCTATAATCACGTACTCAAAATCCAAAATTTCAAGTGTGTAGGTCATTTAGTTCCGAAGTTACGCGAAAGCAAAGTTTCGCATTTTCGACCCTAATTCACTTATGATCATCAAAATAGAACCAGTACTTCCCATAAACTCAGAGAGCTGAAATTTTGTACATAGTTAGGGTTTAATGGCCACATGAAGGGAAAATTATAAAAACTAGGATAATCGAAAATCTGTTGGCACGTCACGTGAGCTCACGTCATCTTCGTAAAATGTGCAACCACAATAATGTATGGAAGTTTATGCGCTTGGAAACACATTGTTATCATACTCAATATGTGAATATCGACTTTAGAATATAAATTGAAAAAAAATAATAATCGAGTCATCAGTCTTATACACAGTGATAGTTTTACTGTCTCATTTATTGTTCAAGGAAACGATAGGTTTTCGAAAGCTAGTCCGGAACAATAAATGAGACAGTAAAAATTATCACTGTGTATAAGACTGATGACCCGATTATTATCCTTTTTTCAATTGTTATCATTTCACGCATTCACGAAGTTAGCATCTGCTGCCACTTGATAGCACACCAGAACTACCCGCAAATTTACATTTTCCAACCGTAAGGGATATCACGTCGGATATTTTGTGAAGTGATTGATGAAGTGAAAATGGATGAAAATTTGATCGAACTTGTCAGGCTTCATGAAGTGATCTAGGTATGATCATTCTTCATCAGAGTACAGGGATCAGAATGTACGACAACAAGCTTGGGTGCTGGGTGCTCATTCAACAATTGTTGTACTATTTGAGGTAATCCTCCCACTTCTTCTCTTCGTTTATTTATTTGGTGAATCAAATCTCTTCTTTTAGAATCACCAGCAACTGTAATAGCAGTTATGTTCTCTGTATCTTCTTTCCATTCCGTCTTCGGAAGCTCTTGCTTGATGAAGAAGAAACTGTGTTTCGCTCTGTATCACTGAATATGAAAATTCTATGAAATTTATGTGCAATATAGAACGTCTATTGCTCTTCAGAAAAAACATCTTCAGATGAGTCTGCGGTGGTTAGATTAGGAGAGAAAAAATTGAATCCGAAAAAGAATCGGGTAAGAGATGGGCCATATGGACAAGTTTGGTATCAAACAATAGGTTTTCGAGGACGCTGAAATAAAAAAAAATAATCGGAGGCTCTATCTACCATAGTTCAAAACCGAAAAAAAAATAAAGATTTGTAATAAAAAAACTACTCTTAAAAAAATGTGTCAAATAAGAAAATCTGATAAAATAGATCAATAAGCCCACGTTTCTATACAAAAAGAAGTGAAATCCCACCAAAAACATTCTGTAAAAACTAGCCAAGTCTCGATGGAGCTGCTTATTTATCTCTAAAAAGTAATGAAATCTAGAAAAAGTCGAGCCAAGTTTAAGGCTTCTTACTGCGATTTCTTTATTATTATAGTTAATGTTGTGTGACTTGGCCGTTGAAGGGTACACAAGAGTACAAAACCAGGTGCTCCATGACACCATTGCACCAATCTGTCGCCAGAAACGCAACCCATTGACGATGAAAAATTGCCACTTGGAAAACGTTCATTCAATTGTAGGCTTGATAAAGCTGCGTATTCAATAATACTAGCCTGAAACAAACAGTATAAAAAATTATTTCCAGTACAGAGGGACTTCTAATCATTGATAAAGGACCGTCTGTACGTCTATTTTGTTTTAGATCGGTGGTCGATTTGACGCTCCAAAAAGAAGGGAGCAGAAGTCAGCATTGTCAATGCTGAATGCATATGTGTTGCACAATCAACAACAGCCTAAAATGAGACACTAGCGTCCAATTACCAATACCAGCATGGGCTATTATCTCGCTTAACAAACATTGGTAGTAACAACAGAAATAGCATTACGTGTAAACAAAATTGACTTGTACCCACTAACGTATAAGAATGTTCAACGGCCAAGTCACACAACATTAACTTTAATAATAAAGAAATCACAGTAAGGAGCCTTAAACTTGGCTCGACTTTTTCTAGATTTCATTACTTTTTAGAGATAAATAAGCAGCTCCATCGAGACTTGGCTAGTTTTTACTGAATGTTTTTGGTGGGATTTGTGTTCGTTTGGAACTTGCAAATGTTAAATGATTGATGCACTAAGTAATTGTCGAATTTCAGGGCTTCCAACACAATGACTTTTCGACAGGGTACTGCCGGAAACTGACGAGTGCCTCAAGAGAAAAAACTTCGTATCACCTGGTTACAGATGCTGGAGTTCATTGAATGAAACGTTAGATAAGGCCAATTTTCCGCATAATGGTCAACGGAAATCACCAATCACATATAATATGGGATGATCGCACCAAATTCGATCTTTTAATGAATTTTTTTCTAATCAATTTACACTTTTTACAGAATATTATGGTGCAGGTATAAAATATCGAATTTCCAATTCGGATTATTCATTTTAAAAATGATTTCTATCCAAGTTCCAACCTTATTTTTTCTTCTACTTGCGACATGTTATTGCCACGAGGGACATGAGGTATGTCAACTGTTCTCTTCAGAAAGTATCATACTAATAATTCAAACTGAAGTTGCGACATATTTCAGTCTCCTAATGAGGATTATGAGTTTGTCATCCTGTTATGGTATATGCATTCCTTTCTCAATTTATTGATAATAAATTACACGTCAACTACAAAGTCTTAAATCTTTACATTTTGAAAGTTTTATAAAGGCGATTTTTGGTGAAGTGGTTATTTGAATAGGTTCTACTTTCTACTTCCTGATGTTGAAAATAAAGACTCACCTTTCAAAAAATACCCTGTACAACATGGAAGGTAGAAGTAACAAAGAAATTTTCAATCAAATATATTGCAGTTGAAAAAGAGGAAAATATTCATCTCATTTCCAGAACATATAATGTTTATTCCTTGAGAAACATAGGAGGCAAGACTTTTGAAGATGCGTGTATTATCAAGAATAATATAGGCAACAACTCTTAGAATAATGATATTCAATTCGTAACCTGTATACAGGGTGTATTTTAAGGTGAGGCTTTTCTCTTGACAGGTGAACTCATCATTACCGAAAATTGTTTATATGAAACACAAGCTGGCCGTCCCAGCTTCGCCCGGGTAGAAATTTGTTTCACGCGGCGGTTTCATCTTCAACACTTCAACCTGCCATATCTTTTGATGTACTCGTTGTAATTGTATGATGTGAAGGGCAATTACGTTTTTAATTAAATATTGGGGATAAATAACGTATTAGGTTGGATGAGGATCAATACCCAATTCGTAAAAACACACTCCCAAATAGTGCATAATTTTGGAAAACATCTGATAACCATAAACAGGTAATGGCAAGTCAATCTTATAGACAGATATATGCTATCGCGGACTTTTTTGTAGAACTATTTAAGAGGTACATTTCCGTCATACATTGTATCCACGTAAGTCTTACGGTTTTTGCAGCGCACGTGGAAATAGCTGATTATGGGTGATTTTTTTGTAATTATTGAAGTTATAGTAGGTATCCTTAATTTTTTCGGGTGAAAAGTATAGCCTATGTCACTCAGGGATAATGTAGCTTTCTAAGGATGAAAGAATTTCTGAAATCGGTCCAGTAGTTTTTGAGCCTATTCGTATCAAACAAACAAAAATACAAATCTTTCCTCTTTATAATATTAGTATAGATTCAATTTAAAAAATTTATAAAAAATTTTGGGCATCAATGCCTTAATACCTCTCTGGCCTGTATCTTTCTGTTCATCATATCTCCACATCTCTGCACCAGGTTATGAACATCGGCGAAGTTGGGTGATTTCTTAGCGGAAATCTTGTTCTGTACAACTTATACGCTGAACTGGCATTTTGTTTTGATTCACCATAAATTGAAAGCATATCAACAAGTTCATTATTTGAATAAACTTGCAGCATTTTCGAAACATAAAACACTCGTACCGTCGCCGTAACACGATCGAAGATTACTGATCATAATCGTTATTCTGAGTCATGATAAGAAGACAAAAAACAAGATGTTGATGTTGTTATCTACGGAGAAGCAGACGAGGGAGCAGGTTCGGACTAAGGAATTTTCGGATTCACCTAGAAACTAGAAAATATTCTAGTTTCATTATCTCGAAACAGGGGCATAATTCATATGGACAATTTTTGGTGAAGTGACTTATTTTGATGAGTTCTATCACCTGCCAAAATAAAATACACCCTGTATTGTTATTATTTACTAACGAGTACAAAATGAATTTTTTCAGCATATGAATAGTACAATACGAACTATTCACAGAGAATGTAGACAACAGAACGGTTTCACAAACGAAATGGCCTCGAAACTTCACAAAGAGCACCCTGATTTCCATTTCAAACCAGAAGATGTTCCCAAAGAATTATTATGTATGATGAAATGTGTGGATGAGAGATTTGGTGTCCTGAAGGACGGAAAATTGAACATTGAAGCAATCAGAAAAGAAGTGTTTCAAAATAATCGTCTCAAAACTCCTGAGGAGTACTTGAAGTGTTTGGCACAAATTGTTGGGATCAAGAGCTGTGAGGATTACAAGAAGAAAATTCAATGTGAATATGTGAGTAAGATTGAGATTGTGATGTCTACACTAACTGCCAGAATCTTTGATTTTGAAATTTAGGTTAGAGGAGATTCGAAACGAAGCCATCATCTTCATCACTCATTTTTAACGACATACTCCTGTTTTCTGGTGCCTCAATTCAATATAATTGATCTCAAAGCTTCCCGGTTGGCCATTACATTCTGACACATATTTCACCGTGTATATTTTGAAAATGTTAGGTTATAGTCATTTTCCTGTTAGAAAACTAAGCACGTTGTCCTTTCTACATAGAGGTCGTAATAACGAACAGATAGTTAACAGACACCTTCTAGAAGGAAGAATATGTTGATCCTAAGATAACCAATCATCTTCTATTATTTCAGGATGTAGGGGAAACACACCAGAGGGTATGTCACGCCAAACTGAAATTCGACGACCAAAAAATGTCTGAAAAGTCGGAAGATCAGAAAGACAGAAAAATGAAACGTAGATGTTTTGAAAAATGCATAATGGAAAGCAAGGGTATCATCGATAAAGACGGTAAAATAGTACTGCAAAAAGCCGAAGAGGATAATCTCATTATGTTCAAAGTGAAGGATAAAAATAAATTGTTCGCTTGTCTGAAGGATTTGCTAATCAAGGAGTGTGACGATGTGTCGAAGATGTGGACTTGTCGTGATTCGAATTAGGAAATTATAATTTGAAATTGATGTTATTCGTTTTCATTTATGTCAGTGTTGGAAATAAATCATTTTATTTATATTCTTTTGTATTTTATTTTGAAATATCCGATCCAAAAAGTTTGAAATAGACTAATTGAGAAGCAGAGGGTAATAAAGGGTTTTCCAATGAGGGGTGTTATCTTCAGGGACTATTTCACACCGTCCATTTCAAGTGAGATAGAACTAAAAAATTAAACTCGTCAAACAAAAGCTGTAACTCTTCATAAATTAAAATTACTGTGACCTAATGGGGTTTGCCAATAAGAGGTGATTTCGGTTGATGTCACTTTTGAAGCTGTCATTTTTGACATTTGACAAGTAAAAACCACGCCATTAATAAAACTGAAACGATATCCAAATTGTGAAAACTTGGAAGAGGGACGGTTCGTGAAGCTCGAAAATGTTTGGATCGTCGTGAAGCACCTTGTCGAACCCCAATACAGAAATTGTTGAAAAAATTTGAGCTTCTGGGACAAGTAAGTGATGTCAAGAATATAACCCTTAAACGTCGCTCAAGAACAGCCGAGAATATTGCTGCTGTAGCTGAAAGTGTCGGAGATAACCCAAGTTTGTCCATTTCTCGTCGTTATTTGGAATTTTTCCACAAACGTCATTACACCGTATTTTGCATAAAGATTTGGTTCTTGAGGCTTATAAGGTTCAGTTAACAGAAGAACTCTAGCTGGCCGATCATCAAAAATGTCGTGTCTTTGATGATTGGGTCATTGAAATGCAAGAAAATGATCCGGAATTCTATCGAAAAATCATTCGTCAACAAGCAAAATTGTCGCATCTGGGGCTCGGAAAACCCAAGAGTTTTTGTTGAAAAGCCTCTTTATCCTCAACGTGTGACTGTTTGGTGCGGTTTATGGTCCGGCGTGGTCATTGGACCTTACTTTTTCGAGAATGGGGCTGCAGATACAGTTACAGTTAATGGATAGCGCTATCAAGAGATGATTAATGATTTTTTATTGGCGGCATTGATCTGAACTACGTTTATTTTCAACTAGACGGCGCTACGTGCCACACAAGCAACGAAACCATTGATCTTTCACGGTTAAAGTTCCCGGACCGTGCTATTTCTCGAAGAGGTGATCACAATTGACCACCGAGATCTTGTGATTTAAGACCGGCGGACTTCTTCCTTTGGAGCCGTGTGAAAGAGAAGGTTAACGCCAAGCGCCCAGCGTCGATTCAAGACCTCAAAGATGAAATTCGAATATGAATTCCTAGGAACCATTGTTAATGAGTGTATGGAGGATATTCGAGTGCGTATTCAACAAAATGAGAAAGGTATTTTGTGGACTATTTCACTCATGTATTCTGCCGATGCTCACTTATTGCCTCGAAACTATCCCTTTAACATATAGAGCGGTAAACAAGCTTCAAGTAACTCAACGTGCAATGGAAATGCTGGGTGTCAGTTTGCGACAGAAGATTAGAAATGAGGAGATCAGAAGAAGAACTGAAATAGTGGATTTAAGTGAGAGAATAGCTCAGCAAAAATGGAGATGGGCTGGCCATATCGCGAGACAGAGCACAGAAAGGTGGACGTACATAGTCACAGCATGGCGACCGAGAGAATATAGGAGAAGCGTTGGCAGACCACAAAAGAGATGGCGAGAAGACATCCAGTCAGTTGCTGGAAAAAACTGGATGAGGGCTGCTGCGGACAGGTCGAGATGGAAAAGCATGGAGAGGATGAAGACAGGCTGAAAAGAAGAGAAGAAGAAAGATTTCACTCATTTCAAAAACTGACCAATGACAGTCCAAAGAAAGATCGTATTATCGCGATAATACCAACTGTCTCTGAATTATATGATTGGTCTTACAATTTCGGTATTTTCAACGATTGAACTACAGAATAATCTGTGATTGAACTATGGATACGAACTGTTTGACAACTGATAAATATAAATTATAGACGTCAACATGAGTTTTTCTTTGCTTTTCTTGAATATGGTTTTTCTGACTTTTTATTTTGTTCGTGAAATAGTCTTATAAAATATCACACGAGATTGAATTTACCTTATAAGTCTATCTCTTATTTTCAAACTCAAATGAGTTGCTTTAAGTTCTATGAATATCTCTCTAATTATGAATGAAATGTACAATGGCGCTCTTTATCCGAAAATCGCTGAACTTTGAAATTAGTGAAATGTGGGTGAAGCAGGAACTATTTCCCGTCACATATTTGAATTTGGCCATTCTCTGCCAATTCCGTATTTCAAGTTGTTTTTCTGAACGTAATTATCTGTAGATTCACTTTTAATCGGAAGTTGAACTATTTTCATGGGTCTTTCGTTTGAAATAAAAAAGGAGCAAGAGTTGGCTCATTTTCTTCTATTTTGGAAAGAAAAAAATAGAACTTTCGAAATGAAATCGATTTCAATTATTTCATCAAGAACTCCAGTCCTGTCTGAGTCTACCCACAAAATTTCAGTTCTCAAAGTGAAACCATTTTCAAATGCTAGATTGAATGCCCACCTTAATAAGTTGTGCTCTTGTGCTCCATGAAGTTTGCCTTAACCTTATTTCAAGATCAATTAGATATGATACAGTGTGTACCTACTAAATCAAATACCTACATCTCTATTCCCAGTACTCAAAGTGTGATCGGTTCATTTCATATATCTAGGAAACATTTGATGAAGCTAATTTTCTGCATAATGATTAACGGAAATCCCATGCATCCAATGAAATATGGCATAATCGCACTGCAATGGATCTTTCAGTATAGTTAATGTTCTTTTTATTGAACTGATTTACACTTTTTCTAGTATATTATGGCGTAGATATATAACATTGGTTATCGAAGTTGCATTACTCATTCTCAAAATGAATCATATTCTAGTTTCAACCTTATTTTTTCTTCAGGTCGCCACATTTTTTGGCACCGAGGTATGTTAACTAATTTTCCACAAAATGTTAGAATAATAGAAGTACCCAAAGCTCTGTTTCATGCAGTTGAATTTGAAAAGAAGCAATTGAAAAGATGGAACATAAGGTGTTTTTGTGAGTCATTATTGACAGGACGTAGAACTCTTCAAAATATATCATGGCTCGAAAAGATTCCTAAAAATAAGTTTCAAAATAAAGAAGTTGAAATATCATCCTTTAATTTCATCCTGAAATAAACATAAAGTCGAAACTGAACTCGAATAGTTCGAAGAATGACTGACCATCACATGTCACGGTGGAAAACACCCGCATCTTATGATTTATGGACAAGACGTCACTTCATTGGCTAAAAACTTCGCCTAATGTGCTCTACCGCCTGTTAAAAATGAGGACTCGCCTTTCAAAACACCCTGTATAACGTCGACGACGTCACGGGTGTTATGAGCATTCCATCTGGAGTTCTACACTGTCGACCTGATGCGTTATTTGTCTCATAACGTCCTTAAGGGGCAGTATCACCCTTTTAATCGTGGTAAATCTCCATTCAAAAGTGGTCTCTTCATTTCACGAGTAAGTACCCTAATTTACGACGCAGAGACTTGATTTTTTTTTAATTGAAGTTGAAGAACGTCCCGAGGGCAAATAGTTTTCTTTTTTTCGATTTAATCAGTTTTTCAATTGAAGAAACTAGGGTAACCGTTAGATCTGGGGTTATTGAATGTGTTTTTCGTTTTTCATGAGTACAAGCTATATTTTTGAAATAATCATCATGAAATTTTTGTAGTTTATAGAAGATTAAATTGCCGAGGGCAAATAGTTGCGATTTTTTCCAAAAAGTTATGAATAACCTTTGGAAAAAAATCATTAAGTGTAGTTTCCAAAACGAAGTTCAACCTGTTTTTTTTTTAATTGAAAAACTAATTAAATCGAAAAAATCGCAACTATTTGCCCTCGGCAATTTAATCTTCTATAAACTACGAAAATTTTCATGATGATTATTTCAAAAATATAGTACTCATGAAAAAACGAAAAACATATTCAATAACCCCAGATCTAACGATTAACCTGGTTTTTTTAATTTATTTATTTATAAGATTTCCGCTTCGACAACTAGGTCATTAGCGGTTTTGGAACAGTAAATTTTACATATCACTTAAAATATTATTTTATGAAGAAAGAGAAAGGATTAAATAAATTTAATGCAATATTATATCTTGATACCAATTGTTCTAAAGAACAATATTGTGTTGAAACTTTCTGGTCTGCTGATGTTAAGGGCTTCTTCCATTTTTGGGCTGACTACGCAGGATTTCCTTTGGTTTTCATAAAGAGGACATTCTGTTAATATGTGTTTAATTGTTATTTGAACGTTACATGAACTGCACTGTGGTGAGGGTTCTTTCTTCAGTAAGTATGAGTGGGTGAAACGTGTATGACCAATACGAAGTCTTCTCAGGGTCACAAGTTCATTTCTTCTTGTCATGTGTGGATGGGATTTGATGGTAGAGTGTGCAATGAGGGAGAGTTTCGATCTTCGGTGGCGGAATACAGTAGCCCATTTCAGTTTTATTTTGTTTTTGAATTTAGTTAGTGCTTAGGTCGTACGTAGTCATGATTGCCATAGGTTGTCCTTCAGATATGGCTTTTTTTGCATATGTGTCGACTTCCTCATTGCCTTCGATTCCTGAATGAGATGGTATCCATATCAGTGATATTTCAGTTGGTGCCTGGTTTTGGTTTATTAAGTCTTAGATGTTGTTGACGATTGGATTTTTGGAGTACATATTCATAATAGCCTGGATTGAGCTCAAAGAATCGGTGCAAATAATTGGGTTGCGAAAGCTTTGGGCAACAGCATATTCGATAGCTTTTTGTATTGCTATAAGTTCGGCGGTGAAGATGGAACAATCTTCTGGGAGTTTATACATTTGTAATGTTGCGGTAAAACAATAGGCACATCCAACTCCTTCAGGCGACTTAGCTGCATCTGTGTATATTATTTGGCTGTTTTCATAATATGAAATCATCTCTCTGAAGCGTTGTTGTAGAATTTCTCTTGGAGTTTCATTTTTTCTGTACTTTGTGAGATGTAGATTGACATTGAGTTTCTTAGTGGTCCAGGGTGGATGATTTGGTTCTTTATATGTAATTGTCGAGGGAAAAGAAGATGGCAATGAGTTGTTTACTAGGTAATATAGCGGGGGTATTAGGTTTTCATTGTTTTGGTATAAATGCTTGTACTTCTGGGTTATTATTTGATTTTGGATTGGGTTCTGGGTATCGCCAGATATCCTTGCAGAGTATGTCAGCTGTAGCAGATGTCGGCGTAGTGATGAGGGTAGCTCGTCTGTTTCTTTGCATAGGCTATCTGAAGGGCTTGTAATATGTGCACCTAATGCTAATCTAAGTGCGGTGTTCTGTATGACGTTGAGCTTTTTTAAGGAGGTTTTGCTGGCCGACGGTTATTCATCATTTTTTGGAAAAAATCGCAACTATTTGAACTCGGCAATCCCAAATAAAGCTGAAATATTTATTTTTGCGAAACGGTGCACTGAGTAACTATCGTTGTTTTTCAATCCCTTCAGACCACCAGAAAAATATTAAAAAAAAATATGAGTGCATATTTTTTTCGTAATGGTAGGTCCTTTTAAAAGGACTTTAGGTTAATATAGGACTATTGAAAAAGTGAAATACTAAAATTTAAAAGATGTTTATTTATTATTTGGTAAAGCGAACACAATTAATACTTTTCAGAAAATTGCACACACATAAAAAAATATATATATACTAACTAGGAACATGGTATTGATGAAAACATTCTTTAGGATGAAGTCCAACATTACATTTTTGGCAGATGAAGTGGCCTTTTTTGAACAAAACCTGCACTTTACTTGTTTTTTATTGTATATAATAAGATGGTCAATTCTATCAAAACGAGAACTTTGATGCAAACTTTCACTACTCTTTCCAGTCTGGTAATTTGAGCATTTTTTATGGGTCTCCAATATACCTAGTGCTATTGTTCTCCTAAAGGATAAACGGTCCATTTTCCCCATACTTTTTCGGTGTAGTTGCCAGGCATTCTGGATACTCATATCAACTAAATGACAAATGATGAGAAAGTACCATTTTTTTCCTCGTAATGACACTCGGTAGAGGCTTATATTTTGGTCGGCTCTGTCTACCCTCCCCATATTTTCACTATATTTTTTCACAATATTTGGCTGCTCAACGATTATATTTTCTTTTTCTTTCTGGGAAAATCTTTTCACTTGTGATATTGGTTGAACTGGCGTCTTGTTAGCTGCTAAGGAAACCAAATTATTGTCATTCCATCTACAGACAATAACCGTCACCGGAATCTTCATCCGTAATTGCTCCATTGGCATTCTCAGGGGGCAAAATTGCTTATGAACTGGGCACCATCCTTTTCAGAAGTAATTATTTCAAGCTCCTCCATAAGTTCATGTAATTTCAACGTTCGACGATCCCTGAAAAAAATGAGTATTATAGACGGTGATATAGCTAAAGTCCTTTTAAAAGGACCATGCCATTTTGAAAAAAACTAACATTTATCGAATGCTCTTGTATATACTTTATGTAAATAATGAAACAGTAATCACTAAAGAATAGTATCTCATACTCCAATACACTAATATTTAAAAATTATTTGATTATCTTACCTCCAGTTTGCCATGTTGAATTTTTCAAATACACACAACACTTATTTGAGTACAGATTTTCGAAAAACGTGCAGACTCGGTCACAAACTGACTCAAACTGTCAGAAATTATATCCTTAGTAATGAACAGCAACAGCCATATATGAGCAAAGCGTAGAAACTTTGCTATCAGAAGAATAAGAAGGTTTCATATGAATGCCTTTTAAAAGGCCTTTAGCTTTATTTGGGTTTCTTCTATAAACTACAAAAATTTTCATGATGATTATTTCAAAAATATAGCTTGTACTCATGAAAAACGAAAAACATATTATTCAATAACCCCAGATCTAACGATTACCCTGTTTTTTTTTCAAAAGAAAAACTAATTAAATCGAAAAAAAGAAAACTATTTGCCCTCGGGACGTTCTTCAACTTCAATTAAAAAAAAATCAAGTATCTCCGTTGTAAATTAGGGTACTTACGCGTGAAATAAAGAGACCACTTTTGAATGGAGATTTACCACGATTCAAAAGGTGATACTGCCCCTTGATACATTTTCAATTCCTTTTCTTCTCTGTGTGCATATCACAGTTTTTGTTCTTAAGAAATAATAACTGATTTATTTAGGGAATTAATAGACTAGAAGCGTTCAGAGAATGTAAAACCCAGCACGGATATACAAAAGAAATGATCGAAAAATTGCGACTTGAACACCCCGATAAACCTTACAAACCTGAAGATGTTCCCAAAGAATACTTATGTGTGATGAAGTGTATGGATGAGAAAACTGGTATTATTAAGGATGGAAAATTGAACATTGAAGCAATCAGGAAGGACGTGTACGGATGGAATGATTTTAAGTTTCCTGAGAAATATTTGAAGTGTTTGGAAGAAATTGATGAAATCAAGACCTGCGAGGATTTCAAGAAAAACATGAAATGTGATTATGTGAGTAGTGAGTACCATTTACTCATGGCAAAATATGTGTTTTAAAATTCATGTTAGAGACGGTTCGAATCTTAGCCATTAGAAAACGAAAGATATTTTTTAAATGATTTACTTTTTCAAAACATAGTTCTTCCTATTTTCTTAGTCACCATTGTCAGTTCACCTTTTATTAGTACTTAATTTTAATTACTGAATTCAGTCTTCTTGTTGCTTCTGTCCTATAAAAAAGCTCTTTCTGATTGGAGCCAGTGACTTTTTTCATAACGCTTTCTATAGAGAGGAGAAATAGTGATCCTGATCGTTCAACTTAATTCCAGGATGTAGGCCATACACATTTAAGGTATTGTTCCGCCAAGTTACAAATGGAAGAGCAGAATAAGTCTGAAAAATCGGGATATCCACGTTTGTGTCATGAAAAATGCATAATGGAAAGCAGGGGTATCATTGATGAAGATGGTAAAGTGGTAATTGGAAAAGCCGAAAAGTATGAGCCTATTATGGATGGAATCAAGGACAAAAATAAATTGTTGGCTTGTCTGAAGGATTTGGTAATCAAGAAGTGTGTCGATATGTTGAAGATAGCGACTTGTCGTCACACGAATTATTAGGAATTATTGTACAATTCGAAATTGATGTCATTCGATCTGTTTTCTGCTTGTGTTTGAAATAAATCATTTAATATTCCTTTCTCAATTTTGAAATGTTCCATCCGAAAAGCTTGAAATATATTTAGAAATATGAAAAGAAAATGATACTATTATTATACTAGCTGGTCCGGCGAACTTTTTTTCGCCTAAATGATACTTACGGTCGATTTCACAAATCGCAATCATCGGTGATCGGCCGATCACCGGATTGATTTGTGAATAGCGCTTCCTGAAGTGGAAAACATGAATATGTTCTAATATTCTCAATGTTAGCTAATCAAAATCTAATCTGTGCTCACACCATTATTTTACACATCTATTCTTAGCCTTTTAGTGCTCAGCTTTAAATAATTGGTAAACATCTCAGTTGGTGGAGCAGCGAGATTTCCATGTTTCCATGGATATGAGCTGTCGCACAGAACAGGAACACAAAAATACAACCTGCTTGTGTTATGTTATGACCTACATTACTGCTCGTTGAATTAATACTACTAGAGTATATTGAAAAATTCTTAGCCTAATATATAGAACCAAACAAAATTTCAATATCAAAATATTTTATTACTCAACATATTCTCCTCTTAATTGAATACATTTATTACAGCGAACCAGCAAGTTCTCTAGACCTTAAAAAAAATGTTTCTTCTTGCTCTGCAAAACAGTCCTCCACAGCTTTAATTACCTCCTCGTTGGAAGAAAATTCACGATCTTTTGAACTTTTTTTCAGTTGAGGAAAGAGGTGATAGTCGGACGGAGCCAAATCTGGTGAATGAGGGGGGTGTTCTAGTTATTCTAACCCTAAATCACGAATTTTTTGCCTGGCAACATGAGATTTGTGTACTGGGGCGTTGTCTTGTAAAAACAAAATCTCTTTGGATAGCTTTCCTCGTCTTTTATCTTTAATTTTTTCCCGTAGAGGGGTCAGTAATGTCGAATAGTAATCTCCAGTTATTGTTCTACCCTTATCCAAAAAACCAATCATGATTACTCCATGGCAATCCCAAAAAACTGAAGCAAGAACTTTTCCAGCAAGTTTTTAGACACGATTCTTCTTAGGTCTTGGAGAACCAGAGTGTCGCCATTCCATCGATTGTTGCTTTGTTCCTGGATCGTAGAAATGTACCCAAGTCTCATCCATAGTAGCAATTTGGTTTAAGAAGTCTACATCGTTTCAAATCGAGCATAGATCGAACGCGATGCTTCTACCCTTGCACGCTTTTGGTCAACATTCAAACATTTGGGGATCCATTTTTCTCATGTCCAAATTGACGTGAACTATATGGTGAACGCGTTCTTATGAAATCTTCAGTGCATCAGATATCCGTTTTAGCCCAATTCGACGGTCTGATAAAATCATGTCATGAACTGCATCGATATTTTCGGGGACTGACACAAAAACTGGCCTTCCCGATCGGTCATCATCTTCAGTGGACAACTTACCTCTTTTGAAGCTTGCAGTCCAATTTTTCACGGTCGCATATGAAGGACATTGATCACCAAGGTTATTAAGCATATCTTCGTAAATCTGCTTACCTCTTAACCCTTTGAAATACAGATACTTGATGATGTCTCGATACTCCAATTTTTCGATTTTTACAATTTCGGTGGACATCTTTTTTTATTTATTGCGTAACCCTGGTTTACTTTTTTGACGTCGAACTCTACACTGACACTTCTAATAAGTTATTGTTCGTTGATATGATGTCTATGCATGGAACTGGTCTAGGCTAACTAGTTATCAATACATCCTCGTATAATAGAATTACAAAAACTTCAAAATATGTCACTCGACACATATTGCCATTTTAAATTCTTGAGTGAGTTGCCGTCCCATATTCTTGAGAATGTAGGAACTCAACAAATACATTCGGAAATATATTTCAGGAAATATAGGAGTTAAAAGTGGACTTGAATCGAGATATCGCTTGGAGATCCCAACAGTGCGTCAAGCGCGAAACTCAAGTCTAATAATGTAAATTTGGTTTTTCTGGTAATTCAAATTGAGACCAGCATTTCAAAGGAATCTATACAATGAATTCAAAACATGGATGGCCAAAAGGCCGGCATTTTTAGGGGTAGGATCCGTTTTTGGCCAGAAAGATGGGAAAAAGTAGTGGCTACCGACGAACGATACTTTGAACATTGAATTTATGGGTGTTTTTTCACGATAAAGCTTCAATTTTGAAAAAGAAACAGCATGAACTTATTCATAAGTTAGCATACTTTTAAAGTTTAAAGTTCTGATTGTGTTCAAATACCTTGAAAATTATAAATCTAAATGATTACCAGCAAATCAAAAAGTGCTGACAGTCATGTCACCTTCTCTATCACGCTGGTGTTCAACACCAATTCGAACACAATTATTGTCAACAATAGGTAAACAAATTAACCTCCGCAACATCCAAATCATACACTTCCGGAGACTTTGTTATAATTAAAAAAAATTCCGCGGAATTGTGGTTTTTTCATGAAAATCGAAATATCATCTCATTATATCTGTTGCATTTCATTTGAACAATCTTCGGTAATTTATGTGATTATTCCGGTAACCCCAGCTATTGATGGGACCCATCATTGGGGACTATATAAGAGGAGATCGGTCGGATAAATGTCATATTCGAGCTGCTGGTCCAAATCGACAGAATCGAGGATGCATAGTCACACAATTTTTACAGTTTTGGCTGTTGCCGCCATGTGCGTCGTGTCAGTAAGAAGCGAGGTGAGTAAACTGAATTTTTTCGTTCATTACGAAACTGGAAAATTGGTCACTGAAAGCATTGACATGAAGTCAAAACCTTTTGAGTATACTCCATTCACTTTTATAAGGTATACCGGTTGGCCATTACATTCTGACACATTTTTCCGTGTACATTTTGAAAATGTTAAAGGTTCTAGTCGTTTTTCTGTCGCAACGTTGTCCTCTCTACCTATGACGTCGTAGTCATTACGTAAATACAGATTTCGATAAATATCGAAATCTGTATTTATTTTGGAAAAATAATGAATGTGAGAAAATATTATGTGAATTCGATAATTCCAAAGACCTGACGAATGTTGAAGAAACTTTTTTCTCTGTTGATACTGGAAATATTTCCCATATATAAACATGGTTGGAAGATTCAGTTATGCTATTTTCTTGTATGGCAATCAAGAATCGAGTGTTGAAAATTAAATAAAAAAAATGTACAGAATAGTCCGTTACTTTGTGATAGTTCATTCGAAAAAAGAATAAAAGTGCTCAAATAACCCGACAGAAAAACTTCTAAACGAACAGACGGACCTATGGAATTCCCCACTTTTCAAAATTCTCAAGAAATAAGCTAACAAAAGACATTTATATTCCTTTTTGCACAACTTAAAATACTCCAGTATGAAAATATAGTAGTACTACGAAACCTGTGTCACAGTTAAACCTTAAAAGAACGTACTCCATTTATAAGTTGAAAAATAATAGATATAAATTACCAATCTAGGCCTTTTTAGGACTCCTTACACCCGAGAAAGTATCCCAATATATAAATTACCATTGGCAACGTCATTGAGAATTATTTGACCTTTCACGAGTACCAACCTGCCCCAGTTTCAAGTAAAAAACTTTGATAAACCTTAATCATGGCCAACCGGGATACATTATATAAGTGAATGGGAGTATAGTTTCCTCCTTTTATGTCATATTTTCCAATTCTATTCTATTGCTAGAAATTCATATTGCAAAAAAATGCTGCGAAATTAAATTCCATCTTTGGTATGGTAGGTCGTAATAGATACACTGCGCAAAAAAAATTAACGCACATTATGGAAATCTCAAATTTATTCTACAACTGAAGGTGTTCTCAATGATAATTATTTTTATAAGAATTATGCATGCATATGTTATCCACTTTCAACGTTTTTCTTCAATACAGATGTTTTCTCCAAGCAGGAATAAAAAAGATGATATTATTAGATTTTGAATGTATTGGCTCCATTCTAAAATCAGTTGTTCTCGATCAATGATCAATAGTTTTTCTTTCGTTTGATTTTCTACACTCGATCGCTATGCAAAGCGAAACACGCAATTTGACCCAAGAGGAATGTGCCCAAGCGGTAGTTTTGCGAGAAGAATGGTGGACATGCACAAGAATTGCAGAAAGGTTTGGAGTTTCCCATACAAGTGTCCAGAATGTTGCAGCGATTCAGGGAGACAGGTATGAATGTCAGAAGACCAGGACAGGGTAGACCACGGGTAACAACTGCCATTCAAGAACGTTACTTGAGAGTGTCTTCGTTGAGACAACGGTGTGCAACCGCTCGCCTCCTTCAAAATCAGCTTGAGCAAACTCATGAGGTGCAAATTAGCACTCAGACAATAAGAAATCGCCTCAGAGAATATGATTTAAGTCCTCGTGTCGCGGCAAGAGGCCCAGCTCTTACCCCAGTCCATCGAAGGGCGCGTTTGGATTTTGCGAGAGAGCATATCCACTGGGAAGAGGCCGATTGGGAAAGAGTTCTCTTCACAGATGAGTCTAGATTCTGCCTCTACCATTGTGATCGACGGTCCCTTGTATACAGACGTCCACATGAAAGATATGCTCAGTGCAATTTCCTGAATACTACTGGTTTCGGGGGAGGATCGATTATGTTAGGGGGTGGAATATCTTTGACTGCTCGCACAGACCTAGTGGTCGTTGATAATGGAGCTATGAATGCTGATAAGTATATAAGGAACATTCTTAATGTAGTGCTATTTGCTCCATACATTGGTGAAAATTTCATTTTTATGGACGATAATGCCAGACCCCATCGTGCGCGCATCGTTCAGGAGTACCTTGAGGAGGTTGAAGTCTCTCGAATGGAATGGCTAGCAAGAAGTCCAGATCTCAATCCGATTGAGCAGGTTTGGGACAACCTTAATAGAAGGCTGAGAAGTTCAGAAAATCACCCAGCTACTCTTAATGACTTAGGAATCCAACTCGGAGAAATCTGGGAAGGATTAGATCAGAACATTTTAAGATCACTCATTTTGAGTATGAACCGTCGTTGCCGAGCTGTAATTAACGCAAGGGGTGGAAAAACCAAGTATTAAATCACTTATCAGCATTTCAGTATTTTGAAAATTGTTCATTTCTCTTCTTTCGGGATTCGGTGAAATCCTGAATTTTTCTTCCATTTAATGTGTCTTGTTTCGTTCAAAACCTTCCCGAGAGAACATAAAAAATAAGTTATAAAGTCAATGTAGAGGCAACTTTCATTAAAATTGAGATTTTCAGAATGTGCGTTAATTTTTATGCGCAGTGTAGTAAATGGATGAAGATTCAGTAAAAACTTCAGGGAAACAACTGTTATTGAAGAGAAACTCCTTTCTATAGAATTAAGATAAAATACAAATGTGTCTAAAGCGGTCCCTAAACGCACAATATTATTGTGCAATATATTGGGTGATTGACGAAGACTCGTCAATATATTGCGCAAACTGGAAAAGATTGAGACGTCTGAGGGCAACATTGCGCAATATTCCGCCGGTCGTAATCTATACTAGGGCAGCTCAGGGTAATGGGAGCCTACTTAAGGAAATGGAAAAATTATGGGAAATATGAATACCTACCAAGCTATTTTGCATTGACTTTTTCTCCTTCGATCCGTATATTTACATCATGGCCAGGATATCTGTGAAAAAAGTTTAAAATGGCCCTATTTGTCAGATTTTTTCGCCATTTTCGCGAATTTTTCAAAAATACGTTTAGGGACCGCTTTGAGCAATATTCTGGTTTGTACAATATAATTGATCGTGTGAGGGTGAGATTGAAAGATTGTGCAATATATTGCGTGATTGACGAAGACTCGTCAATATATTGGGCGAACTGGAAAAGATTGAGCCGTCTGAGGGCAACATTGCGCAATATTCCACCGGACGTAATCTATACTAGGGCACCTCAGGGTAATGGGAGCCTACTTAGGGAAAAAGTTTGATCAATTTTCCTGAAGAAATGGGAAAATTATGGAAAATATGAATACCAAGCTATTTTGCATTGACTTTTCCTCTTTTGATCCGTATATTTATATCACGGCCAGGATAACTGTGAAAAAAGTTTTATCGAATTTAAAATGGCCCTTTTTTCGGATTTTTTCGCCCTTTTCGCGATTTTTTTAAAAATACTTCTACTCCGCCTAGAGAATCGAAATTTCACACACGTATGAATCGATAATTCCTTTTTTCGACTGTAAAAAATTCACAATTCACTGTCACTTAATGTCGACATATTGACCTGATGGAATCCTAATGGGTTCTGTTTGCACAATATTGTTCCACGTCTGAGAGTAACATTGCGCAATATATTGCACAACCTTCAATGTCGCCTTCACACGGTACAACTTTTTGCACAAACGATAAAATTGTGCCATAACATTGAGCGTCTAGGGGCTGCCATCAATATATTGTGCAACCCAGTTTGCACAATAATATTGCGCGTTTAGGAACTCGCCAATAACTGATTCTTGTCCATAGGAAAAAGTACGCAAAAACGGAAAGTACAAGTCCTAAATTTTACAATTTTACATTCAAAACATTCCATTTTCCAGGAGGAACAAAAGATGTGTCCTTTCCTCGCTGCCTGCATCAAGGAAACTCTCGGTAAGGTCAAAATTGAGGACATGAAGGCTCTGATGTCGGCCAAGTTAGAAGATTTGGAGGGAATCGCAGAAGATGTTTACTGCGTCTCGAAATGCGCAATGGAAAAGAGGCAGATAATTGTGAATGGAAGCATCGACATCGATAAATTGTCGTCTGATAAGATGATGATGATGCATATCCCAAAGAAGGAGGACTTCGTGGAATGCGTTAAGAAAATCGAGTCGATCAAGGAGTGTGGAGATATCAAGGAGTTCATGAAATGTAAACTTACATTCTCAGAATAAAAGTAGATGTAGAAGATTAAGAAATAAATCTGTTTTCCTTATTGTGAATCTATCATTTTTGTGAAGTTCCAAATGTGCCTTGGTCGGTGAAAATTCCTTGTATGTTTTCGTCACTTTTGGAGTCTAGTGGTCTCCGTCTAAGCTGGTGTTATTTCTATGAACCAGTAGAAAAACATTTCAGTTCCTCCCACTAATTCAGGAATTTCCGCACGTTGTGACAGGTTTGCAATGCTAGAGCCTGCTGTGCATATCCCGTGATTTTTTGGGATATGTTGATCTTTTGAAAATTTTCCCTAAATGATTTGGACATGACTCCCTCAGCCGAAATCACCAATAGTATAATAGTGACTTTCGACAATTGCCACATATTCTTCAGTTCTATTGCCAAGTTCTCGTACTTCGTTATTTTTTCGGACTCCGTTCTTCCGATGTTGAGTCAATGGTACTGCCACATCAATTATCACCCCATACTTCTGATCCTTCTCAATGAACACAAGGTCCGGTCTATTGTAGTCCATGGTTATATTGGTTGTTATGGGTCTCTTCCAATAGAGAACCGCTGCGTCCGTTTCCAACACTGCTGCAGGTTGACACTTATAATATGGCGGACAAGTATCCAATAAACCATGCCTAAGAGCTAACTGCTGGGGAAAAATTTTTGTCACTTGGTTGCGTCGGCCTAGATATGCGTTGTCGGCAAGTATTCGGCAACCGGCGATTATATGTTCAACAGACTCGCCAACTGCGCTGCAATTCCTGCATTTGTGCTCAACGGTCAGTATTTATTTTTCAATACACACCTCATCTAGTGGTCTATGGAAAAAGTGTATCTTGAAAAATACACACCAGAAAGTAGAACTGTTGAACTATTAAAAAAAATCAGAATTCGTCAAATAATGAAGGCTAACCCGCCCCTGAAATACTTATGGCTCCAGTCCTCTTTTCAATCAGAATATTTTCAAATGCATATGCGTTTTCTCACCTATTCTATGTATCTTAAAGCATTAATGCCCTATTAATCAGAAAAAATATACCTCCTCAATCCAAAGAACCACGAGCCGCCACTGATATTCGTGAATTATTTAAACTAGATGATCTTAAAACCATCAAGAATGTCTTCTATGAGGAATGATTTTTTTGAAAACCGAAGCATCATTTTTGAGTTGCTCTCGAAATCTAGAACTTTCAGAGGTAATATAAAAAGTAATAAGTGCCTGAGTAACAAATTATTTTCAGATGAGTCACCGAACGGACTTTGAAAATTGTATGCGTAGCAATAGAATTGAGATTGAAGCCATTTATGAGTTCTGGAATGTTGAAAAACAAATGGAGGAACTGAATCAACATTTTCCGTGTTTCTTTAAATGCCTACTGGAAAATAAAAGCTTTTTACTGAAAAATGGAACTATAATACGTAATAACTTTGCATATAAATACCTGATGATTAGAATAGAAGAAGAGGATTTGTTGGAATGTATAGCAGGAGTCAAAACTGTTTCAACATGCAAGGATGCTTCGAAAATAGCCAAATGCATTCGAAAGGAGTTATGAGAAAAATCAAGAAAATTATGTGGTTAACATTCAATGAGAAAATTTCTATATTCTATATTTCATAAAAAAATTGTGTCTATAAATATAACTATTGTCCTAATATACATCTTTCGATTATACGTTCATATCAATTTGTTTGTTATTAACTTAAAACTACCCAATACTTATTTTCTTGATAGACCCCCGTACATTCGTATACATACAGTATGCTGCCCCCCTTATCAATTTTTTTGGCATGCAATTTCATTAACTCTCGATCTCATCTCAAATTCGAACATATGTGTACGTTTGTTCATAAAAGAACGTATGAAATGAATCAATTTTGGTAAATTTGTTTAGAAAATTTTCGAAATGACCTCGAATGAAACAACTTTGTATCAACATTTCACCATAGCCGTTTTACCCCCTTCGTATGTGTCCCCCAATTGTAGTAAAAGTGTTAATAGTGCAGAGCAACGAGACGATGTTTTTGGAGAGAAGTGAGTTAAAGTTTCAATTTCTCATTCGAAGGACACTCTATACCAAAAAGAAATTATGAATGATTGTGTCTACAACATGAAGAACACCCAATGTTATAGTGTCACTATTAATATGTCTAATTTTCGCTTTTTTTGAAAAAAAAAAAAGAATAAAAGCATAAAATAAAGTAATATAGTAAGAATATTAACAGATATGTTTGTAGGAAAAAGAATTTTGATTGAAAATAACAACCTCAATACCTATAATTCTAGATCTGGTTGTTCTTCAAGAAGAACAAAGTTCAAACCGAACTTCAAATGCAGTACTTTCAAATATGTCATCTATTTCTTCATGTGGTTGGGATGCTGTTTTCTCTTGACGTCTTCCAGAGAAAGTTTTCATCCAATACACCAGCTCAGTATACAGAAAAATATTGTAACAGGTAATAACCATGATGATCTTGTGTCAAACCTTATCAGAGTTATATGGAACACCCTGGTGAAAGAATTTTTACTTTCCTGAACAGAATACGTTATTAATGATGCCCCAAAAGATGGAAGAATAAAAGTGGTTGTTGGGGGTGCTTTCTTACCCGCATATTATGCAAATTTGTCAACTCGTTGGGTGAATGTTCATATACAGATGATAGAGACTATTGGTTGTCCTCTGGATGATAGACTGCTCACCCCATCCAAAGTCAAAAATATTGAAGTAAGTATGATCAATGTTTACCATAAAACTATAGCTAATCGTACCACGATGATTATTTGACCACAATCGCGAAAAGAAAATCGGGAAACGACAATCGTGAGGCGACAATCGTGAATCGACAATCGTGAATCGACAATCGTGAATCTACAATCGTGAATCGACAATCGTGAATCGACAATCGTGAATCGACAATCGTGAATCGTCAATCGTGAATCGACAATCGTGAATCGACAATCGTGAATCGTGAATCGACCATCGTGAATCGACCATCGCGAATCGACAATCGTGAATCGACAATCGTGAAGTGACTATAGCGAAGAGACAATCGTTTGTCGACAATCGTGAAGAGACAATCGTGAAACGAAGATATCATAAAATTTATTCTTCATTTGATCACTCTGATTACTACTTTATGAATTTATCTTCCAGAATATTACCGAGGTTTGGAAGATACCAAGTGTAACAGAAAATCTGATCGGCATTGTACCTGAAATATCGGCTAGGAAATTGTTTCTACTGAACGAAACAAGCTTATCAAAAGCGAAGAATTATTTGCTTCAAATATGTCTCAGTACGAATCTAAATGAAAACTTGCCGATTTCTCTGGGTTACAATACGGAACCCATAGACCCTGAAGCTGGCGTTGTATTTGCTGGAATGGTGCTTGTAGGTTTATACATTGTTATAATATTCGAGGTATGTATTTTTTTATTTGTAATTCTAATGACTTTTACTAAATCATGAAAATTTCTTCTTTTTTTCAGTTGTTGCATAGGACGGTTGCTGCAATATTCGCATGTATTTTGTCGGTAGCCATTTTAGCTGCCTTCAATGCTAAACCGTCCATAGCAGAAATAGTGTCTTGGATAAGCATGGACACACTTATGCTTTTATTTTCAATGATGATTCTTGTTACTGTCATAAGCGAAACTGGAATTTTCGACTTCATGGCAGTTCAAACGTACAAGGTGAGCATTCTGAGATTATTTTATCAGAAATTTCGAAGAAACCCAGAAATCTAAAAAAAAAACATCTGGAACCTTTAGAACCTCGAGAATCATTGGAGTAATTCCTTAAAGACCTTGAGGACCTCCTGAAATCTCTTGAGATCTTAAAGAACTCATAGATTCTTGGGTAACCCTGAAAAATTTGAGGAACTCAAAAACATTCAAAGTTTTCAAGGACTCTTGAAATCTTGTCGATTTATTTTTGGATTTCCTCTTGAAAGACTTGAAGAATTTGCAAAAAATCTGTAAAAATTAATATTGAGCAACTAAAAGTGAACTGTATGGTCAATTGAGATTTTAGTTTACAGGTGGAAGAGTTTGGCCTCTAGTCAACATACTATGTGTAGTAGCTGTCATTTTCGCTTGTTTCTTGGACAACGTAACCACAGCTCTTCTTATAACACCAGTGACTATAAGGTGACCATAATAAAACAAGGTGTCCATAATATTTTAACTACATTTTTCCAAAGGTTGTCAGAAGTTATGAAGTTGAATCCTGTACCAGTTTTAATGTGTATGGTTATGTTTGCGAACATCGGAGGTGCAATAACACCTCTTGGTGACCCGCCCAATGTTGTGATAGCATCAAATCCTGATGTCGTGAAGGCCGTGAGTGATATATTTAAGTGCAACATCTTGTAAAATTTATATTTTTTCATTTTATTGAAACACATTTTGCAGTATATTTTTTCTTTTTGGTTGTTCTCTTTATGAAACTTTTTTCAGGGTATGAATTTTATGTCTTTTACTTTTCATATGGGACTTGGAACTTGTATTTGTTTTGTGGTAACATACGCATATTTGAGATTCTACTACAGAAACGTGAGAAATTTCAGACATCCAGAACCACCAGAAGTACAGCGTGAGTCAATTCTCCATTATTTTTCGATCTGAAGTAAATACCTCAAACTTTTAGAGCTCAAGGGAAAGATAGCAGTTTGGCGACGTACTACAGCTTCCGTCAGTAGCTACAGTAGAGATGAAAGCTCCGTGAGAGAAAAAATGAAACGAAGAACAGCGAAGTTGGTTGGGAAATTGAAAAACATGAACAATATGACGATAACGGAAGATGAATTTTGCAGTAACCTAGAAGATCTACAGAAACAAGTTTGTCCAGCATGCAGAACTTTTTATTGATTAATTTAGATTGTGTTTTTCAGTACCCCATCAAGGATATGTGTTTGCTGATCAAATCAGGTGGAACCATACTTCTGGTTATAGTGGCTCTTTTGCTGCAATCTGTTCCCTCTTGGAGTAAGTTCATTTCAATCATATTTGTCTTTTTTCATTCTAGAAGTTATATATTTTGTTTTGTTGTAGATACTTTGGGAATGGCTTGGACAGCACTTCTTGGTGCTCTTCTTGTGATCCTTCTTTATGACAAGGATGACGTGGTTGGGATATTTACTCGTATTGAGTGGTCAACGCTTCTTTATTTCGCAGCACTATTCATCCTGATGGAGGTAAGAAAATGGCATTGTGTTTTGACGATGTTACTATGAATAAAGTCTTCTTTCAAAATAATGAAATAGGAGGGCATTCTAACTATCGCATTCGCCTCATGGGACAAGATCCTATATTCGGACCTATACCTATAAAATAGATATAAAATCAATAAATAATTCAACAATAATTGTTCCAGGCTCTTTCCAGACTGGGTCTGATCGATGCAATAGGAAAAAGAACGGAAATGATAATAAACTCAGTAGTTCCCGAGCATAGACTGACAGTAGCCATCGTTTTGATTTTGTGGGTATCCGGTCTTGCTTCTGCTTTCGTAGACAATCTTCCACTTACCACTATGATGATCAAAATAGTTAACAATCTGGCAAGCGATCCCCAGCTAAACCTACCGTTTCAGCCTCTCATATGGGCTCTTTCGTTTGGTGCTTGTCTCGGAGGTAAGAATATCTGCATTCTCAAGTATACCAAGTGTAAGTCCTAAATAATCTGTTACACAAGTATTAGGATTGGAAGAAAAAATTAGAAGGGTTGAAATGTATTTTTTTTGTGATTCTTAAACGTATAACTGAAATTTTTGATGTTGTTCCTGATATAGGAAATGGAAGTTTATTTGGATCTTCCTCCAATATAATTTGTGCAGGAGTGGCTGAACAACATGGTTACAAATTCTCCTTCACTGAATTCTCCAAGTAAGTAGTTAATAATCAATATTAATTGTACCTAGAAGAACCAAAATTCACCCAAATTCCGATAAGTTCAAGAGAAATCAAAAATTTCAATTTTATTTTTACAGGGTTGGTATTCCTATCGTTATTTTAACGTTGATGGTGACAACACTGTATCTCATCATTGCTCACGTGGTTCTCCAATGGAACTTGTGATAGGAAAGGATTTGGCCTAATTTTTGATCGTTTCAATAAAGAAATTTTATTTAAGACTTTTATTAATTTAATACTGACTACATTACCTACCACATCAAGAGCGAGTTCAGGAAAAGGCCTACTGGGATACCAACAAAACGCGCCGAGCACACTACCTCTACAGGGTGGTGTAAAAACGAGTGCATGAACTATCGCGTTTATATTCCCCCTTCAAGTGATTTTACCAAAGTTTTTTTGAACAACGAAGTTGAAAATAAAACTTAATCCGTTCTTGATATGCTGATTTTACGACTGATGACTCCGACAAAGCAATGTACCCACCTATGAATCGGCATTAAAAAATATTTCGCGATTGAGATAGAATGAGATCGAACAAAGAAAAATGTGTCGTTATGCCTCCTTGATTCTCTCTATCATAATTTAATAGCTCACTAATCATCACGATTTGCCAATAAACATTTTTAGAGGCATATGGGACAATGTGATAAGAAGTCAGTGTCACTATATCAGGCCCGTATTTTTCATTTAGTTGCCAGGAAAAAATCTCCATGTATATTGGTGAATATCTCAACATAATATGTATTCAGCAATACTGGATATCCAATTTACTAAAGTCTTTCTTACTTCAGACTTCTTCTGAAACAAAACAGATCCCATACCGAAAAACTGAATATTTTCTGAGAAAACGCGAGAGAAGTAAATTTTTGACCAAAAAATTTGAAAGAGGACATATTTATTGACTTCTTGTTCATCACCCTATAGAGTTTAGATTAACAAATAGAAAAAGTAATAGAAGTTATTCTTCCGAACAATCCACAGCATCCGTCTTTTTAGACTATCCACCTTTTTAGACTATCCGCATTTTTAGACTATCCGCATTTTTAGACTATCCGCCTTTTTAGACTATCCGCCTTTTAGAGTATTCCCTTCATTAGAGTTTTTAGAGTATCCGCATTTTTAGACTATCCGCATTTTTAGACTATCCGCCTTTTTAAACTATCCTCCTTTTCAAACTATCCGCCTTTTTAGACTATCCGCCTTTCAGAGTATTCCCCTCATTGATCTGCCATCTTGGGTGGAAGAAATACACTCAATTGCTTGCTTGATCGTTATGAAGTTCAATGTTAATAATCCTGAACCTATTGATTTCGAGGAGGAATCAAGTTCACTTGAATATGGTTGAAAACTCTAATCTATATATGATTTTGATTAAATTTTGAACTTTTATAATACGTGTAAGCATGTGAAGTGATTGAATGGATCAACTCAAAAAAGGAAAAAAAATGATGTAAGTACTTATATAACTAATACAACTCTGTCTTCCAAGTCAATCATCCCAAGACCTACCTCCATATATAAATTCACGTAGTAATATTCAACTAGATTATTTGCAATTAAAAAAATGTTATGGATATGTGTCATTTTCATCGCATTTTTTTCAGGTGAGTGCGTTCTTTTTCTCAATTTTGGTGTCCCTATTTCTTCATTTATTAATTTTATGTGTGCAATCTTCGAACATTAAGGTAAGTATATCATTTGGTTTGAAAAATATTGATCACAAAATTTGCTTCGAGCGGATCAAGAATTGAAAACAATAAAAATTTCTCTTCCCAAGTAGCAATTTATGGCAAATCTCGGACACAATTTACTTGTGCCTGGATTGTGTCGACTCTTTTCGGAGCACTTCTGCCACAATGTAAATTCTATCTAAAATGTTCAAGTTCGTGTCGACACATTCCGAACTTATTGCGTCAAAAGGATGAGCGTGTCTAAATAGCAACATTTCAAACACATGTGTTTCAAATGTCTCTACTTTGTGTCAGTTTGGACTCTTCAAATATATTTAGACACAGGCGAGTCGACACTGAAAAGACTCAAGTTTGACTAATTTGTTTCTTAACAAGATGTTACTATTTTGTTACTGAAATGAGTTCAGTAGACACAATAATTTCCATTTGGGTACATTTTAAACATAGATTTTCTTCATTGTTTCTACAATGCGTCGTTCGGACAGATACCTATTCATATGGAAATATCGTACCCACATAATTTCCATTTTGTTCCTTCAATGTGTCTTACTCAATTTCGGCGTCAGTATCTGGTAAACTCGAATAGAGCGAACACAACTTGTAGGCGGTTTTTAATGACTCACTGTCTGCTTCCTTTACACTGCAAGGTATTTTGTCCCAGTCTATTCGAGGAACAGATTCTGAGTCTCTAATTAATTTCTCGCTGTCTTTACAAGAATTTTTTGGTCAGTATAAAACACCATCTTTTTCCCACTCTGTTGGTACAATGCACAATTGCACTGTATCATTTTCTATTCTTTTAACGATTTTGAATGACATTATAAATATTCGGAAGTGAAAATAACGTCCATGCAAATAAAGCACTAAAAAGTAAGGTTATGAGGTACGAGTCTGTTCGAATGTCGGCCGCATTTCAGACACAAACTTTCCGAAATGTACCCACTGCTAGATAAAGACACAGTATAGACACTAACTTGTTGTCTATACTGTGATAAAGACGACGCATTTCGGCCATAATGAACTTCGGTGACTAATTGGTTGCTAAAATGTGTCTGTGTGACATTTTAGTCATAATTCAGTGAATTTTTGGTCTCTATTCGGAAACATTACTCTGAATTGTTTCAACTATCTACAAATGTTTCGAGATGGGCAATTTGTAGCCAAATTTTATTCACATTACCAAAACATGATCCCGTTTGGACACCATCCATAGGGACGCCATATTTCAACACGTACTTCGTCGTTAAATGCACTTAGGAAAAATGGCGGATTTCGCAAATATATTTTAAACTAAGGATTTCGGTAATATTTATGGCAGAACTGTACTGAATATGATATCCTGCATGATAAAGTTCCATCGTGTTTTGATTTTGTGAAGAAATAAAAAAAAATTAATTCATTGAAAATAATTTAAAAATATAAATAAATTATAATTACTTGGTATTATTAGGGCCCGTTTGATTTTTAGAACTACCATGTCAACTATCATCAGTGAACTTTAGTTCGCAAGTGAACCTACGCGAGAAAGATAAAATAAACCCCTCTTATATGATTTCTAATTAGGTTGATGAATACTCAAAAGTAAACACTTTCAGTTTTCTGTTCATCATTATCCAGAATGGATCGAGAAGTAATATAATTTTGATCTATTTGGATTGATTTTGGTGCACAATGAATAATTTCGGTAAAATTCAGAACACCATGTGTTGATTTTGTGGCTCTCATCAGGGCACAATATCAAACACATTCTGGAAACAACGTGTCTATCTACCAGGCACATGCAAAGTACATTTTGTACACATAATGGACACACATTTTGCTCAAGTTAGAAACAAAATAGACAGATTCTGGACTCATCAAAGTTCAATTTCAGGTATATATTGGAAACGAAAGACACAATCGAGACACATTTTGGAAACAAAATTGTTATATTTCAGACTCACTATTAGATGAATTTCAGGCCATATTCAGTACACATTTCAATCACCATTTTGGTCACATATCCCGCTTTTGATGGTCCAAAAGTCGACAATGTGCCTCGAAAATGTGTCGTGTCCAAATTACAGTGTCGATATAGTGTCGACACTCTGCCCAAAATGAGTCAAAAATTGTTACTTGGGTTGGTAATTGTTGGAAATAACAGACCATTTTATTGAAAATAAATTCGAAATGATATGATTATGTCAACATATTAAATGAAACTATAAAGAAAAAAGTAAGCAAAAAGAAAAATCTCATTGAACACTTATAGATTGTGAGTCTACAAATGATTTAAGATATTGTTTTCGAAGTATACGAGGATATATTGGAAAATTCTTAGCCTACTATAGAATCAAACAAAATTTCAATGTCAAAATATTTCATTTCTCAACATATTCTCCTCTCAATTGAATACCTATATTTATTACAGCGAACCTGGAACGTCTCTAGACCTTTCAAAAAAAATGTTTCTTCTTGCTCTGCGAACCATTCCTCCACAGCTTTTATTACCTTCTCGTTGGAAGAAAATTTGCGAACTTTCAAACTTTTTTTCAGTTGAGGAAAGTGATGATAGTCCGACGGAGTCAAATCTGTTTAATAAGGGGGGTGTTCTAGTAATTCTAACCCTAAATCACGAATTTTTTGCATGGCAACATAAGATTTGTGTACTGAGGCGTTGTCCTGTAAAAACAAAATACCTTTCGATAGCTTTCCGCGTCTTTTCTCTTTAATTTTTTCCCGTAGAGTTGTCAGTAATGTCGAATAGTAATCTCCAGATATTGCTCTACCCTTATCCAAAAAATCAATCATGATTCCACCATAGCAATCCCAAAAAACTTGAGCAAGAACTCTTCCAGCAGATTTTTGGACACGAAACTTCTTAGGTCTTGAAAAACCAGAGTCGCCATTCCACCGATAGTTGCTTTGTTTCTGGATTGTAGAAATGTACCCAAGTCTCATCATATAACAATTCGGTTTAAGAAGTATACATCGTTTTCAAATCGAGCACAGATCGAACGCGATGCTTCTACCCTTGCAGGCTTTTGGTCAGCATTCAAACATTTTGGTATCCATTTTGCAGAAATTTTTCTCATGTCCAAATTGACCTGAACTATATGATGAACGCGTTCGTATGAAATCTTCAGTGCTTCAGATATCCGTTTTAGCCCAATTTGACGGTCTGATAAAATCATGTCATGAACTGCATCGATATTTTCGGGGACTGACACAGAAACTGGCCTTCCCGATGGGTCATCATCTTCAATGGAAAATGTACCTCTTTTGAAGCTTGCAGTCCAATTTTTCACGGTCGCATACGAAGGACATTGATCACCAAGGGTATTAAGCATATCTTCGTAAATCTGCTCACCTCTTAACCCTTTTAAATACAGGTGCTTGATGATGCTCGATACTCCAATTTTTCGATTTTTACAATTTCGGTGGACATCTTTTTTTTTTAATTCATTGCGTTACTCTGGTTTACTTTTTTGACGTCTAACTCTACACTGACACTTCTAATGAGTTATTGTTCGTTGATATGGTATCGCAATATTTTGTTTATGCATGGAACTGGTCTAGGCTAACTAGATATCAATACATCCTCGTAGTTCATTCTGATTTCTTGTATATTTTTTTTTATAACGAATCATAGAATCTGAAGATTCCTCTTTGAAATTAATGAATAAATGAGCTATACACAAAATTGAACATATATTTTCCTCCAATTGCTGGAATGGGTCCAAAATAGACACCTATAACTCATGTTTGTTGCACCCTTAAAGAGTAAAAGTACCAAGTACCTGAAGTTCTCTGTTACTTTACAGGGGATGCTCAGAACCTAAGACCAATCTTCCGAATACTTGGAGGATCCCAGGTGGAAATCCAGAAGCATCCTTACGTAGTATCTCTCCAGTCTGTGTCTAATCTCGGCCGTAGACAACACCTCTGTGGTGCCACCCTCATATCACCCTCCCACATCCTCACAGCAGCCCATTGTTTCAGAAATAGCAATACGTTCGTCATTAAAGCTGGCTCCACCAGCCTTCAAAGTCGTGATGGGTGCATTGTGCCAATAGCCAAAGTCACAATGCACCCTAATTACAGATTTCTGAGTCAAGACTACGATATAGCTGTTGCGAGGCTGCAGAAACCGTTGAAGCTTACCGAGAAGATACAGACAGCGAAGTTACCTCCTTATTCTGCAGAGATTCCAAGGCAAACCGGCACTGTCGTCGGCTGGGGTGCAACAGGTCCTAATCGAACTCTTAGTGATACCCTTAAGGCTGTCGATTTACCCATCATATCTGACGAAGAGTGCATTAGATCGTATCCCAAAGGGTTGGTAACGGAGAGAATGTTCTGTGCGAAGGATGCTACGAGCTCTAAAGATTCTTGTCAGGTGAGAAACACAGCTCTTGCACATCGGTAGCTTAGAGGTAGAGTAACTCGTCCGGCGAACAGGGAGACGCAGGTTCGATTCCTGCTCGGTGTGTAACTTTTTTAGGAATTCCAAAAAAATTGTCTGCTTTCCGTTAATTTTTTCTCTTATTAAATTCATTTTTGTCCAAAAAACTGATATTTTATGTCAAAATAGAGACTCATTACTTTAGGTAATATAATGTTTCAGGGAGACTCTGGAGGACCACTTATGATCAATGGAACTATTTATGGTATAGTTTCATGGGGATTCGACTGTGGGGATCCAGATAATCCAGGGGTTTACACCAGAGTACCTTATTTCGCTGATTTCATCAAGAAATCTGTAACTGAAAATAGAAAACGATCTCGAGTGAACTGGGTTCGAAGGTGGATCAGAAGTTTGTTATATTGAGCTTTTGTATCTTAGACTATATAGTAGAGGGTATAGTCAAAGTTTTGTATGCAATGAATAAAAAGAACAATCCTACAATCCTAGTGAAAACATGTTAATTAGAGAATAAACAAAGTTTAGAAACAACTTGTCAGTGCAAAAATCTTTATTTCCCCTCTAATCATGGATTCATCTTCATACCAAGACTACCACAAAGGAATAATATAAGATTGCTACCATTATTTGCAGGACATTAATAATTTGCCCTATCCTAGCAGTCCTAGCACCAAACTCCTATCTATCCATGGGCGAAACCAAGGAAAGCAGTACGCCCCCTATCGTTAACAAATGGACCAACGCATGGGCATGTTTACTTTTCGCAAATGGCGTTGAGTTGAGGCCAGGTTATCTATGGTTGAGGCGTTCCCCTTTGGAAAGGTCCATAGAGTAGTTCTGATTCTCCCGATATAGCGCTACGATCTCAATTTAATTTGCGTCATTTACGAAAAATTACCTTCCCTACTTTCAAGAATAGAGTTCAACTCCCGTTAGCTTCTTTCTGTTCTGCATAGTGCATATTAATCTATGTAATTTCATTTTCATTTCGCTTTAGTGTTTTGTAATGTGTGCAATTATTCAATCCGGAAGATAAATACTTCAAACTTCTGTGGTGTAGGTGAAAGTGTTTCTGAACCTCTATGCTCGTAGTTCAAATTCATGTCTACCTTCCCCTCACCCCTCGAATTCCTCAGAACTGTCAAATCCATCGGGAAGTAGGTCAATAAGTTACCACTTTTCCATACGTGTTTTCAAGTTTTCATATGTTACGAATTCATTTGAATAAATTCATACAAGTGCTAATTTCGATTGACTCTAAATTTAGTTAAAACTGTGCGAACGATATGTAGAACCGAAACCCATTCGAACTGAATTATTTCGCAGATTCGTTGATAACGAAAAATAAAAGATAAGGTTGAAATATGGCAGAAAAATTAGGAATCAAGATTGGAAATGAAGTGAGGGAATTGAAGATTGGACAGAGTTTCACGAATCCGAAAGCTCAAGCCTTTCACACCATTAAATGTGAGTTGAAAATTTAATTTCTGAACTGGACAGCTTATTTAATACCTTCATTTTCTTAGATGATTTCAAACCTGCATCAGTGGACAAAAATAAGATTGCTACAGTCGATGTAGGAAATAATCACCAAGTAACTGTCAATGTTCCTCATCTAGGTAAGTTTTTGAAAGTTAATTCAACAAATAATCCAGATATTGTAGTTGGTCAATATGAATTGCTTTGAATGTACCCCATTCCATTCTCTACTGGAATCTGTTTGATATGTAGAATTCAGAGTAGATTAAAGGGGCAAAATATTTCCTTAAAACGCTTTAAATGAATTCCATCAAGATTTCAGACCATGTGCTTCCTGGTTATTTAAAGAATAATCTCCATGTTTTACAGAAATTAAAAATAGAACTGATTATAATTTCTTGATTTCAGATGGATCAGGTGTGCCTCATACAGTATTTAAAGGTTCTCAAAGGCCATACACAAAAGAATGTGTCTTAGTGATAGATAAAAGAACTGGTGAAATAACTTTAGAAAGATTATCTTGTAACATTCAAGTAAAGAAGACCAGGAATGAATCTTCTAAAATGCCCCATCCCCCAGGTGAGTTCCTTTGTAATTCCTTCGTTATGGAAGATACTCATTGGTGAAAACTATCTTTATTTTAATTTTCGTGTTTATTACAGACAGATTAGGTCAGGGTTCGAATGAACGTAGTTCCTCGAGCTTGGCTTCAAGATCTTCAACACCACCAGTAGGACAACGTGTTTCGAGTAAAACCAAAGTCACTAGTGGTAGTAGAAGGCCTGACCGACCAATCACAAATCTTGTGCCTAAACATTCGCCATTGCAATCAAGCCCTCGATATCCATCTCCAAATCAGCAAAACAAAAGCCCAAAGGATGAACTAAGGAATTTCAATAATGAGTAAGCTTTAAATTTTGAGTATGAAATGTTGTATTCAACTGATTCGTTTTCAGCAACCACACAAGTGCATTGGCAAGTTTGCCCATGATAGGAATGGACGACTTTGCCGAGCCCCATTTACCAGTGAGCAATCCTCACCACAATACCTCCCATATGAGTTCGTCTCAGCACAGTACCGCGAGCCTGCCTACGGAAAAGCCGCCATCTTTCCAGATAACCTCGGACGAAATCGGTGAGATAAGTGACAGTTCCTCTTCCAGCAGCGACGGCAGCAGTGATTCGGAGGACGAAGCGAATTCTACAGTGCTCGAAAGGAATCTGACAAGCAACGGACATTGCAATGGACTAAACTCCGCTCCTCCAAAATACAATTCTGTGCCAACCAGCCATTTGCTCAAAGAGGATTTGTGCCTATCTGAGTCGGGTTCGGATTCAGATTAAAAGATCGGTGAGTAGTTTGACTATGAGTTCATCTTGATCGATTGAAAATCGATTTATTTCAGTGATTTGATTCGTAATTTTTTTTCAGGTCTTGTGCTTCTCCTTACTATGACGAATAGTAACGTACATTGAGATTAATTGTATATGGAACATGTGTTATATTGAATAGATTTATTCCTCATTTCTTTGTGCCTTATCTTCTTTGGATATGGACAATTGATCTGGCCCATATTTATTTAAAGCTGCTAAATAATTGTATTTACTGATATTTTGTTATTGTATCTATTATTAGAATATTTTCAATCAAATCTTAGTTTTTCCTTCTTCCCTACCAATCCTCAGGAAAAACGATATTATTAAAAAGAGAATTAAAATCGGTCGGAGTCATATCAGGATAATACCGTGGATATTCGAAATGATTGAATTTTCAGCTCAGATCATTTATGAATAAATATCTTATTCATACTCCATTTTTTATAAAGTATCCCTGTAAGCCATGATTTTACTTAAATCTGACGCAGGTTGGTACTCTTTAAATGTGAAATGATTCTCAGAGACGTTGCCGAAGCTAATTTCTATTTACTCTTTTTTAACTTTGTGAATGGAATTAGTTCTTTTGAGGTTTAACTGTGACAGGTTTTGTGGTACATTTTCATACTGGAGTATTTCAAGTTGTGCAAAAAGGTATGCCTTCTGTTGGCTAATTCCTTGAGAATTTTTAAAAGTGGGGAATTCCATAGGTCCATCTTTTCTCTAATAAGTTTTTCTATTGGGTTATTTGAGTTCTTTCATTCTTTTTTCAAATGAACTATCACAAAGTAACAGACTATTCTGTCCATTATTTTGCAGGCTCGATTCTTGATTTCCGTACAAAATTCATTATTTTGCCAAAGTAAATAAACATTTCGATAAATACTTAATCACTATGACCTCTATGTAGAAAGGATAACGTTGCTTATTCATCTGACAGGAAAATGTCTATAACCTAACATTTCCAAAATATACACGTGGAAATGTGTCAGCATTTCATGGCCAAATGGGATATACACTGCGCAAAAAAATTAACGCACATTATGGAAATCTCAAATTTATTCTACAACTGAAGGTGTTCTCAATGATAATTATTTTTATCATAATTATGCATGCATATGTTATCCACTTTCAACGTTTTTCTTCAATATAGATGTTTTCTCCCAGCAGGAATAAAAAAAGATGATATTATCAGATTTTGAATGTATTGGCTCCATTCTAAAATCAGTTGTTCTCGATCAATTCTAGTGATCAATAGTTTTTCTTTCGTTTGATTTTCTACACTCGATCGCTATGCAACGCGAAACACGATATTTGACCCAAGAGGAATGTGCCCAAACGCTAGTTTTGCGAGAAGAAGGGTGGACATACACAAGAATTGCAGAAAGGTTTGGAGATTCCCATACAAGTGTGTCCAGAATGTTGCAGCGATTCAGGGAGAGAGGTATGAATGTCCGAAGACCAGGGCAGGGTAGACCACGGGTAACAACTGCCATTCAAGAACGTTTCTTCGTTGAGACAACGGTTTGCAACCGCTCGCCTCCTTCAAAACCAGCTTGAGCAAACTCATGAGGTGCAAATTAGCACTCAGACAATAAGAAATCGCCTCAGAGAATATGATTTAAGGCCTCGTGTCGCGGCAAGAGGCCCAGCTCTTACTCCAGCCCATCGAAGGGCGCGTTTGGATTTTGCAAGAGAGCATATCCATTGGGAAAAAGTTCTCTTCACAGATGAGTCTAGATTCTGCCTCTACCATTGTGATCGACGTTCCCTTGTATACAGACGTCCACATGAAAGATATGCTCAGTGCAATTTCCTGAATACTACTGGTTTCGGGGGAGGATCGATTATGGTATGGGGTGGAATATCTTTGACTGCTCGCACAGACCTAGTGGTCGTTGATAATGGAGCTATGAATGCTGATAAGTATATGAGGAACATTCTTGAAGAGCATGTAGTGCCATTTGCCCCATACATTGGTGAAAATTTCATTTTTATGGACGATAATGCCAGACCCCATCGTGTGCGCATCGTTCAGGAGTACCTTGAAGAGGTTGAAGTCTCTCGAATGGAATGGCTAGCAAGAAGTCCAGGTCTCAATCCGATTGAGCAGGTTTGGGACAACCTCAATAGAAGGCTGAGAAGTTCAGAAAATCATCCAGCTACTCTTAATGACTTAGGAATCCAACTCGGAGAAATCTGGGAAGGATTAGATCAGAACATTTTAAGATCACTCATTTTGAGTATGAACCGTCGTTGCCGAACTGTAATTAACGCAAGGGGTGAAATACCAAGTATTAAATCAGCATTTCAGTATTTTGAAAATTGTTAATTTCTCTTCTTTCACATAAGATTCGGTGAAATCCTGAATTTTTCTTTCATTTAATGTGTCTTGTTTCGTTCAAAACCTTCCCGAGAGAACATAAAAAATAAGTTATAAAGTCAATGTAGGGTTAACTTTCATTAAAATTGAGATTTTTAGAATGTGCGTTAATTTTTTTGCGCAGTGTATATAAAAGTGAACACTGTGATATAACTCTCGTTTAAGTGGAACAAACGTTCGAAAAAAAGATAATGCGCATTGTTTATTCAAGTATGCAATTTCATAGGAAATTGAGAAAGTAAAATGCTTAAACAGAATATGGAAACATTTATTGGACAATGAAGCACACAACTCTGAAAATATCATTCATAAGGCACAATAATGGCATAAATGCGGTATTTATCACATTGATAATACAAATAAATGAATGGAATAAATAAACAATTTAAAAAATTATTCATCTGAAAAAATCCAGATTTTAACTAAGCAGAGATCTAATTCACCAACTTAAATTTCCACAAAATTTATAATTCAAAATTAATTTCCATCAATTGAATACCTAATTGAAATTAGGATACTAGGTAGTGCTCATTCAAAATAATAAATATTCAATATATTGCACTTTCCATAATGAAAATAAACAATTATTCTACGAATCATAAAAAATCTTTGTCCTAGTCTAGGAATAAAAATAGATAACTAAAATTTAAGACATTTTTTACAAACAATATTTAAAAAATATTATCTTGAGCAATGATATTAATCTCAAAAACGAACATTTCACTCTATTATTACCTGTCATTTTCTGCCACACAACCTCAAGCTTTAGACTAGATACTAAACATCGATAAGATTCATCTCATGAAAGGCAAGGCACAAAATTGAACGATAGTTTACTGAAGAGATGGAATTTCTGATCTCTTACTCAGCAATAACTTGGCCAATTGACTTTTGCTCCCTATGAACTTATTACACTTTCCTTGATCCACTTCATTATGGTATCGAATCAAAAGATTCATATCGGTTGCTCTCATTTGTCTGAGATCTTTCGACGTTTCTACAAACATTTCAAGCAGATTTCCTCGGTCTTTGAACGGTTCTCTCAGAACTGTTGCTATATCCGTATCTGCTCTTATAATCGGCATCTTCTGTTGATATTTTTTCCGGGCTGAAAGAGCAGTAACGTTTTTTGTTTTGAAATATATTTCAGTACAAAAAAAAACTGTTGAATCATAAGGAAATTCTCACTCACCTTCTATGTAATCTCTCCCATAAAAGGAAATGAATTTATATTCCTCTCTATCAAAATGACCAGAGTTTTTGTTCACTTCCAGTTTTGGGTATTCACTAGCCGTCGGATTATATTGCCTGAATGGTATGGGACTGAACACTTGGAATTTTTCTATCGTATTCATTCTAACCTGTTTAAATTGATGAGTCTTTTGAGTATCAGAAAAAGAGCAATGAGAATATTAAATACAAGAAAATGTACTCACTCTGTTCAAAAATTCCTTTGTAATATTACAAAAAGAATCCAGTATCAGTAACAGATTGTCAGCTCCCACTTTTTTCAAAGCAAGATCGACAGCAACAAAATTCAAAGACTTCATCTCCACACTCGTAATATAGGAAAAGCTTGGTAATCTTATAGATACCCATGCAATTTTGGCTTCGTCTTTGAATAAAGCTGAAGTTTTCTTCACAAAATTCTTCACTTCAAGGAAAACGTCGTTTTTTCCTTGACTTATAGAGCTGTTTTGGTAGAAAAGAACCAACATAAGAAAATGCTGGTCTTTTTTGTCGTTCATTATGCTGAGAAAATTATTCAAAAATATTTTAGCCTCTTTTACTTCGTGTTCTTGAACGACTAGGAATATTGTCACACGTTTATTTTCTGTTACATAAGGCACTGGTACAAACTCTACTTTAGTAAGTGGTTTGCAAACTTCAAATCTACAAGAAAAAACACACTGAATTAAAAGGTTTAGCTGCTTTTTTCTATGTTCTCAATTGAAACTGGAGTTCCACAAGGGGCCTTTGTGGACCCATAAATTTCTCAAACAAAAAAGAATCAGATCTTTGGCATTAGCTAATCGAAAAATATGTATTTGAAATGGAAGATGTCCTGATTTATATTGTTCATATTCTAATTAGATACCTTTTCTTTGTTAATTTGGAGGACTTATCATCAAAGAATTCCAAATCTAAGATATAATCCATTCCTCTACTAGCATCAAAGGTTTTGTAGGCATTCAATAGTCTTTTGAATGTTATGTTTTTGTTGTCAGTGGTGGCTTTCTCTACTACTTCACTTAAAACATTCTAAAAACAGATCTACAATAAATTCTACATAAAAAAAGTTGGGATATGCCAAGTAGCAGTGAAATATTACTCACTTTTATATCTAATAGTTCATCCCTATTGTGCTTTCTTATAATTGTGAAGTCATCAGGGAAAAATACGTGTGTTAAATTAAAATACAACTGACGAGGTAGATCAAACCTCGTTGCAGGTTTAGCCTTCGGTTTGTGTCCTGGGGGCCAAGAGTCTGTCAAACCTTCTGCTAGTTCCTTCTCAATTTTTTCTAAGTTGTCTAGTCTTTGCTGAGGATTGAAATCATGCCCTGGTGTTATTTATCAACTCTTTTTGATTCAACAACAAAAGATTCATCAAGATTCATTCACATAAAGTGATGACCTCTTTACAGTTGGTGAAAAAAGTATATTTGCCAGAATAATTAGTTACAAAGTCACCTTTGAATATGATTTTAATGAATAGATGATAGACATACCTTTAAGAAATAAGCATTTAACTGATAGAAGTCTTTTCCTTGAAGAACAGGATATACAGTAGCTGCACTATTAAAATCTTTTCTCTGGGACAAATTGTAAAGGGATTTGTCCAGATCAAAATGTTTTGTTCTGAATGATGTCAACTGTTGAGTCTAAAAGAAATTGTACACAATCTTCTGTTAAATAACCCGTGAGTTATTAAAGTATCTCTATTTTAATACCTGTACAGTTTCTTGACAATTCAGTCCAATACTGTTATGTATGCATCTTCCAATATTTTCGCTGTGACTATCCGAAACAGCATTGAGAACACACCAATCTAATTTTTCCCTCGCCGATTTCAAAACAGAATTGCTTATTATAATTCCAGCATCTACAATCATCAGATTTCAATATATTATGAAAATAAAATAATAAATCGATGAATAAAACCCACCTAAGGCACAGAAACTACTGTCAGATTCTTTTGTTCCCAAGTAAACATCCATGCTAACACTTATAGCATTCACTATGTCTTTTATCCGATTTATATTTAAATAGGTATGATCGCTGGCCAAAAAATAGTAATCATATTCTTGTCCAAAATTATCCCCTATGTATTTGAAAATTTGAAAGGGTCTATATTTGGATCTAGTATCTGTGAAGCCCACCAATCCACTGAGATTAAATTTTGTTTTCAGTTTATACTGGGCAGTGATAAAAAATTTGATTTTGTCTACTAAGTGGGCTACTGTTCTATTTATATGAATAGCTTGAGTATTCACTTTTTCTTCTGATGTGTATATTCCAACAAAGAGTTTTTCACGTATTCCTAATTCAGTTGAGTAGTACCTTGGCCTTATCAACTTCTTTTTTTTCTTGGCATCTGTGGAATTGATCTTCGAAACATTAGTAATAGATGGTTTCGCAATGATTTTCTCTGCTTGTGGAACTGCATTGCTTTGAATTATATTCTGCAATTCGTTATCACAAACGTATTCTACATTGAAATAGGATAATTGCATGTAAACACCAATGACGAATCCTAATATTAGGAAACTGTTATTTGAAATCAGTCTTCTGAGATTTTTAAACATTTTTTACCATTCTGTTTCAAGAAATTGAGTATTGGTGAATTTATTCGACCTCCTTACGTAATTGAAAGATGAGATGCTACTCGATTTGAACATGAAATTGTATAATTAAATTAACATAAAATTCAAATGAAAATAAACATGTAAAATCTTAACCTCTAAAATTGAAAATTAACCTCAATTTTTAGTTCAAACGGATTTAGTCAACAACATTTGGCCTACATTCTGCCACGATCTCAAGGACATGAACAAAACTCTGAAATTCAAATTATTTGAAAACTTGTAAGACTATTTCCAATTTTAAGTATCTTGCTGAATGAAATGTTGTGAAAATAAAAGTGGTAATAGTAGAAATGAGTAATAAGAAAGTAACAGTTGACTCCATTGGATCGGGAATAAATTATAATAAAGAAATTTGTGAAATTCTGCTGGGTGAGAGAATACTGATTCTTGCACAATTAGGGGGTCACTTTCTCAGTATATCCTTTCAGAACTAGCTGAATATGAAAAAAATACCAACAGGAACGTCTTCAAGTATGAAGCATACAAAAAAGCAGCAGCCGTTCTGGCATCACATCCTAAAAGAGTAAATTCTGGTGCAGAAGCTTCAAAGCTGAAAGGAATTGGCACTAAAATCGCGAAGAAAATTGATGAATACTATGAAACTGGAAAATTAGAAAAGCTAGAAAATGTTTGTCTTCATTTCAGTCGAAACACAGTCATGAAAATTGAATTTGTAGATACATAAAGACAGCAGGAGTCAAGCTCTGAATGTTCTCGCTGGTGTATCAGGAATAGGACCAGCTAAAGCGCAAAGTTTAGTTGATGAAGGTATAACAACTATCGAGCAATTACGTCAAAATGTTGATAAACTGAACCATCATCAACAGATAGGTTTGAAGTAGGATTTACCTCGGGGAGTTGATTGGTTTTTGAAAATTTTGTTATTTAAGGTATTATGAAGATTTCCAGGAAAAGATTCCAAGGAGTGAAATTGAGCAGATTGAAATTATTATAAGAAAGCATACTTTAGAACTGGACAAGGACTTTATAGTGACTATTTGCGGAAGTTATCGGTGAGTTTTCAAGGGAAAACAGATAGTAATGTATTATTTATAGTGAAAGCATATGAATATTGTTCGTTTATTCCCTATTTTTCTCAAGGAGGGGAAAACCTGAAAGTGGTGATATAGATACCTTAATAACTCATCCTTCTTATATCAATACAAAAAAAAGGAAGAAATCTGAGACTGCTAGTATGCTTCATAGGATAGTGGATACTCTGAAAGAATGTGGACTCATTACCGATACGCTCTCTCTTGGGGATACCAAGTTTATGGTGAATATAAACACTTCAAACTGGAAAAATGTTAGTTCGGCATGTCCCTTATTCAAGTGTTTTAGGGGGCATGCAGACTTAATCCCGACTCTGTAACAAGAAGGTTAGACATACGGTTGCTTCCACAAGACCAGTATTATTGTGGAGTTTTGTATTTTACCGGATCCGATATGTTCAATAAAGCAATGAGAGCTCATGCCTTGGAACATGGGCATACAATCAATGAATACTCTGTCAGGCCTATCGGCAGTTTAGGTAATATTAAACAGCTAAAAGAATTGTTTTGAATTTTTTTTCAATTATTGTTTGCGTCACAGGTACGTTGATAAAGTAATATGTGAATTTAGTACAATGATTCATAGTTGTAGATAAAGAAATTTGATTCAATATTTTATTCTAGGGACACCTGGAGAAGCAGTGCCAATACATTCGGAAGAAGAAATTTTTGAGTATATTCAATTTCCGTACAAAAAACCAGAAGAAAGGAATTATTAAATGAATTTGTGTTTCAAATGAAAATGTTGATTTCACTCTGAATGTTCTTTCTATACTAATATTATAAAGAGGAAAGATTTGTATTTTTGTTTGTTTGATACAAATAGGCTCAAAAACTACTGGACCGATTTCAAAAATTCTTTCACCCTTAGAAAGCTACATTATCCCTGAGTGACATAGGCTATACTTTCCACCCGAAAAAATTAAGGATACCTACTATAACTTCAATAATTACAAAAAAATCAGCCAAAATCAGCTATTTTCACGTGCGCTGCAAAAACTGTAAGACTTACGTAGATACAATGTATGACGGAAATGTACCTCTTGAATAGTTCTACAAAAAAGTCCGCGATAGCATGTATCTATCTCTCAAGATTGACTTGGTATTACCTGTTTATGGTAATCAGATGTTTTCCAAAATTATGCACTATTTGGGAGTGTGTTTTTATGAATTGGGTATTGATCCTAATCCAACCTAATACGTTATTTATCCCCAGTATTTAATTTAAAACAAAATTGCCCTTCACATCATACAATTACAACGAGTACATCAAAAGATATGGCAGGTAGAAGTTTTGAAGATGAAACCGCCGCGTGAAAAAAATTTCTACTCGGGCGAAGCTGGGACGGCCTTGTGTTTAATAAAAATTTTGAATTCTGCCATCACCTTTCCATTTTCTATCAACACTATTCCTTCCATATTTAATCCGCCAAATCAATGAAAAAATTGAGATTACTTGTCCAAAAATAAGTATTTTTGAATTAATGTGGAAATTTTGGGGTTCTAGGTATAACGAAAACTAAATCGAAATTTCTACTATAAATAATCTATATTCAGAATATAAAAATTGTTAGATAATAAAAAAAATATCAAGCCGAACATTAGATTTAAACTGGAATGGAAACAGCAGTAAGAGCCTTACTCAAATGATTATTTTTAACATGGTTCGCCAAATAACTTTTATCGATAAAACCTTTATCACAATATCCACAACGGAACGGTTTTTCGCCTGTATGAGTATAAAGATGTCTTGTTAGCTTATTCTTATCGTAGTATGCCTTAGAACAAATATGGCAAATGTATTTCTTCGTTCTCACTGGGATCACAGCGTCCCCCAATCCGTGCACTTTGGCCATGTGAATTTCCATCACTTTTCTTTCTCTATACTCTTTTCCGCACTCACTGCATCTGTTATTTCTCACGTTTGAATGAGTTAAAATGTGTTTTTTTAAAGTGCCATTCTCGCAGAACTTCTTAGGACACAAGTGGCATTCAAACAGTTTTTCACCTTTGTGCCGTCGTACATGAGCTGTCATATTTGATTTCTGAGGAAATCTTTTATTGCAAAAACTACAAACATAATTCCACAAACTAGGATCCGTATGGACGATAAGTTTATGAGTGCCCAAGTTTTTATGAGTATTGAAACTTTTTTGGCAAATTTCACACGAATATGTTTTTTCGTTAAAGTGTATTTTTTCATGGACAAAAAGATCTGGCTTCGTTATAAATCCTTTGCCACAGTACGTGCAAATTTCAGAACGTGTTCCTTTGTGATATTTGAGATGTTGTTTGAGGTTTGTTGAAGTCTTGAATCTCTTATCACATTTCGGGCATAAATACGGTTTAATATCCTTTTTAACCATATCATGAGTATCTTCACAGTGTTTGATCAATTTTGTTGTACTGTTACAAGTGAATTCGCAGTCTTGACATGTATATAATGTGGTTCTTACTCTGGTACATTTGGGAATTTCTATCTTGAATTTTTTCTGTTTGTTTCTAGTTCTTGTTTTCGTTTGTTCAATTTTGTTTTCATTATTAACATTTACGTCCTCATTTTCTTCATCAGATTCAGGAGGAGGAGATGAAGGTTCAGTATTATTATCATTTGTGTCTGATTCTTCTTTCACAGTCTTATCATCTTCTTGAGACTCAACATCAATGGAAGTTAAGATCTTTTCATGAGATTCCAAACATCTTGTTCTAAAATTGAAAGCCACATCCAGCTCCTTCGAGCAGTCGTCGCATATGTGAAAAGTTGCAGACCATTGCTGAAAATTTAAGATGAGAGAAATCTTTAGATAGAATACTTTTGCATCTTACCAATTCTGGAATGATAGTTTTTAATTTGAAAATTAATTTGTCACCATCATCTCCCAAAGAAATTAATGTATTATTTTCTATCAAACAAATTCGGCATCTTAATACATCTCTCATTATTGTAATTTAATGCCAGACAAATAAACAATAAACAAAAACAATCACAAAAATCTTCATTTCTCTATGAAAATTTCTTTGAAGGACATTGACATTAGTAGTTCTTAAGAACTTTGAATGAAGGATGCCAAAGCAAAGTCCTTGGCCAAAATCAAAATGGAAAAAAGTAAAAACTCGAAGCTTCGGAACGTTGAATGCAGCTAATATTGCCCTATTTTTTTCTATTCTGATGTTAAACATTCTTGAATTATCACTATTTTCTGCAAACTGATATTTTGAAATCTTTTCTTATTTGCCATATTGGCGGATGCGCAAATTAACCAATTTGAAAGACATCTATTTTTATTTGCCACAAACAAGACATCGAAGGATTTTTCCATATACCTTGACCCCTGCCAATTGAATTTAAAAGAAATATTATATATTTAACTCAAGTTGTATTCCCTCTTTTCTATGTAAATTTCTCTTATTAATACTCAATGTCAATACTTTACAACAGATAGAAATCCTGTAATTTAAACTATTTCTTGTTAAGGGAGTTTTTTGAATCTCAGTAAAAAAACCACTTCTTGCTACACTTGTTTCATCTATTATTATAAATTATATACATTAATGCAAACAACTAGTATTCAATTACTCTTCATAGCGATGCTTGATGTCCTTCCACAGTTTCTGAAAAAGAAAAGAAGATTGAATATTTACAATATGAAATGAGATATTAACTAGAAGATATAATTATGCTCTAAATATACCTACCCCTTCATTAACTTTATCAAACAGTTTTTCTGAAGCTAGATCGAAAGTTCTCTCAAAAAACAGGACAGATACAGCACATGTCAATGCAAAAGTAGATGTCCTTTTGAAGACCAAGTTATAAACTGAACTTCCTAAACTCATTGTAGAAATTTCTTTTTAGAAATTTGAGGAAAATTTTCGATCCTGCGATCACTTTTTACAAGAAATGATTACGAAACAGATTTGACTGTTGACAGCTGATTAATTGGACTTTGTTCCTATGGTTCGTTTTTGCTATGATTAATCTTACCTAAAATTGAATTTCGATAATAAATTTGATGAAAATTATAATACATGTTGATCACAAAGCAAGTGAATGTTGAATCTTGTGAAAATATCTTCAATTAGATAAATTATGAATTGGAAATATTATTTCTGTCAGTGTCTATGGTCGCAAGGACGAAAAAGGAGAAAAAAAAATCCAGTGTGTCCTTTGTCAAATTGCAGATGTCAAATGTCACTCATTCCATAATGAAAATTTGTTTCTATTTGCGAATGTTGTTTCGTTTAAGAATCGATTTTTTCAGTGTTTAAAACTGATAACATGTCAAGCAATAGTAGGATATCGTAAAAATGGGTGCTAAGGATTCAAAAAGATTATGTTTAAGCTACGAAGATGCAGCTAAACGAAGTATGTACATTGATTATGAGAAATTGATAAACCTTTTGACAGTTTTTCTATTATGTCATGTGATATTTCATACACGTAAATAATAAACAATTTATTGTTTAATTGCTAATAATGAAATTGCCCCTGTCGTATCCTAATTCCCTTCATTCAACCCTTCTTCCAGGGTCTTCCTCATTTATTTAATACGTTGCTGAATCAGAAATTATCGTTATTCAACCTAATAATTTTAATTGTTCTCAATTCAAGTGACTAACGTGTGAAGCTTGATAACATAGGAATTAATTATGATCGTGTTAAATGTCTATTATTTCGTTTCAATTGTGATCTTGATCCTAATGCCTATATCCAACTAGGTAAATATTACTGAGTAACATTTTCAAGGTGTATTTAAAAGGACATACATATAAACAAACAGGAATGATTTACAATTCGAAACATTCTAAAAATTGATAAGGAACAAAAGAATTAAGATAATGATTATTCTATTTATAAGATCATGCCGAATTTTTCAGTGTCAGATGTTGAATTCAAAAGAATATGTGAGGCCTTCAAGAGATTAACAGGAGGCAGTCAATATCTGAGTAAATCAGCTTTTACCCAAAATGTTCTTGGTGATGGGGTGCCAAGTACCATTGCAGAATGGTTGTATACAGCATGTGGAGGCGGACCTAGGGGTATAGTGCTCAAAGACTTGATTTGTGGGCTGGTTCTTCTAACTAAAGGCTCACAAGATGAAAAAATCAAGTGAGTTTTTCAGCTTGATTTTGAACCTAGAGTTAAGGGAAGTTTTCATGAAATTATTCATTGAACTAGTCTTCACCCTGAATTCTTGACTAACATTGAAAAAAATCTGTGAATCATTCATTCTATTGAGAATTGGAGAATAATCATCAACAATATGATATAAATGCAAAATTTTACATTATGTTCTTAATAAAATGTTACATAGTTATCAGTCTGTGATCCTCTGCCTTATAGTTGATTATTAGTTAGAGTCAAAAGTGGGGTTTTGAAAATTGATGACTTGTTTTTTCAATCTCTCCTGAGATATGGATATTATAAGACTTTTCTGTCAGTTCTATAGTGGTGGCAATAGATGCAAAATGTGTCTTCACAGTTTCATAAGATGACAATCAAATACTGGGGATTTTTTTCCCCCAGCTATTATGATGGATTTTCTTTCAAAATGGGCGGTTTTTATTGAAATGAAAAAATGTTGAATCCACTAACATATCAGATTTAGGGATAGTAAAATTTTTGTTGTTTTCCCTATTATCTTTTTGAATTGAACGAATTGATAATCCAAAAGTGGCAGAAACGAAGACTTTCAAATTTTTAAAATGATATGTTTTGTACTATATACTGAAAGTAACTGCAATTTAATATTCATGATCAAAGGTTATTGCAAAAAAAAATCATTTCTATGCAAATTGTATTAATGGTACTTATGTTGTTTGTACAATTCATGTTTTAGCACTAATGGAAATGTATTACGATAAATGACTAACTGTCAATAATAATTGAGCTTGCTTTGTTTTATTGCAACTGTTCAAATCTATAATCGAATTATGTAATTGGTTCAATTTGAATTGATAAATAGAGGGTGGACAAAAAATGTTCTATAACTTCAACTGAATATGAAAAAAAAAACTAATTATTTAAAGATGTTTTAGCGAACATAGTATGAAAATGGATGCACAATATTACATTTATGCATTGAGTTTAAATATACATATATTTAAAGTGAGTTCAAATATATACAGGGTGTCCCAAGTTCGAGTGCCTATTAGACGTTTCTGGAGAACTGGACATATTTGAAATCTGAAATTTGGGATTATGATATTGTTCGAAATTCTCTACAGACCTAAAATATTTTCAGAGCCAGAGCACTTCCGGTTATACAGGGAGTGAAAATAAATTTGCTCAAAAAAAATTTTTTTCAATGTTTTCGTTTCAGATATGATTGAGTCTTTAGTGCTGAATACATTTCTGTTGAAACCATTGTATTCATTCGAATAGTTTTCAAAATATCGAAAAAAAACCTGAAAAAAAGTAAAATATTCATAGTCAGTATTATGTTCATTTTTCTTATTCTGAACATCCTGAGTGTTAACCGTTTTCACAACGTCAAAGTAGAAGAATGTGGAAAGGTCATGCATCTTTTGAATTTCATAAATATCATCACAGGGTGTTTCAAATTTCGTGTCAAAATTGGCCATAACTTCTGTTTTTCAAATTAGAACCCTATTTTTTTATTATTGCGTTGGATTCTGCGGAGAAAAATAATGATAGCACTCTCTGATGCTCTTGCTCTTAAATTCAGTAATTTTCGAGTTATTTGAGCTTTTCTGGATTCATGTTGTACGTAGAATCAAATTCATCTAATCTTTTACTTAGGAATATTCTGTGATCATAGAAGATAAGTTTTCCCATTAATAATTCCCAAGTGACAGGTCTGATTTTAGATTTTATCTTTACTTTTCGATTTTATTCAATGGTTTCATAAAAATATTCATCGAATATGTTGCATGAGAATATTCTGTGACCATAGAAGATAAATGATCCCCTTAATAATTCACAAGTGACAGTTCTGACTATTACTTGTTACTATGGTTTCATGAGAATATTCATGGAATCTTATTAGATTCGATGAATTTTACTCTACGTACGACATGAATCCAGAAAAGCTCAAATAACTCGGGAATAACTGAATTTAGGACCAAGAGCATCTTGGAGTGCTATCATTATTTTTCCTCGTAGAATACAACGCAATAATAAAAAAATAGGGTTCTAATTTGAAAAACAGAAGTTATGGCCAATTTTGGATCACAGTTTTTGACACGAAATTTGAAACACCCTGTGATGATATTTATGAAATCCAAAGATGTATGACTTTTCCACATTCTTCTACTTTGACGTTGTGAAAACGGTTTACACTCAGGATGTTCAGAATAAGAAAAATGAACATAATACTGACTATGAATATTTTACTTTTTTTCGGTTTTTTTTTTCGATATTTTGAAAACTATTCGAATGAATACACTGGTTTCAATAGAAATGTATTCAGCATTGAATATTCAATCATATCAGAAACGAAAACATTGAAAAAAAAAATTTTGAGCAAATTTATTTTCACTCCCTGTATAACCGGAAGTGCTCTGGCTTTGAAAATATTTTAGGTCTGTAGAGAATTTCGAACAATATCATAATCCCAAATTTCAGATTTCAAATATTTTTAGTTCTCCAGAAACGTCTAATAGGCACTCGAACTTGAGACACCCTGTATATATATATTTAAACTCAATGATTTATGCTAATTTGACAAAAAGTTCGATCAATGAAACAAAAAAAGTGTTTTATTCATCTAAATTTATTGTATTGTTTCTGAAGTAGTTATTCAATATCTTTCTTCCCAAAACAGGCAGAATTTAAAGTACAATAAGAAGGATTTCTACTTCTTGTCAATCAATTTTCTTCAGAAGTTGTTTCCCTCTTTTATTGTTGGATTTTCCAATTCTATTCTATTGTAAGAATTTCATATTCCAAATAAAAGAAGCAGAACTTAATAGATTGTTGGTGGGTTTCATAAAGATCGTTGATTCAGTGATTCACAGAATACCTTGACGTTTTTGTCAAATCGACCAATAGAATTTCAAATTTACGGATTTTTTATCGCTTGATCAAGCATTTGATTACCCGATCAACGTTTATGAGACCCAGCTTGTATGAGACAAGAAATCTCCCCTTGTTTTTGGTACTTTTGTAACTTGAGAGTTTAACCAAAAACACATGTCACCTCAGATTTTTTTCATTTTGAGGTTCCTATGGTCCCTTTACTGCAACGACTCTGGAACTCACATCGTACGGAGCGAGTTTCAAGCAGCTCTACAAACTGAAGGGACGTTACCGTGTGAGCCTTCAAACAAACCAAACCTAGCACTGGACCGAACCATTGTATCCCTTTTTGGTTTTGGACAAGACAGGGTTGGCTTTGATCATTTCAGAGCCTGGATTCAGTATAATAAAGAAGCGACAATACTCTCGAGATGGTAAGAAATTTCGTATACAGGGTGGGTCCCCCACATTAACAAATTCATGCATGTGGTTTTTACTGGAATCTTTTACATCAGAAAATGATGATAACGTCCAATTTTTCTAGGCTGCTATACAATCCATGCGTTTCTTTGAGTTCGGAAGTGGAAACCCCCACGTTCTATCAAACGTTGGCAGGAGTCACCCATTTGGAAGAGCAAGACATCTGCGAGTTGGAAAAATGTTTTTGGGCCTTGCAGAGTTCGTCTCCTACAGGTCACCTCGATATAAACTGCATACGGTCCCTGGTGTGTCCCCCAGTTCCTCACACTGCTTGCGAAGGGTTTGTTGAGACTTGAGTTCGAATTGGAGGTTATGTTGATGTGTCGTTCTGTTTTAGGTTATTCCTCGCCTTAGACGTCAACAGAGATGGACATATTGATTTCAAGGAGCTTTGTTGCGGTATATCAGCTGCTTGTAGGGGACCTCTGGCGGAACGAATGAAGTGTGAGTTGATAGATTCTTTGCGGAAACCCTGTATAATCTATGATATTCCAGTTTGTTTCAAAATATTCGACATGGACCGAGACTGTTACCTCAACGCAGAAGAACTGAAGCACATGATCCAAACCTTGATCTACGTGGCCTGCGAATGTAACCAACATTCGAAGTCTTCGACCTCCTTGGACAAGATGGCGCAAGATACGTCTCTGATAGGCGATATGGACGCGACAAACAGGAACAACATACACGAAAGGACCTTGAATTCTCTAAGTAAGAGGCTGGATAAATTCGGGGCACTCAGTCAGGAGGAATTTTTGGTCTGGAGCGTGGAAGATAACACTTTGGTCGCCCCGCTGTTGGAACTCTTATTTCAGGTGTGCCACGTGTCTTTGGGGCTCAAACCCAATTGTAGGCATCATGAAAACGAGATAGGTAAGTTTGGCTTTTTTTATGGTGAGGGGTGGATTTAGAAAGGAATAGAGCAACTGTCGTTTGGAGAGTCTGATTCTATGGTTCTTTCAGTGATGGGATGGCTGGAACGCGAGGAGAGGCGGGGTTTCCACGTGGGCCAGTTCTGGTACCTCATATCTTCGGAATGGTGGCAGAACTGGCAGGGCTACACGAGCAATCCTAAGACAAACGCCGATCACTGCAACTGTCGATCGGAATCGCGAATACCCATCGAGGAGGGGATAGTTTGCGACGAGAGCCTCATCAGCAACTGTACAGACTACACTTCGACCTCCAACGAATTCAATTCGAACAGCATGGAGTCGATGGGCGATTTGTTAAGTAGGGGTGATAGGTAGGCGTGTGTTAAAGGTGCTTTAAGCGGTTGTTAAAGGTGCCATTCTGTTTTTAGTTGTAGTTTAGCGTCAGTGTCCAGTTCTGGCGTGTCCAGCAGCTCCGGAACTGGATCGAAGAAGAGCCAGAGCACCCCGGGACCAATCGATAATTCTAATTTGGTGGTGGAGCCTTCGGTTAAGGTTACAACGCTTACAGGAGAAGGTGAGTAGGTACAGGAAAACGAGTACGAGGGTTGCCTTGTATATTTCGGGCGAGCATTTTTTCCAGGTCTGTGAACAGTAGTCGCTGGGAGCCAAATCTGGCGAATACGGTGGATGTAGGAGCAATTCGAAGTTCAATTCATGTAGTTTTGCCATTGTATTGATTGACTTGTGACACGGTGCGTTGTCTCGATGAAACAAAAATTTTTTCTTTGCCATATGCGGTCGTTTCTTCGCTATTTCGGCCTTCAAACGCTTCAATAACGCTATATAATATTCACTGTTGATGGTATTTCCTTTCTCAAGATAGTCCATGAACATTACACCACGCACATTCCAAAATACCGAGGCCATAACCTTTCCAGCCGATTGTTGTGCTTTCGGGCGCTTTGGACGAGGTTCACCAGTTGCTGTCCACTCAGATGACGATCGTTTTGATTCCGGAGTGAAGTGATGGATCCATGTTTCATCTATTGTCACATATCGACGCAAAAATTCCGGTTTGTTACGTTTAAACATGTCCAAACACTGCTCAGAAGCATCAACACGTTCTTGTTTTTGGTCAACAGTAAGCAAACGCGGCACCCACTTTGAACAGAGCTTTCTCATATTCAAATGCTCATGAAATATAAAGCCAACACGTTCTTTTGATATCTTTACGATGTCTGCTAACTCACGCAACTTCACTTTTCTATCATTCAAAACGATTTTGTGGATTTTCTTGATATTTTCTGATGTTACCGCCTCATTTGGACGTCCACTGCGTTCTGCATCATCGGTGTCTCTACGACCACGTTTGAAGTCAGCAAACCAACGTTTTATTGTTGTTTCTGATGGAGCGGAGTCCCCATAACACTTTTCAAGCCATTGCTTCGCTTGAAAGGTATTTTTTCCCATCAAGACGCAGTGTGAAATTTGTTTTTGATTCATTGTTTTGAAAATGAAAATGGAAAAAACTCTTAGCACAATAACTCACAAACTAATGAATAGAATGTCATGAAATTTTAACAGCTATCTTTTGAAGGTTAGTATTAACTGAAAAAAAAGTGACTGCAATAACACTAGCGCCATCTATGTGTTAGGCTCGGGACTTTTCAGCCCATGTGATATGTCAAAACTTTATGAGTACGCATAACCTCGAAAATGTCAAACTTTACGATAGGGCTTGTTCGGACTAGGCCAGTAGATTAGTCGAGTAGCGAATGATTTTGTAATTTCCCGTGTGAGAACGCCAGCAATCGAGTCGACTAGAGTCACAAGATGATGTACCTACTACCTTATACTGTTTAAGAGTCTATGATAATGATACTGTGGTAGAGTAGTCAGTGGGCGAATCGACTCTCCACTTGACTAAAATATACTCCATTCAAAATTATAAAATCACAACTCTGGCCTTGGAAATTTGACACATTCCACTCTGTATCGAAATTATGACGTGAATGTGAATTTATTCGGAAAATGAATGAATTGGAAAAGATGTGATGGACGAAAATAATTAACGTTTATATGAATTGATAGAAAGGATTTCTTTTCTAGTTATTTCCATGAAAAGTACAAGAGATCACTGTTGAAATATATTATTTTTCGCCATGGAAGAAAATTGCATTGCTTTCACTCAATTTTCATATGCATGCTTGTGAAGATTTAATGTTTATTATCCTCTTGAACTGAAAGTGCAAGACTTGACGACGTCCATTGTTGATTCTAATCAAGAATTCTTAAAAAAAATCAACCCAAAGATATAAGATGATTTGATGGGTAATTACAAGAATCAAGAATAATGTCAATTTTATTTTGTTGATAACTTTCTTAAAATCAATGTTGGGGTATGAAACTCGGCTGCGTTTGTTCAAACAACATCTAAAGAAGACATTTTTCACCATCTCGACCTTTGAAAGGCGTTGCTTATAGGAGAATTAGGTCTAAGTTCCACCTCATTAGTGAGGTACCTAACTTTTGCAAATCTGCTCAGATATCGCCAAATTTCTTGGAAAACCTGAAAAATATCATCCTTAACGACCTCTCGAGGCTCCATCCTATCCATATACTGCGATACCTGTCCAAATAACAGCTTTTTCAACGAAATTCCCGTGTACCCCTTTAACCTCGAAATGTAAACATTCGTCCTGGTCTTGAAAATCGTCCTCACGCTCCAAACTGGTGCTAAAAACAATAAACATAAGTTAATCTTGGATATTCGACGAAAAACTCACCTGCAAATATCGATTAGATACCAAAAATCTGCGAACAATTTGTAAACCTAACAAAATGTGGAATATCTTTGATACTTTTACTTTGATGTAAACAAAGAAACTGGCAACGTCGTTTTGTCATTAACGATATTTTCTGTGCGCGCACTGACTTTTCATCAGGTGCACCAACTCCTGAAAACGAAACCATGACCTCCTATGTGATTAAATAAAAGTGAATGAAGTATACTGGCCTAGTCCGAACTAGCCTATAGAGCTGCAGTTGCCAGATTGCAACACTAGGGTTGTCCAATCCCGAAATATTAAAGGCGACCCTCATTCCAGTCTTGGACTGTACTGTTGGTAACTCTACCTTACTTCCCATTTGGACCATTGTTAGATATTTCTTCTTCACAGTAAGGAAATCTATTTCAGGTGGAAGACTGAAAAGAGACGTTACCCTAGTGCAACACAGAGACTTCGAACTAGTGCCCGATTCGCTGTGGAAGGCTCTCGCCCTCTGGTACGGGGGCCCCTTGCCCCTTCCCCGGCAGGTGATCAGGCCCTCCGGCAGACACGACGTGGAAATCGAGCTCTATCCCCCCAACCTCCAGATCCTGAGGCACCACACGCAGCTGGTCGCCAACCAGACCAACTGGACCACGGTGGTGGGCGGTTACGGCGCGGCGGCCTTGAGCACGGCCGGTCTGACCACGGGACCAGTGACTTCGCCGCGCAGGTACCTCGCGCATACGGCCGCCTTCAGCAGGTTGGCCAACGTGCGGCAGGTGATCGAGTTCCTTTGCTCCCGTCTGGCCTTGAGAATCGAGGACGTGAGGTTGTGGCACGTCAAGGACTCGCAGACCAATCTGCTGGAGGACGAGAATGCGACGTTGCAAGATCTGGGGATATCGGATTGCGATCAGATACTGCTGGAGGTGAGGAACAAGGATTTGACGTGGCCGGAGGAGTTGGGGGCCTTGGCGGCCGGAAATTCGGAGAGGACGATGCTCAGTTCGGAAAGGAGGCCAACTATTTCGTTACCGCCAGGTTAGTGATTCTTGAAGCGATAATGTTCATACTTTTTTAGGTTAGTTTATCGAATGAATGAAGATTTATTGACTTTGGGTACTGGGATGCTGTATCCAACTTATTTTTCGGATAATGTCTAATTTTAGCGTGAGAGAAGTATTAAGGGCGCCAATTTATATAACGGATGTTTTTTTAGGGCTCTATACCTCAGAAATTCAGTCAATATTCAGTTCTAAACAAACGAATAATCCAAAACGGGTAAACATCTGTTAGGGTAAGCATTTGGTTGCTATCGTGAGTTGTGTTATGTGGCATAAGAAGCCTGTCTGTCACTACCCTCCTACGATGGCAGCACGATCCAGCGGTTTGTTTTTAAATTATATCTCCACCAGTCCAATTCTTCATATTGGGTGATAGAATTTTCGATAGGGACATTGAGTTTGAATATACATAGAGACACAACTCAGTTCATTGATTTGATGCACAAATTTTTGGCAGTTTACTTGCCAATTTGCCAACTTAAGTGGCGGCACATAGTAGCTACTGAAGGAACTATATTCGTCCGATCCATTTTGTCACTACTCATTTATAGAAATCTGTAGGAGATTTATTTTCCTCTAGTTCTATGAATCGTAGGCAGGGTCGGATTCGTCCAAAATCGTTACAAACGGTGTGATTCAATAATGATGAACTATAAGCCATGAATTTCTCCAAAGGAGTGTTCCCGGGTAGGAAATGAGGGGTGAAAATGTTTCTTGGAGGGACATAAAAGAAACGTACTTAATCGATGAAAAGAATTTGTCTTTCTCGTATTCTCTTGAAGATAACTGAAAACCACATAAATCCAAACGCCTTCCAGAAAATGAAGGTTAAATTGGCCACGCAGATTTTCATCAGAACTTTATATTCGGCTATGAGAACAGTGATTGCTACTGGTGAGCTGAGGTCGAGAAGTGCCAATTCAACTGCTCAGTTCATTCTGAAAATGAATGATCTTTTCGACTGCCTCAATTCGAATGGAAAATTTGAGGGAAATTATCAGCCATCAGCAATACAAACTCTGACGGAATCAATTGAATTCATTAAGTCTTGGACAGTTGGGAAAAATATTCCCCATTGTTTCAACGGTTTGATACAAACCATCAGTAGCATCCTTCAATTGTGGGAGGAGACGAAGGAAACATTTCCATATTTGATAAAAAGTCGGCTCAACCAGGACCCAATCGAGAATTCATTCTCCAAAATAAGACAGCGTAGGGGTTATGATCCAAACCCCTCAGCTCGATGCTTCAGATTTGGGTTGCAGTCGGTCATGACTGGTTGTCTTGAAAAATGTTCCGATAATTCTAACTGCCAAGACGACAATGATATCGACCTGTGTACGATAGAAGAATCTGAAAGTAGGCCCATTGATGTGGTTGATTGGACAGATTCGACCATTTCTTCTGCGGATTCGGGCAACGGTGAGCCTAGTGAGGGTATATAAGGGATAAAGAGTTAATTGAATCCCTAAATACCCTAGAATCCAACTAAATCGGGGTATTGCATGTATGCAGGGGTAAAAAGTTCCAACCGTCGCTATTTCTACAAATTCAAAAATATGTACCCAACACGGCAACCATGGAACAAATACGACATGCTGCGCATCATGTTCGTGAAATCAGTTAGTATACAGAGTGTTCTGAGGAAGGGCGTACAAAGTGTGGTTTTTAATACTCAAACGTAACTTAACTGGACCATGTCGTTTTTCTTATTTGATGGCTGTATTGTTTTTCGGGGCGAAATAATTTTATACCGATAGTTTTATCATTGCACTTTACTACTACTATATCCATTTCCTATTTTTTGACGTATTTATTTTGTTACAAACAAATTTATAAAATCTTTGTCATTGGGGCAAAAAGCACCAAGCATCATGGGGTAATAAATGCCATATGGCACTTCTCGCCCCAGTTATGATTACACTATGAAAGTTAAAAAAGGAGAAATTGAGCAAGTAAAGAAGAAGGTGTTCACGAAGAAAAAACAGGTTAAGATACTGAGAGAAGTTTCTGAAGCGAGCAGTGAATCAGAGACAGATGATTCCTTTTGTCTTTACTGTTTCGAACCATTTTTTCAGAGTATGCCTCCTGAAGAATGGATACAATATTTAGAGTGTGAAAAACTGACTCACAGTAAATGTATCTCATTTTCTTTTGCTTGCTTGAACTGTTATAGTGATAAGGGAAATGTTCAAGCAGGGATCTGATTTCCGAAGTAAACCACTGGTGGCACCACAACAGCAGGATCATCACAGACCCGTTTCTGGCTTGTTGTAGTCAGTTAGTTTGTTGAAAACCCAACAAAACATTTATTTGCTGGGATAATGCCTAATTCATTTTTGAATTCTACTTGGTACTTCTTACCCCTAGGCTGGCACTATAAGCCCCTAAAGTTGGGACAAAAAGTGCCAATTGCAACCATACAAAAGTACATTAATAACAATTTTATATTGTACTAGCTGGCCCGGCGAACTTTGTTCCGCCTACATGATACTTGCGGTGGATTTCACAAATCGTAATCATCGGTGATCGGAGATCAACGGCTTGGTTCTCTGATTTTTGAACTGTCAAATGTTTCCATGGATATGAGCTATCACACAGAACAAATACACAAAAATAATATGTCATAATATGTCAATCACTAATATTGGCAATTTTGGATTCAATTATTTCCGCAAATATATTTATTACCCAAACAGAAATTCAATAGTATATTCTAAAACTAGTTGCAGAATGGGCTCCCATTCCAATACGAATGCGAAATTCGAAAACGAGCGACGAAGGAGCGAGTTTTCGAACGCATGAGTATTGGAATTGCATTCTGCAACGAGTATTAGACGATATTTTCTCTATTTCACTCAAATTTTGTGAAATTCAATGAAAAAATTCAAATTATAGGTCCTAGTGACTTTCATATTTTATCTTGGCAGTTGGTGTGAACGTTAGGAAATACGAAAATTGACGTTTCCAAATTGACGTCTGCTGAAATTTCAAAGGATCGGAAGTCATTGCTGACAACAACAAAACGAAAAATGTAACTGAAAACGATGCTGTAATGAATTCATTACAGCACTGTTTTTAGAACTGTAATGAGCTCATTACGATACTGAAATAGAGAAAAACATTTTAAAAATTATGAGATAAGATGAGAATGGACATCTCACGATTGGAACTCATCGCCAAAATCCGATTTACTTGACATTTCGATAAAAATTCACTGTGATATTCACCCGCTTCTGGATCTGTTAATAGCCTTTCATGGTACTATAAGCCCTATGTAAATTACACAGTAATTGATGTCATATGTTATTTTTTCGACCATTTCAAACCACGACGACCGAAATGCTCGAAAAAAGAACAGATGACATCAATGCATGGCCGCGAAAGCCTCAACAAATTCATCGCCATTTAATTGTGATAATGTCAAATATAGAACCCTCACGATTACGTTATTTTGAAAAATAAAACTATACAAATAACTAATAATCATCAGTCATAATGTGTGAATAGCGCCATCTGAAGTGGTAAGAACGAAACTTTTCTCATATCTCAACGAAATCTAATCATTTTAGACATCTGTACTCCTACGCTAAGACATTTTGGTTTTGCCCAACAGCGCAGAGTTGTAGGAAAGCTCAAATACACACTATTACAGTGACGATAGAGGGAATATAGTCACTGTACACACTATTTGTTTATATCGCCATCTAACGCGGAGAATATCAAATGAAGTCCAAACGAATATGCGCAGCGTAACTGTAACTGTATCGACATCTAGTGGCCTTACTCAAAAGGAGGAAAAGCATTTCCTGTATAAGTAAAATTTTCATCGATTTTTTCAAAGTTTCATTGTATTTTATAATAACCAGACCGTAGACGAATCCATATATTATGAAGTTTCATAACAAACAGTCCATCCGATCTCGAGTTATAAATGGTGTAACCAACGTCTTTCTTTTATATATATATATATTTCCTTTCATGCATTGTGATGACTAATGTTCAGGTAATCAGGCACGTACTAAATCTGATCCTAATAAAATACAATAGATCAGTAAAAAAATAAAAACTAAAAAGTGACACTTTTATCCCCCGTCTACCCTACTCACGATGAGTCTTTAGCGGAGCATCAAAATTCCTTAGTTTCGCTGATTCAAAATCTTAAAGAACTCTTTTTTTTATGCCCTTTTACGCCTCAAACCCACCATGATTTCAGGCGCAACCGGCCTGCACAACCTCGGCAACACCTGCTTCATGAACTCCGCCCTACAGGCGGTGTCCAACACGCGGCCCTTGACCCTGTACTTTCAGAGGGACGCTCAGTTGTGCGAACTGAACAGCACCAATCCGCTAGGAACCAAGGGCATGGTTGCCAGACGGTACGCCGAGCTCTGCAGGGAACTGTGGGCCGGCTCTACCCGGAGCGTAGCTCCGCTGAAGCTCCGCTATTGCGTTACCAAGCATGCGCCGCACCTTGGCGGCGGAGGACAGCACGACTCGCAGGTAAGCTTTCAGTTTTGATCGTCGCGAAGCTTCGAATTCCAGGAATGAATGCTGTGTGGCCATGTTTACCTTTTTGTCGTCCTACTACTTTCTATTGGGGCTGTTTTCTCGTAGGAACTCCTGGCGTGGTTGTTGGATTCCTTACACGAAGATCTGAATAGGGTGCCGAAGAAATTGTACAGCGAGTTGAAGGATTCGGGTGGGAGGCCCGATGAAATTGTCGCCGACGAAGCGTGGCAGCAACATTTGGCCAGGGACCATTCGATTATAACCGATCTGTTTTACGGACAACTGAAGAGTAAAGTAAGTACTTTTCGTTGTAATTTTCATTGAAAATCATTCGTATGTGAGAAATGTACTAGCAGAGATCTAATTCCAACGTAAATCGCCGGAACGTGCAGCCACCGCAGAAGGATAATGATATTACGACGATATATTAAAAAATTCTAAGGGCCGCTTGCACCGTATGACAAAACTGTAGATTAAATCCAAAACCTCGATAAGTGTCTATGATTCTCTTGCGCCGTGTCGTAATCCTAGTTTAACAATCATAACTAACGCTTAAAGATAATCCTCCGAATTGAGAGGATTAAATGGAACGATAAACTTTGAATGCTAACCCTACATTCATGGATGACAAATGTCAGGCTTGTTTCAAAAATGATGTTTAATTATAAATCAATTGAAAAAAAATTGGCTGAAGTAGAAATTATGGATTTTGGTTTTCCTAGGTGTAGATATGGAAGATCAAATTGGCGTGGAAGGAAAAGCACACACAATAATGAATAATTGAACTAAATATTAACGGTCGATCAATATGAACTGAACAAATTCATACATTTACAGTGACAAATGGTATCATTCAATCGGCACCAATGTTATCACCTATGTGTTGAAACAAAAGTGAATAAATATTAACAAAATTCCAAGATGCATGTTTATTGAAAAAAATTCATATCACATATTTTGTTGTAGATGTTTCCCTATTATCGAAAATCAGGTTTGTTCATGCTTTTCGATCATTTCTTCTCTATTTGCCTCAGTTATTTCCATACAAGAATCCATTAGTTTATCATATTTTACATCCAAATCTGAAGTGGTTTCTAACCATCAGGTATATTTTCATTTGAAGTAGAATATTCCAAAGAAAGATGTCAACTTGTGCAATGAATGTTGCATCGGTTTGTACCAAAGAAATTCGTTATTACAAACTCTTTCAATTTGCGAAATGCTCGATATCAAAAAATGTCTAAACATATAAACTGTCAAAGCATAAAAAGGGATAAAATAAACAACGTGAAGATAGACACAAGTACCAATTTACGTAAAAATAACCAGATTTGTGGATTAACTAGTTACATTCAGCCTTGGTGCAAGCCAAATATTTAATCCTGGATTAAATAAATTATTCGGCGCTTAACTAACTAACGATTAGGACCAATACGGTGCAAGTGGCCCTTAGCCTACTATAGAACCAAACAAAATTTCAATGTCAAAATATTTAATAACTCAACATATTCTCCTCTCAATTGAATACATTTATTACAGCGAACCTGCAACGTCTCTAGATCTTCAAAAAAAATGTTTCTTTTTGCTCTGCAAACCAGGCCTCCACAGCTTTTATTACCTCCTCGTTGGAAGAACATTTACAACCTTCTAAATTTTTTTTCAGTTGAGGAAAGAGATGATAGTCGGACGGAGCCAAATCTGGCGAATAAGGGGGGTGTTCTAGTAATTCTAACCCTAAATCACGAATTTTTAGCATGGCAACATGAGATTTGTGTACTGGGGCGTTGTCCTGTAAAAACAAAATACCTTTGGATAGCTTTACGCGTCTTTTCTCTTTAATTTTTTTCCCGTAGAGTGGTCAGTAATGTCGAATAGTAATCTCCAGTTATTGTTCTACCCTTATCCAAAAAATCAATCATGATTACTCCATGGCAATCCCAAAAAACTGAAGAAAGAACTTTTCCAGCAGATTTTTGGACACGAAACTTCTTAGGTCTAGGAGAACCAGAGTCGCCATTCCATCGATTGTTGCTTTGTTTCTGGATCGTAGAAATCTACCCAAGTCTCATCCATAGTAACAATTCGGTTTAAAAAGTCTACATCGTTTCCAAATCGAGCACAGATCGAACGCGATGGTTCTACCCAGTACTCTTTTGGTCAACATTCAAACATTTGGGGATCCATTTTGCAGAAATTTTGCTCATGTCATGACGTGAACTATATGATGAACGCGTTCGTATGAAATCTTCAGTGCTTCAGATATCCGTTTTAGCCTAATTCGACGGTCTGATAAAATCATGTCATGAACTGCATCGATAGTTTCGGGGACTGACACAGAAACTGGCCTTCCCGATCGGTCATCATCTTCAATGGAAAATTCACGTCTTTTGAAGCTTGCACCAATTTTTCACGGTCGCATTGATCACTAAGAGTATTAAGCATATATTCGTAAATCTGCTTACCCCTTAACCTTTTTAAATACAGGTACTTGATGATGGCTCGATACTCCAATTTTTCGATTTTTACAATTTCGGTGGACATCTTTTTTTTTAATTTATTGCGTTACTCTGGTTTACTTTTTTGACGTCGAACTCTACACTGACACTTCTAATAAGTTATTGTTCGTTGATATGATATCACATTATTTTGTTTATGCATGGAACTGGTCTAGGCTACTGCCTAACTGGATATCAATACATCCTCGTATCTTCGGAATTCGATCTGGTAGTCCATTTCTCACATTTATTCTGTTGGTCCTAACTAAAGGACGTTATCCTTATGTTTGATAATCACTTTTATGTTGCTACTTGGGAAGAATAGCGAACGAATAGTTCATTGCCGATGTTTTAGGTTACCTGTCAAACGTGTGGTCATGAGTCTGTCCGATTCGATCCTTTCAATCTGTTGAGTTTACCTCTACCGATGGAAAGTTACACTTTATGTGAAGTTCTTGGTAAGTATTGTCCCCATTCTTCGCGAACAGTGTGATGCATTGACTTCTATTGCAGTGATTCGCCTTAGCGGGGAAACTCCCGTAAAATATGGCCTCCGGCTGAATTCCGAGGCCAAATACCTTGAGCTCAAGGAACAACTGAAAGATCTCTGTGATATACAACCGGAAAGGGTTTTACTGGCCGAAGTGGCTTATTCTCAGATCAAACAAATAATATGCGACGACACCAAAATTAGTACTTTAACGGCTACCGAACTGTACGCCTATGAACTACCCGACTGTAAAGACGAATCTGAACAGGATAGTTTAGATGGTAACTCAGGTAGGACAACGATGAATTTATAAAGTGAAGGGTTTTCCTTTGAGAGGTGTTATTTTGACATTAAGAGAAAAACGCCGTTTTTTGAGATAAATGATCGGATGTTAATTCATTATAAAGAGGAAGGTTTGTCGAATAATGGAGAATAACATCAGCCAAATGACCAGTGGCGGCTTGTCCTATGAGGCAGTGCCTCACCAATAAACGTCGAAAATTACACGTATAAATATCATATATTTATTAATTATGTATTCAAGCAATTAGAATTGTTTTCATTATCTTCTTCCATACGCATTTAAATCGAAATTTCCCTTCATTATATAGCAATAAAATGCGTCTCCGCTTGGGTCTAAGTTTCCGTATCTCACGATTTCTAGGTATCCAACTCCCAGTAAACGGCAGAGGCAGGCCTCACACTGCCTTTCTTTACGCGTCATTTTACATCATAGGGAACGGACGGCAGGCGAGAAAACCGCACCCCTAAACGACAAATATTACGTTGAGTCTGAGGCTAGCCTCTTGATATTCTCTCGCGAAGGGCAAACTGTATTTATTCGGGAACTAGTTCTTTAATCTATGAACTCGGGTCAGTTTTCAAATTGGGTTCGATTTGTAAAAATAGTTTTATCTATGTTTCGTGTAGATTTAGGTTTGTCTCAGTGTTCATATGATGTCTTTCAATCTTATTACTGAATTCAATTTCCATCGGAGACCCGAAGGCGAAATGTATTTAACGGGACCGATGGGACGTCACGAATTTCCCAGTTAGATGTAAACGCTCGAAAGACTTGTGATTTTTTTGATTTTTCAGGTAATCAGCAAAGTTTTTGGCGTAATTCTCATGGGGATAAATCATGAACAGTTCAAGAAGTAAAGCGATCTATTCCAGATTTGAGTGAATGTCTTGAGAATATTACGCAACTGACAAAGACTAGAATTAGTTATTTATAGGTATATGTACATATACAGAGTGTCCCATTAGTGCAATGAAGTAGATAATCTCATTACTTACGTCAGTTACGAAATAATTTTACTGCAAAAATGGTTGCTCTTGCACTGATATATCAGCCTAAAATAATAGTACCGGCCACAGGGTGTTCGTTTGAAGCGGTATTACTGGTATCAGAATTAGGTCGGTTTGTCCTAATGGTAACCACTTCATATTATTTCATCTCTTAGTGCCAAATCAGTATTTCTATTCATTGGCATCAACATTTTTCTTAATTTATCCGGCGTGGCTGACATATAACGAAAAAATTATGGGAAAGTGGAAGATTTTACTTCATTATCAGAGTGACATAAACTTCAATATTCTCAATGTTCTAGTTAATGGGTGTTTCAAATCTGATGATATGATGAAAAGCAACTTGCTTGTAGAGGATGTTCTTAAGAAGGTCCAAAATTGAAGAATTTCAATAAGGATGCTCATTTTCTTCAACTGGCTTCAAATTACTTTTCATACACACCCTTTAAAATGTTTAGTTTTCGAGTAAGATAATTCTTCATCGCTAGAAGTAAATATTTTACGAAGCAAAATGTTTTTCGAAAAAGATGACCTTGAGTATGCTAGCGATAAAGAATTATTCTAATCATCAGTTTTGCAATAGTCTTTTTCACGGCAACGCCAGCAGGGAATCTTTTTTCTCCGATGTGCCTCACCACCTTAAACTGTCACGAGCCGCCACTGCAAATGACCACCACGACTACAGGACCATATCCTTTTCATGAAATTTTCCATAACCAAATCGCAAAGTGGCTGTCCTATGTTCTCGATAGCCTCACGAATTCCATGAGCTGCGTAGACCTTCTCTTTCACAGCCACCAAAAAAATGATAGCTGCAAAAGTGACATCTACCGAATTTACATCTCTTATTGGAAAACCCTTCATCTTGTTGTGTAATCAATTACATTCTTTTAATTTATTTTTATTTCACTGTATTTACGCCTGAATTTAACCGTTAGTATTTTATTCTTGTTTGCAGAGGCAGATTTGCCGGTCTCTGAGCTACCGCTGTCCCATAGTCCAGAGGTAAGAGGTGGTTCGGCCCTTTGCATGCCCAACATACTTTGCTTTAAGGTATGCACGCGCTCCAGACGCTACCGCGTGTGCTTTCACGTGGTCGTTTTTATTTTAGTCTAATAATTTGTCTTATATGTTTGATTAGCTATGAAAAAAGTCTGACTGTGCATTTTTCGAGTTGGGCAGATTTTTATCTACGGGGTTTGAACATGATATGATTGATTTCAGAGGATCCCTTGGCATAATTTAAAGAAGGTTTGGTATGGCTCCCTTTGAGGTTACGTATTGCATTTCCCTTCTAAATACCAATAAGAGGGTTCAAAGGAAACAGATTATCTACTTTTCATCGACCCGAAGTTTTATTTTTCGAGTTTTGTGGGTTTCTAACCCAATTTAATGTCAAATGTCATCACAAATTGGGCAATCCAAACCACGTGGCGCCCTGCCTCCAGATAACCTATAAATTTTCTGACAGGTCGCTGGCTTGCAGTAAATATGAGGAATTTTATTATCTTATGCATTTCATGAGTGAACGAGTGAGTTTTTATGATTTCTAAAATCAAAAAGTATCCTGAAGTATCACTGACGAAGAAAATTTCACTCAATCATATGATTACAACTTTTAGTATTGGGAGCTCGAAGAGATTGAAGAGAAACTATTGGAGAAGGAATATTAATCAGAGCACTGTACCTGTAACTTCTTTATCCTTTTATATGATATAAATTCAAATATTCATCAGTTTTACATTTTATATGAACTGAATACTGCTTATTTCAGTGTCTACGAAGACAAATTCACTTTAGTTTCTTATCTTCGATATTGTCAAGTCTTGATGACTGCTGACCCAATTTCCTTTTGTTTCCTGATAAGTCACTTAATATGTATATAATACACCAAGTTACACACACTGGGTGCTCCAAAATATTCAAGAAAATCCTCATAATTTGAACAACTTGCACATCCAAGTTTGGCACTCATTTATGGCATGTTTTTATTGAAAATGCACTTAATTTAAATAATTTTCACTGGTCTGATATTCCTAAGAGTAAGATTGACTAGAAATATCAAAAAAATGTCCACATAAAACAATTTTTCAAGCAAATAAACGGTAAATGTCTACATGAACAAAGCTAAATTTGGTTTGTTTGACCACCAACTAACCTCAAAAAAATATTTGCCATTTATGTCAGTTCGCAATTAGGCAATCCAACGACCTGTTGGATTGCCTAATTGCGAACTGACATAAATGGCAACACCGCCAATTCTTCCGCTCGATAAATGAGTCGGAGATTAAGTTTTATGAACTTCATGATTCTGCCAGGGAATCACACTTCGAAATTATTTCATCCCACCCCGTATATCCAGTAGAAAGATTTAAGTCGCATGATTTTTGGATTCTTCAATTACTCAATGTTTTCAGAACATGGAGTGTCAAGAAATATTTTTTAGGTTATTTCAGGTTCAAGAACTCACAAAGCCAAATGGCCTGTTCTAGAGCCGTTAAGCTTACCCGTTGGTTTGTAAAGCGGTAAATCAATACATACTTTGAAATCTTCCGAATTGTTATGGCTCTTTTTCACAAAGTTAATGCAAGTGTTCTTTATTTTCCTCTTCCAGGACTGTTTTATCCATAGTTTAATCGCAAGATACAAATATCGGCGCGTATGTGAAAGATGTCGGGACTAAAACTGAACCTTGCGGGACTCCGTCACAAGCTTGCGGGTTGACCCTTCATCTTGAAGAGGGGGAATTGTTATTCAAAATTAGGTTTAACAAAAACTACATACATACTTCATACTTCCAGTTCAAATCGACATAACTGACAGAAAAAGGTTATGTTTATTGATTACGATATAGAAAATTTTCTCGTGAGATGGTTTATCATGAAGGTGAGTAAACTTTTCGACACTAAAGGTGCTCAATTAAGGTTCTTATAGCTTCACTTTGAAACTTGTCTATGAAACGTATTTCGACAAAAGTATTTGTACGATGAAAAAGACTTGGATTCTGGGACAAGTCCTAAAAGTAACAGTTCTTGTGAGCAAACTTCATAAAAAATTTAATAATTTCTCCTCCAGAACAGTCGGAAACTAATGAACACTTGCGTTGTTTTATAAATCGCTGCAGCAGTTTTTGAGGGGCTTATATTTGAGATGTTCAACATTCAATCTATTTTATGATGTTTTGTGGGGAGAATTTGCGTTTTGAAGTGGATTTTGTACTTTTTCAGTGTTAAAATTGTGTTAATTTTATTTGGAATGAATAGCGTTTGCCTTAGAAGTTGAATTAGAAATGTGTTTGGTAGTGTATTAACCTAGGAAATTCATTTTGTAGATAGGTACCATTTTCGATTTTTATTTTTTTAAACTAACCTCGATTGTTTTTATTTATTCATCGATTGATTTGTTTTACAGAATCGAAGTGGCAGTGATTAATAAGAATGTTTTTTGTACTAATTGATGAAGTTATGTGATCTTTGTTCTCATTGATTGTTAATCACAAAATTAAGTTGGAAATAATTTCTCAGAGAATTTGATTCTATACGTATTGGGAAGTTTTGTAAATATGTTTATTATTTTTTAATTATTTTTATTGTGTTATATTTAACTCATGATTAGTGCTGTTTTCAGACTAAAACGAAAGGTGAGCTAAGAAAATTACCGAATGGCCTAAATTTTAAAAGTTCCTCTGCTTCAATCCATTCCAATTCATCAGCAACAACAGTCTCTGGTGAGTAAATTGATACGACTTTTTAGCATGTGTTTGTGTCATTCCGAATTCTTCATCTTCTGAAAATATTACGCCTCACAAATAGTATAAGTTCTCGACGTTTTCAGAGGGATCTTCTTCGTCCTCAAAATATCCCAATTACCTGATTGCCGTTCATAGGAAATGCGTAAGACAGGAGGCGTATTTCCTGTCGCAGCAAAAGAGTAAGCCGAGCTTGTTCGGTGTACCTCTTCTGCTAGGATGTGGACCTAGGAGTACGTGTCAGAGCATGTACGAAACGGTTTGGGAGCAAGTGACCAGGTTGTTGAGTCCGTTGCCGCAGTCCGATCAAACGAACCACGCCACAGATTGGTTAGTAGTTCAAACTGATCGTAGGTCAATTGTACAATTGATCAGATAAATTATGAATACGACTATTTTTTTTTGTGAGCTTTCACGATTATTTTATTTCAGTGACGACTCTTTAAAATACGAATTCCCTTTCACTTTGAAAGCAGTTCTTCAGGGTGGTCAGATATGCGCTTTGTGTCATTGGACGCAGTTTTGTAGAGGGTGTACGTTACCATGTACGGAAGAACTACTGTTCGATTACTGCAGAGGGGGGCAGAACGTGATGAGGATAGCTATAGATTGGGACCCGACTGCCCTACATTTGAGGTACTTTTGTAGGTTATGTAAGAGGTGTTTGCATATTGTGCGGTTTTACGATTTTGCAGGTATCAGAGTAATAGGGAAAAGGTGTGGCTTGAAGATGAGAGTGTGGAAGTTTGTAGAAAACTGCACACGGAACCAATTGATCTGGATTACTGTCTCAAGGCGTTCACTTCGGAGGAAAGACTAGAGGCTAAATATCATTGTTCAAACTGCCAGGATAAACAACCGGCGACTAAGAAGTTACAAATTTGGAGACTGCCCCCTATATTGGTGTGTAAACGTTCACAGTTTATCCCTTCAGCAAGTCTCATTAAACTTACCTTTCAGATAATTCATTTGAAACGTTTCGACTACGTGAACAGCAAATGGGTGAAGACCCAGAAGGTGGTGAATTTCCCCTTCAAAAACTTCGACCCCACCGCCTACCTCGCCTCCATACCGCAGGAGACGATACACAGACACAGGCAGCTATTGGAGCAGCGCAAAAACCAGGAGCTGGAGGAATTTCTCAACGCCGAGAAAGAGAACAACGAGAAGATAGTGGAGGAGACGGCCGAAGAGACCAAAGACGAGCATTCCAAGTTGCTGAACGACGACCCGGTCAAATCAGACGCTTCGCCGAGAGAGGGCGACAAGGCGGGCGCGCATAAGGCTAGGCCGCAGGCGAACGCAGCCAGCAAGGTTAGGGCGAGGTTGGAGTCGACAAGTCTGTTGAAGACTCCGATCGTCGACGAGCACCTTAAGGATTACCATCAGCACAAACTGCTGCCCGGCCAGGATCCCTTCGATCTCAGATATCAGCTGTACGCTGTGGTGGTGAGTTGACTGATATTTTAGGTCGTTGGTGACACGTACGAGGATATATTGAAAAATTCTTAGCCTACTATAGAACCTAGGAGCATAGAATAACTGGAGGGAAGGCTTCATACGCTCGACAGATCATTTTGAACTGCCAATAACGGCGGAGGTTAGAGTTTCGTGTGACGCCCGATAGATAACGCTGAGATCCTTTATTCAGTAACATGTCAGATATTTTGTTCTATGGCGCTACAATTGCAAAGAATATAATGGAGAGTTCCAAAATGGTCGTTACGGCGAGATGACTACTTTTCCTCGCGTCCTGGTTTGGAACTCCCAATTAGTTTTAGTCGCATGAAGTTGTATTAAAAAAGTGTTGAGAATATAGTGATTGTGTTTGTTAAAAAGAATTAAAGAAGATATACGACGGGGATATGGATTTATCCAGACGCTCTTAAACGAGCATCCTCGTCAAAAAAAATTTGTTCCTGACCACATGGCCATAGTTGCCGGGTCATTTAAAGAGAGAGAGAAGAAGAAGAAGAAGAAGAAGAATATAATGTGGCTGTCATTGTTATTGATACATTTATGCTTCTTTTTAATTGAAAATGGCCATAAATCATAACATAGACAATATTGATGACATATCATCGCTTTATTCTAATCAACTTTTTATGCGCAATTTTATGGGAAGTCTGTGATCGGTAATAAATTTGTCAAAACAATATCCTTATCGGAAAAAGCGAACATTCAGGTAAGTATTATTATTATTATACGGGAAGACTGAGGTTTTATCTGTTCTCGTGTATTATACGCAGAATTGTATGGTACCCCGTTTACATTCCCTCTGCTAACACTTAGATTCGGAGCGGGAAACAGATTTTTCTTCCTATATTCAATCTGATTCTTGTAGCCATTTCTTTACACGTGCTATATGCATTATATTGTCGGATTTACGAAAAAAAGTATGTATTGCTTTCTTTCAAAAGAATATATTATGATATAGTAATAAATGGGACCTAATAAGTAATAACAACGAATAACCATTAAAGATAATTTTATTAAGGATAGCCATGTTATAGCAACGAACGACGTTGTCGCCATCTCGTGGCCTTGCGGCGAACTGACAAGTTCGGACGTTTTTGGCAGTTCATTTTCGTAGGGGAGCCATCTCTCCAGTTATTCTATGCTCCTAGATAGAACCAAACAAAATTTCAATGTCAAAATATTTTATTACTCAACATATTCTCCTCTTAATTGAATACATTTATTACAGCGAACTTGCAATGTCTCTAGACCTTTCAAAAAAATATTTCTTCGTGCTCTGCAAACCAGTCCTCCACAGCTTTTATTACCTCCTCGTTGGAAGAAACTTTACGACCTTTTAAACTTTTTTCAGTTGAGGAAAGAGATGATAGTCGGACGGAGCCAAATCTGGTGAATAAGGGGGGTGTTCTAGTAATTCTAACCCTAAATCACCAATTTTTTGCACAACATGAGAGTTGTGTACTGGGGCGTTGTCCTGTGAAAACAAAATACCTTTGGATAGCCTTCCGAGTCTTTTTTCACAAATTTTTTTCCGTAGAGTGTTCAGTAATGTCGAATAGTAAGCTCCAGTTATTGTTCTACCCTTATCCAAAAAAATCAATCATGATTACTCCATGGCAATCCCAAAAAACTGAAGCAAGAACTTTTCCAGCAGATTTTTGGACACGAAACTTCTTAGGTCTTGGAGAACCAGAGTGTCGCCATTCCAACGATTGTTACTTTGTTTCTGGATCGTAGAAATGTACCCAAGTCTCATCCACAGTAACAATTCGGTTCAAGAAGTCTACATCGTTTTCAAATCGAGCACAGATCGAACGCGATGCTTCTACCCTTGCACGCTTTTGGTCAACATTCAAACATTTGGGGATCCATTTTGCAGAAAATTTTCTCATGTCAAAATTGATGTGAACTATATGATGAACGCGTTCGTATGAAATCTTCAGTGCCGCAGATATCCGTTTTAGCCCAATTCGACGGTCTGATAAAATCATGTCATGTACTGCATCGATATTTTCGGTGACTGACACAGAAACTGGCCTTCCCGATCGGTCATCATCTTCAATGGAAAATTTACCTCTTTTGAAGCTTGCAGTCCAATTTTCCACGGTCGCATACGAAGGACATTGATCACCAAGGGTATTAAGCATATCTTCGTAAATCTGCTTACCTATTAACCCTTTTAAATACAGGTACTTGATGATGGCTCGATACTCCAATTTTTCGATTTTTACAATTTCGTGGACATCTTGTTTTAATTTTTAAGGTTGTTTAAGAGGGAAAAGGTCAGGTTTATGCAACAAAACCACTTCTTAAAACATGGCCATGTTTTAAGAAGTGGTTTTGTTGCATAAACCTGACCTTTTCCCTCTTAAACAACCTTAAATCTAAGAACAAAGGTCTCAAACTACACTTTCAATCTTGTTTTAAATTCATTGCGTAACTCTGGTTTGCTTTTTTGACGTCGAACTCTACACTGACACTTCTAATAAGTTATTGTTAGTTGATATGGTATCGCAATATTTTGATTATGCATGGAACTGGTCTAGGCTAACTAGATATCAATACATCCTCGTAAATAGATGTGAGCGAGGGTTTAGCTATCTTTCAGGTATATTTCCAAAACATTTCCGATATTTTCATCGAGAATAAGCTTTGCATGAAGTACCTCCTGAATAAATACTGCCTCAATTTTGATTTTCAGCTGTCCGTGGTCTACAAGGGCATTTCGTTCCATCCTGTATGTTTATTTGAGTGTTTTGAGATAATTCTGCTCTTGTAGTCTTAATTCTAGATAATCAGCAAGGTGGTACATTCAATCATGCTTTCACATTGAACAAACATTAACAGTCAACTGTCCCGTATCTACTGATATGAGGGCCAATACTTGCTGTATTAATACTGAGGAAGATCCTCTTTATAGACTTAGCGCATCAAAATCCTTCAGACAGCGCCTTCTTGTCTTCTCCATATCAATCCTCCCTCCCCATTGGCTTCGAAGATGACGAGAACGTTCGTTGTTGAAGTTCGTCTCATTAATTTCTAGAGTCACTCCGGCAACCTCACCAGCGGCCACTACATCTCCTATGCCTGCAACCCTAACGGCAACTGGTACTGCTACAACGACAGCTCGTGTCGGGAAGTCTTGGCTGACCCCGAGAACTCCAGCAAGGTGAAAACCTTGCCCCAGGACAAGACCGGCTGCACGCCGCTGTCTCGCAGGAGAAACCTGCACCTCGTCGACAGAGACCTGGACTCCATATCCGTCAAATCGGACACGCAGATAACCTTCGCCGACGCCGACAGTTCCGACGAGAGCGTCTCCCGGTTCCGCGATAATCCCACCGTCGTTACCAACCTGCGATCGGCCAAGACCACGCCCCTCGGTTCGGAGGCGGACCTCACGAAGCCGGAGACCGCCTCTTTGAGCAGGGAGAGGGCGGGGTCTAGGTCGTCGTTGCACGGTTCGAAATCGTCGATAAACTCGTATAAATGTGCCTATAGCAATGCTAAGATACCCAAGATAGACACTAGTTCCGCTTATATTCTTTTTTACGAGAGGTCGGGTCTAGATTATAAGCCGTACTTGCCCGAGGTGGTGAGCAACGGCCAGCCCCACTTCCCTCAGGAGGTGGAGCTCGACGAGAACGAGTCGGAACTGCGCAAGCAGCTGTGCGCAATACAGTAGAAGGCTGATTCTGAGGTAGGTAGGCTTATTAGCCGCGATTTTGAACGAGATGATCGCTTTTATTCGCGAAAGGCAGGTAAATTTTTTTATTTAGTTGAAAAGTTTGAGTTTACCCGTACTGATCCTTCGAATTTGTTCTTTAGTGATGGGTTTCTGTTATTAGTATTTGAGAACCTCTATGACACTTTATTTATTATTAAAATGTTACTGTTGTTTCTAGGAAATTTTATGCCGCGTCCGCATGAGAATTGAAGTTCGGTAATTTTGTCAACTGTCATAAATGTCATCTGTCACTACTTTTCCTTACTAATTTGTATTTTTTCATTTTGAAGGTTAGGATTGACCTTTTAATCATTTCTTCTCTTTCATTGCTTACACAATGAGCATCCTGTACAGGGTGTTGAATCCTGCATAGAGAAATTTGTTTCATAAATTTCAGCTTAATCTTTCATTACTCTTTTTTGACATCTTTATCTGTAGATGCTGTTGCTCTTAATGAGAAACGATTGGGGAAAGAATTTTGAGGTTGGAGTCATTCTATTTTTCAATATTTCACATTTCGAAAAAAATTGACGGGGTAATGAGATATAACGTGATCATATGTAATTGATTTTCATGATTTTCTGTGGGTGAACAATTGGTAACGCCCCTTCTTGTAGGTTAGGAGGCGTATACTCGAGGCAGCAAATCCAATGTTTGCTAAATAAAACTTTGTTGTCTTCAGGTTCTATTTTTAGGGCTGTAGTGCTCTAATTGAAGCATTCTTTCTTAATATTGGGAATAAAAATTCAACTGCAGCTCTTGGCATTGAATCGTTGACAGTTGACAAATGTTTCCATATTTGAAATCAGTAGGTGTGTTTTATTGGCGCCCAACGTTTTCTAGGTCAACTAATCTGCTAGTTTTCTCGACAAATTTTGGTAATCTGCGAAGGAAATGGACAGGTTAGTTAATCTTGGACAAGGATCGGTGCCGACAAAACTTACCCATTGTTGTTTTACTCAGATTGAACTCTGTTCTCATGATAACGTATTATAACTTTGGTTCGTTCGGTTCGATGTTAATTCACTTGTTTTATCAAATGATTGATCGGTTTTGAAAAAGTTTGGTTATGTTAGTTTAATGCCGAACAAATTTGCTCAGTTTAACGTAATTTGAATCAGTTTTTAATCTGTAGGAATGAGATTATTTACGGTTTCTATTATTAATTTTAATTAGTGTTAATTGAAAGATTCCAGCTGTGTTAGATTGTTATTATTTTAAATCATTTATATAAATTTGTCTGAAAGCGATGTTAATATTCTCATAGTTAGGGTTTCCTGTGAGATGAACAGTGGAAAAGTATTATTATCAATAACTTTCAATACAAGTATAGTTGAAATACAATAAATTTTGAAACTTTTATATTACAATAAAGTGAATAAATAATATCTATTATTATATACGATGCAATGTTTGTGATCAAGCCTCTATATTGTGTATATTGTTATCAAATGGTGGCATTGTGAAAATCTGGTTTTTCGTTTATAAGTTACACCAAAGAATGTAAAATTTGATTTTGAATCTTGACGATTTTATATTATTCTAGGAATTTGTGGAAATTGCAGCCGAATTCGCAGGTTTTAGGTGATTAAAAAAATATTTTAAGAAGATCGGAGAGTTCATCTGCAATTTCCTCATCAGACATAAGTTGTTCGATGTATTGATATTACATATTGTTGCAAATTTTGTATTATAAATGTTAAGGTTATGTAACGAAATTATTCGCCTAGTCTATTTTCTTTTATCTGTTTAGGTCTGCGTTTCACAAGCATATGGGGATCTTGAAGAATCATGGTGCTTTTTAAAAATTTGTTAGTGTGAATTCGTCATTTTAAATTGTTTCAACCGTTCGTTGATTCGATGTAAGCAGAATCTAAAGTTTTCAAAGGTTTTTACATAATATTTTCATATTTTGTATTTGTAATTATGGTGCCATTTCATAAATAAAGCTTGTACCTATATTGTTCGCAAGTTTTTCATTATTCATAGGATAGGTCATGGGCCCAGACAATTATGTTACTGGTTTATTGCTCATATTGTCGGCGTTTAAAATAAAAACATATGGAAGATTGGGTGGATCTGGTGGACAAGTAAGTTTATCCTTTTTTTTACTAGATGCTCTTAGAGAAAAGTATCTAATTATAAAAGGAATTGGGCTTTTGGGAATAATAGAATAATACATTTCACAAACTACTTTTAATCACAGATGTTTTCCACACTGTTTTATCTGGATTTATAGGTGATTCCATGGTATCTTCATAAAATTCAACATTCCAGTCTTTGTCTACCAAAACAATGGAGTGTGTTCTGTAAGCCAAAAAAAAGTTAAAATAATCTTCATATCATAATTTTTGAACGCACCTTGTTCCATAAGTTTTCTTGATTTCCACGTAGATCGAGGACAGTTGTTCGAACGCTTGCGGAGCTCTTCTTTGTAGTTCAGGATCAGGTAAATTTCTGTGAAAAAAAAATTGTAAATCTCCTGAATATTAACTTCTGGTTCTACTCACTTTTCGTTAGTTTTCAGTAACTTCAATAGGTTATTTATCAATTTTTCTTTAGAGTCTGAAGTTTGGACGATCTCTTCGAATTTGTGTCTACCATTTCTGACTTTTGTCAACGGTCGATTGACTGGCGAATTGCCGAAACCAAGGGTCTGTTCGCCAGGAAATTTGCAGATTTGTGTTGGTGTATTACTCAGGAAATATGTGGTTACCTCTTTCTTACTGAAACAAAATAAAAACTTAAAAAATGTCTGTGAAAATAAACAAAACTTACTTTAATTCGACAGCCACTAGATTGAAAGCGTTGAATTCTGTATTTCTTAAGAAATTCTCGAAATACTGAACTGGAGATTCCTTGGCTTTCAGACAGTTTGGTACGATGAAGCCTCTGCTTTGTACGTTGATATTCTTCTCTTCACCAGTCACGTTCAAAAGACTGCCAAATCTTAAAGTTTGCTTTTTCTCGTCCACCCTCAAGCCTAACCACATCCCATTTTCACGATTTTCCTCCAAATCTCTACCTGGAAATTGATAATAAATTCGTGAAGGGACTCCGATTTAAGATCAGAAACTAAACCATTTTTTTTAATACTATTGAAATTGGCTAAATTGGGTTTTCAAGACAAAGTTATTTTCTTTTTTTACTTCGAAATTCACACGTCCTAGCAATATTTACTAAATATTCATTTTCCTTAAGGGGCAGTATCACCTTTTGAATCGTGGTAAATCTCCATTCAAAAGTGGTCTCTTTATTTCACGAGTAAGTACCCTAATTTACGACGTAGAGACTTGATTTTAAATTGAAGTTGAAGAACGTCCTGAGGGCAACTAGTTTTCTTTTTTTCGATTTAATCAGTTTTTCAATTGAAAAAAACAGAGTAATCATTAGATCTGGGGTTACTGAATATGTTTTTCGTTTTTCATGAGTACAAGCTATATTTTTGAAATAATCATCATGAAAATTTTTGTAGGTTATAGAAGATTAAATTGCCGAGGGCGAATAGTTGCGATTTTTCCCAAAAAAAGTTCAACCTTTTTTTTTATTTGAAAAACTAATCAAATCGAAAAAATCGCAACTATTTACCCTCTTCTATAAACTACAAAAATTTTTATGATGATTATTTCGAAAATATAGCTTGTACCCATGAAAAACGAAAAACATATTCAATAAAACCCCAGATCTAACGATTACCCTGGTTTTTTTAATTGAAAAACTAATTAAATCGAAAAAAAAAACTATTTGCCTTCGGGACGTTCTTCAGGTTCAATTAAAAAAAAATCAAGTCTCTACGTCGTAAATTAGGGTACTTATTATTATTATTACTCGTGAAATAAAGAGACCACTTTTGAATGGAGATTTACCACGATTCAAAAGGTGATACTGCCCCTTAATGAAAAAGATATAATAAAATACAGAATGATTTCGGTCCGGCTGTATATAGAAATAATTGTTGGCAAAGCAAACCTAACCTCAATATATTTCTGTTCTAACCTTTTCAGTTTCTTCTTAAACTTTTGCTGTGATGCAAATGAAATAAGGTATTAATATTTTTCAGTTTTTGTACCGTTTTGATTACACAACTAGGGAATAATCATTAATTCATTATCTGATCCTTTCATAAAAAAAATGTATTGCCTTTATTCATACTCACCTCCAATTATTTTAGAATCTGGACAAGTAAAGGCTTCTTTTGCTGGCCTTTTATAAAATTCATCTCTGTTAGATGCTATTATCAATCTGTACTCCCCATTTTTGGGATTTGGGTTTGTTTTGATGAATATAATACACATGATGCCACTACAATGTAGCTGTATATCAAGAACGTGACTTCAATTAGATAGTGATTAGATAGATATGATTTGAATAAATATTATTCAATCATTATTAGCTCAAAAGCTACACTAAAATCATTGAAATTGAATGTGAGATGTTGTGAAGTTCGAGAGTCCAACAATGCACAGGGGGGTCCGAAAGTTTAAACAGATTATAACATATTGTTTATTTATTGCTCTATTTAAAAATCTGCTATCTCAAAAAATATTTTCTTTTTCAGAAACCTCATTTTGTAGGTAACGAATTCATTATAAGAATATTTTTCCGTTGATTTCAAACTATCTGGAATTCCAACAATATTCTCAGATATTGCTATCAAATATGAGGAAATCATTTGAATGAAAACGAAATTCAAATTCAACCTTTATTGGCTATAAAGACAAAAAAATTGCACTCTTCCCAATATTGGAAATAAAATATAAACTCGATCTTTGATTCAACATTGCACATCGTAAAAAATCTATCACTAGCATAAAATAAAACATATTCTGGAACAAAGAAATCCACATCGGATTACTCTACAATAAAACTGAAAACTAAAAGGAATTACCTAATGTACAATTAATATTTTTCCATTATTTCGCTTGATAAACAAATAAAGGAGATATCAAGAAATGAACAGAATGAAAAATAATTTAATTTTGCACGAAAATAAGAATAAAAAGTTTATTTTGAGTTCACAGTAGAAGGCGATTCTTTTGAATCACTTGGATTAACAAAAAAAAATTGGTATATAGTGTAAAAATCCCACTCTTCACCCAAATATTCCCCCCAACCCGTATATACAACCTCAGCAACAAAATAAATTTCTCAAATTTATTCGGAACATCATAATGGAATATCTTAAACAGTACCTACAACAAGAAAATAATAGTTTCCAAACTGAATGCTCTAATCATATGAAGCAGAGATCTAAAAACGATTGAATTAGTAGTGTATAAATAACTCGAACCATTTTTAATAACTTTCTAATCTATAGCGCATCCAACATATATGATGCATCTGCATAAAGAGATATACACCAGCTACGACGAGTATAGTCATGGCAAGTATCCGAGAGAATTCTCCAACCCGTTGATGTCACCCTCAACAGCGTGGTAATGATGTGCACCATCAAAAAACCGCCTGCGTTCATCATTCCTATTCCTAACACTTGACCTCCTAGATTCATCAGACTGGCTCTGAATCGTATACAAACCATTCTTTGAACTGAACAGTTGTGGATTCGTAGATTTGTAGAAATTTCTTCCGCTGCTGTACAAGGAGTTCTGTATCATCCTGTCGTGTTGTGCGCTAGTCTTGATGTCTGCATAAGTCAAGTTCCTGCATGGTACAGACCCGTGGTTTTTGAAGCTGTTGTACATGTTATGCGATACTACTGGGTTCAGAGATCTCTCAAGTCTTTCCAAGTGTCTTAAGTCGGTGGTTTGATTCAATTTCAAATCGGCAAAGAGCGCTGCTATTTCAGCCGTTTTCTTGACTGACAGGGCTTCGTGGCAAGAAGCTGAAGCTGCTATAGTAGTAGCTTGTAGCGTCTTCTCTCCTGAAAAAGAAATCAGTGATGGTTGGTGTCTTATGGAGACGGATTGATACTTACTTCTGTTGGATCCATATTTGGCAGACTTGTAGGCCCTCGAAGAGCTTTGTTTAAGCAATCCAACATGCTCAGATTCGCTCAAAGCTCTAGGAAACATTCCACTGCCTCTATACTTCCGGAACTCTTCGTAATTAGAAAATAGGTCGTACTGTACAGGCTCACTGTGCCTCTGTCCTCTGCTGCCGTTGTTGCTGTAGCTGTAGTAGGGGTCGATTGGTCTCGATAAGGTTTTGAGTCTGTTGTAGTAGGAGTCGCAAGGGTTGTGCATGTATTCCAAGCTTTTGCTGCTTCTGGTGTTGGAGCTTTTCTTGCACAACTTCCGATGTATATCTTGCTGGGGTACTATGCCTTTCTGTTTGAGCTGTTCGAGTATTGGGGTTGTTTTTGGGGGTCTTGGACAGTAGCATTTGTTGCTTTCAGTGCAGCTGTCTGTGTCGCAGCCACAAAACGCTAAAGTACCATCTAGACAGTTACAGTTTTCTCCAATATTTGGTTTAGGTTTGCATTTTTTCTTGTTGAACTGCTTGTTACCCAAGCTGCAGTAGCATTTATCAGCCGATGTACACGTGCAGCTATCACTGTCGTAGGAACAGTCAGAACAAGATACGTAACCACTGGATGAGTTTCTATGTTGGTTACCATTGAGAGCAACTTGTACTTTAGGTCTTCTCACTGATAAAAAGTCGCTTTCTTCAGATGTACTCAGTCTATCTCTCTTGGCTCTAAGATCATGGGATTTCTTCTTCTGCACCTGCTTCTTACCAACTTGGGTTTCTTCCTTTGGCGTGAATTGTCTGGTGTCGTAAGACGAGGAGGAAATGGTACTTTCAGGAAGTTTGGACTGAACAGGTTCAACGTTGAGAGTGTGCTTTTTCGACCTCTTGCACAGTCGAAGTCTCAGGTTCTTCCTCAGTATGAATTTCAGCCTTCTAAATTTTCCTCCGATTTTCAAACGGTGGGATTTCACCTGCGTTTTCTTGAGGATCTTCTTCTTCTGTCTCCTCATTATCGATTTGGATCGTTGGTAAAGTTCGTCTTTTGTTAGGGTCACGGATAGTTTCAGGAGGAATTCTTTGTAGATGGGCTTTAGGTCGTTGAAGGACATACCGTTTGAGTCGATGATGACGCCTAGTATCTCGTCCATTGAATGGAGGCCTTCGTGTTGGCGAAATTCGTTGAAGAGCTCGTTGAAGCCGATTGGAGAACCACCGCTGGCTTGGCCGTTTGCTCTGCGAAAAGGAGTTCTGCTACAATGTTATAAAATATTCTAAGACGGAGAAATGCTGTTGTTTCTTGTGGAAGGATATAAAGAGTTTTGAACAGATTTCAGTATAGATTGAAATTATGAAGATTATTGATCAATGTCTTGTGGCAACTTACCTAGTAACCTTGGATTTGTACCTAGTGAGTCCACCAGCGTTGAGAAAACTACCAGATCTTGGGATAGTAACTTTAGTAAGGATATCTCCAGAGTGTTCTTTTTTCCTGGAACCCTCGTTGTTCCTCCTCCTCAAACTCTGCAGCCTCTTCAACCCCGTCTGAGTGTCATTGTTACCACCCATCATTTGTTTTATCTCAGCCGTGATTTGCTTCTGCTCCCGACTCATGAACGTGCTGATTTTGTCTGAAACCAAAGGATGGATTATCTTCAGATGAAGGAAAAACATTCGCTCCAAGAACTCAGAAGAGAGTGAAGTATCTTCTTCGGCTGAAATCTTGTATTTTGAAAACTGAGTATTTATTCTCGTACCTGTGAATTTTGGAGGTTTGATCTCTTTGATTTCGTCGTTCTCACAAGGCGAATCAACAGGTCTGTCATTCGCGTTTGGCATTTCGGTCACTTTGATGGGTTCTTCGTATGGCGTTATGGCATCTAAGTCTTCTTCTTTGTTCGTGTTGGGTGCACGGGGTGCTTTTTTCGTCTTTGTACTTTTCTTCGGGGTCTTCTTTGTTGAAGATTGAAGCAGGGGTTGTGTATCGGAAGATTGCTGCAAGGAAATTTTAGTTTAATATCATTAAGAGTTGCCTTTCTGACATACATGGACAAAAAATACCAAATATGATGAAAAATTGCTTTAGATGTTTCGGAATTGATGCGAAAGATTTCAAAAAGTGATTCCTGGTTCAAAATTAAGGGTATAGTTTGTTATACAGGGTGGGACGTCCATAACTTTCCACCCCGAATTTTGAGCTTTGGGATGGAACGAAAAAACGCTCGGACAGGTGAAATTTTGTTCAAATAAGTTTGATATCACTACCCCTCTAGCTGCAACTCCTAACTGCTCTCATGTCGAGCTGCACCTTGTTGGAAAGGCAATTCAATTTTCTAAATCTCATTCATAAATTGCACTCATCTTATCCATACACTTTACCTGTCATCAACACTGGAATTACTAACGGTCAAGCAAATTACAACCATAAGCACCAAGCACGTTTATCCTTACACGGTGTCCACCGCAAGTTGTTTTTTTACAATTCGAATGGACGAGAAAGAAAAACGTTAAATCATCTTAATCTTGTCGAAAAACTCGATACATTAAAGCCTGTATTGTTCACTGAAAAACTACATGCATAAATGCAGAAACGCCGGTAAAACCACAACTACTTGCAGACAGCACGCGAAGTCTGTGTAAAGGTAACATTATACGTTTAACTTTGTGAAGGAAATGCGTTTGAAATGAATGCAACCTCCCATTATTGTCGCGTGCCAATTCATGAAGAAAAAGAGGCCTTATTATTATCTCATTTGCGGTAGATATCAACAGATTAATGGAAAGAGTAAGCGTGACTTTAAGTGCACATAAAGAGGTTATTTTTTTTTGTAAGATTGCCATACTGCACTGATATGTAGGATTTAGGTTTGTGGAACACTTTTTAGTGAGTCTTCTTTTTGATATCGACTGAAATATGACGAATGGAATCAGAATAGAATAATATTAGCAGTTTAGTATAGTATAAACAAGGTGACAAGAAAAACTTCGGACAAATTTTGGTCTGGAACAAAAGTATTTCAGCGCAGCCAAATAATTTTCATTCTCTTGGTTTCTCTACACTTTCCTGTACTAAAATGTCAATTTTCAGTTTGAAATATATCATTTCACAGAGTTTTAGAATGTCAAACAAACGTAGTGCGATTTTGGAGCTGTTTCGTCAAGGTAGGCGTCAATGCGAAATTGTGCGTTTGCTCAATGTGCCTCGACAAACCGTGTCCGATGCAATTCGTCGTTACAAGGAGCTTGGCCATGATGGTCGTCGTCCAGGAAGTGGTAGAAAACGCACTGTCAATACACCTAGCAATCGCAACATCAACAAGAAGCGAGTCAATCGAAATCCGAGGGTTTCCATGACGAAAATAGCCTGTGAGACCGGTATCAACCGCGAATCAGTCCGTCAAATTGCCAAAAAGGAGCTCAACCCCAAGCCATACAAGCTCCAAAAATTTCAACTCCTCACGGAGGAAAACAAGCGCGTACGACTCCAAAGGTGCCGCCAACTCCTTCGTCTCGCCGCCGGTCAGCAATGGGAGCGAATTCTCTTCACAGACGAGAAGCTTTCCACCCACAACCACCAAAACGACAGAGTCTGGTCCGTAGAGGCTCCTGGTACATCGGCTATCGTCGAACACCGTCAAAATCCGCAGTCCGTCATGGTCTGGGGCGGAATTTGCGGTAGTAAAACTCCCTTAGTTTTCGTGGATCAAGGGGTCAAAATTAATCAAGAAGTCTACCGCTGCGACATCCTCGAGGCCGTAGTACTTTCGTGGGTCAAGCAGCACTTGGCGATACGCATTGGACCTTTCAACAGGACTCTGCTCCGGCTCACAGAGCGAAAATGACGCAAGAATGTTATAAGACCCATTTTCCTTGTTTCATCTCACCTGCAGAATGGCCGCCCTACTCACCGGATCTCAACCCAATGGACTACAGCGTGTGGTCGATTTTGGAGCACAGGGCTTGTGCTAAAAATCACAGAAATTTGGAGTCGCTGAAGCAATCTCTGCGCCGGGAATGAAACCGATTAACGCCCGAGGAGCTGCGGCCCATTTCCGAACATTTCAAGAAGCGTCTGAAGCCGTGTATCGCCGCCAAAGGACACTTCGAAACGTCTTAAATATATTATTAACAAATGTTCAAGCTATTATTATTTGTTGTTGTTTTGTTCAATTTCTTCTGTTTAATAAAGTTAAGTGAAAAAGAGTTTGACCGAGGTTTTTCTTGTCACACTGTATATACTCGTAATACCCATGTAACTTATATTGAAATATTACACCTTCAACCAGTAGAAACCACCGATTTCACTCATATTTCGAACCCCAATTAATTCAGAGATGAAAGATTTTAATTTACCTGTGAAAGTGAAAAATAAGCATATATTCATCACTAAATATACCTACGGTACATGTTCATTAAAATTACCGTGGTACCCATTATTGTAATGTAGCGTTAACAAGAATTTCTTCGAGGAGTTTCATATTTCGTACTTACATCTAAATTGGCAATGTCCGTGTCGCTTATAATGGAAGACGTCGTGCTTCTTTTTCTTCTAGGAGGCCTTATAGGCGGCCCATTGTTGTTTTCATTGTATACACTCGAAGCTATCGACATGCAGGTGACGCCATTTCTATTCTTCGGCCTTTTCTCCTTCGCCTTCATCTGGGACATCAGGGATTTGTAAAGAGTCGCGGCAATCACTATCGCGTCTTCAGATGTTTGGCAAACAAACCTACAAGAGGAAATCATCGATAGTTTTCAATATTCACACATATCCAAGAAAGACACCATTCATTAATCTTCAATACCTCAGGTTGACCGTGATGTGATCAAAGATATTCTAGAATATCTTTGGATGTGATAGTGTTACAACCTTAAAACCCAATGTAACTGGCGCCCAAGCAGGTTGAATTTAAATGCTAAACCAATGCGTCGGACTAACCAGAATAAAGCACCTCATAACATAGAAAGGAGCAAGAAATATTTTGTATCGAATGAAGGGTTTTCCAATAAATGGTGAAATTTTGAATAGTCCGCTCTTTCGGTAGATGTCACTTTTGCAGCTGTCATTTTTTGACATTTGACAAGTAAAAACCACTCCATTAATTAAAATGGAACCATACAGGCTTCAACAAAGCATTGAAATTATTAAAATTCACCATAAAAATATTGAAAATTTGGCAGAGACGGTTCGTAAAATTCGAACATTTTTGAGTTATCTTGAAGCACCTTGTCGAACCGCAATACATAAATTGGTGGAAAAATTTGATCTGTTGGGACAAGTTAGTGATTTGAAGAATAAAATCCTTGCACGTCTTTCAAGAACAGCCGAGAATTCTGCTGCTCTAGCCGAAAGTGTTGTAGAAAACCCAGGTTTGTGCATTCCTCGTCGTTCTTTGGAATTAGGCATTCCACAAACGTCATTACATCGTATTTTGCATACAGATTTGGGTCTTAGGGCTTATAAAGTTCAGTTAAGACAAGAACTCGAGCCGGCCGATCATCAACAACGTCGTGTCTTTGCTGATTTGATCTTTGAAGTGCATGAAATTGATCCGGAACTCCATCGAAAAACCATCTTGAGTGATGAGGCCCAGCGGAATTGTAGCATCTGGGGCTCAGAAAACCCAAGAGTTATTGTTGAAAAGCCTGTCTATCCTTAACGTGTGCCTGGTGCGGTTTATGGTCCGGCGGGGTTATTGGACCTTACATTTTCGCGCTATCGAAAGATGATAAATGATTTTTATGGACGAATTGGATGGTATTGATCTGGACAACGTGTTCTTTCAACAAGACTGCGCTACGTGCCACAAAAGCAACGAAACCATTTATCTTTTGCGGGCAAAGTTTCTGGACCGTTATCTCTCGAAGAGGCCACCGAGATCTACTGATTTAACACCTTGCGACTTCTTCCTTTGGAGCCATGTGAAAGAGAAGGTCTACGGCAAGAGCCCAGCGTCGATTCAAGACCTCAAAGATGAAATAGATGGACATAATGCAGCCACTTTGCGATTTGGTTATAATTTCATGAAAAGGATATGGTCTTGTAGTCGAGGTCGTGGTGGTCATTTGGATGATGTTATTTTCCATTATTAACAGCATACCTTCCTCTTTATAATGAAACAAATATCCGATAATTCATCTAAAAAAATGACATTTTTCTTTGATTGCCAAAATTACACCTCTTATTGGAAAACCCTTCACCTTAGATTGAAGGTGATGGAGTTACAACCTTAAAAAACCCATTATAACTGGCGCCCGAGCAGGTGGAGTTCAACCGATAAAACCAATAGGTCAGACTTTTCGGAGGCACTTCATAACAAAGGCAGAAGTAATAAGAAACATTTCTTATCTAAGGTTGATGTTCCATGAGAAAGTCAGATTGAGCTATAATCAGTGGCGGATTTACGATTTCAAGGGCCCTACGCTTCAAAACTCCTGGGGCCCCTCTGAAACATTTTTTATTTTTTTCAAAAGAATTTTTTTATTAAAACTCACTTCTTTAAAAACAGAATATAAAGTTTATTAATAAAATACAAGGTAGGTATGTACTTATATCAAAACAAAATATAAAAGATGAATAAAAATCTTAAAAAAGGGAAAAATACCACAAAAATTAAAATACAAAATATCTCTAGAATATCATATCTGCCAATTTTTTATTGCGGCATCGAAATTATTGAATAAATAAAATCATCACAAAAGATACAAGTATCGTAAAGCTGCATATCCGTTACCTACAAAATGAAATTGCATTAAAAACATTGTTTTTTTCTTATTTTAATATCAGCAAATTCTTTTATTGCAGAATTATAATCGAGACTGCTCGTTATATCACTTTCGATAGAAAGTATTCCTGAAAACTGCAATCTATTTTCTGTCATAACAATTCTATATTTATTTTTATCCGAGGATGTAGTGTTATGGTATGGGCCGGGATATGTTATTTTTCACTTTACACCCCTAAACGAATCAACATCTGGTCGGCCGTTCTGTAGCACATTCCTAGATTTTAGAGGAAATGCCGACAAATTTATTGAATTATGATGTAATTGTCAACATTGGAATTCGGCCGCCACCCTTGACGGAATTTATTGGAGGCAGACAAGATAATTAGGGACAGTACGCTGAATCTCGAATGGTGTGTTTTTTCCAACATCGGAGTTTTGCTCTGAGGATTTTGTTATTCATTGCGTTTCATGTGAATGTAATAATCCATAATTCATAAGTTGCCTCTGAGTTTCCTATAAAATATAGTACAGCCTGACTATTTTTTTTCACACTTACAGACTGAATTTTTATTCTAGAAAAAAAAACCGGTACTAAGCGTACCGGTTAATCCGCTACTGGCTATAATGGAGTAAATAATTGAAAAACTTCCTAATTTGTGATGCAGTTCAACAATACAAACACGCATCGTGGAAGAAATAGGAGAAAACTTCAACTTACGAAGAAGCGGTGCAATACGATAGAAAACCGATGAAAAAATTGGAAAATTGAACCAATTTCCATTTTATAGCAGGTACGATATCGTGAAATTGCACGAAGAGCATAATATTGCCCGGGATGAAAGTGTGTACCAAGTCAACCGTTAATGCACAGATTGTATCTGTATATTATGGATGGGTTAATGGCAGAAGTATACTCTTCTGATTTTACGGAATTCTTCATACTTCAGGAAAATCGTTCACGCACTGATTTCTAGATGATCGCTACTGAATAATCAGCGAGTTAAATAATAGTAGCTTCGAACCGCTATGCACCGTCTTTTCCAACATATACAGTGTGTTTGGTGCGAATTACGAGAACATCAAGAAATGAGCAAAGAATACAGTGCTGCATTAGCAATTACTAATTCTAGGACACCCCGTATACGTAGCGTTTGAGGGGGCTTTTCCAGTCAATGGTGGTTTTGAGATCTAGATATTCCTCACTGAGCTTTATCTAAAGATGCCAAAGGCAGTTGAGACTCTCTGGAGCAACCTAGAAATTCTTAATGATACTTGGTGATGGGAAACTTACCCATGGCATTCCAGTTGCTTGTGTACTCCTATCTTCCTCATCACCACAGCGAACAGAGGAGAGTGAGCATCTACATTGATGTACCTCTCTTCGTGTGAGTCCAAATTCCTGAAGAGGGTTCTCTTATCAATGTTGTCTGGATCTGTGATGAGAGGAAGGAACGCGTACGATATTCTCGAGGAATCATGGTCGTTTATCACAAATTTCACAGCTGACCAAACGGCTATCGTGGGGAAGGAATTCATTTGTTCCAGATCGCCTGAAAGAAAGGATAATCTTCTTGCAGGTGTTTGGATGAAGTAATTTCCGAGGGAGTTAACCTAGTTCATATTTCTCCTGCTGAAACTAAGGCTACGTCTGCATAGACAGGAGGCTTGCTTAGCGCCTAGAGGCTCGCTTAGCGACTTGCAATCTGGCTACTACAAAGAGAACTGACTTCCAAAGAAAACTCTTTCTTTAGTTTATTCTTCATTATATTCCAAAACTGTAATGTTAGATCAACTGCAGTCTTCATAGTGCATACTTGTCTACATTCTATAACGTTCGTTTCACTAAGCTATTCGCTTGGTGACTCGCTAGGCTGCAAGACTACATAAGAACGGAGCATCTGGAGAAAACACCACTTCACAATTCTCAGCATGCTTACAGGGCGGAACGTTCAACGGAGACCGCTCTGTATCAGCTGACTGAAGTCACTCAGAGAACTTTGAATAACAAAGAAATCGCCATGTGTGCCTTCCTGGATGTATCTGAGGCCTTTGACAACACGACACACGTGTCTGTCAGAGATGCACTTGAGAGGCGAGGAGTGAATAATACCATCTTAAGATGGATGTTTGAGGTGTTAACGACGAGGATAGCTGAGACATCGATGGGCGAGGAATCCGTCTTCGTCAAAGCTACTCGTGGAAAACCTCAGGGTGGAGTGTAGGTTAGCTGACGACATAGTCCTAATAATTAGAGGCAAATTCGAAGGCACTCTCTGCGACCTATTGCAGAAGGGCCTTAGAATTATTGAGCAGTGGTGCTTGTCAGTGGGACTGAACATTAACCCAACCAAGACCACATTGATTCCGTTCACTCGGAAGAGGAAACTTCCAGCCACGAAAACGTTAGTATTAAACGGAAATATCTTGGAGTGGGGGTCTGAAGTCAAATACCTAGGAATAACACTGGATTACTGGATAGCAAACTTCTGTGGAATAAGCATGTTGATAATGCTACTGGCAGAGCTACAAGAGCTCTGATGGCATGCAGGCGTCTATGCGGCAGGAATTGGGGCTGTAACCCAAAAATACTGCGATGGATGTACGTCATGATTGTAAGACCTATAGTCACATATGGGGCAATAGCCTGGTTTGCTAAGACAAGTCAGGCAAGTACGAGGAAAATGCTCGACAAAGTACAAAGGCTTGCCTGTGTGTGCGTCACGGAAGCTATGAGAACGAGCCCAACCAGGGCGCTTGAGATCATTACAGACCACACACCTCTACATCTAGTGATTGATAGGGTAGCCCATGAGGCCATCCTCAGAGTATCTAAAGAAGGAGCAGGCAACGAGGGAGTCAGGTTTCAGAGAGCTTGGTCCTCTCTGAATGACTACACCTCATCTGCAAACCTTCCTAGTGATGTAATGATCAAGAAAGTAAGCACTGAGAAGAACTTTAGTACAATGCTAAGTAAAAGAGAGGATTGGGAAAGGGAATACACCAACTACAATCTCAAAGAAAATACAATGAAATGGTATACAGATGGTTCTAAAACCGCTACAGGAGCTGGCGCTGGGATTTACGGGACAAGTACCAAGTGTGCACTATCGCTAGGCTCCTGTACAAGCGTCCTTCAAACGGAAATACTTGCAATCGGAAGATGTCTAGATATACATCTAGAAAGAAACTATCAGAAGTGCGATATAGCTATTCATACAGATAGTCAAGCTGCTATTAAAGCACTGAGCTCCTACGTCATTGACTCAAAGCTGATTTGGGAGTGCCGAAACAAACTCAATGAGGTAGGCAAGAAGAATAAGGTCTTTTTAATCTGGGTTCCCGGTCATTCGGAAATCGTAGGAAACGAAGAGGCCAATACACTGGCCAGAAAGGGCGCACAAACGCCACTCACTGGCCCAGAACCCTTCTGTGGTATAGGAAAATGCACCTATAAAAAGGAATTTATGCTGAAGGAGAAAACCGACTTTCTCTGGCTTTCTCACAGGACATTGTCGCCTAAAGAAGCATCTGTTGAGAATGGGTTTATCGGACACTGATGAGTGTCTGTGGAGAGGAGGAAGAAACTCCTATTCACCTGGTTACGGAATGCTATGCCGTTGCAAGCCAAAGGAAAGATAGCTTTGGACAAGAAACTTGTAGAAGTGGGGAGTTATCCTCCTTGAAGCCGTCCCAGATACTGGATTTCATCAAATCTCTGGAACTGGAGGGCGAGCTGTAGGAGGCGCGATGATGACAGGGGATGTCAGGGGACACAATAGACCTTAAGGTCGCAGTGGACTGTAACCCCTTTTCACTATAACTATAGGCTGCAAGCGCTAAGCAAGCCTCCTGCCTATGCAGACGTAGCCTTAGGAATGAGAAACATTGTGAGCAGCAATTATTATTTGTTGATTTTGAACCATGTAGATTTTTGTTCACTACCCTACCCAATAATCGAAACCCAAGGAGGTCATCGATAGTGTTGGTAAAACCGACAACATCCTAAGGAGCCTTGGCCGTATCCAGGACTAGCTTCTCCATATGAATGGTTCTTAAGCCAGCCAGTTCTGGACTCTTGTATACCATGTATTCAGCTCTTTCTGTTTCTGATCCAAAGAGCCTACAAATCTCCTCCGCTGACTTTCCATTACGATACAAATGATATTTGTACCGACAGTGCCCCGTCAGTAGACCTACCATCATCCGAAGCTCAGCTCGTGACTTCTTAAGGAGATTACTGGTTTAGGTCGTTGAAATCATCACGAATTTCTTGGCCTGAGTAAGTCCAGGAGTGTTTCTCCAGAGGGTTATTCTGTTGTCCAACTCCCATTGTTGGACCACTCCCTTATATTGGTCTTTTCCAAGCCCACAGAAAGGCTCAGGTCCCGCAGGTGTTAACCTTGATGCACTTTCCGCAAGCTCATCACCTTCTTCAACACTATAATGCCCTAACACCCATGTAGAGTAACTTTATCACCTCTGACCAGTTGCTTGATGGTGTTACAGTACTCCTAGGCAAGCAGAGGTCCCTGGCAGTGTGATTCCAGGGACCTCACTGTGGCCTGGCTCTCCGTGCTGATGAAGATATGCGCCCTTTTGAGGTTAATTTTAAGACACCTCTGGTTGCATACGTAAACAGCCAGTATCTCGGTCTGTAAAATAGAGGGTTCACTTCCTAGGGCCTTAGATATCCTCAGTTTAGGTCCCTTTATCCTAATGCCAATGCCTCTCTCCTATTTTGATCGGTAAACCATTTGGATGACTTTTGTCCAAGCGATTCACAAAACACTAAGATGGTCAGCCATGACCGTTTCAAAGGGCGTTTCGAAATCGAAGATTGTTCGCATAACATCCGATGGTTTTGCCAAGAGGTTTGAATCCAGTTGATTCAATATCCTCTTGTGCTCAACCTAGCTTCCAGGTAGGAGCTTCCCTTTTAGGGATATGCTTTCGCACCCAGCAGGCTGCATTTCCTCACATGTAGATGTAAGAGAGACAAATCGAGAATGACCTCAAACGCTACTGTAGGAGCTGTAGCTCCCGTGACACCAATACAGGCCACCTTTGTAGTTTCTGCAACCGGCTGCGTATGGTGACCTCTTCGTTTTTTGGCTACTATGCTTCAGACTAGCAGCAATTACTCAGCATCCAAACTTTCTCAGAAAGCGATATTGATTAGAATCCTTCAACTACTCACTTAATATATTTCTGACACAAAGATTACCTACAATTTGCCTTAATTCTACAAATGGTACCTTTATCTCCTTGATACTGAACCCTTAATCCTTGACTAGATATCTCCAACCTCCCAGTGAGCATCTTCCTAGGCTTCGTTATCTTCTTATACGCAAAATAGAGATCTTTCAGTGGTCCCTGGAGGCCAGCTAGACTAGTCACCTTATCGTTCAGTGGCACCGAACCTAGATAGTCGACAGTGAAACCATGAACACCTATGGTGTCTTCTTCCACCTTACTATCCTTAGGAACCTCAAGGAACATCTTATCAATCCTCGCCTGCGCATTGTTCTTAGTGTTCAAACTGGTGTCAGAGTCGAACATCTGATCGATCTTTTGCTTGTACGCACTGTAAACACTACCGGCATCACAGTTATCGTCCACGAGTCGGAACCCGTTCGAACTGGTACTTTTACTGCTTCTAACACTAGAGTAATCGTGGGAGTTTGAAGGAGTCCTTGGGGAGATCGAAGAGGTTTTTGGAGGGAGATGTTTGGAGGAAGATTCTTTCGAATGGTTCACTTGGGATCCTAAATTAGGAGGTTTTGGAGGAGGTGGAACTGAGGGTGGTTTTGAGGGCACTTCTGGAGGTTTAGGTTGGTTAGGTTTGGGGAGAGGTGGTGGAGGTGGTGAGGAAATGGGCACGGGGAAGGGAGGAAGTGCTGGAGGTCTGGGGATGATGGCGGACTCCATGGTGCACAAAATCATCACTGGGTCGTTGTATTACATGTCTTCATGACTGACTGTTGATCATCTGAAACAAAAGAGACTAATGTCACAAAAATGTTTCGACCCAATAAAAAATAAACTATAATTTCCATGATTTTTCCAATACAACAACAATTATTTTCTGTAATTATATACCCAGGACCATAGACGATTGCTTTGACACTTAATGTCAACTTTGTTAGACAGCTGTCAAAAAGTTTGGCAGCTGTTAATTTTTTGAGAATCTACCTATAAGATGGACGAGTGCTCGAAAGCCCCTGACTTCACGTCAGTTCTCAAGGTCACCCATTTTTTGGGATTTTTATTCATGTTGCTCAAGATAATTGAAAACTATGTTGGCTGCTTAGTATGACGAGTGATGCTAATAGTTTAGTTTATAGACAAGATACGAGGATATATTGAAAAATTCTTAGCCTACTATAGAACCAAACAAAATTTCATTGTCACAATATTTTATTACTCAACATTTTCTCCTCTTAATTGAATACATTTATTACAGCGAACCTGCAACGTCTCTTGTTTCTGTTTCTTCTTGCTTTGCAAACCAGTCCTCCACATCTTTTATTACCTCCTCGTTGGAAGAAAATTTACGATCTTTTCAACTTTTTTTCAGTTGGGGAAAGAGATGATAGTCGGACGGAGCCAAATCTGATGAATAAGGGGGGTGTTCTGGTAATTCTAACCCTAAATCACGAATTATTTGTATGGCAACATGAGATTTGTGTACTGAGGCGTTGTCCTGTAAAAACAAAATACCTTTGGATAGCTTTCCGCGTCTTTTCTCTTTAATTTTTTTTCCGTAGAGTGGTCAGTAATGTCGAATAGTAATCTCCAGTTATTGTTCTACCCTTATCCAAAAAATCAATCATGATTACTCCATGGCAATCCCAAAAAACTGAAGCAAGAACTTCTCCAGCAGATTTTTGGACACGAAACTTCTTAGGTCTTGGAGAACCAGTGTCGCCATTCCATCGATTGTTGCTTTGTTTCTGGATCGTAGAAATGTACCCAATAAGTCTCATCCATAGTAACAATTCTGTTTAAGAAGTCTACATCGTTTTCAATTCAAATCGACCACAGATTCAAACATTTGGGGATCCATTTTGCAGAAATGTTTCTCATGTCCAAATTGACGTGAACTACATATATGATGAACGCGTTCGTATGAAATCTTCAATGCTTTAGATATCCGTTTTAGCCCAATTCGACGGTCTGATAAAATCATGTCATGAACTGCATCGATATTGATATGACACAGAAACTGGCCTTCCTGATCGGTCATCATCTTCAATGGAAAATTGACCTCTTTTGAAGCTTGCAGTCAAATTTTTCACGGTCGCATACGGAGGACATTGATCACCAAGGGTATTAAGCATATCTGCGTAAATCTGCTTACCTCTTAACCCTTAACAGGTACTTGATGATGGCTCGATACTCCAATTTTTCGATTTTTACAATTTCGGTGCACAACTTTTTTTTTTAATTTATTGCGTAACTCTGGTTTACTTTTCTGACGTCGAACTCTGCACTGACACTTCTAATAAGTTATTGTTCGTTGATATGGTATCGCAAAATTTTGTTTATGCATGGAACTGGTCTAGGCTAACTAGATATCAATACATCCTCGTATTACTTCTTGAGACTTTCTTGAAACTTTAGTGTTAAAGTGAATTTATTGCCATCAAAGATGCTTCATCGACATTCGTTCCAAATCTATTTTCACGCTTATTTAATTAATTTATGAAGCCTATCATTGTGATGTTTTATGGCCTTTTGTTTCGTGTAGTTGAACTTTCGTTTTCATGGTACTAGAAAGTAGCCATATAGGAAATTATAGATTCCTCATTGTTGAATAATATGATGCTCTGGTAATACTATGAGAAAAATTTCTCTTATGCAATGTACCGAAAGATGAGTTCACTGCCACAGGAGTTGAATCAACCCAAAGATATTGGCATATTACTTATTGTGCACAAAATAAAAAGTAATTCAGGACATTTTCAGTCATTCTTTAGAAAAGAGTATCTGAAATACTTTTGACAAATTGTGTATATCCACTTAAAAATTAAAGTACTTTTCCTGTGAATATTTTCAGCTTGAAGACACTTATTGACGATAAAAGTAAATATTCAATAATTAAGCAGACGACCCTAAAAGATAACTGGTACTTGAACAACTCATGCATGCTATATTTGCCATTACCCAAACAATTTCGACCAGTTGAAGATTTGCTTTGAATAATCTATACTCTTTTTAGTTTTTCTGAATTCTTTCATCAAATAGATAGGTATACCATATTCAATGTAAGACTGGGAAATTTTGTTTATCGAAATGGATCGAAATGAGCATTTGATTTCCTCATCATTCCAATAGATCTATTTGATAACAGAATGAAACCGCATACAATTTTTTAATGTGGTGGATAGTTGTAATCTATGTATCCTACAGTCCCACTAAACTTTTTGATGTGCTCATAATGGCTGTTTGGAAGTATTTCGCACAATTGTTTGGTTCCTTCTATACAATTTTCATCGTAGTATCAGGTGAGTCGTTCAGTGAAAATATGGAATTTGTTTAGTTATTTGTATACGAGAATTGATGAATATATCTAGGAGAAGTTGGTTTTCGAAATTTTACAGTTACCTCAATACGAATTAAAAGGAATGGGCTTGTAGGAAATTAGGGGTGTTGTAAAGGAAAAGACTCTGATATCTTTCTGTCAAATAGAGCACGCTTTATATAAAAACTATTTATTGAATATGCTACATGTTCTATATATGATTTCAGAATAAAACATCAAATATACAATCGAGAATAGTCTTTGATTGATTCTTTTTTTCAGTGAATCTTTCAATAGTCCTCAATGGAATCACACTAGCTTGGACATCACCAGTCTTGGTGAAACTCAACAGCACTGAGGACAATCCCTTGGGAAAACCCTTGACCCCTCAAGAAAGCGAACTGGTAGGGTCTCTTTTCTTCATTTCTGCTGCTGTTGGACCTCTCCTGTTCATGAAAAGCTCAGACTCTCTAGGAAGGAAAAAAACACTTGTGATATCCTTATTACCATCCTTACTAGGCTACGCTATGCTGTCCTTTGCAAGAAGGGTAGAACTGTATTATGCAGCAAGAGTCCTTAATGGCATTTCAATAGGTCCTCTCTGTGGACTGTCGCAATCGTATTTATCGGAAATAATTTTTTCTGCCAGAAAACGTGGTCCATACTTGGCTATCAACTCTCCAGCTATACAATCCGGACTTCTATTTTCTTATTTAGTAGGTCCTTACGTAACTGTTGTTAGTTTTAACCGAATAATTTTTCTGTTCACCTTTGTAGTTATAATTTTGATTTCTTACGCATGTCCAGAAAGTCCATATTTCATTTTAGAATCCAAAGGTCATAAAGCATCTTTGAACATTTTGAAAAGATTGAAAGCGAAGGATGCTGAGATGGAAGTGAAGCAAATTGAGAAAGATGTGAATAGAGAAACTGAAACATCGTGTTTTGCTGTCTTCAAATCGAAGGAGAATATGAAACCGTTCATGATGGCCACCTCTTTACTTTTCCTACAACAATTTTCAGGAATTGGGATTTTGATGGCTTACAGCCAGCAGATTTTTTTGAAAAGCAGTGAAATTTTGCCTTCTGAACAATGTTCTATTATAGTTGGTGTCATACAGGTTTTGTCAGCTGCTGCAACTACTTTTACTGCTAGAAAATTCTCGAGGAGATCCTTGCTGATGGTCTCATTGCTGGGTTCAGGATTCTTCGACTTGGTACTTGGCCTCTATTTCTTTTTCGCAGGAGATTTATCTGGTTTCAACTGGGTACCTTTGGTAGGATTGGTATTGTTTATAATCTTCTACAACTCAGGGTTGGATCCTTTACCCTGGGTGTATGTAGGGGAGATATTTCCATCTCATCTGAAATCTGCAGGGACAGCTGTCTCTGGTTTGTTTTACTGGACATTTTGGTCAGCTTCAGCAATAGCTTTCACTAAAATTGACGTTTATTACTTATTTTTCACGTACTCAGCGAGTTGCTTCCTTGGTGTTTGGTACGTTAAAAATAAATTGACTGAAACTAAAGACAAGACGTTGAGAGATATACAGATAGAATTGGAAAGTTGATTGCTTACACGTCATCTGTAGGAGACAAATATTTAAGGAAATGTGAGGATGTAGATTACCGTCTCAGCAGCAGAGTTGTATGGAATAGTTTGATGAATTAAATATGACCTTTTTATACCTTTGGAAAAGTAGTTTTTTTGAAGAATCCCATGGTTGAAGTTTTTGCTCACAATTAGAGAAGTGATGATGGTTTTATTTGAATTTGTAACTGTTTTTATGTAGCATACTCAACATATAATAATAATGGAGTACAGATATAAAATGAACAGGAAAGAAATGAGACTGACGTTGTTCTCTGTGAATGGTTGCCTGCCCTCTTCAATACTAGAATTAGAATTGTCCGAAGCAGAAGTGATGAACTGACCGATCTTTCTGGTAGCGGAGCTACGGTTTTAAATAGTTATAAATAGTTATAAATAGCTGCTTTTTAGTCATGAATAAGGACAACCCCATTGTTTTGAATGTAATCAAACAATAAATGTCCGAAACGTCGACAGAATTCAATTGGATTTAATTCCCTTTTGTTCATATTAGTCCAATATAGCCACGAACTCTCGAATTCATATTATCGAAAATGGACATGAATAACCCCATCAGTTATAAATAGTGTTAATGGGCAAATATTCTTTTACAGGTTGGAATAAGCAATTTGCTCCTTTATTCACGTGGTGGAAATACCTATGTATACTCCATTCACAATTATAAAATCACAACTCTGGCCTTGGAAATTTGACACATTCCACTCTGTATCGAAGTTATGGCGTTTTTCAAAATATTTTTATGTTCCAAGTCAACACTATGTTGCCCTTTCTACATTCTTAGCGTATTTCTCAGAATGTGAATTTATTCGGAAAATGAATGAATTGGAAAAGATGTGACGGACGAAAATAATTAACGTTTATATGAATTGATAGAAAGGATTCCTTTTCTAGTTATTTGCATGAAAAATACAAGAGATCACTGTTGAAATATATTATTTTTCGCCATGGAAGAAAATTGCATTGCTTTCATATGATTTTTATATGCATGCCTGTGAAGATTTAATGTTTATTATCCTCTTGAACTGAAAGTTCAAGACTTGACATCAATTGTTGAATCAAGAATAATGGAACATTATATCCCTCTACTGGAATCCAAATAGTTGAAGGGAGTTCTGATGCAACAGGAACTTTTTCTTGGAACATAACCTTAATAGCTAACTTAATAAAAATAAGAGTAGAAGATATACATTTCATTTATTTGATCTTATGAACAAGGAGTAAAATATTCTGATTGTATAGTAATTTATTAGTTTAAAAAAATATTCATACATTACAACCACAGTAGGTTTGTACAAATAATATGGAACAGGTCAAACATATGCTTCACATTTATCATTCACCTGTTCTAAAATAAGACACAAACTCCTCCACATTATAGGGCCCCTACAGCATTAAAAGCTTGTGTCTCTTTTGAAAGAAGTAGCACTAGATATAATATATTCTTACGATTAAGAGCAAATACCTACCGTTGAATGTTACATACACAAATTTCTTCAAAATGGGCTTATACGAAGTGGTTCTTTTTCTGAAACGTGAAAACGCTCAACAATAATCATTTAGAGACCGATGATGGCCATCCAAAACCCGTTTACCTACTTACGAAAATCGTGCAATTTCATTCTGCAAGTTCTTTCCTCATAATTCCTCGAAAATCCTACCTGAACCATATTTGCCGGTCGCTTTCGTGAAAAGATCGTATAATGAAGCCTTTTTTGTCCATTTACACATTCCAAATAAATTTTGAGCACCAAAAACGGTACCGAAACTAACCAAACTTCTGGGGGACCGGAATTTCGTTTGAAATCTTTCCAAACGGCCAGATACCTAAAAAAAACTTCGTTATCAAGTGTAAAAAAAGGGGATTTGTACTTACTTTTGCTTTATTCATGCTTATAAATCGATTTTTGGTCCAATTCAAATTTGCCGTTTGTACCCATGTCAAAATATCTTTTATACTTTTACTTTGATGTAAACAAAGAAACTGACAACGCCGTTTTGTCATTAAAGATATTCTCTGTACGCGCACAGATTTTTTATCAGGTGCACCAATTCCTGAAAACGAAACCATGGCCAGAGTTGTGATTTTATAATTGTGAATGGAGTATAGTAATACATTTTCGAGTACTCTTTCAAAAAATAATTGGAGAATAAATTATTGACGATAAGATAAGGTTAATAATTGAATAATTAGACAGTCTACATACTCTAAGAATTCTAAGATATACTTTGTATTCGACTAGCTTGTGCATGTTGTATTGGCCATTAATAGTACGATGACGTGGAGGAAATAATTACTTTTCAGTGATAACTTTGTTATCTCCTAAACTTTGCGAATTCGACTTGAATATGAACAACGAAGTCGATGTAAGAAATCTGATTTATCGAAATGAACATTAGTTTCCTTGACATTTCGAAGGATGTACCAAAATAATACTTCTTCATATTTTTTATTATGGTGAAATTTAAAAACTATATATTCCTAAGAACCACAAACGTTTTGGAAGAGGTCTAATGGCTGTTTGGAAATATTTTGCACAATTGCTTGGTTCTTACTATACATTTTTCATTGTTATATCAGGTGAGTTGTTCAATGGAAAGTGGAATTTGATCAGTTGTTTTTATAACTGATGAAATATTGAGGAAGGAAATTGTTTTCGTAATTTCATAGCTTTACTTCAATTTTATTTCAAATAGAGAGTTTGGAGCTGCTTATTTCAGATGAAAACTCTTCAATTATTATTCAAACTCTGGAAAAATGTTCTGTAGAACCTATTGTTTTTCTCGAACCTTACAAAGTTATAACAAAACTTCAAAACAGCCTAAATAGACAATACCAGTGTTGAAATAGCCATGCAAGGTGAATAATGGTTAATTTTTTTAGTGAATTTCTCAATATTCCTCCAAGGAATCACGCTGGCTTGGACATCGCCAGTCTTGGTGAAACTCAACAGCAATGAGGACAATCCCTTAGGAAAACCTTTGACAACTCAAGAAAGCGAGCTGGTAGGGTCCCTTCTCTTCATTTCAGCTGCTGTTGGACCTCTCCTCTTCATGAAAAGCTCGAACTCCCTTGGGAGGAAAAGAACACTTGTGATATGCCTGCTACCATCTTTACTAGGCTACGCTATGCTGTCCTTTGCAAGAAGGGTAGAATTGTATTATGCTGCAAGAGTCCTTAACGGAATTTCAATAGGTCCCTTATGTGGACTGTCGCAATCGTATTTATCGGAAATAATCTTTTCTGTCAAAAAACGTGGATCGTACTTGGCTATTTGCTCGTCAGCTGTGCAATCCGGGGTTCTATTTTCATATCTAGTAGGTCCATACGTAACTGTTATTATTTTTAATCGAATAATTTTCCTGTTCACTTTTGTAACGATAAGTTTGATTGCTTGCGCATGTCCAGAAAGTCCATATTTCATTCTAGAATCTAAAGGTAGGAGAAAATCTCTGAACATCTTGCAAAGACTGAAAGCAGAAGATGCTGAGGCTGAAGTGGATCAAATTGAAAAAGACGTGAATAAAGAAACAGAAACATCATGTTTTGCCGTTTTCAAATCAAAAGAGAACAGGAAACCTTTCATGATGGCCTCCTCATTGCTTTTTTTACAACCAATCTCAGGGATTGGGATTTTGATGGCTTACAGCCAGCAGATTTTTTTGAAAAGCAATGAAATTTTACCGTCAGAACAATGTTCGATTGTAGTTGGTGTAATACAGGTTTTATCAGCTGCAGCAACTACTTTTACAGCTAGAAAATTCCCGAGGAAATCCTTGCTGATGGCATCATTGCTTGGTTCAGGATTCTTCGACTTGGTACTTGGCCTCTATTTCTTTTTCGCAGTAGATTTATCTGGTTTCAACTGGGTACCTTTGGTAGGATTGGTATTGTTTATAATCTTTTATAACTCAGGGTTGGATCCTTTACCCTGGGTGTATTTAGGAGAGATATTTCCAACCCATCTGAAATCTGTGGGGACTGCTGTCTCTGTTATGTTCTTTTGGATATGCTGGTCAGCTTCGTCAGTTGCTTTCACTAAAATTGACGTGAGTTATTTATTCTTTACTTATGCGGTGAGTTGTTTTATTGGTGTTTTGTACGTTAAAGTGAAACTGACTGAAACTAAGGATAAGACCTTGAGGGAAATACAGATGGAGTTGGGAGATTGAATGTTTTCATCAGTTTGGTGGAAGAAAAATTTATTTTTAACATGTCATGATGTAGATGTCTGACGACAGCAACCTAAGTGTAGGCGAAAGTTGAATAAATTCATCATAACAATTTGTTAACCATTGAAAGAGTTTTTTTCTAGTGGTAAATTGTTAGGTTTATAAATAGCTTCTTTTGAAGGATCAAGTTTTTAATGAGAGGAATGTATTTTCGATAATTGTTTGTATATTTTGCATGTTAAATGTCTATGATAGATATACACTTAAATTTGTATAAATCTTTTATTTCTCAAACAAATTATGGTATACTAGTGAATCCGCTAGTACGCAAGTTTTGCAGATCTCATACCCCTACATCTAGTGATTGAAAGGGTAGCCCATGAGGCCATCCTCAGAATATCTGAGGAAAGATTATAATTCTTACGACATATACGAGGCCAGTAGAAATATCTCTCAAGCCAGCATTAACCGTAAAGTAGCATTCTTTCAGTTTTCACTCTGAGGTATATTTTCCAGCCTCATACACATTTTTTCTGTAAATTTCGTGGTGATTAGTACCTATTTAGTATGTCGATCCATTCTTCTCTCAATGAGAACTCTATGTGAGCTTACCAGATTCAGTGGCGGCTCGTGACAGTTTAAGGTGGTGAGGCATATCGGAGAAAAAAGATTCCCTGCCGTGGCGTTGCCGTGAAAAAGGGTGTTGCAAAATTGATGATTAGAATAATTCTTTATCGCTAGCATACTCAAGATCATCTTTTTCGAGAAACATTTTGCTTTGTTAAATATTTACTTCTAGCGATGAAGAATTATCTTACTCGAAAACTAAACATTTTGAAGGGTGTGTATAAGAAGTAATTTGAAGCCAGTTGAAGAAAATGAGCATACTTATTGAAATTCTTCAATTTCGGACCTTCTTAAGAATATCCTCTACAAGCAAGTTGTTTTCCATCAAATCATCAGATTTGAAACACCCATTAACGAGAACATTGAGAATATTGAAGTTTATGTCACTCTGATAATGAAGTAAAATCTTCCACTTTCCCATAATTTTTTCGTTGTACCTATGTCAGCCACGGCGGATAAATTAAGAAAAATGTTGATGCCAATGAATCGAAATACCTACTAATTTGGCACTAAGAGATGAAATAATATGAAGTGGTTACCATTAGAACAAACCGACCTAATTCTGATACCAGTAATACCGCTTCAAACAAACACCCTGTGGCCGGTACTATTATTTTAGGCTGATATATCATTTCAAGAGCAACCATTTAGGCAGTAAAATTATTCCGTAACTGACGTAAGTAATGAGATTATCTACTTCATTTCACTAATGGGACACTCTGTATATGTACATATACCTATGAATGAATTCTAGCGAACTCTCTTCTTCGTCAGTTGCGTAATATTCTCAAGACATTCACTCAAATCTGGGATAGATCGTTTTACTTCTTGAACTATATATGATTTATCCCCATAAGAATTACGCCAAAAACTTTGCTGATTAGCTGAAATATAAAAAAATCACAACTCTTTCGAGCGTTTACATCTAACTGGGGAATTTGTGACGTCCCATCGGTCCCGTTAAATACATTTCGCCTTCGGGTCTCCGATGGTGATTGAATTCAGTAATAAGATTGAAAGACATCATATGAACACTGAGACAAACCTAAATCTTCACGAAAAACAGATACTTAAAACTATTTTTACAAATCGAACCCAATTTGAAAACTGACCCGAGTTCATAGATTAGAACTGGTTCCCGAATAGTGCCGAATAATTACAGTTTGGCCTTCGCGAGAGAATATCAAGACTAGAGGAGAGGCTAGCCTCAGACTCAAAGTAATATTTGGCGTTTAGGGGTGCGGTTTTCTCGCCTGCCGTCCGTTCCCTATGATGTAAAATGACGCGTAAAGAAAGGCAGTGTGACGCCTGCCTCTGCCGTTTACTGGGAGTTGGATTGTTGGACACCCAGAAATCGTGAGATACGGAAACTTAGACCCAACCGGAGACGCATTTTATTGCTATATAATGAAGGGAAATTTCGATATAAATGCGTATGGAAGAAGATAATGAAAACAATTTTAATTGATTGAATGAATAATTGATAAATATATGATATTTAGGTATACGTGTAATTTTCGACGTTTATTGGTGAGGCACTGCCTTACCTGCCTCATGGGACAAGCCGCCACTGCTGTCAGTTGCCAGATTACAACACTAGGGATGTCCAAACCCTCGTTAATCATACAGTACGGATTCTTGTATAACTGCTGACGTAGAAAAAACGTATTACCATCACCACGTGCCATCAATCACCGCAATCTCCAATTACGAACCTTCCTCGCCGATAATGAAGACCAGAATAACAATAATTCATAATCAGGTAAAGTAACAGTAGATGATCTATTAAAAAGACTAATTTTCAATTGAACGCGCTAACTGTCCGACACGATTCCTGCTATACAGATGCTCAAAATGTTACCTATATACCGGTCGCGAAAAAAAAACTTCGGCGGCTCCTCAGGAGAAGGTTGCCGGAGCTCGCCTTGCATAACGGTTTGGTCCTGATGGTTATGGGCTATGAAGATTGTATCTCGTACGTTCCTACGTACGAAATGGACTTTTCATTGTTGCGATTGCAAGGAAACCCCCGGGTGATCTTCGTATGGGAAGTGTGTTTATTGTGCCGACCGCAGAAATTGTCGTGAGTAGGTGAAAGGTGACCAGTCGTTCACCTTTGTTGTTTCCTCGAAAACTGCATACAATCTCGAGGTTAACCAGAGATTTGGTCCATTTTTCGTGGTTCCGAAACCATTCATATACACACATCGTCAAAAGCCTTGCCCCCTCTTTATCTATATCTATCTATACTATCTATATCTATACTAATATTATAAAGAGGAAAGATTTGTATTTTTGTTTGTTTGATACGAATAGGCTCAAAAACTACTGGACCGATTTCAAAAATTCTTTCACCCTTAGGAAGCTACATTATCCCTGAGTGACATAGGCTATACTTTTCACCCTAAAAAATTAAGGATACCTACTATAACTTCAATAATTACAAAAAAATCAGTCAAAATCAGCTTTTTTCACGTGCGCTGCAAAAACCGTGTGACTTACGTGGATACAATGTATGACGGAAATGTACCTCTTAAATAGTTCTACAAAAAAGTCCGAGATTGCATATATCTATCTCTCAAGATTGACTTGCTATTACCTAATCAGATGTTTTCCAAAATTATGCACTATTTGGGAGTGTGTTTTTATGAATTGGGTATTAATCCTCATCCAACCTAATACGTTATTTATCCCCAGTATTTTATTTAGAACGAAATTGCCCTTCACATCATACAATTACAACGAGTACATCAAAAGATATGGCAGGCTGAAGTGTTGGAGATGAAACCGCCGCACAGTGGGGCAGAATGCCTTGAAACCTGGCATTAAATCAAAAATTAAAAATGCATATTTTCATACCGCCATTTGTCGAAGCGACAAATCACTACCGCAAGCGACAAAAACTAACCCTTCCTGATCCCCACTGCGCTCCCGACAGCTCTTCTTTGTAGCCATTTTTTGGCCAAGTCGAGACGCCTGCAAAATTTTTCCGTAATTGTTGTAGTTTTAAAACGTCACTCTGTTAACAGATCACTATTTTTACGAGTTTTTTTGATGGCAGCTTCAAGTTCAGGTATGTGTAGATAATTCAAGAACTTTGGATGAATGAAAACTCACATAGAATAATAATTAATTCTTGTTGATGTTGTCTATGTTTGAATCTTTAAATTTTATCGTATTCTCAGAATCATGAAGGTTTTCAGTTATGTTCCAAGCCGGCCAAAGTTTGATATTTACATTTCTGCGAAGCTTGATCCATGCTCATTTTAGAATCATGAAAATTTTGTTGCCCATATTCTGCCTTTTTTCAGAAAAATCAATTTTAAACAGCGAGGTGGGCACTCATTGATAATCGATTATTTCTTTAAAATTTATTTCTCCCTTAGTAACGACTTCGAGCGCAATGATTTTTGAAGGAAAAGAGCTCATAGATATAATGAGGAGTAGCGGAAACAGTTAAATTGAAAAAAATTTGATTATTTGAACGAAGAAATGAAAAAAAAAACGTACGAAATGTAATGCAGAGAAGGAGAAGGAGCTTCTGAAAAAAAATTTATATTTGAAGGCAGAGTATGAGTCTCGTTACACAAAAGCACGAAGAATGGTTGTACGTTTCCAAAATTACAAAAAAGAATGACTGGAGAGGTCGAATTCGTTTCCTAGTATAACTAAGGAAAGGCTTGATCATCCTGAAGTTACCTTTGATGATCGCTAAGAGAGATGAGAAAACAAAATGGTTTAAAACTAAAGAACTTCAGGATACGACTCACGTATCTGTATTGACATGACAACAAAGATGAGCCTAAGGTCAGAAGGATAAGTACATGCAACAAAAATTCTTCATGAAATAACTTCTACGTCTCCAAAACGGGCCACTAAATATAGAAATGCCTTTATATCTTCGTTGGACTCACACAACCAACATCTATGCCTGGCTAAGGTGCTCTAAAGTCTAACTGTTTTGATAACAGCAAAGTTATCTCAACATCAATATGGAGCTGTGAGGGATAGTGCTCCTCAAATTTTCCCTTCGTACAGACTGTCCAAGCAGCAAAGAAGCTCTGCTATCCAAATAATATAAACGTGTTAACCCCCCCCCCCCCCTCCCCCTGATTATCGAAGACCTCAGAAAAAGGTGGTGCACATACAATATTTTATACATTGTGTACCTGATTTAATGGTTTTCAATCGTTATTACCCTCACTCAAGATCGTTATTAACCCTCCCATGAAGAACAGCTATATCCGCCCTTGGCTAGCGTCCCACTACAGGATTTGAGAAGAAGACTTGGAGTCATCAGAATATTCCAGTGTTTCCGATTTATCCGAATAATGAATCGAAATCATCATCCAAAAGGTCTTTAATTGTGTTATGATGTGTGATTACATTAATTCCGATGTTAATAAATATTTGTAGGATCCAAAATTCCTTTTACCTTTACCAATTAACATATAAAATAGTAATATATTGTATTTTCAAACTAAACAAACACCTAAATATTTAATGCCAGGTTTCAAGGTATTCTGCCCCACTGTGCGCCGCGTGAAACAAATTTCTACCCGGGCGAAGCTGGGACGGCCTGCTTGTCAAATATAAACTTGTTGAATGTAGCATGACAATTTTGATTGTGGAATCCACTATGTAAAAACAACCCCTTTGAAACGAAAAAAAGATGTTGAGAATGTTGCAGATCTTTCTCTTTGAAAGAAGAAAGAGTGGGAACGGCCCGTCGCACTAGGGACAAGACTTAGGGCTGGTATTATAAAGGGGAATCGAAAATTAAACCGTGTCGCCGACAAACAAATTCCTCACTAAAAATACGGAATATGGTAGATGACGCACGTGTCAATCGTCGGTTCCCCTTTATAATACCGGCCCTTAGTGTTAAGTCATTCTCCAGGAAGAAAGGTGGTAAGTGAAACGTTCGAGATAAAACTTTTGACGTATATTAGGACTAAAATGAAATAAACGGTTTCACACACACTGTCTACAACTCAGTCACGTCAAAAAAATACATTTTAACAATATGTAATTGGTCAATTCGTCCAAACGAAATAAAATTATCGAAAACTTGGCGATATATCAAAACCACACGAAACCGAAAACTTTGGGAGATTTCAGGACTCCGGACTTAAATGTTTGGCGTTACATACAGCCCTCTAACAATACTCAAATAAGCGAAGCGTACTCAGAAATACCTGCCTTTTCTCCTTCTGGAAGTTAATCCAAAGTGCATATACCCTAAAAAAACAACAAAAACACGTCACTGACCCGTTGTTCGCATATTCTTATTAATTAATGAACCTTTACCTTCCGATTCAACGCTTTACCCCGCTATTCCCCGAATAATACTTTTTCTGTCTCCGCTTTGGGACCGTACTTCCAAAAACACTGAAGTACTTCCTAAATCTTCCTAAAACCGAACCCGAGTCAACTGAGAACCTTCCCGTTTAAGACTTCTCCAGCTACAGCCGGAAATTATTCTTAATACATAAATGTCATAAAATTATCTTCCAAATAGAAAAAAAAACTGGCTTCAATCTAAATTCAATTGTGTTGTATTTCAATTTAGTTCACTCTGAAAAAACACCCGAATCATTTTTGACTACTTTTGAGAGGCTTTTATTCCTAATTTAAAAGCATTGAATCACACTGATTTCAAATTAATGTCTCAACGAGTCAAGATAACTGTTAGTATCTTTGAAAAAAGAAGACATGACAATGCTATTGCAAGTCTTTGTGTACATTTTTTTTCAGCTTGATACCTCGAACCAATTGCTGTCAAAGGTACAATAAAAACGGTATATTCAATTTGCCGCTCACTGCTAAAAATTAACAAAAACTACTGGTCCTATACAACTCGTTAAAGTGATCGATTTATTGCGAATCCGAAGAACAAATCAATGTCACCTCTAGGGATCACATACTCGTTGTTAATTCCGTCCGAGGATTCTTGTTTGAGGAAAAAGCATCTTGCTATGGTAGACCTAGATGGGCGACCCACTTCTACAGTCGCTGTTGTTGAAATGAATTTTATTTAAGTGATTTTCACTTATCTGCGGAAGATCTCCGTGTAAAGAGAGTTTAATTACACTTTTTAAATCGTTTATCGTCTGTTTTGATTTATGTATAGAGATCGTTTTAGGAGCATCCACTATTAACGTTATTTGCTATCGATCAGCGTTCATCTTCAATTTCACAGGAGAGAAGATCGAGTTGAATTTATTGCGCTACTCGGGAAATTGAAAAAGGAAGTGAAATAACACGAATTAATCCTACAAAATATACAAGGTCAGTCTCTGACTTGTACATATATGGATTTTTGTTGATTGTTCACCCTATTCGTGGAGCATATTCCTCAATCAAAACAAATTCGATATTTGTCCTGGTATAAAAGTTACGGCGTAGCCCACTCATAAATACACGCAAAAATACTATAAAACCACTTGAAAAAGATAAACGGTTCATATTATCAAAAGAATCAATCATTCTAGAAAATAGAAGTATTTTCATGTTTTTCCAATAAAACGCGTCGTTTTCGAGTTATTCCTAATTGTATACTATGAAATTTGACGAAAAAATCGTGAATTTCAAGAATAATCAGGATGTTTCCTTGGATGAAATATCATCGAATATTATTTCTTCTCTGGTCTCTTAACAAGTTTACAATGTTGTCAGAATGTTTATCATCTTCGTCAAGACTAAAATCTCTATGATGGAAACGTTTGATGTAGAGATATGTAATAATAAAAACCCACAAATGTATGAATTCTAAGAAGCATGAAATTATATATTTATGCGTACAGTTACTATTAAAAGATTATTGTTACCGGTCCGGATAGGAAAATATCTATCTAAACAATATCCTCTTGGAATTTTCAACTCGACATTACACGGTTATTATCGCATCAATTCACTGTCTTCAAATAATCATCACCTGTTAGCATTATTCTTCGTAATCAAATAAATAAATCAATCGAAATCCAAGGCTCAGATATTCGCTATACACCACAGACTGGTCTGTGATGGGGCTAACGTTGGAGACACAGAGCAACGATTTGTCTTGCGTGCCGGCTAGCGCACCGTCATAGGCGACTGAAATTAAGATCGTAGCGCTATATCGTCGCGAATCTGAACTACTCGTTGGGCATTTCCAAAGAGCAACGTCTAGACGCCTTTAGCGAAAAGTAAATAAACTTGTGCCCTTGCGATAGTTCATCCGTTTACGATAGGGGACGTACTGCTTCCTTGGTTTCGCCTTTAACATTGTTTGAAGAGAAAATCAACAATCTGGCATCGTCTTCTCAAAAGTTCTGTGAAATATTACAGATGATGGTTAGGTTAGGCCATTGACCTCGAATCCTATGACCTAGGTTAATGGAGTTAGGTTAGGTTAGTGAGAAAACAATTTTTTATGATATAGTTTTGGGATATCATGGAAAATATGGACAAATTATTAGTGTTTACAAACTAATCTTCAAAAATTGAAGAAGGAACTTATTTTAGTGGGGGAAATATGCCTTTTCAATTGCTTGAATAATCTGACAAAACTGAGTGTTTTCGTAAGGAAATATCGTGTTTCTATCATTATCATTCAGAAAAGGTTAGTGCTTGAGTATTTCCTAAATGTATCACCACATAACATCTAAAATTCATCTCAATTTCAATCGAGAATTATGAACTCTGCATCAATTCCAGAGAATCATAGCAGGCACGTATTTGGCCTAATTTTTTTTCCAATGGCTGTATCTCTTTAACAGAGCCGAATTCGGAAAAATGAAAACAAGGTTTCTTTTGGCCTCAAGTTGAGATATATATGTAAAAGCCAAAGAATCACCCTGTGAATTGCTCGACAAAAGTTGAAGAAGTTCAGAAAGTTTCCATTTTTTCACCTTTTGAAGCCCTAGACAACCTCTTTGCACCGATACAAGATCACCAGAAGATTTCTTAAACCACTTTTGCATGATTCGACAAGTACTAAAAGGCTCTCTACGGGTGGACATGGTCCAAAAATGATCTTGAGCAGGAGTTGTAGATCTTGGGCCTTAACTTCTCGGTCTTTCGATCCCTTCAATTAAAATGAGAAATTTCTCCACTTTCTGAACGAATCTAATTATGAATTTAATACCCCCAGTAGTGAAATGATGTAACTCCTTCATATGATGACTTAAATCCAGAATCCATTATTAAGATTCATTGCGACACCGCTTTAGATCTCCAGATAACTAGTCAACTACATTTCATAAACCAATAAATAAATTGTACGTCATTAAATGCCTCGTCCGACCAATTAGAGTACCCACGTTACCACAGTGTCTTGCAGAAGTGTTGAATAATGCGATTTACGCAGACAGCCTGATTGTCGTTATTTATTTCCTCGATTAGTTTATTGTTGTCGAGAATACACTCTAAAAAAGTTAATCTTGGGGTGACATTTAACAAATTCGTTTCTTATTACGGACAAACAGGAGGTAATTGATGTTCAGTTATGCAACAGTGATTTAATATCAATATAGAGTGATGTGAAATGTATTGTAAAACTTTTCTTTGGTGTACTGTTTATGGTCGGGTATTCATTAGAATAATGACAACTTTCGATGGATTATACCATAAAGAATGGGGTTTTTGACATACACCGCATCTTTCACATGTTTTAATTGTCTCATAATATATGGGAAAGTTTAGTGAGGTAATATTATAAACGAAAGCATTCAACTTGGGTGTTTAATTTTGATCACACACCACTAGTTGGATTGAATAATATGCTGGATTTTTCTTCAGAAACGAAATTTCTTGAAATTGACATAGGATGTATTGATATCTAGTTAGCCTAGACCAGTTCCATGCATAAACAAAATATTGCGGTACCATAATCAACGAACAATAACTTATTGGAAGTGTCAGTGTAGAGTTCGATGTCAAAAAAGTAAACCAGAGTTACGCAATAAATTAAAATAAAGTCTGATGTATTTAAAAGGGTTAAGAGGTAAACAGATTCAGGAAAATATGCTCAATACCCTTGGTGATCAATGTCCTTCGTATGCGACCGTGAAAAATTGGACTGCAAGCTTCAAAAGAGGTAAATTTTCCATTGAAGATGATGACCGATCGGGAAGGCCAGTTTCTGTGTCAGTCCCCGAAAATATCGATGCAGTTCATGACATGATTTTATCAGACCGTCGAATTGGGCTAAAACGGATGTCTGAAGCACTGAGAATTTTATACGAACGCGTTCATCATGTAGTTCACGTCAATTTGGACATGAGAAAAATTTCTGCAAAATGGATCCCCAAATGTTTGAATGTTGACCAAAAGCGTGCAAGGGTAGAAGCTTCGCGTTCGATCTGTGCTCGATTTGAAAACGATATAGACTTCTTAAACCGAATTGTTACTATGGATGAGACTTGGGTACATTTCTACGATCCAGAAACAAAGCAACAATCGATGGAATGGCGACACTCTGGTTCTCCAAGACCTAAGAAGTTTCGTATCCAAAAATCTGCTGGAAAAGTTCTTGCTTCAGTTTTTTGGGATTGCCATGGAGTAATCATGATTGATTTTCTGGATAACGGTAGAATAATAACTGGAGATTACTATTCGACATTACTGTCCACTCTACGGGTAAAAATTGAAGAGAAAAGACGCGGAAAGCTATCCAAAGGTATTTTGTTTTTACAGGACAACGCCTCAGTACACGAATCTCATGTTACCATGCAAAAAATTCGTGATTTTTGGTTAGAATTACTAGAACACCCCCCTTATTCACCAGATTTGGCTGCGTCCGACTATCATCTCTGTCCTTAACTGAAAAAAAGTTTAAAAGGTCGTAAATTTTCTTCCAACGAGGAAGTAATGAAAGCTGTGGAGGACTGGTTTGCAGAGCAAAAAGAAACATTTTTTTGAAAGGTCTAGAGACGTTGCAGGTTCGCTGTAATGAAAATATTCAATTAAGAGGAGAATATGTTGAATAATAAAATTTTTTGACATTGAAATTTTGTTTGGTTCTATAGTAGGCTAAGAATTCTTCAATATATCTTCGTAATTTAAAAAATGAGAGCGTCTTTGATAATTATTTTTCTTTTCATTTCTGTCAAAGTTTTTAATTTTTCTAAATAATTAGTAACTAAGATGAATGGAGATGAGGGCATGTGTTGCAGGTCAGCATCAATCAGCCTAAGTCATTGATCATCCCATACATCATAAATAACTGTAGGTACTCATTAGCCCATTATGAATTGATCTATTGTCCTCCTCCACAATTTATTCATTATCTCAACGCATTCCAGCGAAAGACCAATAAATAACAGCGACCAGTTAATCTACCTAAGACGAAGCGTATTCATTATTGAATACAAACGAAGTTGTCAGAAAGAAGTAGAAGCGACTCGAAATAATGATCAGCAGCGTTTAGCTATTAGCGGTAGACATATGTCTTCCCTAGAAATCTCGAGTAACAGTAGCACATGTCTCTTTACTGGTAGAATGGCATGAAGAAAGCAGGCATTTCTTCAATTTTTTCATTCGGACCAAATGCAGTCTTCGATTGTGATACAGTTAGGTAATCAAGATTTGTGCGATATTTCTGGTTCGAGATGTGCCATATAAGGCACAGAAACGATTTGATGGAGTGCTTACATACAGGTTTATTGGTCGGTATTTTGTGCAAACGGTTTATGATTCAATTCAGAGCGTATATTGTTTTTGGTTCTTGAATTCGTTAATTTGACTATAGGATTTGAGGAAGCTCTCTGATAGTGTTGGGAATTTAAGATGATGACAGGAATTTGAAGTGAGGTTGTGAGATCCTTAAGGCTGTACCAAAGATGGACTACCCTGCTTCAGTCAGATCTTAGATTAAGAATAGACTGAACCCAGGTACTGGGTGTTTACGTATGCGCCAAAGAGTGTCTTGAAAAGAACCTCAAAGGGGCGCATATCTACATCAGCAAGGATAGCCAGTCACTCTAAGGTCCCTGGAATCACAATGCCAGGGATCTCTGCTGACCTGGGAGTGCCGTAACACTATAAAGCAACTGGCTAGAGGCCATAAAAAGAGTCAACTATGGGTGCCAGGGCATTGAGTGTTGGTGGAAATGAAAAAGACGATGAGTTTGCAAAAAGTGCATAAATATTAACACAATTCAATTTTTGGCGGTGAAGCTCCACCAAGGAGCAGTGTTTATCGATGGTATGGTGAATTCAATCGAGGTCGTAGTTCGCCCCAAGACGAATTTCGTGAATGTCGGCCAAAATCAGATGTTGTGCCGGAAACCATTGATGCTGTGCGCGAACTGATATTGCAGGATCACTCTTCACCACGACAATGCTAGCTCTCACACATCGGCTCAAACAATTGCATTTTTGATCACTCAAAACATCGACTTAGCACCGACTGACTTCTTTTTATTCCCGTAAGAGAAAAATAAACTGAGGGATCAACGTTTTTCGACACCTGAAGAAGCGGTTGATGCGTTCAGAAAGCATGTTTTGGAGATAATCAAACAGAGTGGCAAAAGTGCTCCGAACATTGGTTCAAACGTATGCTGAAGTGTATAGATCTTCATGGGGAATATTAAGAAAAACAATAAAACGATTTTCGATGATGAATATTTGTCTTTGTTCCTTAATCCCGAAATATAAAAAGCAAACCTCCTAATAGTAAGGACTGAACGAGAATAAATTCGCTATCACAAAAACGCCTATATCTCTCGAACCAATTGAGAAAAAAATCAAAATATGATCATGATTCATAACAAAGCTTATGAACGTCAGAAACATGTGGAACATTTACTTCATAGATATTCCAATTCTGTCGCAAAATGTCAAGCGAAGTGAAAACACGATAATTTATAGTGAAACTTTTTTAAAATAATCAAAAATGGAGCTTCAAAAGAATCGCAAAAGAGGCTCGCGTTCGTACGGAAACGGTATCAAGAGTTGTTAAGCGCTTCAACGAAGATCTTACAATTAACCGCAAGGAAGGAACCTGGAGGAACAAGAGGTTTCTTAGCCCAAAAAAAGTGAAGAAAGCCATCAGCCTTTTTCAGAAGAATCCTAACCTTTCAGGACGGAAAGTGGCCCAAATAGTGGGTTGTTCGCAGTCAACCGTTCAGAAAATCAAGTCGAGTTCTGGGCTTATAACATACAAAGTGCAGAAAGTGCCAGACAGGAACGCTGTGAAGAATCAAGAAGCGAAATCAAGAGCAAAGAAATTGAAAAAAGATTTCTTGAAAAATTTTTCCTGTTGCGTGATGGACGACGAAACCTATGTCTTGGCTGATTTCTCGCAACTTGGTCCTGGTCAGGAATTTTATACTGCAGATTCTCGTGGAAATTTTGACGAACAATTTCGCGTGAAGAAACAAGCAAAGTTTCCTAAAAAAATCCTGGTTTGGCAAGCAATTTGCACTTTTGGGAAAAAGAGCAAATTTTTCTTTCGCCAAGGCTCTGTTGACTCGAATATATACATCGAGGAATGCTTGAAGAAGCAACTTTTACCATTTTTACGTGAGCACGATGTGTCAACAATCTTTTGGCCAGATTTAGCTTCATGCCACTACAGCAAGGCCACCAAGGAATGGTACGAAGCTAATGAGGTGGTTTTTGTTCCCAAAGAGGCCAATCTACCAAATTGCCCAGAACTCAGGCCAATCGAAAGATATTGGGCCCTGGTAAAAAGAGAATTGAAGAAGACTAAGAAATCAACGAAAACATTAGCGGAATTCAAGCAAAAGTGGAAGACAGCATCCCAGAAAGTGACTGAGAACACTATAAGAAGCATGATGGGAAGAATTCTAGAAAAAATCCATGAATTTTGTAAAAAATAGTTTTGGTTTTATATTGTTTTCAATAGAATTAGAAGATGATTCGAAAATGAGTTTGATTTTCGAAATCGGTCCAGTGGTTCAAAAGATATAACGTTTTTGTGATAGCGAATTTAATCTCGTTCAGTCCTTAACATCCTAGTGAAACTTTTTCCCATGTTTCTTTTTATGATTATTTCTACATTCTGCGAATGGCCTCATGAGCCATCCATCGAGGATTATCAACCTCTTTATCTTATTGGTGAGGTTAATTTGTATTGAAACAACATTTTGCGATTTGTGTCATGAGTCTAATAATGGCTTTGACTGAAACTCAAGTTTATGGAGCTTTTTTTCATTAACCTTTTCAACGGTATTGTACACAATGTAAAGAAAAGTCTTCGATCAAATTTCACGTACGACTAGATTTTAATTGAAACTACGTAAAACTTTATTGCTTCAATTTGTCCTGTGAAATTGATGATCACAAAAATACAATTACGACTGGTTGGATGGATTGTATGACGAATTTTATAATGTTTTTTCTTGTGGTAATTTTTATTAGATACTGATACGTCTCCCACATATAATTATCACACTTTGTAACTGAAGAAATGCGTTTTCGATTCAACTGGTAGACAAATACTATTTAGTATTTATATTATTAATTGCATGTCTACATTTCATTTACGATTTTCGTCCCAATCATTATCCTAGGGAGTTTTAAAGAATATTTACCGATACTACCGCTATTATCAATTGATGCAATATGTTTTCGGGAATGATGCAGTGAGGAGTATTAAAATGACCGTTATTTGGCGCAAATAATAGTTCCTCATGAGTAATAAACCAACTGTTCCAATATCTTGCACGTTATTCTTTACGTACCTATTATAATTAGTCGGAAGGTCATTCGCATGCTTCGATTTATTATCGATAACTCATTATCTATTTCGGACTGTGCTAATAAAAAATTTACGAGCAAATGAAAGTCTACTATGGATATGATGTAGGAGGATGAATTGAAAAATCCTTAGCCTACTATAGAACTAAACAAAATTTCAATGACAAAATATTTTATTACTCAACATATTCTCCTCTTAATTGAATACATTTATTACAGCGAACCTGCAACGTCTCCAGACCTTTCAAAAAAATGTTTCTTCTTGCTCTGCAAACCAGTCCTCCACAGCTTTTATTACCTTCTCGTTGGAAGAAAATTTTGGATCTTTTAAACTTTTTTTCAGTTGAGGTAAGGGATGATAGTCGGACGGAGCCAAATCTGGTGAATGAGGGGGGTGTTCTAGTAATTCTAACCCTAAATCACGAATTTCTTGCATGGCAACATGAGATTTGTGTACTGGGGCGTTGTCCTGTGAATACAAAATACCTTTGGATAGCTTTCCGCGTCTTTTCTCTTAAATTTTTTCCCGTAGAGTGGTCAGTAATGTCGAATAGTAATCTCCAGTTATTGTTCTACCTTCATCCAAAAAATCAATCATGATTACTCCATGGCAATCCCAAAAAACTGAAGCAAGAACTTTTCCAGCAGATTTTTGGACACGAAACTTCTTAGGTCTTGGAGAACCAGAGTGTCGCCATTCCCTCGATTGTTGCTTTGTTTCTGGATCTTAGAAATATACCCAAGTCTCATCCATAGTAACAATTCGGTTTAAGAAGTCTACATCGTTTTCAAATCGAGCACAGATCGAACGCAATGCTCCTACCCTTGCACGCTTTTGGTCAACATTCAAACATTTGAGGATCCATTTTGCAGAAATTTTTCCCATGTCCAAATTGACGTGAACTATATGATGAACGCGTTCGTATGAAATCTTCAGTGGTTCAGATATCCGTTTTAGCCCAATTCGACGGTCTGATATCATGTCATGAACTGCATCGATATTGTCGGGGACTGACACAGAAACTGGCCTTCCCGATCGGTCATCATCTTCAATGCAACATTTACCTCTTTTGAAGCTTGCAGTCCAAATTTTCACGGTCGCACACGAAGGACATCAATCACCAAGGGTATTTAGCATATCTTCGTAAATCTGCTTACCTCTTAACCCTTTTAAATAAAGGTACTTGATGATGGCTCGTTACTCAAATTTTCGATTTTTACAATTTCGGTGGACACCTTTTTTTATAAATTTATTGCGTAAATCTGGTTTACTTTTTTGACGTCGAACTCTACACCGACACTTCTTATAAGTTATTGTTCGTTGATATGATATCGCAATATTTTGTTTATGCATGGAACTGGTCCAGGCTAACTAGATATCAATACATCCTCGTAAGTTCAATATCTAATGAAATCATATAAAACGCTAGCGATTTTTTACGAAAAGTTGCCCAACTTCTAATATCCAGGATCATGCACGATCGCTTTGTCTAATGCTGTATTTTTTTTGATAGCTGTCGAAATTGGTTTTCGTTGGATTCTTGAATGCGAATCTACCTATAAGTTGGATCGACTTGCAAAATGAATGAATGAGCACTCAGAACTTCTGACTTAACGTCAGTGCTATAGGTGAACCCATTTTTATTTTATTATTTATATTATATCTATGATTAAGAAGCATAAACATTTTTGGTCGTCGTGAAGCACCTTGTCGAACCGCAATACAGAAATTGGTGGAAAAATTTGAGATGTTGGGACAAGAAGAATAAACCCGTGCCCGTCGCTCAAGAACAGTCGAGAATATTGCTGCTGTAGCCGAAAGTGTTTAAAACAAACACAGGTGTTTCCATTCCTCGTCGTTCTTTGTAATAAGGCGTCCCTCAAACGTCATTACACCGTATTTTGCATAAAGATTTGGATCTTGGGGCTTATAAAGTTTAGTTAACACAAGAATTCAAGCCGGCCGATCATCAAAAACGTCGTGTCTTTGCTGGTTGGGCCCTTAAAATGCATGAAAATGATCCAGAATTCCATAAAAAATCATCTTGCGTGATGAGGGCCATTCCCACCTCGGTGGCTTCTTCAAAAAGCAAAATTATCTCATCTGGGGTTTGGAAAACCCAAGAGTTATTGTTGAAAAGCCTCTCAATCCTCAACGTGTGACGTGGTCCGGCGGGGTTATTGGACCTTGTTTTTCCAAGAATGAGGCTGAAGCAACAGAAACGGTGAATGGATTGCACTATAGAGATATTATTAATGATTTATTATGACCGGAATTGGATGGTATTGATCTGGACAACCCTCACATTCAACAAGACGGAATTACGTGCCACACAAGCAACGAAACCATTGATCTTTCACGGGAAAAGTTTCCGGATTGTGTTATCTCTCGAAGAGGTGATCACAATTGTCCACCTACATCTTGTGATTTAACACCTTGCGACTTCTTCCTTTGGGGCCATTTGAAAGAGAAGGTCTACGCCAAGAGCCCAGCGTCGATTCAAGACCTCAAAGATGGAATTCCTGAGGCTATCGAGGGCATAAGGCAGCCACTTTGCGATTTGGTTATGGAAAATTTCATGAAAAGGATATGGTCCTGTAGTCGTGGTCGTGGAGGTCATTTGGCTGATGTTATTTTGCATTATTAACGGCATAACGAAATAAACATCCAATCATTCATATAAAGAAGAGCGAAATAATATAAGAGTGCTTTTTCAGAGATTCGTATGTAGCTTCGTATGAATCTCTAGAAATTAAAAACTCACCAATCAAAATTCCCCAAAAAAAGTCTATTTCCTTCCAAAAAAAAAATATCGATCCACAATCACAGCACCAAAATATCATCCACAACCCTAAATATCCTCCTTCAAAACCACATCAACACCGCGAAAACCAAAGAAAGTACCGCGCTTTTTCTCTATCTTTACCTTCCTTTGCCGAAACTCGCGCGGATCGTGCTACGACGATGGTACCGGTGCTACCAGCGGGAGCAAGTCTTCAGCGGCGTTGAATTCAAAATTTCTGCATCTCCCACCGTTCCTCCAGCTGCTGGATGGGTTCAATTAATTCTACGTTTAAACTGTCGCGATCGCCGTAAAAGTTGTAATCGTTCCTTGAAACGATATGAACCGTTGCTGGGTACGTTTTAAGAAGAAGAGAGTGCTTTTTGAGTCACTGGGTACAATCCAGGGACGCATTATCGTCGGTTTCAGCTAATTTCTTGTTGGAAGCGCCAGTTTTGACCCGCATTGAGCTAGCGCAAACACTCAGGAGAAATCGATCCGAAACAAATCGGATATTATGCGCAAATTATGTGCAAATTTTGTGGGAACATCTACCACGAATTTTTATGTGCACTCATCTATAATTTTGTATCGAAAATCGGCTAGCTTGTTCGTTAATTCACAATACCTCATTCATTTATCATTCGATTTCGAAGGAAATACTACGAGAATTATGTGCAAATGAGGAGTGATTTATGTGCAGCGTCAGTTCTTCTGTACTCTTCAATACTTTTTCATTGAGAACTTTGGTAGCTTGTCTCAATATCTAACTGATTTGTCAATCGATTTATACTAACCAAACGCTCGAATAATGTGCATCAATTTTCTGCACAATAGATTCTAAATAAAATGAAAGCTTTTCGGAGGATCAAGTATGCCCCAATTTATCTTGTTTTTATTGACTCTACCCCTTTACATAATGTATATGTTCATGAGAATCAACGAATCTATCTATCAGATCAACTTGTCACTCGATTTCCATGAAACGAACGCTAAAATTATGTGCAAATCATGTGCAATTTATGAGCAGTCAGTTTATTTCGTTCACTCAACAAAAATTGAATATCTTATTAATTTCCAATTCGAAGTATGTGCAAATCATCTGCAATATATTTGCGGAGTCAGTTTATTTTGTGCACTCACCAATAAATAAAAGCTTATGAATTTATCAACTGATCTGGATTAAACAGCCATTGAAATTATGTGCAGAATCAATTTTGAATAACTGATTAGTCTCAAGAAAAAAGCGTTCCCGAGGACCAAATTTGCCTCAATTTCTTGTGTATTTATTGGCTTTGTCTCTTTACAAATTGTATATATTAATGAAAATAAACGAATCCATCTATCTATTTATAACTTACCACTAGATTACGATGAAACAAACTCTTAAATTATGTGCAAATCTTGTGCAATCTATGTGCATTCGGTTTATTTTGTTCACTCACCAATAATCGGAGGTAATATCCCAAGACTATGACAAATAGCCGACTATTATTTTCGACCTAATTCTATCGAGAGCGTTTTGTATTTCGACAATTTGATAAGACCATATGAACATTAATAATCTGAATAACTCCCGAGAGCTTTAGCTCGAGGGAGTTATTCTTTGATTATTAATGTTCATTTGGTCGAATTGAATTGTCGAAATACAAGTTGCTCGAGATGAATTAAAGAAAATAATAGTCGCTTTTTGTCAATGTCGAGTGATATTCAGGAAGATTATTTCATGAACACGCCCCGAACGCTCGAATCCGCGGGCTTTTGTATTTTAGACCGAGCGGTCGGGTCGGACTTATTTATAATTATTTTGCAAAAAAATTTCTATCCTAACCAAGTTTTGCACTCAGGACCCTCCGTACATTTTCAATTCTGAATGAATGTTATGCCAAATTTTGACACTTTTAAATAGCCGCTGATATTTCTTTGTTTACCTAAATAGTCGATAATATTGCATATCGCGTGACTGAATTCGTGACTTTTCATTGGCGGAGCCATGTGTGAATGAAATAATCAAATATATATTTTACTAACAATTCGGTTTTGATGAAAAAACGTTAGAATTATGTGCAAATCATGTGCAATGTTTGCGCAGAGTCAGTTCATCTTGTGCACTCACCAATAAATAATTATTCCATCAATTTATGACTCGATTTTGATTATACACACACTTAGATTTCATACGAATCATGAGCAGCGGTAAACATTAAATCTAAATAACTAATTCACCCAATTCTCCAAGAAAAAGCGTTTCTGAGGAGCAGGTTTTCCTCGATTTCTTTCATTTTTATCGACTCTGCCTCTTGACATAATGTATATGTTCATCAGAATAAACGAATTTATCACTTGATTTCGATGAAATGGACTCTAAAATTATGTGCAAATCCTGTGCAATTTATGTAAAGTCAGTTCATTTTGTGCGCTAATCAATAATTGAATATATGTTTGATTCCCAATTCGATTTTGATGAAAAAAGACTAGAATTATGTGCAAATCATGTGCAATCTATTTGCGGAGTAAGTTTATTTTGTGCACTCACCAATAAATAATTATCTCATCAATTTATCACTCGATTTTGATTATACTCAAATTTATATTTCATACAAATCATGAGCAGCGTCAATTTTTTGCAGAATAATTTCTAAATGACTAATTACCTCATTTTTCAAAAAGCGTTCCTGAGGAGAAAGTTTGCCTCAATTTCTTTTGTTTCTAGTGACTCTGTCTCTTTTCACAATGTTTATGTTCATCAGAATAAACGAATCTATCTATCTATTCAACTTATTACTCGATTTCGAACGCTAAAATTATGTGCAAATCCTTTACAATTTATGTGCAGTCTGTTTATTTTGTGCACTTGCCAATAATCTAAAGTCCAAATAATTCTCCATTCGATTCTGATGGAAAAAACGCTAGAATTTTTTGCAAATCCTGAGCAATTTTTGTGCAAAATCAGTTTATTTTGTGCACTCACCAATAAATTATTATATAACCAATTTATCACTCGATTTTGATTATACACACACTGGGATTGTATGCAAATTATGAGCAGCGTCAGTTTTTTGGCACAACTAATTCGGACAATTCTCAAGAAAAAAGCGTTTCCGAGGAGCAAGTTTGTGTCAATTTCTTCTATTTATATTGACCCTGTCTCTTTACATATTGCATATGTTGATAAGAATAAACGAATCTATCTATCTATTTAACTCATCACTATATTTCGATTAAATGAATGCCAATATTATGTGCAAATCATGTGCAATTTAAGTGTTGGCCGATTATTCTCTGCACTCAATTAATTCTCTATTCGATTCTTATCAAAAAAACGCTAGAATTATGTGCAATTTATTTGCAGAGGTAGTTAATTTTTTGAACTCTCCTATAAATGAATGAATTTATAACTCGATTTCGATTAAACAGACATTGATATATTACGTGCAGGGTCAATTTGGTTTGCACCAATAATTTCTCAATAAAAAACTGGATTACGAAGAAAAAACGCAGGCCTATCTCAGATTATGTACAAAAACTAGTGTCGAAGAATTGGGGGCAACTGACAACTGACAACTAGTTGGGGTGTTTAACCCGTAAAATACCTTTTCAAGGTATGTCCTTGAGGCTTCACAGAGAATCATAATATCCCAGTAAAAATAGGCGCTAATTTCAAAAATAGTTCTGACTGCATTCGAATATCAATATTCGAATAACAACACAATATTATCTAACTAAAGCATAAACTTGAACTCAATCAAATGGCTATGAATCTTGGAAGTTGACTCTCTGCAAAAACAACCTTGATCTCCAATTCATTTATTCAATCGTCTTATCAATATCCACTTCCAAATCAATCCGAATATATTGTCCCAAGTAGGGTCATTGCCGAAATTTAAATTCATTCTCAAGCTCGACACAACACTATTCGAAAGAATCTACGGAAATAGAAGAACGTTTTTGATTATGGACGCAAGGATAACTTTATGCAATCCTAATCATTATTCTATTCAAGATAGACCAGATGGTCCTTTTTTACAAACGGCCCCAACAATCTGCCAAACTCGTTTTCTCCAAAAGTATATGCCTTATTTCGGTACTCGTAGTAGTCGTCAACGATTTTAACGGTTCCTGTTGTTGGTATCTTGGAAATTTGGGTTTCTAATTCAGATTAGTTGGTTTTTTCAGGATTTTGCATAATTTCTAGGTTTTTAACAGTAAATTCGAGAAGCCAATGTTGTTGATTCTACCGACAAACTCTTGGACAGTCTATCTGATTCCTCCATTGAATAATATACCCTTTTAGTTGGACGAGGTTGATGAGGACCATTAATTGAAAATTAATTTGAATTAAGTGTCTATTAAAAACAATTTGCATACTGACATTCCTGATCCTCTTCACGTAATTTTCCGGGGAAAATGAACGCTTTTACAATGAGAAAGCGGTTGTAAACCGAAACATTAATAAAATAAAATAGGTTTTATTTTTTAAGGACTAACCATAAAAGCTCATCTTGATTTAATGTCATTTCTTGTGGAGAGAACAATTAAGGTCTCTTGATTTTATGCTCCACATGAAGAAAGTCCAATATACAGTGTAGTACCCTGGGTAATGGCAGAAGGAATTATTCCATTTCTTTTTTCCGTTTTCAAATCCATTTTAAATCCAGTGCATTTATTCTAGATGAAAATAATTCAAACGCATGAAATAACGCCTGGCACATATTAAAAAACCTGATTGGGGGTTGATGTGATGATGGTGTCAACGTGAAAAAATGTTCCATTCGATAACAAAATTGACGTGTTTTAGAGATTTTCCAAAATCTTGATTTTTCAAGTCTGTTTTCTTTTCAATGAGAGACCCAGAGAAAGGGGTTTCATATTTTTGTGGACGAAGAGAAGTGCCGAATAACAATTTCTCTTGAGCATCCTTGAAAACCGCTATGTGATCTTCTCTGAAATTCTTGAAGTTGAACAATTGTTTGAGCATCTGCTCGCTATCTGAAGTTCCGTTATAACAAATCGTTTGCATGTAGCTTGAACGAATATTGGCGTTTGATTGCAGGCATCTCAGGTGGAATGTAATCAGGCCCTAATATCGTGTTATGATTGCCAGTGGCGTAGCTAGGGTAAGAAATGCCACAATTTTCTAACTAGTATCCCTATTCGTTTGCAAGGTTCTGCTGAGCTTTTTCGAAATTGAAATTTCGTGCTTAGTTGGAGAATAACGTTAGATCCTCCCAAAATATATTTTTAATTGACAAATATGGTGTTTTAGGGGGTCATACCCCTTTGTCATTTTCCCCCCAAAACTTGTGATATTTAAAATCGCTCATATTTGGCGCAGAGGTATTTGGGACTATGTTGATCAACAATATATGAATAACTATTGGCGGCGATGAGAGGGACGGAAGTTACGACAGTTTGAAATTTCCGATTTTTCAAAAAATGCCATTTGACAGGTCAAAATCTAAACGGTGATAGTTAGGGCTTTGAAATATTTTTTATTGAATAGAGCGACCTCGAAAACCTTCATTTTGATACCAAAATCACCCATGTAGCCCCCATAGGTAATGGAATATTCCATTTTTTATTTTTCGATTTTTCATTTTCGAGTTCTGTTCACGAGCTCACACCACTCAAGGTAAGGGTGCTGTCGGTCCGCAAAATTGCTATTATTGAGGATTCGAATAGGAAGTACAACTTCCAGATTCAATGATAACCTTAGCTCCTCTTCAAATATATTTTTTATTGACAAATACGGTGTTTTTAGGGGGTCATACCCCTTTGTCATTTTTCACCCAAAAATTGAAATTTTTAAAATCGCTCATATTTGGCACAGAGGTATCTAGGACTATGCTGATCAACATAATATAAATAACTATTGACGGCGATGAGAGGGACGGAAGTAATAACAGTTTGAAATTTCCGATTTTTCAAAAAACGTCATTCGACAGGTCAAAATTTAAACGGTGATAGTTAGAGCTTTGAAATATTTTTAATTGAATAGAGTGACCTCGACAACCTACATTTTGATACCAAAATCACTAATGTAGCCCCCATAGGTAATGAAATATTCCACTTTTTATTTTTCGATTTTTCATTTTCGAGTTCTGTTCACGAGCTCACACCACTCAAGGTAAGGGTGCTGTCGGTCCGCAAAATTGCTATTATTGAAGATTCGAATAGAAAGTACAACTTCCAGATTCAATAATAACGTTAGATCCTCCCAAAATATATTTTTAATTGACAAAGATGGTGTTTTTAGGGAGTCATACCCCTTTGTCATTTTTCACCCAATAATTGAAATTTTTAAAATCGCTTATATTTGGCACAGAGGTACTTGGGACTATGCTGATCGACAATATATAAATAATTATTGGCGGCGATGAGAGGGACGGAAGTTATGACAGTTTCAAATTTACGATTTTCCAAAAAATGCCATTTGACAGGTCAAAATCTAAACGGTAATTGTAAGGGCTATGAAATATTTTTTTTTGAATGGAGCGACCTCGAAAACCTACATTTTGATACCAAAATCACCCATGTAGCCCCCATAGGTAATGAAATATTCCACTTTTTATTTTTCGATTTTTCATTTTCGAGTTCTGTTCACGAGCTCACACCACTCAAGGTAAGGGTGTTGTCGGTCCACAAAATTGCTATTATTGAAGATTCGCATAGGAAGTACAACTTCCAGATTCAATAATAAAGTTAGATCCTCCCTAAATATATTTTTTATTGACAAATATGGTGTTTTCAGGGGGTCATACCCCTTTGTCATTTTTCACCCAAAATTTGAGATTTTTCAAATCGCTCATATTCTGCACAGAGATACTTGGGGCTATGCTGATCAACATAATATAAATAACTATTGGCGGCGATGAGTGGGACGGATGTTATGACGATTTGAAATTTCCGATTTTTCAAAAAATGCCATTTGACAAGTCAGAATCTAAACGGTGATAGTTAGGGCTTTGAAATATTTTGTATTGAATGGCACGACCTCGAAAACCTACATTTTGATACCAAAATCACCCATGTAGCCCCCATAGATTATGAAATATCCCACTTTATATTTTTCGATTTTTCATTTTCGAGTTTTGTTCACGAGCTCACATCACTCAAGGTAAGGGTGCTGTCGTTCTGCAAAATGGATATTATTGAAGATTCGAATGGGAAGTACAACTTGAAAATTCGATAACAGGGTTAGATCCTCCCCAAATATATTTTTTATTGACAAATACCTATGGTGTTTTCAGGGGGTCATACCCCTTTGTCATTTTTCACCCAAAATTTGAGATTTTTCAAATCGCTAATATTCCGCACAGAGATACTTGGGGCTATGCTGATCAACATAATATAAATAACTATTGGCGGCGATGAGTGGGACGGAAGTTATGACGGTTTGAAATTTCGGATTTTTCAAAAAATGCCATTTGACAGGTGAAAATCTAAACGGTGGTAGTTAGGGCTTTGAAATATTTTTTATTGAATGGCACGACCTCAAAAACCTACGTTTTGATACCAAAATCACCCATGTAGCCCCCATAGTTTATGAAATATTCCACTTTATATTTTTCGATTTTTCATTTTCGAGTTTTGTTCACTAGCTCACATCCAGGGCCGGATTAACCAAGTGGGGGCCCTTAGGCAGAGCAATTTTCAGGGCCCCTTTCCAAGCATAATTAAATCTTCTTCAGCTTGGTATCGATGACATAAGAGTTCAATGCTAGGATAGCAGCTTGACTATCAGAATGGATCACTTTGTCACACCATTGATAGTTTCTTCCCAGGTATAGGTCGTGGTTTTGGAACCATCTGTATACCATTTAATCGTATTCACTTTGTATTTTGGGTATTGTATCCCTTTCCCCATTCTTCCTTTTCACACTGCATGGTGTTAAAGTTCTTCTCTTAAAACCTTTTCCCACTGCTAGAACTATATAAAATCATAGCAAATTATCGGTATTTTAATATTTCTTTTCTACCAGATTCAGCATCATGGATAATTCATTTGACAGCTTTTGCCAATTTTTTTCGACAGCTGTGGAAACAAAATTTTTCTTGTGTTCTTGAACACGAATCTTCCTACAAGGTGGATTTAGTTACAATGTTTATGAACTAGTGCTCAAAACTTCCTGGCAAGTCAGTGCTTCAGAAAGACTGTGATACCAAGGATAGATTTTTATAGATGATGTTTGAAGGTGGATGTTACTATTGTTACTATCGAACAAATCTAAGACGCTAAGACGCACTATCAATAATCGTGACTTGGAGGGAAGGAAACTCGTTAGTCTCACCTTTTCAGCTTTACGTGTCTATAAATAAAAAGTAAAACGGAAAAATGGGGAAACGCCAGAATTAGGTGCGGTTGATTGCCTCTTCCTGCCACAAAACAACCCTACGGCGCCATACGGTCCCGAAACAGTCTTGCTCCGTTGAAAATAACCTTCGAACCCATTCGCGAATGTAATGTAGGTTAGTAAAGTACATCTATTAACTGCGGATAGTTGTGGTGTTCGAGATATTTGGAGGTTAGAAATCGTTATTTTCTTAGTTTTAAAGCAAGTGAATTAACTAATAATCGTGAGAGGTGAGAATATTTTTGTATAGTGTTAGTTAAATATTCACCAACTTAATATTATATTGCGTCGAACTAGAAGTACAAGAACAGCAAACTGAGCAAACACGATTTGTTTACGCTTTGTATTCATATACATAGGCGGCGGTATGAGTGGATTGAATATAACTGGGAATTAGTTGGTTCATTTTATTGATTATTCATAATGTTGAATTCTCGACGGTAGGCAGGGAAATGAATCAGATAACTGTCAACTCCAACGTTTCGTGTATATATTTAGAATTTCTTAAGGCAGCAGAAGAAAATTAAAATGTTTTTTTAATAATTGTAACATAAATGAAATTTTTTTCCATTGGCCGCTTTATGCTGATGATTATCAGATCTCTGGAGCTGTAAAAAATAACAGTTTAATTTCATTCTTGTCAGTTCTTTGGCTTTTGAGAAAAAAATCAATAATAATAATACACTGCGTAAAAAAATTAACGCACATTATGAAAATCTCAAATTTATTGTTATTCTACAACTGAAGGTGTTCTCAATCATAATTATTTTTATCAGAATTATGCATGCATATGTTATCCACTTTCAACGTTTTTCTTCAATGCAGATGTTTTCTCCCAGCAGGAATAAAAAAAGATGATATTATCAGATTTTAAATGTATTGGCTCCATTCTAAAATCAGTTGTTCTCGATCAATTCTAGTGATCAATAGTTTTTCTTTCGTTTGATTTTCTACACTCGATCGCTATGCAACGCGAAACACGCAATTTGACCCAAGAGGAATGTGCCCAAGCGGTAGTTTTGCGAGAAGAAGGGTGGCCATACACAAGAATTGCAGAAAGGTTTGGAGTTTCCCATACAAGTGTGTCCAGAATGTTGCAGCGATTCAGGGAGACAGGTATGAATGTCCGAAAACCAGGACAGGGTAGACCACGGGTAACAACTGCCATTCAAGAACGTTACTTGAGAGTTTCTTCGTTGAGACAACGGTTTGCAACCGCTCGCCTCCTTCAAAATCAGCTTGAGCAAACTCATGAGGTGCAAATAAGCACTCAGACAATAAGAAACCGCCTCAGAGAATATGATTTAAGGCCTCGTGTCGCGGCAAGAGGCCCAGCTCTTACCCCAGCCCATCGAAAGGCGCTTTTGGATTTTGCGAGAGAGCATATCCATTGGGAAGAGGCCGATTGGGAAAGAGTTCTCTTCACAGATGAGTCTAGATTCTGCCTCTACCATTGTGATCGACGTTCCCTTGTATACAGACGTCCACATGAAAGATATGCTCAGTGCAGTTTCCTGAATACTACTGGTTTCGGGGGAGGATCGATTATGGTATGGGGTGGAATATCTTTGACTGCTCGCACAGACCTAGTGGTCGTTGATAATGGAGCTATGAATGCTGATAAGTATATAAGGAACATTCTTGAAGAGCATGTAGTGCCATTTGCCCCATACATTGGAGTACCTTGAAGAGGTTGAAGTCTCTCGAATGGAATGGCCAGCTTGAAGTCCAGATCTCAATCCGATTGAGCAGGTTTGGGACAACCTCAATAGAAGGCTGAGAAGTTCAGAAAATCATCCAGCTACTCGACTTAGGAATCCAACTCGGAGAAATCTGGGAAGGGTTAGATCAGAACATTTTGAGTATGAACCGTCGCACAGTGGGGCAGAATGCCTTGAAACCTGGCATTAAATCAAAAATTAAAAAGGCATATTTTCATACCGCCATTTGTCGAAGCGACAGATCACTACCGTAAGCGACAAAAAAGCACAATACTAACCCTTCCTGATCCTCACTGCGCTCCCGACAGCTCTTCTTTGTAGCCATTTTTTGGCCAAGTCGAGACGACTGCAAAATTTTTCCGTAATTGTTGTAGTTTTACAACGTCACTCTGTTAACAGATCACTATTGTTACGAGTTTTTTTGATGGCAGCTTCAAGTTCAGGTATGTGTAGATAATTTAAGAATTTTGGATGAATAAAAACTTACATAGAATAATAATTAATTCTTGTTGATGTTGTCTATGATTGAATCTTTAAATTTTTATCGTATTCCCAGAATCATGAAGGTTTTCAGTTATGTTCCAAGGCCGTCCAAAGTTTGATATTTACATTTCTGCGAAGCTTGATCCATGCTCATTTTAGAATCATGAAAATTTGTTGCCCATATTCTGCCTTTTCTCAGAAAAATCAATTTTAGACAGCGAGGTGGGCACTCATTGATAATCGATTATTTCTTTTAAATTTATTTCTCCTTTAGTAACGACTACGAGCGCAATGATTTTCAAAGGAAAAGAGCTCATAGATATAATGAGGAGTTGCGGAAACAGTTAAATTGAAAAAAATTTGATTATTTGAACGAAGAAATGAAAAAAAAAAACGTACGAAATGTAATGCAGAGCAGGAGAAGGAGCTTCTGAAAAAAAAATATATTTAAAGGCAGAGTATGAGTCTCATTACACAAAAGCACGAAGAATGGTTGTACCTTTCCAAAATTACGAAAAAGAATGACTGGAGAGGTCGAATTCGTTTCCTAGTATAACTGAGAAAAGGCTTGATCGTCCTGAAGTTACCTTTGATCGCTTAGAGAGATGAGAAAACAAAATGGTTTAAAACTAAAGAACTCAAGGATACGACTCACGTATCTATATTGACATAACAACAAAGATGAGTCTAAGGTCAGAAGGGTAAGTACATGCATCGAAAATTCTTCATAAAATAACTTCTACGTCTCCAAAACGGGCCACTAAATATAGAAATGCCTTTATATGCTCTAGACTCTAGAGTCTAGCTGCTTTGATAACAGCAAAGTTATCTCAACATCAATATGGAGCTGTGAGGGATAGTGCTCCTCAAATATTCCCTGCGTACAAGACTGTCCAAGCAGCAAAAAGCAGCAAAGAAGCTCTGCTATCCAAATAACGTCTTACAGAAACTATTGCCTGCGTCAAGGGCACATTTACGAGGGTGGGTGTACGGGGGGTAAATACCCCCGCCCCCCAATGATTATCGAAGACCTCAGAAAAAGGTGGTGCATATACAATATTTCATAAATTGTGTACCTGATTTAATGGTTTTCAATCGTTATTACCCTCACTCAAGATCGTTATTAATCTTCCCATGAAAAACAGCTATATACGCTAGCGTCCCACTACAGGATTTGAGAAGAAGACTTGGAGTCGTCAGAATATTCCAGTGTTTCCGATTTATCCGAATAATGAATCGAAATCATCATCCAAAAGATCTTTAATTGTGTTATGATGTGTGATTACATTAATTCCGATGTTAATAAATATTCGTAGGATCCAAAATGCCTTTTACCTTTACCAATTAACATATAAAAATAATAATATATTGTATTTTCAAACTAAACAAACACCTAAATATTTAATGCCAGGTTTCAAGGTATTCTGCCCCACTGTGCGTCGTTGCCGAGCTGTAATTAACGCAAGGGGTGGAAATACCAAGTATTAAATCACTTATCAGCATTTCTGTATTTTGAAAATTGTTCATTTCTCTTCTTTCACATAAGATTCGGTGAAATCCTGATTTTTTCTTTCATTTAATGTGTCTTGTTTCGTTCAAAACCTTCCCGAGAGAACATAAAAAATAAGTTATAAAGTCAATGTAGAGTTAACTTTCATTAAAATTGAGATTTTCAGAATGTGCTTTAATTTTTTTGCGCAGTGTATGTAATAATATTCAATGATTTGCAAGCGTTGTTCGTTTGTAAGATGATTCATGGCTAAATTATTGACCAAACTGAGGATGTTTGACACTTACACGAAACGTGCCTGAGCTGTCAAAATTAGTGTTGGCAAAAAGTAGAATCATACGTTTACAGTTCTAATTTTTGTTCTCGAAGAAAAAATACATAATTTTCAATAAGTCAAAGTCGCACAACTGCTCTCAATTATCCACATTTTCTACGCCATATCCACTAAATATGATCAAAATTGCACCGCGGTATAGAACCTAAGTTCTTGTTGACTGACAGTCAAATTTTCCAGATGCAGATCCACTACATCCCCTACCTATCCCTCATCTTCCTCTACATATCGAGTGGCGAGACCAAACACACCATCAAAGAGATATGCCATACAGAAAACTGGATGAAAGTGGACTTGAAGCGTATCCAAGATGAGAACGACATCAAGAGGTTGACTGCCGATAAATGCGCTGTCAATCTGGAAAACCTCCCTTCAGGAAGACTGACCAAAGTCCTTATGGATCTAATGCCTAGGCAGGCTTTGAAAGTGTTGAAAGTCTCCGGTAAATTGCTTGGGGTAGACGATGAAAGTTTATCTTCTTTGAGATCACTAAAGTATCTAAATCTATCTAGCGTTGACCTTGGAAATTCTGAAGACTTTGGAAGTGGTGAATGGACTAAAAATATTGAAGCTCTTGATTTGACTGGTGTTGGCTTAAGCAAGGTTACTTTCTTCAGGACAGATTCGGAAAAATTGAAAAAGCTTTATATGAACAAAAATAAACTTCAAACGGTGCCAAGTGAGCTTAAAGTTTTCGATAATTTACAAGAACTTTCAATGAAGGAAAATAACATCAAGAATTTCGATTTGAAATATACGATGATACATGTGGAATTTTTGGACCTTTCACATAATTCCATCTCCAATTTATCAGGACTCCACCATTTTCCCAATGTTGTTATTTTGAATCTCACCAGAAACTACATTGATGACATGAGTGAAGAATTCTTCCAAAAGGAAAGTAGTTATCTGGAGGAACTGTATCTTGACCACAATTTATTAGAATTTATACCCATAAGGACACTATTTAACTTCCATAACCTAAAAGTTTTATCCATGAAGGATAATAAACTCAGAAAATTGATTCCAACTAGTGACAATTACAGGTATACGAATCTGGAATATTTGGATTTGGGCGAAAATGTCCTGGACGACATCCCCTACAATTTCATGAAATGGTTCCCATCCTTGAAAACTCTAAAACTCAACAACAACAAACTTACCCATCTTAGAACCAGCACATTCGCTAATTTGAACAAGCTGGAACAATTGGACCTTTCCAGAAACGATATTGTTTACTTTAACGTGAGAAGATTGGTACCCTTGGAGTCATTGTCTATTTTGGACATCAGTCACAATAAAATTGAATCTTTCGATTATGCTTCCTTAGTCTTGCACAACCCAAGTTTGAAAACTGTAGGTTTTGATGGGAATTCTTTGTTCTGCGAGGTTCTAGTGGAAATGTTGAGTGTTTTTGATAACAATAACATCACTGTTGGAGAGGGTCACTGCAAGGATAAAGAGCATATACGAAGTATATGCTGTAAAGATTCAGATGGAAATTATACAAGTGTGGAATCAAGGCTTCAAGTGTTGCAACATTTAATTTTGAAGAATGGGATGGATCACACCCAAACATTAGAAAAAATGAATCAGGAATTGATTGAAATGCATAAAAAAGTTCATGAAAAATACTATGAACTTCAAAATAAGGACGTGTCAGTTACTAAAGCTGTCTTTTGGACTGCATTAGGTATCGTTATCGTTGCCTTAATTTTAATTCTAGTTTCTATAATAGCCACCTCTATTATGAGGAGTAAACAACAAAAACCAGTGCGTATCTGAGTAAGACTTATTCCAAAAATTATATAAATTCACTGTGACCATGAAATATGAATCTATTTTTTATATATGTATTCATTTTGATTTAAAAAAACTACAAATAAAAAAAAATCTGAGCTTCAAATTAAAATGATCCGCAAATTCATTAGTAAGCTGAAATATTCTTAAGAGCTTTCTATGTGATATTAGCTTTAGTTCATCTTCAACATTCTTCGACTGTAAGTTTGTATGAAACAGATAAAGTGTTTTATGTAGTAATAAAATTTTATTTTATTTGCGTCTAATTTCTGAAATATTTTGCAATTATTATGCAGAAAATAGTTGTTACGTAATGTGAGGATACAGAAGAACATGAAAAAGCTCATCAGGAAATATGGACATTCCTTTTGTTAGTAGATATTAAAAATTTAAATTCTTCATTTATCCTTCTCGTTTATTGTCCTATTGAATATCATGTGATTATAATTGAAATAATCCTTTTTCTGTTGGATTTCTGAATGGAATTTTTCGCTACAACAAGTTCATTTCATGCAAATCAAACTGATATAACGCTTTTAGTGTAGGTACATTTAAAGAGTAGCTGTATTTGTTCTAGGATTGATATAATCAAAGTGTAATATGTGCCCCAGATTTTATTTTCTTCATGGTCTACTTAGCACCTTCGGAGTTGCCAGAAATCTTGACGGTTTCAACAAACTGGAGTGATTTCAATTAGCTTCAAATCTGTGATTTATGATTCGATCAAAATGAATGATATTGTACAGGTTTTTTACTCATACGAGGATGTATTGATATCTAGTTAGCCTAGACCAGTTCCATGCATAAAGAAATATTGCGATACCATATCAACCAACAATTACTTATAAGAAGTATCAGTGTGGAGTTCGACGTCAAAAAAGTAAACCAGAGTTACGCAATAAATTAAAAAAAAGATGTCCACCGAAATTGTAAAATCGAAAAATTGGAGTATCGAGCCATCATCAAGTACCTGTATTTAAAAAGGTTAAGAGGTGAGCAGATTTACGAAAATATGCTTAATACCCTTGGTGATCAATGTCCTTCGTATGTGACCGTGAAAAATTGGACTGTAAGCTTCAAAAGAGGTAAATTTTCCATTGAAGATGATGACCGATCGGGAAGGCCAGTTTCTGTGTCAGTCCCCGAAAATATCGATGCAGTTCATGACATGATTTATCAGTCCATCGAATTGGGCTAAAACGGATATTTGAAGCACTGAAGATTTCAACGAACGCGTTCATCATATAGTTCACGTCAATTTGGACATGAGAAAAATTTCTGCAAAATGGATCCCCAAATGTTTGAATGTTGACCAAAAGCGTGCAAGGGTAGAAGCATCGCGTTCGATCTGTGCTCGATTCGAAAACGATGTAGACTTCTTAAATCGAATTGTTACTATGGATGAGACTTGGGTACATTTCTACGATCCAGAAACACAGCAACAATCGATGGAATGGCGACACTCTGGTTCTCCAAGACCTAAGAAGTTTCGTGTCTAAAAATGTGCTGGAAAAGTTCTTGCTTCAGTTTTTTGGGACTTCCATGGAGCAATCATGATTGATTTTTTGAATAAGGGTAGAACAATAACTGGAGATTACTATTCGACATTACTGACCACTCTACGGGAAAAAATTAGGCAGAAAAGACACGGAAAGCTATACAAAGGTATTTTGTTTTTACAGGACAACGCCCCAGTACACAAATCTCATATTGCCATGCAAAAAAAATCGTGATTTAGGGTTAGAATTACTAGAAAAGCCCCCTTATTCACCAGATTTGGCTCCGTCCAACTATCATCTCTTTCCTCAACCTAAAAAAAGTTTAAAAGGTCGTAAATTTTCTTCCTACGAGGAGTTAATAAAAGCTGTGGAGGACTGGTTTGCAGACCAAGAAGAAACATTTTTTTGAAAGGTCTAGAGACGTTGCAGGTTCGCTGTAATGAATGTATTCAATTAAGAGGAGAATATGCTGAGTAATAAAATATTTTGACATTGAAATTTTGTTTGGTTCTATAGTAGGCTAAGAATTATTCAATATGTTCTCGTAGCTTCCACATTTCTCTTGATATTCAACTTAATATCATATGCCGTGTCAATTTTCCGTGAAAAGCCACAAGATAATATAATTTCTTCTGTATAACTTCGAAAGTCTCAACTATTATCGAATAATATTCTAGAAGGTGAAGAAATAATGAAGAATTCGTCCTAGTTTATCGAGAAATGTTCACATTCAGTGATATGAGATCGATATAGTAGAACAGTTCCAAAAATAGCATCGTAATTTTCCCAGATCATATTTTTCATACTTATGATATCCACACATAACTCAGTCAGAACTGGGGATTGCTGAAAACCTGTGTAAGGATTTGCATCCATTAAAACTGAAATTCCGAGGCCGATTCATGTGTGGACTGAAATTTTATGCATATGCCATATGTTCCATGTTTTGCATAATTTTCTCTTGCAGGTTTGGATATACTGTCTCAAAATAAAACAACTAGTTTCGTCGTTAATTTTAGAAGTACGTTTTTACTGTTATGCATAATGAGTTTTAGGCAGCGTAATGCAATTGAAGATGATAATACCGATCATTTTTGAAATTTCGTATTGAAAATTGGGTCACTTACTTTTTTGGTGTTTCTGTGTTTGTAACAAAGTGAGTTGCATAATTTTCTACATACGATTTAACAGAAATCTAGAGAGTATCGAGAAAATATAAAAAAATATCTAAAAAAGACAACTTATTTTTTTAAACGAGAATAGAAAAATAACAATCGAATAAACGACGAGAAGATTCTTTAAAATTGAAGGGAGATTGAAATACACTGCGCAAAAAAATTAACGCACATTATGGAAATCTCAAATTTATTCTACAACTGAAGGTGTTCTCAATGATAATTATTTTCATCAGAATTATGCATGCATATGTTATCCACTTTGTTACAGTATAGATTATGGTCAGAGAATTTTATGAAAATTTGAAGAGAAAGCTAGTTGCAATGAATTTCATTTTCACTCATATAATATTAAAGTCAACCCTGTATGTTCGACACAGAATCGATTGATAAATTTAAATTATATTTACCATTCATAGAACATGTAAGGAAATATTGTTACGCATGTTCATAATTTTTTTTGCGACAATATGTTTCCAAGAACGAGCCCGATTCTTAATTCCTCTTTCTTTTGCGTTCTGAATTTGTTGAGAGAATTAACGAAATAGGAGTAAAACACGGCAAATTTTTGATTTCCTTAGATTGCTGGATAATTCCTTTTGTCAGGCAAATATTTTCGGCTCTGCCGGATAAGCCCTGTTATTTATTCGATAATTCAATTCGGTGATGAAATAAGTTTGTGAGACTGAGGATTTGTCTGCCATTAAAATCTTCATTTATATCGTCGATTCAAGAACATCACTTCGAGTCATCTTGCATCAAATTTAATACCATCGCTTCGGATATTGGACGAGCCATATTTTGAGATTTTTCGGGATTTCGCTTCCGACAAGAAATTCCCTTGCAGATTGCAACACGAGATTCCATCATCCCCTGGAGATCACATCGTCTGTCCAAACGAGCTTGCAGCAGCCCCTTCGTTCATTTAAAAAAACAAAAGATAAGTGAAATTGAAAAAAACAGCTATTTTCTGTAGATGTATTTCTTTTGTTGAAATTCACCTGGTTCACCTAATAATTGTGAAGTTGAATTCATTTTGAAGTTAAGGCCTGTTCTTATTAGAACAGAGAACTCACACCCTGACATTTGAGATTTGAAAGTTGGAAATATAGGAATTACAGTAATTCTTTCATATTTGAATTTTGTAGTATGTAAGCTTAGGTATCATTTATTTTCTTGCTTGTATTATTTCAATTTCTAATACCTGTAGAATTGTAGTTAACCTTGATGAAATTTGTGAAATAATAAAATTTGTAAAATTTGTACACTCATTTTGTTTTCTGAAAAAGGTTAGCCGGAAAACCGTATCAACTTTCAACGTTTTTCTTCAATACAGATGCTTTCTCCCAGCAGGAATAAAAAAAGATGATATTATCAGATTTTGAATGTATTGGCTCCATTCTAAAATCAGTTGTCCTCGATCAATTCTAGTGACCAATAGTTTTTCTTTCGTTTAATTTTCCACACTCGATCGCTATGCAACGCGAAACACGCAATTTGACCCAAGAGGAATGTGCCCAAGCGGTAGTTTTGCGAGAAGAAGGGTGGACATACACAAGAATTGCAGAAAGGTTTGGAGTTTCCCATACAAGTGTGTCCAGAATGTTGCAGCGATTCAGGGAGACAGGTATGAATGTCCGAAGACCAGGACAGGGTAGACCACGGGTAACAACTGCCATTCAAGAACGTTACTTGAGAGTTTCTTCGTTGAGACAACGGTTTGCAACCGCTCGCCCCTTTCAAAATCAGCTTGAGCAAACTCATGAGGTGCAAATTAGCACTCAGACAATAAGAAATCGCCTCAAAGAATATGATTTAAGGCCTCGTGTCGCGGCAAGAGGCCCAGCTCTTACTCCAGCCCATCGAAGGGCGCGTTTGGATTTTGCGAGAGAGCATATCCATTGGGAAGAGGCCGATTGGGAAAGAGTTCTCTTCACAGATGAGTCTAGATTCTGCCTCTACCATTGTGATCGACGTTCCCTTGTATACAGACGTCCTCATGAAAGATATGCTCAGTGCAATTTCCTGAATACTAGGGGAAAGGTGCCCGAGATGATCCCCTTAGGCAAGAATTGACGTTATACCTTAGTTTTTTCGAGTAGCGTGAAAATGAAAACGAAGACTCCTCCTAGAAGTATCCATCTTTGTATTGGCCTACACGAAATATTCAGTCGCAAAAGATTTTGTCAAATATTCTCGATTTTCCAAAACCGTACAAAAGGATCATCTTATACACCACGGTGTTTAAGATGATCCCTGCGGTATTGATAAGATGATCCCAGTAAGCTTCGCCGAAAATTTTCTTAATTTGAAATACAGTCACTAATCTTCCGGGGTTGTTGTACATCCATTTGTCCAGTGATTGATTATGAAAAACACTCAGAGGATACATCACACTGACATCCAATGGTTGGAGCTTGTGGGTGCAGTGTGGTGGCAAGCAAACAATGGTCACGTGATTTTGCCGGGCTTTCAGGATGACTTCTAAATTTCTTGTATGGTTCAGGTGACCATTTTAGATCACTGGATCCTCCTCCGAAGGTTTTGTATGATGCAAGAAAATCCTGGGTAAACACTTCCAGTTTCGTCCATCCTGATGAATTACACGCCCAAATAGACCTTGGTGGTGCACCATCCATGAGTTCAATTTTTATACGGATTCTTCTGAAGATAAACATCGGCCCTTAAGTGGTTATGGTTACTATGAACAATGTAGGATGATATTTACATGATCAATGTCAATGTGTTCTTAATTGTCAATTGGATCCTTGAGTATTCTATTCGTATTTTTGATAAAAGAACAGTTTTTGAAACTTGATTACATCATCAAATTCAATACTTAAAATAATTCGTAAACCCTCCAATTGTATACAGTGCTACTCAACTAATCACTAGACATTCCAGCCATTTGCAAGAATTAAGATTATCATCGACAAATAACACTTCAAGGAAAAGGAAATGGTTGTTGACCAACAAATTCTCGGCCAGTTAATGGCCAGTAAATTTTTTATCGCTTGCTGAGTTCTGATTTTGACATTGAAATTCTGGAGGATTTTTAAGAGAATCCAAAATGGCGGACAGTTAACTTGTACATTATATCGCGATTTTTCATTCATCAAACCCATTAATTTGCTTGCTCTTCTCTTGAATATTCTCCGATGTATATTGCATTAGTGAAAGCATCAAAAGAAACACGGCTCTGTAGTTTCCAATGAAATGGATCATACATTAATTCAGTCAGGAAAATACAGGGTGGTTCACTTTGTACTAACAGGACAATAACAGTCGATGGAAAAATAAATTTTGTGTTGAAAATTTCATATCAACATAGATCCATAAATGTTTTGTTCGGAGATACGGGGTGTTGAAGTTTATTCGTTTATTCCCAATAAATTATAATACACTGCGCAAAAAAATTAACGCACATTATGGAAATCTCAAATTTATTCTACAACTGAAGGTGTTCTCAATGACAATTATATTTATCAGAATTATGCATGCATATGTTATCCACTTTCAACGTTTTTCTTCAACATATATGTTTTCTCCCAGCAGGAATTATTAAAAGATGATATTATCAGATTTTGAATGTATTGGCTCCATTCTAAAATCAGTTGTTCTCGAACAATTCTAGTGATCAATAGTTTTTCTTTCGTTTGATTTTTTACACTCGATCGCTATGCAACGCGAAACACGCAATTTGACCCAAGAGGAATGTGCCCAAGCGGTAGTTTTGCGAGAAGAAGGGTGGACATACACAAGAATTGCAGAAAGGTTTGGAGTTTCCCCTACAAGAGTGTCCAGAATGTTGCACCGATTCAGGGAGACAGGTATGAATATCCGAAGACCAGGACAGGGTAGACCACGGGTAACAACTGCCATTCAAGAACGTTACTTGAGAGTTTCCTCGTTGAGACAACGGTTTGCAACCACTCGCCTCCTTCAAAACAAACTTGAGCAAACTCATGAGGTGCAAATTAGCACTCAGACAATAAGAAATCGCCTCAGAGAATATGATTTAAGGCCTCGTGTCGCGGCAAGAGGCCCAGCTCTTACCCCAGCCCATCGAAGGGCGCGTTTGGATTTTGCGAGAGAGCATATCCATTGGGAAGAGGCCGATTTGGAAAGAGTTCTCTTCACAGATGAGTCTAGATTCTGCCTCTACCATTATGATCGACGTTCCCTTGTATACAGACGTCCACATGAAAGATATGCTCAGTGCAATTTCCTGAATACTACTGGTTTCGGGGGCGGATCGATTATGGTATGGGGTGGAATATCTTTGACTGCTCGCACATACCTAGTTGTCGTTGATAATGGAGCTATGAATGCTGATAAGTATATAAGGAACATTCTTGAAGAGCATGTAGTGCCATTTGCCCCATACATTGGTGAAAATTTAATTTTTATGGACGATAATGTCAGACCCCATCGTGCGCGCATCGTTCAGGAGTACCTTGAAGAGGTTGAAGTCTCTCGAATGGAATGGCCAGCAAGAAGTCCAGATCTCAATCCGATTGAGCAGGTTTGGGACAACCTCAATAGAAGGCTGAGAGGTTCAGAAAATCATCCAGCTACTCTTAATGACTTAGGAATCCAACTCGGAGAAATCCGGGAAGGATTAGATCAGAACATTTTAAGATCACTCATTCTGAGTATGAACCGTCGTTGCCAAGCTGTAATTAACGCAACGCAAGGGGTGGAAATACCATGTATCAAATCACTTATCAGCATTTCAGTATTTTGAAAATTGTTCATTTCTCTTCTTTCACATAATATTCGGTGAAATCCTGAAATTTTCTTCCATTCAATGTGTTTTGTTTCGTTCAAAACCTTCCCGAGAGAACATAAAAAATAAGTTATAAAGTCAATGTAGAGTTAACTTTCATTAAAATTGAGATTTTCAGAATGTTCGTTAATTTTTTTGCGCAGTGTAGTTGGGGGATGAACTTCCATGATAGTCGAAAAATTACTTATACAATAAAATGAGTGTTTCATTCGATTGTGAAAATTCTGCAGGTTCAAAATGAAAGAGCTTGTGTAGTTTTTTCATATTTTTGAGTTGACGATATCCATATAATTTTCTGAAGAATCCTTTTTGGTTAGGTACTCACCAATGGAATGAACACATAAAAAAATCAAAGACCACTTCCTGACAATGTTAAAGATTCCAATATTCAAGTAGCACAAACAATAATTCCTCACAAAACGAGTCAAAATTTCCACCATCCATATATTTCACTAATTTTCACCATTTTCACTGTTCAGTTCGAAAAGAAACCGTAAACCGCTCGATAATTTCACCAGGAGTCGATATTTAGTGGATACCTTGTATTGTGCACACCTCGATGACCAAGACTAAGCACTGCCAGTGAAAGATTATTCTCATTCAGCTGAACTATACCGGAGTTACGCTTCGAAGTTCACCAGGTGTTCGAATTTTTCTTACAACTTTCATTGCGAAATAAATTCTAAACGTCTAATCCTAGAAGTTGCTCCGTTCACCAAGACATTTTTTCCTATTTTCCTGGAGAAAAAAAAAGGATATTGTCGAAAAGAACTGACATAAAGTCAATAGCTTTCAAGTCTCTAGGTTTATCCGTTCGCTCAAATCTGAAGTCTCAAGTCTTATGTGGTCTCAGTTCGAGATAAACTTCCAGTGGGTTCCAGGAATGTATCTATAGGCACTATAAAAATTTTAACGATGTACTTTAACGGTCAGTAAGAACACATATCGGTCGGAGTACCAGCTGAGTAGAATGGGAAGAAAATACGTAATATCTTGTACCGTATATTCCTTACAAGGGGATAAAATAGACGAGTGCTTCAGACCTAAACCAATTTCTGTTGAATCTTGTTTAGATGGTAATCTAAGAACCATGGTTCTATCAGCCAAAATATCTTGATCTGTTTTTAGTCATTTCAGCGATGAGAGTGACATTCGACAATGTTTTGAGCTAGTGGGCTTGAGTGAATCGTGAATTTTAAACGTAGTTTAGAGAATAAAGCATATTAACAAAAGCAGAGTCCGATATTTTCAAGGTTACTCAAAAATTCAGATATTGTTCGAAAATATTTGACAGGAGGAACCCAAATTTATCGAATGATGAAAATTCCATAAGAACATAAAGGTGCAGACACATTGTTGTCATGTCACGTGAGCTCACGCGAGGAAATGGGAAGATGCTTTGTTGAAGTATCGTTCCATTGTTATTAATGGTGTAGTTTCTACTTGTAAAATGTCAAAAAATGACAGCTTTGAGAGTGACATCTACCGAAAAAGCGGGCTATATTCGAATATTTGGCAGATTAACGATGATACATTGAAGTCATTCAACGAGTTACTAGCTGATCAGAACTGGTGCGAGATAATTGGAACATCCAACAATGCTAATGTCATGTGGAAGAGTTTCATCGATCATTACTCATCACTGTTTAGACAAAACTTTCCAGAAAAAATCATAAAAACTTGTGTCTCGAAAAAACCTTACACTTTCAATCCTGAAGTACAAATAATCAAAAACCAACTTGATATTCTATATGTCATCTCTAAAGTGGACTCACAACATATCAGCAAATATAACTATTTGAAAAAAAAATATGACGCTGCAATAAGATCCTCAAGAAAAGTATTTTACAGTAATAAAATCAAGACAGCAGAAAATAAACCAAAAATGACTTGGGATATTGTTAGGGACCTAACAGGTTGAAACAGAAAAAACAGTCAACATCCTGAGGGCAACTGTCAAGAACTAGTAGAGAAATTTAATCAACATTTCACCTACACAACAACCACATTGGCCTCCAGTCAGCCAACATCGCCTAGTCCAGGAAGAATACAACAACCAAACCTGGAAAAATCGTTTTTCATGTTTGAGGTGAAAGAATCAGAAATAATCAAGGCAGTTAAACAACTAAAAATAAAAAATCCTTCGGACATGACCAGATCCCCATGACAGTTATCAAGAGTAGTATTAACTATATTGTGAAACCGTTATGTCATGCAATTAACCTATCTTTTCAATCAGGAACTTTTCCTGACGATCTGAAAACTGCAATTGTGAAACCAGTCTTCAAAAAAGGTTCAAAGGAAGAATTAGGGAACTACAGGCCCATAAGTTTAATGACATCTTTTGCTAAAGTATTTGAAAAGATTCTGGCTAGTCGAATGATGAACTTCTTCCAAAAGTTCAATGTAATAACCCAATCTCAGCATGGCTTCATCAAAAACAGAAGCACAGAATCTGCCAAATACGAGATGACTAATAATATCATGAAGACACTAGAACGGGGGGAAGTACCCATTGGCATATTGATGGATCTATCAAAAGCATTTGATTCCATTGATCACAAAATACTTCTTGGAAAATTGGAACGATATGGAATTAGAGATAAGCAACTTGAGCTAATAAAGAATTACTTAGAGAACAGAAAGCAAAGAGTTATGTTAGCAGAGGAAGATCACGAGTACCTATCAGCTGAGCTCATACGAGATGTGGGTGTCCCCCAAGGGGGCATAATGGGTCCATTATTATTCGTAATTTACATCAACGATTTACCTACATACTTTTCTGCTGATACCTTCAATATCATAATGTATGCTGATGATACAAACGCTTTAATTCCATCTTCAAATGTGGCAATGGCAGTCGAAAACTTCAACACTTCAATGAACCAAATGAGTAAATGGTGTGCCGAAAATCACCTAGCCATTAATGCTTCCAAAACAGAATGCATTATATTCAGGACTGACAGAACCAATAGAACATACCCTCAAAGCATTAATTATAAAGAGAATGAAATAACCGTTAGCAACTCTGCCAAGTTTCTTGGCATACATATAGATCAACATCTCAAATACTTCCCGCATATTGAACAACTAAATAAGAAATTAAAGTCTACAGTATATACACTAAGGGTCCTACGAGATCAAGTAGAATTTTCTGTTCTGAAATCTGTATATTATGCCATGTTTCATTCAAGCCTGAGTTATGGAATTGTATCTTGGGGAAGTAGCTCAGACACACCTCAAATTTTCTATACCCAGAAGATGGCCATACGAACGATGCTAGGGATGGGTTTCAGAGATTCATGTAGAGGGCACTTTAGAGAGAACAGAATTGTCACCGTATATGGACAGTACATGTTCCTACATAAGAATAAAAATATTTTTCATGAATATCTGAACTTGAACAACACCAGAAGGATGCAACCTCTTATGTTTCCACCGCACTCACTATCCCTTACAGAAAAAGGAACAGAATACATGTGTATTAGACTATTCAATGTGTTACCTAAGAGAATACAATCGTTGGTGGATTCCAAATCGTTTAGAGGAGCAATCCTGGACTGCATTCTGCGAAGTGAGCCCTACAGCATTCAAGAGTTCCTGAACTTCATCAAAAATGAAGAATGATTATAGTGTATACAAATTAAACTAATCTGACCTGTTTTCCTATTCTCTGACATACCAAATGTAGCTGATGTGGAGAATAAATTTTATTTTGATTTGATTTGATTCAAAATAACATCTCTTATTGGAAAACCCTTTATCAGGAAAAGCAAATTCTGATTTTTTCAAGAATTTTCTCCAAGAATTCATATATTGTTCAAAAATATTTGATAGGAGGGACTCAGCTTTATTGAATGATGAATAATCTGTAAAAACATCATGGTCAGTGATATCAGTGAGATCATGTGACCTGTTATCCCATTGATTTGGATCCTTTTCGACCATTTGTCAACGTCGATTGGGCGATAAAACGCCCCAATAATAGTATATCATTTCATAAGGAGAAGAAGTGTCACTTTTCATGGCGAACTTGAGTTTACCCGCCTCACTACGTTCGGCGGGTAATTGAAGTGATCCTAAAAATCTCTTTTCAAATTGAGGAACCCTAAATGATCAAATGGATGGATCCGTTGAAAAGTTGACTAATTATCCAGCGCTCCATGACAATGAAAACCGTACGGGGCATTGTCATTTCGACTGACTGACAGGTCCTCGTAACGGTATGAAATATGAGATGAATAGAAATTAGTACAAGTTCGGCTACTGATTGAATAAATTAGCGCTATCTCATCCTCGAAGCATGAACTGCTGTTCCGAATGGAGGAGTAAGATCTCTTTTCATTTCAACTTCACGATTAGAGATATAATTGAATTGAGGTTGCTTCAAGCACCGAACAATATAGGTACAAGTATTGTATCATATCGAACGGAATTTGTTTTGGTCGACTGAAGATTTTCATACAGGGCCTTTCAGGAGAAAATAAATTAATATGTACCTATGTGGGATATACTACTGGTACAAATTTTGTAAATATTTTTTTGTACAACTGCCAAAAAGTGACACTTTTAATGACAACAAACAATGTTAAAATTGATTGTTTACGTGGAAGCGTGTTGAAAATATTTTTAACATTAGTGCTAAAAATATTATTAGCACTCCATTTTCTTATGATGAAATCAGATGAAAAAAAATCAGCAATTGCAAATTTTTATTATCAATATTCAACAATCATTACTTATGAACATTAATATTAATCGTAAAACTAGAACAATTACTAACATTAATGCCCTGTGACGTTAGGGAGCTTCGCAACACATTTTCAAAATCCTCAGCACCATCAGTACTTGTAGAAAAGTACAATATTGGATGATGATGATCCAAAATCTGTTGAGGTTGGGAGAATTTTTTCAGCAATGACATCTCTATATGCAATGGAATGATCAACATAGCCCTCGGCTACCGTCGTAGACTTCCATCGTTCCATCCACCATGTTTTTTCATATCCGTAATATTTGCTCCTGATTCTGCTAGCAATGAAGCGGAGGATCTTCGAAAACAGTGTCCTGTATATTGCTTTGGTTCTTGCAGTTTGAGGAATTCGGCAACAATAGGTGGAATTTTCCCAAATGTATTGATACCATCTGCATTTATTATTCATGTATTTCAGGAAAAAACGACGATGTTTGATGACAGAAGGGCGCAGTGCAAAGAACTTATGAAAATAGTCAACATACTTATCAATAATACTGAAAGAACGACTGACTTTCGTTTTTGTGTTTGGAAGTTGTAGGATAACCAATGATTTATTTGTTATTTCGATGTCTTCCACTGCCGACAGGTTCCAAATAATCAGAAAATAGTTGCAACCTTAACCATCAAGTATTTCTCATCTGGTGCCTCATTTATAATCTTTTCTACTTTTTGGGACGCTATCCTTCACTTTTCCGTTTTAAATATGCTATTACCTTAAAATATTTACTAACATCCACACCATTTTTAATAACGGCGCTTGACTTTATCAATGAAAATTTGCTCCACAAAGTTGATGAACTCCATATTTTCGATTTTTCTTCTAAGTATGCCAGGAAAACAGGTTCACTGAAGATCCCTTCTACATTTTTCAATTTACACTAGGCCAGGAAATTGTTATATGCAATATCGTACTGCTGAACAGTGAACAGATTTTTTAGGTAGGAGTTCCTGATTTGCTCTTCTTGCGGACTCTTCAATATCCACAGGAACAACCAAATCGTCACTTTTATTAATAATTGGACTCTCGACAAATATATTTAGCAGTTAAAAAAGCAAGACGAAAATTGGACTGGAACGAAATTCAAATGACAGCGTCTTTTCTCATTTGTTAGTAATCATAACGTTGGCAACGTTTGCCATTCACAACAACATTTTGATTATTTGAACATTAAAATGCATTTTGAAGTTTATTGTCATTGCAAATTCGCCCATTTCATTATCAAAATAGGGCAGTTGTACAAAAACATTGTATGGTATTTGTGAGTGATTTTATTTTGTTCGTGAAATTGTTCAATTCGCTCCGCTCATTTCACAAACTTTTTCAACTTTTTCACTCACAAAATAAAACGTCACTTTCAATCCTCATATCATAAATAACTATTTGTGAATCGTTACATATAAAAAATTTACTGAAAAAACTCAAAAACGTCGCCATTCAGACGTAGATGGGTCTAAAAGTGAAATCGATATGTACCGAGACAGTTCAACTTCATGAAATCTGAACATATAAGTGGACCGTTAATTACACAACACTTTCTCGGATCTTTTTAACACTCATGCATTAATTTCCTCTTCAGATTTATTATATGTTCTAAATCATATTCTTATTGATACAACGGTTGAGAGATTCACCAATTACATGGAATTTTCTGTTGAGGAGGTATATCAGAATTTTTTACCTTAACTTTACCCCTAAACGATGAGTCCTATGAGCGGAACTGGGACGAAATGTTAACCCCTTCCCAAAACAAAATCAATGGCAATACTTCTGGCAACTGGGTCAGAAGGATTGAATCATTCCGTTTGGTTTTATCGGATAACAACTATCTAGTGCCATCTGCATTGAAAGAATGCAGAAATTTGATTTTATTTAATGAGAAGCAGAGTTCTGAATGAACGAAGTGAATGTTGATCTATGGTCAGTATAGATGTCGACACAATTGATACAGCATGAAATTAATTCTGATTCCCTTCCAAGAAACTGGTATAGCCCTTTTGGTTTTTTCATTGATTCAATTTCTCCTTAAAAATTCTTATCTCTGGAGGTAAAGCATGTTTTGCGATAGTTTTTTCACCGAAATACGTGTCTTCTGATTCTTCACGAATGCCGGCACAGAAAAGACTCCAGAAAGTCGTCTGGGTTTTTTATAAAATATTCTTGGTTTTTTTTGTTCCATTTTTTTAAATTTATACCTCTGAAATGAAAGCCTCTTTCGCGATAATTTTTTCACCAGAATACGTGCCTTCGAATGCTTCACAAATGCCTACCTGAAAATTACTTCAGGAAGCCGTCTGGAGTTAAAAAAAATATTTTTGGTTTTCTTATTGATTCAATTTTTCTTTGAAAATTCATATCTCTGAAATGAAAGCATGTTTGGCGATAGCTTTTTCACCGAAATACGTGCCTTTGAATGCTTCACAAATGCCGACCTAACAGTGAATTCAGGAGGCCGTCTGAAAATGAGAAAAAAAATTGTTTTTTTCATTGTTTGAATTTTTCTTGAGAAATCCATATCCCCAAGGTGAAAGCGTGTTTCACGATAATGTTTTACCGGAATACTTGCCTTTGAATTCAAAAATGCTGCCCTGGAAATGACTACAAAAATTCTTCTGGATATTGATAATTTTTTTTTTATTTTGACTTTTCTTCAAAAATTCGTGTCTTCGAAATGAAATCCTTTTGCGCTATTATTTTTACACCGAAATACGTGCCTCTAAATGCTCCACAACTAGCGACCTGATAATGACTTCATCAGGAAGCCGTCTGGACTTTTGAAAAAATTATTTTCGGTTTTTTTTTATTTTTTCTTCAAAAATTCATATCTCCGAAATGAAAACCTGTTTCGCGATAGTTTTTTCACCGAAATATGTGCCTACGAATGCTTCACGAACAAGAATGCCCATTTTGCGATTGCACGGGCCTATGAATGCTTCACAAATACCAACTCAAAAATGATTTACGATATATGAACAGTTGCATTAAAAAAAATTATTGTGAAAAATTTGTTTGGAGTTTATTTTCTTACCAAGTCTAAATGCTCTATCAGCTCAACCATTTCTGATTTTCTGATCACTTTCAAGACAAACTCCACTAATTTATATATATTTTTATTATATACAAGAATATAACAATGGGTTACATGAATTGTAAAACCTTCAAAATGTACAAGTCGATAAAATTACAAGAAATTACGTATTATGACTTGATTCTCACGTTATTCTCAGTAAAATTTGTATTGCAGAAGTACATCAAGAACGTTAACAGTTCAAAAAAGTTCCTCAAAATGAAAAACAACTATCATGGCACTTGAGGAAATTTTATACATGTCACTTATCTGTTCATTCTTACGTAACCTTGAAGGGATGTTGTACAGTAAATCTTGAATTTCTTAATACTAATCGTAACACTATAAAGATGTAAAGAAGAAAATATATTGAGATTCAATAAGACATTTCATGGAAGGTTTTCAACGTTAATAAAACTAAAATATTTACAAATTCCTCATAACAAATACAAAATTGAGAATGAACAGGTGACAAAAAGGACAATATGGAACTACTTCTATGATCCTTCCGAAACAAATTCGATGTATACAAATTATAAAATAGAAGACCGATAGAACTGGAAAAAATAAAATTTTCAAATGACCATACACTTCACAAATGCATAGATTCAAATTTCTAATGAATGTCATCTGTGGCATTATGAATGCACTCATCTTTTTTTTTGTATTATCTTCATGATGTTTCGATTGAAAAAATATCAATTTGGTTTCTGACATCCTTGCACCATTCTCCTCATCTCTTGTAGCTCCTTCCATTCATTCCATTAATAGGAGGAGCTGTCATTATGACAGGAGCAGGTGGTATGTTCCTTGGCTCGTACATTCCTCTAGGTACTTCAGATCTTTCTATTTCGTCACCTGAAAGATCCAAATCCTGCACCATCTGCATTATTTCACGTTCCTTCTTTATATCTTCCCTGTCCTCAACCTGCAAACACAGATATTAGCAAATATTAGTTTTCTTCTTCTTCCTTGTTTAGGCTGTGAGCTAAAGAATCTAAAGATCTAGACCTCAAAGACCTTTCACCAGCTCGACTCAGCTTCTAGAAACGAATCAAAGGGGAAAATTAGTCAATGGAGTACCTACATCATGCACTCCATTCGGAATTGGTGTAGCAAACTTCAGATTGGCCAAGGACCCATAACTTCTACTCCTATGCTCCTGTCTGATAGAATACGAGAAAGCCCTCTCATTCAAATGCCCTTTTTTCTTGTAGATCCCAGTATTGAAAGGACTCTCATCTCCAAGAGCAGGATCGTCCAGTCCATTCATACTCTGCGCCAGTTTCTTGTTCATCTTCTGATTCTTATCCTTCTTCTTCGATTTGCTACTTTGAGATTCCATGGTTGCGTACTGCTGCATCAAGTAGGCTTCGTGAGGAAAGTTTACTGGTGGGTAGCCAGCTGCTGGAGACATGGTTCGGTTGCTTGGCATGTATATGGGTTCTTCTATATGTTTAGATTTCTTTTTGTTCCTTTGCAGGGTCGTTGGTATCATAACTGGAGCTACTGGAACTAAGGGAGGGGGCACAGGTCGTGCAGGTATTAACATCTTTCCTCTTGGTCTGTGCGAGAATGTGTTGCCGTACTGCTTGAGGTACTTGGGGTTTGGAAGGGTTCCAGGATGTGGCGCCATTATGTATATTGGTTGTTGGGGCATTGGAGGCCCTCTGGACGATTTCATCATGGTTCCTGAAAAATCAATATGTTTTTGAAAGGGTACAAGACTACAATTGGTGAAAAACAGAACTTTCATCAATGTCAGCTTGGTTTCTCTGACAGGGAACATTCGGTTTGAGTTTGGTGGAACTTTATTGGAAATTCTTCTGGTGATTGTTAGAGTAGAAGTTCGGCTTTACACAAAATATGTCTCAAGTGAGTGGGTGGTTGATTTCAGGAGTAGAGAAATGTTAAGATTTTGAGTTGCACTCACCAGCAATACTGCTTGCTTTCGCTGGACTGTGCATCTTCCCGTTCATCAGAGGATGGTAAAGATCCTCTCTAGAGCTGCTCAGACTCTTCTTCTTATCTTTCTTCTTCTTTTCCTTGATCGGTGGTGGTGGAACTGCCACAGGCTGTGAGATTTGTCTAGGTCTTGACGGCCTACTTATGGTGGATGTGTTATTATAAACATCGTATATGCCATCGATGTTGTCCTGAGATCCTCCCCAAACTTTGTGATTTTCATCGTCGTTGTATATACTCTCTTCGTCCTCTTGGTTTCCGTTTCCGATGGTGTTGATGGTCATCGTAGAACCAGAAGATGACCTGGTGGCCTTCCATTCCTGCAACTACATTGGATACATGTCATTGGTTTACAACATACCAATTCTCGATGATATTAAGGGGAAGTTCTGCCTTGAATAAACCTTATCCTTATCATTTTACCTTATCTCTGTTGCTGATCCCTTCTGAGGCCAGAGTTCCATAGATACTGCCAGCAGTGTCCACTTGTTTGGCGTAAGAAGAGTCTGCATACGCGTGGAAACAGCAACGTACCAAGGCGTTGGCAGCCACTTCCCTTTTACAGATGAAGGCATGACATTCTAGCACTTTGATTCCTGTGGTCCTCCTCAAGATGGCGGCGAATAGTGGGGGGTGAGAAGCGTTTGGCGTCCTGGCAAATGGCGAATCTAGTGGAAGGAATCTTGGGCTAGGGCTATGTAGGGTATTTTTTTCTGGGACTAGAACATATCTGGAAGAAAGATGAAGACTTTTATTTATGAAATTCAAACAAGATATAGATTTTGAGACAGAATTTCTCGTGCGAGGAAGGTAGTTGAGCATGGAGAAAATGAAATTACGAGTTTTGAAAAGAGAGAGGATAGTATCATCTGGACTAAATCCGTTTCTTCGTTCTGTCAATTTTTCTCATTCGGATTTGAAGTTGTTTTTCCTTCAATGGCGTATTTATTCAATCAAGAATGTGGTCTGGAGTCCGCCTTGAAATTACAAGAACCGCTAGAGCTAGGCACTTATAAGTCGTACCAAGAAGCAATGTTGTCAGACCAAATAGATGCTACTCCTGCTGATAGCAGAGGACAACAAGAAAACTACGAAAGTATGGCATATGAAAAATATCTGCTGATACTCTTGAGTTCCTTTATTGATAAGCTCGTATCTAATTGGTACGCTTGAGCTCTCATCGTTGAAAATATCTCATTATGCTTGTACGTTGAGACCAGTTCTTCATGTGTTCTTGAAGAATCTAGCCAGGTATTCGATATTCCTCATGAATTATTAATCGGAAAATGGTAGTCAAACGATGCAAGAAGACGTAAGTTACGACATTACTCGTAAGCAATCTCAAATCGATCGGAGCTATCTGATGATGTCATGGGCGTGAGTATCTTTCAACTGAGATATTCAGAATACGTATTGGTGTATTAAGAAACAGAACTCATCAATAGTTGCTTCAATGAGTCGACCAGAAGGAAAATCTATTTGTATTTTGACAGTGATTTCTAAGATTATTATCAATCAATTCCAAAATATACTGCTCCACAAGATTAAGGGATATCGTATTCAATCGTTTTCAAAAGTTTGTAATCTTCGAGAAAATCGCTGTGAAATCATTTAAAACTCAATAACAACTTGAATCGATCTAATAAAAATATGAGTATGAGACATTTCGTCAATCTGGTCGCCTTTTTTCTGAAGTTTGGTTCTTTGCATATGCTTCATAAATGTTCTTATTTTGAAATGAAGTCAGTTCATCAACGGCTTCGATTTGAAACGAGTTTTCTGAAAATGCCAAGACGTAAATTAACAAACGCTGAGGCTAATAGGGCTATCGGAATGCTAGAGGGTGGCCTAACTCAGGTTGCTGTAGCGGAAAGGCTCCTAGTCAGCCAAAGTGTGATATCTCGACTTTGGAATAGGTTCAGGGAGACCGGTTCCGTGTTGGAAAGACCAAGGCTTGGTGGGCGACGAAAAACAACACCTGCTCAGGATCGTTTCATCACCGTTTCGGCTAGAGGAAAGCCTACATCTATACATGTAGAACTACGGAATACTCTTCAAAATGCAGATGGGGTCCAACTTTCCATCGAAACTATCAGACGACGTTTGAGAGAGGTGAATCAAGGTTCTAGACGTCCATTAAGAGGAGTTCCATTAACACGTGACCATAAGCGTCAAAGACTGGAATGGGCAAGGAAACATATCAATTGGAACGATCAATGGCGTAGTGTCCTTTTCACTGATCAATCCAGATATGGACGATTTTCAGATTCTCGAAGAATAAGGGTATGGAGAATCCCACGCATACCCCGTAATCGTCGCTATGTCCAAGAAGTCCATCCATTCCGAGGAGGTAGTGGGAATATGACCGCCTTACATTATAGGGAGCATGTCATTGACAATGTTGTGCCAAATTTTCACGCTGCTATTGGTGAAACTTTTCAATTTCTAGACGATAACGCTAGACCGCACCGTGCAGCCATAGTTGAGAATGCACGCGAGGAGATTTGAATTGCATAGAATATGCATGGGATATGCTCCAAAGAAGATTAGATAATCATCAACCTACCCCAGAATCCTTAAATGATCTGAGAGAGCTTCTGCCCCGTTTATGGAACCAAATTCCTCAAGAAATGTTCAACAACGCGTGTAGTATGCAAAGAAGATGTCAAGCTGTTATTGATACCCGTGGAGGCAATACCTTGTATTGATAGTCTAAAAAGGCTTGAATTCTCTGGGAATAAAATTTCGTTATTTTACTCGATTTTTCTTAACCACCCTGTATACGCTGCAGACCTACAGGCTAAAATTAATTTGCAACTTGAAATAATATAAATACAAATTTTCATCACAAAAATTTCATTTTAGCTATATCTTTTTGCAATTTAAGTCAATATCCCTAACTCATGTGAAGCAGTTTATTTAGGGCCAACTATACTGCGTGCAGCTTACGGAAATAACTCGACTGCAACGTTGCCTAAGCGCCACTCAAGGCTATTTAAGGGCAACCTTTTTCAATGGGATTTGGGATCGGATTTAACCTCATAATTTCGGGAAATATTCATGGAATGCTTCTTAAATATTTTCTGGGAAAATCTTGATGAATTGGAGAATATGCCAGAATAAATAAGTATCAGTAAGCTACCAGGCAAAATCCTCATGATATAACTGAACAAAAGACATTAAATAATTGGACACACCCGAACGCATTTGTCCCAGCCACTCTGTGGTAATTGAAGAAAGGAAATAAATAATTTCATCTGGGTATTCTCATTACCCGTTGTGAGACTAAACACCATGCACTTTCTTGCTTGGACTCGGAAAGCCTTCAAGAGTAGACTATAATTACACAATCCGAACTGATTTCTTCAGGGTCAGAGACGTATTGACAGTATTCAAGCGAACCAGAAGTATGTGGCAGGAATATCCGATCGAGGTATAGTGAGGTGTGTCAAGATACAATGGAGACAAACGTAAAATTTACTTTCGTCTGTGAAAAATGAGGTGAAACAGATGAAAAATCAAGGGAAAAGTTCTTTATTGGTCCATTTTAGTGGTATTATTTTGAATAGCCCGCTATTTCGGTAGATGTCACTTTTGAAGCTGTAATTTTTTGACATTTGACAAGTAGAAATTACGCCATTAATAAAATGAAACGATGCACGCTTCGAAAACGCATTGAAGTTATTAAAATTCGCTATAAAAATGTTGCAAATTTGGGAGAGACGGTTCGTCAAACTCGAACATTTTTGGGTCGTCGTGATGCACCTCGTCGAACCGCAATACAGAAATTGGTGAAAAAATTTGAGCTGTTAGGTCAAGTTAGTGATGTGAAGAATAAAACCCGTGCACGTCGCTCAAGAACAGCCGAGAATATGACTGCTGTAGCCGAAAATATTGAAGAAAACCTAGGTTTGTCCATTCCTCGTCGTTCTTTGGAATTTGGCATTCCACAAACGTCATTGCAGCGTATTTTGCATAAATATTTGGGTCTCAAGGCTTATAAAGTGCAATTAACACAAGAACTCGAGCCGGACGATCATCAACAACGTCGTGTCTTTGCTGATTGGATCCTTGAAGTGCATGGAAATTATTCCATCGAAAAATCATCTTGATTTATGAGACCCATTTCCACCTAGGTGGCTTCGTCAAAAAGCAAAGTTTTCGCATCTGGGGCTCGGAAAACCCAAGAGTTATTGTTGTTATCCTCAACGTGTGACTGTTTGGTGCGGTTTATGGTCCGGCTGGGTCATTGGATCTTACCATTTCGACGATATGACTGAAGTCTTGCCGAGATAATTGTGGTATTGTTGAATCTATTTTGCGATGAGGAGATGCTTTAATAAGTTGAATAAATTGCTTCAGATGCACCCCTGTGCACAAGCAAATCGCTTGTAATGAGACACGCAATGAGACCAGCACAATCATTTCACACTGCCGTTTCTTATGTGTCTGTCTGTACATAAGAGGAAATGAAGAATAGGTTCAATTAAAACTGTAATTATATCGAAAACACTTCAATATTTCAAGTTATAGGTATTGTTCTAGGCGGAAGAAAATTGAAGATTTGATAGCTTATTTCCTACCATTTTTAAGTGAGTTAATTCAAGAGATGCGAAGAAGCTATGTTAGATCATAGTGAATCTTCAGTATTGATTAATAAGCATGAATTGGATAGAGAAAACTGGTACTAATACAAAAAATTGTTGTGCATTCACATTAATTTTAAAGGTTACAAACGAAAAGGAAATAATCCTTGAATAATTTTAAAAAGAAAAGTCCTATAACCATGAGACCGCAAACGTTTTGTTCTTGAGATAGAGGATGTTAAAGTTTAAATTTTTTTCAAGATTTGTTCTCATAGAATCTTCATTCCACAGGATATTCAACTGAGATTCAGCATAAATATTACAATTGAGAATTCACACCATGTGACATGCTGATTTCGAATGCAAGTCTACAGGATGATATTTTTTCAGTGTCCCCGGATTTCCTAAATAACTTTTTGTGGCGAGCCACTGCTAGTTTGAAAAACTGTAAAAAGAAGCTTTGTTTTTTTCTAAGCTTTATGGTCTCCTGAAGTTTGGTCGTTTCTGCTACCGTTTTCGAGAAAAAAAACTTGAACGATTTTCTCGACATCCTCAGAAACATAAAATTGGTTATAAAAAAAATAGTCAGTGTGAAAAAAAATCTCTGACTAATGTCCACTCGTCCACATGTTCTCATCATTTTCGTGCAATTACTTCATAGCACATCCCCCTCTCTAGTATCTCGAAAACTAAACGTTTGAAGACCCATCTTTATTTCATTTTTTTTCTTAAAATCCCCACTCTTCGTGTGTAATTCCAATTGAGGAACACCCTGTACAAAGAGCTTCTTCATTTGTTACTATATTAAATTATAATATTCATATTTTATACCTACTGTTGAGTGCAATAAGGGTTTTCATAATCTGACTTTTCATTTGCCTGCAAATTTGAGTACTTCAAATGAATTCAAGAGTTTTTCTCGATATAAGAAGTGTCAGTGTAGAGTTCGACGTCGAAAAAGTAAACCAGAGTTACGAAATAAATAAAAAAAAGTTGTCCACCGAAATTGTGAAAATCGAAGAATTGGGGTATCGAACCATCATCAAGTACCGGTATTCAAAAGGGTTAAGAGGTAAGCAGATTTACGAAGATATGCTTAATACCCTTGGTGATCAATTTCCTTCGTATGCGACCGTGAAAAATTGGACTGCAAGCTTCAAAATAGGTAAATTTTCCATTGAAGATGATGACCGATCGGGAAGGCCAGTTTCTGTGTCAGTCCCCGAAAATATCGATACAGTTCATGACATGATTTTATCAGACCGTCGAATTGGGCTGAAACGGATATCTGAAGCACTGAAGATTTCATACGAACGCGTTCATCATAAAGTTCACGTCAATTTGGGCATGAGAAAAATGTCTGCAAAATGGATCCCCAAATGTTTGAATGTTGACGAAAAGTGTGCAAGGGTAGAAGCATCGCGTTCGATCTGTGCTCGATTTGAAAACGATGTAGACTTCTTAAACCGAATTGTTACTATGGATGAGACTTGGGTACATTTCTACGATCCAGAAACAAGCAACAATCGATGGAATGGTGACACTTTGGTTCTCCAAGACCTAAGAAGTTCCGTGTCCAAAAATCTGCTTCAAAAGTTCTTGCTTCAGTTTTTTGGGATTGCCATGGAGTAATCATGATTGAATTTTTGGATAAGGGTAGAACAATAACTGGCGATTATTATTCGACATTACTGACCACTCTACGGGAAAAAATTAAAGAGAAAAGACGCGGAAAGCTATCCAAATGTGTTTTGTTTTTACGGGATAACGTCCCAGTATACACAAATCTCATGTTGCGATGCAAAAAATTCTTGATTTAGGGTTAGAATTACTTTAACACCCCCCTCATTCACCAGATTTGGCTCCGTCCGACTATCATCTCTTTCCCCAACTGAAATTTGAAAGGTCGTAAATTTTCTTCCAACGAGGAGGTTAAAAAAAGCTGTGGAGGACTGGTTTGCAGAGCAAGAAGAATTTTTTTTTTGAAAGGTCTAGAGACGTTGCAGGTTCGCTGTTATAAATGTATTCAATTAAGAGGAGAATATGTTGAGTAATAAAATATTTTGAGATTGAAATTTTGTTGGGTTCTATAGTAGGCTAAGAATTTTCCAATATATCCTCGTAGTATCTCCACTTTCAATAGCCATACTATTGGAAATGAATTAAAAAAAAGGAAGGGTTGACTTCTGTGCGGACCTCAAATTGGATTCCTCTCTAGGGCGCCAATTGTGTAACCCATGACCCTGGGACTGTGAATGCATAACGGAAGTATCAATATCAATACCAACATTCAAACGTAGAACTAAATATAGCCGATAAATTAAAAGCAAATATAACTGTTAAGCGGTTAACAGTACAAGACATCCTATATCTACACATGACTAAACAGACTGAAGAATGTATGTGGACTTTAAATTATTCCAAACGTATATGCGACATATCCAACCGAATGGAATGAATGAAAATGTCATACAATGCAGATTGTGAGCTTATCTACTATTGGTATTTACTACACTTCAAATAGTTGTACAGGAAATGGAAAAAGAACTGAATTAATTCCAGGTATCTCGTCTTCTATATCGAATTCTATCGTGGTTACAGCCGGCCGGGCGGACAGAAATCAATTTGGTGAAGAATTAGTCATTTCAAAGGCTGAAATTGGGCCCACAATGAATAAGTTCACGAAAAGTATTCATGTCAAGTAAATTATATTTTTAACATAATAACTGTGCGAACTCAAAATAAAGGCGTCTCCCCATTTTATGAGTCATAAATAACGCCTAACTCAACCTCACAATGAAGTGTTTTCTGAGAGAATTAGGTATTATTATGCATGTTCTCACAGGAAATGCCTGTTTCTATGGAAGGCATCATGTGAATGAGTAGGTCTTTGTGTTCCATACGGTGTCGATGTGAATATTCGAGAAGAAAAGATTCAGGTAAACCTCTTCAGACGAGGTTCACATACGGTTGAAAAATTGGTGACTGTCTCTTCTATTAGACTATTGCTTCTAGATCGATTAATATATTGATGAAAATATAATGAGAATCAAACGATTAGACAAGTGATTTGCTGTTCTATTTATTACTTTCAACACCTCTGGCATTCAATGGAACAAACAAGATTTATTTATGAGTCTTCACTTAGAAATTCTTTCAGGGCTACTGGTTGAAGAATGCAGTCCAAACTCATTTGCAGCCGACTGAATATTTCTGGAAATGTATGGAATGCATTGAAAAGTCGTATTTCCTAAGGTTATCTAGAATATTTTGCTGCTTACTCATGGACTGTGAATTTATTCTTCGACAAAGAAGATTATCATCAGCCAGCACAAGATTCTCACTCTACCACATAAATGATCAGATATTTATTCGATCATATAGATTATAGAGGAAGGTATTCCGATAATAATGGAGAATAACATCACCCAGTTTAGTTCTGATGATTTGGCTTTACTATTTATTATTGAAAGGTATGTCTCAATAATAAATAACAAAGCCAAATCATCAGAACTAAACTGGGTGATTGGACTACTACGGAATCAAAATGTAGTAAAAAGTTTTGCGACATTGTATCTGCTGTCACATTATAGCACTGAAAGCACGCAAGATCTATATTCCGCAAATTTACATTTTCTGAATGCACGTGATATTACGTCTGATATTTTGTGAAATGTCATTTCGACATACATTTGAAACCGATCTGGGTGCTCATTCAATAATTCTTGAATTAATTGATGGAATTCCCCCACTTCCTCTGTTCGTTGATTCATTTAGTAAATCGAATCCCTTCTATGAGAATCACCAGCAACTGTAAAAGCAGCTAAATTCTCCATATCTTCTTCCCATTTCCTCGCGTGAGCTCACGTGACGTGACAACAATGTGTCTGCACCTTTAGTCATTTCTGATGGCATTCTGTAGAAGAATATAACGTACAGGGTGGTCCCGAATTGGAGGTAAAAACGAAGAGGATTCCATGACTAACTTTAAGGAAGCCATCATCAACGCAGTTTAACACTCTATTTGTTGAAGTCTTTAAAAACGAACATTTATTTCACTCACCTCACTGCTGCACAGTAATGCAAACTCTCAATTGGAAAAAACCTAGTGACCGCTTTGTGATTCTCATCGACGTTTTCTAATAAAATTCCATTGCTCCAAACGCTCAACCAACTGTCTATTCCTTTGGCTCCAGTGGCACCTTGGTCTGGATAAAGTTCTTGTAGAGGTTCCTGGATGCCTTGAAGACCGTCTTTGGTTTGTTGTGGAACAGAGCTACCGAGGTACAGAACTCTGCATCTGCAGATTGGGGTGGTTTCAGACATTTTTGTCTTAGTTTTTTTTGTATTTTCTATGCTAACCAGAGTAGGGGGTACACATGGCGGTATTGGGGATCTGCAACAAAATGGAAAGGGATTACTTTCAATTTGAATACAGGGTGAGCTAATGAAAAGAAGCAATTCATTATTTTTATCGACCATAGTTAACAAGAATACAAGAATTTTTCCAATAACCAGAAATTTACAAAGCGTCAGAAATTTTTTATTATGTCAGTTTTTCGAAAACGATTCACTTCAGAGTAATGAACCGGAAGTGCCTTTTTTATGTAAAACACATTGGCGCATCAGAATTTGCTGGTAAATTCAGAGGGTAAAAACTTTTTGCGAATTCTATATCTCCGTCACTGGCACGTCTAATGAAACCGAGTGAAAAGCAAGAAAGTAGCTGTTATTGACAATGTGTGTACAGAAACTCAATTCTGTAATTCAAACGATTCCTGAGATGTTAGCAAAAAACTGAAAAAAAATATGAATTTTCGACACCCTGTATCTATGAAACGAAGACCCAGAGGAAAGAAATGGAAGAGAAAAAAAAATTAATTTCTATGAGAAATCTACAGTTGGCCGTTGAAATACCTATACACGAACATCCTGTATAATGATTCGCGAAATTTACTCAGGGCCAACTGCACCGCTTCGGTTCAGTGCAGCTCACAGAAATAATTCGACTGCAACGTTGCCAAAGCGACACTCAAGGCGATTTAATGGCAACTTTTTTTGAGGGAATAAGGACCGCTTAATGAGATTTGAGGGCATAGTTAATTATTTATCATACGAGGATATATTGAAAAATTCTTAGCCTACTATAGAACCAAATAAAATTTCAATGTCAAAATATTTTATTACTCAACATATTCTCCTCTTGATTGAATACATTTATTACAGCGAACCTGCAACGTCTCTAGATCTTTCAAAAAAAATTTATCTTCTTGCTCTGCAAACCAGTCCTCCACAGCTTTTATTACCTCTTCGAGTGGAAGAAAATTTACGACCTTTAGAACTTTTTTTCAGTTGAGGAAAGAGATGATAGTCAGACGGAGACAAATCTGGTGAATAAGGGGGTTGTTCTAGTAATTCTAACCCTAAATCACGAATTTTTTGCATGGCAACATGGATTTGTGTACTGGGGCGTTGTCCCGTAAAAACAAAATACCTTTGGATAGCTTTCCGCGTGTTTTCTCATAATTTTTTCTCGTAGAGTGGTCAGTAATGTCAAATAGTAATCTCCAGTTATTGTTCTACCCTGTTTCAAAAAATCAATCATGATTACTCCATGGCAATCCCAAAGAACTGAAGCAAGAACTTTTCCAGCAGATTTTTGGACACGAAACTTCTTAGGTCTTGGAGAACCAGAGTGTCGCCATTCCATCGATTGTTGCTTTGTTTCTGGATCGTAGAAATGTAGGTACCCAAGTCTCATCCATAGTTTGAGGAGTCTACATCGTTTTCAAATCGAGCACATATCGATCATGATGCTTCAACCTTTGCACGCTTTTGGTCAACATTCAAACATTTGGGGATCCATTTTGCAGAAATTTTCTCATGTCCAAATTGACGTGAACTATATGATGAACGCGTTCGTTAAAATCTCCAGTGCTTCAGATATCCGTTTCAGCCCAATTCGACGGTCTGATAAAATCATGTCATGAACTGCATCGATATTTTCGGGGACTGACACAGAAACTGGCCTTCCCGATCGGTCATCATCTTCAATGGACAATTTACCTCTTTTGAAGCTTTCAGTCCAATTTTTCACGGTCGCATACGAAGGACATTGATCACCAAGGGTATTAAGCACATCTTCGTAAATCTGCTTACCTCTTAACCCTTTTACATACAGTCACTTGATGATGGCTCGATACTCCAATTTTTAGATTTTCACAATTCCAGTGGACATCTTTTTTTTTATTTATTCATAACTCTGGTTTACTTTTTTGACGTCGAACTCTACACTGACACTTCTAATAAGTCATTGTTCGTTGATATGGTATCGCAATTTTTTGTTTATGCATGGAACTGGTCTAGGCTAACTAGATATCAATACATCCTCGTATTTATAATACTGTTTGTTCTTCTATTTATATATAAAATGATTTACTTCTATTATAATTATTATCAACTTCGTCCGGATTGTTGTGTCCGTAGGTTGAAGATGAAGAATCTCTTCCTCCAACTGAAAAAGAACCACAATTATTGTCCTTTCAAATGGTTGAACGAATCCTCGTTTAGTCGGAATAACGAGTTATAATTTCGTCATGAATGGAATGCGTCACCTCCAATATCAAATTTCCCACATTCCACTTCTTAGGCATCTTAACACAAGATACTCTCCATCACCGAGATTGATTTCCACCAAACAGGTGCTTCATTCACCGATCAAAAGTACCGCTATCTACGAATTGAGATGAACCAAAGAACCGATGATGAAGAAGCTGAGATATTCGGTCTTGGGTTTATTCGGTTTAACCAGTTAATGAAATAGATTAACACACTTTTTACTGGATAGCTTAGAGACATGTGAATATTCTTCAAGTCTTTAATCTGTATTCTTGATTAAGTTGAAGAAGTCATGGTGGATGCGTACAGTGTTCGATGGTCAACCGGTTGTTGAGTTTATTTCAGCAATCCTGGTATGGTCACACTTCCAAGTAACCTTACTGGGTGAAAAATAGTTTCAGTTCTGCATCCATAGTACCTAATTGTCCTACTTTTTCTTCGAAACTAATAGCAAATGCTGGATACCCTTAAATGATTTTGAGATTCAAGTATGTGGTATTTGTCAATATCATACAATCGTGAATCAACCATGAAGTGGTTAATATTTTTATTAATTTCACAATTGATTACACCTGATCAGATGACTTGGAACCAAACGTGATCTCACGAGATGAAATCAAGGATTTCTACGAAGAATTAGTTGCGTTTTCATTTACGCAACTGATATTACCTTACGCAATAAATATTGGTTTACCTTTTTCTGATATCAACAACCAATTCATTGTGTTTACAAATACACGATGCACATGAAGAATACTCGAGTACTCCAAGTCTAGAGATATGATGTAGTTATTTCCAAATAAAAAAATTAATTCTTGTCTTATAAAGCACAGCCTTCACTCAGATGGAAAAATCTATATATATAAAAGAAAGATTTTGGTTACACCATTTATAACTCGAGATCGGATGGACTGCTTGTTATGAAACTTCATATATATGAATTCGTCAACGATCTGGTTACTATAAAATACAATAAAACTTTGAAAAAGTCGATGAGAATTTTGCTTATACAGGAAATGCTTTTCCTCCTTTTGAGTGAGGCCACTAGGTGTCGCTACAGTTACAGTTACGTTACCGCTTATTCGTAGGTACTTTATTTGATATTCTCCCCGTTAGATGGCGATGTAAACAAATAGTGTGTACAGTGACTATATTCCCTCTATAGTCACTGTAATTTGTGTAATTTGAGTTGCCTACAACTCTGCGCTGTTGGGCCAAACCAAAATGTCTTAGCGTAGGAGTACAGATGTCTAAAATGATAAGATTTCGTTGAGATATGAGAAAAGTTTCGTTCTTACCACTTCAGATGGCGCTATTCACTCATTATGACTGATTATTAGTTATTTTTATAGTTTTATTCATTCAAAATAACGTAATCGTGAAGGTACTATATTTGACATTATCACCATTAGATGGCGATGGATTTGTTGAGGCTTTCGCGGCCATCGATTAATGTCATCTGTTCTTTTTTCGAGCATTTCGGTCGTCGTGGTTTGAAATGGTCGGAAAAATAACATATGACATCAATTACTGTGTAATTTGCATAAGACTTATTAGTACCATGAAAGGCTACTAACAGATCCAGAAGCGGGTGACATTCTATCGAAATGTCAAGTAAATCGGATTTTGGCGATCAGTTTCAATCGTGAGATGTCCATTCTCATCTTTTCTCATAATTTTTAAAATGTTTTTGAATTTCTGTTTGGGTAATAGATATATTTGCGGAAATAACTGAATCCAAAATTGCCATAAATAGTAATTGACATATTATTTTTGTGTATCTGTTCTGTGTGACAGCTCATATCCATGGAAACATTTGACAGTTCAAAAATCAGAGAACCAAGCCGTTGATCTTCGATCAACGGTGATTACGATTTGTGAAATCCACCGTAAGTATCATTTGGGCGGAACAAAGTTCGCCGGGTCAGCTAGTAGTGAAATAAATGGGTCTTAAAAGCACTTTTGGGCACTCATTCATCCACCTCTTAGATTGTTTGATCCTGATTCATTTTTCGAAAAAGTTGGTTTACATTTGAATTGGGTCCAATGAATATCATCGTCCTCAAGTAGAGAAGAACTAAAAAGTTCTAAGAGGCTCTGTGCTTGAGATGTTCATCGATGGCGTTCCCTTGAATCTAAAGGCGTCAGAGTGCCATTAGGAGGAAGAGGATTTTCGAGTTAACAGATACAGTCAAAAAGCTCACTAGGGGGTGAGTTCCTCACCCAGTTCAAGATGCTCTTCAGTGAATAAAATCCATGTAACTTATACTAACTGACAAAGAAACTGCAGCACCCAGAAAAGGAACTGTTTTGATTTTAATTTTTCTGTTGAAACATAGATAGTATAGCAAGAAGTAGATGATTAAAATTTGGAAAAAAAAAGAAGGGTTTACGATTTTTTTTAATGAATTCGTTTAAAATTTGTTTGTCCACCGCGATTATCTGTACACTCCCCAACACGTCTTGGCATTGATGCAATAAGATGGTCTATTTCATTTTGAGAGATACTGTCCCAAGCTACCTGTACTTCATGTCTCAGAGCCGCCAAAATCCGTAGGGGCTGGGGTAAATTTCAAAGCCTTCTGACCATGATGTCCCACCATGCTCTATGGGCGAAAGATCGGGGGATCTGGGCGGCCATGGCAAAAGATTCACATGGGTCGCTTAAAAAAACTGGCAACATGAGGTCGAGCATTATCTTGCTGAAATATTGGATTCTCGAGCCGGTTAAGGTAAGGGAGAACATATGGCTCCACTATTTTTTGAAGGTAATAAGCCATAAGCCAAAGATCCACTTTTCGCAAATCGGTCTCTAATGGCCATGAGTCGATCTTAAACTTCATTTGAGCCTCTTCGACGTCCGGTGCCTATACTCCATTCACTTTTATTTAATCACATAGGAGGTCATGGTTTCGTTTCCAGGAGTTGGTGCTCCTGATAAAAAGCACAGAACATATGATGAAAAGTCAGTGCGCGCACAGAAAATATCGTTAATGACAAAACGACGTTGCCAGTTTCTTTGATTACATCAAAGTAAAAGTATCAAAGATATTCCACGTTTTTGGTATTTAATCGATATTTGCAGGTGAGTTTTTCGTCGAATATCCAAGATCAACGTATGTTTATTGTTTTTAGCACCAGTTTGGAGCGTGAGGACGATTTTCAAGTCCAGGACGAATGTTTACATTTCGAGGTTGAAGAGGTTCACGGGAATTTCGTTGAAAAAACTGTTATTTGGACAGATATCGCAGTAGATGGATCGGATGGAGCCTCTAGAGGTGATATCTGAGCAGATTTGCAAAAGTTAGGTACCTCACTAATGAGGTGGAACTTAGACCTAATTCTTCTATAAGAAACGCCTTTCAAAGGTCGAGATGGTGAAAAATGTATTCTTTATATGTTGTTTGAACAAACGCAGCCGAGTTTTATATCCCAACATTGATTTTAAGAAAGTTATCAACAAAATAAAATTGACATTATTCTTGATTCTTGTAATTACCCATCAATTCATCTTATATCTTTGGGTTGATTTTTTTATGAATTTTTGATTAGAATCAACAATTGATGTCGTCAAGTCTTGAACTTTCAGTTCAAGAGGATAATAAACATTAACTTTTCACAAGCATGCATATGAAAATTATGTGAAAGCAATGCAATTTCCTTCCATGGCGAAAAATAATATATTTCAACAGTGATCTCTTGTACTTTTCATGCCAATATCTAGAAAAGGAATCCTTTCTATCAATTCATATAAACGTTAATTATTTTCGTCCATCGCATCTTTTCCATTTCCGAATAAATTCACATTCTGAGAAATACGCTAAGAATGTAGAAAGGGCAACATAATGTTGACTTGGAACATAAAAATATTTTGAAAAACGTCATAACTTCGATACAGAGTGAAATGTGTCAAATTTCCAAGGCCAGAGTTGTGATTTTATAATTGTGATGGAGTATACTCTTCTTCGATTTTTGGCATTATCGATTCTTTTTCCCACATTTAATCATTCACTTCCTGTTATACTTTCTAAGTTTAACGAAAAAAAAAAATCGAAATTCAAACAGCTGGTTGTTGAAGTTTCTTTATCTGCCAGTATATCACTTTGCTCCATATTTGTGATATGATCAATACGCTTTTGAAATACCAGAAGGAAAAGAACACTTGTTGATAAAAAATTTTCTTCTATGAATATTCACTGGAAAGATTCAACTCAACGCCGATGCCTTTCGCAATGAATTAATGATCAAACCAGGGCGTCTGCTACATTATTCACTCGAGAAAAACATGGATTATTCATCAGATATTCATAGTCTGTTCTGAATCGACTTCACCAAGTTCATTTCAATGCTAAGTAGATACAAGAGTTCAACCTCTAGGAAGGAGTGACTGACATTCTTTTGCAGAAATGTCGTGTCAGTCCCAATGAGCTTTGATTTGTAAATTATTTGATTATAGTAATTGTATATCGATAGACGTGTTTCATTCAGGGAAGAATTCGAAATGTAAATTGTTCTTTGTCGAGAGATAAAGTCTGTTTGGTCGCTTTTCAACTATCCATTATTGTTGTTGTATGAGATGGTCGGAATATCAAACCTTGCAATGAGAGTCACCTATCTACGGAACTGGCAAATTAAACCCCATTAAAAAAGCCCTTGAATCTATTCCATTTCCCCTACAAGAAAACTAATGGTTGTACCTTGTACCCCAGATGACCAGTTATATTGTGATATAATTTGGGCAGGTCACATAAATAACAAATAACTTTGTTACATATCTGTTTTGTAACGGCTGTGTTATTTATGAGGGTTTATAGGTAAGCAGATTTACGAAGATATGCTCAATACCCTTGGTGATCAATGTCCTTCGTATGCGACTGTGAAAAATTCGACTGCAAGCTTCAAAAGAGATAAATTTTCCATTGAAGATGATGACCGTTTGGGAAGGCCAGTTTCTGTGTCAGTGTCAAGAACGTTTACTTGAGAGTTTCTTCGTTGAGACAACGGTTTGCAACCGCTCGCCTCCTTCAAAATCAGTTCGAGCAAACTCATGAGGTGCAAATTAGCACTCAGACAATAAGAAATCGCCGCAGAGAATATGATTTAAGGCCTCGTGTCGCGGCAAGAGGCCCAGCTCTTACCCCAGCCCATCGAAGGGCGCGTTTGGATTTTGCGAGAGAGCATATCCATTGGGAAGAGGCCGATTCTATTCACAGATGAGTCTAGATTCTGCCTCTACCATTGTGATCGACGTTTCCTTGTATACAGACGTCCACATGAAAGATATGCTCAGTGCAATTTCCTGAATACTACTGGTTTCGGGGGAGGATCGATTATGGAATGGGGTGGAATATCTTTGACTGCTCGCACAGACCTAGTGATCGTTGATAATGGAGCTATGAATGCTGATAAGTATATAAGGAACATTCTTGAAGAGCATGTAGTGCCATTTGCCCCATACTTTGGTGAAAATTTCATTTTTATGGACGATAATGCCAGACTCCATCGTGCGCGCATCGTTCAGGAGTACCTTGAAGAGGTTGAAGTCTCTCGAATGGAATGGCCAGCAAGAAGTCCAGATCTCAATCCGATTGAGCAGGTTTGGGACAACCTCAATAGAAGACTGAGAAGTTCAGAAAATCATCCAGCTACTCTTAATGACTTAGGAATCCAACTCTGAGAAATCTGGGAAGGATTAGATCAGAACATTTTAAGATCACTCATTTCGGGTATGAACCGTCGTTGCCGAGCAGTAGTTAACGCAAGGGGTGGAAATACCAAGCATTAAATCACTTATCAGCATTTCAGTATTTCGAAAATTGTTTATTTCTCTTCTTTCACATAAGATTCGGTGAAATCCTGAATTTTTCTTCCATTTAATGTGTTTCGTTCAAAACCTTCCCGAGAGAACAAAAAAAATGAGTTATAAAGTCAAGGTAGAGTTGACTTTCATTCAAATTGAGATTTTCAGAATGTGCGTTAATTTTTTTGCGCAGTGTAGTTCACGTCAATTTGGTCATGAACAAAATTTCTGAAAAATGGATCCCCAAATGTTTTAATGTGGACCAAAAGCATGGAAGGGTAGAACCATCGCGTTCGATCTGTGCTCGATTTGGAAACGATGTAGACTTCTTAAACCGAATTTTTACTATGGATGAGACTTGGGTACATTTCTACGATCCAGAAACAAAGCAACAATCTATGGAATGGCGACTCTGGTTCTCCAAGACCTAAGAAGTTTCGTGTCCAAAAATCTGCTGGAAAAGTTCTTGCTTCAGTTTTTTGGGATTGCCATGGAGTAATCATGGTTGATTTTGTGGATAAGGGTAGAACAATAACTGGAGATTACTATTCGACATAACTGACCACTCTACGGGAAAAAGTTGAAGAGAAAAGACGCGAAAAGCTATCCAAAGATATTTTTTCACAGGACAACGCTCCAATACACAAATCTCGTGTTGCCTTGCAAAAAATTCGTGATTTAGGGTTAGAATTACTAGAACACCCCCCTTATTCACCAGATTTGGCTCCGTTCAACTATCATCTCTTTCCTCCAATGAATAAAAGTTTCAAAGCTCGTAAATTTTCTTCTAACGAGGAGGTAATAAAAGGACTGGTTTGCAGAGCAAGAAGGAACATTTTTTTGAAAGGTCTAGAGACGTTGCAGGTTCGCTGTAATAAATGTATTCAATTCAGAGTAGAATATGTTGAGTAATAAAATATTTTGACATTGAAATTTTGTTTGGTTCTGTAGTAGGCTAAGAATTTTTCAATATATCCTCGTACCTGTGATGGGTACAAATTTTGCCACATCATGCAACTGTGATATTTATGTTTTATTATGTCCATGTAACGAAGAAAGAACTATGTTCCATAGTTGTGATGTAACATTGTGAGAAGAAGGTGTTATAGTTGAGATAATAAATAAGTTTTTTACTGGTACTGTCTCGGCTGATGATTCCTTTCAATTTGCATGGAATCGAATTGCACATATCGGTAGATTGCATCCACTATTTTGTCCCAACTGAACAATCATGTTTATTGAGTTTGCCACATTACTGCATCAATTAAGTCTCACAGAGACCTATAAATTTACCTGATTCATCTTCATCGGTGCGAAATTCCGAACAAAACCACCATAAATCCAACAACCCATTTTCCTATACCGCTATTGCAATACACGTTGTTGTTGTTTTGCGAAATTTTTCATGGCGAATCTTTTTATCGATGGTTATTCAATTCGTCATTAGATGATGGTATTCTGCGTCTCAATGCACGGAAAATGACGTAATTCGTGAATTGTTGAGTAAAGCGAGTTAAAAATTCGATAACTGTTGCTAATGAGCTATTTTTACTTTCGTATGGGTGACTTTGGTGTTAAGTATATGCTGGAATTCTAGGTGTTTTCATGTGATATGGCGAAGTAATGAATAAATGAGTTTATAGACCATGTAAAATATCCTCAGGATGTTATACAATGCTCATTTTCGGTATTTGAATTGCTTCTTTAATTCGTTATACAATGCGAGCAAAAAAAAACATTCGTTATGTTGTTGATTATACAGTCCTGGTACAAATTACCGGAATTTGAAGGCCACATTTTTAATTATTTTATCTCTGAATACACCAACTTATCATGACCTAACTCACCCCCATAAAACGACAGCCATTTTGAAAGCTTTTACATACTTAACCTGCAATGTACTCAACCAAGTTTAGGCCAAATCTTCCAAGTGAAGTTTGACCCACTTCTATTTGTCCAAATTACTTGAATTCGGTAGGTTCCGGTGACCGTCCATCTTGAATTTTTTTCCTAGTTGAAAAAGAAAATGGCGCTTTAAGATGGCGGTCTAGTTTTGTGTTAATTGTCAGGTTTTCTTCTGAATTGGTATTTGGAGGGTTTTGGAGAAGACTCTTCGTGAATTCAAGATGGCAGACGAGTTAAATTTGGAAGGTTATCAGGCTAGGAGATTATGATTTTCTTGTCAATATTTCTAAAATCAAGATGGCGGAGAATGTTCTGGATATTAGGCCGAATCTATTGAAAACGAGTTTCTAACATAACAGATTATGAGTTTGATTGAAAAATCTGATTATGCTGTCAAAACCCATGAGATCAAGATGGCGACGTCAAGATAGCCGACGAGTAATGTGATTATAGTTCTACTTCATTCAAAGTTGGTGAGTGGGATCTTTCGGGGTTGAAGACAACGATTTCTTGGTCAAAATGGCAGCGTCAATATGATTCTATCGAAAATGGGTATATGGAGGTTTTTGAGGTAGGAGATTATCAGTGTCATTGAAGATTATGATTTTTTCCTCAAAACCATGCATTCAAGATGGCGACCTCAAAATGGCGAACAGATTTGTGATTATAGGCCAATTTCATAGAGAATTCATAGGTGAGGGTTTTCGAAGTACGAGACAATGATATTTTTGTCTAAACTCCTTAAATGGAGATGACAGTTTCAATATGGCGAACCAATTTTGGGATGGAAATTAGTATGTAGGGGTTTTGAGGTTGGATTTATGATTTTGATCAAAGATCATGAAAATTTTGTCACAATGCAAACCTTTATTCAAAATAACGGCTTCAATTTAATTCAAAATGGATAGCTTGGGTCGAAGGCTATGCGTTTGTTTTTCGAATTTGTAAAATCAAGATGGCTGACGAGTTTTGTGAGTATAAATTCATTATAACTGGAAATACGTATAATAAAACAGTTTTTGATTCGAAATAAGTTGACTCATTTTTCTTTAGGTGAAATTTCGACTAGTACCAATTGAAAAATCCACCGATCTGTCAGATATTATTTTCAATATGGCGGCTGCCTGTCACACCATAGATAAATCGTTAAAATTTACTCAGAAGGTAGAGCATTAATGTTATTTCTATGGATGACAGTAGTGTTTTGTGAATGAATTCCTTGTTTCTTTCGTCTATGATTAGACCTGTGGCCGCCATGTTGGAACCAAGTGAACTTGATGGACTAATTGCTGTTCAGTCAATCGAACAAGTGCATCTCCGAAAAATTGAGAAATAATCTTCTAACAAAACAAACTTTTACCATACTCCAATGAATATTTAAGAGTGAATTGTCTTTACTTCCTAGCAAAGACAACAAAGCCATTTCATGCTCAGTCTAGCCCGCTCAAGTACTCTAGACCGACAAATCCATTAAGCAAGGTCAAGTGACTCACCAAATCTGCACTTTTAAGAGTTCATGTGGTATCCTAGTTGTCTCGGTGAAGGCAAAGATTGATACAATTTCGCTCACTTTTATCATCGTAAAAATTTGAAAGGTTTCTCATTTTCGAAACAGTTGGGAACAATAGAGAGAGGGGAGTTGTTGTGAAATTGAGAACCAGCAGATTGACACCATCAATTAAGTACGGATTTTTTATGAGTCAAGCTTTATAATACATTCGTTTATGTCAAATTTCCGATTATATTGGTTGTTGCCTATTGTTTCGAAAGGTATATGGCCTTAATTTTTCTTATCATTAATTATTAATTGTCGTTGAAAATGAGAGAGAGTTTTGATGGTTACATTCTTGAATATTGCCATTTTTTTTCAATTACAGATATCTTGCTTTATTTTATTGGCTTTGCTGTCTTTCTGTTGATGACATTAGGTGGGACAATTGTAAAAGTGAAAAGATAATTTTTAATTGGGAATTGGCAGATTTAATGGTAATGGGTACTAATTTTTGATGATTTCACTATTTTATATTGAATCTTTTGTATTATCCAACTTTGATTATTTTGGAAATTGTCTGATCGAAGTTGAGAATGGCTGGGTTGTTATTTTTACAGCTCATTTTCATTATAGTTCTATAATATAGTTTCTCTATTTCAGTATCGTAATGTGTTCATTACAGTACTAAAAACAGTGCTGTAATGAATTCATTACAGCATCGTTTTCAGTAACATTTTTCGTTTTGTGGTTGCCAGCAATGACTTCCGATCCTTTTAAATTTCAGCAGACGTCAATTTGGAAATGTCAATTTTCTTACTTCCTAACATTCACACCAACTGCCAAGATACAATATGAAAGTCACTAGGACCTATAATTTGATTTTTTTCATTGAATTTCACAAAATTTGAGTGAAATAGAGAAAATATCGTCTAATACTCGTTGCAGAATGCAATTCCAATACTCATGCGTTCGAAAATGAGCGACGAAGGAGCATTCGTATCGGAATAGGAGCCCATTCTGCAACTAGTTTTAGAATATACTATGGCAGTGCTTCAGTAAAAATTCGTATTCATTCGGGGAAAATAGTTAAGGAAGTGTCCACAGTATCTGCCATATGAGTCATTTCCACATGATTTTCGATTTCAAGGTGGTCAAAGCCAGTGGCGGCTCGTCGTCCTTTGGATTATGAAGGTTCCAATCAAAATCAAATTCCAGATGCTGATGATTAAATTTCTTTTCGCAAAATCTACAATTCGAGCGGAATACTAAAGGACTGTGACCTCACATGGTGCTTGTTCCATCCTATCTGCATATTTCCGTTCTTGAGCGAATATCATAAGCGATATGGACTTAGGTACACGAGACAGAGTTATCTGTACATCTCACATCCTGAGCTAACTGTTCTCACTCTACCATCACGTAATTTATTACATATCTCAATCTACTATCGCTCTTGATGCAGAAGATACCACAGAAGCGGTACCTCATTTCATAAGGCTACTGTAGTTGGTTGGATTTAGAATTCACAAAACTGGAAGTTTTGGTGGACAATGGTAGTTACAGTTCTTATTTTTTTGCAACAATGAGAACAACGCAATTTGTTGATCTTTGAAGGTTAGAAGTCGAAAAGAAAAATACCAAAGGTCGAATAACAGTTTCAACTTTGTACCAATTCATTGAGATTCATCTTCAAAAAATTCTTTCTACGTAATAGACACAATTTTATTTTTAGTTGTGTGATAGATAATGAGATACTGTCATAATTGAAGATTTTTCTGGAATAATGGCATCATTTATTGGAATCATAATAAAGAATAAATAAGTGAAACAGAACAGAATAAAGGAATAAAATGAAATTAATAAAATAATTCTGATTCAATTGTTGAACAGCTCCTTAAAAAGTCCAAATCCAATTTTCTTCCAATAAGAGGTGTTATTTTGAATAGCCCGCTATTTCGGTAGATGTCACTTTTGAAACTGTCATTTTTTGACATTTGACAAATAGAAACTACGACATTAATGAAAATGGAGCGATACACGCTTCAACAACGCATTAACATGAAAATTCACTATAAAAATGGTGAAAATTTGGCAGAGACGGTTCGTAAAACATTTTTGGGTCATCGTGAAGCACCTTGTTGAACCGCAATACAGAAATTAGTGAAAAAAATTGAGTTGTTAGGACCAGTTACTGGTGTGAAGAATAAAAAAACCTGTGCATGTCACTCAAGAACAGCCGAGAATATTGCTGCTGTAGCCGACAAACCCAGATTTGTCCATTCCTCGTCGTTTTTTGGAATTAGGCATTCCACAAAAAATATTTGGGTCTAAAGGCTCATAAAGTTTGGTTAACACAAGAACTCGAGCCGGCAAAACATCAACAACGTCGTGACTTTGCTGATTGGATCCTTCAAATGCAGGAAAATGATCCGGAATTACATCGAAAAATCATCTTGAGTGATTAGGGCCATTTCCACCTCAAAGGCTTCGTCAACAAGCAAAATTGTCGCATCTTGGGCTCGGAAAACACAAGAGTTATTGCTGAAAAGCTTCTTTATCCTCAACGTGTGACTGATTGGTGCGGTTTATGGTCCGGACAGGTAATTCAACCTTACTTTTTCGAAAATGAGGCTGGAGCAACAGTTACGGTGAATTGATTGCGCTATCGAGAAATGATTAATGATTTTTCATGGCCGGAATTGGATGGTATTGATCGGGACAACGTTAACATCCAACCAGACGGCGCTACGTGCCACACAAGCAACGAAACCATTGATCTTTTACGGGAAAAGTTATCTCTCGAAGAGGTGATTGCTTTGGTGCCATTTGTAAGTGATCTAATGAAAAAACATCAAGCAACCCTATAAATTACGATTAATAAAAAATTGTCCATCTTCAATAAGATTTGAATTTTTGAATGAGCTGTTTAAACATTGAATCAGATTGAGAGTTATTATCAGGTTGTCAGAAGTACCTACTCCTTTTTGTTTTTATTGCTTAATATTTATTATTATTTCATTGAATGTCATTTTATCTCATTGCCTGTCTTTAAAATTGTTTGAAACTGTGCTATTTATATTCCAGAACAATATTTGACTGGCATATTTTGGGAAGTACTTAATATCCTTATTTCTAAGGATAGAAGAAAACTAAAGAATCTCAACAGTATTCAGATTAAACACTTATTGAACCGCTATGTTGTTACCTTTTTGGGACGCCCATTCAAAGAGATGCAAACCAATGAATTAGGAAAACTTGCAAAAATACTGGGAAGAATGTAAATCAACAGAAACATACTCACAGTCATCCGAAAACCTACAAATACATCTAAATTCTTAAAAAAAAACTCGTTTTTCCTCACGAAGTAAGGATCTGAAAGTGCTCACATGACATCTTCATATAAAATATTCAGGTTACAAGCACACTTGGCCCAAGAGTACAAGTAAGCAATTTTTGTGGAACAACTTTATTTCTATCATTTTCTTTTCGAAACTCACCAGCTAAAGACCATTTTCCACCGGAATCCAACGAAAAACAACGCGAATAGTTGGAATTTGACCAAGAAACACACCTAAATTCCAAAGAACACCAGTCGGAGTCACAATTACACAACAAGTTCCCAAAGAACCGTTTCCAACACTATCACAAAGGTCTCCTCACGCGAACTAAGAAGAAAATATGTACAGGTACTTTTCGCAGGGATGTTCGGACACTAATCTTAGGGGTTATTGTTGAGAAGGTCTTGAATTGTTGAAAAAGGAAGTTCGACGGTGACTTCAACGCTGGGTCATCCACGTAGCTTGACGTTCGGGCTACTTGCAGGTAGAACAGGTAAGTTAGAGAATGTGACGCGGAGGGGGGGAAGAACAAGGTACTTGAGCATGGAGGTAGTATCGCTAGAAACTACGTAGATGATAGGTATGGTTTCAGTGTTGTGGAATTATTTTCGGAAAACCTGCGTTTTTTCTACGAGATGAAAAGTTAGATTTAATTTGCCTATAATTCGTTAGGAATGATGAATTTCGGCCAGATCAAGGCCATAAAAACATTAACACTGCGCAAAAAAATTAACGCAAATTCTGAAAATCTCAATTTTAATGGAAGTTAACTCTACATTGACTTTATAACTTATTTTTAATGTTCTCTCGGGGAGGTTTTGAACGAAACAAGACACATTAAATGGAAGAAAAATTCAGGATTCCACCGAATCTTATCTGAAAGAAGAGAAATGAACAATTTTCAAAGTACTGAAATGCTGATAAGTGATTTAATACTTGGTATTTCCACCCCTTGCGTTAATTACAGCTCGGCAAGGACGGTTCATACTCAAAATGAGTGATCTTAAAATGTTCTGATCTAATCCTTCCCAGATTTCTCCGAGTTGGATTCCTAAGTCATTAAGAGTAGCTGGATGATTTTCTGAACTTCTCAGCCTTCTATTGAGGTTGTCCCAAACCTGTTCAATCGGATTGAGATCTGGACTTCTTGCTGGCCATTCCATTCGAGAGACTTCAACCTCTTCAAGGTACTCCTGAACGATGCGCGCACGATGGGATCTGGCATTATCGTCCATAAAAATGAAATTTTCACCAATGTATGGGGCAAATGGCACCACATGCTCTTCAAGAATGTTCCTTATATACTTATCATCATTCATAGCTCCATTATCAACGACCACTAGGTCTGTGCGAGCAGTCAAAGATATTCCACCCCATACCATAATCGATCCTCCCCCGAAACCAGTAGTATTCAGGAAATTGCACTGAGCATATCTTTCATGTGGACGTCTTTATACAAGGGAACGTCGATCACAATGGTAGAGGCAGAATCTAGACTCATCTGTGAAGAGAACTCTTTCCCAATCGGCCTCTTCCCAATGGATATGCTCTCTCGCAAAATCCAAACGCGCCCTTCGATGGGCTGGGGTAAGAGCTGGGCCTCTTGCCGCGACACAAGGCCTTAAATCATATTCTCTGAGGCGATTTCTTATTGTCTGAGTGCTAATTTGCACCTCATGAGTTTGCTCAAGCTGATTTTGAAGGAGGCGAGCGGTTGCAAACCGTTGTCTCAACGGAGAAACTCTCAAGTAACGTTCTTGAATGGCAGTTGTTACCCGTGGTCTACCCTGTCCTGGTCTTCGGACATTCATACCTGTCTCCCTGAATCGCTGCAACATTCTGGACACACTTGTATGGGAAACTCCAAACCTTTCTGCAATTCTTGTGTATGTCCACCCTTCTTCTCGCAAAACTACCGCTTGGGCACATTCCTCTTGGGTCAAATTGCGTGTTTCGCGTTGCATAACGATGGAGTGTAGAAAATCAAACGAAAGAAAAACTATTGATCACTAGAATTGATCGAGATCAACTGATTTTAGAATGGAGTCAATACATTCAAAATCTGATAATATCATCTTTTTTTATTCCTGCTGGAAGAAAACATCTGTATTGAAGAAATACGTTGAAAGTGGATAACATATGCATGCATAATTCGGATAAAAATAATTATCATTGAGAACACCTTCAGTTGTAGAATAAATTTGAGATTTCCATAATGTGCGTTAATTTTTTTGCGCAGTGTATTTCTATTAACGTTTGAAATTACTTAAAGAAGATTGCTCGAATTTTTGTCTAAGAATCATATTCTCAATAAAAATCCTTTCGGATTTTTGTTGAAGTGGATAGAAAACGCCTTATTTAAATTCATAGATGAAGTGAGCAAATTTTCAAACAAGGGGGAAAACTATATGCAGCTTATAGAAGAAGAAATTCTGATGGAAAAGCCACAGGGAACAGTACTCGGTCCAAGTCTATTCATTTTGTATACCTACAGAGTGTAACAGCCAAATGGAATAAATTCGATAACGACTAAAAATGAGGGGGTGTTAGGAAAAACGCTCGATTTGTAATTTTAAATGCGCATATTTTTCAAGAAAATAAAATTATATAGGGTGTTCCATGCGAGCGTGGCCAATACCAACTTTCTTATTTCAAATGCAACCCCCTGTATATTATTTATTTTTTGGATTCTTCAGAAAATTCTAGACATAATTCATGTACAATGTCCTATACCTATCTTCAACTTTTTCGGAAATATTGGTTGTTTTCAGATTTTATACAAAAATTAACATTTTGAATGAAAATTATTCTATTTCACAAATTCGATACATTACACTCAATACTTATTTCCCATTTACCTCTTGATATGAAGAAAGTAAGCAAAAACCATTACTGAGAAGGAATTAAAAAAACAAAAACAGATTTGTTTATTCTCATAGCCTTAGTAACACGTTGTCTGTTTGCATGACAATAAGTGATCAGTGTAAGTGCTATTGTCTTTTGAATTTCGATAACTGTACGTAATAGTATTAGAAAAATGGTTCATTTAACAGAAATGCACAAAATAACCATTCTTCAAATGATTGGCTATGGAGATTATACACGGACACAAATGGAAGTTTCTCGCTTATTTCACGAAAAATTTCCAAATTTCCGCCTATATCCCAAGGAACAATAAGCAAAATGAAAAAGCATTGGTCATGTAAGACAAATAAAAAAAATTGTTGCCAATGCAGTAAGTGATGATACGAAATTGGATATTATGCTTGTGTTTCAAGAAAGCCCACATAATTCTGTTCAAAAAGTAGCTCCGCAGTTCACCGTCAGCCACACGTCAATATTTCGAATATTAAAGGAAAGTAAGATGCATCCCTATAGAATGATGGCAACTCAGGAGCTCATAGAAGACGATTTCGATAGGAGAACGCATTTTTGTGAGCAAATGATGGCAATGTTAGATAACAATGTGATCCAATCAGAAAATGTTTTGTTTTCAGATGAGAGTACATTTACACTACACGGTCATGTTAATCGTCAAAATTGCCGCTATTGGTCTGATGAGAATCCTCACTGGATGAGAGAAGAACATACGCAATATCCTGAAAATGATAATGTTTGGGCAGGAATTGTTGGAAATGATTTCGTAGGTCCCTTTTTCATTGACGGCAACTTGAATGGAGAAAAATATTTAGAACTACTCCAAAATAATGTCGTACCAACTTTGATAAACTTATATCCTGATCCAGCAAATCCACAAGTTCCTGCCAATATAATATGGTTTCAGCAAGATGGAGCACCGCCCCGTTACCAAATCGATGTCCGGCAGTAGGTACTTGAACCAAATTTTTCCAAATCGGTGGTTCGGGAGGCCCGGATCGATAGAATGGCCTGCACGATCCCCTGATCTGACACCCTTAGACTTCTTTTTGTGGGGATATGTTGAAAGTATTGTATACGAAACGAAACCCTTAAACTTAGACGACCTAAAAAACCGAATCACGCTTGCGATTAGATCAGTCACGCCTGAAATGTTGAGTAACGTTAGAAGACAATTCTACACCTGATTAGCATGTTGCCAAGACGTTCGCGGCGAGCATTTCGAACATTTCCTACATTGACATTAATGTTTTTTTTTAATAATTGAGAAATAATCAGTATTACTTATTAGGTTTTAAGTGTAATGTACCGAATTTGTGAAATAAAATAATTCTTATTCAAAACGTTGATTTTTGAAATAAATCTGAAAACACTTTATACTTCCGAAATAGTTAAAGATAGGTATATAGGACATTGTGCATGGATTGTGTCTAGAATTCTCTGAAGAATCAATTATTTCTATGTCATGAATAAACTATATGAAGCAAAACAAACAAAAATAACCTACCTATTTGAAAAACATAGCCCTAAGAAATTTTGCAGACCTAGCACCAAAAATCTGGTACAACATACCATAGATTCCATCAAGTCCATTTGCAGACCTTTCAGATTTTCAAGAGAATTTGTTCATGAAATAAGTTGTATGTATTTGTTTGAATGATCATTAATATAATCATCATTATCATTCTGATTTTTCAAATAATCAATTAATTTATCTCCCTGAAAAGATTGCTTACTTTTTTAATGGCATCGTCATCATTCCCAATCGAATATCTTTTCATTCAAGTGTATTTCATAAACTCAATCCTTTTTCATCACCGAATCACATTATTCCGCAAGAAAAAGAAAACGAAACATAATCAATTTGGCGCCCAACGTATGGTCTTTCAAAAAAGTGTAAACTTGATATTCATCAGACAAATCTTTATTTAACTTGATTATTCTGATTTCTGGTAGGGTATTTTAACAAATTGATTCGTATTTTGGTATCGTCTTCTTGGTATACCATACCAGAAAAGAAATGAAAAAAGATCCTGAAAACCACGATAACTATTGGATTTTTAGTGAAGAATATGCTGGAGAGCTCACTTAATCACTGGCTCGTTGGTCTAGGGGTATGATTTCCGCTTAGGGTGCGGGAGGTCCCGGGTTCAAATCCCGGACGAGCCCATAATCTTTTTTCATCAAATCGAAACTATTTTTTCTATGCCCCACAACAGAACTGAGCTATACACATTGTATACCATTTCTTTAGTCATAAAAACAGGTAGCTACCTCAGAGTATCAAGTTTATAAGGTTTATAAACTCCATTTACTGTTTCTTCAACAAAGATAACACTATTCTATGTGTGTTCAGGGATAGTAAACCGCCAACAGTAAAAGAAGAGACAATGGAACCATTTATGCCGGAACTTTTACAATAACATCCTGGTGGGTCAAAATTGGTACCATCGTAATCAATTTCACATTTAATTTTCCGGTTGAACACCTCTGAAATTGGCTATCATGCAAGCCACAAACCAAATCATATAACATTCAACTTGCATAAACAATAATATGGGACATGATTCAATATTTATATGATATCGATTACATTGTGAAACATCCTGGAGTATTTTCACTTTCGAGTGCCAAATATAGCTGGCATTTTCTCTAGAATACAAAATAAAATGGAGTGTAACACTTTGACATTCTTAGTTCTTGATTAATAAATCATTAATGTATTTACTTCAGAATACTTTTTTACTTGAGAGGTGTTTTATTATTTTTGCCTTCATAAGATGCCAGTTTTAAAACTCGTCAAATAAACTAATACATGGAATATTATCGCACCCTTGACTGAACCTTGTGACACACCATCCCAATTTTTTCGCGTTCTTTCTTAATGAATCTTGGCGTTTGTTTGCCAAGTTTCTGTAGAGTTTCCCAATGAACGTTGATAATAATTGCATTTAATAACTGCACGATTATTGAAGCATGCAAGTTGGGATATGAACGCTTCGCTCCGATAATAGTGTGGCCGGGAATAAGAAAGGAAATTGTAGGTTCTCGCCATCCTTTCATTATCGGTGTCGGAGTAAACCGTTTGGATAAAACCGAAATGTAACTTCCTCATTCCAGAGACTTGATCGTTCCATACATTGATAGCGAGAATTCGTATTCTGATTGGATATCGAGCAATATTCTTCCTTCACTTTTATGATGTATCCCGCTTGGCCATGAAATTCTGACACATTTCACCCTGTATTTTTTGAAAATGTTAGGTTATAGTCATTTTCCTTTGAGATACGTTGTCCTTTCTACATAGAGATCTTAGTAATTACGTATTTTATTATTTGAATGTATTGGTTCCATTCTAAAATCAGTTGTTCTCGATCAATTCTAGTGATCAATAGTTTTTCTTTCGTTTGATTTTCTACACTCGATCGCTATGCAACGCGAAACACGCAATTTGACCCAAGAGGAATGTGCCCAAGCGGTATTTTGCGAGAAGAAGGGTGGACATACACAAGAATTGCAGAAAGGTTTGAAGAGTTTCCCATACAAGTGTGTCCAGAATGTTGCAGCGATTCAGGGGGACAGGTATGAATGTCCGAAGACCAGGACAGGGTTGACCACGGGTAACAACTGCCATTCAAGAACGTTACTTGAGAGTTTCTTCGTTGATACAACGGTTTGCAAACGCTCGCCTCCTTCAAAATCAGCTTGAGCAAACTCATGAGGTGCAAATTAGCACTCAGACAATAAGAAATCGCCTCAGAGAATATGATTTAAGGCCTCGTGTCGCGGCAAGAGGCCCAGCTCTTACCCCAGCCCATCGAAGGGCGCGTTTGGATTTTGCGAGAGAGCATATCCATTGGGAAGATGCCGATTGGGAAAGAGTCCTCTTCACAGATGAGTCTAGATTCTGCCTCTACCATTGAGATCGACGTTCCCTTGTATACAGACGTCCACATGAAAGATATGCTCAGTACAATTTCCTGCATACTTCTGGTTTCGGGGGAGGATCGATTACTGTATGGGGTGGAATATCTTTGACTGCTCGCACATACCTAGTGGTCGTTGATAATGGAGCTATGAATGCTGATAAGTATATAAGGAACATTCTTGAAGAACATGTAGTGCCATTTGCCCCATACATTGGTGAAAATTTAATTTTTATGGACGATAATGCCAGACCCCATCGTGCGCGCATCGTTCAGGAGTACCTTGAAGAGGTTGAAGTCTCTCGAATGGAATGGCCAGCAAGAAGTCCAGATCTCAATCCGATTGAGCAGGTTTGGGACAACCTCAATAGAAGGCTGAGAAATTCAGAAAATCATCCAGCTACTCTTAATGACTTAGGAATCCAACTCGGAGAAATCTGGGAAGGATTAGATCAGAACATTTTAAGATCACTCATTTTGAGTATGAACCGTCGTTGCCGAGCTGTAATTAACGCAAAGGGTGGAAATACCAAGTATTAAATCACTTATCAGCATTTCAGTATTTTGAAAATTGTTCATTTCTCTTCTTTCACATAAGATTCGGTGGAATCCTGAATTTTTCTTCCATTTAATGTGTCTTGTTTCGTTCAGAACCTTCCCGAGAGAACATAAAAAATAAGTTATATACAGTCAATGTAGAGTTTACTTTTATTAAAATTGAGATTTTCAAAATGTGCGTTAATTTTTTTGCGCAGTGTATTTGAATTTGGCCATTCTCTGCCAATTCCGTTATTCAAGTTGTTTTCCTGAACGGTATTATCTATAGATTCAATTTTAATCGGAAGTTGATCTATTTTCATGGGTCTGTCGTCTGAAATAAAACAGGCGTATTCTCTTCTAATTTTGAAAGAAATCGATTTCAATTATTTCATTTAAAGCTTCTATCCTTTCTGAGTTCACCTACAAAATTTTAGTTCTCAAAGTGAAACAATTTTCAAATGCAACTTGAAATAAAAACACACTACATTGATCGCCCACCTTATGCCACTTGGGCTCTGAATATTACTGCCTAGAGCAAACAACAATTTCAATATCACAAAACCAGGATTCATTCAGGAACTCGATCACTCAATGCACTTCACCCTTCACTTCCAATACCTAAGTATTTTAATTAATAGAATTGCAGAACCTCCAAAATGATGTATCACTCCACACCTATTGCCATTTAAGATTCATAAGAGAGTGGCCATCCCACACTTTAAGGGATGTAGAAATTCACCCAATACATTCGCAAATATATTTCATGAGAGTTAAGGGATCAAAATGGACTTATATCGAGTTATAGCTTGGAGACCCCAACAGTGCGTCAAGCGCGAAACTTAAATCTAAATTAATGTCAATTTGGTTCTTCTTGCAATTTGTATTGAGAATAACATTTCAAAAGAATCTATACAAGTGTTTTTTGATAATTCTAGTTCTTTCTATACAATACTAAAATGTTATATCTGTGGACCGAGCCGAGGGAATCTGTCGAAAAAGTGGGTCCAGAAAAACCTTCAAATCGCAGCTAAGCTGCGATATAATGAGGAAATGTTTATATGATCGAAAAGAGGAGTAATCGATTCATACCTGGATGAAATTTCGATTCTCTACGCCATTCTTGAAAATTCGCGAAAATTGCAAAAAAAATCCGGCAAAAAGGGCAATTTCCAACTCGATCAAACTTTTTTCACTGATATTCTGGTCGTGATCTAAATATACGGATTGATAGAGAAAGGATCAATGCAAAATAGCTTGGTATGCATATTTTTCATACTTTTTCCATTTTTTCAGGAAAATTGATCAAACTTTGATCACCCGATTTGCATAGATCAATAGCGATACAAATAACTACTTATATATCTAGGGGCTCTACTAGTTGATATAACTAGATAGCTGTTCATTTTTTCAATTCTCAATCCATACATTGACGCCTTTTTGCTTTCTGGTGGCTCAGGAATCTTACCCTAGATTTCAGAAACTAATCAACTTCCGAATATTTTCTCTCGTTATACCTGCTAGATCACCCCAATTTTTTCTCTCAGAATTTTTGTTACAGAACGAAATATTCTTGGAAATCCATATTCAGTCGATCGCGAATCATTTCCCAACAATTGGTGAACGCTCAATCCCAATTTCTCCACCTATAATTGCCGCATTGGAGTGACGTAGTCGACCGAAAAATCGCGGTCATACGCCGGCAAAAGTAAAACCCGTTCGACTAAAAGGAAAAAAAATCGCGGCGACTGTATGTATGCCAAATTCCGCCATGATAGGCGACATCACTTGACAGTCGAGGATGAGCGATTATGGTTTGAGAAATGATCTGTGGTTGGCGAGCGATACGAGCATGATCTCTTGTAGATTGTAGGTACTGATACTCGAGGGAATTAGTAATGGCGTTAATTATTTTCGGTGATTAATTTTTGTGATTAGGCTAAGAAAAAATTCTTTGAATGCCAAATGACGTACTGACGTTTTGACGTTGACAAATCATGTATGAATGAAGGATTCCTTAAGGGGAAGTATCACCTTTTAAATCGTAGTAAATCTCCATTCAAAAAGTGGTCTCTTTATTTCACGAGTAACTACCCTAATTTACGACGTAGAGACTCGATTTTTTTTAAATTGAAGTTGAAGAACGTCCCAAGGGCGAATAGTTTTCTTTTTTTCGATTTAATTAGTTTTTCCATTAAAAAATAGGTTGAACTTCAGCGTTTTGGAAACTACACTTAATGATTTTTTCTCGACGGTTATTCATCATTTCTTGGAAAAAAATGAAAAAATCGCAACTATTTGCCCTCGGCAATTTCATCTTCTATAAACTTCAGAATTTTTCATGATGATTAGTTCAAAAATATAGCTTGTACTCATGAAAAACGAAAAACATATTCGATAACCCAAATATTGCAGAGATCTAACGATTACCCTAGTTTTTTAATTGAAAAACTAATTAAATAGAAAAAAGAAAACTATTTGACCTCGGGACGTTCTTCAACTTCAATTAAATTAGGGTAGTTACTCGTGAAATAAAGAGACCACTTTTTGAATGGAGATTTATCACGATTCAAAAGGTTATACATCCCCTTAAGGTCGGCGTTCAGAGCGAGTAGGAAAACTAATCCGATAGAGGCGCCACCGTGCATTTTATGGAATATCTCCATAGAACTTACATTATCACTATAAGTTCTATGAATATCTCTATCCTCATGAATGAAATGTACAATGGCGCTCTCTATCCGAAAATCACTGAACTATGACATTAGTGAATATGTTGGTAAAGCAGCAACTTTTTCCCGCCATATATTTGAATTTGGCCATCCTCTGCCAATTCCGTATTTCAAGTTGATTATCTGAACTAAATTATCTGTAGATTCACTTTTAATCGGAAGTTGAACTACTTTCATGGGTCTTTCGTTTGAAATAAAACAGAAGCATGAGTTGTCTTATTTATTCTATTTTTGAAAGAAAAAAATTAACTTTCGGAATGAAATCGCTTTCAATTATTCCATTAAGAACTCCAATCCTTGCTGAGTTTACCCACCAAATTTCAGTTCTCAAAGTGAAACTATTTTCAAATGCAACTTGAAATAAAAACACACTACATTGAACGCCCACCATATCCATTGAGCATTTGACTTTTTTCAACTAGTATTTTTTAAAGAACATTGCCAGATAAATTCAATTCAAATTTGACCTAATTATAATTTTCTACAGTCGACCTTCAAAAATCTTCGACCTCACATCCATGTCTGTTTAGGGAATTAATCAAGCAGCAAATCTGCTTTCAATATTATTGTTTCCTGATTTTTTATAGCTCATTATGATTCGTTCAATTCAAATGATGCTCGGAAGTAATAACAACGCTATTAGTGTAACATTTCGTTATTAACGATTGCCATTTCTGAAAATTCTATAACATAAACTATTTCAACTCCTCCCACAAGACTAATTAGTAACGGACGTCCCATAAAAATTAAAAAAAAATTCAAATACTTAAATTTAATTGTTTATGAAATAATTTTGATTAAATAAAAACACTGAGATTTCCGATATCAATTAGATTTGATTAAATTTCTCGAATCTTCCGTTTTTTATGTTGATTCGAAGTTAGTTAAGATTGTATTGAGTCCATAATTTATTTGTCCGTTGCTTTGTCGATAAAAATTATGGAATATATTGATCTACACATTCATTTGAGATGCTATTCTGCATTCAGATAGAAAATGAAATATTCAAGCCATGTACAAAGTTTGGTTTATAGGACCATATAAAATACTAGCGAATTATGGGAAAAAAATCTCAGTACCTATATGTGACAGCCGCTTCCAAATTCTCTTCTTGGAAGCTGAAAACATTTGTTCTTCGTTGGATTTTGGTTGGGAATCAGGGAATCTCCCTACAAGATGAAATGAATCTGAATTATACCTACTCAAAGATAGTGTAGATTTATTTCCTAGATTCGAATCATTTTCCAAAACAGGATTACTTACTAGAAAATGACCACCGGTTATATAGTTATGTCAACCAAGCCAATTTTATGATAATAGAATCAGCAATATCACGACACAGTTTTTCAGTTAATTGGTCCTATTAGCTTTAAAAATTCTTCTTTCACTTTCACCGGAAACAATCAGTGGACTCGAAATCTTCCTTTCCTCTAATTAAATCACTTAGTAGTACTGCAGGTTTGTTGATTCGTCTGTTCGTCCTCTGTAATTATCTGTTCATGATTGAATGATGCAATTTTTGAGATATTAACGATTAAGAAAAGGGAAGAATCAAAGAAACAACAAGAATTCTTTTTGTTTTGGTTAATTTTTTTCAAGATTTGAATGCTTTCATGAGCAGAAATTTATGACTGATTTGCTTGGAAATTTGGCAGGATATTTATATGTTGATGAAAACTTAGAAAAAATAAATTAAGAATTAAGGAATAAAAGATCTCAAACTATATTGGTTCGACGAAAAATTTGATTTGTGTTTAAAATTTAAATTTTCTGTTTATTTGGCAGTTTGTACTTATGAAATTATTGATATGAATGATGATCTTTCTCTATATATGTTTTCAGATGTTGAATCTTTATTGGTTTTGCTAAGATATCTTAGTTTCTTTGTGAAAAGTTTGTTCGCTGATAACAACTTTCAAAGGTTCTTTTATGACATTGTGATGCCCTGTCATTGTAGGCTTTTAAATATTGAAAACTCGAAGGGCTTTTTATGATAGAATGTATCAAGTAGATAAAAATATACAGGGTGTCCCAAGTTCGAGTGCCTATTAGACGTTTCTGGAGAGCTTGAAATCTGAAAATTGGGATTATGATATTGTTCGAAATTCTCTACAGACCTAAAATATTTTCAGAGCCAGAGCACTTCCGGTTATACAGGGAGTGAAAATTTATCTTCTATGAATTTTGAATTTGATTCTATGTACGACATGAATCCAGAAAAGCTCAAATAACTCGGTAATTACTGAATTTAGGAGCAAGACCATCTGAGAGCGCTATCATTATTTTTCTCCGCAGAATCCAACGCAATAATAGAAAAATAGGGTCCTAATTTGAAAAACAGAAGTTATGGCCGATTTTCGATCACAGTTTTTGACACAAAATTTTAAACACCATGTGATGCTATTCATGAAATTCAAAAGATGTTGTGAGAACGGTTTACACTCAGGATGTTCAGAATAAGAAAAATGAACATGATACTGACTAAGAATATTTGACTTTTTTTCGGTTTTTTTTTCGATATTTTGAAAACTATTCGAATGAATTCAATGAATTTAACAGAAATGTAAACAGCATTGGATACTCAATCATATCAGAAACGAAAAGATTGAAAAAAAATTTTTTGAGCAAATTTATAACCGGAAGTGCTCTGGCTCTGAAAATATTTTGGGTTTGTAGAGAATCACGAACAATATCATAATCCCAATTTTCAGATTTCAAATATGTCCAGTTCTCCAGAAACGTCTAATAGGCACTAGAACTTGGGACACCCTGTATTTATCGATTTGAAATCTTTATCAATCCCTATGATAGGTTCGAAAAAGAATGCTGATTTTATTTACTTTAGCAGTTTAGTAAAATCATTAAGGAGTGAATATGAGATTTTTGATCCATAGGTACAGAAAACGACAAAGTGCCATTTTCAGATCCTATTTCTTCGGCAGTTGGCCATCCTGTATCTGTAATATAACGCACTCTGTTGTGATAATACTATCAATAGGCATAAAATTCATCTAGAGATCTAGAAAGCAGGGAATCCCTGCTCAAACTTTAGAATTTCTACGTTGTCAGTTTGTTGCTACCACAAATAACTATTCTGGTATCTGTGGTTGCATTAGAACTCAAAGAATTCTCAGTCTTGACCATAGGTGGCGCCGTGAGCAACAAATTTAACAATAATCCTCATCGGATGCCTACAATATGTTGCTCATACACTTGATACACTCATCAAGCATAAGATTGTAAATGTTTACATTCAGCCACGGATATTTCACTATGATGGTATAGTGTAGACCACTGAAAAAATCAATTCATTGAATTTAGGTACCACAGAAACTTCTGTTCTTCTTCTTGATTTTCTGGATTTCAGGATCGAATAATTTTTCTTGGAGTTTTTTATGAATTCGTAGCTGCTGTCTTGGGGCTTTCTATAGTATAATTATAGGGCTCAATTCTTCTTTTTTTATTTTGTGATGACATAATCATAAAGGAATCCTATTACAACTGATGTCATTGAGTTTAAATGTACATAGAGACACATCCCAGTTCAACGATTTGAAGCTAAATTTTGTGTAGTTCCTTCACCGGTTGATACTGTTGATAGATGGATAAGTGTGTTTCAGAGAAGCGAAAATTTTTACTCCCGCATCTGGCGGTGAGTAGCTGAACTATAAGGCACTATTTCCGAATCCGAATGCGATGACGATCAGGTCCGGCAATGTGGAAATGATTTTTTCGATGCAATGAAACGACAATTATTTTGGATCTTTCATGAATATGAAATACCTACTGATGTATGAAAAAATAAATGCATGCAATTTTTTCTTCATTCACAAGTATTTAGAAATAGATTTTATATGAATTTTTAAAAATACTTAATTTTTTATAAACAGCGGGATGCTTCTGTGTCGAGATTCCTTTGGTTTTTTCCTGTCCCCTGTACAGCTTCACTCTAATCAGTTAACTCAACAAATGAATCCTGTGCTTTTCAAATTCTGGAGTTGACGGAGAGTTCCAATCTTCTATAAATTCATTTTTTTTTAATTTTCCTAAAATATACCTTTGAAATCATATCTTTTCTGATTTTGTGACCATAATTTTCTTTATGACCAACAGCGCTTTCCTCATTAAATGTTTGAAATCGGTTGAGGGAATTCTCAAATGTATCCGTTTATTGCCATATTTCGATTTGCAATATATATCCCATCATTACCAAGCTTATTCAAATCATCAATGAGGAGTGCTTTTTCGCACTTACCGCATTTGTTTTTTTTTGGCGATGTTCCTCATCAAATACCCCGAGAAACTTTCGATTGAGTTGGATTCTAGGGTATTTAGGGGTTCTCTTTATCCCTTATATACCCTCACTAGGCTCACCGTTGCCCGAATCCGCAGAAAAAATGGTCGAATCTGTCCATTCAACTACATCAATGGGCCAACTTTCAGATTCTCCCATTGTACACAGGTCGAAACCATTGTCGTCTTGGCAGTTAGAATTATCGGAACATTTTTCAAGACAACTAGTCATGACCGACTGCAACCCCAATCTGAAGCATCGAGCTGAGGGGTTTGGATCATAACCCCTGCGCTGTCTTATTTTGGAGAATGAATTCTCGATTGGGTCCTGGTTGAGCCGACTTTTTATCAAATATGGAAATGTTTCCTTCGTCGCTCCTCCCACAATTAAAGGATGCTACTGATGGTTTGTATCAAACCGTTGAAACAATAGGGAATATTTTTACCAACTGTCCAAGACTTAATGAATTCAATTGATTCCGTCAGAGTTTGTATTGCTGATGGCTGATAATTTCCCTCAAATTTTCCATTCGAATTGAGGCAGTCGAAACGATCATTCATTTTCAGAATGAACTGAGCTGTTGAATTGGCACTTCTCGACCTCAGCCCACCAGTTGCAATGACTGTTCTCATAGCCGAAAATAAAGTTCTGATGAAAATCTGCGTGGCCAATTTAACCTTCATTTTCTGGAAGGCGTTTGGATTTATGTGGTTTTCAGTTATCCGCAAGAGACTACGAGAAAGACGAATTCTTTTCATCGATTAAGTACGTTTCATTTATGTCCCCCCAAGAAACCTTTTCACCCCTCATTTCCTACCTGAGAACCTTTGGAGAAATTCATGGCTAATAGTTCATCATTATTGAATCACACCGTGCCTACGATTCATAGAACTAGAGGAAAATAAATCTCCTACAGATTTCGATAAATGAGTAGTGACAAAATGGATCGGACGAATATAGTTCCTTTAGTAGCTACTATGTGCCGCCACTTGAGTTGGCAAATTGGCAAGTAAACTGCCAAAAATTTGTGCATCAAATCAATGAACTGGGTTGTGTCTCTATGTATATTTAAACTCAATGCTATTACCTTGTTATAATTATGAATTTTGCGCTACAATTGTTCATGAACTTCAATTTCCATTTGGTTACCCACTGACTCACAGAAAACGTAAAACATCTCATGAATACCGCTAATCGAAGGTAAGTATCTCAATCCACTAATTAATTCAGTAAGGCATAATCGTAACGACAATATTACTTGCAACAGATCGTAATCATTTGCAAATTAAATGAAGAGATTACGCAACATTAGACGTTTTCAATAGTTGAAACAGTTAGAATAATGCAGTTTTCGAACATTCTTGTGAATACCTCATTGCTCAGATCCGTACTGTAAGGATTACAAGAGCGATAATAGTCCTTATTGATGGTCTGACCTGGCTGTGAGTATACTCCATTCCATTTTATAAAGTATCCCGGTTGGCCAAGAGATTCTGACACATTTCACCGTGTATATATTGAAAATGCTAGATTATAGTCAGATAACTAGGCAACGGTGTCCTCTCCACATAGAGTTCGTAGTGATGACGTATTTATCAAAATGTTTAGGAAAATAACGAATTTGAGAAAATATTATATGAATTTAATAATTCCGAAGACCAAACGAATGTTGAAGAAACTTGTTTCTCTGTTAAGGTGGGCGTTCAATGTAGCGTGTTTTTATTTCAAGTTGCATTTGAAAATGATTTTACTTTGAGAACTAAAATTTTGTGGGTAAACTCAGAAAGGATTCTTAATGAGATAATTTAAATCGATTTAATTTCGAAAGTTCATTCTTTTTCTTTCGAAAATAGAAGAAAATAAGCCAACTCATGCTTCTGTTTTATTTCATACGAAAGACCCATGAAAATAGTTCAACATCCGATCAAAAGTGAATCTATAGATAATTTAGTTAAGAAATTCAACTTGAAATACGGAATTGGCAAAAAATGGCCAAATTCAAATAGGTACACTGCGCAAAAAATTAACGAACATTATGGAAATCTCAAATTTATTCTACAACTGAAGGTGTTCTCAATGATAATTATTTTTATCAGAATTATGCATGCATATGTTATCCACTTTCAACGTTTTTCTTCAATACAGATGTTTTCTCCCAGCAGGAATGAAAAAAGATGATATTATCAGATTTTGAATGTATTGGTTCCATTCTAAAATCAGTTGTTCTCGATCAATTCTAGTGATCAATAGTTTTTCTTTCATTTGATTTTCTACACTCGATCGCTAAGCAACGCGAAACACGCAATTTGACCCAAGAGGAAGTGCCCAAGCGGTAGTTTTGCGAGGAGAAGGGTGGACATACACAAGAATTGCAGAAAGGTTTGGAGTTTCCCATACAAGTGTGTCCAGATTGTTGCAGCGATTCGGGGAGACAGGTATGAATATCCGAAGACAATGACAGGGTAGACCACGGGTAACAACTGCCATTCAAGAACGTTACTTGAGAGTTTTTTCGTTGAGACAACGGTTTGCAACCGCTCGCCTCCTTCAAAATCAGCTTGAGCAAACTCATTAGGTGCAAATTAGCACTCAGACATTAAGAAATCGCTTCAGCTAATATGATTTAAAGCCTCGTGTCGCGGCAAGAGGCCCAGCTCTTACCCCAGCCCATCGAAGGACGCGTTTGGATTTTGCGAGAGAGCATATCCATTGGGAAGAGGCCGATTGGGAGAGAGTTCTCCTCACAGATGAGTCTAGATTCTGCCTCTACCATTGTGATCGACGTTCCCTTATATACGGATGTCCACATGAAAGATATGCTCAGTGCAATTTCCTGAATACTACTGGTTTCGGGGGAGGATCGATTATGGTATGGGGTGGAATGTCTTTGAGTGCTCGCACAGACCTAGTGGTCGTTGATAATGGAGCTATGAATGCTGATAAGTATATAAGGAACATTCTTGAAAGCATGTAGTGCCATTTGCCCCTTACATTGGTGAAAATTTCATTTTTATGGACGATAATGCAAGACCCCATCGGGCGCGCATCGTTCAGGACTACCTTGAAGAGGTTGAAGTCTCTCGAAAGGAATGGCCAGCAAGAAGTCCAGATCTCAATCCGATTGAGCAGGTTTGGGGCAACCTCAATAGAAGGCTGAAAAGTTCATCCAGCTACTCTTAATGACTTAGGAATCCAACTCGGAGAAATCTGGGAAGGATTAGATCAGAACATTTTAAGATTACTCATTTTGAGTATGAACCGTCATTGCCGAGCTGTAATTAACGCAAGGGGTGGAAATCACTAATCAGCATTTCAGTATTTTGAAAATTGTTCATTTCTCTCCTTTCACATAAGATTCGGTGAAATCCCGAATTTTTCTTTCATTTAATGTGTCTTGTTTCGTACAAAACCTTCCCGAGAGAACATAAAAAATAAGTTATAAAGTCAATGTAGAGTTAACTTTCATTGAAATTGAGATTTTCAGAATGTGCGTCAATTTTTTTGCGCGAGAAAGGTTCCTGCTTCATTCACTAATTTCATAGTTCAGCGATTTTCGGATATAGGGCGCCATTGTACATTCCATTAATATTCAGAGAGATATTCATAGAACTTAAAGTGATAATGTAAGTTCTATGGAGATATTCCATCAAACTCTGAATGATTTCTATGTATTTCCTCGAATACATTCTTTCTGTTATTTCATAGATCCCTCCCAATACGTACCTGCCCTTTTCTATCGATCATTAATCAATGGTCTCCAAAGAATGCATATTATTGCATAAGGATTACGACACTACAGCGGTGTCTGCACCAGATTTATGCATTTCTCGTCGTTTTCAGGGAGAATGTAGAGGATAAGTAAGCAAAATAAACGTTGGGAATTTAATAATGGGGAGCTGATCGAGCAGTTAATTAATGCATACCTGGTCCACTGGCATTTATCAATGTTTCTACGCGAAATTGCAGTGCACCTGGTTCGTGTGAATCGTTGAAATTCCTTCAGGTGACCCTGAGCAATGATATTCCTTCACTTCGAGGGAAATGTTTGTATTTTTGGTGATAACGAATACGACAATCTGTTACGAGGATGTATTGATATCTAGTTAGCCTAGACCAGTTCCATGCATAAACAAAATATTGCGATACCATATACACGAACAATAACTTATTAGAAGTGTTAGTGTAGAGTTCGACGTCAAAGAAATAAACCAGAGTTACGCAATAAATTAAAAAAAAAGATGTCCACCGAAATTGTAAGAATCGAAAAATTGGAATATCAAGCCATCATCAAGTACCTGTATTCAAAAGGGTTAAAAGGTAAGCAGGTTTATTAAGATATGCTTAATACCCTTGGTGATCAATGTCCTTCGTATGCGACCGTGAAAAATTGGACTGCAAGCTTCAAAAGAGGCAAATTTTCCATTGAAGATGATGACCGATCGGGAAGGCCAGTTTCTGTGTCAGTCCCCGAAAATATCGATGCAGTTCATGACATGATTTTATCAGACCGTCGAATTGGGCTAAAACGGATAACTGAAGCACTGAAGATTTCATACGAACGCGTTCATCATATAGTTCACGTCAATTTGGAAATTTCTGCAAAATGGATCCCCAAATGTTTGAATGTTGACCAAAAGCGTGCAAGGGTATAGAAGCATCGCGTTAGATCTGTGCTCGATTTGAAAACGATGTAGACTTCTTGAACCGAATTGTTATTACGGATGAGACTTGGGTACATTTCTACGATCCAGAAACAAAGCAACAATCGATGGAATGGCGACACACTGGTTCTCGAAGACCTAAATAGTTTCGTGTCCAAAAATATGCTGAAAAAGTTCTTGCTTCAGTTTTTTGGGATTGCCATGGACTATGGAGTAATCATGATTGATTTGTTGGATAAGGGTAGATTAATAACTGGAGATCACTATTCGACATTACTGACCACTCTACGGAAAAAAATCGAAGAGAAAAGACGCGGAAAGCTATCCGAAGGTATTTTGTTTTTACAGGACAACGTCCCAGTACACAAATTTCATGTTGCCATGCAAAAAATTCGTGATTTAGTGTTAGATATACTAGAACACCCCCCTTATTCACCAGATTTGGCTCCGTCCATCATCTCTTCCCTCAACTGAAAACAAATTTAAAAGGTCGTAAATTTTCTTCCAACGAGGAGATAATAAAAGCTGTGGAGTATTGGTTTGCAGAGCAAGAAGAAAAATTTTTTTGAAAGGTCCAGAGACGTTGCTGGTTCGCTGTAATTAATGTATTCAATAAAGAGGAGAATATGTTGAGGAATAAAATATTTTGACATTGAAATTTGGTTTGGTTCTATAGTAGGCTGAGAATTTTTCAATATATCCTCGTATACTCCATTCACAATTATAAAATCACAACTCTGGCCTTGGAAATTTGACACATTCCACTCTGTATCGAAGTTATGACGTTTTTCAAAATGTTTTTATGTTCCAAGTCAACACTACTCGTATGTTGCCCTTTCTACATTCTTAGCGTATTTCTCAGAATGTGAATTTATTCGGAAAATGAATGAATTGGAAAAGATGTGATGAAAGAAAATAATTAACGTTCATATGAATTGAGAGAAAGGATTCCTTTTCTAGTTATTTGCATGAAAAGTACAAGAGATCACTGTTGAAATATATTATTTTTCGCCATGGAAGAAATTTGAATTGCTTTCACATAATTTTTATAAGCATGCTTGTGAAGATTTAATGTTTATTATCCTCTTGAACTGAAAGTTCAAGACTTGACGACATCAATAATTGTCGATTCTAATCAAGAATTCATTAAAAAAAATCAACCCAAAGATATAAGATGAATTGATGGGTAATTACAAGAATCAAGAATAATGTCAGTTTTATTTTGTTGATAACTTTCTTAAAATCGATGTTGGGATATAAAACCCGACTGCGTTTGTTCAAACAACATCTAAAGAATACATTTTTCACCATCTCGACCTCTGAAAGGCTTTTCTTATAGGAGAATTAGGTCTAAGTTCCACCTCATTAGTGAGGTACCCAACTTTTGCAAATCTGCTCAGATATCGCCAAATTTTTTGGAAAACCTGAAAAATATCATCCTAAACGATCTCTCGAGGCTCCATCCGATCCATCTACTGCGATATCTGTCCACATCACAGCTTTTCAACGAAATTCCCGTGCACCCCTTCAACCTCGAAATGTAAACATTGGTCCTGGTCTTGAAAATCGTCCTCACGCTCCAAACTGTTGCTAAAAACAATAAACATACGTTAATCTTGGATATTCGACGAAAAACTCACCTGCAAATATCGATTAAATACCAAAAATCTGCGAACAATTTGTAAACCTAACAAAATGTGGAATATCTTTGATACTTTTACTTTGATGTAAACAAAGAAACTGGCAACGTCGTTTTGTCATTAACGATATTTTCTGTGCGCGCACTGACTTTTCATCATATGCTCTGTGCTTTTCATCAAGGGCACCAACTCCTGGAAACGAAACCATGACCTCCTATGTGATTAAATAAAAGTGAATGGAGTATATAATTCGATACTGACTATTACCGTAAGCGATGTTGATCCCAAAAGTTCGATTGTATTCACATCTTCCCTTTTGTATTGGTGCAATGTAAACAGGTCTCCTGAAGTTCCTGTTGCTCGAAGATGTTCCTTCAGCATTCGTCCAAGCACTCTCTCCGGTACTTAGACCCATCAGAGCCTTATTAACTCCGTAATTGATTACGAGCCGAAACTGAAGAGGTCACCGGATTCTCATGAACCTATTTTGTTGCACTTATGGGAGCACACACCGAGTACCTCGTGAATCTTGGCGAAAACACATGTCGGTCATAGGTTAATTTGTGTTTGCCGATGTTAATTACCCGTTCTTGTCCGTTTTTGAGGCGATCGCTGATTGGGGAATCTGATATGCCGTACGGGGCCTTTCTCTTGGACGCGGCGAGATTAATTTTAAGGTAAACGCATGACGATGACAGTTGGTTTTTACGCCTTTCGTTTTCCAATTTCTCAGGACCTTAATTGACCAATGGCGACTGCTCGGAAGGCGGTTTCGTCCAGAACCGAGGCTCTCAAAACATTTTTGTGCGTGTTTGATTTGTTTACAAATGTGTTCCTAAATTGGAGGTGTGAACGAATAGTAGAGATTCCTGTCATGATTTTGAGCAAAAAAGTCCCATAACTATACGAGGATGTATTGATATCTAGTTAGCCTAGACCAGTTCCATGCATAAACAAAATATTGCGATACCATATCAACGAACAATAACGTATTAGAAGTGTCAGTGTAGAGTTCGACGTCAAAAAATTAAACAGAGTTGCGCAATAAATTAAAAAAAAGATATCCACCGAAATTGTAAAAATCGAAAAATTTGAGTATCGAGCCATCATCAAGTACCTGTATTTAAAGGGGTTAAGAGGTTAGCAGATTTACGAAGATATGCTAAATACCCTTGGTGATTAATGTCCTTCGTATGCGACCGTGAAAAATTGGACTGCAAGCTACAAAAGGGGTAAATTTTCCATTGAAGATGATGACCGATCGGGAAGGCCAGTTTCTGTGTCAGTCCCCGAAAATATCGATGCAGTTCATGACATGATTGTATCAGACCGTCGAATTGGGCTAAAACGGATATCTAAAGCACTGAAGATTTCATACGAATGCGTTCATCATATAGTTCACGTCAATTTGGACATGAGAAAAATTTCTGCATAATGGATCCCCAAATGTTTGAATGTTGACCAAAAGCGTGCAAGGGTAGAAGCATCGCGTTCGATCTGTGCTCGATTTGAAAACGATGTAGACTTCTTAAACCGAATTGTTACTATGGATGAGGCTTGGGTACATTTCTAAGTTTCAAAGCAACAATCGATGGAATGGCGACACTCTGGTTCTCCAAGACCTAAGAAGTTTTGTGTTCAAAAATCTGCTGGAAAAGTTCTTGCTTCAGTTTTTTGGGATTGCCATGGAGTAATCATAATTGATTTTTTGGATAAGGGTAGAGCAATATCTGGAGATTACAATTCGACATTACTGACCACTCTACGGGAAAAAATTAAAGAGAAAAGACGCGGAAATCTGTCCAAAGGTATTTTGTTTTTAAAGGACAACTCCCCAGTACACAAATCTCATGTTTCCATGCAAAAAATTCCTGATTTAAGGTTAGAATTACTAGAACACCCTCTCATTCACCAGATTTGGCTTTTTCCGACTATCATTACTCTCCTCAACTGAAACTACACGCTACAGCAGCTATATTCTCGGCTGTTCTTGAGCGATGTGCACAGGTTTTATTCTTCACATCACTAACTCGTACCAAACAGCTCAAATTCTTTCACTTTCTCAACAGATTCTCTTAAGTCGGTCCACAGAGTTACCATTTCAGTATAGTATAGAAATAGAACAAAACTCCTTTCAACCATTTTCCAAACTAATAGTGGCTGACCAGAAAAATGTTCTAGAGGAAAACAGAAGACTGTGTTCCAGAAAAAATATCACCATGGGGATTTGTAATCCAAATTGCCAAGGATGAACCAAGGAATCTTTTCTCTTCGTTCAAAACTGCAATTAAGGAACCCGTATATTCTGATCCGATCAACTAATCATCGAACAGGATGAAAGTGGTCAAATACCATTGAATAGAATTGTTAGATCCCAAATTTTAAATCACATCCAATTATATCAAAGAAGCAGAATAGGGCCTCCGTTCAAACAACCAGAAACCTTGAATTCTCGACGATCAAAAAGGTCAATTATTGTGAGAAATGAAGTTCTAAAATCACACACATTTACTCCATTCATAAAATAATGGACACAAACGTCTCTCCTCAATCTTCCGCACAATCGAATACGTTTTGAAGTTCAACGATGAGACCATCCAGACAGATTCCCAAGGTTTCTCTTCATCTTCTTCAATTGACAAACGAAGTCGGTTAACAATACCGAGAAATCTCAATGTCATTGTTGTCTGAAACTAACCATTTCTCGCTATCCGCTTCATTAATGTCGTCGGTTTATTTAGTCCTATGATCTATTGGTAATTGTTTCTTTCTTCGTTTCATTATGGTTCTTCTCATGTAGATACGCGAGTGTGGAAAGTAAAACGACATTTTTGTTTCTTTATTTTTGATGTTCACAGGTTATAAAGATGGGAAAGCTGACTGACAGATCTACTGTCGACGTCCATTATTTTTGTTGACTCAGAACGTGAATTTATGGTGTTTTTTGAGAAACACAAAGATTAACACCATTCACAATTATAAAATCACAACTCTGGCCTTGAAAATTTGACACATTCCACTCTGTATCGAAGTTATGACGTTTTTCAAAATATTTTTATGTTCCAAGTCAACACTATGTTGCCCTTTCTACATTCTTAGCGTATTTCTCAGAATGTGAATTTATTCGGAAAATGAATGAATTGGAAAAGATGTGATGGACGAAAATAATTAACGTTTATATGAATTGATGATAGAAAGGATTCCTTTTCTAGTTATTTGCATGAAAAGTACAAGAGATCACTGTTGAAATATATTATTTTTCGCCATGGAAGAAAATTGCATTGCTTTCACATAATTTTCATATGCATGCTTGTGAAGATTTAATGTTTATTATCCTCTTGAACTGAAAGTTCAAGACTTGGCGACATCAATTGTTGATTCTAATCAAGAATTCATTAAAAAAAATCAACCCAAAGATATAAGATGAATTGATGGGTAATTACAAGAATGAAGAATAATGTCAATTTTATTTTGTTGATAACTTTCTCAAAATCAATGTTGGGATATAAAACTCGGCTGCGTTTGTTCAAACAACATCTAAAGAATACATTTTTCACCATCTCGACCTTTAAAAGGCGTTTCTTATAGGAGAATTAGGTCTAAGTTCCACCTCATTAGTGAGGTACCTAACTTTTGCAAATCTGCTCAGATATCGCCAAATTTCTTGGAAAACCTGAAAAATATCATCCTAATCGACCTCTCGAAGCTCCATCCGATCCATCTACTGCGATATCGGTCCAAATAACAGCTTTTTCAACGAAATTTCCGTGTACCCCTTCAACCTCGAAATGTAAACATTCGTCCTGGTCTTGAAAATCGTCCTCACGCTCCAAACTGGTGCTAAAAACAATATGTGAATCTTGGATATTCGACGAAAAACTCACCTGCAAATATCGATTAAATACCAAAAATCTGCGAACAATTTGTGAACCTAACAAAATGTGGAATATCTTGGATACTTTTAGTTTGATGTAAACAAAGAAACTGACAACGTCGTTTTGTCATTAACGATATTTTCTGTGCGCGCACTGACTTTTCCTCATATGTTCTGTGCTTTTCATCAGGGACACCAACTCCTGAAAACGAAACCATGACATCCTATGTGATGGAATGGAGTATAATTATTTGGAATATATTTTTATATAGAAAATATTTTGTCTTTCGTATTTCATGATATCGAAAAAAAATTAAAAAATTAGGATTTATAATGAAAAAAAAAATTATAGATAAAGGTCACTACATTGGCCCCCAAGCCACCAGTTCCTGGTGGAATCCTGCAATCTGTCGGCCTGCTGAGTGGCACAACATGATCAAATTAAAACACATGTACCTATAATCGTTGAGCCGCAAGGAAAAAACATTAATCAACACAGTTTCCCGTGAAACGAGAACGATCCAACCTACTTATCTGTTAGGTAATCCATTATTCTGTTGTTTTCCAATCATCCTACTATCTAAGGAAACCAGTTGTCCCCCTCGAATAAATACCAATCCGTTACTGCAAACATCGACTACGGTTCTGCATTTCAAGAACTATGACAACCGGATACTGTCTGCCCTTTTTTGTACATTTTTTTCTTCTTCTTCGGCCATCGCGGCCAGTGGCGATAGACGCATCCGGTCTACAGAATCCTGCACGATTCGAACAAGCGTTTGATTATGCTAATATTCGCATAGAAATAAACTGTTCTACATGAGTTAGGGATATTGACTTAAATTGCAAAAAAATATAGTTAAAATAAGATTTTTGTGATGAAAATTCATATTGATATGATTTCAAGTTGCAAATTAATTTGATCCTGTAGGTCTGCAGCGTATACAGGGTGGTTAAGAAAAATCGAGTAAAATAACGAAATTTTATTCCCAGAGAATTCAAACATTTTAAGACTATCAATACAATGTATGGCCTACACGGGCATCAATAACAGCTTGACATCTTCTTTGCATACTACACACGAGGTTGTTGAACATGTCCTGAGGAATTTGGTTTCACAAACGGGGCAGAAGCTGTCTCAGATCATTTCAGGATTCTGGGGTAGGTTGATGATTATCTAATCTTCTTTAGAGCATATCCCATGCATGTTCTATGCAATTCAAATCTGGTGAGTGCGGAGGTATTGGTAAATGTGGAATACCAAGCTCCTCGCGAGTCGCGCGCATTCTCAACTATGGCTGCACGGTGCGGTCTAGCGTTATCGTCTAGAAATTGAAAAGTTTCACCAATAGCAGCGTGAAAATCTGGCACACATTGTCAATGACATGCTCCCTATAGTGTAAGGCGGTCATATTCCCAGGAAAAATGTGTAGATCTGTGCGCCCGTTGAAACATTTTCCGGCCCATACCATAACACTACCCCCTCGGAATGGATGGACTTCTTGGACAAAGCGACGATTACGGGGTATGCGTGGGATTGTCAATACCCTTATTCTTCGAGAATCTGAAAATCGTCCATATCTGTATTCATCAGTAAAAAGGACACTACGCCATTGATCGTTACAATTGATATGTTGCCTTGCCCATTTCAGTCTTTGACGCTTATGGTCACGTGTTAATGGAACTCCTCTTAATGGACGTCTAGAACCTAGATTCACCTCTCTCAAACATCCTCTGATGGTTTCGATGGAAACTTGGACCCCATCTGCATTTTGAAGAGTATTCCGTAGCATTCTACACGTATAGATGTAGGGTCTCTTCCCGCCGAAACGGTGATGAAACGGTCCTGAGCAGGTGTTGTTTTTCGTCGACCACCAAGCCTTGGTCTTTCCAACACGGAACCTGTCTCCCTGAACCTATTCCAAAGTCGAGATATCACACTTTGGCTGACTTGGAGCCTTTGCGCTACAACAACCTGAGTTAGGCCACCCAGTAGCATTCTGATAGCCCTATTAGCCTCAGCCTTTGTTAATTTACGTCTTGGCATTCTCAGAAAACTCGTTTCAAATCGAAGCCGTTGATAAACTGATTACATACTTTTAAAAACGATTGAATACGATATCCATAACTCTTGTGGAGCAGTATATTTACGGGAAGAGCTTCGATTTTTCGGATGGCTTCTGTATATTTTTTTATCACTTCTAATAGTGTATTAATCAATAGAATTGTAGAACCTTCAAAATGATGTATCACTCCACACCTATTGCCCATAAGATTCATAAGGGTGTGGCCAACCCACTATTTAAGGGATGTAGGAAGTCACCTTATAAATTCGGGAATACATAACATGAAAGTTAGGGGTTCAAAATGGACTTATACCGAGTTATCGCTTGGAGATCCCAACAGTGCGTCAAGCGCGAAACTCTAGTGTATTATAATGCAACTGTGGTTCTTCTTGCAATTCAAATTGAGACCAACATTTCGCACAAACTCCTTTATACTTCTAATATTTTGCATTGAAAAGGTATTTTTGAGACCTGCATGATCAACAACCTTAAAATCTCCAAGACTTCCGTACCAAAAAAATTAACCTGTCTCTCAAATTGATTAATATTTAGTTCGAGTCAGATTACACACTCTGTATACGGAATGCCTCACCTCCAATGAATTACACGTGCTTTATTCAACGGGTGAGATAAGCTGAAACTTCTCAGTTATAAAGACGGCAATAAATATCGCTTTAAAGTGGCATTTGCTGTCCATAAATCATTTTTATAAGACGACCGCGGATGTGTGAAACCCATTGGCCGCAACTCACCCTAACTGTACCGTCCAGTGGACTGGGAAATGGGTTGATGCCAAAAAAGTCAAGAGGTCAGAAGATTTTAAGGTTTTAATTGGACAGAGAATTCTGCGAAGAGAAATTTTGTTAACTGTAGATACATATCTTTTTATGCAATTTTTGGAATGTAGATATAATTTTAGTGGTCATTCCTTGTAATGGTATCAATTTTCGTGATATTGAAATTGTTGAATATCAATCAAATGAGCACAGCTCTACCAGTTTTATATATTCATATGGGACACACTCGAATAAACAAGTCAATGCGTATTTCAAAATAAGGTATGTGGTCTCTTGTCGAGATAAACAACAGCATTGATCAGTGAAAACGTTCAAGCAACAACATGACGTTGACGGTTAGAAATAACATAACATTAACCAAATATTTATCTTCGACATTGCTCGTAACTTCGCAGAATGGTTCTACGTGTACATTTTTCGAATTAATTATGAGATTGGTCTCAAATGCAATCGCAATGATTGGCCGGTCATTCCTTGAAACGACTTAAATGGAAATAAGCTCCACTTCAACTTTTCCAAATGGTTGATCTCCGTGAGTCTCATTCATGTTAGACCGACTTTTCTGTCGGCTCAGATAGCTTGGTGATATTATCTGTTATTGGGAGATGGAGAAAAAGTATTGTTAACCTTATTTTTTTTCAAAAATTATTTATTGTCATAACTGAGAGGAGCTACCCAATATTAAGTAATAGCACGGAAAAATTCAACATCTTTTTCACACCATTATTATCGACTTTCTTTCTATGTGTAGTGAGCATCTGTTGACATTCTTTATTCTGATTTTGTTGTGAGCAAACATATCGAGTGTTTTTTAATAGTTATAGAATTTTCGAAAGGGATAACTGTGATTTGACAGAAGGTAGAAGCCATGTTGTTTCGTCATTTCTGTTTAGAAAGCATTGACAAATTATCATGGAAAGAATCTTGACGCAACAACGTTTACTGTTTACAAATTGTGTTTTATTCGCCAAACTTATAGAGTACTTCGTGAAAATTATGATTTACATAATCGTCCATCAGAGCAGCTTATTCTACTTGATGCAACAACAACAACAAGACCATGAACTGTACCTACAGAAGAAAATATCGCTGCTGTAAGTGATAGTTTTGATTAAGATCAAGATTAGTCTATTCGTCGACGTTCACAATAAGTTGGACTCTGTACATACACCATATGAAAATTTTGCGTGAAGATCTCGGTCTACACCCATACAAGATCTAACTGGTTCAAGAACTGAAGCCACTTGATCATAATAAGTCTTTTTTTGGCGATAACATTATTTCGAGAAATGGTCCAATTAATTGGCTTCCAAGATCATGCGACATAACTTCAATTGATTATTTTCTTTGGGGTTATGTCAAGTCATTGGTTCATGCTGATAAACCAAAAAAAAAGACGCTTTGGAAGCCATCATAACTCGTGTTATTGCTGAAATAAGACCTGAATTCCTGGAAAGGATGTCCAAAATTTGTCTGGTCGAATGCAGTTCCTCAGAGCTAGTCGTGGTGGACGTATGCCGGAAATTATTATTAAAACATAAATGTCACAGGATCATCTTTCGAATAAAAAATTAATTCAATCTTAATTCAACTGTGACTAATTTCAATTTGAGGTTCTATCACTCTAAAAACCACCCGATACTTTCGAAAATGCTGATTTGAAATATACAAAAGTCAACTGGATCCCATCATAAAAACAGAAGCTTCAACAATTTGAAATTTCTATGTGAAAAAAACGGGTCCGTGAAGTTAGCGAAAAGTTGGAAGCACTAATTCTGAAACTATTATCAATATTTAGTGCTTAATTAGTGCCTATTAGTGCTTCATCAAACTCTCATTGCACCATTATAGTTTTTGAGAAATTGACAATTGAAGTTTTTGGTGCTGACTTCACGCTCAGCACCAACATGTTCGAATTACTATGAAATTAATATGTCAATATTTAGTGCTTAATTAGTGCCTATTAGTGCTTCATCAAGTTCTTATGTCACCATTGTAGTTTTTGAGAAATTGACAATTGAAGGTTTTGGTGCTAACTTCACGCTCAGCACCAACATGTTCAAATTACTATGAAATTAATATGCCAATATTTAGTGCTTCATTAGTGCCTATTAGTGCTTCAGAAACGGCTGCGATATCATTTTTAGTTTTGAAGTAATTGAGTGTTGTTTTTAGCCAAGCGTGAAGTTAGCGAAAAAGTTGGAAGCACTAATTCTGAAACTATGTCAAATATTTAGTGCCTGGTTAGTGTGAATTAGTGCTTCATAAAGCTATCATTCCACCACTGTAGTTTTTGAGATAAACGCAATTATATCTTTTTATACTGCGTCGCCATCTATGGGCGGACTTGGGCGAGTCGTTCCGTCTCGTAGATTCGGCTCTAGTACGTCGTAATATTATCATTGCCTAAAGGGGCTCACGGACGCACGAGTTGGGTTGCCAAGCCGATTTCAATATCGAAGAAAGAAATTAATTTGTGGAGGCAAAACCATTCTCTGCAGTATATTCATGTATCGATTATATGAAGTGATGAAATCATTTACGAATACTTCTCGAGTTTTTGTGATGAATAAAATAATAGAGTGAATAAAAGAATAAAGAGAAATGAATTGCTCGTGCCATAACAACAAGAGTAGGTACAGGTAGTAGGTATTTCTTTTTTCTCAATTGAAGTATAAGAATTCCAACAGAAAAATTTGAAGTGCGATAAAAAAATGGGTGTTCCTAAATTGGAGATACAAACAAAGAAGGGAGTTTCCTTAAGTTATATTGTGAAAAAAAGTCCAAAACACATGAGAACGCATACTTCACACGGACCCGTTAAAGGTTGAATAAGTTTTTTTTCTTTGTATCTACACTTCACAAGATATTCAACTGAAATTTGGCATATATATTACAATTGAGAGTTTACACCATATTATGACATGTACTAAAGAAACCTCCCCTCTTCGTTTGTACCTCCAATTTAGGAACAACCTGATAATGGAGATATAGTAGGTAGTTTAATTTATATTAATGATGAAGGGTTAGGTATATGAAAATTGAACTGTCTCAAAACGTACATAAAAAAATATATTTCGGGTTCTTTATACAAAAAATATATTATTATATGATAAAAACTCATTTAAATAGTGTACAATAGCAAATGTGGGTTTACTACAATGTCGTTTCTGAATAAATTGTCGTCCTTGGATAGGCCATCATATTCTTCCCACTGCCCATCATTTCTTCTGCAATAGGAATTTAATGGCCTATCGCCTATCCCAATTTCTATACAGTGGGCTTTGAAATTAGCAATTCTCCGTAATAGATAATTTTTGTCATTGATGAATAGATTTAATTGGATTTCATCAATACTTACTGATGCTCCGATATCACAGTCGATTAACAGAAAATCTGCGTACGTTCTTTTAATTTTTAAAAAATTGTGACAGCTTTTGGGCATTTAGAGTTTAAAGGGGAATTGAAATCTATAGATTCATATAAGTATTTGAATCTCCTTCTTTTCAGTTGATGAAGAATTACCGGGATGAAAAAATATTTTTTTATTTTCACGAAATTTGGACAATTATCGCAAGAATACTGATGTATCTATATCGAAGTGGGATCACTTTTCTATAAATGAGTCGCAATATAAGTAATGTTACAGTTAACATCAATTATATATAATATACTCCGTTCACCATCTCATTCACCTTGAAAATGTTATCTTTTTCGAGCACCTCGCACCAAAGTTTGTAGGTACTTCGTTTTTTCCCATTTTTCGGAAAAAAATTAAGGAAATTGAATAAACTAGAATCTGAGTTTTGAGTATTCAGAGCAAAATTGTCACTGTCACAATGTGCCGATGCAAAGTAGCACCCTGTGAATTTGCCATCGAAATTGACATGTCATTTGGTGTAAACTCCCAATTGTAATATCTACGCCAAATTTCAGTTGAATATCTTGTAGATACTATGAAAAAAAACTTGAAAAATATTCAAACTTTAACAACCCGTATCACGAAAACGAATCTTCCTTCTTCGTTTGTGCCTACCTCCAATTTAGGAACACCCATTTTTTTATCACACTTCAAATTTTTCTGTTGGAATTCTTATACTTCAATTGAGAAAAAAGCAATACCTACTACCTGTACCTACTCTTGTTGTTATGGCACGAGCAATTCATTTCTCTTTATTCTTTTATTCACTCTATTCTTTTATTCATCACAAAAACTCGAAAAGTATTCGTAAATGATTTCATCACTTCACATAATCGATACATGAATATACTGCAGAGAATGGTTTTGCCTCCACAAATTAATTTCTTTCTTCGATATTGAAATTGGCTTGGCAACCCAACTCGTGCGTCCGTGAGCCCCTTTAGGCAATGATAATATTACGACGTACTAGAGCCGAATCTACGAGACGGAACGACTCGCCCAAGTCCGCCCATAGATGGCGACGCAGTATAAAAAGATATAATTGCGTTTATCTCAAAAACTACAGTGGTGGAATGATAGCTTTATGAAGCACTAATTCACACTAACCAGGCACTAAATATTTGACATAATTTCAGAATTAGTGCTTCCAACTTTTTCGCTAACTTCACGCTTGGCTAAAAACAACACTCAATTACTTCAAAACTAAAAATGATATCGCAGCCGTTTCTGAAGCACTAATAGGCACTAATGAAGCACTAAATATTGGCATATTAATTTCATAGTAATTTGAACATGTTGGTGCTGAGCGTGAAGTTAGCACCAAAAACTTCAATTGTCAATTTCTCAAAAACTACAATGGTGACATAAGAACTTGATGAAGCACTAATAGGCACTAATTAAGCACTAAATATTGACATATTAATTTCATAGTAATTCGAACATGTTGGTGCTGAGCGTGAAGTCAGCACCAAAAACTTCAATTGTCAATGTCTCAAAAACTATAATGGTGCAATGAGAGTTTGATGAAGCACTAATAGGCACTAATTAAGCACTAAATATTGATAATAGTTTCAGAATTAGTGCTTCCAACTTTTCGCTAACTTCACGGACCCGAAAAAAACGCCATTTCGCAAATGCAAATCCTGACTTCAATAGATAGGGCCTCGAGATATCTTTTATTAAATTCAGCGTCCTCGAGCCCCTACATCTTTGTACTAAATTTGACCGAATAAACCTTTGTTCACATATAATTTTTATATTTTCCATAATTCATTTTCAAGTTCTTTTCACCATCTCATACTACTAAACAAATAGGTCTCAATATATGTTTGGTTACTGGGTATAGGTGACCAAACATATATTATTCGAACAAAGGTGCAGAACTTAATCAACAAATAGGTCTCATTCAGCATTCAAATGGTTATTGTGAACTATTGGGATGAATAGAAGACATTTTTGATCGAATAACAGCGTCAGAATTTTCATGGGTTCTGTGACTCATTGATTTGTATCGATGTCCTGTAGTAAGGACTGAACGAAATTTTTCCTGTTGCGTGATGTACGACGAAACCTATGTCTTGGCTGATTTCTCGCAACTTCCTGGTTAGGAATTTTATACTGCAGATTCTCGTGGAAATGTTGACGAACAATTTCGCGTGAAGAAACAAGCAAAGTTTCCATAAAAAATTCCTGGTTTGGCAAGCAATTTGCACTTGTGGAAAAAGGAGCAAATTTTTCGTTGGTCAAGGCTCTGTTGACTCGAAGATATACATCGAGGAATGCTTGAAGAAGTTAATTTTATCATTTTTACGAGAGCACGATGTGTCAACAATCTTTTGGCCAGATTTAGCTTCATGCCACTACAGCAAGGCCACCAAGGAATGGTACGAAGCTAATGAGGTGGTTTTTGTTCCCAAAGAGGCCAATTCACCAAATTGTTCAGAACTCAGGCCAATCGAAAGATATTGGGCTCTGGTAAAAAGAGAATTGAAGAAGACTGAGAAATCAACGAAAACATTACCGGAATTCAAGCAAAAGTGGAAGACAGCATCCCAGAAAGTGACTGAGAACACTATAAGAAGCATGACGGGAAGAATTCCAGAAAAAATCCATGAATGTTGTAAAATATAGTTTTGATTTTTTATTGTTTTCATTAGAATTAGAAGATGATTCGAAAATGAGTTTGATGTTCGAAATCGCTCCAGTGGTTCAAAAGATATAAGCGTTTTTGTGATAGCGAATTTATTCTCGTTCAGTCCTTATAGAGACTAGAAAACTTTCATACGATTATTTACGAAAAAAATGTATTCAATTATCTTTTCTCAATTCTTGAAAGAATTTTGAAAAGTCAGTAATATTGAAGAATATCACAAAAGACAATGCATAATCAACGGTCACTAGGGTAACGCCAGCCTGTTCATATTTCAACAGTAAATGGAGAAGCAAGACGAAAGTATTAACATTTTTTCTCACGTAATATTCTTGTGAATATGATACATTTGAGAAATCATTAAACCATCTCATTTCTGAAAATAGCTGGTTTAAAAAATTCCATCATATCATATTTGAATAAAAAAGTGCCACCAGAATGTAACAACAGATTTCGAATACGAGTTCAAACGAGCGAGTTATAGAGAATTATTGAAAATGATAATTCCTCAATTTTCGTTCATAATTCAAAATCTATCAACGATAGGCTGGATCTGTTTTCAGATTAGGATTAATCAGGAGAAGGAACTACATAATTTGTTTTCATTTTTCTTCAGCTGCTAGAGTTCTCGAGATCCTTCAGTAGACAACGAATTTTGCCCATCCTGTACAGTTACTCGTGACTCCCTGTATGGAATTACTCAAGTAGGTTGGGACTGGCTCTGATTTTCAAAGTTGTAGAATGTGTTGACAAATAATACAATTTGGTATCTGATGTTGAGTCAATTTTTTTGGCAGCAGTCAAAAAAAAATTCGGTTGGATTCTTGAATGAGAATCTACCTACAAGGCGAAGGAGGTGGATGAACCAAAGCACAAAAACTCTTGACCTCAAGTCAGTTTGAAGTCTTAATATTTCTTCTATACTGTCGCCAAATGAAATCCTATTTCCAAGAGTACCATTTCGCAGATACTAAATGTCAATTACTGCTACCGCCAATTCGCCATACCAGGAGATACAGCGGCAATTCGAAATCAAACATTCAATATCGTACATCCCATTTCCGGCCAGGAGAAAGTTCCAAGTCGGCAATAGGACTCAGCTTCCTGGGACCCGTCGCCATTGTTAAAACGTTTTTTTTTTCGTCGATACAACAGGTAGTAAACTGCAACAACTCGCACTTATCTGCCGAAGAAGGTGAATGGGTTTCGTAATGGAAATTGTAACTTTCGTGTGATGCACACTCGTAACTTGCTGAATGGCAACTTGCTTTCATTTTTATTTGCGTCCATAAATGTTTGTGTTAGGTTCGTTAGCATCGCGAAGAAGTGTTGAGAGCTCTGTCAGCAGATTTGCTGGAGAGTGATACTCTGCACCATGTAGATACGAACAGGTGTTTATTATGCATGAATATAACCATTTATCTATTCTAAAATATGAATCGGAGTTAACAATGATATGCAGGACTCAAACCAAACGAAATAATGCAATTTAAACATCTCAACTTATCTGAAGGAGCTGTTTAAATGCTCTTCCCCATATTCCAATTAATTTCTTCAACCCTTAACTCCCGATTCAAAACCTTACACCACTATTCCCCGAATAACCCTTTTCCGTCTTACTCCTTTAACCTTCCTGAAAACCGAATCCTGAGTCAACCGAGCAACTTCCCGCTTAGGGCTTTGCCAGCTACTACCTTAGTTTTTCCATAACCATCAAAGATTTACTTTATCCACCTCTCGCGGGTGGATTCCTAAAGGATGACATAATCGTCTGAGATTTTTGGCCAGTTGCAATTCGTACGATATTCAGGCACGAAATTTATGCCGAGTCGCATTCAGACAAGCTAGGCCGTGGGACGATTTTTCTGACTGAGTTTCATGGAGAAACTTGACCAATAACTTCAACGTTATCGTCTTGCCAACATCCTGTGCCGTACCGATAAGCAACAAAGTAACTTTCGAAGCAATTTTTCAGAAGACTATATCGGTTAACAGCAACATTTCGATTTTATTACAGGGACGTTACATGACTGTAGTAATAATTCGATCCAACAAATAATTCAAATTTTCGGTTCACATTCTCCTATTTTGCGTCAGTGAAAAGTTCATTTTCACTCGCAATATAACAGTTATCATTCACCGATCAATTCCACGCAGTGTATTGCATTATTCGATATGATATCTAGACAAAGATAGCTGGCAGTGTAGAAATTTAATAGATAACTATTAAATTTCTTCTTTCCCTGCGAAAACGAATATCCAAACAACTTATTGCCTCCATGTTTCTTGCTGAGGTACATCGATCCTTATTCCTTCATGAATGGTGTCCAATCCATTTATAGAAATGGTGACCTGAATGTGCATGCCTTGTATTTTTATGCATACCTCTCGTGAGAATGCATGTGTATCTGATCACGTATTAATTTCTCTTTCTTTATTATGATCGAAGTCATTGATGCAGTATAACTCTTCCATCTCACGACCTCAATCAACCCCAATGAGGATTAAACGAAAACCAATTGAAGGAATTGAATCTGAAATACTCCAATATCGTTCATAACTTTTGTACCACATTTTAGTTTTTGATATTTTTTTTATGTTGTGGTTTTCACGAGAAGGAATATCCTGTAATGTTCAGAGAACATCGTGAAAACTAAGGACAAGCAGGTAGGAATTGTTGTTCTTCTTGAATTTCTTGAGGTTATATGCCTCTGGGAACACCTCTCTAGGCAATCTGTTCCAAACCTTCGCTGTTCGTTGGATGAACGAGTCTTTGAAGAGAGATGTTCTGCAGGTCTCCAAAGTGACCACGAAGGGATGTGAAGACTTAACTTGACGGGTTAGACTCGAAGAGACTGCCAGAGGGGAAACGATTGCTGATAATTCAGAAGAGCATCGCCCATGGAAATATATATAAAATAAAGACAGATCTCCTACTCTTCCACGGTGTTCTAGAGAAGTGAGCGAGTTTGTAAGCGAGGCATCACCGACTTGACGAATTGCCTTTTTTTGTACAGAATCCAAGAGTTTTAGGATTTGTTTAGGTGCATCATTCCAAATATGGGAACAGTATTCCAGGACAGGTCGAATCTGTGCCTTATAGATCATAAGCAGCTGACCTGAAGTGAAATAGCTCTTGGCACGAAACAGAAAACCAAGTTTTTGGGATGCACTTTTAGCAATGGATCTCACGTGATTCTCCCAAGAAAGGTAACTGCCGACAGTAATACCAACATCGAAATGGATTACTTCATTGGTATGGTCACTCCCGACAATTCTATGCAGGGCACAGTAAGATCGGCTTTTCTAGAGAAAAGACATGCTTGTGTTTTGTTTGCGTTGAATCCCACCAAGTTATTAGATCCCCATTCAAGAATTGTTGCCAAGTCCATATTTATGTTGTTAACTTTTTTTCCTCGTTCGTTTCTGATTGGGCGGGCTAGTATTGGAGCCCTAGAAGAAAGGGCGGTATGGAGGGTACTATCATCCGCGAAGCTGTGCACTGGACACGACGTTGCTTCCAGCAAATAGTTGATGTGAAGTAGAAATAGTGTCGGAGCCAGAATTGATCCCTGCGGAACACCAGCATTTATGGGTTGAGAGTCAGATGAAAGTCCATCGACCAATACATGGAGAAATCTGTTTGAGAGAAAACTAGCCAGCAGAGAACACAGCTTTGGGGGCACGCCATAAGATGGAATCTTGGCGAGGAGTCCAAATTTCGCATAATAACTTGATTTTATTTCTTTCTATTTTGATTTTTGCGACAAAAAGAAGATTATAACATTTCTGAATAGAGAATGCTGTATTATAACGTCCTAGGTGTCCTACTGGTCTTAGATTCAAAGAATGAAATAGAAGATCCTAAAATCTCTTCAATGTTCGTGAACATCTCAATTACTAATTGAATTTTACCTTGATGGTATCGATGGATTGTATTTATATTCCACTTTTAAATTAGATAAATTACTGATGAGTTTTAATCACGAATGTCTGATGGTTGTTAAAGATGGTATGGGTGTATATCCTTTCATTCAAGGTTCAACATGGTACTATAAATCAAGATTACCTATTGTGAAAATCCTTTGATAGCAATGAATGATGAATGGTAGAATATTTGATATCAACCACGAGAAGGCGGAACTAATGATAGACAGTGGCGTCCGCAGGGGAAGAATTAGGTTAACAAAGAGATTTTTTCGAGAATATTGGCATATTGACATATTTGATTTTTAATTTAGGAAATACACAAGTACTAACAATATTCGAATAAGAATGTCAGGGCCGATCCTAGGGTGTTGGCCGCCCGCGTGCAGAATCCTTATGTGCCGCCCCAAAGACAAAAAAATATATATGAAAAATCTTCAATGGGCCTCCTCCTATTGTTAGGACAAAACTGTACATACAGTATAACCTCTTTAATACTAAATACTAAAAAAAAAAACAGAAACAAACCTATATATAACAAAAAGTATAAATACGAACAGGAACAGTCTTTTATTCAGTCAGTAATGACTAGTATATTATGTATAATCCGGTACCTATGAAATAACTTTCCTAGCTTTTTGAGAAGCAAATAACAAATCAATAATTTCGCTAGTATCAATTCTTTCCGATATTTCAGATTCAATAGAGATAATGGCCAAATTCGAGAGTCTCTCCTGTGACATATTGTTCCTCAAGTAATCTTTAATTATTTTTAATTTACTGAAACTCCTTCCCGAATCAACAGAGGCAGGCAATGTTAATAAAATTCTTATGGCTAATGTGAAATTGGAAAAACAAGAAATCGAATAATTTTTAACAATAATTTATGATATTTCGATAGCTTGATCTTTACCCGAGAAATATGTTTAAATGAATTATTTTCGTTGGAAAGTTGTATGCCATCTGAATCTTTAACAATATTTCCTTCCGCTTTTACCTGTAATCTAATATCTAAGTCCATGCAGGCCTTCATAAGATCATCTTCAGAAAAATTTTCGAACTCATAGAGGCAGCAAAATTAATTATAACATTCAGACAGTAAATTAAATCTTTCCTGTACTGAGGATGTAGCGTGATCCATAATTGTATAATAAAACTCAGCCTTGAATTTCTGGTAGGAATTAGAAATTGGTTCATCGCTGCCCTCATAATTAAATAAGCGAAATTTATTTCTGGGTTCAGGGATGAGAAAGTTTGGATCAATTTCTAAGTCATTGGCTAAACATGTTGCTGAATCAACAAATGTTTTGAAATTCTCATCAGATCTTTGTGGAATTAAATATTTTTTTAAATTATCTAAACCCCGTATACTCTCTGCAATACTTACTCTAAGATTTTGTAGCATTTCACTTAAAACATTTATTCTTATTAATGAGTCATGCCACTCATGCCAAATTAACATTGAGCATAGAAACTTAAATGTTTTCATGTTTTTCACCAGAGTTTTAGCTGCAATTTTTGTCCTTAGTGGGATCTCCAGTTAAAGCATTCAAAGATTCCACGATATTTTTAAAGTCTTCTTTCAAAGGTCTTATAGCATTTATGCGACTCTCTCACCGTGTGTCGGGTTTCAAAGTTAAGCCTTCGACATATTTTTTAAATATATCCCAGCGATATGGATACCCAGAAAAGGAATATATAATTCTTGCACTCTGTCAAAAAAACCCGAAATTTCCCCACTAGAAGTGGCAGCATCATTAACCACTAGATTTAAGATATGAGCGAAACATGGAACATAAAATGCTCTAGGATTAATGGTGAGTATCCTTTTTTGAAGGCCTACATCTTTCCTTTTCATATTTGCTTCATTATCATATCCTTGGCCCCGAATATCATGAACGTTAAGCTGGAGGCTAGGTAGTAGCTTTTACAACAAAAACTTACATAAACCTTGTCCAGTGGTATTAGTTACTGGAAAAAAGCCTATAAAGTACTCTAAAATGTCTACTGTATCTACTATTCGATAAGTCTACACACCTAATAACAAATGAATCTATAATGATGGCGTAATATTTGGCTTTTTTGGCAACGCGTGTTATCTCTTTACGAATAGATTCGGCTAAAATGTTAATAATGTCGTTTTGAAAATGCTGCCCCAAATAGTGTGGAATACGGCTCACGTCTTCACCCTTGAATCTAGGTGTTTTCCGATATAATTGGATCAAATAAATTCAGGCAACATCAGTACTGCTTTCAAAAAATTTCCATTATCTCTACGATATGATTCTGAACTAGTTCCACTAAAGGCCAAATTGTGACTAGCCAAAAATTGTACTATAGCATTCCTTTGTTTCTTTTTGTCGGTAATGGGGAACAAGGAATATTTGATTTGACAAGATTGAAAAATTCAGTTTCATTAAATTTTTTTCTCGTCTCATTCAAAATTTGGATGATTAGAGTTGGAAAGTAGTAATCAAGAATTGAAAACAATTATTTCTTTGAGACCTGTTGAAAATCAGATTTTTCACAAAATGACATAAAAAAGTGGCGGCCTGCGGCCGCCCCTTGAGTTTGGCACGCGCTGCACACCTGCTAGGATCGGCCCTGAAGAATGTTACAAACACGATATTTTTTAACAAAACACTCAGTTTATATTTTAGCTATGTTGTTATTGAAGGGAAAAGTGATTATTTCAGGTGTTTTTCTTCGATCTCGTGATGATTATGTGAGGAATTTCGAAAATATGAACGGTTTTTTTTCAAGTGCATTGATAGCATTTTTGCTACCTTGTATGTAATTTTTTCGACAGAGAAGGAAGTGAAGTAAAGCAATAAATGAGATAATAATCGTTTTCCATTTCTGATAGAAGTTTTTGTGAATTATTATTATGGTAGTATAAAAGGTCGTACCTACCATTATATTACCCATTCAAGACGGTGTGAATCTCAAATAAAGCGAATCCTCGCAATCATATACTTTCTCTTTGAACCTTTTATCCACGTTTACGACAATTGAATGGTTCATCCATTCTTGTGATGCGATTCCCAAAACTCTCCTATTACCATTAGAGTTACCACGGTTGTTATTACAGAATTACACAGCCACTTAAATGCCTGTCATAAGTGCCAATCTACTACTACTACTCGGATATGAATTAAGCTAATCTTCGATTTTACTTTCTTCCTATTGTTCTTCCAAATCGAATTCATAATTAGACATTCAATTCCATTCACTAGTCGGAGATCGCGTCAAGTTTTTCTCACAGTCAGCAGAATTAATAACAAACAGGTTTCTCCTTGGATTCATATGGGAATCAGAAGATCGAAAAAAAAGAGGGCTCAGCCGGGATTTGAACCCGGGACCTCTCGCACCCAAAGCGAGAATCATACCCCTAGACCACTGAGCCTTACTGATAAAATAGAGGAATTTACTGGAACACAACCTTAATAATTTCCAAATTCAATGTACGGGAGTCGAAGAAAAAGCTGGATGAGCGAAAGGCCAAAAAAAGATCCTAATCTGGTGGGCCCAGATGACCTAAATTTTTCTTAATTTCGAAATAACCTCTACAGTTTACGTATTCATGTCATTACTAGTTTAAATTAGCTTTATATCTTCTTATGTTCGAGTATCCTTCAACAAACTCAAATATTGCATGGTGAAGATTCGAGAGTACCCATTTAATTCAACAAATGAACATATTCGTTATTCAGTTGGGAAATCGAGGTGTGGTTTGCAATCTTCCGAATCTGGGTAAATATCTGTGAATTTGCTCGTCCTACGAGTTGAGATTTCTATTATGATAACCTCGTATACCCGCATCAATCTTAATTCAAAACGGAATGTACGAAATTGTTAATCACCGGCCATCTTTTCGTGCAGACGATGAGCTTGTCCATGAGTGCTCCTAACGTCTCATTTTATAAATTTTTTCGAACACGCTCATCTCTGGAAAATATGAAGGTTTTAATTTGAAGGAAAACCGTTGCAGGGTAATTTTTCGGATTTCCCAAGCCCTGACGGCATCCCAAAAAATTTAAAAAGTGGTATCTCGTAGAGCATGTAAAAGTACATATTCCACAAAAAAAATTTTTTCGAACACGCTCATCTCTTGAAAATATGGAGGTTTCCAGATCATTTTCCGGATTTCTCAAGCCCTGACGGCATCCCAAGAAAATTGGAATATGGTATCTTGTAGAGCATGCTAAAACACATCTTCCACAAAAAATTTTTTTTCGAACGCGATCATCTCTGGAGAATATGAAGGTTTTAATTTAAAGGAAAACCGTTGCTGGGTCATTTTTCGGATTTCTCAAGTCCCAGACGGCATCCCAAAACATTTGGAAAGTGGTATCTTGTAGAGCATGCTAAAACACATCTTCCACAAAAAATTTTTTCTCGAACACGCTCATCTCTGGAAAATATGGAGGTTTCCAGATCATTTCCCGGATATCCCAAGCCCTGACGGCATCCCAAAAAATTTGGAAACCACCAATTTTATATAACCTCTCATACCACATACCATACTAATAATCTGATAGTATTTTTGATAAACTGAACATTTTTCCGTTGGGAACACTGGGTAGTTGGTATTGTCGCACAACAATATGGCGACGGTGAATATGGTCAATTGGAAACATTTTCATGTTCAGATTGCCGTACTTTGGAAAATTACTATTAAATTTTCAGGTTATTTCTATATTTTCATTGCTATGATGAAAGCACAGAATATTTCTAGTAACATTTTTGGAACTATAAATAAAGGTGCGACTTGACTTCAAAGGCCTGCTTTGATGTCAATAATTCTTGGATGGACTATATGTGATTTATTTAAATTTAAAGTGCGAAATATGACAACTGTGATTTTTCGAAATCCGCCAAAGAGTTGCACAACAGTTTGACTATGTTCACCCAAAGCCGTCAAACATAAAACTGTAACTGTAAATATCACAACCTGTGGTTTATCGATGTTCATCACAGAATTTGACTTGTGTCAAATATGTCTTTTCTTCTTCTCCCCATTTATTGGCCTCTTTTACTTTTAAATGAAATCTACCATCTATACTAATCTACTTATTAGATGGATCTATTAACAAGGTAGATCTAATTCTGCCCAACAAAGTGTCCATAAACGTTGCCAACATGTTAGCGAAACCTTCCACAATCATTAACCATCGCAAATACATCAAATATTTAATTTTGTTCATGCAAACAGAATTTCGTAAACATACGTGATCGTAAATGAAGATGCTTCAACTGCAAAATACTCGACCCATTGCAATACCAACTATTTGATTTATCTGTTGCGTAGGTAAAAGCACCTATTTTCGCTCTTTTGCGGTAATTTGGAGTTGCATGCGAGCATGGTTGGGATGAGACATCGCCGGTATTTACTGAAAATCAAGGTGGACAAGGTCTCTGGACGTACAAAAAAATTGGACGTCAACACGAGAACTTGCATGGTTTGTTTTTGCCGAACGGAAAAAGTTATATTTATCCGACTATTATTCTAATTATGTGTGGTTTCAATTTCTAGAACAGTTGTCGATACTGCGTCCTCAGTAAAGAAAAAGGCAATGCCTGAGACTCAGAAGCTCCTCTGTTTGAAAAGTTGATAGATTCACTTTGTTTTATAGAAGTTTTGAGAAGAAAATCTAATGTACAAAATTATAACATGGTCCTTTGAGCCGAATACTTATGATGCCATGTGAATATATCACAGTTGTCGTAGACCTCCAAGCAGTCGGAAAAACCAAATTCTGGGGGATAAGTCCATTCATTACGGGCAAAAAGTTAACATTCCAGAATTGCAGCCATGACAAACTGGCAGCCGACTTCGGAAGCAAGTTAAATCGTCTGACATTGCATGTTCCTCCATTCTATACCATCGTGTGAAAATCTCACATGGAATTCCGGCCAGTTCCATTCAACTTGCACTGACGGCAAAAAAAGAAAAATGAAAAAGAATAAATAGATAGGAGCACCGACTTCAGAACGGACGAGAAATGATTAGGTCTTTAGTCTTGGCTAGTCATGTTGTTATAATAAAGAAGCGACGAATGGGGAATAGGGGAAGGTATGCAAGACACCTCGGCGAGCTCGATAATGCTGGTTGGGTTTCCTTCTGTGGTACAGGGGGTACTCAGAAATCGTCAGAGGAAATTTCCATCCTTAAATAACTTTTTTCTGATAACTTCTTCGAGACAATTATAGCAATGTTTCACCAAAGCTTTTTATTCTCGCCAGGCTTCCATCTTAAGGCTTGTCCTCTCAGCTAAGTCCTTCTAGCATGTCTCTTCATGTAGTGGTCGATGCAGTTCATCTAACATTCTACTCATCAATGCTGGTGTTCCACAAGGGTCGATTCTGGCACCAACACTGTTTCTGCTTCACGTCAACGATTTGCTGGAGACAATCTGAAGTCCAGTGCACTGTTTCGCAGATGATATACGAGGATATATTGAAAGATTCTTAGCCTACTCCAGAATCAAACAAAATTTCAATGTCAAAATATTTTATTACTCAACATATTCTCCTTTTGATTGAATACATTTATTACAGCGAACCTGCAACGTCTCTAGACCTTTCAAAAAAAAATGTTTCTTCTTGCTCTGCAAACCAGTCCTAGCTCCACAGCTTTCATTACCTCCTCGTTGGAAGAAAACTTACGACCTTTTTAGCTTTTTTTCAGTTGAGGAAAGGGATGATAGTCGGACGGAGCCAAATCTAGTGAATAAGGTGGTTGTTCTAATAATTCTAACCCTAAATCACGAATTTTTTGCATGGCAACATGAGATTTGTGTACTGAGGCGTTGTCCTGTAAAAACAAAATACCTTTGGATAGCTTTCCACTTCTTGTCTCTTCAATTTTTTCCCGTAGAGTGGTCAGTGATGTCGAATAGTAATCTCCAGTTATTATTCTACCCTTATCCAAAAAATCAATCATAATTACTACATGGCAATCCCAAAAAACTGAAGCAAGAACTTTTCCAGCAGATTTTTGGAAACGAAACTTCTTAGGTCTTGGAGAACCAGAGTGTCGCCATGCCATCGATTGTTGCTTTGTTTCTGGATCGTAGAAATGTCTCATCCATAATAACAATTCGGTTTAATAAGTCTACATCGTTTTCAAACCGAGTACAGATCGAACGCGATGCTTCTACCCTTGCACGCTTCTGGTCAACATTCAAACATTTGGGGATCCATTTTGCAGAAATGTTTCTCATGTCCAAATTGACATGAACTATATGTAATCTTCAGTTATTCAGATATCCGTTTTAGCCCAATTCGACGGTCTGATAAAATCATGTAATGATCTGCATCGATATTTTCGGGGACTGACACTGATACTGGATTTCCCGATCGGTCATCATCATCAATTTACCTCTTTTGAAGCTTGCAGTTCAATTAAGCATAGTATTAAGCATATCTTCGTGAATCTGCTTACCTTTTAACCCTCTCAAATACAGGTACTGGATGATGGCTCGATACTTCAATTTTTTAGATTTCTATTATGGAAGATAATAACCCCGAGGAAAGTCCAAAAACATAAAAATATAGTTCTATGATTTATCGGTGACGTTCATTGGTGATATTTATTGGTGATATTGTTGGTAATAATTATTAGTGAGATTTATTGGTGATATTTATTGGTGATATTTATTGGTGATATTCATTGGTGATATTTATTGGTGATTTTATTGGTTTTATTAGTAAGTGATATTTATTAGTGTGTTGTTGTCAAAACTCGAACCTTCTCCTCGCAAAAGTTAATGCACCACAGTTGTGAGAAATCCTTTTCTTATATTTCCATTCGATTTTTCGTACGCACCACGTAGTCGAGAGGAAATGTGGCGCTTTCTATGGAATGTGGTCACATTCATACTGGAAACAGGTATATCTAACCAATATCTAATGGCTTATCTGTGCTGGGAGTCGAGCTCCTGCATCGATTCAACCGAAGATGTATTCCGCTATTATATCGCAACCTACAGCTGGAAGTTCCATGGAATAACTGGAGGACATCGCCTTCAAAGAGGAAGGTTCCGCTGAAATGTTAAAGGACTCTGGCTTGTTGGAGGAATTGTATCAGATAATGAGTTTTCACCATTCTGAAAACGGCGGAATGTGTCTTTGTTTGGATTGCTGTGTGTAACTGTTAAGGTAATCAATATTTTTAGCGTGGGGTTTGTATACAGAGTGATCGTCTAACTGTGCCTTCAGAATTATATGAAGAAGAATGTTGATGTGTAAGTTGATGAATTTTTAGGGACGAATGTGAAGTATTCAAGAAATATTGTTTGATCAAGCAAGGGTTGCATACATATTCATCTTTTCTAAAGACTATAATGACGTTTTTCGATTTATGATGAAGGACTAACTCCTGATCATTTAAGCACTTCAAAATCATGAGTCAAAATGCAGTAAATCAGATAATATCCTGAATGACACATTTGCTCGAACTTTTGAATCTTGTTCAAATAAACCGAGGGTTTTTGCTTCTGAGATATAATCACCTGATGGAATTTTGTCTGAACCAATTTCAGCATGGACTAATAAAGAATATCACCTTGTGTCCAATTAAGTGTTTCATTTTTCTTTTCACATCATTATTTCCTCATTACACCGTATTTTGCATAGAGATTTGGGTCTTAAGGCTTATGAAGTTCAGTTAACACAAGAATTCAAGCCTGCCAAACATCAACAACATCTCTGCTGATTGGGTCCTTGAAACGCATGGAAATGATCCGAAATTCCATCGAATTTTTTTATGTCAGAATACACTGCGCAAAAAAATTAACGCACATTCTGAAAATCTCCATTTTAAGGAAAGTTAACTCTACATTGACTTTATAACTAATTTTTTATGTTCTCTCGGGAAGGTTTTGAACGAAACAAGATACATTAAATGGAAGAAAAATTCAGGATTTCACCGAATCTTGTGTGAAAGAAGAGAAATGAACAATTTTCAAAATACTGAAATGCTGATAAGTGATTTCATACTTGGTATTTCCACCCCTTGCGTTAATTACAGCTCGGCAACGACGGTTCATACTCAAAATGAGTGATCTTACAATGTTCTGATCAAATCCTTCCCAGATTTCTCCGAGTTGAATTCCTGAGTCATTAAGAGTAGCTGGATGATTTTCTGAACTTCTCAGCCTTCTATTGAGGTTGTCCCAAACCTGCTCAATCGGATTGAGATCTTGACTTCTTGCTGGTCATTCCATTCGAGAGACTTCAACATCTTCAAGGTACTCCTGAACGATGCGTGCACGATGGGGTCTAGCATTATCGTCCATAAAAATGAAATTTTCACCAATGTATGGGGCAAATGGCACTACATGCTCTTCAAGAATGTTCCTTATATACTTATCAGCATTCATAGCCTCATTATCAACGACCACTAGGTATGTGCGAGCAGTCAAAGATATTCCACCCCATACCATAATCGATCCTCCCCCGAAACCAGTAGTATTCAGGAAATTGCACTGAGCATTTCTTTCATGTGGACGTCTGTATACAAGGGAACGTCGATCACAATGGTAGAGGCAGAATTTAGACTCATCTGTGAAGAGAACTCTTTCCCAATCGGTCTCTTCCCAATGGATATGCTCTCTCGCAAAATCCAAACGCGCCCTTCGATGGGCTGGGGTAAGAGCTGGGCCTCTTGCCGCGACACGAGGCGATTTCTTATTGTCTGAGTGCTAATTTGCACCTCATGAGTTTCCTCAAGCTGATTTTGAAGGAGGCGAGCGGTTGCAAACCGTTGTCTCAACGAAGAAACTCTCAAGTAACGTTCTTGAATGGCAGTTGTTACCCGTGGTCTACCCTGTCCTGGTCTTCGGACATTCATAACTGTCTCCCTGAATCGCTGCAACATTCTGGACACACTTGTATGGGAAACTCCAAACCTTTCTGCAATTCTTGTGTATGTGCACCATTCTTCTCGCAAAACTACCGCTTGGGCACATTCCTCTTGGGTCAAATTGCGTGTTTCGCGTTGCATAGCGATCGAGTGTAGAAAATCAAACGAAAGAAAAACTATTGATCACTAGAATTGATCTAGAACAACTGATTTTAGAATGGAGCCAATACATTCAAAATTTGATAATATCATCTTTTTTTATTCCTGCTGGGAGTAAACATCTGTATTGAAGAAAAACGTTGAAAGTGGATAACATATGCATGCATAATTCTGATAAAAATAATTATCATTGAGAACACCTTCAGTTGTAGAATAAATTTGGGATTTCCATAATGTGCGTTAATTTTTTTGCGCAGTGTATAACCTCTCATTGGAAAACCCTTCACTAGAGAGACTCAGACCCGAAGGCACATAGGTCACTCGTTGACCTACTTTTCAACATCTAGAAGCAATTTTAGTAAATATATATTCAAGCCCGAATTTTTGTCAACCAAAAAATGTTGAAGAGAAAAACTAGCGTATGAATACTAAAGAAATATAACAAAGATTGGAAGATAAAGAGAGGAATTAAGTAGAAAACGTTATAGACAGTTTGGTTACTCGATTTCAATGAACCCGAAGCAACAAAATAGTGGTGACATTTCGCCAACAAATTCTTGCAATTCGCGGTTGAAACCGTAAAAACACGTGAATCAAAAACCGACACCTGAAGCTACATCGTGTATTACCCGTGTACCAACCGTGATGAGTTCATTACGCAAGTGTTAAACCTTTTAAGTAGACATTCTTCTCATCTTGCCATCGCAACTCGAATTCGGCTTGCACAATAAGGTAATGGCGGATAGATATCTTCGCCGGATACCTTTTCGATTTATCGCCATCCACTCTATCTGGAGTCTTTTCGAGATCTTGCAATAACGAGCTCGTTTTGAAATCGTATGTTGCCGGGCAGATAAGTTAAGTTGGAATTTGTGACATCTTCTAGAAAGTGTTCCGAGGAGTACCATGTGAAATGGAAACGGAGCTATCGGTCGACAACCTGCGAAAAAGTGCAGAAGGAGCACAGCATCCCATAAGGTTGAGTCATGATCATGAAGATCAGAACTGAAAATAGATGAGTTCATCCGACAATAATGGAATATGACACACGAACCAACGGGATCCAAAAATTTATTGGTAGACTATCAGTTCACTCATGATAAGTGGCATAAGAAAATTGGGCACCTAAAGCTCTGACATTTCAGGAGTTTTTGAGCATTCGTTCATTCTGTTTGTAGGTAGATTCAACTTGTATAAAGTTGATACACCTTCTTAGGGATGTCGAAATCAACATAATACAGTCGGAAATACATTTCCTGAGAGTTAGATGTTCAAAGTGGACTTATTACGAGTTATCGCTTGGAGACCCCAACAGTGCGTCAAGCGCGAAACTGAAATCTAAATTGAAAGGTGTTATTTTGACATTCAGAGGAAAATGCCATTTTTTAGATGACTAATCGGATGTTTATTTCTTTATAAAGAGGAAGGTACGCCGATAATAATGGAAAATAACAGAGTTACGCAAAAAATTAAAAAAAAAGATGTCCACCGAAATTGAAAAAATCGAAAAATTGTAGTACCGAGCCATCATCAAGTATGTACCTGTATTTAAAAGGGTTAAGAGGTAATCAGATTTACGAAAATATGCTTAATACCCTTGGTGATCAATGTTCTTCGTATGCGACCGAGAAAAATTTGTCCGCAAGCTTCACAAGAGGTAGATTTTCCATTGAAGATGATACCGATCAAGAAGGCCAGTTTCTGTGTCAGTCCCCGAAAATATCGATGTAGTTCACGACATGATTTTATCAGACCGTCGAATTGGGCTAAAACGGATATCTGAAGCACTGAAGATTTCATACGAACGCGTTCATCATATAGTTCACGTCAATTTGGACATGAGAAAAATTTCTGCAAAGTGGATCCCCAAATGATTGAATGTTGACCAAAAGCGTGCAAGAGTAGAAGAATCGCGTTCGATCTGTGCTCGATTTGAAAACGATGTAGACTTCAAACCGAATTGTTACTATGGAAGAGACTTGGGTACTTTTCTACGAACCAGTAACAAAGCAACAATCGATGGAATGGCGACACTATGGTTCTTCAAGACCTAAGAAGTTTCGTGTCCAAAAATCTGCTGGAAAAAGCTCTTGCTTCAGTTGTTTGGGATTGCCATGAAGTAATCATGATTTTTTGGATAAGGGTAGAACAATAACTGGAAAATACTATTCGACATTACTGACCACTCTACGGGAAAAAATTAAAGAGAAAAGACGCGGAAAGCTATCCAAAGTTATTTTGTTTTTACAGAACAACGATCCAGTACACAAATCTCATGTTGCCATGCAAAAAAATCCTGATTTAGGGTTAGAATTACAAGAACAACCCCCCTTTTTCACCAGATTTGGCTCCGTTCATCATCTCTTTCCTCAATTGAAAAAAAAGTTTAAGAGGTTGTAATGAAGTTCGATTTTCTGATCATGAAATCGGCCTTCATTTTAAATTAATTTTCCGGATTTTTTATTTCAAATTCCTGCATTTCATTTCCGTTCAGAATTAAACCGAGAAGATCGAATATGGTTCGTTCGATATTGTTTTACATGCAGAGAACATAGTAAAAAGAGTCATAAGAACAACGTAGAATGTAGATAACGCCGTTTTTCTAGTTTATACGTACGATAAGCCAGATTCGAAGATGTTTTACCGGAGTACTTTTCGAGAAAAGTAACATTTCTGCGCCTGCCGTTTCCGCCCCCCTCAGGGAGATTATAAAAGGCGATTTTCCCCTCATCTGTGATCCATTATTCACTTTTGCTCCGGCTTCAGTAGAGTACTTTTCTTTTGCGTTTCGAATTATCCTTTCCGATTTAAAAGTTTAGCGATTTCAGTAGTCAGCAACAGCCGACTTTCCGTCATTTTTTGCTAATAGTAATTTCTGATTTTTCTTTTCTTTACCGAGTGAGTATTAGTGCACCGAAATCGTAAGTACCGTTCCAATTCATTTCAGTCCTATTTTTCTGTATCTTCGTTGAGTCTATCAAAATAGCTGTTACGTCGAGATCCGTATTAAACCTTCCTTTACTCGTACAAGATTCCCTATAGCACGTTTATCCGAGTAAGTCGGTGCCTGATTAGTGTCTGTCCTTTATGAAGTGTCAGACGTTTTTCGAATTTGCTCTTGCTTTTTTGCTGATTTTTTGCTAAAAACAACCACTCTAATCTATGGGAGATGATCCCCCAACATAAGGGGCCTGTAGCGTTCCTCGAACACCTGAAGAACAGAAGAATCATCACTTGGAAGATCGGACCTGATCGAAAGATCCTCCCGATCCATGAGAGAGTTAGGGCTTTGTGAAAAGGTTTTTTTAGCAGGTGAAGTATTTTTTTCTACTACTTCTTTCTCGTTTTTCTTCTTTTTTTTCTTGTTACAGATATAATTTCAAGATATTTGCCTCCAGTTCGATGAAAAGGCATGTTTTCAAGCACAAGGAGCTCTGTAACATGGATAGTAGTATATTTTTTGAACAAATTCAGTATCACCACACATACACGGGGAGACAGAGTTTTTTCAGAGGTTTTTATCTGTTCTCGTGTATCATACGCAGAATTGTATGGTACCCCGTTTACATTCCCTCTGCTAACACTCAGATTTGGAGCGGGAAACAGATTTTATTCTTTTAGACAATCTGTTCCTTGTCGCCATTTCTTCACACGTGCCATATGCCATATATTGTTTGATATTACAAAACAGTATGTAATTCTCTCTTTCGAAAGAATATATATGGTGAGTAATCTCATAGTCAGACCGGAGGGCCCATGCAAACCAATGCTATAGAACGTGCAGTCGAATTCCGATTCGGTACCGATCCTTCGCGCCCCTAGTTCGGTGCGTACTGTTTGACCATTTAAATTCAACCTGGCCAAACCCGACCTTTCTAGACGTGAAACAAGCTAAGTAGACAATATAACTCTTTTGAGTTTCCGGACTGAAAGAATATCGGACAGAAAGTAAGCACTGTACATTTTCATATCCGTCCCACATTTTTCAACTGTCGATTTAAATTCTCCGTTTAATTCAAATTTTCCCCCCTTCTATTCTGGCTGACTCGTACCGTGAAATATATCTTTTGAGTGAATGCTCGCAGTCAAGCAAAACTGAACCATTTTTCTTTACCTGTGTATATTTAATATTTTGTTGGGATTAATGCATATTTGATGTTTTCTTGATATTAGTGAATATTTGATATTTTCTTATTATTGCATATTTGATATTTTCTTTACATTATTGCATTTGTACCACTATTTCAACCGTTTGAATAAATTATGTGAATTGCTCTATTTTCGATTTCTCAGTTATCGCTAACACCCTAGATACAACCTAACTCTGTCTCCGGCTAAGCATCTATTCTGGCAGGTTTGCTATTCTACCTTATAAGCAAAAAGAATAGCTGGCGCTCGAGGTAAGGTTTCTACAAGGAAAACCCCATTACAAGGTCGTAAATTTTCTTCCAATGAGTAGGTAATAAAAGCTGTGGAGGACTCATTTGCAGAGCAAGAAGAAACATTTTTTTGAAAGGTCTAGAGACGTTGCAGATTCGCTGTAATAAATGTATTTCACTAAGATGAGAATATGTTGAGTAATAAAATATTTTGACATTGAAATTTTGTTTGGTTCTATAGTGGGCTAAGAATTTTTCATATCCTCGTATCTTTGAAACCTCTCGAGAAAATTGTTTGATTCTTTTCATTGGATTCAAGAAGATTTTCCAACTCTTCTTCACTTCTACAGATCACTCCAATGATGTTTCCTGAATTCAGTAATCTCCTCATAGATTACTACCCAGTTACTGCAGAAAACACTCAAATCCTACATTTCCTCTGATACTTCTCCGATAACCAATCACTCGTAAACACCTGAACAGATAGTTACGCACAAAGTAGGCAATCGAGCCGGTAGAGAAGCAGGTATTACCGATGTATTATAAGAAGGTTCTGGAACTTTCTCTCCTCTGCGTAGCTGTTATGCAGCCTCAGGGCTTTTTGATGAAAAAACTCTCGTTTGATTTAACTGTCGTAACTTAACACCGGCTGTGATTTTTACCTCCTGCTGAAGATGCTCAAGCCGCTGACATTTCGGTATTTCATTTCTAGGATAGCTATTTTCGGATGGTGCCGATCGAAGAGTGGGAGAGAATCAGGTTTAGTACCGATGGTAACTGTGCGTTGATTGTAGAATGTGAGCGATACTGGTTTATTGGTAGATTTGCAATTACTTATCTAGAATGAAATCTAGGAAAAAGTTGTGAACCTCATTTTAACCCTTGAATATACCCTCGGTTCTGCGAACGATCACCCAGAGGTCAAAGCAATAGGGAACACTTGACAGTTTGTAGTACAAACTACAAATCGAATTGAATGGATCATAAAGAGTGTAACAGCCAAATGGAATAAATTCGATAACGAATAAATGAGGGCGTGTTGGGAAAAACGCTCGGACACGTCGATTTGTAATTTTAAATACGCATATTTTTCGAGAAAATAATATTATATAGGGTGTTCCATGTGACCGTGGCCAATACCAACTTTCTTATTTCAAACGCAATCCCCTGTATATTATTTATTTTTTGGATTCTTCAGAGAATTCTAGACACAATTCATGCACAATGTCCTATACCTATCTTTAACTATTGCGGAAGTATTAATTGTTTTCAGATTTATTGCAAAAATCAACGTTTTAAATCAAAATTATTTTATTTCACAATTTCGGTACATTACACTCAAAACCTAATAAGTGATACTGATTATTTCTTAATAAAGTATTAAAAAAAAAACAAAAAAAACATTAATGTCGATGTAGGAAATGTTCAAAATGCTCGCCGCGAACGTCTTGGCAACATGCTACATACAACGTGTTACTAAGGCTATGAGAATAAACAAATCTGTTTTTGTTTTTTTTTATTTCTTCTCATTAATGGTTTTTGCTTACTTTCTTCATATCAAGAGGTAAATGGGAAATAAGTATTGAGTGTAATGTATCGAATTTGTGAAATAAAATAAGAGAGAGAGAGAGAGAAATTAACTTTATTGATTCAAATCAAATGGCTATCGACCGAAGTCTTCCTGCCACTTACATAGATAATTCAATGTAATGTTTTTCTATGAGTAAAATAAAAAAATTAATTAACTATTCCAAAGACAGCAAGTGTTCAAAAAGTGGTAGCGCTGGTGTTTTGGCCTTCGGTCTATTTTCTGTAATGTAGTGGTGTATCAGTGGATCCATTATTGTCCTGTTTGTCTGTTTCTTAATGAATTTCTGGCCCAGTTTCTGTATTCTGGTTAATATTGGTTCTACCTCAGTTAACTCATATAATAATTGGTTGGGAGGGTTGTGCAACGGGTTGTTAGGGTGTCTAATTTTGGTGATTTTCCTCAAGCTTGTTCGTTCGGCTATTTCTAAATTGTTCAGAGTTGATTTTGAAGAGTTCAAAAAAATTGTGCTTCCATATTCCAGCAAGGGCCTGCATATCATCTTGTATATTGAAGTCGCAACTTTCACATTAATACCCAAGTTTTTATAGAAATAAAATAATTTTCATTTAAAATGTTAATTTTTGTGAAAAATCTGAAAACACTTAATATTTCCGAAAAAGTTGAAGACAGGTATAGGACATTGTACATGAATTATGTCTAGAATTTTCTGAAGAATCCAAAAAATAAATAATATACAGGGAGTTGCATTTGAAATAAGAAAGTTGGTATTGGCCACGGTCGCATGGAACACCCTATATAATTTTATTTTCTTGAAGAATATACGCATTTTAAAATACAAATCGACGTGTCAGAGCGTTTTTCCTAACACCCCCTCATTTATTCGTTATCGAATTTATTCCATTTGGCTGTTACACTCTGTATAGTACCTTAACTCAAATTCTTTTCTTTGGATTATTGAATGCGAATCTACCTAAAAGATTGATCTGACGGGTGTTAGAGTGATTGAGCTTTGAATTGACATACAACACATTTAAATTGAGATTGAAGCTCTGAGGAGTCGCATTCAACCAGACCAATTTTGAACCACTTTTTCGAGTAATTCAAGCCTCATTTCAGCAATAACACGAGTTATGTTGGCTTCCAAATCGTCTATTGTTTTTGGTTTATCAGCATAAACCAATGACTTGACCTTACCCCAAAGAAAATAATCCATTGGAGTTATGTCGCATGATATAAGAGGCCAATAATTGGATCATTCCTCGAAATAATGTTATCGCCAAATCTTTCTTCCAATAAATCAATTGTTACGACAGCATGAGGCATAGCACCATCTTGTTGGAATCAAAACACTCCTGGGTCGATACCATTCAAATTTTGAACCCAATAATCATTAATCATCGATCTGTGACGCGAACCATTCACTGTAACATTAGCTCCAGCATCGTTTTTAAAGAAATATGGACCGATGGTGCCTCCAGCCTGTTAAACACACCAAACAGTTCATTTTTCAGGATGAAATGGAACCTGCAGAACTTCTTGAGGATTGTTTTCACCCCATATACTGCAATTTTGCTTATTTCGTAGCCGTTCAACCAGAAATGTGCTTCATTACTAAAAACAATTTTTCGATAAAAAAGTGGATCCACTTCAAGCTGTTTTAAGGCCCAATCAGCAAACAAACGACGCTTATTATGGTGAGTGGCTTCAGTTCTTGAACCAGTTGAATCTTGTATGAGTGTAGACCAAGATCTTCACGCCAAATTTTCCATGTGGTGGATGCACAGAGTCCAACTTGTTGTGAACGTCGACGAATAGACAAATCTGGATCTTCATTAACACAATCACTCACAGCAGCGACTTTTTTCTTCTGTACGTACAGTTCTTTGTCTTGTTGTTGTTGCATCGAGTTAAGGAAATGTTGCCCGAAATCTATCGATAGTTCGACGAATAAGCTGCTCTGATGGAAGATTATGTAAACCAAAAATTTCATGAAGTGCTCTATAAGTTTGGCGAATAGAACACTGATTTTGAAAATCAATTTCAACAATTTGTAGTTGTTGCGGCGTGTGTCTTTCCATGATAATTTATCAATGCTTACTGAACAGAAATGTCAAGACACCTTCTGTCAAATCAAAGTTATCCCTACCGAAAATTCCATCACTCTAACAAAAAACTAATGATACTTACCAGATGGATGTATCAGTGCTCACAAGCTCAGTACTTCAGGTATTTCTTATTTTGATTCGTTTTTTTCTCAGGGGAGAGTGAAATGAACCAACTCATTTTAAGGTATTTATTGATAGAATCGAAGGCAAAATGGATAAAATTATACATATTTACAAATAAAACAATAATATACATAAAAATGTTGTAATAGTCAATTTGTCTCATAGATTAAATGTATGTAGAGCAAAGTCACGTGAATATATTTTGTCCATAAATTCATTTGGTGTAAAATCAACGAACCAGTAATGATCCAAGGTATCAAGTGTATTCAATTCTCAAAGAAACACTGTTTTGGTCATTATATTGAGAAATGAACTATACAAACTAAGGTAAAATTCATATTTCAAAGAGTGAAATATGAAATTCTTAGGAAAAATTGAACGTTTTGAAGAAAATTGTGTACTGTTGAGAAAACAATACCAATTTTTATAGAAGACAAAGAAATACTTTAATAAACAAAATTTTCACAAACATAAGTTTATGCCAAACACAGAAAGATTGAATGAACATAAATACCTTGGATCTAAATCAATTCACACAACTTGCACTGTGGTGTAAGCACTGAAAGTAACCTTCTTCTCGTTCTTCCTCTTATTCTCATCTTTCTTTATAACGCTCTTCAAAAAGCCATCACTGCCTTTTCTCAACGTATCGTTTGTTCTCCATTTTCCATCCACAGAATCTTGAGGTTGAGGATTGAAATCCCTCAATTTGGGAGAAAGACCAAACAATCTATTACCAATATTCGAAGAAGCTCCAACTGTATTCGTCTTGTAAGAAGGCAGACCTCCGAAACTGTAGGGAACTTCGTGTGACTTCAACGCTCTTCCGTTAGCTGTCGCCACCGGCACGTATGTCACCGGATAGTTCAGCGTTGTATCGATATACCTGTAAGCCATAGGTTGCGCCATAGGTTGTGCAGTCCTGGTTTCACTTCTACTCCTAGGCTGTTTGAAGAATCTTGGTATCGAATTGGTCCAAGTTTCTTGTGGTGGTGTTTTGTGCCTGGTCAAAGTCGAAGTTTCGAACCTTTTTGGGGCAAACTTCAAGATTTGGGCAGCCTTATTCTTGACCAAGGTGTTAATTGATGGTTTTGTGGTCATAACCCCATAATTCTGTAATTTTTTGGGGTGTGGTTCTTTAACTTGACCTCTCATTATTATCCTTGAAGGTTCCGTATTTTCCGTTTTGACGTGAACCCTTACATATTGCCCACTAAGGATATCCTGCTTGATTTCAACATCAGGTGGTAGAGGAGCCTTAGTTTTGGACTTCTTCTTCCTTTCAGGTCTTTGTGGATGGGATTCTAGAATATTTTCAGTGGAATTCCATACTTTCCTGAAGTTGTTTCTAGATGGTACTTCTCTGAGTTGGTCTTCAGCATTGTTGAGCTCCAGAAGGTCATCTGCAGATGCCGATTTATCCTTGTTCCTCAAATTTTCTAGCTCATCGAAATTGGTTGGTTTATAACGCCTGTGTATTGTGTTGGTATTGTTGTATTCGTTCAGGCTCTTGATGTGTTGCACTGATTTGTTTATCAGTTTGTTTAAATTATCTTCTGGAGTGTTCAAACTGATGATGCTGCTTGGGCCTTCATTAACGTATGCTGGCTTTGGAGTTTCTCTTGTTATTTCTATGTGTGTAACTCCATTATTGTCTGTTTTCTGCAGTAGATTGAATGTTTTGTTTGTTGTGTTATTTTTGTTGTATACGACTTGGTTGTTTACAGCTTTTAATGCAGCGAATTTTGCATGAAACTGTTGCAAAAGTGATACATTATCAAATTTAAACACTAAAGCCTTGTCTTCGATTACAAAAACTAGAATTTCAGTACATTTAACATCGGTATAACATATACATTTGACTAGACTGTGGGTCTCTTTAACGAGGTCGATTTTCTTGGTTTCTTCATTCTTATTCAAGAAAATATCGTTGCTGGGGAAACTTGGTTCTTGAGCGGCCAGAGGCTGAGGCGAATCAGTATCAGAATCTGAACTGGCGGAGCCATTAGCGCTGTCAGTTTCTGGCGTTTTGCTGTTAGTTTCAGCGGCATGACAGGCGGTGAAACTGTCATCTGATGATACGATTGACAGGCTGTCGATGTCAGATTCGAACCCTTCGTCTGGTTGAAAGGGCTTAGGGAGTTTTTCGGGGTTGGTCCTTTGGAGGAGTGTGAGCTCAGAAACGTTTAGCTGTAGTTCGTACTGGGAAAATGGCGGTTTCTTCTGCAATGCTTTCTCAACTAACGTTGACAAAGATGTAGAAGTGTTTTCCTTCAGGAGAAGTGATGCAGTGAACATTTCTGGTGATCATTATCTGAAAAAAAAGATGCAATTAATATTTTGAGGATTATGAGACAATGAAACAAGTTGGAGTGGCATAGTTGAGTGGTTCGAATATTTCAGCAGATGTAAGTGACCCGAGAAGAATTAGGGTAAGAAAAATAAAATTTCTAATTTGTTGTTTCAATTAGAAAATTGGCAAGCACAAATGAGGAATGTATTGATTCATTCTTCTTCTAAAACTTTTCCAATGTCGACCTAATGAATTGCTAGCACGTGTTCCTATTATGAGTTACGAAATGAATCGAAACTGGTCCATTGATCTCGAAATAGGTCCCATGAAACTAGAAAAATCAGCTTCTCATATATCACGAATTCCAATCACTGAAAAGACATTCATTCGAATCATTAGTGGCCTAAACGAATGTTATTCACTCTTCTCAAATAATTCAACAAATTGTGGAATTACATAATTTAAAGGTTCAATAGACTCGAATGTCCAATGCTGGATTTTAATGAGGTTTCACCATAAAATGAAATCAATTAACCTCAAGATTGAAGACATCGGATTTATGAACATTTCACGTAATTTTACGTTTGATTGTTCAGTGTTGTTCTTTGGTAATTTACCAACATATTTCATCTAATCAAAAGAGACAGTAATCAACAAAGTTTTTCATTCATTCGTAAATATTGCTATTTAATTTACAACCAGTATTGAAATACAACTGGTTATGAGCGTATCAGAATTTGCAAATGGGTGTAATATACGATGTTTTTTAGAGTGATAGAACTTTGAATCGAAATAAAACACATTCAAATTGAGACTGCAGCCAATTTTTTTTATTTAAAAGATAATTTTAGGACATTCATATTTCGAAATTAATTTCCGGCATATATTACGAGAGCAGCATGAGGTGTAACACCATCTTGTTGGACCAAAACACTTCTGGGTCAATACCATTCAAATTTTGAAACAAATAACCATTGATCATCGATCTGTAATGAGCACCAATCACTGTAACGTTAGCTCCAGCATCGTCTTCAAAGGAATATGGACAAATGATGCCTCCAGCGTGTGAAGCACACCATACGGTGCATTTTTCAGGATACAATGGAACCTGCAGAACTACTTGAGGATTGTTTTCGCTTCACATACGGCAATTTTGCTTGTTTACGTAGCCGATCAACCAGAAATGAGCTCCATCACTTAACACAATTTTTCGATAAAAAAGTGGATCAACTTCAAGCTGTTCTAGGCCCCAATTATCAAACAAACGACGCTTATTATAGTCAAGTGACTTCAGTTCTTGAACCAGTTGGATCTTGTATCGGTGTAGACCAAGATTTTTACGCAAGTCCAACTTATTGTGAACGTCAACGAATAGACAAATCTAGATCTTCATTAACACTATCACGTGATGGACGATTATGCAAACCATAAATTTCAGGGAGTGCTCCTCTATAAGTTTTGCGAAAAGAACACTGATTTTGAGACTAAATTTCAACAATTTATAAACGTTGTTGCGGCGTGAGTCTTTCCCTGATAATTTGTCAATGCTTACTGCACAGAAATGTCAAAACAACATGGCTTTTACCTTCTGTCAAATCACAGTTATGCCTATCGAAAATTATTCTATACTATACTAATATGTCTCTAAAACAACACCCTATACTTGGTCAGAAGAAATTTCACGAATTGAATCTGGCCCCAGATTGGGCGCCAATTTGTAACTACCCTGAGTTCAAGGTCAAACCAGTTTATGGTTTTTTCAGATTCAGGCCTTTCTGATTTGTTTCAGTTGGTCTAACAAGAGCTTGATTCTTCGAAAATTGGTGTGAAGACTGCCAAAAAATAAAATAAATTTGGATCAACCTATTAATACTCATGTTTGCTTGGATCACCACCTTGAAAATGAAAATATAGTGATCAAATTTTGCGGAGAATTGACTACTGAAGTAAATCAAGTAATCATCGGCTTCAATTACTCGCTTAACGAAACTAGAGCAACTCCATGAAGATTAATTCCGCAAAGATGAAAAATTCTCAGCATTCCTCCACTCGCTGTCCGTTAAATATCCGTCCTCTTTAAGATTCTTGCGTTGATTTACGATGATCCACTTCCAACTGCTCGTTATTCCAATTCACAATCATTCGAAACTGTTGAAAATAACTATCTAATGAAATGCATACAAACCAAACAATGTTTAACGGCATGTTTAAGTGGACCACCGTGTGGTTTTGCAGTGCGTTAAACGCAATATTGACTTCAATATTATCGATGCCCCATCAGACGAAGTGTTAAGGTTTTACTTTTCGAACACCTTTATTTTTATTATCGAACAATCATCTCAACCTACATATTTGTGGTTGGCCACCAGAGTAGAATTATCTTTATTGGTTATGAAATCTCAACGCAGATTGATAGAAACGTGGAAGAAATATTTCAATATTTTCTCTTCATAAGGACACTCTTCAATGAGACTTATCCCAATATCCTTAGCCAAGGAAGAATCAAACAAATTTGCATTAAAGATCTATTCTTTATTCTATATATGTTTTCAGTAGTTTGTTCCATAAGTTTTCAGTATTTGCTTTGTATTATTTTAATTTTTAATTTGTTTTTCTCCATATTCTAAATTATTATCTTGTCGTCTAATCATAAAGAATTGAATGATTTTAGCGTAGTTATGGCAAATTTCTATCATCATACTCTATACAGAATATATTACTTATGCAGTTCGAGAGTCTCCATGTGTTTCCTATGAATTTTAGCAGTTTCTACAAATTTTTCCCTTTCATCTTTCTCTAACGGCTGCTTCACTATCTTATGAAGACCATTAGCATTCAAAACACATGGCAAAGAAAGGAACACCTCAAAGTTAATACCATAGTAACCCTTCACATTGGTTGTAACCGTTCGTATATGATTCGAGTTACTTATCACATTGTCCACTATTTGTCCTACACTTGAAGCTATAGCCCAACAAGTATGTCCCTTCAATGCGAATATTTCCTGGGAACTCTCCACAAGATGCTTCTCCACATCCCTCCAACCCTCCAGGTCACCTTCTTTACCAGCTTTTGGGTTCAATTCACGAAGCCTCACACCTTCCACGTTCGTAATCGACCAGGTAACCAAAAGGTTCTTGTCATGCTCACCAATAACATAAGCATGACAGTTTTTGGCTGGTACCTCAAATCTTCTGCAAATCAAGGCGCGGAGTCTTGCACTGTCTATGTTGGTACCACTGCCAATAACTCTACTCAAAGGTAACCTGCTGAATTTCCAAGCTACCCACGTCATGATGTCTACAGGGTTAGTAACAATCAACAAGATGGTATTTGGGGAATACTTGATGATCTCTGGTATCATTTCCCTGAATATTTCTGTGTTCTTCTGAGCCAAACTGAATCTAGATTCGTTCACTGACTTCCTACGTTCACCAGCTGTAACAACGCAAACTCTAGAGTTAGCAGTCTTGTTGTAGTTAGTGGATGCTTCAACTCTATTGGTCTCCAAGAACAGGGATCCATGTCTCATATCCAGGACTTCCCCAAATAATCGACCTTCATCCTTGTCCAACATAACCACACTATCTGAGATTCCTCTAGTGAGAATGTTGAAAGCACAAGCTACCCCTACGTAGCCTGCACCAATGATGCTCACTTTGTTTTCTGTATCTTCAACAGCTGGTGAAACCTCAGTGAATAAAGCTGGCTCTGTGATCCTCGAACAGAATTTTCGTCTTGATTTCTTCAGGACATGTTTTGAGATTTTGAGGACAAGGGGCATCGTTGGAAGTCATTTTGACAGGTCATAGAGTGAAGGGAGGAAATAACTATGTTGTCTTCTGGTCCAGTTTTTGGTCACATCTTCTTTCATTTGGAAGGTTTTGGTGCCTAATGGTGTCTACCAGAAGATCAAGACTTCTGCATGTAAACTCATTGTATGGTGAAGATGATACTAGTTTTATTGCTCTCTGGTTCAAGATTATGATGTCAGTTCTTTTTTTCTGACAATCCAGTGAATGCAAGAATGTCGATAGTATTCCATAAAATTAATCCTTTATTGAATGCCCATCTTCTTTCCAAGATTTTCAAACGCTACCAAAATTTCCCTGAGCTAAAGAACAAAGACAAACTTCTGAAGGAAGTTCATCATCCACCATCAGTGACCCACGACAAAATCAGCATTGTAGGACTTGGACAAGTAGGAATAGCAACTGCCCTAACACTCTTGAACCAGAATATATCGAAAAATATAGTTCTAGTAGACAGTGACGAGCGTAGACTCTACGGAGAAACTTTAGACCTTCAACAAGGATCTGTTTTCATGAACTCCAAAGTGGAGGCATGCACTGATTACACCAAGACAGAAAACTCGAAAGTTTGCATTGTTACAGCTGGTGCTAGACAGAAACCAGAGGAGAGCAGATTGAGTTTGGTTCAAAGAAACACTGACATCATGAAGACTATCCTTCCAAAACTTGTCAAGTATTCACCAAATACTGTAATACTGATGGTCACGAACCCTGTAGATATTTTGTCTTATGCAGCTTGGAAAATTAGTGGTTTGCCTCTGAACAAGATTATTGGTAGTGGTACCAATCTGGATTCATCAAGGTTCAGGTTTTTGTTGTCGCAAAAACTTGGAGTGGCCACCAGCTGTTGCCATGGTTTCATCATTGGGGAACATGGAGACAGCAGCGTTGCTTTGTGGTCCAGTGTTGACGTCGCTGGTGTGAGACTTCGAGAGTTGAACCCTGCTGCAGGTACAGACAAAGACCCGGAAAATTGGAAGGCAATACACGAGAAAGTCATCCATAGCGCATATGAGGTTATAAAGTTGAAAGGTTCTACCTGTTGGGCAGTTGCCCTCAGCGCAGGAGCTATAGCGAAGAGTATTTTGAGGAACCCTGTAGATCTTCATGCAGTTTCGATTAATGGTAAAGGGTTGTATGGGATAAAGGATGATATATTCTTGTCTCTGCCATGTCTTTTGGATTCGGAGGGTCTTTGCAAGGTCATCAAGAAGCATTTGGATGATGATGAGATAGAGAAGTTGCAGAGATCGGTACAGATTCTTGGGGGAATACAGAAAAGTCTGAAGATATGAATGGTGGATGGGAGAAAGAATCATCCTATTGTTGCCAATTATTTTACTATGGGAGGATTAGGAGATGTAAAGAATTCCAATTTTTTTTTCGATCACATCAAGATTGAGGCCAGATCTGTCGAAGTATTCAAAGAAGGCTGAAGAGTTGAACATGGGTTGCACAATTTCCCTACATTTGTATCAACAATTACTGTGTGCATGATTTCATCTTAAAAAATATTTTCATGTACTATTTGTGCTCTTTGTCGTCTCAGTTGTTTTATGTTGTGACTACTGACAGGCAAGGCTTTTGTGTTGACCCATTCTGGCCTGATCGTTGACTGGGATTGAAATTTGAAATAAAGGACTAAGTATCAATCTTATTGCTTTTTCTAAATCTAAAAGAAAAAAATCTTAATCTGCATTTTTCCTGTGTGGTCAAATACCTAGGTGTCACACTAGATAGTAAATTCAACTGGAAAGTAGTTATACATCGACAAAGCTCTTTCAAGACCACGGCGGCCAAATGAGCATGCTAAAGACTCTTTAGAAAGACCTCGGGGCTAAAACCAGAAATAATACTCTGATTACTCTGGTCCTACATGGTAATAGTGAGCCCCATCATCACCTATGCAACAGACAGTCATTTAGCTCTAAAAGCTCTGGAATTTAACTGCCAGAGCTGAGTGCTCCCCTGGGAATGCCAAAAAACCATAAAGCAGCTTGAAATACGGAATTGGTAGAAAATTTCCAAATTCAAATGTGTATATTCAGGGTGAGTCTTTGACTTGTACATATATTTTAACTGTAGATTCCTCCCATCAAACGAAACATTTCTTTCCTTTACCATTTTTCCAAATTCCGTTTGGTTTGGAAGATACAGGGTGTCGAAAATCCATGAAAAAGACACTTTTCTGTTTATATCTTCGGAACCGTTATTTCGAATGAACTGAATTTTGGTTGAGTTTTTACTCTATTCATGGTGCATATTCCTCAATCGAAAACTATTCAATATCTTCACTAGTATAAAAGTTACAGGGTAGTCGACTCATCAATACACGCTAAAACACCATAAAACCACTTTAAAAAGAAAAACGGTTCATATTTTCGAAAGAATCAATCATTTAAGAAACTAAAAGTATTCCTATTTGTTTTCAATAAAACGCGTCGTTTTCGAGTTATTTCCAATTTTACCCGGAGAAATTTTACGAAAAAATCATTAATTTCAAGAATAATCTGAATGCCTCTCTGAATTAAATATCATCGAATATTATTTCTTCTCTGGTCTTTAAACGAGTTTACAATGTTGTCACAATATTTATCAACTTTGTCGAGATATTTTAATAATAAAATCCCACAAATGTGGGAGATAAAATTGAACACCAAGGAGGATTTAACACGCACAGTTTCTATTGAAAATTCATAGTTACCGGTCTATATTGAAGTTAAATGTCGATGAAATACAAAATTCGGATATGAATGATGAATCTCGACACAAACTACTTATCAAATTGAAATTAATGAAACGATATCTGATAATCTGTAGCGATGTTTCTATCTGAACAACATCCTCTTGGAATTTTATGAACTCGACACGGTTGAAATTATATTAATTCACTTCACATAATAATCACATTAGAACAATAATCAACTGAATGTACTCAGAACTTCACATAATGTTTACTGTTTGTTCAGAGACTCTGGTTTGTTATTGTTTATGTTTGGCCGCCAGATAACCAATATTTCTGTTTTCGCTCTACGCATGCGTGGTAAAATTTGGCGGCAAAGTCGATTTATGATGAAAACGGCAGAATTCATAGATATTTATACCACGGTACACGAATGTATCGTGATTTATACTATGTTTCGTGAAAAATCCTTAACCTCAATGAAAATATCAGCAAGCTGACAACATCTTCTTGAAATTTCTGTGCAAAAATTCACTTAATCGATACAAATTAGATTAGGTTAGGTTGTTTACTAATGAATCTGAATGAAAGGTCTTTCTTCATGATATTGTTTGGGAATTTCGAGGAAAATATGAACAAGTTATTAGTGTTTACAAACTAATCTGCAGAAAAATCGAAGAAGGAACTTATTTTGGTGGAATAAATGTGGCTTTCTAGTTGCAGATATAATCCGATGAAACTAACTGTTTTTGTCGAAATTATCGTGTTTGCAACATTTTTATTCCAATAAGGTTAGTAGTTGAGTATTCCCTTAATGCATAAACTCAATTTCTATCGAGAAATATGAACTTTGAATCAATTCCACAGTATCATTTCAGGGACGTAATTAGCACAATTTTTTTTTTCAAATGGTTATATCTTTTTAACAGAGCCGAACTCGGAAAAATGGAAGATGAAAAAAAGTTTTCTTTTGACCTCAAGAATCTTCAGTTAAAATATATGTACAAGTCAAAGACTCACCCTGTATAGCGAGAAATAGTTCCTGCTTTACCTACATATTTACAAATTTATAGTTCAGCGATTTTCGGATATATAGCGCCATTGTACATTTCATTCATAAAGTAGACCATTTAATGGAATATTCTATAAAATCCACTGTGGCGCCTCTATCGGATTAGTTTTCCTACTCGTTGTGATCAGCGACTTTAAAATTAAAATGAAAGGGATTTGATACAGCTGGAAAAGGAATTTCTTGTATATTTCTGGGTACTGATGATATAGAGAATCTTATGTCCATCCTTGTCATGTGCATCAGAGGAAATCCTCGCTATTAAATAATCGCTCATGTCATGAAATTCTTCCTCCTTCGTAATTGCCCCTTTTACGAATACCTCCAGAATTTGATGCACTCCAAAGCCACTTTTTCAGCTCTACCGACTCGACCACTGTCCGTAGCATGGATTTGATACGATAATTGTAGGAAATGCTAGGACTAAGTGAAGTCATTAAGCATGTCGCATCTGTTCTCCTTCGAAATGGTTCCCATCAATCAACTCAAATACCGACATAACTCCTAATCGTCAATTATACCCAGAATGAGGAAAAGGCGAACTCAAACGAGTGCATGTTTCGGGGAACTGTCTTGCCCTGGTGGTTTTCAAACAGGAGCCTGTAAAACGTACAATTAATCGTCGCGGGCAACGGGCTAACGAAGATAATATGGCCGTCTTGAATTTCACAGGCGATGGAATATCATACCGTGAATCATATGGAGTTCCAAGTTTGTTCTTTCTCGGAAGTGCAATCCGATATGTTAACCTAGAGTCGTCCAGGAAATGAGTGATTTTTATGTAGGTACTGTTTACCCAGACCACTGAAAGTCACGAAGTGAGCCGTGAGTCATTGTCGAATAATTAAGTCAGTAACTAATCCGTGGAGAAAGAGTTTTGATTACTTAGGCCTTTCTATGGGATGTGTTGAAACTTGTAAGCAGACATGAGTACGGTTTTCAAAGGGAACTGTTACCTTTTATGATCCAAGCTTTGAACCATCATAATTTGATAAAATTGAACCTTCCACTGGACCAAGTACTGTTCCCTGTGGAATTTCCATCTAAATTTCAAGTTTGTAGATGAAAATTTGATTAGTGGAAAATATTCAATAATATTCATTCACATATTTGAATTGATAAATATAAATACACTCATCGTCAAAAGTCTCAATGTCAAATGTTACATGAGACAAGTTTTTGGGTGTGGAATCTTCACTATCTTATCACTTAAGGTGTTCAATGTAGTGTGTTTTCATTTCAAGTTGCATTTGAAAATGGTTTCACTTTGAGACCTGACATTTTTTGGGTAAACTCAGAAAGGATTGAATCAATTTAAATCGATTTTGTTTCGGAATTTCATTTTTTTCTTTCAAAAATAGAAGAAAATGAGCCAACTCATGCTTCCGTTTTATTTCAAACGAAAGACCGATGAGAAAAGTTCAACTTCCGATTGAAAGTGAATCTACAGATAGTTTCGTTCAGAAAAACAACTTGAAATATGGAATCGGAAGAGAATGACCAAATTCAAATATACTGCTCCACAAGAGTTAGGGATATTGTATTCAATAAAAATCAGTATGAAGTTTGGTTCTTTGCATATGCTTCATGAATGTTCTTATTTCGAAATGAAGTCAGTTTATCAACGGCTTCGATTTGAAACGAGTTTTCTGAAAATGCCAAGACGTAAATTAACAAACGCTGAGGCTAATAGGGCTATCGGAATGCTACAGGGGGGCCTAACTCAGGTTGTTGTAGCGGAAAGGCTCCAAGTCAGCCGAAGTGTGATATCTCGACTTTGGAATAGGTTCAGGGAGACGAGTTCCATGTTGGAAAGACCAAGACTTGGTGGGCGATGAAAAGCAACACCTGCTCAGGATTGTTTCATCACCATTTCGGCGAGAAGAAACCCTACATCTACGTGTAGAATGCTACGGAATACTCTTCAAAATGCAGATGGGGTCCAACTTTCCATCGATACGATCAGACGACGTTTGAGAGAGGTGAATCTAGGTTCTAGACGTCCATTAAGAGGAGTTTCATTGATACGTGACCATAAGCGTCAAATACTGAAATGGGCAAGGCAACATATCAATTGTAACGATCAATGGCGTATTGTCCTTTTCACTGATGAATGCAGATATGGACCATCTTCAGATTCTCGAAGAATAAGGATATGGACAATCCCACGCATACCCCGTAATCGTCGCTATGTCCAAGAAGCCCATCCATTCCGAGGGGGTAGTGCTTTGGTATGGGCCGGGACATGTTTCAACGGGCGCACAGATCTACACATTTGTCCTGGGAATATTACTACCTTACACTATAGGGAGCATGCCATCGACAATGTTGTGCCAAATTTTCACGCTGCTATAGGTGAAACTTTTCAATTTCTAGAGGATAACGCTAGACCGCACCGTGCAGCCATAGTTGAGAATGCGCGCAAGGAGCTTGGTATTCCACATTTACCAATACATCTGCACTCACCAGATTTGAATTGCATAGAACATGCATGGAATGTACCTACTCCAAAGAAGATTAGATAATCATCAACCTACCCCAGAATACTTAAATGATCTGAGAGAGCTTCTGCCCCGTTTATGGAACCAAATTCCTCGAGAAATATTCAACAACCTCGTGTGTAGTATGCAAAGAAGATGTCAAGCTGTTATTGATGCCCGTGGAGGCCATACATCGTATTGCTAGTCTCAAAATGCTTGAATTCTCTGGGAATAAAATTTCGTTATTTTACCCGAGTTTTTTTAACCACCCTGTATACGCTGCAGACCTACAGGATTAAATTAATTTGCAACTTGAAATCATATTTATATGAATTTTCATCACAAAAATCTTATTTTAACTATATTTTTTTGCAATTTGAGTCAATATCCCTAACCCATGTGGAGCAGTTTATATTGCAGTTGAAATAGGGGAAAATATTCATCTCATTTCCAGAACATAGATTGTTCATTTCTTGTGAAACCTAGAGGTGGGCAAGACTTTTGTCGATGTCTGTATTCAACATGATCCGAAGAGATTCCACATCCTTTTCAATGTGTTAAGGAAGTAGAAATGAGTCCAATGGCTGCCCAAGCTTTTTTCTGCTCTAACTCCTGGACGCGCTGGATAGGAAGCCGACCATAGATTATTAGCACACAACGCAAGATAGAGCACACGCGTAATTATTATGGACCAGGGTATATATTAATTCTACGGCGAAAAAGCCATAATTTCGAATAATTACAGGGAGAGGAATGCATATAGTCTTCATAAAGTTGTTGGCTGCAACTATAATAAACGTCATTTCGGTTAGGAGAGAAATACCATAAGTTACGGTACTACCCAGGCACGTATTTTGTGCGGATTGTGTACTGAGTTATGCAATTACGAACTCATCCTGTTTTTCAAAAGCAGAATGTGAAAATTTGAACAGAAAGTGCCGAATATTTCTAGAGCAACGATTCTTATTTGGAACGAATGATTCGCCCAAAAAAATCCTTCGATTTCTGCAGGTTCAGTATTGGAAACAAACCAAAACCACATATCTCAAAGAAAAACCTTTGGTTTCATCCAAAATCCTCAGACGACTCAAGGTTGTCACGAAGATAGATGACAAAAAATGAATTTGCAACTCGAAAATTGATGTAATTCTCAATTGTAGACATGTCTTTACAATGTCCTGCCATCAGACGTCCTTGATATTGATTCAATTAAATACTGGCAACCTAAAACATATTTGATCAAACTCGGTAAAGTTTCACTTCAATGCACAATAACTGGATGGATCAATGATTCTCATTATTAGTTCCCCAATGAAGGGTTTTCCTATAAGAGGTATTATTTTGACATTGAAAAAGATGCCAATTTTTTAAATAAATGATCGAATGTTTATTTTATTATGAAGAGAAAGGTATGCCGTTAATAATTGAAAATAACATCAGCCAAACGACCACCACGACCACCACTACAGGACCATATCCTTTCCATGAAATTCTCCATAAACAAAACGAATTCCATCTTCGAGGTCTTAAATAGCGGGCTATTCAAAATAACTCCTCTTACTGGTAAACCCTTTATAATGATTTTGTTCTTATTTTGAGAGGATTCCGATTCAAGCTGATACGACCCTGCAAGAGTGGTCTCTTATTATACACAACATCTTAACAGATCAGGTACAACAGAAATGTAACTGTATATAGATAACATAATGGTTATTGGATTACGGTCAATTCATATTGTCTTAGAATTAGAAATATCAGTGGAAGAAATATGGCTGGAATAACTTTCATCGGGCAGATACATGAAAGAGATTACAGTCGAGATGAGTTCTTGTGGAATGTTCTTTAGGAACTTACAGACGAGAAGTTATTACTTTTTTCATTAAGTTCTTCCTACATTAAATGATTTATTATGATTTATTGGAGGTGTAATGAATACTACGTGTGAAAGTTGTTCTTTTGATCTCAGTATTCCCTCTATTTCTTTCACGTTATGTCGAGTTTGAACACGCAGTTTTTTCAAATCCTGAGAGCCTATGAGAACCTGCAGAAATATTTCTCCTGAGATAAAAGTTACAGCGTAGCAGACTCATAAGTTCATTCAAAAATACTTTAAAACTACTTGAAAAAGATAAACGGTTTATATTTTCGAAAGAATCGATAATTTTAGAATATAAAAATATTTTTATGTTTTTTCAATAAAACTCTTCGTTCTCGAGTTATTCCTAATTGTATACGTCGAAATTTGAGGAAAAAATCATGAATTTCAAGAATAATCTGGATGTTTCCCTGGATTAAATATTATCGAATATTATTTCTTCTCTGGTCTCTTAACAAGTTAACAATGTTGTCAGAATGTTTATCAACTTCGTCAAGACTAAAATCCCTATGAGGGAAAAACGTTTGATGTAGAGATAATATGTAATAATAAAATCCCACAAATGTGGGAGATAAAATTGAATTTTGAGAAGCATGTAAACAAAATTTGTGCCTTGTAGTAGTTCATCCGTTAACGATAGGGGACGTACTGCTTCCTTGGTTTCGCCTATACCATTGTTTGAAGAGAAAATCAGCAATCTAGCGTCGTATTCTCAAAAGTTCTGGGAAATATCACGGAAGATGGGTTAGGTTAGATCAATGACCTCGAATGCTATGGCCTAGGTTGATGGAGTTAGGTTAGTTTAGTCAGTTTAGTGAGAAAACAAAATATTAGCAAATAATAAGTGTTCACAAAATAAAATAATCTTCGGGAAAACTGAAGACGGAAATTATTGTAATGGGAGAAATATGGCTAGTCAATTGCAGAAATAATCAGTGCTTGAGTGTTTCCTAAATGTATCACGACAGAACATCTAATAATCACCTCAATTTCAATCGAAAAATATTAAATTTAGGATGTTTGCAGAGAGTCGTGTGAGGCACGTATTTGGCCCAATTTTTTTTCAAAGGCTTTATCTCTTTAAGGCGAAGTATCACCTTTTGAATCGTGGTAAATCTCCATTTAAAAAGTGGTCTCTTTATTTCACGAGTAACTATCCTAATTTACGACGTGGAGACTTGATTTTTTTTATATCGAAGTTGAAGAACGTCCCAAGGGCAAATAGTTTTTTTTTCGATTCAAATAGTTTTTCGATTAAAAACAATAGGTTGAACTTCAGCGTTTTGGAAACTACACTCAATGATTTTTTTGGACGGTTATTCATCATTTTTTGAAAAAAGACGCAAGTATTTGCCCTCGGCAATTTAATCTTCTATAAAATTTTCATGATGATTAGTTCAAAAATATAGCTTGTACTCATGAAAAAAGAAAAATATATTCAATAACCCAAATATTGCAGAGATCTAACGATTACCCTGGTTTTTTTAAATGAAAAACTAATTAAATCGAAAAGACGAAAACTATTTGCTCTCGGGATGTTCTTCAACTTCAATCAAAAAAAAAAAAATCACGTCTCTACGTAGTTAATTAGGGTAGTTACTCGTGAAATAAAGTGACCACTTTTTGAATGGAGATTTACCACGATTCAAAAGGTGATATTTCCCTTTAACAGAGCCGAATTCGGAAAAATGGAAAATGAAAAAAAGGTTTCCTTTGGCCTCAAGAATCTACAGTTGAAATATATATATATATACAAGTCAAAGACTCACCCTGTATATGTTCTGAAAATGGGGTGAATCTTTTTCTCTATCCCAACTGATATATATTCGATAGAAAATCATTGTTTGCTACTCTTTGCTTCATGCAGGATAAGACGATCTAGGAAAAATTTGAATTATCGAATCTGTGAATGTTGAAACAACGGTAAATGTCCATCAATTGCACTAACAGCATCTGAAAAACTGTTACCATCCTGCACCTGAATCTGCTGACTAACTCTTCAAACGCAAAGGCCAATACTCATCCAACAATAATATAACAATAGAGCACGTAGAGATTAAAATCTCTATGCACCAACTAACAGTAAACGCATACGATTATCTGGTTACTTTCGACGTTGTTGGTCTCTTCCTGATTCCGAAACAAAAACTGAGAATGGGACATCTCGCATGACCTATCAGACGTAAATTGTTATTGAGCGTGTTGTCTAGACTACAGACTACTCAGATAGCTTTGCTTTGACGGTCAATACATGTGATATGCACTCACAATATAATGATGTTGAGTGCTACTTCCTCTAAGTCGAAGCAAATGAAGAATAGCCTAATACAGCTGAATTAAAGGGTGTTCCAATGTGTAGATGTCAGTTCAGATGCTGTCATTTGTGACATTTGACAGGTGGAAACTATGCCATTAATTAAAATGAAACTATACACGCTTCAACAACGCATTGAAATTATTGAAATTCACTATAAAAATGGTGAAAATTTGGCAGAGACGATTCGGAAAACTCGAACATTTTTGGGTCGTCGTGAGGCACCTTGTCGAACCGCAATACAGAAATTTAAATTCGAACAGCTCCTTCTGGGTGTTGCAGTTTCTTTGTCAGTTAGTTTATCAATATATAGAAAATCTATCCAAGTGTAGAGGACAAACAATAAGTTTAATATCCAGAAACTGTTCAATTTCACATCGTTCCAGAGTAAATCACTGAATCTAAACTCAATCCTGCTATGAAATCATTTCCTATTCAATATTTTCGCATTCCCTTCCATGGTACCTCATCTAATCCTCCACACCTTCCGTTTCTGAGCTCATATCGGAGATTTGGCCTCTGATATTCTTCTTCGTCTGTTTATTAACAATTGAACGGCTTCGTCCACCGCCCACAATCTTCAACCCAGAGGTCTAGCCCTGGGGTAGATTGGAACGTCGAATAACGGGGCAACAGTTTATTCGAAATTAATTCTAGAGCTGTCCCACAGAGACGTATCGGGATCTACACGGCGAGCGAGAAAATTATGCTTGGGTGTTTCGTTGCTTTGGAGAGTCTGACTCATAATCGATTTCTTAGTGAGTCTACCCGCAATCATATCCCAAAGTGAGGTGAGGATAAAATGGAAAATATCCCCTTTTACACTCAGAGCAGTCGACGTTTCATAGAATCCAGTGAGTGGATCTGAATTATTCGAGAGTTATATGTACAAGAGACAACAAATGACAAAAACACAGAACATATATCTAGTGATGAATTAGAAATTTAGAAGGAATACCACAAGGATCAGTACTTGGTCCAATTCTATTCATTTAAAAAGAGTTTTCCAATAAAATGTGCTATTTTTACATTAAAGGAAAATGATTTCTTTATAAAGAGAAAGGTATGTCGTTAATAATGGAAAATAACATCAACCGAATGACCATCACGACTACAGGACCATATCCTTTCATGAAATTTTCCATAACCAAATCGCAAAGAGGCTGCCCTATGTCCTCGATATCCTCGCGAATTCCATCTTTGAGGTCTTCAATCGACGCTGGGATCTTGGCGTAGAACTTTTTTGCACATTGCCCCAAAGAAAGAAGCAAGAAGTTGAATCAGTTGGGCAATAATTGTGATCACCTCTTCGAGAGATAACACGGTCCGGAAACTTTTTCCGTGAAAGATCAATAGTTTTGTTGCTCGGGTGGCACGTCTCTGACAAATTTTCAACATTTTCATAGTGAATTTCAATAATTTCAATGCATTGTTGAACCGTGTATCGTTCCATTTCCATTAATGGCGTAGTTTCAAGCCAATTTCGAGAATATTGGACAGGATGGACTTCTATCTCAAGCCAATTTCGACAAAACTCAGATTTTGTAAAATAAAAATCCTCTTCGAAAATATTGGACGGGGTGAACTCAGCTTCTTCTGATGGTGTTAACTCCGAGTACATATAATATTCATGAATTTTAGTAAAAACAGAATTCTTCTATCTCAAGCCAATTTCGAGAAAACTAAGATTTGGTAAAATAAAAATTCTCTTCGAAAATATTGGACGGAGTGGACTCAGCTTCTTCTGATGATGTTCATTCCGAGTACATGAAAGATTCATGAATTTTAGTAAACACAGAATCTTTCTATCACAAGCCAATGTCGAGAAAACCCAAGTGTGGTAAAATAAAAATTCGCTTCGAAAATATTGGACAGGATGGACTCAGCTTCATCCGATGGGGTTGATCCAAGTACATATAAGATTCATGAATTTTAGTAAAAACAGAATCCTTCTATCTCAAGCCAATTTCGAGAAAACCCAGATTTGGTAAAATAAAACTTCGCTTCGAAAATATTGGACAGGATGGACTCAGCTTCATTCGATGAGAGTTAATCCAAGTACATATAAGATTCATGAATTTCAGTAAAAACAGAACCCTTCTATCTCAGGCCAATTTCGAGAAAACTGAGATTGGTGACATAAAAAATCTCTTAGAAAATATTGGACGGGGTGGACTCACCTTGTTCTGATGATGTTTACTCCGAGTACATATAAGATTCATGAATTTTAGTAAAACCAGAATCCTTCTATCTCGAGCGAATTTCATGAAAACTAAGATTTGGTAAAATGAAAATCCTCTTCGAAAATATTGGACAGGGTGGACTCAGCTTCTTCTGATGGTGTTTACTCCGAGTACATATAATATTCATGAATTTTGGTGAAAACAGAATCCTTCTATTTCAAGCCAATTTCGAGAAAACTAAGATTTGGTAAAATAAAAATTCGCTTCGAAAATATTTGGCAGGATGGACTCAGCTCCATCCGATGAGATTTGATCCAAGTACATAAAAGATTCATGAATTTTAGTAAATACAGAATCTTTCTATCACAAGCCAATGTCAAGAAAACCCAGATGTGGTAAAATAAAAATTCGCTTCGAAAATATTGGACAGGATGGACTCAGCTTCATCCAATGGGAGTTGATCCAAGTACATATGAGACTCATGAATTTTAGTAAAAACAGAATGCTTCTATCTCAAGCCAATTTCGAGAAAACTCAGATTTTATAAAATGAAAATTCGCTTCGAAAATATTGGAAAGGATGGACTCAACTTCATCCGATGAGAGTTGATCCAAGTACAAATAAGATTCATGAATTTTAGTAAAAATAGAATCCTTCTATCTCAAGCCAATTTCGAGAAAACCCAGATGTGGTAAAATAAAAATTCGCTTCGAAAAGATTGGACAAGATGGACTCAGCTTCATCCGATGAGAGTTGATCCAAGTACATATAAGATTCATGAATTTCAGTAAAAACAGAATCCTTCTATCTCAAGCCAATTTCGAGAAAACTCAGATTTCGTAAAACAAAAATTCGCTTCGAAAATATTGGACAGGATGGACTCAGCTTCATCCGATGAAGGTTGATCCAAGTACAAATAAGATTCATGAATTTTAGTAAATACAGAATCTTTCTATCACAAGCCAATGTCGAGAAAACCCAGATGTGGGAAAATAAAAATTCGCTTCGAAAATATTGGACAGGATGGACTCAGCTTCATCCGATGAGAGTTGATCCAAGTACATATAAGATTCATGAATTTCAGTTAAAACAGAATCCTTCTATCTCAAGCGAATTTCGAGAAAACTCAGATTTTGTAAAATAAAAATTCGCTTCGAAAATATTGGACAGGATGGACTCAACTTCATCCGATGAGAGTTGATCCAAGTACATATAAGATTCATGAATTTCAGTTAAAACAGAATCCTTCTATCTCAAGCCAATTTAAAGAAAACTCAGATTTCGTAAAATAAAAATTCGCTTCGAAAATATTGGACAGGATAGACTCAGCTTCATCCGATGAGAGTTGATCCAAGTACATATAAGATTCATGAATTTCAGTAAAAACAGAATCCTTCTATCTCAAGCCAATTTCGAGAAAACTCAGATTTTGTAAAATAAAAATTAGCTTCGAAAATATTGGACAGGATGGACTCAGCTTCATCCGATGAGAGTTGATCCAAGAACATATAAGATTCATGAATTTCAGTAAAAACAGAATCCTTGTATCTCAAGCCAATTTCGAGAAAACTCAGATTTTGTAAAATTAAAATTCGCTTCGAAAATATTGGACAGGATGGACTCAACCTCATCCGATGAGAGTTGATCCAAGTACAAATAAAATTCATGAATTTTAGCAAAAACAGAATCCTTCTATCTCAAGCCAATTTCGAGAAAACTCAGATTTTGTAAAATGAAAATTCGCTTCGAAAATATTGGACAGGATGGACTCAACTTCATTCGATGAGAGTTGATCCAAGTACAAATAAGATTCATGAATTTTAGTGAAAACAGAATCCTTGTATCTCAAGCCAATTTCGAGAAAACTCAGATTTTATAAAATAAAAATTCGCTTCGAAAATATTGGACAGGATGGACTCAGCTTCATTCGATGAGAGTAGATCCAAGTACAAATAAGATTCATGAATTTTAGTAAGAACAGAATCCTTGTATCTCAAGCCAATTTCGGGAAAACTCAGATTTTGTAAAATAAAAATTCGCTTCGAAAATATTGGACAGGATGGACTCAACTTCATCCGATGAGAGTTGATCCAAGTACAAATAAGATTCATGAATTTTAGTAAAAACAGAATCCTTCTATCTCAGGCCAATTTCGAGAAAACTAAGATTGGTGAAATAAAAATTATCTTCGAAAATATTGGACGGGGTGGACTCAGCTTCTTCTGATGATGTTTACTCCGAGTACATAAAAGATTCATGAATTTTAGTAAAGAAAGAATCCTTCTATCTCAAGCCAATTTAAATAAAACTCAGATTTCGTAAAATAAAAATTCGTTTCGAAAATATTGGACAGGATGGACTCAGCTTCATCCGATGAGAGTTGATCCAAGAACAAATAAGATTCATGAATTTAAGTAAAAACAGAATCCTTCTATCTCAGGCCAATTTCGAGAAAACTAAGATTGGTAAAATAAAAATTCGCTTCGAAAATATTGGACAGGATGGACTCAGCTTCATCCGATGAGAGTAGATCCAAGTACAAATAAGATTCATGAATTTTAGTAAGAACAGAATCCTTGTATCTCAAGCCAATTTCGGGAAAACTCAGATTTTGTAAAATAAAAATTCGCTTCGAAAATATTGGACAGGATGGACTCAACTTCATCCGATGAGAGTTGATCCAAGTACAAATAAGATTCATGAATTTTAGTAAAAACAGAATCCTTGTATCTCAAGCCAATTTCGAGAAAACTATGATTTTTTAATTAAAAATTCGCTTCGAAAATATTGGACAGGATGGACTCAGCTTCATCCGATGAGAGTTAATCCAAGTACAAATAAGATTCATGAATTTTAGTAAAAACAGAATCCTTCTATCTCAGGCCAATTTCGAGAAAACTAAGATTGGTGAAATAAAAATTCTCTTCGAAAATATTAGACGGGGTGGACTCAGCTTCTTCTGATGATGTTTACTCCGAGTACATATAAGATTCATGAATTTTAGTAAAAACAGAATCCTTCAATCTCAAGCCAATTTCGAGAAAACCCAGATTTGGTAAAATAAAAATTCGCTTCGAAAATATTGGACAGGATGGACTCAGCTTCATCCGATGAGAGTTGATCCAAGTACAAGTCAAATGTCGAAAAATTACAGTTTCAAATGTGACAATAGCGGGCTATTCAAAATAAAACCCTTTACATCAGCCGTCTGACAAACAGACCCTGAGACCGACAAAAAAGCTGATCATCAAAGAAATATCCCGATGCAGTCTCTTTTCAGTATTTCCTGCCCATATTCTCGTCCAACCCATAAACATCGGAAAACACTGCAGGTCTCGAATCGCGATAACTCGAGGGGCGTTACGTTTTATGAGAACCATTTAGCACCTCGCCGGCGATCGTTCTTCGAAACGCGGAAGTTGTGGGTGCTTTTCTCCGAGCTACCCATCCGAGTTCATCAATTCCCGATATTGAGCACCATTCCATGCCGAAGAACACCTACAATCAGTTAAATTGAAATCATTCACAGGTAACATAACTGTATCCGTATGGTGGTAATGAGTGCCCGGCGTGTTAGAATGATAAATACGAAGATGTTCTCCTTGCCATTCGATTCCTATTGTGTCGGGTCCGTTGGAAATCGTAAAACGAGAGGAGGAGGAATAAGGTGGAATTGGTTTCCAACAGAACTATGTCCCACTTTCTTTGATTTGCTCACTCGTTACAGCATTCATTTGTTATTTACCATCTATCTCCAACATTCCAAGAAGTTTCAAGAATAAGATCGGTCCCGATACTGACCCTTGGGGAACTTCAATTGGGGAAGGATTTGCTGCCGTTAATCAGTGTTAGTTTATAGAATTTTGATGGAAACCTGGTTTAACTTCTAACTGCCAACCATTTTATTATTTTCTGCTTGTCTACCCCTAGATATATACTAACTGACAAAGAAACTGCAACACTCAGAAGGAGCAGTTTTAATTTTAAATTTTTTTTTGGTAAATATTTGTTTTAATAAATTTTTTTATAATGCGTTTGTCCACCGCGATTATCTATACACTTCCCAACACTTGGCATTGATGCAATAGGATAGTCTATTTCCTCTTGAGGGATACTATCCCAAGCTACCTTCACTTCATGTCTCAGAATCACCAAAGTCCAAGGGGGCTGGGTTAAATTTCCAAGCCTTCTACCCATGATGCCCCAAACATGCTCTATGGGAGAAAGATCGGGGGATCTGGGCGGCCATTGCAAAAGATTCACATGGTTCGCTTCAAAAGAATTTAAACTAACTCTAGCAACATGAGGTCGAGCATTATCTTGCTGGAATATGGGATTCTTGAGACGGTTAAGGTATGGGAGAACATGTGACTCCACTATTTCTTGAAGGTGACGCAGCGATGTCATGTTACCTCGAATAAAGACTAAAGGTGACCAACTTGCATGTGCAATAGCACCCTATACCATAACGCCTACTGTCCGGTTTATATGACGCTAAACATCAAACTGAGGTTCACGTCTTCCTCCCCGACGTCTTCTAACCCTTCTTCGGCCATCATGTGCACCCAAAGAGAATCGAGATTCATCAGAAAAGGCGAACTGATGCCATTCCACATTCCAATTTTGTCGTTCCCTGCACCACTGTAATCGTTGCCGGCGATGCTCAACTGTCAAAAGTACCACAAGATGGGGTCGATAATGCTGCATTCCACAAGACCTTATCCTGCGGTAAACATCACGGACAGTTACAGTATGGCCTTGTTCACTTAACCACTCATCAGCTAAAGATCGAGTTGTCGCAAATTGGTCTCAAATGGCCATATAAGTCTTAGATGTCGATCTTGAACTTCATTTGTTCCCCTTCGACGTCTGTTGCCTACTCTTCTTCGAACTTGGGCATTATAAAACCACGCTTGACAACATCTCATAACAGTAGTTGGATTTCTTTTCGTACGGTCAGCGATTTATCGAAATGACAACCCCGCCTCCAATGGAGCAATAATTCGACATCTTTCAAATTCACTTAGCAGGAGATAAACGTGCTCTAGGCATTTTAACAACAAACAACAACTAAACATCGACTTTGGATCTCCTCGAACAGCTGACTTGTTGTAAAATTTGAAAAATTTCTAATAAACGACTACAATAATATTTAAGTAACAAAAATTGTTCACATGAAAACACCTTCACGATTTTTTCCAGAATTAATCATTTACTTCTTGCTATACTATCTATGTTTCAGCAAAAAAAAAATTAAAATATAAATAGCTACTTCTGGGTGTTGCAGTTTCTTTTTCATTCAATAAATTTCTGCCTGAAAAACCTACTGGACCTAATATCTATATACAGGGTCCGGCAGAGATGTATGACGTTTTTTGGATGCGTATAACTCGGCGAAGGGGAAGTCTAAATTTTTCGCAATGGTTGATATGTGACCGCAAGGAGTTGCCATTATTTCTTGTTCAGTCGCCATGGAGCCGTGGACGCTAGAGCAACGGGTGTTTGTGTACGATAGTTTCATTCTTTCATTGAAACCGATCGTTCTGTGGTAGCAACTCAACGTAGATTTCGAACACATTTTAATGTTGGAAGGCATGGACGTGTTCCTTCACGAAACACCATCCTAAAGTGGGTGCACAACCCACTGTTAGAACTCCGGAAAATGTGGCCTACACGATCTCACCCCATGTGATTTTTTTCTGTGGGGGCACCTGAAAGCTCGTGTATTTATTGACAAGCTACTTACTCTTGACGAACTTTCTCTTGCAATCACCCGCGAAATTCAAGCAATTCCAAACAACATGCTGGAACGATGCATGGACAACATCACAAATCGGCTGCAGGAGTGTGTGGAAAAACAGGGCAACCACTTAGATGACATCATCTTCCGTTCATGATTATTTTTTATCTTTTTTTTTATGTGCTATCAATGGCAAACTCTCATGTACATTTAAAAAAAAATAAAATTTCATTTTCCTCAAAATCTCACTTAGTTATGATTTTTTCAAAAACGTCATACATCTCTGCCGGACCCTGTATATATAAAAGAAAGATGTTGGTTACACCATTTATAACTAGAGATCGGATAGACTGTTTGTTATGAAACTTCATTTATGGAATCGTCTTCGGTCTGGTTATTATATAATACAATAAAACTTCGAAAAAATTGATGAAAGTTTTACTAATGCAGGAAATGCTTTTCCTTCTTTTGAATAAGGCCACTAGGTGTCGCTACCGTTGATGCGTAGTCGTACAGTGAATAGACAAGTCACTGTACATAGTCGTAGGTTGATATTACCGTTGTTAGATGGCGATATGTGATTCGCATAGAACTCATGGTAACATGGAAGTCTATTGCCAGATCAAAAAGCGGGTAAACTTATCTCAAGTTGGTGGAACAGTGAATTTTTACCGAAAGATCAAGTATCTGATTTTGACGATCAGTTTCAAACGTGGGTTGGCCATCTTCATCTTTTTTCTTTATTTTTGAAATGCTTTCAAATTTCTGTTTGGGTAATAGATATATTTGCGGAAATAACTGAATCCAAAATTGCCCATAATTAGTAATTGACATATTATATTCGTGTTTCTGTTCGCACATAGACAGTATTGTAAGCGTCAATAATTTTGAAACATTTGCTCATCGGGCTTTCACTTATGATATAAAATAATGTTTCATGGGTTGCCTAATCTGATCTGTTCGAATGACCATCAATAAATTTGAATATGAGTTCAACATAATTCACAGTGTTGATAATTTTGCCGTGTCGATCGTACTATCGACATTTTAACATCTCGATTTGTCTTCTAACGAGCTTGATATCGTCAACTAAACTGAACAAATTGAAGAGAGATTGACAGCTCATATCCATGGAATAATGAGAATCGCGCTGCTCCACCAACTGAGATGTTTACCTATTATTTTGAGCTTAGCAGCATAGCTAAGATGTCTAAAATAATGGTGTGACCACTGATTAGATTTTGAGAATATAAGAAAAGTTTTGTTTTTGCCACTTCAGGTTGGGCTATTTACAAATGACTGATTTTTTAATTCTGGTCGACGGGCTGTGTTAATAGTCGATAGTTCATTAAAGGAATAATTTTTGTTCATATTCTTGACATTTTGATTCATATAAGAGGAAAGGTATAATATGGATTATACTCCTGCTATTCACAGTCACATGAGGTACTGCAAAAAGAGAACTGTACAACAATTAAAACAAAAAGTTATATGTTCAAGTTCAACAATTAGTTACCGCTTAAATAAAGAGAATTATTTCCATGTGAATTACAAAATTATTAAAATTTTGTATATTTTGAACTTTAATATTGCCTAATTTTCCTGCTTGAAAAAAAGCAATGGTAAGTTTATACAACTTTTAAGTATAATTCAAGCGGTACAAAGTTCGCCGATCCAGCTAGTGGTATCATAAATGGAGTTATATTGCAATTCATCATTGATTCCAATATTTCGATAATGGTATTTGATTGAAATGTCGAAGAATTTGTAGGGTAGGAATCCCCTGTACAGTTCTTCAGCAAACAAGTACAGGCAGTTCCTCATATGCATATTGACTCATCACGTCTTGAAGCCCATGTATGTTACGACCGATAAATCCAAGTTAATTGTCTCTAAAAACAGTGAGTGAGATGAACAACAAACAGAGCATGGTAGTAAATAATTGAATAAATTACAAAGTCGATCGTTTTGTTCTGAGGTGCCAACACTACAAATCATCCTGTTTAATGTCTATGCGACTGCTGTATATGAGTATCAGTTTCTTGTATTCATTCATCCAAACACGGTTGCTTTCTCCGTTGGAAAAAGTTGCAAATTAAATATTAGCGTTTTTCGATTCAATCAATCAATCAGACGGAGTTTCTCTTCAGTTGGATATGGGTATTCTGCTCGACAATTCGCCAAACAATGTAATTTCACTTTTATTGGAATGTTGGCATGCACATTTGCGTGACTTCTTCCTTGAACCTTTCTGTGGATAGCAGATGCTTTGGCATTGGAGTTTTGAAAATTTACTTATTTATTTATATGACAACAATGATAGCTCTTATATGCCAAACATCTGAATGCATCATATTCATTCATTCATTCAAGTTTTTCACACAAAAAAATAATATTATTCTATCAAACTGTTACATCTCCTGTAATTTTTTTTCAACAAATTCATGATTTCTCTTGAGAATTTGGAATGTCTCCAAATGGACTTGATGTAATCTGCATTCTTGTTGTAGCTTAAGGTGCAATGTATGCAACATTTCTTAGGGCCAAGTTGATCAAAATGGGTGATTGTTTGATAGTTATAGGATTTTTTTGCAAGAGGAAACACATTAAATTCAGAAAAATGCATTAAGAAGAAAAATAGGAGTTGAAACTGAACTAACTCGAGAAATCGCTTGGAGATTCCAACAGATCAAAATTACGACTTTATACCAGTGTTTTATATATATGGGGTGATTATTAAGAGCTATAGGAAATTAAAAAAAAACACATAAAATTCAGAAAAAGGATGAAATCATATAATTTTATATTCGAAAATAATTTTCTGCAAATGTTGACCGCAGCTGCACCTCAAATGGTCCATCTGTTTAGGCCAATTTTGGCATAGCCTTTCCAATATTTCGGCCGGTATCTTACGAATAAATGCTTCAATGTTGTTTTCTGATGCGTCAATCGCAGTTCGCACTGTGCGTAAGCGGTTGGTGTTTCAATGTCAATTAAGGTATTATTATTTGCTGTTTTCTTTTGTAATCTACTTGTAAAGGATTATTGGGGTATCAGCCGTTATTAAGAAAAACTCTTTTTCCTTAAGCTCGAGTTTTCGAGATTAATTATTTATCTCTCCAGCAGGAGCACTGAAATACAAAAAGAAACACTGAGAAGAACGATACAATGAAGTTGATTGAGAGTAATTGAGGGTAGAAAGAAAAACTCACAGGAATTGGGGTTGTTAACATCAAAGAAAGTGTTTTAAGGGAAAGTATCACGAGAAACTACCCTAATTTAATACGTAGAGACTTGATTTTTTTTAAATTGAAGTTGAAGAACGTCCCGAGGGCAAATAGTTTTTTTTTATTTAATTAGTTTTTCAATTAAAAAAACCAGGGTAATCGTAAGATCTCTGCAATATTTGGATTATTGAATAGGTTTTTCGGTTTTTATGAGTACAAGCTATATTTTTGAACTAATCATCATGAAAATTCTTGTAGTTTATAGAAGATTAAATTGCCGTGAGCAACTAGTTGCGATTTTTTCCAAAAAATGACGAATAACTGTCGAAAAAAAATCATTAAGAGTAGTTTCCAAAACGCTGAAGTTCAACCTGTTTTTTTAAATGAAAAACTAATTAGATCGACAAAAAAAAATTACTTGCACTCAGGACGTTCTTCAACTTCAATTTGAAAAAAAAATTAAGTCTCTACGTCGTAAATTAGGGTAGTTACTCGTGAAATAAAGAGACCACTTTTTGAATGGAGATTTACCACTATTCAAAAGGTGATACTTCCCCTTAATGTCTAACAATGTAAATTTGGTGCAAAATTTAGCAACAATAGCCCGAATAGCTTCAATGGGTCGATTAAGGTGGGCGTTCAATGTAGTGTGTTCTTATTTCAAGTTGCATTTGAAAATGGTTTCACTTTGAGACCTAAAATTTTGTTGGGAAACTCAGAAAAGATTGGAGTTCTTAATGAGATAATTGAAATCGATTTCATTTTGAAGGTTCATTTTTTTCCTTCAAAAATAAAAGAAAATAAACCAACTCATACTTCTGTTTTATTTCAAACGAAAGACCCATGAAAATAGTTCAACTTCCAATTAAAAGTGAATCTTCAGATAATTCTGTTCAGAAAATCAACTTGAAATACGGAATTGGAAAAGAATGGCCAAATTCGAATATATGGCGAGAAAAAGTCCCTGCTATGCCCACATATTCACTATTTTCATAGTTTAGCGATTTCAGGATAGAGAGCACCATTGTACATTTTTCTTATAAGGAGAGAGATATGCATAGAACTTACAGTAAAACTATAAGTTCTATGGAGATATTCCATAAAATGCACGGAGGCGCCTCTATCGGATTAGTTTTCCTACTCGATATGATCGGCGACCTTGAAATGACCATGAAGTGGAAGAAGCGCGAAGAACTTTCTCAACAGAGCACGCTTTTGATCATAGAATTCAATTATTTGCAAGCGTTGTTCGTTTGTAAGACGATGCATGGTTAAATTATAGATCAAACTGAAGATGTTTGACAGTGACACAGAACACGAAACATGCGTGAGCTGTCCAAATTATCTTGCCAATAAAACTAGTTAAAAATGACCCGTTGATTGATTATTTCTATCTTTATGAACGTGGAGGATCTCAATAGTGTCTTGTGACTGTCTCTATACTTTAGGAATACTGTTACTGTAGAGAGAGAATATTTGTTCTGCGAATCATTCAATCCTGCTAGTCGACTACGAAGCAGATAAAGAATCTCATTCAGAAATGAAGCGTATATGCTAGAAAAAAGTTCGTTAACCCTTTCCTTAACAGAAGACGAACAAAGATGCACCGATGATGAAATTCGAGCGATTTCTTCCTCAATTTCCAACAACAGAACCATGCAGCGTGAACCATCTGCCTCGCATTTAATCATCTCCAGATGGCAGAACTAGGAAGTGGCCATCTATCGCCAGGCACTACACGGAATCAATCACGGTTCCTGCGGTGATAGATGAGAGCCGCGATACAGTTTTGGGACCGCTGAACGGAGCCTGCCCATTTCAGCAGTGCGACCTGTCATTAAAATAATTTAACGAAAGTGAAATGACCCCGATTCGGTAGAGCATACCTTTAGGTGAGAAAACGTGTTTTGGGTGTACCAGGGGAGCCAGAAAAATTCAAAGTGCATCCTACAGCAGGATTTAGATTCAGACGTTTGCCAATCATATGCCATATATACAGGTTGTATTTTAAGTAGAGGCTTTTCTTTCGACAGGTGATGGAACTCATCAAAATAAGTCTTTTCACCGAAAATTTCTTTCATGAAATGTTCAATTTAAAAAATTTATGGGCATCAATACCTTAATACTACTCTGGCCTGCATCTCTCTATTCCAGGTTTATGAGCATCCGCGAACATTACCGGTAATCTTGTTCTGTATCGTGTGTTCGTGATCATTTCATGATCTATGTACATCCAGGGTGTTTATAGATAAGTGTACCAACGGTCTAATGTAGATTTCTCATAAAAAAAGTACTCCTGGTTCATAACTCTTAACTGAGAAAACTGGCTTTTTTTATATCAGAAACAATTCGGTAACGCATTGTAAATTTCTTGTTATTGGAAAAATGAGTAGTGATTATTAACAAGTTTAGTAATTTCAACAAAATTTGACAGCTAGGTTTTCAAGTTGAAATTTCAAAGTTATTTTTCATTATTTTTAGCAACCATAGTTAACAAGATTACAAGAATATTTCCAATTACAAAAAATTTACAATGCGTTAGCAAATTTTCGTGATCATTCGAGGATATATTGATATCTAGTTAGCCAAGACCAGTTCCATGCATCAACAAAATATTGCGATACCATATCAACGAACAATAACTTATCAGAAATGTTGTTGAAAAGTTCGACGTCAAAAAAGTAAACCAGAGTTACGCAATAAATCAAAAAAAAGATGTCCACCGAAATATTGAAAATAAAAAAATTGGAGTATCGAGCCATCATCAAGTACCTGTATTTAAAAGGGTTAAGCGGTGAGCAGATTTACGAAGATATGCTTAATACCCTTGGTGATCAATGTCCTTCGTATGCGACCGTGAAAAATTGGACTGCAAGCTTCAAAAGAGGTAAATTTTTCAATGAAAATGATGACCGATCGGGAAGGCCAGTTTCTGTGTCAGTCCCCAAAAATATCGATGCAGTTCATGACATGATTTTACCAGACCGTCGAATTGGGCTCGAACGGATATCTGAAGCACTGAAGATTTCATACGAAGGCGTTCATCATATAGTTCCCGTCAATTTGGATATGAGAAAAATTTCTGCAAAATGGATACCCAAGTGTTTGAATGTTGACCAAAAGCGTGCAAGTGTAGAAGCATCGCGTTCGATCTGTGCTCGATTTGAAAATGATGTAGACTTCTTGAACCGAATTGATACTATGGATGAGACTTGGATTCATTTCTACGATCCAGAAACAAAGCAACAATCGATGGAATGGCGACACTCTGGTTCTCCAAGAGCTAAAAAGTTTCGTGTCCAAAAATCTGCTGGAAAAGTTCTTGCTTCAGTTTTTTGGGATTGCCATGGAGTAATCATGATTGATTTTTTGGATAAGGGTAAAACAATAACTGGAGATTACTTTTCGACATTACTGACTACTCTACGGGTAAAAATTAAATAGAAAATACGTGGAGAGCTATTCAAAGTTATTTTGTTTTACAGGACAACGCCCCAGTACACGAATCTCATGTTGCCATGCAAAAAATTCGTGATTTTGGGTTAGAAATACTAGAAAACCCCCCTTATTCACCAGATTTGGCTCCGTCCGACTATCATCTCATCCTTTGTGCAAATTCAATACCTCCGCCACTGGTACGTCTAATGAAACCGAGTAAAATGCAAGAAAGTAGCTATTATTAGTGATAATGTGTGTACAGAAACTCAAATCTATAATTGAAACCGTTTCTGAGATATTAGCAAAAAAATGAAAAAAACAAAAATTTTTGACACCCTGTACCTCTGAAAGACACGGAGGAAAAAATGGAAGAGAAGAAAAAATGTTATTTTTCAAAGAGAAACCTATAGTTGACCGTTGATACACTTATTTTTGAACATCCTGCATAACCATTGTCGGCATTCCACAAGCTCTTATTCGTTACCGGTAAAGACCAAGGTGGAGTACCACGAGAACCGTAAAAAAGCGTCCTTTCTCCCATCGCTCACGCATATCCAACACCCATTCTGAGATGGTTTCATTCAGCTGGGACGTACTTGACCTTTTCGTAACTTGCACGAGCTTGATTGTAGAATTTCCATTTTTTTTCCTGTCGGTGCACTCCATTCGGTTCACTGCTACGCTGTGTCGATTGTTGCATAATAACAACAATCTATTATGGGTGGATTACAATGTTTTCGTACGTTGTTCGCTATTTGCATACCTCATTCTATGTACCTGTCGCTTTTGTTGTGTTATTGAGGAGGTTTACAGCGGGATATTCTGGTTATCATGATTCAAAATAATGCAATTTGCAATGATATTTTCAATATTTTGCTCAAAGAAATGAATCATTTCACGATAATGGCGATTCCAACAGTGCGCCAAGCGCGAAAATTTAATGTTTCAGATGTGACATAGTTCATGAATATCAGAAGAGCAATGATCTACTTTTAACACAAGTTGAACATCTGTAGGGATGCTTGGACAGTTGGGTCGATTTCAAAGCTTCAAAATTTATCGTTAAGATGTATTTCTTCTTGTATAAACCTAATTTTACGAGATTTATGGTCAAAATGAATGGAGACCCCAACAGTGCGTTAGGCGCGAAACCTAGGTCAACTATCTAGATGCATCTGAATACACGGGGGTAATTGGAGAAACGATAATCTACTGGCAGTTTTATATGTTTTTTGGGAGTTCTGAGCTTGAAGTTGAGGTTTGCCTCCACCTTGAGTAGGCATATAGTCGAAAATAACGAAATATGTCGAAAATTTCGGACTTCTTCCAATTTTTGGCTTATGTTTCCGAAAATATGAGTTTTTCGAAGATATCCACTTCATATAGATCTGAAGTCGACAAAATTTTCTACAGAATTCTTTATTGAACTCGGATTTTGGACATTAAAAAATCTGCAGTACAGCATTTTGAAGAAAGGGACGGAAACTCTCAATTTTCTTACATTATCTGAAATATCTTCCACTCTAAAACCTGGAAAAAACTGATTTGTATTCTCCATAGTGACAGCTTTCATTAAATGTGTCACAAGGTACACAAGAATTTTTTTCATATGTAATACCACTAGAGATGGAAATTTGCCGGCAAAATTTCTCGATTGTAATATGAAAGTTTGTTGCTCGGAAACATGTTGGTTTTTCAAGTTTGTTGCTTTTCCGAAATTTCGCTCATGACATTTTTTCCAAAATCACTCGCCTGACGGCTCGTGATTTTGATACAAACGTCATTCGCGAAATTTCCAAAAAGAAACAAACTTGAAAAACCAACATTTTGGTTTTGTCGAACTGTTTTTTCGAGATGAAACGATCGTTGCTACGGAAACTTCCTCACTAAAAATGAAAAGAGTGGAATAGTCATTGAAAAAATCCATATTGAATTCAAATTTTCCTAGAGCTCCTCGAAGAAAAAACCTAAAAGAGGAACATTTATGCAGTTCGGTTAGACAAAAAAAAACCCTAACCTAAAAGGACCTAATATGAGTTTATTATGAAAATTTACGAAAAAAGTTGAATATTAGAATTGAGGTCGCCGTTCTGAGCAAGTAGGAAATCTAATCCGATAGAGGCGCCACCGTGCATTTTATGGAATATCTCATAGAACTTACATTGTCACTATAAGTTCTATGAATATCTCTATCCTTATGAATGAAATGTACAATGGCGCTCTCTATCCGAGAATCGATGAACTATGAAATTAGAGAATATGTGGGTAAAGCAGGAACTTTTTCCCGCCATATATATGATTTTGGCCATTCGCTGCCAATTCCCTATTTCGAGTTGTTTTTCTGAACTAAATCATCTGTAGATTCACTTTTAATCGGAAGTTGAACTATTTTCATGGGTCTTTCGTTTGAAATGAAACAGAAGCATGTAATGGCTCATTTTCTCTTATTTTTGAAAGAAAAAAATTAACTTTCGAAATGAAATCGATTGAAATTATTTCGTTAAAACTCCAATCATTTCTGAGTTTACCCACAAAATTTCAGGTCTCAAAGCGAAACCATTTTCAAATGCAACTTGAAATAAAAACTACATTGAACGCCCACTTTGAGTGGAAAATTGAAAAAATAATTCTCTGAGTGTATGATGTGTGTCCTATCAAATGAAAGCTGTTATTGTGTGGGCAACAATTAAGTTTTTCTCAGATTTTCAGCCTAAAAACAGAATTTTCAAACCTGGACGAACAATTTGGTTTTCAACCTTCATATTTCTGCGCAAAACTAGTGAATCTGAGCAACTCACGCCGTCTTAATTCATTTGAGCTTCGGTCAACTTCTAACAACCGAAATTTTGCAATAAAATACTCAAAACCAATGGAGAGTCCAACAGTGCGTCAAGCACGAAAACTGAGTAAGTAGATGTATCTCATTAAAGGAGACATTCGAAGAGTAGTTATCTACTCGGAATACAAGGTGATGGCATAAACGAGTGATACTCAAATAATCGAGTTCATTTCAGAGGCGTAAAACTTCATCCTTTTAATATTTTCCGACTTATTTATGTGCATCACTGATTAGTTAAAGTCTCTAACATCATATTTGCTCATCACGACTTTGTATTAACGTCCAACATCCAGAATTTCTGGAGAATAATGTAAAACAGAATGGAGATTCCAACAGTGCGTTAAGCGCGAAAACTAGGTTTGTGGATATTACTGAATAGTGAGTGATGTTCTGTTCGCGATGCATGATATATTGGATTATATTCAGAAGCTCATTTAAGAGGCGAAAGACATGTCCATGTTAAACTTTTCAAATAGAGGGTGATTATGTGGAGAAAAGAAGTTTATAAGCTCCATTCAGTGAACAAACTGGGTTATCTGAGTGCGGTACTTATCAACTTCTCATATTTGTGCATATGGCAATATAGTAGTCTCAAAAAGCCTGAATTTTAAGAGAGAAATGCTGAAAACGAATGGAGATTCCAACAGTGCGTTAAGCGCGAAAACTAGATAATGTTGGAATATTATATTTCGTATTAAAGGTGTCAAATTACCATTTCCATTAATTCATTAGTTTGAAACCTTCCTGAAGTCTCTCCAAAGAATTCATTGATATTTGAAGATCAATTTCTACCACAAATGAAGAATCTGATCAAGTTTCAAATAACACCGGAAGACTTCATGATTAAAAGTATCCTTTCAACAAATCAATTCATCCATATTCCCACTGTTATTAAACCTACAATTACACATTTTATTGAAGATATCATTCGGCATGAAACTGTTCAAGCAGGATAAGAGCATTATTGTTGAAATTATTGATGGTCATCTCTTGGATAAGTGGAAGATATTGGACAGGAAGTCTTTATTATTCGCGATTTAACTGCCGGTGGTTCATAGTGATGAAACATCTTACTTGCGATATTGTTTTCCGGTGAGTCATTATTTTTGAGGAGTATTACTTCCTGTGAATTTGGATTCATGAATTGAATTCAAGGACATTTTGAAGTTACTAACAAAATTAGAGTTCTGAAGAAAATAAAAACTAGCCAAGTATCACAATGCAATTCATATCGTATACAACATGGTAGCTTTGTGTGCTGAAAATGTCAGCTTTTGTTCAGAATAATGTGTTTTTGCGGGGAGTTTCACTTCTTTACTCCAATATGAAGAAAAAGGCTACCAAATGTCGTCGTATTCTGAAGGCAGTTTATGGTGACGATGCTCTAACTGAATGAACGTGTCATAAGTGCCTTTCCTGGTTTGAAAGAAGAATCGCGAAAGAGGCTCGCGTTCGTCCGGAAACGATATCAAGAGTTGCTAAGCGCTCCAACGAAGATCTAACAATTAACCGCAAGGAAGGAACCGGGAGGAAAAAAGGGTTTCATAGCCCAAAAATGTGGAGAAAGCCATCAGCCTTTTTCAGAAGAATCCTAACCTTTCAGGACGGAAAGTGGCCCAAATAGTGGGTTGTTCGCAGTCAACCGTTCAGAAAAGCAAGTCGAGTTGTGGGTTTAGAACATACAAAGTGCAGAAAGTGCCAGATAGGAACGCTGTGAAGAATCAAGAAGCGAAATCAAGAGCAAGAAATTAAAAAAGATTTCTTGAAAAATTTTTCCTGTTGCGTGATGGACGACGAAACCTATGTGTTGGCTGATTTCTCGCAACTTCCTGGTCAGGAATTTTATACTGCAGATTCTCGTGGAAATGTTGACGAACAATTTCGCATGAAGAAACAAGCAAAGTTTCCTAAAAAATTCCTGGTTTGGCAAGTGATTTGCACTTGTGGGAAAAGGAGCAAATTTTTCGTTGGCCAAGGCTCTGTTGACTCGAAAACATACATCGAGGAACGCTTGAAGAAGCGACTTTTACCATTTTTACGTGAGCACGATGTGTCAACAATCTTTTGGCCAGATTTAGCTTCATGCCACTACAGCAAGGCCACCAAGGAATGGTACGAAGCTAATGAGGTGGTTTTTGTCCCCAAAGAGGCCAATCCACCAAATTGCCCAGAACTCAGGCCAATCGAAAGATATTGGGCCCTGGTAAAAAGTGAATGGAAGAAGACTAAGAAATCAACGCAAACATTAGCGGAATTCAAGCAAAAGTGAAAGACAGCATCCCAGAAAGTGACTGAGAACACTATAAGAAGCATGATGGGAAGAATTTTAGAAAAAATCTATGAATTCTGTAAAAAATAGTTTTGGTTTTTTTATTGTAAAAACAGTTTTCATTAGAATTAGAAGATGATTCGAAAATGAGTCTGATTTCCGAAATCGGTCCAGTGGTTCAAATGATATAAGCGTTTTTGTGATAGCGAATTTATTCTCGTTCAGTTTATCTCTTAAGGATAACCCACAATAACCATTTTTTATCCTTCACATTTTACGGGAAAAAATGGCTTATTTCGGAAGTTATTTTAAGCAATACAGTATTAATCCTTATCCAATTAACCACCTTAAGTACATTGTCCATTCAATATAGGTCAATATGGCCCTTTACAGCATGTTATTTAAATCATATTTTCGAAGATATTACAGATTTAAAATGCAGGGACATAGCGGTGCGGCGCTACAGAATTTCTCAATTCCTTGAACCCGCCTGGACTCCCTTCTCATAAAATGGTGTTGAAAGTAGGTTGCCCTATTATTTTATTAAGAAACTTTGCAATGGCACGCGTTTGCTGGTAAAATCACTAAAAAACGTTCATAATAGAGTACACAATACTGACTGTATGTAGTACCGGAGAAGTATTAATTCCCCGAATTCCGCTGGTTTTGCCAAGAGGTTCGAATCCAGTTTATCGAAAATCCTTTTATGCCCAACCCAGTTTTACCTTCTCAATGAAAGATGCATCAATCGAAACGAATGACTGGTAAGTAGTGAAGATGACGAATAAATAGCCCATCAACATACTGACACACTATAAATTGGTCTTATTTGGAGAATCACTGCACCATGACATAATAATAAGAAAACTAATAAGTTAAATACATCGCCAAGCACTTTCCACAAAATGAGGATAAACAATCGTGATGAGTATGGACGAAAACTTTCTCACGAAGAAGCAGCAAACCGATAACCAAAACATTAGCTATGTAAGGAGGTAAATGTACTCGTGACACATACGAGTATCCAATTCGCACCAACCAAAGATAGGCGACAATAAAGTTTAGAAAGAATGTGTTACAAGAACTGCAACATGTAATGGAAACATCGCTCAGGTATTCAATTCGCACCAAGTAACCGTTCGTGTGTCAAGCTCCAGTTGAATAATATCCAGAAGAATAAATTTCCGATTTTGTGACAATTACCGATTCCGGAATCGTCCGGTATCGATTTGAAATGGCGACTATCGCGGTTATCGGTTAGAGTGACCTAGAAAGGACGTGACATTCAGACAAATCACCATTGTTATCTATTTCTGGTTCAGTTAACTTGCGTGGCTGTCTGTGATTAATTGTTTATTTATTGTGGTGGTCGGTGGTCCTGCATCGGATTAAGGTTGTGTTGAGGCGTCAGTTCCTGGATCGAAGGATATTTGCTCACAAGTCCTTTATTACTAAGTTCATTTCAATAATTATATTTATAATCGAAAAGGGTTAACGTCCGTAAGGAGCAACATAATAAATTATAGCATTGGACTAGTTGAGATCTAATTCAAAACAAAGACTGGTTGCTGGCTTATTATGCCGTCATCAGTGCCACATAACCCAATAAGTTCTTCCGTTTCATTTGGTTGCTATAGTGGGTTGGTTTATGTGGCAGAGTCAGAATCCTTGCTGTCACTACTCTCCTACAGTATGCCTCTCTTTCAGTTTCTTCCTCATGATCCCGAATACAATCTTTGTTAAAACGTTACAGTCAATGGCTTCTTCTATGCTAACCCTTGTAGTCATCATAAAATTCAATATGAAACTGTAAATTTTTACCGGTACTCCTCAGCACGAAGAAAATGAGTCTTGGTCTCGAGACCAACAACTGCAGATATCTTCATGAAATATGAATCGCCCAGTCGGTATAAATCTTAAAACGCTGTACGCCAGCAGATGTTAGCGCTATCTAGATCCACTATTTCATTCCGGCATACGGTCCATCTATTCCACGGCACTCTAGATAATCGCCTCTGCTCTGAAATCCATTTTGAGTTCAATGAGTGGTAGGCGTAGTCGATGGAAGCCTACTCGTTGTAACGAAATAGTATTTTGCCAAGTTTGTTGGTGCCGATCTAATCTACATGGTTTTAATTGACTGGATCCGATATAGCCGAAGATTGGTATGCTGGATTGTTGACTAATTCGGGATGATAGCTTTTTTTCATCAATGATAACTTGATTTCGTGAACGGGACGAATGGCGCCAATTCTAGGATGTTTTGAATATATTAATTTTTTTAAATGATATCAAACGAGTTTCCTTGAATAGGATCAACAAAAATTGAAACCACAACATGTTAAATAAGATCCTTAAACTGATAAAGTTTCACCAATGTCTACTTCAATTATAAATATCAATTTATCTTGGTTTGTTTGCTGCTTCAAATAACTGATAGGTGAGAAATTATTCAGAAAAATTTGGAACGAAGTCACACCAGAGATTAACTGTAAATCTCAGTTGGTTCTACAATCCGAATATCTCTTAAACCAGGAAACATAAATCTGATTTTTTGGGCCGCGGCAAAATCTTATACCCACAGGTGAGCTATACAGGGTGAGTCTTTGACTTGTACATATATTCTAACTGTAGATTCTTGATGCTAAAGGAAACCTTTTTTTCATTTTCCATTTTTCCGAATTCGGCTCTGTTAAAGAGATATAGCCATTTGAAAAAAAAATAGTGCTGAATACGTGCCTGATATTATTCTTTACAAACACCTCAAAGTTCATATTTTTCGATTGAGATTGATGTGATTATTAGATATTCTTGGTGATACATTCAAAAAATACTCAAGCACTAACCTTATTTGAATAAGAATGTTATAAACACGATATTTCCTAACAAAACACTTAGTCCGATCATTTCGGCAATTGAAAAGCTATATTTCTCACACCAAAATAAGTTCCTTCTTCGATTGTCCTGAGGATTAGTTTATAGACACTAATAATTTGTTCATATTTCCTCGATATTCTAAAACGATCTCATAAAAATTGGTTTCTCACTTACCTATCCTAACTCCATTAACCAAAGTCATATGGTTCGGTGTCAACGACCTAACCATACCCATCCTCTGTGATATTCAATTCACCCACAGAACTCTAGAGAAGACGATGCCAGATTCCCGATTTTCTCTTCAAACAATGCGAACTCAAGAAAGCAGTACGTCCCCTATCGTTAGCGGATGAACTATCATAATCGCTAAATTCGTCTAGGCGTTGCTCTTTGAAAATGCCAAAAGAGTAGTTCTGATTCTCGCCAATATAGCTACGTTCTTAATTTCAGTCGTCACGGCCTACTCTTCCCTTCAGCAGGCCGTGGATGTAGCCCGGTAGCCGCCACGCAAGACAAAGGCAAACCGTTGTTCTGTGCTCCAACCAGTCCAACCTAAAACGTTAGTCAGTGATCCCATACACGGCATAAACGAAGTTCACGCTTTATTTATTTACAGAAAATGAAGCAAACAGGTGATGATTAAGTAAATGACTTTCAGTGAATTGATGTATTAGTAGTGTCGTTCTGGTGTCGAGTTATATTGTTTCGATAGATATTTTGCTGAAGGACCGGTAACAATGAATTTTTAATAGAAACTGCCTATAAAATGTATAATTTCATGCTTCTTAGAATTCAATTTTATGCCCCACGAATGTGGAATTTTACTATTACATATCTCTACATCAAACGTTTTTTCATCATAGAGATTTTAGTCTTGACAAAGTTGATAAACATTCTGACAACGTTGGTAACTTGTTGAGAGACCAGAGAAGAAATAATATTCGATGAGAGTTAACTCAGGACAGCATTCAGATTATTCTTGAAATTCATGATTTTTTCCTCTAATTCAATCTTATACAATTAGGAATAACTTGAGAACGACGCGTTTTATTGAAAAAATATAAGAATACTCTTGTTTTCTAAAATAATTAATTCTTTCGGAAACGCGAACCGTTCATCTTTTCCAAGTGGTTTTAAAGTATTTTTGCGTGAATTTATAAGTCGACTATACTGTAACTTTTTTACCAGGAGAAATATGAAAAAAGTTTCAATTGAGGAATATGCATCATGAATACAGTAAACAATCAACCTAAATTCAGTTCATTCGAAATATCGGTTCCGAATATATGGAAAGAATTGTGTTAATTTCATGGATTTTTGACACCCTGTATCTTCCAAACGAAACCGAATTTTGAAAAAGGGTATGGGAAAAAAGTGATTTTTTATGGGAGGAATCTACAGTTAAAATATATGTACGAGTCAAAGACTCGCCCTGTATATTACTAGGCTATGAATGCTACATTTTGTGGAAAAGCATTTATGAGTCCTGTCTTTCTCAGTTTCAATTTCTGAAAGTCCTTTTTCAAAAAAATGGACAGATCTCCATATTTCAGTAATTCTAATAAAGGAATGAATGAACTCGAAATGTAAATGTATATTCCTGCTGCGAACTCCTTACACCTCTAGTAAATCTAATGTGGATTGTAGTTGCAGAAAAAAAAACAGAAGCGGCATTCGACTGAAGCATGCACAGATGCCACAACCGGCTTTACCTAACACATGCCTCGGATATCCCACATACTCAGTACCTAGTGGTCATCCATTTGTACCAGATAACATCTTAGATTACTCCGTAATTGACTATTAAATTATGCAAGGCCTATTACAACTCGATCTATTGATCAGAGGGCGGTATTAATATTCTACTCGTTATTTTGTGCTGGAACTTTGTGAACTTTTATGGATTTGTTTCTTCTTGAAACATTTAAACCGCCAACGAATTTCTAATATTAGATTTTCATGGAAACATTCATTTTCAACTAAGTTATTGTTTTCGTTTCATTTTCTGAATCTTCGGTTTAGAAAATACATTTTTCTCAAAGTTGAGGACTTTAACTAATCATAAAACATATTTTTCTGAATCGCCTTAAGGTTCTGTACGCCACACCTTCAATACACTTAATCAAGAACGATATCCTGCATCCATTCAAATGTGAATTCAAAAGATATTCGATTGTAAAGGTGACTGTTGTTTAATTCGAAAGTACCTTATTCCTATTCAGGACTGAATCCCCAAATTCAGTCTACACCTAGAAAACTCATTAGCAACCGATAAGCCACTGTCAAATTCACACATTATCACTAGAATATTTGTCAGGTCTTGACCACAAATTAACACTGAACTCAACTTTCCGACTGTCCGATAAATATTCATGATCTCATTGAATTCTAAATTGCAGACCATCCTAAACGGTTTCAGATAGTGGAATAAACATAAAAATGCATATTTTTCACATTAATATTATATTTGAAGATAGCATATTCAGTGACAAATGAGGGACCTCAATTTCTATCGGATGTTAGGGTCAAAAAGTTGAAGAATATACTCATGCTAATTCTCTGATTTGATTTGAATTTCTATTCAATGTTGATTTTTGATTAGTATTTGATTTATTAATGTATAAGGAGGTCTTTCACATGTTTATATGCATATTATAGGGAAATGATGTCATTTTCCCTCTCTATATATTCTATCCTATCTAATCGAGTTTTTGTGTGAGGAATAGAATCGTAGAAAATATTTTTGATTCGAAGGAAATCTGGTTTTATCGAGATCAAAGGCACAAATATTGATTTATGACTACAAAACACAAGAACTAAAATAATGAGTTTTCGTATTTCAGTTCTCAGATGCGTTGAAAATTATTATAGCGGAAAAGTACTATATCGGCTTTGAAATGTATCGGGTGAACTATAATTGAAATGAAACACATTTTTATCAAGATTGATGCCAATTTTTTTTTTAAGAAAATTTTATAACATTCATGTTCTGAAAATAATTTCCGGCATAAGTTCACCACGACTAGCTCTGAGGAACCGCATTCAACCAGACCAATTTTGGACCATTTTTTCGAATAATTCAGGCCTTATGCAGCAAAAACACGAATTATGTTGGCTTTCAAAGCATCTCATTTTTCTGGTTTATCAGCATAAACTAATGACTTGACATAACCCCAGAGAAAATAATCTAGTGGAGTTATGTCACATGATCTTGGAGGCCAATTAATTGGACCAGTTCTCGAAATAATATTATCGCCAAATCTCTCTTTCAATAAATCAATTGTTAGGGTAACAACATAAGGTAAAGCACCACCTTGTTGGAACAAAAACACGTCTAGGTCGATACCATTCAAATTTTGAAACAAATAGTGATTGATTCTCGATCTGTAACGAGCAATATTCACTGTATGTTTAGCTCCAGAGCTACTGGTGACGGATATATGCCTTAAATAATTTTTAAAACATAAATTCGTAACATTTTGTTTCAAGTAGAAAAAATTGGCTTGAATCTTAATTGAAATGTGTTTCATTTCAATTTGAATTTCTATCACTCTACAAAAAACACTCGATATACACTGCGCAAAAAAATTAACGCACATTATGGAAATCTCAAATTTATTCTACAACTGAAGGTGTTTTCAATGATAATTATTTTTATCAGAATTATACATGCATATGCTATCCACTTTCAACGTTTTTCTTCAATACAGATGTTTTCTCCCAGCAGGAATAAAAGAAGATGATATCATCAGATTTTGAATGTATTGGCTCCATTCTGAAATCAGTTGTTCTCGATCAATTCTAGTGATCAATAGTTTTTCTTTCGTTTGATTTTCTACACTCGATCGCTATGCAACGCGAAACACGCAATTTGACCCAAGAGGAATGTGCCCAAGTGGTAGTTTTGCGAGAAGAAGGGTGGACATACACAAGAATTGCAGAAAGGTTTGCAGTTTCCCATACAAGTGTGTCCAGAATGTTGCAGCGATTCAGGGAGACAGGTATGAATGTCCGAAGACCAGGACAGGGTAGACCACGAGTAACAACTGCCATTCAAGAACGTTACTTGAGAGTTTCTTCGTTGAGCTTGAGCAAACTCATGAGGTGCAAATTATCACTCAAACAATAAGAAATCGCCTCAGAGAATATGATTAAAGGCCTCGTGTCACGGCAAGAGGCCCAGCTCTTACCCCAGCCCATCGAAGGGCGCGTTTGGATTTTGCGAGAGAGCATATCCATTGGGAAGAGGCCGATTGGGAAAGAGTTCTCTTCACAGATGAGTCTAGATTCTGCCTCTACCATTGTGATTGACGTTCCCTTGTATACAGAAGTCCAAATGAAAGATATGCTCGGTGCAATTTCCTGAATACTACTGGTTTCGGGGGAGGATCGATTATGGTATGGGGTGGAATATCTTTGACTGCTCGCACAGACCTAGTGGTCGTTGATAATGGAGCTAGGAATGCTGATAAGTATATAAGGAACATTCTTGAAGAGCATGTAGTGCCATTTGCCCCATACATTGGTGAAAATTTAATTTTTATGGACGATAATGCCAGACCCCATCGTGCGCGCATCGTTCAGGAGTACCTTGAAGAGGTTGAAGTCTTTCGAATGGAATGGCCAGCAAGAAGTCCAGATCTCAATCCGATTGAGCAGGTTTGAGACAACCTCAATAAAAGGCTGAGAAGTTCAGAAAATCATCCAGCTACTCTTAATGACTTAGGAATCCAACTCGGAGAAATCTGGGAAGGATTAGATCAGAACATTTTAAAATCACTCATTTTGAGTATGAACCGTCGTTGCCGAGCTGTAATTAACGCAAGGGGGGGATATACCAAGTATTAAATCACTTATCAGCATTTCAGTATTTTGAAAATTGTTCATTTCTCTTCTTTCACATAAGATTCGGTGAAATCCTAAATTTTTCTTCCATCTAATGTGTCTTGTTTCGTTCAAAACCTTCCCGAGAGAACATAAAAAATAAGTCATAAAGTCAATGTATAGAGTAAACTTTCATTAAAATTGAGATTTTCAGAATGTGCGTTAATTTTTTGCGCAGTGTATTTCTCGTTATATTAGGTGCATTATAATTTTCTTCTTGAGAATTTCTTGTTATTTCTATTCATTTCAAGTGTCATCTATTTTCAAAGCAATTATATAGATTTCCGGAACCATTTAGAAATAAATAATGATTTGACCTTGGCCTTTGTGAGAGAAGTGATTTCAGTGTCCATTAAAATGGAACAGCTTAATTTTACAATTATTATTTTTAATGACTGGGATCCATGGAGAGAATAATGTTTGTAACTTGAATCTTTCCATTGCAGTCAGAGGAAAATTGTTCGAAATAGTAATTGAGTTATTACGTGATTTGCTTTGATAAAATTAAGAGATATTGATGAAATCTCGAAAAGGCATTTTTTTGGAGAAGCTTTGAACTTCCAAAACCAGAAGTTCCTACCCCAAATTTGTGTGAGGCTAAAGAATCATCAGACATTTGGAAAAAATTATAGAGCTTTTGTCACAATAATCTAGCAAAAATGGTTCATAGAAATTTTGCAAAATTGCTTTTCCTTCATTAAATTTTCAACAATGACAGAAAAAACTCCATAAAAGCACGAGGTTTTGTACGCAATAAGAATATTAACTAAGTCAAGATGAGAAAAGTAAAGTTAGAGTTCACTTTATGATTTTTTTGTGGAATTTCAAAATTTCTGTTGAGATTTTTTATTTCTGTTTTATTCGTTTTCTTCTTTGTCATATTTTTATTTCTTTCCCCTCAATTGCTTGAAAATTATATTCGTTTTCGAAAATATTTTATGGAATTACATGTTTCTAACGTTTAATCCTTTAGATTGAGTTTAAATTGGATACATTTCTGTCGAAAAAATGAAAGAAAATTGGGCATGAACAACATTCAAATCGATTTATAAACGATGAAAGTCCATACTGGAAAACATGTACTAGAAGCAAAACGAACGAAAAGTGAACTACCTGTTAATTGGAAGAACCAGCCCTAAAAAATTTGGCATACCTAGAACCTAAAATCTACCACAAGATTCCAGATTCCATAAAGTCCATTTGTAGACCTTCCAGATTCTTCAGAGATCGTCATGAATTTGTTCATAAAAACCACAGGAGTTTGATGTATCTGTTTCAATGAGTGTCATTATTATTCAATACATGAGAATAGTTTAACGTCTGTAAATATAATATGACTTTTTCCGGAATTTCAAAAATATTGAATTGTCTGCATGCCGTTATTTCTTTCCTTAATTATTATTCAATGTTTGTAACTGTATTATAGAATCTTATTCCTTTCTGTAGAAATCTTTGTATTTGTGATACATACAGATTTTATTGTTGTGAAATGAATGAATAAATAAAAATTAGCATTTCCAAAGGCGCTAGTACTCAAGTTCAGACTCTACAGTTTAAGAACATTCAGTAGAATACAAAAGGTAAAAACAAATGGGTATTCGAAGCCTCAACATATTTTGGCCACTCCTAAACTTAATACCGAAAAAAATATCTCCAAACAACCACATACCTTTCTCACTTATCCAAAGAAAAAAGTAGGTATAATCCTCTCAAAAAACACCACTAGAATCCACCACAAGTCAAACTATCCACCCTTATCGTCTACAACAATCCACTACAAACTACCATCAACGTCAACACCAAAACTGTTCGCTAGGTCACTACGCTAAGTCCTCAAAACGCAACAGTTGTCCAAAACCATGCACCGTGCAAAGAAATCGTTGGAATTAAAGTCAAAACCGGCAAGAACACCCCATTCCTTCCGGTGACTCATGGACAGGGGATGTTATGGACCGATGATCGTCACTTCCGAAAGTACCGGACGTCGGTCGCTGTAGCAGTCTTTCTCGACCAGAGCACCTGTCTGATACTGACTTGTAATGAAATGTAAAGGATTCTCAAAGTAGGTTGTGGCGAGGAGAGACAAGTGAATGGCTACAGAGAGACGGCAGAAAGATTGGAAATGCATCGAGAGTGTGGAGGGACTCGGATAGGTGAGAGACTGCATGGTATCCGCTTCGCGTACGCTGATGGTGGTCGGCCGGGAAAGCAGGAGGTTGTTACGGTTTATGAATGGTCTTGGTGATGGGACGTAGCGCGGATACAGCCCGATCGACTGTGTCGCAAATAAGGGAAGATTCCATTGAGATTACTGAGGGTACTGTCTCGTTTTATGAGCGTTGAAGGGGATGAAGTGAAAGATTTATGTAAATTCATGTGATTTTCGTGTAAATTCATGTAATTTTGATGTGAATTCATGTAATTTTGATGTAAATTCATGTAATTTTGATGTAAATTCATTGAATTTCAATGTAAATTTATGTAATTTCAATGTGAATTTATGTTATTCCGTGTAAATTTATGTAATTCTGAATGTAAATTCATTTGATGGAAATTGAAACATTGTAAATTCATGTCATGTAAATTGGACCCCGCACTTTCCTTATGGCAGATGGCGTTCCGTCAGATGTTCTAATATTTTGGTATAATGTCGTACTCGACCTACTGATCAAAAGTGTCCATGGCCCCAACTCAATCCTAAGGACTGAACGAGAATAAATTCGCTATCACAAAAACGGCTATATCTCTTGAACCAATTGAGAAAAAATCAAAATTTGATCATAGTTAGCTTCGTTATGACTGTCAGAAACATGTGGTACATTCAAGCGAAGTGAAAACACGAGAATTTATAGTGAAACTTTTTCAAAATAATCAAAAATGGAGCTTCAAAAGAATCGCAAAAGAGGCCCGCGTTCGTCCGGAAACGGTATCAAGAGTTGTTGAGCGCTCCAACGAAGATCTTACAATTAACCGCAAGGAAGGAACTGGGAGGAAAAAGGGGTTTCATAGCCTAAAAAAGTGAAGAAAGCCATCAGCCTTTTTCAGAAGAATCCTAACCTTTCAGGACGGAAAGTGGGTTGTTCGCAGTCAACCGTTCAGAAAATCGAGTCGAGTTGTGGGCCCAGAACATACAAAGTGCGGAAAGTGCCAGACAGGAACGTTGTGAAGAATCAAGGAGCGAAATCAAGAGCAAAGAAATTAAAAACAAATTTCTTGAAAAATTTTTCCTGTTGCGTGATGGACGACGAAACCTATGTCTTGGCTGATTTCTCGCAACTTCCTGGTCAGGAATTTTATACTGCAGATTCTCGTGGAAATGTTGACGAACAATTTCGCATGAATAAACAAGCAAAGTTTCCTAAAAAATTCCTGGTTTGGCAAGCAATTTGCACTTGTGGGATAAGGAGCAAATTTTTCGTTGGCCAAGGCTCTGTTGACTCGAAGATATACATCGAGGAATGCTTGAAGAAGCGACTCTTACCATTTTTACGTGAGCACGATGTGTCAACAATCTTTTGGTCAGATTTAGCTTCATGCCACTACAGCAAGGACACCAAGGAATGGTACGAAGCTGATGAGGTGGTTTTTGTCCCCAAAGAGGCCAATCCACCAAATTGCCCAGAACTCAGGCCAATCGAAAGATATTGGGCCCTGGTAAAAAGAGAATTGAGGAAGACTAAGAAATCAACGAAAACATTAGCGGAATTCAAGCAAAAGTGGAAGACAGCATCCCAGAAAGTGACTGAGAACACTATAAGAAGCATGATGGGAAGAATTCCAGAAAAAATCCATGAATTTTGTATAAAATAGTTTTGGTTTTTTTATTGTAAAAACAGTTTTCATTTAGAATTAGAAGATGATTCGAAAATGAGTTTGATTTTCGAAATCTGTCCAGTGGTTCAAAAGATATAAGCGTTTTTGTGATAGCGAATTTATTCTCTTTCAATCCGTAGGACTAGTTTTTGAGATACAGGGCGTTGAAGTTGAGAATTACCCACTTTTACTACGCTCGTATTTCGGAACAGAATCGAATGAACTTCAATTTTTCTCAAGAAACATTTCATCCCATCCCAGGGAGCAACCATATAGAGGAATATGATCGAAAATCGTTACGAATATCCATAATCCATAATTGAATACGTGCCCGATTTTGAAAGTATAAAAAAGGTCAGTTCCAGAGCGAAAACGTTCGCAAAATGAACTATTTCACTATATATGTTGTTGTCACTTCGAAAAAACCAGAAATACCCAGAATTCATTCTGGGTGATCCATTATTATAGAAACTTTTCACAATGAAGGTTAAATGGACACCCTGTATTTTGGGTTGATTTAAGATGTTTCTTTGATTTTTCAGAACATATCACCATGGACTTCAAAGAATACAGGGTGATTCAGTCATGAAATAAACTGTGAACCTCTCAAAAATACCCAAAGACTCCGTTGAAGTGGGAGTTTTCTTTCACCACTGTACCTACTTGATATAAAAATATCAATACGACTGAGAGTTTTTATCCACTTCCTATGTTGAAACTTGTGATCTTAATTCATGTACTTGCAATGTGAATTTATTGAAGTGACAATCAAATTTTTAATTGATCATTTAGTTCATCATTCACAAAAAAAATGTCTTCAATTATTTCGAATTATGAATAACATTTTCATAAAATCATGCAAGTTTCAATAAAATTCGACAGGAACCCAAAAATCTGATAATGAGTTAAGTATTTCATTTGAAAAAAATACAATACAAGAAAACTCCTGATAATAACTCCGTTTCCATTCACTGTTACAAAATTTCATATGTCATAGGTTTTATACAACTTTATTATCGCATAGAAAACTGAATGTAATAGCTATTTATGTAACAAGTACATAAATTAGGTCTTTATGGACGAGTCCAAAGTTTATGGCAGAGCGAGCAAAGCGAGCGAGGCCAATAATTTGGGCAAGTCCATAAGCCTAATTATGTACGAGTTGCATACAAAGCTTTATGTTTGACTGCAATGCAGACATTTTATTTTCTGAAATGGCAATTAATATATTCGCCGCTTCATTTCAAGAAATACATTGAGTGTGCTTTTGCTTATCTTACTTTAGTAACCATCAGCGAACTTAGCAACCTCACTGAACAATGTTGTTCACTTCGTTAATTCTATGACAAACGTCATAATAACCCCAAAAATGGATAGTTCGGAAGAGAAAAGCGTGAATAATTTAGCCGCAAGTGCCAAAGAATCTCTCCTAAGCACTAAAAGTGCTTATGAAAATTTGTATGCGGCCTATAACAAGTGGTGTGAAAGGAAAAAAATTGCAAAATCGAGAGAAGACTGTGACAGTTGAGTCCAATAAAGTGGTGTCCAATAATGTGGTGTCCAATAAAGTAGTCAATTATGGACGCTAAACGAATTCATGAATCAAGTGTTTCTGAAGCAGTCGAACATAAAACCTTTAAATGTCTCTACTTTCTAATTTAGAAAAATTGCCATCCAAGACTCTGGTTTGCGTTATTTCCATGGATAATGTCATTAGGTGAAAAATACTTATCACTAACTACCGAATATTAGATTGGACACTGTTTTTCATCTTCAATCCGAATGTCTTAAGAACAATGAAAATCTTAAACAGTTCCCTCTGTTCTCGAATGAATCGTCAAATCTTTATGCATCCCAGAAAGATTTTGGGTATGTTCAAATACTTAGACAGCAATCAATTTGGTTTGAATTATATTTGTGTTGTATTCTGAAACACACTACAAATCACATAAGCCACAATGAAATAGACAAAGAGACACTGAAATACACGACCTATTTCATGTTTATTACAGAAAGTGAATGTTTTCCCCAGAAAACTTATAACTTCTTCAAAAATTTAAACTGATTACCTAGAAAAGTCTAGGTTTCGCGCTTAACGCACTGTAGGGGTCTCCAATTTTATCTCTATTTCCTCAACGGAAAATGGCAGCGTTACTAAAAAAAGCCAAACAAACAAACTGAAGGATTAGAAAAAAAGGATTATTGCACAAAAATTTTCTGTAATTTCCTCTGCACAAACATATTTTCTGCTCAAAAACATTGAACATAAGTATGGGTTCAATATTCAGTCCCTAGAATGTCCGTAGCTTACGTACATAAACCATAGATTGAGTTCTATGTCTATGGCATAAAGAACTCTATCGAATGAAATAAGTTCCACATATCGGGAATCCACACTGTATAATACACGAATTTAATGACCGCAAGCTGACATCTGTCATTTATTTTGCCGAAATACGATTTTCTAACAAGTTCGAACGATTTATTCGATAATGGTCCGCATATTATTCATGAAATCTTAAATTCCTGATATATCTGAAATCGAAAACTGGATCAGAACACTTTCTCTCTCGGAGATACAGAAATCAAAGGAATTTCATTATTTAATTAAGTTGCAGATTTTCAATATATTCTGTTTTCTAAGGACAATATCTGTCTCAATCTTTTTGGATATATAAGGGAGGATAGAAAGGCTTTACAACAATAACTCTTGGGTTTTCCGAGCCCCAGATGCGGTTGACGGAACCACCGAGATGGAAATGGGCCTCATCACTCAAAATGAATTTTTCTATGGATTTCCGGATCATTTTCATGCATTTCAAGAACCCAATCAGCCAGGACACGACGTTGTTGATGATCGGCCGGCTGGAGTTCTTGTGTTAACTGAACTTCATAGGCCTTAAGGGGCAGTATCACCTTTTGAATCGTGGTAAATCTCCATTCAAAAGTGGTCTCTTCATTTCACGAGTAAGTATCCTAATTAACGACGTAGAGACTTGATTTTTTTTTTTAATTCAAGTTGAAGAACGTCCCGATGGCAAATAGTTTTCTTTTTTTCGATTCAATAAGTTTTTCAATGAAAAAAAAACAGGGTAATCGTTAGATCTTTGGTTATTGAATATGTTTTTCGTTTTTCATGAGTACAAGCTATATTTTTGAAATAATCATCATGAAAATTTTTGAAGTTTATAGAAGATTAAATTGCCGAGGGCGAATAGTTGCGATTTTTTCGATATAATTAGTTTTCAATTAAAAAAAACAGGTTGAACTTCAGCGTTTTGGAAACTACACTTAATGATTTTTTTCCGACGGTTATCCATCCTTTTTTGGAAGAATCGCAACTATTTGCCCTCGGCAATTTAATCTTCTATAAACTACAAAAATTTTCATGATGATTATTTAAAAATTATAGCTTTTACTCATGAAAAACGAAAAACATATTCAATAACCCCAGATCTAACGATTACCCTGGTTTTTTCGATTGAAAAACTAATTAAATCGGAAAAAAGATAACTTTTTGCCCTCGGGACGTTCTTCAACTTCAATTAAAAAAAAATTAAATCTCTACGTCGTAAATTAGGGTACTTACTCGTGGAATAAAGAGATCACTTTTAAATGGAGATTTACCACGATTCAAAAGGTGATACTGCCCCTTAAGACCCAAATCTTCATGCAAAATACGGTGTAATGACGTTTGTGGAATGCCTAATTTCAAAGAACGACGAGGAATGAACTAACATGGGTTTCCCTCAACACTTTCGGCTACAGCAGCAATTTTCTCGGCTGTTCTCGAGCGACGTGCAAGGGTTATATTCTTGACATCACTAACTTGTCCTAACAGCTCAAAATTTTCCACCAATTTCTGTATTGCGATTCGACAAGGTGCTTCACGACGACTCAAAAATGTTCGAGCTCAACGAACCTTCTCTGCCAAATTTTTACCATTTTTATAGTGAATTTTAATAATTTCAATGCGTTTTAAAAGCGTGTATCGTTCTATTTTCATTAAATGCGTAGTTCTACTAGTCAAAAGTCAATCTGACAGGTTCAAAATGACATCTATGGAAATAGCAGGTGATTCAAAATAACACCTTTTATTGGAAAACACTTTACATATAGGCCAATTGGGTGAACAATCGAAGTTGAAATGACATTTCAGTGACAATATATCTAGCGAAATGTTCCAATTTTCTCTTTTGAGCTTTTCGTAGAGTTTCTTGAGATTCTTCCCCATCATATACGAACTGTCTCAAGCTGAAAATCACTTTCGATCTTCTTCGCAGACAAACCAAAAAAGTTGGCCTCCAAACTCAAACAAGACATGATCCTCCATATCAAAAGCTATCATCGACCGACCACCACAAGAACCGTGAAGATTGAAATTCTAGGTTCACTCACACTTCCAAACAAATTACTCTGGAATTCCGATCCAAGATAGCCGAGGGCATCTAACGAAAGTGAATCAAGTCTTTTTCATCTTATCGATACAGTTAGTTATAATACGTTAATTTCTAATGTGCAACGGACCATATATTGATACTTTGTTTTTCTCAATCATCTGGAGAGAAATTGTGTTAATTTCTTGGTTTCTAAGAGGATATTGTCGGTAGTTTTCGAATTTGCAGTTTTTCCTTGTCGAAGTACTGCGAAAAAGTTGTTATAACGACCGGTATCGTGGAGAGTTTAATTGTTGGTCAGGGGCAAGAGCAGTTATCTGCATATATTATCAGAGAGTAGAGTTTCTTTGAGCGATCTTGAAAATTGTAAGGAAAGTGAGAAACGTACAATAAAACACATATGAGGTCGAAAATTGAAAGAGAATTTCTCCAGGAGAAGTCATTTCACTTCTGTAACTTCAAAAATTGTTTTTCTCTACAAAAAAGAGAAATCCTATCTCATTTGGAAAGTTGACAAACTGTTTTGTGCTGCACAAATTTAAAAGAAAAATGCCCAATGCATACTAAAGTATATGTACAGGATATATTGAATAATTTTTAGCCTACTATAGAACCAAACAAAATTTCAATGCCAAAATATTTTATTACTCAACATATTCTCCTCTTAATAATTGAATACATTTATTACAGCGAACCTGCAACGTCTCTAGACCTCTCAAAAAAAAGTTTCTTTATGTTCTGCTAACCAGTCATCCACAGCTTTCATTACCTCCCCGTTGGAAGAAAATTCACCACCTTTTAAACTTTATTTCAGTTGAGGAAAGAGATGATAGTCAACACAGAGCCAAATCTGGTGAATAAGGGGGGTGTTTTAATGATTCTAACCCTAAATCCCGAATTTTTTGATGGCAACATAAGATTTGTGTACTGGGGCGTTGTCCTGTAGAAACAAAATAACTTTGGATAGCTTTCCGCAACTTTTCTCTTTAATTTATTTTCCGTAGAGTGGTCAGTAATGTCGAATAGTAATCTCCAGTTATTGTTCTACCCTTATCCAAAAAATAAATCATGATTACTCCATGGCAATCCCAAAAAACTGAAGCCAGAACTTTTTCAGTAGATTTTTGGACACGAAACTTCTTAGATCTTGGAGAACCAGAGTGTCGCCATTCCATCGATTTTGTTTCTGGATCTTAGAAATGTACCCAAGTCTCATCCATAGCAACAATTCGGTTCATGAAGTCTACATCATTCTCAAATCGAGAACAGATCGAACGATGCTTCTACCCTTGCACGCTTTTGGTCAACATTCAAACATTTGGGGATCCATTTTGCAGTAATTTTTCTCATGTCCAAATTGACTATATGATGAACGCGTTCGTATGAAATCTTCAGTGCTTCAGATATCCGTTTTAGCCCAATTCGACGGTCTGATAAAATCATGTCCTGAACTTCATCGATATTTTCGGGGAGTGACATAGAAACTAGCCTTCCCGATCGGTCATCATCATCTTCAATGGAAAATTTACCTCTTTTGAAGCTTACAGTCCAATTTTTCACGGTCGCATACGAAGGACATTGATCACCAAGGGTATTAAGCATATCTTTCTACTTGATGATGGCTCGATACTCCAATTTTTACAATTTCGGTGGACATCCTTCTTTTTAATTTATTGCGCAACACTGACGCTTCTAATAAGTTATTGTTCGTTGATATGGTATTGCAATATTTTGTTTATGCATGGAACTGGTCTAGGCTAACTAGATACCAACACATCCTCGTATAACTGCCAATAATATCAAGGGAAAATTATTCTTGATGCAATTTCTATCTATCTATCTACAATAACAGAATATTCGCGATATTTTTTTTTTCCAATAAATAACAGTTATTTTCATTATTTTCATTCATGACAATTTTTTGTGTGTGGAATCTTCACTTTCTTCTCAGGACGAAAAGGAGAAAGTGTTTGGAGAGGTCCAGGCAGGCTAGAGCTACTCAATTTAGCCCAGGAAATTGTACCCTTTCAAGGACTAATAATGTGCTGGGGGTATGATGTTCATTCGACGTACCCCTCATATTACCGTTGAACGAACAATGACTGGTGCAATATACGTAGAAAAAATCATTGAACCAATCAATGGTTCTTTGCGCAGAGAATTTGGGGATGATTTCATTCATTAGCATGATAACGCCCCACCACACCGCATCCGAAGAGTTCAGAACATTGTTCAAAAACAATATCCAGAGAATGAACTAGCCGATATTAATCCAATTGAGCATGAGCATGTATGGGATTACTTAGGGAGAGCAATATCCAATCGCCAAAACCCAACTTCAACTTTTCGAGAATTGAGTTTAGCCCTAGGAAGAATGGAACGATATGCCTGAAAATATCATTGATGACTTGATTCGTGGGATGCCTAGGCGTATCGGGCAGTTTTGAAAGAAGAGGTGGTAATACGGACAATTGGATTTGTATTCAGTTGTAGAATAACTATTATTAATCAAAATCAATAAAAAATAATCGATTAATTTAGATTTTTTTCTCATTTTTTCTGTATTGTCTCATCCTGTATGAAGCAGAGGGTAACAAACAAAGATTTTCTATTTAATATTTTGCAGTTGAAATAGAGGAAATTATTCATCTCATTTCCAGAACAAAGATTGTTTATTTCTTGGAAAGCTAGGGGGCAAGACTTTTGACAATGTGTAACCTACACACAGAAAATGCCCTAATAAAAATTAAAGCATTTTTCTCATTCAAATAATCAATCAAAGTAAACAATAATATTCATCTTGCATGATCAGGTCTGTGTCTTCAATCTTATCAAATTTTCTACATTCTTCCATTGAATTTTTTTTATTATAGGTAACTGGAATGAAGTTACGGAACCCCTACCCAATAAGAGCGACTTGCTTGTTTAGTTGCTGAAGCCATGTACAGCATTTGTTGCGAAATAAATCGATCAAATTCGAGTTTACTGGAGAAATTTCTCGGAGATCCCAACAGTGCGTCAAGCGCGAAACCTGGAAATAACAAAATCGAAAATTCCACAAATAAGGATTCAGTTTTCAGGCGTGAATCCTTAAGAATCAATGTTCAACCTATCGAATCCGTTCCTGCACCTTCGCAGGATCATTCATAATCCGCAATATGCCAGTACCATTATCAGGCAGGGAGAAAGTACAACGCATGTAAGACTGTTATGTTAATAAGTACTTAATTACGTTCGAGTATTTATCAAAGATATCCGCTGCGTCTGCTCTGCAGGAAAATATATTCGGATCATGCTTGGTCGGAGGTCCAACTGACAAATGGCCCAATTCATCAGTTATTACGACTTTAAATATGATCCATTACGGTGCTGGTGCAAATGAAACGGAAATGATTAACGAATTAGTCGAATGTTGATGGTTTTGGGAGAATTGAAGGAGAGAATGGCCAACTCTCCTTTCGCAAACGAATTTTTTATGTATAAAGAATTGCATGGAAGGCCATATGCAAAAAGCGAAAAATCTTGCTGATACTATAGAAAAGGAGTCAAGAATAAATAATTCTGAAGGATACGATGAGGACCTCGAGGAATTAATTGAAAATAATGAAGAAGCAATGAAAGAAGCACAGTGGATGAAAAAATACCTCACCCAACTTCTCCAGCCGAAATCAGTGAGATAATCAACAATTCAAAAACAAGAAAGGCTCCTGGAAAAGATAAAATAACAAATCACATACTGGAGAAAATGTCAACAGCAGCTCTCACAAACATAGCAAACGGAGTGATGAGAACAGAGCACTTTCCGAAAAGATGGAAAACTGCCGTGATTGTTTTCAATGAACCAAGCAAAGACAAAAAGTTTCCCCAGAACTATAGACCAATAAGCCTTCTCCGAGCCCTAGGGAAAATTGTGGAGAAGGTCTTAGCCAGACGACTTAATGAAGAAACAGAAGCTCTGGCGTTGATACCAAGTGAACAATTTGAATTCAGAACAGCATTCAACTGAACAACAGCTCCTAAGAATGAGCGAGTATATCACAGAAGGATTTCAGAATAAACAAGCCGCAGAACTACTACTCCTAGATGTAACCAGAGCTTTTGATATAGTATGGCATGAAGGACTAGCATATGAAATGATAACCGTAGGATATTCACCCAAGTTATGCCGAATTATAGGAAATTATTTGAGTGATAGGAACTTTAGTGTAAAAATAGATGATGTTCATTCCACACTCGGATATTTAGAAGCAGGAGTTCCTCAAGGATCTATACTAGGGCCGCTACTCTATAACATATACAAACATGATATACCAAGCAATCCAAGATGCTTGCACGCTCTATACGCAGACGATACAGGCATAGCAATTAGGCACAGAAACACAAGAACAATTCACAAAAGAAGAATCTGCAGACGATATCAGTCATTGGTAACAGATGGAATATCAAAATCAATGTAGAAAAGAGTCAAGCAATACTCCTTCAAAAGAGAAGGCTGAAAATGGAATCAAAAATATTCATAGACGATAATGAAATAGAATGGCAGAATGAAGCTAAATACCTAGAAGTAATATTAGACAAAGGAATCATTGTAGATTTTTTTATTTACGTAGGTACCTATGAAGGTTTAAATACGTTTATGGGCTTATTTCATGCGAATTTTGAGAAGTGTTCATTCTGATGTTTTTCTGTCGGGTTATTCGAGTACTTTTGTTGTTTTTTCGAATCAACCATCTTATTCGCCAGGTCCTTAGAATGATTGAATTCACATTATGTTTTCTCAAATTCATTATTTTCCCAAAGTAAATAAACATTTTGAAAAATACGTAAATACTACGACTTCTATGTAGAGAGGACAACGTTGCTTAGTTATCTGACAGGAAAATGACGATAACCTAACATTTTCAAAATATATATAGGGTGAAATGTGTACGAATTTTCCTCGTTGAAGCCGTCCCAGATACTGGGTTTCATCTAATCTCTGGGAATGGAAAGCGGGCTGTAGGAGGCGCGATGATAACAGCTCTGTTAGGGGGCAAAATAGAACTTAAGGTCGCAGTGGGATGTAATCACTTATACTCCATTCACTTTTATTTAATCACATAGGAGGTCATGGCACAGAACATATTATGATGAAAAGTCTGTGCGCGCACAAAAAATGTCGTTAATGACAAAACGACGTTGCCAGTTTCTTTGTTCACATCAAAGTAAAATTATCAAAGATATTCCACATTTTGTTAGGTTAACAAATTGTTCGCAGTTTTTTGGTATTTAATCGATATTTGCAGGTGAGTTTTTCGTCGAATAACCAAGATTGACGTATGTTTATTGTTTTTAGCACCAGTTTGGAGCGTGAGGACGATTTTCAAGACCAGTACTAATGTTTGCATTTCGAGGTTGAAGGGGTACACGGGAATTTCGTTGAAAAAGCTGTTATCTGGACAGATATCGCAGAAGATAGATCGGATGGAGCCTCGAGAAGTCGATTAGGATAATATTTTTCAGGTTTTCCAAGAAATTTGGCGATATCTGAGCAGATTTGCAAAAGTTAGGTACCTCACTAATGAGGTGGAACTTAGACCTAATTCTCCTATAAGAAACGCCTTTCAAAGGTCGAGATGGTGAAAAATGTCTTCTTCAGATGTTGTTTGAACAAACGCAGCCGAGTTTTATACCCCAATATTGATTTCAAGAAAGTTATCAACAAAATGAAATTGACATTATTCTTGATTCTTGTAATTACCCATCAATTCATCTTATATCTTTGGGTTGATTTTTTTTAATGAATTCTTGATTAGAATCAACAATTGATGTCGTCAAGTCTTGAACTTTCAGTTCAAGAGAATAATAAACATTGAATCTTCACAAGCATGCATATGAAAATTATGTGAAAGCAATGCAATTTTCTTCCATGGCGAAAAATAATATATTTCAACAGTGATCTCTTGTACTTTTCATGCAAATAACTAGGAAAGGAATCCTTTCTATCAATTCTTATTTTCGCCCATCACATCTTTTCCAATTCATTCATTTTCCGAATAAATTCACATTCTGAGAAATACGCTGAGAAAGGGCAACATAGTGTTGACTAGGAGCATAGAATAACTGGAGAGAAGGCTCCCCTACGAAAATGAACTGCCAAAAACGTCCGAACTTGTCAGTTCGCCGCAAGGCCACGAGATGGCTTCAACGTCGTTCGTTGCTATAACATGGCTATCCTTAATAAATTATCTTTAAAGGTTATTCGTTGTTATTACTTATTAGGTCCCATTTATTACTATATCATAATATATATTCTTTTGAAAGAAAGCAATACATACTTTTTTTCGTAAATCCGACAATATAATGCATATAGCACGTGTAAAGAAATGGCTACAAGGATCAGATTGAATATAGGAAGAAAAATCTGTTTCCCGCTCCGAATCTAAGTGTTAGCAGAGGGAATGTAAACGGGGTACCCATACAATTCTGCGTATAATACACGAGAACAGTCTTCCCGTATAATAATAATATTACTTACCTGAATGTTCGCTTTTTCCGATAAGGATATTGTTTTGACAAATTTATTACCGATCACAGACTTCCCATGAAATTGCGCATAAAAAGTTGATTAGAATAAAGCGATAATATGTCATCAATATTGTCTATGTTATGATTTATGGCCATTTTCAATTGAAAAGAAGCATAAATGTATCAATAACAATGCCAGCCACATTATATTCTTTGCAATTGTAGCGCCATAGAACAAAATATCTGACATGTTACTGAATGAAGGATCTCAGCGTTATCTATCGGGCGTCACACGAAACTCTAACCTCCGCCGTTATTGGCAGTTCAAAATGATCTGTCGAGCGTATGAAGCCTTCCCTCCAGTTATTCTATGCTCCTAGGTGTTGATTTGGAACATAAAAATATTTTGAAAAACGTCATAACTTCGATACCGAGTGGAATGTGTCAAATTTCCAAGGTCAGAGTTGTGATTTTATAATTGTGAATGAAGTATACTCGAAAAAACGCTTTAAATAAGGATCAGGAAATCGAAAAAAACAACAATACACAGGGTGTTCCATTTCAAATATCAAAAAAGGTGGTATTTCACCCTGTTCGTTTTTCACTTTCTGACGAAAATCTACACAGCCTCTCTACCCGCATACATTTGAGAATCTCCAGAGTCGCACAGTCTTCGAGAAAGCTCCGATATCGGAGAGTCGTTCCTCACGTGAGTGCAATATATCAAATTTACGATCGAATACATATCGACCGGAGGAATCGAAATCGGCGGTCCGGCAAACGCCGGCTCGTAACTGATAAATCATCATCAGAACCACTTTTTATTTCACCGAGGCGCGGATCGCACACAACGAGAAGAAATTCGCGAACGGCGAGAGAGAGAAAGAGAGAGAGGAGTGGAGAAGTGAGCATAAAACGAATGTGGGTCGACGAGACGAAAAATTCCCATGATTTCGATTTTGAAGCACTTTTCAGAGGATTTTTGTTCACTTAGAATATAGAAAAGGGAGATGATTTGTGTCTGATCTAAAATTGACGGAATTAAACACGTTGATCTCCAAAATACACTGCGCAAAAAATTAACTCACATTCTGAAAATCTCAATTTTAATGAAAGTTAACTCTACATTGACTTTATAACTTATTTTTTATGTTCTCTCGGGAAGGTTTTGAACGAAACAAGACACATTAAATGGAAGACAAATTCAGGATTTCACCGAATCTTATGTGAAAGAAGGGAAATGAACAATTTTCAAAATACTGAAATGCTGATGAGTGATTTAATACTTAGTATTTCCACCCCTTGCGTTAATTACAGCTCGGCAACGACGGTTCATACTCAAAATGAGTGATCTTAAAATGTTCTGATCTTATCCTTCCCAGATTTCTCCGAGTTGGATTCCTAAGTCATTAAGAGTAGCTGGATGATTTTCTGAACTTCTCAGCCTTCTGTTGGGGTTGTCCCAAACCTGCTCAATCGGATTGAGATCTGGCCTATCCATTGGAGAGACTTCAACCTCTTCAAGGTACTCCTGAACGATGCGCGCACGATGGGGTCTGGCATTATCGTCCATAAAAATGAAATTTTCGCCCAAAGTATGGAACAAATGGCACTACATGCTCTTCAAAAATGTTCCTTAAATACTTATCAGCATTCATAGCTCCATTATCAACGAACACTAGGTCTGTGCGAACAGTCAAAGATATTCCACCTCATACCATAATCGATCCTCCCCCGAAACCAGTAGTATTCAGGAAATTGCACTGAGCATATCTTTCATGTGGACGTCTGTATACAAGGGAACGTCGATTACAATGGTAGAGGCAGAATCTAGACTCATCTGTGAGAACTCTTTCCCAATCGGCCTCATCCCAATGGATATGCTCTCTCGCAAAATCCAAACGCTCCCTTCGATGGGCTGGGGTAAGAGCTGGGCCTCTTGCCGCGACACGAGGCCTTAAATCATATTCTCTGAGGCGATTTCTCATTGTCTGAGTGCTAATTTGCACCTCATGAGTTTGCTCAAGCTGATTTTGAAGGAGGCGAGCGGTTGCAAAACGTTGTCTCAACGAAGAAACTCCCAAGTAACGTTCTTGAATGGCAGTTGTTACCCGTGGTCTACTCTGTCCTGGTCTTCGGACATTCAAACCTCGTATGGAAAACTCCAAACCTTTCTGCAATTCTTCTGTATGTCCATCCTTCTTCTCGCAAAACTACCGCTTGGGCACATTCCTCTTGGGTCAAATTGCGTGTTTGGCGTTGCATAGCGATCGAGTGTAGAAAATCAAACGAAAGAAAAACTATCGATCACTAGAATTGATCGAGAACAACTGATTTTAGAATGGAGCCAATACATTCAAAATCTGATAATATCATCTTTTTTTATTCCTGCTGGGAGAAAACATCTGTATTGAAGAAAAACGTTGAAAGTGGATAACATATGCATGCATAATTCTGATAAAAATAATTATCATTGAGAACACCTTCAGTTGTAGAATAAATTTGAGATTTCCATAATGTGCGTTAATTTTTTTGCGCAGTGTAGATCGAGGAGTAATCTTCGAATGAAGAAATTTTTTTTCTAGGTTGTTTCTCACTATCAGGAATTTTAACATTTTTGCAGAAGAAATATTTTGGAGATCAACTTGAATAATTCCGTCAATTTTAGATCAGACACAAATCATCTCATCAATCCAATATTGAACAACTATAAAAGTATAAAAAAAAAAGAGACAAAGTAAGAATAAGAATGAAATTTTTGGAAATTTGGAGAGCTGTCACATTGTTTATTACATCAATCTAATTGTAGGTTATGATTGATGGTTGTTGCAATTAATTTTATTTATTTATTATTACTGTGAAAATTCTTATGCCGGTGTTTCCATTCAATTTGATTTACATTTTGAGATCGGGCTATTTCTGGCATATAGAGGTCTTTAATTTGTATTGTTTGTGTAGTGCGTTGAACTTTTTTATACACTGCGCAAAAAAGATAACGCACATTATGGAAATCTCAAATTTATTCTACAACTGAAGGTGTTCTCAATGATAATTATTTTTATCAGAATTATGCATGCATATGTTATCCACTTTCAACGTTTTTCTTCAATACAGATGTTTTCTCCCAGCAGGAATAAAACAAAGATGATATTATCAGATTTTGAATGTATTGGCTCCATTCTAAAATCAGTTGTTCTCGATCAATTCTAGTGATCAATAGTTTTTCTTTCGTTTGATTTTCTACACTCGATCGCTATGCAATGCGAAACACGCAATTCGACCCAAGAGGAATGTGCCCAAGCGGTAGTTTTGCGAGAAGAAGGGTGGACATAATACACAAGAATTGCAGAAAGGTTTGGAGTTTCTCATACAAGTGTATCCAGAATGTTGCAGCAATTCAGGAAGACAGGTATGAGTCCGAAGACCAGAACAGGGTAGACCACGGGTAACAACTGCCATTCCAGAACGTTACTTGAGAGTTTCTTCGTTGAGACAACGGTTTGCAACCGCTCGCCTCCTTCAAAATCAGCTTGAGCAAACATATGAGGTGCAAATTAGCACTCAGACAATAAGAAATCGCCTCAGAGAATATGATTTAAGGCCTCGTGTCGCGGCAAGAGGCCCAGCTCTTACCCCAGCCCATCGAAGGGCGCGTTTGGATTCTGCGAGAGAGCATATCCATTGGGAAGAGGCCGATTGGGAAAGAGTTCTCTTCACAGATGAGTCTAGATTCTGCCTCTACCATTGTGATCGACGTTCCCTTGTATACAGACGTCCACATGAAAGATATGCTCAGTGCAATTCCCTGAATACTACTGGTTTCGGGGGAGGATCGATTATGGTATGGGGGTGGAATATCTTTGACTGCTCGCACAGACCTAGTGGTCGTTGATAATGGAGCTATGAATGCTGATAAGTATATAAGGAACATTCTTGGAGAGCATGTAGTGCCATTTGCCCAATACATTGGTGTAAATTTCATTTTTATGGACGATAATGCCAGACCCCATCGTGCGCGCATCTTTCAGGAGTACCTTGAAGAGGTTGAAGTCTCTCGAATGGAATGGCCAGCAAGAAGTCCAGATCTCAATCCGATTAGGCAGGTTTGGGACAACCTCAATAGAAGGCTGAGAAGTTCAGAAAATCATCCAGCTACTCTTAATGACTTAGGAATCCAACTCGGAGAAACCTGGGAAGAATTAGATCAGAACATTTTAAGATCACTCATTTTGAGTATGAACCGTCGTTGCCGAGCTGTAATTAACGCAAGGGGTGGAAATACCAAGTATTAAGTCACTTATCCGCATTTCAATATTTTGAAAATTGTTCATTTCTCTTCTTCCACATAAGATCCGGTGAAATCCTGCATTTTTCTTCCATTTAATGTGTCTTGTTTCATTCAAAACCTTCCCGAGAGAACATAAAAAATAAGTTATAAAGTCAATGTAGAGTTAACTTTCATTAAAATTGAGATTTTCAGAATGTGCGTTAATTTTTTTGCGCGCAGTGTATTTTATATTGTGTAATTTTGTTTAATTTTAGGCCTGATTAAGCAGATGTGAATCTGCGAAACGTCGCTAAATATATGCCTTAAAGACTATTATTTAAGCATTGATTTGTCCTCTTCCCACAAATTCATTTTCAATATTATTCTTGGAAGACACTTATTTGAGATAATGTCTACTACATTTTAATTCCTTTTTAGTACAGTTACCCATCAATTCCAACGAGTATAAAAGAATTTCAAAACCTTCAAAATGATGGATCATTCGACACATATTACCATTTAAGATTTTAAAGGGGAGAGGTCACCCCACATTTTGAGGGATAAAAAATGCACCTTATACCTTCGGTCATTGATTTAAGGAAAAATAGGGGTCAAAAGTGGAATTATATCGAGTTATCGCATGGAGATCCCAACAGTGCGTCAAGCGCGAAACTTAAATGGATAATATTTATCGGGAGTTTTTCTTAGAATTTTCGATAGGAATAACTGTGATTTGACAGAAGGCAGAAACCATGTGGTTTTGAAATTTCTGTTCATCGCGGTAACAACGTTTCAAAATCAGTGTTCTATTCGCCAAACTTACCCAAACAACACACACACATCTAAATGACATCTAATCGATATTAAAAGTGATCTAAAGCCATCTTGCTCTAAATTCTGATTGAAATTAGATTATCTGAATAAGATGTTTTCTATACATGATGTCTAGAAGACATCCTTTAGATGCATTATCTAAGACCTGAAAAATTTTTTATATCCTGCAGACATCCAAAAATGTATAGCTTTTTGATTACACGTTTAAAAGCCGTATATTAAATATCAAATTTTCAAAATCGTGGAAGGGGTATTTTATTTAACGTTTAAGGTGGGCGTTCAATGTATAGTGTGTTTTTATTTCAAGTTGATTTCGAAAACGGTTTCACTTTGAGAACTGAAATTTTGTGGGTGAACTCAGAAAGGATGAGGGTTCTTGTTGAAATAATTTTGATCGATTTCATTCCGACAGTTAATTTTTTTTCTTTCAAAAATAGAAGAAAATGAGCCAACCCATGCTTCTGTTTTATTTCAACAGAAAGACCCATGAAAATAGTTCAACTTCCGATTAAAAGTGAATCTACTGATAATTTCGTTCAGAAGATCAACTTGAAATACGGAATTGGCAGAAAATGGCCAAATTCAAATTTTGGCGGGAAAAAATTCCTGCTTTACCCACAAATCCACGTATTTCATAGTTCCGCGATTTTCGGATAGAGAGCGCCATTGTACATTTCATTCATGATTAGAGAGATACTCATAGAATTTATTGTGATAATGAAAGTTCTATGGAGATATTCCTTAAAATGGACGGTGGCGCCTCTATCGGCTGATCTTTCCTACTCGGTTTAAACGCCGACCTTAATGGACATCTTTTGTTTAACGTATATTAGACATCAACATTTGGCTATTTTTTGTCATCTAAAATACATCGATAAAACATATAACTCATATGGTCATAAAACACTAGATTGATTGACATTTTTTAGATATATACTGTATATATGGTCTTTAAACGTAGGGTTTTGTATGTCTCAAATATGTCGAAAATTGTAGTTCAATTCGACCACACGTTTTTCAAACGTTTATAAGATTTCTAATTGATACTATCGAAAAAAGAATAACTTTTTTACGTGTAATAGATATGCCATGCCACATCGATTTTAGACATCATCATTCGACATAATTTAGTCATCTAGAATACATATATAAAATATCTAACTTCAAAGGTCAAAGAATTGTTAATTGATTAACATATTTAAGAAGTATTATTTATATAAAGTCTCTCAACCAATGATTATGAATGTTTTTAAGATGTTGATGGAAATATTGCATTTCGACCATACGTTTTCAAAATGTTTATAGAATATCCATTTGATGCAATAGAGAAATGAGCAATTTTTTGACGTTTTTCAGATATGCTTGACACGTAAACTACGTTCACATATTTTGGCTGGAGGTTATCATTTCCAGCATTCAGCATTCATTATGTTTTTTTCAAATGGCGCATGGTATATTTTTTCACATTTTTATTGTAAATATCAATTTTAGTACAAATATGTGTCACTTGTTAACATATTATATTATGTGATTTTTTTTATTATTTCAGTTTCGTCCTAAATGAGTGAAAATGTCATCGTTGAATTTTCATTCCAACATCAGGAAAAAAATTGCCCCCTCAAAAAAATGTCTAAAATTTCCCAGTTTCTTCAGCCTTCAATATTTTAGGAATGTTAATCTTTTTCTTCAGATGTAAATGCATTGGAAACAAAGTATTATTAGAAAGGCCATTTTTTCTGCTTGATTCGATACCTACATAATACATCAGAATCGCATTTATAATTATCAAGAGATAATACTCTGAATCTGGCAATCTTGTCAGATGACGCATATTGTGCTCTGGAAATAAAATATAAGTATAAATTCTAATATTTCGGTACGATCGGAAATACTTCAGACAATTTATCTAAGTCAAATTTAAAAAAACGAAATCGATAACTTGAATAGCACCTATTCAAATGTTAGCGTGTTTCCATATTCTGTTAAAATATAAAATAGGTGATCTATGGCCTATGATATCACGATGAAAAAAGAGAGCGAGTTGCGAACATCTATATCGGGCTCGATCACGTGGTAACGAACCGCCGATGTTAAAGTTCATACAGGGATAGCGGATAGGGTTATAGGTAGGAAGACATTTGAACTTGATCATTTCGTTAGAACACTGCTTCGTCAAAAGGTCAAGTTGAATAGTGATTGTTTTCGCTTTCGCCTTAGCTTAGTGAATATAGTATTTAGTGATTAGTGCTGTCACAATTGAAGAAGGTGAGTGAAAAATGTTGCTTATTGGACCTAATTCTAGTAAGTATAATTTCTTCATCATCTAGCTCTTGAAATGTAGCTGGTTCAGGTCTGGGCTCACTATTATAAAAATGAGATTTATTTATAATTTTCAAAAACTAGTCTGCATTTTTGGATACAAGCAAAATTTAGGTATTATGGTAGATCTTAAATGAAAATATCTTCCATAAATGCATCATCTATTAAGATCTATTGAATGATGTTTTTTAGATAACCGTTCAAAAGTGAATATGTAATGTTGAATTATATAGGAACCTAGTAATTCCCGGTGTAGTACCTAAAATGTGTTCCTCCGAATAATGTCTTGGCACTGAGATATGCTTATTATTATAAAATTGGAGATGATCTAGAAAAGTCGATTGAATGATATCTTTCAGATAACCGTTCACTAGTGAATAACTTTTGATTTGGTACTACTCCCTGTAAATTATACCTATAACATGTGTTCTACTGGAGAATATGTTGATTAATTATTATGAATTAGGTAGGTATATTGTGATAAGAAATTTGAAACCTTTCATAGAATGATCATCTGAAAGAGTCTATTGAATGATATCTTTTGAATAACCGTCCCATTGAACTGTCTGTTATCACTATTTTGAATACTCTGCTTATTTAGATATTATCCCAGGAATATAATTCCTGGAATCCACTCTTTCTGAAAATATGTTTATAGTTCCCACGATGATCGGTTTTGAAATCTTTTTCAAATAGTTTAGGATAAATAAATACTTCAAGATCATCTGAAATTTCAAATTATAGAATTTCATAATTGGCGTTGGAGATTTCGTAGGGCTGAAATTATAACAGTCCCTATCATAGTAGTAATATTTTTCTGAATAAATAACTTGGTAAGAATATTATCTAAGAAATCTATTAATAGACCTCTTTGAGATATTGGTTGAGTAATAAATAATACTCAACCACTCGACTTGAAAAACTTGCTGAAAACTATTACCATTACACTTTAGTCAAAAAGTCGAGCACAAAATAGATTCTATCAGGATTTGAAGAATTATTGATTTATTGAGTTTCAAGAGTTAGAAATCTTCGAGGAAATGTTTAGATGTTTTTCAGATCATCTTAGACTTCAAATGTAATTTGTAACTCGATGTTCGAATTAAAAACTTTCGTATGAATTGAACCATTAGAACCCCAATTATAGCAGTAGGTATAAGCGTTTTCCATTTCTGTGTAGAATGTTGCCCTTTTTCATATATCGTTTCAAAATTGGATATTTATTCAATATAAGTACTCAATATACAATGTCAAAAAATGTAGCATTTATATGAAAGATAGATTTAATAAACAATATTGCAATTTTATCGATTTTGGAATTATCAGATTATTCCCAGTCACTTGTTGACATTTCTTGATCATCTTGAATTCAGAATATCATTTATTATTTTTCTGATGTTGTATTGGAAGGTCATATTATTACGAATAGGTCGCAATCTCAAAAAAAAATACACTCTGTATTCATAAACTTTCAATTCTTTCGATTTCTTAGAAAAAACTGGAAGCAATATAAAAGTATATCGTTTGAAAAAACACTAAAATAATTTTCTGCAAAACTTTGCTATTCTTTTGTTCTAAGATATAGCATTTGTTGTGATTGTTTCTAAAAGTTGTACTTAATGTTAATAAAATAAAAAAAATCACTTATTTTGATTTGTGTGTTGGTTCCAGATGCTGTTTATAATCTGTTCGAGAGTGAAACACGTCAGATTTCAACGACACGACCATAAAGAAGGCCATTCAAGACTGGTTACGCCTTGCAAACCAACGATACGAATATGAGACAACGAAGAGCAAATCCTCACAAAGGGCCAGTGCCTACGACACAGTTATATATATTTTTATTTAAACAAATTTTCTCGACTACATTGGTCATTGACACAATTTATATTTTTGATACATTTGAATTATGTTCATTGATTTTTTATTATTGTGAATATACCTTTTTATTTTTTCATATCGGAAGTTGTTTTTGCTTTCCTAACTGCTATGAGAGATTTCAACTGTGTAGATAATAATATATTATATCTGATAATTAGCCGGGCCGCACACCACAGAAACATGAAACGAGAAACAAAAAACATGAAACAGTTTTCATTGATAAAATAAATTTGTATGTATTCTTCATACTCACAATCTGATCTAATGGATGCAATAATATTTCAAAATAATAATTTAAATTCATATCTGCATACTTTTGAAGTCTCTCACCAAATCTCCTTGGGATAACCATGATCTTGAAACTATCAAATGTCAATTTTCTTTGAATTTTTAGACCATATAACCCTTCTTCGAAAAATCTGATGGAATGAATCAGTAACAGGTCATTAATATGACGTTTTTCAAATGATTACATCATCAATATTCAATATTGTTTTGGAATTGACAATAATTAGATGTCAAAAACTATACAATACAAAGACTCTTTAGGGACATTGAACAAACGTTCATCTTATGTCATCTAATGAACGTGTAAAATATCACCAACTATTTTCAAAAATAATATTCCGTCTAATAGAGGTCCAATTTCGATCATGACGACAATGCTCCAAAAAAGGTCTATGATGTTATATATGTTAGAGGTCATGAGTGTGGATGTTTTTGGATCATCTATATATTATCAGATTTTTTACCAAAAAAAAACGACAAAAATCTAATGAAATATAGACATAAGCGAGTCATAACAATAACATAAATCCTCAAACGTCTATTACATGTCAAACGTGATACTAAGTTAGGATAAACTAAAAAAAGACAGAAATTTCACTTGTTATAGAAAGACTTCTTTTTACGTAAAATAGACGTCTAAAAAAGTAATATTTTTCAACGTAAATCTCGCGGACATTTTTACGTCGAATCTAGGTTAGAAATTCAATACATTTTGATGTTTTATAGATCATCTAATAATCTATTTCATATAGTCTATAAAATGTTTAAAAGATGTGTGTGTGTTGTTTGGGTATAGAGCACTTCGTGAAATTTATGGTTTACTTAATCGTCCTTCAGAGCAGCTTATTCGTCGAACTATCGATAGATTTCGGACAACATTTTCTCTACTCGATGCAATAGTAAGACAAAGAAATGTGCTAACGGAAGAAAATATTGCTGCTCTAAGTGATAGTGTTCATGAAGATCCACATTTGTCTAATTCTCGACGTTCACAAAAAGCCATTTATTTCCTAAAATACTGATCGTAAGAAAAATCTGATTACATATCCGCAATCTACGACCTTGAATTAATATAGAATCTGACCCGGGTCGATATGATATGAAAGGTTCTTGCAGAATACGAGATTTCCCAAAATTTGAGAGGAATTTCTCTAAAATTTTCACAAAAAGCCATTTATTTCCTAAAATCTGATCGTAAGAAAAATCTGGTTACATATCCGCAATCTAAGACCTTGAATTAATATAGAATCTGACCCGGGTCGATATGATATGAAAATTGAATTTCTGGGCAAAAATAAGAAGGTGTACTTTTAGAGTGAATCTTCACCTTGTTCCAAATTTCTATCGATCACCATCTCGTCCTCTAACCTTGTTCGATAATTAGCGCCTCCTTTTCTGATGGATTTCATCATCTTTTCAATTCAAAATTTATTTCACTTGTCCCAAGTAAGAAACTTGCAGGGTTACAAATCAATAATTGACGGATTGCCAGTTGTTTCAATTCACAAGAACATAAACAAAATTGATACAAGGATATTTCCTTTTTTATTGGCTATCCGACATAGATTTTGATGTATCTAATTGGATGCTGAAAATTTATTCGCTATATTAATGATACCTCGATAATTAGTACTAATAGAGAAAGTTGACGTTGTTTTATTTGCTGAGAGGTTCTTGTGGGTATATCGAGGATAATTGTAAGTGATATTGTTCGTAGTTGAACATTGAAATGGATGATCTTCAACTGTTCCATCAGAAGAGATTTTATTTTTGAAATTCAGGAAAAAATAATGTTACTTATTGATGTATGGCTTCGAACTTCTATGTTGAATTACTTTTGAGAAGTCGCACACATCGTCAAAAGTCTTAGGAATAAACAATCTATGATCTGAAAATGAGTTGAATATTTTCCTTTATTCCAACTACAATATATTTGATAGAAAATCTTTGTTTGTTACTATTCGCTTTATGCAGGATTAGACGAAATAGAAAAAATGATGAGAATATAAATTTATCATTCCACCTATTCAACTGTACTAATCTATATATATATGGAAGAAAGATGTTGGTTACACCATTTATAACTAGAGATCGGATGGACTGTTTGTTATAAAACTGCATTTATGGATTCGTCTTCGATCTGGTCATTATAAAATACAATAACACTTTGAAAAAATAGAATTTTACTCGTGCAGGAAATGCTTTTCCTTATTTCGAATAAGGCCACTATGTGTCGCTTCAGTTGATGGCTTATTCGTAGGTATTTGATATTACCGCTATCTGATGGCGATGTCTACAATCACTGTGAGATTTGCATAGAACATGGAAGGTTATTACAGATCTAAAAGCGGGAAAACAATCTCGAGCTGATGGAACCCCGCCCCAGTCTCCCAGCACATGATCTGTGTGACAGCTCATATCCATGGAAACATGAAAATCTTGCTGCTTCACTAACTGAGATGTTTACCCATTATTTTGAGCTTAGCAGCATAGCTAAGTTGTCTGAAATAATGGTGTGAGCACTGATTACAATTTGAGAAGAAGAATATAAAACGTCTTAGCGTATTTGTATTCTGTAAAGTGTTCTGTAATTCAACTTAAATAAAGAAAATTCTCTTCATGTTAATTACAAACTTCCTAAAATTTTGAACTGCAATTTTGCCTAATTTTTCTCCTATTTGAAAAAAAGCCATGGTAAGTTTATAAAACTTTAAAGGTGGGTTTCACAAAGCGTAATAACTGGTGATCGGAGCTTGATCTAGAATCAACTCGATTTGACAGAATGTAATTGAAGAAATGACACTAAGTTGACAGAAGAAAGGTGTCTAATTGAAAGTTCTATGAAGCCATGAAATCGCTTTTTTGTACGAGCAAGAATGTCACGAGAACCAATTAACCCATAATTTTTTAATAAACGTTAGTTCCAGTCTTCTTACATGATATCTAATATGAATTTTTACATAATATTATTCGTAACAGAATCTTGGAGTCCACTTCAAATTAATCGGTTCTCAATTTGGTCATCGTACATTCCTTTTGTCATTCTATGCAATTTTTATGTAACTGCAAAGGTGGAAAGTATAGTCTATGTTTGACTACGTTTATGGACGACTTAAAACGATTTGAAATTTACTTGTATTCGAATTACCACTAATTGAATATGTTTTTTCTTTATATCGAACGAATGCTGTTACCATTTACTGCATTCATTTTTTTTCTTTATAGTTTATACACTGAATGGGGGAAAATTGTATTCTGCCGGAATATACATACCTTCATAATATACAAGCTGAATTTTTAGGTGAGGCTTTTCTTTTGACAGGTGATAGAACTCATCAAAATAAGTCATTTTACCGATATATCTATATATATAAAAGAAAGATGTTGGTTACACCATTTATAACTCGAGATCGGATGGACTGTTTTTTATGAAACTTCATATATGGATTCGTCTACGGTCTGGTTATTATAAAATACAATGGAACTTCGAAAAAATCGATGAAAATTTCACTTATACAGGAAATGCTTTTCCTCCCTTTGAGTGAGGCCACTAGGTGTCGCTACAGTTACAGTTACGCTACCGCTTATTCGTAGGTAGTTGATTTCATATTCTCTCCGTTAGATGGCTATATTAGCACTATTGACTTACAGTGACTCTGACAGAGTTAGGGTCACTGTATATTGACTATAGTCACTGTAATAGTGTGTAATTTGTGTTGCCTACAACTCTGCGCTGTTGGCCAAAACCAAGAAGTCTTAGAGTAGGAGTACAGTAGTACAGATGTCTAAAATGATTAGATTTCGTACCACTTCAGATGGCGCTATTCACACATTATGGCTGATTATGAGTTATTTTCATAGTTTTATTTGTTCAAAATAACGTAATCGTGAAGTAGGATGTCTAGAATAATGGTGTAGGCACTGATTAGATTTTGTTGTGACCAAATTGATTATATTAGCAATGTTTCGTTCTTTCCACTGCAGGTGGCGCTATTCACAAATTATGACTGATTTTTATCAGTTATTTCAAATATTTGAATTTATTCTGGCGAACGTGGCGTGTTAATGGTAGATAATTTTGTCAAGCAATAATGTGTGTTTATATTCCTGACATTCTGATGTATATTAGTTCTTAGGAAAAGTAGAAAACTTTCATTATAAAAAGATGCCATTCTGCTGTCATGTCATAATTGACTTTGGCAAATCAGCTGTTGATACATCCATCAAATTGACAACGGAAAATACACTGAAATGATATTGCGGCGCCGCCACGTTGCTAATATTTTCGATTTGGTCGAACGTCATTCCATTCAAAAATTGACGGGTGCCTACACCATAATCATAGACGTCTTATCGTGAAGGTACTTTATTTGACATTAGCACCATTAGATGGCGATGAATTTGTTCAGGCTTTCGCGACCATCGATTTATGTCATCTGTTTTTTTTTTGTGAATTTCGGTCGTCGTGGTTTGAAATGGTCGAAAAAAAAACATATGACATCAATTACAGTGTAATTTGCATAGGACTTATAGTACCATGAAGGGCTATTAACAGATCCAGAAGCGCGTGAATATCACAGTGAATTTTTATCGAAATGTCAAGTATATACGATTTTGGCGATCAGTTTCAATCATGATATGTTCATTCTCATCTTTTCTCATAATTTTCAAAATGTTTTTGAATTTCTGTTTGGGTAATAAATATATTTTCGGAAATCACTAAATCCAAAATTGCTATAATCGGTAATTGACATATTATTTTTATGTATCTGTTCTGTGTGACAGCTCATATCCATCGAAACATTTGACAGTTCAAAAATCAGAGAACCAAGCTGTTGATCTCCGATCACCGGTGATTACGATTTGTGAAATCCACCGTAAGTATCATTTAGGCGGAACAAAGTTCGCCGGGCCAGCTAGTTCTCATATAAAATGTTCAATTAAAAAAATGTACTTATAAAGTATTTTTGGGCATCAATAACTTAATATGTACTACTCTGGCCTTCATCTCTCTGTTCATCATATCTCTACATCTCTGCACCAGGTTTATGAACATCCGCGAAGTTGGGTGATTTCTAAGCGGAAATCTTGTGCTGTGCAACTTATACGCTGAACTGGCATTTTGTTTTGATTCACCATAAATCGAAAGCATATTAACAAGTTCATTATATGAATAAACGTGCGGCATTTTCTGAACATAAAACACTCGTACCCTCGCCGTAACACGATCGAAGATTACTGATCACAATCGATATTCTGAGTCATGTATGGAAAGAAGATAAAAACATGTTGATATCTACGGAGGAGCAGGTGAGGGAGCAGATTCGGACTGAGTAATTTTCAGATTCACCTAGAAACTAGAAAATATTCTAGTTTCATTTTCTCGACGCAGGGGCATAATTCCTATAAATTTTTGGTAAAATGACTTATTTTGACGAGTTCTACCATCTGATGTCGAAAGAAAAGCCTCACCTTTGAATACACCCTGTATCATCACGTCCATTAGGAGTAGAAAGATAAGGGTGGAGTGACTACATATAGATATATAGATTGAAAAAAAGACTTCGAATTAATTTTCAAAATTGACAACAGTTGTCAAAAACGATTTCTGTGGTCGAAAATAGAATCGATATCGAATCCCGTAGAAAACGTCAAAAATTCACGTTTTCCAAATGCAATTTTTGGATATTCAGACCTAAGAAAATGTAGAAATGAATGGCGAGAACGTTACATTGATGTCTGAAATAGAGTTTCCCATTGACCCGACTTTGTTTTTCATTTCGTGAGGTACATTTTTCCTATTTGTATGAGAGTTATAGGCGTGAGTTATTATTACCTCACACTATTGGTTTATAGAGACTATTACAGATCAAAATCAGTTGAATAATCGATGTATTATTCTATGGAAGTAGATAATAGTATATTCTAAATTTAGTTGCAGAATGGGCTCCTATTCCAATACGAATGCGGAATTCGAAAACGAGCGACGAAGGAGCGAGTTTTCGAACGCATGAGTACCTATTGGAATTGCATTCTGCAACAAGTATTAGACGATATTTTCTCTATTTCGCTCAAATTTTGTGAAATTCAATGAAAAAATTCGAATTATAGGTCCTAGTGACTTTCATATTGTATCTTGGCAGTTGGTCTGAATGGTAGGAAATACGAAAATTGACATTTCCAAATTGACTTCTGCTGAAATTTAAAAGAATCGGAAGTCATTGCTGACAGCCACAAAACGAAAAATGTTACTGAAAACGATGCTGTAATGAATTCATTACAGTACTGTTTTTAGTACTGTAATGAACTCATAACGATACTGAAATAGGGAAAAAACAGTTTTATTCCAGATATTGGGAGAGTAAATCCTAAAATAGTCAAAGATAGTATTCTTTCATCAATATTCGATAAACTTGATTATAGACGTTTTCAAATGCTCATAAAATGTTGTTGGAATGTAGCAAGTCTTATAAATTCCTTCAACTGGATTTGCTATACTTCCCATTTTTGCATACCTGACATGAAAGTTGCTTAAGGTACACTACACTCTTTTAAACTCGTTTGATTGAGGCGCAAGTTCTAAATCTACATCCTTTGAATTATTGTTTTGTCACAACACCCTGTTTCCCAAAAACGTGAATCCATTGGGCCCCATGGATCCCCATGAATGTATTAATTTTTAATGATTGAAGCTGTTCAATAAATGAGCAGAATTATTAAATTTCGAAGGACTTTTTCATTTAACAGGAATTCTTTCGCCGAAACTTGAAGAGGATTCTAAAAAGTCTCTTGATACTCGAAAATGAAATGGTAAGGGGCAAAAGAAGAAATATGGGTGAGATGAGAGAAATATTGAAATACAGGGTGCCTTGAAATTAATCCAATAATATTCGTTCACAGATTCTCGAGACAAAATAAGAAAATCCCTATTTTTCATTTTGTCGAAAGCAGAATTCTACAGGGTGTTTGGAGGGTGAGTAACCATAAGTAAATGGTGGATAGGTGATGCTCTTGGCTACTTGTTGCGCCTAATAAAATAACATTTTGCCCAAAGTTCAAGGTGTTATAATTTTTTTACCATTTTTCTAGAAATTTCCCATTTTTCTCATTAAAACCTTGAATTTTTTCAAATTTAATGCTCGAGGTGCCTATAAAATGATTTATTTCCTTAGTCTAGCCTTGTCTTATTCAGATTGAATCAAAATTTCATACAAACGTGTTCAGAAAACCTGACAGCGTCGTATCAAACTTCAAAATGAAAAAAAAAATAATGTTGTGTCCACTTTACAAAGTGAAATAAAAAAAAAATTTACATAGTGTTGGGTTTTAAAATGGCTTTAAAAACTTCTCTAGTTAATACTCTTTGCAATGGTATGTAACATGTACCATTAGTAATCAGATAACACAACAAAAAACCGTTTTGTCCTCAAGGATGCCTTGAATGGATGACGACAAAACTAGGTATTCCATTGAGCAGGCAAAATCTTTTCTCTCATTCTACCACAGCTAAAAATAGCAAGCTCTCTCTATCATCGGCTAACAATACTCCCAAGGGCGTCGCCAATCAGAATAGAAAAAATGAACTGATTTTCGTATATTATGCTATTATTTCATGAGTTTTTGAGGGATTTTTGAGCTCTAGGGAGGGGGGGCAGCTGCCTACTGTGCCCCCCCCCCAGCCCAAAAGCTGGGGGGTAATTACTACATTTGCAAGTCATTTCATAGGCCTGCAGTAATGCAGTTTTGAGTTCACTCAACATTTCGGTGATTCATCAACATATTCTGTAGAAAACTGAAGATAGAGAACTTCAAATACTGAAAAGCGTGGAACAGAATACTCGTATTTTACTCGCAGTAGTATGAAAATCTTCACATATTCCTTTCATTATAATAAATCACTAAATTCGTATCATCCACACAATATTGATGTTATTTAAGATGTCTGAAAACATTTTATTTGATGATTTGAAGTTCTCTGTTTAGTTTTCTACAGAATATGCTGATGAACCACCGAAATGTTGAGTGAACTCAAAACTGCATTACTGCAACTTTACTGCATGCCTTTGAAATGACTTGCAAATGTAGTAATTACCCCCCAGCTCAAAAGCTGGGGGCAGCTGCCCCCCCTAGAGCTCAAAAATTTAAAAACATATGAAATAATATACGAAAATCAGTTCATTTTTTCTATTCTGATTGAGGGAGGGGCACGGGGGGCAGCTGCCTCCTCCCTGGTGACGCCCTTGGGAGTATTGTTTGCTGATGATAGAGAGAGCACGCTATTTTTAGCTGTGGTAGAATGAGAGAAAAGATTTTGCCTGCTCGATGGAATAGTTTTGTCGTCATCCTTTCAAGGCATCCTTGAAGACAAAACGGTTTTTTGTTGAGTTATCTGATTACTAATGGTGCATGTTACATACCATTGCAAAGAGTATTAACTAGAGAAGTTTTTAAAGCCATTTTGAAACCCAACACTATGTAAATTTTTTTTTTATTTCACTTTGTAAAGTGGACACAACATTATTTTTTTTTCATATTGAAGTTTGATACGATGCTGTCAGGTTTTTTGAAGACGTTTGTATGAACTTTTGATTCAATCTGAATAAGACAAGACTAGACTAAGGAAATAAATCATTTTATAGACACCTCGAGCATTAAATTTGAAAAAATTCAAGGTTTTAATGAGAAAAATGGGAAATTTCTAGAAAAATGGTAAAAAAATTATAACACATTGAACTTTGGGCAAAATGTTATTTTATTAGGCGCAACAAGTAGCCAAGAGCATCACCTTTCCACCATTTACCTATGGCTACCCACCCTCCAAACACCCTGTATATTGATGTCGACATAAGTTCAATCATATTTTTCTCGAAAATCTTGCCCCTAAATTCCCTTAATTTTTTTTTCAAATCAACATAACCCAATATTATAGCAGCAGCTTGAATTATTCTCATTGCTTCCTTTTTTGGCTAACTCCTAACATGCTGCGCCGGTGAATGTTCAACGTCTGCATGGAGCAGACTGCGAGAAGTCCAATCATTATGGCGAGAAATTTTTCTTTCACTGTTGGTCTGCGTAGGAAAGTTGACGGCGGCCCTTCAAAGAGGAAAGAGCCTGGTAAAAGTGATCAAACAGACTTACACACCTTCCCACTTGTAGACCTTATAATTGGCAAATTATGAAGTTGGATTTATAATGGCAGGTATAGACGACAGGACTTATAAGATGAAATTCTGATATTTTCGATTTGGTTGATGTCGATGCATTCAAGAATTGACGAGTGCATACGCCATGTTTTAGACATCTTAAACAAGACTCAAATCACTCCCTTATAGAACAAATTCAATGGTGAATTGAGTTTCCTCCAACTCAAAACAAAAATGTCTTAGTCAAGAAAAAGAATAGGAAACGTCTTAGCGTATTTGTATTCAGTGAAGTAAAGTTAAAGTACTATAGACAAAGTATTTAATTCGAATTTTTGGCGTTGTATTTGCAGAAGTAAGGTAATTCATCATTGGAACTAAACTGCTCCACATGAGTTAGAGAAATTGACTCAAATTGCAGAAAAATATCGTTAAAATAAGATTTTTGTGATGAAAATTCATATTAATATGATTTCAAGTTGCAAATTAATTTAAGCCTGTAGGTCTGCAGCGTATACAGGGTGGTTAAGAAAAATCTAGTAAGATAACGAAATTTTATTCCCAGAAAAATCAAGCATTTTAAGACTATCAATTCAATGTATGGCCTCCACGGGCATCAATACCAGCTTGACATCTTCTTTGCATACTACAAACGAGGTTGTTGAACATTTCTTGAGGAATTTGGTTCCATAAACGGGGCAGAAGCTCTCTCAGATCATTCAAGGATTCTGGGGTAGGTTGATGATTATCTAATCTTCTTTGGAGCATATCCCATGCATGTTCTATGCAATTCAAATCTGGTGAATGCGGAGGTATTGGTAAATGTGGAATACCAAGCTCCTCGCGCGCATTCTCAACTATGGCTGCACGGTGCGGTCTAGCGTTATCGTCTAGAAATTGAAAAACCAATAGCAGCGTGAAAATTTGGCACAACATTATCAATTACATGCTCCTTATAGTGTGAGGCGGTCATATTCCCAGGACAAATGTGTAGATCTGTGCGCCCGTTGAAACATATCCCGGCCCATACCATGACACTACCCCCTCGGAATGGATGGACTTCTTGGATATAGCGACGATTACGGGGTATGCGTGGGATTGTCCATACCCTTATTCTTCGAGAATCTGAAAATCGTCCATATCTGGATTCATCAGTAAAAAGGACACTACGCCATTGATCGTTCCAATTGATATGTTGCCTTGTCCATTCTAGTCTTTGACACTTATGGTCACGAGTAAATGGAACTCCTCTTAATGGACGTCTAGAACCTAGATTCACCTCTCTCAAACGTTGTCTGATGGTTTCGATGAAAACTGCCCATCTGCATTTTGAAGAGTATTCTGTAGCATTCTACACGTAGATGTAGGGTTTCTTCTCGCCGAAACGGTGATGAAACGATCCTGAGCAGGTGTTGATTTTCGTCGCCCACCAAGTGTTGGTCTTTCAAACACGGAACCTGTCTCCCTGAACCTATTCCAAAGTAGACATATCACACTTTGGCTGACTTGGAGGCTTTCCGCTACAACAACGTGAGTTAGGCCACCCTGTAGCATTCCCATAGCCCTATTAGTTTGTTAATTTACGTGGTATTTTCAGAAAACTCGTTTCAAATCGAAGCCATTGATAAACTGACTTCATTTCAAAATAAGAACATTCATGAAGCATATGCAGAGAACCAAACTTCAGAAAAAAGGCGACCAGATTGACGTAATGTCTCATACTGATTTTAACTGGATCGATTCAAGTTGTTATTGAGTTCTAAATGCGATTTTCTCAAAGATTACATACTTTTAAAAACGATTGAATACGATATCCCTAACTCTTGTGGAGCAGTATATTTCTCATCCATATAATTCGATCGTGATTTATATTTGCAATCGTGGCGTCGTTCATCACAGGAAAGGTATTGCAATGAGAGAACTGTACAGCATTAAAATCATAAAGTTATATGTTCAACAATTAGATACCGCTTAAATAAAGACAATTATTATCGTGCGAATAACAAGTTCAAAACTCAGAGAACCAAGCCGTTGATCTCCGATCACCGTTGATGACGATTTGTGAAATCCACCGAAAGTATCATTTAGGCGAAACAAAGTTCGCCAGGCCAGCTTCTATGAAATATTTGCCAAACATCGCCATATTGGATTGGAATGGATTGCTTTATCGAGATAGCTTTTTAATGGCGGCCTTGACGAAGAATACTCCCTAAAGAACATTTCAAACAAAGCGAGTTCACGTGGAGTTTGAAATAATGAATTTCAGCTCAAATATCCCAGTGAGATCCTCTCCAAATCAATAATTCCAAAAATAGTACAAGAACGAAGAGACAAATCCGCTCGTGTAGCCCCCTTTAGATGTTGAGCGAGGTAAATGACCATCGAGGAGCGATCATATATTGACATTTCGATGCTCTCTGCGAAAACAATCGCTTTCTCTAGGCCCCAGGCAGACGATAAGTGTGCCTTCGAATCTGGTCAGACTTAATAATCGCCCAGGGGAAATGTCGACGATGGAATGGTATTCAGGAAACCGCTCAGCATGCGCGACATGTGTCCTGTCGGCTTCAGAAAAATCTGGTCGTTTCCTGGAAGCCGATAGAATGGAGACAGATGATATCGGAAGAGCGCTAAGAATGTTGCTGAGAGATCAAAAATGGTAGTTGTTGCAGCAGGAGTGAGTAAACGAGGCTTCAGCCCTTTACTGCATGATATATTAAATATTGGAGAAAAAAAAATTTTTTTTTGAAAAAAATGTTTTATTAATGCTTCAAAATTAATTATAAATTTTTTTTTCCATCAAAAAGTACTTATGTTCAATTTTTTTTTCCGAAACCATATATGGGTTCGTATGCATCAACGCTTCAAACACTTCGGACACATATGGTTTCGTATGCATGCTAAGCTCATAGGTATGATGAGTGACATCAAAATTCATAACATTATTATATTTGACGAAAATGATGTAATCAACAATGTCATACACATTTGTTGATGAAACTTAATCAGACAATTACTTTTATCTTCTCCCATATATACTATTGTCATTATAACATAAAAATACCTCACATTTTGGACATTTAGGAAAGGTTTTCATTGAGCAAACTTGTCAGTCCTAACAGAGGTCAGGGGTAGGTCCTGATGCTTTTCCGGAGATTTTTCTCATTTTCTTCCAGTGAGTTGTTGTTCCGGGACTTGAACAAATTGACGGACTGTCATCGCGGCTCGTAGATGGTGAACCAGTCACTGGGTTAGTCAATTGACGACCCCGTTTACGAGGAAGAGCCTTTTCTGCTTTGCGCAGGTGTTCCGAAACGGCTTGTTTGAAGGCAAACAGAGATAAATAAGATTCTTCGTTTTTTTTCGCCACAAAATCCACACATTTCAGTAAATCTATATGCCAATAAAAGCGCCCATGGTCTACTCTACCACCAATAATGAAAAAGAGAGATTAGCATAAAAAAAACGTGAATGAATAATCATGCTTGAGTGCATACGAAACCACATATGTCTAAGCGAAAAAAGCGTAAAATGCATACGAACCCAGATATGGTTCCGAAACAATTGGTATTGAAAATCGGTGGGATCGAATAGAAAGTGAAAATCTATTATAGTGCACACAAACTAGAGTTTATGTCACACAACAAAACGTTTTTTGTTTCTCCAAAAACTCATTTTTTCATTCTTATTTGTTTTCCCAAAGTTGAGTGTCGCACGTGCATGTAAACATTCACTGACCTTGTCTGGAAAAGTTAGGTTTTCTACAAGTGGCATCGGACCATATACAATGTAGATGCGTTTTGTTATTGTTGATGATATAACAAATAAGCTCCGTTAAGGTCTTTATGTTAGTTTTTCATATTTTCACAATGAATGAACAGTAAAGATGTCAAACCATATATGGTTTGCTATGCGGTAAAGGGTTAGACTTATTCCTGACTTCAGAGGCTTCGGAAAGGCTACACAATCTCAAAAATCCCAAACTCCATTTTCCTAACTGTCTTATAAATTCCAACTCAAAAAATTAGAGAAACTATACAACAACGGTGTATAGTTCATACATTGCTCACATTCAGCGATTGTCCGATAAATACACATACGAGTCATTTCACCAACAAGAACTACTTAACCAATTTGACTAGCAGACAAACCACTGAGCAAAAAAATTAACGCACATTCTGAAAATCTCAATTTTAATGAAAGTTAACTCTACATTGACTTTATAACTTATTTTTTATGTTCTCTCGGGAAGGTTTTGAAACAAGACACATTAAATGTAAGAAAAATTCAGGATTTCACCGAATCTTATGTGAAAGAAGAGAAATGAACAATTTTCAAAATACTGAAATGCTGATAAGTGATTTAATACTTGGTATTTCCACCCCTTGCGTTAATAACAGCTCGGCAACGACGGTTCATACTCAAAATGAGTGATCTTAATATGTTCTGATCTAATCCTTCCCAGATTTCTCCGAGTTGGATTCCTAAGTCATTAAGAGTAGCTGGATGATTTTCTGAACTTCTCAGCCTTCTATTGAGGTTGTCCCAAACCTGCTCAATCGGATTGAGATCTGGACTTCTTGCTGGTCATTCCATTCGAGAGACTTCAACCTCTTCAAGGTACTCCTGAACGATGCCCGCACGATGGGGTCTGGCATTATAGTCCATAAAAATGAAATGTTCACCAATGTATGGGGCAAATGGCACTACATGCTCTTCAAGAATGTTCCTTATATACTTATCAGCATTCATAGCTCCATTATCAACGACCACTAGGTCTGTACGAGCAGTCAAAGATATTCCACTTCCACCCCATACCATAATCGATCCTCCCCCGAAACCAGTAGTATTCAGGAAATTGCACTGAGCATATCTTTCATGTGGACGTCTGTATACAAGGGAACGTCGATCACAATGGTAGAGGCAGAATCTAGACTCATCTGTGAAGAGAACTCTTTCCCAATCGGCCTCTTCCCAATGGATATGCTCTCTCGCAAAATCCAAACGCGCCCTTCGATGGGCTGGGGTAAGAGCTGGGCCTCTTGCCGCGTCACGAGGCCTTAAATCATTTTCTCTGAGGCGATTTCTTATTGTCTGAGTGCTAATTTGCACCTCATGAGTTTGCTCAAGCTGATTTTGAAGGAGGCGAGCGGTTGCAAACCGTTGTCTCAACGAAGAAACTCTCAAGTATTGTTCTTGAATGGCAGTTGTTACCTGTGGTCTACCCTGTCCTGGTCTTCGGATATTCATACCTGTCTCCCTGAATAGCTGCAACATTCTGGACACACTCGTATGGGAAACTCCAAATCTTTCTGCAATTCTTGTGTATTTCTACTCTTCTTCTCGAAAAACTACCGCTTGGGCACATTCCTGTTGTGTCAAATTGTGTGTTTCGCGTTGCATAGCGATCGAGTGTAGAAAATCAAACGAAAGAAAAACTGTTGATCATTAGAATTGATCGAGAACAACTGATTTTAGAATGGAGCCAATAAATTCAAAATCTGATAATATCATCTTTTTTTATTCCTGCTGGGAGGAAACATCTGTATTGAAGAAAAACGATGAAAGTGGATAACATATGCACGCATAATTCTGATAAAAATAATTATCATTGAAAACACCTTCAGTTGTAGAATAAATTTGAGATTTCCATGATGTGCGTTAATTTTTTCGCGCAGTGTAGTTCTACAGGATATATTCTGATTTTCAAAAATGCTTATTATCTTGGCTTTATCGACGCACAATTGAATAATAAATACTTTTCCGGATTTATATTTTGTAAGCCAAGATGGTTTTCATCTGCTGAAGTGATGAAAACGATAATACTCGATGCCGTCAATAAGAAAACCAAACAAAAGCTTTATAGTCTCGATCCTCACACAGTAATTACAAAAATCGGCAGTAAGACACGGAAGACTTAACAAGAACAAAGGTCGTGACGTCCTCGTCATCACATTCACACGACGAAAGTAACGTTTAAAATCAACAATAAACTAATAAAAGTGACATAAACCACTTTGGACGGAGTGAGAGTACATGTCGTGCCCAACATAACCCCGTGTGATCGGCCACTGACGGAAATGGCCTATTAAGCTGCATCTAGACTTGAATTAAGGTGCAAGGAATCGGAAAGTTCTATAGGGTGACAGGTGTTCGTAACGTATTCTTACTGCGGGTTGAAATTTAGGTGATAAGCTGAAAATTTGAATTGAAAAATTTCTTGGAGCGATGTGAGACTTGGAACCTTCTAATTTCAAAGATCAAAAATTTCAAGATAATATGCAATCACATCTCAAAGACCCAAGCCTTTTTTCAGTAACAAAAAACCTCTAATTTTTGGAATTGATTCTGCATATAAACATTGTTCGTAAATTGACGAAATTGAAATTGAAACAAACTTTATGTGTCACGTATACCATACCTCACATTTCTCGAGCATAATAAGAAATAATGATGCGCTATCTAGGCTAAATCATCAAATTAAATGTGAATCTCCTGAAAGGTCACTTCCTGGAAACAACAGATAAGGTCTGTCAATGAAACCATGCAAGACCTAGAGCTAAACATCCAATAAATAAATGACTGCGACCTCTATTTATCGTAGAATTTCGAAAAAATTCGCAGTGAAAGATGCGATGGATTCTCTAGTTCCTGACTCTTTAGTTGACCTCTAACCTGTGGTTTTCACTTGTTCTATACGAAAGCTATTTTATCATTTTATGAGGAACTCCAATTTTTCGTACTTCATATGTATTAGAGAGTTACGAGGATATATTGAAAATTTCATAGCCTACTATAGAAACAAACAAAATATCAATGTCAAAATATTTTAATACTGAACATATTCTCCTCTTTATTGAATACATTTATTACTGCGAACCTGCAACGTCTCTAGACCTTCAAAAAAAAATGTTTCTTCTTGCTCTGCAAACCAGTCCTTCACAGCTTTTATTACCTCCTCGTTGGAAGAAAATTTACGACTTTTTTTCAGTTGAGGAAAGAGATGATAGTCGAACTGAGCCAAATCTGGTGAATAAGGGAGGTGTTCTAGTAATTCTAACTCTAAATCACGAATTTTTTGCATGGCAACATGAGATTTGTGTACTGGGGCGTTGTCGTGTAAAAACAAAATACCTTTGGATAGCTTTCTGCGTCTTTTCTCTTCAATTTTTTCCCGTAGAGTGGTCAGTAATGTCGAATAGTAATCTCCAGTTATTGTTCTACCGTTATCCAAAGAATCAATCATGATTACTCCATGGCAATCCCAAAAGACTGAAGCAAGAACTTTTCCAGTAGATTTTTGGACACGAAACTTCTTAGGTCTTGGAGAACCAGAGTGTCGCCATTCCATCGATTGTTGCTTTGTTTCTATATCGTAGGAATGTACTCAAGTATCATCTATAGTAACAATTCGGTATAAGAAGTCTACATCGTTTTCAAATCGAGCACAGATCGAACGCGATGCTTCTACCCTTGCACACTTTTGGTCAACATTCAAACATTTGGGGATCCATTTTTCAGAAATATGTTTCATGTCCAAATTGACGTGAACTATACGATGAACGCGTTCGTATGAAATCTTCAGTGCTTCAGATATCCTCTTTAGCCCAATTCGACGGTCTGATAAAATCATGTCATGAACTGCATGGATATTTTCGGCCACTGACACAGAAACTGGCCTTCCCGATCCTTGCAGTCCAATTTTTCACGGTCGCATACGAAGGATATTGATCACTAAGGGTATTAAGCATATCTTCGTAAATCTGCTTCCTCTTAACCCTTTTAAATACAGGTACTTGATGATGGCTTGATACTCCAATTTTTCAATTTTCACAATTTCGGTGGACATCTTTTTTATTTATTTATTGCGTAACTCTGGTTTACTTTTTTGACGTCGAACTCTACACTAACACTTCTAATAATTTATTGTTCGTTGATATAGTATCGCAATATTTTGTTTATGCATGGAACTGGTCTAGGCTAACTAGATATCAATACATCCTCGTATCATTTCGCCCAAATGACTATGATGATGAAGGAGCCAAAAGTGATCTTGTTCCCTTGACTACCTACGCCACTGCTCGAATTTCAGTGACATATCACATTTCGCTTTTAAGGTTGAGGTCATCCTCTGTTGGCACTTATGAGGTCAGCAGTGCTGAATTCATTGAATAATTCAGCAAGAAGTGTCACCAACTGCCACAACCATAGATATTATTCGGAGATAAGTTGTTTATGTCCATTCTGGAATATCAATATTCAGCTTGCTTCTGCTCAATGTAGGAAACTGAAAACCACCACGGTCATCTATTGTTATATATTTTTCTTCCGAAGCAAATGAATGACTTTTTCAAGAACTCATTCGAAGGGAGCTATTTTGTCAATCATGATTTACTTGTAAGTTTATTCAAAAGTGGTGTATTTTCTGGTGAACCAAAGTTGCATTGAATCGACATTCATCATAGAAAACTAAAGAAAACATCTTTAATTCGAAATTTTGTATTCGCATAGGTTTCGCGCTTAACGCAACGTCGGGATCTCCAAACAATATTGGCAATTAAAGCATTGAAATACTGAATGTTTTCAGTTTCCTATGGAATATAACGAAAGCAATATGTTCTTCCAATTCCAAATGATAAATCGAACCATTCCTCCGCAATTTAAACGCTATAAATCACATCAGAACCGCGGAAGAATCCTCTTCGATAAAATAAGTTACATAAATCCGAAAAAAATGGGCATAATTTAAATCGATACCCGACACATGGTCACTAAAACGAAGGTCAACCCCATCGTATCTCAAGGAATCGCTGTATTTTTAATAGATTTGAAAAGCCGGAATTTTTGCTTGAGGATAATCCTCTTCAATTAATTTTGAAGAAGCGGTTTTCAGCTATTTTAAATGTCAGGGATAGTGCGATGCGAATGTGGAGGCTATCAAATTTCGGACATGTGGAAATATGTAGGATTCATTTTTTATGTTGCGATCAAAATGATAGGATAGGAATTGATGGATGATTGTGTTTTTTCAGTGAAGATAATTTTGAAGGTTGTCTATAACAGTTAGATTCTTCCTCACATTAAGTGTCCCAAGCGAGTAGATCAGAGTAGGTACATCGAAGAAATATTATAAGTTATTCAATTTGAGGTGAGCGTTCAATGTTGTGTCTTTTTATTTCAAGTTGCATCTGAAAATGGTTTCACTTTGGGAACTGAACTGGGTGAACTCAGAAAGGATTGGAGTTCTTTATTAAACAATTTGAAGCGATTTCATCTGGAAAGTTAATTTTTTTTCTTTCAGAAATATAAGAAAATAAGCCAACTCATGCTTCTGTTTTATTTCAAACGAAAGACCCATGAAAATAGTTCAACTTCCGATTCAAAGTGAATCTACAGATAATTTCGTTCAGAAAATCAACTTGAAATACGGAATTGGCAGAGAATGGTCAATTTCAACTATATAGCGTAAAACAGTTCCTGCTCTAACTACATATTCACTAATTTCATATATCAGCGATTTTCGGATAGAGAGCGCCATTGTACATTTCATTCATAAGGGAGACCATTTGATGAAATATTCCATAAAATGCACGGTGGCGCCTCTATCGGATTAGTTTTCCTTCTCGTTGTGATTAGCGACCTTAAGAAAATATAAGATCATCGAGCTGAGAAGACATCTACCTCATTAATAAAAAGAATTAAGACACAAATCATTTGCCACTATAAAATATCAACAACACCTGTAATGGGGTTATATTTTTGAAACTGTACAAAATCTGTGAAAATGCATAATATTATATTTAAGGTTTAACTGTGACAAAGGTTTCGTAGAACTACTACATTTTCATACTGGAGTATTTCAAGTTGAGTAAAGAGGTATTTAAAAATCTTCTGTAGGCTTATTTCTTGAGAATTTTGAAAAGTGGGGAATTCCATTGGTCCGTCTGTTTGTTTACAAGTTTTTCTTTCGTGTTATTCGAGTACTTTTTTCAAATGAACTATCATCAAAAAATCTATTCTGTCCATTATTTTTCAGTAAAATTTCAACACTCGATTCTTGATTTCCGTACAAGAAAATAGCATAACTGAACCTTCCAACTATGCTTATGTACCTGAAATAAACTGCTCCACATGAATTAGGGATATTGACTTAAATTGCAAAAAAATATAGTTAAAATAAGATTTTTGTCATGAAAATTCATATTAATATGATTTCAAGTTGCAAATTAATTTCAGCCTGTAGGTCTGCAGCGTATACAGGGCGGTTAAGAAAAATCTAGTAAAATAACGAAATTTTATTCCCATAGAATTCAAGCATTTTAAGACTATCAATACAATGTATGGACTCCACGGGCATCAATAACTGCTTGACATCTTCTTTGCATACTACACACGGGGTTGTTGAACATTTCTGAGGAATTTGGTTCCATAAATGGGGCAGAAGCTCTCTCAGATCATTTAAGGATTCTGGGGTAAATTGATGCTTATCTAATCTTCTTTGGAGCATATCCCATGCATGTTCTATGCAATTCAAATCTGGTGAGTGCGCGCGCATTCTCAACTATGGCTGTACGGTGCGGTCTAGCGTTATCGTCTAGAAATTGAAAAGTTTCACCAATAGCAGCGTGAAAATTTGGCACAACATTGTCAATGACATGCTCCCTATAGTGTGAGGCAGTCATATTCCCAGGACAAATGTGTAGATCTGTGCGCCCGTTGAAACATATCCCGGCCCATACCATAACACTACCCCCTCGGAATGGATGGACTTCTTGGACATAGCAACGATTACGGGGTATGCGTGGGATTGTCCATGCCCTTATTCTTCGGGAATCTGAAAATCGTCCATATCTGGATTCATCAGTGAAAAGGACACTACGCCATTGATCGTTCCAATTGATATGTTGCCTGGCCCATTCCAGACTTTGACCCTTATGGTCACGTGTTAATGGAACTCCCCTTAATGAACGTCTAGAACCTAGATTCATCTCTCTCAAACGTCGTCTGATGGTTTCGATGGAAACCTGGACCCCATCTGCATTTGGAATAGTATTCCTGGGTTTCTTCTCGCCGAAACGGTGATGAAACGATCCTGAGCAGGTGTTGTTTTTCGTCGCCCACCAAGCCTTGGTCTTTCCAACACGGAACCTGTCTCCCTGAACCTATTCCAAAGTCGAGATATCACACTCTGGCTGACGTGGAGCCTTTCCGCTACAACAACCTGAGTTAGGCCACCCTGTAGCATTCCGATAGCCCTGTTAGCCTCAGCATTTGTTAATTTACGTCTTGGCATTTTCAGAAAACTCGTTTCAAATCGAAGTCATTGATGAACTGACTTCATTTCAAAATAAGAACATTTATGAATCATATGCAGAGAACCAAACTTCAGAAAAAAGGCGACCAGATTGACGAAATGTCGAAGTCATTGATGAACTGACTTCATTTCAAAATAAGAACATTTATGAATCATATGCAGAGAACCAAACTTCAGAAAAAAGGCGACCAGATTGACGAAATGTCGCATCCTTATTTTTATTGGATCGTTTCAAGTTGTAATTGAGTTTTAAATGACTTTACAGCGATTTTCTCTTAGAGAGCATACTTTCAAAAACGATTGAATACGATATCCCTAACTCTTGTGGAGCAGTATATTTTCAGTATTAACAGAGAAAAAAGTTTCAACGTTCGCCAGGTCTTTGGAATGATTGAATTCACATAATATTTTCTCAAATTCATTATTTTCCCAAAGTAAATAAACATTTTGATAAATACGTAATTAGTACGACCTCTATGTAGAAAGGACAACGTTGCTGGAATATGTCAGAATGTCGCAGGACCAACAGGGATACATTACAATATACGCTGACGATACAAATATAATAACAACTTCCAAAAATATAACAACAGTAATACAAAACGCAGAGAACTTATTGATCCAAGTGAAAGAATGGTGTACTACCAACAAGCTTAAATTAAACATGGACAAAACCGAATGTGCAATATTTCATACAGAACGCACGAGACACGTAATACCAGATCAAATAAAACTAAATAACGTAGACATAATACCCATAGACAAGGTTAAATTTTTAGGAATCTGGTTAGACACAAACCTCAAATGGAAGGCACACATAGAAAACCTCACTAAGAAACTAAACTCTGTTATTTACACCCTGAGAGTACTAAAACATCATATTTCCGAAAATTTGTTGAAAACACTATACAATGCCAATTTCCAATCAATAATATCGTACGGAATAATCTTTTGGGGAAACAGCACAGTCCAAAATAAAGTATTCATGGCACAGAAATATGCAATGAGGGTTATGTTCAACATGAAATACAGGGAATCATGCAGAGGTAAATTCAAGGAAAAAGGAATACTCACAATAACTGGCATTTACGTCCTGAGATGCAGCCTATTTTTAGTGAAAAACAAGAAACTATTTGAAACGTCAGAGAATCACAACAACACAAGAAAAATAAACCCATATAAATACCCAAAGGTACAGTTGACTCTAACACAAAACAACGCCGAATATATGAGTATGAAGATTTTCAACTCTTTACCAAGACGTTTCCATCACATCAATGAAGCAAAGAGGTTCAAGAGGGAGCTAATGGAGTTTTTGATGGATGCTGAACCATACGACTTAGCAGAATTTTTTGAGAAATGTAAAGCTTAAGTTCAACTCAACATAGAATATGTACTCAGAATTTAATTTCATTTAGATTCATTTTGACGTCACTCTGTTGCATTTCAATACTTAATGTATATATACGATTTGCTTCTAGAAATAAAGATAATTATTATTATTATTATTATTATATTTTTTGAATCCAGGGGAAAGTATAAGCAAACATGAAATTTAATATAGATCTTTGTAAAAAAAAACCTCGCATGCACAAAAAAAATTGTCTACATTCGATGAAAAATCTATCCAGAAATACTATCCCAAAAACGGATTGAAAAAATTCCTTCAATTGGAGTCTTGCCGCTAAAAAGACTGGCTGAGGATGTGATTTTTTTGAACTTTCGAAAATTTGCAATCGCAAAACCCAGTTTAATACCTGGAGACAAATCTGGTAATAGGTATAATCAAAAGAATTCTCAATGACGATTAAAACGCCGTCCAAGGGCGCTAAGCTTTCGAAAAAATTCCGGTCTTCAAAATAAACGATAAACATCGGTCAACTCACTGATGATAACCATCATCTATCCTATAATTAAATTCAAAATATCGGTTATCCACCATTCAGCAGTCAATGAAACCGAACCATAAACAGAAACCTGACCACAAAAAGTGTCTACGAAACATTATAATTGATCACTCATATTATTGGAAAACGATTTTGAAGGAACTTGAAAATGAATCAAGGCAAACGGTGCTTAATGGACGGTCCCATAAAGAGTAGCTTTTGAGGACAAGGTGATCGATTTGAAGGTACTGTAGAATTGAGAATCTGTAATGAGGTCTCTTTTCTTCAATGGTACTTCCGTATGGAACGAACAATTCGAAACTCAACTGATATAAAATCCAATCATTGCTTCGATTTATGGTGACTAATGAATAATTCTCGAAACTGTTCAAAAGATTGGATGAATTGGCACGATGCTAACGATGTTTGGATTTTTTTTTTATTAGAGACCTTTTTAGATCGTGCATAATTTTTTTGAAATCTTTCTATTGAAACCTGCAGAACTCTGAAGAGAGGAAGAAGAAATCAATAAGATGTCCTTAACTTGGGACGAGCATTTTATAAGGAGAAATAATGTACCCAATGCTTGTTGACGTTGATAAAAGCAGTAAAACTTTTTATTTTCAACTAGATGTAGTTCTATCCTCTATACCATTGTGTTATGGAAGTTAGGGAGTTTTTTTAATGAAAACTTTAAGATTGTGTTAATAAGCTCCTTGATCTAGTCATAAGAATTCAAATTACCGGTTATACAAGATACTGTATGAATAGTGGTTTGCTTCAATCTCAAACATCTAGTGCCATCTATTGGTGAAATTAATTTCTGATTACGTATATACAGGGTGAGTCTTTGACTTGAACATATATTTTAAATGTAGATTCTTGAGGGTAAAGGAAACCTTTTTTCATTTTCCATTTTTCCGAATTCGGCTCTGTTGAAGAGATATAGCCATTTGAAAAAAAATAGAGCTGAATACGTGCCTGATATTATTCTTTACAAACACTTCAAAGTTCATATTTTTCGATTGAAATTGATGTGATTATTAGATATTCTGGGTGATACATTTAAAAAATACTCAAGCACTAACCTTATTTGAATAAGAATGTTACGAACACGATATTTCCTAACAAAACACTTAGTTCTATCCGATCATTTCGGCAATTGAAAAGCTATATTCCTCACAACAAAATAAGTTCCTTCTTCGATTGGCCTGAAGATTTGTTCATATTTTCCTCGATATTCTAAAAAGATCTCATAAAAATTGGTTTCTCACTAACCTATCCTAACTTCATTAACCAAAGTTATATGATTCGGGGTCAATGACTTAACCTTACTCATCCTCTGTGATATTCACCCACAGAACTCTAGAGAAGACGATGCCGTATTGCCGATTCTCTCTTCAAACAATGGTATAGGCGAACTCAAGAAAGCAGTACGTCCCCTATCGTTAGCGGATGAACTATCACAATCGCTAAAGGCGTCTAGGCGTTGCTCTTTGAAAATGCCAAACGAGTAGTTCTGATTCTCGCCAATATCGTTCCTAATTTCAGTCGCCACGGCCTACTCTTCCCTTCAGAAGGCCGTGGATGTAGCCGCCACGCAAGACAAACCATTGTTCTGTGTCTCCAACCAGTCATAAACGAAGTTCACGCTTTGCTTATTTACAGAGAATAAAGCAAACAGGTGATGATTATGTAAATGTTCACTGAATTGATGTAATAGTAGTGTCGTTCTGGTGTCGAGTTATATTGTTTCAATAGATATTTTGCTGAAGGACTGGTAACAATAAATTTTAAATAGAAACTGCCTATAAAATGTATAATTTCATGCTTCAATTTTATGTCCCACGAATGTGAAATTTTATTATTACATATCTCTACATCACAAGTTTTTTCATCGTAGAGATTTTAGTCTTGACAAAGTTGATAAACATTCTGACAACGTTGGTAACTTGTTGAGAGACCAGAGAAGAAATATTATTCGATGAGATTTAACTCAGGACAGCATTCAGATTATTCTTGAAATTCGTGATTTTTTCGTCTAATTCAATCTTATACAATTAGGAATAACTTGAGAACGACGCGTTTTATTGAAAAAATATAGGAATACTTTTGTTTTCTAAAATAATTAATCCTTTCGAGAACGTGAACCGTTTATCTTTTTTCAGTGGTTTTATTATATTTTTGCGTGAATTTATAAGTCGACTATACTGTAACTTTTTTACCAGGAGAAATATCAAATAAGTTTCAATTGGAGAATATGCACCATGAATAGAGTAAACAATTAACCAAAATTCAGTTCATTCAAAATATCGGTTCCGAATATATGGAAAGAATAGTGTTAATTTCATGGATTTTTGACACCCTGTATCTTCCAAACGAAACCGAATTCTGAAAAATGGTATGGGAAAAAATTGTTTCTTTTGATGGGAGGAATCTACAGTTGAAATATATGTACAAGTCAAAGACTCACCCTGTATAGGGTGATTTTTTGAGTTTCATTTGAAAAATCAAGTTGGTCCAGGAAAACTCTATTATAACTCTTCAACAAATAAAATTAAAAACCATTATGCTCATTTCTGAAACTATATATTCACTGCTTCGGATATCATTTATTTCCTCTCTTTTTCAAAATAGGAAGACACTTAAACACTCCCCTCATATCACTGCAACTTCTAATAGGCCCCAAATCTTTCAAGCATTTCAAATCCTCCTCAGCTGACTCCTCAAGAGCTTCATATTCGAAGGAATCTGAGCTGTCTTCATTTGTATCCCCTGTATTCTCTCCAGCAGTTCCACCATGATAATCCATATTTATTTCTCCATCCTCACTGAGCATTCCCTTATGTTCGAGGAAGCATTTCATGTAGCATAGCATGCTTTTTGGTGGATACTCTGGTTTCTTACGGAATTCTTCGAGGATTTCTCTTGAAAGGTTGTGTTTGGTGTAACATTCTTTGGCGATTTTCTTATTTTCCTCTGAGGATGTCTCTCCTGAATCTATCGGTGCCTGCAAATCGAAAATTGAAACAAATTCCTCTGGACCCTATCAACAATCGCCCAAACATTTATGTGGCTGATGGACAATCTATTAATACAATTTTCAACACTGGTAACTGAAATTCTCTATCGATAATAATCTATATTTCGAAATATATATGTTCACTTTTGTTTCTTTCATTTTAATTTTTTGAATGTATATTTTTTAGTTTGCTCTTTTCCTATATTAGTGAAAATAATTGTCTTTTCTTAGTGAATACTATTTTTGAGCGTAAAATCAATCTGTTTGTATTGTGATTCACCAATAAATATATCATCAAAATTCAAATCGAATAAATTAGTACTTAACATTGAATACATTTTTACTTACAGCGAAAGCAAATGTGAGAAATGCTATTATAAGTATTGAACATTTTGGTAAATCCATCACAATTGTCATAAATGAATAACTTCATGCAAATGATTCCACTAAAAAATGAATTGAAAGATTATGAGTTTTCCATTCAGCTTTTCGTATCAAATTAGGAAAACAAACCTTGAATGTGGGTCTGATTTATAAATAATTACACTCATTTCCTATTTGTGGTCGCAGAAATGAGCCATGGGAAACATATCAGATCAGTTTCAGTCTTATCGATTCCTATTGTTAGTATAATTGTTGTTGTCTAGATATAACATTATTGTTATTTCATGAAGGGAATCACGTAGTTGAAAAATTATGATTTATTCATGGGGGAACTTGTTCTCGAATTCAAAATAATTTTACGTTGTTTTCGACTTCACCTAGTACTGGGTGATTAGTGAAGTGCGTGCGTTAAAACAGTTATAAGAAAAATTAATTTAATCTTCAACATTTTATGAATTAAGATTATTCAAAATATTTTCGTCGAATAGTGTTATTTTTATTGTTACTTTTAAATTGTGAAATTTAGAATTTTTGGTTCTGAACTTAAAAGTTAATGTAGATCAATTCATTACATTAAATTGTCTTATTCAATTTAATTTATTAATATTCAATTAAATTCAATATTAGTTTCAATTTTTAATTTAATCTGAATTGGGTTCATCGTATGTTCTCAGTAAAGCAAAATATAAAATAAAATAATGAAAGTCTCTTCAAGAACATAGCAAATCGTAAATCTCAAATACAATCAAACACTTACATCATTATTATTGTTATTATTTGTTTGTTCAAGAGGAATTTCTTTGTTCAATTTGTGACTAAATATTTTTGTAATAAATAAAATATTATTATTATTATAGCGCATAATCCAACTTACCTACCTATTCTAATTTAAGGGATCTAAGGATAGGAGGATGGTTTTTATGTATAAAAAAGGTCTTCCATTAAGAACCTAATTGAAAGAACTGAACGATTTTAGAGAATCTGGATTATTCTACAAGAAAAGACTTCAGTTTTCTTTCCAATGAACTCCCTGTATCTCCTTTGAAAGCTATGTTTTAGAGCCCCCCATTACAAGAACATAATAATTAATTGATGATAATGAATGAATAATTGTAAATAATTGATTCAAATTAATTAACACGATCAATTAATGTGAATGAATTATTATATTATTAATTGATGATAATAATGATTAATAGTAAATTAATAATGAGATGAAAATAAATAAGCCTCTTTCATACGAATGAAACTTTGCAGGTATAGCCTCTTTCAATATATATAAAATTGTTTATTATTCAAAGCATCAACAAAATTTATCAAAATACATCGATTGACTCAACCATAATAATATTCTCTCCTAAGGACACTAACAAAATTGCATAAACTCATAATCCATAAACTGAGAATATTCAATATCATAATTTATAAAATATCCAAATGTTACAGTTATAAAATATGAAGGCACATACAAAAAATAAATAAATCTATAATTTTTATATCCATAAAAATAATATATACAGAGTAAAACGATAATCAAGAAGAAAAACCCAAAATACTCCAATAAAGAGAATATCGATACAATATTCGTTTATGTTTATGTTGAATGGCTAGATTGAAGAATAATTCTATTAGTTTATGACGAAATTATTAGAATAAGCATCAATATGTATCAAATTCAATAATCTACATTATAAAACTATACAAGTAGTAAAAAACATCATAGTAAACATTGACTGATGACAAAAAGGGAAGATTGGAATGACATCGACTATTCGCAAAGGCTCTAAAGAATATTGAGCGTACGTAGCAGCTTTACGATTCACTGAGTCCTATTCATAAAAGGTTTGATAAAGAAGAGAAATTAACTACGAAAACCCCAGATTCACCCCTGTCAATAATAAAAAGGATGTGGTTTAAGAAAAGGTTCTTCAGTATGGGTGAATACTAGCAATGCCAACCCTGCCATTGCTGCCAACTGTGCTGTTCGTCCTGTGCAACATTTCAGAGAATCCATTTTTCTTCTCCATCCTCATTTTGGGCTCGGCATAGCTGTGTCTATACCCAGCGCTGCTCTTATTCTTCTGATTCTTAGCGAATTTAGGATCGTACTTCATCTCCCCCACTTTATCAAGATCATGGTAGGACTTGCTGTACCCGTCTCTCTCCGAAGGATACCTGTCACTTTCCGGCAGTTCGTGGTAGCTCCTTTCTCTTTCCTTGTGCATCTCGTCGTCATAGTTCGTCGACTCCAGATACGATCTTCTTTTTATCTCTCTCGCTATTTCGTTGGAGTTTTTTCTGTGCTCGTCTTCGATGAGGTTGAACATAGATCTGCGTTTAGGATCTGATTTTTCGGTGTTCCTGTAACGGTCCACTGGCGATTCCCTGCGGTATCTCACTTCTTCTACGTGTCTTGGTGAGGGTTTGGGGGGCCCATCGGCTATTTCGTCGTAGAAAGAGTCTTCATAACGGTCCTTCATGGGGTTCATCATGCTCTCGTGCCTCTTCAGGTTGGACATCTAATGACAGAATATTATGTAAAACAGTCATAGAATGGATGAATTCTTAGGAAAAGTTAAGCAGAATATGAGCAGATAGGGTAGAAGAGATTCAAAATCAAAGTTTATTACCTTGGTATTGAGACTTGCAGGTTCTTCCCTCTGGCCTCTCCTCTGATTGGCCAACCTTTCCCTTTCCATCGACAAGAATTTCTCCTTGGCATCTCTGAACCTGTCTTGTGGAGACACCTTGATCACTTCAGGGGAAGGAGTTCTCTGTCTAAACTGAGCACTTCTCCTGTTCTTCCCAGGTTCCTCGAAGTAATCAGGACTTTTGTATGACTTCTCTTCCTTATCACCTCTAGGATACCTATGACGTTCTGGCTCATTGGATGGTTTCGTTCTTGATCTTTCCTCCTCTCCAAAATACCTTCGAGTTTTATGGTGATCCTCTACAGGTTGCTTAGGTTTGCTTCTCATCTCTACCTCCACATCGTAAGAGTTTCTGGACTTACCCCTTTGTAGAGACTCTCTAACGTATGCATCTGTGGTATCTCTACTTGGATTCCTCATCTCAGGTTCCCTATGGTACTCTTCTCCATTCTTCTTCGTTCTTGGTCTAGTTTCAGACTCGTTTCTGTATTCCTCAACTTCTTTTTTGCTCCTAGTCCTCACTTCTGGTTCCGCTTGGTAATCCTCAATGAACTGGGATCTGTTGAATTTTTTCTCTGGGTGGAATTCTTCGTTGAATCTTTGCCTAGTCTTTGGGACTGGAGGGTTTTGATAAGACCTATGTTCCCTCTGGTATTCCTCTGACTCATAACTGGAAAACCTTGACTTTTCAAGGTTAGATGAATTTCTGTATCTGGAAAAGATATCACTAGGTTGAACATTGGAACGTCTCAAATAAAGTTCAGCTACGAAATGACTGGCGTTAAACTTTCCAGTTTATCCAACTGAAGCAAAATTGACATCTTACCTTATATTTTCATCAAAGCCATCGTCTTCGTAGTATTTACTGCTCTTCTCCTTATCAACCCTCCGAATCTCATCATCGTAGTACTTCCTGTCCAGATATTCACCATTCTTCTCCAATTCCTCGTGATAAAAATCGACAGGAGTACCAAACTCATAACTCCTAGCTCTGGAATTCTGTTTCTCCAGAGACTTATGCCCGTTGAACACCTGTCGATCTGAGCACCTGTCAGTTCGTTCCAAGCTCTTCTGGTACTCGAGGCTCTTATGTTTCTCTCTGTCCAACGATTTCTGCCTCTCCAAATACTTGTTGTCGGTGTATTTGGATATGGGCTTCTCCAAGTACTTTGTGATGTCGTGCTCTTGAGCTCTGGGATCTTCCGAGTGGTATTTGTCTTGTCGAATTCTAGGGTCTTTAGCGGGTTTTGGAGACATGGGTTGTTGGTACCTGTTGAAGTTTGGTTCGGGTCGATAATCGTCGAAGTCGTCTGTTATTTCTGTGTTTCTGGAAGGTCTGGGTAGAGTGACGTTTGATGGTGAGGAGTGCATGAGGTATAAGGCGGAATCGTTGTTGTTGTTGCTCCATTCTTCATCTGGAAAGAAGAGAAAAGTTCAAAATATGACAATATGCACAACGCAGTGAGAATAAAACTGAAAGGAACTTGGTATTATTTTTGGGACCAGAAATAAGGAAACCCTGCTATTAAAATTTTGAGATACAAAAACCAAAAATATACTAACTACAACAACCAGAAGGAGTTGTTTTTTTTTGGTGATTTCGTCTTATTGTGTGTGTGCTTATCAAACGACCAAAAACCGTTTTCGAATCATGACATTAATGTTAACCGTCTACTTCAAGAGATGCGGAGTATATTTTCAAGCAGAATTTGAAAATGGTTTCACTTTGAGAACTGAAATTTTGTAGGTATACTCCATTCACTTTTATTTAATCACATAGGAGGTCATGGTTTCTTTTTCAGGAGTTGGTGCACCTGATGAAAAGCACAGAACATATGATGAAAAGTCAGTGCGCGCACAGAAAATATCGTTAATGACAAAACGACGTTGCCAGTTTCTTTGTTTACATCAAAGTAAAAGTAGCAAAGATATTCCACATTTTGTTAGGTTTACAAATTGTTCGCAGATTTTTGGTATTTAATCGATATTTGCAGGTGAGTTTTTCGTCGAATATCCAAGATTAACGTATGTTTATTGTTTTCAGCACCAGTTTGGAGCGTGAGGACGATTTTCAAGACCAGGACGAATGTTTACATTTCGAGGTTGAAGGGGTACACGGAAATTTCGTTGAAAAAGCTGTTATTTGGACAGATATCGCAGTAGATGGATCGGATGGAGCCTCGAGAGGTCGATTAGGATGATATTTTTCAGGTTTTCCAATTTGGCGATATCTGAGCAGATTTGCAAAAGTTAGGTACCTCACTAATGAGGTGGAACTTAGACCTAATTCAGGCCAATTCTCCTATAAGAAACGCCTTTCAAAGGTCGAGATGGTGAAAAATGTCTTCTTTAGATGTTGTTTGAACAAACACAGCTGAGATTTATACCCCAACGTTGATTTTAAGAAAGTTATCAACAAAATGAAATTGACATTATTCTTGATTCTTGTAATTACCCATCAATTCATCTTATATCTTTGGGTTGATTTTTTTAATGAATTCTTGATCAGAATCAACCATTGATGTCGTCAAGTCTTGAACTTTCAGTTCAAGAGGATAATAAACATTAAATCTTCACAAGCATGCATATGAAAATTATGTGAAAGCAATGCAATTTTCTTCCATGGCGAAAAATAATATATGATCTCTTGTACTTTTCATGCAAATAACTAGAAAAGGAACCTTTTCTATCAATTCATATAAACGTTAATTATTTTCGTCCATCACATCTTTTCCAGTTCATTCATTTTCCGAATAAGTTCACATTCTGAGAAATTGGCTGAGAATGTAGAAAGGGCAACATAGTGTTGACTTGGAACATAAAAATATTTTGAAAAACGTCATAACTTCGATACAGAGTGGAATGTGTCAAATTTCCAAGGCCAGAGTTGTGATTTTATAATTGTGAATGGAGTATAAACACAGAAAGGATTGGAGTTCTCAATGAAAAAATTCAAATTGATTTCATTCCAAAAGTTCATTATTTTCTTTCAGAAATAAAAGAAAATGAGCCAACTCATGCTTCTGTTTTATTTCAAATGAAAGACCCATGAAAATAGTTCAACTTCCGATTGAAAGTGAATCTACAGATAATTTCGTTCAGAAAAACAACTTGAAATACGGAATTGGCAGAGAATGGCCAAGTCAAATATATGACGGGAAAAAGTTCCTGCTTTACCCACATATTCACTAATTTCATAGTTCAGCGATTTTCGGATAGAGAGCGCCATTGTTCATTTCATTCATGAGGATAGAAATATTCATAGAACTTATAGTGATTATGTAAGTTCCATGGAGATATTCCATAAAATGCACGCTGGTCTTAAGTCTCTGAAAAAAAGGGAGTCAGAAACGATTTATTTCTTTCTGATTGATGATGGGATGTATGAGTGTATAAAGATAAAAATAATAAAAATAACTATTATAAGTATTGAATGAAACGGAGATTCCCCATCATTTTTGGTTATTTTGTAACATTTCCACCATCAAAACAAACAAATATTTTTGTATTTTTTCATTTCAGTATTGAAGTCAATCATTTTTCTTTCAGAATATACCGTTTTTTTTTGTAAATAATATCACGACAATGTGTTGTTTTCGCGAAATTTATTTCCTTGAATTTTTTTTCGATGTGAAAAATATCCATTTTTATCAAAGACAATCTATTAGGTTTGTTTGAGCCGTCGATTAGTGAAAATCAATTGTTTCTTACAATTATGGAATTGAATTTCTTTTAAATGACACGCCCCGCAGGTATCTACTCCCAGATGACTGGTGAAGGAAAGAGAGGGTATTATACAGTCAGTGTGAGATCAAGTTCAGGGTAGGATTTCTTGTTAATATTCCCTGCGTCCCAATATTTGTTCTATTGAGCTGAATAATCAAATAAATAAAAATTAATGCACTGCATCGCCATCTGGCGGTATACGTTTCCTATTTTGAAGGCTGAAGACTCTTAACTACACCTAATAAATTCCACACCGTTGTTCAATCTAGTAAAGCCTAACATCTAATATTATGATCTCCTTCTCAGCGCTTAATTAAGAACACTTAAAACGTGTTGCTTTTGTTGCTTTCCCGATTGTTTTCTCCTTAATCACCCAACTACCCAAGTCTTCATTAGCAACCAGATGCCATTATTCGACAATACCCTCATCGTAAAGCACCGATCACACCCGTCGACTTCCGCATACTTCCGTGGGAAAAATCACGAAATTATTTGTGGAGATTCATCATCATTTTTATTAATTATAATCGCCTACTTCATTACGACACGGTGATGGTAGACCGCTCGAGAAGACGGAATCGATTTACAGTTAGCGAGATTGGTTCTTTTTATGCGTGTGCTGTATCCATTTCCTAGTTATTATACCGGGAGGTCTGGTTAAGTATACGTCTTGATATGTGGAGTGATCAGTCTCCCACGCAATGAGTAGAGGAGATTGGTGGTTTGAGGAAACTATCGGAGTTATACTGGAGTTATGGGAAATTGATGTTAAGATGCCTAAAAAAGCATGAGGACTATGCCCATTCAGTCATTTTGTCTTGATATTCTGCTTGAATTGGATAAATATCCAAAATGACAAGAAAAACTTCGGACAAATTTTGCTGTGGTCTGGAACAAAAGTATTTCAGCGCAGCCAAATAATTTTTATTCTCTTGGTTTCTCCACACTTTCCTGTACTAATATGCGAATTTTCAGTTTGATATAATTTCATTTCACAGCGTTTTAGAATGTCAAACAAACGTAGTGCGATTTTGGAGCTGTTTCGTCAAGGTAGGCGTCAATGCGAAATTGTTCGTTTGCTCAATGTGCCTCGACAAACCGTGTCCGATGCAATTCGTAGTTTCAAGGAGCTTGGCCATGATGGTCGTCGTCCAGGAAGTGGTAGAAAACGCACTGTCAATACACCTAGCAATCGCAACATCGTCAAGGAGCGAGTCAATCGAAATCCGAGGGTTTCCATGAGGAAAATAGTCTGTGAGACCGGTATCAACCGCGAATCAGTCCGTCAAATTGCCAAAAAGGAGCTCAATCTCAAGCCATACAAGCTCCAAAAAGTTCAACTCCTCACGGAGGAAAACAAGCGCGTACGACTTCAAAGGTGCCGTCAACTCCTTCGTCTCGCCGCCAGTCAGCAATGGGAGCGAATTCTCTTCACAGACGAGAAGCTTTTCACCGTAGAACAATCCCAGGACCACCAAAACGACAGTCTGGTCTGTAGAGGCTCCCGGTACATCGGCCATCGTCGAACACCGTCAAAATCCGCAATCCGTCATGGTCTGGCGCGGAATTTGCGGCAGTGGTAAAACTCCCTTAGTTTTCGTGGATCAAGGGGTTAAAATCAATCAAGAAGTCTACCGCTGCGATATCCTCGAGGCCGTAGTACTTCCGTGGGCCAAGCAGCACTTCGGCGATACGCATTGGACCTTTCAACAGGACTCCGCTCCGGCTCACAGAGCGAAAATGACGCAAGAATGGTGTAAGACCCATTTTCCTTGTATCATCTCATCTGCAGAATGGCCGCCCTACTCACCGGATCTCAACCCAATGGACTACAGCGTGTGGTCGATTTTGGAGCACAGGGCTTGTGCTTAAAAACACAAAAATTTGGAGTCGCTGAAGCAATCTCTGCGCCGGAAATGGAACCGATTAACGCCCGAGGAGCTGCGGCCCATTGCCGAAAATTTCAAGAATCGTCTGAAGCTGTGTATCGCCGCCAAAGGAAGCCACTTCGAAACGTCTTAGATATATTATTAACAAATGTTCAAGCTATTATTATTTGTTGTTGTTTTGTTCAATTTCTTCTGTTTAATAAAGTTAAATGAAAAAGAGTTTGTCCGAGGTTTTTCTTGTCACACTGTAAAATGGAGAAAATTTGACAGGGACGGTTCGTAAAGCTCGAACATTTTTGGGTCGTCGTGAAGCACCTTGTCAAACCGCAATACAGAAATTGGGAAAATTTGAGCTGTTGGGACAAGTTAGTGATATAAAGAATAAAACCCGTGCACGTCGCTCAAGAACAGCCGAGAATATTGCTGCTGTAGCCGAAAGTGTTGAGAAAACCCAGGTTTGTCAATTCCTCGTCGTTCTTCGGAATTAGTCATTCCACAAACGTCATTATATCGTATTCGGCATAAAGATTTGGGTCTCAAAACTTATAAAGTTCAATTAACACAAGAACTCAGGCCGGCCGATCATCAACAACGCAGATCGGAAAAAACGGAGAGGATGGATGGAATTGTCGCACACTAACGGAGCAAGTGGAGAGAATTGACTTGACAGAAATATATTCCCGAACGCAACTTATCAACCAATCATGAGGACCAAAATCTCGAGCATAAACTGAAGAGCCTTGGTTCGATCCGATCGTTTCAACAGATCGTGGAATAAATATCATTTTCTGTGCAAATCGAGGCTCATTGTATTCGAAGTCATGCGGCAAAACAGCTCTGTCTAGTTTCAAAATCGTTCACAAAGACTCCTACGTGAAAGAATGCCTTTGCGCAATGTCCAACGAGAACGATAACTTCTGTAATTAATACCTACGTTGATCTCGCAGTTCAATGATTTATAGCACGCGCAGAAGCCGCTGTTTACTATCACTCTCTTTGGAGCGTTTGAATAGATAACTTTTCTTTCAAATATTTCGATATATTCTAAATCTACTTTGAAAATCACTGTTTAAGCTTGATTAATAGTTCTAAAAGTTTGGTTTGCACATGAATTGGGTGCAATGAAGAAGAACACAATAATCCTATCGAACTCTATGATTTTGTGTATTTCTATGACTCAAAAAAAAATCATCAATAATCTCTCGATAGCCCAATCCATTCACCGTTACTGTTGCTTTAGCCTCATTCTCGATGAAGTAAGGTCCAATGACCCTGCCGGACCATAAATCGCACCAAACAGTCACACATTGAGGATAGAGAGACTTTTCAACAATAACTCTTGGGTTTTTCGAGCCCCAGATGCGACAATTTTGCTTGTTAACGAAGCCACATAGGTGAAAATGGGCCTAATCACTCAAGATGATTTTCCTATGGAATTCCGGATCATTTTCATGCATTTCAAGGACCCAATTATCAAAGACACGACGTTGTTGATGATCGGCCTGCTCTCGGGCCTGCTTGAGTTCTTGTGTTAGCTGAACTTTATAAGCCTTAAGACTCAAATCTTTATGCAAAATACGGTGTAATGACGTTTGTGGAATGCCTTATTCCAAAGAACGACGAGGAATGGACAAACCTGGGTTTTCTTATGGCGTAGTTTCTACCTGTCAAATGGCAAAAAATGACAGCTTCAAAAGTGACATCTACCGAAATAGCGGGCTATCCAAAATAACACCTCTTATACAGGGTGTTTGGAGGGTGAGTAGCCATAGGTAACTGGTGGATAGGTGATGTTCTTGGCTACTTGTTGCGCCTAATAAAATAACATTTTGCCCAAAGTTCAATATAATGTTATAATTTTTTTGCCATGTTTCTAGAAATTTCCCATTTTTCTCATTAAAATCTTGAATTTTTTTAAATTTAATGCTCGAGGTACCTATAATAGTATATTCTAAAACTAGTTGCAGAATGGGCTCTTATTCCAATACGAATGCGAAATTCGAAAACGAGCGACGAAGGAGCGAGTTTTCGAACGCATGAGTATTGGAATTGCATTCTGCAACGAGTATTAGACGATATTTTCTCTATTTCACTCAAATTTTGTGAAATTCAATGAAAAAATTCAAATTATAGGTCCCAGTGACTTTCATATTGTATCTTGGCAGTTGGTGTGAATGTTAGGAAATACGAAAATTGACATTTCCAAATTGACGTCTGCTGAAATTTAAAAGGATCGGAAGTCATTGCTGACAACCACAAAACGAAAAATGTTACTGAAAACGATGCTGTAATGAATTCATTACAGCACTGTTTTTAGTACTGTAATGAACTCATTACGATACTGAAATAGAGAAAATGATTTATTTTTTTAGTCTGGTCTTTTCTTATTCAGATTGAATCATAATTTCATACAAACGTCTTCAAAAAACCTGACAGCGTCGTATCAAACATCAAAATGAAAAAAAAAATAATGTTGTGTCCTCTTTACAAAGTGAAATAAAAAAAATTACATTGTGTTGGGTTTTAAAATGGTTTTAAAAACTTCTCTAGTTAAAACCCTATGTAACATGTACCATTAATAATCAGATAACTCAACAAAAAACCGTTTTGTCTTCAAGGATGCCTTAAAAGGGTGACGACAAAACTATTCCATTGAGCAGGTAAAATTAATTTAACATAGCTTTTTGTTGAGTTATCTGATTATTAATGGTACATGTTACATACCATTGCAAAGAATATTAACTAGAGAAGTTTTTAAAACCCAACACTATGTAATTTTTTTTATTTCACTTTGTAAAGTGGACACAACATTTTTTTTTCATTTTGATGTTTGATACGACGCTGTCAGGTTTTTTGAAGACGTTTGTATGAAATTATGATTCAGTCTGAATTAGACAAGAGTAGACTAAAAAAATTAATCATTTTATAGGCACCTCGAGCATTAAATTTGAAAAAATTCAAGATTTCAATAAAAAAAATGGGAAATTTCTAGAAAGATGGCAAAAAAATTATAACACTTTGAACTATGGGCAATATTTTATTTTATTAGGCGCAACAAGTAGCCAAGAGCATCACCTATACACCATTTACCTATAGCTACTCACCTTCTAAACACCCTGTATATTATTAACTGCTCAGGAAGGAGCGAAAATACATAATCAATGTGACAATTTAACGAATAAATGGTCTAGTTTGTGTTTACTTGTCCAAACTGGAATATTTCAAGTGAAAATACCTTTTAACATTGTGAAAATTGATGCGTATACAAGCAGAGAAAGTAGTTCGAAGCAAACCCAGTCGATAATATGCAAATGAATAGAATTTTCCAAACAAAAATCCTAACATACTTCACTGAAGTAAATACTATCATCATTGTAGAAATTATACGTGTTTCACAACATTTGAACGCTTGACCCCGAAATTTCGGAATAAATTAAATGGTAGATTTATAGGTTGGCAGCCATCCCAGATAAATGATGATGAAGTTTGAATCTTGTTTGATGCTGATATATTGCCCAACTTGAATGAACTGCTCTTCTACTTCGATTTTGAATTTTTTGTGGGTTCTTCAGTGTTTAAGAATTTAAATAATTTGTCTTAACTGCTTTATTACAAACACATCTTTCCCCCAAATTTTTGTTTCATCGATGAAAAACGTCTACTAAATGAAAATAGTTTGTTGTTAAACATACACATCTAACATTTCCTAAACATCATCGACAAAAAATAATCAATAAGTTCCTGACATTGTTCCTAAAAATTTTCACGATAATATAAAGCATGAAATTTTCACAAGGTCCACACTGATAGGTTCTACATGTCCTCAAAAGGCGTCTTCCAAACCTTTTCAAATATCTTGATAAAATAAGGTTCATTCTTTTTGTCGACGAGTTTATAACGGATTCCAAGGTAATACCCCAATAACTGTTCATCTGTCTCATTTCAATAGCCATGAAAGTAAAAACAGCAGTAAATACATCTGTGATCAAGGATACCAAGATTCAATGGTTAGATTGGGACATTGACTCCTTGATAACTGTCAGCTACCGTAATACCACTTAGTTTGTGGTTAACCACAAAAATTGGTTCCTGTCGAATTTAGGAAAGAAGTCATGTTTTTCCACAACGGTTAGATTTGAGTTCTTAAAAACAGTAATTTTGTGATAGAAACAATTATTGACTATAAAAAAGGAAATCGATGATCTCTCTAGCATAAGTACTAATTCAAATACAGCATTCCATCCCCAATATATTGAAGGCGAATATATTCTTCATCCCAACGACTTTGAGAAAAGTGTATACATTCACAGGAAATCACTCTGTATGTATCCATCTACTTCAATCTGTCAACTTCGCAAAGATCCAGTTACAAGAAGAAAGCATTCCATATAGTTATTATCAACTATTGATCATCAATGATGAATTGATTGGCATAAAAAGTTGTTTGTTCTGTCCCAATCAATATCATGAATGTGATTATATTCATTGAAGGTCCTAGTTGTCCATTAAAGATGCTTTGTAAGACAATACTATGAGAATAATTAAAGCTTCGACATCTTTATAATCGTTTCTCAGTGGGTTGACAACATTTGAATTTCTTCATTTATTTTTCATTATTTTATTCCGTGAATTTTCCAGTATATCATTCCACATCCAACAAGTTTGCATATCAATAAAAAAAACCTATTCAATCCATATAATAAAGCAATATAATTTCCGATATTGAAACACAAACTGTCAAACCCTTGACATTGAAAAGAAAACAAAGGTCTTGTAATTCGAAAGTTTCTCGCTTGACGCACTGTTGGGGTCTCCACATAAAACTACTAGGAATGATGAAAATTTCGTAGTATCATTTGTTCCAAGTTGCCATGGAGCGAAATAAGGCTCTTTATTCGTTTGAAATCTATGTTTTATAATAAGAAAGCAATAAAATATCCGGAGAGAGGTAGAAAATAGGGAGAACTCTTTTAATTTGAAGAATCTTTTAATTTGAAGAATGTTCAAATAAATAGACATTTTGAAGCAAACAAATTTATCTATTTGGCGTATCTAAGGACTGAACGAGAATAAATTCGCTATCACAAAAACGCTTATTTCTTTTGAACCACTGGACCGATTTCGAAAATCAAACTCATTTTCGAATCATCTTCTAATTCCAATGAAAAGTGTTTTAACAATGAAAAACCAAAACTATTTTTTACAAAATTCATGGATTTTTTCTGGAATTCTTCCCATCGTGCTTCTTTTAGTGTTCTCAGTCACTTTCTGGGATGCTGTCTTCCACTTTTGCTTGAATTCCGCTAATGTTTTCGGTGATTTCTTAGTCATCTTTAATTTTCTTTTTACCAGGGCCCAATATCTTTCTATTGGCCTAAGTTCTGAGCAATTTGGTGGATTGGCCTCTTTGGGGACAAAAACCACCTCATTAGCTTCGTACCATTCTTTGGTGGCCTTGCTGTAGTGGCATGAAGCTAAATCTGGCCAAAAGATTGTTGACACATCGTGCTCACGTAAAAATGGTAGGTCGCTTCTTCAAGCATTCCTCGATGTATATCTTCGAGTCAACAGAGCCTTGGCCAACGAAAAATTTGCTCTTTTTCCCACAAGTGCAAATTGCTTGCCAAACCAGGAATTTTTTAGGAAACTTTGCTTGTTGCTTCACGCGAATTTGTTCGTCAACATTTCCACGAGAATCTGCAGTATAAAATTCCTGACTAGGAAGTTGCGAGAAATCAGCCAAGACATAGGTTTCGTCGTCCATCACGCAACAGGAAAAATTTTTCGAGAAATCTTTTTTTAATTTCTTTGCTCTTGATTTCGCTTCTTGATTCTTCACAGCGTTCCTGTCTGGCACTTTCTGCGCTTTGTATGTTCTAAGCACACAACTCGACTTGATTTTCTGAACGGTTGACTGCGAACAACCCACTATTTGGGCCACTTTCCGTCCTGAAAGGTTAAGATTCTTCTGAAAAAGGCTGATGGGTTTCTTTGGGCTATGAAACCCCTTTTCCTCCTGGTTCCTTCCTTGCGGTTAATTGTAAGATCTTCGTTGAAGCGCTTAACAACACTTGATACCGTTTCCGAATGAACGCGAGCCTCTTTTGCGATTTTTTTGAAGGTCCAGTTTTGATTATTTTGAAAAAGTTTCACTTCAAATTCTCGTGTTTTCACTTCGCTTGACATTTTGCGACAGAGAATTGGGATATCTATGAAGTAAATGTTCCACATGTTTCTGACGTTCATAACAAAGCTAACTATGATCAAATTTTGATTTTTTCCCAATTGGTTCATACATAGGCGTTTTTGTTATTAAATTGAATTTCATTTTCTCTCGACTCCCTTGAGTGAATGATATAGAGTTAGTGAAAAACAACGAGCAAAACTCATATCCTCGTTATTTATTTTTTGGAGGTAAATTCTGGAACATATTTTTATTTCAAATGAAGCAACTTATCAAGTACAAGCAGGCCGTCCCAGCTTCTCCTGGTGAGAAATTTGTTTCACGCGGCGGTTTCATCCTCAACACTTCAACCTGCCATATCTTTTGATGTACTCGTTGTAATTGTATGATGTGAAGGGCAATTTCGTTCTAAATTAAATACTGGGGATAAATAACGTAATAAGTTGGATGAGGATCAATAACCTATTCATAAAAACACACTCCCAAATAATGCATAATTTTGGAAAACATCTGATTACTATAAGCAGGTAATAGCAAATCAATCTTTAGAGATAGATATATGCTATCGCGGACTTTTTGTGGAACTATTTGAGAGTTACATTTCCGTCATACATTGTATCCACGTAAGTCTTACGGTTTTCGCAGCGCACGTGAAAATAGCTGATTATGGCTGATTTTTTTGTAATTATTGAAGGTATAGTAGGTATCCTTAATTTTTTCGGGTGAAAAGTATAGCCTATGTCACTCAGGGATAATGTAGCTTTCTAAGGGTGAAACAATTTCTGAAATCGGTCCAGTAGTTTTTGAGCCTATTCGTATCAAACAAACAAAAATACAAATCTTTCCTCTTTATAATATTAGTATAGATAAATGAGGAATTCGTCATACACCCTCTACGAGGGGTTGGTCAGATTTTTAAATGGCAACCCTTTGTGCCAATGGCTAGATCTTGTGTTGCTAAAAATGGTTTGGTCAATGATGCGGTTTTTTGTCGCCTTTTTATTTTCATAGAGATGGTGAGATCCATTTCTGAATTAACGAAAATAAACAAAATCGCCAATATCGATTGTGGCATAGGAGGCTAATATTGCTTTTATAACTGGCTAGATTTCTGTCATAATCATAATAAGTGATAAAAAATTAAAGTAAATAGATCATCTATGGCTCAGCAGACCCTTTAAAAATGAATAGTTGATAATTTTTTCAATGCACAATAAGATTTAGCCATTACTTCAAATTCCATGTTCTATTTCCGAATATTTTCCTGAATATCGTCAGTTACTTGTCATGTTTTGGAAAATTTTTTTATTGATTGAATGAAAACAAATCTGAATTACAATAACAAATAATGATGTTACTCCTCTCAAGTTGACCTTCAATTCTCTATTTTGAGAACAACTGGACAACAACAATAAATATTATAATTTTTTTGAATTTCTTCAATTATTAATCATTATTTTATTGCGTAAATTTTCATTTTATATAATTACACAGCCAACAAATTCACATGTAAAAAAATCTATACAATCCATTCATTGAAGCAATAAATAATTTCCGATATTGAAACACAAACTGCAATATTTCTACATTGAACAGGAAACAAAAGACTTTTCTGGTTGAAAATCAGGATTTTTGAGACTCCGATTCAATATCAAAATTCACTATGAAATGTGCCAAGCAGGTCACAGCTAATGAAGCAAATAAAATTGTTCAATCGAATTGAGATCAAAGAATTTCAAAATAACGATGGACAAATCGTCTCCAGGAAAAACAAAACTGAGAATAGACCAAGGCTTCTCATTTACATCAACCTGAATCCTTGAACTGTCTTTCCTATCTACATAAGAATTCAGGTATTATACAATAAATAATATAAACATCTGATTAGTCCAAATAAATCCTAAAATATGATCAGATCTCAAAAAGACGAATGTCAAAGGTGGCTCCTAAATATCGAAATTATGTGGAACTTATGCAGATAAAGTAGAATGAATTAATTGTTTATCAATTATTCATGAAAATGAACTCAGAATTCCATTGGAATAAAGGTCAATGTCGGTGAAATAAAGAGAACTCTCCATTTCGATATTTTTGTGTTGTAAAAATGATAAGTGTGTCTCGTTCTCAATATCTTCTTGTGTTACAGAAGAATCTGAATGTTGATAATTTTGGAATCTCAATTTGGAGGATAAGTCGTAGATTTCGTCCTTTCACATATGCTTTATGAAAACAGAAAGGAGTGTTAGTATTTTTCCTTATCGGTAACAGGATCTATGAAACTGAATGATTGAATGTTAGCATTTTCAAACCACAGAAACACAACGTATCATTGAAATATCTTCCCACTGCTCTTCTTGGCCAATCTCAACAGCATTCCTAAGTTCGTTTCATGAATAAATCCTGCGGTGCAGGCCGCACCTGTTGCCTCCTTCCCATCGCGAATTTGGTCGAAAAAAAATGACACGAACCACGTCTAAGACGTACGACATCCGACGTGAACGCTGAAGTGGGTCAGCAACTCTATGTGGGTCTTATCTTATGCTCGTAGACACGTCGGTGAGTGACTTCTATGCACCTGAAGCCGGTGATCGACAAGCTGGTATCCGTTTTCTATGCGTGCAAACAGATGATGAGATTTTCTGTCCAGTGAAAATTGGAAAATTTAAAATAGGCTTAGAGAATTAGCCCAGAAAACCTTCAAACTCGATAGCCGATCAATCAGGGCTGAAGTATTGGTGCAAATGATGGTTTCTGATATTCGACAGTTTCTCGCTTAACGCACTGTTGGGATCTCCATGTCTATGAAGTTAGCAGTGCCACTTGCGAGAAAATCAATAAAACCTATTGCATTAATTGTCGAATAATTATCGAGAATTTGTCGTGAAAGAAAAAAATTTGTCGCGTCCTTAGTTTTTTTTCTACGGGGTGGCTTTGCTAACTTAACGTTAAGTTAGCAGAACCACTTTCTCAATATCTACCAAATAGCATGAAAATGGTTGCAAATAATTGTCGAGTAATTGTCGTAGTCCATATGAAGTAAAAAAAAACACAAAAACTCCATTCCTTCTTGTTTATTTTACGTCTTTTTCCCGCGAGTTTGAGATATTTCTATTATCGCATTTTTGGCAACAGCGCATTCGTAAATGACTTTTTTTCTATTGCATTAATTGTCGAATCCCGGCCTCGAATTTGTCGTGAAAGAAAAAAATTTGTCGCGACCTTCGTTTTTTTTTTCTACTAGGTGGCTTTGCTAACTTAATATTAATTTAGCAAATACTGGTCGAATATCATCAGGACGATCATAAATGATTGTTGAGTAATTGTCGATATTCAAATGAAGTAGAAAACACAAAAAATTTAATATTTCTAGCAATTTCCACTCCATTTTCTCGCGATTTCCCTATATTTCTGAAAATGTCGCATTTTTGGCAACAGCGCATTCGGTTTTGACTTTTTTTCTATTGCATTAATTGTCGAATACCTGTCCCGAATTTGTCGTGAAAGAAAAAAAATTGTCGCGTCCTTAATTTTTTTTCTACGGGGTGGCTTTGCAACCTTAACGTTAAGTTAGCAGAACCACTTGCTCAGTATCGAACCAATATCATGAAAATGGTGATAAATAATTGTCGAGTAATTGTGGAAGTCCATATGAAGTGAAAAAATACAAAAAATCCATTCCTTTCAGTTTATTTTACGTCTTTTTCCCGCGAGTTCGAGATATTCTGGAATTATCCCATTTTTGTCAACAGCGCATTCGTTATTGACTTTTTTTCGATTGCATTAATTGTCGAATACCTGCCTCGAATTTGTCGTGAAAGAAAAAAAATTGTCGCGACCTTCGTTTTTTTTTCTACTAGGTGGCTTTGCTAACTTAATATTAATTTAGCAATTAGTGGTCGAATACCATCTCGATGATCATAAATGATTGTCGAGTAATTATCGATGTTCAAGTAAAGTAGAAAACACACAAAAAATTTAATCTTTCTAGCAATTTCCACTCCACTTTATCGCGATTTCCCTATATTTCTGAAAATATCGCATTTTGGCAACAGCGTTATTGTATTTTTTCACTTCATATGGACTTCCACAATTACTCGACAATTATTTATCACCATTTTCATGATATTGGTTCGATACTGAGAAAGTGGTTCTGCTAACTTAACGTTAAGGTTGCAAAGCCACCCCGTAGAAAAAAAATTAAGGACGCGACAATTTTTTTTCTTTCACGACAGATTCAGGACAGGCGTCCGACAATTGATGCAATCGAAGAAAAGTCAATAACGAATGCGCTGTTGCCAAAAATGGGATATTTTCAGAAATATAGGGATATCGTGAGAAAATGGAGTGGAAATTGCTAGAAATATTAAATATTTGTGTGTTTTTTTCTTTATTTGAACATCAACAATTAATCGACAATCATTTCATTTATGATCATCGTGATGATATTCGACCACTATTTGCTAAATTAATATAAAGTTAGCAAAGCCACCTAGTAGAAAAAAAACGAAGGTGGCGACAAATTTTTTTCTTTCACGACAAATTCGAGGCAGGTATTCGACAATTAATGCAATAGAAAAAAAGTCAATTACGAATGCGCTGTTGCCAAAAATGCGATAAATCCAGAAATATCTCAAACTCGCGGGAAAAAGACGTAAAATAAACAAGAAGGAATGGATTTTTTGTGTTTTTTTTACTTCATATGGACTACGACAATTACTCGACAATTATTTATAACCATTTTCATGATATTTGGTAGATATTGAGAAAGTGGTTCTGCTAACTTAACGTTAAGTTAGCAAAGCCACCCCGTAGAAAAAACTAAGGACGCGACAATTTTTTTTCTTTCACGACAAATTCTCGACAATTATTCGACAATTAATGCAATAGGTTTTATTGATTTTCTCGCAAGTGGCACTGCTAACTTCATAGACATGGGATCTCCATATAAAAGTACTGGGAATAATGGAAATTTCATAGAATCTTTTGTCCCAAGTTGTCTTGGTTCTAAAAAATGCTCTTTATTCGTTTAAAATCTATGTTTTATAATGGGAAAGCAATAAAATATCATGAGAGAGGTAGAGAACAGGGAAAACGCTTATGATTTGAAAAATATTAAACTAAATGGGCATTTCAAAGCGTTTTCTTGTGGTAACTTTATATATGTGGCATATCCGTATTCAATTTATTTTATTTCTATTTGTTTCATTTTCTCTTTTTTGGCTGAATAATCTTCTCCAAACAAATCAATAAATACAGAATGGGTAAAATGTAACGCACCAAATTCATAACATTGGTATATACTTATTTTGGCGAAAATGCTTGAAAAGGTCAAGTTTTCAAGTATAATTGAGGAGTTTCTGATGCACCCTATGCATCAACGAATCTATGAGATACAATCGAAATTGAAGAAGAATCGAGGATATCTTCATCATTTGGTCAAATTCTGAGAATATATTTTCATTTAAGCAAAACAAAACGATGCACGTCATACAGGGTGGTTCACTTTGTACTAGCAGAACTGCAACAATCGATATAAGAACTCATTGAAAAAAACGGTCCTAAAAACTTTCAAAAAAAGATCGTTTATTATTCTAAATACCTCAACCTAAATATTAACTGCGTATTTGAATTCCTTGAAAATAGACTATATTACTAGATTATGCAGTTGAATAAAAATTAGCAGTGCTGTGAAGACAAAGTAACAAAATCCAAGCACATCACATCTGATCCTAACTCCTGCAGTTCTGGGCTTTTTGAGGTCACCGTTCAGAGCGAGTAGGAAAACTAATCCGATAGAGGCGCCACCGTGCATTTTATGATTATATCTCCAACTTACATTATCACTATAAGTTCTATGAATATCTCTATCCTTATGAATGAAATGTACAATGGCGCTCTCTATCCGGAAATCGCTGAACTATAAAATTAGTGAATATGTGGGTAAAGCACGAACTTTTTCCCGCCATATATTTGAATTTGGCCATTCTCTGCCAATTCCGTATTTCCAGTTGTTTTTCTGAACGGAATTATCTGTAGGTTCACTTTTAATCGGAAGTTGAACTATTTTCATGGGTATTTCGTAAGAAATAAAGAAGAAGCATGAGTTGGCTCATTTTCTTCTATTTTTTAAAGAAAAAAAATGAACTTTCGAAATAAAATCGATTTATATTTATTATTTTATTAAGAACTCCAATCCTTTCTGAGTTTACCCACAAAATTCCAGTTCTCAAAATGAAACCATTTTTAAATGGAACTCGAAATAAAAACAAACTACATTGAACGCTCACCTTAAGGGGCAGTATCACCTTTTGAATCGTGGTAAATCTCCATTCAAAAGTGGTCTCTTTATTTCACGAGGAAGTACCCTAATTTACGATGTAGAGACTTGACTTCTTTTTTTAAATTGAAGTTGAAGAACGTCCCGAGGGCAAATAGTTTTCTTTTTTTCGATTTAATTAGTTTTTCAATTAAAAAAACCAGGGTAATCGTTAGATCTGGGGTTATGGAATATATTTTTCGTTTTTCATGAGTACAAGCTTTATTTTTGAAATAACAATCATGAAAATTTTTGTAGTTTATAGAAGATCAAATTGCCGAGGGCAAATAGTTGCGATTTTTTCGATTTAATCAGTTTTTCAATTAAAAAAAAACAGGTTGAACTTCAGCGTTTCGAAAACTACACTTAATGATTTTTTTCCGACGGTTATTCATCATTTTTTGGAAAAAATCGCAACTATTTGCCCTCTGCAATTTAATCTTCTATAAACTAAAGAAATTTCCATGATTATTGTTTCAAAAATATAGCTTGTACTAATGAAAAACGAAAAACATATTCAATAACCCCAGATCTAACGATTACCCTGGTTTTTTTAATTGAAAAACTAATTAAATCGAAAAAAAGAAAACTATTTGCCCTCGAGACGTTCTTCAACGTCAATTAAAAAAAAAATTGAGTCTCTACGTCGTACATTAGGGTACTTACTCGTGAAATAAAAATACCACTTTTTAATGGAGATTTACCACGATTCAAAAGGTGATACTACCCCTTAAGGGTATCACAGAAAATTGGAGATATCTTTGATAAGATCATAAACAGATATACTCCATTCGCTTTTATAAATTAGCCCGGTTGGCGCTGGAATTCTGACACATTTCACCGCGTATATTTTGAAAATGTTAGGTTATACTCATTCTTCTGTCAGATATGGACGCAACGTTGCCGTTTCTACATATAAATCGTAGAAATTACGTATTTATCAAAATGTTTATTTACTTTGGGAAAACAACGAATTGGAGGAAATATTTTGTGAATTCAATAATTCCAAAGATCTGACGAATATTGAAGAAACTTTTTTTCTGTTAATACTGGAAATATTTCACGTGTACGAGTATAAACATGATTGGAAGATTCAGTTATGCTATTTTCTTGTAAGGAAATCAAGAACCGAATGTTAAAATTTTACTGAAAAATAATGGACAGAATAGTCCGTTACTTTGTGATAGTTCATTAACCCGATAGAAAAACTTTTATACGAACAGAACAGACGGACGTATGGAAATCCCCACTTTTCAAAATTCTCAAGAAATAAGCCTACAGAGGACAATTAAATACCTCTTTGCGCAACTTGAAATACTCCAGTATGAAAATGTATTGATACTACGAATCTTGTGTCACAGTTAAAGCTTAAAAGAACTAACTCCATTCACAAAGTTAAAAAAGAGTTATTAGAAAGTAGACTTGGCAATGTCGCTTGATTTTCACGAGTGCCAACCTGCGTCCGTTTTAAGTAAAAGAACTTGATAAACCTAAACCATGGCCCACCAAGATACTTTATAAAAGTGAATGGAGTATAGGTACACAACAGTTTTTGAATAATCTTAATTTTACATAAAGCATCAATCTACAAATGAAAACCCAAATATCCACATCGAAACTGACCTAACGTAACCCAAAATAACTGCCCCAAAAATGCTGGGAATTCAGTTCAAACTTCCTCTGATCCAAATTAACCAGCACAGTGCCAAAACTAACGAAACAAACAATCCAAAAAAGTTGTTTAGGATGGGTCCCCGGGTCAGCAGTTATTGGTGGACTAACTGTAAGTCCCCGTAAGGATTCTAGAGAGGCAACGTTCATTTTTACAAGGTGGACCTTAAGGCCATATTAGAATAATTTCTTATGCTCGTAATCTGAACACGCACATGTAGTTGAGGCAAATGAGGAACGTTATTCGATAATCGAATTTGATTATGTGTTCCTGAAGTAACGGGATTTTCGTTAATTGATTGGGAATGGAAGTCTCGTCCTTTAAGGCTTGTTGATGGTCGCTGAAAAGCTTCGGGTCAATTCAGGCCATATAAATATCTATTTTTATTATTGATGTCCCTTTTTTTCATTGATCTGTTCAGGGAATCTTTTAAATTCAGATTTAATCATCGACATAACTCATCGCAATTTCGGTGCTCTTCCACCCTCCTGCACGCTTTAGTGCTAAAATATCTCCACCCGAATCCGCAACCATAGTGGCTCCAGTTCTGCGAAAAGAGTGGCCGGTGTATAACTCTGGGTCTTTTAAACCTAAATATTTCGCTATTTGCTTTGGGACACCACCAATAGTGTGCTGGCCAGCATTAAGGGAAATGCACTTTCCATGTCGGTATGTCAAAAAGAATCTTAGGCTTTCTGTCCCAGGAGGCCGAAGATTTACATATTTTCTGTATAACATGCAGGGCTTGAAGCTGCAGCCATCATCGGTTATGGTGAATCTTCTTGTTGTTAAATTTTTTTGTTTGCCCCAATGTCACAATAACGTATTTTCCCATATCTTCTACATCATTCATGTTTAAGGAGAGAATTTCGTCACATCGACAACATCCAAAAATCCCAAATATTGTTACAATTTTAGCCAGCAACCACTGGTCATCAGGACCATGTAAAAGAAATTGTTCAGCCTCTTCTTTACTTAATACCTTGGCTTTTTTTGGCGTATAACGCTCATGTTTTCGTTTCAGAAACGCTATTACCTTTTGAAATCTGCAAATGACAACTAAACGTCATATTTTTCAATAAATTTTTTAAGGAAAACAAACCAGCGAATAGGGGCATTTTCTTTCATTTCCAAGCAGCTTTTCAGCATAGACCATTTTGAACATAGAGTATTAGGGCTGAATCTAGCTGATAGTTGATTCAAGTAGACCAACAAAACATCTTCAGTTACCCCAATCACACTATTTTTGTTTTGCCACTTTTTGAAGTCGTCGTATTCTCGCTCGTACCTTGAAGCTGATTTTGCAGGTAATAAACTTGAAGCTACACTGCTGGCTGCCTCAATTATTTCTTTTGGTACATTCATTTTCGCTTTCGCCAAAACAAATGTAAAGAAAAATAAACAGACATGTTCATGGCAACGCTTCCATAGCTTACGACATTTGCGACAAATTATTGAGATTTTTTTGGAATTTATCTAACCTTTTTACAAATGAGAAACAAATGAAATATAAAACAATACACAAGGTAACGGGTTTTACTGGCACCATTCGCCAGTAAAAACCCTCTTACCTTGCTAGTAATGTTATATACTATTTCTAGATACTAGCACATTTGTGGGATGTAGAATTTGCATTTTCTACCACTCCTTTCAAATTTGGGACCCAATATCGGAAATTTCAAATTCTCTTTTAACACAAAAAAAATCATGAAGCTCCACAAAAGGAAAATGATTTTTGTGAAAAAATACTAATACTAAATATCCATCTAGTTAAGTTACCCAAAATACTCGAAAATCCTGTTCTCAACCGAGCCATCGACTTCCGTTCCAACGAGTTCACTTTCGCCAACTTTCCTCTGCAATCGCTCATTGTCCTCCTAATTAAAATGGCAGGAACCCCGCTGGGATCCGAACCGAAAATCGCGAACAAGTGGGATCCCTACCAAGTGCCCCGTACAAAAATGGAAAGACGGGTCCGCTTCGCCTGCATCCAGGTCACCGACTGGGCTAAGGGGCCACGCTAGGTTGATTGCTGCTGGCGCAAACCGAGCGATCCGAGAAAATGATGATGACGGTGTGGTGCGGGCTTGAAGCGAACAGAACATATTTTTAAAATCTGATAATATTCATCTCAAGAGTATTTTTCGACTCATTCACTATCTCTAAAAACATAGAGACCCTAACGAATTTGGATACTCTTCAAACCAACGATTCCCTAGTCTAGAGAGACAAGACAATGTTTGTGCCTGAATATGTGGTCAGGACTTAGCTATAGGTGACTATTCTAGAGAAAGGGACCAGACAACCCTTGTTTCAATATTTGTCTCTTTTCCTGAAGTCTGCCAATGCTCATTTCAAGAGAATTATTCAACTAATTCACTGCAATTATAATTATAGGGACCTCTGGCTATCTCCAAGCTTACTATTCTCTAGTCTATGGAGAAATAGAGACGAGACAATGTTTGTGCCAAAACGAGTTCATCTTCTGCACTTCTTTACTGAGTGCTCTTCGATTCGTCCACTACTATTGTAGTCATAGAGATCAGGACTGAGGTATAGGTGACTATTCTAGAGAAATGCCCAACACAATCTTTTTTCTATAGGTGTCTCTTTTCCTATCGTCTGCCAATGTTCTACTCGGAAGTATTATTCAGCTCATTCAATGCCATTATAAACATAGAGATCGCAGGTAATCTAGAGCTCTCCAAGCTGACTATTCTCTAGTCTATAGAGATATTGAGACCAGACAATTTTTGTGCCAAATCAAGTTTATTTTCTGCATTTCTTTACTGAGTTCTTCGATTCGTCCACTACTATCGTAGTCATAGAGATCAGAACTGAGCTATAGGTGACTATTCTAGAGAAAGGGACAAGACAATCCATGTTCCAAGAGGTGTCTCTCTTCTTAACGTCTGTCGATGTTCATCGCAAGTGAATTAAGCAGCTAATTCACTGTCATTATAAACATTTAGACCTCAGTTAATCTAGAGCTCTCCAAGCTGACTATTCTCTAGTCTATAGAGAAAAAGAGATAAGACAATGTTTGTGCCGAAACAAGTTCATCTTCTTCACTTCTTCTTTGAGTGCTCATCGATTCGTCCACTTCTATCATATTCATAGAGATCAGGACTCAGCTTTAGGTGACTATTCTAGAGAAAGGCACGAGACAATCTTTTTTTCAATTGGTGTCTCTTTTCCTATCGTCTGTCAATGTTCATCTCGAGAGTATTATTCAGCTAATTCACTGACATTATAAACATAGAGATCGCAGGTAATCTAGAGCTCTCCAAGCTGACTATTCTCTAGTCTATAGAGAAAAAGAGATAAGACAATGTTTGTGCCGAAACAAGTTCATCTTCTGCACTTCTTCTTTGAGTGCTCATCGATTCGTCCACTACTATCATATTCATAGAGATCAGGACTCAGCTTTAGGTGACTATACTAGAGGAAGGCACGAGACAATCTTTTTTTCAATAGGTGTCTCTTTTCCTATCGTCTGTCAATGTTCATCTCGAGAGTATTTTTCAGCTCATTCAATGCCATTATAAACATAGTGACCGCATTCAATCTAGAGCTCTTCAAGCTGACTATTCTCTAGTCTATAGAGATATAGAGACCAGACCATGTTTGTGCGAAATAAAGTTTAATTTCTGCATTTCTTTACTGAGCTCTTCGATTCGTCCACTACTATTGTAGTCATAGAGATCAAGACTGAGCAATAGGTGACCATTCTAGAGAAAGGGACAAGACAATCCATGTTCCAATAGGTGTCTCTCTTCCTAACGTCTGTCGATGTTCATCGCAAGTGAATTAAGCTGCTAATTCACTGTCATTATAAAGATTTAGACCTCAGTTAATCTAGAGCACTCCAAGCTCTGACTATTCTCTAGTCTATAGAGAAAAAGAGATAAGACAATGTTTGTGCCAAAACAAGTTCATCTTCTGCACTTCTTCATTGAGTGCTCATCGATTCGTCCACTACTATCGTACTCATAGAGATCAGGACTCAGCTTTAGGTGACTATTCTAGAGAAAGGCACGAGACAATCTTTTTTTCAATAGGTGTCTCTTTTCCTATCGTCTGTCAATGTTCATCTCGAGAGTATTATTCAGCTAATTCACTGTCATTATAAACATAGAGATCGCAGGTAATCTAGAGCTCTCCAAGCTGACTATTCTCTAGTCTATAGAGATATAGAGACCAGACAATGTTTGTGCCAAATCAAGTTTATTTTCTGCATTTCTTTACTGAGTTCTTCGATTCGTCTACTACTATCGTAGTCATAGAGATCAGAACTGAGCTATAGGTGACTATTCTAGAGAAAGGGACAAGACAATCCATGTTCCAATAGGTGTCTCTCTTCCTAACGTCTGTCGATGTTCATCGCAAGTGAATTAAGCTGCTAATTCACTATCATTATAAACATTTTGACCTAAGTTAATCTAGATCTCTCCAAGCTGACTATTCTCTAGTCTATAGAGAAATAGAGACAGGACAATGTTTGTGCCGGAACAAGTTCATCTTCTGCAATTCTTTGCTGAAAGTTCTTCGATTTGTACACTACTATCGTAGTCATAAAGATCAGGACTCAGCTTTAGGTGACTTTTCTAGAGAAAGGCACAGGACGATCTTGTTTCCAATAGGTGTCCCTTTTCCTATCGTCTGCCAATGTTCATCTCGAGAGTATTATTCAGCTAATTCAATGCCATTATAAACATAGAGACCTCGGGTCATCTAGAGCTCTCCAAGCTAACTATTCTCTAGTAGTCTAGTATATAGAGAAATAGAGACAAAACAATGTTTGTACCAAAACAAGTAAATCTTCTGCACTTCTTTACTGAACTCTTCGATTCGTCCACTACTATCGTAGTCATAGAGATCAGGACTGAGCAATAGGTGACTATTCTAGAGAAAGGGACAAGAAAATCATTGTTCCAATAGGTGTCTCTTTTCCTATCGTGTGCCGATGTTCATCTTGAGAGTTTTATTCAGCTAATTCACTGCCATTATAAACATAGAGACCTCAGTTAATCTAGAGCTCTCCAAGCTGACTATTCTCTAGTATATAGAGAAATAGAGATAAGACAATGTTTGTGCCAAAACAAGTTTATTTTCTACACTTATTTACTGAGCTCTTCGATTCGTCCACTACTAACATAGTCATAGAGATCTAGACTCAGCAATGGGTGACTATTCTAGAGAAAGGCACAAAACAATCTTTGTTCCAATAGGTGGCTGTTTTCCTAACGTTTTCCAATGTTCATCTCAAGATATGAAACCTACACGATCAATTTCGTGAGTGCAATTTACGCTCTCTAAATATTTCAATTGACACGCCAGATGCTGCACTAATTCAATAAATAATAAAAAGCAAAGCACACTCTAATTAATCCAATCCACAACCATCCGATAAGAAGATTTACATCGCATCTCGTCCCATCATTTGCATAAGCGTCCGCTCTGTTTACGCTCAACGGGTTGGGCCAAACGGCGCAAATAAGTCAACAGGTGATAGCTTTGGGCTGTAGGGCGTCCCAGAATGCGGAAGTACAACAAGTTGTATGAGACAGGTCACAGGCCCAGTGGTTTCGGCTCGATGATAGAACGACAATATCGATACGAGTGACATTATTGATTGTTGTAACAGATGGCTCATTTGTTTGCGCTGATTTATCGAACGTACTTTAATGAATTCATGACTGTCGATGTGTGGTAGATGTTTTTGTTGTAAATGACGCCTGAGCTTGACGCCTACGTGGAATTCTTTGGATGGTTGGGCTGTGAACAAGGTTGCAAATCGACTGCGATATAATTGTTGTAACTTGTTTGTAGGGTCAGTTTTCTATTAGGTTTGTGTGTATTTCAATAATAAATAAATATTAGCATTTCTCAAGCAGTTTTCTGTATCTTGTAACTCTTTCATTTTTTGACATTTGACAAGTAGAAACGTGACAGTACCCGAAAGTTTCATGGGAAACTGCGTCATCCATTCAGAACCCACCCATGGGCGGTGGGAAGAAGAAAAATCTTCAATTTGATTGGTTTGTAAAAACGAAGAAGAAAAATCTTCAATTTTCTTTCGGAGAGACGAAAAAGGCAGTAGCCGGAGAAGCCTTAAACGGGGAGGTTCTCGGTTGACTCGCGTTCGGTAATAGGAGGTAGCTGGAGAAGCCTTAAACGGAAAGGTTCTCAGTTGACTCGGGTTTGGTTAAGTTTGGAATTGGAAGTTGGGTAGCGAGTAAAGCCTTAAGTGGAAGAGTGTTGAGTTGACTTGGGAATGTCGGAAGGGTAACTAATTTTTGATTCTTTTGAAGATAGGGTCTCAAACGGAGACAGAAAAGTGTTAAGTCGAAAGAAGAAGATTTTTTGAAATTAATTAGAATTATTGATTATTCGTAAAGTTTAATGGTCTACGTCCCTGAAAAAAAGGGAGTCAGAAACGATTTATTTTTTTCTGATTGATGAAGGGATGTATGAATGTATAAAGATAAAAATAATAAAAAAAATATTTTAGAAGTATTGAATGAATGAAAAGGATATTCCCCATCGTTTTTGGTAATTTTTCAACATTTCCACCATCAAAACGAACAAATATTTTTGTGTTTTTTCATTTCAGTATTGTAGTCTATCATATAGTTAATCAAATGTTTATCTCCTTTTTCTTTTAGAATTTACCGTTTTTTTGGAAATAATATTACAACAATGTGTTGTTTTCGCGAAATTTATTTCCTTGAATTTTTCTATTCGAAATGATAAATATCCATTTTCACCAAAGACATTTTATTAAGGATTTTATTAGCCGTCGATTAGTGAAAATTAATTGTTTCTTACAATTGTTGATTCTTACATGGAATTTCCTCTAAATGACACTCCCCGCAGGTATCTACTCCCAGATGACTGGTGAAGAAAAATTAGTGTATTATACAGTCAGTGTGAGATCTAGTTCAGGGTAGGATTTCTTGTAAATATTCACTGCGCCCCAACATTTGTTCTATTGAGCTGAATAATCCAATAAATAAAAATTAATGCACTGTACCGCCATCTGGCGGTATGCGTTTCCTATTTCGACGGCTGAAGACTCTCAACATTATAGAACAAGAGAAAACTAATGAGAGAGATAAATTTCGTAATACTAATTTTGAAATATTTAATTGGAATTCCTTTTTGATCCTTATACAATAATTAGTATTCCTTTTTCTTGTTATAACCTTTGTCGACTATCTCCAGAATTTTTCAGTTGAAGAGAAACAATCTAGTAGAAAATTAACGCATTATTGTGTGAGAATTTTAATTTTTTTCAATTCCAGATCGTGGAGCTGTTGTTTTCATTCAATCTGTAACATACTGAGCTCCACCATGGACCAACAACTTCAAAACCCCATTGTTCGCATTCATTTCCAGCTCGTTAATGGTACCTATCTCAATTGCACTAATTAGTATACTCTCTACAGTTAAAATTGGAGGAGTAACTACTCGACTCGAGTACTCCACGAGTCAGCGAATGACAAATGACTTATTCGCCTAACTACCATAACTGGACTACTCTTTATCGTACCATCTCGTGGGTAGTCCTCATCAGACCTGAGTTTTCTCAATTCTGCTAGTCGCCAGAAACGGAAATGAAACCGAGGATTAAGTGAATTATTGGCGCAATTAATCTTTGTGCTGTTTGCTGTATAGCGGTGGCGTATTTACATTAAAGATTTGCCTGCATCCGATAGTTCAGTTCTTCCTGGTTTATGCATGATTGAAGTGTTTGGAGATGGAGATAATATGGAGCCTTTCTAATGATTAAGATCTCCATAAGCCTATAGAATCGTTTGAACACATTAGAGGTCTACCATTTAAAAAACGAATTTTATGTGTTTTTTTATTTCCTATAGCACTCGAAAAATCACCCATTGATAGACTTGAGTTTCGCGTTTGACGCACTGTTGGGGTCTCCTACGATCACTAGATATATGAGGATATATTGAAACATTCTTAGCCTACTATAGGACCAAACAAAATTTCAATGTGAAAATATTTCGTGAAGTTTCTTCCAACGAGGAGGTAATAAAAGATGTGGAGGACTGGTTTGCAGAGGAAGAAGAAACATTTTTTTTGAAAGGTCTAGAGACGTTGCAGGTTCGTTGTAATAAATGTATTCAATTAAGAGGAGAATATGTTGAGTAATACATATTCTCCTCTTAATTGAATACATTTATTACAGCGAACCTGCAACGTCTCTAGACCTTTCAAAAAAATGTTTCTTCTTGCTCTGCAAACAAGTCCTCCACAGCTTTTATTACCTCCTTGTTGTAAGAAACTTTACGACCTTGTAAACTTTTTTTCAGTTTAGGAAAGAGATGTTAGTCGGACGGAGCCAAATCTGGTGAATAAGGGGGGTGTTCTAGTAATTCTAACCCTATCACGAATTTTTTGCATGCCAACATGAGATTTGTGTACTGGGGCGTTGTCCTGTAAAAACAAAATACCTTCTTCGTCTTTTCTCTTTGATTTTTTCCGGTAAAAGTGTCAGTAATGTCGAATAGTAATCTCCAGTTATTGTTCTACCCTTATCCGAAAAATCAATCATGATTACTCCATGGCAATCCCAAAAAACTGAAGCAAGAACTTTTCCAGCAGATTTTTTGACACGAAACTTCTTAGGTCTTGGAGAACCAGAGTGTCGCCATTCCATCGATTGTTGGTTTGTTTCTGGATCGTAGAAATGTACCCAAGTCTCATCCATAGTAACAATTCGATTTAAGAAGTCTACATCGTTTTCAAATCGAGCACAGATCGAACGCGATGCTTCTACCCTTGCTCGCTTTTGGTCAACATTCAAATATTTGAGGATCCATTTTCAGAGAATTTTCTTATGTCCAAATTGACGTGAACTATATGATGAATGCGTTCGTATGAAATCTTCAGTGCTTTAGATATCCGTTTTAGCCCAATTCGACGGTCTGATAAAATCATGTCATGAACTGCATTGATATTTTCGGGGACTGACACAGAAACTGGCCTTCCCAATCGGTCATCATCTTCAATGGAAAATTTACCTCTTTTGAAGCTTGCAGTCCAATATTTCACGGTCTCATACGAAGGACATTGATCACCAAGGGTATTAAGCAAATCTTCGTAAATCTGCTTACCTCTTAACCCTTTTAAATACAGGTACTTGATGATGGATCGATACTCCAATTTTTTATTTTTATATCTTTTTTTAATTCATCGCGTAACTCTGGTTTACTTTTTTGACGTCGAACTCTACACTGACACTTCTAATAAGTTATTCTTCGTTGATGTGGTATCGCAATATTCTGTTTATGCATATAACTGGTCTAGGCTAACTAGATATCAATACATCCTCGTAATTCCACTTTTGACTCCTATTATTCATGGAATGCATTCACGAATGTGCTAGTTGGAATGTTACATGAAGATGTTTCTATTCTTCTTCAACAATCACGATACTCCTCAAAATACATGCAGGTCTGGAAATAATGCCAATAGAACAGCGAAAACACGTACAACGGAAATTATAAAGGTCACTAGGTAACTACAGCCGGATAATCGTGTTAATAACGAATAATAAGCTTTTCATTCCCACAGAATTTGATTGTAATAAAAGAGCACAAAACAGCGTTGACACAACTAGGTGAAATAACAGGTTCCTTGTCGGTTTCTGTTGCAGTTTGGTTACCAAACGTACGTGGTTTCGTTACAATGCGTCTCTGAAAAGAATGGATTACGGTATAATCCGGAGATGTTTGAGATAGTAATTGAGAATTGAGGCGATTTTCACATACCTTGTAATTTCGTTGTTTGTAATTCACACCGTGCTGTGATTATGCCATTTGTTCTGTGTCCGATTTCAGATGCTGATTTTATTGTGTGGTTTTTGGTTCGTTTACGAAACGCATATGATGAAAACAATAATCATGATATTGGATTGATGGGTCATCCTCAGAATATCCAAAGAAGGAACGGGCAATGAGAGAATCAGGAATCAGAGAGTTTGGTCCTCTCTGAATGACTACATCTCATCTGCAAACCTAGTGATGTAATGATCAAGAAAGTAAGCATCACGGGAGCTATGAGAACGTGCCCAACCAGGGCGCTTGAGATCATCACAGACCTCACACCTCTACATCTAGTGATTGATAGGGTAGCCCATGAGGCCATCCTCAGAGTATCTGAAGAAGGAGCAGGCAATGAGAGAGTCAGGTTTCAGAAAGCTTGGTCCTCTTTTAATGACTACACCTCATCTGCAAACCTTCCTAGCGATGTAATGATCAAGAAAGTAAGCACTGACAAGAACTTCAGTACAATGCTAAGTAAAAGAGAAGATTGGGAAAGGGAATACACCAACTACAATCTCAAAGAAAATACAATGAAATGTTATACAGATGGTTCTAAAACCGCTACAGGAGCTGGCGCTGGGATTCACGGGACAAGTACCAAGTGTGCACTATCGCTAGGCTCCTGTACAAGCGTCCTTCAAACGGAAATACTTGCAATCGGAAGATGTCTAGATATACATCTAGAAAGAAACTATCAGAAGTGCGATATAGCTATTCATACAGATAGTCAAGCTGCTATTAAAGCACTGAGCTCCTACGTCATTGACTCAAAGCTGATTTGGGAGTGCCGAAACGAACTCAATGAGGTAGGCAAGAAGAATAAGGTCTTTTTAATCTGGGTTCCCGGTCATTCGGGAATCGTAGGAAACGAAGAGGCCAATAAACTGGCCAGAAAGGGCGCACAGACGCCACTCACTGGCCCAGAACCCTTCTGTGGTTTAGGAGAATCCACCTATAAGGAGGGGTTCATGGTGAAGGAGTAAACCGGAAGGAAAAAACTCTCGCGGAGTCTCCCAGGGATTAATCACTCCGGAACTTCGAAACTGCTGGATCCAAACAAAATCTGGATCTCAGTAAGAACCAACTGCACCTACTCACTGGCTTTCTCACAGGACATTGTCGCCTAAAGAAGCATCTGTTGAGAATGGGTTCATTGGTCACTGACAAGTGAAGATTCTGTGGGGAGGAGGAAGAAACTCCTTATCACCTGGTTACGGAATGCTATGGCATTGCAAGCCAAAGAAACTTTTTCCTCTGGACAACAAACCTGTAGGAGTGAGGAATTATTCTCGTTGAAGCCTTCCCAGATACTGGATTCCATCAAATCTCTGGAATTGGAAGAAGGGCGAGCTGTGGTAGGCGCGTTGATATCAGCTCTGTTGGGGGCACAATAGATATTGAGGTCGCAGTGGAGTGAAACCCCTTTTTACTATAAACTATATTGGATTGATAAGGAACCAATATGGCCCATTCAGTATATGAAGAACACAGTCGTAACATGGACTGAATTAACCCAAGAAATATTCAAAGAATGTTCCAGTAATCCATTCCAGATGAAAGAATGAGGGGTTTGCAAGCTCTCGCAATACAAGGAAATTTCGAAAAGGCATTGTTAAATTGGATAAAGAGCCTTCAAGGTTTCAAAGAAATCAATCTCAAATTCTACTCCATTTTGGAAGCAATTGCTTGAGTTATAGAGGATTTTTCAAAAAAAATGAGTGAGAACCAAGGGCAAGCAGGTAGGAATTGGAGTTTTCTTGAATTTCTGGAGGTTATAAGCCTCGGGGAACACCTCCCTAGGCAATGTGTTCCAAAGCCTCGCTGTTCGTTGGCTGAACGAGTCTTCGAAGAGAGATGTTCTGCAGGTCTCCAAAGTGACCACGAAGGGATGTGAAGACTCTACTTGACAGGTTAGTCTCGAATAGACTGCCAGAGGGGGAACGATTGCTGATAATTCAGAAGAGCATCGCCCATGGAAATATCTATAAAATAGGGACAGATCTCCTACTCTTCTACGGTGTTCTAGAGAAGTGAGCGAGTGTGTAAGCGAGGCATCACCGACGAGACGAATTGCCTTTTTTTGTATAGAATCCAAGAGTTTTAGGGTTTGTTTAGGTGCAGCACTCCAAATATGGAAACAGTATTCCAGGACAGGTCGAATCTGTGCCTTATAGATCACAAGCATGAGGTGAAATAGCTCCTGGCACGAAACAGAAAACCAAGTTTTTGGGATACACTTTTAGCAATGGATCTCACGTGATTCTCCCAAGAAAGGTTAATGTCGACAGTAATGCCAAGCATCGAAATGGATGACTTCAATGGTATGGTCACTCCCGACAATTCTATGCTGGGCACAGTAAGATCGGCTTTTCTAGAGAAAAGACATGCTTGTGTTTTGTTTGCGCTGAATTCTACCAAGTCATTAGATCCCTATTCAAGAATTGTTGCCAAGTCCATATTTATGTTGTTAACATTTCTTCCTCGTTCGTTTCTGATTTGGCGAGCTGGTATTGGAGCCCTAGAAGAAAAGGCGGTATGGAGGGTACTACCATCCGCGAAGCTGTGCACTGGACACGAAGTTACTTCCAGAAAATCGTTGATATGGAGTAGAAATAGTGCTGGAGCCAGAATTAGACCTTGCGGAACACCAGCATTTATGGGTAGTGAATACAATGTCCTGGCACCCATAGTAGAGTCATTTTATAGCCTCTTGCCAGTTCCTTCATGGTGTTACATTCACGACTAAGTTATTGCCCCTGTGCATTGCTCAGATTATAGGCAAGACTTAAAACGCACAGGCCTGTAGTTTCGTGTTTGGTTCACCCCCTATTGAAAGATTCAGTAAACCCTTTTCCAAGAAAGCCTTCTCAATCAGTCTAAGTGAAATATAAATTGTCCTTATCAATAAACATGATTGCTTCCCAGAACCCACAATATCAATGTCGTTATTCAGAGGAAGAATTAACGTTATGTCGGTCCATTTGAACCAGTCCACAGAAGCACAACCCATACGTCAGTATGATATAAGAAAACATACCATTTACATGCCTACAACAAAAAGCACTGGCGGCAATGAACTTGCTGTTACCATACAGGCAAATTACCTCGGATTGCAAGCATTAAACATGCGTTCCCGCAATCTATGTTTTACTCTATTTTGGTTTTCTCTTTGGTGCGGGCGAAATCGATAGTTTTTTGCACTTCCACCGCTACCTCGAGAAAGAATTGAGTTATTACCGAGTGGATTGAGAAGTATTAGATATCCCTGTTATGTATTATGCGTATAGCGATTACCGACAAGTCAAGTAATAATGGCTTTGTACATTTCCGACTTTCAGTGTGTAATGCAATAGACAATGGTTTTTAAGGAGTCACTTCTGGTTATAGATACTGCTAATTTCACTTTCGTCCGTTGACTTGTGGGTTGGATGGTTATCGGAAATGAATATTTTCTTTGCACTTGAATGAGCGTAATGTATTAATGATAAGAGGAAGTGTTTGCTTTATTTTGATTGTTTTGGAGTATACTTCCGATTTCATGCTTCGTTGGTGGTTCTGTGAACGGAAGTATTTGGAAACCAATATCATTAGACTTCTTGTTTGTTGATCTTTTTGTGTCATGGAATATGTCTGAATTGAGGGAAGTTATGGTGAGATTATAAGCTGTGGTAATTTTTACTGTCAGCTGTAATTTTACGTAATGATTTTCCACTAATGTAACAGTAGATTGACGATCGTCGTCCTACAAGATAACTCTCGAACGGTATAACCTAGAAACTTGAAACTTGCAGGTTAGGTTCTCATGTCGAATGCTGCAGTTGAGTTCAAAAATGGGCAAAATCGGCCGAATGGTTTCGGAGTTAATGATTTTTGAAATTTTATTTCTCCATATTTTAAGGTGAGGCTTTTTTTGACAGGTAATAGAACTCATCAAAATAAGCCATTTCACCGAACATTTCTTACATTGTAATGGGGTTTTCTCGTAGAAACCTTACCTCGAGCGCCAGCTATTCTTTTTGCTTATAAGGTAGAATAGCAAACCTGCCAGGATAGCTGCTTAGCCGGAGACAGAGTTCGTTTGTATCTAGAGTGTTAACGATAACTGAGAAATCGAAAATAGAGCAATTCACACAATTTATTCAAACGGTTGGAATAGTGATACAAATGCAATAATGTCAAGAAAATACCAAATATGCAATAATAAGAAAATATCAAATATTCACCAATATCAAGAAAACATCAAATATGCATTAATCCCAACAAAATATCAAATATACACAGGTAAAGAAAAATGGTTCAGTTTTGCCTGACTGCGAGCATTCATTCAAAAGAAATATTTCACGGTACGAGTCAGCCAGAATAGAAGGGGGGGGATTTGAATTAAACGGAGAATTTAAATCTACAGTTGAAAAATGTGAGACGGATATGAAAATGTACAGTGCTTACTTTTTGTCCGCTATTCTTTCAGTCCGGAAACTCAAAAGAGTTATATTGTCTACTTGCTTGTTTCAAGTCTAGAAAGATCGGCTTTGGCCAGGTTAAATATAAATGGTCAAACAGGACGCACCGAACTAGGGGCGCGAAGGATCGGTACCGAATCGGAATTCGACTGCACGTTCTATAGCATTGGTTTGCATGGGCCCTCCGGTCTGACTATGAGATTACTCACCATAAAGGGCAGACACTAATCAGGCACCGACCTACTCGGATAAACGTACTAGACGGAGTCTTGCACGAGTAAAGGAAGGTTTAATATGGATCTCGACGTAACAGCTATTTTGATAGACTCAACGAAGATACAGAAAAAAATAGGACTGAAATGAATTGGATCGGTACTTACGATTTCGGTGCACTGATACGCACTCGGTAAAAAAAAATCAGAAATTACTACTAGCAGCAAATGACGGAAAGTCGGCTATTGCTGACTACTGAAGTCGCTATACTTTTTAAATCGGAAAGGATTAATTCGAAACGCAAAAGCAAAGAAAAGTACTCTACTGAAGCCGAAGCAAAAGTGAATAATGGATGACAGATGAGGGGAAAATCGCCTTTTATAATCTCCCTGAGGGGGGCGGAAACGGCAGGCGCAGAAATGCTACTTTTCTAGAAAAGTACTCCGGTAAAAACTTCTACGAATCTGGCTTATCGTACGTATGAACTAGAAAAACGGCGTTATCTACATTCTACGTGGTTCTTATGATTCTTTTTACTATGTTCTCTGCATGTAAAACAATATCGAACGGACCATATTCGATCTTCTCGGTTTAATTCTGAACGGAAATGAAACGTGGAATTTGAAATAAAAATCCGGAAAAATTAATTTAAAATGAAGGCCGATTTCATGATCGGAAAATCGGACTTCATTACAACATGAAATGTCAAAATTCATAAAAAATGTTGGGCATCAAAACCTTAATACTACTCTGGCCTGCATCTCTCTGTTCATCATATCTCTACATCTCTGCACCAGGTTTATAAACATCCGCGAAGTTGGGTGATTTCTCAGCGGAAATCTTGTTCTGTACAACTTATACGCTGAACTGGCATTTTGTTTTGATTCACCATGAATTAAAATCATATCAACAAGTTCATTATTTGAATAAACGTGCGGAATTTTCGAAATATGAAACATTCGTACTGATCCCAATCGATATTCTGAGTCATGTATGATAAGAAGACAAAAAACATGTAGATATCTACGGAAGAGCAGGCGAGGTAGCAGGTTCAGACCGAGGAATTTTCAGATTTACCTAGAAACTAGAAAATATTCTAGTTTCATTTTCTCGAAACAAGGGCATAATTCATATAAAAAAATTTTTGTGAAATGACTTATTTTGATGAGTTCTACTGTCAAAAGAAAAGCCTCACCTTTACATACACCCTGTAGAAATTGAAGAACGTCCCGAGGGCAAATTGTTTTTTTTTTTTTTTTTTTCGATTTAATTAGTTTTTCAATTAAAAAAACCAGGGTAATCGTTAGATCTGGGGTTATTGAATATGTTTTTCGTTTTTCATGAGTACAAGCTATATTTTTGAAAAAATAATCATGAAAATGTTTGTAGTTTATAGAAGATTAAATTGCCGAGGGCAAGTAGTTGCGATTTTTTCCAAAAAATGATGAATAACCGTCGGAAAAAAATCATTAATTGTAGTTTCCAAAACGCTGAAGTTCAACCTGTTTGTTTTTATTCAAAAACTAATTAAATCGAAAAAATCGCAACTATACGCTCTCGGCAATTCAATCTTCTATGAACTACAAAAATTTTCATGATTATTATTTCAAAAATATAGCTTTTACTCATGAAAAACAAAAAACATTTTCAATAACCCCAGATCTAACGATTACCCTGGTTTTTTTATTGAAAAACTAATAAAATCGAAAAAAAGAAAACTATTTTCCCTCAGGACGTTCTTCAACTCCAATTTAAAAAAAAATCAAGTCTCTACGTCGTAAATTAGGGTACTTACTCGTGAAATAAAGCGGCCACTTTTGAATGGAGATTTACCACGATTCAAAAGGTGATACTGCCCCTTAAGAAACAGTAAATAGAAATTAGCATTGGCAACGTCTCTGAGAATCATTTGACCTTTCACGAGTACCAACCTGCGTGAGTTTTAAGTAAAAATTCTTGATAAAGTTAATGAAGTAAACAGCTACATCCTTGAGTAAATAAAACGCCTTAAACGAATTGAAGCTGAAGTTTTTGGACGTAAAGTGGCGGCACAATAATAAATAAATCGCGCATTCGTGCCAAACTCGCTTGGGAAATAGCGCTTCATAGTTCAGCCACCCACCGCCAGATGGGAGGGTAAAAATTTCGATTCTCTGAAACACAACTGCACCACTATGTACGGGAGAAGGAACTACAACTAAAAGTGGCTTCAATTCGTTCAATGACGTTGTTCCTCAAACTCGATGGTATAATTTAACAAAAAACCAGTGATTTTCAAGTTTTAAGTTTCCGAAAAATTCCCCTAGGAGAGATTGAATGAAATAAAGACCTGGGACGTCAATTCTCTCGCTTCAAGACTTTGCTCAACTTCCATAAAATACTAAAGGGAATTCAACACCGCTCATTTCAATGAAAATAATGTATAGTGAAGTCCCACATACGTATGGCGAAAGTTCATTTTTATTTTCGCGTACAATACACAAAGGCCTCATACTTAATCGAATTATAATCTTACAATTCCGCATACGCATCTCCTCCTGACATCATCAATCTTCAACAATTGCCTTACCTTCAGGAAGAGCTCGAGACCACATTAGGATTTTCTCCGTTGCGAATGTAACGGTAAAGTCAACCTTTGGAAAAATTCGTATTTAGTCACAGTTGGGACTTTTGTTGTGCAACTAATTGCTAGATTGGCAATGTTGCTTGTTTCGTGGATCGTCTAACATGGTGAATTAAGACACGAAGTGTAATGGTAGGCGTGGAGATTTATGCTTGGTGAAATTGACATTACGGGTGATGATGATATGACGATTGAAGGATTTATTTGCTTTATTTTCAACCTTAAATTAGAGGATTTGTACGAGGATGCATTGATATCTAGTTAGCCTAGACCAGTTCCATGCATAAACAAAATATTGCGATACCATATCAACGAACAATAAATTATTAGAAGTGTCAGTGTAGAGTTCGACGTCAAAAAAGTGAAAAAGAGTTACGCAATAAATTTAAAAAAAAGATGTCCACCGAAATTGTAAAAATCGAAAAATTAGAGTATCGAGCCATCATCAAGTACCTGTATTAAAAAGGGTTGAGAGGTAAGCAGATTTACGAAGATATGCTTAATACCCTTGGTGATCAATTTATTGCGCCCGCGAAAAATTTGACTACAAGATTTAAAAGAGTTAAATTTTCCATTGAAGATGATGACCGATCGGGAAGGCCAGTTTCTGTGTCAGTCCCCGAAAATATCGATGCAGTTCATGACTTGATTTTATCAGACCGTCGAATTGGGCTGAAACGGATATCTGAAGCACTGAAGATTTCATACGAACGCGTTCATCATGTAGTTGACGTCAATTTGGACATGAGAAAAATTTCTGCAAAATGGATCCCTAAATGTTTGAATGTTGACAAAAAGCGTGCAAGGGCAGAAGCATCGCGTTCGATCTGTGCTCGATTTGGAAACGATGTAGACTTCTTAAACCGAATTGTTACTATGGATGAGACTTGGGTACATTTCTGCGATCCAGAAACAAAGCAACAATCGATGGAATGGCGACACTCTAGTTCTCCAAGACCTAAGAAGTTTCGTGTCCAAAAATCTGTTGAAAAAGTTCTTGCTTCAGTTTTTTGGGATTGCCATGGATTAATTTTTTTGGATAAGGGTAGAACTGGAGATTACTATTCGACAAAACTGACCACTCTACGGGAAAAAATTAAAGAGAAAAGACGCGGAAAGCTATCCAAAGTTATTTTGTTTTCACAGGACAACGCCCAAGTACACAAATCTCATGTTGCCATGCAAAAAATTCGTGATTTGGGGTTAGAATTACTAGAACACCCCCCTCATTCGCCGGATTTGGCTCCGTGCGACTATCATCTTTTTCCCCAACTGAAAAAAAAATTTTAAAGGTTGAAACTAAGGAGCTAATAAAAGCTGTGAAGGACGGGTTTGCAGAGCAAGAAGGAACATTTTTTTTAAGTTCTTGAGACGTTGCAGGTTCGCTGTAATAAATGTATTCAATTTTTAGGAGAATATGTTGAGTAATAAAATATTTTGACATTGAGATTTCGTTTGGTTCTATAGTAGGCTAAGAATTTTTCAAGATATCCTGGTATTTCAAACTAAAACAAAACTATTTTTCAAGATGATATTCAAGCTTTTCTGGTGTTCTGGTGGTCCTCTATATTGATCTGAAACTCCGAAATGAAATTCAAGCTTTACCACATGAAGATATTTAAGCAATCCGAATCATGTGAAATTTGTTTACACTTCTAATTGTGAAATATATCCATTAATATATCTCTAGCAATTACTCATTATTCTAAATTATATAGCTGGGAGCCAAATATGTCTCAATATTTACTCAATTCTCCTGCCAGTTCTCAAAGGGATAATGAAAATTCTGAACAATGAACTGTTCGCATTGAAGACCTCACCTTGACGTTTTATAGCAAGAATAAATTGAAATTGACACGATCTATTATCCTTACTGCATCATGAAGAATACACAAATCGTAAATTTCTTGAGTATTCGAACAATGCAATCGTAAAAGGTTGAAGGTGATAGGACAATAATTTGGCGTATGTTGAGCTTTGGTGAAAAGACTCTTAATTGCTTCTACAAGAGTCGTGTCTTTGCTGATTGGGTCCTTGAAATGCATGAAAATGATCTGGAATTTCATCGAAAAATCATCTTGAGTGATGAGGCTCATTTTCACCTCGGTGACTTCGGCAACAAGCAAAATTGTCGCACCTGGGGCACGGAAAACCCAAGAGCTATTGTTGAAAAGCCTGTCTATCCTGACCGTTTGACTGTTTGGTGCGATGAAAGAATTGCGCTTTCGAGACATCACGAGGATGTATTAATATCTAGTTAGCCTAGACCAGTTCCATGCATAAACAAAATATTGCGATACCATATCAACGAACGAAAACTTATTAGAAGTGTCAGTGAAGAGTTCGACGTCAAAAACGTAAACCAGAGTTACGCAAAAAATTTAAAAAAAAGATGTCCACCGATATTGTGAAAATCGAAAAATAAGAGTATCGAGACATAATCAAGTAGGTACCTGTATTTAATAGGTAAGCAGATTTATGAAGATATGCTTAATACCCTTGATGATCAATGTCCTTCGTATGCGACCGTGAAAAATTGGACTGCAAGATTCAAAATAGGTAAATTTTTCATTGAAGATGATGACCGACCGGGAAGGCCAGTTTCTGTGTCAGTTCCCGAAAATATGGATGCCGTTCATGACATGATTTTATCAGACCGTCGAATTAGGCTGAAACGGATATCTGAAGCACTGAAGATTTAATACGAACGCGTTCATCATATAGTTCACGTCAATTTGGACATGAGAAAATTTTCTGCAAAATGGAACCCCAAATGTTTGAATGTTGACCAAAAGCGTGCAAGGGTAGAAGCATCGCGTTCGATCTGTGCTCGATTTGAAAACGATGTAGACTTCTTTAACCGAATTGTTACTATGGATGAGACTTGGGTACATTTCTATGATCCAGAAACAAAGCAACAATAGATGGAATGGCGACACTCTGGTTCTCCAAGACCTAAGAAGGTTCGTGTCCAAATATCTTCTGGAAAAGTTCTTGCTTCAGTTTTTTTGGGATTGTCATGGAATAATCGTGATTGATTTTTTGGATAAGGGTAGAACAATAACTGGAGATTACTATTCGACATTACTGACCACTCTACGGGAAAAAATGAAAAGAAAAGACGCGGAAAGCTATCCAAAGGTATTTTATTTTTACAAGACAACGCCCCAGTACACAAATCTCATGTTGCCATGCAAAACATTCGTGATTTAGGGTTAGAATTACTAGAACAACCCCCTTATTCACCAGATTTGGCTCCGTCCATCTCTTTCCTCAACTGAAAAAAAGTTTAAAAAGTCGTAAATTTTCTTCCAACGAGGAGTTAATAAAAGCTGTGGAGGACTGGTTTGCAGAGCAAAAAGAAACATTTTTTTGAAAGGTCTAGAGACGTTTCAAGTTCGCTGTAATAAATGCATTCAATCAAGAGAAGAATATGTTGAGTAATAAAATAATTTGACATTGAAATTTTGATTGGTTCTATAGTGGGCTAAGAATTTCTCAATATATCCTCGTATTAATGAATTTTACTGCCGGAATTGGATGGTTCTGATCTGGACAACATTTACTTTCAACAAGACGGCGCTACGTGCCACAAAAGCAACGAAACAATTGATCTTTTACGGGAAAAGTTTCCGGACCGTGTTATCTCTCGAAGAGGTGAACACAATTGGCCACCGTGATCTTGTGATTTAACACCTTGCGACTTCTTCCTTTGGAACCATTTGAAAGAGAAGCTTTACGCAAAGAGCCCAGCGTCGATTCAAGACCTCAAAGATGGAATTCGTGAGGCTATCGAGGACATAGGGCAGCCACTTTGCGAAATTGCATGAAAGGATATGGTTCTGTAGTCTCCGTCATGGTGTTATTTTCCATTTTTAACGACATACCTTCCTCTTTATAAAGAAATAAACGTCCGATCGTTCATCTAAAAAAATGGCATTTCTCTTTGAAGAAATGAAGAAAGAATTACATTCGAAGAAGATGCCCTCCAATATGAATATTTGTAAATAAATCCAATATCCTTACACTTATACGGGGAGACACAGTTTTTGCTGAGGTTTTTATCTGTGCTCTTGCATCATACGCAGAACTGTATGGTGCCCCGTTTGACATTCCTCTGCTAATACTGAGATTAGGAGCGGGAAATGGATCAATATGTTTGTTTGAATGATCTGTTCCTTGTTGCCTTTTCGAGACACATGCCATATTTGGAAACAAATCTGTACAGCTCTATTTCATAAGAATATATATATATATAATGTCAAAATAAAACCTCTCATTGGAAAATACTCTAAAATTATCAGTAAAATAATACTCATAATTCCAAGTTTTTCAATACAAAAATCTCAACAGAACACATCTCGAAAATGCAAGATTTTCGAATCCGTAGATTGTTACACGAGTCCATAATAGATTTCTCTTGTGATCTTTGGTCGAATATCCAACATAATGGCTACCACACCCATTAATGTGGACCACTTTTGCTTTTTACACGGTTATTGCGTCATCATTAGTCCATTCGAAAGGAAATAAACGAAATCTACTGACAGGAATCGTCTCATTATTGATTTCTGATTGATTAAGGAATCTTATGCTTGTGAGAATCAACTTTCACAGGAAGTGCGATTTAGATGATTTGGCAGTTGATGAATACATGAAATTTCACAATTTTCAACGACAAATATTTATATAATTAACTGAAAATGGGATTTTTCATCATGACTATCGAGAACTCTGAGAATTTCTGTAGTCTAATTCAATTCCTGAGAAGAATCATTCGAAATAATCAGAGCCAGAACGAAAATAGATCTCTCAAACAGATCTCTCAATGTAGTGGTCGATGGAGTTTCATCTGACTCTCTACCCATGAATGCTGGTGTTCCGCAGGGATCAATTCTGGCTCCAACACTATTTCTACTCCACATCAACGATTTGCTGGAAGCAACTTCGTGTCCAGTGCACAGCTTCGCGGATGATAGTACCCTCCATACCGCCTTTTCTTCTAGGGCTGCAATACCAGCTCGCCAAATCAGAAACGAACGAGGAAGAAATGTTAACAACATAAATATGGACTTGGCGACAATTCTTGAATGGGGATCTAATAACTTGGTGGAATTCAACGCAAGCAAAACACAAGCATGTCTTTTCTCTAGAAAAGCCGATCTTACTGTGCCCAGCATAGAATTGTCGGGAGTGACCATACCATTGAAGTCATCCATTTCGATGCTTGGTATTACTGTCGGCAGTAACTTTTCTTGGGAGAATCACGTGAGATCCATTGCTAAAAGTGCATCCCAAAAACTTGGTTTTCTGTTTCGTGCCAGGAGCTATTTCACCAGGTCAGCAGCTTATGATCTATAAGGCACATATTCGACCTGTCCTGGAATAGTGTTCCCATATTTGGAGTGCTGCACCTAAACAAGCCCAAAACTTTTGGATTCTGTACAAAAAAGGGCAATTCGTCTCGTCGGTGATGCCTCGCTCACTTCTCTAGAACACCGTAGAAGAGTAGGAGATCTGTCTCTATTTTATAGATATTTCCATGGGCGATGCTCTTCTGAATTATCAGCAATCGTTCCCCCTCTGGCAGTCTCTTCGAGTCTAACCCGTCAAGTTAAGTCTTCACATCCCTCCGTGGTCACTTTGGAGACCTGCAGAACATCTCTCTTCAAAGACTCGTTCATCCAACGAACAGCGAGGCTTTGGAACACATTGCCTAGGAAGGTGCTCCCCGGGGCATATAACCTCCAGAAATTCAAGAAGAACACCAATTCCTACCTGCTAGCCCTTGGTTCTCACGATGTTCTCTGAACATTACAGGATATTCATTTTCGTGAAAACCACAACATAAAAAAATGGCCCCTGCAAGAATCCAATCCAACCTTCATTTTATTGATGAAATTTCCCGAAAAAAATAGAAAATTCGCCCTCTGAACAGGTCAAATCCAACGATTTCTGTGGAGACCCCAACAGTGGACCAAGCGCGAAACCTAACTCTGTATCCACTCGTTCAGTTCGAGCAATAATGGATAAATAATGATTATTCTCGATGAAACACCGAACGAAAAGTGATTAACACGTAAAAAATTAATGAAACATCGTATTTGCACCATGCGGATATTCCTTTTTACCACTGAATAACGTAACAATAAATTGAGGGAAATGAACATTGTCATTACTTTGTTCACTTGATTATTGTCGTTGATATAATTTGAATCAGTATAAATGGTTCAGTAGGCGTTATTCAAGGCGAAGAATAATGAATCGAGTGTAATCTTCATGACAGAACCGTTAATCACAAACATTATAGATGTTTCACAAACTGTTCCTCAGCCTCCTCAAATATCCATATAAAATCATGACACACTTCATTGAAAAAGGCCCCAGAGCTTTTCACTTACATTCCACGCTGAACGACACCATCGACCTTCAAATTAAAACGAACGAGAGTTAATTCTATCGGAAATTGACCCCATTTTCGCCAACTTTACAACCCGGAGGGTTATTGTGATGAAGAACAACTTTCTTCCGATCATTGCCGCTAAAGAGGAAAAGTTCGCTTGAATTGGAGGAACGAGAATAAATAATATCATTATTAATAAACTGCTTTCGTTATATTCGTCGACTCCAGTGGCTTGAAAGGACCAATAATTGAAATATTCAACTTTGGAAACAGAATAAAAGAATTGGTGCCAACGTGGTGTGACAAAAAATACGAAGATATATTGGAAAATTCTTAGCCTACTATAGAACCAAACGAAATTTCAATGTCAAAATATTTTATTACTCAACATATTCTCCTCTTAATTGAATACATTTATTACAGCGAACCTGCAACGTCTTTAGACCTTTCGAAAAAAATGTTTCTTCTTGCTCTGCAAACCAGTCCTCCACAGCTTTTATTACCTCCTCATTGGAAGAAAATTTACGACCTTTTAAACTTTTTTTTAGTTGAGGAAAGAGATGATAGTCGGACGGAGCCAAATCTGGTGAAAAGGGGGGGTGTTCTAGTAACTAAATGCTAAATCACAAATTTTTGCATGGTAACATGAGATTTGTGTACTGGGGCGTTGACCTTTAAAAACAAAATACCTTTAGATAGCTTTCCGCGTCTTTTCTCTTTAATTTTTTCCCATAGGGTGGTCAGTAATGTCGAATAGTAATCTCCAGTTATTGTTCTACTCTTATCCAAAAAATCAATCATGATGGCAATCCCAAAAAAACTGAAGCAAGAACTTTTTCAGCAGATTTTTGGACATGAAACTTCTTAGGACTTGGAGAACCAGAGTGTCGCCATTCCATCGATTGTTGCTTTGTTTCTGGATCGTAGAAATGTACCCAAGTCTCATCCATAGTAACAATTCGGTTTGAGAAGTCTACATCGTTTTCAAATCGAGCACAGATCGAACGCGATGCTTCTACCCTTGCACGCTTTTGGTCAACATTCAAACATTTGGGGATCCATTTTGCAGAAATTTTTCTCATGTCCAAATTGACGTGAACCATATGATGAACGCGTTCGTATGAAATATTCAGTGCTTCAGATATCCGTTTTAGCCCAATTCGATGGTCTGATAAAATCATGTCATGAACTGCATCGATATTTTCGGGGACTGACACAGAAACTGGCCTTCCCGATCGGTCATCATCTTCAATGGAAAATTTACCTCTTTTGAAGCTTGCAGTCCAATTTTTCACGGTCGCATACGAAGGACATTGATCACCAAGGGTACTAAGCATATCTTCGTAAATCTGCTTACCTCTTAACCCTTTCAAATACAGGGACTTGATGATGGCTCGATAACCCAATTTTTCAATTTTTACAATTTCGGTGGACATCTTTTTTTTTAATTTATTGCGTAACTCTGGTTTACTTTTTGGACGTCGAACTCTACACTGACACTTCAAATAAGTTATTGTTCGTTGATATGGTATCGCAATATTTTGTTTATGCATGGAACTGGTCTGGGCTAACTAGATATCAATACATCCTCGTACACATGAGTGCAAGTTCAGAAAACACTTGTATTCTCCCGAACAAGAATAGTATATTATTTTATAAGGGGGAGAAGTGTCACTTTTCGTGGCGAGCTTAAGTTTATCCGCCGAACGGAGTGAGAAATAGAACTTTTCGATGATCCTGTCAGTCGAGAACTGACGTTGTTATCGTACGTTTGGAAAAAAACATTTTTATCAGTTTTTTTTCATTTGAGTGATAAGATAGTGAAGATTCCACAAACAAAAAATTTTCATTTTACATTCAAGACGTTGAAAGTTGATAGAAGGGGGGAAAGACTTTTGACGATGTGTGTATACAAAATAAATCACTAGAAAGCACGATCATAGAATAATTCGTAATCAAATATGGAAGAGATTAGCGTAAACTTATGTTGGAGAGGATGCAATTAATTTTGCAATAACGTTTCATAATGCCCAAGAAGATGTAAACCAGTCGTTGATTACCGAATATGGATTTTAAATTTGTACTTCGGGTCATGCTTAGAGAGATAGGAATTGGTAATGAACAGTGAAGAAGAGTCTACCTTTCGCTGACCTGTGTGATATAAGAACATTTAGATAGTACTAGTAAGAGATAAATTGCGAAGCAATTTTGCACATTCTCTCGTCTTCAAACCGGAAATGTCAAATTATATCCAACAAATTGGAGATTTACTCGTATCTAATGATGTAGAATTTTCCATACTCGATCATAGTCAGTAATTCATTTTATGCATATACTAAATAATCAGCATAATCAAAGAAAACCAACAGAGTATTCGTTGGTACTAGTATACGAGGATGTATTGATATCTAGTTAGTCTAGACCAGTTCCATGCATAAACAAAATATTGCGATACCATATCAACGAACAATAACTTATTAGAAGTGTCAGTGTAGAGTTCGACGTCAAGAAAGTAAACCAGAGTTACGCAATAAATTTAAAAAAAGATGTCCTCCGAGATTGTAAAAATCGAAAAATTGGAGTATCGAGCCATCATCAAGTACCTGTATTTAAAAGGATCAAGAGGTAAGCAGATTTGCGAAGATATGCTCAATACCCTTCGTATGCGACCGTGAAAAATTGGACTGCAAGCTTCAAAAGAGGTAAATTTTCCATTGAAGATGTTGAACGATCGGGAAGGCCAGTTTCTATGTCAGTCCCCGAAAATATCGATGCAATTCATGACATGATTTCATCAGACCGTCGAATTGGGCTAAAACGGATATCTGAAGCACTGAAGATTTCATACGAACGCGTTCATCATATAGTTCACGTCAATTTGGACATGAGAGAAATTTCTGCAAAATGGATCCCCAAATGTTTGAATGTTAACCAAAAGCGTGCAAGGGTAGAAGCATCGCGTTCGATCTGTGCTCGATTTGAAATCGATGTAGACTTAAAGCAAATTATTACTATAGATGAGACTCGGGTACATTTCTACGATCCAGAAACAAAGCAACAATCGATGGAATAGCGACACTCTGGTTCTCCAAGCCCTAAGAAGTTTGGTGTCCAAAAATCTGCTGGAAAAGTTCTTACTTCAGTTTTTTGGGATTGCCATGGAGTAATCATGATTGATTTTTTGGATAAGGGTAGAACAATAACTGGAGATTACTATTCGACATTACCGACCACTCTACTCCTGAAGGTCTTATGCGTAAATTTTATCATATTGTTGCAGTAGAACTGGCAAGGCGAGGAGGAAAGGCAGTTGCTTGTTTGGTGATTTTTTTTCAAATCGAGAAGAATAACGATGGTTCTCCAACAAATCGTATTGAATACAATCCGGTATTCAGTAAAACGTGCCAAGGTGGTTCTAAAAGCTGTAAAAGTAGTAAATGGTTGGTTTCCAATAGTGAGAGACAAAGCTGCCCTGTACGTCTTTTTCATAAACTAATATCAAAACGAGGCGAAAATATTACCTCACCACGACTATTCTTTAAACAAAATCGATATTGGAAAAATGAAACTGACAAATGGTACGATAATGTACCTGTTGGAAGGAATACCATAAATAAATGGACTAAATATGCTGCCGAAGCAATTGGCTTGAATGTCAAAGACAAAAAGATAACGAATCATTCAAATAGATCAAGAGCTGTCAGTCAATTAGCAAAAAGTGGTGTAGAGGAACAACAATTGCTGAAGATTACTGGTCATAGCAATCAAAATTCTATCAAACCATACCTAAACCTCGATCAAGAAAACCACAACAAGATAATAAATATTATGCGTGGAAATAGATCTTCTATACAAGAAAACAGCAACGAATCTAATGTTGAGTTGAATTTTACGAATTGCACTTTCACTAATTGTACTGTCAATAAATAAATAAACGTTTTGTTGTGTTGAGTTATACATTTTTTCTGTCAAAAAATTTTCTGCCGAATATTCCTCGGACATTGATAAATGCCTCATAATTTTATAACCAATATCTCAAGCTCGTTGCTTCGTAACAGCCCTCAGCCTTCGGCTTCGGGCTGTTTCCAATGAACGAGCTTTCGATGGTCATAAAATTATCTCGTCTATTATCAAGGTCCTAGGAATATTACTACTGAGACTTTGTCAATGCTTACTGAACAGAAATGTCAAAACAACATTGCTTCTACCTTTTGTCAAAATACAGTTATCCCTATCGAAAATTCTATCACTCTAAAAAGAACATCCGATATTTGACGGCAGGAAACTATCAATAACAAATTGCCGTCGAAATTTAAAAAATTTCATAATGGAAACTCGACAATACCGTAGAATTTTATACAAGAAAAAGCTCTATTTAGTTATGATGACAGAATTTTACACACGCGTTTCGATCTAGCTTGATCGTAGGTTGTAACCCGACGATTGACCACTCCGAATTGGTGATGTCACTGCACCAATTCGCACAAACATTCAACAGAGGTAAATCGACTCACCACTTGTACTATGGTTATCCAAAGTGTTGAACCTGGAATCAGGGATGTTAGGACTATCAGGACTAGGAGGATGGTCTGAACCAATTCCAGAACTACCCCCACTGCTCTCTATCCTCTTGGCCTTGACGTTCTGACCAACAATGCTTGCATTGAGGCATCTTCTCAGTTCGATGCCAGTGAGGTTTCCTTTCTGTCTGTGGACTGTATCGTAGTCTCTTGGTGGTAGCAGAATGGGCTCGTTTTTCTTGTTGAGCTTGGCCCTTAATTCTGCCGCAACTGAGTCGTACAGGGTTGTTATTCGGTTGTTGTCCACGTGGTACCTAGAAGAGGGATTGGTCTAGTAGAGGGGAGAAAGATCTGGACAACAGAAAGGCTTCGTAGGCAGTCAAAACCGATAGAATGACTCTAATACCATTGTCTTACCTCTCTTCGCTTGATTCACTTTCTCTGGTACTAGTACCAGTGTCACTACCTAACGAAGATTCCAATTTTTTAACTTCCTTGACAGGAGGGTTCAATCTGCTCTCAATTTCGGCAAATTTCTTCTGGTTTTCTGGGCTTTCTATGAGAACTTGCAGTTGCTGTCTGAGCAAGCCGGCAGTCTCAACGCTATCACATCTGAAAAAAAATTGTTATTGACAGAATGTTTGAAAAACCAAAGGAGTGTTTATGACTTGATAGTAAATCGCAAGAAAGGTGTGGAAAATTGATTGCAACTCGATTGTGTACGAGGTTAAATGAGTTGACCTCGAAAGTTGTTCGAGACAAGTCTTCTTCGTTGAAAGTCAACATGACATCACCCTCGAATCGTTCGAGGATGAGAGAATCCTGAAGAGTATACTACCTACTAATTTGAATTCAAAAAGATAACATTCCCATTTTAACGATTTCAAATTGTTCATTTCTATTGGACAAACAGTTGGTACTATTCTCCCAATAAACAAATGTTCCTAATCATTCTCACTTGTTCTATTTTGGATGTGATATAGGACTCTGGTTGAGGAAAATAGCTCGTCAAACTAGGTTTTCCATAGAGCTATGTCACAGTCAGAAATTTCGTCAAAACGAAGAAACCAATAATAGTAATACCAAACAAGTACAAAAATAAATTCATAAGTTTGAAAAACCGAGATATTAATGATCATAAATAAAATAAAACTATAATAAAAGAATGAAACTGAATATCACCTCACCTGTAGGCATGTATGTGCAAAGGACACTTTGTAACAGGATTAAACAGTAACAAAATACAAGCAATTATATCCTCGTGCTGATAAACACAAGTAATGGTATTGTGTGGTATAAAATGCTTGATGGTCTCATTTTTAGGTTTATTCTTCCCTTGCGCCACTACATTCTGTATTATCTTCAATCCTTTATGGGACACTTGGAGTGTGACCTTGAATGGTTCCACTTCTTTTTCCCTTTGTTCTAAATGTTTTATCACAGGTATTATGTATTCGGATCCTCGAAGTCCTTTTGATTCCTTCGCACCAAGGAACCAAACATAGTACAAGGACTTCTTTATGTCTTTTCGTAGTTTTAAAGCCATGTTATTCTAGCAGCATTATTTTTATGGCACTGATTTGTTGACTGAATCCTTGACTATTATGACATCTTCACTGGATTTGTGGTACACACTCTGGTGCCTGAAACAAAGAGAAAGACCACATCAATAATGATAAACAATATAAACTACAAGATTATGGGCACAGTTTCGAAAGTGACACTAGAGAACCAATTATTATTCACTTTTTGAACGTGCCATCCTTCATATTGGGATAATAAATGACAAGTCGTGATATTTGGAATCTTTTATCCATGGTACATGCAGATGTAAGTCCAGTTCAGTTCAGTTAAATTTGACTCTAGTTAAAAAAATACACTGCGCAAAAAATTAACACACATTATGGAAATCTCAAATTTATTCTACAACTGAAGGTGTTCTCAATGATAATTATTTTTATCAGAATTATGCATGCATATGTTATCCACTTTCAACGTTTTTCTTCAATACAGATGTTTTTTCCCAGCAGGAATAAAAAAAGATGATATTATCAGATTTTGAATGTATTGGCTCCATTTTAAAATCAGTTGTTCTCGATCAATTCTAGTGATCAATATTTTTTCTTTCGTTTGATTTTCTACACTCGATCGCTATGCAACGCGAAACACGCAATTTGACCCAAGAGAAATGAGCCCATGCGGTAGTTTTGCGAGAAGAAGGGTGGACATACACAAGAATTGCAGAAAGGTTTGGAGTTTCCCATACAAGTGTGTCCAGAATGTTGCAGCGATTCAGGGAGACAGGTATGAATGTCCGAAGACCAGGACAGGGTAGACCACGGGTAACAAATGCCATTCAAGAACGTTACTTGAGAGTTTCATCGTTGAGACAACGGTTTGCAACAGCTCGCCTCCTTCAAAATCAGCTTGAGCAAACTCAGACAAGAAGAAATCGCCTCAGAGAATATGATTTAAGGCCTCGTGTCGCGGAAAGAGGCCCAGCTCTTACCCCAGCCCATCGAAGGGCGCGTTTGGATTATGCGAGAGAGCATATCCATTGGGAAGAGGCCGATTGGGAAAGAGTTCTCTTCACAGATGAGCCTAGATTCTGCCTCTACCATTGTGATCGACGTTCCCTTGTATACAGACGTCCACATGAAAGATATGCTCAGTGCAATTTCCTGAATACTACTGGTTTCGGGGGAGGGTCGATTATGGTATGGGGTGGAATATCTTTGACTGCTCGCACAGACCTAGTGGTCGTTGATAATGGAGCTATGAATGCTGATAAGTATATAAGGAACATTCTTGAAGAGCATGTAGTACCATTTGCCCCATACATTGGTGAAAATTTCATTTTTATGGACGATAATGCCAGACCCCATCGTGTGCGCATCGTTCAGGAGTACCTTGAAGAGGTTGAAGTCTCTCGAATGGAATGGCCAGCAAGAAGTCCAGATCTCAATCCGATTGAGCAGGTTTGGGACAACCCTAATAGAAGGCTGAGAAGTTCAGAAAATCATCCAGCTACTCTTAATGACTTAGGAATCCAACTCGGAGAAATCTGGGAAGGATTAGATCAGAACATTTTAAGATCACTCATTTTGAGTATGAACCGTCGTTGCCGAGCTGTAGTTAACGAAAGGGGTGGAAATACCAAGTATTAAATCACTCATCAGCATTTCAGTATTCTGAAAATTGTTCATTTCTCTTCCTTCACATAAGATTCGGTGAAATCCTGAATTTTTCTTCCATTTAATGTGTCTTGTTTCGTTCAAAACCTTCCTGAGAGAACATAAAAAATAAGTTTTAGAGTCAATGTAGAGTTAACTTTCATTAAAATTGAGATTTTCAGAATGTGCGTTAATTTTTTTGCGCAGTGTATAATAACTGACAAAGAAACTGCAACACACAGATGTAGCTGTTTAAATTTTAAATTTTTCTGGTAAAACAAAGATAGTATAGCAAGGAGTAAATGATTAAATTTGGAGGAAAAATTTAAACATTTTTTGTTACTTAATTGTAGTCGTTTTTTCTCCAGATTTTAACCATTTACTCCTTGCTATAATATCTATGTTTTATCAAAAAAACATTAAAATTTGAACAGCTCCTCTGGGTGTTGGCAGTTCCTTTGTCAGTTAGTATATAATGTTAAATACTGTAGTTTGAAAAATAAATTAATTGTGTTGAAATTATTCGTCAAAAAATTATCTCGTCCATTATGAATAACCTAAGGATATTACTACTGATAATTTTGTTTGACTCTGATATTCAGGAACTTCCATTCCATGGCAAACCTGATATTTTCGCCATGATCAATTTCACAAATTCCTATACGATCGTTCAAATAATAAATCTTGTAATATTTCCAAATCTAACCGCTTCATTCAAGGAAAATTTTTGCAACAAAAAGCTGTATTACCCAATACCCATCAGATTGCCTGATGAAGCGTAAATAATTTGGTTTCGAAACACAGCATTATCAACTCATTGACACCCATTTCTTATTGTTGAAATTTCGGGCTGATATTTACGATTTGTTTGTCAATACTTCGCCGAAAGAAGATATTTATGTTAAGGTTCATGCACAATAGGTTATCGTGGATGCAACCGCAACTGATAAGAACCGTTTTATTGGCAACTTTATCGATTAGTATTGCAGGATCGTGTGCAGTCATTGGCTCCAAGAGAGCTGTCACGTGAGCTGGGTGCCAATTTGATTGATTTTATTGGTTCATAGGAGAATCAATACAAGATTTGGACGTGAAGTCAAGGGGTTTAGTTATGTACAAATTACTCATAAAAAGGAATCTAATGGGTTAAGATCAGACAAAACATCTAATTTCACATCCTCTCACAGTGAATCAGCATCTGCTTTTTTAATCTGCCTTACATGACCAAGCTCCAGAAACTTCTTCTCTATTTTACTTATTATCCCTTGGGATATAGAGAAATCCGGAAATTTTTCATGAAACAAGCGACGTACTTCTTTTCTCCGTAACCAATAGTTTGTAAATTGGTTATTTCCTCCATTTCCGTTAATCGAACAACTATTCAAAATTGAAACTAATGAAATTCAAAAACCAGTTAGACAATTTATGAACTAAAGGGTTTTCCAATAAGATACTAGGATATATTGAAAAATTCTTAGCCTACTTTAGAACCAAACAAAATTTCGTTGTCGAAATATTTTATTACTCAACATATTCTCCTCATAATTGAACACATTTATTACAGCGAACCTGCAACGTCTCTAGACCTTCAAAAAAAATGTTTCTTCTTGCTCTGCAAACCAGTCCTCTACAGCTTTTATTACCTCCACGTTGGAAGAAAATTTACGACCTGTTAAACTTTTTTTCAGTTGAGGAAAGAGATGATAGTCGGACGGAGCCAAATCTGGTGAATAAGGGGGGTGTTATGGTAATTCTAACCCTAAACCACGAATTTTTTGCATGGCAACATGGGATTTGTGTACTGGGGCGTTGTCCTGTGAAAACAAAATACCTTTGGATAGCTTTCCGCGTCTTTTCTCTTTAATTTTTTCCCGTAGATCTCCAGTTATTGTTGTACTTTATCTTATCTTATCCAAAAAATCAATCATGATTACTCCATGGCAATCCCAAGAAACTGAAGCAAGAACTTTTCCAGCAGATTTTTGGACACGAAACTTCTTAGGTCTTGGAGAACCAGAGTGTCGCCATTTCATCGATTGTTGCTTTGTTTCTAGATCGGAGAAATGTACCCAAGTCTCATCCATAGTAACAATTCGGTCGCGATGCTTCTACCCTTGCAAGCTTCTGGTCAACATTCAAACATTTGGGGATCCATTTTGCAGAAATTTTTCTCATGTCCAATGTGAAGTGAACCATACGATGAACGCGTTCGTATGAAATCTTCAGTGCTTCAGATATTCGTTTTAGACCAATTCGACGATTTGATAAAAACATGTCATGAACTGCATCGATATTTTCGGGGACTGACACAGAAACTGGCCTTCCCGATCGGTCATCATCTTCAATGGAAAATTTACCTCTTTTGAAGCTTGCAGTCCAATTTTTCACGGTCGCATACGAAGAACATTGATTATCAATGGTATTAAGCATATCTTCGTAAATCTGCTTACCTCTTAACCCTTTTGAATACAGGTACTTGATGATGGCTCGACGCACCAAACAGTTACCCGTTGAGGATAGAGAGGCTTTTCAGCATTAATTCTTGGGTTTTTCGAGCCCCAGATGCGACAATTTTGCTTGTTGACGAAGCCACTGTGGTGGGAATCGGCCTCATCACTCAAGATAATTTTTCGATGGAATTCCGGATCATTTTCATGCATTTCAAGGACCCAATCAGCAAAGACCCAGCGTTGTTGATGATCTGAATGACACTTCAAAATCAAATTCAATTAAAAGCTTCTTGTTCCTTTCACAAATCGATTATTTGTACCTCGTAGACTGTGACATTGAAAGACTTCATTTGCAGTATAAACCGATAAAAAATTCGAGTAATAAAATGGTTGAATTCGCTGCACCTTTCATAAGTGTATTACCTGCGGCTTCAACACTTTGGCAAGCATATGCTAGCGCAAAAAACACCAACAAATTGACTTTGCCCCATTAAAGTGCTGTTATGTCGGAATTGCCTCCTCATCGAGTTCTGATTATTGCTTCACATGTGAATTAGTTGGATTCCTCTCGAAGCCTAACAGGTAATTTGAATACCGCTCGAGATATTGACCTGGTTATCACAAAAATGATAATATTCTGAGCCTTGCTTATTAATCTGGTTCAAAATCATGTTCTACATTGATCCTATCGTTTGGATATAACGATATGTGTAATTTAATGAAGCTGGGATTACATGGTCGGTTGATTTGTGTTATTGGAAAAGAAATTGATAGGATTGCTGCTTATGAGAAGATTATTTCATATCCATGAAGTCTTCCGGCTGTACAGCGTGAAAAATAAATAGACAAACATACACCCGAAAAACATCCCCCTCCTTTTGGCGTCGTAGGGTACAAAGGAGTTCTTCAAAATCAATAGATCCGTTGTGAATTAACAAATTTTAGTCACTGGAACTCACGGTATAAACAGCACCTAATTCGACAAATGAACTGCTCCACAAGAGTTAGGGATATTGTTTTTGAAAGTATGTAATCTTCGAGAAAATCGCTGTAAAATCATTTAAAACTCAATAACAACTCGAATCGATCCAATAAAAATCAGTATGAGACATTTCGTCAATCTGGTCGCCTTTTTTCTGAAGTTTGGTTCTTTGCATATGCTTCATGAATGTTCTTATTTTGAACTGAAGTCAGTTTATCAACGGCTCCGATTTTAAACGAGTTTTCTGAAAATGCCAAGACGTAAATTAACAAATGCTAAGGCTAACGGGGCTATCGGAATGCTAGAGGGTGGCCTAACTCAGGTTGATGTAGCGGATCGACTCCAATTCAGCCAAAGTGTGATATCTCGACTTTGGAATAGGTTCGGGGGGGCAGGTTCCGTGTTGGAAAGACCAAGGCTTGGTGGGCGACGAAAAACAACACCTGCTCAGGATCGTTTCATCACCGTTTCGGCGAGAAGAAACCCTACATCTACGTGTAGAATGCTACGGAATACTCTTCAAAATGCAGACGGGGTCCAAGTTTCCATCGAAACCATCAGACGACGTCTGAGAGAGGTGAATCTAGTCTATTTCTAGTGGTCCATTAAGAGGAGTTCTATTAACACGTGTCCATAAGCGTCGAAGACTGGAATGGGCAAGGCAACATATCAATTGGAACGATCAATGGCGTATTGTCCTTTTCACTGATAAATCCAGATATGGACGATTTTCAGATTCTCGAAGAATAAGGGTATGGACAATCACACGCATACCCCGTAATCGTCGCTATGTCCAAGAAGTCCATCCATTCCGAGGGGATAGTGTTATAGTATGGGCCGGGATATGTTTCAACGGGCGCACAGATCTACACATTTGTCCTGGGAATATGACCGCCTCACACTATAGGGGTCATGTCATTGACAATGTTGTGCCAAATTTTCACGCTGCTATTGGTGAAACTTTTCAATTTCTAGACGATAACGCTAGACCGCACCGTGCAGCCATAGTTGAGAATGCGCGCGAGGAGCTTGGTAATCCACATTTACCAATACCTCCGCACTCACCAGATTTTAATTGCATAGAACATGCATGGGATATGCTCCAAAAAAGATTAGATAATCATCAACCTACCCCAGAATCCTTAAATGATCTGAGAGAGCTTCTGCCCCGTTTATGGAACCAAATTCCGCAAGAAATGTTCAACAACCTCGTGTGCAGTATGCAAAGAAGATGTCAAGCTGTTATTGATGCCCGAGGAGGCCATACATTGTATTGATAGCCTTAAAATGATTGAATTCTCTGGGAATAAAATTTCGTTATTTTATTCGATTTTTCTTAACCGCCCTGTGTACGCTGCAGACCTACAGGCTAAAATTAATTTGCAAATTGAAATAATATTAATATGAATTTTCATCACAAAAATTTTATATATATATATATAATTACATAGCCGCACCCCATATTGATAGGATGAACCTCCTTATCTTCTCCATAAGGTCCACATATGACCATGTTGCAGATTGCTAAGTCAGCATCGAACACCTGCGATGCTGAGTCTCATTGGAGATAAGCCGTTCCTTTATAAACGGCTTCATCCTTGTTATCCATTAAGAATTAGAATTGCTCTCCTAAGAATTAGAATTGCTCTCCTAAGAATTAGAATTGCTCTCTAAGTATTAGCTTTGCTCTTGTAAGATACAGTCTTAATTCATAAGTGAAAAGTTGTCTTTCACGATAGTTGTATTCCATAAATAAATTGTTTTTAAAAACATCGTTTTCGACTCAAAATCTATAATTGGCGACGAGGTCTGGGATTGTGCAAGTGCTAGAATTCTGCGTGTGAGCCCCTGAAGAAAAGAAGAGGTCCATCCAGAGAGTCCAGCCACTTTCAGTTTCAACTGTTGAGCGCAATCGAACAACGAGACGAAGACGAGAAGCCCGATCACCTGAGTAGCGCCCCGTGACGACTTCAGTGGATACACTTTCGGTGAGCATTTCCTAGTTCTTCCCAGTTTCCTTTATTCTGGTTAAAAAATAGTGTAAATCTGTATAAGTTTTTCCTAGGTTTCTTCATAAAACCGATTTTAAAGTTTTCTCTAGGTTTTTCTTTCTTAAAAACCGACATAAAGTTTTTTCTAGGTTTCCCTTAATTAAAAAACCGAATTTAAGAGTATTTACTTATATTGTATACTCAATTTTTAAGATTACTTCTATTAAACACTTTCGTAATAAAAGAGGCAAAAGGCCCAGTCAATCAGAAACAATAATGGCAAACGAAAGAATTGATTTATCTATCGCTGAAAAGTTTGGGATGCTTTTACCCCGCTTTTCCGGCATTGAAAATGAATTACATTCATTTATCAAAAGTGCAGAAAACTACCTTTTAATGTTCGCAAATGAACAACAAATAATTAAAAATTATTGCTACGCTGTTGTAAAATCTAAGCTAGTAGATAGAGCCCTAGCCGAAGTTTCGACTTCTGATATTCCTGAAAATTGGGAGATATTGAAGAATTTCCTTTACAATAAATTTGGCGATCAGATTAATTTAGATGTTCTGATCCATAATTTACAATTTTTAACAAAAAGACCTAATGAAGATTTGCTTTCATTTATTGAAAAAATTATTTCCATGAAAATACGAATTAACTATAGAATCGACGCTGATCTAATGCCTGATCCAGAAAAGCAACTTTATAAAACAAATATTCTCAAGATTTGCAAAACTGTATTAATTTCAAATGCCCCTGTAGAATTGCGAACTTATTTGATTACAAATAATGGTCTTTCATTCGACGAAACTGTTAACGCCGTGAAAGATTATATCAGTAATATGGCACAGTACGACTTATTAGATAGGAGTCGTCGAAATAAAAATTCACATCAACCTTTTTTCAAGAACAATGTATCAATTCAGCCTACGCACAGAAATAATTCGAATCATTTTAATTATCAACCCGTGCAACGAAATAACAATTATAATCAAAGATTTCAGTCAAGTCAACATTTCCCTTCGCAACCGATTCAATTTCAACAAAGGCATGTTAAACCTCATTACCCTACATATCGTGAAGTATTTGAGAGACCAAGTCCGTCTCATAATCAAAATACAAATGTTTTTAAACCAAATCCGAATTATAGAAATTTTAATCCTCCAGAGAAAATGTCTATTCAAACTAGAAATTATCCTCAAAAGCGAAATAATTATTCTACTCAATTTAACCCTAATCCGCAAAGAAAATTTTATGATAATAATCAAAGTCCTCATTATACTTTTGAAGAATTAACTCATATAGAGCAACCTTCAACTTCCAAAGCAAGTACGAGTTATGACACTCAGAGAAATTTTCGAGGAAACGCCTCAAACGAAAAATTGACTTAAATTCTACCCTTGATAATACCAATCAATTACCTTATATCGAATTTCAAAATCCTAAATGTAAACTTTTAATAGATAGTGGATGTTCAGTATGTCTGATAGATCCCAAATTTGCTTATAATAATTTTCAAAAGAATATTTTCAATGAATCCACGACATTAACTGCGTGTATGAAACAAGAAACTTCTGATGAGAAAGTATTGATACCTTTATTTTCTGAATTTAATATTGATGATTTTCACCCATTTATTCTTTATAAATTCCATAAAAATTATGACGGATTAATAGGAGCAGATTTCCTGAATAAATATTGTTTATCCTTGGACTTTAAAAACCAAGTAATTTTTAATGAATATTGTAGAATCCCTTTTAATTTTCAACAAGTCTGTCAGAAAAATACGGTTATACCTGTTGAATTAGGTCATTTGGAACCCAAAATAAGCAATCAATTAATGAAAATTTTAATAACGAACGAAGATGCTTTACAATTACCGGGTCAACCATTAAACTTTTCTAATAAAATTAAACATAAAATTCGTACTAATGATGAAAATCCTGTTCACTGTAAGATATATCGATATCCAGAAATACATCAGGAAGAAGTTAAAAGACAAGTTCAAGATATGCTTGAAAAGAAAATTATTAGACCTAGCATTTCTCCTTGGTCATTTCCAGTTGTTGTTGTTCCAAAGAAACAAGATTTATCCGAAAAGAAAAAATGGCGAATCGCGATTGATTATAGAAAATTGAATGATAAAACTATTGATGATAAGTATCCACTTCCTCAAATTGATGCTATCCTTGATAAATTAGGAAATAAAAAGTATTTCACTACTCTTGACCTTGCATCTGGATTTCACCAAATTGAATTAGATGAAAATTCTGTTGAAAAAACTGCTTTTACAGTAGATAACGGACATTATGAATTTTTACGTATGCCCTTTGGTTTAAAAAACGCACCAGCGACTTTCCAAAGATTGATGAATGAAGTTTTGAAAGATTATATTGGAAAAATTTGTTATGTTTACATGGATGATGTTGTAATTTTTTCAGAAACAGTCGAGCAACATTTAGCCGATATTCATAATATTTTAGAAACATTTAAAAAGGATAATTTGAAAATTCAGTTGGACAAATGTCACTTTTTTAAAACTGAAATAGAATTTTTAGGTCATATTATTACGCGAGAAGGAATCAAGCCAAATCCTAATAAACTTCGAGCAGTAAAAAGTTTTCCAATTCCTAAAACTCAGAAAGAAATTAAATCTTTTCTTGGTCTAGTTGGATATTACCGGAAATTTATTCCGAACTTTGCCAAAATTACTAAACCATTAACAGTGTGTTTAAAAAAAGACGCGAAAATAAATATTCATGAGCCCAAATACGTTGAAGCTTTCGAAATTTGTAAGAGAAATTTGATAAATCACCCTGTATTAAGATATACGAATTTCAATGAACCTTTTATTCTTACTACAGACGCATCAGGATTTGCGGTAGGTTCTGTATTATCGCAAGGTGATTGTCCGAACGATCTCCCCATTGCTTTCGCTAGTAGAACGCTGAATGAAGCAGAAACTAGATACAGTACGATCGAAAAAGAACTCTTGGCTATCGTTTGGTCGTGTAAACATTTTAGACCCTATCTTTACGGAAGAAAATTTATTATTTATACGGATCATAAACCCCTTATCTGGTTATTTTCATTAAAAGAACCAAATTCTCGACTTATGAGATGGAGAATTAAACTCGAGGAATTTAATTACGAAATTAAATATCGTAAAGGTTCAATGAATAATGCTGACGCACTCAGCAGAATAAATTTAGATTCAACGGAAGATTTTAATTATGAAACTTTTATGAAACTTCATGAAAATAATTATATTCCTAATTCTTTGAATTTAATAGAAAAACAAGGTGACTTATTCCAATCACCTAAGAATTATTCATTCGCACACTGTGTTTCTAAAGACTTGAAGATGAGTCAAGGTATTGCTTTAGATTTCAAGAATAAATATGGTAAAGTTGATGAACTTAAATCCCAAAATAAATCTATCGGTGAAGTAGCATTCCTTAAAGCCGATGAAAGAAATGTTTATTATTTAATTACGAAAGAATCATTTTATGATAAACCGAAATACGAAACTGTATTTAAAACATTATTGAATTTGAGAAAAATATGTGAATTTAATGGAGATAAATATTTAGCTCTCCCGAGAATTGCTTGTGGTTTAGACCAATTAAAATGGTCAATAATTTTAAGTATGATTAAATACATATTTGCGGAATCGAATATGAAAATTCTTATTTACTTTTTATCTGATATACATAATAATCATAATTTTGATTTTAACGCTATTGAAGATGATAACATATCATTATTGAACCATATTTCCGATGACGAATTAGATGAATGTGTTAATTTACTTGTTGACCCAAATAATGAATTACCTGTTCTTGATAATGAAAATTTAAATGAATTGAAAAATGTTATAATTCATAGTGATATTACAATTCACAGTAGTAATGAAAACCCCATATTGGAGATTCCCTATACAGAAAGAAGTTTGAATTCAGCTTCCCTTCAAGTTATATTTAAAACAGCTTCGAATTTCAATGTAACGAAAACCAAACCATTTGGAGAAAAACTCAGATTTCGAGTTTTGATTAATTCGATAGATAATGATTTGTTCAGATTCGTTAAAGAATATATTCAGCCTAAAAAGTCATATACTATCTATTTTGTATCTCAAGAGTTAGAAAAACCATTGATTAAAATATTGCAGGAAAAATTCGATTATAAATCCTTCGATCTGAAAATATCGAAAACCTTTTTAGAAGATGTCGAAGACAAAGAAGAACAAATTCTCAGAATTCAGCAGTACCATGAAACCAAAACGATACATCGCGGTCTCAAAGAAAATTTAATAAGTTTGAAACGGAAATTTTATTGGCCTAATATGAATAAAGATGTACTCAATTTTATTAATGCATGTGAAATATGTCAAAAGAGTAAATATGAGAGAACTCCTATTCAATTAAATTTTAAACCTAACCCTCTTGGTTCGAAACCATTTAGTCATGTTTATTGTGATACAATAAGATTTAATCAAACATATTGTTTAACTATTGTCGATTCGTTCTCCAGATTCGGACAATGTTATCCCCTTCTTCAGAAAACAGGTACTGAAATTTTAGATAAATTATTGGTCTATTTTAGCCATTATGGCATTCCTTCTAAAATCACTTGTGATAACGGATTAGAATTTAAAAATCATGTTATTCAAGATTTTTGTAAAATACATAAAATAGAAATTCACTATATTACTAATTACAATCCGAATTCAAATGCAATCGCGGAAAGATTTCATTCTACGTTGATTGAGCAATTAAGAACCATTGATAGTAAACATTCTACTTTCCAAAATCGATTGGCACAAGCTTTATTAAGTTATAATAATTCATTTCATTCCAGTCTAGATATGACTCCAATGCAAATAATTAAAGCCGATCTTAATTATTCTTTACCTATTGAAAAAACGCATAATGAACAAATTCAAGATTATGTCGGAAATTACGTGAAAAATTTAGGTGAAATTTCAAATGAATTAGAGAAGAAACAACAGAAAAATGTTGAACGTTTGGAAAAATTGAATCAGAAAAGGTCTGCTAAACAGGACCATCCTTTAAATGAAAATCCCACTTATCTGAAAACTCCAATTGTACGTAAACTTGATCCGGTCTACAAAAAGGTAGATGCGCGAGAAATTGACTCTCATCGTATTCGTGATTTAAAAAATAAACACATTTATCATAAGAAAATTTTGAAACAACGAAAAAAATAGTTGAATATTTTGTTTCAGATATGAAGATGCGAATCAATACATTTCTTCTCATTATACTCGAAGTAGTTGCTGAAATAACCCCTTTAAAGATTATACCCTTGGAAAACAATGTACTTCCAATTCTCTTAGGCAAAGCCTATATTACTAAGAAACATATTCAATTAATTTATCATATTGACTTGAACCAAATTGAGAATTTAATTGGCAAATATCAGAAGGAGATTGATAATTTTAAAAATCAACAACTAGGGTTTTCTCAAACTGCACATTATAAATATTTAGAACATTCAAATTCCATAAATGTCAAAACGCTAGAAGAGCTTTTAAATGACAAAATTAGAGAAAAACGAGGTTTGATTAATGTAGGAGGCAAAATATCAAAGATATTATTTGGAACACTTGATTCTGATGATGAAGCACTTTACAAAAGCTATTTTGATAGTATAAACAAGAATGAGGAAACACTCATGAGAAATCAAAAACAGATTGCCACTATTGTTAATGATTTGAAAAATAAGTATATTGATAAATTTAAGCAATTAATGAATAATTTCAAATTACTTCAAATCGTACCGGCATTACAACATGTTGAACAAATGCATCTCATGACTTTTGAACTTAAAGATATAAAAAACGTTCTTGATGAAATTCAAACAGCAGTAAGCTTTGCAAGACTTCACATTTTGCATGAATCTATTTTACCTTATACAAAATTCGCGGAAATAGTTAAAAATGATACTATTATTCCAATGAATCATTTGAAAGATTATTTTCAATTATGCCATACTAAAGTCCTATTCAGAGATAGAACCTTACTTTTTCTTATTTCTATCCCTACGGTCTATGAAGAAAACTATAATCTGTACAAGTTTTACTATTTACCCCAGAGAAATCTTACCCTTCCGTTTACCAATCCTTTCATGCTCACTCGAGATGAAGAATTGAAATGGTCCACGAAGCAGTGCCATCCAGTTGAAGAAGATTATCTATGTGATCAAGATTCTCTAGACAACCCTCCTGAATGTATGAAGAATATTTTGAAAACTCATTTGGAAAATTGCCCCAGAAAAGAATTCTCCGCTACGCCAAATTTGAAGACACTAGAAGATGGAAGCATTTTATCCATCAATAACTTAGAAATTCAAGAGAAGTGCCCTCAACAAACAAAATACCATTTCACTCCGCCGATGGCGATAATCCAATCAAAATGTATTATCAGCAACTATCAGAAAGAAATCTACCCCATTCAAATAAGGAATGAAGAAAAATATGTCAGCCTACCCAAACACTTTTCAACGTTGGACAACCGATCCACATCCAAAGGAGAAGAAGACTTCGAAGATGAAGAAACTCCAAAATTCTACTAGAAGAACTTCAAGAATGGAAATGGAATCCACCATTATCCACATTTATAATTGTTCTAATTGTTTTGATAATTTTTATAGTATTTTGTACAATTTTAAGAATGTTTCAGCTTAAAGCTACACCTCAATTAGGTGATACCTTTATCCAAAGGGGGGAGGAATTACATAGCCGCACCCCATATTGATAGGATGAACCTCCTTATCTTCTCCATAAGGTCCACATATAATTATAGATTTTGAGTCGAAAACGATGTTTTTAAAAACAATTTATTTATGGAATACAACTATCGTGAAAGACAACTTTACACTTATGAATTAAGACTGTATCTTACAAGAGCAAAGCTAATACTTAGAGAGCAATTCTAATTCTTAGGAGAGCAATTCTAATTCTTAGGAGAGCAATTCTAATTCTTAGTGGATAACAAGGATGAAGCCGTTTATAAAGGAACAGCTTATCTCCAATGAGACTCATCATCGCAGGTGTTCGATGCTGACTCAGCAATCTGCAACATGGTCATATGTGGACCTTATGGAGAAGATAAGGAGGTTCATCCTATCAATATGGGGTGCGGCTATGTAATTCCTCCCCCCTTTGGATAAAGGTATCACCTAATTGAGGTGTAGCTTTAAGCTGAAACATTCTTAAAATTGTACAAAATACTATAAAAATTATCAAAACAATTAGAACAATTATAAATGTGGATAATGGTGGATTCCATTTCCATTCTTGAAGTTCTTCTAGTAGAATATTTGGAGTTTCTTCATCTTCGAAGTCTTCTTCTCCTTTGGATGTGGATCGGTTGTCCAACGTTGAAAAGTGTTTGGGTAGAATGACATATTTTTCTTCATTCCTTATTTGAATGGGGTAAATTTCTTTCTGATAGTTGCTGATAATGCATTTTGATTGGATTATCGCCATCGGCGGAGTAAAATGGTATTTTGTTTGTTGAGGGCACTTCTCTTGAATTTCTAAGTTATTGATGGATAAAATGCTTCCATCTTCTAGTGTCTTCAAATTTGGCGTAGAGGAGATTCTTTTCTGGGGCAATTTTCCAAATGAGTTTTCAAAATATTCTTCATACATTCAGGAGGGTTGTCTAGAGAATCTTGATCACATAGATAATCTTCTTCAACTGGATGGCACTGCTTCGTGGACCATTTCAATTCTTCATCTCGAGTGAGCATGAAAGGATTGGTAAACGGAAGGGTAAGATTTCTCTGGGGCAAATAGTAAAACTTGTACAGATTATAGTTTTCTTCATAGACCGTAGGGATAGAAATAAGAAAAAGTAATGTTCTATCTCTGAATAGGACTTTAGTATGGCATAATTGAAAATAATCTTTCAGGTGATTCATTGGAATAATAGTATCATTTTTAACTATTTCCGCGAATTTCGTATAAGGTAAAATAGATTCATGCAAAATGTGAAGTCTTGCAAAGCTTACTGCTGTTTGAATTTCATCAAGAACGTTTTTTATATCTTTAAGTTCAAAAGTCATGAGATGCATTTGTTCAACATGTTGTAATGCCGGTACGATTTGAAGTAATTTGAAATTATTCATTAATTGCTTAAATTTATCAATATACTTATTTTTCAAATCATTAACAATAGTGGCAATCTGTTTTTGATTTCTCATGAGTGTTTCCTCATTTTTGTTTATACTATCAAAATAGCTTTTGTAAAGTGCTTCATCATCAGAATCAAGTGTTCCAAATAATATCTTCGATATTTTGCCTCCTACATTAATCAAACCTCGTTTTTCTCTAATTTTGTCATTTAAAAGCTCTTCTAGCGTTTTGACATTTATGGAATTTGAATGTTCTAAATATTTATAATGTGCAGTTTGAGAAAACCCTAGTTGTTGATTTTTAAAATTATCAATCTCCTTCTGATATTTGCCAATTAGATTCTCAATTTGATTCAAGTCAATATGATAAATTAATTGAATATGCTTTTTAGTTATATAGGCTTTGCCTAAGAGAATTGGAAGTACATTGTTTTCCAAGGGTATAATTTTTAAGGGGATTATTTCAGCAACTACTTCGAGTATAATGAGAAGAAATGTATTGATTCGCATCTTCATATCTGAAACAAAATATTCAACTATTTTTTTCGTTGTTTCAAAATTTTCTTATGATAAATGTGTTTATTTTTTAAATCACGAATACGATGAGAGTCAATCTCTCGCGCATCTACCTTTTTGTAGACCGGATCAAGTTTACGTACAATTGGAGTTTTCAGATAAGTTGGATTTTCATTTGAAGGATGGTCCTGTTTAGCAGACCTTTTCTGATTCAATTTTTCCAAACGTTCAACATTTTTCTGTTGTTTCTTCTCTAATTCATTTGAAATTTCACCTAAATTTTTCACGTAATTTCCGACATAATCTTGAATTTGTTCATTATGCGTTTTTTCAATAGGTAAAGAATAATTAAGATCGGCTTTAATTATTTGCATTGGAGTCATATCTAGACTGGAATGAAATGAATTATTATAACTTAATAAAGCTTGTGCCAATCGATTTTGGAAAGTAGAATTTTTACTATCAATGGTTCTTAATTGCTCAATCAACGTAGAGTGAAATCTTTCCGCGATTGCATTTGAATTCGGATTGTAATTAGTAATATAGTGAATTTCTATTTTATGTATTTTACAAAAATCTTGAATAACATGATTTTTAAATTCTAATCCGTTATCACAAGTGATTTTAGAAGGAATGCCATAATGGCTAAAATAGACCAATAATTTATCTAAAATTTCAGTACCTGTTTTCTGAAGAAGGGGATAACATTGTCCGAATCTGGAGAACGAATCGACAATAGTTAAACAATATGTTTGATTAAATCTTATTGTATCACAATAAACATGACTGAAGGGTTTCGAACCAAGAGGGTTAGGTTTAAAATTTAATTGAATAGGAGTTCTCTCATATTTACTCTTTTGACATATTTCACATGCATTAATAAAATTGAGTACATCTTTATTCATATTAGGCCAATAAAATTTCCGTTTTAAACTTATTAAATTTTCTTTAAGACCGCGATGTATCGTTTTGGTTTCATGGTACTGCTGAATTCTGAGAATTTGTTCTTCTTTGTCTTCGACATCTTCTAAAAAGGTTTTCGATATTTTCAGATCAAAGGATTTATAATCGAATTTGTCCTGCAATATTTTAATCAATGGTTTCTCTAACTCTTGAGATACAAAATAGAAAGTATATGACTTTTTAGGCTGAATATATTCTTTAACGAATCTGAACAAATCATTATCTATCGAATTAATCAAAACTCGAAATCTGAGTTTTTCTCCAAATGGTTTGGTTTTCGTTACATTGAATTTCGAAGCTGTTTTAAATATAACTTGAAGGGAAGCTGAATTCAAACTTCTTTCTGTATAGGGAATCTCCAATATGGGGTTTTCATTACTACTGTGAATTGTAATATCACTATGAATTATAACATTTTTCAATTCATTTAAATTGTCATTATCAAGAACAGGTAATTCATTATTTGGGTCAACAAGTAAATTAACACATTCATCTAATTCGTCATCGGAAATATGGTTCAATAATGATATGTTATCATCTTCAATAGCGTTAAAATCAAAATTATGATTATTATGTGTATCAGATAAAAAGTAAATGAGAATTTTCATATTCGATTCCGCGAATATGTATTTAATCATACTTAAAATTATTGACCATTTTAATTGGTCTAACCCACAAGCAATTCTCGGGAGAGCTAAATATTTATCTCCATTAAATTCACATATTTTTCTTAAATTCAATAATGTTTTAAATACCGTTTCGTATTTCGGTTTATCATAAAATGATTCTTTCGTAATTAAATAATAAACATTTCTTTCATCGGCTTTAAGGAATGCTACTTCACCGATAGATTTATTTTGGGATTTGAGTTCATTAACTTTACCATATTTATTCTTGAAATCTAAAGCAATACCTTGACTCATCTTCAAGTCTTTAGAAACACAGTGTGCGAATGAATAATTCTTAGGTGCTCTGAATAAGTCACCTTGTTTTTCTATTAAATTCAAAGAATTAGGAATATAATTATTTTCATGAAGTTTCATAAAAGTTTCATAATTCAAATCTTCCGTTGAATCTAAATTTATTCTGCTGAGTGCATCAGCATTATTCATTGAACCTTTACGATATTTAATTTCGTAATTAAATTCCTCGAGTTTAATTCTCCATCTCATAAGTCGAGAATTTGGTTCTTTTAATGAAAATAACCAGATAAGGGGTTTATGATCCGTATAAATAATAAATTTTCTTCCGTAAAGATAGGGTCTAAAATGTTTACACGACCAAACGATAGCCAAGAGTTCTTTTTCGATCGTACTGTATCTAGTTTCTGCTTCATTCAGCGTTCTACTAGCGAAAGCAATGGGAAGATCGTTCGGACAATCACCTTGCGATAATACAGAACCTACCGCAAATCCTGATGCGTCTGTAGTAAGAATAAAAGGTTCATTGAAATTCGGATATCTTAATACAGGGTGATTTATCAAATTTCTTTTACAAATTTCGAAAGCTTCAACGTATTTGGGATCATGAATATTAATTTTCGCGTCTTTTTTTAAACACACAGTTAATGGTTTAGTAATTTTGGCAAAGTTCGGAATAAATTTCCGGTAATATCCAACTAGACCAAGAAAAGATTTAATTTCTTTCTGAGTTTTAGGAATTGGAAAACTTTTTACTGCTCGAAGTTTATTAGGATTTGGCTTGATTCCTTCTCGCGTAATAATATGACCTAAAAATTCTATCTCAGTTTTAAAAAAGTGACATTTGTCCAACTGAATTTTCAAATTATCCTTTTTAAATGTTTCTAAAATATTATGAATATCGGCTAAATGTTGCTCGACTGTTTCTGAAAAAATTACAACATCATCCATGTAAACATAACAAATTTTTCCAATATAATCTTTCAAAACTTCATTCATTAGTCTTTGGAAAGTCGCTGGTGCGTTTTTTAAACCAAAGGGCATACGTAAAAATTCATAATGTCCGTTATCTACTGTAAAAGCAGTTTTTTCAACAGAATTTTCATCTAATTCAATTTGGTGAAATCCAGATGCAAGGTCAAGAGTAGTGAAATACTTTTTATTTCCTAATTTATCAAGGATAGCATCAATTTGAGGAAGTGGATACTTATCATCAATAGTTTTATCATTTAATTTTCTATAATCAATCGCGATTCGCCATTTCTTCTTTTCGGATAGATCTTGTTTCTTTGGGACAACAACAACTGGAAATGACCAAGGAGAAATACTAGGTCTAATTATTTTCTTTTCAAGCATATCTTGAACTTGTCTTTTAACTTCTTCCTGATGTATTTCTGGATATCGATATATCTTACAATGAACAGGATTTTCATCATTAGTACGAATTTTATGTTTAATTTTATTAGAAAAGTTTAATGGTTGACCCGGTAATTGTAAAGCATCTTCGTTTGTTATTAGAATTTTCATTAATTGATTACTTATTTTGGGTTCCAAATGACCTAATTCGACAGGTATAACCGTATTTTTCTGACAGACTTGTTGAAAATTAAAAGGGATTCTACAATATTCATTAAAAATTACTTGGTTTTTAAAGTCCAAGGATAAACAATATTTATTCAGGAAATCTGCTCCTATTAATCCGTCATAATTTTTGTGGAATTTGTAAAGAATAAATGGGTGAAAATCATCAATATTAAATTCAGAAAATAAAGGTATCAATACTTTCTCATTAGAAGTTTCTTGTTTCATACACGCAGTTAATGTCGTGGATTCATTGAAAATATTCTTTTGAAAATTATTATAAGCAAATTTGGGATCTATCAGACATACTGAACATCCACTGTCTATTAAAAGTTTACATTTAGGATTTTGAAATTCGATAAAAGGTAATTGATTGGTATTATCAAGGGTAGAATTTAAGTCAATTTTTCTTTTGAGGCGTTTCCTCGAAAATTTCTCTGAGTGTCGTAACTCGTACTTGCTTTGGAAGTTGAAGGTTGCTCTAAATGAGTTAATTCTTCAAAAGTAAAATGAGGACTTTGATTATTATCGTAAAATTTTCTCTGCGGATTAGGATTAAATTGAGTTGAATAATTATTTCGCTTTTGAGGATAATTTCTAGTTTGAATAGACATTTTCTCTGGAGGATTATAATTTCTATAATTCGGATTTGGTTTAAAAACATTTGTATTTTGATTATGAGACGGACCTGGTCTCTCAAATACTTCACGATATGTAGGGTAATGCGGTTTAACATGCCTTTGTTGAAATTGAATCGGTTGCGAAGGGAAATGTTGACTTGACTGAAATCTTTGATTATAATTGTTATTTCGTTGCACGGGTTGATAATTAAAATGATTCGAATTATTTCTGTGCGTAGGCTGAATTGATACATTGTTCTTAAAGAAAGGTTGATGTGAATTTTTATTTCGACGACTCCTATCTAATAAGTCGTACTGTGCCATATTACTGATATAATCTTTCACGGCGTTGACAGTTTCGTCGAATGAAAGACCATTATTTGTAATCAAATAAGTACGCAATTCTACAGGGGCATTTGAAATTAATACAGTTTTACAAATCTTGAGAATATTTGTTTTATAAAGTTGCTTTTCTGGATCAGGCATTAGATCAGCGTCGATTCTATAGTTTATTCGTATTTTCATAGAAATGATTTTTTCAATAAATGAAAGCAAATCTTCATTAGGTCTTTTTGTTGAAAATTGTAAATTATGGATCAGAACATCTAAGTTGATCTGATCGCCAAATTTATTGTAAAGGAAATTCTTCAATATTTCCCAATTGTCAGGAATATCAGAAGTCGAAACTTCAGCTAGGGCTCTATCTACTAGCTTAGATTTTACAACAGCGTAGCAATAATTTTTAATTATTTGTTGTTCATTTGCGAACATTAAAAGGTAGTTTTCTGCACTTTTGATAAATGAATGTAATTCATTTTCAATGCCGGAAAAGCGGGGTAAAAGCATCCCAAACTTTTCAGCGATAGATAAATCAATTCTTTCGTTTGCCATTATTGTTTCTGATTGACTGGGCCTTTTGCCTCTTTTATTACGAAAGTGTTTAATAGAAGTAATCTTAAAAATTGAGTATACAATATAAGTAAATACTCTTAAATTCGGTTTTTTAATTAAGGGAAACCTAGAAAAAACTTTATGTCGGTTTTTAAGAAAGAAAAACCTAGAGAAAACTTTGAAATCGGTTTTATGAAGAAACCTAGGAAAAACTTATACAGATTTACACTATTTTTTAACCAGAATAAAGGAAACTGGGAAGAACTAGGAAATGCTCACCGAAAGTGTATCCACTGAAGTCGTCACGGGGCGCTACTCAGGTGATCGGGCTTCTCGTCTTCGTCTCGTTGTTCGATTATGCTCAACAGTTGAAACTGAAAGTGGCTGGACTCTCTGGATGGACCTCTTCTTTTCTTCAGGGGCTCACACGCAGAATTCTAGCACTTGCACAATCCCAGACCTCGTCGCCAATTATAGATTTTGAGTCGAAAACGATGTTTTTAAAAACAATTTATTTATGGAATACAACTATCGTGAAAGACAACTTTACACTTATGAATTAAGACTGTATCTTACAAGAGCAAAGCTAATACTTAGAGAGCAATTCTAATTCTTAGGAGAGCAATTCTAATTCTTAGGAGAGCAATTCTAATTCTTAGTGGATAACAAGGATGAAGCCGTTTATAAAGGAACAGCTTATCTCCAATGAGACTCATCATCGCAGGTGTTCGATGCTGACTCAGCAATCTGCAACATGGTCATATGTGGACCTTATGGAGAAGATAAGGAGGTTCATCCTATCAATATGGGGTGCGGCTATGTAATTATATGACCATGTTGCAGATTGCTAAGTCAGCATCGAACACCTGCGATGCTGAGTCTCATTGGAGATAAGCCGTTCCTTTATAAACGGCTTCATCCTTGTTATCCATTAAGAATTAGAATTGCTCTCCTAAGAATTAGAATTGCTCTCCTAAGAATTAGAATTGCTCTCTAAGTATTAGCTTTGCTCTTGTAAGATACAGTCTTAATTCATAAGTGAAAAGTTGTCTTTCACGATAGTTGTATTCCATAAATAAATTGTTTTTAAAAACATCGTTTTCGACTCAAAATCTATAATTATATATATAACTATATGGGATAAGGGTATTATCGACTCATTTAAGCAAACTGCAAACTCGTGTTACTCTTTTTTCTCAGCCAAGCTTTCGCAATCAGTTTATTGCTTCATCAGGGCTTCTACAATATAAAAAGTGTCACAAAAGCAACTTAGAATGGCATAAAACATAAAAATGTCTGAATTTGATACACTAGAACATTTCAAATTTTAAATTATTGTAAATTCAATTCTAATTTTTATTGATGTTTTAATGTTCTGTAGTAGCTGTTCATGGTTTCACTTCAATCTCAACTTTGGTAAGAAGATTGTTTTATGCCATTCTAAGTTGCTTTTGTGACACTTTTTATATTGTAGAAGCCCTGATGAAGCAATAAACTGATTGCGAAAGCTTGGCTGAGAAAAAAGAGTAACACGAGTTTGCTTAAATGAGTCGATAATACCCTTATCCCATATAGTTAATTGTACTACGATTCTGATTATTCTTCTATATATATATATATATATATATATATATATATATATATATATATATATATATATATATATATATATTGCAATTCAAGTCAATATCCCTAACTCATGTGGAGCAGTTTAATTGCTTGGAAAGTACCCTCTGTTACTTCCTTTCATGAAGTCGTTAAATTAAACATTCAGCCACATGAACTATGATCCTGTCGACTAATCAGTCGATATTTCATACATGTCAACGTGCGAGTCGTCAACTTTCATTCGTAAAACAGAAACAATATATGATTTCACATGAGGCCTCCTTTCCTCGACGACATTCTCACTGTCGTCGTCGACAAAAATAGTAAAACCGCAGACATTCACTAATAATTCTGAATGTCAGAAGTTAACTGCTCCATCGCTAATTAATTGTGTGTATTAAGTTAGACTGTTATAATGAAAGAGAGATGATTTGTGGCTATGGTTTCATAGCCATAATGAATTGTCGATATGCCTCAAGTGAAATGATGTAGACATTGAGTTGAGGTTTTCAAATAGGAATGATTAAATTTATAATTTTTATAATGGCAATACTGTGTATTATTTTTGACTATTCTTTTCGTCATTTGGGTTCCGTAGGTTATGCCATTTAATCATGTAGAGATACACGCTTCAACAACGTTTAGAAGTTGTTAATTTGATTTATCAAAATCAATACTCATTTTTGAATACTTTTATTTCATTAAAAAAACTCCGAACCTCACGAAAATACCCAAAAACCACCTTTTTTTTTCATCACCCTCTATTTCAAGATTAACTTCGTTGATGTCGGAGTTTTCTTTCACTACTGTACTGGATATAGAAATATCAATACGGCTGAGAGTTTTTATCCACTTCCTATGATCAGATTTTCTTCGAGTTATATGAAAATTATTTAATTGTGTTATTCTATTCTTATTCCAGCATTAAAAAATCTGGTCATAGGAAGTGGATAAAAACTCTCAGTCGTACTGATATTTTTATATCAAGTTCAGTGGTGAAAGAAAACTAAGCCTCAACGGAGTTAATTTTGAAATAGAGGGTGATGAAAAAAATGTGGTTTTTGGGTATTTTCGTGAGGTTCACAGTTTATTTCATGACTGAATCACCCTGTACTCTCTGAAGTCCATGATGATATGTTCTAACAAAATCAAACAAACACCTTAAACAGACCCAAAAATACAGAGTTTCCACTTCCTTCATTGTGAATAGTTTCTATATTAATGGATCACCCAGTATGAATTCTGGGTATTTCAGGTTCTTTCGATGTAACAACAACATATCTGGTGAAATAGTTCATTTTGCGAACGTTCTACCTCTGGAACTGACATATTTTATACTTTCAAAATCGGGCATGCATTTAATTATGAAAAACCCTGTATTCGTAATTATTTTCGGTCATATTCCTCTATATGGTAGCTTCATGGGGATGGAGGGAAATGTTTCTTGAGGAAAATTGAAGATCATTTTATTCTGTTTCGAGATACGCGCATAGTAAAAGTGGGATACTCTCAAATTCAACGCCCTGTATCTCAAAACTAATCATAGGATTGAGTTGGGGCAATGGGCACTTTTGATCAGTAGGTCGAGTACCACATTTCACCAAAATATTAGAACATTTGATAAGGAAAGTGCGGGATCCTTTCAATATTGTATACAGGGTCTTTCACGAGGAACCTGACCCATATTTATACGGGAAACTACTGAACGTATTTTCATGAAATTCAGCACTTATAAGTATTTCACGATGCTGATGAAATCTAAAATATTTTCAAGGCATGAGCACCTCCGGTTTTTCCGGAAATGACGTCAACTTCCGTTTTCCAAATGATATCTATCATTAAAAAAAAAGAATGTAAAACATGGTAAGTTTTTGCATATGGTTCATAAGGAATTATTTATTTATCACTGGGCAGAAAACCGATGGCCGATTAGTTGAAATAAAGAAGTTTCCGATACAAATTCGTATCCAAATTCGCCATCTATTTAGGAACAACCTGTAACTTTTTTCTCTTGCATATTAGGGTAGTAAAATCTAAAACATGGTTTAAGTAACAGTTCCTGAAAATTTCATCTTTTTGGCGTGAAGGGAAAAGAAATAGCTGAAAATTCAAGACGAAAAACAGTTTTTTGTGAATAACTCAGAAAATATCTACTTTAGGGCAAGGGTGTGATGCATACACTCACATTATTCTTTAACGTAGATTCAATATCTGCCATAAAAAATGGGGTTCTAATTTGAAAAAATTGATTTTTCACGATTTTGTCATCCCTAACTTTGAAAGCGATTTTTTCACCCCCTGTATCATGAATCGCGATTTCGATTTTCAAAGTGGATACATCAATTTTACATCTTGAAAAATCCCAAAAATGAAAATTTTCCATCCAAAAACCTCGAAGTTATTCTTGTTTCAGCGGAGCTCTATTTTCGATTTTTTGTTCGAATTTTCCCGCTCAGAGAGAATTTTCCAACCAAAACTGAAAAATGTTACATCAAAATAACTTGAAATTTTCTAAGGAATCTATTTCTGCAATAAAAAAATGGTGTTCTAATTTGAAAAACGGAAGTTGACGTCATTTCCGGAAAAACCGGAGGTGCTCATGCCTTGAAAATATTTTAGATTTCATCAGCATCGTGAAATACTTATAAGTGCTGAATTTCATGAAAATACGTTCAGTAGTTTCCCGTATAAATATGGGTGAGGTTCCTCGTGAAAGACCCTGTATACAGTTTATTCAAATAATGAACTTGTTGATATGCTTTCAATTTAAGGTGAATCGAAACAGAATGCCAGTTCGGCGTTCAAGTTGTGCAGAACAAGATTTCCGCTAAGAAATCACCCAACTTCGCGGATGTTCATAAACCTGGTGCAGGGATATAGAGATATGATGAATAGAGATGCGGGCCACAGTGGTATTAAGGTATTGATGTCCAAAATTTTTTATAAATTTTTTAAATTGAACATTTCACATGAGAAATTTTCGGTAAAATGACTCCTATTACATGAAAATGAAGAATTTGTTTTCAATCAGTTCGAAGATTCATGCCTCCTTCAATATTCTTTAACATCAAAATTAGATCCTTATTAAGCGTCTCATTCAGAACTTTCCTGACAATCAAATCCTGTTAAATCTCATTCTCGAAATGAGAAGAAAGGTTCCTTGATTTTCACATTCAGAAGGTCAACCAAAGGAGTGTTCGCATTGAAGAAACCATGCACATATCTGTCGATGACAGGCGGATGGAGATGTGTTTGATTCATTATCTATTGAAATTTATTTTTCGTCTGAACTTTTCTCAAGGTGCGAAAGTCGAGGTTGAGCTTCATCTGAGGGAACATTCTTAATTATATTTCTCGACAGTGAACCGCAATTATGTTCGTATCGGGTTATTGTTGCTTAGAAACGATACTGTCATTATGTCAAGGATATATTTGGTCATAATAAACACGACTGTTTGGTTCCCACTTCTTTTCAAACTTATACAGGGCGATTCTCCTGATTCATCAGAAATAAATGCTCATTAAACTTCAAGGTAAGTTCTTTGACATTAAAATCGCAAAAAGTGAACGGAACTACTGAACACCCTGTATTATATTTTGGAATACCACTGATGATCCCTGATAGTCTAACTCTTTGAAGAACATTTTCATCATCACATTTGAAAATTTATTGATAAATCGAATAAATACAAGGCAACGAATAGAAGTTGAATAAGTCCGGAATTTCAAGAAAAATTCAAAAATGCGATAGTATACAGGGTGTGTCAACGCATTGAGATATTTCAGAGAAAAGATCAAACTCATAATTTTCCAATTATTCAGTCAGGAATGCCAATTTTGACAGAAATGAAGTCATCACGATAAATGGACAATGGTAGGTACGGGTGTGGGTCTTTGACATATAAATCGTTGATCTGGAAATATGTAAATAGAGGAAAAAAGTAAAAGTGAACAATAGCGTTCTCTGTGACGCAATTGGAGAGCAGCGAATGGAACGATAACCATAATAGTCCGGTGTTTTCAGTTATGAATAGGTTGGGGGGAAGCCTCCAATGAAAATTGGACCGTTGTCTGAGTGGATATTGAATAATGTTTGGTAACAGTACGGAATTTTTTAAACGTTTTGGACGTTTGCTTGAAATTTTTCTGAAGTTCACCTGTATGATATACCTTGAAATTCAGTTCTTAAAAATTCAAAGAATAAAATGACCGAGATGGAATTGTCTTATCCTATTCTCCTATCAGTGCAATGAATGTTTTAAAAAAATTAAGGGTTTTTCAATATGAAGTGTTGTTTTGAATAGCCCGCTATTTCGGTAGATGTCGTTTTTGAAGTTGTCATTTTTCGACATTTGACAAGTACAAACTATGCCATTATTAAGGCGAAGTATCACCTTTTGAATCGTGGAAAATCTCTATTCAAAAAGTGGTCTCTTTATTTCACGAGTAAGTACCCTAATTTACGACGTAGAGACTTGATTTTTTTTTTCAAATTGAAGTTGAAAAACGTTCCGAGGGCAAATTGTTTAATTTTTTTCGATTCAATTAGTTTTTCAATTAAAAAAAAAACCAGGTTGAAATTCAGCGTTTTGGAAACTACACTTAATGATTCTTTTTCGACGGTTATTCATAATTTTTTGGAAAAAATCGCAACTATTTGCTCTCGGCAATTTAATCTTCTATAAACTACAAAAATTTTCAGGATGATTAGTTTAAAAATATACAAAGCTTGTATTCACTAAAAACGAAAAATATATTCAATAACCCAAATATTGCAGAGATCTAACGATTACCATGGTTTTTTCAATTGAAAAACTAATTGAATCGAAAAAAAGAAAACTATTTGCCCTCGGGACGTTCTTCAGCTTCAATTTAAAAAAAATCAAGTCTCTACGTCGTAAATTAGGGTTGTTACTCGTGAAATAAAGAGACCACTTTTTGAATGGAGATTTACCACGATTCAAAAGGTGATACTTCCCCTTTAAGAATGGAACGAACCACGCTTCAACAAGGCATTGAAATTATTAAAATTCTCTATGAAAATGTTGAAAATTCGGCAGAGACGGTTGGTAAAACTCGAACATTTTTGGGTCGTCGTGAAGCACCTTGTAGAAACGCAATACAGAAATTGTAGGAGAAATTTGAACTGCTGGGACAAGTAAGTGATGTGAAAAATAAACCCCGTGCACGTCGCTCAAGAATATTACTGCTATGGGCGAAAGTGTTGAAGAAAGCCAAGATTTGTCCATTCCTCGTCGTTCTTTGGAATTAGGCATTCCACAAACGTCATTATACCGTATTTTGCATAAAGATTTGGGTCTTAAGGCTTATAAAGTTCAGTTAGCACAAGAACTCAAGCCGGCCTATCATCAACAACATCGAGTCTTTGCTTCTTGGGTCCTTGAAATGCATGAAAATGATCCGGAATTTTATCGAAAAATCAACTAAGGTGATAAGGCCCATTTCCACCTCGGTGGCTTCGTCAACAACCAAAATTGTCGCATCTGGGGCTCAAAAACCCAAGAGTTATTTATTATTCAAAAGAACATGACTCCTCGACATGAATGATATAAAATAAATACTAACAACATAGTCAGATATGAAAAGATCCAAGAAAATTCCTGGAATTCACCGTCAAAACTGGTGACAACCGCAGGAATCTATGGAGACCACAACAGTACACCAAGCGTGAAACCTCGATAGTTTCAACGTGAAAAAATGATTTCTTTACGAAAATGATATGTTATGAATAAACAGCAATCATACTCAGATACGTATCTGAAAGAAATTCCCTATAATTCACCGTCAAAACTGGCAAAATAGCAGAAATACCTGGAGACCCCAACAGTACACCAAGCGCGAAACCTGATTCGAATATATTCGATGCTAACATTAATGGATAAATAATCATTATTTCCAACCAACGCCGAATAAAAACTAATTATCAGATAAAAAATTAATAAAACATCCTGTTTACACCAATTTGACGTTGAATTATGTAATGAATTGAGCGAAATGAGAAATGGTATACATTGAAGATATTCCGCTATTGTTTTTTAAAGGTCTCACCTCGAGGTGTTGGAGAAAGCGCTCGAAAAAATTGCGAAGCATGATTATTAGTGATTTATTGAAGAAGAGTAATGATGGTCAGATTTAACAGGTATTATCATCGAGCAATTCTTAGTGATATACAGATTAGAAAAAATTAATTGGTCTGGAAAGTATGTGGGTGAAAGTTTCGAACATTTCATCACGTGTTACATCTACAACGGACTCAGTTATTCTACGAAGATTTTTACCGAAATATATACAGGGTTGTCCATCAGCTGACAGCCAAAGCTTAAATTCAAACAACTTAGATTGAGCACTAGTCAACTCACTCTCATTTACTTATGTTATACGATTTCGTCTATTTGAGAGAAATATTACAACATTTGGTAGCCTGCTACCTTCTCCAGAACATTCCAACTGATTGAAAAAGAACCAAGCCAGAAATAATAATCAATTCGCTACCATACTGTCAAAACCACAGCATATCTGCTCATTAAAGAAACAGGTCCATTGGCGAAAAAGTAACGACTTCCTCAAGCACATAAACTACACAGTCAATCGTATATACAGGTTCAAAAGAAGGAATCGTGAAAGTTACGCTTGTTACTTGTAGTGTACTTATTCAAGCACAGTGTTCAATGTGAAAAGAACCAGCAACTGTCAGTTGAATATTATTGCTATGGGAGAAAACCCGATCTGCCGAGAACAAACATCGTAGTTGAATTAAACTTCCTTCGTTTTATGTAACTGAGACTAGATTTTGTGTAGAAATTGGTTCGAATTCGATATTTTCACTAGCGAACTTTGCTGCGATAACAAGTCTGGATATCGCATTTTAGAATAAATTAGTGCTTTTTGTCTATCTAATTAACTCAAAATACTTTCGATTTATCTCAGGTTTTATGACATTAAGAGTAACTTTCACAATATTCTAGTTCAAGCCTTGCAGGCTTTCCAAAGATGGAACCGAAAAGATCTGAAGTAATGTGAGAAACATTGGGCCTCACATACACAACTGAATACAGGTTGTTTTTCAATTTATATATATTTTTTAACAGAGAGTAGGGCTCATCAAACTCAACCATTTCACTTAAGCCCCCTAATAAAACTTTTAAGAGGACGAAGTTGAAATAGTATATTCTAAAACTAGTTGCAGAATGAGCTCCTATTCCAATACGAATGCGAAATTCGAAAACGAGCGACGAAGGAGCGTATTGAAATTGCATTCTGCAACGAGTATAAGACGATATTTTCTCTATTTCATTCAAATTTTGTGAAATTCAATGAAAAAATTCAAATTATAGGTCCTAGTGACTTTCATGTTGTATCTTGGCAGTTGGTGTGAATGTTAGGAAATACGAAAATTGACATTTCCAAATTGACGTCTGCTGAAATTTTAAAGGATCGGAAGTCATTGCTGACAATCACAAAACGAAAAATGTAACTGAAAACGATGCTGTCATGAATTCAATAGCACTGTTTTTAGTACTGTAATGAACTCATTACGATACTGAAATAGAGAAAAATCTTAAATGAATAGAATTGTTCGAGAAAGAAATAGAATTAACTACTCATTGTCAAAAGTCTTGCCCCCTAGGTTTGTCAAGAAATAAACAATATTTCTCCTGGAACTATCATAGTTTCTTTGTTTGTTATCTTTGCTTTATGCAGTATGAGACTGAAAAAATGTAAATTTATCTATTATTTATCTTTGATTAATAATAGTTTTTCCACAAACTGAATCCAAATGACCACGAAATAGGAGGATATATTGAGAAATTCTTAGCCTACTATACAGGATGTCCCAGAAGTTCCGCACTTCCTTGAGGGGATCGAAAGTGAAAAATATTATCCATGTTTGAAATTTTTTGATAACGTAGTTCATTAGTTATTAATTAATGAAAGTGACCAATCAGGAGCGCGCTACAGAAGAATGAGTAAGCAGTGGGGACGCCAAAGTGAGACGCCAGTCTCGGTTTACTGCGTGAAAAGCCGGCAGCAGCTCTGGCGTCTCACTCTCGCGCCCTCAACTGCTTACTGGTTCTTCCGTAGCGCGCTCCTGATTGGTCACTTTCATTAATTAATTACTGATTAACTACTTCATCAAAAAATTTCAAACATGGAATATTTTTCACTTTCGATCCCCTCAAGGAAGTGCGGGACTTCTGGGACACCCTGTAGAACCACACAAAATTTCAATGTCAAAATATTTTATTACTCAACATATTCACCACTCAATTGAATAGGTACATTTATTAGAGCGAACCTGCAACGTCTCTAGACCTTTCAAAAAAAATGTTTTTCTTGCTCTGCAAAGCAGTCCTCAACAGCTTCTATTACCTCCTCGTTGGAAGAAAATTTACGACCTTTTAAGCTTTTTTTCAGTTGAGGAAAGAGATGATAGCCGGACGGAGCCAAGTCTGGTGAATAAGGGGGGTGTTCTAGTAATTATAAGCCTAAATCACGATTGTTTCGCATGACAACATGAGATTTGTGTACTGGGGCGTTGTCCTGTAAAAACAAAATACCTTTGGATATAGCTTTCCGCGTCTTTTCTCTTTAATTTTTTCCCGTAGAGTGGTCAGTAATGTCGAATAGTAATCTCCAGTTATTGTTCTACTCTTATCCAAAAAATCAATCATGATGGCAATCCCAAAAAAACTGAAGCAAGAACTTTTTCAGCAGATTTTTGGACATGAAACTTCTTAGGACTTGGAGAACCAGAGTGTCGCCATTCCATCGATTGTTGCTTTGTTTCTGGATCGTAGAAATGTACCCAGTTTCATCCATAGTAACAATTCGGTTTAAGAAGACTATATCGTTTTCAAATCGAGCACAGATCGAACGCGATGCTTCTACCCTTGCACGCTTTTGGTCAACATTCAAGCATTTGGGGATATATTTTGCAGAAATGTTTCTCATGTCCAAATTGACGTGAACTTTATGATGAAAGCGTTCATATGAAATCTTCAGTGCTTCAGATATCCGTTTTAGCACAATTTGACGGTCTGATAAAATCATGTCATGAACTGCATCGATATTTTCGGGGACTGACACAGAAACTGGCCTTCCCGATCGGTCATCATCTTCAATGGAAAATTTACCCCTTTTGAAGCATGCGCAGTTCAATTTTTCACGGTCGCATACGAAGGACATTGATCACCAAGGGTATTAAGCATATCTTCGAAAATCTGCTTACCTCTCAACCCTTTTAAATACAGGTACTTGATGATGGCACGATACTCCAAATTTTCGATTTTTACAATTTCGGTGGACATCTTTTTCTTTATTTATTGCGTAACTCTGGTTTTTATTTTTTTGACGTCGAACTCTACACTGACACTTCTTATAAGTTATTGTTCGTTGATATGGTATCGCGATATTTTGTTCATGCGTGGAACTGGTCTAAGCACTAGATATCAATACATCCTCGTAACAGGATACGAGCTGTTATCCACCCTATTGATTTATTGACCCTACCCTGGAACACACTGTAAAATAAGACTTTCACAAATCAAAATATAAACAAGTGTTTCTCTGGTTTTACACCAATTTTATTTGAATTGTTTTTTGTTCTATTCAAATTTACATCACGAGAGCTATCGATTGAAGTTTCACACCTATAGTCATCAATTTGACACGCATATCAATTTCACAATTTAATTAACAATTAGAAAAACGAATTGATATATATTGGGAACACGACTTGAATCATTCAATTTGTATACATTCAATCAACAATATAAAAGAAATCAACGGAGATTCGTGGAATGCTACAGCTTTCAACCTATAACCTACAATCCTACTTAATCCGCATATTCGTGCAAGAGAATCACAGTATCTCTTTATTTTGCATAAATCGACAGTTAATCAATATAAGCATCTCTTTTCTTGAGATTGTCTGAAAGTGAGAATTGTGTGTTAGTTGTGAGGAATTTTAGATATTGTGATTTTTGCGTTTTAAAATGGCTTTATTATGGATATAATCGAGGTTAACGACAGAACATGAGGTGGATATGTGGTGTCCACATTTTCTTTTTCGTGTTTGCTTCGCATCTTTCGAGAAATGAAAGTAGAGAACACTTGTTTTACTGTCTCAAAATTTCTGAAGATATTATTGAAGAATGCATTGATGCCTACTTTGTTCGAAACAATTTTTGGTATGTTTGGAATTAGAAGACTATCTGTGAGGTATTTGATCGAAAATATTGCAGTTCGTTTTCCACAATTTTTGGCATCTGTAAAATCATGATTAGAAGCTTTGAGTTCGACAATAAACCATCGATGGTTGTTCAACCAATTTCTAAAATTCGAAATTCAGACGAATCATTCGAATAATACACTGCGCCAAAAAATTAACGCACATTATGGAAATCTCAAATTTATTCTACAACTGAAGGTGTTCTCAATGATAATTATTTTTATCAGAATTATGCATGCATATGTTATCCACTTTCAACGTTTTTCTTCAATACAGATGTTTTCTCCCAGCAGGAATAAAAAAAGATGATATTATCAGATTTTGAATGTATTGGCTCTATTCTAAAATCAGTTGTTCTCGATCAATTCTAGTGATCAATAAATTTTCTTTCGTTTGATTTTCTACACTCGATCGCTATGCAACGCGAAACACGCAATTTGACCCAAGAGGAATGTGCCCAAGCGGTAGTTTTGCGAGAAGAAGGGTGGACATACACAAGAATTGCAGAAAGGTTTGGAGTTTCCCATACAAGTGTGTCCAGAATGTTGCAGCGATTCAGGGAGACAGGTATGAATGTCCGAAGACCAGGACAGGGTAGACCACGGGTAACAACTGCCATTCAAGAACGTCACTTGAGAGTTTCTTCGTTGAGACAACGGTTTGCAACCGCTCGCCTCCTTCAAAATCAGCTTGAGCAAACTCATGAGGTGCAAATTAGCAGTCAGACAATAAGAAATCGCCTCAGAGAATATGATTTAAGGCCTCGTGTCGCGACAAGAGGCCCAGCTCTTACCCCAGCCATCAAAGGGCGCGTTTGGATTTTGCGAGAGAGCATATTCATTGGGAAGAGGCCGATTGGGAAAGAGTTCTCTTCACAGATGAGTCTAGATTCTGCCTCTACCATTGTGATCGACGTTCCCTTGTATACAGACGTCCACTTGAAAGATATGATCAGTGCAATTTCCTGAATACTACTGGTTTCGGGGGAGGATCGATTATGGTAAGGGGTAGAATATCTTTGACTGCTCGCACAGACCTAGTGGTCGTTGATAATGGATCTATGAATGCTGATAAGTATATAAGGAACATTCTTGAAGAGCATGTAGTGCCATTTGCCCCATACATTGGTGAAAATTTCATCTTTATGGACGATAATGCCAGACCCCATCGTGCGCGCATCGTTCAGGAGTACCTTGAAGAGGTTGAAGTCTCTCGAATGGAATGGCCAGCAAGAAGTCCAGATCTCAATCCGATTGAGCAGGTTTGGGACAACCTCAATAGAAGGCTGAGAAGTTCAGAAAATCATCCAGCTACTCTTAATGACTTAGGAATCCAACTCGGAGAAATCTGGGAAGGATTAGATCAGAACATTTTAAGATCACTCATTTTGAGTATGAACCGTCGTTGCCGAGCTGTAATTAACGCAAGGGGTGGAAATACCAAGTATTAAATCACTTATCAGCATTTCAGTATTTTGAAAATTGTTCATTTCTCTTCTTTCACATAAGATGCGGTGAAATCCTGAATTTTTCTTCCATTTAATGTGTCGTGTTTCGTTCAAAACCTTTCCTAGAGAACATAAAAAATAAGTTATAAAGTCAATGTACAGTTAACTTTCATTAAAATTGAGATTTTCAGAATGTGCGTTAATTTTTTTTGCGCAGTGTATGTTTAAGCAAAAATAAATTTTAATTTAAACAGCTCCTTCTGGGTGTTGCAGTTTCTTTGTCAGTTAGTATATTTTCATGGCTCCCCCTGAAAACTCCGAAGATCCACTAGTGCATCTCAGTCCTCTTAAAAACAAAATTCTTCTCATTTCAGCGCCAAACAAGGAATAAATCACATTCTCGATCTGAATAAACATAAGATACCAGTCGCATTCCTCAACATTACAAATGTGACGTTCGTCATCAGAAATAAGCATAATTGGAAAGCCATCCAAGATTATTTGCTCGGTATTCAGCACATAGGTCAAGCCTATATACACCACATTTTATCGTATGGTATGCAATTTTCATTATCCACTCACCATTACCATTGAGCCAGAACTGATCGACCTCATACCACATTCAATCAATTAGGTTCCTTCAAATGAGATTTTTCTCACAATTTCTAAGGATAATCGTTCAATTCGCATCTTCTTCTTCTTCTTCTTCTTCCTTTAGCTAGGACAATGTCCTGTTTCTTCCAACTTTTTATTCGATGTCCTGTGACGACGAAGTCCAGGAATCAGCCCATCTTTTTGGTGGTCTTCCTAAGGGTCTAGTCGTGTTCGGCTTTTCCTTGTATGCGGCCTTGGCGAGTCTGTCGTTTTCCATCCTGTCTACATGCTCTTTCCATTCTCTTCTTCTCCCTCGTGACCATCTCACGACATCTTGCATCTTATCGCATCGCTCCCGTATCTCACTGCTCCGCTGCCTGTCCCACAGTGTGACGCCTGCGATGGCTCGCAGAGTCCTCATTTCGGTCGTTCGTAGGGCTCTTTTCGTCCGGCTAGTGTCCGCTCTCGTTTCCGCTGCGTAGGTGAGGATGGGCCTCACTGCTGTTCTGTAGATCCTTGCCTTGCTGGTTATCGACATGTATGTGTTTTTCCAAATAGTCCATAAGATTGCAAAATAAGAACATTGGCTGATGGAATGAGAACTGGCACAAAGTTTATTGAAGTTTGAATATTGCCAAACCTCCTTTGCAGTAGCAACAATCTTTATCTATTCAAGGTCGATGAGATTAAAGTACCTACCAAAACAATTCCAAATCATTTATGAATTCTCAATGAGTTCAAATACTGCTTCATTTTGTAGGCATTGTACTTGGAAAACAGCTATGTACTAGCAAGTATGTGTGCTCCTTATGAAAAAGCCCACCACATTAAAAAGGGATTCCACAAGGTGTTGTTCTAGGACCTTTCCTTTTCGATAACTTGACGATAACGTTCATGTATGATAAAAGGGGAAGTCAATTCCTCGCAGTTGAAGGATGGCAAAGTGTTGCTCAAGAAGTTATACATTATTTCGTATAAATTTCAATAGTTATTTTGGATGTCAGAGAATTTTGAAGTTTCACATTATTTCGTATAAATTTCAATAGTTATTTTGGATGTCAGAGAATTTTTACTCACCTCGATTGCTCAATTATGAGAACCTGCAACAAAATAGTTCAATGAGAATTAAGTAAACAAGATAAGATATATTTTTTGATCTATCTGTAGTCACTTGACTATTATAAGCGTCGTGTGTTTGCTAGAGCCACTTGATCCTGACTTTTACGAGAAATCATGGACCTCATTCTGGTTAAACTGCTTTGGAAATAGACCAAATTTTTGAATAGGTTTAAAATCATCAATATATTCAAGTCATTTGAGAAAACATATCGACATTAATATACTAGAATGTACGTATTAATAAAAAAAAACAATTTCATTCGGACACGAACAAAATGCAATTCATTGAATTACCTACACCTATAATCCAATCTGATGATGGGAAAACAAACTTCTTGCATGCCTGGATAACATCAAACCAAAAATTCAATCTAACTGTTCGAACTGTGGTATTCGTAGTTGAAGTACTTTAACAAAAACGCCTGTAGCGAATCCAAGAATGAGGCACTTAAAGATTGCCACACACCAGACAATTACAACGTAATACATATCCTGTCATTGATCAATAAGATTGTAGATTGAAGGGAAATACGAGGATATATTGAAAAATTCTTAGCCTACTATAGAACCAAACAAAATTTCAATGTCAAAATATTTTATTACTCAACATATTCTTCTCTTAATTGAATTTTATTACAGCGAACCTGCAACGTCTCTAGACGTTTAAAAAGAATGTTTCTTCTTGCTCTGCAAACCTGTCCTCTACAGCTTTTATTACCTCCTCGTTGTAAGAAAATTTACGACCTTCAAGCTTATTTTCAGTTGAGGAAAGAGATGATAGTCGGACGGGGCCAAATCTGGCGAATAAGGGGGGTGTTCTAGTAATTTTAACCCTAAATCACGAATTTTTTGCATGGCAACATGAGATTTGTGTACTGGGTTGTTGTCCTGTAAAAACAAAATACCTTTGGATAGCTTTCCGCGTCTTTTCTCTTTAATTTTTTCCCGTAGAGTGGTTAGTAATATCGAATAGTAATCTCCAGTTATTGTTCTACCCTTATCCAAAAAATCAATCATGATTACTCCATGGCAATCCCAAAAAACTTCTCCTGCAGATTTTTGGACACGAAACTTCTTAGGTCTTGGAGAACCAGAGTGTCGCCATTCCATCGATTGTTGCTTTGTTTCTGGATAGTAGAAATGTACCCAAGTCTCATCCAAAGTAACAATTTGGTTTAAGAAGTCTACAGGCGAGTTTATACATCAACTAAAATAAAATAAGAACTAAAATAAAATAAAATAAGAATGTTCACTTGATGCATTTCAATGACAGCGTTTATACAGGAAATAAGCTAAAATAAGGAATAAGAAAAAGAGATGGTCAACTTTTATCTTTTTCGCTTATTTTATTTGGAAAATGATAGTGCGCATGACCCAAATCCACTCCCCAATCTTTTCCGTATTGACACTTTTGACAAGTTCTAGTTTTCTAATCTAAAATTTAATGAATATTTTTTCAAATCATCGTTGATAATATATTTAATATGGATGACCAGGAAATCATGATGGAAGCGATGTTGTTATTATACTGCGTAATCGCCTTGAATAAAAGGCGGAATAGCCGATTCAAAACTCGATCCCATCATCCATTTAACGATGCCATCATCCATTTAACTAATGATATTTTCTATAGTGATTCTAATGGGAAATTAAATTTTGAAAAATATAAATGAAATGTCATTGTCAAAAAATCTGCGATTTGATTGGTTCATTCTTATTTCTTATTTTATTCTAGTGATCTCTATAAACCTATGTTCTCTGCTCTTATTTCTTATTTCATTTTATTTTAGTTCTTATTTTATTTTAGTTGCTGTATAAACTCGCCTTACATCGTTTTCAAATCGAGCACAGATCGAACGCGATGCTTCTACTCTTGCACGCTTTGGTCAACATTCAAACATTTGGGGATCCATTTTGCAGAAATTTTCCTCATGTCCATATTGACGTGAACTATATGATGAACAAGTTCGTATGAAATCTTCAATGCTTCATCAGATATCCGTTTTAGCCCAATTCGACGGTCTGATAAAATCATGTCATCAACTGCATCGATATTTTCGGGGACTGACACAGAAACGGGTCTTCCGGATCGGTCATCATCTTCAATGGAAAATTTACCTCTCTTGAAGCTTGCAGTCCAATTTTTCACGATCGCATACGAAGGATATTGATCTCCAAGGGTATTAAGCATATCTTCGTAAATCTGCTTACCTCTTAACCCTTTAAAATACAGGTACTTGATGATGGCTCGGTACTCCAATTTTTCGATTTTTACCATTGGGTGGACATCTTTTTTTTTAATTATTGCGTAACTCTGGTTTTCTTTTTTGACGTCGAACTCTACACTGACACTTCTAATAAGTTATTGTTCGTTGGTATGGTATCGCAATACATCCTCGTATGTTTTCTATAAGTTTCCCAGGAAGTATTCCATCAGTGAAGAAGTACCTATTATAAGATCCCTGTCTTTATTATAACGTGATATAATCTCTTCATTACGAAGTGCTTCAATGGTAATCAAATCGCTAAATAGACCATTGACGTATGCAACAAAACTGCTATGTGATGATGAAATTGTAATGATATTTATTGGAAGTGAAATTTTCATAGAAACTAAGGGAATGTATGTGAAGGGAACCATTACTATAATTATTCAATCGACAAACTTTCAATATTAGAAGGTTGGATGTTTGGAAAAGTTGTAAGAAATAAACTTATTATTGAAGAAAAAACAAAAAACCCAGCTGCAAAAACATTTAACTGAAAAGAACAACACAAGTCTTATATTTCATCAATACATTTTTTATTATTTTTTGTTATCAACAGTTCAGGAAAAAACATTGCTGACACAAAATTTTATTTATCAAATGTAGCATTTATATTTTTATTTTCAGTTGAAGGTTTACGTTTATGCAGTAGTGATTTCTGATTTTTCTTTAATAGTTTGTTTATTTGAATTTTTTGAGTTTCATTATTGAACGAGTTGTTCAGTGATGGTAACTAGATTTGGAATCAAATTTGTAAAACTTTAATTTTGTCGAATTCCTACTACAAACAGCTGCAAAAAAATATACCTACATGAGTTTCTGGAGTTTAAAGTAGTCTTTATAAACTACTCGTGTGTTTTGGGTAATTTTGCTTAAACCCAGCATATTCCTTATCATTGCGATGGATAAACCCGATAGTGTGTACCCAACTTAAAAACCTATAACTAGTTTCGTTCATATTCACATGCACCAAGGAACAACTTTCAAGTACAAGTTTCAGAGCATCGAACACAGTATGCAGATATCCCTAAGGTCACTACACTCACATTGATCCATAAATCTATGGTTGCTCGTTGAAATTTTAACGAGAGACGTGTGTGGGAGTGCAAACTATACTCGTATATCGAGTTGAATGGTTTCTGTGGCTTCGGAGGTTTGATCTTCTTGAATACGTGCATTGGAAGATTTACCACTGAAATTTCTCGAAATTGTCGGTATTTCATTCACATTACGACGATGTATGAGATTGAATGATAAAATACGGTGAAAATCCACCGGAAATTCGACAAAATCAAGAAATAGTTTGGAGACCGAAACGCCACACCAAGCGCGAAACCTTCTAAAATCATTGATTCTTTTCTGTGACTTGTACGGAGTCTCTCTGCGAAAATTCTTCGAAAATACAATAAAAATTCATTCTTCGTGATGAAATTGAAAACAGGCATTCAAATGCAGCCTTAAATAGCATAATGGAATGTCAGAATAACAATCGTACCTACTTCGAAATAGATCATCCGAGATTAATGTGACCTATAGATTTTCCTCTCACCGCAATGCGAAATAATCGTATTACAAGTACGCTGCTGATAGGTCAGGGTCAGTCATCGTTCTCTATTTGAGGAGGAATCAGCTCATTGTGCTCTATCCTTTTGTTCGCTTTCGTAATAGAGTTGGAGGATTTAAGGAAAATTGAAAAAATTGGATATTAGCATTTGCACGGTGAAGATTTTAAAGGTTATACTGGTCTTCTTGATAAATGTCGACGGGGAATAAAATAAGAGGAATTTCACGTCATGTTTTATGCTAAATATTCTTCTATAGGGAAGAAATTGAGAATTGATTTCAGAATTAGCATACATCCAAAGTAAAATCTGAATAAATCTCTTCAAAATGTATCAAAAACCACCAGTTAAAGAAAATAATCATGTTGTCATTTTTTTAACTACAAACTGTAGGCGAAATTCTCAACTCTACAATCAATTTGGTAGAAAACTATTAAATGATGGTGTTTCGATAGGTACAGTGGATGTAATGAAGATGGAAAGTTATTTTTCTAGACATAACAAATAATAATGAATAACATATTCGCTTGAGTTGACTTGATAGTTCATAGTCAAGGCTGAAGAAAACGAAATGAATATGATTTTAAAAGGGTTATGCTCTGTTGATCTGTGAAGATTTCAAGTGTTCATTTGAAGTATTCAGACTTGAGGAGCATATTTTTCATCTCCATGATATGGTCGGTATTTCCTGAAATATCAAACCTATGAAGAATAGCATATTCTAAAACTAGTTTCAGAATGGGCTCCTATTCCAATACGAATGCGAAATTCGAAAACGAGCGACGAAGGAGCGAGTTTTTGAACGCATGAGTATTGGAATTGCATTCTGCAACGAGTATTAGACAATATTTTCTCTATTTCACTCAAATTTTGTGAAATTCAATGGAAAAATTCAAATTATAGGTCCTAGTGACTTTAATATTGTATCTTGGCAGTTGGTGTCAATGTTAGGAAATACGAAAATTGACATTTCCAAATTGACGTCTGCTGAAATTTAAAAGGATATGAAGTCATTGCGGACAACCACAAAACGAAAAATGTTACTGAAAACGATGCTGTAATGAATTCATTACAGCACTGTTTTTAGTACTGTAATGAACTCATTACGATACTGAAATAGAGAAACTAATTAAAGATTCGTAATCTACGACCTCGAGTAAGCGAAAGCAGTATATTCTGGTGGCCATCTGAGAGTATGATTTTTCGGGAAATTTCCATAATGAAGAGAAAAACGCGTATTTTTAGAATTTTTTTCTCTCGGATCGCCACCAAAGTTGCTGGATTTACTAATTCGAGGGCGTAGATTAAGAATATGCAATCAGATATTTTCTATAAAATATAGTTTTCGAGTAATGACCATCAAAACACCCTACAAACATTACTAAATTTTCCACAAAAAATTGAAAATTTCCTTAAATATCAAACCTAGGAAAAAACTAATTACAGATTCGTAATCTACGACCTCGAATTAGTGAAAACAGTATATTTTGGTGGCCATCTGAGAGTATGATTTTTCGGGAAATTTCCGTAATGAAGTGAAATTCGCGTATTTTTAGAAATTTTCTTCTCTCGTATCGCCGAGAAAAGTGCTGGATTTACTAATTCGAGGGCGTAGATTAAGAATATGCAATCAGATAGTTTCTATGAAATATAGTTTTCGAGTAATGACCATCGAAACACCCTACAAATATGACAGTATATTTTGGTGGCCATCTGAGAGTATGATTTTTCGGGAAATTTCCGTAATGAAGTGAAATTCGCGTATTTTTAGAAATTTTCTTCTCTCGTATCGCCGAGAAAAGTGCTGGATTTACTAATTCGAGGGCGTAGATTAAGAATATGCAATCAGATAGTTTCTATGAAATATAGTTTTCGAGTAATGACCATCGAAACACCCTACAAATATGACAGTATATTTTGGTGGCCATCTGAGAGTATGATTTTTCGGGAAATTTCCGTAATGAAGTGAAATTCGCGTATTTTTAGAAATTTTCTTCTCTCGTATCGCCGAGAAAAGTGCTGGATTTACTAATTCGAGGGCGTAGATTAAGAATATGCAATCAGATAGTTTCTATGAAATATAGTTTTCGAGTAATGACCATCGAAACACCCTACAAATATGACAGTATATTTTGGTGGCCATCTGAGAGTATGATTTTTTCGGAAAATTTCCATAATAAAGGAAAATTCGCGTATTTTTAGAAAAATTTTTCTCTCGGATCGCAGGTTCACTGTAATAAATGTATTCAATTGAGAGGAGAATATGTTGAGTAATAAAATATTTTGACATTGAAATCTAGTTTGGTTCTATAGGAGGCTAAGAATACAGGGTCTTTCACGAGGAACCTCACCCATATTTATACAGAAAACTACTGAACGTATTTTCATGAAATTCAGCACTTATAAGTATTTCACGATGCTGATGAAATCTAAAATATTTTCAAGGCATGAGCACCTCCGGTTTTTCCGGAAATGACGTCAACTTCCGTTTTTCAAATTAGAACACCATTTTTTTATTGCAGAAATAGATTCCTTAGAAAATTTCAAGTTATTTTGATGTGATATTTTTCAGTTTTGGTCGGAAAATTCTCTCTGAGCGGGAAAATTCGAAAAAAAAATTGAAAATAGAGCTCCGCTGAAACAAGAATAACTTCGAGGTTTGTGGATGGAAAATTTTCATTTTTGGGATTTTTCAAGATGTAAGATTGATGTATCCACTTTGAAAATCGAAATCGCGATTCATGATACAGGGGGTGAAAAAATCGCTTTCAAAGTTAGGGATGACAAAATCGTGAAAAATCAATTTTTTCAAATTAGAACCCCATTTTTTTATGGCAGATATTGAATCTACGTTAAAAAATAATGTGAGTGTATGCATCACACCCTTGCCCTAAAGTGGATATTTTCTGAGTTATTCACAAAAAACTGTTTTTCGTCTTGAATTTTCAGCTATTTCTTTTCCCTTCACGCCAAAAAGATGAAATTTTCAGGAACTGTTATTTGAACCATGCTGTTAGTTTTCTTAACGAAAGATCTGACATTTCTCAAGTTTGTCATGGTTCTGTTAATGGTATCTCTCGTTGGTCTGGGTCGGTCAGGAAACCTCTCAATGAACAGTCGAATCGTTCTATCTACAACTTTATTACATTCTCCATGAAGTAGAATGAGATTTAAATATTCTTCATTGGTAAAATTAGGCATAGTGATCGATTTTATAACTTAATACGAATTATCACCAAATTAATAGTAAACACAAAATGCTACTGAATAAAGAGGAATTTGGCAGATGTAATTAATGATATCTATCATTAAAAAAAAAGAATGTAAAACATGGTAAGTTTTTGCATATGGTTCATAAGGAATTATTTATTTATAACTGGAGAGAAAACCGATGACCGATTAGTTGAAATAAAGAGGTTTCCGATACAAATTCGAATCCAAATTCGCCATCTATTTAGGAACAACCTGTAACTTTTTTCTCTTGCATATTAGGGTAGTAAAATCTAAAACATGGTTTGAGTAACAGTTCCTGAAAATTTCATCTTTTTGGCGTGAAGGGAAAAGAAATAGCAGAAAATTCAAGACGAAAAACAGTTTTTTGTGAATTACTCAGAAAATATCCACTTTAGGGCAAGGGTGTGATGCATACACTCACATTATTTTTTAACGTAGATTCAATATCTGCCATGAAAAAATGGGGTTCTAATTTGAAAAAATTGATTTTTCACAATTTTGTCATTCCTAATTTTGAAAGCGATTTTTTCACCCCCTGTATCATGAATCGCGATTTCGATTTTCAAAGTGGATACATCAATCTTACATCTTGAAAAATCCCAAAAATGAAAATTTTCCATCCAAAAACCTCGAAGTTATTCTTGTTTCAGCGGAGCTCTATTTTCGATTTTTTGTTTCGAATTTTCCCGCTCAGAGAGAATTTTCCAACCAAAACTGAAAAATGTTACATCAAAATAACTTGAAATTTTCTAAGGAATCTATTTCTGCAATACAAAAATGGTGTTCTAATTTGAAAAACGGAAGTTGACGTCATTTCCGGAAAAACCGGAGGTGCTCATGCCTTGAAAATATTTTAGATTTCATCAGCATCGTGAAATACTTATAAGTGCTGAATTTCATGAAAATACGTTCAGTAGTTTCCCGTATAAATATGGGTGAGGTTCCTCGTGAAAGACCCTGTATGATTGATATAGTATTACCAAGGAATCCTCAACGAACTCTAGATGATGGGCTCTTGCAGGAGGGCGACCAGACGAAAGCCAGGGGTTCGATATACTTGAACAACCTTTTTTATGTAGGCATTTCCATTATGATATTCTTCGAAAGTTCGCACGTTAGCTGAACCTCCAACCGAGGTTCCAACTAATAAATAAAGATACAGTTCTATTGTTAAGAATTTCGTTACGAAATTAGATTATAAAATTATCAAAAGGTACAATTACTCGCGTCGTATATAATCGGGCATTGTTTCTCCATTATTATACCTCATTTACGTGTGGCAACACTGCCATTTTTTATGGCAGAAGAATAAGATACACATTATGTATCCTAATTAGGAAGAAAGTTCCGTCGGATCGTGGCTAACGGGAGAAGAACTGAGGAAGACTGGCAAAGTGTTTGAAAAAAGATCACAATAAGTAACACAGTTACTGCGGTTATTTACAAAGTTACAAGATAATGGGAGAACAATGACAAACCGTTTATCTGAATCATACAAACCGAGTATAAATCTAATCGGTTATTCCGTTTGAGTATCAACTGGGGGACTTGATGAAATGTTTATGATTGTTATCATCTTTATATTAGGCATGGACGGCATACTTCAAAGTCAGACATCTGTACATCATTTGAAGTGGATAACATCGTTTTTGCATATGATTCCAAATTATCATCTACAAATCTGGATCTTCATCAACACTATCACTCACAGCAGCGATATTTTCTTCTGTACGTACAGTTCTTTGTCTTGTTGTTGTTATAGCATCGAGTAGAGAAAATGTTGTCCGAAATCTATCGATAGTTCGACGAATAAGCTGCTCTGATGGACGATTATCAGTAGTAATAACCCAAGGACATTGATAATTGTTCTAAAAAATTCTATGACAGATTTCGAAAGCTTGTTGCTTGGAAACAGACCGACGCCGTAGGCGGAGGTCTGTTGTCTACAAGCAACAAGCTTGAGAAAGTTGTCATAGAATTTTTGAGCATTTATCAATGTCCGAGGGTTATTCGGATAGAAAATTTTTTGCTAATTATAGAAAAAATACAGAGCTAAAACAATTTATTTAAAGGTGCAATTAACAAAGGAACAATTAGAATAGTTAAATGAAGATCCAGACGTGTTAGTTTCTATAACTGATGAAGATGTATTTCCACTACGCATGCTGTTAATAATTTGATTATGATGTTCTTCGTCAATATTCAAGTAGGGTTTTATTGAGTTGGCATTGTTGTGACCCGTAATTTTTATAAGCTGTTGTTCTTGTACACCACTTTTGGCCAATCGACTAACCGCGGTCGATCTATTGGAATGATTAGTATTTTTTTTTCCTTTGTATTCAATCCAATCGCTTCGGCAGACGATCTTGTCCAATTTTGAATCGTATTTCTTCCAATGGGCATATTATCATACCAGTGATCATTTTCGGATTTCCATTGATGATTTGGTCTGACGAATAATCTGTTGGTTTTAATATTTGGGCCCCTTTTCGACATCAATTTTTTGAATAATCGGACAGGACAAACGTTGCTGTCATCGTTTTCTATTAAAAACTTGCTTCCAGTACACATTCTTGAACCACCCTGGCAAGTCTTGCTGAATACAGGGTTATATTCCACTCGGTTGGTTACAGAACCATCGTTGTTTGATTCTATACAAAAAAATTCAGTCAAGCAAGCAGCAGCTTCCCCACCTCGCCAAGCTAATTCTACCGCGGCTATGTGATAGAATTTCCGTTGCAGCTCTTCAGGAGTATTTTCATTCCATAAATTCACCATTTTTGTTATTTCCACAGAACTTAATGCTGCCGAACTTTGCTTCCTTTTACTTGGGTCTGATTGCAGTTTTCGTCGTATAGAATCACGGGCAGCTCGCGCTTGTTGAAATACAACACTTTTGAATGGGTCAATAATAACTTTCATTTCTTTATAATATTTTTCTTGTAACAGCTTACTTGTTATATTCCACATGGTTTTGACCGTACTTTCTTTGAACTCTTTACCATCTTTTCTCCTCATGTTCACAGCCCAATCCTTTAAAATCAACGCCAATTCTTCCGCCGTCCGATTTCCATCTAATTGATACTTTTTATCGTTGCAAAAGTCTATAAATGCTTTCCATACAAATTTCTTACTGTAAACGGTGTTTTTTGGTATGTTCGATTCTATAATTTCATTGATATTATCGTCAGTATTGCAACCAAATAGTGACATTTCGAAATATTAAATATTTGAAACTTCAAAATCGAAATGAATCAATATGTGTCCATAGCAACGTGAAAACAGCCCATGGTCTGTTATCGATGTAATGTTGACATGATTGGGTGAAATTGTTCATCTGATATCAAATGAGGAAATTTAATTGGTTGTTGGAACTGTCAAAAAATTTTCTAAACCATAAATTTCACGAAGTGCCCTATAAGTTTGGCGAATAGAACACTGATTTTCAAAATAAATTACAACAATTTCTGAACGTTGTTGCGGCATGAGTCTTTCCATGATAATTTGTCAATGCTTACTGAACAGAAATGTCAAAACAACATGGCTTCTACGTTCCGTCAAATCACAGTTTCCCCTATCTAAATCCTATCACTCTGAAAAAACACCAGATAAATTCCACACAATTTTCTGTCATCCACTTTACAAAATTTTTGTACTCTTTGTCATAGGAGATTCATGAATTCTCTGGTAATAAGTTTTCTTCTACCTTTTTCGCTTTTCCAGATTTTTTTCGTGGATTTCTATAATTGAAATGTTCATACCTGAAGATCGTATGGTGTATTCATTGAAAATTTACAATGTGAATGACATAAAAGTTTATATGCCTCACGGTCACAAAAAAGAACTTGATGATAAACCTCTACCAAAGGAATCTTAGTGCCTCATCCTAAAATTCTTGCGCAAGATGGATTGAACTCCTATTACCTACACATTTACCGTTTCAAAATGTGGAGATGCAGAATCGTTGAAAAGGTTAGACTTGAGAGACATGCCATCAGACACCGAGTATAATAATATTGTGAGTTGAGCTTTTCAAGGTTAGAAAAAGTTGTTTCAGTGTTTGTGAATTGTTTTTTAATGGCACACTAACGGTGCTTATGCCATACGGAGTTTATGGATTATTTGAATAACGAAATGCTCGAATATGAATCTGTTTGCTTAGTGGTTTGAGGAGTCTTGGGTTTGATTTGAATATCTCAAAAACGAATAGACAGATTTCAAGATTTTGTCTGTGTCTACTCAGAAAAAATACAAAAATATTAGTAAACTTTAAATTTGAAGAATTCTTGGTATCTATTGAACTTTTTTGGGTATTTAATTACCAATAATCAACATCGTTTGAAACGCTGATACAGTTTCAGCAAACTATTTTTTTTTCATCGATAGGCAAATAAAAAACTCATGAAATATCACTTTTTTTCTCTATTTCTAAATGGATGATACATTGAGGTTTCACAACATTAACAGAAATTACATATTATTATTCAATTCACAACTGCAGTTTCCCACAGAGAAGAAGTGAAATCAATTACCAAATTCACAAGCTGTCATAGCTGTCATCTTCATGTTGGCAATATAGATCTAGCAGAACTAAATAGCTATACTCCATTCAGTTTTATTTAATCACATCTATATAGGAGGTCATGGTTTCGTTTTCAGGAGTTGGTGCACCTGATGAAAAGCACAGAACATATGATGAAAATATCGTTAATGACAAAACGACGATATTTGCAGGTGAGTTTTTCGTCGAATATCCAAGATTAACGTATGTTCATTGTTTCAGCACCAGTTTGGAGCGTAAGGATGATTTTCAAGACCAGGACGAATGTTTACATTTCGAGGTTAAAGGGGTACACGGGAATTTCGTTGAAAAAGCTGTTATTTGGACAGATATCGCAGTAGATGGATCGGATGGAGCCTCGAGAGGTCGATTAGGATGATATTTTTCAGGTTTTCCAAGAAATTTGGCGATATCTGAACAGATTTGCAAAAGTTAGGTACCTCACTAATGAGGTGGAACTTAGACCTAATTCTCCTATAAGAAACGCCTTTCAAAGGTCGAGATGGTGAAAAATGTATTCTTTAGATGTTGTTCAAACAAACGCAGCTGAGTTTTATACCACAATATTGATTTTAAGAAAGTTATCAACAAAATAAAATTGACATTATTCTTGATTCTTGTAATTACCCATCAATTCATCTTATATCTTTGGGTTGATTTTTTTTAATGAATTCTTGATTAGAATCAACAATTGATGTCGTCAAGTCTTGAACTTTCAGTTCAAGAGGATAATAAACATTAAATCTTCACAAGCATGCATATGAAAATTATGTGAAATCAATGCAATTTTCTTCCATGGCGAAAAATAATATATTTCAACAGTGATCTCTTGTACTTTTCATGCAAATAACTAGAAAAAGAATCCTTTGTATCAATTCATATAAACGTTAATTATTTTCGTCCATCACATCCTTTCCAATTCATTCATTTTCCGAATAAATTCACATTATGAGAAATACGCTAAGAATGTAGAAAGGGCAACATAGTGTTGACTTGGAACATAAAAATATTTTGAAAAACGTCATAACTTCGATACAGAGTGGAATGTGTCAAATTTCCAAGGCCAGAGTTGTGATTTTATAATTGTGAATGGAGTATAGGATGTTCAATTTTTCGAAAAAGTTAAATATCAGTTGAAAATTATATCGATATACTTTCGACAAGAAAGTCTTTAACAGAATTGAATAAGTTTTATTTTTCTGGATTATACAAATTTTAATTCATCCTATTCATTATTTTTAAAATATTCTGTTGACAGTTGTGGTGCTGTTCCCAATGTTAGATAAGCATCACACTGGAGATAGTTGATATTTCAATGTCAATCCAATAGATGGATATCGGTATCACGTTTTTTGAATGTACAATTGAATTGTTAATGACGAAAAATGTAGTAATTAATGTGGCTTATTATCATGGCAACTTTAGCCAACTACAACTTCACAGGAGGTATCATGGGTAGCCTTGAGCATTTTTGAAATGTCAGAGAAACAAAGAGATTACAAACTAGCCCAGCAGAATACAAGCTGCACCTTGCTGCGTGAGGGTATTTTATCGCATAGTTTATCGCTTGACATTGGAAGCATTCGATGATTGGAGGATAATTTGTTTTTACAGGGTGGCTCAATCAAAATGTGTACGAGAATATCTTTTCAAGAGAACCAAACAAGGAAAAATTAAATCTGAAAAAACTTCAAGAATGCAAAGTTATATTTTATGCAAGTCTGTATAGAATCTCTCGTCCTCAAATCCTTGAGGAGATATATGCGGAATAACTCTTTCAAGGTGAACAGAAATGAAAACAACATCTGGTCACTTCAAAATTGTTTCCACAAACATCATTTCAGCCTTTCTTGTGCCACCTTCATCAATTGTACCAATTTATTCTTCATATTGAATATCATTTTCTATTTGTCCCTAACTGTAAAAGTAGATATGTGCTCATTTGCATGAATAAATTAACTCGACGTCGTATTCCATTCAGCTAATGAATAAAGAGTTATTTTCCAGTTATTTTTGATTTTTTGAATTGCACCTTCAAACACGTGAGTTCGATTTTTTTGTAGCACTCCTGGTGAATGGATTCGCTATTTTACAAGGTTGGAGTAAGTGTTTTGTGTGGATTGGACCGTTAGATCCTTCGCTTTATTGTTATTTTCCTACTCGTGTCATTTGTTCGGACAGGAAATGGTTAATCAAGCCTGGGCTTACAGTAGGTAACTTCAATGAATTCACAACATGAAAATTTGCATAAGTATAGAGGAGTTTCAATTAAACTTAATTTCTTATAGGGTTTTAAACTTTGCAGGGGGGTCATCTTTTGTTGAGCAACTTCAACAGTTCATTCAAAAAATCCATTAAAAAATCAGGCATTTGTAATTTGGTGTACAGTTTCACACTGTATTTCCAAGTGAGAGAGATGTGGGATATCACGTCCAAAATTTTGAAAACTTCTTCCAATTCGAATTATAATTTGATGGAGCATATAAGGACTGAACGAGAATAAATTCGCTATCACAAAAACGCTTATATTTTTTGAACCACTGGACCGATTTCGAAAATCAAACTCATTTTCGAATCATCTTCTAATTCTAATGAAAACTGTTTTCACAATAAAAAAACCACAACTATTTTTTTACAAAATTCATGGATTTTTTTGGAATTCTTCCCATCATGCTTCTTATAGTGTTCTCAGTCACTTTCTGGGATGTTGTCTTCCACTTTTGCTTGAATTCCGATAATGTTTTCGTTGATTTCTTAGTCTTCTTCATTTTTTTTTTACTAGGGCCCAATATCTTTCGATTGGCCTGAGTTCTGGGCAATTTGGTGGATAGGCCTCTTTGGGGACAAAAACCATCTTATTAGCTTCGTACCATTTCTTGGTGGCCTTGCTGTAGTGGCATGAAGCTAAATCTGGCCAAAAGATTGTTGACACATCGTGCTCCCGTAAAAATGGTAAAAGTCGCTTCTTCAAGCATTCCTCGATGTATATCTTCGAGTCAACAGAGCCTTGGTCAACGAAAAATTTGCTCCCTTTCCCACAAGTGCAAATTGCTTGCCAAACCAGGAATTTTTTAAGAAAACTTTGCTTGTTTCTTCACGCGAAATTGTTCGTCAACATTTCCACGAGAATCTGCAGTATAAAATTCCTGACCAGGAAGTTGCGAGAAATCAAACAACCAGGAAAAAATTTTCAAGAAATCTTTTTTTAATTTCTTTGCTCTTGATTTCGCTTCTTGATTCTTCACAGCGTTCCTGTCTGGCACGTTCTTCTCTTTGTATGTTCTAACCCCACAACTCGACTTGATTTTCTGAACGATTGACTGCGAACAACCCACTATTTGGGCCACTTTCCGTCCTGAAAGGTAAGGATTCTTCTGAAAAAGGCTGATGGCTTTCTTCACTTTTTTTTGGGCTATGAAACCCCTTTTTCCTCCCGGTTCCTTCCTTGCTGTTGATTGTAAGATCTTCGTTGAAGCGCTTAACAACTCTTGATACCGTTTGCGGACGAACGCGAGCCTCTTTTGCGATTCTTTTGAAGCTCCATTTTTGATTATTTTGAAAAAGTTTCACTATAAATTCTCGTGTTTTACTTCGCTTGACATTTTGCAACAGAGAATTGGAATATCTATGAAGTAAATGTTCCACATGTTTCTGACTAACTATGATCCAATTTTGATTTTTCTCAATTGGTTCAAGAGATATAGGCGTTTTTGTGATAGCGAATTTATTCTCGTTCAGTCTCCATTCACTTTTATAATGTATGGGCTTATCAAGTTTTTTTACTCGAAACTGACGCCGGTTGGTTCTCTTGAAATGTCTAATAATTCTCAGAGAAGTTGCCAATGCTAATTTATATTTATTCTTTTTTAACTTTGTGAATGGAGTTAGTTCTTTTAAGGTTTAACTGCAACACAGGTTTCGAAGAACTACTACATTTTCATACTGGAGTATTTCATGTTGTGCAAAAAGGTATTTAAATGTCTTCTGTAGGCTTATTTCTTTGGAATTTTGAAAATTGTGGAATTTCATATGTCCGTCTGTTCGTTTGAAAGTTTTTCTGTTGGGTTATTTGAGTACTTTTATTCTTTTTTTGAATGAACTATCACAAAGTAACGAACTATTCTGTCCATTATATTTTTCAGTAAAATTTCAACACGGGATTCTTGATTTCCGTACAAGAAAATAGCGAAACTGAATCATCCAATCATATTTATTATACGTGGAATATTTCCAGTATTACCAGAGAAAAAAGTTTCTTCAACATTCGCCAGGTCTTTGAAATTACTGAATCCACATAATATTTTCTCAAATTCATTATTTTCCCAAAGTAAATAAACATTTTGATAAATATGTAATGAATACGACCTCTATGTAGAAAGGACAACGTTGTTTAGATATCTGACAGGAAAATAGCTAAAACCTAAAATTTTCGAAGTATACACGGTGAAATGTGTCAGATTTTCAAGGCCAAACGGGATTCATTATAAAAGTGACTGGAGTAGGTATACATTGAATTAAAAGCATTGCTCAGATAAGTTTTGAGGTAGTGAAATTCCACAAATACGATACGGAATACTCGTAGGATTTTGTATTGTTCCTGAATATGGTTGCACTCAATGTGATGAAGAGAACCAGATTTAGTTTGAATATTTACTTAAATATTCAAATTCAGAAATATTTCAGCAATTTCTCATACAAATAGTTTTAGAGTTGTGAAAGAAACCTCTTCAGAATTCATAGTAGAAGAGGCAAGTTTTTGTCATATCAGAAAATAGCTCAAAATCCTATTTTCCTACTACCATCAATATAGGTTTCACGCTTAACGCACTGTTGGGGTCTCCAATATTTAGCACTATCTTTTTCATTCAATCGACTTTTGATAACAAGATAAATCGAGAAAGAGCTCTATTTGTCGAAACTGAGAAGTACTAATGATTTTCTTCGTTTGCACGCCGAACTTTTGTTATTGTTGGGGCCATGCCTTAGGAAGTTAATTTTCATGGTGAAAAAAGCCTATCTATTTTCGAGTTATAGGGTGTTTTTTGCAAATGTGACTTTTGGACAAGTTGCTCTAACTTTTTTTCTGTTAAGCAAATTTTCCCAAAGCTCTACTTCTACGTAGAATTTAATGGTGTGAATATAGTTTTTCCAAAAACCTTACACATTTATTAAATATTTATATATTTATTTATAAACAAATATTTTGCTTGTCTAATGGGGTGTGAAATATTTGGAGTGAAATGGCATCATTTATACTGAAAACACATGCCTTATTTCGAAGAAGACATCCCTGATATTTTAGTAGAGCTTCAAATTCAAATTTAAAAAATTTGCCTTACCTACTTGTAGGTATTCTGTGGTATTATACTGAAATCATATTCGAAAATAAGAGATTACAAGTTTAATCTTGTATTATCATTGAAGAACAGAATTGGAATGTTTTTTTAAGTTGATGGTAAATTTGAAATTCTGATTCAAGATAGCGAATATTTCAGGCAAAATACCAAGTTTTGTATATTTTTGCAATAGTAGCCTCAAGCTCTACTTAAAAATATTGAATGGCACACAAGAAGGTGCCGCAGAAATATTTTCACAAAATTGCAGAATTTTCCACAGGAAGAAAGTTACAGTTACATTTCCAAAATGCACATTTACAAAAGACCCCCTGTAACACTAGAATGATGAGACACTGAAATCAGTCTCTATTCATCTAGTTTATAAATAGGACTTCACATTCAAATCTGTCCAGTTTGGACATAGTAGGAATCTGAAAAGTGGGATTATGATATTGTTCGGAATTCTCTACAGACCTAAAATATTTTTGGAGCCTTAGCACTTCCAGTTATACAGGGAGGGGAAATAAATTTCTTCAAAAATTTTTTTTTTATTTTTTCGTTTCTGAAATGATTGCGTATTCAATGCTGAATACATTTCTGTTAAAACCATTGTATTTTTTCAAATAGTTTTCAAAATATCAAAAAAAAAACCTGAGAAAAAGTCAAATATTCATAGTCAGTATTATGTTCATTTTTCTTATTCTGAACATCCCGTTCTCACAACGTCAAAGTAGAGGAATGTGGAAAGGTCATGCTTCTTTTGAATTTTTTAAATATCATCACAGGGTGTTCCAAATTTTGTGTCGAAAACTGTGATCGAAAATTGGCCATAACTTCTGTTTTTCAAATTAGAACCCTTTTTTATGATTGCGTTGGATTCTGCGAAGAAAAATAATGATAGCACTCTCAGATACTCTTGATCCTAAATTCAGTAATTCCCGAGTTATTTGAGCTTATTTCTCCTTTTTTCTCGTTGTTCATGTTGAAGCAATACAAGTTAGAATAAATATGTAAAGGAGATCTTAACTACCAGCAACATCTTGTTGTTTTATTTCGTAAAATTTGGTCCATACCAGATTGGGATATTATTTAGCCATTTACGAAATTACTATACATCAGAAAGGGCCATGCGTTTTATTATTTCGAATTCAATTGTCAATAATTTACGTTAGATTAAAAAACGTTTCCTTTTTCCTTTCCAAGCTTGTAAACTCCAGAACGTCGAGCAAGTCGCTCTCAATCTCGATCTCCCTTCACTTTCCTTCCAAACAACCAAACCACCATCCCATTCAACCTCAGCTACTTACACAATCCGATTCTCGTCTGCTCCAATCGAAAAACCATAAATCCAGAACCAAACACAACACCAAAATCGCCCTAAATAACAATTATCCTCACAGCAGCCACAAGATCGCGGTAAAGCGCGCGATTTGGTCGCAGACCAAATAGACGAGTAGGACCGGAGTGAAGGTGACCAAATCGACAGTTGGTTCTTCGCGGTACGCGTAGCAAGCGACGAATGGCGGTTCTTGATCCGTTGATCTGTCTTGGCTTTGTGTCGCGGGTTGTTGGTGCTGGTAGCGGAAAGACGGGTATGGGTACTCTTGAGCAGGTTGACTGGCGTGCGGACTGGCGGGTTCCGGTGGATTCGCGGGATGGAATTTTCAGTTTCGGTTCAGGCTTTTTAAGGTTCCGTACCTACGAAGATGTATTGATATCTAGTTAGCCTAGACCAGTTCCTGTGCATAAACAAAATATTACCTTACCATATCAACAAACAATAACTTATTAAAAGTGTCAGTGTAGAGTTCGACGTTAAAAAAGTAAACCAGAGTTACACAATAAATTTTAAAAAAAGATGTCCACCGAAATTGTAAAAATCGAAAAATTGGAGTATCGAGCCATCATCAAGTACCTGTATTTGAAAGGGTTAAGAGGTAAGCAGATTTACGAAGATATGCTTAATACCCTTGGTGATCAATGTCCTTCGTATGCGACCGTGAAAAATTGGACTGCAAGCTTCAAAAGAGGTAAATTTTCCATTGAAGATGATGACCGATCAGGAAGGCCAGTTTCTGTGTCAGTCCCCGAAAATATCGATGCAGTTCATGACATGATTTTATCAGACTGTCGAATTGGGCTTGAACGGATATCTGAAGCACTGATGATTTTATACGAATGCGTTATCATATAGTTCACGTCAATTTGGACATGAGAAAATTTTCTGCAAAATGGATCCCCAAATGTTTGAATATTGACCAAAAGCGTGCAAGGATAGAAGCATCGCGTAAGATCTGTGCTCGATTTGAAAACGATGTAGACTTCTTGAATCGCATTGTTACTATGGATGAGACTTGGGTACATTTCTACGATCCAGGAACAAAGCAACAATCGATGGAATGGCGACACTCTGGTTCTCCAAGACCTAAGACATTTCGTGTCCAAAAATCTGCTGGAAAAGTTCTTGCTTCAGTTTTTTTGGATTGCCATGGAGTAATCATGATGGATTTTTTGGATAAGGGTAGAACAATAACTGGAGATCACTATTCGACATTACTGACCACTCTACGGAAAAAAATTGAAGAGAAAAGATGCGGAAAGCTATACAAAGGTATTTTGTTATTACAGGACAACGCCCCAGTACACAAGTCTCATGTTGCCATGCAAAAAATTCGTGATTTAGGGTTAGAATTACTAGAACACCCCCTTATTCACCAGATTTGGCTCCGTCCGACTATCATCTCTTTCCCCAACTGAAAAAAGTTTGAATGGTCGTAAATTTTCTTCCAGCGAGGAGGTAATAAAAGCTGTGGAGGACTGGTTTGCAGAGTAAGAAGAAACATTTTTTTTGAAAGGTCTAGAGACGTTGCAGGTTCGCTGTAATAAATGTTTTCAATTTGGAGGAGAATATGTTAAGTAATAAAATATTTTGACATTGAAATTTTGTTTGGTTCTGTGGTAGGCTAAGAATTTTTCAATATATCCTCGTATATCCAAATTTTCAATATCGAATCTCACAAAGTGAGTGCAAACAAATTTTAAAAACATTGATACAGAATATTTATCGTAAAGAAGGAACCATTCATGTTTCAGAATTTTTTACAGAAAACCACATATGTACCTCTCTCGACTAAGGCTAATATAAAACACAGATATCGTAACTGGAGCCTTATGTACACAAGTCAATGCACCCGTTTCCACACCACCCTGTATAGATAGAGTGCTCGCACGTTTTGTTTTTAAGTGGTATCCCCAGTAGGCCTTCTCCACTTTTTGTCGAGATGTGCCAAATTTATTTCTAATAATCTGTTAATTAACAAATTAACCAGATATTAGAGAATCGCGGAAAGGAAAAGTTTCAATTTAGTTCTAGCCTACGATTCTCCTTAAAGTCAAAAGATACGTACAGCATATCTAGGGTTGTCCTGAAGAAAACTTTTGACCCAACAAATGTTCAAATGTTTACAATTTCTCTTCAAATCCGCTACACCATATTCGTGCAAATTAAATGTGCATCAAAATCGTTAAGATTTTAAATAAAGTCTTCAAATAAACCAATTTTATCCCATTTTCATGTTCTTCATTCTGAATTTTGCAGAAAACCAAAAAGCAATGAATCCTTCAATTATGTTCTTATAAGTCATCAAAACTGTTCAGATTTCGACACCAACTTTGAATTGAACCTAATTTTGTACCTTTATGCAGATAAAATCATCAACAATCATGATGAAAACTGGAATTTTGTCGAGCAATATGTATGTATTTTCGAGTAAAATTACGTTCTTTCTGATGAGAAATGAATGAGCAACTGAGACTGAGAGGAAAAATGCAAAAAGACTTTTTCTGTAGACAATGAATTACTGGTAAAGGCCTGGTAAAGGCCTGTGTTAATAAAATATTTTCTTAAAACAAATTTTCCTTACGACATTTGAAGTTTTACTAGTATGGGGAGCACTTTCTTTTTTTATCCTGTTGTAAGAGAGGAAATGATTAGCGTTGTGAAAGCTTTGAAAAATAAAAAGAGTACTGGTATTGATGGAGTACCCATATCTATCTTAAAGTCAATTGTGGATAATATCGCTGATCATCTAGTTTATGTTATCAATTTATCAGTCACAACTGGTAAATTCCCGGATCTTTTGAAAGTAGCATCTGTGATCCCTGTTTTTAAAAAACATGATCGTTGTGACATCAATAATTACAGGCCTATTTCATTATTGAGTGTTTTCTCAAAACTCTTCGAGAAAATTATATATAATCGGATGATTTCGTTCTTGACTCGATTCCAGATTATTACAGACTGTCAGCATGGTTTCAGAGAAAAGCGATCTACACAAACAGCAGCATTTTCATTAGTTGATTTTATCTATAAAAAATTAGATGAGGGAATGTTTGTCGCAGGTATATTTTTTGATTTGTCACGAGCATTTGATGTTATAAACTTCGAGTTTCTTGGCATAAAATTGTACAATGTTGGTTTTCGTGATATTTTTCTCCAATGGGTAATGTCATTTTTAAGAAATCGTTCAATTTTTGTGAAGATTGGAAATTGTTGGTCCGAAAAATATGGATTGTGTAAGGGAGTCCCTCAGGGTTCGGGTTTGGGACCGCTGCTGTTTTTGCTTTTTATAAATGATCTACCTAATTACATAGATCCTGAAATTTTGATTATTTTTGTCGATGATACTTCTGTAGCGGTCTCAGCCAGAAACCTGCGTGATTTATCTGAAATATGTAATAAACTAATATTGAAGTTCTTGGACTGGTGCAAATCGAATGCTTTAATTCTGAACCTAGATAAAACTGAATGCATTCGCTTCAGTAATAGAATGAGCGATTGTGAACCTGTAATTGTCAAATGCATGAACCATCAGATTGTATCGAAGGATAATGTGAAATTTTTAGGTGTACCTATACTTGGATAGCTCACTGAGAAGGAGCAATCATTGTGAATCTGTTTGTAAGAGATTAGCCAGCTCTTTTTATGCTATAAGTAGGATAAAGGATACACTGCCAAACCAGTCAATAATGAATATTTATTATAGTTTAGTTTATAGTTTTCTGAATTACAATGTGATATTGTGGGGTAATTCTATTGATTCTCAAAGGGTGTTTGTAATGCAAAAAAGAATTTTGCGTTTAATATTTAACTTGAAACCTAGGGATACCTGCAGAAATATTTTCAAGGAGAATGAAATACTCACTCTACCTTCTCTTTTCATACTAAGAAGTTTAATCTACATAAAGGAAAATGAATATTTGGTGGTGAAGCTTTCCAGCTTTCACAGTTACGCTACAAGTAATAATACTACACTTAGCGTTCCTCTTCATAATACTTCGAAGTATGAAACAAGTCCTGTATATCAGGCAATTCTATTGTATAATCATCTCCCAATTAGTATTAGACTGTTAGATATTAAGCTATTTAAGAAAGTTTTAAAAAGTAATCTTTTTCGAAAAGGATATTATACTGTAGGAGAATTGGGTGATGATGCATTTTGCGGGGGATAGTATATTTTCTGTTTCTTTTTTTTCATAATTGACTTGTCCTATACATGTTTATATGTCTTGAAGGATTAATAAAGTTCTATTCTATTCTATTCTATTCTATTCTATTCTATGAGATACATGCAATTAAAAATTTAGCAAAAGTTGAACAAAGTATTAAAAGGTTTTCTCAAAATCATTTTTCAGGTTTGAATAGGAAACTTCAGTACAATTTTTCGAATGAATTCATCCATTTTTCACTGAACTATTAGGTATATTTGGCACATCACTAATCACTTATGCACTGAACGATCACCACACATATGTTTCTGAATGAAACTCCCAATGGCAACTAACCACTAACCAGTATCTGTCTTGATGTACGTATGTAGGAACTAGTCATAGCTATGATTCACGATAGTTGTATAACGCCATGAGTTGATTCAGATATACAGGGGTCGGCCAATTCTTTCCCGGCAATATGGGAGAATAAAATTTGGCCTGCCCCTGTATCTGTCTAGTCATTCTCCGTTATATCATGAGATAAATCATAGGAATAACTATTTTTAGATAGAATACTAGAGTGACTGATGGCATGCCAGTTTCCATTGAAAGTTTTTTGTATAAACAATCTCGTATTTGTGTGTGTTTGTTTTTTGTTGTTTTGTGTTCACTAGTTATTTTCCGAAATGTTTCAAATTATGAAGTGGAAACTGGATTAATTAAGTATCTACTGAAATTTCCTATATTTCAAACTGAAAAATAATAATTAAAAAATATTCGAACCTTTGATTCAACTAGTGCTCAATCGTTTGTTCATTCGTCAACGCTAGGGGGCGTACTGCTTTCTTGGTTTCGCCTATAGACCGTACATCATGTTTCTGTGAATGTCTATTCTATGACTATAATTAATATTTGGTTATAAAAAGTTAACCCTATTCTTACTAAAACGCCACAAACAAAAATAAACATTCCTTGTTCAGTTATATTATCATCATATTTCTGTATTATATTCCATTATACGATGGCAGAAGATAAACTGAGAGTTTTAGCTCTCCACGGATATCGCCAGAACGCTGAAGTATTCAAGAAAAGCACAAAACCAATAATAGATGAATTGTCGATGTGGGTAAATTTTGTATTTGTGACTGCTCCTCACGAAGTATTCATTGTAGATGATCCAGACAATGTAGATCCTGAGGAAATAGTGAATAAAAAACAGTACGGCTGGTTCTTCAACAGGGATAATCTAACCAATCGAGGCATAAGAAACGGGGGACCAGCGATTGGTTTTGAAGACACTATTACAATGATTGAATCCATTTTCGACGAATATGGACCTTTTGATGGAATATTAGGATTCTCTCAAGGTGCTTGCCTTGCAGCTTTACTCTGTGATCTTCAGCAACGTGGTCTGATCAAAGCGAAATTTGATTTCGCTGTTATTATATCAGGATTCAGATCTAAATGTTTACCCCATCTGAAATATTTTGGGGACATGATATATTTACCAACCATGCATGTAATTGGAGATGACGATAAAATCATTCCTAAGGAAATGAGTGAATCGTTGGCAAATTCATTCCAAGAACCTCTCGTCTTGAGACATAAAGGAGGGCACATTGTTCCTACTTCTACAGAACACATTGAAGAATACCAGAACTTTTTCTATAATCTTTATATGAGCAAAAACTTGGCAGAATGAATGAAATTATTATGTACATTGTAAATATAGTTTAAGGAACCATCATTCGTTTTACTTTCCTGGAAGCACAGAGCAAAGTGAGGTTATGAGAAACTAACCTTACTTTTTGTGGGTTCATAACCATTCATAATCATTAGTTTATAAGTCTTTGTTCATAACACGGATATTTGAGTATCCGTGGGTTCAAAATCAAAATAACTCTTTAGATTTTCAAACAGATCACTCCAATGAGTTCCGAAGAGGAAATGAATGGCGAAAATACTGGCTATTCACGGATATAGACAGAGTGCTGATACATTCAGAAAGAAAACTGGTTCTTTCAGAAAGGTAGCAAATAAATGGGCCGAATTCACGTATATAACTGCACCCCATAAAGTCGTTATTTCTAATGATTCCGAAAACCTCAACATTGGTCAAGCAGATGACGATGAACAATATGGTTGGTTTTTCAATAGGGAGGATAAAAGTTTTCGAGGAATCAGAACAGGTGGTCCAGCTATTGGGTTTGAAGAAAGTGTTCAGCTTGTTGAAGAAACCTTTGAGAAACTCGGTAAAGAATCAGTCCAATTATCATATTTGTTACCATGCTAAGCTGTTCGTTTCATGCTTAATATTCTTATAGGTCCCTTTGATGGAATTATGGGTTTTTCTCAAGGCGCCTGCTTAGTGTCACTTCTGTGTCATCTTCAACAAAAAAAATTACTGAAAACAAAGTTCCATTTTGCAATTATGATAGCAGGATTTAAGTCGGGTAGCACACCACATTCAGAGTATTATAAAGAAGCCATAGCAATGCCAAGTTTGCATGTGTTCGGAGAAAATGATCAAATAATTCCTCCTCAAATGAGCAAAGATCTCAGCAAATGCTTCCTTATGTCTCAGGTGATGACACATCCTGGAGGCCACTTTGTACCAGCGTCTTCAGGTCAAAAAGAGACATACCAAAAATTCTTCAGTTTCCATCACCTCATAAAACAGTGTCCTGACATTGCTATTCCATTCTGAATAAAAAAAGCATAATTCACAATGTTTTATTTGGGAAGAATCTAAATAAACTGTAATTATGTACATTGAAATATAAACCTATTTACAAATAAAAAACAATTTTAAAACTATATAGTCCAATTACAATTACTTATTCCACATGATTTACAAGTTATCAAATATTTGAATCTTATATAGATTAAACTTGTAACGGCAATAAAGCATACCGACAAAACATTGTCTATATACAGGGAATTGTTTCTTTTATTTACAGGAATTCAGTTCAACGTTCCACGACAGGTAGCAGCACCACACAAACAAGATATTTTATCCACTTCAAGAGGGAATTTGTAGTCGTATGTTATTTCCTCGTTGATTCCTATCTGTTGTTTTGAGTATATCACAATTTTCTTCTGGGATTCGATGGTTATGACCTTAGCGTAACAGTTTGGCTGTGAAAAAATTAGTATAATTAAAAAAATTCGCACTGAAGATTGCTAAACATGATACATTTCGCATATTGATATCGGGTGTGTTTTTTTAGAGTGATAGAACTTCCAATTGAAATAAACACATTTAAATTAAGATTGAAGCCAATTTTTTTTTCTATTTGAAAGATAATTTTATGACTTTTCTTTTTCCAATATGGCAATACAGGGTCTTTCACGAGGAAACTCACCCATATTTATACGGGAATCTACTGAACGTATTTTCATGAAATTCAGCACTTCACACATGCTACTGAATAAAGAGGAATTTGGCAGATGTAATTAATGATATCTATCATTAAAAAAAAAGAATGTAAAACATGGTAAGTTTTTGCATATGGTTCATAAGGAATTATTTATTTATCACTGGAGAGAAAACCGATGGCCGATTAGTTGAAATAAAGAGGTTTCCGATACAAATTCGAATCCAAATTCGCCATCTATTTAGGAACAACCTGTAACTTTTTTCTCTTGCATATTAGGGTAGTAAAATCTAAAACATGGTTTAAGTAACAGTTCCTGAAAATTTCATCTTTTTGTCGTGAAGGGAAAAGAAATAGCTGAAAATTCAAGACGAAAAACAGTTTTCTGTGAATAACTCAGAAAATATCCACTTTAGGGCAAGGGTGTGATGCATACACTCACATTATTTTTTAACGTAGATTCAATATCTGCCATAAAAAAATGGGGTTCTAATTTGAAAAAATTGATTTTTCACGATTTTGTCATCCCTAACTTTGAAAGCGATTTTTTCACCCCCTGTATCATGAATCGCAATTTCGATTTTTAAAGTGGATACATCAATCTTACATCTTGAAAAATCCCAAAAATGAAAATTTTCCATCCAAAACCTCGAAGTTATTCTTGTTTCAGCGGAGCTCTATTTTCGATTTTTTTTTCGAATTTTCCCGCTCAGAGAGAATTTTCCAACCAAAACTGAAAAATGTTACATCAAAATAACTTGAAATTTTCTAAGGAATCTATTTCTGCAATAAAAAAAATGGTGTTCTAATTTGAAAAACGGAAGTTGACGTCATTTCCGGAAAAACCGGAGGTGCTCATGCCTTGAAAATATTTTAGATTTCATCAGCATCGTGAAATACTTATAAGTGCTGAATTTCATGAAAATACGTTCAGTAGTTTCCCGTATAAATATGGGTGAGGTTCCTCGTGAAAGACCCTGTATATAGATGCATATATTCTATGCATCTATGGCAATATGTAGAATATGTCAATCCAACATGACGTTTCCACCAGATATCCTCGAAATAAATTGACAGGAAGTTGATCATGGCATCAGGCAAGTCTTGATGACTGTTGACCAAATTTCACTAGTAAGCTACTTGATATGTGGATAATACACCAGGTTACACACAGTGGGTGTTCCAAAATATTCAAGAAAATCCTCTCAGTTTGAACGACTTGCACATCCGATTTGGACGAACATTTACGGCCTTTTTTCAATAAAAATGCACCCAATTCTGATAATTTTCACTGGGTTAGATATTCCTGAGAGTAAGATTGACTAAAAATATAAAACATGTCTCCACAAATCAATTTTTCAAGCGAATGAACGTTTTTGATATCTACATCTATATCATTTTCTGTCTGACCACCAGCAGTAACCTCAAAATTGGCTAATTGACGCTTTTGTTTTGATAGTGAGGGTGCTCGGGGCGTTATCTAAACTTCCCAGTCGCTTACAAACTCGCTCACTTCTCTGGAACACCGTAGAAGAGTAGGAGATCTGTCTCTATTTTATAGATATTTCCATGTTCGATGCTCTTCTGAATTATCAGCAATCGTTCCCCCTCTGGCAGTCTCTTCGAGACTAACCCGTCAAGTTAAGTCTTCTCATCCCTTCGTGGTCACTTTGGAAACCTGCAGAACATCTCTCTTCAAAGACTCGTTCATCCAACGAACAGCGAGGCTTTGGAACACATTGCCTAGGGAGGTGTTCCCCGAGACACATAACCTCCAGAAATTCAAGAAGAACACCAATTCCTACCTGCTTGCCCTTGGTTCTCACGATGTTCTCCGAACATTATAGGATATTCCCTTTCGTGAGAACCACTATACAAAAAAAAATGCGTTTTATTTGGAACAGTTCTGGGGTAATAAACCTGAAGCTGTACCGGTGAATGAAACGAAATCGCGTATTTCTAAGGCCAGAAACTAAACAAATCATATCAAACAACCACCATTTCTCCATGATATGACTCCAACCGACTTTTTTCACTTTCCAATACTGAAATTACCACTGAGGAGCATCATTGAGTTTAAATATACATAGAGGCCCAACCCATTTCAACGATTTGAAGCTAAATTTTGTGTAGTTCCTTCACCGGTTCATAGATGGATAAGTGTGTTTCAGGGAAGCGAAATTTTTTACTCCCGCATCTGGCGGTAAGTAGCCGAACCATAAGGCACTATTTCCGAAGCCGAATGCGATGACGATCAGGACCGACATATGGAAATGTGGAATGTTTAGTATTTCATCACCTGATTTTTTGGATGAGATAAAACGACAATTATTTTTGATTGAGTTGAATTCTAGGGTATCTATGAGTTCAATTAACTCTTTATCCCTTGTATACCCTCACAAGGCTCACCGTTGTCCGAATCCGCAGAAGAAATGGTCGAATCTGGAATCTGTCCAATCAACCACATCAATGGGCCTACTTTCAGATTCCCCCATTGTACACAGGTCGAAATCATTGTCGTCTTGGCAGTTAGAATTATCGGAACATTTTTCCAGACAACCAGTCATGACCGACTGCAACCCAAATTCAAGCTGAGGGGTTTGGATCATAACCCCTACGCTGTTTTATTTTGGAGAATGAATTCTCGATTGGGTCCTGGTTGAGCCGACTTGTTATCAGATATGGAAATGTTTCCTTCGTCTCCTCCCACAATTGGAGGATGCCATTGATGGTGTGTATCAAACCGTTGAAACAATAGGGAATATTTTTTCCAACTGTCCAAGACTTAATGAATTCAATTGATTCCGTCAGAGTTTGTATTGCTGCGGTGTTTTTCTCGGACAACGGTCTCCTTAGATAATTTCCCTCAAATTTTCCATTCGAATTGAGGCAGTCGAAAAGATCATTCATTTTCAGAATGAACTGAGCAGTTGAATTGGCACTTCTGGACCTCAGCTCATCAGTTGTAATGACTGTTCACATAGTCGAATATAAAGTTCTACCATTGAGTTTCAATATTTATATTTAAACTCAATGAGTTTACCATTGAGTTTCAATATGTATATTTAAACTCAATGGTTCTACTGAAAATCTGCGTGGCCAATTTAGCCTTCATTTTCTGGAAGGCGTTTGGACTTATGTGGTTTTCAGTTATCTTCAAGAGAGTACGAGCAAGACAATTCTTTTCATCAATTATGTACCTTTCTTTTATGTCCCTCCAAGAAACATTTTCACCCCTCATTTTCTGAAATCAGAATGACGGAAGGCAAGAGCAATATCATCTGCATAAATAAATTTCTCGGAGGAAGTATCAGGAATATCACTCAAATATAAATACAGCTCCATTTCATAAGAATATATATATACCCCTCATTTCCGACCTGAGAACACTCCTGTGGAGAAATTCATGGCTAATAGTTCATCATTATTGAATCACACCGTTTGTAACGAAGATATACCTTCTGTATAAAAAGTACCCGGAATTGTAAAAAAAAACACATAAATTTAAATTTAATCATCAATGTTTATTTTGTCTCCTTCAAAATAGTCCCCATTGCTTACAATACAACTATGATATCGGCGAACCCACTTTTCCATGCACCGCTCATACGCCGCCAAAGGTATGGCCTTCAGTTCTCGTTGCGAATTTGTTTTGATGGCTTCAATGGACTCAAAACGCGTTCCACGTAGGGGCAATTTGAGTCTTGGGAATAGAAAAAAGTCGCACGGAGCTAAGTCAGGTGAATACGGCGGTTGTTCGATGGTATTTATTGAGTTTTTGATCTTGTATTCCTTAATAATTATGGCTCGGTGCGACGGCGCGTTATCATCATGCAAAATCCACGAATTGTCTTTCCATAAATCTGGCCGTTTACGACGAACATTCTCAAGCAAACGCCTCAATACACCCAAGTAATACTCCTTATTCACTGTCTGTCCTTCAGGAAGAAATTCTGAGTGCACAACACCACGATAATCGAAGAAAACAGTGAGCAAAACTTTAATTTTCGATCGACTTTGACGTGGTTTTTTCGGACCGTCTTTGAATGATTTGTACCAATCGTATGCTTGTGTTTTTGACATACAATTATCACCAAAGGCTTTTTTTTAACATTTTCAATGAATCGGCACAAGAAAATTCGTTTGCAAGACAAAATTTGAGGCAAACTCTTTGATCAACTATTTTTTCCATTGTAAAATTCGCAGAGCACTTTTGAGGTCGACTGATACTGACAGCTGTTGTAAACACACTAGTTGGCAGATCGCGCTCAAATTTGGCTTGGTAATAAAGGAAGGTCCTACCAACTTTAAGAAAAAAAAATTACCGATTCCTTTTTGGCGGTTCATCTAAATAACATTTTCCGGGTACTTTTTATACAGAGAGTATAATTTGGATAAATCCAACCCTGCCTACGATTCATAGAACTAGAGGAAAATGAATCTCCTCCAGATTTCTATAAATGAATAGCAAGCAGAATATAGTTTCCTGGATAGATCATTTAGTAGCTACTACGTGCCGCCACTTAAGTTGGCAAATTGGCAAGTAAACTGCCAAAAACTTGTACACCAAATAGTTGAACTGGGTTGTGTCTAGATGTATATTAAAACTCAATGGTAGCATTCATTTTCAGTCGCTGGAAGACAAAAATGAGAATTCACACGTTACCTATCTCCAATTAACGTAGATGTTCAATATGACCACTCTTTTCTACATAAACAAGTCAACCTTCGCCTTTTTTCACTTCTCCAACAGTGACTGTCAATTTTTCTCTGACAGCTGTCATTCTGTTCGACAGAGACGTAAAATTAACCTTATTTCATGAAGAAAAACATGAAACATCCATATCTCGGCGACCCAAATGAACCCAAACACCTAAAATACCAAACAAACGAAAGAAACTCACACTGCAGCTATGGTTGATGAACCTGGCCAGGTTGCCGCACTTGGTGGCGTCGATGATGTTCTCCAGATCGATACGAAACAGGTACGTGCTGCCGATACCCGTCGCCTCGTACTTGTTCTCCCTCAGATCTGCCACGCTGGACCTGACCATCTGGCCCACGTACTCTATCACCATCTCGTCGGCGGCTATCGGTTCCATGGCGAACAGGCCCCAGTCGTGGATGGCCGATTTGGCGAACTTCAGCTGCTTCTTCCTGAACTTGAGCTGATTGAACTTGAGTAGATCGGAGTCCGTGTCCGTTCCGAAGGCGGTGAGCAGGCGTCTCTGGTTGGACCGCGCCTCCCTCGAGATGCCTAGAAGCGAAATTAGAGAGTGTCGAAATTGGATATTTATACCCTATTCACTTTTATAAAGTATCCCGGTTGGACGTGACATTCTGAATCATTTCAACGTGTATATTTTGAAAATGTTAGGTTATAGTCATTTTCTTATCAGATACATACGCAACGTTGTCATTTCTACCTATAAATCGTAGTAATTACGTATTTATCTTTATTTATAATTAATGTTTATTTACTTTGGGAAAATAATGAATTTGAGAAAATATTTTGTGAATTCAATAATTCCAAAGACTTATCGAATGTTGAAGAAACTTCTTTCTCTGTTAATACTGGAAATATTTCACGTATATGTATAAACATAGTTGGAAGGTTCAATTTGGCTATTTTCTTGTACGGAAATCAAGAATCGAGTGCTGAAATTTTACTGAAAAATAATGGACAGAATAATATGTTAAGGTGGGTTTAAACCAAACGAACAAAGAACAAGAACATTCTTTGTTGATCTTTTAGCAGTTTTAGTGCTGATAGAATGACGAAAGAATGCTCCACGTATGTTTAAACTAGAAGGATTTGATAGAATGAGCATTCGCTTGTCTGATGTAAATCCACCTTTACTTTGTGATAGTTCATTCGAAATAAGAATAAAAGTATATTTCAAATGTTCCTTTGCAAAAATGGGTAGTGTATCAATCGAAAAGTGTTCATTTCTCAAATTATAATTCCAAATTTGTCGTTGCAGATCTTTTTTCAAAATAAAGTCTTCAGTCAGTGTCTTTTTGGGTGCACCAATAGAAATAAATTCTCTGTCGTCTCTTTCACTCATAATGTTTCTTACTGTGTTTATGTGCAGCTAAAAAATAAATATACTTACTGACAAAGAAAAGGCGAAACCCAGAAGGAGCTGTTCAATTTTTTTTTGTAAAACATAGACAGTATAGCAAGGAGTTAAATAAACGAAGGGTAACAATTTTTTTTTTTAATAAATTTGTTAATAGTGTGTTTGTCCACCACGATTATCTATACACTCCCCAACACGTCTTGGCATTGATGCAATAAGATGGTCTATTTCTTCTTGAGGAATACTATCCCAAGCTACATGTACTTCATGTCTCAGAGCCGCCAAAGTCCTTGTGCGAAAGATCGGGGGATCTGGGCGGCCATGGCAAAAAAATCACATGGGTCGCTTCAAAAAAGTTTAAACTAACTCTGGCAAAAAAATCTCCAAAAACTGTCTGGATCTCAGTAAAAGCCAACTTCACCTACTCCCTGGCTTTCTCACAGGACATTGTCGCCTAAAGAAGCATCTGTTTAAATGGATTTATCGGACAATGATGAGTGTTGATTCTGTGGGGAGGAGAAAGAAACTTCTATTCACCTGGTTACGATATGCTTTGCCATTGCAAGCCAAGGGTAAGAGTGCTTTGGACAAGAAACTTGTAGAAGTGGGGAGTTATCTTCCCAGATACTGGATATCATCAATCTCTGGAACTGGAGGGCGAGCTGTAGGAGGCACGATGATAACAGTTCTGTTAGGGGGCACAATAGACCTTAAGGTCGCAGTTGACTGTAACCCCTTCTCACTATAACTATAACTCTGGCAACATGAGGCGGAGCATTATTATATTGGATTCTCGAGCCGGTTGAGGTAAGGGAGAACATATGGCTCCACTATTTCTTGAAGGTAACGCAGAGCTGTCATGTTACCTCGATTAAAGGCTAAAGGTGACCTACTTGCATGTGCAATAGCACCCCATACCATAACGCCTACTGTCCTGTTTACATGACGCTCAACATCAAACTGAGGTTCACGTCTTTCTCACCCTTCTTAATCGGCCATCATGTGCACCAAAGGAGAATCGAGATCCATCAGAAAAGACCATTCCACATTCCATTGTTGACGTTCTCTCCACCACCGTAATAGTTGCCGGCGATGCACAACCGTCAGAGGTAACACAAGATGGGGTCGATAATGCTGCAGTCCAAAGACCTTATCCTGCGGTAAACCGTTCGGACAGTTACAGGATGGCCTTGTTCTCCTAACCACTCATCAGCCAAAGATAGAGTTGACGCAATTCGGTCTCTAATGACCATAAGTCTTAGACGTCGATCTTGAACTTCATTTGTGCCCCTTCGACGTCCGGTGCCTACTCTTCTTCATTTTGGGCATTATCAAACCACGCTTGACAACATCTCATAACAGTAGTTGGATTTCTGTTCGTACGGTTAGCGATTTCTCGAAATGACAACCCCGCCTCCCGTAGACCAATTATTCGACCTCTTTCGAATTCACTTAGCTGGCGATAAAGTCCGGGTACTCTTGCTCTAGGCATTTTAACAACAACTAAACATCGACTTTTGGATCTCCTCGAGCAGCTGGTTTGTTGTAAAATTTAAAAAATTTGCAAAAAACGACCACAATATTCAAGTAGCAAAAAATGTTTACGTGAAAAAACCTTCACGATTTTTTTCTCCAGATTTAAATCAATTAGTCCTTGCTATACTATCTATGTTTAGTTTCCAAACGTGTTGGTTATATTGAGATTGAGACTATTGAGTTGAGAGTAGAAATAACATTGGTGATCTCTGGAAATCGTGAAATATTGTCATTTCAGGATATTCCACGAGTGCCAACCGGCGTCAGTTTTAAATAAAAAAAACTTGATAAACCTGAATCTTGGCCAACCGGGATACTTTATAGAAGAGACTGGAGTATACGAAACTAGGGGGTAAGCTAATGTTTTTAATGTAGAATTCATAAGAATGACTCACCCTGCATCTTGGATACGGTAGCGCTCGGCGAAAGCGATACGGCGTGCGATTTCGCGTGATGGTACTTGTACTTCACTTTCTCTTGCTGAGATATCTTGTAGTACCCTTCGGTTCTGGCGCAGCCAGAATCGTGTATCTTGACGTCGTCCTTCTTTTTCCGCCTCGGATTCGAGTATAAATCTGTACTGCAGTGGTCTACCCAATGGGTGTCGTTGAGCCAATAACTCATCATGTCGTCAGCCAACATGGCTTCGTAGGATTTCTTCAGGTACTGTATGTCTTCATTATCGATACCTGAAAAGATTGTTACTCATGAGTATCAGCAAACGCCAATATTCTACCCAATGTAGAGAGCATAGAATAGGTTTTCTCTATTTCAGTATCGAAATGAGCTCATTACAGTACTGAAAACAGGGCTGTAATAAATTCATTACAGCATCGTTTTCAGTTACATTTTTCGTTTTGTGGTTGTCAGCAATGACTTCCGATCCTTTTAAATTTCAGCAGACGTCAATTTGGAAATGTCAATTTTAGTATTTCCTTACATTCACACCAACTGTCAAGATACAATATGAAAGTCACTAGGACCTATAATTTGAATTTTTTCATTGAATTTCACAAAATTTGAATGAAATAGAGAAAATATCGTCTAATACTCGTTGCAGAATGCAATTCCAATACTCATACAATTTCGCATTCGTATTGGAATAGGTGCCCATTCTGCAACTAGTTTTAGAATATACTATTATTTTTCTTTTTTTTTATACGAGGATGTATTGATATCTAGTTAGCCTAGATCAGTTCCATGCATAAAAAAAATATTGTGATACCATATCAACGAACAATAACTTATTAGAAGTGTCAGTGTAGAGTTCGACGTCAAAAAATTAAACCAGAGTTACGCAATATATTAAAAAAAGATGTCTACCGAAATTGTAAAAATCGAAAAATTGGAGTATCGAGCCATCATCAAGTACCTGTATTTGAAAGGGTTGAGAGGTACGCAGATTTACGAAGATATGCTTAATACCCTTGGTGATGAATGTCCTTCGTATGCGACCTTGAAAAATTGGACTGCAAGCTTCAAAAGAGGTAAATTTTCCGTTGAAGATGATGACCGATCGGGAAGGCCAGTTTCTGTGTGAGTCCCCGAAAATATCGATGCAGTTCATGACATGATCTTATCAGACCGTTGAATTGGGCTAAAACGGATATCTGAAGCACTGAAGATTTCATACGAACGCGTTCATCATATAGTTCACGTCAATTTGGACATGAGAAAAATTTCTGCAAAATGGATCCCCAAATGTTTGAATGTTGACCAAAAGCGTGCAAGGGTAGAAGCATCGCGTTCGATATGTGCTCGATTTGAAAACAATGTAGACTTCTTAAACCGAATTGTTACTATGGATGAGACTTGGGTACATTTCTACGATCCAGAAACAAAGCAACAATCGATGGAATGGCGACACTCTGGTTCTCCACGACCTAAGAAGTTTCGTGTCCAAAAATCTGCTGGAAAAGTTCTTGCTTTAGTTTTTTGGGATTGCCATGGAGTAATCATGATTGATTTCTTGGATAAGAGTATAACAATAACTGGAGATTACTATTCGACATTACTGGCCACTCTACGGGAAAAAATCAGGGTTGGCAAAAAACATGTTTTTTTTTTTTAAAAACAAAACATTGTGTTTTTTTTATTCGAAACTGTTTTATTTGATTTGAATCATGTTTTTTTTAACATTCAAAAAACATGATTTAAAACATGTTTGAAACAAAAGTTTTGGCAACATTGCTATGAAAAAACTCTTCCGAAACAATTATAATTGATTAAATTATAATTAATAATATCTTTATTACGTGACAATAGATGTGATGAGAAACAATAAAGTGCAATTGAATTGAATATATTTTTCCTTTGCATTTTATTTCACGCCGAGGTGAATTTCAAAGAACAAATGGCAAAAAAATAGGTTCTCTTGTCTAAGAAGTGAAAAAAATTTAAAACTATTAATTTCAAAATTAAGACACAATTTTAGATTCATTTACACAAAAAAAGCCAACATTTCGATAACTGGGCCAATATTTATTAATACTCATAATTTTTTCTCAACTGCAGTTCGTTCATTAAGACAAATTTCAAGAAGAAGATATTTCTAGCTAGCGCTACCTTCCAATGAATCGCCAATAAAAATTACTCTCCCTATTCCTGAACGAAGTTGATGATTCTTATTCCTTTTCTACGACATTACAATTCACTCTAAAGAGTATAAAGAAACGAATTTGCAAAATATGTTTTAAACACAAACAGAGGCTTGTGTTTAAAACAAATGTTTTAAAACATGCCAACCCTGGAAAAAATTAAACAGAAAGTCGCGGAAAGCCATCCAAAGGTATTTTGTTTTTACAGGACAACGCCCCAGTACACAAATCTCATGTTGCCATGCAATAAATTCGTGATTTAGGGTTAGAATTACTAGAACACCCCCCTTATACACCAGATTTGGCTCCGTTTGACTATCATCTCTTTCCTCAACTGAAAAAAGTTTAAAAGGTCGTAAATTTTCTTCCAACGAGGAGGTAATAAAAGCTGTGGAGGACTGGTTTGCAGAGCAAGAAGAAACATTTTTTTGAAAGGTCTAGAGACGTTGCAGGTTCGCTGTAATAAATGTATTCAATTAAGAGGAGAATATGTTGAGTAATAAAATATTTTGACATTGAAATTTTGTTTGGTTCTATAGTAGGCTAAGAATTTTTCAATATATCCTCGTAATAGTATATGCAAGATACTTGATCTTCGTGAAGCTTTCTGACGTTTTTAAACACTCAAACGTCTGAGAGTACCTAAAATAATACAGTTCGGCGCGAATTAAGCCTATACAGTATGATTTATTTCTACCTGAACACCTACCTTTAGTCAAAAACTCGTACAGCAGCGCCATCTGGGAAACGATATCCCTATTTTTATGCTTGACAGAATGTACGACATTTGGTATATTTTGGTAGAAACCGTTCTGGTTGTCTTCCTTGTTATCCGCGGCGCTGGGCAACTCTTGCAACTTGCTGTGTTGCTTTCGTTTCCTGGACTTCTTGACCGGTTTTTCCGGAGATTTTTCCACGACGGCCACCGCCGGTTTTGGGGCTTCGTTCTCTTTGACCTCCTGGTTGGTCCAGTAACCGTGGTCGTGGACGACGTTTCCTGCGCGGCTTTCCGCTCCTTCTTTGTCTTTCTCGTCGTCTTTGTGGGTCATGCAGTAGGAGTGTTCCATAGCAACCTAAAAATTGGCCCTTTGTCAGTATTCGAATTGCAGAAATCTCAGAGATGAACTTAACAATCTTCATTATTCTAATTGAGGCGGGAGTTTAAGCTAGTAGAAGCTTCAGCTTTTGAAATTTGACTGTTTAAGAAAGGAAGGGGTCAATAGATCCATTTTTTTTTTATAACTTTTGTGTACACAGAAAATATTCCATATAAACTCGCCATGAGGTCAGTTTGATGCTATTTTCTGATGGAACATAGTTCATAATATGTGTCAAATGTTGGGAATTAATAAATATGAATAATACTTCAACTCCCTGCATCTTATTCGTTTTTCTGATAGTTTGAGTTTATTGGAAGGTGGTGGTCTGTAAACCTAACCTAATTTGGTAGCAAAAAAGCACTACCATCCGTTGAATATATACGCTTTATTTTTTGTGAGTATAAATAAAAACGAAATAAATATTTTTTTCTTTTATAATACTACAGAAGGAATCGTTGCTCTGAAATATAAATATCTTAAGAGTCAAGGAAGGCTGGCCTAAACCTTGGTAATTAGCATTCAATTGCTATTATTAAGTCGTTAGCCGATATACAGGGCCCAAACCAAAAGTCAGACCTTCCTGAAACTGTTTATGTGGCCATCCTCAAATCACTTTTCTTATAAAAATTTTGCAAGTTTCATTTAATCTTCTGAGTTAATCTACACCAATAAAAGGGTATAGCTCAATTTGAAATATTAAATTTCTTCATTCGAAGATTACTCCTCGATCTACACTGCGCAAAAAAATTAACGCACATCATGGAAATCTCAAATTTATTCGTCAACTGAAGGTGTTCCCAATGACAATTATTTTTATCATAATTATGCATGCATATGTTATCCACTTTCAACGTTTTTCTTCAATACAGATGTTTCCTCCCAGCAGGAATAAAAAAAGATGATATTATCAGATTTTGAATGTATTGGCTACATTCTAAAATCAGTTGTTCTCGATCAATTCTAGTGATCAATAGTTTTTCTTTCGTTTGATTTTCTACAATCGATTGCTATACAACGCGAAACACGCAATTTGACCCAAGAGGAATGTGCCCAGCGGTAGTTTTGCGAGAAGAAGGGTGGACATACACAAGAATTGCAGAAATGTTTGGAGTTTCCCATACAAGTGTGTCCAGAATGTTGCAGCGATTCAGGGAGACAGGTATGAATGTCCGAAGACCAGGACAGGGTAGACCACGGGTAACAAGAACGTTACTTGAGAGTTTCATCGTTGAGACAACGGCTTGCAACCGCTCGCCTCCTTCAAAATCAGCTTGAGCGAACTCATGAGGTGCAAATTAGCACTCAGACAATAAGAAATCGCCTCAGAGAATATGATTCAAGGCCTCGTGTCGCGGCAAGAGGCCCAGCTCTTACCCCAGCCCATCGAAGGGCGCGTTTGGATTTTGCGAGAGAGCATATCCATTGGGAAGAGGCCGATTGGGAAAGAGTTCTCTTCACAGATGAGTCTAGATTCTGCCTCTACCATTGTGATCGACGTTCCCTTGTATACAGACGTCCACATGAAAGATATGCTCAGTGCAATTTCCTGAATACTACTGGTTTCGGGGGAGGATCGATTATGGTATGGGGTGGAATATCTTTGACTGCTCGCACAGACCTAATGGTCGTTGATAATGGAGCTTTGAATGCTGATAAGTATATAAAGAACATTCTTGAAGAGCATGTAGTGCCATTTGCCCCATACATTGGTGAAAATTTCATTTTTATGGACGATAATGCCAGACCCCATCGTGCGCGCATCGTTCAGGAGTACCTTGAAGAGGTTGAAGTCTCTCGAATGGAATGGCCAGCAAGAAGTCCAGATCTCAATCCGATTGAGCAGGTTTGGGACAACCTCAATAGAAGGCTGAGAAGTTCAGAAAATCATCCAGCTACTCTTAATGACTTAGGAATCCAACTCGGAGAAATCTGGGAAGGATTAGATCAGAACATTTTAAGATCACCCATTTTGAGTATGAACCGTCGTTGCCGAGCTGTAATTAACGCAAGGGGTGGAAATACCAAGTATTAAATCACTTATCAGCATTTCAGTATTTTGAAAATTGTTCATTTCTCTTCTTTCACATAAGATCCGGTGAAATCCTGAATTTTTCTTCCATTTAATGTGTCTTGTTTCGTTCGAAACCTTCCCGAAAGAACATAAAAAATAAGTTATAAAGTCAATGTAGAGTTAACTTTCATTAAAATTGAGATTTTCAGAATGTGCGTTAATTTTTTTGCGCAGTGTAAGTGCATAGGTGACATTGTAATGATTTGATATTTGGATGGATTTAGTGCTTGTAAATGTACTGAGTGTTAAATGAAATCTTATTTAGAACAAAAACTGAGTATTTCGGATTTCTCATGCACTGGATGTTGTGAGAACAGTTGAGGATATTTTAACATTTTTGCTCTCGTTCCATGCATTTCAGGTGAAAATTTTCAGCAACGTTATATTAATAATGTTCCTTGAGATTCATTTATCAAAAACACCACACAAAATCAAGTATAGACGTTGTTCCAGAAGTAAAACCCCTTAAAAAGTTGCTCTTTATCAAGCAAACATGCAAATGTTCCACATGCATTAAATTGTACATTCTTCGGGGAATTTTAAGTGGAAATGTTGGAACTTAGTTTTTTTTACCCTTTTTAACCAAGGAGAAAGGAAGTGAACGAATATGAAAAGAATCAAAATGAAATAAGATCTTCATGCAACCATTACAAACAATGCACTCCCAAAGCATTCGAAATCATTCACCTGAGAATGAGAACTCGCTTCACCATCAGACTCCGACAATTTACGAACTCTAGAGAGGGCGCCATTCAACTCTTTTTTAGATTTAACATCTTTATTGTCGGAAGGAATTTCGTCATCACTGCTAAGCTCCTTATCCAGAACTTTGACAGATGGTGTTTCCTTAAGTTCCAGAGTCTGAGAATAAACACAAACGTCAAAATAATTGTTAATATACCAGGTTTATTCACGCCAACTTTATCATGACCTCATGAATCTTCCAACCGCAGTGAATATTTCTTTTTGAAATAAATTTCACAACGATTGAGAATAACTTGAATGGCAATATTAAAAAAAAAGCTGCTATTCGTACATATTGGAAATCTTCGATGTTGACGTTTAGAGTAGCTGCTAGTTTCAAGTTTTCCTCATGATAAACATAACGTGAATACCCTGTGACTTCCACCATGAAAAGAAAACCAGAAGGCGTACTTATTAATGTTCTTATTACACAAGGAATAATTTATTTTATATACAAAATGTACAAATATGTGAAGGAGTTTTCCAATAAGAAGTGTTATTTTGAATAGCCCGGTATTTCGGTAGATGTCACTTTTGAAGCTGTCATTTTTTCATTAATAAAAATGGACAACGTTTACTTTCAACAAGACGGTGCTACGAGCCACGAAATTAACGAAACCATTGATCTTTTACGGGAAAAGTTTCTGGACCGTGTTATCTCTCGAAGAGATGATCACAATTGGCCACCGAGATCTTGTGATTTAACACTTTGCAACTTCTTCCTTTGGGGCCATGTGAGAGAGAAGGTCAACGCCAAGAGCCCAGAGTCGATTCAAGACCTCAAAGCACTTCACGATTTGGTTATGGAAAATTTCATGAAAAGGATATGGTTAGACTACAGGCCCGTGTCGAAAATTGATGGGTCATTTGAACCAGAAGATGACCTATCTAGAACGATAGAAGGACATAAAATAAGAAGATTCAGCACTATGCCGTCACTTGTAAGCTGTCCAACTGAGTACATTTGGGTCATATGACTTTTGACGGCATTCTCACCATCGATAGCTCCATGGAAAATAATAGGAAAACGGGCAGTTCCGTACAAAAATGATGCGCCATATATTCCGAAAATTTCCATGGTTAAATAGGTCATTTGACTTTGTACGGCATCAGTTTTATACGGTTGCCATACATCTTCTAATCCATTATTCAGCAACGCCGTACAAAAATCATGCGACAAAGGGAAAAAATCGAGGGTTGCAACCCCCTCTCTTGCCGTGCTCCAGGGGGTCATTTGAAAAAGTACGGCTTCGGTTCCAAAACATTATCCAGCACTCAAAATTACTATTAAAAATAAGGCCGTCAAAAAAAAATTGTTCATTTTGATGTTATATCAATAATTATCTTAATTTCATCTTATGCTTGACCCATAAAGCTCTAAAGTCATTTGACCCAGTACGGCAACTTCTTTTTTTACATGATACTTTATGATACAATTCTTATATTATATTGCCGTTCAAAAGAAACTGTTCTAAAAAAAATTATAGAGAAATACAAAAAGTGAAATTTTTCATATTATTTTGTCATTTTTTCATTTTTTCTCTTCAAAAATATGTTGATGCCGTACAGTATCAAATGACCATAGAGTATCCTTAAAATGGTAGCGCAATTTTCATCATCCTAAATGATATGGTCTGGATAAAAATGTACGGCATCATTTGTTCCTAATTTATTCACCTTAATACTATTCAAAACAAGGGATAAAATTGTTATATATCATTAATCTATGAAAAATTTCACTTTTTGTATTTCTCTATAATTTTTTTTAGAACAGTTTCTTTTGAACGGCAATATAATATAAGAATTGTATCTTGAAGTATCATGTAAAAAAAGAAGTTGCCGTACTGGGTCAAATGACTTTAGAGCTTTATGGGTCAAGCATAAGATGAAATTAAGATAATTATTGATATAACATCAAAATGAACAATTTTTTTTGACGGCCTTATTTTTAATAGTAATTTTGAGTGCTGGATAATGTTTTGGAACCGAAGCCGTACTTTTTCAAATGACCCCCTGGAGCACGGCAAGAGAGGGGGTTGCAACCCTCGATTTTTTCCCTTTGTCGCATGATTTTTGTACGGCGTTGCTGAATAATGGATTAGAAGATGTATGGCAACCGTATAAAACTGATGCCGTACAAAGTCAAATGACCTATTTTACCATGGGAATTTTCGGAAAATCAAAAAAATTTTCCGAATATATGGCGCATCATTTTTGTACGGCACTGCCCGTTTTCCTATTATTTTCCATGGAGCTATCGATGGTAGGAATGCCGTCAAAAGTCATATGACCCAAATGTACCCAGTCTACCTGTCCTTTTGAATTGCCACCTGTACTCAGTTGGACAGCTTACAAGTGACGCATAGTGCTGAATCTTATTATTTTATGTCCTTCTATCGTTCTAGATAGGTCATCTTCTGGTTCAAATGACCCATCAATTATCGACACGGGCCTGTAGTCTAGGTCCTTTAGTCGTTGTCGTCATGGTCATTTGGCTGATGTTAATTTCCATTATGAACGGCATACAAAGAGGAAGCTCTTTGTAATGAAATAAACATCCGATCATTTATCTAAAAATATGACATTTTTCTTTGAATGTCAAAATGTTACCTCTTAGTGGAAAACTCTCTACATAAAGTTGGCTTTGGTATGAACGAATATGTTTCACAATGTTCTGTCAAACTGTCAGTCTGTCTGTTCCTAATTATTTTCACGATATGAATTTATAAGGGTATAAAATACATCAATGATAAAGATATGTAAAAAAATCACTGGTATCAATTGCACTAGTTAAAAAAATTTCTTCCTTTCTTCACCTAACCTACTCGTGCTTCATTCGTCAGAGACCGAAAATGGCTGTCTTGAGGATCTTCTTTAGAATTCTTCTCCTGAAAAGTCATGCGAAGGTCGAAACGTTCCCCGAATGATATGAAGGTCCCCCAAAATAGCCCTGGGAGTTTTTAGAAAGCACGAAAGGAAGAAGGTACATCCGAATACCTTTTTAAACGGAAGCAAAAATGCCAACACCCTCGTTGCGTTTTAGATTCTTCAAAATTCGCGCCATACCCGTTCCATCCCCCAAACCGTTCAACTCGATCGAAGGGGTACTCACAGGGGGTTCGGGGTTCCTGATGGCCTGCAGTAGGGCGTCTCTAACCGCCTCCATTTCTTCCAGAGATTTTTCCTCCTCCATGTTTTCGGTGGCCGATCTGGTTTCCGAATCGTCCATATTCAGACTGTCGTCCACATCCACCTTCTCTACCACTTTTTCCTTCACTTCCATCTCCTCCCTCTCTCGTTCCATCTGCTCCATCCATTCGGTGTTCCTGCGTCTCCTCTCCAAATACTCCAGCTCGGTTTCGCTAAGAGAACTGTCGCTGTCGTCGTGTAGAGGGCGTTTCCTGGAATTGACCTCGAGTTTCGGTTTCTTCGGCGGGTTCTCTTCGTTGTCTTCAGCCTCCGTCGTCGTCTGTAATTCGGAAATGGTTGGTTTTCCGATTGTGGGAGTTTCCTCGGGTTCACTTACAACAACAGGCTCGGGGGTCTTACAAGTGGGCAGAATGCCGTCTTGTAGGTCCTCCAAAGTGTTGGTGAATTCTTCGATTGCTCTCTTCTTCAGTTCCTCAGAGGTAGGCGGTACCAGAGGAGGTTTGTCAGATTCCGTAACCTCTGTCTCTGAGTCTGAGCTCTCGTCGCTGCTAGAGCTGTCGCTATCACTGGAAAAGGTAGAGCTTTCCGAAGAACTTATCGAACTTGTGGACGGCTTCCTTATCCTGCAAACAAGGGTTCATATTCGATCGACAAACACTAACAATTTTCTACATTGGTCTTATCAACTTTGCTTGTAAGGGTTTAACTGAATATCTATATATATAAAAGAAAGATGTTGGTTACACCATTTATAACTAGAGATCGGATGGACTGTTTGTTATGAAACTTCATTTATGGAATCGTCTTCGGTCTGGTTATTATAAAATACAATAAAACTTCGAAAAAATTGATGAAAGTTTTACTTATGCAGGAAATGCTTTTCCTTCTTTTGAATAAGGCCACTAGGTGTCGCTACCGTTGATGCGTAGTCGTACAGTGAATAGACAACTCACTGTACGTAGTCGTAGGTTGATATTACCGCTGTTAGATGGCGATATGTGATTCGCATAGAACTCATGGTAACATGGAAGTCTATTGCCAGATCAAAAAGCGGGTAAACTTATCTCAAGTTGGTGGAACAGTGAATTGTTACCGAAAGATCAAGTATCTGATTTTGACGATCAGTTTCAAACGTGAGTTGGCCATCTTCATCTTTTTTTTTATTTTTGAAATGCTTTCGAATTTCTGTTTGGGTAATAGATATATTTGCGGAAATAACTGAATCCAAAATTGCCCATAATTGGCATAATTAGTAATTGACATATTATATTCGTGTTTCTGTTCGCACAGAGACAGTATTGTAAGCGTCAATAATTTTGAAACGTTTGCTCATCGGGCTTTCACTTATGATATACAATGATGTTTCATGGGTTGCCTAATCTGATCTGGTCGAATGACCATCAATAAATTTGAATATGAGTTCAACATAATTCAAAGTGTTGATAATTTTGCCGTGTCGATCGTACTATCGACATTTTAACATCTCGATTTGTCTTCTAACGAGCTTGATATCGTCAACTAAATTGAACACATTCAAGAGAGATTGACAGCTCATATCCATGGAATAATGAGAATCGCGCTGCTCTACCAACTGAGATGTTTACCCATTATTTTGAGCTTAGCAGCATAGCTAAGATGTCTAAAATAATGGTGTAACCACTGATTAGATTTTGAGAATATAAGAAAAGTTTTGTTTTTGCCACTTCAGGTTGGACTATTAACAAATGGCTGATTTTTTAATTCTGGTCGACGGGTTGTGTTAATAGTCGATAGTTCATTACAGGAATAATTTTTGTTCATATTCTTGACATTTTGATTCATATAAGAGGAAAGGTATAATATGGATTATACTCCTGCTATTCACAGTCACATGAGGTACTGCAAAAAGAGAACTGTACAACAATTAAAAACAAAAAGTTATATGTTCAAGTTCAACAATTAGTTACCGCTTAAATAAAGAGAATTCTTTCCATGTGAATTACAAAATTATTAAAATTTTGTATATTTTGAACTTTAATTTTGCCTAATTGCTTGAAAAAAAGCAATGGTAAGTTTATACAACTTTTAAGTATAATTCAGGCGGTACAAAGTTCGCCGGGCCAGCTAGTTTTCCTATAAATCATGTTTCCTCACCTGCTGTAAGGTTTAGAATGGTTCAAAACCTCAGTGTCCGAGTCTCGAATGATCTCCTCGCTGTCTGACAATTTTCTCGAGTCGTCATCCTCAGGTATGGGTGAAGGGATCTTCTTTCTCCTAAAACTGGGCATTTTCGGCAAAGATGCCCTGATGCCTATGACAAGATTGCCCGATCCTGCCAAGCTGTCTAAATTACTATAAATATTTTCACGATTGGCTTCCAAAAGCACGTTGGCGTTGCTTTTTTCTGATACCAATTTTTCGCTTTCTTCAATCTCCTTTGGTTTGTTTTCTTTGGAGGTCTCGTCCTCCCACCTAGAAATTCAAATGAACACACAACTGAAGTCATAAAACGCTAAAATACAGTATATAAGATAATAATTATAAACTGCTCCACATGAGTTAGGGATATTGACTTAAATTGCAAAAAAAATATGGTTAAAATAAGATTTTTGTGATGGAAATTCATATTAATATTATTTCAAGTTGGTTAATTTTAGCCTGTAGGTCTGCAGCGTATACAGGGTGGTTAAGAAAAATCGAATTTTATTCCGAGAGTATCCAAGCATTTTAAGACTATCAATACAATGTTTGGCGTCCACGGGCATCAATAACAGCTTGACATCTTCTTTGCATACTACACACGAGGTTGTTGAACATTTCTTGAGGAATTTGGTTCCATAAACGGGGCAGAAGCTCCCTCAGATCATTTAAGGATTCTGGGGTAGGTTGATGATTATCTTATATTCTTTGGAGCATATCCCATGCATGTTCTATGCAATTCAAATCTGGTGAGTGCGGAGGTATTGGTAAATGTGGAATACCAAGCTCCTCGCGCGCATTCTCAACTATGGCTGCACGGTGCGGTCTAGCGTTATCGTCTAGAAATTGAAAAGTTTCACCAATAGCAGCGTGAAAATTTGGCACAACATTGTCAATGACATGCTCCCTATAGTGTAAGGCGGTCATATTCCCAGGACAAATGTGTAGATCTGTGCGCCCGTTGAAACATATGCCGACCCATACCATAACACTACCCCTCGGAATGGATGGACTTCTTGGACATAGCGACGATTACGGGGCATGCGTGGGATTGTCCATAACCTTATTCTTCGAGAATCTGAAAATCGTCCATATCTGGATTCATCAGTGAAAAGGTCACTACGCCATTGATCGTTCCAATTGATATGTTGCCTTGCCCATTCCAGTCTTTGACGCTTATGGTCACGTGTTAATGGAAGTCCTCTTAATGGACGTCTAGAACCTAGATTCACCTCTCTCAAACGTCCTCTGATGGTTTCTATGGAAACTTGGACCCCATCTGCATTTTGAAGAGTATTCCGTAGCATTCTACACGTAGATGTAGGGTTTCTTCTCGCCGAAACGGTTATGAAACGATCCTGAGCAGGTGTTGTTTTTCGTCGCCCACCAAGCCTTGGTCTTTCCAACACGGAACCTGTCTCCCTGAACATATTCCAAAGTCGAGATATCACACTCTGGCTGGCTTGGAGCCTTTCCGCTACAACAACCTGAGTTAGGCCACCCTGTAGCATTCCGATAGCCCTATTAGCCTCAGCGTTTGTTAATTTGGGTATTGGCATTTTCAGAAAACTCGTTTCAAATCGAAGCCGTTGATAAACTGACTTCATTTCAAAATAAGAACATTCATGAAGCATATGCAAAGAACAAAACTTCAGGAAAAAGGCGACCAGATTGACGAAATGTCTCATACTGATTTTTATTGGATCGATTCAAGTTGTTATTGAGTTTTAAATGATTTTTCAGCGATTTTCTCGAAGATTAGATACTTTTAAAAACGATAAAATATGATGTCCCTAACTCTTATGGACAGGGCTGGACTGGGCAGGCGGGGTACCGGGGAATTCCCCGGTGGGCCCCCTTATGTGGTTTGTGGGGGCCCTTATCTAAAACGGTGCTACTTATTACTGAAACATATTAGATTTATTTCGGTTAATTTCTGTACTAAAACGGTGTTTGTTTAATTTTTTCATTTTCATATCAACATCTATTGATATGTTTAACCTATGAAACATATTATAAAAACTTTCAATTGTTTGACCCAAAATATTTTGCTCGAAATCGGGAAGATTTGTTAACATTTACGCAGGCTTTCACCACGAATCACGATTTCTGAATTTTTGACTGTTGATAAACAAGATCTGATCTCAGAATTGAGCTCATTTTCTGCAATATTTTCAGAAATGATAAGAGACTCAAAAATAAATTGCCAAAATATATCTGTTGATTCGCGATGTCTAGGGTGCCTAAGCTGCTGTTCTTTAGTATTCAAAAAATGAAAATGCATTCGTCGGCATATTTTGATATATGTTGTGTATAAGTATATATAATAGTTATTTATGTAATAAGGATCATAAAGACGATCATTATGGTACAAGTCGTGAATGTTATCGGGCGAGGCGTAGCCGAGTCCGATAACACGGCGTGTGCCATAATGATTGTTTATGATTCGTATTACATACAAAATTTTATCTGATGGCATTCATATCAATACATTTTCGAAAAATTAAAAACTGCATTTTCGACATGTCACAATGACAACTATTTTTAAAGGAGTATGTCACTCAATTTTGATGACATAAGGAAGCTCATTATGGTACTTAGTACCATAATGAATTCATTATGGTACTTAGTCCCATAATGAATTCATTATGGTACTTAGTCCCATAATGAGCTTCCTTATGTCATCAAAATTGAGTGACATAACGTTGTCATTATGACATGCCATCAGATAAACATTATTATGTACGCAAGAACGTAGGTAAAATGTGAAACGGTATGTTCTAAATTAAAATGAATAAAATCCAGAATTCGTTCCACCATTGCTCAGGAAACAGTGGCGTAGCGGAGGCACCCGCAGACCCCGCGGTGCGGGGGGCCCCGGTACTAAAGGGCCTCCCAGCCAAACAACTCAGATCTATAGAGGGGGTCCTCCGAATTTTGCGATACGCCACTGTCAGGAAACCCTTGGAGCACTAGTTTTAATGAATGTGGAAACTGGAAAGTGATATTACGGGAAATATCGGCAACGATACAATAATAAATATTTTGAGCAGGAACCATGTTTTTAAAAACAGGCTTTAGACAGAGAATGTGTCCCGACTGATTTTTCGAGAGTGACTCGTTTTTTAGAGTGCTTATTTTTTATTTGATTATATATTGTGTTTTAAATTATACAGGGTGTTTGGAGGGTGAGTAGCCATAGGTAAATGGTGGATAGGTGATGCTCTTGGCTACTTGTTGCGCCTAATAAAATAACATTTTGCCCCTAAGTTCAAAGTGTTATAATTTTTTTGCCATTTTTCTAGAAATTTACCATTTTTCTCATGAAAATCTTGAATTTTTTTAAACTTAACGCTCGAGGTCCCTTTAAAATGAGCACGCTATTTTTAGCTGTGTTAGAATGAGAGAAAAGATTCCACCTGCTCAATGGAATGGTTTTGTCGTCACCCTTTTAAGGCATCCTTGAAGACAAAACGGTTTTTTGTTGAGTTATCTGATTATTAATGGTACATGTTATATTATTATTACATACCATTGCAAAGAGTATTAACTGGAGAAGTTTTTAAAACTATTTTAAAACCCCACACTATGTGAATTTTTTTTATTTCACTTTGTAAAGTGGACACAACATTATTTTTTTTTTCATTTTGATGTTGGATACGACGCTGTAAGGTTTTTTGAAGACGTTTGTATGAAATTATGATTCAATCTGAATAAGACAAGACTAGACTAAAAAACAAGCCTAATTCTCAAAAAACATTTTTGAAGATAAGCTTTTATAACAACACTCATCCGCCATTTTGAAGCCGCCATCTTGAATTCCTCGATTTTGAAGAATCGTAATTTCCGACCCAGAAAACATCCATATACCAATTTTAAATAGAATATGATCATAATTACAAAACTCATCCGCCATTTTGTGACCGCCATCTTGAATTTTCCAATTTTGACAAAAATATCATTTTCGAACCCAAATACCCCCAGATACTAATTTTGAATGGAATCGGATCATAATTACAAAACTCATGCGCCATTTTGGAGCCGCCATTTTGTTTTTTTCTATAAAAAATATTTCATGATGCATTGTCACCAGAATAAGGTATACCTGCAAAATTTCAAATCAATCGGACGATTAGAAGTGTGTCATATTTAACTTGCAAGATTTGATTACAGACAGACACACAGACACCGGGACAGGTGAAACTAAATAAAAGCTTATAATAAATCATTTTATAGGCACCTCGAGCATTAAATTAAAAAAAATCAAGATTTTAATGAGAAAAATGGCAAAAAAATTATAATACTTTGAACTTTGGGCAAAATGTTATTTTATTAGGCGCAACAAGTAGAGCCAAGAGCATCACCTATCCACCATTTACCTATGTCTACTCACCCTCCAAACACCCTGTATAATTCAAATGTGTTGTATTTTTGTACTTTTGTCAAACGTTAGGGTTGCCAACCTTCCGGGATTGGCCGGGATTTTTCCAGAATTCAATGTTGAATTTGGGGTTGGGGATTATTCTGAAATTGGCGAAAACCAATTCCCAGTGTCCAATGTTCGAACTCGACTATGGTGCATATCTTGAGAAAGGTTGCTTTCTACTTATTTTTCCAGGTTCACCTTAAATTACGTTACTCTTTCAGAATCTGAACCAGTACGCTGGTCCTTAGCCTCTGGAGGCATCCGAGACAAGCGCTCTGGGGCCCCCTAAAAAATTTTTCCCGGTGGGCCCCCACCATACCAGTCCGGCCCTGCTCGTGGAGCAGTATATTTAAACCTATCAAAGTATAGCACAGAGGAAACAACTCAGACTATTCAAAGAAATGAATTCAAAGAATAAATTAAAAAAAAGTTTGAAAATCTACTACAGAGAATAAAAGAAGGTGAATGATACGAAGTTGTTTAATAAGACAGAAGTTGCCTATTTTAGGAAACAATTAAACGAAGTTCCAAATCGGAAATATCGTGAATAGTTTTCAAAATATACGGGGAAGACTAAAATGACTCTATTTTTAGAAATACGTTTTAAATTTGCTTCAATGTGCTGTGCTTTGTTTTTCAATACGTTATTTGGGGACCACCCTCAACTCAATTTTTTCTTATATGGACCTATATTCGTTATGAATTCAAGCAGTTTACTGATAGATATAGAATTCACACTTGACAAAGACAATAGGCATCTTCAGAGATTTCTCGATCGGAGGTTATACCCCGACGATTGACCGCTCCGAACTGGATTTATCGCTAAATTCTAAATTCACAGGGTATATCAACAAAAGTATCACTTACCATTTCTCGAACTGAGAGAAGGCGGTGTTCTCGACCATCTTCTTGTTGAAATCCCTCTTCAGGATCATCTTCAACTCCTGAGTGATGTTCTTGATGATGGCGTTCTTGGTCGGAGCGTGAGGATCGTCCTTATTCTCCTCCAGGTTCTGCTGGGGCAGCTGATAGGGGGACGGAATGTAGGTGGGGACCGAATGAAGGGGGGCGAATTGGGGCGGGTAGGCGGGATGGGCGGTCAGGTGGAAAACGGTGGGCGGCGGCGCGGTGGCGGCGTAAGGAAAGGGTGTGGGCGGGTAGGACGGGTGCTGGTGAAAGGGGGCGGTGGGCGGATAGGAATAAGTCGCCGGCGGGTAGCCGGGAGGGGGGTAGTGATGCGGAAACGTGTACGGCGCCGGCGGTGGGGGTATCTGGCTCAGATTGGGAGGCAGGGGGGCCGGTTTGACCTCTTCGATCTTCTGGTCGTTGCTGCTCAAGGAAGACAAGCTCATCCGGTCGTCTTCCTTGTCCGACTTTGAGTCGTCCAGAAAATGCGATCTACCGATCGGACTGTAGTTCATCCGACCGCCGGTCAACAGTTCATCCTCGCTTGAAGAAATGTCGCTTCCGATTTTGTCTAAGTTTACTTTTTTTAGAAGAGCGGTTGTTTCCAGAGCTTCTCTCTGTCTGGCCACTACAGCCTGGAGATCAACAAAACAGGAAAATTACACATAATGTCCCAACGGAATCTTATAGAAAAAATGAGATACTGCAACACTGCATGCGATTGTTGTTTGTTAAAACTTGTCCCACCATAACGCCACAGTTAAAGAATTTCAGTACAATTAATCAGAAAATATGGATTACAATTCAAAAATTAAAAAACAGAGGCAGCTAAGTGTGATATACAGGCTGTCCAAGTAGTGCCGCAGCGGACAATACAGGGTGGCCATTTGAAAACGAAACAGACGAGATTACAGACGAAATAAATTTTTTCGATAGAAATGCTCGGACAGGTCGATTTCTGTTTCGAGGGGGACAACTTAAGATGTAGGTTACGGACGCATAGCGCTTCAACCCTTGCTGCTACAACCCCCACCCCCAATTTTTGAATAGGGAAGATGGGGTGAGTGATACCTCATTTGAAAGGTATTTTTATACTGATTTCAGCACAGTAATTGTTTTTTCATTTTATGCATTAGTTCTCGAAATATTCTTAACTAAGTATTTGAAAATAAAGTGGTGTTTTCATGGCACTTGTAGTGTTTTTTTGTGAAAAATCGACATCTTGATTAAAGATTTCTATGTCAGTGGATTGGAGGAAGGAAGCCACAGTCATGGTTGTTTTGAAGCTCAAAATGTCAATTTTTCACAAAAAAACACTACAAGTGCCATGAAAACACCACTTCATTTTCAAATACTTAGTTAAGAATATTTCGAGAACTAATGCATAAAATGCAAAAACAATTACTGTGCTGAAATCAGTATAAAAATACCTTTCAAATGAGGTATCACTCACCCCATCTTCCCTATTCAAAAATTGGGGGTGAGGGTTGTAGTAGCAAGGGTTGAAGCGCTATGCGTCCGTTACCTACATCTTAAGTTGTCCCCCTCGAAACAGAAATCGACCTGTCCGAGCATTTCTATCGAAAAAATTTATTTCGTCTGTAATCTCGTCTGTTTCGTTTTCAAATGGCCACCTTGTATACGCGTAACGGTCTGAGTTCGGTAAAATTTTTTCTCAATTTCAGTATCGTAATGAGTTCATTACAGTACTAAAAACAGTGCTGTAATGAATTCATTACAGCATCGTTTTCAGTAACATTTTTCGTGTTGTGGTTGTCAGCAATGACTTCCAATCCTTTTTAATTTCAGCAGACGTCAATTTAGAAACGTCAATTTTCGTATTTCCTAACATTCACACCAACTGCCAAGATACAATATGAAAGTCACTAGGACCTATAATTTGAATTTTTTCGTTGAATTTCACAAAATTTGAGTGAAATAGAGAAAATATCGTCTAATACTCGTTGCAGAATGCAATTACAATACTCATGCGTTCAAAAACTCGCTCCTACGTCGCTCGTTTTCGAATTTCGCATTCGTATTGGAATAGGAGCCCATTCTGCAACTAGTTTTAGAATATACTATTGATTCAGACTTGATGAACTCCAAGAAGAGCACAACCTAAAAATATTTTCCAATTTATCGGGTGGCCCAAAAAAGAGGAATAGAGGGTGACTTTGTTTTTTCAAACCTATATTCCCCCCTATATTCAATAGTGTTTTTCAATTCTCTGAAACTTCCTGCATGCTTTCGTATACTTTTCATATATTTTTATTCAACAGTTTTCGAAATATTGGTCATTTTGACAAGAAAATGATACTTGTAGAGGCTATGTTATCCAATTATATTTCACGAACCCTTGCACATACAAATAACAGCTTTATATGGATTGAAAGACAAGACTTCAAAGTATCCTAGCCAGCCATAATAAAGCATCTCCAGCATATGGAGTGTCCACAAAAAGACTATGAACATGGCGAATTTCAAATAGATTATTCTTGATGAATAATTAAAATAAACTTAATTAAGTAATAGAAAACAAAGTAATTTTATTTTAATTATTCATCATCATGAACTATCACAAAGTAACGGACTACTCTATCCAATATTTTTAGATTATTCTTCATTTTTTCAAATACAATGCTTATAATTTTTTTTTCATCATTGTAATCACCATTCATTTTACTTCATTTTTTGTCAAATGCATGATATGCATATTTTTAACAGAATAGGATTTTTAAGAGCTTTTCCGAAATGTTTCCCTAAAATTCACATATACCTCCGAATTTAAATAGCAGATTTGGCTTTTCTGTGGTTATTGAGAACTGTCAAATTATTCCACACTGAATTAGCATCATTGAAGCTTCAATTCATATTATCATATTATTACACCGCGTTTACATTAGTCAAGTGAGTTGAACAAGTCAGTTGAATTGAAAGCGAATTGAATGTGTAATCCCCCCAATTCGTTTCACTCGATCGGCTGAATTGAACGGCTTCTAAGTTGAAGCACGGTCAACTTTGTGGAAGTCACTTGAATTCAACTGACTTGATCAACTCACTTGACTAATGTAAACGCGCCATTAGGAACTAGAAAGTTTTGGTGAATCTACTCAAAAATGTGATGAAATCAGTTACTGAAGACAGAAACTTGCTTTCTGTACCTATTTTTCAAAATACATTTTTGATAATTTTCTATGTTTCTACTTGAACAGTCGAATCTTGCAAAAATTTCAAACAAGCTTCAAGCTTGGGAGCTTGAAGACCTGCGTACGTTCCTGTGAAACTTATGAATATCATTTTTTCGAAGAAAGTTGTATAAGGATAAGAGCGGGCACTTCTTTGTGTCCTAAAGTTTCGAAACTCGTTTTTTTTGTAGCATTCATAGCTTGTACATTCAAACTCATTGGTATTTTTCGAATTTTTACATCATTGTGTGAGTATTCATCCAATCCGTAAAAACTATGATGATATGAATTGAAGCTGCAATGATGTTAATTCTGAATAGAATAATTTGACAGTTCTCAATAACCATAGGAAAGCCAAATCGGAAGTAAATGTGAATTTAGTTGATAGTCATTTTGTGGACACTCCATATGCTGGAGATGCTTCATTATAGCTGGCTAGGATACTTTGAAGTCTTGTCTTTCAATGCATATTAAGCTGTTTTTGGTATGTGCAAGGGTTCGTGAAGTATAATTGTATAACATAGCCTCTATACTCCATTCACTTTTATGAAGTATCTTGGTGGGCCATGGTTTAGGTTTATCAAGTTCTTTTACTTAAAACAGACGCAGGTTGGCAATCGTGAAAATCAAGCGACATTGCCAAGTCTACTTTCTATTTACTCTTTTTCAACTTTGTGAATGGAGTTAGTTCTTTTAAGGTTTATCCTGTGACACAAGATTCGTAGTACCACTACATTTTCATTCTGGAGTATTTCAAGTTGCGCAAAGAGGTATTTAATTGTCGTCTGTAGGCTTATTTCTTGAGAATTTTGAAAAGTGTGGATTTCCATACGTCCGTCTGTTCTGTTCTTCTAAAAGTTTTTCTGTCGGGTTGATAAACTATCACAAAGTAACGGACTATTCTGTTCATTATTTTTCAGTAAAATTTCAACACTCGGTTCTTGATTTCCGTACAAGAAAATAGCATAACTGAATCTTCCAATCATGTTTATACTCGTACACGTGAAATTTTTCCAGTATTAACAGAGAAAAAAAGTTTTTCAATATTCGTCAGATCTTTGGAATTATTGAATTCACATAATATTTGCTCAAGTTCATTGTTTTCCCAAAGTAAATAAACATTTTGTTAAATACGTAATTTCTACGATTTATATGTAGAAACGGCAACGTTGCGTTCATATCTGACAGAAGAACGACTATAACCTAACATTTTCAAAATATATGCGGTGAAATGTGTCAGAATTCCAGGGCCTCCCGGGCTACTTTATAGAAGTGAATGGAGTATACAAGTATCATTTTTTCGTCAAAGTATCCAATATTTCGAAAACTGTCGAATAAAAATATGTGAAAAGTATACAAAAGCATGCAGGAAGTTTCAGAGAATTGAAAAACACTATTGAATATAGGATGTCCCATTTGAAAAACAAAGTCACCCTCTATTCCTCTTTTGTGGGCCACCAGATATATTCGAAAATATTTTAAGATTGTGCTCTTCTTGGAGTATATCAAGTCTGCATCAAAAATTTTTGCCAAACTCAGACCGTTACGCGTATATCGTCCGCTGCGGCACTAGTGGGACGCCCTGTATAGTTGCAAAGATGTTCAAACCACATGAATTTAAATGAGAGCACTTCATCGAAGAAACCAATTGAATTATCACTCACCATTTCCAAAGCATTTCGATGACACTCCAAATATATATCTTTACTCAAGAATGGTGAGGGTGGTTCAGACAAAGGTGCAGTTTCATCATCGTGAGGTATTTCCACATCTGGGGCAGGAGGGTTGATAGCCATATCACTTAACGAAATGCTTGATTTGTCTGCTCGAAAAAGAAAATCATGATATTCATCAATCACAAGATAAATTCTATCCACAAGTTAAAATGAAGATGTTCCATTTCAGGATTTCTTCAATCTTAAAAAAAAAAGATTGCACATTTGAACCGATAACTCACCATCGTCACTATCTATTAATGCTAAACCTTTAGGGTGTTTGTCCATTTTGAACTCTTCATCGGAATCGCCAAAAGCGAGGAATGGGGGCGCCATACCCCCTGTTCCTTTACCTTTCAGCAACATGGCAATTCTATAGAATACGAAAAGTATTTAATCACAATACACTTGCCGATAAAAAATTTCAAGGCATGTTATTCACTTTTTTCATGAAAAAAAAAAGACCGCCTGTACTTACCTTGTGTCCAAATCAAGTTTTGTCTCTTCTTCAGTCTTTTCCTCATTAACCTTATAATTAGATGAACTAGAACTAGAACTATTATGACTTTTCTTTTTCTCCTTCTCTTTGATTTTGCTCTCTTTGTATTTGTCCTTTTCCGGTTTGACATGGGCGTCTTCCATTACTGGCCACTTGGGGGGAGCGACAGAGGTAGGAGTTCTTTCCCAGGACTCGGTAGGCCAGGTAGGCGTCGCCAATGGCCATACCGAATGCGGGGGAGGGGGATTCATTTGATAAGCATTCGGTGTGGGAAAACCGTATTGTGGAGTGAGCGGTATGCTCGGATGAGAAAATTCAAACCTATAAATTGGAATTATGTAGATTCGATAGATTAACAAAACTTCAAGCAATGCATCCATTATCAAAACATTAGACTAACCCCACTGGTGTAGTATTGGATGAACCAAAATTAGTGGAAAAGTCGCTAGGTGCAGTTCCATAACCCATATCGGAACTGCTACCTGGCGTTGCAAACTCTGGTCTACTGAAACTCGCTCTTCCATATCTATCCCTCTCTATTTTTTCCCTTTCCCTCTTTTTCTCATGTTTCCTAAGCTCTTCTTCCTGTTTTTCCTTAAAATTAGTACATTTACAATTATTTATTCGTAATTAGATATTATTAGAAATTAAAACCAGGTAATTTGTGACAACATCTACCTTGAATTCAGCAGCAATCCTTTCCTCATTTTCCAGCTCTATTTTCGATGGAGGGACAGCTTCAGGTGGTTTTTTTTCTGTTGTGTATTCCTCGAACTTCGATTTACATTTCTCACCAAATGGGTCCAGAAATACTTCCAAAATTTTTCCCATTACGCTGGTATTATTCAATTTTTCAACACAAGCTTTTGCTCCCTTTACAGATTCAAATACAACCCTACCGATACCAAGATGTTTGTTGGTGATCGGATGATAATATATGGACAATTCTTCGATTGTACCAAACTTTTGTACAACATCTCGAAGGAATTGCTTGTCTATATTATCATTGAGCTGAAAAATAGTGACTTCGATAGCGGGAGGCTCGCCTACGTAATTGCTATCAATTTTGAACCTGAAATAATTATGAAATCAGTAATTATCCAATCGAGACAACATATTCGTTTTGAAACTCTAGGTTATGTGTTTCAATGAATAATAATCAATCAAGTCGAATTAAGAAAATCCTCAATTTATTATCTGATTGATCAATTGTATTGAATAAATTAATATTGCTGAAAAAAGATTTGAATTAATGCAAAATTTCAAACTTCGCGCCCAGTAGTTCATTTGTACAACTTGGTTAAAAACATCACAGATTTATTTCATTCAACTCTATGGTTCATGATGCAATCTGATGATTTGTCACGCAATTTCCATTCCTTCATTAATTTTTGCAAATTAATGATGAAAACAGTAATATTTGTATCTCTTTGTAAGTTGTACAGTTAAAAAAAATCAGAAAATTCAAGATTTCCCACATATTTCTCCGCGGTTTTCCAAAATTTCAATTTTCGGAAAAAAATTTTATCAGCATTTCCAAATTTATTTCAACCATTATTCAACAGATTCATCCCTAAAAATGATCAAAACCCTAAACAAAAAAAACCTATAATCTACAAACAGGACCAAAACATGTCTTCTGATCTGAGACAATGAACACCAATGTAAACAATTGATGATAAATTCAATCAATTTATTATCTACCTAGTTTGTTATGAATATGTTAGAATTTAACCTTTATTTGATATGAAAAATTTCATTATTTATGAAACAATTTTTTTATGATGCAAATACTCAAGTATTGTTCAATATGTTCTGAAATTTTTTAAGAGAAACTAATTTCATTAGTCGAATGATTGGTATTGTTTCAGAATCTTGGGACTTCAAAACTCACCTAGGGGCAGGAAGATCCAAAGTTTCCAACCGAGTCCAAATTCTAGTCAAGTGTGAACGAGGATCTCTAGGAACCACTGGGGGATATGTACTGTCATCTGGAACTACTCCATCATATCTATACAATTTAGCAGCTCCTTTTACCAGAAAAGGATCAACTAATAACTTGTAACTCTTCATGGTCTTAGGAGGGTGCATTTTGTTTCTCTGATCCATGGTACCATTCATACTGTAAAAAAATATTTATATTAATAGTTAGGGATATATTTTACCTCTCCGAAACCTCTACAATATTTCAAAATTAAAAAAAAACAATAATGGGTATAATCACAAATAGAGATCAGTTTGGATCAATCACAGGGAACACAGGCATTGGAAACACAGTTTGAAATGATTATGAACAGCTTCTAATACTGTTCAGAAGAAGAATATCATTCATAATATTTACCTCGATCTTGAAAATTAGGCTCGAATCAAAAATTTTCGAAAGATACACAAGAGATTCCTAACCTATAAATGATGTCAAAATTGTATAACAAACATTCGACAAGATTTTTGGACCTATATATCCTTCAGTTAGCGTAAACTATATGTTATCTTCAACTTAATAAATTTGTTACTTTCCGAAATTAACTAATTTTTTTGAGTAAATAAAACCCATTCTGGTAACATTTTCACTACCAAACCAACGATTCATATTAAACATTTTTCTCATTTTATGGACAACAATATTCCATAGAATAAATGCAAAATGAAAATAATGAAGACCAGAAACTCGGTGGTCAGGCGATCATTCGTATCATTTTTAAACAAATTCTAGCAAGCACTACAAACACATTATTAGGAAATATATTTCTCATTTATTTATTCCAATAAATGAGGAAAATTCAACAAAAAACCTTGCAGTTGTCTGTAAAATATTTTATTATTAATATGGGTATTCTGTGGTGTCCAGACGGCTGTGGAATCACAGATATATGATCTGTGGTTGAATTGTTTTCTAAAAAAAATACTCATTCGATTACGCAAGTAAGGTCGTAAAATTAGTAAAAATGGTTTTCCTCAACTTTTTCTCTAAATTCACCAAATCTTTCAGCGTAAAAGCACAAGAAGAAGCTGAGGAAGAAGACATAATCGATCCACAAGAAACTTTAAGGGTGTGTTATTGAATTAAAACTAACCTAAGAATCTATGAATTTTTAAACTTTTTTTCAGGCCGAATGCAGGGAAACGGAACACTGTAAACATTTGGCTGAAATACTACAGCAATGCACTGACCGGGTCAATTCGAAAACACACACAACTGAAAATTGCTCCGAGGAACTATTTGATCTGCTTCATGCCATCGACCACTGTGTTACACCAAAGTTATTCAGTCAGTTGAAGTGAATGAATTGCAGTTGCATTGAGATATCAGTAGACCATGTTTAATTATTAATAAATACACTATAAGTAATTAATGATGAGTTTCTTTCATCCTTTTCATAACACTTGAATGAAGTACAAAAAATTAATAAAATGAAACAACACATGTTAATAGAAAATATTTATAATTGTATAAATTGAAAATTATATAAATATAACAAGGAACAACTTCACATCATATCATCGATACAAAGGGAAAATATATTCATATGCTTCAAATCGTTATTAATGGAGCTGAGAGTATTAATTCTGATTGGTGTTATTAGTAGCTTTGGCAAGGTGTTGCATATCAAGTTGAGCTTGTGCAATCTCACTCAAAGCTCCTTGGATATGTTCTAAAAGGTTTTGTCCTCTCCGTACCACTGCTTCAAGTTTCTCTGCCGATTCTTGATTCTCCAATTCTAAGGAGCGTAGTGCTTGCAACTGAAATCATTAGATATCAAGGAATCTTTTCACAAACATGTGCTACTCGACAACACTTATGATTCAAGATATGGAAATCAAACATATTAGTCTACTTACTTGCAATTCTGTAGAGTTTTCTTCACTCGGTAGAGATTCAATGAGTGTGTCAATATCTTTAGCACATCTGGCTATCAAGGAAGTGAATAATTGCACATAATCTTCTTGAGATTGCTGCTGGGGAGTTTGGGAACCTGTTCTATCAAAATTTGGAAATTTACTCGCTGGTGCAAACTGCTGCAAAACTCCTATACTGTTGCAAAAATGCTCGGCTTGCTAAAATGAACTGTTTAATATTCGGTAATCAGAAGAAATAAACAGAATGTACCTGATTGATGCAATCCTGCAATTGTGTTAAGCGATCTGCCATTGCAAATAATAAATATAAGTATCTACGAAATACCACAAAGGATTCTGATTCTTGATAATACCAGAAGTTTCAAAACATTCAAGATCTCTAATCTCAATTTTTGATTGTTGATCAACGACAAAATCGAAAACAAGATTGAATTTGAGGTTAATTAACTGTCTACCTCAAAATCTCATTTTTGGGTTAATTTGAGTAGATCAAATGTCAACAGAAAATAGTTCAAAAAGCTTCTATCAAATGTAATAACCCCAAATTAGAGCTGTCAAATTTGTTTTTGTTGCAATTTTTTGTATTTCCCCTTCAACTTCCTATTAAAAATTATTTCCTATTCGCAAGATTGCCACTGGGAAAATCAACTTGATGTTTTATCGAAAACAAGCACTGCTCAATTATTATGACAGTAAATCTTTCTGAGAAAATTAGAAACGAATAAAATGTCGAATGAAAACAAAAAGGATTGGGAAAGACCTTGGACAACTGAAGAAATTGTTGAACATGCTGATAATTGGAATTTAGCATGTGATGCTGCTCTCTTAAATACTTTGAAAGCTTTTGGGGATGTAAGTTGTTTTTGTCATGAGAACTGTAGATTATTTTCAGGCATGCCACAAGGATATTGACCTCTGTTTATTGAACATTATGAATCGAAACACTGATTACTTTTCATCAACAGAAAATATTGAAGAAAGCTGAGGATGTCAATCAAAAAATAGATAATCTAAATAAGGATTTAAGTAAAATTCATATTCAAGTGGACTTAGCTCGAAATGAATTCAGCAGTCTCAGAAACACCCAGTTTGTGGAATGTAGAGTGTACGAAGATGATGAAACACTTCTATCTGAAGAGCCCAAAGATGAAGTAACTCTTTCCCAAAAACTCCAGTTCTGTTTCACCTTTCTATAATTTAATTTTAGAAGGAAAGTGATGTGCCTGAAGAGGAAACCTTAGATGATTTTAGGGAAGCGGTAGCTTTAGGTTTGGACATTTTGGATGAATATTATGACAAAGTAGTAGTTAATGTGAGTGACAGTGAAGGTGAAGATGAGGATGTACCAAGGTTGGTATCAAATTATCGAATGTTTATGGAATATGAAAATAAGACATTTTGTTATAGTTATGTATATAGCAGAAAAGACCCATACATCAATAGACGGCTTCCTTATGTTATTGGATCAGAAGAATGGCATAAAAAGTGGCATGTAGGATTAGAAGAGACTGATAGTGAGAATGAGAATTCTTCGGAAAATGTCAGTGATTCTGAGAGTGACCAGTTTTTCCAAGTAAGTTTCCTCTTTTAAAGAAATAATTTCTCTCAATAATACATAGCCTTCATTCTGTAATTGTTTCCTGTTTCATACAAATAAAGTTAAGTTTTATCTATTTGATAGTGAATTTTCTCTGAATGAATACTGAATTATTTCAATGCCTGGAATTACAAACATATTTGGTTACAATATTGATCTTTTACTCACATATAGTTGTATAAAAAATAGTTTTTTCTTCATTAAATCCATCTTTTTCCTAATTATTCTTAATTATAATTCACCTAGTTTTGATACTTTCGGTGATTACCTCAAATTTTAAATAAAATGCAAATTTTGACATGAATTCAATTATAGTGAGTCAGCGTGTTAATTATAGTCTTCGTATATCAATTATCCCCATTAGGTACTAATTAATTAACTTCTTATCTTGATCATAATCACGGATTCCTAATGAGTATTTGTATATGCAATTGGAACTATTTTCATGACCCATTTAATTCATACCACACATCTTTTCCATTATTGAAATTTACTTTTTAATACAATTTAGTATTCTCTAGAGATCTAGACAATTTCAGTAGTTGCTCTATCAAATGTGTTCTATCTTCTCAAATACTAAAGTTTTTTGTTCCAATTTTTTCAATGCGTCCCAGAACAAAGATCATTCAGATGCCAGTTCAGAATTGTCCAATTTATCTGGTTTGAACAGATCAAAGGTAGGGCCTCCGGCAGTGTCTACAACAACTGCTACACCACATGATCTTGGGGCATCTACAAGTAGGTCAGATGTTCCTGAAGAACCTGTGAGTATTTTTTGTATAAACACTCCAATAATACCTCCAAAGTACATTAAAATTGATTTGTTAGTAGATTTTATGAGTGATATTTATTCCTTTCCAAAGAGAAGAGAACTGCTGTATTGTGAATACCGAATTTGTTATTTGTTTTTTAAGATTCCTAAAACTTTGAGCTTTGCTGAACAGTTGGCTGTGAAGTTAGGAAATGTTATTAAAGAAACAGCAGATTCCTTAGATGAGCCTGACGTCAATAGGCGTCCTATTCAGAAGAAACCCAGTGATTATGGTATGTGACATACATCGAATGCTCACCAAGTATAATTCAAATGAATTTAACCTCTTCAGGTGCCTTATTTTCTAACGAACCGCCACCTTTAGATGATATTAAACCGAAAGACACACATGGTATATTTTCAGGAGGAAAGGGTTTATTTGATGATGAAGATGAGGATGATTTATGGAATCCAGGTAAAAATATAATACTTAGATCAGTGTGAATCATAATTCATAAAATTGGAAATTTCTTTCTTTTTAGTCAAAACAGAAAGTTCTTCAACTCGACAATTGTCTACCAGTGATCAAAAACGGCATGGAATTGGACAAATTGAACAGGTACAATTTGTTCAGAAAAAAATTCAAAATTTTAATCTGACAACAAAAAGTTCAAAAATTCTGTTTTTCAGGATAAAGGACTTTTTGACGATGATAGTGACGATGGTATTTTTGCCCCTCCTAAAAATAACAGTATTCAACAGATCAAACAACCGTATCTTCAGTCTAACAAACCTATGGTACCTGTTTTCGATGAAGAACCTCCCCTGTTTGAAGATGAAACCATTGCCAAAGAAAAGAAGGTAGACATTGATTGTGAAAGACTAAACCAGGGGATATTAAAATATCGTATTTTCTCATTTCAGAAACCAACCGGTGGGGTCTCGTTATTTGGAAACTCGGATATCTTCCAGAGTAAAATTCTGAAACAGAGGAAGGCCAGTTCGTCTGAAGAATCAAACGAAGACCAACCACAATTTACGCAAAAAGAAGAAATAAAATCCGTCAGCAAAGTTATTAGCCCTGCTGATGAACATTCCAAACAGATTCCCCAAAATAAAAACTTTAACGAACCACCCATATCTTCAGTGCCTCGAAATAAAGAACCAGAAAAGAAGAAAAGTTTACCTTTTGATGATGATATTTTTGGTGACAATTTATTCTCAAGTGTTGATAAAAAAAGCTCAACGGGTTTATTCGAAAGCAGCTCTTTATTTTCTGATGAAGAAACTGATAAACTATTTTCCTCAAATAAAAGCAGCATAAAAGTGGAAACTCCAAAAATAACTAAACAATCAGAGATATCTAAGAAAATACAGAGTACTGCTGTGAAATCTCCTGAAACACCAGATACTGAGTATAGTTTCAGAAAAAGCTCTAAAAGTAACATACATTCCTTGTTTGATGACAGTAAAGATGACGTCAACAGTTTTGTAACTAAAGATATTGATAAAAAGCAAACTTATCCTAAAGAAAATCCAGAAGAAAACAAAAAAGAGGAATTTGATCAAACAAAAAAATTAAAATCAATTACAGGACTTTTTGATGATTTGGACGATGTTGATGATCTATTTTCGGGAATGTCGAAGCCAAATGATGAAAAAAAAGGCAAGAAATCTATAAGTTTTCTGTTTGATGATAACGATGAAGATGATTATAATATATTTGCTCCAAAAGATGAAAAGAAAACTCCTGAAAGGGAAAAAGTTATTAAAAATGAAACTAGTGGTGCAGTGAAGAATGAAATAAAAGAAAAAACAAAACCTGAGGTTAGTCTTTTCCATGATGACTTACCAAAGAATGATATTGGAAATTCAGAAAAAGGGGAAACCAAAAAAAGTACAAAAATAAAAGAATCCAAAGAAAAAGATCAAGAAAACAAAAAAGCAGATACTAAGCTAAGTTTTTCCGATGGTGACCTAAGGGACAAAAAAGAAATTTCAAAAAAAGAAAAACCTGTTGTTGAAGCTAAAGAAAGTACAAAAGTAGAACAATCTACTGAAGATCGAACAAATAAAAAAATTAGTCTTTTTGATGAAAATCACCTGAATGATTCTGAAGTAAAATCGAAAAAAGGAGAAACTATTAGTAATACCCAAAAACAAACAAATATAATGGAACCCAAAGAACAGGAATCAACAATCAAACAAACAAAACCTAAAATTGGGCTGTTTGATGATGATTTAGATGACATGGATGACTTGTTTTCCCAATTTTCAAAGAAGAAAGATGTTGAAGAAACTTCAAAATCTGATAATTCATTATTTAGTGAATCATCCCCTCTTGATGTAGATAAAAAACCTAAACAATCAGGTGATGTTAAACCGAATATAACAAAAGAAAAATCAAAGGAACTGAAGAAACCAATAACTTCAAAGAAGCCTAATATCAAAGTTGATCCAGTTAAATCAAAATCGAGAACCAAAGATTTCAAAAATGAAAACCCAGCACCTTCTATTGAAAGTAAAAATTCAGAGAATAGTGAAAGACCAATCAAAAATGAGGTGGCCCCATCGGGAGAAAGTAAGGAAGTGAAAGAGAAAAAAGATACTTTAACAACAATTGAAAAAGGTGAATTACCAAGTGAAAACAAACATGTAATAGTTCCAAGTATATCAGTTGCTGAGGTCCCCAAAACGACTGTAGAAAGGCCTTCTGACCTTGGAGCAGATTTAAATCGCCCCAATATAGAAACAGACAAATATAAAACCTCACCTAGTGCTCTAAACGTTAAATTTATGGATTCAATGCCTCCGCCTGATGATGATTGGGATACATACTCTGACAACACTTTTGATGATATGGACCAGGTAAACGATGGTTACCAAAGTCAACCTTCGAGTTTATTTGATAATGAACCACCATCTTTAATTTTCAACGATATCAGTTTTATTCCAAAGGATTCTGAATCTCAGATAAAAGTGCCATCAGATAACTCCAACAGTCTTTTCAAAAGAGATAAAGAAGAAGATATTCCGAATAATTCTAAGGGAGTGGCCAATGATTCTGATATTGGTTCAAGGAAACATAATGATGGTTTCTTGAACGAAAGCGAATCTTCATCTTCCAAATTTGAAGAAGAGACAGCGATCCAAGAAGATCACTCAAAATCAATGTTAGAGGAGGGAAAATCCTCTGTAGCTGATGAGAATATCGAAAAAATTAAGGATTTGGATAAAGCAGAAACTTTAGATGCTTCAAATACAGAATTAGAAACAGAGAAACATTTCGAATCGAAGAATAGAATAAAATCCAAACCTCCTATATCCAAGAAGAAACCAGATGTTAACAAAAAAACTGAAAAATCTGTATCATTCGATTCACCTTCGGAAGACTTAAATGAAAAGAAAGATTCTCTATTCAGTGAAATTTTAAATGAAGATCAGACGGATTTCTTGTTCTCCAATACAAAACTTCAAAACGATGATAAGAAAGATTCTGAGATAACTGAAAATATTATCAGTGATAAAACTATTGAAAAAATCATATCATTTGATAATTCAGATGAGAATCAAATTGGGCCAAATGAATCAGGTGTTAGTACACAAAGTGATGACAATATGCAAAAGAATATATTGAAGATAACGGAGAAACTGCAACAGATTTCACATAAAACTGAGGACAGGACAAAACCTATTGGTAAGCTATTATTGTTTGAAAATGTATATAATCTGGAAAAATATATCAAATTTGCTTTATCAATAATTATCACCGGGCATTCAACAAATTGAAAGCCTTTTAAAAAGTAAATTCGAAAAATATTTCAATTTCAAAAGACTATGTGTAAGAATTTCCAAGAATGTTCTTTGTAGTAATACCATTTTTGCATAATTAAGACAGCGAAAATCCACATTATCAAAGTGTTATCTTATCAGTTTCAATTCAAGTGGATATTTTATACCGTTAGAAATTTGAATTGAATTCAAAATTGTTCAAACAAATTTGTATTGTATTTTCAGCTGTACCTGGAAAGTTGTCTCATAACCTCAATATAAACGTCGGTGCTCTATTACCTGGTTCAGCACTACCGAAAAGGGAAAAAACACAGGATTCTCATAATGATGGAAATTTATCTAAATCTTTGCCTGCGTCTAGATTTAGTCTACATGAAGTGGTACCTGGCAATCCACAGTATGTTCCGACAAAACCAATCGCTATTTTAAGAGGTTCAAGTGAAGAATCACCAAGTACAAAGACATTCTTATTGGAAAAATCAGTCAGTTTTGATGGCGGTACGAATATTGAAGTTTTGCAGAGTATTACTAAGGTAGGTTCCAAAGAACTAGCTCTATATAAGGTTTGATAATAATTTATTACAGGATAGGGCCAGGATACCTGTCAAAAGAAGACCATCATCTAGAAGAGCCAGACAAAAATCTCTGAGAGATTCAATTTCTGACTTTAGGCTAGATGATCCCATACCTGACGAAGCATTAGCAAATGAAAGTGATAAAAAAGGTTCGTCAAATGAAGCCACTTCAGAACAAAATACCCAAGAAAAACATCAATCAGTCCTTTCCCAAGAACAAGGAAATTTAGAAAAAGAAGGAGTAAATAATGTAAAAGTTCAAGAAACAAAAACAAATAAATATTTGAAGGAAGCAGATAATCCAGACGATTTATTCCAAAATATAGAAAAAGATATTAAAAATGTGAATAAAGCAAACATAATAAGTACAAAAAAGAAAGAAGTATCTGATGATGACAGTGATGAATTATTCAAAAAAGTGAATGTGAGAAAGAATATTGATAGTTTATTCCATGATGATGACCTCTTTGAAAACATTGGTCCTTTATCAGAGGGAAAACATAATGATGCAAAAGGGATAAAGAGCTCTGTAGACCAAAATTCGTTACTCTCACATAACAAAAAAGAATTGATAACGAAAGCAAGAACTGAAAACGAACCCAAGATAATTCATCAAACAAAAATTGTTGGAAAGACATCCATCATAGACAACTTATTTGATTCATCAGATGATGAGGATATTTTTAAAAGTACAAAAGTTAAGCAATTTAAGAATGTCAATTTGAAGAAAAGAGAGGAACCACCTACTGTTAAAGTTGAAACCAAAGCTGAGACTAGCACTTCTGTAAAGATACAGAGCAATAAATCTGATAAATTGTTCGATTTTTCTGATGATGAAGATTTTTTGGGAAACTTTACAAAACGAAAAACTGATAATAAATTAGGCGAGAAAAAAAGTACTGGAAAACGACAGAGCAATCTGTTTGATGAAATGGATGATGATGATGATATTTTTGGAACAAGTTCAGAGAACAAAACCAAACAAGGTAAGAATAACAATCTATTCAATTTTTCAACTCAATCAAAATTACGATGAAATTAATTAATTTGTTTTTCGAAATGGTTGCAAGAAATCGTTCTTTCAAAGTATACATTAAACAAAATAATCAAAAAACACTCCAATTTTCGAATGAGTTATGATAAAAGGGTAACAGGTCAGTTCATTGTATATTCTTTCAGATGTGAAACCTTCTGTGATTCTTAAAAAACCTCCAAAGTCTACTAGTTTACGTAAATTGGAAAATATTGATGGAGACGAAGACCCTCTATCGGCATTGTTGAAATGATCCCGAATTGTTTATTATTTGTTACGTTTTAACCATTATAAGAATAATTATTACTCATATTTAACATTTACTCAATTTGAAATCTTTATATATCCAATTATGAATTATTGAAAATTTGTTCCTATTTGTACCTAAAGATTGGAATATAATAAAAATATTTTTACCATTTATCTTCGTATTATTCAAGTTCCTCGTAACCAAACCTTGTCTTTTAGTTATAAAAATTTCACAAAGAGTGATAAAAAATACATCGACAAATAATATGCTTTCACAATGAGTCAGCAAATTGTACTAACTCATGAAATCTTCCACAAGCTATACCAAGGTGTTTATTACCAGTAGGTTATAAGAAAAGAGTTTTTTTGGTATTTACAAATGTGTATTTGTCCGTGATACAAAAAATTTACAATGATTCCTAAACAATCCGTTCAACTCAGAGTAACAAAATGATATGGAAAAAATAACCTGAATATTTACTAAATCACAGGGATATTCTTAAAACAGAATAGGATGACATTGATGAAATCTACTTCTAGGAACTAATTCTATCCGACTCCTGTTTATTTTTCAACTGGGACTATTTCGTTACTAGTAATTTGAACGCCAACTATCACACGAATAAATTAATGTTCATAAGATCATCAGCGAAATCATGAAGTTCACTGCAACGATTTTAAAATCGAAAATAAATTATACAAATTGTCAAACCCCAACATTCAACAAAATCATTTTCAATCAATTAACTTAAGCTGAAAAAATAATTTGAAATATTAATAATTACTTCACTTTTCCTATCTTACCATGGCAGTCACATATTTATGAATCTGAATATTTTCTGCACTCCGTTTAACTCATATTTTAGTTTCTTCATAAAATTACCTAAAATTTGCTACTTTTGTAAAAAATAGAACTACATCACTCAATATTACCCAAACGTTCATTCAAGTTAGGAAATTGCATTTGCTTGTTTCCTTATATAGAGGAATAAAACCCAACACATCTGAATGAACCCATTCATGATTATTATACATGAAAACTTGGCAAAGGTTTCACAAAAATCAAAAGTGCCATCACATATATATTCACTGGACTAGAATGCCAAATAAACCGTTTTACTCATTTTGTATGTTGAGAATCGCTTCTATAAATGAATCTAATCCTTCGAACTCTTAACTGCCTTTTTCTTGGATATCCTCTTGTGATAACTTTGCGCAAGAGAATTCAAAATGGAAACTACAAAATAGAGCACCATGACCATAACGAATACTTCAAATATGTTGCCTAAAATAGTTCCTTTACTGTGCACTTCAGCACCTCCTCCCTTCTGATGCAACTTCGTCTTTTGACCATCCAAGAAGGCCTTGAAAGGTACTTGCAGCCTTTCTCCTACTACCGGTACCACCTTGAGCCAGCTCAAGGCCATGTTTATCAGGGTTTCATCGAACGCTATTATCACAAACAACTTTTGGATATGCATTTTAATGACGGCTTTGCCAATTAGAGTAGCACCGAAAAATGTCCAGAAAGGCACTAGGAAATGGCCGCAGGTGATGCCAGCCAGATCGAAGAGAGGGTTTGGAATCTGTAATGCGAAAATCGTGACGAAGACTATGGAGAAATGTTAAAGTTCACTATTGATTCAGATAAAATTATTACTCACACTGGCACAAGCGAGAATACCGAAAAATCCTACTTTCTTGACTAAATCCTCAACAAAAAGTTTTCCTTTCTGAATGTAAGTCAAGGCTTGATTTTCCTCTGCTTTCTTTTGCAACTCCTCGAATTCCTTGAGGTCTTCATCTTCGTCATCGGGGTCAATCCTTAAGAAAATATCAAGTGATAATAAGCAAAAGTAACTAAGCCATATAATACAGCTTTGATCGATAATAAAACAGAATTTGATTTCACTCACCCTGAAAGTCTAGCTGCTCTGGCCATAAAATAAGGGGGCAGTTCTCCCAGTGCAGTGCCAGCCCCCCAGCACATAGCTTCTAACCTAACTTTGGCCATGATACTAAATATTGAAATATAGGAAGTCATCTCTTCGGAGGGACAGATAATGCTGGAAATATTCTGTTGAATTCATCGAAAATCTAGCAAAACCTCAATGATAACTTACTCGTCAGGATAGGGGGGTTCGGGAAAATCGACAGAGTTACATTCGTAAGCGGCCAGAGTAACTCTTGCTATGTGTGGGCCTAAATATAAGATGAAAGTATGTAAGCCTGTCCCTAGGCCCACCGATGATAAAACACCTGGAAAAATTTATTAATGATAATCGTATTCAATCAAATTGATGAAAATTAAGAGTTACACCCAAAAATTTGAGTATGTAAGATGAACAAGCTTTTATTCAATAGTGCTCACCTAATCCTGTCCAATACAAGCACCAAAGAATTTTTTTATTGGCTGCTTGAACTAAAGATTGGTGGGGTCCATTTGTATTCATTAATATACTTATGAATAAGGTTGAGATCATTAGTAAAACTAGTAACCTTTTATTCTGTAGTAGTCTGGAAGGAAACATTAACAATAAAATACTGAAATATGCAAAATTGTGGTATAGTCCATCCAAGAATGATTGACATCTCGGGGGGCTTTGGAAAATCGAAATTATGTTGGTAATGCCCATTCAGTAATATTTTGAGTTGCAGAATTCAGGTTGGTGTTGGAAATAACACTGACATTTTGTTCTGTCATTAATGTTTCGAACAAATTTGGCAAAAAAATGAGCAAGTGAAATAAATATCTTTGAAATGAGGCTCTTGAAGAGTGAACAGCTAAAAAATGGAAAGCCTGCACAGAGCACGTAGAAAAAAAAATGAGAGAAGATTAGTCAAAATATAAGCAATGTTATGATATATTGCTGACAAAACCTTTCATTATGAACATGACGAGTTCCGCCCAGATGAGGAAAAAATAAAATGTTGTGGTTGTTGAAACAGAATAATAGGAATATTTATATTTTTCATATTTCATATTTTACACCTTCATTGTTCACAAATATTGAAAGTTACAATGTCATGACAAAATTCTTCATATATTAAATAGATCCATTGGTTAAGTTTTGCTTCTATCTTAAGGCCTCTTGCAACGACAGAGAATTCTCTGCCAAATTCACTGACCGAAAATTCTCTGCCGTGGCATACGATGGAACAATGGAATTCCACAGAGAATTCTACCGAAAGTAGTATGCAACGGCAGAGAATTTTCGGTCAGTGAATTTGGCAGAAAATTCTCGCGAAAATTCTCTGTCGTTGCAAGAGGCCTTTAGTGTCTTGATATCCATTACAAAATCCCCAATCAATTCACATTGCAGTAACACGCTTCAAATTATCAACTAGATTTTTTCGATTTAGCGAATATTCATATTGAACATTGAAAAGGACCGTGCTATTTAATCACCCACGATATTTTTCGTTACCAAACCAGAATTTCCAGGCTGTATGCTCCTATAATTGATCGTAAGATCGAAAATGTATCAATACAAGATGAAAATAATATACTGCTGGTATACAGATTCACACGTTGGTAATCGTATGTGAAAATTGGGAACATTTTGATGTTCAAAGCAAAGACTATTGGTCTGTGGTTCAAAGTTCCCTACTTTAAAAAAATATCGTTCAATTTTTAGTTACTTTTTTGTAACTAGAAATAAAGCAGCGACTGGACTTTCAAGGCCTGCTCTGATGGCAATCATTCTTGGATGGACTATACATGCATTCACACTTGTCTAGTGCGAACCAGCCTTTACTTCCTATGGCAGATATCTTCTAGTGATCACTCACCTCTTCCCATAAGTAACTAAAAGAACTGAACATTCTCTAGTACTATATTCTAAAGTTAAAAATGGACTCTTCCACAGCACAAGATTTTTTCTAAACTCATTTTCTTTTTGTTTATTCAGTCTTTCTAGATCACTGGATTCTTGCTGTTTGTCACTTCCGTTTGTTGTCGGATGTACTTCTTTTACATCTTTCCTCTTTACTGAAGTTGACATTTTGTAACCTAATCTTTCTATCTGAAAAATGAAAGAATATGAAATATGTATAATTCAATAGTAATAACGACAAAAAAGAGTAACACACAGAGAACTATAGTGCCAGACAAGAGGAATGTAAGAAAATTTCAAGATCAGGTATGGTTTCAGACAGCAAAAAAATTTATTTTCTCGTTTATCGTGAACTAGAAGATGGAAAGTAAATTGCCACAAATTTCCATTACCCAATACAAGATTAAGACATTAGTTAGGCCAGGTCTATAGTCAAGTACCAATGGCCCCTGTTTCTAAATCAGGTTTGCCAAGTAGTATTTTAGGTTTTAGAAAATTGAATGGATTTATCTCACGATATTTTTTCGCACAGTACGTGTTTTATCCGATTTCGTGCATCAAAAAAACTATCAAAATATAGGGCCACATTCATTAATTGTCACAGTTTAGCTAGTGGTCTCATAGTAGAGTTTGTAGATGTCATTGGTTTGCGCAATATTCGAATTAGTTCAAATTTTTTAAGATTTTGGGCAAAACCGCAGTAAAAGGTGAAAGATGTTAATTTAAACTATGATTTATTGCTTTCCTATTATGTCTATAGAATAAAAAATTTCGCACCTAAGATGAGCTATTGATACAAGTTGTTTTGTATCAATATCTATTATTGTTTGTAAATCACAACAAAAACAAATAGAGGTTCAATATTAAGTCTGCTTCTACTTCATAATAATTTATTTAGCACAGTATAACAATAACAGCATAATCTTTCACAATTTAACAATTGAACTGAAACATACCACATCAAGGGCTTCATCATGAACCAAATCTACCTCAACGTCAATGACGCAGTGTTGATTTATTGAATTAGTTAATGATGAAAAATCTTAATTTTTCCCCGTGCATTCTGAGGTTATGGCGAAAATTACGACTCTGTTAACTTCGAGGTTTTCAATAAATATAATCAACAACTATCACTTTCCTAAGATCGAATAAGATCAGGGGTCGTCGGTAAATTAAATTTAGACAGCGTACGGGACATAACGCACAATTGGGAATGAAGACTCAAAGATTTGAGAGAATTACCCGTACTTCTTTATATTGGAAACAACAAACTCATCAAGCTGATTGCTTTCATTATGGCAATAAAATAGCGACATTTATTCAATTATTGTTTAAGTTATTGCTAATGGTGTTGATAGATTGAGAAAGTATTTGGTTCCAAGAACACACATGGAAGCAAATTAAAATGAAATCGGGTCATAATTAAAGTTTGAACGTCTTCCAGGTGAATTAAAGTAGGCCATCACTTTATAGCAAGTAGAAAAAGGTCTAAATATTCTGAAGTACAATTAAGTCAAAATTATTTCCATCGAAAAATATATTTGCTACTTACTGGGAAAAAAAATAACGCAATCAATACTTTACCAATAATCAATGAAACTCAATGTTCAATAACACAAACTCCCAAAGATTCAATAAAAAGTTACTACAGATTAAAACACAAATGTATAAACCAATTATCCGAAACAATCATAATTTATTTCGACCATAAAATTCATAAAGAATGGAAAAATATTAGATCCATCACCTTAAAACGTGAAATGATTGTAATAATTTTGCTTATCTAACTGTACACATGGATGTATACACAGGGAATCATGTTTGAATGTTTTGCCTTTTACAGATAATTAAATAGAGTAACTTACTCAATTTTCAAGCAATTTGGTTATCTCAAGCGGATTAGGCACTTACGGAATATTTAATTTGAACCGAATAGTAGATAGTTCCTCTAAATTGATAAGAAGCTTCATAAAAAATAATCAGGTGCTACCCAGCAAATTATCCGTCAACTGTACACTACACCGTCAATATTAGTTACGCAATACATAAAATAGGTACTTGAATCGTTTATTATTATGTTGTAACAATATCTTCGAAAAGTTCCCTTTTAGGATATTTTTTTGGGACAATAAATGGTAATCAACAAAGGATCGATATCACTTGTTTTATATACCTAATTAATTATGTACATTTAAAGTAACCCTTGTTAGTTCTCAGAAGCAATACAAATCCATTCCGAGTAACTTCTAATTGAAAAGGTTTCATTCAATATTGGAACCAGCACACTGAATGCATTTAATTTTTCAAGGTTTTTGAAGTCTATTCTACAGTTAAGGCCACTTTTCCTCGAGTCATGGCAGGTTATATAGTTATCATTATTTTTGTCATGAAATTACATTTGGTTCACATTCGATTGTGATATTTACTACATAGTAATAATTTGAGTTCACTAGGGTACCTCTACAAAAAATATATACAGTGGAAATATATTTTGTTCTAGTACGAGCATACAGTTAAATTTGGTCCGAACAACATCTGAAAACAAACTCTCAACTACGTCTAACACTTAAAGCAAAAAGGGTGCAAAAATTAAAATGAACAAAAACTAGGGTCACACTTGGGCCACTCAAAACATACCAGTTCAAGTTTATTTCCCTTTGCCTTTCTACCTCTTTGTCTACACTCTGATTTCAATTTTTTTTTGGTCATAGACTTAAGCTCCTTTGATGTTTTACTTTGATTTTTGTGTACTGAATTAGTTTGATGATTAGTAAGAGTGGCGACGGGTATCGAATTTGCAGAAATTTGAGACCGATTGTTCTTTCCAGCCATAGCAATCGATAAAACCTTTCGTGAATCAAACGGAAAATAGATGTTAGTTCAACTAGATCATATGATTCAGGAAAATTTCAGACCCATTATTCATGGGGTCTATTATTTCTGGGCCAAACCTAAATTTTGTACAATTACTCATAACTTATGGAAAATCCAATTCCAAAGTGCTATTTTGTTCGGTGTTTATCAAAATTAAGAACCTAACCTAATAATCTGTTAGTAAGAGAAAAATTAAACATTCAAGCTTGAGTAAGCAATTCAATCAATGGAATACATCATTTTCCTGTTATTTACGATAACTCACCTTATGGGACAATGTTCAATTTTATATTCAATGATAAGACCACATCACCTTATTGCTTTGTCAATTAAAAAATACAAATTATGATCAACCAGCTCATACAAATGAAAATTCAGGAAAATCTGACAAATCCGTCAATTTTACGACTGGGAAATGTCAAAAAAAGGATGCGTTCAAGGATTACACAGATGACGGTGATATCGCGAAGGAAAATGATTTCCTCTACAAAATATCATCATTTATTGAAAATTAGGGAAAATGCTGTAATTGAATAACTAAATATATAGTTTAAATGTTTAATTTTCTGTAAAATATAAGAAATATAAAGCAACATTTTATTTAAACATCAACATGAAATATTTGTTCGCCAAGCAAGAGCAAATAGAATTTTAAATATTCAATACAGTGTATATAAGGAAATATAAGATAAAATATCAAAGCTTTTTTTACTAGCGAAAATTATCAAGAAAAATATAAAGAATGATAAAAAATTTATTATATATCACAAGTTTAGAAGATCACTATTCGCAAACGAACCACGAATAATCATTCCAACAGAACAATCTCCAAAATGATTCATCTAAACCAAAACCGTCCTTTTTAGAAAAAGTAGGAAATTTTGTCAAATTTCAGTTGACTGCACCTTTCAGCACATCAAAGCAAATATTACAGACTTTCACTGGTTTATTTTCCCCAAACTTAATAATGGGAACTTCCTGATCCGAGCATCTGCTGCAAAGAGCTCGACCACAATGTCTGCAGTGATGTTTTCTTGCGGTTATCGAAAAACCTTTACCACACTCTTGGCATAAATCTGTATGGGTCCATTTGGGGGGTTGAGATAACTGATCCAGCAAACGATTCAGTAGATGCTTGCTAGGGACCTAAAAAACATGAAGAATTGAGATTTTTTGATAAATTCATAAATAACGATGAAATTTACCTGGTAATTGAAAATTGATATTTTCTCGTTATTCTCTGTACCCAAGCATACATTCGCTTTTACGAGACTACGGCATAAATTCGCATTCCCTTTCATGTACGCTAGTAGCAGAGGGGAATTTCCCTGAAAATTAATTTTCCATAATTAAAGGTTTGAAATGGAACGCATTCACTCCTTTACTCTGACAGTTCAACTTCTATGCTTCCCGTTAACCTAACCTCAAATTTAGATCAAAAATAAAAAAGGCAACCCTTTATAATTTCAGAAAAAAGGCAGTGAGAAAAATGACTATGCTTATGAATTTTTTACGGTCTAATTTAGGCAGACAAATTCTTAACTCTAGAACAGTAGAATATGATGAAATCAGATGTCTTCATACCAGTTTAAATCACTATAAAAGACGAAAAACTAAAGAAGAAACTGAGAAAAAGAGTTTTAGATCAATGCAATACCCTGAAAAATCTAAAATGCCTCTCATTCCAGTCTGGAGGTTCATCACTCCGAGAGAGTTGAGCAAAGCTATGGATAAAGACATGCACTATATATCGGAGCTATTCGCTAACCATTTTACACACCCTGATAAACCTATAGAAGATTTAAAATTGTTGCAACAAATAATGAAAAGAGGTGGATTTCGTATGGAAATAGTCGGAAAACCTACAGATAAATTAGAGGAATTGGAAGACCTCGATGTCTATCCTAGACCCAAACCGGATAAATCAAAATTGCAACCACGTCCTCCTGTAGTAACCATCATGGGTCATGTTGATCATGGAAAAACAACACTTCTAGATGCTTTGAGACATTCTAGTGTGGTTGAAAATGAGTTTGGAGGCATTACTCAACACATCGGTGCTTTCTCTGTACAATTAGACTCTGGCGCTAAAGTCACATTCTTAGATACCCCTGGTCATGCCGCTTTTTACGCCATGAGAGCCAGAGGGGCGAACATAACAGACATAGTGGTGCTTGTAGTGGCTGCTGATGACGGTGTTATGGAACAAACGGTGGAATCTATTCGGATGGCAAAACAAGCTAGAGTTCCAATTCTCATTGCCATAAATAAAATCGATTCCCACAAAGCCGACATAGAAAGAACGAAACGAACATTGTTGGAAGCTGGTTTACAAATTGAAGAATTTGGAGGAGACATACAGGCTATCCCAATATCTGCACTAAAAAGACAGAATTTAGATGCTCTTGTTGAAGCTTTGGTTCTCCAAGCTGAACTGTTGGAAATCAAAGCAGATTACACAGGTCCAGTGGAAGCCGCTGTAGTGGAAAGCCGAGTGGATCCACACAAAGGAAAGATGTGCACAATCGTAATAAATAGAGGAACTCTGAAAAAAGGTGCTGTATTGGTAGCTGGTACAGCGTATGGTAAAGTACGAAGCATAAGAGATGCAGAGAATAAGATAATGTCCGAGGCCACTCCAGGTTACGCTGTAGAAATTGACGGCTGGAAAGAATTCCCTTCAGCAGGAGAACTGGTTCTTCAGGTTGAATCCGAAAAAAAAGCTAGGGAAGTGATGAAAGTTCGAGAGAAAAAACTCGGCCTCGAAAAGGCAGAAGTCGACAAAGAAATAATCATGCAAAAAGCCGATGAACATCGTAAGGTATATGAAGAAAGATTGAAGCTCAAAAGAAGTATGGGCAGGTTTAAAATGAGACCAGATGGTCCAAGAAAACCTGAAAAAGGAGAAGACAACAGGATCCTATTCAACATGATAGTTAAAGGTGACGTAGACGGTTCTGTAGAAGCTATAATCGACACCCTGGACACATACAATTCAGATCTTTGCGAATTAGATTTAGTGCATTTTGCTGTAGGCACTGTTACTGAGAGTGACATAGAACTTGCCAAAACTTTTGATGCTGTGATATACGCCTTCAATCTCAATATCCCAACCCACATACAGAAACTAGCAGAAACAAGCGAGGTTACCATAAAAAATTTCAATGTTATATATAAGTTAGTGGACGATGTTAAAGATGAAGTGAACATTCGTATACCGCCAATCGAAGTGGAGGAAGTTACGGGAGAAGCAACAGTTCTACAGGAGTTCATGATTAATCAAGGGAAAAAGCAAATTCCCGTCGCTGGGTGTAAGTGTACTAAAGGAGTGCTGAAGAAAAATGGCATTTATAAAGTGATTCGGAACGAAGAAATCATTTATACTGGAAGTTTAGCCTCCTTGAGACATCTCAAAAATGAGGTAGAGACAATCAAGACAAACCTTGAGTGCGGACTGCAACTTAGCGATAAAACCATAACATTCCAACAGGGAGACACGATACAATGCTTGGAGAAAGTGGTCAAACCCCGGGTCATCAATTGGGACCCAGGTTTTTAAACAAACATTAAAATTTAGTCCTGTAAATATCCAATTAAATTTTTACCAAACATTTAATCATTTTTTGGCTGTATACTCATCACTACGATAACCAAAGCTACTCCCCAATTTTATCTAATACTTATGAAAGTAATTCAGATCCTAAACCAATTCGTATTCAGATACCCAACTACTCGTTTCATAAGAATACATCAAATGATATACCTAATGAAAATTTTCCATTTGAGACCAATACTGAGTACTTACATTGATGTCAGGTTTGTCGATTTGATAATCCGGCATACATTCGAGGAAGAAATCGCAAATGGCAGCTGCATTGTCTTTACCATACTTACATAGCTCATGTAACGGATTTCTGCCTTTCAAATTGAAGGCACCAGCATCAATATTGGATTCCGTTAATAGAACCTTAACCTATAACACAAGGTATGATGATTTTAGATCCCTACTCTGTGTTCTGTGATTTTAAGATTGAAACCTAACCTACATTATGTGAATAGAAAGCATTGAATTCATGTTACTATAAACTTTATGATTCAAATCGTCATCAAAAGATGTTTGTAGAGATTTAATAGCTTCAAAGTTAATAAAAACTAAAACTGAAGTAGGAATAAACAGTCAAAACTGTTGGAAGAGGCTGAAAATCATATTTGAGCAATGAACTGTCAAATTTCACGAACATACCACAGCTAAATTGCCCTCACGCACGGCTATGTGTAAAGCATTGTCACTCTCGCAGTCAGCAGCATCACAATCTGCGTTATTTTGCAGTAATGCATAAACAACAGGAGCGTTTCCCTCTTCAGCAGCTACGTGAAGAGCTGTTCGCCTGATAAGCAAAACAAATTTTCAAATATTCCTGCATCGATTATTGATACAATCATTCCCAACTTACTTCTGCGTATTTCTGTCATCAACTCTAGCACCAGCCAAGATGAGACTGCGCACCATGGTTTCATCCCCATGTTTGGCAGCCAGATGAAGGGGAGGAGTCAACATGGCGTCTTGAACCCTCGAATTGACGTCAACGTTGACAGTCAACAAGAAAAGGACGCTTTCTATATCTTTCTTTTTTATCGCCACGTGTAGGAAGTTTTGACCTTTGCTATCGAACTGAAAATTACATCAAAATGACAACAGTTTGTGTTCATATTAATAACCTAACCTGTTCCGCTGCGTTTGGTAATTTATCGAGTATAACCTGAGCTGCTTTGTTGTTTCTAACTGTTAGAGCGGTCGCAAATGGACTCAAACCGTTTTTATCACGTAGGCTTAGATCTATTTCAGGCACAGCTAGAAGTAGTGATATTATGTCGTCTTGTTGGTTTTCTATGGCTATATGGAGGGGTGTTTTGTTTTCTGCATCTCTATTGTTTACGTTAGCCCGGTGTTCGATCAGAGTCTGTAAATTACAATTTTTGTAATGAAACAGATAAATACACTGCGCAAAAAAATTAACGCACATTATGGAAATCTCAAATTTATTCTACAACTGAAGGTGTTCTCAATGATAATTATTTTTATCAGAATTATGCATGCATATGTTATCCACTTTCAACGTTTTTCTTCAATACAGATGTTTTCTCCCAGCAGGAATAAAAAAGATAATATTATCAGATTTTGAATGTATTGGCTCCATTCTAAAATCAGTTGTTCTCGATCAATTCTAGTGATCAATAGTTTTTCTTTCGTTTGATTTTCTACACTCGATCGCTATGCAACGCGAAACACGCAATTCTACCCAAGAGGAATGTGCCCAAGCGGTAGTTTTGCGAGAAATAGGGTGGACATACACAAGAATTGCAGAAAGGTTTGGAGTTTCCCATACAAGTGTGTCCAGAATGTTGCAGCGATTCAGGGAGACGGGAGGCGAGCTCCTTCAAAATCAGCTTGAGCAAACTCATGAGGTGCAAATTAGCACTCAGACAATAAGAAATCGCCTCAGAGAATATGATTTAAGGCCTCGTGTCGCGGCAAGAGGCCCAGCTCTTACCCCAGCCCATCGAAGGGCGCGTTTGGATTTTGCGAGAGAGCATATCCATTGAGAAGAGGCCGATTGGGAAAGAGTTCTCTTCACAGATGAGTCTAGATTCTGCCTCTACCATTGTGATCGACGTTCCCTTGTATACAGACGTCCACATGAAAGATATGCTCAGCGCAATTTCCTGAATACTACTGGTTTCGGGGGAGGATCGATTATGGTATGGGGTGGAATATCTTTGACTGCTCGCACAGACCTAGTAGTCGTTGATAATGGAGCTATGAATGCTGATAAGTATATAAGGAACATTCTTGAACAGCATGTAGTGCCATTTGCCCCATACATTGGTGAAGTCTCTCGAATGGAATGGCCAGCAAGAAGTCCAGATCTCAATCCGATTGAGCAGGTTGGGGACAACCTCAATAGAAGGCTGAGAAGTTCAGAAACTCATCCAGCTACTCTTAATGACTAAGTAATCCAACTCGGAGAAATCTGGGAAGGATTAGATCAGAACATTTTAAGATGACTCATTTTGAGTATGAGCCGTCGTTGCCGAGCTGTAATTAACGTAAGGGGTGGAAATACCAAGTATAAAATCACTTATCAGCATTTCAGTATTTTGAAAATTGTTCATTTCTCTTCTTTCACATAAGATTCGGTGAAATCCTGAATTTTTCTTCCATTTAATGTGTCTTGTTTCGTTCAAAACCTTCCCGAGAGAACATAAAAAATAATTTATTAAGTCAATGTAGAGTTAACTTTCATTAAAATTGAGAGTTTCAGAATGTGCGTTAATTTTTTTGCGCAGTGTAATTTGATTCTGAGCTTACCCTAACTACCGTATCGAGGCCCCATTGACAACAAAGGTGTAACGGAGATGCTTTGTCTTTAGCTTCATCCCCACCCTCTCCGTTAGGACCAGGCAGTCTGTGACAATCAATGTCACAGCCCGCTTGGATGAGAAATATAGCAGCCGCCTCTTTATTTTCGTCTATAGCTCTGCGAAAACGAAGAATTGAACAATCCTGTATAGTTTTCGAATTGACACTCACCGATGTAAAAGTGTTTGTTGACAACTTTCAGGTCCTTCGTTCCAGCAGTCTGTGTCAGCACCATGTCTCACCAGGATACTGGCTATTTCGAACTGTTCAGTTTCCAAGGCGGCCCATAGAGGGCAATAGCCCGACTTGTCTTTGGCAGACATGTCCACGCCCCTACTACACAAGGCGTCAACCACTGCGCCCAGACGGCAATGTATAGCCAACTGGAGGGGAGATTCCGAGTCTGGAGTTCTGGAAGTATTTAGGTTCAGATCTTGTAGAGGGCGCTTAAGTATGAATCAGTACTCACTCCGCATTAACATCAGCGCCGTTCTCTAGAAGAAACAACGACGTCTTTACGTCCTCCTTCATAATGGCGAGGTGCAACAGCGTGAAATCGTTGTTGTTCCTGACGTTAACATCCGCCTTTCCTTCAATCAGCAAGAGCACCACTTCGTTATAATCCGGACCTTTACTAACAGCCACCATTATGGGAGTATTGCCTTCTGCGTCTCTAACATCGAAGTCAATCAAATCTTTATCTTTGTATTTCCCATTTCGTACACCCTCGTTGAAGTCTATGAAGACCCTGATGCAATCCAACGATTTATTCAACACGCCCATGTGCAAAGGAGTATGTCTGGCTTCGTAGGTTTGCAAATTCGGAAGCGCCCCTAACTCCAATAGCTTCTGGCTCAAAGGACCAAAGTTTTGGGTGCATGCCAGGTGTAGAGCAGATGTACCCTCTAGGTTAACGTGGTTGATGTTGGTGACGTGTTCTGCGAGGAATTTGGCGGCGTCTTGAAGACCCATGGATGTCACAACTTGAAGCAGGCTGTTGCTGTTTTGTTTCGCGTACAAGCAGTCCGTTAAAACGTTTTTCTTGATGAGGTGATGGGCATAATCGTGGACATTGTTGTGGTCATCATCGTAACGAAGCAGAGCGTAGTACAAAGGAGTGTGATCTTCCAGCGTTTTCAAGTTGAGATTGATGCCCGACTGGTCTAATAATATGTTGAACAACTGCTCGTTGTCGTTTTGTATGGATATATGGAGAGCGGAGCTGAAATTGCGCCATTAATATCATTGAGTTCTCGTCTTATCTCACACTTACAATCCTTGAGCGTTCTGGGAGTTGATGTTAACTCCTGATCTTAGCATCTTCTCGGCTATAAGGTCAGATTGATCCAAGTCTCTCGAACTGGCTAAGAGATGAAGCGGCGAGTCTTTACCCTTTCTGGAACAAAAAACTGACCACGATGAGCAGGAAGGTAACTAGTGGCGTGAATCACAACATTTGTTGGTTCTCTCAGTTGATACAAAAAATTTCTATGCTCTATTCTTTTTTTAAAGTTTCCCATGACATTCTGACACATTTCACCATGTATATTTTGAAAATGTTAGGTTATAATCATTTTCCTGTCAGATAACTCCGCAAAGTTGTCTTTTCTACATATAGGTCGTTGTAATTACGTATTTATCAAAATGTTTATTTACTTTGGAGAAACAATGAATTTGAGAAAATATTATGTGAATCCAATAATTCCAAAGACCTGGCGAATGTTGAAGAAACTTTTTTCTCTGTAAATACTGGAAATATTCCACGTATATAAACATGGTTGGAAGATTCAGTTATGCTATTTTCTTGTACGGAAATCAAGAATCGGGTGTTTAAATTTTACTGAAAAGTAATGGACAGAATAGTCCGTTACTTTGTGATAGTTCATTAGAGGAAAGAATAAAAGTACTCGAATAACCCGACAGAAAAACTTCTAAACGAACATACGGACCTATGGAATTCCCCACTTTTCAAAATTCTCAAGAAATAAGCCTCAGCAGACATTTAAATACCTTTTTGCACTACTTGTAATACTCCTGTATGAAAATGTAATAGTACTACAAAACCTGTATCACAGTGGAACCTCAACAGAACTAATTCCATTTAATAAGTTCTTGGGAATCCATGTGAATGATACACTGAATTGGGAAGAACATATTTCTAAACTAGTATGCAGCTTAGTTTCAGTCTTATATCTTTGGGTGTAATGGCAACTTCTCTGAGAATTATTTTGACACTGCCGATATTACACGAGTGCCAACCTGCGTCAGTTTGAAGTAAAAAAACTTGATAAACACTATACTCCATTCACTTTTATTTAATCACATAGGAGGTCATGGTTTCGTTTTCAGATTTTGGTGCCCCTGATGAAAAGCACAGAACATATGATGAAAAGTCAGTGCGCGCACAGAAAATATCGTTAATGACAAAACGACGTTGCCAGTTTCTTTGTTTACATCCAAGTAAAAGTATCAAAGATATTCCACATTTTGTTAGGTTTACAAATTGTTCGCAGATTTTTGGTATTTAATCGATATTTGCAGGTGAGTTTTTCGTCGAATATCCAAGATTAACGTATGTTTATTGTTTTAAGCACCAATTTGGAGCGTGAGGACTATTTTCAAGACCAGGACGAATGTTTACATTTCGAGGTTGAAGGGGTACACGGGAATTTCGTTGAAAAAGCTGTTATTTGGACAGATATCGCAGTAGATGGATCGGATGGAGCCTCGAGAGGTCGATCAGGATGATATTTTTCAGGTTTTCCAAGGAATTTGGCGATATCTGAGTAGATTTGCAAAAGTTAGGTACCTCACTAATGAGGTGGAACTTAGACCTAATTCTCCTATAAGAAACGCCTTTCAAAGGTCGAGATTGTGAAAAATGTATTCTTTAGATGTTGTTTGAAAAAACGCAGCCGAGTTTTACATCCCAACATTGATTTTAAGAAAGTTATCAACAAAATAAAATTGACATTATTCTTGATTCTTGAAATTACCCATCAATTCATCTTATATCTTTGGGTTGATTTTTTTAATGAATTCTTGATTAGAATCAGCAATTGATGTCGTCAAGTCTTGAACTTTCAGTTCAAGAGGATAAAAAAACATTAAATCTTCACAAGCATGCACATGAAAATTATGTGAAAGCAGTGCAATTTTCTTCCATGGCGAAAAATAATATATTTCAACGGTGATCTCTTGTACTTTTCATGCAAATAACTAGAAAAGGAATCCTTTCTATCAATTCATATAAACGTTAATTATTTTCGTCCATCACATCTTTTCCAATTCATTCATTTTCCGAATAAATTCACATTCTGAGAAATACGCTAAGAATGTAGAAAGGGCAACATAGTGTTGACTTGGAACATAAAAATATTTTGAAAAACGTCATAACTTCGATACAGAGTGGAATGTGTCAAATTTCCAAGGCCAGAGTTGTGATTTTATAATTGTGAATGGAGTATATATAAAAGGGAATGGAGTACATCGATACTGATTAATAAAATTTATTTTCGAGAGAATTTCAAATGATCATTGAGAATTATTTGTCTGTTTGACATTAAGAAAGAGGACTTTTCAGAGAAGGTTTTAATCTAAACTTTGTTCCTCCACTGCATTGCGTTCAGCAGACATCACGAAAATGGTAGATGGGGTTATATACAAAATTTCATTCACTTTGATCTTTCTTCAGCTAATATTAGCGTTGAATCGAAAAGGAAGAATACTAAATAATAATTATTTCTACGTCTTAGCTATTTGCGATCACAGTTTAACATTTTGGAAGATTGCAAGAATAAGTTTTTCGTCTTTTTAAAACTGTGATAGTTCCATAAGACAACAAGTTTCTACAGCTGTGAACATAGTAAGTTTACAGGGATATTTGGGATAGGCACTTTTTCTGGAGTACTAAGGGACAGTTTACTGGACACTCACGGACTGGTAAGGGTGGTATCCGCTTTGTTGTCCAAGAGGAACAAGATGGAATGCGTATCTCTCCTTCTGATAGCTCTATGTAAAAGAGCCTCCCCATCTTTGTCCCTGAGATTGACATCGCTGTTGTGTTGAACCAGGCTGTTAGCTAAACTTTCGTTCTTAGATCGCAGGGCCAATTCCAGTGGCAACTCGTCATCGTCGCTCCAAGCGTTGACCACCTCTTTCAACTGTAACAATGAATATCAGTTAGGAACATTTTTTGATAGATCTTCTCAAAAGTACAAAACTCTAAAGTTATGCGGCACAAGTTTTTCACTTGGTAATATTTGATTCAGTTTCAATTCGAAAAATAATAATTGTAAAGCTCCGATGAAGATACTGAAATAGGATAGGAAAATAAACAGTTTTTCCTCGAGTTTTTCACACCGGACCTTTCTCCATAAAAGTATGACGGGAGCGTGAAATGAAGTATATGCGTGATAGAATAGGGTGTTGATCTTTGGCCAAACAGCTTACGGCGATTCGCTTGACCACTACGCCGTAAAATTATTTTTCTTCTTTTGAATGGACTCTCGAGGTTATTTTATGGCAGACGGTTTCATTTGCGACCGGGTGATTCATACTGCATGTCTCGCATACAATTTGCGATGCAGAACTCGCATACATGAGCTGGAAATAATTCTAAGAACTTGATGATTGCTGCGCTAATATCCCAAACACAGAAAATTGATTGTACCAAAAAATATTGCTACTCCTAAAATGATAGGTTGGGCTTTTTTACTAGTTTTAATGCAACTTTGATTGTTATTTCGCTTTGATGACTCAGAAACATCGAAATTGCTAGAATTCGACTACCAATTAACGGATTCCTCAGAATTATGAGGCTATACTGGCTGCTTGGAGGCAAGAATGTCGGGTATATTAACTATTTCTGTATATGAAGAATACGTGAGTTAATGAATGACCGAAGAATGCGAAATATAATGATTCACGGCATTTCCGCCAAGTCGGCTCCGATTCTGAACAGCTACATGCAGATTAAAACCAGATGGCATATTTGTAACCTTATATTGACAGAGTTCGACGATAGAGAGCAAGTAAAAGTATATGATCTCATCATTATTAAAAATAAATTATTCGTTGAGAGCAATTTCGGGTATTGTACCCACTGAATATACGACAGAGGAATCTTGCTTAATTTTTCAAATAAAATTAAGGTGGGCGTTCAATGTAGTGTTTTTATTTCAAGTTGCGTTTGAAAATGGTTTCACTTTGAGAACTGAAATTTTGTGGGTAAACTTAAAAAGGATTGGAGTCCTCAATGAAATAATTGAAAACGATTTCATTTCGAAAGTTCATTTTTTTTCTTTTAAAAATAGAAGAAAATAAGCCAACTCATGCTTCTGTTTTATTTCAAACGAAAGACCCATGAAAATAGTTCAACTTCCGATTAAAAGTGAATCTACAGATAATTTCGTTCAGAAAAACAACTTGAAATACGGAATTGGCAAAGAATGGTCAGATTCAAATACACTGCGCAAAAAAATTAACGCACATTATGGAAATCTCAAATTTATTCTACAACTGAAGGTGTTCTCAATTATAATTATTTTTATCAGAATTATGCATGCATATGTTATCCACTTTCAACGTTTTTCTTCAATACAGATGTTTTCTCCCAGCAGGAATAAAAAAAGATGATATTATCAGATTTCGAATGTATTGGCTCCATTCTAAAATCAGTTGTTCTCGATCAATTCTAGTGATCGATATAATTTTTCTTTCGTTTGATTTTCTACACTCGATCGCTATGCAACGCGAAACACGCAATTTGACCCAAGAAGAATGTGCCCAAGCGGTAGTTTTGCGAGAAGAAGGGTGGACATACACAAGAATTGTAGAAAGGTTTGGAGTTTCCCATACAAGTGTGTCCAGAATGTTGCAGCGATTCAGGGAGACAGGTATGAATGTCCGAAGACCAGGACAGGTTAGACCACGGGTAACAACTGCCATTCAAGAACGTTACTTGAGAGTTTCTTCGTTGAGACAACGGTTTGCAACCGCTCGCCTCCTTCAAAATCAGCTTGAGCAAACTCATGAGGTGCAAATTAGCACTCAGACAATAAGAAATCGCCTCAGAGAATATGATTTAAGGCCTCGTGTCGCGGCAAGAGGCCCAGCTCTTACCCCAGCCCATCGAAGGGCGCGTTTGGATTTTGCGAGAGAGCATATCCATTGGGAAGAGGCCGATTGGGAAAGAGTACTCTTCGCAGATGAGTCTAGATTCTGCCTCTACCATTGTGATCGCCGTTCCCCTATACACAGACGTCCACATGAAAGATATGCTCAGTGCAATTTCCTGAATACTACTGGTTTCGGGAGAGGAACTATTATGTTATGGGGTGGAATATCTTTGACTGCTCGCACAGACCTAGTGGTCGTTGATAATGGAGCTATGAATGCTGATAAGTATAGAAGGAACATTCTTGAAGAGCATGTAGTGCCATTTGCCCCATACATTGGTAAAAATTTCATTTTTATGGACGATAAGGCCAGACCCCATCGTGCGCGCATCGTTCAGGAGTACCTTGAAGAGGTTGAAGTCTCTCGAATGGAATGGCCAGCAAGAAGTCAAGATCTCAATCCGATTGAGCAGGTTTGGGACAACCTCAATAGAAGGCTGAGAAGTTCAGAAAATCATCCAGCTACTCTTAATGACTTAGGAATCCAACTCGGAGAAATCTGGGAAGGATTAGATCAGAACATTTTAAGATAACTCATTTTGAGTATGAACCGTCGTTGCCGAGCTGTAATTAACGCAAGGGGTGGAAATACCAAGTATTAAATCACTTATCAGCATTTCAGTATTTTGAAAATTGTTCATTTCTCTTCTTTCTCATAAGATTCGGTGAAATCCTGAATTTTTCTTCCATTTAATGTCTCTCGTTTCGTTCAAAACCTTCCCGAGAGAACATAAAAAATAAGTTATAAAGTCAATGTAGCGTTAACTTTCATTAAAATTGAGATTTTCGGAATGTGCGTTAATTTTTTGCGCAGTGTATATAGCGAGAAATAGTTCCTGCTTTACCTACATATTCACTAATTTCAAAGTTCAGCGATTTTCGGATAATGAGCGCCATTGTACATTTCATTCATAAGGGGAGAGATATTCATAGAACTTATCTCGATAATGTAAGTTCTATGGAGTTCATCCTTCTTGTGAGTAAATCCATCATGTTAAGTGAATCGGTCTTCTAAGTAGATTCATATTTTTTCTACACCCTGACCGTTAGGATATCCTCGTGATATTTCTTCAAAAACAGAGAAGGAAATTTCAGTTCTCGAAAACTATATTTCCTGGTACCAAAATCAGAGCCGAACAAGTGATAAGAAGGAATTTTCGATAATTTTCGGAATGATAATGTTATCTTTCCTAGAATAACGGTTTCTAATATTCTAATGAAGAGGAAACCCATCTGTTGAACAAAAACAATGAACCTCTATCGCTTTTATCGAGAGAGACGTTACGAATATCAATTTGTCGGAATGAAGTTGTTCCAAGAAACGATCATGAGTCATAATATGCAATTTCCGATTAGTTTTCCAATTTTTAATCGTTACTTCAGCCCTTTTCGAAACCCATCTAGGTACTTAAATCCAAACGTTCCTTGCCGTTGAGTTCATTTGGGGTTATGAGGACATTTTTGGAGACATAAAAAAATGTTGTGCATCATTTTCGATTATACTTCGACTCGAATCACTTAAATCGTATTTTCACACAGAATAAACATGGCCTAGGTCACTCCTACAATTCATACGAATCTAATAACACCTCATATGTTGAAATCCATCAAGTTGTTTGGGCTGTAGACCGTGAAAAAGGAATAGACATACATACACTCGAAAAACATTACCCTCCTTTTGACGCAGTAGGGTAACAATGAATAATAACATTCAACAAAGTTTCATCAATATGTATTGATCTTCTTCGCAGAAAATAAATAGAACTTCATCGGGTTCAATCCGGTTAATTGAAACAATTAGCAAAGCGCCACTAGTCAATTAAACAATGATGATTGAATTTGGGCAAGAAGACATAGTCCAACATTTCAATGCTTTAATTGTCTTTCACAAACGCATTTCTTTGAAGATGATAGAATTCGATATTTCATCATCTGCACACAGTACTTGAGTAAAGTGGAGATGTGTAAATGGTTTCGCTATATTAAACGCAATGCAGATATTGCAAGATGGAACTACAGTTGAGTCTGGAGCTATAAGAACGTGCATTGGTGATTATTAGAGATCTCTCATATCACTTCATCTTGTGATGAATAGATTAGCCCATGGGGCCATTCTGAGACGATCCAGGGAAGGTACTGGCAATGAGAGAATCAGAGAGCTTGGACATTCCTGACCAGATACATCCCATCAGCGAACCCTTCCCAATGACAAGATGATTAGCATCGAGAATACCTTCACTGAGATGTTAAGCAGAAAAGAAGATTGGGATAGGGAGCCCTCAATCCCAGTAATCGAAAAGACTAGCATCAAATGGTACACAAATGGTTCTTTTCACGAAAGGGACTGGCGCTGGAGTATTTGGAGCTGTCACCAGAGACTCATTACTGTCAGGCCATTGTCCAAGTGTCTTTCAGGCAGAAATGCTTGTCATCGAAAGATGTGTAGAGATGAACCTAGAAAGAAACTATCAGAAATATGATACCTATAGCGATACATCATCGATTATAAGATGGCATAGAAGTACTGATGTTATGAGACTGAGACTGAAGACATGCCAAACTGCGCTCCTCCCAGGGGAGCAAGAATTCCAACCGAACTCCCGCAAAAACGACGAGACGACCAGATTTCTCGTCACTCCACCTGATAATCTAATCCCTCCATAAGGACCCTGCGAAGCGTCCGCAAATCCTCGCGAATTCCTGACGAACCCCAAATCAGCCGAAACCTGTTGAACGTCTCTCGCTTTCCGTTTCACTTTCGTTCGTCCAACCTTCGTCGTCTGCCTCCAAACCAGACTTCTGACCGCTATAAACGCCGCCGCCCGCCCGCCGATATTTGTGCGTGCGTGTGCCGTGAGTCACGCTATTCCGTCGCTGAATCTCGAGTGGCGCGGTTGCTACTGAGACATACCGACGTCTAGCGTCGAAATTACGTCGCGCGTCGCGGCAAGTTCGCGAGAGAGGCGTTTATGTGATCGTAAAAAAAAATTAAAGAGTGAGGAAATGAAAAAATCGTCGTTGTAGCCCTAGTTAGAGAAGGTCGGGATTTTTAGTATGTTCCAAAGATGAGAGTACTCGAAATATTGTCGCTAGCTGTGATATGGATAACACTGACACGTAAGTTTGGCAAGAACGACGAATAAATTCGTGATGGAGACAATGTACCTTTTTGTTTATTCTTTCTTCCTGTTGAGGTTTGTTATTCACCCTTTATATTCCCGCTTCCGTTCAAGACCACCCTGGTTAGACTTACCACCCATACTAATCTATACTAGTTAAATAAACAAATGCGAAGGGTGGGTACAGGTTAAAGTATATATTTGTTACGCTTTAAAAACATTTAAAAACACAAAAGGCGACAGTGAAATTGTTTCGAAAATAATCAGAGCATTTAATAAAATGTAATTCCTTGACTTTTTCTTCCGCCACCGTATACAAATCTGTTAATCATAACAAATGTAGAAAGCAAACTGAATACTATACCTCGATATGGTATAAGATTTTAATTAATATTGAAGCCAATTTTTCTTTATTTGAAAGATAGTTTTATGACATCTAAGTTTTAAAAATAATGTCCTGCATATGTTCACCACGAGTTAGCTCTGAGGAACTGCATTCGACGAGACCAATTTTTCGAGTAATTCAGACCTTATTCCAGCAAAAACACGAGTTATGTTGGCTTCCAAAGCGTCTATTGTTTCTGGTTTATCAGCATAAACCGATGACTTGGCTAACCCCAAAGAAAATAATCCATTGGAGTTATGTCGCATGATCTTGGAGGCCAATTAATTGGAACATTTCTCGAAATAATGTTATCGCCAGGTCTTTATTTCAATAAATCAATTGTCACGGTGTAGCACCATCTTGTTGGAACCAAAACACTTCTGGGTCGATACAATTCAAATTTTGAAACAAATAATCAATGATCATCGATCTGTAACGAGCACCATTCAATGTAATAGACTACAGGCCCGTGTCGAAAATTGATGGGTCATTTGAACCAGAAGGTGACCTATCTAGAACGATAGAAGGACATAAAATAATAAGATTCAGCACTATGCCGTCACTTGTAAGCTGTCCAACTGAGTACAGGTGGCAATTCAAAATGACAGGTAGACTGGGTACATTTGGGTCATATGACTTTTGACGGCATTCTTACCATCGATAGCTCCATGGAAAATAATAGGAAAACGGACAGTGCCGTATAAAAATGATGCGCCATATATTCGGAAAAATTTTTTGATTTTCCGAAAATTTCCATGGTAAAATAGGTCATTTGACTTTGTACGGCATCAGTTTTATACGGTTGCCATACATCTTCTAATCCATTATTCAGCAACGCCGTACAAAAATCATGCGACAAAGGGAAAAAATCGAGGGTTGCAACCCCCTCTCTTGCCGTGCTCCAGGGGGTCATTTGAAAAAGTACGGCTTCGGTTCCAAAACATTATCCAGCACTCAAAATTACTATTAAAAATAAGGCCGTCAAAAAAAAATTGTTCATTTTGATGTTATATCAATAATTATCTTAATTTCATCTTATGCTTGACCCATAAAGCTCTAGTCATTTGACCCAGTACGGCAACTTCTTTTTTTACATGATACTTTAAGATACAATTCTTATATTATATTGCCGTTCAAAAGAAACTGTTCTAAAAAAAATTATAGAGAAATACAAAAAGTGAAATTTTTCATATTATTGTAAAAGTTTGGAACTCATAGATTAATGATATATAACAATTTTCTACATTTTATCCCTTGTTTTGAATAGTATTAAGGTAAATAAATTAGGAACAAATGATGCCGTACATTTTTATCCAGACCATATCATTTAGGATGATGAAAATTGCGCTACCATTTTAAGGATACTCTATGGTCATTTGATACTGTATGGCATCAACATATTTTTGAAGAGAAAAATTGAAAAAATGACAAAAACATTATACCGTCTGAAGTGTCTATATCATACCCAACAAGTGAAACCGTCAATCCAAGTATCGACAGTTTTGTATACTTTTTGGTTTAAAAAAGGTATACTTGAAACATTATTGATACATATATAATTGATTGTTCACTGTAATAATGTGAATGAATAAATCAACTATTCTCTAGAAAAATTTTATATATTTATAACTATCAATGGTGATAATAACACAAATTTAATAACTTAAATTATTCGCTATCCGAATCAGCCTCTGAGTTGTTATCAGAATCAACGTCTTCATCAGCTTCCGAATAATCTTCTTTATCATTTTCTGAAACATCATCCTAAATGATATGGTCTGGATAAAAATGTACGGCATCATTTGCTCCTAATTTATTTACCTTAATACTATTCAAAACAAGGGATAAAATGTAGAAAATTGTTATATATCATTAATCTATGAGTTCCAAACTTTTACAATAATATGAAAAATTTCACTTTTTGTATTTCTCTATAATTTTTTTTAGAACAGTTTCTTTTGAACGGCAATATAATATAAGAATTGTATCTTAAAGTATCATGTAAAAAAAGAAGTTGCCGTACTGGGTCAAATGACATTAGAGCATTATGGGTCAAGCATAAGATGAAATTAAGATAATTATTGATATAACATCAAAATGAACATTTTTTTTTGACGGCCTTATTCTTAATAGTAATTTTGAGTGCTGGATAATGTTTTGGAACCGAAGCCGTAATTTTTCAAATGACCCCCTGGAGCACGGCAAGAGAGGGGGTTGCAACCCTCGATTTTTTCCCTTTGTCGCATGATTTTTGTACGGCGTTGCTGAATAATGGATTAGAAGATGTATGGCAACCGTATAAAACTGATGCCGTACAAAGTCAAATGACCTATTTTACCATGGACATTTTCGGAAAATCAAAAAAATTTTCCGAATATATGGCGCATCATTTTTGTACGGCACTGCCCGTTTTCCTATTATTTTCCATGGAGCTATCGATGGTAAGAATGCCGTCAAAAGTCATATGACCCAAATGTACCCAGTCTACCTGTCCTTTTGAATTGCCACCTGTACTCAGTTGGACAGCTTACAAGTGACGGCATAGTGCTGAATCTTATTATTTTATGTCCTTCTATCGTTCTAGATAGGTCACCTTCTGGTTCAAATGACCCATCAATTTTCGACACGGGCCTGTAGTCTATAACATTAGCTCCAGCATCGTTTTAAAAGAAATATGAACCAATGATGCCTCCAGCGTGTAAAGCACAGCATACAGTGCATTTTTCAGGATGCAATGGAACCTGCAGAACTTCTTGAGGATTGTTTTTCACTCCATATACGATAATTTTGCTTGTTTACGTAGCCGTTCAACCAGAATGAGATTCATCACTGAACCCAATTTTTCGATAAAAAAGTTGATCAACTTCAAGCTGTTCTAGGGCCCAATCAGCAAAGAAACGACGCTTATTATGGTCAAGTGGTTTTAGTTCTTGAACCAGTTGGATCTTGTATAGGTGTAGACCAAGATCTTTACGCAAAATTTAATAAGCTGCTCTGATGGACGATTGTGAACCATAAATTTCACGAAGTGCTCTATAAGTTTGGCGAATAGAACACTGTTTTCGAAAATAAATTTCAACAATTTGTAAACGTTGTTGCGGCGTGAGTCTTTTCATGATAATTTGTGAATGCTAACTGAACAGGAATGTCAAAACACATCTACATCATCTACCTTCTACCAATTCAGTTATTCCTATCGAAAATTCTATCACTCTAAAATAAAGACTCGATACTTTCGGTAGTATGTTAAATAATGAACATAAACAAGTAACAGGTTAATGTTGACTGACATGACTACAATTAAACGAGCTGCTTTCGAGTTTTTCAAAGTTGTATATAAGTGTTCTGGAAATGTTTAAATTGATTCGAAAGTTTTGAATGAAATTGTAAACAACAGACTGAAGCACGATGAAAAAATTATAGGTCCCAACTGTAGTAACGGGGTTGTTACTTAGGGTTCGAAGGAGAACACTTTACTATAAAATTATCTATTGAGCTCATTAGGTACACTGATGTCTTACTTCTACAATAAATGACTAATGACTGATCAATCCTTCTTCTATCTGTCCTACTTAATATAAGACAATGGGTACAGTGCTGAGTACGCAATATTGAGAAATATCTATTTAACATTCCAACGTTAGGTACACTACACCTTTCCCGAAATTTCAAAAAGAATTTTTATTACTTGGGGATAAAAATTCTATCAATTTCAATTCTTATAACTAACTTTAAACTAATCCCAATAGAATAATAAACCCATTTCGCTTATTCTTCATATACCTAACTAACCTAGCTTAACTAGACATAAAAATGTTTAACTCGTAATAATATCGGATGGCTAGTCTCACATTCAGGATTTCACTTTTGTCATTTTTAATTCACAACACTGTCTTGTAATAGTTACATGTCCTTGACCTCGCGCACAAAAGGTTTAGTTCGATTCTTATGAACCACACACTCTTTACCGTTTTTGCTGATTCGAACGTTCGGAGAATCATCTTTTATTACACTGAAAGGACCTTCGTAAACACTTTGCAGTTTATTTCCACTTTCGTTTTTCAATAAAATTAAATCGTCTTTTTCGTATTTTATAGGATTTATCTGTCTGTCATATATCACTTTTCTTTTGAATTTTTCTAATTCTAAATTTTGCCTTGCATCTTGTTGTGCTTTTTGCAATCTAAATTTGAGTTCTAAAGGATACGAATCCGCGTTATATAAGGGTTCGACAGTGTCACTATTCACTAGATTATTAGGCAAATTACACTTTTTTCCGAAAACCAGCTCATAAGGTGAATATCGTGTACTACAATGATACGATGTATTATACATGAAACAAAAATATGGGATCCATGAAGACCACGAAGAGCCATAGTTTCTCATTTGTATTCTTAAGAAAGAGTTTAATGTTTTATGTGAATTTTCCAAAGATCCAATGCTTTGATGATGGTATGCTGTAGCTTTTATATGAGATATTCTTAAAAATTTACAAATCTCCGACATTGTACTGGAAATGAATTCTGTTCCTTGATCAGTAGCAATCTCAGAGGGAACGCCATATCTTAATATGAATTTATCTACGAAAGCTTTCGCTACTGTTACTGTATCCTTTGATTTTAAGGGATATGCTTCGACAAATTTCGTTAGATCGCATTGTAGAGTTAGAACATATATAAAACCATCGTCATCTTTTTCTAAGGGGCCGACAATATCTAAGTAAACTTTTTCGAAGGCTGAATGCGCAGTTGGTGTTATTACCATCGGTTCTTTTATGGGTTTACTAAACTTTTGTTTTTGACAATTAGCACATTTCTTAACATAAGAGACACAATCATTTGATAATCCAGGCCAATAATAATATCTTCGTATATTATTGATCATTTTACGCACTCCCGAATGACCAGCCGTCGGCAATATATGAAAGTCGTTTAGAATAAGTTTTTTCGTATCTGGATTGAAAATTCTTTTTACACCTGTAATTACGCAAATTCGTGGACCGGTCCATTTAATTTTAGCAATCGTCTGCATAAAAAATTCCACTATAAATGCATTATATTCATTTTTCACTATGATTAGCTCTTTTATAATCATTTTCGTACATAATTCTTCCAAATCTCTCAATAATTCGTCTCGCGAGATTATCGATGGAGTATCTGGATGTATATAAACTAACTTCGAATTCGGTTCATAACATACACATTTTGATTTCGAAAATATATTCTCAGAATTTCCAAAACTACTTAAATCATCGTTTCTTTTTAGAACAATTAATTCGTTACCTTCATTGGGTTTTTTCAAAATTTCAACAACATTTGGTTGATCAGACCCATTATTCGTTGAAGTTTTATTTTCAAAATCAGGAAGGTTTCTCGATGCTTTAGCCTGGGCCCTGGTTAAAACAGCAAGTACGTTCCGATTCATTTCATTTAATTCCTTTGATGTTATGCGAGACAAAGCATCTGCTGGTCCGTTCATTGAACCTTTAACATATTCAATATGATATTGATATTCTTCCAGACACAAACGAAATTTTGTTAGACGACTAGAAGGGTCGGTATGGTTAAAAAGATAAACAAGAGGCCTATGGTCAGTACGAATTTTAAAATGTCTACCAAATAAATATGGACGAAAATATTTTACTGCCCATACCACTGCCGCTAATTCTTTCTCTATAGTAGAATAGTTGATTTCGGATTTATTGAAAGGGCGACTAGCAAATGCCACCGGCTTATTATTTTTGTTAGAAAGGACTGCACCAGCGCATGTTCCACTTGCGTCAGTTTGCACAATAAATTCGTTTTCATCTGAGAAATCGGGATAATCAAGCACTGGAGCTGTAGAAAGAGCAATTTTCAATTTTTCGAAAGCATTTTGACAATCGTCTGACCAATGGAATTCTGAATATTTTCTGCATAACTTATTCAGAGGATTAGCTATTTCCGCAAAATTTCTAATGAACTTTCGATAGTAATTAGCAAAGGCTATAAATCTTTTGACGTCATCGGTGTTTTTTGGGACTGGGTACAGCTTAAGAACTTTCGTTTTATCAGGATCAGGTGAAAGACCTTCGGAAGATATGAGATGACCTAAATATAAAATTTGTTTTTTAAGGAATTCGCATTTTGAAGGGTTTAACTTTAAATTTACCTCTCTAAGTCTGGAAAACACTTTCAGAAGATTTTTATTATGTTGTTCTAAGTTTCTACCAAAAACAATCAAGTCGTCCAGATAACAAAAACATTTTTCGTAATTCAATCCGGTCATTGCAATTGAAATTAGCCGTGAAAACGCACTGCAGGATATTTTCAATCCCATAGGCAGTCTTTTCATTTGATACTGTTTTTTGTGGGTTGCGAACGCTGTGTAAGGTCTGCTGTCAGCTGCCAGCTCTACCTGGTAATAACCTTGACTTAAGTCTAAGTGAGAAAAATATACCGCTCCGGTAAGCGAATCGAAAATGTCGACTATGTTGGGAAGGGGGAATTTGTCGTCTTGAATTTTTTCATTCAATGATCTGAAGTCGATTACAAGTCTCCATTTCTTATTGCCATTTTTATCAGCTTTCTTAGGGACTAGTAAAATTGGAGAGGACCATTCACTCTGGGCCTCCTCTATAATGTCGTTTTTTATCATATCCTCAATTTGCTTGTCTATCTCCTGTTTTTGTGAATGAGGAATGCGGTACGGTTTTCTATATACTGGCGCTTCATTTGGTTTTAAGGTGATAGTTTGCTCGAAAACTCTAGTTGTGGTTAATGTGTCATTTGGAAGATGGAAAATGTCGCTGAACTTAGCACATAACTCTTCGATAGATAATTGTTCTTCCTTATTCAAACCGTTCAAGTTTATCAATGAAAATAATTCTTTTACTCTAGTAGGTGAAATCTCGGTACTCTTTGTAAACGAACAAATTTGATAATTATCGAGATTATGAATTTCTGGTACACAATTCTTGAGGGTTACTTCGGTTTCTCTTGTATTAAGAATTTTGACAGGTATGATGTTATGCTTAGGTTTCACCACGGTTCCTGCTAGAAAAACGCCTCCACATATTTCCTGAGGAATTACAACACATTCGTTTTCTGTATTTATTGATAAGTATTCAATAATTTCGCATCTAGGTGGAATAGTCAAAACAGAATCAGTTTTAGAGTTCAGAGAAACCTCCACCTTATTATGGCGGTTATCCAGAATTAACGTATTCTCTTCAAAATTTAATATACCTTTATATTTTTGCAAAAAATCTTGACCTAAAATACCATTGTAATTACAAGGGATATCTCGAAACACATAAAATAATTGCTCGAAAGTAACACCGTTGGTATGCAATCTTAATGAAATATTTCCGATAGCTGTTATATTTCCACAAATACCGTTCACAGTAAGATTATCTTTGCGTATCAGAGATTTGTCTCTAATAGAATCTAATTTAATTGCACAGAGTGAAGCTCCGCTGTCTATTAAAAATTTTAATTTTTGAGATCCCACTGAAAATTCTACATTATTCAAACCCAAGCAAGCGAATATAGACTCAGTTATCGGAGTTAAGAAAAAACTGCTGATTGTTTGAATTTTTCTTTTCGGTTTCGTTATTTCCTCGATTCAAATACAAGACTCTGTTTTCTTGTGAATGATAACTCGATTGTCTTCCTCGAGAATTGAAGTTTCTCTGTGTTTGACCACGAGAGCGTCCTGCAAAATTCCGCGTATTATCATTTGATGGTGCCCGACCGACAAATTTATCTGGCTTATAATTGGTATTATATCTTGAATTATTACCATGAAATCTATGCGACGGGCCTCTGAATCTACCACTGCCTCGGTTTTGCCATTTTCTACCTCTTTGCACTTGAAAATGATTCACAGAATGCATATTTTCCGATGAAGAAGCTTCGTCTAGTGCTGTGCGGATGGCAACTTTAAGTGAAGAAAAATCGCGTGCTGCAATAATGGTACTTAATCTTCTATTATTTAATCCGTCTGCGAATTGCTTTATAGCATTCCGCTCATTAATAGGTTTCAAAACCGAATATGCATTGTCGTCACCTTTAGCCTGTGAAATAGTCAAATCGACAAAAAGTTCTTCTAAAGATTTACCGAAAGATTCAATCGATCTATTTCCTTGACGTGAATTTATTAATTTAGTTTGGAGAGTAGTATCAGATTTAATGGTGAGGAGATGGGTTTTCATATCAGTCACTAACGAAGATGTTGAAGCATAATCCTTATTAAGACGAAGTTTAGCACTTGAAGATAACCGAGTTTTCAACACGAATTTTATTAGATGCTGCTTTTGGTCCGCTTTAAGCATTGAATCATAGAACTCTATAGCATCTATCAATAGTCGAACTGTATCTTCGCTATCATTGAGCATCGGTAACAAAGATGACGCGGTTTTCAAATCAAACGACTCCATTTCTATCAAACTAGGGCTCTCCTTGATCTGTAACTTTGATATTACACTATATATTTCCCGTATTTCGGAGGAAAATTGTTGAATTGCGCTCAAAACATCGGGTGGGATTTCTGAAATACTTTGTTGAATTTCCTGAAGAACAATCTCGAACCGTTCATAAATAACTGTAGCTTCCTTGATTTTAATTTTGAGAATCTCTTTCTGTCGCCTCTCAGGGCCAATTTTCCTCAGATATACTTTTATTGATTTCAGGGATTCCAAAATTTCCTTTAAATTATTGACTGCCATACATAAAATTTAAAAAAATAATGCTAATTCTCTAGTTTCTACTAAGGTATTATCAAAAATCAAATTGAGACAATAAAAATTCAAATAAAAATGTCATCATTATTCATTGCATATTATGTATATCGTTATGATCTGGGTCAACTCACGAACTTTGCAATTGCCACATGACACGGGCGTCACCAATGAATTTGTACAACTGTCCGGTGCTACGTCGGTTCCGCTTATGTGGACGAAAAATAAAGGTGCGGCTACAGAGTGTCCTTTGGAAGCTCACCTGATTTATATCAAACAAGCTTTTGGAGTCTGTTAATATCACCTAGGCGTTGTTGATGGGAGCTAACATCTGGCTTCTCGTGACTTCTCGCCTGATTTTCCTTTCCAACCTCTTCTTACATAAGTTGAAAGTGTAGAATACGGCCGCTGCTATAACCAGAAGGAAGATTACCAATTCACATACCTCTCGAGTGGAAATTTTTTCGCTGATTTGTCCATTAGTTTGGCCACCACTATTACCAGCCTGTGCGATGATAATCTCTTCTCTTTCTTGCTTAGCTTGGCTTGACCCCATTTTTACTTTTCTCCTTACTCTCCACTAAATATTCAAAAATTTCCAAGGTTTCGCCATCAGGATCGCCATGTAGTAACGGGGTTGTTACTTAGGGTTCGAAGGAGAACACTTTACTATAAAATTATCTATTGAGCTCATTAGGTACACTGATGTCTTACTTCTACAATAAATGACTAATGACTGATCAATCCTTCTTCTATCTGTCCTACTTAATATAAGACAATGGGTACAGTGCTGAGTACGCAATATTGAGAAATATCTATTTAACATTCCAACGTTAGGTACACTACACAACTGTAAACAGAGATAAAGAGTTCAGATTTGATACAATTGTTTATACAAAACATTCAGATTGCACCCGATTAACATTGAGATAACTTAAATAACCTATAACCTCAAATCATTCATGTATTCTTTCTAGTCTTGATTTTTTATTGTAAAATGAATTTGTTATCCCATTCATTGTCGATAAATTAACATATACAGTCGAATGAATCTATCAATAAACAAACCATTTGCTTCTGCTTCAAGACGTATAAACCAACAGACGACGAAATTGTGGTTATAAGAAATATGCCGCAGTTCATTATCTACATTCTAATTATAAATTATGAAATTCGATACGATAACGCATTTTTGATAGGGCAATTATTAGTTTGGATCGGAAACCGTTTAGTTGATGTGGCAGAAATACTTTTCAATTCGCAAATTCTACTTAAAACTGCATTTAGGATATTCTGGCAAAATAATGGAATGAATTTGGGGACTGTGCAATTTGTCTCCGAGGATTCTTGACAATTTCTTATTACATATTGTTTCTAGATAAAATGTCGTGGTTTTATATTAAACATCTGAGAAATTATCTACAGAAATACTTCTTCCTGAAATCATTATGCAATTTTCTAACATGCATACCTCAATTCATATTATATATTATGATTTGGTAACCGATAAATAGTATTTCTCAACAAAATTCACCTTGTGCATTCCACAAATCAATTCATTCCAGATAAGCCAAAACAGTTATACTCAAAACTTGAGAATAAAATCAAATTTGTGATTTCACACCAGAATTTCTGTTAGCTCTAATTTCTGAGATTAAGATATTAATAGATATTATGCTAGTATGATAGCTCTCATCAACTTCTCACCATTTTACCAAGTAATAATTATAGTTAACGTCAATTCAATGATGAAAAGTGAAAGGATATTTTAAACACAAAAGATGATAACATTGAATGAATTATCTGCAAGAAGAAGTCTCAAGGAAATATAATAATAAAAGCATTGAATCCTCTCATTGTCGGTTGTCTAATTATTATGAAGATGGAAGATATTTATCACCACTATTTCATTCACTCAGATGAATTGACTGTACTGGATGGAGACTGAGAATGTCATGACGAATACTCAAAAGAAATAGACCCAATATTCTTCATTTCATGATTCACAACTTTCTTATACTAATCTACAGATAGATTTTTTTAATAAACTGCTCCACATGAGTTAGGGATATTGACTTGAATTGCAAAAAAATATAGTTAGAATAAGATTTTTGTGATGAAAATTCATATTAATATGATGTCAAGTTGCAAATTAATTTTAGTCTGCAGGTCTGCAGCGTATACAGGGTAGTTAAGAATAATCGTGTAAAATAACGAAATTTTATTCCCAGAGAATTCAAGCATTTTAAGACTATCAATACAATGTATGGCCTCCACAGACATCAATAACAGCTTGACATATTCTTTGCATACTACACACGATGTTGTTGAACATTTCTTGAGGAATTTGGTTCCATAAACATGGCAGAAGATCTCTCAGATCATTTAAGGATTCTGGGGAAGGTTGATGATTATCTAATCTTCTTTGGAGCATATTCCATGCATGTTCTATGCAATTCAAATCTGGTGAGTGCGGAGGTATTGGTAAATGTGGAATACCAAGCTCCTCGCGCGCATTCTCAACTATGGCTGCACGGTGTGGTCTAGCGTTATCGTCTAGAAATTGAAAAGTTTCACCAATAGCAGCGTGAAAATTTGGCACAACATTGTCAATGACATGCTCCCTATAGTGTAAGGCGGTCATATTCCCAGGACATATGTGTAGATCTGTGCGCCCGTTGAAACATATCCCGGCCCATACCATAACACTACCCCTTCGGAATGGATGGACTTCTTGGACATAGCTACGATTACGGGGTATGCGTGGGATTGTCCATACCCTTATTCTTCGAGAATCTGAAAATCGTCCATATCTGGATTCATCAGTGAAAAGGACACTACGCCATTGATCGTTCCAATTGGTATGTTGCCTTGTCCGTTCCAGTTTTTGACGCTTATGGTCACGTGTTAATGGAACTCTTCTTAATGGACGTCTAGAACCTAGATTCACCTCTCTCAAACGTCGTCTGATGGTTTCGATGGAAACTTGGACCCCATCTGCATTTTGAAGAGTATTCCGTAGCATTCTACACGTAGATGTAGGGTTTCTTCTCGAAGAAACGGTGATGAAACGATCCTGAGCAGGTGTTGTTTTTCGCCCACCAAGCCTTGGTCTTTCCAACACGGAACCTGTCTCCCTGAACCTATTCCGAAGTCGAGATATCACACTTTGGCTGACTTGGAGCCTTTTCGCTCCAACAACCTGAGTTAGGCCACCCTGTAGCATTCCGATAGCCCTATTAGCCTCAGCGTTTGTTAATTTACGTCTTGGCATTTTCAGAAAACTCGTTTCAAATCGAAGCCGTTGATAAACTGACTTCATTTCGAAATAAGAACATTCATGAAGCATATGCAAAGAACCAAACTTCAGAAAAAAGGCGACCAGATTGACGAAATGTCTCATACCGATTTTTATTGGATCGATTCAAGTTGTCATTGAGTTTTAAATGATTTTGCAGCGATTTTCTCGAAGATTACATACTTTTAAAAACGAATGAATACGATATCCCTAACTCTTGTGGAGCAGTATATTTCATTTTTTTTAAGGAAGGAAATACGTTTTTGATTGAGCAGTAGGTATAATCAGAGTCATAATCTCAAATGTATACTCCTTGATACATTCTTATCCAACTGTGTACCACAAAGAGGATTTAACACTTTATTTACCTATTTTTTATCGGGATGTCAATAGATCTTCAATAATCACTATGGTTCAAACAATCAACTCCTTTTTTCCGATTTCAGAAGCGTTCTCTAGTTGATTGAATGAAGATCTTGGCTACCTGTAAAAGTGTCATGATGATTAGAATCCCGCAGAATATTTGATTGCTCCGAAATGAAAATAGCTATGTTTGATATTATGTTGTTTTAGTATATTCATTTAAAGAAATAAGATTCTTTCAAATAGTGAATCCTTCACTGGCAGAAGTAATGAATCCTTTATGGAATGTTCCCACCATATACTTCTTCCAGCAATGATGAATCCGTATGACAAAAAACCGACCACTTAACGAAGCATCAAAAGGACAACAATACCTCCATTAAAACATCAACTTCTTCTATCAGACGAACATAAAAGAAAATACCACCGTCAAAATCAACTATCCATTACTCCCTCATTCAATTCGGCCGCAATAAAAAATGTCCACTTCGTCATCTTGCAACGTTTCGAAAGAAACAACCTCCATGTCCACCGACAACAAATTCTAATATCGCCACATAATATTATAGTTCCCAGCGATTTGTGCGATTGTTTCCAATCAAAAATCAATGGAGCTTAAACTTCATAATGCAGCCGGTTGGCTTTTTTGAAACCGACCTTGTTACACTTACGTAACCGACAGGTAGCGCGAGCGCAGCGCTCCACTTCGTCCAAGACCAATTTATAACAAAGATCTAGCGGTGTTCATCTAGATGTTATCCGATTTCGACCTTGTCGAAAAAATAACAACAGTTGGACAATTTCGCAACAATCTGTTACCGAATAGGAAGAGTTCGGTTGCGACACAGAAGTTTGGCTCGAAAAATGGATATTCAGCACGGTATGACACAAATCGTTTGGTTAAATAATGATTGAGCAGATTGCACGTGACTGTGTCCATAAGAGGCAGTTACAAGAGAGCTGTCTTATTTATTGTTGTTATTATTCAACCTTGGAAGTGTCAGCAAAACGGAAAAATAACTCTCAAAAGTCAAAATACATCACACTGATGAAGGAAGAAATACTATCTCGAAAATCTCTGAGCTCATGCTGATCTCTCCTCATGGGCCAAAGATTTGCTCTCACAAATAGATAGTACCAATGTCCTTTCGATTTATAGGGCATTACAAGTGCGGAGTTCCTCAAGGCTCTGTTCTGGGTCCCCTACTCTTCCGCAGAACTTCAGTCTGTCATCAAATCTGGCTCCAAATTAGCCAGTATCCTACAGGAGGTTCTCGAAACTATTCAGACCTGCAAGAACAGCTAAAGTTCGACCTGAAACATAAACTTGAAGAAGGTCAAGTCTGTTCGCGCCGAAATCAACAGGCTGACCCAAAAAAGAGCGCCCGCTGGCATTTCACGTTGGTTAAATGGCCCGGAAATGGGATATCTCCATCCTACGTCCTTGAAGAGGACCGTCTGGCACCCTTCGTCGAAAGATACGGTGTGGCCGATTAACATTCGACGGAGGCGACGACGATAAGGTTCAAGGAACCTACGGGCGGAAATGCTAGGATGAATCGTTCTCCAGTGAATAATGGACTAATAATAGCGCTGGCGAATATGACCCGGAGGATCTTGAGGCGCAAATCGGCACGGAACGTGGAGAAATGCGAATAGTTGCGAAAATCGGTTTTGCTTGGTCGGATACCATGAAAAAGATTGAATATATCTGGTAGGTTTCTTCTCAAACTGTTACAGTATGTGGGGAAGTTGGTTGATTCTATAACTTCTGATAATTGGAACCAGTGTTTTTAGGGCTTTATTTCGTTAATGTTTTACCCGAAGCTCAGCTCGTGATAGCTTTAGGAGCTTACTGGTATAGGTAGGTGAAATCATCACGAATTTCTTAGACTGAGACCAAAAGTGTTTTTCAAGAGGGTTATTCTGTTGTCCAACTCCCATTGTTGGACCCCTGCTTTATATTGGTCTTTTCCAAGCCCACAGAAAGGCTCAGGTCCAGCAGGTGTTAACCTTGACGCTCTTTTTGCAAGCTCATCAGCTTTTTCATTTCCTTCAGTACCACAATTCCCTGGCACCCATAGTAGAGCCACTTTTATGCCTCTGGCCAGTTGTTTAATAGTGTTATGGCACTCCCAGGTCAGCAGAGATCCCTGGCAATGTGATTCCAGGAACCTCAGTTTGGCCTGTCCAGAGACAGTGGTTATCTCTGGCCTGTCTGTCCGTGGTGATGCCCTTTTGAGGTTCAGTTTAAGACACTCCTAGATTCATACCTAAACAGCGAGTATCTCGATCTGTAAAATAGACGGCTCACTTCCAAGGGGCTTTAGAGATCCCAGTTTAGTTCTTTATATCCTAATGCCAGTGCCTCTTTCTGATTTTGATCCAATGGTAAACCATGTGGATGACTTTTTCTCCAAGCGATTTACGAGACTTATTGCACTAGGACGATCAGCTATGAATGTTTCAAAGGGCGTTTCGAAATCGAAGATTGATGTCAAAACATCCGATAGTTTTGCCAACAGGTTTGATCCCAGTTGATTCAATATCCTCATATGCCCAACCCGGTTTCTAGGTAGGTGCTTCCCGTTAAGGGATATTCTCATTGCATCGTCCTAGTGGCCTTTATAAGGGCTGAACGAGAATAAATTCGCTATCACAAAAACGCTTATATTTTTTGAACCACTGGACCGATTTCGAAAATCAAACTCATTTTCGAATCATCTTCTAATTCTAATGAAAACTGTTTTTACAATAAAAAAACCAAAACTATTTTTCACAAAATTCATGGATTTTTTCTGGAATTCTTCCCATCATGCTTCTTATAGTGTTCTCAGTCACTTTCTGGGATGCTGTCTTCCACTTTTGCTTGAATTCCGCTAATGTTTTCGTTGATTTCTTAGTCTTTTTTAATTCTTTTTTTACCAGGGCCCAATATCCTTCGATTGGCCTGAGTTCTGGGCAATTTGGTGGATTGGCCTCTTTGGGGACAAAAACCACCTCATTAGCTTCGTACCATTCCTTGGTGGCCTTGCTGTAGTAGCATGAAGCTAAATCTGACCAAAAGAATGTTGACACATCGTGCTCACGTAAAAATGGTAAGAGTCGCTTCTTCAAGCATTCCTCGATGTATATCTTCGAGTCAACAGAGCCTTGGCCAACGAAAAATTTGCTCCTTATCCCACAAGTGCAAATTGCTTGCCAAACCAGCAATTTTTTAGGAAACTTTGCTTGTTTGTTCACGCGAAATTGTTCGTCAACATTTCCACGAGAATCTGCAGGATAAAATTCCTGACCAGGAAGTTGCGAGAAATCAGCCAAGACATACTAAAACATGTTACTTATGTCACAAACCAGGTCATCTCAAGAGGGACTGTGAAGAAAACGATTACAGAAAATAGTGATAGAACTATTTTCATAATTGTTATATTCTTTGCGTCCATCACGCAACAGGAAAAATTTTTCAAGAAATCTTTTTTTAATTTCTTTGCTCTGGATTTCGCTTCTTGATTCTTCACAGCGTTCCTGTCTGGCATTTTCTGCACTTTGTATGTTCTAAGCACACAACTCGACTCGATTTTCTGAACGGTTGACTGCGAACAACCCACTATTTGGACCACTTTCCGTCCTGAAAGGTTAGGATTCTTCTGAAAAAGGCTGATGGCTTTCTTCACTTTTTTAGGCTATGAAACCCCTTTTTCCTCCCGCTTCCTTCTTTGCGGTTAATTGTAAGATCTTCGTTGGAGCGCTTAACAACTCTTGATACCGTTGCCGGACGAACGCGAGCCTCTTTTGCGATTCTTTTGAAGCTCCATTTTTGATTATTTTGAAAAAGTTTCACTATAAATTCTCGTGTTTTCACTTCGCTTGACCTTTTGCGACAGAGAATTGGAATATCTATGAAGTAAATGTTCCACATGTTTCTGACGTTCATAACAAAGCTAACTATGATCAAATTTTGATTTTTTTCTCAATTGGTTCAAGAGATATAGGCGTTTTTGTGATAGCGAATTTATTCTCGTTCAATCCTTACATCAAGAAGATTCCAAAGAACTTTGTAAATGGAGTTATTCTTTTAGGGTTTCGTAGTAGTAGTACTATATTTTCATACTGGATTTTGAATTTATTCTCGTTCAGTCCTTAGTAGCAGATTTTTTAATAAGTAGTTTCAGTGTTGATATTGACATAGTAATAAAAACAAATATGTATCTTAGTTGAATTGTATCTTAAATAACAATTTATTGAACATCGTATATTGTATCGTACAATATGAACCGAAAATGGAGTATTAAGTAATGCTATTCATTGACCGACATCTACTAACTTAATAGGCTAATGAAGGTACAATTAGTACCACGCTGATTATTAAATAGAAAGATTTATATTATGCGTAACATTGAGACTTTCAATTCGTGATCTTGAACTTCATAGAGAAGGCAATATGTATTATTAATAGCGCAACCTTATTATTATAATAATAGACCAGAACTTCTCATTCAATCCGTCGCATTTTTTCTCATCAACATTAAACTATCGTGTACCTATTTCACGGAGTTTTAGACTGTTACAAATACCGCTTTATACAAAATCTGAAATTTTTAAAGAAGACTTTTTATGATAGTATATGAAAAAGATTTTATGAATTCCAAATTCACTGGGAGACTTAATTGAACGTCATCACGAAAATGGACGAATATGTATACTGACTGACAAAGAAACTGCAGCACCCAGAAAGAGCTGTTTAAATTTCATTTTTTTGTAAAACTTAGATAGTATAGCAAGGAATAAATGATTTAAGTTGGAGAACAAAATCCTGAAGGTTTTTTCATGAGTAACATTCTTTGTTACTTGAATATTGTAGTCGTTTTTTGCAAATTTTTTAAATTTTACAACAAACCAGCTGTTCGAGGAGATCCAAAGTCGATGTTTAGTTGTTGTTAAAATGCCTAGAGCACGTGTACGCGGAATTTATCGCCAGCTAAGTGAATTTGAAAGAGTTCTACTTATTGGTCCACGGGAGACGGGGTTGTCATTTCGAGAAATCGCTAACCGAACGAACAGAAATCCAATTACTGTTATGAGTGGTTTGATAATGCCCAAAATCGAAGAAGAGTAGGCACCGGAGGTCGAAGGGGCACAAATGTGAAGTCAGTGAAGTTCAAGATCGACGTCTAAAACTTCTGGCCATTAGATACCGATTTGTGACAACTCGATCTTTGGCTGATGAGTGGTTAGGAGAATAAGGCCATACTGTAACTGTCCGAACGATTTACCACCGGATAAGGTCTTTTGAGCTAGGCGTCCACATGTCCGCATCGGACGCATCGGACGGATCGGATTTACGGATCTCCATTGCAGAAATGCCGATGCTCCGATGCGTCCGGTGCGGGTCTGTGGACGGGCTTGCACGAGTTTCTATACAAAGAATACCGAAATCCGTTTGATCCGATCCGTCCGATGCGTCCGATGCGGACCTGTGGACGCTTAGCTTTAGACAGCAGCATTATGGACCCCACCTTGTGTTACCTATGACGGTTGAGCATCGCCAGCAACGATGGGCTCTGTGGGCGATGTTTCGCCCATAGAGCATGTTTGGGACATCATGGGTAGAAGGCTTGGAAACGTACCCCAGCCCCCACGGACTTTGGCGGCTCTGAGACATGAAGTACAGGTAACTTGGGATTGTATTCCTCAAGAAGAAATACACCATCTTATGGCATCAATGCCAAGACGTGTTGGGGAGTGTATAAATAATCGCGGTGGACGAACACATTATTAACAAATTTGTTGAAAAAAATTGTTTTTTATTCCAAATTTTAATCATTTACTCCTTGCTATACTTTCTATGCTTTTCAAAAAAAAATGTAAACTTCAAACAGCTCCTTCTGGGATAGTTCCATTTGAAATACCAAAGCTGATGGTTACTTCCGGTATAACCGGAAGTGCGATTTCGATGAAAATATCTTAGCATGATTTCCCCCTTTGAAAAACGGCCGTGTGCCAAATTTCAGAAATCTTTTCCTCATAGAAGCCGGGAAACGTCTAATGCACGGATTATTATGATAACCCTGTATGTTGTATTTCAATGTTCGTAAATGTTTTCTTATATCTTTGAGGATATTGGTACCCTTCGACCATGATAGTCAAGTGGAGGTTTATCAATTTAGAACATCCGTTGTCTTTCGAAAATCGATAACGGAACAAAGGCCGAACTGAAAACGATTCAAAGGAAGTTTTTCATTGAAGAACAGGAAGAGGTAGTGCCTGATTATGTGTCGTTAAAATGACCCCGAGGTCGACGATCCCCAGCTCGGACAGTATTTTTTCTAATCAATTTGACTGGCGTGTTCGTGACAACACGGAAACCCAGAATTGAAAACAAGGATATAATCGTCGTATCTATCTAGAATGCGTAATTTCAATTGTCAGAAAAATAATGTGGGCTTGGACGGTTGTAACGGATCGTTCTATATTGGGCCGGTGTCTCCAAGATCAATTATTTCTCGATTTGGAGGAAACGGGGACGCTTCTCAACCACCGAGGGGCGATCGTCAAGCTATAGGGCAATTAATATGATTAGTTTGATAGTTCTTGGACTCAAACACGCGAAGTCCACAAAAAAATTCAACACGCCTCAGTGGCGGCTTGTCCTATGAGGCATGAGGCACTATAAACGTCGAAAATTACACGTATAAATAACATATATTTATTAATTATTTATTCAATCAATAAAAATTATTTTCATTATCTTCTTCCATACGCATTTATATCGAAATTTCCCTTCTTTATATAGCAATAAAATGCGTCTCCGGTTGGGTCTAAGCTTCCGTATCTCACGATTTCTGGGTATCCAACTCCCAGTAAACGGCAGAGGCAGGCCTCACACTGCCTTTCTTTACGCGTCATTTTACATCATACGGAACGGACGGCAGGCGAGAAAACCGCACCCCTAAACGTCAAATATTACGTTGAGTCTGAGGCTAGCCTCTCCTCTAGTCTTGATATTCTCTCGCGAAGGGCAAACTGTAATTATTCTGCACTATTCGGGAATTAGTTCTTTAATCTATGAACTCGGGTCAGTTTTCAAATTGGATTCGATTTGTTAAAATAGTTTTATCTGTTTTTCGTGTAGATTTAGGTTTGTCTCAATGTTCATATGATGTCTTTCAATCTTATTACTGAATTCAATTTCGGAGACCCGAAGGCGAAATGAATTTAACGGGACCGATGGGACGTCTCGAATTCCCCAGTTAGAGGTAAACGCTCGAAAGACTTGTGATTTTTTTTATTTTTCAGCTAATCAGCAAAGTTTTTGGCGTAATTCTTATGGGGATAAATCATATACGAGTACAGTTCAAGAAGTAAAGCGATCTATTCCAGATTTGAGTGAATGTCTTGAGAATATTACGCAACTGACGAAGAAGAGAGTTCACTAGAATTAGTTATTTATAGGTATATGTACATATACAGAGTGTCACATTAGTGCAATGAAGTAGATAATCTCATTACTTACGTCAGTTACGGAATAATTTTACTGCAAAAATGGTTGCTCTTGCACTGATATATCAGCCTAAAATAATAGTACCGGCCACAGGGTGTTCGTTTGAAGCGGTATTACTGGTATCAGAATTAGGTCGGTTTGTTCTAATGGTAACCACTTCATATTATTTCATCTCTTAGTGCCAAATTAGTATTTCTATTCATTGGCATCAACATTTTGCTTAATTTATCCGGCGTGGCTGACATATAACGAAAAAATTATGGGAAAGTGGAAGATTTTACTTCATTATCAGAGTGACATAAACTTCAATATTCTCAATGTTCTGGTTAATGGGTGTTTCAAATCTGATGATATGATGGAAAGCAACTTACTTGTAGAGGATGTTCTTAACAAGGTCCAAAATTGAAGAATTTCAATAATGATGCTCATTTTCTTCAAATGGCTTCAAATTACTTTTTATACACACCCTTTAAAATGTTTAGTTTTCGAGTAAGATACCTAATTCTTCATCGCTAGAAGTAAATATTTTACAAAGCAAAATGTTTCTCGAAAAACATGATCTTGAGTATGCTAGCGATAATAAAGAATTATTCTAATCATCAGTTTCGCAATAGCCTTTTTCACGGCAACGCCACGGCAGGGAATCTTTTATCTCCGATGTGCCTCACCACCTTAAACAGTCACGAGCCGCCACTGACACGCCTTCATTCCTGTATGTTCGAAAGATACATTGTGTCGTGACTAAATGATATAACCATGATATAACCCTCGTTTGAGTAGATTTAAGCGTTCAAAAAAATACTAACTGACAAAAAAAACTGCAACACCCAGATGGAGCTGTTCAAATTTTAAATTGTTTGAAAAATTTCACCGTAATTGGTCTGTTCCTAGATCAGAGATTAAATCTAGTTTGAACTCATGAAAGTTGTATTCGGTTATTAATCAATCAACTTATTCCAAGACATACATTTAAATTAATAGGAGCAATTTTATCTAGAACACTTTTTATCAGCGAGTGAAAATATTTAATCATCGAAATTACATACAGTAGGCACCTAACAAGTTCTCGAATTAAAGATCAGGTCCATATCTCTAATCAATCACCTGTTACCCAAAAATAATTACAGAAAATCTACTGAAATATCGGTGATTATATGCAAATTGATGCATGAAGCCCCAGTTAATTTTAGAGCAATCAGAACGACGTCATCAAAATTAGAATGTTGAAGTTTTTTCATAAGATATGTTACAACAGAGTTGAATATACAACAAAAAACTGTTCTCCTTAAGTTAATGAGGCCCATCGAAGAATACCGCACTGACTTATAGGTTTAATTTTCTTGTTTCAGACGTTTCCTATTCGACTGCTATAAGGTGCTATCGCTGTAGCCTTACGAAAACTAACCTCTACCTAACAGAACTCACAGGACTATGCTCGGAGTTTGATTATTCAGACAAATTTATCGTTGATTGCCCAGAGTCCACTTTCTGCGTCAAGAAGACCTATCAGGCCAAAATTGCAGGTAATTCGAGCAAATACAGGTATAAAATATAAATCGAATAAATAATTTTTTTTGCAGGGTTGAGAAATGGCACTGACAGATTTTGCGCCTTCCAAAAATTCGAAACCCACGAAGTGGTCAACAGACAATGGATACCAAAGGTGATAATCGAGGAGCCCTACACAGAAAACTGCACCATAATCAACGACCAAGGACTTAGGACCGGTTGGACAGAACAGTGTTACTGCAAGACGGATCTTTGCAACCAATCTCCTCGAACTAACAGCATCGGATTCCTAACCGTTTTACTTTCATCAGCTGTGATAATACTGAGAAACATACCAATGCTAGGTTAAGATAAGCATGCACTGTCGATGTGTGTAGTCAATATGTGATTATGTCGAATTATTAAATAAATATATTTTTAGCTTTTCTATCGTCGAATGGGAACATTTTATGAATTATACAGAATATGAAATTTGTGTGTCATTTATTCTATCTGACTCTTAGTTTCAGGATATAATGAGATCCTTATTCTCTTGCAAAAGCCATCCACCCAATGAATTCTTCATCTTAGCTATTCTTAATCTTGAAGCATCTCAAAGAGAGTTTTTCAAATAAAATTGAAGATGATGTAAAAATGGTAAATTTCGTTATTAAAAAATCAATCGCATATTTTTTCACAAAGTACCCTTCCTCACTTTTCAAAAATAACCTAAAACCTCAACTATAGGACCCTTACGAATTGTAAAACCCATAGTTTGAAGATTAAATGGTCAGTCCGAACAAACTGACAGAAAGTAATATTAAAAATGGGTTTTAAAGATTGAATATCAATCAATATTTTATTTTGGGCCCATACCAGCAATGTAATATTTGTTGTTTAGGGATCACCAATAGATTTGCTGGTAATAACTAGTTGAAAATATTGCAATATTGCAAAAGTGAATCAAACACATAGTACAGCGCCATCTATTAACACAATTTCCAAATAGATACCCAATCCAAATAGAAAACATTGAAACAGCATTCCAAGAATTCATTCATTAAATTTTGAAACAAATATTTCATTTAATTAGACCAACTGCCGATTGAATTTTGCCTATTCCAAAAATACTCATGCAAACAAAATAAAAGCCTTACCTTGGTTGAGTTCTCCACCAAACACAAGAACACCACATCCTCTCGATCTAGTTTGACAGCCTCATGCAAGGGATATGTCGTTTTATTCTTCAACATCTTATACAACAACGGTCCTGACATATCTTCAAAATCTGAAGCGTTAAGATCATTCCAATGGGTAGACAGTAATCCAGAGCAATAGTTCAACAATCTTTCCGCATTCAGCATTTCCGCCACTGTGTATAATTTGACACAGTTTCTTATATTAACGTTAGAGATCAGATATTGTTCGCATGATTCAACCAGCTGATTCAATTTTAGCTCGTGTGCTTTCTTGAGAATATTAAGGGTGAATTCAACATCGTCAACATCAAGACTGCTGGTATATACCCACTTGACTATTGCTGTACCAACGTCTGTATCAATGTCAGACCAATCTAATTCATCTTTATTGGAAAGTACAGTTTCGCTCCACAAATCTGATCTTGCACTCAAGACCAGTTTATGTGCATTTATATCTTTGTCATAGAGTTTAATCTTGATGTCACTGTACAATGAGGAACCATACAAATTACTGACATGGTTCAGAAGCCGGAAGGCAAAAGTATCTTCTGTACTGTTCCCACTACTAGCAGCAATAGCATTATATTTGATTTCTGTTTCATTGTATTTCTTCTGGAGTTTAGAATATTCATCTTTTAATAGAGTAAGATGATTTTGTAGCTTTTTTATTTCAGAATTATCACCTGCAATTAAATACATGTTATTTGGGCTTTTTGCAAAATAGGAAATTACCTTACCCATTTTAATGAAGCATGGACCATAAAAAGTGAATATTCAGCTGAAATATAGCGTTACAAGATTATTTCATTCCGTATTTTGATATTTTACACCGCCCTTCGAATTGTGCTAACCAACAATTTCATGTGAACCTCTTTGACAGCCTATTCAAAACAATCAATTTAACTACGTTTATACGCACCTTTACGCATCTAATCCATATGAACTTTCTGAACTGAAAGTGATTTTATTCATCAAACTCCACCGCCTCTTCAGTTTCTGGGAATATGATTGATATCTTTTTGTTGCCAAGATTAACTATTAAGTAATTATTGACTTGATTTAGATTATTTTCGAATAAGCATAAAAAATAAACGCATTCAACGAGATAACCTTGCTGCTTGCAGGTCATAACTGAAAAAGATATTAATAGAATTTCCATATCAATTTAATCTTATTTTTTAAGTTGTGCATCTTGTAAAAATGGCTAGTAATTACCGATATATAAACAAAATAGCCCAAAACCTCAGGTAACGTACTATAAGCACAATATTCGCCGCCTACTTTGTGAAATACAGATTTTTTTAGAAACACGGTACCGATTGAATGAGTAAATGACTGAAAATCTTTTATTTCAGGTCAATTTCGACTTCTACAGTGAAACAAGATGCATGGCTTTCGAAAATCTTCGTCAGAAAAATTGAACCGACTAAAGAGTCCCATAGCCGAATGTTGAGTGATAAAGAAATCATTTATGGTTTGCAAACACACAACTTCAGGGCCGATGCCAAAAAACCCTATTTACAGAATATGTAACTTAATAAGCTAACTGAATTACTTTCTGAATTAATAAACTTGATTTTAGGAAGAATAACTTAGATCTAGTGAAATCGGTAGGTTCTTTGAATGGTGTTGATTTAGTCGGATCTTGGACTGTAAATGTGGGTGATCAAGATCAGGCCTTGCATTTGTGGAAATTCCACGGAGGATATGAAACCATTGATGCTTACAGCAAAGTTGTTGCAGAAAATGAGGTAAAACAAGTCTGATGCAGGAAAATTCAGAATTATTGAGAAACTGTACATCTTTTAGGACTTCCAAAAACTGAATGATGAGCAAGGCAAATTAGTCAGATCCCGGCATTTACAGTATTTACTGGCATTTAGCTACTGGCCTCAGATTATGTTGAGACAAACAAATAATATTTACGAAATAAGATCTTATGCCCTTAAACCTGGCACGATGATTGAGTGGGGTAACAATTGGGCCCGTGCCATCAATTTCAGGAAAAATAATGATGAACCTTTTGCTGGATTTTTCTCCCAAATTGGGAGACTTTATAATGTGCATCATATTTGGTGTGAGTATTCATAACCTATATGATTGATCTATGGTTGACATTTGGATTCTTTCAAGGTTATCAAGATCTCAACTCTAGAAAAGAAACGAGAGAGAGTGCATGGAGGGCCCCCGGCTGGGATGAATGCGTAGCTTACACTGTACCCCTAATCAGAGAAATGCATTGTCGAATAATGGTACCTACAGAATTTTCTCCAACAAAATAAAGATAAACCATTCGCTTTACTCAGGTTCTGATATTGGCCAATAAGGATTTTTCCCAATTTTATTGAAAATTAATTTTTTATAAGTATGAATTTTATATCGATCTTCTTGATTGTATTCTGATTTTTAATTATATAGCAATGAGATTTAATTATATATTTTATTATATTACGGTTTTTGATGGTGGAAATAAATATATTATGGTGTAAATGGGTGTCTTCTTGGTATGAATGATTGATGAGGATCAAAAAATGTTTACTTAGATCCTTAGTATGTTGAGTTAGGTTAGGATTACCTACACTCTACAGGTGCTAAGTCTGAATATTCTGCTCGGCGCACACTTCTTGCACCTTCTTGCTCTCAGATCACGATGCAGTGTGAAATGAGCGAAGAGAGCATAATAAAAGACCGGCTGAGAGCAAGAAGTGTGCGCCGAGCAGAATATTCAGACTTAGCAAGAATAGTGAGAACAGGTTAAGGAGGTTAATTTTTTGACAGCGGGTTCCTGTCAGCTGAAACAAATGTCATATGTCAGAATCTCCCATGATTCCACTCTGAGAAATAAAATGCTTGAAAATATTAAAGCGAAACTTTTTATTTACGTATAAAATACAATTGTAGTAACACTATGCATAGTTGCTACTGCAAAATAAATAAAGTAAGGATCGTTGCTTTCATAACATTGCTATACACTTTGCTCATTTTACATTTTGCCAACATTTATTCTCTTATTCAAACAGTGCTTAGTTATGCTGATATTGGTAGAATATATACAATGTTATCTCGTTAATTTTATACAGAATTGTTTCAGGAAGCTTTTTCACTGCGAAGGAAATGATTTTTCAGTTTGACTAAAGCTTAAACTTATATTTTCAAATATCGAACAAAACATTCTGTATAATTTCTAAAATTTTAGTCCTTTTTTAGCTTAGGATTGTTGTATCATCAGTTTCTTCTTTTCAATTTGCTTTTAAGGAGGAGTGATTTTGAAATGGAATAAAATTCAGAAATTTACACAAAGTCTTTACTTACAATTCATTAAATTGTTTACACAACAGATACCTCTTCCTATGCCACCCTTCAAATAAATATATTTTTGAATATGAGATAATCAAATTTCAATCAATGTAAAATATTAGAATGAAGAATTCATGCAGTATTGATCAAGTGAAAATCATCTGAATGTTGATTCGATAATTTGAAGGTTCAAGAATTTTTTCGAATTTGCTCAAGCAGGACAGGGTGTCACATTATCTTTTTTAAAATCAATTATAACATACACTATTAAAAAATGACAACAAAAATATACAAGTATTATTTTACATAGAAGATTTGAACTATAATATTGTATAATATCAAAAATTTCTCGACAATATTCGGAGAAATGCAAACATTCAAGTTTAATGTCTATTATATCGGTTATTGCGTTTCAAATTTAAACATATTTGAAATTATGAATTTATTGTTTTTTTTTTTCAATAGACTACGCTTTGCATTTCCCAGAATAAATGAATTTATTTACAATTAGCATAATTATCACAATAAAAAGAAACTGTGATGAGGACAATCAACTTTTTTTTTTTCAAATTGCACGAAGATTTTGTCATGTACTTTAACCAATAATTTATTTTGATCAGAAACGTTGCATTTTAGTCTAGTCAAGATGGCGAAATTCAGCTCGATGAAAGGAAAATTAGATCTGTTATAAATAATAAGGTCCCTATACACATACAGGCCATCATTCAGTTTTCGAACTTCTGAAGTCATTTTCGTTTTGTTCATACAATCTTTCGGACAAACACTTAATGAAACGATTTAAAAGACTTTTGACATGATTTTCCCCACTTGTTATAGCATCCTAACTGTTCGTTCAGAATAATCTTGAAGAGCATTGTATGAACATACAGTATGGTTCTCAACTATCAAATAACCCAAACAGAAATTTTTTTCTTCCAATCGCAGAGATTTTTAAGCTATTGAACCTATATGATTTTTTTTTGTTATCAACCTATTGACACAAAACTGAGCGACAACTTGTATGTGTAAGGATGAAAAAGTAACAGTTCAGTGCCCCGAAGTGCAAAGAAACTAATGTTACTTTGAAAAAGACACTAAAAACCAGAATTTTTGGATTGTTTGGTTCGTAGGTACTAGATTTTTTTTTCTCATGCCCAAATTAATTAACAAAATGAATAGCTGAAACTGCAAAAGCTCCAATCGTTTCGAACAATATTCCTTGCACTAGATTTTCGTAAGGCAGGCTAGAATATCAAAAGCTTTTCTGTTTGTTGGTTAGGATGTTGCCTAAGAAATTTCGAAACTAAAATAATCTCTGAAATTGGTATGTATCATCTATCTAAATTTTTTCAACCATCAAAAATATAAGAATTGGAAATTCCTAGTTTTTAGAATCGATAATTTGGCATTTCTAGTCATTGAACTTTGCAAGTTTAACATTTGAGTCAGGAAGATCCTATCGGGGGATGGTCTAATGTTGGGTGCTCTATTAGATGATTCAAACTATTTTTTTAATGTGGAATAATCTGAATGATACCTATTCTCTGCCTAAGCGACGAAGAAGTGTACATACAATGTGACAAATGAACACCTTTCACTATCTTTCCGGACATTTTCTCTAAACATTTTTACACTTATACATTTTAATTACTTTTTCACATATCCAAGCGAATTTACCTTGATGTCTTACTCATTACTGTCATTTCTTTTCGAACCTATGCAAACAATTTGCGTCTACTTTGAATTTTTCTCCGACCATCCAAAATCATTTAAAGTTGGCTATCTAATTGAGAAAAACGTTTAAATTCCAACAACCGAGGAAGGTTTAAAACAAACAATACCCTTTTTTAGAATCAAATGTTGAGCATTTTTATCCAAATAAAAAATATATTACGTAAACAACAAAGTCATAATGAGTTATCGCGACTTTTTAAATTGGAAGTTTTTATAGGATTAAAAAAAATTAATAAAATGGTATAAACCAATATATATAATATATATATAAATATATATATTACAATTAGTCATTTACGTTCTTCTATCAATTTTAATCTAAATTAGGCTATGTACATAATTTGTAACGATCAATACAAAACAAGGAACTCACATAATTTAAATCATTAGTTTCATTGATTCAATAAAAAATAGGGATCAACTACCTATCAAAGTAATTGAAAATAATAAATGGTAACTACAACCTGTAAAATTCAACAATTTGTAAATATCATCATAAACAAGAGCCACATTCGTATAATTCAAATTACATAAGAGTATTATCTTCGGTTGTCTTGAATGTAAATTAAATAAATTTCACGAAAAAATCAGTGTAAAGATTATTTTTTTTTAAGCGATCAATGTTCCTTGTCTGCAGTATTGGTCGTCACAATAATAATCATTGAACGCTATCGTTTTTTTAATTCATACTAGACAGAGTTTGGAGGAAAACTGGTTGAACTATTGGAATGCGCTAGACTAAGCATAGACCCTGACAAACTGGACTCATCATCGTAGGATTCTCTGGACAATTCTGCTATCGCCAAGGCGCTATAAAAAATACGGCAATTCAATAATTTTCATACCTACAATATCGCAAGATATGACGTCATTCTTGAACTAATAATACAATTAAACCAAGCAAGTCATTCGAAATTGCTCCGAGAAAGTGGTCTCATGTTGCACCACTTTCGGACCAGCCTATATAGTCCAAAATAATTTTATATCATTCTCTGAGGACCGTCGATTCCATCAAAATTTGAATGGTTCGCCCAGCCCAAAAATTCCAAGAGTTATAGACGTTCATACACTGACTCACCTTGTATATTTACCGATTTAGGTTGTGGAAGGTTATTTTCCCAAAAAAAGATAATCACAAGACATGTTTTCGTCAACAAGTCTTGGACTAATAATACAATTGAACCAATAAAGTCTTTTGAAATTGCTACCAGAAAGTGGTCTTGTGTTGCACCACTTTCGGACCAGCCTATAGAGTCGAAAATAGTTTTAGATCATTCGCTGAGTACAGTCGATTACATCAAAATTTGAATCGTTCGCCCAGCCCGAAAATTCCAAGAGTTATAGACGTTCATACACTGACTCCCCTTGTATATTTACCGATTTAGGTTGTGGAAGGTTATTTTCCCAAAAAAAGATAATCACAAGACATGTTTTCGTCAACAAGTCTTGGACTAATAATACAATTGAATCAATAAAGTCTTTTGAAATTGCTCCCAGAAAGTGGTCTTGTGTTGCACCACTTTCGGACCAGCCTATAGAGTCGAAAATAAATTCAGATCATTCTCTGAGGACAGTCGATTCCATCAAAATTTGAATGGTTCGCCCAGCCCGAAAATTCCAAGAGTTATAGACGTTCATACACTGACTCCCCTTGTATATTTACCGATTTAGGTTGTGGAAGATTATTTTCCCAAACAAAAATGAAGGATCAAGAAAATATATCAATGCACTTGATAGGATTATAAGAGTTTTTATATTATGTCACAAAAATGTAAAACTTGGTCCTTTGGTAGTACTAGTAAAAAAAAATAATTTTCCGAACCTTGAGAAAATATTAATCCGTCAACGCTTCCAATCCCATTTATTATTTCAATTGAAGGAAAAACAAAAAGAGAGAGTACTCACTTGAATCCAAGCCTGACTGACTCCTCATCAAATATGCCCATTTCCTGTTCCTGCTGCTGATGCAGTATCCTGATCCTCTCTGCACGCTCATCGAGGAAAGTTTGAGTCTCCACATTCATCTGAAAATAAACGATTGACCTCAATACCTCTTTCCAACACATCACCTTCAAAATTTCACCTTTTGAGTCAGCAATTCCTTCCTCAAAGCCACCCGATCTTCTAACTCCTTTCTCTCCCTCTCCCGTTGCGCCTGAGCCTGCATCTTGTTCTTGCTCTGGTAGGCCATCAGGATCTCCAACTCGTAATTGAGGCGTTCCTTCATATTTTGGCACTCCAGCTGAAAACCGAAAGGGTAATGGTGGTAATGAAGCTGTTTAGACCAAGAAGTCTTCATGGACTATTGTACTCACTTCCTGGCTTTCATCCAAGCGAATGCACTGCTTTTGCAACATCTCGGCAATACTTTGTTCGTACTGATCGCCCAGGAGCGCCAGTTTTCTCCTCTGTTCCTCCTTCAATTTCTTAATAACAGCCTTCTGTTCCTCCTTCGGGGTGCAGGCTAACAGTTGCGCCTTCAGAAGCTTATACTGCTTGGTCTGCACCTTGCACGTCTCTCTGAACTGCTTTCGGACCATCATCTCTTTTTGCTGGAATTCAATCGATTATAACACATTTTGAACACTGAGAAATCAGCCGGACTACCTTCAGAGATTTCGGTTGTTGCTTTAACTCCATCGCATGCTTTTTTCTTAGTTCCCTTTCCGACCGCTTCATGTACTCTTGTTGGTTGGCCAATTCCGTGTCATGTTGATTCCTAACCTATATAACGAAACAACAATTGTCAAATCTGACATATGACACCTGACAGACGTCAAACTTTACCTGTTCCTCTCTGAGCATATGAACGGCCTTCTGCTGCTTGTACTCCAGCTCTTTCGTCTTCTCGTGATGCCTGAGCAGCATTTCGTGGGCCTTCTCCAACTGAGACTGCCTCTTGTTCAATTCTTGACGTAACAATTCCTGCTGGAGCTCGTGTTGCTGGCGCAGTTTTTTCCGTTTTAATTTTCTAATTTCAAGTTCTAGGTACTCCTTCTGGTTGGCTATCAATCGCTGTTCTTCCTGGGCATCGACTTGCTTCAAGTTTTCCTTGTGGTTCCTGCGAAGAGATGAAGATAAAGTGACCAGTTTTAGGTTGGGAAGTTGAGGTGGGTGATACTCACTGTAGCGTGACGTCTCTCTGTCTTTTCGGCGTAGAGTCGTCTTGCGATAGCTCCCTTTTGCATCTTTCCTTATTGGCCTTGTATTCCTTCTTTCTAGCGGCATCGAAAGCTTTTTTATCTTGTTCTTGTCTGAGGGTTATGTCTTTGTACACTTTCTTCTCCGTGGCCACCGCTTGCTTGTGCCGTCGTTCTAGCTCTTGGTTATGTTTAACCTAAAAAATAAAGCTAGTAATATGTTGTCTTCATGTTACATATACTAACTGACAAAGAAACTGCAACACCCAGAAGGAGCCGTTTCAATTTGAAATTTTTTTGGCGAAACATAGAGAGTATAGCAAGGAGTAAATGATTAAAATTTGGAGAAAAAAAACGAAGGGTTCACAATTTTTCTTAATAAATTTGTTAATAATGTGTTTGTCCTCCGCGATTATCTTTACACCCCCAACACGTCTTGGCATTGATGCAATAAGATGGTCTATTTCTTCTTGGGGGGATGCTATCCCAAGCTACCCGTACTTCATGTCTCAGCGCCACCAAAGTCCGTGGTGACTGGGGTAAATTTCCAAGCCTTCTATCCATGATGTACAATCATGCTCTATGGGCGAAAGATCAAGGGATCTGAGCGGCCATGGCAAAAGATTCACATGGGTCGCTTCAAAAAAGTTTAAACTAACTCTGGCAGCATGAGGTCGACCATTATCTTGCTGAAATATTGGATTCTCGATCCGGTTAAGTAAAAGGAGAACATATGGCTCCACTATTTCTTGAAGGTAACGCAGCGCCGTCATGATACCTGGAATAAAGACTAAAAGTGACCTACTTGAATGTGCAATAGCACCCCATACCATAAAGCCTACTGTCCGGTGTACATGACGCTCAACATCAAAATGAGGTTCACGCCTTTCTCCCCAACGTCGTCAAACCCTTCTTCGGCCATCATGTGCACTCAAGGAGAATCGAGATACATCAGAAAAGACGACTTGATGCCATTCCACATTCCAATGTTGTAGTTCTCTGGACGACTGCAATCGTTGCCGGCGATGCTAAACCGTCAGAGGTAACACAAGATGGTGTCGATAATGCTGCGGTCCAAAAGAACTTATCCGGTGGTAAACTGTTCGGACAGTTACAGGATGGCCTTGTTTTCCTAACCACTCATCAGCCAAAGATCGAGTTGTCGCAAATCGGTCTCTAATGGCCATAAGTCTTAAACGTCGATCTTGAACTTCATTTGTGCCCCTTCGACGTCCGGTGCCTACTCTTCTTCGATTTTGGGTATTATCAACACACGCTTGACCACATCAAAACAGTAGTTGGATTTCTGTTCGTAAGGTTAGCGATTTCTCGAAATGACAACCACGCCTTCCGTAGACCAATAATTCGACCTCTTTCAAATTCACTTAACTGGCCTTAAATTACGCGTTACACGTGCTCTAGGCATTTTAACAACTAAACATAGACATAGACAAAGGCTTGCCTGTGTGTGCATCACGGGACCTATGAGAACGTGCCCAACCAGGGCGCTTGCGATCATCACAGACCTAACACCTCTACATCTAGTGATTGATAGGGTAGCTCATGAGGCCATCCTCAGAGTATCTAAAGAAGGAGCAGGCAATGAGAGAGTCAGGTTTCAGAGAGTTTGGTCCTCTCTAAATGACTACACCTCATCTACAAACCTTCCTAGTGATGTAATGATCAAGAAAGTAAGTACTGAGAAAAACTTCAGTACAATACTAAGCAAAAGAGAGGATTGGGAAAAGGAATACACCAACTATAATCTCAAAGAAAATACAATAAAATGGTATACAGATGGTTCTAAAACCGCTACAGGCGCTGGCGCTGGCATTTATAGGACAAATACCAAGTATGTACTATCGTTGGGCTCCTGTACAAGCGTCCTTCAAACGGAAATACTTGCCATCAGAAGATGTCTAGATATAAATCTAGAAAGAAGTGCGATATAGCTATTCATACAGATAGTCAAGCTGCTATTAAAGCACTGAGCTCCTACGTCATTGACTCAAAGCTGATTTGGGAGGGCCGAAACAAACTCAATAAGGTGGGCAAGAAGAATAAGGTCTTTTTAATCTGGGTTCCCGGTCATTCGGGAATCGTAGGAAACGAAGAGGCCAATACACTGGCCAGAAAGCGCGCGCAAACGCCACTCACTGGCCCAGAACTCTTCTGTGGTATAGGAAAATGCACCTATAAGAAGAAGTTTATGCTGAAGGAGAAAACCGAAAGAGAAAAACTCTGGCGGAATCTCCCAGGGATGGATCACTCCAAAAAGTTCCTCCGGAACTTTGAAACTGCTAGATCCAAAAAATATCTGGATCTCAGTAAAAACCAACTTCACTTACTCACTGGCTTTCTCACAGGACATTGTCGCCTAAAGAAGCATCTGTTGAGAATGGGTTTATCGGACACTGATGAGTGTAGATTCTGTGGGGAGGTGGAAGAAACTCCTATTCACGTGGTTACGGAATGCTATGCCATTGCAAGCCAGAGGAAAGAGTGCTTTGGACAAGAAACTTGTAGAAGTGGAGAGTTATCCTCCTTGAAGCCGTCCCAGATACTGGATTTCATCAAATCTCTGGAACTGGAAGGCGAGCTGTAGGAGGAACGATGATAACAGCTCTGTTAGGGGGTACAATAGACCTTAAGGTCGCAGTGGACTGTAACCCCTGTTCACTGTAACTATAACTATATAGACTTTGCATCTCCTCGAACATCTGGTTTGTTGTAAAATTTAAAAAATTTGCAAAAAACAATATTTAAGTTACAAAAAATGTTTACATGAAAAAACCTTCACAATTTTTTTCTCCAAATTCAATCATTTACCACTGCTATACCATCAATGTTTTACAAAAAAACAATTAAAATTCAAACAGCTTGTTGAAGTTTCTTCGTCAGTTAGTATATTTTCAGGGAATTTACCTGTATCCTTTCCAACTCTTTACTGAAATACATCAGTAACATCTCGTACTCTTTGTCCAATTGATTCTTATGGCTCTCCATCTCCATTTTACACTTTTCTTCAAGCTTCCACAAAGCGCTTTGATGTTCCTTCCTCATACGTTTGTATCCCGACATTTGTTCATGCATCTCCTCCTATAAAAAAAAATACACTTAAGCCTGTTGAATCCATTTTCCTCCTAATTTTTTTCATTTACCTGCATATGTTCCTTCTGCTGCTTAGTAACAATACTGGTGGTCCTGATGGTGGCGAAATTGTTGGTGCCGTGATCGCACACGGCGGCCGCTGCCGCGTGATTGAGGCTGGCGCGGGCCCTCCTATCGTCGCCGCCCGCCGGCAGGCTATTGGTGCTGCTCGACTGACTGCTCGCGGACACGCCCACCGAGTGAACGCTGTGCTCGGACGTCACGGAATTGCTCTTGGAGCTGTCGCCGCCGGTGTGCTCGTCCTGCGCGTCGTCCACGTCGATGGTGCTCTCGTTCTCGCAGTTGTCGATCATCAGGATCTTCTTCATTTTCCTGCGGACGCGGGTAAAACGTTTATTCGAGGTCGGGATTCGTGCGGGATGGGTTAAATTCGATTCGAGGTTATGCTGTCGATGAACGACGGACTTACCTATAATTTAAATTATCAAGATCTCTTACGGCAGCTTTCGTACGTTGAATGAGGTCGATTAGGACGTTGGGCGATCTATTTCTAGTGATGAATTGATGATTCAGGAGCTGATGAGAGGCGAGTCGATGATTAGGAGATTTCTGAAACATAAAACAAACAATTACAACTTTGAACAGCGCGCGACAGCTAACACATGGGCTGAAAAGTCCCGGGCCTAATATGGAAAACACGGTTTTTTGGTTCAAAATTAGCTTTATTCTAATCTCCATCAAGAGCAACGCAATCATTCCAGCGCCGCTCCAACATTTCAATACCACTTTTGTAGAACGATTTATCTTTTGCCTCAAAATAGGCCTCAGTTTCAGCGATAACCTCTTCGTGCGAAATTTCTTACTGGCGAGCATTTTTTCAGGTCTGTGACAGTCAGTAGTCGCTGGGAGCCAAATCTGGCGAATACGGTGGATGTAGGAGCAAGTTGAAGTTCAATTCATATAGTTTTGCCATTGTTTTGATTGACTTGTGACACGGTGCGTCGTCTCGATGAAACAAATTTTTTTTCTTTGCCATATGCGGTCGTTTCTTTGCAATTTCGGTCTTCAAACGCTCCAATAACGCTATATAATATTCACTGTTGATGGTATTCCCTTTCTCAAGATAGTCGATGAATATTACACCACGCACATCCCAAAATAGAATAGAATAGAATAGAATAGAATAGTATTTTATTTCAACAATTAATGTGTTTCCACAATAAAATGAAATACGTCAAGTACAAAGTTAATTAAAGCTTTTGCATCCTTCAAAGTATTCTTGGAGGGTGTAGGGTTCACTATTTATCAGGAATTGCCTGACCTTCTTCTTTAAAGTTTTCATATCCTCTATGTCTTGAAATTTCCTAGGTAGACAGTTGAAAAGTTTCAAGCACATGTACTGAGAATTTTTTTGAGTGAGGGTTAGCTTATGACAAGGATAAATGTAGGGGTATCTTCTTCTTGTATTGTTTGTGTTTCTAAATTCCTGGAATAACTCGCTGTTCTTTTTTAAGAAAAGGATACATCTTAAAATGTAGACTCCTGTCATTGTTAATATTCCTTCTTTTCTGAATATCCCTCTACAAGATTCTCTATATTTCATTCCATTCATTATTCTCAGTACTTGCTTTTGTTTCTTGAAAATTTTATCTGATGTTGAGCTGTTTCCCCAGAATAAAATACCATATGTGATCCTTGATTCAAAATTTGCATAATAAAGGGTTTTCATGATTTCTTTCTGTATATGGTGTTTCATGAAGTTGAAAGTGTAAACTACAGAGTTCAGTTTGTTGTTTAGCTGTTCTATGTGGCAATTCCACTTCAAGTTCAAATCCATCCAAAGTCCTAAGAATTTCACACTCCCAGATACTTTTATTGCTGTATTATTCAAGGAAATAGTGTCAACTGTAGGGTTTTTGTTTGATGCCTGAAATATGACAGATTTTGTTTTGTTCATATTCAGTTTGAGTTTATTAACAGAGCACCATGATTGGACTTTATTTATGGTTGTTTTCAAGTAGCTGGTCAATGACTGGTTGTTCTCTGATTGCATGACCATATTTGCATCATCTACGTATACAGTGACATTAAGGTTCTTCTCTTGAATTGTTGCTGGAAGATCGTTTATGTAAATTATGAACAGGAGTGGTCCAAGTATGCTTCCTTGTGGGACTCCGCTTTCAAGGGTTTCTTCCTCTGACATAAATGTATTGTCTTCGTGTTTTATAACTACTCTTTGTTTTCTGCCTCTCAAATAACTGTCAATGAGCTTCAGCTGTTTATCTCTAATACCATACATCTCTAACTTCCTCAGCAGCTCCTTGTGGTCGACACTGTCAAATGCCTTGGATAGATCCAAAAACAGCCCCAGTGGAACATTTCCTGCCTCCATTGCTTCAAGGATTACCTGTGTCATCTCGTATATAGCAGTTTCTGTATTTTTACCTTTGATAAAGCCATGTTGCTGTTTGGCGAATATTTGGTGTTTTCTGAAAAATGACATTAGTTTTTATTTGACAATAACTTTTCAAAAATCTTTGAGAACGACGGCAGCATGCTAATTGCACGATAATTTCCCAGTTCATCCTTGGGTCCCTTTTTGTAAATTGGCTTCACCACAGCGATTTTCAATTCGTTTGGAAAAATTCCCTCTATAAATGATCGGTTTATTATGTATGTTAGGGGATCAACAATCGCAAACATAGATTTCTCTATAATTCCAAAGGGAATCTCATCATATCCTCTGGAAGTTTTGTTTTTTATCTGTTTAACGCTTTTTATCATATACCGAGGCCATAACCTTTCCAGCCGATTATTGTGCTTTCGGGCGCTCACCAGTTGCTGTCCACTCAGATGACGATCGTTTTGATTCCGAAGTGAAGTGATGGATCCATGTTTCATCCATTGTCACATATCGACGCAAAAATTCCGGTTTGTTACGTTTAAACATGGCCAAACACTGCTCAGAAGCATCAACACGTTCTTGTTTTTGGTCAACAGTGAGCAAACGCGGCACCCACTTTGAACAGAGCTTTCTCATATCCAAATGCTCATGCAATATAAAGCCAACACGTTCTTTTGATATCTTTACGATGTCAGCTAACTCACGCAACTTCACTTTTCGATCATTCAAAATGATTTTGTGGATTTTTTTTATGTTTTCTGGTGTTACCGCCTCATTTGGACGTCCACTGCGTTCTGCATCATCGGTGTCTCTACAACCACGTTTGAAGTCATCAAACCAACATTTATTGTTGTTTCTGATAGAGCGGAGTCCCCATAACACTTTCCAAGCCATTTCTTCGCTTGAACGGTATTTTTTCCCACCAAGAAGCAGTGTAAAATTAATACACGAAATTGTTTTTGATCCATTGTTTTGAAAATGAAAATGGAAAAAAACTCTCAGCACAAAACTCACAAACTAATGAATAGAATGTCATGAAATTTCAACAGCTATCTTTTGAAGGTTATTATCACAGAATACCTAACTACACAGAAGCGTCAGCACTTTGATCTTCAAGGGGCAAATTTTCGTGACCTTCATTCTCTGTTAGGTAGTACATATGTCACTTTTGAGCCTCAAATTTTGATTTGAATGGTCAATGGTTCACATTACAAAGGATTTTTAGTTTTTGATTTAATCAACAATCAGAATCAAACCAAAAAAACAAACTCCAGCGGTCCAACAGGAAGTTTAAATTTAACGTTGACATATGTACTACCTAGCATGGCACAAGCGTCATCAAATAAAGTGACGCTTCTGTGTAGTTAGGTATTCTGTGGTTATTATTAACTGAAAAAAAGGTGACTGCAATAAAACTAGCGCCATCTATGTGTTAGGCCCGGGACTTTTCAGCCCATGTGATATTCGAGAATGCAGAATGAGTCTTCTCCTTACCTGTAGGCAAGCTTCGACGAAGTGTTTGAAGAAGTCGCTCCAGTCGTTCGACTGCAAGGTGGGCGAGTCGTTCTGCGCGATGTGGTAGAGGGCGGACATGGCGTTCATGTTGAAATAGGGCGGCTTTCTCTCCGCCAGCTCGATGCAAGTGATGCCCAGCGACCACACGTCCACCTTGCCGTCGTATTGACCCTCGTCCATGGCCAGGATGACCTCGGGCGCCATCCAGTAGGGGGTGCCGACGAACGAATTGGCCGGACACTTGATGGAAGCGCTGCCGAAATCGGCCAGCTTGACCGTGCCGTTTTCGGTCAGTAGGATGTTGCCGGCTTTGACGTCCCTAAGATCGATAAGTTTTAGAATGCATAGCGACACTTTTAAGTTGAAAAAATACATCGAAATCATCCGGGGATTAGGCAATCCAAACCACGTGGCGCCCTGCCTCCAGATAACCTATAAATTTTCTGACAGGTCGCTGGCTTGCAGTAAATATGAGGAATTTTATTATCTTATATGCATTTCATGAGTGAACGAGTGAGTTTTTATGATTTCTAATATCAAAAAGTATCCTGAAGTATCACTGACGAAGAAAATTTCACTCAATCATATGATTACAACTTTTAGTATTGGGAGCCCGAAGAGATTGAAGAGAAAGTATTGGAGAAGGAATATTAATCAGAGCACTGTCCCTGTAACTTCTTTATCCTTTTATATGATATAAATTTAAATATTCATCAGTTTTACATTTTACATGAACTGAATACTGCTTATTTCAGTGTCTACGAAGACACATTCACTTTAGTTTCTTATCTTCGATATTGTCAAGTCTTGATGACTGCTGACCCAATTTCCTTTTGTTTCCTGATAAGTCACTTAATATATGTGTAATACACCAAGTTACACACACTGGGTGTTCCAAAATATTCAAGAAAATCCTCATAATTTGAACGACTTGCACATCCAACTCTGGCACACATTTATGGCATTTTTTGTTAAAAATGCACTTAATTTAAATAATTTTCACTGGTCTGATATTCCTAAGAGTAAGATTGACTAGAAATATCAAAAAAAGGCCCCATGAAACAATTTTTCAAGCAAATAAACGGTTTTAATGTCTACATGAACAAAGCTAAATTTGGTTTATTTGCCCACCAACTAACCTCAAAAAAATATTTGACAGGTCGTTGGATTGCCTAATTGGAGGAATCTTTTTTCATCCACTCATACAAATCATGAGTGCCCTTGGCTCAGTGGTAGAGCGTTGGAATTAGGACCCAAAGGTCCGAAGTTCAATCCCGAGCTAGGAAAGAAATTTTCTAGTCTCGGTAGGGGCCACCATTCTCACTGTTGGGTCAAAAATTAACAGTGCTGTGCCTAAGGTGGCGTAAGGACACAGTAACAAAGCCTACACAGAACACAACTGCTTGCTCCGAACTCGGCACAAGTTACAAGCTTCGAAGCTTGTAGTTTCAGAGGGGTCTCCTCAGGAGACCTAGGAGTAGTCAGGATAAACAATATATCATTTCTTTATTTGAGTATCGTACTAAAAACGGTGCTGTAATGAACTCATAACAGCATTGTTTTCAGTTATATTTTTCGTTTTGTGGTTGTGAACAATGACTTCTGATCCTATCGAATTTCAGCAGACGTCAATTTGGAAATGTCAATTCTGGTACTTAATAACATTCACACCAACTGCCAAGGTACAATACAAAAGTCACTAGGATGTATGATCTGAAATTTTCATTGAATTTCGATAGCATACCACGAAATTTGACTGGAATAGAGAAAATATCGTCTAGTACTCGTTGCAGAATGCAATTTCGCATTCGTATTGGAATAGAAGCCCATTCTACAACTAGTTTTAGAATATATTACCAGTTTAGTATAGTATAGATCTATAATCTTCCCCTGGGGTCCATTGCACCAAACTATACTGCTCCACAAGAGTTGAGGATATCTTATTCAATCGTTTTTAAAGTGTGTAATCGCTGTAAAATCATTTAAAACTCAAAAACAACTTGTATCGATCCAATAAAAATCAGTATGAGACATTTCATCAATCTGGTCGCCTTTTTTCTGAAGTTTGGTTCTTTGCATATGCTACATGAATGTTCTTATTTTGAAATAAAGTCAGTTTATCAACGGCTTCGATTTGAAACGAGTTTTCTGAAAATGCCAAGACGTAAATTAACAAACGCTGAGGCTAATAGGGCTATCGGAATGCTGCAGGGTGGCCTTACTCAGGTTGTTGTGGCGGAAAGGCTCCAAATCAGCCAAAGTGTGATATCTCGACTTGGGAATAGGTTCAGGGAGACAGGTTCCGTGTTGGAAAGACCAAGTCTTGGTGGGCGACGAAAAGCAACACCTGCTAAGGATCGTTTCATCACCGTTTCGGCGAGAAGAAACCCTACATCTACGTGTAGAATGCTACGGAATACTCTTCAAAATGCAGATGGGGTCCAAGTTTCCATCGAAACCATCAGACGACGTTTGAGTGAGGTGAATCTAGATTCTAGACGTCCATTAAGAGGAGTTCCATTAACACGTGACCATAAGCGTCAAAGACTGGAATGGGCAAGGCAACATATCAATTGGAACGATCAATGGCGTAGTGTCCTTTTCACTGATGAATCCAGATATGGACGATTTTCAGATTTTCGAAGAATATGGGTATGGACAATCCCACGCAATCGTCGCTCTGTCCAAGAAGTCCATCCATTCCGAGGGGGTAGTGTTATGGTATGGGCCGGGATATCTTTCAATGGGCGCACAGATCTACACATTTGTCCTGGGAATATGACTGCCTTACACTATAGAGAGCATGTCATTGACAATGTTGTGCCAAATTTTCACACTGCTATTGGTGAAAATTTTCAATTTCTAGACGATAACGCTAGACCGCACCGTGCAGCCATAGTTGACAATGCGCGCGAGGAGCTTGGTATTCCACATTTACCAATACCTCCGCACTCACCAGATTTGAATTGCATAGAACATGCATGGGATATGCTCCAAAGAAGATTAGATAATCATCAACCTACCCCAGAATCCTTGAATGATTTGAGAGAGCTTCTGCCCCGTTTATGGAACCAAATTCCTCAAGAAATGTTCAACAACCTCGTGTGTAGTATGCAAAGAAGATGTCAAACTGTTATTGATGCCCGTGGAGGCCATACATTGTATTGATAGTCTTAAAATGCTTGAATTCTCTGGGAATAAAATTTCGTTATTTTACTCGATTTTTCTTAACCACCCTGTATACGCTGCAGACCTACAGCCTAAAATTAATTTGCAACTTGAAATCATATTAATATGAATTTTCATCACAAAAATCTTATTTTAACTATTTTTTTTGCAATTTAAGTCAATAACCCTAACTCATGTGGAGCAGTTTATTTTGCAACTTTGCACTTTGTGCTAGGCCAAGTTCCCAGAATGAGAACTCAACCTCTTCTGCAGCATTATGTTCAGCAATTTGCCTTTTTGTACTTTCGATTTTACCTTTACGTTATCATTTTCAATATCTAAGTATTTCATTCAACATACTTCGTCTGAAAAGTGGTGCAATAGTCCCCTTTTATTACAGTAAGAGCCATATTTTCTATCCTAATACTTAATTTTTGTCTTATTTAGTGGAAATTGCTAAAGAAGTAATGAAAAAGTGATGGAACACAATGAAACTTAGCTATTCTTGCGATATTCATCAAAAACGTGACAGACCATTTAATTGTAGATGTAAAGGGTTTTTCAATAAGAGGTTTTATTTTCAATAGCCTGCTATTTCGGCAGATGTCACTTCTGAATCTGTAATTTTTGACATTTGACAAGTAGAAACTACGCCATTGATGAAAATGGAGCGGTACACGCTTCAATGTGAAAGAGAAGATCTACGCCAAGAGCCCAGCGTCCATTCTAGACCCCAAAGATGGAATTCGTGAGGCTATCGAGGAGATAGGGCAGCCACTTTCCGATTAGGTAATGGAAAATTTCACGAAAAGAATATGGTCCTGTAGGCGTGATGGTCATTTGACTGATGTTATTTTTCATCATTAAAAACAAAATTTCCTATTTATAATGAAATAAACATCTGATCAATTATCTAAAAAAATGGCATTTTTCTTTGTATGTCAAAATAACACCTCTTATTGGAAAACCCTTCAGAATTCACTTTGACCACTCGATTGTTCGTATAATATGATTTTGATGAAGAATTTAGGGAACCAATCAATATTTAGAATATCATGCTTTTTTTTGTGTACCTGTGAATACGTCCAAACCCATGCAAATAATTCAAACCGCTCAGGACTCCTTCACATATAGCTGAGATCTCATCCTCTCTAAGTGGCCTCTTGTGCACTTCGATAATATCAGAGGCTGAACCAAGACAATATTCCATGACCAACCATGCTGTATTGTCCTTCAAGTAACACCCTTTGTATTCTATGGTGTTCGGATGCCTAAGCTGCGTTAGGAACCTGAAAGAAAACTAGTTTTCAAGGACAGGGCATATTTGGATGCTAATTAGGTTTTGACGAAGATAAAAGGGATAAATCAAAGCAGATTAAGCAAAACATCAATGTACTCATGTAGTAATATTGACAAGTCTTCTACTGACCGTATTTCCTTGATGATGTCCTGCCACTTCTCCAAACTCTGCTTCCCCATGAAGGACATCTTCTTTATGGCCACGATCTCCTTGGATAACAGACATCGGGCGTAGTATACGGCCCCAAAGGAACCGTGCCCTATTTCCCTGAGATCCTCGAATATCTTCTCAGGGTCGTGCTTGTAAAAAAGCTCGGCTATGTCTGGATCCCTCAGGCTACCCGGTCGAGGAACCGGGGCCATCTTTTTTTCGCGGGCGAGCGTCTTTGGGCTAGAACATCACTCGGTGGTAAATTTGATCTGAAATGAAAACACACATAAAATATATTGATCCAAACATAGTTGGACGATTGAAGAAAATACCATTGAACTTTGAGGATAAATATTTTTGATCAACCGTAGTTCTGTAGAGAAGAGCATAAAAAAACAATACAGCGATCAAGCACAGTTTACTGATATGCATTAAACTCGTACCATAGTAGTACTCATACGCCCTGTACAATATTTAGCATTGGGATCAACTGTTGTGCTATGTTTTCAAAGATTCTCTATTTTTTAGCATGAAAATAATTTGTATAAGTTCTTTCATAAGAACTGTAATACCTGTAAATTTATTTTCACAAAATCAATTAACTGAACGACTTTACTGCAAGAATGCACTGTAATTTATTCAAAAGCAGTGCTTGGTAGTGTTATTTATTGATTTTACAGTAAGAAAATAGATAACAATAACATGGAAAATGAGTTAAAACCAGATTGCTTATTTCCTTATTTTTTCATTATAAAAACAATTTCCAATACTAAATAAGTTTTAAGAAATGGCAGCAGCATCAAAAATGGGATGAATAATGAAAACAAACTCTTAGAAATCTTGAAGTCCCACTGAAAATACCTCATCATTGTTTATAATTGACAAATTCACATAATTATAGAGAAAGCTGAGGTATTTTAAATACTCATTAAAAATTGCCTGTTAATTCGAGTCCATCAATCCAGAAATAAAATATAAATCAATTCGAGTCAAATTTCCAAAACTCCCTTCCATGAATATGAAAAGCTACGCCAATTTTCTATTGATAACATAAAAAATCGAAATACTGTCGTGATATTGACAAATGGAACAATTTCCAAAATTCCATCGGAGCTGTAAAAAGAGTAATCATTCACAATTGCACACACCTCCAAGTTTTTAGAGTTTCACGAAATACCAAATGACAAATTGTTGCTAATTTTGAATGATTCATTTTCAAACCAAGAATGATGAAATGGACCTTTCAGCACATGAAATGCTTTCAATGCTATTTCGTTGTAGACCAAATGAAAAGTAACGTCTTCAACAAGATTGGAGTGTACTTGTTTATATTGTTATTACAAAAAGTGCTATTAAAAACTTACAAAATACTAGTCAAAATGGCGTCCAATGAAAAATTATCCAATTTCTTCACTTTCACAAGAAGTAAACTCTATTCTCAGCATTTCACACTATTGTCCAACGTCAAACAAAGTTTGTAAAATCACTCAAAATATTTCAAACGATAATAAGTGAATGATTTCTCAAGATATTCGTGACAAAAACATCAAGAAATTAGTACCTAGAAAATAGGAGAACTGTCACCCTGTTTGTTGATACGTTAACCTCACATTTTTGGTCTCGGTCGATAATGTAATTACGGAATGGCCAAAAATTTGTGGTGTTTTATGTATGAACGAAATATATTTGCGTCTAATTGAGAAATTTCTTCATATGTTTGTTATAATTTTGATTATGAACAAGAAAACCGCACCCAAATAAATTCTTGATAAGAATCGATAACACAGGTTTCTATCAATGAAAGCAAAATCTGCACATACCACAGAATTGAAGAAATTCTTGTTCTCCACACTCCTCATCGAACGCCCCGCAAAATTTGAATTTGAAAAAAGACGCATTTTTGCCTTTCGCAGTTTCTGAATTTTATTGTCGGTAATCTTTATTCCTCACGTTGTAGCGGATGCTCAAAAATATTCTTCGATTCCGAAGACCTTTGCAGTCTCATGAATTTCTAATAATGTTTGTATATAAGCTAACAAAGTTTCCATGGCAAATGAAGAATTGTAACAACAACAATCGCCAAAACTACGTTGTAGTTGATTGACTATAATTTTAAACCAAGATATCTCAGGCCCATTATACAATAAGTATTCTAAAATTACTAAAAAATGCAATTTATATTGATGCTGTCGTTTCTAATGTGGAGGACTGTTTCCTCAAAATATATTGAGGGCGAAATCAATACGAAAGAGGTTGATTTACTAACTAACAAATACTTAAAACCTTTAATTTCTTTAATTTCAGGATTGGGTTTTCCTTGCAAGATTTTGTTTCTTATCTCATCAAGGACATTTTGAGTATCATATAGAATTCAATGAGGAGAATGGTGATCCAAATTTGTTATTATATTATGATACCAAAGATCAGTGGCCTTCAGTTTATAAGACACAAAAGGTAGTGTAAACTATAATATAATATAATAGTTAGTCTGAGGTATAATAGGAATTTATTACTATCAAAATGGTAAGAAAATTATATTTCGCTGTAGCGCATCCACCATAATTGATTTCGAAAAAGTTGAATGAGGAGAATCTTTTCATTGCTTTCATTCAAACAAGTCTAGAAAGAGGAAAGCACAACATTTTTAATGGGAAATTACTCTGTTCTGGTCCAGAAGAGGGTTGTTTCTTTTATTCCATTTTTTTTTTGAGATATTGTGAATGGTTCTTTCAATGCTCATAGGAGTAGGTTGAGAAAAATTTTACTAAATCGAATAATTGTTATAGACATGTGCTGAAAAAGAAGGAGTAGTCCACGTGGAACAAAATCAAGTGATCAATTTAACCGCTAGTTTGCCAAATTACAAGACTCTAGCAGGATGTTATTATGCGAATGAAAATACTGCAAGAAAAAATGCAAAAGGCACAAAAAACTCAGATAAAACGTATACGATTACCATACCGACGTTGCCCTCAAGAAAAAAGACGACTACAACAGCAACTACAACGACTACAACACAAGATGAACAAACTACTACATTTTCAGAGCCCACTACTGATTCTGATGTAGATTCAACTTTTTACAGTGAATGGACGTCTGAAACAACAACTGACTATAATAGTCATGAGAATTTGAAGGATGAATATGAACTTATAGAAACTACAACGCACAAGGTATAGGAATTTGTTTTTTTTATCGATGAACGCACTTGAAAAAAAAGGTTTCCTTTGGCCTTAAGAATCTACACTTAAATATCTATATCTATATACTAATATTATAAAGAGGAAAGATTTGTATTTTTGTTTGTTTGATACGAATAGGCTCAAAAACTACTGGAACGATTTCAGAAATTCTTTCGCCCTTAGAAAGCTACATTATCCCTGAGTGACATAGGCTATACTTTTCACCCGAAAAAAATGACGCTTCCTACTATAACTTCAATAATTACAAAAAAATCAGCCATAATCAGCTATTTTCACGAGCGCTGCAAAAACCGTAAGACTTACGTGGATACAATGTATAACGGAAATGTACCTCTTAAATAGTTCTACAAAGTGGTCCGCGATAGCATATATCCATCTCTCAAGATTGACTTGCTATTACCTGTTTATGGTAATCAGATGTTTTCCAAAATTATGCATTATTTAGGAGTGAGTTTTTATGAATTGGGTATTGATCCTCATCCAACCTAATATGTTATTTATTCCCAGTATTTAATTTAGAACGAAATTGCCCTTCACATCATACAATTACAACAAGTAGGTACATCAAAAGATATGGCAGGTTGAAGATGAAACCGCCGCGTGAAACAAATGTCTATACGGGCGACGCTGGGACGGCCTGCTTGTATACAACAAGTCCAAGACTCACCCTGTATAAGTGATCGATTTGAACGCTATTCACAATTCTAAAATATTCGATTCTTCTGTTTTTGCCTCTATAAAGTGGATCTCTATTCTTAGAAATTTAATATTTCATATGCCATACTTTTGAATGGATTAATTCAGCAACTAACAAAGCTAAAATGCTGGTATTATAATATAAGTATATATTATTTCAGGATGTGATAACTGAAAGAAAAAAAATTATAATAAAAAGATCTATAGTTGGAGTTCGACCAAATCACCAAAAAGATCGATCAGGACGAAATGTAGTTTGTCATAATGGACGAAGTTTTACAAGTTCAAGAGAAAGATGGTGGTTCGTTGCTTTGAGCAACTGTAAAAGCCACAAGGTAAGTTTAAAGACTGTTAGGGGATGATTGAGGCAATAATACTGATAAAAACTACTAATATGCGATTAAAAAATTGGCCTCAGATGTAGATTCACATATCTACTCTCTGGAGAGACCAGGGGGGCAAAGAAAAAATTAGAAATTTCAAATTTTGCAATAATGTTTTTCTTTTTTTATAACATTTTATTATTTTAAAGGGCATACACGTAAAATATAAAATTTTGATGACGAATGGACCACCTGGAGATTATTGGCACGAGCATCTTTCTGCAGATGAATTTTGTAAGTTTTTAACTAAATTTAGTATACACCATCCAAAAATAATTGCTAAATGGGGAGTGGGCTATGAACAAAATATGAAAATTCTGTTGGAAGGGGGACGTGTTTTTATGAAGATTTCACTTCACAAACTGCACCCCCCTAGCTTACAACGCTACCCCCTCAAGTTTTTGGAAAGTGTGTCGAGCGACATATCATTTCAAAGGACTTTTCAATCTGAGTATAGTCATGAAAGCTTATTTTGATTTTAGTGAACATGAGAAGAAACATAAATGATTAATTAGAATGCATGGTTGTATTTTCCTTTTATTTCTAGATATCCTGCCAATTTTAACAGCGTTCTCAGTAGCCTATACAGTACTTTTACTTGTTGTCGTTATAAGTGCTGTGGAACTGAAATCTAGACAACTACTTCATACTACATATAGAATTTATTTTATATCTGTTGTTCTACAACTTTTCGGAATCATTTTACAAACTATCGCGTACCTCAAATATGCAATGACTGGTTTGGATGCAATAAGGCTCAAAAGATTTGGTAAGTACCTATAGCTATGTTATATTTGTGAGAGGAATATTTTCAAACTTATTTTTGTTTCTTTTTAGTTGTTATGTTGATTTCCACGTGAAGTGAAGGTGATTATTCTTTATAATTTCATTTTACTATCAATTAGCTGCTTCCTTTTACATTCTTATTTCGTTTTGGTGCAACTTCATCATTTTATAGTTACTTTGAAGATGCCATTCTTTTCACCCATTAAAACACTCTCAAAGCAGAAAATGATTTCTATACGAACATATTTGAGCGAAAATGTATTCTTCTATATGAAAAAAATATTCCAGGTTCTATTTTCATGGGAGGTTCTGAAACCTACTTTCTCTTGTTGCTGCTTTTGTTGGCAAAGGGTTACACTATCACGAGAGGGCGATTACCAGTATCCTGTAGCATCAAACTGACAATTTTCATGTGCACTTATGTGGTCACTTATGTTGCAATATTTATTTATGAATCAGTGGTAAGTGAGGTATATTTTAATTATACTACCCCACATACGAATACTAAAGATGTGGTGATTCATGAAGTTTTCCTCTTCTTTTAGGTTTTCGACCCAGGGGAAGTTTTATATTTATTTGAATCTCCAGCAGGGTATGCTTTGATCATGTTGAGAATTCTAGCATGGTGCATGTTCATTTATTCGACGATATTCACCCTGAAACATTATCCGGAGAAGGTAAAATCAACATCCCCCAAATTTATTCATTATTAATCGATATCTTTCCAGGGAAATTTTTACTACCCCTTCAACATATGTGGGACCTTGTGGTTTGTTGCTGGACCCGCTTTTATTTTAGCAGGCAACACATACATCGACAAATGGGTCAGAGAATCAGTCGTTTGTGCAATGCTACTTTTTATTGCCTTCGGTGGACACCTAAGTTTTTTGGTCAGTCTGGAAATTTGCAATTGGAATTTTAAAAATGTGTATTTCTTGTATGTTTTCAGATTCTGACAATGCCTTCAGTAGCAAATAAAAATTTCCCCTTTCACGTGCGCACCACTCAAATTGGCATCATGGAATTAGATCCTCGAAATGGAGGGACCACAATGGAAAACTTTGTCCACCATCCGTACGAACCAACGATAGCAGAACAAACAATCATCATTCCACTAACACGAAGGACTGAAGAAATTTTTGAAGGCATGCACAATCAACAAACGTACAACAGTGTGAAACGAGTTGAAGAAAATCTAGAAATACCACTTGAAAGAGATAACATGATGGAGAATGTACTCAATTGGAGTGTTGCTAAAAATCCTCCTCCATTAGACTATGCACAGTTTGTTACACGAAAAAGAGAAAGTATAGGTATGATACTGACGAATTTTCATCGTGAGAATTCAATAATTCACTTTCTAGTTTCTGGAAATTCAATGATGTCTAACGGAACCTCCCCAGATCGTAGCAGGAGGAACTCACATACAAATCAATCAGTCTACGCTGGTAGATATGATGACTACATGCAGGACGTACCAATTGAATTGTTCACAATCAGCCGAATGTCACTCAGCACTCATAATTCAACGAATCAAGAAAATACAGGCAAAAATGATCTTAGTGAACATCAGTAGTAAAACACCTTAGGTAATTTATCGATAGAGAAAAATGACCAAGAAATTCAACTTGTATTAGTGAATTTCAATTTTGAAAGTACATTGTGTTTTAACCTTTCGCAAATCAGATTTCTGACCTTGACAAAGAGCATGTAAAAAAGTGATTTTATAATGAATAAAGTTGGTTTTCCTGTTGCAAACCTTTTTTTTTCTAAACCACATTTCATGTAACTGACATCCTTTCTATCCAACAAAACACATTCAATTTTTAACTTTTTATTTCCTTTATTTTAGACGTTTGTCTCTGTTGCACATGCAGAAAATGTTCATATTGTAACTTTGCCCAGATTCCTTTACACATTCTCAATAACCTAATATCAACCACAACAGCACTTAAAGCTTGTTTATATTGAGTATAAATAATTTTTCTAGCCCATTTGAAATGTTTTCTTTGGATTAAACTGAGTGACAGATACAGTTTACACCTTGCTGCCATTTGTGGATCTCCAAGTCTTAAAGCTAATTTAAACTGATTCACCGAAATTTTCGCTGCTGTCTCGGCACATTCTACAAAATAGTCGCCCAGAGCGGAATATGCTCCGCCTAATGTTGAAAACCATGAGAAAACATGATCAAGTTCTGATCGCTCCCTAACCATTTCAGATAAGCGACGATTCCTAAAATAAGTTATTATTGGTACACCCATACAAAACATTGAAATTGAGTTACCAGTTATAATCTATTAAATCTGTTGTTGTAGGTTGCAAGATTATTTCCAAACTATTTCTTCCATTTAAGCATATCCTTTGGTTTTCTAGGAAATTATTTCTGAACGTTTGACTATTCTTCAATTCTTTAATTAGGTAAAAAACAAATAAACCCTCTAGAAGCAGTTTGGGTTGTTTTCTTTGTTGCTCGATTTTTGCAGGGTGAATACCATCCTTCTTTATCACAGATTCTTCGTAGACGTAAAGATCATCTTTAATTAAAATATAGAAAATTTCCATAATCAATATCAGTCGATTCAATGAAATTAATTTAATTATATTCTGATTTCTGAATTGTAATTTCAATTTTCACATTTTGAGTTTGACAGATTTCAGGTTATAATATTTTTGAACTACTTTCCATATCCATTGACAATTACCAAATGCAAATTGTTCGAGGTCGTCCAGTTTTTTTTATTGTTTCCAAATTAAATAATTGCTAATAAATCAATTACATCGAAATAATCTCGTAGGCAGATTTCATGAAAATTTATCTGATTTTTTTTTAAGAAATACCAAATTCGGATAAATAATATTGTTTCTTGATAATTTGAATTTGATATGTATATTTTAACACAAATATTTTCGAGCCTAACCTTTCGAAATTTGAGCTTTTCTTTCTAGCAAAATAAAACTGAAAAAAGAAATAGTTCTGAGATGGTTAATAATCTTCGAACTGTGGCCGTAAAATTTCTCATTAGAAAGTTCGCATCGCGTATCATGTGATTAGTAAATATCTAGTAAACGTAAACTGTGAGCTTAGTGAGTAAGTGGTTTACTCACAATTCATATCGTTGTCTTTGTTGATAACGGTGACATTGCATTAATTTTTATTTCTATTTGAAACTGAGTTAACTAAAATGGAAGTTGGTAAGTTGAGTTAATCTTAAATGATGGCCAATGTTTCTACAAAGCGTATTTCTTTCACAGAATTGAATAAAACCATTCTTGATGGATTCAGAAATAAATTTTCTGATGACAAAACAAACATTTTGGCTTTGAACGTTTGTTCTCGAACTGATCCATTTGATGTTTGTTTATCCCGTAAAGTAATAGAAGAAACAGTTCACGTATTCAAACACAAGGTCAGTAAAAGTTTGTTTTCTGAAATATATGTCAGTGGGTTTTTGCTGCATTTTATGCAAATTAGTGATGATCACCTGCGGCTTTCTTTGTCAGCATTCTAAAAATAATTTATCAGATGTTTCTCTACTGTTGGTATCATTCTAATAATTGTTTATTTATAGACTGAAGATTAGATAGGTATCTACTGAACTGACAATAAGATGAGTAGTTTCAATTAATGCTCTGTTGTAATTGAACAATATTAAATGCAGTGGTAATATTCTTATCCTTAAATAAATATAATCCCGTTTTCAATTGTTATTTTCTATTTAATTTTCTTTGTATCAGTATAAGGTGTTTGTATTTTTCTAGTCTGAGATTTGGAAAAGTAACAGGCATTCAATTCCATTTAAAATGCAGAAGAAATTCATATAACTTCTTGACTAATTCATAGATGTCGCCAATAGTCCACCACAGACTAGTGGTGACATCTATGATTCTGTCAAGGAATTTAGGACATTTTTGGCTTCACTTCGTTGAACTGGGGTGTTCTTCCAGTATATGAGAAATAATGGATAACATGTAAATTTGTAACTAGAGGGAACCGTAAATTGTCACTTGTAAATCTTTCGTTAAAGGAATTATAGCACATAATTCTACCACTGCCAAGAAAATTGACCTTCTTTATTTTATTGCAATAACTTCTCCAGATTGAATGTGAAGGAAAACCAGTTACCAATCAGAAAAACACTGGAAGATGCTGGCTCTTCTCTGCCTTGAACGCGATGCGTATACCTTTTATAAAATCCCAGAACCTAGAAGATTTCGAATTCTCACAAGCCTACCTTTTCTACTGGGACAAAATAGAAAGGGCAAATTACTTCTTGAATGCAATTGTCGAAACTGCCAGGAGAAAAGAACCAGTCGACGGAAGACTTGTATCCTTCCTCTTCGAAGTATGTTTCTTAATGTATTTGATATTCTTTTGTTGACTGTTTGTTTTGTAGAACGCTGTACCTGATGGTGGCCAGTGGGACATGGTCTATAACCTTGTTATCAAGCATGGTCTTATGCCTAAAAAATGTTTCCCCGAAACTTACTGCTCTGAAACTAGCTTAAAAATGAACCGTCTTCTTAGAAGCAAGGTAAATTGAATAATTTTCGAATTTGATGTGTTAATATAATTTATTTTTTCTCAGCTTAGGGAATATGCCAAAGTTTTACGCGACATGGTAGAAAAAGGTGAAAACCCTGATACCATACAGAGCAAGATCATAGAGCAGATGGAGGTTATCTATAGAATTGTTGGAATTTGTTTAGGGGTACCAAACAACCAATTCGTCTGGACTTATTACGATAAGAATAAGCAGTTCCACAAGGTTGGGCCGATAACTGCTGTGGAGTTTTATGAAAAATATGTTAAACCTGTTTTTAACATGGATGATAAGGTAAGTTTCTTCAATCTGTTCTGCGTCCACATTGGACAGATTGCCAAAGGTAGGTACGTTGTTTTCAGTTCTTTGATTACAGGTGTGTCTGGTTGCCGATCCAAGACCGTTCAATGAATACGGAAGAACGTATTGCGTTGAATTCTTGAACAACATGGTTGGAGGAAAACCATGCATCTACAATAACCAGCCAATTCAGCTTTTACTCGACGTTACTGGAAAAAGTATCAAGAGTGGAGAAGCCGTTTGGTTTGGATGTGACGTGTCGAAGAGATTTGCAAACAAGCAAGGGCTGCTCGATTTGAAAGCGTAAGTGTTGATAAAAGGTTCTTAATGTGGATGTGAAATTTGGTTGTTGATTTCAGGCACGACTTTCCCCTTGTTTTTGGCGTTGACTGCCACAACGATCTGTGCAAGGCCGATAGACTGATTTATGGAGAAAGTTCGGTGACTCATGCCATGGTGTTTACCGCTGTAGATATTGATGTGAGTAGTTGCATAAAATACTGTTGTAGAACCTGCTAGAAGTTTGAGACTTGAAAAATCTCAGGTCTCTCATTTTAAATATTTTTTATTTTTGTAAATCACAGTCTTCTCGAAATTTTGTATAAACTTCAAAGTAATTCGCAAACAGCTTATCACCAAAATCTCAATCGGACATGCCGTTTTAAAAATCTTGGTAAAACGAAATTTACTTGATCAGTAACTTCGAAATCCCTTTTGTCAATTCCCGTCCGTAACCGGCGCATTTGGAAACAAAACAAATCCTGAAAAGGAATAAGTCACAACGTGTAGAGATCTTTTGCGTTGTTTTTGGTGGCGCCCCCTATACAATATCGGTAGGTAGCGTGTAGTTGCGGAGTTTTTGGCGAGATGGCGGAACGTATTGTATTGTACCGAAGAGTTCATACCCAAATTGAACAAATATGCAAGGAATTTGTTTCATTTATCGCTTAATATATTGTATGAAATATAGAAATGATATATTTTTATCTCGATAGGGACCTTCCGGGGTCCTCTTTAGAAAATTTTAAACATAATAATGGTTGCTGGGTGGCTGGTTTACCTTTACATATGACTGTGAAGGTTGTCCCACTAGAGAAAGTATATTAATAATGAAATTTAATTAGAATTAAGAATATCTTCAAATTTTTCAATTAAATTTTATATTTTTGAGTTCCTATAATTCACAGGATAGTTGCATAGAATATTCTATGCATCTATTTCACAGGTCACTTATATCTTCATTGTAAATCTTATGGATTATCAGGAAAATATCAGTTTTGAAGATCCCTGACTGATATTTTCTTCATTATCAGTTTATTTCATTGTAAATATTAATAGATAATGAAGAAAATATCAATCAAGGATCTTGGACCGATATTTTCTTCATTATCTATTAACATTTACAATGCAGTAAACTGATATTGAATAAAAATCAGTTTCCTCAGATCCCTGACTGATATTTTCTTCATTATCAGTTTATTTCATTGTAAATATTAATAGATAATGAAGAAAATATCAATCAAGGATCTTGGACCGATATTTTCTTCATTATCTATTAACATTTACAATGCAGTAAACTGATATTGAATAAAATATCAGCTTCCTCAGATCCCTGACTGATATTTTCTTGATTATCAGTTTACTGCATTGTAAATGTTAATAGATAATGAAGAAAATATCAGTTTCTCTAGATACTTGACTGATATTTTCTCCATTATCTATTAACATTTACGGATTTTTTCGCGAATATTTTAAAAATACTTTCTCTATTTCAGTATCGTAATGAGCTCATTACAGTTCTAAAAACAGTGCTGTAATGAATTCATTACAGCATCGTTTTCAGTTACATTTTTCGTTTTGTTGTTGTCAGCAATGACTTCCGATCCTTTGAAATTTCAGCAGACGTCAATTTGGAAACGTCAATTTTCGTATTTCCTAACGTTCACACCAACTGCCAAGATAAAATATGAAAGTCACTAGGACCTATAATTTGAATTTTTTCATTGAATTTCACAAAATTTGAGTGAAATAGAGAAAATATCGTCTAATACTCGTTGCAGAATGCAATTCCAATACTCATTCGCATTCGTATTGGAATAGGAGCCCATTCTGCAACTAGTTTTAGAATATACTATTCTCTATTTCAGTATCGTAATGAGTTCATTACAGTACTAAAAACAGTGCTGTAATGAATTCATAACAGCATCGTTTTCATTTACATTTTTCGTTTTGTGGTTGTCAGCAATGATTTCCGATCCTTTTAAATTTCAGCAGACGTCAACGTGGAAATGCCAATTTTCCTAACATTCACACCAACTGCCAAGATACAATATGAAAGTCACTAGGACCTATAATTTGAATTTTTTCATTGAATTTCACAAAATTTTACTGAGTAGAGAAAAATTACCGTCGTTGCAGAATGCAATTCCAATACTCATGCGTTCGAAAACTCGCTCCTTCGTCTCTCGTTTTCGAATTTCGCATTCGTATTGGAATAGGAGCCCATTCTGTAACTAGTTTTAGAATATACTATTCTGAGCCGTTTTTCGCGACTCTTCTATTAATCGATAGGAAATTTCCTTGCCGATCTTGTGGTAAACAGAGCAATATGAAATTGCATTGAAAAAATTCTCATTAAATTTCATTATTCCTCACCTCCAATTAAGGATACCTTGAATGTGTTCAATTTCAGTTTCAGGAGTTATAAATTGTTGAAATTAATTCTACCAAATTTGGGCATCGAACTAACGAATATATATGTACTTGAAGTTTTCGTATGACTTGAATATAATTGTTGTGTCTTTATTTGATAATTAGGAAGAGGGAAAAATCACTAAGCTTCGTGTTGAGAATTCTTGGGGAGATGATAAAGGAGAGAAAGGTTACTTGCTGATGACCGCCGACTGGTTTATGGAGTACAACTTCGAAGTCGTTGTGGACAAGAAGCATGTCCCTCCAGAAGTTTTGGAGACTGCCAAATTGGAACCAATCATTCTGCCCGCTTGGGATCCAATCGGTACTCTTGCCATGGATTGCCAAAATTAAGATTTTTAATTTTAATAATACGACTGTCTTGATGTACAAGATATTCCTTTTTCCTGTGGAGGATTTTTATGAACTTTTTTTTATGTCTTCTGTATAATCCGGCAGGTTTGGAGAATAAGACACCAATTTTTCATAGGAAATCTGAATGATGGATAGAATTTTCTGATTTTCTCAGTTACGCTGAGTAATTTGTACAGAATTGAGTGTGCAATGTCAATTTTTTACTGTGTAGTAATTTAATATATGATTAAATATTAAGAAATATCTTGTATATCCTAATTATACATTATTTTTTTATAATTATGAACGATGTAATAATTTGGAATTTTTATTTCACTTCCATTTGGAAGCAATAAAGAATTATTAACAGAAAATAGTTTTTAGTTTTTCTTATCAAAAAAGTGTTATGTGGTATTGGTCTGAGAAACTCAGAGGATGAATATAAGTATGTTTGGTAATAATGGAGTAAACCCCAAGGAAATGGCTAAATAAGACTCAAAATAATCGAACTATTTTTTATATATCTCTTATTTTAGAACGTAACATGTATTCATTGAAATACAACAGTAATAATACACATGAACCACAAAAAAATATTCAAATTGGTCTATAATCACAAGTCAGGCATCATATGTCCTTTAATTTTTTTAACACTTCGTTCACTAGCTCTTGTCATAAGATGTTTTCCAAATATAGTAAATTTCATACTGTCTAGGCAAAATTCAAATACAGATGTTTCCTTCAAGATTGCTGGAAAAGATAAAAATTCATAAAGAACAGTTTGACTATCAGAATCTCCTGACAAGATTTCTACAATGAAAGAATCGGTCCTAATATAGAAAGACAGGCAATCAGGAGGCACAAATTGAATAGAACAAGAGGAATGTGCCCTGATAGTCAAGGTTCCTGTTGAAAGCTTTGTTTTGAATAATTTCTCCTCTTTCTATACGGATCCGATGTCCTCATAAGCCTTATCAATCTTCATTCTAAATCAGTTATACTCACTTTTCAGTTGATTAGCAGGAGTGACTAATTGGAAAGTCATCTTAGTTTCTAAAACCAAAATCCCCTTCAATCCAATTTGGGAAGGTACTTTGGATCTTACGATTGTGATTTCGGCACCAATAAGCTCCGATTTAGCTATTACTGTGGAGAAATTCAGCCAATCTGGATCTTGATAGGTAGGTGCTTTCTTGGCAAAATCTAAATTTTGTCGTAAATATTCTTTCCACATTTCGTGTATTCTTGATAGAGATTCGTAATTCCATCCGGTTTTCGGCAGCTTCAGTAAATTGAGATTTTTTCTTTGTTTTCTTGTCAGGAAGTTTCTTTTTACCTTTCGACGTTTGGTTGTATTAACTTGAGAGAATCTGTCCAGAACGAAGGTATAATTGAAGTCTTTCTCCAAGTTTTTCAGGTCTCCCTTAGGCACTGTAGATGTAATGTACTTTTCTATATAGTTTTTGACTATTTTGGTGTGAAAAAGTTCGAAGTCAGGAAAAGAATCTTTTGGCAGAGGTAATTCCATGGTTGCAAATTTTTACTAGACCTAGTTTGTGTTTGATAAATGCAAAATGATTATTGTTGTTGAAGAGACTGGTTCTTATTTTTTTTGAATTTTACAGGTTAGAGGATGTTGTTGCTTTATTTAGGTTAGGCCACAGAACACCAAGATTATTACAGAACCACAAACCTTTTAATCTTCGTTTGGCCATTGTTTAAACAGTGGTTCGGCCAATAGTTTCCATTAGTACAATATGAATATATTTATTAATTAACGAGTCAATAAAAATTGTAAGAATTATTGTTTTAAACTCCATAAATTACAAATATCGAATTAATTCAATTGATCTTGGTGTCGAAGAAGAATAAGACACTGAGAAAATATTATTCTATGAGAAAAGTTTCCACATTTTCGTGTTCCGTCTAGATGTCGCTGTCTGAATCTATCTTTCTCATAATTCTTTTCGTCGTGTTCGGGTCGACGCAACGTTGAATATCTTAAAAATGGCACCTGTAAGTAATTTTTCCTTTATTATCCTCTTTCGAATTGTTTCCCGAAAATATCTTCACAATTCAATTGACCTATTTTCCTATTTTAGAATATTTAATCCTTCCACGAGTTTGGGGAAATGATTCAATGAATATAACCAGATATGTCGAACATAACCTTTCTGCGAAAGATGAATACAAGTTTGGTGAAATGTTTTCCTATCAGAAATCTAAGCAAACAATCTAAACCTACGTCTTCTGAAGTTCTAACTCTTTACCTTCTACAGTGTAAAGAGCCTCCTTGGACTTCATATTTTGTAAAATATAGTAGTGTATCTGATGATCAGTGGGGAAAATCACATTTCAATTGGGCAGTTGGGAATTCTAACTATCATATTTTAAGGACGGGTTGTTATCCTTACATGAAATATCATTGTACTAAAAGACCTGTAGAACACTTAGATGTTGATGATTACTTCTTTAGGTTTATCAAAGTGTTGAATCTTGGTCTCCCATGCCTTGCCTATGGATGTGCTGCAATTTTTCTTATATCACATAAGGAACTTGTTGTAACACCCAAAGGAAATGTATTTATTTATTTTTTGTATAAAGAACATAAAGGATCTACCTACTAAGATTTTTCAGTTGTAGTTTGTGTTTTAAATCAAATCACCGACTGTGTATTCATTGCATTCGTTATTTATAAAGGTGTGAAGACGTGGAGGTTATTTATTGAAGATTAAGCCCCTAAACCTTAATTTCGAAATAACCCTCTTATTTTCGTAGACCTTGTGTTCAACTAGCATGGTTTTGCATTGCAAATGTCTGGTTGAAACACAACTTATATATGTTGTGGATTCCAGGCAATGCAGAAACCAGTTACCGCTGGCAAGGTTCAGCCCAAAAAGAAGCAACAAATCCGCGGTAAAGGACTCAAGAAGAAGAAGGTATCCTTGAAATTCACCATCGACTGCACTCATCCAGTCGAAGACAGCATCTTGGACTTGTCAGACTTCGTAAGTAGTTTTTCCTCTGTTAGGGTGACTAAGGCACATTTCTCGGATTTGCTTAGAGTTGAAGAATATTAAAATTTAATATAGAAGATGATTTATTTCTCTGGTAGTCCCAAATTCACTTGATGTGTAGCAACGAGAGTAATTTTAGGTTAAATTTTCCATTCCTCAAGTAGAAAACTGTAACATAACGGAGAGCTTGCCGATTTAGCGTCAGATGGCAGCACCAGTTCTAGTGTACTTGAGAGTCTGTCCCAGAAATGTATAATGTGTCCGCCAGGCGGTTATTATGACGTTGACGAAGTTAATACGTTGATAACGAGTTTATATTTATCTTGTTAGGGAACCCTGTTCCCGTTTTACTGAATTAAAAAAAACCCCCATGTCTTCTGAACTTTCTGATGATAGTACAGGAGTTTTTTTTAACATACCTGGTGTAACGACTCCTAATTAAAAGTTGTAGATCAAATCGGCACTCTAGATTGTAGATTGAGTCATACCTCCGGAATAATCCGCAATATTTCAATGTCGTGGCGCTGTTATTTGTGACCAAGGATAGATGCATCTATGACCAAGGTTATGTTGTGTCGACAATTTCATAGAAACATGTGCTTTTAGTGGAATAATTTATGGTAGTTAGCTTTCCAAAATTCAACAGCAAACTTTTCATGAACGTACGTTTTTCTTGAATATTCCTCTTCAATTCCAGGAAACTTACCTCAGGAGTAAAATAAAGATCAACAACAAACTTGGTAACTTCAGTTCCAAGAATGGCCAACACTACGTCACCTTGACCAAAGAAAAAGGTACTAAACTGGTGTTAGCTGCTGAGATTCCTTTCTCAAAGAGATATTTGAAATATTTAACAAAGAAATATCTGAAAAAGAACAACCTTAGGGATTGGTTGAGAGTAGTAGCTGAAGGAAAAGACAGTTACGAATTGAGATACTTCCAAATTAATGACCAAGAAGAGAATGAGGAAGAAGATAACGAGTAAAATGTTTTTTAAGATGAATAAAAAGAGTTAAAAACCTAAATTGTTTTTTCATCTTCCTAAGTTCCCTATCCCCAAATATTTCAGTGAATTTCTTATATTCACAGTTTGTTGAGGCTACGAAGCATCATCATTCAGTCTAAATGTCATTTTTCGAATTTTCTCGCGTACATCAGTGGAATTATTTGTAAGAGACGAGACGCCCTACAAATTGTTAGCATCATGCCAACTTCAAATAGTGGTGTTATAAATTTTCTTGGAATTAACGAAACGGAATAAAAAATTGGCAAAAATTTTTGGATATATTTATTTAATATACATTCATGTATTACATTATTATTGTGGTATAACATCTAAAAACATTCGGATATTTCATCTCCATGATGATGTACACACAACAAAGCGTTTTTAACTGGTAGATACAAAGATTACAAATTGCATGGAATGTACCAATGTTACTGTTGTCAAAAATAATGTTCTCATTGGATTTTCTTCTGCTTCTCAAGATCAAATTGATTACCAATCAGGACTAGGTATTCATTTGTCTGAAATGGTCGCTAAGGATACTCAGGAAGACTTTAGCATCTTCATTATACTTGAGACAGGACATTTTTTTTAGATTTTTCTTAATTCCATAAGATTGCGTGCTGGATCTGTAATCTATTCGATCTTGATGTAGCCAACCCACATAATCTTAGTGCTTGATTCCTTTTCTCCTAAACTAAACAGTTTTATTTTGACATCACAGCAACTATTCTAAAGTCAACATTTAAAAACTGAAGTAGATTCGAAAATAGAAAATTAACAAACATGAAATCTCCAACATACATATTGCATAATATGATATAGATTTTTCTTTCTTTAAGGTCTACTATTGCATTCTCTTAAAATAAGCATGTATTCTTTCAAAGGAATTCAATTTTTGTTAATATATATTTTATTCATATAAACGTTATTAAGTACCCATTCTTTTCCTACTTTTACAAAAAATAATAGCTGCAAAATTTTATGTACACTTTTTTAAACTCCTACACTCAAATAAAAAAAGATTGTGCGAGAGAGAGAGAGAAATAGAGAGAATACAAACAAAGACGTCTAAACATCGGGACATTTTAGTGATAATGAAAGTAATAATTTTCATTTATTGGAAGTTTGTGCAAAATCAAAGCCGAAATGTCAAATGGAAGTGATTTTATTACTTTCATTAGTGGACTACTGCACACCTAATGGCAGGTTTACACAAAGGTGATTGCATTTTTCAAGAATTTGATATGATTTTGAAATTTTTATCAAGACATCAATCTTAAAAACGGTTGAAAAAATTAAATAAAAAATTAAGTACAAAATTAATAATACGTATGTTAATGTTAGCTAACAAAATAAAATGAGATTATAGTAAATTAATGAAACTATCATGGAAGCTGAATAAATAGCTGAATATTTTTACACAGTGAAAAGTAATCCCATACAAACTGCTGGAAAATGAAGATATGAAGCTGTAGAACATGGAACCTCGATAGCTAAGCTTTCTGTTGTTATAGGAACATTTTTAATGGTGCAAAGTGCTTTCAAACATCCAAAACTAGTTAGCCTTTTCTCAAGCCATCATTTTTAGATTCGCAGATGCAAGGGATTCTTTTTCCGCAAATTTATAACATCCTTACTTCTAAAATTCGAAAATTTAACAAAATGGCTGCCTCAACAAAAACATAGCAAGAAGCGTTGGTGAAGACAATGGCCGTTCTCAAAGTTTTTTATCAAACATTTTCGAGAATTTTGAAACTAAATGCTTAGTCGCAACATTCTTGAAAAATGGGCGTATTCGATGAAGAAATTTGAGATATCCTATCTAACAGTGTTGAAAAGGGTACACTAAGTGTATATTAATCTAAAATTCAATATATGGACGATCGTTTGATATTTTCAGTAACCATATTTAGTACCCATGATTCATGAAAGGAATAATAGATAATGGTCAACAAATTTTAGGAATTTTACCCATGATGATATTAGCAGAATGTGCTTCAATTCACCTACATTCGGAAAAAATCGCGAAAAATAATGAAAACGTCGTATTCTTTAAATGAACATTTGAGGAGGGATGGCACAATTTTGTTCGTTTTCTTAGTTCATATAAATGTCTTTTTTGATCCAGATTTTTTTTATTGAGTCGGTCAGTTTCAATTCAGATCTGAAACTGTTACATTCAAGAGGAGTACTATCTTTACGAACTTTCCAAATACACTTAAATGCCATTATTCAATGAGAAAAGTTAGTGGAAAATTTTCCTAGTCTGATAAAGGAATGATTTACACAATAGGTTCCTCCATACCGCAGTTTCGCTCTATGCTAAAGTAACTTTAAACATCTTAGATGTAGATATTCCTAAAATTTCAACCGAATTCAACTGAACCTTTGAATGACCGACTTTCAAAGCCTACCTTTATACCTTACATCGTAGTGTGATCCCATTCTAATTGGCTTACGTTCTGGTAGTCGTGCTTGCGGCTGCGCACTGGGGGTTCGTCCTCGTCCTCAGATGAGTCGGGGATCCTACAGGAACCCTCCATGTTATCATCGTCTGAGGATGATTCGGAATCAGATTGGTCAGAGTCGCTGAATTCGGCAGTATTGCCTTCTAGTTTTCTTTCGGCATTCTAGAAAAAAAAAGACACGTAAAGGTAATTTCTGGTAGGTCTTCACTCCGACTTTGGAAGCCCTTATCGTTCCGTTTTACTTCATCTACATACATATCAATAATTTCTTCCAGAAAAAGATAGAATTACCATCTATAATAGAAAGACCAAGAGAAAGCTGCGCAAAATGGTCTGGAGATGGCGTTCGAAGATTCACAACTGTCATAAAGACCGCTGTAGTAGGCATATTTGTGTTCTGTGTAGTAGGTAAAGTACCAATCTCTATGTTTGTAACACAGGTTGATTTGTTTTGTCTTGAGTTTCTTAACGTTCTGTGGGAGTACTTGTTTACATTTCGGAAAAAATTAAGTGGCAATAGTGAAATTAAGAAAGATCCGTCAAGCTTAATGTGAACAAAAACTACATGGCCAGTGTGTGAGGTGAGTGGCCCGTTTTCCAATCACACTTGAAGTTTCCATTTCGACCATTTCACATAAGACGCATTATGTGGAAGAAAGTGAAGAGGTGTTTACTTCAGCCCTTTATGTCCATTCTGAACCATCATTGGGAAATTTACGTTTCAGCCTTAGTTATAGAACGAACGTGAAAAATCCGAATTCGAGTAGGCTGGCGAGTTTTGAAAGTAGGGCTCATCTTGTACCATGTCTGGTACTATCACCACTGCTTCTTCTATCTACAACTTCCACTACGTTTTTATAACAAATTCATGAAATCATAATATATGATACAAGCTAAGCATTAGTTTCAAAATTCATCAACCTTCCCGACATAGAATCTTTCTGAACGCATTTAAGATGCATAGAAACATCCACACGGATTCACCTGTGGATTGCTTATTGTAAATCTGTGGTTTGTTGGACGTTTGATCACAGATTTGATTTGTCTGTGTTTTGTTATTCGTTTCGTGATGTTCTGTGCGCGTGTCTAACTTAACATTTTCATTCCATCGTATTTCCTAAATTGTGAATATCGTGAATTAAATGTGGCGGTTATTCAAGTTGAAATGAAATGCTGAAAGTTCACAGGAGCTGAGTGCGCAAAATTAGTGGTTCAAAAGGTGAGTGAATAACCTGGTTTTCAAGTTAAAAAACTTGAATTTGAAGTTTTCGCATAGAATACGGATTCTATGCATCTATGGTACGTTGTAATATAAGTCAGAGAGTAAGATGTGAACTACTTTCTCGGATACCTATGAAATAGCAGAAGAATTTAGTGAAAGCAGTAGAACAATGACCTTTCTGAACCATCACTGAGGAGTAAAAGTTTTAATCATAGAATTATTAATATAGAATTTGAGCGTAGTGGCCAATAATTATACAAAAGTGTAGACCTGAATCCAGAGTTAGTTGTGGCTATACGCATGCGTCGGGTGAAGAGAAGGGACCTGTCATTATGTATCCATGGATACCTTATGGAATTTTCTCCAGGCCCTTGGCATAGCTTTCACTTTTAATTTCAAGAATCAAATTATAGAACATAGAATTATGTGGTTTTAACCCAATGTCAAATATCTAAAAATACTGAAATTCGACCTACCTCCATCGGATTCACGGTGATGGTCAGAGCAGAATCGTCCCAAGTCATCTCGGAATCCTGTTCTTCGGCCGTTGTCTTGTGATGAGCGGCCCGTATTCTCACGACTCCCAATATGATCATGAAGAGTAAGAATCCGATGCATACGACCACGATTATGGTGACCGCGTGAGATCCTCCAGTCGCTACCATGCTCATGTGGTCGGAAGGAATGTATTCCCTGGACACCACAGCTGCTGGTCTCATGAGGACCGAGTGTTGGTTGATGGTTGCGTGAGCTGGTAGTGGATCTTTTGGTTGAGGGTGTATGACGGTCAACTGGAAAAAGAAATTGGTCAGAAACAGTGGCGGCTCCTGACAGTTTCAGGTGGTGAGGCACATCAGAAAAAAAGATCCCTTGCCGTGGCGTTGCCGAGAAGAAGGCTGTTGCAAAACTGATGATTAGAATAATTCTTTATCGCTAGCATACTCAAGGTCATTTATTTCTAGGGATGAAGAATTATCTCACTCGAAAACTCAACATTTTAAAGGGTGTGCATAAAAAGTGTTTTGAAGACATTTGAAAAAATGAGCATCCTGTTGAAATTCTTCAAATTTTGGACCTTGTTAAGAATATCCTGTAAAAGAAAATCGCTTTCCATCATATCATCAGATTTGAAACACCCATTAATCGGAAAATTGAGAATGTTGAAGTTTATATCACTATGATAATGAAGTAAAATCTTCCACTTTTCCATAATTTTTTCGTAATATGTGAACGCAACTTTGATGCGCATCCAAGTTAGTGCTTGTAAAAAGTTTTTGTGTTTTCCGTGCATAGACTCCAGGTCCGAAAGGATCGTTGGTTCCGTGCTCCAGTGACCTACGAACTTTTTAGTGAAGTAGTGGAGAGCCTATTACGAATTAAAACATGAGTGAAAATCCGGATAATGATGGATGATCCTTCATGGAAACGGACGATAGATACTCGTTTTATTGCTAAAATAATGAAGGAAAATTACGATATAAATACGTATGGATGCGGATAATAAAAAAAATTGAAATGATTGAATAAATAATTAATAAAATATGATGTTTTAACGTGTAATTTTGGACTGCGTCTTAGGATAAGACGCCACTGGTCAAAAAGGTACCTAGATGCTCGATTAAGGTTCAACTTACAGTTTGTACGTATTCATTGGAAGTGAAGCGTCCATTCAGTTCGGAACAAGACAGCTTGAAGACTCTGTTCAGATAGTAAGCGGGCTTCTTGTTGGTATACACGATCAATCTGAGAACCTGCTCGTAGTTGAACACCATGTCTGATCCTGTGATGACCACTCCGTCCTTGGATATACGAGCTGCCATTCCTGTATAAATTTGAAAAAATTAAGAGATCAAGAATGTAGAAATACACCAAATTAGGTAGGAGCTTGTTAACCGATTTCAACGCACCTAATCTCTTCAGCATCTCCTCGGGAACCCCTAAGTTCTCGTGATCCGGGTTCAAGTTGGGGTAGATGGAAAGGGAGCATTTATCCAGTTTGAGTTCGCCGGTGATGTGGATGTCGGCCAAGACCTTGACTCCCATCCTGAAATCTTCGTATTTTCTCGCCATGTTTCCGGTACCGTTCAAGTGGATGCTGGGGGTTTGAGGCTTCAGGACCATTACGTAGGTTTGGGCGTCTGGTACCTGTGGAGGGATCAGAGTACTGAACTCCTATGTCTTCGACTCAAAGTTGATATGGGAGTATTCGAAGGAAACTTGATGAAGTAAGCAAGAACAGCAAGGTTTTTTAGTATGGGTTCCTAGCCACTCAGGAATCAAAGGAAACACGAAGAGGCCAATATGCTTGCCAGAGAGGGCATACGAACGCCATTCACTGACCCAGAACCTTTCTATGGTATGGGCAAATGCCCCAAAAAGAGAGTGACTTTGGAACAGGAAGAAATCTTCTTCAGGATTTTGGAACTTTAAGAACTGAGAATCATCAGTAAGAGTAATATACGCCTTCTAACTGGCTTCCTCACAGAACATTCTCGCCTTAGGAAGAATATAAAAAAACACCTGATATAAGTCATTGGACACACTCACCCTCACAGTTTTTCCGTTATCGCAAGCAACAGTTGTCGTTAGCCTTATATTCCTACGTCCAGCTGTAGGGAACTCCCTGGTGTTGACATAACCCACTTTGCGTACCAAAGTTTCCAAGTTGGTCCTGTTGTCACCCTCAACGGTTACTTCAGTGAGATCTGAGTTTGTCAAGAGCTCCATGCCTGGTTGAAGCAGTTCCATTGCTGGTACCTACAGGGTGGAGGAATTTGATGAAGAGGTGTTGTGGAATTTTAGGTTGGGATATTCTTACCTGTAGACTTTCTTTGCACTGATGCAGACAACTTAGTACTTCTGGTTTTTCGGTTTCTCCTACTAAAACGCTCAGTCCAGCTAGGTATCCTTTCAGATGATGCTTCATCTTATTGTCTGAGCCCTTAGAAGATAGAAGACAGAAGAAATGTAATAAAGTCACTATTATATTTGTTGGATTAAAAATCGGACCAATGAATATTGCACATATACTGACTGACAAAGAAACTGCAGCACACAAGGAGAGCTGTTTGAATTTTAATTTTTTTTCAGGTGAAACATAGATAGTACAGCAAGGAGTATATGATTAAAATTTGAAAAAAAAAAACGAAGGATTCACAATTTTTTTTAATAAATTTGTAAATAATGTATTTGTCCACCGCGATTATCTGTACACTTCCCAACACGTCTCAGCATTGATGCAAGAAGATGGTCTATTTCTTCTTGAGGGATACTATCTCAAGCTACCTGTACTTCATGTCTCAGAGCCGCCAAAGTCCGTTAGAGCTAGGGTAAATTTCCATGTCTTCTACCCATGATGTCCCAAACATGCTCTATGGGCGAAAGATCGAGGGATCTGGGTGGCCATGGCGAAAGATTCACATGGGTCGCTTCAAAAAAGTTTAAACTAACTCTGGCAATATGAGGTCGAGCATTATCTTGCTGAAATATTGGGTTCTCGAGCCAGCTAAGGTAAGGGAGAGCATATGGCTCCACTATTTCTTGAAGGTAACGCAGGGTTGTCATGTTACCTCGAATAGAGACTGAACGTGACCTACTTGCATGTGCAATAGCACCTCATACCATAACGCCTACTGTCCGGTGTACATGACGCTCAACATCAAACTGAGGTTCACGTCTTTCTCCCCGACGTCGTCTAAGCCTTCTTCGGCCATCATGTGCACCCAAGGAAAATCGAGATTCATCAGAAAAAACGACCTGATGCCATTCCACATTCCAATGTTGACGTTCTCTGCATCACTGTAATCGTTGCCGGCGATGCTCAACCGTCAGAGGTAACACAAGATGGGGCCGATAATGCTGCAGTCCAAAAAACCTTATCCGGCGGTAAACCGTTCGGACAGTTACAGGATGGCCTTGTTCTCCCAACCACTCATCAGCCAAAGATCGAGTTGTCGCAAATCGGTCTTTAATGGCCATAAGTCTTAGACGTCTATCTTGAACTTTATTTGTACCCCTTCGACGTCCGGTGCCTACTCTTCTTCGATTTTGGGCATTATCAAACCACGCTTGACAACGTCTCATAATAGTAGTTGGATTTCTATTCGTAAGGTTAGCAATTTCTGGAAATGACAACCCCGGCTCCCGTAGACCAATAATTCGACAACTTTCAAATTCACTTAACTGGCGATAAATTCCGCGTACACGTGCTCTAGGCATTTCAACAACAACTAAACCATCGACTTTGGATCTCCTCGAACAGCTGGTTTGTTGTAAAATATGAAAAATTTGCAAAAAATGACTACAATATTTAAGTAACAAAAAATGTTTACGGGTAATTCTCATGAAATTCCGAAATTATTCAGGAATGAATTCTTAAAAAAATTTTCAATAAATTTGAATTTTTTTTGTGGCAGTTTTGTAATACATATGATACTAGATTTCACTCATATAGTGGTCCCCAGATTTAAGTCATTTAAATTATCAGGAGTAGATTACTTTTTTTCTCGGCGTTTCTTATCGTACTCTTTCTTTTTTAATTTTGCCTCTGTATCGGAGAATTTCTTTTTTCTTGCCGTTATTTGCTCCTTAAACGAGAAAAAACGATAAACTCACGTACCACATGACAAAAGAAATAAAAATCTGAGTTATCTAAGTTATCTTAGTTTAAAAGTCATTCCCTCACCGTCATTCCCTCACTTCAGTTTGAAATGAGGGAATGACGGTGAGGGAATGACGAAATAACAGGAAAACTAAGATAACATAGATACATAGGCCTGACCTTATGAAAACATTTTGAACTATGAACACTACCCCCAAAACGCATCCAAATATAATGTATCTTTAACTCATACTCACCTTATTTTTTGATGTCTAATGGGGGAATGATGTGAGGAAAAGTAATATAGCAATAATTGTAACTGAATACACTATTGCACGAAACCGAGTGGAAGTTTAATCAGAATCACCATAGTAACATAATTCGCGCATTGACTGGCTAGAAAAAAAACTCAGGCTACTTTCATAGAATTCGCTCAATATGACCATAGATCGAATATTTGTAACAAGGTGAGGGAATGATTTTATTCAAAGGGACATACATTGAAATCCCATAGTTATTCAATAAGTATATGTCGTGGCTTGAATTGTTGTTTAAATATAACGAAAATTACCATTACAATATTTGACTAAAATTTGATTCACAAAAAATTACTGAATAGGATGAAAATATTGAGTTTCAGCAGGAAACTGGGATAGTGCGACAACGTGAGGGAATGATTTTTATGATATAAAATTTGTAATAACTTTTTAATTGCATTTAATGATATCTTGTTTTTCGGGGTGATGGAAGAAAAGGTACCTAGCGTCAAAATAAAAACCTAACATCGATAATAATTACATGGGTATCTGTATCAATAGCGGTGGACTTAAATTTTGGAATTCGATGAGAATTACCCTTATATGAAAAAATCTTCACAATTTTCTCCTTGCTATACTATCTATGTTCTACAAAAAAAAATAAATTTAAACAGGTCTTTCTGGATGTTGCAGTCTTTTTGTCAGTTAGTGTAAGTTTGTTATTGATTAAGTTTCATCTTTATTTTATGATTAAGTTTTTGATCGATTTGGATCTTTTTTTAAACAACTGAAGATACGTACTTGCCAGCATGCACCAACGGTAAGGGTGGTGTTGATTCCTTTGGTAGGGTGTAAAGGCCAGTCGTCAATGACTTCCGGATTCTTCTTTTCAGTGTGGAACAGTTGACCGTCGATGTAGAGTTCTACATCAGGGAATCGTACATTGATAGCGTAGTGATGCCACTGATCATCACAGATCTACAGAATGAAAAAAATTAGTACCGTATTGGCGAGACGTTTTTTCTTTATCTACCTGTGAAATCTTCCATCTCCATTCTGCCGGTCTGAATATGTTCAGGTCGCCTTCGGAGAAATCTCTTCTTAAGAGCAAGATCAATCGGCAGTTTCTTACAAAGAGAGCATAGTGGTGTCTGTTCATTTCTGCGAAGAAGAAACAACCAATGAAGATGTGGACGCTTCCAAAGGTAAGGAGGAATGTGGACAGTTGACAAGTTATCAGGAATGAATGGAAAAAAAGGGGGCAAGAATAGAACCTTGCGGTACTCCAATATTAATGTGAGTTGTTGACGGCATTTGGTGCCAGTTCTGGGGATCCATTCATATACAGGGTGAGTCTTTGACTTGTACATATATTTTAACTGTAGATTCCTCTCATCAAACGAAACACTTTTTTCCTATACCATTTTTCAGAATTCGGTTTGGTTTGGGAGATACAGGGTGTCGAAAATCCATGAAAAAAACACTTTTCTGTTTATATCTTCGGAACCGTTATTTCGAATGAACTGAATTTTGGTTGATTGTTTACTCTATTCATGGTGTATATTCCTCAATTGAAACTTATTTCATATTTCTACTGGTAAAAAAGTTACAGTATAGTCGACTTATAAATTCACGCAAAAATACTGATGATATGAAAGCACTTGAAAAAGATGAACGGTTCACGTTTTCGAAAGAATTAATTATTTTAGAAAACAAAAGTATTCTTATATTTTTTCAATAAAACGCGTCGTTCTCAAGTTATTCCTAAATGTATAAGATTGAATTAGAGGAAAAAATCATGAATTTCGAGAATAATCTGAGTGCTGTCCTGAGTTAAATCTCATCGAATATGATTTTTCTCTGGCCTCTCAACAAGTTACCAACGTTGTCAGAATGTTTTTCAACTTTGTCAAGACTAAAATCTCTATGATGAAAAAAGTTGGATGTAGAGATATGTGATAATAAAATTCCACATTCGTGGGACATAAAATTATTCATTTTATACCTATGCAGTTTCTATTTGAAATTCATTGTTACCAGTTCTTCAGCAAAATATCTATCGAAACAATATAACTCGACACCAGAACGACACTAATATTATATCAATTCACTGAAAGTCATTTACATAATCATTACCTGTTTGCTTCATTCTCTGTAAATAAATAAAGCGTGAAATTTGATTATGCCGTGCTAACGTTTTAGGTTGGACTGGTTGGAGCACAGAGCATCGCGGGTACATCTACGGCCTTCTGAAAGGAAGAGTGGCCTACTCTTCCCTTCAGAGGGCCGTGGATGGCAACTGGAATTAGGAACGTAGCGCTATATTGGCGAGAATCAGAACTACTCTTTCGGCATTTTCAAAGAGCAACGCCTAGACGCCTTTAGCGATTGTGATAGTTCATCCGCTAACGATAGGTGACGTACTGCTTTCTTGAGTTCGCATTGTTTGAAGAGAAAATCGGCAATCTGGCATCGTCTTCTCTATAGTTCTGTGCTATATCACAGAGAATGTGGTAAGCTTATGTCATTGACCCTGAATCATATGACTTTGGTTAATGGAGTTAGGATAGGTTAGTGAAAAACCATTTTTTATGCGATCGTTTTAGAATATCGAGGAAAATATGAACAAATTATTGGTGTTTACAAACTAATCTTCAGGAAAATCGAAGGAGGAACTTATTTTGGTGGGAGAAATATAGCTTTTCAATTGCCGAAATGATCGGACAGAACTGAGTGTTTTGTTAGGAAATATCGTGTTTGTAACATTCTTATTCAAATAAGGTCAGTGCTTGAGTGTTTTCTAATTTTATCAACCAGAACATCTAATAATCACCTCAATTTCAATCGAAAAGTATGAACTTTGAGGTGTTTGCAGAGAATTGATCCAGGCACGCATTAAGCTCAACTTTTTTTTCAAATGGCTATATCTCTTTAACAGAGCCGAATTCGGAAAAATGAAAAATTAAAAAAAGGTTTCCTTTAGCATCAAGAATCTACAGTTAAAATATATGTACAAGTCAAAGACTCACCCTGTATTGAGACCTCCTATAAAGCGAGGAGGAATGTAGCGATAATATTGTGGCTGGTTGAGAAGTTATCAAGTATACTTTCAAAAAATTGGGGACAAGAATGGAACCTTGCGGTACCCCAATATCATCGAGAGTTGGTGGCGGCAATAGGCGTCAGTTCTTGGGACCTTCTATACTTACTGTGGTCGTCAGCAGCGCACAGGATATGCTCCTTGATATGTTTGTCTTGATTGGGATGCTGGGCGTGTCGCATCCAAGTGGCGAAGGTGAAAGTGGGCGGCAGGTTGTGGTCCAAGACGTGGTTCGGGATGGAGACGGCGGTCGAACTGCCGTCGAACTCGAACATTTGGTCGGATTCGTGGCCCTCGTCGGAGATGAGGGGTTTGGTCCATTCGGCTCCCACGCCAGGGCTGGGAAGTAGGTCGATGGCGGATGGTGAGGCTCCGCATAGTTTGCGCTGCGACTGCACGCTGTATGTGTCTCGATCGCAGCCTTTTCCGATATGTCTGCGGAAATTATGGGGAATCAAGTGTTGAAACTAGCAAATTCGCAAATTTTATTCCTAAGTTTAAGGTGAAGTGCCAAACTATTGTTACAAGTGCGGCCCTGTGCATTTGGCGCTCCCGTGATCTCGAATTTTCTGGAAGCTTGTGGAATGTACTCTCTCGACCCTCCCACACGATAGAGCGCCCGCGTGCGATTGTTCTTACATTCCGGAGTTTTCCATTTCTAGACGCATCCAGGCTCTACGAGTAGGCAATCGGCGCGACATATATTATTATTATTATTATTATTATTTATTAGGGATAAGAGTCAAGATAAATATCTATAGGACTCAGTACATATATAAACGAATAACAGATACAGCCCAAACTTAATCTATTTAACTAAACTGAAATAAAATGGTCCAAATTGTTCTTAAACGAATTTACACTAGCACTATTCACCACCAACGGGGGGAGCTGATTCCAGACACGAAACACCCGATTCGGTAGAAAATTCTGTCTCGCTGCGCAGTGAAAATTTTCGCGATATAGCTTGAACTGGTGACCTCGCAGACGCTGATCGGAACTGAGCTGATACAGACTTGTTAGGTCAACACCAAACAGCCCCCTCAAGGCTCTGTATGTTGTTATGAGGTCACCACGCATTCGACGATCCTCAAAACGGGGCAAATCCATCATCCGAAGCCGATCCTCATAACTGGGACGATCAGCAGCAAAAGCCATTCTTGTGACCCTCCTCTGGACTTTCTCCAAGGCAGCTCTATCACCAGCCAGTCTCGCATCCCAGACAGGTCCGGCATACTCCAATATAGGTCGCACATACGTCGTGTACAAGGAGCGGCATGTACTGATGGAACACATTGGCGGAGGGGGATTATTATCACTGAGAGCCAAGTAACGAGTGGAAATAAATATTAGTGCAAATAAATCAGTGGAAATGAATTGTACAAACTTTTGCTAGTTTAGTTCTTTGGTTGGTTAGTAGTGTAATAATTAGTGTAAATAAATATCTAGTTCATTTGTCCCGGACGTTATATTTAAGAAAACGTTACACTATCATTATTATTATTTTAACTGGGGACGTTATGGCTCGTTTAGCATACCGGGTACTGGGACCACAACATTGAGAGTGTTGTCTGAGCCAAGCGTGCGCAGAGCCTTTCTGCATTCGTATACCAAGTTCGAGGTTACTTTTATTTCAGAGTGGGATTTCAGTGTACCCTGACTGTCGCAACATCTATATATATATATATATATATATATAAAAGAAAGATGTTGGTTACACCATTTATAACTAGAGTTCGGATGGACTGTTTGTTATGAAACTTCATTAATGGAATCGTCTTCGGTCTGGTTATTATAAAATACAATAAAACTTCGAAAAAATTGATGAAAGTTTTACTTATGCAGGAAATGCTTTTCCTTCTTTTGAATAAGGCTACTGGGTGTCGCTACCGTTGATGCGTAGTCGTACAGTGAATAGACAAGTCACTGTAGTCGTAGGTTGATATTACCGCTGTTAGATGGCGATATGTGATTCGCATAGAACTCATGGTAACATGGAAGTCTATTGCCAGATGAAAAAGCGGGTAAACTTATCTCAAGTTGGTGGAACAGTGAATTTTTACAGAAAGATCAAGTACTTATCAGATTTTGACGATCAGTTTCAAACGTGAGTTGGCCATCTTCATTTTTTTTCTTTATTTTTGAAATGCTTTCGAATTTCTGTTTGGGTAATAGATATATTTGCGGAAATAACTGAATCCAAAATTGCCCATAATTAGTAATTGACATATTATATTCGTGTTTCTGTTCGCACAGAGACAGTATTGTAAGCGTCAATAATTTTGAAACGTTTGCTCATCGGGCTCTCACTTATGATATACAATAATGTTTCATGGGTTGCCTAATCTGATCTGGTCGAATGACCATCAATAAATTTGAATGTGAGTTCAACATAATTCAGTGTTGATAATTTTGCCGTGTCGATCGTAGGTACTATCGACATTTTAACATCTCGATTTGTCTTCTAACGAGCTTGATATCGTCAACTAAATTGAACAAATTGAAGAGAGATTGACAGCTCATATCCATGGAATAATGAGAATCGCGCTGCGCTACCAACTGAGATGTTTACCCATTATTTTAAGCTTAGCAGCATAGCTAAGATGTCTAAAATAATGGTGTGACCACTGATTCGATTTTGAGAATATAAGAAAAGTTTTGTTTTTGCCACTTCAGGTTGGGCTATTAACAAATGACTGATTTTTTAATTCTGGTCGACGGGCTGTGTTAATAGTCGATAGTTCATTAAAGGAATACTTTTTGTTCATATTCTTGACATTTTGATTCATATAAGAGGAAAGGTACCTATAATATGGATTATACTCCTGCTATTCACAGTCACATGAGGTACTGCAAAAAGAGAACTGTACAACAATTAAAAACAAAAAGTTATATGTTCAAGTTCAACAATTAGTTACCGCTTTTATAAAGAGAATTCTTTTTATGTGAATTACAAAATTATTAAAATTTTGTATATTTTGAACTTTAATTTTGCCTAATTTTTTCCTGCTTGAAAAAAAGCAATGGTAAGTTTATACAACTTTTAAGTATAATTCAGGCGGTACAAAGTTCGCCGGGCCAGCTAGTTATGTATATGTGTTTCCCCAAGAATCCTCTGTGGATACTCTCCACCGCACATACGAGGACAGCATATAGCTCTGCTTGTGCTATTGAGCAGTCTTTTCCTGGAAGAATGGACCACTTTGTTCTTGGTCCAACAATCCCAGCACCGGCACCGGTGTTGCAAACCGAGCCGTCGGTGATTGTCATTCTCTGGAAACAAGGTTAACTCGAAGTTACACCCTCGTTCCCTATAGATTCATGACACATTTTACGAGCTATGAAGAAACTGTTAAATGCTGTTACTGATTAAACGACAGGAAGGTTTATTTCGCAGCACAGCGTGCCTTCCAGAGAACTAAAATCAATTTGAAAAGCAATTACTCCGTTGAACACTCATTTAATTCCTTGTTCATCAGAGTTTCATCTAGTTCCTGCAGCAGATTCCTTATTTGGGAGAACCGATTTTTGATATTGCTCAAGAGTGATGGAATATTGAAAAAACTTTTCACGGATCAATAAAGGATCGAAAGGTAGATCTCTCTTTCGAATTTCAACAAAATTGCATGCATTGTGTTAAAAAAATGCCTGATATACGTTCCGACGGCGACAGAACTATCAATCAGATTTTGTCATTTTCCTACAAAACTAAATCACAAAAAGATGAGCTACTTTGTTTTTTGTTGGAAACATTTTTTGGATTGTTGTTTCGCCAAGTTGATATCAATCGTCGTGTGCGGCAAGCCTAGTCATGGACCACCCTGTATATTCATCTCATTATTGAGTAGACGAGTATTTGTTTACCTTGTAGCCAGATCAACTCTCGTCATCAGTTCCCTGATGTTGCATGGAACATCGCAAAGTTCCAGGGATGCCGACGGGAAAAGTTCCTGTTTGCCTGTTGTGGGAGCGTAATCGACCCTCTCTGGCAGCCCTCTCCATCCAAGTCTGCACACTTTGTTTACTTTGATGGTTACCATAACAGGCAAACTCTGCCTCATACCTGGAAAAGTGTTTTTATGAAGAGTTTCAATTAAGAAGATAAATATAGGTGTATGATTGGATACATTTCAAATTCTGCACTTGTAATCAAAGGGTATATACTGGACCTTTTGGTTTGGACAGAGATTTCCAGATGCTACAAGAACCTGGCACTTTCTAGATTTCAATAAAACCACAAAATTCGAGTCAAAAAAAAGCGATAATATAACTAAGTTCTCTTTGTTGTTCTTCAAATTGTAATAAATCGTTGTATGTATTTGTGTAATGAACAGTGGCGGATCCAGCTCTCGAGAAAGGGGGGGGTCACGGTCAGGATCAGCATCCCCAAATTAAAATTCTGATGAGGTCTAACACAAACAAGAAGTTTATTTGATTTATTACAAAAACAAAAACTTAATGAGAATAATAACAAAGGCATATAACTAAATAGCAAAGGGAATTTTTCTATTTCTCCTTCTTGCGAAACGAGTGATGACTTCCTCTACACTACATCAACAGATATGTCATTATGGATATGAAGAAGTGCTAGTCCAATAAGTCGTTTTTCTGCCATCGAAGCTCTTAACCATGTTTTGAGCCTTCTCAGAGTGGAAAATTACCTCTCTGCCGTTGCCACACTAACTGGTAGTGTTGCGACTGTTGCGAGTACATATACTGAGAAATTTTCTCATATTTGGATACATATACATGTCAGGATCACAGTTTTCTAGGAGATTATATATCGTCTGTGGAATCTTCTTCTCTCGTTGCCATTTCATCTTCCATACGCGATATTCATTCGTAACGATTGAAACAGGAGGATTGTCTAATAGAAGTTTGTAGAAGTTGGTAAATCTACCAACTCATTAACTACAGGGTGCGGCACGGAGGATGGATGGTTTTAAAAAAATAATAAAAGCGTTAATTTTTACTCAAAAACACATTTATTGACGGAATCAGATTCTCAAGGAAATAGCATTTGAGACAGTCAAGTGTGGAAAATCACATCAGGCATGTGGTGGCCGAAATCGGTGATGCAGTGCTGGAGGCGCTCTTGGAAGTTCGCGTAGACTCTCGTAGACGTCGAAATGATCAACAACTTCTTTATCCCCGAATTACGACGGCAACGTGTTCCAATTCGACGTGTGTGGTTCCAACAGGATGGGGCGACCGCCCACACAGCCAGAGCATCAATGGACGTTATTCGCCCTCTCTTCCCTGGTCGCCCTATTTCCAGGTTTGGCGATGTTCATTGGCCTCCCCGGTCCCCAGATTTATCCATATGCGATTTTTTCTTATGGGGACACCTCAAGGCTAGAGTATACGAGACCAAGCCCCGAACTCTGGACGAATTGAAAAGGGCTATTCGCGTGGAAGTTGCCCAAGTTGAGAGAGCGATGTTGGAGAGAGTCTACGCGAACTTCCAAGAGCGCCTCCAGCGGCTCCAGCACTGCATCACCGATTTCGGCCACCACATGCCTGATGTGATTTTCCACACTTGACTGTCTCAAATGCTATTTCCTTGAGAATCTGATTCCGTCAATAAATGTGTTTTGAGTAAAAATTAACGCTTTTATTATTTTTTTAAAACCATCCATCCTCCGTGCCGCACCCTGTATTTCAATATATTCATTTTCATTTTTTGAATAAACGACTTTAGGTATAAAAACTCCTAATTTGAATAAATTCATTACTTCAGATGACAGTCGATCCTCTCAAGGGCGTAGCCAGGATTTATAACAGGGGGGGTCAAATTTATAATAGGGGGGGCAAACCATGGTCATCCTCCTTGGTCCTTCAAAATGTAAAATTTTAGTATAAAAAGAATAGGCAAATTCAATTTATTTTTTCTTACAGGGGGGGGGGGGCAGCTGCCCCCCTGCCCCTATGGATCCTCTAGGTCGTTTATTATTGAATCCAGAAGAGGAATGTACACAGACCTGCGGAAAATACTCTTCTGCAGACTGGGCAGGCTGATTATTGGCTCGGTGTATTTGTATTTTGACTATTCTAGGGCATTTAATAGTCACATCTAGCTGCTCAGCTACTTCCTTTGCCTCTTCAAAAAGCTGTCGAAAAACTACGCCCGCTTTTTCTTTTCGTAACACACTCATCGTATTGTTTATGGCATCCGTAGCTCTTTTCGAATCAATTGAGCTGGTTTGTAATATTCTACTTAAAGAAATTGACAGATTATTCTCCCAAAATTTAGATTTTTTTCATTATTGGAACTAATTACCCTCCAATATTCACTTAAATATGATTCTATTCTATCTTTTCATCAAACACAAGATTTGAGGGTTGGTCCAGGGGGGGGGTCATGACCCCCATGACCCCCCCCCTGGATCCGCGCTTGGTAATGAACCATTTGTATCTCTCTTTATTGAATTATCTATTTTCAATGATCATTTCGTTTAATCTCGTAATGCAACATTGAGAAGGGAACAGATGTCGTTTCAAGTAGAAAAGTTATGATCTTGGAAAATTGGTCGGTCCTGTCAATTTTGTTCAAGAAGTGGACATTTTTCACATGAAAAATCATCTAGAACTAACAAATGCTCAGATTGAGCTCCGACAATTTCCATAGGTGTCACTAGCCGATAAACTGTCGGGTAGTTTAACGCCTGGATTGCGTGGCTGATAAATTTTTATCCGGTAGATAACCCAACTTCTTTCATGACAGGTGCAAGTCTAGAAGGAGTGAGGGTGAAAATTAATATTTCCGTGTTTTTAGAATACGAGTTTCACGATTTTTTCGAATATGGCGTTTATGACAACGTCGGGAAATTAGAAATCGTTTTGATTTTGGGATGGAGAGTTTAGGTTGGGACTATCAAAGTTAGCAATGAATTATTTACAATTTTTATGGACAAAGAAAGAAAACAACAACTAATTCATAAGTACCCATCCTTTTGTATACTTTTTAACTAACTAGCCAATGTGAGCACCTGAAAAGAATGTTTCTTAATGATGATTATGGGTGAATTTTAGAATCCATCCTGTCATTCAAATTTATCATATCTCATCAAGCCACTGTCGTCAAAACAATTATTATGAAGATGTTCTCAACGAATATTGCGAATAAGGCCATTTAAGAGTCTTCAGCCTTCAAAATAGGAAACGTATACCGCCAGATGGCGGTGCAGTGCTTTAATTTTTATTTATTGGATTATTCAGCTCAATAGAACAAATGTTGGGGCGCAGGGAATATTAACAAGAAATCCTACCCTGAACTAGATCTCACACTGACTGTATAATACCCTCTCTTTCCTTCACCAGTCATCTGGGAGTAGATACCTGCGAGGCGTGTCATTTAAAAGAAATTCAATTCCATGTTCAAATCCATAATTGTAAGAAACAATTAATTTTCACTAATCGACGGATAATAAAATCCCCAGTAAAATGTTTTTGGTAAAAATGGATATTTATCATTTCGAATAAAAAAATTCAAGGAAATAAATTTCGCGGAAACAACACATTGTTGTGATATTATTTACAAAAATACGTAAATTCTGAAAGAAAAAGGAGATAGAATTTTAATTAACTAAATGATAGACTTCAATACTGAAATGAAAAAACACAAAAATAATTGTTCGTTTTGATGGTGGAAATGTAGAAAAATTACCAAAAATGATGGGGAATATTCTGTTCTTTCATTCAATACTTATAAAAATTTTTTTTTTATTATTTTTATACACCCATACATCCCTTCATCAATCAAAAAAAAAATCGTTTCTGACTCCCTTTTTTTCAGGGACGTAGACCCTTAACGCAATCATCTATCAGTCTTTTGGGTCATAACTTAGTGGGGATGTTGATGAGTACCTAGTATTATTTACAAAGTAACAACTACAACAAGCCTAACCTCCAAATCTTATTGCTCACAAATCAGACACAGAAAATGGCATTGGGAAGTGAGCCCTCTATTTAAATGACCGAGATACTGGCTGTTGACGTATGCCCAAAATGAACCTTCATCACCACGGAAAGCCAGGCCACGCTGATGGTCGCAGTTCCCGGAAGGCTAACCGAGCCACAAAAACCCCGTTTCAAATAATCAAATGTTAATAGTCCTCACAAAGTATTCTGAATCTATGCACATATCATCCCAAAGACATAAAGACACAAGTTACAAGGACCCCCTCTTCGATTCTTCCACCAGTAGCACGCAAATATGCGCCATTGCCAATCCTACCTCTCGTTAAATTATCAGATAGTTATCTGGTAGATATTGTTATCCGTTACTCGAGCAGTGAAACCAAAATAATATCCTCCAGATTTATCCAGCAGTTAGTTTATCCACTGGATTCATACCCAGAACTTTATCAGTGTGGGGAAACAGGCCTTTATTGGATTCGAGTAATCAGGACACTTATTCAGTTTTTTCATAGAATTTTACCCTTCTGCCTTATATCGTGGTCATTTTATGCTTCAGATAAGTTCCGAGATGTTTCTTTTTCCAATCCGAATATTACATGAACGAATAATCAGATCTTGACAAAATCTAAACTGTCATATATAGGAGGAGAAGGACTTTCCATTAATATATCGCAATACCTATCTTTAATTTCCGAAATATTATTTTTTTTTACTAGCAAACATCTCTGTTTCCCTTTCAAAGTGACACCTTGTTTCTGATTTCCCGCGACAAGTTTGGCGCCCAACGTGGGGCCATTGAAGTGGGGGTTCAATGTAGTGTGTTTTTATTTTAAGTTGCATTTGAAAATGGTTTCGCTTTAAGAACTAAAATTTTGTGGGTAAACTCAGAAAGGATTGGAGTTCTCAATGAAATAAGTGAAATCGATTTCATTTCGAAAGTTCATTTTTTTTCTTTCAAAAATAGAAGAAAAGAAGCCAACTCATGCTTCTGTTTTATTTCAAACCACCCATGAAAATAGTTCAACTTTCGATTAAAAGTGAATCTACAGATAATTTCGTTCAGAAAATCAACTTGAAATACGGAACTGGCAGAGAATGGCCAAATTCAAATATAAAGCGAGAAATAGTTCCTGCTTTACCCACATATTCACTAATTTCATAGTTCAGCGATTTTCGGATAGAGAGCGCCATTGTACATTTAATTCATAAGGCAGACCATTAAAGGGCGCCGTTCAGAGCGAGTAGGAAAGCTCATCCGATAGAGGCGCCACCGTGCGTTTCATGGAACATCTCTCTAGTTATGAATGAAATGTACAATGACGCTCTCTATCCAAAAATCGCTGAACTATGAAATTACTGAATATGTGGATAAAGCAGGAACTTTTTCCCGTCATATATTTGAATTTGGCCATTCTCTGCCAATTCCGTATTTCAAGTTGTTTTTCTGAACGGAATTATCTGTAGATTCACTTTTAATTGGAAGTTGAACTATTTTCATGGGTCTTTCGTTTGAAACAAAACAGAAGCATGAGTTGACTCATTTTCTTCTATTTTTGAAAGAAAAAAAAATAACTTTCGAAATGAAATCGATTTCAATTATTTCATTGAGAACTCCAATCCTTTCTGAGTTTACCCACACAATTTCAGTTCTCTGAGTGAAACCATTTTCAAATGCAACTTGAAATGAAAATACCTTAATATATCGCAATACCCATTGTTATTTTCCAAAAAATTTGATACACCCCTGTTTCCTTCTCGAAGACACAATTGGCGCCCAACGTGGAGCCATTAAATCGTTTTTCTTTGTAACTACCCTCCTGCCTTAGGGAAGGCTTCCTTCTTCACGCCCCTTTGACCGGACGACTACCACCACAAACACCCGTGCGAGTCAAATTAGTCAAAATCCTCCTTAATCCATTAAACTTACCGCAATCGTACGCCACGACGCTCAGGATGTGATTATGGCTCCTCTCGTAATCGAGGGCCTCGGTGTTCCTGATAACGCCGTCGATGTCGATGTCAAAGGGCTGATCGGGGGTCAAGATCTCGTATCTGCATACGTCTCCGAACTTGGGGGTGCAGTCCCGGTCGGTCGCCTCCACCCTCACGATCTCCCCGTATATCCTACCCTCGTCCACTTGCCTGACGTAGCTGGGCTCCGAGAAGGTGGGCGCGTATTCGTTCACGTCGCTCACCGTGATGTGGACGGTAGCGCTGAAAAAAAAAAGAAAAAATCATGAGAATGAGAATCGTATTACCATAAAAACAGGTTTAGAACTTTGAGTTGGCAACACTGTTTTAACTGGCGGCCATTTTGTCAACTATCCAGTGATTTTATTTCAGTTTGGAGTGGCTTTTCAACAAGAATAGACTGACGTCTGAACAACGCTTCCAAATTGTGTGCAATTTTATTTTGAAAATCATGGTTCTCTGGAACTATTTAAAAAGTAAACCGCTAAGATCGTGCTGCCATCGGAGAAGAGTACCTAGTGCCAGATCGGTTTCTGGCTTGTCGGGCGGTCATCAGTGCCACATAACCCAACTGACGATAGCAACGAAATGAAACTGCTGAACTACAAGCCAGCAGGCACACTTAAGTACAAGGTAATGTACGGTGTGCCACCTGGCGGGTGAATGTCTACCCTGATAATGCTTCAAATCAAATCTCCCCGTACATTCTTCTCTTGCCGTTGATCCCAATTTTCATAAGCGAATTTGTTTAGCGATTAAGTTGAATAGACGCGTTAATAAACAAAACATATGGGTTGGTGGAATAACTGGTACGTACTTCTTTGAAAACGATGCTGGACAGAACGGTTCACAAGTTATGTTGGCTTCCAAGGTGTATTGTTTCTGGTTTATCAAAATAAACCAATGATTTGAAATAATCCCAAAGATAATAATCCATTGGAGTTATGTCACATGATCCAGGAGGCCAATAAATTGGACCATATCTTGAAATAATGTTATCGTCAAATCTTTCTTTCAATAAATTAATTGTTACGGTAGCAGAATGAGGAGTAGCACCATATTGTTGAAACCAAAACACTTCTGGGTCGATACCATTCAAATTTTGAAACAAATAATCATTGTTTATCGATCCGTAACGAGCACCATTCACTGGAACATGAGCTCCAGCATCGTTTTTAAAGAAATACAGACCGATGATGCCTCTAGCGTGTAAATCACACCATACAGTGTATTTTCCAGGATGCAATGGAACCTGCAGAACTTCTTGGGGATTGTTTTCTCTATACAGGATGAGTCTTTGGCTTGTACATATATTTTAATTGTAGATTCCTCTCATCAAACGAAACACTTTTTTCCTATACCATTTTTCGAAATTCGGTTTGGTTTGGAAGATACAGGGTGTCGAAAATCCATGAAATTAACACTATTCTGTTTATATCTTCGGAACCGTTACTTCGAATGAACTGAATTTTGGTTGAGTTTTTACTCTATTCATGGTGCATATTCCTCAATCGAAACCTATTCAATATCTTTACTAGTATACACGTTACAGGGTAGTCGACTCATCAATACACGCTAAAACACCATAAAACCACTTTAAAAAGATAAACGGTTCATATTTTCGAAAGAATCAGTCATTTAAGAAACTAAAAGTATTCCTATTTTTTTTCAATAAAACGCGTCGTTTTCGAGTTATTTCCAATTTTACCCGGAGAAATTTGACGAAAAAATCATTAATTTCAAGAATAATCTGAATGCGTCTCTGAATTAAATATCATCGAATATTATTCCTTCTCTGGTCTTTAAACGAGTTTACAATGTTGTCACAATATTTATCAACTTTGTCGAGATATTTTAATAATAAAATCCCCCAAATGTGGGAGATAAAATTGAACACCAAGAAGGATTTAACACGCACAGTTCCTATTGAAAATTCATAGTTACCGGTACATATTGAAGTTAAATGTCGATGAAATACAAAATTTGGATATGAATGATGAATCTCGACACAAACTACTCATTAAATTGAAATTAATGAAACGATACCTGATAATCTGTGGCGATGTTTCTATCTGAACAACATCCTCTTGGAATTTTATAAACTCGACACGGTTGAAATTATATTAATTCACATTAGAACAATAATTAACTGAATGTATTCAGAACTTCACATAATGTTTACAGTTTGTTCAGAGACTCTGGTTTGTTATTGTTTATAGTTGGCCTCCAGATAACCAATATTTCGATTTATGATGGAAACGGCAGAATTCATAGATATTTATACCACGGTACACGAATGTTTCGTGATTTATACTATGTTTCGTAAAAAATCCTTAACCTCAATGAATATATTAGCAAGCTGACAACATCTTCTTGAAATTTCTGTGCAAAAATTCACAGAATCGATACAAATTAGATAAGGTTAGGTTGTTTGATAATAACTCTGAATGAAAAGTCTTTCTTCATGATATTGTTTGGGAATTTCGAGGAAAATATGAACAAGTTATTAGTGTTTACATACTAATCTGCAGAAAAATCGAATAAGGAACTAATTTGGTGGAATAAATGTGGCTTTTTAGTTGCAGATATAATCCGATGAAACTAACTGTTTTTGTTGAAATTATCGTGTTTGCAACATTTTTATTCCAATAAGGTTAGTACTTGAGTATTCTCTAAATGTATAAACTCAATTTCTATCGAGGAATATGAACTTTGAATCAATTTCACAGTATCATTTCAGGGACGTAATAGGCACAATTTTTTTTCAAATGGCTATATCTTTTTAACAGAGCCGAATTCGGAAAAATGGAAAATGAAAAAAAGATTTCTTTTGACCTCAAGAATCTTCAGTTAAAATATATGTACAAGTCAAAGACTCACCCTGTATACGGCAATTTTGTTGGTTTACGTAACTGTTCAACCAGAAATGAGCTTCATCACTGAACAAAATTTTTCGATAAAGAAGTGGGTCAACTTCAAGCTGTTCTAGGGCCCAATCAGCAAACAAACGACGATTATTATGATCAAGTGGCTTTAGTTCTTGAACTAGTCGGATCTTGTATGGGTGTAGACCAAGATCTTCACGCAAAATTTTCCATGTGGCGGATGCACAAAGTCCAACTTGTTGTGAACGTCGACGAATAGACAAATCTGTATTTTCATTAACACTATCACTTACAGCAGCGATATTTTCTTCTGTACGTACAGTTCTTTGTATTGTTATTGTATCGAGTAGAGAAAATGTTGTCCGAAATCCATCGATAGTTCGACGAATAAGCTGTTCTGATGGACGATTATGTAAACCATAAATTTCACGAAGTGCTCTATAAGTTAGGCGAATAGAACACTGATTTTGAAAATAAATTTCAACAATTTGTAAACGTTGTTGCGGCGTGAGTCTTCCACACTGTGTAATTACCAAAGATATTCTACTCAAACCATTCATAGTCTAAGATCTTCTTCTTCTTCTTCCTTCCGATATGGTTATCCCAATAAGATAATTTACAATATTTCGATTCACGCCATTTCTGTTGACGAATCCACTCTCTATTTCTGAACAAAGAGTTGTTATTATGAGGACAAAACATTCAGTGCATCGAGTATAGGGATGCTCTATCTTGTTGTGGAATATCTTTGGTAATTACATTCAACTTGAACCGACGCCTCCACCATTTTGTTACACCGAACTTTCATATTTTCTTTCAGAAATTTGTTTTATTTTTTCGTAATACCTTCTGTCACACACTTTGCATTACCATAATAGAAAATCTCAAGATTCCTGAGCAGTAATATATTGCTAGTCCATCTCCATCTGATTATTCTTTTGTGTTCAAATTTAATCACACCCTCATGGAGACAAAGGGATGTAAAGATCCAACAAACACGAAAATTCCCATCAAGTTAGTCGATTTTCTTTTGACATGCATTCTGTTAAAGGCATGGATAAAGGATCCGAAATTGTACGACACCTTTTAGGCCTCAGGACCTCGGGAATGTGATTTGAAACAAGCCTCTCGTGCTATCTCGAACCCTCAGGGACCGAAGGAAAGAAACGTGAATAATCCATAATCATGAGGAAAACTATATTAGCGTCTCTTACCGAGTCGGAATGGAGCCATCCAGAATTAGTCCGGAGCACGCAGAATTTGAATTAGTGCCAAAATTGCCGTTTTGAACGGGCCGGCATAATGAGGTTTTAAGGAAACACGTGACATGTTCTCGTTCTTAATGTTCTGACGAGAGAGCGTCAAGGGATTTATCGGGCCCGCATTTCCCGTAATTGATACTCGAAAATGGTAATTAGAACTGGAAATTCGGCATGACGAGGGACTCGTGAGCATTCTTGCAGTCGTGCGTGGTCCTTAATCGGCGAATTTTGGATTTATCACAGAATCGTAGGTGGCCAATTAATCACAGAACACTAATAATTTAGATTGCAGCCACGGTGTGTTCTTCTGACGTGAAGAAATAGTTGTTAGCATGGATAGGGGTACTTCCATCATGTCATTAGACATGGCAATGTTGTCGATGAATGCAAAAGTCTTCTTATCTAACGAGAAAGAGTTCGTCAAATGCAAGGGCATGATTGAATGTACCAGCCATGTTTTGAAAGAACCATGTCCAGAGAGAGCAATGTTTTGAAAGATTCATGTTTTTAAACAGAATGTTTTGAAAAAGCCATGCTTGGAAAGAGCCATGTTTTAAGATGCATGTTCTGAAAGAAGCCATTTATTGAAAGAGCCACGATTGGAGAAATCCATGTTTGGAAAGATCCGTGTTTTCAAACAGTATTGTTTTGAAAGACCCATGTTTTGAGAGAACCATGTCCAGAGAAAGCAATGTTTTGAAAGATCCATGTTTTTAAAGAGACATGTTTCGAAAAAGCCATGTTTTGAAAGAGCCATGGTTTGAAAGAACCATGTCTGGAGAGAGGAATGTTGTGAAAGATCCATGTTTTTAAACAGAATGTTTTGAAAAAGCCATACTTGGAAAGAGCCATGTTTTGAGATGTATGTTCTGATAGAGCCATTTATTGAAAGAGCCACGATTGGGGAAATCCATGTTCGGAAAGATCCATGTTTTCAAACAGTAATGTTTTGAAAGACCCATATTTTGAAAGAACTATGTTCAAAGAGAGCAATGCTTCGAAAGATCCATGTTTTTAAAGGGACATGTTTCGAAAAAACAATTTTTTGAAAGAGCCATGTCTGGAGAGAGCAGTGTTTTGAAAGATCCATGGTTTTAAATGGATATGTTTTAAAAAAGCCATGCTTGGAAAGAGTCATGTTTTGAGAGGCATGTTCTGAAAGAGCCATGTTTTGAGAGGTATGTTCTGAAAGAGCCATTTATTGAAAAAGCCACTATTGGAGAAATCCATGTTTTGAAAGATCCATGTTTTTAAAGAGACATGTTTCGAAAAAGCCATGTTTTGAAAGAGCCATGGTTTGAAAGAACCATGTCTGGAGAAAGGAATGTTGTGAAAGGTCCATGTTTTTAAACAGAATGTTTCGAAAAAGCCATGCTTGGAAAGAGCCATGTTTTGAGATGTATGTTCTGATAGAGCCATTTATTGAAAGAGCCACGATTGGGGAAATCCATGTTCGGAAAGATCCATGTTTTCAAACAGTAATGTTTTGAAAGACCCATATTTTGAAAGAACTATGTTCAAAGAGAGCAATGCTTCGAAAGATCCATGTTTTTAAAGAGACATGTTTCGAAAAAACAATGTTTTGAAAGAGCCATGTCTGTAGAGAGCAGTGTTTTGAAAGATCCATTATTTTAAACGGATATGTTTTAAAAAAGCCATACTTGGAAAGAGCCATGCTTTGAGAGGTATGTTCTGAAAGAGCCATTTATTGAAAAAGCCACTATTGGAGAAATCCATGTTTGGAAAGATCCATGTTTTCAAACAGTAATGTTTTGAAAAAGCCATGTTTTCAAAGATGCTTTTTTTGAAAGATAAATATTTTGAAAGATCCATGTTTTTAAAGAGATATGTTTCGAAAAAGCAATGTTCTGAAAGAGCCATAGTTTGAAAGAACCATGGTTTGAGAGAGCCATGGCTTGAAAGAACCATGTTTGGAGAGAGCAATGTTTCGAAAGATCCTTGTTTTTAAACAGACATCTTTTGAAAAAGCCATCATGTTTTGAAAGACGCATGTTCTGAAAGAGCCATGTATCGAAAGAGCCACGACCCATGTGTTGAAAGATCCATGTTTTGAAAAAGCCATGTCTTCAAAGATGCATGTTTTGAAATATACATATTTTAAAAGACCCATGTTTTGAAAGATCCATGCTTTTGAACATGCTTTTTTTCTGAAGAGCCTCGTTCAGAAAAAGCCAAGTTCTGAAAGATGATCGATTGGAAAGGGCCACATTTTGAAAGAGCCAAGTTGTTACATGAAACAACTCGTGTGGACTGAAATCCAACTGTCAGCATTATTTGCGAATAATTCTTCGCCTCGTGTTGAACGATGACAAACTTTATCTGACGCCCCCAATTAAAAGCTGAAGTTGTCGTATTATCGACCCGATATTATTCTCCTACAACGACAACACTCGAGATAGAAAACTCTCCCGGAGTACTCGGGGAATGCTCTTTGTAAAGGGAAGCAGATACTTGCGATAATTATCATTCCGCCGGCATATCGGGCATCACAAAGAACATTGCCTCGACCTCGGGAGGAGTGCAGGGAAGAGGTGAATTTAATGCAGAACAAATTAAGGAAGCCTAAGCCGCACAATGAAGCCGCAGATAAGGTTCTGCTTTTCAGGGTTAAATGAATGCGGAATTTATAGTGGATGTTACAGTGTCGAATTTTAAACGGGTTGGAGTGATGCAGGAAGAGATTTTAACCTTCTTCGTTTATTTCGGAAGGGAATTACATTCTTGAGGAATTAGCTATATTAATAACACGTTCGGGTAATTGGGTGAATGACAATGTGGGGGAGAATGTGCTTGAAAGAGCCATGATTTGAAAAAGCCATGTTTTGAAAGAGCAATGCTCTGAAAAGCCATGTTTTTAAACAGGCATGTTTTGAAAGATCTATGTTTTGATAGCGCCATGTATGGAGGGAGCCATGTTTCAAAAGATCAATGTTTTCGAACAGACATCTTTCGAAAGAGCCTTGCTCAGGAGAAGCCATGCTTTGAAAGATGCATATGTTGAAACAGTCATGATCTGAAAGAGCCTCACTAAGATGAATGTTTTGAAAAAGCCATGTATTGAAAGAGACATGTTCAGCAAAAGCTATGCTTGGAAAGAGCCATGTTTTGAAGAAGCCAGGTTTTGAAAGAGTTTTGTCTGGAGAAAGCAATGTTTTGAAAGAGTCATGTCTAGAGAAAGCAATGTTTTGAAAGATCCATGTTTTTTAATAGGCATGTTTTGAAAGAGTCTTGCTTTGAAAGAACCATGTTTTGATAGTCATGCCTGGAGAGAGCCATGTTTTCAAATAGGCATGTTTTGAAAGAGTCATGTTCTAAAAGATCCATATTCTTGAGGAGCAATATCTGGAGGGAGCGATGCTTTGAAAGATGCATGTTTTGAAAGAGACGTCTGGAGAAACCCATGTTTGGAAAGATCCATGTTTTCGAACAGGCATGCTTTGAAACAGTCTTGTTTAGAAAAACTCATGTTCTGAAAGATGCATGTTGTGAAAGAGCCATGTCATGAAAGATTCCTGCTTTGAAAGAGCTAAGTTCTGAAAGAGCTATGTTCTGAAAGAGCCATGTTTTGAAAGATTTATGTTTTGAAAGAGCCATGTTCCGAAAAAGCCATGTTTTGAAAGAGCAATGTTCTGAAAAAGCCATGTTTTTAAACAGGCATGTTTTGAAAGATCCATGTTTTGATAGCGCCATGTATGGAGGGAGCCATGTTTCGAAAGATCAATGTTTTCAAACAGACATCTTTCGAAAGAGCCTTGCTCAGGAGAAGCCATGCTTTGAAAGATGCATATGTTGAAACAGTCATGATCTGAAAGAGCCTAACTAAGATGAATGTTTTGAAAAAGCTATGTATTGAAAGAGACATGCTCAGCAAAAGCTATGCTTGGAAAGAGCCATGTTTTGAGACAGCCATGTTTTGAAGAAGCCAGGTTTTGAAAGAGTCATGTCTGGAGAAAGCAATGTTTTGAAAGAGTCATGTCTAGAGAAAGCAATGTTTTGAAAGATCCATGTTTATAATAGGCATGTTGTGAAAGAGTTTTGCTTTGAAAGAACCATGTTTTGATAGTCATGCCTGGAGAGATCATATTTTCAAATAGGCATGTTTTGAAAGAGTCATGTTCTAAAAGATCCATATTCTTGAGGAGCAATATCTAGAGAGAGCGATGCTTTGAAAGATGCATGTTTTGAAAGAGCCGTCTGGAGAGACCCATGTTTGGAAAGATCCAATATTTTCAAACAGGCTTGCTTTAAACAGTCTTGTTTAGAAAAACCCATGTTCTGAAAGATGCATGTTTTGAAAGAGCCACGTATTGAAAGAGACATGCTTGAAAAGGCCACGTTTTGAAGGAGCCATGTCGGGAGAGACTCATGTTTGGAAATATCCATTTTTTCAGAAAGGTCTCGTTCAGAGAAAGTCATATTTTGAAAGTTGATTGAAAGTTTTGAAAGAGCCATGTATTGGGAGAGACATGTTTAGAAAAAGCCAGACTTGGAAAGAGCAATGTTTTGAAAGAGTTACGTCTGGAAAGAGACAAGCTTTGAAAGAGTTATGTATTGAAAGAGCCATATCTTGAAACAGTCATTTTCAGAAAGAATCATGTTTTGAAAGAGCTATGCTCTGAAAGAGCCATGTTTTGAAAGAGCCATGTTTTGAAAGATTCATGTTTTGAAAAAGTCATGTTTTGAAAGAGCTATGTTCTGAAAGAGCCATGTTTTGAAAGATTCATGTTTTGAAAGAGCCATGTTCCGAAAAAGCCATGTTTTGAAAGAGGCATGTTTAGAAAGAGCCATGTTTGTAGGAAGGATGTGATATTTTTCTTATTTTAATGACATTAATTTTACTCTTTACTTGGCATCAACCTCAACATCGGAAATATATGTTCCAGAAATCCTGAAACCCCTTTAAATTTGTTCACTGGAACATTTTAGCCCCTTATTCTCATCAAAGCTCCTTTATGTAATAAACAAACTTTTTTCCTATTTCCGAGGAATATTTATGCAGCGTACGGTCAACTTATCAGAACTTCTTGATCCCGAATTTAAGGGGATCGTAATCCTCTTATCGTCGTCTGTCACATTGGACTCCCACTTTAATAATTGAATTTTCAGAAGTTGAATGACTGCTTCGAGATGTAAACTTGTTAATGAAAGTTCGGCGGTACTGTCAAGTGTAGGACTCGGATATGTCATTTAGAAAGAGAACGACCCTGCTCACGTCTGAAATGGAACTCGAAAATTGAGTTCGAAACCGGATAATCCACCGAGAGTTAAATTTTAATGTTGCCTCGTTTCGCAAATCGTCCGACAGCTTCGTTCGACTCCCGCAGTGATCACATGGGCAACTTTATGGTTTACATAATCGTCTATCGGAGCAGCTTGTTCGTCGAACTATCGATAGATGTCGGACAACTCGATGTAACAACAACAACAACAAGACAAAGAACTGTACGTACAGAAGAAAATATCGCTGCTGTAAGTGATAGAGTTGATGAAGATCCAGATTTATCTATTCGTCGACGTTCAGAACTAGTTGGACTCTGTGCATTCACCACATGGAAAACTTTGCGTAAAGATCTCGGTCTACACCCATACAATATCCAACTGGTTCCATAACTAAAGCCACTCGGCCTTAATAAGAGTCGTTTGTTTGCTGATTGGGCCCTATAACAGCTTGAAGTTGATCCACTTTTTCATCGAAAAATTGTGTTTAGTGAGGAAGCTCATTTCTGGTTGAACGGCTACGTAAACAAGCTTAATCGCCGTATATGATGTGAAAACAATCCTCAAGAAAATCTACAGGTTCCATTGCAACCTGAAAAATGCATGTATGGTGTGCTTTACACGCTGGAGGCATCACTAGTGTCACCACCAGAGCAGGATAATGATAAACCAGTTTCTTTCTTGTTAGCCTTCATCAGTGCCACATAAATCTTGCTGCGGTAGCGACCAACTGAACGGGAGAACTTATATTACTCCCTAGCATTTGAATGTGTTTTATTTCGATTTAAAGTTCTATCACTCCAAAAAAACACCCGATAGATAGACTGATAAGCTGTTGGGCTACATACAAACCGTTTGAGTTGGACCACTCTTGCGGTTAAGCAAGAGTGGTCCTTCTGCAGCAAAGACGACAATCTCGAGTAACCGAATAATCCGTCTTTATCCCCTCGGCGTAACCTACCATTGTGGTTTTCGAAAGAGGCAACATAAATCAAGGCAGATCCGGGCTCGTACAAAAATGAAAACAAATACTTAAGCCGGAAAAACATAAACTGTGCGGTCATTGTGCCGCAGCTAAGCCTAACCCCACGGCTTATTCGCATTTATGGTAGAAATATAAATGGAGATACGAAATCCGCAATATGCTGACGGAGCCGCGTCGTTTTAATATGTTTCGTGGCGGGATCCAAGAGGAGGAATTCGGTGCATGTTATTCCTTTATGCCGAATGCGCGATATGAACTTGGGTTTTTTCGGTAAGAGCGGCTCGCAATATTTCATTTCTGAGTTTGTACAATTGGGAATGTCGTTTCGTTTTGGCGTAGAGCTATATTTTCCGTTCGAATTGGTTTGTTCGTTATTGCGAAGTTTCGTCGTAGTTTTGAATGTGGATGATATGGAGGGGTTTTGGTAGATGAAGCGTGGAGTGGAGATGGGTGGTTTGGATGCACCAAATGGACTGTGAATCAAGGGTCTTGGAATTTTAGACTTGGCACCAACTATTCAAAATTCATATTTTGTTTTCTTATACCACGAAATGTATACGTCAGATGGGCTACCTCGATTTAGAATAAGGCTGTGTTCTCAATTCTACGGCTATGTCACAAAAATCCCACAAGCACTTTCTACCAGCTCACTCCGACAACTCCTCTGCCATCAGTCGCAACGGTCTTACGCTAAGCTCGCAACCCTAACACAGACATATACCCTCGTCGGCACCTAAATATGAATTCGCCCGGTCATTATATTACATGATACAACGTTGCACGAAACCATACAGCCAGCAGATGCGAGGATGCATTGATATCTAGTTAGCCTAGACCAGTTCCATGCATAAAAAAAATATTGCGCTACCATATTAACGAACAATAACTTATTAGAAGTGTCAGTGTAGAGTTCGACGTCAAAAAAGTAAACCAGAGTTACGCAATAAATTTAACAAAAGATGTCCACCGAAATTGTAAAAATCGAAAAATTGGAGTATCGAGCCATCATCAAGTACTTGTATTTAAAAGGGTTAAGAGGTAAGCAGATTAACGAGAATATGCTTAATACTCTTTGTGATCAATTTCCTTCGTATGCGACCGTGAAAAATTGGACTGCAAGCTTCAAAAGAGGTAAATTTTTCGTTGAAGATGATGACCGATCGGGAAGGCCAGTTTCTGTACCAGTTCTCGAAAATATCGATGCAGTTCATGACATGATTTTATCAGACTGTCGATTTGGGCTAAAACGGATATCTGAAGCACTGAAGATTTCATACGAACGCGTTCATCATATAGTTCACGTCAATTTGGACATGAGAAAAATTTCTGCATAATGGATCCCCAAATGTTTGAATGTTGACCAAAAGCCTGCAAGGGTACAAGTATCGCGTTCGAACTGTGCTCGATTTGAAAACGATGTAGACTTCTCAAACCGAATTGTTACTATGGATGAGACTTGGGTACATTTCTACGATCCAGAAACAAAGCAACAATGGATGCAATGGCGACACTCTGGTTCTTCAAGACCTAAGAAGTTTCGTGTCCAAAAATCTGCTGGTAAAGTTCTTGCTTCAGTTTTTTGGGATTGCCATGGAGTAATCATGATTGATTTTTTGGATAAGGGTAGAACAATAATTGGAGAAGTTTCGTATCTGCTTCTGTCTGGTTTCATGTGGTGTTGTGCAGGGTGAAAGTTCTTATCACATACGAATTCACTTTGTAAAGGGTGGCGAACTGAAGGCCGACGACGTGGGAAGTATTTGTTAAGGGCTTCGAGCTAAGCCGTGTAAAAACAATGCGACTGAAGGAAGGTCTCTTGTCGAACTGGGCAGTTATATGCTTGTGAGATTTTTGAAACACCCATAGAATCGCACAGAGCACAGAAAATCTCGGTCTTATTCTTAACCGAGCAAGCCCATCCTATATATAAACTTTGTGGTATATAAAATAAAAAGTATGAATTCTGAACATTCTCCGCCGGGAAAATGCATCTATGCATTTCAAGAAAAAAGATTGAGAAAAGTGAAATATTGAGAAAAAGGAGAAATGATCGTGAAATGAGAAAAAAGTAATAAAAAAAAGTAAAAGTAAAAAGTTAAAGGAAATTTAGCTTCTAATTGAGTTCTCCGATGTGCATATGATTGTCTGGCTTATTTCGAAAGGGATGAGGAGGAGGAAGATATAAATCAACGCAGGGTGGCTCAAGGATTGGTTTGGAAGGTAATTGTTCCGAATTACTAATCGAACGCCAATTGGTGTTGGATGAACGACCTGGGTTTGGCACTTGTTGTTGTTTAGACTGCTTAGAATTCATGTTCCGACTGTCCCGAGACCTCCAAAGAGTGGAGTTCGAAACAGGCGCAGATCTTTTATCCGATGATTGGATTACAAAGGAGGCTGTTGACAAGACTGAATGGACCTGTTCAGTGGGCGACTGAGGTGATGGTGGCGAACTGGGAGGTGTGGTTTTCTTTGAACGGCCGACTGGGGTTCTTGAAAGAGGCGTTTTGTCCACATGCAATAATGTGTGGTGGTCACCGGACCCACATTTCTTGCATTTATATGCCGACTGCAAGATTCAAAAGTGGTACATTTTCCATTGAAGATGATGACCGACCGGGAATGCCAGTTTCTGTGTCAGCCCCCGAAAATATCGAACGCGTTCATCAAATAGTTGACGTAAATTTGGACATGAGAAAAATGTTTGCAAAATGGAACCCCAAACGTTTGAATGTTGACCAAGAGCGTGCAAGAGTAGAAGCATCGCTTTCGATCTGTGCTCGATTTGAAAACGATATAGACTTCTTAAACCGAATTGTTACTATGGATGAGACTTGGGTACATTTCTACGATCCAGAAACAAAGCAACAATCGATGGAATGGCGACACTCTGGTTCTCAAAGACCTAAGAAGTTTCGTGTCCAAAAATCTACTGGAAAAGTTCTTGCTTCAGTTTTTCGGGGAGTAATCATGATTGATTTTTTAAATAAGGGCAGAACAATAACTGGAGATTACTATTTGACATTACTGACCACTCTACGGGAAAAAAATTTTGTTTTTACAGGACAACGCCCCAGTACACAACTATCATGTTGCCATGCAACAAATTCGTGATTTAGGGTTAGAATTACTAGAACACCCCCCTTATTCACCAGATTTGGCTCCGTCCGACTATCATCTCTTTCCTCAACTGAGAAAAGTTTAAAAGATCGTAAATTTTCTTCCAACAAGAAGGTTATAAAAGCTGTGGAGTACTGGTTTGCAGAGCAAGAAGAAAATTTTTTTTTGAGAGGTCTAGAGACGTTGCAGGTTCGCTGTAATAAATGTATTCTATTAAAAGGAGAATGAGTTGAGTAATAAAATATTTTGACATTGAAATTTTGTTTGGTTCTATAGTAGGCTAAGAATTTTTCAATATATCCTCATAACTTTAAGGGTCTTATGTACTGAAAAAACTGTATTTTATATTATATTTTTGGTTTGGTTCGACTATAAATCGGTAGGACTTCATGTTATGACATAGTTATTCAGTTTCTTGATAATTCATATCAGTCAAATATGGAATGAAAAATAATGACGGTAAAACCATTTCATAGGCACCACTAAGTCACGGCTTCCAGATTCTCAGGATCGTCTATGTCGGACATCAAACTCAAACCTTTTGGCAATTTTGTACAATACAATGGATTGTCAATCAGATATTCGTAATGATCTCAAGTAAACCTTTTTGATATTAGTCCTGAGAAGAGTTAGGAATTATTCGACTAAACTTGATTGTGATGTTCAAATTTCAATTTTTTTGGACACTATTATGAACTTGAAATTCTACGATTTAATGCCTATTACCCAACGAAGGAATCAAGTTAAGGTGGGCGCTCAATGTAGTGTGTTTTTATTTCAAGTTGCATTTGAAAATGGTTTCACTTTGAGAACTGAAATTTTGTGGGTGAACTCAGAAAAGATTGGAGTTCTTAATGAAATAATTTAAATCGATTTCATTGCGAAAGCTCATTTTTTTTCTTTCAAAAATAGAAGAAAATGAGCCAACTCATGCTTCTGTTTTATTTCAAACGAAAGACCCATGAAAATAGTTCAACTTCCGATTAAAAGTGAATCTACAGATAATTTCGTTCAGAAAAACAACTTGAAATACAGAATTGGCGGAGAATGACCAAAATCGAATATATGACGGAAAAAGTTCCTGCTTTACCCACATATTCACTAATTTCATAGTTCAGCGATTTTCGGATAGAGAGCGCCTTTGTACATTTCATTCATAATTAGAGGGATATTCATAGAACTTATAGTGAAAATGTAAGTTCTATAGAGATATTCCATGAAATGCACGGTGGCGCCTCTATCGGATTAGTTTTCCTACTCGCGTCGACCTTAAGTTGGATGCAATGTAGGGCACATTGTGTTAGTTTGTTTTGATGACTCCAAAAACGTATTTGCAGAATTTGATGCAATGTTATTTTATCACTCTGTTTACGATTCAGTGGTTCAATACTGAGTTGTTTCAAGCGATTTAGCTGGTGACTGTCACAATTCGCCTTTTGAACCTAAACATCCGCTTGCATATTTAAGCTTCCCTGTATATACCTCATGCAGCACTTCATTTCGTATTCCATCACAGTTCTCCTAAGTGAAGACGAGCCCCATCCATCTTCCGACAGTGAGGTTGGTTAAGGTAACTCTCCACTCTCGCAGTAAAATAATTTATATTCCAATCCAATTCTCTGGACGGAAGAAGAAGAACATCCATCTCTTTGCTGCTTCGCAGTCGGGCATAATGGACCTTCATGAATTAGAAATTTTCAGCGTCTCATCTCTTCTGAATGCCCATTCGGTTCGATGGAAAATGACTTAATCCCCGGAAATAACCCCATTAATACACCGGATGCGAAAACTGATTGCTTTATAATTAGGATTAAAAGGGAAATTGGCTCCATGGGTCGCTGCGAAAGATTCCGGTGGGGCAACAGAAAGGGGGCCATTTCACGACGGAATGATTCGATTAGGGGCCAAATGGCGCTGATGAAAGTGCGTGGCCGAGGGTTCCGCGAAAATTTCGGCGTATTTTATGACTTGATATCAACAAAGGCGAACAGGTTGTGGCGTAATGAAATTTGGTGCCTGCAGGTATGCTTCATGTTTGGTAAGAGTCCCCCGGTTTTATAGATACCCTATCACTTTGTTACGACTACTCTAGTACACCCTGTATACTCTAATGATATGAGAGAATATTATTCAGCAAAAAAAATACCCGTAGTTCATTCCTAAGCAACATATGTTTCGTTATGGAGAATGGAAACCGGCGTATCCACCATTCTGTAACGTTTCACGTTTATATCTAAACTTTTTGAATACAGGGTTAGTTTTTGATTTGAACGTATATTTAAACTGTAGATTCTTGCCGAAAAGGTTCCTTTTTTCATTTCCCATTTTACGGAATTCGGCTCTGTTTAAAAGATATAGCCATCTGAAAAAAAAATTGGGCCAAATACCTACGTGCCTGATACAATTCTCTGCAAGTACCTCAAAGTTCATATTTCTCGATTGAAATTGAGTTAATACATTTAGGAAACACTCAAATACTAACCTTATTTGAATAAGAATGGTGATATCACGATATTTCTTAAGGTGGGCTTTCAATGTAGTGTGTTTTTATTTCGAGTTGCATTTGAGAATGGTTTCACTTTGAGAACTGAAATTTTGTGGGTGAACTCAAAAAGGATTGGAGTTCTTAATGAAATAATTTAAATCGATTTCATTTCGAAAGTTCCTTTTTTATCTTTCAAAAATAGAATAAAATAAGCCAATACATGCTTCTGTTTTATTTCAACCGAAAGACCCATGAAAATAGTTCAACTTCTGATTAGAAGTGAATCTACAGATAATTTCGTTCAGAAAAACAACTTGAAATACGGAATTGGCAGAGAATGGCCAAATTCAAATATATGGCGGGAAAAAGTTCCTGCTTTACCCACATATTTCACTAATTTCATAGTTCAGCGATTTTCGGATAGAGAGCGCCATTGTACATTTCATTCATAATTAGAGAGATTTTCATAGAACTTATAGTGATAATGTATGTTCTATGGAGATATTCCATAAAATGCACGGTGGCGCCTCTATCGGATGAGTTTTCCTACTCGCTCTAAACGGCGATATCTCATAACGAAGTATTTTTTCTAACTCAGAGGATTCTAGGTAAATGACCTAACCTAACCCATCTTCTATGAATATTTCACAGAGCTTTTGAGAAGACGAAGCCATATTGTTGATTTTTTCTTCAAACAATGTTATAAAGGCGTGTCTTGAGAGGTAGCAAGACAAACCGTAAGATCTTTGAATCGACCCATCTCAAACCTTATAGGTATTGTTGTTCTGTGCTTCAAATGTGAGTGTCTGTGAACGACGCATGCGTATAGCGACAACCGGCGCGATCCGTAAATGTCGTAAACACATATATGGAGGAAACCATTTCTAGGGCTATGTTGTTATGAAAGGGGAAAGTGATTATTTTAGTTATTTTTCTTCGATCTCGTGATGATAATGTAGATAATTGCAGTGAATGTATGTCGTATTAACCGTGTAGTGTCAAGTTTATAAAATTTAGATAGAAAAGTCGCCACAGATTATTTAGTGCTAAGTATCATTTTATTTTTCATTCATATATCAGAATTTTGTATTTCATTGACATTTATTTTCAATATGGACCGGTAACAATGAGTTTTTGATAGAAACTGTGCGTATCAAATATATAATTTCATGATCCTTGGTGTTTAAGTCCATTTCCTTTTTGTGGCATTTTATCATTTTATGTTTATGCTGATTACTTCTAGGTCTCCCGAGGAGACCCCTCAGAAGCTTGTAGCTTGTGCGAGTTAGGAGAATCAGTTGTTTTCTGTGTAGGCTTTGCTACCGTGTCCTTACGCCACCTTAGGCACAGCACTGTTAATTTTTGACCCAACAGTGAAATGGTGGCCCCTACCGAGATTTGAAAATTTCTTTCCTAGCCGGGTCCTAATCCAATGTCCTAACCACTGGACCAAGGGCACTCATTACATACTATTACATATATGTACAAGGTGGGCAAAATTGGTGCTACATGAACTAAAACTTTTTGTTATAACTCAGCAAATAAACCTCTTAGAAAAAATCAGACTACGCCACTGGATTGCTATCAGAAAAGTGCCTGTATAATGTTTTTATTTCAACATCCTAGCATGAACAGAAACGGAGATAATGACCAAAGTTGAAATTGCCCAAATTGCAATTTCGGCCTATAACTCGGAAACGAAAGAAGATAGAGGAATGCAGTTGATGGCATTAACAGTTTCTCGAAGAAAGAGGACTATAAGGTGCCATTCATTTTTCTCTATCTCCTCGGGTTAAAAAGTTTTAGTTCATGTAGCACCAATTTTGCCCACCCTGTACATCAAACGTTTTTCCATCATTTTGATTTTAGTCTCAACAAACTTGATAAACATTCTGACGACATTGTAAACTTGATCAAAGACCATAGCAGTAATAATATTCGATGATTTTAATCCTCAAATTTCATCGTATACAATTACGAATAACTCGAAAACGAAGCGTTTTATCAAAAACGCATAAGAATACTTTTATTTTCTGAACATGAAGCTTAGAAATATGGTAAACAACCTGTACCAACACATAAATGATTTTGTTTTGGTGTCATATAGTCAGGAGCTTTTCAACGCTTGTTTTTCCACCGGTTTGATAGATTCGAATCTCCCAGTTCAAGAAAACGATCGAAAAAAATTGACAGCAGCTGTTAAAAGAATCGTCGATGATTCCTGATCATCTGTAACGGAAATATGGGGATTCTTTCCGATACTTCGAGAGATGTAGCCTCAAAATATGGCCGCAATCAACTGTTCGAAAGTCCTTATTCTTAGATGCTACATATTTAAGCTGTTAAACAATTGTATACCAACAACAACGACAAAATCAGAATGCATTCGTCTCCAGGCTTCTAAGTGAAAGCTTTGAGCATCAACATAACACGAACATGTGTGCCGAAATTAAAAATAAAATCCGTCATTAGTGCCACACTCAAAGGAAAATAATAAGACACAGACGACACAAGTTGCATCATTCCAGATCCCCCGGTCGAATTAATCTTCAAACAACAACAAAACGGCACGAAGAAACAATGAGCGAACAAAACTAACTTGTTGAATAGGAGACAACCAACCGGTCATGACTAATGGTGCTAAATATAAACATTAAGAGACCCACTTAGAGAGGAGTTCTCATTCATAATTTGCAGGTATTTTTATATGCATCAGCTTACTCAGAATCATCGTGCTGTCAGTGCCAAATAGGTTCAGATAGCTATCATATTTCAGTAGGCGTATTTCGATGTCGCTCTGATTGAAAATCTGTTTTATTTTACGCTTTTATATTAGCGATAATATACGAATGGGTTCAAGGTCTTTGAGCATAAATAAGAGAAAGTATTGACGGCCTGAAGACAATTTTTTTGATATTCCAAAAAAAAATAAAGACCGAGCAGGAATCGAACCTGCGTCTCCCTGTTTGCCGGAAGGGTTACTATACCTCTAAGCTAACTATGTGTACGATACTTTTTCTGGAATTCAATAACATGAGGTGAATCTCATGCTAGCCTGATCAACGCTCCCCATTCCAACCTCTCATCTCAAAATTCCTCCAGACGCTCGAAACGAGATTATGCACTCGAATTAAACGCAAAAAATGAAACCCTCGACCTCGTCTGAAAATTGAGAAATTATATTCATCCCAGAAGGCGAACAACTCCAACAGCATCCAGATTAAGGGCATTCTTTTCGTAACTGATGAAATTGAAGCATTCAATTCGGGTCCTAATGAGGACGGAGCGACTTCCTCCCTATTTTTTTTCCTCTTTTTCTCTCGTGCGGAAAAGGGAGAAAGTTGGGACGACGTCGTCGTGAATACCGAAGAAACGGGGCACTTATAACGGTAATGCCGTAGATGGAAGAATTGGGGGTCTAATTACGGAGTCACGTGTCGTAATCTTCCTGAAATCTGGCGGTTCGGGCTGATATTGGGAGTTGGAGAATGGAGGTTGAGGTTGGAATTTATCGTTTGGGTATGTTCGATTTGGGGGAGCGATTTTGATAACGGGGATGACTGGGTCGAAAATTAACATGCGAGCGATTTGAATTATGTCTCCGTATGAACATTTTATCATTTTCCTTTTTCCCGAATTCGGCTCTGTTGAAAAGATCTAGCCATAAAAAATGGGCCAAATACGTGCCTGATACGATTCTCTGCAAAAATATCAAAGTTCATATTTTTCGACTGAAATTGAGTTGATACATTTAGGGAATACTCAAGTGCTAACCTGATTTGAATAAGAATGTTAAAACACGATATTTCTCCCATCAAAATAAGTTCCTTCTTCGATTTTTCTGAAGATTAGTTTATAAACACTGATAACTTGTTCATATTTTCCTTGATATCCCAAAAATATCATGAGAAGAATGGTTTTTAATTCAATTTATGATTAATCAACCTAACCTAAAACATGTTGCATTTTAACGAATACCTTCTATGACAGAGCTATCACAGAGCTTTTAAGAAGACGATGCCAGATTGTTGATTTTCTCTTTGAACAATGGTATAACCGTGTGTAGTACAAGCTAGCGGGCGCGCAAGACACACCGTAAGATCTATTAATCGACCCATCTCGAACCTTTTATTGTTGTTCTCTGTCTCAAACGTCAGCGTCTGTAAACGACGCATGCGTAGAGCGACAACCGGCGCGATCTGCAAGTGTGAATGAGTATGGAGGATATCATTTCTAGAGCTATGTTGTTATAAAAGGGGAAAGTGGTTATTTAAGGTGTTTTTCTTCGATCTCGTGATGATTATGTGAAGACTTTCAGTGAGTTACTGTTATGTTAACCGTGTAGTGTAGAGTTTATATGGGTAGTAGATCTTCCAGATGGAAGAACGCCTTTAGATTAGCCAGGGATTTCTTGGCGATGACAAATATGGTGTTTTTGAGGGCATTTTTCACCCATAAGGTTGACATTTTCGAAATAGATTTTATTATGCCTGGAGATACTTTGGACAATGCTGATTAACAAAATGCAAACAACAAGTGGATACGACCACAGGAGCTATGACGATTTGGAATTTCGATTTTTTGAAAAAATGCCATTTGACAGGTGAAAATCTAAACTATGATAGATAGGGCCTCGGAATAATTTTTATTGAATTCAGCGTCCTCGAAAACCTATATTTTGATACCAAACTTGTCCGTATAGTCCTTCTTTTACTCGATTTTTTTCTTGTTCTTTGTTTTGCATATTTCATTTTCGAGTTTTGTTCAGAGGCTCACAGCACTCAAAGTATAGGTGATACTGATCAGTCTAATGGGTTTTCTGAAGGATTCGAATGGGTACTAGATCTTCCAGATTGAATAACGCCTTTAGATTCGGCAGAGATTTCTTGACGATGACAAATATGGTGTTTTTGGGGAGTCTTACCCCATTTTTGCCCGAAAAAGTTGACATTTTCGAAATCGATTTTATTATGCCTAGAGATACTTTGAACAATGCTGATTAACAATATAGAAACAAAAAGTGGATACAACTACAGGAGCGGGAGCTATGACGATTTGAAATTTCGATTTAAAAAAAATGCCTTTTGACAGGTGAAAATCTAAACTATGGTAGATAGGGCCTCGGAATATTTTTTATTGAATTCAGCGTCCTCGAAAACCTATATTTTGATACCAAACTTGTCCGTATAGTCCTTCTTTTACTCGATCTTTTCATGTTTTTTGTTGTATATTTCATTTTCGAGTTTTGTTCAGAGGCTCACAGCACTAAGAGTATAGGTGATACTGATCAGCTAAATGCGTTTTTTGAAGGATTCGAATGGGTAGTAGATCTTCCAGATTGAATAACACCTTTAGATTCGGCAGAGATTTCTTGACGATGACAAATATGGTGTTTTTGGGGGGGTCTTACCCCTTTGTCATTTTTCACCCAAAAAGTTGACATTTTCGAAATCGATTTTATTATGCCTACAGATACTTTGGACAATGCTGATTATTGATTTACAGACAAAAAGTGGATACGACCACAGGAGCGGGAGCTATGACGATTTGAAATTTCGATTTTTCGAAAAAATGCCATTTGACAGGTGAAAATCTAAACCATGATAGATAGGGCCTCAGAATATTTTTTATTGAATTCAGCGTCCTCTAAAACCTATATTTTGATACCGAATATATCCGTATAAACTTTCTTTTACTCGATTTTTTCTTGTTTTTTGTTTTGCATATTTCATTTTCGAGTTTTGTTCAGAGGCTGACATAACTCGAAGTATAGGTGATACTGATCAGCCAAATGAGTTTTCAGAAGGATTCGAATGGGAAGTAGATCTTCCAGATTGAAAAACGCCTTTAGATTCACCAGGGATTTCTTGGCGATGACAAATATAGTGTTTTTGGGGGGTCTTACACCTTTGTCATTTTTCACCCAAAAAGTTGACATTTTCGAAATCGGTCTTATTATGCCTAGAGATACTTTGGACAATACAAACAAAAAGTGGATACCACTACAGGAGCGGGAGCTATGACGATTTGAAATTTCGATTTGTTGAAAAAATGCCATTTGATAAGTGAAAATCTGAACCAAGATAGATAGGGCCTCGGAATATTTTTATTGAAGTCGTCGACCTCGAGAACCTATATTTTGATACCGAACTTGTCCGTATAAACCTTCTTCTACTCGATTTTTTCTTGGTTTTTGTTTTGCATATTTCATTTTCGAGTTTTGTTCAGAGGCTCACAGCACTCAAAGTATAGGTGATACTGATCAGCCTAATAGGTTTTCTGAAGGATTCGAATGGGTAGTAGATCTTTCAGATCGAAAAACGCCTTTTTATATAAAATTCCAAGAGGATATTGTTCAGATAGAAACATCGCCAAAGATTATTTAGTGCTAAGTTTCATTTTATTTTTCATTAATTTCAATCTAGTACGTGGTTCGTACCAGCATTCATCATTCATAGCTGCAGATTGTACTGACCATTAGTGAATGGTGAGTAACACGGACGTGACAAAATCCCTGCTAAATTCGATCCAAAAACGGATGGATCCGCTTTGAAAGCAATTCCTTCGGGACTAATGGCCTCGCAAAATTACGCATCGAAATTTAATAAACCCGGCATCAATTTCGGCCTTTTCGACTCGCATCACCAAAGCAACAACATCCATTACGACTGGCTGGAGCTGCATTATTCAGTCCAATGAAAGCCCGCTGCCGGGACATTAATGATTGCCGAAGAAGAGACGGAACACGACATAATCGACGGTAAAATTAATTATAACAGCAATAAACCGCGCTCGCTGAAGGCCAATATTACAATTACTGACAATTAATTAACCGCCTTGTGTGATTTTAATACTTCATGCTGGATCCAGTCGGCGTGGTATCGATCCAGGGAAACTTTCCAAGGTTGCCAGGTGGAGGCCGAACGGTTTGGATGGCTCGGAAATTGCAGCGGAGGGTTGAAAAATGGGACGACTGCTTTGCTGAATTAAAAGGGAATGAGTTAACGTTTGTGCTGGTTGCATTAACATTTGGTTCATGAAATAATCCGTTGAGGCTATTCTGCCTGTGAAAAATAATGGGGGTTTCTTTTATTCATGGTTTAATCCTTGATTCACTGCTAGTCCAACATAAATCATAAACCACTTGAATAATTTCAATATGATTTTGACGAACCACGATATGGTCCACACTTTACGCCCCTGTATTTTTTGTTGTTTTATTGCTTCAATTGTTTAATTCAACAGTTGACTGACGAATTTTATATTTCAGTTTTCGCAAATGGTTCTGGACAGCGGTTTGAGACCTGCTTGGTCGAAGAAGAGGAACCATTGAAGAGATCACTTTGGCCTTTTTAAGGTAAGGGGTAAGGGTGCTAATGAATCTCCTGGTTGTCATTTCCAACTTAAGCCATCAATGGACCAGAGATTTCTTGACGATGACAAATATGGCGTTTTTGGGGGGTCTTACCCCTTTGTTATTTTTCACCCGAAAAGTTGACCAAGAGTGGAACAGCAAGATTTTTCAATCGTCTATGTGAGTGATTTCAAATGACATCGCGAATTGTTCGAACAATTTTTATATACAATAAGGGTCTGACCACTATGTCATTTTTCACCCAAAAAGATGACATTTTCGAAATCGATTTCTACGATTTTACGTGTTATGCCCAAAAATACTTTGGACAATGCTGATAAACAATATACAAACCAAAACTGGCCACAGGAGCGGGAGCTATGACGATTTGAAATTTAGATTTATTGAAAAAATGCCATTTGACTAGTGAAAATCTAAACAGTGATAGATAGGGCCTCGAAATAATATTTATTGAATTCAGCGTCCTCGAAAACCTATATTTTGATACCAAACTTGTCTGTATACTCCTTCTTTTACTCGATTTTTTCTTGTTTTTTGTTTTGCATATTTCATTTTCGAGTTTTATTCAGAGGCTCAGAGCACTCAAAGTATAGGTGATACTGATCAGCCAAATGGGTTTTCAGAAGGATTCGATTGGGTAGTAGATCTTTCATATTGAATAACGCCTTTAGATTCGGCAGAGATTTCTTGACGATGACAAATATGGTGTTTTTGGGGGGGTCTTACCCCTTTGTCATTTTTCACCCAAAAAGTTGACATTTTCGAAATCGATTTAATTATGCCTAGAGATACTTTGGACAATGCCGATTAACAATATACAAACAAAAAATTGATACGACTATAAGAGCGGGAGCTATGACGATTTGAAATTTCGATTTTTTGAAAAATTGTCATTTGACAGGTGAAAATCTAAATTATGACAGTTAGGGCCTCGGAATGATTTTTATTGAATTCAGCGTCCTCGAAAACCTATATTTTGATACCAAACATGTCCGTATAGTCCTTCTTTTACTCGATTTTTTCTTGTTTTTTGTTCCGCATTTTTCATTTTCGAGTTTTGTTCAGAGGCTCACAGCACTCAAAGTATAGGTGGTACTTATCGTCCTTATGGGTTTTGTGAATGGCTTGAATGGGTAGTAGATCTTACAGATGAAAAAACGCCGTTAGATTTGCAAGGGATTTCGTGGTGATGACGAATATGGTGTTTTTGGGTGGTCTTACCCCTTTGTCATTTTTCACCCAAAAAGTTGACATTTTCGAAATCGATTTTATTATGCCTAGAGATACTTTGGACAATGCCGATTAACAATATACAAACAAAAAATTGATACGACTATAAGAGCGGGAGCTATGACGATTTGAAATTTCGATTTTTTGAAAAAATGCCATTTGACAGGTGAAAATCTAAACCATGATATATAGGGCCTAGGAATATTTTTTATTGAATTCAGCGTCCTCGAAAACCTATATTTTGATACCAAACTTGCCCGTATACTCCTTCTTTCACTCGATTTTTTCTTGTTTTTCGTTTTGCATATTTCATTTTCGAGTTTTATTCAGAGGCTCACAGCACTCAAAGTATAGGTGATACTGATCAGCCAAATGGGTTTTCTGAAGGATTTGAATGGGTGGTAGATCTTCCAGATTGAATAACGCCTTTAGATTCGGCAGAGAATTCTTGACGATGACAAATATGGTGTTTTTGGGGGGTCTTACCCCTTTGTCATTTTTCACCCAAAAAGTTGACATTTTCGAAATCCATTATATTATGCCTAGAGATACTTTGGACAATGCCGATTAACAATATACAAACAAAAAGTGGATATGACCACAGGAGCGGGAGCTATGACGATTTGAAATTTCGGTTTTTTGAAAAAATGCCATTTGACAGGTGAAAATCTAAACCATGATAGAAAGGGCTTCGGAATATTCTTTATTGAATTCAGCGACCTCGAAAACCTATATTTTGATACCAAACTTGTCTGTATAGTCCTTCTTTTACTCGAATTTTTCTTGTTTTTTGTTTTGCATCTTTCATTTTAGAGTTTTGTTCAGAGGCTCACAGCACTCAAAGTATAGGTGATACTGATCAGCCAAATGGGTTTTCAGAAGGATTCGAATGGGTAGTAGATCTTCCAGATTGAATAACGCCTCAAGATTCGGCAGAGATTTCTTGACTATGACAAATATGGTGTTTTGGGGGGTTCTTACCCCTTTGTTATTTTTCACCCAGAAAGTTGACATTTTCGAAATCGATTTCATTATGTCTAGAGATACTTTGAACAATGCTGACTAACAATATAAAAACAAAAAGTGGATACAACTACAGGAGCGGGAGCTATGACGATTTGAAATTTCGATTTTTTGAAGAAATGCCATTTGACAGGTGAAAATCTAAACCATGATAGATAGGGCCTCGGAATAATTTTTGTTGAATTCAGCGTCCTCGAAAACCTATATTTTGATACCGAACTTGCCCGTATAGTCTTTCTTTCACTCGATTTTTTCTTGTTTTTTATTTTGCATATTTCATTTTCAAGTTTTGTTCAGAGGCTCTCAGCATTCAAACTATAGGTGATACTGATCAAGCAAATGGATTTTCTGAAGGATTCAAATGGGTAGTAGATGTTCGAGATTGAAAAACACCTTCAGATTCGCCAGGGATTTCTTGGCGATGACAAATATGGTGCTATTCCTACCACGTTTTTCGATATATTTGCCCCGGAGACAAATCAAAAGGCCGAAATTGATTGTGGCATTAATTCAGAACGGCCATACCTGTGGCGGTCCGAAAGGAAACCGAACAATGTCGCCCAATTGATTTTCGGCATGGAATATTCTCGCATGAATAACGGCTTTCCTGCCCGTTGGCGAAAGGTTTCGTGCTAACCTGTCGTTTTGCGGTTTATTGGGGGTTTTACTTTCCTTTATCTCCTGTCACAGTTTGGCGGGGTTATTTTACGGATGGATTTTTTCGTCCATGCCCAAAACGGCCCGGTTCCATTCGGCCCCCAACATTTTCAAGTCTTTCGTATTTGAAACTACTCTTCTCTTACTGTGACCGATGAGTTGAAAATGCCACACACGACTGAAAATTATCGATAAACATTGTAGACTATTTAATTCTGGAAAAAGTAATATACACACCGATAGCTTAGCGGTAAAGCTCTTGTCCGGCAAACAAGAGGCGCAGGTTCGATTCCTGCTAGGGGAGCAATTTTTTCAAACACTTTTCTGCACGCTGATTGTTCTTCCTCATAATATTAACTATGTAAACTTGATCGGGAATGAAATCCTATATACAGGCTATAATGGTGCATAACACTGAAGATACTTCGTTCCAAAAGTTCACAACGGATTTTTCACTTTAAATAAATTCGAGTCTCTCAGTTGTTTTTCATCAAAGTTGCGGTTAACGAAGGGAGGTGGATTGTTAGCTACGTCTTAATGGAATGGAAACAGTCCATTATCCTAATCAGCACCATCAAATCTTGTAGTGTACACTAGCGGAGACGCTGTGTACAACCCCATTTATAATAACGAGCCTAGCAACCAGCAAGTTGGCCCAACCCAAGAGTTTTAATGCATCATTCTCAGAATGGAGTTGTTACTCAATTTCGGAGCCGGTTATTGGTTCGCTTCTATCTCGCTAATTAGCACTTCACACTTCGAACTTTTCGCTTGGCCCGATTCGTCAGAATCCAAACTTTCGGGGTTTTTGATTTTGTTCTAAACTGCTCGAGATTCAGCGTGAGGAAATGGTTGAGATCATGATGTTTTTTTCGTCTCCAAATATGTAACATATCTTTCATACCCTAACTGTTCAAAATTCATATTTTCTTTTTTAATACCACAATGTTCATGTTGCGAATGGACTTCGTCGGTAACAAAGAAGACCCAGAGTTCTATGATTTACCCACTATCTCTTTATTCGACCTGTTTTTATCACACTTTCACTACTCTTCTAGTAACGGTCGTACAGCGCCATCCGCCCGCTTCAGTTCATTCTAATCTGACAGAGCTCTTGTATAAATAACACTAACAATAAATGATCTTACAACGTGAAAGACATTAAACATGACGAAGAATTCAAACATTGGTCCTTCGAGTAGCACCTCGAATATTTTTCGAAATTAACCGACTGGAAGACTGTATCCGCCGATTTTCGCATTGCAGATACAGAGTTCTCAATTCACAGCCCACGAATCCACCATAAATTCGAATATGGTCGATTTATATTCATATCGTGTTTCTGCCAGATTCATCATAGTCAGCCTCGCTGAATTATTCGAACTATAATGAAGGAAGCAGTGACTAAGTGAAAAATAATCCTCTTTAGGCTGCGCTCAGTTGATATTTTCTGAAGCGGACGAGATCTTCACATCCTCATAAGTTTATACATATACAGATGGGGCATATGGTGATTCAGCTGATGAACTTTGGAAATACAGGCTGTCACAATAAGAAGGAAACAGGGGTCTTCACAAATATGAATTTACACGGTAAAGATAATGTTTGGTTGGTTTACTGGACTGAGCAATTACCATCACTTACCGCAATTGTTGAGCTATGGTTTCTGCTAGATGCTGTATAATATCGTCCCAATATCGCGTCGTTTGAACGAGGCTTCCTCGGAAATGGGAGTTACAAGGAACGGTCCCTATTCGACCTATCAATAGGGATCGAACTGAACACGAATAAAAGAACCGTGTGTTTTACTACGATTCACCGAATATAGAATCTTGGGAGCTTAGGTCGTGGTGATTACTGAAATATTTTCTGGGGATTGTACCTTTCTTGTACCGGCACTGTCTTTTTTGGTCCAAGAAAAATTCATAGTAGTACACAAAATCACAGAAGCCGATGAAGTTATTATGTTCTTCCTCATTTAAGGATGGTGATACGAGGATATATTGAAAAATTCTTAGCCTACTGTAGACCAAACAAAATTTCAATGTCAAAATATTTTATTACTCAACATATTCTCCTCTTAATTGAATACATTTATTACAGCGAACCTGCAACGTCTCTTGATCTTTTAAAAAAAAATTTTCTTCTTGCTCTGCAAACCAGTCCTCCAGAGCTTTTATTACCTCCTCGTTGGAAGAAAATTTACAACCCTTTAAACTTTTTTCAGTTGAGGAAAGAGATGATAGTCGGACGGAGCCAAATCTGGTGAATTAGGGGGGTGTTCTAGTAATTCTAACCCTGAATCACGAATTATTTGCATGGCAACATGAGATTTGTGTACTGTTTTGTTTGTTGTCCTGTAAAAACAAAATACCTTGGGATAGCTTTCCGCGTCTTTTCTCTTCAATTTTGTTCCGTAGAGTGGTCAGTAATGTCGAATAGTAATTTCCAGTTATTGTTCTACCCTTATCCAAAAAATCAATCATGATTTCTCCATTGCAATCCCAAAAAACTGAAGCAAGAACTTTTCCAGCAGATTTTTGGACACGAAACTTCTTAGGTCTTGGAGAACCAGGGTGTCGCCATTCCATCGATTGTTGATTTGTTTCTGGATCGTAGAAATGTACCCAAATCTCATCCATAGTAACAATTAGGTTTAAGAAGTCTACATCGTTTTCAAATCGAGCACTGATCGAACGCGATGCTTCTACCCTTGCACGCTTTTGGTCAACATTCAAACATTTGGGGATCCATTATGCAGACATTTTTCTCATGTCCAAATTGACGTGAACTATAAGATGAACGCCTTCGTATGAAATCTTCAGTGCTTCAGATATCCGTTTTAGCCCAATTCGACGGTCTCTAAAATCATGTCATGAACTGTATCGATATTTTCGGGGACTGACACAGAAACTGGCCTTCCCGATCGGTCATCATCTTCAATGGAAAATTTACCTCTTTTAAAGCTTGCAGTCCAATTTTTCACGGTCGCATACGAAGGACAATGATCACCAAGGGTATTAAGCATATCTTCGTAAATCTGCTTACCCCTTAACCCTTTTAAATACAGGTTCTTGATGATGGCTCGATACTCCAATTTTTCGATTTTTACAATTTCGGTAGACATCTTTTTTTCTTTAAGTTATTGCGTAACTCTGGTTTACTTTTTTGACGTCGAACTCTACACTGACACTTCTAATAAGTTATTGTTCGTTGATATGGTAACGCAATATTTTGTTTATGCATGGAACTGGTCTAGGCTAACTAGATATCAATACATCCTCGTATTCATTGGACCGAATTCATATTGTAACGTTTTCTTAATTATTAAAACGTACAAGATAAATAAACTATTTATTTACACTAATTATAACACTACTAATCAACAACTGAAGAGTTGATTCGAGCAAAAGTCTGTTCAATTTATTTTCACTAATATATATTTCCACTCGTTGCTTGGCTCTCAATAATAATAATTCCTCTCCGTCAATGTGCTCCGTATATACAGCGCGTCAAAATTATGGAACAGATTCATTTTCTCGAAGGAAAATATTTGGCAACGAAATCCTGAAACAGGTCAATTTTTGTTTATTTTTTACCAAATTTTTATGCATTTTTGAAGGCCATCCCCATCAACCCTCTAAATTGTTTGAATAGGGAAAGTGGGTCATGTGGCAAATTTTTTTTCTTGTAAATTTCTGCACGCCTGTGAAGAAGATACAAAGACCTTGCCAAAAAAGTACCGCATGACCCATTTTGTTGCCAAATATTTTTCTTCTGAGAAAATGAATTTGTTCCATAATTTTGTCGCGCACTGTATATATCGCGCCGATTCCTTTCTCGTATCGCACGATGGCGCTCTGTCGGGTGGATGGGTCGAGAGAGTACATTTCCCAGGCGTCGGGAACATTCTAGATCACGGGAGCGCCGAATGTACAGGGCCGCCCTTGTCACCATATGTAAACCAACCTTTCAGAACTGAGAATAAGGCTCAAACACTACTAGAAAAGACTTCTGTATTCTTTACAATGCGAGTCCCTGAATATCGTTTGCATGATTCACAACAGTGGCCGAAAATAAAGTAATTTTATCAATTTGTAACGAAATAAGGGTCGAATAACACGGTACATAATGGTCCTTTGGTCCTTTCTCTCGTAAACGCGGGTGGGCCCGCGTGAACCAAACAGCAATTTGGGGACCATAAATGACGCATAGTTTGAGTAGTCCCGTTAGGTGGGCTCGTAAACGGGGGGCGGGTTATTTTATAATCCCCCCGCGGTCACCGGTTAAACCTCATAATTAATTCAGCGGAACAGTCCATGTGAAAACAATTAATCTGAAGGGATTCGGGGCACGAAAGTCCCTGCGGAATAATGTATAGTGTGTGGTAACTGCAGTTTTTTCTGGGTTATGCGAGGGATAAACCTGGTTTTTCGCCGGTACGAACTAGCGGGAATTAGGAATTATTCGTCTGAGGCTGGATGTATCGGGAGGTAACAAGTTTTACACCTAACCCATTTTGCATTCAAAACTATCAAAAAATCTTCTTTGAATATTTCACAGAGCTTTTGAGGAGACGACGGAAGATTGTTGATTTTTCGGATTTTTCGGTGCGTCTTGCAAAGTAGCGTAAAATCTATGAATCGACCCATCTCGCATTCGTATAGCGACAACCGGCGCGAAACAAATATGGAGAAAATATTCTCTAGAGCTATGTTATAAAAGCAAAAGTGATTATTTTAGGTGTTTTTCTTCGATCTCGTGATGATTATGTGAAGACTTTCAATGAATTAATGTGATATTAACCGTCTAGCGCCAAGTTTATAAAATTCCAATAGAATTTGTTCAGATTATCGCAACAGATTATTCAGTGCTAAGTATCAATTTATTTTTCATTTATTTCAATTCATTACACGGTTTGTATCGACATTCATCATTCTGAATTTTGTATTTCCTCGACATTTATTTTCAATATAAACTGGGAACAATACAATTTTAATAGAAATTTTGCGTATTAAATGTCTAATTTCATGCACCTTTCTGTTCAATTTTATCTCCCACATTTGTGGGATTTTATTATGAAATATCTTTACATCCAAAGTTTTTCAATCATTTAAATTTTAGTTTCTTCGAAGTTGATGAACATTCGGACAACATTCATAACTTGTAGTACGATTAATATTTCTGCGATTCGATGATATTTAAAATGCAGGGAAGCATCCAGAATATTCTTGAAATTCATGATTTTCTCCTTATGATTTTAAACATAAATGCCCAGCTTATTAATTGCTCCAGAGAGATGGGGTTTTCACTAGCTTCACTAGTTTTACAAAGAGATTTGTTTAGGCTTGGCTGGCATTTAATCCCATCAACACAGGGTGTTTTACTAATGTTGGTCAAATTCAAAGGGCAAAATATGTATTATTTTAAATGGAACACCCTATAATTTTTGATCTCATTCGAAAGAGCAATCATTTTCCTTTCCAAAAATGTATAGTTTTCTATCTTTTGTTTCATCAACAACAAAAATATTAGATGTTTCATGTAGTAGTACATTTTTAATTAGTATTTTTATATGAACGTATTTTGATGCCTAAAATCATTTCGAAACCGACTTATATGACTTAACAAAATTACTATTGTCAAAATTGCTGATTTTGTTGTTATGCGTCAAACGGTCACAGCATGAGCTAATTAAAAATGTACTACTTCATGAAACATCGAATATCTTTGTTGTTAATGAAATAAAAGATGGAAAACTATACATTTTTAGAAAGGAGAATGATTGCTCTTTCGAATGAGATCAAAAATTATACGATGTTCGATTTAAAATAATACATATGTAAAAATGAACAGTATCATTTTATTTAAGAAACCACATTCTATTTCCTTTTCTATGTTTCATTTAATTTTAACTTAGAGAATGCTTTGTTTTGTCAATTGTTTATTAACGTCATTTTAGATTTCAAATATTGTAAATTGAGACCTTAAGAAATAGCATTGTTTTTGATTTCTTTCAGGTTCGTAAGTTATTCCTTTTAGTTAGAAGAGTTTGTTTGTATTATTTTCAACTAAAGAAAATAAATCTTTCAGATTGAGACATCAAATCATCTATTTCTTTGAATAGAAAATAAGGATTGAATTCCATTCTTATACATATTTTCCCCTTTGAATTTGACCAACATCAGTAAAACATCCTATGTTGATGAGATGAAATGTCAATCAGTTTTGATAATACAGGGCGTGTCTTTGACTTGTACATATATTTTAACTCTGGACTTCTCATAACACTTTTCTCCTATACCATTTTTCAAAATTTGGTTTCGTTTCGAAGATACAGGCTGTCGAACATTCATGAGAAAACCAATTTTCTGTTCATATTCTCGGAACCGTTATTTCAAATGAACTGAATTTGATTGGTTGTTTACTCTATTCATAGTGCATATTCCTCTATCAAAACTTATTCAATATTTCTCCTGGTATGAAAGTTACAGAGTTGCCGACTCAAGAAATACCATAAAACCACTTGAAAAACATAAACGGTTCGTATTTTCGTAAGAATCAATCATTTTAGGAAATAATAGTAGTCCTATGCTTTTTTAATAAAACGCGTCGTTTTCGATTTATTCCAAACTGTATACGATAAAATTTGAGAAATAAATCATGAATTTCAAGAATAATCTGGATGCTTCCCTGGATTAAATATCATCGAAAATTTTCACTTTTCTGGTCCGTAATCAAGTTAAGAATGTTGTCAGAATGTTTATCAACTTCGTTGAGATTAAAATGCAAATGATGGAAAAACGTTTGATGTAGAGATATGTAATAATAAACGTGTTTTCAACATTCTTATTCAAATAGGGTTAGTACTTAAGTATTCACTAAATGTATCAAGTTAATTTCAATTGAGAAATATGAATTTTGAGGTCCTTGCAGAGAATCGTATCAGGCACGTATTTGGCCCATTTTTTTTTCAAATGGCTATATCTCTAACAGAGCCGAATTCGGAAAACTGGAAAATGTAAAAAAGGTTTCTTCTGGCCTCAAGAATCAACCTGTGTAAGGAAGCTCCTTTCCGCATCTAATACAGAATTCCTATTCCATGATCCAAAAACTTGTATATTCAGAGCCCTCTCTCAAAAGAGCGTTGCCCAGTATAATTCATAACACCGAATATGAAATATGAAAGAATTGTTGCTTCCCCAAAAATCGAGATACGAACATTATGCTTGACGCCCAACTCAAATCGACGTCGTAAATTCGGGGGATGAAATACCGATCTAACGTTTCATGAAATTTCGAACTGCCTCTCAGATTGCCCCCCGTATCTCTTCGAAGATAAACGACGTCCAATTTTTTATGGAAATGCCCGGGTCGAGTTACACCGGAGAGATCCTTCCCTATCTATACACTGGAAATGCCCGCAATAGCATAGTGATGTACGGTGTTCTTCGATGTTCGAACAGGAGCACGTTTCACACTTTCCGACACTCGGTACAGGAATTATGATTTTCAATTTGTCACGGACCGAGGCTCAGTCGCAGATTTATGCACGAGCTTGAAGCAGAAACTGCTGAGTTTCGCACATTGTTCTATTTATTCTACCAGGTGGAGGATGGCCGTACAAGAAACGGTGGAGATCGAACTGTTCTCCTCGTTCAAATATGGAAAATGTTGTAGTAGTAACTATTTGAGTAGTGACAGTTAATTCGTTCCATGCATGTGATACCACATGAACGCCAACAAGCGTTTAAATCAGCAGTTACGGCATTGATCGCAAAATCAAGTCCTTAACTGAAGACAATTGTTCTCTGTGGTTTTTGGAAAATCGAATAAGTGTGAACCATTTTGACATTTTTAGCAATGGATGTACATGGATCCTCCAGTCGATGTAATCAATCATAATATTTCAGTTGACTAGTATAGACTTCTGAAATTGATATTCATGGGTCCGAAAATTATTGAATTGCTATCGGTATGGTACAGGATGCAGGCTAGACGATATCGATTGGAAATTATTGATTTTCGGATCGAGTTGCCTCCGGAAACTCGATATCAGCAAATCATTCCAAGAAAAGAGTAGTCCTAAGAGCAAACGAGAGCAGAAAATTCGAGGCTGAGATCGTGGGACTAGCAACGTGGCAGGTACACGAAAGTTTGATATGGATTGCATCACCTTTTTCGGAATCCACCGAAAAAAGGGAACATCTTCAATTTTGCTTTGGAGAGACGAAAGAGGCAGTAGCTGGAGAAGCCTTAAACGGGAAGGTTCTCGGTTGACTCGCGTTCAGTAATAGGTAGTGTCCGGAGAAGCCTTAAACGGAAAGGTTCTCGGTTGACTCGCGGTCGGTAGTTAGGGGTAGCTGTAGAAGCCTTAAACGGAAAGTTCTCAGTTGACTCGGGAATGGCGTAGGGGTAACTCATTTTTGGTTCTTTTGAAAATAGGGTCTCAAACGGAGACAGAAGAGTGTGGAGTCGAAAGTAGAAGATTTTTAAAATTAATTGGAATTATTGAGATTACGTCTGTGAAACCGTTTATTTGATTTTAGTCATAATATACGACTAAAGTTTATTTTCGAATTTCATTTACCATCCCTCTCCCTGGAGAATTATTAAACACTGACCTTAGTGCGTTGGGCTGTTCCCACACTTTCTCCCTTCACGGAGAAAGATTTTCAAAATTTTAAAAACATCTTTTCTTTTCTTCAAGTAATAACACCCCTTGATTGGTGGAAATCCGCTCTTCCGTCGAATCTCAAAGCGGGTGTTTTTTACAGAAGTTTCCATAGCAACTGACGATTCACATCGATAAACATGTAAGGCGGCAAAACTAACAAGTTGGTTTTTCAGCGACGTTTCTCAAATGCATTGATAGCGAGGGCAAGGAATACCATAGAGGAAACAAACAGCATTCAGTTAATCTATGATAAATTATTATTTGTCAAATAGTCCAATTCGTGTCAATTGTGACCATCTTACAGTTGGACATATTTTCTCGTGAAATAGTCATGTCGAATACCCCACTACAGATGAAATTTAGCCGCGATTGGTATTATATATGATTATATTTCAGTTTTGGTGATTTCCAACTTCGTGATTAAGAACAGGATTTTTTCATGGTTGATTTTGCTATTCCACTTGGAAATCGAAACCGGCAAATTGAAATTTCTTCGGAACAAGGGGAGAACGGCCTTAAATTTCGAGCGAATGTCTAAAAGATGATTTCGGGGTATCTGGAAACGAGACACTCGATAAAGTTGGATAAATGGATTTTTGTTAGATGGAAGTGGTGGAAAAAGGAAGATAATTGCGTATCGGGCGTGAGAGAAGCGGGTCGTTAAGGGAGATTGAAAGGAAAATCGTATAACCTTATCCGAAAGAACAATTACTTCTTCTGCCACATTCCTCTCCTTTCGGCTATGTAAATTGGAAAGATCGTTAGTGATCTTCGATTTCGTATCGGTTGTGAAGCCACCATTGAGGGCAATATTTAGGGCCTGTTCCACCAGTTGCTGATAAAGTCCCGGGTAAACTATCCATACCTTATCCAACAGATATCCACAGGTGTTGAATAGGTTATATAGTTATAGTTAGAAAGGGGTTAGAGTGAGTTCATATTCTGAACTTTATCAGCAAGTGATGAAATAGGCAGTATAATAGCATTTTTTTGTGTTGTGGTTTTCACGAAAAGGAATACCCTGTAATGTTCAGAGAACATCGTGAGAACCAAGGGCAACCAGGTAGAAATTGGTGTTCTTCTTGAATTTCTGGAGTTTATATGCCTCGGGGAACACCTCCCTAGGCAATGTGTTCCAAAGACCCGCTGTTCGTTGGACGAACGAGTCTTTGAAGAGAGATGTTCTGCAGGTCTCCACAGTGACCACGAAGGGATGTGAAGACCTAACTTGACGGGTTAGTCTCGAAGAGACTGCCAGAGGGGGAACGATTGCTGATAATTCAGATGAGCATCGCCCATGAAAATATCTACAAAATAGAGACAGATCTCCTACTCTTCTACGGTGTTCCAGAGAAGTGAGCGAGTTTGTTAGCGGAGCATCACCGACGAGACGAATTGACCTTTTTTTGCACAGATTACAAGAGTATTAGGATTTGTTTAGGTGCAGCACTCCAAATATGGGAACAGTATTCCAGGACAGGTCGAATCTGTGCCTTATAGACCATAAGCAGATGATTTGTGGTGAAATAGCTCCTGGCACGAAACAGAAAACCAAGTTTTTGGGATGCACATTTAGCAATGGATCTCACGTGATTCTACCAAGAATTGCTGATAGTAATACCAAGCATCGAAATGGATGACTTCAATGGTATGGTCACTCCTGACAATTTTATGCTGGGTAAAGTAAGATCGGCTTTTCTGGAGAAAAGACATGCTTCTGTTTTGTTTGCGTTGAATTCTTCCAGGTTATTAGATATCCATTCAAGAATTGTTGCCAAGTCCATATTTATGTTGTTAACATTTATTTCTCGTTGGTTTCTGATTTAGCCGGCTGGTATTGGAGCCCTAGAAGAAAAGGCGGTATGAAGGGAACTATCATCCGCGAAGCTGTGCACTGAACACGAAGTTGCTTCCAGCAAATCGTTGATGTGAAGTAAAAATAGTGTTGGAGCCAGGATTGATCCCTGCGGAACACCAGCGTTTATGGGTATAGAGTCAGATGATACTCCATCGATCACTACATGGAGTGATCAGTTCGAGAGAAAACTAGCCAGCAGAGAACATAGCTTTGGGGGCATGCCATAAGATGGAATCTTGGCGAGGAGTCCCTGATGACAGACTCGATCGAATGCCTTGGAGATATCCTGTGCTACGGTCAGGGTTTTACCATATCGATGAGTTGAGATAAAGGGTGGTTGTTGTGATCAATTCAAATTGCTGGTGGTACCCCAATAAAAAATATTCTTCCATCAAACTGCAATCTCCAAAGATCGGTGGTGCAATATCTTACGCAATCCCCTGGTCTCATAACCTGACTCACGTCACTCCTTCTCGAAGAATTAGCGTATCTGCACCTATGTCTAGCCAATCTCACCATCGCCATTAAAATAAATATCAACTCCTTATAAGGACCAGATCGAAACTCTCAAGTTTCCAGTTCCTCGTCCTTCCTACTGACCGATTTAGCGGCGAGACTCGAACGAACGGTCCTCGGACATTTATCAGCCGCTTCATGCAAATGAGAAGTCGAACATGCTACCGCCATTTCGAAACGGCCCGTCGCTGGCCGACCGTTTCCAAGTTTGAAGCGTTTATTATTTATCGCCACGGGCCGGACGGCGTTTTTATTCGCGCTGTCAGTAATTGCTACATGGGAAGTGGAACAATGGAAAGAGTGTGCGGTGATTTATCGTTCTGCCGCTTCTTGGGGCGGCGGTTTGGCGGTAATGCGGGGTTATGCGTCCGCCATGGTCCGTAAATGGGCTTTTTCGGGTAATTTTCGAGATGAGATGTGGGATAATGGAAGAAATGAGGATTTTTTCGGGATTGGGAAATTGTCGACGCTACTGCGGTTATAACGACCTATACTTGTTCCTGTCTGGGTTGAAGAACTCGCCAAGATCTCCAGCAAGTGAAAATATTTGATTGCGAAGAAAATTAAACCTAAACAAGTGTTTTTATAACGCATGTTTTAAACGGAGTAATCTCTGAGTGGAAGTCTGAAGTTAAATACCTGGGAATAACCCTGGATAGCAACCTTCTGTGGACTGAGCATGTTGAGACTACTACTGGCAGAGCCACAAGAGCTCTGATGGCGAGCAGGCGTCTATGCGGCAGGAATTGGGGTTGAATCCAAAAATACTGCGATGGATGTACGTCATGATCGTAAGACCTATAATCACATATGGTGCAGCAGTCTGGTTTGCTAAGACAAGTCAGGTTAGTGCGAGGAAAATTCTCGACAGATTACAAAGGCTTGCTTGTGTGTGCATCACGGGAGCAATGAGAACGTGCCCAACTAGGGCGCTTGAGATCATCACAGACCTCACACCTCTATATCTAGTGATGGAAAGGGTAGCCCATGAGGCCATCCTCAGCATACCTGAAGAAGGAACAGGCATTGAGAGAATCAGTGTTTGGTTCTCCCTGAATGACTTCATCTCATCTACAAACCTTCCTAGTGATGTAATGATCAAAAAAGTGAGCAATGAGAAAAACTTCAGTACAATGCTAAGCGAAAGAGGATTGGGCACGGGAATACACCGATTGTAATCTCGAAGAAAATACAATAAAATGTTATGCAGAATGCAGATGGTTCTAAAACCAAAATGGGGGCCGGTGCTGTAGTACAAGGGGAAAGAAGCAAGTTAAAACTATCGTTAGGCTCCCACTCGGGTGCTTTTTCAGGCAGAATTACTGGCAACTGACGGTGTCTAGCCATAAACCTAGAAAGAAACTATCAGAAGTGCGATATAGCCATTCACTCGTATAGTCAATCCGCTATTAGGGCACTGATCTCCTTTGTCATTGACTCAAAGTTGATTTGGGAGTGCCGGAGTAAACTCAGTGAGTCCAGAACCTTTTTGTGGTATAGGAAAATGCACCTATAAGAACGAATTTCTGCATAAAGGAAACACTCTGGAATGTACTACTCCAAACAAAACTGCAAGATCCAAAAGGTACTTGGAATCGTACCTGTATCTCAGTAAGAACCAGCTGGACCACCTCACAGGCATTCTTATACTCCATTCACTTTTATAAAGTACCCCGGTTGGCCAAGATTTAGGTTTATCAAGTTTTTTTTACTTAAAACTGACGGAGGTTGACACTCGTGAACTATCGGCAATGCCAAAATAGTTCTCTGAGACGTTGCCAATACTAAGCTGCATCCCAGTTAAGAAACATGTTGTTCCCATTCAGTGTAGCATTCACATAGATTCCCAAGAACTCTGTAAATGAAGTTGGTTCTTTTAAGGTTCATTTCGCTGATTGTAAACAACATAGTTTTGTATCCTCTGAAAATGCCAACTTCTGAACCGAATAATGTGTTTGTGGTGGGAGTTTTATTTCATTGGATACTTCAATATGAATTAAAAGGCTGCCGAAAGTCATCGTATTTTAGTGGACGACGTTTATGGTGACAATGTTTAAGTGACGAAGGTGTCAGAGGTGGTTTGTCCGGTTCAAAAGTGGCAATTTTGAATTGAAAGACTAAGAACAACATTACAAACGCAAGGGGAACTCGCACAAACACTTGACACTGAACTCTTTTCGAACAGGATATTTCGATTTATTTTTAATTTTCCTGAAAACCAACAACACTTTCGCAAAGTTTCGTTTGTTTGAATAACATTGTTCAACAAGCTGAAGATGCTGAATCCAATTATCAACTACGTTGTGAGTGGCTTTGAAAGTTGAGTTGATTCTCGAGTGGACATAAACCAAATTTTCAAATCAACTTTTGCACTGACAGTGAAAAATTGTCCTGTTTCTGCATAACACGAAAACAATGCAAAAATAAATACCCCAACCAAATTACTTTTATTTGTATCGGTTCAAACTGAATGTAGATCATTTTGATTCGACGCGATAAAATGCAATCACGTATAAAAAACGATGAAAATTCTATATCGAAAATGTTTCCACCTTCGAAACAGCATTGTTTTGGGACAGCTGCATTGTCACACACCAGAATAAACGACATCAAAACGATACATTTGGCATACCGAATGAACATTCATGGCCAATGACTAAAACGATGGAACTATTTTCATATCACAACGTGTTACTCATTGTTCGTAATAGAAAGTGCGTTCGTGAAGCAAAATAAAGAGGATGTTTATATTCAGCCAGTGATAGGATAGGAATATAAGCGAATAGAGAAATTTGAGAAATTGAAGTGGATACTACGAGAATATTGAAATTATCAGCATTTAAAATTGATGAAAAAGTCAGAAAAGTTAAGAAAGCGCAATCATTGTCAACTGTGAAAAATAGCAAAAGAAATTTTGAAAGAATAACAATAGTAATTATCTTCTTCGATTAACAACAAACCTTTCGGTCGGACCTGTCAATTTTGTTCACAAGGGGGTAATTTTTCACGTGAAGCCCTTGAGTTTAAATATACAGGGTGGCCATTTGAAAACGAAACAGACGAGATTACAGACGAAATAAATTTTTTCGATAGAAATGCTCGAACAGGTCGATTTCTGTTTCGAGGGGGACAACTTAAGATGTAGGTTACGGACGCATAGCGCTTCAACCCCTGCTGCTACAACCCCCACCCCCAATTTTTGAATAGGGAAGATGGGGTGAGTGATACCTCAATTCAAAGGTATTTTTATACTGATTTCAGCACAGTAATTGTTTTTTCATTTTATGCATTAGTTCTCGAAATATTCTTAACTAAGTATTTGAAAATGAAGTGGTGTTTTCATGGCACTTGTAGTGTTTTTTTGTGAAAAATCGACATCTTGATTAGAGATTTCTATGTCAGTGGATTGGAGGAAGGAAGCCACAGTCATGGTTGTTTTGAAGCTCAAAATGTCGATTTTTCACAAAAAAACACTACAAGTGCCATGAAAACACCACTTCATTTTCAAATACTTAGTTAAGAATATTTCGAGAACTAATGCATAAAATGAAAGAACAATTACTGTGCTGAAATCAGTATAAAAATACCTTTCAAATGAGGTATCACTCACCCCATCTTCCCTATTCAAAAATTGGGGGTGAGGGTTGTAGTAGCAAGGGTTAAAGCGCTATGCGTCCGTAACCTACATCTTAAGTTGTCCCCCTCGAAACAGAAATCGACCTGTCCGAGCATTTCTATCGAAAAAATTTATTTCGTCTGTAATCTCGTCTGTTTCGTTATCAAATGGCCACCTGTACATAGAGGTACATCGCCCTTGAACGATTTGATGCAAAAGTTTTTGGCCAACTTTTGTGGCGGCACATAGTAGCTACTGAAGGAACTATAATCTGCTAGCTATTAATTTACAGAAATCTGTAGGATATTTATTTTCCTCTAGTTCTATGAATCGTAGGCAAAATTAATTGTCGTTTTATTGCATCCAACAAATAAGGTGTGATGAAAAACTGAACATTCCACATTTGGTCGTTCCTGATTGTCATCGCATTCGACTTAGGAAAAAGTGTAGTTCAGCTACTCACCGCCAGATGCGAGGGTGAAAATTTTCGAGAGCGATGTACCTCTATATGTAACATTTAATCTCAAAGGTGAATCATCATTTCATCCCTCTGTGAGGCAACCCCAACTCCTTAAATTCGAATGGGGAACATGTGTAGCACAGTATGTTGTTGAAAAGGTAACTTTTCCTTTTGAATATGACAATGAATATTTCCTCAAGATCTGGTTATTCGTTTATTTAAATAATATTCGGGTATAATGGGAGCCATTTGCCATCGTTTGAAAGCAATGGGACTGATCCGAAAGGTAAATTGGGGGACGTATGAACTGATGCCAAGAGACTTTGAACGCAAACAAGAGGCATATTAGTGGAGATGCAAATACGGCAAAGCTAACTCGATGAGATTTCGGATAACGGCGGCGTTAAAATGAACGCTCTGATATTCCATTTTTCGTTCGCGCATATCATCAAGTACCGGAATAAATCGTACGGAACCCGTACGCTCGCCAACTTAATTGCAGCGCAGCGTCGTTCGTCCTGGCCCAATGGCAGTTTATCAAAAACGAGGGAATCTAAATTATGTAGAACAGCGAGGCGAAGAAACGTGGTAATCGAGTTTCGGAATTATTTATCTACAAAAATTTATTCAGGTATTAAGTAGGTGAAACGGTTTCCTCCGGTCTTGATCAACTTCGCTGTTGTTCGGAGATTTTACACATAAAAAGGATTCCGTACGATCGCATGGTGACGTTAAAACATGAGTTATGATTCTATGGCTGAAAATTGAGGGGGAAGTTCCAATGTTACTTCTTGGCGGAAAAAAGAGATCAGTGTACTGAATAGTTTGATCTGAGAAATCGGCAAATTGAGCCCCGCCAACTTCCATACGGTGGTTAAAATTCTGCTCAAATTCTTGATCATTTCGGAGGTAATGCAGCTAAAGGCGAGCTGTGAACGGAGCGGCGAGAACAGCGCTGTTAGGGGGCACAGTAGACTTATAGGACGCAGTGAACTGTAACCTCTTTCTAACTATAACTTAGGCACGAAGGTGTCAAGAATTATTGATGCACAGGGTGGTCATCCGTTCTTGGTAATCTAGTTTGATTCAACGACTCTAGATATCATTCGGTAGATTGACGTGATGTAACTTTATCACTCAGTTTACGATCTGCAATTCGAGACTGGTACGTTTGATGTCATACCTCCTATACATTTTAGTTCGTCTGCATCTACCTTTGTATTCAGTTTACTCCTCGAGCTCTATACAGTGTGGGCATATGCAGTTCCTGTTTAGCATTTCAGATTTCGCTTCGCGCTGATTCATGAGCCAGTGCCGTTCGTTGCACTTTATTTAACCATCAGCGACATAATTAATTTCGACTCATCGCCAAACGAACTCGGTACCGACATTGAAACGACGTATGACAAACAGCGTCCATTAAAGTGGTCGCCGGCCATCCAGACTGCGTGGTGTATTTGAGGCAGACTATTCATTCCGGGGCCGTGGAGAACGACGGGGACAGGGACAAATTGAGTGGTCTAAAAACAAACACACTCAGCTCCCCTGTTGCGAAGTTCACAGAGAACGGGGGGTGGTGCATTGAAACTGTGTTGGCGTAGTGAAAAGGGAAGTAACGTTAAACTTGTTAGACGGAGAGGAACTTTGAGGGTGTACATGACGGAAATTTGTACCGAGATTGTCGGGTGAATCTGAAGGAAGTTGATGGGTGAAAGGGTTGTGATATGACGTTTTTTGGGATTGAATCCCCGTTTTGGCGGAGAGTTGAGTTGGAATTCACTGAAAGCGAATCTTCTTTTTCTCAGATGTTGTTTATGTTCTCTTTGAGTTGCTTTTTTTCATCAAATGTCTCTGACTAATAACGAGTATACCTTGAAAGCTGAGCGCTTTTCGTTTTGATATAACGAAGCTTTCGACTCTGGCTGCTCTGAATTTAGCTCCGAATTTCACTCAGCTCCTTCTTTCGCTAACTTGATAACAACTATCCAAAAAAAGTTTTCAGCAAAACACAAAGTACTGTTATGATTCCCGATATAAACCCTTTATTCCGAATAGAAATAAATTTGGAATCCAACAAATTAATAAAAAATTTTAAATTTTGCTTTGCCCGGTAAACTCTATTCTCTCAATTGAGGGTTCAACTCAAAATGGAAAATTTAGATATATATATATATATATTTGTCTGGCAGACGTATCCAGTCCCGGTACGTTCTTAAGGCGACCTAAGACCCACATGATCCGTATGTTTTTTACGAGTATATATGCAAAAAGTGGGCTCTTTTAAAATATAACTCCCTAGGCACATTGAGAGGGGAAAAATTTTGTTTCATTCAAAAAAGTTGTATATCTGATAGTCCTGTTCAGACCCGATACATTGCGCCAACTTTTCAATCCCACATATACTGCACCGGCAAATACGATCAACGTTTTCGATCCCAGCACTGTTGCCAGATTGTCGGGATCAGTCGCTACGATTTCAATGTATAAAAGGGATTGAAAGAGTAGGTGTTATTGCAAGAATTTGTATATGTGTTAGTGAGTCGACGAGAAGACTAAATATCTTCACGAAGTGAACAATTTTGCTGTCTGTGAAGATGAAATTCCTCATTCTCATTTGTTGAATCAATTTTTATAGTCACTGGCTCGGATTTTCCGAAATATTACTTTTAGGATTACGTCACATTATTTTTCGAGTTACTCTCAACAAGCCCTTCCATTTGATACCCATATTGTAGAAGTGAATAAATATAACTATTTCGAAATCTTGGATAGTCCGCCATATTGGATTAAGAATAACATCGCATTATTTTTCAAGTTACTTTCATCAAGCCCTTTGACTTGATATTATATATTATAGTGCACAGGCATTTTGAATGAGCATTAATCCATTTTGCCTCATTAGATTATTATGCTGTTTGTAATGATTACGAAGAGATCGTATAATTCGTACGAATGAATGCTTATCATTATCTTTGAACTACTTTTTTTGATACTGTGGGAATAATTACCGCATTTTTCGAGATTTCCACTCATTGAAACTTTAAGAATCTGATCTAACAAAAACTATTGTTTTCAAATTCTCTCAGAAAACCCGCATTTTAAAGAAAATCAAACCGAAAACAAAAAATCTGACACATTTCATTGTTGTTTTCATGAATGAAATATTTGATTTTTCCTTTTTCCCTTTTAATATTTCTTCGCGGTTCGGCTGGAAGTTTGAATTATTAATTATTTGAACGCATATATTATCACGTGATGTGAGAAAGGCTGAATGCTGGTGTAGCTTGACCAGCCCGGTACACCGTGAAAAAAATTAGAATCAATTCTGGATGCCGTCATATATAACGAATTACATAAAGGGTGTCAGGATTAAACGTTCATATATTTCAGGAGGTGAATATCGAAACTAGAAGATATTTCCATATCTACTCAGGTCCTTAATGCATTCCACGGGTGACCTCTAAAGTACCGTTAGTTGGTTAGTTCTGCACCAAAATTTATCGAATTTGAATTAAATTGATAGCATGGAGTTTTCTGGATGAACTTGATCGTTTGATTGTAAAAGAACTGATTGATTCTCATCAGTAGCAGAGATAAAAGGGGGTGTCCCAAAAAATCATTTTCAATTTTTGAGTTGATGATCTAATTGAAGTTTCAGTCGAAGAAATGGGCTCCTAAATTATTTTCAAATTGAAAGCGTTACGTAACCCCTATCTCGGAATAAAAGTATTTTAGTGTGATGAAATGCATTCTAAGTCATTTTTTTCTATAGGATGGGGCTCCGTAGCGCCGTACCTCTTAAACCATTAAATCAGGTACACAACATCCTCAAATAAACTTTGAAACGTAATTTCTTCTTAGGTCTTCGATACTCATTATCCAGGTATATAATTGACGTATTCGATTTTGTGGACATGTCTTACAAATGAATATTTTTTCAATTTTTTTGTGATCTTTTGATGCTTTTCACGTTAGCCCGTATTCTAACTCAAAATCGTACATTCATCCCCAAAAGCCGAAGAGGGCTCGAGAGATACGTAAACATTTTAAATATTCATTGATCTATCATGGGTTTGAAACATTTCATTTTTGGTGGATTATGGCGAAATGGTTGATCTATCATAAAGTAGTTTGCTGAGCTCTACTAGTTCCTTAATAATCAAATGAAATTGTGTACCTACATGGGTGCCCACAGGCAGGTGGACACGCCTCCGTCTTGAGATTTTGATCCCTTTGCCATTTTTCAGCACAACAAACATACCGTCATAATATGATATTGACATTCTGAAAATGAGTTTTGAAATGGGAAATGTAAATAATTTCTCTTTTGTCCCCCTTTGTGATTGTGCATGAACGAATCTTGTAAATCGGAAACAAAAAAATTAGTATGTGACCGTAACTTCTTCTTTGCTCACAAAATGCCATTTTTTCAGCACTTAAAAAAGTCTCTCTTCTCACTTTCGAAAGGAGACCCCTACTCGAAGACACACGTACCTACTTGGTAACAGTGGCGTACCCAGACATTCGTCTTGGGGGGGGATATGAAACAAATAATAATAATATTTTTTTTAAAAGCAAAACAAGAATAAATTTTTATCTTCTCCCATAGAATTATGTGTCCATTATTCCACTGATTTCGAGCTGTAATAGTATCTATAAACCAACCCCGATGGTTATAGTTATAGTGAAAAGGGGTTACAGTCCACTGCGACCTTAAGGTCTATTGTGCCCCCTGACAGAGCTGTCATCATCGCGCCTCCTACAGCTCGCCCTCCAGTTCCAGAGATTTGATGAAATCCAGTATCTGGGACGGCTTCAAGGAGGATAACTCCCCACTTCTACAAGTTTCTTGTCCAAAGCTATCTTTCCTTTGGCTTACAATATGGCATAGCATTCCGTAACCAGGTGAATAGGAGTTCCTTCCTCCTCCCCACAGAATCTACACTCATCAGTGTCCGATAAACCCATTCTCAACAGATGCTTCTTTAGTCGACAATGTCTTGTGAGAAAGCCAGTGAGTAGGTGAAGTTGGTTTTTACTGAGATCCAGATATTTTTTGGATCTAGCAGTTTAACCCCGATGGTTATGATAACTCACTCCTATAACTCACTTTAATACAAATACGAAAAACAGTTTACCGAATGAATAAAAAAAGTCGAATCGATCGGAAACACTATTTCAGATATCAAGGTAACGTTCTTGCCATTCGTTTTTACATTTCCTTCGGTCTGAATATCCAAAAATTGCAAACCGTGAATTTTTGATGTTTTTTACGTGATTCGATTCTCGACCACAGAGATCACTTTTGACAACTGTTGTCAATTTTGAATTTGAACATACAGACCCAAATCGGTATACTCGACCGACTTTTCAGTCCAAAAGTGACGTTTTCAGACCCGGCTTCGGGACTGGTAACGTTCGACTATAGAAACGTTATGAGGGGGCTGAGGGGATGCTAGGGGTGCATTTTCAGCCGGGTCTGAAAAGTCGGTTTTACATGTGATTATATATGGAAAAGTTTCAGTGTTTGGCCAGTGCGAGGGCGCTTCAGTCGACATCAACTTGCTGTATATAATTCGTATAGTTGACCAACGCATTGGGTCCCTAAATATGGCAACGCTGTTTTGCGTTCATACACCTCAAATACAATATTCGAGTACTTATACGATCCCGGTATGGACGAACGTCGTCATGGGTCTTAGTGAATATTTCGAATACACTCGTAGATTTGATATTGGATTCTCTTTATATCAATCTGAACTGCAGATTCTCCGGTATGGAAGCTTATACAAACCCGATGAATATTACTGTAAACAAAGTGTTACCAAGTAGGTACGTGTGTCTTCGAGTAGGAGTTTCCTTTCGAAAGTGAGAAGAGAGACTTTTTTAAGTGCTGAAAAAATGGCATTTTGTGAGCAAAGAAGTTACAGTCACATACTAATATTTTTTGTTTCCGATTCACAAGATTCGTTCATGCACAATCACAAAGGGGGGCAAAAGAGAAATTATTTACATTTCCCATTACAAAATTCATTTTCAGAATGTCAATATCATATTATGACGGTATGTTTGTTGTGCTGAAAAATGACAAAGGGATCAAAATCTCAAGACCGAGGCGTGTCCACCTGCCTGTGGGCACCCATGTATAGGTACACAATATATTTCATTTGGTTATTAAGGAACTACTTTATGATAGATCAACCTTTTCGCCATAATCCACCAAAAAAGAATGGTTCAAACCCGTGATAGATCAATGAATATTTAAAATGTTAACGTTTCTCTCGAGCCCTCTTCGGGTATTGGGGATGAATGTACGATTTTGAGTTAGAATACGGGCTAACGTGAAAAGCATCAAAAGATCACAAAAAAAATGAAAAAATATTCATTTGTAAGACATGTCCACAAAATCGAATATTTACGTCAATTATAATCACGTGATATACTGCGGTTTCAACGGGAAACCAGTGTTGCGTTATCAAAATACTCTCAAATGAATATTTTTACAATGTAGCTGACAGACGTCTAAGGATTTACTTTTCAGCGCTTCCAAGAGAAAAATAGTATTTTTTCCTCATATTTGGAAGAATGTAATATGTAAAGGAAATGCCCCCTAGCTTATGCTAGGAATCATTTCCTGAAAGCTTTTGCACTTATGAGTACCACCCTGTATAATTCATTATTTGTTTATAAATGGAGTGTGATTCAGTTGAAGAGATTATCACAATATGCTGAGTTTTGGAATTTCATAGAAATGAAAGATAGCTCTCGTTTTTAGTAAACCTCTTCTAAATTCGATTCTTGATTTCACCGATGAGAATCAAAAGTGAAATCGAATTTTTCATAAGAATATCAGAAGTTATACAATTGTGTTTTTCAATGTGATGAATGAAGGAGAGTAGTGTTATGAATTTTGTCTAGGTCCTACCTAATATATTAAGCTCCTAAAACATCACTGAGATTGATGTTATTCACATTCTGAAAAAAGTACAAGTTCTCAGTTCTTTTCGTTTCTTAATATACTTTATTGTGTTTTGATTATTTATTGCCTCGTTTTTGAAAGCATTCCTGCTTTTATATTTCATTCATAAGATCAAAAATACATTAAATCTACCATTCCGTACTGATGGCCATCGTGGTGAACTATGTTGCATTACTCAAGCCCTTTTACTCCATAACCATAATGAAGGCGTTGTAAAGAAATACAGGGTGCCCGGGTTCAACGTTCATATATTTCAGGGGGTGATTCTGGAGAGTGGAGTTCCAAGTTAGATTATATCAACTTAGGCCCTAAAACACCAGTGCTAGAGGCTCTTCAGCATGACCTCCAAAGTCCAACTAATTTGCGATAACTATGTCATCATTTGTCGGATTTAAATGAAATTCAGTACATGGGGGTTTCTGGATAAACTGAATCGTCTAATCAAGGGCGGATTTAGGGGGGGGGGTGGTAATGAGTATCTAAGACCTAAGAAAAATTACGTTTCCAAGTTTATTTGAGGATGTTGTGTACCTGATTTAATGGTTTTCAATCATATTACCCCCCATGGAAAAGAGCTATATCCACCCATGTCTGATAACCGATATTCATCAGTGGAGGAAAATAATACTTTTAATTTTTGAGATTATGTAAGTCGAAGACTTGTTCTCCTCAACCATTTTCGAGCAAAAGAGGTAGGGAGCTACGGAGCTCTATAGAAAAAAAAATGACTTAGAACGCATTTCATCACACTAAAATACTTTTCTCTATTTCAGTATCGTAATGTGGTCATTACAGTACTAAAAACAGTGCTGTAATGAATTCATTACAACATCGTTTTCATTAACATTTTTCGTTTCGTGGTTGACAGCAATGACTTCCGATCCTTTTAAATTTCAGCAGACGTCAATTTGGAAATGTCAATTTTCGTACTTCCTAACATTCACACCAACTGCCAAGATACAATATGAAAGTCACTAGGACCTATAATTTGAATTTTTTCATTGAATTTCACAAAATTCGAGTGAAATAGAGAAAATATCGTCTAATACTCGTTGCAGAATGCAATTCCAATACTCATGCTTTCGAAAACTCGCTCCTTCGTTCAAATAATTCAAACTTCCAGCCGAACCGCAAAGAAATATTTCATTCATGAAAACAACAATGAAATGTGTCAGATTTTTTGTTTTCGGTTCCATTTTCTTTAATATGCGGTTTTTCTAAGAGAATTTGAAAACAATAGTTTTTGTTAGATCAGATTCTTAAAGTTTCAATGAGAGGAAATCTCGAAAAATGAGATAATTATTCCCACAGTATCAAAAAAAGTAGTTTGAAGATAATGATAAGCATCAAAATTTCATTCGTACAAATAATACGATCTTTTCGTAATCATGACAAACAGCATAATAATCTAATGAGGCAAAATGGATTAATGCTCATTCAAAATGCCTGTGCCCTATAATATATAATAAGTGAAAGGGCTTGATGAAAGTAACTTGAAAAATAATGCGATGTTATTTTTAATCCAATATGGCGGACCATCAAAGATTTCGAAATAGTTATATTTATTCACTTCTACAATATGGGTATCAAATGGAAGGGCTTGTTGAGAGTAACTCGAAAAATAATGAAAAGAAGGATAATGTCCCTAAGTTGGAACAAACTAAATACATGTGAGAAAAATGATGTGACGTAATCCTAAAACTAATATTTCGGAAAATCCAAGTCAGTGACAATAAAAAATTGATTCAACAAATGAGAATGAGGAATTTCAACTTCACAGATAGCAAAATTGTTCACTTCGTGAAGATATTTAGTCTTCCCGTCGACTCACTAACACATATACAAATTCCTACCATAACACCTACTCTTTCAATCCCTTTTATACATTGAAATCGTAGCGACTGATCCCGACAATCTGGCAACAGTGCTGGGATCGAAAACGTTGATCGTATTTGCCGGTGCAGTATATGTGGGATTGAAAAGATGGCGCAATGTATCGGGTCTGAACAGGACTATCAGATATACAACTTTTTTGAATGAAAAAAAATTTTTCCCCTCTCAATGTGCCTAGGGAGTTATATTTTAAACGAGCCCATTTTTTGCATATATACTCGTAAAAAACATACGGATCATGTGGGTCTTAGGTCGCCTCAAGAACGTACCGGGACTGGATACGTCTGCCAGACAAATATATATATATATATATATATATATATATATCAATATTTAATATCAATTTTACTTCAAATTCAAAAATAAACAACTTATTCTACCTCTATCTTACTATATGATATCAATGCTTCGGAATATATAATATATTTTTATTCAGATGATCGTTGAATCAAAAAACTTTTTGAAATTTTTCGATACTATTGAATTTATAATAACCAAAAAGTTTTGTGCCCCACGTTGGGCGCCAATTGTTATGTTTGTTATGGTTCAGAATATCATTTCAAAATTCAAAATTCATTCCGATCTATTGAGGCCAAATCAAAATTGAGAGATTTAGAAATATCATTTGAAGTTTATACATAGAAAATAGATTCTGTGAATAGTTAGGATTAAATTAGAAAAATCAAGAAGGTAGAAGAGGTTTTGAAGTATGGAAACCAGGGAGATGAAAAAAGAAATTGAATGGAGAAATCAAAAAGAAAAGTCAAGAAGTTAAATTAGGAGCACAGATATCTGTGATTAGGAGGAATCAAAAAGAAAAGTCAATAAGTTAAATTAGGAGAAATAAAAAAAAAGTCAATAAGTTAAATTAGGAGAAATCAGAAAGAAAAGCCAAGAAGATAAATTGAAAAATAAGAAAGAAAACTCAAGAAGATAAATCCGGAAAAATCAGAAAAAGTCAAGAAGAGAATTGAAAAATCAGGAAGAAAAGTCAGAAGATAAATTATGGACCCTCGAATTGGGCTAAAACGGATATCTGAAGCACTGAAGATTTCATACGAAGCGTTCATCATATAGTTCAGCTCAATTTGGACATGAAAAAAATTTCTGCAAAATGGATCCCCAAATCTTTGAATGTTGACCAAAAGCGTGCAAGGGTAAAAGCCTCGCGTTCGATCTGTGCTCGATTTGAAAATGATGTAGACTTCTTAACACGAATTGTTACTATGGATGAGACTTGGGAACATTTCTACGAACCAGAAATGAAGCAACTATCGATGGAATGGCGACACTCTGGTTCTCCAAGACCTAAGAAGTTTCGTGTCCAAAAATCTGCTGGGGAAGTTCTTGCTTCATTTTTTTGGGATTGCCATGAAGTAATCATGATTGATTTTTTGGATAAGGGTAGAACAATATCTGGAGATCACTATTCGACATTACTGACCATTCTTCGGGAAAAATTAAAGAGAAAAGAAGCTATCCAAAGGTCTAGAGACGTTGCAGGTTCGCTGTAATGAATGTATTCAATTAAGAGGAGAAATGTTGAGTAATAAAATATTTTAACATTAAAATTTTGTTTGGTTTTATAGTGGGCTAAGAACTTTTCAATATATCCTCGTGCCTCATCATTTTATGTGATTTATCCGTAAATCATCCGTGGCAAAAGGAAATTTGTATCTTTCCAGATTTTGTAGAAAAACGACAAAATCTTATTGATAGTTCTGAGACCGTCGAAACGTATATCACAAGAGTGGCGATGTTTTTTCTTCACGGATAATTAACAATATTGTATGCATTGTTCTCGAGAAAAATGCCTTATATACGTTCCGACGGTCGCAGAACGAGCAATAAGATTTTGTCATTTTTCTACAAAACCTTGAAAGATAGAAATTTTCTTCTAGTTCTTGGTCTCTAGAGGCAATACGCATGGTTCTGCTTGTCGTTCCAGTATCAATTCAACCTTCTTCCGGACAAAAGCTCCGAAATTAAAAACGACCCTTTATCACTTTATCAATCCGTCGCTCAGGAAAATTCCGAGATAAAATCGTTATCGGCACAGGACGAGGCAATGCCAGATGGCGCTGTAGGCGTAGTCGTAGAGAGCCAAGCGGTGCGTTAAATTACACTGTGATATCGAAAAGCAGCCGGTATGATTGTCTGATTGCCTCCCTTACAACGATAGAACCCTGCGTTTTCCCGGGAAAAAATCGACTTCTCGTTTTTATCTCGTTCCTCGGCTCGTATAGTCTGGGCCCGTCTGTTCGAAAATGAAGGGATTATATGTAGATTCGGGGTGAAGTAGGGAGATTAATGGCTTGGCGGACAGGTTCTGGTCTGTACCTTGAGGAATCGAGAGAAAGTGACTTTTTTCGGGGATGGCTTCGATTGCTTCAGGGATGAAAAAATCAGAGAGAAAAACCAAGGCAAAAAATTCTGATCATGAGATAAGGACTGAACGAGAATAAATTCGCTATCACAAAAACGCCTATATCTCTTGAACCAATTGAGAAAAAAATCAAAATTTGATCATAGTTAGCTTTGTTATGAACGTCAGAAACATGTGGAACATTTACTTCATAGATATTCCAATTCTCTGTCGCAAAATGTCGAGCGAAGTGAAAACACGAGAATTTATAGTGAAACTTTTTCCAAATAATCAAAAATGGAGCTTCAAAAGAGGCTCGCGTTCGTCCGGAAACGGTATCAAGAGTTGTTAAGCGCTTCAACGAAGATTCTTACAATTAACCGCAAGGAAGGAACCGGGAGGAAAAAGGGGTTTCATACCCCAAAAAAAGTGAAGAAAGCCATCAGCCTTTTTCAGAAGAATCCTAACCTTTCAGGACGGAAAGTGGCCCAAATAGTGGGTTTTTCGCAGTCAACCGTTCAGAAAATCGAGTCGAGTTGTGGGTTTAGAACATACAAAGTGCAGAAAGTGCCAGACAGGAACGCTGTGAAGAATCAAGAAGCGAAATCAACAGCAAAGAAATTAAAAAAAGATTTCTTGAAAAATTTTTCTTGTTGCGTGATGGACGACGAAACCTGTGTCTTGGCTGATTTCTCGCAACTTCCTGGTCAGGAATTTTATACTGCAGATTCTCGTGGAAATGTTGACGAACAATTTCGCGTGAAGAAACAAGCAAAGTTTCCTAAAAAATTCCTGGTTTGGCAAGCAATTTACACTTGTGGGAAAAGGAGCAAATTTTTCGTTGGCCAAGGCTCTGTTGACTCGAAGATATACATCGAGGAATGCTTGAAGAAGCGACTTTTACCATTTTTACGTGAGCACGATGTGTCAACAATCTTTTGGCCAGATTTAGCTTCATGCCACTGCAGCAAGGCCAACAAGGAATGGTACGAAGCTAATGAGGTGGTTTTTGTCCCCAAAGAGGCCAATCCACCAAATTGCCCAGAACTCAGGCCAATCGAAAGATATTGGGTCCTGGTAAAAAGAGAATTGAAGAAGACAAGAAATCAACGAAAACATTAGCGGAATTCAAGCAAAAGTGGAAGACAGCATCCCAGAAAGTGACTGAGAACACTTTAAGAAGCATCATGGGAAGAATTCCAGAAAAAATCCATGAATTTTGTGAAAAATAGTTTTGGTTTTTTTTATTGTGAAAACAGCTTTCATTAGAATTAGAAGATGATTCGAAAATGAGTTTGATTTTCGAAATCGGTCCAGTGGTTCAAAGGATATAAGCGTTTTTGTGATAGCGAATTTATTCTCGTTCAGTCCTTATGTCATTTGACCAGTTTGCCTGGGTCCTGGAAAGATAAAGGAGAACTAGACAATTCGATGCTGCTTGCTGAGGTACCAAAATGCTGGAAATCGTCAATGAAGTTGAAGCAACAGAGAGTGCAGAAGTCTGAAAAACTTCAACGGAGGTCTTGTATTCAGAAGATCGGGTAGTATTTACGTGAAGTGGAAGATGGTGCTACCCTGGAAGAACCCCAAAAAGTTATATGTTATGGGCCTCACGACATACAAAGATAGTTCACCATTTCTCTTTCTTCGTGTTGTACAGTGGTATATTTGCTTTTTTATAATTGTCTTTCACTTTCCGCAAGAGGTTCGTAGTTAGTCAATTGCCAGGTATTAATGGCAGTGTTACCACAAGCACGAGGAAGAACTTTGACAACTTACAAGTTTATCCAGTGTGAGCAACACTGGAGCTATGAGAAGTCGCCCAAATAAGGCACTCGAGATGGTTGTAGATCCCAAACCTCTCCATGTATTAACATAGAGACCACTCTCAGAGAACCTAGTAATGGAAAAATCAGATGCCTGGTCCTTCCTTCTCCACGATTATGAGTAAAAAGGAAGACTGGGGAAGGCAATCCAACCAAAGAAATGCACAGATGGTTCAAAAACCACAGCATCAGACGCAGGAGTATTTTGGCCTGGCAACAACTACTCAACATTGTAGGGCTTCTGTTTGAGTCTTTCAGGCAGAAATACTTACAGTTTAAGGATGCTTCGAGATGAGTTTGAGCAGAAACTATCAGAGATGCGATTCTGAAAGTAGAGCTGTTATCAAAGCAGTGCGTTTTCACGCCAATAGTTCAAAGATGACATGGGAGTGACGAGTAAAACTCGAGGAACTAGGCAAGAATAACAGAGCAGTTTTAGTCTGGGTTCCTGGTCAATGAGCAATCATAGAAAAGGTGGATACCAATATACTAGCCAAGAAAGGAGTACGAACATTCTATATTTGCCAAGAATCTTTCTGTGGTATGGGAAAATGCACCTACAAGAAAGAGTTATAGGAGAAGGAAGAATCCTAAAGAGAACACTCAGACAAAATCTTCCAGGACTGGATAATTCCAACAAATTTCCTTGGGACTGGAGCACTACGAGCTCCAAAAGTATGTTACCCATCCTCCATGATTCTTTCTCATGAAGCACCTAGCTGAAACTGATGGACTGCTTCGCCAATGAAAGTCAACGCAGAAATCATTCGGACAAGAACTCTACTATAGGTGCCATTTTGGAGATGAAGGAAATTAAAAAGCCGATGAGCTTGCGAAAAGTGCATCAAGGTTAACACCTCCTGGACCTTTCTATGGGCTTGAAAAAGACCAATATAAGGCAACGGTCCAGCAATGGGAGTTGAATAACAGAATAACTCCCTGGAGAAACATTCGGTGTAAGAAATTCGTGTCTAGAGCTGGCTGGCCTAAAGACCATTCATATGGGGAAATCGGTCGTGGATACCCACAAGGTAACGGCCAAGGCTCCTGAGGATGTTGTTGGCTTTATCAACATCATCGACGAACTCCTTGGGTTCCAATGAAAGAGTAGAGTAGAGAACAAAAGATTTATATGGTCGCAGTTCCCGGAAGGCTTACCGATCCATAACGACCCCGGTTAACATAATAATAATACTATGGGTTTCGAAAGAACTCTGGAACTACAGGGCTGTGAATGGTGTAATAGAGAGGACAATAGACCTCAAGGTAGTTGTGCACACAATATTAGAAGAACAACCAAATAAATTCACCTTACCTGGTAGTGGTACTTGATCATATCAATATTCATCACAGATTGTGTCTAATGGACTCACCTGCAACAAAAGAAAATAGCACCATAAATAAACAATACATAACATAAGACATGTGACTTTTAGTCTAACCACCTTCTTTCTTAAGGGTCTACGTCCCTGAAAAAAGGGAGTCAGAAACGATTTATTTTTTTCTGATTGATGAAGGGATGTACGAGTGTATACCTACAGATAAAAATAATAAAAAAAATATTTTATAAGTATTGAATGAATGACAAGGATATTCGCCATCATTTTTGGTTATTTTGTAACATTTCCACCATCAAAACGAACAAATATTTTTGTGTTTTTTCATTTCAGCATTGAAGTCTATCATTTAGTTAATCAAATGTCTATCTCCTTTTTCTTTCAGAAATTACCGTATTTTTGTAAATAATATCACAACAATGTGTTGTTTTCGCGAAATTTATAACCTTGAATTTTTCCATTCGAAATGATAAATATCCATTTTTACCAAAGACATTTCATTAAGGATTTTATTAGCCGTCGATTAGTGAAAATTAATTGTTTCTTACAATTATGGATTTTGATATGGAATTGAATTTCTTTTAAATGACACGCCCCGCAGGTATCTACTCCAAGATGACTGGTGAAGGAAAATTAGTGTATTTTACAGTCAGTGTGAGATCTAGTTCAGGGTAGGATTTCTTGTTAATATTCACTGCGCCCCAACATTTGTTCTATTACGCTGAATAATCCAATAAATTAATGCACTGCACCGCCATCTGGCGGTATGCGTTTCCTATTTCGAAGGCTGAAGACTCTTAACTCCAAGCCTTTAAACTAGAAAGTGGCAACAGCGAATTCAGTTAACGCCGTGAGTCAGGAAATCAATCTAACTCTCTCGATTTTCTGTGACAAATGACACCCGAGACATCCGGCCATGAATCTATTACCGATGTACCCGAAATATAAGAATTCTATCCACCTGGTACGGTTTATGATAATGAAATATTCAGCCCTCACACATCGGTACGAAATACGAAGCAAGACTTCACCTATCCAATTTTCAATTTCCTGCTCTTTCTTTACACGCTTCGAACTCTCTTACCAGAAGAAACTTGAGACGGGCATTACTCAGATGTCTGTGACGTAGTCTAAGACAATGAATTCCGTCTTATAACGTTCTCACTTGACAATTCCATATCGTTTACATCGGAAGAAATCGTTGTGTTCGTTTCCTTCCAATGTAACGTGAGATTGAAGTTTGAGGGTGTGGAATGAGATATCGATCTCGAAACGTGTTGTATGTTTTATGAAGCCTTGTATCTGTAAGTGACGTCTTAAGCTAAATAATGGACTCCGAAGCGATCAAAATTCTACATATCTGGGTAGAAATGAGATTTACTGAAGCTGCCTCTACAGAACATTTCCAGAGATCTCTACTGATCTGGGAGTGCCGTTACACCATAAAGCAACTGGCTAGAGGCACTAAAGTAACTCTACTATGTGCCAGGGCACTGTGGTGTTGAAGTAAATGAAAAAGCCGATGAGCTTGCAAAAAAACGCCTCAACGTTAACACCTGCTGGACCTGAGCCTTTCTATGGGCTTGAAAAAGATCAATATGAGGCAGCAGTTCAACAATGGGATTTGGACAACAGAATAAACCTCTGGAGTAACACTCCTGGACTTACTCAGTCCAAGAAATTCGTCATGATTTCACCGACCTATACTATTAAGCTCCTGAAGCTGTTACGAGCTGAGCTTTGGGTGATTGTAGGTCTGCAGACGGAGCACTGCCAGTACAATATCATTTGTAACATATGCGGAAGTCAGCAGATGAGATTTTCAGGCTCTGTGGATCAGAAGCAGAAACATCTTAACACATGGTATGCCAGTGTCCATAGCTGGCTAGCTTCTTCTTCTTGGGGCTCCTTCTCCTATCGGAGGTTGGAAATCATCACGGCAATTTTTATTTTATTCGCAGCTATCGTGAAGAGCTGACAAGAGCTAAGACTAAACCACTCCCTCAGCTTTCTCAGCCATGATATCCTCCTTCGACCGATAGATCTCTTTCCCACGATCTTGCCTTCCATAATCAGCCTCAGCAGCGAGTATCTGGGACCTCTCGGGATATGTCCCAGATATTCCAATTTCCTTTTCTTCACTGTCAATATCAGTTCTTCCGTTTTCTGCGTCCTCCTTAGCACTCCTTCATTCGTAACCCTGTCTACCCACGATATGCGTAACATTATTCTGTAGCACCATCGTTCAAATGATGCGATCTTTTTTATTTCTGCTTGATTTAGGGTCCAAGCTTCTGCACCATATAATAATGTGGAAAAGGCAAAGCCACGAAGCATCCGTACTCTCAAATTTATGTCCAAGTCTCGATTGCAGAATATCTTCCTCATATTCAGGAATACATTCCTAGCAATCTCGATGCGTGCTCTGATTTCAACCGTGGCTAGCTTAAGAACCATTTATATGGGGAATCCGATCCTGGAGATCCATGAGGTAACGGCCAAGGCTCCTAAGGATGTTGCCGGTTTCATCAACTCTATCGACGACCTCCTTGGGTTTCAATGAATGAGTAGGGTAAAGAACAAAAGATCTACGCGGTTGCAGTTCCCGGAAGGCTAACCGAGCCGTAACGACCTCGGTTCAAATAATAATAAAGAACATTTGAATGCAGATCATCCTCAGGGTTCAGTTGTGTCACCCTCAGTCTTCTTGATCCATATCATCAGCTTCAAGGATGACAGCATTTTGATGCCTCTTCACTAGTGACACAAATTTGAGATAAATAGATCGTTAGATAGAGAACTTAAGGCCTGTTTCCACCCTCGTAGATGAAGTTCCGGATATGAAATACCTGCTGGATAAATTTGTCGGATAATAGTTCTCTGTTTCACTGTTCGGGCCTTGGATAAAATATCTACCAGATAACTGTCGGATAATTTAACAGGCGGTCGGTTTGACATTGTCGCATATATGCGTGCTACTGGTTAGATGGGGGTCCTTGAGACTTGGGTTTCGTCTTCTAAAGACACTAAAGATTCATTTTCACACTCCTACCTTCTAGATTTGCGCCTGACAGAAGTTGGGACTATCCAGAAGTTTATCGGCTAGTATATCCTAACCGACACTTGTGAAACACAATTTTCAGGGATATCTGTTGGATGAGTTATGGATAGTTTATCCGAGACTTTATCAGTAAGTGGTGAAAGAGGCTTGTAATGAACCAGGTTTGACATTTAGGGCTTAAGTGAACTAGTACTTCAGGACCCTGGTCAACTTTCACTCTGAAGGATCACCACCTTCTTGAAATAGATGGGATAGGTTATGACGATCATTTATATACTACAAAGATGATAATACAGTGTGACAAGAAAAACCTCGGACAAATTCTTTTTCATTTAACTTTATCAAACAGAAGAAATTGAACAAAACAACAACAAATAATAGCTTGAACATTTGTTAGTAATATATTTAAGCCGTTTCGAAGTGGCTTCCTTTGGCGGCGATACACAGCTTCAGACGCTTCTTGAAATATTCGGCAATGGGCCGCAGCTCCTCGGGCGTTAATCGGTTCCATTCCCGGCGCAGAGATTGCTTCAGCGACTCCAAATTTTTGTGTTTTTTAGCACAAGCCCTATGCTCCAAAATCGACCAAACGCTGTAGTCCATTGGGTTGAGATCCGGTGAGTAGGGCGGCCATTCTGCAGATGAGATGAAACAAGGAAAATGGGTCTTACACCATTCTTGCGTCATTTTCGCTCTGTGAGCCGGAGCGGAGTCCTGTTGAAAGGTCCAATGGGTATCGCCGAAGTGCTGCTTGGCCCAAGGAAGTACTACGGCCTCGAGGATGTCGCAGCGGTAGACTTCTTGATTGATTTTGACCCCTTGATCCATGAAAACTAAGGGGGTTTTACCACTGCCGCAAATTCCGCCTCAGACCATGACGGCTTGCGGATTTTGACGGTGTTCGACGATGGCCGATGTACCGGGAGCCTCTACGGACCAGACTCTGTCGTTTTGGTGGTTGTGGGATTGTTCTACGGTGAAAAGCTTCTCGTCTGTGAAGAGAATTCGCTCCCATTGCTGACCGGCGGCGAGACGAAGGAGTTGGCGGCACCTTTGGAGTCGTACGCGGTTGTTTTCCTCCGTGAGGAGTTGAACTTTTTGGAGCTTGTATGGCTTGAGGTTGCGCTCCTTTTTGGCAATTTGACGGACTGATTCGCGGTTGATACCGGTCTCACAGGCTATTTTCCTCATGGAAACCCTCGGATTTCGATTGACTCGCTTCTTGACGATGTTGCGATTGCTAGGTGTATTGACAGTGCGTTCTCTACCACTTCCTGGACGACGACCATTATGGCCAAGATCCTTGAAACGACGAATTGCATCGGACACGGTTTGTCGAGCCACATTGAGCAAACGAACAATTTCGCATTGACGCCTACCTTGACGAAACAGCTCCAAAATCGCACTACGTTTGTTGACATTCTAAAACTCTGTGAAATGAAATTATATTAAACTGTAAATTCACATGTTAGTAAAGGAAAGTGTAGAGAAACCAAGAGAATAAAAATTATTTGGCTGAAATACTTTTGTTTCAGACCACAGCAAAATTCGTCCGAAGTTTTTCTTGTCACCTTGTACTTTAGTAGTTTGATTGAATATTCGTTTCATTGTTTGTGAATTGCCATCCAAGGAGGATAGTGATAGGCCGTTTTCTGGCTTGTGATGCCGTCATCAGTGCCACATAACCCAACCAAATGAAACAACAAGTTTTCAGGTGTTGTGCCGAAGAAACGATAGAGTTATGCGGAGAAATTCCACAGAAATACTGTGTGTTCCTCCCATGTACCCCAAAATCCGAAGAAAATCGATCATAACCTGGAACGTCGCATAAATTTCAATCGAAACTCATTACGCGAGCTCACGCGATGCTTCTACTCAGGTAATTTACGTGGAAATTGAGTTTCGGAAGTATTTGCGAATTCAAGAAAGCGAAGATCATTTCGGCATTTTCCAACGAAGCCCGGATAATTCGGGAAAGTTATCAACTGATGAACGCGCTCAATTTCCAATCGAATTCCCTTTCGAACTTACCCGATAACTTTTCCATAGTAGGCATATTTGTATGCGAACCCCAAATCCCCCCCACTCCTCTCCAGACACGACGTGGAAGTTTCCACGGGGCTATCTAACGTCAAAAATTGGTCGGACGAATTCGAGAATGAATTATGCTGATTCGGGGATGATCTCGTCGAAGAACGGGAACTCTGGATCGAATGTTAAGTCGACAATTGGACTGGGAATCTTTGGTGAACGTTTCAGGGTCGGACTGAGAACGATGGGGGCCCAGGCGCCCACGCAAGGGGGCTACCTAGTATTTTTTTGAAATAATCCTCCGAATTTCCAAGTTTGGTGACCGTGACAGGGCACGATGAGGCATTTGACCAAATTGAAGAAGAAGGGAAGATCTCAAATAACAAGGTTATTCTGGCAGGAAGATATGAAGAAAGCAGAAATGGTTCAGGGCATTTCTCAAATGAGTCGGAAAGACCAAAATAATCTCGGCAAACACGCCACGATATTTCAAGCTGAAACAAATGCCATTAGGACATGCATATAGATGAACCTGGAAAGTGGCTACCAAAGAAAACACATCCACATTCTCTCTGACAGCCAAAGCGCCATCAAAGCCCTCAACTCGACACAGATAAAGTCTAGACTCGTCTGGGAATGCCTCCAGGGCCTTCTGGAGATGGCAAAACACAACAAGGTCACTTTGATGTGGGTGCCAGGTCACAAAGGAATAGCGGGCAATAAAAAAGCAGACCAGTTAGCAAGACAAGCATCTGAAACGCCATTCACAGGGCCAGAACCTAATCTTGGAATCAGCAAAAACCGATGCAGGACGCTGATTGAGGAGTGGATAAAACAAAGACACCAACAACACTGGGAACAGAGCGACGGGTAAACACACAGCAAAGTCATGGTGAGACACACAAGCCAAACCGTGACGGCTGACTTTCTGAATCGGAACATAACAAAGGCTCGTATAATAGTAGGTCTGCTGACGGGACACTGCGGCCTTAGGAAACATTTGAACACCATAGGAATACTTGGACAACCCGTGGATTGCAGATTTTGCGGTGAAGAGGAAGAAACAGCCTTTCACATCATCTTTGAATGCGACGCCCTAGGAAGAAGGCGTCACAGAACCTTCGGAGAAATCAGTGCGGAAACGGGAATGAATCCGAAAAACCTCATAAACAGGCTACTGAACCTGATAAAGGACACAAACCTATTCTCGTGAGGAACCACTGACGAGAGAGTGATACAATAGACCAAAGTTGGCCGCAGTGTCATAGGGAGGCCAAGTGCTAACCCGGTCTCTTGTTCGTCAGCCAATCAGTCAATCAAAATATTGCTTTGGGATTTCTGCTGTTTTCTTCTGATCCACAGAGTCCACAAATCTCATCTACCGACTTTCTCATGCCCATTGCACCGTCAGCAGACCTACCATCACCCGAAACTCAGCTCGTGACACATTTAGGAGCCTACTGGAAGAGGACGGTGAAATCATCACGAATTTCTTAGAGTAAGCCCTCTGAGTGAGTCCAAGATTGTTTGTCCAGAAGGTTATTCTGTTGCCCAACTCCCATTGTTGGGCCGTTGCCTTATATTGGTCTTTTTCAAGCCCACAGGGAGGCTTATGTCCAGCAGGTGCTAACCTTGATGCACTTTTGCGCGAACTCATCGGCTTTTTCATTTCCTCAACATCACAATGCGCTGGCACCAATGTTAGAGTCACTCTACTGTCTCTGGCCAGTTGCTTCATGGTGTTATAGCACTCCCAGGTCAGCATAGATCCCTGGCAATGTGATTCCAGGGACCTCAGCTTGGCCTGGCTGCCTGTGGTGATGAAGATATGCGCCCCTTTGAGGGTCATTTTAAGACACTCTTGGGCGCATACGTAAACTGCCAGTATCTTGGTCTGTAAAATAGAAGGCTCACTTCCCAGGGCTTTGGAGATCCTCAATTAATGTCCATTTACCCCAATGCCAGTGTCTCTCACTGATTTTGATCAATCGGAAAACCTTATGGATGACTTTTTGTTCAAGCGATTTTCGAAACTTATTGCACTAGGACGGTCAGCTATGACCGTTTCAAGGCCGTTTGAAAATCGAAGATGGTTGGCATAACATCCAATGGTTTGAATCCAGTTGAATCAACATCCTCACATGCCCAACCCAGTTACCAGGTAGGAGCTTCATGTTAAGGAATATTCTTATTGCATCCAGTAGGCTGCATTTCATCAGATGTAGATGTACGGTAGGGAAAGAAGTGTTGCCCAATTGTGAAACCCTTTAAAGTCGAAGATTCTCCTCAGGGTAAAACGAATGTACGTAGAGATCTAGTTTTTCAGGGAACCTCTAGGTGGGACACTGTACATTAAACTGTACTCAATAGTACCTCCTAGGGAGTTATATAAGATCTGCGGTTTCAGTTGGTTGCTGCCGCAGAGGACTATGTGGCACTGATGCCAGAAACCGGTCTGCCATTGCCTTGCTGTGGTGGGGACACCAGTGGTGTACTTCGGAAATTATATCTCTGCTAGTCCATTTCCCTCATTGATTGTCACATTATCCTCTATTTTTATTCATTGTATATTTTTGCCCAAGTTATTGCGTACGGATAATCACGGCTTGGTTAGAAAAGCATAATAAATCAGCGAAAATCGAACACATTCATCAATAGAGCAACTACGTTCGCTTCCGCAAATATTTAAACTAAACCCCGAATTGGCCAATGCAAAGCGATGTATTATACGGCAAACCGAGTAACATCAGCATATATCACTTGAACATCCTGCTTGGTTTTATCAATTCCAGTTTTCCGTCGGCGTTTTCGCCGCCGACACGAGTCAATCATCAGTCAAAGTTCTGTCATGAATAACATACTCTATAGCCGATTCCATCACGTCCCTATCGACAGAATACATCGAAAATTGCTCGCTGGAAAAACGATATGCAAACACGTCGCGGCCATTACTCAGTTTCAGGCGAAAAAACGAGGCTGAATTTCAGAGACTCCCGATTCGTCAATCTCCCGCCAGAAAAATCACCTCGTTATTTGGGAAGGGGAAGTAGCTTTTTGATGGAACCCGCTGCGTTACATTTTGATGAAGTTTTCGTGGATTTTCAGGACGAGGCTTCAGCTTACCCATGATGCTAAGCCGTCATATTGGAAGTTTTCACTTCCACCCTTCGTCGCCATGTTTGGAAAAATGATCGAAACGAGTTCTTATTTCATGACGTACGAAGAAATCGCCAAACTCGTCCTTCAAAAACACGAAAATATTCATTTTCCAACTCCCACCTTCTAGAATTGCCCCAGTCGTGGCAGAAGTAGGGTTATCTACCGGATAAAATCTATGAGCGATCCAGGCGTTAAACTACCCGACAGTTCATCGGCTAGTCTAACCTATACGAGGATATATTGAAAAATTCTTATCCTACTATAGAACCAAACAAAATTTCAATGTCAAAATATTTTATTCCTCAACATATTTTCCTCTTAATTGAATACATTTATTACAGCGAACCTGCAACGTCTCTAGACCTTTCAAAAAAAATGTTTCTTCTTGCTCTGCAAACCAGTCCTCCACAGCTTTTATTACCGCCTCGTTGGAAGAAAATTTACGACCTTTTAAACTTTTTTCAGTTGGGGAAAGAGATGATAGTCGGACGGAGCCAAATCTGGTGAATAAGCGGGGTGTTCTAGTGATTCTAACCCCAAATCTCGAAATTTTTGCTTGCAACATGAGATTTGTGTACTGGGGCGTTGTCCTGTAAAAACAAAATACCTTTGGATATCTTTCCGCGTCTTTTCTCTTTAATTTTGTCCCGTAGAGTGGTCAGTAATGTCGAATAGTAATTTCCTGTTATTGTTCTACCCTTAACCAAAAAATGAATCATGATTACTCCATGGCAATCCCAAAAAACTGAAGCAAGAACTTTTCCAGCAGATTTTTGGACGCGAAACTTCTTAGGTCTTGCAAGGAATGCAAAATGTCACTCGACGCACTCGGGCTCAACAATCAGGTCAACCTCGTTTGGGTACCTGACCACTCGGGAGTGCATGGGAATGAGATGGCTGATCAGCTAGCAAGGAAGGGTGGACTTGTCCCCTTCATCGGACCGGAGCCTTTCTGCGGCTTTCCAGCAAGCCATCAAGCGATGGCTGTTAGAGAATGAGAACAGAAAAGGAAGAGTAGGTCCCGGCGACTGGTCCAGGGACAGAGACAGGCTAAGTCTTTCCTCTCGTACTCAACGAGCTGGACCAAAAAAGTTCTGGCACTAAGCAAATTAAAACTGAGGAAAATGACGGGCATACTCACGGGACACTGTCCTGTAAATTATCATCTTCGTACATGGGAAAGGTTCCTGATGATACCTGTCGCTTCTGTCAAGAAGCCACCGAAACAGCTCAACACCTGCTTTGCAGTTGTAGAGCTGTCTTCAGGAAAAGGCTACAACATCCTGACTTATGTTTCTTGAAACCGAAACAAGTAATGGGCGTGGCACCGAGAAGAGTAGTGAAGTTCATAGAGGCTCTGCTACCTGATTGGTAAACAGTGCGGGGTAGCACAATAGATCTTCAGGTCAAGTGTTTGCGAGGCTCAGCTAAGTCTAAACGCCCCTCCTTGAATCTAATCTAATCTAGGTCTTGGAGGACCAGAGTGTTGCCATTCCATCGATTATTGCTTTGTTTCTGGATCATAGAAATGTACCCAAGTCTCATCCATAGTAACAATTCGGTTTAAGAAGTCTACATCGTTGTTTTCGAATCGAGCAGAGATCGAACGCGATGCTTCTACCCTTGCACGCTTTTGGTCAACATTCTAACATTTGGCAATCCATTTCGCAGAAATTTTTCTCATGTCCAAATTGACGTGAACTATATGATGAACGCGTTCGTATGAAATCTTCAGTGTTTCAGATATCCGTTTTAGCCCAAATCGACGGTCCGATAAAATCATGTCATCGACTGCATCGATATTTTCGGGGACTGACACAGAAACTGGCCTTTTCGATCGGTCATCATCTTCAATGGAAAATTTACCTCTTTTGAAGCTTGCAGTCCAATTTTTCACGGTCGCATTCAAAGGACATTGATCACCAAGGGAATTAAGCATATCTTCGTAAATCTGCTAACCTCTTAACCCTTTTAAATACAGGTACTTGATGATGGCTCGATACTCCAATTTTTCGATTTTTACATTTCGATGGACATCTTTTTTTTTTAATTTATTGCGTAACTCTGGTTTACTTTTTTGACATCGAATTCTTCACTGATACTTCTAATAAGATATTGTTCGTTGATATGGTATCGCAATATTTTGTTTATGCATGGAACTGGTCTAGGCTAACTAGATACCAATACATCCTCGTATCCGACGCCTGTGAAACTCTATCTTTAGGGATATCTGTTGGATAAATTATGAATAGCTTATCAGGCACTTCATCAGGAACTGTTGAAACAGGTTCTCTGTCTCACGGATGAGACGATCTACAAGTTTTCAGATTTCCAGAGTTTCCAACTATGAAATGTTCATGCAGAATATTAAACACAAAACTCGTTCTGAAGTTGAAGATACTCATTAAGCGTGTTGTCGACACCTCTAGTCCCCAAAATTGTAATGAAATGTTGAAACAAGAGCATCCAGATGAGCTGGCGTTTAAAGGTGGGCCTGAATTAAACGAGAGCGTTTGTATGAGGTACGATGTGAATTCATGACAAGGAAGAATTTCCTGATGCAATATAAGGTTGATGTAGATGCAAATTGACGTATTCAATACTGGAGGTGGGATCTTTTCAGGAAGCTGCCAATTTTACGCGGAATGTTTGAGGCAATTTCTGATTCGGTGGGTTCCGTATTGAATTTGTTTCGGATAATTGAATTTTAGGGATGTTAGCAGTTTTGGAATATCTTTTATCTACTCCCATAGAATAATATATCCATTATTCAAATTATTTTGATCTGTAATAGTCTCTATAAACCAATAGTGTGAGGTAATAATAACTCACGCCTATAACTCACTCTAATACAAATAGGAGAAATGTAGCTTACGAAATTAATAAAAAAGTCGGGTCAATGGGGAACTCTATTTCAGACATCTAGGTAACGTTCTCGCCATCCATTTCTACATTTTCTTAGGTCTGAATATCCAAAAATTGCATTTGGAAAACGTGAATTTTTGACGTTTTCTACAGGATTCGATATAGATTCGATTTTGGACCACAGAAATCGCTTTTGACAACTGTTGTCAATTTTGAAAATGCAGATTAATTCGAATTTTACTGATGAAGTCGAAGATGAAGCATAGTGTTCAATTCGCGGTAATGGTCATAACACACTGGATGAATTACACCCCTCGCCTGACTGCTCGGGCTGCGAAATTCATCTTCGTGTGTTATGACTTACATTACCACTCATTGAACAATATACTATTATTCATCAATGGCCGACTGAAATGAGTAATCGATATTGTAGCAGCTTTTTAGCGAGTATTTTGTAATGGCTTACTGACAAACATCTTGGGCAGCTCCTGTCCGGAGACAGCATTTGGCTCTATCGAGTTGTCAAAGAAAACACTTTTTCCTATACCATTTTCCACAATAAGGTTCCTTTCGAAAGATTCAGGATGTCGAAAATCCACGAAAAATATATTCCTCAATCGACACTTATTCAATATTCCCCCGGTATAAAAATTACAGTGAAGTCGACTCATAAATCCACGCAAAAATTCTATAAAACTAATTAAAAAAAGATAAACGAAATTCGAAAGAATCAATCATTTTAAGAAATAAAAGTATTCTTATGTTATTCCTCATTTTATCCGATAAAATTTGACGAAAAAATCATAAATCTCAAGAATAATCTGGATGCTTCTCTGGAATATAAATACTACCGAATCGCAGAAAAATTATTAACTCTCTGATCGCACTACAAATTGACAATGTTGTGAGAATTTTATCAACTCGAGACTAAAATCTCTATGATAGAAAGACGTTCGATGTAGAGATGTAATAATGAAATCCCCCAAATGTGGGAGATAAAATTGAATTCTATGGAGCATGAAATTATACTTTTTATACGCACATTCTCTATTGATAATGTATTGTAACCGGTCCATCCTTCAGGAAAATACTACAAATAAACATCAGTGATTTACAGAATTGAGATTCTATTAAAATTAATGAAGAATAGAATGATAATTAGCATTAAATGATCTGTGGGTTTTTTTTTCATCTGAACAATATCCTCTAGGATAATTTGCAAAAATCCTAGAACAACTAAGGAAAAACTTCTGCACAAAAAAATTTGCCAATTTATACAAGTAAATTTTATAAACTCGACACTACACGGTTAGTTCTATGTGATAATAATAATTCAAGGAATATAGAAATTTTGACGTTTCTAGGGGGACTGTGAAAAGGCGTCGTTTTACATCAATTCAATGAAAATCTTCACATTATCATCACGAGATCAAAGAAAAACACCTATGTATAATAATCACTTTCCCCATTCATAACAGCGCATGCGTTGTGAACTTTCGCGGCGTAGAGAAGGGACATCACAGATCAGATAGTAACGGTTCCAGATATTGAGGAAGGTGATCTATGCTAGAATTCATTGATATTTATACTATTTTATCCGAAAAATCAGCAAGCTGGCAACGTTTTCTACAAAGTTCTGTGAAATATTCATAGAAGATTATTGTTTTGTGCAGGAATTTTACTGGGAAAGCTGCTTTACAGGGTGTCACATTGAAATTCATATAGAGGTCTCTTCTAGTGGGAAAATCAACATTTTGGGAAATCGCTCGGACCCCACAATTTTGTTTGGAGGGGCACATTTTTTTCAAGCTCTGATTATTCGTTCACGGAAAAATCTGCTTTGAAAACGAAACACCACAACATATCTGGATCGTAAACAGATTTATACGGTTTTATTTTGTGTATACAGAAACGCCAACGTCTAGCAAGGCATCGATTCCGACCTGGAACCGCGGCACAGGTTTCACGGTTCATTAATTTGCGAAACCCATAAATTACATTCAGATCTGCATGCGACCGTACAAAGCGGAAATTCAAAATTGTGGGTGTATTCATTTTTATACATGAAAGGACGCCATCTGTCGCAGGAGTGAATGAGGGATGCCTACGTCATCCATCCGATTCCTGTATTTTATTTGATAGGGATTGATGTGTTTTTCTTTTTTGCTGGTACTCAAAGCCAGATATTTTAGGTTTTGTTGGAGATGTGATATTGAATGTTCTTTGGGAGAGGAACTGTTTTTCTTTGTGTTGTTTTTTTGGCAGTGAGGGGTGACATCAAAGGACTTTCATCTTGTTCAGAAAATGTAGGTATTGCCTTCAAATGTTTGCATCTCCTGCCTAATTAATTGATACCACCATGCTTTGAAGGATTTTTCAATTAGTTCCAAAGATGCTGATCAGAGGCTTTTCTTTGTATGTCGTTTTGATATGCTCAAACACTTTGACTTGCAAGTTCTATTCTATTTTGTATTTCTGTTTCTTATATTTCTGTTTCTTAGCCTAGACCAGTTCCATGCATAAACAAAATATTGCGATACCATATAAACGAACAATAACTTATTAGAAGTGTCAGAGTTCAAAGTCAAAAAAGTAAACCAGAGTTACGCAATTAATAAAAAAAAAGATGTCCACCGAAATTGTAAAAATCGAAAAATTGGAGTATCGAGCCATCATCAAGTACCTGTATTTAAAAAGGGTTAAGAGGTAAGCAGATTTACGAAGATATGCTTAATACCCTTGGTGATCAATGTCCTTCGTATGCGACCGTGAAATATTGGACTTCAAGGTTCAAAAGAGGTAAATTTTCCATTGAAGATGATGACCGATCGGAAAGGCCAGTTTCTGTGTCAGTCCCCGAAAATATCGATGCAGTTCATGACATGATTTTATCAGACCGTCGAATTGGGCTAAAACGGATATATCTGAAGCACTGAAGATTTCATATGAACGCGTTCATCATATAGTTCAAGTCAATTTGGACATGAGAAAAATTTCTGCAAAATTGATCGCCAAATGTTTGAATGTTGACTAAAATCGTGCAAGGGTAGAAGCATCGCGTTCGATCTGTGCTTGATTTGAAAACGATGTAGATTTCTTAAACCGAATTGTTACTATGGATGAGACTTGGGTACATTTCTACGATCCAGAAACAAAGCAACAATCGATGGAAAGGCGACACTCTGGTTCTCCAAGACCCCCCTTATTCACCAGATTTGACTCCGTCCGATTATCATCTCTTTCCTTAACTGACAAAAAGTTTAAGAGGTCGTAAATTTTCTTCCAACGAGGAGGTCTGGAGGACTGGTTTGCAGAGCAAGAAGAAACATTTGTGTTTGAAAGGTCTAGAGACCTTGCAGGTTCGCTGTAATAAATGTATTCAATCAAGAGGAGAATATGTTGAGTAATAAAATATTTTGACATTGAAATTTTGTTTGGTTCTTTAGTAGGCTGAGAATTTCTCAAAATATTCTCGTATGTCGTTTTGGAATATGTATACACTTTGACTTCCCAGTTTCATGCTATTTTGTATTTCTGTTTCTTCTCTAGTTGTAACTGACGAAATATCGTCAATATCCATTCTGTCAAACTGCTCCTCGAGAGTTAAGAATTAATTTTGTTCGTTTCCTAATAGCACAAAGTTCATACATCTGATGGGCTTACTCGGTTGAGAATAAGACCGGGATTTTCTGTGCTCTCGATTCAGTGGCCGTGTCACAAAAATCCCACAAGCATTTTCTACCTGCTCAGTTCTATCACACCTATGCCACCAGTCGCAACGTTCATACACGGCTTGGCTCGCAGCCCTTAATAGATACATACCCTCGTCGGCCCTAAAAGTGAATTCGAATCGTGTGATAAGGATACATCTCTTTTTGTCAGAACAACCGTAGGAGTACCATTCTCACATTGTTAACTTTGTGGTATTTATTTCTATTCCATACATATATTTTATTCTCTCATTCTCGTGGTGATAAGAATTGCTACAGCAGTCCATCTTTCTCTCCAAGAGAGCTCATGTTTAGTTATTCAGTAGGCGTGTGTCTATACGAGTCCAACCCCACTTTGAAAATGTTAGGTTATAGGTCATTTTCCTGTCAGATAACTAGGCAACGTTGTCCTCTCTACGAAGAGGTCGTGGTGATTCCGTATTTATCAAAATGATGTTTACTTTGGGAAAATAATGAATGAGAAAATATTATGTGAATTCCCTGATTCCAAAGACCTGGCGAATATTGAAGAAACTTTTTTCTCTGTTAATACTGGAAGTATTTCACGTATGTGAACATGGTTGGGAGAATCAGTTATGCTTTTTTTTCTTGTACGGAAGTCAAGAATAGAGTGTTGAAATTTTACCGCAAAATAATGGACAGAATAGGCAGTGATATTTCATTCGAAATCGCCATCTTGAATTTCCCAATTTTGACAAAAGTATCATCATTTTCGAACCCAAATACCCCCTGATACTAATTTTGAATCGAATCGGATCATAATTACAAAACTTATCCGCCATTTTGGAGCCGCCATTTTGTTTTTTTTCTATACAAAATATTTCATGATGCATTGTCACCAGAATTAGGTACACCTGCAAAATTTCAAGTCAATCGGACGATTAGAAGTGTGTCATATATAACTTGCAAGATTTGATTATAGACAGACAGACAGACAGACAGACACCGGGACAGGTGAAACTAAATAAAAGCTTATAAAAAGAATAACCCCAAAGAAAAACTTCTAAACGCACAGAAGGACCTCACATTCTCAACCCATTTCAGTTAAATGTGATATGCTTGAATTAAACGGAAAATTTAAATCGACAGTTGAAAAAAATGTGGGACGGATATGAAAATGTACAGTGCTTACTTTCTGTCCGATATTCTTTCAGTCCGGAAACTCAAAAGAGTTATATTGTCTACTTAGCTTGTTCCACGTCTAGAAAGGTCGGGTTTGGCCAGGTTAAATATAAATGGTCAAACAGGACGCACCGAACTAGGGGCGCGAAGGATCGGTACCGAATCGGGGTTCGACTCCACGTTCTATAGCATTGGTTTGCATGAGCCCTCCGGTCTGATTATGAGATTACTCTCCATAAAGAACAGACTCTGAATCGAGCACCGACTTACTCGGTTAAACGTGCTATAGGGAATTTTGTACGAGTAAAGGAAGGTTTAATACGGATCTCGACGTAACAGCTATTTTGATAGACTCAACGAAGATACAGAAAAATAGGACTGAAATGAATTGGATCGGTACTTACGATTTCGGTGCATTACTACTCACTCCGTAAAGAAAAGAAAAATCAGAAATTACTATTAGCAACAAATAACGGGAAAGTCGGCTATTGCTGACTACTGAAATCGCTAAACTTTTAAATCGGAAAAGGATAATTCGAAAACGCAAAAGAAAATACTCTACTGAAGCCGGAGCAAAAGTGAATAATGGATGACAGATGAGGGGAAAATCGCCTTTTATAATCTCCCTGAGGGGGGCGGAAACGGCAGGCGCAGAAATGCTACTTTTCTAGAAAAGTACTCCGGTAAAACATCTTCGAATCTGGCTTATCGTACGTATAAACTAGAAAATCTACGTGGTTCTTATGACTCTTTTTACTATGTTCTCTGCATGTAAAACAATATCGAACGAACCATATTCGATCTTCTCGGTTTAATTCTGAACGGAAATGAAATGCAGGAATTTGAAATAAAAATCCGGAAAAATTAATTTAAAATGAAGGCCGATTTCATGATCAGAAAATCGGACTCCATTACAACTTATTACCTTTACTTTTATCATCTTTTATCTATTTTTCTACTGTTTATGTTGCTATTCTTTTATTATATAATTTAGGACTGTAAATCCAGTCTTTATAGGAAACCTTTGCATGTAATTACCTTTGGTGTTTGTAAAGTGGATAAATATGTAAATAAATAAATAAATCTTGGCCATCCGGGATACTTTATAGAATTGAATGGAGTATAGTTGCGGTATCTGATATCAAAGGCGCTATACATGTGAATAGCTTTGAGAACAGATGGGACTCAGATAGATCTGATGGTTCATTGTGACCTGTGTGTGTGCATGGTTCTTTATGGTGAATATTCGCAGGGAATCAGTCAGAATTAGAGACACAAAGCCTCTTTGAACGATAATCACAAGGACGAATCTGCATTTCGCATTACTATTCTGGCCTTCGGTCCACTCCCTGCGCAATCGGAGAATGCAGACTGAACGAAAACGTTGCGATAACCCGAAAAAAACAAATACTACTAACGATTTCAGAGTCAGCAGTACGTGTCAGGTGGAAGAACGGGTCTCTGGCATGCCATCGTAATTTCCAGGGGTTTCTGTTTTCGCTCAGTCGTTGGCACGTTCAAGAGTTCAAATATTTACTTCTTCAAATTACGGGGAACGTTTCTTTACTCAAACTCCCTTCGACACGAAACATTCCATGGCAATAGCGACTATCGGGGTTGGAAACTTCTCCATTAGAGGTGCACCAGCCCCATGCTTCCCATATATTTGGTCTCTGTCTGGAGCTAATTAACCATTTACGTCTTCCGATAAGGATCGTCGATATACGACAGAGGAAGGGTTGATTAAGTGCATCGAGTTGGGGTTCGGGGTTGCCGCTTCTACGCTTTCATCCCCAAGACGAAAATGTTTATTCCTACGTTGATAAACTAAACAATACTCTACAACCTTAGATTATACAGGGTGTCCCAGAAGTACCGCACTTCCTTGAGGGGATCCAAAGTGAAAAATATTCTAAGCCCAAATATACATGTTTGAAATTTTTTGATAACGTAGTTCATTAGTTATTAATTAATGAAAGTGGCCAATCAGGAGCGCGCTTCAAAGAATGAGTAAGCAGTGGGGACGCGAAAGTGAGACGCTAGTCTCGGTTTACTGCGTGAAAATCCGGCAGCAGCTCTGGCGTCTCACTCTCGCGTCCCCAATTGCTTACTCATTCTTCTGTAGCGCGCTCCTGATTGGTCACTTTCATTTATTAATTACTGATTAACCACTCTATCTAAAAATTGCAAACATGGATATTTGGGTTTAGAATATTTGTCACTTTCGATCCCCTCCAGGAAGTGCGGGACTTCTGGGACACCCTGTATAGAGACCTGTTTATTAACATTAAAATGTGTCGCATCTGAAACATAGAGCTGGTCGATTCTACTTTATACTGGACACTGATCCACTGGAATCGTTTTCTATATTTTCATGTTGCCAGACTGAGCAGATTGTAGGTATCTCTGGTTATACACAAAACTATTTCTCTCATTAACAATGCTAACTTGATATAACATCTCGTTATTTTTAATTGATACAGTCTTTTCGGATATACAATAAATGGGGAAATCAAAGAATACAGTTGATTCTGCTATTTTATGCTAGAGGCCATTGTACGAAAGAAATACAGGTTAGATTAATGACAACACCGCTGTTATCTCCACTTCAGTTCGAAGAGAGATGGAGAGATAAGGACTGAACGAGAATAAATTCGCCTATATATCTTGAACCAATTCAGAAAAAAATCAAAATTTGATCATAGTTAGCTTTGTTATGAACGTCAGAAACATGTGGAACATTTACTTCATAGATATTCCAATTATCTGTCGCATAGTGTCGAGCGAAGTGAAAACACGAGAATTTATAGTGAAACTTTTTCAAAATAATCAAAAATGGAGCTTCAAAAGAATCGCAAAAGAGGCTCGCGTTCATCCGGAAACGGCATCAAGAGTTGTTAAGCGCTTCAAGGAAGATCTTACAATTAACCGCAAGGAAGGAACCGGGAGGAAAAAGGGGCTTCATAGCCCAAAAAAAAGTGAAGAAAGCCATCAGCCCTTTTCAGAAGAATCCTAACCTTTCAGGACGGAAAGTGGCCCAAATAGTGGGTTGTTCGCAGTCAACCGTTCAGAAAATCAAGTCGAGTTGTGGGCTTAGAACATACAAAGTCCAGAAAGTGCCAGACAGGAACGCTGTGTAGAATCAAGAAGCGAAATCAAGAGCAAAGAAATTAAAAAAAGATTTCTTGAAAAATTTTTCCTGTTGCGTGATGGACGACGAAACCTATGTCTTGGCTGATTTCTCGCAACTTCCTGGTCAGGAAATTTATACTGCAGATTCTCGTGGAAATGTTGACGAACAATTTCGCGTGAAGAAACAAGCAAAGTTTCCTAAAAAATTCCTGGTTTGGCAAGCAATTTGCACTTGTTGGTAAAGGAGCAAATTTTTCGTTGGCCAAGGCTCTGTTGACTCGAAGATATATATCGAGGAATGCTTGAAGAAGCGACTTTTACCATTTTTACGTGAGCACGATGTGTCAACAATCTTTTGGCCAGATTTAGCTTCATGCCACTACAGCAAGTCCACCAAGGAATGGTACGAAGCTAATGAGGTGGTTTTTGTCCCCAAAGAGGCCAATCCACCAAATTGCCCAGAACTCAGGCCAATCGAAAGATATTGGGTTCTGGTAAAAAGAAAATTGAAGAAGACTAAGAAATCAACGAAAACATTAGCGGAATTCAAGCAAAAGTGGAAGACAGCATCCCAGAGTGACTGAGAACACTATAAGAAGCATGATGGGAAGACTTCCAGAAAAATCCTTGAATTTTGTAGAAAATAGTTTTGGTTTTTTTATTGTAAAAACAGTTCTCATTAAAATTAGAAGATGATTCGAAAATGAGTTTGATTTTCGATGGTCCAGTGGTTCAAAAGATATAAGCGTTTTTGTGATAGCAAATTTATTCTCGTTCAGTCCTTACTTTGCTCAACACGTGGTTCTCGAAGAAACACGTTGCCAGGGAAGTGCCTGTTAAAAGTAGTTGAATTACAGAAAAAAATAGGTGTATTGTCGAAACTAAATCAGTTGGTTATGATTCAGTGGCGTAGAAACTGTAAATAAGGAAGCTTTCAGCTTGTATCTGTTCAGGTACGAATTCATATCACAGTCAGGATTGTTTGTTGTTTCCGTAACACTGTAGACAGTCTTTGCTAAATTTATTGTCAGTCAAAACAAATCATTACTCTACAAGGGAAGTTATGTCTATCGGGTATAGTCTGAGTCTACAACCGATGCCGTTTGTCGAATAATTACAATTATCACCATGTTCTATATCTTTTCCAGTATACCTAATGCACAATGTGCCTAATTGACTTCAGCATGGACTTTCTAACTCAAAGAATGGATCGGAATAATTCTTTACGTGATGATCGAACCCATCAGAAGCTCCATTCCGATTTCATTCTCTGGTTGAAACTTGCTTCCGATTTTCTCGCCGTTTCCCTCAGTCTCGAACCGGCCATCCGTCTTTGGTCGTACAAAGTTGTTCCCTTGTTGAAGGAGAAAACTTTTTGAACACTTTCTTATCGAAAGGAGGCTTCATCCCATAAATTACGATCGTTCTGCATTTCTGGTGCAATGGAGAAATAACGAATAAGAGATTGGGGACCAACTTCGACTGAAACTTGTCGAGATCGCTTGAAACCGGGCCGAAAGAAAGCTTCAGATGTCGGTGAAACTTGGTCGGAAAATTATGCATAGAGTTTTGAATGTTTTGATTCTTTTCGTTGTAATGTTCGATTGGAAATTTTGGAAGGAGACGGAATGTTCAGCTTCGGGGAGTTTGAGTTATAAATAGAAGTGGAAGTGAGCTGGGGAAATGGAAATGGAATTGGAAATTTGTTTTAGTGGCGACATTCCGTATTGAAGGCATAAATTAGGCAAAAACTGCCAAACTGAACTATACTCCATTCAAATTTATAATGTATCCCCCTTGGCCATGACATTCTGACATATTTCATCGTGTATATTTTGAAAATGTTAGGTTATAGTCATTTTGCTGTAAGATTAATATCCAACGTTGTCCTTTGTATATAGAGATCGTATTTATCAAAATGCTCATTCACTTTGGGAAAATAATGAATTTGAGAAAATATTATGTGAATTTAATAATTCCAAAGACCTGGCGAATGTTTAAGAAACTTTTTTCTATGTTGATACTGGAAATATTCCACGTTTATAAACATGGATGGAAGATTCAGTTATGCTATTTTCTTGTACGGAAATTAAGAATCGAATGTTGAAATTTTAGTGAAAAATAATGGACAGAATAGTTCTTTACTTTGTGATAGTTCATTCGAAAACAAGAATAAAAGTACTCGAATAACCCGACAGAAAAACATTCAAAGAAACAGACGGACTATGGAATTCCCCACTCTTCAAGATTCTCAAGAAATAAGCCTACACAAAATATTTAAATACCTTTTTGTACAACTTCAAAATCTAGTAGTACTACGAAACCTGTGTCACAGTTAAATCATAAAAGAACTTGGTCCATTTACAAAGTTAAAGAAAGAGTAAAGAAAAATTCACATTTGCAAAGTCTCTGGGAATTATTTGACATTTCACGAGTGCCAACCTGCGTCAGTTTTAAGTGAAAAAACTTGATAAACCTAAATCTTGGCCAACCGGGATACTTTATAAAAGTGAATGGATTATAATTACTTTAGAAAATCTTGATGACAAGTTAATGTGAATACTTTGTCAGATTTCAACAATAACGTTAATGTTTCGAACCCTCACACGCTGGACCAATCGTATTTCATTAAAACATGCGACTATCACACGTGTTTAAGTGGGGGTTGACGCTTCCGTTTCCAACTGGTGGACAAAAACTGAATTGTCTGGAGTTAGAAGGTACAATTTGATTTTGGGACCGGTGAGAGGGCCACTTCAGGAGAGCAAAAAGTGGGGTTAGGCTTTGCCAATTATCTGCGTTACATCATGAATGAATTATATTATGGTGCATGGAGAATTGTAGACAACAGCGGGCGGGAACATTTCGCTTTGAATTTTGTGAGTTCGAGGTTGAAATTCACTTTGTTGAAGAAGTAGTTGTCAAAGGAAAATTTTTATAGAACATCCATATGATATGGGTCAGTGGTCTGGTTTGCTAAGGCAGGGCAGACAAGCATGTGGAAAATACTCCACAAGGTTGAAAGGCTGGCTGTGTCTGCATCACTGGAGCTATGAGGACGTGCCAGACAAGAGCACTTGAATTCATCATAGATCTCACAACTCAACATCTAGTGATTAAAAGAGTAGCCCATGACAATATCCTTAGAATATCGAGGAAAGGTACAGATAATGAGAGAATTAAAATATCAGAGATGATCCTTTCTTAACAAAGTACAGTACCCAAACTTCCAAAGAGAATACCATTACATGGTAAGTATACAGATGGTTCTTAAACTATACCATAAGGGCCTTCTTCTTCTCGTGCTGCGCCCTTGGTTGACCGAAGGTAGGTCTTATGGCGAATATTCATAGCGCATTTATGCAATATTAGAGAAACTCAGACCCGAAGGCAAGCCGAAAGGAATGCCGCGAGCCCACAAGGAGAAGTCTCTCTCACCAGAGAGATGGAAGGTGTAGGGTTCCCTAGATGTGTTACCCTCAATACTGATAGATTACGTAAACAGTATATGTTCCGCCGTTTCATCCGCGTTCCTGCATCAACGGCACAACGAACACTCAGTTAGACCCATTCTTTGCAGATGTTTGTTGAACAGATTGCCAGTTAGAGCACCAGTCACCAGAGACTCGAGAATCAAGGGCTTTTTGACCTCCAGCTTTGACGAAGGCCCCTAGATAAGGAGCTTCGACTGTCTGAGATCCGTTCTCGTGTTCCACTCTGAGGAACATTTGCCATCAATCCATCTCTTGAAGAGGCTTTTGATAAATGTATGAAAGAAAGGAAGCGCGGGTTTCGGCCCAGTGAAAGGGCCACCGCGGCTGGAGTATACTGGGCAAGAATCAAGTGTTCACTTCGGTTGAGGCAGAAATACTTGCAATCGAAAGAAGTGTGGCGACAAAAGCGATTCGACACAGTGCCTGTGTCGAACCAAGTTGGTCACCCCCATAATTCATAAGATACCTGCACATTGTAACGATGGCATTCTTGGACTTGACCCTTAACTTTCTCTACCGTCTAGGAAATTCCCGAATTTCATAAACCAGAAACCTTCAAAGTATATCGGTCACTTTCAGGTACAAGAGGGACTAGAAAGTTTTGGGAAGCGCAAGTCCACGGAGCCCATTGGGCAGGTCTTTAAATACCACAGCAATAGGTAAAAGCAGACAGTTGTTAGTTAAGAGCTAGAATAGGTCTCCACAAAAATAAAGTTACGTCCTCGTACACAAGTGTTTCAATGTTTCCCGTAAACGCATCACCTCAGAAGTAAGCAAAAAATAATCAACAAGGGTGTGACAGAGTGATCCATTCTCATATTCAAGCTGCTATCAAAGCACTGAACTCCTATGTCATCATATGGGAGTGCAGAAGGAAACTTAAAGAAGGATACAATAACACCAAGGTTTCTTTAGTCTGAGTTGCTGATGACTCCAGAATCAGATAAAACGAAGAGGCCAATACACTAGCCAGAATTTGAACAAAAATGCCACTCATTGGCCCAGAACTTTTCTGTGGTGTAGGTAAATGCTTCTATAAAAAAGACTTTTGGAGGAGGAAGAAACTGAAAGAGGAGCACTCTGGATTTTCGGGATTTTGGAACTGGAGATCATTAGAGCTCTGCAACAGGAGGGGAAGCTTCAGATAGCGCTGTTGCGAAAACAGCACTTATGGGGGCACAACAGACATTGAGGTCGCAATGGAATGTAACCCCCTTATCAAACTGGACTATCACATGACATTCTCGACATAAAAAGGATTAGTTGAGGATATTAAAGAGCTAAACAAAGTATATGCGAACTTGTCCAGAGTTCAATTTTCTCGTGTTGATTTGTTGCGTACATCTCATATCTTTTGTTCGTCCCGTAACACCGTTCCCATTAATTTCCCTAATTAAACCGTATCACTCCGACCTCACACGAACGTCCCGATCCTGCCAGTTAATCATGGAGATAGTAGGACTATTAACCGAATTATTCCTCCATCCGAATGTACACGTACAGCCGCGACGAACCCAGGATCAGAACGGGCGGACGGCGGGCGTCTTAGCGTGCACCGGGCGTTATTGAACGAAACCCAGACGCCAGATAACCCCGGATCTATTCGGGAAATAGCTGACAAAACCATCGTCTCATCTTAACTACCCCATTTGACGCTGGGACCTTCCGAGTCTAGAATCGGGACGGTAAATAGGGGATTCTTATTCCGGGGACGATTGTTAAGGTCCCCACACACAGGCTGGACGAACTCGTCGTTCTGAACCGAACAGCGTTGACAAGATTGACGTGTTTCGCCAGAAGACGAATGAAAGACTCCACTTATACCTTTGAATAAGCTCCAGCATCGTTTTTAAAGATATGTGGACCGATGATGCCTCCAGCGTGAAAATCACACCATACAGTGCAGAACTTCTTGAGGATTGTTCATAGGGACACAACCAAGTTCACTGATTTGATGCACAAATTTTTGGCAGTTTACTTGCCAATTTGCCGAAGTGGCGGCACATAGTAGCTACTGAAGGAACTATATTCGTCCGATCCATTTTGTTACTACTCATTTATCGAAATCTGTAGGAGATTTATTTTCCTCTAGTTCTATGAATCGAAGACAGGTTCGGATTCGTCCAAATTCGTTACAAACGGTGTGATTCAGTAATGATGAACTATAAGCCATGAATTTCTCCAAAGGAGTGTTCTCAGGTAGGAAATGAGGGGTGAAAATGTTTCTTGGAGGGACATAAAAGAAATGTACTTAATCGATGAAAAGAATTTGTCTTTCTCGTACTATCTTGAAGATAACTGAAAACCACATAAATCCAAACGCCTTCCAGAAAATGAAGGATAAATTGGCTACGCAGATTTTCATCAGAACTTTATATTCGGCTATGAGAACAGTCATTGCAACTGGTGAGCTGAGGTCGAGAAGTGCCAATTCAACTGCTCAGTTCATTCTGAAAATGAATGATCTTTTCGGCTGCCTCAATTCGAATGGAAAATTTGAGGGAAATTATCAGCCATCAGCAATACAAACTCTGACGGAATCAATTGAATTCATTAAGTCTTCGACAGTTGTTTCAAAGGTTTGATACAAACCATCAGTAGCATCCTTCAATTGTGGGAAGAGACGAAGGAAACATTTCCATATTTGATAAAAAAGTTGGCTCAACCAGGACCCAATCGAGAATTCATTTTCCAAAATAAGTCAGCGTAGGGGTTATGATCCAAACCCCTCAGCTCGATGCTTCAGATTTGGGTTGCAGTCGGTCATGACTGGTTGTCTTGAAAAATGTTCCGATAATTCTAACTGCCAAGACGACAATGATTTCGACCTGTGTACAATGGGAGAATCTGAAAGTAGGCCCATTGATGTGGTTGATTGGACAGATTCGACCATTTCTTCTGCGGATTCGGGCAACGGTGAGCCTAGTGAGGGTATATAAGGAATCAAGAGTTAATTGAACCCCTAAATACACTAGAATCCAACTCAATCGCAAGTTTCTCGGGGTATTTGATGAGGAACATCGCCAAAAAAAAAAGAAATGCGGTAAGTGCGAAAAAGCACTCCTCATTGATGATTTGAATAAGCTTGGTAATGATTGGATATATATTGCAAATTGAAATCGGATACATTTGAGAATTCCCTTAACCGATTTCAAACATTTGATGAGGAAAGAGCTGTTGGTCATAGAGAAAATTATGGTCACAAAATCAGAAAAGATATGACTTCAAAGGTATATTTTAGGAAAATAAGAAAAAAATTAATTTATAGAAGAATGGAACTCTCCGTTAACTCCAGAATTTGAAAAGCACAGGATTCATTTGTTGAGGCAACTGATTAGAGTGAAGCTGTACAGGGGACAGAAAAAAAAAACCAAAGGAATCTCGACACAGAAGCATCCCGCTGTTTATAAAAAATCAAATATTTTTAAAAATTCATAGAAAATCTATTTATAAATACTTGTGAATGAAGAAAAAATTGCATGCATTTATATTTTCAAAGTAGAGGATAACGTCTCTAGGACTAGCATAATCACGATTATTGTTTTCATACATCAGTACTTTGTATTCATGAAAGATCAAAAATAATTTTCGTTTTATTGCATCAAAAAAATCAAGTGATGAAATACTAAACATCCCACATTTCCATATGCCGGTCCTGATCGTCATCGCATTCGGCTTCGGAAATAGTGTCTTATAGTTCAGCTACTTACCGCCAGATGCGGGAGTAAAAATTTTTGCTTCTCTGAAACACACTTATCCATCTATGAACCGGTGAAGGGACTACACAAAATTTAGCTTCAAATCGTTAAACTGGGCTGTGTCTCTATGTATATTTAAACTCAATGATATAGGGCAATTTTGCTTGTTTACGTAGCCGTTCAACCAGAAATGAGCTTCATCTCTGAACAAAATTTTTCGATAAAAAATGAATAAACTTTCTGCTGTTCTATGGCCCAATCAGCAAACAAACGACACTCATTATGGTCAAGTAGCTTTAGTCCTTGAACCAGTTGGATCTTGTATGGGTGTAGACCAAGATCTTTACGCACAATTTTCCATGTGGTGGATGCACAACTTGTTGTGAACGTCGACGAATAGACAAATCTCGTTCTTCATCAACACTTTCACTTACAGCAGCGATATTTTCTTCTGTACGTTCAGTTCTCTGTCTTGTTGTTGTTGTTGTATCGAGTAGAGAAAATGTTATCCGAAATCTATCGATAGTTCGACGAATAAGCTGCTCTGACGGACTATTATGTGAACCATAGATTTCACGAAGTGCTCTATGAGTTTGGCGTATATAATAACTCACACCGGTCAAGATTGTACTGTCCATTTGGGTCATCTCAAGAAGGTTTCTTGTGATAACATTCGCAATTAAGTAATTGCCCCTGTGCATTACATTTATTTCGATTTAATAATTTTAGTCTTATGTAGTGTCCAACTTTATCTTGTTCTGATGATTCTGATAACGATTTCATTTCGTGAGACGTACCGAGTCTACTTTTATATGAATGGCAATCACAATTGATTACTTATGACTACGCTTTCCATCGCTGCGATGAAACCGTAGTGTATGGGACTCTTTAACCACCCCAATCGATGCTAGGTCCTTCCGATTCTTGAATCGAAACGGTAAATAGGGAATTCTTATTCCTAGAACGACTGTTAGATTTGATACATTTTATGGACTCTGAAATTATTGGTCCAGTGAGATGCGGGGCTACGCCCTTGGAATAATGTATGATCGTGTGTGGAGATAAGCGATGTGTGGTTCGGATGGTTCATATATTCCTGCACTTTCGGTTATTTTACGGTTTTACGAGCCGAGATGTTGCTGACTGCGCTGTAGGCCGAGCAATAACTAAAGAAAGAAAAGAGCTAGTATTCGGGAAACATATTTTTGCTTTTATACTATCTGTTCCTTGTCCCCATTACTTCACAAGTGTCATATTATGCCGCATTTCCACCAAGCGGACAGAACAAAAACAAAACACGAACTCGGTCCGTTTGTGACAGTTCGCGAACTGTTTGCGAACTGTTCTAGATCTTGTGGATTGTTTTCCGGACTCGAAAGTCCGCGAATTGCGTTTTTACGGACACAGAGTCCCATCCAATGTCGGTTAACTTCAAAGGATTTACGAGTTCTAGGACTCTTTGTCAGCTCGGTGTAAACGCTCAGTTTGTTTTTATTCACGTTGTTGCGATCTAGGATCTAGTGGTAGTTTGATTCGGTGCGTGAAGGGAAGAAGTCGTAATGTTTATTAAAACTTGATCGAAGTTCACCTCCTATACTTATATCATCTCCTCTGAGATCTTGTAATAGTTTAGACGTCACATTTCCTCCTTTTTGCCTTAAGGATGGCCTAATCCAAAACCGGCGTTTAGTTTTGTTCTTTTTAATAATGTAAAATGTAACTGCCAGCAAAAATAAATCCTCGTCGTCTTGTTCTCTCAAGTTTGCAGCGCGCCACATTCTCACAACTACACGTCCGGTGTCTCTATGTAAACTGAATGAAACTTAAACAAAACACTAACAGTTTTCATGCATTTCTGTCCGCGACTGGTGTAAACAGAAAGTCCGTTGTGACCCCAACAGTCTTCGAACATTTTCCGAACAAAACTGTTCGAAATTTCTGTTAAAATGCCGGGTTTCCACCAAGCGGACAGAACAAAAACAAAACACGAACTCGGTCCGTTTGTGACAGTCCGCGAACTGTTTGCAAACTGTTCTAGAACTTGTGGATTGTTTTCCGGACTCGAAATTCCGCGAATTGCGTTTTTACGGAAACAGAGTCCCATCCAATGTCGGTAAACTTCAAAGAATTTACGAGTTCTAGGACTGTTTGTCAGCTTGGTGTAAACGCCTAGTTTGTTTTTATTTACGTTGTTGCGATCTAATGTGGTAGTTTGATTCGGTGCGTGAAGGGAAGAAGTCGTAATGTTTAGTAAAACTTGATCGAAGTTTACCTCCTATACTCATATCATCTCCTCTGAGATCTTGTAACAGTTTAGACGTCACAATCCTCTTTTTTGCCTTGAGGATGGCCTAATCCAAAACCGGCGTTTAGTTTTGTTTTTTTTAATAATGTAAAATGTAACTGCCAGCAAAAATAAATCCTCGTCGTCTTGTTCTCTCAAGTTTGCAGCGCGCCACATTCTCACAACTACACGTCCGGTGTCTCTATGTAAACTGAATCAAACTTAAACAAAACACGAACAGTTTTCATTCATTTCTGTCCGCGACTGGTGTAAACTGAAAGTCCGTTGGGAACCCCAACAGTCTTCGAACATTTTCCAAACAAAATTGTTCGAAATTTCTGTCCGAACGGACAGTTCGTATTTTGTTTTGACCTGTCCGCTTGGTGGAAACCCGGCATAAACGGACAGTTCGTGTTTTGTTTTGACCTGTCCTCTTGGTGGAAACCCGGCATTATGCTATATATTGTTTCGAAACGAAAATATCTGAGCATAGTTTTAGAGGTCTGTAATGAGAGTTAGAGATGGCTCTGAATAAACGTCAAGTATACATGTAATACAAACAAAATGAATACCAAGGAAGCTTAAAACTTCAGTGTTTGCTCTGATGACATTGCAGTCCTTTGGAACGCACGTTTCGAGCCTGGTACCTCTCAAACATACCACGTGACCAAAGTTCGTTTAATTGGATATACACGAGTATAGTTGTTTGTCCCTCAGGATAACCAGCATATATTGGAGTAAACCAACTACGTGGGAGTATTTCGGGCGAAACATTTAGCCGGTTCGAACTGGCAGTGTTAATAATCACATCTTAGCCCGATACCCGAACGCCACTTGTTTAAATCTGTGAGCTATTCGCCCTCTACTATCCTAATTAGGGGACAAGTACATACGTGTTGTTCCCGAGCTCGGGATGCAATCGGAACACGTCGAAACAACAAAGTTCCCGTCTAGGGATGACTAAATATCGTGTTTGTCGATATCCAGGGATGACATGACGAGGATATATCGATGTTAAAGGGTTGAACTAGAAAGCACTAGCCAGAAAATTATATTAACCTGGTTTGAACATTCCTAATTCTGATTGATATTCCTGCGACCGTCGAAACTCATATCAGGCATTTTTTTCGAAAAATATGTATGCAATATTGTTGAAATTTGAAAGAAAGATGGGGCTTTCCATCCATGATTTATCCGTGGCGATATTTTTTTCTTCTCGTTTAATTTACGGATAAATCACTGAACTAGTTTCTTTTCTGCTGAAAACATTCTTTGGAGACAGTGCACATCTCTATTCTCAATATATTTACACAAGAGAATCGATGCTTCGATGGGAATCCAATCAAACTTCATTTCGACACTCTGAGGGCCCATTTACAACCACTTAGGTGGCTAGACATTTGGGGATTACGTTCTCAGGATTCAGCTTCTGAGGATGAACTTCAGCAGTAGAAAAACACTGAGTTTTAGCGCAGAGTAAAGCTTTTAACTAGAGGTGGATTTTTTCAAGAGACGAAAATCGATTGTGAAAGCCTCTGGAAGAAGCCACTTCATTAAGATAAGGACTGAACGAGAATAAATTCGCTATCACAAAAACGCCTATATCTGCTGAATCAATTAAGAAAAAAAATCTAAATTTGATCATAGTTAGCTTTGTTATGAACGTCAGAAACATGTGGAACATTTACTTCATAGATATTCCAATTTTCTGACGCAAAATGTCAGTCGAAGTGAAAACACGAGAAACGTGAAACTTTTTCAAAATAATCAAAAATGGAGCATCAAAAGAATCGCAAAAGAGGCTCGCGTTCGTCCGGAAACGGTATCGAGAGTTGTTAAGCGCTTCAACGAAGATCTTACAATTAACCCCAAGGAAGGAACCGGGAGGAAAAAGGGGTTTCTTTGTCAAAACAAGTGAAGAAAGCCATCAGCCTTTTTCAGAAGAATCCTAACCTTTCAGGACGGAAAGTGGCCCAAATAGTGGGTTGTTCGCAGTCAACCGTTCAGAAAATCAAGTCGAGTTGTGGGCTTAGAACATACAAAGTGCAGAAAGTGCCAGACAGGAACGCTGTGAAGAATCAAGAAGCAAAATGAAGAGCAAAGAAATTAAAAAAAGATTTCTTGAAAAATTTTTCCTGTTGCGTGATGGACGACGAAACCTATGTCTTGGCTGATTTCTCGCAACTTCCTGGTCAGGAATTTTATACTGCAAATTCTCGTGGAAATGTTGACGAACAATTTCGCGTGAAGTAACAAGCAAAGTTTCCTTAAAAATTCCTGGTTTGGCAAGCAATTTGCACTTATGGGATAAGGAGCACATTTTTCGTTGGCCAAGGCTCTGTTGACCCGAAGATATACATCGAGGAATGCTTGAACCATTTTCACGTGAGCACGATGTGTCAATAATCTTTTGGCCAGATTTAGCTTCATGCCACTACAGCAAGGCCACCAAGAAATGGTACGAAGCTAATGAGGTGGCTTTTGTCCCCAAAGAGGCCAATCCACCAAATTGCCCAGAACTCAGGCCAATCGAGAGATATTGGGCCCTGGTAAAAAGAGAATTGAAGAAGACTAAGAAATCAACGAAAACATTAGCGGAATTCAAGCAAAAGTGGAAGACAGCATCCCAGAAAGGGACTGAGAACACTATAAGAAGCATGATGGGAAGAATTCCAGAAAAAATCCATGAATTTTGTAAAAAATAGTTTTGGTTTTTTTATTGTTAAAACAGTTTTCATTAGAATTAGAAGATGATTAGAAAATGAGTTTGATTCTCGAAATCGGTCCAGTGGTTCAAAAGATATAAGCGTTTTTGTGATAGCGAATTTATTCTCGTTCAGTCCTCAGTTCTTCCAAATCCAGTTCTGCACTTTGCAGTAAATTTGCTGGATCACAGAAAATAGATAGGCGTTGGTCATCGATGTTTCATCGCAGATGTTGAAGATTAGATCAAAGTATTCGGTCAAAGAATATTAAAAAAATATTGACATAAATAAATTGATTAAAGAAAACATGTATGTATGAGTTTGAATAATATACCACAAAGTGAACACTGAAAAAATGGTACTCACGGTTGATGCGGGCTTGAGAGATATATCTGCTTGCCTTGAGTATGGATTGTACGAGTTAAGAGTCTTTTTCCACAGGAATCAATGGAAAGGAAAGAAGAAGAAAATAATAATTCAGTCTGAAGAAGAACAAGACTCAAACGCTCTCTCGGCGCATTGCTGTTTATTTTTGTATTCGTAATAATGTTTGCTTATTACCCCGTTCCAATCTCACCGAACCGATATCTCATCCATCTATGATCGATTTTCGCCCTATTGACTTTATTTATTTACCATCAAGTTATTATGTTTGGCTACATGCACTCTCATCGATTCTTTTCGAGCGAGTCCCCCAGGACGAAGAGGATTCTTTTTATTGGAAGAGGGTACGGTTGCAATATGGGGTGGATAACTGCAGAAACCGAACAAATGGAGGGAATAAAGAATATTATGTAAGAGGGGAGGATCGCGTTGTTTCTTCTGATAGCTTTAGAAATCAGACAAGTTGTTTTCTGATACTTCATCGTGGCTTTCTCTTATTTGTCTTTGAGGGTAATGGAATTTCAGATGGCGATGTTGTGTTTTACGGGTTTTATTTTGTCGGAGAAGTAGCAAATTGTTTCGCTTTGTTCCGCATTACATTCGAGGAATGAATTCTGGGTTCACTCTATCGAAATAATGGAATAATTGTTCAGTTTTTTCATTCTTGAGACTTTGAAAAAGTTTATCATTTTCTAACAGACAAAAGTAAAACTTGTGTGCATTGAAATTGGACTAGACTGAGGATCTGAGCGCCAGACCGTGACTACTCATATGGGGCGCTTATTATTCTCGAGGAATCAGAAAAAGGAACCAATGCGGGTGGAACAATATTAGCCAATCCTCCACTGTCAATCCTGGCACAGTTTGTTGGAAAAAAATGACATACTCTCAAGCCTGCCATTAGAATTGATGATACCTGCAAATTGAAGGGTACATCGTTCTGCAGTTTTCATACAGTCGTTGTGGGTGTAAAACCGACCGAATGGTACCGTTATTCGCAAGAATAACTTTATCGGTCCTTCGCTGGCATTCTCCATAACCATTCGTCTTAATTAAATGCCACAATTACCAAAGGCCCATAAATGGTAACGACGCAATATCGAATCAACGAGAGATACGTGACTGACACAATGGATCGAGACCATTTTGTATCGATGGAGCTGTTTCGTAGGATATCGTTCTCGAAATTGGCAATTATTGAGACTGAAGGGGTTAACTTGTCAGCGTGTTAGATTATAGAGATCATCCATCATTATGGGAAGGGAAATAACATGGTTGATGATTTGGGGACTCATTAGTAGGGAGGCTTTGACGTTTCCTTGAGGATGGTTTGATGTTTACAAATCGACGTCCTATCCCAACAAACACATGCACGTGTAATACACGTTAATACAGGTTTGGAAGAATAAGTTGGAGACATAGCCCATTCAGCGTTGAACTTTGAGCTATTTTAGGCCGAGACTATACAGGTTGAGTCTTTGACTTGTACAGATATTTTAACTGTAGATTCCTCTCTTCAAACGAAACCCTTTTTTCCCATACCATTTTTCAAAATTCAGTTTCGTTTGAAAGATACAGGGTGTCGAAAATCCATGAAATTAACACTATTCTTTATAATAGAAATCCCACAAATGTGGGAGAGAAAATTGAATTCTCAGAAGCACGAAATCACACATTTTATAAGAACAGTTTATAATAAAGATTCATTGTTACTGGTCCTTCAGGAAAATATCTATCTGAACAATATCATCTTGGAATTTCAACTCGACACTTCACAGTTATTATAACATCAATTCACATCACAATCAACATCTGTTTGCTTTATTCCCTGTAAATACATAAATCATGGCGCAGGTTATCGCGTAGGCGTCGTTCATGGGATCACAGACTGGTCTGTGATGGGACTAATGTTGGAGACACAGAACAACGGTTTGTCTTGCGTGGCGGCTACATCGCAGCGCACCCTTATAGGCGACTGAAATTAAGATCGTAGGGCTATATCGACGAGAATCAGGACTACTCGTTTGGCGTTTCCGAAGAGCAACGCCTAGACGCCTTTAGCGAAAAGTAAACAAAACTAGTGACCTTGCGATAGTCCATTATCCGTTAACGATAGGGACGTACTGCTTCCTAGGTTTCGCTCATACCATTGTTTGAAGAGAAAAGCGGCAAACTTATTTTGGTGGGAGAAATATGCCTTTTCAATTGCAGAAATAATCAGACAAAACTAAGTGTTTTTGTTAGGAAATATCGTGCTTGTAACATTCTTATTCAAATAAGATTAGTGCTTGGGTATTTCCTAATTGTATCACCCAGAACATCTGATAATCACCTCAATTTCAATCGAAAAATATGAACTTTGAGGTGTTTGCAGAGAATCGTATCAGGTACGTATTTGGCCCAATTTTTTTTCAAATGGCTATATCTCTTCAACAGAGCCGAATTAGGAAAAATGGAAGATGAAGAAAAGGTTACCTTTGGCCTCAAGAATCTACAGTTGAAATATATGTACAAGTCATAGACTGATTCAACAAGCTGAGCTTTTCTCGTCAACGAGGAAAAATCTGGGTTACGCCAATGTTTCCCTAACAACCGCATAGCCGTGAAAACGTTATCATTTCGCAACGCTCAAATCGCAGGGTGTTCCGGGAAACCCTCCAGAAACCCCTTCAGAGCCTCTAATAACCGAAGCAAAGATAAACGAACACGCCTACACAAAGAGGAGAGCCCTCTCATTTCACACACGCTAAGCAGGTATGCACACGTAACGCGCGTCCTGCCATCAGGGCCTACTCCTCGTTTTCGCAGGGCGCTGCATTTTTGAACGCGAAATGGCAGAAAGTGAGGAGATCAAAGGCGCACACGGCGGGAGGAGGGGTTAATGCGGGACGCTTCGTCGTTCACCTGATCGATTTGGGGGACGACAGGACGAGCACGAGGCTAAAGTATGCGGCGAGCTGCGAACGGATAAGGACTTTACCCGGTACAACATTGCACGAAACCTGATACATCCCTTTTAATCAGAACAGCCGTGAGTACCATTTTCAAAGTGTTCACTTTGTGGTAGCTATTCATTTTTTTCATACATCCAATTCATTCTTCAATTCTCGTGATGATAAGAATTGGTACAGCAGTCCATTTCTACTCTCCAAGAGAGCTCCTGTATGTTATTCAACTCTATACCTAGTTCTTCCCTTCCAAACTTGGCTAGTATTTTCCGATCCGCTCCAGGAAAGTTCATCTGAACGACCAGACGTCCAAAGGTCAATCTGAGCTTTCACTTCCCTTCGTTTCCACTCAACTTCAAACTTTAACGGATGAGCGAAAACGTCTAAGAAGATGCCTGCACCGTCGAATAAACACCTTCGCAATTTGACGAGGAGCTCCCAGAGTTCCAATTTGCGGATAGACGACCCCTTTGCGAGGTTTATTTCTGTTGACTTTACGAGGATGCCCGGATTTTCTAGGAAATTAACTTCTGGGGAGTTTCCATCGAAAATAGCTGGATACGTAAGTCAATAGTGACAGATCGAGATTTGAATTTCGATTGGGACCTAATGGGAAAGTTTTGGGAGCAGTTTTTGATAGTTTACTACCGATGGCTCTGGACACTTGCATACCATGTGTTCAGCTGTTTCTGCCTCTGATCCACAGAGTCTACAAATCTCTTCTGCTAACTTTCCCATAAGGTATAAATGCTGTTTGTACCGACAGGCTCTATAAGTAGACCTACCATCACCCGAAGCTCAGCTCGTGACAGCTTCAAGAGCTTACTGGAATTGGTCGGTGAAATCATTACGAATTTCTTGGACTGAGTAAGTCCAGGAGTGTTTCTCCAGAGGGTCATTCTGTTGTCTAACTCCCATTGTTGAACCGCTGCCTCATATAGGTCTTTTCCAAGCCCTCAGAAAGGCTCAGGTCCAGCAGGTGAACATTGATGAACTGTTTGCAAGATCATCAGGTTTTTCAATTCCTCCAACATCACAATGCCCTGGCACCTATAGTAGAGTTACTTTATTGCCTCTGGCAAGTTGCTTTATAGTGCGTTCCACTTGGCGATCACAACGATCAAAACGCTCCTTTGGCCGTTCCACATGGCGACTACGGTCGTTGTGGACGCGGCGAATTCGTCACTCATGACGTCATTGTTTTCGCCCACGCCAAGCTCACAACGACCCATCCCAAGACTTGGGTCTTTGCGGTCGTTCGAGGAGTGGGGATGATAATCTGGTCACGGTCTGCTAAAGATTGATGTAGTAGGCCAATGCCAATCTAGCCCGTTCCACTTGAATGTTTGATTGCAACGATCGCGAGCATGTGGAATGGGATAAACAGCGGTCGTGAGCGTGAGCATTGTGAGCGCCAAGTGGAACGCACTATTAGGGTGTTCAGCACTCCCAGGTCAGCAGAGATCCCTTGCAATGTGATTCCTGACACCTCAGCCTGGCCTGGCTCTCCGTGGTGATGAAGATATGCGCCCCTTTGAGCTTCATTTTAGTACCTTTCTGGGCCTATACGTAAGAAGCCAAGTCTATTGGTTTGTAAAATAGAGGGTTCTCTTCCCAGAGCTTTAGAGAGTGCTTCAATCTAATGTAGACCACTCACGAGGACACTTTGCGATACTTTCGGGCATCCAGCATCGCATGAATTCTCGGAAATAGTCTCCGTGTATAGCCCATCGAGACTACCAATCGGCATTCGAGGTAGGTACTTGGAAGCCCATGTGGACGCCTGAAAAGTCGACTTCCAAAATGCTTGGAATAGATGCCTCGTGTTTGGCCCGAATTGAAAATGATGTTATTATTTTGTCCCAATAAGACTTCAGAACAGATATTGCTATTTATTTCCCCCGACAATCCTGCTTTTCTTGCTCACATGAAATAGTGAATATTGTAGAGATACTTCCACAAAGAATGGAGCAAGATCGTCCTTTGAAAACCCCCCATCGACGCAGGAGTTCTATTTTCCTATTTACGAACCAATGACAACGCGGACAAAAAAGGACGAAACCTGCAATTATCCGAGAACAGCAAAACTGCCGATAGGAAGCTAGGAGCCGGAGGAAACCATTAGCCATCCCAGCGCGGAAGAATCGAATCTAGCAACTACAAAATACGACAACTTCTGTGATTGCCTTCCACTAATGAACTCCCGGTATCGATTTCCGGGATACAAGGTGGAAATTTACAGCATTGTGAATTCCCTTCGAGGTCGCGGCATCCTTGTCGAGGGTTGGAATTGAATGGAACCGAACAAAAAATCAGGTGGAATCGATGTTTTAGAGCTTCCGCGATTACATTGCGGTTCACGTTACGAGTACGAATCAGTTTGGAGCGGTTATGTGTATTGATTCGAATCGACAGGATGAAAGCTTATCCAGTTTCTCCTTCGAGACATTCACATAAACGTCTTTTGTTGTCTATGCAAAGTCCTCAAGTTGAAGCTGGAACAATACCCAATTTACGTAGATGTCCTTTCATTCTACTGAACCTCATAAATTCAGCAATTCTAGAGAATAAATTGGTCCATACAAGAGTTGGTTCTGGTGGTTTGAGCGAATCACTTGGTGGCCGGTGAATGGAATAGTCCAAGCAATGGTGTGTCTCTGGCTGAGGAAGACAACAAAGTTTTATCATCTGGGGAGCGAAGAGTCGTTGATATGGATAGAAAAGAGTGTGGGGACAAAACGGAGCCCTGGGGAACACCTGCGTTATAAATGAATATGCTTGAACTGACGTCGTCCATGACCATGTAAATGATCCTAACGGTCAAAAAAACCGTCTCATCCACTAGCACAAACCTCCAGAAAAAAACATAAGAAGGGAACTCTTTCAGAAGAGTTTGGTGCCCACACGTTCTTAATATGTCCAATTTAACCACTCTCGCCTGCTCTCGTTTCGTGAATCACTTGGACAAAAAGTCATCCATATGGTTTCCGATGGATCAAAAACAGAAAGAGGCACTGGAATTGGGATATATGGAACTAACCTGAGGATCTCTGAATCCCTGGGAAGTGATCCCTCTTTTTTACAGACCGTGATACTTGCTGTGTGTTTGCCCGTCGCTCTGTTCCCAGTATTGTCGGTGTCTTTGTTTTATCCACTCCTCAATCAGGGTCCTGCATCGGTTTTTGCTGATTCCAAGCGCAGGTTCTGGCCCTGTGAATGGCGTTTCAGATGCTTGTCTTGCTAACTGATCTGCGTTTTCGTTGCCCGCTATTCCCTTGTGACCTGGCACCCACATCAGAGTGACCTTGTTGTGTTTAGCCAGCTCCAGAAGGTCCTGGAGGCATTCCCAGACGAGTCTAGACTTTATCTGTGTCGAGTTGAGAGCTTTGATGGCGCTCTGGCTGTCAGAGAGAATGTGGATGTGTTTTCTTTGGTAGCCGCTTTCCAGGTTCTTCTGTATGCATGTCCTGATGGCATGTGTTTCAGCTTGAAATATCGTGGCGTGTTTGCCGAGAGGTATATTGTAGTCCCTTCTTGGCCTCACTCCGTGTATTCCCGCTCCTGTTCTTTCATCTGTCTTAGAACCGTCTGTGTACCAGACTATTTCTGCAGATGATTGTGATTCTATACTCGAGTCCCATCTGTTCAAGTCGAGCTGTGTTTTGCATGGTTTTTCGAATGAGTATAGAGGTTGCATGTAGTCTGAAATCATATTAAGCCAACCATTGTCTGTCTTAGTAACACCATGGACGACCTGGGATTCCAATGAAGGAGTAGGAAGGGAATATAAGATCTTCATAGTCGCAGTCCCCGGAAGGCTAACCGAACCAAAACGACCACGGTTAAAATAATAATGATACTGATTTTCAAAAGAAGGCAGTAATGCACACAATATTACCAAATAAATTTACCTACCTGGTAGTTGAACATATTAATAATCATAACAGATTGTGTCTAATGGACTCACCTGCAACAAAAAGAGAAAAGCACCATGAATAAACAATTCATAACATAAGACATGAGACTTTTAGTCTAACAACTTTTTTTTTGATATGTAAGTGTCCAGAGCTTGCTGGTCTTATCAATACCATTGACGACCTCTCTAGGTTTCAATGGATGAATAGTGTAGAGAACGAAAGATCTACATAGCCGAGCCATAATGAACTCGATTTAAATAAGAATAGATTGAAGTACGCAGACATAAAGTCATACAACTGGACCACATCACCTCAGGTTGAAAATCAGGGCATGAAATCTTCCACAATTTGGGAGAGATGGAACTGAGCCAAATGGCCCATAGAGAATTATAATGATTATCTTGTTACAGGTTATAATCGCTCTGTCTGTTTGCAAACGCAAGTTTGTTTATGTGAGGTGCATACAGGAATTTTATCATTTTATGTCTATCGAAAAACATTTTATTCCTCAGATCAAGGCTCTTTCTGAAAACATGTATCTGATTAGAATTCAGAGATGGTAGTGTTTGTTTCGGAAGCTGAAACTCAGGAATTTGTGAGTCATTATTACACCAAACCAAGATTTTGCATTGTCAGCATAAAGCGTTATCATTAAGCAAACAGAGCTTCTTTTTATGGCTGCATTGACTCGAAGTTCAGTGAACCCACAGATAATAAAATAATGAGGACTGTTTCACCTAAACAGCTTTGGGACTTGGAGAAACTTCTTCAGCATTGAGAGTTATCCGCCAAGCCATTCCCAAGCGACTCCATGCATTTGAAATGATTAAGAAACAGGGAAATTGAGTTAATCATGAATTGAAGCCAAGGAGTTTCTTCATCGCATCGTGACATGTGATGGAAAAGGTATATATTACAGCAATCCATCAGCAGTTCCACTCATATGAAGACATCAGGAAATGGCTCGATTCGTGCGTAGCCTCGAAAGATGATTACTTTTACCGTGACGCTATTCGAGGTCTACTAGGAAGACGGGAAAAAGTTGTAGCTTCTTTGAATGATTCATTTGTGACCATTTTTATCAAAAAATAATGGGAACTCAGTTGCGCACTTTATATTATAGTTTTGACGTAGATCGTTCAATTCTACTTCTAAACAAGACTACACTAGTTGAAACTCTTTGGAATAGATTACTTTGACTTCTGACTCTTACTTTGAATTATTTGAAACTATTAGGATCAATTTTCCTCGAATGAGATTCCTATATATTTGAATTCTTTTGAAGGACTCTTACAAGAAACGCTCTTATATAGCCCGCGAAAAATCTTCGCGTTACTAACGTTTAGAGACAGTCGTAGTACTTTTCTTGCCTTCGGGCTGGGAGCAGGTATTGCTTGGTTGTAATAGAAATGTCTGAATGAGGACTGAACGAGAATAAATTCGCTATCACAAAAACGCCTATATCTCTTGAACCAATTGAGAAAAAATCAAAATTTGATCATAGTTAACTTTTTTATGAACTTCAGAAACATGTGGAACATTTATTTACTTCATAGATATTCCAATTCTCTGTCGCAAAATGTCAAGCGAAGTGAAAACACGGGAATTAATAGTGAAACTTTCTCAAAATAATCAAAAATGGAGCTTCAAAAGAATCGCAAAAGAGGCTCGCGTTCGTCCGAAAACGGTATCAAGAGTTGTTTAGCGCTTCAACGAAGATCTTACAATTAACCGCAAGGAAGGAACCGGAAGGAAAAAGGGATTTCATAGCCCAAAAAGAGTGAGATCAGCCTTTTTCAGAAGAATCCTAACCTTTCAGGACGGAAAGTGGCCCAAATAGTGGGTTGTTCGCAGTCAACCGTTCAGAAAATCAAGTCGAGTTGTGGGCTTAGAACATACAAAGTTCAGAAAGTACCAGACAGGAACGCTGTGAGGAATCAAGAAGCGAAATCAAGAGCAAAGAAATTAAAAAAAGATTTCTTGAATTTTTCCTGTTGCGTGATGGACGACGAAATCTATGTCTTGGCTGATTTCTCGCAACTTCCTGGTCAGGAATTTTATGGTGCAGATTCTCGTGGAAATTTTGACGAACAATTTCGCGCGAAAAAACAAGCAAAGTTTCCTAAAAAGTTCCTGGTTTGGCAAGCAATTTGCAAATTTTTCGTTGGCCAAGGCCAGTTGACTCGAAGTTATACATCGAGGAATGCTTGAAGAAGCGACTTTTACCATTTTTACTTGAGCACGATGTGTCAACAATCTTTTGGCCAGATTGAGCTTCATGCCCACTACAGCAAGGCCACCAAGGAATGCTACGAAGCTAATGAGGTGGTTTTTGTCCCCAAAGAGGCCAATCCACCAAATTGCCAAGAACTCAGGCCAATCGAAAGATATTGGTCCCTGGTAAAAAGAGAATTGAAGAAGACTAAGAATTCAACGAAAACATTAACGGAATTCAAGCAAAAGTGGAATACAGCATCCCAGAAAGTGACTGAGAACACTATAAGAAGCATGATGGGAAGAATTCCAGAAAAATTTCATGAATTTTGTAAAAAATAGTTTTGGTTTTTTTATTGTAAAAACAGTTTTCATTAGAATTAGAAGATGATTCGAAATATATGGATAATAATTCTGGATCTAATGATTTCATTGAGAATGAAGTTTTTCTGTTATTGTGCTTTCGTTATTCAGAAGCGATTCAATTGTGATAAGTGCTTGATGTTGTTGATTATTCAACTCGAAATTTGAATAAATGTATATATATTTATGACGCGCTTTCGTTAAAATGAAATTGTGCAAACAGTTTGGAAAAACGTGAAGAATAACAGGGAGCAAATTCATATGGGAACAGGATGAAGAGCGAAACAAAATAACTTTCAAATTACGGCCATAAATCCATGCACCACATCGACGAATCTCTATCCACCAAATCGCAATTCAATGCATTCAAGAACAAAAGCCAATTTGCGGCAAATCTCATAACGCTACCACCACATCGAAAATATCGATTCTGGCCCTAGTCATGACCCAAATACTATTTTCCATTAGACACGACACAAATGCCAGCGTATATATTGTATATGGCGAAATGTATATTCCACGGCGTAGTCGGACACGTACATTAAATTATCCAGATGTTGCTTTGTGCAAGATATTGCAAATTCAACTACAAGAGCATTATTGTAATCCCATATTGATTTTCCGACAGTCGAAGCACGGTCTGATACCTCGTAAATTCAGCCTAGATATAGTGTACGCCGTGTGTAGGGGATCCGTTCTAGGTAGGTTATTATGTGTCCTTTTATAATCCCATTTGCGAACGAGGACCCTCTTCTTGGTCCTCCGCTGATTGTTCGCAATTTCCCGATATTAATAGATATCAGAAGAGGTAGGTAATTTGCTGGGATCGATTGGACTGATGGAAACACGGATAATATCGGTGATACCGCTCAGATGTGGGACGAAGATGGATTTTCGGTTTACGAGATCGTTTTCAGCGAAATAATGCAAATTTTGTGACCGCCTCTAAGGAAAACCATACAGGTTCGGAGGAGTACATGGACTCGTTTATGCAATTGGCGCCCAACGTGGTTCATAATTTTGATTAATTTTCGTATTTCTGGTCTTTTAACGTTCATTCGATTCTTGATTGAGTTCCAGTAGCGGTAAATTCCCATCATTCTGTTTTTGGTCACTCATAATCCTTCTACTATATTACCTGTCATTGGAAATCGCTCAATTTGACTTCTGAACAAGGCTCTGAATTATTTGAGACAGTTAAGTTCAATATTGCAAGAATGAGATTCCCATATATGGTCTCAACGTTAATACTTCTGTTTCATGGAGGACGCCTTCAAGAGACGCTTCCATAGCCAGGAAAACTGCTACAAGTGGATCAAAATTTGGATGAATTTTCGAATTTCTGATTTTTAACCCACTCTCTCTTTCGATTCCTTCAAGTGCTTGAGTTCCAATAGTAAAAAATTCCTCCATCAATCTGTTTTTGGTCATTCATTTAATTTTTATTCAACGACGACACGAATAGAGAAATCGTATTTAACATTATTAGCAAGGTAAGAGGGTTTTTACTGGCGAATGGAGGATATAACATACGAGCCGCAGACGAGTCAGTTACCTCCTTGAGCCAGTAAAACCCATTACCTTGCGTGTATTGTTTTATATATTATTTGTTTCTTATTTGTAAAAAGGTTAGATAAATTCCAAAAAAATCTCAATAATTTGTCGCAAATGTCGCAAGCTATGGAAGCGTTGCCATGAACATGTCTGTTTATTTTTCTTTACATTTGTTTTGGCGAAAGCGAAAATGAATGTACCAAAAGAAATTATTGAGGCAGCCAGCAGTGTAGCTTCAAGTTTATTACCTGCAAAATAAGCTTCAAGGTACGAGCGAGAATACGACGACTTCAAAAGGTGGCAAAACAAAAATAGTGTGATTAGGGTAACTGAAGATGTTTTGTTGGTCTACTTGAATCAACTATCAGCTAGATTCAGCCCTAATACTTTATGGGCAAAATGGTCTATGCTGAAAAGCTGCTTGGAAATTAAAGAAAATGCCCCTGTTCGCAGGTTTGTTTTCCTTGAAAAAATTATTGAAAAATATGACGTTTAGATGTCATTTGCATATTTCAAAAGGTAATAGCGTTTCTGAAACGAAAAAATGAGCGTTATACGCCAAAAAAGGCCAAGGTATTAAGTAAAGAAGAGGCTGAACAATTTCTTCTACATGACCAGTGGTTGCTGGCGAAAATTGTAACAATATTTGGGATTTTTGGATGTTGTCGATGTGACGAAATTCTCACCTGAAACATGAATGATGCAGAAGATATGGGAATAGTATATTCTAAAACTAGTTGCAGAATGGGCTCCCATTCCAATACGAATGCGAAATTCGAAAACAAGCGACGAAGGAGCGAGTTTTCGAACGCATGAGTATTGGAATTGCATTCTGCAACGAGTATTAGACGATATTTTCTCTATTTCACTCAAATTTTGTGAAATTCAATGAAAAAATTCAAATTGTAGGTCCTAGTGACTTTCATATTTTATCTTGGCAGTTGGTGTGAACGTTGGGAAATACGAAAATTGACGTTTCTAAATTGACGTCTGCTGAAATTTTAAAGGATCGGAAGTCATTGCTGACAACCACAAAACAAAAAATGTAACTGAAAACGATGCTGTAATGAATTCATTACAGCACTGTTTTTAGAACTGTAATGAGCTCATTACGATACTGAAATAGAGAAAATACGTTATTGTGACATTGCGGCAAACAAAAATTTAACAACAAGAAGATTCACCATAACCGATGATGGCTGCAGCTTCAAGCCCTGCATGTTATACAGAAAATATGTAAATCTTCGGCCTCCTGGAACAGAAAGCGTAAGATTTTTTTTGACATACCGACATGGAAAGTGCATTTTCCTCAATGCTGGCCAGCACACTATTGGTGGTGTCCCAAAGCAAATAGCGAAATATTTAGGTTTAAAAGACCCAGAGTTATACACCGGCCACTCTTTTCGCAGAACTGGAGCCACTATGGTTGCGGATTCTGGTGGAGATATTTTAGCACTAAAGCGTGCAGGAGGGTGGAAGAGCACCGAAATTGCGATGAGTTATAACGATGATTCGGTCAACAAAAAAATCGAAATGTCTAGCAAATTATTTGGTAGTAAGGAGAGTACAAATGTTCTGCAGTCCTCGAGTTCAGCAGTTTCTGAGTCAACAGATGGTTCATCATCATCAGTATCAACTCTTTCATCATAAAAAATCTTTGTTACTGGAAATAACAATTGTACCATGATTTTCAACATATATGGCGATAAAACAAAATTTTCTAATGTAAATAATACTACTAACTTGTAAAAATTTTGCAAGTTAACTGTCAGTTTTACAAGTTAGTGACTAGATAAAATAAACTTTCTTGATTAATATTGTGTTTTTGGAAACTGACGTCTACAAATGAGAAACAAATAAAATTAATTGTATCAGAATGAATCAAAATCCTGTGGGAACACCACAGACACTGAGAAGAAAGCCCTTCCTAATTATTTCCCAGTGTTAATAATACGCTATTAAAGGAGCTCCCAGCTAGGATGAGATACTAATGAATAAATAATTGCGATGTACTTTCCAGTGTATTACGAACCCTGTATTCATCTCTTGACGAAGTAGAAATAGGGTGTAAAAACCGGGGTATTAATCAAGAAAATGAGAGTTTAATTCACTAAACCATTCTGAATCTTAACGGAGTTCCGAAGAAATTCGAATTCGGCATTCAGGGCAGATTTTCTCGTCTTACGCCTTTCACTTCGTTTTCTCGCAGATCTCTTCTCACGAAAAGTTAATTTTTCTTTCGAACGACGTGACGCTCTCATCATATTTCATTGAGGGTGAAGACGAGCGATAACAAGCGTGGAATATGATTTTAAGACAATTTAATGGACTGATTTTCTTGGGGAGTAACAATTGTAGCCCATACCGAAGGTATGAAATTCTTAGAATAAATCGATCTTTCTTTCAACAGATTTAGATAGAAGCTTTGGCGGTCTGTTGTTAGGTTCAATATTACGTCCGCTCCTCCTGATCGCTCTCATTGGCTTGAGTCTGATAAAAAGTGCTACCTGTATCAAGTTTGACGAAAACAATCATCCATACATGCAGCCTTCCAACAATACTCGAATACTCTTAACTTCTGATTCCAAATTTAACTCCGCTATTCCCCGAATAACACTTTTTCCCTCTGCGCTTTGCGACCGTACTTCCAAACACTAAGTACCCTAAAATAGATCCCGAGTCAACTGAGAACCTTCCCGTTTGAGGCTTCTCCAGCTACTGCCTCACTCCTCCGTTTTCATAAGCCATTCAAGATTTCCTTTTTCCCACCTCCCGTGGGTGGCTTCCGAAAGGGTATCATAATCTTCTGAGCTTTTTTGACCAGTTGCAATTCGCACGATCTTAGCATGGTCTGAGTTTCAGGAGGAAACTTGACCCGAAAATCAATAACTTCGTTTTCGTCTCGCCTACATCCTGTGCCCTACCGATAAGCAACTAAGTTATTTTCGGAGCCATGAATATAAATTTCAGGAATCTATATTGGTAAATCGAAAGCAACTCAATTTTTTTAAATACCTGCCATTTGGTGTCGTAGCGAAGCGCTAGTGGTCTCGTTCGAGAGTGTGAGGAGTTTGCGACGTGTTCTAAGATAACGAAAACGTCATAAATAATCGTTCGCTTCTGCTTTTCACCTCTCGAAAGGAATTTCGCACGTCTCGTAGCGCAGTGGCGGATCGATGAAGCGGGAAGTTTAGCACAGCGACGGACGTCGTCTCCGACGAATATGTGGAAGATAAATCGGTCAGGATATCCTGCAGCCGAAGTGCCAAGGCTCGTCGATATTCCACCCTAATAATAACATCTTTTGCGAAGACGAGGGCTGCGGAGATCGATGCTAAGTTGCCTGGGTGGAATGCGAATCGACGTTTTCGTTTGTGCGAGGAAAACGAAATGAAAAGCCGATCCGTATTGGGGAGTAAAAGAAATGCCCGTTATTATCTCGGTTGTCCGGCTGCTGGAGACGAATGAGGTTATAAATCTTCACGAGGTAGCAATTGGTTGATTCTTTCCAAGATGGACTGCTGATGTTTATCGCCATATAAGTTAGTCTCGGTATACGGTCCAGAATTTTAGTGCTTTCGGTCCGATTGTTGATTTGGAATTATCCGAATTTTTCGTAGAATTGGCAACATTGCATTTCTGAGAATATACAGTGCGCGTCCAAATAATGGAACAAATTCATTTTCTCAGAAGAAAAATAATTGGCAACGAAATCCTGAAATTTTTGAATAATGAAAGTACTTTTTTTGTAAGGTCTTTGTATCTTATTTACAGGCGCGCAGAAATTTTCAAGAAAAATTTTTGTTTTTGAAAAATTAGTTGTTCAAAGGGGTTTTCAGTATGTGCACTTTGTCATGGCTCTTTCTTTGAATTGAAACATTTTATCGAAAAGTTTCAACTTCAGTAGAAACGTAATAATAACATACCTACTTAAGGGGCAGTATCACCTTTGGAATCGTGGTAAATCTCCATTCAAAAGTGGTCTCTTTATTTCACGAGTAAGTACCCTAATTTACGACGTAGAGACTTGATTTTTTTTTAATTGAAGTTGAAGAACGTCCCGAGGGCAAATAGTTTTCTTTTTTTCGATTTAATTAGTTTTTCAATTAAAAAAACCAGGGTAATCGTTAGATCTGGGGTTATTGAAAATGTTTTTCGTTTTTCATGAGTACAAGCTATATTTTTGAAAAAATCATCATGAAAATTTTTGTAGTTTATAGAAGATTAAATTGCCGAGGGCAAATAGTTGCGATTTTTCCCAAAAAATGATGAATAACCGTCGGAAAAAAATCATCAAGTGTAGTTTCCAAAACGCTGAAGTTCAACCTGTTTTTTTTTAATTGAAAAACTAATTAAATCGAAAAAATCGCTACTATTTGCCCTCGGCAATTTAATCTTCTATAAACTAAAAAATTTTCATGATGATTATTTCAAAAATATAGCTTGTAATCATGAGAAACGAAAAACATATTTGATAACCCCAGATCTAACGATTACCCTGGTTTTTTTAATTGAAAAACTAATTAAATCGAAAAAAAGAAAACTCTTTGCCCTCGGGACGTTCTTCAACTTCAATTTGAAAAAAAATCAAGTCTCTACGTCGTAAATTAGGGTACTTACTCGTGAAATAAAGAGACCACTTTTGAATGGAGATTTACCACGATTCAAAAGGTGATACTGCCCCTTAAGATCATAACTGAAGCGCAGTGTTTCACACATTTTAATATTTCACGTGAGGGGGTTGGAAGGGGTTGAAAGTTGTGCATGAACAAAACTGTAATAGTCGATTTTCATTCGGTGACAAATTTCATCAGGTACCATCGTCTCAAAGTAAATGAGCCATGACAAAGTGCACATACTGAAAACTTCTTTGAACTAACTTATTTTTTCAAAAAAAAAATTTTTTTCTTGAAAATTTCTGCACGCCTGTGATGAAGATTCGAAGAACTTGCCAATAAAGTATCACATAACCCACTTTACCTGTTCAAAAAATTTAGAGGGTGCAAGAAAAATCCATCAAATATGCATAAAAATTCAGTAAAAGTGAGACAAAAATTGACCTGTTTCAGGATTTTGTTGCCAAATATTCTTCTTCTGGGAAAATGAAGTTGTTACATAATTTTGACGCGCACTGCAGATAAGATAGAAAAATCCTCATTTCCGTTTCCTCGTTTTGAGTTAGCCATCTCTTATTTCAAGTAATCTTTGGGCTATCAACTTTTAGATTGTTTGACACCCTATTCAACATCTTCTTAATTCCACACCTCGCCTTCTGATTAGGGTAGTTGATCTCAATTATCAGTCAGGAAAATTTATGTGCGTGAAAGAGATGAAGAAAGTAGCCAAAGCAAAAACCTCAGAGCAATGAGAGATCCTTCAAAAGGTCATTTACTAGTTGACGAAATCCGAATCGGTGACGTTTCTATGACGAGCGTGGATTAACCTTTTCTTAGTATTCATTTGGTTCTGGCTTACTTACAGCTCCAACTGGTCTCTAGATTGAGCCACTAATTTACCAATCACTCTCTCCTACTGGGGAATGAAAAGTCGTTCATGTACCGCATTCCTGTCAGTAGCGCTGTTAAAGTTGTATCAACTAATCATTACTGTTTTTTCAAGCAGGAGATAAATTAGGCAAAATATACAAAATTTTAGTTACATTGTTATTCGCACGAAAAGAATTCTCTTTATTTAAGCGGTATCTGATTATTGTTGACCATATAATTTTTCTTTGAATGCTTTACAGTTTTCTCACTTTTCTCATTGCTGTACCTAAATAAAAATATAAATCACGATCGAATTATATGGATGAGAAATAGTTCCAATGATTAATTACCTCTGATCACTGTAGAAACCATTTTAGTTCTGCCAATACAACGCTGAAAATTCGAATTGAAGTACTTTGTCTATCGTACTTTAATCTCACTTCACGGAATACAAATACGCTAAGACGTTTTCTTATTTTTCTTCTTGACTAAGACATTTTTGTATCGGTCCAGAGCACAGAGTTGGAGGCAACTCAAATTACACACTATTTGTTTACATCGCCATCTAACGGGAAGAATATCAAATAAAGAACCTACGAATAAGCTGTAGCGTAACTGTAGCGACACCTAGTGGCCTTACTCAAAAGAAGGAAAAGCATTTCCTGTATAAGTAAAATTTTCATCGATTTTTCTCAAAGTTTTATTGTATTTTATAATAACCAGACCGTAGCCGAATCCATATATGAAGTTTCATAACAATCAGTTCATTCGATCTCGAGTTATAAATGGTGTAACCAATTTATTTCATATATATACAGGGTGAGTCTTTGACTTGTACATATATTTTAACTATTGATTCTTGAGGCCAAAGGAAACCTTTTTTTCATTTCCCATTTTTCCGAATTCGGCTCTGTTGAAGAGATATAGCCATTCGAAAAATTCAATCGGGCTGAATACGTGCCTGATATTATTCTCTGCAAACACTTCAAAGTTCATATTTTTCGATTGAAATTGAGGTGATTAGATGTTCTGGGTGATACAATTAGAAAATACTCAAGCACTAACCTTATTCGAATAAGAATGTAACAAAAACGATATTTCCTAACAAAAACACTGTCCGATTATTTCTGCAATTGAAAAGCCATATTTCTCCCACCAAAATAAGTTCCTTCTTCGATTTTCCTGAAGATTAGTTTATAAACACTAATAATTGGTTAATATTTTCCTCGATATTTTGGAACGATCTCATGAAAATTGGTTTCTCACCAACCTATTCTAACTCCATCAACCTAAGTCAGATGATTCGAGGTCAATGACCTAACCTAACTCATCTTCTGTGATATGATATTCCACAGAACACGGCCATCTAAAGACTAAAGTCTTTAGAAGGCCGTGCACAGAACCTGTCTAAGCACAGAACTCTAGAGAAGACGATGCCAGATTGCCGATTTTCTCTTCAAACAATGCGAACTCAAGAAAGCAGTACGTCCCCTATCGTTAGCGGATGAACTATCACAATCGCTAACGGCTAAAGCTAAAGGCGTCTAGGCGTGGCTCTTTGGAGATGCCAAACGAGTTCTGATTCTTGCCGATATAGCGCTACGATATAGCCGGCACGCAAGGCAGACAGGCGGGACAAGCCGTTGTGTTGTGGTTGTTCTGTTTCTGTGTCTCGAACCGCAGGCCAGTCTATGATAATGAAAGACGGGATAACCTTAATTATCTATCCAAATCTACTTGCAGATAATAAAACAAATAGGTGATGATTGTGATGTGCAGACCGTGTAGTGTCGATTGAAATCTCCAAGAGGATAATATTGTTGAGATAGATATTTTCCTGAAAGACCGGTAACAATAAATTTTCAATAGAAACTGTGCTTATAGACTGTGTAATTTCATTTCATGCTTCTCAGAATTCAATTATTACATCGAACGTTTTTCCATCATGTAGATTTTAGTCTTGACGAAGTTGATAAACATTGACAACGTTGTTAATTTGTTAAGATCAGAGAATACATAATATTCGATGATATTTAATTCAGGGAAGCACTCAGATTTTTTATGAAATTCATGATTTTTTCCTCGAATTTGTTCGTATACAATTAGGAATAACTCGAAAACGACGCGTTTTATTGAAAAAATATAAGAATACTTTCATTTTCTAAAATGGTTGATTCTTTCGAAAATATGAACCGTTTATCTTTTTCGAGTGATTTTATAGTATTTTTGCATCAATTCATGAGACGAGTAGGCTGTAACTCTTATACTAGAAGGAATATGGAATAAGTTTCAATTGAGGAATATGCACCATGAATAGAGTAAATAATCAACCAAAATTCAGTTCATTCGGATCATCGGTTTCGAATATATGGAAAGAATAGTTTTAATTTCATGGATTTTTGACACCCTGTATCTTTCAAACGAAACCGAATTTTGAAAAATGGTATAGGAAAAAAGTGTTTCGTTTGATGAGAGGAATCTACAGTTAAAATATATGTACAAGTCAAAGACTCACCCTGTATAGATAAACATTCGATCATTTATCTAAAAAATGTAATTTTTCTTTGGATGTCAATAATAACAGCTCTGGAAAACACTGAAGTACCAAAAGCTATAACCGAGGACTGAAACGTTGCACAAATTGAAGCCCCAGTATGAGAAATATTCTCTCTATTTCTGCACATTTCCCATCCCCCAGAACTATGCCGACGTAATCACAAAACCCTTGTTCTCATTTCTTACGTTGTCCAATTTCGTTGTTCTAACTTACCTCCATGATACCTAATTCAATTAATTTTGTATCGTATTTGTTCTTGCCGTGCCAGCATCGGTGTTACAGAACTTCCCGGCGTATTTCGGAAAACTTTCGATGAGGTCTCGTATTATTGGTCGGTTAGTTTCCATTAACTGGATTATTTAGCTGCGGTAGTAACACAGCTCCAGAATTAGATTATCTTTTGAGTTTCCCCGACTTCGGAGGAATAAGTTAAATGGAATGCGAAAATTGATCTATACAGGCTTTGGGAGTTCTTCGAGCCTCTCGACCTTTGGATGTATCTGGGGCGTGAAAGCGAGAGGTCAAGATGTTATTTATGATTGCGTTCCAGCTTGTGTGGAGTTTCCTGGAGAGTGAAATGAAACTCGTTCCATTTAGAGATTGAACGTCGGGCATCAGGATTCAGACTGGAATGTGACGTGGAGGCTTATACAGTGATCAGAGGTAATTCCTCATCCATATAATTTGATCGTGATTCAAAGGACCCCGCACCTTCCTTATAGCAAATGGCGTTGCGTCAAATATTCTAAAATTTTGGTGTAATGTAGTACTCGACCTACTGATCGAAAGTGTTCATGGCCCCAACTCAATCCTATGACTAGTTTTTGAGATACAGGGCGTTGAAGTTGAGAATTACCCACCTTTACTACGCTCGTATCTCGAAACAGAATAGAATGAACTTCAATTTTTCTCAAGAAACATTTCATTCCTTCCCCAGGGAGCAACCATATAGAGGAATATGACCGAAAATCGTTACGAATACAGGGTTATCTACAATTTAATGCATGCTCGATTTTGAAAGTATAAAATATATTATAAACAGGGTGTTTGGAGGGTGAGTAGCCATAGGTATATGGTGGATAGGTGATGCTCTTGGCTACTTGTTGCGCCTAATAAAATATCATTTTGCCCAAAGTTCAAGGTGTTATAATTTTTTTACCATTTTTCTAGAAATTTCCCATTTTTCTCATTAAAACCTTGAATTTTTTCAAATTTAATGCTCGAGGTGCCTATAAAATGATTTATTTCCTTAGTCTAGTCTTGTCTTATTCAGATCGAATCATAATTTCATTCAAACGTCTTCAAAAAACCTGACAGCGTCGTATCAAACATCAAAATGAAAAAAAAAATAATGTTGTGTCCACTTTACAAAGTGAAATAAAAAAAAATTTACATGGTGTTGGATTTTAAAATGGCTTTAAGAACTTCTCTAGTTAATACTCTTTGCAATGGTATGTAACATGTACCATTAATAATCAGACAACTCAACAAAAAACCGTTTTGTCTTCAAGGATGCCTTGAAAGGATGACGACAAAACTATTCCATTGAGCAGGCAAAATCTTTTTTCGGCAACCGTCCGGGAAGTACCCACTTCCCGGACGTTTTTTCTATGAGAAAGTAACATTTCCCGGCCTAGTCCGGAAAGTACGTACTTTCCGGACTAGGCCGGAAAAACTCACGTCGTTGTTGTCATTGTGATGATCATCACAATAGCAACGAAATAACGGATGACAGTTCTGTTCTGTTCAATTCAAATAATAATCAAAATGTATAATAAAGAAATGTGTCCTCTCATTGATTTGTAATTCTACACGGTTGCCGAAAAAATATTGTACGCAACAAGCCCGAAAATAGTTTTTTTGACTCACAGACTTCCAGGACTCGCCTCCGGCTCGTCCAAGAATTTTGTCTATTCGTCCAAAATAATCCTATTTTCCGGACTTGTTACGTAAATTACTATTCTCTCATTCTACCACAGCTAAAAATATCGTGCCCTCTCTATCATCGGCTAACAATACTCCCAAGGGCGTCGCCAGGGAGAGTTCATTTTTTCTATTCTGATTGGGAGGGGGGCACGGGGGGCAGCTGCCTCCTCCCTGGCGACGCCCTTGGGAGTATTGTTAGCCGATGATAGAAAGGGCACGCTATTTTTAGCTGTGGTAGAACGAGAGAAAAGATTTTGCCTGCTCAATGGAATAGTTTTGTCGTCATCCTTTCAAGGCATCCTTGAAGACAAAACGGTTTTTTGTTGAGTTATCTGATTATTAATGGTACATGTTACATACCATTGCAAAGAGTATTAACTAGAGAAGTTTTTAAAGCCATTTTAAAACCCAACACCATGTAAAATTTTTTTTATTTCACTTTGTAAAGGGGACACAACATTATTTTTTTTTTCATTTTGATGTTTGATACGACGCTGTCAGGTTTTTTGAAGACGTTTGTATGAAATTATGATTCGATCTGAATAAGACAAGACTAGACTAAGGAAATTAATCATTTTATAGGCACCTCGAGCATTAAATTTGAAAAAATTCAAGGTTTTAATGAGAAAAATGGGAAATTTCTAGAAAAATGGTAAAAAAATTATAACACCTTGAACTTTGGGCAAAATGTTGTTTTATTAGGCGCAACAAGTAGCCAAGAGCATCACCTATCCACCATTTACTTATGGCTACTCACCCTCCAAACACCCTGTATATATATGTTCGCAAAATGAACTATTTCGCCAAATACGTTGTTGTTACAACGAAAAAACCTGAAATACCCAGAATTCATACTGGGTGATCCCCAGTCTTCAATTCACATTGAAGGCTAAGTGGAGACCCTGTAGTTTTGGTTTGATTTAAGTTGTTTGTTTGATTTATTCAGAACATATCACCATGGACTTCAAAGAATACAGGGTGATTCAGTCATGAAATAAATCGTGAACCTCACGAAAATACCCAAAAACCACTATTTTTTTAATCCCCCTCTATTTGAAGATTAACTCGTGAGAGTTTTCTTTCACCACTGTTCTTAATATAAAAACATCAATACGTCTGAGAGTTTTTATCCACTTCCTATGACCAGATTTTTCTTTATGTAATATGAAAATTATTGATTTGCAATTCTGATTGAAATCAAATGAAAAACCACTCATGAAATCGAATCGAAAACTACTGATGAAAAACACTACAAGAATCGTAACTTGAGGTTCGATTGTGGCCTTGATAGTATTGAACAGCATGGTTATTCTTGAAAAGTTATATTGAAGATAATTTCGTAGAGATGGTGGAAATGATTAAGTGTAATTTTTCGATGATAATGTAAATATCTCGGGAACAAAATTCACCTTGCATAATAAAAGATCTGGTAATAGGAAGTGGATGAAAACTCTCAGCCGTATTGCTGTTTTTATATCGAGTACAGTGGTAGAAGAAAACTCCCACCTCAACGAAGTTGAGGGTGATGAAAAAAAGGGTTTTTTTGGTTATTTTCGCGAGGTTCACAGTTTATTTTATGACTGAATCACCCTGTATTCTTTGAAGTCCATGATGATATGTTTTGAAAAAACCAAACAAACACCTTAAATCAACCCAAAATACAGAGTGTCCACTTAACCTTCATTGTGAATAGTTTCTATAATAATGGATCGCCCAGTATGAATTCTGGGTATTTCTGGTATTTTCGATGTAACAACAACATATCTAGTGAAATAGTTCATTTTGCGAACGTTCTCGCTCTGGAACTGACGTATTTTATACTTTCAGAATTGGGCATGCATTCAATTATGGATAATCCTGTATTCGTAACGATTTTCGGTCATATTCCTCTATATAATTGCTCCTTGGGGAGGGACGGAAATGTTTCTTGAGAAAAATTCAACTTCATTCGTTTCTGTTTCGAGATACGCGCGTAGTAAAAGTAGGTTATTCACAATTTCAACGCCCTGTATCTCAAAAACTAATCATAGGATTGTGATGGAGCCATGGACACTCTTGATCAGTAGGTCGAGTACTACATTATACCAAAGTATCAGAACATTTGACGGAACGCCTCTGATGACTGTATAAACCACATTAGTTGTGCGAATACAACGCTGAAAATTCGAAGTGCAGGGTCCTTTGCATTTGTGGTGTCATTCATCACAAGGAACTGCAATTAGAGAACTATAAAACATTAAAAACATGAAGTTATATGTTCAAAAATTAGGTACCGCTTGAATAAAGAGAATTCTCATAATGTATGATTTACAATATTCTTAAAATTTTGTATATTTCGAACTTTAATTTTACCTAATTTCTCTCCTGCTTGAAAAAATAGCAATGGTAAGTTTATACAACTTCAACGGTGTGGGTTTCACAAACCGTAATCACCGGTGATCGGAGCTTGATCTAGAATCAACTCGATTTGACAGAGAGACTAAGATAATCAAGCCGTTGATCCCCGATCACCGGTGATTACGATTTGTGAAATCCACCGTAAAAGTATAATTTAGGCGAAACAAAGTTCGCCGGGCTAGCTAGTATACTTCTAATATGTATTCGGAAGTTAATTAGTAGACGATAATAACTTGCCCACAACAGAGAATACCCATAGAATCTGACTGATTATTTTCGTAACGTTTAAGTCTCCTTCATAACCTCAAAATCGCCGACTTCCCATCTGTCCTTCCGAAAGGAAGAATAAGACAAAACACGGCCATTTTCTTCGAGACAGTTCATGAAATCCGAGCAATCTCGTCTCGCGTTTGACGTGCCTACAAATCGTCGTCATTTGTATATTTTGAAATCTGGAGACACCACAACAGACACGCAATCTCGTAGAAATGAGAGGAGACTTTATTTCTTTCAACCGGTTTATCTTGGTTGTCGTCCCCTCATGAATTGATTTCCGGATAATTCAAGCGTGAAAAACGTCAGATATAAAGTTTCTTTCCGCGAAATCTGATGGAGAAAAGACCCCCATCTCTATATCTTCTTTTTCGCTTTCCGGGAATGGGATTTGGATGCTGCGCCCGAATCGGCTGTAACTGATCTTTGTCGGGGAGCATTTTTCAGATTTCATCCCGAGATTCATTTCGTGGATGAAATATATCAGGATGTTTGATATTCGTCGCTGACGAAAGAGGAATTGGAGCGAATTTGCGGGGCTAAACGATTTGGGGCCCGGATTTTGAGAAATCATTCCATATCTTCGCTACTCATAGGTTGAGTCTTCGACTTGTAAAGATGGGATTCTCGAGAAGTTTTATTCTTCACTTCTCTTCTATTTGTGGAAGAAAAAAGGGGGAAACTACCTAATATTCAATTTCATTATTTTCATTATTCCTTCAGTCCTAGACTAGAACATATTTCAACTGTAGATTCTTGAGGCAAAAAGAAATCATTTTTTCATTTTCCATTTTTCCGAATTCGGCTCTGTTGAAGAGATATAGCCATTTGAAAAAAAAAGGGGCCGAATACGTGCATGATACCATTCTCTGCAAATACCTCAAAGTTCATATTTTTCGATTGAAACTGAGGTGATTATTAGATGTTCTGGGTGATACATTTGGGAACTACTCAAGCACCAACCTTATTTGAATGTTACAAACACGATATTTCCTTACAAAACACATATTTCTCTCACTGAAATAAGTTCCTTTTTCGATTTTCCTGAAGATTAGTTGTGGACACTAATGATTTTTTCATATTTTCCTCGATATTCTAAAACGATCTCATACAATATTGGTTTCTCACTAACCTATCCTATAACGCCATCAACCTAGGTCATAGGATTCGAGGTCAATGACCTAACCTAACTCATCTTCTGTGATATTTCACAGAGCTTTCCAGAAGACGATGCCAGATTGCCGATTTTCTCTTCAAATCAAACAATGGTATAGGCGAAACCAAGGAAGCAGTACATCCCCTATCGTTAGCGGATGAACTATCGCAAGGGCGCTAGTTTTGTTTACTTTTCGCTAAAGGCGTCTAGACGTTGCTCTTTTGAACGCCAAATGAGTATTTCTGATTCTCGCCGATAAAGCACTACGATCTTAATTTCAGTCGCCTATAACGGAGCGGTACCTCGGATCGTAGCCTCCACGCAAGACAAATCGTTGTTCTGTGTCCCCAACGTTAGTCCCATCACAGACCAGTCTGTGGTCCCATGAATGACGCTTGCGTATAGCGATAACCTGCGCCATGGACTTCGATTTATTTATTTACAGAGAATAATGCAAAAAGGTGATGATTATGTGTAGACACTTTCAGTGATTTGATGTAATAATAACTGTGTAGAGTCGAGTCATATTGTTTAGATAGATATTTTCCTGAGGGACCGCTAACAATGAATTTTTGATAGAAACTGCGTATAAAATGTATAATTTCATGCTTCTTAGAAATAAATATTATTTCCCACATTTGTGGGATTTTATTATTATATATGTATCTCTACATCAAACTTTTTCATCATAGAGATTTTAGTCTTGACGAAGTTGATAAACATTCTGCTTTATTTTAAGCTTGTTAAGAGACCAGGGAAGAAATAATATTCGATGATACTTAACCCAGGGAAGCATTCAGATTATTCATGAAATTCATGAGTTTTCCTCAAATTTCATCGTATACAATCAGGAATAACTCGAAAACGACGCGTTTTATTGAAAAAACATAAAGATACTTTCATTTTCTAAAAAGGTTGATTCTTTTGGAAATATGAACCGTTCATCTTTTTTAAGTGGTTTTATAGTATTTTTGCGTGTATTCATGAGTCGGCTACGGTTTAACTTTTATACCAGGAGAAATATTGAATAAGTTTAGATTGTGGAATATGCACCATGAATAGAGTAAACAATCAACCAAAATTCAGTTCATTCGAAATATCAATTCTACCATAGTCAGATATACAGGGTGGCCAAGAGATTGACGTAAAAAGGAAAAAACAAGTCCCTCGTGTCATGGTCTATTCGAATCATCCCAAGAATCACCCCCATGTTTGTTATGCTATTTTTCACGGTTTTCGAGTTATGCATTTTTTTATGAACTTTTGACTTGACCATCTTAAAAAAGATATTAAAAAAAAGTACAAGACTTCTCTGTGAAATTCTTCTTGTAACTTAATCTCCATGAATTGCACTTTTATACATAAAATAACCAGATTCGTAACTTTGATAGAAATCATGGAAATGTTGGTCTCAAGTGAAGAAGTTACGTAAATTGGATTATGATCTGAATTTTCGAATCAAAATTAAAAATGTAAAAAGGCTAATTCACGGTTTTTTAGTATGCTTAAAAACTGCGCTCAACAGTCAGCTTTTAGAATCATTGATAAAAAATGGTACTCTACTTCTCTGCTAGAATTAGCCTTCAAAGTCATCGAGGTGGAAAAAATCAAAGAACTAGACATTTTGTTGTAAATGTCTAGTTCTTTGATTCGAAAATTCAGATTATAATCCAATTTACGTAACTTTTTCACTTGAGACCAACATTTCCATAATTTTTATCAAAGTTAAGAATTTGGTTATTTTATGTATAAAAGTACAATTCATGGAGATTGAGTTACAAAACGAATTTCACAGAGAAGTCTTGTACTTTTTTTTAATATCTTTTTTAAGATGGTCAAGCCGAAAATTCTCATAGTTCATAAAAAAATTCATTACTCGAAAACCGTGAAAAAATAGCATAACATACATGGGGGTGATTCGAATAGCCCATGACACGAGGGACCTGTTTATTTCTTTTTGACGTCAATCTCTTGGCCACCCTGTATAGGACACTCACCGGCGCGGCGTTGCCAGTGCCAGTGCAAAATCCGTTGCTATTTTTTCGCCCGTACGCACAAACGCGTATTTGCCCACCAATCGAATCAAAGATCTTTCCACTCACCTTACGCTCTGCCTTCCGTTACATCCTACTGCGGCGATGTCGAACTTGTAATTCTTCCTCTTCTCGCAGTTGAGCGATCTCCTGGCCTTCAGCTCTGCGTATCCGTCATCTTTGGAGATGATCTCGAACGGAGCCTCCCCGTGGTGCTTGTTCACTATCCGAAAACTGCACACCGGGGACCCTATGGCCCTAATCGCGGGAGTGACCTCGACGAGGGTCTCGTTCTCTCTGACCAGGCCGTGGTAGCCATTGTCCAGGTTGTCTATGTCGAGTTTTGGAACTGGAAAAAAAAGATGTTTGAGGAATGATAGATTGTGGTTGTGGTTATGAGCGAAACAACGTGCCATGAATGGATCTGTCGCTTCAGAGATGGTGATTTCGATGTTGGCGACCATCTGAGAGAAGGAAGGCCTTGAAAACCTTCGAAGACGCTGAATTGGAGGTATTGGTCTACAGCTACAGGAGGTACCCACCAAGCCATTTCCAAGCGACCCCATGCGTTGGCAATTTGGGAAATTATCCGAGACGAAAGAATAGTATATAACATTACTAGCAAGGTAAGAGGGTTTTTACTGGCGAATGGAGGATATACCTGACGAGCCGCAGGCGAGTCAGTTATTTCCTTGAGCCAGTAAAACCAGTTACCTTGCGTGTATTGTTTTATATTTTATTTGTTTCTCATTGGTAAAAAGGTTAGATAAATTCCAAAAAAATCTCAATAATTTGTCGTAAGCTATGGAAGCGTTGCCATGAACATGTCTGTTTATTTTTCTTTACATTTGTTTCGGCGAAAACGAAAATGAATGTACCAAAAGAAATTATTGAGACAGCCAGCAGTGTAGCTTCAAGTTTATTATCTGCAAATTCAGCTTCAAGGTACGAGCGAGAAAACGACGACTTCAAAAAGTGGCAAAACAAAAATAGTGTGATTGGGGTAACTGAAGATGTTTTGTTGGTCTACTCTACTTGAATCAACTATCAGCTAGATTCAGCCCTAATACTTTATGGGCAAAATGGTCTATGCTGAAAAGCTGCTTGGAAATGAAAGAAAATGTCCCTGTTCGCAGGTTTGTTTTCCTTAAAAATTATTGAAAAATATGATGTTTAGTTGTCATTTGCAGATTTCAAAAGGTAATAGCGTTTCTGAAACGAAAAAATGAGCGTTATACGCCAAAAAAGGCCAATGCTCCTGATGACCAGTGGTGGCTGGCGAAAATTGTAACAATATTTGGGATTTTTGGATGTTGTCGATGTGACGAAATTCTCTCCTTAAACATGAATGATGTAGAAGATATGGGAAAATACGTTATTGTGACATTGCGGCAAACAAAAGTTTAACAACAAGAAGATTCACCATAACCGATGATGGCTGCAGCTTCAAGCCCTGCATGATATACAGAAAATATGTAAATCTTCGGCCTCCTGGAACAGAAAGCCTAATATTTTTTTTGACATACCGACATGGAAAGTGCATTTCCCTTAATGCTGGCCAGCACACTATTGATGGTGTCCCAAAGCAAATAGCGAAATATTTAGGTTTAAGAGACCCAGAGTTATACACCGGCCACTCTTTTCGCAGAACTGGAGCCGCTATGGTTGCGGATTCGGGTGGAGATATTTTAGCACTAAAGCGTGCAGGAGGGTGGAAGAGCACCGAAATTGCGATGAGTTATGTCGATGATTCGGTCAACAAAAAAATCGAAATGTCTAGCAAATTATTTGGTAGTGAGGAGAGTACAAATGTTCTGCAGTCCTCGAGTTCAGCAGTTTCTGAGTCAACAGATGGTTCATCATCATCAGTATCAACTCTTTCATCATCAAAAATCTGTGTTACTGGAAATAACAATTGTACCATGATTTTCAACATATATGACGATAAAACAAAATTAACTGTCAGTTTTACAAGTTAGTGACTTGATAAAATAAACTTTCTTCATTAATATTGGGTTTTTGGAAACTGACGTTTACAAATGAGAAACAAATAAAATTCGTATCTTACAAAGTTTTGTAGAAAAATGACAAAATCTGATTGATACGTCTATCAGACATTACAAGAGTGACCATGTTTTTTTCTTCACGGATAACGAATGGAACAAAGCGTATGATGAAATGTGAAGGGAGTATACTCCCCAAAAGAATAAGCCCAAATAGGAATGAGAAACGACGTAAGTTCCATACCGGGTGTAGACTACTTGGGTAGTGTCGGAAATCCCTGTAAATGCTTGTTGAAATATTCGTTCGTTATCGCTACACCCTCCGTTCCGACTATGAGAAATCTCACGAATTATCTTCAAACAATGTAACTGATTTAAATTCGAAAATTACAAACTTACAGCGCGACGCCCGCCGAAAGTTTCCAACTCGTTTATGTTCCATTTTGTAGGGAACTTTTCAGCAGGCTTTCCGGGGAAATCTTTCCTCTTAATTTGAATCAGTTGTTTTCCCTTTATTTTCGGACGCAGATGGCGTCGACTTCGGTATCGTGAAGGTATTAAGAATTCAGCGGTTTATTAGAAAACTTCCCTGCGTCGCTGTGTGATTGCATCCGCCGAGATTGGAACTGGCGAAGGGAAATTTCGGATAATCTCCGATTTTTCAAGATCAGGAAGGACGATACAAGCTTCGAAAGAAGTTTAATGCGGCACCCAAAAATAGAGTAATCCTCGCTCGACGTGTTCGGATGGCGAGGTGACGATTTTGTTTCGAGTACCTCGCTGTAAAACCAAAGTTGTTGGTTACACCATTTATAACTCAAGATAGGATGGACTGTTCGTTATGAAACTTCATTTATAGATTCGTTTACGGCCTGGTTATTATAATATACAGTGTGACAAGAAGAACCTCGGACAAACTCTTTTTCATTTAACTTTATTAAACAGAAGAAATTGAACAAAACAACAACAAATAATAATAGCTTGAACATTTTTTAATAATATATTCATTCAAGCCGTTTCGAAGTGGCTTCCTTTGTCGGCGATACACAGCTTCAGACGCTTCTTGAAATTTTCGCCAATTGGCCGCAGATCCTCGGCCGTTAAACGGTTTCATTCCCGGCGCAAGGATTGCTTCAGCGACTCCAAATTTTTGTGTTTTTTACCACAAGCCCTGTGCTCCAAAATCGACCACACGCTGTAGTCCATTGGGTTGAGATCCGGTGAGTAGGGCGGCCATTCTGCAGATGAGATGAAACAAGAAAATGGGTCTTACACCATTCTTGCGTCATTTTCGCGCTGTGAGCCGGAGCGGAGTCCTGTTGAAAGGTCCAATGCGTATCGCCGAAGTGCTGCTTGGCACACGGAAGTACCACGGCCTCGAAGATGTCGCAGCGGTAGACTTCTTGATTGATTTTGACCCCTGATCCACGAAAACTAAGGGAGTTTTACCACTGCCGCAAATTCCGCCGCAGACCATGACGGATTGCGGATTTTGACGGTGTTCGACGATGGCCGATGTACCGGGAGCCTCTACGGACCAGACTCTGTCGTTTTGGTGGTTGTGGGATTGTTCTTCGGTGAAAAGCTCCTCGTCTGTGAAGAGAATTCGCTCCCATTGCTGACCGGCGGCGAGACGAAGGAGTTGGCGGCACCTTTGAAGTCGCATGCGCTTGTTTTCCTCCGTGAGGAGTTGAACTTTTTGGAGCTTGTATGGCTCGAGGTTGAGCTCCTTTTTGACAATGTGACGGACTGATTCGCGTTTGATACCGGTCTCACAGGCTATTTTCCTCATGGAAACCCTCGGATTTCGATTGACTTGCTTCTTGACGATGTTGCGATTGCTAGGTGTATTGACAGTGCGTTTTCTACCACTTCCTGGACGACGACCATCATGGCCAAGCTCCTTGAAACGACGAATTGCATCGGACACGGTTTGTCGAGGCACATTGAGCAAATGAACAATTTCGCATTGACGCCTACCTTGACGAAACAGCTCCAAAATCGCACTACGTTGGTTTGACATTCTAAAACTCTGTGAAATGAAATTATATCAAACTGAAAATTCACATATTAGTACAGGAAAATGTAGAGAAACCAAGAGAATAAAAATAATTCTGCTGCGCTGAAATACTTTTGTTCCAGACCACAGCAAAATTTGTCCGAAGTCACCCTGTACATTTAAACTCTGTAAAATTCGCTAAGCTTGAAGGCGTATTCGTGAAGGTACTATATTTGATATCATCGCCATTAGATGGCGATGTATACAATTACTGTGTCATTTGCATAGGACTTATATAGTTATAGTGAAAAGGGGTTACAGTTCACGGCGACCTAGAGCCTTCAAGAATCTATAGTATCAATTCAACGTTCATCTGCCAGTTTTTTCCAATCTTCTGAAGCACTCTATATTCCTGAATAGTCCATAATTAACATATAAAATACAGCATGACCAAAGAAAAATTGATCTCTCTCCTCTGAGCAAATTTCCCATTTTGTGCCTCGTTTGGACTCCATTAAATTCCCCCAACTTTATAAATAACACGCAGGGGGAGCTTCCTACACAACCTCTTGTGTATAATGTATTTAAATTTGAATAAGTTAAGTTCCTAGTTGGGGGACACTAAAAGAGATACAGCGTAAACTTTCGTTCTTCATCAAGTGATGCGGTTGTGCTCCGAAATTTCCACGAGAAAAATTAATTAATGATGCAGAGGATGAAGTAAGAACCCTCGTTCGTAGAAGGCGCCTGAATAAGGTCGCTGAAGGACTTGATGAATAGATGTTGCTTCATTCGAGAATTGGACAAAGGTGATTCTCGGCAATCTCTTTGAGAGGAAAATAAGAGGGAAGTGATGAATTCCAGCACCTTCAATTGATTGTTGGAGTTTTTCCACGAAGATTTTAGAAGTTTCGAAGGTATTTAGTTGGAATGCGGCTGAGAACCAAAATTACCATTCCTATACTTTCAGGAATCGAACCCCTTATTATAAACACAAAAGTCTGTCATTATACTTATTTAGTCTCATCCTACATGAAGCCAAGAGTAACAAACAAAGATTTCTATCAAATACGAGGATATATTGAAAAATTCTTATAGCCTACTATAGAACCAAACAAAATTTCAATGTCAAAATATTTTATTACTCAACATAACTCTTAAGTGAATACATTTAATACAGCGAACCTGCAAGGTCTCTAGACCTTTCAAAAACAAATGTTTCTTCTTGCTCTGCAAACCAGTCCTCCACAGCTTTTATTATCTCCCCGTTGGAAGAAAATATACGACGTTTTAAAGGAAAGAGATGATAGTCGGACGGAGCCAAATCTGATGAATAAGGGGGGTGTTTTAGTAATTCTAACCCTAAATCACGAATTTTTTGCATGGCAACATGAGATTTGTGTACTGGGGCGTTGTCCTGTAAAAACAAAATACCTTTGGATAGCTTTCTGCGCCTGTTATCTTCAATTTTTTCCCGTAGAGTGGTCAGTGATGTCGAACAGTAATCTCCAGTTATTGTTCCACCCTTATCCAAATTCCTTATCAATCATGATTACTCCATGGTAATCCCAAAAAACTGAAGTAAGAACTTTTCCAGCAGATTTTTGGACACGAAATTTCTTAGGTCTTGGTGAAGCAGAGTGTCGCCATTCAATCGATTGTTGCGTTGTTTCTGGATCGTAGAAATGTACCCAAGTCTCATCCATAGTAACAATCCGGTTTAAGAAGTCTACATCGTTTTCAAATCGAGCACAGATCGAACGCGATGCTTCTACCCTTGCACGCTTTTGGTCAACATTCAAACATTTGGGGATCCATTTTGCAGAAATTTTTCTCATGTCCAAATTGACGTTAACTATATGATGAACGAGTCCGTATGAAATCTTCAGTGCTTCAGATATCCGTTCTAGCCCAATTCGACGGTCTGATAAATGCATCGATATAGACTACAGGCCCGTGTCGAAAATTCATGGGTCATTTGAACCAGAAGATGACCTATCTAGAACGATAGAAGGACATAAAATAATAAGATTCAGCACTATGCCGTCACTTGTAAGCTGTCCAACTGAGTACAGGTGGCAATTCAAAAGGACAGGTAGACTGGGTACATTTGGGTCATATGACTTTTGACGGCATTCTTACCATCGATAGCTCCATGGAAAATAATAGGAAAACGGGCAGTGCCGTACAAAAATGATGCGCCATATATTCGGAAAATTTTTTTGATTTTCCGAAAATTTCCATGGTAAAATAGGTCATTTGACTTTGTACGGCATCAGTTTTATACGGTTGCCATACATCTTCTAATCCATTATTCAGCAACGCCGTCTAAAAATCATGCGACAAAGGGAAAATATCGAGGGTTGCAACCCCCTCTCTTGCCGTGCTCCAGGGGGTCATTTGAAACAGTACGGCTTCGGTTCCAAAACATTATCCAGCACTCAAAATTACTATTAAAAATAATGCCGTCAAAAAAAAGTTGTTCATTTTGATGTTATAACAATAATTATCTTAATTTCATCTTATGCTTGACCCATAAAGCTCTAAAGTCATTTGACCCAGTACGGCAACTTTTTTTTTTACATGATACTTTAAGATACAATTCGTATATTATATTGCCGTTCAAAAGAAACTGTTCTAAAAAAAATTATAGAGAAATACAAAAAGTGAAATTTTTCATATTATTGTAAAAGTTTGGGACTCATAGATATATAACAATTTTCTACATTTTATCCCTTGTTTTGAATAGTATTAAGGTAAATAAATTAGGATCAAATGATGCCGTACATTTTTATCCAGACCATATCATTTAGGATGATGAAAATTGCGCTACCATTTTAAGGATACTCTATGGTCATTTGATACTGTACGGCATCAACATATTTTTGAAGAGAAAATTTGAAAAAATGACAAAATCATTATACCGTCTGAAGTGTCTATATCATACCCAACAAGTGAAACCGTCAATCCAAGTATCAACAGTTTTGTATACTTTTTGGTTTAAAAAAAGGTATACTTGAAACATTATTGATACATATATAATTGATTGTTCACTGTAAGTGAATGAATAAATCAACTATTCTCTAGAAAAATTTTATATATTTATAACTATCAATGGTGATAATAACACAAATTTAATAACTTAAATTATTCGCTTGACAAACACTTTATCCGCTTATCAACCGGATCACCTGGTAAATTACAAATGAAGCATACACGTTCTTGCTCTTTTTTTTTAAACATTTCTTTCACATTAACTGATTTTTCAATCTCCTCGGGGTCTGACATGATCGCAGTGCCCGCAACACGTAAACAATTGTTTTGAATCTCAGCGTCATAGAGAAATAAAGAAAACAGAGACAACTCCGAAATAAAAGATGGGATACGCGTTTGCAGCGGCCTCGGTGTCAGTTTATTGAACTAACCACGGTGAGCGCCCCCTGTAGCAGGAAACCGTAACTAACTCAATGAGTTATGTGTCTTCATTCTCAAATCATTCTTCCAAATGCGAATGAAAACACTGTAAATATTGAATAAACAGTATATCCAATATTAACAACTCAGAGGCTGATTCGGATAGCGAATAATTTAAGTTATTAAATTTGTGTTATTATCACCATTGATAGTTATAAATATATAAATTTTTTCTAGAGAATAGTTGATTTATTCATTCACTTACAGTGAACAATCAATTATATATGTATCAATAATGTTTCAAGTATACCTTTTTTTAAACCAAAAAGTATACAAAACTGTTGATACTTGGATTGACGGTTTCACTTGTTGGGTATGATATAGACACTTCAGACGGTATAATGATTTTGTCATTTTTTCAAATTTTCTCTTCAAAAATATGTTGATGCCGTACAGTATCAAATGACCATAGAGTATCCTTAAAATGGTAGCGCAATTTTCATCATCCTAAATGATATGGTCTGGATAAAATGTACGGCATCATTTGTTCCTAATTTATTTACCTTGATACTATTCAAAACAAGGGATAAAATGTAGAAAATTGTTATATATCATTAATCTATGAGTTCCAAACTTTTACAATAATATGAAAAATTTCACTTTTTGTATTTCTCTATAATTTTTTTTAGAACAGTTTCTTTTGAACGGCAATATAATATACGAATTGTATCTTAAAGTATCATGTAAAAAAAAAAGTTGCCGTACTGGGTCAAATGACTTTAGAGCTTTATGGGTCAAGCATAAGATGAAATTAAGATAATTATTGATATAACATCAAAATGAACAACTTTTTTTGACGGCATTATTTTTAATAGTAATTTTGAGTGCTGGATAATGTTTTGGAACCGAAGCCGTACTGTTTCAAATGACCCCCTGGAGCACGGCAAGAGAGGGGGTTGCAACCCTCGATATTTTCCCTTTGTCGCATGATTTTTGGACGGCGTTGCTGAATAATGGATTAGAAGATGTATGGCAACCGTATAAAACTGATGCCGTACAAAGTCAAATGACCTATTTTACCATGGAAATTTTCGGAAAATCAAAAAAATTTTCCGAATATATGGCGCATCATTTTTGTACGGCACTGCCCGTTTTCCTATTATTTTCCATGGAGCTATCGATGGTAAGAATGCCGTCAAAAGTCATATGACCCAAATGTACCCAGTCTACCTGTCCTTTTGAATTGCCACCTGTACTCAGTTGGACAGCTTACAAGTGACGGCATAGTGCCGAATCTTATTATTTTATGTCCTTCTATCGTTCTAGATAGGTCATCTTCTGGTTCAAATGACCCATGAATTTTCGACACGGGCCTGTAGTCTAATATTTTCGGAAACTGACACAGAAACTGGCCTTCCCGATCGGTCATCATCTCCAATGGAAAATTTGCCTCTTCAAGCTTGCAGTCCAATTTTTCACGGTCGCATACGAAGGACATTGATCACCGAGGGTACTAAGCATATCTTCGTAAATCTGCTTACCTCGTAACCCTTTTAAATACAGGAACCTACTTGATGATGACTCGATTTTTACAATTTCGGTGGACATCTTTTTTTTTTTATTGCGTAACTCTGGTTTACTTTCTTGACATCGAACTCTACACTGACACTTCTAATAAGTTATTGTTCGTTGTTATGGTATCGCAATATTTTGTTTATGCATGGAACTGGTCTACGCTAACTAGATATCAATACATCTTCGTACTTCCAGGGTAAACCCTGTCCTAGAGAAAAAAGTAGCATACTTCACAGTCTCATCCAGGGTACACCTAATCGATTACAAGTCCAAGTTGACTATTTCCTCCTTAGATCTTTCCTGGCGTAAACCGCTCGAATACGTCTACCAGTCACGGATACCAAGTTAATTATAAAATGTGGCGACTAATATTTCCCAAGTTTTTTATTTATTCCGAAGACAGACTGACGATCTTAAGCGTCGACTTCCTGCCGTGGATAATGATATGTCGTCTCAGTGCGACGAGACAAATGTCCGAGAATAGCACAAAAATACCTACAGGAAGATAATCTCGGAACCTCGGATCAAATCTGATGGCTGAAAGAGCGTGTATCCGTTTTTTGCTCTGTTCTTTTTAATACGTCATCTTGGAAACTATCCAAGTTTCGAAGTAGTCAGAATTGGAACCTGCATCTTCGAAACGTTGAAGATTGAACCTGCCAGTGCTCCCTTACCTTTATCCACCTTTATCCACCTTTTTCCAGGAAAATGAAAATTGGATTCGACTAGAATTTTGCATTGTACATAGATATAATTGGAACCTGCATCTTCGAAACGTTGGAGATTGAACCTGCCAGTGCTCCCTTACCTTTATCCACCTTTTTCCAGGAAAATGTGAATTGGATTCGACTAGAATTTTGCATTGTACGAAGAGGAAAAACATTATTGCGTCTCTCTATGCACGGGTTTCTATTAACGCCATTGATATCAGTTATCGTTGCCATCTCAGACAGACACAGGGAAGATAGGAAAGCGAATCCAATTTGTTTTTTCGCGCCTTATGTTGTCGGAATGGTCTTAATGGAATGAGACATTACAGAGGATCGTCTTGTTCTGAATTATTCTGCAAGCGAATTTTCACGAAGTCGTGGACTTGTTTAGTTCAAATTGTCTTAACTGAACATCATTAACATTATATATTCTTTCGAAAGAGAGAAATACATAGTGTTTTCTTAAATCAAACAATATATGGCATATGTGGAGAAATGGCGTCAAGGAACAGATTGTATAAAAGAATAATATCTGTTTCCCGCTCCAAATCTAAGTGTTAGCAGAGGGAATGTAAAAGGGGTACCATACAATTCTCCGTATGATACATGAGAACAGATAAAAACCTCTGAAAAACTCTGTCTCCCCGTGTATGTGCGGTGATATTGAATTTGTTCAAAAGATATGCTGCTATCCATGTCACACTGCTATCCATGTCACAAAAAAAGAAGAAAAGCGAGAAAGAATCAGTAAGAAAAATGTTTCACCTGCCAAAAAACCTTATCACAAAGTCCTAACTCTATCTTGGATCGGGAGGATCTTTCGATCAGGTCCTTCCAAGTGATGATTCTTCTGTTCTTCGGTGTTCGAGGAACGCTACAGGCCCCTTATGTTGGGGGAACATCTCCCATAGATTAGAGTGGTTATTTTCAGCTAAAAATCAGCAAAAAGGCAGAGGCAAATTCAAAAAACTTCTGACATAACTTGAATCGTCTTAGTTCATGTAAAATAAAGGAGGTCGAGGTTTATTTTTCAGAAAGTTCGAAGATAAATTCTTGAAGCATTCAGAGTTTTTTTTCGAATCCAAGTACACATATGCGACACTACCTTATTTGGCTACCTGGCTACTCCGGTATAGCTGGCAATGAAGCGGAAGACAGACTAGCCAGGAAAGAAAGGTCAATTCCTTTCACCAGACCAGATCCATTTTGTGGCTTCCCAGCTAGTCCTCAAGCGATGGCAGTTAAGGCATGAGAAGAAAAGAGACTGCTTGCCTTCTGGCGAACGATCCATGTTCAAAGACTTGGCTAAGTCATTTCTCTCCTACTCGACTAGCTACTAAAAAGAATCTCTCACTCAGCAAACTGGAACTCAGGAAACTGACGGGCGCTCTCACGTGACACTGTCCTGTAAGGTATCCTCTGAAGAACAAGGGGAAGCCACCGGAAGACACTTGCCTTTTCTGTGAAAAAGCACTTGCTATGCGATTGTGAACCTGTTAATCGGAAAAGGCTACCCGAACAAGTGATGGATGTAGTCCCCAGAAAGGTGATAAAGTTCATTGAGACACCATTGCCTGACTAGTTAACAGTGTGGGGATGCGCAATAGATCTTTGGGTCAAGGTGCATGCGAGGTAGGATGATCTTCTGTCCCTCCTCTAACCTAATCTATGCCACACTATCCTTAGAATATCTATGGAAGGTCAAGAAATGAGAGTCAAAGAGCCTGGTCCACTTTGAACAAGTATATCTCATCAGCGAACCTTCTTCTTCTTCTAGAACGGTGCCCTTGGATGTCCGAACGTAAGCCTTGTGGTCCATTGTTCATACCGCATTTGTATAATACTTGAGAGACTCAGACCCGAAGGCACGCAGACAAGAATTCCGCGAGCCGACAAGGAGGAGTCCCTCCCACCAGAAGGTGTAGGGTTCCTTAGATGTGTTAGCCTCAGTATAGATAAGTTGCCGCACGTGAACAGTATATGCTCCGCCGTTTCATCCGCGTTCCTGTACCATCGGTACAGGGAACACTTAGACCCATTCTTTTATAATGTTTGTTAAACAGATGGCCAGTTAGAGCACCAGAGCATCGAGAAGAATTTCAACACGATGCTTTGTAAGAAGGAAGATAGTATCCAAAATTTCGAAGTAAATACCATCAAATAGTATAAAGATAGTTCTAGTGTATACGGGGCAAAAACCAAGTACATATTATCGTTAATCTCCCACTCGAGTGTTTTTCAAGCAGAAATACTTGCAATCGAAAGAAGCGTCGACATAAACCTGAAAAAAACTATCGAGGGTATGACATTGTGATCCATTCCCGGTCATTCGGGAATCGTAGGAAACGAAGAGGCCAATAAACTGGTCAGAAAGGGCGCACAGACGCCACTCACTGGCCCAGAACCCTTCTGTGGTATAGGAAAATGCACCTATAAGAAGGAATTTATGCTGAAGGAGAAAACCGAAAGAGAAAAACTCTGACGGAATGTCCCAGGGATGGATCACTCCGAAAAGTTCCTCCGGAACTTTTAAACTTCTAGATCCAAAAAATATCTGAATCTCAGTAAAAATCAACTTCACCTACTCACTGGCTTTGGACATTGTCTCCTAAAGAAGCATCTGTTGAGAATGGGTTTATCGGACACTGATGACTGTAGATTCTGTGGGGAGGAGGAAGAAACTCCTATTCACCTGGTTACGAAATGCTATGCCATTGTAAGCCAAAGGAAAGATAGCTTTGGACAAGAAACTTGTAGAAGTGGGGAGTTATCCTCCTTGAAGCCGTCCCAGATACTGGATTTAATCAAATCTCTGGAACTGGAGGGCGAGCTGTAGGAGGCGCGATGATGACAGCTCTGTCAGGGGGCACAATAGACCTTGAGGTCGCAGTGGATTGTAACCCCTTTTCACTATATAACTATATATTGTGATCCATTCTGATAGTCAAGCTTTTATCAAAGCCCTGAACTCTTGTGTCTAAGACCCAAATCTGTAATGGTCAAAGCCCTGAACTCTTATGTCTAAGACCCAAATCTGTCATGGGAGTGCCGAAGGAAACTCAATGAAGTAGACAAAAACACCAAGGTCTCTTCAGTATGGGTTCCTGAGCCCTCAGGAATCAGAGGAAACGGATTGGCCAACACATTTAGCTAGAAAGGAAGCACAAACGCCACTTACTAGCCCACAATCTTAGTGTGGTATTGGCAAATGTATCTATAAGGGAGTATTTGGAGAAGGAAGAAACTGAAAGAGAAGCACTCTGGATGAATCTCCCTGGAATAGATCATTCCAAAGAGTTCCTTCGGGATTTCGGAACTGTAAGAACCAAGAACTATTTGGATCTCAGTAAGAATAAGATACGCACTGGCTTCCTCACTAGTCACTGGACATTGTCACCTCAGGAAGCATATGATGGGAATAGGCTTGTCAGAAAGTGATGAGATCAAGTTCTGTAAGTGAAGTTTGAGATGTGGCTGCACCAAAGAGTGTTGAAAATACCCTGGACTGATAAAGTTACAAATGAGAAAGTTCTTCGAAGAGTGAACATGGAGAGAGACCTGTTGAACACGGTGAAAAGGAGGAAAGCATCTTATTTTGGTCACATCTTCAGAAATGAGAAATATGCTTTACTTCAGCTGATAGACGGGGGCAAGATCTAGGGTAGATGTGGTATTGGTCGAAAGAGATTTTCTTGTCTGCGTAATCTGAGTCAATGATTCAAAATTAGAGACGCAGCAACTTTAAGCTTATCAGATAATGGTCGCCAACCTCTGCTAGGAGAAGGCACTTCAAGAAGAAGAAGAAAGTGAAGATGAGGAAACTCCTGTTCACCTGGTTAACGAATACCTCGCTATTTCAAGCCTGTGCAAAGAATATCTCGAAGAAGAGACTTACAGGAGGAATAAGGATTCAGCGTCCTTGAAGCCCTCTGAGGTATTGGAGTTCCTTGGAGCTCTGGAGCTGCCAGCTGGAGATAACGCAGTTGCGAAAACAGCTCTGATGGAGGCACAATAGCTCTCGAGGTCGCAGTGAAATGTAACCCCCTTACCAAATTATAAACTATATGCAGCCGATAGTCATTCAATTCTCTTAAAGGCAGGGTCGAAGCAATAAAAAGCCAACTTTATGAAAGCCCCCCAAGTTCGATGGAATCCCGCCTCGACATCCGAAATTATCCCGATAATTTACCTCGACAGTTAATTCGGAACCTTCTCCGCTCTCGTCTCCTCTTTCCTGGAAGTTAGAACGATATAATAAAAGAAGATGCCGCCACCAGCAAAAAGCCGCCGCTCTCAGATCAAAGTTATCCTTTTTGCACGAGCTAAAAAAAAACTTGTAGTAGCCAATTTATGCGTTCTTCTCGATCAGGCCGGGCGCAAAAAGCATTACAACTTCGAATGAGTTTCACGGCTTCATGAGCGACTCCTGGAAACTTATGATTCGATTTGAGGGGCGTAATGGCCACGCCGTTAACCTAGAATTCCGGTTAAATTGAGCGACGAATGAAAATGTCATATTCATTGGGCGGACGAAGAAAAATGGGGTCGAGGGAATTTGATACGATTTTTCGGAACGATCGATATTTGGTTCGTGTCTGAAGGAAACTTAAGGTTTCAGCAGTTTTGCTTCATTACTTTAATATAAAGAAAGAGGCGCCCGAAAGTATCCCTATGAAAGTTTATAGTGTCGATAGATATAGTGGAAAGGGTTACAGTCTACAAGGTGAGAAATACTTCGGACAAATTTAGCTGTGGTCTGGAACAAAAGTATTTCAGCGCAGCAAAATAATTTTTATTCTCTTGGTTTCTCTTCACTTTCCTGTACTAATATGTGAATTTTCAGTTTGATATCTTTCATTTCACAGAGTTTTAGAATGTTAAACAAACGCAGTGCGATTTTGGAGCTGTTTCGTCAAGGCAGGCGTCAATGCGAAATTGTTCGATTGCTCAATGTGCCTCGACAAACCGTGTCCGATGCAATTCGTCGTTTCAAGGAGCTTGGCCATGATGGTCGTCGCCCAGGAAGTGGTAGAAAACGCACTGTCGATACACCTAGCAATCGCAACATCGTCAAGAAGCGAGTGAATCGAAATCCGAGAGTTTCCATGAGGAAAATAGCCTGTGAGACCGGTATCAACCGCGAATCAGTCCGTCAAATTGCCAAAAAGGAGCTCAACCTCAAGCCATACAAGCTCAAAAAAGTTCAATTCCTCACGGAGGAAAACAAGCGCGTACGACTCCAAAGGTGCCGCCAACTCCTTCGTCTCGCCGCCGGTCAGCAATGGGAGCGAATTCTCTTCACAGACGAGAAGCTTTTCACCGTAGAACAATCCCACAATCACCAACACGACAGAGTCTGGTCCGTAGAGGCTCCCGGTACATCGGCCATCGTCGAACACCGTCAAAATCCGGAATCCGTCATGGTCTGGGGCTGAATTTGCGGCACTGGTAAAACTCCCTTAGTTTTCGTGGGTCAAGGGGTCAAAATCAATCAAGAAGTCTACCGCTGCGACATCCTCGAGGCCGTAGTACTTCCGTGGACCAAGCAGCACTTCGGCGATACGCATTGGACCTTTCAACAGGACTCCGCTCTGGCTCACAGAGCAAAAATGACGCAAGCATGGTGTAAGACCCATTTTCTTTGTTTCATCTCATCTGCAGAATGGCCGCCCTAGTCACCGGATCTCAACCCAATGGACTACAGCGTGTGGTCGATTCTGGAGCACAGGGCTTGTGCTAAAAAACACAAAAATTTGGAGTGGCTGAAGCAATCTCTGCGCCGGGAATGGAACCGATTAACGCCCGAGGAGCTGCGGCCCATTGCCGAAAATTTAAAGAAGCGTCTGAAGCTGTGTATCGCCGCCAAAGTAAGCCACTTCGAAACGGCTTAAATACAGGGTGACTGGTGACGTAAGGGACAACGGCTAAGTGGAGATAGAGGACCCCAAACTGAATGAGATTTTGGGTTTCAAATGTCCCATAAGGGTATTCGTTTCGGAGATATAGGGTGATTTATGAAAAAATGCTAAATCTATTAACTCCCATATCTTCGTTAATATGATATGTTTTTCGCTGATATTTTACATGTTTGTTCATACAGGCATTCTCTGTCAGCATAAGAAAAAAAAATTGAAAAAATTGCTGGCCCGTACTCAAAAATTTCAATTCACATGTCAAGTGAGAAATATCACACGGTATATGAGATAAAATAAAATCAAATAGAAATTTGGAAAGAGGGAAAAAAACTGATGAAATATCTGTTTTTTGTTTGAATGGCACAAATTTTCTTTCGTTTCTATGATATGTTGAAGTAAGAATTATTACAATATTTTTATATTCAAATCATGAAAATTAGTACTATTGATAGAAAAAACCTTGAATTCGAGGCGCTAGAATGAGCCTGGCATCAAAATATTCCTTCAAATCTCGAAATCTATTTTTATCAATTAATATTTCGATGCCATATAAAATTTCAAAATAAAATTTGTTGTAGATGGGGTGATGAATGAGTTAGATACTCAAACACAAAAATAGAAAAAGTCGCAAATATAATTCATAAAAAAATCAAGTAAGCAAATGTTCGAAATGAGAGCCGTTCACCTCCATACATTTATTGGCTCTCTTGAACAAATGAAGCACAGCTTATTTTCTAATCAGAGGAATATTTGTTTTAATTTCTTCGCATGCTTCAGTTATTCTGCTCTTCAAATGAATTATATTTGCGACTTTTTCTATTTTTGTGTTTGAGTATCCAACTCTTTCATCACCCCATCTACAACAAATTTAATTTTGAAATTTCATATGGCATCGAAATATTAACTGATAAAAATAGACTTCAAGATTTGAAGGAATATTTTGATGCCAGGCTCATTCCTGCGCCTCGAATTCAAGGTTTTTTCTATCAGTAGTACTAATTTTCATGATTTGAATATAAAAATATTGTAATATTCTAACTTCAACATATCATAGAAACGAAAGAAAATTTGTGCCATTCAAACAAAAAACAAATATTTCATCAGTTTTTTTCCCTCTTTCCAAATTTCTATTTGATTTTATTTTATTTCATATACCGTGTGATATTTCTCACTTGACATGTAAATTGAAATTTTTGAGTACGGGCCAGCAATTTTTTCAATTTTTTTTCCTTATGCTGACAGAGAATGCCTGTATGAACAAACATGTGAAATATCAGCGAAAAACATATCATATTAACGAAGATATGGGAGTTCATAGATTTAGCATTTTTTCATAAATCACCCTATATCTCCGAAACGAATACCCTCATGGGACATTTGAAACCCAAATTCTCATTCAGTTTGAGGTCCTCTATCGCCACTTAGCCGTTGTCCCTTACGTCACCATTCACCCTGTATATCATTAACAAATGTTCAAGCTATTATTATTTGTTGTTGTTTTGTTCGATTTCTTCTGTTTAATAAAGTTAAATGAGAAATAGTTTGTCCGAGGTTTTTCTTGTCACACTGTATTGTGCCTCCTAACAACTGGCCCTAGATAACCACTAGTAAACGGCCAAGGCTCCTCCGACGACCTCCTTGGGTTTCAATGAATGAACAGGGTTGAGAACAAAAGATTTACGTGGTCGCAGTTCCCGGAAGGCTAACCAAGCCATAACGACCCCAGTTCAAATTAAAAAAATACAACAAACGCGGTCCCTTTGTTTCGATTAGCAAAACTAAAGCCCCGGGCACCATTCCATAAATAATTCCCGAGCAATCTCTCTTTCCAAACTCGCATTACCGGTTCATTAATGAATACTAGTGCGAATGGGTTGATTGTGGACATCGTATAGCATCTAGTCTGCCGCGAACCACTTCCGTAAATGGAATATATCAAAACTAATGGCTTCGCCGGAGATAAATATCGGTCAGAGTGGAGTATTCGTCTTCCTGAATACGGCAATTAATCTTTTACTTGTGATCCGTAAAATGTAACGAACTTTCACCGAGGTCGAGGCAAACTATGAAAAATGACGAGTTTTGAGCGATCTCTTGGATCGTTCGACGATACGAAAATGGAAGCTTCTAATGGATTCTTAACGTCCATAGAGAGTGGAGCATGGTTCGATATTTGACATCGATGACATTGATGCTTTATCATTTCTTGGTCTGTGATAAGTAAAGGAGAAACTTAGACAGAGAGGAGACACAGCATCTCATTAATGAATTCGAGAATTAGTGAAGACAAAAGTTAGTCAGTTTTCAACTAAAGGTCCAGTGGCGTGGTGTTATCGGTCTTGAAAAATGGAAAGAAAGTTACAAGTGAATTAACTCCTTTCAACGAATTCATACAATGTTCCGAACACATTAGAACAGATTCTGAGTTAGATGAACCAATCAGCTAAATTCAGACACATTTTTACAGAGTTCTCCAAAACTAAAGTCGCAAATCTAGTAATTCACGTTTGCAGGATTAAATTTTGAACGATCTCCACCAATCCATTTACCACCTGGCTATAGTTAAACAGTGGTCAACGATTCTTTCCCTCGTTAAAACTTCAAAGAACTCTCATCCAACAAGCCTTCAATCTCACTGAAATATGTCACACAAAATATGCCTTTACGCTCGAACTCCCAAGGCCTTGTACATCAACACTTCACCCCTTAAATCAATCTAGAACCGGGCTCATGTTTCATATCGAAAGACGTTGCCGTCTTTCTGGAAAGGCAACCCCACGAAATATCTGCAGACTTGTTGATACATATTGAACAATTCCTCATACCGACGTAGCCTTTAATCTTTCGGCTGTCTGAACGTCTGTTTAATATCCCATGTTCTCTGGCATTTTGTCTCCGGCAAAATTCAACACATTCATCATTTTTATTGCACAGTTTTTCGGATTTTATGGACCGTATATAAAATTTGAGACGAAGTCGATTCTTATAAAAAGAGGCGGAGCAGTTTATCCAGGCTGATTTCGCGGTAGTTATGGTTATAGTTCTTTTTCGTCTGAGATTATGTCTGAGCCGCGGTTTGAAAAGTTGGCTGTAGACTTTTCCTAGTGATTTACTGCCTAATTGGTCCAGTGAAGAATTTGATCGAGGATTTTCACTGTGTAATGGCAGACTCGTGAATCTGGAACTTCGGGAGTTGCGCAAGGTTCCTATTGGCGGCCACTGTTCTTTTTAATTTGCATACGGTACGAATGTTGTTTGTATCGACAGTGCCCCGTCAGCAGACCTACCATCACCCAAAGCTCAGCTCGTGGCAGCTTTAGGAGCTTGATTGATTGATTGATTGATAAGCTGACAAACAAGAGACCGGGTTACCGCTTGGCCTCACTGTGACACTGCGACCAACTTGGGTCTATTGTATCACTCTTTCGTCAGTGGTTCCTCACGAGAATAGGTTTGTGCCTTATAAAGGTGCTTCCAAGCCCACAGAAAGGCTCAGGCCCAGCAGTTTTCGCAAGTTCATCGGCTTTTTCATTTCCTTCAACACCACAATACCCTAGCATCCATAGTAGAGTCTCTTTATCGCCTCTGGCTAGTTTCTTTATGGTGTTACGGCACTCCCAGGTCAACAGAGACTCTTTCGCTCGTCTTAGTCGTGGAGATCTTCTCCAGAGGATTGTCATGTTTTACATCTCCCATTGCTCTAATGCTAATTCTAATCTTATATTATTTTCCAAGGAAATAGTAGGGTTCAGATCAAACAGGTTTAACATTTGTTGCTCTTCTGGTTAATGCATCAGTCTTCTCTCAAAGCCATAGTGCCCTGGCACTCATAAGAAAGTCACTTTGTAGCCTCTATCCAGTAGCATTGAGCACTGGCAGTTAGATTTCAAAGCTTTTAGTGCCAATTATTGACTCTTCTTATCGAATGAATAGACCAGTTCGCACTACGGAAGTAGATTTTTCTTCTATGCGAAACAATGGTGAACGATCCACGATTTCTCTCCAATCTAATCGACAATTTGTTCAATCGTCATCCATTTATAGACCGATATCATTCATATGGTAATTTGTTGGACCTGCGAGTCGATAATGCTAATGAATCAATGAATTAAACATTTTTATTCAATTACTTCCAAGTATAATTCATATTCACCAGCCTCGTGCGCGTGCTGATTTCATGCTTGTTATTATTTTTGCTGCTTATTCATGATGTAATATCGATTTGTTTTCGTTCTGAACTTCAGATGCCAAACCTGCACTTTGATACTCTTCTTCCAGGTGTTTTTTTTTATTTCAGTTAGATGTTTTTGCACTCGGTTGAATTCGTAATCATTGTGATGACAAGAAAATTGTTCGTTCCTCACTCAAATAATTTTTAAATATTCCCTAAAATATTTTGTATATGTGTAAATAGTAATCCAAGTATCGAATTGGCTTTGCATTATGTCCGTTTGTTGCAAATCTGTGTTATAGAAAAATACAGTCCACTCATCAAGGAATTATTCCGAGAACATGTTATTCACTCCTCAAGAATATTGAAAGAGATTTTTCTGTTGTGTATCTTGTATACGCGAAATATGTTGATAAATAAGATGATATTATACTAACTCGCGAAGGATAATACGGGAAGGGAAACGAATTAAATTATAAGGGTCCCGCTTTCCGCCCCCAACCGCCAAAAACTGCAACCTTTCTCCTAAATGAATTGCCAGGAAAACAATACGGAACATCTAAATATTCATCCTCTCTCCCAACACAAAGACGTAGTATCCTTTTCGCCTAACAAAAGAACAAACCCGAAGGAGAAAAACTGCGAAACATAATTTTACCAGAGAAAGAATATTGGAACCGACTCGGCCGGGGTTGCCAGATCGGAAGATTCTACCTTCGACTGTTTTTATCGAGGAAAATCTCAAGCATAACTATGTTCTTTCGAAAACGTTCGTCAAATACAATCTGAGTCTTCTATGCGGAATGAAGGAGAACTAATTCTAGCTGAAGTCTGTACAATTTATTTCCACTGATTTATTCGCACTTATATTTATTTCCACTCGTTGCTTGGCTCTGAATAATCCCCCTCCGCCAATGTGCTCCGTATATATATCGCGCCGATTCCTTTCTCGTGAAGCCTGGATGCGCCTAGACATGGAAAACTCCAGAACGTAAGAACTATGGTACGAGCGAGACCGTAGGGTATTGTGTCGAGAACATTCTCGATAATCGCACGCGGACGCTTTGTGGGATGGAAGGGTCGAGAGGAGTACATTCCAGGGGTGTCCAGAAAATTCGAGATCACGGAAGCGCCGAATGCAGAGGGCTGAACTTGTCACAATATTTTTCCTAAGGTTGCAATGTCCTGTCAGGAAGCCAGTGGGGAGGCGGGATCCAAATAGTTCTTGGTCTTACAGTTCCGAAATCCCGAAGGATATTTTTGTGATGATGCATCTCTGGTAGATTCTTCCAGAGTGCTTGTCTTTCAGTTTCTTTCTTCTCCAAAAACTCTGTCTTATAGGTGCATTTGCCTGGTCCAGTGAGTGGCGTTTGTGCTACCTTTCTGGCTAGTGTGTTGAGCTCTTCGTTTCCTCTGATTCCTGAGTGACTAGGAACCCAGATTTAAGAGACCTTGTTGTTTTAGACGAGGGTGATACAACATTAAAATTGCTTACATCGATAAAAACAATTTTTCAAATTATTATAGATAATCTTATTTTAATTATTATGGATAATATTAAAAAAAATGTTAGAACCAACATAATACGAGGATGTATTGATATCTAGTTAGCCTAGACCAGTTCCATGCATAAACATAATATTGCGATAACATATCAACGAACAATAACTTATTAGAAGTGTCAGTGTAGAGTTCGACGTTAAAAAAAGAAACCAGAGTAACGCAATAAATTAAAAAAAATCAAGTACCTATATTTGAAAGGGTTGAGGGGTGAGCAGATTTACCAAGAGATGTTTGATAAACTTGGTGATCAATGCCCTTCGTATTCAACCGTGGAAAATAGGACTGCAAGCTTCAAAAGAGGTGAATTTTCCATGGAAGATGATATATATATATATATATTCTTATGAAATGGAGCTGTACAGATTTGATTCCAAATATGGCATGTGTCTCGAAAAGGCAACAAGGAACAGATCATTCAAACAAACATATTGATCCATTCCCCGCTCCTAATCTCAGTATTAGCAGAGGAATGTCAAACGGGGCACCATACAGTTCTGCGTATGATGCAAGAGCACAGATAAAAACCTCAGCAAAAACTCTGTCTCCCCGTATAAGTGTAGGGATATTGGATTTGTGTACAAATATTCATATTGGAGGGCATCTTCTTCGAATGTAAATCCTTCTTCATTTCTTCAAAGGGGTTGACAAAGCATTTTTAAATAATCTGAAACAAAAACCAAAGGGAGAAAAAAGAAAAAGCAAAATCCACTAATATATTCAAATTGTTTTGAAGGTACCAACCCATCTCAAAAATGAATCAGATACTGAATGAATAGAGTTGAAACCATCTGAAAATTTATATATTGGACAATTATTGACCAAATGGTCAATAGTTTGCTCTTCATGATGACCGATCGGAAAGGCCAGTTTCTATGTCAGTCCCCGAAAATATCGATGCAGTTCACGACATGATTTTATCTGACCGCCGAATTGGGCTTAGACAGATATCTGAAGCACTGAAGATTTCATACGAACGCGTTCATCATATAGTTTACGTCAATTTGGACATGAGAAAAATTTCTGCAAATGGATCCCCAAATGTTTGAATGTTGACCAAAAGCGTGCAAGGGTAGAAGCATCGCGTTCGATCTGTGCTCGATTTGAAAACGATTTAGACTTCTTAAACCGAATTGTTACTATGGATGAGACTTGGATACATTTCCACGATCCAAAAACAAAGCAACAATCGATGGAATGGCGACACTCTGGTTCTCCAAGACCTAAGAAGTTTCGTGTCGAAAAATCTGCTGGAAAAGTTCTTGCTTCAGATTTTTGGGATTGCCATGGAGTAATCATGATGGATTTTTTGGATAAGGGTAGAACAATAACTGGAAATTACTATTCAACATTACTGACCACTCTACGGGAAAAAATTAAAGAGAAAAGACGCGGAAAGCTATCCAAAGGTATTCTGTTTTTACAGGACAACGCCCCAGTACACAAATCTAATGTTGCCATGCTGAAAATTTGTGATTTAGGATTAGAATTACTAGAACGCCCCCCTTATTCACTAGATTTGGCTCCGTCCGACTATCATCTCTTTCCTCAACTGAAAAAAAGTTTAAAAGGTCGTAAATTTTCTTCCAACGAGGAGGTAATACAAGCTGTGGAGGACTGGTTTGCAGAACAAGAAGAAATATTTTTTTGAAAGGTCTAGAGATGTTGCAGGTTCGCTGTAATAAATGTATTCAATTAAGAGGAGAATATGTTGACTAATAAAGTATTTCGACATTGAAACCTTGTTTGGTTTTATAGTAGGCTAAGAATTGGACTGGTGGAGATCTATTCAGAAGTAATCTGCTAGATCGTGCTGCCATCGTAGGAAAGTAGGGACGTATCGGTTTCTGGCTTGTTATGCCGTCAAAATGTTGGGTTATGTGGCACTGATGATGGCATTTGTTATGCCATCATCAGCCATAAATCGGTCAGTCCCTACTCTCCTACGATGGCAGCACGATCCAGTGGATTACTTCTGAATTAGATCTCTACTAGTCCAATTCTCCCACTTATCATAGATAATTTTTCTAGAGAATCGAAGTTTCATATGGGAATTATGAAATTTACGAGGTAGTCTGCAAATTTAACATGAAGATGAAATTTATAAATTCGAAACCCGACTTGGCAACCCCGCGCGTTCTCCCCGCAAAAAAGAAAAATGCGAAAGCATAATTTTCCGACGTAAAGAAAACGGATAACGGCGAGCACGGCCGGCTACTGAGCTAATTATTCGGCGAGTTGATTCCTTTTCTCCTCGGACCTGAAATTTCCCATTTTACATCTCAGATGAACGCTTCATTCTTATTAATTCCTTCCTGCAAGAGTATCTCGCCGTCTCCGCAGATTTATGGCGCGGTCTTTGGAGACGAGAAAAATATTTGAGAGAACACTCCAAATAATCCTCAAGCTGTGCTTGCACAGTGAGGAGAGGCTTGGGGCGAAGATTGATTAAAACGTCCTTATCGGGGGTCGGAATTGAAATAGAAATTAGATTGCCTTTATAATTTTTGGCGGATTAGGAGGAAAGAAAATGGCACTTTTTATCCGTAAATTATCCGTGGTGAAAGAAAATTTGAATCTTTCGAGGTTTTGTGAAAAAAGGACAAAATCTGATTGATAGTTCTATGCCAGTCGAAACGTATACCAGGCATTTTTCTCGAAGACTATGCATGCAATATCGTTCAAATTTGAAAGAACGTTCTAGATTTCCATCCTTGATTTATCCGTGAAGAGAAAAAATTTGGCAGCTTCAATTTTTATGAAAAATATTACGTGCACTGGTTAGTGTATATCGAATTACCAGGTAACAAACCACTGGAAAAGATAGGATAATCTGCTGATTACTAAAATAATTTTTCGATCGAATGACCTGTTAATTTGTTGTTGATGAATTTAGCAGGGCACGGGATATTTTTTTCAAATAATGGCGGGAAAATTTTTCTCTTCGCAGATATACGAGGATATATTGAAAAATTCTTAGCCTACTATAGAACCAAACAAAATTTCAATGTCAAAATATTTTATTACTCAACATATTCTCCTCTCAATTGAATACATTCATTACAGCCTCACCTGTAACGCCTCTAGACCTTTCAAAAAAAATATTTCATCTTGCTCTGCAAACCAGTCCTCCACAGCTTTTATTACCTCCCCGTTGGAAGAAAATTTACGACCTTTCAAACTTTTTTTTTCAGTTGAGGAAAGAGATGATAGTCGGACGGAGCCAAATCTGGTGAATAAGGGGGATGTTCTAGTAATTCTAACCCTAAATCACGAATTTTTTGCATGGAAACATGAGATTTGTGTAATGGGAATAGCTTTGGTTAGCTTTCCGCGTCTTTTCTCTTTAATTTTTTCCCGTAGAGTGGTCAGTAATGTCGAATAGTAATCTCCAGTTGTTGTTCTACCCTTATCCAAGAAATCAATCATGATTACTCCAGGGCAATCCCAAAAAAACTGAAGCAAGAACTTTTTCAGCCGATTTTTGGACACGAAACTTCTTAGGTCTTGGAGAACCAGAGTGTCGCAATTCCATCGATTGTTGCTTTGTTTCTGAATCGTAGAAATGTACCCAAGTCTCATCCATAGTAACAATTCGGTTTAAGAAGTCTAAATGGTTTTCAAATCGAGCACAGATCGAACGCGATGCTTCTACCCTTGCACGCTTTTGGTCAACATTCAAACATTTGGGGATCCATTTTGCAGAAATTTTTCTCATGTCCAAATTGACGTGAACTATATGATGAACGCGTTCGTATGAAATCTTCAGTGCTTCAGATATCCGTTTTAGCCCAATTCGACGGTCTGATAAAATCATGTCATGAACTGTATCGATATTTTCGGGGACTGATACAGAAACTGACCTTCTCGATCGGTCATCATCTTCAATGGAAAATTGACCTCTTTTGAACCTTGAAGTCCAATATTTCACGGTCGCATACGAAGGACATTGATCACCAAGGGTATTAAGCATATCTTCGTAAATCTGCTTACCTCTTAACCCTTTTTAAATACAGGTACTTGATGATGGCTCGATACTCCAATTTTTCGATTTTTACAATTTCTGTGGACATCTTTTTTTTTTATTCATTGCGTAAGTCTGGTTTACTTTTTCGACGTCGAACTCTACACTGACACTTCTAATGAGTTATTGTTCGTTGATATGGTATCGCAATATTTTGTTTATGCATGGAACTGTTCTAGGCTAACTAGATATCAATACATCCTCGTATCAAGGATGGAAAGCTATACTATATTTCCTTCAAATTTCAACAATATTGCATACATTGTTTTCAAGAAAAATGCTTGATGATACGTTCCGACGGACGCAGAACTATTTATCAGATTTTGTCATTCTTCTACAAAACCTTGAAAGATACTAACTTTCTATCACCATTTACGAATAAATCGCAGAAAACGATGAGCTACTTTGTTTTTTGCTGAAAGCATTTTCTGGATATTTGGACAGCTTTCTCAGATGAACATTGAGCACTGGCAGTGAGATTCTAGAGCTTTCAATGCTGATTGACAGATATTTATGCTCGCCCCTTTGAGATTTCTGGTCAAACGCTTGAACAGCTTAAAAAGCAATTATTTTGGCCTGTGAAATGGAGGGTTCTTGCCCTATTGACACGGGGAGTCTCAGTTTAGGAGGAAGATTTTGATCCATTAGTACACCATATTCATGACCCTTTTTCTATTTGATTTACGTAGTCCACCTCACTTTGCCTGTCACATATGACCTTTGCAAAAGGAGTTGCAAAAGTAGTTGGCATTACGTCAGATGATTCAGCCAAAATTTTCGACTCTAGTGCATTCAGGATCGACATGCGTCCTACCCAGTTAGGGGAGTTAGATTAAATAGGACCTCTAGAACTCCTGTGGTGGTCCTATTGCCGGTTCAGGTGACACCTACACCAGGTGTCGCAGTATCTGCAGACCATTGCATCTCTTCTGATTCTGCCACCATACTAAAGACGCATAGGTGACAATGGAGCATACTATATCCATCTAGGACCAGGGTCCCATGTCTGGTTTTAGTCCCCACGTCTTTCCGAAGAGCCTTTTGCATGGCTACATGGCCGCTATGGCCTTGGGAAGACTATTTCAGTTCAGTTTACTATCTTGTGTGACACCTCTCAGGAGAAATTTCGAATTTGACCATTAATGATAAGATCATCCTCGTTCATTTCACTAGAAGAAGGAATCTTGATCTTAGAGCGATGGACACTTTTCAGTGATACAGAAGGCCATTTGCATTTCGTGCTTTCATGCCTGCTCCAAACTGTTATCACTAGATCATCAGCATAAGCGTTATAAGCAGGATAACCTTGAGGTTTCTGCCTGTAAGTAGAAAACGAAGGCTCTTCCTCGAGCTATGGTGTCAACTATTAGGAGAGTTTCACTGAAAGGTACAGGATTTGGAAGGAGAGTATCAATGCTATTATTATTATTTTGAGCCGGTTAGCCTTCCCGAAACTGCGACCACATAGATCTTTTGTTCACTACCCTTCTCATTCATTGAAAGCCTAGGAAGTCGTCAATGGTGTTGATAAGACAACATCCTGATAGCTGAAAGCTTCAGGAGCTTACTGGTATACGTCGTTGAAATCATCAGGAATTTCTTAGACTGAGTAAGTCCAGGAGTGTTGCTCCAGAGGGTTATTCTGTTGTCCAACTCCCATTGTTGGATCGATGCCTTATATGGGTCTTTTCCAAGCCCACAGAAAGGATGCACTTTTCGCAGGCTTATCGGCTTTCTCATTGCCTTCAACACCATAATGCCCTAGCACCCATAGTAGAGTCTCTTTATTGCCTCTGGCCAGTTGCTTTATGGAGTTACTGCACTACTAGGTCAGCAGAGATCCCTGGCAATGTGATTCCAAGGAGCTCAGCTCGTGACAGCTTCAGGACCTTATTGGTACAGGTTGGTGAAATCATCAAGAGCCTCAATGCTAAATCAATTTCTGTCGAAAGTAAGGTTTCTTTCCCAAAATTGGAAACGAAGCAATTTAATGGATTTAGATTTGAGATCCCATCACCCACGCAATCGAAAATTCACGCCACGAGCGCGCAACAACTTCCCCGAATCAAGTTCCTCATCGAATCTCGACGAACCCTTTTGAAAAATTCAGCGACACCCTCTCAAAATCCCCAGAAACGGGCGATCAAATCAGCTTCGATTCTTCAGACTTCCGACCGAACAAGGCTCGCAAACCGAGACCTGGGCGGGTTCCCCGCCAGTTGAAGAGTGATAAGTCTGGTTTTACGGCCACCTCTCCTGCATGATTTCTCATCGTTCCCAGGGAGCATCCGCTGGATTCATTATTCACGCTCACCTTGCATATTTTATGCTCAGGACCGACGTACATTGCGGGCGAGACCCTCTCCGTTCGTGCCGTTTCAACTTCGTTTTCATTTTCGGAATGGGATATCCTTAAGGCGACAGGGTTGCCGCGTCATCTCCACCTACTCTCCCAAGTTTTGAAAAAAATCAGAGGAGAGGTTCCAATCTCTCTCATGAGACACGTAGACTGAATGTTCCACTGGGAGATGAATCACGTCTAGAGCAATCCTTCCAGTTATGGATAATTTGATGGTAAAAGGCTCTGAGCCAGGAGAACGTCTCCCGATCTGGCAACAGTGGTTGGGGGGTGCGAAGATGGAGGTGGGGGACTGTCCTCGCCTTTGAATGATGTTAGGGGATATTTTATGGCAGATCACGTTTCCTAGACGCAGGATGGATTTTTGGGACGTGCTGCCTGGATAGGATGTGAGCAGTCAAACTTGGAATGAAAGGAAGTCAATTCTGTGATGGACGTCGAGTTAACGGAGGTTTACTTTGTCTACTTCGTATGTAATTATCTGGCTCGGAAGGATAGAGGATGCCGAGTCTTAGGGTCTCAGTGTCTGATAACTAACCGTTCGTCAATTTTCTCCACTACTTGTTTCTAATTTGGTTATATTCATGTAAAATAATAAAACACTCGGGGTTGACTAACGTGTTGTTTATTCACAGTGGGCTTTATTCGTTCAGATGTACGCTCCGTCGGGGAATACAAAATGACAGGTTATGTTGTTGTTTACTAACTCGACCTTGCGTCTGTGTAGAGCGCGTGGTGCTGAGAGAGAGCGAGAGAGAGTAGAGAGGGATCATCGAAAACCATCGCTTCAGATCACAGAGTGTTTGACATTAGGCCTACGCTATAGATTCGGTAGATATGGTCTCAGCTTATTATTATATCAATTCATAAGGCACACAATTCCAATTGCTTACATTCATTATTTATCTCCTCGGTGGTTATGAAGCAAATAAAAATGGCATGATGTTTTTACTTGTTCAGTACAATTCATAGACAAAGATACGCCATATGCTCTGTTCGTAGTGCAAGAGAGAGAGATGACGAATGAAGCTAAGGGGAAAACCTCCAAAAGGTCTTATAATAACTCTGCGAACACAAAAGTGGTGACGTTTATAGAATCTCTTTGGGATTCTGGGTGAATCCTTCAGACCACAGATTCGAAGAATATCGGTAAATGAAAGAGCTCTGGGTCTTCTTTGACACCGACGAAGTTGTCCAATCGCAGCATGAACTTTGTGGTACTATAAAATGTAAATATGAATTTGGAACACTTCGTGAGATTCACCAGTGTTTGATGATTGATTGATTGATAGGCTGACAAACAAGAGACCGGGTTAGCGCTTGGCCTCCCTGTGACACTGCGACCAGCTTGGGTATATTGTATCACTCTTTCGTCAGTGGTTCCTCACGAGAATAGGTTTTTGTCCTTTGTCAGGTTCAGTAGCCTTTTTATGAGGTTTTTCGGATTCATTCCCGTTTCCGGATTGATTTCACCCTCGATTTCACCGAAGATTCTGTGGCGCCTTCTTCCCAAGGCGTCGCATTCAAAAATTATGTGAGAGGCTGTTTCTTCCTCTTCACCGCAGAGTCTGCAATCCACGGGTTCTCCAAGTATTCATATGGTGTTCAGATGTTTTCTAAGGCCGCAGTGTCCCGTCAGTAGACCTACTATTATACGTGCCTTTGTTCTGTTTAGATTCAAAAAGTCAACTGTCAAGGTTTGGCTTGTGCGTCCTACCATGGCTTTGCTGTGTGTTTGCCCGTCGCTCTGTTCCCAGTGTTTTCGGTGTCTTTGTTTTATCCACTCCTCAATCAGGGTCCTGCATCGGTTTTTGCTGATTCCAAGCACAGGTTCTGGCCCTGTGAATGGCGTTTCAGATGATTTTCTTGCTAACTGGTCTGCTTTTTCGTTGCCCGCTATTCTCCTGTGACCTGGCACCCACATCAGAGTGACCTTGTTGTGTTTAGCCAGCTCCAGAAGGTCCTGGAGGCATTCCCAGACGAGTCTAGACTTTATCTGTGTCGAGTTGAGAGCTTTGATGGCGCTCTGGCTGTCAGAGAGAATGTGGATGTGTTTTCTTTGGTAGCCACTTTCCAGGTTCTTCTGTATGCATGTCCTAATGGCATGTGTTTCAGCTTGAAATATCGTGGCGTGTTTGCCGAGAGGTATTATGTAATCCCTTCTTGGCCTCACTCCATGTATTTCCGCTCCTGTTCCTTCATCTGTCTTAGAACCGTCTGTGTACCAGACTATTTCTGCAGATGATTGTGATTCTATACTCGAGTCCCATCTGTTCCAGTCGAGCTGTGTTTTGAATGGTTTTTCGAATGAGTATAGAGGTTGCATGTTGTCTGAAATCATATTGAGTTCACCAATGTTACCACTCCCAGTGAGAACTATACGAGGAATTTTGGAGTTCATGCTCCATCAACATTCTAGCTACCTCGAGACATTGATGCGAGATGTATGTCAAGAGTCCTAATTCATATTTTACGAGCGACATACGAACCCATCCTCCCAGATGCCTTTCACGAAATACCTCGAGAAAGATTTCTTCCTTATCTCATCCCAGCACGAAGACAGCGTTCATACGAAGCGGTCCATCACCTTTATTCCCCCGCAACAATAAACTCCCACGTTTTATTTGAATAACCGTGCGCACAAAGGCCTGGAAGTTAAAGGTCGTGAATGATTAAGCAGTCCCTTATTCAAGATTAGTCCTTTCTCTACTCGTAAAAATTTCCTCTCTCGGCCGTACGTGCTTGCGAGCCGTACGAAGACAGAGCGGTTGAATCAAGAGAGAATTGTATCAATCCCTCGAGCTTGCAGTTTTCTATACGTGCGTGAGAGAAAGAAAGATCGTTTTCCTTTCAGTTTCTTAGACGTAGAAGCTCGGGGTGTTATTCTTGGGATGGGAGGAGGCTTCAGTTAGGATTTGGGGTCATTAAGGGGGAGCTTTCGAGAGAGGAGATCCAGTGTCCAGATTTGGGCATGTTTTATTCATCCCTCTACGATGACTTGAAGTTGGTTTTGTAGAAACTACAGATGCGAAACGACCACTGATACATATCAACATAACGTCACTCATAATGCTGCGGGGAACTAATGCGGAAATATACTGCTCCACAAGAGTTAGGGATATCGTATTCAATCGTTTTTAAAAATATGTAATCCTCGAGAAAATCGCTGTAAAATCATTTAAAACTCAATAACAACTTGAATCGATCAAAAAAAAATCAGTATGAGACATTTCGCCTTTTTTCTGAAGTTTGGTTCATTGCATATGCTTCATGAATGTTCTTATTTTGAAATGAAGTCAGTTTATCAACGGCTTCGATTTGAAACGAGTTTTCTGAAAATGCCAAGACGTAAATCAACAAACGCTGAGACTAATAGGGCTATCGGAATGCTACAGGGTGGCCTAACTCAGGTTGTTGTGGCAGAAAGGCTCCAAGTCAGCCAAAGTGTGATATCTCGACTTTGGAATAGGTTCAGGGAGACAGGTTCCGTGTTGGAAAGACCAAGGCTTGGTGGGCGACGAAAAACAACACCTGCTCAGGATCGTTTCATCACCGTTTCGGCGAGTAGAAACCCTACATCTACGTGTAGAATGCTACGGAATACTCTTCAAAATGCAGACGGGGTCCGAGTTTCCATCGAAACCATCAGACGACGTTTGAAAGAGGTGAATCTAGGTTCTAGACGTCCATTGAGAGGGGTTCCATTAACACGTGACCATAAGCGTCAAAGACTGGAATGGGCAAGGCAACATATCAATTGGAACGATCAATGGCGTAGTGTCCTTTTCACTGATGAATCCAGATATGGATGATTTTCAGATTCTCGAAGAATAAGGGTATGGACAATCCCACGCATACCCTGTAATCGTCGCTATGTCCAAGAAGTCCATCCATTCCGAGGGGGTAGTGTAATGGTATGGGCCGGGATATGTCTCAACGGGCGCACAGATCTACACATTTTTCCTGGGAATATGACCACCTTACACTATAGGGAGCATGTTATTGACGATGTTGTGCCAAATTTTTACGCTACTATTGGTGAAACTTTGCAATTTCTAGACGATAACGGTAGACCGCACCGTGCAGCCATAGTTGAGAATGCGCGCGAGGAGCTTGGTATTCCACATTTACCAATACCTCCGCACTCACCAGATTTGAATTGCAAAGAATATGCATGGGATAAGTTCCAAAGAAGATTAGATAATCATCAACCTACCCCAGAATCCTTAAATGATCTGAGAGAGCTTCTGCCCCGTTTATGGAACCAAATTCCTCAAGAAATGTTCAGCAACCTCGTGTGTAGTATGCAAAAAGATGTCAAGCTGTTATTGATGCCCGTGGAGGCCATACATTGTATTGATAGTCTTAAAATGCTTGAATTCTCCGGGAATGAAATTTCGTTATTTTACTCGATTTTTCTTAACCACCCTGTATGCGCTGCATACCTACAGGCTAAAATTAATTTGCATCTTGAAATCATATTAATATGAATTTTCATCACAAAAATTTTATTTTAACTATATTTTTTTGCAACTTAAGTCAATATCACTCATATGGAGCAGTTTATTTCCCTGTGAATTTTTGAGGATAACCTTATGGATTTGAGATCTTTCCTTCTTCAATTGGGTCAAATTCTCTATCGTGTTCTGTCAAGGTCGCAAAATATTGATAATCGGAGCATTCTCACCCATAAAGGTACTTTCTGAAAGAATTATCCGATTGCCAACAGACTTCATAGATGATATAAATCTCATAACTTATAATTATGAAGATTTCACAAATGCGAGGCGACCTCATAACAGTTCCGATAGTACCCAACAATGGGATAACTTAAACCGATGGGACGACTTGGAAATCTATCAGAAATTTCAGTTTCAGTTTGAAAAGTAAGAATAAAAATCTTACTTTCTTGCTGAAACTAAATAAATATATTCACCGACAAAGAAACGCTTTAAATTTAAATTTTTTTGGTAAAATATAGACATTATAGCAGAGTAAATTATTAAATTTGGAGAAAAAATCTTGAAGGTTTTTTCATGTAAACATTTTTTGTTACTTAAATATTGTAGTCGTTTTTACAATTTTTACAACAAACCAGCGGTTCGAGGAGATCCAAAGTCAATGTTTTGTTGTTGTTAAAATGCCTAGAGCACGTATACGCGGAATTTATCGCCAGCTAAGTGAATTTGAGGCCGTCTCTTCTGATGAATATCATTTTTCTTTAATTCTCGTGGTGATGAGAATTGGTACATTCCTCTCTCCAAGAGAACTCTTGTATAACTAACAGTATGTGAACGTCGTCTCCATTCTTGAAAATCAGGCACCCTATTGTCGCTCGTCTTGTTGAGTTTGAAATATCGTAACTCGTATCCATCAAAGCAAATTCTTCGATATCTTCGTTTGCGAGACGAATATATGGGAACCCTTTTCGATATTCGTTATGTAGTCTGATGCATATTGCTAAATTGTTCATGGCTTTGAGGTTGGAGATTTCTTTGAAGTTATAATTCGATATATTCCCTTTCATTTCTTCCAGGTTTCACTTTAAATTGATGGAAATATTTCCTTTCGCATCTTTATTGCATTACGTACTGCTTGGAGACTTTGTTAGATACTAGATGTACAGTATTGATTGTTCTGACTATTTCACTCATTTCAAAAACTGACCAATCAAAGTCCAAAGACAGCTCGTATTATCGCGATAATACCGACCATCTCTGAACTATGATTGGTCTGACAACTCCGGTATTTTCAACGATTGAACTACAGGATAATCTGTGATTGAACTATGGATACGAATGGTTTGACAACTGATAAATATACATTGTAGACGTCAACATGAGTTTTTCCTTGCTTTTCTCGAATATGGAGTTTCTGACCTTTTATTTTGTTCGTGGAATAGTCTTATAAAATATCACACGAGATTGAATTTACCTCATAAGTCTATCTTTTATTTCCAAACTCAAATGAGTTGCTTTAAGAAAACACCACTCGTCCTACGGTTTAGTGATGTTTCCAAGCAACTCATTTTCGTTTGGAAATAAATCGATAAACTCATCAGTAGTAATATCACAAGATATTGAATTTCCGTGATGAGTATCAATTTATTTTCAAACGAAAATGAGTTGCTTGGAAACATCACGAGTCCATAGGACGAGTCGTGTTTCCTTGAAGCAACTCATTTGAGTTTGGAAATTAAAGATAGACTTATGAGGTAAATTCAATCTCGAGTGATATTTTATAAGACTATTCCACGAACAAAATAAAAGGTCAGAAACTCCATATTCGGGAAAAGCAAAGAAAAACTCAAGTTGACGTCTACAATTTATATTTATCAGTTGTCAAATCGTTCGTATCCATAGTTCAATCGCAAATTTTTCTGTAGTTCAATCGTTGAAAATACCGAAGTTGTCAGACCAATCATAATTCAGAGACAGTTGGTATTATCGCGATAATGCGAGCTGTCTTTGGACTGTGATTGGTCAGTTTTTGAAATGAGTGAAATAGTCACGGAAATTCAATCTCTTGTGATATTACTACTGACAATAAAACTTCAATTTTCGGGAAGGAACCCCTAGAACTCTTAAGGCGGAAACACATTGCTATCACGTCACGTCACATCACGTCACATCACGTCATCTTCCCAAAATGTGCAACCACGATAATGCATGGAACTTAGACCATAGGAAGAGGAGACACACCTTTCAATAATAGTGAAGCCAAATCATCAGAACTAAACTGGGTGATTGTACTACTACAGAATCAACATGTACTACAAATGTTCGCAACATTGTATCTGCTGTCACGTTATAGCACTGATAGCAGGCAAGATCTATATTCCGCAAATTTACATTTTCTGAATGCACGTGATATTACGTCTGATATTTTGTGAAATGTAATTCTGACATACATTTGAAACCGATCTGGGTGCTCATTCTTGAATTAATTGATGGAATTCCCCCACTTCCTCTGTTCGTTGATTCATTTGGTAAATCGAATCCCTTCTATGAGAATCACCAGCAACTGTAAAAGCAGCTATATTCTCCATATCTTCTTCCCATGTCCTCGCGTGAGCTCACGTGACGTGACAACAATTTGTATGCACCTTTAAAATTGTTGTCACGTCATGTGAGGTTACGCGAGGAAATGGAAAAAAGATATGGAAAATATAGCTGCTTTTACAGTTGCTGGTGATTCTCATAGAAGGGTTTCGATTTACCAAATGAATCAACGAACAGAGGAAGTGGGGGAATTCCGTCAATTAATTCAAGAATTATCGAATGAGCACCTAGATCGGTTTCAATGTATGTCAGAATGACATTTCACATAATATTAGACGTAAAATCACGTGCATACAGAAAATGTAAATTTGCGGAATATAGATCTTGCGTGCTTTCAGTGCTATAACGTGACAGCAGATACAATGTTGCAAAAATTTTTACCACATTTTGACTCCGTAGTAGTACAATCACCCAGTTTAGTTCTGATGATTTGTCTTCACTATTTATTATTGAAAGGTGTGTCTCTCTTCCCATGCTCCAAGTTCCATGCATTATCGTTGTTGCACATTTTGGGAAGATGACGTGATGTGACGTGACGTGATAACAATGTGTCTGCACCTTTATTGTATCTGTCACGTATGCTCATATACTCTGAATTCTCTGCTTCGTATTATACTAATTGATTGTTATCAACCTGCTTTGTACTAGCTGAGTTTAATTTGATCAACTGGTTCTATTTATACAGGGTGAGTCTTTGACTTGTACATATATTTTAACTGTAGATTCTTGATGCTAAAGGAAACCTTTTTTTCATTTTCCATTTTTCAGAATTCGGCTCTGTTAAAGAGATATAGCCATTTGAAAAAAAAAGTTGAGCTTAATGCGTGCCTGGATCAATTCTCTGCAAACACCTCAAAGTTCATACTTTTCGATTGAAATTGAGGTGATTATTAGATGTTCTGGTTGATACAATTAGAAAATACTCAAGCACTAACCTTATTTGAATAAGAATGTTACAAACACGATATTTCCTAAAAAAACACTTAGTTCTGTCCGATCATTTCGGCAATTGAAAAGCTATATTTCTCCCAACAAAATAAGTTCCTTCTTCGATTGTCCTGAAGTTTAGTTTATAGACACTAATAATTTGTTCATATTTTCCTCGATATTCTAAAACGATCGCATAAAAAATGGTTTTTCACTAACCTATCCTAACTCCATTAACCAAAATCATATGATTCAGGGTCAATGACCTGAGCTTACCACATTCTCTGTGATATAGCACAGAACTATAGAGAAGACGATGCCAGATTGCCGATTTTCTCTTCAAACAATGCGAACTCAAGAAAGCAGTACGTCCCCTATCGTTAGCGAATGAACTATCACAATCGCTTAAGGCGTCTAGGCATTGCTCTTTGAAAATGCCAAAAGAGTAGTTCTGATTCTCGCCAATATAGCGCTACGTTCCTAATTTCAGTTGCCATCCACGGCCTTCTGAAGGGAAGAGTAGGCCACTCTTCCCTTCAGAAGGCCGTAGATGTACCCGCGATGCTCTGTGCTCCAACCAGTCCAACCTAAAACGTTAGTCAGCACGGCATAAACAAATTTCACGCTTTATTTATTTACAGACAATGAAGCAAACAGGTGATGATTATGTAAATGACTTTCAGTGAATTGATGTAATAGTAGTGTCGTTCTGGTGTCGAGTTATATTGTTTCGATAGATATTTTGCTGAAGGACCGTTAACAATGAATTTCAAATAGAAACTGCATATAAAATGTATAATTCATCATAGAGATTTCAGTCTTGACAAAGTTGAAAAACATTCTGACAACGTTGGTAACTTGTTGAGAGACCAGAGAAAAATAATTTTCGATGAGATTTAACTCAGGACAGCATTCAGATTATTCTTGAAATTCATGATTTTTTCCTCTAATTCAATCTTATACAATTAGGAATAACTTGAGAACGACGCGTTTTATTGAAAAAATACAAGAATACTTTTGTTTTCAAAAATCTTTCTCAAGTGGTTTTATAGTATTTTTGCGTGAATTTATAAGTCGACTATACTGTAACTGTAAACAATCAGCCAAAATTCAGTTCATTCGAAATATCGGTTCCGAATATATGGAAAGAATAGTGTTAATTTCATGGATTTTTGACACCCTGTATCTTCCAAACGAAACCGAATTTTGAAAAATGGTATGGAAAAAAAGTGTTTCGTTTGATGAGAGGAATCTACAGTCAAAATATATGTACAAGTCAAAGACTCACCCTGTATATGTTTTCTCATCATTTTTATCACATAAATCACTGATTTGAAATATCACGAAGCTGAATTACCAACTATTACGGGCTTGATCAAAAATATAGGTACAAGATCCCCTTAAAAATCAATTAATATAATCAACCATAGAACTAGGTACTATCACCCACTTAATTCGGTTTTTACCGAATGGAATTACCTCTACATAAAAAGGAATGAATTCACGTCACAGGAATATTCTAGGGGATATGGCCTTGTCAAAGCGTACTTAAAATAATGAATAACCATCAACCACTCATCATCCTATCATCCCTTATTTCTCCGAGTGCAACGGAAATGACTCTTCTTTCTGCAGTTCCATAGAAACTTTATGTAATGCACATCAAACGATGCGGCCTTTAAAATAATGAGTCTACGAACCACCGGCTCGTAAAGCTCTCAACCCACCCCCGTTATAAATCCGTCTGAGTACGTTGCCTGATTCGAGAGCCGCAATTTCGATGGGAAATTGAATATTTTATTGTTTAGTCCAGAGCGGCGAATATCGATCGAAACAGTCATTGTTGTGCGGTTTCCACGTATGCCGGGATTGCCCTAGTCAAGGTCGAAGGCGGTACGAAGTTTTTCATGTTTTATTCACATCAAGGACATCGGTGGGATCCCGCAGAACCTCTTAAATATGAATTAGACTTCGGAGCGTGGGAGATCCCGCCAAAATTATACGGAACATTTTTTGGCAGTTCTAACAACAAATCCAATCATATGAAAACCATTTCAGCCAATCATGTCAACATTACATCGAAAACTACATCCAATGCAATTTTCAATCCCAATGATATCACGATTGAGTCTTATAATAGTATATTCTAAAACTAGTTTGCAGAATAGGCTCCTATTCCAATACAAATACGAAATTCGAAAACGAGCGACGAAGGAGCGAGTTTTCGAACGCATGAGTGATGGAATTGCATTCTGCGAACGAGTATTAGACGATATTTTCTCTATTTTAGTCAAATTTCGTGCAAAACTGTTGAAATTCAATGAAAAACTCATCCTAGTGACTTTTGTATTGTACCTTGGCAGTTGGTGACTGTTGCGAAATTGACATTTCCAAATTGACTTGTGTTGAAAATTGATAGGAACGGAAGCCAGTGCTGACAACCATAAAACGAAAAATATAACTGAAAACAATGCTGTAATGAGTTCATTACAGCACTGTTTTTAGTACTGTATTGAACTCATTACGATACTGAAATAGAGAAAATTATATGATAGTTCCATGGCAATATCATTCCAAACAAATTTCGAAATGTCACGTTTTGGTAATGTTAAAAATATAAATGAGCTTATCAAAGAAAACATTCCCAGAAATACTTCCAATAGCCACAAATATATTTGGGGAATATTTATGGAATTTTGCTACGAACGATCATACGAATTGAATGAACGCAGAAGCTTGGAAGAATTGGCGTTTATACTCAAAGATTGGGTTGTCAATAGGAGAAAAAAGACGGAACAGAATTCAAAGAAGCAACGGTAAAGACAATGTGGAATGTTTCGAGCAAACTCTTACAAGAAAAGTATTATAAGGACTACAACATTATGATTGACCCGTTTAATAATATAATATTTAAACCATCCCGAGATGCCCGCGATGCAATCAGAAAAAAATTGCAAGCAGACCCAAGTAAACGTAAATCCAGTTCAGTTTCGTTAAATTTGTCTGAAGTTAACAAAATAATATTGCTATGGGATGAAAATACTCCTGAAGGTCTTATGCGTAAATTTTATCATATTGCTGCAGTAGAACTAGCGTGGCGAGGAGGAGAGGCAGTTGCTTGTTTGGTGAATTTTTTTTCAAATCGAGAAGAATGACGATGGTTCTCCAACAAATCGCATTGAATACAATCCGGTATCCAGTAAAACGTGCCAAGGTGATTCTAAAAGCTGTACAAGTAGTGAATTGGTTTCCAATAGTGAGAGACAAAGCTGCCCTGTACGTCTTTTTCATAAACTAATATCAAAACGAGGCGAAAATATTACCTCACCACGACTATTCTTGAAACCAAATCGATATTGGAAAAATGAAACTGGCAAATGGTACGATAATGTACCTGTTGGAAGGAATACCATAAATAAATGGACTAAATATGGTGCCGAAGCAATTGGCTTGTATGTCAAAGACAAAAAGATAACGAATCATTCAAATAGATCAACAGCTGTCAGTCAATTAGCAAAAAGTGGTGTAGAGGAACAACAATTGCTGAAGATTACTGGTCATAGCAATCAAAATTCTATCAAACCATACCTAAACCTCGATCGAAGAACACCACAACAAGATAATAAATATTATGCGTGGAAATAGATCTTCTATACAAGAGAACAGCAACGAATCTAATGTTGAGTTGAATTTTACGAATTGCACTTTAACTAATTGTACTTTCAATAGATAAATGTTTTGTTGTGTTGAGTTATACATTTTTTCTGTCAAAAAATTTTCTGCCTAATATTCCTCGGACATTGATAAATTCCTCATAATTTTATAACCAATATCTCAAGCTCTTTGCTTGGTAACAGCCCTCAGCCTGCGGCTTCGGGCTGTTACCAATGAACGAGCTTTCGATGGTCATAAAATTATCTCGTCTATTATCAAGGTCCTAGGGATATTACTACTGAGAACAACTCGAGTCTTCAGCCTTCAAAATAGGAAACGTATACCGCCAGATGGCGGGATTGTCCTAGTCAAGGTCGAAGGCGGTACGAAGTTTTTCATGTTTTATTCACATCAAGGACATCGGTGGGATCTCGCAGAACCTCTTAAATATGAATTAGACATAGAAGCGTGGGAGATCCCGCCAAAATTATATGGAAAATTTTTTGACAGTTCTAACAACAAATTCAATCATATGGAACCATTTCAGCCAATCATGTCAACATTACATCGAAAACTACATCCAATGCAATTTTCAATCCCAATGAAATCACGATAGAGTCTTATAATAGTATAGTATTCTAAAACTAGTTGCAGAATGGGCTCCTATTCCAATTCGAATACGAAATTCGAAAACGAGCGACGAAGGAGCGAACGCATGAGTGATGGAATTGCATTCTGCAACGAGTATTAGACGATATTTTCTCTATTTTAGTCAAATTTCGTGCAATACTGTTGAAATTCAATGAAAAACTCATCCTAGTGACTTTTGTATTGTATCTTGGCAGTTGGTGACTGTTGCGAAATTGACATTTCCAAATTGAGGTGTGTTGAAAATTGATAGGAGCGGAAGCCAGTGCTGACAACCAAAAAACGATAAATATAACTGAAAACAATGCTGTAATGAGTTCATTACAGCACTGTTTTTAGTACTGTAATGAACTCATTACGATACTGAAATAGAGAAAATTATATAATAGTTCCATGGCAACATCATTCCAAACAAATTTCAAAATGTCACGTTTTGGGAATGTTAAAAATATAAATGAGCTTATCGAAGAAAACATTCCCAGAAATACTTCCAATAGCCACAAATATATTTGGGGAATATTTATGGAATTTTGCTACGAACGATCATACGAATTGAATGAACGCAGAAGCTTGGAAGAATTGGCGTTTATACTCAAAGATTGGGCTGTCAATATGAGAAAAAAGACGGAACAGAATTCAAAGAAGCAACGGTAAAGACAATGTGGAATGTTTCAAGCAAACTCTTACAAGAAAAGTATTATAAGGACTACAACATTATGATTGAGCCGTTTAATGATATTATATTTAAACCAGCCCGAGATGCCCGCGATGCAATCAGAAAAAATTGCAAGCAGACCCAAGTAGACGTAAATCCAGTTCAGTTTCGTTAAATTTGTCTGAAGTTAACAGAATAATATTGCTATGGGATGAAAATACTCCTGAAGGTCTTATGCGTAAATTTTATCATATTGCTGCAGTAGACCTAGCGTGGCGAGGAGGAGAGGCAGTTGCTTGTTTGGTGAATTCTTTTCAAATCGAGAAGAATAACGATGGTTCTCCAACAAATCGCATTGAATACAATCCGGTATTCAGTAAAACGTGCCAAGGTGGTTCTAAAAGCTGTACAAGTATTGTAAATGGTTGGTTTCCAATAGTGAGAGACAAAGCTGCCCTGTACGTCTTTTTCATAAACTAATATCAAAACGAGGCGAAAATATTACCTCACCACGACTATTCTTGAAACCAAATCGATATTGGAAAAATGAAACTGACAAATGGTACGATAATGTACCTGTTGGAAGGAATACCATAAATAAATGGACTAAATATGCTGCCGAAGCAATTGGCTTGAATGTCAAAGACAAAAAGATAACGAATCATTCAAATAGATTAACAGCTGTCAGTCAATTAGCAAAAAGTGGTGTAGAGGAACAACAATTGCTGAAGATTACTGGTCATAGCAATCAAAATTATATCAAACCATACCTAAACCTCGATCGAAGAACACCACAACAAGATAATAAATATTATGCGTGGAAATAGATCTTCTATACAAGAGAACAGCAACGAATCTAATGTTGAGTTGAATTTTACGAATTGCACTTAAACTAATTGTACTTTCAATAAATAAATAAATGTTTTGTTGTGTTGAGTTATACATTTTTTCTGTCAAAAAATTTTCTGCCGAATATTCCTCGGACACTGATAAATTCCTCATAATTTTATAACCAATATATCAAGCTCTTTGCTTGGTAACAGCCCTCAGCCTTCGTCTTCGGGCTGTTACCAATGAACGAACTTTCGATGGTCATAAAATTATCTCGTCTATTATCAAGGTCCTAGGGATATTACTACTGAGAACAACTCGAGTCTTCAGCCTTCAAAATAGGAAACGTATACCGCCAGATGGCGGTGCAGTGCATTAATTTTTTTAAATTGGATTATTCAGCTTAATAGAACAAATGTTGGGGCGCAGGCAATATTAACAAGAAATCCTACCCTGAACTAGATCTCACACTGACTGTATAATACACTAATTTTCCTTCACCAGTCATCTGGGAGTAGATACCTGCGGGGCGTGTCATTTAAAAGAAATTCAATTCCATGTAAGAATCCACGATTGTAAGAAAAAATTAATTTTCACTTAACGACGGCTGAAACAAACCTCAATAAATTGTCTTTGATAAAAATGGATATTTATCATTTCGAATAAAAAAATTATAGGAAATAAATTTCGCGGAAAGAAAAATGAGATAGGCGTTTGATTAACTATATGATATACTTCAATACTGAAATGAAGAAACACAAAAATATTTGTTCGTTTTCATGGTGGAAATGTTACAAAATAACAAAAAATGATGGCGAATATCCTTTTTATTCATTCAATGCTTATAAAATATTTTTTTAATTATTTTTATCTTTATACACAATTTACAATTTCACACACAATTGAAAAATCGAAGCCTGAATAGAAGTTAAATAATACCTGCTTTTCTTTTCAGAAACAGATGAGAACGTAACAAAACGAAGCCAGCGTTTGAAGGCAAGTAGATAGCTATAATATTATCAATACGCCTCAGGAGTAAAAAACAGTTAACAAACAGTACGTAATATCCAACTGATCATACGGCCAACCATAACTCATCAAAGAAACCCACCAATATCCCTCATCCCTTATATCGGAAACGCATCATTACCAACATCGTTAACCTCAAACCTCATAACAACGTGAACTCCGAAAACTTATCTCCTCCTACGGTTACCAAGACACTCCAAACCCCTTTGAACTGCACCCTTGATAAACATCCCCATTCCAACGACAAGTCATCGAATTAATGACTTCCGGTTATGTTCGTTATTAGTGGGTGAGAATAAATTAAGTTCTTCGACGAGAGCATTATCTCATTATGCGAAGTATCATCTCGTCGAAACAGTCATTTGCATACGATTTAGAAGGAAACACATGCATGTCTTCGAAGTGACGTCGCTTTAGAAAGTTGAGAGCGTGTTATGTAGCGTGTAAGCTCTTGGACCTCCTTCGTTTCTGGAGTCTTATGAGTAGATGGCAATTTAGGTGTTTTAGTTGTCTGAAAACTTCTAGGAAATGTAGATTACAAGGAATTTCGGTGAAGATATTCATTTTGAGCGCGTGCTCCAGAAAGAATCAGGCAAGGGAACCAGTCATCAGTATCTCAGTGATGTACGGAATTAGCTTAGGAATACTCAATGAGGTAGGCAAGAAAATAAGGTCTCTTTAATCTGGGTTCAAATCAAAGGAAACGAAGAGGCCAATATGCTTGCCAGTGAGGACGCAAGAACGTCATTCACTTGTCCAGAACCTTCCTGTGGTATAGGGAAATGCACCTATAAGGAAGAGTTTCTGGAGAAGGGGAAACAGAAAGGGAAACAACCTGGTGGAATCTCCCAGGAATGTATCACTTCAAAAAGTTCCTTCAGAATTTTGAAACTGAGCGAGAACCGGCAGCACCTCCTCGCCCGCTTTCTTACAGGACTCAGGAAGCATCTGGTGGGAATAGGTTCATCAGAAACTGAAGAAGAGTGTAGATTCTTGGGGAGGAGAAAGAAACTCTTATTCACCTAGTCATGGAATGTCTTGCCATCGCAACCCAAAGGAAAGAATTCTTTGGGCAAGAGACTTGCAGGAGTGAGGAACTTGCCTCGTTGAAACCTTTCCAGATGTTGGATTTCATTAGATCTCTGAGACTGGAAGGCGAACTACGAGGATGTATTGATATCTAGTTAGCCTAGACCAGTTTCATGCATAAACAAAATATTGCGATACCATATCAACGAACCATAACTTATTAGAAGTGTCAGTGTAGAGTTCGACGTCAAAAAAGTAAACCATAGTTACGCAATAAATAAAAAAAAGATGTCCACCGAAATTGTGAAAATCGAAAAATTGGAGTATCGATCCATCATCAAGTACCTGTATTTAAAAGGGTTGAGACGTAAGCAGATTTACGAAGATATGCTTAATACCTTTGGTGATAAATGTCCTTCGTATGCGACCGTGAAAAATTGGACTGCAAGCTTCAAAAGAGGTCAATTTTCCATTGAAGATGATGACCCATCGGGAAGGACAGTTTCTTTGTCAGTCCTCGAAAATATCGATGCAGTTCATGACATGATTTTATCAGACCTTCGAATTGGGCTAAAACGGATATCTGAAGCACTGAAGATTTCATACGAACGCGTTCATCATAGTTAACGTCAATTTGGACATGAGAAAAATTTCTGCAAAATGGATCCCCAAATGTTTGAATGTTGACCGAAAGCGTGCAAGGGTATAAGCATCGCGTTCGATTTGTGCTCGATTTGAAAACGATGTAGACTTCTTAAACCGAATTGTTACTATGGATGAGACTTGGGTACATTTCTACTATCCAGAAGCAAAGCAACAATCGATGGAATGGCGACACTCTGGTTCTCCAAGACCTAAGAAGTTTCGTTCCCAAAAATCTGCTGGAAAAGTTCTTGCTTCAGTTTTTTGGTATTGCCATGGAGTAATCATGATTGATTTTTTGGATGAGGGTAGAGCAATCACTGGAGATTACTATTCGACATAACTGACCACTCTACGGAAAAAAAATTGAAGAGAAAAGACGCGGAAAGCTATCCAAAGGTATTTTGTTCTCACAGGACAACGGCCCAGTACACAAGTCTCATGTTGCCATGCAAAAAAAATCGTGATTTAGGGTTAGAATTACTAGAACACCCCCCTTATTCACCAGATTTGGCTCCGTCCGACTATCATCTCTTTTCTCAACTGAAAAAAGTTTAAAAGGTCGTAAGTTTTCTTCCAACGAGGAGGTAATAAAACTGTGGAGGACTTGTTTGCAGAGCAAGAAGAAACATTTTTTTTAAAGGTCTAGAGACGTTGCAGGCTCGCTGTAATAAATAAGAGGAGAATATGTTGAGTAATAAAATATTTTGACATTGAAATTTTGTTTGGTTCTATATAGTAGGCTAAGAATTTTTCAATATCTCCTCTTATATAGATAAGGGGTATTGAATCAGAGTTTTTGAAGAATCTTATGTGTGATGTCTTCAGCAGAAGACCTCGAAGCTTCCCAAAGAAAAATGTAGGAATAAGTTAGTCTTCTTTGTGTATGAGGAGCAGATTCAAATATTCAGGAAGAATGAGCTCATGATTACAGGAAAGAATGTAAAAATTCCATCCGAATTTGTAACAGTTTAAATTCTTCATAATTTCAATTTTATCACCTCGTGCTCCAAGTGTTTGAATACGAAAGAACTGTAGCAGGATAAGAACAATGTCGGGAATATACAGGGTGTCCCAGAAGTCCCGCACTTCCTTGAAGGGATCGAAAGTGAAAAATATCCAAGTTTGAAATTTTTTGATAACGTAGTTCATTAGTTATTAATCAATGAAAGTGACCAATCAGGAGCGCGCTACAGAAGATTGAGTAAGTACTGGGGACGCGAAAGTGAAACGCCAGTCTCGGTTTATTGCGTGAAAAGCCGGCAGCAGCTCTGGCGTCTCACTCTCGCGTACCCAACTGCTTACTCATTCTTCTATAGCGCGCTCCTGATTGGTCACTTTCATTAATTAATTACTGATTAACTACTTCATAAAAAAATTTCAAACATGGATATTTGGGCCCTCAAGGATGTGCGGGACTTCTGGGACACCCTGTAGGTATGAGGATGAATAAACGGTCGTAAACATAGGAATCAATAAGTTTTACGATATTTTCTCGAAAAGGTGCTCCAATTTCAAATGAGCTATAAAATTGCGAGTCAATGTCGTTTAACGATCTGTGGAAACAGTATTTGTTTATTTAAGATTCTTATCCTTGTTTGTATACAAACTGGTACTGTTAGAGATTCTCATGGAAAGTGTTGCATGTCTAAGTTGGTACTTCCAGATTCATACTGAGGACTACAAGAAATTCAACTATTATTAAGAGGGGTTTATACCGCTGGGCTTCCTGAGCGCACGTCAAACTCTACCCACGTCCTACCCCTCACCTCCCCTAAGAAATCGTCGATTTTCAGGACGTCCGAAGATATCACAGACATTCCTCGTATTTACCGTCCTTTTCTTCCACATGCGGTTTTCTGTTCCGTACAGCATTTACCAAGGGAAGGACGGAAGTTGTCGAATGCCCAGAATGCCCTTGTATATTCACGAATGAACTGGGATTATTTACGAAACTTCCGACAACACTGTAAATTCACAGGAAAGAGTCTTACCTCTGTGCCCTTACGTTTGACGAGATGGGAAGAAATAATTGGGAATTCCCTACAACTGAGGGAATTCCCACTTTCAAGGTTGAGGTCTATAATATTAATTTTAGCTCAACGACCAGACAGGCATGCTACCTGTGTTGAAAGATGTGAAGGAAAAAAATAAGAATATATTACTACTTCTTAGTTGTACGAATATATTGCGAATTTCTGTTTTGATTGTAAGTTAGGTTCGTAAAAGAGTCGTGGACTAAAAAAATCATGCACATATGAATCTACAGTATATAAAAAATTGTAATTGAGACTAAAAATCTAAACCGAAATTTTTCAATGAATTTAAATTTGTTTATTGTATGAGAAGCTGTATCAAAGGAATTGTATATATTCACATTATTAATTACAGGCAATATAGGTAGGTACATGAAACTGTACTCCAGAGAAAAAAATATCGAAAATCATTTTTCAAATTAGTACCCTATTTTTTATGATTGCGTTTTATTGTGCGAAAAAAACTAATGATAATTCTCTAGGTTTTTTAATTTTTGTTTTATTGAAGTACAATAATTATTTTTCTTTGCAGAAACAAATTAAACCATGGTTTAAACAGAAATGTACTTATTCAGAATTGAATACTTAACAGAAGAAAAAAATTAAAAATAGTAATTTTCCTAACAAGTGCGAAAAGGGTTATATTTTTCCGCACGAAACTGCAGTGCGGAAAAGATATCAATTTGATCTCATCACACTGATCAAATTCAATTTGATATATTCAAATCATTTCATACTGATGACAAATTTTAATTCACATGTCGTTTCCATAACAACGTCGTTGGTGGCGTTTGGTGCATAGGAACATATCGTAATTCAGTTCATTCTTTAGAAAAAGCGTACGGCAAAAACCCCCGCTATTCCATTCCCGCACGGAAAGTGTGCGGGAATGGAATAGCATAGGTTTTTTCTGCACTGTTTGACAATGTGATTCTTTACGAATTGAAATGCGTGCGGGAATAAGGGGGAAAGCGCACGTTTGTAGAAATTTTTTTTTAACAAATCTATTTTCACTTCTTATATAACCGAGAGCGCTCAGGCTCCAGTAGAAAATTTCGAACAATATGATAATCCCAATTTTCAGATTTCAAATATGTCCAGTTCTCCAGAAACGTCTAATAGGCACTCGAACTTGGGACATCCTATATATTCAAGTCAGACTAATTCCAGTACCTATTAAAGTCATATATTTTTTGATATCATTAATTTGAAATAGCTTTCTTTATTTGTTGTTAGTGACTATGATATTATATTCATTTCCAAGATTATTTTACAGAAGTTTTTTTTGTTGAACCTTGATGAACATAAGTTTTTAAATGACGTTAAAAAAATATATGAAGAAATATCTGATATTACTCTCAATCTCTTAGTAACAAGTGACAAACATAATTCAACTTTTCATTTTTTTAGAAAAATCCTACTTTAGCTGAATAGCATTCAAGACACTAAATCTCATGCAATTAGCTTTCACACTCTCCGCTAATAATAATAATATAAGGAGAATATTCGCTCATCCTAACTATTGAGCTCAGCGATCTGAAGTCCTCTTTTATGGATGGTCCTCTTCTTCGGTGTTGTTTTCAGCCCTTTCACTTTTCACTGATAACAGACGCCTTACAAGTAAACAATAAATATTTGCCTTTGGATTTTGCTAAATAGTACCTGCTTCAATGTGCAGTTTTGCCAGATAGACGGAACGATCAGTAGACAGTGGAAATAACCAAGTTTGTCGAATTAGGTGGCAGCACTTTACTATCGTTTAATTCTAATTTTACTGAAATCGGTTTTGGAGCGATTGAAAAAAACTTTTTGTGTTGAATTTTGTGTGGAAATTCATAAAAAAAAAATAATCTAGGTCGGAAAGTTATTATCATGCATATAGAGTCACTAAGAAAGAAAAAAAAAATTTATTTTTTTTTTCAGTCGACGAAAAAAAAAAGTTATGAACTTTCCGACTTGAAGAACACTTCAAATTGAATAATAGTGAAAACCCCATATAAATCGGTGGTCTCTATCGTGAGGAATACCGAATCGCGTTTTGAACTGAACGTCATTACGGTATAGGCCCCTCTTAATATAATATTGCCCTCATGCCCCCCTCCTGTATCCGCCAGTGTGCACAGCACTTGCAAATATCTGACACTTGATTATCTCTTAATTCTCATAAGTTTTGAAAACACATCATGACACATCATATCATGAGAAAAGAAAGACTGTACGGGGTTTGGTGAAATATTTTTCTGACGACTGCCTTTATTTTCACATTCGCTGTTAATAAAAGGGCGAAATTTGAATTTTTCCTTGTTTCAGTGTTCAGAAAAGCAAGAATTGGGGTGAAATGCAATACGAATTTGTTCAGCCCTTCAATTTTATTAGAATTGTCTTGGAAAACTAGAAATTTTGGCCGGACCTCGTACATAAAATCGAACCGACTCATATGAAGTTATATAAACGTTAGTCATGCAAACAATTTTCGGAAACGAAATTTGCTCTTTCATTTCGAAAGTCAGGACTCAGTTTCGACACGATTTTTGTGGGGTGAACATACAGGGCGCGCGTTCTCTCAGTTTCCTTCGTTGTGACGTGAAGCAAAATAATTTCTTAGTGTGTTGTGTTTAGAAACCGTAAGTTATACCGTGTGTTTCATTTTGAGGGGCTACAATGCACGAGCGGATCAGTTTGTTAGGGGGGGACATAAATTTCTTCAGAGGCCATGAATTGATAGAAATTTTCCACCAACATTATAGGAGTTAAAGACTTAAAATAAAATTTTTGCATCCGCCAGTGGAATAAGTTAATATATTTTTGGTGAACTTGTCAAGTTAGACTGAAAATTATAATTCCTACTGCAAGATATTTCATTTTGATATAAAATGCATTACAAAAAGGAACAAACTGATCTATTTATACATTTATTTGTATTCGATAATTTCTGGTTGCAATAAACATTCATTATTTTTTATTTAATTCAAATGAATTTCCTACAATAGTTTAGATATTTATACTGAGACATTTTTGTTCAGGTTTTCGAAAGTTATAATCCCAGATAGTATTGGAAATACAAATTTTTACCCCGTATTGACTTTCAAGCAAAAATTCATCACATTTTTCAATAAACCGTTGCTTGCTTCCGATCTTCTAGATATACCTATATTTCGAAAGAATTGGGTTGAAGAAATGAATTATAAGAAGTGTAAAGTTGTTAAGAAAGATAATGGCAAGAATGAATCAACGAATTCTCAGCACCCTTGTACCATCTGCCTTCAAAATTGATGTTGCAGTGTAAAGTTATTACTTAACTGGTCATAGTTTCCTCTCAGGAAGTATGAGATAATGGATTGTATCAATTTCCACAACAGCAGTAGTTTATTTTTATTATGTTTTTTATGTTCTTGACAGCCAATAGGAAATGTACACAAGTTAGCAATACAACTCAAGCGAATCAAACTCGGAATAGCTCAAAATTTTGCCGTTTTTTATCCGTAATTTATAAGATATGGGATGATTGTTACCAACTTAGCGAAACAACTATCCGAAAAATATTTTCAGCAAAAATCAAACTAGCTCATCTTCTTCAGTGATTAATCCGTAAATTATCAGTGAAGAAAAAAACATCACCACTCTTCTATTTAAAAAATACACTGCGCAAAAAAATTAACGCACATTATGAAAATCTCAATTTTAATGAAAGTTAACTGTACATTGACTTTATAACTTATTTTCTTTGTTCTCCCGGGAAGGTTTCGAACGAAACAAGACACATTAAATGGAAGAAAAATTCAGGATTTCACCGAATCTTATGTGAAAGAAGAGAAATGAACAATTTTCACAATACTGAAATGCTGATAAGTGATTTAATACTTGGTATTTCCACCCCTTGCGTTAATTACAGCTCGGTAACGACGGTTCATACTCAAAATGAGTGATCTTAAAATGTTCTGATCTAATCCTTCCCAGATTTCTCCGAGTTGGATTCCTAAGTCATTAAGAGTAGCTGGATGATTTTCTGAACTTCTCAGCCTTCTATTGAGGTTGTCCCAAACCTGCTCAATCGGTTTGAGATCTGGACTTCTTGCTGGCCATTCCATTCGAGAGACTTGAACCTCTTCAAGGTACTCCTGAACGATGCGCGCACGATGGGGTCTGGCATTATCGTCCATAAAAATGAAATTTTCACCAATGTATGGGGCAAATGGCACTACATGCTCTTCAAGAATGTTCCTTATATACTTATCAGCATTCATAGCTCCATTATCAACGACCACTAAGTCTGTGCGAGCAGTGAAAGATATTCCACCCCATACCATAATCGATCCTCCCCCGAAAGCAGTAGTATTCAGGAAATTGCACTGAGCATATCTTTCATGTGGACGTCTGCATACAAGGGAACGTCGATCACAATGGTAGAGGCAAAATTTAGACTTATCTGTGAAGAGAACTCTTTCCCAATCGGCCTCTTCCGAATGGATATGCTCTTTCGCAAAATCCAAACGCGCCCTTCGATGGGCTAGGGTAAGGGCTGGGCCTCTTGCCGCTACACGAGGCCTTAAATCATATTCTCTGAGGCGATTTCTTATTGTCTGAGTGCTTATTTGCACCTCATGAGTAAATGAGTTTGCTCAAGCTGATTTTGAAGGAGGCGAGCGGTTGCAAACCGTTGTCTCAACGAAGAAACTCTCAAGTAACGTTCTTGAATGGCAGTTGTTACCCGTGGTCTACCCTGTCATGGTCTTCGGAAATTCATACCTGTCTCCCTGAATCGCTGCAACATTCTGGACACACTTGCATGGGAAACTCTAAACCTTTCTGCAATTTTTGTGTATGTCCACCCTTCTTCTAGCAAAACTACCGCTTGGACACATTCCTCTTGGGTCAAATTGCGTGTTTCGCGTTGCATAGCGATCGAGTGTAGACAATCAAACGAAAGAAAAACTATTGATCACTAGAATTGATCGAGAACAACTGATTTTAGATTGGAGCCAATACATTCAAAATCTGATAATATCATCTTTTTTTATTTCTGCTGGGTGAAAACATTGGTATTGAAGAAAAACGTTGAAAGTGGATAACATATGCATGCATAATTCTGATAAAAATAATTATCATTGAGAACACCTTCAGTTGTAGAATAAATTTGAGATTTCCATAATGTGCGTTAATTTTTTTGCTCAGTGTATTACATGTTTCGCTAACTTGGCGAAACAACTATCCAAAAAAACAAGTAGCTCATCTTTTTCTGTGATTTATCCTTAAATTATCCGTGGTGAAAAAAAAATTGTATATTTCAAGGTTTTGTAGAAAGATGACCAAATCTGAGTGATAGTTCTTCGGTTGTCGAAACGTATATCAGGCATTCTTTGAATACTAGGCATTCTATATTGATGAAATTCGAAAAAGAGATGTAGCTTTCCATCCTTGATTTATCCGTTATAGTTTTTCACTTTTCCATTGAATAATGCGAAACTTTCTCCCAGTTAATGACGAATATGGCTCATAGTCTCCTATATTTGAGTGCTCTTCCAACTTAGTGTAGTAGTAGTGTGTCGTTTTTTTCGCCATGAATGGTTTCAAACGAATCCATAGTCGAATTCAATTTTTTCTTCGCTCCGTAAACTCTCGACCCGAAAAACCTAGGATCTTGTAATTTTTATTGTAGGTTCGTATCTCTAATGCTACTCGTATCTAAAATTTCAGCGAATATTCATGAATTCTTTTACTTCAAGAACAGTTTTTTTAACTGTCTAGAAAAGCCAAGTGGAAATAAAATTTTCTTCTTAAATTCAATTTTTCAATGCAATGTTGAAGTCCTTCGAAAAAAGTTAATCCCTCTGTATTTACATCTCATAGAATAATCCTCTGTGAGCCTAAAAAATTTCGACAAAATTCCACCTCGATTACACGACCCGCAAAAGCACAACATGTTGACACATCGGGATTATTCGAAACACCTGTAAATTCGCTAAAATAAAACTTTCCATCTGGTGCGGACCGAAAATCGGCCCGATGGTAAATAAAACGGCCCCATCGCTTCAGTCGTACAAACCGACAATATCGATTTTATCGGGGGCTTTGTAAGAAAAGCAGAACGGTGCATTTATCAAGCCGAAAAGGAAATTGTAGTTGTGTTACTTGCTTTCTTGCGGCAATTTATAACGCCGCCCTGGACTTGGCGCGTTTTCATGGAAATTTTTGTAGCATAAATCATGATAAAGTATGGGCTAAAGGCGCGGCAAATATTTAATTCCACCTTCTTTACAAGGCGCCCGCCTTCATTCTTCGGCGTCCAAATATTTAGAGAGAATCGGTAAAAAGTTCCTCTGTTTATTGCCTCGAAGACGAAGTGGTTTGTTGGTGCAAATGGATAGTTTATTACACTACATCGTTGTTTACAGATATCTTGAGATTTGCTCGTCTTCTTTGTTGTTTCCGGGGTTGGGTTGTTTGTGGAAGTCTCACCTGAAACAAAGAATGTTAAATTGAGTTAATTTATTTCGGAAAGTTATTTCAGGAGTACAAATAAGTTTATTATGCTTTTCGCGGTTTCAATGCATGGAGTCCACTCATTTTGTCAGGCAAAACTTAATGGTTCCGCCTCTTGAACGTGGACACTAGCGCTACGCTACGACATCAACCGGAATTCGCGCATTCAATAAAGAAAGTTATGTACTGGACGAGTATTTGAATTATACGTATATATTTTAACTGTACGAGGATGTATTGATATCTAGTAAGCCTATAGACCAGTTCCATGCATAAACAAAATATAACGGTACCATATCAACGGACAATAACTTATTAGAAGTGTCAGTGTAGAGTTTGACGTCAAAAAAGTAAACAAGAGTTACGCAATGAATTTAAAAAAAGTTGTCCTCCGAAATTGTAAAAGTCGAAGAATTGGAGTATCGAGCCATCATCAAGTACCTTTATTTAAAAGGGGTAAGAGGTAAGCAGATTTACGAAGATATGCTTAATACCCTTGATGATCAATGTCCTTCGTATGCGACCCTGAGAAATTGGACTGCAAGCTTCAAAAGAGGTAAATTTTCCATTGAAGGTGATGACCGATCGGGAAGGCCAGTTTCTGTGTCAGTCCCCGAAAATATCGATGCAGTTCATAACATGATTTTATCAGGCCGTCGAATTGGGCTAAAACGGATATCAGAAGCACTGAAGATTTCATACGAACGCGTTCATTATATAGTTCACGTGAATTTGGACATGAGAAAAATTTCTGCAAAATGGATCCCCAAATGTTTGAATGTTGACCAAAAGCGTGCAAGGGTAGAAGCATCGCGTTCGATCTGTGCTCGATTTGAAAACGATGTAGACTTCTTAAACCGAATTGTTACTATGAATGAGACTTGGGTACATGTCTACGATCCAGAAACAAAGCAACAATCGATGGAATGGCGACACTCTGGTTCTCCAAGACCTAAGAAGTTTCGTGTCCAAAAATCTGCTGGAAAAGTTCTTGCTTCGGTTTTTTGGGATTGCCATGGAGTAATCATGATTGATTTTTTGGATAAGGGTAGAACAAATCAAATCAAATCTTTATTGTACTTCTGGCTAATTACAATAGCGTGTACTCGTCAATTCTCAGTATAAATAACAAACATTATTGAAATATACATGGGCATAAAATAAACCAACAGTCCAGGACAAACTACACTTATATCACAGTCAAATTTGTGTCGTAGAAAAACTATGAGAGCGAATAGTACGCCTTATTTACCAGAAGCGCCTTCAATTCTCTTTTAAATTTAGTGAGGCTGGATAGTTTCAAATGATTCGGCAGTTTATTGAAAACTGCGACCGAAATATAAGAAGGAGACTTCTTGAAAAGTGAGGTATGGTGCCTGGGAATCAGCAAAGTATTGTTGTTCCTTGTGCTGTAGTAGTGCTCCCCCAACAATAACTGGAGATTACTATTCGACATTACTGACCACACTAGGGATCGCGGAAAGCTATCCAAAGGTATTTTGTTCTTACAGGACAACGCCCCAGTACACAAATCTCATATTGCCATGCAGAAAACTCGCGATTTAGGGTTAGAATTACTAGAACACCCCCCTTATCGACCAGATTTGACTCCGTCTGGCTGTCATCTCTTTCCTCAACTGAAAAAAGTTTAAAAGGTCGTAAATTTTCTTCCAACGAGGAGGTAATAAAAGCTGTGGAGGACTGGTTTGCAGAGCAAGAAGAAACTTTTTTTTCAAAGGTCTAGAGACGTTGCAGGTTCGCTGTAATAAATGTATTCAATCAAGAGGGGAATATGTTGAGTAATAAAATATTTTGACATTGAAATTCTGTTTGGTTCTATAGTAGGCTAAGAATTTTTCAATATATCCTCGTAGATTTCCCTCATGCGTTTTCAATAAAACGCGCCGTTTTCGAGTTATTCCTAATTTTATCCGATAAAGTTGGAAGAAAAAATCATAAATCTCAAGAATGCTCTGAATGCTTCCCTGGATATTGAATATCACCAAATCGCAGAAAAATTATTTACTCTCTGATCACACTACAAGTTAACAATGTAGTCAGAATGTTCATCAACTCGAGACTAAAATCTCTATGATGAAAGTCGTTTGATGTAGAGATGTAATAATGAAATCCTACGAGTGGGTGATGAAATTGAATTCTAAGGAGCATGAAATTATACATTTCGAATGCACAGTTTCTATTGAAAATTTACAGTTACCGATCCATCCCCCAGGAAAATATCAAAAATGAATGTCAATGAAATACAAAATTCAGGTACATATATGAATGATGAAGGTGTTGAATTGAAATTGATGAAGAATACAATGATACTCAGCACTAAATAATCTGTGGCGATGTTTCTATCTAATCAATGTCCTCTGTGATTTTGGGCAACTGAAACAATGAAACTTTCAACTAGACAAAAACTTCTCCACAAAAAATATGCCAATTTATTTAGGTAAATTTTATAAACTCGACACTACACTGGTTATATAACATTATTTCAGGGAAAGTCTTCACCTAATAATCACTAGGTCGAAGAAAAACACCTATAATAATCAATTTTTCCTTTCATAACAAGATAGCTCTAAACAAAATTCCTCCATGTTTGTTTAAAGTTCGCAGCGCCTCCCACATTAGTTGGAATCGTCAAATTCAGTACCCGTTGTCGCTATAGGCATGCGTCGTGAATTTTCGCGGCGAAGGGAAGATATATAGCAACTCAGAGACTAACATTTGAGATGGGTCGATTCCTGATATTAAGGAAAGTGATCTTTGAATTCATAGATATTCATAATATGATATCCGAATGATCAAAAAGCTGGCAACGTCTCCTCAAAAGCTCTGTGAAATATTCATAGAAGAATATTGTTTTGGATACAAAATAGCTTGATATAGCTTGAATAATTACAAATTGAATGAAAAACTCATTTTCAACTGAGAAATATGAACTTTGCATTCGTTCCAGGCAATTGTATCAGATACGTATTTGGCCCAATTTTTTTCCCAAACGGCCATATCTTTTTAACAGTCAAAGACGATGTATATGTAGAGATCAGAGACTCGTTTTATTCCATGCCTACAACGAATAATCGATATCGGAAATTCTCGCAACGTCGAATAAAAAACGTCGCCCTCAAAACTCGAAAACATCACAGGTAAATCCCTCAATCAAAAATCGAGGGGCACCCGGATACAAGCTACAGTACCCTTTTTTCCGCGTTCTTCATCAAATACCCAATTCCGAGTAAATCAGAAAATCCAATTTCGCGATCTACAATTGCAGCCGAACAAAGGAACCGGAACGCCACCCCCCTACGATCCCGTAATTCCATAAAGGATTCCATCGCCCGGAGTCGGGGTAGCGCAAGAAAAACCCGGGCGTAATTCAAAAATCGAGGCCTGCAACTCGGGACCTTCCCGGGCGCCCGGCGCCATTGTTTCACGTGACGAAAATCTCCGGATCTATGTCGCCCGGTTAATGACGGCATTCCCGTTGCCTCCAAATTAAATTCCTCCGCGCCTATGGCCGTTTTGTGATGCCCGGAACGGCGCAAGGATCGGGCTATTCCGGGATGGAAGTATTGCGAGGTAAATTAACTATGGGGGAAACAAGGGGAAGAACAGGCCGTCTGCGTTGTTTTTTCGCGATGGAGACGACAAATTGGGGGGTTGGTGGTTTGCATTTGTCGACCGGCAGGATCTAACAGGTTTCTGGCTATATTGATGAAGGCTTTCAGAGCAGGATTCAACTAATTCTTATCTAACACTTTCGAGATTCCATGCATCTAATTTATATATGAATATGAATGATGAGTATCGATACAAACCACTATTATATTGAAAAATAAAATGTTTCTATCCAACCAATATCATTTCGGAAAATTATAAACTCGACACTGCACGGTTATGTTTACATCAATTCACTGAAAGTTTTCACATAATCACCACGATATCGAAGAAAAACACCTAAAATATTCACTTTCCTGACTTTCCCCTTTAATAACAACATAGCTCTATGAATGATTTCATCCATACGCCACTACGGGTCGCGCTGACGTTTTATAAACAGAACAACAATATAAGATTAGAGATGGGTCGACAGATCTTACCGTTTGTCTTGCGCGCCCGCTACCTCGCATAAGAACACTGTTATACCAACAATCAACAAGTTATAAAAACAATCAACCATCTGGCATCGTCTTCTTAAAAGCTCTGTGAAATATTCATAGAAGATGGGTTGAGGTTGGTCATTGACCTAGAATCCTATGCGTAAGGTTGAGTATATGTATAGAGTGGAAAAGAATTCTTTATGAGATATTTTTGGGATTACGAGGGGAATATGAACAATTTATTAGTGTTTACAAATCAATCTTCAGGAAAATCGAAGGCGGAACTTATTTTGGTGGGAGAAATATGGCTTTTTAATTGCAGACAAAGAGAACAAAACTAAGAGTTTTTGTTAAGAAATATCGTGTTTAATCGAATAAGGTTAGTACTTGAATGTTCCCTGGATGTATCAACCCAATTTCAATCGAGAAATATGAACTTGGAAGTTTTTGCAGAGAATCGTATCAGGCACGTATTTTGCCCAATTTTTTTTCAAATTGCTTTATCATTTAAACAGAGTCGAATTAGGAAAAATGGAAAATGAGAAAAAGGTTTCGTTTGGCCTCAAGAATCTACAGGTAATAGTATATTATTTCATTAGGAGGAGAAGTGTCACTTTTCGTGGCGAGCTTGAGTTTATCCGCCGAACGGAGTGAGGCGGATAATTGAAAGCGAGCCACGAAAAGTCACTTCTTCTCCGAATGAAATATGCTATTTTATTTCCAAACGTTTTCAAATTCATGAAAATTGTACATTTATATCGTAACTTTATCAAATAAAAATGACGTTTGAATTGGAAGTTTTCGTATTCTATGCATCTATGTTCATATTGTTTATGGTAACCAAGTAATCTTTTTCGTAGCAACACTTTTCCTGCCGCCGGAGGGAAAAGTAAATATTTCTCCGCCTAGGCGGAGAAATAGAACTTTTCGATGATCCTGTCAGTCGAGAACTGACGTTGTTATCGTACGTTTGGAAATAAAATATATATACAAGTCGAGGACTCACCCTGAATAACTTCATCCAAGTATACAGGGTCTTTCACGAGGAACCTCACCCATATTTATACGGGAAACTACTGAACGTATTTTCATGAAATTCAGCACTTATAAATATTTCACGATGATGATGAAATCTAAAATATTTTCAAGGCATGAGCACCTCCGGTTTATCCGGAAATGACGTCAACTTCCGTTTTTCAAATTAGAACACCATTTTTTTATTGCAGAAATAGATTCCTTAGAAAATTTCAAGTTATTTTGATGTAACATTTTTCAGTTTTGGTTGGAAAATTCTCTCTGAGCGGGAAAATTAAAAAAAAAATCGAAAATAGAGCTCCGCTGAAACAAGAATAACTTCGAGGTTTTTGAATAAAAAATTTTCATTTTTGGGATCTTTCAAGATGTAAGATTGATGTATCCACTTTAAAAATCGAAATCGCGATTCATGATACAGGGGGTGAAAAAATCGCTTTCAAAGTTAGGGATGACAAAATCGTGAAAAATCAATTTTTTCAAATTAGAACCCCATTTTTTTATGGCAAATATTGAATCAACGTTAAAAAATAATGTGAGTGTATGCATCACACCCTTGCCCTAAAGTGGATATTTTCTGAGTTATTCACAAAAAACTGTTTTTCGTCTTGAATTTTCAGCTATTCCTTTTCCCTTCACGCCAAAAAGATGAAATTCTCAGGAACTGTTATTTGAACCATGCTGTAGATTTTTCACCCCTTCTTGAAACCGACTTCAAGTTACTATTAGGAGAACCATGGCAAACTCTCGCAGTTATAACTAGAGAAGATGCTCAAAGTTTTGACCGTTAATTTCTAGACATTTATTTATACAACCTGTAACTTTTTTCTCTTGCATATTAGGGTAGTAAAATCTAAAACATGGTTTAAGTAACAGTTCCTGAAAATTTCATCTTTTTGGCGTGAAGGGAAAAGAAATAGCTGAAAATTCAAGACGAAAAACAGTTTTTTGTGAATAACTCAGAAAATATCCACTTTAGGGCAAGGGTGTGATGCATACACTCACATTATTTTTACACGTAGATTCAATATCTGCCATAAAAAAATGGGGTTCTAATTTGAAAAAATTGATTTTTCACGATTTTGTCATCCCTAACTTTGAAAGCGATTTTTTCACCCCCTGTATCATGAATCACGATTTCGATTTTCAAAGTGGATACATCAATCTTACATCTTGAAAAATCCCAAAAATGAAAATTTTCCATCCAAAAACCTCGAAGTTATTCTTGTTTCAGCGGAGCTCTATTTTCGATTTTTTTTTTTCGAATTTTCCCGCTCAGAGAGAATTTTCCAACCAAAACTGAAAAATGTTACATCAAAATAACTTGAAATTTTCTAAGGAATCTATTTCTGCAATAAAAAAATGGTGTTCTAAAATGAAAAACGGAAGTTGACGTCATTTCCGGAAAAACCGGAGGTGCTCATGCCTTGAAAATATTTTAGATTTCATCAGCATCGTGAAATACTTATAAGTGCTGAATTTCATGAAAATACGTTCAGTAGTTTCCCGTATAAATATGGGTGAGGTTACTCGTGAAAGACCCTGTATTATAATTTCTATTCCTGAGTGTAATTATGTTATTTAAATATAACTCAAATCAAAGTATAATTCACCTTAGACGTCTTTTTAAACATTGCAATACATCGAGCTATGTATTACCGATTGAAAGACTACTTTCAAGTAGTCAACAAAGGAGAATGGACCATCGAGAATCATTTCCAAAGAAAAGGCATATTTACCTTTCATTCAATCGGTTCAAAACTTGCCCACTTCTGAAAAGACGTAACAACGAAACAGTCCATAAACCAAAACAAAGACTAGGACTAGTCCAAAAGAGTTCAAAACACCAAACATTTTGTTCGCAACACAGAAGTAATTCACAACATGAGAAGTTACTTTTCAAGGGCGAATATTGATGCCATCAAAATATATAATCACAAAGACAGCATGAACAAGTCAGAAGAGACTCCTATTGTTCATACTGCATGTTTGCCTGCCATCTGCAATACTAGACCTGCCGCATCGGTGTTGGGACAAGGCTGAGAGATACTGCGCGATCCAATGATAATGTTGAAGCTTCTTTGAATTTCCAGAATCATAAAGATCCACAACTTGAAGTGAAATTACTCTTTTGATAACTCGTATACCCTCAATTCTTCTTCGTCGATATCATTCCACGAGGCGTGAAAATGTGAAAACAGTTGGAATAGGCACAGAAAAAAGAAGCAATACCACTAAAAGATATGTCCCCATAAGTGGATATTACATTAAATCTTAAATGGGGTAATAAAATCTCTACCATATTTCTCGTATTGAATAACCATAAAAGATACAACGAGAAAAATGGAAGGTTTTATTATTATTCACGTCATAAATTAAATCACAAAAACATCAAGAGAAATTGCTTTGATTCGAAACAGATGGCATTTTGTTTTATTATCTCCCTAGTGAGCAATCCGGAAAATTGGGACTGAGATCAGTCCCTGAGATTGATGGAATTATTTTGACATTTCATACTTCATTCTATACAGGGTGTGATGGACTTGGTGTAAAATATTTAGGAATTTCATTGTGGAAGTTCTCGAGCAAAAAAGAGTATTTTTTTAACAAATCTAAAGAGAACATACGAGGATGTATTGATATCTAGTCAGCCTAGACCAGATCCATGCATAAACAAAAATTGCGATACCATATTAAGGAACAATAACTTATAAGAAGTGTCAGTGACTTCAAAAAAGTAACCCAGTTACGCAATGAATTAAAAAACAAAGATGTATCGAGTAATCATCAAGTACCCTGTATTTCAAAGGGTTAAGATGTAAGCAGATTCACGAAGATATGTTTAATACCCTTGGTGATCAATGTTCTTCGTATGTGACCGTGAAAAATTGGACTGCAAGCTTCAAAAGAGGTAAATTTTCCATTGAAAATGATGACCGATCAGGAAGGCCAGTTTCTGTGTCAGTCCCCGAAAATATCGATGCAGTTCATGACATGATTTTATCAGACCGTCGAATTGGGCTAAAACGGATATCTGAAGCACTGAAGATTTCATACGAACGCGTTCATTATATCATTCAATTTGGATATGAGAAAAGTTTCTGCAAAATGGATCCCCAAATGTTTGAATGTTGACCAAAAGCGTGCAAGGGTAGAAGCATCGCGTTCGATCTGTGCTCGATTTGAAAACGATGTAGACTTCTTAAATCGAATTGTTACTATGGATGAGATTTGGGTACATTTCTACGATCCAGAAACAAAGCAACAATCGATGGAATGGCGACAATCTGGTTATCCAAGACCTAAGAAGTTTCGTGTCCAAAAATCTACTGGAAAAGTTCTTGCTTCAGTTTTTTGGGATTGCCATGGAGTAATCATGATTGATTTTTTGGATAAGGGTAGAACAAGAACTGGAGATTACTATTCGACATTACTGACCACTCTACGGAAAAAAAAATTAAAGAGAAAAGACGCGGAAAGCTATCCAAAGGTATTTGGTTTTTACAGGACAACGCCCCAGTACACAAATCTCATGTTGCCATGCAAAAAATTCGTGATTTAGGGTTAGAATTACTAGAACACCCCCCTTATTCACCAGATTTGGCTCCGACCTCAACTGAAAAAAAGTTTGAATGGTCGTAAATTTTCTTCCAACGAGGAGGTAATAAAAGCTGTACAGGACTGGTTTGCAGAGCAAGAAGAAACATTTTATTGAAAGGTCTAGAGACGTTGCAGGTTCGCTGTAATAAATGTATTCAATTAAGAGGAGAATATGTTGAGTAATAAAATATTTTGACATTGAAATTTTGTTTGGTTCTATAGTAGGCTTAGAATTTTTCAATATATCCTCGTAATTGTTCACTAAGCTCACTTAGTTTCAGTGAAGCAAATTAACCGTTGTTTTCACCATTTTCTGTTTCGTCCTGATACATTTTCCAATGTAAATTAAACTTGCCAGAGACTCTACAAATCCCATCGTGGACCTAACCTAATATAAACTAACAAATTCCGTAACGAATGGCTATTTGCACATTAACTAAGATACTATTGAATCGAACACGTAGAACGAAAATGGAATTCTCCCTCTTGTGTATAGACCGTACATACCGGTATCCACTTGCATGCAGCTCCCTCTATATGCTGTTTACGCGCAAAGCTCATTATTCCCTTAATACGAGTAGGATATTAAAACATCCAGGCCGGAGCACTTTGCACGGGACTTAACCCTGCACTTATTGAAGCAAGAGATCCCCCCCTATTTGTGCCTGAATAATTCATTCAATAATGTTTGCACGGGGTTTGTTTTGGTTATGCGCGAGGTAAATGAGATCAAGCTCTGGCCCTTCGGCGGACTTCTCCAGAGATTCCGAAGGATACGTTAATGGAGAGGGATTTGGGAAGATTTTGCTGTGCGGAAACTTATAATGAGCGGAGTTTTGGATAAATAGCGTCTGGACCAATTAGTGTGCGTTCTACAAAAGTGTAGTTAGTGCTCATTATACAGGGTGAATCACGGTGGATAGCACATTAGATGTTTCTGGTGAAACAGATATCGAATCGGATTGAAAATTTGCATGAGTGCATTATCGGACATTCTCTACCCAACTAAAATATGTTCGTCAATGTCGTGTTGCCACTTCCATAAGAAAGTAGTAGCAACTTTGCTTTTTCAAATGGAACACCTGGTATATTATATTATTTTTGGAATCTCCAACAACTTCTCTACAACTTTTCCCAACATTTCCCTATACCTATCTGTTGCCGTTTTCGAAATATAAATTAATTTCAATTTTTTTTTTACCGCAAATCATGACCCCTAAAAATGCTGATAACTTCGGGTTGAGAGACACTTTAGCATTAAAATTTGGTTTGGAGTTAGGTGATACATGAATGCTTTCAAGACATCAGCCTGATCTACGTTACTTCAATACAGGGTGGTAAAATACAATCTTTCCGTTTGCTTGAAAAAGTGAATGAAAGTCGATTATTTCAAATGGAACGCCCTGCATATTATTAGAAATTCAAAAATCTGATGAAATTTACTTTCATTCTATGTATATCATATCCATACCTAACTAGTCGAATTTCGGACTTATGAGCATTTATTTGTCAAAATGTCCCTTCAGAATGGTATTCCCATGTGGTAGGTAGGCAGGCCATGATTACTGTTTGATAGTACCTTGTGACGTTCTCCTAATAATAAAGGCACCAAGAAACTTGAAAGTCAAACTATTGTAACATTCCAAGTTTGTAAATTCTAGGAACATTATGAAAAGAGAAAAGGGGCAACCCTGCTCTGTTGAGCTGGCTGAAGGTAGAATTACGTTAAAGGGGGTTTTATACTTATAATTTTGGCATGTGATGTGATCGTCTAGATTGGTAGAACTCTATGTTATGTCGTAGTAATTCAGATTCGTAATAACTAAGATTAGTGAAATATAGGATGGGAAATAATGAGGTAAAATAGATAAATAATACACTAGATTGGACATAAAGATGGAACAAGAGCCTTTATTCGTCCAGCACCATAGTTCGGGGAACCATAGCCATATGAAGGAAAAACGAACGAGAATCAATTGAAACTCAAAGCAAAAAACCTTCTAGCATTACAGATGATATGTTTACAATACATAGAACAATTATTAATAAGACGAGCACTGGTTATATGTACAATATGGAGCTTCCTATACTCCGGTAAGGTTATTACTGGCACAATTGTGATAAAAAGCAGAATCCAATACATCCAAAGTTATCCAAAGGTTATAGGCATATAGAGTGTGTCACCTGCTTATTAATGAAATTCATAAGCAGTATCCTTGTAGTTCCTAGTGTGAGAATCCTTCCTTCCAAGTGTTATGTGTGAGATTCTAGCAGTCGCGTTGGTTTGGAAGTGACGATAAACTCCTTATATTTCCTATTAACTGATGAACGGTGGAACCAGATCGAAGCAATCCTTCACTTGCCTGTCTCGCCATGGCTCGAAGACGAGGCTATGTTCACTGAGGACGTTCGTTATAGAACTCCCAGAGGAAGTCTCACTGCCACTGTTGTGGGGGATGTTTTCCAGATAACAAAGAAGCGTCTTTAAAATATACTAAAATGGCGGATTCCTAGAAGAGGGACTCCATTTCAAAGGATTAAGGAACACTATTGTGAACCAGAATGAAAGTGAAACGAATGGATAACAGCAGCCGCACAGTGAAAGTCCAGTAAAAGAGAGCCCTTCCATTCGTTGTCGTTTCGGAGGTTAGTTTTTCTTCCACAGAATCGTATTTCTTCGACGCTCACAGAAGAACAAGTTTACTTCATGGTGGATCTTCGATATGATTAAAATCTCCTATTTATAAAGATGCGAATTGCCTAAAGTATTGATTGAAGTCGCACTAATATTCATAATTCATAGAATTATAAAATAATATCAAATAAGTTCATTCAACGTAGTTCCACGTTTCGACAATAAACGTTGCGAAGTTGGAAGCCATGGAGTAGTCTGGCAACGGTGCATTTTATTTTATTGCAGGGTAGGAAATTCAGATATGTTACACTATTTATTTGAATTATTATTAAAATGTAGAACAATCATGTCGAATATTTCAAAGTACCTTCTAATCGCTGGCCGTTCACTTCAAAATGCGGGTGTTGAATGCTTTCGACGTGGCAGATCGTATTTCTTTGAAATCCAAATCTTCAAATGCTTGGGTATTCCTTTCCAACAATTCATCTCTCGAATGCACACTCTTTCAACACTCTCCACAAATAAAAATCTAATGGACAAAGATCGGGTGATCTTGCTGGCCAATTCCATGATCCCAAGCGCCTTATCCACCGATCATCAAAAAGTCTATCCAGTTAATAATAATAAACAAATTCATGAGCACTTCGTTTGAATAGTTTTCTTCCATCGTTTCGAGGGTATTTGCAACTTCTGAAATAGCGAAAATGTCGAAATTCAAGTTTCTTGGTGCCTTTATCTTTAGGAGAATCTCACAAGGTACTGTGGAACAGTAATCATGGCCTGCCTACCTAAAACCACATAGGAATAACATTCTGAAGGGACATTTTGACATATAAATGCTCATAAGTCCGAAATTTGACTAGTTAGGTATAGGCATGATATACATAGAATGAAAGCAAATTTGATCGTTTTGCGGCCGTCGGAACGTATATCGGGCATTTTTTCGAAAACTGTGCATGCAATATTGTTGAAATTTAAGAGAAAGATGTAGCTATCCATCCTCTTGATTTTTCCTTTTCTTTAATATCCCATGCTCTGCTGAGTTGATATCAAATAATTTGATATACACTTACCATTGCGCATGATATTTTTTCTAAACAGATGCGACAAAATTTTTCTCTTCGCGGATAAATCAAGGATGGAAAGCTACATCGTTCTTCCAAATTTCAACAATAGTGAGAAAAATGCCTGATATACGTTTCGACGTCCGCAAAACGATCAAGCAGATTTTGTCATCTTTCTACAAAACCTTGAAAGATACAAATTTCCCCACTGATAATTTACGGATAAATCACAGAAAAGGACGAGCTATTTTCATTTTGTGCAGATTTGGAGTCTCATCAACACCTGCGCCTAAACTTCAAGTTCTCTGAGGGCTTTCACCACATTGTTTGACAATATTGCTCAATCGAAAATTTAACTTCTTCGGAGCCGTTAATACGCTTGAATTATCATTTGTACTTGCTCATTAAGCCATAAGCTTCTGTATTGTCTCAGATCAGGCGGAAGCGCTAAAAAGAAGGGAGAACTCATTTCGAAATCATCATTAGGCGAGCTATTGTTGAGAGTAATCGAAAACTCTCTGAATAATGCGCCATTATCCGGCGTGGAAAAATTCTGGAATACGAGAGGGGGTGAGGGGAAGCAGCACAAATGCGGATAATTCTGCGTGGTAGGGAGTTGCTCTCGCGGAAATTAGGAAAAATCGCTGAAATCTCCACGGTTGTGGAATAACGATAGGAATTAAGGTTTCGGTCGAATAACGTGTATAGCGAACTGATTTTTCCAATTGGATTTATGTTCCTTCCTATACAGAACCAAAATGGAGGAGGAATTCTGTAACTAGAGAGGTTGAGCCTTTGACTTTTACAAATAATTTAACTGTAGACTCCTCGTACCAAATAGTTCTTTCCATAACTTCGGAACTATAATTTCAAATTAACTGAATTTCGGTAGTTTGTTTATCCTATTCATGGTGCATATTCCTCAATCAAAACTAATTCCATATTTCTCCTGGTATAAAAGTTACATCGTAGCCGACTCATAAATCCACGCAAAAATACTATAAAACTACTATATACGATTTATACTTTCGAAGGAATCGACCATTTTAAAAATAAAAGTATTCTTATGTTTTTTCAATGAAACGCGTCGTTTTCGGGATATCCCAATATTATCCGATGAAATTTGACGAAAAATAAAAAATCATAAGAATAATCTGCATGCTTCCCTGGATTTTTATTATCACAGAATGGCTTGAAAATTATGAACTATCTGATCTCTCTACAAGTTAACAATGTTGTCAGAGTGTTTATCAACTTTGTCAAGATTAGAATCCCTATGATGGAAAAACGTTTGATGTAGAAATGTGTAATGGTAAAATCCCACGAATGTGAGATAAAATTCAATTCTAAGAAGCATGAAATTATACTTTTTATACGCACATTTTCTATTAAAAATTTATTGCTTTTTATCCACCTGGAAAAATTTGAAAATAAGCTCAATGAAATACAAAATTCAGATAAATGAATGATAAATGTCGATACAAACTACGTATTAAATTGATATTAATGAACAATTAAATGATACTTAGCAGTCTTAGCACTAAATATTCTTTGGCGATGTTTTTATTTGAACAATATCCTCGGTGATAATTTTCTATCGACTACCAACTAGTTGAAAACTTCTGTACAAAAATATATCCCAATTTATACACTCAAATTTTATAAACTCGACACTACACGGTTAATATTACATGAATTCACCGAAAGTCCTCCAAATAATCATCAAGTAATCAATTTCCCTGTTTATAACAACATATCTCTAGAACAATTGTCCTCCACATCTGTTTTCACTTGCAAATACCACCGGTTATCGCTTTACGCATGCGTGAGACACAGAACAGCAATGTTAGGTTTGTGATGAGTCAATTCATAGATCTTTCGCGCCCACTACCTCACACTATTGTTTGAAGAGAAAATCAACAATTTGGCATCGTCCTCTCAAAAGCTCTGTGAAATATTCATAGAAGATGGGCAAGGTTAGGTCATTGACGTATAATCCTATGAGTTAGAGTGGAAAAACCTTCGTTTAAATGATATTTTTGGGATATCTAGGAAATATGAATAAGTTATTAGTGTTTACAAACAATCATATTATTCAGGAAAATCGAAAACTGCACTCATTTTAGTGGAAGAAATATGGCTTTAAGTTGCAGATATAATCGGACAACACTATAGCCGGGTTTCATAAACGTTGATCGGGTGATCAAATGCTTGAACGAGCGATTCTGTGATAAAAAATCCGTAAATTTGAAATTCTATTGGTCAATTTGACAAAAACGTCAAGGTATTCTGTGAATCACTCAATCAACGATCTTTATGAAACCCACCATATGTGTTTTTGTTAGGAAGTATCGTGTTTTTAACATTGTTTTTCGAATAAGGTTATTACTTGGGAATTCCCTAAATGTATCAACTCAATTTCAATCGGAAAATATGAACTTTGAGGTCTTTGCAGAGGATCGTATAAGGCACGTACACATTTGGAAAATAAATATGTAGCAGCTTTTTGAATCTGTTATACTCGTTGAAGTTCATTGGGCTTCACAAAGCGTAATAACCGATGATCGGAGATCAACGGCTTGATTCTCTGATTTTTCAACTGTCAAATCGAGTTGATTCTAGATCAACCTCCGATCACCGGTGATTACGCTTTGTGAAACCCCACTAACTGAACTTAAAGTGAACCATAACTCATTTAAAAGTTCTGTATCATTACCGTGAATCGTCGAATATCCACACTACCGACTATTACGGTTATCTAAATGAGGTACTAATGACAAATACTGATGGAAGCACCGCCATAACCATCAGAAAATTAATTGCAGCAATGAAAATAGTCACTAATTCATAGCCTAGGATCGAAATGGAAATTTAAACAGTCGTTTAATCTGGTCTGACTGTCGAAACCTTCAATATTGATTACTGCAATTTATTTGTATCTGAGCCGAAAATCCGAACAGCGGATGATTGATGGTTTTCGAATCTAATAAGCTGAAAGCAGCTTTTATTATACAACACCTTTACGTTGGCATCAAATCTACAGTATTAGACTCATGTATATTCATGCAGTTCAGAAGGATGTGAGGCTCTTCCTCGAACGTTTGAAGCAATTTTCAGGGACTTTCCAACGCATTTTCCCTCTCCGCTGGAAATCCAAAATATACGAGTGGTCATTATTGATCATCGAATCCGTAAATTATCCGTGGTGAGAGAAAATTTGTATCTTTTAAGGTTTTGTAGAAAAATGACAAAATCTGATTGATCGTTTTGCGGCCGTCGGAACGTATATCAGGCATTTTTGTCGAAAACTCTTCATGCAATATTGTTAAATTTGAGCGAAAGATGTTTCTTGACATCCTCGATTTATCCGTGAAAAGAAAACTGCTACTGTTTTTGAAAAAATATCCCGGGCTCTACAATAATTTGATATACACTTTATTTGTTTCTCATTTGTAAACGTCAGTTTGCAAAAACACAATATTAATCAAGAAAGTTTATTTTATCCAGTCACTAACTTGTAAAACTGATGACAGTTAACTTGCAAAATTTTTACAAGTTAGTAGTATTATTTACATTAGAAAATATTGTTTTATCGTCATGTATGTTGAAAATCATGGTACAATTGTTATTTCCAGTAACACAGATTTTTGATGATGAAAGAGTTGATACTGATGATGATGAACCATCTGTTGACTCAGAAACTGCTGAACTCGAGGACTTCAGAACATTTGTACTCTCTCCTTACTACCAAATAATTTGCTAGACATTTCTATTTTTTTTGTTGACCGAATCATCGACATAACTCATCGCAATTTCGGTGCTCTTCCACCCTCCTGCACGCTTTAGTGCTAAAATATCTCCACCCGAATCCGCAACCATAGTGGCTCCAGTTCTGCGAAAAGAGTGGCCGGTGTATAACTCTGGGTCTTTTAAACCTAAATATTTCGCTATTTGCTTTGGGACACCACCAATAGTGTGCTGGCCAGCATTAAGGGAAATGCACTTTCCATGTCGGTATGTCAAAAAAAATCTTAGGCTTTCTGTTCCAGGAGGCCGAAGATTTACATATTTTCTGTATAACATGCAGGGCTTGAAGCTGCAGCCATCATCGGTTATGGTGAATCTTGTTGTTAAATTTTTTGTTTGCCGCAATGTCACAATAACGTATTTTCCCATATCTTCTACATCATTCATGTTTAAGGAGGAATTTCGTCACATCGACAACATCCAAAAATCCCAAATATTGTTACAATTTTTGCCAGCAACCACTGGTCATCAGGAGTATGTAAAAGAAATTGTTCAGCCTCTTCTTTACTTAATACCTTGGCCTCTTTTGCCGTATAACGCTCATTTTTTCGTTTCCGAAACGCTATTACCTTTTGAAATCTGCAAATGACAACTAAACGTCATATTTTTCAATAAATTTTTTAAGGAAAACAAACCGGCGAACAGGGGCATTTTCTTTCATTTCCAAGCAGCTTTTCAGCATAGAAAATTTTGCCCATAATGTATTAGGGCTGAATCTAGCTGATAGTTGATTCAAGTAGACCAACAAAACATCTTCAGTTACCCCAATCACACAATTTTTGTTTTGCCACTTTTTGAAGTCGTCGTATTCTCGCTCGTACCTTGAAGCTGATTTTGCAGGTAATAAACTTGAAGCTACACTGCTGGCTGCCTCAATAATTTCTTTTGGTCCATTCATTTTCGCTTTCGCCAAAACAAATGTAAAGAAAAATAAACAGACATGTTCATGGCAACGCTTCCATAGCTTACGACATTTGCGACAAATAATTGAGATTTTTTTGGAATTTATATAACCTTTTTACAAATGAGAAACAAATAAAATATAAAACAATACATGCAAGGTAACGGGTTTTACTGGCTCAAGGAGGTAACTGACTCGCCTGCGGCTCGTCAGTTATATCCTCCATTCGCCAGTAAACACCCTCTTACCTTGCTAGTAATGTTGTATACTATACCATTGCACGTGATATATTTTTTTAATACAGAAGCGGCAAAATTATTCTCTTCACAAGTTATTCGAGGATGAAAATTCCAAATTTCAACAATATTGAGGAAAATGCCTGATATACGAGGATATATTGAAAAATTCTCAGCCTACTATAAAACCAAACAAAATTTCAATGTCAAAATATTTTATTACTCAACATATTCTCCTCTTAATCGAATACATTTATTACAGCGAACCTGCAACTTCTCTAGACCTTTCAAAAAAAAATGTTTCTTCTCGCTTTGCAAACCAGTCCTCCACAGCTTTTATTACCTCCTCGTTGGAACAAAATTTACGACCTTTGAAACTTTTTTTCAGTTGAGGAAAGAGATGATAGTCGGACGGAGCCAAATCTGGTGAATAAGGGGGGTGTTCTAGTAATTCTAACCCTAAATCAAGAATTTTTTGCATGGCAACATGAGATTTGTGTACTGGGGCGTTGTCCGGTAAAAACAAAATACCTTTGGATAGCTTTCCGCGTCTTTTCTCTTTAATTTTTTCCCGTAGAGTGGTCAGTAATGTCGAATAGTAATCTCCTGTTATGGTTCTACCCTTATCCAAAAAATCAATCATGATTACTCCATGGGAATCCCAAAAAACTGAATCAAGGACTTTTCCAGCAGATTTTTGGAAACGAAACTTCTTAGGTCTTAGAGAACCAGAGTGTCGCCATTCCATTCCATGGATTGTTGCTTTGTTTCTGAATAGTAGAAATGTACCCGAGTCTCATCCATAGTAACAATTCGGTTTAAGAAGTCTACATCGTTTTCAAATCGAGCACAGATCGAACGCGATGCTTCTACCCTTGCACGCCTTTGGCCAACATTCAAAAATTTGGGGATCCATTTTGCAGAAATTTTTCTCATGTCCAAATTGACGTGAACTATATGATGAACGCGTTCGTATGAAATCTTCAGTGCTTCAGATATCCGTTTTAGCCCAATTCGACGGTCTGATGAAATCATGTCATGAACTGCATCGATATTTTCGGGTACTGACACAGAAACTGGCCTTCCCGATCGGTCATCATCTTCAATGGAAAATTTACCTCTTTTGAAGCTTGCAGTCCAATTTTTCACGGTCGATACGAAGGACATTGATCACCAAGGGTATTAATCATATCTTCGTAAATCTGCTTACCTCTTAACCCTTTTAAATACAGGTACTTGATGATGACTCGATACTCCAATTTTTAGATTTTTACAATATCGGTGGACATCTTTTTCTTTAATTCATTGCGTAACTCTGCTTTACTTTTTTTACTTCGATTTCTACACTGACACTTCTAATAAATTATTGTTCGTTGATATGGTATCGCAATATGTATTTTGTTTATGCATGGAACTGATGTCGGCTAACTAGATATCAATACATCATCGTACCTTGATGAATGCTCGTACCTTGAGAATGCTCGTACCTTGAGAATTGATGCATTAAATAAGTAATCTCCCTGCGACTTTGAGTCGCTTTGCATGTTAGAGAAGGGTATTCTCGTCTTCATTCAAAGGAGATTATTCAATGGAAATTACTGAATATGAGGATCTCATCATTCTGGAGAATTCGGCAACTCTAAATCCAACTGAAACCGCCATTATCTTCTTCGTGAAGGCTTTCCCTCCCGCCCCCGCCCCCTGACGGGGGAGCAAAACTGGAAAACACGACGAAGACGTCAGGAATGGGAGCTCGCAACATTCGCAGAAAGGAAAGGATTCGCCTTAAGGAACATACCTCGCGTTCATGTACCTGTCTCGTTAGGTCTGTTACATTAACCCTAAAACGCCTTGTTATTTCGCCTTGTAACAAAGCGGCAAAGTTACGCCGTTTGTAGGCGCCGCGACGACATAAGAAATAATGATCCGGCCCTCTTACATCCGAAGAAGAACGAAGGGTGGAGTTGACTTCGTCACGCGAGATGAAGGCTCGAAAACGAAAACTACCCGGTTTCGGTAATGGTGTGATTGTAGGGCTTCTTTTATCTGTTTAGGGTTTAGGGCCACTTGGCGTTCCGAAATTGGCCGTCGGGTAGTTTATGACGACTGGGTAATTTATGTTGTGATGGTCGGCTGTCCAACCTTCAATTTACCTATTTGGGTTGATTCCTAGTTTTGACATGGCATAGCATTAAAGCTCTGTTATTAGCTGGTTTATTGTAGGTTTATTCGGATTGGAAAATTTGTAGCTTAGTGGATACCAGTGGTTATACAGGGTGTGGTGTAATGAATGGATAATATGGTACCTGCCGGTAGGGGAATTTGTGGCAGTTTAGAGAGATATGTTTTATGTTTAGCTAAAGTCCCTCGCTTTTCGAGATTGTAATTCTATTTCTATAATTTACTGAAATGGTAACTCTGTGGACTGATCCGAGGGAATCTTTCGAAAAAGTGGGTCCAGAAGAATCTTAAAATCACAGCGAAGCTGCGATATACACTGCGCAAAAAAATTAACGCACATTATGGAAATCTCAAATTTATTCTACAACTGAAGGTGTTCTCAATGATAATTATTTTTATCAGAATTATGCATGCACATGTTATCCACTTTCAACGTTTTTCTTCAATACAGATGTTTTCTCCCAGCAGGAATAAAAAAAGATGATATTATCAGATTTTGAATGTATTGGCTCCATTCTAAAATCAGTTGTTCTCGATCAATTCTAGTGATCAATAGTTTTTCTTTCGTTTGATTTTCTACACTCGATCGCTATGCAACGCGAAACACGCAATTTGACCCAAGAGGAATGTGCCCAAGCGGTAGTTTTGCGAGAAGAAGGGTGGACATACACAAGAATTGCAGAAAGGTTTGGAGTTTCCCATACAAGTGTGTCCAGAATGTTGCAGCGATTCAGGGAAACAGGTATGAATCTCCGAAGACCAGGACAGGGTAGACCACGGGTAACAACTGCCATTCAAGAACGATACTTGAGAGTTTCTTCATTGAGACAATGGTTTGCAACCGCTCGCCTCCTTCAAAATCAGCTTGAGCAAACTCATGAGGTGCAAAATAGCACTCAGACAATAAGAAATCGCCTCAGAGAATATGATTTAAGGCCTCGTGTCGCGGCAAGAGGCCCAGCTCTTACCCCAGCCCATCGAAGGGCGCGTTTGGATTTTGCGAGAGAGCATATCCATTGGGAAGAGGCCGATTGGGAAAGAGTTCTCTTCACAGATGAGTCTAGATTCTGCCTCTACCATTGTGATCGACGTTCCCTTGTATACAGACGTCCACATGAAAGATATGCTCAGTGCAAATTCCTGAATACTACTGGTTTCGGGGGAGGATAGATTATGGTATGGGGTGGAATATCTTTGACTGCTCGCACAGACCTAGTGGTCGTTGATAATGCAGCTATGAATGCTGATAAGTATATAAGGAACATTCTTGAAGAGCATGTAGTGCCATTTACCCCATACATTGGTGAAAATTTCATTTTTATGGACGATAATGCTAGACCCCATCGTGCACGCATCGTTCAGGAGTACCTTGAAAAGGTTGAAGTGTGAATGGAATGGCCAGCAAGAAGTCCAGATCTCAATCCGATTGAGCAGGATTAGATCAGAACATTTTGAGATCACTCATTTTGAGCATGAACCGTCGTTGCCGATCTGTAATTAACGCAAGGGGTGGAAATACCAAGTATTAAATCACTTATCAGCATTTCAGTATTTTCAAAATTGTTCATTTCTCTTCTTTCACATAAGATTCGGTGAAATCCTGAATTTTTCTTCCATTTAATGTGTCTTGTTTCATTCAAAACCTTCTCGAGAGAACATAAAAAATAAGTTATCAAGTCAATATAGAGTTAACTTTCATTAAAATTGAGATTTTCAGAATGTGCATTAATTATTTTGCGCATTGTAGTAAGGAAATTTTTATACGGTCGAAAAGACAAATAATCGATTCAGACGTGGGTGAAATATCGGATCTCTAGGCGATGTAGAAGTATTTTTAAAAAAATCACGAAAAAATCCGGCAAAAAGGGCAATTTTAAACTCGATAAATCATTTTTAACAGATATCCTGGCCGTGATGTATACATGGTGTATGTAAAGGTGAAGCTTTTCTTTTGAGAGATGGTAGAACTCATCAAAATAAGTCATTTTACCAAAAAATTGTTATATGAATTATGCCCCTGTTTCGGGAAAATGAAACTAGAATATGTTCGCGGATGTTCATAAACCTGGAACAGGGAGATGCTAGCTAGAGAAGTATTAAGGTATTGGTGCCCAAAATTTTTAATAAATTTTTCAAATTGAACATTTCGTGTAAGGAATTTTTGGTGAAATGACTTATTTGGATGAGTTCTATCACCTGCTAAAAGAAGAGCCTCACCTTGAAATACACCCTGTATATACGGATCGAGAGAGGAAAGGTCAATGCAAAATATACTAAGTGAAAAAGAAACTGCAACACCCAAATGGAGATGTTTATTGTTTCATTTTATTTTGGTGAACCATAGATAGTATAGCAAGGAGTAAATGATTGAAATTTGGATGAGAAAACGAAGGGTTTACAATTTTTTTTTCAATCAATTTGTTAATCTATACTAATATTATAAAGAGGAAAGATTTGTATTTTTGTGTCTTTGATACGAGAGGCTCAAAAACTACTGGACCGATTTCAGAAATTCTTTCACCCTCAGGAAGCTACATTATCCCTGAGTGACATAGGCTATACTTTTCACCCGAAAAAATTAAGGATACCTACTATAACTTCAATAATTACAAAAAATCAGCCATAATCAGCGATTTTCACGTGCGCTGCAAAACCCGACTTACGTGGATACAATGTATGACGGAAATGTACCTCTTAAATAGTTCTACAAAAAAGTCCGCGATCTCGTCCGCGATAGAGCATATATCTATCTCTCAAGATTGACTTGCTATTACCAGTTTATGGTTATCAGATGTTTTTCAAAAAAATTGCAAACAACGACTACAATATTCCAGTAACAAAAAATGTTTACATCCAAAAGTCGTCACGATTTTTTTCCCAAATTTTCATCATTTACTCCTTGCTATATTATCTACTTTCACCAACAACAAAAAATTTAAATTTGAACAGCTACTTCTGAGTTTTGCAGTTTGTCCGTTAGTACAGTTGGGTGTATACTTAATTTCGTCAATATCATGTGATCAAGAAAAAATATCGAAAAAACTCAATATGACCCAAACTTATCGCCTAATTCATCTGAAATTCCGCTTGTACATCAATAAATAAAGAGTTCCACTTATGTGATTACTGTCGTATTTCTCATCACCAATGTCATTACTTAATTATTCTCCTCCACTCTAAACATAATTAAAATTTCATGATCCCATCAACAGATGTTATACCCAAGAAGTCGACACTTACGAAACGCTACTAGATCCAATGATATTGACACCACATTATTTGTTCTCTATAATTTTCATTCGTCGTGAAGAATGCGTCTTCAAATAAAGACGAATGATTATCTTCAGGGACATTTTTAGAAACGAACGGTGTTCTATTCCTAGAATCCTAAAAACCTCAAGTTGCAGAGCATCAAAGATGCCAGGTAAAAGCAGTGGAGCACGCTGCTCTTGTCGGCAAGAATCCTTGGAATTGCGTGACGAATGGTTGAAGAGGGTCGTTACGAAGGACAGAGCTTTGCGAGAGAAATAAAGACGTCATAATAATGATGTATTCCCTTTAGAAATAAAGCGAAAAGCTTGCAAAAAATTCCTGGATGGCGAAGACTCTCCCTGTATAACTCGTGATTCCGATTGTCGACAAACGCTATTTTATTTAGATTTTCCATCAAATACATATAAAAAGTCAATAACAGAATCCATTTATCTAATGGATTCACAATTCCATTTGTAAATAATCGAACAACCAATTGTAAATAATGAAAGGTTCACAGAACAAGTTTTATTGCAGGTATTGCCATTGAAAAATCATTAAAATAAATATTTCGATTCAACAAACATACATCACATCGTGTAAAATATTTGGGTATCTCGTTTGTGTTATTGGTGGACATTAATAAGCTAATAAAACAATTTCTATCAGTTTATTCAAATATATTTTTCAAATGCTGAACATTTTCAGATAGCTTTTACTCTGATAATCAAATCCATCTGATGAAGGGTAGGAAATACGCCATTAATAAAAATGGAACGATGCACGCTTCAACAACGCAATGAAATTATTAAAATTCGCTATAAAAATGGTGAAAATTTGGCAGTGACGTTTCGTAAAACTCGAACATTTTTGGGTCGTCGTGAAGCACCTTGTCGAACCGCAATACAGAAATTGGTGGACAAATTCGAGATGTTGGGACAAGTTAGTGATGTGAAGAATAAAACCCCTGCACGTCGCTCAAGAACAGCCGAGAATATTGTTGCTGTAGCCGAAAGTGTTGAGGAAAACCCAGGTTTGTCCATGTCTCGTCCTTCTTTGGAATTAGGCATTCCACAAACGTCATTGCACCGTATTTTGCATAAAGATTTGGGTCTTAAGGCTGATTGGGTCCTTGAAATGCATGAAAGTGGTCCGGAATTCCATCGAACAATCATCTTGAGTGATGAGGCTCATTTCCACCTCGGTGGCCTCGTCAGAAAAAAGTTGAGAGCTATCGTCCACAATCCTTGATGTATTACAAAAATAATGAGAATGTGGCCCATAATTCGCTATCATTTTATATGGTTCTGGTTAAGCTATCTGGACAAAATTATGTATTCCTTCATAAAAAGAAAAAAATCGACAATATTCTCCTTTAACTTCCATAAATCCTGAAGGCGTTTCATAACAACAACCTCAATGAACAATTACCTGTTTTTGTTTATCAATTCAACGTCAAACGTGACTAGGAAATAGGTAATAATGTTTCAGCATATCAGAAGGTGCATTGATTGAACTTCCAAAGAAATCTAATCAATAGAATAGCAACAGTTTCTGTGTCAGTCCCCGAAAATATCGATGCAGTTCATGACATGATTTTATCAGATCGTCGAATTGGGCTAAAACAAATTTCTGAAGCAGTGAAGATTTCATACGAACCGTTCATCATAGAGTTCACGTCAATTTGCACATGAGAAAAATTTCTGCAAAATGGATCCCTAAATGTTTTAATGTTGGCCAAAAGCGTGCAAGGGTAGAAGCATCGCGTTCGATCTGTGCTCGGTTTGAAAACGATGTAGACTTCGAATTGTTACTATGGATGAGACTTGGGTACATTTCTACGATCCAGAAACGAAGCAACAATCGATGGAATGGCGACACTCTGGTTCTCCAAGACCTAAGAAGTTTCGTGTCCAAAAATCGGCTGGAAAAGTTCTTGCTTCAGTTTTTTGGGATTGCCATGGAGTAATCATGATTGATTTTTTGGATAAGGGTAGAACAATAACTGGAGATCACTATCCGACATTTCTGACCACTCTATGGGAGAAAATTAAAGAGAAAAGACGCGGAAAGCTATCCAAAGGTATTTTGTTTTTACAGCACAACGCCCTAGTACACAAATCTCATGTTGTCATGCAAAAAACTCGTGATTTAGGGTTAGAATTACTAGAACACCCCCCTCATTCGCCAGATTTGGCGTCCGACTATCATCTCTTTCCTCCATTGAAAAAAAGTTAAAATGGTCGTAAATTTTCTTCCAACGAGGAGGTAATAAAAGCTGTGGAGGACTGGTTCGCAGAGCAAGAAGAAAAATTTTTTTAAAGGTCTAGAGACGTTGCAGGGTCGCTGTAATAAATGTATTCAATTAAGAGGAGAATATGTTGACTAATAAAATATTTTGACATTGAAATTTTGTTTGGTTCTATAGTAGGCTTAGAATTTTTCAATATATCCTCGTATAACGTTTTTCCTATGAAAAAACGGGGTCTAGATAGTTTGTTTCATTCTTTATTTCTTTACCTATATTCATAAAGACATGATTTAAGCTTGAAATTATTTTTTTCCATTGACTCAACATTCCATCAAATAAGGTAGGAGAATGATCACCAAGAATCTTCTCCATGGTTTCAATCGCAACCGTTACATGAAAGAGCACCTCCAGAATTCTTTTCTTGATGACAAAATGATAAAGACACACTGGAGCAACAATTGCAGAAGTAATAACAAAAAATAGCAGAATTTCAGTACATATTTAAAATACCAAGACTCCATTTCGACATTGTTTTGGAATTCCCTCACAAGAATGTGTGTATCGACAATTAATTTATATTCCACACACTCATCACACAACAATTTTGGCACGCTCAACATGTGTAAAACGAACAGAACATTTTCTCAATCTGAATTTTGATTACGACTCTTCATAAATTGTCTTTTTCTTCTTCAAACAATCTTCAGTATTTCTAATCCAAGATGAAGTTTCTTTAATGCCCCTATTTTGCTACATTATAATGACAGCTAATAAATAACACATGGAAGAATCTTCCTGGAACTGTGTATGACAGAAAATCAATCCAATAAAAATAATGAGCTTTAGGCTGTTAAAAATGCACCCTTCTTTGTCGTACGTCATTTGTACCACGAAAGAAAATCCGCGCGTGTTGTAGCGGAAGAAAGTATAAAAATACACAATAAAAACAACCACTGCCGAAGAATAACAAAGGAAGAGGTGAATAATTTTAAATCTGCCACCCTAAACGCTGTCGTTTAAAGTAGGGGATCGTTTGCTACAATAAATCCAGCGGTTTCCGATAAGGCCATCCGGCTCAAAGGACCATGCGTTCAGGTGCATTATTTTTACAGTAAAACCCGCCAGACGAGTGTCTGCTAACGCCATTTTGTCCGTACACCTGGCCAGGAGTACCTAAAAATCCGTTCGTACACCCACGGTCCGTACCAGAAGAACCAGACCCGAGAACCTTTGAATGTCAACGCCAGTACACGGAGTATTTCGATCGGCGTCGAATATGACACCTGCAGGTAGACAAACTCACCTGCATGCTCCTCGAGACTGGCCAAAGTCGATCCGAAAAGGATTACACTAATTACACTTATCACTAGCATGTCTGTGGTGTTCTTACGCGACAATTCCGACACTTTTTATCGTTTTTTTCGTTAGAATAAACACTGTTTTGTCATAGCGCACTGCGATTCACCTTGGACGGCTCAATTTCCTTTTGAACTGACTTGACTGGTTCTGGCGAAAAGGTAGGGAACACTGGCTCGTTGCGAGGTTCGAGGCGGCGCCGCCAGGGGCGCTGGCGTCGTTCGGTCATAGACGGCAGCGGTCGTATCGATTAGTGCGTTCTGTGTGCCGATGGTCCGTCAGGTCGGATTTCGCCAGTCGGTAGATTTCTGCGTTTTCATTTCGTTCGATTTTGTTGTTGTTGGAGGTTGAGAATGAGATGGGTATCGGATGGGTTTCCACGATAACACGCTGTCAGATTTTACCCGATGAATTTTAATGATAAGGTCTCGAATTCTTGGCAATTCGAGAATGGGAAAGTTCTCCATTGAGAGTATTCTAAATTGCACTCTTTTAACTCTTCTACATCTTTCTAGCAGTTGTCAGATTCCATCGCGAAAAAAGGCTGACTCCTTGGCCGTTATCCATGCATCGATCCATCTTTTGACATCATAATTTGAGAAGTGCTGATCAGCCAGGCCAGGTGCATCGATCGGAAGAGATGGTAATCCGAAAGAGCAATGTCTAGGCTGTACGGCGGGTGGTATAGGACTTTTCAACTTCTAAGTACGTCTCTTGGCTTCAGTTCTTACAGAACCTAACTGCCTACCTTCTCGGTCATTCCCATTGCTTTTGAACGATGACAAATGGCTGATTAAGTGCCTACAAGTGATTTTGCGAGTTCCTCTTGCGTTTGTGATGTATCCTCATGGAGCCACACCCCTAATTCTTCACCCATAAACTTCAATGGCGCACCAGATCGTTTTTCGTCTTCCGAATCAAAATTGCCACTTTTAAACTAGGCATACCACATTCTGCGATTCTGCAAGTTCGTTAAGCTAAAGCATCGTCACCATAAACTTTCACTATTATAAGATGACTTTCCGCAGAAGCTTTCTTCGAATTGAAGTAATTAAGTAAAATTCTCCTAAAAGACATTTTTTCGGTACAAGAGTTGACATTTACAGAGCACACAGATACTGAAAAAGAATCCCTTTAATGATCACAATTCAAAATGACCCTGTGGTCTGTTGAAACAATGGAATAGTAAACTAAAGGCTGCTCCAATAAGAGCACAAGATTTGACAGCTAATAAAAGCATTGAACTGTCATTCAGTCGTTACCACGAAGGAGATCACGCGAACGGGACACCAAGAAATCATCCACACTCATGTTCGCGGCCTTCGCGAATGTTCGCGCAATGCGCGTTGACGCATAGAGCCACTACAGCGCGAACATTCGCGGGCTGCATAGGGCTTGAAATTCGTGCCCAAAGAAGAGGAGAGGTCCTTCGAAATAAATCGAATGCTTTTTTGAGGGTTGAAGTGCATGAGATAATAGTATATTGTTCAATGAGCGGTAATGTAAGTCATAACACACGCAGATGATTTTGCAGCACGAGCCGCCAGGCGAGTGGTGTAATTCATCAAGTGTGTTATGACCCTCACCGCGAATTGAACACTATACCTACTTCATCTTCATCAGTTGTCAAAAGCATTTCCAAATGCCATTTTTGGATATTCAGATCCAAGGAAATACATATAAAAATGGATGGCGAGAACTTTACTTTTTTATTCATTTCGTGGGCTTCATTTTTCCTATTTGTATCAGACTGAGTTATAGGCGTGAGTTATTATTATAACTCACGTTGTTGGTTTATAGATACTATAACAGCTAAATCTGTTGAATAATGGTTATACGAGGATATATTGAAAAATTCTTAGCCTACTATAGAACCAAACAAAATTTCAATGTCAAAATATATTATTACATACATATTCTCCTCTCAATTGAATACATTTATTACAGCGAACTTGCAACGTCTCTAGACCTCTAAAAAAATTGTTTCTTCTTGCTCTGCAAACCAGTCCTCCACAGCTTTTATTACCTCCTCGTTGGAAGAAAATTTACGAACTTTTAAATTTTTTTTCAGTTGAGGAAAGAGATGATAGTCGGACGGAGCTAAATCTAGTGAATAAGGGGGGTGTTCTAGTAATTCTAACCTCAAATCACAACATGAGATTTGTGTACTGGGGCGTTGTCCTGTAAGAACAAAATACCTTTGGATAACTTTCCGCGTCTTTTCTCTCTAATTTTTTCCCGTAGACTGGTCAGTAATGTCGAATAGTAATCTCCAGTTATTGTTCTACCCTTATCCAAAAAATCAATCATGATTACTTCATGGCAATCCCAAAAAACTGAAGCAAGAACTTTTCCAGCAGATTTTTGGACCCGAAACTTCTTAGGTTTTGGAGAACCAGATTCTCGCCATTCCATCGAGTATTGCTCAATACCCAAGTCTCATTCACAGTAACAATTCGGTTTAAGAAGTCTACATCGTTTTCAAATCGAGCACAGATCGAACGCGATGCTTCTACCCTTGCATGCTTTTGGTCAACATTCAATTTACAGAAATTTTTCTCGTGTCCAAATTGACGTGAACTATATGATGAACGCGTTCGTATGAAATCTTCAGATATCCGTTTTAGCCCAATTCGACGGTCTGATAAAATCATGTCATGAACTGCATCGATATATTTTCAGGGACTGACACAGAAACTGGCCTTCCCGATCGGTCATCATCTTCAATGTAAAATTCACCTCTTTTGGAGCTTGCAGTCCAATTTTTCACGGTCGCATACGAAGGACATTGATCACCAAGGGTATTAAGCATATCATCGTAAATCTGCTTACCCCTTAACCCTTTTAAATACAGGTACTTGATGATGGCTCAATACTCCTATTTTTCGATTTTTACAATTTCGGTGGACATCTTTTTTTTAAATTTATTGCGTAACTCTGGTTTACTTTTTTGACGTCGAGGTCGAACTCTACACTAACACTTCTAATAAGTTATTGTTCGTTGATATGGTACCGCAATATTTGGTTTATGCATGGAACTGGTCTAGGCTAACTAGATATCAATATATCCTCGTAATTCGACATTTCACGAGTACCAACCAAGCGTCAGTTTTAAGTAAAAAAAACTTGATAAACCTAAATCTTGTCCAAACGGTATACTTAATGAAAGTGAATGGGAAATAAGCACATGACAAATTACAATTAGATCGGACATTTAGAAATTTCGGTAGGAATTGATTCGTGATACTGTATCATTATTATTATTGAACAGTACACTGTTTTAAATTAACTGTTATTTTATTATCCATCAACTTCGAAATGATGTAGTTTCGAATTTAAAATTGTCCTCTTGTGAAAGCGTTTATTTATTTTCTTTCAGAAATAAATGGGGTCCCATTTGTCAGTGGAACTGCCCTCTATTACCTCCCAGCAACCACAGCTGTTCTTCAACATGTGTGCCTTGTCATCAGCAGGTGTTTTCTGGTCACGAAGAGATTTGGCCTAATCACACCGAGGTGAGTTTTGTTTTAATAGTGTTCCACCACCTGCGTCTAAGCTTGTTGCCTTTCGACTGAAATTTCCTTCATGTTATTGAATTCGCAAGGAATATTCTGCATTCAACAGAATTATAGTCAGCAAGATCCATATATGAGTAGACCAATTATTGAATTTCGGCTTATTCCTGATGAAGCAATTCTTTAAAAAATAAATTAATGACCTGAAGAGCGAAAAGAATCAATAGAAGAATATTTCTCGAGAATACTTGAATTTTTCCTAAATTCTTGACGAATATCTAACAACGTGATCATTTTTTGAGACTTAATAAAATATTACACAATTTTGAAACATGTACTGAGGCCAATGCAAAAAAAATATTGTCCTTGCAGCTTCGTATATATTATTTCAGCTCCAGCATTGTATTGATCATGAAAAAGGTAAGAAAAAAACTTAATTTTTATACATTTATTTATATCACTAACATATAAAATTGCAATATGCAATCAATTATAAAAATATATCCAATAATATATCACATTTCACTCATATTGTTCTAATGAATATTATCCATTTTCTCTGTTATCAGTATGCATCCTTCTTGGTATGCTTTTGAGCAAACTGTCAAAATCACGATTTTATTCATAGACACGACACAAAATTTAAATCTGCGTAATTTTGCTACATCGTTTTGCCTATGAACCTAATTGCCAAGCCGAGAAAGTCATAGCCTAACTATGTTTCCCTAGAATTGTCACATTGTCAGTATAGATCTTTGGTATTCAAGCAAATATCGGCATGACTTGAATTGAGTGTAATGCTAGTTCTCCACCTACTAACAAAAATACCTATTGGTGAAATTTAATGTACAATATGGTCAATATGGAACTAAATTCACGCAGAACAATGCACGTTCTTAATTTGCTTTTTCATGCAATCCTCTCAAAGAAACAGGAATAGAGTATATTAGTGATGACAGAATTATTCTGTGGTCTTGAGAAAGGTTTGTTGAATATCTCAAACGTCAAGATTTGTGATGACAGTTTTTCTTTCGAAGTTATTTGGCTCGTTTCTAAATTGAAGAATAAGAAGGCCTTGAGATAATTTTGGGAAAGTTATGAATCTGTGGGATTGCTGTTTCTAACTTTATTTTTTCGTTTTTTGATTGAATCCTCTTGAAGAAACAGGAATGTTAATAGTGATGATACTTTTGTTCTGTGGTATTTAGGAAAGTTTGATGAAAATTTCAAACGCCAAAATTTGTGATGACAGTTATTCTTGCAAACTCATTTGTCTTGTTTCTGAATCAAAGAAGACATTGAGTCTTGATGTTTATAGAGAAAGTTATGGTGACGATTTTTCAGGATTAAGATCTTGAATTTCATTTAATTTCTTTGTAGTGAAAAGTCTTGATATTCCTCATGAGGCCTCAGTGAGGTTAGAATAAGTCAAGTTATGATCATGGTTGAGGACAATCTGATAAGAGGAATTTGAAAGAATCAAACCCATAAGATTCATCATAGAATCCTAGGAATTCTATTTCAACGTCATTGATCTGCTTTCGTGAATTCGGTAGCACCCTTCGATGAAAATTCGTTCGAAAATCTCGATAATGAGCATATAAATAGAAAAAAAATCAGGAACAACTGCTTTGATACATTCTCAAATACCATTAATTTGACTATCACTCGACCTCTGAAACGAAAAAGGCTTTCTCGGAAGTCGAGAAGGAATCGAACGACGTTTCAGACTTTTTGAGGCTCTTCAGGCACGTCCAGGAGCGTGTACACCTCGTGTCTGGTAATGAGATGCTCTGGGTGGTGTATGTAGGCTGCGCTTCTTCTGCGCAGCTGCTTCATGCCTATCTCTATGGTTTTCTTGGTGAACAGGATCGATTTGTAGCCGTTGACGAACATGCCGATGATGATGCAGCTTCCGATGAAGATGAAGCTGTAGGTCATCAGCGGACAGGCTATTTCTGCGAAAGTGGTTCCGAGGTAGATCCAGCGTCTTATTGATGGGGTCAAGTCGTCGATGCCCTGCGGAAATTATTGTTGATAATACAGATTTCCAAGTAGAAGTGAATCTAACAAAAGGCACAACGCACAAATAGCAATGAACATAGAATATGCACAAAAAAGCGTTATAATCACGAAGAGACGGACGGATAAACTGTTTACTGTTACTATTATTGAATATATCTTAATGTGTTTCCTTTTAAAAAAAATTGTTTACCTAATGGTTATTCAACCAAATTGTTCATTTTATTTTCCGTTGTATGGAAGCGTGCTACTCTGTATTTAACAGTTCTCTATGGCCCTCTATCGATGAGAATTGGGATCGTCTTGAATAACGGAAAGATTTGCATTTAACATAGAGGTAGTCGTCTACATTGACAATAGATGTCGCTGTATGCCAACTAAGAAAATATAGGAGCTTTTTGTGCGAGTAAATCAAATTTTTGAGAGAACACCTTTTTTGTGTTGTACGAAAATGTTTATTCAGCCAGTAATTTGGTCAACCTTGTAGGTATATCTGCATTCAAGAACCCAATGAAAAAAGTGTCAACGGATGTGTGTATCCAATGCCAATTTCATGAAAACCCAGATTTGGTAAACTTAAAATTCACTTCGAAAATATTGGACGGAGCGGACTCAGCTTCATCTGATGATATTTACTCCGAGTACATAATATAAGATTCATGATCTGAGTATAATTACAAAACTCATCCGCCATTTTGGAGCAGCCATTCTGTTTTTGCACACCTGCCAAATTTCAAATCAATCGGACGATTAGAAGTGTGTCAAGTTTAACTTGAAAGATTTGATTACAGACAGAGAGACAGATAGACAGACAACAGGACAGGTGAAACTAAATAAAAGCTTGTAAAAAAAGAATTTGGCTCCATCCTTAATTTAAATGTGTTTTATTTCAATTCGAAGTTCTATCACTCAAAAAAAAAACACCCGATATATTGATCAAAGATGACATCTCATTTGCATGTAACTTGTAATTTTCTGGAAGCAAGGTTAACAAAAAACTCACAAAATTTTATAAAACCGCTTTATTTCTTATGAGAGAGGATATACTTACTCTCCAATGCCCACCTACTATCGGGAAATATAATAAATAAGAAAAAATAGTACAGTTTCGAAACATTAAAAGAATTCAGTTCATAAAAAGCCAAATAAACTCTACAGGACGTTCAACACTCATGACGCGAATCACGCAAAGAATTCATACTTGGCCAAGACCTGGCGTCAAAAGTTAATTCTAATTCCACTTCAAAGCTGCATAAGTCATTCGATTTTAAAGCAAATAAAGTCACTGAAATCATATAAAGAAAGACTTCGAATCTAGAAAATATTTACCTCTTCCAACCACATGATCGGGTAGATCATACTCGGGAAGTTTCTCACTGGCGTCACATAAGGAGCTTGGTCAACTTTCAGATTCAGCTGGACCCTCACTTTTGCTTCAATCGGCACTCCCAATTTCTGTAAACGATAATCAATTCATTCAAAACAAAAATTAACACAATCTTCGCCGTCGGATAGACCCAAATCGGTTGGAAATTCAAATTCAGATGGCAGGGAAATGGACTAGCAGAGATCTAATCTCAGAAGTACACCACTGGTGCCACCATCACAGCTGGTTAATGATAAGTTCTGCCGTTTCAGTTGGTCGCTACCGCAGCAAGGGTTATGTGGCACTGATGGAGGCTAACAAGCCAGCAACCGGTTTGTCATTATCCTGGTGATACCAGTGGTGTACTCAGGAGATTAGATCTCTGCTAGTCCATTTCCTTCATAGTGGCTGATGCCGAAGCAAATCTGGCGAAGAAAAAAATGATTTCGTTTGGTTTTATGCGTTTTTTTCTGTGAATCTGAATACGAGAAATACAGACGCTTGAAACAAGCTCACATGTCCCGTCAACAAATTGAGATTTCAACCACCAGTTTCGTATCCCTTATTTTGAAATTCAAATAGTAACATCTCCTAAGAACTACCCACCTTGAGGTCTAAAAACGAAGTTTCAGTGTAAAAAAACTTACCGGTTGCACCTTGAAGTAGGTCTCGTGTTTTTCTTTGCTTGGATTCAGACCCTCAAAAGGTTCGCTTAGGCTAGGATCAGCTTTGAAGAAATGCGGAAAAGAAACATAGACTGGAGCATCTACAGAAAGGGAAAACTAATTGATGAGGTTCAAGATACGAACAGTTGTTGTTTCATGAAACCCCAATATGTTATGCGACGTGGATGAAAGGTGCTTTAAATACAGAGTGTAAAGTGTAACACTGAAAAGGAAGGAAACAGAGATCTTTATTAAGATTATGAGTTTGAACTAAATAACACTAACTTCGACAGCTTTTTTCTTCAAATTGAAGTAATATACATTATTTGGTAAAAAAAAGTTGACATTTTCAGAGCCTTTCACCTCTATGGTGAGAGGGATTCCTCCTTGTCGGCTCGCGGCATTCTTGTCAGCGTGCCTTCGGGTCTGAGTCTCTCTATTATTATACAAATGCGGTATGAACAATGTGCCATAAGGCATACGTTCGGCCGACTAAAGGCGCCGCACAAGAAGAAGAAGAAGAAGAGAAGAAGAACATTAAAAGAAAAATTCCATTTTTTTTTAGAATGGACAAACTTGGGTTTTCTTCAACACTTTCGGCTACAGCAACAATATTCTCGGCTGTTCTTGAGCGACGTGCACGGGTTTTATTCTTCACATTAATCTTTAACTGGTCCCAACAGCTCAAATTTTTTCACCAATTTGTGTATTGCAGTTCGACAAGGTCCTTCACGATGACCCAAAAATGTTTGAGTTTTACGAACCGTCTCTGCCAAATTTCCACCATTTTTATAGTGAATTTTAATAATTTCAATGCATTTTTGAAGCGTGTACCGTTCCATACTTATCAATGGCGTAGTTTCGACTTGTCAAATGTCAAAAAATGACAGCTCCAAAAGTGACATCTACCGGGCTATTCAGAATAACACCTCTCATTGGAAAAACCGTTATAATGATGGCTTTTTCGGAAGAATGTCCCCCTCATGAACAAAATTGACATCTCTAGAAAAAGACCTCTGTTTCCTTCTCCATGAGATACTCTGTATATGTTTAGGGTGATTCCTGATGAATTGTGAAGGTGACCCAAATTCTATATACAGGGTGAGTCTTTGACTTGTACATATATTTTAACTGTAGATTCCTCTCATCAAACGAAACACTTTTTCCTATACCATTTTCCCGGTTTGGTTTGGGAGATACGGGGTGTCAAAAATACATGAAAAAAACACTTTTCTATTTATATCTTCGGAACCGTTATTTCGAATGAACTGAATTTTGGTTGAGTTTTCACTCTATTCATGGTGCATATTCCTCAATCGAAACCTATTCAATATCTCTACTAGTATAAAAGTCACAGGGTAGTCGACTCATCAATACACGCTAAAACACCATAAAACCACTTTAAAAAGATAAACGGTTCATATTTTCGAAAGAATCAATCATTTAAGAAACTAAAAGTATTCCTATTTTTTTCAATAAAATGCGTCGTTTTCGAGTTATTTCCAATTTTAACCGGAGAAATTTTACGAAAAAAATCATTAATTACAAGAATAATCTGATTGCGTCTCTGAATTAAATATCATCGAATATTATTCCTTCTCTGGTCTTCAAACGAGTTTACAATGTTGTCACAATATTTATCCACTTTGTCGAGATATTTTAATAATAAAATCCCACAAATGTGGGAGATAAAATTGAACACCAAGGAGGATTTAATACGCACAGTTTCTATTGAAAATTCATAGTTGCCGGTCCATATTGAAGTTGAATGTCGATGAAATACAAAATTCGGATATGAATGATGAATCCCGATACAAACTACTTATTAAATTGAAATTAATGAAAAATAATACGATACCTGATAATCTGTGGCGATGTTTCTATCTAAACAACATCCCCTTGGAATCTTATGAACTCGACACGGTTGAAATTATATTAATTCACTTCACATAATGTTTACAGTTTGTTCAGAGACTCTGGTTTGTTATTGTTTAACGTTGGCCTCCAGATAACCATACTTCGATTTATGATGGAAACGGCAGAATTCATAGATATTTATACCACGGTACACAAATGTATCGTGATTTATACTGTGTTTCGTAAGCAATCCTTGACCTCAATGAAAATATCAGCAAGCTGACAACGTCTTCTTGAAATTTCTGTGCAAAAATTCACTGAATCGATACAAATTAGATTAGGTTAGGTTGTTTAATAATAAATCTGAATGAAAAGTCTCTCTTCATGATATTGTTTGGGAATTTCGAGGAAAATATGAACAATTTATTAGTGTTTACAAACTAATCTGCAGAAAAATCGAAGAAGGAACTTATTTTGTTGGAATAAATGTGGCTTTTTAGTTGCAGATATAATCCGATGAAACTAACTGTTTTTGTTGAAATTATCGTGTTTGCAACATTTTTATTCCAATAAGGTTAGTACTTGAGTATTCCCTAAATGTATAAACTCAATTTCTATCGAGAAATATGAACTTTGAATCAATTCCACAGTATCATTTCATGGACGTAATTAGCACAATTTTCTTTTTCAAATGGCTAAATCCTTTCAACAGAGCCGAATTCGGAAAAATGGAAAATGAAAAAAAGGTTTCTTTTGACCTCAAGAATCTTCATTTAAAATATATGTACAAGTCAAAGACTCACCCTGTATGAACTATGATTGGAAAATATCTAGGTGATATTTGAACGGTATTGGATTGATGAAAAATTATTAATTAGCTGCATTAAAAACTCTGTTGTGCAAAGTATCGATTGAGACCATCATGACCAAATGATATGGCCCTCGTTTAAGTGGAGCGAGCGCTCAAAAATGCGAAGAATCTCCAACTGAAATCTGATTCTTATTCTGGTCAAATCTCCAATTTCGTAGACGAAATAATCTGAAGGGCGAAGAAATGAATGGGCTACTACCTAAAATGGCGATTGATCGTTTGAGTCTGTTGACTTCATCTTACCAAACTGACAAGGACTGATATTTTGCAGTCCTTTGGGTGGACAGAACTCATTACCAGCACAATAGCATTTATTGTCTGGATTGACATCTGTAGTTTCGAATATATTGTCTGGAGGCGTGTATATATCGGCGCTAATACCTGAAAATTAATTAAACAATCAAATACATCGAATTGATGATTAATTTCCATTTCTCAAGATGAACAATGATGCTCACCGTGTTTGCTAGTAGGACCCTTGTACTCCAAGGGTAATATTCTGCACATATCTTTGTCGTACAAATGGATCATGTTCGATTTTGTTAGATCCCTAGGAGGAAAAAAGGAACCTTCGCTCGCCGTCAAGGAATTACAAGGAGAGGAGTCCCAATAAGGAAGACGATCTATTCCATTGACTTTCTCTAGTAAACCAAATTCCTTCATTCCTGTCATTCCCGTGTACATGTTGTGAACCTCGTCCAATGTGCCATTTCTCTATTTCAAATAAAAATATCACAATTCGTTATACGAGGATATATTGAAAAATTCTAAGCCTATCATAGAACCAAACAAAACTTCAATGTCAAAATATTTTATTACTCAACATTTTCTCCTCTTCATTTATTACAGCGAACATGCAACGTCTCTAGACCTTTCAAAAATAAATTCTTCTTGCTCTGCAAACCAGTCCTCCACACCTTTTAGTACCTCCTCGTTGGAAGAAAATTTCGACCTTTTCAACTTTTTTTCAGTTGTGGAAAGAGATGATAGTCGCACGGAGCCAAATGTGATGAATTAGGGGGGTGTTCAAGTAATTCTACCCCTAATTCACGAATTTTTTGCATGGCAACATGAGATTTGTGTACTGGGGCGTTGTCCTGTGAAAACAAAACACCTTTCGATAGCTTTCCGCGTCTTTTCTCTTTAATTTTTTCCCGTAGAGTGGTCAGTAATGTCAAATAGTAATCTCCTGTTATTCTTCCACCCTTATCCAAAAAATCAATCATGATTACTCCATGGCAGTCCCAAAAAACTGAAGCAAGAACTTTTCCAGCAGATTTTTGGACACGAAACTTCTTAGGTCTTGGAGAACCAGAGTGTCGCCATTCCATCGATTGTTGCTTTGTTTCAGGATCGTAGAAATGTACCCAAGTCTCATCCATAGTAACAATTCGGTTTAAGAAGTCTACATCGTTTTCAAATCGAGCACAGATCGAACGCGATGCTTCTACCCTTGCACGCTTTTGGTCAACATTCGAACATTAGGGACCATTTTACAGAAATTTTTCTCATGTCCAAATTGACGTGAACTATATGATGAACGCGTTCGTATGAAATCTTCAGTGCTTCAGATATCCGTTATAGCCCAATTCGACGGTCTGATTAAATCATGCCATGAACTGCATCGATATTTTCGGGGACTGACACAGAAACTGGCCTTCCCGATCGGTCATCATCTTCAATGGAAAATTTACCTCTTTTGAAGCTTGCAGTCCAATTTTTCACGGTCGTATACGAAGGACATTGATCACCAAGGTTATTAAGCATATCTTCGAAAATCTGCTTACCTCTTAACCCTTTTAAATACAGGTACTTGATGATGGCTTCGATTTTTACAATTTCGGTGGACATCTTTTTTTTAATTTATTGCGTAACTCTGGTTTACTTTTTTGACGTCGAACTCTACACTGACACTTCTAATAAGTTATTGTTCGTTGATATGGTATCGCAATATTTTGTTTAAGCATGGAACTGCACTAGGCTTACTAGATATTAATACATCCTTGTATGCATTAAGAATTTCTTAATAGGCGAACCGGCGCATTCGCCATATTGCAGTCATAAGTTTCCATCGTGTGCTCGAACCTATTTAAATTTACCGAGATTCAAACGCCTCAGCCAATGGCGGCTCGTCAGAGGAGTCAAGGGAGGATAGACATCCCCTAAGATCCTCTAGTTCCTCTCTCACTCGAAATATTTTTAAATGCATACACAATATTTTATATAAATTTCATAAGCAAGTCCTATTTGACCGAATTTGTGACGCACTTATCACCACGAGAATCAAAGAAAAAATTCAGGTAAGAGATAGGAAACAATATCACAGAGTAAACACTGAAGGAATGGTACTCATGGTTGATCAAACTTGAAGAGATGTATCCAATTCGCTTTATCGGATACGAAACTAACGGGTTTCGGCGTGGGGGAGAATATGAGGTGAACTGTGAGCGGGTGGCGAACTGAAGGCCGTTTTGAAATAACTGATGGCGCTGTATGACCGTTGCTAGACAAGTAGCAGAAGCGTTAAAACTTGTAGAGTCCAGATCATAGAGCTCTGGGTCTTTTTTTTTACCGACGATTTCGGTTCGCAGTATGAACTTTGTGGTATCAAACTTACGTTTATCAATAGTCCCATCTTTGACATGGGTCTTTTTCTCTTGGGATAAAACTGATGAGCCAGTGACACCAATTTGTCATCGTACCCGAAAACCAGTTCGTCCGCTGTCACTGTCACGAACGGTTTGAAGTTCCCCATGTTCAGCAGCAGCGATATTGTCTTCTGGACGAAGAAGCCTAAAGTGTTCGAATGCATGGCTAGGGTCTGAAAGAGAATAAGGAATCTCGAAATGAGCGAATCCTAGAATTGTTTTTTTCCGAATGCGTATAAGCACAAGAGTCAGTCATATCAAAAACGTCTCTAGGACATACAGCGTGTAACAGCCAAATGGAATAAATTCGATAACGAATAAATGAGGGCGTGTTGAGAAAAACGCTCGGACACGTCGATTTGTAATTTTAAATGCGCATATTTTTCTCGAAAATAATATTATATAAGTGTTCCATGTGACCGAGGCCAATACCAACTTTCTTATTTCAAATGCAACCCCCTGTATATTATTTAATTTTTGGATTCTTTAACTATTTCGGAAGTATTAAGTGTTTTCAGATTTATTGCAAATATCAACGTTTTAAATAAAAATTATTTTATTTCATAAATTCGGTACATTACACTTAAAACCTAATAAGTCATACTGATCATTTCTTAATTATTAAAAAAAAACAAAAAAAGAAATTAATGTCAATGTAGGAAATTTTTAAAATCCTCGCCGCGAACGTCTTGGCAACTTGCTAATCTGGTGTAGAATTGTCTTCTAACGTTACTCAACATTTCAGGCGTGACTAATGTAATCGCAAGCGTGATTCGGTTTTTGAGGTCGTTTCAGGTTTTCGTTTCGTATACAATACTTTTGACATATCCACACGAAGAGAAGTCTAATGGTGTCAGATCAGGAGATCGTGCTGGCCATTCTATCGATCCGCGCCTCCCTATCCACCGATTTGGAAAAATTTGGTTCAAGTACTACCGGACATTGATTTGGTAATGGGGCGGTGCTCCATCTTGCTGAAACCATATTATTTTGGCAGGAACTTGTGGATTTGCTGGATCAGGATATAAGTTTATCAAAGTTGGTACAACATTATTTTGGAGTAGTTCTAAATATTTTTCACCATTCAAGTTGCCGTCAATGAAAAAGGGACCTACGATATGATTTCCAACAATTCCTGCCCAAACATTAACATTTTCAGGATATTGCGTATGTTCTTCTCTCATCCAGTGAGGATTCTCATGAGACCAATAGCGGCAATTTTGACGATCAACATGACCGTGTAGTATAAATGTACTCTCATCAGAAAACAAAACATTTTCTGATTGGATCACATTGTTATCTAACATTGCCATCATTTGCTCACAAAAATGCGTTCTCCTATCGAAATCGTCTTCTATGAGCTCCTGAGTTGCCATCATTCTATAGGGATGCATCTTACTTTCCTTTAATATTCGAAATATTGACGTGTGGCTGACGGTGAACAGCGGGGCTACTTTTCGAACAGAATTGTGTGGGCTTTCTTGAAACTCAAGCATAAAATCCAATTTCGTATCATCGCTTACTGCTTTGGCAGCAATTTTTTTTATTTGTCTTACATGACCAAGCTCTCGAAACGGCTTTTCTGTTTTGCTAATTGTTCCTTGGGATATAGGCGGCAAATTTGGAAATTTTTCGTGAAATAAGCGAGAAACTTCCATTTGTGTCCGTGTGTAATCTCCATAACCAATCATTTGAAGAATGGTAATTTTGTGCATTTCTGTTAAATGAACCATTTTTCTAATATTAGGTATTACGTACAGTTATCGAAATTCAAAAGACAATAGCACACACACTGATCACTTATTGTCATGCAAACAGACAACGTGTTACTAAGGCTATGAGAATAAACAAATCTGTTTTTGTTTTTTTTAATTTCTTCTCAGTAATGGTTTTTGCTTACTTTCTTCATATCAAGAGGTAAATGGGAAATTAGTATTGAGTGTAATGTATCGAATTTGTGAAATAATAGCTATTTATGTAACAAGTACATAAATTAGGTCTTTATGGACGAGTCCAAAATTTGGGCAAGTCTATAAGCCTAATTATGTACGAGTTGCATACAAAGCTTTATGTTTGACTGCAATGCAGACATTTCATTTTCTGAAATGGCAATTAATATATTCGTCGCTTTATTTCAAGAAATACATTGAGTGTGCTTTTGCTTATCTTACCTTAGTAACCATCAGCGACCTTAGCAACCTCACTGAACAAAGTTGTTTACCTCCTTAATTCTATGACAAACGTCATAATAATCCCAAAAATGGATAGTTCGGAAGAGGAGAGCCTGAATAATATAACAAGTGGTGTGAAACAAAGAAAATTGCAAAATCGAGAGAAGACTGTGACAGTTGAGTCCAATAAAGTGGTGTCCAATAAAGTAGTCAATTATGGACGCTGAACGAATTCATGAATCAAGTGTTTATGAAGCAGTCGAACATAAAATAATTTCCATTCAAAATGTTAATTTTTGTAAAAAATCTGAAAACACTTAATATTTCCGAAAAAGTTGAAGATATAAGAAGGTATAGGACATTGTACATGAATTATGTCTAGAATTTTCTGAAGAATCCAAAAAATAAATAATATACAGGGGGTTGCATTTGAAATAAGAAAGTTGGTATTGGCCATGGTCGCATGGAACACCCTATATAATTTTATTTACTTGAAAAATATGCTCATTTAAAATTACAAATCGGCTTGTCCGAGCGTTTTTCCTAACACCCCCTCATTTATTCATCATCGAATTCATTCTATTTGGCTGTTACACTCTGTATAAGCATAATAAATGAGGAAAATGGACTGGCAGAGATCTAATTTCCGTGGCGCCACCACGGCAGGATAATGACAAACCGGTTTCTGGCTTGTTAACCTTTATCAGTGCTACATAACCCTTACTGCAGTAGCAACCAAGTAGGTGTGACACTGTACATTGAAACTGTACTCGAGTGTTCCTGCTAGGGCGTAATATAAGTTCTGCCGTTTCAGTTGGTGGCTATCGCAGTAAGGGTTATGTGGCACTGATGAAAGTTAACAAGCCAGAACCGGTTTGTCATTATTCTGCTGTCATTATGCTGCTGTTTTTGTCGAAGAATAAGCTCACCAATAGAGGAATGTTCGGCACTGTGATCTTCTGCTCCTTATTCACGGATAATTCAGGTACAAATTGTAATATTTTCTTATGCTGATAACTGACGGTCCCGTTGTCATGAAACCTGATGTTAACTTTCTCCATGTCCTCCCTGAAACAAAAAAAGGAATTGATTATCGTGAGATCCAAGGAAAAACGTTGAGGTCAGCTTCGATCGCTTTGAATATCCAGCTCGCTTCTGAAGAATTTATGATTAATTAGAATTTCAATTGTGATTTCGACATTCCCTGACCAGATTTCGTCAAGTATTCGGTAATATTATGAGGTATTTTAATTTTTGGTGATAATTTGGTCAGACCAAGCCAATGTTCCGTAGAAGGTCAAGCCAGGTTACGGCATTTGATTCAGGTTGAATCATTCGAATCGATTATCGGATTGGAGAGTGAGTTTGAGGCTGTTGAATTGAATAATATTAAATTATTGTCTTCATCTATGGGATATACAGATGTCAAGGATGATTTGAAGTACCTTTAGAGGAAACTGAAGACTCACTAAAGAGCTCACAGGATCGAAATACACTGCGCAAAAAAATTAACGCACATTATGGAAATCTCAAATATATTCTACAACTGAAGGTGTTCTCAATGATAATTATTTTTATCAGAATTATGCATGCATATGTTATCCACTTTCAACGGTTTTCTTCAATACAGATGTTTTCTCCCAGGAGGAATAAAAAAAGATGATATTATCAGATTTTGAATGTATTGGTTCCATTCTAAAATCAGTTGTTCTCGATCAATTCTAGTTATCAATAGTTTTCCTTTCGTTTGATTTTCTACACTCGATCGCTATGCAACGCGAAACACGCAATTTGACCCAAGAGGAATGTGCCCAAGCGGTAGTTTTGCGAGAAGAAGGGTGGACATACACAAGAATTGCAGAAAGGTTTGGAGTTTCCCATACAATTGTGTCCAGAATGTTGCAGCGATTCGAGAGACAGGTATGAATGTCCGAAGACCAGGACAGGGTAGACCACGGGTAACAACTGCCATTCAAGAACGTTACTTGAGAGTTTCTTCGTTGATACAACGGTTTGCAACCGCTCGCCTCCTTCAAAATCAGCTTGAGCAAACTCATGAGGTGCAAATTAGCACTCAGACAATAAGAAATCGCCTCAGAGAATATGATTTAAGGCCTCGTGTCGCGGCAAGAGGCCCAGCTCTTACCCCAGCCCATCGAAGGGCGCGTTTGGATTTTGCGAGAGAGCATATCCATTGGGAAGAGGCCGATTGGGAAAGAATTCTCTTCACAGATGAGTCTAGTTTCTGCCTCTACCATTGTGATCGACGTTCCCTTGTATACAGACGTCCACATGAAAGATATGCTCAGTACAATTTCCTGAATACTACTGGTTTCGGGGAAGGATCGATTATGGTATAGGGTGGAATATCTTTGACTGCTCGCACAGACCAAGTGGTCGTTGATAATGGAGCTATGAATGCTGATAAGTATATAAGGAACATTCTTGAAGAGCATGTAGTGCCATTTGCCCCATACATTGGTGAAAATTTCATTTTTATGAACGATAATGCCAGACCCCATCGTGCGCACCTCGTTCAGGAGTACCTTGAAGAGGTTGAAGTCTCTCGAATGGAATGGCCAGCAAGAAGTCCAGATCTCAATCCGATTAAGCAGGTTTGGGACAACCTCAATAGAAGGCTGAGAAGTTCAGAAAATCATCCAGCTACTCTTAATGACTTAGGAATCCAACTCGGAGAAATCTGGGGAGGATTAGATCAGAACATTTTAAAATCACTCATTTTGAGTATGAACCGTCGTTGCCGAGCTGTAATTAACGCAAGGGGTGGAAATACCAGGTATTAAATCACTTATCAGCATTTCAGTATTTTGAAAATTGTTCATTTCTCTTCTTTCACATAAGATTCGGTAAAATCCTGAATTTTTCTTCCATTTAATGTGTCTTGTTTCGTTCAAAACATTCCCGAGAGAATCATAAAAATTAAGTTATCAAGTCAATGTAGAGTTAACTTTCATTAAAATTGAGATTTTCAGAATGTTCGTTAATTTTTTGGCGCAGTGTATGTGTGCAAACATGTGGGTGTTTTTTAGAGTCATGGATAGGGATAACTGATTTGACAGAAAGTAGAAGCCATGTTGTTTTTACACTTCTGTTTACTTAGCAATGACAAATTATCATGGAAAGACTCACGCCGCAACTACGTTTACAAATTATTGAAATTTATTTTTCAAAATCAGTGTTCTATTCGCCAAACTTATAGAGCACTTCGTGAAATTCATGGTTTACATGCAGAGCAGCTTATTCGTCGAACTATCGATAGATTTCTTATAATATTTTCTTTACTCGATGCAACAACAAGACAAAGAACTCTACGTACAGAAGAAAATATCGTTGCTGTGAGTTATAGTGTTGAAAAAGATCCAGATTTGTCTATTCGTCGACGTTCACAACGAGTTGGACTCTGTGCATCAACCACATGGAAAATTTTGCGTAAAGATCTTGGTCTACACCCATACAAGATCTTACTTGTTCAAGAACTAAAGCCTCTTGACCATATTAAGCGGCGTTTGTTTTTTGATTCGGCCCTAGAACAGCTTTTAGTTGATCCACTTTTTTATCGAAAAATGGTGTTTACTGATCAAGCTCATTTCTGGTTGACCGGCTACGTAAACAAAAAACTTGTCGTGTATGGAGTAAAAACAATCCTCAAGAAGTTCTGGTTCCATTGCATCCTGAAAAATGCACTGTATGGTGTGCTTCGCACGCTGGATGTATCATCGGTCCTTATTTCTTTGAAAACGAGGCTGTAGCTAATGTTATTTGTTTCAAAATTTGAATGGTATCGGCCCAGAAGTGTTTTGGTTCCAACAAGATGGTACTACACCTCATGCTACAAGCGTAACAATGGATTTATTGAAAAAAGATTTGGCGATAACATTATTTAGAGAAATGGTCCAATTAATTGGCATATGGTCATGCTACATAACTCCAGTGGACTCGAAGCTTTTGGATCAAGAATTAGAGGCGAGACCTGGTAAAAATCCATCACAAACTCGCAAAAACAATTGGAGTCACTCAACTAGCCATTTTTTATCCTAAAAGCTATGAGAATGATCCGAAAAGTAGGAAATTGGATGCCGTATGCACTGAAACCAAGAGCTGTTTTTTCACATGCGAGCAACAAAAAAGAAAGGGGTTTGAGCATCTCATTGTGACTGGCGATCAAAAGTGCCATTTCGATAATCTACAAAGTGGGCAACACATGGATACCCCGGCCAAGCTTTATCGTCAACTGTCAAGCCGAATTCAAATTTCAAAGCGAGATGATCATGCTGAGTTTTTGGTGGGACCAGCTAGGTGTGGTGTGTTATGTAAAATTGCATTCATATAAGTTTGGACCTAGTGTTGAAAAAAATTTGTTCTTCGGCATTTCATTATTTTCCTCAAGGATTTAGTTTTGCCCCATAAACCATTTGGTTTTTGAATTTTGGTTTTTTTTTAATACGCACCCATATCAGTCAATATCGAGATCAGTTTCGCATATAATATCGATAATTATTGTTTACCACGAACAAAACATAATAAAAAAAAATTTGCACATTCATATTTCCTGCGGAATATAATGATTTGAATATATTAATGCTGGAGGTTAATCTGAAACTAGATTAAAAGTAAGTTTTTTTTGGCAAATTACTGCTTGTTTAGATTGGTGAAGATTTGTAAACGATTTCACAATTGATGGGTAGTCCGATTAGACGATAACGATCCTTGACCAATTTCGAATATTAACAATAATAAATTAACGCACTGAATTTTTATTTCAAAACATACACATATCTTTAAGCTTTGCCCCCCCCCCTAGGTTTCCTAAGGAATAAACAATCTATGTTGTGGAAATGAGATGAATATTTTCTTCTATTTCAACTGCAATATATTTGATAAAAAATCTTTGTTTCTTACTCTGATACAGGGTGAGACAAAATAGAAAAAATAAAAAACCAAAAAAATTATCGATTATTTGATATAATATAATATTTGATAAATTATAGTTATTCCACCACTGAATCCAAATTAAATAGTCCGTATCACCACCTTTTTTCTTCAATCAACTGTCCAATATTCTAGGCATCCCACGAATCAAGTCATTAATTAAATTTTCAGGCATATCGTTCTTTTCTTTCTGGTTCGCTAAACTCAATTCCTAAAAAGTTAAAGGTGGGTTTTGGCGATTGAATATGGCTCTCCCTAAGTAATCCCTTACGTGCCCAATTGGATGCATGTCTGTTGAGTTTGCTAGCCAGTTCATTTACTGGATATTGTTCTCTCGAAGAATGTCTTACTCTTAGAGATCTTCTTGCCTTTAAATTGTAGGAATGCAATCGTCTCCTTATAGTACTGGTTGATATTAGCCGTCTATAGGTCCTCAAAAAATGACTTCGAATGGGGGGGGGGACAAGACTTTTGACGAAATAGACATCGGAATTCACAAAAGGAAAATTTCAGACATTGTCAATTTAAGATCGCCAATCACAGCGAGTAGGAAAACTCATCCGATAGAGACGCCATAGTGTATTTTATGGAATATTCCTTTAAATGAATTCCCTTATGAATGAAATGTACAATGGCGCACTCTGTCCGAGATTCGCTGAACTATGAAATTAGTGAAAATGTAGGTAAAGCAGGAACTATTTCTCGCTTTATATTTGAATTTGGCCATTCTCTGCCAATTCCGTATTTTAAGTTGATTTTCTGAACTAAATTATCTATAGATTCACTTTTAATCGGAAGTTGAACTATTTTCAGGAGTCTTTCGTTTGAAATAAAACAGAAAAATGAGTTGGCTTATTTTCTTCTATTTTTGAATGAAAAAAAATGAACTTTCGAGAAGAAATCGATCTTAATTATTTCATTAAAAACTCCAATCCTTCCTGAGTTTACCCACAAAATTTTAGTCCCCAAAGTGAAACCATTTTCAAATGCAACTTGAAATAAAACATACTGCATTGAACTCCCACCTTCAGACAATTTTTATTAGAGATTTTAGCTCATTTTTGGTAAGTTATTTTGATCAATGTTGCATAATCATAATTCAAATTGAATATATGTATATATGTATACTCTGTATGAATATATTCATACAGAGTTCAATTTACTTAACTGTAATCACTTGATAAATTCAATCTTTCTGCTTTATTGATTCTACTCCGAGAATCCAATAATTCAAAGCCATTAAAGTTTGCAAAGAACGAATCAGTAGTAGAAGATTAACTTCTAACTACCAGATCCAGAAGTTTATGTTTCTTGTCGTACCCTTCAGAATCTCTCCATAAAATATTTTATGGTTGGTTATAATGAAAAATGAAAGTCTTCAAGATTTAATGGAGTTCTTGTTGTTAATGAGACAAGCGATGGAGTATTGATTTTAAGGATTACATTACTCTAACTGTTGTCTGAAGTTTGAATGAGACGAATTCGTATAGTTGAGTTGGTATTCTCAAATACAGGGTGTTCCAATTTCGATTGATCATTCTGATATTCCGGGTAACGAGATAGGTCGACATTTCCTGTTCAGTAGATCTTTCTGCTTCTTTTTTTGAACACTTTAACTTCTTCAGATAGTTGGGAATTCCTTCCAGAGAGGAGGAATTCAAGGCTATCCGTGATTATATCTTCTGGTAACGAAAACAAAATGCGAATTTTTTGGTCGAATGATGTACTGAATTAATAAACATATACCATAAGTCACGGTTTTCAACTGAAGTAATTGCACATTCGAAATTCCCAGGGTCTACTCTGCTAACGGATGAGATGTTGTTGATCCGACACATGATTCGGATCTCTGAAAAGGTTTATACATCTTGTTTATGTTGAGGAGGAAGGTTAGATTGTGCAGATATATCGAAGGATATTCTATGTATCCAGTTACTCGAAATACAGTAAATCCTTTTAAAAAATATTATACTTCATATACGAATACCCTCAAAACGTCAAGTCGATCTGCCAAATAGTTCAAGACAAGAGATGACATTAGAAGCCCCCCCCAAAGAATCGACCAGAGCTACACCAATTCCAGTTATAATTCAGGAATTGCCAAGTCAAATTCAGAAAACATCACTCGTATTTTATCTCAGAAAACATCGATATGATTGTATTTCAGAAAACATCGAATATGATTCAGATCAGATAATTCAATTTCAGAAATTTTGATTTCAAATTCAATTTATGTAGTCTTATTCATTCCTGGTCAATTGTTCTTCAAAAATATCATTTTAATTCAGAATGAACTTTATTCTCCTGTGAAACACTCTGAATTACAAAAATGATTATTTCAGAAACAGAGTGCGACCAATCTAAATTACAATTGGCGGTTTCTGGAATACATTTTTCAGTTACAATTCATATGATTTAATCTGAATTACAATTGACGGTTTTTGAATTCCTCTTTCTGAATTACAAATGACGGTTTCTGAATCCTTCTTTCTGAATTACAAGTGACGGTTTCTGGAATAATTTTTCAGTAACAATTGATGATATCTGATATACATGTGACTCATCTAAATTACAAATGACTGATGATTTCTTCTTTTTGAATTACAACTGAAGGTTTCTGAAATACATTTATGTATTACAATTGATGATTACTGATATGAATGTAACTGATCTGAATAACAATTGACGGTTTCTGAATCCTTTATGAATTACAAGTGATGGTTCCAGAAATTTATATGATTTAATCTGAATTAGGTACAATTGACGCTTTTTGAATTCCTCTTTCTGATTTACAAATGACGGTTTCTGAATCCTTCTTTCTGAATTACAAATGAAGGTTTCTGGAATATATTTTTCAATTACAGTGGATGATTTCTGATATAAATGTGTCTAGTCAGAATTACAATTGACGGTTTCTGAATCCCTCTTTCTGAATTACAAGTGACGGTTTCTGAATCCTTTCTGAATTACAAATGACGGTTTCTGAATCCTTCTTTTTGAATTGAAAATGAAGTTTTCTGGAATACATTTTTTAACTATGTACAATGAATGATATAAATGTGACTAATCAGAATTACAATTGACGGTTTCTGAATCCCTCTTTCTGAATTATAAGTGACGGTTTCTGAATCCTTTTTGAATTACAAATTACCGTTTCTGAATACATCTTCATGAATTGCGAATGAAGGTTTCTGAAATACATTTTTTAATTAAATTGGATGATTTCTGATATAAATGTGTCTAATTTTAATTAAAATTGATGGTTTCTGAATTCCTCTTTCTGATTTACAAATGACGGTTTCTGAATTACAAATGACGGTTTCTGAATCCTTTCACAAAGGATAATTTTGGAATACATTTGATTCAATCTTAATTACAATTCATGATTTCTGAAATAAATGTGACGCATATAAATTACAATCCAAGGTTTCTGATAAACGTGATTGAACTGAATTTCAAATTATCATTTTTGTAATTGAACATACATCTATTGTGAGTTGAATAAAAGCTTTCAAATAACTGAAAATCTGAAACCATTTTGGTCCATAATTTCTTCAGAATATATAGAACATTGATCAGTGTTCATTGCCAGCCTTCAAATCTTCGCACTAACAATTTACTACAAAGTAACCAAACAATCATTCAGGTCTACCAAACACAATTAATCATTTACTGCTACTCGCATGATAGCAATTGCGATCAACAATAATTGCTACCGTTGACAGAATATTTCATTCTTGAAGAAAAAAAGACTGAGTACGATATCACTTTCAATGATGATCTTATTTTCACTCATAAACAACATGCGTGCGATACTTAAAGATAGAACAACAATATTTTTTTCTACAAGAGAATGGAGGTTATAATTTATGTATTTATCACATGTTGGATGAACGCAAAGTCGAAGTTAACGTCATGAAGTACTTTTTTTTAAATTGATCCTTTGAATATCAATGTTCTCATTAATTTTGTATATCAAGATGAACCAAGCAGTTTAGATGTTTTTTGTCGTATTGAAATATGTCGATTAGAAGATTTGAATTATTCATACTGGAATGTACTCCTTCCAATAAAGATACCTCAGTTGGAACTCAAGTCTTGATCAGTATCAAACAATTTCAACTAATTTTTTCGATGAAAACTTGAATGGTTTTTGGCTGTATACTTTTCTTCAGCATGAGCAACTATAAGGAGTATAAATAAGTTCGTTGAAGCTTTATTGCTGAAAAACTCCCATACATTCAATGTTCAACGTATTGTCCTTCGCTAGCCTTCACTTTTTCCCATTTTCTGGCAATTAACGGATCCTATCGCGAAAAAACGCCTTCTCTTTGGCCGCAATGTCTGGGCTGTACGGCGGGTGGAGTAGGAGTTTCTAAGGACATTTTAACGGGAGACGCAGCATGGGTCCGATAGTATCTCAAAAGATTATCTGACACCCCTTCCCTAAAAGGCCAATTCACCACATTATGCAGTGAATACGTAAATGTAGTCTTTTCGTCATTTAAATTGCACCGAACACCAAATTATGGGAATTCCTATCTCTCCTATACCTGATCCGAATAGATCAGTCGTGGAATTTCTATGTCAAGGTCAACTACTATCAGCAGCACGAACAGAGTTTGTATCCACATTAATTCATTCAATAAATTACTGGGAATATGAATGAATGCCATTATAATATTTTCGAATTCGAGATAGTAAAAGTGGAAGAGGCCGAGTGGTTCAGTGACCTTCAAGGCTGAGAGCATTATTAATCTGCCATTTGGAGACTGATGTTGTCTTCAAGCTTTTGACAAGCTTTGGTTGTTGACAGCTGACATTCTTCCTTGAATGAACATACACTCCGCAAAAAAATTAACGCACATTATGGAAATCTCAAATTTATTCTACAACTGAAGTGTTCTCAATGATAATTATTTTTATCAGAATTATGCATGCATATGTTATCCACTTTTCAACGTTTTTCTTCAATACAGATGTTTTCTCCCAGCAGGAATAAAAAAAGATGATATTATCAGATTTTGAATGTATTGGCTCCATTCTTAAATCAGTTGTTCTCGATCAATTCTAGTGATCAATAGTTTTTCTTTCGTTTGATTTTCTACACTCGATCGCTATGCAACGCGAAACACGCAATTTGACCCTAGAGGAATGTGGCCAAGCGGTAGTTTTGCGAGAAGAAGGGTGGCCATACACAAGAATTGCAGAAAGGTTTGGAGTTTCCCATACAAGTGTGTCCAGAATGTTGCAGCGATTCAGGGAGACAGGTAGAGAGTTTCTTCGTTGAGACAACGGTTTGCAACCGCTCGCCTCCTTCAAAATCAGCTTGAGCAAACTCATGAGGTGCAAATTAGGACTCAGACAATAAGAAATCGCCTCAGAGAATATGATTTAAGGCCTCGTGTCGCGGCAAGAGGCCCAGCTCTTACCCCAGCCCATCGAAGGGCGCGTTTGTATTTTGCGAGAGAGCATATCCATTGGGAAGAGGCCGATTAGGAAAGAGTTCTCTTCACAGATGAGTCTAGATTCTGCCTCTACCATGGTGATCGACGTTCCCTTGTATACAGACGTCCACATGAAAGATATGCTCAGTGCAATTTCCTGAATACTACTGGTTTCGGGGGAGGATCGATTATGGGATGGAATATCTTTGACTGCTCGCACAGACCTAGTGGTAGTTGATAATGGAGCTATGAATGCTGATAAGTATATAAGGAACGTTCTTGAAGAGCATGTAGTGCCATTTGCCCCATACATTGGTGAAAATTTCATTTTTATGGACGATAATGCCAGACCCCATCGTGCGCGCATCGTTCAGGAGTACCTTGAAGAGGTTGAAGTCTCTCGAATGGAATGGCCAGCAAGAAGTCCAGATCTCAATCCGATTGAGCAGGTTTGGGACAACCTCAATAGAAGGCTGAGAAGTTCAGAAAATCATCCAGCTACTCTTAATGACTTAGGAATCCAACTCGGAGAAATCTGGGAAGGATTAGATCAGAATATTTTAAGATCACTCATTTTGAGTATGAACCGTCGTTGCCGAGCTGTAATTAACGCAAGGGGTGGAAATACCAAGTATTAAATCACTTATCAGCATTTCAGTATTTTGAAAATTGTTCATTTCTCTTCTTTCACATAAGATTCGGTGAAATCCTGAATTTTTCTTCCATTTAATGTGTCTTGTTTCGTTCAAAACCTTCCCGAGAGAACATAAAAAATAAGTTATAAAGTAAATGTAGAGTTAACTTTCATTAAAATTAAGATTTTCAGAATGTGCGTTGATTTTTTTGCGCAGTGTATGATTTTGGAACAATTATACCTACATAGAAAAATTTATTTTTCGTTATTCGCTTCTAACTTTCCCTTTAATTCTGTTTATTTATGCTCCTAATTTTAATTCACATAATTTCAACATCCGTCAGTTTAACTTACTGCTAATCATTCAATTTCACTTGATCATTCTGTTCAAATTGCATCGAATTATACATGTAGATATGCATGGTTGAGTTTAATGGTCTTATTTGACACCAGGAGAGGTATATGACGCTTTGTCTGTTATAAATCTTGTCGTGATCTAAGATTCTAAGACATGCACGAAGTATTTACTATTTTTCTGACCTATTTACTTGGACTAATTATGTTGCATTGTTGTTCTATTCGATTTGTCTTTATGCTACCTTGATCGATGTTCACATTCTACACTTCTTTATGGAGTATACTGGAATTTGAGTATTCTTGTTTGTTAAAACCTTTCAGAACTGCCACCATATTGATATTTTGTTCTTATACTCGCTGATAAAGAAACTGCAACACCTAAAAGGAGCTGTTCAAATTTTAATTTTTTTAGTGTTTCACAAAAAAAAAATAAAATATACACCGCTCCTTCTAGGTGTTGCAGTTTCTTTTTCAGTTAGTATAGTTGGCATCACTTCAGAGGGTTTGCCAGTTGCTGGGTTGGAGCTTGCTGAGATTCTGCAAGTATCCCGCAAGTCGCTTTTCCTAACATGAAGATCCAGGGAAAGCAGGACTAACTGTGACCTCTAAAGCTGCTGTGGGAGTCGTATTGCCAGCTACATAAGCAAGCCGTTGAATTGTCTGCAGACGATTGCGTCTGGTGACCTATTCTGATTTTTTCCAACACCCTAAAGACGCATAAGCGACAATAGGGCTTACTATAGCCATGTTGGCCCAGAGTACCATGCCTGGACTCAGCCCACAAGTCTTTCCAAAGATTCTTTTGCATGTCCACATGGCCACTGTGGCCTTGGAATGAATTTTGTCGACGTATTATTTCCAGTTGATGAAGGCCCTCTAAGATTGGGATTCCTTCTTCAAGTCAATGAAATGAGGTTGTTTTACAAGGGATTGGTTGCATAGGTCACTTATCGTGCCTTCATGCTTGTCCCTGGTTGTTATCACTAGATCATCAGCATAAACTGAGTGTTAAAGCCATCCGCTGTTAGCCTTTCCAGGATGACCAAACTCCAGAGAAGAGGTGGAAGATAAATGAGTGTTTTGAATGGCACCCCAATCTTTTTGCACCAGCACTGATAGACCCCTTTTTGCTGAAGATGATTTGGTTGTTTCTAACAACCTTTTTTTCATATTATGAATGGATTGGTTAAATTCCGAAAGGGCACAATAGGCCAAATAGTCTCATAAAATATTCTTACTTAATTAACTTTGGCTACTAAATGTTCTGATTAATTTGGTACCGAAACTTTCGGAGCATTCGTTGAAGCTGAAAACCTTCAAAAATCCACATGCATTTCGTGAAACCGCACCGCGAACGAACACATAATACTTCATCCTTTGTTTTCATAATATCTGGTTCTGGTTATGCAAGTTTCTCGAAATATTCTTATATCGGTTAACGGGAATTCCTAAACAAGAGTCTACGACCGAAAACAAGGTACAACGAGGTGAAAGTGGTTACATCACGATCAAGTTCTTGAATAGTGCGGCTCGGCACTGCCAAGATCGGAAATTGCGTAGCAATTACGACATTGCGTTGACCCTTTTCCTCGGATCGATCTTTCGTATTCGCATCTCTGGGTTAGTGACGCATCCTGATTAATCCAGACTCGGCGTCGGCAGAACTTTTTTCGTTTCGCCCCACTGATATTCGAAGGAGACGTTTTTCGACAGTTTCAATCGATAAATTCACCTTGCTTCAACTTCTTTAAATTTTTTGATTCACATTCTGAGCTTTGTCTTGATTAATTTGTTTATTTTTTCACTTAAGATATTCCCCTTATATGATTATGTAATGTTGAAATTCAGATTGGGAAAGGATGCACAAATTACAATTACGAAATATAACTAATAATTACAATCACCATTGGATTGAAACTTGAAGCATATTGCACAAAAAATTTGGAATTATCGGACCACTAGAAAGAACTATAACCTATCGCCTCAATTCGGTCATCAGATCAACACAAAGAAGATTAGCCAACATCTCTTGGAGTATTATCGACAAAATGTCATCAGATGAAGAAATATTATAATTACGATAAATTGTTATTAAAGCATATGCTGCAGCCGATGGTGCAGAAATGTTAGTCATAGTTACGTCCACGATAATATTCAATTAGCACAGCATAATGAATGCCTAAAAATTCTGATTTATACAATGGAAGTCCTCATTATGTAATTTCATAATCTGTGCGCTTATATTGATAGGTAAGGCTGCGACTGTCTGGAATATTACTTTGGTCAAACTGGTCAATACCAAGTAGCTGATTGGGAAAAAATTAAAGACTTTGATATCGAGGTTAGCTCAACAAAGATTTCAAAGCTTTGATCATGCACAAGATAACTATGCATTATTAAATTATCTTTCCTATAATGCCTGACAAAAGGAAAATAGATAATTTTCATCCTTTTCTTAACCATATCTTTTCCTGTTATTCTTTTTTTCAAATATTCAAGTTCAGAAGAAGACAATCACTTTCGCTGTCAATATTTTTCGTCTCATATAAAACTATAAGTTATTCAATATCGAAGATTGAACAACCGAAGATATTGAACACTTACTACATTAGTATTTCTTTCTTTATCACTTATTATCTTGTCAATTAATGATTTACTTTCCGATGACCCCACTGATTTGTTTCTTCATAGAATACCTTCTTTTATATGTCAAGGTCACATTTTTTTAGCCAGTGTACATGAATATATTCTTTTTTTCAGTTTGGATAGATGTAGGCGATATGTGAGGATGTGTGGGGTATTTTCAATTCACACCGGAACTACTGATATTATCGGGTGATAATAAATCAAAGTCAAAAAATTGTGGAATAAAATATTCAATAATGAATGAAATTTCAAGGTAATTATGGATGTAGTACACTCATATTGAATCGTATCAAATTTTTCAACCTTGGATCAATGAACATGAACTTTTAACTTGTCTCAAATAGCTCATCTATTCTTGAGTTACTATCATTATTATTTAGTCGACAATTTTCTGCGATTTAGGTTTATCAAGTTTTTTTCACTTGAAACTGACGCAGGTTGGTACTCGTGAAATGTAATAATTCACAGAGACGTTGACTTTGTAAATGGAGTTAGTTGTTTTATGGTTTAACTGTGACACAGGTTTCGTAGTACTACTACATTTTCATACTGGAGTATTTCAATTTGTGCAAAAAGGTATTTACGTGTCTTCTGTAGGCTTATTTCTTGAGAATTTCGAAAAGTGGGGAATTCCATAGTTCCATCTGTTCGTTCAGAAGTTTTTCTGTCGGGTTATTCGAGTACTTTTATTTTTTTTTCGAATGAACTATTCTGTCCATTATTAACACTCGATTCTTGATTTACGAAATGAACTGCTCCACATGAGTTAGGGATGTTGACTTAAATTACAAAAAAATATAGTTAAAATATGATTTTTGTGATGAAAATTCATATTAATATGATTTCAAATTGCAAATAAATTTATAGCCTGTAGGTCTGCAATGTTTACAGGGTGGTTAAGAAAAATCTAGTTAAATAACGAAATTTTATTCCCAGAGAATTCAAGCATTTTGAGACTATCAATACAATGTATGGCCTCCACGGGTATCAATAACTGCTTGACATCTTCTTTGCATACTACACACGAGGTTGTTGAACATTTCTTGAGGAATTTGGTTCCATAAACGGGGCAGAAGCTCTCTAAGATCATTTAAGTATTCTGGGGTAGGTTGATGATTATCTAATCATTTTTGGAGCATATCCCATGCATGTTTTGTGCAATTCAAATCTGGTGAGTGTGGAGGTATTGGTAAATGTGGAATACCAAGCTCCTCGCGCGCATTCTCAACTATGGCTACACGGTGCGGTCTAGCGTTATCGTCTAGAAATTGAGAAGTTTCACCAATAGCAGCGTGAAAATTTGGCACAACATTGTCAATGACATGCTCCCTATAGTGTAAGGCGGTCATATTCCCAGGACAAATGTGTAGATCTGTGTGCCCGTTGAAACATATCCCGGTCCATACCATAACACTACCCCCTCGGAATGGATGGACTTCTTGGACATAGCGACGATTACGGGGTATGCGTGGGATTGTCCATACCCTTATTCTTCGAGAATCTGAAAATCGTCCATATCTGGATTCATCAGTCAAAAGAACACTACGCCATTGATCGTTCCAATTGATATGTTGCCTTGCCCATTCCAGTCTTTGACGCTTATGGTCACGTGTTAATGGAACTCCTCTTAATGGACGTCTAGAACCTAGATTCACCTCTCTCAAACGTCGTTTGGTTTCGATGGAAACTTGGACCCCATCTGCATTTTGAAGAGTATTCCGTAGCAATCTACACGTAGATGTAGGGTTTCTTCTCGCCGAACCGGTGATGAAACGATCCTGAGCAGGTGTTGTTTTTCGTCACCCACCTAGCCTTGGTCTGTCCAACACGGAACCTGTCTCCCTGAACCTATTCCAAAGTCGAGATATCACACTTTGGCTGACTTGGAGCATTTCTGCTACAACAACCTGAGTTAGGCCACCCTGTAGCATTCCTATAGCCCTATTAGTCTCAGCGTTTGTTAATTTACGTCTTGGCATTCTCAGAAAACTCGTTTCAAATCGAAGCCGTTGATAAACTGACTTCATTCATGAAGCCTATGCAAAGAACCAAACTTCAGAAAAAAGGCGACCAGATTGACGAAATGTCTCATACTGATTTTTATTGGATTGTTTTTGAGTTTTGAATGATTTCACAGCGATTTTCTCGAGGATTACATATTTTTGAAAACGATTGAATACGATATCCCTAACTCTTGTGGTGCAGTATATTTCCAGTATTAACAAAGAAAAAAGTTTCTTCAACATTCGCCAGTTCTTTGGAATTATTGAACATTTTCAAAATATACACGGTGAAATGTGTCTTCATCTAACCTTAACACAGACAAGTATACAAAAAATGTTTGTGATGAATTCATAAAAACCTGTTTTTTCCAAGCAACTTGGTATTTTTTCAAGACTCAAATCGTTTGATTTGGACAAGAAATGATGAGTGGGAATTTCATCAAATCGTCATCATCAGTCAGTGATGAAGTGTTTACAAACAATTGCTCGTACAAATTTTACCTTGGCAAAGAACCTGAAGAGTAGACTCATTGTAGTCAATTCGAAACAATGAAGTTGTGCTCGGACTTCCTAATTCGTGAGAGTTAATTGAAATGCAAAGGAGGAAATAGTTTCGATAACTGCTCTTCGTGAGAACGATTCAAACGGTTTCAATGTCAGGGTCAAAAAGTAGATTGATCCTCAGATAATCGGATTCCCTATTGTGTTCCTGGTTCAGATCTTGAGAAGAAAATAGTATATTGTTTAATTAGTTGGAAAAGCATAATATTCGCAAACGACTGTGATAATTACCAGACGAGGAGCGTAGCGACGAGTCTGATGGTAACACAGGAGTTTGGGAATATGCTTTTCCCACGAATTATACATACTATTTTTCTTCGATCGTCGATTTACATTTAAAAAATTAATTGAAAAATATTTTATTCAAGATGTAATTAATTAAGTTTAAATAGGTTATTATTTCGAGAAATGGTTCAATCAATCTGCCTCCAAGATAATGCGACATAACTCCAATGGAAAATAGCATTACATTAAAAGTGACACTTTTAATGTCAGCCAACAATGTTAAAATTGATTGTTTACGTGGAAGAGGTCAAAAATATTTTTAACATTAGTTTATAAAATATTTTTAGCACTCCATTTTCTTATGATGAAATCAGATGAAAAAAAATCAGCAATTGCAAATTTTTATCATCAATATTTAACAATCATCACTTATGAACATTAATAATAATCGTAAAACTAGAACAATTACTAACATTAATGCCCTGTGACGTTAGGGAGCTTCGCAACACATTATTAGAATCCTCAGTACTTGTAGAAACCGGAAGTACAATATTGGATGATGATGATCCAAAATCTGTTGAGGTTGGGAGAATGGTTGCAACCTTAACCATCAAGTATTTCTCATCTGGTGCCTCAGTTATAAACCTTTCAACTTGTTCACGAGTGAGAATTTTCGATTTTTTGGGACGACATCCTTCACTTTTCCGTTTTAAATATGCTATTACCTTAAAATATTCACTAACATCCACACCATTTTTAATAAGAATAAGGAGGATAATGTCCCTAAGTTGGAACAAACTAAAATACATATCAGAATTGGACTAGTAGAGATCTAGTTTCCGAAGCACACCACCAGGTGGCACCACCAAAGGAAGACAATGCATTACCGGTTTCTGGCTTGTTGGCCGTCATCAGATGCATGTAGCCTTATCCTGAGATGAATGCCAACTGAAACGGCAGAACTTATATTACTCCCTAGCAGGAACTATTGTGTACAGTTTTGTACAGTAGCGTAGACATTTGCCCCCTAGGTAGAACTACTGTACGAAACTGTACTCAATAGTTCTTGCTAGGGAGTAATATAAGTTCTGCCGTTTCAGTTGGCATTCATCTCAGGATAAGGCTACATGCATCTGATGACGGCCAACAAGCCAGAAACCGGTAATGCATTGTCTTCCTGTGGTGGTGCCACCTGGTGGTGTGCTTCGGAAACTAGATCTCTACTAGTCCAATTCTGATATTTTTAATAAGGGCGCTTGACTTTATCATTGAAAATTTGCTCCACAAAGTTGATGAACTCCATATTTTTGATTTTTCTTTTAAGTATGCCAGGAAAACAGGTTCACTGAAGTTCCCTTCTACATTTTTCAATTTACACCAGGCCAGGAAATTGTTATATGCAATATCGTACTGCTAAACAGATTTTTTAGGTGGGAGTTCCTGATTTGCTCTTCTTGCAGACTCTTCAATATCCACAGGATCAACCAAATCGTCACTTTTATTAATAGTTGGACTCTCGACAAACATATTAAGCAGTTTAAAACCCTAGACGAAAATTGGACAGGAACGAAAGTCAAATGACAGCGTCTTTTCTCATTTATTAGTAATCATAACGTTGGCAACGTTTGCCATTCACAACAACCTTTTGATTATTCGAATATTAAAATGCATTTTGAAGTTTATTGTCATTGCAAATTCGCCCATTTCATTATCGAAATAGGGCAGTTGTACAAAAAACATTATATGATATTTGTGTTAAAAGTGATTTTATTTTGTTCGTGAAATTGTTCGATTAGCTCCGCTCATTTCACAAATTTTTTCACTCACAAAATAAAATGTCACTTTTAACACTCATACCATAAATAACTATTTATTTCAATTTAAAGTTCTTTTACTCTAAAAAAAACAGCTGATATTGTCAGGTAATTGTTTTCATTTTATTGATGAGTTACCAGTGACCTAATTGAGAGCGTTACGCCCTAGGTCTCATTTGGCGCCTCATGAATAGATTTCAGAACATCTTCTTTAGCCAGAACCCAGGACCTTTTGGTTGATATCCTTTCGATCCTTGCTTCAAATATTCGTCGTAATAAGCGATGTTCATATTCTTCTATACCAGCAAAGTCGCCTTTATCAAAAAAAATTTCGAAAGATCGGTAAAGTATCCGAGCAGCACAGTTTCATAAATCTCAGACATCAACTTTACAAAATGTTGAAATTCTGCGTCATAGGAGTTTCGTAACTTCTTCGAGAATAAGTTTCCTACTACCTTCAGAGTTTCAATAGGAACAGCAGCTAGACCCATAGAAAATTAATGTAGGTACTAAATGAATTATGATGGATTTAAGTTCGAAATGTGTTTACATAAGAGTTTGTGTGCACCTTTGGCATAAGGAAATTTAATCAATTGCTACATTTTTGCAGTTTAATGGTGTTAGATTCATTTGAATAAAAAATAATACCCCTTCTTGATCTTGAAATCATCATGTTACCTACTGATCCACAACAGTTAGGGATATCGTATTCAATCGTTTTCAAAAGTATGTAATCTTCGAGAAAATCGCTGTAAAATCATTTAAAACCCAATAACAACTTTAATCGATCCAATAAAAATCAATATGAGAGATTTCGTCAATCTGGTCGCCTTTTTTCTGAAGTTTGGTTCATTGCATATGCATCATGAATGTTCTTATTTTGAAATGAAGTCAGTTTATGAACAGCTTCGATTTGAAACGAGTTTTCTGAAAATGCCAAGACGTTAATTAACAAACGCTGAGGCTAATAGGGCTATCGGAATGCTACAGGGTGGCCTAACTCAGGTTGTTGTAGCGGAAAGTCTTCAAGTCAGCCAAAGTGTGATATCTCGACTTCGGAATAGGTTCAGGGCGACAGGTTCCGTGTTGGAAAGACCAAGGCTTGGTGGGCAACGAAAAACAGCACCTGCTCAGGATCGTTTAATCACCGTTTCGGCGAGAAGAAACCCTACATCTACATGTAGAATGCTACGGAATACTCTTCAAAAAGCAGATGGGGTCCAAGTTTCCATCAAAACTATCAGACGACGTTTGAGATAGAAGAATCTAGGTTCTAGACGTCCATTAAGAGGAGTTCCATTAACACGTGACCATAAGCGTCAAAGACTGGATTGGGCAAGGCAACATATCAATGGCGTAGGGTCCTTTTCACTGATGAATCCAGATATGGACGATTTTCAGATTCTCGAAGAATGAGGGTATGGACAATCCAACGCATACCTTGTAATCGTCGCTATATCCAAGAAGTCCAACCATTCTGAGGGGGTGGTGTTATGGTATGGGCCGGGATATGTTTCAACGGGCGCACAGATCTACACATACGTCCTGGGAATATGACCGCCTTACACTATAGGGAGCATGTCATTGACAATGTTGTGCCAAATTTTCACGCTGCTATTGGTGAAACTTTTCAATTTCTAGACGATAACGCTAGACCGCACCGTGCAGCCATAGTTGAGAATGCGCGCGAGGAGCTTGGTATTCCACATTTACCAATACCTCCGCACTCACCAGATTTGAATTGCATAGAACATGCATGGGATATGCTCCAAAGAAGATAAGATAATCATCAACCTACCCCAGAATCCTTAAATGATCTGAGAGAGCTTTTGCCCCGTTTATGGAACCAAATTCCTCAAGAAATGTTCAACAACCTCGTGTGTAGTATGCAAAGAAGATGTCAAGCTGTTATTGATGCCCGTGGAGGCCATACATTGTATTGATAGTCTTTAAATGCTTGAATTCTCTGGGAATAAAATTTCGTTATTTTACTCGATTTTTCTTAAGCACCCTGTATACGCTGCAGACCTACAGGCTAAAATTAATTTGCAACTTGATATAATTATATCAATATGAATTCTCATCACAAAATCTTATTTTAACTATATTTTTTTGCAATTTAAGTCAATATCCCTAACTCATGTGTAGCAGTTTATTTGCCGTTCTATTCGTTCTTTATGTTTGCAATTTATATTTCTTGCAAAACCATTCTGTCATTTCACGGTTTGATTCAGTAAGCCTACCCAATGTTATTTCATTCTCTTCAAAATGGACGTCAGAACATGTAGTTCTTACTATTAGTATGTGTCGTCTTAAGCTTTTAAATAATTCATCACATAACTGGCACTTGTGCACATTCCAAGAATGTTTGCTAACTTGGTCCTTACGGTGTGTACTCGTGCATAACTCCTTTATAAAAACGCCTAAAAGCCTATTCTATACCTGTTCACGGATACAATACACGAATAGTTTCGAAATCAACCGTTCATAATTATTGTTGATTTGTGAGTTACCCGATCCGCAAACGAGGATTTTTTTAAACGAAAGTAAAAATCGCTGTTATTTCTTCAAGGTGTGGATAACGAATCTGTTCAAGCAAGCTCGTGTTGAAAACATCTGTCGATCGTATTCTTATGGCGCGTTTCGACACCCAAACAAGTTGCGAAATTTCAGGAATGGTAGTTAAACTTCGCGACAACAGTTGAATCGATTGAAATTATGAATTCCTGGTTAGCGAAAAGATTTATATCGTTTTAAACTGCGAGTAATGTTGATGCGATTAATTTCTAGAAGACGTAAATGTTGGCGGTGTTTGTTGAACCTGAACTCACCTGTAAACGAAAGGTCCTATCTCTTGTAGCCGTGGCTTGTCGCCGTCTTGTAGGAAACTGTCCGGATTGGTCACGTTGAATATGTACACTTTTGTTAATCGTACTACCCCTGGTTTTTGCCAGTACTGGAAACTGATGGAGCCGTTCCAAAGCCTCATATTCTGAAAAAAAAAAATATTTTCAATCCTGATCTTCATATGGAAATGATCGATGTTTTGAGGGTCGCGCGATATGTTGTTGAAGAGGTCCTTCTGAATATAACAGTGAAACTTTGTTTGAGATTGGGTCATTCGTTTATACCAAGAGGATGTATTGATATCTAGTTAGCCTAGACCAGTTCCATGCATGAACAAAATATTGCGATACCATATTAACGAACAATAACTTATTAGAAGTGTCAGTGTAGAGTTCGACGTCAAAAAAGTAAACCAGAGTTACGCAATAAATAAAAAAAAATTGGAGTATCGAGCCATCATCAAGTACCTGTATTTAAAACGGTCAAGAGGTAAGCAGATTTACGAAGATATGCCTAATACCCTTGGTGATCGATGTCCTTCGTATGCGACCGTGAAAAATTGGACTGCAAGCTTCAAAAAAGGTAAATTTTTCATTGAAGATGATAACCGATCGGGAAGGCCAGTTTCTGTATCAGTCCCCGAAAATATCGATGCAGTTCATGACATGATTTTATCAGACCGTCGAGTTAGGCAAAAACGGATATCTGAAGCACTGAAGATTTCATACAAACGCGTTCATCATATAGTTCACGTCAATTTGGTCATGACAAAAATTAGTGCAAAATGGATCCCCAAATGTTTGAATGTTGACCAAAGGCGTGCAAGGGTAGAAGCACCGCGTTCCATCTGTGCTCGATTTGAAAACGATGTAGACTTCTTAAACCGAATTGTTACTATGGATGAGACTTGGGTACATTTCTACGATCCAAAAATAAAGCGACAATCGATGGAATGGCGACACTCTGGTTCTCCGAGACCTAAGAAGTTTCGTGTCCAAAAATCTGCTGGAAAAGTTCTTGCTTCAGTTTTTTGGGATTGCCATGGAGTAATCATGATCGATTTTTTGGATAAGGGAAGAACAATAACATGAGATTACTATTCGACATTACTAACCACTCTACGGGAAAAAATTGAAGTAAAAAAAGACGCGAAAAGCTATCCAAAGTTATTTTGTTTTTACAGGACAACGCCCCAGTACACAAATCTCATGTTGCCATGCAAAAAATACTTGATTTAGGGTTAGAATTACTAGAACACCCCCCCTTATTCACCAGATTTGGCTCCGTCCAACTATCATCTCTTTCCTCAACTGAAAAAAAGTTAAAAAGGTCGTAAATTTTCTTCCAACGAGGAGGTGATAAAAGCTGTGAAGGACTGGTTTGCAGAGCAAGAAGAAACATTTTTTTAAGGTCTAGAGAGGTTGCAGGTTCGCTGTAATAAATGTATTCAATTAAGAGGAGAATATGTTGAGTAATAAAATATTTTGACATTGAAATTCTGTTTGGTTCTATAGTAGGCTTAGAATTTTCAATATATCCTCGTTTATAGATTTTCGATAGGAATAACTATGATTTGACAGAAGATAGAAGTTATGTTATTTTGACATTTCTGTTCAGCAAGCATTGAGAAATTATATGGAGATCCAGATTTGTCTTTTTGTCGACTTTCGAAATAACCCATTTTTTCTTGTCCTTTGGTTTAAGAAAGTAATATTGAGGGTATTGTGCTAAAAAACGATAAGGCCATCAAAATCTCAGGGGGCCAAAATTAACAGGTCCCAGCGATTTCTCAAAATCTTGATTTTTCTACCACTGAATTCTCTTCAATGTGACACTCTGTATATTTTCTCAGTCTTTGTAGTGTGCCAAATTAAATTTACTGTGCGTGGTGCTACAATTACTAAAAAAATGGTATATTCTTACCTTGATGATGAGGTAGTCCAGCCATGGTATTGACGATAAAATAATTCCTATTGCTAACGTAAATATTCCTAGAAGTATGACGGCTAGACGTTCTGCAAAAAAAAAATGGAGTTAATTGAAATAGATCGTTATTGAATATTGATTACTGTAATTACTATTGCAACTAAACGAAAAAGATGCAAATTTCATGCATACATTCGAGTTCTATAACACCCGAGGAATATTCAGTTTGAATCTTGTTATTTTGTATAGATAAAAATCAGTAAATATATCATTATATCGTTAATTAAAATTGAACACTGCCAGGCAGTATTTTCACCACCATTTCAAACACTTGCTAGATATTCCAAGAACTAGGTTGTTTCTTTTATGGAGCTGAATAAAGTTAACAAAAGTTGTTACAAAGCCGAGTATTACGTAAATGAACAATAAGATCTTGGAAAAATGGTCGTCGTCATATTCATGAAGAAAAGACCTTTTCAACAACATATCGTACTACCCATCTTCCCGTTCTAATTAGGGATTGCCGCATAGTGTATTATTATTCTTCATCATCGGTCTCCTGGTCTCAGCTTGAGCTGGTATCACTTCTAAGAACCAGTGAAAAACATTTCAGTTCCTCCCATTAGTTCAGGAATTTCCGCACGATGTGATAGATTTGCAATGCCCCAGCCTGCGGTGCATATCCCGCGATCCTCGAGGATAACTCAATCTTTTGGAGATTTCACTTGGATGATTTTGACATGACTCCCTCAGCCGAAATCACCAATGGTATAATAGTGGCTTTCGACAATTGCCACATATTCTTCAGTTCTATTGCCAAGTACTCGTAATTCGTTATTTTTTCTGACTCCGTTCTTCCGATGTTATGAGTCAATGGTACTGCCACATCAATTATCACCCCATACTTCTGATCCTTCTCGATGAACACAAGGTCCGGTCTATTGTAGTCCACTGTTCTATCTGTTGTTATGGGTCTGTCCCAATAGAGAACCGCTGCGTCCGTTTACAACACTGCTGCAGGTTGATACTTATAATATGGTGGACAAGTATCCAAAAAACCATGCCTAAGAGCTAACTGCTGGTGAACAATTTTTGCCACTTGGTTGTGTCAGCTCAGATATGCGTTGTCGGCAAGAACTCGACAACCGGCGATTATATGTCCAATAGACTCGCCAACTGCGCCGCACTTCCTGCGTTTGTCCTCCACGTTAAGCTTCAAACAGTGTTTCTCGTAGTTGCGAGTTCTTATAATTCGATCTTGGATAGCCGTCAGAAATTCCTCAGTTTCAGGATACAATTGTCCCGCATTCCACCACGACAAAGAAGCAAATTTATCGACATTTTCCCCCTCAAGGTGCTTGGGAAATCTGCCGTGCAAAGCTTGTTCTCGCCATATACATCTTTGCTTCTTGAAGTGATAACGAACGTCAGTTCTCTGTGTTGTAGGTTCAGAGGTGTGTATCCCTTATCCTCTGTTGTCACCAATTTTATCAGACCAACTTCAGACTCGAGCAGTCGCTGCCTCAAGTTTTTCTCCTGGGTTTTGCAGAGTGTATGTTCAATAGACCTTGTCCGCCATCTCTTCTAGGTAGATGAAGCCTTTTCACCGATGCATTGGTGTGCAGACAGCGGAACCTTGTCATTAGGCGACTGGTGAGTCGGACCAACTCATTCAGATTAGCATCTGACCACTTCAAGAGTCCGAAAGTGTAGGTCAGAGCTAGCGTAGCCCAAGAGTTCAAGGCATCGATCTGGTTTTTAGCAGACAGCTTGGTGATGAGCACTTTGGTTACCCTATTTTTTAAATTTCGCAGTGAACTCAGCTTTCAAACGGGTGTGATCAATCTGTTGATTTTGAGGAATACCTAGATACTTAAGATCTCTTCTGGCAACATACTGTGGGTGTCCTGAAATTGTTCCTGAGTGTTCTCCTTTTTCCCTTCCTGATGTTGGTCGTCATGGCTCGGTTAGCCTTCAGGGAGCTGCGATCATGTGGATCTCTACCCTACTTCCTCATTGAAACCCAAGGAAGTCGTCGATGGTGTTGATAAAACCGACAACATCCTTAGGAGCCTTGGCCGTTTCTTCGTGGGTATCCAGGACCATATGAATAGTTCTTAGGCCAGCCAGCTCTGAACACTTGCATACCATGTGTTCAGCTGTTTCTGCCTCTGATTCACAAAGCCTACAAATTTCATCTGCTGACTTTCCCCCGGTACAAATGATGATTCTACACCACAATGCTATGGCACCCTTGGAAGTCTTTTTATTGCCTCTGGTCAGTTGCTTTATGGTGTTACTGCACTTCCAGGTCAGCAGAGATCCCTGCCAGTGTCATTCCAGGGACCTCAGCGTGGCCTGGCTCTCTTTGGTGATGCAGATATGCGTCTCTTTGTTTTTTCTACTAGAAAAGAATCTGTTTCTCTTTGAATGTGACACCCTGTATAAGGAAGGTACCACATGTAATCTGTTCTCTGGTCGAGGGGAAAAGAAGTGCCTTTAATTTTCTATAGCCATCCATTCCTTCATTAATCTCACCAGAGGCATTTACGAACATTTCTTTCATTTTAACGGTTGTCATTACAGTTTTCATTATCGAGAGACTAAATGCATATTCCACATGATGTCTTGCATTCGCCATGAATCATGTTAAGTGTCCACATCCTTTGTTTGCAGCGGAATTGCCTACAAGTGAAGTCATTAAACTACCAAGGTATAAAATTTCTTCATATTGTGCAAACATTGAGGACTTTCCCCATACTGTACTTTGCACGTATAATGGACCCAAGCAAATCTTGATTTATAGTTATACAACTCATTTCGGGTAGTGAATAAATCAGGTATTGAATAATTATCGAAAATTGTGTAGCTTGGAATGTTGAATGAAAATGAGACAGCTTCAATTGGTTCTTCAGGGAAGTCCGTTGAGAAAAAAATTTGGAATGCACATTCAAGCAATGATGCTTATTATTATCCAATTATTGTTGGTCATTTTTCATTTCTCGAGATTTATAGCCACACTGCGCAAAAAAATTAACGCACATTATGGAAATCTCAAATTTATTCTACAACTGAAGGTGTTCTCAATGATAATTATTTTTATTTCCAAACGTACGATAACAACGTCAGTTCTCGATTGACAGGATCATCGAAAAGTTGAATTTCTTCGCCTAGGCGGAGAAATATTTACTTTTCCCTCCGGCGGCGGCAGGAAAAGTGTTGCTACGAAAAAGATTACTTGGTTACCATGAACAATATGAACATAGATGAATAGAATACGAAAACTTCCAATTCAAACGTCATTTTTATTTGATAAACTTACAATATAAATGTACAATTTTCATGAATTTGAAAACGTTTGGAAATAAAACAGCATATTTCATTCGGAGAAGAAGTGACTTTTCGTGGCTCGCTTTCAATTATCCGCCTCACTCCGTTCGGCGGATAAACTCAAGCTCGCCACGAAAAGTGACACTTCTCCTCCTAATGAAATAATATACTATTATCAGAATTATGCATGCATATGTTATCCACTTTCAACGTTTTTCTTCAATACAGATGTTTTCTCCCAGCAGGAATAAAAAAAGATGATATTATCAGATTTTGAATGTATTGGCTCCATTCTACAATTAGTTGTTTTCGATCAATTCTAGTGATCAATAGTTTTTCTTTCGTTTGATTTTCTACACTCGATCGCTATGCAACGCGAAACACGCAATTTGACCCAAGAGGAATGTGCCCAAGCGGTAGGTTTGCGAGAAGAAGGGTGGACATACACAAGAATTGCAGAAAGGTTTGGAGTTTCCCATACAAGTATGTCCAAAATGTTGCAGCGATTCAGGGAGACAGGTATGAATGTCCGAAGACCAGGACAGGGTAGACCACGGGTAACAACTGCCATTCAAGAACGTTACTTGAGAGTTTCTTCGTTGAGACAACGGTTTGCAACCGCTCGCCTCCTTCAAAATCAGCTTGAGCAAACTCATGAGGTGCAAATTAGCACTCAGACAATAAGAAATCGCCTCAGAGAATATTATTTAAGGCCTCGTGTCGCGGCAAGAGGCCCAGCTCTTACCCCAGCCCATCGAAGGGCGCGTTTGGATTTTGCGAAAGAGCATATCCATTGGGAAGAGGCCGATTGAGAAAGAGTTCTCTTCACAGATGAGTCTAGATTCTGCCTCTACCATTGTGATCGACGTTCCCTTGTATACAGACGTCCACATGAAAGATATGCTCAGTGCAATTTCCTGAATACTATAATGGTTTCGGGGGAGGATCGATTATGGTATGGGGTGGAATATCTTTGACTGCTCGCACAGACCTAGTGGTCGTTGATAATGGAGCTATGAATGCTGATAAGTATATAAGGAACATTCTTGAAGAGCATGTAGTGCCATTTGCTCCATACATTGGTGAAAATTTCATTTTTATGGACGATAATGCCAGATCCCATCGTGCGCGCATCGTTCAGGAGTACCTTGAAGAGGTTGAAGTTTCTCGAATGGAATGGCCAGCAAGAAGTCTCGATCTCAATCCGATTGAGCAGGTTTGGGAAAACCTCAATAGAAGGCTGAGAAGTTCAGAAAATCATCCAGCTACTCTTAATGACTTAGGAATCCAACTCGGAGAAATCTGGGAAGGATTAGATCAGAACATTTTGAGATCACTCATTCTGAGTATGAACCGTCGTTTCCGAGCTGTAATTAACGCAAGGGGTGGAAATACCAAGTATTAAATCATTTATCAGCATTTCAGTATTTTGAAAATTGTTCATTTCTCTTCTTTCACATAAGATTCGGTGAAATCCTGAATTTTTCTTCCATTTAATGTGTCTTGTTTCGTTCAAAACCTTCCCGAGAGAACATAAAAAATAAGTTATAAAGTCAATGTAGAGTTAACTTTCATTAAAATTGAGATTTTCAGAATGTGCGTTAATTTTTTTGCGCAGTGTATATGACGGGATGAGCAGCCCAACTAGCAAAATAGTCCCCTAAAAGAACGAAATTATTTCATAATCATCGTATTGCGCAGATAGAAACAACAAAATTATTTTTTTATGCGTCCCAATACGACAATTTTATCTTAAAATATAGAGATTTCTATAATGCGGTTATTGCGGTTGTATAAACGTTCTCACAACTCATATCATACGATAAAGAAAAAGTCTAAGTGAAGGAATTTTATAACAGTTGCATAACGTACCATAAAATTCTTATAGAATAATTTTAAAACAGTCTTATACAGATTATAATAAGGTTGCATAGCTATTGTGTTACTTATAATAGCGGCGTTAAACGATGGTTGTAAAAGAATCTGTATAAATAGTTGCATTAGAGTTCCATAACAAAATAATAGGATTGTTGCTTTACGCAGAAGTAAAACATATATACACAATTAATATTAATGGATTTTATAATCATCTTATAACAACTACATAATTCTCTCTTATGAAGAGCTTATAGAATAAAAATGTAGTTCCCAGGAATAAATTTATATCAAGTCATGCATTATAAAATCATTTTAAAATTTACTGTATCCCCTACTAGAAGAATTGCGCGGGTTTTTTAGCAGGTTCCGTTAACAAAATTAATTCGGCAATATCTGATTATGAGTGGAACGAATAAAAAGGATCAATTAAAAAGAAGTACAATGGAATGGAATACTTCAGACGCAGAGGCTGAAGTGGCATGTAACGAAAAGGTTAATCTAGAAGAAACGACAATTTTAGCTTCAGCCAGCAGTGATAGGTAATACTGAAGAAGAATCCAAAAGAAATGAAGGCCAACCTGATATGTTGGAAGAAAGCGTCAACATTAATAGTGCTGATGAAGAAACCACCGATACAGACGACGTAAATTTGATGCATTACCTGTCTGAAATTGAAAAAAAGATTAAAATAAGAGATCAACTCAAGATTTGGGCAACGTCTTTTTACATCAATCATTCTGCATTAAGAGAGCTTTTCGTTATATGAAACCTGGCTATTCCTTATCTTCTTCCTACAGCTCCACGAACATTCTTAAATACTCCCCAACAAGTTTAATTGGTACCACTTGAGAATGGAACTTATTGGTAAAATGGTCTAGTATTCAACTTAAAATTTTTTTTGGAAAATATCCAGAAGTTAAACCGCTTGCGTTTTCTTGGAGACTATCCAGCGTAAGCTTTCATTGGAGAGGACTGTTTTTTTTCTTTCATTAATTTTCATTTATTTTCAGGAGTAGCGAATTTTAATGCTAAACATAATGCTAATGCAAATCCAATTTGATTCGGGCACCGAATCACTTTCACGTTGTAATTTGGAGGCAAATCTTCTTGGAAAGGATAACTTGCGATTCTTTTTCCAGTTTGTAGGCCCATTTGTCAACCCCTTTCTATTATTTTCCACTGTTTCCACTATTTTGACATCTTTTATGGTTTATTATATAAATACCTGTCTATAAATTTCACGATGGGAAAAAATCTGTATACAAAAGTTATTCGAAACACAAAATAACTAAATGATTGTTAACTGTCGTACCCCAAGCACGTTAAGCGATAATTCTGTTCTATTATGTAGTTTGCCAACACGCTATAGGATAACGCGGATATCTAACGTACAGTGTTGTTAGCTTGGGCAGTTATTAGTTATATCTTTGTTTAAACAATGGATATATTATACCAACATTCATAATATTAGGTGCAATAAATAGGTCGTAGACTATTCATTTTATTATGATACATCTTGAATTTCAAAACGTGTTGCAAAACAACTAAAAAAGCCAGCAATTTTTTTTCATTATACATCATCAGAATATTAATCATATCATTGTCATCTCTGACAAACAAATTGTTTGGAGATGTAATTTCTTGAAGTTGGAATAACTTCGCAAAAAGTTTGACAAGAGCGCCGAAACAACCTGACCTCAAGTCAGAGTGCTTACAAAATTTCTTCACCAGGACAAACATTTTTTTAACAATAACTGAAAAATTATTGCAATAAATTTTATGTCGCGTGCACTTAATGCAAAACAGCGACATGTGTTGAACAATTCACCATTTAAACTGTGTAGTATAAAATCTGGCAACATTCAGAGGTGGTCAAGAATCATAACCTAGCAATGACTCTTGAAACTATCAAATGCAATGGTATGGCGCTGTATTGAACAACATAATAAAACTTTAATATCGTATATAGCTCAGAAGGAAATAGAATCATTGTATAAGGTCTTTAAAGTGTGTTCTACCATATACGCCATTTTATTAAACTTTCGTATGTTCCGAAACCGCCGCCATTGTGAGAAAAACATAAATAAACGTGAAAAGTTGAATTAAAATTTAATTTTTTAGAGAAATGTAGAGATTTTTCTCTGCTTTTACAACAGTCACAATATATGTTTTATTCTTAGTTGAAAACTAAACAAAGAAAACATAATTTGTTATTCTTTATCTTTTAATAATATCAATAAAATGTATACTAAACTGAAGCGCTTCAATTTTTTATCATCAATGTATAATATATTGTCAGAAAATTTATCTGCGCAAATAAATTTAGCCCCTGGACTAGCGACAAAGATCCTTAATATGTTCAATCAACAGATACGATAATAATTCCGCCGCCATATAATGTCGCTGGCATATGATATTGAATCTCTGTCATGACTCAACGCAAACGTTGACATACCTCTATATCTAATAAAATATTTTTGTGACAATTCTATTCCGAATTTCAACAGTAGACAACAAAATTATTTTATTAGCGATTCTTTCTGCATTATAAAATAATTTCTTAGTAGTTCTTTAAATGTTCGTTAAATACTCTCAAACCGCAGAATAAAAGAACTGCTATGCAAAAGTTTCATAGCAGTTGCCAAATAGTTTTGTAAAGGTATTGTATAAGTAATTTTGAAGACATCCTTATAGGACAGTTTTATAGTGATAATACGGATTATCTTATAACGGTTGTATAGTTAACTATAGAACTGTCCTAAAAGAACTAATCTGTTGTATAAACTGGGGCCCTTTTTGGTTGTAAAGACATTGTATAGTGGTTTATAGCCGCATTATAAGATTTTAACGTTTCTATAAGATATGCTGTATAGCATTTCTCACAGCCTTTATAAAATAAGTTTTGCTAGTTGGGAGGTGACGGATTTGTCATCCGTGGGTCGAACCTTATAGTTTGAGACCAGTCCTGGTCGAAAATGCTGAAGCCTTAGTTTTAAGTTCGAGTAGTTTTGGATTATCGTAATGAATCCACTTTTCAGCAATCAATTTCCTACCTTTCGGATCATTCCCATTTCTCTTATACGAAAGCAAATGGCCGTTTGGGTGACTCCAAGTGTTTTTGCGAGTTCCACTTGCGTTCTTGATCGATCTTTATCGAGCCTCGCCTAGAATTCTCTATTAATAGTCTTTGGTGGATCTCCGGATCGTTCTTCTTCTTCCAAATAAGGAAGGTTTACTTACAAAAAAACTCTCAGTACTCTGAAGAAGGTAGCAATAATCGATCCGAAACGTTGGATTGATAACGTAGAATATTTTCTTGTACTTTCATGCGTTGTTTTCGAGTTCTTGTCTCCTCAGAGGCGTATACCCAACCAAAGAATCCCATATCGTGGTACTGGTGGAGATAAAAGGAAAAGTGTTCTGCGTTCCAGTCAAGGCCGCCAGATGACCGAGTTAAACAAATGAGAGTGAAAGCGAAACGTTCGACCTGAAGATGATATAATTCCATTAGGGTAATATCATCGTGTCCATAGAACCCAGGAATGCAGAAGTGCTTCGTTACGTCAAAAACACACGAACTCGGCAATTCGTTGTTCCACTTTTTTTTAACTGGCCTACTACACGAATCACTAGGCGATCTTATATGGTATTCTCGATCAGACAATATCTTATGTGTGGTCTTAAATTGTCTGTATTGAATTTATTCTGGTTATGTCAACCGTCAACGTCAACGTTGACAGCCTTGACAAGTTGACTTGAATTCTTGTATGTCATTGGATGAAGTATTCAAAGGACGCTTTTGTAGCCCGCGAAATCACATCGCGTTGGTTGCCTCTCAAGGGTGGACTTCTAAATTTTGGATATTCTTTTATTTCTGGATACTACTTTTTTCCTGTGAGGTCATGTACATTTGGATCTACTTTCTTTATGGGGGTATAATTTTTTGGATGTCTCTTCTTGATAGGTAGACCTTTTAGAATAATTAAGAAGAATTAAGAATCCTTCCAGTGATGGACTTTCCTTTTTTTCTTGAGATACGTTTGATTTTATGAAGTACTAGCTGGCCCGGCGAACTTTGTACCGCCTGAATTATACTTAAAAGTTGTATAAACTTAACATTGCTTTTTTCAAGCAGGAAAAAAATTAGGCAAAATTAAAGTTCAAAATATACAAAATTTTAATAATTTTGTAATTCACATGGAAAGAATTCTCTTTATTTAAGCGGTAACTAATTGTTGAACTTGAACATATAACTTTTTGTTTTTAATTGTTGTACAGTTCCCTTTTTGCAGTACCTCATGTGACTGTGAATAGCAGGAGAATAATCCATATTATACCTTTCCTCTTATATGAATCAAAATGCCAAGAATATGAACAAAAATTATTCCTTTGATGAACTATCGACTTAACACATCCGGTCGACCAGAATTAAAAAATCAGTCAGTTGTTAATAGCCCAACCTGAAGTGGCAAAAACAAAACTTTTCTTATATTCTCAAAATCTAATCAGTGGTCACACCATTATTTAAGACATCTTAGCTATGCTGCTAAGCTCAAAATAATGGGTAAACATCTCAGTTGGTGGAGCAGCGCGATTCCCATTATTCCATGGATATGAGCTGTCAATCTCTCTTCAATTTGTTCAATTTAGTTGACGATATCAAGCTCGTTAGAAGACAAAGCGAGATGTTAAAATGTCGATAGTACGATCGACACGGCAAAATTATCAACACTGTGAATTATGTTGAACTCATATTCAAATGTATTGATGGTCATTCGACCAGATCAGATTAGGCAACCCATGAAACATTATTGTATATCATAAGTGAAAGCCCGATGAGCAAACGTTTCAAAATTATTGACGCTTACAATTCTGTCTCTGTGTGAACAGAAACACGAATATAATTTGTCAATTACTAATTATGGGCAATTTTGGATTCAGTTATCTCCGCAAATATATCTATTACCCAAACAGATATTTGAAAGCATTTCAAAAATAAAGAAAAAAGATGAAGATGGCCAACTCTCACGTTTGAAACTGATCGTCAAAATAAGATACTTGATCTTTCGGTAAAAATTCACTGTTCCACCAACTTGAGATAAGTTTACCCGCTTTTTGATCTGGCAATAGACTTGTCTATTCACTGTACCTACGACTACGCATCAACGGTAGCGACACCTAGTGGCCTTATTCAAAAGAAGGAAAAGCATTTCCTGCATAAGTTAAACTTTCATCAATTTTTTCGAAGTTTTATTGTATTTTATAATAACCAGACCGAAGACGATTCCATAAATGAAGTTTCATAACAAATAGTCCATCCGATCTCTAGTTATAAATGGTGTAACCAACATCTTTCTTTTATATATATAGATAACGAGGATGTATTGATATCTAGTTAGCCTAGACCGATTCCATGAATAAACAAAATATTGCGATACCATTTCGACGAACAATAACTTATTAGAAGTGTCAGTGTAGAGTTCGACGTCGAAAAAGTAAACCAGAGTTACGCAATAAATTTAAAAAAAAGATGTCCACCGAAATTGTGGAAATCGAAAAATTGGAGTATCGAGCCATCGTCAAGTACCTGTATTTAAAAGGGTTCAGAGGTAAGCAGATTTACGAAGATATGCTTAATACCCTTGGTGATCAATGTACTTCGTATGCGACCATTGAAGATGATGACCGATCGGAAAGGCCAGTTTCTGCGTCAGTCCCCGAAAATATCGTTTATCAGACCGTCGAATTGGGCTAGAACGGATATATCAAGCACTGAAGATTTCATACGAACGCATTCATCATATACCTACATAGTTCACGTCAATTTGAACATCAGAAAAATTTCTGCAAAATGGATCCCCAAATGTTTGAATGTTGACCAAAAGCGTGGAAGGGTAGGAGCATCGCGTTCGATCTGTGCTCGATTTCAAAACAATGAAGACTTCAAACCGAATTGTTACTATGGATGAGACTTGGGGAACATTTCTACGATCCAGAAACAAAGCAACAATCGATGGAATGGCGACACTCTGGTTCTCCAAGACCTAAGAAGTTTCGTGTCCAAAAATCTGCAGGAAAAGTTCTTGTTTCAGTTTTTTGGTATTGCCATGGAGCAATCATGATTGATTTTTTGGATAAGGGTAGAACAGTGACTGGAGATTACTTTTCGACATTACTGACCACTCTACGGGAAAAAATTAAAGAGAAAAGACGCGGAATTTATCCAAAGGTATTTTGTACTGTTCCCAGTACACAAATCTCATGTTGCCATGCAAAAAATTCGTTATTTAGGGTTAGAATTACTAGAACATCCCCCTTATTCACCCGATTTGGCTCCGTCCGACTTTCATCTCTTTCCTCGACTGAAAAAAAGTTCAAAAGGTCTTAAATTTTCTTCCAACGAGGAGGTAATAAATGCTGTGGAGGACTGGTTTGCAGAGCAAGAAGAAACATTTTTTTGAAAGGTGTAGAGACGTTGCAGTTTCGCTGTAATAAATGTATTCAATTGAGAGGAGAATATGTTGAGTAATAAAATATTTTGACATTGAAATTTTGTTTGGTTCTATAGTAGGCTAAGAATTTTTCAATATATCCTCGTATGACTGAAATTCTGATTCAGTATCATAGATTGATGAAAATTAAAAAAATACGTACTCTGAACTTCAAGCTCACCGGTAACAAATAAAAATGAATGAATATAAAATGAATATTCTTAAACACTAATGTAATACCCAGACGAGATCTCAATAACAACCTAATTTATTATATTTCAGACATGTCTAAGATCCCCATAATGGTCAAAAATGACGGAATTCAAATGCGATTTGAAGGTTCGTTCATCTCAACATTAAAAAAATGACCTTACATATGAGGATCTATCGCGTTTTTGGCCATGGAGTACATTGAGGTGAGAAATTGTCAAGCGGATATTCAAATATTATCCATTGGCAAGAATATCAATTCTTGAATTCTAACAGATCGCTTGTTTTGGGATTGATGATGCAATTTTATTCAGAATATTTATGAGGTTTTGATATGAAATGATTTGAAATAGATAAATGTTGTTTAATTTCATGGTTAGGTGTTAAGTTGACCCTACATGAGGTAACGCAAGTAAGATAAAAGAAAAATTGTATTTTTCATTAACTTCCTAAATTATATCAATAATGGAATCAAAAGGGGAAGATAATCATTAGATTGAAAGTGTAGATTTGTTAGTTGTAGTTAGACTCGTTTCGATTTCAATCTAAAATCATCTTCAAGGGAAAATACAAAACTTTTACGATATAGCCCACGAAAATTAAAATGAAAGAAACACAAATGAAAATAATCATAATTATAATAAACAGAATGAAGATTGTAGGTGGTGAAAATATCACAGTCATTCAAAAATTCCAAATTTTTTGGCAATTTTCAACATGCCGTAACTTTGAGAGGAATGGTAGTACAAGGAATTCAAAAGAAGGAAATTGTAGCTCCAAGTGTCTAGTTTTTGGATTAGAACTTCAAAAATTTTAAGTTTCAGTGGTTTTCGAGTAATGATAGAAAAATCAGCAACAAAAAAATTCTCAAAATTTTACCACTTTTTTTTTCTTGTCTACGAGCGTGGTAATTTTATTTTTGCATAATCGTTATAATTATGGGATACTTTGTTAATTCAGCTTTAATTTATTTTTTTATTGACCTCAAGACGTCCACTTCTCGCCGAGATATCGGTCTTCAAATGGGAAAGGATCCATTTGCCTTTGATTATCGATTTCTCAGCAACCAATTATCGCACAGAAAATTAAAGGGGGTTTCAAGACCTTAAATGAACTCCCATTAATGAACAACCATTGCTCATTCATAGAATTTTTTTTTTCTTAATGTCGCATCAATATGAAAATTTAACAAAAAAAGGGCTTTTGGTGGTTTCTTGGAAAATCTACCTCTGGATCGAAAATGTTGAGGAAACCAATATGTTAAGTGTGACTTTCACATTTCAATATGTTGATAAAAACTTTACGAAGAGCCAACTCAATTCAGCGAGCCGTTTTTTTGTTTGACTCGATTGAATTTTTGAAAAAAAATAAGGATCACGTTTTTTGCTCTGAGAAGCTCGTAATCTTTAAAAAAGGCAAAAAAGAATTTTCTCGTGCTTTTTCCACATTTTAATTGCAGATAGTTCATAAATTTCAAAAAAAGAAAAATAAAAAAAACAACAAATAACATTTTTATTAATTTAATAACGGGTATTGCCACCCCTGTTTTCAATAACGGCTCTCAAACGTTCAGCCATGTTAATGCAGGAGGTAATTTGTTGTTTTTTTATTTTTCTTTTTTTGAAATTTATGAACTATCTGCAATTAAAATGTGGAAAAAGCTCGAGAAAATTCTTTTTTGCCTTTTTTAAAGATTACGAGCTTCTCAGAGCAAAAAACGTGATCTCTATTTTTTTTCAAAAATTCAATCGAGTCAAACAAAAAAACGGCTCGCTGAATTGAGTTGGCTTTTCGTTAGGTTTTTGTCAACATATTGAACTGTGAAAGTCACACTTAACATATTGGTTTCCTCAACATTTTCGATCCAGAGGTAGATTTTCCAAGAAACCACCAAAAGCCCTTTTTTTGTTAAATTTTCATATTGATGCGACATTAAGAAAAAAAAAATTCTATGAATAAGCAATGGTTGTTCATTAATGGGAGTTCATTTAAGGTCTTGAAACCCCCCTTCAATTTTCTGTGCGATCATTGGTTGCTGAGAAATCGATAATCAAAGACAAATGGATCCTTTTCAATTTGAAGACCGATATCTCGGCGAGAAGTGGACGTATTGAGGTCAATAAAGAAATAAATTAAAGCTGAATTAACAAAGTATCCCATCATTAAAACGATTATGCAAAAATAAAATTACCACGCTCGTAGACAAGAAAAAAAAAGTGGTAAAATTTTGAGAATTTTTTCGTTGCTGATTTTTCTATCATTACTCGAAAACCACTGAAACTTAAAATTTTTGAAGTTCTAATCCAAAAACTAGACACTTGGAGCTACAATTTCCTTTTTTTGAATTCCTTGTACGACCATTCCTCTCAAAGTTACTGCATGTTGAAAATTGCCGAAATATTTGGAATTTTTTTTTGATCCTTTAATTTTTTCCAGTAGTGTATTTGTGTTTTTTCCTTCTTTGACAAACATTGATCTTGATCACAATTGATAAAGGGCAATGAACGAATTATGGGAATTCACTTACAGTTTTATGGTGGTCTGAGCCATAAAACAAAAATATGAAAACAAATACACCTCGCAACACAACAAAACAACAAGAAACCAAACCATTTTCTTAATTTCCATTAGCTGAATCATGACTGTGATATCTTCACCACCTACAATCTTTATTCTGTTTTTTATAATTATGATTATTTTCACATGTTTTCATTTATGTTTCTTTTATGTTCTATATTGTAAAAGTTTTGTATTTTTCATAGTAGAGCCCTGAAGATGATTTTAGATTGAAATCTAAACTAGTCGGCAATGTTTCAAGAAGTGGTTTTGTCACACAAACTTGAATCAACCTTAAATAATAAATAGAATTGTAGAAAATGAGTACTCACTATGACTAATTTTGCCTTGCTCAGATATGAGCATCTGAAGGGGATGATAGTCATTGTTATTCGGGTTGCCGAATATCTTATCCCTCGCATGTCTCGTCACTCTGAAATACTGTTTGTAGAGGCCCATTTTGCTGCCTCCAAGAAGATTCTTCTGAAAAAAAAAGAAAAAACATTTATCAAATGCCATAATCACCAAAACATAAAGTTGAACAGAGAGAAAATACTTTAAGGCAAGTCCCAAGAATTTAAATAGAAAACAGTGGTCCTTTTCAGAAACAAGCACTCTAGCTGAATTTGACCTGGAGCAGATAGTGTTTTGAAGTACCTAGGCTGTCCCAAAAGACTTCTGTTGGTCTCTCTATCTCCAATAGTTCTTCAGCACTCAAGACTGTGACAATATCGATAAACTGATTGGAGATTTCTGGGGCCATCGGTGCATCCTTTGAAATATCCCCTCAGAATACGAATTCCATTTTATGGCGAACCCCCAAAGCTATGTTCTCTGCTAGCTAGTTTTCTCTCAAACAAATCTCTCCATGTAGTGGTCGATGGAGTTTCATCTGACTCTCTACCCATAAATGCTGGTGTTCCGCAGGTATCAATTCTGGCTCCAACACTATTTCTATTTCACATCAACGATTTGCTGGAAGCATCTTCGTGTCCAGTGCACAGCTTCGCGGATGAAAGTATAGCGCCTTTTTTCTTCTAGGCCTCCAATACCAGTCCGCTACGAGGAAGAAATGTTAACAACATAAATATGGACTTGGCGGCAATTCTTGAATGGGGATCTAATAACTTGGTAGAATTCAACGCAAACAAAACACAAGCATGCCTTTTCTCTAGAAAAGCCGATAGTAGTATACCAACAGGAGTTCTGGCTCAATTTGAATATTAAAATATTAAAAAATTGTAATTTGAACCTTATTAGCTTTAGGAATTTCGGGAATTGGTAATCGCATTGTTGATGCCAGAACTCCTGTTGGTATACTACTGCCGATCTTACTGTGCCTAGCATGAAATTGTCAGGAGTAACTATACCATTGATGCTTGGTATTACTATCAGCAATAACCTTTCTTGGGAGAATCACGTGAGATCCATTGCTAAAAGTGCATCCCAAAAACTTGGTTTTCTGATTCGTGCCAGGAGCTATTTCACCTCAAGTCAGCTGCTCCTGATCTATAAGGCACAGATTCGACTTGTCTTGGAATACTATTCCCATATTTGGAGTGCTGCACCTAAACAAATCTTAAAACTCTTGGATTCTGTACAAAAAAGAAGAGTAGGCGATCTGTCTCTATTTTATAGATAATTTCCATAGTCTCCTCGAGACTAAACCGTCAAGTTAAGTCTTCACATCCCTTCGTGGTCACTTTGGAGATCTGCAGAACATCTCTCTCCAAGGACTCGTTCATCCAACGAACAGCGAGGCTTCGGAACACATTACCTAGGGAGGTGTTCCCCGAGGCATATAACCTCCAGAAATTCAAGAAGAACACCAATTCCTACCTGCTTGCCCTTGGTTCTCACGATGTTCTCTGAACATTACAGGATATTCCTTTTCGTGAAAACCAACATAAAAAAAAATCGATTGACCTGGTACTGAAGAAGCTGTATCTTATAACCACATCTTGAAGATGGTGTATCTCATTTGATAGATTCGCTGCTATGGTAAATTCTGATTCTGCTGAAGGGTATTTCTATGTCAAGTATAATAATCAGTGACTACATTCCCCGACAAAATCAATCATCCAAAACGACAAATTAATTAACCTCTTCCGCCTGGTTTTTCGAATATTGCATCTACGCATTGGTCAGCCTTCGAATACCTCCATGACATTTCTAAACATCGATAGATCGCCAAGAGCAATAACCTTGCCAAATATTATTACATACAGGTCCATTGGATCATTTGAATTGAGCACAGTAACATATTACTCCAAATATGAGAGCTTGGGTCTTCCCACACTTTGAGGATTGACCTTATACCTCAAACAGGTAAGGTACCCGAAAGCAGCAGCAAAAAATCGAATGATTTTTTGCCATAGTACTTTCTCTTTTATTTCAGCACTTTGGCGACTTGTTGGGTATAAAATTAATAATTATAAGTAAGCGGTTTCAGTTGGATATGTCGGTGAAATACTTTCGATAAATGGAGAATCTAATTAATGTAAATCAGATCATTGATTATCGGAATCGCGAGGTGTTATTACTGATATTTATGGTGGTTGAACTTAAGTTATTTCCTTGTAGGTTTCATTTGCGGAAGTCACTCAATGCAGGAATATGTAAAAATGTAAAGTTATATTTTGGGGATTGCGTTTTCCAAATTCTGTTTGATATGTTCCAGAAGTAACATTTTGAATTGTTTTTGGTGAAACATAGATAGTATAGCAAGGAGTGAATGATTAAATTTGGAGAAAAAAATCGTGAAGGTTTTTTCATGTAATCATTTTTTGTTACTCAAATACTGTAGTCGTTGTTAGCAAATTTTTTAAATGTAACAACAAACCAGCTGTTCGAGGAGATCCAAAGTCGATGTTTAGTTGTTTTTAAAATGCCTACAGCACGTGTACAGGGTGTCCCAAATCCGATGATCACTGAGAGCATCTCGAGAATCATAAGGGTTAGAGAAAAAATGTTCAAGGACTCCCGATCTCTTTTTTCGAAATAATCAATTGCCAGTAAGCAGATACGCAATATCTGAATTGGTTCTCGAGTTACAGGGCGTTTCTGAAAAATTGCTGTTTCAAATATTTCGCTATATCTCGTTTTCTGTTGGAGATATCACGAAAATTCCAAGAAGTTTTCTTTTGTAATTCCTATTGCATATACGCTGCTTCCATCTGATCCGAAAAATTATTCGCCGTTCAAGTGCTAGAGAGAATTTTCATATGGGACACCCTATATTTTTCATCATTGCTTCTTAGCCGCAGATTCACCGAGTATCATCCTGTGACCGGTTTTTCAAAAGTCTGATCCGTTTCAAAGATATTGAGTTTTTCGTCTTCACTTGAATTGAGACAGCCTGTATATAAAGATTTTTCTCTTATTTTGAGATATTTTATTTTCTATTTTATGAAAAACTAACATTTATCGAATAGAAACATTAAAACAAATGAATTCTGAAAAAAAACCACACTCACTGCGTTGTGTTGTGGATGTGCATGAATAATGGAGGCAAACAGAAAATTCGAACATTTATTGTAGTTTTTTTTTTCAAGAATTCATCTGTATTAAAGTTTTTATTCGATTAATGTTAGTTTTTCATAGAATAGAAAATGGAATATCTCCAAATAAGAGAAAAATCTTCATATACAGGCTGTCCCAATTCAAGTGAAGACGAAAAACTCTTTGAAACGGATCAGACTTTTGAAAAACCGGTCACAGAATGATACTCGGTGAATCTGCGGCTAAGAAGCAACGATGAAAAATATAGGGTGTCCCATTTAAAAAACACAAACTTTCCTCTATAGCACTTGATCCATCATTTACTCCTTACTATACTATCTATGTTTTAACAAAAAACATTCCAGATATTGGTTGGCAAATTGAACATACCTAGAAAGTCGAGAGATCTTTGGATGTTGGTACTTGAGTTTGCTCATAGAGATCTTTATGAATCTGGCCTTCGTAAAATATATTTTTCTTACTGGACAACAAAATGACTCCAAGAGAAATTCCAGAATAACAGCTTTCACCACATAGCTTTCTACAAATTGTTGAACAATTGCGAATAAATCAGGGGTTCATCTTTGTCTAGTCAAATTTTAATACCTCATTGACTTCCGGAGACAATAATGAAGGAAGGTGCTGTATTTGTAACCGATTAACTCTCAAGCATTGCAGGCAAATTATTCCATAAGAGGAAGAACATAATCTGAATAAAAAAATTCAAGTGTCTGTGAGTACTTTTCGAATTACTTAATATTTGGAGTTTGTTGAGTTATTTGCTCATTATCCAATCGTGAACAAGCACTAAACAGATTATTGTCACTGTTTGTCTGGGTTTATCTTCGGAAATTACTAGGGCTGACAACTTGAACAAAATAAATATGTAGATATTATACTTTCTAAAATATGTGAAAACAAAAGATAAATTATTTTAGTAGCTTTACGTGAACTGTGAAGTAAATGCACAGCCAACCTGAATTGAAAGTTAGGTTTCGCGCTTAACGCACTGTTGGGGTCTCCAAGTCAAACAGTTAATTTTGTAGGAAGGGCTGAATATTTCTATGTGAAATCATTATTGAGGAAGAAATCATTGTTGAAATGGGCTTTATTTGCGACTGAATATATTTTTCTCTCATGACACCTGACCAACTAGTCCGAAAATTTAAATATACCTACTGCTCCACAAGAGTTAGGGATATCGTATTCAATCGTTTTTAAAAATATGTAATCTTCGAGAAAATCGCTGTAAAATCATTTAAAACTCAACACAACTTGAATCGATCCAATAAAAATCAGTATGAGACATCTCGTCAATCTGGTCGCCTTTTTTCTGAAGTTTGGTTCTTTGCATATGCTTCATGAATGTTCTCATTTTGAAATGAAGTCAGTTCATCAACGGCTTCGATTTGAAACGAGTTTTCTGAAAATGCCAAGACGTAAATTAACAAACGCTAAGGCTAATAGGGCTATCGGAATGCTACAGGGTGGCCTAACTCAGGTTGTTGTAGCGGAAAGGCTCCAAGTCAGCCAAAGTGTGATATCTCGACTTTGGAATAGGTTCAGGAAGACAGGTTCCGTGTTGGAAAGACCAAGGCTTGGTGGGCGACAAAAAACAACACCTGCTCAGGATCGTTTCATCACCGTTTCGGCGAGAAGAAACCCTACATCTACGTGTAGAATGCTAAGGAATACTCTCCAAAATGCAGATGGGGTCCAAGTTTCCATCGAAACCATCAGATGACGTTTGAGAGAGGTTAATCTAGGTTCTAGACGTCCATTAAGATGAGTTCCATTAACACGTGACCATAAGCGTCAAAAACTTGAGTGGACAAGTCAACATGTCAATTGGAACGATCAACGGCGTATAGTGTCCTTTTCACTGGTGATTCCAGATATGGTCGATTTTCAGATTCTCGAAGAATAAGGGTATGGACAATCCCACGCATACCCCGTTTTCGTCGCTATGTCCAAGAAGTCCATCCATTCCGAGGGGGTAGTGTTATGATATGGGCCGGGATATGTTTTAACGGGCGCACAGATCTACACACTTGTCCTGGGAATATGACCGCCTTACACTATAGGGAGCATGTCATTGACAATGTTGTGCCCTACTAAAAATCGTGACCAAAATTTGTAGATCAAAACGGCATCCTAGATTTCAGATTTTGGTCTAGTTCCGGAATAAATCCGCAATATTTATCGGTCGTGGCGCTACTGCGGCAACGACAAAAATGAAACCCCTTTCGGTAGAAATGTAAAGCCGCACAAAATATCACATTTTCGATCGACAAGAAAGTCTTAAACAAAATCTAATCAGTGCCAACACCAGTTATTTCTATGCATCTATGTTGTGCCAAATTTTCACGCTGCTGTTGTCAAAACTTTTCAATTTCTAGACGATATTGCTAGACCGCACCGTGCAGCCATAGTTGAAAATGCGCGCGAGGAGCTTGGTATTCCACATTTACCAATACCTCCGCACCAGATTTGAATTGCGTAGAACATGCATGGGATATGCTCCAAAGAAGATTAGATAATCATCAACCTACCCCAGAATCCTTAAATGATCTGAGAGAGTTTCTGCCCAGTTTATGGAACCAAATTCCTCAAGAAATGTTCAACAACCTCGTAGTATGCAAAGAAGATGTCAAGCTATTATTGATGCCCGTGGAGGCTATACATTGTATTGATAGTCTTAAAATGCTTGAATTCTCTGGGAATAATATTTCTTTGTTTCACTCGATTTTTCTTAACCACCCTGTATTCGCTGCAGACCTACAGGCTAAAATTAATTTGCAACTTGAAATCATATTAATATGAATTTTCATCACATAAATCTTATTTTGACTAAATTTTTTTTGCAATTTAGTTCAATATCCCTAACTCATGTGGAGCAGTTCAATTTGATCTTTGACATTCTGCCAAACAGATTGATACAAAAAATAGTAAATACTGATCGCGAACTACTTTTTTCCACCATTAAGAGTAGGGAATGAGCGAGAAAAATGAAACCCTAGTGTTTATACACGGTGTCCCCATATAAAATAATGCAACAACATTCGGTCAAAGAATCTCGAAACAAAATTTTTGATTTTTGCCAGGAGGCTCGCTCTTCTGAGTTACAGCCCTTTGAATTTCGCCCCTTAAAATAGTCTAGACCTTCTGGACCCACTTTTTCGAAAGATTCCCTCAGGTCGGTTCACAGAGTTACCATTTTAGTATAGTATCGAACAAAAGGGTTTTCTGTATGGAATATTCTCGTCCTACTTTTCCTTGGATTCATCCTTTCCCAGCCATAATTATGCACATAAATCGAAACATCCATAGAACTAAATAATTGAACACTTGTCATTGGAACTAGAAACCAATTTAATTCGTTACTTAAACAAGATGAAGTACCCCCACAGGCCATAGACGCATTGTTACCAAACCATCGACCCGACGAATAAAATCCAAGAAAATAATTGAACATTAACACACTTATCTGCCAACTACGTCTTCGAGCGTGAACTTGACCCGATTATGATTCATAGAAAAGGAAATCTGTGGTCGTTCAATCTTCGCCTCTCTCGAGATTCGCAAAAAATTTCAACTGTCGCAAGTTGAGGAGCTTTTCGAACGTTTTGCAAGGACTCGATTGACCTTTAGCGGAACGCATTCGGAATAAAAAGTGAGTTTAGCGAATCTCTTCAGAATGTGAGTCAATCGTCGCGAAAGTGCACGCGATCAAGGAGGAAAATGAGGATAATTCTGAGAATTACATCATTATTGTTGAAAACACTTTGCAATGTTTGAATCTTCAGATGAATTATGCTGCACGAAAGACGTGGACGTTTTCAATATAGTCTCTCTCTTAAACGATTATTTTAAGTCGCCCTCTTTTTCATGCACTGTACCACTCATACTCACGTTTATATTTAGTCTATATATTATCACACAAAATAATAATATCAATACTTCAAGTCATTATCCTCATCATTGACAGAATACTTTCTCGCCCTCGAGTTGCCAATAATCCAAGTCAAAATCCTTGGAATCTTTTTTTAGCCGAGATTACTCTCGATCGACTAGATTCGAATCACTGATCAAGAACCAACGGTCCAATTCAGTTCTGTCCGTCTGCAGACACGTTAAGGGGCAAAGTTCGACCTGGGTTTCTCTAAATATGCACACACAGCGAACCTGCAACGTCTCTCGTCTCTAGACCTTTAAAAAAATGTTTCTTCTTGCTCTGCAAACCAATCCTCCACAGCATTTATTACCTCCTCGTTGGAAGAAAATTTAATACCTTTTAAACTTTTTTTCAGTCGGACGGAGCCAAATCTGGTGAATAAGGGGGTTGTTCTAGTAATTCTTACCCTAAATAACGAATTTTTTGCATGGCAACATGGGATTTGTGTAATAGGGCGTTGTCCTGCAAAAACAAAATACCTTTGGATAGCTTTCCGTGTTTTTTCTCTTTAATTTTTTGCCGTAGAGTGGTCAGTAATGTCGAATAGTGATCTCCAGTTATTGTTCTACCCTTATCCAAAAAATCAATCATGATTACTCCATGGAAATCCCCAAAAACTGAAGCAAGAACTTTCCTAGCAGATTTTTGGACACGAAACTTCTTAGCTCTTGGAGAACCAGAGTGTCGCCATTCCATCGATTGTTGCTTTGTTTCTGGATCGTAGAAATGTACCCAAGTCTCATCCATAGTAACAATTCGGTTTAAGAAGTCTACATCGTTTTCAAATCGAGCACAGATCGAACGCGATGCTTTTACCCTTGCACGCTTTTGGTCAACATTCAAACAGTTGGGGTCCATTTTGCAGATTTTCTCATGTGCATATTGACATGAACTATATGATGAACGCGTTCGTATGAAATCTTCAGTGCTTCAGATATCCGTTTTAACCCAATTCGACGGTTTGATAACATCATGTCATGAACTGCATCGATATTTTCGGGGACTGACACAGAAACTGGCCTTCCCGATCGGTCATCACCTTCAATGAAAAATTTACATTTTTTTTAAGCTTGCAGTCCAATTTTTCACGTTCGCATACGAAGGAAATTGATCACCAAGGGTATTAAGCATATCTTCGTAAATCTGCTTACCTCTTAACCCTTTTAAATACAGGTACTTGATGATCGCTCGATACTCCAATTTTTTTTTATTTATTGCGTAACTCTGGTTTACTTTTTTGACGTCGAACTCTACACTGACACTTCGAATAAGTTATTGTTCGTTGATATGGTATCGCAATTTTTTGTTTATGTATGGAACTTGTCTAGGCTAACTAGATATCAATACATCCTCGGACATAGTTCAGAGATTTTCGGACAGAGAGCGCCATTGTACATTTCATTCATAAGGGAGATTACTATAGGTACTCCCATTCAATGGAATAGTCCATAAAATGCACGGTGGCGCCTCTATGGGATTAGTTTTCCTACTCGTTGTGATCGGCGACATTAGCAATAGTTCTTTATTTTTTTAAACATCAACATTAAGAAACAATTATTATCAGAATTTTCTGATCGCTACTCAAACACCTATAGCAGTCCTAGCGATTGTTAATTTCTCGATAAGATCTCATGTTCGTTTCTCAATCTCGATCAGTAACATTGATTTACTGATATCCATCCTTGACCAATTACTCCATTCCTTCTCCAAGTTCTCGGTCGTTAGGAAGGTTGATTCTACTATTAACATTCCAGAATCATGGAGGAGGAGGAAAGGATTTTTTGGGTATTTTCATTGAACTCTCATAATTAATAATACGGCGACTTTGTTAAGTTTGTTACATGACAGTATCTTTACAAGGATCGGTTCAAGAATCCCATAAATTTATAATATCAAGGTATAATTCGGGCGAGAAAATAGATATCTTCTCGAAAATCCAATTTATTTTTGACTTTTCCATCATCACTTGGTCAAAATTTTCCACTTTTTCTTCATCACCCTCTATTTCAAGATTAACTCCGTTGAGGAGGAAGTTTTCTTCCACCACTGTACTTGATATGAAAACATCAATACGGTTGAGAGTTTTTATACACCTTCTATGACCAGATTTTTTTTATGCTGCAATAAGAATAGAATAACATAAATAAATAATTTTCATATTACAAAAAAATCTCGTCATAGGAAGTGGATGAAAACTCTCAGACGTATTGATGTTTTTATATCAAGTACAGTGGCGAAAGAAAACTCCCACCTCAACGGAGTTAATCTTAAATAAGAGGGTGATGAAAAAAAAGGTGGTTTTTGGGTATTTTCGTGAGGTTCACAGTTTATTTCATGACTGAATCACCCTGTATTCTTTGAAGTCCATGATGATATGTTCTGAAAAAAAATGAAAAAATCAAACAAACACCCCAAATCAACCCAAAAATACAGGTTGTCCACTTGACCTTTATTGTGAATAATTTCTATAACAATGGATCACCTAGTATGAATTCTGGATATTTCAGGTTTTCTCGATGAAACAACAACATGTCAAGTGAAATAGTTCATTTTGCGAACGTTCTCGCTCTGGAACTGACATTTTATACTTTCAAAATCAGGCATGCATTCAATTATGGATAACCCTGTATTCGTAACTATTTTCGGTCATATTCCTCTATATGGTTGCTCCTTGGGGATGGAATGAAATGTTTCTTGAGAAAAATTCGAATTCATTCTATTCTGTTTCGAGATACGCGCGTAGTAAAAGTGGGTAATTCTCAACATCAACGCCCTGTATCTCAAAAACTAGTTATAGGATTGTGTTGGAGCCATGGACACTCTCGAACAGTAGGTCGAGTACTACATTATACCAAAATATTAGAACATTTGACGTAACGCCATTTGCCATAAGAAAAAGCGAGGTCCTTTGTCCAATTTGCCTCACTCTGTACACTTGGATGAAAAATATCATGCCCTCCTCCCTGAAAAATGCCTGAATCCGCTAAAGTTCTACTATCTTCTAAAGGATGTCAGCAGAAAAGTTTCGAAACCATCTAACAATACGTATGTATCTAATCATCAAGCGCGGATCCAGGGGGGGGGTCATGGGGGTCATGACCCCCCCCCCTGGACTTGACGAACCCTCAAATCTTGTGTTTGATGAAAAAATGTTTCGATTAAAAAAATAGAATTGAATCATATTTAAGTGAATATTGGAGGGTAATTAGTTCCAATAATGAAAAAAACTGAATTTTGGGAGAATAATTTGTCCATTTCTTTGAGTAGAATATTACAAACCAGCTCAATTGATTTGAAAAGAGCTACGGATGCCATAAAAAAATACTATGAGTGTGTTACGAGAATAAGGGAAAAAGCGGACGTAATTTTCCGACAGCTTTTTGAAGTGACAAAGAAAGGAAGTAGCTGAGCAGCTAGATGTGACTATTAAATGCCCTAGAATAGTCAAAATACAATTACACAGAGCCAATAATAATCAGCCTGCCCAGTCTGCAGAAGAGTATTTCCGCAGGTCTGTGTACATTCCTCTTCTGGATTCAATAATAAACGACCTAGAGGATCGACTATCATCTGAAGTACTGGATTTATTCAAATAAGGAGTTTTTATACCTAAAGTCGTTTATTCAAAAAATGAAAATGAAGATATTGAAATAGTTAATGAGTTGGTAAATCAGTACAAACTTCTATTAGAATTAGACAATCCTCCTGTTTCAATCGTTACGAATGAATATCGCTTATGGAAGATGAAATGGCAACGAGAGAAGAAGATTCCACAGACGATATTGTATAATCTCCTAGAAAACTGTGATTCTGACATGTATCCAAATGTGAGAAAATTTCTCAGTATACTCGCAACACTACCAAGTAGTGTGGCAACGGCATAGAGGTCATTTTCCACTCTGAGAAGGCTCAAAACATGTTTAAGAGCTTCGATGGCAGAAGAACGACTTATTGGACTAGCACTTCTTCATATCCATAATGACATATGTGTTGATGTAGAGGAAATCATCACTCGTTTCGCAAGAACGAGAATTAGAAAAATTCCCTTTGCTATTTAGTTATACCTTTGTTATTATTCTCATAAAGTTTTTGTTTTTGTAATTAATCAAATAAACTTCTTGTTTGTGTTAGACCTCATCAGAATTTTACTTTGGGGATGCTGATTTGTCTCCAAATAATCAATTGGTGGGTATGTAATCCACCTGACCGTGACCCCCCCCTTTCTCGAGAGCTGGATCCGCCACTGCTAATCATCCTTGTAAAAAATAAACATTCCCCCATTGTCGCATGTCTTGGCCAGTGAAGGAGATAATAACATATGTAGAAACATACATTATTCCCAATTCGGTACATACAATAATAAATCATGACAAAACACGGTTCAACTCCGGAAAAAGCTAGAAGTGAGCCATAGAGATAAGAGGTCTTACTCAATAATAACGATCTTTACGATTGTTGACAAATTTTTTCACACTGTACTGTCACCGACTACACTTTTTGTCGATGATTATGGTTTGACGAATTGAGGAAGTAACAGAATTCAAGGTGGTTGGACGAAAGAAATTGAGAATTGTATTTGTTTCCCTGAATGAGGTCTTGTTGTTTACTTGATCAAACTAAGATAAGCTTAACATCAGCGCCCGATGCAACCTTTGTACCTATTAATCATTATTGCAACTAAAAAGAACATAGTGGATTCTATTTTCCCTAAAAATTCGACATTGTGACGAAATTATTGAGCCCTCGTTTGATTGGAACCAGCGCTTGAAAAAAGATTTCTGTCTTTATCTTAGAGAATCATTATGTTAACAGTAGGTATATATAGGAGTTACAGTCCATTGTGCCCCCTTACAGAGCTGTTATCATCGCACCAAAATAGGATTTTCAAATAAAATGATGGAACTAGATTCTGAGTCAATTCTGTGAAACTTAAATTCAATCAATCATTTCCAGAACAGAGATTGTTTATTTCTTGAAAAACAGCGTTGGGGAGCCAAGAATTTTGAATATACTCGTATGTGTACCTATATTAGATTATTTCGTTTCATTCGAATTCGGTGGTATGCGCAAAAAAATTAACGCACATTATGGAAATCTCAAATTTATTCTACAACTGAAGGTGTTCTCAATGATAATTATTTTTATCAGAATTATGCATGCATATGTTATCCACTTTCAACGTTTTTCTTCTATACAGATGTTTTCTCCCAGCAGGAATAAAAAAAGATGATATTATCAGATTTTGAATGTATTGGCTCCATTCTAAAATCAGTTGTTCTCGATCAATTCTAGTGATCAATAGTTTTTTTTTCGTTTGATTTTCTACACTCGATCGCTATGCAACGCGAAACACGCAATTTGACCCAAGAGGAATGTGTGCCCAAGCGGTAGTTTTGCGAGAAGAAGGGTGGACATACACAAAAATTGCAGAAAGATTTGAGTTTCCCATACAAGTGTGTCCAGAATGTTGCAGCGATTCAGGGAGACAGGTATGAATGTCCGAAGACCAGGACAGGGTAGACCACGGGTAACAACTGCCATTCAAGAACGTTACTTGGGAGTTTCTTCGTTGAGACAACGGTTTTCAACCGCTCGCCTCCTTCAGAATCCGCTTGAGCAAACTCATGAGGTGCAAATTAGCACTCAGACAATAAGAAATCGCCCCAGAGAATATGATTTATGGCCTCGTGTCGCGGCAAGAGGCCCAGCTCGTACACCAGCCCATCGAAGGGCGCGTTTGGATTTTGCGAGAGAGCATATTCATTGGGAAGAGGCCGATTGGGAAAGAGTTCTCTTCACAGATGAGTCTAGATTCTGCCTCTACGATTGTGATCGACGTTCCCTTGTATACAGACGTCCACATGAAAGATATGCTGAGTGCAATTTCCTGAATACTACTGGTTTCGGGGGAGGATCGATTATGGTATGGGGTGGAATATCTTTGACTGCTCACACAGACCTAGTGGTCGTTGATAATGGAGCTATGAATGCTGATAAGTATATAAGGAACATTCTTGAAGAGCGTGTAGTGCCATTTGCCCCATACATTGGTGAAAATTTCATTTTTATGGACGATAATGCCAGACCCCATCGTGCGCGCATCGTTCAGGAGTACCTTGAAGAGGTTGAAGTCTCTCGAATGGAATGGCCAGCAAGAAGTCCAGATCTCAATCCGATTGAGCAGGATTGGGACAACCACAATAGAAGGCTGCGAAGTTCAGAAAATCATCCAGCAACTCTTAATGACTTAGGAATCCAACTCGGAGAAATCTGGGAAGGATTAGATCAGAACATTTTAAGATCACTCATTTTGAGTATGAACCGTCGTTGCCGAGCTGTAATTAACGCAAGGGGTGGAAATACCAAGTATTAAAACACTTATCAGCATTTCAGTATTTTGAAAATTGTTCATTTCTCTTCTCTCACGTAAGATTCGGTGAAATCCTGAATTTTTCTTCCATTTAATGTGTCTTGTTTCGTTCAAAACCTTCAGGAGAGAACATAAAAAATAAGTTATAAAGTCAATGTAGAGTTAACATTCATTTAAATTGAGATTTTCAGAATGTGCGTTAATTTTTTGCGCAGTGTGGTTTGAACAACCATCAAGGGTTAATGGTCGATGTCGAAGGAGGGCTACGCCCCCTCCTCAAACCCGACAGTGCCGTAGAAGAGTGTTTAACGTCTTTTGTTGTCCATTTTCAGCTCGTCAATTTTGAAAATGAGTCATCTTTGAATCAAAAACAAACAGATTGGAGACAAGAAAAATATCTATGGAAATTTATAGCGACATTTCTCCGAATGTTACCCAAAGTCGTACGATTTGTGCAATACACGTTCATCTCGCGAACAGCCGGAGAGAAAGTAGGCTTCGACTGCATATTCGATGAATAAAATCGCATAAATTATATAATAAAACTTGCTCTTATGAACCAGAATTTTTGTGTGTAACCTGAATAAGGTAATCAGGAAATCGTTCTTCACGAATTACGTTATCACGATTATAAGACAACGTAATTTTAGCACAGATAAATGTTTCTCAGAATTAGGTATGTTACGAAGCGAAAACGAAGTCGTATACTATCGACGACTAAGAGTTTATGGCCGGATAAGGTCTTTGTACTTGAGCGTTATCGACCCATCATGTGTTACCTCTGACGGTTGAACATCGCCGGCAACGATTACGGTGGTGCGGAGAACGACAACATTTCAATGTGGAATGAGATCAGGTCGTCTTTCCTGATGAATCTCGATTCTCCTTGGGTGCACATGAAGGTCGAAGAAGGGTTAGACGACGTCGGGGAGAAAGACGTGAACCTCAGTTTGATGTTGAGCGTCATGTACACCGGACAGTAGGCGATATGGTATGAGGTGCTATTGCACATGCAAGTAGGTCACCTTTGGTCTTTATTCAAGGTAACATGACAGCGCTGCGTTACCTTCAAAAAATAGTGGAGCCATATGTTCTCCCTTACCTTAACCTGCTCGAGAATCCAATATTACAGCAAGACAATGCTGGATCTCATGTTGCCAGAGTTAGTTTGAACTTTTTTGAAGCGACCCATGTGCATCTTTTTCCATGGCAGCCCAGTTCCCCCGATCTTTCGCCCATAGATCATGTTTGGGATATCATGGGTAGAAGGTTTGGAAATTTACCCCAGCCCCCACGGACTTTGGCGGCTCTGAGACATGAATTACAGGTAGCTTAGGATAGTATCCCTCAAGAAGAAATAGACCATCTTATTGTATTAATGCCAAGCCGTTTTGGGGAGGGTATAGATAACCGCGGTGGACAAACACTTTATTAACAAATTTATCAAGAAATTGTAACCATTCGTTTTTTATCTCCAAATTTTAATAATTTATTCCTTGCTATACTATCTGTGTTTTACCAAAAATATTTTAAAATTCAAACAGCTCCTTCTGTGTGTTGCAGTTTTTTGTCAGTTAGTAGATTTGTTGAAGGATTTGTCGAGAGTCATTCAGTTTTTATGAATATGGCCTTCTGTAGTCTCCTAAAGTCCCAGGAAGTGAGAAACGTCAATTTAATTATGAAATGAGAATACTAAGGACTTATTAATTTTATATAGATCGAGGAAGAGATTGGAAGTGAATTAGATATCATTTTGTTGAAAAAATTTATAGAAAAATATTCGTTGAAACCAAAACCTTGTAGGAAATATGTTGTCGATTTATTTGCAATTTGGCAAAATGTAAAAGGCGGGTTAGACGAGTTATTCAAGTTCATGAATATTAAAGAACCCACAAAAAAAATTGATAATATAATAAGTAGAGGACAATCAACTCCCTTTTCTGAATGTTTTGATCGAAAAATGTTCAAAGAATTCCGAAACAAGTTTCTTCAGAAAAAAAAGACACAAACAAATAGTTGACTACATTTTTATTCAAATCAGCGATTATTAAAGTGCTCCAGAATCTGCTAATCAAATCTCATTTACTCCTGAATTCCTTAAAGAGGAGATTAATGTCGTCAAAAATTCGACATCGACATCCAAGACACTTCTCAACAAAGACAGTTATAAATTTGGGGAAAATCAACAACTAAATCATTAAGAACAACACAATAAACTAAACAGAACTTCAACATACGAAAAGTTTTCTTTTCGCGTATTTCTAGAAAAAACCACCAAAGTTGCTGGATCCTTTAATTCGAGGGGCCTAGATTAAGAATGTGCATATTTTTTATAAAATATAGTATTCGAGTAATAACCATCAAAAAATCCAAAATTTTGGACTGCCACGAAAAATGCGCAAAAAAATTAACGCACATTATGGAAATCTCAAATTTATTCTACAACTGAAGGTGTTCTCAATGATAATTATTTTTATCAGAATTATGCATGCATATGTTATCCACTTTCAACGTTTTTCTTCAATACAGATGTTTTCTCCCAGTAGGAATAAAAAAAAATGATATTATCAGATTTTGAATGTATTGGATCCATTTTAAAATCAGTTGTTCTCGATCAATTCTAGTGATCAATAGTTTTTCTTTCGTTTGATTTTCTACACTCGATCGCTATGCAACGCGAAACACGCAAATTGACCCAAGAGGAATGTGCCCAAGCGGTAGTTTTGCGAGAAGAAGGGTGGACATACACAAGAATTGCAGAAAGGTTTGGAGTTTCCCATACAAGTGTGTCCAGAATGTTGCAGCGATTCAGGGATACAGGTATGAATGTCCGAAGACCAAGGTAGACCACGGGTAACAACTGCCATTCAAGAACGTTACTTGAGATTTTCTTCGTTGAGACAACGGTTTGCAACCGCTCGCCTCCTTCAAAATCAGCTTGAGCAAACTCATGAGGTGCAAATTAGCACTCAGACAATAATAAATCGCCTCAGAGAATATGATTTAAGGCCTCGTGTCGCGGCAAGAGGCCCAGCTCTTACCCCAGCCCATCGAAGGGCGCGTTTGGATTTTGGGAGAGAGCATATCCATTGGAAAGGGGCCGATTGGGAAAGAGTTCTCTTCACAGATGAGTCTAGATTCTGCCTCTACCATTGTGATCGACGTTCCCTTGTATACAGACGTCCACATGAAAGATATGCTCAGTGCAATTTCCTAAATACTACTGGTTTCGGGGGAGGATCGATTATGGTATAGGGTGGAATATCTTTGACTGCTCGCATAGACCTAGTGGTCGTTGATAATGGAGCTATGAATGCTGATAAGTATATAAGGAACATTCTTGAAGAGCATGTAGTGCCATTTGCCCCGTACATTGGTGAAAATTTCATTTTTATGGACGATAATGCCAGACCCCATCGTGCGCGCAATGTTCAGGAGTACCTTGAAGAGGTTGAAGTCTCTCGAACGGAATGGGCAGCAAGAAGTCCAGATCTCAATCCGATTGAGCAGGTTTGGGACAACCTCAATAGAAGGCTGAGAAGTTCAGAAAATCATCCAGCTACTCTTAATGACTTAGGAATCCAACTCGGAGAAATGTGGGAAGGATTAGATCAGAACATTTTAAGATCACTCATTTTGAGTATGAATCGTCGTTGCCGAGCTGTAATTAATGCAAGGGATGGAAAAACCAAGTATTAAATCACTTATCAGCATTTCAGTATTTTGAAAATTGTTCATTTCTCTTCTTTCACATAAGATTCGGTGAAATCCTGAATTTTTCTTCCATTTAATGTGTCTTGTTTCGTTCAAAACCTTCCCGAGGGAACATAAAAAATAAGTTATAAAGTCAATGTAGAGTTAACTTTCATTAAAATTGAGATTTTCAGATTGTGCGTTAATTTTTTTGCGCAGTGTATTTACATAGCCTATGTTTCGATTGTCCGCTGAAGGGATAATTTCGAAACCTAGTATTCAATTCAAAATTTCCTCTTTCTTCAAAATCCATCAACTTTTCTGTGGGATGTTTCGGATGACCACTGAATGGATTCATTGTTTAAATATGCATGCACATTCGAAATTCAGCCTTGCCTTATCTTCATTGAGCCGGGCATTGAAATATACCTTAACAGCATTTTTTAATCCAACAAATTTCATGGCCATACGAACATTCAATAAGATGTGAAATTTTTATGTTGTATTAACATTTTCTACTGAATATTCATTAAATACATCGATGATTTAATCGAAAACGACGGACCGAAGTCATTGAAATCGAAATTTATTTTTAGATCTAGGCTGAAATGAATTGATAACTTATAAGTGAGAAGAGTTAAGTATTATCTTTGATAAGAAATTGAAAAATCGGTTTCCGCGGTGACTTATGACGAATCCTCGAAATATGAAGATTGTTAAAGCATTCTAACCTTGTTAAAAAAAATTTAACATCTATGTATTCATCATACATCATTACCATATTGGATCGTTGACAAGGAGGTAATGATATGCCTTCAAGCAGATAATATCTTAGGATTAACCAAGCATTTACGAGACAGGGAAGTAGGAAACATTTAGGGAAGTTGATTGAAATCAAGGTTGAAAAAATAGACATGTAGTAGATATGTAGTTTCAGAAGACTAATTGCTAAGACCAGGATACTCAGCTATACAGACTCTGTACATACTCCCGCCACGTTTAGAGGCTACTCAGGTGAATATCTAATGACCATTAAAGGTGCCTTCAGAATTATGAACAAAATATACTGCTCCACAAGAGTTAGGCATATGGTTTTCAATCGTTTTTAAAAGTATGTAATCTTCGAGAAAATCGCTGTAAAATCATTTAAAACTCAATAAGAACTTGAATCGATCCAATAAAAATCAGTATGAGACATTTCGTCAATCTGGTCGACTTTTTTCTGAAGTTTGGTTCTTTGCATATGCTTCATGAATGTTCTTATTTTGAAATGAAGTCACTTTATCAACGGCTTCGATTTGAAACGAGTTTTCTGAAAATGACAAGACGTAAATTAACAAACGCTGAGGCTAATAGGGCTATCGGAATGCTACAGGGTGGCCTAACTCAGGTTGTTGTAGCGGAAAGGCTCCAAGTCAGCCAAAGTGTGATATCTCGTTTTTGGAATAGGTTCAGGGAGACAGGTTCCGTGTTGGAAAGACCAAGGCTTGGTGGGCGACGAAAAACAACACCTGCTCAGGATCGTTTCATCACCGTTTCGGCGAGAAGAAACCCTACATCTACGTGCAGAATGCTACGGAATACTCTTTAAAATGCAGACGGGGTCCAAGTTTCCATCGAAACTATCAGACGACGTTTGAGAGAGGTTAATCTAGGTTGTAGACGTCCATTAAGAGGAGTTCCATTAACACGTGGCCATAAGCGTCAAAGACTGGAATGGGCAATGCAACATATCAATTGGAACGATCAATGGGGTAGTGTCCTTTTCACTGATGAATCCAGATATGGACGATTTTCAGATTCTCGAAGAATAAGAGTATGGACAATCCCACGCATACCCCGTTATCGTCCATCCATTACGAGGGGGTAGTGTTATGGTATGGGATATGTTTCAACGGGCGCACAGATCTACACATTTGTCCTGGGAATATGACCGCCTTACACTATAGGGAGCATGTCATTGACAATGTTTTGCCAAACTTTCACGCTGCTATTGGTGAAACTTTTCAATTTCTAGACGATAACGCTAGACCGCACCGTGCAGCCATAGTTGAGAATGCGCGCGAGGAGCTTGGTATTCCACATTTACCAACACCTCCGCACTCACCAGATTTAAATTGCATAGAACATGCATGGGATATACTCCATAGAAGATTAGATAATCATCAATCTACCCCGGAATCCTTAAATGATCTGAGAGAGTTTCTGCCCCGTTTATGGAACCAAATTCCTCAAGAAATGTTCAACAACCTCGTGTGTACTATGCAAAGAAGATGTCAAGCTGTTATTGATGCCCGTGGTGGCCATACATTGTATTGATAGTCTTAAAAGGCTTGAATTCTCTGGGAATAAAATTTCGTTATTTTACTCGATTTTTCTTAACTTGAAATCATATCAATAAGAATTTTCATCACAAAAATCTTATTTTAACTATATTTTTTTGCAATTTATGTCAATATCCCTAACTCATGTGGGGCAGTTTAGTTTTTGAAGGTATTTCAAGACAATATTCCCCGAAAATTTCAATTTATTCAAGATAACCGAACCAGTGCTTTCGAATTTTTTTAATATTCTTTTCGCAGTAGATGAATGAGGCACATTATTTCGACCGAACATCCCATCTGTCAACTTTCGATCTGTCACGTCATAATCATGTGACATTTCACCTGTCTTACATGGCGCGAAATTCAAATCTTGCGCTCTTATGGTGGGTTTCATAAAGATCGTTGATTCAGTGATTCACAGAATACCTTGACGTTTTTGTCAAATCGACCAATAGAATTTCAAATTTACGGATTTTTTATCACAGAATCGCTCGATCAAGCATTTGATCGCCCGATCAACGTTTATGAAAGCCGGCTTCAGTGAAACAACCTACATTATCAGTTTTTCGATTCTGAATAAAAATCTTCGAACATTATTCTCGAATCAAAATCACGATTTCAGCTAAAATCTCGCATGTATTTTCAAGCTGGAACAACGTTTCATAATCGATCAATTTCACGATATACGCACACTATACTTTACCGTTAAACAGTAAATGGTTATATCATTCAATTCTATCTTAAAGTGCATTGAATAATCCGTAAATAGTACCTCGTGAATAGACTTTAATCGTCGACTTATTGGTTTATCGCTATTCAACGCAGAAGTTGAATGTCCTGATTTTTATTATCGATGCAGGATGCAGGAAATACAGGGTGTCGCAATGATCGAATATCAGATCATTATGAAGATCTTTGAATATTCCACCTGATTCAAATGGCAGTTGTACCAACATTGTTGCTGTATGTATATTTGTTTTGTCGCGAATCAAATTAAAAAAATTAATCAATTTTGCAGTGGAAATTTTAGACGTATTAATGCTTCGTTTGCCAACTCTCTCTTCGTCAGTGTCTTACTTATAACAACATACGTGACAAAAAATGTGCATTTTAATGGAAGTGAATTAAGTCATTTTCAATTGCCCTCCCAATTGAAAAATATGTTATTGCTAGGGAAAATTCTGATATTGCGTGTGTCATTTAAATAGATACCTGTTTGATTCTTTTCATATTGCACTTCGTGTATGTTCTTGATTTGACGAGTGCAACTTTCATTTGAATATGGTTTTATGATTGTTGGAAAGTTCTCATTTTCCCTTGATTAAACAGTTTGTGTGTGATCAATGGAGACGAGTTGTCGCATGTAATTAGTATCATTTGCTCAGGGAAAAGTGCACATGCAAGCAAAGAATTGATTACTCAATTTCTTGACACTCTTCCCTTTATGTCTTGCAACAACATCTTTTTAGATGTGCGGTGTGGAAAAGCCATATGGAATAAATTCATTATCTTGGTAGCTGCACATGAAAAATCCCCAAACACGTCAAAGGACCCCGCACCTTCCTTATGGCAAATGGCGTTTCGTCAAATGTTCTAATATTTTGGTATAATATGCCTACTACTCGACCAACTGATCAAGAGTATCCATTGCCCCAACTTAATCCTATTACTAGTTTTTGAGATACAGGGCGTTGAAGTTGAAAATTATCCACATTTACTACGCCCATATCTCGAAACAGAAACTAATGAACTTCAATTTTTCTCGAGAAACATTTTATTCCATCCCCAGGGAGCAACCATATAGAGGAATATGACCGAAAATCGTTACGAATACAGGGTTATCCATAATTTAATGCATGTCCGATTTTGAAAGTATAAAATACGTCAATTCCAGAGCGAGAACGTTCTCAAAATTAACTATTTTACTAGATACGTTGTTGTTACATCGAAAAGCCCTAAAATACCCAGAATTGATACTGGGTGATCCATTATTAAGGAAACTATTCACAATGAATGTTAAGTGGATACCCTTTATTTTTGGGTTGATTTAAGGTGTTTGTTTGATTTTTTCAGAATATATCATCATGGACTTCAGAGAATACAGGGTGGTTAAGTAATGAAATAAACTGTGAACCTCAGGAAAATACCCAAACACCACCTCTATTTCAAGATTAACTCCGTTGAGGTGGGAGTTTTCCTTCACCATTGTACTTGATATGAAAATATCAATACGGCTGAGAGTTTTTCTCCACTTCCTATGAACAGATTTTTTTTTTATGTTATATGAAAATTATTTATTTATGTTATTCTATTCTTATTCCAGCATAAAACAAATCTGGTCATAGGAAGTGGATGAAAACTCTCAGCCGTATTGATGTTTATATATCAAGTATAGTGGTGAAGGAAAACTCCTACCTCAACGGAGTTGATCGTGAAATAGAGTCCATGATGATATGTTCTGAAAAAATCAAACAAGCACCTTAAATCAACCCAAAAATACAAGGTGTCCACTTAACCTTCATTGTGAATAGTTTTTTTGATAATGGATCACCCAGTATCAATTCTGGGTATTTCAGGTTTTTTCGATGTAACAACAACATATAATAGTTCATTTTGCGGACATGCATTCAATTATGGATAACCCTGTATTTGTAACGATTTTCGGTCACATTCCTCTATATCGTTGCTCCCTGGGGATGGAATGAAATGTTTCTTGAGAAAAATTGAAGTTCATTCGATTCTGTTTCGAGATACGCGCGTAGTAAAAGTGGGTAATTCTCAATTTCAACTGTATCTCAAAAACTAGTCATAGGATTGAGTTGGGTCCATGGACACTTTTGATCAGTAGGTCGAGTACTATACAGTATACCAAAATATCAGAACATTTGACGAAACGCCATTTGTCATAAGAAAAGTGCGGGGTCCTTTAAATATGAGATCGTCACATAACTCTCACCGACGTGTTTAGTTTTGTCAATGTCACAACATTATGTGTTTATTTTGGTTTTTTTTGTCAGTATTATTCGATTGAAATATTTTTGTACCTGTATCTAAAATCCCCCTGCTGCCCATGCCCAGCAACGGTTCGAATGATGAATCTAATAAAGAACAAATTACTGGTGTATCGGTGTATGTATTATAGAACTCGAACGAATACGAAAATGGCCATTACCTATATAAGAGTGGAAGAAAGTGAACCACTATATCTGATCAAATAAAATCCAACAAGCAATAGCTCCAATTGTGAAATCATATTTTTAGTCCACTGATTCTTGCGTCCTCGAAAAATGGATTCGTATAGAAATGGAATTGGAGGAATAGATATAAAAAAAATTGAGATCATATTTCGTCCTAATTGATGTCAAAAATAGTATCTGTTGAATTAAATACTGATATAATCGGATTAGGATATTTTTTTGTTGATTCTTCAGCGGATATGTGGAATTTGTCTATTATTTATAGGGACCTTTTCATTATCTGATGACAAGAAAATACATTAGCAACCGGTTTCTGAAACATTTAACCTTCAAAATGCCGAAAATTGGTGAATTTTTTTGTCCATTTCATCAAAATCCTGTCGACCTTGAGAACTTTGTTTTCTGTTTTTTCATTTTCCCATGATTTCCCGTATTAGATATAAAATGAGTTCAAGGTAATTGATTTTTCTGTAAAAAAAATCACTCTTTCGCATTTGTCAATTTTTTTGTTGAACAGTCATTATGACTGGACTCATTGTCCTCTGATACCAAGAATAATCTTTGGGTAGAATTTAATTATTAGGTTTGAGATACACATACAGACAACCCATTTTGTAGTGTATCCTTAAACTTTTTTCCCTCGATTCATCTTGAAGAAATAAATTTTTTTCAGTTCTATACTTAACATAGAACACAACCCTACAAATATTTCACCTTGCAAGATTTCGTACCAAAATGTTTAGTCCTTCCTACGAATTTATAGTATTATGGTTTGGAGACCCCAACAGTGCGTTAAGCGAGAAACCGAGATAATTCACCTTGTACATTTTTATTCCGTTCTAACGAAGCCATTAATTTTTTGAGAGGGGTATGGTATCATCTGTCATGAATATCGTGGAAAATAACTCCTAAACACTATACCCTAAAGGTTTCATTCCGAAATTTTGAGCCCCTCTCACGAATTTTTAGTTTCATGTTTTGGAGACCCCAACAGTGGGTTAAGCGAGAAACCTAAATAATTATATTTCACATTTTCATTTCGTTCTTACCAATGAGCTATTTTTCTGAATTTCAGAAAAGAGCTTGTAAGGGTTGCTGGCATTATTGTAAAAATTTAAAATATTATTTTCATCCTGAACTCAAAATCTATTTCAGTTCGAAATTATATTGATGTATCTTTGATTTCGAAGTGTCGTATTGATTAAAAAGGAGGATATTTGCAATCCTTTCGAAATGCATACTAACAAAATTCAAGAGATTAAATTTTATACAGGGTGTCTCAAAATCAATTCTACGAAATTTTATCGAAGATTCTTGAGAGAAAATTTCGTCTCGAGATTTCAGCTCATTTTCGAAATGTCCTTAGGATGTTTCTTCATGAAAATTTTGTGATGTAATACCATGTGAAATATTCAGCGTTTATGACTTCCAACATAACGAATGCGAGAGAATATAATTAATTCTAATAGAGATTACAAAATGCCAACGAGCCAACGACTCATATGTAACGCTATCAATGCCAATTTCCTGTCACACTCTGCATATTAGAAGCCTAAAAAAAATTCGACCATATCCGTTCGCTAGACTAAGCATCAAGAGGTATATGGCTTTGATCTTGAATCAGATAATTGTTATTAAATAAGAATCGCAATAGCTGAAATAATTGTGGTACACGAAAGGTTCCAGACTTCGGAATTAAATTAATGAATGTGACTGACTAACTATGCCTGTCAGCATTACCACTTACAGTTGTTTATTAAAATAAGAACCTTGGTTCGAAATTGAGCAAAAAAGGAATAGAATTTAGATTTGAAAGTTAAGAATTCTATTTCGAAAAATATACTGCTCCACAAGAGTTAGGGATATCGTATTCAATCGTTGTAAATCGCTGTAAAATCATTTAAAACTCAATAACTTGAATCGATCCAATAAAAATCAGTATGAGACATTTCGTCAATCTGGTAGCCTTTTTTTGAAGTTCGGTTCTTCGCATATGCTTCATGAATGTTCTTATTTTGAAATGAAGTCAGTTTATCAACGGCTTCGATTTGAAACGAGTTTTCTGAAAATGCCAAGACGTAAATCAACATAGGCTGAGGCTAATAAGGCTATCGGAATGCTACAGGGTGGGCTAACTCAGGTTGTTGTAGCGGAAAGGGTCCAAGTCAGCCAAAGTGTGATATCTCGACTTTGGAATAGGTCCAGGGAGACAGGTTCCGTGTTGGAAAGACCAAGGCTTGGTGGGCGACGAAAAACAACACCTGCTCAGGATCGTTTCATCACCGTTTCGGCGAGAAGAAACCCTACATCTACGTGTACGGAATACTCTTCCAAATGCAGATGGGGTCCAAGTTTCCATCGAAACCATCAGACGACGTTTGAGAGAAGTGAATCTAGGTTCTAGACGTCCATTAAGAGGAGTTCCATTAACACGTGACCATAAACGTCAAAGACTGGAATGGGCAAGGCAACATATCAATTGGAACGATCAATGGCGTAGTGTGCTTTTCACTGATGAATCCAGATATGTACGATTTTCAGATTCTCGAAGTATAAGGGTATAGACAGTCCCACGCATACCTCGTAATCGTCGCTATGTCCAAGAAGTCCAACCATTCTGAGGGGGTAGTGTTATGGTATGGGTCGGGATATGTTTCAACGGGCGCACAGATCTACACATTTGTCCTGGGAATATGACCGCCTTACGCTATAGAAAGCATGTCATTGACATTGTTGTGCCAAATTTTCACGCTGCTATTGGTGAAACTTTTCAATTTCTAGACGATAACTCTAGACCGCACCGTGCAGCCATAGTTGAGAATGCGCGCGAGGAGCTTGGTATTCCACATTTACCAATACCTCCGCACTCACCAGATTTGAATTGCATAGAACATGCATGGGATATGCTCCAAAGAAGATTACTACACACGAAGTTGTTGAACATTTCTTGAGGAATTTGGTTCCATAAACGGGGCAGAAGCTCTCTCAGATCATTTAAGGATTCTGGGGTAGGTTGATGATTAAACCTACCCCAGAATCCTTAAATGATCTGAGAGAGCTTCTGCCCTGTTTATGGAACCAAATTCCTCAAGAAATGTTCAACAACCTCGTGTGTGGTATGCAAAGAAGATGTCAAGCTGTTATTGATGCCCATGGAGGCCATACATTGTATTGATAGTCTTAAAATGCTTGAATTCTCTGAGAATGAAATTTCGTTATTTTACTCGATTTTTCTTAACCACCCTGTATACGCTGCAGACATATAGGCTAAAATTAATTTGCAATTCATATTAATATGAATTTTCATCACAAAAATCTTATTTTGACTTATTTTTTGCAATTTAAGTCAATATCCCTAACTCATGTGGAGCAGTTTATTTGAAACTAAATGGTTTATTTTCTTCATACATTCCAGAAAGTAAAATTTTCATTTGATTCAAGTTGATGTCTTGAATCATTATTAATAAATTATTGAACGATTTAGGAGAAAAAAATTGAGAAAAAACTTTGAGGAATAATATTTGTTGGAAAAAATGGAATTTACTATTGTTTCGCAGTTTTTTTCGGGTCTTTTTAAGACCCAAAAAATTATAGCATGTAGTCATTATTCATATCTACAATTCTAGTGGATTATACAAATAGAAACGCCAATATCTCTAATCCAGAATCATTGAAGATCTTTTCGACTGGAAATATGCAAATCAACCTCCCAGAGTGGATACGCTAGCGCTCGAAAAGTAGAGACCCCAAGTTTTGTTAATAAATTGAAAAACTTTCTATTCAGTTCAAATGGAGGAGTTTTTTAGAATGGGTTGGTTAAATAAATGTCTAAAGGCCTACCCATTTTTTCAAAAAAAAATCATTTCTTCAATTCCGCACTTATTTATTCTTGCCCTGTATATTGCATTATTTATTCATTCTTAAATTCTGAGTTTAGTCAAAATGACGTAGCTCTGTTGTTGTCGATTGTAGGATCTTGAACTATAATTAATGAAGCGTTCTTTGATTACCATAAAGTTCCTCAACCTTCCGAAAATTCGTGAAATGGAGGTGATGGTCAACTCCCTGAGAGAACAGAAATATCACTGTTCGAGGTAGATATTTCTCCAACATTGAAGTTTTATTCAATTCATGGCTTTCAAAATTTGTTTCTTGTTTTGAATATTTTGTATGATATTTACGAGTTTCAATGAAATAGAGAGTTTAAACTTGAAAAAATCATGAGCTCACACATATTCTCCATTTAAATACTGCTGCGAAATTTCGCCCAATTCTAAGAGAGATAAGAAAATCTGGAAGACAATACAAAACTATAGAACATGAAATTTTATTGCGCATTCGCCATTTTGTAACTCACCATCAGATCAATTTTCTGATGATGTATCTTCTTATTTATGAACTAACCGAATATTTTATGTAACCAGAATTATTTATAATTTATTCGTTAAGTTGTACAATAAACCGTGTATGTAACAGGTCGATAAAACCTTAAAATGAAATTATAAAAAAGTAACAGGATATTCTGTTATGTTAATATTGTATTGCGGTTACCTAAACTATCTCCCTCATAGTATCCAAAAAAATTGTCTCAACAAAGGAAGATTTACTTATCAAATACGTCAATGGATTTCTTCCGTTTTATTTTTTACGGCTTTTACTCCTCACTCAATAATTAATGAAGTTACCTTCAACTAAAAGCTCCATTACAACAACTGTTCACGAATCAATAAATCACGCCAAATATCTTTTAATGAAGTCGCTGAACAAATGATAAACTGTATAAATCCCAATAAAATGCCATAAAAGATGAGAATGAGCAAACAAAAAACGCCGAATCAATTTGACGAAATTTTAGCGATGTTTCTGATGACGCACATTTCGCAATAAAAATCGTCGTGAGTTTTTCGAGTATTTCGTCAATGACCTCAATGAATTTTTCCACTTGAACCAAAATGAAGATTTGGCAGCAGAAAGAAAGAGTTTATATCCAACATACTCACAATTCTCAAAAAAAAATTTTATACAGGGTAATTCTGGCTGAACCGTGCACACTTAACTGGGTGATGAAGTACATGAGCTTATCTGATTTTGATATATTTTCTCTTTTTTTATGAATTCTTCTACACTGCGCAAAAAAATTAACGCACATTCTGAAAATCTCAATTTTAATGAAAGTTAACTTCTACATTGACTTTATAACTTATTTTTTATGTTCTCTCGGGAAGGTTTTGAACGAAACAAGATACATTAAATGGAAGACAAATTCAGGATTTCACCGAATCTTATGTGAAAGAAGAGAAATGAACAATTTTCAAAATACTGAAATGCTGATAAGTGATTTAATACTTGGTATTTCCACCCCTTGCGTTAATTACAGCTCGGCAACGACGGTTCATACTCAAAATGAGTGATCCTTCCCAGATTTCTCCGAGTTGGATTCCTAAGTCATTAAGAGAAGCTGGATGATTTTCTGAACTTCCCAGCCTTCTATTGAGGTTGTCCCAGACCTGCTCAATCTAGATCTAAACTTCTTGCTGGCCATTCCATTCGAGAGACTTCAACCTCTTCAAGGTACTCCTGAACGATGCGCGCACGATGGGGTCTGGCATTATCGTCCATAAAAATGAAATTTTCACCAATGTATGGGGCAAATGGCACTACATGCTCTTCAAGAATGTTCCTTATATACTTATCAGCATTCATAGCTCCATTATCAACGACCACTAGGTCTGTGCGAGCAATCAAAGATATTCCACCCCATACCATAATCGATCCTCCCCCGAAACCAGTAGTATTCAGGAAATTGCACTGAGCATATCTTTCATGTGGACGTCTGTATACAAGGGACGTCGATCACAATGGTAGGGGCAGAATCTAGACTCGTCTGTGAAGAGAACTCCTTCCCAATCGGCCTCTTCCCAATGGATATGCTCTCTCGCAAAATCCAAACGCGCCCTTCGATGAGCTGGGGTAAGAGCTGGGCCTCTTGCCGCGACACGAGGCCTTAAATCATATTCTCTGAGGCGATTTCTTATTGTCTGAGTGCTAATTTGCACCTCATAAGTTTGCTCAAGCTGATTTTGAAGGAGGCGAGCGGTTGCAAACCGTTGTCTCAACGAAGAAACTCTCAAGTAACGTTCTTGAATGGCAGTTGTTACCCGTGGTCTACCCTGTCCTGGTCTTCGGACATTCATACCTGTCTCCTGTCTCCCTGAATGGCTGCAACATTCTGGACACACTTGTATGGGAAACTCCAAACCTTTCTGCAATTCTTGTGTATGTCCACCCTTCTTCTCGCAAAACTACCGCTTGGGCACATTCCTCTTGGGTCAAATTGCGTGTTTCGCGTTGCATAGCGATCGAGTGTAGAAAATCAAACGAAAGAAAGACTATTGATCACTAGAATTGATCGAGAACAACTGATTTTAGAATGGAGCCAATACATTCAAAATCTGATAATATCATCTTTTTTTATTCCTGCTGGGAGAAAACATCTGCATCGAAGAAAAACGTTGAAAGTGGATAACATATGCATGCATAATTCTGATAAAAATATTTATCATTGATAACACCTTCAGTTGTAGAATAAATTTGAGATTTCCATAATGTGCGTTAATTTTTTTGCGCAGTGTTTAATTTTTCAAATACTTAAGAAACAATATTTCAAGTCTAGGCACAAACTAGTGGGCAAAATTCGTTGTATACTGAAAGGATCTCGAGAACCATTGCAGCTAGAAGAAAACCGAAGAAATCCGAATCTGAAAACAGATCTAGCCTGTCGTTCATAGATTTCAATTAATGAACGAAAATCGGCAAATTGTCATTTTCAATAATGCTGAATAATTGGCTCGTTTGAACTCGTATTCGAAAATGTGTCATTTGCCGCTAGTCACATGAATATTACACGGGGAAAAAATTATTACGTCGTGTTTTTCGATTCACTGTTGAATTATAAGTAGGCTGGCGTAACCATAGCGACCGTTGAACATGCATTATCTTTAATGAACTTAAGCCTTTATGATTGGCATTATCGATTGCTGAATTAATATTTCTATGCTAAATTTGTCATATTCAACGGCAGTCATAGTACCGCCAGCCTACTTATAATCCAATGAATAATATAAATGATTCATTGGACATCTTTCCTTATAAACGGAAGTAATTGTGATTGGTATTCCCCAATATGTTTATTCGTGGTACCAAAATACCTGTTTTCTTCCCAACGAACCTATAAGGACTATACAGAATTCTTTCAATGAAAAATTAAAGCACTCAAAGAATGAAGTCATTACAAATCAGAGTGACGAAATGGAATTTAAATGGTTACAACGCACAGAAACCAGTTTTATTAGAAATGTGGCATTTTTTCACTATTTCGACAGTTAGTGAAAAAAGTAATCCAATCCAGTTGGCTGATACGGTCGAACCTCTAATGAACTAACTGGATGTTGCAAAATATTGTTGTTGTTTGCAGCCATGTTCCATTTGTATGGTTCTGATGCAGCTTCTGCTTGCTCAACTCGAATAGTTTGAATAATTCGTATTAGATATATAGTGGCAAGTTCAGCTTTGATTTTATTCGGTTACACGTTGGTATTATATTCAGTTTTGATTTTTTTTAGTTTTTGTACCTTTAGTCGAGGCATGGAGTCGTAAAATAGGAATTTTTTACAATCAGGACGATTTGTTCTACCGTGTTATCCTAGTATCCTACATATTCACTAACACCCATCTGTCAATTTTCAATCTGTCACGTTAATCATGTGGCATTGGGACTGTCAAACATGGCGCGCAATTCAAATCTTGCGCCATTTTTTAAACACGAAATCGTGGCTTTATTTTAAATTCACGGTGAATACAGAATTTTTTCAGAACTTACAAGCTTTCAGAGAAAAATATCTCTGTTCTTCCTCTATGGCACAGAAAATATTTCGAAGGTATGTTTGAATTTTTCTGAATTTTAGTGGTGTAAAAGCCCCTAGAAAATGTAGAAGAAGTAAAGAAATTAGTGTATCAACCTGTTACAGAACTACAAAGTATTTATATGGTTTTGGAGAATATTCTAGGAAAAGATTGAATAAAATTGACGCTAGCTATAGCATATCGGGTGTTTTTCTGGGGTATTAGAACTTTGAATTGAAATAAAACACATTTATCTACTCCTATAGAATAATACAGGGTGTTTGGAGGGTGAGAAGCCATAGGTAAATGGTGGATAGGTGATGCTCTTGGCTACTTGTTGCGCCTAATAAAATAACATTTTGCCCAAAGTTCAAAGTGTTTTTTGTCATTTTTCTAGAAATTTCCCATTTTTCTCATTAACATCTTGAATTTTTTTAAATTTAATGCTCGAGGTGCCTATAAGATGAGCACGCTATTTTTAGCTGTGTTAGAATGAGAGAAAAGATTTTACCTACTCAATGGAATAGTTTTGTCGTCACCCTTTTAAGGCATCCTTGAAGACGAAACGGTTTTTTGTTGAGTTATCTGATTATTGATACATGTTACAGACCATTGCAAAGAGTATTAACTAGAGAAGTTTTTAAAACCATTTTCTCTATTTCAGTATCGTAATGAGTTTTTTGGTTGTCAGCACTGACTTCCGCTTCTATCAATTTTCAACGCACGTCAATTGGGAAATGTCAATTTCGTAACAGTCACCAACTGCCAAGATACAATAAAAAAGTCACTAGGATGAGTTTTTCATTGAATTTCAACAGTATTTCACGAAATTTGACTGAAATAGAGAAAATATCGTCTAATACTCGTTGCAGAATGCAATTCCAACACTCGCTCCTTCGTCGCTCGTTTTCGAATTTCGCATTCGTATTGGAATATTAACCCATTCTGCAACTAGTTTTAGAATATACTATTAAAACTCCACACTATCTATTTTTTTTATTTCACTTTGTAAAGTGGACACAACATATTTTTTTTTCATTTTGATGTTTGATACGACGCTGTCAGGTTTTTTGAAGACGTTTCTATGAAATTATGATTCAATCTGAATAAGACAAGACTAGAATAAAAAATATATCATTTTATAGGCACCTCGAGCATTAAATTCAAAAAAATTCAAGATTTTAATGAGAAAAATGGAAAATTTCTAGAAAATGGCAAAAAAATTACTCTGAACTTTGGGCAAAATGTTATTTTATTAGGCGCAACAAGTAGCCAAGAGCATCACCTATCCACCATTTACCCATGGCTACCCACCCTCCAAACACCCTGTATATCCATTATTCAACTGATTTTGATCTGTAATAGTCTCTATAAACCAATAGTGTGAGGTAATAATAACTCACGCCTATAACTCACTCTAATACGAATAGGAAAAATGTAGCTTACGAAATGAATAAAAAAGTCGGGTCAATGGGGAACTCTATTTCAGACATCAAGGTAACGTTCTCGACATCCATTTCTACATTTTTTTAGGTCTGAATATCCAAAAATTGCATTTTGAAAACGTGAATTTTTGACGTTTTCTACGGGATTCGATTTTCGACCACAGAAATCGCTTTTGACAACTATTGTCGAATTTGAAAATGCATATTAATTCGAATTTTACTGAAGAAGTCTAAGATAAAGTATAGTGCTCAATTCGCGGTAATGGTCTTACATTACCGCTCATTGAACAATATAGGACTATTAGAATAAAATTGAAGCCAATTTTTTTTATTTGAAAGATAATTTTATGACATTTTTGTTTTGAAAATAATTTTCGACATATTTGGACCACTTTTTCGAGTAATTCAGGCCTTATTTCAGCAATAACACGAGTTATGTTGGCTTCCAAAGCGTCTTTTGTTTCTGGTTTATCAGCATGAACCAATGACTTGACATAACCCCAAAGAAAATAATCCATTGGAGTTATGTCGCATGATCTTGGAGGCCAATTAATTGGACCATTTCTCGAAATTATGGTATCGCCAAATCTTTCTTTCAATACATCAATTGGTTCGGAAGCAGCATGAGGTGGATCACCATCATTTTGGAACCAACTTACTTCTGAGTCCATCTCATTCAAATTTTGATACAAATAATCATTGATTATCGATCTGTAACGAGCACCATTCTCAATGCGGTTCCTCAGGGCTAGTCGTGGTGGACATATGCCGGAAATTATTTTTTCCGTCGACCCTAGAATAGAAGCTCATTTTAACGCACTCGAAATCATTCATTAATGACCCCTATTAATGCATGATGTCGGAGCACTATCGAGGTGTCAAATTCAATTATTCGCTTTCGACCAGAATCGGATTTTACCAGTTACGCTATTTTACATGATGAATATCGAAGAAAATATCCCTTCGACACCGCTAGATGTGGGAAAAACTGCTGAAGCAGCAACTTTGAGTATGCTACCTGGAAAGAGCCGACATTTATGAGAAAACCTAGGAAGAATTTCGATCTTGGTGCAAGGAGAAGAACGAAATTTTCGGTAACGGTTTTGTTGGCATACTACTTTACGTGTATTGCAGAAAAGAGGCATTAAGCAAATTTATGGTCAAAGTATTCGATGCTGAAGACAGCATTGATATAAACAGATAAAACAAACTGTTTATCGAAAAATCGAAAAAGAACATGTGGAAGAGTTCATGGCGAATGCTCCTAATAGTATTTTGTTGATGTCTAAGGTAAGAATAAAACTCAATTGAATCGTTAATCCAACTTATTCTCATGAAGAAAATGTAAACTATTCAGAATTTCACAACATGTCCTATATTCCATCCATGAATTTTTCGAAAACTTCTATAGGGGGCGTAAATATTAATATATAGAAATGAACACAGAAATTTACATTATATCAAATTTGTCTATTACGCAAAATAAAAATCTTTTTGAATGCAGAGTTTATTTTCAATTCATGAGGAGGTCGAGGGAAAAATTTTGTAATCAACTCGTTTATTAATCTAGCGATTAATGGTCTCAAACATTAACGCGCTCGCTCCGCTCACGCGTTAAAATATTTCGACCATTAATCGCTGTCATTAATAAACTAGTTGATTAAATAACTATTAAAACATAAATGTCATAAAATTATCTTCCAAATAAAAAGAAATCTTAAGCTTCAATCTTAATTTAAATGTGTTTTATTTGAATTAAGAGTTCATAATCCAAATTTTCAGATAACGAAAAGTAAAAATTCTTCAGAAACGTCTTATGAGCACTCGGACTCAGAACACCCTATATATTTCTCAATTTCAGCTCTCCCTGTCAGTCAGAGATATTTTGGCACCATTCAAAGCAAACCTCTTGAAAAAAAAACGGAGAAAATTTTTGTAATCTTCAAAATTTGTTTAATTTCTCATATATTCAGGAACACAACTATTTTTCCAAACGTGCACTTAATAAACCCAAGAACCAGAACCTGAAAACACTTACCATTCAAAATAAATACAGCACTCTCATATTATCCGAAAAACTCAAAAAAATCCTTCAAGCCCACAACAAAATCCACTCTAAAATCTTCAATAACTCCAAAAAACGCAGCACCAAAACACACCGCTTATTTACGGAAAAAATCCACCTTTGATGTACGGGGGTGAGCCACAAACACGAACTAACATGTATGTCTGCCTACATGAAAACACCGCATCAGACAGATCACCGGAACGTGAATATTGGTAGGACACCGCAGCTAGCTACGATTTCAGCTGGCATCACGTCCTTGGATCATGGACGCTGAGGACGCTGTCGTCCTGGCACGAGAAGAAAGTGGCGGAAAGCTGGAGCGGACTAAGACGCTGCCATTGTACGTTGAGGAGAAGTCCGAAGTTATCAGTCGCCGATTCTTGGAATGGCGAATTTTGGTGGGGTTCCGGCGGTGGTACTCGGCGGCGTTATAGGTAGTTCGCTGTGAATGAAAGTACTATCTGGCGTGGATTTTGCGATTTTGGGAGATTCAAGGTGGAATTCCTCAGGTGATCTGTGGAATTTCTGGTGCGTTGGGCATTGGGCAATTCCGTATCAATGTCAGAGTGAATGATGGCGAGAAGCCGAGGGAGTTACAGAAATTGGTGATTCTTGTAAAGATCTCGATTTCGATTGAGTGAAAAACGAAAAGGGGAGATTCCTTGAATAGTTTTGAGGAAAAAAGATCCCATAAACATGGGACCGAAAACGTTTTGATTTCGAGATAAAGGATGTCAAAGTTTGAATTTTTTTTTAAGATTTTCTCATATACTCCATTCACTTTTATGAAGTATCCCGGTTTGCTAAGATTTGGGTTTATCACGATTTTTTTACTTGAAACTGACGCAGGTTGGTACTAATGAAATGTCAAATAATTCTGAGAGGCGTTGTCGATGCTAATTCCTATTTATTCTTTTTCAACTTTGTAAATGTAGTTAGTTCTTTTGAGGTTTTGCTGTGGCACAGGTTTCCTAGTACTACTACATTTTCATACTGGAGTATTTCGAGTTGTGCAAAAAGGTATTTGAATGTCTTCTGATTATCTCTTGAAAATTTGGAAAAGTGGGGAATTCCACTGTTTTTCTGTATGGTTATTCGAGTACATTTATTCTTTCTTCGAATGAACTATCGCAAAGTAACAGACTATTCTGTCCATTATTTTTCCCTAAAATTCTAACAATGGATTCTTGATTTCCATGTTACCATGTTAATATACGTGAAATATTCCCAGTAATAACAGTCAAAAAAGTTTTTTTGTACAACTGCCATTAAAAGTGTCACTTTTAATGACAGCAAACAATGTTAAAATTGATTGTTTACGTGGAGGCGTATTAAAAATATGTTTAACATTAGTGTTAAAAATATTTTTAGCACTCCATTTTCTCATGATGAAATCAGATGAAAAAAATTCAGCAATTGCACATATTTATTATCAACATTTAACAGTCATTTCTTATGAACATTAATATTAATCGTAAAACTTGAACAATTACTAACATTAATGCCCTGTGACGGTAGGGAGCTTCGCAACACATTATTAGAATCCTCAGCACCATCAGTACTTGTAGAAACCGGAAGTACAATATTGGATGATGATGATCCAAAATCTGTTGAGGTTGGGAGAATTTTTTCAGCAATGACATTTCTATATGCAATGGAATTATCAACATAGCCCTCTGCTACCGTCGTAGACTTCCATCTACCATGTTTTTTATATACGAATTATTTGCTCCTGATTCTGCTAGCAATGAAGCGGAGGATCTTCGGAAACAGTGTCCTGTATATTGCTTTGGTTCTGGCAGTTTGAGGAATTCGGCAACAATAGATGGAATTTTCCCAAATGTATTGATACCAACTGGATTTGCAGTGCATTTATTATTCATGTATTTCAGGAAAAAACGACTATGTTTGATGACAGAAGGGCGCAGTGCAAAGTACTTATGAAAACAGTCAACATACTTCCCAATAATACTGAAAGAACGACTGACTTTCGTTTTTGTGTTTGGAAGTTGTATAACCAATGATTTATTTGTTATTTCGATGTCTTCCACTGATAAATTACACAATTCTTCACGCCGACAGGCTCCAAATAATCCGAAAATAGTTTCAACCTTAACCATCAATTTATTCTCATCTGGTGCCTCATTTATAAACTTTTCAAATTGTTTACAAGTGAGAATTTTTGATTTTTTGGGACGATATCCTTCCGTTCTAAATATGCTATTACCTTAAAATAATTACTGACATCCACACCATTTTTAATAAGGGCGCTTGACTTTATCATTGAAAATTTGCTCCACAAAGTTGATGAACTCCATATTTTAGATTTTTCTCCTAAGTATGCCAGGAAAACAGGTTCACTGAAGTTCCTTTCTACATTTTTCAATTTACACCAGACCAGGAAATTGTTATATGCAATATCGTACTGCTGAACCGATTTTTTAGGTAGGAGTTCCAGATTTGCTCTTCCTGCAGACTCTTCAATATCCACAGAAAGAACCAAATCGTCACTTTTATTAATAATTGGACTCTCGACAAACATATTAAGCAGTTCTAAACCCAAGACGAAAATTGGACAGGAACGAAATTCAAATGACTTTTTTTTTTTCTCATTAGTTAGTAATCATAACGTTGGCAACGTTTGCCATTCGCAACAACCTTTCGATTATTTGAATATCAAAAGCATTTTGAAGTTAATTGACATTGCAAATTCGCCCATTTCATTATCAAAATAGGGCAGTTGTACAAAAAACATTGTATGGTATTTGTGTTAGAAGTGATTTTATTTTGTTCGTGAAACTTTTTCACGCACAAAATAAAACGTCACTTTTAACACTCATATCATAAATAACATTTTCTGTCGCATTATTTGAGTACTTTTAATCTTTTTTCGAATGAATTATCACAAAGTAACGGACCATTCTGTCCATTATTTTCCCCTAAAACTTCAACACTGGATTCTTGATTTCCGTACACGAAAATTGCATAACTGAATCTTCCAACCATGTTAATATATGTGAAATATTTGCAGTAATAACAGTGAAAAATTTTATTTCAACATTCGCCATTCTCAGTACGAAATTTGTGGTATTAAAGACAAAAATATGAATTTTGAACACCATGTGATACGCCAATTTCGATGTTTATAGGGTGATATTTTTTCTAGAACACTGTCCTCTGTTTTCTTCCAGAACTTTTTATTCGGTTTCCACCGATAGTTTTGTTGTTATACTAAACTTTATGGTCTCTTGTAATTTTGTCGCATCTGCTACCAATTTCGAGCAAAAAAACTCCTGAGTATTTCGAGAGAATCGTCCAATGTTTGTACTCCAATTCGGTAGCAGATGCGACAAAACTACAGGAGACCATAAAGTTTTGCACATCAACAAAGCTAACTTCTTTCTACGATTTTCAAACAGAGGCTCACCAAAAAAAATTCTGGATCGAAACAGGGAACAATGTTCTAAGAAAAACATCACCCTGTACACCCCGAAGGACTCATTTCATCAGCTCCAGTGTAATTGATATGTGATTTAAGGTTTTTAACAATTCGCCGAGGGTTTTTGCTTTTGGGACCAACCACTTGTTTGTTTCTTTTTTTATTTTCCCTCTCAAGAAAATGGCTTCAACTTTCGTATCAACAACTAAATCGTTACTTACATTTTAATCTTTTTTTGATTTGATTCGAGATTTGAATCAGAACTACTCAAATTTTTGTTCGATTCCAACAAAATCTTCAAAATATTTTTGTTTCAAAGAAGGTGTTGAAGCGTTTATGTATTGATTCAATAGTCAAAGGTTAGGAAGAAATGTACAACTGTATATTTCGGCACAGCATTGATCGTGCATGTTATAATATCGAAAAAAATTAACGACGAAGATTAAGTGAATAAAAAACTTATCAAATATATTATATTCATCGTTAATCGAATATTTTAGATAGCAAATAAAGTTCGACAATGCGGTTGATGATCTTGAACCGCACATAAAAGGAAATGGATTTAACGGATTCAGAAATAAATGGGAATCCACTAGATTAAAAAAAAGAAACTGAAAATTTGGATTTCACTTTTATTTGTTCGATAAATCATTCAAATAAGAACCGTAAATGTAGGTAGGTCACCACATAGTTGCTCAAGGACGAAAGGAAAATCAATTCTGAAGTTATATAAATGAAAAAATTCATTTATGCTTTTAAGAAAAATTGTTTAACTCGATTGTAATAATCCTGGATGCATATTTTTTTTTCGAAAAATTTCGAAGAAATATGAATTAGAAGCGGACGATGAAAAAGCGTCATTATTGCACGTCGAGATGAATCTTTCACCCCAACAAAATTCTGGGAAAAAGAATTAGTACTTTTGGCATCATCATTTTATTCTACTTGAAACTGGAAAAATTTTCATTTTCAAGATAAAACAAAGGATCATTTTGTATTTTCGATATCTTTAAATAAAAGAGGCAAAATATTTCACTCAGAATTTGTTATGATCATTATGTTTTTTATTAATTTTGATAATTTGATTGTTCCAGAGTAGTTTGATTGAATTCCTAAATGATTTCATTTTCGCAACAATTAATTAAGATAAGAAGTAATATTTTTGGCTATTTTTGTCAGTCTATTTTGGTTATTAATTCCAATCAATCACCTATTCTGAAAATTATCGTCAGACAAAGTTCTTCAATGTCAACAATAATTGTTGAATTTTACCCGAAAAAAAGCGGTTTCATAATGTCAAATGACCCTCCTTCTCATACTTCCTTTCTATTTGTTATTATTCCGCGATTCATTGTGGTCTAAACAAACCAGATAACGTTATGCACATTCTTTTCATTTTTCTGTCATATTCAGAACTGTGTTATTTCAAACGCTGACCCTTGGCATGGTTTAATTTCCTCTTTTTAACATAATTTGTTGTCTACCTTGGGATAAAAAAAGTGTGGACGAAACCGATATTCCTCATTTTGCAGATAATGACTTTATCTATTACGACGAAAATAAAATTTACTTATCGGTTATTGCATACAATAATGTCACAAATATACGATGGAAACTATAAATCTTGTTGTCTTAGGAGATTCCTAGGATGATCATTCCTTAGACTTCAAATATTTTCCAGACAAATCAATTTTTTCAAGGGGAGAATCTGCTCGAAAATGTAGATAATTTGTATTTGTGTTATCATCGATCCTATCACATAGAAATGAATTTTTATCGAGAATAAGACAAAATATGAATGATGGCACATTAGACGTTTCTGGTGAACCAGATATGGCATCGGTTTGAAAATTTAATGATGTACATTATCGGACATTCTGTACCCAATAAAAATATTTTCGTCAATGTGGTGTTACCATTTCTATTAGAAAGTAGTAGCAATTTTGCTTTTTCAAATGGAACACCTGGTATATTTTATTTTTTTTGAAATCTGCAACAACTTCTCGACAATTTTTCTTAACATTTCCCTATACCTATCTGTTGCCGTTTTCGAAATATAAATCAATTTAAATTTTTTCACTGGAAATCATTACCTCTAAAAATGCTGATAACTTCGGGTTGAAAAACATTATGGCATTGAAATTTGGTTTGCAGTTAGGTGATACATGAATGCTTCCAACACATCAGCCTGATCTCCGTTTCTTCAATACAGGGTTGGTTAAAAATACAGTCTTTTCGTTTGCTTGAAAAAGTGACTGAAAGTTGTTTATTTCAAATGGAACGCGCTGTATATTATTATAAATTCAGAAAGACGATAAAATTCGTATGTATATCATGCCTATACCTAACTAGATTCGGACTTATGAGCATTTATTTGTCAAAATATCCCTTCAGAGTGGTATAAGCATTCTGTTTTTGGCCATGATTACTATTTGACAGTACCTTGTGACATTCTCCTAAAATATTAAAGGCACCAATACACTTGAAAGTCAAACTAATTATATGAATTATTATAAAAAAGTAAAACAAGTTGAGAAACTCCTTTTTTAACTAATTTAATAATTCATCATCTAATAAATAAGCTCAGTCATTCCTTACAATTTTTTTTTCGGAAAAACGTCTTGATATAATGGGAATTCGCTTTCAATAATATCAATGGTACTCTTAACTATCGGGTGTTTTTTTTTAGAGTGATAGAACTTTAAATTGAAATAAAACACATTCAAGTTGAAATTGAAGCCATTTTTTGTTTGAAACATAATTTTAAGACATTTGTGTTTTAAAAATAATTTCCGGCATATGTCCACTACGACTAGCTCTAAGGAACCGCATTTTACCAGACCAATTTTGGACCACTTTTCGAGTATTTCAGGCCTTATTTCAGCAACAATACGAGTTATGTTGGCTTCCAAAGCGTCTATTGTTTCTGGTTTATCAGCATAAACCAATGACTAGGCATAACCCCAAAGAAAATAATCCATTGTAGTTATGTCACATGATCTTGGAGGCCAATTAATTCTCGAAATAATGTTATCGCCAAAGCTTTCTTTCAATAAATCCATTGTTATGGTAGCAGCATTAGGTGTAGCACCATCTTGTTGGAACCAAAACACTAATGGGTTGATACCATTCAAAATTTGAAACAAATAATCATTGATTATCGATTCGTTACGAGCGCCATTCACTGTAACATTATCTTCAGAGCTAGTCGTGATGGAAATATGCCGGAAATTATTTTTAAAACCCAAATGTCATAATATTATCTTTCAAATAAAAAAATGGTTCAATCTTGATTTAAAGGTGTTTTATTCCAATTTAAAGTTCTATCACTCTAAAAAAACACCCAATTGATTGAAAATCCATCATTATTCATTACTTCAATTTATGGAACTATTTTCGAAAATGACTCAAAATAGGTTTTATTAAAAAAACAATAAATGTGATGTCTTAATGGAATTGGGCATGGTTTTTCCACGGAAATAATTCTGATTTATTAGAATCAAGCAGATTTTCAAAAAAATGTTGGAAAAAAGTACAATTTTCTCTTGGATGAAATGAAGACTTTCAATTCATCTCAGAGGTTCTTGAGCATCCAAATCAATCGCAAGCTGCCGAAAAATGCTTACCCCCAATTCTTCCTCCTCGATTCTACATAACGATATTCTCCTCACCATCTTCACGCACCACTTATTCCAACGAATTAAACAGCAATAAATAATTTCGAAGTCGCCTGTGATGTACGGATATCACATCGATGTCATCTCGAGCTTCGACGACGTCAATGTCATTAGCATTGAGTTACACCGAGATGTCTGAAATAATAATTTTTGGTCACAATTAGAGGTTTGTGCTGCCGGTATCGGAAACGAGAATAACAATTCTATTAGCTTTTTTTTCTTCTCGCGATTGATGTCATTCATTCTCCGGTATTGTTGTGTCTGTTTTTTGCCGGTAGGAAGATTCAGGAAAGTCCATAGTAAATTGTTTCGTGGCACCTCGGTGTCAGAATGTTGCTAGATAATTTAACCGCTCTATATCTTCATTGTAGTAATGAAGATAATTTTATAATTTGTTACCATAGATAGTGTACCGCAACTATTCCCGATACGTTAGCTTATGCTCACGTTTCGTCCAAGCTCCGGTCATAGGTCTCATCAGATTGACTATAAAGATCGGACTGCGGTACCCCGGTGTAGCTTTCAGGTAGCGCCCCCTGTTGAGTATTCGATTCTCGATGAAAACCGCACAAACTTACACTGCGCAAAAAAATTAACGCACATTCTGAAAATCTCAATTTTAATGAAAGTCAACTCTACATTGACTTTATAATTTATTCTTTATGTTCTCTCGGGAAGGTTTTGAACGAAACAAGACACATTAAATGGAAGAAAAATTCAGGATTTCACCGAATCTTATGTGAAAGAAGAGAAATGAACAATTTTCAAAATACTGAAATGCTGATAAGTGATTTAATACTTGGTATTTCCACCCCTTGCGTTAATTACAGCTCGGCAACGACGGTTCATACTCAAAATGAGTGATCTTAAAATGTTCTGATCTAATCCTTCCCAGATTTCTCCGAGTTGGATTCCTAAGTCATTAAGAGTAGCTGGATGATTTTCTGAACTTCTCAGCCTTCTATTGAGGTTGTCCCAAACCTGCTCAATCGGATTGAGATCTGGACTTCTTGCTGGCCATTCCATTCGAGAGACTTCAACCTCTTCAAGGTACTCCTGAACGATGCGTGCACGATGAGGTCTGGCATTATCGTCCATAAAAATGAAATTTTCACCAATGTATGGGGCAAATAGCACTACATGCTCTTCAAGAATGTTCCTTATATACTTATCAGCATTCATAGCTCCATTATCAACGACCACTAGGTCTGTGCGAGCAGTCAAAGATATTCCACCCCATACCATAATCGATCCTCCCCCGAAACCAGTAGTATTCAGGAAATCGCACTGAGCATATCTTTCATGTGGACGTATGTATACAAGGGAACGTCGATCACAATGGTAGAGGCAGAATCTAGACTCATCTGTGAAGAGAACTCTTTCCCAATCGGCCTCTTCCCAATGGATATGCTCTCTCGCAAAATCCAAACGCGCCCTTCGATGGGCTGCGGTAAGATCTGGGCCTCTTGCCGCGACACGAGGCCTTAAATCATATTCTCTGAGGCGATTTCTTATTGTCTGAGTGCTAATTTGCACCTCATGAGTTTGCTCAAGCTGATTTTGAAGGAGGCGAGCGGTTGCAAACCGTTGTCTCAACGAAGAAACTCTCAAGTAACGTTCTTGAATGGCAGTTGTTACCCGTGGTCTACCCTGTCCTGGTCTTCGGACATTCATACCTGTCTCCCTGAATCGCTGCAACATTCTGGACACACTTGTATGGGAAACTCCAAACTTTTCTGCAATTCTTGTGTATGTCCACCCTTCTTCTCGCAAAACTACCGCTTGGGCACATTCCTCTTGGGTCAAATTGCGTGTTTCGTGTTGCATAGCGATCGAGTGTAGAAAATCAAACGAAAGAAAAACTATTGATCACTAGATTTGATCGAGAACAACTGATTTTAGAATGGAGCCAATACATTCAAAATCTGATAATATTATCTTTTTTATTCCTGCTGGGAGAAAACATCTGTATTGAAGAGAAACTTTGAAAGTGGATAACATATGCATGCATAATTCTGATAAAAATAATTATCATTGAGAACACCTTCAGTTGTAGAATAAATTTGAGATTTCCATAATGTGCGTTAATTTTTTTGCGCAGTGTACCATTATTTAACATTATAAAGGGTTTTCCAATAAGAAGTGTTATTTTGACATTTGAAGAAAATTATAATTTTTTCAGACAAAGTCTCTGCCAAATTTTCGCCATTTCTATAGCCAATTTTAATCATTTTAATGCGTTGTTGAAGCGTGTGTCGTTCCATTTTTAACAATGGCGTAGTTTCTACTTTTCAAACGTCAAAAAATGACAGCTTCAAAAGTAACATCTACCGATAACACTTCTAATTGGCAAACCCTTCACATTTGCTCATTTTGTCGTGAAAGAAACTCACCAACAAATTGAAATTCTTCGAACCAGTAATTGTTACAGAAGATTGTTAAATTCACATTGTTATAGAATTTTATATTTGACAGGGAGTTGACAGAAAGAGATTTTAAAAATAGTCTTGTCAGTGTATTATCAAAATAAAAATCCTTATATTTTCTATAAAAGAAGTAATTCATTGACAAAGTGTGGTCCTTCGAGCCGGATAGTTCCAGCACTAGGGTGTACAGTCAGAATTCACACAAAAATTAACATGTCTTCACCAAAATTGGTACTTCGAGATATACCAAAGTTGTGGGCAAAATTGAGAACCGCTGGTGACAAGAATTTACTGAACGATATTCATTTTGCTTTATATGGAGAAGAAGTCAAAGGAAGATCCGCAAGAAGACATATATCATCGTTTTCTGGATTTGAATTCCGAAACTCCACAGAATATGATCAGCACTGTGAATTATTGAGTAAATCACTCAGTTTTTTCAGTTTAAAACGATTGTGTGACTTTTTCGAATACAAATACCCGAATAGTGCCAGTGCAAGTGATTTATCCATTATGTTCCTCAAATCTTTCATGGAAGAATTCAATGTTTCTCATGATGAGACAGAAAAGAAAAGTGAATCCATGTCAGTAAGAAGTGGAAAAACAAAATCTCGAATTAGTCATTCCCAAAAGAAATACGAACTGAGATCGAAACTGTTAGAAAAACAGAATGAAATAGATTCACTTCAAGAAAACCTTTTTTCGAAACAGGAAGAAATTGTCGAATTAGAATGTGAAGTTGAAGAAATGAAAAAAACAGCACAATCTATTGAGGAAATTGAAGCGAAACAAAGAGAACTCGACAGAAAGCAGAAGCTTTTGAAGATAGGTGAAGTGCGTTTGAAGAATAAAGAGAATTCACTCACCAAATATCAAGAATTTCTGGAAAATGTTGAGTTAAGTATTGCAGAATGTTCTTCTGAAGAGGAGGTTGAAAGTGTAAAATCAGTAGAAACCCGTACATCTTATGTTCGAGAGTGGACAGATAAGGTGCAAAATCATTTCGATCAAAATGATGAAACTTCAACGACACAAAAAAATGAGATTGAATGCCTGACTAAATCAATCAACAATATGCTTTCCCGACAAACAATAGGGAACCAGTTGATGACGTTCGATGGCTCTTCGTTCCTAAAATGGCCCATTTTCTATTCTCAATTTAAGCTGTCCAATGAAACCTGTTCGTTTTCACCGAAAGAGAACGTTTTGAGATTGAACAAAAGTCTGACAAACGATGCAAGAAAATGTGTCGAAATGCTTCTCATAACCGCTCAGAAACCCGATGAAATTTTGGACATTCTACAAAAGAAGTATGGTCGTCCTGAAATGATAATGGAAGAGTTATTATCGGAAGCCTGTAAACTGACTATTGATGATAGCATGGAATCATTCATGAACTTCAGCAATAGTATAAGAAATCTGGCAGCAGTGGTAGAAGGTGAGATTGAACAAATTTTCGACCAGAGACAACTGTTAGCAAGTTTTGTTTCTAAATTGCCGCCTCATTATTTACTAACTCAATGGGGAAGTTACCTGATTGAGAAGAAAATTCCATGTAGAAAAGAGACATTGAAAGATTTTTCGAACTGGATACAAAAAATGTCCGAAGTCGTTTCCAGAATTACTTTTGTATCCAATGCAGTCAATGTGAATTTTCTCAATTCAAATTCAAATGAAATCCAAAAAGTTAGCAATATGGAGGATCGAAAAACAAATAGTACAACAGGTACCACTAGTAAACGATGTAGAGTTTGCAACCAGAATCAACATCCTTTGGAAAACTGTAGTCATTTTCAAAAGGCACAAGTGAAGGAACGTTGGAAAATTGTTCAAAAATGCAATGTTTGCTATTGTTGCCTACGACAGCATCAAGGAAAATGCAAGAAAAGAAAAGTATGTGGTGTTAACAACTGTGATCGTTTTCACAACAGTTTACTACATAAAAATGCCGAACATTTTAGATCATCTGAAGTTACAACTCACGTAACACATACAAACAGCAATGCTTTGTTGAAAATATTACCCGTCAAACTGAAAGGTCCAAATGGTGTCATGGAAATTGTAGCTCTTTTGGACGAAGGAAGTACAACTACACTGCTCGATTCTAGCGTAGCAAAACAGTTGGGATTGACTGGTCCGATATCACCATTGTGTTGCAAATGGACAGGCGATATTTTTCGGTATGAAAATAATTCTCAGGTTGTTCAAGCGGAGATCGCAGGAAAAAAAGCAACTATATTTTATGAGTTGAAAAACGTCAGAACCGTAGATCATTTAGATCTACCACAGCAGACTTATGACCTCGCTAGTTTGATACAAATGTTTCCTTTCCTTCAACAAGCCTTTTCTCCATCTGAAATAATTGAAAAACCTGTATTATTGATTGGACAAAATAATGCTCATCTTATCGTCTCCAGGCAGGTCATTCAACCCACTCCAAATGCCCCAATTTTATCAAAAACTCACATTGGATGGACAATCCATGGTTCAGTGGGATGTCCAGACAGAAATGAGGAAAACACTGAAGTATCCTTTGTATGCTGTGAAGAAGCGGATGAGAAGCTTCATGAATTGGTGAAGAGTTACATGACAGTGGAAAATTTTGGAGTAGCAATCACAAAAATAGATAAAAAAAAGACGATAGAGGAAGAAAGAGCGATTTTGATAGCAGAAAATTCCATTCAGCGATATAGAAATCAATATCAATTAAGATTGCCGTGGAAAGAAAATGACATAGTTTTGCCAGACTCCTTTTCAATGGCGAACCAAAGACTGAAGTGTCTCGAGAAACGTTTGTCTCGAGATAAAAAATTGGCGATGTCATATCGAGATGAAATCCAAAAGCTGCTGGAGAAAAAGTATGCTGTCCCAGTAACCGCAAAACAGCTCGAAAATGCAAAAAGAGTTTGGTTTCTACCTCATTTTGCAGTTCTGAATCCAAATAAACCTGATAAAGTTCGAGTTGTTTTTGATGCAGCCGCCAAAATGAATGGTTTGTCACTAAATGATTGTCTACTGTCTGGACCTGATTGGCTGACATCCCTATTCGGTATTCTCTTGAAATTTCGACTACATAAAATAGCCTTTGCCGGCGACATTCGAGAGATGTTCAATAGAATTAGAATTTCAGACGAAGATAATTTTTCACAATGTTTTTTATGGCGTAATCTTGACTTCAGTAAATCTCCAGATGTCTATAGGATGACTGCTATGCTGTTTGGTACTACATCCTCACCGTTCTTGGCGCAGTTTGTGAAAAATTACAATGCGAATCAACACCAACAGTATTTCGAAAAAGCCGCTGAAGCAATTATTCATAATCATTATGTAGACGATTACTTGGATGGGACTGAAAATGAAGAAGAAGCTGTGAAACTTATCAAAGACGTTATATATGTTCATAGTAGAGGAGGTTTCGAAATAAGGAATTTTATCTCGAATTCCCCTGGAGTTCTCAAACAACTTCCAGAAAACCTTGTGGCCAAACAAGTCAACTCGGAAGTAGATAGACGAGCAAATGAGGAAAAAATTTTGGGTATGCTATGGAATTCAGAGAAAGATTGTTTTACTTTCAACCTAAAATTCCACAAAATATCCAAGGAAATATTGAATGGTACAAAAATCCCTACCAAAAGACAAGTGTTAAAAACTGCTATGTCAGTTTATGATCCAATTGGACTGTTATCACCGATAACCATAAAAGTAAGGATACTACTGCAAGAAATATGGCGTTCGGGCATTGGGTGGGATGATTTCATCACAGACAACATTTTCAAGAAATGGTCCATTTGGCTGCAAGAACTGAAAAGCGCTATGCGCATAGAAATACCTAGATGTTATTCTTCGGAGCTGAAGAGAAGTAGACGAATGGAACTTCATACATTTTCAGATGCTAGTGAACTTGCATATTCTACTGCAATTTATTTAAGACTTGAATTCTATAATCATGTCGAGATCATTCTTATTGCTTCGAAAGCACGAGTCTCACCCCTAAAAACACTAACTATTCCCAAGTTAGAACTGCTAGCTGCAGTGTTGGGAGTGAGATTATGTACTGAAGTTATAAAGCATTTGAAATTGAACATTGCTGCAAGATATTTCTGGTCTGATTCACGAACAATAATTCATTGGCTCAGAAGCGAGAAGAAACTGCATACGTATGTAGCTGCCCGAGTTGGTGAGATTTTAGAGAGCAGTAACATAGACGAATGGTATTGGTTACCAACGACAGACAATGTCGCAGATGACTGTACTCCAAAGTTGGCCAAAAATTCCACAGCCTGCAAATGAAAAGATGGATAGTCTCGATGGAGTACGAGTAATCTTGGTTACCGAAGTATCGTCACATGTATTACCTGAAATAAAATCCCACTACACTTGGGTTAAATTGCTTCGCATAACAGCACGAATTAAACGTTTCATCACGAACACAAGAACTAGCAATTCATCGAATACGTTCTTAACATCTGAAGAACTGGAATGGAGTCAAAGACAATGGTGGAAATTTGTTCAAGCTTCTGGTTTCCCTGTGGATTTATCGAATTTGAAGAAAAAAATTCCAAACAAAAATGGTCGATTGCACAACATGTCTCTCTTCCTTGATAACAACTGTATTATGAGAGTGTCCAGCAGAATCAGCAATATGGGAGAAATCACTGTGATTGAAAAGGAACCCATAATTCTAGATGGAAATCATCCTTATACACATAAAATGATTATGCATATCCACAAAAATAATGCTCATCAAGGAACAGAAACTGTAATTAATGAAATGAAAAGAAAATTCTGGATTCCACATGTCGGGACAATTGTCAAGAAAGTAATTCGAGAATGTATTTACTGTAGACGTATGAAAGCAAATCCACCACAACCGAAAATGGGTTTATTACCCCCAGAAAGGCTTATGAAGCATGAAAAACCATTTTCAGCCACTGGTGTTGATTTTTTTGGTCCATTTGTGGTGAAAATAGGACGAAGAACCGAGAAACGTTATGGAGTTCTTTTCACTTGTCTGACAATGAGGGCAATACATGTCGAGATTGCACATTCCTTGAGTACGGATTCTTGTATTATGGCTATCAGGCGTTTTTTAGCTAGGAGAGGATCGGTGGATATATTCTGGTCTGATAATGGCAGCAACCTGAAGGGAGCAAGTCGTGAACTCTTGGAGGCTTTGGATGAATTTCAGATAAATAGGGTGATAGACGATATGGCAAATAGGGGAATAAATTGGAAATTCCTGCCACCTCTCAGTCCAAACATGGGAGGTAGTTGGGAACGTCTCATAGGTTGTTTCAAGAGGGCTCTAACGGCTATATTAAAAGATCGTCACCCAGCTGAAGAAGTTCTCCAAACTTTGTTCTGCGAAGCAGAGTATATAATTAATAGTAGGCCCCTTACTCACGTATCCACAGATCCTCAGGATGGAGTCAGTATTTGCCCGAACGACCTACTTATTGGTAAATCAGTCAATATCATAACACCAGGAATTTTTAGTGAAAGGGATCTTCTATTAAAAAGACAATGGAGAATTTCTCAATACTTAGCTGACATGTTTTGGAAACGTTGGCTTCGCGAGTATCTCCCGAGCCTGATAAATCGCAGTAAATGGAATAAAGATAATCCTAATCTCGAAGAAGGAGAATTAGTCATAATAAATGAAAAAGATTTTCCAAGAGGAGTTTGGCCAATGGGTAGAGTTAAGAAAGTATATCCGGGCCCAGACGGAATTGTTAGAGTTGCTGATATTCAGACAGCACACGGAATCTACAAGCGACCTGTAAGAAAACTTCACCGGCTCAATATTCGTGCTAATCAAGAAGTTAGCACCGGGGGGGAGAATGTTACAGAAGATTGTTAAATTCACATTGTTATAGAATTTTATATTTGACAGGGAGTTGACAGAAAGAGATTTTAAAAATAGTCTTGTCAGTGTATTATCAAAATAAAAATCCTTATATTTTCTATAAAAGAAGTAATTCATTGACAGTAATGAGGAAACCTTAGGAAAAATTATTTGAATAAAATGAGAATCGAATTTTCGGTTTTTTCCTACGTTTTAGGAATGCCCGGTATAATTTGTATTTACGCACCTGTTGTGAAAGTGTCGAAATTCGAATGGAAAATAACCGGAGTATAAAAGACTGAGAAGATGACTAGCATTTATTGGTGGTCTTTCCCTCTGAATCTTGTCTTTCAAGAGCCTCAACGTTTTGTGGTCAGAACAGTGTCCATAATTCTTCCAAATGTTCTTGGAATCGCTCTGACGAAGTGAAATTCTTGTCTAGAGTCTGGAACCTTGTGTTTTTCGATCTATAATTCATGATTTATTACCCGAAAATAGAAGGTATTTCCCAAGAAGAATATGGTTACTTTCCGTTTTGGAAAAACAGAAATATACGAAATAAAATGTTGAAGTTAAATTTATCGACATTTTCTTAGAGGTCATTCACAAATTCACGATTATGATGAATAAGTTTCTCAAGTTTTAACACATCTGATGTTCAATTCTCATGAGATGATTACATATATTAAATTATCAATGAAAAATGGCATCATAGATTTGGTCAATTTTGTAATATTGGAGATATTGGATATTTGGGTAATCGAAAATTACCTTCGCTTGAATCAGAGGACGAATTTTAGTTAATTGATGACATCATTATCTTAAAATTCTAGCAAATTTACGAAAACAAAATGTACTTATATTTCTGTAACAACCGGTCTGGGATTAAAGATAAATTCATTCGGAAGCAGCCGTCAATTTATTTCAACAATTGACGCCTTGAACTGACAGTTGCGGATCTACCTACAAGGCGGATCTTCTATAGTCCGTTCAAATATAAGAAGGAGCTTTGCAAACAAACAGAATCGTCTGGTTTGCGCACAATGAAGCTACTATTGGTCAAACGGTCATAACCACGCTCCCTTTTAATGCCCCAAGAGATTGCCAGGATCGTACTCGGAACGGACTGTAGATGGTACTGGATAGAAGTGATTCAATAATTTGAGTCAGCAATTCCCACATTAGAACTTTTTCCTCAGAAACTCTAGTGCAAAATTTCTGTTATGATTTGCAACTGTCATAAACATTTTATATCCGAAGTACCCTATTTTTTTATTTTGTTTTTATATTATTATCTACTGAATAATTTCTTTTTCGGGTGCTCGAGATTGCGGCAAGGTAATTCCAGGAAACACCAGAGTTTTAGAGATTTGGGTCGGAATCTTGCAAGATTCCGACAAAGTAATTCCGAGAAACACCAGATTTGGGTCCTTTTTCCTAATGGGTGAAAGCCATCTTGATTTGCATAAATATCGAAATTTTCAATTGACAAGACTCGTAAAAGATCTCTGTTCAAATTTATAATGGTCATTTACTTGTAATATCCGAAATATATTCAGTTTCGGTCCAAATTTTATATTATTCTGTACGAAACTCTTTGTCGGCTGCTCAAGATTCCGACAAGGTAATTCCGGGAAACACCAGATTTGGGTCATTTCCCTTAATGGGTTGAAGCCATCTTGATTTGCATAAATATCGAAGTTTTTAATTGACAAGACTAGTTAAAATACCTAGAGCTACTGTGAAGGTCTAGCTGTTGAAAGTGTTTGAAGATTTTGTTGTGAAAAGTGTATTGTGTTGGAAAATCTTTTGACAAAGTGTATATAGTGTTTATAGAACAATGTCGAATTCGGAAACGGATACTGCATCTGAGGGTGATATGTGGGGACCACCACGAAAAAGGTCCAAAAGGTAGCCTTCTCTGCTGAAGAGAAAGACATAATTTTGAACATTTCTCGAAAAGAATTGGAAGAACATCCTGATTTATCGAAAAGAGACTTAGTAGGAATTGTTTCAAAATCCTCAGGGGTGAGTGATTCAGCTGTATTCAGAATTCTCAGAGAATATAAAGAGAATAAAACATTGACGCCACCTAAGAGGAGAGTCCAGTCGTTAAAAATTATCGATTCGGTTGACGATTCCGATATGAACCTTCAGAAGAATTGTCCACGGTTTTTTTCCGGAATGAAATCCCTACGATTTCTAAAGTACTAGAAATCGTGAATGATGACGACAGTTTGCCAAATTTCAAAAGAACAGCGTTCTATAAATTATTGAAAAAAATGGAATTCAAGTTCGGAAAACGTGGTCGTGATAGTCTACTGATAGATAGGGATGAAATAATTGTGTGGAGAAGAGATTATTTGAAGAAAATCCGCTCATTAAGGGAACAAGGCAGAAAAATTTATTGACTGAATGAGACATGGATAAATAAACTGAACGATTGTGTGAAATCTCCTCGATTCGACTCTGGACGGAAAGTACCTTTACGAAGGCCCTCCTACCGCTGCGCCAAACATGTTGTTATTGCTCCTTCTTACATTTGGACAGAGTATTACAAGGTGTATAAACGAGCTTTTAGTGATCCATGTTCCTTCAAAAATAAATAATCCAATGAGAGATTACAGGGAATTATGAAGGATCATTATAAGGACAAAAAAACAACTGCTCATTCAGCAAAAAGCTCAACCTAACCTGATTGCTTCAGTTCGGGAAAACACCAAAAAAATTGTTTCTCAAAATCAACGATAGCACTGTGATTTTCCAATATTCAAACAACTGGTTGTCATATTCTTGTTGTGATCATTTATATGTGCCTACGTCATGGAAAAAGATAATTTCTATAAGGACATATTGAATGAATAAATATACATCCTTTGGATCTTGCCAATAATTGATCAGATGTATTTCTAACTTAAGATCGATATCGATTCAAGGAGCAAACAGTTCGTATTGAAAGGTTCAATTCAAAAAAGGACTGAATAGACATAATTTGTCTAAATCTTCACATGGCTCTGAAATGCTTTGGAATATCATACGATCAAAGTCATATTAAAATTCGAATGGGAAACAAAATATGTGATAATTTTGAATAAACCATTCGAAAAATCGTATTTTATAGTTATTATAGCTACTACCGGTACAGCCGTAAGTGACAAAGACATAAAAATATTTTGGATTTTCTGGTGATCCCAGAAAATGATTCAGATTGAGAAAGATGGGCCCTGTATATTAATTTAGCAAATCTATCCTAGTAGAATAAAAGGGGTGTTATTTTGAATAGCCCACCATTTCGGTAGATGTCACTTTTGAGGCTGTGATTTTTTGACATTTGACAAGTATTAATAAAAATGGAACGTTATACGTTTCAACATAGATGCATAGAACACCTGGTGTAACGACTCCCTACTAAAAATCGTGACCAAAATTTGTAGATCAAAACGGCATCCTAGATTTCAGATTTTGGACTAGTTCCGGAATAAATCCGCAATATTTATCGGTCGTGGCGCTACTGCGGCAACGACAAAAAACGCGACCCCTTTCGGGAGAAATGAAAAGCTGTACAAAATATCACGTTTTCGATCGACAAGAAAGTCTTAAACAAAATCTAATCAGTGTCAACACCAGGTATTCCTATGCATCTATGTTTCAACAATGCATTGAAATTATTGAAAGTCACTATAAAAATTGTGAACATTTGGCAGAAAACTCGTAGATTTTTGGGCCATCGTGAAGCACCTTGTCAAACCGCAATACAGAAATTGGTGCAAAAATTCAAGCTGTTGGGGCAACTTAGTGATGTAAAGAATTGAATCCGTGCATGTCGCTCAAGAACAGCCGAGAATATTGCTGTTGTAGCCGAAAGTGTTAAAGAAAACCCAGGTTTACCCCACTGGCGGATCCAGACAGTTTTTCAGGGGGGGACATGTATTTTTTCTGGTGGGCCATGAATAGAAATTTGGTTTGTCCATTCCTCGTCGTTCTGTGGTATTAGGCATTCCACAAACGTCATAACACCGTAATGTGCATAAAGATTTGGGTCTTAAGGCTCATAAAGTTCAATTAACACAAGAACTCAAGCCGGCCAATCATCAACCTCGTAACAAGATCAACCTTGTAGGTAGATTCGCAAAAGGAATTTTTTTTGACAGCTGTCAAACATCGTGACAAAATGATAAAACTGTCCTCAAGTGGAACAAGCTCAATTTTCTTGTTGATTCTCATATGTTGTTATGTATCAAAACAATTCAAATCGTTTTGGACTTCCTCATTTCTTGGAGCAAGTTATACATCTCGAAACCCAGTTCGATGCTTCAAATACTTACGAATGCCATAAAAATGTCGAAATCCAACCTAGATTTCTTCAAAACGCATGATTCTTCGAGAATAACCGAACCAGGATATTAAATAACAATTACAAATATATCGGACAATCCTTTCCAATTGAGTGATGAAAATGAAAATTTGCAATACGCTGTGTTTGGGCTTATTAATGATAATGAGTAGTAATAATTCTGCTCCCAGTTGTAGACCACGAATTATTAATTTTATGGCTGCGCAAAGAGTAGCAAATTTGCCCAACTTGTTATGTCGAATGTTCTTTTATTCTATTTTATATAATAAGGAATCAATTGGAAACCAGTTCTGACCTAACGCATTCAGATGATAGTAGGTAAATAGGTGAACAAATATACTATCTGTGAAGATATACACTGCTCGTCACATAGAAAGTACGCTACTTCGATGGTATTTGAGAAAAATAAATATACTTCTCCACAAGAGTTAGGGGTATCGTATTCAATGGTTTTCAAAAGTATGTTATCTTCGAGAAAATCGCTGTAAAATCATTTAAAACTCAACAACAACTTGAATTGATCCAATAAAAATCAGTATGAGACATTTCGTCAATCTGGTCGCCTTTTTTTTGAAGTTTGGTTCTTTGCATATGCTTCATGAATGTTCTTATTTTGAAATGAAGTCAGTTTATCAACGGCTTCGATTCGAAACGAGTTTTCTGAAAATGCCAAGACGTAAATTAACAAACGCTGAGGCTAATAGGGCTATCGGAATGCTACAGGGTGGCCTAACTCAGGTTGTTGTAGCGGAAAGGCTCCAAGTCAGCCAAAATGTGATATCTCGACTTTGGAATAGGTTCAGGGAGACAGATTCCGTGTTGGAAAGGCAAAGGCTTGGTGGGCGACGAAAAAAAACACCTGCTCAGGATCGTTTCATCACCGTTTCGGCGAGAAGAAACCCTACATCTACGTGTAGAATGCTATGGAATACTCTTCAAAATGCAGATGGGGTCCAAGTTTCCATCGAAACCATCAGACGACGTTTGAGAGAGGTGACTCTAGGTTCTAGTATCCATTGAGAGGGGTTCCATTAACACGTGACCATGAGCGACAAAGACTGGAATGGGCAAGGCAACATATCAATTGGAACGATCAATGGCGTAGTGTCCTTTTCACTGATGAATCGTGATATGGACGATTTTCAGATTCTCGAAGAATAAGGGTATGGACAATCCCACGCATACCCCGTAATCGTCGCTATGTCCAAGAAGTCCATCCATTCCGATGGGGTTGTGTTATGGTATGGGCCGGGATATGCTTCAACGGGCGCACAGATCTACACATTTTTCCTGGGAATATGACCGCCTTACACTATAAATAGGAAGCATGTCATTGACAATTTTGTGCCAAATTTTCACGCTGCAATTGGTGAAACTTTTCAATTTCTAGACGATAACGCTAGACCGCACTGTGCAGCCATAGTTGAGAATGCGCGCGAGGAGCTTGGTATTCCACATTTACCAATACCTACCCCCTCACTCACCAGATTCGAATTGTATAGAACATGTATGGGATATGCTCCAAAGAAGATAAGATAATCATCAACCTACCCCAGAATCCTTAAATGATCTGAGAGAGCTTCTGCCCCGTTTATGGAACCAAATTCCTCAAGAAATGTTGAACAACCTCGTGTGTAGTATGCAAGAAGATGTCAAGCTGTTATTGATGCCCGTGGAGGCCATACATTGTATTGATAGTCTTAAAATGCTAATTTCGTTATTTTAAACGATTTTTCTTAACCACCCTGTATACGCTGCAGACCTATAGGCTGAAATTAATTTGCAACTTGAAATCATATTTATATGAATTTTCATCACAAAAGTCTTATTTTAACTATATTTTTTTGCAATTTAAGTCAATATCCTTAACTCATGTGGAGCAGTTCATTTATGGTGAATGAAAATAAAATGCCAGTTCAGCATATAAGTTGTACAGAACAAGATTTCCGCTAAAAAATCACCTTCGCGGATGTTCAAAAATCTGGTGCAGAGATGTAGAGATATGATGAACAGAGCAACAGAGAGATGCAGGCCAGAGTAGTTGGTATTGCGCACATTGAGGATGATTGAAAAAGCCTTTGGAAAAAATTATAAAATGAACAAATTGTTTGAAAAAGAATAATTTTTGAGGGTTAACTCCGATCATGAACCATTGCTTTCTTGCACTGGCAAATGAGAATCTACTTACGAGGTGAATCTACTTAAAAGGTATAATAAAGCTGACTCCATTTCAATTTCGAAAAGAAGAGATTGGAGGAAAATTGATTCGAAAACAGCAAACCTGTTGTATATGTATGTCAACATTGAAGTTGACCAAGTTCAGGGTGTTTATAATATTCGCTGAGCAGTGTATTCTGAGTTAGTGTTATGTCATACTTTCTTTTTCCATCTAACACAAACAGCTCTTGCAGATGTATCCATCCATAGTGTCTGGGCTTATTTCGTTCGCTAAGTAGGTGAATGCACAACAAGAAGTAAACCGAAGATAGTTTTTCATATTTCGACATTGTTTAACACAGATGTAAGATTATTGCTCAAAAAGTCAACATGAAAGTACATTCATCGATGTTATTGACTGATTGGTTCGTTAAGAAGTCTTCCTGGTCTAGAACAATGTGGCATCCATTCAATAGTTATTATATCGTTATGGTGAATGAAGAATTCAATACAATAACATACTTATTTGATGAAATTATAAATCCCACCAATAACATTTCATGTTAAGAAGTTGCACTCTTCAGAAAACAAAACTTTTATTAATTAGACAAACTGACAAAGAAACTGCAACACACAGAAAGAGCTGTTTAAATTTTACTTTTTTTTCATGAAACTAGGTATTACATGGAGTAAATGATTAAATTTGGAGAATAAAATCGTGAAGGTCTTATCATGTTAATATTTTTTGTTACTTAAATATTGTAGTCGTTTTTTGCAAATTTTTTAAATTTTACAACAAACCAGCTGTTCGAGAAGATCTAAAGTCGATGTTCAGTTATTGTTAAAATGCCTAGAGCACGTGTACGCGGAATTTATCGCCAGCTAAGTGAATTCAAAAGAGGTCGAATAATTGGTCTACGGGAGGCGGGGTTGTCATTTCGAGAAATCGCTAACCGTACGAACAGAAATAGAACTACTGTTATGAGATGTTGTCAAGAATTGTTTCATAATGACCACTAGCTGGCCCGGCAAACTTTGTTCCGCCTAAATGATACTTACGGTGGATTTCACAAATCGTAATCACCGGTGATCGGAGATCAACGGCTTGGTTCTCTGATTTTTGAACTGTCAAATGTTTCCATGGATATGAGCTATCACACAGAACAGATACACAAAAATAATATGTCATAATATGTCAATCACTAATAATGGCAATTTTGGATTCAGTTATTTCCGCAAATATATTTATTACCCAAACAGAAATTCAAAAACATTTTAAAAATCATGAGATAAGATGAAAATGGACATCTCACGATTGGAACTCATCGCCAAAATCCGCTTGACATTTCGATAAAAATTCACTGTGATATTCACCCGCTTCTGGACCTGTTAATAGCCTTTCATGGTACTATAAGTCCTATGTAAATTACACACTACACAGTAATTGATGTCATATATTATGTTCTTTTTTCGACCATTTCAAACCACGACGACCGAAATGCTCGAAAAAAGAACAGATGACATCAATGGATGGCCGCGAAAGCCTCAACAAATGCATCGCCATTTAATTGTGATAATGTCAAATATAGAACCCTCATTTGGAATAAATAAAACAATAAAAATAACTAATAATCATCAGTCATAATGTGTGAATAGCGCCATCTGAAGGGGTAAAACGAAACTTTTCTCATATCTCAACGAAACCTAATCATTTTAGACATCTGTACTCCTACGCTAAGACATTTCGGTTTTGCCGAACAGCGCAGAGTTGTAGGCAACTCAAATTACACACTATTACAGTGACTATAGAGGGAATATAGTCACTGTACACACTATTTGTTTATATCGCCATCTAACGCGGAGAATATCAAATGAATTACAAACGAATAAGCGGTAGCGTAACTGTAACTAGCATTTCATGTATAAGTCAAATTTTCATCGATTTTCTCAAAGTTTTATTGTATTTTATAATAACCAGACCGTAGACGAATCCATATATGAAGTTTCATAACAAACAGTCCATCCGATCTCGAGTTATGAATGGTGTAACCAACATCTTTCTTTTATATATACAAGAAGGCCGTCCCAGCTTCGCCCGGGTAGATATTTGTTTCACGCGGCGGTTTCATCTTCAACACTTCAACCTGCCATATCTTTTAATGTACTCGTTGTAATAGTATGATATGAGGGGCAATTTTGTTCTAAATTAAATACTGGGGATAAATAACGTATAAGGTTGGATTAGGATCAATACCCAATTCATAAAAACACACTCCCAAATAGTGCATAATTTTGGTAAACATCAGATTACCATAAACAGGTAATAGCAAGTCAATTTTGAGAGATAGATATATGCTATCGCGGACTTTTTTGTAGAACTATTTAAGAGGGACATTTCCGTCATACATTGTATCCACGTAAGTCTTACGGTTTTTGCAGCGCACGTGAATATAGCTGATTATGGCTGATTTTTTTGTAATTATTGAAGTTATAGTAGGTTTCCTCAATTTTTTCTTGTGAAAAGTATAGCCTATGTCACTCAGGGATAATGTAGCTTTCTAAGGGTGAAAGAATTTCTGAAATCGGTCCAGTAGTTTTTGAGCCTATTCGTATCAAACAAACAAAAATACAAATCTTTCCTCTTTATAATATTAGTACAGATAGATAGATAATCGATTAAGAGTAGGCACCGGACGTCGAAGGGGCACAAATGAAGTTCAAGATCGACGTTTTTTTTCTCCAAATTTTTATCATTAACTCTTTGCTATACTACCTTTGTTCTACCAAAAAAAAATTAAATTTAGCTCCTTCTGGGTGTTGCAGTTTCTTTGTCGGTTAGTATAACATTGAATTCATTACATCTGACTTTTCCACGCTGTATATCAACAGTTTCTGAAGGATCATAACTTACACGTGTAATGAGATGAATCAACTGAAAAAATCATCCATTCCTGTAAAAATTACATGTTTGTCAACTACTTTTTTCGTCACATTTCACACTCGTACAGTAGGTGTAATTATCAAATTGAATAATTGCTGAACGAATAGCATGCACGATAATGAATTTCAATTAAAAACTGAACTCAAAGCTGTGGTTAGTTTTAGTTTCATCTCTAATGATCAGAAGTATTATAATTGACTATGTTACGATTGTACATTATATGCAATGACTGATAATGATTCGACAATGACATTCTGGTTTTGAATGTTCATGGTTTAAAATAAGGACGCTATGTTCTTGAAATTAAATAAAAACAAACATAGTGCAAAGTTTCTGTTATGATTTGCAACTGTCATAAACATTTTATATATCCGACGTACCCTATTTTTTTTATTTTTTTTTTGTTTTTATGTATATTATTATCTGCTAAATAATTTCTTTTTCGGGTGCTCAAGATTGCGGCAAGGTAATTCCAGGAAACACCAGAGTTTTAGAGATTTGGGTCGGAATCTTGCAAGATTTCGACAAAGTAATTCCGGGAAACACCAGATTTGGGTCCTTTTCCCTAATGGGTGAAAGCCATCTTGATTTGCATAAATATCGAAGTTTTCAATTGACAAGACTCGTAAAAGATCTCTGTTCAAATTTTTAATGGTCATTTACTTGTAATATCCGAAATATATTTAGTTTCGGTCCAAAATTTTGTATTATTTTGTCCGAAACTCTTTGCCGGCTGCTCAAGATTCCGACAAGGTAATTCCGGGAAACACCAGAATTGGGTGCTTTTCCTCAATGATGGGTTAAAGCCATCTTGATTTGCATAAATATCGAAGTTTTCAATTGACAAGACTAGTTAAAATACCTAGAGCTACTGTGAAGGTCTAGCTGTTCAAAGTGTTTATATATTTTGTTGTGAAAAGTGTATTGTGTCGGAAAATCTTTTGACAAAGTGTATATAGTGTTTATAGAACAATGTTGAATTCGAAAACGGATACTGCATCTGAGGGTGATATGTGGGGACCACCACGAAAAAGGTCCAAAAGGTCGCATTACTCTGCTGAAGAGAAAGAGATAATTTTGAACATTTCTCGAAAAGAATTGGAAGAACATACTGATTCATCGACAAGAGACTAAGTAGGAATTTTTTTGAAAATCCTCAGGGGTGAGTGTATTCAGAATTCTCAGAGAATATAAAGAGAGTGAAACATTGACGCCACCTAAGAGGAGAGCCCACTCGTTAGAAATAATTGATTCGGTTGACGATTTGGATATGAAGAATTGATTTTGATTTGAACACATGTATAATTGAAGAATTTTCCATAAACTTGTTATGTTTAAATATATATTTCACTTAGATGTGTTGTATGAATTGCATTCGTATAATAATATTCAGTTGAAACTGAACGATTGTGTGAAATCTCCTCGATTCGACTCTGGAAGTAACTATACGAAGGCCCCCCTACCGCTGCGCCAAACTTCTTGATATTGCTCCTTCTTACATTTGAACAGAGTATAGAACATTGATAATGGACGAGATAATTTTAGGACAATCGAGGCCTTCAGAAAGGACCCCGCACATTTACTTAGGAAAAGCGGGTTCAGTGAATTTTCCCCATTTTTACATATTATATTTATATCAACCTCAAGAACAATATATCAGATTTTCACTAAGGTCTTACATCCGGTTTGGTCTATAGGGCGTTCCAAAATTGCAGCTACGGAAAAATGAATCTTTAAATGTCGATGATAATTCTTCTAATTTTCAGAATTTCGCCATGATGCCTTGGGTTCTGGATAACAAGATATTACAGATATCCAAACACCGCCCACCACGTTAAGTTTTGTTATACAGGCTGTTCCATGAAGCTGTATAAGTAACTGTATGTAACTTTATTAGTGACTTTGGGACCACCCTGAGTTTTTCAAAATATGATACCATAATGTATGTCCACCTCTGTAGGAAGTTTCATTAATGTAGAAAGAACAGTTGCAAAATTATTCTGGTTTGAATTCGGATTTCATACAATTTTTCTCTAAAACTTATCTGTAGTTGAGATTGCTGTCAAGGAATATAGGTTTTCATTCAGTATAATTATTATGATAGCATTGCCGGTCGGTCCAAAGGTGTTTTTATTCAGGAATGTACAGGATGGACATAATTCGGTGTCACTAATCTCCTCATTTCGCTATCCCAAAATCTGTTTATATAGAGTGTAACAGCCAAATGGAATAAATTCGATAACGAATAAATGAGGGCGTGTTGGGAAAAACTCTCGGACACGTCGATTTGTAATTTTACATGCGCATATTTTTCAAGAAAATAAAATTATATAGGGTGTTCCATGCGACCGTGGCCAATACCAACTTTCTTATTTCAAATGCAACCCCCTGTATATTATTTATTTTTTGGATTCTTCAGAGAATTCTAGACACAATTCATGCACAATGTCCTATACCTATCTTTAACTATTTCGGAAGTGAGTGTTTTCAGATTTATTGCGAAAATCAACGTTTTAAATAAAAATTATTTTATTTCACAAATTCGGTACATTACACTTAAAACCTAATAAGTAATACTGATTATTTCTTAATTATTAAAAAAAACAAAAAAAAACATTAATGTCAATGTAGGAAATGTTCAAAATGCTCGCCGCGAACGTCTTGGCAATATGCCAATCTGGTGAAGAATTGTCTTCTAACGTTTCTCAACATTTCAGGCGTAATGGTTTTTGCTTACTTTCTTCATATCAAGAGGTAAATGGGAAATAAGTATTGAGTGCAATGTATCGAATTTGTGAAATGAAATAATGTTCATTTGAAATGTTAATTTTTGTAAAAAATCTGAAAACACTGAGTATTTCCGAAATGGTAAAAGATAGGTATGGGACATTGTGCATGAATTGTGTCTAGAATTCTCTGAACAATCCAAAAAATAAATAATATACAGGGGGTTGCATTTGAAATAAGAAAGTTGGTATCGGCCACGGTCGCATGGAACACCCTATATAATTTTATTTTCTTGAAAAATATGCGCATCTAAAATTACAAATCGACGTGTCCGAGCGTTTTTCCCAACACGCCCTCATTTATTCGTTATCGAATTTATTCCATTTGGCTGTTACACTCTGTATAAACAGATTTTGAGATAGCGAAATGAGGAGATTAGTGACACTGAATTATGTCCATCCTGTACATTCCTGAATAAAAACACCTTTGGACCGACCGGCAATCATAATAATTATACTGAATGAAAACCTATATTCCTTGACAGCAATCTCAACGACAGTTTTAAAGAAAAATTGTATGAAATCCGAATTCAAACCAGAATAATTTTGCAACTGTTCTTTCTACATTAATGAAACTTCCTACAGAGGTAGACATACATTATGGAATCATATTTTGAAAAACTTAGGGTGGTCCCAAAGTCACTAATAAAGTTACATACAGTTACTTATACAGCTTCATGGAACAGCCTGTATAACAAAACTTAACGTGGTGGGCGGTGTTTGGATATCTGTAATATCTTGTTATCCAGAACCCAAGGCATCATGACGAAATTCTGAAAATTAGAAGAATTATCATCGAAATTTAAAGATTCATTTTTCCGTAGCTGCAATTTTGGAACTCCCTATAGACCAAACCGGATGTAAAACCTTCGTGAGAATTTGATATATTGTTCTTAAGGTTGATATAAATATAATATGTAAAAATGGGGAAAATTCACTGGACCCGCTTTTCCTAAGTAAGTGTGCGGGGTCCTTTGTATAAGGGATATTCGGCAAAACATTTCTTGACAAAAAATTAATAACTCAAAACAACGAAACGTTTATTTATCTAATAAAAGTACAGTTAGTATAAGTGCAATTATTAAAATTATCCATTGGAGTTATGTCGCATAATCTTGGAAACCATTTCTCGAAATAATGTTATCGCCAAATCTTCAAACTGTTCCAAGGCCCAATCAGCAAACATACGACTCTTAATATGATCGAGTGGCTTCAGTTTTGTCCGAAATCTATATCTATAGTTTCACTATTGGAAACCAACCAACTGTACTGGACATACTTTTACATGGTTTGCAACTTGATAGTGAAACTTTAATTGTTTATCCCCCAAGATAAAAAACCAAAGGTCACTGGTTTCATGTTTGGTACCAATTTGACGCATCGTTCTACTAATATGATGTATAAACGAAGCTGCTCTCCTTCATTAAAAGACGCAAGCAAAAAAATTGTAAGGAATTATTAACAATTTGTTTTGCCATACTTGAATACTCAGAATAACCATCACAACAAATTATGGGATGAAAAGAGATTAACTGCCTTTTATTTGCTGTTTTTCATATCGGCTGTCTGAGAAATTCTCAATGGAAAAGCTGACGTAAATGGCATCAATTTTTTTCTGGTGTAGACATGCGTTATTGGTTTTTAATAATTCGAAATTTTCCTCAATGAAATTGTTGTAGTATTATGCCAGTGGGATAGTAGGTAAAAAACCGTAAAGATAAAGTGGATGTTTCTTCAAATGTTGTCATGATTAAATACGTAAAATAGTCTTGTTTTCTGATTATCATGTTGGAAAGTATTTCAAAGTTCAGAAATTAAAATGAAAGGTGAAAATTGTTGACATCTGCCTGTGACTACCGAACTCAGAGGCAATGAAAAGTGTAGAAGATTTTCTTAAATTAATTTTTCACAGGAGTCGAAATGAGAGAGGACAATTTTTTTCATATACAGGGAGTTCTATTCTACAAGCTCTATGGCAAACTTTGACAGAAGGTAGCTGAGCTTCTTTTGAACATTTTTATTCTATGAACATTGGCCTGATGCGTTGTCGTTTAGGAGTTACAAGCCTTCGAAAAAAAATATATATAGCTCCCATTCACTTTTATTTAATCACATAGGAGTTCATGGTTTCGTTTTCAGGAGTTGGTGAACCTGATGAAAAGCACAGAACATATGATGAAAAGTCAGTGCGCACACAGAAAATATCGTTAATGACAAAACGACGTTGCCAGTTTCTTTCTTCACATCAAAGTAAAGGTATCAAAGATATTCCACATTTTGTTAGGTTTACAAATTGTTCGCAGATTTTTGGTATTTAATCGATATTTGCAGGTGAGTTTTTCTTCGAATATTCAAGATCAACGTATGTTTATTGTTTTTAGCACCAGTTTGGAGCGTGAGGACGATTTTCAAGACCAGGACGAAGGTTTACATTTCGACGTTGAAGGGCTACACGGGAATTTCGTTGAAACAGCTTTTATTTGGACAGATATCGCAGTAGATGGATCGGATGGAGCCTCAAGAGGTCGATTAGGATGATATTTTTCAGGTTTTCCAAGAAATTTGGCGATATCTGAGCAGATTTGCGAAAGTTAGGTACCTCAATAATGAGGTGGAACTTAGACTAATTCTCCTATAAGAAACGCCTTTCATAGATCGAGATGGTGAAAAATGTATTCTTTAGATGTTGTTTGAACAAACGCAGCCGAGTTTTATATCCCAACATTGATTTTAAGAAAGTTATCAACAAAATAAAATTGACATTATTCTTGATTCTTGTAATTACCCATCAATTCATCTTATATCTTTGGGTTGATTTTTTTTAATGAATTCTTGATTAGAATCAACAATTGATGTCGTCAAGTCTTGAACTTTCAGTTCAAGAGGATAATAAACTTTAAATCTTCACAAGCATGCATATGAAAATTATGTGAAAGCAATGCAATTTTCTTCCATGGCGAAAAATAATATATTTCAACAGTGATCTCTTGTACTTTTCATGCAAATAACTAGAAAAGGAATCCTTTCTATCAATTCATATAAAACGTTAATTATTTCCGTCCAAGACATCTTTTCCAATTCATTCATTTTCCGAATAAATTCACATTCTGAGAAATACGCTAAGAATGTAGAAAGGGCAACATAGTGTTGACTTGGAACATAAAAATATTTTGAAAGACGTCATAACTTCGAAACAGAGTGGAATGTGTCAAATTTCCAGTGCCAGAGTTGTGATTTTATAATTGTGAATGGAGTATATCTATCGCTAGAAAATCAAGTTGTTAGTTTCGCCGGCTTGAAAGTTTTGTCGATGTAAAACGAGAGTTGCTATGGAAACTTCATCACTGAAAATGGAATGAGTGAAATAGTCACAGCACGAATTTATGGGGTTTATATGGGTTGACATCAGGAAAGCGAAAAGAAAATTTTATTTGATGCATCATGTTTTATTTTTCATTTCAATTCACAAAAGCAATGGAATTAGTCTTCATTGAAGCCTCCAGATCGATTCACCAATGAATCCCAAGTAATGATAGACATTCATATAAACACCATCTATATGTTGGCCAGATTTATCACTTCTTGTATGTGATGCCACTCCAAATACAGTTTTTCCGATCACCAACGGTCCCCCAGAATCACCCTGAAAAATAAAATATTTTAAAAATTGAAAAATTAAAAACTGTTGATGAAATTCTTATTAGACCACGGCTAGTATGCCCTGAATATTCTAATTTTGATGTTGAATTCGGCCGATAGAGCCTTCATCAAAAGTATAGGTACATCACAGAAGAAATAAAAAGTCATTATTGATGAAGACAATTTTGAGGCGTAAGATTTTTGGTTATTCATCATTTTTTGGAAAAAATCGCAACTATTTGCCCTCGCCAATTTAATCTTCTATAAACAACAAAAATTTTCATGATAATTATTTCAAAATTATAGTTTGTACTAATGAAAAACGAAAAACATATTCAATAACCCCAGATCTAACGATTACCCTGGTTTTTTTTTAATTGAAAAACTAATTAAATCGAAAAAAGAAAACTATTTGCCCTCAGGACGTTCTTCAACTCCAATTAAAAAAAAATCAAGCCTATACGTCATAAATTAGGGTACTTTTTGAATGGAATTTACCACGATTCAAAAGCTGATACTGCCCCTTAAGTGTGTTATTATGTGTATAGTATGCCCTGAATATTCTAATTTTGATGTTGCTTTCGGCCGTGAGAGCTTTCATCAAAAGTATATATCACAGAAGAAATAGAAAGTCATTATTGATGAAGACAATTTTGAGGCGTAAGATTTTTGGGAGAAATTAGGAGAGCAAAATTGGAAAATAGTCAATTTCCAGAAATATGGGAAAAAGTAGTGGCCAGCTGGGGACAATACTTCGAATATTGAAGGTACGACTGTGTTTTTTCACATTAATGTTTCAGTTTCTGAAAATAAACCAACGGACACACGAACGTATTGTAATATATGTATTGTGAAGTCCGGTTTTTGGAATAGAGTATGGAATAGAGTATGCTGAAACACTATCATCTGAGGAAATAGCATTAACATGTTCTATGGTTCAATGTTGAAATTGAAACTAACATCATAATATGAAATTTCAAACCAAATTCAATCCTATATTATTATCTTACCCCATCAATTCTCCTCTTCTGGGAGTGGTAAACGATAATCTCGTCTTTAGTTACTCCTTTGATAGGAAGGATTATGGATAGCAGAATTTCTGAAGCACGTTCTCCTGATGTTTCCGTGCTCCCCCACCCCATTAAAATTGCTTTCTGTCGAGAATCTACAGGACGATTCGGTAATCCGATCGTTGGTACACCTATAGGACGTGATAACATGCCAACAGCAATGTCATTTTCAGAACTTATATTTTCTACACTGAAGTATTCAGGGTGTATCAAATATTGTTCCACAGCTACTTCTTTGCATTTTCTTTTGTTTCGCAAATCGCTGCACCCATAAGTAACTGTTACATTGGTCGTTCCATTTAGACAGTGCGCTGCAGTAAGAATATACTGTGGTTTTATTAGAGATGCAGTGCATTCATGATACATTCGATTTTCGACATAACCGAGATGAACTACGAATGGTGCATGGATCGGATGTCCACCATGAATTCTTTTATTTTCCGAGAGTGATCCTGCAACGGAATAATGTATAAGTTTCATTCAGCTAGTCTCATGTACGAGGATGTATTGATATCTAGTTAGCCTAAACCAGTTCCATGCATAGGACAAAATATTGCGATACCATATCAACGAGCAATAACTTATAAGATGTGTCAGTGTAGAGTTCGACGACAAAAAAGTAAACCAGAGTTACGCAATGAATTTAAAAAGAAATATGTCCATCGAAATTGTAAAAATCGAAAAATTGGAGTGTCGAGCCATCATCAAGTGCCTGTATTTAAAAGGGTCAAGAGGTAAGCAGATTTACGAAGATATGCTTAATACCCTTGGTGATCAATGTCCTTCGTATGCGACCGTGAAAAATTGGACTGTAAGCTTCAAAAGAGGTAAATTTTCCATTGAAGATGATGACCGATCGAGAAGGTCAGTTTCTCTGTCAGTCCCCGAAAATATTGATGCAATTACCTACATATACAATTATTAGATAGATTATATGAGTTCATGACATGATTTTATCAGACCGTTGAATTGGGCTAAAACGGATATCTGAAGCACTGAAGATTTCATACGAACGCGTTCATCATATAGTTCACGTCAATTTGGACATGAGAAAAATTTCTGCAAAATGGATCCCCAAATGTTTGAATGTTGACCAAAAGCGTGCAAGGGTAAGCATCGCGTTCGATCTGTGCTCGATTTTAAACCGATGTAGAATTCTTAAACCGAATTGTTACTATGGGTGAGACTTGGGTACATTTCTTCGATCCAGAAACAAAGCAACAATCGATGGAATGGCGACACTCTGGTTCTCCAAGACCTAAGGAGTTTCGTGTCCAAAAATCTGCTCGAAAAGTTCTTGCTTCATTTTTTTGGGATTGCCATGGAGTAATCATGATTGATTTTTTGGATAAGGGTAGAACAATAACTAGAGATTACTATTCGACATTACTGACTACTCTACGGGACAAAATTAAAGAGAAAAGACGAGGAAAGCTATCCAAAGGTATTTTGTTTTCACAGGACAACACCCCAGTACACAAATCTCATGTTGCCATGCAAAAAAATCGTGATTTAGGGTTAGAATTACTAGAACACCCCCCTTATTCACCAGATTTGGCTCCGTCCGAGTATCATCTCTTTCCTCAACTGAAAAAAAAAGTTTAAAAGGTCGTAAATTTTCTTCCAACGAGAAGGTTATAAAAGCTGTGGAGGACTGGTTTGCAGAGCAAGAAGAAACATTTTTTTTAAAGGTCTAGAGACGTTGCAGATTCGCTGTAGCAAATGTATTCAATTAAGAGGAGAATATGTTGAGTAATAAAATATTTTGCCATTGAAATTTTGTTTGGTTCTATAGTAGGCTAAGAATTTTTCAATATATCCTCGTAGATTATTTCTGATCTGATTCAAATACGTAATTTTTTTAAGATCGAATTAAATTTGTTTCTACAAAGATGCATAGAAACCCTTGCGTAACGACTCCTAACTATTATTATTACCAAAAATTGAAAATCGAATCTAGTTCCAGAATGATCCGTAATATATCACGGTCGTGGCGCTATTTTTTATGTGAAATAGGTAAGTTTATGTTTTCAGAGAAATTTACGGCATTTTTGTTGAAGAAAATATACTTAATCTCAATAATTCTAACTAGTTTGATATTCCTGAGAGTAAGATTTAGTGAAAATATAAAAAAGGGGTACCATTGAAACAATTTTTCAAGCAAATAAACGTTTTGAATTCAAAACCCGTCTGAAAACCGACTAATAATTTTCTCTATCCATAGGTATGACAAAGAATAATGATAAAGCTTTACTTATTCGTGAAATTCTGTTTAATCAAACTCAAAGTGAAAAATCTTTCTTTCGAATATCGAAAAGTATCGTTTAAATGAATATCAGAATATTCGATCGTGCCATTGCGTTCAACAAGATTTCCGCTAAGAAATCACCCAACTTCGAGGATGGTCATAAACATGGTGCAGAGATGTAGAGATATGATGAACAGAGAGATGCAAGCCAGAGTAGTATTAAGGTATTGATGCCCAAAAATGTTTTAAATTGAACATTTCATAAAAGAAATTGTCGGTGAAATGATGAGTTCTATCACCTGTCAAAAGAAAAGCCTCACATAGGTACAAATAATTGAAAGTATTTTTTTAACTTAAAGAGTAAATGTATATCCTATTATGAATCATCAACTTTTTCATCTTTAGTCTAAACAAATTTTCTACATGCCAAAATAAATTTCTTATTTCTTTATTATATCCTCTTACCATGTATGGAACATAATATTGTTAGGAAAACTAGAACACCGAGCATTTTGAGCATACCGGAGAAAATCTAACTGTAACTGATCTTTACAGGAAAATGATTCTTTTTTATACGAAAATTGGACCTTAAACCAAAAAATAAGTCACGAAACACATAAGCAATAATTTTTTTTATGTCGAAATCATGAAGCACTAATATTTTAGTATACATGTCAGCAGTGAATTTTGTACATTTACTCGGCATACCAGATCGGAATCTACCTTGAATATTTCAAGGTGCTACGTTTTTGCCTTTCGAGAGTTATAGTGTTAACGGACGGACAGACATAATTGAATCTGACGACAGATTCGTCATCTGTTCACAAGTTCAGACCGTTTGTGGTATAGGTGTTATCGGACCGCAAAACACCTATTGTTGAAGATTCGAAAGGCTAGATTGACTTTCTCAATCATCAACGCCGTTTGAACCTTCCAGATATATTTTTTATTGTCAAATCTGGTGTTTTTAGGGGGTCTAACCCCTTGATCATTGGTGTGTGCTTGTATTATTCGTAATGAACTGACTATCAGTGCCATCTATTACATGCTATTAGGTACATATCAATTAGACGACATCTTCTCCAACGGATTCCTACTTATTCCTCGATAGTGGTGACATCTTACGAACAATTGGTTTTTTGTAGCAGATTGTTAGTTCTTAGTTCATAAAAAAGGTTAAAATGGTATCTGATCGCAAGGCAAATGTTTGACTGAGGATTTTAAGATGATTTTTAGGTAAAATCTTGTAGTTTAAAGCGAAACTCATATAAAGTCATGACGTTTCCAGCAGCGCCATCTGTAGGCATCCTAAATGTCATGATTTATTTGATCTTGAGATTTCGCACGATTTGGGGAGGGATGGAAATTTAGTCGTGCGCCATGTTGTAGGATGTGTTGTTTTACTGTCAAATGATTGAAAATTTGCAATTTTAATACATAAAAATGGATGAAACAAAAGTGATTTATCATATAGATGACGAAGAAACCCCATATTTAGTGAAAATACCAATATCACCCGAGAAAGTGACCTTAGCAGATTTCAAAAATGTGTTGAATAGACCGAACTACAAATTTTTCTTCAAATCAATGGACGATGATTTTGGGTGAGAGCAATCACGTTATCGTGCAATGTAGTGTTTTTGACTTCTTTAAACGATGAGATTTATTCATCAATTGGTATTATTTCACTTGTGTAGTTTGGAAAAATGTCAAACTACGATCTTGTATAATATAAACAATAACAATGGTGCTTGACATCATTCGAATTTCATATCAAATTTTTCAGGGTTGTGAAGGAAGAAATTGTTGATGATACCGCACATTTACCATGTTTCAATGGTAGAGTTGTCAGTTGGGTAAGTCCTACTCTTTAAATACCAATCATGAAATTAAAAATATGGTGAAAAGAACCATGTGATGATTCTTCGATGGTTACCAATTTCTTACAATTTGTATCTATTGTAGTTGGTTTCATCAGAGGGTTCAAATCAATCAGACGGTGGATCACAATGTACTGATAGTATAACGCATCAATCCCCTGAACAAAGACTACCCCAACCTGCCCCTGACTGTACGGACACAGAAAGTATAATAAGCTCAAGACAGGGTAGAAGACACCATAAGTATTCATCCAGAATTAATGGTCATCTTCCAAGGTAGGAATATTCACATTTGGAAACTAAAAATTCATATTTTATCTATTACTAGCTGGCCCGGCGAACTTTGTACCGCCTGAATTATACTTAAAAGTTGTATAAACTTACCATTGATTTTTTTTCAAGCAGGAAATAAATTAGGCAAAATTAAGGTTCAAAATATACAAAATTTTATTAATTTTGTAATTCACATGGAAAGAATTATCTTTATTTAAGCGGTACCTTATTGTTGAACATATAACTTTTTGTTTTTAATTGTTGTACAGTTCTCTTTTTGCAGTACCTTATGTGACTGTGAATAGCAGGATTATAATCCATATTATACCTTTCCTCTAATATGAATCAAAATGTCAAGAATATGACAAAAATTATTCCTTTAAAGAACTATCGACTATTAACACAACCCGTCGACCAGAATTAAAAAATCAGTCATTTGTTAATAGCCCAACCTGAAGTGGCAAAAACAAAACTTTTCTAATATTCTCAAAATCTAATCAGTGGTCACACCATTATTTGAGACATCTTAGCTATGCTGCTAAGCTCAAAATAATGGGTAAACATCTCAGTTGGTGGAGCAGCGCGATTCTCATTGTTCCATGGATATGAGCTGTCAATCTCTCTTCAATTTGTTCAATTTAGTTGATATCATATGACGATATCAAGCTTGTTAGAAGACAAATCGAGATGTCCAAACGTCGATAGTACGATCGACACGGCAAAATTATCAACACTGTGAATTGTGTTGAACTCATATTCAAATTTATTGATGGTCATTCGACCAGATCAGATTAGGCAACCCATGAAACATTATTGTATATCATAAGTGAAAGCCCGATGAGCAAACGTTTCAAAATTATTGACGCTTACAATACTGTCTCTGAGCGAACAGAAACATGAATATAATATGTTAATTACTAATTATGGGCAATTTTGGATTCAGTTTTTTCCGCAAATATATCTATTACCCAAACAGAAATTCGAAAGCATTTCAAAAATAGAGAAAAAAGATGAAGATGGCCAACTCACGTTTGAAACTGATCGTCAAAATCAGATACTTGATCTTTCCTGTTCCACCAACTTGAGATGTTTACCCGCTTTTTGATCTGGCAATAGATTTCCATGTTACCATGAGTTCTATGCGAATCACATATCGCCATCTAACAGCGGTAATATCAACCTACGACTACGTACAGTGACTTATCTATTCACTGTACGACTACGCATCAACGGTAGCGACACCTAGTGGCCTTATTCAAAAGAAGGAAAAGCATTTCCTGCATAAGTAAAACTTTCATCAATTTTTTCGAAGTTTTATTGTATTTTATAATAACCAGACCAGACCGTAAACGATTCCATAAATGAAGTTTCATAACAAACAGTCCATCCGATCTCTAGTTATAAATGGTTTAACCAACATCTTTCTTTTATATATATAGATTATTCATTATAAAAGGGATAAACTTCTTTGTTTTTATTGATGATAGTCATTAACATATAATACTATTCAAGTTTTTTTACTTAAAACTGACGTAGGTTTGCACTCGTTAAATGTCAAATGATTCTCAGAGATGTTGTCAATGCTATTTTCTATTGACTCTTTTTTAACTCTGTAAATGGAGTTATTTCTTTCAAGGTTTAACTGTGAGACAGGTTTTGTAGTACTACTACATTTTGATACTGGAGTATTTCAAGTTGTGCAAAAAGGTATTTAAATATCTCCTGTAGGCTTATTCCTTGAGACATTTGAAAAGTGGGGAGTTCCACTGTTCGTTAATAAGTTCTTCTGTCAGTTTATTCAAGTACTTTTATCTATTTTCGAATTAACTATCACGAAGTAACAGACTATTTGGTCCATTATTTTTCATTAAAATTTCAACACTCGATTCTTGATTTCTGTACAATAAAATAGTATAACTGAATCTTCCAACCATGTTTATATAAGTGAATAATTTCCAGTATAAACAGAAAAAAAGTTTCTTCAACATTTGTCAGGTCTTTGGAATTATTGAATTCACATCATATTTTCTCAATTTCATTAATTTTCCGAAGTAAATGAATATTTCGATAAATACATAATAACTACGACTTCTATGTAGAAAGGACAACGCTGCTTGTTCGACTGACAGGAAAATGACTATAACCTAACATTCTCAAAATATACATGGTGAAAGGTGAAATGTGTCAGAATTTCATGGCCAATCGGGATATATCTATATATATATATATATTATTTAATTTTGTTTGACAGTCTCGATGTACTTAAATTTGTTGATTTTTAATGGGGATTAGACTGATTGTGAGAAATGATGTACTACTCTTTTTTGTTAAGCCAAGCTTTCGAATAATGATTTTATTCTTCTTCAGGGACTCTAAAATATATAAACATTGTCACAATAACAATTACAAAACAGAACATACAATACAACATTACAAGTTCAAACTACTTACAACAAACCGAGGTTTTTTTCTCTAAATGATCATTAAAATTATATTTATGGGGAGTATTTCGCAATATCATTATTTATGTCAACCCTTTCAACACTTCAAAAACATTTCAGTTGTCAAACATCACGTCACTCTGCCGTCCGTCCGTTATCCGTCCAGTGGTCCCAAATATGTTTCTTTTGGTCTTCGCCATTCCTGCGATATCAAATATGTGTAAATGTTATTCAGTTTATTGGTGTCAGTTTTTTTGTTCATAGAATTGGTCTCGTCGTTTATATAAAACATTTCCATGAAAGTACGTTTCTTATAATTTTTTTCCTTTGCCATTATCGAAACCTGTTCGAAATCTATTTTGTGGTCTGCATCATTACTGTGTTTTGCTAGAGCGCATCTTTCTGGATGATTTTTTATATCGCTTTTATGTCCTACAATTCTGTTTTTTACCAACTGTGATGTGTGTCCTACATATTTGAGCTCGCATTCTGCACACGGTATCTTATAAACAACATCTGACTGTTCATGTACTGTTACCCTATCCTTCGATTTTGTGAACAAATTTCCCACTGTTCTTGTGTATTTTTTTACAATTTTCACACTGTCACTTCTGAGTTCTCTCACCAACTTGTCGGTCAAATTATCGATGTTAGGTAAAGTGCAATAAAGGACATTTTTATTTTCTATGTTTATATGTTCACTTTGTCCGCCTTCGTCTTGCACAATCGCTGTTGATGAGTATATAATTTTTTTTATCAAATTTTTGGGATAACTATTTTCTATTAGAATTTTTTCTAGTTCTTCAAAATTCTTTTTTATCAGTGATGGATGGCAAATTCTTTCTATCCTCTGTTTCATCTGGTTTACTGTGTTTATTTTTATCTTCATGTTATGGCCAGAGTTGTAATGTAATATCCTGTTGGAAGACGTGGGCTTTTTGTAACAATCCAGAATAACCTTTTGTGAATCAATCCTCATCACTTTCGTGTCGAGAAAGGGCACCCATTGTTCTTCATTCTCCCTTTCCACCGTGAACCTCAGGTTTTCATCTATCTCACCATTGTTAAATATTGTTATCAATTCTTCTATCTCTTCTTCTTCCATTGACATTATAATGTCATCAACAAATTTCTTCAGGAAAAAGGGTTTTCTTTTCAATTTGGGTAGATTCTTTTTTAGTATATAGTCCATGACGTATAGAGATAAAATAGGACTGAGTTTTGAGCCCATAGCGCATCCTTTTTTTTGTTTATAATATTTTCCTTGAAAAACACAAACATTGTTATCAATGACAAATTCCACCATCTTTAGAAATTCCTCTCTCATGATGCCATTTGTATGGGGTTGTATTTTTAACCAACTGTCTTCTATAGCTTCAATAATTAATTTTTTTGTCATATTACCGAATAGATTTCCCACATCTAGCGACAGTAACACGTAACCATTAGGCAACACAAGATCTTTCATGGAGTTCGCAAAATGAAAAGTGTCTGCTACATAAAATTCATTATCTTTGTCATAAGCTCTGGTCAATATGTTAGCTAAAAATTCTGCTATGTTATTCGTTGGAGACTCTACCCCTGCTATGATTGGTCGCAAGGGATTATTTTCTTTATGTACCTTGGGGTTTCCGTAAATCCTTGGGCAAGTTGAATTATATTTTTTATACCTCTTTTCATCTTCCTTGGTAATGACATTTTTATCGGATAATTTTTTGAAAATTTGGTTCGATTGTGTTTGTATAGTGTGAGTTGGGTTGTTTTTTAGCTCTGTAAAACTTTCTTCATCTTTTAATAGATCAGTGAGTTTTTTTTGGTATTCATTTTTACTCATGACCACAGTTACACCTCCTTTGTCGCTCTGTGTGACCATTAGTTGTTCATTATGCTTTAGGTAATAATAAGCATCATTGAAATATTTATTTATGGGAAATTTCATGTCCCTACTTGAATGGACATAATTTGTTATGATACTTGTTATCTTTGCACGATATAGATCTCTGTTTTTTTCTTCCAATCCGGATATTGCATATTCCACATCCGCTAGTAAAGATTCCATTTTTAAATTTTCAGGTGTTACCGGCAGTGCGAATTTTGGTCCTAACGCTAATATTTTCCTCACATTGTCAGGGATCTCCTCCTCTGTCAAATTTATTAACCAATTCTCCTGTGTTCTTAATTCCTTTAGCTGATTTATCTCTAACAATTCAATCTTTCTTATATTTCTCATTCTTGTCCTATTAAATTCCTTGTTATGATTTATTCTTTGTCTCCTTTTAAACTCAGTGACGATGTTTCCAGGTAGTTTATCATTAGCTCTTTTTTTCTCGTGGGTAAGAATCTTCTGCATTTTATCAATTGACCAATTTGTGTGTGCTATTTCCAACCTTAGCATTTTGACCGTGATATGATTCCCTAATCTGTTCATCTTGCTGAAAAAATATCCATTGTTTCCTTCCAATAGGTTTGTAAGGTTTACCATGCTATGTGTTATATGGGAGGGGCTCAATCCTCTTCTTTTACATTCTAATAGAAACTTTAGCCTGTTTCTCAGCGAACTTAACTTGATATTAGTTTTACTCCATCTTTTTAAGCAGTTGGTAGTATCCTGTCCATAATTGCTTGTAATGTTTTCAAAGAAACCCATCTTTATATTTTATTTAATTTTGTTTGACAGTCTCGATGTACTTAAATTTGTTGATTTTTAATGGGGATTAGACTGATTGTGAGAAATGATGTACTACTCTTTTTTGTTAAGCCAAGCTTTCGAATAATGATTTTATTCTTCTTCAGGGACTCTAAAATATATAAACATTGTCACAATAACAATTACAAAACAGAACATACAATACAACATTACAAGTTCAAACTACTTACAACAAACCGAGGTTTTTTTCTCTAAATGATCATTAAAATTATATTTATGGGGAGTATTTCGCAATATCATTATTTATGTCAACCCTTTCAACACTTCAAAAACATTTCAGTTGTCAAACATCACGTCACTCTGCCGTCCGTCCGTTATCCGTCCAGTGGTCCCAAATATGTTTCTTTTGGTCTTCAAAAAAGAGTAGTACATCATTTCTCACAATCAGTCTAATCCCCATTAAAAATCAACAAATTTATATATATATATATATATATATATATATATATATATATATATATATAGATTTGTTCGACCGCACATACAGACCCAAATCGGTATACTCGACCGACTTTTCAGTCCAAAAGTGACGTTTTCAGACCCGGCTTCGGGACTGGTAACGTTCGTCTATAGAAACGTTATGAGGGGGCTGAGGGGATGCTAGGGGTGCATTTTCAGCCGGGTCTTAAAAGTCGGTTTTACATGTGATTATATATGGAAAAGTTTCAGTGTTTGGCCAGTGCGAGGGCGCTTCAGTCGACATCAACTTGCTGTATATAATTCGTATAGTTGACCAACGCATTGGGTCCCTAAATATGGCAACGCTGTTTTCCGTTCATATACCTCAAATGCACTATTCGAGTACTTATACGATCCCGGTATGGACGAACGTCGTCATGGGTCTTAGTGAATATTTCGAATACACTCGTAGATTTGATATTGGATTCTCTTTATATCAATCTGAACTGTACATTCTCCGGTATGGAAGCTTATACAAACCCGATGAATATTACTGTAAACAAAGTGTTTCCAAGTAGGTACGTGTGTCTTCGAGTAGGAGTTTCCTTTCGAAAGTGAGAAGAGAGACTTTTTTAAGTGCTGAAAAAATGGCATTTTGTGAGCAAAGAAGTTACAGGCACATACAAATTTTTTTTGTTTTCGATTTACAAGATTCGTTCATGCACAATCACAAAGGGGGGCAAAAGAGAAATTATTTACATTTCCCATTTCAAAATTCCTTTTCAGAATGTCGATATCATATTATGACGATATGTTTGTTGTGGTGAAAAATGACAAAGGGATCAAAATCTCAAGACGGAGGCGTGTCCACCTGCCTGTGGGCACCCATGTATAGGTACACAATATATTTCATTTGATTATTAAGGAACTAGTAGAGCTCAGCAAACTACTTTATGATAGATCAACCTTTTCGCCATAATCCACCAAAAAAGGAATGTTTCAAACCCATGATAGATCAATGAATATTTGAAATGTTTACGTATCTCTCGAGCCCTCTTCGGGTTTTGGGGATGAATGTACGATTTTGAGTTAGAATACGGGCTAACGTGAAAAGCATCAAAAGATAAAAAAAAAATAGAAAAAATATTCATTTGTAAGACATGTCCACAAAATCGAATGCGTCAATTATATACCTGGCTAATCACGTGATATACTGCGGTTTCAACTGGAAACCAGTGGTGCGTTATCAAAATACTCTCAAATAATTATTCTTACAATGTAGCTGACAGACGTCTAAGGATTTAATTTTCAGCGCTCCCAAGAGAAAAATAGTATTTTTTCCTCATATTTGGAAGAATGTAATATTTAAAGGAAATGCCCACTAGCTTATGCCTACAAGGAATCATTCCCTGAAAGCTTTTGCACTTATAAGTACCACCCTGTATAATTAATAATTTGTTTATAATTGGAGTATGATTCAGTTGAAGGTATTATCACAATATGCTGAGTTTTGGAATTTCATAGAAATGAAAGCTAGGAATGATGTAAATGATGTACCAGAATCGGATAATGATTATACAATATATAACAAGGCTCTTGTTTTTAGTAAACCAGTGATTCTTCTAAATCTGATTCTTGATTTCACCGATGAGAATCAAAAGTGAAATTGAATTTTCATAAGAATTTCAGAAGTTACACAATTGTGTTTTTCAATGTGATGAATGAAGGAGAGTAGTGTTATGAATTTTGTCTAGGTCCTACCTAATATATTGAGCTCCTAACACATCACTGATATTGATGTTATTGATATTCTGAAAAAAGTACAAGTTCTCAGTTTTTTTCGTTACTTAATATATTTTATTGTGTTTTGAATATTTATTTCCTCATTTTTGAAAGCATTCCTTCTTTTATATTTCATTCATAAGATCAAAACATAAATTAAATCTTCTATTCCGTACTGATGGCCATCGTGGTTGTGGAATTCTTCCAGGTGAACTATGTTGCATTACTCAAGCCCTTTTACTCCATAGCCATAATAAAGGCGTTGTAAAGGAATACAGGGTGTCCGGGTTCAACGTTCATATATTTCAGGGGGTGATTCTGGAGAGTGGAGTTCAAAGTTAGATTATATCAACTTAGGCCCTAAAACACCAGTGCTAGAGGCTCTTTAGCATGACCTCCAAAGTCCAACTAATTTGCGATAACTATGTCATCATTTGTCGAATTTAAATGAAATTCAGTACATGGGGGTTTCTGGATAAACTGAATCGTCTGATAACAATGGCGGATTTACGAGGGGGGGGTAATGAGTATCGAAGACCTAAGAAGAAATTACGTTTCAAAGTTTATTTGAGGATGTTGTGTACCTGAACTACCTGATTTAATGGTTTTCAATCATATTACCCCCCATGAAGAAGATCTATATCCACCCATGTCTGATAACTGATTCTCATCAGTAGAGGAAAATAATACTTTTAATTTTTGAGATTATGTTAGTCGAAGACATGGTCTCCTCAACCATTTCGGAGCAAAAGAGGTACGGCGCAACGGAGCCCCATCCTATAGAAAAAAAAATGACTTAGAATGCATTTCATCACACTAAAATACTTTTATTCCGAGATAGGGGTTACGTAACGCTTTCAATTTGAAAATATTTTAGGAGTCCATTTCTTCGACTGAAATTTCAATTAGATCATCAACTCAAAAATTGAAAATGATTTTTTGAGACACCCCCTATTATCTCTGCTACTAATGAGAATCAATCAGTTCTTTTACAATCAAATGATCAAGTTCATCCAGAAAACTCCATGCTATGAAGTTCATTTAAATTCGATAAATTTTGGTGCAGAACTAACCAACTAACGGTACTTTGGTGGTCACCCGTGGAATGCATTAAGGACCTGAGTAGATATGGAAATATCTTCTAGTTTCGATATTAAGAATCACCTCCTGAAATATATGAACGTTTAATCCTGACACCCTTTATCTAATTGTAATTCGTTATATATGACGGCATCCAGAATTGATTCTAAGTTTTTTTACAGTGTACCGGGCTGGTCAAGCTACACCAGCATTCAGCCTTTTTCACATCACGTGATATGCGTTCAAATAATTCAAACTTCCAGCCGAACCGCGAAGAAATATTAAAAGGGAAAAAGGAAAAATCAAATATTTCATTCATGAGAACAACAATAAAATGTGTCAGATTTTTTGTTTTCAGTTTAATTTTCTTTAATATGCGGTTTTCCTAAGAGAATTTGAAAACAATAGTTTTTGTTAGATCAGATTCTTAAAGTTTCAATGAGTGGAAATCTCGAAAAATGAGATAATTATTCCCACAGTATCAAAAAAAGTAGTTTGTAGATAATGATAAGCATCGAAATTTCATTCGTACGAATTATACGATCTATTCGTAATCATTACAAACAGCATAATAATCTAATGAGGCAAAATGGATTAATGCTCATTCAAAATGCCTGTGCCCTATAATATATAATATCAAGTCAAAGGGCTCGATGAAAGTAACTTGAAAAATAATGCGATGTTATTCTTAATGCAATATGGCGGACCATCCAAGATTTCGAATTAGCTATATTTATTCACTTCTACAATATGGGTATCAGATGGAAGGGCTTGTTGAGAGTAACTCGAAAAATAATGTGACGTAATCCTTAAACTAATATTTCGGAAAATCCAAGTCAGTCACTATAAAAAATTGATTCAACAAATGAGAATGAGGAATTTCATCTTCACAGACAGCAAAATTGTTCACTTCGTGAAGATATTTAGTCTTCCCGTCGACTCACTAACACATATACAAATTCTTGCCATAACACCTACTCTTTCAATCCCTTTTATACATAGAAATCGTAGCGACTGATCCCGACAATCTGGCAACAGTGCTGGGATCGAGAACGTTGATCGTATTTACCGGTGCAGTATATGTGGGATTGAAAAGTTGGCGCAATGTATCGGGTCTGAACAGGACTATCAGATATACAACTTTTTTGAATGAAACAAAATTTTTCCCCTCTCAATTTGCCCAGAGAGTTATATTTTAAAAGAGCCCATTTTTTGCATATATACTCGTAAAAAACATACGGATCATGTGGGTCTTAGGTCGCCTTAAGAACGTACCGGGACTGGATACGTCTGCCAGACAAATATATATATATATATATATATATATATAAAAGAAAGATGTTGGTTACCCCATTTATAACTAGAGATCGGATGGACTGTTTGTTATGAAACTTCATTTATGGAATCGTCTTCGGTCTGGTTATTATAAAATACAATAAAACTTCGAAAAAATTGATGAAAGTTTCACTTATGCAGGAAATGCTTTTCCTTCTTTTGAATAAGGCCACTAGGTGTCGCTACCGTTGATGCGTAGTCGTACAGTGAATAGACAAGCCACTGTACGTAGTCGTAGGTTGATATTACCGCTGTTAGATGGCGATATGTGATTCGCATAGAACTCATGGTAACATGGAAGTCTATTGCCAGATCAAAAAGCGGGTAAACTTATCTCAAGTTGGTGGAACAGTGAATTTTTACCGAAAGATCAAGTATCTGATTTTGACGGATCAGTTTCAAACGTGAGTTGGCCATCTTCATCTTTTTTCTTTATTTTTGAAATGCTTTCGAATTTCTGTTTGGGTAATAGATAACTGAATCCAAAATTGCCCATAATTAGTAATTGACATATTATTTTCGTGTTTCTGTTCGCACAGAGACAGTATTGTAAGCGTCAATAATTTTGAAACGATTGCTCATCGGGCTTTCACTTATGATATACAATAATGTTTCATGGGTTGCCTAATCTGATCTGATCGAATGACCATCAATAAATTTGAATATGAGTTCAACATAATTCACAGTGTTGATAATTTTGCCGTGTCGATCGTACTATCGAAATTTTAACATCTCGATTTGTCTTCTAACGAGGTTGATATCGTCAACTAAATTGAACAAATTGAAGAGAGATTGACAGCTCATATCCATGGAACAATGAGAATCGCGCTGCTCCACCAACTGAGATGTTGACCCATTATTTTCAGCTTAGCAGCATAGCTAAGATGTCTAAAATAATGGTGTGACCACTGACTAGATTTTGAGAATATAAGAAAAGTTTTGTTTTTGCCACTTCAGGTTCGGCTATTAACAAATGACTGATTTTTTAATTCTGGTCGACGGGCTGTGTTAATAGTCGATAGTTCATTAAAGGAATAATTTTTGTTCATATTCTTGACATTTTGATTCATATAAGGGGAAAGGTATAATATGGATTATACTCCTGCTATTCACAGTCACATGAGGTACTGCAAAAAGAGAACTGTACAACAATTAAAAACAAAGAGTTATATGTTCAAGTTCAACAATTAGTTACCGCTTAAATAAAGAGAATTCTTTCCATGTAAATTACAAAATCATTAAAATTTTGTATATTTTGAACTTTAATTTTGCCTAATTTTTTTCCTGCTTGAAAAAAAGCAATGGTAAGTTTATACAACTTTTAAGTATAATTCAGGCGGTACAAAGTTCGCCGGGCCAGCTAGTACATTATAAAAGTGAATGGAGTATACTTCTAAGTGTTTAATACTTGTTTGCTCCAATAATAATATATCAAGCTTGGTTTTCATACAAAAGTTCTATATTTTCTTTCGTACTTATCTTTGAGAAAAGTAATACACAACTATTTAAATAATTCAATAATTTTCATATACACAAAATTGTTTCAACGCTCCTAGATAGTTTCCTTCTCTTTCAGAGTATACGAGACTGCCTCTATTGTAAGTTCTGATTTAGAAACAACTAGTTTTCAATCTGAAACGACAGGAAGACACACAGCATTATCAGAATGTTCGAGTGTAAGCAGATTACATGTAGCAGGACGAAAAAGGCCTCAAAGAAGGAGAAAACAGAGACTACAGGTGAGATTATGGAACTTAACAGGTTTTCAAGATTCTTTGGTCCCTGAAGTTTTAGTTTTTGTTTCTCGTAGTTGCGTTTAAAAGTAATTTTCGGTCAAATTTCAGGCAATGTCAAGGACAAGTTCTTATTCAAGCATAACAGATTCGACAATGTCCCTGAATATCATCACAGTGACGTTAAACATGGACACTGTAAATTTCTTGGGTATTTCAATAGTTGGGCAGAGTAATAAAGGAGGTGACGGTGGTATATACGTAGGATCTATAATGAAGGGGTGAGTTAATTGTTTTCCAGCATTTAAAGTTTGTTCACTAATTGTGGTATTATTGTTTGAAGGGGAGCGGTAGCTTTAGATGGTAGGATAGAACCGGGTGATATGATTTTGCAAGTGAACGATGTAAATTTTGAAAACATGTCAAACGATGAGGCTGTCAGAGTGCTGAGGGAGGTGGTGCAAAAACCGGGGTGAGTGATTTCACAATTTTCATGTCGATTTCGAAATGATATTCATTGAGACCGTTTTCAGACCTATAAAATTGGTGGTAGCGAAATGTTGGGATCCGAATCCCAAAGGATACTTTACGATTCCCAGGACGGAGCCTGTTAGACCCATAGATCCAGGTAAATGTCCTTTCTCCATTTCAGTATCGTAATGAGTTCATTACAGTACTAAAAACAGTGCTGTAATGAATTCATTTCAGCATCGTTTTCAGTTACCTTTTTCGTTTTGTGGTTGTCAGCAATGACTTCCGATCCTTTTAAATTTCAGCAGACGTCAATTTGGAAATGTCAATTTTCGTAAAACTACCAACTGCCAAAATACAATATGAAAGTCACTAGGACCTATAATTCGAGTTTTTTCATTGAATTTCACAAAATTTGAGTGAAATAGAGAAAATATCGTCTAATACTCGTTGCAGAATGCAATTCCAATACTCATGCGTTCGAAAACTCGCTCCTTCGTCGCTCGTTTTCGAATTTCGCATTCGTATTGGAATAGGAGCCCATTCTGCATCTAGTTTTAGAATATACTATAACTGTGCTGTAGGAAAAAGTTTGTTATCGTTGTATTGTGTATTAGGTGCGTGGGTGGCTCATACAGCTGCAGTCAGGGGAGATCCTGTCGTTCGGCCCCCAAGTAGCTCGACAGTTTCCAGTGCTTCAATCACGAGTACGATACCTGCCAACGAACGTGAGTGTCTTCTAGGTTCCGGTATGTATTGCACCTGCTTCTTTTTGCACTTATTGTTTTTGCTTTTCGTTTTTTTTTCCGCTCTAGATTCGTTTAGAATGTTGTCTAGCCTTTATGGTGATGACTGGTCGAACAGTTTCTGACTGGGAATGGCAACTTTGAATTTCCACGTCTAACTTTTGTCAAGCATGTTTTTACAGGGCCGTATTCATTTGATGACGACTGGTTGAATTTTAGCACATTTTTGGCTTCATTTTCTCCACAATAGCATGAATCATATTTGAGTTCTTGAATTGACTGAAGAGCTTCAGCGTGAACCTTAGACTATATCAGAGAGACAGAGCATTCCCTTGTGAATTGATTCATTGATCACAATGAGTGGAACAAAGATAAAAGATCGGATCTCTTTGTTCAACCTTCTTATGTGGCAGCACCGCATAAAATCTTTGCTTTGGATGAACATGGGCGTGCGATTTAAAATCACTTCTGTCGCGTCGTTTATTGTGATTCAGAATAAATCTTCCTTTCAATATAATTATATTGAGAACAGTCCACAGTTGTGAAGAATAATGAATTTTTCAGTCCTCAATACTCTAAACTTTAACGCTTTGAAAATAACTACTTTTCAGCGACTACAATTTGTGGTAGTGAAAAGATTTATTTGCAAAGCATATAATAAAATAACGCGCTACTAGTAAGAATCATTTTCCCTGCATTGACTTAATGAAAATGAGGGCACTTTACTGCATATTCACATATACTCCATTCACAATTATAAAATCACAACTCTGGCCTTGGAAATTTGACACATTCCACTCTGTATCGAAGTTATGACGTTTTTCAAAATATTTTTATGTTCCAAGTCAACACTATGTTGCCCTTTCTACATTCTTAGCGTATTTCTCAGAATTTATTCGGAAAATGAATGAATTGGAAGAGATGTGAGGACGAAAATAATTAACGTTTATATGAATTGATAGAAAGGATTCCTTTTCTAGTTATTTGCATGAAAAGTACAAGAGATCACTGTTGAAATATATTATTTTTCGCCATGGAAGAAGATTGCATTGCTTTCACATGATTTTCATATGCATGCCTGTGAAGATTTAATGTTTATTATCCTCTTGAACTGAAAGTTCAAGACTTGACATCAATTGTTGAATCAAGAATAATGGAACATTATATCCCTCTACTGGAATCCAAATAGTTGAAGGGAGTTCTGATGCAACAGGAACTTTTTCTTGGAACATAACCTTGATAGCTAACTTAATAAAAATAAGAGTAGAAGATATACATTTCATTTATTTGATCTTATGAACAAGGAGTAAAATATTCTGACTGTATAGTTATTTATTAGTTTAAAAAATATTCATACATTACAACCACAGTAGGTTTGTACAAATAATATGGAACAGGTCAAACATATGCTTCACATTTATCATTCACCTGTTCTAAAATAAGACACAAACTCCTCCACATTATAGGGCCCTTACAGCATTAAAAGCTTGTGTCACTTTTGAAAGAAGTAGCACTAGATATAATATATTCTTTCGATTAAGAGCAAATACCTACCGTTGAATGTTACACACAAATTTCTTCAAAATGGGCTTATACGAAGTGGTTCTTTTTCTGAAACGTGAAAACGATCAACAATAATCATTTAGAGACCGATGATGGCCATCCAAAACCCGTTTACTTACGAAAATCGTGCAATTTCATTCTGCAAGTTCTTTCCTCATAATTCCTCGAAAATCCTACCTGAACCATATTTCCGGTCGCTTTCGTGAAAAGATCGTATAAGGAAGCCTTTTTTGTCCATTTACAAATTCCAAATAAATTTTGAGCACCAAAAACGATACCGAAACTAACCAAGCTTCTGGGAGACCGGAATTTCGTTTGAAATCTTTCCAAACGGCCAGATACCTAAAAAAAACTTCGTTATCAAGTGTAAAAAAGGCGATTAGTACTTACTTTTGCTTTATTCATGCTTATAAATCGATTTTTGGTCCAATTCAAATTTGCCGTTTGTACCCATGTCAAAATATCTTTGATACTTTTACTTTGATGTAAACAAAGAAACTGGCAACGCCGTTTTGTCATTAAAGATATTCTCTGTACGCGCACAGATTTTTTTATCAGGTGCACCAATTCCTGAAAACGAAACCATGGCCATGGCCAGAGTTGTGATTTTATAATTGTGAATGGAGTATACCTATTTTTCAGCTTGAAAAAACTGAAAAAAAAAATCATTTTGATAGGAATTAAATGACAGTTGTTCTATTATTTGAATAACCATTGTTTCGCTACTCAGTAGCTTCTTGAGATTTTAAATTTTTGAATCATTTCAATTCAAAAATAACTCATTCAAAAATGTGAAATCTGAAGAAGCTAGTGTGTGGCTAAACAAATGTTATTTAAATAATTGAAATAAATTTCCATCAAGTGGAGATCCAGTCAATCCAATATTTTAATTCCAGCTTCAATTTTGCTATTGAATTATTGAGAATCATTCGATACTCATTATATGAAAATAATAACTTCAATTCTAAGTTTATTTACAAAATATAAATCTTCAAAAAAATTATATACTATAGTCCGTTCAAATATAAGAAGGAGCTTTGTAAACAAACAAAATCGTCTGGTTTGCGCACAATAAAGCTCCTATTGGTCAAACGGTCATAACAACGCTCCCTTTTAACGCCCTAAGAGGCTGCCAGGATCGTACTCGGAACGGACGGTAGATGGTACTGGATAGAAATGATTAATAATTTGAGTCAGCAATTCCCACATTAGAACTTTCTTCCTTAGAAACTCTAGTGCAAAATTTCTGTTATGATTTGCAACTGTCATAAACATTTTATATCCGACGTACCCTATTTTTTTTTTATTTTTTTTTGTTTTTATATTATTATCTACTGAATAATTTCTTTTTCGGATGCTCGAGATTGCGGCAAGGTAATTCCAGGAAACACCAGAGTTTTAGAGATTTGGGTCGGAATCTTGCAAGATTCCGAAAAAGTAATTCCGGGAAACACCATCTTGATTTGCATAAATATCGAAGTTTTCAATTGACAAGACTCGTAAAAGATCTCTGTTCAAATTTATAATGGTCATTTACTTGTAATATCCGAAATATATTTAGTTTCGGTCCAAAATTTTATATTATTTTGTACGAAACTCTTTGTCGGCTGCTCAAGATTCCGACAAGGTAATTCCGGGAAACACCAGAATTGGGTGCTTTTCCTCAATGATGGGTTAGAGCCATCTTGATTTGCATAAATATCGAAGTTCTCAATTGACAAGACTAGTTTAAATACCTAGAGCTACTGTGAAGGTCTAGCTGTTCAAAGTGTTTATAGATTTTGTTGTGAAAAGTGTATTGTGTTGGAAAATCTTTTGACAAAGTGTATATAGTGTTCATAGAACAATGTCGAATTCGGAAACGGATACTGCACCTGAGGGTGATATGATGGGGACCACCACGAAAAAGGTCTAATAGGTAGCCTTCTCTGCTGAAGAGAAAGAGATAATTTTGAACATTTTTACAGAATTGTAAGAACATTCTGATTTATCAAAAAGAGACTTAGTAGGAATTGTTTCAAAATCCTCAGGGGTGAGTGATTCAGCTGTATTCAGAATTCTCAGAGAATATACAGAGAATGAAACATTGACGCCACCTAAGAGGAGAGCCCAGTCGTTAAAAATAATCGATTCGGTTGACGATTTCGATATGAACCTCATCAGAAGAATTGTCTACGGTTTTTTTTTCCGGAATGAAATCCCAACGATTTCTAAAGTACTAGAAATCGTGAATGATGACGACAGTTTGCCAAATTTCAAAACAACAACGTTCTATAAATTATTGAAAAAAAATGGAATTCAAGTTCAAAAAACGTGGTCGTGATAGTCTACTGATAGATAGGGATGAAATAATTGTGTTGAGAATAGATTATTTGAAGAAAATCCGCTCATTAAGGGAACAAGGCAGAAAAATTTATTAGCTGGATGAGACATGGATAAATAAACTGAACGATTGTGTGAAATCTCCTCGATTCGACTCTGGACGGAAAGTAACTATGGGGAAGGTCCTAATACCGCTGCGCCAAACATGTTGTTATTGCTCCTTCTCACATTTGAACAGAGTATAGTATTGTCTGATGGTTATCCCTAAAAACTAGAATTTTTGGCCAATCAAGACCTCAACAAGTGGTCGTGTAACAACAAACTGACAATAAATGTAGCAAAAAGTGTTATAAAACAACAAACAATTTGTAACTGAACTAAAAGCTGAAGTTTCCTTATTTACAGTTTCTAGTGTTTCTACTCCACTGAATCGTAAACAACGCTTCAGTTTGGCAACATAAAAATATGGCAAACAATTTCAGTGGACCTGTATAAGGTACAATCGACCTGGTCTTAGTTTCAGATGCGATACATTTTAATGCAAATGCAAATAGACGATTCTCTACTTATATAGTCTAAGGACCCTAAGGTGTAAACCGTATCTTTGACGTAACGCCAAAGAAAAACTAGCATGAGCTCGCCGTTTCTAGAAATCACGTTTCACTGTCGCCGGTGTCGCCACTTGTACGGCACGTAGCGATGTCTTGTTTTTCCAACATTTCCCCACAAAATCAGTAATAGCATGATAGAACCTCATGAACCGTTCTGTACGATCGGTGATATTATCGAATTCTGCACACAGATATGGAGGAACCCCTGTACATGCACTCGCCGATGGCTCAAGTGGTGCAGGCCATGCAACGTCCCGACAGCGGTCTGGAGATTCGGGATCGGATGTGGCTCAAAATAACGATTCCGAACGCTTTCATCGGCACCGATCTGATCGACTGGCTGTTGACGCACGTCGATGGGTTCCACGAGAGGCGGGACGCCAGGAAGTACGCCTCGCATCTGCTCAAGGCCGGCTTCATCAGGCACACCGTCAATAAGATCACATTCTCCGAACAGGTGAGTGAAGGTGTATTAGCTTAGCCTTCTTAAGGTCGCCGTTCAAAGCGAGTAGGAAAACTTATCCGATAGAGGCGCCACCGTGCATTTATGGAATATCTCCATAGAACTTACATTATCACTATAAGTTCTATGAATATCTCTCTAATTATGAATTAAATGTACAATGGCGCTCTCTATCCGAAAATCGCTGAACTATGAAATTAGTGAATATGTGGGTAAAGCATGAACTACACTGCGCAAAAAAATTAACGCACATTCTGAAAATCTCAATTTTAATGAAAGTTAACTCTACATTGACTTTATAACTTATTTTTTATGTTCTCTCGGGAAGGTTTTGAACGAAACAAGACACATTAAATGGAAGAAAAATTCAGGATTTCACCGAATCTTATGTGAAAGAAGAGAAATGAACAATTTTCAAAATACTGAAATGCTGATAAGTGATTTAATACTTGGTATTTCCACCCCTTGCGTTAATTACAGCTCGGCAACGACGGTTCATACTCAAAATGAGTGATCTTAAAATGTTCAGATCTAATCTTTCCCAGATTTCTCCGAGTTGGATTCCTAAGTCATTAAGAGTAGCTGGATGATTTTCTGAACTTCTCAGCCTTCTATTGAGGTTGTCCCAAACCTGCTCAATCGGATTGAGATCTGGACTTCTTGCTGGCCATTCCATTCGAGAGACTTCAACCTCTTCAAGGTACTCCTGAACGTTGCGCGCACGGTGGGGTCTGGCATTATCGTCCATAAAAATGAAATTTTCACCAATGTATGGGGCAAATGGCACTACAAGCTCTTCAAGAATGTTCCTTATATACTTATCAGCATTCATAGCTCCATTATCAACGACCACTAGGTCTGTGCGAGCAGTCAAAGTTATTCCACCCCATACCATAATCGATCCTCCCCCGAAACCAGTAGTATTCAGGAAATTGCACTGAGCATATTTTCATGTGGACGTCTGTATACAAGGGAACGTCGATCACAATGGTAGAGGCAGAATCTAGACTCATCTGTGAAGAGAACTCTTTCCCAATGGATATGCTCTCTCGCAAAATTCAAACGCGCCCTTCGATGGGCTGGGGTAAGAACTGGGCCTCTTGTCGCGACACGAGGCCTTAAATCTTATTCTCTGAGGCGATTTCTTATTGTCTTAGTGCTAATTTGCACCTCATGAGTTTGCTCAAGCTGATTTTGAAGGAGGCGAGCGGTTGCAAACCGTTGTCTCAACGAAGAAACTCTCAAGTAACGTTCTTGAATGGCAGTTGTTACCCGTGGTCTACCCTGTCCTGGTCTTCGGACATTCATACCTGTTTCCCGGAATCGCTGCAACATTCTGGACATACTTGTATGGGAAACTCCAAACCTTCCTGCAATTCTTGTGTATGTCCACCCTTGTTCTCGCAAAACTACAGCTTGGGCACATTCCTCTTGGGTCAAATTGCGTGTTTCGCGTTGCATAGCGATCGAGTGTAGAAAATCAAACGAAAGAAAAACTATTGATCACTAGAATTGATCGAGAACAACTGATTTTAGAATGGAGCCAATACATTCAGAATCTGATAATATCTTCTTTTTTTATTCCTGCTGGGAGAAAACATCTGTATTGAAGAAAAACATTGAAAGTGGATAACATATGCATGCATAATTCTGATAAAAATAATTATCATTGAGAACACCTTCAGTTGTAGAATAAATTTGGGATTTCCATAATGAGCGTTAATTTTTTTGCGCATTGTATTTCGTTTGAAATAAAACAGAAGCACGAGTTGGCTTATTTTCCTCTATTTTTGAAAGAAAAAAACTTAACTTTCGAAATAAAATCGATTTAAATTATTTCATTAAGAATTCCAATCCTTTCTGAGTTTACCCACAAAATTTCAGTTCTCAAAGTGAAACCATTTACCTACAAATGCAAAACACACTACATTGAACGCCCACCTCAATTGCGAGTCGCGAAGAGATAAATTTGACAACAGCGCCCGTTTATGTCGAATTGAACGGTTGGTTCTTTGGTTCCAGTGCTACTACATCTTCGGAGATCTTTGTCAGGCGATGTCGAACCTGAAAATACAAGACAACGATTCCGTGGGGCCATTGCCCAATGTGCCCAACTACATGCCGTACAGCGGAACGTATAATCCGCTGGAATATATGCCTATGCCGTTCTACACGGCAAGCGAGAACACCGTGTATGGTTATAATAGGGAAGAGTCGGTTTTGAGTGGCAGCGGTAAGTGATGTTATTTTGTGTTAATATGTAGTGTTTTATGTGTGAAAAAATAGTCAAAACTTTATTAATTCCTAGTAATTCATTGACGTCTGCGAGTATAGTATTGTTAATTTTTATCCGCAGATATTGAAACTTGTGTTTTCACATTCTAGTCCATTGTCTTTTTTGGTGGCTTATTGTAATTTGAGTCACTAAGAGGTTTCATGAATTATGTCGCAATTTTTGCGTGACAATCTTTGTTTTGTCCTATAATTTATCCACTGGATCCTTAAATGTTCCAATAATGTCATTCCTCTTGTTCTGGATCAAATTTTAGTAATGCTGTCGTTGTGGTTTCTGACAGTTCGCTGGTTAGCGATAAATACGAGGAATTTTATTATTATCTGCATTTTATGCGTGAACCAGTGAGTTATTCCGCTTTGTAATATCAAAAACTATCCTGAAACAACACTGCGAAGAAAATTTCAGACACTCATATGATCACAACTTTTAGTTAAGAGAGCTCGCTGAGATTGTAGAGGGAATTATTGAAGAGGAAATATTTATCAGAATACTGCAACATATACCAATTGACAAAGAAACTGCAACACCCAGAAGAAGCTGCTTAAGGTCGGCGTTTAAAGCGAGTAGGAAAGATCAGCCGATAGAGGCGCCACCGTCCATTTTAAGAATTATCTCCATAGAACTTACATTATCACAATAAGTTCTATGAGTATCTCTCCAATCATGAATGAAATTTACAATGGCGCTCTCTATCCGAAAATCGCCTAACTATGAAATATGTCAATTTGTGGGTAAAGCAGGAACTTTTTCCCGCTAAAATTTGAATTTGGCCATTCTCTGCCAATTCCGTATTTCAAGTTGATCTTCTGAACGAAATTATCAGTAGATTCACTTCTAATCGGAAGTTGAACTATTTTCATGTGTCTTTCTGTTGAAATAAAACAGAAGCATGGGTTGGCTCATTTTCTTCTATTTTTGAAAGAAAAAAAAATTAACTGGGAATGAAATCGATTAAAATTATTTCAACAAGAACCTCAATCCTTTCTGAGTTCACCCACAAAATTTCAGTTCTCAAAGTGAAGCCGTTTTCGAAATCAACTTGAAATAAAAACACACTACATTGAACGCCCACCTTAAGGTGGGCGATGCTTGATTTTTGTCACGACGGTTCATCGGTTGTCGTGCCATACCGACTGTGTGTGGGGGATTTCGTCGAGAATCGGCGGTTATTTTCCATTAGCGTAGTACAAATCCCATATTGACCGTTTCTTTATTTCTTTTTTATTCAGCACCGAAACCGCGGCCGCCACTGCTAAGAGATGTTTCCTCTTCATGACGTGCTAATTCGCGATCGACAGCAAAATAACTGGTAGAATTTACCGAAGTGTGTGGGCAAAACAGTTCTGCGATATGACTCGGCGGTTCGAATCGTGGCGAGGAAAACCGATGAAAAATAACGATGTCTATGGCCGGCTTAACAGTAGTCGGATTTCTGTTCGTACAGTTACAGCTGGTTCCTTTCAAAATTTAAAAATGCGAAAAACGACTACAATATTTGAGTAACAAGAAATGTTTGCATGAAAAAACCTTCACGATTTTTTTCTTCAAATTCAATCATTTACTCCTTGCTATACTATGTATGTTTTACCAAAAAATTTAAAATTTAAACAGCTCCTTCTAGGTGTTGCAGTTTCTTTGTCAGTTAGTATACAGGGTGTTTGGAGGGTGAGTAGCCATAGGTAAATTGTGGATAGGTGATGCTCTTGGCTACTTGTTGCGCCTAATAAAATAACATTTTGCCCACAGTTCAAAGTGTTATAATTTTTCTAAAATTTTCCCATTTTTCTCATGAAAATCTTGAATTTTTTTTAATTTAATGCTCGAGGTGCGTATAAAATGATTTATTTTTTAAGTCTAGTCTTGTCTTATTCAGATTGAATCATAATTTCATACAAACGTCTTCAAAAAACCTGACAGCGTCGTATCAAACATCAAAATGAAAAAAAATAATGTTGTGTCCACTTTACAAAGTGGAATAAAAAAAAATTACATAGTGTTGGGTTTTAAAATGGTTTCAAAAACTTCTCTAGTTAATACTCTTTGCAATGATATGTAACATGTACCATTAATAAATAATCAGATAACTCAACAAAAAACCGTTTTGTCTTCAAGGACGCCTTAAAAGGGTGACGACAAAACTATTCCATTGAGCAGGTAAAATTAATCTAACATAGCTTTTTGTTGAGTTATCTGATTATTAATGGTACATGTTACATACCAGTGCAAAGAGTATTAACTAGAGAAGTTTTTAAAACCCGACACTATGTAATTTTTTTTTATTTCACTTTGTAAAATGGACACAACATTTTCATTTTGATGTTTGATACGACGCTGTCAGGTTTTTTGAAGACGTTTGTATGACATTATGATTCAATCCGAATAACACAAGACTAGACTAAAAAAATAAATCATTTTATAGGCACCTCGAGCATTAAATTTGAAAAAATCAAGATTTTAATGAGAAAAATGGCAAAAAAATTATAACACTTTGAACTTTGGGCAAAATGTTATTTTATTAGGCGCAACAAGTAGCCAAGGGCATCACCTATCCATCATTTACCTATGGCTACTCACCCTCCGAACACCCAGTATAACTTCGTTTATACTTTCATAATCTTCAGTTTTACATATAAAATGAACTGAATACTGATAAATTTAGTATACACTAAGAAATGCTCTTTAGCATTTTTTGTATCAAAAATACACTTGATTTTAATAATTTTTACTGGATGGATATTTCTGAGAGTATAATTAACAAGCAAATAAACTTTTTTAATATCTATCTGAACAGAACTAAATTCCCATTGTTTGACCACCATCACTAACCTTAAAAAATATTTGACAGGTCGTTGTGTAGCCTAATTGATAGTTCGATAACATCCGTTTGTAGAAGTCCATACTTTATAGTCTTTATACACTAGAATCTCGGGATTTATCGGGATTCACTTCTGCATTCAATTGAGAAATGTATCATTCTCTTTTCAACTGAAGTATGAATATGTCTAGACTTGTTCATGGTTTACGCATCACTTATTTTCGTGTGAAAAATGATCTCACAGTGGGCATTTTTGCTCTGCGATTCGAAAAAGAACCGAGATTCTACTGTAGGCCTTGGGAAAAATTCAAAATTATCTCGAAACAAGCATTGTACATCTCTTACGATCCTTTCAGACACGCCATGGTCATCCGAAGACAATCTGTCGATCAAGAAAATTTTATGAAGATTCTCTTATTAATCGACGAAACGAAGAAGAAAAGAAGAAATCGTTAGGCATAAATCAACTTCAAAATAAATAAAACTCGAAATTATAGTACCTGATGAAGAAATATAAAGAAAAACACAATAAATATTAAAAAAAATAACACAAGCACTGATCCGATATATATCTATACAGGGGGCTCATCGAACTCCGACCCTCTCAAAGACGCTGCGACCGGACACAGTAGCGGCACCGACAGCGACATCACGTCGCTGGGACCCAGGAACAATCCGCCGTTACCGTCCGGTAACGGCAACGGCAGTTCGAACGGCTCGGACCAGAGCAGCGGCACTGCCGTGGCTACCCAGTCCAAGGACATTGCCGGTAGTAGACAATCTTTTAAGATCGCAATGGGCAACCCTTGCGAGATGTTTGTCGATGTGATGTAGTTAGGTTTGCGCCGCCTGTTGTGGCGTTGATTGGTTTTTTTCTATGGTATGAATTGACGTTTTGGCGACGTTGGTAGCGCCATCTGTGGGCTTGAGTGTGTTGTAGGGAATATTTGGTTGTTGGGATTTTCAGGTGGATGTGAGAAAGGTGAGTGATTCGCTGTAGGTTGGAGAGTTAACGGTGCTGCGTACTTCAGTTTATGGGCATAGAAATCATAATATATATACTTACTCTAGAATGCTAAATCAATTGGGCCGAAGTGTTGTAAAAATTTCAGTATGGTCCATAATGCGCATACGTGCCATCAGGTTGTTTCTGGACAGGATCGGCTTCATTAAAATTTTATGCTGTAATTGTTGCAGTTGAATTGAATCAATTCATAATTAGTATTCGACACTAGTTGTTTTGAACATATTGATAATTTTCAGCAGCTATTTGAATGGTAAATTTGGAATCATCAGCGACTGGAAGATAAGATGAAATTCTTTCATTATTCCAAAACCTCTTCAGGCGTTGAAAAAACCCGGTTTCGGTATAAAAATCAATTCAAGGATCAAGGAAGACAAATTCTGGTTAACAAACAACGAATCTTTTGTTAAAGTACAGAAAAAAAATCAAATGAGCAAGATATACTTATATATCCCTCAAGGAAAGTTCAATTCTTCGGTGTTCCTGAAAATAGTGGGAACATGAAAATGTATTGTGCATCTGCCAATGCGTTACTCTGCATCGTTTCATGGGTGAATTCTGATACCTACATTCATTCTTCAAGTCATTTGTCTTTTTGAGTTCCGAGTATATTCCAAAATCAATCTGTTATCTGAATGAAACTGCAAAGTTTTACTTCAACATATTTTATTTTTGAGTTCGAATTATCCATTAAAAGATGGTTTACTCACAAGATTTCAAGTTTTTTTTATAATGAATTGCGTTCTTTTGCTATATAAAGAACCAATCTCATGGTGCGAGTGGATATATATGTGTCAATCGAATGAAAAGCAAAGCGTAAATCATAAATTTTTAACAGTTTATATGAATGAAAAGGTGCACATAGTTTACATACTTAAGTGGATAATGAACAGGTCAAGACAAGGACACCACAACACTATATCGGATACGAAAAAATCCAAATCGAACACAACACACAACAAAAGCAAAAAGTACACGAAGAATGTCAAACACGAAAATAACCGTTAAGCACCAGTGAACTAGTTTATCTATGCAGTAAACTAAACTGTGGCTGCAGACTGACACTGACCCGTTCCTGCCTAGATTTTCACTAAGGTCATTTCAAAGTCATTTGCCATGAGAAAGGAAAAGCGGTGTTGCACGGTCTATATCTATTTAGTAAAACCTGCTACATTACTGCTCTAATTTTCTCACCAATTCCACAAATATTGCAATTCACTTATGATATTAATGTGTCTAATAGTCGTAGGAAGTCGCTCATGAGCTATAAGATAAGTTTGTTACTCAATGGAATATTTTTATTGTTTAATTATATTGAACTTAAAATAGGACCGACAAAATATTTAGGGACTTGGCATCGTTCTACGTGAAATGTGCTAATGGTGAACATGAGCACATTGTGAATCAGTTGCCTATGCGGCACGTTTTCGCTGCGGAACTAGAAGGAATTAGCATTCTAGAGTAAGTATATACAGGGTCTTTCACGAGGAACCTCACCCATATTTATACGGGAAACTACTGAATGTATTTTCATGAAATTCAGCACTTATAAGTATTTCACGATGCTGATGAAATCTAAAATATTTTCAAGGCATGAGCACCTCCGGTTTTTCCGGAAATGACGTCAACTTCCGTTTTTCAAATTAGAACACCATTTTTTTATTGCAGAAATAGATTCCTTAGAAAATTTCACGTTATTTTGATGTAACATTTTTCAGTTTTGGTTGGAAAATTCTCTCTGAGCGGGAAAATTCGAAAAAAAAATCGAAAATAGAGTTCCGCTGATACAAGAATAACTTCGAGGTTTTTGGATGGAAAATTTTCATTTTTGGGATTTTTCAAGATGTAAGATTGATGTATCCACTTTAAAAATCGAAATCGCGATTAATGATACAGGGGGTGAAAAAATCGCTTTCAAAGTTAGGGATGACAAAATCGTGAAAAATCAATTTTTTCAAATTAGAACCCCATTTTTTTATGGCAGATATTGAATCTACGTTAAAAAATAATGTGAGTGTATGCATCACACCCTTGCCCTAAAGTGGATATTTTCTGAGTTATTCACAAAAAACTGTTTTTCGTCTTGAATTTTCAGCTATTTCTTTTCCCTTCACGCCAAAAAGATGAAATTTTCAGGAACTGTTACTTAAACCATGTTTAAGATTTTTCTACCCTAATATGCAAGAGAAAAAAGTTACAGGTTGTTCCTAAATAGATGGCGAATTTGGATTCGAATTTGTATCGGAAACCTCTTTATTTCAACTAATCGGCCATCGGTTTTCTCTCCAGTGATAAATAAATAATTCCTTATGAACCATATGCAAAAACTTACCATGTTTTACATAATACGAATTATCACCAAATTAATAGTAAACACAAAATGCTACTGAATAAAGAGGAATTTGGCAGATGTAATTAATGATATCTATCATTAAAAAAAAAAGAATGTAAAACATGGTAAGTTTTTGCATATGGTTCATAAGGAATTATTTATTTATCACTGGAGAGAAAACCGATGGCCGATTAGTTGAAATAAAGAGGTTTCCGATACAAATTCGAATCCAAATTCGCCATCTATTTAGGAACAACCTGTAACTTTTTTCTCTTGCATATTAGGGTAGTAAAATCTAAAACATGGTTGAAGTAACAGTTCCTGAAAATTTCATCTTTTTGGCGTGAAGGGAAAAGAAATAGCTGAAAATTCAAGACGAAAAACAGTTTTTTGTGAATAACTCAGAAAATATCCACTTTAGGGCAAGGGTGTGATGCATACACTCACATTATTTTTTAACGTAGATTCAATATCTGCCATAAAAAAATGGGGTTCTAATTTGAAAAAATTCATTTTTCACGATTTTGTCATCCCTAACTTTGAAAGCGATTTTTTCACCCCCTGTATCATGAATCGCGATTTCGATTTTTAAAGTGGATACATCAATCTTACATCTTGAAAAATCCCAAAAATGAAAATTTTCCATCTAAAAACCTCGAAGTTATTCTTGTTTCAGCGGAGCTCTATTTTCGATTTTGTTTTCGAATTTTCCCGCTCAGAGAGAATTTTCCAACCAAAACTGAAAAATGTTACATCAAAATAACTTGAAATTTTCTAAGGAATCTATTTCTGCAATAAAAAAATGGTGTTCTAATTTGAAAAACGGAAGTTGACGTCATTTCCGGAAAAACCGGAGGTGCTCATGCCTTGAAAATATTTTAGATTTCATCAGCATCGTGAAATACATATAAGTGCTGAATTTCATGAAAATACGTTCAGTAGTTTCCCGTACAAATATGGGTGAGGTTCCTCGTGAAAGACCCTGTATATTATGATTTCTATGGTTATGGGCCGTCCCGATTAGACCGGAAATGAATTTCAAATAAGTTATTTTTATCTTGTTTTTAGGGTGTTTTTTCTTTCTGCAAATGTATAGTTGGTAGTGTTGGTCCAATGAGGGCTTCTACCGATGTTGAAAAAAAGGTCACCGACATCGATACAGTTGGTGGCTGTCATTTCGTCTGCGTCATTCGAATTTTGAGTCGGGAATTGTCAAAATCGACTAGGTTCGACTGGCTGATCAGGAATCCTTGGACAAATTCAATGATTCCGTAGAAACGATAACTCTCCAACGGATAAACCTAGAGAGTTTAAATTTTCTGGCAAAATTCGACCAGGGGTTGCGTTAATTTGGCAGTTCGAAATTGGGTGTTTCCTGATCATTTCAAAACTACAGAGTCGATTGAAAGTAAATTCCGCATTTAGGTGGATAATGGCGCATTCAAGCTACGAGCGAAATCTTGTTTAGATAGCTGCAGTCAAAATATTTTTTTCCGGGGATTCTTGAACGAATCTACCTACAAGATGGATGAACGAACTCTCAAAGCTCCCGATTTCACGTAAGCTGAACATTTTGTATGTTTTGAAAACCTGTTTCAACTTTTTCATATCTCTTTCAGCATAAGGATGTTTGAAATGATTAAATAATTTCAAACTCAATTATATTTTCAACAATATTTTCATTTCAAATTACAATTGCTCTTTTTAAGTGAATAATAGATTTATTCTCTTCCTCGATGGCACATATTTATTACTATTACAGATCAAAATCATTTGAATAATGGATATATTATTCTATTGGTAGTAGATAATGGTATATTATGCAACGTTCATGTAATGATGGTTATAATTACACGAGCATTAACCGGGATACGAAATGAGCCGAAGGCGAATTTCGTATGATTTATGCGATTGTTTTAATACATTAGAATTACATATGATATTTTTTCTACACCAGATGAATGATGAAGAACTATTAATATTATTAATCTACTCCCATACAACAATATATCTATTATTCAAATGATTTTGGGCTCTAATAGTGTCTATAAACCAACACTGTGAGTTATAATAACTAACGCCCATAACTCACTCTAATACAAATCGGAAAAATTGAATTTTTGACGTTTTCTACGCAATTGGATTCTCGACCACAGAGATCGCTTTCGACAACTGTTCTCAATTTTGAAAATGCAGATTAATTCGAATTCGTAGATAAAGGATGGTAATTCGCAGTAATGGTCATAACGCACTTCATGAATTATACCACTCGCCTAACTGCTCGTGGTGCAAAATTCATCTGCGTGTGTTATGACCTACACTACCGCTCGTCGAATAATATACCAATTTTCAAACTCGTAGTGTCTTGAAAAGGGTATAATTAGGCTTTACGTAATAAAGACTTCTACTGTCCGAAGAATGCTATTCCAACAGCTCAGTTACGATGCCACTGTATCCTTCTGTGTTACTGTTATACCTTTTTTAAATTTGAAACTTCCGTAATATTCATACAAGGAAAAAACCTCTCAACTCCACTTTGATGTTGTCCAGTGTCTTTGCCATGTTAATTTTTTTACACTAGTTGACAAAAAGCACGATATATTGATGTTTTTTATTTTTAAAGTTATGAATCAGATGAATATTTTATGATTAAATTCCACTCTTTAATTATGACACAAATTTCATTTTCATTTGTACATAGTGTATTTATTGTTTTAAATTCCATTTGACGTTATTCTTAATCATAACTGTAATTATTTATTTTTATTTTTCTATAATAATCTAGAAAGAAGACAAAAAGAGTAAATGTTCGAAATTCTTGGGGAATCATTAAATCAGAACAAAATAAAAAAGAAAAAATTATTTTTTTATAAAGTTGACTTTTATTATGAAGTTGCATTGTGTATGATGCATGAAGTTTTGAACAGCATGGTAACAATAAAAAGTATGTGTACATAGTTTTGTTGTTTTTTATTTGCGATTCTTTGGTTGATGTTACTTTCATCATCACATCTTTCGTTGATTTTTCACTAACTCATGTTTTATTTCAGTTTTAAGTTACCTCTAAGTGCAATATTTACCAAATAGAATTTTCGGAGGTAAGTTTTGTTTATTATTTTATTCATCCACTCATCGTATCTAACACAATTTTACTGTTCGAGATTTTCGAATTTTTTTGTCAAATAATACAGTTTTTACTTCACACTCTTGACATTATTTATACTGAATATTTTCCAATATTATCACACGAAGGTTAGCTTGTGGGAAAGACAATTTTGTTTTCGCTTCTTATATTTTGTTCATTAAAGATGAATGCGGCTTCTAGCTTCTTAGAGATGTTTCTGTATTTCAGAAATTGTTCAGCAGTGAAATAAATTTTTCCTTACAGAGGAAAACCAAAGTGGCTCCGAAGAAAATCCACAGAGTTTTCCTTTCAATAGGAATTCTCTCATTCTTCAAAAAGAACTCGATGTAACTGGATACCAATCTGTAGATATTTATTTGTGTTCTGAGAAATTCTGAAAAAGAATATAAAAAGGCAATATTTGCGAATCATCATCAGGTAGCCAATAGATTTTAGGCATCTAGTGATAATGAAATTATTGAATAAAAGCAACACTGATTGTATAATTTGTATACCTACATTATACTATGTTTTTAGAAGGGTTTCGCCTATATTGTAGTAGTTTGTAGGTCCTACAGAAAACACTATACAAGTTCTTTATATTAACTATTTTGATGAATTTGCACAGGAAGTATTGAAAATGGACAAGGCTCATTGCTTTTAATTTCCCTGTTTGTATTATAACTGTGATGGAAAAACATTTTTAAAATAGATATCTTCAATATGTTCCAATTTTCTTTGTCGATTATTGAGAAATATAAATTGAAATTTCCTATTCTTATCATTTTATTTTTCGAACTAGTTCACAGATTTCTCAATCCGAAAGAAAAATTGAAAAATGTTTCCAGATATGAGTTTCCATAAGTTATTCAATTTCATCAATAATTCAAGTGGAACAAAAATTACCATTAATATGTAGTATGAAGTAAAAACTGTATATGATAATTTTGTCTGTTTCTCTATCCCCTTTCTTTTTGTGGATTAATTGATTGATTTTTTTAGATCATGCAGGAATATTGGGAATCAAAATTACCCAGACCTAAACGGATACATGTGTAATATAGCTTTTGATTAATTTTTTATCCTTTTTGAAGCCCAATTCTTCTCAACAAGAAAATGTTTATATTGTCAAGGCCTCTTTTTGTATAGTTAATTTTATAAGTTGATATTCATGAATTCTGTTGTGAAGTTTGCTATCGATATTATATTTATCAACAATAATCAAGTATTGTTGTGATTATTTACAGTTTTAACTTTTTATAGTATATCGTATTTGATGTTTTCCAAGGAATTTGTTGAAATTAATTATTCTTGAGAAATTCCCAATAAAATATGTACTTTTAGTGATGTTTATGGAATATAATATTTCTTTTAGTTTTGAATTTTTTTTCAATTGCATGAAGGAAGCTTTTTATACCTGTGCATATTTTATTGGGATAATATTTAATTTTATATCCACTGCCATTATTTAGGTGCTTTTATGGTATTTGTGCATTTAATACTTATTGAAGTTCAGTTATAAAAATTTATTTATGCTCCATCACATGATTTTCATATTATTTGAACCGTTATCAATGTAGATCAGTATTTTTTTTTTCAGATGAATAGAAAATAATCGTCGCAATAATTTCAGTAATTTTAGAATAGAAAAGAATATTGCTATTAATTTTTATCCCAAAACCTGGCCTTCGAAACAATAGGATCAATATTTTCAATAATCTAACTAACAAATATTAAGTTTCGTTGAATTGACTCTGGTTTTAGTAGGTTTCGACAAAATTAAATATTGTTTTTATTTTTTAATGTTTCCCTCAAGAAAATGAAATTTCCTAGTTGGAACTATGTCTTGGGATAATCAAACTATTATTTGATATTGACCTACATTATGTGAAAAATGCACAAAGCTCTGGCTTGGGCGAATAACATCAATGAAGCCAAATTCGTTCGATCTCGATTCATAATTTTCAAAAAGTCTGTAAACAGGGTAGAATTTTTGGCGTAATTGTTCTTATTTTCCATATTTTTGGACATACAGGGAATATATAACCTTATAAATCTTTTGTGTGAATGAAGACGAATGTTAAAATATATAAAATCATACTCAAATAAAAATTTATGTGAAAAAGTTTATATTCATTAAATCTAACTATTTATCAAGCTCCATTGGCTTGATTCTATCAACGGGAGGAATGGAATTGGAAAAACTATTCAGCGAGTAACGATGCTTTTATTCACCGTAACATTCATTAGCCAGTTGCGTAAGAACAAATATTGTTAGATGTTTCAGCAAGTCGAGAATAGTATTTCGGAACCCAGCCGGTAAGTTAATTTTTTTTTATATTCTATGGTTCAATCAAAGTGTTGTCCCACTCTTTGGTTTAGTTTGTTTAGTAGATAGAGGTTAAAAGTAGATTTCAAAAATTTAAATGATGGGAATGGTATCTAGCACCCCTTACTTCGCTATTTTCAGCGCCGGAACTCTTGTAGGAATTACGTCTACCCTAACTATACTCAAATTTTTGCCGAAGATAAGGAAAAAAGGATATGGAATATGGGAGAAAGGGCAAGAAGAAAGATTTAAGGTTATGATAAGATTTTCAATTGAAAAGCAATCCAATGTTGAAAATGGTTTTTCAGTTTGAACCTATAGCAGCAAATGACGAATACCGATTAGTCTTAGCGGTAAGGAATGACTTGAAAATGCAAAAGGGTAAAATAGCAGCCCAGTGTGGTCATGCCTCAGTGGCCGCTTATGCTAAAGTTCTGGAGGAAAGACCAGATTTGTTACCTCTTTGGTATCGACAAGGTTTGACCTTCCGCAGTTTACTCAATGTCTTCTAGAATAAACATGTTTGATTTCAGGTGGTACTAAAATCGCAGTTAGAATCGAGTCTGAAGATGAACTTTTCAAGTTGGTTGATGGAGCTCGAAAGTTAGATGTGTTGACAAGTATTGTGAGAGACGCTGGTCAGACTCAAGTAGCACCAGGTACACGAACTGTGATAGCTGTTGGTCCTGCACCAAAAAGTGTTCTAGACAAAATAACCGGACATTTGAAATTGCTGTGAGATAATTATAATTTCAGTGATTCCTTAGACATAATTTGAGAAAATGTTTCCTCTTTTCACCAGCAGATCAAGGGAGATCACTGATCTGTATATTTCAATTTTAACATTGATTTCAATGAAGATTGTTCGAGTTGAAGAATAGTGTTTGTTTGGTTATCCCCAAAAGGTTATTGAAAATTGAAATGAATGGCTTCTTTCATTGCTGGCATTCCATTCAGAGATATGAATTTTTGAACATAAATGAAAATAAAGCAATAGAAAAATAAAAATATTTTTTCTGCAAATTCCAGACGACTCACTTGAATCATTTCAAGGTTGGTACCTATTCATGAAGCATTCAAAGGCAAGTATTTCGGTGAAAACTATCACGAGACTGGCTATCATTTCAGAGATATCAAAATACCAAAAATCATTTTTTTTGTAAATTCCAGGCGGCTTCCTGAAGTCTTTTTCAGGTCGGCATTTGTGAAGCATTGAATGGCAAGTATTTAGCTGGAAGACTTATTGAGGAACAGACATTCTTTTCGGAGATATGAATTTATAAAGAAAAATGTGAACAAAACAAAAATTTTTCATTCAGATACATGTATTCAGAAAAAAAATTGAGTATGGTGTCATCGAGTGTGTCCCGAATGCCAAGTCCAGGCATCAATTGGGGCGACAGAGTGATATTGGGATGTACGAATACTTCATGAAAACCTTCGGAGTCGAGAGTATCAAGGAATTCCATAATGTGAGGAGGAACTTCATCATATCCAGCTGTCGGGTTTTTATTGCTGATCAAGGACAGACACAAAGGAAACATAATACCGGCCAATGATTCACATCGGTGAGTTATGAAAAGAAGAAGTGAGACCCCCAGCCAGGCTCAAGAATCGAAGAGGACACGTCAGATATACTGTACTCTTGCCAGTCCCTGGGGCCTGCACCCTTCATGTGGTTCTCCGAAGTCTGTGTGCAAACTTATCATCTGGCTGTCAGGTAACCGTTGCCCAAAACTAATTTTCTTGGATTCATTTTTGAGTTTTTCCAGGCCTTATTATGATGCAATAATAACTTCAGGACAAGAACGTGCGATATAATGCAGTACATACTATCAGAATCCAATACCTTCGATGTTTAATCTCTGTAGTATTTTATTGTTTATACTTGTAAAATTTGAGGTTTATACAAGATTATTTCAAAATAAAGAAAACTGTTCTTGCTATCGTTTTGTTTGATTTAAACTCCTTAAAAAATTATGAAGAAGGGGTCACTTCAAACAATGACGGAGTATGCAAAGTGGAGAAATTTTTTCTACGTTTTGCAGAAGAATCACAGGCGCTCGAGAAGGTATCAGGAATGCCTTTAGAAAAAAGCATGTAAACTACACCAAAATCGTGAAATTTACGAGTTTTCGTCGTAATAGGTGTCCACAGTACCCCTTGAAAATCGCAGACAGACTACCTTCAGAACACGATTGTGTAACGTGTGTTGCCTACCTTAACTATGCTCGCTTTTGATAACCCCTCGAACTCCTGTGATTCTTATCTAAAATAGCGAAAATAACGAGTTTCGAAGTAATAGGGGATACCCGGAGTACGCCTTGAGAAAGCTAGGTAGGCTACCAACAATACACCAGAGCGTAAGGTGTGTTGCCTACCTCGCCTGAACAAGGCGTACTCCTGATACCTCCTCGAATTCCTATGATCCTAATACAAAATCGAAAAGTTTCGTGGTTTTACATTAGGATCACTGGAGTTCGAGGAGGTATCAGGAGTACGCCTGAAAGGATGGAGATAGGCAACACATCTTACGAGTTCGTGTATTTCTGGTCGCCTACGTCGTTTCTTGCGGGGTACAGGTATCAGGAGTACTCCGTGAGAAACTATGTAGGCAACCAGAAATACACGAACTCGTAAGATGTGTTGCCTATCTCCATCCTTTCAGGCGTAATCCTGATACCTCCTCGAACTTCTATGATCCTGATAAAAATTCTCGTGGAGATAGGCAACACATCTTACGAGTTCGTGTATTTCTGGTTGCCTACATAGTTTCTCACGGGGTACTCCTGATACCTGTACCCCGTGAGAAACGATGTAGGCGACCAGAAATACACGAACTTGTAAGACGTGTTGCCTATCTCCAACCTTTCAGGCGTACTCCTGATACCTCCTCGAACTCCTATGATCCTGATACAAATTCTCAAAATTTCTCGATTTTACATTAGGATCGCAGGAGTTCGAGGAGGTATCAGGAGTACGCCTGAAAGGGTGGAGATAGGCAACACATCTTACGAGTTCGTGTATTTCTGGTTGCCTACATAGTTTCTCACGGGGTATAGGTATCAGGAGTACCCCGTGAGAAACTATGTAGGCAACCAGAAATACACGAACTCGTAAGATGTGTTGCCTATCTCCACCCTTTCAGGCGTACTCCTGATACCTCCTCGAACTTCTATGATCCTGATAAAAATTCTCAAAATTTCTCGATTTTACATTAGGATCGCAGGACTTCGAAGAGTTATCAGGAGTACGCCTGAAAGGGTGGAGATAGGCAACACATCTTACGAGTTCGTGTATTTCTGGTTGCCTACATCGTTTCTCACGGGGTACAAAATTTCATGGTTTTACAGGAGTTCGAGGAGGTATAAGGAGTACCCCGTAGGAAACGATGTAGGCGACCAAAAATACACGGACTCGTAAGATGTGTTGCCTATCTCCACCTTTTCAGGCGTACTGTGATACTAATGTAAAATTTGCGTTTTCTAATTTTCGATGCTTTACATCAGGATTACAGGGAGTGCCGGAGTGATCGAAATATCGGCCATGACATGGTGGAGACAGGTAAGTCTACGAAGATAGATGGAATATAGAAATGAAATCACGTGTAAACATATATCAAAAATCTTTATTCTCCATTAAAACAATACATCGATATTTTTGTTTCGAACAACAAGCCCACTTAACAGCACAATGACGTATGAAAATAAAAATATAACAATAGAAACATTCAATAAATTTTTGACACTCCAACAACAACCATGAAAAGGAAAAATATGTTTTATAAAGTTCGAGATGATATTGGATACAACATGTACAAAGTCAAAACTTGTAATCTGTTAAATATGATATAAAAATTTTATAATTGACATCTACGAAAAAATGGAAAGATTTTACTTATATTTTGGCTTAGGAGCTATTAGGCCTTTAATCATATCGAAAGTATTTCCATCAGGTTGTACCACGCAGAGTTCTCCCGATTCTAGTCTAACTTTCAAGAAACCAAAGTCATCTATTCCCACTATAGTTGCGTCCGATGTTTGTCCATTTTCATTCTGAATCATTACTTTAGATTTCCTGAAAATTTTCGGGAATTCAAGGAAACTCTTGTGACCAATTCAAATGTAAGAAATGAGACTTTTTTACTTACATAACATGAATCCAATGTTTATAATACAGATCGTAGAAATGCTCGATATTGTCATTTTGTATGATATCATACAAATTTTCGAATTCGTTGAACACCATTGCGAAGTATTTCTCATGAGACAATTTTTTTAGATTCATATTGTTCTTTTCATTATACTCTGCAATGTAGTCATTGAGACATAATGTTGGTTCCTTGTTGGCCAAATTGATGCCACATCCTGAATTAAACAAATTCAGTTATTTCAACAGTGCAAATACACACATCGTAAATAGTTCCTACCTATGTTTAAAACTGAAATCTTATTTCCTGTGGTAGAATTCACAATGAGCCCTCCTATTTTAACAGTTTTGTTCAAATAAATATCGTTTGGCCATTTTATTCCAATATCCAAACCCTGAAAGTGCAAAAATTATATTCCACCCCATTTTTCAAAAGTAAACAACTCACTTCGTATCCAGGATTTTTCTTGATCGCTTCAACAACAGCAACAATAACAAGATGTTGAACAAGGGTCAGCATTCTCCCTATTGGAGAACTCAAAGGGATATGTAGCTGTAAAGAGAAACAAGCAGTTCCTACAGGACTCAACCAGGTATTGTTTGAACGCCCTGAAAAGTAAATAGATAAAATAAATGCTTGAAACAAAAAAAGATTGACTAGGTAGCGGAGAGCAGAATGAGGTGTTCACTCACCAACACCTGCAGTTTGTTGTCTAGGTATAACAACTAATCCATGTCTTATTGTTTTGTTCAGTAAATACTGAGAACTTTTGAGGACATCGGCGTATATCACCAACCTTCCAATAATTTCAGTGTCCAATGTCTGAAAAGAATTGAATAGTTAGAGAACGCAAGAACGAGAACTTGCACTTTGGTTAACTATAACGGCCTTAGGCATAGTTTGGTACTTCACTGAGGACTTTGTGGAATGAATACTCACAGAAAAATATTCGACGGTAGAAAAGGAAGAAGGACAAGCGTACACCATGATGGGCAACCTGGACGAGGTTGCCACTCCTGGATCTACATTCTTCCCACAGAACACCATAGACACATGCCCGCAATCTATAGTATTATCGACAACTTCTGCACATTGATTCAATAGTTCCATTTTAAGCTGAAAATACGTCATTTAAACGAAGAAAACTAGGAAGACCCAGTTTTTCTCACCTCGTGTCTTCCTAAGAAATAACCAGGGGTGTACGCTATCTGAGTAGACGTTTTCGAACAATCGATGTCCAATCTGTTGCTCAAGATGTCCGTCAGTATTTCCAGCCTTGCTTGGTTGCTATCTTTCAAAGCTGTGTACTTACTTTCGTCGTCTTCGTATTGCAGGGGATCTATTTCTAGATGAACCTAGGAGATTTTTGTAATGGTAATTTTGTAAAACAAAAATTGAGAGTTTGCAGAACAATCATTTAAAAAAAAATCCCTACCTGCGAAAAAATAGCCCTTCCGTTGGAATCCTTAACGTTCGCTATCAACAAACTTGGCGTCTGCCATGTTTCTTCAGTGCCCAACACTTGCACTTGAAGAGTATAGTTCTTACCGTTGTGTTGAATTTCTGCAATGGACGGTGTTCTAGGAGCAATAGGACTTGAGCCATTGCTAAAAAACGACGTCAAATGAGAGTGGTACATTCGAATCGTTCAAGATTGTATATCCAAAAACACCTAAAGCACTGACGTGAAATCGGCAGTATCTTTAAACCATTATCAAGTCCGAGTATGTTTGAATTTTCATGCGATCAATTACCTGTGGTTATTTGATTCAATAGATCCTTGTGAAAATTGTTTTTTAGCAGGAGAAGCCTGATAGCAAAATATATGATGCATCATCTTCACTCTTTTCCATTCCCCGTAGGAAAATCTTACCAATTCGTGTTCTCTCACCTTTAACGAAAAAAAAACATTTTTTAATTACACAGCCATATTTCTTACGCCCCTTAGATTTTTTAATTTCTAATTCATTAAGAAATCACTTTTCAAAAATTGAAAATTGCATATTTAAGAAAAATAATAGTAGAAAACATCTAAATATTATTTTTGAAGACAATAAAAAATTCAATTAAAAAAAGGCAAAGAATCGTATACGATAAAAATAGATAAACAGACAAATGACTTACTTCAGCTGTCGAAAAAACCTTCAGTATGCTGTGGAGCAAATCGCTGCACAAGCAAAGGAGATGACCACCACTTACGAGGTACTGAAGAAGATGAGATGCTATATCAGGAGTGGTTGCTCCACAAATAACAACTAAAGCAGTGGAATCACACCACACAGGATATGTTGAGATATTCGTAGGTAGATCGTAAATAATGTACCTGGAGGGATAAATACGAAATTGAATAATAAAAACAATTAATTGAAGGCAATACTAACTTTTCATTATTTACAACGGAATTGAGAACAGCCTTAACATTTTCTTTAGCGGTTATACTGTCCGCATAAACTAAAATGTTCGGTGGTTTCGTGGATTGGAGAGACATCATCCGACTATCTATTTTCGCAAAAGTGTTACTCTTCCCAGCTTTAGAAGAATCTCCTTTCTGTACTTCACAAACTGCACCAGACTCATTCGGTGATTCTTTCATACTTTCACTTTTTGTTTCTTTTGGTAAAACATAAATCTCTTCGTTAGTCAACGAAACATTTTTCTTATCTTCTACTTTCGATATGCTTGCTTTCTCATCACTTTTTTCTACCTTACCACTAATTTTCTTCTCTTTTTCTTTTACTTTCTTTTCTTCGTTCAATTCTCCATCTTTACTACTACTCTTCTTCTTAATTTCTTTCGATGAAGAATCTTTATCACGGCTTCTTACGCGTTCTTTGGTTCGTGTATCTTTCGCGGCAGTTGCGACATGTGAACTACTTTTATTTTTTTCAACATTAGGTTTTTCTACTGGTTTAGATTCTACTTTAACCTCGAGATCTTCACGTTTATGGCTACTCTTATGAGCTATTTCAGACTTTGACGTTATATTTTTAACCTTAGGTTTTGTTTCAGTCTTTTGGTCTTTTACTTTGGAAGGTTCATCTTTCGGTTTTTGCTCCGTGTCTTCGACTTTAATCTCCTTTTTATCGGAAGTTTTATGACGCCTATGTTCTGTTCCACTCACATCCAAAGTATTTTTTTCTTCACTTTTCTTGCTTTCTTTCTTCATGGGTTTAACTTCGTAAATAGGTACCTTTTTATGGTCATCTACTTTACTACTACCGTTTTCTATTTTTATTTTAGGACTGAAAACAGTGTTTTTACTACAGATAACAAAGGGGATCAAAATAGGTTGTTAAATTGTTAATATTCTTACTTAGATTTTTGACGTATTTGCTGATACAGATCTTTTAAATCTGCAACAAATTTTTTCCAATGTACTGGGGCATATGAGAACTTCAAGGTTTCAGCAGTAGAATATTTTCTAATATATTGGATTCTACTAGCATTACCATCTATATTTATACCTGCAATGGGAAACGGTTTGATATTCTTTGAACTTAGCTATAAATTAACTGACAAATAAAATATAGTGGTTAAGGAATGCTTGAAAATGGTGCACTCACTTTCTAGTTCGATCATCTCCAGATCATGATTGATATCAATAATACTATTATAGTAACACTGAATCAATTTTGTGAGATTATCCAAATCCGTTCTGATTATCACTTCGAATTTATTCGAAGTCGCTTTCCAAGCCATAAGTTCACCGAAATTTTCGATCTGAAATATTGGAGGTATGTTGGAAATACACCTGAAGTGGTCGAGAAAGAAAAAATCCGAAATATTCTCAATTTTCTGGTAGGTACTCAAAGTAATCTTACCTCAATAACTTCGCTCTCATGTTTGTAATACTCCAGGAAGCTTTTCAACACCAAATGAATGTATGGCGGTTTTATGTTGACATTTTTGTACTCGATATGAATTGGGAAGCATTTTGGGTCTTTGGGAAATGAAACCCAATGGGCAAGACTGATAGTTTGCTGCAAGAAAAGTATAAGGAATAAGTTTTATTTTGGGAGATTGAGAAAGTAATATTTATTTTTAATTTTTATTTTTTCAATAGTTTGTTATGTAAGTTTCAAAAATCGGTTGTTACAGGGTAATGAGTATACATGTGGCCCCAATAAAAAAAATGATTGAGAACATAAGAACACTCTCATTGGAATTTTTTATTTCTTCTCGTATCACACTCTGCTCAATAAACGGACCAGCCTGTATATCCGGAGTTCTTCGTTAAATGTTTTCTCAATGATCTCCTCCTCCTCCTCTTCCCCCCCCCCCAGACTACCTCATCAAAATATCTAGATATTTTTCTCGGATCTTGACCTATACTAAAAATATCACTTTTCCATTAATCTAATTAACAATATCAATTCCTGGCGCACAAACATAACTGCACGTAGTAGGCCATGAAACATCAATGTTATCGCACTGAAAATATTTACTCCAATCCGTGAGGTTCAAAAGGCAAGAACAACGCAAGAATAATCTAATCTACACAGAATGGAATTAAACGAATTTACCTTTGGAACGATGGTGCAGGCTATTCTATCCCCGGCGTGGAATAATAGGTTTTCTATGCCTCTTTGTCTCCTGGTAGCATGTATGAGCCTGCTTCTGCTGAGCAAGATGGCATTTTTCGAGTTTAAAGTGCCGTTTAGTTTGTTCTTGAGAGACCCCAATCTCCACCACTGCAGAACGGTTGCGTACATATAGTAGAGGGTCAAAATCATGCTTGCTACTTTCTAGGATTCCATTTTAGACAGCTGTAACAGATTGGAAAAATACAGAAGGGGACTCATCTCCCTAAAATGAACTGACTCAAAATATGACCTTACTTTATCAAAATGTTAATGAATTAAAAATAAACGATTTCACATTTTATTGATTTCGAATCAAACATGTGCAATACTGATGGTGTTAATTATCACCTTTTTATCGATTCCATATGGCGGGAATTTTTCGAATATCTGCGACATTTCGAAAAGGAGGGGACATTTGAGTTATTAAAAAATTATTCGGTTGAGGATTAATCCAATTTGAAGGAATTTTCACCTTTAATTGGGATGTTAGAATGCACCTATAATTAATTTTTTTTTAAATGTCTTCTGTAGGTTTATTTCTTGAGAATTTTGAAAAGTGTGGAATTCCAATTTTCGTTTATATGTTTTTCTGTCGGGTTAATCGAGTACTTTTTTTCTTTTTATAAGCTTTTATTTAGTTTCACCTGTCCCGGTGTCTGTGTGTCTGTCTGTAATCAAATCTTGCAAGTTAAATTTGACACACTTCTGATAGTCCGATTGATTTGAAATTTTGCAGGTGTACCTAATTCTGGTGACAATGCATCATGAAATATTTTTTATAGAAAAAAACAAAATGGCGGCTCCAAAATGGCGGATGAGTTTTGTAATTATGATCCGATTCCATTCAAAATTAGTATCTGGGGGTATTTGGGTTCGAAAATGATGATACTCTTGTCAAAACTGGGAAATTCAAGATGGCGGCCACAATATGGCGGACGAGTTTTGTAATTATGACCATATTATATTCAAAATTGGTATATGAGGGTTTTCTGGGTCGGAAATTACGATTCTTCAAAATCGAGGAATTCAAGATGGCGGCTTCAAAATGGCGGATGAGTGTTGTTATAAAAGCTTATCTTCAAAAATGTTTTTTGAGAATTAGGCTTGTTTCGAATGAACTATCATAAAGTAACGGACTATTCTGTCCATTATTTTTCAGTGAAATTTCAACACTCGATTCTTGAAAATAGCATAACTGAATCTTCCAACCATGTTTATATAAGTGAAATATTTCGAGTATTAACAGAAAAAAAATGAAGAGTACTGTGGATTGAAATTCATTCACTCATTTTTGCGTGAATGTCAGAACTGAGTACATATTTGTTTGTTCAAATATTGTGAATTCCTCAAATTACACATGCTGAAGTATAATATAATACAGGGTATCCCAAATAAGACTGACTGATTTTAAACATAAATGCCCTGCTTATTAATTGCTCCAAAGAGATGGGGTTTTCACTAGTTTCACTAGTTTATCAAAGAGATTTTTTTAGGCTTGGCCGGCATTTCATCTCATCAACACAGGGTGTTTCACTAATGTTGGTCAAATTCAAAGGAGAAAATATGTATTATTTTAAATGAAACACCCAATAATTTTTTATCTCATTCGAACGAGCAATCATTCTCCTTTCCAAAAATGTATAGTTTTCTATCTTTTGTTTCATTAACAACAAAGATATTCGATATTTCATGTAGTAGTACATTTTTAATTAGTAGCTTTATATGAACGTATTTTGATAAACTAGTGAAACTAATGAAAACCCCATCTCTTTGGAGCAATTAATAAGCTGGGCATTTATGTTTAAAATCAGTCACTCTTATTTGGGACACCCTGTATAATGAATAAAACTAGCAAAATATGTTGGAAAAAGGTTAGTATGTGTTTTGTTTGTAGTAAATTGGTCTATTTGAATTGTGAATTGAGTTTATACAGGTATGCATTACTCTCATCATTCGAAGTAACAGTGACCTAGATTCTAGGATTTTTAGAATTTAAATTCCCGTTTGACTCTGTTTACCTAACTCGGAATGTGATCAAAGGTTCGGAACATTGTATGAGTTCGTCAAAAAGAGTTGATTCACTTGTAATTTCATATCCATTCTTCAATACCGATAACACCACGCCACTGGACCTTTCAAAGTTAGATTCTGCATTGTTGCCACGGCATTATGAAATGATATGGCTATCTTCGTCCCACTCATTGAAAAAACTGACTGAATTTTGGCTTCACCAATTTTCGAATTTATTAATGCGATGCTGTGTGTCCTCTTTCTATGGTCTGAGGATTAAATACACTCCAGGACAAAAAAAATGTTCACCGAATCCATTATGGAATAACTTTTTAAGGTGTGTATCGATTTTGATCATTCTGTTGTCTATTTGTAGCCTATTTCATCTCGTTTATTACCTGATATCGAGTTTGCAGGAATTTCGATTGAATTTGATGGTATACAAGGTAGAGCTGAAAGTTGCAATTTCCTCTGAATTTTTGGCCACCCTGTAGATGTAATTAGTGGGGCAATGATGAGTCGCCTTTCAGAGCGAGTAGGAAAACTAATCCGATAGAGGCGCCACCATGCATTTTATGGAATATCTCCATAGAACTTACATTATCACTGAAGTTCCATGAATATCTCTCTAATTATGAATGAAATGTACAATGGCGCTCTCTATCCGAAAATCGCTGAACTATGAAATTAGTGAATTTGTGGGTAAAGCAGGAACTTTTTCCCGCCATATATTTGAATTTGGCCATTCTCTGCCAATTCCGTATTTCGAATTGTTTTTCTGAACGAAATTATCTGTAGATTCACTTTTAACCGGAAGTTGAACTATTTTCATGAGTCTTTCGTTTGAAATAAAACATACGCATGAGTTGACTTATTTTCTCCTATTTTTGAAAGAAAAAAGTGAACTTTCGAAATGAAATCGGTTTCAATTATTTCCTTAAGAACTCCAATCCTTTTTGAGTTTACCCACAAAATTACAGTTCTCAAAGTGAAACCATTTTCAAATGCAACTTGAAATAAAATCACACTACATTGAACGCCCACCTTGAATGAGTTTTTGAAATGTCAATACTTATCCAGCACACCTCGTACATGAATGTTTACTCCGTTTTACGTCGCATAGGGGGGTAACGGTCATACTTTTATTTGGACAACAATGAAATGTCGAAACCAATAACAAAATTTCATAAAAATACTTCCACAACTCCGCCGATTCATCTACCAATGTTGATAAGCTTTACGCAACATTACATTTCAATTAGACGCTACTTCTTTCAAAGCACACCGCCCTTGTTAGAAAATTTTAAGGATGAGAAGAAGCGCAGATAAGGATTATTTCAGACGTAATCCGAATTGTTGATTGATAAACATTCAGTTTTGTCAAGTTGCGCCTGTTTAATTGTGTGTGACCTCCGGAGTGGAAAAAAAGAAGACATGTCGGCGCTAGTGGACAAAGGTAGGTGCTATTTTTATGCCAGAACACCTTCGAGAATCAAGCTTTGTCGATTTGATTCAAAAATGGTGTTATGTCTTGTCAATTTGATTTGAAACGTCGGCATTTTGTTCTCAAAAATAAATAATTGATATTATTTCAATAATGGTTGAATTTTCTACTCGCATATTCTAGCAATCTAGCCGAAGAAGAAATTGAATCGTGCTGTTACTAAAATGTCTTAAACATCTTAGCTGTGACGCTGTGAGTTCAGTGTTCTCAACTTCATCTTTAGGTTTCGACAGATCACTGATAAATAGAGGTGACAACATTGTGAACATAGGGTTCGATGATATTCCAAATTCATGGACTGACACAAAATTTACGACTTATTCAACTATTCCAGCACCTTCCATATATTTAAGAATGAATAGAAAACTGATATGTATTTACATTTTCTGAGAAATAAACTGCTCCACATGAGTTAGGGATATTGACTTAAATTGCAAAAAAAATATAGTTAAAATAAGATTTTTGTGACTATCAATACAATGTATGGCCTCCACGGGCATCAATCACAGCTTGACATCTTCTTTGCATACTACACAGTACACACGAGGTTGTTGAACATTTCTTGAGGAATTTGGTTCCATAAACGGGACTGAAGCTCTCTCAAATCATTTAAGGATTCTGGGGTAGGTTGATCATTATCTAATCTTCTTTGGAGCATATCCCATGCATGTTCTATCTATGCAATTCAAATCTGGTGAGTGCGGAGCTATTGGTAAATGTGGAATACCAAGCTCCTCGCGCGCATTCTCAACTATGGCTGCACGGTGCGGTCTAGCGTATCGTCTAGAAATTGAAAAGTTTCACCAATATACCAGCGTGAAAATTTGGCACAACATTGTCAATGACATGCTCCCTATAGTGTAAGGCGGTCATATTCCCAGGACAAATGTGTAGATCTGTGCGCCCGTTGAAACATATCCTGGCCCATACCATAACACTACCCCCTCGGAATGGATGTACGTCTTGGACATAGCGACGATTACGGGGTATGAGTGGGATTGTCCATGTACTTATTCTTCGAGAATCTGAAAATCGTCCATATCTGGATTCATCAGTGAAAAGGACACTACGCCATTGATCGTTCCAATTGATATGTTGCCTTGCCCATTCCAGTCTTTGACGCTTATGGTCACGTGTTAATGGAACTCCTCTTAATGGATGTCTAGAACCTAGATTCACCTCTCTCAAACGTCGTCTGATGGTTTTGATGGAAACTTGGACCCCATCTGCATTTTGAAGAGTATTCCGTAGCATTCTACACGTAGATGTAGGGTTTCTTCTCGCCGAAACGGTGATGAAACGATCTTGAGCAGGTGTTATTTTTCGTCGCCCACCAAGCCTTGGTCTTTCCAACACGGAATTTGTCTCCCTGAACCTATTCCAAAGTCGAGATATCACACTTTGGCTAACTCGGAGTCTTTCCGCTACAACAACCTGAGTAAGGTCACCCTGTAGCATTCCGATAGCCCTATTAGCCTCAGAGTTTGTTAATTTACGTCTTGGCATTTTCAGAAAACTCGTTTCAAATCGAAGCCGTTGATAAACTGACTTCATTTCAAAATAAGAACATTCCTGAAGCATATGCAAAGAACCAAACTTCAGAAAAAAGGCGACCAGATTGACGAAATGTCTCATACTAATTTTTATTGGATCGATTCAAGTTGTTATTGAGTTTTAAATGATTTAAAAGCGATTTTCTCGAAGATAACATACGTTTAAAAACGATTGAATACGATATCCCTAACTCTTGTGGAGCAGTATATTTAGGGGTTTAGAAAATAAAAATTTGGTAATGCCTGAAAAAAAATCTTGAAAAAGTGATACCCTTTATAAACATCTCATCAATTAAAAAAATAATTCAATTCGAAGAAATTTTCGAAAAGTTAAAACTTTCTTATTTTTACTTCCGATTAAAAATAAAAATAGGATCTCATACAGTCTTTCAGAATCATTCAGTATACTCAATTCAATTCATTAAAACCAGTAATACGTTGCCGAACACTTTCAATAATTAATCTATCTATTTGATTAACAATTATCAATACGAAATTGCCGAAAGATAATATTGTTACAACAGTAGGAAAGAGTCACCTAATGACACAAGAAATGCCGCTAACTGAAACAGAAGTTATGGAATATTCCCCAAAATGACGTCTTTGGATTCCACAATTACGATAAAAAGATAAAAAAGAATTTTTGCAATATGATCAACTCAATTCAAACACATATGACCCTGTCTTAAAACATCAGAAGATAAAATTCTCAAGCTAATGATTTAATTAATGAAAATTATCTAAAATTGAAGACATCGACAAATTTTTGGTGTAAAAAATTCATATAACATGAAATTCAGCTTTGGTAGAATGCTATTTTGGCTATAGTAAAAGATTTTCCAATAAAAGGTGTTAGTTTTTTACACATAGCTCCGTCTTGTTCAAAGTAAACGTTGTCCAGATCAATACCATCCAACTCTGGCCATAAAAAATCATTAATCATCTCTCGATATCGCAATCCATTCACCGTAACTGTATCTCCACCCTCCAATGATCCCCGTCGGACCATAAACCGCACCAGTCACACGTTGGGGATAGAGAGGCTGTTCAACAATAACTCTTGGGTTTTTCGAGCCCCAGATGCCATAATTTTGCTTGTTCCGGATCATTTTCCTTCATTTAAAGGGCCCAATCAGCAAAGACACGACGTTGTTAATGATCGGCCGGCTTGAATTCTTATGTTAACTGAACTTTATAAGCCTTAAGACCAAATCTTCAAGTGAAATACGGTGTAATGACGTTTGTGGAATGTCTAATTTCAAAGAACGACGAGGAATAGACCAACCTGGGTTTTCTTCAACACTTTCGGTTACAGCAACGATATTGTCGGCTGTTCTTGAGCGACGTGCACGGGTTTTATTCATCACACCACTAACTTGTACCAACAGCTCAAATTTTTCCACCCATTTCTGTATTGCGGTTCGACAAGGTGCTTCACGCCGACCCAAAAATGTTCTAGTTTTACGAACCGTCTCTGCCAAATTTTTACCATTTTAATAGTGAATTTGAATAATGTCAATGCGTTGTTGAAGCGTACATCGTTCCATTTTTATTAATGGCGTAGCTTCTACTTGTCAAATGTCAAAAACTGACAGCTTCAAAAGTGACATCTACCGAAACGGCGGGCTATTCAAAATAACACCTGGAAAACCCTTTATATGACCCTTGATAAGTATACGTCAAAAATGTCAAAATTGAATCTATAAATAACAATGGTCAAATTATAATCAATTATTGAATTACAAAATGCCTAATTTTACGTGGTCTTATATAAATTTCAATCAACGTTTCGCCTACGGCTACAGTAAGCATCTTCAGAGTTACTGGATCGAGCACTGTATTTATAACCGTATTGTTACGAAGTTATGTATTTTCTTGAGTGAAATTCCTACTAGACCACGGCTAAAAAGCACGGAATTGGCTGATTTTGTAATAGAATCCGGCCATGACAGCCAGAAAGCCTTCATTAACACATCAATTAATTTGAACGAAAAAATCAAATATCGATAATTTCGATACTACAAGGTTGAATGCATATATTTATTGCACCTAATCTGCAAAATAATCGTTTTTTATTGTCTCCAGATAAACCATATTTTGCAAAAACATCATTGTTTAATCAACCTTGGTATCATTCACATAAATGTGCCAAATCCGTGCATTTGTTCAATATAATATCCTTGACTGTACAGAAACAAATAATAATTCGAATTAATTATTCTCCACTATTAATCATTGATAAATAATACACATCTTTTTTATCAAGATCCAGTCTTTTTCTGCTGTGTGAATATTAAAAATTGTATAAAATTCTAGCGAACTACGGAAAAAAAACTTCTAATATTCCTATGATATCAGGCTGTTGCCAAATCTATTTGACAGCTCTTATCAAATTCATTAGGCAGCTGTCAGAAAAATTTCACAGCTCTTGTCAAATTCATCCTAGTGTTCTTGAATGAAAATCTAGTTTTAAGCATGATGAAAGAATCAAATCCAATCAGTTCTTCCGTGAGGAAAACAGTTTTTGATTTACGAACGATGAAAAATCGGAAAATTTGGACCATCGAAAAAAAAACAGAAAATCTAAACTGTTCGACTCTGATGGATGAAAATTGGTTTTTTTGATTCACAAAGGATCAATCTATATGCAAAAAAATCAGCATCTGTATAGATCAACTTTTCTTTTCTGAGGAGTTGCAGGTATTGAAGAAGAGAATTCTACGAAGGATATGCAATTTGAATTTAGCCAATCGAAAAAGTCAATTCTGAGATCTTGGAGATGATGGAAAAGAAAAATCCGTATATTATTGCACTGCATGAATTTATGTTCACATGAGTTGCAGGTCTCATTATTTATATTATCTATATATATAAAAGAAAGATGTTGGTTACACCATTTATAACTAGAGATCGGATGGACTGTTTGTTATGAAACTTCATTTATGGAATCGTCTTCGGGCTGGTTATTATAAAATACAATAAAACCTCGAAAAAATTGATGAAAGTTTTACTTATGCAGGAAATGCTTTTCCTTCTTTTGAATAAGGCCACTGGGTGTCGCTACCGTTGATGCGTAGTCGTACAGTGAATAGTCACTGTACGTAGTCGTAGGTTGATATTACCGCTGTTAGATGGCGATATGTGATTCGCATAGAACTCATGGTAACATGGAAGTCTATTGCCAGATCAAAAAGCGGGTAAACTTATCTCAAGTTGGTGGAACAGTGAATTTTTACCGAAAGATCAAGTATCTGATTTTGACGATCAGTTTCAAACGTGAGTTGGCCATCTTCATCTTTTTTCTTTATTTTTGAAATGCTTTCGAATTTCTGTTTGGGTGATAGATATATTTGCGGAAACAACTGAATCCAAAATTGCCCGTAATTAGTAATTGACATATTATATTCGTGTTTCTGTTCGCACAGGGACAGTATTGTAACCGTCAATAATTTTGAAACGTTTGCTCATCGGGCTTTCACTCATGATATACAATAATATTTCATGGGTTGCCTAATCTGATCTGGTCGAATGACCATCAATAAATTTGAATATGAGTTCAACATAATTCACAGTGTTGATAATTTTGCCGTGTCGATCGTACTATCGACATTTTAACATCTCGATTTGTCTTCTAACGAGCTTGATATCGTCAACTAAATTGAACAAATTGAAGAGAGATTGACAGCTCATATCCATGGAATAATGAGAATCGCGCTGCTCTACCAACTGAGATGTTTACCCATTATTTTGAGCTTAGCAGCATAGCTAACATGTCTAAAATAATGGTGTGACCACTGATTAGATTTTGAGAATATAAGAAAAGTTTTGTTTTTGCCACTTCAGGTAGGGCTATTAACAAATGACTGATTTTTTAATTCTGGTCGACGGGCTGTGTTAATGGTCGATAGTTCATTAAAGGAATAATTTTTGTTTATATTCTTGACATTTTGATTCATATAAGAGGAAAGGTACCTATAATATGGATTATACTCCTGCTATTCACAGTCACATGAGGTACTGCAAAAAGAGAACTGTACAACAATTAAAAACAAAAAGTTATATGTTCAAGTTCAACAATTAGTTACCGCTTTTATAAAGAGAATTCTTTCCATGTGAATTACAAAACTATTAAAATTTTGTATATTTTGAACTTTAATTTTGCCTAATTTTTTTCCTGCTTGAAAAAAAGCAATGGTAAGTTTATACAACTTTTAAGTATAATTCAGGCGGTACAAAGTTCGCCGGGCCAGCTAGTAAGGAATATATATTACGAAAAAACTCAACATTACATTGTCAATTCACGATTGCTGATCCTAAATTCACGTCAGTACTTCAGTTGCCATTTTTTTAATCAAAGATTGTATAAGACTAAACTTTCCTGTCTCAACGACTTCAGCTTAAATTTATCCAATTGAGTTAAAAACGCACAAACATCGATTAAATTCGCAGAACGTGCATGAGCAACAACAACAAATATAATGTTACAACACATTGGATCATCCTAGACGATTTTTGTTTAAATTTGTTGACGAATTAATGAAGAACGTGACTTTCATACGCACATCCTTGGCACAATTTATCGAATAGTTTGGAGTTCTTGTTAATCACGATTTTTAAATTGTTATCTCCCTTTATAACATAGTCACGTTGTTTTCATTAATTATTACATAGTGTTTTTTTTTCTGAATAAGTCAAAGAGATACTTAAACCAAAAATGGAAATAACTGAATAACTCACAATAAATAAATTCACAAACTCGCTTGGCTCGAAAGATGATTACAACTAAAATCTAGTTACAGTCCATATTGAAATTATTTCAAAATTTTCCCAAAAAAGTGCTTATTCCAAATTCACGAAGATTAACGAAATATTAGAAGATAGGAATATGAGGAATACGAAACATACTTTGGATTTATTCTCAACTCATCGGAAGGGTCAACAATAATTTCATTATTAACACATTAGAATCTCATTACGTATTATTTTTATTTCGGATGATGAAATTTCCTCTATATTTGTATCATCGAAACTATCTCAATTCAAATATTAGATGCAGCTGCAGTTAGTAGTAGTTAGAACGGTTTTCGAAGTACACAGAATTTGTTATGTGCGGATTTGAACATGCATAAAAATAAGGAAAAACTTTCAAACAATATATTATTTTGTGTTAAGAGTGTATGCGTGATTGAAGTTGTTGAATTACTGTGAGTTGAGAGAGGAATTACTGTAGTAATGTTGAAGTATACAGAGAGCTCAAGTGGGAGATAAAATGAGTGCAATTAAAGAGCTGAGAAGGTTAGCAAAACTATACAGGGTCTTTCAGAAACAACAGTAATCTTTTATGGGGTTTCAATTAAATTCCTATCAATAAATACTCTTTTTTCTCGGAGATATGAATTTTTCGAGAAAATTGAGGAAAATGAAAAATCAAAAATATTTTTTTCGCAGATTCCAGGCGGCTTCCTGCAATCATTTCTAGATTGATATTCATGAAGTATTAAAATACAAGGATTTAAGTGAAGAAACTATCAAGAAACACGCAATATTTTTGAAGATATGCATTTTTAAGGAAAATTAAAACAATAACAAAATCAAAAATATTTTTTTCGCCAATTAGAGGCGTCTTTCCGAAATCATTTCTAGATTGATATTCATGAAGCTTCTAAATTCGCATATTTTAGTGAAGAAACTTTCAAGAAACAAGCATTATTTTCGAAGATATGAATTTTTTAATGAATATACAAACAATAACAACATCAAAAATATTTTTTTCGGAAATTCAAGGGAGGTTCCCACCATGATTTCCAGATTGATATTAATAAAGAATTCAAATAGGTATATTTTAGATGAGAAACTATCAAGAAACACGCATTATTTTCGAAGATATTAATTTTTTAAGGAAAATTAAAACAAAAACAAAATAAAAACTTCTTTTCGCCAATTCCAGGCGTCTTCCCGAAATCACTTCTAGATAGATATTCATAAAGCTTTCAAATACGCATATTTTAGTGGAGAAACTATCAAGAAACAAGCATTATTTTCGAAGATATGAATTTTTTAATTAATATTAAAACAATAACAAAATGAAAAAAAAATTTTTCGGCAATTCAAGGGAGGTTCCCATCATAATTTCCAGATTGATATTAATGAAGAATTCAAATAGGTATATTTTAGTTAAGAAACTATCAAGAAACACGCATTATTTTCGAAGATATGAATTTTTTAAGGAAAATTAAAACAAAAACGAAAAAAAAACTTTTTTCGCCAATTCCAGGCGTCTTCCCGAAATCATTTCTAGATAGATATACATAAAGCTTTCGAATACGCATATTTTAGTGAAGAAACTATCAAGAAACAAGCATTATTTTCGAAGATATGAATTTTTTAATGAATATAAAAACAATAACAACATCAAAAATTTTTTTTTCGGCAATTCAAGGGAAGTTTCTACCATAATTTCCAGATTGATATTAAAAAAGAATCCAAATAGGAATATTTTAGTTGAGAAACTATCAAGAAACACGCATTATTTTCGAAGATATGAATTTTTTAATGAATATAAAAACAATAACAACATCAAAAATATTTTTTTCGGCAATTCAAGGGAAGTTCCTACCATAATTTCCAGATTGATATTAAAAAAGAATCCAAATAGGAATATTTTAGTTGAGAAACTATCAAGAAACACGCATTATTTTCGAAGATATGAATTTTTTAATGAATATAAAAACAATAACAACATCAAAAATATTTTTTTCGGCAATTCAAGGGAAGTTCCTACCATAATTTTCAGATTGATATTAAAAAAGAATCCAAATAGGCATATTTCAGTTGAGAAACTATCAAGAAAGCATTATTCTCGAAGATATGAATTTTTTAAGGAAAATTAAAACTAAAACAAAATGAAAACTTTTTTCGCCAATTCCAGGCGTCTTCCCGAAATCATTTCTAGATAGATATACATAAAGCTTTCGAATACGCATATTTTAGTGAAGAAACTATTAAGAAACAAGCATTATTTTCGAAGATATGAATTTTTTAATGAATATTAAAACAATAACAAAATCAAAACAAATTTTTTCGGCAATTCAAGGGAGGTTCCCACCATAATTTCTAGATTGACATCATAAAATAATTCAAATAGGTATATTTTAGTGAAGGAACTATCAAGAAACATACATTATTTTCCAAGATATGAACTTTTTGAAGAAAATTAAAACAATAACAAAATAAATCACGTTTTTAGACAATTTCAGGCGTCTTTCCGAAATCATTTTCATAAGGATTTCAAATACATATATTTCAGTGAAGAAACTTTCAAGAAAAACGCATTAATTTCGAAGATGTGAATTTTTTAAGGAAAACTATAACAACAACAAAAATTGAAATAAAATTATTTTTTTCGCCAATTCCGGGCGGTTTTCTGCAATCATTTCCAGATTGATATACATGAAGCAAAAAAATACGAATATTTTAGTAAAGAAACTATTAAGAAAGACGTATTATTTTCGGAGATATGAATTTATCAAGGAAAATTAAAACAATAACAAAATGAATTTTTTTGCCAAATCCAGGCTTCTTCCCAAAATCATTACTAGATTGATATTGATGAAGCTTTCAAATGAACATATTTTAGTGAAAAAATTATCAAGAAACACCCATTATTTTCGGAGATACAGATATTTCAAGGAAAATGAAAGCAATAACAAAATCAAAAATATTTTGAATAATTGAATAATAATAACTAACGAATGATTTATTATGAATATTCCAGAACCATCAAGGGAAATAAAGATGCCCATTTCTTTCTTTTCAATATCGATACCAGGCATTAAAACAATAATGAATCCAAGATAACTTTATTTACATATTATGTTTCACTTCTCTCTTCAATTCGGTTGGAAAAAGTAGACCACTTTATGCAAACAAATCACTTGATAGGTCATCGATTGGTTAAATTCCATTAAATGTCCCTAACAACACGATAACTTGTAGGTTGAACATAATTCCCTCAGTAACAGAGGTCTGGAAGTCTTATAATGTTTGCTGAATCGCTTTAATATCTAAGTTAAGCTTCAACTCATGATCCCTAACTGAAATTCAATTAGGACCTCATAATGGATGCACTTTGACATCATTAATAAATTGAATTTAATTTATTTTTGGGCAAAATACAATTTACATACTTAATATGAACCTAAACACCTAAGCATATCTTGTGTTGTGTCTATTTTATTATATCCATATCATGTTTAAAAATTGTGCTAAATTATTTGATAGAAACTTTAAATATCCATTTTAGTACCTATTTATGTTGGGGTGTCAAAATGCCAAAAACTATTGTTCAGGTTCAAAGTTATCCAGCTATGAAAATAAATTTTTTCTGTTTATTATGTAAAATTAGATCAATATTGACAATATTGTACTTCTATACATTCAAAATTTTGTGTTGATCATTGCCTTGTCACGTAAAGATTACTTAGTATAAACATTTCTGCAAATTTTCAAAATTATAACCAGCACTGTATATCCTCAAATTCCGTATCCACAATCAAGTGGAAATAAACAATTTATTATCTGAGATTACCGACTACTAAACCCCCCTCCCCTTGGATCTTCTGGTCAACAGCCTTCTCGATAAGACAAAGAGATCAGAATGATTTTCTCTACACACAGTTTGAAATCGAAAAGTGCTGGTGACCCGTGACTATTGAAAAAAAAACGAGAGTTGAAAATCGATGTATTCTGAATTTGGGCAAAAATATTGCACTTGTCTTTGGAAGAAAGAGTGTTTTTTGGAAACCTGCGAGATGGGGTTAGGCAAATACGTGAAAGATTTGAATTGTAACAGCAAAGCAAATGAGAATTCAGGTACATATCAAGCCATTTTTTTATGTGACTGGATCAAAAACAAAATGTCTTCCTTTATTATACTCACACGATTAACAAATAAAAGCAAGAGTTTTCAACAATAGTACGAATGAAAATGTAATTTAATTCACTTTCAACAACAAAATAAAAATCCAACCTTTATCCAGTTTTACCTACAGAATTTGTGGTTGTCAGTTTCCATTTCAAATTGAAAAGTTCATACTTCATTGTACTGCATATTTGGTTTACTAAAGTTCTATTTTTTCGTTTTTTTTAATTTCATGCATTGAAAAAACACTTTTAAATCAATAGAATCTTTTTATTCAACCAATGATATGATAATATTTCAGTTATTCAATTAAAATTCATTTTCCATTTTTGTGCTACAGAGATATGTATTGAACAACCTATTCTCAAGTTAAAACTGTTTGAAATATAATCTTTAACCAAATTAGTAAAGCAATACCAAGACAACATACATATATTTGTATGAACTTTTCAACTGAAACCTAATTTGAATATTGAAACATTAAAATGAATGGATTGCTCGAAGTGCAAATGAATGATTTTCTTCATTATGTGATGGCATTATAATAAAAAGTTATCTCTTTAAGTCGTCTAAGATTTCAATGAATAAATTACAATATTCTTTTATTATTTTGAACTGAAAAGTTACATTTAAATTTTTATCGATATTGTTTTCTTGTTATGTCACTATGTATCATTTTTCAGAATAGTTCATTTCTTACGAATTATTCTGAGTGGTCATTAACAAAAAACAAATATGTATATCAGAAATTAGAAAATTCCCTAGGTTAAATTTCTTAAACAATTCCATGTGTAATAATAATAATATTCTTGTTCATCGAAAACATTTCTGGACCTTTAAATTTTTTGATTAAATTAATTGTTCTTGGCTGAAACTAATGGAATGATTTTTTCTTTCAGATGTAGTCAAAGATGAAATATTAGCCATAAGAAGTAGATTTCCTACCAAAGTACCTGTGAGTAAACTTCAACCTATTAAAAAGAAATAGAAATATGTAAATTAGAAATATTTGATAACCGAAGATTTTCCTAAAAAATTGACATATTTCTAGGAAGTTGCATTAGGTCGAATCTGTCATTTGTTATTCAACCTTCAAACTAGGCAAATAAAATATACAGGCTGTTAATCGAATAATCTCGTCCAATAGTGTTCAACAGTCAATATCTTCAAATGGCAACTATTTTTCTCGTTTTTATTTATTCAAGCGTTTAAGCTTTCGAGTTGTATAAAAATTAGTCAGTAGAAAGTAAGTTGATCTACTCTATTAGCATTTGCCAGTTCAAGAAACCAATTGAAAAATGTTTAGCAGTTGCCAAAAGAAAATTAGCAGATGTCATAAGAAAATTGACAGCAGCTGTCAAAGAAATAGTCTATGATACCGGGGGAACCTTTTTCGCGAATTCTCTAGAATTGTATATAGTTCTGTTTACGCGACCTAAACAAGCTACAACACTGATTTTTACAGGTTATAGTGAAAAGATTCTCAAGAGAGAAGCACCTACCTCAATTGGACAAAACGAAGTATTTAGTACCCCAAGAAGTCACTATGTCCCAATTCCAAATGATTCTCAGGTGAGAAATATCAGATTTACTTTTAAGGTCGCCGTTCAGAGCGAGTAGGAAAACTAACCCGATAGAGGCGCCACCGTGCATTTTATGGAATATCCCCATAGAACTTACATTATCGCTATAAGTTCTATGAATATCTCTATCCTTACGAATGAAATGTACAATGGCGCTCTCTATCCGAAAATCGCTGAACTATGAAATTAATGAATATGTGGGTAAAGCAGGAATATTTTCCCGCCATATACACTGCGCAAAAAAATTAACGCACATTATGGAAATCTCAAATTTATTCTACAACTGAAGGTGTTCTCAATGATAATTATTTTTATCAGAATTATGCATGCATATATTATCCACTTTCAACGTTTTTCTTCAATACAGATGTTTTCTCCCAGCAGGAATAAAAAAGATGATATTATCAGATTTTGAATGTATTGGCTCCATTCTGAAATCAGTTGTTCTTGATCAATTCTAGTGATCAATAGTTTTTCTTTCGTTTGATTTTCTACACTCGATCGCTATGCAACGCGAAACACGCAATTTGACCCAAGAGGAATGTGCCCAAACGGTAGTTTTGCTTGAAGAAGGGTTTGGAGTTTCCCATACAAGTGTGTCCAGAATGTTGCAGCGATTCAGGGAGACAGGTATGAACGTCCGAAGACCAGGACAGGGTAGACCACGGGTAACAACTGCCATTCAAGAACGTTACTTGAGAGTTTCTTCGTTGAGACAACGGTTTGCAACCGCTCGCCTCCTTCAAAATCAGCTTGAGCAAACTCATGAGGTGCAAATTAGCACTCAGACAATAAGAAATCGCCTCAGAGAATATGATTTAAGGCCTCGTGTCGCGGCAAGAGGCCCAGCTCTTACCCCAGTCCATCGAAGGACAACCTCAATAGAAGACTGAGAAGTTCAGAAAATCATCCAGCTACTCTAATGACTTAGGAATCCAACTCGGAGAAATCTGGCAAGGATTAGATCAGAGCATTTCAAGATCACTCATTTTGAGTATGAACCGTCGTTGCCGAGCTGTAATTAACGCAAGGGGTGGAAATACCAAGTATTAAATCACTTATCAGCATTTCAGTATTTTGAAAATTGTTCATTTCTCTTCTTTCACATAAGATTCGGTGAAATCCTGAATTTTTCTTCCATTTAATGTGTCTTGTTTCATTCAAAACCTTCCCGAGAGAACATAAAAAATAAGTTATAGTCAATGTAGAGTTAACTTTCATTAAAATTGAGATTTTCAGAATGTGCGTTAATTTTTTTGCGCAGTGTATTTTAATTTGGCCAAATTATATGTAGATTCACTTCAAATCGAAAGTTGAACTATTTTTATGGGTTTTCGTTTGAAATAAAACAGAAGCATGAGTTGGCTCATTTTCTTCTATTTTTGAAAACAATTCAAATTATTTCATTAAGAACTCCAATCCTTTCTGAGTTGACCCACAAAATTTCAGTTCTCAAAGTGAAACCATTTTCAAATGCAACTTGAAATAAAAACAAACTACATTGAACGCCCACCTTAAAAAGTCGTATTCTTCTTATTGGGACATGTCCTAAATTTGGTCTTTCAATTCAGGAATAAGATGCAGCTTCATCCGAACAGATCAATGTACCTTCTTGTAAACGAGAGATCAATGCTCAGTTTATCAACGACTATAGCTGAAGTATACTACGAGTACGCTCAAGCAGATGGATACTTGTATGTTACCTACGCATCTCAAGAGGTTTTTGGCAGCACGTCTTGAGATTTAGACGTTTCGCAAAGAATGAACTACTGACTATTAAGAATGACTATGAAGATATTATGACCGAATGAGTTTTAAGACTGTTACTTATAAGTTTTGTGATTAATTTCTTTTTGAAAGCATAGTTTTAATATTGTACTGATTTACCATATAGGTTAATTAAAAAAAAACAATTAAATTATTCTAATTGCTATATTATCGATGAGAAATTTTTATTCAAGACTGATTTCTGTTCGAATCCGTGATTTTAAAACAATACCCAAATGAATTGGGGCAACAGAAATGTTAATTCTCTTTTGAACCTCTGAGCCAGTTGTGGAATTATTGTAAAATTGTTAATGTTTAAGATATTTATTGTATGTTCGATATCGTGAAGTTCTTCTTCCTCATGCTCCCCACGATCGAAATTCTGTATTTTGACTAATGAGGTGGTAGAATTCACGATGTTACCCATAGTGCTATTGAGATTGTTGATGTGATCTAAATATTTTCTATAATTACATGTTATAATAAATTTTTTACTTATAGTTGTATGTCTTTTACTCCTTATTTTAAAACCTTTTTGAAAAATTTTGTTCACGAATATTCTCCACAAGAATTTTTTCAGCCAAAATTATAGGTACACTGAGCAAAAAATTCACGGACATTCTGAAAATCTCAATTTTAATGAAAGTTAACTCTACATTGACTTTACAACTTATTTTTTATGTTCTCTCGGGAAGGTTTTGAACAAAACAAGACACATTAAATGAAAGAAAAATTCAGGATTTCACCGAATCTTATGTGAAAGAAGAGAAATGAACAATTTTCAAAATACTGAAATGCTGATAAGTGGTACTTGGTATTTCCACCCCTTGCGTTAATTACAGCTCGGCAACGACGGTTCATGCTCAAAATGAGTGATCTTAAAATGTTCTGATCTAATCCTTCCCAGATTTCTCCGAGTTGGATTCCTAAGTCATTAAGAGTAGCTGGATGATTTTCTGAACTTCTCAGCCTTCTATTGAGGTTGTCCCAAACCTGCTCAATCGGATTGAGATCTGGACTTCTTGCTGGCCATTCCATTCGAGAGACTTCAACCTCTTTAAGGTACTCCTGAACGATGCGCGCACGATGGGGTCTCACATTATCGTCCATAAAAATGAAATTTTCACCAATGTATGGGGCAAATGGCACTACATGCTCTTCAAGAATGTTCCTTATATACTTATCAGCATTCATAGCTCCATTATCAACGACCACTAGGTCTGTGCGAGCAGTCAAAGATATTCCACCCCATACCATAATCGATCCTCCCCCGAAACCAGTAGTATTCAGGAAATTGCACTGGGCATATCTTTCATGTGGACGCAGGCCCGCCGTAAGCGGGCGTGCAAGGCGTGCCCGGCACAAGGGCGGCACGTCCAGGTGGGCGGCAAATCCAGTGAAATTGAAATTTTTTTTGGAGGGGACAAACAACGTGGTAAGCGGGGGGGAAAGAAAAAAAGGGGGGGTGGTTGTCCAACTCCAACTGCTTTAAAATTTTGCCAACTGTCATAGAAACATAGAAATTTTGCCATATGCGATCGAAACTTTGCCAACTGCTTTGAAATTTCTCCAACTCCGTTCAACATTGGGGGCGGCAAGGTCTCCCCATCCCCCTTAGAGAGACCTTTTCTCTGAAGGATCGGGAGGACAGGCGGCCAACATCGATAATTTCCGTATATCCACGGAATTCAGTGAATTCACTTCAGTGTTTCTTTCAGGTATATTTCCGGGAGGGGCACTGCCGCCCCCCGAAGTTCCGCAGTTGCCGGTTTCAGTTGAATCTGGAGAAAGATCTTTTTCAAAATTAAAAATTATCAAGAATTATTTAAGATCCACTATGCTCCAACACAGATTAAGTAATTTAGCTATAATTTCAATTGAACACCAAATTTTGGATAGATTGGATATGACTAAGATTAAGAAGATTTCGCAAATATAAAAGCAAGAAGAGTGAAATTTTTTTAGATAAATATTTGAGTGTGTATCTATATGATTTTTCAATTTTATGAATAGAAATAACAATAATATAATATATCTATAATTCAATAGGTTTTTTCCCACCATAATGAGGGAACCCTTTCTAGAGAAGACTCAGCATATTTAGCGCAGGGAAGTATTTACGGGGGGGGGTACTGGGGGTAATTAACCCCCCCCCCCAGGAAAGAGTTTTTCACACTAAATCTTCGAATGGAAACGATCTAGCCCCCCCTTTTTCCCGCTTTTCACTCAAGATCAGTTCAGGTCCCTCGCTGCTAAAACTGGCCACTACCCGCCCCGAATTGCTCTCTGGATATGCCCCATGATACTAAAACCCACAAGGTAAACCCACGCGCATATCGTCTGGTATCTCTCTCGTACAACGCCTACGTCATCGCGTGACAAACATTCAAATTCTCTTTGTTTTTGTCCGTATTCAGATTATATCGCATTGAATTTTGCTGATTTTTGGTGGATAAACTTATTTTTTATTATTTTTTCCGTATTCTAGTTACAGATTATATTTAGTATATGGTCTCTTCCATTGAATTCTTCAAAACTCATGAAGGAAGACTTTCATTGACGCACTTCGCTTCAAAACGAGTGTTCAAGATAACCAAAAAATTGGCGAATTTTCGTTTTGAGTATGAACTGTTTAAGCCAACTGTTCATTTTCAAAAATCCAGAATTTTTCCAATAAAATAGGACTTCACATGGATACCCTACAAGAAGCAATACATATAATGTATGTATGTGGGTTTTAGTATCATGGATATGCCCCTGATGTAGCGCCCTATTGGGGGCGGCATAACAGTATTTGCACGCGGGCGCTCAGACAGCTAGCGGCGGGCCTGTGTGGACGTCTGTATACAAGGGAACGTCGATCACAATGGTAGAGGCAGAATCTAGACTCATCTGTGAAGAGAACTCTTTCCCAATCGGCCTCTTCCCAATGGATAGGTATGCTCTATCGCAAAATCCAAACGCGCCCTTCGATAGGCTGGCGTATGAGCTGGGCCTCTTGCCGCGACACGAGGCCTTAAATCATATCCTCCGCGGCGATTTCTTACTGTCTGAGTGCTAATTTGCTCCTCATGAGTTTGCTCAAGCTGATATTGAAGGAGGCGAGCGGTTGCAAACCGTTGTCTCAACGAAGAAACTCTCAAGTAACTTTCTTGAATGGCAGTTGTTACCCGTGGTCTACCCTGTCCTGGTCTTCGGACATTCATACCTGTCTCCCTGAATCGCTGCAACATTCTGGACACACTTGTATGGGAAACTCCAAACCTTTCTGCAATTCTTGTGTATGTCCACCCTTCTTCTCGCAAAACTACCGCTTGGACACATTCCTCTTGGGTCAAATTGCGTGTTTCGCGTTGCATAGCGATCGAGTGTAGAAAATCAAACGAAAGAAAAACTATTGATCACTAGAATTGATCGAGAACAACTGATTTTAGAATGGAGCCAATACATTCAAAATCTGATAATATCATCTTCTTTATTCCTGCTGGGAGACAACATCTGTATTGAAGAAAAACGTTTAAAGTGGATAACATATGCATGCATAATTCTGATAAAAATAATTATCACTGAGAACACCTTCAGTTGTAGAATAAATTTGAGATTTCCATAATGTGCGTTAATTTTATTGCGCAGTGTATATCAGCAATGTCAAAATAATTCACAGAGATGTTGCCAATGCTAATTTCTACTCTCAATAGTCACAATCTCAATAATATAACCATCCCACTTGGAAACTAAAAATGCCGAAGGTATATATAGTTTTGAAGAAGCAGAGACAAAGTGACAGAAAGTGCTATGTAGAATAGAAATCTGCTTATTCTGAAAGTAACCCTGATAATTTGGAATCAATAGTTTAATCACCAGCTATCCAACATTTTCGACGTATGTGAGCGAATTTAAATAATTTTGAAGGCTCATTTCTTGAGAATTTTGAAAAATGGGGAATTCCATAAGTCCGTCTGTTTGTTTAAAAGTTTTCCTGTTGGGTTATTCGAGTACTTTTTTCCTTTTTTCGAATAAACTACAAAGTAATGGACTGTTCTGTCCATATTTTTCAGAAAAATTTCAACAACCGATTCTTGATTTCCGCAAAAGAAAATAGCATAATTGAATCTTCCAACCATGTTGATATACGTGAAATATTTCCAGTACTAACAGATAAAAAAGTTTCTTCAACATTCGCCAGGTCTTTGAAAAAGACATAAAGAAATGTCTACACAGAATTCACATAGGCAAAAAGTTACAGCCACTTCTCAAAAATGCGCAGTTTTTGTGTGTTTAGTTTATAAATGGGACTTAACAATTTAGAATGTGTCCTCCTGAAAATTCCCTAGATCCGCTAGTGAGTACTGGCCATTTTCGTCTTTATTCAATTGTGAATAAAGCACCTTATTTCTATCTATTGCTTGACCTATATTGTGCTTCTGAATACCATCAGAAGAAAATACCTATCGCCTCTATTCCTTCATCTGAACAACAGTTGAATGCAAAATATTGAGTCATTATTATCCAATAAGAACCAACAGAGATAACATTACCGAAGAAGAAAAGACGCAAATGATAACGAATAACTACAAAATATTTTGGCACGAAACAAAAAAAGCAATTCCAGAGAAAGATACCGATTCCTAAAATGGCAAACGAGCGCAAACAAACAATTTGATTAAATAACAGATAGAAAATCGATTAATTAAATACATAATAATGTCCTTTATCGCTTTAGATAACAGGCGGACAGTCCCTATCCCCCCTATTGAGACCTAATGGTCAACAGCCCGATAAGAAAGATCTGATAGACTTTCTCAAATATTCGTACTTTAGTTCAAAAGGGACCTCGAGTGAGCGAGGGGCATCGAAAAAGTTTGGGCTGTGCTCTTATGTATTCTGTTCGACAAAGTTATTACTCGTGCGATTGTAGAAATAAGAAGTGTTTAGAAAAGGAAGTTAAGATGGGTTTTGGCAAGAGCAGGAAGGATTTGAACTGCAACCAGAATGATATTGTGGAAAATAAAGGTGAGTCGGATTTTGTTCATTTACTTATTGGCGACCCCTCGTATAAGTCATTCAAAGCGCAACACCTCCTGACCTCTGATTAGTGCTGTTATGATTTCCATCGATGAAAAGTCGTTGTCTCAATATTCGCTGGCAAATTCAGCCACCACAAATGTTAAATTATGTCCATTAATCATAACTATATAAAATTCCAGCTAACTATAGAAAAAAACGATATTTCTGCAACAATAGATCCCAACGGTTTTAAATTCAATTTGTATATTTTTGTATTTTTTTTCTTTGCTATCTATAAAAATTTATTTTCAATTCATTTCTTCACCTCGAGAACACTTGTGTATACTCCATTCACTTTTATAATGTATCCCGGTTGGCCATGAAATTCTGACACATTTTACCGTGTATCTTTTGAAAATGTTAGGTTAAAGTCACTTTCTGTCAGATAACTAAGCAACGTTGTCCATTCTACATAGAGGTCGTAAGAATTACGTTTTTATCAAAATGTTTGTTTACTTTGGGAAAATATTATGTGAATTCAATAATTCCAAAGACCTGGCGAATGTTGAAGAAACTTTTCTCTGTTAATACTGGAAATATTTCACGTATATAAACATGATCGGAAGATTCAACTATTTTCTTGTACGGAAATCAAAAATCGAGTGTTGAAATTATACTGAAAAATAATGAACAGAATAGTCCGTTACTTTGTGATAGTTCATTAAAAAAAAAGAAAAAAAGTAATCAAGAATCGAGTGTTGAAATTATACTGAAAAATAATGAACAGAATAGTCCGTTACTTTGTGATAGTTCATTAAAAAAAAAGAATAAAAGTATTCGAATAACCCAACAGAAAAACTTCTAAACGAACAGAATAAGGACCTATGGAATTCCCCACTTTTCAAAATTCTCAAGAAATAAGCCCACAGAAGACATTTAAAAACCTTCTTGCACAACTTGAAATACTCCAGTATGAAAATGTAGTAATATTACGAAACCTTTGTCAAAGTTAAACCTTAAAAGAACTAACTCAATTTACAAAGTTAAAAAAAGTAAATAAAAATTAGCATTGGCAACGACTCTCAGAATTATTTTGACATTCGCGAGCGAGTGCCAACCTGCGTCAGTTCTGAGTAGAAAAAACCTGATAAACCCAAATCTTGCCCAGCCGGGATACTTCATAAAATAAATGGAGAATACTCAGACTTTAGTCCAGAAAACAAATAATTACAATTTCGGTTTCATCCAATCATTCATTCTGGGTATAATGTATGCCCTTTTCCTGTAACAATGATTGAAATATGTATAATCAATTCAAAAACGTCACACGGAATATAAAGCAATCAAACAATGGATTCCTCATTCATTGATCCATTTTTAGTGTGTTTTTCGATGTTCTATCGAATTTGTCCTTTACCAAATGACACATAGTGGAAAGCTGAGTTTAGGGCATTGAAATCATTTATCAATATTTATAATTTGACCCAGGTGGCAGCGAAACTATATGCTGTGAATCAATTCACATACAAAAACATGACAAAATGATTTCTAAATTAAATACAATATAAAATAGACTAATCCTCTAATAGAACACCCAACAATAGATAACTATATTCTTATTGGATGGCAGTAATTAATTAAAAGGGAAATTTTACAGAAATATGGCCCATGTTTATGAGACTTTCATTTTCGATATACCCTGTATGCGCTCCACTGGCCGAATACGAAGCCGCAAAATATAAACTCACCCAGTTTTGGGTACCCCTCGTAGATATGTAATTATAAGTTCAAAGATCAACAGGACAACAGGTGTCTTTTCTATGTATTTTTATATTTCGACGTTTAATGTTCGTATGTTATTATACAGCCGATGTTTTTATTGTTTCGTGTGATATTTGCTTATGAAAAGATTTGAAAATTGAAAATATGAACTTTATGGTTTCATTTAACTGAAAGCATGTTCTTTTTCATGAAACCGGTCTTGCCGGTCTCAGTACGACCATTAGGTAATTTGTTCCACATTATAATCCATGAAAAACAATATTTCTTAATGTTGATAACTTATTGAGTATTCTCCATCGACAACAACGATAAAATAACTTTGCAAAAATTTGTACAAAGAGATCTTTAATACAAATATTCAACTTCTTAATAGGAGATATATTAATTACTGAAATTATCTTTTTTTCAGTACAAGAAAGAGAAGAAATATTAGCTATAAAGAGTAGATTCCCAACCAAAGTACCTGTAAGTACACATTATCTAATAACTCAAATGAAGACTATAAGATAGTTTCACATCCATATTCTTATGTTTTTGTGTTGTATAAATATTTTTTTCTAATTTTTACAGATTATCATAAAAAAACTTCCTTGGGACAAAAATCTACCCATATTAGACAAATGCAAGTTTCTAGTGCCTCAAGATATAACAATGTCCCAATTCCATATGATCATAAGGTAGGAATCCACATTATTTCAACAAATAAAACATAAATGGCTCATTTAAACTTGTGTAACATTTAAAAATTTATTTTCTTTCAGAAATAGAATGCAAATTCATCCAAATCAAGCGATGTACCTTCTTGTGAATGAAAGATCGATGATTAGTTTATCCATGACTGTTCTTGAAGTTTACAAGCAGTATGCACACCAAGATGGATATCTTTATATGATTTATGCTTCCCAAGAAACTTTTGGTAGTGCATCAGATTCAACAGAAAAAAATGACTCTTGATAAAAAGACTGATTAGAATTTTCATGACTATGAAAATATCACTTGACTTATTTTCAAGTTAAAAGACTGTTAAGTACTTTAAGTTCCATTGATCTTCTTAAAGCCAATTTTCAACATGTACTTATTAACATAAATGAGTAATCATTAGGAGAATTTAATTGAAGAGTTAATATTTAGAATCTTTTTGGATGCAGTATTAAAACCAGTAAATGATAAACACAATGAAAAATATAAAAAGCAATGTCATTCAGTTATGGTTTTTTCAAAATTTTAATTAAGAATTAGATCAGGTAGGTATAACAATGCCTGCAACTGCTATATTTGTTATCACAAACCAAATTAGAATCCACAACAAACTGTTGCATATTTTATTTACTGATGGAAATTTTGTTTTGCAGCAATTTTAAATTGATATTATTTAACTGTTTTCTACACTTGTATATTATAATAAATGTTTTTACCTATTCTTATTGATTTCCTGAACCTCATACCTGTAAGAGCTTCCTCAGCAAAACATAATATATGAGGTAATCAATATAAAAATTTTATGATTCATTTGAAAACACTTTGTTATGTAAAATGCTTTCCAATACCTGGATGCAAAGAAAAGGAAGTCATCTACATCCTAAACCTTCTTTAGTTTAGCCATGATAATCATGAATCATATAAGGCCTCTGAATTTGAATCCACTTCAAAATTTCTATCCCTTCATATTCAATGGGTTATCAATTATAAATAGAAAAATGGACAATTATAATGGAAATAATTCAGCAAAATTACCTTAAATTGCAAGGAAGGGTTGACTCTATATAAGGTGAGAGAGAAGAGCTGTTTTCTGCTTCACATTAGATTTTCACAACTATTCTGATTTCAGGCAGGCTTATCTGGCTTTTAATTGAATAATGGCCCTCTTAAGCAGTGCCTTCCTAGATAAAAAGACGAAGAACTTTAAAGGCCGGTAAAGGTCAATAACATTTCATTTGAATGTAACGAAAGAAATTGTGTATGAAGCGTTAAAAAATTATAATTCTTCTACGTGCGTAATTTTTTGCCTACACTAGCATGCAAAAAATGAATGATATCCTCGGATTTGGATTAGTTTTCGGTCGTTTATGAATGGACACACTATTATTTTTGAATTTTCAAAGTGTTCGAAGTGTGAAGATGGATATTCATTCAGGAAATTTCCAAAAACTTACAAAATACATGAGAATTCTCTTATTCGAATTCGACCATCACCAACAAAATATCAGAAATTGGGTCAACGACCACAAAAAATTATATTCTGTCAAAAGTCAACATCGTTCTTCTTCAAAGAATTAAGTCGGTCTTGACAATTAAATTCCATATTTTGCTCTGTTGTCAGATCGAAAAACTTTCTTGAAAACATGATACATATATAAAGGTACTTTGATAAAAACACTTCAGGGGGGATCGAAGATAAATATTATAGGGCCCTATTCCCAGTGTTTAGGAGCACCTTCTACAAAAATTATTTTTTACCTACCCCTTAAGAAATTTGTAGACGATTTCCGAGATGACAAAACTGAGTTTCCGAACTGTTCCTAATTTTCTGAAGTTATGTGGAATTTAACACATTGAAAGTCATATGCACCATAGATATACAATAATTGGAATGTTTTGATACTGGCATTGAGTTTAAATATATGTATATTTAAACTCAATGATACTGGTTAAAGTCAACATTAACTTTTGCATCACATTCGCTAGTTTACTTTCACCGACACTAATGGCAACATTGCTTTCACCATAGAGAATAACCTAAAATTCCTAAAAGATGTGAACAGTTAAAATTGATTTCTTATTTGAATATATTCAAGATTATCAAAGCATAAAATCATACCATGAAACAAAACCCATGTTTTCATAACATACATATATTAAAAATTTCATTCAGTTTTTTCCCTAGGGTCACAAAATCAATAACACTACCTATCAATTTTACCTAATACATAACCAATAAATATTAAACAGAATGAAAAGCCTATAATAAGTTTTGTTCTATCACCATCTAGTCCATCCTGGTTTTCTTGAACCACCAAGGAAACAGGTGGAGTCTCTCTATTTTCCACAGGACGTACAAAGGTTAAGGACTCTAACAATTTCTTGTTAAAGGAATTCAACAATTTCTTGTTGTCCGCCTGTAAAATCACTAGCTTACTGGATATTTCTGCTTGATTTTTTGCTACAGATTGAATGATTTCATGGTCTATGGAACCATTTAGATTTTCCAATTTTTTATCTATGAACATCTTAAGGTCGTGTTTACGGAGTGTAGTGTAGGCAAATGCTAAAAAGGAACCAGCTATGCTTAAAATAATACCGAAATATTTTGTATAGTCCATTTGAGATCTGTACTTCTCATGAGAATCTCTAACTGCATTTGAATATGCAGTGAAGAGATCTCTTTCTGCCTTGTCATATTCTTGGAATGATAAATTCACCTCATGTTCTAGTTTCAATAACTGAAAGAAAGTTTGAAATTCAGGGGATGACAACTAAATATATTCGGAGCTTCACCTCTGTTTCCTCTTTCATCAGCTTAAAATACCGGTCTGGTTCTTCCTGTCTTTTAATTGATTGTAATTCATCTTGTAGCTGATACGATTTCTTTCTTATCTCACTCAAATGAGCCCCAATTTCCCTTCTTTTCTCTTGAGTAACTAATAATTTCTCCTGAAGAACAGAATTTGAACATGAACAAATCGCTTTCCTTTAGTCAATCCCAATAATTTGATGAATATCATGCAATACATTAGTTTATGTTGTTTGCTGTTTTCGCTATAGAATGTCATTGCTACTTGAACTCACTTGAAGTAATATAACTCTGTCTTGAAACTGTCTGACTTCGTCTAGACCTAAAATTCTAGTGTACCATTGATTAATACTGGTTATATTTCTGTATACGCTCTCCTTTACTCCCGTTGAATCTAACTTAGAAGATATAGTATCAATTGCTTTTGTGTATCTTGGATCTTGAATCGCTTTCCTGAAGTTACTTCGTAAAATGTCTGTTAAACTTATTTTATTTTGTAAAAATAATACCCTGGAGAGCCGCATCCTTGATGACTTAACCTATACATTTAAATCTGACTTTAATGCACAGAAATATATAACCAGAGAATCTTTACTTTACTTCAGTATTATTCTCTGAGAGATTTGGTCTGAGCTTGGAGTAGGAATTACAAATAAATATCAAACTTCTCGATATTTCCGAAACGGCTAGAGATATTTGGATGAAATTGGTCAACTCATAAGATGCTTGTTTTAAGTTGAAAACCTCATCTTCGGCAACTGCAGTGGCGTGCGTGTGGGCATTGCTAACTGCAATCTGCAACTGAATTTGAATCCCCAATAGTTGAAGTCCAGTTTCCAGAAGCGCAATAAAAAGATGCAAATAGCTTAACTTATCGCAACTTTATGTCCAATGTTATCAGTTTCAAAATTAATTTCTGCATGCAATCACTCTGAACATTGTAACATTTTTTCGAGCGTGTCTAAAATGCAAATACATTTGTCGGTTTTTCATCGACAAATTATGAAAATGGAACAATAAGGCAGATATGATAATTTTTCTTGCCAGTATAAAAGATTTTAGAACTTCTGAATCCATCAGTCTATTGTTTATCCCAGACAATGCAAGTATCTAAGGTTTTAGGTGAGTTAGCACACCTGATGAATTCATGTTAGTTTGAACAATGATTTGTTCTTGTTTTAGTTCACATTACATTTGAGAGAAAAATCAAGTTTTCTCAAAAAAGCAGATTTATTCACTTTTTCAATATTATTTATTTTGTTTCCATTTCATCAATTGTTAATTGGAGCAATGTATTATCACTTTTAGGCACTATAGCAGTCATCACTGCTCTATTGGCCGTATCAACAGATGCTGTTCCATTCGACATTCCTGGTATGAATGAAGGTATGTTGTTGTTGGATTAATAATAATTATTTTCATTTGTCAGCAGGTAAAGAATACATTAATTACGTTAGTAAACATTGATCGAAGAGCTTCATCTTTTTCTTTCATAAATTTGTTCCTCTTATTTTGCGATTGAAAATGTTTTGTATTGGTTCATGTGATTTTTATGATAGGAGCATTACGGAGAAAACCTCAATTTGGTATAACTAATGCAGACTGATGACTAATTTCATGTTTTTCCTAATGCAGGTCCTGTGAAGTTTCAAGAATATTTCAACAAATTTGTTGAAAAATTTAAGGGAGGAAGTAGTGGTGTTGTTCAAAGTTCCACTCCTGGATACAGCGGAGGTATAATACAAAGTACCACTGCTAATGGTATCACTGTGGTTGATCAAAGTACTACAGCTACACCTGAGAATTACCGATAACAAAGAAGCTGCATGACCCGAACATGAACGAAATGGATAATTTAAAGTGAAAATCAGAGAAAATAAAGTAGTGAAATGCATTTTTTTTATTAATACTTACATCCCTTGTTCTTCACTAACTCACATACGTCAATTATAAAGTTGGAAATTGATATTTAATAATTTTTGAAACTTCAACAATCTATTTATAAAGAAAAATTTGCAGTTTTCCGTGTTACAATAAATACAGATTCCCCAACCAATGTGAAGGGGATCCATAGTCATAAGTAGAAAAAAATTATGTTTTGGATTTCTTATTTTGATACCTAATGTTCTGGAAGCCAACTTATCAAACAATGAGAAATATTGACGCTTTTTCTCACAATTCAAATATTCAGTAGACTTACCAAGTAAATACTAGCAAAAACACGACAAATATGGTCCATCAATTTATTTCCTATTCAATTTGAAGATGTTTAAAAATCATTATCAATTATCATCTCAAACATATGACTGTACAACTCTGATGAAACGATCTTTGCAGTTTTGGAGGAAATTATATTCAGACCAAATAATACACTGAAAGAGCATTATTGAGATGAATAAGATATTTCAACACGCAATTAAACAAAATGTCAAGTAATAAGTTGACTAATCCTCATTACATACCTGAAAATTCAGCAATGGATAAATCCATCTCAACCAAATATATTTTATTGGCATATCAAAAAGACAAAATAGAAACTGAAACATTCTTATAATATGAAATTAAAACATATATAAAGCTTTCTGTAACGACATAAAAATATTTTACACATTGCATTAACACACATCTCAACTCTCATTACACAATTCCTTGGTTCGAGTCTCAATCCGAAAATGATTTTTTGATAATTTCCATTACAATTTTACAATCCTAAGACACGATAAGGCTGTACAAAGTTTTACACATAAAAATCTACAATTGTACCCTGCCAAAAAATGTTTCTTCTACTCAACTCCAAACAGCCAAAACCATACTGTTCTGATGAACAAATCCCACACAAACTCCCCACCCTCCCTACGAAATAATTTACACAATTTCAATTCTGGATTTGAGCAGATCGAACACCACTTAAGACCACACAACTCATCGTTATGTTCGTGAAATATATCCATAGACCGATATCGAGAAAACTCCGAAAATTCAAAAGATACAAACTTGGAACTATCCATAAACACGATAATATGCACCTATGATACTTTATAAAGGTTATTTTGAAATAGAAAATCGATTATGAATGTAGTAGATCCTTGAAGGTAGGCTCCTTAGATTTCGGCGGTTAAACTTTGCGATATAAAAATTCGGAAAATTCATTTTCCTGTGCACATAGAAAAACTATCAGGTAGAAATTTCAATAAGTATAAACGACACTGTATTTTTAGGAAGCAATATGGAAGGTGGTGGTAATTTTTATTATTAAATTTTCATATAATTGTACACTATTCAAGGAAGCCATACAGAAATGGCGGTGAATTGAATGATTGTGAGGTTTTATAAAATAATTCCAGCCATCACTTGAATAATTAAAATTTTTCACATTCTTTTTTCTTTGATTGAACAGCACAATGATTTAATTTTTTCAAGAAATGTTTCTTTGAACAAGCTGTCTTTTTCACTTAGGCCAAAACACCTTCAAAACTAACTTCTTATATGCACCGAAAACTTTTGAATCCATATTACCAGCAAAGATTAATTTTTATGCGAATTTTTCTTAGAAAACACATTTTCAATTAAAACTACAATTTAAACAGACACCCTTATAATACGCATGCATACAACTAATATCACTTTTCCTCCAACAGTGTGAACCTTCATAATTAAAACTGATAGAAATATTCGAAGCAGTGCATTTGCAAGTAATCTTCAATCGGTGAAAAAAACTCGAGCAAATCAATGAAACTGTTAACTGTGTACAAAAAACGTCTTTCAAAGACCAAAAGATCCACACCGATTACCTCAGTCCCACCGAACAATTTCACTCTATTGCCTTATTCATGAATTCGATAAATCTTTTAGCATACTGATCTGGATCACATGTGCTTATGCCGTCCACATTCGAACCGTACTTGACTGTTTTTGCGGCTTTAGCCGCCTGCTTTCTGACGCCATAATGGGTAAGGACGTCGATTATGGCCACGAAATATATTTCTTTGACTGGTGCTGACTCACAGCTAGGTATGGCATATATGTCCAACTCTGGGATAATACCCCCTGAAAATACCAATGTTCAAATACACTGCGCAAAAAATTAACGCACATTATGGAAATCTCAAATTTATTCTACAACTGAAGGTGTTCTCAATGATAACTATTTTCATCAGAATTATGCATGCATATGTTACCCACTTTCAACGTTTTTCTTCAATGCAGATGTTTTCTCCCAGCAGGAATAAAAAAAGATGATATTATCAGATTTTGAATGTATTGGCTCCATTCTAAAATCAGTTGTTCTCGATAAATTCTAGTGATCAATAGTTTTTCTTTCGTTTGATTTTCTACACTCGATCGCTATGCAACGCGAAACACGCAATTTGACCCAAGAGGAATGTGTCCAAGCGGTAGTTTTGCGAGAAGAAGGGTGGACATACACAAGAATTGCCGAAAGGTTTGGAGTTTTCCATACAAGTGTGTCCAGAATGTTGCAGCGAGACAGGTATGGATGTCCTAAGACCAGGACAGGGTAGACCACGGGTAACAACTGCCATTCAAGAATGTTACTTGAGAGTTTCTTCGTTGAGACAACGGTTTGCAACGGCTCGCCTCCTTCAAAATCAGCTTGAGCAAACTCATGAGGTGCAAATTAGCACTCAGACAATAAGAAATCGCCTCAGAGAATATGATTTAAGGCCTCGTGTCGCGGCAAGAGGCCCAGCTCTTACCCCAGCCCATCGAAGAGCGCGTTTGGATTTTGCGAGAGAGCATATCCATTGGGAAAAGGCCGATTGGGAAAGAGTTCTCTTCACAGATGAGTCTAGATTCTGCCTCTACCATTGTGATCGACGTTCCCTTGTATACATACGTCCACATGAAAGATATGCTCAGTGCAATTTCCTGAATACTACTGGTTTCGGGGGAGGATCGATTATGGTATGGGGTGGAATATCTTTGACTGCTCGCACAGACCTAGTGGTCGTTGATAATGGAGCTATGAATGCTGATAAGTATATAAGGAACATTCTTGAAGAGCATGTAGTGCCATTTGCCCCATACATTGGTGAAAATTTCATTTTTATGGACGATAATGCCAGACCCCATCGTGCGCGCATCGTTCAGGAGTACCTTGAAGAGGTTGAAGTCTCTCAAATGAAATGGCCAGCAAGAAGTCCAGATCTCAATCCAATTGAGCAGGTTTGGGACAACCTCAATAGAAGGCTGAGAAGTTCAGAAAATCATCCAGCTACTCTTAATGACTTAGGAATCCAACTCGGAGGAATCTGGGAAGGATTAGATCAGAACATTTTAGGATCACTCATTTTGAGTATGAACCGTCGTTGCCGAGCTGTAATTAACGCAAGGGGTGGAAACACCAAGTACTAAATCACTAATCAGCATTTCAGTATTTTGAAAATTGTTCATTTCTCTTCTTTCACATAAGATTCAGCGAAATCCTGAATTTTTCTTCCATTTAATGTGTCTTGTTCCGTTCAAAACCTTCCCGAGAGAACATAAAAAATAAGTTATAAAGTCAATGTAGAGTTAACTTTCTTTAAAATTGAGATTTTCAGAATGTGCGTTAATTTTTTTGCGCAGTGTAGCTGCTGAACACAAGCTGTTCCAGATTCAGCTCAAAATATTCTTAATAACCCTGAAAAAACTGGACTCTTGATTTGTTTTTGTACATGACATTTGAAAATTTCGAAAAACTTTCATCAAGGTGGAAATAAAATTTGTAAAACTAATGTACGCTAAGTGGAAATAAATTTGGATTGAATTGGTAACAAAATAGAAATAAACTCGACAGTAGGTTATGAATAAACATAATTAGGCAATCCAATCATCTATCAAATATTTTTTAAGGTTAGTGTTGGAGGGCAAATAATGAGAATTTAGTTTAGTTCATCATAATTCCCCCTGACCTGTCAAAAATGTTTTGAGGTTAACATTGGTGAAATAATCACATGGTTTGGATTGCCTAATACTGCAGTGGTCATTTTTCTTGCTCGATTCCAATGTTTCAATAGTAAAAATAGAGAATCACAAATTGAAACAAAGCACCATCCAAAATATTATGAAGCACTTACCTTCGTACTGCAGACTGTGTTCCCTGATGAACTGAGCAATGGCATTCGGGGAATCGGGTGGTGTGTTCATATCAAAACGTCTTTGGTCAAAACCAGATCCACATTCACTCTCGTCAGAGTCACCACATGGACGTTCAGCCTCTAACTCTCTTTCTCTCGCCATCTCCAATTCACCACGCTCTACTTCATGAATTCCTGAAACCCAAACGAAATAATACTCATTTTAACTGCATCTCGTTTCAGTCGTTAAAACATTGCCATTCATTTAGACCTTACCCCAGTGACAAAGTGTTTGAAACAAAATAATTTTGAATATTAATAGCCTACCTAGCAAAAGACTGTAATCCATCAGATGCAGCTTTGTCAGAAATTCAACATCGGCAGTTAACGTTTCCATCAGCTTACTCTTCGCCTCATCACCGATGTATACCTGAAAGAGAAAAGTTATCCTCGTCTCTTCACAAACAGAATCAACATACCTTCATCTGTTCATTCACGAAATCGTTATCCTTATAGGTGGGAAGTTCCTTTTCTCTCTCCTTCTCCGAAGCTTCTCTATCTACCGTCGAACCTTTGAGGTCGAACTTCCTGTGGATGTGCAAATGGTTGGAGAATACGTTTCTCGTGACGACTATGTAGTTTTCCACGTTATCGACTGTGAGTCTGTACATCCCTAGGTATTGAGGTAATAGCGTCTTTCCATGTCTCTCTACTATGTAAGGATGGTATTGCTTGAGGAATGAGTGCATTCTTTCGACCTCTTCCGAAGTCAAGGTTTTGATTATGAAGAGTTTGTCGGATGTGTGATAGAATTTTGCACCACTTTTTCCTGAAGAATCTTCAGGCAGAGGTTGGGACCTGCAAGAATCGGAAGTGATCCTTTTTCTAGCCTAAGTCCTCATTCGAATAACATTAACTTTCCAAAATAGATTGCAATTTTTAATTTTTTTATACAGTCCCTTATGAAATTTATTTTTCATTATACGTAATGTATTTGAGATTTAATTGATAAACATAGCGGGCAATTAGGATTTTCTGTTTGAAACAATAATTATTTTTTTCAACGCCATATCCAGCGATGATGACAGCTCTGTCAGGGGGCACAATAGACCTTAAGGTCGCAGTGGACTGTAACCCCTTTTCACTATAACTATAAGTAGCAGATATCAGGATAGATTTTTAAAAATATCTTTGCTAGTCGCCAGCTTCAACACTTTTTTTCATACTGGCAAGTCTCACCTTTACCAGGTAGAAATTATGTTGGTTGAAGCTTATTAACTTTTATTTTTATTATTTACAGTGGAATGTTAAAATCTCTTTGAAGAGTGACAAAATTTTTGAATAAGGAGAAAGTTGGACCACCAAAACTTCAATTTCTGTGTGTATTCAAAGGAAAATGACTAATTAATCTATTTTTGATAGGTGTTCTGGTGATAATAGCAACCTTATCTTGAACGTACTTATGTGATGATTTTGTTTGTGATAGGTTTTACCAACAAAACTAACCTGGTCAACGATTCTTTATAATCCAGATCATCAATACCAAATCTCTCCCTGATATTACGGAAAACCATAGGACAGTATTCCTTCACCTTAAAATGAGAGGGCATATTCTCTCTGAAATAAAAATTACAGTAAATTCTCTTCAGTGTACGAAAGATTGACACATACTTATTGAAAAGATGGTTATCTATCTTAATTTTCGAATATGCCCTGAAATCATCTGGGAGCAACATAACAGGGATGGTTACGTGCATAAGTTCGTTTATCTGAAAGAAGAGCCGAAATTATGCAAATTAATGTGGTAAATGCGTCACAACATACTTACAGTGTGATTAATTCCCCACATTAGAACAGATAGAAATGGTTCGTTAGCTCTGAAAAGCTTGACTTTTTGGTGTTTTACCCGAAAATGTTTTTTTTTTAGTTTGGACAGTCCCTGTCCTGTACTTGGAAAAGACATGTCGTAAAAATATTCGTAGGGCCTTTTCGCAATATCCGGTATTCTAACGATTCATTTTCGTTCGCTGTATTTACTCAGGAGCTCGAAGTTTCTGAATTTATCTAAACCTTATCAGACGAAAACATTTACCTCTATTTTTTTCAGACAGAAACACACCTTCATTGATTAATAGTCGGCTTCGTTCGTATCTGTTATCGCCGCCTTCGGGTTTTTTCGGCTAGCCGGCAAATCCAAAATGAAAAACACATAAGTTTTAATAGAATCTTCTGATAAATGTGGGAGAATCAAATTAAAAAATGATTTCGTGGTTCAAAAAGGAGTTACTTCAATGAAAAAATCGAAGCATTCTCTAGAATTTGGTTTCATCACGGATCGCAGCTCCGGCACTCAACAAGAATATATTTTCTATGGTCGTAGTTCATATGTTACATTACCGCCATAGAAAATGTATTTCTAACCTATATTCGGTAATCTAACCAAACATTTTTCCAACCTGGTTTATTTGAAAATTTCACGATGGAAGAAACGCACGTGGAAGATGAGAAAATGGAAAATAACGAAGAAACAGAGAATTTGAAGATCAAAAACACAGTTTTGGATAACTTCAGGCAATTAACTAAGGAAAAGGAAAAACTGCGAACGAAAGCTGGAGTCAATCTGGTGAAATATTTGGTAGAAAATCAAGAGGTCAGTATTCACTCCATAAGATTTAATTTAATTACATAGTCTATTTATCCATTATCCATTAGAAATAAGATATTCTAGGTATGCCATGATTATTAATATTTGTTAATATTATTTTCAGAATGAAACAGAATTCAAATATGCATTAGGAAGATTAATCAGAGGACTAGGCTCTTCTACAGCTAGTGCAAGATGTGGATTCTACTCAACATTCATGCCTCTATTGAATTTATCTGACATATCTGTTGAACAGATACTTCAGGTGGTTGAAAAAGAACTTCATAAAGGAAAAAGCAACTCAAAAAGCGTAAGTTACAGCTTCTAGATTTATTGAATATATTCCTGATTCTAATAATTTTTTAGGAAAATGCAGATGTTTCAATGGGCCACATTTTAGTGTGCACTGCAATAATACGATCTGGTTTATTCTTAAAAAGTTCTGAGGATGATCAGAAGAAAGTATTAGACTGCGTAATAAATGCAGGAAAAGTAAGAAGTTACTTATTGTTCCCAGCATATGAATTGCTATTGGATTTGGATGAAAAAATAAGCAAAGATGTTTTTCAATCTCTTCTTATGCCTGTGATAAAACCACAACTGGAGCAACCTTTATCCGAATATAATTTAGATAGTTTCTACTTCCTGATAATGTTATTGAATAGATATCCTAAACTCATAGGAAAACAAATTGTGAAGAAAATTTCAGATGGATCAATTTTGATTACAGAAGATAATCTGGAGAAATGTGCAAATATATTATTGGTAAGTTTCAATGAAATTCATAAAAATATTCTTTAGTTGAGCAGCATCTCACAAATTTCAATACAATCTTACGAATGCCCTTTTTTATGTTTTAGTCTATACCTAGAATATCGTCATTGGAACACCCAGTTTATGAATTATTTGGAAAAATGCTTGTCAAAACACCACACACCATTGAATTAATCAAGCATATGGATAAAGCCTTGTCTAAGTATAACAAAAATAAACATTTGGTCATCATCAATTTTCTCACCATAATAATGAAAAATATGGAAGAGCCAAACGACCTTCCTCAGCTTTTGGAAGATAATTTCATCCGTCAAACAATAACAGTATTCAGACAAATCAAAGGAAATGAAAAGGATTACCAGTTAAAAAAACTAACTTACTCTCTCTTTGACACCATACTGGAAGTATTGAAAAAAGATGAAGTCAAAGATAAGACAAAAATTTCCATTCTCAAAAAACTGTTGTTCCACCCTGGTACTTTTATATTTGAGAAGATAACCAAGAGCAAGCTTATCCAACATATAACGATGACTCTCAAAAATGAAGGTGTTAAAAAACTGGCCAATATTTACAAAAAGGTGGTGATGTTGGAAAATGAAAAATTCAACGCTGATACTTCTGAAACTTTCCAAAATAATGACAGACTGTATGCTGCTAATTTATTGGTAAAACTGCTCTGTCATCGTGGCGTGCATGAAGAGAACGAGTGGAAGTGTGAACAGCTCAAGTTCTTTATGCGTTTGGGGCTCACCAAACAGCCCAAAGTTGGAGTCGAATTAGCAAGTAAGTTAAAATTTGATTGAGAAATTTTCTCTTATAAATTATTTCATTCCCATTAAATAGGAATAACTTTTATCTATATTTTGTTTCAAAATTATTAATAATTTATGTTTTTTGTAGGTTCTCTCAAAGAAACCTTCTTTAGATCTCTGGATTTGAAGCTTTCGAAATTGGAGGACCTCAGCACAATACTCTTAGAAATTTTCAATGAGATTGACACTCATGACTTGGAAATGAGATCTCCTCTCACTGAAGAGCTCAATGAAACTTGGTTGAAATCCAAGGAAATCATAAACCAGATCCAATCCAAAAAGACAAAAAAAATCAAGCTTGTTTTCCAAATACTTTTCTTACACTTGAGTCTCCAACTCTTCAATGATGTGAAGTTAGCAAAAGACTCGTTAGAGGAACTTTTCAGTTGCTATGAAAGAGTGAAGAAAAAGAACAAGGAAGAAAATGAGAATGATCCAGCTTGGATCGAAGTAGTTGTTGAGTTGTTCTTGAGTCTCTTATCGCACAACTCGAGTCTCTTGAGAACGGTTGTGAAGTCTGTGTTCCCACATCTATGTAAGTACTTGAATGCCGCAACTGTGCATCAAATTTTATCAGTTTTGGACCCAAATAATGAAGATAATCCACTGACAAACCGGGGTGATGATTCTGATGACGATGAGTCTTCAGATGAAGAAGACGAATCGGAAATTAAAGAGGAAGAAGAAAGTGATGATGATGAGGAAGATTGCAGTGATGATGATGATGATGAAGATATGGATGCCACTAAAACAGACAAACTACGAACAGCCCTACAGGTTGCGTTGATGCAAAACATGGAAAACAATGAAGGAGAGAGTGACATTGATTTAGATCAGATAGATGAAGAACAGGGGGAGAAGTTGGACAAAGTCCTGGGTGCTGTTTTCATGCAGTTCAAATCGAAAAAAGGAAAATCAAAGAAGCAAGACAAAAACGAGGAAACATTGACTCATTTCAGGATAAGAGCTCTTGATTTGATCGAGATTTACCTTGACTCTAACCCTTCTATGTTGCTAACTTTGGAAATTATGCTCTCCTTATTGCAACTGCTTGAATTCAGTATAAAAGACAGCCATCAAAAGCCTTTGCAAGATAGAGTGAGATCTTGTTTGAAAAATGTGTATGCCCTAAAAAAATTCACTGATTGTACCGAAGTAACAGATAAAACTTTGTGTGATATGTTAGGTAGTCTCTTTGATAAAGAAACAAGAAACTCCGTCATTCTTCAGTTTATGGGAAATGAAATTTCTCAGTGTTGTCTATTCATTATCAGGTGTTCACAGATTTTAATAAATACTGAAGAGACCCCCAAAAAAGTGAAGAAGCATTTGAAACAAGATATAACTAAGATAATACAGGATTCTTTAGATAATTACTTGAGGAGGAGAGATTACCATTTACCAAACCTAATTTTCAGAAAAATAATCCAAATGAATTGGAATGGAAACATAGAGATATTGAGGTATTTATTAAGTGTTGTATTTGACGAAAATATTAGGCCGTTCATGAAGAGTCAAGCTGAGGAGATGATCAGACTTAGTTATACTAACACAAGATTACTTACTACCTGTGAGGATAAATTAAAAGAAGATTTGATAGAAATTACCCAGGACTTTTTGAACAAATGCCAAGAATTTTTCAAAAACTTGGTTGAAAGTCAAAGTAACGAAAATGTGAGACAGAAATTTATTTCCTTCTTATTCCTAGTTTTAGTGGCAATCAAAAAAAGTCCTTTGAATCTAGAAACTTTCGATTGGAAAAGTATAGGCGAAATAGTAAGAGAATATAGAAGTTTCATTAGTATAGATCGTGACACTAAACAATCCTTTAACAAATTGTGTGCAGCACTTGCGGTATCAAATATAGTCCAAATGAAAAATACAGTTGTTAAATTCACCAGCAACAAAATGGATGATGAAACAAACTTGGTTTCTAACAACCAAACAGAGAAAGTCAATGGTAGTGTTAAATCGAAGAAAAGAAAAATGATGAATGGCGATTCAAAAAAAGCGAAGAAAATTAAAACATAAGTTTATATTATTTATTCAATTTCAAACACAATTACCCACAGGAGTTTTGAGTAATGTAGCTTTCAATTCATTTATGTTAATGTTGAACATATATTAAATTTTTGTATTTTGTATAAATAATTAAGATTATGTTAATGTAATAATTCAAAGTCCAGTTCCTTTTGATTCAGTCTTCTTCTTCCGACAACTGAAAATAATAATATCTACATTTTGTTCTAAAACAACAAACTTTTGTAAATTTACCTCTGAAGATATGTTTCCAAAAAGGTGAAGTTCTGAAAATTTATATTTTTGACATGATTTTGTTGATGAATATTTATTTGTATAAACTTTTAAATATATTTTCTTATCGAAAATCTGCATTTTATACTTACCACTGTTATCTGGTTGATTCTCCTTGTCTTGTTCATAACTGATCTCATATTTTGAGGAAACCTGAAAAAAAAATTTGCAGAAAACGGAACGTTAGTTAATAAATACTTACAGCTTCAAGATCAGTCCTTAACAGGTAATACAGTTCTCTTTCAATGTTTTCTACCTCAACAGCTCTATCAGTATTTATGAGTGTTTTTCTAAATCTTTTCTTTTTAACATTCTTTAGTGGTGGAGCAATGCCATGCACATAATTCAGCTTTTTATTGTCACTTTTCTCGTAATCACATATGAGGATCTGACTAATATCTGCAGTTTTGCAAACTGTTATTTTATCATGAGTTTTATAAGACTCAATAATAGTTGGCAATTTTTTTATGCATCCATACAGTTTACGTTTTCCAAATTTCACAGTTCCAGTATTGTCATTCAAATTTAAATCCAACTTCAATGATTTCTTCACCTTGCTGTGTTTTGTATCCAGCAAAACACGAAGTTTTATAGCTTCCTCCTAAAATCGCTGTACGTAAAATTTGGAATTTTGTGATTCGAACAACTCACATGTGGCAATCTTAGAATGAATTGCTGCTCCAATTCAACTTTTTCGTTCTCAATATCGTTTTCGAAATCCATTTTTGAATTTTCAACAAGTTGAATTTCGGACTCTGCGACGATTCCATAGAAAATAAAAAATAATGCACAGAGATGGGTCAGTTTTTAACATTTATTATTCATAAATTCTTAGATAAAAATTCAATATAACTCGTAGAGTTAATTAGATTTTTCTTGTGAAAATTTCAGGATTAAGGTATCAAAGATTCTTTGATGGTATGGGTCGCTCAGGCCATTTCTGGAATATAAACCTGATTTTCATGTCACTGTAATGTCATTATTGTCATTGGACTGTCATAATTTATAATAAATTTTATGGTGATTTTGTGATGATAAATAAATAGTTAAAAATAGGATTGACCAAGAGGAGCCATTGAAAGACTAGAAAGGAAATTAATGAATAATGTAGATTCTTTGTTGAATGGTGAAAAATTGAGACAAATAAATTCATAACCAAAAAAACTTCAATTATTATTATATTGATAAATTCATCACAAACGGCCCTAAGAATGTCTTATGCTATTTTAACAGAAGACTGTAAGAGATTAACCAAAACATTGGAAGGCTTGTCCAATGACGAGCTTGATGAAATTCTGAATAATGATGCTAAAATCGAAGAAATACTGGGCAATGATGATCAGGTTCGTGTCAAAACGAGAATTTGTGTTTCCCCTAACTTAAACATTTTAGATTTATCTAAAGGAGATTCAGAATGAGAAAGAAACGGTAATAGCTACGAATGAATCTATGGCAGAAATGAATTTAGCTAGAGAACCGGAACTTACAGAGAAAAGAGAAGCGTTGCAGATAAATAGTATAAAGGGTGAAGAATTATCTAAAAGAGTTGAAGAAAAATTAAAGACATTGAGTGAGTAGATGTTTATATTAAATAGGTTTGACTGTAATCATTTGTAATTTTAGGAGACAAAAATGGAGATTTATCGCTAGAAACTGCCTTAGCTTTGTTACAAACTGCTGCTAGTGAAATGGAGGAAGAGTCTGATTCCACAGCTAAAAAGTTTATGGATGAAGGTGGGGATTTAGATGATTTTCTAGAACAGTTTTTAGCTAAGAGAAAAATAATGCATCTTAGGCTAGTCAAAGCCGATAAAATGTCTAAAATTATTCAACGTGGAGGTGATCCTTTCTTGAGCAACATGCCTAATTATACAAATCCCCCACCCCTTAGTGTTAATACAAGTTACTTCCCCGGCATTCCTTCTAATATGCCGCCCTCATCAGTGCCTTATCCCACAGGTCCTTTAAATATGCCTATGCCACCGCCATATGCTAACATGAATTATTTCCAGAATCATTACTAGTTTTATTTCGATTTTAAGGAAAAATTAGTATTTACCAAATCTTTATGCATACACTTGTAGAATATTATTGAATATACACAATTCATCAATTCGCATCTTGTGAAATTGTTTATGAGTGAGCCATATATGCATATTATTCAGATTGCAGCTATAATGGATTTTATCAAAAAAATGTTGAAATTACAATGGTTTCGGTAAATTACTTAAAGACAAAAACCAACAAAACAGCTTTTGTATGAAATGATTATAAGATTAATACAACCTCTATAATTCAGGCAATTAGTTGCAAGGCGCTTGTCCTAGTTGCAGAAAAACTCTTTTATACTCATGAATTATTTAACGAATAAAATTAATTCTTCGAATTACAGCAAACAAAATGAATTGAAACTCGCACAAACATAAACTATAATTTACGAGATTCTTCTGTTAATAAACTATCATTTCTTCTTTTAATTTTTTATACCAGTTCTATAGGAGTTATAACTGGTTGTCCGAATTAAAGAGGTTTTATAGTCCAATATATGGCTCCCTCATAAAATTAAAAGTTATGATGGTAGAATGGCACAGATGTTACCTGCAGGAAGAGAATGAAGGCCTTTGTTGATATGTTCTAGAGTTTATAAATGAGAGTATATGAGGTGGATCTATTTTTCAAATTGATATTTTAATTTAAAATTTACTAAATCTGAATTATGGCAAGGTTTTGATTGAGGTTTCAAACTGTTCTTACATCATTCAAATTAAGTACAGAATATGCAAAAAACTGCAGTAAACAAGCTGAAGGAAGTTCTGAAAAACCAATACAATTTTAATCCATGCATTGTGTCTAAAAGGTTTCTGGATATACTTTTTCTTGTCTGTTTCAAATAATGGCAAAAATATGTTCAAACACATTGTATAAATAGTTCAATAGGATTTTAATATATTATGTATGTTTTATCATAAGAAAATAAATATATATTATAAGATTAAATAGTATTTGTTTCAGTTAAATATATACTCCATTCACTTTTATTTAATCACATAGGAGGTCATGGTTTCATTTTCAGGAATTGGTGCTCCTGATGAAAAGTCAGTGTGAGCACAGAAAATATCGTTAATGACAAAACGACGTTGCCAGTTTCTTTGTTCACATCAAATTGTTCGCAGATTTTTGGTATTTAATCGATATTTCGTTGAAAAAGCTTTTATTTGGACGGATATCGCAGTAGATGGATCGGATGGAGCCTTGAGAGGTCGATTAGGATGATATTTTTCAGGTTTTCCAAGAAATTTGGCGATATCTGAGCAGATTTGCAAAAGTTAGGTACCTCACTAATGAGGTGGAACTTAGACCTAATTCTCCTATAAGAAACGCCTTTCAAAGGTCGAGATGGTGAAAAATGTCTTCTTTAGATGTTATTTGAACAAACGCAGCCGAGTTTTATACCCCAACATTGATTTTAAGAAAGTTATCAACAAAATAAAATTGACATTACTCTTGATTCTTGTACATAATTACCCATCATTTCATCTTATATCTTTGAGTTGATTTTTTTTAATGAATTCTTGATTAGAATCAACAATTGATGTCGTCAAGTCTTGAACTTTCAGTTCAAGAGGATAATAAACATTAAATCTTCACAAGCATGGATATGAAAATTATGTGAAAGCAATGCAATTTTCTTTCATGGCGAAAAATAATATATTTCAACAGTGATCTCTTGTACTTTTCATGCAAATAACTAGAAAAGGAATCCTTTCTATCAATTCGTATAAACGTTAATTATTTTCGTCCATCACATCTTTTCCAATTCATTCATTTTCCGAATAAATTCACATTCTGAGAAATACGCTAAGAAAGTAGAAAGGGCAACATAGTGTTGACTTGAAACATAAAAATCTTTTGAAAAACGTCATAACTTCGATACAGAGTGGAATGTGTCAAATTTCCAAGGCCAGAGTTGTGATTTTGTAATTGTGAATGGAGTATAGTTATTCAGATAAAAGAAATATGGGCTAATCAAAACAACCGAATATTGTTATTCAATATTCATACATACCTTGACGAACTTTAAGCATCTTAAAAGATTCAACACCCCATAAACATTGCTTTGAAACGGACAAAAAAAACTTGAATAATAATAACACTTCCAAACAAGTAAACAAGTTTAATGATCAATCTATCCTATATGTACAACTTGAGTTATATCTCTGCCAACAAAAAAATTATCGCTTATATCTGTCATCGAAAAGTTCTCTTTTAACGTTATCATACCCTTCATTTCTAACATAGAAATAAAAGGCAAAACCAATCATGAGTATGGTGCAGTAAAATACTTTCTGTTTTTTTAAATCATCTTTGTCTGTTATTCGTGTTTCTGCATCTTGTTGCCTTCTTTTCTTCCTTGCTATATCTCTGGCCAATGTTGAGCCATAATGGTTTCTAGACCATTCGTCAAAATCATAAACTGGTGTTCTACCTGTTGGCGGTGGAGGTTTTGATCTAAACTGGCGTGATTTATAAAATTTATTTATTTCTTCTTCTTGAGGTGTGCGAGGATTTACATTTAAGTTTAGTCCTAGAAGAAAAAGTTGAGCGCTTGTAAAATTCGACCCAATCTGATTGTATGACCTTGACAGTTATTTTGTTGCTAGAGGAATTCGTTAAGAAACTGGGAGACATTTGATAGTCATGTAATAATACTTACCTTTATCATACAACTTCCTCAGCCTAACATTTCTCAGTACTTCGTAAGCTTCTGTTATTTGTCTAAACCTAACAGATGCTTCTTCACCCTTGTTCCTATCAGGGTGATATTTCATAGATAATCGATAATAGGCCTCCTTTATATCAGCCTGAGTAGCCCCTGATTTAATTTCCAAACATTCATAAAAGTTTATCGCTGCTAGTGATCGAAAAAGTGAAATTCTTCTAATCGAGTGATGGCATATTTTACTATACATTTTGACTATGTCATAAATTGATATAATTGCCTAAATATTGGGATGAATGTGGAAAAACATTCATTTGCTCGGTCTATTTGGAATTTTGGTAAATAATAAATACATTTTGACTTTGAATTATTTTTTAACCTCAAATAGATTACACAACAGGCAATCATGAGTTGTCATATGAACCATAGAAGTATACTCTTACTCTTCTTTAATATTGCGAGTTCGAACATCCCTGACATTATGAATTTTTTTAATTTTCTCTCAAAAATAAGAACTAGTACCTAGTTTTGAAATATAAGTATCTCACTGGTAAACCAATGTCCATAATATGTATTGAATTTCAAAAATTCCCGTCAAGAAGACGAGGTGGACAATCAATTCTATTGATAATTGAGATTTGGATGGATAATTTTGGGTTCTCACAAAAATCACATTTGTTAAGTCTTTCTTGCGTTCAATAGACAGCATTATGATATTGCACAATTGTCTAAGAATTCTTGAACAAACTCAATTCTGTCCCCCGGCCGTTAACAAATAACTTTCGGAACATCTTGAATTTCAAAATTTTCAGGGTTTTCAATGGTTTTACTTTTATTAATATTTGAAGTTTAATTTTCCCAATATGCCCAAAACTACGGTGCATATTCAAAAAATAAAAAGCAATAAGACTGCTTGGCTTCCTGATATCCTGAACGCAAGATTGTCCGATATCGAAGTTGACCATGGCATTTGAACTTCGCACGTAGGTACACTGAAAATTTCAAGACTATAGGTCTTTTCTTTCGAAAGTTATCGTGACGGACGGACAGATTTGAATTTGGCCACGTATTCATTCTATAGAATCTAATCGTTCAGGTCGAATTATTTACAGACATTCGGCCAAAATGATAACGCTCTGCCCATAGGAACAAGCGCGCAAAAAGATACGAATCAACAAAATCCAAAACCAAGCTGAGACGTGAAACGAACCTGGTCAATATTTATCGAAACATGCTATAATCTCCGCACCCCTGACCTTACCCAACGTTTTGCGTTCTAAGCACATTCGTTTCCTATAAATATTCCTTGAACAATTGTCCCGAACCTCTCACTTTTCCACGTTTGCATCCAATCTTCCTACCCAGAATTCGATAAATTGAAGCGTTGAGTCCGGTGAGAGCACGAAGGATGCAAAAAAAAAATTACGCGTCAGTCAGCTCGCTAAAATTGGTCCGCTGCGCACCTTCTATGCGCACCACACCAATCTATGCTTATTTTCGCAGGCACGCGGTCCACAACGCACCATCGTTCCCCCCCTCCCGAGTATTGTGCACCCTTTGATCTATCGTTATTTATGTGCGGAACTTCCCCTCAATGGGCCTTAAAACAAAGAAAAAGCTGATTTGAGCGCTACTGAGGCCTACAAGAAAAATTCTGATGGTTGTGTATGGTACAAAGAAGCGTTTCAAGCGAATCCAGGCTGTTTTCGACGGAAAATTGCACTTGGAAGTGACAGAGCATGAGTTTATTGCGTCACACGTCAGTGTTCGAGGAGCATGCGAGAAGGTTGCGGCGATGCCAGATTGTTCCGATAATCTCTAAGTCAAGGAGAAGTGGCTGACTTCAGTTTTTGGTACGTAGAATGTATCTCCAGGGGTCAGAGAGGGCATATGTGAATATTGTAAAATGCGTAAAAACCCTGGGTATGAAGTGGAAACATTGAAGGGTATCACATTCAACTCGGACCCCAATTGGAATCCACATTCCATCATATTTTGAAGGTAGATCATTCTCCTTGTATGTTTATTGAGAATTGGAGAATAATGGACCAAAAACCCCAAAAATGATAATAAAAAAATTCAGGTTCATAGCAATGCATACATTCTTTCTTACTTTCCAAAAAAATTGACAGCAGCTGTCAAAGAAATCTTTTAAAACTATTCGTTTTCCTCACGTCTAGAGCTTTTATTTGATGTGCCGCATGATATACATTAATTATACAGAGTAGCCAATTTATTGCGAAACTAAAAGGCATCCTATTATATTAAAACTGTCAAAAATTTTCGAAAACCTTCTATTTTATCGCTCAAAACAACACGTGTTGAGCCGAATCACGTCTTCCATAAAATCTCAAGTGGCTTAACAGCAAAATCGTCAATAACAGCATTAGTACCTCTTTTGAATGCAAATGACAGGCTGACAATGCCACTTGAGATTTCAGAGTGAAAGATACCATCTGGAGATGGGATAACTGACCCACAATTAGTACCTATTGAAAAGGTCGTTAGACCTGTTAAATATGAGGTGGACATATTTACAGCACTTGCAGTTTACAGCGGCCGAGTTTGAAAAACGAGTAGGTATACCAACCTAGGATGTTTAAGTTTGCGAATTTGATGAAAAATCATTTGTCTATGATTTATTAGAATTTTTGCGCTAATTTTAAATTTTATTATGATTTATTAGATTGTTTCCAAGATTCGTTGAATATCTACTTGTTTAAGTAATTATTTCAAAACGATTGTTATATGTTTATGTGATTTCAATGGTAATTTTCAAGAACTTGAATTAATGACACTTTTCTTTGCATATTGTTATTGAGTTAATCGATTCTGCCGTTGATGATTTATGATAAATGGGACAAGAAATGAAACTTACACAATTATTAGAATTTAGTTAGAATTTTTTATTGCATATCTGTATTTAGATTAATCATTTCTTCGGAAATATATTTTTATATTATTCTGCAAACGGTTTCAGGAAATATTATCGGATATAATAATGAAAAATTTCCTGAAAATGCTTAAAGGAGATTTTTGCCTTACCCAGCTATTTTTGATAAGTATATTCCAACATTTTTTGGTAGCTGCAAATAGATTCCTTCAATCTCCTCAGAATGTGTTCTTACACCTACCTTCTGAGAAAAGCTGAAATAAAATGTTTATATATCTTCAGTATCTGTTCAAATCGAATTTAATAATAAATACAGAAGTAAAATACGAAATAACCATATTATGATATCACAATGAATTGTCACGTGATCTCTGGTTCACCAAAATACTGGAATCATTGAACATGCTTATTATTTATAAATTATCCACCCCTTATCATCGTAATTACTACCTATAAGAAAGTTCGGAACGGCAGTTACGTGTAGAAATTTATTTCTTAAAATGGAAACCCTTGTATATTCGTTATTAAATTTTTCGAATGACCGTTTCTATTATTAGTTCTGTACTATACAGGGTTTTTCTGAATTGATGCGAAAAATTTCAATGGGTAATTCCTTGTTCAAAACAAAGGGTGGTTTGTTGTATAAATGTGAGGTCAAAAGTCAAACTTTAGGAAGACATCGCGTTTCAAATATGGCGGAAAAATTATGTTTTTATTTTGTATCTTGAAAACTAAAATCTATAGAATGATGACATTTTATGAAAGTATTACTATTATGAAAACACACTTTCTTGATATTTTCCATATTTTTAGAATGAGTGGAGGGGGTTGAAGTAGACTATCCCTATCATTTTTGTTAACTAAATTTAAAGAAAAACTTAGGCAACGACTTAGATAGAATTAAATTCGGAAAGCCTGATTTGGTTAGAAACTTTTTCATCTCTTGTATTTTTCTCGTAAAATGTACCGTTGTGAAATGAAAAAACAAATGTAAATCAGTTATAAAATAAGTTGTACATTTTACGAGAAACATATAGGAGATGAAAAAGTTTCCAACCAAACCAGGATATCCGATTTTATTTCTATCCAAGACGTTGCCTAAGTTTTTCTACAAATTTATTTTTTTCGCCATCTCTGAATCGCAATATCTACCTAATGTTTGACTTTTAACCCAACATTTATAAAACAAACTACCCTTTATTTTGAACGAGGAATCACCCATTGAAATCTTTCGCATCTATTCAGAGAAATACTGTTTATACAGTATTATCCTATTATACACATATAATCGAATATTTCCGTAAGCGTGGGGTTTTCCGGTCAGTTTTCACTCAGAGTCGATCATCCCCATAAGCGGAGTGGTAACCCCCTCAAAAATTTAAATTTCGACTGGGGACGAATGACACATCATTTTGAAGGTTTTGAAATCCTACATGTGTAAATGCTGACAAAATTCGGTTTGTTGTTCGTTTCATTGTGAAAAATCTGTTGGGAGTGATGGGTTTAGATTCTCAGTTATCATCAGACGTCGAATATCTTAGTTATACAATATATGAGAGGTTTACGAGTTCACTAACTCAAAAAATGATTTGGAATAATTTAAATTAGCATGATAAACGTGAGGTTTGAGAGAAGAATAACCCCAAAAATTAAAAAAGCACTTCTTTGAAGTGGGTGCTTTTGCCATGATAACGAGTGGATAATTTATTATGATTAACCCTTTATGAGGGTGGTTACTCGAATGAAATAACTTCGAGTTCAAGTCGATTTGCCAACAGAGTTTTTCAAAATAAAAAGGATTTTAATGAATATATCGACACGCTATTATTGTTATCGTATTATGAGTAGAAAAAAGTATATTTATTGCTTGTATTAAAATATAACGATCATCAAAGACTTTTTTCCTTTACATAATTCTAAAATGAAGTGTTTAACAGTTCTAAAAAAAAAATAAAAATATTTACCATGAGTCCATTCCTTGTTTCTCAGCAGATTCCTTAAGGACATCCGGAAATTAGCTAAAAAAATTTATTTCATTTATATTTATAAAACACAACGTCATTGTTAACAAAATTAACTCCATCGGAAAACTTTCATTTCATTATCATAAGAAGCATTTTGAACAAAGCTCACTAAAAGAGCAAAAATCAAATCTGTTCTATATGCTCTGAAGAGTCTGAAGTATATAGAAATCGAAACTAAAACAATGAACATGAGTGAATCGAAAATTTTCACAAATGAAAAAAAAACAAAAAAGTGAAAGCATTATATTATAGTACAACATTTCTACATATACCGCGTGCTGCACATGGGTATGTTATAAAGTGGAATATTGGGAAAGAAATAATATAAATGTGTTATAAAACACATGCTCCTTCATTTCACACAGCATTTCACGAAAATAGTGAGAATATTAATACTTAAATATAAGAAAACTAATAATTGACTGAGAAAACGTTTTGGTTTATTACTTACCAATTTTCAAACAGAGTAGTGACTTGTCCTTTCACATTATTTTATAGTTCCACCCTAAAATACTACTTTTGGGAAATGCATCGTGTGGCTTCAAGTTGACTCCATACATTATGAGAATGACCTGCAAAAAAATCATGTTTATCACCACGTTTCAATCCAAAACAAGATGGTGGAACTTATATCAAACATTTATGGAAATAATATTCCAGTGAGCTCATATTCATCTTTATTTTACCACGAATTATATAGTTTTCTATTCTTCATGTAGAATATCTCAGTTAAACCAGTAAATGATGAGGTGGAAAAATTTATACATCGTGGCATACAAACAATAAATAAATAAATAGCATTTAATTCGACCAGTTTCAATCTTAAAATATCATTCTTGGTTCGAACAAAGAAAATTACCATTTGAAGAGAATATATGATTCAAATTGTGCAGGGGAAAACAATTAACGAAATCACTAAGAAAAGATGTAAGCGTACAGATATAGAAAATAAAAATGAATTGAAAAAGAAAATTTTAAATATCTCTAACAAAAACCGAATATTATCAAATGGTATATTACTTCCGCTACAATGCATGTGGCACTCATGTCCTTTGAACAGAATCCTTATAGAATTAACCAAAAAAATGATCCGAATTGTACAGAGGAAGACAGTCAATTGAAATCACTAAGAGAAGCATGCAACGTGCAAATAGAAAAAAAAATAAATTGAATTAAAATCGAAAATATCTTTGATTACGGAAAAAACCAATAATGTCAAATGAATTCATTGAAAGTCAGGTTAATTCTCTGATAAAACGAGATTGTTAGCTCAAATGGAGGAATAAAAATCCGAATATATTCGTTTATTGATCGAACAAAATGATCATGAATGAAGAAATAGAAAACTAGAACTAGAACTACTTAAAAATACCGGGAATAGCAATAAAATGAAATGATTCAGGACATTAGTCCACGTGCCAAAAAAAAAATTGAACGGAAAAGTTCCAATATAATTTAAAAAAATACAGAATAGAAAATGATTATTTTTCTTAAGTGTAATAAGAATTAAAAAAAAATTAATAATTCAAGAAAACGAAATAATCGCAGATATTAATTTCAAATGGTTCCTCACGAACTACTTAAAATGTATCGGGAATAGCAATAAAATGAAAGTATTCACTACAGCATTCCACGTGTCAAAAAAAAATGAAAATTGGATGGAAAAATTCAAATACAACTTCAAAAAATACCGAATAGAAAATGATTATTTTTCTTAATGTAATCCGAATGAAAAAATATTACCAAAACTATAAAATAATACAGTCTGCAAAGAAAGGAAGAAAGATTGAAAATGTTCCAATAATGGGCGCATTCAAAAGAATATCTGAACTCAACAATCATGCAAACATTCAAGTTAGAAATAAATTCCTTGACTTCGGATTGGTTTGTGGTACATACCTAGACGAGTAGTCGATCAGGAATTTTTCCCTGGTCAAACAAACTGTTTGATTTTCTACGAGACGCACAATTTCAGCCCGTAGAAATTCGAACCCCCTCGCATGTCTCGCACGGAGAAAAAGAAATTTGGCTGAAGGACCGGCAATAGCAGATCCCAAAAACCACCACCCCTTAGGTACCTGATCCCCTAGGGCCTAGACGTTTACTATGTTGACTAGTCGTCGTAAGATTCCGTAGAGAATTTCTAGAGAATGTGTATGTGTTTAATTTCACTTTGAGGGGACTGACACGTTCACGAATTCGTAGACGAACACAAAGAGGGGCTTCCCTTTTGTATATATGAGGGATGGTACACGTGGACTTTGGACCCTCTGGCAACGTCGTAAGGACTCACGTGGGTTGGAAGGACTTTTGAAGTTTCTCTTTCGCCGGCTTCCACGCTCGCTTTGGAATGCAACTTTGAAATTCGTAAAATGTTATATGATATGTTTTCTCAAATGGACAAGGTGAATTGGTATTTTTAATGTTCCACATTCAACAAGAAGTTTAGCCATTTCAGTCCTATGATTAAAATGCCATCAATGTCCAAAGTTTCATTTCTAGCACAAACAGTCAGGGTTGCAATTAAAAAAAAAACTCAAATACTTTTCTCCCCAAACTGCATGACAAACTCCTCAATTATACATAAAAGTTGCATAACTCACTCTGTATATGAACTATATTCCGAAAATGATTCGTTAGGGAAATTTATTTTTATTCGAAGAATCATGAGCCACTTTTTTTTCTAAGAGTAAATTCAATTGTGATGACTCTTAGATTTATGTCACTTCTATCTGTGAAATTATTGACCTATGTCTGTACATGAGATGTTTGAAAAAACTAATGTTCCAAGTTCCAAGCCAAAACAACCATTTCAATAATTTTTTCTGCTTGTCTTCATGTAAAATTTTTTGGCACGAACATTTGGTAGCTAGAAAAAGGTACTAAACTGACTAAACAATAAATTCAGAGTGCATAATGACTTTTGCAGCTCTTCAACATTATAGCGAAGGCATGAAATAAAAGCAACCCTCTTTGATATTTTAAGTATATCATTTGTTCACTAAAATATATGCATAGAAAAGTATTCATTGGAAAAACTTTGCACAGGAGGTAGAACCTATCAAATAAATCATTTCACGAAAAACATCAATTATATTGTTTTTTTTAGAGTAATAGATCTTTGAATTGAAATGAAACACATTTAAATTAAAATTGAAGCCAATTTTTTTCATTTGAAAGATAATTTTATGACATTTATGTTTTAGAAATAATTTCCATCACGACTAGCTATGGTGCTCTTTACAGATCGATGATCAATGATTTAATGATTATTTGTTTCAAATTAAAATATTGCTTAGCGTCCTCCAAGATTAAATAAAGGAAAATTTGTTGTGGGAATAGTCCTATTCCCACAACAAATTTTCCTTTATTTGTTTCAAAATTTGAATGGTATCGACCTAGAAGTGTTTTGGTTTCAACAAGATGGTGCTAAACCTGATGCTGCTACCGTAACAATTGATTTATTGACAGAAGGATTTGGCGATAACATTATTTTGAGAAATGGTCCAATTGGCCTCCAAGAGCATGCGACATAACTCCAATGGATTATTTTCTTTGGGGTTAGGTCAAGTCGTTGATTTATACTGATGAACCAGAAACAATAGACGCTTTGGAAGCCAACATAACTCGTGTTATTGCTGAAATAAGGCCTGAAAAACTCAAAAAGTGGTCCAAAATTGGTCTGGTCGAATGCGGTTTCTCAGAGCTAGCCGGTGGTGGACATATGCCGGAAATTATTTTTAAAACATGAATGTCATAAAATCATCTTTCAGATAATAAAATTATAAATTATATAATAATAAATTATATAATAATAAATAATAATAATAAATTATAAAAAAAAATTGGCTTCAATCTTAATTTAAATGTGTTTTAATTCAAAGTGTCATACAATTTTGAACGTAGAGTATCAAACTCAAATGATATAAAATTACTGCTATACAATAAAGGGAAATTCTGTCAAATAGAGAAAAGGAACAATACAACAAGAAAAAAACAAAAGAAATCATTATATCAATAAATTGAAGAACAGATAAATGTGGGTGATTCATAATGAATACGGAGAAAAGTCCTTATATCCCACAATCTTTATTGGGTGACGACTAGTTTCGAGACCTTCAAAATGGTCTCATTTCAGGCACGTAGCCAGAATTTTTTTTCGGGGGGGGCCCACAATACAAATTTTTTCAAATATGGGGCCCCTTTTTGTTTTGCGTCATGAACCTAGCGTAGTCGTCCAGTGTTGTCAAACCGATAAAAAAGTTTCGGGGGGGGGGCCCGGGCCCCCGAGCCCCCCCCTGGCTACGTGCCTGTCTCATTCTCAAGTCAAAGCTACAAGATTAGAAAATAAAAACACAAATGATAATAAATTAAGGTATAAAACACTTACATACAAGCTACGAAAGTCAAAAAATTAAAAACAAATCCTGCGTCATACAATCAAGTGTCGAAATTATCAAATATAGAGCAACAAGGTAGACAAAACAATATGAACAATATGTTATATTCAAAATAACGATCTCAGATTCAAACAATGAAGCGACATCTAATTGAAAAACTAAACAACAAGGCAAACCACGACAGGAACATGTCTCTGCAGAACAATTAATGAGAGAAGTAGAAATCTACAAACGAACGCAAAAACAAAAAAAAAACAAAAAAACTTACAGAAGTCGCTATACTCCTTTATGCTATAAGGCTCACATTCAATTAAAAAAATTTTATTTTATTTTTAAATTGTAAGCTTGTCTTTAGTTTTAAACATAAATGCCCAGCTTATTAATTGAAAAGAGATGGGGTTTTCACTAGTTTATCAAAGAGATTTTTTTAGGCTTGGCTGGCATTTCATCTCATCAACACAGGGTGTTTTACTAATGTTGGTCAAATTCAAAGGGGAAAATATGTATTATTTTAAATGGAACACCCTATAATTTTTGATCCCATTCGAAAGAGCACATTCTCCTTTCCAAAAATGTATAGTTTTCTATCTTTTGTTTCATTAACAACAAAGATATTCTATGTTTCATGTAGTAGTACATTTTTAATAAGTAGTTTTATATGAACGTATTTTGATTCCTAAAATCAGCTCATGTTAGAATATTCATTTGAAAATTCAAAATGTCGCTTACAGTTATGCATGAACGAAGAGGGTAGGCATATGCAGCATTTATTGTAAATTTTTTGTTCTTCCTTCTTTATATGTATTGAATAATGTTATTATGTTTTCTTACTAAATAAACTCGCTCCTTCGTCGCTCGTTTTCGAATTTCGCATTCGTATTGGAATAGGAGCCCATTCTGCAACTAGTTTTAGAATATACTATTATTTCTATATTTTTTACTTTGGTTTCAAATCACAAGTATCAAATCATTTAATGTAATTTCTTGCAATAAAATCGATGCATAGGAAAGTAAATCGCTGTATTATTTATTTACCTGGACTCTCTGATACCTTGTGGTAAAATATGAGATATTGTATTACTTTCCTCAGATAATTCCTCTCGACTGAACCACTTTTCAGCAGGATTTAGTTTATCTTCAGAAATTTGCATTTAACATGACTTGATGCTAAAAAAAAAAGTGGTGTGCTTGTGTGTATATCTGTGCGGTTGGTCTCAGAGCCTAAATAACAAAGTCCTTAATAAATTTATAAACAGGGTGATCTACTTTCAACATACGCCCATAAACGCTTCGGCCGAAATGTTCAAAAATGATATTTTATTCTTTATAATACCCATATGCCTCTGGAGGTATTTGAACCAAATTTCATATAGTTTCACATTGTATGGTGACATATTATTCAGTTCTCTAGAAAAACCAGTGCCGGGGGTGTGGGATTTTACTGCTATAAATTTTGCAAAATTACTTATACGGTCCTATTCACAATCAAACTCCATACTTTTGAACGAATGAGCCAAAATACACTTGATATTATAAGCGCTGTACTCAAATGAGAGCCTTATGATTTTGTCACAAAGCCTGTAATTTTCGAATTTTGAGCCAGAAAAGGTCCACGAAAATCAAATCGATGTTGTACTTGATGCTAGGTCGTCGCGATAACAAAACACATTTTCCAAATATTTGCACCGCATATTCCCGTACCTCTATCAGTACCACGTGGTCATAAATCTCCCGAATATTGTCAAACTGTCACCGCAATAAAACATCATTAAGTCGGTAGTCTTTGTCGAACTCGAAACGGGGGGGACTCAGCGCTCAGGTGATCGACATGACATTAGCTCGGTCATCCCAGGAAATCGGGACCTTGAGAGCCGGCAACGTCGCGCTTTAGGTGTCAATAGAACACGGTGGTGGGGGCAAAATCGCTCGATAGAGCTTTTTCCACGTGATAGTAGTCTAGTTGGCTGGCAGTGGCAAACCGGTCTGCGTCAGTCAAACTCCGCAGAAATCAGTACCCGAACCCATAGAACCACTAAAAACTACCAGCCATTGTACATTTCAAAACTCCAAACAAAACTCATTTCGTTCAAATGAACACTTCAACGAGACCTTTTCGACCTTTCTGAACTTTGTTTACGAGCTATCGCGGTGACCAGAAGGTGAAAGAACCTTCGCATTGATCAGGTGAGTGGTTTTTCGATTTGATTTTTGCGTATTAACTTTCCAAAATCGAGATTTTCCCAGAGAAAGTCTTGGGTGTATTCGTTATCAAGCGAGCTATGGTAGGCCAATGCCCGGTGCTTCAAGCCCTCGTGACGTAGCCTATGCTGCTGTTTGATTGGTCGGGGTAATGATAGCCCGTTTTTCTTTTGTTTATAAATGACACTTTGTGGCGTGTCAGATTAAACACGTTGCCGACAGGTCTGAACGATAATTTTCACTTTTTTGGGTAGTTCCTCATTTTTTCGATATTCCAATTGAGGTTTTCTCTAAATTTTCCGCTAGTTTTCGTGAATTATTGGATCGAACCGTTATGTTTGACACGTTATGGTGATCCCCTCCCCTGAGTCACCTACGCGAGTTTACGCCATTGACTAAAGCAATGTTGCCACGATACACGCGAGCCACTCCTTAAATTTACAGATTGTATGTTTATATTTTCGTCAAATTCGATAAAATAATTGCCGCATCATTCCGAGAATTTCGATAATTTCCTTTCATATCGAATAAACTGGAGATCCTTTTACTATCGGAAATCATTTTTGTAGACGAAGAAAAAGAATTAAAATAACAAGTGTCCGTCGCAACACGAGGGGGTTTTTAATTGTGTTTGATTATTCATTTAAAACACGTATATCGTGCGATTCCAGATAAAATTGAACAGTAATTTTCGAGTAGACTGGCAGTGCAATCATGGTTAAAAATCGATGTGTAATGAACTTCGGCAGTGTATTTTTTTTCGATAAAAATCTCAGCGAGCGTGATAGTTTACGTAATGCGTTAATATTTTTAACCGAGCGCAAATTATAGTTTAATTAAAGGCTCGCATTGTTTTCGTTCCCATTAATTATAACGCAAGAAAAAAAATTCCAATAAATATTTCTTTTCATTACCATTTCGATTCATAATGATAACAAGTCCTAAAATAAAATCATACGCGTTCGTATCCAAACAAAATGCATCTTAAAACGTAACAAAAACGTTTCAGAAGCTCAAAGTCTGCTAGGGGACTTTGTGTATACATTTTTGACAGTCACATGCGCGTAGGTACACGTGGCTTATTGCAGCGTTCCTATTGGCCGAATCGCGTGGTGTGCTTGCGTGACGTCTGTATAGGGGAACCCACCTGCAATCGCTCAAGACTGACGTGGATATGGGCCACCCTATATACGTTCCCGCCACGCCACCTACTCGATGCCGAGCCCTGTTGAGTCAGGTCGATTTTTTTGGGCGTCATTATATCGGCGTTTATTTCAATTAACTTCCTTTTTGTTTATTTTGTTTTTGGGGGTCTGAATTTTCGTAGGCTAGGGGATCTTGCGGTTTTTTAGAATTTTTCAATATTGATTAATTATATGCAATATTGAATTAATCAATTGAAAAGGCGATTTCAAATTTTTCACGACAACGCACCGCCACATCCAGGTCCCAAAATTCTCCCGAAAATCACCGCGCTTGTTCTCAGTTACATCAAAACGGTATTATCCATCGATCCGCGTCGATTCGAGTCTCGAATGTCGGTAATTTCTGCATCTGTCAAAAGTTCTTTTTGTGTCGACTGAGCACGCACTGCGAAGGGGTTCTCGACGTCTTCAGGCCTAGTTAATTACGCGCTGGACCCTGAAAGGACGACAAAGTACTCCGAAGTGGTAACCCCCATTCATTTCCCCGCTTGTAACGTCGTGAATTCGATTGGGGACATCTGTTCCGTGCGTTACGTTAACGAACGCGCGTTCACTGCCGCGATGAATAAATAATTCGACTTAATAACGCTGCTACGTGTTGAATATTATGCTCTCGCATTAATGGTCTTCCAACGTTCCAAACTACTCGGAACGATTTGAGCGGCCTTAATACTCTTATAATGGCCGGAAAATGGGTTTTGAGGCGTTTCCGAAAAATTGTCTGGGGGTGTCGAGTCGGGTGGAGTCGGCGGCCGCGCGTGGAATTTCGAATCGAACGATATCCGGAAGTTATTCGATCGGAATTTTGATTTCTTTCCATTTTTATGGTTCTATTCGTCCTATATTCTATAACAATGTATTCAGGGTGTTCTAGAATTAATTAAATAAGTTATTTGGCTATCATAATAAAATACAAAGAAAATTTTCGCTTCTAAAAATTAATTTTTTCGTAAAATATCATTACTACGGCTAGGAAACTAAATTCCAAAGGTAGTTTTGAAGAAGCAGCGAAAATAAATCAGGAATTGCTATGTAGAATTAAAATCTGCTTCATTATTTTCCAGTAAAATTTCAAAACTCGATTCTTGATTTCCGTACAAGAAAATAGCATAACTAAATCTTTCAACCATGTTCATATACGTGAAATATTTCCAATATTAACAGAGAGAAAAAAGTTTCTTCATTATTCGCCAGGTCTTTGGAATTATTGAATTCACATATTTTCTCAAATTCATTATTTTCCCAGAGTAAATGAACATTTTGATAAATACGTAATTACTACGACTTCTATGTAGAAAGGACAACTTTATAAAAGTGAATGGAGTATTGCTGCTGTCACTTTATTCGAAATAAACCTCTAATTTTCCAGTGAAATAATAGATTTCATTCTTCATTTATATGTATTTTGACCAATTGGTGGCCAATCACTCAAATTTTATTCTGGTGAAAGATTTGATAAGCTGAACGGTCAATTTTGGTAAGCAGCCAATAAGTGATGATTAAAAAAGAAAAGAGAATGCATTTTTTCGTGCAATACATACAGTGTCCAAAAATAAGCGGTATAATATTTGCTTCGGTGTTGGCCAACTGGTCAAATTACTCAAATAATTCCAATTTGCATATCAATGTAAAACGGTGAAAAGAACCTTGTGATAGATGGAATATTCCATATATTTTCGTCCAGTTTCCGATGAATAATGCACAGAGACACAAGCTAACATCACAAAGTACTCATTACAGCTAGACTCTCTTCACTTCAAGTACCAAAACGGTCCATTCATTCTATCAACGACTCTGTAAACAGAAATACAGTAATCCCTTTGTTGTTCCTCATTTTTTCTTCGCTCAATTATTAAGTTGCGTATAGACCCTGAAAAACTGTCGCCCTCTTTGTCGTTATAGTTTGGGTCGACTGGGACAACGACCTGTTATTGATGGTCGGGAAGATAATCTTTCCTTCGCATTACGTTATGAAAATAGACGGGCAACCCCCGTATCTAAACGGCGATATATTATAGTAGCGATATTTATCTCGATTGAATTGGGACAGTAATTGTGGGGGAATTTAGTCACCGTGGTGTGAATAAGTGTTTTGGCAGATTCAACGGCAAATTTTTTAGTTCTTTTTTTCAACTTCTGTTGCATACACTTTATTCGTTCTTATATTTTACAAAAAAAATAATAGAAACTTTATGAGTTACTCTGCCAACAAATTGTATGAAGACACCACTTCAAATTCTCGATCTTTTCTATTCAGAACTTGCAAAACCAAAAATCTCTCTTGATAAAAAACTGAGAAATTAAGATATCAGTAGATTTTGAAAATCATCAGCTTCTTAGACCATAGTCTAAGGTTAACATCAATTTCTTGCCAAAATGGTGGTGAAGTTTTTTGAAAATAACATTTTTTAAATCAATTGTGTGCCAATTATGATTGGTATACTGGAATTATTATTCTTCTGGATCACTTTAAAAAAATATAAGCACGTATCAAAATTACTAAAGCCTGGAACATTTTATATTATCCCAAGCAGATAATTCTAGACCATTCTCGTGGAAAACTTTCTCTCGTCTATGCTGAAATTCATTGTCTCGCATCAAACCACGTGTAGTTGTTGTCAGCTCACCAGCCCATGCATTTCCATTTCCCCCTATACAGCCGTCCATAATAACCATAAATATGCGATTTTATTGCCATCTAGTGACAAAACGACAATATACGTTCCCCCAGTCATCCTATAAAACACGTTTGTGTGTCGAACTGTACCCATTTTCTACCCTTCGATCATGAGAAAAACTTTGGGAGAACCGGTGTTGAAGATATGTAGTTCGGTACTTGAGAAAATTAGGATTGAACGCTTTTGTAACGAACAATTTTAGCGAGCTTGATCCCATGAACAATTTTGTGCTGAAAGTTGTCAGGTTGGTCTCACTGATGAGGAATTGGTGGTCAAATTCAATTCTGTCCGTCCGCTCGTAAAAATTCGGAGGGGCTGAGGTCCAAATGTCTAGGTTAAGTTCGTAAACGTACAAAAACTGCTGATTCGATTAAGCTCAACTGAATCCCTTCTTTGAATATGTGTCGATTGTCCTTTATTTCAATAGTCCTTGGAGTCTAGGTATGGTCCAGCATGTGCTTTAACATTTTGACTTGAGACAGTAACATTGAGTCATATGTATTTCGTTTCAACAATTTTCGAAAATTGAAGGATGAAGTATGATCAATACTTTCTTCTCATGATTTCAATATGTCCAATCACATGCATCATCAAATTCAGACTGAAAAGATCTTTGAACCACCTTTGCTATCGAAATACCTGAAGAGGTAGCTTCTGACTATAGAACTTATAGTAACATGGAATGCTATTACCAGATCAAAAAATGGGTAAACATCTCAAGTTGGAGGAACAGCGGGATTTTCATGTTTCCATGGATATGAGCTGTGACACAAAACAGAAACACAGAAATTTTTGCCGAAATGCCAAGTGAATCGGATTTTGACGATTAGTTTCATAATACTCATTTCTCTTTTTCTGTTCTGTGACAGGTCATATCCATGGAAAAATGGAAATCTCGCTGTTCCTCCAACTGACATATTTACCCATTATTTTTTAGCTGAGTAGCAAGGCTAATATCATTCCATTATTATGTAAGTTCTATGCTTCCGACCCCTCGCTGCAAACAAAAACACTTGTCAACTGTCAAACAACGTAGGCGCCTGCCTTAGTACTTATTTTAGGTGTATTTTCTATTTATTTGTACTATAAGTTGTTAATGCCAAGACTTTGATTATTGCTTACAGAAACCGCCCATCAAAAAGGGAAGAAAGGGTTTCTGAAGTGGTGTCTTGTTATAAGGAGCAAATTTATGGATCAAGTAGGTTTGTATCCCTTAGGAAACAAGCCCAGTGAAGAATATGCCTCTTTGTTTTATATCGAATCTGTAACTTCTGCTTTTGTATTTAATTTTAAATTATAGAAGAAGAGTAGTTGACCCCCAATTGATTTTTTGGCATTCCCCACGTGTTATAAAAAGAGTTTATTTTCCATATCCCCCCTCAATATTCCTCCTTTTTTTAATGTGAGTATTATCTAGTAAATAAAAAGTATAAAGGTAGGTAGAGGCATGAACCTTTTGCATTGAATTTTATTATTTAAGGGGAATGATGCATAAACTTAGATCAGAATTTTAAGTCAGTTGTGGATATCCTTCCAAATTTCATTTTTAATCTCAATCGTTTTGTCTCAATTTCATTAGAATCAAATTTTGGGGAAAACATTCTATAAAATAGTCGTTTTAACGAATTTTCTTTAAGTTTAAGTTAAAAGTTGTCCTATCTAAAACGCCCATTGTAACTAACATTGCAAGACTCTTTGGGGACGCCATTTTTTATTTTCATGGAAAGGACCCCGCACTTTTTCTATGGTAAATGGCGTTCCGTCAAGTTTTCTAAAATTTTGGTATAATGTAGTACTAGACCTACTGATCAAAAGTGTCCATGGCCCCAACTCAATCCTATGACTAGTTTTTGAGATACAGGGCGTTGAAGTTGAGAATTACCCACTTTTACTACGCCCGTATCTCGGAACAGAATCGAATGAACTTCAATTTTTCTCAAGAAACATTTCATTACATCCCCAAGGAGCAATCATATGGAGGAATATGACCGAAAATCGTTACGAATACAGGGTCATCCATAATTGAATGCATGCCCGATTTTGAAAGTATAAAATATGTCAGTTTCAGAGCGAGACCGTTCACAAAATGAACTATTTACACTAGATATGTTGTTGTTACATCGAAAAAGTCTGAAATACCCAGAATTCATACTGGGTGATCCATTATTATAGAAACTTTTCTCAAGGAGGGTTAAATGGACACCCTGTATTTATGGGTTGATTCAAGGTGTTTGTTTAATTTTTTTAGAACATATCATCATGGACTTCAAAGAATACAGGGTGATTCAGTCATGAAATGAACTTTGAATATCATGAAAATACCCAAAAACCTCCTTTTTTTTTCATCACCCTGTATTTCAATATTAACTCCGACGAGGTGGGAGTTTTCTTTCACCACTGTACTTGATATAAAAACATCAATACGGCTGAGAGTTTTTATCCACTTCCTATGAACAGATTTTTTTTTATGTAATATGAAAATTATTTATTTGTTTTATTCTATTCTCATTCCAGCATAGCAAAAAATCTGGTCATAGGAAGTGGATAAAAACTCTCAGCCGTATTGATGTTTTTATATCAAGTACAGTGGTGAAAGAAAACTCCCACCTCGTCGGAGTTAATCTTGAAATAGAGGGTGATGAAAAAAAGGTGGCTTTTGGGTATTTTTGTGAGGTTCACAGTATATTTCATGGCTGAATCACCCTGTATTCTTTGAAGTCCATGATGATATGTTCTAAAAAAATTAAACAAACACCTTGAATCAACCCACAAATACAGGGTGTCCACTTAACCTTCCTTGAGAATTGTTTCTATAATAATGGATCACCCAGTATAAATTCTGGGTATTACGACTTTTTCGATGTAACAACAACATATCCAGTGAAATAGTTCATTTTGCGAACGTTCTCGCTCTGAAACTGACATATTTTATACTTTCAAAATCGGGCATGCATTCAATTATGGATAACCCTGTATTCGTAACGATTTTCGGTCATATTCCTCTACATGGTTGCTCCCTGGGGATGTCATGAAATGTTTCTTGAGAAAAATTGAAGTTCATTCGATTCTATTCCGAGATACGGGCGTAGTAAAAGTGGGTAATTCTCAACTTCAACGCCCTGTATCTCAAAAACTAGTCATAGGATTGAGTTGGGGCAATGGACACTTTTGATCAGTAGGTCGAGTACTACATTATACCAAAATTTTAGAAAATTTGACGGAACGCCATTTGCCATAGAAAAAGTGCGGGATCCTTTAACCACTATCATTCCCCAGCTTTCAAAGTATTTTGAATAGAGAACCTGGTTCAAGAGCCACATCGTTTCAAAGGTCTTGTGAGTCTTGAGGTGCATTTGTTTGTAAGCTTTGTCTGGAAACAATGAAATGATTGTTTTCAATCAAAATTTTCAAACACATGCACCTTCATACTCAGACTGACAAGACCTTCGAAATGATGAGGCACTTCATCCATGTTTCTTATTCAGTTTCATTTGGAAATATACTGCCTCTAAATTCAGTTAGTGTTAAACGAGAAACTGACAGTCTGTGTGACAGCCTGTATATCTCACTTATCTTATTAGAATCTTTCTTTCATTGGCTCTGGTTTGGCACTATCATTGTTCGTCCAAAATATCACAGATGCTACTTTTTTAATTGATCACCCAACTGCGAATTGTGGACGACCCAATCCAACTTCAGCGTTCCGCCAATTAATCGAACCGACAAATCGTCGTCGCATTCTGCCGTAAAATCGGAAATAGCTAAATTTCCAGTCACGCCTCGACGTGACATTGACATTGATTATTTTCGTTGATAAGATAATCTACGGAACGCTAAATATCAATTCAATTCATCCCGGTCGCTGCTTGATGCCGCCGACTGCAACGCCTATCAAAAATTGAAGTGGTTATTCCCGTAGAGCGGAGAGGAATTTATGAATGTTGAACAGGGCGATTCGCGTTTTTTTTTTGGGCTTTCGAAGCGAAAGGGTTGGCTGCTAGGGGTGCGGATTGCGTGGAAAACACGTACCAGGCTATTCATTAATTTGATTTTTTTCAATAAGAAGGAATAATTTGATAGCACGATGATAACGATTTTTTTAATACTCATTGGAGGTTCGTTCCTATGGACAAGAGCGAGTAATTTTCAGGATATATTAAGCCCCCCTACTTAGTAACAGCCTTCTAAAGATAGCGCACAAAAAATAGTTTTCAATTTTTCTCTTAAAAACCAGAATACAAACAAGAATTGAATTAAGCAGACACATCCTGAGGTCAAAGGCACTCAAAAAGTTTTTTGGTGGCGTTCCTCTATGACTACGTGTAGAAAAAGCCACCCCCAAACTTTGTTTCGCTGAAAACTCTCTTATATTCAAATTCTACATTAAAAAATTAATTTTGGATAGCTTGATCAATTCTCAACAAATAATTGTAATTTCTTGCTAAAATTCACAATTTTTGAGAAAAAGAATAATTTATCAACAGATAATATTTTATTGCGAAATATCAACATGGAAAAAAGTTTATTGCGAAACAAGGTTTGTGGGTGGCTTTTTCTACCCCTTGCAGTCATTGAAACACAACCAGTGCTTTCTCGCTGGCATGAAATATGTGCACAATTTTATTCTTGTCAGTTTTTTGGTTTTCAAGGACAAAATTGAAAACTGCTTTCCGGGTGATATCTTTAGGGGGTTGTTACTAAGAGCAGGAACTCAAAAAAGAAAAGTTTATATGAAAGACCCACTCTATTCTTCTACAAGGAATCATCCCCTAAATTTTTTCGCAACTATTCATAATTCATATAATTTTTCATGGATATTGAAGCGCCACCTCTGACTTAAGCCAGGTATCAAAGAAACCATCCCTTAGGTCCACGAGATCATTTCAAGCCCAAAACAAGGGTGCGAAAAATAACCTACTTCACAAAAGCCCAAAATAGACAGTTTTCGACCTAGATTGAGAAGCTCAAATATAGAGGGCGCTTCCTATTCCGAATTTTTAAAAACGTGGCAATTCTACGCCCTGAAATGGCGGGGGCTGCAACCCCTAAATCTTCACATTATCCACACTCGAACACGAAAAATATGCAATTATTTTCATATCAACTGTTGATAATTTGAATACTAATCATCTCGTGTTACTGATGATTGAAAGGGTAACGGACTATTAAAAATGTCGAATTATATAGGGGGTACAATAGCGGAACCATTTTGATAAACATCTGCCATCCACCAAAATTGTTCACCTGTGACGAGAAAAGTAACAGATGTACGTGGCAAGAGACTTAAGATCAAAAAGAAAAATTAGTTATTCTCGAATAATAACGTCATATTAGAGGGACAGAATAATTTTAGATATGAGTAAAGATATAGAAAAATAATAAATGATACCTCCATAAGGGTTGCTTTTGGTGGATGCGACTTACCACGAAGAAATTAGAATTCGCCAATATTCTCGAAAAATATGTAAATCGTGATAATGAAATGGTTTCAACATTAAATTCAATACATATAGAACGAAACTATGTAAAATTTGCACTCAAATTGTCCATTTAAAAATTCATCGCTATTTTCATTAATTAATATACATATAGAAGAACCGTTCAATTATTGTTTCACAAACTCAAGTAATTCACATACTTATTATAAACAAGAAACTATGTCATATTTGCAAATAAATGTTACTCATTAGTCATTACACTGACTTCATATCAAATCACTTTGTTACTGTGACTAAAGCGCCATCTTTTAGAACGTGAAACACTTCCCTGACCTACCTCAAAGTATCAATAATTCAATAATGAATTTCACCGAAAAATTGCCAAATCTATTGCAAAATTAGTGGAACGATTATGCGAATTTGAAGTCTTGAATGGACAATTAATCATGCCTCCATGTAATCAATAACAATTATTATCTAGAACCATGTAATTAGATACTCGAACCATTTGATACCTCTGAGTAATAAGAGATTCTGAATTACCCTGGTTGGGAACTAAATGACAATATTTTTATCAGCTTTATATTTTGATCTGATCAATGTATTGTTGAAGATCAACAGATATTGTTTGCTCGCCAATAGTGTTTCACATACTTATGGGTGTATTTTATTTAAGGAATAATTCAGCTAATATCTTCAAAACCGTATGCAAAATTGATTAAATCGATTCTGGCTCTTCAAAAACCTGTTGGAACCTGTTAAAAAGGAGTCGTCTGAAATTTGAAAACCTAGCTACAATAGATTTAATAACTCACCCAAATTTTGAACAAATACGTACTTATATCAACAAACATGAAACAAACTGAACTGACCACTGATTCAATTGTCCAAAACGAAATTATCGACCAAAAATTGTAATAATAGTTATAATAATTGATAAACGAACTTTGAAAAGATTTTTTTTTCTTCGGGCAGTGGACTCCACAGAACACAAATAATGGACTCATAGAGATAGAATTCTGGACCGTGCATAGGCTGTCATAAAATAGAAAGCATAGAATAAAGAAATACAGAGATCACGGTATAGTTACAGATGGCGACACTGGGTTCATTATAGAAAAATATCAAACCTTTTACCTGCCTTCAAATAGGGATGACCGATAATGAGAAATATCGATTTTGTCGTCGACACCCTCACGAATCGATATTGTCGACCCCGATAATATCGATAGATGCAACAGATCGTCACCTACCTCCTCTAAAACATCCTTCAATTTATTTATTACGCAGAAATACATTGAGACAAAATCCAAGCTAACATCCTAATTCTTCTTGCGATTTTTCTCTCGTGGACAAAAATATCGATAGGTACCACCCACCCCTAATCGAAAAACCTTTCCGACTCTCCGTGGAAGTAGAGACCTAGTTTACCTATTTCTTTATTGTTGTACTTTGACGTTTGTGTGAAGAGAGTTGATGAGAAAAAATATAAATTTATGTACTTATATTACACTCCCATCTTAGTGAAAGAAAATAGTTCCTCGTGTTACTGACTTATTTAAAAAAAGAAACGAATAAAATATTCTTCCTTTTTTTAATAACTGGAAAATCAGCTGTCATTTTGTTTTCTCCACATACCACAGTGAAATGTCCCAAAAAACCATCCTTTAAGTATTCTCGAAATGAAATATGTTAACACTTAAAAAGTGATAATCTTCCATTTACGATAATTGAGTTGTGCGTTTTGAAACGTCGAAAAACGTGGTCGAGAACGACAAATCATTGACCCCCGAGTATCTACGTTTCGAGATTCCCGTTCTTGTGATTTTTACAGTTAGAAACTACTGAATTTCTCTCTCTCATTCGTAAATAAATAGAATGTGCGAATACGAGTAGTGACGTAATTTTATTATTAATATTTATCCGTGTCGCCGTCGAAATAATCAACAATGCAAATAAACAAAACGTCGATGTCGTATTGATGAGCGGATTACCGTTCTAGGAAGCTAAATTTTTTTTATAGCCATCGATTAGCGTATATTTGTTTTTGTTGGAAGTTCTCTGAATTTTCCCTAGGAATATAATCCACTTACTATTGCAAACTTATGATGCTATAAGAAGCAACAAACCGAAAGAAATTCTGATTTAGCCATCAGTTTGTTTGTGATACTTTTTTTTCGTTTAAACGTTGCCATTTTTGGGGCAAAACCTTTTTAATTGAAATCATGTTGTATTCATGTATAGCAAAAGGGGTACAATTTGAGCCAATTATGGAAATTGAAAATTTGTCAATGACTTCTTCACTTAATTTTATTGATTCCAATAAAGTGTGAAAACACATCTTACACCTTTGAAATGTTGTGTCACCAGGCCAATATTACGAATTTAAACACTTGGGGGGTATCTTTGAACGCTGGGGGGTGAAAAAAGGAAGTAAAATTCACATAAGAATGCCTTTCGGAAAAAAATCAATTGTGACTAGATATAATAGAGGTGGCGTGATTTTTTTGAGACATCTGATGTGTTCTTACATAATGGTTCATATAGGTAATTCTTAAAGAACCCACAGGTGTGATATGTATCTATAACTACCGATATGACAGAAAAATATGATATTTTTGCCATAATTTATAAAGAATTGTAGTTACCATAATTCATTTTATGGTAAATTCAAAATGGAAAAGTTATATACTGTTAGGTTAAGATGGAAAAAATGAATTTATACGGTTATATTTTCATAGATTTTCGCAATTTCATCTTGAACCATAAATCATTAGAGAAATTATACAGGCTATGAATTTTCCCAACAATTATTACTGGTCTATTGCAACCAGAATTTTTTTATGTGAACAATGGTACTGTGATGGGATCGTCATCAAACAGTAGTTGTCAGTTTTATTGATTCAATTCGCGATTATAAAAAAGGGAATAAATGTTTGGAAAGGATTGAGATAGTCACGGTCAACCTGTACCGCTCCTTCTGTTAATGTGTGCTCTAATAGCACGATCTAAAGAACCATACAAAATTTGAACATGGGTTATTCCAATAAAAAAAGCAATAATCTAAGGCTTGTTCAAATTCCACCTTTTTTCGGGTAACTCATCAATTTCAGAGATACAAAAATTGTTTCAACATTTTTTTCATCTGTATTCAGCAATCATCATCATTTGAATGCAAATAGTAGTCAATGTTAATTGCATATAGAATGAAGTTCTAGCGACACATGTTTTCAAAGTTCTTTTCATACTGAATATGGTCGTGTATATGTTTTTCAATTTTTGAACAATAACATGACTGAGCAATAATTTATTTCAAAGATTTCCTGGAAATCAATGTGTGCTCTAAATGAGCTTTTTCTGTCAGCCCAGCCATGCAGGAAAACAATGCATACTTTGTTATGTGAGACTTTTTGAAGCGATTTTTTGTTAGATTTGTTTTAAACGGTTGGTAGAACAAACACCAATAAATGTTTATGATTAAAAGTCCAAAATAGGCTTTAGTAACAAACGCATGTTCAGGAACTGCAGGAAAGACTTCAAAAACTCAAGAATAGACTGACATATTACATTAACTAGTTTCGCCTACATGATACTTACTGTGGATTTCACAAATCGTAATCACCGGTGATCGGAGATCAACGGCTTGGTTCCCTGATTTTTGAACTGTCAAATGTTTCCATGGATATGAGCTGTCACACAGAATAGATACACAAAAATAATATGTCAATTATGGCCATTTTGGATTCAGTTATTTCCGCAAATATATTTATTACCCAAACAGAAATTCAAAAACATTTTGAAAATTATGAGAAAAGATGTGAATCGACATCTCACGATTGAAAATGATCGCCAAAATCCGATTTACTTGACATTTCGATAAAAATTCACTGTGATATTCAACCGCTTCTGGATCTGTTAATAGCCTTTCATGGTACTATAAGTCCTATGCAAAATTACACAGTAATTGTTGTCATATGTTCTTTTTTCGACCATTTCAAACCACGACGACCGAAATGCTCGAAAAATGAACAGAAGAATCGATGGCCGCGAAAGCCTCAACAAATTCATCGCCATCCAATGGTGATTATGTCAAATATAGTACCTTCACGATTACGTTATTTTGAACAAATAAAACTATAAAATATCTAATAAATCAGTCATAATGTGTGACTAGCGCCATCTGAAGTAGTAAAAAGGAAACTTTTCTCATATCTCAACGAAATCTAATCATTTTAGACATCTGTACTCCTACGCTAAGACATTTTGGTTTTGGCCAACAGCGCAGAGTTGTAGGCAACTCAAATTACACACTATTACAGTGACTATAGTGGGAATATAATCACTGTACACACTATTTGTTTACATCGCCATCTAACAGGGAGAATATCAAATAGAGTACCTACGAATAAGCGGTAGCGTAACTGTTATTGTAGCGACACAGTGGCCTTACTCAAAAGGAGGAAAAGCATTTCCTGTACAAGTAAAATTTTCATCGATTTTTTCGAAGTTTTATTGTATTTTATAATAACCAGACCGTAGACGAATCCATATATGAAGTTTCATAACAAACACTCCATCCGATCTCGAGTTATAAATGGTGCAACCAACATATTTTTTTTATATATGTATACTAGCTGGCCCGGCGAACTTTGTTCCGCCTAAATGATACTTACGGTGGATTTCACAAATCGTAATCACCGGTAATCGGAGATCAACAACAGCTTGGTTCTCTGATTTTTGAACTGTCAAATGTTTCGATGGATATGAGCTGTCACACAGAACAGATACATAAAAATAATATGTCAATTACCAATTATAGCAATTTTGGATTTAGTGATTTCCGCAAATATATTTATTACCCAAACAGAAATTCAAAAACATTTTGAAAATTATGAGAAAAGATGAAGTGGACATATCAAGATTGAAACTGATCGCCAAAATCGTTGACATTTCGATAAAAATTCACTGTGACATTCACGCGCTCCTGGATCTGTTAATAGCCCTTCATGGTACTATAAGTCCTATGCAAATTACACAGTAATTGATGTCATATGTTCTTTTTTCGACCATTTCATACCCGACGACCGAAATTCTCGAAAAAAAAAACAGATGACATAAATCTATGGTCGCGAAAGCCTCAACAAATTCATCGCCATCTAATGGTGCTAATGTCAAATAGTACCTTCACGATAAGATGTCTAGAATAATGGTGTAGGCACCCGTCAATTTTTGAATGGCACGTTCGACCAAATCGAAAATATTAGCAATGTTTCGTGGCGGCGCCGCAATATCATTTCAGTGTATTTTCCGTTGTCAATTTGATTGATGTATCAACAGCTGATTTGTCAAAGTCAATTATGACATGACAGCAGAATGGCATCTTTTTATAATGAAAGTTTTCTACTTTTCCTAAGAACTAATATACATCAGAATGTGAGGAACATTATTGCTTGACAAAATTATCGACCATTAACACGCCACGTTCGCCAGAATAAATTCAAATATTTGAAATATCTGATAAAAATCAGTCATAATTTGTGAATAGCGCCACCTGAAGTGGAAAGAACGAAACATTGCTAATATAATCAATTTGGTCACAACAAAATCTAATCAGTGCCTACACCATGGTATTCTAGACATCCTACTTCACGATTACGTTATTTTGAATAAATAAACTATAAAAATAACTAATGATCAATCATAATGTGTGAATAGCGCCATCTGAAGTGGTTCGAAATCTAATCATTTTAGACATCTGTACTACTGTACTTCTACGCTAAGACTTTTTGTTGTTGGCCAACAGCGCAGTGTTGTAGGCAACTCAAATTACACACTATTACAGTGACTATAGTGGTAATATAGTCACTGTACACACTATTTGTTTACATCGCCATCTAACGGAGAGAATATGAAATCAAGCGAATATGAATAAGCGGTAGCGTAACTGTAACTGTAGCGACACCTAGTGGCCTCGCTCAGAAGGAGGAAAAGCATTTCCTGTATAAGTGAAATTTTCATCGATTTTTTCGAAGTTTTATTGTATTTTATAATAACCAGACCGTAGACGAATCCATATATGAAGTTTCATAACAAACACTCCATCCGATCTCGAGTTATAAATGGTGTAACCAACATCTTTCTTTTATATATATAGATATAGATATATAGATTATAATAGTATATTTTTCAATGAGCGGTAATGTAAGTCATAACACACGCAGATGAATTTTGCAGCCCGAGCCATCAGGCGAGGGGTGTAATTCGTGTGTTATGACCATTACCGCGAATTGAATCTTCGACTTCAAAATTCGAATTAATCTGCACTTTCAGAATTGACGACAGTTGTCAAAAGCGATTTCTGTGGTCGAAATAGAATCGATATCACCTCGATGGCTTCGTCAACAATCAAAATTGTCGCATCTGGGGCTCGGAAAACCCAAGAGTTATTGTTGAAAAGCTTCTCTATCCTCAACATGTGACTGTTTGGTGCGGTTTATTGTCCTGCGGGTCATTGGACTACACCTTTTCGAGAATGAGGCTTGAGCATTCATCTTAAAAAATGGCATTTTCTTTGAATGTCAAAATAACATCTCTAACTAACGTATTAAAAAAATATTCAAAAACCGACGTGTAGCCCGCTATTCCGCCCGCTTTCCCCCGAGCCTCTCGCTGCGGAAAACAGTTTTTCCGCCACTCGTTTGTCGCGCACGTCCTCGCCGACTTATCGCGTCCTTAATCGCGGACAGCTCGCGGTGAATCATCTCTAGAAAGTGCAACAAAATCGCAAACAACAACACCCGAGTAAACAGAATCGTTGTCGATGCCTTCGCCAGAGGAATACGTAACGTCGTGGTGCTGGTGCTCTCCTCAGTCTCCTCAGGTTGTCCTTTGTTCGTTTTTACGTATCGGCGGACGCGTGCGCAGCGACCGCCCGACAACGTGCACAGCAGCATGCAACTTGTTCGGGCGCGGCGTTGCCGCGTCCACGGCTCGGTCGGTGGACGGAGGGACAGTACTCTGAAATTTGCGATACGGGTCGGATTGATGATTAAAACAAGAGGAATGAACTACACGTCACGATTTTCTATCAGTAGAGAAGGTTCAGATAGGAGTTTTTAAGTGGACAATGTTGTCTATACTAATATTATAAAGAGGAGAGATTTGTATTTTTGTTTATTTGATACGAATAGGCTCAAAAACTACTGGACCGATTCCAGAAATTCTTTCACCCTTAGAAAGCTACAATATCCCTGAGTGACACATGCTATACTTTTCACCCGAAAAAATTAAAGATACTTACTTTAACTTCAATAATTACAAAAAAATCAGCCATAATCAGCTATTTTCACGTGCGCTGCAAAAACCGTAAGACTTACGTAGATACAATGTATGACGGAAATGTACCTCTTCAATAGTTCTACAAAAAAGTCCGCGATAGCATATATCTATCTCTCGAGATTGACTTGCTATTACCTGTTTATGGTAATCAGATGTTTTCCAAAATTATGCACTATTTGGGAGTGTGTTTTTATGAATTGGGTATTGATCCTCATCCAACCTAATACGTTATTTATCCCCAGTATTTAATTTAGAACGAAATTGCCATTCACATCATACAATTACAACGAGTACATCAAAAGATATGGCAGGTTGAAGTGTTGAAGATGAAACCGCCGCGTGAAACAAATTTCTACCCGGGCGAAGCTGGGATGGCATGCTTGTATGAAATAAAGCTCAATTGACAAACGCTGAAAATTTCCACTTAGCTAGATTGGTTAAAAATACCCATAAAGATGTGTTATTTTGACATTCGAAGAAAAATGAAATTTTTTAGATAAATTATAGGATATTTATTTCATCATAAAGAGGAAGGTATGCCGTTAATAATGAAAAATAACATAAGCCTAATGACCACCACGACCACTACTACAGAACCATTATCCTTTTCATGAAACTTTCCATAACCAAATCGCAAAGTGGCTGCCCTTTGTCCTCGATAGCTTCACGAATTCCATCTTCGAGGTCTTGAATCGACGCTGTGCTCTTGGCGTAGACCTTCTCTTTCCCATGGCCCTAAAAGAAGAAGTCGCAAGGTGTTAAATCACAAGATCTCGGTGGTCAATCACCTCTTCGACAGATAACACGGTCCGGAAACTTTTCCCGTAGAAGATCAATGGTTTCGTTGCTTGTGTGGCACGTAGCACCGTCGTGTTAAATGTAAACGTTGTCCAGATCAACACCATCCAATTCCGGCCATAAGAAATCATCTTTCGATAGCGCAATCCATTCACCGTAACTGTTGCTCCGGTCTCATTCTCGAAAAAGTAAGGTCCAATGACCCCGCTGGGCCATAAATCGCACCAAACAGTCACACGTTGAGGACAGAGAGATTTTCAATAATAACTCTTGGGTTTTCCGAGCCCCAGGTGCGATAATTTTACTTGTTGACGAAGCCACCTAGGTGGAAATGGGCCTCATCACTCAAGATGATTTTTCGATGGAATTCCAGATCGTTTTTATGCATTTCAAGGACCCAATAAGCAAAGACACAACGTTGTTGATGATCGGCTGGCTTGAGTTCTTGTGTTAACTAGACTCAATAAGCCTTAAGATCCAAATCTTTATGCAAAATACGGTGTAAAGACGTTTGTGGAATGCCTAATTCCAAAGAACGATGAGAAATGGACAAACCTGGATTTTCTTCAACACTCTCGGCTATAGCGGCAATATTCTCGGCTGCTCTTGAGCGACGTGCACGGGTTTTATTCTTCACATCACAAACTTGTCCCAACAGCTAAAATTTCTCCAACAATTTCTGTATTGCGGTTCGACAAGGTGCTTCACGACGACCCAGAAATTTTCCAGTTTTACGAACCGCCTCTGCCAAATTTTCACCATTTTTATAGTGAATTTTAATAATTCAAATGCGTTGTTGAAGCGTGTATCGTTCCATTTTCATTAATGGCGTAGTTTCTACTTGTCGAATGTCAAAAAATGGCAGCTTCAAAGGTGACATCTACCGAAATATGTATGCTATTCAAAATAACATTATTGGAAAAGAAAATAGAGGATAACGTCCCTAGTACACCACTGGTGGCACCACCACAGCAGGATAATGACAAACCGGTTTCTGGCTTGTTAGCCTTCATCAGTGCCACATAATCCTGGAACACTGTACAGTGCATCCCAAATTCGCTGTCCCCTAAGGGTATTTCTGAAACCGTTGGAGATATAAAAATTTAAGTATGAAATATGTATGGCCTAGTTTTTCATGACTAACTCGAAGATGCTATCAGTTCTTAGGTATATAAAAAACTTTGGAAGTTACAGAGTGATTTTGAAATTATGGCGTTTTGGGGCATACTGTGTATCTCGATAACCTCTCATGATATTTTCAAGATGAAAACGCCATAATTTCAAAATCACTCTGTAACTTCCAAAGTTTTCTATACAGGGTCTTTCACGAGGAACCTCACCCATATTTATACGGGAAACTACTGAACGTATTTTCATGAAATTCAGCACTTATAAGTATTTCACGATGCTGATGAAATCTAAAATATTTTCAAGGCATGAGCACCTCCGGTTTTTCCGGAAATGACGTCAACTTCCGTTTTTCAAATTAGAACACCATTTTTTTATTGCAGAAATAGATTCCTTAGAAAATTTCAAGTTATTTTGATGTAACATTTTTCAGTTTTGGTTGGAAAATTCTCTCTGAGCGGGAAAATTCGAAAAAAAAATCGAAAATAGAGCTCCGTTGAAACAAGAATAACTTCGAGGTTTTTGGATGGAAAATTTTCATTTTTGGGATTTTTCAAGATGTAAGATTGATGTATCCACTTTAAAAATCTAAATCGCGATTCATGATACAGGGGGTGAAAAAATCGCTTTCAATGTTAGGGATGACAAAATCGTGAAAAATCAATTTTTTCAAATTAGAACCCCATTTTTTTATGGCAGATATTGAATCTACGTTAAAAAATAATGTGAGTGTATGCATCACACCCTTGCCCTAAAGTGGATATTTTCTGAGTTATTCACAAAAAACTGTTTTTCATCTTGAATTTTCAGCTATTTCTTTTCCCTTCACGCCAAAAAGATGAAATTTTCAGGAACTGTTACTTAAACCATATTTTAGATTGTACTACCTTAATATGCAAGAGAAAAAAGTTACAGGTTGTTCCTAAATAGATGGCGAATTTGGATTCGAATTTGTATCTGAAACCTCTTTATTTCAACTAATCGGCCATCGGTTTTCTCTATAAATAAATAATTCCTTATGAACCATATGCAAAAACTTACCATGTTTTACATTCTTTTTTTTTTAATGATAGATATCATTTATTACATCTGCCAAATTCCTCTTTATTCAGTAGCATGTAATTAATGATATCTATCATTAAAAAAAAAGAATGTAAAACATGGTAAGTTTTTGCATATGGTTCATAAGGAATTATTTATTTATCACTGGAGAGAAAACCGATGGCCGATTTGTTGAAATAAAGAGGTTTCCGATACAAATTCGAATCCAAATTCGCCATCTCTTTAGGAACAACCTGTAACTTTTTTCTCTTGCATATTAGGGTAGTAAAATCTAAAACATGGTTTGAGTAACAGTTCCTGAAAATTTCATCTTTTTGGCGTGAAGGGAAATGAAATAGCTGAAAATTCAAGACGAAAAACAGTTTTTTGTGAATAACTCAGAAAATATCCACTTTAGGGCAAGGGTGTGATGCATACACTCACATTATTTTTTAACGTAGATTCAATATCTGCCATGAAAAAATAGGGTTCTAATTTGAAAAAATTGATTTTTCACGATTTTGTCATCCCTAACTTTGAAAGCGATTTTTTCACCCCCTGTATCATGAATCGCGATTTCGATTTTTAAAGTGCATACATCAATCTTACATCTTGAAAAATCCCAAAAATGAAAATTTTCCATCCAAAAACCTCGAAGTTATTCTTGTTTCAGCGGAGCTCTATTTTCGATTTTTTTTTCGAATTTTCCCGCTCAGAGAGAATTTTCCAACCAAAACTGAAAAATGTTACATCAAAATAACTTGAAATTTTCTAAGGAATCTATTTCTGCAATAAAAAAATGGTGTTCTAATTTGAAAAACGGAAGTTGACGTCATTTCCGGAAAAACCGGAGGTGCTCATGCCTTGAAAATATTTTAGATTTCATCAGCATCGTGAAATACTTATAAGTCCTGAATTTCATGAAAATACGTTCAGTAGTTTCCCGTATAAATATGGGTGAGGTTCCTCGTGAAAGACCCTGTATATCAAAGAACTGAGAGCATCTTTGAATTAGTCATGAAAAACTAGACCATAAATTTCTGACCTGAAATTTCATATGTGCAGCGGTTGCAGGGGACAGCCAATTTGGGATGCACTGTACATTAAACTGTACTCAAGTGTTCCTACTAGGGAGTTATATAAGATCTGCCGTTTCAGTTGGTTGCTACCGCGGTAAGGGTTATGTGGCACTGATGAAGGCCGAAACCGGTTTGTCATTATCCTGCTGTGGTGATGCCATCAGTGGTGTACTTCGGAAATTAGATCTCTGCTAGTCCATTTCCCTCATTTACGGCTGTTCCGATATTGCACCTTCAATTAAGTCCATAATTTGCAACGCTCGTACTGACCATTATTCTTCCTCTTGCAGATTAATCGCACCGGAAAATGAGCCTCGACACCCTCTTAGAAGCCGCCATATTCTTGGAGCGGCAAGAAGAGGAGGAGGAGAAACAGAAACGCCAAGCGGCTCTCGGCGCCGCCCTCTCGACCACCGCCTCCATCGTCGCCGGCCCCAACAACGGCGTCGTCACCCATTCCCTGCTCCACACCCCCATCACCAACATCACATCGCTGAACCAACAGACCCTGGTGATAGCAACCTCCCACCTACCTGGGGCTGCCGGCCAGAGCGTGATCCACACCCCGGTGACGTCGTCGATGTCGGAGTCTTCGACGAGCAAGGACAAGACGGCCGATGCGCAGGGTCGCACCAGGTTCATACACAACAGCTTCGACATCATCAACCCCCTGTATATAGACGAGAAGAGCAATGTGGCCAAGCGGAAACCGCCACCGTTGGTCTTCAGGGCTGGCACTAGGGAGGTTCACAACAAGCTTGAGAAACATCGAAGGGCGCATCTCAAGGAGTGTTTTGACATCCTCAAGAAACAGCTGCCTTCCTCCGCTGACGAGAAGAAGACCTCAAATTTGAACATCCTTCATACCGCTATAAGGTAATGCTTTCGAAACTTCTACAGAATCCTAAAATCAAGAACCAGCTCATATAATGTCGTTTAATTCTTGCTTCCATTTGCTTTTTTATCCTATTCAAGAAAACTCAACAACAATTTCAGATTATTGCCTTTATAAATAAACTGCTCCACATGAGTTAGAGATATTGACATAAAATATATGTAGTTAGAATAAGATTTTTGTGATGAAAATTCTTATTAATATGATTTCAAGTTGCAAATTAATTTAAGCCTGTAGTTCTGCAGCGGTTAAGAAAAATCGAGTAAAATAACGAAATTTTATTCCCAGAGAATTCAAGCATTTTAAGACTATCAATACAATATATGGCCCCCCCAGGCATCAATAACAGCTTGACATCTTCTTTGCATACTACATACGAAGTTGTTGAACATTTCTTGAGGAATTTGGTTCCATAAACGGGGCAGAAGCTCTCTCAGATCATTTAAGGATTCTGGGGTAGGTTGATGATTATCTAATCTTCTTTGGAGCATATCCCATGCATGTTCTATACAATTCAAATCTGGTGAGTGCGGAGGTATTGGTAAATGTGGAATACCAAGCTCCTCGCGCGCATTCTCAACTATGGCTGCACGGTGCGGTCTAGCCTTATCGTCTAGAAATTGAAAAGTTTCACCAATAGCAGCGTGAAAATTTGGCACAACATTGTCAATGACATGCTCCATTTAGTGTAAGGCGGTCATATTCCCAGGACAAATGTGTAGATCTGTGCGCCCGTTGAAACATATCCCGGCCCATGCCATAACACTACCCCCTAGGAATGGATGGACTCCTTGGACAGCGACGATTACGGGGTATGCGTGGATTTGTCCATACCCTTATTCTTCGAGAATCTGAAAATCGTCCATATCTGGATTCATCAGTGAAAAGGACACTACGCCATTGATCGTTCCAATTGATATGTTGCCTTGCCCATTCCAGTCTTTGACGCTTATGGTCACGTGTTAATGGAACTCCCCTTAATGGACGTCTAGAACCTAGATTGACCTCTCTCAAACGTCTTCTGATGGTTTCGATGGAAACTTAGACCCCATCTGCATTTTGAAGAGTATTCCGTTGCATTCTACACGTAGATCTAGGGTTTCTTCTCGCCGAAACGGTGATGCAACGATCCTGAGCAGGTGTTGTTTTTCGTCGCCCACCAAGCCTTGATCTTTCCAACACGGAACCTGTCTCCCTGAACCTATTCCAAAGTCGAGATATCACACTTTGGCTGACTTGGAGCCTTTCCGCTACAACAACCTGAGTTAGGCCACCCTGTAGCATTCCGTTAGCCCTATTATCCTCAGCGTTTGTTAATTTACGTCTTGGCATTTTCAGAAAACTCGTTTCAAATCGAAGCCGTTGATAAACTGACTTCATTTCGAAATAAGGACATTCATGAAGCATATGCAAAGAACCAAACTTCAGAAAAAAGGCGACCAGATTGACGAAATGTCTACTTCTGATTTTTTTTGGATCGATTCAATTTGTTATTGAGTTTTAAATGATTTTACAGCGATTTTCTCGAAGATTACATAATTTTAGAAACTATTGAATACGATATCCCTAACTCTTGTGGAGCAGTATATTTGACGTGCCGTTGGGTTGCTTGGTATAATGTAAGACCTAACCTAGAATATCTCCACAGATACATCCGCATGCTGAGAGTGAGAGAGCGGGACCTAGAGCAAGAGATGGAGAGATTGGCCAGGGACAAAATCTCATGGCAGAACAGATTAGCGCTACTCAAAAAGGACCTGTCTTCTCGCTACGAGAACATAGACTTCAGCAGATACCTAACCGAAGTTATACCAGTTTGTCGAGAAGACATCCGAAGGGATTCCGACCACGAGGTTAACGTTGTTGAAATGAGGGACGAAGACTCCAGGACTGATTCCATGGAAGAACAATCTCAATCGTTAGCGAACACCAACGGCGTGAGGAAACTGTCAATAATCCCCAGCAAATGCCAGGTAAGGAAATTTCAGCAAAAATATGCAATATTTGACAGAAAATCAAATACCAATGTGATTACTCAAAAGCGACTTATGTATCTACCCTAATGATGGCCATGTAAGGCTGAAACCAGTAACCACTAGTCATCAACAAGAACGGAGCCTTTATAGGTCCAGGTCTATTCAATGCGAAGTATTGATCACGTTGGTATAATTTCAACTGGGGATCAAAATACAGTAAAGGGGATTCTTTTTCAGAATTACGTCATTCTGTATTATAAATAATGAACCAGCGTGGTGCAGTTGGCAAGATATGGGGATTACGTATCAACCATCTTGAACCACCGTTAGGCTGTGGGTTCGAATCCCACCTTGCCATGGATGTTTAGTGATGTTGGGACTTAAATCTATACTAACACTATTTAATGGCAATAGTTTCATAAAACAATGCCAATAACTCATGGGGTGAGAGTCGGAATCTACAACTGTGTCATATAGAGGAAGATTTTTGTTCATTTTAACAGGTTCAATATGTGAAGACGATGAATAAGACACAGTGAATACAATGACCAACAACAAGGACCCCGCACTTTTTCTATGGCAAATGGCGTTCCGTCAAATGTTCTAAAATTTTGGTATAATGTAGTACTCGACCTACTGATCAAAAGTGTCCATGGCCCCAACTCAAACCTATGACTACTTTTTGGGATACAGGGCGTTGAAGTTGAGAATTACCCACTTTTACTACGCCCGTATCTCGGAATAGAATCGAATGAACTTCAATTTTTCTCAATAAACATTTCATGACATCCCCAGGGAGCAACCATGTAGAGGAATATGACCGAAAATCGTTACGAATACAGGGTTATCCATAATTGAATGCATGCCCGATTTTGAAAGTATAAAATATGTCAGTTTCAGAGCGAGAACGTTCACAAAATGAACTATTACACTAGATATGTTGTTGTTACATCGAAAAACTCTGTAATACCCAGAATTTATACTGGGTGATCCATTATTATAGAAACTATTCTCAAGGAAGGTTAAGTGGACACCCTTTATTTGTGGGTTGATTCAAGGTGTTTGTTTAATTTTTTTAGAACATATCATCATGGACTTCAAAGAATACAGTGTGATTCAGCCATGAAATGAACTTTGAACCTCACGAAAATACCCAAAAACCACCTCTTTTTTTCATCACCCTCTATTTCAAGATTAACTCCGATGAGGTGGGAGTTTTCTTTCAACATTGTACTTGATACAAAAACATCAATACGGCTGAGAGTTTTTATCCACTTCCTATGAACAGATTTTTTTTATGCTGGAATAAGAATAGAATAACATAAATAAATAATTTTCATATCACATAAAAAAAATCTGTTCATAGGAAGTAGATAAAAACTCTCAGCCGTATTGATGTTTTTATATCAAGTAGATTGGTGAAAAAAAACACCCACCTCATCGGAGTTAATCTTGAAATAGAGGGTGATGAAAAAAAAGATGGTTTTTGGGTATTTTCGAGAGGTTCAAAGTTCATTTCATGACTGAATCACCCTGTATTCTTTGAAGTCCATGATGATATGTTCAAAAAAAATAAAACAAACACCTTATATATTTTATACTTTCAAAATCGGGGATGCATTCAATTATGGATAACACTGTATTCGTAACGATTTTCGGTCATATTCCTCTATATGGTTGCTCCCTGGGGATGTCATGAAATGTTTCTTGAGAAAAATTGAAGTTCATTCGATTCTATTCCGGGATACGGGCGTAGTAAAAGTGGGTAATTCTCAACTTCAACTTCCCAAAAAGTAGTCATAGGTTTGAGTTGGGGCCATGGACACTTTTGATCAGTAGGTCGAGTACTACATTATACCAAAATTTTAGAACATTTGACGGAACGCCATTTGCCATAGAAAAAGTGCGGGGTCCTTTGGTGTTTGAAGTCTTTTTGCCATGGTGCAATTCCAATGTTTCAATATTTGTCGATTGCGTCTGTCTTAGTTTATGTTTGTTGACCGTTAGACTTTTACCAGATCTGTATATCCCATTTGACCCAAGTTTTTCGCTTTCTAGGTGCAACAGCCTGTACAGACCGCCCTGTCTGTCCTACCCGTCTCTTACCCACTTAACCAGGGACTTGTACTTCAGAAACTAGCAATAGTACCCAAAGGCATCACAGATCTTACGCCGCTGGTGCCGACTTTCATAACCCAACAGCAACTCAACGGTAAAGTTGTGCCCCTTGTGAATGCTCAGTACGTAGTCGGCAAATGCCCTTTGGTGGTTGTGAGCACCGCTAACCCAAGATCTAGTTAGAACATGACAGTGTCTGAAGAATGGCCGAGATCCCTGGTCATACCCGGATTCTAACCTAAAGAAACAACTTCGCACAGTGTTAAATCTTTTCAGCAGGCTTCTTTTCTAGTTTGTTCAAGACTATATGCTACCTCATTGAAACTGTACTTTTGAACGAACTGAAAAATTACCATTGTGCGACCGATAACAACTCCATTCCAATATGGTACTATATGTATATAATTTTGACAGATGTCGCACAGTTCGTATTGTTCCAAATTGAAATCGAATCTTAATGTTCATCAAATTTTATATTCTAATTTTTGTTACAATCAATAACTGTTTTTTATTATCATCTGTTCTTATTTGTTTTTCTCTTTTACTGATTTCACAAGACTTCATTTTCTCATTCAAGCTTTTTTCACTCAAAATTATTGCTTTTAAGACTTGGAATATTCAGAATACTTCACAACGATCAACAAGCTGATTTAAGTGTTATTCTGTTGACTTTGAAATTATTGTTTTTTATTCAAAATTGTACAACGCTTGACTGGGAGATTGAGTTTTGTGAAATGAGCGTATTTCTTCTAAATTTACAACACACAAATCGAAAGCCGATGACAGTTTCACATCTACTTTTGGCTGTGAGAACTCAAAAATTTAGTTGGGATAAATTTGTTATGTACCCTTTTTGGTCAAATTTTGTATTTTGAACAGGTTTGATTAAGTTATGTTTGACACGTCTCTATTATTTCTATACTTCAGAGTTTAAAAAAAACGTTAATAAGTTAACATTCTAGTCTTCAATTATCAATTATGAGATTTATAGGTTTGATCAATGGCGTTCAAAATATAAAATGGCACATTAATCTTGTAAGTGACAGGTTCATTGGATTTTGGAAGATTAAACAAGAAATTTTATGTCAATGTCATCTGATACTTGCGGCCCACTGCACCAAACTATTTTGCAACTTTTCAGAGGACCTATGTCGCATGAAAACTCTGGAAAGGTGATTAGTCAAAAATGCAAAGTGCCGAAAGACTGCGAGACAGAATTTCTTTTCACTTTGCAAGTTTGGCAAAATAGTTTGGTGCAGTAGAACCTTTGTGTCATTATGATGACGTTTGATCCAGATCCAGATGAATGCCTGATCAAACCCACTATATGGCTAGGCACTCTTGATTTTGGAAGATAAAAAATTGAAATGTGTCGTCTAACTCCGAAAAGATTCTAAGGGTTAGAGTAGGAGTCTAGCTTCGCAGTTTCAAAAAAAGATAGTAAATCCATTATCAAAATGCCTGGTCCAAGTTGGATGTTTCGTTTTTGCCAAAATTTCCAATTTGAAAAAAAAATATAGCTGTACTAAATTATTTTTTTTAGAATTAAGTCTATTTTAATCAAAATATTATTTATTACATCTTTTTTTAACCTTATTTGCAATAAATTAATTTTAAATCCATTTAAAAATGGGAAAAATCTAGAATAATGAAACTGTGCAAAGTTCTTTCATATACATATTATTAAAAAAACATTTTGTCATACATATTGAAAATTCTTTATTAATGTCCTCGTTTTCAAATAATTCCACTAAGAATTAGGTCTAAAATCACATGAATTGTTTGCATGAATATGATAAAAGGTCAGTCGAACTTAATTTCCGAGATTTTTATTGAAATTACAACTGTTGATCGGAGTAATTGTGATAATGTGGTAACATTTTGCCAGTAAAGAAAATCAGTCCTGTCTGGACTGACTTTATGTTACTTTGAATCCAAATTTAATGCAAGGTATGGAAACTGTCCTTCCAAGATCTCCAAAATGTATTATTTCCTTAGTTTTTAGTCTTAATTTAACTGAAGTTTATATTGTAAATATTCAAAGTTTTAAGGAGCGAGAGGAGGTGTATGAACTTTTACAATGAAGGATTGGAAAATTTACTAAGAACATTATTTTAACGTACATTTTAGCAATACAATTCTGTTATTAGTGAACCATTTTTTGTATATAGTTAGAATTCTGTATATATTGATAGGAGAAGAGTAATTTTGCCAATCATCTGTAAATACTTGACTGAATATTTCAGTATGATAAAAAAAAGATAATAAAACATAAAAATTGAACCGGACTTTGATTTTTCCTGTGAAATTTTCATCTCTGCTTGCTTGTTACGAGCAAGAGCGGTATCATTTTGCCCAAATGCAAAACTAAAAGTAAATTGGGGAAATTTGCGTTGAAAACCTAGAATCTGGGTTCATTTGAAGTCCAAATGCCTCAGTTAAGTTCCTGAACTGGCAAAATCGGTTTAATGGTTATAGAAGTTATTAATTTTCGAAATTCGCTTTATCAGTTTGTCACCCCTACTCTAGGGCACCCTGTATTTCGAGATAAATGATCTAAATCCGAAAAAAGTTGAAAAATTCGCTTATACTTGAAGCAGGTTTCCAATTTCCACAAAATTAGTTTTTGTCTTAGTTTTGGGATATTGTGACTCAGCACATACTTTTCGGCTTGAAATCCTTTATCATGACGAGACAGTAAACCGTAATTAGTGTTTGAACAACACAAACATTCAATTGGACAAATCAAAACATTCAAAATATAAAAAAATCGTCGAAATCAGACTTGTTTGATGATTTTCACCGAGAAATCGTAGAATATGACAAGAAAGTCATACATTCAGGAGGATGACCTATCGAAGGAGGGAGATTGAAGGATCGAACACGACAGTAGGTCAGGATTCTCGAAATAAACTTTTCGTCACAAACTTCATGTCTATCTATAATAACTTAATAATAAAATGATATAATTTCACACAGATTCGAGCAAAACCTATAAATAAAATCTTATTTTTATCTCGCATCAATCATCAATTCAAAATCATTCAAGCAGCATTTCCTCAATCGTTTTATCATCTCTCAAAGGACTATGACTTAGATGGGAAGACTCACATTCTAAAAACTGCCGTAACTCAAGTTCCAAGTCCGGAACGTCGTTTGGAACCTCCACGTCTGTCACAGCCACCCCTAGAGCCTTCCTCACTCCCACCACAGGCACTATATCACCAGGATTAACCTACAAAAACAATAAACAGAATATTATCTTACCGTTAACAGACTCTTGAGGTACACCATGGACCTACCTTTTTAGCAATGTCTGTCAAATTATTGGTGATCGTTTCCGCTATCCTAACCTCTTCTTCGCTTGGAGGAGGACACTGGTTCAAATGAGGTGGCAAAGGGGCCGAAAGTCTCTGGTGCTGAGCGTTCTGCAATTTTTCCAACAGCTCGCACATGGAATTCAAGCGCTGCTGAAGTTCGTAGCGTTCTTCCGCCACTTTGACTTCTTCTTCCATGCTGTCAAGGAAAGTCATGTCTATTCCAAGATCTGAAAATAACAAATATGGTAATTGTGGATAATATTGATGAGTTTTTTGTCTTACTTTGTAAACTCTTCAATTCATCAACATCAACCTTTACGGAATCTATTGGTTTGACTTCGAGAACTGTTTTAACAGCTTCTTCTTCTTCTCTAAGCTTCTTGTTGACCTCCAGAACTTTCTTGGTTTTACTGTGGTCACCACCTGAAAGAAGATTATGGTACATCCTCTGAAACAATCAGACAACGGTAAGGTGTTTACCTGTGAGTAAATCCAGAAGACTATCAACTAGTCTAGTACCATAATCCGAATCCTTAACAAAATCCATTATACTTTCAGCATATTGTTGAGAAGTGTCCGATCCGTAAGTCTGAAATACCAGTTCGCTTTCTTCCTTCGTCAAATTTGAGAAAGCTGAATCGTAACTGGGGGCATAAGACCCAAAAGCACCATAATATAAAGGCTTGACAGTTTTCACATAATTTCTCCTGGAAATAAAACACAAAATAGAAATTCAGAAAATCTACTATTAAAACAGGACAAACCTATCTTCTCTGAATCCAGCCAGTTGTCCTGTTCCTTCAGTCAGCTTTCCAGTTAATTGCCCCAACAGCACCGGTCTCTTTTTGGTACCAGGAATCACTCCATCCCCACCAACGAGAATGTTTAAATTTGTCGTCCCATCCCTGCGTTGTTTGAGAAAACCCATCGGAACTCCTCCTTTTTTAAGCACTGAAAAGTCAAATTAAAACATCCTAATATTTTTCTGCACAAATTTTCATCAACATCATATTTGTTTTTGGAGATATTTACCCAATTTCCTTCTAGCTTCCCTGGCAGCATTCTGAGACCTAACAAGAATTTCCTCCGGCGTTAACTCATCGGGAATAGCCTCAAATTTAGTGTTAGGCATTTTACGTTTACTCTCAAGCACATAATCGTCATCATTGTCATCTCTGTGCTTATTGAGCCTGAGTTCTGGAGTGATTTCAAACCCAACATGATCGCTGGTCAACTCGGGTATAAGATTGAAGAGCCAACCCAATTTTTCAGGTTGCAACAGTTTCATACCGGATTGGAGTAGTTTCTTGCTTGTTTTATAATAGATGGTGTCAACGTGGTTATACTTCATTGCATTTTCGCACATGAGTTTGAAATCCTCCACGAAATCCTATATTAAAATAAGTGAATAATCAATAAAATAAAGCATTCATTTTTTGATGTTGTTCCTTACTTGGAAGACATTATACAAATTATCTTCAATTTTTTGATGTATCGTACTGAAATCCATAGGTTGGGTAATGATACTAGAATATCCAGGAGCGATATTCTCAGTAACAGGCCAAGCGAAAAACTGCTGTGGATCTTTTTTCTCAAGTAAGCCCAATAAGTGATCCAACATCTTCTGAAGGGGAGTTTTCTCTTGAATTTTCTTCAACACGCAAGTTCTGGGTTCCCGATGTTGTGACGGACTTCCTAATACTGGATACGGAGATAGTATAACTTCTAAAAATGGTATAGAATCAGTATTTGTATTCAATTTGATTTGTTTTTGCCCACCAGTATTATCTGTTTCGCTTTCTTCCCGTTTCCTCTTCTTATGCTTATGTTTCTTCTCCCGATCCTTACTCTTATCCTTCTTCTTCTTTTTTTTCTTGCTTTTTTTGTGGTGACTTTTGGAAATAGCGCAGTAAGAATCGTTCGGATCTACACTTTCCAACTCAGGCATCGGATAACCGCTCATATTCGCGAATTCGGGATTATGCTCAGGAGTCCCCTGACTCCCAACCTTCAGTATCAATTTTAGTCCAGAAGGTTTATCCCCGGTACTCTCATGCCGTTCCCGTTTCTCGAGACGGTGTTTTTTGTGCTTCTTGGGCACAAGGTTCACCGACATTTCGGAAAAAGAAAATGCAAAACACTTCGTAACGAAAACAAGCCGATGCGAATTAATTTGTTTGTTAGGTTATGTTTATAGCGCGCATAGAGTGTTTTCTTCTGCTTTCAGTGTTCGCTACTCGTAAATATTTCCTGAAAAGCAAAAAATTGTGTGAATAGGGGGAATAATTTATGGAAAATAAGAGGATATCAATATTTTAGGATATTTTTCAGCATAAAAAGTACATTCCTGCCAAAAACGTACATTTTATATGCTAAAAAATATCACTCAACCAAGAAAAAAAATATACACATTTTTTAACTTAAATACTTTATTTGATAATGATCACAAAAATAATTATTCTTAATTAATTTAAATATTAACTAAATAAGGAAAATCACATTCAACTATGTTTTAAACTTATTTGCCTAATCAATTCGTTATGGATTTTGCTATGTGCAACTGTTCAAATTATTTAAATAAATTTGTTTGAGATCCGTTTTTGGATAATTCTCAAAGAGAGCTGCTCTATTTTGTCCTTCGCCTTTCTTCACCCAGTGACCATAGACTCTAAAGGCGCATCCATCGACAACCTACAATGATATCATACAGAGAACCATATACAGTGTGTTCCACTAATGTAAATTGTCATTTGCAACATTTTATACAATTGTTTGGACGCTATTTTCTCGATTAGTTGATGATAAGTTTTTGATTCATTAAAATGTTTTCAGAAACAAGAAAGTTGTAGCAGATCAAAATCGTATCAAAGTTAAGACCTGTTCATTTCATTAAGTCTTCAGCACTCAATACAATCCTTTAATTTATGAATGACCTAATAGCGTACCTTTCTCAAAAGTCTCATTGTATATGGGTCAATCTTAGCAGTCTCTACGCTAAGGGGTTCCGGAGTATATTTAAGCCTTTGTATTCGTACAACGGCTTGTACAACTCGTATGGCCCACTTAAACTTCTGCCTGGGATCAAATACTCTGTGGTGAATTTTCTAAAAATCGACACACGTTAAAATAAAACAGAAAGTTCGAAGCTCAAATTGATCTAAACTATGTTGAACTATTTTTTAGGGCATTGGACTTAATTTAGCCAATAACGTCATATAATCATGCTCAAATATGAAAATTAGCGAATTAGAATGTGAAAAAATTGTAATCTTAGAAGAACCTGATAAAATACTACAACTACTCTGGCAATATCACTCTATATGGACTTACCGAAAGCCAAATTCTGTTTAAATTACTGCCCAATACCCTAGTTGAATAATTTTTGTTAGTATGTTCATGTTGAAATAAAAAATAGTAAAAATAAAAATAGACCTAATTCAACTACTCAATAAAACCTAGAGAACATTTTGAATAGTCTCATGTTAGTAGATAACGGCACAACAAACAAATTTACCGCAGCTATTTCTGAAATCAAACTGTATCTTCTACTGTCTCTACGAAGCGACAATTTCAATGTAGTTATGTCTTGATCAAACAATTGCTGCAAAACATCAGAAACAGAAGTAATAATGAAACTTTGAGTGAAAATAATTACGAATACTTGAAATGTTCATAAACCAATGAAAAAGCAATAAAATAAACTCAAGTTTATTTACCATTGAATGGAAGAAAGGATGCTTTAGAGCATCATCGACTGATAACCTTTTTTTGGGGTCCACTACTAGTAATTTACAAATTAAATCTTTGGGAGCATCTGTGAAAGAATCAAACACATTTAACGAATTGTTAATACATATTATAAATTTTGATAACTTTAATTGTTGAAGAAATAATTCCTCACCTGATATGTCATTCCACTCAGGTGAAGAAAATGAAAATTTTCCTTCCATTATGTTCCTCAACATCACCATTTGCTTTCTGTGCCAAAAAGGGGGGCATCCAACTAATCTACATAGGAAATTGATGAAAACATTTAATTATCATGAGGAACATTTTTTTCATTATTATGCCATATTCAACAGGTAATGATTCTGAATCTTTTTTTTTTCGTTTTAATCTGAATGCAATAACTGTGCCATCGTTGATTATCAGTTGCAATCTTGAACAGGATATGATTATTCCAAGATTAATGGATTTTTAATCTTTTCCTTTCTAAAGTACTCAAAATACCAAAGTACCTATTTATCATTTACACACAATGTTTAATTGCATTTTAGGTATCAGCTGAAAGTGTTATATCCTAAATTGTTTCTGATTTCATCGTCAGAAATAGAGCACAATATTCTGTTACATTTTTCATGTTTTCCACAGACTAATCGCAGATAATAAAATAGCGAAAAATACCTCGTATTAGTAAAATGTGAGCAAAATAACAAGATATACTTACAATGTGAACATAATGACACCACATGCCCATCTACAAAAATTAGAAAGTATTAAATCATCTAACACTTTTTAAACACTACCTACGCATCTACTTCGTATGAGTATCCGGGGGAATCTTCGATCATGTTACATTTCAAAGTCTCTGGGGCCAAATATCCTGGTGTTCCACATAAATCTGTAAACTGAGAACTTCAAGAGCCAGAAACTCATACGCTGAATGTTTCACTAAGAATTACAGGAATCTATTCTTAGCTGATTATGAAAAAATAAAGCATTTGAATCTTATAAAGGGAAATTTCTAACCTTGAAGCTCCTCTCCAGCTATCACTTGTTTAGCAAACCCAAAATCAGTAATTTTAATGTTCAAATTATCATCTAAGAGTATATTTTCTGGTTTCAGGTCCCTATGTACCACATTTTTCGAATGTATATGGCTCACCCCCTCAAAAATTTGCTTCATTATGTACCTAGTTTTTTTCTCGGAAAGTGCAACTACAGATGTCAAATAATCGAATAATTCCCCATTTTTACATAGCTCAAATACTAAGAATATGAAAGTGGGAGATTCAAAGACATCTTGGAGTTCAACTAAAAGTATTTGTTTAGTACTTGCATGAAAAGTTCAGTTCAAAAATGTTACTTATATAGGGATGCCCTGCAACTAATCGTAATATTGCTATTTCTTGTCTAGTTGCATCTAAGGACATTCCGTCTGTGTTATCAGTGCTTAAATCGATAATTTTGGCAGCATATTCTTTACCAGTTTCTTTGTCAATGCATCTTCGAACAGTTGAACTAATACCTCTGAAATCAAAACCATTAATAAAAATTTTCCTCACGCTTGTCAACAAACCAAATACCTTCCTAGTATTTCCTTCGGTTCATACTTTGCATAAAATTCTTTGGCTGCATGTTTATCCGGTAATTTATCATCTTCCTCATCTTTTGCCATTGCGTAATGATTTGTTTTCAACAATTCGGGAGCAATCTTAGCCAAATTTAGGAAAAATACGCACGTAAACTTGTGTAAGACAGCACTAAAAATATCACTTCATGGTCATATTTATTTATATTGTGAAAAGGTTAACACAGTTAACTTAAAATGGTAATATTTTTTCAATCAAACAAGCTCTAACAAACCTTGAACTCAGAAGAGAACTTGAAACTCGAGTAACAAATAGAATAGAAAAATTCTAACTAGAAAAAAAAATGGGAGTCTTCAAGATAATTAAAGTTTGTCAAGTTCAAATCATGATCTAAGACTCTGACAAAAATATTATAATAGTCTTTTTTCGACTTCAGTCATTCTGAAAATACTAGAAACTCTAATAATTTTCAAGATAATTCGAAATAAATTATCAAAATCAAGATACCAGAACGGCAGTGTTGATTGACGGACAAAATCACAGACATAGATAAAAACATGACAGCATACGAAAAATGATAATAGATCTATGGTTCAACTCGTTCTGTCAAATACAAAGAGGTTAATCTGTGGCTTTACAGTTGTCAAGCAAGAAGAGAGTTGTAAATATTTGTGCTTTGAAGTTAAATAATTATAAGTTCTAGTTTAACCCGACTCGATCATGTCGAAGCCTACTGGTTACGATTCCCACAGTGAGGGACCAGGTTTTGTTGGAATTCGGTTTTGCCAAGAATGGTACGTATTCTAAAAAGCTGATTCTAGAATGTTCTACATTGTTTCGGTTGCAGCAATAACATGTTGTATCCCAGGGAAGATAAGGAACACAAGATTCTTCTGTATGCCTGCAGAAATTGTGATTATAGACAACACGCCGATTCAAAATGCATTTATGTCAACAAAATTATGCACGAGATAGAGTAGGTAACAAAAGTATTAATCATTTCGAGTTATTAACTTTGGTGTTTCCACAGTGAACTGACGCATATTGTGGCTGATGTTATATCTGATCCTACCTTGCCCAGAACTGAAGAACATCACTGTCCAGAATGTAGTCACAGGTATGTTTTCAATGTACACCTATTTCGATTCTAGTATTGACAGTGTTCTTCTCTTTTAGGGAAGCTGTTTTCTTCCAAGCTCAAACAAGAAGAGCTGAAGAGGAAATGAGATTGTACTACGTTTGTACCAACACTCATTGTGCACATAGATGGACTGAATAAGATTTGGAATTGGATCCTGGGAAAATATTGAATTCACATATAAAAATAATTTTTTAATTTATAGGTTTAAAATAAATATATGACTAGCATACAGGTTTTTCATTGCAGAAAACGAGACAATGATTGACCTAAAATACAAGTAAAGTAAACATACTTTCAAGAAAATCCTGGGTGTCAATGCACATTTTATTCTGCAACGTCCTGATTGTGTGAAGACCTTAAGTGCTGTTTGATATAACTTTTATCTACAAAACATTTATCACAAGTTGGGCATTTGAAGGGTTTGTCTCCTGTGTGGCTTCTAACATGTTTTTCCAATTTGCTATTTGCATAGTAGCTTTTAGGACACAAGTGACAGAAAAAATTCTTCTTTTTCTCAGGTATCTTGATGTTCCCCACACCATGACTTTTCACCATATGAATCTCCAAAGATTTCTTATACTTATAACCCAAATTGCAAAGTTTACATTTGTACGATCTAACGTTGGTATGAGTGTCTATATGCCGAGTCAAGGCAGATCTTGAGATGCATTTTTTATCACATAAATGACACGAAAAGTTCTTTTCTCCAGTATGGGTTTTAATATGAGTATCCAGATTAGTCTTTAATGGAAACTTCCGAGAACAATATTCACAAGAATATTTCCACAGATTCCTGTCCATATGAACGCAAATTTTATGTTTGTGCAAATCAGAAGAAGTATTGAAAGCTTTTCCACAGTCTGAACACTTATAAGCTCTTTTGTTTTGATGGATTTTCTCATGATGGTATAAATCGCTAGCAGTTATGTACGTTTTACCACAAAATAAACAAACATGCTTCCTATCGCCCGAATGATACTTTTTATGAGCATTCAAGTAAACAGAAGAAACAAAGGTACTAGTACATTGATCACATTTGAAATTCTTTTCAGTAGCATGTACATTTCTTTTGTGCCTCTTCAGAAGGTACTTGTTATTGAAGGAGGTTCCACAAAGATCACATTTATTACTTTGTTGTAGTTCATTCCCTAGAAAAATTCATAAGAGAGAATTAATTTTCATTACTTTCATAATTTTAAATACCGTCACTGTATTCCTCATTGAGTCCATCCACTGCCTCATTCCCATTTTGCTCTACTACATTGCAGATGCCCTCATGTTTCAGGTACAAGGTCTCGTTAATATATCTCTTGAAGCAATATTTACAAAAATATTCCTTTAGAATACTATGTTGGGATTTAATGTGTCTAGATAGATTAATTTTCTTCGAGAATTGTTTGGTACAATGAAAGCATGACAAAGTTTTACTCTCAATTAATTCCTCTTTATGTGGGATCCTGTTTGTAACAACTTCCGTTGGAGGATCTTCATTATCTCCTAATTTCAAGTTAGATTTTGCTTCAAATTCAAAACTTGTTATTTTGGACCATGTTTCATATCTAGCATCTTGAGACTTAATACAGAGTTCTCGAAATGTATAGGCATTCTCCAATTTTTCATAGCAGCATGAACAAATATCATAATCATTCTTCCAATCCTACAGTAAGAAAGTAATGAATTTTTTAAAAAACCAATATTTACACTTCCTACTTACAATTTCTGGCACACATTTTTCTAATTTTAATCTGAGACACACATCTGTTGTGTTTTGATTCGCTATATTTGTTAAATCGTGTTTATTTGCATTACACAAACAAATCATACAAATATTTATGTTTTCCATTTCAAAAAACCCCTATATTTGTGTTTTGTTAGGAACCAAACAATCGTTGTTTGTTTGTTTTGTGTTACTGACACATTTTTCACCTACGCCACTGTCTAAAACTGTCAAATTTCCAAAACGTCAGATTACTGTCATCTTGACGTTCTCCCCTCTAAATATCTGACAGCTGTCAGTTTAGGTGGCCGCCTGGTTGGCCGCAAAAATCAGACCACTTAAATTTGATCGTACGATATACCGGAGGTTCATTATCTTGTTGTTCCGTAAGATTAGAGTGTCCGAAAATATTTTGTGACTAATATCCTGGCTATTTCATTCAGGGCGATCTTTTCCTGAAGAAAAAAGTGAGTAAATATCAGTCACAATATTTCCGATGTACTCCATCTGACGTTTGTCCGTACGTCAATGATAATTTTGAAAAATTGTTTCAAATGTTCAAACCTGTCGCAATATTTGAAATTTGCTGAAAGTTTTTTAATGTGGAAAAGGGGTGAATGAACTTATTCATTTGGTTTTGCATCTAGAAAACATTAACTTCGGTTTCAGTTTGTTGGGTTATGTTTAGAGAAAGTTTATTAGTTTTTATTGAGAAGAAAGTCCACATTTACACCATAGGCGCGTCAAGTTTAAGCTGAATTTTGATATTCATTTAAGATTAGATTAGACTTAAAATTCTTTTTAGTTTCTGGCAATTGTTTTGCGACAGCAGGCTATTCAAATATCAAGATAGTGAAAATATAAAATCCATTGCAAGTTTATAGAAAGATTAATATTAGTGATTGCTGACAATTTTCATAATATGTACATAATAAAAATGAATTCACCCCGCAACAAATACGATATGTGAGAAGACTTCTTCAAATTATCCATGCAAAACAACGAATGGTTTCTATTCATTTTGGGATTAATAATTAATGGTTTTCATGTCATAATTCAAGTGTTGTTAAATTGACGCATTAGCACGAATTTTATCAGGGAAATGTAGCAATTAAGTACCTGTTGATGAAATACCTATTATAATTACTGTTCTGGCTGGTGTTTCCAAATATCATTTTTATATTGTTGTGTAAAAACATAGTGTGTGAAAAGGGTTGAAGGAAAGGAGTTGTCAAAATATAATTAAAGATAAAAGTCATTTTTTATTATTGAAGATAAAAAGTGGTAATAAATTGGTCTTGCCACAACATTTTGGTCCTTCGGGCCGGATAGATAAAAAAGAAATTGTGCTCTAAGCCACGAGCATAAATTTCAATCTTCTCGATATGCCAGATCGGGAAGAATCTTTAAGGAAGACCACAAGGAAAAATGCAGGAAAACCTCCCTTAATTATTCAATTGAAACGAATTGAATTACGAAGATTAGAAGCTCTGAAAGCGATAATACTAAAGGAAGCAGAAGCAACAAGGGCAGCGAGAGTAGCAGAAGCAGCAAGGGTAGCAGAAGTAGCTAGAGCAGCAGAAGCAGCAAGAGCAGTAGAAGCAACAAAAAATGCGAGAAAACCTCTCTCAAGGTATAGTCCTAATGAATCAACTAAGAAATCTCAAGAAAGCAAAAAATCTTCAAGTAGTATTGAATTGAAACAAATTGAATTGAAAAGATTAAAAGCTTTGAAAGCGATAATACTAAAGGAAGCAGAAGCAACAAGGGCAGCAAGAATAGCAGAAGCAGGGAGAGCAGCAGAAGTAGCAAGAGCAGCAGAAGCAGCAAGAGCAGCAGAAGCAGCAAGAGCAGCAGACGCCGTAGATGCAGTAAGAGCAGCAGAAGCAGTAGAAGCAGCAAGAGCAGCAGAAGCAGCTGAGATGAGGAAATGCATGGAAAAAGAGGAACAAATTACAAATATTCAAGCTTCAGTGGAAGTCGAACAAGTTTCACAAAATTCGTCAGTGAGATCGAGTTCCGAAGCCTCTATAAATAGTTGTGATGAAGAGGTACCTGAAACTATTCAAGCCCCAATCGAAAATAATTTCCAAACATTGACCAAAGGAAATAAAGAGAAAATTCGAATATGGCTGGATCAAGTGAATATTGAAAATCATGGAAATGAGTCAACAGACAATCAAGTTATTTCTCCATTAGATTCTAATTCTGATCCAGAAGCTGACAGCGCTAAACGTGAAATAATTCTTGGCCTGGAAAGCGATCAAAGCATCGACGATTTCTTCCAAGACACGGAGTTTCTACGAAAGAGCAAAGACGTATGCGAGTCCTCCATCTCAGAACTGCTCGACACGTCCAGGGCACAAGCGACCCCTTGGGAGGTAGAAATACGAGAGTTTTGTCTAGAAAGAATACCCTTCAGGCAAGAAGAAATCATCAAAAAGATGAACGACGCTCTAGAAGACTTCGACGATCGACATGAGAACTTGAACAACGAACGAGCCGAGCCATTGGTGGGTGGTTTATTCTGCGACCTCTCCATCCACAGACTACACCAAGAGCTAATAATTCTGAGAGATTTCGAGGCGCACCAAGAGATCCTCCAGGAGAAGGTGTTTGCCAGGATGACGAGCGTGCTAGACATGGAGGATGTGATAAACGGGGTGAAGTCGCAGAAGAACTTGGAACAGCAGGATTTGATACACGAGCAGTTCTACAAGCTGATCCACGACAACAAGTTCTCCAAATTTCTGAAGAATGTGTTCAAGAAGAAGCACAAGCCTCCTAAGGTCCCGCACGGAGATGATTCCAGTTCCGGGTCATCGTCTTATTTCAGTTCGGAATCGGAAGAAGAGCAACGTTCTATTAATTTTTTGTGGCCGCGGAGAATGTTCTGGCTGGTGTTTCCAAATATCATTTTTATATTGTTGTGTAAAAACATAGTGTGTGAAAAGGGTTGAAGGAAAGGAGTTGTCAAAATATAATTAAAGATAAAAGTCATTATTTATTATTGAAGATAAAAAGTGGTAATAAATTGGTCTTGCCACAACAATTACATTTCAATATAACGAGTGCTACAAAGTTTTTTTGGAAATAAACATCAAACTGACAACAAATTATCGCTTTATAGCAATGATTATGAACAACAAGGTCAATATCAAGAGAAATTTGTACTCTTCAAAGTCAAAGATATCGTCATTTCATTGAAAAGAAATGTTGTTTCGCTTATTGAGTTTTGCTTCTGCACTTCAGCCCATATCAGTTAATCCAGTCACCTAAAAATGATGTGTTTTCTGTCGATGTGAAGAAACACAAACTAAAATATTTAGGGTAAAATGACACTTCCGGTTATACCGGAAACACGCACGACATACTTTCTTATTTTGAATAGAACATCCTGTATATTTTTGTGAAATTAAAAATCACTCCACCCAAATTAAGTAGTTTTTGAGTAGATGGTTTTCTCCAAAAATTGACAGACAAAGGGTGTCGCAAAATAATGCACAGAATAGTCCGTTACTTTGTGATAGTTCATTCGAAAAAAGAAGAATAGTACTCGAATAACCCGACAGAAAACCTTATAAACGAAAATGGGAATTCCACACTTTTCAAAATCTCAAGAAATATACTCCATTCACAATTATAAAATCACAACTCTGGCCTTGGAAATTTGACACATTCCACTCTGTATCGAAGTTTGACGTTTTTCAAAATATTTTTATGTTCCGAGTCAACACTATGTTGCCCTTTCTACATTCTTAGCGTATTTCTCAGAATGTGATTTTATTGGGAAAATGAATTAATTGGAAAAGATGTAATGGACGAAAATAATTAACGTTTATATGAATTGATAGAAAGGATTCCTTTTCTAGTTATTTGCATAAAAAGTACAAGAGATCACTGTTGAAATATATTATTTTTCGCCATGGAAGAAAATTGCATTGCTTTCACGTAATTTTCATATGCATGCTTGTGAAGATTTAATGTTTATTATCCTCTTGAACTGAAAAGTTCAAGACTTGACGACATAAATTGTTGTTTCTAATCAAGAATTCATTAAAAAAATCAACCCAAAGATATAAGATGAATGGATGGGTAATTACAAGAATCAAGAATAATGTCAATTTTATTTTGTTGATAACTTTCTTAAAATCAATGTTGGGGTATAAAACTCGGCTGTGTTTGTTCAAACAACATCTAAAGAATACATTTTTCACCATCTCGACCTTTGAAAGGCGTTTCTTATAGGAGAATTAGGTCTAAGTTCCACCTCATTAGTGAGGTACCTAACTTTTGCAAATCTGCTCAGATATCGCCAAATTTCTTGGAAAACCTGTAAAATATCATCCTAATCGACCTCTCGAGGCTCCATCCGATCCATCTACTGCGATATCTGTCCAAATAACAGCTTTTTCAACGAAATTCCCGTGTACTCCTTTAAACTCGAAATGTAAACATTCGTCCTGGTCTTGAAAATCGTCCTCACGCTCCAAACTGGTGCTAAAAACAATAAACATACGTTAATCTTGGATATTCGACGGAAAACTCACCTGCAAATATCGATTAAATACCAAAAATCGGCGAACAATTTGTAAACCTAACAAAATGTGGAATATCTTTGATACTTTTACTTTGATGTAAACAAAGAAACTGGCAACGTCGTTTTGTCATTAACGATATTTTCTGTGCGCGCACTGACTTTTCATCATATGTTCTGTGCTTTTCATCAGATGTTCTGTGCTTTTCATAAGGAGCACCAACTCCTGAAAACGAAATCATGACCTCCTATGTGATTAAATAAGAGTGAATGGAGTATAAGCCTGCAGAAGACATTTAAATATCTTCTTGCACAACTTGAAATACTCCAGTATGAAAATGTAGTATGTAGTACGAAACCTGTGTCACAGTTAAACCTTGAAAGAACTAACTCCATTTACAAAGTTAAAACAGGGTAAATAGAAATTAGCATTGGAAACGTTTCTGAGAATCATTTGGCATTTGACGAGTACCAACCTGCGTCAGTTTTAAGTAAAAAAAACTTGATAAACCTAAATCATGGCCAACCGGGATACATTATAAACGTGAATGGAGTATTATACATCTGTGACGAAAGATTCTAAGGTCAAATGTAGGTTCACGAGATCGTATGATGTGGAAAAAAGAGCCTTATTGGAAATAGAAGCGAATCCACAGCATTGAAAATGGAGTTTTCAAAAATATAACAAGAGTTCTAAAAAGTCAAGTGGGCTTTGAACTTTTACCGAGCAAACTCCAACTCTGTGAAAGTTTACAGACAAGACCTCGAATTTTTATGAACGCTCGTTGATATTAAACATAGTATCAATTTGAATTAATACCACCTGTAATACAAGTGATGATAGATACTCCTATTGATATTCGAGTAACAAGGGTCCTTCTGAAATATGCGAAATCACATTTTTGATTACTCGAGAGGTCTAAAGATTATGGAAATATTTCGAGATTTTTATTATCAAAATGTAATGTACACTTACCGTTGAAGAATATCACTTGATTTTCCATTGTATTTTGCGTAATTATAATCGAAATTGATTATAATTCCACCTATTTATTGTATTAAAAAGTAGGTTTTCTGCATATTTGGATTCATATCTTCTTCTATGAAAAGGATCACAGTTTTTCGTTGAATTGCGATGTTCATAGAGAATACTTGTAATGAAATGACACTGTAGAAATTACCAACCATAGATCTCTATGGGTACTTCCATAGACTTTAATATTTGTTGTCTTTGGTCGATTTTTTAAAGATCTCTATGGTTTGGACATAAGCGTTTTTTCCGAATTATCCTACAGGTCACGAAAACCCAACCTGATCTTCATTCATCTTACGGATGACACCCGCGATAAAAGATGCGATCTGCATCGGATGATGAGCGTCTCCCGGTTCGACCTACTTGGAGGTCATCCTGACCTTGCTTCGGCTCGCAGTAGCTCCTTCCCACAGACACTAGGTCCTTCCTGACGAAAAACAGAAAACCGCTTATCAGTCACTCGGTACGGTCGTCATTAGGTCAATATATTCGACAATTCGACGACGATAAGATTCCTGCGATCAGTTATTACAGGCGAGCGGCTAAGCAAACACGGCAGTTTTGTGCAGGATTCTTATTTGCCGCGTTCGGGCGACGATATTTTCTGTGACGTTTCCTGTTCTGTGATCTTAAGTCAGTTTTTTTGGATTAAACGCGTTATTTCTCAAGGTGAGTTGTGGAAAAAAGGAAAGGAGACGTTAGGGATTTCCTGCGGTATACAGGGATGGTTACATTTCGATTTGATGGGCCGTAACGACGTGAATTTCCATAAACGATGTTGATCCTTGCCAGATCCATAGAATAAATTCGTTTTACTAACTATATTCTCTGCACCGTGGTGTCAAGTTGGAACCATTAATTCCTTGTAGGATACATCTATCTCGTAGGGTAATAACCGAAATGTGTCAATTGGTAGGTACTAGTTTAAAGAGACGCCCGGAATTTCACACAATGGATTTTAATTAATTTCAAGCACGTGGAAATTGATGGGGACGCATTGAATAGCATTTTTAGTGCGTCGTTAGGTATAATGATGCGTACAACAATGTGAAGTATCCAGATAATTGTCGAAGTTATCGGGCTTTCGAGTGTTTCCAAATTTCACATTATGGTTTATTCCGTTTTTCAATGTCGAGAGAATGTCGCTGATGGGAAAGTATATTTCGATTTAATTACTTGTGTAAGTGCTGTCACTGGAATGTTAAATTTTCTGTGCTATGAAGACATTCAGTGACGATTAAACAAAATTACGGTAATCAGCCATCGTTCGTAACGATCGAATGTAATGATCAATATTTTTTAAACGCTCACCATATTCAGAAGTAGCACTGTAACTGGCAAAATGATCTGAAAATTTCTTGTAAAGACTTCTGTGATTAGTTAAACCATAGATGCATCTATGTTGGGCTCTGTGATGGAAAATGGAAAAACCATAGACAAGGCTTTGTTGAAATCAAAGATCATAGAGTCCCTAAAGAGAAAATCGATGGAAAAACTAAACCACTGAATATTTAAGCGCAAAAATCGTTCTTACCATTGATTAAATTCGAGATTAATGATTGAGGGGGAAAAAATTGGATATTTCATGAACCATACTGATAAAGACGAGATTCGATATTTTTCTCGTACTTTCTTTCGAATTATTCTTCATTATACCGTGTATTTCACCGTTCTTTTCCTCTGTGATTTCGTGCCAACCTTTCTCGTACTAGTCGTACTCACTAATAGTTCAATTTGGAAGGTTTTCATCTTCTGAGAAATCGCCCTGCTTACGGCCCTGACCGATCACAGGTGTGCATTCATTCATTTGGTCTCCGCTCCGATTTGAATAAGAATGTGGAATATCATGAATTTTCCATTAGAAGAGAAGCATTGTGAACATTTAGGTTTGTCACGAATGCCGTACATGTTCCAAATCTAGAAAAATAGAATAATTACTCCGATTTTTTTTCGAAACCTCTGTCCTCCCACTGTTTTTTGAACCTCACCAGTAAAAAAAATTGTATGAAACTCCATTGACATTTTTGAAGATCTCTACAGACCTCACACTCTCGTGTACACATAACTATACAGGGTGTTCTAAAACATTCTCCAAGGTGACCAAAGCAAATATCTTTTTCAAGTCTAAATGACTATAGACGGTCAGTTTCAAGAAAAAACAAGTCGCGTTTTCTAATTATGTAATATTTATTGCATTTTTGTTAAATTTCAGTGAAAAATACAATAATTGTGATAAATATCCTCCGTTTATAGATACTCGAAATTTTCATTGCATTTATTGAGCCGTCCCAGCTTCGCCCGGGGAGAAATTTGTTTCACGCGGCGGTTTCATCTTCAACACTTCAACCTGTCATATCTTTTGATGTACTCGTTGTAATTGTATGATGTGAAGGGCAATTTCGTTCTAAATTAAATACTGGGGATAAATAACGTATTAAGTTGGATGAGGATCAATACCCAATTCATAAAAGCACACTCCCAAATAGTGCATAATTTTGGAAAACATCTGATTACCATATACAGGTAATAGCAAGTCAATCTTGAGAGATAGATATATGCAATCTCGGACTTTTTTGTAGAACTATTTAAGAGGTACATTTCCGTCATACATTGTATCCACGTAAGTCTTACGGTTTTTGCAGCGCACGTGAAAATAGCTGATTATGGCTGATTTTTTTGTAATTATTGAAGTTATAGTAGGTATCCTTAATTTTTTCGGGTGAAAAGTATAGCCTATGTCACTCAGGGATAATGTAGCTTTCTAAGGGTGAAAGAATTTCTGAAATCAGTCCAGTAGTTTTTGAGCCTATTCGTATCAAACACACAAAAATACAAATCTTTCCTCTTAATATTAGCTAGGAGCATAGAATAATATACCTATACTAACTGACAAAGAAACTGCAACACCCAGAAGAAGCCGTTTAAATATAATTTTTTTTGTAGAACATGGATAGCATAGCAAGAAGTAAATGATTAAAATTTGGAGAAAGAAACCAAAGGTGTACAATTTTTTTAATAAATTCGTTAATGTGTTTGTCCACCGCTATTATCTATACACTCCCCAACACTTCTTGGGATTGATGCAATAAGATGGTCTATTTCTTCTTGAGGGAAACTATCCCAAGCTACCTGTACTTCATGTCTCAAAGCGGCCAAAGTCCGTGGGGGCTGGGGTAAATTGCCAAGCCTCCATGATGTCCCAAACATGTTCTATGGGCGAAAGAGCAGGGGATCTGGGCGGCCATGGCATAAGATTCACATGGGGTGCTTCAAAAAAGTTTAAACTAACAAGAGGTCGAGCATTATCTTGCTGATTCTCGAGCCGGTTAAGGTAAGGGAGAACATATGGCTTCACTATTTCTTGACGGTGACCCAGTGCTGTCATGTTATCTGAATAAAGACTCAAGGTCACCTTCTTGCATGGGCAATAGCACCCCATACCATAACGCCAAACTGAGGTTCACGTCTTTCTCCCCGACGTCGTCTAACCCTTCTTCGGCCATCATATGGACCCGAGGAGAATGGAGATTCATCAGAGAAGACGACTTGATACTATTCAACATTCCAATGTTGGCGTTCTCCGCACCACTGTAATCGTTGGCGGCGATGTTCAACCGTCAGAGATCACACAAGATGAGGTCGAAGATGCTGCAGTCCAAAAGACCTCATCCGGCGGTGAACCGTTCGGACAGTTGAGGATGGCCTTCTTGTCCTAACCACTCATCAGATCGAGTTGTCGCAAATCGGTCTATAATGGCTAGTCTAAGTTAGGGCATTCTGTATTTCCTCTTCTAATTCGATTCGTCAAAAATTTTAAGAAAATCCACGATTTCCGCGTGACTGTATAGTTATTAGCTTCATCCGTAGTAAACAGGTATATTATCTGGTTCAATGAGCATTTTTTTCATTAAAAAGGTTCTCAAGTACCTACATCAAATCTCTTTGGCCTTTTCCAATATAAACCTTGCTATCTGAATTTGTTTACGAACGTAATATGTTGTTATCGTAGTGATATCGTTTTTGATTACATAATTCAACACTCTGAAAGTATTGCAAAAATTCATAATAACTTACATTATTAGGATATCGCTAATAATGAAAATGGTACGCAATAAGTTCATCTGAGATTATTGGTTGTCCCAAATAATGTGGAATGTAAATGACAACTTTATATTGTTCCTAAACCTTCTGAAAGCCAAATTTGAGTGCTCTGTGACCAAAAGTCCCTTCACAGTCTTAAAAGGAGGAAGAAAAAAGGAAAAGCTCATGCGAAATACCACTAACAGCAACTAATATAGGTAGAAAAAGGATTACATATCAAACAGCAAACGGGTTCAACAAAGTTCTACAACTCCATGCGAAAGTTATTCTGGTACACTCCACAATTTTATTAAAAGTCCTCAAGTTTTGTACCTACATTTATAGTACATATTTAATAACAGTCTGTTGTCTACTTGGATTGAATAAATAAATAAAAAATCAAGGAATAAATTCGAGGTTGAACCTTTTGAACATGATGTATGAACAATATTAATTGGCTTAGTAATAATAAAATACAGAAAAAGTAACTTATGATGCGTAATCAATTTGTTTTGGTTAACATGGATTATTCATCATTCAGTAAAGCTAGGTCCTCCCTGTTGAATATTTTCGAGCTTGATTTTGGGAAAACGTGCTCCCATTTGAGACCAAATCAAGGTACGATCCTGTATCCCTTGCTCACTATACCGTGTCCTATATTCTTTCTATATTTTTCGATTATACTCCGTACATGTTTGAATAATTAAACAGATATATTTCCATTAGCAATGCGAATACTGATGATGAAAAATCAAGGTTGTAGATGTAAACCTGCTTCAAGAAGGAAAAGCACGCGAATTGCGTCACAAGACTAATTGTAATTTCGAAAACCGATAGCAAACAAGATGAATAGAAACTTGAAATCCGTTAAACTTTGACCCTCGTACAGAAACAAGGTGAAAACGCAACAATTATTGAAAACTTTACTCAGCACATGATTGAATCTATGTAGATTTAAAAAAACCGAGGTATTCTCGAGTCCGAATTGAATTCACCCACCATCCTATACGATTGAGCGGGTTCATTGTTAATTTCACACCTATTCGCTCTTTATTATTTATATCGTAAAATTACCATATTGTGTCACGAAAATTCCATTTCATCTGTGTTTCTTACAGATAATACACAACAATAATGTCGGCCAAAGCCATATACGAAGCCACAGGAAAAGATATAATAAACAGGAATCTGTCCAGCAACACGGCCGCCGTACAATGCAGATTCGCCTCTGTTGGACCTGATACCAAATATTCGGATCTCGTCGCTAAAAACCCATGGCTCAAGACTGAGAAACTGGTAGTCAAACCCGATCAGCTTATCAAACGTAGAGGAAAATTAGGTAAGAAAATCGAACTACACTGCGCAAATAAATTAACGCACATTATGGAAATCACAAATTTATTCTACAACTGAAGGTGTTCTCAATGATAATTATTTTTATCAGAATTATGCATGCATATGTCATCCACTTTCAACGTTTTTCTTCAATACAGATGTTTTCTCCCAGCAGGAATAAAAAAAGATGATATTATCAGATTTTGAATGTATTGGCTCCGTTCTAAAATCAGTTGTTCTCGATCAATTCTAGTGATCAATAGTTTTTCTTTCGTTTGATTTCCTACTCTCGATCGCTATGCAACGCGAAACACGCAATTTGACCCAAGAGGAATGTGCCCAAGCGGTAGTTTTGCGAGAAGAAGGGTGGACATACACAAGAATTGCAGAAAGGTTTGGAGTTTCCCAAACAAGTGTGTCCAGAATGTTGCAGCGATTCAGGGAGACAGGTATGAATGTCCGAAGACCAGGACAGGGTAGACCACGGGTAACAACTGCCATTCAAGAACGTTACTTGAGAGTTTCTTCGTTGAGACAACGGTTTGCAACCGCTCGCCTCCTTCAAAATCAGCTTGAGCAAACTCATGAGGTGCAAATTAGCATTCAGACAATAAGAAATCGCCTCAGAGAATATGATTTAAGGCCTCGTGTCGCGGCAAGAGGCCCAGCTCTTACCCCAGCCCATCGAAGGGCGCGTTTGGATTTTGCGAGAGCGCATATCCATTGGGAAGAGGCCGATTGGGAAAGATTTCTCTTCACAGATGAGTCTAGATTCTGCCTCTACCATTGTGATCGACGTTCCCTTGTATACAGACGTCCACATGAAAGATATGCTCAGTGCAATTTCCTGAATACTACTGGTTTCGGGGGAGGATCGATTATGGTATGGGGTGGAATATCTTTGACTGCTCGCACAGACCTAGTGGTCGTGGATATTGGAGCTATGAATGCTGATAAGTATATAAGGAAGTATGTAAGGAACATTCTTGAAGAGCATGTAGTGCCATTTGCACCATACATTGGTAAAAATTTCATTTTTATGGACGATAATGCCAGACCCCATCGTGCGCGCATCGTTCAGGAGTGCCTTGAAGAGGTTGAAGTCTCTCGAATGGAATGGCCAGCAAGAAGTCCAGATCTCAATCCGATTGAGCAGGTTTGGGAGAACCTCAATAGAAGACTGAGAAGTTCAGAAAATCATCCAGCTACTCTTAATGACTTAGGAATCCAACTCAGAGAAATCTGGGAAGGATTAGATCAGAACATTTTAAGATCACTCATTTTGAGTATGAACCGTCGTTGCCGAGCTGTAATTAACGCAAGGGGTGGAAATACCAAGTATTAAATTACTTATCAGCATTTCAGTATTTTGAAAATTGTTCATTTCTCTTCTTTCACATAAGATTCGGTGAAATCCTGAATTTTTCTTCCATTTAATGTGTCTTGTTTCGTTCAAAACCTTCCCGAGAGAACATAAAAAATAAGTTATAGAGTCAATGTAGAGTTAACTTTCATTAAAATTGAGATTTTCAGGATGTGCGTTAATTTTTTTGCGCAGTGTAGTTCATATTTCAAGTGTCCCAACTAAAACCTGCCACATTAACTACTCTTCCAAAATCCTCATCCAGGAATTTGTTTTCATTCGGAGTTATCCCTCTTTTCCAGGCCTCATAGCAGTCAATAAAGACTTCGAAACTGTCAAGCAATGGATAGACCAACGCATGAACAAAGATCAAAAAGTAGGAGAAGCTGTGGGTAAACTACGCAGCTTCATAATCGAGCCATTTGTAACCCACAAACCCGAAGAAGAAGTCTACGTTTGCATATATTCCTCCAGAAACTGCGATACCATACTATTTTATCATCAAGGAGGCGTTGACATTGGAGATGTAGACAGCAAAGCTGTCAAACTTGAAATACCAGTAGGCTCGAGCACTGACTTCGATACCATAAGCAAGGTAAAAGGATTGAATATTAGGATGATGTTGTTTTGATTTGTATTTTTATAGGTCCTTTTGAAAGAAGTCAAGGACGCCAATAAGAAATCCATCATAGGCACTTTTATATACAAACTGTACACACTTTACGTAGATTTATATTTTACCTATCTTGAGATTAACCCCTTGGTAGTTACTGAAAAGGATATCTACATCCTCGATTTGGCAGCGAAAGTAGATGCTACTGCTGATTTTATTTGCAGACCACAATGGGGTGATATCGATTACCCACCACCCTTCGGAAGGGACGCTTTTCCAGGTAAAACACAGTGAATCATTTATAAATAGAATTGAGGAATATTAAAGTGATTTTAATCTTCAATTTTGTCATCAGAGGAAGCATACATAGCAGATTTGGACTCAAAATCCGGAGCCAGTCTCAAATTGACCATTCTGAACAAATCAGGTAGAATATGGACCATGGTGGCTGGAGGAGGGGCTTCCGTTATTTACAGCGACACCATTTGCGATCTAGGAGGAGCCAAGGAACTGGCGAACTATGGGGAATATTCCGGTAAGTCTAAACACCCTCACAAAATTACGATATCCTTATATTGGTTTTTTTAAATTGTCAGGTGCACCAACCGAACAACAAACTTACGAATATGCCAAGACAATCCTTGGGTTGATGACTCAAGAGAAACATCCTCAGGGAAAGGTCTTGATCACAGGAGGAGGAATAGCCAACTTTACCAACGTGGCTGCTACTTTCAAGGGAATAATAACGGCTTTGGTCGAGTTCCAGGCTAAACTGATCGAGCATAAAGTTTCCATTTTTGTTCGGAGGGCTGGTCCCAATTACCAGGAAGGTTTGAGAAGGATGAGAGAGGTGGGACAGACTTTAGGCATTCCTTTATACGTTTTTGGGCCTGAAACACACATGACCGCCATTTGTGGTTATGCCCTTGGTACCCGCCCAATTCCCAAAGAAAACAATGTGGAGTTTGCAACAGCTAACTTCTTATTACCAAGTGGAGAGAAACAACCTAATAAAAAATGTTTGGACAGCAACCAAAAAGACTCATGTGCCATGCAGTGTTCTAGGAAAGATAAGGTGAGCATTCTTTGTACATAGTTAATGCACTTTGCTATAATTTTCTTCCGTTTTATTGCTATTATGTTTTTATGTTGCTAGTATTCTCTTTTTCTTGCTATGGCTTGCTTTTTTGTGGGTGTATTATATTATTTCTTTTTATTTTTATTATCTGCTTATTTTCAATGTTCTGTAAAATGTCTTCATATTCCTTATTCTTTAATTCTGTTAAACGATCTAGATTTCCAATTAACATTATTTATCTGTGGTATTTCTGGGTTCTACCAAATTCTTAGTACTGGCTTTGTGATAATAATGAAAATTTTCGAAAAATATAAATGAACAGAACAGAACTAATATAAAATTTGTATAAGATTTTCCTTTTATTGAACCTTGAGACAATAATGAATATTTCATATTGAAAATTGAAAGTTGCTATATTTATCACTTGTACATTGGCTTCATGCACTGAATTTATAATTGTTATATGTAGAAACTATGTGTTGACATTTCTAGGATTATTAACATTATCAGTAAAAGGGACTTAAAATGATTAAACACCGCACAATAATTATACAACATGTCAAATATCATAATATAGTACATACAGGGTCTTTCACGAGGAACCTCACCCATATTTATACGGGAAACTACTGAACGTATTTTCATGAAATTCAGCACTTATAAGTATTTCACGATGCTGATGAAATCTAAAATATTTTCAAGGCATGAGCACCTCCGGTTTTTCCGGAAATGACGTCAACTTCCGTTTTTCAAATTAGAACACCATTTTTTTATTGCAGAAATAGATTCCTTAGAAAATTTCAAGTTATTTTGATGTAACATTTTTCAGTTTTGGTTGGAAAATTCTCTGAGCGGGAAAATTCGAAAAAAAATTCGAAAATAGAGCTCCGCTGAAACAAGAATAACTTCGAGGTTTTTGCATGGAAAATTTTCATTTTTGGGATTTTTCAAGATGTAAGATTGATGTATCCACTTTAAAAATCGAAATCGCGATTCATAATACAGGGGGTGAAAAAATCGCTTTCAAAGTTAGGGATGACAAAATCGTGAAAAATCAATTTTTTCAAATTAGAACCCCATTTTTTTATGGCAGATATTGAATCTAAGTTAAAAAATAATGTGAGTGTATGCATCACACCCTTGCCCTAAAATGGATATTTTCTGAGTTATTCACAAAAAACTGTTTTTCGTCTTGAATTTTCAGCTATTTCTTTTCCCTTCACGCCAAAAAGATGAAATTTTCAGGAACTGTTACTCAAACCATGTTTTAGATTTTACTACCCTAATATGCAAGAGAAAAAAGTTACAGGTTGTTCCTAAATAGATGGCGAATTTGGATTCGAATTTGTATCGGAAACCTCTTTATTTCAACTAATCGGCCATGGGTTTTCTCTCCAGTTATTCTTGTTTCAGCGGAGCTCTTTTTTCGAATTTTCCCGCTCAGAGAGAATTTTCCAACCAAAACTGAAAAATGTTACATCAAAATAACTTGAAATTTTCTAAGGAATCTATTTCTGCAATAAAAAAATGGTGTTCTAATTTGAAAAACGGAAGTTGACGTCATTTCCGGAAAAACCGGAGGTGCTCATGCCTTGAAAATATTTTAGATTTCATCAGCATCGTGAAATACTTATAAGTGCTGAATTTCATGAAAATACGTTCAGTAGTTTCCCGTATAAATATGGGTGAGGTTCCTCGTGAAAGACCCTATATATCTCTTGATAATGAGCAATTCCAAATTAATGATGTTGGAATTTTCCCAATCATTTCAGTAAAAACTTGTTTTGTAAATATAAACATATAAATATTGTTTTAACCACAATAAACCGAAAATTAATCATTATTTAAATCTTGCTTTGTGAATATGACCAAAATGAACTTCATTTTAACCGAACTAAATCGAAAAATTAATGATTACTTATATTTTCAAGGTCCAAATAAAGGTAGAAATTCCAACAGCAATACCACAGGTAAATTGTTATTTTTTTATTTGCGAATTTTCGTCACCTCAGAATGACAACCTTTTTTCATACAAACTGTTCATTCAATTTTGAATCATCTTTTTCATATGTTTCAATGTCTGTGCCATGCATATTCATACTTCGAGAACAATGGACACATATATTGCCATTGAAATTTAAAAAATTCTTGAAATTCATGAGACATTCGCAAGATTGGGATGTGAATTGGAAATGTTTGTGTGTTGTCATCAAATTTCATGATAAGGCTCAATCACCACAATATACCAATTAAAACATGCCACCCTATATAACTGGTCACATAATTGATTTTTTCCTAAAATCCTTTGGATCCATAGATTTTTTTGAAGTGTTTTAATGAGGTTTTTACTCCCCCTTATATTTCAAGTTAAGAGATCCACTAAAGTTTATGGATATGGAATTTGGGTTGATTGACACAAATTCTAAAGGTCATTTCAATTTGGGCATGGTTTTGCATTTTTTTCCATGATTTTTATCAATTTTCAAGTAGCTGATATATGAAGGTCACTTTTATATTGTCTTGCAAATAAATTCATTAGATTGTTGTCATTTATTAAGAGGAAAAGAATTGAGGTCCCATTATTTAAATTGTCAGTGAACATATACAGGGTGTCCCACTCAGTGCTAGCCGAACTTCAGTAGTTGGTAGAAAAACTAAAGAAGAATATTCAATAAAAAGGATTGTAGGGATTGACCGTAAAAAAATCTGAATAATCACTGATACGACCCTGTCTTATTTCAAATAGGCTCTTCAAAAAAAGTCTCCTGACATTCTATCATCTGTTAGTACAAACTGCTTCCCGAGCAAATAATAATCTTACCTTAATACAGGGCGATGTTACCGATTCATCCGCTAAAGCCATGTTCACAATCGCCACCAAGGCCATAGTGTGGGGCATGCAGTCTAGAGCGATCCAAAGCATGCTCGATTTCGACTTCGTGTGCAGCAGGCCAGAACCAAGCGTTGTTGCCGTTATCTACCCTTTCACCGGAGACCACAAACAGAAGTATTACTGGGGTCATAAAGAAATTCTCATTCCAGGTATTTATCCAACTAAACTGCTCCACATGAATTAGGGATATTGATTTAAATTGCAAAAAAATATAGTTAAAATGAGATTTTTGTGATGAAAATTCATATTAATATGATTTCAAGTTGCAAATTAATTTTAGCCTGAAGATCTGCAGCGTTAAGAAAAATCGAGTAAAATAACGAAATTTTATTCCCAGAGAATTCAAGCATTTTAAGACTATCAATACAATGTATGGCCTCCACGGGCATCAATAACAGCTTGACATCTTCTTTGCATACTACACACAAGGTTGTTGAACATTTCTTGAGGAATTTGGTTCCATAAACAGGGCAGAAGCTCTGTCAGATCATTTAAGGATTCTAGGGTAGGTTGATGATTATCTAATCTTCTTTGGAGCATATCCCATGCATGTTCTATGCAATTCAAATCTGGTGGGTGTGGAGGTATTGGTAAATGTGGAATACCAAGCTCCTCGCGCGCATTCTCAACTATGGCTGCACGGTGCGGTCTAGCGTTATCGATTAGAAATTGAAAAGTTTCACCAATAGCAGCGTGAAAATTTGGTACAACATTGTCAATGACATGCTTCCTAATTCCTATAGTGTAAGGCGGTCATATTCCCAGGACAAATGTGTAGATCTGTGCGCCCGATGAAACATATCCCGGCCCATACCATAACACTACCCCCTCGGAATGGATGGTCTTCTTGGACATAGCGACGATTACGGGGTATGCGTGGGATTGTCCGTACCCTTATTCTTCGAGAATCTGAAAATCGTCCATATCTGGATTCATCAGTGAAAAGGACACTACGCCATTGATCGTTCCAATTGATATGTTGCCTTGCCCATTCCAGTCTTTGACGCTTATAGTCACGTGTTAATGGAACTCTTCTTAATGGACGTCTAGAACCTAGATTCACCTCTTTCAAACGTCGTCTGATGGTTTCGATGGAAACTTGCACCCCATCTGCATTTTGAAGAGTTTTCCGTAGCATTCTACACGTAAATGTAGGGTTTCTTCTCGCCGAAATGGTGATGAAACGATACTGAGCAGGTGTTGTTTTTCGTCGCCCACCAAGCCTTGGTTTTTCCAACACGGAACCTGTCTCCCTGAACCTATTCCAAAGTCGAGATATCACACTCTGGCTGACTTGGAGCCTTTCCGCTACAACAACCTGAGTTAGGCCATCCTGTAGCTTTCCGATAGCCCTATTAGCCTCAGCGTTTGTTAATTTACGTCTTGGCATTTTCAGAAAACTCGTTTCAAATCGAAGCCGTTGATAAACTGACTTCATTTCAAAATAAGAACATTCATGAAGCATATGCAAAGAACCAAACTTCAGAAAAAAGGCGACCAGATTGACGAAATGTCTCATACTGATTTTTATTGGATCGATTCAAGTTGTTATTGAGTTTTAAATGATTTCACAGCGATTTTCTCGAAGATTACATAATTTTAAAACCGATTGAATACGATATCCCTATTTCTTGTGGAGCAGTATATTTAGCCTTCAGACCAGCATTTAAATTTCGCTACTTTTCAGTCTACAAAAAGATGAACGACGCTATGGTCAAACATCCCGAGGCTGATGTTCTTGTTAACTTTGCTTCCTTGAGATCCGCCTATCAAAGTACAGTGGAAACCATGGAATTCCCACAAATCAGGACCATCGCTATAATCGCTGAGGGTATCCCGGAGAACCAGACCAGGAAACTGGTCAAATTGGCCAACGAAAAGAATGTTTCCATTATAGGTAATGAAAATACTGTTAATTTGGTCCCTACACATATTTTGACACATGACATTTACACTCAGTGTTCACGCAAACATTGAACATTTTGTTTTATCAGGACCTGCCACTGTGGGAGGTGTGAAGCCAGGTTGTTTCAAGATTGGTAACACTGGTGGCATGATGGACAACATTTTACATTCAAAACTCTACAGACCAGGCAGTGTGGCTTACGTTTCAAGATCCGGTGGCATGAGTAACGAACTTAACAATATTATATCGAAAGCCACCGATGGAGTGTACGAAGGAGTAGCCATTGGAGGAGACAGATATCCCGGAACCACTTTCATGGACCACATAATGAGGTCAGTATCGAATAATATACCAAGTGTCCTTCTCAAACAATGAATTTGCAGGTATCAGGCCGATCCCAACGTCAAAATGATCGTTCTTCTTGGAGAAGTAGGCGGTGTGGAAGAGTACGACGTCTGTCAAGCCCTGGAGACCAGGAAGATCACCAAACCGTTGGTCGCTTGGTGCATAGGTACCTGCGCGGGCATGTTTACAGCCGAAGTGCAGTTCGGGCACGCCGGATCATGCGCAAACTCCAACAGGGAGACTGCCGTAGCCAAGAACGACGCCTTGAAGACTTCCGGTGCTCACGTTCCAGAGTCTTTCGATTATCTTGGTGAGTTGACGAAGGGGAGTTTATCAAGGTTGGGTTTTGATCTTTTTGTTTTGCAGGTGATTTGATCCACGAGGTTTACGCTACTTTGGTAAATAAGGGCGTTATTGTACCTGCTGCTGAAGTACCACCACCAACGGTTCCTATGGATTATAGTTGGGCCAGGGAGTTGGGACTGATCAGGAAGCCTGCCAGTTTTATGACATCCATTTGCGATGAGAGAGGACAGGAACTAATCTATGCTGGTAAGTTTGATTCTGGACTGTTTCTTTTAGTTTGCAGCACTGTTGAAGCTCACTTTGTTCTTTCCGTTCTGCACGTTTGGACAAGAGCATTTTGCCCTTATGTCTGTTATTGAGAGAGTTTTGAGCCCAAAATTGTCTGTAAGGTTAAGACCTTAGACCATAGAAAGAGGAGACACAGCATCTCATTCATAAATTCGGGAATTGATGAAGCCAAAATTCAGTCAGAATTCAATGAGTGGGACGAAGATAGCAATATCATTTTACATTTATGTGGCAACATTGCAGAATCTAACTTTGAAAAATCCAGTGGCGTGGAGTTATTGATTTTGAAGAATGGAAATAAAATAACGAGTTTATAATCTTTTTATGGCGAATTCTTTCAAAATTGGTACGAGGGCGGTTTATAGAAATGTGAAATTATAAATATATATGAAGATTCGTAATTGATGCAAATGAATTATTGAACATATTAAAATGCTTAGCTTTTTTATATTACTTGGAATTAGTGAAAATAAGTATGAAAAATTATAGAAAAACAATTGATTCTTCAGGAAGTCAATTAAGGTATATAAAATAAACTGTACGATTCATTAAATGCTGAAACTGACCACAAAAAAGTGTAAATTCATGTGAAGGAATCAGATTTTCCTCTTCACGAGATTTTACATTAATTGAGGTATTTTATCACGTTATTACAAATATGATAAGTAATGGCTGCAAAAAGCATCAAACCGAGTCATCAATATTTGAGATGAAAATCTACGGGGCGGCGAATTGCCGAGCGTACATTATATGCCTATGAACGGCGTTCAGTATGAAAAAAGCAACAATAATTCATACCGTCTTTATTTATTCACAAAATTTAGTATAATTCCTTGAAGAAAGTGAACCTCATTTATTCATCCACTATCCACATCATGAAGAAGAACATGTAATCATGAAACCATAAGTAAAACCATAGTAAATCTACTGAATGCGATATTAAAATAAACATTGATATTGAAAACAGGCCCATTGGTTGTTAACTGCTCCTCCCAAAGCCCTATATACATTCGATAGTCACAGTTCTATTTGGAAGGCAGAATCCAAGTTGGTACCAATATTATTAACATATCCTGAGAATCTTGTACCAGTGCCAGGGATATGAAACTTCTTCTTGTCTTTGGACCAGAGCAGTCAATGCTTTTTTTATGATACCTGGACTTCCATCCACAGATCTATACTTTGAGATAGTTTCTAAAAGGGGAGGGCTGTTGATGAATTGTATTCTTGGGGAAAAAAGAGGCCAATGTTAATACAAAGGCTTTCAATGATGGGTTGTACGTTGTACTCCTGCTTGCTTGGATCTTTTAACATTCTTTGAAATGAATCTCTTGCAACTCCTGAATTAATGAATGCCTGAAAAGAAGAGAAGATTTTTTGATATGATCATGACTTAGTTGTCAGAGTTAATGGAATTTAAGAGATTTGAGATGAAATATTCACCTTATTCTTCTAATTTTAGAAGAAGATGGTGCCTCAGTGAATCGGGAACATGAATCTCATTTCTCCACTGGCTCAATTTTTTCAACCCTGCAAAACAGATTACACCAGATATAATTAATCACTAATGCAACAAAAATTACAACCATTCCACCTGCCGGTAGGAGAACAGGTACTGGGAAGAGACTTATCAATTTATCGAATTTATCATATGTGAGATGCTTATATCTGATCCATCCCTCTGTTGAGTTTGCAGAGTACCGGCACAATGGTGATTTTTTTGGTGAAATGGCTAATATTTGATTTCAATATTTTGGTTCTTTCTCTGGAAATTCCCAGAAACTTACCTTAAGGACGAAAGTTCGAAGATTGGTTTGGCAAGAAGGGGATTGGCATCATTTTTGAGATATCTGGTACCATTCACTCGAATAACGAAATCTTTTAGCTCAAAGTGTTCGGAACATACAAACAGTTTCTGAGAAAGATCATCAAGTAATATTCAGGATTGAGAACCAGATGTTCCTCTTCTCAATATCAGAATGGAATCTGAAAAGTGAAATTCTAAAAATCTACGCCTCTGATACTAAGTATGAAAAGATTAGAACATACCTGTGCAAATTCAAGTTAGGATTCAAATAGTCCAATTTACCACACACAAGACACTTACGAACCATTTTCTTATCGTACATATTTAGCTGAAGATATTCAAAAATAGATCCAAATAACGCTTTTAACATACAATGAAGCTCAAAATCTTGTTGACAACACTGTTCGAATTGTCAGAAATTTCATAGAATAAAGATGGCGGCACGTAATTAATGAATGAACTGGACATAGATTCAAAAAACCGTATTGCCAAACGTTTTTATACATTAATCTGGAGCAAAAAGATCGATCCGTTTCGCGAACATTCACATATACTTAAGTATATGTAATGTGAAGAATGCACAATAGTTGAAGAAACCGATACTCGTTTCTGGCATTCACGCACAAATGAGTAAATTAATTTCAATCTAAGAAACTTTTCATTTTGATTGAGAGTTTATTTATTACAAAATTCAACGAACGTCACAACGTTGCAAAAAGAGAGAGAGAGAACTGTCATTTATTGTCATACAAAATACAACAAAAGCCGTTGCAAAAATTTCTACTACATTTTGATTCCGTAGTATTACAATCACCCAGTTCAGTTCTGATGATTTTGAAACTTGGCTTCACTATTTATTATTGAAAGGTGTGTCTCCTCTTTCTATGGTCTAAGGTTAAGACCAACCTAAACAATCAACAGTCTCGTCCTGCCAACAGAACTCGAGTTTTTAGCACAAATTCTTTCCAGGTATGCCGATTTCCGATGTCCTACAGAAGAACGTAGGTATCGGTGGTGTCATCTCTCTCTTATGGTTCCAACGTTGTCTACCTTCCTACGTCTGCAAATTCTTCGAAATGTGTCTGATGGTGACAGCAGACCATGGGCCAGCCGTGTCTGGTGCCCACAACACCATCGTCTGCGCAAGAGCAGGTAAAGACTTGGTGTCCAGCGTTGTTTCTGGACTTTTGACCATCGGTGACAGATTCGGAGGAGCTTTAGATGGGGCTGCTAAGCAGTTCAGCGAAGCATATGATTCAGGTGAGGGAAATCAATCGAAAATTGCAAGATTGGATATTGTTATTGTTCTTTTTTGGGATTTAGGTCTGCACCCGGCGGAATTTGTTAACTCGATGCGTAACAAGGGACAGTTGATCATGGGCATTGGTCACAGGGTGAAATCGATCAACAATCCAGACCAGAGGGTTAAAATAGTCAAAGAGTTCGTTATGGCTAACTTCCCAGCCACCCCACTCTTGCTATACGCTCTGGAAGTGGAGAAACTGACGACAAGCAAAAAACCTAACCTCATCTTGAACGTAGACGGTGTTATTGCCTGTTCGTTTGTGGACATGCTCAGGAATTGTGGCAGCTTCACCAGGTACGTCAGAAACATTCACTCTCTCAAATCTTTCTTTAAATTTGAAATTTTCGATCCTTTCGGGAAGTTATAGTTATAGTGAAAAGGGGTTACAGTCCACTGCGACCTTAAGGTCTATTGTGCCCCCCTGACAGAGCTGTTATCGTCGCGCCTCCTACAGCTCGCCCTCCAGTTCCAGAGATTTGATGTAATCCAGTATCTGGGACGGCTTCAGGGAGGATATCTCCCCACTTCTATAAGTTTCTTGTCCAAAGCTATCTTTCCTTTGGCTTGCAATGGCATAGCATTCCGTAACCAGGTGAATAGGAGTTTCTTCCTCCTCCCCACAGAATCTACACTCATCAGTGACCGATAAACCCATTCTCAACAGATGCTTCTTTAGGCGACAATGTCCTGTGAGAAAGCCAGTGAGTAGGTGAAGTTGGTTTTTACTGAGATCCAGATATTTTTTCGATCTAGCAGTTTCAAAGTTCCGGAGGAACTTTTTGGAGTGATCCATCCCTGAGAGATTCCGCCAGAGTTTTTCTCTTTCGGTTTTCTCCTTCAGCATAAATTCCTTCTTATAGGTGCATTTTCCTATACCACAGAAGGGTACTGGGCCAGTGAGTGGCGTTTGTGCGCCCTTTCTGGCCAGTTTATTGGCCTCTTCGTTTCCTACGATTCCCGAAGACCGGGAACCCAGATTGAAGAGACCTTATTCTTCTTGCCTACCTCATTGAGTTTGTTTCGGCACTCCCAAATCAGCTTTGAGTCAATGACGTAGGAGCTCAGTGCTTTTATAGCAGCTTGACTATCTGTATGAATAGCTATATCGCACTTCTGATAGTTTCTTTCTAGATGTATATCTAGACATCTTCCGATTGCAAGTATTTCCGTTTGAAGGACGCTTGTACAGGAGCCTAGCGATAGTGCACACTTGGTACTTGTCCCGTAAATCCCAGCGCCAGCTCCTGTAGCGGTTTTAGAACCATCTGTATATCTTTTCATTGTATTTTCTTTGAGATTGTAGTTGGTGTATTCCCTTTCCCAATCCTCTCTTTTACTTAGCATTGTACTGAAGTTCTTCTCAGTGCTTACTTTCTTGATCATTACATCACTAGGAAGGTTTGCAGATGAGGTGTAGTCATTCAGAGAGGACCAAGCTCTCCGAAACCTGACTCCCTCATTGCCTGCTCCTTCTTTAGATACTCTGAGGATGGCCTCATGGGCTACCCTATCAATCACTAGATGTAGAGGTGTGAGGTCTGTGATGATCTCAAGCGCCCTGGTTGGGCACGTTCTCATAGCTCCCGTGATGCACACACAGGCAAGCCTTTGTACTTTGTCGAGCATTTTCCTCGTACTTGCCTGACTTGTCTTAGCAAACCAGGCTACTGCCCCAAACAAAGATATATCTGGTTTTTTAATGTTTCAGCGAGGAAGCCCAAGAGTACATAAACATCGGTGCAATCAATTCCTTGTTCGTCCTTGGTCGCTCCATAGGATTCATAGGCCACTTCATGGACCAGAAGAGACTCAAGCAGGGTCTTTACAGACATCCATGGGACGATATTTCCTACGTTCTACCCGAACAATACAACAATTAAGATACCCCGAAAGATCCTGATGAACTTGCATATATTTCACCCGATCAGACGGATGAAATAGATACAGGATAATCACGTAAAAATTAGATCCACCAAAATGCATTTTGTGACGAAAGGACTTTGGTTCGCAGCCGAAATTTCATAGGGAGTGCAATGTCTTTGTAGTTATTTCGATTTCCACTCGTAGGTGTTAAGTTACATGGAATGATTTTTAGGTCGGGTGCGTCTTTTATAATTTGAAAGAATTTTATGGACTAAAAGTTTTAAAAGTGGAAAAGATGTGAATTTTAAAGTGAGGAAGAAAATGAAACGGAAAGAATCGAAGTGAAAAATTCTATTCTTTCTTATATTTTTTTATTGGATGTTCCAGTTTTTCATGTCAAGAAAATTATATTTAATATTTATTTGTATCACCTATGCATAGGTTAAAATATAATATATGTTTCGAACATATTTTCTTTTATTCAACCTAAAAGGAAATGAAACGGGGAAATTCCAAAGAGGAATGGGAAAATATGGATTCGAATGGGTCGTATAGGCAGAATCCATCCTGTTCAATATTTATTGAAATGAAAAATACATTGGATATGAAAAGCGAAACAAAAAGCCATAAAATCAACGATATGACTTCAAAAATTTTCATATAGATAAAAACAACTTTCGGAATAGTTCAGAAAGTAACATTTCAAGTAGAACATTTTCAGAAAAATAACACACATAGTTCTTAAATCAGTAATAATATTCTTAAACATTATTTTTCATGCGATAGGTTGCTTAGGAACAAAAGACGTGAAAAGCCAAGGGATTCCACCTAAAACTAGAGAACATCACCAATTTCGGGTGGAAAAATCATGTGTAACCATTGAAATTATCATCAACTATAGGCACTAATCTTATATTAAGAACACACAAGAAGGGACAACTGAAAAAAATTCGTTCAAAAATTGTTATCCCATTTCATTGACTTAAAAACACTTTGAAATTGTATCAGATGAAAAATTCCGTTCCCACCAACTGTTTCGATGCTATACCAAAATCAATAATAAATATAATTTTAATTTGAAAGGACAGATTACACAACTCGAGCGGTTAATTCAAACCCTCAAGAAATATCAATTCGGCAATACTTGTTAGCACATGAAAAAAGGATTATTTAAAAATCACAGATAACCTTAAAACCACTCCGATCATTACACTCATTTCATACCTTTAACCATGGTCTTAAAAATTGACTAGAAAATTCTACGGTTCATAATGAGGAACCATCCACCATCAATTCGTGAAGCTACTCTAACACACCAATGCTCTTTTCATCAAATGTTGGCAGAAATATACGTATTTGGCACTGTCAGATATAAAATTCATAAAATAGCAATAAAAAAAATCATGCCATTATTAAAACGACTGTAGAAAATGCATTTCTACCAAAGTAAATTATGTTTTGGAACAGATATAAGGCAATTTTTCTGAAATAATTGCTATTGGAAACATAATATGGTGTTATCATCACCTTAGAAACTGTTGCTATGGTAATTTTCACCTTAGAAACTGTTGCCATGGTAATTTTCATCATAGAAACCTTTGCTATGGTAATTTTCACCATAGAAACTGTTGCTATGGTAATTTTCACCATAGAAACTGTTGCTATGGTAATTTTCACCAAGGTGAGAGATCGAACAAAAATCCATTTGAGAACATTATTTATCAGGATGAAAAGCGAATTCTGAAAGTAAATTCTGGAACTAATATTATTTCTATTCGCAGAGTGTATTGGTGTATTAGAGTTCCAAAAACTTGATGAATTGTCCCAATAATAGAACAAAGTCATAATAACCTCTGCAATTGAATCGATATTTCATTAGAATCCTGTTTGGGATAGTTTCCTATGTGAAATTTCACCTTATTCCCTAAATTGACGATAACCTGAATGAAACTTAGGACCAGAACGCACAGTACCTTATTCGGAGTTGATTTCGTCGTACTGTGCAAATTTGAGGAATACTTGCTCCAGAGTTGTCTGGCTAAAGCTATATTCCTCGATATCGAGATCGATTTTAGCTGAAACAAGGAACGGCAATCTTAAACTATTCCTCCAGTCTCGTAAGATTCACGAGAGTCAGTAGTATATTATGCAACGATCATGTAATGATGGTCATTAATACTCGAGCATAAACCGGGATACGAAATGAGCCGAAGGCGAATTTTGTATGGTTTATGCGAGTGTATTAATAAACATTACATGAGTTATAGTTATAGTGAAAAGGGGTTACAGTCCACTGCGACCTTAAGGTCTATTGTGCCCCCTGACAGAGCTGTCATCATCGCGCCTCCTACAGCTCGACCTCCAGTTCCAGAGATTTGATGAAATCCAGTATCTGGGACGGCTTCAAGGAGGATAACTCCCCACTTCTACAAGTTTCTTGTCCAAAGCTATCTTTCCTTTGGCTTACAATGGCATAGCATTCCGTAACCAGGTGAATAGGAGTTTCTTCCTCCTCCCCACAGAATCTACACTCATCAGTGTCCGATAAACCCATTCTCAACAGATGCTTCTTTAGGCGACAATGTCCTGTGAGAAAGCCAGTGAGTAGGTGAAGTTGGTTTTTACTGAGATCCAGATATTTTTTGGATCTAGCAGTTACAAAGTTCCGGAGGAACTTTTTGGAGTGATAAATCCCTGGGAGATTTCGCCAGAGTTTTTCTCTTTCGGTTTTCTCCTTCAGCATAAACTCCTTCTCATAGGTGCATTTTTCTATACCACAGAAGGGTTCTGGGCCAGTGAGTGGCGTTTGTGCGCCCTTTCTGGCCAGTTTATTGACCTCTTCGTTTCCTACGATTCCCGAATGACCGGGAACCCAGATTAAAAAGACCTTATTCTTCTTGCCTGCCTCATTGAGTTTGTTTCGGCACTCCCAAATCAGCTTTGAGTCAATGACGTAGGAGCTCAGTGCTTTAATAGCATCTTGACTATCTGTATGAATAGCTATATCGCACTTTTGATAGTTTCTTTCTATAATTATATCTAGACATCTTCCGATTGCAAGTATTTCCGTTTGAAGGACGCTTGTACAGGAGCCTAGCGATAGTGCACACTTGTAGTCCAAGATCCCATATCAATCAGACATAACTTATTTTCACACGGATGAAACCTGAAGTTCTCAGTAGCGTCTCGTGTGCCTTGAATACCTACGCGCTTTGTGGAACTTGCCGAGTGACATCTGGGCAGGTACCAGGTGAGAAAGTTAACTAAAAATAAGAATTATTTAACTTGAAGTCACATGGCTGATTTTTATATATGTCATGTAGAATATTATTCTGAAGTAATATCATAAGTGTCAGACCCTTCTGATGGACCAGAGCTTTTGTCAGACGCTTTTAAGCTACGCAAAAAATAAATGAACTTTACTTATTTTTACATGTCTGATTTTTTAATATGTTATTGAAGTATTTATTTAAAAGTTATATTCAATCAGTCAGACAAATTAGAGTGACCAAACATCCCCTAAGACAAAAATTATTCGGCCAGAAGTATGAGGGCGAGAGCACTATGCATGCGCTTCAGAGTGAGTGAGACGTCCATAATAACTCGGTTCCCCTTCTTAAACTCACCATCTGTTTCAATCTGCTGTGTATGTGCTGTTTGCGTGTAATATTATATAACTTATAATACAGTATGGTGCAAATGGAAGGATCAAATTCGTTATTTTGTAAACCACTGAATTTAAGGAAAAATCCCGAAACACGTAGATTTTTATTTTGGAACGGGCTACTCGTAAGGATACCTTTTTATTTTTGACGTCATCTATGTGAGCGTGATGACGTCATCGCTCAAATTTTCAGATGGAAATGTGGGTGTTGTGATACATTATTTGAAAGATCTTTTAAATACCTATTCAGCCATACCAATATGTACAGTAATTGATTTGCTTATTGTCACAAATATTATTGATGAAATTTCAACAGGTTTCTTAGTGATTATTATTATTAATTATTGGTATGATGTATTTATTGACACACAAAAATAAATTTTGTAAAGGCCGTCATTGTATTTTAGCTGAAGGTAAACAATTCAAACACTCATTTTAGGTTTCGTTGTATTTAATGAGTAATACATATTAAATATTCATTGTCATAATAGAATTTCATTAATTTCTCAAAAAAATACAAAAATCAATCACTGCAAATTATTGATATGACTGGATAGGTATTTAAAATACCTTTCAAATAATGTATCACAACATCCACATTTCCATCTGAAAATTTGAGCGATGACGTCATCACGGTCACATAGATGACGTCAAAAATAAAAAGGTATCCTTACGAATAGCCTGTTTCAAAATAAAAATCGACGTGTTTCGGGATTTTTCCTTAAATTCGGCGGTTTACAAAATAACGAATTTATTCCTTTCATTTGCACCATACTGTTTATTTATATTATAAGTTATATAATATTACAAGCAAACAGCACATACACAGTAGATTGAAACAGATGGTGAGTTCAAGAAGGGTAACCGAGTTATTATGGACGTCTCACTCACTCTGAAGCGCATGCATAGTGCTCTCGCCCTCATACTTCTGGCCGAATAATTTTTGTCTTAGGGGATGTTTGGTCACTCTAACTTGTCTGACTGATTGAATATAACTTTTAAATGAATACTTCAATAACATATTAAAAAATCAGATATGTAAAAATAAGTAAAGTTCATTTATTTTTTGGGTAGCTTAAATGCGTCTGACAAAAGCTCTGGTCCATAAAAAGTGTCTGACACTTATGATATTACTTTAAAATAATATTCTACATGACATATATAAAAATCAGCTATGTGAATTTAAGTTAAATAATTCTTATTTTTAGTTAACTTTCTCACCTGGTACCTGCCCAGGTGTCACTCGGCAAGTTCCACAAAGCGCGTAGGTATTCAAGGCACACGAGACGCACTGAAAACTTCAGGTTTCATCCGTGTGAAAATAAGTTATGTCTGATTGCTCTGGGATCTTACTCTATTGGTACTTGTCCCGTAAATCCCAGCGCCAGCTCCTGTAGTGGTTTTAGAACCATCTGTATACCATTTCATTGTATTTTCTTTGAGATTGTAGTTGGTGTATTCCCTTTCCCAATCTTCTCTTTTACTTAGCATTGTAGGGAAGTTCTTCTCAGTGCTTACTTTCTTGATCATTACATCGCTAGGAAGGTTTGCAGATGAGGTGTAGTCATTCAGAGAGGACCAAGCTCTCTGAAACCTGACTCTCTCATTGCCTGCTCCTTCTTTAGATACTCTGAGGATGGCCTCATGGGCTACCCTATCAATCACTAGATGTAGAGGTGTGGTGTATGTGATGATCTCAAGCGCCCTGGCTGGGTACGTTCTCACAGCTCCCGTGATGCACACACAGGCAAGCCTTTGTACTTTGTCGAGCATTTTCCTCGTACTTGCCTGACTTGTCTTTGCAAACCAGGCTACTGCCCCATATGTGACTATAGGTCTTACAATCATGACGTACATCCATCGCAGTATTTTTGGGTTACAGCTCCAAACATTACATGAGAGTTGCATACGCTATTTTATCTACACCCGATAAATGATGAAGAACTATAATATTAATTACTTTCTGCTGATAAATAGGACTCACCTTTTTCGAGACTGGTGAAGCATTTGGCCAAAGAAGGCACAGAAGATTGCGGAACGCTGAACACTAATCTATCTGCGAAACTTTCTAAGAGATTCGCGTCTTGGAAGAGATTCGCTACAAATTCTCTCAGTTCGTTACCTTTATCCCCCGTGGTTGACGTCGGGGTACTATCCCCACCCTTCAGTTTGATCTCGAGGGTGTAACCCGCACCGTACAGATTCTTCAGGTGTTGAGTGGGGCCCAAGCACCTGAAAATTTGGCAAGAGCAGAGCTACTAAGTGTCTGCTTGTGTCAAGTTTTTTCTTCCTCATTTTGTTTGAGAAATGAATAAAATAAAAAATGAAAAAGTTTGATATATACCTCAGTTCTCCTTTAACCATTATGCCAACCCTTGAACACAAGGCATCAGCTTCCTCCATAGAATGAGTAGTTAAAATAGCACCACGAGAACCCTATGACAAGTTTAGAACATAAATCTTTGCACTACGCAACTACACTGCGCAAAAAAATTCAAAAATTCTGAAAATCTCAATTTTAATGAAAGTTAACTCTACATTGACTTTATATCTTATTTTTTATGTTCTCTCGGGAAGGTTTTGAACGAAACAAGACACATTAAATGGAAGAAAAATTCAGGATTTCACCGAATCTTATGTGAAAGAAGAGAAATGAACAATTTTCAAAATACTGAAATGCTGATAAGTGATTTAATACTTGGTATTTCCACCCCTTGCGTTAATTACAGCTCGGCAACGGCATACTCAAAATGAGTGATCTTAAAATGTTCTGATCTAATCCTTCCCAGATTTCTCCGAGTTGGATTCCTAAGTCATTAAGAGTAGCTGGATAATTTTCTGAACTTCTCAGCCTTCTATTGAGGTTCTCCCAAACCTGCTCAATCGGATTGAGATCTGGACTTCTTGCTGGCCATTCCATTCGAGAGACTTCAACCTCTTCAAGGTACTCCTGAACGATGCGCGCACGATGGGGTCTGGCATTATCGTCCATAAAAATGAAATTTTCACCAATGTATGGGGCAAATGGTACTACATGCTCTTCAAGAATGTTCCTTATATACTTCTCAGCATTCAAAGCACCATTATCAACGACCACTAGGTCTGTGCGAGCAGTCAAAGATATTCCACCCCATACCATGTCCATAATCGATCCTCCCCCGAAACCAGTAGTATTCAGGAAATTGCACTGAGCATATCTTTCATGTGGACGTCTGTATACAAGGGAATGTCGATCACAATGGTAGAGGCAGAATCTAGACTCATCTGTGAAGAGAACTCTTTCCCAATCGGCCTCTTCCCAATGGATATGCTCTCTCGCAAAATCCAAACGCGCCTTTCGATGGGCTGGGGTAAGAGCTGGGCATCTTGCCGCGACACGAGGCCTTAAATCATATTCTCTGAGGCGATTTCTTATTGTCTGAGTGCTAATTTGCACCTCATGAGTTTGCTCAAGCTGAATTTGAAGGAGGCGAGCTGTTGCAAACCGTTGTCTCAACGAAGAAACTCTCAAGTAACGTTCTTTAATGGCAGTTGTTACCCGTGGTCTACCCTGTCCTGGTCTTCGACATTCATACCTGTCTCCCTGAATCGCTGCAACATTCTGGACACACTTGTATGGGAAACTCCAAACCTTTCTGCAATTCTTGTGTATGTCCACCCTTCTTCTCGCAAAACTACCGCTTGGGCACATTCCTCTTGGGTCAAATTGCGTGTTTCGCGTTGTATAGCGATCGAGTGTAGAAAATCAAACGAAAGAAAAACTATTGATCACTAGAATTGATCGAGAATAACTGATTTTAGAATGGAGCCAATACATTCAAAATCTGATAATATCATCTTTTTTTATTCCTGCTGGGAGAAAACATCTGTATTGAAGAAAAACGTTGGAAGTGGATAACATATGCATGCATAATTCTGATAAAAATAATTATCATTGAGAACACCTTCAGTTGTAGAATAAATTTGAGATTTCCATAATGTGGGTTAATTTTTTTGCGCAGAGTATAAAGTTGGAGAAAATATCATACTTCTTTCATTTAAATGGCAAATCGGATATCAACCAATAAAACAGAAGAATTAACCATTCATTACCTGAAAACTGGCGATTATAGTGTCCCACAAGAATCGTTTGCTCTTCGGGTCCATTCCGGTGGAAGGTTCATCCAGCAAAACTATCTTGGGGTTACCTATCATCGCCATTGCGAAAGACAGCTTCCTCTTAGTACCTCCAGAGCATTGTTCCGTTTCTTTGTCGGCATGCTCGTGGATCTGAAGACCGCTCAAGTACAAATTCACTATCTTCGAAATCTTGGAGCGAGGGACTCCTCTGATGGCAGCGTAACATTCCAGATGCTCTCTCACTGTTATATTCCTCCAGAGCGCGTCGTGTTGCGGACAATAACCCAGCAGATGGAAAACGTCGTTCATGTTGGAGGATATGCTCTTCCCGCTAATATGTACCTGAAAGTAAAATGTTATCGAGGTCTATCCACTCAAGCCAAGACTCAAATTAGTGAAAGTATCTTTTCAACTCACTCTTCCTCTGGTAGGGGCCTCTTCGGCAGTCATGATCTTCATGGTTGTCGTCTTACCAGCACCGTTGTGTCCTAACAATCCAAAAACTTCCCCAGCGTCAACAGACAAACACAAACTCTTAACAACTGTTTTCGGAGAATCAACTTCTTCTTCCCTTTTATAACAACACTCACATATCTTGAGAGGGCTCTTGTTGTACTCTTTATGCAGATTCTACACAAAGAATGCATGGTTATTGGCAATAAAACAGAAAAATTGTGACCGTACCTGTACAACGACCACAGGGGGAGTCTCAGTTTGTGTATGCATCAAATTTTTTACTTTCAAGCGTTCAGTTTTAACGTCATTGTCTTCATTCTCGCCTATATCACTCATTTCGCTCACTTCATCAACTTCGGGTGTAGTTTGCTGAAAACACGCCGTGAAAAACTTTTCAAATTGTAGAAACGGTTCGAAAAAGAAACTACAGATAGCTGATCTCTAAAGGACCCCGCACTTTTTCTATGGCAAATGGCGTTCCGTCAAATTTTCTAAAATTTTGGTATAATGTAGTACTCGATCTACTGATCAAAAGTGTCCATGACCCCAACTCAATCCTATGACTAGTTTTCGAGATACAGGGCGTTGAAGTTGAGAATTATTACCCACTTTTACTACGCCCGTATCTCGGAACAGAATCGAATGAACTTCAATTTTTCTCAAGAAACATTTCATTACATCCCCAAGGAGCAAACATATAGAGGAATATGACCGAAAATCGTTACGAATACAGGGTCATCCATAATTGAATGCATGCCCGATTTTGAAAGAATAAAATATATCAGTTTCAGAGCAAGAACGTTCACAAAATGAACTATTACACTAGATATATTGTTGTTACATCGAAAACGTCTGAAATACCCATAATTTATACTGGGTGATCCATTATTATAGAAACTATTCTCAAGGAGGGTTAAATGAACACCCTGTATTTATGGGTTGATTCAAGGTGTTTGTTTAATTTTTTTAGAACATATCATCATGGACTTCAAAGAATACAGGGTGATTCAGTAATGAAATGAACTTTGAACCTCACGAAAATACCCAAAAATCACCTTTTTTTTCATCACCCTGTATTTCAAGATTAACTCCGACGAGGTGGCAGTTTTCTTTCACCACTGTAGGTACTTGATATAAAAACATCAATACGGCTGAGAATTTTCATCCACTTCCTATGACCAGATTTTTTGTTATGCTGGAATAAGAATAGAATAACATAAATAAATAATTTTCATATTACATTAAAAAAAATCTGCTCATAGGAAGTGTATAAAAACTCTCGGTCGTATTGATGTTTTCATATCAAGTACAATGGTGAAAGAAAATTCCCACCTCATCGGAATTAATCTTGAAATACAGGGTGATGAAAAAAAAGGTGGTTTTTGGGTATTTTCGTGAGGTTCAAAGTTCATTTCATGACTGAATCACCCTGCATTCTTTGAAGTCCATGATGATATGTTCTAAAAAAATTAAACAAACACCTTGAATCAACCCATAAATACAGGGTGTCCATTTAACCCTCCTTGAGAATAGTTTCTATAATAATGGATCACCCAGTACAAATTCTGGGTATTTCAGACGTTTTCGATGTAACAACAATATATCTAGTGTAATAGTTCATTTTGTGAACGTTCTCGCATAGATGCATAGAAATACCTGGTGTTGGCACTGATTAGATTTTGTTTAAGACTTCCTTGTCGATCGAAAACGTGATATTTTGTGCAGCTTTTCATTTCTCCCGAAAGGGGTCGCGTTTTTTGTCGTTGCCGCAGTAGCGCCACGACCGATAAATATTGCGGATTTATTCCGGAACTAGTCCAAAATCTGAAATCTAGGATGACGTTTTGATCTACAAATTTTGGTCACGATTTTTAGTAGGGAGTCGTTACACCAGGTGTTCTATGCATCTATGTTCTCGCTCTGAAACTGACATATTTTATTCTTTCAAAATCGGGCATGCATTCAATTATGGATGACCCTGTATTCGTAACGATTTTCGTTCATATTCCTCTATATGGTTGCTCCTTGGGGATGTAATGAAATGTTTCTTGAGAAAAATTGAAGTTCATTCGATTCTGTTCCGAGATACGGGCGTAGTAAAAGTGGGCAATTCTCAACTTCAACACCCTGTATCTCGAAAACTAGTCATAGGATTGAGTTGGGGCCATGGACACTTTTGATCAGTAGGTCGAGTACTACATTATACCAAAATTTTAGAAAATTTGACGGAACGCCATTTGCCATAGAAAAAGTGCGGGGTCCTTTAAGCCACCGTAAGAAGTAATATGGAAAAGTCACCTTGGAAAAGAAGCATTTGAGAGCATCTCCAACTTTACCCCCACTCTTCTTGATGTCCAACACCATCAACACGAAGAACCAAAACGGCATACTAACAAATATAGCAACCAACATTATAACTATCTCGTTAGTTAAATAATCAGTTATACTGAGTTCTCCACAAGCGTAGTTATGTTTGCACATTATAAAAACACGCTGTACATAGTAAATTATAGCAAAGGGCAAATACATGGTGTTCACCAGCGAAAACACAGTGTGTAGAATAAAGGTTGCCTTGCCTCCTGAAAATAGATAATTTGCATGTGAAAAACATTCAAATAGTTCGGAAGAACTGGAAAATAATGTCCTATCCAGCGACTACCGTATTTGGGGCTCTGGTCTCCTTTTTGACAGTACAGACACTAAATCCTTCAAAAAAACCTCAATTTGAGTACTGATTAAGTGATAATCTGATAAGATATTACTTTCCAGCAACCCTAATATGTTTTTCACTCACCAATTCTCATCATATCGAGCAGCATGACAAGATAAAATGGTATCATCCCCAAAAAAGTTGTTATATTGGGAAGCATAGCTTGTGCAGTTTCCGTTTTATCGAAAACATAGCTTACACAAATGTTGAACAGTATCGAACATGGACAATATAAAAATATCATAACTGCAAGTGTTAAAAGAGCAGGCCAACCGTCTAGTGTAGGTATTTTAAACAAAGCTATTATGACGAAGAGGGCGCTGCATATAACCAACATTAAACCCATCAAAACCAGCAGATAGGTTATAAAGTAGAGACAGAATGATAGTCCATTTACTCGAAGCTGATTCTTCGCTTTTATCTAAAACAAATACATAAAGCACTTCGACTTAACAGTAATTCAGTTTCTCACTTCTCTGTCGTATACCATATCGACTGATAAACTGGCGGGAACCAGTACGAAAATCATGCCCATAAAGGTAGCGGCAGAGAAGACACCCAAGTTAAATCCTTCTGGTTGGGCAGTTTGTTGTAAAGGCTGCGCACTCACTTCGATAGGTTCCCAAAGACCTGTTCTCACTCTATCTGGTGTCATCAACCTGAATTACGAGAGATACCGTTCAGTATTCATAACAATGAATATTCAGGTATATGAATACTCAATGATAAATGTTTTTTTCTCACCTGTAGAGGGAGTTACTTATAAAATTAATCACAATGGGTAACCCGTGTTGAAAAGTATCGTTGTATATAACAGTCATATTGTATTCCGGATAGTTGAACACATTTATATTCAAGGCAGCCATATGAGGCTTCATCTCGAGTAACAATGAAAAGTTTCCGTTGTATTCATCTATTTGTTTAGCACCAGAGTAAATCATTTCGTCTAGGAATGTGTCAAGATTTCTCGATGAACCATTATGTATTGCTAGAGTGGCATCCGGATATGTGGTACCTATAAAAACACTCCTGAATGATTCCTACCAACAGAAGTTGGTATATTTACCATTTAGGGCTAAAGTTTGCTGCTTAGGCTCAAATGTTTGGTTTCCATTCATATACAAACCTAAAGCTGCTAAAGCAAGTGGTAGAAATACCATGAAATACAACTTTTGGATATCCCGGTAGATTCTTATTACTCGTAAGTGAAGAAGGGCAAACAACGTTTGAAAAATAGATGGGTTACATTCTGAAACGTATATCAGTGGTAACTATTGCATGGATATCCATGTTATTATGAAATTTTACCTGTTTCAATGTTACCGATATTATTTCCCTCATTCTGAAGGCTTTGATAGCTGGTACTTTTACTCTGAAGACTTAAACTTCTACTGAGAGCTCTACTTCGAACCATTTTCTTAGAGAGCTCATCCACATTTTCTTCTTCCAATTCTTCCTCGTCCCTTTCCAAATGGAGAAATACCTCTTCAAGAGTGGTCATCGACACCCCATAACTTGAAATACCTGCAAATGAAAATGGAAATACGAGAAAATGGAGCTACATTCTTTTGTCACAAAAATTGCTGCATTTCATGCTATGTAAAAACAGCACTAACCTAATTTGCCATTCTGATTGTTGATCTCTTGTTCAATTGCAGAGAAAAGAGGGGCGAAATTATTTACAGCGTTATGTGGTAGAATAAAACTAAGCTCTCTTCCATGCCTTCTCGCTTTCTCTGCTTTGGCAACATGGCTTGTTACAAGCTTCGCTATCTGATGCTCTTTTGCAACACCTGAAAAATTTTTGTTATTAAAAAATACTAAGACTGAAACAGCATATTTCAGACTCAGAGCCTTTAAGCAAACAATTTCCCTCACCTTCTAAAACCAAGGTGAGGTGATACCCGATGCCAAATTTGTTTTTCAAAAATAGGGAACTTCCGCAACATCTTATACTTCCCTTAGAAACAACTGCCTTACGATCAGCTGAAAATAATCGTGTTAATTTATTTCCCATAAATTTGAGATCTTCGTCTACCTAATATATCAGCTTCATCCATGAAGTGTGTGGTCAAGAGTATCACCTTTCCATGCCTCCTATTCTGTAAGAATGACCACATGTGTCTTCTCGAATAAGGGTCGACTCCTGCAGTTGGTTCATCTAAGATGATAATCTAAAAAAATCCATTTGATCAATTCAACCCAAAATATTCTAATTGTTCACCTTTGGATCTCCTATCAAGGCAATTCCAATAGATAATTTTCTTTTCTGACCACCGCTCAAATGTTTTGCGAATGAGTTTGCCTTGTCGCTCAAATCTATATCTCTTAAAATCTTCATCACTTCAAACTCCTTTGATTTCTCTGGAATACCCTGAAAAAACAAGCTCAGAATATTTTCGAACACCATAAGCATCAAAATTCCTCACTTTGACTGCTGCGAAGAATTCCAGGTGTTCCTTTGGTGTTAAGTTGTCAAATAAAATATCGTGTTGAGGACATACTCCTGTCATCCTCCTAATCTCGTCCATATCATTTGAATCCCTGAAATATTTCAATTGAAGATTGTGCTGGAAGGTGAAAAAAAAGTTTTACCTGACATCATATCCAAAAATGTATGCTGTACCGGAACTAGGTGCAGCAAGCCCTGTTAAAATGTTGAACAAAGTGGTTTTTCCAGCACCGTTATGACCTAAGATAGCTGTTATTTGTCCTTCGTATATGGTCAAATTAATTCCATTGATTGCCTTGATTTCTGGTTTTCTACAATTCTGAAAATACAGGGAATGATTCGAAGTTATAATTGAACAAACGGAATAATTCACTAACTGTGAACGACTTGTATAAATCCACTATTTTTATTGCTTCTCTTCCCTTCATTTCTCTATTGACAGGCTCCACGTCCACATTTCCATCTTCTCCAGTATTGAGAGAGGCTACAGAACCCCCATTTGCTATTGGATAATCTTTCACAGGCTTCTTCGAACACCAAAATGAGGGTTTGAAACAGAAGAGTGGACCTCTCTTGATACCGTTTGCACCTTGAAAATTGAACAGTAAAAAGGGAATTGTTTTTGTTTTGAATGAACTCACTGGGTATGACAGAATCTAAATAATATGCTAATAGACCATAAACTACAGTATCCACAGCCATCATAATTAAGCTACCTCCGAAAGATACACCTTCACCTTCCCATAAATTTTCAAAACTTACACCTTCTCCTGATAGTTCCATCACCAGCGCCTAAAAAATTGGTCGAATCAGATGTAAGAAACAATTTAATCTTTCATTACCTTGTCCATTGCAAGTGCAAAGCCTGAGGAACTTATTGTGGATATGATCCACAATACAGTAGAGTTGGAACTATCAATAAACACTTGAATGAAATAGAGTAGACTCGTGATGATAACGATGAAATTTCCAAGATATCCTGCTGTCTAAAAAAGAAAAAAAATCAATAATTTTTACCCTATATATACTTTGCAGTCTCTAGTAAAATTTAATGCAATACGAGGCTGAAACTTACGGTTGATTTATCGAAAAATGGTGTTATCATAAATCCAAACATGATGATGGAAAAGGAAAACAGTAGAACCAACAGAAATATCAGTAAGAAGTTGGTATTTTGAAAAACGCTTAAAGTGAAGAGCAGTATACAACAAACTATTGAACAAATCGAAACGAATACTGCATATATTATAAACCAAGACAACCTGAAAACAAATATTAACAATTCACAATTTTTTTTTACTTCCAGAATACTGAATAAAACTCTGCTTACCAAAACACAGAATCTCTCAGCCCCATCATCTTCATTTGTTCTTTTATTTTATTTTCTTTCTCACCGACAATGAGAATCAACAAGTAGGTGATGAACTGTGATAAAGCAGTCACCATATAAAGGGGTATCATTACACGAAATATGACCATCCAGTTTGCTGTGTAAGCTTCTTTAGGAAACATTTCCAGAGTTATCTGAGGGATTTTGATATCATCTCTTCCAGAATCAATCTAAAATTAAAATAAAATATTGAATAAAAATTGTGATGAAAATTGAGTTTGTGATTTATTCTCTATTTATTGTTACCTTAATCTTGGTGTAATCCAGTAAGGCTTGGAGGGCTGCAAACCCAGAATAATAGTATTCGTTAACAGGACAACTGTCCCCCGATTCAATAGGTAAAACATCAGTCCAATGGCTTGTGAACTGTCGACAAGAAGCTGGTGAACTATACAAAATGGTAGTTGCTGGGGTCTCATGGTACGAAGGATTCGTTCTTATCTCATACCTGGAATAAAAACAGATTCAGTACATTTCAGAACGACCAGAATTTGAATACATACTTCAGCCTTCCATTTATTGGACCAGGTGGCTCAAAAATGACTGCAATAGGGATTTGTTTAGGTTTAAGCCAATAGGCTTTCAACAACTCAGATTTGTTGGGAAAAACCAGCCAGTTTATGGGTTCTTTGTGACGATCTTCACCCTCTTGGGTTCCCAACCACAATTCGTTAACTTCTCTCAGAAAGTCCTAAAAAGAAAAACTTAAATTTCCATTCAAACTTCAGAATTGGGATAATTTACCAAAGTATCGGTGGTGTTGGGAACTACAGCCACAGTATGGTTTTGAAAATGTTGAAAATACTCAAACAGTTCTGCCTCCCCCCTTGGTGTTGTCATTTCAGGAAAATTGGGGTTCGGTATCATGAATTTCATAAGGACCAGAAGACCCATAGAGTATATTGGTAGCAAAACTTCCTGAAATCAAATACAAACTGTAATATAAGTGATTAAAAAGTTTTAAGGAACTCACAGCAGTAGTTTTCCTTTTCTCCCTTTTCTTCAGCAGTATATTTCTCTTCAACATAGCCTTCAGTTGCTCCATATACAGAGACTTAGGTCTCACCTCCTCTATTTCGAATTGTTTATTCATTTTATAAAATTAATTATTTACGAGTCCTATAAGTAAAACATAATAAGAGAATTAGAAGTATAAATACTCCAAAATACACCAAAAAACAAGTTGAGGGACACAAAGTTATTGCGGTTATTATGATTAAAATAACGAGAAACAAAGACGATAGACACATCTTGTAAACAAATAACAATAACACACTCACCTAAGAGCACATACGTTGTCAATGAAATGCAACAATTTTCAGTTTCATTCCAAGGATGGACACGAGTTTTCTTTGACTGTTAGAGACTCCGCCATACTGCCATTTTCCACTTGCACTCCAACACCCCCAAAATCAACCTCCAACATGTAAATCCTGGAAAAACCCTTGAAAACGCGAAAAACTCAAGTATCCTCCAAGAAGAACATATACGAAATCCAATTTACTATTTGCACAATTATTTAGAGTTCAAACAGGCATCATATCGATTTTAAGGGGGTTGAAACGCAGTGTTCAAGGAAATATCGGAGGGTAGGTCGCTTACAGGGGGTGGAAAAAGGATGGAAATCCAGTCACGCACGCGTGCTCATTACAGAGGCGGATCGGAAAATGCATGGCAGAAAATTATTGAATTTTAAGAGGGACAATAGGGGTTGATTACTCGAATTTGAAATTATTTCGTTCCAATTCTGTTTTTAACTCTTCTCCTCTATAATTTAAATTATGAATAACTTATAAATTTTAATAAATAGTACAGATACGACCTATATTTCAGTTTAAATCACTGTGTGTGCCAGATTCAGAATGGAAGATAGGAATTTTTGGATAGAAAGGAAAGAATTTGGAAAACCCGCTTGGCCAAGTCAAGGCTGTCCCCGAAAGGAACATATCTTTGAATATATTTGGATTAGGGCTGAAGGACTTAGGTCAATTGCCTTAAATACATTTATTTATCTATTTATTTTATTTGGATTGTATAGGTGTCGTAGATACATCATTAGAAATATTTTCTTCTGAATATGACAAAAAAATAATTGAAAATCTGTTTATTTCGTTTTCGAAATATTCAAGCCTGAAAATGAAATACCTGTCTTTTTATTTATCACAATATCACTATTGCGAATCTAAAAAACGTTCAATTTTCGCACATTGTTATGAATTGTCATTAATAATAAATTTAATGAATTATTGACGTTTGCTGGAGAATTAATCATTTAAATTGCAATGTATGAAGCAGAACAAGCTATAAATAAATGCTATGATAACGCATGTTCGATAAAAATATCATTTTCTCTCCTGAATTCAATTAGGATACTGGAGAATATACAGAAAAAAATATACACCAATACGACTCTGCATCAGAAGAACATAATGAAAAAATTGGGATTGACAGGCTTGCTTGAGAATCGGCACCCCCATGTATCATATTATCACTTTTCAGATTGATGAAGACACTTAGAAATGAAAAAATACTGAAATTTCGAGAAATTGCCGAAATTCTTCGTACGAATCAGGAAATAAATATATTCGGCCAAAAATACATTGCAGTGACATGTATTTATCATATCTTTCACTGTTTTTGAAAATGCGAAAATTAAAATAAAGATTTTGCGACCGTGACAGGACTCGAACCTGCAATCTTCGGATCCGAAGTCCGACGCCTTATCCATTAGGCCACACGGTCTGTGAAAGTAAAACAATATAAGTTGCACTTCAACGTATGGTTAGTTCCTTCATATTTCGGTAGATGTCAGAGTATGTTCGAATAAATGTTTTGTTGTTATTGATTTTCTAGCAATTTACAGAAAGGTGAATGAAGAGTTGAATGCCCAAAACAGCAATTTCAGTAGCTTCATCACTGACGACTCATTCTGGGCGATGCTTTCGATTGTGGAACAGTTTTCCTGAAATTTTCCAATAAAGATAAAACGAATTTGTGGCGAGCAAAATGGTCAGGATGATTCTGATCTTAGATGTTCAGCAAATGTGTTGAAGACCATCAGAGGCCTTATTTAATGTACCTGTAATGTAAAATATACTAATCTGGTTTTGTTATTGTATGAACATGCAATATGAATTATTTCCTAATATTTTTGTATTCAAAGAAATCAGATGATCAGTGTGGTATCCACTCTTGTTATTGGTGATAAGTGGAAATACAGTGTGACAAGAAAAACCTCGGACAAACTCTGTCATTTAACTTTATTGATCAGAAGAAATTGAACAAAACAACAACAAATAATAATAGCTTGAACATTTGTTAATAATATATTTGAGGCGTTTCGAAGTGGCATCCTTTGGCGGCGATACACAGCTTCAGACGCTTCTTGAAATTTTCGGCAATGGGCCGCAGCTCGTTAATCGTTTCCATTCCCGGCGCAGAGATTGCTTCGGCGACTCCAAATTTTCGTGTTTTTTAGGATAAGCCCTGTGCTCCAAAATAGACCACACGCTGTAGTCCATTGGGTTGAGATCTGGTGAGTAGGGCGGCCATTCTGCAGATGACATGAAACAAGGAAAATGGGTCTTGCTTCAATTCCGCTCTGTGAGCCGGAGCGGAGTCCTGTTGAAAGGTCCAATGCGTATCGCCGAAGTGCTACTTGGCCCACGGAAGTACTGCGGCCTCGAGGATGTCGCAGCGGTAGACTTCTTGATTGATTTTGACCCCTTGATCCACGAAGACTAACGGAGTATTACCACTGCAGCAAATTCTGCCCCAGACCATGACGGATTGCGGATTTTGACGGTGTTCGACGATGGCCGATGTACCGGGAGCCTTTACGGACCAGACTCTGTCGTTTTGGAGGTTGTGGGATTGTTCTACGGTGAAAAGCTTCTCGTCTGTGAAGAGAATTCGCTCCCATTGCTGACCGGCGGCGAGACGAAGGAGTTGGCGGCATCTTTGGAGTCGTAAGCGCTTGTTTTCCTCCGTGAGGAGTTGAACTTTTTGGAGCTTGTATGACTTGAGGTTGAGCTCCTTTTTGCCAATTTGACGGACTGATTGTCTTACTGGCAATTTTCCTCATGGAAACCCGCGGATTTCGATTGACTCGCTTCTTGACGATGTTGCGATTGCTAGGTGTATTGACAGTGCGTTTTCTACCACTTCCTGGACGACGACCATCATGGCCAAGCTCCTTGAAACGGCGAATTGCATCGGACACGGTTTGTCGAGGCACATTGAGCAAACGAACAATTTCGCATTGACGCCTACCTTGACGAAACAGCTCCAAAATCCCACTACGTTTGTTTGACATTCTAAAACTCTGTGAAATGTAATTATGTACATCAAACTGAAAATTTACATATAAGTACAGGAAAGTGTAGAGAAACCAAGAGAATAAAAATTATTTGGCTTCGCTGAAATACTTTTGTTTTAGACCACAGCAAAATTTGTCCGAAGTTTTTTTTTGTCACCTCGTATTATCAGTCTAAATATAGTATGTAATAGTGATGTAACGAATGTTATTTTTCAAACATTCGCGAATACGAATGCGAATGTCTGCTACTGATATTCGCGAATGCGAATGCGAATACGAATGTATAGATCATATGTTCAAATTTCGCGCCAATTGTCTATGGCTTGCTGGCAGTTACGCGGTGCGTGCCGTTTGTATTTTGTTCAAGATGATTATTATTTAAACATTAAAAAGGTATTTAAAGAAATACTGATAAATAGTTCATAGATTTGTTTTTGTAAGTTTCAATTGCACCTAATTTTTGTGTTATAAGTTATTTTTTTTCTGATATTCATATTCGCAAAACATTCGCAGAAATTTTGCGGATGCGAATGCGAATACGAATATCCAAAAATATGCGAATATTCGCGAATGCGAATGCGATTGCGAATATTCGTTACAACTCTAGTATGTAACATACACAAGGTCGAAAAAATGATGTATTTTTATTAATCTACTCCCGCTTATTCTTAGAGTTTATGTATACTTGATTTTGAGAATATAGAATATCCACTAGACATTTTCCGGATCTCATTCACATTTCCCCACTTTAATTTTCACGTTTCCAGCAGAAGTACCTACATAATTAATTCCCCGGAGACTGAAACAATCTCCACGTACCTGGAAAATGCAGTAATACCAACATAATTCGACGATAACCCCTAAAAAATTCAAACATACGTAAAATTCACATACGTCCCCTGATTAAACTCATTATTTTCCTCATTCACGTCACAGACGAGTCTTGTTGACTGTTGAATGCTCGAGCCTCGAATTGCTAGGAACGGGAAAAGGGGGTAACTACAACGGATCCTGTAAGTGCATGTATGTTCGTTCCTGAAAATAATCCAGGAATAGCGGGGCCTTGCTCCATTCCGTTCTCCTATTGCGTTGGCCATTATGTTTCAAAGCGGAATGGAAGCTTTTAACTGTTGAATAACACGTATTTAATGTTGAGAAGTCAAACATCGGAGTGTGCAAGGGGTCATTTGGTTAATGCACGCTTCGGAGGATTTTTTCCTGGGTCACCCTAGGGAAAACATTCGTGATGGAAACATTTCCATCAAAGTATCTCTCATATTGTGAGTGGAGTCTTTGTCGTCTTGAATTGACTTGGAAAACAGTGAATTGGTTTTTGAATTTTTGTCTTCTAAAGGAAATTCGCACATTCTTTTTGGATATTTCATCAAATTAGTCATTCTGGTGATTCAGAATTGAATAATAGAGAAATTGATCATGAATTGAAAAAATAACTTAAAATTTTCAAAGTATGATTGCTAAAAAACTAGATTCACTGAATTAAACCCAACCGAAAAATAATCCAAATTACCTGGTTCGTTCTTTACTTGTAACATTAATTATTCAGAAATAAATATTTAATTGGATTAACAGTAAATGAAATTTAGTCAAATCACAATCATTTTGCCGAAGGTAAAATATAATAATAGCAAACGAGTAAAAATTTAATATTTTCACTGACAGCAAACATTTAAACAATTGTTATGCCGGGTTTCCACCAAGCGGACAGAACAAAAACAAAACACGAACTCGGTCCGTATGTGACAGTCCGCGAACTGTTCTAGAACTTGTGGATTGTTTTCCGGACTCGAAAGTCCGCGGATTGCGTTTTTACGGACACAAACAGAGTCCCATCCAATGTCGGTAAACTTCAAAGGATTTACGAGTTCTGGGACTGTTTGTCAGCTTGGTGTAAACGCCCAGTTTGTTTTTATTTACGTTGTTGCGATCTAGTGGTAGTTTGATTCGATGCGTGAAGGGAAGAAGTCGTAATCTATATATATAAAAGACAGATGTTGGTTACACCATTTATAACTCGAGATAGGATGGACTGATTGTTATGAAACTTCATATATGGATTCGTCTACGGTCTGGTTATTATAAAATACAATAAAACTTTGCAAAAATCGATGAAAATTTTACTTATACAGGAAATGCTTTTCCTCCTTTTGAGTAAGGTCACTAGATGTCGCTACAGTTACAGTTACGCTACCGCTTATTCGTTGGTACTTCATTTGATATTCTCCGCGTTAGATGGCGATATAAACAAATAGTGTGTATATATACACACAGTTGTAGGCAACTCAAATTACACACTATTACAGTGACTATAGAGGGAATATAGTACTCTATAGTCACTGTAATAGTGTGTAATTTGAGTTGCCTACAACTCTGCGCTATTGGGCAAAACCAAAATGTCTTAGCGTAGGAGTACAGATGTCTAAAATGATTAGATTTCGTTGAGACATGAGGAAAGTTTCGTTCTTACCACTTCAGATGGCGCTATTCACACATTATGACTGATGATTATTTGTTATTTTTATAGTTTTATTTATTCCAAATAACGTAATCGTGAAGGTACTATATTTGACATTATCACAATTAAATGACGATGAATTTGTTGAGGCTTTCGCGGCCATCGATTGATGTCATCTGTTCTTTTTTCGAGCATTTCGGTCGTCGTGGTTTGAAATGGTCGAAAAAAGAACATATGACATCAATTACCGTGAAATTTACATAGGGCTCATAGTACCATGAAAGGCTATTAACAGATCAAAAAGCGGTTGAATATCACAGTGAATTTTTATCGAAATTTCAAGTAAATCGGATTTTGGCGATCAGTTTCAATCGTGAATTGTCCGTTCTCATCTTTCCTCATAATTTTTGAAACGTTTTTGAATTTCTGTTTGGGTAATAAATATATTTGCGGAAATAACTGAATCCGAAATTGCCATTATTAGTGATTGACATATTATGACATAGTATTTTTGTGTATCTGTTCTGTGTGATAGCTCATATCCATGGAAACATTTGACAGTTAGAAAATAGTGTGGATTTGTGAAATCCACCGTAAGTATCATTAGGGCGGAACAAAGTTCGCCGGGCCAGCTAGTGCTTATTAAAACTTGATCAAAGTTCACCTCCTATACTCATATCATCTCTTGATCTTGTAACAGTTTAGATGTCACATTTCCTCCTTTTTGCCTTAAGCATGGCCTAATCCAAAACCGGCGTTTAGTTTTGTTCTTTTTAATAATGTAAAATGCGAGGTAAAATTTAACTGCCAGCAAAAATAAATCCTCGTCGTCTTGTTTTCTCAAGTTTGCAGCGCGCCACATTCTCACACCTACACGTCCGGTGTAAACTGAATGAAACTTAAACAAAACACGAACAGTTTTCATTCATTTCTGTCCGCGACTGGTGTAAACAGAAAGTCCGTTAGGAACCCCAAAAGTCTTCGAATATTTTCCAAACAAAACTGTTCAAAATTTCTGTTCGAACGGACAGTTCGTGTTTTGTTTTGACCTGTCCGCTTGGTGGAAACCCGGCATAAAATTAATAAATATAGCAAATGGTTCATTTTCTGAGGGAAAACAACGACTAGCTACCCAACGTATTGAATCTTTCTTCTAATTAGTCAATCTGTTGATTCAGAATTACATAAAAGAGGAATTAATCATGAATTGAAATCATATTTTCGAATTTTCAGGGCGAAATTCTGCAGTTTTTAGTTAATTTCGATACCACTTTCCCTTTATCACTGATGGAAAATAATTATACTTTCGAAACAACTGTTTTCACGTACGATAGAAACAAATGCAATTTTCTTCTTCAATTATTCCAATCGTATTTCCAATGGTTGCGAAATTAGTAATGAACTGTGAAATTTCTTGTGTTTCACAGTACGATTGGAACAAATGAAGAAAAATTTTATATATTATCAGGTACCATATTTGACTCAAATTCGGAAATATACGAATGCTTGGAAATTAAATAAATTTTTCAACAACAACAAAGCGATAATGGATGTGAAATCAGTTTTGAACTAATTTTTCAATTGTAAAATGAAAAATAAAATCATAACAACTTTGGCATTCAGTTACGAAATTAAATAATTAGTTTTTCCTGAGTCTTATGTATTCAAGAGTTCTGAAATCAGTAAGAAGGCACTGATTACCCATGACTAAATTAAATACGCTTAAATAAAAAATTCAAAAAACTTACAGTTTCATATAAATTCTTCAAAATCCACAAAATGTCACAAAAACAACGAACAACCACTTAAACCACGAACAACACTAACGGGTATGAAATCTGAGCCCCATCGGTTTCTGAACAGCGATGGTCATACACCAGAGCTGGAAAATGGACTACCCCAACCAATTCCATCAAAGAAAACTCCATTCGAATTAGTCATTTAATAATTATATAACACGGATGAGTGATCTCTGATGACTGTATCAAATGTACGCTACTGGTCAAATTTATATTTGAAGCTTATTGTTTAAATATTAAAAATTAAAATTTTTCAACTGCTCAAAAATTATAATAATTCTCCAATAACAATGTAGCGATAGTGAGAGACATTTATTTGGAGCTATGGCATTTCTGAAGTTCCACAGTACCATTGAAATGAAGATGAATAAGTTTTATTCATTTATAATTGCCTTTAATTTGGAAAAATGAACTGTTTAACTGTTTCGAAATTAGAACAATTTTCCATTAGTAATAAAACAATAATATAAAGGAATTAATCATGAACTGTGAAATTCCTAAAATTTTACATTACGATTGAAATAATTGAAAAGAAATTAGATTTGGAAAAATGAAATTTTCAAATTGTTTCTAAATTATAAATATTAATTATTCATCCATAGTGGTAGCGAAACTAATCATGAACAGTGAAGTTTCACAGCTGGATTGAGAGAATTTAAGTAGAAATTTTCCATATTTCTGAGATAGTTGCCTTAAATTTGAAAAAATGAAATTTTTCAATTGTTCCGAAATCATGATAGCTTTCCATCAACAAAAAATAACTGGTGGTATCGAAATTGATCATGAACTGAAATGTTTTAAGTTCCCAGTATAATTGGAATAATTGTAGAAGATTTATTCATGTCTGTCTTATATTCTAATAATTTTAAATAAACAATAGATTTGTTGCTGAATTAATAATGAACTCAGACTAAACTGTGAAATTTCTGAAATTCCAGAGGACGATTGGTATTGAGAACACAATCTCTCAGTTCTGTTATATTTGGCTCAAATATGGATATTCAATAAATTTTACAGTACAATTGAATTAATTCAAGAAGAAATTTCTCCTATTTCTGTCAGTTTGACTTGAAGGTGGAAAAATTAAATTTTACAATTGTTTCCAAATCATTATAATAATAATATTAATAATAAGTGTCATTTATTGACCTGAGTCGAAGGCCATCAACCACAATCCTTCAGTCACATTTCACAATATACATTTAAAACCAATATAAAAGAAATAAACAACATTTCAATAACAATTTCGAAGGCAAATATGACAGAATCAGATAAAATAATACTTCATCAATCATATTTGGCCCAAATATGGATATTTAATAAATTTTACAGTACAACTGAATTAATTGAAGAGGAAATTTTACCTATTTCTGTCATATTAAAAAAATTAAATTTTTCAATTGTTTCCATAATAATAACTGTCATTTATTGACCTAAGTCAAAGGCCATCGACCACGGTCCTTCAGTCACATTTCACAATATACATTAAAACCAATATGGAAGAAATAAACAACATTTTAATAACAATTTCCAAGGCAAATATGACAGAATCGGATGAATTAATTCTTCATAAATTATTCCAATCGAAGTTCATTAATAATTTGGCTACAACAAAAGTTTTATTACTGAATTACCATACTTTCAAAATAATTAAACAATTAATTCTCAAAAGTTTTGAACAAATATGAATAAATACAATTCGTTCCAATCGTACTGTAAAGCTTTGAAAATTCCACAGTACAATATTAATTTCGCCTCCACTATCTCCCTATTGTTGTTGGAGAATTATTTAAACTTCCAAATAACTGAAAATTTTTAATTTCCTCGTATTTTTGGCCTATATGAATCAATTTGCACCGAACAAACTTTTGACTAGCCCTCGTACATTCGATACAGTCATCAAAGATTGACTCGTCTTCGAATCATCCCTATTGCATAATTGCATGACTCGTTCGAATTCAAGTTTTCTTCGCTGAAATTTTCAAAATTGCTATCAGTCAACGCTTCAACTCTGACCAATCAACATCGCGGTAGCATAGGTGTTTGTTCACTGTGTTAGTGTTGTTTGTTCATAGTGTAGTGTGTGGATAGAGTTGCAGTTGTTTCGGTGCTTTATAAAAGGATTAATCTGAAACTGTGAGTTTGTTGAATTTCTGATTCTTAACATATTTGAATTATTCATGAATAATCAGTACTTTTGTACTAATTTCTGAACTCTGAACTCATTAGCCTTAGCGAACACTAATCGTTAATTTTGCAACAAAATTATTATTCCGCTTTTTAGCGTCATTGTTTTTACAATAGTTTAAATATGTAAAAATGAACATTATAATTTTTTTAAGAAATCACTTTTCATTTTCCTTTCTTCGTTTCATTTAATTTTAACTTAGAGAATGGCTTGATTTGTCAATTTTGATTTAAATAAGAATGGAAATCAATCCTTATTTTCTTTTTCAAGAAATAGACGATCTGATGTCTCAATCTGAGGAGTTTATTTTCTTTAGTTGAAAATATAACAAATATACTCTACTAACTAAAAAGAATAACTTACGAACCTGATAGAAATCAAATACAAAGCTATTTCTTCGAGTTCTCAATTTACAACAATTGAAATATAAAATGACATTAATTAACAATTGACAAATCGAGGCAATTTTTAAGTTAAAATGAAATGAAACAGAAAGGAAAATAGAAAGTAGTTTCTTAAAAAAAAATGATGCTGTTCATTTTTACATATTTAAACTATTGTAAAAACAATGATCAAGACGGAATAATAATGTTGGCATTCAGTTGCAAAATTAACGAATAGTTCTCGCTAAAGCTAATGAAATTAAGAGTTTAGAAGAAAGAATTTTCACAAATATATGCTGCATTCATGGAAAATTTAGATTTTCAATTATAAAGATATCATTATAATGTTTAGGAGAAATGATGATGACATAATAATAAATTATGAATTGAGAGAATAACTTTAAATTCTCATAGCATGATTCTAATTCGTATTATTGATAAACGAATATTCAATACTAAAACAGTAAATTGAGTTTCTGATTTTTCCATTATTGGAAACGTTATCTAAAATTTGAGGAATTTTACAATTCATAATTAATTTTGCGATCAGTAACATATAGAACATTATTGAATTACCGGAACGATAGATAAATTCACTTGACCAAATTTGAGGCAAAAATATCAGAAATTGAGCAGAAGGAGTTAGGCCAATTGCCTAGTTAGGTATTTATTTATTCATAACAGAAATGAATTAAATTTCGTCTGTCATTCACTGATTTTGCAATTGAATACGAAAATTAAGATTTTGGCTTTTAGCAATCTTCATTGGATTTTAGAATTCAGAAATGTTTCGTAAATATTTGAATAATATTTTTGAAATTGCCAAATATTTTTGAAAATAGAAAAATCTATCATTTATATCAGATGGAATATTTTTCATCACATTGCAAATATAATTTAGGAAAATGGTTATTTACATTTCGGCATCTACGAATAAATTTCCTTCTCAAAATGAATTTTTCTATCCAGTGCAAAAGTTCTGCTAGTTGGAAGTGTGAACAAACAGGGTGTCCCAAGTTCAAGTGCCTATTAGACTTTTCTCGAGAACTGGACACATTTCAAATCTGAAAATCGGGATTATGATATTGTTCGAAATTCTCTACTTAGCTAAAATATTTTTGCAGCTTGAGCAACGGTTAAAGGAGAGTGCAAATAAATTAGTTTTTTCTTATTTTTTCGTTTCTGACTGAGAATATTTGACTTTTTTCGGTTTTTTTCGATATATGGAAATTTCAAAAACACAGATTGTTCAGCAAATTGGTTTTTTCTATATTTTTGTTGATATTTCGAAAATGCTTTGATTTATTCACACAGAATTTGAACAACAACAAGAAAAATATGTATATAAAGAAAAATCCAGCACGTTTTCGGAAAAAAAGCACTGATTATAAGAAATAAATTTGGCACATTTCGAAATAAAGTGGATTAGGCCTAATGGGGAGACCACTTAAAAACAAAACGCGCCGAGCACTCTACCTACAGGGTGGTGTGAAAACGAGTGCATTAACTATCGCGTTCATATTCCCTTGTTGGAATTCGTTCAAAAGGATAATTCGGAAAAAAGTATGCGCCAAAAATGCGGAAACTAAGTTGAGTCCAAACTATCGCGTTCATATTCCCTTGGTGGAATTCGTTCATGTAGCCGAGCACTCTACCTACAGGGTGGTGTGAAAACGAGTGCATTAACTATCGCGTTCATATTCCCTTGGTGGAATTCGTTCAAGTGGCCGAGCACTCTACCTACAGGGTGGAGTGAAAACGAGTGCATTAACTATCGCGTTCATATTCCCTTGGTGGAATTCGTTCAAAAGGATAATGCGGAAAAAAGTATGCGCCAAAAAATGCGGAAACTAAGTTGAGTCCAAACTGTCGCGTTCATATTCCCTTGGTGGAATTCGGTCAAGTAGCCGAGCACTCTACCTACAGGGTGGTGTGAAAACGAGTGAATTAACTATCGCGTTCATATTCCCTTGGTGGAATTCGTTCAAAAGGATAATGCGGAAAAAAGTATGCGCCCAAAAAGCGACAACAAGATTGCGCCCAAAACGAGTGCATAAACTATCGCGTTCATATTTCCTTGGTGGAATTCGTAAAAAGGATAATGCAGTTAACAAGATCGCGCCAAAGAATGCGGAAACAAAGTTGCGCCAAAGAATGCGGAAACAAAGTTGCGCCAAAGAATGCGGAAACAAAGCTGCGCCTAAAATGCGGAAAAAGTATGCGGCAAATAAATAGCGTTAGCGTTTCTACTTTTCAGATTTTTCAGATGGAAGAGAAGGTAGGTCCCAGAGAACCCTTGGCCTTTCCGGGCTGAGTTGCAAGGGATTTCATGGACGCCATTCCCAACTTAAGCCATCGACGGACCAAGAGCTACAAAGTGAGTGACTTTTAGGGTGTTTGGTGGTGGTTTATTTCAGGTATATTGTTATATTATTGTCGGAAAGGTTTTGGCGAAGGAGAAATGTCTTAGAGAACACATGCGTCAATAAATGCGGAACAAGTATGCGCCAATTTTGACATTTAGTGGATTAGGCCCATTGGGGATACCACTTAAAAATAAAACGCGCCGCGCACTCTACCTACAGGGTGGTGTGGAAACGAGTGCATTAACTATCGGGTTTATATTCCCTTGGAGGAATTCGTTCAAAAGGATAATGCGGAAAGAAGTATGCGCCCAGAATGCGGAAACAAGATTGCATCCATAAATAGTGCATAAACTATCGCGTTCATATTCCCTTGGTGGAATTCGTTCAAGTAGCCGAGCACTCTACCTACAGGGTGGTGTGAAAACGAGTGCATTAACTATCGCGTTCATATTCCCTTGGTGGAATTCGTTCAAGTAGCCGAGCACTCTACCTACAGGGTGGTGTGAAAACGAGTGCATTAACTATCGCGTTCATATTCCCTTGGTGGAATTCGTTCAAAAGGATAATGCGGAAAAAAGTATGCGCCAAAAATGCGGAAACTAAGTTGAGTCCAAACTGTCGCGTTCATATTCCCTTGGTGGAATTCGTTCATGTAGCCGAGCATTCTACCTACAGGGTGGTGTGGAAACGAGTGCATTAACTATCGGGTTTATATTCCCTTGGAGGAATTCGTTCAAAAGGATAATGCGGAAAGAAGTATGCGCCCAGAATGCGGAAACAAGATTGCATCCATAAATAGTGCATAAAATATCGCGTTCATAATCCCTTGGTGGAATTCGTTCAAGTAGCCGAGCACTCTACCTACAGGGTGGTGTGAAAACGAGTGCATTAACTATCGCGTTCATATTCCCTTGGTGGAATTCGTTCAAAAGGATAATGCGGAAAAAAGTATGCGCCAAAAATGCGGAAACTAAGTTGAGTCCAAACTGTCGCGTTCATATTCCCTTGGTGGAATTCGTTCATGTAGCCGAGCACTCTACCTACAGGGTGGTGTGAAAACGAGTGCATTAACTATCGCGTTCATATTCCCTTGGTGGAATTCGTTCAAAAGGATAATGCGGAAAAAAGTATGCGCCAAAAATGCGGAAACTAAGTTGAGTCCAAACTGTCGCGTTCATATTCCCTTGGTGGAATTCGTTCATGTAGCCGAGCACTCTACCTACAGGGTGGTGTGAAAACGAGTGCATTAACTATCGCGTTCATATTCCCTTGGTGGAATTCGTTCAAGAGGATAATGCGGAAAAAAGAATGCGCCAAAAATGCGGAAACTAAGTTGAGTCCAAACTGTCGCGTTCATATTTCCTTGGTGGAATTCGTTCATGTAGCCGAGCACTCTACCTACAGGGTGGTGTGAAAACGAGTGCATTAACTATCGCGTTCATATTCCCTTGGTGGAATTCGTTCAAGAGGATAATGCGGAAAAAAGAATGCGCCAAAAATGCGGAAACTAAGTTGAGTCCAAACTGTCGCGTTCATATTCCCTTGGTGGAATTCGTTCATGTAGCCGAGCACTCTACCTACAGGGTGGTGTGAAAACGAGTGCATTAACTATCGCGTTCATATTCCCTTGGTGGAATTCGTTCATGTAGCCGAGCACTCTACCTACAGGGTGGTGTGAAAACGAGTGCATTAACTATCACGTTCATATTCCCTTGGCGGAATTCGTTCGAGTAGCCGAGCACTTCACCTACAGGGTGGTGTGAAAACGAGTGCATTAAGTATCGCGTTTATATTCCCTTGGTGGAATTCGTTCAAAAGGATAATGCGGAAAAAAGTATGCGCCAAAAATGCGGAAACTAAGTTGAGTCCAAACTGTCGCGTTCATATTCCCTTGGTGGAATTCGTTCATGTAGCCGAGCACTCTACCTACAGGGTGGTGTGAAAACGAGTGCATTAACTATCGCGTTCATATTCCCTTGGTGGAATTCGTTCATGTAGCCGAGCACTCTACCTACAGGGTGGTGTGAAAACGAGTGCATTAACTATCGCGTTCATATTCCCTTGGTGGAATTCGTTCAAGTAGCCGAGCACTTCACCTACAGGGTGGTGTGAAAACGAGTGCATTAAGTATCGCGTTTATATTCCCTTGGTGGAATTCGTTCAAAAGGATAATGCGGAAAAAAGTATGCGCCAAAAAATGCGGAAACTGAGTTGCGTCCAAACTGTCGCGTTCATATTCCCTTGGTGGAATTCGTTCATGTAGCCGAGCACTCTACCTACAGGGTGGAGTGAAAACGAGTGCATTAACTATCGCGTTCATATTCCCTTGGTGGAATTCGTTCATGTAGCCGAGCACTCTACCTACAGGGTGGTGTGAAAACGAGTGCATTAACTATCGCGTTCATATCCCCTTGGTGGAATTCGTTCAAGAGGATAATGCGGAAAAAAGAATGCGCCAAAAAATGCGGTAACAAAGTTGCGCCAAAGAATGCGGAAACAAAGTTGCGCCTAAAATGCGGAAAAAGTGTGCGGCAAATAAATAGCGTTAGCGTTTCTACTTTTCAGATTTTTCAGATGGAAGAGAAGGTAGGTCCCAGAGAACCCTTGGCCTTTCCGGGCTGAGTTGCAAGGGATTTCATGGATGCCATTCCCAACTTAAGCCATCGACTGACCAAGAGCGTCAAAGTGAGTGACTTTTAGGGTGTTTGGTGGTGGTTTATTTCAGGTATATTGTTATATTATTGTCGGAAAGGTTCTGGCGAAGGAGAAATGTCTTTGAGAACACATGCGTCAATAAATGCGGAACAAGTATGCGCCAATTTTGACATTTAGTGGATTAGGCCCATTGGGGATACCACTTAAAAATAAAACGCGCCGCGCACTCTACCTACAGGGTGGTGTGGAAACGAGTGCATTAACTATCGGGTTTATATTCCCTTGGAGGAATTCGTTCAAAAGGATAATGCGGAAAAAAGTATGCGCCCAGAATGCGGAAACAAGATTGCATCCATAAATAGTGCATAAACTATCGCGTTCATATTCCCTTGGTGGAATTCGTTCAAAAGAATAATGCGGAAAAAAGTATGCGCCCAAAATGCGGAAACAAGATTGCGCCCAAAATGCGGAAACAAGATTGCGCCCATAAAGAGTGCATGAACTATCGCGTTCATATTCCCTTGGTGGAATCCGTTCAAAAGAATAAAGCGGAAAAAAGTATGCGCCCAAAATGCGGAAACAAGATTGCGTCCATTAAGAGTGCATAAACTATCACGTTCATATTCCCTTGGTGGAATCCGTTCAAAAGAAAAATGCGGAAAAAAGTATGCGCCCAAAATGCGGAAACAAGATTGCGCCCATAAAGAGTGCATAAACTATCGCGTTCATATTCCGTTGGTGGAATCCGTTCAAAAGAATAATGCGGAAAAAGGTATGCGCCCAAAATGCGGAAACAAGATTGCGCCAATAAAGAGTGCATAAACTATCGCGTTCATATTCCGTTGGTGGAATCCGTTCAAAAGAAAAATGCGGAAAAAAGTATGCGCCCAAAATGCGGAAACAAGATTGCGCCAATAAAGGGTGCATAAACTATCGCGTTCATATTCCGTTGGTGGAATCCGTTCAAAAGAATAATGCGGAAAAAAGTATGCGCCCAAAATGCGGAAACAAGATTGCGCCCATAAAGAGTGCATGAACTATCGCGTTCATATTCCCTTGGTGGAATCCGTTCAAAAGAATAATGCGGAAAAAAGTATGCGCCCAAAATGCGGAAACAAGATTGCGCCAATAAAGGGTGCATAAACTATCGCGTTCATATTCCGTTGGTGGAATCCGTTCAAAAGAATAATGCGGAAAAAAGTATGCGCCCAAAATGCGGAAACAAGATTGCGCCCATAAAAAGTGCATGAACTATCGCGTTCATATTCCCTTGGTGGAATCCGTTCAAAAGAATAATGCGGAAAAAAGTATGCGCCCAAAATGCGGAAACAAGATTGCGGCCATAAAGAGTGCATAAACTATCGCGTTCATATTCCCTGGGTGGAATTCGTTCAAGTAGCCGAGCACTCTACCTACAGGGTGGTGTGAAAACGAGTGCATTAAGTATCGCTTTTATATTCCCTTGGCGGAATTCGTTCAAAAGGATAATGTGGAAAAAAGTATGCACCCAAAATGCGGAAACAAGATTGCGCCAATAAAGGGTGCATAAACTATCGCGTTCATATTCCGTTGGTGGAATCCGTTCAAAAGAATAATGCGGAAAAAAGTATGCGCCCAAAATGCGGAAACAAGATTGCGCCCATAAAAAGTGCATGAACTATCGCGTTCATATTCCCTTGGTGGAATCCGTTCAAAAGAATAATGCGGAAAAAAGTATGCGCCCAAAATGCGGAAACAAGATTGCGCCAATAAAGGGTGCATAAACTATCGCGTTCATATTCCGTTGGTGGAATCCGTTCAAGAGAATAATGCGGAAAAAAGTATGCGCCCAAAATGCGGAAACAAGATTGCGCCCATAAAAAGTGCATGAACTATCGCGTTCATATTCCCTTGGTGGAATCCGTTCAAAAGAATAATGCGGAAAAAAGTATGCGCCCAAAATGCGGAAACAAGATTGCGGCCATAAAGAGTGCATAAACTATCGCGTTCATATTCCCTGGGTGGAATTCGTTCAAGTAGCCGAGCACTCTACCTACAGGGTGGTGTGAAAACGAGTGCATTAAGTATCGCTTTTATATTCCCTTGGCGGAATTCGTTCAAAAGGATAATGTGGAAAAAAGTATGCACCCAAAATGCGGAAACAAGATTGCGCCCATAAAGAGTGCATGAACTATCGCGTTCATATTCCCTTGGTGGAATCCGTTCAAAAGAATAATGTGGAAAAAAGTATGCACCCAAAATGCGGAAACAAGATTGCGCCAATAAAGGGTGCATAAACTATCGCGTTCATATTCCGTTGGTGGAATCCGTTCAAAAGAATAATGCGGAAAAAAGTATGCGCCCAAAATGCGGAAACAAGATTGCGCCCATAAAGAGTGCATGAACTATCGCGTTCATATTCCCTTGGTGGAATCCGTTCAAAAGAATAATGCGGAAAAAAGTATGCGCCCAAAACGCGGAAACAAGATTGCGCCAATAAAGGGTGCATAAACTATCGCGTTCATATTCCGTTGGTGGAATCCGTTCAAAAGAATAATGCGGAAAAAAGTATGCGCCCAAAATGCGGAAACAAGATTGCGGCCATAAAGAGTGCATAAACTATCGCGTTCATATTCCCTGGGTGGAATTCGTTCAAGTAGCCGAGCACTCTACCTACAGGGTGGTGTGAAAACGAGTGCATTAAGTATCGCTTTTATATTCCCTTGGCGGAATTCGTTCAAAAGGATAATGTGGAAAAAAGTATGCACCCAAAATGCGGAAACAAGATTGCGCCCATAAAGAGTGCATGAACTATCGCGTTCATATTCCCTTGGTGGAATCCGTTCAAAAGAATAATGTGGAAAAAAGTATGCACCCAAAATGCGGAAACAAGATTGCGCCCATAAAGAGTGCATGAACTATCGCGTTCATATTCCCTTGGTGGAATCCGTTCAAAAGAATAATGCGGAAAAAAGTATGCGCCCAAAATGCGGAAACAAGATTGCGGCCATAAAGAGTGCATAAACTATCGCGTTCATATTCCCTGGGTGGAATTCGTTCAAGTAGCCGAGCACTCTACCTACAGACACAGTATAAGGTACCTTATACTGTGCTACAGAGTGGTGTGAAAACGAGTGCATTAAGTATCGCTTTTATATTCCCTTGGCGGAATTCGTTCAAAAGGATAATGCGGAAAAAAGTATGCGCCCAAAATGCGGAAACAAGATTGCACCCAAAAAGAGTACATAAACTATCGCGTTCATATTTCCTTCGTCGAATCGTTCAACCGGATAATGCGGGAAAAGTATGCGTCCAAAAAGAGAAAACAAGATTGCGCTAATAAAAATTATTTTCGTCGTACATCGCCAAATAGAAAAGATACGAGGAAAGGTAATAAATAACCTTTTTTTCTAATAAGAAATAAATTTGGCGCATCTCGACATAAAGTGGAGTAGGCCTACTGGGGATACCACTTAAAAACAAAACGCGCCGAGCACTCTACCTACAGGGTGGTGTGGAAACGAGTGCATCAACTATCGCTTTCATAATTCTGGCGGAATTCGTTCAACTAAATGTTGCGAAAGAACAGATTCATATACAAAAATCTGATTCGTCGAAGTTGAGGCAGTACTATCCCAAAAGGGGGCTATTCCTATAGAGGCATATCAGATGAATCAAGAATTGGTGTAGGTGAGTCTTGATAGATGTATGTTATTTTGAAGGAGATTAAATCAATTTTGAAGAAAATTAACACAATTCTCTATTTCTCTTCTTTCATAATCCATCATCTGCGAATATGGGTGAAAGACAAAACCTTTCTTTTGTATCATGTAAATCTTGACTTGTCCTATACATAATTGGCTGTGATTTAAACATCGATACAGGCATAGGGTATTTATTTATTATTTTCTTTATCGATGCCCGAAACCCGAAAACCAAGAACAAATCTTAAATACATTCCAGCATCAATAATCGATAACAAACCTACGATGAAGAAAAAACCGATGTGACCGCGAAGACAAGGACTTTCAGTAAAATTTCACTCCTTATTCAACAACCAATTTTCAGAAGTTTTCCACGAACCCTACCGATTCTAACATGTCTTGAATGTTGATCATCTTTCCTCTGGGACGTGTTAGGATTGGACTGATCAACAGGGGGCATGTCATATTATTCTCGACAGTGGCGTAGGGTAGGACTAGATTTTTGTACTAACCAGTTCACATGAGTCTTGCTCATATAGGGTATCTCGAGGGACTTTGTGCAAAGCGAGAATATCTCTTTTACTTTCAAGGATGCATGTTGTTAATAAATAGAACCAATAGCACTAGTTTTCATAACAAACTTCAGTTCACTTTCATTTTTGGAAATAACCATCTATTATATATATATTATATACAGACCTGAACCATACACTATGAGAGTTTGAGGTTGAAAAATAAAGATTCCTCAGAGAGAAATGATAAACAAATTTTTAAGGAATTAACAAAAAAACTGACTGCAAAAGCATTTACCTGAAAAGAAAAAAGACCTATATTTAAACAATATAATTTTGTATGTGTAATGTTTATATCGCTATCAACAAGAGCAGTCAATAGTGCATACTTTAATATAAATATGTCGTGAATTCTACAGTGTGACAAGAAAAACCTCGGACAAACTCTTTTTCATTTAACTTTATTAAACAGAAGAAATTGAACAAAACAACAACAAATAATAATAGCTTGAACATTTGTTAGTAATATACAGGGTGGGGCAGAAGAACCTATCCGATTTCAAATCCCTTTTTCTCAGAAGAGAGAGCAGGTAGAGTAGTGGGGTAAAAACCGTTAGAAAGCTGGTTTTATGCCATTTGTCAGTAGTCAACATGCCTTGGTCTGGTGAACATCGTGCTTTTGTTATTGAGCGGTTTATCGAATGCGGCGGTTCGATAATTGCTACACAACGTGCTTTTCGAATTCATTTCGGACTCGGGCGTCATGATCCTGTTCCACATCACGCTACGATTAAAGTGTGGGTGTCAAATTTTAGACAGACGAGTTCAGCATTGAAAAAGAAGTCGCCTGGACGTCCCAGGACAGCAACAGGACCTGAAAACGTGGCCAATGTGAGAGCCGCGATTGAACGTTCCCCGCGTCGTTCGGCGCGAAAACATTCGCTCGCTTTGGGGATTTCCAACCGCAGTATTCGGCGAATTTTGCACCGGGACCTCAAAATGCATCCCTACAAAATGGTTGTTGCACAGAAATTAAGTGAAAGGGATTTTGAAACCCGTACGAACCTGTGTCGCGATCTCCGAGAACTGCCAAACGACGATGTTGTGCTCTTCACGGACGATTCCTGTGGAAATGACGGTGAAAGTCATGGAAAGCTACCGCGAGCGCCTAAATAAGTGTATCCGCTCCCAAGGACGACATTTGAGTGATGTGCTTTTCAAAACTTAAATTTAAAAATGGCATAAAATTTGCGATATGTTAATAAAAAAAATTTTTTGACAAGCTGAGTGGTTTTAATTTTATAACGTTTTGAAATCGGATAGGTTTTTCTGCCCCACCCTGTATTTAAGCCATTTCGAAGTGGCTTCCTTTGGCGGCGATACACAGCTTCAGACGCTTCTTGAAATTTTCGGCAATGGGCCGCAGCTCCTCGGGCGTTAATCGGTTCCATTCCCGGCGCAGAGATTGCTTCAGCGACACCAAATTTTTGTGTTTTTTAGCACAAGCCCTGTGCTCCAAAATCGACCACACGCTGTAGTCCATTGGGTTGAGATCCGGTGAGTAGGGCGGCCATTCTGCAGATGAGATGAAACAAGGAAAATGCGCCATTTTCGCTCTGTGAGCCGGAGCGGAGTCCTGTTGAAAGGTTCAATGCGTATCGCCGAAGTGCTGCTTGGCCCACGGAAGTACTACGGCCTCGAGGATGTCGCAGCGGTAGACTTCTTGATTGATTTTGACCCCTTGATCCACGAAAACTAAGGGAGTTTTACCACTGCCGCAAATTCCGCCCCAGACCATGACGGATTGCGGATTTTGACGGTGTTCGACGATGGCCGATGTACCGGGAGCCTCTACGGACCAGACTCTGTCGTTTTGGTGGTTGTGGGATTGTTCTACGGTGAAAAGCTTCTCGTCTGTGAAGAGAATTCGCTCCCATTGCTGACCGGCGGCGAGGCGAAGGAATTTGCGGCACCTTTGGAGTCGTACGCGCTTGTTTTCCTCCTTGAGGAGTTGAACTTTTTGGAGCTTGTATGGCTTGAGGTTGAGCTACTTTTTGGCAATTTGACGGACTGATTCGCAGTTGATACCGGTCTCACAGATCTCCTCATGGAAACCCTCGGATTTCGATTGACTCGCTTCTTGACGATGTTGCGATTGCTAGGTGTATTGACAGTGCGTTTTCTACCACTTGCTGGACGACGACCATCATGGCCAAGCTCCTTGAAACAACGAATTGCATCGGACTCGGTTTGTCGAGGCACATTGAGCAAACGAACAATTTCGCATTGACGCCTACCTTGACGAAACAGATCCAAAATCGCACTACGTTTGTTTGACATTCTAAAACTCAGTGAAATGAAATTATATCAAACTGAAAATTCACTATTACTACAGGAAAGTGTAGAGAAACTAAGAGAATAAAAATTATTTGGCTGCGCTGAAATACTTTTGTTCCAGACCACAGCAAAATTTGTCCGAAGCTTTTCTTGTCACCCTGTAAAACGAGTAGGATATTATTATTGGGGTGCATGCTTGGATCTAAAAAAATCCATAATTTTTTTGAGGCCAAGTTGTCCAGGAGATACAGATACTCATACTGGGACGGTACGGAAAAATTTCATTATTCACAACCAACATTAATCAAGACACCCATCCCCCACCCTCCGCCACTGACCCCGCGACGTCGCAGCCTCGGTATCCCGACGTCAGCCCGCGCTTCCAGTCGAATTTCCACCGTCGGCGTCGCCTCCGCAAGCCCTGCACCTGCTCAGCCTTCTTCCGCCGACGTTTCGGCAGTTTTAGCTCGACGCCGCGAGTGCGATCACCTTCAATCATCCCGCTTTCACCTCGCGGGGTTTCGTTGTTCAGACGCTCGCGAGTTCAGTGTACTCTGGGAAGGGGTGATTCACGTACAGGGGGATGAAACGCGCTCGTTAGTCGAGTGCACGCACGGTTAGGTTGTTATCGGTCCTCCGATGAGATGTGCCGGGAGATTGGAGAATTGCCCATTTGGAGGGATTGGGGTTTGATAGGATGAAGACTTGAGGAAGTCATATATAGGTACTTTGGTATTTTTTCATTTTTTAACTAGCACTTCAATGTTGTCAAGTCGAAATATAGGTTTAAATTATTATCACAGCCTCCTTATTATTCAATATTGATAAAGCAGGCTGCGCTAATAACATTTTCCATAGACTACTACGATCAGAAATATAGGGTGTTTTTTTTAGAGTGATAGAACTTTAAATTGAAATGAAAAACCTTTAAATTAAGAATGAAGCCAATTTTGTTTTGAAAATAATTTCCGCATTCGACCAGACCAATTTGGACTACTTTTTCGAGTAATTCAGGCCTTATTTCAGCAACAACAAGAGTTATGTTGGCTTCCAAAGACGCTATTGTTTCTGGTTTATCAGCATAAACCAATGACTTGACACAACCCCAAAGAAAATAATCCATTGGAGTTATGTCGCATGATCTTGGAGTCCAATTAATCAGGCCATTTCTCGAAATAGTGTTATCGCGAATCTTTCTATCAATAAATCAATTGTTACGGTAGCAGCATGAGGTGTAGCACCATCTTGATAGAACCAACACATCAGGGACGATACCATTCGAATTTAGAAACAAATAATCATTGATCATCGAGCTATAACGAGCACCATTCACTATAACATTAGCTCCAGCATCGTTTTCAAAGAAATATGGACCGATGTTGCCTCCAGCGTGTAAAGCAAACCATACAGTGCCATTTAGGATGCAATGAAACCTGCAGAACTTCTTGACGATTGTTTTCACTCCATATCCGGCAATTTCGCTTGTTAACAGCTGTTTAACCAGAAATGAGCTTCATCACTTAATACAATTTTTCGATAAAAAAGTGGATCAACTTCAAGCTGTTCTAGGGCCTAATCAGAAAACAAACGACGCTTATTATGGTCAAGTGGCTTTAATTCTTGAAAAAGTTGGATCTTGTATGGGTGTAGACCAAGATCTTTACGCAAAATTTTCCATGTGGTGGATGCACAGAGTCCAACTTGTTGTGAACGTCGACGAATAGACAAATTTGGATCTTCATTGACACTATCACTAACAGCAGCGATATTCTCTTCTGTACGTACAGTCCTTCGTCTTGTTGTTGCATCGAGTAAAGAAAATGTTGTCCGAAATCTACAGATAGTTCGACGAATAATAAGCTGCTCTGATGGACGATTATGTAAACCATAAATTTCACGAAGTGCTCTATAAGTTTAGTGAATAGAACTAGTACGGGCCAGCAGATCTACCCCGTAAGTAGTTATCCTCATCGGTAGAACTCGGGTGATTTTATAGGCGAAATGTCAAAGTTTGATCAACTTTTCTGAAGGAATGGGAAAATTATGGAAAATATGAATAGCAAGCTATTTTGCATTGACTTTTCCTCTTTCGATCCGTATATTTACATCACAGCCAGGATATCTGTGAAAAAAGTTTTATCGAGTTTAAAATGGCCCTTTTTGTCGGATTTTTTCGCGATTTTTGCGAATTTTTTAAAATTACTTCTATTTCGCCTAGAGAATCGAAATTTCACACACGTATGAATAGATTATTCCTTTTTTCGACTGTGAAAAAATTTCCTCACCATATCGCATTAGGTTTTCTGGATTCTTCTGGACCCACTTTTCGACAGATTCCCTCGGGCCGGTCCGCATATTTGTAAACAGGAGACGCGTTATCCCTTCGGTAAATTTCGGCATGCCCGAATCATGCTAATATTTAGCAGATGCGTCCGCCAGAGTCCGCCTGATACGTCTGCTGTTTACTGGAGTAAATGCTGGAGTATAGAACTAGGTAAGGTGGACATAATCAAATCTCTGGAACTGGAGGGCGAGCTGTAGGAGGCGCGATGATGACAGCTCAGTCAGGGGGCACAATAGACCTTAAGGTCGCAGTGGACTGTAACCCCTTTTCACTATAACTATAACTATATAAGGTGGACATAGCAATTTTTATTTCCCCATTCAGATGAGGCGTCAGTTGTCTTCCTGACACGTCAGAATTTTCACTCTTTCAGATTTTGATTGTAACATAACTAAAATGCGTGAATTACCCTATAATTACGCATATAAAAGTGTAAAAGAAAATAATGTGATCCTCTGCAAACTCTCTAGTAAAGAAGAGGTAGAGGTAAGTTCAATTTAAAATATTTTTAAAAAATATCTTGCAATATTATGACCACGTTGAGATAGTGATAGACAACGCTAATGGCGTCAGGCGAGCGCGAGAGTATATTTCGTATAATCGTAGGTACAAATATTCATAGAATACCTGGTGTTGGCACTGATTAGATTTTGTTTAAAACTTTCTTGTCGATCGAAAATCTAAGAATTTGTACTGCTTGTCATTTCTCTCGAAAGGGGTCGCGTTTTTTTTAGTTGCCGCAGTAGCGCCACGACCGCAAAATATTGTGGATTATTCCGGAACCAGACCAAAATCTGAAATCTAGAATGCCATTTTGATCTAAAAATTTAGGTCACGAGTCGTTACAACAGATATTTTATGGATCTATGTACAATTTTATGAACAGAAATCGATGGTAAGGGGGGGAGGGTTGCAAGGGGGGGGGAGTCAGAACTTTTTCATCACCTCTACCTTAGTAATTCGTACCTTCTACTTTCTTCCACAGTCATGGGTATCTCATCTCGAGTTGGCAACTAAAGAAACCTGGACCATCGAGAAAACATTTAAAGTTCCAATCATTGCACCAAGAAATATTTTCAAACGTATTTACAGATGCCATTTTAATACGGCTACAAAAGTTAAACCAGTGAGCTCCAAACAAAAAAAGTCCAAAAATATTGATTGCCCAGCGAAATTTTTTGAAAAGTCCAAATCAGTGAAAACATCGATCACTACAAAAGAATGGCCTTGTTTGATAGAATTTAAAAATGATCATAATCACAGATTAAATGTTATTGAAGCACTTCGTGAGAGGCCTTTAGGAGTAGAGGCTAAACAGAAAATACAGGATCTTTTCAATAGAGGGCATTCTGCTGCCACCGCTTACCATACTTATTGTATGGATAAAATGGAAGAGCTCGGTGACGAATATGATAGCGTATTGTATGACAGACACTACATTCCAACAAAAACGGATGTATCTAATTTGTGGAAAAAGAAATTTAGAGAAGATTTCGGTGACCGTACTGGACCTAATATGCTTGTTAAGTTAGAAGAGACATTGGCTTTTCATAAAGATAAGACTAATCTATGTTATAAAATAATAACAGTGGAAGATAATTATGCCGCAGCTTTTTGTACACCTCTCATGCAACGTGCGTTAGAGATACCACAAGCAAATGAAATTATGTTTGTCGACGCATCGGGTAATTGCGATGTTTATGATCATAAAATATATTTTTTTGTCATACAAAGTGCGGCGGGTGGATTACCCGTTGGATGCATTTTAGCCAACTGCCAAAAAACTAATCTGTTTGATGCTGCAGTTGAAGGTTTGCTTGGTATAATGCCTAAAAAAATTCGACCGATAGTTATCTTGACAGATGACGATTTGGGAGAAAGGAAAGTGTTAAAGAAACATTGGCCAGAAGCAAAATTGCTTCTGTGTATATTTCATGTGAAAAAGGCTGTCTGGAGATGGATTTTAATGGCGAAGAATGGAATACCAAGGGATTCGGCTCAAAAGTATTATAAATCATTCAAAAAAATTGCACACTCCAAAACAGAAAATGAACTCAACGAAGCCGAACGTTTTTTTTTTTGAAAATTGCGTTCATGAAAGTTTGAAGACTTACATAAGCAACATGTTGACTCGTAAAGAGACTTGGTGCATGTTATACAGAACAGATTTACGGTTAAGAGGAAGCGATACCAATAATTATACTGAGGTCATGTTTAGGTTACTAAAAGATATACCTTTAGAGAGAGCAAAGGCATTCAATCTAATTCAATTAAGCGACTACATTATTATAAGTTTCGAAAATTATTACAGGCAGCGTTTATTAGATTTAATATTCAATAGGGTCTCAAAAACTGTTGCTAGTAGGTACTTACCAAAACTGACTGATGGTAAAATGACTGTTGAGGTCATCTGCATGGATTTATTAGAATTTTCGGTAAGCAGTGAAACAGATGAAAATTGCAAATATTATGTGGATCTTCAAACTTGTATGTGTACATGTGCAGTGGGTTTTAATGGCAAGCATTGTAAACATCAGGGTGCTGTTTTAGAAAAATACAAATTTCTAAGCGCAATAAATACGCTGACTTATGCAACTAAAATTAAACTTTATAAAGTGGCAACAGGAAAAGAAGCGAATACACATATTTTCCTGCCTTTACAAGAAAGAAATGACGAAAGTGTTGGATTAGAAAACTATAGGAGAGATATCATTTTAGAAGAGTCAAAATTATTGGAATCTGAAGTAAATGTTGAGGATAGCAATGTTTCTTTGGCTGAGATAGTGAAAGAAAAGTGGACAGAGCACTACAATTTCATCATGAAAAACATTGATGATGACCCTGAAAATTTTTGTCCCGCTGTGGAAGCATATTTGAATAATATAAAAAGACATGCTTGTTCCAAAACATCTCTACTGTCTGGTCTTCACACAGCGTTCAAATATAAGGGGGCTGCCAGAAGAATTAGCTCCGGTGTTAAATGTCGTCGAAGGGGAAAAAATATACCAGTACAACCAACATCAGTAGGACGCAGAAAAGTTTCATGTGGCAGCAAAAAGGCAAAATCAGGAAGAATGTCCTCTGATGTTAAAAAGAGGCAAAAAGCACCTCATTCACTTCAACAGTGCATTAAAAAAAATATTGCACTAGGCGCTAATAAATTCAAAAAGTGAAAAAAACTTGCGGCTGCACTTACGCCTGCAATAACACATATACATTCTAAGCAATAAAGTAAATAAGACTAGGAAATTATGTATGTGATATTTTATATTTGATTTATTAAGAAATTCATGGTTTTTTTTTACTCTTGTGTGCAGTAATATAGTAAGTTCATTTTGCTGAATAAAATAGATTTCATTCAGAAATAATGTACAGACATTTTTATTGGATTTTAATCACCCCTCTAACTATTTTCTTTCGGACCTGAATACTTCACTGAATTACCAATAAAATATTTTTTTTTACAAATCTAGAAAACGTTATACAGAACATACCAAAAAAGTATGGCAAACCAATGTTAGATACTGTTTTTTTTTAATGGAACATTCCTTTATATTTATACAAAAGTGAAGAACCCTTAAGACCTTTCATTTAGTAAATGACAGTCGCTTCAGGCAGAAATTCATCTCACTCTCCTGCTGTATACCTACAGCTCTTTTCCGCACATTTTTGCAACTCTCACGTGTCTGCCGTTTACCAAGCGGCTGACTCATCTGCTATATACCACTCTACTTCGGCTCGCGCCTTTTGGCGGACGCGTCTGCCGTTTACCAAGCGGTTTTGGCTGACTCATCTGCTATATACCACTCTACTTCGGCTCGCGCCTTTTGGCGGATGCGTCTGCTGTTTACAAATATGCGGCCGGTCCACCGAGTTACCATTTTAGTATAGTATAGAACATTGATTTTGAAAATAAATTCCAACAATTTGTTGCAGCGTGATTCTTTTCATGATTGTCAAAACAATATGGCTTCTACCTTCTTTCAAATCACAGTTATCTGTATCGAAAATTCAATCTCTCTAAATAAAAAAAAACACCCGATATGTATGTCTATCGACCAAGACTTCAATGTCGCAACTTACACAGGGTGCTCTTTAGTATTGGTACTCTTTGGTTATAAGGAGACCACACAAGTTTCAATCAAACCGAAATGGATCTGCACAAGAACAAGTGGCAGGAAAGGCTCCTCGGCAAACACCTCATGAGATGCGCCAACTGCGATTTGGACTTTCCGATGACCGGGACTTCCGAGGCCCTGGAAAACACGAACGTGATTGGTCTTTATTTTTCCTTCGCCAACATCAACTCGAAATGTGACGATCTGACGTGTAAGTTGCGCGATCTGTACGAGAAGATGAACGGCGATGGGGAAAACGAGAGGAGGAGATTGGAGGTGGTTCAGGTGGTGTTGTGGGTCAACAACGACGTTTATAGCGACTTCGAGGCTAGCCATATGGAGTGTCTGGTGGGACTTCCTTGGCTCGCGCTGCCTTTCAACGAGATTGAGCTGAAGGTAAGACCTTAATACACTTTGTAATTAATTTAATTGTTGTTGTATGAAGAAACTATCTTTGCGCAAACCAATGAGACCTCTGTCTAATCTGATTCATTTGAGGTTGGTCACATCCTCAAAACTAACGCTCAAATGCTGATAAAGTACAGAATCGAGAAAAAACTGTTAGAATGGTCGAAACGTAGAGAAATAGGAGACTCAGGAAAAATTATCTGAAAGCTCTAATTTATGTCCTGCTCAAGGGACCAATGTTTTGGTAGTAACATCTCCAGTTCGGAGCGGTCATTCTTCGGGATACAACTCCGACTGAGAAAACTCTGAAGAAGCGTTATGTGAAATTCCTATTGAGCCACGGCTAGAATACCCTGAATATTTTAGATTTGAAGTTGAATCAGTCCGTGAAAGCCTTCATCAAGATATTTTACGGTGAAAATCAGTTAATATCTTCTTTTTACCGACAGCGACAAAAGGATAGTAATGTTTTTTGAGCGTAGCTATCTACAAGGTGACAAGAAAAACTTCGGACAAATTTTGCTGTGGTCTGGAACAAAAGTATTTCAGCGCAGCCAAATAATTTTTATTCTCTTGGTTTCCCTACACTTTCCTGTACTAATATGTGAATTTTCAGTTTGATATAATTTCATTTCACAGAGTTTTAGAATGTCAAACAAACGTAGTGCGATTTTGGAGCTGTTTTGTCAAGGTGGGCGTCAATGCGAAATTGTTCGTTTGCTCAATGTGCCTCGAAAAACCGTGTCCGATGCAATTCGTCGTTTCAAGGAGCTTGGCCATGATGGTCGTCGTCCAGAAAGTGGTAGAAAACGCACTGTCAATACACCTAGCAATCGCAACATCATCAAGAAGCGAGTCAATCGAAATCCGAGGGTTTCCATGAGGAAAATAGCCTGTGAGACCGGTATGAACCGCGAATCAGTCCGTCAAATTGCCAAAAAGGAGCTTAACCTCAGGCCATACAAGCTCCAAAAGTTCAACTCCTCACGGAGGAAAATAAGCGCGTACGACTCCAAAGGTGCCGCCAACTCCTTCGTCTAGCCGCCGGTCAGCAATGGCAGCGAATTCTCTTCACAGACGAGAAGCTTCTCACCGTAGAACAATCCCAGAACCACCAAAACGACAGAGTCTGGTCCGTAGAGGCTCCCGGTACATCGGCCATCGTCGAACACCCTCAAAATCCGCAATCCGTCATGGTCTGGGGCGGAATTTGCGGCCGTGGTAAAACTCCCTTAGTTTTCGTGGATCAAGGGGTCAAAATCAATCAAGATGTCTACCGCTGCGACATCCTCGAGGCAGTAGTACTTCCGTGGGCCAAGCAGCACTTCGGCGATACGCATTGGACCTTTCGACAGGACTCCGCTCCGGCTCACAGAGCGAAAATGACGCAAGAATGGTGTAAGACCTTAGACCATAGAGATGGTCTAAGTGTAAGACCCATTTTCCTTATTGTTTCATCTCATCTGCAGAATGGCCGCCCTACTCACCGGATCTCAACCCAATGAACTACAGCGTGTGGCCGATTTTAGAGCACAGGGCTTGTGGCCCATTGCCGAAAATTTCAAGGAGCGTCTGAAGCTGTGTATCGCCGCCAAAGGAAGCCACTTCGAAACGGCTTGAATATATTGTCAACAAATGTTCAAGCTATTATTATTTGTTGTTGTTTTGTTCAATTTATTCTGTTTAATAAAGTTAAATGAAAAAGAGTTGGTCCGAGATTTTTCTTGTCACACTGTATGTTTGTCTATTTCTTTTACGCGCTTGATGGATTTCAACAAGGGGAGAGTCATTAGATTCATATGTGTTAAAATACTGTGGTTTAACTCCAAATGATCTAAAAAAAAGTCCACGATAGCATATCTTTTTCTCTCAAGATCAAGTCACAATATCCAATTTTCTTTCTGGAATGTTTTTTCCACTATTGTAGATGTTTGGATGACAAAGTAATAATTGTCCTGAAAATTACAGGGTGTGGAAACTAGTTCTCCCACATTTGAAGGAGCTGTCAAAAAAAAATACGAAGAGATATTGGAAAAATTCTTCTTCATTTTGAAAGCCTACATAATCAAGTTTTTTTTTATGTCTCGAAAGTAATATCATCCAAAAACGTCTTTCGAGGAAGTTTTCGGTTACTCTCTTCAGCATAGCGGTTTCAATTTGGATGATTTCCTCCTTGATTGCTTCTTTGGATCATATTATTTTCAAGACATAAATGAAAAAACTTGATTATGTAGGCTTTCAAAGTAAAAAAGAATTTTTCCAATATCTTTTTTCGTAATTTTTAAACAGCTCCTTCGAATGTGGCGGAACTAGTTGCGCACCCTGTTCTAAGACAGAGGCGTTGAGCATTAAATTCAGGTCAGAAATGTTTCCCTGTCAGCTTATATGACACATTTCTCAATACAATTCATACAGCAGTTAATGAATTTAAAATCAACCAACTATGTAAAATTGCCATTTAAAAAACTATTCCTTCTTTCCACCCTTAGACTAGGTATACTATAATATATTACAGTCTAAGTTTCCACCTCATTAAGCATTCAATGAACCCAAGTGCCTAGTTCAAACGGAATTGCACTTGTTCTAATATTACATTTCAAGCCAAACCCCCTAAAATCGCACCGTTAAAGACAGTGGCGTAACCATTTGTTTACTCACCTCCAGAGTTCAATTAATCCGTAAAACCGATAAGTCAACACATTTACTTCACTCCCATCAATCGGGACTTTAGTAACGAACTGGGAGAGATAATATTATCGTCTGTATGTATAAATTCAAACAAACTCGATTGTTTATCTGTGCAGTATTTTAAACAAACGAAAAATCTTGCTTTTTGGACTGAATGTTTCGGAATAACTGAAACGAGGAATGAGAGTTGGAATAACGGAAATGTTGATGATTTGGACAGGAAAAGGGATGTAAACAATCGGTAGGTTAATGAGCCATGAACTGTCAGGTGTTATTAGAGGAAAAACACTGAATCATATTTCGGAAGGATGAAAAGAGTGATTATTAAATTCTTCAGCATCTGAAAGGCGCCATTTAAGACTAGCTGAAGTGTTTTCAAAGAAGCAACGGCACCTTTGAAAGGTGTGAAGTGCTGTAATAGGAGCGTTTTTAATTCGCATTAAGAGATATGGCAGGTTTAGGTCAGACGTGAGAGGGTTATACTACACTGTGAGCTCAAGGTCTATTGTGCTCCGATCAGAGCTGTATTAGCAACTATGCTAACTTCTTACTCAGTTTACTGCCAACTTTATTGCGACACGTAGTAGCTACTAAAGGAACTATAATTTGCCGATCCATTTTGTTGCTATTCATTTACAGAAATCTGTAGGATATTTATTTTCCTCTAGTTATATGAATCATAGGCATGATTGATTGCATCCATAATATCAGGTGTGATGAAACACTGAACATCCCACATTTCCATACGCCGTTCCTGATCGTCATCGTGCTTCATAGTTCAGCTACTCACCGCCAGATGCGAGGGTAAAAATTTTCGATTCTCTGAAACACACTTATCCATCTATGAACGGGTAAAGGAACTCCACTAAAATCAGCTTCAAATCGTTCAACTGGGATGTTCCTCTATGTATATTTGAACTCAATGATAAGACGACAATCTCCTGTGAGTGAGACAGTGAATAGGCTTATCGTATTCATACTGAGAACTAAATAATTCTTGGTTCTTTCAGTTCGGAAATCCTGACGGAATTTTTTGGGATTGTTCATTCCTGGGAGTGCTTCTCTTTCATTTTCTTCCTTCTCCAAAAACTCTCCCTTATAGGTGCATTTGCCTATACCAAAGAAAGGTTTTGGGCCTGTAAGTGGCGTTTGTCCTCCCTTTCTTGTTAGAGTGTTGGACTCTTCTTTGATTCCTGAGTGACCAAGAACTCAGACTAATGAGATCTTGTTCTTTCCTACTTCATAAAGGTTTACTTCGGCTCTCCCACATTATCTTCGAGTCACTGACAAAGGAGTTTAGCGCTTTTATAGCACCTTGCAATAGATTATAGAGGAAGACCCAGTGACCAATTTTCATATGTCATTTCATGTTTATTGTCATTATTGAAATAAACTTTATTATTATTATTATTATAACTCACCAAAATTTACTTGTTTAGTATTCAATATCTGCTCGAAAATAAAAACCATTTCTGCCAGCCCATAATGGCCGGAGTAGACTACCATAAGCGCTCAAAGAGGCCAGAAAATTAGGTTCAACTATGTCATAGTATCACACACAAAACTTTCAGGAATTGTTATTGATAATATATTGAATCTATAAAAAATAATGACAGAACTTTTTCGTCCCTCCTAAGTGTTGGCAGAACTCTTTGAAAATTCATTAAGAACAGCTGTACTTATGTCATTTCAGTACGCTTGAAATTTACAGGAAATAAAGAAAATGTGTCTAGAATGCGAATTATAATCATGACAGAAATTTTTTAAATCAGGAACCATCTGCCAGAACGAGAAATGTTGCCGCGCAAATGCGAGAGAAATGAGCTTATTCATATTTGCAAGTCAGAACCTAGAGCGCATATTGGGCATGTATCATTGTCAATTAAAGGAATTAAAGGTGTTTATTTTCAACATTACAACAATTTATTTAGTAATAACTATTTTAACTATACAAAAAAATATGCTCTTCCTACGCATCCTCTAAATTTGTTTCCTCATCGTAGTCATCTTGGTTGACATTCTCAATGAACTGAGCTCCAAGAATTTTTCGAATGGATTGAGGAGGTCTTGAGTATACCTGTGTGACTTACGAAACATTCAAAGAAGATCTCAGTCACATTAAGGGGTAAAAACTAAAATCAGGGCATTTAAAACCCCAAAAGTTGGGTAGACTAAGAGTAGTAAAAGAGAGTATAAGACTTTCACAGTGAACTTTAGTATTACGAGTACATAGCGAATACCCTTATCATCGGATCAGGTAAATGAAACTGAAAACAAATTCTATAATTTCATAAAAGAATTTTAGCTTTCTATCAACTTTTGATGAGTCTCGTAAATGCCCAATATGCGCTCTAGGCTGACTTGCAAATATGAATAAGCTCATTTCGCTCGCATTTGCGCGGCAACATTTCTCGTTTTGGCAGATGGTTCGTGATGTAAAAAATTTCTGTCATCATTATAATTCGCTTTCTAGACACATTTTCTTTATTTCCTGTAAATTTCAAGCGTACTGAAATGACATAAGTACAGCTGTTCTTAATGAATTTTCAAAGAGTTCTGCCAGCACTTAGGAGGGACCAAAAAGTTCTGTCATTATTTTTTATAGATTCAATATATTATCAATAACAATTCCTGAAAGTTTTGTGTATAATACTATGACATAGTTGAACCTAATTTTCTGTCCTCTTTGAGCGCTTATGGTTATGGCCATTATGGGTTGGCAGAAATGGTTTTTATTTTCGAGCAGATATTGAATATTATACAAGTGAATTTTGGTGAGTTATGAAATGACATAAGAAAATTGGTCACTGGCTCTTGGTCTATTACAATGTCACACCCTTGATAGTTTTCCAGGTAAATGTCTAGGCATCTCCCGATGACAAGTATATCTACTTGAAAGTGGGAGCCTAACCATAGTGTACACTCTGTTCTTGCCCCGTATACTCCAGCACCGGTCCCTATACTGATTTTAGAACCATCTGTATACCATTTGATGATATTCACTTCGAAATTTTGGGTACTTTATTCCTTTTCCCATTCTTCCTTTTTATATAGAAAATTAGAAGTTAAAGTTCTTCTCAATACTTGCTTTTTAATCATATCATCACTAGGTAGGTTCACAGATGAGATGAACTTGTTCAGAGACGACTAGACTCTCTTACTCCCTTGTTGGTGTTTACAAGGTGTTTCAAAAATATCTGCAAATGTTTGTGAGGCGTTATTACATGAAGAAATTCATTAAAGCAATAACTTGAGTTTGGAAGCTTTATCTATTATTTTTTGCAGGCCAAGCTGTCCAGGAGATATAGAATTAAATCCGGAGTACCTACCCTGGTTCTGTTGGATAAAGACGGTACCATACTAAGCATATCCGCCCAAGAGAAGCTCCTTGAAGACCCACATGGCCTTAATTTCCCTTGGAGGCCTAGGCCAGTTGACCAGGTATGAAGATAAGGTTCATCTCATCACATAAATACCTAGATTATAAATTTCTTCATTCTTATAGGTTCTCAAAGATATTCGTCTCATACCCGGTGGTACCTTCTACAAAGAACACCAAAACAGCACAGGGGATATCCTTTATCAAGATATACCTGAAGGAATCAAAGGTTTTTACTTTTCCGCCAATTGGGTAAGTCCGACGAGTACTCTAGTTTTTCCCAATACAGGGTGTTCCTAAATAAGTGTATCAGCGGTCAACTGTAGATTTATCATGAAAAATTAACATTTTTTTCTCTTCCATTCTTTCATTCGTTTCCGAGATACAAATTAATTTTTTCACAGTTTTTTGCTAATATTTCAGGAACCGGTTTGAATTACAGAATTGGGTTTTTGTACACACATTGTCAGTAATAATAGCTACTTTCTTTCCCTTTACTTGGTGTTATTAGACTTGCCAATATTGAATTTGCACAAAGGTTTTAACCCCAACTTTTACATCACTGGACGAATTTGCATTTGCACAGCAAATTCTGATGCGCCAAGTGTTTAACATAAAAAAGGTACTCCTGGTTCATCACTCAGTCTTCGAGAATACTGGCATTTTGTGATCAAAAACAATTTGCTAACGCATTGAAAATTTCTTGTAATTGGAATAATGAGTATTGATAGATAATAAACAAGTTTATTAATTAAAAAAAAATTGACAACTAGGTTTTTAAGTTTAATTTGCAAAGTTAATTTTCATTATTTTAAGCGACCATAGTTAACAAGATTACAAGAATTTTTCCAATTACAAGAAATTTACAATGCGTTAACTAACTGTTTTTGATCATAAAATGCCAGTTTTCTCGAAAACGGTTCACTTTAGAGTAATTAACTAAGAGTACCTTTTTCATGTTAAACACTTGGCGCATCAGAATTTGCTGTGCAAATGCAAAATTTTCCAGTGATGTAAAACCTTTGTGCAAATTCGATATCTCCGCCAATGACACGTCTAATAAAACCGAGTAAAGTGCAAGAGAGTGCATTATTAGTGACAATAAGCGCGTTCGGCAATAACATCCGAGAGCGGACGGATTTTTTAGTCACGTGATAACCGATTGTACAGATTTGTCAGATTTTTCTGTAATAAACGAACGCTACGGAGCATTTAGATTGTTTTTTCTGTTCGACGTATGTAACGCCTTACCCGAGCCAGATATTAAATTAGAGCTTAAAGGTCTATTCGTCCGTAGAGGTAGTCTGGGTACTATTTTAATTCTTTTGTTATAGTTCTCAACATTTCTACCTCTTGGTTGAGATGATTCAATATTTTGAATCATTATTTTTTAGCAAGCAACATTTTATCATTAATTACTACACAACAAATAACATAAGACACGAAAATTCAACAGACTGTTCAAGAATATTCGAAGAGGGATAAAAAATCCATTCACAAAGGCCGAAAAGTAATTTCTGTTTCTGTTCTGTGGAAAAAAATCCGTTTCCTCCGTCGAAATACACCGAGCAAAAAGATCTACATCCGATTGATCAGATTTTCTTGCCGAACGGTCCAGATGTGTACTCCCCTCAATCTGGATGTAATAAACGAACGGTTCAGATCAATCCGACCAGTCAGATGTCATTGCCGAACGCCCTTATAGTGTGTGTACAGAAACTTAATTCTGTAATTCGAACGGTTTCTGAGATATAAGCAAATTCAGTGAAAATTATTTAAACTAAGTGCCTTTTCATTAAAAAATGCCTCAAACTTGTTACAAATATGTGCCAATCGTTCAAATTAAGTGAATTTTCTTAAATATTTTGTAACACCCACTCTGTGTTACTTGCTCTATTATCCTCATATCAAGTTTCTCACCAGGAAACAAGGTCATCAAATTTTGACAAAACCGAAGACAATGTCTAATAAAACCGAGTAAAGTGCATTATTAGTGACAATGTGTGTGTACAGAAACTTAATTCTGTAATTCGAACGATTTCTGAGATATAAGCAAAAAACTGAAAAAAATATGAATTTTTGACACCCTGTATCTCTGAAACGAAGACCCGGAGGAAAAAATGGAAGAGATAACAAAATTTCATGTTTTTATGAGAAATCTACAGTTGGCCATTGGTACACTTATTTAGAAGCACCCTGTACAACCGTTACGACAGGTAGATGCAGAGTTGACCATCGCCAAACTCAAGCAGAAGTTTTCTTCTTTCTTTCTTGTTTTTGTGTTCTCTGATTATTTTCAATTGTAATCTATACTTTTTGCCTTGCTCTGTGCATTTGTATTTATTTTTAATTTCTTTGAGTTAATGGAGTTTTCTAAACTCCTGCCAAATAAATAATAATAATATTTCGATTGGTTCCAGTGCCCCCCTTGTAGAGCTTTCACCCCCCAGCTAGTCGACATGTACAAGCTGGTCAGGAAGAAGGAACCCAACTTCGAGATCATATTCGTCAGCAGTGACAGGTGAGTAAAAATCCACCTTGATTGAATTGAAGTTTTCCACCGAATGAACGCCATAAATAACCGCATAAACGGATGATGAGATTACACGGCTTCAATTTCACACGACAACCAGCAAGCCGCCTTTTCCTCACCTCCAAGAACAATCCAGGCCGATGAAATATTCAAAACGTTGACGGTATAATCCCGCCAAACCCATTTAGTCTCGAAAACTTTCCCCGAGAGAGCGGCGGCTCACGCCTAAAGATGAAGAGGCAGTCTCCACTTACAACGCAAACCCTAACAGGAAAATACAGCGGGGGAGAGCGCCAATCTGGAAAATCTGCACGGTAGAACGCGGGGATCGGTTTAATGACGAAGATGATGCCCGGATGAAATTTCAGGAGGCCGCAACGATGTGGGAATATGGAGATGCATAGATGCGAGATTAAATTTCTTACAGACATGGATAAAAACATCGTATAATATTAAAAATCCTGACAAGTTCCTTGGTGGCCTTGTTGTAGTGGCATGAAGCTAAATCTGGCCAAAAGATTGCTGACACATCGTGCTCACGTAAAAATGGTAAAAGTCGCTTCTTCAAGCATTCCTCGATGTATATCTTCGAGTCAACAGAGCCTCGGCCAACGAAAAATTTGCTCCTTTTCCCACAAGTGCAAATTGCTTGCCAAACCAGGAATTTTTTAGGAAACTTTGCTTGTTTCTTCACGCGAAATTGTTCGTCAACATTTCCACGAGAATCTACAGTATACAATTCCTGACCAGGAAGTTGCGAGAAATCAGCCAAGACATAGGTTTCGCCGTCCATCACGCAACAGGAAAAATTTTTCAAGAAATCTTGTTTTTAAATTCTTTGCTCTTGGTTTCGCTTCTTGATTCTTCACAGCGTTCCTGTCTGGTACTTTCTGCACTTTGTATGTTCTAAGCCCACAACTCGACTTGATTTTCTGAACGCTTGACTGCGAACAACCCACTATTTGGGCCACTTTCCGTCCTGAAAGTTTAGGATTCTTCTGAAAAAGGCTGATGGCTTTCTTCACTTTTTTTTGGGCTATGAAACCCCTTTTTCCTCCCGGTTCCTTCCTTGCGGTTAATTATAAGATCTTCGTTGAAGCGCTTAACTACTCTTGATACCGTTTCCGGACGAACGCGAGTCTCTTTTGCGATTCTTTTGAAGCTCCATTTTTGATTATTTTGAAAAAAAGTTTCACTATAAATTCTCGTGTTTTCACTTCGCTTGACATTTTGCGACAGAGATCAAATCTCTAACTAAGATCAAATTTTGATTTTTTCTCAATTGGTTCAAGAGATATAGGCGTTTTTGTGATAGCGAATTTATTCTCGTTCAGTCCTTACTTCCCAAACTGACCATTTGACAATGCCGTTTAGGCCCATATCACCCGAGAGTAGCTCGTAACAAGGCTCGTACACGCAACGCGGCGTTTTCCCTCGAGAAATGAAGAAATATCGACAATAACATTCGTGTTTCCGAATGAAATACGTGTGCATATTTAAATCCTTAGGGCGAGCGTGGTGGCATCGCGACGCCGAGATAGCGTAACGGGACGCCATCAAATGGCGAACGCTAACTCAGCTCCGGGAATCGCTTTAATAGCTGTGCAGCGAACCTCAAACATTCCCTCGGATCATTCTGGAATGATGCAGTCGGATTTTTCCGGTGGAATGAATATTCGAAGGAAAGGTTGCATTCCTTTGTTTTTCAGGAAATCGATTAGTGGGGGGTTGGTGCTGTTCGTCCTGAAAAAGCTGAGTCAGAAATTTAAGCGAAGTCATAGAAATTCGAATTATTTAATTCCCGTCCTTTGAAGTTCAGAAAACATAATTTGATAATCAGAATTAAGTTCAGTTCGAAATATAAAGTATCAACTTCAGATGTCATATACAGGGTGAGCCATCATCCATAACTTTCCACGCCGAATTTTGAGCTTTGGGATGGAAAAACGAAAAAACGCTCGGACAGGTCAAATTCTGTTGAAAGGGGGACAAATAAGGGTGTTCAAATGAGTTTGATATCACTACCCCTCTAGCTGCAATCCCTAAAGGTGCGAGTCCACTTGATACTTTTGCAGCGCAACAGTGTATCGCAACATACATGAAACATATGTTTCCTGTGTACAGGGTGGGCAAAATTGGTGCTACATGAACTAAAACTTTTTAACCCGAGGAGATAGAGAAAAATGAATGGCACCTTATAGTCATCTTTCTTCGAGAAACTGTTAATGCCATCAACTGCATTCCTCTATCTTCTTTCGTTTCAGAGTTATAGGCCGAAATTGCAATTTGGGCAATTTCAACTTTGGTCATTATCTCCGTTTCTGTTTATGCTAGGATGTTGAAATAAAAACATTATACAGGCACTTTTCTGATAGCAATCCAGTGGCGTACTCTGATTTTTTCTAAGAGGTTTATTTGCTGAGTTATAACAAAAAGTTTTAGTTCATGTAGCACCAATTTTGCCCACCTTGTACACAGTAAAGAAACTTGGCGTGCAACATAAGTTTCACGTTGCGCTGATACACGGGCTGTTGCGATACAATATTCAGTTTGTTTCGCGATAGTGTTGCGTGTGAAATTTGAAAATTCAAATAAACAGAGAAATGGAGAAATGGTCAAGGGATGAAACTTCGGTATTAATAGACAAATACGAAGCTAGACCAGAGTTATGGAATGAATAATTCGTGCAATTGTTGTTTGAGTAATTCTGAAGAGATACATTAAGGATTTATAGTAATCACCTACATTAAGAGTTTCATTCAGATTAATATGATACCATACCAGTTGCTAAATATCGCAAAGTAACAGCCAGACGTTCGCCGGGACTAATGGCTTTCCTCATTCGTGTATCTTTTTTTTATCTTTTCCGATATTATTTTCAATAAATATATATATATTCTTATGAAATGGAGCTGTACAGATTTGATTCCAAATATGGCATGTGTCTCGAAAAGGCAACAAGGAACAGATCATTCAAACAAACATATTGATCCATTCCCCGCTTCTAATCTCAGTATTAGCAGAGGAATGTGAAAACGGGGCACCATACAGTTCTGCGTATGATGCAAGAGCACAGATAAAAACCTCAGCAAAAACTCTGTCTCCCCGTATAAGTGTAGGGATATTTTCAATAAATTATCGAAATCTATTCGCTCATACGCAAAAAATTGTTATAAAATTCAAGATCTCCGCTTCGTAACTCTGTCATCATGTGTTGACGAGTGGTCGAGTATGTTGGATGGTGGTGCTCCAGTCGATGTGGTGTATTTGGACTTTTCCAAGGCGTTCGACCGGGTACCACACAAACGACTGTTAGCGAAGCTTAAAGAACTTGGTATACGCGGCCCCCTTCTTGCCTGGATCAGTTCTTTTCTCTCAAACAGGATGTTTCGTGTTCGTGTGGGTGATTCCCTGTCGAGTGCCAGAAGCGTTACCAGCGGTATACCCCAGGGATCGGTACTTGGACCTATCCTATTCATCCTATATACCTCGGACCTACCAGGCCTGTTGAAGTCCAAGTGCTCACTGTTCGCCGATGATACTAAGATATACGGAAATCCCATCTCTGATGCTGCTCTGATCCAAGATGACCTTCGAGCCCTACATGAGTGGTCAAGGAAATGGCTCCTTCCACTGAATCTTGAAAAATGCAGAGTGATTCACATGGGCAAAAACAATCCGAGGACCGCTTATCATATATCAGGCAACGTGGTCGAGTCCACCAAGACGCATTCTGACCTTGGTGTTATTATCTCTGAAAATCTATCCTGGTCAGAGCATATTCTGCACATCACCAACAGAGCCAAAAAAGTGTTGTATATGATTCAGAAAGCCTTTCCTCGAAGCGACATACAGGTTTGTAAGACACTGTACACATCTTACGTGCGCCCAATCTTGGAGTTCGCTGGTCCTGTCTGGTCTCCAACACTAGTCCGTGATGCCACGCTTCTGGAGTCAATTCAGCGACGAGCTACGCGTCTTCCTTACGGTCGATCCCGCCCATCCTACGAGGAGAGACTAGCTATCTTTGACCTCCCATCATTTGCCAGCCGCCGTGCTCGTGGGGACTTGATCACCACATACCGAGCGCTTAATGGTATGTTCGGTGTAGACGTTTCTCATCTGTAGGGGAGCGAGGGGCTTGTTGTAACAGTTTTCATGAAAACTAATATATCTTGAGATCCATTGATCGAATTGCTACCGAATGAAGATGGATGGATGCTGTATCTCTTCCCCTAACAAATCAAGTGAAAATAATAACAAAACTATTGTTCATTATTTCATAATCAATTATTTTCTAGAAGAAGTGCGGTGTTACAACTTACCTCGTGCTTGGGGCAAGTTGTAACGTCTACCGGGGCAAGTAGTAACGACAAAAAAAGACAACAATGATACCTATGATCATATATTTTTTGTTTATTTTTAACGAAATTAACATCTTTCTAAAGTAGGTATTATGTAATTCTTATCGAAAATCAACTTGAATACACTTTTTTAGTCATCAACACCTAAAAATTCAGTAATTAACAGTTTCATTCAGATGAACACTCCTTTTGATCATCATGGCACTTTTAAATCACAGAGAAAGTAATGAAATTATTTATAACTGAGGTATGCTCCGTAATTATCTCCTTTTGAAATCTATCAAACAAAGTATTGCACATACAAGAATCAACATTCGGCGGGTATCATCATAATTCAATTCACTCTTCATCGGAGCTACATTTAATACGAATAAAAGATATTGTGTCTCCTGTAACACATCTCAATTATGCCCACATCTTACAAATGATACACTCGACCAATCTTCCTTATTTGAATCTGTTTAAGCTTCACCACATAGATACAAGACAACACCACACTTCGGATTCAGATTCTGAATCTGAACATAAAATCTTTTTTTTTTAGCTCTGTCTACTCCGGTTATATTTTTTATTGATTTACCTTTGCCTGTTTCCTTCCCTTTACCTTTTCATTTGATTTTGTCATCTCTTTCCACTTTATACACCCTCATCATAACTTGGGGCATGTTGTAACACGTTACAACAAGCCCCGGGATTTTGTTACAACTAACCCCATGGTATGATCTTTAACATTTCTCAAGATATCTATTTAAACAATTTAGCAATCTTAAAAACTGTTACACATCATCAGAGATGGATAAATTTGAGTGGAAATAGGATACAGAAAATTTGAAATTAGTCGATAATATTAATGGAAACCAAAATTTTACGACAGTACAATTTTATATCACCTGGAAAAAATGAAGCACGAGCACATTTCCGGTCACTTCGCAGGATGACAGGATAGTTGATATGGCAACATTATGCGGCGTGGTTTATTGGTAAAATCGAGTCAAAGAAATACGCCAATAAAGTTTAAGATCCTATTGAAAAGAGCCTGTTACTACTTGCCCCTGTTACAACAAGCCCCTCGCTCCCCTACCAACTAAATGCTGACCAGCGACTTCGAGGACATCGTTTCAAGTTACGGAAGGAGAAGTTCAGGCTGCCTTGCAGGGAGTATTTTCTTTGCAATCGTGTTTTCGACCTATGGAATCGCCTTCCAGAGAGTATTGTTGCCTCGCCATCCGTGAATGCCTTCAAAAACAGTTTCGACCGGTGGACCAGTGCTTGAGTGTTCATACTGTGTTATTATCCTTTTTTTTTGTACTGTGGAATTCATATTTTCATTTCTTTAATTGAGTTTATAGGTTTCTACCTCTACTCATATCTTTATGTAATAATAATAATAATCATTTGATTATAAGCCCCTAGTTCATTTCTTTTCATTATCCAATCTCGTACCCATATTTTTCGTTTGAGTTTTCGTTCGACACGTTTTCGTCTTAAATTTGCAAGAAAAATGAAAGCGCAGCATTTTTAGTTTGCGACATTTTATCGAAAACAAGAGGCACAACAACACGATCACCTGAACAATCCGATACAAAGATCGCAAATGGACACTCTGGTTGATACAAAATGTAGCATGCATTCGCGATACAGTGTTTCATATACATTTGTAGCGCGCAACTTGCAGTTAAATGGACACATTACAGCAACACTTGTAGCGCAACAGAGGATTTGTTGCGCTACAAATGTATCAAGTGGACTCGCACCTTAACAGCTCTCAATTTCCTGCATGAGTGTATTTTTTTCATCGCTTTATTGTTATACAGAGTGACTCAGTATTCCATCAACAACTTTCACACGCCAAATTTCGACCTTTGAGATGGAAAAAACGCTCGGAATGGTCAAAAAATGAATTCGATATCACTAACCCTCAAGCCGCTACTCTAACAGCAATTATTTCAATTTAAACGAAAGCGCACGATATTCTCTGTAAATATTATTGTTTTCACGTTTTCAGTTATTGTCTCGACCTATTATCTCTATTCGAAAATAATTGCTTTAAGTGGTAGCGGCTAGAGGAGTAGTGTAGTGATGTCGAATTCATTTTTTGAACCGTCCGAGCGTTTTTCCATCCCAAAGATCCAAATTTGGCGAGGGAAAGTTATTGATGGAATACTGACTCACTCTGTATAATAATAAAACGATGAAAAAACTCACTCATGCAGGAAATTGAATTGCCTTCCCAACAAGGTGCTGCTCGACCCCTTTTCCCTATTCAAAAATGAGAGCTGTTAGGGGTTGCAGCTAGAGGGGTAGTGATATCAAACTCATTTGAACACCCTTATTTGTCCCCTTTTCAACAAAATTTAACCTGTCCGAGCGTTTTTTCGTTATTCCATCCCAAAGCTTGAAATTCGGGGTGGAATATTATGGATGGCCCAGTATACAATTATTACAATTTCACAGTAGCGGATTAACCGGTATGCTTAGTACGCTGCAGCGTAGGGCCCCGAGGTCCATATGGGTCCCGGCGATCGAATTAATTTTTTTCTCTAGAATAAAAATTCAGTCTGTAAGTGTGAAAAAAAAATAGTCAGGCTGTACTATATTTTATAGGAAGCTCAGAGGCAACTTGTGAATTATGGATTATTACATCCACATGAAACGCAATGACTGACAAAAGCCTCAGAGCAAAACTCCGATGTTGGAAAAAACACACCATTCGAGATTCAGCGTACTGTCCCTAATTATCTTGTCTGCCTGCAATAAATTCCGTCAAGGGTGGCGGCCGTTGTTGACAATTACATCATAATTCAATACATTTCTAAAATCTAGGAATGTGCTACAGAACGGCCGACCAGATGTTGATTCGTTTAGGGGTGTAAAGTGAAAAATAACATATCCCGGCCCATGCCATAACACTACATCCTCGGATAAAAAATTAATATAGAACTGTTATGACAGAAAATAGATTGCAGTTTTTAGGAATACTTTCTATCGAAAGTGATATAACGAGCAGTCTCGACTATAATTCTGCAATAAAAGAATTTGATGATATTAAAATAAGAAAAAAACAATTTTTTTAGTGCAATTTCATTTTGTAGGTAACGAATACGCAGCTTTACGATACTTGTATCTTTTGTGATGATTTTATTTATTCCTTAATTTCGATGCCGCAATAAAAAATTGGCAGATATGATATTCTCTCGGATATTCTAGAGATATTTTGTATTTTAATTTTTGTGGTATTTCTCCCTTTTTTAAGATTTTTATTCATCTTTTATATTTTGTTTTGATATACATACATTGTATTTTATTAATAAACTTTATATTCAGTTTTTAAAGAAGTGAGTGTTAATTAAAAAATTCTTTTGAAAAAAATCAAAAATGTTTCAGAGGGGCCCCAGAAGTTTTGAAGCGTAGGGCCCTTGAAATCTTAAATCCGCCACTGCAATTTCAGCTTAGTCAAAATTGAAATTCTTCTAACTTGGAAGGGGGCATCTTCTTATTGTAAATTTCTGGGTGTACGAACATCCCCCTAAGCGTGGTGGCATAGAAACGCCTTCAAGAATCTTGAAAGGCTGAATGGGTCGATCGAAAATCATTTTGAAGGTTTAGCTTTTTTATTCATCAATTTTCTGAGGAATATCCGTTTGGCGTTTTTTTTGTTTTGAGTGGATGAGTTTCTGAACGAATCTTTAGTATTGAGATGTTGAAACTGTTTATCATTTGCTTCTGGGAAGTAATTAAATTTTTTTTTAATTTTTATATCTCAGTTTTTAGCGCTTCTTGTAGTATTATGTTGCTATTTTTGATTCTTTGAATCTTTTATAACACCGAGAGTGCTACAAAATGCTGATGAAAACATTGGAAAAAAATTAATTTCGGCCTAGAATCAAATTAAAAACAATTTCAACACCACAATATACTCACTTTTTTGCGTAATAACAGTACAATCACCTTTATCCAAGCCAATAACCTAAAATGGGATTATAATCGATTCTTCCACCTATTTTAATCCCCCCCATTCCATTCAGCATGAATACACTCAATCAATCCTCCCTTACTAGCGATCAAGATGGAGTGGACTCCTGAAAACCAATTATGATCTCCCCCCCCCCCTAACGCATCCACATTTTTCTGACCGCTGTTCTCCCAAGATTTAATAGTTTGGGGGCTGGTTGTCATGACAACGTGATAAAGTAGCCGGCCGCATGTTTATGCGGATTAGTCCGAACCCCCCACTATAAATTGGATCACATCAACTGTTTTCCCGAAACGACTACTTGATTAAGGGGGGCGTTATTATCCGCCCTTGTAGCGATTAGAGGGGTCGTAATGAAATGGGATAAAAGGATGCTTTCTTCTGGAATTGGGGGTATTTGGAATAATGAAGGAATGAGAGGAGAAATTGGGTTCATGTTCATACCGTATTTTTGGATTGTTATTATTTATAATGGTTCAATCAAAAATAGTATATTGACTTTCGAATCATGATAATTTTCCAGTAAACTATTGGTGGACTTCTAATCTTATAGTCCAAGATCCCAGAGCAATCAGACATAACTTATTTTCACACGGATGAAACCTGAAGTTTTCAGTAGCGTCTCGTGTGCCTTGGATACCTACGCGCTTTGTGGAACTTGCCGAGTGACACCTGGGCAGGTACCAGGTGAGAAAGGTAACTAAAAATAAGAATTATTTAACTTAAATTTACATGGCTGATTTTTATATATGTCATGTAGAATATTATTTTAAAGTGATATCATAAGTGTCAGACACTTTTGATGGACCAGAGCTTTTGTCAGACGCTTTTAAGCTACCCAAAAAATAAATGAACTTTACTTATTTTTACATGTCTGATTTTTTAATATGTTATTGAAGTCTTTATTTAAAAGTTATATTCTATCAGTCAGACAAATAAGCGTGACCAAACATCCCCTAAGACAAAAATTATTCGGCCAGAAGTATGAGGGCGAGAGCACTATGCATGCACTTCAGAGTGAGTGAGACGTCCATAATAACTCGGTTCCCCTTCTTAAACGCACCATCTGTTTCAATCTACTGTGTATGTAGTACTTATGTACTTATAAGTCTTTGATTCTTACGAATAGCCTGTTTTAAAATAAAAATCGACGTGTTTCGGGATTTTTCCTTAAATTCGGCGGTTTACAAAATAACGAATTTATTCCTTTCATTTGCACCATACTGTATATTTATATTATAAGTTATATAATATTACACGCAAACAGCACATACACAGTAGATTGAAACAGATGGTGAGTTTAAGAAGGAGAACCGAGTTATTATGGACGTCTCACTCACTCTGAAGCGCATGCATAGTGCTCTCGCCCTCATACTTCTGGCCGAATAATTTTTGTCTTAGTGGATGTTTGGTCACTCTAATTTGTCTAACTGATGGAATATAACTTTTGAATAAATACTTCAATAACATATTAAAAAATCAGACATGTAGAAATAAGTAAAGTTCATTTATTGTTTGGGTATCTTAAAAGCGTCTGACAAAAGCTCTGATCCATCAAAAGTGTCTGACACTTATGATATTACTCTAAAATAATATTCTACATGACATTTATAAAAATCAGCCATGTGAATTTAAGTTAAATAATTCTTATTTTCAGTTACCTTTCTCACCTGGTACCTGCCAAGGTGTCACTCGGCCAGTTCCACAAAGCGCGTAGGTATTCAAGGCACACGAGACGCTACTGAAAACTTCAGGTTTCATCCGTGTGAAAATAAGTTATGTCTGATTGCTCTGGGATCCTACTCTATTAATTTCATTTTCAAATCTTAGACCTGATCAGTTTAATTTTTGTGGAAGCAAATACATCCGTTAAAAAAAGAAAATTATTAAAAGAAATATAAAATAACGAATAGTCTAGATAGACAACATATAAAATCAAAATATAAACCCGATGTAAGATAATTCAAATACAGCATTGATGAGAAAAACAACAATCAACATAAATATAATTTTTGCATCTTATTTTGAAATCAAAGACTTTTTCACTTTTTAATTACTACTATAGATGGTCTCCAATCTGAATAGAACTCCTTACTTCTGACCTTCCTTCTACGGATTTGACCCACGAGATAGGTACCTAATTTAATCCAAAGGACCTTTCCCATCTACTCAATTAGAGTTCCAAATTGGCTGCTAATGGACTAATTAAAAGCCCGAACACAAGAAGTCATTTTCTAGCGTATATGATATAACTGAATAGAAACTCCCAATCGCTATCCTTTACTCTCTATCTCCCTCTCTCTTCCATATTTCGCATTTCGGCAGAAATTTGATTAAGTATGTGCCCTGCTTTATTAAAATTTAATCCCGGCATAGCCAATAGCCAGTGGACGAGATCCTGTTGCTCGGAATGGAGTTAGAGAGCGTTATCCTATGAGAGGATCGATTTTGACATTAGTTAGGAGGTACTATAGTTTATTTTTGGATGTATTAAGCAGGATATGGCAGCATAACTTCTTTTTATTAAATGCGGGCTATTCAGATACTTGATATCGTATTATTATTCGAACTGGGGTCGTTATGGCTCAGTTAGCCTTCCGGGAACTGCGACCACATGGATCTTCCGCTCACTACCCTACTCATTCATTGAAACCCAAGGAGGTCCTCTATGGTATTGATAAGACCGACAACATCCCTAAAGTGCGGTTTACACGGGTAGAGTAAATGGTAGAGTACGGTGGTAGAGTAGTAACTATCCCCCTACTAGCATAATGTAAACAGGCTGAGCTAGTGACTGTAGAGTACTAAAGATAGTGCACGGTAGAGTGGATAGCACATGTGGATAGTACACTCGACTATCCCATCCCCACTACCACAATTCTACTCTACTCTATTGGTTTGCTAGTTGACTATCCCAATGTAAACAGACACTTGCCTGGTTTCAGTAGAGTATCTATAGAGCGTGTTACTAGTCTCCCTATTGTTATTCGGCCAATTTTCCGTTGGAAGATTTGTTTACGTACTAGCAACATGTGAACAACGTGTGAACTCTACTGAAATGAGTAGAGTAGAGTATTTTCGCAAAAAAGTATGCTAGTGAACTCTACCATTTACTCTACCCGTGTAAACCACACTTAAGAGCCTTGGCCGTGGGTATACCCCGTGGGTATCCAGGACCGGTTTCCCCATATGAATGCTTCTTAGACCAGCCAGCTCTGGACACTTGTACCATGTGTTCAGCAGTCTCTGCTTCTGATCCACAGAGCCTACAAATCTCATTTGCTGACTTTCCTATACGGAACAAATGATGTTTGTACCGACAGTGCCCTGTCAGCAAACCTACCATCACCCGAAGCTCAGCTCGTGACAGCTTTAGGAGCTTACTGGTATACTCTCTGTATAAAAAGTACCCGGAAAATGTTATTTAAATGAACCGCCAAAAAGGAATCGGTAATTTTTTTTTTCTTAAAGTTGGTAGGACCTTCCTTTATTACCAAGCCAAATTTGAGCGCGATCTGTCAACTAGTGTGTTTACAACAGCTGTCAGTATCAGTCGACCTCAAAAGTGCTCTGCGAATTTTACAATGGAAAAAATAGTTGATCAAAGAGTTTGCCTCAAATTTTGTCTTGCAAACGAATTTTCTTGTGCCGATTCATTGAAAATGTTAAAAAAAGCCTTTGGTGATAATTGTATGTCAAAAACACAAGCATACGATTGGTACAAATCATTCAAAGACGGTCCGAAAAAACCACGTCAAAGTCGATCGAAAATTAAAGTTTTGCTCACTGTTTTCTTCGATTATCGTGGTGTTGTGCACTCAGAATTTCTTCCTGAAGGACAGACAGTGAATAAGGAGTATTACTTGGGTGTATTGAGGCGTTTGCGTGAGAATGTTCGTCGTAAACGGCCAGATTTATGGAAAGACAATTCGTGGATTTTGCATGATGATAACGCGCCGTCGCACCGAGCCATAATTATTAAGGAATACAAGACCAAAAACTCAATAAATACCATCGAACAACCGCCGTATTCACCTGACTTAGCTCCGTGCGACTTTTTTCTATTCCCAAGACTCAAATTGCCCCTACGTGGAACGCGTTTTGAGTCCATTGAAGCCATCAAAACAAATTCGCAACGAGAACTGAAGGCCATACCTTTGGCGGCGTATGAGCGGTGCATGGAAAAGTGGGTTCGCCGATATCATAGTTGTATTGTAAGCAATGGGGACTATTTTGAAGGAGACAAAATAAATATTGATGATTAAATTTAAATTTATGTGTTTTTTTTACAATTCCGGGTACTTTTTATACAGAAGGTATGTCGGTGTAATCATTACGAATTTCTTAGACTGAGTAAGTCCAGAAGTGTTTCTCCAGAGGGTTTTTCTGTTGTCCAACTCCCATTGTTGAACCGCCCCATATTGGTATTTTCCAAGCCCACAGAAAGGCTCAGGTCCTGCAGCAGTTAATCTTGATGCACTCTTCGCAAGCCCGTCGACTTTTTGATTTCCTTCAACACCAAAATGCCCTGGCACCCAAAGAAGAGTCACTTTATTGCGTCTTGCCAGTTGCTTTATGGTGTTACGGCACTCCTAGGTCAGCAGAGTCCCCTGGCAGTATGATTACAGGGAAATCAGCGCCCTCTATTGTCATTTAAGACTTTCCAGATTGCCACCCCGCTCAGGGAGACTATCGTTGACCCACAGATTTGCAATCAAAAGATGTCCCCATGAAAAAAAATTGAACTGAAGATTGCTGTAGTGGGAGCTCAATCATATGTTCTAAAGTTTCACGAATAATCAATAGATATTTCTCTCTTATCAAAAATAACGCATCCTGGCAATCAAATATTTAGTCCTGGTGGTGTAATACCTACCTATTGCCCGTGGCACCAAGAATATGACACATTAACTAATTCCTTACTTTGGATGGCAGGTCGATGTAGTTTTTAGTTTGGTTAGAAGGTTACATTCCACTGCAACCTCAAGGTAGCTGTTTTCGCAACTGGGCTATCTACAGCTAGCCCTTCAGCTCAGAGCTCAAAAAATAAACATAGGAACCCAACTTTCGTGCTTTATGTGGCTTCCAAGATATGAATTTTTTTCAATAAGGTCCTTGCTTGAGAGGAGGAGATAATACGAGGATATATTGAAAAATTCTTGGCCTACTATAGAAACAAACAAAATTTCAATGTCAAAATATTTTATTACTCAACGTATTATCCTCTTAATTGAATACATTTATCACAGCGAACCAGCAACGTCTCTAGAACTTTCAAAAAAACTGTTTCTTCTTGCTCTGCAAACCAGTCCTCCACAGCTTTTATTACCTCCTCGTTGGAAGAAAATTACGACCTTTTAAACTTTTTTTCAGTTGAGGAAAGAGATGATAGTCGGACGGAGCCAAATCTGGTGAATAAGGGGGGTGTTCTAGTAATTCTAACCCTGAATCACGAATTTTTTGCATTGCAACATGAGATTTGTGTACTTGGGCGTTGTCCTGTAAAAACAAAATACCTTTGGATAGCTTTCCGCGTCTTCTCTCTTTAATTTTTTCCCGTAGAGTGGTCTGTGATGTCGAATAGTAATCTCCAGTTATTGTTCTACCCTTATCCAAAAAATCAATCATGATTACTCCATGGCAATCCCAAAAAACTGAAGCAAGAACTTTTCCAGCAGATTTTTGGACACGAAACTTCTTAGGTCTTGGAGAACCAGAGTGTCGCCATTTCATCGATTGTTGCTTTGTTTCTGGATAGTAGAAATGTACCCAAGTCTCATCAGTAACAATTCGGTTTAAGAAGTCTACATACATCGTTTTCAAATCGATCACAGATCGAACGCGATGCTTCTACCCTTGCACGCTTTTGGTCAACATTCAAACATTTGGGGATCCATTTTGCAGAAATTTTTCTCATGTCCAAATTGACGTGAACTACAGGGTCTTTCACGAGGAACCTCACCCATATTTATACGGGAAACTACTGAACGTATTTTCATGAAATTCAGCACTTATAAGTATTTCACGATGCTGATGAAATCAAAAATATTTTCAAGGCATGAGCACCTCCGGTTTTTCCGGAAATGACGTCAACTTCCGTTTTTCAAATTAGAACACCATTTTTTTATTGCAGAAATAGATTCCTTAGAAAATTTCAAGTTATTTTGATGTAACATTTTTCAGTTTTGGTTGGAAAATTCTCTCTGAGCGGGAAATTCGAAAAAAAAATCGAAAATAGAGCTCCGCTGAATCAAGAATAACTTCGAGGTTTTTGGATGGAAAATTTTCATTTTTGGGATTTTTCAAGATATAAGATTGATGTATCCACTTTAAAAATCGAAATCGCGATTCATGATACAGGGGGTGAAAAAATCGCTTTCAAAGTTAGGGATGACAAAATCGTGAAAAATCAATTTTTTCAAATTAGAACCCCATTTTTTTATGGCAGATATTTAATCTACGTTAAAAAATAATGTGGGTGCATGCATCACACCCTTGCCCTAAAGTGGATATTTTCTGAGTTATTCACAAAAACTGTTTTTCGTCTTGAATTTTCAGCTATTTCTTTTCCCTTCACGCCAAAAAGATGAAATTTTCAGGAACTGTTACTTAAACCATGTTTTAGATTTTACTACCCTAATATGCAAGAGAAAAAAGTTACAGGTTGTTCCTAAATAGTTGGCGAATTTGGATTCGAATTTGTATCGGAAACCTCTTTATTTCAACTAATCGGCCATCGGTTTTCTCTCGAGTGATAAATAAATAATTCCTTATGAACCATATGCAAAAACTTACCATGTTTTACATTCTTTTTTTTTAATGATAGATGTCATTAATGACATCAATTACATCTGCCAAATTCCTCTTTATTCAGTAGCATGTAATTAATGATATCTATCATTAAAAAAAGAATGTAAAACATGGTAAGTTTTTGCATATGGTTCATAAGGAATTATTTATTTATCACTCGAGAGAAAACCGATGGCCGATTAGTTGAAATAAAGAGGTTTCCGATACAAATTCGAATCCAAATTCGCCATCTATTTAGGAACAACCTGTAACTTTTTTCTCTTGCATATTAGGGTAGTAAAATCTAAAACATGGTTTGAGTAACAGTTCCTGAAAATTTCATCTTTTTGGCGTGAAGGGAAAAGAAATAGCTGAAAATTCAAGACGAAAAACAGTTTTTTGTGAATAACTCAGAAAATATCCACTTTAGGGCAAGGGTGTGATGCATACACTCACATTATTTTTTAACGTAGATTCAATATCTGCCATAAAAAAATGGGGTTCTAATTTGAAAAAATTGATTTTTCACGATTTTGTCATCCCTAACTTTAAAAGCGATTTTTTCATCCCCTGTATCATGAATCGCGATTTCGATTTTTAAAGTGGATACATCAATCTTACATCTTGAAAAATCCCAAAAATGAAAATTTTCCATTCAAAAACCCCGAAGTTATTCTTGTTTCAGCGGAGCTCTATTTTCGATTTTTTTTTCGAATTTTCCCGCTCAGAGAGAATTTTTCAACCAAAACTGAAAAATGTTACATCAAAATAACTTGAAATTTTCTAAGGAATCTATTTCTGCAATAAAAAAATGGTGTTCTAATTTGAAAAACGGAAGTTGACGTCATTTCCGGAAAAACCGGAGGTGCTCATGCCTTGAAAATATTTTAGATTTCATCAGCATCGTGAAATACTTATAAGTGCTGAATTCCATGAAAATACGTTCAGTAGTTTCCCGTATAAATATGGGTGAGGTTCCTCGTGAAAGACCCTGTATATGATGAACGCGTTGGTATGAAATCTTCAGTGCTTCAGATATCCGTTTCAGCCCAATTCGACGGTCTGATAAAATCATGTCATGAACTGCATCGATATTTTCGGGGACTGACACAGAAACTGGCCTTCCCGATCGGTCATCATCTTCAATGGAAAATTTACTTCTTTTGAAGCTTGCAGTCCAATTTTTCACGGTCGCATACGAAGGACATTGATCACCAAGGGTATTAAGCATATCTTCGTAAATCTGCTTACCTCTCAACCCTTTTAAATGCAGGTACTTGATGATGGCTCTAATTTTTCGATTTTTACAATATCGGTGGCCACCTTTTTTTTTTAATTCATTGCATGACTCTGGTTTACTTTTTTGACGTCAAACTCTACACTGACACTTCTAATAAGTTATTGTTCGTTGATATGTTATCGCAATATTTTGTTTATGCATGGAACTGGTCTAGGCTAACTAGATATCAAATACATCCTCGTACATCAAAAAATTGATTATTTCTTCATGAATCTCTATAATTTCTACATTATTCATGCCCTGTATCAAGAACACTGTTGTATTCCAAAAAAAACGGTAAACTCCCAAACGCCCATCACGTTATTCCTCATTTCCCAAAGCAATTTCCTTCGTTACTCGCGTCTACACAAAACCACAGATAATTTACGACCCCGGAAAAACTTCCATCCACGACTTCTTCACGTGGCTCAGCAATTTCTCCTTTGTTCCCGTATTTTCTCTGCAGCTAGACGCGGCCGTCATTTTTCCAATACGGATCCCGATAAAATTTATTTATCGGGGGATGAAAAATTGCCCGCCCAAATGCCGGTCGAGTCGCCGGAACCGAGGCTACTTAGGGGGCTCCCCAACGTGAAAATCGCTTTGCCCGGGAAGCCTCCGGGTTTAGCGATAAGCCTGGATGGCTTTTCTGGATGCTGCTGATTATTTTCCTTCGAGAAAAGGCATTAGTGAAATGTTTCCTCAGTTCGTTGGGTAAACAAAGTAATAGGTTAAGCAATACAGGGTGGGCCTTTGACTTGTACATATATTTCAACTGATTCCTCTCATCAAACGAAACGAAATTGTTTACTCTATTCATGGTGCATATTCCTCAATCAAAACATATTCAATACTTCTCCTGGTATAAAAGTGACAGCGTAGGCGACTCATAAATTCACGCAAAAATACTATAAAACCACTTGAAAAAGATAAACGGTTCATATTTTCGAAGAATCAATCATTTTAGAAAATAAAAGTATTTTTATGTTTTTTCAATAAAACGAGTCGATTTCGAGTTATTCCTAATTGTAAACGAAGAAATTTGAGGAAAAAATCACGAATTTCAAGAATAATCTGGATGCTTCCCTGGATTAAATATCATCGAATATTATTTCTTCTCTGGTCTCTTAACAAGTTAACAACGTTGTCAGAATGTTTATCAACTTTGTCAAGACTAAAATCTAAAATATGGAAAAACGTTTGATGTAGAGATATGTAATAATAAAATCCCACAAATGTGGGAGATGAAATTATACATTTTATATGCACAGTTTCTATTAAAAATTCATTGTTACCGGTCTATATTAAAAATAAATGTCGATGAAATTCAAAATTTCAATGATGAATGTCGATACAAATCACGTATTGAATTGAAATTTAAGAAAAATCAAATGACACTTATCATCAAATAATCCGTGGCGATGTTTTTATCTGAACAATATCCTCTTGGACTTTCAACTAGACACTACACGGTTATTAAATTACATCAATTCACTGAAAGTCTTCACATAATCATCACCTGTCTGCATTATTCTCTATAAATAAATAAATCGAAGTCCATGGCGCAGATCGATATACGCAAGCGTCGTTCATGGGACCACAGACTGGTCTGTGATGGGACTAACGTTGGAGACACAGAACAACGGTTGGTCTTGCGTGTTAGCTACCTCGCATTACCAAAAAAAAATTAAATTTAAACAGCTCCTTCTGGATGTTGCAGTTTCTTTGTCAGTTAGAATATGTTGTGTGAGAGCAGTTTTGTTTTCATCTTTTGTTTGTTTGCCATCAGTCTTATGTTGTTATTCCCTGTCTTTCAGATATTGTTTTGTTTGACCAACATACACTTAGTTGCTATCCTGGAAGGGAATCTTATATGCAATACTAGACTGCATTTTATAACATCCTTGATTCAAGTCACACAACATAAACTATAATAATAAAAAAATCGCAGTAAGGAGCCCTAAACTTGGCTCGACTTTTTCTAGATTTCATTACTTTTTAGAGATAAACAAGCAGCTCCATCGAGACTTGGCTAGTTTTTACAGAATGTTTTTGGTGGAATTTCACTTCTTTTTGTAGAAACGTGGGCATATTGATCTATTTTATTAGATTTTCTTATTTGACACATTTTTTTTAGGAGTAGTTTTTTTATTACAAATCTTTATTTTTTTTCCGGTTCTGAACTATGGTAGATAGAGCCTCCGATTATTTTTTATTGAATTCAGCGTCCTCGAAAACCTATAGTTAGTTATAGTTTGATAACTTGTCCATATAGCACATCTCTTACCCGATTCCTTTTCGGATTCAATTTTTTCTCTCCCAATCTAACCACCGCAGACCCATCTGATGATGTTTTTTCTGAAGAGCAATAGACGTTCTATATTGTACCAAAATTTCATAGCAGGTTTTTATTCAGTGACACAGCGAAACAGAGTTTCTTTTCATCAAGCTCTTCGGAATGGAAAAAAGATATAGAGAACATAACGAAGAGAGGAAGTGGGACAATTCCCTCAAATAGTTCAACAATTGTTGAATGAGCACCCAGCACCCAAGCTTGTTGTCGTACATTCTGATCCCTGTACTCTGATGAAGAATGATCATAGATCACTTCATGAAGCCTGACAAGTTCGATCAAATTTTCATCCATTTTCACTTCAATCACTTCACAAAATATCAGACGTGATATCACTTACGGTTAGAAAATGTAAATTTGCGGGTAGTTCTGGTGTGCTATCAAGTGACAGCAAATGCTAACTTCGCGAATGCGTGAAATGATAACAATTGAAAAAAGGATAATAATCGGGTGATCAGTCTTATACACAGTGATAATTTTTACTGTCTCATTTTTTATTGTTCCGGCCTAGCTTTCGAAAACCTATCGTTTCCTTGAACAATAAATGTGACAGTAAAAATATCACTGTGTATAAGACTGATCACCCGATTATTATTCTTTTTTCAATTTATATTCGATATTCACATATTGAGTATGATAACAATGTGTTTCCAAGCGCATAAACTTTCATACATTATTGTGGTTGCACATTTTGCGAAGATGACGTGATAGCACGTGAGCTCACGTGACGTGCCAACAATTGTATTCCAGATTTTCGATTATCCTAGTTTTTATAGTTTTTCCTTTATGTGGCCATCAAACCCTAACTCTGTACCAAATTTCAGCTCTCTGAGTTTATGGGAAGTACTAGTTCTATTTTGATGATCATGAGTGAGCGAGTGAGGGTCGAAAATGCGAAACTTTGCTTTCGCTTAACTTCGGAACTAAATGACCTACACAATTGATATTTTCGATTTTAAGTACGTGATGATAGCTTACTGGATGACGAAAATTTCGGCGTTCTGGCCTTATCTGGAGGTTCTCAAATAGGGGCCTGAAAATGCGGCGAAATGGTTCGGGTAAAGATAGTATGGCAGTTTGCTTCGCGCTCGACTTGGCGGGACCACTGCCGTGCCCCCAAATTCCCTGCCCAGATTGCAACAAAGTGTACGTTGGTCAAACAAAACAATACCAGAAAGACAGGGTACGACAATATAAGAGTGATGGCAAACAAACAAATATAAAAACAAAACGGCCCTCACACAACATACACACCGAGAAGGACACACTGTGTATTTGCAGGGTTGGGGTGAATTGAGTAAGCCAAGACCGAATAAGAACATATATGTCAACGGTTACATCGTTTCACCACAACATGTGTAATTCCGGTTCGGAAATTCGATAACTTCATTGGTTTTATTCCATTGACTGTCACTCATCAAAATTGTTCCTTTGTTCTCGACTTTGCCTAACTATTTTAAATAAACTGCTCCACATGAGTTAGGGATATTGACTTAAATTTCAAAAAAATATAGTTAAAATAAGATCTTTGTGATGAAAATTCATATTAATATGATTTCAAGTTGCAAATTAATTTTAGCCTGTAGATCTGCAGCGTATACAGGGTGGTTGAGAAAAATCGAGTAAAATAACGAAATTTTATTCCCAGAGAATTCAAGCTCTTCAAGACTATCAATACAATGTATGGCCTCCACGGGCATCAATAACAGCTTGACATCTTCTTTGCATACTACACACGAGGTTGTTGAACATTTCTTGAGGAATTTGGTTCCATAAACGGGGCAGAAGCTCTCTCAGATCATTTAAGGATTCTGATGATTATCTAATCTTCTTTGGAGCATATCCCATGCATATTCTATGCAATTCAAATCTGGTGAGTGCGGAGGTATTGGTAAATGTTGATCGTTCCAGTCTTTGACGCTTATGGTCACGTGTTAATGGAACTCCTCTTAATGGACGTCTAGAATCTAGATTCACCTCTCTCAAACGTCGTCTGATGGTTTTGATGGAAACTTGGACCCCATCTGCATTTGAAGAGTATTCCGTAACATTCTACACGTAGATGTAGGGTTTCTTCTCGCCGAAACGGCCATGAAACGATCCTGAGCAGGGGTTGTTTTTCGTCGCCCACCAAGCCTTGGTCTTTCCAACACGGAACCTGTCTCCCTGAACCTATTCCAAAGTCGAGATGTAACACTTTGGCTGACTTGGAGCCTTTCCGCTACAACAACCTGAGTTAGGCCACCCTAGTAGCCTCAGCGTTTGTTAATTTACGTCTTGGCATTTTCAGAAAACTCGTTTCAAATCGAAGCCGTTGATAAACAGACTTAATTTCAAAATAAGAACATTCATGAAGCATATGCAAAGAACCAAACTTCAGAAAAAAGGCGACCAGATTGGCGAAATGTCTCATACTAATTTTTATTGGATCGATTCAAGTTGTTATTGAGTTTTAAATGATTTTACAGCGATTTTCTCGAAGATTCGGTACATACTTTTAAAAACATATGAGTACGATATCCCCAACTCTTGTGGAGCAATATTATATGTTTTATTAGTTGTAGGATGTTCAGTGTTATATGTTTGTCTATAATTAATAAACGTTTTCTTTCTAGCCTTGAGAAGGGAACAATTAGTTCCGAAACGTCGGCAAAATCATAATTGATTTTCTTTCATTCATTTTCTCCAAATTGCTGCGATATATTGCTTGATTTTTAAACATGGACATGAATAGTACAGAAACAAAGTAATAGGTTTTTGCTCTGGTGTCAGTATTGTTCATTTTAATGGCGAAATGACTTTCTGTCTGTACCGTACATTTAACACATTTTCCTGCTGGTGAGCAAATATTGCACCAAATAACGAACCAATCCAAACCCTGCACAAACTAAAACCACTCCGATGCAGAATTATCCGTCAGATAAAGCTTTCCTCGATAAAAATTGAATCTAATTAAGAACCACCCCCTATCCAGTAAAACTAAGGATAGTCAGGTGTTTTCTACAGCTCTAAATTGATAAAAGACATTAAGCACACGCGATCTACCCTGCAAACACGCTGCGCCTGCTCGAGTTACAGATATTACCGTAATAATTTATGAACAAGACATTAATAGGGGTTGGGCGGACTTTTTATTGAAATTCTTATCGTTTTTACGGCTCCGCTCTAGGGTTGGCTCGTCAGTTAGCGAAGATACTGCTATAAATTCGAGGGTGGGGTGGGTATTTTGCTACGATTTGGGTCACGACACCTGAGGCTATTTCCTCTTGATATGATCAAAATAAAGATTATTTCCTTTTCGTAAGAAAGGAAATTCAAGATGGAATCTTGGAAAATATACTGGTTTTAATTAATTATTCATGACATACAAGAAGGAAATATTGAAGTAGCCCTGCAATAAAGATATGGCCAACCGGGATACTTCATAAAAGTGAATTGAATATAAGTAAATCTATTTGAACGATCACTTTTTTTCAGGAGTCCTGAATCCTTCTCAACTTACATAGAGTACATGCCATGGTTAGCAGTTCCATTCCAACAATCTGCTGTCAGAGCAGAATTGGCCCAACTTTATGGCATAAGAGGCATCCCCACTCTTTTACTTTTAGATAATAATGGACATGTGATAACAATGGACGCCAGAACTGAACTGGCAGAAGATCCACTAGCACAGGTATGCCTAAGCATCTCAAAATAGAATGCGCCATACATCAACAATACAGGGTCTTTCACGAGGAACCTCACCCATATTTATACGGGAAACTACTGAACGTATTTTCATGAAATTCAGCACTTATAAGTATTTCACGATGCTGATGAAATCTAAAATATTTTCAAGGCATGAGCACCTCCGGTTTTTCCGGAAATGACGTCAACTTCCGTTTTTCAAATTAGAACACAATTTTTTTATTGCAGAAATAGATTCCTTAGAAAATTTCAAGTTATTTTGATGTAACATTTTTCAGTTTTGGTTGGAAAATTCTCTCTGAGCGGGAAAATTCGAAAAAAAAATCGAAAATAGAGCTCCGCTGAAACAAGAATAACTTCGAGGTTTTTGGATGGAAAATTTTCATTTTTGGGATTTTTCAAGATGTAAGATTGATGTATCCACTTTAAAAATGGAAATCGCGATTCATGATACAGGGGGTGAAAAAATCGCTTTCGAAATTAGGGATGACAAAATCGTGAAAAATCAATTTTTTCAAATTAGAATCCCATTTTTTTATGGCAGATATTGAATCTACGTTAAAAAATAATGTGAGTGTTTGCATCACACCCTTGCCCTAAAGTGGATATTTTCTGAGTTATTCACAAAAACCTGTTTTTCGTCTTGAATTTTCAGCTATTTCTTTTCCCTTCACGCCAAAAAGATGAAATTTTCAGGAACTGTTACTTAAACCATGTTTTAGATTTTACTACCCTAATATGCAAGAGAAAAAAGTTACAGGTTGTTCCTAAATAGATGGCGAATTTGGATTCGAATTTGTATCGGAAACCTCTTTATTTCAACTAATCGGCCATCGGTTTTCTCTCCAGTGATAAATAAATAATTCCTTATGAATCATATGCAAAAACTTACCATGTTTTACATTCTTTTTTTTTAATGATAGATATCATTAATTACATCTGCCAAATTCCTCTTTATTCAGTAGCATTTTGTGTTTACTATTAATTTGGTGATAGTTCGTATTAAATTATAAAATCGATCACTATGCATAATTTTACCAATGAAGATTATTTAAATCTCATTCTACTTCATGGAGAATGTAATAAAGTTGTAGATAGAACGATTCGACTGTTCATTGAGAGGTTTCCTGACCGACCCAGACCAACGAGAGATACCATTAACAGAACCATGACAAACTTGAGAAATGTCGGATCTTTCGTTAAGAAAACTATACACAGAGAAAAAAGTGTAGTAGAAGATGAGAACAACGAAATTACAGTTCTTGCATATTTTCGTGTGAATCCTCAAAATTCTCTCAAAGATGCCGAGATTGATCTGGGATTATCTCAATCGAGTGTTTGGAGAATATTAAAAAAACATAAAATGCACCCATATAAATTCAATAGGGTACAGCATTTGAAGGAAACTGATTTCGTCAGGAGAACAGAGTTTTGCGAAGCTATGATGAATCGATTTCAAGAGAATGAAAACATTTTGGACTGTATAATTTGGACAGATGAATCTAAATTCACAAAGAATGGTTCTTTCAATAGGCAGAACAGTCATTTTTGGGATGAAGAGAACAACCACCACTTCAGACAATGGAAGTTTCAAGAGACCTGGAGTTTCAATGTTTTTTGCGCCATCAAAAATAATGCAATTCTCGATGTTCACATTTATGATGGGACTTTAACTGGTAAGATCGAACACTACACATGTTTGCATTATTTAAAGAATGTTCTCCCTTAGGAGATAGATATTCTGACATATTGACTCAAATAATTGAGCCACTAGTACAGAACCATAATGACTTATGGTATCAACAAGATGGCGCGCCTCCACACAATTCACTCAATGTGTCAAATATCCTCTACAGGCTATTTGAAGATCGATGGTTGGCGAACAATGGTCCACATCTTTGGCCACCACGTTCTCCCGATTTAACTCCTTTAGACTATTATGTTTGGGGTAGGATAAAAAATATTGTCTACTCAACTCCCCTGACTGATAAAGAGGACTGCATAGAACGAGTCAGAAATGCGTTCAGGTTTGTTTAGATTTTTAGATTCATAGTTTTGAAACTCAATTTGGTTTCTAAACACTTTTGCAGATCTCTTCCTCCCGATGAAATAAGAAGAGCAACGCACGAAGCATTCCTGAGACGTATAAATAAATGTCTAGAAATTAACGGTCAAAACTTTGAGCATCTTCTCTAGTTATAACTGCGAGAGTTTGCCATGGTTCTCCTAATAGTAACTTGAAGTCGGTTTCAAGGAGGGGTGAAAAATCTACAGCATGGTTCAAATAACAGTTCCAGAAAATTTCATCTTTTTGGCGTGAAGGGAAAAGAAATAGCTGAAAATTCAAGACGAGAAACAGTTTTTTGTGAATAACTCAGAAAATATCCATTTTAGGGCAAGGGTGTGATGCATACACTCACATTATTTTTTAACGTAGATTCAATATCTGCCATAAAAAAAATGGGGTTCTAATTTGAAAAAATTGATTTTTCACGATTTTGTCATCCCTAACTTTGAAAGCGATTTTTTCACCCCCTGTATCATGAATCGCGATTTCGATTTTTAAAGTGGATACATCAATCTTACATCTTGAAAAATCCCAAAAATGAAAATTTTCCATCCAAAAACCTCGAAGTTATTCTTGTTTCAGCGGAGCTCTATTTTCGATTTTTTTTTTCGAATTTTCCCGCTCAGAGAGAATTTTCCAACCAAAGCTGAAAAATGTTACATCAAAATAACTTGAAATTTTCTAAGGAATCTATTTCTGCAATAAAAAAATGGTGTTCTAATTTGAAAAACGGAAGTTGACGTCATTTTCGGAAAAACCGGAGGTCCTCATGCCTTGAAAATATTTTAGATTTCATCAGCATCGTGAAATACTTATAAGTGCTGAATTTCATGAAAATACGTTCAGTAGTTTCCCGTATAAATATGGGTGAGGTTCCTCGTGAAAGACCCTTTATATCCCTGTTACCTGGTGTAATCTACTCATATTTTTTTCTTCAGAATTTCCCTTGGAAGCCCAGAGCGGTCAACATTTTAACCGAACGCTTCGCATCCAAACTACAAGATTTCCCCGCTATAGTCCTTTTTGTAGGTATGTCATCCAACCGAAGTGGAAAGCCACTGTCTCATTCTAACCTATATCTTTCCAGATGGAGAAGAAACGGAGCTTCATTTCGCCGAATCCATTCTCACACCAGCTGCTGACGCCTACTACAAGAAGCACAACATCAATTTCAACGCCCTTCAGGAAGACTTCCTGTCGAGTGTGGAGAGCGAGAACTACCTGCAGTTTCTAGTAGGCTTAGACAGCGAAACTAGCGACATCGTGCGGGATCTAGTAGGGTTGGACGACGTAGTGCCCCTATTGGTCGGGATTGACATACCGAATAGGAGGTTTGCTGTGATGGAGTACGGAGTGGAGCTTACCGTGGACAGTTGTACAAGTTTCGTTGAGAAATTCCAGAATGGCAGTGTGAAATTCATCGATATAAACGAGAGGATGTCACAGGCGAATAATGAGAACTAACCTAACATAGTAGACACTGGATATAATAACTTCTCTTATAACGACAGTACTGTCAGGATAAAATTACCATCTACAAAGACATAAATGAAATGAACTTATGGAACAACGGAGAACGAATGTTTAATGATCATATCATTCTATAACGATTAATAGAGGCAAATTTAAGCAAAAACTTAATTGCTATATCCGGATTAAACTGGAGTTTACTGATCTGGATTTTAAAGAGCAATAATATCTGTGTAATTTTAAGAATTCAGTTTTAAGATGTTTATATTGTCATTGAATCAAATTGAAGATATGTATATTTTTCTTGATTTCGAATACTTTCGAAAATTGATACATGATACATATGATTTTATAGTTAAATGTTCAATAACGCAATATTAGTGATGTGATATTCCTGTTTTGAGGAAAATAAAGAATATTAAAATTATCCTTTTTGTTTATAATTAAATCCTGCCTCTGATAAATTCAAAGATAGTTTTTAGAGGAGATACAAATCTTTGGTTTAAATGTGTTGTTTTCATGTTCAAACACTGAAACATGACAGGAACACATTGAAAATAGCATTATTTGAATGATTAAAAAGGTATGTAATGCTTGGAATAAAAAATTTCAGGAATCTCTGCATATTTTGGGTTAAATACATCTAAGTTAATACATTCTGGCAGTAATCTTCGACGATTTGTAAAGATAGAGTAAATTATTTAAAGATCACCAGAAAACAAAAAAAATGTAACAATGAAAAATGTGTATGAATACAGGAATTCTTTGAGAAAGGTTTTAGGAAATCTTGAATAATTCGAAAATTCAACATGGTTCTATTGATCAATATACAAGATTTTCATATTTGGAATGATATTTACAGTGATTAACTTAAGGGATGGACAAAACAACATGAAAACAAATTTAAGTCAAAATTGCTGTCAAAGCGTCTAAAAACCGAACTCTGTCCCTCACAGGTATTTCGAAGTCTGAAAGAAATAAAAGAGAAAATCATTTTCATACCTAGGGATGAACCAAACTAGGAAGCTACATCAATTACATTCGGAAGAAAAAAAACTGATTAAGTTTCTCAAAAACTACATAAGAACAAGCACAGTTAATTTCAAAGGATTCCTGTTAATATTAGATTCAATATTTTATTTTTAGTTTAATATTTGATGTATAGGAATTGATTATTTTGAAATATAATTGGTCTTATAATCCTAATGAAAAACACATTACACATATAATATGAAAAATAGTTTAAGTGGTAACAGTTCTTTATTGGCCAATTGTATGGTAAAATAAAGAACTGTTACTACTACCACTATTTTTCATATTATATGTGTTTTTCATTGGGATTATAAGACCAATTATATTTCAAAATAATCAATCCAGAATTCCTATACATTAAATATTAAACTAAAAAACAATTCTTACAAATTGAAAAATATTGGTGAACATAGGGATTTAATCAAATACTTACCTTACACAATAAATAATCATCATCACAATGAAGCATAATCCGAAAAGAAATGTGTTATTTGTTTGGACACAAAATTGCATGCAACTTAAAATCAAACTATGTACTTAAAAATCCTCAAATATTATAGTTTTAAGTACTCACATGATGTATCAAAAAAATCACAGGTTGTCCCACATCGTATCGCCTCAGCTGCTTTTTCAAAGGCTTTACCAAAGAAACTGAAATAAAAATCAAACTCATTTATTATAATATTTTCTTTTATATTTTATCATGCTTACTTTTTCGGCGAATTTTCGCATATAGGAGGTATTCCGAGAATTATACAAGTTCCGTTATCTACACTCCTCGGTGCAGAAACGATCAGAGGTAATAGTGTTGCTTTGTTGCTACTCGACATTGAAACGTGTGCTTTAAGAATGAATTGGGCTAGTAAGGAGAGTACACTGAGGTTGGAGAACATGTACCAATCTAGGAAGCCCTGTAAAATCGCAAGAAATCAATATTTTCAAACAATTGAACTGAAAGCTGCTTTCGTCTTACTTCTTGAATGATATAATAAATAAACGGTCCTGCAGTTGTGACTTGCTTCATTTCCAAAGCTCCTTGAACAGTTTTAAACATAACCCTAAATAATGTTTTGGCTCTCCCGATAGCTGCTTCTGCCAACTCTTTTTTGGGTTTCGGTAGAAACTCCAAGGCTGTATTGAAACATTCCTCAGGACTCTTAGATTTAGGCTTAAAACATCATAACGTTAATGAAGAAGTTTGTTTGGAAAATTGCATCTACTCACTGCCGTTTCTAATATAGCCAACATCATATAAACTACATCTGAAGCAGAATAAGTGTTTGTGAAGCCATATCTTAAAATGAAGGACGGATAAACAATGTCTTCAAGATTGTATTTTTCACTGAGTTTCTCCACCGAATCATGAAATTCTTGCCTCAGTTGCAAGTCCATCGAGGTGAATTTCTGTTTACTTTGGGCCAGTGGTAAACTGTCAAAAACACAATAATTACCAACATAAATCGATATCAAAGGCAGAATATCTGACTTACCCCATTTCAGCCAACAACTGATGCAGCTTCCTATCTCCTTTCAGCGTCCACAATTTTAACCGGCAAGAAGTGAACATTGAGAACTTCAAACTACTTTCAACACACCAATGTTTGTGTAGGACCAATCGTAAATCTTTCTCAAATGTGATTTTTAGTGATGTTTTAACTTCCGAATCGTTGGAACGATTATGAAGCCTTGTAGCGTGTGCCTGAAGACTTCCTAGCTCTATGTTGTATATTGAATCCTCCAGTTTGCCAAGAAGCATTTGTTCTGTCAAGGCCACAATTGCAAGCCAAAGCATTTCTTTATCGTCTTTGTTTAGCGACCATGCTAGCTCAAACATGAGAATTGCACTCTAAAAAGATCGAAATCCGAATGAAGATTTAATAGATTAATCGAAAATAATTCAATTTTACATACAGCTTTTGAATAATATGTGAATTGCGAATATTCAAACAATAATTTGCTCCTATTCTCTTCCCAAAGTCTTTTTTCTCTTCTCTTCAAAATTTCTTCTTCGTTTAGCCGTCTTCTCTTCGCCGCCCTACCTTCCGTCTCCTCGTCACTTCCAACTTCACTAGTTGAGTCCCCAATCTCATCATCTTCGTCATCTGACTACAAAATTCATAAAAGTGAGAAATATTTTAAGAGGACCAACTTACTTCTGCTCTGAATATGCTATCAAAACCTGGAACTTCTGCATCTTCTTCTGGACGTGATAATATCCTAACTTGTTCGTTGCTGTATATATTACAGAGATCTATCGGTCGATGAGAATCCAACACGAAAAATGTAATATCTTCGTCAGGTTCAAGAACTTCAACTATATCTATTGTACCACCACAGTTTATCAGAACGAAATATTTCACATCCTCACAGTTTTCTCGGAAGGCTGTCTTGAAATCTTCGATACCTCGGACAACAGCCAAGCTGTACAAAATGTGATTGTGCCTGAGCAAGGATTGTAGTATTTTACAACAGCATATACTATCTATATCATAATGAACCATCAAGAATATTCTCTGGAAAGTAAAGGTGTGTAAGCACTCTAAATCCATATTTATTGTAATGTACTTACTTTTCCAGCAAGAAATCCAAAGAATTCATTCTTCAAATCATCCACATACATTTTAAATACAATTCGATTACTTTAAAACCATTTTAAATTAAAAAACTACTCTAAGGACCATGTAAATCTTTTGTGACTGCACACCATATCAAAATTCTGAATTTTAACTAATCATCTTAAAAGAAACTTCGTTGAATTATTACTGAATATAGGTAGGAAATATTTGATCATAGTACACAAAACAATTTGAATTAATCTGATAATTTTCATTCAAAAACTAAGTAACCTCTAAAAACTATTTACCAAACATAGGCGCCAAAACAAAAAACGGTTCGGCAGGATTCAAATGTCATATTATGCGTGCTTAGAGGGGGGATTTAAACTAGTTCTAACTACGCATGCTTTGCGAATAATTGAAAATTCAAAAAGGAAAAAAGGCTCGATAATAATTGAATATAATAATTTATGTGAGGGAGCGTGGAAAGTTTTATCTTCATAGTCCGATTTACCATACCGAACCTATGTTCCAAGAAATGAGAGCGTGTTTGTGAATTTTCCATTCTTTCCTACATAAAATAAACATAAATAGAGGTCAAGGTATCAATACCGTCTGTATTTACGTCTACTGAATATTTGCCCCAAATTAGTCATAAAGTGCTTTGAATTGAGATCAAATGACAGGGGAAAAAAATTGAATTAATCAGTTGACATTTTTGAATCCGGTACCCAAAAATTCAAAATTTCTTTCTTGGCACAAACTAAATTATGGCGTTGAATTTATATCGTAAATTAAACGAAACTATAGCTCGAAATGTAACAAATTGATCCTGCATCGTTATTGAATTTAGTACAAAGTTTGTTTTTAGTGTACCAGGTTTCTACAGAACAATGCCCAAAAGCTGGCTCCGGTCACTAAAATTCTAGAGGAGAATACTCAGTCGCAAAAAGAAGCGGAAAAACCTAATAAGTTCGCTGTATCATCCCTGTATAGAACAACGCCAGCTGAAAATCCAAGGCAATGGAACAACTCTTTTGAACCTGAAAGAGAAATTATGAGGAGACAATTGCAGAATAAATATTTACAACCAGCTACATTGCCTTCGTACAGAGATGAACCGATTTTTGACAATCAGTTTATGGCCACTCTTCAAGAAGGGCCAATAAAAAAAGCCCAAACCATTGTTATGAATAATTCTGCTAGGTAAGTTCTTTTTTATCGTTATCGTATCTTAATATTGGGTGCCAATTTTATTAGGTAGGTTTTTAGAGAGCATAGAATGCTTGTAGGTATAAAAACCCAGACAGCACCGGATATTCATAGAATATTCCCTGAATGTGCAAAATGGGATAGGTATATTCCGAATATTCGTAGAATATTCATAGAATATCATAGAATATCTATATCCCATGCAGCATATTCCGAGAATATTTCCATGCGAATATTCCAGGCATATTCCTAAAAGAATATGCTGAGAATATACCGAAAAGAATATTCTGTAAAGAATATTTCTGGAATATTCATAGGATATTCAAAATTAAATATTCTTCATGGTACATCCCTGGAATATTCCGCATGTAATATTTCTGGAATATTCCGCTCTTAATATGCCTGGAATATCCTGTACGGCATTTTGATGGAATATGTGAAGGTAAACATCGGAAATGAAATTTCAAATTATTTTTGGACTACAATTAGCAGATGGCGACTATTTGTATTTAATTGTAACCATAAATTCAATTATCTCATTAATTTTCAGATTTACGTACGATGACGAAAGTTAAATATAAATTCATGTTCCCATTTTATTATTGAGTTGAAGTTTTGTACACAAAATTTGTACTCAGTAAAATGTCACTAAACACTTGACCATGAACGCTAAAAAATTCCGCCATCAAAGCCAATAGAATGTCACCATTCGTGGACTGTCAAATTCCACGGCGTCGGTTAACCACATTTTAGGTTAACCACACCATTCTATCATTTCAATTTCTAATCGTTTCCTTGGAAGCTTCAGATCGAAACCTTTTGTGAATGTTATTTCAGTTGATATTTTGAGAGATTTCTTAGTGGATCGAGTTCGAGTATTGCCTGGATTATTTGTTTTTGTGTTATATGTTATATATGAGGTAAGTGAATTTGATGAAAGAATTCTATATGCCCGTGATGAATTGATTGATTAATTTTATTCACGGCTATTTTGAAATCGAAATATATATATAGTATATTTATGAACGAGACTTCGTTCCTCGATTCCCTATTGTACATTTCTTCCTTCATATACGTTATTTGGAGGTTATGAATGTTGTCAATCTCTCCCATTCAGTGTTTTGTTATGTCTTGAAAAATGTTTTTTTTTTCAGGGTCTCTGCGTGTCCTTTAGCTTTAGCACCACCTTAGCTGATTCAGATAAATAGTCTATTCAATTGTTTTTGTTTTCTTCAATAAATATGAATATATGATAACATGTTTTTCATTTCTTATTCACTGGATAGATTATAATCAATATTTCTGAAAAGTATTCTCAAGCCTACTGGGCTCAAATGATTAGGTCCAGTTTGAACTCATGTGTTGAACTTTGGCTTACTATGAGTGAAATCATTGAATTAACCAAAGTTTAAGTGGACCTAAGAATGCAAACCTATATGTATATGCCCTGAATATGAAAATGGTTCGAGTTTAAGATATCCATCGAATATCTCTATAATATTCCGAATATTCTAGGTATATTCTATGAATATACTTGAGTGATATTATAGGAATATTCAGTATAAAATATTCCTTGAATATTCCAAGAATATTGAGAATATGCCTAGAATATTAGTTCCCGAATATTCCAGTGATATTCCTTGAAAAATATTCTTGGAACATTCTATGAATATTCGGAATATTCCTGGAATATCCTTTACAGAATATTCTACGAATATCTGTGGAATTCCCATACGCATATTCATAGAATATTCCAATATGCCAAAATGAATATTCTAGGCATATTCTTAGAATATCCGGTGCTGTCTGGGAAATACCTATATTGATTTTTTTTCCTTTTCTTGAAGGTTTCAATGGGATGAAGCTATGGAAGAAATCCAAGAAACTATAAAATATTATAATAGGGCGTATGAAAGAAAATGAATTTTATATTTTCTCGAATAAACATTTGAGTTAGAAAGATACGTTAGAAATTTTGATTTTGCATAATACGCAAATATAAATATATCGTGTGGTTTTTTAGAGTGATAGAACTTCCAATTGAAATAAAACACATTCAAATTAAGATTGAAGCCAAATTTCTTTTTTATTCGTAAGATAATTTTGTGAAATTCATGTTTTAAAAATAATTTCCTCATATGTACACCACGACTAGCTCTGAGGAATCATATTCGACCAGAGACCATTTTTGTACCACTTTTTCGAGTAAGTCAGGCCTTATTTCACCAATAACACGAGTTATGTTCGTTTCCAAAGCGTGTATTGATTCTGGCTTATCAGCATAAACCATAATATGACTTGACATAATCCAAAAGAAAATAATCCATTGGAGGTATGTCGCATGATCTTGAAGGCCAATTAAATGGACCATTTCTCGAAATAATATTATCGCCAAATCTTTCTTTCAATAAATCAACTGTTACGGTAGCAGCATGGGATGTAGCACCATCTTGTCGGAACCAAAACACTTCATGGTCGATACCATTCAAATTTTGACAACAAATAGGTAATCATTGATCATCGATCTGTAACGAGCACCATTCACTGTAACATTAGCTCCAGCATTGTTTTTTAAGAAAGGACCCCGCACTTTTTCTATGGCAAATGGCGTTCCGTCAAATTTTCTAAAATTTTGGTATAATGTAGTACTCGACCTACTGATCAAAAGTGTCTAAAGCCCCAACTCAATCCTATGACTAGTTTTCGTTGAAGTTGAGAATTGCCCTCTTTTACTACGCCCGTATCTCGGAACAGAATCGAATGAACTTCAATTTTTCTCAAGAAACATTTCATTACATCCCCAGGGAGCAACCATATAGAGGAATATGACCGAAAATCGTTACGAATACAGGGTCATCCATAATTGAATGCATGCCCGATTTTGGAAGTATATAAAATACGTCAGTTTCAGAGCGAGAACGTTCACAAAATGAACTATTACACTAGATATATTGTTGTTACATCGAAAACGTCTGAAATACCCAGAATTTTTACTGGGTGATCCATTATTATAGAAACTATTCTCAAGAAGGGTTGAATGGACACCCTGTATTTATGGGCTGATTCGAGGTGTTTGTTTAATTTTTTTAGAACATATCATCATAGACTTCAAAGAATACAGGGTGATTCAGTCCTGAAATGAACTTTGAACCTCACGAAAATACCCAAAAACCACCTTTTTTTTCACCACCCTGTATTTCAAGATTAACTCCGATGAGGTGGGAATTTTCCTTCACCATTGTACTTGATATAAAAACCTCAATACGGCCGAGAGTTTTTATCCACTTCCTATGAGCAGATTTTTTTTTATGTAATATGAAAATTATTTATTTATGTTATTCTATTCTTATTCCAGCATAACATTAAATCTGGTCATAGGAAGTGGATAAAAACTCTCAGCCGTATTGATGTTTTTATATCAAGTACAGTGGTGAAAGAAAACTCCCACCTCGTCGGAGTTAATCTTGAAATACAGGGTGATGAAAAAAAAAGGTAGTTTTTGGGTATTTTCGTGAGATTCAAAGTTCATTTCATGACTGAATCATCCTGTATTTTGTGAAGTCCATGATGATATGTTCTAAAAAAATAGAACAAACACCTTGAAATCAACCCATAAATACAGGGTGTCCATTTAACCCTCCTTGAGAATAGTTGCTATAATAATGGATCACCCAGTATGAATTCTGAGTATTTCAGACTTTTTCGATGTAACAACGACATATCTAGTGTACTAGTTCATTTTGTGAACGGTCTCGCTCTGCAACTGACATATTTTATGCTTTCAAAATCGGGCATGCATTCAATTATGGATGTCCCTGTATTCGTAACGATTTTCGGTTTATTCCTCTATATGGTTGTTCCTTGGGGATGTAATGAAATGTTTCTTGAGAAAAATTGAAGTTCATTCGATTCTGTTCCGAGATACGGGCGTAGTAAAAGTGGGTAATTCTCAACTTCAACGCCCTGTATCTCAAAAACTAGTCATAGGATTGAGTTGGGGCCATGGACACTTTTGATCAGTAGGTCGAGTACTACATTATACCAAAATTTAAGAAAATTTGACGGAACGCCATTTGCCATACAAAAAGTGCGGGGTCCTTTGGACCGATGATGCGTCCAGAGTCCAGCGAGTAAAGCACACCATACAGTGGATTTTTCAAGATGCAATGGAACCTGCAGAACTTCTTGAGGATTGTTTTTACTTCATAAACGGCAATTTTGCTTGTTTACGTAGCCTTTGAACCAGAAATGAGCTTCATCACAAAACACAATTTTTCGATAAAAAAAAAAATTGATCAACTTCTAGCTGTTCTAGGGCCCAATCAGCAAACAGACGACGCTTATTATGGTCAAGTGGCTTTAGTTGGATCTTGTATATGTGTGGACCCAAGATCTTTACGCAAAATTTTCCATGTGGTGGATGCACAGAGTCCAACTTATTGCGAACGTCGACGAGTAGACAAATCTGGATCTTTATTAACACTATCACTTACAGCAGCGATATTTTCTTCTGCACGTACAATTCTTTGTCTTGTTGTTGCATCGAGTAGAGAAAATATTGTCTGAAATCTATCGATAGTTCGACGAATAAGCTGCTCTGATGGACGATTATGTAAACCATAAATTTCACGAAGTGCTCTATAAGTTTGGCGAATAGAACACTGATTTTGAAAATAAATTTCAACTATTTGTAAACGTTGTTGCGGCGTGAGTCTTTCCATGAAAATTTGTCAATGCTTACTGAACAGAATTATCAAAAAAACATGGCTTCTACCATCTATCAAATCACAGTTATTCCTATCGAAAATTCTATCACTCTAAAAAAAACACCGGATACATTTCAATAGAAAATTTCATAGCATAGAACTCTATGAAAGGTAATTTCAATTTAAAACAGCATTTCCACGTAGAAATAAAGACTTTTTCGAAATGAATTATTGAATAGTCGTAGACAAAGATGAATATTCTACCCGCATATTATAACTATCATAATACGCTGATTGAATAGGTCGAAAAAAATTCAATTGAACCCATTCTTCCAGTCAGCAAATCCTGGAGAATTTCAAAAAGAGGCAAGCCCAAAACTTACCCACTCGCGTACCCAGGCTGACTTCCAACCCCTTCCCCGAACCCCTGAAGCCCACATTTTCCCCCTACACCCTCTCCGATCAAGAGAAAGCCGAACAGATGTTTTTGGATCAACAGGGCGTCCAAATCAGACCTGCCAATTCGTCCAGAACTACTGATTTTTCCGCCACCCCCGGTACGATGAAAACGTCGAAAAAGTTCTATTGCACCTCGAGTAGGAGGGAAAACGGTCAAGAGGTGAACGGTCAGTTTTTGACAGTGGGAAGTTTGAATTTCGACGCCGATCAAGTGAGGTGTTTTTCGAGTAAGAAAAGGGGTGAAGGGGGTAACGAGGTTTGCAAGGACAAGTCGATGAAGAAGGCCAATCCGTGTTTGCCGAAGGTGTGCAACAAGATAACGCTCAAGGGGTGTCCGCCAGCCAGGAAGAACACGATTTGTAAACAGAAGAACAAGGAAGTATGTACATTCAGTTGAGATAATTTTTGATCGCCCCCTGTAATTTTCATTCTGCTGATTTGTGTTTGTCATAAATAGACATTTTGTGAAGAATTTTTGTTCCGTTATTTCTACGCACGAAGGGATGCTTAATATTCCCGATATTCATACGAAAAACCCACAGAAGCAGGTGGGACATTTGACCTACTCACTCTCATTTCGAAGAATTTACGAAATTTTTCAATCAAACTTGCATAGGAGCATAGTTTTCGATAAAATTGTTGAAAAATTCTCGTTTTTTTTTTCAAATTTTATCCCCTTTAGGTTGGTCTGTGCCTTTAGTGAGAGGTAGATTCAGAGCTGATACATTTCGAATTTTGTCCAACCAGTCCAACGATCTGTCAAGATCAGCTGTTTAAAAATGGTTCCTGGGTCAAACAAATAACAAACCGAGGTTTTTCAGTTACGAGGTACGTGTTTCAAGATAATTTCTGTTGGTTTCTCAATTTTCAAGTTCAATGCCTTCAATTATGCCATTTAAAATGATAGTTTATAATAGAGTAACACTATAGCAGAAATGTCTGTTATTTGTTTGACCCAGAAGCCATCTTGAAAAAAGGTGATCAGCTGTTTTGTTGGACTGGAAAATGCTTGGAATGCAAACAAATTTTGCCATTGATTTTTGAAGTCTTTGTACACTAAAATGTAGAGTGAAAATTTCAGGAGGGGGGAGTGAATTGTTTTTTCTTGCTCAATTTCAAGAAGAATAATTGATAGAAATGAGGTTGAGACAGTTATGTCGAAATGGGGAAAAATCATGTTTCAAAAATCAATAACTCCGAAATCATTCGATCTGTTCCAAACATTCATAAACTTAACGGGCGCATTCAGTCCCCCGAAAGGTTCTTTTTGAAGTAATCGGGTTCACAGACGGACAGAATTGAATTTGACCACAATTTCTTCATCAGCGAGTCCAACCATAGACTTATCATATAGTATGTCTATGAGTCCAACCATGGCTTAATCAAGCCTTTTCTGGCTCAAAATTCCACAATAAGCGCGTTCGGCAATGGCATCTGACTGGTCGGATTGATCTGAACCGTTCGTTTATTACATCCAGATTGAGGGGAGGACACATCTGGACCGTTCGGCAAGAAAATCTGATCAATCGGATGTAGATCTTTTTGCTCGGTGTATTTCGACGGAGGAAACGGATTTTTTTCCACAGAACAGAAACAGAAATTACTTTTCGGCCTTTGTGAATGGATTTTTTATCCCGCTTCGAATATTCTTGAACAGTCTGTTGAATTTTCGTGTCTTATGTTGTTTGTTGTGTAGTAATAAATAAAAAAATGTTGTTTGATAAAAAAATAATGATTCAAAATATTGAATCATCTCAACCAAGGGGTAGAAATGTTGAGAACTATAACAAAAGAATTAAAATAGTACCCAGACAACCTCTACGGACGAATAGACCTTCAAGCTCTAATTTAATATCTGGCTCGGGTAAGGCGTTACATACGTCAAACAGAAAAATCGATCAAAATGCTCCGTAGCGTTCGTTTATTACAGAAAAATCTGACAAATCTGTACAATCTCTTATCACGTGACTAAACAATCTGTCCGCTCTCGGATGCTATTGCCGAACGCGCTTAATAACAGACGGTTATCCAAAGAGCAATGTGCAAAAAAGATTCATCTTTGAAAATATACTCGTAGAAGTATCCGTTCAATTCAAACTAATCATAATCTCTTAAATAAAAAAAAATGTGTCACTTAAAGCACTAGCGTGAAGTCAGGATGTTTTGAGCGCTCGTTCATTCATAAATATTAATATTTGCACGTCCAAGAAACCAATATGAAAACATATGACAGTTGTCTAAAAATATGACAGCTGTCAAAAAATATGACAGCCATCAAAAACTATAACAGCTGTCAAAAACAATAACAGCTGTCAAAAACTATGACAGCTGTCAAATTATTTGACATCTGTCAAAGCAATCGTCTATGATTCTATTGAATGATTTCGATCATTCGCTGAAATTTTAAATGGTTCTGGTTACGCGATCTGAACAAAATTTTGCATATAGCTTGAACGCATCATTTTCCATCAGAATGCGAAATTTCGTCTTGATCGATTCAGAAGTTTTTGAATTATCGGGGTTTTCAGGTGCATTGCAAAAAGGTGGAGGCGCCCTATCCAAGTTACAGCGAAAGCTGTTACATGGAACCCAGGGCGCGTCAGAGGGAATGCGAACTTTGCCCTTGGACCGAAAAGAACAACCCCAATTTTAGGGGTCGATTGAAGAAACCGCCCCAGTTCTACCACACCCTCTGCCCTTCTTCACCGGTAAGCGTTTTTTAAGATACGGTAGAATTTTCATCAATCCCGTTCTACTCTACATAAATACGGACCACCCTGTACAGTTTAAATATATCGTTCGCCCTGTAGATTACAACGAACCCCACATGTGGCGTCTTGATGAAAGACGTCAAAGACCTGAAGGAACACAAAAATCCGGCCCAAATGTGGATGCGCAAAGCCAACTTGAGCCAAATCTACAGAAACAGGAAGAGAATGCCCACCATGGACTTTTTCGAATCGGCCAAGACTTCGAAAGTCTTTCGTTGGCCTTTTGGTGCGACTAAAGACATGGACGATGCCGAGGAATGCGAGGTAGGAGCAAATTTATATTATGTGGAATTCAAAGACTCACCCTGTATATCAATGCCTAATGCCTTCGACAACCTGGAAAATACCTGCAAAAAAAATTACTAATCGAAAACTCGACAAGTTTCAGACGGAAAAGAAAATTCGTACATAACCTGCCCATCCGCCATTTTGCAACCCAGTATTTTGATATAAATCGGTCTGTATCTTCGAAAGTATGAATTCTAAGAAATATAGTTTTGCATCTTTTTTGTATATAATTTCATAATCTCTCATTCTTTCCTTGCATTTTTTTCGAATATTCGTTGATTTTTTGAATATTCTTGAAAATCTACATTTTGAAATTCCCTACTACTGAAAAACAAGAACAAACAGTTTGAATCAAGATATATTTCCATGATATTATGTTGAAATCATCAAGTACTTTATACAGAATCAATCCAACAAGTGGGAGATCACTGGTAGGTTAGAAAATTTGAAAAGTCTTGTATAACTGGAACCTTCGCCATTTTGTATGCTCAAATCTTAAAATCTCTGGGACCCATTTTTCCTAAACATTGAGGTTTAGTATTTTCAAAAACAGAATTTCAATTCTGCCAAATCGGATTCTTTCTCAGGTTCAGAGTCCAATCGGCCACGAAACAATAAAACTTGGATATTGCGACAGACACCAAACAGTATTGACCGAATTCTTCATGAAAAACGAGGATCTGCTGAGAAATTACAGAAATGGCGACGATCTTTCCGACTTCGGCATAAAAAAGGCGCAATTGTCGAAACTGCTGTCCAGTAAAGAACTCTTCGATGTTGTTTGTAAGAAAGGTGAAAGGGTAAGGATCTGAGATATTTGCTCTGTTTGTGATTTTAAGCCATTGGTTGCAGATAATTCCGGATTATCCTAAAGATTGCGAGAAACCCTATCACGATTCCACTAAAACTTGTCCATCAGGACTGACCAGAAAGAAAACCAAGAAAGATAGAATGAAGAGGAAAATTCCTAAAGATCAATCTTGCAGCTAATTTCAAACTGAAACTTGTAACTGAATACAATCACGACTGATAAATATAAGAATGTCAACTGAAAATTAGTTCTTGAACATTTGCAAACAAGCGTTATTACTTATTAGGTAGTTATGATTTCTTCATCGGTTAAAGAGTACTTACTCTTTTTCAATCTTTACACACAAATTTTCCAAGCACCAAGTACAGCGACAGCCATTTAAGGATTTAAGTTACTCCAAACAAAGCAACTAGAATTATTTGGTAGAAAACTTGACCAAAATGGGAAATTTACCATTTCCGGTAGCACCGGAAATAACTTTTTCATTTTTTGTTTTTGTTTTTACAAAGAGAACTTACATAGATTCATAGAACATGAATGAACTTACTTTTTGGTACCATCAAAATACGAATGACTCACCTCTGTGTGTTTTTCAACAGATGTTCCATGTTCTAACCCAACTTTGATGTGTCAAACATCATAACAAAACAAAGAACATTTGGGAATTCCCCAATTTGTTGTTGAAATAAGAATAAGATGTAACTTCTATCAAACACCATGAATTCAGTACTGTTTATATTTAGTTTTTTCATTTGTTCATGCACATGTAATAAAAATCTGACGCCGATATTTAGAAGCTTGAAATACAATGAAAGTTTCACGGGAGAAGTTGATCGAGATGTTGAGTATATTTTGCAGTTTTCAGGAGAATACGTAAGTGTTTCAGATATTTTATTTGCCAGAACTTATAGTCCTAAAGGACAGTTGTCGGTTATGTAACTTGTTGACGTCGAGTAAATAACAGAAACTTTCCAGCTGAACTATCCTTTGCGGGTTATGATTGAGAACGTTACAGCTGATACCAAGAATCCACTTATGGTTGTTGCAAGGCAGCCAGATCAATTGATGTCTTGGCAAATACCACTTCAGGTAGAGAGCGATTCTGGAATAAAACTCTATAATAAGACAAGCAGAACTTTATGCAAAGATCTCTTCACAAATTATAAAGGTAGTATCTTTTTTGTCGTTGACAAAGTTTATTATACTTATAAAGAAAATGATGATCTGGTGTCATCAGCTGAGAAGGCAGCTACCTATATAATTGAAAGAAATAAGACACAAATCATTTGCCATTATAAATAATGACAAATGATTTGTGTCTTATTTCTTTCTATTATACTTATGTTTTCGTTCTGTAGGTGCTCTGGAAAAAATTAAAGATAATCCAATTGTTACAATTGCAAGTTCATCCAAGAAAAACGTTGCATTCAGCATAAAAGTTGATTATCAAGAGGATTTTTTCGTTGAACTTTCCAAAGATTACGAATTCACGATCACACCAAGCGAACCCAGGTAAATGATTCATTTCATGCGGAAAGGAATAACAATTTAATTGAATCGAGAAATAATAACAAGATTGTATTGCATTTATCAATACAAATTTGTTGCATTTTCTAACTATCATAGAACTTGAATTGAATATCCAGCAATACCTTTGTGCTTTCCAGATATTTTTATTACAATTTCTCCACTAATAATACAGAAGATGAAGAAACTTCCAATTATCATACAGTTATTTTAGAAGTTGAATCTGTGGACGAAGTTTGTATGACTGTAAGCATACAGAATGCTAGTGTAAGTGTATTCTGACAAATTTTCATATTATTTTTGTGAATATATTATTCAACTAAGTATGATAATTCAATATGTTTTCTTCATATTAGTGTCCAGTGTTTGATCTGAATCAAGATATAACATTTCGAGGCTTCTACGAAACTGTGAACACAAGGGGAGGAATAACAATTCCTGTGAGTAGATTTCATCACCACTATTATATATTATGTACTTTTTGTCTATCGTGTATAAGGTGATTGTTTTAAACTTTTCATAAGCAGAAAATTGGGAATGGAAAATGGTATAGTTCTGATATTTTGGTTAGGCTTTCTGTTCTGCTATTTCATAAACCGATACAACCTCAACAGAATGTTCAAAATTTTATGTTCAATTAGGAAAAAACTTTCTTTTCGAATCCTAATAAAATTCATTTCTTTCAGAAATTCAAATTTCCTCTAGGTTTCTATGTTGTATTCGTAGCCAAAGCTGACGATACTGATTGTACAGGCAAAGTTGGAGTATTTGAGCCTGATCGTCTGAAGAATATTATCTTCAGAATAAATCCTAGTATTTCATATAAAGACTACGTAAACGCTGTTTTTTTGACACTTGGTAGCGTTGCCCTGTTTTATGTATTATTCGGGCTTGGATTCACATACTTCTCCTTCAGAGATTTCATACCGAGGAACATGCAGTATGCCATCGAATGCAATCCAGATTCCGTCCCTACAACGCCTTCAGGACAAGGTAATTGCAGCATTTTCAATACAATATTGTGGGGGAGAATAATATTTAATTTTTAGGGCCGGTAGTTGACGATAATGTGTCATTTAATGAAACTGAATATGACAACATTTCTGAAGAATCGTTACAAAAAGAAAACCGACTGTACAAGTCCGAATTGTACCTCAGTGATTTAGCGACAAAAGATCCAAGGGTATTGAAGAGGAAATCGAATTTGTATTTATATAATGTGTTGACTGTTGCTATATTTTATGGATTGCCTGTGGTACAGCTTGTGATCACCTACCAAAGGGTAAATCTTCAATAATACTTATACAGGGTCTTTCACGAGGAACCTCACCCATATTTATACGGGAAACTACTGAACGTATTTTCATGAAATTCAGCACTTATAAGTATTTCACGATGCTGATGAAATCTAAAATATTTTCAAGGCATGAGCACCTCCGGTTTTTCCGGAAATGACGTCAACTTCCGTTTTTCAAATTAGAACACCATTTTTTTATTGCAGAAATAGATTCCTTAGAAAATTTCAAGTTATTTTGATGTAACATTTTTCAGTTTTGGTTGGAAAATTCTCTCTGAGCGGGAAAATTCGAAAAAAAAATCGAAAATAGAGCTCCGCTGAAACAAGAATAACTTCGAGGTTTTTGGATGGAAAATTTTCATTTTTGGGACTTTTTAAGATGTAAGATTGATGTATCCACTTTGAAAATCGAAATCGTGATTCATGATACAGGGGGTGAAAAAATCGCTTTCAAAGTTATTGATGACAAAATCGTGAAAAATCAATTTTTTCAAATTAGAACCCCATTTTTTTATGGCAGATATCGAATCTACGTTAAAAAATAATGTGAGTGTATGCATCACACCCTTGCCCTAAAGTGGATATTTTCTGAGTTATTCACAAAAACCTGTTTTTCGTCTTGAATTTTCAGCTATTTCTTTTCCCTTCACGCCAAAAAAATGAGATTTTCAGGAACTGTTACTTAAACCATGTTTTAGATTTTACTACCCTAATATGCAAGAGAAAAAAGTTACAGGTTGTTCCTAAATAGATGGCGAATTTGGATTCGAATTTGTATCGAAAACCTCTTTATTTCAACTAATCGGCCATCGCCCATCGGTTTTCTCTCCAGTGATAAATAAATAATTCCTTATGAACCATATGCAAAAACTTACCATGTTTTACATTCTTTTTTTTTAATGATAGATATCATTAATTACATCTGCCAAATTCCTCTTTATTCAGTAGATGTAATTAATGATATCTATCATTAAAAAAAAGAATGTAAAACATGGTAAGTTTTTGCATATGGTTCATAAGGAATTATTTATTTATCACTGGAGAGAAAACCGATGGGCGATGGCCGATTAGTTGAAATGAAGAGGTTTCCGATACAAATTCGAATCCAAATTCGCCATCTATTTAGGAACAACCTGTAACTTTTTTCTCTTGCATATTAGGGTAGTAAAATCTAAAACATGGTTTGAGAAACAGTCCCTGAAAATTTCATCTTTTTGGCGTGAAGGGAAAAGAAATAGCTGAAAATTCAAGACGAAAAACAGTTTTTTGTGAATAACTCAGAAAATATCCACTTAAGGGCAAGGGTGTGATGCATAAACTCACATTATTTTTTAACGTAGATTCAATATATGCCATAAAAAAATGGGGTTCTAATTTGAAAAAATTGATTTTTCACGATTTTGTCATCCCTAACTTTGAAAGCGATTTTTTCACCCCCTGTATCATGAATCGCAATTTCGATTTTTAAAGTGGATACATCAATATTACATCTTGAAAAATCCCAAAAATGAAAATTTTCCATCCAAAAACCTCGAAGTTATTCTCGTTTCAGCGGAGCTCTATTTTCGATTTTTTTTTCGAATTTTCCCGCTCAGAGAGAATTTTCCAACCAAAACTGAAAAATGTTACATGAAAATAACTTGAAATTTTCTAAGGAATCTATTTCTGCAATAAAAAATGGTGTTCTAATTTGAAAAACGGAAGTTGACGTCATTTCCGGAAAAACCGGAGGTGTTCATGCCTTGAAAATATTTTAGATTTCATCAGCATCGTGAAATACTTATAAGTGCTGAATTTCATGAAAATAGGTTCAGTAGTTTCCCGTATAAATATGGGTGAGTTTCCTCGTGAAAGACCCTGTATAGTAAAGTTTCTATGAAAATCATACTATCAAAACATACAAGGTAGCCTAATGAAACAGTCCAGCTGAATAATTCCATAGGTATGAGTTCTTCGTGAAAACGACAAGACAGCTCAATTTTTTATGGAAATTCTTTTGGGTGGCAACCCCCTAAAGGATCTCAAATGGCATTCAAACTACAGCCATTCAAGGTTCTTGAGTTTTCTGGAAAAACTCAAACTTAAGGAAGTATCTAGCTGTACTGTTTTATGTGGGTCACCCTGTATAGTAGAAATGTTTGGAATATTCATTTTGATTCATATTTCAGGTTCTGAATGAAACAGGACAACAGGATTTGTGCTATTATAACTTTCTTTGTGCTCATCCTTTAGGCGTTATAAGTGATTTCAATCATGTCTTCTCAAACGTTGGATATGTGCTTTTAGGGATTTTATTTATATGGATAACGTATAGAAGAGCTCTTCTACATACTGATCTTGGTTTTGACAGGGTAAAAAACGGAAAAACCTGAAAAATTTGTTGTAAAACTTTGATTTTTAGCAATTTGGAATCCCTCAGCATTATGGACTATATTATTCCATGGGCGTAGCTTTGATAATGGAAGGAGTTTTATCGGGAAGCTATCATGTTTGTCCAAACAATTCAAATTTCCAATTTGGTAAATACATGTTGTTTTTTTGAAAAATGCTTTAAAACATACATTTTTTCAGATTCTAGTTTTATGTACGTTATGGCAGTTCTTTGTATGGTGAAATTGTATCAAAATCGACATCCAGACATAAATGCCACCGCTTACTCCACATTCGGAGTGCTGGCATTAGCTATTTTACTTGGTGAGCTCGTTAAATATTTTTTTTACCGATCTATTTACTTCTTTCTTTTTAGGAATGATTGGCATTCTAGAAGGCAATATATACTTCTGGATTTTCTTCACTGTAGTCTATATATCCACTTGTCTCATTTTGAGCCTTCAAATATACTATATGGGTTGCTGGAAGTGTGGTATGTAGAATTTATAAAATTGGTCGAATTTTTTATTATATTTTTTATTTTGAAGATACCGGTGCTCCACGTAGAGTTCTCAATGCAATGATCAGAGATTTTCAGAGAGGTCCATTACACGTAATCACACCGGTACACAAAGGTAAGATCGATATTTGAATCAACTTCGGAATTGTTCAAATTTCCTTTCGTTTTCAGCAAGAATGGTTCTACTCATAATTGGAAATCTTTGTAACTGGTCGCTAGCAGCATGGGGTGTTTACGGTCATCAGAAAGATTTTGCTTTGTTCCTTCTAGCAGTTTTCATGTCGAACACACTGCTATATTTTTTCTTTTATATCATCATGAAGGTAACTTTCGAATATTTCATGCTATTGCTGGATTTTTAATGTTTTCATTGCAGTTGATACATCGGGAGAAACTGAAATCCCTTTCGTGGTTCTTCCTGATCTGTTCCATTACCTGCGCTATGTCTGCAATGTATTTCTTCATACATAAAAGTATTTCTTGGGCTGTAAGTACTATTTTTTTCGTTCAGGATATTTAATGTTCAACTGCTGGATAAATATCGGTGACGAAAAATTGCTCTTACTTATCCGAAGACCTTTTTTTCAGACCACTCCTGCTCAATCTCGACAATTCAATCAGGAGTGTAAGCTGTTGCGATTTTATGACTTCCACGATATATGGCACTTCCTGAGTGCTGTCGGCATGTTCTTCACATTCATGGTGCTTCTTACGCTAGATGACGATCTATCTCACAAAGATAGGTCGACAATTCCAGTTTTTTAACAAGTTCATTTACCATTATGTGATATTTCATGATCATCTCTTCGTTTATAATGTAGGTGTAAAACTATTTTTTTGTTCGTATGATATTGCGTCGTGAGACTTTGAACACATTGAATCTTTTGAATATACTCCTTATATTTGTTTCATGCTGACATTTTGAATTTCGTGAAGCTGGTTTTTGCAGAGAAATTAGTGATGGAGAGTGATATTTTTTTTTAATATACGTATATTGAATTGTCATTTGAGTTTGAGTTTTTTCTAGCTCGTTTGTACAATAAAATGATATTAAAAAATTCCATTATTTTTGCGAATGTTGATACTTTATTTTTGGTGGTACCCCCAGGTTTTTCTGAAACTCCAAGACTAGAGGATGTATGGGTAAGAAGACTATGTTCTCTTTGGCTTTGCTTCCGTTTAAACAAAGCCTGTGAGTTGGTTATCCAGAGTGAATAAAGGACTACTTTTCTGCCAGTAAGTCATTGTTTTTCCTATTTAAATGAAAGGGTGTTATTGAAAGTGAAAACGTTTTACGGAAGGTTTATTTTATGCTTATTCATTAGCGTAATTTCCTACCCCAAACTATCTGAATTGTTCAATTTTCGCGCTGTCGCTAAAACTGAAATAATCATGGAGGATCTCCCTGGAAATAATAATGTTTTGTATCATTTTTTCAAGCAACTGTATAAATTCGGCACGAGACTTTCGCAACGCCAGGTCATTATACAATTTTTATTATTATTTCGAATTGATTGCCCAGGAAATGAGCCTATTTATTTCCTTTCATTGGTATTTTATCAATCAATGTCATCATTATCTTGGTCCTGTTATTACATCCTTTATTCAATTTCCACTCATGCAGAAATTCTGCATACCTGCTCTAATTCACCAAACCAGAATTAGATTAGTTCAATAAGTGTTGGGACCGTATTAACATAAAATTTAGCCGATTGAATTATAACAATGAAAATTTGTTTAGTTTCTGTTCTTTTTCTATCTTTGGTCGTCTTAACAGTGAGTGTGTTTGTTGTGTATATGATTCGAATCAACAATTATTTCATTTTGATTTGCAGAGTTCTGTCCCACTTGCTCATTACAAACACCATCCTTGTTTCTGGATAATTATTTTGAGGCCTAATGGTAATCAGCATTCTTATATGTTTATACGGGGTCTGTCAGAATGATTGCATGGATTTCGAAATAATGGTGTTAACATAACTTGCAACAACAAAAAGTTCATACAAAAATTCAAAAATGAGAGCATTTTGAGTAAGCGTCTCGAAATACCAGTATTTTAAAACCATGCGTCATTTCTTACATACTATACACGTAGAAATCCGAACATTCTCAGTAGTTGTTGGTTTATTTGTCTAAAACTAATAATATATCATTCATACAGTGTCGTAGAATACGTTTAACAAACTGATAAGATATATAGCACTGAATAAAAGCAAACATTGGCAGTAAATCTTTACATGTCAGAGTCCCAGGAAGGTAAAGTTGGGGTACCAATCTTGAATTGTTTAAGGCAGATTTTCTCGAAAATGGCAAGTCTGGGGACGTTTCAATATCAAATAAACTCTTCATCTACTCGACTTGAAAGGTTTGCAACATGCAAGAAACGTAAAAGTTATCTTTCAACAAGCAGTATGACTGTTTTGAGTCTCTTCAGCCATACTGAAAAATAACAAGTGATTTTTTTCGATATTAACACCCTGTGTCTCAAATGTGAATAGAGTAAGGACCAATGTTTGCAGGAAATTTGTCATTAGTGCTATGTACCTCATCAGTTTGGTACATCTTCTCTGGGACACTCAGTATTTGCCCCAAACGAGAAGAATTACTGGTTGCTCGGATTTTTAGGTCACTTCCGAATATCTTTTGAAAAATCAGCAATTTTTAGCTGCTCAAAATGGTATCGATGTTAGGAACCAAGGTGTATCAACCACTGCTGCTGCTGCAGCTGGTGATGCTGCCGTGGAAAGTACAACTGTAGCAGAAACAACAGCAGCACCATAAAAAACAAAATTCACTGCTTGAATATATATTAGACAACAATAATAATAATATTACTTTGAGCAATATTTTAAGTGTAATTTTTGTGCTTGAAAATTGTATGAATTGTAGACTTCGTGGATTCACTAGAAGGTAGAGATATTATTGTGCTAGTGTTTATTATTTATGGAATAATTGAGCAAGTGTGAATTCACTAGAAGTATTATCGGGAATTCTTTTCATGAAAATTATCGGAAATTTTCATTGAAAATTAGTGAGTGGAAGGAAACACTCATTTTAAGGCATATCAGCTATAAATATAACAGTTTCTCAAAATACATCGAAATTCAGGTACTAACTACATTAAACAACATTCAAAATATTTTCAAAAAATTGCAACAGGAAAACAGTCAATTTTCATTTCCGTCTTGTCAATTACCTAGTTGATGACAAAGTTATGAAAAATTGATACAAAATACATAAAATTATAAATTAAGGTTCAATACAAGGTATGATCAATTATATCTGGATCAACGTAACCCCTCTGAAATTGTATACCCCCAGGTTATCCAGTAAAATACAGTTCAATTAATTTTAAAACATGGATTGTAAAGATTTAAGACCATTCTGTTCAAGTTAATGGTTTATTTAGTTTCGAAATTTTTCGAAATAGATAGATATTTCAATTTAATGTCAATCTGATGTACCATTGCTCATACCTGGTATGATTCTTTTGTCATAAACTCAAATAACGTGCAGGAGTAGTAGAGTTGAGAATATTTTGGTGATGAAAAAAATATTTGAAGGGAGAAACAAGTTGAATGGATTGGTCCCTAATTCCTAAAGGTTTAAAAGTAGAGAATATAATTAATAAATGGGATTATTTTAAAATCATTTAAGAAATTTAAGTTTTAACTGTTTGTTCCTCTAATGAAGTGCTTCTTGCTCTAACCACCTTTACCCTGTCATTACGCACATTTCTTTACAAATTTAGCACTGTCAATCACATTAATTCTTACACATGTAGTAAAAAAATCGACCTTGAATGGTAAAATTTACCTGTTGCATAAATCAACAAAAAAGTTTTTGTATAAATATACATTGAAAAAATCACAAAAATATCACCTATGTCTAAAAGATGAGTAATACACATCTAATAATTGACATTACATTTCACTAGAACATGCAAGGATATGGGTGTACATAGTTCGCATATGTTTCAAAGGTTACCACATTGAGTCTAAACAATTGGCATAAGATATGTTTTCATGCACAACATTTAAGTAATGAGGTTAAGCAAAAAATAGTAAAATACCAAAGTGCCTAAGAGATTGTGTACTCAATACACATAGGAAATTCCTCCTCAAAACTGTACCATCAAAAAACAAGTAGAGAAATTTCATGCATCATTTTGGTGTGCATTTAAAAATCATTTTGTGGAGTTAACACTCGGAAATATTTGTAACATGGTGAAAAAAATTCAGTGTAGACAAAATGAGAAATGTTCAAGAGGAATTCAAACTGAACTTTCTAACATTTACATGAGTTGAACTCTTTAACGAAAGCCTGTTTTGATGCAAAGTGCAATTTATATTGTTTCGTTTGAATAATAAATGTTTAACATTGCCTAACGTCAAGAAAACCTGGTAACATGCTGCGCAAGTATGTGTCCACATGATGTTACACAATCATTTTAATTGGACATTCTGAACATCTAGTCAACGTTTTCAAAGCCAATATACTCTTGCCTTGTATGACTCGATGATATAGACTGTGACCTGGACAAGCCTCTGCCTCTTATATTTCCAGCAATAACCTTTTCTTTGAGATTATTAAATTTGGACTGCATCATTTTAAGTTGAGTTTGAAGAGAAGAACTGAGTTGCTTTTGTAGATCCTGCACCTCTATTAATTCCTTCCGAAGAGACTGATAATTCTCTTTCACCTCATTTACAGATTGCAGAAGGCTGTTAACTTGAATACTTTCACCTTCCTCTGCGAATATATCGCTTTCTATGTTACTTACACGTTCTGCTAGAACATCCATTTGTTCGTCGGTTTTTTTCATCTAGAATGTAAAAGTGAGGCCCAAAAAAGTTGAGTTTATCGCCGTTTACCCTTTCTGTTATACTGTCCATGGATCTTTCGATGAGGGAGTCATCCAGATCTTTGACCAGGGTTGGGTTGAAATTATGATGCATTTTTTAAACATGTACAGGATCAAAAAAAATTATTTAGGCATTCCAACGACCTGTCAAATATTTTTTGAGGTTAGGACTGGTGGTCAAAGAATGGGAATTTAGCCAAAGAGGAGTTTTTGATTAAGCTTTGTTCATGTACATACTGAAAGGTTTAAATTGTTTTGGGGGGATACTTTCTTATAATTTCAGCGAATCTCACTCTCAGGAATATAAACTAGTGAAAATTAGTTGAATTAAATGCATTTTAATTGAAAAAATGCCGTAAATGTGTGCAAGAGTTGAATGTGCAAAGATTCTAATATTTAATAATTGTATTTGCAATGAATAATTTCTATTGTATGAATGAAAGTCTGTCTTCTTAACAAAATTAATTTTACTTTCCTCTAATAGGGAACATGTTCCCCTCAAGATAAATAAGAATATTTTATCACATTTGGACTCAACCATCGGATAAATGTGGCGGTCCTCTGGATAATTTATGGAAATGGGGAACATAGTTTCGAGTACACTACATCTGTTTTTTCCATCTACCCATATCATCTCCAAGCTACCCTAAAATTATTGTTAGTATTCAATGTTGAAAAGGGCACGCGTTTCTTTGACCCATTCATAGATGCCGTCACTGGTTCGCATTCAAAACCAGTTTGGTTGCACTTGAAATGCAAGGGGAAACCAGTGGCGTATCTATGAAAGGCCAAGGAATTTGTCTTCTATTTAAAACTAGCTGGCCCGGCGAACTTTGTTCCGCCTAAATGATACTTGCGGTGGATTTCACAAATCGTAATCACCGGTGATCGGAGATCAACGGCTTGGTTCTCTGATTTTCGAACTGTCAAATGTTTCCATGGATATGATCTATCACACAGAACAGATACACAAAAATAATATGTCAATCACTAATAATGGCAATTTTGGATTCAGTTATTTCCGCAAATATATTTATTACCCTAACAGAAATTCAAAAACATTTTAAAAATTATGAGAAAAGATGAGAATGGACATCTCACGATTGGAACTCATCGCCAAAATCCGATTTACCCGACATTTCGATAAAAAATCACTGTGATATTCACCCGCTTCTAGATCTGTCAATAGCCTTTCATGGTACTATAATAAGCCCTATGTAAATTACACACTACACAGTAATTGATGTCATATGTTCGTTTTTCGACCATTTCAGACCACGACGACCGAAATGCTCAAAAAAAGAACAGATGACATCAATGGATGGCCGCGAAAGCCTCAACAAATTCATCGTCATTTAATTGTGATAATCTATATATATAAAAGAAAGATGTTGGTTACACCATTTATAACTCGAGATCGGATGGACTGTTTGTTATGAAACTTCATATATGGATTCGTCTACGATCTGGTTATTAAAAAATACAATAAAACTTCGAAAAAATCGATGAAAATTTTGCTTATACAGGAAATGCTTTTCCTCCTTTTGAGTAGGGCCACTAGATGTCGCTACAATTACAGTTACGCTACCGCTTATTCGTAGCTATTTCATTTGATATTCTCCGCGTTATATGGCGATATATTATATATTATTATATTTACAAAGGGCTTATAGTACCATGAAAGGTTATTAACAGATCTAGAAGCGGGTGAATATCACAGTGATTTTTCATCGAAATGTCGAGTAAATCGGATTTTGGCGATCAGTTCCAATCGTGAGATGTCCATTCTCATAATTTTTAAAATGTTTTTGAATTTCTGTTTGGGTAATGAATAAATTTGCGGAAATAACTGAATCCAAAATTGCCATTATTAGTAATTGACATATTATTTTTGTATATCTGTTCTGTGTGACAGCTCATATCCATGGGAACATTTGACAGTTCAAAAATCAGAGAACCAAGCCGTTGATCTCCTATCACCGGAGATAACGATTTGTGAAATCCACCGTATAAGTATCATTTAGGCGGAACAAAGTTCGCCGGGCCAGCTAGTGTCAAATATAGAACCCTCACGATTACGTTATTTGGAATAAATATAACTATAAAAATAACTAATAATCATCAGTCATAAGGTGTGAATAGCGCCATCTGAAGTGGTAAGAACGAAACTTTTCTCATATCTCAACGAAATCTAATCATTTTAGACATCTGTACTCCTACGCTAAGACATTCTGGTTTTGCTCAACAGCTCAGAGTAGTAGGCAACTCAAATTACACACTATTACAGTGACTATAGAGGAAATATAGTCACTGTACACACTATTTGTTTATATCGCCATCTAACGCGGAGAATATCAAATGAATTACAAACGAATAAGCGGTAGCGTAACTGTAACTGTAGCGACATCTAGTGGCCTTTCTCAAGAGGAGGAAAAGCATTTCCTGTATATGTAAAATTTCCATCGATTTTTTCAAAGTTTTATTGTATTTTATAATAACCAGACCGTATACAAATCCATATATGAAGTTTCATAACAAACAGTCCATCCGATCTCGAGTTATAAATGGTGTAACCAACATCTTTCTTCTATATATATAGATGTATGAACAATGGGTCAATATCTAGTTTAGGTCCCCCTCTCCGATTTTTAAAATATTTTGTCTCGTGATTGTATATGGTGAAGACACCCTACAGTTTCAATTTCAGCATTGGCAAACAAGTAGTCTCGGAGAAAAAAAATAAAAAAGATTGTGAATATTTCCACCTGCGTTTAGACTTTATGTTTATTTGAATCGCGTCGGCAGTGTAAAATAGCGTAAGGTGATTTTTTTCTCGAACAGACGGTGTTGCCAAATCTCAGTAATGTCTTAAATACTAAGATAGACATAGAACTTCCCTTAGACAAAGGAAAGAGGAAATTGGTCGGGATGTTGGCTTCAAAAGTTCCTGAATTTATGAATGACATGCCAGGTCTCCTCTTTCCTTTGTCTAAGGAACTTCCACACAGGGCAGGTGGATTTTCAAGAGCTGAGCCTTTAGACTTTAGAGTTTAGACATTTATCCCCTTGTTCCCCGATGACGTCGGCACTTTTTTCGTTCTATTCAAACGAGGACATGGGCGCCCACAAGGGGGGGTTCAGGGGGCCTCCCCCTGAAATTTTGGTGGCCTTATCGTTTTTCACCAGTTCGGTAACGTTAGGTTATGTCAGTTCGGAGTCTGATGGCTTAATTTAATATATACTGCAATGATAACATATTATTTCAACTGATATTATGATGTTAACCTCGAGAAAGTAACGTTACATTCGTAAAACGACGCCTGAATGAAATTTGTCCAATCTATTTTTCATATCTTGCTCCATTCCTATGAGATATCCAATACCTATATGATATAAAAACCTTCGGTTTCATTTTTTTTTGAGCAATAAAAATGCATTGATTGAACGTGGCAACAAGCATCGTACGCTGAATTTTCATTGAATTCAATTCAAACAAAATTTTTCCCGTCCAAATCACGAGCGTAGGGTATCGTTGCTAGGTATTTCAAAATAATAATTCATGAGATGAAAGTTGAAAAGTCATTCGAGATATTCATTCATCTTTCCTTAGATTATAAAATAGTAATTTGTCAGAAGTTCTTCAAGTGTGAGTGTAACAATGGAAGATTTGAATGTGTGTGTGTGTTCCAAGTTGCGGTTACAATACTTACAGAAAAGAGGATACCGAAAATGTGATACTTCAGTCAGTATCTTTCAAGGTATGTTTTTGGAGCAATCGCATCTTGATTTAATGAAAATATGCTTTCTGGTCGACATATTTTTATCAATGGATAGGTACTGTCGGAGACTTTCGAAAAAACAAATTATTTTTGAAATTTTCAGAAACTATAGCCTCGAGAAAATTTAATATCTTCATTGATTCAGCGCCAATGAAATTGTACATTTTTCGTATTCCTCTCTTGGTCATGTCCTTGAAAGAATAGGTCAATTACCTTGACATTTTTGACAAATTTTGATCTTTTTAGACGATTCAAGACTAATTCTTTCCGTAAATTGTCATTTTTTGAAGAAAATTTCTAAAAGTCAAACCCACCCAGCACCCCTATTCACTCCAAATCCCGTTGGAAAAACAGCAAAATTACTTGTTTGCCAGCATTGAAACTAGTAGTAAATCATACCAAATCACTTGTTTTTCACGAAAAAAAAATTAAAACATCGCAAAATCGAGGGGGGCTTAAACTGGAAATTTACCGAACAATGGCTAAATCTCTCATTTCACTGGCCTATGCCACAAGCAACTTGACTACAAATTCATCTAAACACTCTTTGCATTCACATAATATGAATTTTCGAATCAAGTTGTGTTCTCTGTCCGTCACTTTGAAAGTTGTAACGTCGAGATATGATGGATTTCCAAAAACTTTGCGAGCATTTCTTAACAGACGTTTATAAAGAAAGCACCAACACTTATAAAACATCCAAAAGTTTCATTCGAAGTCTCAGGTGAGGTGAGTTAAATTGAAATTGTAACCCTATCAAACTTGTTATAATCAATAAGAAGAGCACCTGCAAGCGAAGATGGAGATATTGAACCTAGACATCTCATGGCTGCAAATGTGTGTGAGGCAGAATGCTTCTGTGTCCTTCAAAAGCTATCTGAACGTAGGAGAAATGCTCTTCTGATTATGGATGATTTGTTAGAACAGAAAAGAAAACTATTAGAACAAGAGGCAGAATTTCAAGAACGTTTCATTGAGTTCAACGAGGTACTAATCGCCTTCTCCACAAATTCGGCCCTGTATTCATAATAATTAATACAGCATAATAATTCGCTATTTTTCCATGTAGCAAATAACCCAAAATCACCAAAAAAGAGAACGTGCAATTGGTCGCTCAGAAAATTGTAAGATTGTTGTCGAGGAACAAAATATAAAAATAGAGAAACTTTCGAATGAAGTAGCAAAACTCAGAAAGTACAGCGACAGAATGATGAAGGAAATTAGAAAAAATCTCATTTACGAGGTGAGATATTCACATTTCATCACCCCATCTATGAAAAACAATGAAGATTCACCATAAAGCATTATTCAAATCCTCACAATCTTATTTGTTCTTATGAAGGAATACCTGCAATCCACATTATACGATTTTGGACCAAAAGCATCTCCAGGGGACGTAATCACCAGGTATCTAGCTCTTATGTCGAAGAAGAAATACTTGATAGTGAGGAACGTTGCAATGAATGAAAGACTGAGCACAACGTGCCAAGAAAGTGTGAGTTATAGGCTAAATTATTCACATAGCAGTATTTTCGCACTGCATAAAGTTGTCTATGTCACTCCCACAAATCACAATTCATTGATTGATTGATTTGCTGACGAACAAGAGACCGGGTTAGCGCTTGGCCTCCCTGTGACACTGCGACCAACCTGGGTCTATTGTATCACTCTTTCGTCAGTGGTTCCTCACGAGAATAGGTTTGTGTCCTTCATCAGGTTCAGTAGCCTGTTTATGAGGTTTTTCGGATTCATTCCCGTTTCCGGATTGATTTCTCCGAAGATTCTGTGGCGCCTTCTTCCCAGGGCGTCGCATTCAAAAATTATGTAAGAGGCTGTTTCTTCCTCTTCACCGCAGAATCTGCAATCCACGGGTTCTCCAAGTATTCCTATGGTGTTCAGATGTTTTCTAAGGCCGCAGTGTCCCGTCAGTAGACCTACTATTATACGTGCCTTTGTTCTGTTCAGATTCAAAAAGTCAGCCGTCAAGGTTTGGCTTGTGTGTCCTACCATGGCTTTGTTGTGTGTTTGCCCGTCGCTCTGTCCCCAGTGTTGTCGGTGTCTTTGTTTTATCCACTCCTCAATCAGGTTCCTGCATCGGTTTTTGCTGATTCCAAGCACAGGTTCTGGCCCTGTGAATGGCGTTTCAGATGCTTGTCTTGCTAACTGGTCTGCTTTTTCGTTGCCCGCTATTCCCTTGTGACCTGGCACCCACATCAGAGTGACCTTGTTGTGTTTTGCCAGCTCCAGAAGGTCCTGGAGGCATTCCCAGACGAGTCTAGACTTTATCTGTGTCGAGTTGAGAGCTTTGATGGCGCTCTGGCTGTCAGAGAGAATGTGGATGTGTTTTCTTTGGTAGCCACTTTCCAGGTTCTTCTGTATGCATGTCCTAATGGCATGTGTTACAGCTTGAAATATCGTGGCGTGTTTGCCGAGAGGTATTATGTAGTCCCTTCTTGGCCTCACTCCGTGTATTCCCGCTCCTGTTCCTTCATCTGTCTTAGAACCGTCTGTGTAGCAGACTATTTCTGCAGATGATTGTGATTCTATACTCGAGTCCCATCTGTTCCAGTCGAGCTGTGTTTTGAACACAACTCATACGAATCTAATGACACCTCATATGTTCAAATCCATCAAGTCTTTCGGGCTATATAGCGTGAAAAAGAAATAGGCATACACTCGAGAAACATTACCCTCCTAACGCAATTGGAAAAGAACAAATACCCTGCAACTAGATAGTGCAGATTCCACACACAAAAAATTGTCATGTTACATGCAACAAACAAGTTGAGACTTTTGACGATGTGTGTATATTTTTTCAGCTGGACCGGACATGCGAATATCGCAATAAAATCGTTAAAATGAGGGGCCAAATATCACTGAACGCAGTCAGGTACGATGAGGCGGTCAAGCGGACCAATCAGCTTGAATGTCTTCTGATCAGCTTATGGACGTATTGCGCTGAAAAGCTAGAAGACACTATTTTGTCAGTACAAGCAATAAGAAACTTGAACGAGATGATCCATAAAAGAAGTACCGTACGAAACCCTCCCAGTACTTTTTACGAGCAACCTAAAAATATGCCACCAGTGATTCATGAGGTTATTGCCATTAAGAATACCATGAGGGCTCTAGCCAATGTTATGAGAAAGGTAGAGATGCGATTGAGGATGGTCAGGAAGCTGTGGAGTCAGGGACAGTATGAGATATTCCAAAAGTCCCCAATTTTATGAATACTCAGCCCCACATATTTATATTGTATACACTCTAATTATAGTACTATAAGATATACCCATATTTTATAAATTAAAAAAAAAAAATATGAAAAATAAAGATATTTAAGATATATGTACTAATGTACTTCCAATGTTTTCTATATTTACAATTGGATTGGTTGGTGATTGATCAAAATTTCAGAAGAATTCAACAGTTCAACTGAATGTTAAAAATTGAAAATGTGTTGGGACTCCTTATGAGATCTCCAGAGTATCAATTAATCTTGAAGACATTTATTTACTTATGTTGATTTAATTTTTCGTCTGAATCCCTCTTACATTTGTTTGTGTACTTACTATCTATCACCCTGAACATTTCTGTATATCAAGCTAGACTATGGTCAAAAGCATCAAGCCACCGTATTATTATGACGTCTAAAAATATTGTCAAGTTCAAATTATCTCAAAAGAGTCCCGAAAAATCGGAGAAAATGAATAGGAAGTATAGAATCTGCCCCACTGATGTGAATGTTGAAAATATGCCCCAGTTTTTGAGAGATAAACATATAAAAAGGGGCCAAGTTGAGGTGCCTTATACTGATGATCGATTTAAAGAATACGAAGATCTCCTCATGTATTTTCCAAAAACGCATCACAGCATCCAAGAACTGAAGTGAGCAACATTTCGCATTTCTACAGGGAAATTTTTCTTTCTCAAAACAAAAGAATAAGGTTCTACCAACCATATGCTTGAAAATCACTATTTTCGGGATGTACAATAAATAACACTTTTCCAAGGTTATCTTATAATCAAATAAATTAATATTGGAAATGGAAAACATCAGGAATCCACAGTTGTGGAATTCATTTTCAATCAGTTTAACTTGGGTTTATAATTTACCTAAGTTTCGATAAAATGCCTGATTTCACAAATGAAGATTGCTTGAATAACATTCATGATGAGTCTAGACTCTAGACCATAAGTCGAATAATAATGAACAATATGAAGAATTCTGTTCCTTAATCAGTTTTGGCGAATTTTCATGTGAAACTTTTTTGTAAAGAGTATACAGCGAAAGATGGAAACTTTTTGGATGCTGTCATTTTTGAGCAATAACTGTGATTTTGTAACAAATATAATAGACTACAGGCCCGTGTCGAAAATTGATGGGTCATTTGAACCAGAAGATGATCTATCTAGAACGATAGAAGGACATAAAATAATAAGATTCAGCACTATGCCGTCACTTGTAAACTGTCCAACTTAGTACAGGTGGCAATTCAAAAGGACAGGTAGACTGGGTACATTTGGGTCATCTGACTTTTGACGGCATTCTTACCATCGATAGCTCCATGGAAAATAATAGGAAAACGGGCAGTGCCGTACAAAAATGATGCGCCATATATTCGGAAAATTTTTTTGATTTTCCGAAAATTTCCATGGTAAAATAGGTCATTTGACTTTGTACGGCATCAGTTTTATACGGTTGCCATACATCTTCTAATCCATTATTCAGCAACGCCGTACAAAAATCATGCGACAAAGGGAAAAAATCGAGGGTTGCAACCCCCTCTCTTGCCGTGCTCCAGGGGGTCATTTGAAAAAGTACGGCTTCGGTTCCAAAACATTATCCAGCACTCAAAATTACTATTAAAAATAAGGCCGTCAAAAAACAATTGTTCATTTTGATGTTATATCAATAATTATCTTAATTTCATCTTATGCTTGACCCATAAAGCTCTAAAGTCATTTGACCCAGTACGGCAACTTCTTTTTTTACATGATACTTCAAGATACAATTCTTATATTATATTGCCGTTCAAAAGAAACTGTTTTAAAAAAAATTATAGAGAAATACAAAAAGTGAAATTTTTCATATTATTTTGTCATTTTTTCAATTTTTCTCTTCAAAAATATGTTGATGCCGTACAGTATCAAATGACCATAGAGTATCCTCAAAATGGTAGCGCAATTTTCATCATCCTAAATGATATGGCCTGGATAAAAATGTACGGCATCATTTGTTCCTAATTTATTTACCTTAATACTATTCAAAACAAGGGATAAAATGTAGAAAATTGTTATATATCATTAATCTATGAGTTCCAAACTTTTACAATAATATGAAAAATTTCACTTTTTATATTTCTCTATAATTTTTTTTAGAACAGTTTCTTTTGAACGGCAATATAATATAAGAATTGTATCTTAAAGTATCATGTCAAAAAAGAAGTTGCCGTACTGGGTCAAATGACTTTATGGGTCAAGCATAAGATGAAATTAAGATAATTATTGATATAACATCAAAATGAACAACTTTTTTTTGACGGCATTATTTTTAATAGTAATTTTGAGTGCTGGATAATGTTTTGGAACCGAAGCCGTACTGTTTCAAATGACCCCCTGGAGCACGGCAAGAGAGGGGGTTGCAACCCTCGATATTTTCCCTTTGTCGCATGATTTTTTGACGGCGTTGCTGAATAATGGATTAGAAGATGTATGGCAACCGTATAAAACTGATGCCGTACAAAGTCAAATGACCTATTTTACCATGGAAATTTTCGGAAAATCAAAAAAATTTTCCGAATATATGGCGCATCATTTTTGTACGGCACTGCCCGTTTTCCTATTATTTTCCATGGAGCTATCGATGGTAAGAATGCCGTCAAAAGTCATATGACCCAAATGTACCCAGTCTACCTGTCCTTTTGAATTGCCACCTGTACTCAGTTGGACAGCTTACAAGTGACGGCATAGTGCTGAATCTTATTATTTTATGTCCTTCTATCGTTCTAGATAGGTCATCTTCTGGTTCAAATGACCCATCAATTTTCGACACGGGTCTGTAGTCTATAAAGGCGTTACTTTATCTCCTGGACTTACTCAATCCAAGAAAATCGTGATGATTTCACCGACCTATATCAGTAAGCTATTAAGGGTCTACGTCCCTGAAAAAAAGGGAGTCAGAAACGATTTATTTTTTTCTGATTGATGAAGGGATGTATGAGTGTATTGAATGAATGAAAAGGATATTCGCCACCATTTTTGGTTATTTTGTAACATTTCCACCATCAAAACGAACAAATATTTTTGTGTTTTTTCATTTCAGTATTGAAGTCTATCATTTAGTTAATCAAATGTCTATCTCCTTTTTCTTTCAGAATTAACCGTTTTTTTTGTAAATAATATTACAACAATGTGTTGTTTTCGCGAAATTTATTTCCTCGAATTTTTCTATTCGAAATGATAAATATCCATTTTTACCAAAGACATTTGATTAAGGATTTTATTAGCCGTCGATTAGTGAAAATTCATTGTTTCTTCCAATTATGGATTTCGACATGGAATTGAATTTCTTTTAAATGACACGTCCCGCAGGTATCTACTCCCAGATGACTGGTGATGGAAAATTAGTGTATTATACAGTCAGTGTGAGATCTAGTTCAGGGTAGGATTTATTGTTAATATTCCCTGCGCCTCAACATTTGTTCTATTACGCTGAATAATCCAATAAATAAAAATTAATGCACTGCACCGCCATCTGGCGGTATGCGTTTCCTATTTCGAAGGCTGAAGACTCTTAAAGCTGTCACAAGTTGAGCTTCGGGTGATGGTAGGTCTGCTGACAGGACTCTGTCGGTACAAACATCTTTTGAACCGTATGGGAAAGTCAGCAGACGAGATTTGTAGGCTCTTTGAATCAGAAGCAGAAACCTCTGAACACATAGATACAAGTGTCCACAGCTGGCTGGTCTAAAAACCATTCATATAGGGAAACCTGTCCTGGATACCCACGAGGTAACGCCCAAGGCTCCTAGGGGTGTTTTCGGTTTTATCAACACCATCGACGACATCCTTGGGTTTCAATGAATGAGTAGGATAGAGAACAAAAGTTCCATGTGGTCGCAGTTCCCGGAAGGCTCACTGACCCATAACGACCCCAGTTCAAATAATAATAATACCTTATCTCAGAATCACATATGGTTGGGACAATTTTTTTTTCAGAAGAATCATAATTCGAGAAGAAAAAATATAAAATGTCGTTTTTATTCACAGGGTGTTCCGAACTGACGAACACAGTTTCGATAAATTGATGAGCGAAAAGATGAGAGTGTTCAAAAATTTCGAAAAAGAACATAGTTTGATAGTGAAGAGAATGTACCTGAAAGATACAATAATGGAGGTCAAAGCATGCCTGAAGAAACAATGGGAGGAGCTGGTGGGAAAGGAGGAGGAGTTGATGAATTTTTTGACGACTTTTCAAGAGGTTGAGTGCTACTTTTCGAACTCCTTTATATCTGCTATAAAAACTATTTTCATTTGTGCATTTTTCTCATAATGAAAAATACTAACTCAGACAAAAGCTGTGAATCATACAATTGTCTACAATAATTATTCCTATACTTTGTTTATATTAATATACAGGGTCTTTCACGAGGAACCTCACCCATATTTATACGGGAAACTACTGAACGTATTTTCATGAAATTCAGCACTTATAAGTATTTCACGATGCTGATGAAATCTAAAATATTTTCAAGGCATGAGCACCTTCGGTTTTTCCGGAAATGACGTCAACTTCCGTTTTTCAAGTTAGAACACCATTTTTTTGTTGCAGAAATAGATTCCTTAGAAAATTTCAAGTTATTTTGATGTAACATTTTTCAGTTTTGGTTGGAAAATTCTCTCTGAGCGGGAAAATTCGAAAAAAAAATCGAAAATAGAGCTCCGCTGAAACAAGAATAACTTCGAGGTTTTTGGATGGAAAATTTTCATTTTTGGGATTTTTCAAGATGTAAGATTGATGTATCCACTTCAAAAATCGAAATCGCGATTCATGATACAGGGGGTGAAAAAATCGCTTTCAAAGTTAGGGATGACAAAATCGTGAAAAATCAATTTTTTCAAATTAGAACCCCATATTTTTATGGCAGATATTGAATCTACGTTAAAAAATAATGTGAGTGTATGCATCACACCCTTGCCCTAAAGTGGATATTTTCTGAGTTATTCACAAAAAACTGTTTTTCGTCTTGAATTTTCAGCTATTTCTTTTCCCTTCACGCCAAAAAGATGAAATTTTCAGGAACTGTTACTTAAACCATGTTTTAGATTTTACTACCCTAATATGCAAGAGAAAAAAGTTACAGGTTGTTCCTAAATAGATGGCGAATTTGGATTCGAATTTGTATCGGAAACCTCTTTATTTCAACTAATCGGCCATCGGTTTTCTCTCCAGTGATAAATAAATAATTCCTTATGAACCATATGCAAAAACTTACCATGTTTTATATTCTTTTTTTTTAATGATAGATATCATTAATTACATCTGCCAAATTCCTCTTTATTCAGTAGCATTTTGTGTTTACTATTAATTTGGTGATAATTCGTATTAAGTTATAAAATCGATCACTATGCCTAATTTTACCAATGAAGATTATTTAAATCTCATTCTACTTCATGGAGAATGTAATAAAGTTATGTTATGTTTGGGGTAGGATAAAAAATATTGTCTACTCAACTCCCCTGACTGATAAAGAGGACTGCATAGAACGAGTCAGAAATGCGTTCAGGTTTGTTTAGATTTTTAGATTCATAGTTTTGAAACTCAATTTGGTTTTTAAACACTTTTGCAGATCTCTTCCTCCCGATGAAATAAGAAGAGCAACGCACGAAGCATTCCTGAGACGTATAAATAAATGTCTAGAAATTAACGGTCAAAACTTTGAGCATCTTCTCTAGTTATAACTGCGAGAGTTTGCCATGGTTCTCCTAATAGTAACTTGAAGTCGGTTTCAAGAAGGGGTGAAAAATCTACAGCATGGTTCAAATAACAGTTCCTGAAAATTTCATCTTTTTGGCGTGGAGGGAAAAGAAATAGCTGAAAATTCAAGACGAAAAACAGTTTTTTGTGAATAACTCAGAAAATATCCATTTTAGGGCAAGGGTGTGATGCATACACTCACATTATTTTTTAACGCAGATTCAATATCTGCCATAAAAAAATGGGGTTCTAATTTGAAAAAAATCGATTTTTCACGATTTTGTCATGCCTAACTTTGAAAGCAATTTTTTCACCCCCTGTATCATGAATCGCAATTTCGATTTTTAAGGTGGATTTATCAATCTTACATCTTGAAAAATCCCAAAAATGAAAATTTTCCATCCAAAAACCTCGAAGTTTTTCTTGTTTCAGCGGTGCTCTATTTTCGATTTTTTTTTCGAATTTTCCCGCTCAGAGAGAATTTTCCAACCAAAACTGAAAAATTTTACATCAAAATAACTTGAAATTTTCTAAGGAATCTATTTCTGCAATAAAAAAATGGTGTTCTAATTTGAAAAACGGAAGTTGACGTCATTTCCGGAAAAACCGGAGGTACTCGTGCCTTGAAAATATTTTAGATTTCATCAGCATCGTGAAATACTTATAAGTGCTGAATTTCATGAAAATACGTTCAGTAGTTTCCCGTATAAATATGGGTGAGGTTCCTCGTGAAAGTATAGGAGTGATTCTAGTGGATTCTACATTAAAGTAAATGATAGATTGTCCTATTTTTGTTTTCCGCTTTCAGTTTTTGATCCAGAGTGGTGAGAGATTCGAAAGATTACGAAATGAAATAGAAGCAAATAGAACAGTGAGAAAGGCAAGAGAAGAGCAAATAGACCACTACAAAGAAAAGAATTCGAGGCTGAAGAAAATGATTGAAGATATGGGAAAGGACTTGGAGAGAAGTGTAGTGTGTGAGGTAGGTATATTCTTTATTTACTCTTGTACAGTAGGCCTTATCAAAGATACAGTCCGATTTTTATCCAAATATGAGAGTAGATTAAAACAGAACTTAATTTTTCTCTCACAGAGGTCTGTTAAATTTCGATTGTAATTCACAGAACGTTCATTCAGGTTCGGATCACAAACAAAGGTCAAGATTACCAGTACTCGACAGTACATCCCTATACCAGGCATTCTAAATATTTCCGGCTTTACTTTCAGTTTCAGGACAAACTGTATTTCTACCCTTTAAATATAAATACATAGTTCAACCGCCTCAAACGTGAATTGTGTTCTAGAATTTCCTGATGAGCGTAGTGACTTGTCAAAGCAGCCACTTCGACAATATCGATCAAATCCTTCACCATTTCGAGATCTTGATGCAGAGGAGAAATTTATTGGCGCAAAGGTTCAACGGCACTTGGAGCGACGTATCTGAATCTATCTGCAAGGTGGTGATTGAACTCATTGTTCTCCACTCCGATATATTGAGTCTGAGAAATGTTTTCAGATGCACCTCAGGAAAGAAGTAACAACCGACATAAAAGCCCTCAACATGACTGTATACAAGCTGAAAGAGCGATACGTGGTTGCTAAAAAGAAGGCTTCAGAAAACCATAGTTTTTACGTGGACACCTCGGAGAAATTGAGGCAGAAGAGGCAAGAGTTTCTGGAATGTAAAGATGCCATCTTTTCGATATACACCATGATGTCCAAGGATGTGCCAGATAAAGAAACGCTTAGTAAAGACGATTTCATGGGTCAACTGAGGTATATGTCGAGGGTTATGAACTATTTGGAGCAAATAGGAAACAGGAGAAGGAGCACTTTTGATGGGGTGCTACACAGGAGAGAGAGATAAAAAGGACATTTTCTATCTGCGATAAGAGCGTTTAAGATATAAGAAAATGGTTTACATTTGTATCTAAGTTATAAAAATATATTATATTTACATTATTTGCAGTGGAAATTTCTATGTGAAGATATTTTATTTTCTCAATATTTCCAATTTCTGATCGAGTTGAAATTGGTATTGACCTATAAAATAACGGCCTTTGGGTTTATGCAAATAGGACAGGGTACTAGCTCCACCCACAAAGGAGGTTCTCAAACAATTGCGTTGAGGGGGATCATGGGCTGGTAATCGAAAAAAAAATAGATTTATCGTTTTTATTTTTATATAATTCTGTAGGTTTATCCCGTCATATTGGTAATAAATAAGTTATAGTTATTATTATCATCCCTTGAGAATGGAATAAACCTTACACAATGGTCTAAGGATTAAACCCTTTTTTATTTGTTTTTCAGGCGTGGATAGAGCTAACAATTTAATTTGCTTTTCATTTCAACAAAAAGGGATTATTACAACAATTGAACAAGTCTGGACAAGAAAGAACTTCCAGAGGATTCCCCATGGTTGAAAATCAAAAAATAAGATTATGCTAATCCTATCAAAAATATTGATTTCATCAAAATCACATGTACAATTTCAGAAGACCCAACTGCTTATGTTACTGCTTCAGATAACATAAGGATACGAAAATCCTCTTATATTTATTAGAAAAATATCATCTAATACTACAAAAGAAGATTGAAATAAAACTATAATTAATAACGAACCTCCAAGTGGTATTTAATCCATTTTGGAAGTAGACGCTTCTGATGTTTGCCTCATTTCTGCTTCTTTTGCTCTTTTCACTTGCATCTGCTTCTGAATTTCCAGATGTTTAGCATATGTTTCAGCTGCTATTTCATTGGATTCGCCTGAAAACCAACCATATTATAGAAATACAGAAAAACCCAAAAATTCTTTAGTTACATTGAAAAGATCCTCCAAAATTTATATTAGTACTACTAATTTTTCGGCTTTCATACATTCAATTGAAAACAAAATGGGAATTCAAGCAAAGTGATATGACATCGGATAGCAAGAATTTTAAATGAGATCCGGGTTCGGTGAAAACCTTTTTTAATACATTTGAAGTCACATTATTCAATGTTCTCTGAATTCCATCATAGAACTAAAGATATGTTATAGACAAAAGATCATTTATCTATGATATAATAATCTTCTATGAATTTCATTCATATGATGACAGTATTCATATTTAATATTTGTTTTATGTGCTTGATTGTTCAATTGTGCTGATTGAAACGGCATTGTTATGTTCAACAGGGCAATTATTCAAATAACTCTGGAGATATAGTATATAGGTATGTAAAAAAAGTTAACTTTGCACATTTTCAATCTTTCACTGTACCACAGAAAATAGCAGAACTTACCGTCAAAAGGTTCTTCTTCACCTTCTGAATCTGAACTACTTTCATTTGCAGGGTGTCTTATATACACATCGGACATTTCATTTATGCTCTTACTCGATGCCAAATCTGAATTTCCTTTCTCCTCCTTCATTAAATCATTATGTGCCTCAGCTTTAGATTTCATCTTTAGATATTCGACTTTATAATTTCTGGAAATGAAAATCCCTTAAACACTATTTAAAGTCTCAATGACGAAATTGTGATTTACTTGTGAATAGATCAACAAATAACATACAATTAAAACATTAACAAGTTGTTTAACTTACTTTTCATATTCATCTCTAGCCTCGTCGATTAACCTGTATAAATCTTTGACACCGTCACCTGTTTGAGAACTGAATCCACATGTTTTCAATCCTTCATAAAAAATATCGAGAGTAAGTGCCATGCGCCTATTCAAATTTGATACGTAGGTTTCCTCATTTTCAAGAACTTGCAGAAAACTGTCTATATCTGTCATCCACTCAATTGCATAAGAATGGGAAACTATATCTGTTTTGTTCATGACGGCAATGAAAGGTACCAGATATTTATACATAGTGGAGCAAGCATATAACATATTTGACATGAATGTTGTAGGTGATGTACTGCTTACAGAATCTATGACATATAATACCACAGTGGGAAAATTTTTAGCCAAAGACTGTGCTATAATTTGGCCTAAAAAAATATATTATTTTAAATCAAATACATTTATGATAATTTTAGAAAATTACCGGAAACGGACCAGGTAAACACTTCAATTTGGCCTGGAGTATCTATTAGACATATCTCATTGGGACACTCTTTAATGAGATTTATAACTTCATTGAATTTTGTTGAAAATATATTCAAACAAGATACTATCGCTCCGTTAGGTCCCAGTTTATAATTTTTCATTGTATCTTTGTAATTGATTGAGTCTCTTATATCTAAAATGTTATGGGTAAATATATCATATGTAAATTTACACATAATATTTTACCTATATTAGCGTAATATGGGGTCTGCAAGCAAGCAGGATCTAAATTCACAATGTATGGTTTCTTTTCAGATTCACTTAATCTAGAAACAAGGGAGGTTTTTCCTGAACCTGCCATACCCAGAACAATCACACAAATTGGACCCTTTTTTTGGACCGACATTGTGAAAGGGAATGAACGATAGATTGGAACAAATTTAATTTTATATATAAAATAATACTCGGTATGTTTATTATGACAGATATAACCTAACCGTCCTAACCTTCAAGATATTATGTGCATAGAACGTTAATACTCTTATATTGTTCTGTGATATTTTCAACACAGTTGTTGCCTTTCCTGCCAAAATGAATATGAAATTTGGCAATGCCCTACTTATTCATCTAAAGAGGAGTTCCTACTAATTAATACTTTAATTTTTTTAATCAAAAACTGTCCTCATGCTAAGAGCGTAAAAAAGTCGATGATTTATGGTGATTTGAGGTAACGAAAGGACCGTTTGGTTTTGGTGATTGCAACCTAGTAAAACCACAAGACTCGAGAATAAAGAATAACCAATAGTTATATCCAAAGACAACTATATTAAATCGACAAATAACATCTATCTCAACCATTAACACACAAGGTTTATTTTGACTTGGCCTTAGGAGAAAACTGAACGAAACATTGTAAAATTGGAACTGTATCTTCACAAGTCTTCACATGTTTGCTTTTTTGTACGCAAGTTTTGAACTCTTCCCTCTTGCTGGGGTCGATGTCCAGTTCTTCTACATTCTTGTCCACGTTTTCCATGTTGACGTTACCCTCATGATCGAATATATGCTCTTTCTCAATTATGCATTTCATAAAGCATTTTGTTTTTTCTGGAAAACTTTCGAGGTCCTCCCAATTCAGGTTTTTCAGGTCGTTTCTTTCTACGCCACTGTCCACGACACAGTCTACTATGGCTTCTTCATTCGGGTAGCCAAAAACCTAACAGAAAATATCGCAAAGGTGAGGAAATTCAAATACTCAGGAAATAACCAAAAAATTTATAGCGAGCAACAACAAATATGAAAATATTGTAGTTGAATTTTATTTACCATTCCTAAAACTCCGATCACCAACAGCAAATTGAGGTTTTCAGCTAACATTCTAGATTTTTCTTTATAAAATCGTGAATTTGCTTCTTTTAGGATACTAACAACAATTTCGTTCGTTTCTGGCATTTATATTCAATCTGAATAGGATATACAGGAAATGTCCAGCATAGGGAGATACTAATTTGAATTAATCTCAATCAGATCAGTGTTTTTCTATTGTTCAGGGTGTATATAAATTATTTCGCATTTGTTATATCGCTCTGATGATATTTTAATAGTTGAATTAAAGAAAGGTACAAATTTTGTGTATTTCCCATAGATCAATGGTATATACATAGGAAACTGCGAATATTGTTCGGTCAGGTCGATGTTTATACAGGATTATCCGGTGTGAACTGTAACAGGACTTCAACAGTCCTTATTTACCTTATATTGAGAAAAAAATTTGATATCAACATAAAGTCTTCATTTCCAAGATACAGAGAGTAGAAATTTTCAAAAAATATTCATTCTTTATTTATAAATACCTCAACTTATCGGACCTAATGCCACAGTCCCGGACTTGTGCGATTTCTTGAAATAACAATGAAAAATTACTGATGTGGTCCTGTCTGAAATGGAGATCGTTAGATCATGGGGAGATTCTCAAAATAAACTGCTTCCATTGATAATGTTTAGTACAATAATTTAATCATTGTTTACATCAAAGACTATCTGGTTCACACAATGAAGCTCGAAAAAGATAAAGAGATGAAGTGTCAGAAGTTCTGTGCATTTTGAAAGTTTTGTCAATGTAGGGTTAAAAACATGAATGTCACCAAGAGAGGACGTTGTCAATGTGTTTTCTCTAAAGAAGAAATGGCAGCCGTATCAGATTGTTTTTCCACTGGAAGTGTGGTTTGGTGCCGTACTTGTTATAATACAGAATTTGAGGGAGAAGTTCTATCCTTCGATTCAAACTCCAAAATTCTCATATTGAGTATCCTTTTAAAAATGGTTCATAGAAAACGAAAAACAGTATATTTTGCATTCATTCTTAAATTTGGGTAGTTTTTATATTCAGCAAAGAAAGCACGTAAAACCATACTCCTCAATAATATTGTTGATATCCACGTTTCAATAGTTGAATTTTATTTTCCCCTAGCTAGATTTCAAGGAACCAAGCTATGTAAACATGTTGTTTACAAAATTTCCTTAACTCTTTATCACAGAATGTTGTTCATCCAATGGAGATCCCAAACTAAACGATATTCATTTTATAAATTTAACATTAGTGAGTGAATTGCAAGTCAAAAAGGAATCCATAAATTGTTCAGAGCCCTTGCAACCATTGAATATAGAAAGAGTAAGTTATACAGTTTGTTTGAGAAAATATTTATGAATCCTATTCTAGATAAATAATAGGTTAAAAAATCAAATTGAGGAAAAACGAAGAATGCTGGAAGCTAAATCTTCAAATGCTTCAAAAGACGGCCAGTGTGTATTCATATCCATTGCAAAAGTAATCCATGAAATTTGTTGGAGAAATGCAGATATTATAGTGTTTTATAAAGATAGAGATGAGGTAATTATCTGTTTCATTTATAATTTGGAGTTCTTCAATTCACCTTAAACTGTAAAATTGGAAATTGTTCATTGACACCTTATAATTTCACATATTTCTGGATTCCAGAACAAAGATGCTCTAATTGAAAACATAGAATTTCATTTCTACTGTGTGAGATTACATAAATATCTATTTTTCTTCTTTACTGATACCTTAGCAAAATTTTGCTGCCAATAACGTATGGTCCGAAAGTTTTGGGAAAAATTTAACAAGCATAAAACTCTGACTTGAATAATCTTATATTTTTATCGAATTATTCAACAATTTAACTTAACTATCCTTATTATAAATCAAAATTCAAGTAACAGACAAGGGACCATTATTTTCGATCTGCCTAATTATTCCCTTGACGCGTTGCTTCTCAATCAGATCAGGTGAAATTTTTCCCAAAACTTTTGGACCATACGTTATGCACTCAATTCATCTTTTCATATGCCGTATCCAGTATTCTGATTTTTAGTAGTTCATGGTAGTGGTTTGAGGAAATATTCTTGAATTTAAGTTCAATGTTTGAATTGAGTTTTCTTAGGTTGTAATAAGTCCCCCATACCATCTGGAAAATATAAGAGGAGATCCCGCAAGAAAAGGATGGATGTATATCAGGAAAGTGGTAAGTTCTTCAATTTTATTCTGTACGATCAGTGAGTATTCATATGCCTTGAATCATCTACAGTGTCTTACAATAACTTGGATAACGTTCCTCTTGGCTGCACCAATGGTTTAGTCAAATAATCAAATTGCTAGATTTGTTTGAATACATATTAATAACCTTTGAGTTTGGAAACGCAGGTCGTTGGATTGGCTAATTTGCCAATCCATATTTTTTGAGGTTAGTGCTGGTGGTCAAACAATGGGAATTTAGCTTTGTTCATGTAGACATTAAAACCGTTTATTTGCTTGAAAAATTGTGTTATGTGGACATTTTTTTGATATTTCTAGTCGATCTTACTCTTAGGAATATTAGACCAGTGGAAATTATTTAATTTAAGTGCATTTCCATTAAAAAAGTGATGTGAATGTGTGCCAAGGATGGAGGTGCAAGTCATTCAAATTGAGAAGATTTTCTTGAATATTTTGGAATACTCACTGTGTGTAACTTGGTGTATCATCCACATAATAAGTGACTTACCAGGAAATGAAGGGAAATTTGGTCAGCAGTGATTAAGACTTGACAAAATCGAAGATAAGAAACTAAAGTGAATATTTCTTCGTAGACACTGAAATAAGCAGAACTCAGTTTATGTTAAGTATAAAACTGATGAATACATATTTAAATTTGTATCATATGAAAGGAAAAAACATAAAAACACACTGGTTCACTTATTAAATGAATAAAAACAATAAAATTCCTCGTATTTACTGCTAACCAGTGACCTGTCAGAAACGTTTTTTTGAGGTGGAATAATCACGTGCTTTGGATTGCCTGATTACAACAGTGTTAACCTCAAAACATTTTGACAGGTCGCTGGTCTGCAGTATATGATGAATTTTCTGCATTTTGTGGGTGAACCGTTTAGTTATTCCGATGAAATTATCATAAAATAGCCTGAAAGAACACTGACATAGAAAATTTTACTCAATTGTATGATCGCAACTGTAGTATTGGGAGAAAATATAAAAAAAAATTCTACATGAACCAAGTTAATTGTTTGTCCACCATTAACCTCAAAAAAATTTTGACAGATCATTGAATTGACTAGTCGATCAATATATGAACAGCCGAGAATCGTTCTGGTCTTAAAGTTCAAGTGGACGAGTGTCCATTGGTGACAGCTTTCTTGAATAATTATAGTGAAATGGCATAATTCAAGAAAAAACTAACGCGATGTTATCTTTACAGGTGGAAAAATACTGGTATGACTTGGCTCATAATAACATACAGGATCTTATCCCATCCAATTCCAATGCGAATTATCAATAAAGCAGCAAATTTGTCTAAAAAGGTCTCAGTTTTATTTTTAATTGAAAAATATTTACATCAGTATCCAATTGTTGATCAGAAATAATTTTTTAAAGAAATCGAATTTCTTAAACATTCTTCACTATTATTTACATTTACATTATTTGAGCAGTATTGAACAAAACCTAGAGAGAATAACACATCAATTTTTCAATTGATTTCACAGAATTATTTCGATGTATGAAATATTTTTCTTATAAAATAAAAGATTTCTTTATTCCATTTTCGTTTTCTTCGAAAAGTAGAAACATTTCAACAATCTCGGTTTATGTTTTAGATTTTTGTAAATTAACTGACAATGAACTTGTCGATCCAAGGTAAGTACTTGGTTATGTCTGCAAAAATTGCAAAGTGTTCGTTATCACATCTGAATTCATTTTGGAGTGCTACACTGAGTGATATCACTCCTCGGAGGTAGTGAATCGGGTAATGTGCACCTGGAAGTTTCTTCGAAAAAATCATTCCACCTCCCGAATCCCCATTGCATATTGCTGTATCTGTAAATAAATAACACTCGATGAATGACAGTAACATTTACACTTATAATATGAATTATTGAGAAATAACTTTGGATTTTTGCAAATATACTTTAAGTTTTTCGTTTGGTTAAACTTGGTAATCTTACAGGCTCCTTCACAGAGGTTGAGAACTTTGAAATGAAAGATTGGGAAATTACTCACCATTATCGAAGCTTGCACAATACGATTTACCGGAAGTAAAGTGTTGATAAAAACCAGGATAATTATTGATACACAGTTCCCTAGGAACTATTGGCATGAAAGCCCTAACCAATTTATTGGTCACAATACCATTCTCGTTGAACCCCCAGCCAACAACAACCCCTGAAAAAATATTGATTCACCATCGTGGATCCAAAAAATTTAGAACGTACCTGATTCTCTGATAATGTTTTCCAGTCTTGATTCCCCTCTCCAAAGACAAACAGGTCTTACGTAATCTGTGATTTTGACTGGTTTCAACAGTTTCAGTAGAGCTACGTCGTTTTTTATCGAGACATGGTCATATTCCTCGTGTATGAAGATATTTTGTACCTGTCTCTCTTGGATTGCTGGATTTGACCATCGTCGCAAGTAGTATTTACCTGAAATTAAAAAAGAATGAATAGGCATTCAATATTTTTGGTTCGACACCCAAAAAACTCACCAAGATAAATTAGCAAGTGTTCTGGTCGAACAACCACTTCTGAATTCCTCTTAGTAACGCAGTGCGCCACTGTAAGAAGGAATTTTGTTGATATCAAATTAGCAGCGCAGATGTAGTTCAGCTCGGTGCTTTTGCTGAGGTATATAGCGGCATGCCAAGGGAAAGCACCTTCGTATACTGGATCCACCTGACTGTGTGAATGGCGTTTTGGTGGCTGAAAATGATCAGTTTGAAATGATTCTCCTGTTTTCCTGTTTCTAGAACTCGGGAATTAACTGACCATAACTGTTCCACATTCCTCTCGCTTTGGTCTGAAGTTGACTAAACTAAGATCCCCTTGGAAAAATTCCCCATAGTCCTCTGTTTCTGCAGTCACTGCGAATGGAGGTGTTGGTCCTGGTAGCTCTATTTCTTGTATCAAGTTGTAAGGCGATGGACTGGAAAATAAATCGATAGATCACTTATAAACAATAACTTAACATTCAAAAAGCTAGTATGGGCCATTCAGTACAGTAGCATTTAGCTTTTTGGGTCCCTTAACTATTGAATCAAATGGTTTCAAACATCTTGGCTAAATCACCGGATGTTATGCCCACAATCTTCGATTTCGAAACGGTCTTAGCTGACCGTCCTAGCGCAATAAGGTTCGTAAATCGCTTGGACAGAATCTCATCCACATGGTTTACCGATGGATCAAAATCAAAGAGAGGCACTGGCATTGGGATATAAGGAGCTGAACTGAGGATCTCTAAAGCCCTGGGAAGTGAACTCTCTATTTTACAGACTCGGATACAGGCTGTTTATACGTATGCACCAAGGAGTGCCTTGAAATGAACCTCATAGGGGCGCATATCTTCATCACTACGGACAGCCAGGCCATGCTGAGGTCCCTGGAATCAAACTACCAGCGATCTCTGCTGACCTGGGAAGTGGGAGTGCCGTTTCATCATAAAGCAACTGGCCAGGGGCATTACTATGGGTGCCAGGGCATTGTGGTGTTGGAGGAAATGAAAAAGTCGATGAGCTTGCGAAAAGTGCATCAAGGTCAACACTTGCTGGACCTGATCCTTTCTGGGGGCTTGGAAAAGACCAATATAAGGCAACGGTCCAACAATGGGAGTTGGACAACAGAATAGGCCTCTGGAGAAACACTCCTAGATAGTCTGAAGTCAAATACCTAGGAATAACATTAGATAGCAAACTTCTGTGGAATAAGCATGTTGATAATGCTACTGGCAGAGCTACAAGAGCTCTGATTGCGTGCAGGCGTCTATTGGGGCTGTAACCCAAAAATACTGCGATGGATGTACGTCATGATTGTAAGACTTATAGTCACATATGGGGCAATAGCCTGGTTTGCTAAGGCAAGTCAGGTGAGTACGAGGAAAATGCTCGACAAAGTACAAAGGCTTGCCTGTGTGTGCACCACGGGAGCTATGAGAACGTGCCCAACCAGGGCGCTTGAGATCATCACAGACCTCACACCTCTACATCTAGTGATTGATAGGGTAGCCCATGAAGCCATCCTCAGAGTGTCTAAAGAAGGAGCAGGCAATGAGAGAGTCAAGTTTCAGAGAGCTTGGTCCTCTCTGAATGACTGTACCTCATCTGCAAACCTTCCAAGTGATGTAATGATCAAGAAAGTAAGCACTGAGAAGAGCTTCAGTACAATGCTAAGTAAAAGAGAGGATTGGGGAAGGGAATACACCAACTACAATCTCAAAGAAAATGCAATGAAATGGTATACAGATGGTAGTAAAACTGCTACCTGGCTGGCGCTGGGATTTACGGGACGAGTGCACTATCGTTAGGCTCCTGTACAAGCGTCCTTCAAAGGGAAATACTCGCAATCGGAAGATGTCTAGATATAAATATAGAAAGAAACTATCAGAAGTGCGATATAGCTATTCATACAGATAGTCAAGCTGCTATTACAGCACTGGGCTCCTACGTCATTGACTCAAAGCTGATTTGGGAGTGCCGAAACAAACTCAATGAGGTAGGCAAGAAGAATAAGGTCTTTTTAATCTGGGTTCCCGGTCATTCGGGAATTGTAGGAAATGAAGATGCCAATACACTGGCCAGAAAGAGCGCACAAACTCTACTCACTGGCCCAGAACCCTTCTGTGGTATAGGAAAATGCACCTATAAGCAGGAGTTCATGCTGAAGGAGAAAACCGAAAGAGAAAAACTCTGGCGGAATCTCCCAGGTATTGATCACTCCAAAAAGTTCCTCCGGAACTTTGAAACTGCTAGATCCAAAAAATATCTGGATCTCAGTAAACCAACTTCACCAACTCACTGGCTTTCTCACAGGACATTGTCGTCTAAAGAAGCATCTGTTGAGAATGGGTTTATCGGACACTGATGACTGTAGATTCTGTGGGGAGGAGGAAGAAACTCATCTTCATCTGGTTACGGAATGCTATGCCATTGCAAGCCAAAGGAAAGAGTGCTTTGGACAAGAAACTTGTAGAAGTGGGGAGTTATCTTCCCTGAAGCCGTCCCAGATACTGGATTTCATCAAATCTCTGGAACTGGAGGGCGAGCTATAGGAGGCGCGATGATAACAGCTCTGTCAGGGGGCACAATATACCTTAAGGTCGCAGTGGACTGTAACCCCTTTTCACTATAACTATATCTACCTATATAACTATACCCAGTCCAAGAAATTCGTAATGATATCACCGACCTATACCATCAGTAAGCTCCTAAAGCTGTCACTAGCTGAGTTTTGGGTGATGGTAGGTCTGCTGACAGGGCACTGATGGTACAAAGATCATTTGTACCTGATGAGAAAGTCAGCAGATTTGTAGGCTCTGTGGATCGGAAGCAAAAACATCAGAACACATGGTATGCAAGAGAGTCCTGGATACCCACGAGGTAACGGCAAAGGCTCCTAAGGATGTTCTCGGTTTTATCAACAATAATAGACGATCTCCTTGGGTTTCAATGAATGATGAGGGTAGAGAACAGAGGTCGCAGTTCCCGGAAGGCTAACCGATCCATAACGACACCAGCTCTAATAATATTAGTTTTTTGGGAGTATCTTCTCAGCAATTTGAAGATGCGTATCGAATTTATAAAGTGTAGGGGCTCTGAACAGATCCATGCGGCACTCCAGGACAATTTAAAGGTACTTACGGTGTTCTGAAAGTGGTAGTGGTTGTCGGTAAAGACACAGACGTTTCATTGCCATTTCTATCTTCCAAAAGTATATCAAAAGATGTAGCTTGAGAGGTTTGTGAAAATTCTTGTGTGCTTTCAGGACATACCATCTTATTGTTGATTTTGATTGATATTAGTTGAGGTATCTCTCTGTCTGACGCGTATTTTACGTAGAAACGTACAGTAAGAAAATCTCCTGGTTTGAGAATCAACTGTGGTCTTTTTATTAAAAATTCTCTGTTGTCATCTGTTGATACTTCACCCAACCAGTTCTGAAATTGGAAAAGGCTTCGAATTATAATTCTTCCTCCAAGTGAGTTACGAGGATATATTGATATCTAGTTAGCCTAGACCAGTTCCATGCATAAACAAAATATTGCGATACCATATCAACGAACAATAAGTTATTAGAAGTGTCAGTGTAGAGTTCGACGTCGAAAAAGTAAACTAGAGTTATACGCAATAAATCAAAAAAGAAATTTCCACCGAAATTGTAAAAATCTAAAAATTGAAGTATCGAGCCATCATCAAGTACCTGTATTTTAAAGGGTTAAGAGGTAAGCAGATTTACGAAGATATGCTTAATACCCTTGGTGATCAATGTTCTTCATATGCGACCGTGAAAAATTGGACTGCAAGCTTCAAAAGAGGTAAATTTTCCATTGAAGATGATGACCGATCGGGAAGGCCAGTTTCTGTGTCAGTCCCCGAAAATATCCATGCAGTTCATGACATGATTTTATCAGACCGTCTAATTGGGCTAAAACGGATATCTGAAGCACTGAAGATTTCATACGAACGCGTTCATCATATAGTTCACGTCAATTTGAACATAAGAAAAATTTCTGCAAAATGGATCCCCAAATGTTTGAATGTTGACCAAAAGCGTGCAAGGGTAGAAGCATCGCGTTCGATCTGTTCTCGATTTGAAAACGATGTAGACCTCTTAATAATAATTTTTACTATGGATGAGGATGAGACTTGGGCACATTTCTCCGATCCAGAAACAAAGCAACAATCGATGGAATGACGACACTCTGGTTCTCCAAGACCTAAGAATTTTCGTGTCCAAAAATCTGCTGGAAAAGTTCTTGCCTCAGTTTTTTGGGATGGCCATGGATCAATATCATGATTGATTTTTTGGAAAAGGGTAGAAAAATAACTGGAGATTATTATTCGACATTACTGACCACTCTACGGGAAAAAATTGAGGAGCAAAGACGCGGAAAGCTATCCAAAGGTATTTTGTTTTTACAGGACAACACCCCAGTATACACAAATCTCATGTTGCCATGCAAAAAATTCGTGAATTAGGGTTAGAACACCCCCCTTTTTCACCAGATTTGGCTCCGTCAAACTATCATCTCTTTCCTCAACTGAAAAAAAGTTCAAAAGGTCGTAAATTTTCTTCCAACGAGGAGGTAATAAAAGCTGTGGAGGACTGGTTTGCAGTGCAAGAAGAACATTTTTGTTTTAAAAGTTGCAGGTTTGCTGTAATAAATGTATTCAATTAAGAGGAGAATATGTTGAGTACTAAAGAATTTTTCAATATATCCTCGTATACATATACTCACTCGACCCTATACAGGGCTGGGATAAAGTTTGGCACCAAATTAATATATTTAAAACGGAACGGACGGTAATTTTGAAATTTGGCAGCCGAGTGAATGGCAAGCACTTCGAACATTTAAAATGATTTTTTTTTAATTATTTTCAATAAATTTTTTCTACCAGTAAAAGCCCTGTATTTCTTCTCTTTATAGATTTTCATAAAAAAATACGTCATGAAAAGCATGGAACCCGATATGGACAGATCCGCAACAAGGTGCACTTTCAGAATCTGCAGAAATATACAGGGTGTCCCATTCAAATAAAATTTTTTTTGTCATTTCCGGTTAAACCGGAAGTAACTCATTAATGAAAATATGCTCATCAGATGCATTGTGGTCCATTACACTCAGCTGCCAAATTCTAAAAATATCGCCCGTTTCGTTTTAAAGATATTAATTTGGTGCCAAACTTTATCCCAACCCTGTATATTTTTTTGTATTATTATGGTTCAGTACTTACTCCAAGTTGAACACAAGGCTTATCGAACAACATCTTGAGCCACACACCGCTTAGTTCCTCCCTCGTCTCCACTCGGACATTACCGAAGTATTTGTCCTTCTCCATACTTTTGCTCTCATAGTTGAAGAGTCTTGGACACGGAGATGTAAAATTTTGACCTTCTATCTCATTCGCAAGAAAAAACACCACAGTCACAAACAAAATAGTTCCCATAGCCATCACCTGAAAATGAACACCTCGTGTAAACAAAAATTGATATAATTTGCACCATATATTTAATTACTGACCAATTTGTGACGACAAGAATATCAACAGAAAATTGGTGATTTCCGAAATTTATTCGAAATCTCACTCTGTAGCACATTTTCGACGTATTAAAGAATTCGATATCCTTGCCAGCAGCCCAGAATGGGTATGGGCCATACACTATTGTATTTAACACCTAATCATACTCACAAAACAGCTAGATATCGTAAAACTATAACGTCAACGAAATAAGTTTATTCCGAATTTTTAAATTGCTTGATGAGTCTCAATTTAAAACAGGTTTTATGACACTTATTTGTATCATGATCGAGGTATTTGGGAAGTGAATATACGATGTAGTTCATTAAAAATTGCTGAATCTTGAGAATATAATACATACATATATGTGACAGTCTCTGCTGATGGTAATGATAATTTCAACAAATTAAATTTATTTTATTGCACTTTTCGAACGTTTGAATGATATCAGAACTTAACAGATACTTTAGACACCTAAAATTCATGAAACTTTGATTGTGGATTTTCCCTAAATCCGGTAGATATTTTTTTGTAGTTTCGATGATCAGAAATCATTGAGAGTATGAATAAATAGGTGAAGTACTTACTTGCATTTTCTAAACAATAAATCACTTCTAAACACTAAGACCCATTAGCCATTTTCCTTAGAACCCAGCTAATCAATTCTATTAACACCGTTCCTTAGTTCTTTCAGCTATTCCGCACATTTTTTTACAATTAGTCATAAATTTGTCTTTCACCATGCACCAGAAGAACAATCATTGTTCCAGCTCAAGACGAGCCAAATAACTTCTTAGCAGAATGCTTAATGGAAAAACCTTCTGGGTAGGTGTATTACTCAAACAGGTTTTTGGAATGAAAGAAGACAATCATTTATAAATAATTTATTAGGGAATGACCTCACTTATTAAATTATAAATGCCAAATCAAGCAATATAAACAAGAAGTGAATATGTGAAAAACTATTACTATTTCTTCAGTACCTATAATTGCAGCTTATAATATAAATTAACATCAGAATTTGGATTCTTCACTAGTGTGTCTCGAATTCAAAGGTTTCTCATTTGAAAAAAATAATCGCTATGCCTTAGTTTAATATTTTATTAAATTGACGACAAAATATATGAACAAAAAAAAACTCAAATTTTAATATACTTTCAAACAATTTTATAAAGCAGATGAGTTCTTCTTCGGCAATTCTGTTTCTCAAATGAATAATAATAAAAGCTAGATTCCCATCGACACTGATTATATTTTGATTATCGATAAAAACAAATAAAAATTCAAAATGCTCAAAATTTCTGCTTGCAGTTTCCAACGTGCTCATTGAAGCCATCTCCCGGCGAATAGCCCAACGTTCTTTTTTCGATCAATACCTCAACCATTTAACCTCAATCTCCTCACACTTGACATTACATCTTAAATTTCGTATTTATGTTTGCAAAGAAATATCAAGCTTGTTTGTGTACATAATCTAGTCAATAACCGTAACAAAAAGTAGTAATTAAAACGTAAATATGTCGAAGGAATCAAGTATATGTAGAATATGCCTTCTATTTACCTCAAACAACCAATCTTTAGATGTGGATGCAGTTATAAGTCCCATAAACATTCTGCTGAGAGATATGGTACAACTCTGTATGCCTGAAATGGTAAATTGAAAAGATTTTGAAATTGTTGGCACGAATTCATGAAGTGCAATTGAATGTATTGCTTGATTTTTTGATAAGTATGTAGTTCTTACTCAGATGTCGAGATATTATGCTTGTCTGCACAAATCTGATCATTCCAGAGCCTTATCTATCATTGTTATTGTTTTATTAGAGTTTCTAGATTTCGTGCATGCTTTTTCTTTTGTGAGCAAATTAGGTAGAACAATTTGTAATTTTTTCTCAGGTCATATCTAACTCTTATATCATTGCAGTTGATAGCTATGGAATGAAGTATATTTTGTACTGTAGGTGAATTTTTTTATTGTATTTTCAAACCATTTCTATTCCATAAAATTTCCCCATGTAATCTTCTTAAATTTATTTTCGAATGTTTTTATTAGTACTTCGTGTATGCTATTGCTTGTTCTGCTAGTTGTTCGAAAGAGTGCTTTAAATCAACCGAAGAAACCATTTTAATTCAAATTGTATTCCAAAGGATTTGGATTTAACCACAACTCCCAAAATCTGCACAGCGTGCTTGTCTGAAATAGAAAAGTTCTACAAATTCAAGAGCAGTTGTCTGGAAACGGAAAATAAAATTCGGAGCTACTTAGATAACCCATCCACCAACAAGAAGGACACAAAAGTTGATCTCATCGAAGTAATTCAATCTAATGGGGTTGTGCTCAACATTAACCTTGCTTTTGATGCGTCTCAACCCGAGAATTCGAAAAAATCGGAGGAAATGGAAGTGGGGGACGATGATGAAGACAGTGAATACAACAAGATCGTATTGAATGAAAAAGAAGCAAATTCAGTTAACCATGATGTAGTTCTCTTCTCCTGTAATATTTGTTCGTTCATGACAACAGACGATGCGAAATTGAAAGACCATAAATGTTTTCCGGAATCGAAAAAAAGACAGATAATGTCGATGATCAGATGCAACCAGTGTGATTATCGAGCCCCTACACCGAAAATATTGGAGCAGCACAGAACAGATGCACATCCTATTTGGTATTCTTGCGACCAATGTGCTTTCAAAACAAAGTTTATAAACGTGATGACAAAACACAAGAATACGGCGCATGCATACAATGAAAATAATGCCGAGCATGTGGCTGATTGTAAATTGTGTCCGTACAGAGCGATTAACTCTCAGTTTCTGCAGAAGCATGTGCGTGCAATGCATTACAGGCCTCCTCCTGTTTTGAGCTGCACAATGTGCTCCTACGAAACATCGGACAGAAGTAACTTCAAGAAACACCAGTATATACACACTAAGGATAAGCCTCATAAGTGTCCGTCTTGTGCTTATCAGTGTGTTTCACCTTACCAAATGAAGAAACATGTAGAGAAACAGCATTCTGATAGGAAAGAAATCTCCTTTACCATCAGGAAAAACTAAGGAACTTTTCGGAAATCAGTGGGGTTCGTATTGAAATTTAAAACTTGTCTGTCTTCTTGAACTTTCGATTATAAAAATCATTCCATTCTGCATCCTATATGCTTTCCAAATACTCAAAGGAAGTTCTCAGAACTTGTAAATGTTTCTTATTATTATTTATTCGCTTTAAGTATTTGAATTGTATTCAGGCTAAAAATCTGATAAAATTAAAAAGAGGATTGTTATATAGTAGAACAAATTATTACTGGATGATAGTCCCCAAGAAAGGCAAAAATGACAATTTCAAAAATGATATGTCATCATATTGAAATGTTTTCAAACTGGAGATAGGGCAGGAATATGAAAATCCCATGAATCTCTAATTTTAGGATTAGTCGATAATTAAATATAGATTTTTGTATATTGAGAAATGTATAACAGAACTGATGTATGAATTATTGAAACTAAGGCACAAGTCCCTGAATGTTATGAAATGGACATCATCTATTTTCTTTCTAGTCAAGTTTAATTTACCGTAAGTATCAATAGATACACTGTAAATATTAATTTTAAATTCCCTTCGAGTGGAACAGAACTTTGGATGGTTTTAATGATATTTAAGATGAATGCTTTGTTTTTTGAATGAGTACTGTTTAAAGTAAGGAGTTTTAACAATTTTATTGACTTTTAACGTAAGGTCAGTATCTCTAAAATCTCAGTGAAAGGCTTTTTGTTCTGGAAAAATTAGAATATTCGATATTCTTAATGACACTTTGAACTCAACCGATTAAATTATAGCTTAGTGTTAATACCTAGGTTACTAGTAGTTATAGTGTAATTTGTGTAAAAATAAAAATTCCACTTTAAACACTGATTTTCTTTTCTCTTATATTCCTTGAAATTCTGTTATTCCTGAATTTTAATTTTTTCTTACTAGGTTTATACTTTATAGTTTATTCGCTTAGATAAATAATTATTGAGGGAAATGGACTAGTTAATTGTATTCCTGACTTCCTTGAAACTGGAGTAAAAAATGTTTTCAATATTCTGTAAAATTAAACATCTATTTCAGTTTTTCATATCTTTATTTGGCTCATTTCTACAAATCACAGATATTCTTCGTGTTTTGTGCACTCTTGTACCCTTGAAATAACTATTATTATTATTGTCTAAAATTTCATGAGTATATTCATATCGTGCTTTATCTTTCATCACATACAATGATCTTTTCTTAAGCAAGATATCAACATATAATTCTTTGTTTTTATCATTTACCAGTCTCATAATACTGTCTGTTAATAGACTTAAACCTGCTATAGTATTTCCACAAAACTGAAAAAATGAGAATTAGCCCTATTTTGATAAATTTCTCATTTACTCACTCTTGTGGCATCGATATGTGGTTTAATATAACCGTTTTCAGCTAAATCCAAAATATGAACATATTTCAGAGGATCAGTTCCAAGTGGAAAAGCAACTTCTCTGACTCTATCCAGTATTTTGGAGTTTTCATCATTCCACTTCAATCTTTCTGTTTCCCGATATCCATGAATGGCCTAAGAAAAGGATGAGGAAGAATATTGCAAATAGTATGTGAAATTTTCGTTTACGTTATCCCAATGGTCATATTCATATCTCAGTCGTTTCATGTAAGGCTCTAATTCTTGAAGAAGACTAGATTCTTCGTCAACACTCAGAAAATTTTCGTATACTTTCATTGATGTTATAAGATCTTTCGCATCATTTGGATCATTTCGGAATTTATCGCATAGGTCAATATATGATGGACAATTTTTCAGTACTTCTCCTGAAAAAGAAGGACCTTTTTCCAAGGAATATTGGATGAGTTTTTAACAAACCTTCTGTTTTAGTGAGGAATTGTGAGTACTGTCGTTTTAAAATGATACTATAATGTCGAATTACAGTAGCTAGCATTTTTCCAAAGTTTAAAAATATTATCGGCCAATGTTTACTTTAAATTGCAGGTTATGTTTACTTTGACGCAGAATTCTGCGGATAATTTGATTCTGTGATCGGTGCCACGCAGCAGAAAAGTAGCGGGACATTCAAATTTTAACCAAACAAAAACAAAATTGACAGCTTGTCAAACACTTGTCTTCAAAATTTGCATTATCTATTTATCAAATATCAAACAAATCAGCAAAATAATGTAGTGATCCGGAAAATACACAAATGGTGGTGTCAAATTCGTGCCTACTATGCCATTTGAAAAACGATCGAAAAGCTTCAGACAGGCCACACATGATATGCTCATTAAGCTGAAGGAAATAAGAGAAAGCTTCTCCAGTAATAAGCAGGAAAAGTGTAATGATGCGAGGAAAATAATTCATGAAGCATCCAGCCCGCTGAAGACGAGTATTAAGAGACAGAAATCGTGTTCCCTGAAAGATATTTCTTCGATGTCTGGCATTAAGGATCCAGAGTGTCAGTCTTTAAAGCTGGAATCCAAAACTAAGTCCTTTAATTCAGTTCAAAACGAGGTGGCAGCTCAAATACCACTACCTAACTTCGCAGCTCAATTGAAGAACAGCAATTTGTTCAACCGGCAAGCTACACTACACAACCGAAGATCTTTATCAGTAGACCATCTCAGCGCTTCAAACGTGAGTATCGGCTTTTGTTTCACAGTGATTGAATGTTACTGGATATTTGGAAGATTAGCACTAGATATTCTCCTAGGAATTTCATCTATTAATTATTAGGAAAAATGTAGTGCATAGTAGAAATACCTTAAACTCTACTTAAAATTATACAACTTGGACTAGTATTCAGATTTGAATCTTTGGAATATGATAACCTTTATTGTTGCAATGATTCATTGCTCTTTATATGAAACAAAGGTAGAAATGCTATACTATTTGTGATATTTTTCATGGATAAGTCATTCTTCTGTTGTAAAAACAATTTTTAGTTGCATACTAGCGAGAAGAATATCAATATGTCAGCTCTGATAACAGTGTATTTATTCAAGAAAATCAAGTTATCCAAACTCGTAAGTTGCCAATGAATATTTTGCTTGAAATTTTCAATCTTTTGAGAAGTTGGAATTGAATCCAATTGTCTCGGTGAAATTGCTCTGAATTATTTTTATTGACGTTGATTAGGCATTCTGTACGGTTACTGTACGAAGTTGAGGTTTTAATTGGTAATTAAGGTGAACGAATACAACGTATGCGGTGCGAGAGAAAGTAGATGTAATTTGTTATTAAATTTTCATGTACCATCGCTTTGGGTTAGGCAACCCGAGATACGCTTCTCGGATAGGTGTGTTGCATACCCTGATGAGTTCGAGGGGATTCTTACTCAATAAATTATTATTTAATTACTGTTTCGAGCAATTTGGTTTAGATAATCCAAATTAAACTTATGGATGTTTGATGAATTAACAAAATTGTTAGGTTTTCTTTAATTTTTTTCTCGAACAAGGTCTGTATCAATACTACAAGTTATTAGTTTATTTTACCGATCCTGCGACATCCTGTATAAGTTTGATTGTGTTGCGAGCCCGAATAAAGTACAGCACCTGATCAAAACCGATAAAAGCACTTCAGACTCGCGATTTTTTTCGAGATAAGGACCGTGATAATGGAAATAGGAACGAGAAAAGGAACAATCGACGTCCTGTGTCGTTCGCTCAGTTTTCCGCTGTATATCGCGCTTTTCCGAAGTGGCACTCGAGGTTTTTCCGTATTGTTCGTTCGAAAAAGTTTAAAATGAGGAAGGCGCATAGGGGATGATGAAAGGACGATTGACTTTATCATTTCGGAAGTGTCGAAAAGGCAGGTGACGGTAACGGTTGAATTTTTGTGGTTTAATCTCCAGCGAAAGCTCGGATGGAGCTTATGGAACTCTTTCGTGGCTTATATGATAGAATAAAGTGATATTGCTACGAAAAATCGCTTTCCAACGTTTCTAACGACCTGTCAAATTTGTTAAGAGGTTAGTGCTGGTGGTCAAACAATAGGAATTTTGCTTTGTTTATGTAGATATTAACTAGTAGAGCCCCTAGAGATCTACCTATTAAGTAGTTATCCTTATCGGTAGATCTCTGCAAATCAGGTGATTTTATAGGCGAAATGTCGAAGTTTGATCAATTTTCCTGAAGAAATGGGAAAATTATGGAAAATACACTGCGCAAAAAAATTAACGCACATTCTGAAAATCTCAATATTAATGAAAGTTAACTCTACATTGACTTTATAACTTATTTTTTATGTTCTCTCGGGAAGGTTTTGAACGACACAAGACACATTAAATGGAAGAAAAATTCAGGATTTCACCGAATCTTATGTGAAAAAAGAGAAATGAACAATTTTCAAAATACTCAAATGCTGATAAGTGATTTAATGCTTGGTATTTCCACCTCTTGCGTTAATTACAGCTCGGCAACGATGGTTCATACTCAAAATGAGTGATCTTAAAATGTTCTGATCTAATCCTTCCCAGATTTCTCTGAGTTGGATTCCTTAAGAGTGGCTGGATGATTTTCTGAACTTCTCAGCCTTCTATTGAGGTTGTCCCAAACCTGCTCAATCGGATTGAGATCTGGACTTCTTGCTGGCCATTCCATTCAAGAGACTTCAACCTCTTCAAGGTACTCCTGAACGATGCGCACACGATAGGGTCTGGCATTATCGTCCATAAAAATGAAATTTTCACCAATGTATGGGGCAAATGGCACTACATGCTCTTCAAGAATGTTCCTTATATACTTATCAGCATTCATAGCTCCATTATCAACGACCACTAGGTCTGTGCGAGCAGTCAAAGATATTCCACCCCATACCATAATCGATCCTCCCCCGAAACAAGTAGTATTCAGGAAATTGCACTGAGCATATCTTTCATGTGGACGTCTGTATACAGGGGAACGTCGATCACAATGTTAGAGGCAGAATCTAGACTCATCTGTGAAAAGAACTCTTTCCCAATCGGCCTCTTCCCAATGGATATGCTCTCTCGCAAAATCCAAACGCGCCCTTCGATGGGCTGGGATAAGAGCTGGGCCTCTTGCCGCGACACGAGGCCTTAAATCATATTCTCTGAGGCGATTTCTTATTGTCTGAGTGCTAATTTGCACCTCATGAGTTTGCTCAAGCTGATTTTGAAGGAGGCGAGCGGTTGCAAACCGTTGTCTCAACGAAGAAACTCTCAAGTAACGTTCTTGAATGGAAGTTGTTACCCGTGGTCTACCCTGTCCTGGTCTTCGGACATTCATACCTGTCTCCCTGAATCGCTGCAACATTCTGGACACACTTGTATGGGAAACTCCAAACCTTTCTGCAATTCTTGTGTATGTCCACCCTTTTTCTCGCAAAACTACCGCTTGGGCACATTCCTCTTGGGTCAAATTGCATGTTTCGCGTTGCATAGCGATCGAGTGTAGAAAATCATACGAAAGAAAAACTATTGATCACTAGAATTGATCGAGAACAACTGATTTTAGAATGGAGCCAATACATTCAAAATCTGATAATATCATCTTTTTTTATTCCTGCTGGGAGAAAACATCTGTATTGAAGAAAAACGTTGAAAGTGGATAACATATGCATGCATAATTCTGATAAAAATAATTATCATTGAGAACACCTTCAGTTGTAGAATAAATTTGAGATTTCCATAATGTGCGTTAATTTTTTTTGCGCAGTGTATGAATACCAAGCTATTTTGCATTGACCTTTCCTCTATCGATCCGTATATTTACATCACGGCCTGGATAGCTATGAAAAAAGTTATATCGAGTTTCGAATGGCCTTTTTTGCCGTATTTTTTCGCGATTTTCGCAAATTTTTTAATAATACTTCTACATCGCCTAAATAATCGAAATTTCACCCACGTATGAAACGATCATTCTTCTTCCGACCGTATAAAAACTTACCGTTCATTTTTATTTTAAAATATGCCGCAAATGTGTGTTGAAGTTTTATGTGCAAGTCGTTAAAATCAAGAGGATTTTCTTGAATATTTTGGAACATCCTCTGTCAGTATCTTGGTGTATTATCCACATTTCAATTGTCTTAATGGAAAAGGGAAGGAAATTTGGTCAGCAGTTATCAAGTCTTGACAAAATCGAAGATAAGAAACATTTCTTCATAGTTACCAAAATAAGCATTATACATAGTGTTCAGCTTGTAGGCGAAACTGATGAATATTTAAATTTTTTATCACATAAAAGGGTAAAGAAGTGACAGGTCGCAGTACTCTGATAAATATACTGCTCCACAAGAGTTAGGGATATCGTATTCAATAGTTTTTAAAAGTATGTAACCTTCGAGAAAATCGCGGTAAAATCATTTAAAACTCAATAACAACTTGAATCGATCCAATAAAAATCAGTATGGGACATTTCGTCAATCTGGTCGCCTTTTTTCTGAAGTTTGGTTCTTTGCATATGCTTCATGAATGTTCTTATTTTGAAATGAAGTCAGTTTATCAACGGCTTCGATTTGAAACGATTTTTCTGAAAATGCCAAGACGTAAATGAACAAACGCTGAGGCAAATAGGGCTATCGGAATGCTACAGGGTGGCCTAACTCAGGTTGTTGTAGCGGAAAGGCTCCAAGTCAGCCAAAGTGTTATATCTCGACTTTGGAATAGGTTCAGGGAGACAGGTTCCGTGTTGGAAAGACCAAGGCTTGGTGGGCGACGAAAAACAACACCTGCTCAGGTTCGCTTCATCACCGTTTCGGCGAGAAGAAACCCTACATCTACGTGTAGTATGCTACGGAATACTCTTCAAAATGCAGATGGGGTCCAAGTTTCCATCGAAACCACCAGACAACGTTTGAGAGAGGTGAATCTAGGTTCTAGACGTCCATTAAGAGGAGTTCCATTAACACGTGACCATAAGCGTTAAAGACTGGAATGGGCAAGGCAACATATCAATTGAAACGATCAATGGCGTAGTGTCCTTTTCACTGATGAATCCAGATATGGACGATTTTCAGATTCTCGAAGAATAAGGGTATGGACAATCCCACGCATACCCTGTAATCTTCGCTATGTCCAAGAAGTCCATCCATTCCGAGGGGGTAGTGTTATGGTATGGGCCGGGATATGTTTCAACGGGCGCACAGATCTACACATTTGTCCTGGGAATATGACCGCCTTACACTATAGGGAGCATGTCATTGACAATGTTGTGCCAAATTTTCACGATGCTATTGGTGAAACTCTTCAATTTCTAGACGATAACGCTAGACCGCACCGTGCAGCCGTAGTTGAGAATGCGCGCGAGGAGCTTGGTATTCCACATTTACCAATACCTCCGCACTCACCAGATTTGAATTGCATAGAACATGCATGGGATATGATCCAAAGAAGATTAGATAATCATCAACCTACCCCCGAATCCTTAAATGATCTGAGAGAGCTTCTGCCCCGTTTATGGAACCAAATTCCTCAAGAAATGTTCAACAACCTCGTGTGTTATGCAAAGAAGATTTCAAGCTGTTAGGGCCTACATTGTATTGATAGTCTTAAAATGCTTGAATTCTCTGAGAATAAAATTTCGTTATTTTACTCGATTTTTCTTAACCACCCTGTATACGCTGCAGACCTACAGGCTAAAATTAATTTGCAACTTGAAATCATATTAAGATGAACTTTTCACCACAAGAATCTTATTTTAACTATATTATTTGCAATTTAAGTCAATATCCCTAACTCATGTGGAGCAGTTCATCTACATTCTACATGAACAAAGCTAAATTAAATTTCCATTGTTTGATCACCACCACTAACCTCAAAAAATATTTGACAGGTGGTTGGATTGCCTAATAACCACGTCGTTTGGTTTGGGTTGCCTTATTGGTTTCAATGTTAAAGGGTGTTTTTGGCCTTGTGGTTTTATCGACTAATCCGATTTCTCATATAGAAGCTCTCTCGTTTCATTTAATCTTTCAAATTCCGGGAAAACAATATGGCGAATATCGTACCTTGGTCGGATGGCCGCAACAGAAGGCCAGAGCGATAACAGTTATCGCCAATGTTCTGCTTTGCGTTATTTTTTTTCGATAAACGAATATCCGTTCTGATTCGAGATCGGAGGATGGGAAAGTGTCAAGTTCGAGGAAACGAACGTCTATATTTAAACGTCAAACTGATCTATTCTATTCCAAGAACAATGGTTTCGTGCGTTTTTATGCAGAGATTGGGGAAATATTCAATTCCAACGATAGATTAGTGCGCTGTTTAGGTAAACAAACGCTACATTCTATCGAGTAAGGAGAAATACAGGGCGTTCCTAAATATGAGGTACAAACGAACAGGAGATTTCTTGCGTAATTAAAAAAAGGGGTTTTAAACATGGAATCGCAAACGTTTCGTGTTCGAGATACAAAAGGGAGTATTTGAACGAACATTATGAGAACAGGTGGATTGGACATGAGTCCGGTCCGCCAGATTCCCAGATTTAAATTGTATAGATTTCTTCTTACACTAACTGGATTTTTACTGCCAGGAAGCTCTGCTGACCTGGGAGTACTGCAACACCATAAAGCAGTTGGCCAGAGGCAATAAAGTGACTCTACACTCTGGGTGCTAGGGCATTGTGGTGTTGAGGAAATGAAGAAGCCGATGGGCTTGCGAAAAGTTCATCAAGGTTAACACCTGCTGGACCTGAGATTTCTGTGGACCAATATAAGGCAGCGGCTCAACAATGGGAGTTGGACAACAGAATAACTTACTGGAAAAACACTCCTAGACTTACTCAGTCTAAGAAATTCGTGATGATTTCACCGACCTATACCAGTAAGCTCCTAAAGCTGTCACGAGCTGAGTTTCGGGTGATGGTACGTCTGCTGACAGGGCACTGTCGGTACAAACATCATTTGTACCCTATGGGAAAGTCAGCAGATGAGATTTCTAGGCTCGGTGCATCAGAAGCAGAGTCAGCTGAACACAGAGTATGGAAGTGTCCAGAGCTGGCTGGTCTGAGAACCATACATGGGGAAACAGGTCCTGGATACCCACGAGTTAACGGTAAAGTCTTCTAAGGACGTTGTCGATTTTATCAACACCTCCTTGAGTTTCAATGAATGAGAAGGGTAGAAATAAAAAAATCTATATGGTCGCAGTCCCCGGAAGACTAACAGAGCCATAACGACCCCTGTTCAAAATAATAATAATTATAAAAATAACAATTTTGATGTTTCTGAGGATTTCAAGAGAATCGATTAAATTTCTTGCCGAAATCGGTAGCAGATACGACAAAACTACAAGAGACCATGGAGTTTAGTGTAACAACAAAACTTTTCTTAACAATGTTTCGAACTAACAGTGGCTCACCAGAAAAAAGGCGTGGAGGAAAACAGAAGGCAGTGGTCCTGAAAAAAAAAACACCGTGTTGATATGCAATCGAAATTGCCATGTCACACTTTGAATATTTTTATATACACTGCGCAAAAAATTAACGCACATTCTGAAAATCTCAATTTTAATGAAAGTTAACTCTACATTGACTTTATAACTTATTTTTTATGATCTCTCGGGAAGGTTTTGAACGAAACAAGACACACCTTGCGTTAATTACAGCTCGGCAACGACGGTTCATACTCAAAATGAGTGATCTTGAAATGTTCTGATCTAATCCTTCCCAGATTTCTCCGAGTTGCATTCCTAAGTCATTAAGAGTAGCTGGATGATTTTCTGAACTTCTCAGCCTTCTATTGAGGTTGTCCCAAACCTGCTCAATCGGATTGAGATGTGGACTTCTTGCTGGCCATTCCATTCGAGAGACTTCAACCTCTTCAAGGTACTCCTGAAAGATGCGCGCACGATGGGGTCTGGCATTATCGTCCATAAAAATGAAATTTTCACCAATGTATGGGGCAAATGGCACTACATGCTCTTCAAGAATGTTCCTTATATACTTATCAGCATTCATAGCTCCATTATCAACGACCACTAGGTCTGTGCGAGCAGTCAAAGATATTCCACCCCATACCATAATTGATCCTCCCCCGAAACCAGTAGTATTCAGGAAATTGCACTGAGCATATCTTTCATGTGGACGTCTGTATACAAGGGAACGTCGATCACAATGGTAGAGGCAGAATCTAGACTCATCTGTGAAGAGAACTCTTTCCCAAACGGCCTCTTCCCAATGGATATGCTCTCTCGCAAAATCCAAACGCGCCCTTCGATGGGCTGGGGTAAGAGCTGGGCCTCTTGCCGCGGCACGAGGCCTTAAATCATATTCTCTGAGGCGATTTCTTATTGTCTGAGTGCTAATTTGCACCTCATGAGTTTGCTCAAGCTGATTTTGAAGGAGGCGAGCGGTTGCAAACCGTTGTCTCAACGAAGAAACTCTCAAGTAACGTTCTTGAATGGCAGTTGTTACCCGTGGTCTACCCTGTCCTGGTCTTCGGACATTCATACCTGAATCGCTGCAACATTCTGGACACACTTGTATGGGAAACTCCAAACCTTTCTGCAATTCTTGTGTATGTCCACCCTTCTTCTCGCAAAACTTCCTCTTGGATCAAATTGCGTGTTTCGCGTTGCATAGCGATCGAGTGTAGAAAATCAAACGAAAGAAAAACTATTGATCACTAGAATTGATCGAGAACAACTGATTTTAGAATGGAGCCAATACATTCAAAATCTGATAATATCATCTTTTTTTTATTCCTGAAAACATCTGTATTGAAGAAAAACGTTGAAAGTGGATAACATATGCATGCATAATTCTGATAAAAATAATTATCATTGACACCTTCATTTGTAGAATAAATTTGAGATTTACATAATGTGCGTTAATTTTTTTGCGCAGTGTAATTATATTCACTTTACATTCACCAAAGGTTTTCAACTCAAACATGATTATACAATCTACAAATATGAGATCTTTATAGATCTCTTTCCTCATGGAAAAGCAACAAAAACAATAGAAAAAAAAATAAAGGATAATATAAGTAAATGCTATAAAATAGCATATCACATTCAATTGAATTTGGTTTTCATCTTGATGCAGCAACAAATTGAGCCTCATTTCCCCCATGCTAATGTTAAAAAAAATCATGAACTATACTCTCTGTTAATACCGCATTGCAAATGCCCTGCATGTGAGTGAAATGTGACGGACTCTTTCTGTCAATGTAAAAAAGGAGAATTGTTATATCTATACCAAATTTCAGTGGAATATATTGAGAAAAAAATCTTGAGGGAAATACAAACTTTAAGACACACAAGGGTATCTCAAAAAAAAATGTTTGCGGTCCCATGTTCATTGGACTTTTTCCTTAAAATCATGTAAGGAATCTTCCCCAATCGTTTGTACCTCCAATTTAGGAACAACCCGTATAAACGATTCATAATAATTTACCACAGAAATGAAGATATAGTACCGGAAAATGTCGGAAAGAAAGACCTCATTCCTCAAGCGACTCTTTTCTTCCCCCGCCTCTACTTCGCGCAAGGTATCGCATGTGGTAGTGTCGAATTTCGAGAAAAGTGCTGGAAAAAACAGAAAATCGGCATGTATCGCTATCGTGGGAGATGGCGAAAAATTGGAAAGATGGAAGAGTCAGTCAGACTGGGCTTTGCATCAGAGTCACCGTGGGAATGCTTATGTGAGTAAAATGAATCAATTTCGGTAGAGTCACTTTTGAAGCTGTCATTTTTTGACGATTGAGAAGTAGAAACTACGCCATTGATAAAAATGGAACGATACACGCTTCAACAACGCATTGAAATGATTGTTGGGTAGAGTTTCAGTTAACCAAACTGAAGTGCGGTTAAATTTTATTTAATGAAAAATTTACCAAATTTCTGAATGAAAATTTAAGAGAGCTAATGGACGGTATATAATCTATATATATAAAAGAAAGATGTTGGTTACACCATTTATAACTCGAGATCGGATGGACTGTTTGTTATGAAACTTCATATATGGATTCGCCTACGGTCTGGTTATTACAAAATACAATAAAACTTTGAAAAAATCGGTGAAAATTTTACTTATACGGGAAATGCTTTTCCTCCTTTTGAGTATGGCCACTAGATGTCGCTACAGTTACAGTTACGCTACCGCTTATTCGTTTGATATTCTCCGCGTTAGATGGCGATATAAACAAATAGTGTGTACAGAGTGACATTAAGCGCGTTCGGCAATTACATCTCGGATTGATCTGAACCGTTCGTTTATTACATCCAGATTGAGGGGAGTACACATCTGGACCGTTCGGCAAGAAAATCTGATCAATCGGATGTAGATCTTTTTGCTCGGTGTATTTCGACGGAGCAAACGGATTTTTTCCACAGAACAGAAATTACTTTTCGGCCTTTGTCAATGGATTTTTTATCCGGCTTCGAATATTCTTGAACAGTCTGTTGAAATTTCGTGTCTTATGTTATTCATTGTGTAGTAATGAATAAAAAAATTTCGTTTGATACAAAAATAATGATTCAAAATATTGAATCATCTCAACCAAGGGGTAGAAATGTTGAGAACTATAACAAAAGAATTATAATAGTACCCAGACTACCTCTACGGACGAATAGACCTTTAATCTCTAATTTAATATCTGGCTCGGGTAAGGCGTTACATACGTCAAACAGAAAAAAAACGATCTAAACGCTCCGTAGCGTTCGTTTATTACAGAAAAATCTGACAAATCTGTACAATCTGTTATCACGTGACCTAAAAAATCCGTCCGCTCTCGGATGCTATTGCCGAACGAGCTTTATAATATCCCTCTATAGTCACTGTAATAGTGTGTAATTTGAGTTGCCTACAACTCTGCGCTGTTGGGCAAAACCAAAATGTCTTAGCGTAGGAGTAGGTACAGATGTCTAAAATGATTAGATTTTGTTGAGATATGAGAAAAGTTTCGTTCTTACCCCTTCAGATGGCGCTATTCACACATTATGACTGATGATTATTAGTTATTTTTATAGTTTTATTTATTCCAAATAGCGTAGGTAATCGTGAAGGTACTATATTTGACATTATCACAATTAAATGGCGATGAATTTGTTGAGGCTTTCGCGGCCATCGATTGATGGCATCTGTTCTTTTTTCGAGCATTTTGGTCGTCGTGGTTTGAAATGAAAGAACATATGACATCAATTACTGTGTAATTTACATAGGGCTCATAGTACCATGAAAGGCTATTATAACAGATCCAGAAGCGGGTGAATATCACAGTGAATTTTTATCGAAATGTCAAGTAAATCGGATTTTGGCGATGAGTTCCAATCGTGAGATGTCCATTCTCATCTTTTCTCATAATTTTTAAAATGTTTTTGAATTTCTGTTTGGGTAATAAATATATGTATTTGCGGAATTAACTGAATCCAAAATTGCCATTATTAGTGATTGACATATTATTTTTGTGTATCTGTTCTGTGTGATAGCTCATATCCATGGAAACATTTGACAGTTCAAAAATCAGAGAACCAAGTCGTTGATCTCCGATCACCAGTGATTACGATTTTTTAAATCCACCGTAAGTATCATTTAGGCGGAACAAAGTTCGCCGGGCCAGCTAGTTGTAAATAGTTATTGAAACCCAACACAAATGAAAGGATAAATGCACCCAAATCAACAATTGCAAGGTCTTACCTATTTCAGCAAAACGGCCAACCAGATCGGTTACTCCTATTTCCATGAACAGAGTGATCGAGTTCGACAAACGAACATGGAATGAAGCTGATGACGTGAAAATCCGTTGCTAAAAATGGAACACTTATCCTTGTGGCAGAATAAAAACCACGCCACTGGTAACAGTCCTTTTCGAACTAAATTCGCACAAACGAATGTTCTTAAATGAATGTAATTCGAATCAATCGAAATCACTAAAATTGTGAATCACAAGAAAAACTGAACTTTTCTAAATTCACGAAAGGAAACAGAAGAAATTTAAATAGGCGGCATCAGATATATTCACGATTAAGGCAATCAATGAACTAAATGAAAAATATGAGAAATGAAACAAATATGCGACATATGCGCTCCACAGCTGACGATTTCTTCTCGCGCCTACACTACATTTGGGATTTCCCTAAGTACGGAGAAATTAAATTAATCCTGAAATGAATGAAAATGAAAATTCAGAAAAGTTATCTGAACCTTTCACTTGGCGTGAACAATGATTCAAATTCACTATTAAAATTGTGAAAATTTGGCAGAGATGGTTCTTAAAACTAGAACATTTTTGGGTGTTCGTGATGCACCTTGTCGAACCGCAATACAGAAATTGGTGGAAAAATTTGAGCTGTTCGAACAAGTTAGTGATGAGAAGAATGAAACCAGTGCACGTCCTTCTAGGACAGCCGTGAATATTGCTGCTGTAGCCGAAAGTGTTGAAGAAAACCCATGTTTGTCCATTCCTCTTCGTTATTTGGGATTAGGCATTCCACAAAATTCCTCACACCGTATTTTGCATAAAGATTTAGGTCTTAAGACTTATAAAGTTCAGTAACACTAGAACTCAAGCCGGCTGATCATCCACAATATCGTGTCTTTGCTGATTGGGTCCTTGAAATGCATGAAAATGATCCGGAATTCCATATAAAAATCATCTTGAGTAATGGACGCCCATTTCCAACTTCCATTGCCATTCGAGATTTTCAATCAAGATATCCAAATAAAGATTGATCTATCTCGATGAACGGAAACATCAGGTCTGTTTTATGTGGGGCACCCTGTACATTCGACCGCTTAACGTGACCATAACAATAATAAACATGCATCCAAGATAAATATACGATACCGCAGGTCAGTTTATAGGCCTTTCAGATATATTAACACTTTCACTTGCTCAAAACGGATAAAATCGTTGCCTTTTGCAGGTTATTTGCCTTTTCCGTTTCACGTTCTATGACCGATATGATGAAATCTGAGCGTTCTTATTTCAGAACAGTCGGGGGGATTCTATATGTCTCGTTTGTTGTGGAAATATACTCTATTCGTTATCTTTAATTGGTTGTTTATTATGTGACTGGAAGTAATTTAATTCCCTGTTCGATAGGTGGTCGAGGAGATAGATGAAATTTGTTTTTCTTCTTGTATCCTGATAGGTGTGAATGTGAAATATTAGAGAATGGAGAGAATGTTTGGAAGATCTATGAAGAACTGCAAGAAGTGCTATCGAACGTTGATCAGAACATTGAATGATAATTCAATTACAAAACCTTGAAAAACATCGTCAAAGGTCTTAGCCCTTAGTTTTCTCAAGAAATAAACATTCAATGTTCAGGAAATGAAATGAATATTTTCTTCATTTTCAACTGCAATATTTTCGATAGAAAATCTTTCTTTGTTACCCTTTGCTTTATGCAGGATGAGACAAAATAGGAAAAATGAGAAAAAATCTAAATTAATCCATTATGGTACTGGTTGAGACTACCTCTAGACTACCTTTAGGTCCTCAAAAAGAGACTTCGAAGAGCTGTTACAGATATAATTGGGGGTATATGGAGGATGAGCGTAACCCACGAAATCGCAAGCAAAAACCTCATGATTACGGAAATATCCGGCTGGGTTGCTTTATGTTGGTCACCCCAAGGATACGCAGACGACATAGTCATACTCGTCAAGGGAAAATACACCGGAATAACCTCAGAACTTATGCGAAACGCACTGAGGACTGTAGAGGAATGGTGCAACAGAGAGAGCCTAAGGGCAAATCCGAACAAAACAGCACTCATTCCCTTCTCTCGCAAAAGAAACATGGGAGATCTCACACCTCCCAGATTCTTCGGCGAAACATTACAAGTTGTAGAACAGGTAAAATACCTTGGGCTGATTCTCGATAAGAAACTAACCTGGAACCCACATCTACATCATGTAACCAACAAAAGTAAAACGACACTTATGATGTGCAGGAGAGCTTTTGGAAAAACTTGGGGACTCAAACCGAAAACCATGCACTGGCTTTACACAGCGGTAATAAGACCCAGAATCACTTATGGCTCACTCCTGTGGTGGCCAAAAACAAATCAGAGACAGACAAAAACCAACCTTGGAAAAATCCAAAGGCTTGCTTGTCTCTGCATCACGGGTGCAATGAACAGCACTCCAACAGCTGCTATGGAGGTCATCCTCAACCTCTCACCCCTTGACATACATGTCATGGGAGAGGCTAGGATGGGTGCATACAGATTGATCCAAACAAAAAACTGGAGAACCAGCACAACTGGGCACACCAGTATCACTCATGTAGCTGACGTAGCCGAGCTTAATATGATTTCAGACTACATGCAACCTCTATACTCATTCGAAAAACCATTCAAAACACAGCTCGACTGGAACAGATGGGACTCGAGTATAGAATCACAATCATCTGCAGAAATAGTCTGGTACACAGACGGTTCTAAGACAGATGAAGGAACAGGAGCGGGAATACATGGAGTGAGGCCAAGAAGGGATTACATAATACCTCTCGGCAAACACGCCACTATATTTCAAGCTGAAACATATGCCATTAGGACATGCATACAGAAGAACCTGGAAAGTGGCTACCAAAGAAAACACATCCACATTCTCTCTGACAGCCAGAGCGCCATCAAAGCTCTCAACTCGACACAGATAAAGTCTAGACTCGTCTGGGAATGCCTCCGGGACCTTATGGAGCTGGCAAAACACAACAAGGTCACTTTGATGTGGGTGCCAGGTCACAAGGGAATAGCAGGCAACGAAAAAGCAGACCAGCTAGCAAGACAAGCATCTGAAACGCCATTCACAGGGCCAGAACCTGTGCTTGGAATCAGCAAAAACCGTTGCAGGACCCTGATTGAGGAGTGGATAAAACAAAGACACCGACAACACTGGGAACAGAGCGACGGGCAAACACACAGCAAAGCCATGGTAGGACGCACAAGCCAAACCTTGACGGCTGACTTTTTGAGTCTAAACAGAACAAAGGTACGTATAATAGTAGGTCTACTGACGGGACACTACGGCCTTAGAAAACATCTGAACACCATAGGAATACTTGGAGAACCCGTGGATTACAGACTCTGCGGTGAAGAGGAAGAAACAGCCTCTCACATAATTTTTGAATGCGATGCCCTGGGAAGAAGGCGCCACAGAATCTTCGCAGAAATCAATCCGGAAACGGGAATGAATCCGAAAAACCTCATTAATAGGCTACTGAACCTGATAAAGGACACGAACCTATTCTCGTGAGGAACCACTGACGAAAGAGTGATACAATAGACCCAAGTTGGTCGCAGTGTCACAGGGAGGCCAAGCGCTAACCCGGTCTCTTGTTTGTCAGTTTATAAATCAATCAATCAATCACCCTGTATAATTAATTACCAAAATATGATGTGCTTTAATGGCAGCAAACATTTAAATATCTCCCATATATGAAGGACTACTTATAGCAAGCAGAAAATTGTAGAAGTTATGCGAAAAAAATTAAAAGAAAAACAATTACTGAAACTATTTATGACGATTTCTTATGCACATCGAGGTGAACCTGAAGCGCTGGCTTAGTCATTCAATCAGAAGATTCTACGGGGATTCACGGAATTTAATCTCGGAATGTGTAAATATTTTCTCTTGATGCACAAGCTCAAGGTTGTTGAGGTGGTAAACTCTATTGGAACTCGCCATAAAACGATGTGGTGATTGATGAAATTATTGGTGGCAGACGCCTCAAATTGGATCTGGACTCGTAAAATAAACATTGGTGCCTTCATTTCGTTAGAGATTTGACGAAAATCAAATTCCACAAATTAAAGAAACAACATGAAATTCATTAAGTTGTCAGCTCGACAATATATTCACACCAAGAGTGAAGTATACAAGGGGAACGACTTAGTTATCATCAGATACTCATCAGGTTTTTGTGGAATTCTCTAAAATGTTGTCCAGATTTGCATATTATCATAGATCCTTCATGTCATTACCTTAGAATGTATAAAAAATAATAAATTATCAGGTTACTTAAATAAAAAATCATAGTTGAAAATTACTCTCTTTGAAGAAATTCAAAATGAGATTTCAATAAGCAACCCAGTTCATCTTTATACCTTGTAATATAATCAATATTTCTAATTACGTGGATTACAACAAAGAAAGACCTGTAAATGTCGTTCCTGGGATTTTGATTGTGATAAGATTAACTTCATTTTCGAGGTTATCGTTGATGCAATTAAGCTTCTGTTCAAGCAGATTCTCTCGACAATTCACGAACAATAACTAGGATATAATTAGTAAATGAGCCTCTTTGGTTATCTCCGTTTTTGACACCAGAGACTGCAACTTTCAACATAGATTCAACATAGATGTATAGAAACCAATGACAAAGTCATTTTTGGTCTGAGATAGAAACCCTGGTCTTGACACTTATTAACTGATTAAATTTTGCTTGAGTCTTCTTGAAGTGGCGCTACAGTTCCATAACCTCAATCTCTTATGACATACACACATGGTCAAAAGTCATGGCTCCCTAGGTTTCTCATGAATTAAGCAATCTATGTTTTGGATGCGATGAATATTTTTCCTCTAATTCAACTGCAATATTTGATGAAAAATCGTTGTTTGTTACTCTTTGCTTTATGCTTTATGAGACAAAATAGGAAAAATGAGAAAAAAATAATTATCGTTTATTTATTTTGGATTAATTATAGTTATTTAACAACAGATGCCAAATTCATTGGTCCGTATTACAATTTACAACCTCTTCTTTCAATCAACTGCCCACTATACCTAGGCATCCCGTGAATCAAGTTATTAATGAGATTCAAGAAAAATCGTTCCATTCTTCTTGAAGGGCTAAACTCAATTCCTGAAAAGTTGAAGATGGATATTGGCGATTGGACATTGCTCTAAGTAAACCCATAAGTGCTAAATTTGATTCATGTCCGGTGAATTTGCTGGCCAGTTCATTCTCTGTATATTCTCTTGAAGATTCAGTCAGTGTCTTTTTGGGGTAGAAGGAAATTCAGTCGTCCCTTCCACTCACATACGTCGAAATTGTTTGATAGCGGTAATAAGACCCAGAATCACTTATGGCTCACTCCTGTGGTGGCCAAAAACAAATCAAAGACAGGCAAAAACCAACCTTGGGAAAATCCAGAGGCTTGCCTGTCTCTGCATCACGGGTGCAATAAAAAGCACTCCAACAGCTGCTATGGAGGTCATCCTTAACCTCTCACCCCTTGACATACATGTCATGGGAGAGGCCAGGATGGGTGCATACAGACTGATCCAAACAAAAAACTGGAGAACCAGCACAACTGGGAACACTAGAATCACTCATGTAGCTGACGTAGCCGAGCTCGATATGATTTCAGACTACATGCAACCCCTATACTCATTCGAAAAAGTATTCAAACACAGCTCGACTGGAACAGATGGGACTCGAGTATAGAATCATAATCATCTGCAGAAATAGTCTGGTACACAGACGGTTCAAAGACAGATGAAGGAACAGGAGCGGGAATACATGGAGTGAGGCCAAGAAGGGATTACATAATACCTCTAGGCAAACACGCCACGATATTTCAAGCTGAAACACATGCCGTTAGGACATGCATACAGAAGAACCTGGAAAGTGGCTACCAAAGAAAACACATCCACATTCTCTCTGACAGCCAGAGCGCCATCAAAGCCCTCAACTCGACACAGATAAAGTCTAGACTCGTCTGGGAATGCCTCCAGGACCTTCTGGAGCAGGCAAAACACAACGAGGTCACTTTGATGTGGGTGCCCGGTCACAAGGGAATAGCGGGCAACGAAAAAGCAGACCAGTCAGCAAGACAAGCATCTGAAACGCCATTCACAGGGCCAGAACCTGTGCTTGGAATCAGCAAAAACCGATGCAGGACCCTGATTGAGGAGTGGATAAAACAATGACACCGACAACACTGGGAACAGGGCGACGGGCAAAAACACAGCAAAGTCATGGTAGGACACATAAGCCAAACCTTGACGGCTGACTTTTTGAATCTAAACAGAACAAAGGCACGTATTATAGTAGGTCTACTGACGGGACACTGCGGCCTTAGAAAACATCTGAACAACATAGGAATACTTGGAGAACCCGTGGATTGCAGACTCTGCGGTGAAAAGGAAGAAACAGCCTCTCACATAATTTTTTGAATGCGACGCCCTGGGAAGAAGGCGCCACAGGATCTTCGGAGAAATCAATCCGGAAACGGGAATGAATCCGAAAAATCTCATAAATAGGCTACTGAACCTGATAAAGGACACAAACCTATTCTCGTGAGGAACCACTGACGAAAGAGTGATACAATAGACCCAAGTTGATCGCAGTGTCACAGGGAGGCCAAGCGCTAACCCGGTCTCTTGTTCGTCTGCAAATCAATCAATCAACGCAGCAAGGGTTATGTGGCACTGATGAAGCGATGAAAACTAACAAGCCAGAAACCGGTTTGTCGTTATCCTGTTGTGGTGGTGCCACCAGTGGTGTACTTCGGAAATTAGATCTCTGCTAGTCCATTTTCCTCAAAGTGAATGGAGTATATTTATTTTATTCATCTTTCCCGAAACTTCAGGAGCTACGATTTCAATGGAAACGCTGTTGAGCAGCGAGCAGTTTCCAAACGATGAATGGGATCCTGAAACGTCACGAAAAACAACCGACCGCTCAATTTACCAGTTTAATTAGACCAATTAAAAACATCTAGCTGCAAGTAGCGTTCGTTTCTCGGGAATCGTCATCTCTCTATCCAAAACAAATTGATAGCATGACTAAGTGCTCGGCAAATGGGAGTGTCCTCCTTATCAAAGAGATATATTGTGAACGGCCAAGTCCTCGTGTATACATGTACACCACGCCACGAATACGGGGCATTACAAAATAGCCGCTTCGGAGCGTTAGCACGATTTTCAGTGTATATCGCCCGGTTTTCGAACGCGGATACTTTCTACCAAACCGCGAAAGATTAGCCCGTCGGCGGCGAGTGCACAATCCCAACCGGAAGCGGCGGTGTCGACGAGTCACGCTTCCACCGCGTCTTACGAAACGTTTCCAGTTTTCCAACACACACATGACATGTCATATTATCAAAGCGTCAGCGCCTGGCTCAAGGAGCTACGTTCCGACGCCGTCTACTACGAACCGATCGCGATTTTCACGACGTCGTCTTCAGAGGGTGCGGACCTCGTCGGGGATGACGTCCACGCCGGCATGCACCGAGTAGCCGGACCGGACGGTTGGAGGTGCGAAGTGACGGAATTGGCGGTTCCGGTGCAGTTTGGCGAGGAGCGGTGCGTGTCCGTCTTCTTCGAGGAGGCGACGGAGGACCTGAAGGTGCCGCCGGTGGTTTTCGAGGTGCCGGAGTGGGACGCGGGCGAAGACGTGATGCAGTGGCGGCAGGAGCTGAGGTTCGATTGCGAGGACGAGGAGAGCGTGCTGGAGAACGAGGTAATGTGCGAAGAGCGCTTATAGACGTGGAGGATGGAGGTGGTGAGTCACCATGGGCGATTTTTCGATTTCCGGCGCGCGACAGGAAGGTTCCGGTCCGATGGGTTATGGAGATTCGGAGGGGTTTTAATTTTTGGAATGGACGTGTGTAGGTACGGGGTACTGACGAAAAGTGCTACGAAGTCGTAGGTATCCGTAGATTGGGTCAGAAATTAACGGTGCTGTGCCTAAAGTGGCGTAAGGATACTTTAACAAAGCTTACCCAAAAAGACGACTGATTCTCCTAACTCGCTCAAACTATATGGTGATTTTTTGAGAGCTATAGAAAATTAAGAAAAAACACATAAAATTCAGAAAAAAATCATGAAATCTTTATTTGATAGTACGGTCCATATATGCTGCTCCACAAGAGTTAAGGATATCGTATTCAATAGTATTCGAAAGTATGTAATCTTCGAGAAAATCGCTGTAAAATCATTCAAAACTCAATAAAAACTTGAATCGATCCAATAAAAATCAGTATGAGACATTTCGTCAATCTGTTCGCCTTTTTTCTGAAGTTTGGTTCTTTGCATATGCTTCATGAATGTTCTTATTTTGAAATGAAGTCAGTTTATCAAAGGCTTCGATTTGAAACGAGTTTTCTGAAAATGCCAAGACGTAAATTAACAAACGCTGAGGCTAATAGGGCTATCGGAATGCTACAGGGTGGCCTAACTCAGGTTGTTGTAGCGGAAAGGCTCCAAGTCAGCCAAAGTGTGATATCTCGACTTTGGAATAGGTTCAGGGAGAAAGGTTCCGTGTTGTAAAGACCAAGGCTTGGCGGGCGACGATAAGCAACACCTGCTCAGGATCGTTTCATCACCGTTTCGGCGAGAAGAAACCCTACATCTATGTGTAGAATGCTATGGAATACTCTTCAAAATGCAGATGGAGTCCAAGTTTCCATCGAAACCATCAGACGACGTTTGAGAGAGGTGAATCTAGGTTCTAGACGTCCATTAAGAGGAGTTCCATTTACATGTGACCATAAGCGTCAAAGACTGGAATGGGCAAGGCAACATATCAATTGAAACGATCAATGGCGTAGTGTCCTTTTCACTGATGAATCCAGGTATGGACGATTTTCAGATTCTCGAAGAATAAGGGTATGGACAATCCTACGCATACTCCGTAATCGTCGCTATGTCCAAGAAGTCCATCCATTCCGAGGGGGTAGTGTATGGGCCGGGAAATGTTTCAACGGACGCACAGATCTACACATTTGTCCTGGGAATATGACCGCCTTACACTATAGGGAGTAGGTCATTGACAATGTTGTGCCAAATTTTCACGCTGCTATTGGTGAAACTCTTCAATTTCTAGACGATAACGCTAGACCGCACCGTGCAGCCATAGTTGAGAATGCGCGCGAGGAGCTTGGTATTCCACATTTACCAATACCTCCGCACTCACCAGATTTGAATTGCATAGAACATGCATGGGATATGCTCAAAAGAAGATTAGATAATCATCAACCTACCCCAGAATCCTTTAATGATCTGAGAGAGCTTCTTCCCCGTTTATGGAACCAAATTCCTCAAGAAATGTTCAACAACCTCGTGTGTAATATGCAAAGAAGATGTCAAGCTGTTATTGATGCCCGTGGAGGCCATACAATGTATTGATAGTCTTAAAATGCTTGAATTCTCTGGGAATAAAATTTCGTTACTTTACTCGATTTTTCTTAACCACCCTGTATACGCTGCAGACCTGCAGGTTGAAATTGATGTGAAACTTGAAATCATATTAGTATGAGTTTTCATCTCAAATATCTTATATCAACTACATTTTTTTGCAATTTAATTCAATATCTCTAACTCATGTGGGGCAGTTTATTTATATACCGTCAATACAAAATGGTGGAGGCGATAATAAATCCACCAAAAACCTTTAGATGTGACTGACGCCTCTAAAGATTACTTTATTCTCTTAACAAATAACTACAATTTTTTTCAAACAGATAGAATTTCTTTATTCAACTGAAATTCTTCCGTGTTGATTAATTTCCAAAGACAAGTCAACAAAACTTGTGATATGTAGATTGTAAGTTTTGGACACCCTTAATTTTATTCAGTGATTCACAATGATGTTGATAGTATCTTAATTGGACAATCTGATAAAAGCTCTCTTCACAATAAAAATAATAACCAATAGATAGATAAATGCACAACCAAATAGACAAAAATTACATTAATGTAAATAACGGGTGATTTTTTAACTATTTCCTTTTTGGCAACACTGATTTTGACAGCTCACGCACAAATCATTGAATTTTATTATCAAAATGCGCACTTCTTCCATTTTATTTTCAGTTTAATCGACCCACTGAAGCGACTATTCGGGCTATTGTGAATAAATTTCGTACCAAATCGTCCAAATCTACATTGTTGGACATTAAACCACCAACACGCTTACGTACAGTGCGAACTGAAGAAAATATCGCAGCTGTATCGGTCAGTGTTAGTGATGACCATCAATTACCGATTCGGTGCCTACCGTGAGATGATATCCAACTTTTTTTGCGCAAAATGGAAGATTTGGGTCTTAAGGCTCATAAGGCTTCAAGCAAGACCTTAAAGATGGAATTCGTGAGGCTATCGAGGACTTAGGGCAGCCACTTTGCGATTTGGTTATGAAAGAATTCATGAAAAAGATATGGTCCTGTAGTCGGATGGTCTTTTGGCTGATTTCATTTTCCACATTAACATCATACCTTCCTCTTTATTAATGAAATAAACATCCGATCATTTATCTAAAAAAAGGCATTTTTCCTCGAATGTCAAAATAACACCTCTTATTCAAAAACCCTTCACGTGTCCGGGGAATTTTTCTTGCAATGAAGCCAAAACGGGTCTTATTGTGTGGCTTGCATCGTCTTGCCAAAACCCCCATCCCTTTCAATACCATATCATTAATTTCAAGCCAAATCGCGACCCCTTTCAAGTGCAATAAATAAAAGGACAGATACTCAGATTGCCTATCGACAAAAAAGCCCTGAACAACATCTAATCAGTGCCAACCTAAGAATAAAGGTGCCAACACCAGGGTTTCTATGCACCTACATATGTCCATTCGGATGACAGTTCTGTTTGACTTATGTCATTGAAACAAGCCTACTATCCTAATTGGAGTATTATAGGCAATCTTATTATCTCTCCTTCATAAAAAGTTTGCGATTTTTCAATAAATCCTCCCGGTACTTCGCATGCATCGCATCAACTTCACGTACGTGCAGTTACGTCGACTCGCCAGTGCTATTTGCATGCAGAACGAATTGCGGAACTTCATGAACATCCTCACGTATCGTGAAATTTCCAATCCCCAAAAAAGGTAAACAAAACGGACACCTGGAAAGCAAAACACATCCCATGGCCCTCTGTTGGTTCGATCCGTTCAATGAGCGTGAATCACCTGGGTGTCATAACCAACGGCAACTAGGTGTAGTTAATCGCGCCACAACCATCGAGTACGGTTCAATTGTCTCATTTGGCACAGTTGGTAACAATGGTTAATTGCTAATCAAGCCTTCGAGGTCGCTGGTTGAATTTCTGGATTGTGGAAGGTCCTTTTGCGAAAATCTTTGTTGTGGTGATGAGGAAAATCGGTTGAATATCGTGGAAATCGGTGGAAGAAACGTCGTGGAAGTTACGTCATTTTATTTAATATTATGTGTGTGGTTTTCTGTTTTCCATTGCTGTCCTAGTTGTGTTTCTACCGGTTACGGTGCGGGGTATGTCCCTGCAGGCCAAGATGCTGCGACGCCCCTGTCTGATCGAAGTTATGTGGAAGGTATGTTGTGTGATTTACGGTGAAAGTGGCCTTTAAATCGATGGCACTCGTGTTGGTTTTCATCTCTAATGGATCTGAGTGATGTAATGTGATATAAGGAACGTGTTATCTGGATTTCTAAGTAAATAGTGTTCTGGCGTTTGGGATCTAGTTCACACGTATACAGGATGGCCTAGAATATTTTAGATGAATCTTTAATGAATACAGGATCTTGAGATATTCCACATTTTCGGAAATTGAAAAGAATTACACCCTTTGCCACTCTTTTGGGTGGCAAGACTCTAAAGGAAGAAATTTTTTCAATCTGTTTTTTTGCTAGATCTTTTTCAAATCAAGATCTAGCTCAAATTACATGGTTTGCTTATTTTTTCCTGAATTTAACCTAACGCGGAGAGAAAAAATATGGTCACCTGAGTTTCAACTCAAGAAAAACCATGCCTGTTTCATTCTATAGGTACTATGTATACTAAAATGGTAACTTTCCTCAGGGGAATTAATCAAACTTTGACATTTCGCATGAAAAATAACCCGATTTGCAGAGATCTACCGATAAGGATTGCTACGCTATAATATTCTTTATAAGCGCTTAGCACTAAAAATCTCGCTTATATGCTAGATGGTCCCAAAGCTCAGTTGAAGATGGGAGTGGGTTATACAAAAACGATATTATTAAGGGGGCGCCAAGTGATTTAAGATTCACATCCAGCACACTTGCTCTAGTTTCCGAAAAATCACTAAATAGATCTAGATAAATGTTCTATAACAATAATTCTAAAGGGGGAGTAATTACCTCGAGGTCCTTATATAGCGCTATATATGGCTCACACTGTATATATAAATAGATCATTCGACGATAGCGAATTATGTGTAACAAAATGTACAGAAACCTTATGAGGTTCCTATCAAAAAAACTTAAATAGTTCTCATACGTTAACCTAATGGTGATGAGACTTAATAACAATACAAGTATTATCTGACTTAAACTTAATAAATACAGCTCGATATTAGCGCTGATAATTTCCAGAAATTGATGATACGACCTTAGTAAAGTTCCTCGATCCAAAGGGAAAAGGTAGTGACGATTTAGAACCTCCATGATGTTGAAATCACAAAAAGGTAACTGGTTGAGGTTGAGATTACTAAATGATATAATTCACTGTATTTCCGGCATTTAATACAAAAATAAACATGCATATTTCAACAGTCTCATATATCACATCAAAAGAAATAGTCTCATGAAGACACAAATGATTTTTGTCTAATTTTTGTGATGCATAGTTCAGAATACATCCGAAAAATTGGATAATACTCTCTTCATTGGCTTCTGGTCTCGAAAAGACAGAAATGATAATAATCTTGATCAAATATCGAAAGAAAATAACACAATTTCCCAAGAACCAAATGAAAAAAATTCTAATAATCCGTAAATGAGATTCTCTATCTCGTATCTCTTTTTTTCTGGTGACCCCTGTATATAGACGACTTGTTTGACTGTTACGATTTTAATTTCCAAATGTTACGGAAGAGTTACGCCAGATGATCACGTTACATCATTGCTTACTATGCGGTTGAAATGCATCGACACCTAGTATTTAGTCATTTTCTTCTGGTCGAAGGCTATTTGAGTCGTAACCTGATACGTTATCGTCCAAGAGAAATAGGAAAGCTCTGTTATAACTCATTAACTTAGAGCTCAAATTTTTCCACCAATTTCTGTATTGCAGTTCGACAAGGTGCTCCACGACGATCCAAAAATGTTCGAGCTAAATTTTCACCATTTTATAGTGAATTTTAATAATTCCAATGCGTTGTTGAAGGGTGTATCGTTCTATTTTTATTACTGACGTAGTTTCTACTTGTCAAATGTCAAAAAATGACAGCTACAAAAGTGACATCTACCGACATAGCGGACTATTCAAAATGACACCTCTGAGGTGAAAACCTTGGGAGTTACTTAGGTTCTATCAGATATTCTTCAAAACTTGACTGTTTGATAGTCAACACAACTAATTTTTAGTTTACTTTTGATTAATCCAAGCCTCTAGTGCTAGTCAGTGTAATATGTTTTTAAGTCTCAATGAATAGAGCAAATGTGAAATTGGCTCTATCTTTAGTTGGCATCTTTGTATATTTTAAAACATAAAGATGATAACCTATACACTAGGTACTAGGCGACCTGTCAAAATAATTTTGAGGTTAGTGCTGGTGGTCAAACAATGGAAATTCAGCTATATTCATGTAGATAGAATAATCACGTGGTTGGGATTGCCTAATTCCGAATATGCGATGAATGTGAATTCAAATAATGATTCTTCATTTTATTAATAGCTTTCTCCTCATTTCCTGGCTTAAAAAATTGCAAGAGTAGGGTGACCAGAGCGCAACAATAGATAACACACATCCTGATTGAGTGTTATGATGAAGTCAGGCAGTAATAAGTCCATTTGAAGTACGGGGGAACTTGAAAAGTATCGCCCAAAAATGGATTATGATTCGAACATCAACACATTGTTCATTATCTCTTTTTCTTCTTGGATATTTTCTATCTAGAGCCCTGAGGATAGCAATCGTATTGAGAACTAATGGAGAGGTTTTTAAATTCGACTTCAGCTTGAAAAATTCTAGACAAATAATATAAAGGGTATACATTTCTCATCTCTAGATACATCTCATCAAACGATGATCAAATTTGGGTTCGTTTGAAAGATACAGGGTGTCGAACATCCATTAAAAACGTTATTGTTACGAAATATGGTCTTTATGAAAGTTCTGCTCTAATATAATAACATAACGTAAGGATTAAAGTATTCCCGAAATGCATTCACTCATTTTCTTCTTGTCGTCCCCCGTAGCTATCATTATAGCTGATTATGCGTCTGCAAGTTCTTGCCAATCATTAAATTACGCTCCATTCATTCCAGTACGCCACGATCAAACCGAACGGCGTGTACGTGAGTAGATTCTCCGAAAAAATTCGTAATAAAAATAGAAAATTTTCGCGTGTTTCCATGCGGGGTGTGATGTACGAGGGTGAACCGAAAGATTCGCGACTTCCGGTCGGACTGTAGAATGATTTGTGTGTGATTTCGGTGAGATGGGCTCAAACGGTCTGGCCTTGCGTGTGAATTGGTTGTCGCAATTCATCACCGCAACATTTTTGAATGAGTGGTTATAGTAGGCGTCTTGATCCTTCTCCTAATTGAATTGAATTTGTTGTCAAGGCGTGGTGAATGTTAGTATGTCACAATACACACATATCGTCAAATGTCTTGGCTCCCCTAGGTTTCCCGAGAAAAAAACAATCTATGTTCTGGAAATGAGATGAATATATTCTTATATTTCAACTAAAATATACAGTGTCCCAAATAAGAGTGACTGATTTTGAACATAAATGCCCAGCTTATTAATTGCTCCAAAGAGATGGGGTTTTCACTAGTTTATCAAAGAGATTTTGTTAGGCTTGGTTGGCATTTCATCTCACCAACACAGGGTGTTGGTCAAATTCATTGGGGAAAATATGTATTATTTTAAATGGAACACCCTATAATTTTTCATCTCATTCGAAAGAGCAATCATTATCCTTTCCAAAAATGTATAGTTTTCTATCTTTTGTTTCATCAACAACAAAGATATTCGAGGTTTCATGCAGTAGTACATTTTTAATTAGTAGTTTTTTATGGACGCATTTTTATAAATCGTCCGAAAAAAGGAGGTCACCCTATTGTGGTAAAAGCCAGTCTTGGTTGGGTTTTGCCCATTGCCGCCGGGTAGATATGTCTAGGTCCTTGCCGAGGGATTCTTAAGGGGAAGTATCACCTTTTGAATCGTGGTAAATCTCCATTCAAAAAGTGGTCTCTTTATATCACGAGTAACTACCCTAATTTACGACGTAGAGACTTGATTTTTTTTTTAATTGAAGTAGAAGAACGTCCCGAGGGCAAATAGTTTTCTTTTTTCCGATTTAATTAGTTTTTCAATTAAAAAAACCAGGGTAATCGTTAGATCTCTGCAATATTTGGGTTATTGAATATGTTTTTCGTTTTTCATGAGTACCAGCTATATTTTTGAACTAATCATCATGATAATTTTTGTAGTTTATAGAAGATCAAATTGCCGAGGGCAAATAGTTGCGATTTTTTCCAAAAAATGATCAATAACCGTCGAAAAAAATCATTAAGTGTAGTTTCCAAAACGCTGAAGTTCAACCTGTTTGAAAAACCAATTAAATCGAAAAAAAGAAAACTATTTGCCCTCGTTCTTCAACTTCAATTTAAAACAAAAATCAAGTCTCTACCTCGCGAATAAAGAGACCACTTTTTGAATGGAGATTTACCACGATTCAAAAGGTGATACTTCCCCTTAAGATACCAACTATAGACTTATAGGTCCCCAAAGAAGACTTTAACGTGCTGTTACAACTTTTGACGATGTGTGTATACTGAGTGGTATAGAAAAACGAAACCTGCAATAATAATGAATTTATTCCAAATAATTTCTACGAATATGTTTGTTTAATTCAGGTCAGTTTTTCAACCATATTAATAAACTGTTTTCTGTGACATCTTCGTCTCTTCTTACTTAAAAAAGTGAATAAGAAATTGTTTTGTAGCTACAATTGGCATTTGGTCATCATACTATAATTTTTGTGACGTTCATTGTTCCTAGCTTTTTCTTGTAAAGCATTCTGTACGAGGATTGTCCTTTGAATTTTTTGCTTTAGGGTAGCGAGAGCGCAGCGGGTTGCTCATGGTGAGTGCCCTAAGGTGCCATTTACATTCCCCTTCTACACTATTGGAACAAATTCAAATGTTTTTTTCTTCCTCTTACAACTTCGAGGATATATCAATGGCAAGTTTTTGAGAACTCACCCTGCACAGCTGAAGTCACTTTAGTCCCCCTTGACGACAGTCAGACGATTCATTGCCTTGGCCCCCTATTTCTCCCGATCTATCACCTATTGAAACGTCGGAGACATTGTGGAAAAAAGATTACTTACATTGAAGCAGCACAACTACTAACTGCTTATGAGTGTATATACTCCATTCACAATTATAAAATCACAACTCTGGTCTTGGAAATTTGACACATTCCACTCTGTATCGAAGTTATGACGTTTTTCAAAATATTTTTATGTTCCAAGTCAACACTATGTTGCCCTTTCTACATTTTTAGCGTATTTCTCAGAATGTGAATTTATTCGGAAAATTAATGAATTGGAAAAGATGTGATGGACGAAAATAATTAACGTTTATATGAATTGATAGAAAGGATTCCTTTTCTAGTTATTTGCTTGAAAAGAACAAGAGATCACTGTTGAAAAATATTATTTTTCGCCATGGAAGAAAATTGCATTGCTTTCACATAATTTTCATATGCATGCTTGTGAAGATTTAATGTTTATTATCCTCTTGAACTGAAAGTTCAAGAGTTGACGTAATCAATTGTTGATTCTAATCAAGAATTCATTAAAAAAAATCAACCCAAAGATATAAGATGAATTGATGGGTAATTACAAGAATCAAGAATAATGTCAATTTTATTTTGTTGATAACTTTCTTAAAATAAATGTTGGGATATAAAACTCGGCTGCGTTTTTTCAAACAACATCTAAAGAATGCATTTTTCACCATCTCGACCTTTGAAAGGCGTTTCTTATAGGAGAATTAGTTCTAAGTTCCACCTCATTAGTGAGGTACCTAACTTTTGCAAATCTGCTCAGATATCGCCGAATTTCTTGGAAAACCTGAAAAATATCATCCTAATCGACCTCTCCAGGCTCCATCCGATCCATCTACTGCGATATCTGTCCAAATAACACCTTTTTCAACGAAATTCCAGTGTATCCCTTTAACCCCGAAATGTAAACATTCGTCCTGGTCTTGAAAATCGTCCTCACGCTCCAAACTGGTGCTAAAAACAATAAACATACGTTAATCTTGGATATTCGACGAAAAACTCACCTGCAAATATCGATTAAATACCAAAAATCTGCGAACAATTTGTAAACCTAACAAAATGTGGAATATCTTTGAATCTTTGACACTTTTACTTTGATGTAAACAAAGAAACTGGCAACGTCGTTTTGTCATTAACGATATTTTCTGTGCTTTTCATCAGGAGAACCAACTCCTGAAAACGAAACCATGACCTCCTATGTGATTAAATAAAAGTGAATGGAGTATACAAAACATCGTTAAGATAGTGCTTTTACAAGATTAAAAAAAATGTTTTAACAAAATTTTTTTCTTCAAAACAAATGATTCAACCAAAAAATCGTCGTCATATTACCATAATAAGATATGAGAGGTTTTCATCTGTCAACCAAGCAGCTTCGAATTCGAACTGCTGTCGCTTTTATACATTTTTTATTTGTTCAGATTTCCATACGACCAAGGACTTCGATCAAGACGTCTCCTCCTCTCTGTTTGCCCAACGTCTAATAAGATATTACGTTACGGCCACGACCGAATAGCATAATGTAATCGATACACGTCGAATATGAAATAAGTATCCGATATCTTATCGTGAAACGAGAACTAAATCGTTTTCGATATATTTCTAGTTCCATGTGTAAGTTTGAGGAAGATAGTTTGCGGGGTCGTTAGAGCGTGTGTGTTGATCGTTGATTGTTTCGGGGAAATGCTCGTGTTTCTGGGAAATCGGTGCTCGTTGGAGTGTCTGAGATGATATCGCCCGACTATGTCGTCGTACGATCGGTTGCCCGACCGACTGAGGCTAGAACTGGAGGTATGAGGTCCCCCTACTTGATGATAATATAATAATTATAATAATTACAAATTGCGGACAAGACATAACACAACAAATGATAAAGTAATTAATGACCAGGCTTAAAATCCATAATAAAGTTACACACTTTTGCAAAAATTGACAATTTACAATGGCAGTGAATTTTTAAGAAGTCTTTTGAATTTCTTACCATTTTACAGTATTGTTTCCATGTACGTATTTTCCTTTAATTGGGTAATTTGAAGTTTTGGAAATAAAGGCTTATTATACTGACAAAAAAACTGCAACACCCTGATTGATTGATTGATAAGCTGAAGAACAAGAGACCGGGTTAGCGCTTGGCCTCCCTGTGACACTGCGACCAACTTGGGTCTATTGTATCACTCTTTCGTCAGTGGTTCCTCACGAGAATAGGTTTGTGTCCTTTATCAGGTTCAGTAGCCTGCTTATGAGGTTTTTCGGATTCATTCCCGTTTCCGGATTGATTTCTCCGAAGATTCTGTGGCGCCTTCTTCCCAGGGCGTCGCATTCAACAATTATGTGAGAGGCTGTTTCTTCCTCTTCACCGCAGAGTCTGCAATCCACGGGTATTCCTATGGTTTTCAGTCAGTGTCCCGTTAGTAGACCTACTATTATACGTGCCTTTGTTCTGTTTAGATTCAAAAAGTCAGCCGTCAAGGTTTGGCTTGTGTGTCCTACCATGGCTTTGCTGTGTGTTTGCCCGTCGCTCTGTTCCCAGTGTTGTCGGTGTCTTTGTTTTATCCACTCCTCAATCAGGGTCCTGCATCGGTTTTTGCTGATTCCAAGCACAGGTTCTGGCCCTGTGAATGGCGTTTCAGATGCTTGTCTTGCTAACTGGTCTGCTTTTTCGTTGCCCGCTATTCCCTTGTGACCTGGCACCCACATCAGAGTGACCTTGTTGTGTTTAGCCAGCTCCAAAAGGTCCTGGAGGCATTCCCAGACGAGTCTAGACTTTATCTGTGTCGAGTTGAGAGCTCTGGCTGTCAGAGAGAATGTGGATGTGTTTTCTTTGGTAGCCACTTTCCAGGTTAATTTGAACCTTTCTGAAGCGACCTATGTGAATCTTTTGCCATGGTCGCCCAGATCCCCCGATCTTTCGTCCATAGAGCATGTTTGGAACATCATCGGTAGAAGGCTTGGAAATTTACCTCAGAGCCCCCACGGACTTTGTCGGCTCTGAGACATGAAAGGCAGCTTGTGATAGTATTCATCAAGAAGAAATAGACCATCTTATTGCATCAATGCCAAGGCGTGTTGGGGAATGTATAGATAATCGCGGTGGACAAACACATTATTAACAAATTTATAAAAAAAATTGTTAACCCTTCGTTTTTTCCTCCGAATTTTAATCATATACTCCTTGCTATTCTACCTCTATACTCATTCGAAAAACCATTCAAAACACAGCTCGACTGGAACAGATGGGACTCGAGTATAGAATCACAATCATCTGCAGAAATAGTCTGGTACACAGACGGTTCTAAGACAGATGAAGGAACAGGAGCGGGAATACATTGAGTGAGGCCAAGAAGGGATTACATAATACCTCTCGACAAACACACCACGACATTTCAAGCTGAAACACATGCCATTAGGACATGCATACAGAAGAACCTGGAAAGTGGCTACCGAAGAAAACACATCCACATTCTCTCTGACAGCCAGAGCGCCATCAAAGCTCTCAACTCGACACAGATAAAGTCTAGACTCGTCTGGGAATGCCTCCAGGACCTTCTGGAGCTGGCTAAACACAACAAGGTCACTCTGATGTGGGTGCCAGGGAATAGCGGGCAACGAAAAAGCAGACCAGTTAGCAAGACAAGCATCTGAAACGCCATTCACAAGGCCAGAACCTGTGCTTGGAGCAAAAACCGATGCAGGACCCTGATTGAGGAGTGGATAAAACAAAGACACCGACAACACTGGGAACAGAGCGACGGGCAAATACACAGGAAAGCCATGGTAGGACACACAAGCCAAACCTTGACGGCTGACTTTTTGAATCTAAACAGAACAAAGGCACGTATAATAGTAGGTCCACTGACGGGACACTGCGGCCTTAGAAAACATCTGAACACCATAGGAATACTTGAAGAACCCGTGGATTGCAGACTCTGCGGTGAAGAGGAAGAAACAGCCTCTCACATAATTTTTGAATGCGACGCCTTGGGAAGAAGGCGCCACAGAATCTTCGGTGAAATCAATCCGGAAACGGGAATGAATCCGAAAAAACTCATAAATAGGCTACTGAACCTGATAAAGGACACAAACCTATTCTCGTGAGGAACCACTGACGAAAGAGTGATACAATAGACCCAAGTTGGTCGCAGTGTCACAGGGAGGACAAGCGCTAACCTGGTCTCTTGTTTGTCAGCTTATCAATCAATCAATCAATCTTGCTATACTATCTATGTTTTACCGAAAAAACATAAAATTATAACTACGGAAATTACAGTCACCGATCAAAGGCGGACGTTTGGGGTTGGAGGTTCAGTTCCTGTACTAGCGTTGCCAGAGGCATTTAACTATTCATCTGCAGAAGAAACTGCTGAAATCTGTATAAAATCTGTATGGTTCAAGTTATAAATAATTTAAGGGCCGATTTAATGTTAATCTCGTTGTCAAATTCGGTAAATGTCTTTTTCGGTTGACGTTGATAATTCTATTCTTATTCCCAATCTTCATTCTATCTTTCTTTCCAATGACACCAGTTTTTCTTGCAGGAATTCATCAACTCCATAAAGATCGACGACGATGCCCCACATTCCTACCCAAAACCTCAGAAGTTCCCAGTTTTGGAAGATCCGGTGGTGATAAGAAAGAAGGCTCTACCCAACGCTGTTAGGGCGAAAACTCTCAACTACGACCTGTCGGGATTTTCTCAGTGAGTTCATGTCCAGATTTAATCAAACGATACATGCCAGGAATCCACTTCAAATGCTGTATTTTTCAGGGGGAGGTTGTGTGAGATAAAAGGAGTGTCCAAGATTGTCATTGGCGATGAACTGTGCGCCAAAATTTACAGACAGGAGAAATTGATATTCGAAGATAATGGAATTCATATTGTTGGGAAGTCTGGTCAGAACAAAGTGAGTGCTCTTTGACTTTATTCGTTAAATACATTGTTGTTTTTATTGTTTCTTGGTAGAAACTCATATTTTACTTTTCGAAATGCAGCAAAATCTGTGGAAACTAATTCAAATTCAAATATTGTATAATTGGATGTTTCACAGACTGTTGAATTTCAATCCATTATAAACAAAGTTTGTGTTCTTTGATCAAGGAAATCAACCAAGTGTTCTGACCTCAATCTTATTGTTCCCATATCATACTTCCAAAAAACAGCACATACCCAAAGACTACTACATAACTCGGAGAGCTGGTGAATGCGGTAATCCAATAATAAGTTGTTTTTTAAATAACAAAAGAATCGTTAGCATTCCTAGGCACATAAATGAAGTAATTGGGTGTTAAGCAGGAAATATATGATATGTGTATCAGTTTACACTCGTAGCTTATTGGCATTGTTTCTGTTTAACGAATTTGAAGGCGTTATGCTTATTAGGGATATCGGTTTCCGAATCGAATCCAATTTAATTCGAATAATCATTCAGATCCAGCTTTATACATATGTTGTTATTGTTATAAGGTGCGCAACTAAGTTCCTGTTGTTTTTTTTTATGTAAATGCAACCTTATCTTTAGAAAAATGGTAACAAATCAATCATTTGAAGTATCTGGTGATTTTTAGGGTGATAGAATTTTCGATAACTGATTTGACAGAAGGTAGAAGCCATGTTGTTTTAACATTTCTGTTCAGTAAGCATTGACAAATTAAGATGGAAAGACTCACGCCGCAGCAACGTTTACAAATTGTTGAAATTTATTTTCAAAATCAGTCTTCTATTCGCCAAACTTATAGAGCACTTCGTGAAATTTATGGTTCACCGAATCGTCCATCAGAGCAGCTTATTCGTCGAACTATCGATAGATTTCGGAGAACATTTTCTATACTCGATGCAACAACAACAACAAGACAAAGAACTGTACTGACACAAGGAAATAAATCTGCCTGTAAGTGATAGTGTTAGTGAAGATTCAGATTTGTCTATTCGTCGACATTCACAAGTTGGACTCTGCATCCACCAAATTTTGCGTAAAGATCTTAGTCTACACCCATACAAGATCCAACTGGTTCAAAAACTGAAGCCACTTGACCATGATGAGCGTCGTTTCTTTGCTGATTGGGACCTAGAACAACTTGAAGTTGATCCACTTTTTTATCGAAAAATTGTGTTTAGTGATGGAGCTCATTTTTGGTTAAACGGCTGTGTTAACAAGCAAAATTGCCGTATATGGAGTGAAAACAATCCTCAAGAAGTTCTGCAGGTTCCATTGCATCCTGAAAAATACACTGTATGGTGTGCTCTACATGCTGGAGGCATCATCGGTCCATATTTCTTTAGAAACGATTCTGGAGCTAATTTCACAGTGAATGGTGCTTGTTGCAGATCGATTATCAATGATTATTTGTTTCAAAATTTGAATGGTATCGACCCAGAAGTGTTTCGGTTCCAACAAGATGGTGCTACACCTTATGCTGCTTAAGCCGAGCTTGATATGATTTCAGACTACATGCAACCCCTATACTCATTCGAAAAACCATTCAAAAGACAGCTCGACTGGAACAGATGGGAATCGAGTATAGAATCACAATCATCTGCAGAAATAGTCTGGTACACAGACGGTTCTAAGACAGGTGAAGGAACAGGAGCGGGAATACACGGAGTGAGGCCAAGAAGGGACCACATAATACCTCTCGGCAAACACGCCACGATATTTCAAGCTGAAGCACATGCCATTAGGACATGCATACAGAAGAACCTGGAAAGTGGCTACCGAAGAAAACACATCCACATTCTCTCTGACAGCCAGAGCGCCATCAAAGCTCTCAACTCGACACAGATAAAGTCTAGACTCGTCTGGGAATGCCTCCAGGACCTTCTGGAGCTGGCAAAACACAACAAGGTCACTCTGATGTGGGTGCCAGGTCACATGGGAATAGCGGGCAACAAAAAAGCAGACCAATTAGCAAGACAAGCATCTGAAACGCCATTCACAGGGCCATAACCTGTGCTTGGAATCAGCAAAAACCGATGCAGGACCCTGATTGAGGAGTGGATAAAACAAAGACACCGACAACACTGGGAACAGAGCGACGGGCAAACACACAGCAAAGCCATGGTAGGACACACAAGCCAAGCCTTGACGGCTGACTTTTTGGATCTAAACAGAACAAAGGCACGTATAATAGTAGGTCTACTGACGGGACACTGCGGCCTTAGAAAACATCTGAACACCATAGGAATACTTGGAGAACTCGTGGATTGCAGACTCTGCGGTGAAGAGGAAGAAACAGCCTCTCACTTCATCTTTGAATGCGACGCCCTAGGAAGAAGGCGTCACAGAATCTTCGGGGAAATCAATCCGGAAACGGGAATGAATCCGAAAAACCTCATAAACAGGCTACTGAACCTGATAAAGGACACAAACCTATTCTCGTGAGGAACCACTGACGAAAGAGTGATACAATAGACCCAAGTTGTGTCACAGGGAGGGCAAGCGCTAACCCGATCTCTTGTTCGTCAGCAAATCAATCAATCAATATGCTGCTTATGGCTTCAATCTTAATTAAAATGTGTTTTATATCAATTTAAAGTTTTATCACTCTGAAAAAACACCCGATATCCCCCATTGTTAGCTACAACTTTTACCCATCTTTCTGGTAGGGCTCAAATACCGTGAAGGTCAAAGTGTTCATTTTTAAGGCTATGCACGAATCAAATTCTTTCTTGTCAAAATCGACCAGCACTTTCTGCTAGAGCCATCTATTGACAAACAGCGGGAACTCAGTGGCGCACCCAATAAAGGGGATATCCGCGAGAGGCACGTTTTTATAAATGCCGTCTTCTCTTCTCCAAGGTGATCAAAGAGCAGGTAGAACTCAGACCGGGCGTCCAACAGCTCGACAAGAAGAACGTGGTGCTGCACGACGTCAACAACGTACCCATTCAACTCTACTTCGACACCTCCAAAGACGCCAAATGTTTCATGGACAGCGAACGGCTGAATTCACCCCTGGGCGAAAAGTCCTCCATAAAGACCAAGCTGCTCAGGTTGCTGGGCAAGCGGTCCAGCAGGGAGTTCTTGGTGGAGAAGGGTATCTACATGAACGAGTCGATATTCGGGAACACGATACAGAACATCTACCAAATGCACGACTGCGTGCCCGAGTTCCTCACCAGGTCCATACAGCTGATAGAGATGCCCTCCAACATTAGTCAGGTGAGTTGACTGTCGTTCCAAAAACTGGTCAACTAATTTAGCTTCGCCATTGAGTTTAAATATACATAGAGACACAGCCCAGTTCAACGATTTGAAGCTAAATTTTGTGTAGTTCCTTCACCGGTTCATAGATGGATAAGTGTGTTTCAGAGAAGCAAAATATTTTACTCCCGCATCTGGCGGTAAGTAGCTGAACTATAAGGCACTATTTCCGAAGCCGAATGCGATGACGATCAGGACCGGCATATGGAAATGTGGGATGTTCAGTATTTCATCACCTGATTTTTTGATGCAATAAAACGACAATTATTTTTGATCTTTCATGAATATAAAATACTGATGTATGAAAAAATAAATGCATGCAATTTTTTTCTCCATTCACATATATTTATAAATAGATTTTCTATGAATTTTTAAAAATATTTAATTTTTTATAAACAGCGGGATGCTTCTGTGTCGAGATTCCTTTGGTTTTTTTCTGTCCCCTGTACAGCTTCACTCTAATCAGTTGTCTCAACAAATGAATCCTGTGCTTTTCAAATTCTGGAGTTAACTTCTATAAATTATTTTTTTTTCTAATTTGCCTAAAATATACCTTTGAAGTCATATCTTTTCTGATTGTGTGACCATAATTTTCTTTATAACCAACAGCGCTTTCCTCATCAAATGTTTGAAATCGGTTGAGAGAATTCTCAAATGTATCCGATTTCGATTTGCAATATATATCCAATCATTACCAAGCTTATTCAAATCATCAATGAGGAGTGCTTTTTCGCACTTACCGCATTTGTTTATTTGGCGATATTCCTCATCAAATATCCCGAGAAACTTGCGATTGAGTTGGATTTTAGGGTATTTAGAGGTTCAGTTTACTCTTTATCCCTTATATACCCTCACTAGGCTCTTCGTTGCCCGAATCCGCAGAAGAAATGGTCGAATCTGTCCAATCAACCACATCAATGGGCCTACTTTCAGATTCTCCCATTGTACACAGGTCGAAATCATTGTCGTCTTGGCAGTTAGAATTATCGGAACATTTTTCAAGACAACCAGTCATGACCGACTGCAACCCAAATCTGAAGCATCGAGCTGATGGGTTTGGATCATAACCCCTACGCTGTCTTATTTTGGAGAATGAATTCTCGATTGGGTCCTGGTTGAGCCGACGTTTTATCAAATATGGAAATGTTTCCTTCGTCTCCTCCCTCAATTGAAGGATGCTACTGATGGTTTGTTGAAACAATAGGGAATATTTTTCCCAACTGTCCAAGACTTAATGAATTCAATTGATTCCGTCAGAGTTTGTATTGCTGATGGCTGATAATTTCCCTCAAATTTTCCATTCGAATTGAGGCAGTCGAAAAGATCATTCACTTTCAGAATGAACTGAGTAGTTGAATTGGCACTTCTCGACCTCAGCTCACCAGTTGCAATGACTGTTCTCATAGCCGAATATAAAGTTCTGATGAAAATCTGCGTGGCCAATTTAACCTTCATTTTCTGGAAGGCGTTTGGATTTATGTGGTTTTCAGTTATCTTCAAGAGAGTACGAGAAAGACATATTCTTTTCATCGATTAAGTACTTTTCTTTTATGTCCCACCAAGAAACATTTTCACCCCCATTTCCTACCTGAGAACACTCCTTTGGAGAAATTCATGGCTAATAGTTCATCATTATTGAATCACACCGTTTGTAACGAATTTTGACGAATCCGACCCTGCCTACGATTCATAGAACTAGAAGAAAATAAATCTCCTACAGATTTCTATAAATGAGTAGTGACAAAATGGATCGGACGAATATGGTTCCTTTAGTAGCTACTATGTGCCGCCACTTAAGTTGGCAAATTGGCAAGTAAACTGCCGAAAATTTGTGCATCAAATCAATGAACTGGGTTGTGTCTCTATGTATATTTAAACTCAATGGCTTCGCATTGGTTTTCCTCTAGCATTTTCAATCGAAATTTTAGAAAACACTTTATATAATGATACATTGCTCTCAAAATTGGTCGCATTCGAACCTAGGAGCATAAAATAACTGGAGAGAAGGCTCCCCTACGAAAATGAACTGCCAAAAACGTCCGAACTTGTCAGTTCGCCGCAAGGTCACGAGATGGCGGCAACGTCGTTTCTTCCTATAACATGGCTATCCTTAATAAAATTATCTTTAATGGTTATTCGTTGTTATTACTTATTAGGTCCCATTTATTACTATATCATAATATATATTCTTTTGAAAGAAAGCAATACATACTTTTTTTCGTAAATCCGACAATATAATGCATATAGCACGTGTAAAGAAATGGCTACAAGGATCAGATTGAATATAGGAAGAAAAATCTGTTTCCCGCTCCGAACCTAAGTGTCAGCAGAGGGAATGTAAACGGGGTACCATACAATTCTGCGTATAATACACGAGAACAGATAAAACCTCAGTCTTCCCGTATAATAATAATAATACTTACCTGAATGTTCGCTTTTTCCGATAAGGATATTGTTTTGACAAATTTATTACCGATCACAGACTTCCCATAAAATTGCGCATAAAAAGTTGATTAGAATAAAGCGATGATATGTCATCAATATTGTCTATTTTATGATTTATGGCCATTTTCAATTAAAAAGAAGCATAAATGTATCAATAACAATGACAGCCACATTATATTCTTTTCAATTGTAGCGCCATAGAACAAAATATCTGACATGTTACTGAATAAAGGATCTCAGCGTTATCTATCGGGCGTCACACGAAACTCTAACCTCCGCCGTTATTGGCAGTTCAAAATGATCTGTCGAGCGTATGAAGCCTTCCCTCCAGTTATTCTATGCTCCTAGTTCGAACTAATGAGCCGTATCGAATACCAAAAAGTAATTTCTCTTTTTATCTTGAAAGGTGGGCATCTACAGGACCTCTGGAAATCTAGCCACAATACAAAAGATCAGGTTCGAGGTGGACAAGGGCAACCTGAGTATTTTAAATCAGTATTACGAGGATGTGGACGTTCTCACTGGCGCGTTAAAGTTGTTTTTTCGCGAATTGAAGGAGCCCCTCATACCTATAAACGTCAGCGAGGAGTTGTTGTCTTCGACTGGTGAGTTGGAGGGTTTTATACTTGCGGCTTTGGGGTTATGTCAGTTTTTTAAAGCTCTTCTATTGTCCATTTATACGGAATCACGGAGGATTTAATTGACAGCTGTCAGATTTTTTCTTTTCTTCAGGCGCCTCATTTTTCGAATATTGCTTGCAGATAGATCACCTGGTGCTATCGACCTGATAGTCCGCAAACTACCAAAAGCCAACTATGAGACCCTCATATGCCTCTTGAGGCACTTATTGAACATAATCGAACATAAAGAAACAAATAAAATGGACGTGTACAACATGACGATATGTTGGGGACCATCGTTGATGTTCGTGCCCGATAACTGCATGGACATCATGGCACAGTCTTCGAATAATAGCAAGGTGTTGGATCTTCTTCTCAACTACTACAAGGATCATCCGAAAGATCTTTCTAGTAGCTTAGAACAGGTAGGTTTCATGAAATACTAGCTGGCCCGGAGAACTTTGTACCGCCTGAATTATACTTAAAAGTTGAATAAACTTACCATTGCTTTTTTTCAAGCAGGAAAAAAATTAGGCAAAATTAGTTCAAAATATACATTCATAGGAAAGAATTCTCTTTATTTAAGCGGTAACTTACTGTTGAACTTGAACACATATAACTTTTTGTTTTTAATTGTTGTACAGTTTTTTTTTGCAGTACCTCATGTGACTGTGAATAGCAGGAGTATAATCCATATTATAGGTACCTTTCCTCTTATATGAATCAAAATGTCAAGAATATGAACAAAAATTATTCCTTTAATGAACTATCGACTATTAACACAGCCCGTCGACCAGAATTAAAAAAATCGGTCATTTGTTAATAGCCCAACCTGAAGTGGCAAAAACAAAACTTATATTCTCAAAATCTAGTCAGTGGTCACACCATTATTTTAGACATCTTAGCTATGCTGCTAAGCTCAAAATAATGGGTAAACATCTCAGTTGGTGGAGCAGCGCGATTCTCATTATTCCATGGATATGAGCTGTCAATCTCTCTTCAATTTGTTCAATTTAGTTGACGATATCAAGCTCGTTAGAAGACTAATCGAGATGTTAAAATGTCGATAGTACGATCGACACGGCAAAATTATCAACACTGTGAATTATGTTGAACTCATATTCAAATTTATTGATGGTCATTCGACCAGATCAGATTAGGCAACCCATGAAACATTATTGTATATCATAAGTAAAAGCCCGATGAGCAAAGGTTTCAAAATTATTGACGCTTACAATACTGTCTCTGTGCGAACAGAAACACGAATATAATATGTCAATTACTAATTATGGGCAATTTTGGATTCAGTTATTTCCGCAAATAAATCTATTACCCAAACAGAAATTCGAAAGCATTTCAAAAATAAAGAAAAAAGATGAAGATGGCCAACTCACGTTTGAAACTGATCGTCAAAATCAGATACTTGATCTTTCGGTAAAAATTCACTGTTCCACCAACTTGAGATAAGTTCACCCGCTTTTTGATCTGGCAATAGACTTCCATGTTACCATGAGTTCTATGCGAATCACATATCGCCATCTTACAGCGGTAATATCAACCTACGACTACGTACAGTGACCTGTCTATTCACTGTACGACTACACATCAACGGTAGCGATACCTAGTGGCCTTATTCAGAAGAAGGAAAAGCATTTCCTGCATAAGTAAAACTTTCATCAATTTTCTCGAAGTTTTATTGTATTTTATAATAACCAGACCGAAGACGATTCCATAAATGAAGTTTCATAACAAACAGTCCATCCGATCTCTAGTTATAAATGGTGTAACCAACATCTTTCTTTTATATATATATAGAATAGATGTAGAAAATTAACCAAAAATATTTTAATCAAAGTTGATTTTGTGGATTATCGAGTGTTTCTTTGAATTTCAGATCGATATGAAAGGAAAGAGTGATGTGAAGCATTGGAAAGAGATGGAACCTCTAAAAGGACACAAAAAAAGTAAGTACCTAACCAACAATTCGATCCGAAAATTCTCCTAATTATTCGTTGCTGTAGGTTCTAGCTGTTCGAGCATAAACGATATGGTATACGATGTCATCACAAAACTGGTGGATTTAGTAGAGGCGAATGCCAAAACTGAAGGTCTTTACAAGAAGACAGGCTCTCAAGTGAAAATTGACAAGATTTCGAAGAAACTGTCCAAGGGCAAACTGAACGAGATTGAGAAGATCAAAGCTGACATCCACGACTTCGCTGGTGCTCTTAGGAAGTACATCAATGATCTTTCCGAACCTCTGATACCAAAGGAATTCTTTGAAGAATGCAACTGTGGTGAGTCTCCTTACTTGTATGGTGCTTGGGTGGTTTTTAGAGAACTGGAAGAGACATCAACTTGAAATTTTGGTTGCTGCTATAGAGCGATGTGTCTATCTTTCTGAAATTATGGATCTTTTTGGTCTTATTGTGCGTTTCGAGTAATTTTGTTTGGCAACTCCTTCCAAGAAGCGAGTCTAGGTAAGATGGGCCACCTCTACAGGTTGTCCCACCCGTATGTCCCTTGATCGAGAACTACTCTTCAAGCGTTATTGAAATTATTGAAGCTGCACCTCAGCAGTGGCGGCTTGTCCTATGAGGCAGGTGAGGCAGTGCCTCACCAATAAACGTCGAAAATTACACGTATAAATATCATATATTTATTCAATCAATTAAAATTGTTTTCATTATCTTCTTCCATACGCATCTATATCGAAATTTCCCTTGAGTATATAGCAATAAAATGCGTCTCTGGTTGGGTCTAAGTTTCCGTATCTCACGATTTCTGGGTATCCAACTCCCAGTAAACGGCAGAGGCAGGCCTCACAATGCCTTTCTTTACGCGTCATTTTACATCATAGGAAACGGACGGCAGGCGAGAAAACCGCACCCCTAAACGCCAAATATTACGTTGAGTCTGAGGCTAGCCTCTCCTCTAGTCTTGGTATTCTCTCGCGAAGGGCAAACTGTAATTATTCTGCACTATTCGGGAACTAGTTCTTTAATCTATGAACTCGGGTCAGTTTTCAAATTGGGTTCGATTTGTAAAAATAGTTTTATCTGTTTTTCGTGTAGATTTAGGTTTGTCTCAGTGTTCATATGATGTCTTTCAATCTTATTACTGAATTCAATTACCATCGGAGACCCGAAGGCGAAATGTATTTAACGGGACCGATGGGACGTCACAAATTCCCCAGTTAGATGTAAACGCTCGAAAGACTTGTGATTTTTTTGATTTTTCAGCTAATCAGCAAAGTTTTTGGCGTAATTCTTATGGGGATAAATCATATATAGTTCAAGAAGTAAAGCGATCTATCCCAGATTTGAGTGAATGTCTTGAGAATATTACGCAACTGACGAAGAAGAGAGTTCACTAGAATTAGTGATTTATAGGTATATGTACATATACAGAGTGTCCCATTAATGCAATGAAGTAGATAATCTCATTACTTACGTCAGTTACGGAATAATTTTACTGCAAAAATGGTTGCTCTTGCACTGATATATCAGCCTAAAATAATAGTACCGGCCACATGGTGTTCGTTTAAAGCGGTATTACTGGTATTAGAATTAGGTCGGTTTGTTCTAATGGTAACCACTTCATATTATTTCATCTCTTAGTGCCAAATTAGTATTTTTATTCATTGGCATCAACATTTTTCTCAATTTATCCGGCGTGGCTTGCATACAACGAAAAAGTTATGGGAAAGTGGAAGATTTTACTTCATTATCAGAGTGACATAAACTGCAATATTCTCAATGTTCTGGTTAATGGGGCTGATGATATGATGGAAAGCAACTTGCTTGTAGAGGATGTTCTTAACAAGGTCCAAAATTGAAGAATTTCAATAAGGATGCTCATTTTCTTCAACTGGCTTCAAATTCATTTTTATACACACCCTTTAAAATGTTTAGTTTTCGAGTAAGATAATTCTTCATCGCCAGAAGTAAATATTTTACAAAGCAAAATGTTTCTCGAAAAAGATGACCTTGAGTATGCTAGCGATAAAGAATTATTCTAATCATCAGTTTTGCAACATCCTTTTTCACGGCAACGCCACGGAAGGGAATCTTTTTTCTCCGGTGTGCCTCACCACCTTAAACTGTCACGAGCCGCCACTGCACCTCAGGCTTTACTAACAAATCCCAAAACTAGCCGGAAGGATTTAATCTTGCGAATGAACATGTAAAGGGTGTCCAAAAATCTGCATCAAATATCAACTTGATAAAAGTGCTCTAAAGTCAATATTTTCTTATGAGAACTAAATTATTATCTTTTCATTCCCTAGTTTAATCAAATAGTCATAGGGACCCCATTTTATAAAGCGTTCAGGGCCCCCGATAGGTTGAAGACGGTCGTGTCTACAGGGTGTTCCTAAATAAGTGTATCAACTGTAGATTTCTTATGAAAAAAATAATTTTTTTTTCTTTTCCATTTTTCCTAGGGATCTTTGTTTCAGAGATAAAGTGTGTCAAAAATTTATGTATTTTTCAGTTTTTTGCTAATATTTCAGGAACCGTTGAAATTACAGAATTGAGTTTCTGTACACACATTGTCACTAATAAAAGCTACTTTCTTGCACTTTACTCGGTTTTATTAGACAATGTGTGTATAGAAACTCAATTCTGTAATTCAAACGGTCCCTGAGATATTAGCAAAAAACTGAAAAAAACATCAATTTTTGACACCCCGTATCTCGGAAACGAAGACCCGGAGGAAATAATGAACGAGAAAAAAAATGTTATTATTTCATGAGAAATCTACAGTTGACCGTTGATACACTTATTTAGGAACATCCTGTGCAGACAAATTTGGAAGCCATTGAAATCGTGTGCTTGAAATCATACTACACTTCTTACATAATTAATGATTGGTCATCATGTCACAACCGGATATCTAGTAGGAAAGACTGGGATTCATGAAGGGATTTTCTGGTACAGAGGCCCTCTAAACTCGTGGAGGACAGGAGCAAGAGTCTTTGGTCTCACACATCTATCTGGGAAGAAGGTTAATGAAGATTCATTCTAACTGCCTAGATTCTTACCCATGTAATTCAGCTCTAGTGCACAAGAACTACCCTCTCAGTTGATATGAGTTCCCGCCTACTGTCACATTAGTTGAAAGTAATTAGCTGTTTCCAGAGACGCTGAGGTCCCTGGAATCACACTGCCAAGGATCTTTGCTGACTTGGGAGTACCGTAACACCCTAAAGCAACTGGCCAGAGGCAATAAAGTGACTCTACTATGGGTGCCAGGCAATGTGGTGTTGAAAGAAATGAAAAAGACGACGAGTTTGCGAAAAGTGCATCAAGGTTAACATCTCCAGAGGGTTATTATGTTGTCCAACTCCCATTGTTGGACCGCTGCCTTATATGTAGGATCTGCATGGTTGATTTGAGACTCCAAGATAATCACTGCCTGGAAAGGGATGGAAATGGAGATTGAAGTGTAGGAGGATAGTGAGCCACAAAAGATCTCATTGGTGACAGAGGCTATTCCGACCAATCACCCTTTCTAATGATACACTGCGGGAAAAAATTAACGCACATTCTGAAAATCTCAATTTTAATGAAAGTTAACTCTACATTGACTTTATTACTTATTTTTTTATGTTATCTCGGGAAGGTTTCGAACGAAACAAGACACATTAAATGGAAGAAAAATTCAGGATTTCACCGAATCTTATGTGAAAGAAGAGAAATGAACAATTTTCAAAATACTGAAATGCTGATAAGTGATTTAATACTTGGTATTTCCACCCCTTGCGTTAATTACAGCTCGGCAACGACGGTTCATACTCAAAATGAGTGATCTTAAAATGTTCTGATCTAATCCTTCCCAGATTTCTCCGAGTTGGATTCCTAAGTCATTAAGAGTAGCTGGATGATTTTCTGAACTTCTCAGCCTTCTATTGAGGTTGACCCAAACCTGCTCAATCCGATTGAGATCTGGACTTCTTGCTGGCCATTCCATTCGAGAGACTTCAACCTCTTCAAGGTACTCCTGAACGATGCGCGCACTATGGGGTCTGGCATTATCGTCCATAAAAATGAAATTTTCACCAATGTATGGGGCAAATGGCACTACATGCTCTTCAAGAATGTTCCTTATATACTTATCAGCATTCATAGCTCCATTATCAACGACCACTAGGTCTGTGCGAGCAGTCAAAGATATTCCACCCCATACCATTATTGATCCTCCCCCGAAACCAGTAGTATTCAGGAAATTGCACTGAGCATATCTTTCATGTGGACGTCTGTATACAAGGGAACGTCGATCACAATGGTAGAGGCAGAATCTAGACTCATCTGTGAAGAGAACTCTTTCCCAATCGGCCTCTTCCCAATGGATATGCTCTCTCGCAAAATCCAAACGCGCCCTTCGATGGGCTCGGGTGAGAGCTGGGCCTCTTGCTGCGACACGAGGCCATAAATCATATTCTCTGAGGCCATTTCTTAAGTAACGTTCTTGAATGGAAGTTGTTACCCGTGGTCTACCCTGTCCTGGTCTTCAGATATTCATACCTGTCTCCCTGAATCGCTGCAACATTCTGGACACACTTGTATGGGAAACTCCAAACCTTTCTGCAATTCTTCTGTATGTCCACCCTTCTTCTCGCAAAACTACCGCTTGGACACATTCCTCTTGGGTCAAATGGCGTGTTTCGCGTTGCATAGCGATCGAGTGTAGAAAATCAAACGAAAGAAAAACTATTGATCACTAGAATTGATCGAGAACAACTGATTTTAGAATGGAGCCAATACATTCATAATATCATCTTTTTCATTCCTGCTGGGAGAAAACATCTGTATTGAAGAAAAACGTTGAAAGTGGATAACATATGCATGCATAATTCTGATAAAAATAATTATCATTGAGAACACCTTCAGTTGTAGAATAAATTTGAGATTTCCATAATGTGCGTTAATTTTTTTGCGCAGTGTCTCTTCCCCAAGCATCACTTCAACTACTTTTCTGTTGTTTTCGCAAGGCCACATCCGCCATGTTAACACGTTCTGCCTCATTCCTTTGGTTACCTAGTACCAAAGCTGACTTTCAAGTGTCTCTCAGTCCCTGAACCAAACCTTCTGTTGAATGTTACGAACAATCAGCGAAATTCAGTTATAAATTTTGTCGCAGATAATTTCAGCCACAACCTCATGAAGCAAAAGCTGAGGAAAAACATTGACACTATAAAGAGGAAAGAAGTGTTGACGATACTTATCCGACATATGGTCCGGGTGTTGCACGAAGAAGAAAGCAATAAATCGACACTCCTCGACATATGTACCTATTGGAAAAACGTGCTGATCAAGACGAATCAGGACGACAAGTTCAAGACCAAACTGATGGAGCTACTGCTCGAGATCTACGGGGAATACAAGATGGCGACGCACGCCGAGGTGCCCACTTCCATGCCTGACGTCATCAAGGACATAGAAGCGATGGCGCGGTTCAGTAAATACGAAAACATCAATGTGACGCAGCATCTGAAATTCGTCAAAGATTCCTCTAAAGGCGAGGCTAAGATATTGGAGGAGAAGACTGAAAATGAGAGTAACGAAAGGAAATGAACTGAAAATGTGTAAATACTTCATTTCCGCTTAGATCAGAGGGATTCTTTGACATTCGATGGTTCTTTGAATTGTTTGATTTTCGAAATAAGATTTTGAAGACACGATGTTGAGGTTTTATTATTGGTTGTATTCGAATTTGTTCGGGTGATCTCTTAGAGTAAGATCCCAGAGCAATCAGACATAACTTATTTTCACACGGATGAATCCTGAAGTTTTCAGTAGCGTCTCGTGTGCCTTGAATACCTACGCGCTTTGTGGAACCTGCCGAGTGACACATGGGCAGGTAGCAGGTGAGAAAGTTAACTAAAAATAAGAATTATTTTACTTAAATTCACATGGCTGATTTTTATATATGTCATGAAGAATATTATTTTAAAGTAATATCTTAAGTGTCAGACACTTTTGATGGACCAGAGCTTTTGTCAGACACTTTTAAGCTACCCAAAAAATAAATGAACTTTACTTATTTTTACATGTCTGATTTTTTAATATGTTATTGAAGTAATTATTTAAAAGTTATATTCAATCAGTCAGACAAATTAGAGTGACCAAACATCCCCTAAGACAAAAATTATTCGGCCAGAAGTATGAGGGCGAGAGCACTATGCAAGCGCTTCAGAGTGAGTGAGATGTCCATAATAACTCGATTCCCCTTCTTAAACTCACCATCTGTTTCAATCTACTGTGTATGTGCTGTTTGCGTGTAATATTATATAACTTATTATATGAATATACAGTATGGTGCAAATGAAAGGAATAAATTCGTTATTTTGTAAACCGCCGAATTTAAGAAAAAATCCCGAAACACGTCGATTTTTATTTTAAAACAGGCTATTCTTAAGGATACCTTTTAATTTTTGACGTCATCTATGTGAGCGTGATGACGTCATCGCTCAAATTTTTAAATGGAAATGTGGGTGTTGTGATACATTATTTGAAAGGTATTTTAAATACCTATCCTATCAATAATTTGCAGTAATTGATTTCTGTATTTGTTTAAGAAATTAGTAAAATGCTATTATTACAATGAATATTTGATATGTATTACTCATTAAATACAACGAAACCTAAATTGAGTGCTTAAATTGTTTACCTTCAGCTAAAATACAATGACGGCCTTCACAAAATTTATGTTTGTGTGTCAATAAATACATCATACCAATACTTAATACATTTTATTAAGAAACCTGTTGAAATTTCATCAATAATATTTGTGACAATAAGCAAATCAATAACGGTACATATTGGTATGGCTGAATAGGTATTTGAAAGACCTTTCAAATAATGTATCACAACACCTACATTTCCATTTAAAAATTTTAGCGATGACGTCATCACGCTATAGATGACGTCAAAAATAAAAAGGTATCCTTACGAGTAGCACGTTCTAAAATAAAAATCGACGTGTTTCGGGATTTTTCCTTAAAGTCGGCGGTTTACAAAATAACGAATTTATTCCTTTTATTTGCACCATACTGTATATTTATATAATAAGTTATATAATATTACACGCAAACAGCACATACACAGTAGATTGAAACAGATGGTGAGTTTAAGAAGGGGAACCGAGTTATTATGGACGTCTCACTCACTCTGAAGCGCATGCATAGTGCTCTCGTCCTCATACTTCTGGCCGAATAATTTTTGTCTTAAGGGATGTTTGGTCACTCTGATTTGTCTGACTGATTGAATATAACTTTTAAATAATTACTTCAATAAAATATTAAAAAATCAGACATGTAAAAATAAGTAAAGTTCATTTATTTTTTGGGTAGCTTAAAAGCGTCTGACAAAAGCTCTGGTCCATCAAAAGTGTCTGACACTTATGATATTACTTTAAAATAATATTCTACATGACATATATAAAAATCAGCCATGTGAATTTAAGTTAAATAATTCTTATTTTTAGTTACCTTTCTCACCTGGTACCTGCCCAGGTGTCACTCGGCAAATTCCACAAAGCGCGTAGGTATTCAAGGCACACGAGACGCTACTGAAAACTTCAGGTTTCATCCGTGTGAAAATAAGTTATGTCTGATTGCTCTGGGATCTTGGACTATCTGTTTTATGCAAGATATGAAATTGTATCTTCCAACTAGAATCTGCTTGCTTCCATTTTTGTTGAAACCTTTGGAAGTAAGGAAATTTCATACAGAGTGGCTATGTTTTTTACAACGGTTCAAGTATCAGTTCGATGAAATTTCAACGATTGATCATTAAATTTCATATGCTGAGGCTTCCTGTGTTTCGTAGTGTCTGTATCGAAATTTATTGTTTTAAAAAAAATCACCTGTGCTCCTTGCTCAAGATTGAAAATTATCAAGAAGATCAAAGAAGTTTTTAGACCGAAATTCACCTAAACCATATCAACTGGAACTGGCCTAACTTGATGTATCAAAAACTATACATGTTACGTTTGTTGAGATGTAAGGTTACGTCACAGGATCAATAAAAAATCGAGAACGATGCAATTTTAATTCTTCAAGGAAACTGTCGATATGGATGGTGGTTTATAATTCTGAACAAATAATTCAAGATCTCAAAATTTGGTGAAAGTGATGCAACTAAGTTGACTGTATTTTTAAACTGTTGAATATGTGTATAGTTATTTATTAATGGATATTTTTAATATTTCACTTGGTTGAAAGTGAGTTGAATTTAGAATTCATAATTTATTGGATAGTTGAAAATTTGATCGTCTATTTCATTGTTGAAGTTCTTCCTGTTTTTTTTTTATCGAAGATTGCAATAAAAATGTTTGTTCTTCAATGAGAAATGAGAATTTTAAGTTTGATTCTAAAGGATATCGTGAGAACCCTCTTTGAGAAATGTATGGAATTTTAGCAATGTATTTTTTATATCCCAAAATTTATAATAATCGAAGTTAGTTTCGTAAATATCTTAAAGCTTGCCAAAAATTGAAAAGGAAATATTTTATTAAGGACTGTTAGTTTTAGATTGTAATCGATCCATTCCTCCGTTTAAATGGTAGGGTTTACGAATAGTCACATCTAGAGAGGAGGATAATTCAGAAAATTCCTGATTATTCTGCTTTCTCGTCATGTGAAAACTAATTTTAGTGATAAAAATATATGTGATATTGCAGAAAGATTCAAATATTCGCAAATATTGTGGAAGTGTTGTTTTGCATCGACGAATACGCGATCTCTGTTATAACAATTGCCGGAAAATTTCAACCGAGAACAATAGATAAATTACACACACCTTGGAACATAATACTCAGAATTCGCCCACCTAACAACTTTTAAAACATGATGCCTTGTGTGATCCAGCCAAATGTCGAAAAAGTAGTGTCAGATTTTAAATTGATTTGATTCAATATTGGGCTTTATGTGTAATTATATAGAACTCAAAAGGTACATTATATCCTAAACTCCTGAATGATATGTACATAGGTATATTTCTGATATACAGATTCGATAAATAGCTTAGTAGTGCCTTTAGAACTCCTGCTATACATTTTTACCTTGCCGAAAAATCATTCCAACTTTGAATGTTTATATTATACATATTGAACGTATTTATATTATTCGAACCTGTATTTTTATTTGAATAAATCTTATATTTACATTTCCCAAAAACATTTTCCTTTCACTGTCACACCAAAATAGAATTAACTTTAACGGATGTTACTCAGTGGAATTATTTATTTGAAACTACACATTACGAGGATGTATTTATATCTAGTTCCTAGACCAGTTCCATGCATAAACAAAATATTGCGATACCATATCAACGGACAATAACTTATTAGAAGTGTCAGTGTAGAGTTCGACGTTAAAAAAGTAAACCAGAGTTACGCAATAAATTAAAAAAAAATATGTGCACCGAAATTGTGGAAATCGAAAAATTGGAGTATCGCGCCACCATCAAGTACCTTTATTCAAAATGGTTAAGAGGTAAGCAGATTTACGAAGATGAGCTTAATACCCTTGGTGATCAATGTCCTTCGTATGCGACCGTGAAAAATTGGACTGCAAGCTCAAAAGAGGTAAATTTTCCATTGGAGATGATGAACGATCGGGAAGGCCAGTTTCTGCGTCAGTCCCCGAAAATATCGATGCAGTTCATGACATGATTTTATCAGACCGTCGAATTGGCTAAAACGGATATTTGAAGCACTGAAGATTTCATACGAACGCGTTCATCATATAGTTCACGTCAATTTGGACATGAGATAAATTTCTGCGAAATGGATCCCCAAATGTATGAATGTTGACCAAAACCGTGCAAGGGTAGAAGCATCGCGTTCGATCTGTGCTCGATTTGAAAACGATGTAGACTTCTTAAACCGAATTGTTACTTTGGATGAGACTTGGGTACATTTCTACGATCCAGAAACAAAGCAACAATCGATGGAATGGCGACACTCTGGTTCTCCAAGACCCAAGAAGTTTCGTGTCCAAAAATCTGCTGGAAAAGTTCTTGCTTCAGTTTTTTGGGATTGCCATGGAGTAATTATGATTGGTTTTTTGGATAAGGGCTGAACAATAACTGGAGATTACTATTCGCCATTACTGACTACTCTACGGGAAAACATTGAAGACGCGGAAAGCTATCCAAAGGTATTTTGTTTTTACAGGACAACGCCCCAGTACACAAATCTCATGTTGCCATGCAAAAAATTCGTGATTTAGGGTTAGAATTACTATAGTCCGTTCAAATATAAGAAGGAGCTTTGTAAACAAACAAAATCTTCAGGTTTGCGCACAATAAAGCTGCTATTGGTCAAACGGTGATGACCACGATCCCTTTTATTGCCCTAAGAGATTGCCAGGATCGTACTCGAAACGGACTGTAACGTATGGTCCGAAAGTTTTGGGAAAAATTTCAAATGCATATAACTCTGACTCGAATAATCTTATATTTTTATCGAATTATTCAACAATTTAACTCAACTATCCATATTATAAATCAAAATTCAAGTAACAGACAAGGGACCATTATTTTCGATTTGCCTAATTATTCCCCTGACACGTTGCTTCTCAATCAGACCAAGTGAAATTTTTCCCAAAACTTTCGGACCATACGTTAGATGGTACTGGATAGAAATGATTCAATAATTTGAGTCAGTAATTCTCACATTAGAACTTTTTTCCTCAGAAACTTTAGTGCAACTGTCATAAACTTTTTATATCCGACGTACCCTATTTTTTTATTTTTTTCTTTTTATATTATTATCTACTGAATAATTTCTTTTCCGGATGCTCGAGATTGCGGCAAGATAATTCCAGGAAACACCAGAGTTTTAGAGATTTGGGTCGGAATCTTGCAAGATTTCGACAAAGTAATTCCGGGAAAAACCAGATTTTGGTCCTTTCCCTTAATGGGTTGAAGCCATCTTGATTTGCATAATTATCGAAGTTTTCAATTGACGAGACTAGTTAAAATACCTAGAGCTACTGTGAAGGTCTAGATGTTCAAAGTGTTTATAGATTTTGTTGTGAAAAGTGTATTGTGTTGGAAAATCTTTTGAAAAAGTGTATATAGTGTTTATAGAACAATGTCGAATTCGGAAACGGAAACTGCATCTGAGGGTGATATGTGGGGATCACCACGAAAAAAGTCTAAAAGGTAGCCTTCTCTGCTGAAGAGAAAGAGATAATTTTGAACATTTCTCGAAAAGAATTGGCAGAACATCCTGATTTATCGAAAGGAGACTTAGTAGGAATTGTTTCAAAATCCTCAGGGGTGAGTGATTCAGCTCTATTCAGAATTCTCAGAGAATATAAAGAGAATAAAACATTGACGCCACCTCAGAGGAGAGCCCAGTCGTTAAAAATTATCGATTGAGTTGACGATTTCGATATGAACCTTCAGAAGAATTGTCCACGGTTTTTTTCCGGAATGAAATCTCAACAATTTCTAAACTACTTGAAATCGTGAATGATGACGACAGTTTGCCAAAATTCAAAAGAACAACGTCTTTCTCTAAATTATTGAAAAAAATGGAATTCAAGTTCAAAAAACGTGGTCGTGATAGTCTACTGATAAATAGGGATGAAATAATTATGTGGAGAAGAGATTATTTGAAGAAAATCCTCTTATTAAGGGAACAAGGCAGAAAAATTTTTTAGCTGGATGAGACATGGATAAATAAACTGATTGTGTGAAATCTCCTCGATTCGACTCTGGACGGAAAGTACCTTCACGAAGGCCCTCCTACAGCTGCGCGAAACATGTTGTTATTGCTCCTTCTTACATTTGAACAGAGTATAGAACACCCCCCTTATTCACCAGATTTGGCTCCGTGCGACTATCATCTCTTTCCTCAACTGAAAAAAAGTTTGAAAGGTCGTAAATTTTCTTCCAACGAGGATGTAATAAAAGCTGTGGAGGACTGGTTTGCAGAGCAAGAAGAAACATTTTTTTTGGAAGGTCTAGAGACGTTGGAGGTTCTCAGTAATAAATGTATTCAATTAAATGGAGAATATAAGTTGAGTAATAAAATATTTTGACATTGAAATTTTGTTTGGTTTTAAAGTAGGCTTAGAATTTTTCAAAATATCCTCGTATATGTGTGTGTGTGTCAGATTTTTCTTTGTTATGCAGGGAATGATCTCACGATTGGCTATGTTTAGCCCGCAACGGACGACGAGCGATAATATAATATATATTATAGCTTTGCATTGACATATCGACATGTGTCATTTTAGTATGGAAAAATATCGTAATATATCGCTTGGATGAAAATATATATATATATATATATATATATATATATTTCTATACTAAAATGACATATGTCAATGCAAAGCTATAATACAGGGTGTCCGGTAAACCTTGTACAATATTGAAACTGGTGATAGACCAGGTCATGACTGTTCAGAATATCAGAATTTCACCTCAGTAAAAATATCACCATTTTCGAGATAATGGGCATTTTCTAAATACCTAGAAAATCACTTATAATCGAAATACCACTCCTTCCAAAAATAATTATACCAACTTTCATACCATTTTAGAGTCTGGACAAAATGGGCATTCTTTTGTTATGAATGTTCACCTCCACGTGGTCCAGACAATAATTTCAAACTTTTGTTAATAGTAATTGGTGGGATTCCAATCTCGCATTTTACCTCTATTTCTTGAAAAATGTATCAAGTTCTGAAAAACTGTTTTGTACGTCTGAAAGCATCACTCATCATTAATCTTCAGCAACAAAGATATTTGAATTAGCACTCAAAAAACGGAGGTGAGGTAGTGATTTTCTAGATATTTAGAAAATGCCCATTATCTCGAAAATGGTGATATTTTTACTTAGGTGAAATTCTGATATTCTGAACAGTCATGACCTGATCTATCACCAGTTTCAATATTGTACAAGGTTTACCGGACACCCTGTATATATTATATTATCGCTCGCCGTCCGTTGCGGGCTTTTCTGTTTGTTGAAAAGTTTTTGCCTGTAGTTTTTGAGTAGGTTTGAATGAAAACAATTTTATTTTCGGATTAATTTATTTCTCTATTTAAATACACATATAAAATATTAGCATTCAGATTATTCAAAAATATAAAATTTTTTGCTGTCAGAAAAATCACATCATTTCATCCTTAAACGTAAGAGGTAGAGAAATGTTCCTCACATCAACTATTTCCGCATATAACGTCAACAGAATCTATGATTTTCCTGTACAAGTAGTGTACAGGGTGGCCAGATTTCGATGGTTTCGTACTACAACTCCTAAATTATAGAAGATAGAGAAAAATAATATACATGTCATGTTCTCTTTTTTCGAGAAACAGAAATTGCTGAAAACCCCAAGTTGCTACGGCGTCTAGTTTCCGAGCTACAGGGCGATTTTGTTATTTGGTCCATTATTTTAATTGGCTATGACTTCCGGATTATAGGATCTACGTTCCCGAAATGAACACATCTTTAGGGCACTTTTTTTACTGCTTTTCATCAGTGCTATTGGATTTTTTGTATCTGCTCAAATTTCGGAGCTATAACAAAAAAAAAATTTTTCCAAATGAAAACCATGGGGGGAAATGATTTTTTCAAATTCATCTTTCTTCATCGATTTCAAAAATATATATATCATGATATACTTCCGAGTTCACTATATATCGAAAATTTCGAAAAAACACTTTTCGTTCAACAAAATCTAAGCAGGCTTTGATTCTCTTTCTTCAAAACTGAGGCGGTCATAGAATTCCATGTTTATTTATTTTCACTTGTCAAATTCAATTCAGTTTTAATCATTAAGCGCGTTCGGCAATGACATCTGACTGGTCGGATTGATCTGAACCGTTCGTTTATTACATCCAGATTGAGGGGAGTACGCATCTGGACCGTTCGGCAAGAAAATCTGATCAATCGGATGTAGATCTTTTTGCTCGGTGTATTTCAACGGAGGAAACGGATTTTTCCACAGAACAGAAACAGAAATTACTTTTCGGCCTTTGTGAATGGATTTTTTATCCCGCTTCGAATATTCTTGAACAGTCTGTTGAATTTTCGTGTCTTATATTGTTCTTTAGCCTTGTGAATATACTTTTCTGCCACTGAGTTCTTTCCGAGGTTCTTTCAAGATATCTATCAAAATATATTTGAGGTGCATTATCAGCGTCATAATTTGCTTGTATAAAACATTCTAGCATATTAAATTTTTAATAATTCTCGTAAGGCATGATGTGATGTAAATAAGAATTTTAGAAGCGCCAAACGATACAAAACTGAATTGAATTTGACAAGTGAAAATAAATAAGACATGCAATTCTATGACCGCCTTTTCTATGACCGCTTTTTCGAAGGCAGTGAATCAAAGCCTGCTAGCATTTTTTTGAACGAAAAGTGTCGAAATTTTCGATATATAGTGAAGTCGGAAATATATCATGATATATACTCTCTGTATAAAAAGTACCCGGAAAATGTTATTTAAATGAACCGCCAAAAAGGAATCGGTAATTTTTTTTTTCTTAAAGTTGGTAGGACCTTCCTTTATTACCAAGCCAAATTTGAGCGCGATCTGTCAACTAGTGTGTTTACAACAGCTGTCAGTATCAGTCGACCTCAAAAGTGCTCTGCGAATTTTACAATGGAAAAAATAGTTGATCAAAGAGTTTGCCTCAAATTTTGTCTTGCAAACGAATTTTCTTGTGCCGATTCATTGAAAATGTTAAAAAAAGCCTTTGGTGATAATTGTATATCAAAAACACAAGCATACGATTGGTACAAATCATTCAAAGACGGTCCGAAAAAAACACGTCAAAGTCGATCGAAAATTAAAGTTTTGCTCACTGTTTTCTTCGATTATCGTGGTGTTGTGCACTCAGAATTTCTTCCTGAAGGACAGACAGTGAATAAGGAGTATTACTTGGGTGTATTGAGGCGTTTGCGTGAGAATGTTCGTCGTAAACGGCCAGATTTATGGAAAGACAATTCGTGGATTTTGCATGATGATAACGCGCCGTCGCACCGAGCCATAATTATTAAGGAATACAAGACCAAAAACTCAATAAATACCATCGAACAACCGCCGTATTCACCTGACTTAGCTCCGTGCGACTTTTTTCTATTCCCAAGACTCAAATTGCCCCTACGTGGAACGCGTTTTGAGTCCATTGAAGCCATCAAAACAAATTCGCAACGAGAACTGAAGGCCATACCTTTGGCGGCGTATGAGCGGTGCATGGAAAAGTGGGTTCGCCGATATCATAGTTGTATTGTAAGCAATGGGGACTATTTTGAAGGAGACAAAATAAATATTGATGATTAAATTTAAATTTATGTGTTTTTTTTTACAATTCCGGGTACTTTTTATACAGAAGGTATTTTTGAAATCGTTGAAGAAAGATGAATTTGGAAATATCATTTCCCACTATGGTTTCCATTTGAAAAAAAAATTTTGTTATAGCTCCGAAATTTGAGCAGATACAAAAAATCCAATAGCACCAATGAAAAGCAGTAAAGAAAGTGCCCTAAAGATGTGTTCATTTCGAGAACGTAGATTCTATAATACGGAAGTTATAGTCAATTATAAAAAATGGACCAAATACCAAAATCACACTGTAGCTCGGAAACTAGACGCCGCACAGTGGGGCAGAATGCCTTGAAACCTGGCATTAAATCAAAAATTAAAAATGCATATTTTCTACTTTTCTAGTGATGGGACGAGTCGTAAAATTTTCAACTCGATCACTCGAGTTGACTCGGTGGCCAACTCGAGTTGAAACTCGAGTCGACCGCACCTGTCCAATAGACCTTTCCAGAATTACCTGTGAAGGTGAAAGTTGCGCGCGTCACTTGTGGGCTAAGAATGAATATCATTGGTCGTCAAAATTTCCCCTCTTAAATCGTTGACATTTGACAATTGATATTATTATTTTACGCAGCCGACTTTTTGGATGTGGATGTTATTTGTTGTATTGTTTATCGAAAATCTAAATTTTAGTATGCCTCAACAATTTTTTGTTACTAATTGACGGTCAAGGTACGATAAAACCAGTAGGATCTCATTTCATTGCTTCCCTCTCTCTTTCTTTTCTCTCTCGCACTAAGGTTTGCGCATCTTTTAATGCTGCCCACAAGTTGAGCATGAAATATACCTGTTTCTCTCTCATTCTGGTTTAGTTAACATCTTTCATCTTTGTTCTACGTATTCTGGAAAGGTCTATTCGGTGTGCTCATCGCGCCCGTCGAGTCGATGAGTTGGCTGGCTGCTGCCGGCGCGCCGACCGAGTTGAACTCGGTCTCGATTCGAGTTAGGCAATCCAAACCACGTGGCGCCCTGCCTCCAGATAACCTATAAATTTTCTGAGAGGTCGCTGGCTTGCAGTAAATATGAGGAATTTTATTATCTTATATGCATTTCATGAGTGAACGAGTGAGTTTTTATGATTTCTAATATCAAAAAGTATCCTGAAGTATCACTGACGAAGAAAATTTCACTCAATCATATGATTAAAACTTTTAGTATTGGGAGCCCGAAGAGATTGAAGAGAAAGTATTGGAGAAGGAATATTAATCAGAGCTCTGTCCCTGTAACTTCTTTATCCTTTTATATGATATAAATTTAAATATTCATCAGTTTTACATTTTACATGAACTGAATACTGCTTATTTCAGTGTCTACGAAGACACATTCACTTTAGTTTCATATCTTCGATATTGTCAAGTCTTGATGACTGCTGACCCAATTTCCTTTTGTTTCCTGATAAATCACTTAATATGTGTATAATACACCAAGTTACACACACTGGGTGTTCCAAAATATTCAAGAAAATCCTCATAATTTGAACGACTTGCACATCCAACTTTGGCACACATTTATGGCATTTTTTATTGAAAATGCAAATGTTATTAACCCTCCCATGAAAAACAGCTATATCCGCCCTTGGCTAGCGTCCCACTACAGGATTTGAGAAGAAGACTTGGAGTCGTCAGAATATTCCAGTGTTTCCGATTTATCCGAATAATGAATCGAAATCATCATCCAAAAGGTCTTTAATTGTGTTATGATGTGTGATTACATTAATTCCGATGTTAATAAATATTCGTAGGATCCAAAATGCCTTTTATCTTTACCAATTAACATATAAAAATAATAATATATTGTATTTTCAAACTAAACAAACACCTACATATTTAATGCCAGGTTTCAAGGTATTCTGCCCCACTGTGCGCCGTAGCAACTTGGGGTTTTCAGCAATTTCTGTTTCTCGAAAAAAGAGAACATGACATGTATCTTACTTTTTCTCTATCTTTTATAGTTTAGGAGTTGTAGTACTAAACCATCGAAATCTGGCCACCCTGTACAAAGGATTTCTCAAATATTTCATAACATCACTTTGAAAGTAACAACTCAAAGATCAGTCCTACATCATACAATGTGTCCTTACTTTGGTAATGAATTACAGTAATCAGGATAGATGAAAATAAGATTTGCTCTTAACTTAAAACATCCTAAAAAAGTTAGTTGTGCTTTGAGTGAACAGAAGCCATATGAGATTTGAGACATATCTTACGATTTGTACCAAAATCACATTGATCACACTTATAGCGCTTCAATTTCAGATGAACAGATTCTATATGATTCTTAAGTTTATCTTTTCGATCTGTAGCATGATCACATTGATCACACTTGTATGGTTTCACTTTTAAATGAACAGAATTGATATGATTTTTCAGGTTCCCCTTTTGACTTGCAGCGTAACCACAGATCCCACATTTGTATGGCATCAATTTTAAATGAACAGCATTGATATGTTTTTTCAGGTTCATTTTCCAATTTGCAGCATAATCGCAGTGATAACACTTATATCGCTTCAATTTTGGATGATTAGATTCTGTATGAATCTTAAGTTCATTTTTGTGATATGTAGAATGATCACATTGATCACACTTGTATGGTTTCAATTTCAAATGAACAGAATTGATATGATTTTGGAGATGATCTTTGTATGCTGCAGAATAATCACAAAGGTGACACTGCAACGGCTTCGACTTCAGCTTCAAATGAACAGAATTGATATGATTTTTCAGGCTCCCCTTTCGACTTGCAGCGTAACCACAGATCCCACATTTGTATGGCATCAATTTTAAATGAACAGCATTGATATGTTTTTTCAGGTTCATTTTCCAATTTGCAGCATAATCGCAGTGATAACACTTATATCGCTTCAATTTTAGATGATTAGATTCTGTATGAATCTTAAGTTCATTTTTGTGATATGTAGCATAATCACATTGATCACACTTGTATGGTTTCAATTTCAAATGAACAGAATTGATATGATTTTTGATTTGTATTTTCCAGCTGGCAGCATAATCACAGTGATCACATTTGTATCGCATCAATTTCAAATGAACAGATTCTGTATGAGCCTTAAGATTACCTTTTTGACTTGCAGCATAATCGCAGTGATCACATTTGTATTGCATCAATTTTAAATGAACAGAATTGATATGATTTTGGATATGTATTTTCCGGCTTGCAGCATAATCACAGTGCTGACAAAGGTATCGCTTTAATTTCAAATGGACAGCATCTATATGACTTTTGAGATGTGCTTTACTACTTACAGCAATATCACAAAGATGACACTGGAATGGCTTAAGATGGAAATGAACTGAATTGATATGATTTTTGAGGTGCCCCTTTCGACTTGCAGCAAAATCACATTGATCACATTTGTATCGCATCAATTTTAGATGAACAGATTCTATATGAATCCTAAGTACGTTTTTTTGATTTGTAGCATGATCACATTGATCACACTTGTATGGTTTCACTTTTAAATGAACAGAATTGATATGATTTTTGATGTCCCCTTTACGACTTGCAGAATAATCACAAAGGTGACACTGCAACGGCTTCAGCTTCAAATGAACAGAATTGATATGATTTTTCAGGTTCCCCTTTTGACTTGCAGTGTAACCACAGTCATCACATTTGTATTGCATTAATTTCAAATGAACTGAATTGATATGAATTTTGAGGTTATCCTTCCGATTTGTGACATAATCACAGTCATCACATTTGTATAGCTTCAAATGAACAGATTTTGTATGATCCTTAAGATTACCTTTGTGACTTGTAGCAAAATCACATTGGTCACATTCATATTGCATTAATTTTGAATGAACAGAATCTATATGAATCTTAAGTTTACTTTTATGACACGTAGCGAAATCACATTGAGTACACTGTAATTTCTTTAATTTTAAATTAGCAGAATTTGGACGAACCTTCGGATCACATTTAATATTTGCAGCACAATCATAATGATCATATTGGTGAGATTTCGAAATCAAAGGAATATCCACATCTTCTGTTTCGATCTCCATGATGTTGATCTCACTGAAAGATACAATAACTATTCAGGAGTGTGTTCCAGTTAATAAATAACAGTTATAAAATTTTATCTATCTTTAGTACTGTTTTCGACCATAAGGAGTTCGATTCCTGAAAGTAGGGATTAAGGAAGGTAATTTTTCAGTGGAATTCAAATCAAATCATTATGAATTCTTGAATTCTACCATCAAATAACCATTCCTACTTTCAGGAATCGAAGCCAATGGGGTACACATAATGTTTATGAACATTTGGACAACAGACTCACAAAATGTCTCATCATCTTTATATAAAGATTACGTTAATTTTAGCATCAACATTAACACGTTCGCTGCGGCACGATATTTTCGAGACTTTCCGTTTGTGCGATAACAGCTATCTTTTGAAGGTTAGTATTAACTGAAAAAAAGGTGACTGCAATGAAACTAGCGCCATCTATGTGTTAGGCCCGGGACTTCTCAGCCCATGTGATACTTACGAATAATCATCGACATCAGATTTGATGGTAGAAACAAAATTCCCTTCAAAATCTTGTCGGGTAATTATTTCATTGCCAACAACAAACCCCTCAGATATATCTAGATCTTCTATTTCACTCTTTTTGATTTCGTAGTCGTCCATACTGAAAAAAAAATCACTTGTTAAGTATATTTGACTCCTGCTCACTATGGACAAGATATACTGTTCACTTATTATGCACTACTACTCAGCTATTAGGGAATCCAATGACCTGTCAAATATTTTTTTGAGGTTAGCTGGTGGTCAAACAAACCAAGTTTAGCTTTGTTCATGCAGACATTAAAACCGTTTATTTGCTTGAAAAATTGTTTTATGTGGAAATTTTTTCGATATTTCTAGTTTATCTTACTCTTAGGAATATCAGACCAGTGAAAATTATTGAAATTAAGTGCATTTTCAATAAAAAATGCCATAAATGTGTGCCAAAGTTGGATGTGCAAGTCGTTCAAATTATGAGGATTTTCTTGTATATTTTGAAACACCCAGTGTGTGTAACTTGGTGTATTATACACATATTAAGTGACTTATCAGGAAACAAAAGGAAATTGGGTCAGCAGTCATCAAGACTTGACAATATCGAAGATAAGAAACTAAAGTGAATGTGTCTTCGTAGACACTGAAATAAGCAGTATTCAGTTCATGTGAAATGTAAAACTGATGAATATTTAAATTTATATCATATAAAAGGATAAAGAAGTTACAGGGACAGAGCTCTGATTAATATTCCTTCTCCAATACTTTCTCTTCAATCTCTTCGGGCTCCCAATACTAAAAGTTGTAATCATATGATTGAGTGAAATTTTCTTCGTCAGTGATACTTCAGGATACTTTTTGATATTAGAGATCATAAAAACTCACTCGTTCACTCATGAAATGCATATAAAGGCCTCTTGCAACGACAGAGAATTCTCGCGAGAATTTTCTGCCAAATTCACTGACCGAAAATTCTCTGCTGTTGCATAATACTTTCGGTAGAATTCTCTGTGGAATTCCATTGTTTCATCGTATGCCACGGCAGAGAATTTTCGGTCAGTGAATTCGACAGAAAATTCTCGCGAGAATTCTCTGTCGTTGCAAGAGGCCTTAAGATAATAAAATTCCTCATATTTACTGCAAGCCAGCGACCTGTCAGAAAATTTATAGGTTATCTGGAGGCAGGGCGCCACGTGGTTTGGATTGCCTAATTCAAGTATGTATGTCAATTTATTTGGGCTCCTGCATTATTTTTCATGAGTTATTCCAAGATCTTCCCAAATTTTGAATCGGAATTGTAAATCATAATCACAGTGAGTAAGTTAGGTACACTTGTATGGTTTCAATTTCAAATGAATCGAATTTATATGGGTTTCACAATGATCTTTGTTATTTGTTGCACAATCACATTGATTACACTTACAGCGATTCAATTTTAAATGAACAGAATCTATATGAATCTTAAGATTGCCTTCACTAATTGTAACATAATCACATTGAGTACACTGGAATTGCTTTAATTTCAAAACAACAGAATTTGGATGAACCTTAAGATTACATTGGATATCTGTCGCATAGTTACTGACCATATTTGAGAGCTTTCAAACTCAAAGGAACATCAACTTCCTATGTTTTTGTCTTCCTTTCAATACATAAAATACACACATTTTTATTGAAAGAAACGAACGCAATTACTTACCAATAATTATCAGAAATATCTACATCTTCTATTTCATTCTTTTTAATTTCGAACTCGTCCATCCTGAAAAAGTTACGCCTTAGATGTATGTTGAATCATTTGGATTCTGTACACTCATACAATAACTCTCTAGCTTTTCAAGAAAAGTAGGAAATATGAAGTTGTTTGTTAAATTAGATTAATACCTTTCTAATTGTTTCCAAATTGCCAACGACCTAGGTTGAATCGTTTTCACTTTAATTTCCTTCACACTTGGTAAGATTTATGATTTTAATTACTTTCTAGTTTTCACAATTCATGAATTCAAGGTTATCTATGTTCAAGAGAGCAGAAAAAGACCTGTAACCACCCTTGTCCCTAAGTGTGGTCAGGCCACAGAGGTTCAGCTCTAACCTTAGTTTTGACGTTATTAATGTTCTGTGGTTTGACGTCTGTCTATGATCAGGAACCAAAGCCACAGAACAGTAATATTACCAAAGCCGTCAACACAACAAAGCGCTAAATTCGTTAGCCTGTGACAAGAAAACCGGCAACCTTGTACGGTGGCCTAGAACTCTTTTTTTTTGAAGTTTTGAATTTTACTTCGAAACGATTTATAGAAAAGTAAAATTCATTGCTTTTTGATTAATGTTCCAATTTTACGTGGAAGTTACAAAGCCTTTGGAATAACTGTGAATTGATTATCCCGAATGAAGGGCCAATTATTCATGTTCATTATCAAGTGTCGCGACTTGAAAGATTGAGTTAAGTGTTAAGTGTTTTCAATCGATATTGAAACAGGTGCTACAACCTCACCTTATTCCTAAGTTACTCATAATGGACCAACAAAAACTAATTCGACCAATTCATAAAGGAAACATTTATTTTATACACTACCTAAACCTAATTCATAAGTTAAAATTCCTAAAATTATCTTGTCGAGTGTTTCTAACTGGATCATAATAATTTCTATCACTGTTAATATCATTCCTGCGTGAGTTGATCACTGATTTGATCCAAGGACCATGCTTGGCGACATCTGTAAACACCACGTAGTGAGATGTATTGCATCTGGCTTGATTTTGAAGAGCTACACTGAGGGAAACTATGCCTCTTAGCTGCCAAACTTGATTTCCAGATTGCGGTCTCGTTTTTTGGAATACCATCCCGCTGCCCGAGTCTCCATTACATGCAGAAGTTCCTAAAAAATAAAAAATCGAATTTCACAGATTTTTTATTAAGTGCAAGGATATAAGTCTATGATATAAGTATAGGGATTTACCATACTTAATATTAAAATAGAGGACACGCCTCTAGGACATAGTATAATCAATGAGAAAAATGGACTAGCAAAGATTTCCGAAGTACATACACCACTGGTGACAATAATAATAAGCTCTGCCGTTTCAGTTGGTTGCTACCGCAGTAAGGGTTATTATGTGGCACTGATGATAACAAGTCAGAAAACGGTTTGTCATTATCCCGCTGTGGGGTGCCACCAGTTCGGAAATAAGATCTCTGCTAGTCCACTTAATATTTTTGCCAAATATAGTGTTTTTTCTGAGTAGTGTTTCTTACCATTTCTATACCCAGCGCAAAATGTGGTATTCGACGTGAATCGTGCGAAGAAGTCAGGATAAGAATAAATACAAGTTTCTGTGGAAACTATCGGCATACTGGCTTTATGGAGTTCGTCAGTAATAACTCCATCTTCGTCATAGCCCCAACCAATAATGGTACCTGGAAAATAGCTGGAGTGAAAACTTGCTCGTCGAGGGCTTAGTACAAAGAAAAAGAGCGGAAAAGGTTCTTGTTTATCTACCATAGGACAGCAGATTGTGTTAAGGGGTTACAGTTTACAGAACACCACAATCTCAAGATCTTCATGGAAGTTAAATACATGTTCTTCTCCAAGGTGGACATTGGGAGGCAATATTTCAAGGATACAGCCCCAAGTCTTAAAACTAGACATCAGCATACCATCAGAGCCTTTATTGCTTTTAACGTCAAGCATTGTACTAACCTGGTTGGTTGACAACATGGTTTAACTCGACTGGATCTTCCCACAAGCACACAGGCCTCACATAATTCGTCACCGATATAGGTTCAGAAAGTTTAATGATAGCTATATCGTTTTTGAAGGTTTCAGATTCAAACTCAGGATGTACGATGAGTTTGGAGACTCTTCTGTCTTGTATACCTTTGGTGGACCATTCCTTCAGATAGTGTTTGCCTGGAATATCGAATCGTATAAATTCTTTCTCGTTTTTTTTTTATTTCTTTAGTGTTATCACCTAAGTATATGACCATACTGCCGATTTTGGAAGGGGTCTCAGTTCTGGGTTTGGTAACGCAGTGGGCTGCGGTCAGCAAATATTCCTTATTGATCAAGGACGCGCCGCAAATATAGACCAAGTTGACCCCTTTCGAATGGTAGATAGCGGCGTGCCATGGAAATTCGCCTTCGTGGGTTACATCTCCATGGGTGATCAGAGGCTTTGGGCGAGCCTGAAAAGGGATAGGTCATTCAATGTGGCTCAAATAGTTGAATCTTCTTATTAAGAAAGCAATGGGTGGCCAAGAGATTGACGTCAAAAAGGAAAAACAGGTACCTCGTGTCATGGGCTATTCGAATCACCCCCATGTATGTTATGCTATTTTTCACGGTTTTCGAGTTATTGAATTTTTTTATGAACTTTGAGAATTTTCGACTTGACCATCTTAAAAAAGATATTAAAAAAAAGTACAAGACTTATCTGTGAAATTCTTTTTGTTACTTAATCTCCATGAATTGTACTTTTACACATAAAATAACCAGATTCGTAACTTTGATAAAAATTATGGAAATGTTGGTTTCAAGTGAAAAAGTTACGTAAATTGGATTATGATCTGAATTTTCGAATCGAAATTAAAAATGTAAAAAGGCTAATTCACGGTTTCTTAGTATGCTTAAAAACTGCTCTCAACAGTCAGCTTTTAGAATCATTGATAAAAAATGGTACTTAACACTCTACTTTTGCTAGAATTGTATACTAAAACTCAATGATAATACCCAGTTTTTGAACACAGAATTATATGTAGTAGAAAAAGTAAAGATGCCTACGCACAATTTTACTCACAATGACTGTTCCACAGATATCATTCAAATTCTCTCTTACTGGAGACATGATATTAGGTCTTGCACCACTCAGATCCCCTTGGAAAAATTCATCATCTGCTTCATTTTCCGATTCGGTTGTACTCGTAGGCCTGAAAACGTACACAACATAAGAGGTGTGATTTAAAGAATGATAGAATTGTTGATGATGTTAAGGTCGCCGTTCGGAGCGAGTAGGAAAACTAATCCGATAGAGGCGCCACCGTGCATTTTATGAAACATCGCCATAGAACTTACATTATCACTATGAGTTCTATGAATATTTCTCTAATTATGATATGAATGAAATTCATCTCTATCCGAAAATCGCTGTACTATGAAATTAGTGAATATGTAGGTAAAGCAGGAACTATTTCCCGCCATATACACTGCGCAAAAAAATTAACGCACATTATGGAAATCTCAAATTTATTCTACAACTGAAGGTGTTCTCAATGATAATTATTTTTATCAGAATTATGCATGCATATGTTATCCACTTTCAACGTTTTTCTTCAATACAGATGTTTTCTCCCAGCAGGAATAAAAAAAGATGATATTATCAGATTTTGAATGTATTGGCTCCATTCTGAAATCAGTTGTTCTCGATCAATTCTAGTGATCAATAGTTTTTCTTTCGTTTGATTTTCTACACTCGATCGCTATGCAACGCGAAACACGCAATTTGAACAAAGAGGAATGTGCCCAAGCGGTAGTTTTGCGAGAAGAAGGGTGGACATACACAAGAATTGCAGAAAGGTTTGGAGTTTCCAATACAAGTGTGTCCAGAATGTTGCAGCAATTCAGGGAGACAGGTATGAATGTCCGAAGACCAGGACAGGGTAGACCACGGGTAACAACTGCCACTCAAGAACGTTACTTGAGAGTTTCTTCGTTGAGACAACGGTTTGCAACCGCTCGCCTCCTTCAAAATCAGCTTGAGCAATCTCATATGAGGTACAAATTAGCACTCAGACAATAAGAAATCGCCTCAGAGAATATGATTTAAGGCCTCGTGTCGCGGCAAGAGGCCCAGCTCTTACCCCAGCCCATCGAAGGGCGCGTTTGGATTTTGTGAGAGAGCATATCCATTGGGAAGAGGCCGATTGGGAAAGAGTTCTCTTCACAGATGAGTCTAGATTCTGCCTCTACCATTGTGATCGACGTTCCCTTGTATACAGACGTCCACATAAAAGATATGCTCAGTGCAATTTCCTGAATACTACTGGTTTCGGGGAAGGATCGATTATTTTATGGGGTGGAATATCTTTCACTGCTCGCACAGACCTAGTGGTCGTTGATAATGGAGCTATGAATGCTGATAAGTATATAAGGAACATTCTTGAAGAGCATGTAGTGCCATTTGCCCCATACATTGGTGAAAATTTCATTTTTATGGACGATAATGCCAGACCCGATCGTGCGCGCTTCGTTCAGGAGTACCTTGAAGAGGTTGAAGTCTCTCGAATGGAATGGCCAGCAAGAAGTCCAGATCTCAATCCGATTGAGCAGGTTTGGGACAATCTCAATAGAAGGCTGAGAAGTTCAGAAAATCATCCAGCTACTCTTAATGACTTAGGAATCCAACTCGGAGAAATCTGGGAAGGATTAGATCAGAACATTTTAAGATCACTCATTTTGAGTATGAACCGTCGTTGACGAGCTGTAATTAACGCAAGGGGTGGAAATACCAAGTATTAAATCACTTATCAGCATTTCAGTATTTTGAAAATTGTTCATTTCTCTTCTTTCACATAAGATTCGGTGAAATCCTGAATTTTTCTTCCATTTAATGTGTCTTGTTTCGTTCAAAACCTTCCCGAGGAACATAAAAAATAAGTTATAAAGTCAATGTAGAGTTAACTTTCATTAAAATTGAGATTTTCAGAATGTGCGTTAATTTTTTGCGCAGTGTATTTGAATTTTGCCGTTCTCTGTCAATTCCGTATTTCAAGTTGTTTTTCTGAACTAAATTATCTGTAGATTCACTTTTAATCGAAAGTTGAACTATTTTCATGGGTCTTTCGTTTGAAATGAAACAGAAGCATGAGTTGGCTCATTCTCTTTCATTTTTGAAAGAAAAAAACTGAACTTTCGAAATGAAATCGATTTAAATTATTTCATTGAGAACTCCAATCTTTTCTGAGTTTTCACACAAGATTTCAGTTCTCAAAGTGGAACCATTTTCAAATGCAACTTGAAATAAAAACACACTACATTGAACGCCCACCTTAACATTAAGGCTTTCTTTCCTTTTTAATTTCATTCAAAGCTTCATTCATGTATGATGTATGATTCGGAAGGCCTTTAGTATGGTATAAATATCTTCAATGAAAATACACTTTATCACATGAATGGTACAAACCAATGCAGTGTACCCTTCTTGTTATCACTTCGTCGCCAATGTTGTTGTACCAAGTGACTATACAAGAATAATTGATTAAAATGACCCATAGTGACATATAAAGATTTACCTTCTGCTGGGCCTTTGAGTCGGTCTGAAACCACCATTGTTGACGTTCTGTTGACCCCCAAGTGGTCTGTAGGTGGCAGTGGTGGTTGCCAAGTTGGCACCAAGGGCATTCAAGGGTCTACTCGTTATCGGTTCCCCCAGGCCTGGAACTAGAGTGGTTGTGGTGGTTTCCCCGCCAGTGGGACAGAAGACTCTTCCGTTCAACATGATCCTGACCAATTCAGGTGGCGGTTCTCTCTGATTGTAATTGATGAAGAATAGGACATCCTTGGGCACGTTGGGCTTGAGCTGGAAGTTCCTGTCTGACAGCCTGAACTCTATGTTGTCGTCGGTTTTGATTTGGCCGAACCAGTTCTGGAAAACGTAGACTTATCTAGCTTTTGGTCCAACTTATTAAGACAGAATTGGACCTCCGAAGGCGTGGAGGGTTGCAGTTAAAGATTACTCACCCCAAGTTGTATCACAGGTCGATCGAATTTGAGCCTCAGCCACACCCCGCTGAGTTCTGTCTCGTAAACGAGCCTGACGGTTCCAAACCATCTGCCAGGTTGGTTTCTCTCAGTGTTGAAGACGAATTTATCAGGACATGGGTTGAAGTTTTGTGGTTGTGCAGTCTTGAAGAATTGGATGAGGAATACAACGAGAAGGTTTGAGGGGTGCATTCTTGGTTTTTTGGCACATCTGGAATGAGATTTACCCATGGATAAACATAGCCACACATCGTCAAAAGTCTTCCCCCCTAGATTTTTCATGAAATAAACAATCTATGTTCTGGAAATGAGATGAATATTTTCCTTCATTTCAACTGCAATAAATTTGATAGAAAATCTTTATTTGATGCTCTTTGCTTTATACAGGATGAGACTAAATAGGAAAAAATCTAAATTCATCGGTTATTCATTTTTGGTTGATCTTAGTTATTCCACTACTGAATCCAAATTCAATAGTCCGTATTACCACCTCTTCTTTTAAGGAACTGCCTTATACGCCTAAGCATCCCACGAATGACATTTTTCGACATATCGTTCCATTCTTCCTGAAGGGCTAAACTCAATTCCAGAAAAGTTGAAGGTGGGTTTTGGCGATTTTATATTGCCCCCCCCTGAATAAGGACTGAACGAGAATAAATTCGCCATCACAAAAACGCTCATATCTTTTGAACCACTGGACCGATTTCGAAAATCAAACTCATTTTCGAATCGTCTTCTAATTCTAATGAAAACTGTTTGACAATAAAAAAACCAAAACTATTTTTTACAAAATTCATGGATCATGCTTCTTATAGTGTTCTCAGACACTTTCTGGGATGCTGTCTTCCACTTTTGCTTCATTTGCTTGAATTCTGCTAATGTTTCCGTTGATTTCTTAGTCTTCTTCAATTCTCTTTTTAGCAGGGCCCAATATCTTTCGATTGGCCTTCTAATGAAAACATTTACAATAAAAAAACCAGAACTATTTTTTACAAAATTCATGGATTTTTTTCTGGAATTCTTTCCATCATGCTTCTCATAGTGTTCTCAGTCACTTTCTGGGATGCTGTCTTCCACTTTTGCTTGAATTCCGCTAATGTTTTCGTTGATTTCTTAGTCTTCTTCAATTCTCTTTTTACCAGGGCCCAATATCTTTCGATTGGCCTGAGTTCTGGTCAATTTGATGGATTGCCCTCTTTGGGAAAAAAAAAACCACCTCATTAGCTTCGTACCATTCCTTGGTGGCCTTGCTGTAGTGGCATGAAGCTAAATCTGGCCAAAAGATTGTTGACACATCGTGCTCACGTAAAAACGGTAAAAGTCGCTTCTTCAAGCATTCCTCGATGTATATCTTCGAGTCAACAGAGCCTTGGCCAACGAGTGCAAATTGCTTGCCAAACCAGGAATTTTTTAGGAAACTTTGCTTGTTTCTTCACGCGAAATTGCTCGTCAACATTTCCACGACTGCAGGGTTAAATCACTGACCAGGAAGTTGCGAGAAATCAGCCAAGACATAGGTTTCGTCGTCCATCACGCAACAGGAAAAAATTTTCAAGAAATCTTATTTTTTTTTCTTTGCTCTTGATTTCGCTTCTCGATTCTTCACAGCGTTCCTGTCTGGCACTTTCTGCACTTTGTATGTTCTAAGCCCACAGCTCGACTTGATTTTCTGAACGGTTGATTGCGAACAACCCACTATTTGGGCCACTTTCCGTCCTGAAAGGTTAGGATTCTTCTGAAAAAGGCTGATGGCTTTCTTCACTTTTTTTGGGTTATGAAACCCCTTTTTCCTCCCGGTTCCTTCCTTGCGGTTCATTGTAAGATCTTCGTTGAAACGCTTAACAACTCTTGATATCGTTTCCGACGAACGCTAGCCTCTTTTGCGATTCTTTTGAAGCTCCATTTTTGATTATTTTGAAAAAGTTTCACTATAGATTCTCCTGTTTTCACTTCGCTTGAAATTTTGCGATAGAGAATTGGAATATCTATGAAGTGTTCCACATGTTTCTGACGTTCATAACAAATATAACCATGATCAAATTTTGATTTTTTCTCAATTGGTTCAAGAGATATAGGCGTTTCTGTGATAGCGAATTTATTCTCGTTCAGTCCTTCATCCCATACGTGCTCAATTGGATTCATGTCCGGTGAGTTTGCTGGCCAGTTCATTCTCTGGATATTGTTCTCTTGAAGAATGTTTCGAACCCTTCGTGTGCGGTGTGGTGGGGGGTTATCATCTTGATAAACGTAGATGGCCTCAGTCATTGTCCGTTCAACGACAGAAGGAGGGGTACGGCGACAGAACATCAATCATTATACCCCCAGCACATTATTGACCCGCCTGGAAAGGGCAGAACTTCCAAGGGGAGTCGCTCTAGTCTGCCTGGACCTCTCCAAACCTTTTTTCGTCGACCATCACTCTGTGAACCGAATCGTGATCCGTCCAAAAAAAGTACATTCCGCCATTGTAGGGAAAGCCAGTCTTGTAAAATAATGACCCCAATATTCTTGCTAAAGATGACCATATCCTCAGAACCCATCATCTAGGGGGTGTCCGACAGCAATTACATCATAGTAAATCCCATTTGATTAATATACAGGGGGTCACATTGAAAATAAAAGGTTTTTTCTAGTAGAAAATTCAAGATTTCGGAAAATCGCCCGGACCCGTCAATTTTGTTCATGATGGAGACATTTTTTAAAGAGACAATGAAGGAAGGAATCATTTTATTCAGGAAAACGTATCTTTTTACTTTTCAATGTGATACCCTGTATAGTTTTTTGGTTTCCAAGGGATATTTGGATCTTTCGCTTGCTTTTTCGAATTTTTTAATGCAAAATCAGAAAAAGTAAATTTTTTTACGTAAAATGAAGAACGTTATTGAGAGAGTGTCAGAGTAGAGCTGGAATATCCTCATGGCGCATCTATCTATAGTGCGACTAATGTTGCCAGCGATTAAAACTAAACTAATATCAAAAAGAGAAAGGAACCGACATTCTTATGTTCAAATTGGCTAACGACCTCCTCTATATTTTCCTCTTGATTTCTGATATCTAGGTTAAATAAACAGTTGAATAGAATACATTATCTGTACTCTTATTTCATTGAATTGTTATCAACTCTGTTAAATTGTTGATTATTTGTCCAAACATGCCTTGAGAATTTTTCCTCTGAATAATAATAATAATAACCGCACGGGTGTGGTTTGGTTTCTGCCACGCCACATGGGGGGTGACGTCCCCACGGCCCGAGTCGTCTGGGCCACCAAGGGTAAATGGTGGCAAACCCATGGACGAGAAGTGGAAACCGATATCATGGCAGAAGATCGAGATGCCACTCCACCTGCTGGCACGACCACCGTGAGGAGGACTGCCCGCAGGGGAGCTCGCAACGCACGTATCCAGTGGAGCCGCGAAATGAATTTTGAAGTAATGCGAGCTTTTCATTACGTGAACAATTGCGAGGACAAACCACTTCCTGGATGGAGATACTCCCTCTATACCGAGTACACCGGGAGGCATCCGGAACTTCAGAAGACGGAAGGGCATCATTCAAGAGAAATCTTCAAGGGATCGAAATATCCCAGAAGATCGCGGTATGTGCACAGCAGGCTGTGGATTTGCAAACCTATCACATCGTGCGGAAATTTCTGAACTAGTGGGAGGAACTGAAATGTTTTTTCACTGGTTCATAGAAGAATTACCAGCTCAAGCTGAGAACGGGAGACCGATAAAGAATAATAATTGTCTTTATTCCCAAATAAATGGATTACAATCAAAATATTCAAGAAAACCATTGATCTAATGGAGCCAGTAGAGCCAAAAGCTATCTTGATGGGACCGTTTTTCTGACACGCCCTGTACCTTAAGGTCTTCGTGTACGGTCATCCTGATATCATGCCCAAACTTTCGCTCACTATCTTAACTATCTGAAAAACTGGTTTATCGATATGGATGAAAATCTGATCGTTTTAGTCCTAAATTCAAATAAACATATTCGTAGGATTTTTTTGTTATAATATTATTATTGCTGGTTTTTTTTTAATTGTCCCTCAGTATACATGGTGTATTTCAAGGTGGGGCTTTTCTTTTGATAGGTGATAGAACTCATCAAAATAAGTCATTTTACCAAAAATTTCTTACATGAGATGTTCAATTTCAGAAATGTATAGAAAATTTTGGGCATCAATACCTTGATGGCTTGCATTTCTCTGTTCATAATTTCACTACATAACATCTCTGCACGAGGTTTATGAACCTCCGCGAAGTTTGGTGATTTCTTAGCGGAAATCTTGTTCTGTACAACTTCTACGCTGAACTGGCATTTTGTTTTGATTCACCATAAATTAAAAGCATATCAACAAGTTCATCATTTGAATAAACATGCGTCATTTTCGAAACATAAAACAATCGTACAATCTACACCGTAACACGATCGAAAATTACTGATCACAATCGATATTCTGAATCATGTATGATAAGAAGACAAGAAAATGTTGATATCTACGGAGGAGCAGGCGAGAGAGCAAGTTCAGACTGAGGAATTTTCAGATCCACCTAGAAAATAGAAAATATTCTAGTTTCATTTTCTCGAAACAGGGGCATAATTCATACAAAAATTTTTTGGTAAAATGACTTATTTTGACGAGTTCTACCATATGCCAGAATAAATGCCTCACCTTATAATACACCCTGTATATTCCTTCATATTTTCAAATTCATATTTAATGGCCTGCACTCTCTATCATTTTTCTATCGTCAAGAAGGAAAAGACTATTTTTAGACTAATCGATCCCACAAGCTTTAAAATTTCTAGCAACGAACAAAAGGAACGCAAAAACCGTAGATTGACCTCTAATATATTGCTATTTCCGCTATTGAAACTTCTGAATAACCTAAGCGAACACGATAACTATAATTGATCTGGAAATTCCCTCTTACAAACGAATTAATATTACACATATCCAGAATTGGCGGAAACTAAAACTGATTTCGGAAAAGTCTTTAAATAGAATGAGTCATCTTAAATGAATATTCGATACGTCTCTAATTTGAAACTCAGTGCATTTCAAGAGCTATAATTACACTGCGCAAAAAAATTAACGCACATTCTGAAAATCTCAATTTTAATGAAAGTTAACTCTACATTGACTTTTTAACTTATTTTTTATGTTCTCTCGGGAAGGTTTTGAACGAAACAAGACACATTAAATGGAAGAAATGAACAATTTTTAAAATACTGGAATGCTAATAAGTGATTTAATACTTGGTATTTCCACCCCTTGCGTTAATTATAGCTCGGCAACGACTGTACATACTCAAAATGAGTGATCTTGAAATGTTCTGATCTAATCCTTCTCAGATTTCTCCGAGTTGGATTCCTAAGTCATTAAGAGTAGCTGGATGATTTTCTGAACTTCTCAGCCTTCTATTGAGGTTGTCCCAAACCGGCTCAATCGGATTGAGATCTGGACTTCTTGTTGGCCATTCCATTCGAGAGACTTCAACCTCTTCAAGGTACTCCTGAACGATGCGCGCACGATGGGGTCTGGCATTATCGTCCATAAAAATGAAATTTTCACCAATGTATGGGGCAAATGGCACTACATGCTCTTCAATAATGTTCCTTATATACTTATCAGCATTCATAGCTCCATTATCAACGACCACTAGGTCTGTGCGAGCAGTCAAAGATATTCCACCCCATACCATAATCGATCCTCCCCCGAAACCAGTAGTATTCAGGAAATGGCACTGAGCATATCTTTCATGTGGACGTCTGTATACAAGGAAACGTCGATCACAATGATAGAGGCAGAATCTAGACTCATCTGTGAAGAGAACTCTTTCCCAATCGGCCTCTTCCCAATGGATATGCTCTCTCGCAAAATCCAAACGCGCCCTTCGATGGACTGGGGTAAGAGCTGGGCCTCTTGCCGCGACACGAAGCCTTAAATCATATCCTCTGAGGCGATTTCTTATTGTCTGAGTGCTAATTTGCACCTCATGAGTTTGCTCAAGCTGATTTTGAAGGAGGCGAGCGGTTGCAAACCTTTGTCTCAACGAAGAAACTCTCAAGTAACGTTCTTGAATGGCAGTTGTTATCCGTGGTCTACCCTGTCCTGGTCTTCGCGGACATTCATACCTGTCTCCCTGAATCGCTGCAACATTCTGGACACACTTGTATGAGAAACTCCAAACCTTTCTGCAATTCTTGTGTATGTCCACCCTTCTTCTCGCAAAACTACCGCTTGGGCATATCCTCTTGGGTCAAATTGCGTGTTTCGCGTTGCATAGCGATCGAGTGTAGAAAATCAAACGAAAGAAAAACTATTGATCACTAGAATTGACCGAGAACAACTGATTTCAGAATGGAGCCAATACATTCAAAATCTGATAATATCATCTTTTTTTATTCCTGCTGGGAGAAAACATCTGTATTGAAGAAAAACGTTGAAAGTGGATAACATATGCATGCATCATTCTGATAAAAATAATTATCATTGAGAACACCTTCAGTTGTAGAATAAATTTGAGATTTCCATAATGTGCGTTAATTTTTTTGCGCAGTGTATTTCGAAAAAATAAGTTGGGACTAAGAAACCATATTGAATAATATAGGGTGTCCCATTTGAAAATAAACCACCAAATGTCCTACATAGCCTCGTTTATAGTTAAAAAAAAAGGAAATATCTCAAAAATGGCATACACGTTTTCAGAAAAATAGTAGTTTTTCATAAAAGACCGTTCGTTTACAATGCCAATTTGAATGTGCGAAAGCATAAGTATCACTTGTGAGTGGACATTGGTCCCACTTGTGGGAGAACATAAGTGTCACTTGTGGGTGAACATAAGTGTCACCTGTGGGATTAGACGGCGAATTAAAAAAAAAATTCACTGTTCGAATGAAACCTTTGTTGAATGGCTGGTCTATTTGTTGATATTTATATTAAATATTGAAATACTTGGGGCCTGTTCTGAAGTTCATCGATAAACATTTTTGCAAATTTTATCTCTTTACTATATTTTTTGTATCGATTCAATCAAAACTTCCGACTATGAACTGTAGAGATCATATTTTGTCCTTAACCTCAAGTAACTAATAATCAATCGCCCATTGTTTAATTCCAACTTACAAAAGGCCAAAACCACTTGAAAACGATTGTACACAATTATTGAAGGAACTAACCAAGGTTCATTTTTGGCGAAGAACCACACAGACTGGTATTACGGAGTACCAAAAATAGCAGGTAACGATGCAACATTTTGGAAGAACAGTTTTACCATAGGCGGCACCAAGGAAGGGTTAAAGAACATGTTATCTTTAAAATTGACCTAAGTGATTATATTTGAATAAAATTGATAAAAGCAAGGGGTTTTTGCGAGCTTTTCAAATTCTTGACTAGCGCGGTCATCCATTCGGGTACTGAATCCGCCCAACGCTGCTTTTCCTCCAGATAAAAGCATGGTAAAAATCATCATTGAATATACAAACATACCTTAAAAACTTCAAGAGAGATTAAATTTGTTCCTTTGTTTTATAACTTTTATACAATTGAAATGAAGAAGTGATTCGTGTTGAATATCACTTTGGTGCGCCTATGTGCGAATCTAGAAGGTTTCCGAGACGATAATTTATGCAGAAGACTTGCGATATACCTACAGCTTAATGATATGTAGAAACCCATCTCTAATTGCAACACTAGAAGAAGCAATTATGTTTACAAACAGAATAAAAATAAATCCTCAATCAAGATTTTGAAAAGAAGATTCAAGGTCAAAGAATTTCGTGTTTGACCTTTATCGACCTGTTATAAGGTTAATTTTAATATCATCTACGGTTTTGCGGAAGTCTAAATCCTGTTCAATTCAAATTCAAGTTGATTCAATTTTGTGTTTAGTAATTTAAATTTTCGAAAATTTGACCCAAGCTCGATGATACGGTCCAAAACTTACCTAATTATTCAGAATAAAGTACCGTTCTATCCTCAAAACACTTCGAAAACTCACAAATGTCTAGGAGAACACCCACAAATCATTCACGATCGACTGGACACTTTGTGATTTAGAGAAATTTCTGTTATGAGATGTAAAATTTTTATCTACCAAAACTGGTATTTTCACAGAATTGCCGATAAGTGAGAGCTAACGGGAATAACCTCTGTATCAGTTCTTGGTAATGTTTTGTTTGAGACTAAATAATTCTTGGATGGTAAGAAATGCGGATGCTTCACGTCGATGATGAGAGGAAACCTATAACTGAGAACACGCTTGGGAAAATCTGTGTAAATGATGATTCTGCTTGAATTGAACATTCTCACTGATTACTGTGTTTTATTACAATATCATATCAAATGGCGCCAACATTTGGCACAAATGTCTTTACTAAAGAAAAATAGATGGCCCAAGAAACCATTCTCTCATCAAATGAGGATTGGTATCGCTCAATCCTAAAAAAAGTTGCAACAATTAAATAAATCAATAGGTATATTGGTCCTTAAACTATAAAACTTTCGATTTAAAATAGTTAGATGACTATAGTAGAGCCCCTAGATCTACCTATTAAGTTGTTATCCATATCGGTAGATCTCTGCTAATAGTCTGATCTTATAGGCGAAATGTCAAAGTTTGATCAATTTTCCTGAAGAAATGGCAAACTTATGGAAAAAATAAATATTAAGCTATTTTGCATTGACCTTTCCTCTTTCTATCCGTATATTTACATTAAGGCCAGGATATCTGTGAATAAAGTTTTATAGAGTTTAAAATTGCCCTTTCTGCTGGGTTTTTTCAAGATTTTCGCGAATTTTTTAAAAATACTTCTATATCGACTAGAGAATCGAAATTTCACCCACGTATGAATCGATTATTCCTCTTTTCGACCGTATAAAAATTTACCCACTGCATTGCAGCTTCACTGCGATTTTAAGATTCTTCTGGAGCGATTTCCTCGGGTCGGTCCACAGAGTTACCATTTTATTATCTTGTCTATGTCCTATGACTATCCTCCCAATAATACACACTATCTTTGCCGCTTGAGATCTCTCAAACAACAGCCGAAAAAGGGTAATTTATCAAATCAAAACTGTTATCATTTGTCCCCTACTTCCTGTGACCTCAAGCGATCTCCCAACCAAAATAATTGTTATCTTATCAGTAATGAAAATATTCTAATAGAAATTGGGCGGGTGCTGCCATCTATCATGGTTCCAGCGTACTAAAAGAAAATTCCGAATGAAAATTCGTGTTCTCGGAAAAACTGGCGGTTCTGTGATTAACGTCAACAGTATTCATAGAAACTTGACTTGCATTTCGAGTAATTTTGATAATATGTATTCAAATTGTGAAGGAAACTTCTCTTTTCATTCTGTCATATCCTGACATTGAACTGAAGTTAGTCATTTCAGCAGCAGTCAGTCGGCCATTTTCCCTGTAAGAAGAATACGCAGTAAATTTTCCTAGTGTATTTTCATCAAAATATTCTAAGGTAGGTGCATTAACTTTTCATGAAAACCCTTTTGAACGATTAAGTTACATGTAATTTTAATCCTTCTATTATTGGGGAATGAAAATTTTGTTATTCTGATCAGCTGATTTTGATTACGAATCCAACTTTCATTGTTCCTTTTCCAAATAACACATTGTTGTAAAGTAATTAAATATTTTACGCCCCTATTTAGGTCCATTTCATGTTATTTCGAAATTTATTAAAGGAATTCCGAAGAGTTTCGTGGAATCTCAGCATAATGATCAATTATTTTGAAAATTAAATTATGTACACAACTGATGTACAAAGGATCTTTGTTCTCATTAGTTATCACGATTTTGTGGACTAAACAATAAAAATATTGCTTTTTTCGTACGGTTTTCAACGAATGTATTGAAATTTGAAAATCATATAAATGATCAAAACAGAAGCAAGATTGATGTGGGGGAACCCCTAAGGCAATTACGTCATTGATGCTTTTATCTTCGAGAAATATGCTTTGTTTAGTTTTTATTAGGTCTACAAGAATTTCATGACCAATTTCTATCGAAATAATTTCAATTTTATAATATCAATAACTCATATTTCAATGAGTCATTGTTTTCAAAACAGATCACAATAACACAGCATAATAATGGATAATTGATTTGAAAACTGTTTAATGAATACCTCTGAACAATTTATAGATGGCAAGTCGTAAAAAGGTACTCCTCAAAGTAATCATCCTCGGAGACTCGAGCGTAGGAAAAACGTCTCTAATGAACCAGTATGTGAACAGAAAGTTTTCCAATCAGTATAAGGCCACCATAGGAGCCGATTTTCTAACCAAAGAAGTCACCGTAGACGATAGAAGTGTAACTATGCAGATTTGGGATACCGCTGGACAAGAACGGTTTCAATCTCTTGGTGTCGCTTTCTACCGAGGAGCTGATTGTTGTGTTTTGGGTGAGTTGCTTTCAATTGTCGTAAGTTTTTGATTTTGGGATAAATACACTGCGCAAAAAAATTAACGCACATTCTGAAAATCTCAATTTTAATGAAAGTTAACTCTACATTGACTTTATAACTTATTTTTTATGTTCTCTCGGGAAGGCTTTGAACGAAACAAGACACATTAAATGGAAGAAAAATTCAGGATTTCACTGAATCTTATGTGAAAGAGAAATGAACAATTTTCAAAATACTGAAATGCTGATAAGTGATTTAATACTTGGTATTTCCACCCCTTGCGTTAATTACAGCTCGGCAACGACGGTTCATACTCAAAATGAGGTGATCTTAAAATGTTCTGATCTAATCCTTCCCAGATTTCTCCGAGTTGGATTCCTAAGTCATTAAGAGTAGCTGGATGATTTTCTGAACTTCTCAGCCTTCTATTGAGGTTGTCCCAAACCTGCTCAATCGGATTGAGATCTGGATTTCTTGCTGGCCATTCCATTCGAGAGACTTCAACCTCTTCAAGGTACTCCTGAACGATGCGCGCACGATGGGGTCTGGCATTATCGTCCATAAAAATGAAATTTTCACCAATGTATGGGGCAAATGGCACTACATGCTCTTCAAGAATGTTCCTTATATACTTATCAGCATTCATAGCTCCATTATCAACGACCACTAGGTCTGTGTGAGCAGTCAAAGATATTCCACCCCATACCATAATCGATCCTCCCCCGAAACCAGTAGTATTCAGGAAATTGCACTGAGCATATCTTTCATGTGGACGTCTGTATACAAGGGAACGTCGATCACATTGGTAGAGGCAGAATCTAGACTCATCTGTGAAGAGAACTCTTTCCCAATCAGCCTCTTCCCAATGGATATGCTCTCTCGCAAAATCCAAACGCGCCCTTCGATGGGCTGTGGTAAGAGCTGGGCCTCTTGCCGCGACACGAGGCCTTAAATCATATTCTCTGAGGCGATTTTTCATTGTCTGAGTGCTAATTTGCACCTCATGAGTTTGCTCAAGCTGATTTTGAAGGAGGCGAGCGGTTGCAAACCGTTGTCTCAACGAAGAAACTCTCAAGTAACGTTCTTGAATGGCAGTTGTTACCCGTGGTCTACCCTGTCCTGGTCTTCAGACATTCATACCTGTCTCCCTGAATTGCTGCAACATTCTGGACACACTTGTATGGGAAAATATCAAACCTTTCTGCAATTCTTGTGTATGTCCACCCTTCTTCTCGAAAAACTACCGCTTGGGCACATTCCTCTTGGGCCAAATTGCGTGTTTCGCGTTGCATAGCGATCGAGTGTAGAAAATCAAACGAAAGAAAAACTATTGATCACTAGAATTGATCGAGAACAACTGATTTTAGAATGGAGCCAATACATTCAAAATTTGATAATATCATCTTTTTTTATTCCTGCTGGTAGAAAACATCTGTATTGAAGAAAAACGTTGAAAGTGGATAACATATGCATGCATAATTCTGATAAAAATAATTATCATTGAGAACACCTTCGGTTGTAGAATAAATTTGAGATTTCCATAATGTGCATTAATTTTTTTGCGCAGTGTACATTGTTTTTTGGAAAAAGGGGTGTTTATTTTTATGACATGATTAGTTTATTAATTAGAATCAGTGACAAGAATGTCTCATTGTCTTGAAGACAAGATCGGATTCCTAGTTAAATGAAAAGATGCTAAGTGGTCTCATTTTTGATCAACAGTCTTCGATGTAACTGCGCCAAACACTTTCAAATCGCTGGACAGTTGGCGGGACGAATTTCTGGTGCAAGCCTCCCCCCGTGAGCCAGAAAACTTCCCATTCGTCCTTCTGGGTAACAAAGTGGACCTTGAACCCCGTTCCATCTCTTCCAAAAGGGCGCAGCAGTGGTGCCAAGCGAAGAACAACATCCCTTACTTCGAAACGTCGGCCAAAGAGGCTTTGAACGTCGAACAAGCATTTCTGGCAATCGCAAAGAATGCTCTAGCTCAACAAAACTCAGCCGTCGATTTATACAACGAATTCCCTGATCAAATCAAGCTTACCAATACGCAAAAGCCCCCCAGCAGTGGTAGCTCTTGTTGCTAAGGTTATAATGGACAGTCTTTGATTTTCAAGCGGGTGATCTTATCCAATATTCTTAGTGTATTTTTGGGGGCAGAAGCGATCCTGAAATTGTTGGGTTATCCTTATTTGCCCAACGAATTTTCCTTATATATTTTATCTGTTTTAACGTATCAAGTTATTCGAATAACCGGTAAGTTAATAAAAAAATTGCCCTGTAGGTGTTGATTTCACTTGTCTTGTCTTAGTTCGATTGTATTCGGCAAGAATTATGATTCATTCTGTCCCCTAGTTTATTTTCTTCATAGTTTTTTTTGTTTGAAATAAATTTTCAAAATTTTTATATAACTACTTTGTGAAATGAGATTTCAGCTTTAAAAATGTTTGTCACAAATGTGATATTTGAATTAAACAGATTAATATACAGGGTGTGCTAAACTGATATTTACATCACTTTATTCAAGTGAATCTGTTGAATTTGAACTACAGGAATGCAATGAATCGAAAATTGCTCTCTGAACTGGACATCTACAACATCCTGTATATGGGGAATTTGATTCTAGCAATGTTGTCGTACTATTTTAATTTTAATATATTTTTTCTATGTATATAGCATTGAAGTTATAATTGCCTTGAAGTAGTTTTTAAATGGTTAGGTCTGTATAGTTTGAAGGAGAAATATCGTTATTTATAAGTTTAATATATTTGGTATATGCATATCCTTTCAAAGCAAGTTCAAATTTCAATTAAGTTTAATGAATTTTTAATGATTGATTGGAGATTATGAAAATTAAAAGTATAAGTTCATCAATATTTCTATAGAATAAACCTTTGTATATTATGATGAATATTAATAAATATTATACACATAGTTTCTTGTCTTTTTTAAACCCTTCAAAACCATTGGACGCTAGGTTTCTTTTTTCGAAAGTTCTAGTCTTTATGGCGGACCGGACAGCCAGAATTCAATTTACCACGAATTCTTTGGCAGTGGGTCTAACCTAATCATTTAACAAATTTTGGTGAAAGGTTTTTTTATAAAAAACAAAGATGATGGTGTTGGGTAAGTGTTTCTTTGAAACTTAGTCATTTAGACAATCATATTACATACTTTGAAACTAATTTTGAAAAATTTGGATTAATTTTTAAGGTAGGCAACCGGTGAGGTCTAAACCTAGTTGCCTCCTTTTGAAGTGCTTTTTTTTATTACCTTTAGAGTTCAATGCATTCACAAATCTTTCCTAATAGAACAAGTTTAGATCAAAAGCCCTTCCAGGTCAATTTACCAGGGCTAAAAATTTGTAGGAAAAGATTTTTTAGAGAAACAAAAGATAGGTTTCTTTTGATTTATTCAATTGTTTGAGCCCCCAATTACCAAATTGAAAATTTTACTTCCGAATATTCAACAATAGTTAAAATATGTTATAGTTTTTTAAAATTTTACATTAGGAAGAGGCTGATAAGAGAAACAACAAATCAAACACAGTGATCAAATATCAACATTTATTATTCAATTTCAGAAAAAAAAAGGAATATCAGGAAGTTTGTCATTTCGAAGTCAATATTTTTTCAAAGTTCACTAGGAAAAAATAGTTTATTTTTTCTTCAACCTCAAGAGCTCATGCATTCCTATTATGGAATACTAGTCCTCAAATTTTTGAAATTTATTCAAGATTTCCTCGAAATGACAATGCCGATATTGAAAATGAGTCAGCATTCCAAAAACAAAATTATTTATACATAGTATCAGAAAAATATCTATATCGGTTTTAACTCGTACATCTAAGAAAATAAACGATTTGACTGAAGCAAAACTGTTCAACAAATAATCATAACAAAAGTATGTTGATTCATAAATTCCATAAAAATAAATAGAATAATTTTACGTATTATACATTGTCTTTCTTCAAAAGGTATTCGTCCTAGAATATAATTCATCATTTGGTGTTCATGCTAAAATCAGTGCTATGTTTTCCGTACTCCGATCTTCCATACCTATGTAAAGATCATTTTTATCTCAAACATTATTTGTCCAGTTTAGTTATCACAATATTTCAAAAATGACTTCCACATTATATCCTCGCCTTTACAAAAATCTTTCACAAGAATTTTGAGCAATAGCAGTTATTTATTGATCGTTAATGCACACTTTCAGCTATAGACATTGAAAAACCTAAATAAGCCTTTTATGTAAAAATTCGAAATGAAAATCCCAAAGATTCAAATTTATACATGGATTTATTTTGGCAAAATTTAGGTACGCTTAGAACTACCTTGTGTATTTGTATTATCTAATGGGGAAGATTTTCTGTTACTTTTGGGCGAAGAAGATGGACTCCTGCTCTTATTTGGGGATTTGGATGATGAGCTCTGAGCTGCTTTAGGTGAACTGCTATCTTCCTCATCTTCATCGTCTTCTTCGAGAAGCTTTCTAGCTAGCTGCACAGCATAGAATTCATTATAATGCTTTTTACGTTTTTGACGGAATTCTTTCCTCCTCTTTTTTTCCTCTTCCGTCAAATCTGTATCTTCTTCATCTGAATCCTCATCTGACGATTGCTGCTGCTGGAATTTCGGCGGTTTATCAACAGCTAATTTAAGTCTAAAAACAAGATTTGTTCACATATGGTTTCTTCAAAAATTTTTTGGTAATGTTACTTTTCTGAAAGGGCTGTTGCATCTAATCTGTCTAATTCATCCTCACTGAAGTTGAAGGGTGTCTTCGGTTCATCAATTTTCATGTGACCATAGTCTTTGTCAGGGGGATGTAGAGTAGCTATAATGTTCATTTCATCAAAAGTTGTTTCTTTCGCTTTCCTAAAATAAAGAGTGACATCATACCACTGATTTAATACTATCTATATCCTCTAGATAATGAGATGGGATTAGTAACATAAGAGCTTATAGGGTTGGGCTTTTAAGTTTGAAAATGAAGAAAAAAACCTGTTTTATGGGGGATTTTCTAACTGGATTGTGTGCTCACTTGGCGTGCGAATGACCATCTTGCTTGTCGAAGCTGCTTGAGTTTTTCAAAATGCCTTTCGAAGGCCTTTTTTGCAAATTATCTGCCATTGGCAATCATATATCAACCTGAAAATAAAACTGTCTTTGACATCTGCAATGTCAAAGAATTCGCGTGGACATAGACGAAGTTTTAATCTTAAGCGATTGGTCCGCCCTGTTCGAAATGATTAACCGCAAATATCATATTATTTTAGTTCTATGTTCCATTATACGAGGGTTGATGAAAAATGACATGTATGTCAGCGTTTAGGTAAACTTGATTTATTTTTTGTGACTTCGGTCAATAAACTCGGAATATAATGTTTCAATCAAAATTCCCCAGTTTTTCCAACCGAAAATGAGTGGTGGAGTCTCATTCCTCTACATTCCGTTGATTTGGAAGCGAAATATTTACGTTTGAGCGCGCAGCCGCTCGTCAATACATTTATTTCAGTCGCTGGGATCAAATTTCCCGTCGAGCACCAGCTTTTGCGCCGCCGTGCAGTAGCCTATTCGTAGAAGACGTCCAAGAAAAGAAGATATTCTAGTCGGTTAGTGCAGTTCTTGTAGCGAGGTGGAGGTGGTTTAGTGCAACTTTGTGTATGACCTGTGGTATCGACAAATTTGTGTGTTTTTTCGAGCAAGAAGCGACATAAAAAAGGCCTAAGGTGAGTTATTTTTTTCTTCAAGAAGGTCTTCGTGGTTAACACTTGCCGGTAACTGGTTATTCCGTCAATCTTGACTGTGCATTTGAGGTTCGGTGAAAAACAAACGTCATGTCAGTTTATACTTTTTGGATTTTTTTTTTCATCCGAGCACCACACCCTTTGTTTATGGTTTGATCTCGGATTTGCCGGTGGCTGCTTAACCCTCAACCAACGTTTAATCCGGTTAATAAGTGGTAACTTCGTTAAATCTTATCGTAAATTTTTTTAAGTCACATAACTTGCACTTATACAGGTGGTTTTTCATCTATGTTTATTTGTTTACATTTCTATGATTACTGAGGAGCTTCAAATTTCCCTTCTTTTTATTCTTCATTGCTTAAATTTCCTTCTGATTCAGATAGTTACCTTTAATACCCTGCATCTTACCAGATTATTTTTGTCTCTGATGACCTATCAAAATTCTTTAGGTGTTTTAAAGGCCGATTTGGATTCGGGCCAATTTCTAAATAAGATACGGAGACATCTATTATTTACTTGGACATTGCTGCACGATGAGGTGTTTGAATTTCACAATGCTTTATGATAACATCTTCAAAAATATTATTCCAATTCGGTAAACAATTGATTCACGTTCGATATTTTTCATTAACACCGCTTTTAATAATATCCTTCATTCTGCAATACAGCGATATTTTCAGATTATACGGTGTGTATTTTTAAGAGTGTGGTCTTGCATTGTCATGTAGCAAGAAGACGCCTTTTTTTGATTGCAAGGGTAAGATAGATTGCAACGTGAAAATATAGATTAGATTAGATGCTGCTATAGGTGGTAGAGGTATACTCCATTCACTTTTATAAAATATCCCGGTTGGCCGTGAGATTCTGACACATTTCACCGTGTTTATTTTGAAAATGTTAGGTTATAGTCATTTTGCTGTCCTTCATACATAGAGGTCGTAGTAATTACGTAGACATCTATGTACCTATGTAGTAGTACTACGAAACCTGTTTCACAGTTAAACCTCAAGAGAACTTACTCCATTTACAAAGTTAAAAAAGAGTGTAGATAGAAATTAGCATTAGCAACGTCTCTGAGAATTATTTGATATTTCACGAGTACAAACCTGCGTCAGTTTCGAGTAAAAAAAAATTGATAAATCTTGGCCAACCGGGATATTCTATAAAAGAGAAGGGAGTATTCTACCACACATTAATTTCACCACGGTTTTATAAGTCATTTCCATAAAGTTAGCAGTGCCACTTTCGAGAAATTCAATGAAACCTATTGCATTAATTGTCGAATAATTGTCGAGAATTTGTCGTGAAAGAAAAAAATTTGTCGCGTCCTTAGTTTTTTTTCTACGGGGTGGCTTTGCTAACTTAACGTTAAGTTAGCAGAACCACTTATTCAATATCGCCCGAATCTCATGAAAATGGTTACAAATAATTGTCGAGTAATTGTCGTAGTCGATATGAAGTAAAAAAAACCCAAAAAATCCATTCCTTTTTGTTTATTTTACGTCTTTTTCCCGGGAGTTCGAGATATTCCTAGAATTATCGCATTTTTGGCAACAGCGCATTCGTAATTGACTCTTTTTCTATTGCATTAATTGTCGAATACCTGCCTCGAATTTGTCGTGAAAGAAAAAAATTTGTCGCGTCCTTAGTTTTTTTTTTCTACGGGGTGGCTTTGCTCACTTTATATTAATTTAGCAAAAAGTGGTCGAATATCGTCACGATGATCATGAAAGATTGTCGAGTAATTGTCGATGTTGAAATAAAGTAAAAGACACACAAAAAATTTAATCTTTCTAGCAATTTCCACTCCATTTTCTCGCGATTTCCCCATCTTTCTTGAAATATCGCATTTTTGGCAACAGCGCATTCGTAATTGACTCTTTTTCTATTGCATTAATTGTCGAATACCTGTCCCGAATTTGTCGTGAAAGAAAAAAATTTGTCGCGTCCTTAGTTTTTTTTTTCTACGGGGTGGCTTTGCTCACTTTATATTAATTTATCGAAAAGTGGTCGAATATCGTCACGATGATCATGAAAGATTGTCGAGTAATTGTCGATGTTGAAATAAAGTAAAAGACACACAAAAAATTTAATCTTTCTAGCAATTTCCACTCCATTTTCTCGCGATTTCCCCATATTTCTTGAAATATCGCATTTTTGGCAACAGCGCATTCGTAATTGACTCTTTTTCTATTGCATTAATTGTCGAATACCTGTCCCGAATTTGTCGTGAAGGAAAAAAATTTGTCGCGTCCTTATAGTTTTTTTTTCTATGGGGTGGCTTTGCTAACTTAACGTTAAGTTAGCACAACCACTTTCTCAATATCGACCGAATCTCATGAAAATGGTTACAAATAATTGTCGAGTAATTGTCGTAGTCGATATGAAGTAAAAAAAACCCAATAAATCCATTCCTTTTTGTTTATTTTACGTCTTTTTCCCGCGAGTTCGAGATATTCCTAGAATTATCGCATTTTTGGCAACAGTGCATTCGTAATTGACTCTTTTCTATTGCATTAATTGTCGAATACCTGCCTCGAAGTTGTCGTGAAAGAAAAAAATTTGTCGCGTCCTTAGTTTTTTTTTTCTAAGCGGTGGCTTTGCTAACTTAACGTTAAGTTAGCAGAACCACTTTCTCAATATCGTCCGAATCTCATGAAAATGGTTATAAATAATTGTCGCGTAATTGTCGTAGTCGATATGAAGTAAAAAAACCCAAAAAATCCATTCCTTTTTGTTTATTTTACGTCTTTTTCCTGCGAGTTCGAGATATTCCTAGAATTATCGCATTTTTGGCAACAGCGCATTCGTAATTGACTCTTTTCTATTGCATTAATTGTCGAATACCTGCCTCGAAGTTGTCGTGAAAGAAAAAAATTTGTCGCGTCCTTAGTTTTTTTTTCTAAGGGGTGGCTTTGCTAACTTTATATTAATTTATCGACAAGTGGTCGAATATCGTCACGATGATCATGAAAGATTGTCGAGTAATTGTCCATGTTGAAATAAAGTAAAAGACACACAAAAAATTTAATCTTTCTAGCAATTTCCACTCCATTTTCTCGCGATTTCCCCATATTTCTTGAAATATCGCATTTTTGGCAACAGCGCATTCGTAATTGACTCTTTTTCTATTGCATTAGGTAATTGTCGAATACCTGTCCCGAATTTGTCGTGAAAGAAAAAAATTTGTCGCGTCCTTAGTTTTTTTTTTCTATGGGGTGGCTTTGCTAACTTAACATTAAGTTAGCAGAACCACTTTCTCAATATCGACCAATCGACAATCTTTCATGATCATCGTGACGATATTCGACCACTTTTTGCTAAATTAATATAAAGTGAGCAAAGCCACCCCGTAGAAAAAAACTAAGGACGCGACAAATTTTTTTCTTTCACGACAAATCCGAGGCAGGTATTCGACAATTAATGCAATAGAAAAAGAGTCAATTACGAATGCGCTGTTGCCAAAAATGCGATAATTCTAGGAATATCTCGAACTCGCGGGAAAAAGACGTAAAATAAACAAAAAGGAATGGATTTTTGGGTTTTTTTTACTTCATATCGACTACGACAATTACTCGACAATTATTTGTAACCATTTTCATGAGATTCGGGCGATATTGAAAAAGTGGTTCTGCTAACTTAACGTTAAGTTAGCAAAGCCACCCCGTAGAAAAAAAACTAAGGACGCGACAAATTTTTTTCTTTCACGACAAATTCTCGATAATTAATGCAATAGGTTTCATTGAATTTCTCGAAAGTGGCACTGCTAACTTTATGGACATTTATAAGTCAATTGTCAAAATTAAAGAATAGTTCCGAAAAAGTAGTGTTTAAAAAAATCATATTTTCTGAATCGAGAAAGATATCAAGAAATATGGAAATTCAAAATGTTAGAAACGCATTTGACTATATGTATCAAACGAGATCAAAGCATATCCAAATAAATTAAGGGGAAGTATCACCTTTTGAATCGTGGTAAATCTCCAGTCAAAAAGTGGACTCTTTATTTCACGAGTAACTTCCCTAATTCACGACGTAGAGACTTGATTTTTTTTTAAATTGAAGTTGAAGAACGTCCCGAGGGTAAATAGTTTTCTTTTTTTCGATTTAATTAGTTTTTCAATTAAAAAAACAGGTTCAACTTCAGCGTTTTGGAAACTACAATTAATGATTTTTTTTTGACAGTTATTCATCATTTTTTGGAAAAAATCGCAACTATTTGCCCTTGACAATTTAATCTTCTATGAACAACAAACATTTTCATGATAATTAGTTCAAAAATATAGCTTGTACGCATGAAAAACGAAAAACATATTCAATAACACAAATATTGCAGAGATCTAACGATTACTCTGTTTTTTTTAATTGAAAAACTAATTAAATCGGAAAAAAGAAAACTATTCGACCTCAGGACGTTCTTCAACTTCAATTTAAAAAAAAATCAAGTCTCTACGTCGTAAATCAGGGTAGTTACCCGTGAAATAAAGAGACCACTTTTTGAATGGAGATTTACCACGATTCAAAAGGTGATACTTCCCCTTAAGGTTACTAATCACTCTACAGGGTGTTTTAATCCACTGGTGCTTCTCATTTTACTCTTCATTTGATCACGTATAATATTGATTCCAAAAGTGAACAAAATTAATTGTGATCGAAACAATTATCTACAGGTTGTCCCCCCTGTATTCCAGCTGAATATTTCGTTAAATAATATTAAACTTAAGAGGAGGATCAGTATAAATTTAAAAAAATCGTGAATTTTCTTCTGGAAAAAATATTTTGATATACTTAGAATACAGAGTCTAAATTTCATCCGGTTTTCAGAAGACAGAAACTCGCAGAAACCTGAAAGGGGTTCTTGACTCTTTCGTTGGACTGTTTTTTCATTGCTTCTCATTCGTAGGATAATTACTCTCTGAATGGAGTAACGGTCGACTTATTAGCGAAATAAAATGTTGTTCTCTAACAAAAACACGAAGTGTCAACCTTCAGTGCTGCTTTGAAGTAGAAAATATGACGTAGTTGAGCAATTCGTTACTAGATCTTATTATAATGCTTCGCCAGAGTTTAGTTTAATTAGGACGAAGGATCTTAATCGCTAATTAGTGGTGGAACGCTCGCATTTTCACAAAAAAATATTTTCTTTGGGAAGCAGTTTTCTTTTACCGTTCTGATGATTTAATTGAAAGTTCAGATTAACAACTGCTGTTCAAGTTTCGAACTGATCGAATAATGAGTTTTCAATTCATACAGGACTATTATGTAAGTAGGTACAGGGTGGTCTATATTGTGATAGCAGTACTTAAAAAAAAACGTTTTTATTTATAATAATTGAATATCTGGAAATATCCCAATCAAATTTGGTATACAGCATGACATTGTATGGTTTCCCATTCAGGGAAAATATCTCGGACATAGGGCAGCCAGTGGCGGAGTTGTGGAGTCTTATCAATATAAAATAAATTCTACATTTTATATATCGTGTGTTTTTTTTAAATTATTGAAATTTCGGTAGGGAAAACTGTGATTTGACAGAAGGTAGAATCCATGTTGTTTTGACATTTCTGTTCTGTAAGCATTGACAAATTATCATGGAACGATTCACGCCGCAACAAAGTCAACAAATTGATGAAATTTATTTCCAAAATCAGTGTTCTATTCGCCAAACTTATAGAGCAATTCGTGAAATTTATGGTTTACATCATCGTCCATAAGAGCAGCTTATTCGTCGAACTATCGATGGATTTCGGACAACATTTTCTCTACTCGATGCAAAAACAACAACAAGACAATGAACTGTACGTACAGAAGAAAATATCGCTTCTGTAAGTGATAGTGTTAATGAAGATCCAGATTTGTCTATTCGTCGATGTTCACAACAAGTTGGACTCAGTGCATCCATCACTTGGAAAATTTTGCGTGAAGATCTTGGTCTACACTCTACACCCATACAAGATCCCAACTAGTTCAAGAACTAAAACCACTTGATCATAATATACGTCGTTTGTTTGCTGATTGGGTCCTACAGCAGCTTGAAGTTGATTCACTTCATTATGGAAAAATTGTGTTTAGTGATGAAGCTTATTTCTGGTTGAACGGCTACGTAAACGAGCAAAATTGCCGTATGTGGAGTGAAAACAATCCTCAAGAAGTTCTGCAGGTTCCATTGCATCCTGGAAGATTCACTGTATGGTGCGGTTTACATGCTGGAGGCATCATCGGTCCATATTTCTTTAAAAACGATGCTGGAGCTAATGTTACAGTGAATGGTGCTCGTTACAGATCGATGATCAATGATTATTTGTTTCAAAACTGAATGGTATCGACCCAGAATTGATTCATTTCCAACAATATGGTGCTTCACCTCATGCTGCTACCGTAACAATTGATATATTGAAAGAAAGATTTGGCGAAATCATTATTTCGCGAAATGGTCCAATTAATTGTCCTCCAAGATCATGCGACATAACTCCAATCGATTATTTTCTGTGAGGTTATGTCAAGTCATGGGTTTATGCTAAGATGTCTAGTCATCTTAGTTTATGCTGATAAACCAGAAACAATAGACGCTCTGGAAGCCAACATAACTCGTGTTATTCCTGAAATAAGGCCTGAATTACTCGAAAAAGTGGTACAAAATTGGTCTGGTCGAATGCGGTACCTCAGAGCTAGTCGTGATGCCGGAAATTATTTTTAAAACATAAATTTCATAAAATTATCCCCCGAATAAAAAAAATGGCTTCAATCTAAAAAAAAACACCCGATATATTCTCCACAAGAAACATGGCGAAATTTTGTCGTATCTGTACAATTAAATTTGTCTGTGAAAACCGAAGTGTCCAGTTCGAAAATTAGCTAAGCATTGTCAATGTTGGAATTATGTGTCCTACTAAATTGTTATTATTTTGAAGTATTTTTTAATTATCCAAAGAATCGTTAGCATCGTGCCGCTAGGAGATCGGGAGATCTGGAATCCAAGCAGGTCCTAATAGCATGTACATAAAGTTAGCCAAACAACTTTCGCGAATCAAACTCGGAATAGCTCAAAATTTTGCCGTTATTTATCCGTAATTTATCCGTGAAAAAATAAATTTTGCCGCTCTCATATTTAAAAAGATATGGGGTGTGTCGCTAAGTTGATATCAAGTTGGCGAAACAACTTTTCAAAAAATGGTTTCAGCACAAAACAAAATAGCTCATCTTTTTCAGTGATTTATCCGTGAAAAAAATAAATTTTGCCGCTCTCATATTTAAAAAGATATGGGGTGTGTCGCTTACTTGATATCAAGTTGGCGAAACAACTTTTCGAAAAATGGTTTCAGCACGAAACAAAATAGCTCATCTTTTTAAGTGATTTATCCGTAAATTATCCGTGAAAAAAGAAAATTTGTATCAATCAAGGTTTTGAAGAAAAATGACAAAATCTGATTGATCGATCAGCAGCCGACGGAACATGATTTATGCATTTTTCTCGAAAACTACGCAAGCACTATTGTTGATATTTGAAAAGAAGATGTAGCTTTTCATCTTTGATTTATCCGTGAAGAAAAAAATTTTGCCGCTCTCGTTTTTAAAAAAATATCACGTGCGCTGGTATGTGTACATCAAATTACATGGTGACATATTGAAAAAGAGATTTCAGCAATCAACAGATAATGCAATTTCTTTTAATGATTTATCCGCAAATTATCCGTGAAGAAAAAAACATCGTCACTCTTGTATTTAAAAAAATATTAGGTGTTTCGTCAAATTGATATAAAGTTAGCGAAACACCCAATATTTTTTTAAATACAAGAGTGGCGATGTTTTTTTCTTCACGGATAATTTGCGGATAAATCATTAAAAGAAATTTCATTATCTGTTGATTGCTGAAATCATTTTTTCAATATGTCACTTGGTAATTTGATGTACACATACCAGCGCACGTGATATTTTTTTGGAAAACGAGAGCGGCAAAATTTTTTTCTTCACGGATAAATCAAAGATGAAAAGCTACATCTTCTTTTCAAATATCAACAATATTGCTCGCGTAGTTTTCGAGAAAAATGCATAAATCATGTTCCGTCGGCTGCTGATCGATCAATCAGATATTGTCATTTTTCTTCGAAACCTTGATTGATACAAATTTTCTTTTTTCACGGATAATTTACGGATAAATCACTTAAAAAGATGAGCTATTTTGTTTCGTGCTGAAACCATTTTTCGAAAAGTTGTTTTGTCAAATTGATATAAAGTTAGCGAAACACCCCATATCTTTTTAAATATGAGAGCGGCAAAATTTATTTTTTCACGGATAATTTGCGGATAAATCATTTAAAGAAATTGCATTATCTGTTGATTGCTGAAATCATTTTTTCAATATGTCACCATGTAATTTGATGTACATATACCAGCGCACGTGATATTTTTTTAAAAACGAGAGCGGCAAAATTTTTTTCTTCACGGATAAATCAAAGTTGAAAAGCTACATCTTCTTTTCAAATATCAACAATATTGCTTGCGTAGTTTTCGAGAAAAATGCATAAATCATGTTCCGTCGGCTGCTGATCGATCAATCAGATTTTGTCATTTTTCTTCAAAACCTTGATTGATACAAATTTTCTTTTTTCACGGATAATTTACGGATAAATCACTTAAAAAAATGAGCTATTTTGTTTCGTGCTGAAACAATTTTTCGAAAAGTTGTTTCGCCAACTTGATATCAAGTTAGCGACACACCCCATATCTTTTTAAATATGAGAGCGGCAAAATTTATTTTTTCACGGATAAATTACAGATAAATCACTGAAAAAGATGAGCTATTTTGTTTTGTGCTGAATTCATTTTTTGAAAAGTTGTTTCGCCAACTTGATATCAACTTAGCGACACACCCCATATCTTTTTAAATATGAGAGCGGCAAAATTTATTTTTTCACGGATAAATTACGGATAAATAACGGCAAAATTTTGAGCTATTCCGAGTTTGATTCGCGAAAGTTGTTTGGCTAACTTTATGTACTTCCTAATAGCGGCCACTCACGTAGAATCCAGATCCAGGCGTTCCAGGCGTTTTATAGCCTTTTATGACACTTAATGAGCCCTTGACCAATCACGGAGACTCTTTTCGCAAGTGGGCTCATAAAATGTCTTAAAACGCCCGTCTCGGGAGCCTCGTGAGTGGGCCCCTTATTTCCAAGTTATTGCATTAGTAATATTTTCTGTAAAAATACTGTTTTTCCTTCCCATCTCATGCTTTATTATTGCTACATTTCGTACACACACATCGTTCGACTGTCGAACGATTCGCGTTTCTGTATCAGACAGAAAATAAACAATTCCCCATCGAAAAATACACAGATCGTACGTTGTTCCCTGATACTTTTCTTTACAGAGCCGATCTCGTATCCAATTCCATCAGACATATGTTGCATTATAAACAAACCCGAGGTCGTTCTGTTAAATTTCTCTCCTCTTTGTCTCGTCGGGCTGCGGCCATCTCGCGGGGGCCCCGTCGAAGAAAGAGCCGAGGTACGAAAATTTAACAGCTGTTTACTTCTTAGTACGTGACTCTGGAAGAAATACAGCGATTAATTGAAGGTTTAGAATCCGGATAGAAACGGGATGAAACTTGGTTCTATATGGGGAATGCGTGTATACAGAGTGGACTTATTTTCTTCAAAAGTCTGCTCATCAGACGTACCACAAGCACAGTGGGCCAGTTTGAAGTTCAAGGACCATAAGTGCCACTTGTGTGATCATCGCAGAACACGGAAAATGAACAGTTAATCCCATTTCCTTCCCCTCTTGAGTATTGGGGGATAACACAGGGTGTCCCAAATAAAACATGACACACTTTATAATAAGAATTAGTGGCACAATTGATTTTTTTCTGATGCATTGTACGAGGATGTATTGATACATATCTAGTCACGGGCGTAGCCAGGATTTATAACAGGGGGGGGGGGGCAAACCACAGTCATGGTCCAAGGTCGTTCAAAATGTGAAATTTCGGGATAAAAAGAAAAGGCAGATTTAATTCATTTTTTCTTCCAGGGGGGCAGCTCCCCCTCCTGCCCCAAGCTGGCTACGCCCATGTATCTAGTTAGCCTAGACCGGTTCCAATATATAATAAATATTGAGATACCTACCATATCAACGAACCTGGCTTCTTCTAAATGATAACATCTTAGTGTTTGTGTATCGGTTCATGTCAAGGTTTATGTTTGTATTTATATTTATGGTAATAAAAATTTTCAGTCTTGAAGAAGATCCGAACATAGGTTCGAAACGTCGACAATTCGAAAAAGATAAATTTCATTTGCCCTGTCCTCAAGCCACAAACTGATTATTACAATTCAATACAAGGACGCGAAGAAAGAAGATAATATGGCATATCAACGAACAATTAAGGCGAGTTTATACAGCAACTAAAATAAAATAAGAACTAAAATAAAATAAGAATGTTCACTTGATGCATTTCAATGACAGCGTTTATACAGGAAATGAGCTAAAATAAGGAATAAGAATAAGAATATTCTTATTCCTTATTTTAGCTTATTTCCTGTATAAACGCTGTCATTGAAATGCATCAAGTGAACATTCTTATTTTATTTTAGTTCTTATTTTATTTTAGTTGCTGTATAAACTCGCCTTAACTTATCAGAAGTGTCAGTGTAGAATTCGACGTCAAAAAAGTAAACCAGAGTTACGCAATAAATTAAAAAAAAAGGATGTCCACCGAAATTGTGAAAATCGAAAAATTGGAGTATCGCCCCATCATCAAGTACCTGTATTTAAAAGGGTTAAGAGGTGAGCAGATTTACGAAGATATGCTTGATACCCTTGGTGATCAATGTCCTTCGTATGCGACCGTGAAAAATTGGACTGCAAGATTCAAAAGAGATAAATTTTCCATTGAAGATGAAGACCGATGTCAGTCCCCGAAAGTATCGATGCAGTTCATGGCATGATTTTATCAGACCGTCGAATTGGGCTAAAACGGATATCTGAAGCACTGAAGATTTCATACGAACGCGTTCATCATATAGTTCACGTCAATTTGGACATGAGAAAAATTTCTGCAAAATGGATCCCCAAATGTATGAATGTTGACCAAAAGCGTGCAAGGGTAGAAGCATCGCGTTCGATCTGTGCTCGATTTGAAAACGATGTAGACTTCTTGAACCGAAGTGTTACTATGGATGAGACTTGGGTACATTTCTACGATTCAGAAACAAAGCAACAATCGATGGAATGGCGACACTCTGGTTCTCCATGACCTAAGAAGTTTCGTTTTCAAAAATCTGCTGGAAAAGTTCTTGCTTCAGTTTTTTGGGATTGCCATGGAGTAATCATGATTGATTTTTTTGGATAAGGGTAGAACAATAACTGAAATACTATTCGACATTACTGACCACTCTATGGGAAAAAATTGAAGAGAAAAGACGCGGAAAGCTATCCAAAGGTATTTTGTTTTTACAGAAAACGCCCCAGTACACAAATCTCATGTTGCGATGCAAAAAATTCGTGATTTAGGGTTAGAATTACTAGAACACCCCCCTTATTCACCAGATTTGGCTCCGTCCGACTATCATCCCTTTCTTCAACTGAAAAAAGTTTACAAGGTCGTAAATTTTCTTCCAACGAGGAGGTCATAAAAGCTGCGGAGGACTGGTTTGCAGAGCAAGAAGAAAAATTTTTTTTGAAAGGTCTAGAGACGTTGCAGGTTCGCTGTAATAAATGTATTCAATTAAGAGGAGAATATGTTGAGTAATAAAATATTTTGACATTGAAATTTTGTTTGGTTCGATAGTAGGCTAAGGATTTTTTCAATATATCCTCGTATGTACCTACGTTATGCGACTAAATAGGTAGGATGTAGGTAGTTGATGAATTTTCTCCTAAAATTGCTTATACAGGATGAGTCAACAGTGCTCGATTCCTTCATAACTCCACGAAAAACCCAATGAATAATTGAGAATACGGTCGAATATTGTATGCATTTATTCGAGGAAACATAAGTGCCAGTAGTGCGATCAGGTAGCGATAAATCTTTTGGAAACATAGAACCTTTCCAGACCACAGATTAGCCGAAACGGGTCGCAAACTGGTCCGAAATTCGCGCATCGGACCGCGATTTCGCGCACGTAGCGGCGTTGCTCTCATGTGCGGGTCGTTAACATTCTTCCGAAAGATCAACAAACTCCGCTCTCGGATAGGTCGGAATCGCTTGAGCCTTGGGACTTCTTTTCGCGTGAAAATGTGGGCAAATTGTCGGTTTTGATGCGTGATATATTTTGTTGGTGTTTATACAGGGTGTCCCGGAATAGGTGCGACAAACTGATAGGGTAGATGGTATTTTGATGTTGAATAAACTTTACTATTGATGAATATATAAGAACAAGGCTTTTGACGTTGTGTGTAGATTCGAATTCGAACCTTGTTCCATTTTATGAAGCTCGAAAAGAATTGCGTCAAAGTATTTCAAGTCAAAGTGCATCGGCCAGAAGGCCTACTTCTTCCAGCAGTTCAGTAAACACAAAACTCATTCATCAAACCCTGACCCCGTCAGCCTTCATATCCGGAGTCTGTAACATCTTACTATTCATCAACCGGACGGAACATCCAAACAAACAATCTATTCTTTGTTTTCTCGGAAAACGAGAGCGTTTCCATATACACTGCGCAAAAAAATTAACGCACATTCTGAAAATCTCAATTTTAAAGAAAGTTAACTTTACATTGACTATGTAACTTATTTTTCATGTTCTCTCGGGAAGGTTTTGAATGAAACAAGACACATTAAATGGAAGAAAAATTCAGAATTTCACCGAATCTTATGTGAAAGAAGAGAAATGAACAATTTTCAAAATACTGAAATGCTGATAAGTGATTTAATACTTGGTATTTCCACCCCTTGCGTTAATTACAGTTCGGCAACGACTTTCAAAATGAGTGATCTTAAAATGTTCTGATCTAATCCTTCCCAGATTTCTCCGAGTTGGATTCCTAAGTCATTAAGGGTAGCTGGATGATTTTCTGAACTTCTCAGCCTTCTATTGAGGTTGTCCCAAACCTGCTCAATCGGATTGAGATCTGGACTTCTTGCTGGCCATTCCATTCGAGAGACTTCAACCTCTTCAAGGTACTCCTGAACGATGCGCGCACGATGGGGTCTGGAATTATCGTCCATAAAAATGAAATTTTCACCAATGTATGGGGCAAATGGCACTACATGCTCTTCAAGAATGTTCCTTATATACTTATCAGCATTCATAGCTCCATTATCAACGACCACTAGGTCTGTGCGAGCAGTCAAAGATATTCCACCCCATACCATAATCGATCCTCCCCCGAAACCAGTAGTATTCAGGAAATTGCACTGAGCATATCTTTCATGTGGACGTCTGAATACAAGGGAACGTCGATCACAATGGTAGAGACAGAATCTAGACTCATCTGTGAAGAGAACTCTTTCCCAATCGGCCTCTTCCCAATGGATATGCTCTCTCGCAAAATCCAAACGCGCCCTTCGATGGGCTGGGGTAAGAGCTGGGCCTCTTGCCGCGACACGAGGCCTTAAATCATATTCTCTGAGGCGATTTCTTTTTGTCTGAGTGCTAATTCGCACCTCATGAGTTTGCTCAAGCAGATTTTGAAGGAGGCGAGCGGTTGCAAACCGTTGTCTCAACGAAGAAACTCTCAAGTAACGTTCTTGAATGGCAGTTGTTAACCGTGGTCTACCCTGTCCTGGTCTTCGGACATTCATACCTGTCTCCCTGAATCGCTGCCACATTCTGGACACACTTGTATGGGAAACTCCAAACCTTTCTGCAATTCTTGTGTATGTCCACCCTTCTTCTCGCAAAACTACCGCTTGGGCTCATTCCTCTTGGGTCAAATTGCGTGTTTCGCGTTGCATAGCGATCGATTGTAGAAAATCAAACGAAAGAAAAACTATTGATCACTAGAATTGATCGAGAACAACTGATTTTAGAATGGAGCCAATACATTCAAAATCTGATAATATCATCTTTTTTTATTCCTGCTGGGAGAAAACATCTGTATTGAAGAAAAACGTTGAAAGTGGATAACAAATGCATGCATAATTCGGATAAAAATAATTATCGTTGAGAACACCTTCAGTTGTAGAATAAATTTGAGATTTCCATAATGTGCTTCAATTTTTTTGCGTAGTGTATAATGAAAAAGAAAGCCTAATGGTGACACTTCAAAATGACGGTGTTGCCAGATAACACGATTGAATAATAATGCAAGACAAATTTTCGAAAATTTCAAATCTAAGTATTGTTTCCTCTACATCAATAAAAGGTGAGCCTCTCAATATTTATCGTAGGGCCCCAACGAAGCCGGTCCGGTCCTGACGAGAAAAACCCATAATCCAGTTGTAACGATCGCTTGGATACTACCATTCAAAGACGTTTTCCTCCTACTAGGAGAAAGATCTTCGTAATCGGAATATTTGCATAATTAGCCTAGACCGGTCAGGGTACAATGAACGATTTCTGTACTCATTTATTATTTATAGACTCCAGGCGGACGGATACGTACGGGTAGGGCTTCCAAGAACGTCAGATATGTCACGGAAGAATTCATCTCGCGCGAACGAAGAGAACGGGTAATCACGTGACGCGTCGTGTGAAATCGAAAGGGCCCTATTTCACATCGGGTACTTCCAAGAAGAGTGTTAAGGGTCGAAGTTACATTAATTTGGGAATTATGTATGAAACTAATAGAGCCCTTAAATCTACCTATAAGGTAGTTATCCTTATCGGTAGGTCTCTGCGAATCGGGTGATTTTAAGGGCGAAATGTCAAAGTTTGATCAATTTTCCTGAAGAAATGGTAGAATAATGGAAACTATGAATGCCGAGCTATTTTGCATTGGCCTCTCCTCTTTTGATCCCTATATATAGGGTGTATTTGAAGGTGAGGGAGCAGGTTCGGACTGAGGAATTTTCAGATTCACCTAGAAACTATACTCTGTTCAAATGTAAGAAGGAGCAATAACAACATGTTTGGCGCAGCGGTAGGAGGGCCTTCGTAAAGGTACTTTCAGTCCACAGTCGAATCGAGGAGATTTCACACAATCGTTCAGTTTATTTATCCATGTCTCATCCAGCTAATACATTTTTCTGCCTTGTTCCCTTAAGGTGGGCGTTCAATGTAGTGTGTTTTTATTTCAAGTTGATTTCGAAAACGGTTTCACTTTGAGAACTGAAATTTTGTGGGTGAACTCAGAAAGGATTAGGGTTCTTGTTGAAATAATTTTGATCGATTTCATTCCGACAGTTAATTTTTTTCTTTCAAAAATAGAAGAAAATGAGCCAACCCATTCTTCTGTTTTATTTCAACAGAAAGACCCGTGAAAATAGTTCAACTTCCGATTATAAGTGAATCTACTGATAATTTCATTCAGAAGATCAACTTGAAATACGGAATTGGCAGAAAATGGCCAAATTCAAATTTTGGCGGGAAAAAATTCCTGCTTTACCCACAAATTCGCGTATTTCATAGTTCGGCGATTTTCGGATAGAGAGCGCCATTGTACATTTCATTCATGATTAGAGAGATACTCATAGAACTTATTGTGATAATGAAAGTTCTATGGAGATATTCCTTAAAATGGACGGTGGCGCCTCTATCGGCTGATCTTTCCTACTCTGTTTAAACGCCGACCTTAATGAGCGGATTTTCTTCAAATAATCTCTTCTCCACACAATTATTTCATCCCTATCTATCAGTAGCTTATCACTTTTTTTGAACTTGAATTCCATTTTTTTCAATAATTTATAGAACGTTGTTCTTTTGAAATTTGGCAACCTGTCGTCATCATTCACGATTTCTAGTACTTTAGAAATCGTTGGGATTTCATTATGGAAAAACAATTCTTCTGATAAGGTTCATATCGAAATCGTCAACCGAATCGATTATTTTTAACGACTGGGCTCTCCTCTTAGGTGGCGTCAATGTTTTATTCTTTTTATATTCTCTGAGAATTCTGAATACAGCTGAATCACTCACCCCTGAGGATTTTGAAACAATTCCTAATCTCTTTTCCATAAATCAGGATGTTCTTCCAATTCTTTTCGAGGAAAGTTCAAAATCATCTCTTTCTCTTCAGCAGAGAAGGCTACCTTTTGGACCTTTTTCGTGGTGGTCCCCACATATCACCCTCAGATGCAGTATCGGTTTCCGAATTCGACATTGTTCTATAAACACTATATGGTGCTAGTCAAAAGTCCCCTCCCCCCTCGTATCTTTTGAACGGGTATACTTATAATAATGAAATTTGGAGGGTGGAAATAAACGGATGTAGGCTTCACAACTGGTCATAACAGGTGCGCATAGTCATAAATGACGTCACAAGGCCACTGTGACCAATAATAATTTTCGTATTTCTTCAATTTATCAATCAAAATCAGCCGAAACCCAAACAAAATTGGTATGACTGATTAGGTATTCTCAATACCTTTCAAACGAGCTGTCACTTGCCATAGGGTCCCATTTAAAATTATTGGTCACAGTGGCCTTGTGACGTCATTTATGACTATTGCGTCACCTGTTATGACCAGTTGAGAAGCCTACATCCGTTTATTTCCACCCTCCAAATTTCATTATTATAAGTATACCCGTTCAAAAGATACGAGGGGGGGAGGGGACTTTTGACTAGCACTGTATACACTTTGTTTGTCAAAAGATTTTCCAACACAATACACTTTTCACAACAAAATCTATAAACACTTTAAACACCTATAGACCTTCACAGTAGCTCTAGGTATTTTAACTAGTCTTGTCAATTGAAAACTTCGATATTTATGCAAATCAAGATGGCTTCAACTCATTAAGGGAAAGGACCCAAATCTGGTATTTCCCGGAATTACCTTGTCGGAATCTTGAGCAGCCGACAAAGAGTTTCGTACAAAATAATATAAAATTTTGGACCGAAACTAAATATATTTCGGATATTACAAGTAAATGACCATTATAAATTTGAACAGAGATCTTTTACGAGTCTTGTCAATTGAAAACTTCGATATTTATGCAAATCAAGATGGCTTTCATCCATTAGGGAAAAGGACCCAAATCTGGTGTTTCTCTCGGAATTACTTTGTCGGAATCTTGCAAGATTCCGACCCAAATCTCTAAAACCCTGGTGTTTCCTGGAATTACCTTGCCGCAATCTCGAGCATCCGAAAAAGAAATTATTTAGTAGATAATAATATAAAAACAAAATAAAAAAAGGGTTCGTCGGATATAAAATGTTTATGACAGTTGCAAATCATAACAGAAATTTTGCACTAGAGTTTCAGAGGAAAAAAGTTCTAATGTGGAAATTGCTGACTCAAATTATTGAATCATTTCTATCCAGTACCATCTACAGTCCGTTTCGAGTACGATCCTGGCAATCCCTTAGGGCAAGGGTCTCCAAACTACGGCCCGCGGGACAAATCTGGCCCGCCAGTGTTAAGAATCCGGCCCGCGAAAGCTCATCAGCTTATATATGTATACAGGGTGTCCCAAGTTTGAGTGTCTATTAGACGTTTCTGGAGAACTGGATTATTTGAAATCTGAAAGTTGGGATTATGATATTGACTCTACAGACCTAAAATATTTTTGGAGCTTGAGCATTTCTGGTTTGTTCAGAAATTTTTTTTTCAAATTTTTTCGTTTATCATATGATTGAGTATTCAATGCTGAATACATTTCTGTTGAAACCATCGTATTTGATCGAATAGTTTTCGAAATATCGAAAAAAAAACCTGAAAAAAAGTCAAATATTCATGGTCAGTATCATGCTTATTTTTCTTCTTCTGGACATCCCGAGTGCAAAACTGTTCTCACAACGTGAAAGTAGAAGAATGTGGAAAGGTCATGCTCATTTTGAATTTCATAAATATCAACACAGGGTGTATCAAATTTTGTGTCGAAAACTATGATCGATAATTGGCCATAACTTCTGTTTTTCAAATTAGAACCCTATTTTTTATGATTGCGTTGGATTCTGCGAAGAAAAATAATGATAGCACTTACAGATGCACTTGCTCCTAAATTCAGTAATTTCCGAGTTATTTGAGCTGTTCTGGATTTATGTTGTACCTAGAGTCAAATTCATCTAATTTTTTGCATGAGAATATTCTGTGATCATAGAAGATAAATTAATTTACAAGTGACAGGTCTAATTATCAGTTGTTACTATGGTTTCCATGTTTCAAAAGTATATTCATCGAATCTGTTTAGATTTGATGAATTTGAAATCTACGTACGACATGAATCCAGAAAAGCTCAAATAACACGGGAATTACTGAATTTAGGAGCAAGAGCATCTGGGGGGCTATCATTATTTTTCATTGTAGAATCCAACGCAATAATAAAAAAATATGGTTCTAATTTGAAAAACAGAAGTTATGGTCAATTTTGGATCACAATTTTCGACACAAAATTTGGAACACCCTGTGATGATATTTATGAAATTCAAAAAATTCATGACCTTTCTTCATTCTTCTACTTTGACGTTATGAGAACGGTTTACACTCGGGATGTTGAGAATAAGAAAAATACATAATACTGACTTTTTTCAGGTTTTTTTTTACGATATTTTGAAAACTATTTGAATGAATACAATGGTTTCAACAGAAATCTATTCAACATCGAATACTCCATCATATCAGAAACGAATAAATTAAAAACAAAATTTTTTGAACAAATTGATTTTCACTCCCTGTATAACCGGAAGTGTTCAGGCTCCAAAAATATTTTAGGTCTGTAGAAAATTTCGAACAATGTCATAATCCCAATTTTCAGATTTCAAATATGTCCAGTTCCCCAGAAACGTCAAATAGGCACTCGAACTTGGGACACCCTGTATATTATTACTGTTGCTGTAATATGTTGGATAAAAAGCACAGAATGATGGTAATTCAGCTTTATTCACTTGCATGCTAGGTGAAGCCTATTAACAAGCAAAATATAGAATTCAACATAAGAAAAAAAAACGCTCAAATATTTTGGCCCTCCGCATTTGCTGGAGTAAACATTTTGGCCCTTAGGCTAAAAAGTTTGGAGACCCCTGCCTTAGGGCGTTAAAAGGGAGCGTGGTTATGACCGTTTGACCAATAGGAGCTTCATTGTGCGCAAACCAGACGATTCTGTTTGCTTACAAAGCTCCTTCTTATATTTGAACGGACTGTCTATACTAATATTATAAAGAGGAAAGATTTGTATTTTTGCTTGTTTGATTCGAATAGGCTCAAAAACTACTGGACCGATTTCAGGAATTCTTTTACCCTCAGAAAGCTACATTATCCCTGAGTGACATAGGCTATACTTTTCATCCGAAAAAAATCAAGAATACCTACTATGTATAACTTCAATAATTACAAACAAATCAGCCATAATCAGCTATTTTCACGTGCGCTGCAAAAACCGTAAGACTTACGTGGATACAATGTATGGCGGAAATGTACCTCTTAAATGGTTCTACAAAAAAGTCTGGGATAGAATATATCTATCTCTCAAGATTGACTTGCTATTACCTGTTTATGGTTATCAGATGTTTTCCAAAATTATGCACTATTTGGGAGTGTGTTTTTATGAATTGGGTATTGATCCTCATCCAACCTAATACGTTATTTATCCACAATATTTAATTTAGAACGAAATTGCCCTTCACATCATACAATCACAACGAGTACATCAAAAGATATGGCAGGTTGAAGTGTTGAAGATGAAACCGCCGCGTGAAACAAATTTCTACACGGGCGTAATTCATATAAAAAATGTTTGGTAAAATGACTTATTTTGATGAGTTCTACCATCTGTCAAAAGAAAAGCCTCACTCTGAAATAAACCCTGTATAAGAGAACTCGTAACGTAAAAGGATTGTCCCATTATCGTCCCCAATGTTATATCAAATATCGTAACTCTTACTGGGCTCAAATAAGTTTTGAACAATTTGACCATTACTGCTAGCACTCAGGACGATGTTATTCAATTGCGAAACAACCACTACAACGCTTCACATTTTCGCGGAGGAAGCTCTCCAGTTCTCATTAACTTAATCAACCACAAACAAGTAGCCTTTCATCTCAACGCGTACAACAAGCGAAGAAAAAATTGCTTCAATACTCTCAATTTGCCCCCCATTAGATGGTATCACGATGTTATCGGTACTACGATTCCTCCTTACTCAATTCTGCTCCTCTTTTTGCCCGAGAAACCAGTAAAACCACTTAGAATTGATTATGAAGAGTCGAAGATGAGGCATACACTACTCGGAGGCACTAATGTACCAGAGAGGAAGCTAATTTCCGGCAATAAAAATCTACGTCGACATTTCCCAAGAATTACTGGCTGAAACCCGCTTTATCGTGGACAATGAAGGAGTCACAGATTGTGACTACATGCCCGATCATGATAAAATTGGCGTTTATTCGTGAAAAGTATCTCGATTCAGCATTTATTTTCCTTTTTACCCGACTACGCCAGAAGGAGGGTAATGTTTTTCGGTTGTATTGAAAGGTATTTCATTTAGAGCGCTATATTTGAATTGCACACCATGTCACGTCATTATGGCGTGACAGATCGAAAGTTGACACAAGGGAGTTAGTGAACATGGAGCATTACACGGTAGAACAACGCATTCTGATTGTGATAAAATGTATTAAGGGGCAGTATCACCTTTTGAATCGTTGTAAATTTCCATTCAAAAAGTGGTCTCTTTATTTCACGAGTAACTACCCTAATTTACGACGTAGAGACTTGATTTTTATTTTGAATTGAAGTTGAAGAACGTCCCGAGGGCAAATAGTTTTTTTTTTCGATTTAATTAGTTTTTTGTTTATAAAACCAGGGTAATCGTTAGATCTCTGCAATATTTGCGTTATTGAATATGTTTTTCGTTTTTCATGGGTACGAGCTATATTTTTGAACTAATCATCATGAAAATTTTTGTAGTTTATAGAAGATTAAATTGCCGAGGCCAAATAGTTGTGATTTTTTCTAAAAAATGATGAATAACCGTCGAAAAAAAAAATCATTAAGTGTAGTTTCCAAATCGCTGAAGTTCAACCTGGTTTTTTTATTGAAAAACTAATTAAATCGAAAAAAGAAAACTATTTGCCCTCGGGACGTTCTACAACTTCAATAAAAAAAAAAATCAAGTCTCTACGTCGTAAATTAGGGTACCTACTCGTGAAATAAAGAGATCACTTTTGAATGGAGATTTACCACGATTCAAAAGGTGATACTACCCTTTAACGGTGAATGGCGAACGTTATCGTGCTATGATAACACAGTTTCTTGTGCCTCATTTGAAAGCTGTTGATTTGGACGACATGTGGTGTTAGCAGGACGGTGCCACATGTCATACCGCCCGTGGAACATTGGCGATCTTGCAAGAGTTCGCTCCTGGTCGTGTCATTTCCCGATTTGGTGACCAGAATTGGCCGCCAATCTCTTGCGATTTAACGTCTTCAGACTTCTGGCTGTGGGGTTATCTGAAGTAACTGGTGTATGTCAATAAGCCTGCAACCATGGAAGCATTGAAAGCCGATATTAGACGCTGTATCCATGAAATACCACCATGTACATGAAGTTAGCAGAACAACTTTCGAAAATCAAACTCGGAATAGCTCAAAATGTTGCCGTTTTTATCTGTTATTTATCCGTGCAAAAATTAATTTTGGCGAAACAACTATCTGAAAAATGTTTTCAGCAAAAATCAAACTAGCTCATCTTTTTCAGTGATTTATCTGTAAATTATCCGTGAAGAAAACAACATCGCCATATTAGATGTTTCGCTAACTTGGTATCAACTTGGCGAAACAACTACCCAAAAAATGTTTCCAGCAAAAAACAAAGTAGCTCATCGTTTTCTGTGGTTTATCCGTAAATTATCCGTGGTGAAAGAAAATTTTTATCTTTCGAGGTTTTGCAGAAGAATGACATAATCTCATTGATAGTTCTGCGGCCGTCGGAACGTATATCAGGCATTTTTCGCGAAAACTATGCATACAATCTTGCTGAAATTTTTTAAAAAGATGTAGCTTTCCATCCTTGATTCATCCGTGAAGAGAAAAATTTTGCCGCTTCTGTTTAAAAAAAAAATATTACGTGCACTGGTATATATCAATTTGGCGAAGTTAACCCACATCAGCGGTTTATCGAAATAAGAATAAAATTTAGAATAACACCCTCAAAAATTACAATTTTAATTTATATATATATATATATATTTTAATTTTTGTGAGTGTTATTCTAAATTTTATTTTCATTTTGATAAACCGCTGATGTGGGTTAACTTCGCCAAATTCCGACATATTTCTTGCTATGATATAGCTTCAAAGTTTGATTCGATTTTATAACCTGAAGATGGCATTTTGCCGAAACATGTTGTTATAAAGAACTAGTTGGGAAATTAACGTCTGTGAAAATATAAGAGAGAATGAATTATCGGTATGCAGACGGATTTTTTCGAACTCCGGAAAAGTTTTCACCTCAGGCGGGAGTTGAACCCGCGTTCTCGAATTTCCGGTCCAAGATGCTACCAGCTGCACCACCGAGGTTACTTATCCTTCCGGAATTCGATGTTAATGATACCACACACACAGAGCATGATGTCTGCGCGGTGGGAGATAAAGTTAATGGGTGGGGGGGGGGGGGAACTCATTCGCTATCATCGGCCGAGGATTCCCTTTTTACCCTTCACCCATGCGTCATCGACATTTTTCGACATCAGCGGGGTTCGGATTTTAGGATTCCGACCGATGAACAATATAACCGAAAATTTGTAAACTAGTTGGGAAATTAACGTCTGTGAAAATATAAGAGAGAATGAATTATCGGTATGCAGACGGATTTTTTCGAACTCCGGAAAAGTTTTCACCTCAGGCGGGAGTTGAACCCGCGTCCTCGAATTTCCGGTCCAAGATGCTACCAGCTGCACCACCGAGGTTACTTATCCTTCCGGAATTCGATGTTAATGATACCACACACACAGAGCATGATGTCTGCGCGGTGGGAGATAAAGTTGGGTGAAGGGTAAAGGGTGAAGGGTAAAAAGGGAATCCTCGGCCGATGATAGCGAATGAGTTCCCCCCCCCCCCACCCATTAACTTTATCTCCCACCGCGCAGACATCATGCTCTGTGTGTGTGGTATCATTAACATCGAATTCCGGAAGGATAAGTAACCTCGGTGGTGCAGCTGGTAGCATCTTGGACCGGAAATTCGAGGACGCGGGTTCAACTCCCGCCTGAGGTGAAAACTTTTCCGGAGTTCGAAAAAATCCGTCTGCATACCGATAATTCATTCTCTCTTATATTTTCACAGACGTTAATTTCCCAACTAGTTTACAAATTTTCGGTTATATTGTTCATCGGTCGGAATCCTAAAATCCGAACCCCGCTGATGTCGAAAAATGTCGATGACGCATGGGTGAAGGGTAAAAAGGGAATCCTCGGCCGATGATAGCGAATGAGTTCCCCCCCCCCCCACCCATTAACTTTATCTCCCACCGCGCAGACATCATGCTCTGTGTGTGTGGTATCATTAACATCGAATTCCGGAAGGATAAGTAACCTCGGTGGTGCAGCTGGTAGCATCTTGGACCGGAAATTCGAGGACGCGGGTTCAACTCCCGCCTGAGGTGAAAACTTTTCCGGAGTTCGAAAAAATCCGTCTGCATACCGATAATTCATTCTCTCTTATATTTTCACAGACGTTAATTTCCCAACTAGTTTACAAATTTTCGGTTATATTGTTCATCGGTCGGAATCCTAAAATCCGAACCCCGCTGATGTCGAAAAATGTCGATGACGCATGGGTGAAGGGTAAAAAGGGAATCCTCGGCCGATGATAGCGAATGAGTTCCCCCCCCCCCACCCATTAACTTTATCTCCCACCGCGCAGACATCATGCTCTGTGTGTGTGGTATCATTAACATCGAATTCCGGAAGGATAAGTAACCTCGGTGGTGCAGCTGGTAGCATCTTGGACCGGAAATTCGAGGACGCGGGTTCAACTCCCGCCTGAGGTGAAAACTTTTCCGGAGTTCGAAAAAATCCGTCTGCATACCGATAATTCATTCTCTCTTATATTTTCACAGACGTTAATTTCCCAACTAGTTTACAAATTTTCGGTTATATTGTTCATCGGTCGGAATCCTAAAATCCGAACCCCGCTGATGTCGAAAAATGTCGATGACGCATGGGTGAAGGGTAAAAAGGGAATCCTCGGCCGATGATAGCGAATGAGTTCCCCCCCCCCCCCCCCACCCATTAACTTTATCTCCCACCGCGCAGACATCATGCTCTGTGTGTGTGGTATCATTAACATCGAATTCCGGAAGGATAAGTAACCTCGGTGGTGCAGCTGGTAGCATCTTGGACCGGAAATTCGAGGACGCGGGTTCAACTCCCGCCTGAGGTGAAAACTTTTCCGGAGTTCGAAAAAATCCGTCTGCATACCGATAATTCATTCTCTGTTATAAAGAACAAATAATAGATGAAGCATATAACGAGTGAGGATAAGACTTCTTATTTTACCCTATTTACTTTATTTCTTGCTGCAAACATTTTTTGGATAGTTTTTTTGTCAAGTTGATATCAAGTTAGCGAAACATCTAATATTTTTCAATATACACGAGTGGTGATGTTTTTTCTTCAAGGATAATTTACGGATAAATCATCGCAAAAGATGAGCTAGTTTGATTTTTGCTGAAAACATTTTTCGGATAGTTGTTTCGCTAAGTTGATATGAACTTAGTGACACATCTCATATTTTTTGAATATAAAAGCGGCAAAATTTATTTTTTCACGGATAAAAGCGGCCAGATTTTGAGCTATTCCGTTAAATTCATGTTCGCGTTTTTAAGATCATTAAAATCTTTCTGGCCCATATATGAATGTATATTTTTTTTAGCTGCAGCAAAATTTCAGTCGACACCCCACGAATTATAGCTGTAGCATTGAGTTTAAATATACCTAGAAGAACAACGCTCTTGAACGATTTGAAGTTAAAATTTTTGGCCGTAAAGTGGCGGCACATAGTAGCTACTTAAAGAACTAGAATCTGCCGGGACAGACTGTTCCTTTTGCTGGCTATTCATTTACAGAAATCTGTAGGATATTTATTTCCCTCCAGTACTATGAGTCATAGGCAGGGGCGGATTCGTCAAAATTACATATCTTCGTTACAAACGGTGTGAAAGAGTGTTAATGTAGATCATTCGAATTATAAATAATAATAAATAAATCACGAATTCGTGCCCAGCCCGCTTAGGAAATGGTGCTATATAGTTCAGCTACTCACCGCCAGATGCGAGGGTAAAAATTTCGATTCTCTGACACACAACTGCGCCCCTATGAACGGGAGAAGGAACTTCAACTAAAAGTGGCTTCAATTCTTTCAATGACGTTCCTCTAGGTATATTTAAACTTAATAGCAGTAGTGAACATTTCAGTAGCGCTCTTTGAGTATCCTCGACACGCTCCACGAACGTTATGAATTATTAATTATGCAAATACTCAACCGAATATTTGAATTGATTGCTTCCGACACCTTTCTATAACTAATTTCAATAAGTTCCATCTCGAACTCTCACATTTTGGACGGTCTAATAAAATATGGCAGCTTATCATCGAAGGAAATCAAGAACTATTTTCGATCGCAATGAAAGAACGATGGTAACAATGGAATGAAGATCGTTAGTTTGGGCTGATCCGTTAGTTTCAGACGAGAATTTTTTTAATGGAAGCTCCTGTTCTTCGATGAATTGAAATTTCGACTGTAATGATGGTGATTGAAGATCGTTCTTTAACGGTTTAACGAATTGTCGGGAATATGAGACGGCTAGGATGTTATCGCGATCGAACTAGCCACGAATATACAGGGTGTATTTGAAGGTGAGGCTTTTCTTTTGACATATGGTAGAACTCGTCAAAATAAGTCATTTTACCAAAATTTTTTTTTATGAATTATGCCCCTGTTTCGAGAAAATGAAACTAGAATATTTTCTAGTTTCTAGGTGAATCTGAAAATTCCTCAGTACGAACCTGCTTCATCGCCTGCTTCTCCGTAGATATCAACCTGTTTTTTGTCTTCTTATCAAACATGACTCAGAATATCGATTGTGATCAGTAATCTTCGATCGTGTTATGGCGACGGTACGAGTATTCAATGTTTCGAAAATGCCGCACCCTGTATATCGAAAACAATCGATGCTTTTGAGTGTATCTCTTCCGATAGATGCAACAGAGCAGGAATTGGGGTTGTAATCCAAAAATACTGCGATGAATGTTCGTCATGATTTTGAAACCTACGAGGATATATTGAAAAATTCTTAGCCTACTATAGAACCAAAGAAAATTTCAATGTCAAAATATTTCATTACTCAACATATTTTCCTCTCCATTGAATACATTAATTACAGCAAACCTGCTACGTCTCTAGACCTTTCAAAAAAATGTTTCTTCTTGCTCTGCAAACCAGTCCTCCACAGCTTTTATTACCTCCTCGTTGGAAGAAAATTTACGACCTTTTAAACTTTTTTCAGTTGAGGAAAGAGATGATAGTCGGTCGGAGCCAAATCTGGTGAATAAGGTGGTGTTCTAGTAATTCTCACCCTAAATCCCGAATTTTTTGCATGGCAACATGAAATTTGTGTACTGGGGCGTTGTCCTTTCAAAACATTGGATAGCTTTCCGCGTCTTTTCTCTTTAATCTTTGGCCGTAGAGTGGTCAGTAATGTCGAATATTAATCTCCAGTTATTGTTCTACCCTTATCCAAAGAATTGATCATGATTACTCCATGGCAATCCCAAAAAACTGAGGCGAGAACTTTTTCAGCAGATTTTTGGACACGAAACTTCTTAGGTCCTGGAGAACCAGAGTGTCGCCATTCCATCCGTTGTTGCTTTGTTTCTGGATCGTAGAAATGTACTCAAGCCTCATCCACATTAACAATTCGGTTTAAGAAGTCTACATCGTTTTCAAATCGAGCACAGACCGAACGCGATGCTTCTACCCTTGCACGCTTTTGGTCAACATTCAAACATTTGGGGATCCATTTCGCAGAAATTTTTCTCATGTCCAAATGCACGTAAACTCTATGATGAACGCGTTCCTATGAAATCTTCAGTGCTTCAGATATCCGTTTTAGCCCAATCCGACGGTCTGATAAAATCATGTCATGAACTGCATCGATACTTTCGGGGACACACACAGAAACTGGCCTTCCCGATCGCTCATCATCTTCAGTGGAAAATTTACCTATTTTGAAGTTTGCAGTCCAATTTTTCACGGTCGCATACGAAGGACATTGATCACCAAGGGTATTAAGCATATCTTCGTAAATCTGCTGACCTCTTAACCCTTTTAAATGCAGGTACTTGATGATGGCTCGATACTCCAATTTTTCGATTTTTACAATTTCGGTGGACATCTTTCTTCTAGGCTAACTAGATATCAATACATCCTCGTATAATCACATATGGGGTAGTTTCCTGGTTTGCTGAAGCAAGTCTGGTAAGAAGAACGAGGAAAATGCTTGACAACGTACAGAGACTTGCCTGCGCAGGTGCAGGCAGAGAGAGTTTCAGCGTCTGCACACACCATTATGCATTTTAGTCAGTTTTTTTCTCTTTCCAACAGTTAGACGATATCAACTTAGCCAAAACCTCGACACACAGCCGGAAAGGTAAACGATAAGGTTGATTATCTCGTCTAAAACTCATTATCAATTTCTCACGACCAGACAAGGTCGTTACTCTCCAAGATGCAAAACACCTCTCGTCCCCAACAGTCTCAAAGACGATTTTCTGGGGCTCTCGCTTTTTCTCACACAAGTACACTCGTAATTAATGTATCATTAGCCTCTCAGTTCATCCTAAACCAATGGAAATGGTCTCTAATTGCATGTCTCTTGACGCTTTCGGTCGCTGTAATGTGCTGGATATTAATGGAATTACCTCATTGTTGTAGTTCAGTGTTTTGTAACTGTAACATTTTGTTTTTCTTCGGAAGATTTCGAGGTACAAGAAGCTCCATCCCAAAAGTGCTTTATTTGTTAAAAAAATCTCTGTTACTCTTTGCTTCATGCAGGATGAGACAAAACAGGAAGAATGAGACAAGATTATTAATTTATGGATTATTTATTTTTGATTAATTTATCTATATCTATATATATAAGAGAAAGATGTTGGTTGCACCATTTATAACTCGAGATTGGATGGACTGTTTGTTATGAAACTCCATATATGGATTCGTCTATGGTCTGGTTATTATAAAATATAATAAAACTTTGAAAAAATCGATGAAAATTTTACTTATACAGGAAATGCTTTTCCACCTTTTGAGTAAGACCACTAGGTGCCGCTACAGTTACGCTAGCGCTTATTCGTTTGTACTTCATTTGATATTCTCCGCGTTAGATGGCGATATAAACAAATAGTGTGTACAGCGACTATATTCCCTCTATAGTCACTGTAATAGTGTGTAATTTGAGTTGCCTACAACTCTGCGCTGTTGGGCAAAACCAAAATGTCTCAGCGTAGGAGTACAGATGTCTAAAATGATTAGATTTCGTTGAGATATGAAAAAAGTTTCGTTCTTACCACTTCAGATGGCGCTATTCACACATTATGACTGATGATTATTAGTTATTTTTATAGTTTTATTCATTCCAAATAACCTAATCGTGAGGGTACTATATTTGACATTATCACAATTAAATGGCGATGAATTTGTTGAGGCTTTCGCGGCCATCTATTGATGTCATCTGTTTTTTTTTTCGAGCATTTCGGTCGTCGTGGTTTGAAATGGTCGAAAAAAGAACATATGACATCAATTACTGTGTAATTTACATGGGGCTTATAGTACCATGAAAGGCTATTAACAGATCCAGAAACGGGTAAATATCACAGTGAATTTTCATCGAAATGTCAAGTAAATCGAATTTTGGCGATGAGTTCCAATCGTGAGATGACATTCTCATCTTTTCTCATAATTTTTAAAATGTTTTTGAATTTCTGTTTGGGCAATCAATATATTTGCGGAAATAACTGAATCCAAAATTGCCATTGTTAGTGATCGACATATTATGACATATTATTTTTGTGTATCTGTTCTGTGTGATAGCTCATATCCATGGAAACATTCTACAGTTCAAAAATCAGAGAACCAAGCCGTTGATCTCCGATCACCGGTGATTACACCGTATTATCACCGTGAGTATTTAGGCGGAACAAAGTTCGCCGGGCCAGCTAGCATAATATACAAAAAGAAAGATGCTGGTTACACCATTTATAACACGAGATCGGATGGACTGTTTGTTATGAAACTTCATTTATGGATTCGTCTACGGTCTGGTTATTATAAAATTCAATAAAACTTTGAGAAAATCAATGAAAAATTTGCTTGAGTAGGAAATGCTTTTCCTCCTTTTGCATGAGGCAACTAGGTGTCGCTACGGTAGGCCTAGTCTACAGTGTGAGACACTTGCGTAGTCGTGAAGGTTGCTATATCTGATATTATCGTCATTAGATGGCGATGTATACAATTACTGTTATTTGCATATAACTTAGAGTAACATGGAAGGCTATTACTACTATTATTGTTACATACAACAAGTTAAGAGTGGATAGGAGTGGCCAAGAGTTTTGACGATGTTTGTATATGGACGACTAATCCAAGGATGTCGGAAATTTGCGACAATTTTCGAGCAGTGGCTCATGGAACCAAACCTCTTTAAATCTGCCCAAAAACGATAGTGGTGAAAAAAAAACGAAGTACTTCAAATACTTAAAACTACAACTACATGAGGAAACTTCCTCCGACAAAAACGCCATTAGTAAATACAGTGTGACAAGAAAAACCTCGGACAAACTCTTTTTCATTTCACTTTATTAAACAGAAGAAATTAAACAAAACAACAACATATAATAATAGCTTGAACATTTGTTAATAATATATCTAAGCCGTTTCGAAGTGGCTTCCTTTGGCGGCGATACACAGCTTCAGACGCTTCTTGAAATTTTGGGCAATGGGCCGCAGCTCCTCGAGCATTAATCGGTTCCATTCCCGGCGCAGAGATTGCTTCAGCGACTCTAAATTTTTGTGTTTTTCAGCACAAGCCCTGTCCTCCAAAATCGATCACACGCTGTAGTCCATTGGGCTGAGATCTGATGAGTAGGGCGGCCATTCTGCAGATGAGATGAAACAAGGAAAATGGGTCTTACACCATTCTTGCGTTATTTTCGCTCTGTGAGCCGGAGCGGAGTCCTGTTGAAAGGTCCAATGCGTATCGCCGAAGTGCTGCTTGGCGCACGGAAGTACTACGGCCTCGAGGATGTCGCAGCGGTAGACTTCTTGATTGATTTTGACCCCTTGATCCACGGAAACTAAGGGAGTTTTACCACAGCCGCAAATTCCGCCCCAGACCATGACGGATTGCGGATTTTGACGGTGTACGACGATGGCCGATGTACCGGGAGCCTCTACGGACAGAATTGTTCTACTGTGAAAAGCTTCTCGTCTGTGGAGATAATTCGCTCCCATTGCTGACCGGCGGCGAGACGAAGGAGTTGGCGGCACCTTTGGAGTCGTACGCGCTTGTTTTTCTCCGTGAGGAGTTGAACTTTTTGCAGCTTGTATGGCTTGAGGTTGAGCTCCTTTTTAGCAATTTGACGGACTGATTCGCGGTTGATACCGGTCTCACATGCTATTTTCCTCATGGAAACCCTCTGATTTCGATTGACTTGCTTCTTGACGATGTTGCGATTGCTAGGTGTATTGACAGTGCGTTTTCTACCACTTCCTGGACGACGACCATCATGGCCAAGCTCCTCGAAACGACGAATTGCATGGGACACGGTTTGTCGAGGCACATTGAGCAAACGAACAATTTCGCATTGACGCCTACCTTGACGAAACAGCTCCAAAATCGCACTACGTTTGTTTGACATTCTAAAACTTTGTGAAATGAAATTATATCAAACTGAAAATTCACATATTAGTACAGGAAAGTGTAGAGAAACCAAGAGAATAAAAATTATTTGGCTGCGCTGAAATACTTTTGTTCCAGACCACATCAAAGTTTGTCCGAAGTTTTTTTTGTCTTGTAAAAGAAGAAGTGGATCAAAAAACTTCCTCAGACACCTTGTACACGGTGGGGTGTTGCCGTTGGTCAATAACCTCGCAGACGAAATATTTCTTGGAGCGCCTCTAAGATGGATGCCGAGTGCCACAGCTTCCAGGAATCCGATCCGGGCGTCAATGCTCGTGGGACTTCATCTCGATACGAGACGATAAAACAATCGATTGCATTCGTCTATGGCACGCTCGAAGGCCACCTTCAGCCATCGGAGTCCGCGGCGAAGGATGACTTATGGCCTCGGATCTGCGGGGGTTAGACCACCCTGGCGATGTTGGACTGTACACGATGGTCGGATGTTGTTCGTAGATTCCTGATGAGGAGGATGTTTTAGAAAAGTCATGGCTGTCATATTTGGGACGGTAGGAACGTCATTTGTCTTCGGTGTATAATAATAATAAAAATAAAGGTAACTATTATACCATTGGTGATTTCGGCTGAGGGAGTCATGTCAAAATCATTCAAGGGAAATCTTCAAAAGATCGAAATATCCTAGAGGATCGCGGGATATGCACAGCAGGCTGTAGGATTGCATACCTGTCACATCGTGCGAAAATCTTTTCGAACACGCTCATCTCTGGAAAATATAAAGGTTTCAATTTGAAGGAAAACCGTTGCTGGGTCATTTTTCGGATTTCTCAAGTCACAGACGGCATCCCAAAAAATTTGGAAAGTGGTTTCTTGTAGACTTGTATAGCATGCAAAGACACATATTCCACAAAAAAAAATTTTTCGAACACGCTCATCTCTGGAAAATATGGAGGTTTCCAGATCATTTTCCGGATTTCCCAAGCCCTGACGGCATCCCAAAAAATTTGGAAAGCGGTATTTTGTAGAGAATCTAAAAACACATCTTCCACAAAAAAATTTTTTTCGAACACGATCATCTCTGGAAAATATGAAGGTTTTAATTCAAAGGAAAACCGTTGCTGGGTCTTTTTTCGGATTTCTCAAGTCCCAGACGGCATCCCAAAAAATTTGGAAAGTGGTATCTCGTAGAACATGCTAAAACACATCTTCCACAAAAAATTTTTTTTTTGAACAAGCACATCTCTGGAAAATATGAAGGTTTTAATTTGAAGGAAAACCGTTGTTAAGTCATTTTTCGGATTTCTCAAGTCCCAGACGGCATCCCAAAAAATTTGGAGAGCATGCTAAAACACATCTTCCACAAAAAAAATTTTTTCGAACAAGCACATCTCTGGAAAATATAAAGGTTTTAATTTGAAGGAAAACCGTTGCTGGGTCATTTTTCGGATTTCTCAAGTCCCAGGCGGCATCCCAAAAAATTTGGAAAGTGGTATCTCGTAGAACATGCTAAAACACATCTTCCACAAAAAAATTTTTTTTCGAACACGCTCATCTCTGGAATATATGAAGGTTTTAATTTAAAGGAAAACCGTTGCTGAGTCATTTTTCGGATTTCTCAAGTCCCAGACGGCATCCCAAAAAATTTGGAGAGTGGTATCTTGTAGAGCATGCAAAAACATATCTTCCACAAAAAAAATTTTTTCGAACAAGCACATCTCTGGAAAATATAAAGGTTTTAATTTGAAGGAAAACCATTGCTGGGTCATTTTTCGGATTTCTCAAGTCCCAGACGGCATCCCAAAAAATTTGGAAAGTGGTATCTTGTAGAGCATGCAAAAACACATCTTCCACAAAAAAAACTTTTCGAACACGCACATCTCTGGAAAATATGAAGGTTTTAATTTGAAGGAAAACCGTTGCTGGGTCATTTTACGGATTTCTCAAGTCCCAGACGGCATCCCAAAAAATTTGTCTTAAAAAAACACCCGATAGTTTGACAATTACGCGGGAAGAATCTTTTAATCGACTACAATCAAAAAACGAATAACTATTTACTCAAGTATCATAATTACAGATTGACATAATGAATAATTCAGCTCAAGTTCTTATCAAAAGTACACAGATTGAATATTCTCATAGTGACTGATGTATTATATTATTTGTTATACTAATTAATGTTTTTTTCGCAGGTAAATGAACGTTCCATCCATTCTCTGTGAATCTGATGAATCTATTTCGTAAGTCATGAAGATTTTTCTCGAATTCTTGAGGGTTTCCCGATAAGGATAATTTAACAGACATATTTGAATTGCAGTATTCGATTGTATTAAGGTCGCCGTTCAGAGCGAGTAGGAAAACTAATCCGATAGAAGCGCCACCGTGCATTTTATGGAATATCTCCATAGAACATACATTATCACTATAAGTTCTATGAATATCTCTTTATGAGTGAAATGTACAATGGCGCTCTCTATCCGAAAATCGTTGAACTATGAAATTAGTGAATATGTGGGTAAAGCAGGAACTATTTCTCGCTATAGGTTTGAGTTTGGCCATTCTCTGACAATTCCGTATTTCAAGTTGTTTTTCAGAACGAAATTATCTGTAGATTCACTTTTGATCGGAAGTTGAACTGTTTTCATGGGTCTTTCGTTTGAAATAAAACAGAAGCATGAGTTGGCTTATTTTCTGCTATTTTTTGAAGAAAAAAAAAAGAACTTTCGAAATGAAATCGATTCAAATTATTTTATTCAGAAATCCAATCCTTTCTGAGTTTACCCACAAAATTTCAGTTCTCAAAGTGAAACCATTTTCAAATGCAACTTGAAATAAAAACACACTACATTGAATGTCCACCTTGATTATAATAAATAGAGTGGAGTAGTCCTTTTGATATCTGGTCGAATTGACTGTGTTTCATTCCACCAATAAATTATTTCTCACTTATTGGAAAACACTACCGTACATATTTACATAACGCGAAATATTGGAACGAGATGAACGAGATGCAACTTTCTGGGTCCGTTTCCTTCAGAATTTCTCCGAAATCGATAAAATTCCGATCTTCCTTGATTTATGTATCTAGAATTTGTAATCGTGTAAACAAAAATGTCACACTACAAACAGTGACGACGATTGTGTCGATTCGATAAATCGTTCTGGATCCGGTGAAAGTAATCTTCTTCAGACATTCAGAAAGGTTTTTTATTTCACTCCGAACAAATTTAAATCTGCGTACTCACACCCACACCGCTCGAATAAATTTGTTGTGAAAATGAAGATTTCACTTGGAAGTTTATTTTTTTCAAGCTAGGATTAGCACATGAAAAAGGAGAAGATAAGAAAATCTTATTTTGGGGGATGAGATGCTGTAAATAATGAATTCTTATGAATAATCTTCGAAACCTCCTTACAGGTATTATCTAAGGACTGAACGAGAATAAATTCGCTATCACAAAAACGCCTATATCTCTTGAACCAATTGAGAAAAAATCAGAATTTGATCATAGTTAGCTTTGTTATGAACGTCAGAAACATGTGGAACATTTACTTCATAGATATTCCAATTCTCTGTCAAGCGAAGTGAAAACACGAGAATTTATAGTGAAACTTTTTTCAAAATAATCAAAAGTGGAGCTTCAAAAGAATCGCAAAAGAGGCTCGCGTTCGTCCGGAAACGGTATAAAGAGTTGTTGAGCGCTTCAACGAAGATCTTCAATAAACCGCAAGGAATGAACCGGGAGGAAAAAGGGGTTTCATAGCCCAAAAAAGTGAAGAAAGCCATCAGCCTTTTTCAGAAGAATCCTTTCAGGACGGAAAGTGGCCCAAATAGTGGGTTGTTCGCAGTCAACCGTTCAGAAAATCAAGTCGAGTTGTGGGCTTAGAACATAGAAAGTGCCAGACAGGAACGCTGTGAAGAATCAAGAAGCGAAATCAAGAGCAAAGAAATTAAAAAAGATTTCTTGAAAAATTTTTCCTGTTGCGTGATGGACGACGAAACCTATGTCTTGGCTGATTTCTCGCAACTTCCTGGTCAGGAATTTTATACTGCAGATTCTCGTGGAAATGTTGACGAACAATTTCGCGTGAAGAAACAAGCAGTTTCTTAAAAAATTCCTGGCTTGGCAAGCAATTGACACTTGTGGGAAAAGGAGCAAAATTTTCGGTGGCCAAGGCTCTGTTGACTCGAAGATATACATCGAGGAATGCTCGAAGAAGCGACTTCTACCATTTTTACGTGAGCACGATGTGTCAACAATCTTTTGGCCAGATTTAGCTTCATGCCACTACAGCAAGGTCACCAAGGAATGGTACGAAGCTAATGAGATGGTTTTTGTCCCCAAAGAGGCCAATCCACCAAATTGCCCAGAACTCAGGCCAATCGAAAGACATTGGGCCCTGGTAAAAAGAGAATTGAAGAAGACTAAGAAATCAACGAAAACATTAGCGGAATTCAAGCAAAAGTGGAAGACAGCATCCCAGAAAGTGACTGAGAACACTATAAGAAACATGATGAGAAGAATTCCAGAAAAAATCCATGAATTTTGAAAAAATAGTTCTGGTTTTTTTATTGTAAAAACAGTTTTCATTAGAATTAGAAGATGAATCGAAAATTAGTTTGATTTTCGAAATCGGTCCAGTGGTCAAAAGATATAAGCGTTTTTGTGATAGCGAATTTATTCTCGTTCAGTCCCTATGGGTTAATCTTGAATTGAACAAAGTTCAAGTTTATTTTGAATTGATTCCAAGTTTTCACTAGGTTATGAAGAAAGGAATATGTATTTACATAAGGCGCAAGAAAGAGATACAGCAAAAAAAGAAAATAAATAGCAAATCTCACAAAAAGAAAAGAAATAGGACCAAAAATATTCCATGTGAACATATCCTGCTATCTTTTTTTTTGTTACGGTGGTAGATCCTTGACTGACATCTATGTCAAATTTTTTTACGCGTAGTATGAGCTTAAAACGTCAATCAAACCTTCAGGCACCGCCAGATGGCATCATAAGGAAAGCAATCTTCAGAAGTCGACGTCGAAAGCGTATAGTAACGTCCATTAAATTCTCTAACGCGAAAAACACGCCATTATACATTCGAATAATGGCTTTCTATGCAGATTGAAATCAGGTGCTGGATGTGTGGTGGTACACTCTTGTCGGACGTAATTTATATGCCATTTCTTTTTGCCCGTTGCGACCTAGATACATTCCGATAAGTTCCTAGTGACCCATAGGTGGTAAGCTTGCTCTTCGTGGTCTCTTCACGCTTATGCGGACTTAACGCCACTGTTATTTCGGACGGTGGCCAAATAAATTTGCGGGTAACGGGTAATTGATGTTCAACAAGGCTTGAAGATTTGATGATGGAAGCTTAATTTCGAAATATATTAATTCGGAAGATACTGATTCGAATATACTAACTGACAAAGAAACTGCAACACCCAGAAGGAGTTGTTCAAATTTAATTTTTTTTATGGAAGATTGATAGTATAGCACAAGCGGTAAATGTGTTTATCCATCGCGATTATCTATACACTCCCCAACACGTCTTCGCATTGAGGCGATAAGATGTTCTATTTCTTCTTGAGGGATACTATCCCAAGCTACCTTTTTTTTAAGCTGTGGTTCTCACGAAAAGGAATACCCTGTAATGTTCAGAGAACATCGCGAGAACCAATGGCAAGCAGGTAGGAATTGGTGTTCTTCTTGAATTTCTGGAGGTTATATGCATCGGGGAACACCTCCCTAGGCAATGTGTTCCAAAGCCTCGCTGTTCGTTGAATGAACGAGTCTTTGAAGAGAGATGTTCTGTAGGTCTCCAAAGTGACCACGAAGGGATGTGAAGACTTAACTTGACGGGTTAGACTCGAAGAGACTGCCAGAAAGGGAACGATTGCTGGTAATTCAGAAGAGCATCGCCCATGGAAATATCTATAAAATAGAGACAGATTGCCTACTCTTCTACGGTGTTCCAGAGAAGTGAGCAAGTTTGTAAGAGAGGCATCACCGGCGAGACGAATTGCCGTTTTTTGTACAGAATCCAAGAGTTTTAGGATTTGTTTAGGTGCAGCACTCCAAATATGGGAACAGTATTCTTAGACAGGTCGAATCTGTGCCTTATAGATCATAAGCAGCTGACCTAAGGTGAAATAGCTTCTGGCACGAAACAGAAAACCAAGTTCTTGGGATGCACTTTTAGCAATGGATCTCACGTGATTCTCCCAAGAAAGGTTACTGCCGACAGTAATGCCAAGCATCGAAATGGATGACTTCAATGGTATGGTCACTCCCGACAATTCTATGCTGGGCACAGTAAGATCGACTTTTCTAGAGAAAAGACATGCTTGTGTTTTGTTTGCGTTGAATTCCACCAAGTTATTAGATCCCCATTCAAGAATTGTTGCCAAGTCCATATTTATGTTGTTAACATTTCTTCCTCGTTTCTGATTTGGCTGGCTGGTATTGGAGCCCTAGAAGAAAAGGCGGTATGAAGGGTACTATCATCCGCGAAGCTGTGCACTGGACACGAAGTTGCTTCCAGCAAATCGTTGATGTGAAGTAGAAATAGTGTTGGAGACATAATTGATCCCTGCGGCACACCAACATTTATGGGTAGAGAGTCAGACGAAACTCCATCGAGCACTATATGGAGAGATATGTTTGAAAGGAAACTAGCCAGCAGAGAACACAGCTTTGGGGGCCGCCATAAGATGGAATCTTGGCGAGGAGTCCCTGATGCCAGACTCGATCGAATGCCTTGGAGATATCCAGTGCTACGGCTAGGGTTTCACCATATTTCTCAATAGATAGCTGCCATATATGTGAGACGTAAGCGAGCAAGTCACCATATTGTCTATCGTTGATAATTCCTGTACTCCATGTCTCAGAGCCGTCAAAGTCCGTGGGGGCTGGGGTAAATTTCCAAGCCTTCTACCCATGATGTCCCAAACATGCTCTATGGGCGAAAGATCAGGGGATCTGGGCGGCCCTGACAAAAGATTTTCATAGACCAACTCAAAAAGGTTTAAACTAACTCTGGCAACATGAGGTCGAGCATTATCTTGCTGAAATATTGGATTCTCGAGCCGGTTAAGATAAGGGAGACCATATGGCTCCACTGTTTCTTGAAGTTAAGGCAGCGCTGTTATGTTACCTCGAATAAAGACTAAAGGTGACCTACTTGCATGTTCAATAACACCCCATACCATAACGCCTTCTGTCCAGTGTACATGACGCTCAACATCAAACTGAGGTTCACGTCTTTCTCCTCGATGTCGTCTAACTCTTCTTCGGCCATCATGTGCACCCAAGGAGAATCGAGATTTATCAGAAAAGACGACCTGATTCCATTCCAATGTTGAAATTCTTTGCACCACTATAATCGTTGCCGGCGATGCTCAACCGTCAGAGGTAACATGAGATGGGGCCGATAATGCTGCAGTCCAAAAGACCTTATCCGGCCCCGGCGGTAAACCCTTCGGACAGTTACGTGATGGCTTTGTTCTCCTAACCACTCATCAGCTAAAGATCGAGTTGTCGCATATCGGTCTCTAAATTTTAAATTTAAACGGCTCCTTCTGGGTGTTACAGTTTCTTTGTCAGTTAGTATATGAAGTACCTATTTCATAGAAAGAAGCAGAGATGTGGTCAAGATATATTCCCCAAGAAAATAATCCAATGGGATGAGATCGCACGATTTTGTAGGCCAATTACGTGAACGTCCATTTAATTGTATCGCGCGCTGTGTGGGCCATAGAAATGTCCTCCAATTGTGGTACGAAAAAGTTGGCAATCGTGTCTTCTATACCGTTCACCGTTGACTGTCGTGATAAATGAAAACATCTTGTATCATAATTGACTGTAATTTTGAACGTTTTTGAAGACATATGGTACCAGTGATTCCTGCACAATTTGAACATTTGAACGGGTCTTAGTAAACATAAGAATATACTCTCTGTATAAAAGTACCCGGAAAATGTTATTTAAATGAACCGCCAAAAAGGAATCGGTAATTTTTTTTTCCTTAAAGTTGGTAGGACCTTTCTTTATTACCAAGCCAAATTTGAGCGCGATCTGTCAACTAGTGTGTTTACAACAGCTGTCAGTATCAGTCGACCTCAAAAGTGCTCTGCGAATTTTACAATGGAAAAAATAGTTGATCAAAGAGTTTGCCTCAAATTTTGTCTTGCAAACGAATTTTCTTGTGCCGATTCATTGAAAATGTTAAAAAAAGCCTTTGGTGAAAATTGTATGTCAAAAACACAAGCATACGATTGGTACAAATCATTCAAAGACGGTCCGAAAAAACCACGTCAAAGTCGATCGAAAATTAAAGTTTTGCTCACTGTTTTCTTCGATTATCGTGGTGTTGTGCACTCAGAATTTCTTCCTGAAGGACAGACAGTGAATAAGGAGTATTACTTGGGTGTATTGAGGCGTTTGCGTGAGAATGTTCGTCGTAAACGGCCAGATTTATGGAAAGACAATTCGTGGATTTTGCATGATGATAACGCGCCGTCGCACCGAGCCATAATTATTAAGGAATACAAGACCAAAAACTCAATAAATACCATCGAACAACCGCCGTATTCACCTGACTTAGCTCCGTGCGACTTTTTTCTATTCCCAAGACTCAAATTGCCCCTACGTGGAACGCGTTTTGAGTCCATTGAAGCCATCAAAACAAATTCGCAACGAGAACTGAAGGCCTTACCTTTGGCGGCGTATGAGCGGTGCATGGAAAAGTGGGTTCGCCGATATCATAGTTGTATTGTAAGCAATGGGGACTATTTTGAAGGAGACAAAATAAATATTGATGATTAAATTTAAATTTATGTGTTTTTTTTTACAATTCCGGGTACTTTTTATACAGAAGGTATGCGATATTATTAAGAGGAATAAAACAAAACACACTTGATTTCTTTTGAATATTTATTCAAAATCTGTAAACTCTAATTCCTCTTAAACTCTGAGGTATCGAACTTTATCAATTTCAACGAAAGTTGAACTTTCTCTTTTGTATTTTTGTCGTGGTAACAACAACAACAACAACACAGCACTCAACATGGTCTCTTTAGGTTATGTCATAGAACATCTCATAAAATAGTGTGGAGGGGGTGTTCATAGACTAAGGGCACTAAGGCATCGTTCTTTTAACTGTTCTCAAAAGGGATCAGTTCCCATTATTTGGTCCGGATGAAGTAATTCTCACAATTATATTATTGCCGAAATTAAATTTGTTGGTCAACAGAAACCTTTCACAATCATCCCTGTATTGATTACAGTGAAACATATATCTGTCGTATCCATTCTGTGTCCAATCCAGTTTATTGGCGTCCATTAAATCCACCTGACACAGTTCTCTGTAATGGTTTTAACTGTGTATACAGGGTGAGTCTTTGACTTGTACATATATTTTAACTGAAGATTCTTGGGGCCAAAAGAAACCTTTTTTTCATTTTCCATTTTTCCGAATTCGGCTCTGTTAAAAAGATATAGCCATTTGAAAAAAAACATTGGGCTGAATACGTCCCTGAAATGATACTGTGGAATTGATTCAAAGTTCATTTTTCTCGATAGAAATTGAGTTTATACATTTAGGCCCAATTTAGGGAATACTCAAGTAGTCAAGTACTAACCTTATTGGAATAAAAATGTTGCAAACACGATAATTTCTACAAAAACAGTTAGTTTCATCGGATTATATCTGCTACTAAAAAGCCTCATTTATTCCACCGAAATAAGTTCCTTCTTCGATTTTTCTGCAGATTAGTTTGTAAACACTAATAACTTGTTCATATTTTCCTCGAAATTCCCAAACAATACCATGAAGAGAGACTTTTCATTCAGATTTATTATTAATGTGAATTTTTGGACAGAAATGTCAAAAACATGTTGTCAGCTTGCTGATATTTTCATTGAGGTTGAGGATTTTTTTCGAAACATAGTATAAATCACGATACATTTGTGTACCGTGGTATAAATATCTATGAATTCTGCCGTTTCCATCATAAATCGACTTTGCCGCCAAATTTCACCACGCATGCGTAGAGCGAAAACCGAAGCATGGTTATCTGGAGGCCAACGTTAAAGAATAACAAACCTGAGTCTCTGAAAAAACTGTAAACAGTGTAAACATTATGTGTACTTAGTTCTTAATACATTCAGAGGATTATTGTTCTAAAATGTGATTATGACGTGAAGTGAATTAATATAATTTCAACTGTGTGGAGTTTATAAAATTCAAGAGGACGTTGTTTACATAGAAACATATCAGGTATCGTTTCGTTAATTTCAATTTAATAAGTAGTTTGTGTTGAGATTCATCATTCATATCCGAATTTTGAGTTCATCGACATTTAACTTCAATATGAACCGGTAACCATGAATTTTCAATTGAAACTGTGCGTGTTAAATCCTCCTTGGTGTTCAATTTTATCTCCCACATTTGGGGGATTTTATTATTGGAAAATATCTCGACAAAGTTGATAAATATTGTGACAACATTGTAAACTCGTTTAAAGACCAGAGATGGAATAATAATTATAATATTCGATGATATTTAATTCAGAGACGCATTCAGGTTATTCTTGAAATTAATGATTTTTTCGTCAAATTTCTGCGGGTAAAATTGGAAATAACTCGAAAACGACGCGTTTTATTGAAAAAAAGTAGGAATACTTTTAGTTTCTTAAATGATTGATTCTTTCGAAAATATGAACCGTTTATCTTTTAAAAGTGAATTTATGGTGTTTTAGCGTGTATTGATGAGTCGACTACCCTGTAACTTTTATACTAGTGAAGATATTGAATAGGTTTCGATTGAGGAATATGAACCATGAATAGAGTAAAAACTCAACCAAAATTCAGTTCATTCAAAATAACGGTTCCGAAGATATAAACAGAAAAGTGTTTTTTTCATGGATTTTCGACACCCTGTATCTCCCAAACCAAACCGAATTTTGAAAAATGGTATAGGAAAAAAGTATTTCGTTTGATGAGAGGAATATACAGTTAAAATATATGTACAAGTCAAAGACTCACCCTGTATGGGTCGGTGGTAAATCTTTTATTATTTGATAAAACCTACGCTTTTGTGCAGGTGACAACGGTCATTCTTATCGAGTACGGCTATCGTCATTGAATCAAATGATGTGTTTCATTTATAGATTATCCGTGGTGAAAGAAATTTGTGTCCTTATAGGTTTTGTAGAAAAATGGCAAAATCTGGTTGATAGTCGTGCGGCCGTCGGAACGTATATCAGGCATTTTTCTCGAAAACTAAGCAATATTCGATGGGCTGGGGTAAGAGCTGGGCCTCTTGCCGCGACACGAGGCCTTAAATCATATTCTCTGAGGCGATTTCTTATTATCTGAGTGCTAATTTGCACCTCATGAGTTTGCTCAAGCTGATTTTGAAGGAGGCGAGCGGTTGCAAACCGTTGTCTCAACGAAGAAACTCTCAAGTAACGTTCTTGAATGGCAGTTGTTACCCGTGGTCTACCCTGTCCTGGTCTTCGGACATTCATACCTGTCTCCCTGAATCGCTGCAACATTCTGGACACACTTGTATGGGAAACTCCAAACCTTTCTGCAATTCTTGTGTATGTCCACCCTTCATCTCGCAAAACTACCGCTTGGGCACATTCCTCTTGGGCCAAATTGCGTGTTTCGCGTTGCATAGCGATCGAGTGTAGAAAATCAAACGAAAGAAAAACTATTGATCACTAGAATTGATCGAGAACAACTGATTTTAGAATGGAGCCAATACATTCAAAATCTGATAATATCATCTTTTTTTATTCCTGCTGGGAGAAAACATCTGTATTGAAGAAAAACGTTGAAAGTGGATAACATATGCGTGCATAATTCTGATAAAAATAATTATCATTGAGAACACCTTCAGTTGTAGAATAAATTTGAGATTTCCATAATGTGGGTTAATTTTTTTGCGCAGTGTATGTTCCGACGGCCGAGGATCGATCAATCAGATTTTGTAATTTTTTCTACAAATCCTTGAAATAAACAAATTTTCTTTCACCACCTATAAATCAATGAACAAGATGAGCTTCTTTGTTTTTTTTTGCTGAAATTATTTTCCGGGTTGTTGTTTCGCCAAGTTGATATCAACTTAGCGAAACATCTCATATGAGTCATATGTTTTTGAATATGAGATCGGCAAAATTTATTTTTTCACGGATAAAAACGGTAAAATTTTGAGCTATTCGCCAGATAATAATTAGTAGATGTTTCGAAACAACTATCCAAAAATTATCGTTCTCCGCAGACAACAAAGTAGCTCATCTTCTTCATTGTTTTATCCTTTAATTATCCGTAGTGATAGAAAATTTGTATCCTCATAGGTTTTGTAGAAAAATGACAAAATCTGATGATAGTTCTACGGCCGTCGGAACGTATATCAGGCATTTCTCAATATTGTGCGTGTATACCGACCTCTAAACATCGCCCTTCGACCCTGCTACCCCCTTAAATCATACGCCCCTGTCGATAAATCCCGTCTGGAAGCCGCCGTAAGTAACGATCGATTTCGGGAAAAAAGGAAAAACGCTGGAAATGAGGAATGAGGTGCACCGGATCTCCGAAATCGCAAACGGGGCGCGCCGGTGAAACTTCCGCGTTTTAGGGTAGGGCGTCGCGACGGCCGGATATTGCTTGATGGGGCGTCTATAACTGTTCGTCCCTTTCGGGGTCTTCATTCCCAATTCTGAAACTTCCGGAGTTTCCTGGAAAATTTGATATTGGAGCTTCTTGAGCGATGTGGATCACTTTTCAACGTTTTTTTCAAGGTTACTACTGATTAACTCTTGGAATGATCATTGGACACGCATTTCTCACTTATGTCTTCCGTGTCCAGTGGAGGGACCTGCATTCAAAACTTGGTTCTGTAGTACCCGTTCCAGAGAAATTCCTTCTAAACGTTCCCACGGGACAAAGAGACAGGGGGGAATTTGCTTTGAATAGAGTAATTTTCGGGAATTAAGGGGAGTTTCGACAGTGGCGTGAGTAGTAGAGAAGCACAACGTGTGCATCGCGGGGTTATAGTTAGTTATAGTGAGAAGGGGTTACAGTCCACTGCGACCTTAAGGTCTATTGTGCCCCCTGACAGAGCTGTTATCATCGCGCCTCCTACAGCTCGCCCTCCACTTCCAGAGATTTGATGAACTCCAGTATCTGGGACGGTTTCAAGGAGGATAACTCCCCACTTCTACAAGTTTCTTGTCCAAAGCACTCTTTCCTTTGGCTTGCAATGGCATAGCATTCCGTAACCAGATGAATAGGAGTTTCTTCCTCCTCCCCCACAGAATCTACACTCATCAGTGTCCGATAAACCCATTCTCAACAGATGCTTCTTTAGGCGACAATGTCCTGTGAGAAAGCCAGTGAATAGGTGAAGTTGGTTTTTACTGAGATCCAGATATTTTTTGGATCTAGCAGTTTCAAAGTTCCGGAGGAACTTTTTGGAGTGATCCATCCCTGGGAGATTCCGCCAGAGTTTTTCTCTTTCGGTTTTCTCCTTCAGCATAAACTCCTTTTTATAGGTGCATTTTCCTATACCACAGAAGGGTTCTGGGCCAGTGAGTGGCGTTTGTGCGCCCTTTCTGGCCAGTGTATTAGCCTCTTCGTTTCCTACGATCCCCGAATGACCGGGAACCCAGATTAAAAAGACCTTATTCTTCTTGCCTACCTCATTGAGCTTGTTTCGGCACTCCCAAATCAGCTTTGAGTCAATGACGTAGGAGCTCAGTGCTTTAATAGCAGCTTGACTATCTGTATGAATAGCTATATCGCACTTCTGATAGTTTCTTTCTAGATTTATATCTAGACATCTTTCGACTGCAAGTATTTCCGTTTGAAGGACGCTTGTACAGGAGCCTAACGATAGTGCACACTTGGTAATTGTCCCTTAAATCCCAGCGCCAGCTCCTGTAGCGGTTTTAGAATCATCTGTATACCATTTCATTGTATTTTCTTTGAGATTGTAGTTGGTGTATTCCCTTTCCCAATCCTCACTTGGTAATTGTCCCTTAAATCCCAGCGCCAGCTCCTGTAGCGGTTTTAGAATCATCTGTATACCATTTCATTGTATTTTCTTTGAGATTGTAGTTGGTGTATTCCCTTTCCCAAACCTCTCTTTTACTTAGCATTGTACTGAAGTTCTTCTCAGTGCTTACTTTCTTGATCATTACATAACTAGGAAGGTTTGCAGATGAGGTGTAGTCATTCAGAGAGGACCAAGCTCTCTGAAACCTGACTCTCTCATTGCCTGCTCCTTCTTTAGATACTCTGGTTGGGAAAATGCGAATTAAATCGTAGGGAGTACCTATGCCAATTGGAAGTAAAGTTCGGTCGGTTCTTCAAATCTCAATGTAACTTAAAGGTAATTTGAGAGTAAATCAATTTGTTTTTTTGTTGTAACAGCAACTGTTTTCGTGAGTGTTGAATGTTGACAGCTGAGTGTTATTATTATTTAAACTGGGGTCGTTATGGCTTGATTAGCCTTCCGGGAACTGCGACCACATGTATCTTTTGTTCTCTGCCCTACTCATTAATTGAAACCCAAGGAGGCCTTCGATGGTGTTGATAAGACCGTCAACATCCTTGGTTGTTACCTCGTGGGTATCCAGGACCGATTTACCCATATGAATTATTCTTAGGCCAGCCAGCTCTAGACACTTGCATACCATGTGTTCAGCTGTTTCTGCCTCTGATCCAACAAATGTCTACAAATCTCATCTGCTGATTGTCCCATACGGTACAAATGATGTTTGTACCGACAGTGCCCTGTCAGCAGATCTGCCATCACAACAAGCTCAGCGCGTGACAGCTTTAGGAGCTTACTGGTATTGGTCGGTGACATCAATACGAATTTCTTGGACTGAGTAGGTCTAGGGGGGTTTCTCCAGACGGTTATTCTATTGTCCAACTCCCATTGTTGGACCGCTGCTTTATTGGTCTTTTCCAAGCCCACAGAAAGGTGTTAACCTTGATGCACTTTTCGCAAGCTCAACGGCATTTTCATTTCCTTCATCACCACAATGCCCTGGCACCCATAGTAGAGTCACTCTTATTGGTTGATTAATTGATTGGCTGACGAACAAGAGAACCGGTTAGCACTTGGACTCCCTATGACACTGCGACCAACTTGGGTCTATTGTATCACTCTTTCGTCAGTGGTTCTTCACGAGAATAGGTCCGTGTCATTTATCAGGTTCAGAAGCCTGGTTATGAGGTCTTTCGGATTCATTTCCGTTTCCGGACTGATTTCTCCGAAGGTTCTGTAACGCCTTCTTCCTAGGGCGTAGCATTCAATGATGATGTGAGAGGCTGTTTCTTCCTCTTCACCGCGAAGTCTGCAATCCACGGGTTCTCTAAGTATTCCCATGGTGTTCAGATGCTTCCTAAGGCCGCAGTGTCCCGTCAGCAGACCTACTATTATACGTGCCTTTGTTCTGTTTAGATTCAGTAAGTCAGTCGTCAAGGTTTGGCTTATGTGTCCTACCATGACTTTGCTGTGTGTTTGCCCGTCGCTCTGTTCCCAGTGTTGTCGGTGTCTTTGTTTTATCCACTCTTCAATTTGGGTCCTTCATCGGTTTTTGCTGATTCCAAGCACAGGTTCTGGCCCTGTGAATGGCGTTTCAGATGCTTGTCTTGCTAACTGGTCTGCTTTTTCATAACCCGCTATTCCCTTGTGACCTGGCACCCACATCAAATTGGACTTGTTGTGTTTTGCCAGCTCCAGAATGTCCAGGAGGCATTCCCAGACGAGCTTAGACTTTATCTGTGTCGAGTTGAGGGCTTTGCTGGCGCTCTGGCTGTTAGAGAGCATCTGGATGTGTTTTCTTTGGTAGCCACTTTCCAGATTCTTCTGTATGCATGTCCTAATGGCATGTGTTACAGCTCGAAATATCGTGGCGTGTTTGCCGAGAGGTATTATGTAATCCCTTCTTGGCCTCACTCCATGTATTCCCGCTCCTGTTCCTTCATGTGTCTTTGAACCGTCTGTGTACCAGACTATTTCTGCAGATGATTGTGATTCCATACTCAAGTCCCATCTGTTCCAGTCAAGCTGTGTATTGAATGGTTTATCGAATGAGTGTAGGGGTTGCATGTATTCTGAAATCATATCGAGCTCTGGCCGGTGGCTTCATGGTCAGCAGAGATCTCTGGCAGTGTGATTATATGGACCTCAGCGTGGCTTGGTCGTCCGTGGTGAGGTTCATTTTGAGCTCGTCTCGATCATACACCTTTTTTTTTCAGTGAAACATTACAAAATGGTTTCGATGCTTCACATCTGTCAGGCGTCTCGCTTCAACTAATTTCTTTCGAAACTTCTCAAGCAGCCACATCAAAGAACTGGTCAAGACATCCCGAACATCCTTTTTTCCTCGCCGAGCTGGTACTACACCAGGTAATCGCATAATCGAATGACTTTTTTGTCGAGATACCGTTCCTGATCGGTCTCGACCTGCGATCTCATTGCCCGACTTTTTTCTTCTGTCCCGCACGTCGCCTTGTTTACTTTTCACGCAAGACCGAATCCCTTCAACTTGACATTCGATTTCTACACGCTAGAACCATGACCAAAATACGAAACGATTTTGGTATCGGCGATCTTGACGCGCGTCCTAGGCGTACGTACGAATTTAGCCAACGGTGTCAACCGTCGTCGATCGTATTTATTCTCGACGGGGTCAAGGTCTGCCCGATTCTCGCGTGATTAGAAAAAGCGATTAAAGCGAGCCAAAAGCATTAGGCTTGGGCGAGGTCAGTGTCTGGTTACGTCGTTTGTTCTACGGATAATGGCGGTTTCTTGATTGAGTTACGGGGGAACGGTTTTATGGCGGCGAATATGGCGGATGCATTGTGGTTATTTTTGGGCATTAACTTGATTAATTGAGTCGAATAGAAACAGAAATTCGTTCGAAACGGTGTTTTTGGAATTAATTATCGAGAAAACGAGAAGTGGAGGTTTACATTATAGTATAGATGTCTCCGAAGGGTTGCCACTGGGTTATACAAAAAAGGGCGGGAAAACAGATGAAGGAAGGACCAGGCGGTCGTGTAAACAAGCGCGAGTGGTAAGCGCAAGCGAATCATTCCTTTATCACCCTCGAGACGTCAACGCGAAACTTGTTAGGCCGTCGAGGTGATTAATCCTGATGGAGTTTCCTGGAAGGGAAAAGGGAAAAAATATTATGGAGATTAGAAGACAGGTTAGAGGTATTTACTGGAATTACTGTCATTACAGAGTCGTTAAGGGTGTTTACAAACTTTAGCGATTTGGGAATTAGAATTTTCTTTCAAATTAGACACCCTATTCCACCCGTCGTATTCGTCAGATGAACACTTTTACCACCACGGTATTCAAACTCTACCAGAATGATGGGAAAACCTTGTAGCTTAAAATGGGATATACCATTGAGTTTAAATATACATAGAGACACAGCCCAGTTCAACGATTTGAAGCTAAATTTTGTGTAGTTCCTTCACCGGTTCATAGATGGATAAGTGTGTTTCAGAGACGCGAAAATTTTTACTCCCGCATCTGGCGGTGAGTAGCTGAACTATAAGGCACTATTTCCGAAGCCGAATGCGATGACGATCAGGACCGGCATATGGAAATGTGGGATGTTCAGTATTTCATCACCTGATTTTTTTTTGATGCAATAAAACGACAATTATTTTTGATCTTTCATAGATATAAAATACTGATGTATGAAAAAATAAATGCATGCAATTTTTTCTTCATTCACAAGTATGTATTTATAAATAGATTTTCTATGAATTTTTAAAAATATTTAATTTTTTATAAACAGCGGGATGCTTCTGTGTCGAGATTCCTTTGGTTTTTTTTCTGTCCCCTGTACTGCTTCACTCTAATCAGTTGTCTCAACAAATGAATCCTGTGCTTTTCAAATTCTGGAGTTAACGGAGAGTTCCAATATTCTATAAATTCATTTTTTTTCCTAAAATATACCTCTGAAGTCATATTTCTTCTGATTTTGTGACCATAATTTTCTTTATGACCAACAGCGCTTTCCTCATCAAATGTTTGAAATCGGTTGAGGGAATTCTCAAATATATCGGATTTCGATTTGCAATATATATCCAACCATTACCAAGCTTATTCAAATCATCAATAAGGAGTGCTTTTTCGCACTTACCGCATTTGTTTTTTTTTTGGCGATGTTCCTCATCAAATACTCCGAGAAACTTGCGATTGAGTTGGATTCTAGGGTATTTAGGGGTTCAATTAACTCTTTATCCCTTACATACCCTCACAAGGCTCACCGTTGCCCGAATCTGCAGAAGAAATGGTCGAATCTGTCCAATCAACCACATCAATGGACATACTTTCAGATTCTCCCATTGTACACAGGTCGAAATCATTGTCGTCTTGGCAGTTAGAATTATCGGAACAATTTTCAAGACAACCAGTCATGACCGACTGCAACCCAAATCTGAAGCATCGAGCTGAGGGGTTTGGATCATAACCCCTACACAGTCTTATTTTGGAGAATGAATTCTCGATTGGGTCCTGGTTGAGCCGACTTTTTATCAAATATGGAAAATATGTTTCGTTCATCTCCTCCCACAATTGAAGGATGCTACTGATGGTTTGTATCGAACCGTTGAAACAATAGGGAATATTTTTCCCAACTGTCCAAGACTTAATGAATTCAATTGATTCCGTCAGAGTTTGTATTGCTGATGGCTGATAATTTCCCTCAAATTTTCCATTCGAATTGAGGCAGTCGAAAAGATCATTCATTTTGAGAATGAACTGAGCAGTTGAATTGGCACTTCTCGACCTCAGCTCACCAGTTGCAATGACTGTTCTCATAGCTGAATATAAAGTTCTGATGAAAATCTGCGTGGCCAATTTAACCTTCATTTTCTGGAAGGCGTTTGGATTTATGTGGTTTTCAGTTATCTTCAAGAGAGTACGAGAAAGACATATTCTTTTCATCGATTAAGTACTTTTCTTTTATGTCCCACCAAGAAACATTTTCACCCCTCATTTCCTACCTGAGAACACTCCTTTGGAGAAATTCATGGCTAATAGTTCATCATTATTGAATCACACTTTTTGTAACGAATTTGGACGAATCCGACCCTGCCTACGATTCATAGAACTAGAGGAAAATAAATCTCCTACAGATTTCTATAAATGAGTAGTGACTAAATGGATCGGACGAATATAGTTCCTTTAGTAGCTACTATGTGCCGCCACTTAAGTTGGCAAATTGGCAAGGAAACTGCCAAAAATTTGTGCATCAAATCAATGAACTGGGTTGTGTCTCTATGTATATTTAAACTCAATGGAAATACTTTAAAATGATTCATTTGTAACCTTTTTCACAATAACATTGCATTTTCATCCAAAAAAAGCGGGGACTCATAGAATTTTCAAAATGTCCCCACGTTGGGCGCCAATTTTATGGCGATTTTATAAGAGGGTAGAGATGATCATTCGAATACAATTATTTGGCGACAGAATTCAGAAATGTATGGGAGTTTGAATTACCTCGAATTTACGAGTGGCAATGAATGGTAAAAATATCTGATAAATGAAGTAGGTAACGTGTGACACTTTTCGTGCCATCGGAAAAGGCCCCCAGGCGTCAAATCAATTATCTTCGACTCAACGAGGCGATTGACATAACTCCACGATAATGATAACTCGTTCCACATTTAATGTTAATGCACAGAACCGGCAGTTTTTACGCCATCATTAAGAAGCTTTTGAAATCTCTTATCTGTGCTACTCCTACGCGAACTTGAGCCGGAACGTAATTTGCGTCGAAGTAAATGAAGCGATCAGACGTGGAAAGTGCACAATGAAGCGATTTTTTTTCGGTTTTGCGGAGTAGGCGGCGATATTTTTTCTTTCGACCCGATCAAGTAGGCCAAGGGGACGTTAAAAACGTGAGAATCGTTGGAAACCTGTTGGCACAACAACAACCGGGTAATTCGAAACATTTTTCCGAAAGGCAAATTGTTGATGTCTCCGAGTGAAAGCGATAGAGAAATTGTTGTTAGATTCGTTATTTTTCGATTCACCCTTTATAGGTCTTTATCACGACAAGACGCGGAAAAAGAATGCATTTAATAACATTATAAGATAAATTCCACGGAGATTCGTGAATTACACAGTTCTCACTATCAAGTAGTAGTCGTCGTTATATCCTACAAAGTTATCTCTGCGATAGAACAAAATCAAAATAGCCGAATTACACTTTGTCCAGAAGTGATATGATATAAATGAAGCAAAATCCCAAGAGATGAAACACTGTAAACACTAAGAGGCCAAATACACACTGGATATTGGAGAACGGAATCGAAATAGCCGAATTACACTGTATTCAGAAAATATCTAAAAGTCTAACAGGCCAAATATAGAAAATCACCATATGGAGAAAGTTGCTGAATCGAAATAGCCGAATTACACTCTCTCGAGAAGTTGGGGAGTTATCCCAAGAGATAAAACACCGTAGACAGAAATTTGATGAGGCCAAATACAAACTGGAGATAAGTGGCCCCTGTTGAAGTAATGGTCGTAAAAGCTTTGGGAGCTTGGAATATCCAACAAAGTAATCCCCAATAGAACAGATTCGGAGTAGCCGAATTACACTGTACCCAGAAGATATCCAGGCCAAGAACAAGCCTAAGATATAAATCACCATAGGAAGAAAGTTGCTGAATAATAATAGCCGAATTACACTCTCTACAGAAGTAATCTACTTCAAGAACAATTCCAAAAAATTAAACATTAAGCGGGAAGTTGATGAGGCAAAATACAAACTGGAGATGAGTGGCCCTTGAAGTTGTTATGATTAATACGACTGTGGGAGTTTGTAATATTCTACAAATTTATCGCCAATAGAACAAAATAAAGTAGCAGAATTACACTATCCTCAGAAGATATCCAGACGAAGATAAGCCTAAGATATAAATCAACATCAACATAGGACGAGAGTTGTTGAATCAAAATAGCCGAATTACACTCTCTCCAGAAGTAATCTGCTTCGAGGACGATTCCAAAAAACTAAACACTAACCAGAAAGTTGATGAGGCCAAATACAAACTGGGGATAAGTAGTCCTTGAAGTTCTTATGATAAATTCAACTGTGGGAGTTTGTAATATTCTACAAGTAATTCCCTATACAACAAAATAAAGTAGCAGAATTACACTATACTCAGAAGACAAGCCTAAGATATAAATCAACAGAGGAAGAGAGTTGTTGAATCAAAATAGCCGAATTACACTCTCTCCAGAATTAATTTACTTCAAGAACGATTCCAAAAAATTAAACACTGACCAGAAAGTTGATGAGGCCAAATACAAACTGGAGATAAATGGCCCTTGAAGTTGTTATGATAAATACAACTGTGGGAGTTTGTAATATTCTACAAAGTTATCGCCAATAGAACAAAATGAAGTATCAGAATTATACTATACTCAGAAGATGTCTAGATGAAGACAAGCCTATGATATAAATCAACATCAACATAGGAAGAGAGTTGTTGAATCAAAATAGCCGAATTACACTCTCTCCAGAAGTAATCTACTTCAAGAACGATTCCAAAAAACTAAACACTAACCAGAAAGTTGATGAGGCCAAATACAAACTGGAGATAAGTGGCTCTTGAAGTTGTTATGATAAATACAACTCTGGGAGTTTGTAATATTCTACAAAGTTATCGCCAATAGAACAAAATGAAGTAGCAGAATTACACTATACTCAGAAGATATCTAGACGAAGACAAGCCTGAGATATAAATCAACATAGGAAGAGAGTCGTTGAATCAAAATAGCCGAATTACACTCTCTCCAGAAGTAATCTACTTCAAAACCATTCCAAAAAACTAAACACAAACCAGAAAGTTGATGAGGCCAAATACAAACTGGAGATAAGTGGCTCTTGAAGTTATTATGATAAATACAACTGTGGGAGTTTGTAATATTCTACAAAGTTATCGCCAATAGAACAAAATAAAGAAGCAGAATTACACTATACTCAGAAGATATCCAGACGAAGACAAGTCTAAGATATAAATCAACATTGAAAGAGAGTTGTTGAATCAAAATAGCCGAATTACACCCTCTCAAGAAGAAAATAGGATGAAGGGCTATCCCAAGAGATAAAACACTGTAGAACGAATTACACTGTACTCAGAAGATATCAATGCGAAAACAAGCCTAAGTTATAAATCGACATGAAAAAAAGTTGCTGAATCAAAATAGCCGAATTACACTCTCCCCAGAAGTAAATAGGCGAAGAGATGTAACTTGGCTTCAGACAATAAGCTCTAAGATCTTATACAGGAGGGTTCATTGATCAGTTACTGTATCTCTCCATTGCAACAATTTGTGTTTTGTTCTTCGGCAATAATAGGTTGTAAGTCGTAAAAAAACTCGTTAAAATTATAATACGAATACCATCAACTATTATTACATCACTTAAGGTAAACGAATGGTGATAGATTATCTTTAACTTAAATGAAGCCTGATGAAGATTGAAACCACTAACTGCCTGGTTTCATTATTATATACCAAGCTGATATATCTAAATCAGGAGCTTCTGCAACACACCCTCACGAAACCGAGCCTTCATGCGACCACCGGCTGACAAAAGTGCAAGGTGGAGTTTACGATAAAATCTCCCCGTCATCCTTTTTTTTCACGGTAGGGAACTCCCCAGTCTCTAGAATCGAACCAGACGTCTTGGGTGCCTCGTCTGAACCTTTGAACACAAATCGACGTTTGCGGGCCGACCTTCCCGACTGGTTACTCGGCTCCCCCTGTCCCATTCGAATTCGTGAATTAATTTGTTCACGGTCCGAAAGGCACGACGGTCGGCATCCGTGACGTGGCTTATCGTGAGAGTGAACGCTCGTTTTCATTGGCAGAAAACGATCTGAAGAGATGCGCCCGAAAGGTTCCACGAGATTTTTGCCGTTTGTCCACCATCTTGGATGGTTGAAGTAACGAAAATGTGAAGATTTAGTTCGCCTCCTGTTCGCAGCGCCATGTTACGTTTTAACTCCTGAAAACATAGAAGATTATGAAGATGTGACAACCTTAAACGTCACTCTGCATGTTCGGTTACTCTTACTCATGTCTGCACTCGGCTTTAGTTGGCGGCGTGAACATAGAGAAAGAAGGCTACACAGATCGAACCCAATAAAAACGAATCTCTTCATCTGGCAACTCTTCGGAGACTTCAGACGCCGTTCTTATCCGAAACGGGCCCCAATTAAGTGTCAATCGACACTGATTATTGTATTCAAAATAGCCTAGGGCCGAGTGTGATACCCCTTTCGATTTACGACGCGCCTTTTTATGGCGTTTTTCATCGAAACGGCATTTATCCATTTACCGGCCGTAAACACTGGCCGTATCGCGTTTATTTCAGTTCGGTGAGACCATATAAAGATGTCGGTCGACTACTAACATGTGTACGATGTCTATTTCTGGATTTTATTCGATACGCGTACGTTCGGAAATGCGAAAGTCGAGGAATCTGTTCGTTTCGAAGGAATAAGCAGCTTTTCATGAATTTGACAGTTTGAGGCGGACATATTTGATGTCTGACATCTGCTGTCATGTTGTCTTCAGGTTTTGTATCTGATGCCTTCACGATAACAGGAGGTAAAGACATTTTTGTTTTGAATACTTTTTCGAATTACACGGAGAACTGACCAATAAGTCAATCACTGTAAGCATGAAGCTGCTGAGGCCAAATACCAACTGTTACCTTCAATAAACGATGGAAGTAGCCGAATTACATTGTCCTAAAAAGGATCTATTACAGAAACAAGCCCTAGATATTAACCTCTGTCGGGAAAATGCTGCTGAAGCCTAATACCGACTGAAGGTGAATGGTAGTAACAATTTTGGGAATAAAACAAGATCATAATAGCCGAATTACAATGCCCTCAGAAGATATCTTGACGTGGGTTAATGTGGATCTTGATGTCGTAGTGGTTGATAAATTCTACAAAGTTATCTCTCCAATAGAAAAAAATAAAAATAGCCGAATTACACACTCTCCAGAAGTGTTTGGGATGAAGAGTAATACCAAGAGATGAAACATCATAGACAGAGAGGTCATGAAGCCAAATACAGACTGTATATCCTTGGAGTAGAAATAGTAGTTACAACTTTGGAAGTTTGTAAATCCCACGAAGTTATCGCCAAAATCAAAGCAGCACAATTACACTGTACCCATAAGATATCTAGAGTCTATACGAACAACTAGCCTAGGATAAATCAACATAAGAAGGAAGTTGCTGAATCAAATTAGCCGAATTACACTCTATAAAAGTAATCTAGTTAAAGAACATTGTGCTCCAGAATGTTATCTCCAATACAATGGGTTCAAAGTAGCAGAATTACAGAAGACATCTGGACGTAGAACAAGCCCAAGTCTTAAGTCTCTAGAGGCCAGAACTATGCTATATAAAAATAGCCGAATTACACTATCTCTAAAAGTAATCCAGTTGAAGAACAACCCCAAGAGATAAAACACTGTCCTCCATTATGTAATCTTCAAAAAGATAGATTCAAAGTAGCAGAATTACACTGAGCTCAGAAGACATCTGGACGTAGATCAAGCCCAAGACATAAGTCTCTAGGGGCCAGAAAGTTGCTATATTAAAATAGCCGAATTACAATGTACCCAGAAGATATCTAGACAAAGAATAAACCTAAAATATAAATCACCATAGGAAGGAAGTTGCTGAATCAAATTAGTAATCTAGTTGAAGAATATCCCAAGAAATAGAACATTGAGCTCCAGAATGTTATCTCCAATACTATAGTTTCGAAGTAGCAGAAGTACACTAAGCTGAGAAGACATCTGGACGGAGAACAAGCCCAAGACTCAAGTCTGTAGACGCCAGAAAGTTGCTATATTTAAATAGCCGAATTACAATATCACTAAAAGTAATCTAGTCGAAGAACAACCCCAAGAATAAAACACTGTGCTTCTGAATATAATCTCCAATGGAATAGATTCAAAGTAGCAGAATTACACAAAGCTCAGAAGACATCTGGACGTAGAAAAAACCCAAGTCTTAAGTCTATAGAGGCCAAAAAGTTGCTGTATTTAAATAGCCGAATTACGCTATGTTCACAAGTAATCTAGTTGAAGAACAACCCCAAGAGATAAAACACTGTGCTCCAGAATGTAATATCCAATGGAATAGATTCAAAGTAGCAGAATTACACAAAACTCAGAAGACATCTGGACGTAGAAAAACCCAAGTCTTAAGTCTATAGAGGCCAAAAAGTTGCTGTATTTAAATAGCCGAATTACACTATGTTCACGAGTAATCTAGTTGAAGAACAACCCCAAGAGATAAAACACTGTGCTCCAGAATGTAATCTCCAATGGAATAGATTCAAAGTAGCAGAATTACACTTAGTTCAGGAGACATCTGGACGTAGATCAAGTCCAAGACGTAAGTCTCTAGAGGCCAGAAAGTTGCCATATTAAAATAGCTGAATTACAATGTACCCAGAAGATATCTAGACAAAGAATAAACCTAAAATATAAATCACCATAGGAAGGAAGTTGCTGAATCAAATTAGTCTAATTACACTCTCTCCAAAAGTAATCTAGTTGAAGAACATCCCCAAGAAATAAAACATTGAGCTCCAGAATGTTATCTCCAATACAATAGGTTCAAAGTAGCAGAAGTACACTAAGCTCAGAAGACATTTGGACGGAGAACAAGTCCAAGTCTCAAATCCCTAGACGCCAGAAAGTTGCTTTATTTAAATAGCCGAATTACAATATCACCAAAAATAATCTAGTCGAAGAACAACCCCAAGAGATAAAACACTGTGCTCCAGAATATAATCTCCAACGGAATAGATTCAAAGTAGCAGAATTACACAAAGCTCAGAAGACATCTAGACGTAGAAAAAACCCAAGTCCTAAGTCTATAGAGGCCAAAAAGTTGCTGTATTTAAATAGCCGAATTACACTATGTTCACAAGTAATCTAGTTGAAGAACAACTCCAAGAGATAAAACACTGTGCTCCAGAATGTAATCTCCAATGGAATAGATTCAAAGTAGCAGAATTACACTTAGCTCAGGAGACATCTGGACGTAGATCAAGTCCAAGACGTAAGTCTCTAGAGGCCAGAAAGTTGCCATATTAAAATAGCTGAATTACAATGTACCCAGAAGATATCTAGACAAAGAATAAACCTAAAATATAAGGCACTATAGGAAGGAAGTTGCTGAATCAAATTAGTCGAATTACACTCTCTTCAAAATTAATCTAGTTGAAGAACATCCCAAGAAATAGAACAATGAGCTCCAGAATGTTATCTCCAATACAATAGGTTCAAAGTAGCAGAATTACACTGAGCTCAGAAGACATCTGGACGTAGAACAAGCCCAAGACTTAAGTCTCCAGAGGCCAGAAGGTTGCTATATTAAAATAGCCGAATTACACTCTCATCAGAAAGTTTATGAGACCAAATATTAACCAGTAGTTACTAGTAGTCATTGGGATTGAGCTGTCACGACGATAAGCTACCAAAGTATCAGAGACGTATTGCTGTTTAGTTGGTGTGATTTAGGTCTGGATTTCTGCATACAATGTTTGTATTCTTTCTCGTATAAACAAAGAAGCCGGTCAGCCAACGGTACCTCAAAATTAATTATTACACGAGATATGCTGCCAGATATAATTTTGCACCACCCAGATACGTGCTCCAGCAGCCTTCGGTGCAACAAACTCAAGTCACGCGTGGAACCCTGGAAAACGCCATTAAACATGCGGACGCCACGGACTCTGCTTCTGGATCTCGCACAGAACATCTGCTTCATCTTCTGAGCCACACAATAATTACGATGCCTTTTTTCAGTCCGTCGAAACTGAAAATAATGCAATGGTGTATCATAGACTATCATTACCATGTGCACCAAGCTTCCGGTCTACATTTCGAGATGCGCTTTTTCAGGACGGACGAGGAGGACGCTGCGCACGCGCGCTGACTTTAAAGGCCGGTCCCGCGGTTGTGAGAAGACGGATCGGGTCCGGTTTTTGTTGCGAGCGCGCTTTTTTCACGGCTGCGTGCATCGTGTGAGCGTTATTTATACGCGATTCTATTTCTTTCCTCTGGTATGTGGGTTTGTAAGGAGATATTTCTGCAGCGTTCTATCGGATGACCGGAAATGTCGAATGCGAACGGTTTGCAGTCGAGATGTTGCCTTTCGACCAGTAGAAAGGATAGATTCATCTGATTTATGAGGATATATTGAAAAATTCTTAGCCTTCTATAGAACCATACAAAATTTCAATGTCAAAATATTTTATTACTCAACATATTATCCTCTTAATTGAATACATTTATTACAGCGAACCTGCAACGTCTCTAGACCTTTCAAAAAAATGGTTCTTCTTGCTCTGAAAACCAGTCCTCCACAGCTTTTATTACCTCCTCGTTGGAAGAAAATTTACGACCTTTTAAACTTTTTTCCAGTTGAGGAAAGAGATGATAGTGGGACGGAGCCAAATCTGGTGAATAAGGGGGGTGTTTTAGTAATTCTTACCCTAAGTCACGAATTTTTTGCATGGCAACATGAGATTTGTGTACTGGGGCGTTGTCCTGTAAAAACAAAATACCTTTGCATAGCCTTCCGTGTTTTATCTCTTTAATGTTTTTCCCGTAGAGTGGTCAGTAATGTCGAATAGTAATCTCCAGTTATTGTTCTACCCTTATCCAAAAAATATTTCATGATTATTCCATGGCAATCCCAAAAAACTGAAGCAAGAACTTTTCCAGCAAATTTTTGGACCCGAAACTTCTTAGGTCTTGGAGAACCAGATTGTGGCCTTTACATCGATTGTTGCTTTGTTTCTGGATCGTAGAAATGTACCCAAGTCTCACCCATAGCAACAATTCTGTTCAAGAAGTCTACATCGTTTTCAAATCGAGCACAGATCGAACGCGATGCTCCTACCCTTGCACGCTTTTGGTCAACATTCAAACATTTGAGGATCCATTTTGCAGAAATTTTCTCATGTCCAAATTGACGTGAACTATATGATGAACGCGTTCGTATGAAATCTTCAGTGCTTCAGATACCTGTTTTAGCCCAATTCGACGGTCTGATAAAATCATGTCATGAACTGCATCGATATTTTCGGGGACTGACACAGAAACTGGCCTTCCCGATCGGTCATCATCTTCAATGGTAATTTACCTCTTTTGAAGCTTGCAGTTCAATTTTTCACGGTCGCATACGAAGGACATTAATCACCAAGGGTATTAAGCATATCTTCGTAAACCTGCTTACCACTTAACCCTTTTAAATACAGGTACTTGATGATGGCACGATACTCCAATTTTTCGATTGCGTAACTCTGGTTTACTTTTTCGACGTCGAACTCTACACTGACAATTCTAATAAGTTATTGTTCGTTGATATGATATCGCAATATTTTGTTTATGCATGGAACTGGTCTAGCCTTACTAGATATCAATACATCCTCGTAGTTTACATTCCACTGTGACCTCAAGATCTATTGTGCCCCCCATCGGAGCTGCATTCACAACTGCTACAGCTCGTCCTCCAGAGCTCCAATGAACTCCAGTTGCTACCGCAGTAAGGGTTATTTGGCACTGATGACGTCTAACAAGCCAGAATCCAGAAACTAATCCTGTGTGATGGTTAGTTGCTCGAAAGCAACGTTATAATTTGGCGTAATTTTCCGTGTCAATTAATACTTAATGTATGCAGTTTTGGCCCGTGCCGATACGCTCCCATTCATCGTGAATTCGAGGAATTTCATACAGAAAGATTAGGAACCAATAGCGGTACATGTTACGAACGTTATCTTAGGTGATTAATGGGCTTAAGTCAAAATGTGGCTAATGACACACGACTAAAGATAGTCTAATTGGCTATGGGATTATCGCCTTTTCATTTTTTGGCTACGGTGGAAGTGAATAGAACAGCTGATATCAGGGAATTTGTTTACTATTTGTCATGAATTGATGACCATTCAAGGATTTGCGCGAGGATCTGTACTAAAATGTGTTGATTTAATTAGAAAATTATGTTTGTTAATTTTTTCCTGAGTTCAACCTAACGTGGTGTGGAAGAAATGTGGTCATATGTGTGTCAAATTAAGAAAAAACCTAACTGGTCTATTGAGATTTAATACGAAATGAATTTTCATTACATGGAGTCAAGAGCTAAAAAGGCTGTAAATCACTGACGCACGAAACCAACGATCCTTTCGGATCTGGACTCTACGAGCGGAAACACGAAAACTTTTTATAATCACTGACATAAGCTGCAGAACAGCTTTTTGTTTGATGAATGTAGTAATGGACGTTTCTTGATGACAAACAAAACTTGTATCATTGAGTTTAAATATACCTAGAGGAATAACGCTCTTGAGCGAATTGAAGCATAAATTTTTGGCCGTAAAGTGGCGGCACTTCAATTCGTTCAATGACGTTGTTCCTCTAGGTAAGTATATTTAAACTCAATGCTTATACACTTGAAATTAACTTAAAAATATTGATTTTATAACTGAGGGGTTCGATAATGAAAGAAAACTAGAGAAATGAGAAATCTCGGTTAGTTAATATTCGATTCGCGAAAATAGGGTCAACTTTCAATGCGGAAGGTGAGTTTTATGCGATTTCTTCCTATAGAAAAGGAACAATATACGCTGCAGTTGCCAGGGTTCCCATCGAGAACGTTGTCAACAGGGATAACGGACAGAGAACTGGGATAACTGGTCCAGATCCTTGTTAGGGCTAATTGGAAAAGTTTGCGGTGTGAACGGTAGTCGAGCATTGGTCCTTCGATCCGGATGTGTGATAAGGTGGAAGTTCGGTGTGTTTGTTAACAGATATACGGAGGTAGGTGTCATTGTGTCATTAGGAGAGGAGGAACGATGTCTTTATGTCTTGTGAGGGTGTATTTTGTCTTATGAAGTATTATAATTATCCCTCTGATTGATCTACTTAGATCTACGAGTCAAGTGACCTACTCAAAGTTTAGACATAATAAAAGCTCATATTTTTTCGTGTTTATTTCCACTTATGATTAATTTATGAATGTTCCCTTCTTAGACAGTCTGTCGAGCACGGGACGCTACTGGTTGTGTGTTTTGGCGACCTACAAAACCACGGAACCGGCTCGTCGACTGCAATTGATGAAAATATTTGGACTTTTTCCAAGAGAAGTTATGTCACGACAAGGAGGATTCTCAATACAGCCCACATTTCAGCAACTACGTTCTTTTAGACTGAAATTGAGAAAGTGCATTGTTAGGTTTCTTCCGAAGTTAGTTTGGAATTGGGTGTACGACGCTGATGGAAATTTCTTATTTTTTTTGTCTCTCTTCCTGAAATGTTCAACTCTTGGTAAACACATTTGGATCAACATGTCGATACTGAATGCATTATTTTCACTGAGTGTTCTAAAATCGTTACATTTTTCGTTGCAAAGAATTCGAAAACATTCAATCGTCGAGGAAAGCCACTTTTCTAGTTTGAGTTATATTTTCGAGAAAAATTCTAACGAACATTTTAGTGACGTGGAAATTTGTACGAAATAGAAAAATATACCCCGAAGTAAATACTAAAAGAATGGTACTCACGGGTAATTCTGGATGGAGAGATATATCTGGGAATATTCTGGACATAAACCGAGATAGAAAAGTGCGATATAGCTATTCATACAGATAGTCAAGCTGCTATTAAAGCACTGATATCCTATGTAAATGACTCAAAGTTGATTTGGAAGTACCGGAGAAAACTAACGTGCGTTTGGTCGAGCGAACAGTGTTCGGGCTTAGCGAACTGAAATAGGGTGGCGAACTGATTGACGTGCTTAACGAAGAGACGCGAACTGATGGCAATAGGGCCTTGGCTAGACGAGAAGAGAAGGAATTGTGGTCGGGTACTTGGTACCTCTCCTTGAGAACATGAACTACAGAGTGGACAAACCACAGAGATCTGGATCTTCTTTGTAACATATAGTGTGGACCCTGTACCGTTTGCGATCATGTTTATATACTCCATTCACAATTATAAAATCACAACTATGGCACTGGAAATTTGACATATTCCACTCTGTATCGAAGTTATGACGTTTTTCAAAATATTTTTATGTTCCAGTTCAACACTATGTTGCCCTTTCTACATTCTTAGCGTATTTCTAAGAATGTGAATTTATTCAGAAAATGAATGAATTGGAAAAGATGTGATGGACGAAAATAAGTAACGTTTATATGAATTGATAGAAAGGATTCCTTTTCTAGTTATTTGCATGAAAAGTACAAGAGATCACTGTTGAAATATATTATTTTTCGCCATGGAAGAAAATTGCATTGCTTTCACATAATTTTCATATGCATGCTTGTGAAGATTTAATGTTTATTATCCTCTTGAACTGAAAGTTCAAGACTTGACGACATCAATTGTTGATTCTAATCAAGAATTCATTAAAAAAAATCAACCCAAAGATATAAGATGAATTGATTGGTTATTACAAGAATCAAGAATAATGTAAATTTTATTTTGTTGATAACTTTCTTAAAATCAATGTTGGAGAATAAAACTCGGCTGCGTTTGTTCAAACAACATCTAAAGAATACATTTTTCACCATCTCGACCTTTGAGAGGCATTTCTTATAGGAGAATTAGGTCTGAGTTCCACCTCATTAGTGAGGTACCTAACTTTTGGAAATCTGCTCATATATCGCCAAATTTCTTGGAAAACCTGAAAAATATCATCCTAATCGACCTCTCGAGGCTCCATCCGATCCATCTACTGCGATATCTGTCCAAATAACAGCTTTTTCAACGAAATTCCCGTGTACCCCTTCAACCTCGAAATGTAAACATTCGTCCTGGTCTTGAAAATCGTCCTCACGCTTCAAACTGGTGCTAAAAACAATAAACATACGTTAATCTTGGATATTCGACGAAAAACTCACCTGCAAATATCGATTAAATACCAAAAATCTGCGAACAATTTGGAAACCTAACAAAATGTGGAATATCTTTGATACTTTTACTTTGATGTAAACAAATAAACTGGCAACGTCGATTTGTCACTAACGATATTTTCTGTGCGCGCACTGACTTTTCATCATATGTTCTGTGCTTTTCATCAGGGGCACCAACTCCTGAAAACGAAACCACCCTGTATGATGAACCGGTGATGACATTGTTTATAGTTCCTTTTATCGATTATTAGAACGCTGAAGTCTGTCACGTTTGGTTTTTTAAATGGCGCGATAAAACGTGCGAACGTGTCCCGATGGTCCAATCGTTGATTTTATGACGAATATATGGACGATTGCGTGAATTAATCACACTTTTCTTCGAATTGCACGGGCTGGGAGTCGTTCAATGATATCAGTAGGTTTTTTCGATTAGTTCATTACTGATTTTGCAATCGAAGAATATGAATCATTCGCACTTCCTCCATATGTATGGAACTACGAAATGTGTTGATAGGAAGAAATAGAATTATGGGATACCAGAGCTTAGAACAATTGGTGTGGCGAAAAACCGATCGGAAAGCCTTCTCGTGGGAAAGTTTTTTTTTCGAATCACTGCCTTCCGCTGGAAATTACAATAGAACGAGTTATGGCAACAAAGGTTACCCAAATGGTCATTTAGCTGTGAAAAGTCATTGACTACTGACCGAATCGTTCGCACACACTCAGTTTATACGGTGATAATTAGACGATTTCTGTACAAATGTGTACGTTACACCTCGGTTATCGTTTCCTATCTAGAGTTACATCGGTAAAATTTTCCACGCCGGGTTGCGATTTCACAAAGTCTGTCTTAAGTTATCGGATATCATTCCGTTGTTATGGCACATTGTTTCTCAAGTATTCCAATGAAGATTGATGATAACAGTCAATATCCTTGCAATACGATATTTATTAATATAACTCATATAGATATTTCTATGCGCGATGCTCTTCTGAATTGTCAGCAATCTTTCCCCCTCTGGCAGTCTCTTCGAGACTACCCCGTCAAGTTAAGTCTTCACATCCCTTCGTGGTCACTTTGGAGACCTGCAGAACATCTCTCTTCAAAGACTCGTTCATCCAACGAACAGCGAGGCTTTGGAACACATTGCCTAGGGAGGTGTTCCCCGAGGCATATAACCTCCAGAAATTCAAGAAGAACACCAATTCCTACCTGTTTGCCCTTGGTTCTCACGATGTTCTCTGAACATTACAGGATATTCCTTTCCGTGAAAACCACAACATAAAATAAAACTCGTCGATATTAACGTTGATATGGGTCTTCCAACTACTTATTGAAGCAAGCATTGAGAAGAACTTTGACACGATGCTGTGGAAGTATTGGAAAAGGAATATAGTACCCAAAATTTCAAAGTAAATATCCTTATATGGTATAGAGATGGTTCTAAACCACGATAGGAGCTAGCGGAGTATAGGTACAGGACAAGAACCAAGTGTATACTATTGTTAGGCTCCCACTCGAGTGTTTTTCAGGCAGAAATACTTGCAATCGAGAGATATGTGGACTCAAACCTGGAAAGAAACTATCAAGGAGTTTGACAAAGTCATCATTTCTGATAGTCAAGCTGCTCTCAAAGCACTGAACTCCTTTGTCATCGACTGAGAGATGTTGTGAGAGTGGCCAAGGAAACTTGATGAAGAAGAGAAGAACAATAAGGTCTTTTTATTCTGGCTTGGTCAATCAGGAATTAAAGGAAACGAAGAGGCCAACAAACTAGCCAGAAAGGGAGCACACTTCCTGGCTCAGAAGTTTACTGAAGTATGGGCAAATGCACCTATAGTACCTATATAGTTAGAAAGGGGTTATAGTTTACTCGACCTTAAGGTCTATTGTGTCCCCTAATAGAGCTGTTCTCACCACGCACTTCACAGCTAGCCTTCCAGTTCCAGAGATGAAATCAAATATCTGGGAAGGTTTCAACGAGGCTAGTTTCTCACTCCTGCAAGTTTCTTACCCGAAGGATTTTTTCCTTTGGGTTGCCGAATCTACTCTTCAGTGTCCGTAAACCCATTCTCACTAGATGCTTCCTGAGGCAACAATGTCCTGTAAGAAAGCCGATGAGAAGGTGTAGCTGGTTTTTACTGAGAGATACTCTTTGGATCTTATAGTTTCAGAATTGCGAAGGAACTTTTTGGAGTGATCCATTCCTGGGAGATTCCGCTAGATGGTATGGCTCTTAGTTTTCTCCTTCCCCAGAAACTCTTTCTTGTATAGGTGCATTTCCCTATACCTCAGTGGTTGGCGTTGTGCGCCTTCTCTAGCAAGCATATTGGTCTCTTCGGTTCCTTTGATTCCCTAATGATATGGAGATTAAAGAGACTTCATTGTCTTGCCTTCCTCATTAAGATTTCTCCGGCTCTCCCAAATCAAGTTTGAGTCAATGACATAGGAGCTCAGGGCTTTGATAGCGGCTTGACTATCCGAGTGAGTGGCTATATTAAACTTCTGATACTTTCTTTCTAGGTTTATGTCTAGACATCTCCCAATTGCCAGTAATTCTGCCTGAAAAACACTCCAGTAGGAGCCTAACGTAAGTTAAAACTTGGTTCGTGCCCTGTATAGTCCAGCGCAGGCCCCCATCAGTATACCATTTCATAGTATTTTCTTTGGTAGTTGGTATATTCCCGTTCCAGGTCCTCTCTTTTGCTTAGCATTGTTTTTCACAGTGCGTATTTTCTTGTTCATTAGATCACTAGGAAGGTTTCCAAAGGAGATGAAGTTGTTCAGAGAGGACCAGACTCTCTGACTCTTGATTCTCTCGTTTCCTGCACCTTCCTCAGATATTCTGATGATGGCCTCATGGGCTACCCTATCAATCACTAGATGCAGAGGTGTAAGATCTTAATTATCTCAAGTGCCCTAGTTGGGCACGTTCTCAAAGCTCCCAATCATAATTTTCAATTCTCCTCTTAACCCAGACCTCCCGAAGATCTTGAATAGATCTTTTTTCCTTAGCGTCAGTCAAGTACTAGATGTTACGAGTCAATCACGTGATTACGACAAATCAGACGTCGTTAATTGAGCGTTGACCGAACGAAACGCATTCTTGGCACGAATAGACGAGGTAATCGAAAGTGAAGGATGTCGCGGTTGCGATGCACCGGCACGTTTTCTTCGGGGTTTCGAAATGAACCATGACGGACACAGCGATCGTTATTGTAACGCTTCTGCCGATCGCGTTTATGCACCTTATGTGGTGTTGGTTAGTCTAACAGGTTGCAGTGGTGGTTTTACCCATTTGCAATCGATAATATGCGATTAACATGCCAGAAAACTGAAGCTATACTGTTTTTGGTGCTCTTGGCTTTTGTGGAGATTTAGTCCTCTCTGTAGTTTGTTCTGACCTTCATAGTGGTACAAGTCTTCATTCCTCATCTGGGTCTCTACTAGTTGAACCAATATCAATTGTAGGTCTTCAATAATCATATCATGTAGAAAACCAATCTGTTCTTGAGTAGTTGGCATTTTTTAATTGTTCATAAAGTGGATCATCATTTGGCGCTTGTAAGACCACATTTGAACTGCAGAGTCCAACTATGAACAGGCACAAATAAAGCAACGAAATTCTTTAGTATGAATCAAGTCCATATTTATCTCTTGTACTTATACCCTACTGAGACAGTTCTTGAGGAAATCATCTACCAGCCTGAAAAAGAGAAATTATGTCCCTATATAGAAGCTGTCGCAATCACACATAGTTGGATAAGCTTCTTTGTGTAAAGGTGGATTTAAATCAGACGAGCGAATGCTCATTCTAAGCTCATTCTATCAAAATCTAGTTTATACGTGGACCATTCTTTCGTCATTTTATCAGCCCTAAAACTACTAAAGAATCAACAAATAATGTTCTTGTTTTAGCTCTTGCTTTTTGTTCGTTTGGTTTAAACCCACCTTAAGACGACGAGAACTCTAAAGATCTATTCGCTTGCTTCAATCCTGTAGATCTTCTCCAGAGGTCATGTTTTGCATCTGTCATTGCTGTAACGCTGCAATATAGTGGTCCTTTGCAAGGCCACAGAAGGTTTCAGGTGCAACGCATTTAGTTTTGATGCATTTTTCGCAAGAGCATCAGCCTACTCATTCCCCTCAAAGCCACATTGCCCTGGACTCATGAGAGATCCATCTAGTGATGAACAAATTAGTCCATTAGTAGACCGTTTTGTCTGAGGAAGGTTTAGCTAAGGGAGAATGAAAACTCAGAGAGTTCGATCCAGGTACATCTCATCAGAAAGATGAGCGTCAAAAAAGGTTCTGAACGATGTTCAGTAGAAAGAAATCTGCCACTCAACCTTCGAAAGTGGCACCAAGTGCTCACTTTTGTTTGACTCCTATTTGAGCATTTTTAGGATAATTTAAGGGATAATTCTTCTCCACTATGTTTGCCAGGGCATTGTGGTGTTGAAGGAAATGAAAAAGTTGATGAGCGAGAAGTGCATCAAGGTTAACACCTGCTGGACCTGAGCCTTTCTGAGGGCTTTGAAAAGACCAATATAAGGCAGCGATCCAACAATGGGAGTTGGGCAACATAATAACCTTCTGGAGAAACATTACTAGACTTACTCAGTCCAACAAATTCCTGATGATTTCACCGACCTATACCAGTAAGCTCCTAAAGCTGTCACGAGCTGAGCTTCGGCTGATAGTACAAACATCATTTGTACCGTATGGGAAAGTCAGCAGATGAGATTTGTAGGCTCTGTGGATCAGAAGCAGAAACTGCTGAACACATGGTATGGAAGTGTCCAGAGCTGACTGGCCTAAGAACCATTTTTATGGGGAAACCGGTCCTGGATACCCACGAGGTAACGGCTAAGGCTCCTGAGGATGTTGTCGGTCTTATCAACACCATTGACGACCTCCTTGGGTTTCAATAAATGAGTAGGGTAGAGGACAAAAGATCTATGTGGTCACAGTTCCCGGAAGGCTAAGCGAGCCCACATAAAAAAGGGATAATTCTTCGGTAAGGCTCTTGTAGAACACTGGGCCCATAACCTCTTCCCTCCCTTGTCCCCAAACACTTAATTTTCAAACGGCCAGCGTTCAGGACATGTAAAATAATCCTGACTCGGTAAATCACTTCGAGAAGATGTCCGTTTCGGACTTTTAACAACTATCAGAGCCTGTATACCTCGCCGAAGTCGTTCTCGGAAGACCGGCCGGCGGACCAGACCTGACGTCATCGGATAATACAGGTTTTTCGCGACAACTGGACTGAGAGGAAGGCCGACGCGCCATTGTTCGAAGACAAAGAAGAGGAGATGCAAAACGCGAACCGCGGCTTCGCACGCACGGACGGAGGCTTGTAGAAATGGCGGCGTGACAACGTTTATGCACAAGACAATCGTTGATTGCAGGGCGAGTCTTCGACTTGTACATATATTTTAACTGTAGATTCTTGAGGCCTTTTTTTCATCTTCCATTTTTCCGAATTCGGCTCTGTTTGAAAGATATAGCCATTTGAAAAAAAAATTGGGCCAAATACGTCCCTGATACGATTTTCTAGAATTGATGCAAATATCATATTTCTCGATTGAAATTGAGTTGATACATTTAGGAAATACTCAAGTACTAACTTCATGTGAATAAAAATGTTACAAACACGATATTTCCTGATAAAAACAATTAGTTTTGTCCGATTATTTCTGCAATTGGAAAGCCATATTTCTCCTACCAAAATGAGTTCCTTCTTTGATTTTCCTAAAGATTAGTTTGTAAACACTAATGACTTGTTCATATTTTCCTCGATATCGCAAAATATCTCATAAAAAATTGTTTTTTCCCTAACCTAACTCCATCGACCTAGGTAATAAGTTTCTAGGTGGATGACCTAACCTTTCCCGTCTTCTGTGATATTTTACAGAGTTTTTGCGAGGACGATGACAGATTGTTGATTTTCTCTTTAAATAATAGTACGCTACCTCGCAAGAAAAACCGTTGTTCTGCTTCTAAAACGTCAGTCCAAGAACGACGCATGCGTAAAGCGATAACCGCCATGATGGACTACGATTTATTTATTTACAAACACCTAAAACAATGTGATTTGAATGGCGTAAAATGGTCAAATCATTTCTAGAGCTATGTTGTTATACAAGGGCAAAGTGATTCTTTTTGGAGATTTTCTTCGATCTCGTGATGATTATGTGAAGACTTTCAGTGAATTAATGTAATAACTATGTAGTGTCGAGTTGATAAAATTCCAAGAGGATATTGTTTCATTAATTTCAGTTCAATACGTAGTTTGTATCGACATTCATCATCAATATCCGAATATTAGTCTTCACAAAGTTGATAAACATTCTGACGACATTGTTCACTTTTATAGAGATCAGAGAGTTTATAAATTTCAGCCGTTCTGTATATTAACAAACCAGATTATTCTTATGAATAACTCAAAAACGAAGCGTGTATTGCATGGCTTGGTGACAGTGGCGACTCGTGGTCATTTGAACGTAGGAGCCTCATCTTCAAGAAAATTCTCTAATATAACCTCGAACTCGTCTCAAGTTTCTCGTTCTGATACGGAAAGGTTAATCGTGGTCGCAGTCATGAGATCCGGCCGGCTTTATTGTTCGAAATAATGCAACCGAGAGATTCTGAAGAATTTCGAACATAGCCAGTGCGCGTCTATTTATAAAATGATACAGTCCGTTTTCTGCCCACCTTGTGTCCGTTTTCGATTTATAGCTCTCACGGTAGAATAATCATCGCGCCGTCCAGGTATCCCGAAGGAATTATCGGGGAAAAAAGGGTGGGAAATGGAGTTTTGATGGATAATCTGGACCCTAATGTCAATGCCAGGGGGAAAAATAATTTTTGAATTATCGGAAACTAGCCTATGTGGAAGGAATATTAGAGCTCTACTCTTGTCTTTTTAACAATTTTTGAACCTTTGAACTCCTCATTTACAAAGAAACAAGGAGAAGCATAAATCTACAATCAAACCAGTAGAGATAAAAACTAACAGAAAAAAACGAAAGCAATCTAATACAAAAAAGCAAACAAGCAAATTGGACCTGACCAAACAAAAACAAACAGAAAATACAATATGATATCTTGAAAGACAAAGATTTCATTTACATAGAAACAAGCAGATGAACAAATCTACAATCGAACCAACAGAGATAAAAACTAACAAAAAAAAACGAAAGCAATCTAATACAAAAAAGTAAACAAGCAAATTGGCTTTGATCAAACAAGAACAAACAGAAAATACAACTTGATATCTTAGCAAAACAAATATCCAAAAAATAATTTGAATAAAGCAGAAAATATTTGTAGTTTTCATAAAGTCCTCGCAAAGTTGCAAATTCAATTTATATCTCGAGAACCACAAAACTCGTTGCAATAAAGTTGGAAGAAAGTCATTAATCTATATATATAAAAGAAAGATGTTGGTTACACCATTTATAACTGGAGATCGGATGGACTGTTTGTTATGAAACTTCATTTATGGAATCGTCTTCGGCCTGGTTATTATAAAATACAATAAAACTTCGAAAAAATTGATGAAAGTTTTACTTATGCAGGAAATGCTTTTTCTTCTTTTGAATAAGGCCACTAGGTGTCGCTACCGTTGATGCGTAGTCGTACAGTGAATAGACAAGTCACTGTACATAGTCGTAGGTTGATATTACCGCTGTAAGATGGCGATATGTGATTCGCATAGAACTCATGGTAACATGGAAGTCTATTGCCAGATCAAAAAGCGGGTAAACTTATCTCAAGTTGGTGGAACAGTGAATTTTTACCGAAAGATCAAGTATCTGATTTTGACGATCAGTTTCAAACGTGAGTTGGCCATCTTCATCTTTCTTCTTTATTTTTGAAATGCTTTCGAATTTCTGTTTGGGTAATAGATATATTTGCGGAAATAACTGAATCCAAAATTGCCCATAATTAGTAATTGACATATTATATTCGTGTTTCTGTTCGCACAGAGACCGTATTGTAAGCGTCAATAATTTTGAAACGTTTGCTCATCGGGCTTTCACTTATGATATACAATAATGTTTCATGGGTTGCCTAATCTGATCTGGTCGAATGACCATCAATAAATTTGAATATGAGTTCAACATAATTCACAGTGTTGATAATTTTGCCGTGTCGATCGTACTATCGACATTTTAACATCTCGATTTGTCTTCTAACGAGCTTGATATCGTCAACTAAATTGAACAAATGAAGAGAAATTGACAGCTCATATCCATGGAATAATGAGAATCGCGCTGCTCCACCAACTCAGATGTTTACCCATTATTTTGTGCTTAGCAGCATAGCTAAGATGTCTAAAATAATGGTGTGACCACTGATTAGATTTTGAGAATATAAGAAAAGTTTTGTTTTTGCCACTTCAGGTTGGGCTATTAACAAATGACTGATTTTTTAATTCTGGTCGACGGGCTGTGTTAATAGTCGATAGTTCATTAAAGGAATAATTTTTGTTCATATTCTTGACATTTTGATTCATATAAGAGGAAAGGTATAATATGGATTATACTCCTGCTATTCACAATCACATGAGGTACTGCAAAAAGAGAACTGTACAACAATTAAAAACACAAAGTTATATGTTCAAGTTCAACAATTAGTTACCGCTTGGATAAAGAGAATTCTTTCCATGTGAATTACAAAATTATTAAAATTTTGTATATTTTGAACTAATTTTTTTCCTGATTGAAAAAAAGCAATAGTAAGTTTATACAACTTTTAAGTATAATTCAGGCGGTACAAAGTTCGCCGGGCCAGCTAGTAGTGCAATAAATAAATGTCTGATCTTAAGGTGGGCGTTCAATGAAGTGTGTTTTTATTTCAAGTTGCATTTGAAAATAGTTTCACTTTGAGAACTGAAATTTTGTGAGTTAACTCAGAAAGGATTGGAGTTCTTAATGAAACAATTTAAATCGATTTCATTTCGAAAGTTCATTTTTTTTCTTTCAAAGATAGAAGAAAATAAGCCATATCATGTTTCTGTTCCATTTCGAACGGAAGACCAATGATAATAGTTCAACTTCCGATTAAAAGTGAATCTACAGATAATTTCGTTCAGAAAAACAACTTGAAATATGAAATTGGCAGAGAATGGCCAAATTCAAATATATGGCGGGAAAAAGTTCATATTCACTAATTTCATAGTTCAGCGATTTTCGGATAGAGAGCGCCATTGTACATTTCATTCATAAGGATATGCATATTCATAGAACTTGAAGTGATAATGTAAGTTCTATGGAGATATTCCATAAAATGCACTGTGGCGCCTCTATCGGATTAGTTTTCCTACTCGCTCTGAACGGCGACCTTAACTGAATGAATTTCGATGTGTTTGTTCTTATCAAGTTATCTAACATTCGTTTTTTCTTTATTCCAGGTGAGCTTTCAGTTCCGAAGCGCAGGTCCGGACAGAGGTAAATTTCAGAAGCTTTCCAACAATAAAAAATATCGAATGTAGGATTATTATCAATTCTGATAGTGTCAGGTCAGAATTCCCAGTAATTCGATTCATGTCTTCGGGTTGCGGCATGAGGACATAAATTTGAAATAAAATCTGAGATTGTGCTGTTACTGATGAACCAGGAAGAATCTATTTGATAGGAGAGATCGCATCCAGATGTTCCCTTCTATTTTTACATTCCAACAAGATGGTTATCTGTATCGGTGCTCTACTCCTTTCTCTCTCCTAGAATTACTATTTTCTTTTTTTTTTCGACGATTATTCACCAAAATAGCCGTAAAGCGTGGGTGTCGATCTATAAATCTTTCTGGATGACTCTCTCCAAAGCTATTAGGCTGTTCTCCAATGTTTTGTGGTGAATCAGGGTCCCAGATTTATGAGATTTTGACTGGAATTCCATTACAGCGTCGTGGATACGTGAGATTTTATGATTTTTCGGAGGATTATATTAAGAATCATATTCCGAGATGGAGATAACCTTATTGATAGCGCTGTATACCGACTGAAGGGATCTAGATTTATGAGGTGTCGATAATTTGATGTTTTCTGTGTTAAATTTCGGTTTGAAATGGTGTTTTGACTTTGGGAAGTCTGGGGTTATCATTGTGACTTTGTTCTATTGCATCTGGCGGCTGATTGGGGTAAAATAATTTGAAGTTATCATATTAGATGATGAAAATACAGGAAGTCCCACATACGAGGATGCATTGATATCTAGTTAGCCTAGACCATAAACGAAATATTGCGATACCATATCAGCGAACAATAACTTATTAGAAATGTCAGTGTAGAGTTCGACGTCGAAAAAGTAAACCAGAGTTACGCAATAAATTTAAAAAAAAGATGTCCACCGAAATTGTAAAAATCGAAAAATTGGAGTATCGAGCCATCATCAAGTACCTGTATTTAACAGGGTTGAGAGGTAAACAGATTTACGAAGATATGCTTAATACCCTTGGTGATCAATGTTCTTCGTATGCGACGGTGAAAAATTGGACTGCAAGCTTCAAAAGAGGTGAATTTTCCATTGAAGATGATGACCGATCGGGAAGGCCAGTTTCTGTGTCAGTCCCCGAAAATATTGATGCAGTTCATGACATGACTTTATCAGACCGTCGAGTTGGGCTAAAACGGATATCTGAAGCACTGAAGATTTCATACAAACGCGTTCATCATATAGTTCACGTCAATTTGGACATGAGAAAAATTTCTGTAAAATGGATCCCCAAATGTTTGAATGTTGACCAAAAGCGTGCAAGGGTAGAAGCATCGCGTTCGATCTGTGCTCGATTTGAAAACGATGTAGACTTCTTGAACCGAAACGTTACTATGGATGAGACTTGAGTACATTTCTACGATCCAGAAACAAAGCAACAATCGATGGAATGGCCACACTCTGGTTCTCCAAGACCTAAGAAGTTTCGTGTCGAAAAATCTGCTGCAAAAGTTCTTGCTTCAGTTTTTTGGGATTGCCATGGAGTAATTATGATTGGTTTTTTGGATAAGGGTAGAACAATATCTGGAGATTACTATTCGACATTACTGACTACTCTACGGAAAAAAAATTAAAGGGAAAAGACGCGGAAAGCTATCCAAAGATATTTTGTTTTTACAGGACAACGCCCAAGTACACAAATCTCATGTTGCCATGCAAAAAATTCGTGATTTAGGGTTAGAATTACTAGAACACCCCCCTTACTCACCAGATTTGGCTCCGTCCGACTATCATCTCTTTCCTCAACTGAAAAAAAGTTTGATAAAAGATCTTACCTTTTCTTCCAACGAGGAGGTAATGAAAGCCGTGGAGGACTGGTTTGCAGAGCAAGAAGAAACATTTTTATTGAAAGGTCTAGAGACGTAGAAGGTTCGCTGTAATAAATGTATTCAATTAAGAGGAGAATATGTATTTTTACCCTTGAATTTGAGGAAGGCAATCGTCTCCTCATGGTACTGGTTGAGGCTACCCATATATAGGTTCCCGAAAAATGACTTCGAAGAGCTGTAAGAGATATCGATACAATTGTCCTTCCTGGTAGGTGTTACTTTGGGTCGACCAGGCACCGGCCTCCGGGCACCGCTGCCGGTTTCTAGGAAAAGGGCTACTATGCGCCTTACTGAAGTTGTTGAAGAAAATTGTAGAAAAAATTCCGCAATCTGATGGTTGGGCAAAGCTTCTTGATGTAGGGCTACTATTCTTGCCCGGTCAAACTGAGAAATTGGATATCCCGGCATTTCGACGAGAATAATCAGCTTCGTAAAAGAGAAATGTCAATTGTCTGAACAATTTCCGATGCATAGAATCTAAATCTTATTCTTGGACCTGCAGGTCATCCACCACAGGTCAAGATCACTTCGAAGATTCGTCGTATTCGCAATTTCCGATCCCCAAACCACCGCTTTCTTCGTAAGAACGGAAAACCGATGATTTATCGACTGGGATCGCAGTCGGCTGCGATGATTAATCCTCTATGGCCATCTGTGTCGAAAATAAAAATGTCTTCCAACCGTATTAGTAAACGCGACCATTTCGTAACTGGTATACGTACACCACTTCCTTTATGGTTCTAGATAACGTCGACAGAATTCCACAATGGAGAATATGGAGATAAAACAAAGTTCCGTTTGGCGACAATTTCAATGGGCTGTGAATCACTCCACAGATAAGTCACGGTCTGGGCTTGTCTGGTTCGATTTTCGGAAAGCGTACTCAACTTCACTCCCGTTGAGTCATAATGAAAAAGTCGAATTTGACGTTTAAAACCGGCATTATGGCGAACAGATATATGTGTATATGTCAAAGGCGTGTTACTCATCACACTTCGTCCGCATTATCCTCAACATCATAAATTAATCACGAAATCTTCATTGTCTGCACGAATGAATCATGTCTGTGTTGTCACGGATCGTTTAGCGTTCATTTTAATATTTAAATTGACAGATGCACATTGACATTTCGATTAAAACGCTTGGCACGATCGTACGAGAAACCATGAAGTGGAGAAGAATGAACCATTGTCGATTTCGTAGAAGGACGGATAACAATTATTGTTTTATGTTAGGGACAATTGACCAGAACACCTAAAGTCCTGAATATTAAGAAGTTAGGAACGTCAGTTGTCAGTATAGCTGTGAACATAGCTTTTGACATTTCAATTTCTGCATCGATAAGAAACTTTTCGATTTCGATGATATACGAGTACTAGGGCCGTGAGATCGCCTTGCAAGTAGATTCATCTCGTAGATAGATTCGCATTAGCCGGATCAAAGAAACCATTCCATTTTTGAAAACAAGTTTTGACAGCTGTCAGCAAAATTGGTCCTCAGCTGTCATAGAAATCGTACATGATCACGGATCTGTTACAGAAATATTGTTAATTTTCTTTTAATTCGTTAGAATCTGATGTGATTCTGATTAAGCTATCTGGACAAAATTTTGCGTGTAGCTTGAATACTTTATTCTCGATCTAAATGCTAATTTTCTTCTCGAGTCTGCAGTTTTGAAATTGTTAGGAAAACAAAATGTCGAACGCACATACACACATGGTCGAAAGTCATGTACTGGCTTTACACAGCGGTAATAAGACCCAGAATCACTTATGGCTCACTCCTATGGTGGCCAAAAACGAATCAGAGACAGGCAAAAACCAACCTTGGGAAAATCCAGAGGCTTGCCTGTCTCTGCATCACGGGTGCAATGGAGGTCATCCTTAACCTCGCACCCCTTGACATACATGTCATTGGAGAGGACAGGATGGGTGCTTACAGAATGATCCAAACAAAAAACTGGAGAACCCGCACAACTGGGCACACCAGAATCACTCATGTAGCTGACGTAGCCGAGCTCGATATGATTTCAGATTACATGCAACCCCTATACTCATTCGGAAAACCATTCAAAACACAATCATCTGCAGAAATAGTCTGGTACACAGACGGTTCAAAGACAGATGAAGGAACAGGAGCGGAAATACATGGAGTGAGGCCAAGAAGGGATTATATAATACCTCTCCGCGAACACGCCACGATATTTCAAGCTGAAACACATGCCATTAGGACATGCATACAGAAGAACCTGGAAAGTGGCTACCACAGAAAACACATCCACATTCTCTCTGGCAGCCAGAGCGCCATTAAAGCCCTCAACTCGACACAGATAAAGTCTAGACTCGTCTGGGAATGTCTCCAGGACCTTCTGGAGCTGGCACAACAAGGTCACTTTGATGTGGGTGCCAGGTCACAAGGGAATATCGGGCAATGAAAATGCAGACCAGTTAGCGAGACAAGCATCTGAAACGCCATTCACAGGGCCAGAGCCTGTGCTTGGAATCAGCCAAAACCGATGCAGGACCCTGATTGAGGAGTGGATAAAACAAAGACGCCGACAACACTGGGAACAAAGCGACGGGCAAACACACAGCAAAGTCATGGTAGGACACACAAATCAAACCTTGATGGCTGACTTTCTGAATCGGAACAGAACAAAGGCACGTATAATAGTAGGTCTGCTGACGGGACACTGCGGCCTTAGGAAACATCTGAACACCATGGGAATACCCGTGGATTGCAGACTTTGCGGTGAAGAGGAAGAAACAGCCTCTCACATCATCTTTGAATTCGACGCCCTAGGAAGAAGGCATCACAGGAACTTCGGAGAGACCAGTGCGGAAACGGGCATGAATCCGAAAAATGTCATAAGCAGGCTACTGAACCTGATAAAGGACACGAACCTATTCTCGTGAGGAACCACTGACGAAGTGACGAAAGAGTGATACAATAGACTCAAGTTGGTCGCAGTGTCATAGATCTCTTGTTCGTCAGCCAATCAATCTTGCCCCCTCCCCCCTCCCATTGACTATCATCTCATGTTTCCTATTTTGTCTCATCCTGCATAAAGCAAAGACTAACAAACAAAGATTCTCTATCGAATAACTTTGCAGTTGAAATAAAGGAAAATCAAGAAATCGAAGATCACGTCCGCTAGGACATTGGTTGCTACCGCAGGAAGGGTTTTGTGGCACTGATGCCAGAAACCGGTCTGTCAATATCCTCTTTCCTCTTGTGGTGGCTACACCAGTGGTGTACTTCTGAAATTAGATCATAGAACATAGATTGTTTATTTCTTGAGAAACCTAGGGGGGCCAATACTTTCGACGATGTGTGTATTCACAGAATCCCTTTATAGTCAATCGCGAAGTGGATCAACAGATTCATTTCGCATAAAAATCCCCCAAGTTCCCTGAAACATTCCTTCCACGCACAAAAGAACGAGATTCCTAGAATATTCCGCTAAAACCTACACGTCGTCGTCGAGATCGCCTCAAGGTCTCCAGAAACCCTACACGATTCCTTTTCACCTCGTCTGCTGCCAGTTCACGCATGGACGAGCGCGTTTCCCATAGGCGACTTCGAGGGGGCTCTCGAGGGCCCCCCTATTTTTCCGCCCCGCGAAAGTCGCAGGAAATGCGCCTCTCCGAGCCAGACGAGCTCGTATATGAAGTGGTCGCGAGTGGTAAGCGAGCCAGGCTGATGGTGTATTAATGAACTTGTTGTATTAATTGGCGGGACGGATCGGTTTTCTCGTACATCTGTCAAGGAGACAAGTATCCATTTACGATCGCTCTATTCGATTGCATCGAGGAACCAAAGCGTATTGTTTTCGTTGAACTCACAAAATGAGACACCCTGTATATAAAATAATGAATTGTGGCCACCTTTGTGAAACACCCTGTTCCCATACAAGAGTTGCAATTCCCAATATGGAAACCTTATTTTGGTATCGTTGATGAGAATAAGAATAGGTAGAACAATACAGGGCGAGTCTTGAGGCCGAAATAAACCTTTTTCTCATTTTCCATTTTTCCGAATTCAGCTCTGTTTAAAAGATACACCCATTTGAAAAAAAAATTCTGCCAAATACATGCCTGATACGATTCTCTGCAAACATCTCAAAGTTCATATTTTTCGATTGAAATTGAGTTCCTTTCATTGATGTTGAAGCCTTGAAAAAACTAAACAAGATCAAAAAGTTGGTGGAGACACTTGTCAAGAAATACGATGCTTTCTTGGCTTCTGCAGCCTTGATTAAACAAATCCCCAGGCTTCTGGGATCAGGTTCGAACAAATCTGGTAAATTCCCTGGTCTTTCATCCCATCAGGTATCTATGACTCAGAAAATTGAGGAAGTCAAGGCCACTATTGAGTTCCAGATGAAGAAGGTGTTGTGCTTGTCTGTAACTGTTGGGCACGTTGACTTGACTATTGATGAGTTGGTGCAGAATGTACATTTGACCAACTACTTCTTGTTTTCACTTTTGTAGAAGCACTGGCAAAATGTAAGGTCACTCCAAGTCAAGCCCAGTATGGGACAACCACAAAGGCTGTACTAATTTCAAATATACAGATATTATTATTGGAACTGGGATCCTTATGGCTCAGTTAGCCTTCCGTAAACTGCGATCACTTGGATCTTGTGTTCACTACGCTACTCATTCATTGAAACCTAAGGAGATCTTCTATAGTGTTGATTAGACCGACAACATCTCTAGGAGCCTTGGCCCTTACCTCGTGGGTATCCAGGACCCTCTCCCCATATGAATGGTTCTTAGACCAGCCAGTTCTGGACACTTGCATTCCATGTGTACAGCTGTTTCTGCTTTTGATCCATAGAGTCTACAAATCTCGTCTGTTGACTTCCCTATACGGTACAAATGATGTTTATATCGACAGTGCCATGTCAACAGACCGAAGCTCAGCTCGTGACAGCTTTAGGAGCTTACTGTTATAGGTCGTTGAAATCATCACGAATTTCTTGGACTGAGCAAGTCCAGGAATGGTTCTCCAGAGGGTTATTCTGTTGTCCAACTCCCATTGTTGAACCATTGCCTTATATTGGTCTTTTCCAAGCCCACAGAAAGGCTCAGGTCGAGCAGTTGTTAACCTTGATGCACTTTTCGCAATCCTATCGGATTTTTCATTTCCTTCAACACCACAATGCCCTGGCACCCATAGTGGAGTCACTTCATTTCCCAGGTCAGCAGAGATCCCTGATTCCAGGGACCTCAGCGTGACCTGGCTGCCCGTGGTGCTGAAGATATGCACCCCTTTGAGGTTCATTTCAACATCCAGGGACTAAGGCGTATTGCATCAAACGACTTTGTTTTTGTCGAACTAACTAAATCAGAGTAAGTCTGCGCAACATTTGATCTAACACCCCGTGTTTGGGAAGTTGAACAATATATTGAATCCACTGAAATTATAAAAAGTACAATGATTTTGAAGATAATGCGAATAAAAGAGGTTACTTTAGTTTGATATATTATAGTTAGAAAGGGGTTACAGCTCACTGCGACCTTAAGGTCTATTGTGTCCCCTAACAGAGCTGTTCTAACCCCGCCTCCTACAGCTGGCCTTCCAGTTCCAGAGATCTAAAGAAATCCAATATCTGGGAAGATTTCGAAGACGCTAGTTCCTCGCTCTTGCAAGTTTCTTGCCCAAAGGATTCTTTCCTTTGGGTTGCAATGGCAATGCAATGGAATAGGAGTTTCTTCCTCCTCCCACAAAATCTACACTCATCAGTGTCCGATAAACCCATTCTCACCCAATGCTTCCTGAGGCGACAATGTTCTGTAGGAAAGCCAGTGAGGATGTGTAGATGGTTCTCACCAAGATCCAGTAGCCCTTGGAATCTTGCAGTTTTGGAGTGATGAATTCCTGGGAGATTCAGTCAAAGTGTTTCCCTTTCTTCTTCTCCAGAAACACTTTCTTATGGGTGTATTTCCCTTCACCATAGAAAGGTTTTGGGCCAGTGAATGGCTTTCGTGCGCCCTCTCTGTCAAGCATATTGGCCTCTTAGTTTCCTTTGATTCCAGAACGACCGGGAATCCAGATTAAAGATACCTTTTTCTTGCCTACCTCATTGAGTTTTCTCTGGCTCTCCCAAATCAACTTTGAGTCAATGGCATAAGAGATCAGTGCTTTAATAGCGGCTTGAGTGAATGGCTATATCGCAGCTCTGATAGTTTCTTTCTAGGTTTATGCCTAGACATCTTTCATTTGCCAGTTATTCTGCCTGAAAAACATTCGAGTGGGAGTCTAACGATAGTTTAAACTAAGTTCTTGCCCCGTATACTCCAGTGCCGGTCCCCATCGTAGTTTTTGAACCATCTGTATACCACTTAACGTTATTTTCTTCAAGATTGCGATGGTTGAATTCCCGTTCCCAGTCCTCTCATTAGCTTAGCATTGATGTACTGAAGTTTTTCTCGGTGCTTATTTTCTTGATCATTAGACCACTAGGAATGTTCGCAGATGAGATGAAGTTGTTCAGAGAGGACTATACTCTCTGACTCCCGATTCTCTCGTTACCTACATCTTCCTTGGATAATCTTAGGATGGCCTCATGGGCTACCTTATCAATCATTAGATATATATATATATATATATATTCTTATGAAATGGAGCTGTACAGATTTGATTCCAAATATGGCATGTGTCTCGCAAAGGCAACAAGGAACAGATCATTCAAACAAACATATTGATCCATTCCCCGCTCCTAATCTCAGTATTAGCAGAGGAATGTCAAACGGGGCACCATACAGTTCTGAGTATGATGCAAGAGCACAGATAAAAACCTCAGCAAAAACTCTGTCTCCCCGTATAAGTGTAGGGATATTGGATTTGTGTACAAATATTCATATTGGAGGGCATCTTCTTCGAATGTAAATCCTTCTTCATTTCTTCAAAGGGGTTGACAAAGCATTTTTAAATAATCTGAAACAAAAACCAAAGGGAGAAAAAAGGAAAAGCAAAATCCACTAATATATTCAAATTGTTTTGAAGGTACCAACCCATCTCAAAAATGAATCAGATACTGAATGAATAGAGTTGAAACCATCTGAAAATTTATATATTGGACAATTATTGACCAAATGGTCAATAGTTTGCTCTTCATGCCCACACTCACATCTCGGGCTATCAATGGCATTCCATTAGATGTAGAGGTGTGAGATCTATATAAATTCATAGAAACGTCAAATTCCACTCATCCATCCACTCCGTAACCATTCGGCAGTTAACTACAGGTGCAGACACATTGTTATCACGTCACGTCACATCACGTCATCTTCCCAAAATGTGCAACCACGATAATGCATGGGACTTAGAGCATAGGAAGAGAGACTCACCTTTCAATAATAAATAGTGAAGACAAATCATCAGAACTAAACTGGGTGATTGTACTACTACGGAATCAAAATGTAGTAAAAATTTTTGCATCATTGTATCTGCTGTCACGTTATAGCACTGATAACACGCAAGATCTATATTCCGCAAATTTACATTGTCTGAATGCACGTGATGTCAGGTCTGATATTTTGTGAAATGTCATTCTGACATAGATTTGAAACCGATCTCATTCAATAATTCTTGAATTAATTAATGGAATTCCCCCCTTCCTCTGTTCGTTGATTCATTTGGTACTCCGAAACCCTTCTATCAGAATCACCAGCAACTGTAAAAGCAGCTATATTTTCCATATCTTCTTCACATTTCCTCGCGTGAGCTTACATGACGTGACAACAATTTGTATGCACCTTAAGGTGCAGACACATTGTTATCACGTCACGTCACATCACGCGAGGAAATGGGAAGAAGATATGGAGAATTTAGCTGCTTTTACAGTTGCTGGTGATTATCATAGAAGGGATTCGATTCACAAATGAATCAACTAACAGAGGAAGTGGGGGAATGCCATCAATTAATTCAAGAATTATTGAATGAGCACCCAGATCGGTTTCAAATGTATGTCAGAATGACATTTCACAAAATATCAGACCTGACATCACGTGCATTCAGAAAATGTAAATTTGCGGAATATAGATCTTGCGTGGTATCAGTGCTATAACGTGACAGCAGATACAATGATGCAAAAATTTTTACTACATTTTGATTCCGTAGTAGTACAATCACCCAGTTTAGTTCTGATGATTTGTCTTCACTATTTATTATTGAAAGGTGTGTCTCTCTTCCTATGGTCTAAGTTCCATGCATTATCGTGGTTGCACATTTTGGGAAGATGACATGATGTGACGTGACGTGATAACAATGTGTCTGCACCTTTAAAGGTGCATACAAATTGTTGTCACGTCACGTGAGCTCACACGAGGAAATGGGAAGAAGATATGGAGAATATAGCTGCTTTTATAGTTGCTGGTGATTCTCACCAGCGACTGTAAAAACAGCTATATTTTCCATATCTTCTTCTAATCTCCTCGCGTGAGCTCACATGACGTGACAACAATTTGTATGCACCTTTACCTTGCTACCACTCGCCCTGAAGTCAGGTGATCGAATATACGTATCCACTCTACCCGGATAGGAAACATATAGGATCGATAGTACCGTTGAAAATAAGAACAAATTTCAGGCAAAAGTTGGTCCAAATTCGATTCGCTGGAGTTTGCTAACTTGATTTATATGTCGTTGCGGCTCAGGTCGGGCTCATTTCCACGGCCCTTGATGGCCGTTTTCAATCAACGCCAAATCCGACCCGACACGACAAATTAAGATGTTTTGACACGCGACCCAAAACCTCGTCGCACTCGGTGTACGAAGATGATCCGCCTCGTAAATCAGGCCTTTCTCGGACGCTTCGGCGCTTACATTGTGGCGTTCGTAGCGCCCGGAAAACGCAATAAAACCCGCGGCGTTTTACTGCCGAAAAATTCCCGCCAGAAATAGCGACGCGCTTATTCTCGACCCCGCCGTGTCCTGTAGAAAGAAGAGAGAAGATTTTCCGACGTTTCCTGACATTCCTGGCCGTACGAAAATAACGCCTGGCGGTATGCGAGTGCCGCATTCTTCCCGATATGCGGGAGGACGCTGCCGCTGTCCGCCGCCGTGCGGGATGTGGGTCAGGACCAGTGGCGGCTGGAGAACAGTGCCCTCCCTGATAAATTCCTACACACAGATTGAGATAACTTATGGTGGTATTCTGCTTTCATCTGTAAGCCAATCTGTAACTTTTTACGAGCTTATAGGAAGAGTGCGATTCTGGACTTTCTTTCGGTGATCTGTAGCTTACAGAAACCGTAAATATTTACGAGTACTCAAGAGGTGGTCGGAAGCCTATCGGATGATATATTGTGAGGTTATGTCGAATGCTTTGTTTATTTTCTGGTGAACAACTTTTTGAAATAAGATTCATAATGGATGATAATAATAATATGTCTTTGTTTATTGGGTTTTTATTAGAAGAAAACCATAACAGGTGAGTATTTTTGCACAATAATATATATGATCTGAAAATCATTGTTATTTTTAATAGGAACTTCATGAGAATTGAAAGGAGAAGGTTGCGTGATCAAATGAATCCTTTCGAAATGCCGGATGCTCAGTTTATAAAAATGTTTAGATGGAAGAAGCAGTGCGCCATAAACTTAATGATTTATTTACCATAAGTTTCAGATCTTGTTGGTGGTGGCAATATTGTTAGCGTACACCAGAGGGGGAACGAAGCCAGAAACCATTAAATAATGAAAATGTAAAATATAATTACAACCAATCTGAAAACATCATTTGAACTTTATTTATCACTTAACCTCAGTCATAAGTTATAACAAAAATAATAATCTCTTCTAAATATTCATCTAATAGATATCACAAAATTAATAAAAATTAAAGGTAAAAAAAGGTTTGAATTCATTTTTCCATTTTGAAATCTGGATGTAAATACTGAAATGTTTTAATCTTGAATTCCATTTTTTTTTCTGCAGATCACAATATTCCTTAAAAAAGTTCTTTATAGCTTCGACCAGATCTTTTTGGTTTTTTGTGTTTTCATCAGTCACGGTTACTTATTTTTCAGCTAATAACGATAGTGGTTTCTCTTTGGTTGTTTTATTCACATTGTTTTTTTTCTCTCTTCCCCCTTCTCTTTTTCTTGCACATCTACTGCTACTGTGTCCCCATCTAATACTTCAATTAAAATTGGCTGTTCTTGATCATTATTAATAGTTATGCCCTCGTACCTTGTAACATCAGCACCTTCAACTGTTACCCGACCCCAAACATCTAAAGCTCTCTCCTTTATTTCATACAATATGGTCTGCATCATTGGGCCACCACCAGTCTTTGTCTGGTGGGCTTCTATTTTTCTTTTTTTTTGCTTTCAGTGAATATTTCCAATCAGTGAATCTCTGAAATATAATCCAAATTTTTATTCTCTTTACTTCATTTAAGAAAAAATTACCGTTTTCCATTCATCTGCAGTCAAAACTGGACCATCACCTGCAGAATTCAGCTGATCCCATTTGTCCTGCAGATAAGTTGGTCCCAAGGTAGGATTAATAGTATAGCTTCGGAGAACATAATCGTCCTCCATCGCCTGTAAATAGATTTCCATCTGCTCACGACTTGTATTTTTGGTGCGTTTTCTTTTAGTGCCTATTGAAATATCAACGCTGAAATGTTGAAATAACAATAAGTATTACAAAATGATTAATCACGAATTAACTTACCATGGACTAGACATTTTTTTCTTACCTATTTTTGATTTACAACGAAACGAAAACACGTTAACTAGGTACCCATAACAATAACATTCAAATATTCGAACTTACGATTGCAGGTTATGTTTATCGATAAGTAGTTCAAAAGTAACACTGTAACTGAGATAGTTACAGGAACAATTCCAGAATAGCAATATTTACGAATCTGTAAGTCGGCCACTTACAGATCGATCGTACGCTATAGAATCGTAGCTTACAGATGAAAAGCAGAATACCACCAATAATATCTCACTTTTTTGAACATTCGAATAGAACCATTTAGAGAAGTGGAGATTTGCTTCCAAGAGGGATACTTCCGGAAGGGAAGGGAGTTTCAACAGTTTAGTCAAGTAAAGAGACGCAAAAATGGTTTTCGTGTGCGTCGCGAGCGTAGGAAGATGAGTCGCGTAAAAGGGAAAATGCGAAAATCGTAGGGAGTACCTGTGTCAATTGGCATCAGAGTTACGAGGATGTATTGATATATAGTTAGCCTAGACTAGCGATACCATATCAACCAAGAATTATAAGTTAGTGTCAGTGTAGAGTTCGACGTCAAAAAAGTAAACCAGAGTTACGCAATAAATTGAAAAAAAAGATATTCACCGAAATTGTAATAATCGAAAATTTGGAGTATCGAGCCATCATCAAGTACCTGTATTCGAAAGGGTTAAGAGGTAAGCAGATTTACGAAGATACGCTTAATACCCTTGGTGATCAATGTCCTTCGTATGCGACCGTGAAAAATTGGACTGCAAGCTTCAAAAGAGATAAATTTTCCATTGAAGATGATGACCGATCGAGAAGGCCAGTTTCTGTGTCAGTCCCCGAAAATATCGATGCAGTTCATGACATAATTTTATCAGACCGTCGAATTGGGCTAAAACGGATATCTGAAGCACTGAAGATTTCATACGAACGCGTTCATCATACAGTTCACGTCAATTTGGAAATGACAAAAATTTCTGCAAAATGGATCCCCAAATGTTCGAATGTTGACCAAATGCGTGCAAGGGTAGAAGCATCGCGTTCGATCTGTGCTCGATTTGAAAACGATGTAGACTTCTTAAACCGAATTGTTACTATGGATGAGACTTGGTTACATTTCTACGATCCAAAAACAAAGCAACAATCGATGGAATGGCGACACTCTGGTCCTCCAAGACCTAAGAAGTTTCGTGTCCAAAAATCTGCTGGAAAAGTTCTTGCTTCAGTTTTTTAAGATTGCCATGGAGTAATCATGATTGATTTTTTTGGATAAAGGTAGAACAATAACTGAAGATTACTATTCGACATTACTGACCACTCTACGGGAAAAAAATAAAGAGAAAAGACGCGGAAAGCTATCCAAAGGTATTTTGCACCCCAGTACACAAATCTCATGTTGCCATGCAAAAAATTCGTGATTTAGGGTTAGAATTACTAGAACACCCCCCTTATCCACCAGAAATGGCTCCGTCCGACTATCGCCTCTTCCTCAACTGAAAAAAAGTTTTAAAGGTCGTAAATTTTCTTCCAACGAGGAGGTAATAAAAGCTGTGGAGGACTGGTTTGCAGAGCAAGAAGAAACATTTTTTTTGAAAGGTCTAGAGACGTTGCAGGTTCGCTGTAACAAATGTATTCAATTAAGAGGAGAATATGTTGAGTAATAAAATATTTTGACATTGAAATTTTGTTTGGTTCTCTAGTAGGCTAAGAATTTTTCAATATATCCTCGCAGGTCGATTTTCCCAAATTTCATTCAATGTTCATTTTCTAATGGCACTCAGTATAATAACCCCTCTCACAAAATTTGCGCATGGTCCCAATTTCGCACCTGTCTATCCTTTCGATCTTCAAGAGACACCAGGTGTACCTGTGCGCCGGCCAAGTCGGATTCCTAAACGTCCGTCAGCTATTTACTCAAAGGCGCATCAAAGAACCCAATAACAACTCGATCAAACGACCGTCTTGCTTGACAACGCTCCTGAAAACACAAAGTACGAGTTGGCCGTCCTGCCAAAATGTAAAAATACTGACATTTCGTCCGATAGAAAGCACATAAATAAACTCGAGTTGAACGGGAAAATGCAGGTAACGTCGCACCATTGGCGTTCGTCAACAATTTCACCATTTATGATTTGCAGTTAGGGGTCGAGTTTCTGAACGAATTAAGAATATTGAGATTGCTTATTCTCTCCTTCTTGGCAGTTTGAATTCTTATCCATAAATGCTGGTGTTCCGCAGGGATCAATTCTGGCTCCAACACTGTTTTTACTTCAAATCACCGATTTGCTGGAAGCAACTTCGTGTCCAGTGCACAGCTTCGCGGATGATAGTACCCTCCATACCGCCTTTTCTTCTAGGGCTCCAATACCAGCCAGCCAAATCAGAAACGAACGAGGAAGAAATGTTAACAACATAAATATGGACTTGGCAACAATTCTGGAATGGCGATCTAATAACTTGGTAGAATCCAACGCAAACAAAACACAAGCATGTCTTATCTCTAGAAAAGCCGATCTTACTGTGCCCAGCATAGAATTGTCGGGAGTGACCATACCATTGAAGTCATCCTTTTCGATGATTGGTATTACTGTCGGCAATAACCTTTCTTGGGAGAATCACGTGAGATCCATTGCTAAAAGTGCATCCCAAAAAGTTGATTTTCTGTTTCATGCCAAGAGCTATTTCACCTCAGGTCAGCTGCTTATGATCTATAAGGCACAGATTTGACCTGTCTTGGAATACTGTTCCCATATTTCGAGTGCTGCACCTAAACAAATCCTAAAACTCTTGGATTCTGTACAAAAAGGGCAATTCGTCTCGTCGGTGATGCCTCGCTTACAATCTCGCTAACTTCTCTGGCACACCGTAGAAGAGTAGGCGATCTATCTCTATTTTATAGATATTTCCATGGGCGATGCTCTTTTGAATTATCAGCAATCGTTTCCCTCAGGCAGTCTCTTCGAGACAAACCCGTCAAGTTAAGTCTTCACATCCCTTCGTGGTCACTTTGGAGACCTGCAGAACATCTCTCTTCAAAGACTCGTTCATCCAACGAACAGCGAGGCTTTGGAACACATTGCCTAGGGAGGTGTTCCCTGAGGCATATAACCTCCAGAAATTCAAGAAGAACACCAATTCCTACCGACTTGCCCTTGGTTCTCACGATTTTCTCTGAACATTACAGGATATTCCTTTTCGTGAGAATCACAACATAAAAAAAACTGATGCACATATTATCTTCTAAAGCATTGTCTTTTTTTTCAGATGGCTGAAACAGTGAAGAAATCGAGAATAGTAAGTGAGGATAATTTGGAAGAATCACTAATGGAGGAGTTCAATATGCGTCTTAAAAACTGCCTGAGCCAAGTGTGTGATTTTTCATTGTTTAATCAGAGGTTTTCTCTGTGAGATGGGAGCAAGTATCATCAAATACAAGCATCATCTTCATGATGAAGAAGTTGAATGTCATGATTAGAGTTAAACCTTAAATACAATTTACTGAATTTGCTTGCTCCCATCTTAAAACCCTAACGTTTTCGTGTGCTATGGTGTGCAACTAACCTTCCATTTCAGGACCCTCTAGAAAACATCGCGGAACCTCCCCGACAAGAAGAAAGCCTGTACGAGAACATCGAAACCATAAAGACATCTTCCGCCATCCTAACAAACTCCTTCATCCAGACAGAGCGAACTGAAGAGATCCTAAACTCGTCCAACATCTCAAACGGTCACTCGGAGACCACCAGAACGGAAAACATCTACGAAAACGTACAAACAATCACGAAATCCTCCTCGGACTACATGGACATGGAGGGAAACGTCGAGAAGAAAGATAAGGCTACCACGGAAGCCATCTACGAAGACTTGAGAACGGAGGAACAAATCGAGCCTGAAGATGCCAAGTGCGAAAGGACGAAACCTAGTTTCACCCTCCTCACAGCCGCTTCCATAGACGCTCCCGAAAAGGCCGATCTCAAATCCGCCAAAGACAGGATGCTCCTCTCCTCCGACGACACGTCCACGTTGTTCTTCACCCAGACCGTCACCTCGCCGATGCTGACGCCCTCGGAGGAGAACGTGGACTTCCTGAAGGGGTTCAGGAGGGAGTCGAGCACGAACTCGTCGCCGAAAGACGGCAGCAGGAGCGAGGAGAGTCCGGCTCCGGCGAACCAGGTGCTTCCCGAGGAGGCCGTGGAGATCGTCGCCGGAGAGGTGGAGGTACTGAAGGAAGAGGCGGTCGAGGAGTCTCCCAAGGCTGAGAAGTACGTGGATCAGGTCCAGGAGAACATCTACGAGAACCTGGAGACGATGGACGAGACGATTTACGAGAACGTCGAGGATCTCAAGGCCATGAGGTCGACCGGTTGTTTCGATAAGTAAGTAAGGGATGGGTTGGAAGATATTAGGAGGAGAAGAGAGGTCCACGCGCCTTTTGTTGGGATTGGGGTTCCACAGGGGATTATTCGTGGTTCGATTATTTTCTTCCCTCGTGAATAGGCACGTTTAATTTTTCAAAGGTTAGTTTTGAAATTTCTGGGTTATGGTTATGTTCAGAACACATACCATGTGTTCAGATGTTTCTGCCTCTGATCCAGAGCCTGCAAATCTCATCTGCTGACTGTCCCATACGGTACAAATGATGTTTGTACCGACAGTGCCCCGTCAGCAGACCTACCATCACTCGAAGCTCAGCTCGTGACAGCTTCAGGAGCTTGATGGTATAGGTCGGTGAAATCATCACGAATTTTTTGGACTGGGTAAGTCCAGGAGTGTTTCTCCAGAAGGTTATTCTGTTGTCCAACTCCCATTGTTGAACCACTGCCTGATATTGGTCTTTTCCAAGCCTACAGAAAGGCTCAGGTCCAGCAGGTGTTAACCTTGATGCATTTTTCGCCAGCCCATCGGCTTTTTCATTCCCTTCAACACCACAATGCCATGGCACCCATAGTAGAGTCACTTTGTTGCCTCTGGCCAGTTGCTGGACAGCAAAGATCCCTGGCAATGTTATTCCAGGGATCTCAGCGTGGTCTAGCTGTCCGTGGTGATGAAGATATGCGCCCCTTCGAGGCTCATTCAAGGATACTACTGAGCGCATACGTACACAGCCAGTATCTCGGTCTGTGAAATAGAGGTTCACTTCCAAGGGCTTAAGAGATCCTCAGTTTAGGTCCGTCCATACCAATCCCAGTGCCTCTTTCAGATTTTTGACTTTTTGTCCATGTGATTTACGAAACTGATTGCACTATGACGGTCAGCTAAGACTGTTAAGAAATCGAAGATTGTTGGCATAAGAGTCGATGGTTTTGCCAAGAGGCTTGATTCCAGTTGATAGAAAGGGTTTACAGGTCGCTGCGACCTTAAGGTCTATTGCGCTCATTAACAGAGCTGTTCTCACTACAGTCGCTTTCCAGTTCCAGCGATCTGATGAAATTTAATATCTGGGAAGGTTTCGAAGAGGCTAGTTCCTCACTCCTGCAAGTTTCTTGCCAAAAGGATTCTTTCCTTTCTACACTCACCAGATGCTTTCTGAGGCGACAGTGTCCTGTAAGAAAGCTGGTGAGGAGGTTTAGCTAGTTCTTACTGAGATCCAGACACCTTTTGGATCTTGCAGTTTCAAAGTTCCGAAGGAACTTTTTGGAGTGATCCATTCCTGGGATATTCCCTTTCGGTTTTCCTCTTCTCCAGAAACTATTTCTTATAGGACCATTTCCCTATATCACAGAAAGATTCTGGGCCAGTGAATGGCGTTCGTATGCCCTCTTTGGCAAGCATATTGGCCTCTTCGTTTCCTTTGATTCCAGAATGACCGGGAGCCCAGATTAGAGAGACCTTATTATTCTTGCTTACCTCATTGAATTTTCTCCAATAGCAGCTTGACTATCCGAGTGAATGGCTATATCGCAGTTCTAGGTTTATGCCTAGAACTAGACATCTTTCAATTGCCAGTAATTATGCCTGAAAACTACTCGAGTGGAAGCCTTACGATAGTTTAAACTTGGTTCTTGCCCCGTATACTCCAGCGTCGGTCCCATCATAGTTTTAGAACCATACCATTTTCTGTTATTTTCTTTAAAATCGTAGTGGGTGTATTCCCGTTCTCATTCCTCTCTTCTGCTTAGAATTGTACTGAAGTTTTATTAGTGCTTATTCTCTTGATTATTAGATCACTACAAAGGTTCGCAAATAAGATGTTCAGAGAGGACCAGGCTCTCTTACTTTTGGTTCTCTCGGTACCTGCACCTTCCCTAGATATTCTGAGGATGTCCTCATGGGATGATTGATTGGATTGGCTCACGAACAAGAGACCGGGTTAGCATTTGGCCTCCCTATGACACTGCGACCAACTTGGGTCTATTGTATCACTCTTTTGTCACTGGTTCCTCATCAGAATAGGTTCGTGTCCTTTATCAGGAGCAGTAGCCTGTTCATGAGGTTTTTCGGATTCATTCCCGTTTCCGGACTGATTTCTACGAAGGTTCTGTGACGCGTTCTTCCTAGGGCGTTGCATTCAAAGATGAAGTGAGAGGCTGTTTCTTCCTCTTCACCGCAAAGTCTAAGTATTCCCATGGTGTTCAGATGTTTCCTAGAGCCGCAGTGTCCCGTCAGCAGACCTACTATTATACGTGCCTTTTTCTGTTTAGATTCAGAAAGCCAGCCGTCAAGGTTTGGCTTGTGTTTCCTACCATGATTTTGCTGTGTATTTGCCCGTCGCTCTGTTCCAGTGTTTTTGGTGTCTTAGTTCTATCAACACCTCAATCAGGGTCCTGCATCGGTTTTTGCTGATTCCAAGCACAGATTCTGGCTCTGTGAATGGCGTTTCAGATGCTTGTCTTGCTAACTGATCTGCTTTTTCATTGCCCGCTATTCCCTTGTGACCTGGCACCCACATCGAAGTGACCTTTTTGTGTTTTGCCAGCCCCAGAAGGTCCTGGAGGCATTCCCAGACGAGTCTTGACTTTATCTGTGTCGAGTTGAGGGCTTTGATGGCGCTCTGGATGTCAGAGAGAATGTGGATGTGTTTTCTTCGGTAGCCACTTTCCAGATTCTTCTATATGCATGTCCTAATGGCATGTGTTTCAGCTTGAAATGTCGTGGCGTGTTTGCCGAGAGGTATTATGTAATCCCTTCTTGGCCTCACTCCATGTATTCCCGCTCCTGTTCCTTCATCTGTCTTTGTACCGTCTGTGTACCGGACTATTTCTGTAGATGATTGTGATTGTATACTCAAGTCCCATCTGTTCCAGTCGAGCTGTGTTTTGAATGGTTTATCGAATGAGTATTGGGGTTGCATGAGGTCTGAAATCATATCGAGCTAATGCACCTCATGGGATACCCTATCAATCACTAGATGCAGAGGTGTGAGATCTGTAATAATCTCTAATGCCCTAGTTGGGCACGTTCTCATATTTCCAGGGTCAGTTTTATGTGGAACTACTGATATGAGAGTTATACCTTCTCTTCATTCGATGAAAAGTTCTCCCCTAAAAAAAATGAGATGAAAGCTGAAGGAGCCAGATCTGGAGGAAATAGGGTTGATTTTTCAACTGTTTGTTTGTCTTGTGAATCTTGTAGTTTCACCGTTGATATGTTGAGCTCAGTACCTGAATGAATGTGGGCAGCCAAACCTTGAGTTATACTTTTGTACATTTCATTTATGAACCAACAAAGGGATGGATTTTAGTTTTATTCGGACTCCTTCAAGGCTATACTCCTTTCTCATCATTATTCTCATTTCCTTATGAATTTCAGGTTGCTGGTAATACCCGATTCAATTAGTTGTTGGTCCCCATTACACATTGTTCTCTAGAATCTACATCAAATAAGGAAACAGCATTCAATAACCAAACTCACTAATTACTTCTGGATAATTGTATTTGTTTCCGTATCATCTGAATATATTCCTGGTTGATAACTCGGTTGAATCGTAGGCTCCACTAGCAAACATAACGTTAGTATTCTTTCCAAATCTCTCTTCGATTATCTGAAAGTGCCAAAAACAACTCGCATGCCATGAAGATCGATTCCCTATGAATTTTCTCGCCGCCAACTACATGGACTCCTTGGTAACCACCGGTTTGTTCGACAGATTGGAGGAACCTTCAGAAAACACTTCGGAGGCGGCCAGCGAAGAAGTGCCAGAGATAGTGTCCCAGATAGAACAACGAAAAACTTCCGAATTCGGTGAGGACGATGACGTTACAGAGATCAGCGATGTCTACTCCTTGGATAAGCAAGTCTCGGACTCTGACTCCTCCAACATGATCCTAGATTCTTCTAAGCCAGAAGACAACAGTTGCCAAAAGAACGATCGTTTTGGCGTCATCCAGGACTATATAAACAATGAAAGGGTGGCTGACTGCTACTACCAGGAGGAACTGGAAGATATTGATAGCATCAGGAAGGCTGAAACAGTGGATGAACCTCAGAAGGTCGGGTATGACGACGCTGAGGTCATCGAGTATATAGCCTTGACGGAAGAACCCACCAGGAAGGTTCAAACGGAAATTGAGGCTCCGAAGGCTGAGGTCAAGCCTGATGAATCTGGTGACTGTCACCAGAAGGAAGTGGAAGAGGAGGAGGAGGACGAAACCGACGATCCCTTCCAAGAGGTCAGATCTCCGGCCCAAACGAGGATAGTGGACGAGATCGTCAAGAACTACGTGTCCACCAAATCTGATCTAAGCGTGAAGAACAGGGAGAAAGATACCGAGACCGTACCGGCTAAGATAGTTCAAAATTTAACCTCGCAGTTCATGAAAGGTGGAGATGAGAAAGATGACGGTCTCGGCAAGAAGAAGCACGACGCCAATCAACTCAAATCGGTGGACATCATGAAGCAGATCAACAGGTTCGAACAGAAAGAGGAGATTGTGGAGGTGAGTGTCCAAAATCTGTAGTTCAGGGGTTTCCAGCTAGGGTAAAGCGTACCGGGAGTATATTTAGGGAGGTGAGGAGTTGATATGATCGCTTTGCGTTGTGCTTGTTCTTTGTTGACTGTTGCATTATGGCTGAATTTTTGAATGGAGTGCTTGCTTGCTTAGTTTTGGTTTGCTAACCGTTAGGACTATGTCCTTTTCGAACGTTGGAATAGACGCAGCAGTTTTCAGAAAATCAGGAGTGTTAAGCTCCCTTTCAGTAAAAGCACTACTTTCAAATTATATTAACTCTGAATAGACCACAGCCTACTTTGTGGAGTTTCGCCGGTCCTAATGGACTATAGGTGTTAATTATACAAGAACTCTCTTGGGGAGAAGAATGGACTGCTGTACCAATTCTTATCACCGCGAGAATCAAAGAACAAATGTATGTATGAAATAGGATAAAATACCACAAAGTTAACACTGAAGGAATGGTACTTACGGTTGGTCTGACTTGGAGAGATGTATCTGATGGTTTTCTGCCTTTTGTATTGATTTACTGAGTGGAGTCCCTATCTCACGGAACGAATTAACTTTTTGAGTCTTTGACTTGTACATATATTTTGATTGTAGATTCGTATCATCATTGTATTGGAACCATTTTTTTTATATCATCTTTTGAAATTCGGTTTCGTTTGAAAGATACAGGGTGTGAAAAATCCATTAAAAACACCCTTCTTTCCATATCTTCGGAATTATTAATTCAAATGAACAGAATTTTGGTTGATTGTTTACTCTATTCATGGTGCATTTTCCTCAATCAAAACTTATTCAATATTTCTCCTGGTATAAAAGTTACAGCGTAGCCGATTCATAAATCTACGCCAAAATACCATAAAACCACTTGAAAAAGATAAACGGTTCATATTTTCGTAAAAAAAAATTTTAGAAAATAAAAGTGTTCTTATGTTTTCTCAATAAAACGCGTAGTTGTCGAGTTATTCTCAATTGTATACGATAAAATTGGAGGATTAAATCATGAATTTCAAGAATAATCTGAAATTTAAGCTGGGTGTTCAATGTAGGTGTGTTTTTATTTCAAGTTGCATTTGAAAATGGTTTCACTTTGAGAACTAAAAACTCAGAAAGGATTGGAGTTTCCAATGAAATAATTGAAATCGATTTCATTTCTAAAGTTGATTTTTTTCCTCTCAAAAATAGAAGAAAATGAGCCAACTCATGCTTATCTTTTATTTCAAACGAAAGACCCATGAAAACAGTTCAACTTCCGATCAAAAGTGAATCTACAGATAATTTCGTTCAGAAAAACAACTTGAAACACTGAATTGGCAGAGAATGGCCAAATTCAAATATACAGCGAGAAATATCGAAGAAGGAACTTATTTGCTGGGAGAAATATGGCTTTTTAATTGCAGATATAATCGGACAAAACTTAGCGTTTTGGTCGAGATATATGGGTTTTTTAACATTCTTATTCAAATAAGGTTAGTACTTGAGTATTACCTAAATACAGGGTCTTTCACGAGGAACCTCACCCATATTTATACGGGAAACTACTGAACGTATTTTCATAAAATTCAGCACTTATAAGTATTTCACGATGCTGATGAAATCTAAAATATTTTCAAGGCATGAGCACCTCCGGTTTTTCCGGAAATGACGTCAACTTCCGTTTTTCAAATTAGAACACCATTTTTTTATTGCAGAAATAGATTCCTTAGAAAATTTCAAGTTATTTAGATGTAACATTTTTCAGTTTTGGTTGGAAAATTCTCTCTGAGCGGGAAAATTCGAAAAAAAAACTCGAAAATAGAGCTCCGCTGAAACAAGAATAACTTCGAGGTTTTTGGATGGAAAATTTTCATTTTTGGGATTTTTCAAGATGTAAGATTGATGTATCCACTTTAAAAATCGAAATCGCGATTCATGATACAGGGGGTGAAAAAATCGCTTTCAAAGTTAGGGATGACAAAATCGTGAAAAATCAATTTTTTCAAATTAGAACCCCATTTTTTTATGGCAGATATTGAATCTACGTTAAAAAATAATGTGAGTGTATGCATCACACCCTTGCCCTAAAGTGGATATTTTCTGAGTTATTCACAAAAAACTGTTTTTCGTCTTGAATTTTCAGCTTTTTCTTTTCCCTTCACGCCAAAAAGATGAAATTTTCAGGAAATGTTACTTAAACCATGTTTTAGATTTTACTACCCTAATATGCAAGAGAAAAAAGTTACAGGTTGTTCCTAAATAGATGGCAAATTTGGATTCGAATTTGTATCGGAAACCTCTTTATTTCAACTAATCGGCCATCGGTTTTCTCTCCAGTGATAAATAAATAATTCCTTATGAACCACATGCAAAAACTTACCATGTTTTACATTCTTTTTTTTTAATGATAGATATCATTAATTACATCTGCCAAATTCCTCTTTATTCAGTAGCATGTAATTAATGATATCTATCATTAAAAAAAAAGAATGTAAAACATGGTAAGTTTTTGCATATGGTTCATAAGGAATTATTTATTTATCACTGGAGAGAAAACCGATGGCCGATTAGTTGAAATAAAGAGGTTTCCGATACAAATTCGAATCCAAATTCGCCATCTATTTAGGAACAACCTGTAACTTTTTTCTCTTGCATATTAGGGTAGTAAAATCTAAAACATGGTTTAAGTAACATTTCCTGAAAATTTCATCTTTTTGGCGTGAAGGGAAAAGAAAAAGCTGAAAATTCAAGACGAAAAACAGTTTTTTGTGAATAACTCAGAAAATATCCACTTTAGGGCAAGGGTGTGATGCATACACTCACATTATTTTTTAACGTAGATTCAATATCTGCCATAAAAAAATGGGGTTCTAATTTGAAAAAATTGATTTTTCACGATTTTGTCATCCCTAACTTTGAAAGCGATTTTTTCACCCCCTGTATCATGAATCGCGATTTCGATTTTTAAAGTGGATACATCAATCTTACATCTTGAAAATTCCCAAAAATGAAAATTTTCCATCCAAAAACCTCGAAGTTATTCTTGTTTCAGCGGAGCTCTATTTTCGAATTTTTTTTCGAATTTTCCCGCTCAGAGAGAATTTTCCAACCAAACCTGAAAAATGTTACATCAAAATAACTTGAAATTTTCTAAGGAATCTATTTCTGCAATAAAAAAATGGTGTTCTAATTTGAAAAACGGAAGTTGACGTCATTTCCGGAAAAACCGGAGGTGCTCATGCCTTGAAAATATTTTAGATTTCATCAGCATCGTGAAATACTTATAAGTGCTGAATTTCATGAAAATACGTTCAGTAGTTTCCCGTATAAATATGGGTAAGGTTCCTCGTGAAAGACCCTGTATATTAACTCAATTTCAGTCGAGAAATATGAACCTTGAGGTCATTGCAGAGAAGTGTATGAGGCACGTATTTTGCCCAATTTTTTTTCAAAATGGTTATATCTTTTTAACAGAGCCGAATTCGGAAAAATGGAAAATGAAAACAAGGTTTCTTTTGGCTTCCAGAATTTACAGTTAGAATATATGTACAAATCAAAGACTCACCCTGAATATCTGTGTTAGGGCGGCGAAATGAAGACCGAAGTTAGACAAAAGTAGCAGAAGTCTCATTGAACAAGTTGAATGTTGTCTTGGATTCTCCATAGACCATAGAATCGGGAATATACAGGGTGGCCATTTGAAAACGAAACAGACGAGATTACAGACGAAATAAATTTTTTCGATAGAAATGCTCAGACAGGTCGATTTCTGTTTCGAGGGGGACAACTTAAGATGTAGGTTACGGACGCATAGCGCTTCAACCCTTGCTACTACAACCCTCATCCCCAATTTTTGAATAGGGAAGATGGGGTGAGTGATACCTCAATTTTTATACTGATTTCAGCACAGTAATTGTTTTTTCATTTTATGCATTAGTTCTCGAAATATTCTTAACTAAGTATTCGAAAATGAAGTGGTGTTTTCATGGCACTTGTAGTGTTTTTTTGTGAAAAATCGACATCTTGATTAAAGATTTCTATGTCAGTGGATTGGAGGAAGGAAGCCACAGTCATGGTTGTTTTGAAGCTCAAAATGTCGATTTTTCACAAATAAACACTACAACTACTACTACTACTACTACCGCGGACCGGAGGACTCGTGGTGACCTTATCATTTCCTTTCGCGCTCTTCATGACATGTTTGGTGTTAGTTTGCGGAACTTATTTGTTGTCAATTCGGACGACCGTTTGCGTGGTCATCCCTACAAGTTAAAGAAGGAAAATTTCAAATCAGTGCAGAGACAACACTTTTTGGCAAATCGTGTATTTGATGCATGGAACGCTCTACCTTCAGCCGTGGTGAGTTCAGTGTCGGTGAACACGTTCAAGAATGGCTACGACAGCTGGATTCGCCGTGTGTGACGGGATGTGATGGTTGGGAACTTTGAACTTTGGGTTATTTTAGCTCTTCAGGCACTTTTCTTTTCGTTCGCATGTATCTTGATTATATTGTATTTTTTTGTGTGAGTTTATAGGCACTGCCTAAACTCTTTTCAATTTTGTAATAATAATAATAATAATAATAATAATAAGTGCCATGAAAACACCACTTCATTTTCAAATACTTAGTTAAGAATATTTCGAGAACTAATGCATAAAATGAAAAAACAATTACTGTGCTGAAATCAGTATAAAAATACCTTTCAAATGAGGTATCATTCACCCCATCTTCCCTATTCAAAAATTGGGGGTGGGGGTTGTAGCAGCAAGGGTTGAAGCGCTTTGCGTCCGTAACCTACATCTTAAGTTGTCCCCCTCGAAACAGAAATCCACCTGTCCGAGCATTTCTATCGAAAAAATTTATTTCGTCTGTGATCTCGTCTGTTTCGTTTTCAAATGGCCACCCTGTATAGAGTTCTCGGTCTTATTCGTTACCGAAGAAGTATCCATCCGCAGTATGAACTTTGTGGTATTAAAAAATATGAATTTTGAACAATAAGATTTATGTATATGTTGGTGAATCCGTGGTAATGAGGAACTGCTGCGTCTGTTCGCTTCGCGTAGAATAAGTTTTCTTCAGTTCATCCCTCATCGTTATTTTCCTGTGTCTGTAGAGCACCCAAATCACGGAAACTTACGTGGAAACAACCACAGCTTTCGACTCCAACATGGGCGAGAAAGCGATGAAAAAGAAAAAAACGAAAAAATCGCGCAAGGAAGAAAAAGAAAACATTTCAGTTGTAAGTCATTATTTGTGTCGGTTTCCGTTTTACTTTTGATTATTTGTTTTTATCGTTGTTTTCTCTCTTAATCTTCTTCACTTAATAATTTCTTTTCGCTTTGTTTTTCTGATTAATCGTGTTTTTAGAATGAAACTAACCTGGAATCGTTTTATAACGTGAGCGTTAAGAATTTGGTAAGTTTCCAAAGTATTTAAGTAGGGTGACGTTCTCTGAGAATCGCCGAATGAGTGTAAAAATAAATCAAACTTAGGCATTCTTTAATTATCTCGCATGTACACTTATGACTTCTGCGATGAATAAGTGGGTCGTAATATTTTACGATGTTAATGGACATTAACTGAGCTGAGATGAAAATGACATCATCTCAATTTGTCCGGTTGATTCTCATTGGATCGAGCCTGTAGCTTCGAGATGTTTTTATGAATTTTTTGTTTTCTTTAATTTTAATTATTTTGTTTTCTTTTTTTCTGTTAACGAAAACAGTGTAGGAGTTTTGGAGATTTAACGAAAATCGATGAAAAAATTAGAAAAACGATTCCTAAAAAGGCATTTACGCTAGATAATAGGATGGTAAGGATTTAAATTGAAATTTGTAGATTCTGTCATTTCCATTGTCGATTCATTGCGATGTAGAGGACCGGAAGAAAAATCGAAAATAGCTTTCATTTGTTTTATTTTTCATTTTTTTCTCAAAATTTTCGAATTGTCTTCTGGAATTTGTTTCTTTATCAAACAAAAATATTATAACATAGTTTCTCATTCATTTTTCATAGAGATCATTAATATTTTTGTATATATACTTCAATAACGATAAGGTATGCAAGAACTAAAAATGGGAGCAAGATTTCTTTTGATATTTTTAGATCTCGAACATAATTCCAATTGAAACAAAATTCAAGCCGACCTAAAGGTCCTTAAAAGCTTAAACTTTTGGCACAGCTTATTCCCAATTCACTCCAAAGTAAGTAGAGAGAATTTCGACCGGGTTGAGCAAAATCTTCTGGAATATCAAATTTCAATATAATAACATAGATTTTCGACGAATCCTGTATATATCTGATTCTTAAAACAACTACGACGTTCATCAGGATGTTTTTAGACCGTTTCATAGCCCGTGAAGTCATTGTATCGGCATCCACCCGCTTTTTAACGCGATATTAATTATTTATAAACAACGGTTGTTTTTGTGTCGATTTCTTGCGTTTCCAAACAAATAAAATACTGTCCCTCGCATTAATATTGATAGCGAAGACCTCGTTTAATCTCCACTTTATCTAGAAACGATTCCGTAGAAATTTATTATTTGCATCTTTGAATGACAAAGACTATCGGTTTTATGCTATACAGTGCGCGTCAAAATTATGGAACAAATTCTTTTTCTCAGAAGAAAAATGTTTGGCAACAAAATCCTGAAACAGGTCAAATTTTGTTTCACTTATACCAAATTTTTGGATCTTTGTATCTTCTCTACAGGCGTGCAGACTTTTTCACGAAAAAATTTTTATTTTGTAAAATTACACTACGCAAAAAAATTAAGGCACATTCTGAAAATCTCAATTTTAATGAAAGTTAACTCTACATTGACTTTATAACTTATTTTTTATGTTCTCTCGGGAAGGTTTTGAACGAAACAAGACACATTGAATGGAAGAAAAATTCAATCTTATGTGAAAGAAGAGAAATGAACAATCTTCAAAATACTGAAATGCTGATAAGTGATTTAATACTTGGTATTTCCACCCCTTGCGTTAATTACAGCTCGGCAACGACGGTTCATACTCAAAATGAGTGATCTTAAAATGTTCTGATCTAATCCTTCCCAGATTTCTACGAGTTGGATTCCTAAGTCATTAAGAGTAGCTGGATGATTTTCTGAACTTCTCAGCCTTCTATTGAGGTTGTCCCAAACCAGCTCAATCGGATTGAGATCTGGACGTCTTGCTGGCCATTCCATTCGAGAGACTTCAACCTCTTCAAGGTACTCCTGAACGATGCGCGCACGATGGGGTCTGGCATTATCGTCCATAAAAATGAAATTTTCACCAATGTATGGGGCAAATGGCACTACATGCTCTTCAAGAATGTGTCTTATATACTTATCAGCATTCATAGCTCCATTATCAACGACCACTAGGTCTGTGCGAGCAGTCAAAGATATTCCACCCCATACCATAATCGATCCTCCCCCGAAACCAGTAGTATTCAGGAAATTGCACTGAGCATATCTTTCATGTGGACGTCTGTATACAAGGGAACATCGATCACAATGGTAGAGGCAGAATCTAGACTCATCTGAGAAGAGAACTCTTTCCCAATCGGCCTCTTCCCAATAGATATGCTCTCTCGCAAAATCCAAACGCGCCCTTCGATGGGCTGGGGTAAGAGCTGGGCCTCTTGCCGCGACACGAGGCCTTAAATCATATTCTCTGAGGCGATTTCTTATTGTCTGAGTGCTAATTTGCACCTCATGAGTTTGCTCAAGCTGATTTTGAAGGAGGCGAGCGGTTGCAAACCGTTGTCTCAACGAAGAAACTCTCAAATAACGTTCTTGAATGGCAGTTGTTACCCGTGGTCTACCCTGTCCTGGTCTTCGGACATTCATACCTGTCTCCCTGAATCGCTGCAACATTCTGGACACACTTGTATGGGAAACTCCAAACCTTTCTGCAATTCTTATGTACGTCCACCCTTCTTCTCGCAAAACTACCGCTTGGGCACATTCCTCTTGGGTCAAATTGCGTGTTTCGCGTTGCATAGCGATTGAGTGTAGAAAATCAAACGAAAGAAAAACTATTGATCACTAGAATTGAACGAGAACAACTGATTTTAGAATGGAGCCAATACATTCAAAATCTGATAATATCATCTTTTTTTATTCCTGCTGGGAGAAAACATCTGTATTGAAGAAAAACGTTGAAAGTGGATAGCATATGCATGCATAATTCTAATAAAAATAATTATCATTGAGAACACCTTCAGTTGTAGAATACATTTGAGATTTCCATAATGTGCGTTAATTTTTTTGCGCAGTGTATGTGACAGCAAGGAAACTGTGTCGTGAACGTGATGTACAGGGAGTCTCAAATTCGATAACGAAATCTAAGGATATCCCAAAGGTTTCTTTATTTAATTTCACTCTTATAAATAATGAGTTTTGCTTCGTTCATTGTTGTTATTTCTTTGGGTACAATTGCGGACTGGACTCATAAGGCCCTAGGCACATAAATAACCATAAAAATATCATAAAAACGGCCATAGCGATCGTTATACGCTTGTCCATTATAAGAGTGCAATATTCAGTAAATTACTCAATGAGTGCACTCAACTCCTTCATTGTCCTCATCAACTGCCGCCGAACAATAAGCTATTAGCAGTATGTTACTATTCTTTATCGAATACGATATTCTGCCTTCAGTCGTTGCTATTCACAACCGCGAACAAAGCTATTTCTTGCATACTTTTATCGCTTTTATTTAACAATCTCTTCAACTTTACTTTTTAGCATAATTTTTGTCCATCTCATATTTTTTGTAACACGCATGTTTTTTCTTGTTTGTTTCGCTTCTAGCGTTCGAAATCTTTGAACTGCCTAACGTCAAATCAAAGATATTTCGATAAGAGTCTATCTGGAGTGTCAGTCAAGGCGTTGGTAAGAACATTTTTAACTGACAGGCCACACAAGTTCAACACAACTGTAACTTGTTTTAGCTTCTCATGCCTGCTAATGGTCAACTCATTCACCTATCTATATCATTCATACTCAAGAATTTTCATGTTTTTATCTCTTTCGATTATACTGAAAGTAACTAATGAGTAATGATACAACTAAAAATCCAAGAAATAAAGTAATTCCCATTCTTATTCCAATAGCAGTCTAAATAAAAAAGAATGTTCTAACTGTTTTCCCCTATATTATTTGTACTTCTGTGGCCCGTCTTCAACTTATGCATATCGAATTTCTTGTTACCGTTTTCGACAATGAATCTATTATTAACAGTATTCTTTGCATGTTGTTGCATGGTTGCATTTTCATTAACACAATAGAAAGAGAAATTTAATACCAACTCTCATCATGGTCAAGAAAGTACACATGATAGTACGAGGTCTGAACTTAGTTTATTGCGTAGCAGTAGTCAAAACCTAGCTCAAGTGGTAAGTTCTTCGTTAGTTTGTGAATTAACAGCACAGTTTACATGGAAATATATCGCTGAATGAACGAAAATAATTGCATAACTGTTTTTCCATCTTGATTGATTGCTTTATGGTTATTAAACGCATACCCACTTAGTAAGAATGATTAAATGTGAGTGCAATATAAATATTGAATTTCACTGGAAATTGTCTGATGATTCGTATGCGTAGATCATTAAAATAGTCAATACTTCTTTAGTAATAATTCAATAAGGAAATATGCTGGTATTCTTAGAATTCTCCCTCAAAAAATATCTCTTTTTCACATTGTTTCAAATCGCTAGAATCAAGTTTGGCAACAATAATAATATAAAATTGAAAGATATATTTCCAACAGCACCCCCCACCTATGTCGATTTTCCGCACATTACATAAATCCCGAACTGGACTCTTACAGTTTGAATTTCACCATTTAATTTCCTTTTTAGAAATCGAGTTTCAGTAAATTTGACGCACTACAAAAGAAGAACGTTTTGCACATCAGAAGCAGCGATTCCACCAAAGCTCAGGAAAAATTCAATGTAAGTTTTATTCTGTAATATCGATATTATGATTCTCTTCTATGTCGTGTCATACCTGACATTTCCAAAACGTAATTTTGAATTTATTTCGATAAAGACTTGGGGTATCTGGTGAGATATTTGTTTAATTTTCAGGGGACAGGTGTAGACACAACACTCTGTAAGTGCTGTGGCAAACAAGTCTTTCAAATGGAACAAATCAAAGCAGAAAAAGCTGTCTGGCACAAAAACTGCTTCAGATGTCAAGAATGCAATAAACAGTTGAAGTGAGTGTCTCTGAAAGTTGTTAAAGAGGATATTTAATTTTTTGTTTTTTTAGCGTTGACACCTATGAAAGTAACGAAGGAACTTTGTACTGTAAACCTCATTTTAAAGCACTCTTTGCTCCAAAAGCTGTTGATGACTCGGACGAACCACGTAAGTATTTATTTCTGTTGACATACAAAAAAGAACACCCTGTAGTAATGAATTTATTACAACGTTGGAAAAAAAGTTCTTTTGAGGTTTAACTGTGACACAGGTTTCCTAGTACTACTACATTTTCATACAAGAGTATTTCAAGTTGTGCAAAAAGGTATAAATGTCTCCTGTAGGTTATTTCTAGAGAATTTTGAAAACTGGGAATTCCATATGATCGACTGTTCGTTTAGAAGTTTTTCTGTCGGGTTATTCGAGTACTTTCATTTTTTTCTCGAATGAACTGAAGTAACGGACTATAAGTGTGTTTCAGAGAAGCAAAAATTTTTACTCCCGCATCTGGCGGTAAGTAGCTGAACTATAAGGCACTATTTCCGAAGCCGAATGCGATGACGATCAGGACCGGCATATGGAAATGTGGGATGTTCAGTATTTCATCACCTGATTTTTTTTGATGCATTAAAACGATGATCTTTCATAAATATAAAATACTGATGTATGAAAAAATAAATGCAAGCAATTTTTTCTTCATTCACAAGAATTTATAAATAGATTTTCTATGAATTTTTAAAAATATTTATTTTTTTATAAACAGCGGGATGCTTCTGTGTCGAGATTCCTCTGATTTTTTTTCTGTCCCCTGTACAGCTTCACTCTAATTAGTTGTCTCAGCAAATGAATCCTGTGCTTTTCAAATTCTGGAGTTAACGGAGAGTTCCAATCTTCTATAAATTCATTTTTTTAAATTTTCCTGAAATATACCTTTGAAGTCATACCTTTTCTGATTTTGTGACCATAATTTTCTTTATCACCAACAACGCTTTCCTCATCAGATAATTGAAATCGGTTGAGGGAATTCTCAAATGTACCCGATTTCCATTTGCAATATATATCCAATCATTACCAAGCTAATTCAAATCATCAATGAGGAGTGCTTTTTCGCAATTACCGCATTTGTTTTTTTTTTGGCAATGTTCCTCATCACATACCCCGAGAAACTTGCGATTGAGTTGAATTCTAGGCCTCTAGGGTATTTAGGGGTTCAATTAACTCTTTATCCCTTATATACCCTCACTAGACTCACCGTTGCCCGAATCCGCAGAAGAAATGGTCGAATCTGTCCAATTAACCACATCAATAGGCATACTTTCAGATTCTCCCATTGTACACAGGTCGAAATCATTGTCGTCTTGGCAGTTAGAATTATCGGAACATTTTTCAAGACAACCAGTCATGACCGACTGCAACCCAAATCTGAAGCATCGAGCTGAGTGGTTTGGATCATAACCTCTGCGCTGTCTTATTTTGGAGAATGAATTCTTGATAGGGTTCTGGTTGAGCCGACTTTTTATCAAATATGGAAATGTTTCCGTCGTCTCCTCCCACAATTGAAGGATGCTACTGATGGTTTGTATCAAACCTTTGAAACAATAGGGAATTTTTTTCCCAACTGTCCAAGACTTAATGAATTCAATTGATTCCGTCAGAGTTTGTATTGCTGATGGCTGATAATTTCCCTCAAATTTTCCATTCGAATTGAGGCAGTCGAAAAGATCATTCATTTTCAGAATGAACTGAGCAGTTGAATTGGCACTTCTCGACCTCAGCTCACCAGTTGCAATGACTGTTCTCATAGCCGAATATAAAGTTCTGATGAAAATCTGCGTGGCCAATTTAACCTTCATTTTCTGGAAGGCGTTTGGATTTATGTGGTTTTCGGTTATCTTCAAGAGAGTACGAGAAAGACAAATTCTTTTCATCGATTAAGTACTTTTCTTTTATGTCATTCCAAGAAACATTTTCACCCCCGATTTCCTCTGAGAACACTCCTTTGGAGAAATTCATGGCTAATAGATCATTATTATTGAATCACACCGTTTGTTACGAATCCGACCCTGCCTACGATTCATAGAACTAGAGGAAAATAAATCTCCTACAGATTTCTATGAATGAGTAGTGACAAAATGGATCGGACGAATATAGTTCCTTTAGTAGCTACTATGTGCCGCCACTTACGTTGGCAAATTGGCAAGTAAACTGCCAAAAATTTTTGCATCAAATCAATGAACTGGGTTGTGTCTCTATGTATATTTAAACTCAATGGCACCTCTACAGAACTGCTTTCAATTGGGATATGCACTTTTTTTCAGCCAAGCCAAGAAAAACAGAAGTTATCATACGTGAAAATCAGCCCCTTGAGTTACCTCCTGGTGTAGTTAGAGGTTTGACATTTTAAAAATGTGTGTGCTCTTTTCGCTCTTTTTTCAAATTAACACAACAAGCTTTACATGTTGCGTTATCGCAAACGAAAAAGTGATTCGCAAAAATTTTATACCCAATTAATATTTGATCTGATTAAACGTACCAATTAAGACCTAATTGCCGAATGTTTTATACTCTAATTGAGTCTAACTGTTGTTGGTTTCTAGGATGCTCATTAATAATAGATTTTGACGGTGTGTGTGTGAGTGTGTACCGCTCGTTGGAGAAAGCATCGCTGAGAATTATTGTGTTTTTTTTTCGCAGCGAGTGACAAGCCGGATCTTGGACTCGAAGAACTTCAGAGCCTCAACGTCAAAGAGCGATTCCAAGTGTTTGAACAGCACCAATCTTCCGACAATACGATAGAACGCACACAAGTGAACGTGAAGAGATCTCCGTCGATCCTGTCCAAACTAGCCAAGTAAGTGATCAATTCAAATGATATTTTATCCTCTTAATCTGCTTAGGTACAAGGCACAACTGATTTTCATCTGATAATTGTACATTTATTTTATCTGTAGATTCCTCTGGTCAAACGATACCATTTTCCAAAAGCTCTGTGAAATATTCATAGAAGAAAATTTTTTTTAATACAAAATAGGTTGATATAGCTTGATTAATCACAAATTGAATGAAAAACCTTTCTTTACAATATATTTTTTGGATATCGAGCAGGATATTAACAAATTATTAGTGTTTACAAAGTTAAAAACTAATCTTCAGGAAAATCGAAGAAGGTACTCATTTTGCCAGGAGAAATATTGATTTTTGATTGCAGATATAATCGGGCAAAACTAGGTGTTTTTGTTAAGGTGATCGTTCAATGCAGTGTGTTTTTATTTAAGGTTGCATTTGAAAGTGGTTTCACTTTGAGAACTGAAATTTTGTGGGTAAACTCAGGAAGGGTTGGAGTTCTTAATGAAATAATTTAAATCGATTTCATTTCGAAAGTTCATTATTTTCTTTCAAAAATAGAAGAAAATGAGCCAACTCATGCTTCTGTTTTATTTCAAACGAAAGACCCATGAAAATAATTCAACTTTCGATTAAAAGTGGATCTACAGATAATTTCGTTCAGAAAAACAACTTGAAATAAGAAATTGGCAGAGAATGGCCAAATTCAAATACGTATAAGGCGAGAAAAAGTTCTTGTTTTACCTACATATTCACTTATTTCATAGTTCGGCGATTTTCGGATAGAGAGCTCCATTGTACATTTCAGTGGCGGCTCGTGACAGTTTAAGGTGGTGAGGCACATCGGAGAAAAAAGATTCCCTGCCGTGGCGTTGCCGTGAAAAAGGCTATTGCAAAACTGATGATTAGAATAATTCTTTATCGCTAGCATACTCAAGGTCATCTTTTTCGAGAAACATTTTGCTTCGTAAAATATTTACTTCTAGCGATGAAGAATTATCTTACTCGAAAACTAAACATTTTAAAGGGTGTGTATGAAAAGTAATTTGAAGTCAGTTGAAGAAAATGAGCATCCTTATTGAAATTCTTCAATTTTGGACCTTGTTAGGAACATCCTCTACAAGCAAGTTGCTTTTCATCATATCATCAGATTTGAAACACCCATTAACTAGAACATTGAGAATACTGAAGTTTATGTCACTCTGATAATGAAGTAAAATCTTCCACTTTCCCATAATTTTTTCGTTATATGTCAGCCACGCCGGATAAATTAAGAAAAATGTTGATGCCAATGAATAGAAATACTAATTTGGCACTAAGAGATGAAATAATATGAAGTGGTTACCATTAGAACAAATCGACCTAATTCTGATACCAGTAATACCGCTTCAAACTAACACCCTGTGGCCGGTACTATTATTTTAGGCTGATATATCAGTGCAAGAGCAACCATTTTTGCAGTAAACTTATTCCGTAACTGACCTAAGTAATGAGATTATCTACTTCATTGCACTTATGGGACACTCTGTATATGTACATATAAGATATACCTATAAATAACTAATTCTAGTGAACTCCCTTCTTCGTCAGTTGCGTAATATTCTCAAGACATTCACTCAAATCTGGAATAGAACGCTTTACTTCTTTAACTATATATGATTTATCCCCATAAGAATTACGCCAAAAACATGGCTGATTAGCTGAAAAATCAAAAAAATCACAAGTCTTTCGAGCGTTTACAGCTAACTGGGGAATTCGTGACGTCCCATCGGTCCCGTTAAATACATTTCGCCTTCGGGTCTCCGATGGAAATTGAATTCAGTAATAAGATTGAAAGACATCATATGAACACTGAGACAAACCTAAATCTACACGAAAAACAGATAAAACTATTTTTACAAATCGAACCCAATTTGAAAACTGACCCGAGTTCATAGATTAAAGAACTAGTTCCCGAATAGTGCAGAATAATTACAGTTTGCCCTTCGCGAGAGAATATCAAGACTAGAGGAGAGGCTAGTCGCAGACTCAACGTAATATTTGTCGTTTAGGGGTGCGGTTTTCTCGCCTGCCGTCCGTTCCCTTTGATGTAAAATGACGCGTAAAGAAAGGCAGTGTGAGGCCTGCCTCTGCCGTTTACTGGGAGTTGGATACCTAGAAATCGTGAGATACGGAAACTTGGACCCAACCGGGGACGCATTTTATTGCTATATAATGAAGGGAAATTTCGATATAAATGCGTATGGAAGGAGATAATGAAAACAATTTTAATTGATTGAATAAATAATTAATAAAAATATGATATTTATGCGTGTAATTTTCGACGTTTATTGGTTTATTATATCGTGTTTCCAACAGTCTTATTCAAATGAAGTTTGTACTTGAGTATTCCCTAAATGTATCAACTCATTTTCAATTGGGAAAAATGGAAAATGAAAAAAATATATGTACAAGGCGAAGATTCACCTGTATATTGTATTATATTATGTTTATTAATGACTCTTGTTCTTCTTCCAGATTTCAATCTAAAGGAATGGACATCGGTGTCACCGACGAATCCCTGAACGGCATCCCGATCGAAGAGACCTCCAGCGAGGAGGAGGAAGAAGAGGAGGAGATTCCCGAAGGAGAAGACGCCGAGCTGGTGAGGGCCAAGAGGGTGCAGAAAGAGAAACCCTTCCATTTCACCGGGATGTCGGACGTGAAGAACAAGTTCGAACACGGCGACTCGAACGGTAGGGACGAGAGGCGCGAGGAGAGGAAACAAGAGATACAATCAATTAGGAATAAATTGTTCATGGTGAGAAAAAAAAATTATTTTTTTTTCTTGACAAAACCACATGCGCATGCGCAAAGTGGTCTCCCATTCAGGTACCGAATGCGTCCAACGCTTCTTGACTTCCAGATGGAAACAGTTTCCCGGTCTATAAATGTCCCGATGAAATGATTTTTCGGTGGTTCATTTGAACTACTCCATTAATTTGCATTGGAATTTCAGCCGAATTGAGAGATTACTTTGCGTACACTTGGCAATCGATATTTTACAGCTTATTAGCGAATTTTAACCCGATCGGATTCGTGGTTTTCGAAATATTGGGAAAATAAAACTTAAACTATATAACTCCGAAACCGTTGGGTTGGAAATGGTGCAAATGTGTTTTTTTTTTCAGGGAAAACAGGGTAAGATGAAAGAGGCCTATCAAGAGGCCGTTATGAAATCAGAATCCTCGGTCAACTTGAAGAAAGAGGATATTCAAGTATGTGATACGAAAACAATCAAAGAAAGGTTCGAAAAGGGAGAAATGATTCAGGAGTTGAAAGAAGGCAAAGATGAAGATGAGCAAGAAGTCTACGAAAGTGGTAAGTTGTTTCGTTCTTTCAGGTTGATTAAAAGTATGAACATTTATGAATAATGAAGAGTTTAATTGAATTAAGAGTCTTCAGCCTTCAAAATAGGAAACGTATACCGCCAGATGGCGGTGCAGTGCCTTAATTTTTATTTATTGGATTATTCAGCTTAATAGAACAAATGTTGGGGCGCAGGGAATATTAACAAGAAATCCTACCCTGAACTAGATCTCACACTGACTGTATAATACACTAATTTTCCTTTACCAGTCATCTGGGAGTAGATACCTGCGGGGCGTGTCATTTAAAAGAAATTCAATTCCATGTAAGAATCCACAATTGTAAGAAACAATTGATTTTCACTTATCGACGGCTAATAAAATCCTTAATAAAATGTCTTTGGTAAAAATGGATATTTATCATTTCGAATAGAAAAATTCAAGGAAATAAATATCGCGAAAACAACACATTGTAATATTATTTACAAAAAAACGATAATTTTTAAAAGAAAAAGGATATAGACATTTGATTAACTAAATGATAGACTTCAATACTGAAATGAAAAAAAACAAAAAATATTTGTTCGTTTTAATGGTGGAAATGTTGAAAAATTACCAAAAATGATGGGGAATATCCTTTTCATTCATTTAATACTTATAAAATATTTTTTTTATTATTTTTATCTTTATACACTCATACATCCCTTCATCAATCGGAAAAAAATAAATCGTTTCTGATTCCCTTTTTTTCAGGGACGTAGTCCCTTAAACGTGCTTGCGACTAGAGGAGTCTATCATTCCTATATGTTTGGTTTGCATAAATTCAGTATTGGTGGGGGCAATTCGTTCATTCTTTAATTTCAATTTAAATGCTTTTTTTGTGAATTCTAGTTCTTTGAAGTGAAAGTCGTCAAAAGAAACATTTTTGATTGATATACTCCTAATAAATGTGCATTGATCAACGTGAAATCTCATTTTATTGGGCCTTTATATTATTTTCGTTGGTTCTTACTGGACAATGAAATATGCGGCAAAGAAACTACCTGTCAAATATTTTTTGAGGTTAGTGCTGGTGGTCAAGCAATGGGAATCAATCTTTGTTCGTGTAGATATTAGAAACGTTCATTTGCTTGAATAAATTGCTCTAGGGATACATTTTTCTGATATATTCAATGAATCTCAGTCTCAGGAATATCAAACCAGTGAAATTTTTTTAAATTAATTGCATTTTCATTAAAAATATGCCCTATGTGCAAGTCGTGCAAACTAATAGGATTTTCCTGAATATTTTGGAAACACCCACTGTGTATAACTTGGTGTATTATCCACACATCAAGTGTCGTACCAAGGGTCCCTTAGGTCAGTAGTCATCAAAAACCATGATGGGTTTTTGAACCATTTGTATACCATTTTACGAAATTTTCTTTAAGCTTGTAGTAGGTGCTCCCTATTTCTCTCGCTTTGCTCAGTGCTTATTTTCTTGATCATTGGATCACTTGGAAGGTTTTATATTATACGAAAGTTTGCAGGTTGCAGTGCTCTGATAAATATTCTTTCTCCAATACTTTCTCTGCCATCTCTGTGAGCTGCCAATACTCAAGTGGTGTTGTGAACATATGATTGAGTATTATTTTCTCCGTCATTGTAGCTTCAGGATATTTTTTTATATTACAAAGCATAAAAACTCACTGATTAACTCATAAAATGCATAAGGTATTAAAATTACACACATTTATCGCTAACCAGCTTCTTGTCAGGAACGTTTTGAGGTTAGCACTGGTGGGATAACCGCATAACATGCTTAAGGGTCTACGTCCCTGAAAAAAAGGGAGACAGAAACGATTTATTTTTTCTGATTGATGAAGGGATCTATGAGTGTATAGAGATAAAAATAAAAATAATGAAAAAAAATATCCATCATCAAAACGAACAAATATTTTTGTGTTTTTTCATTTCAGTATTGAAGTCTATCATTTAGTTAATCAAATGTCTATCTCCTTTTTCTTTCAGAATTTACCGTTTTTTTTGTGAATATTATTACAACAAAGTATTGTTTCCGCGAAATTTACTTCCTTGAAATTTTCTATTCGAAATGATAAATATCTACTCCCAGATGACTGGTGAAGGAAAATTAGTGTATTATGAAGTCAGTGTGAGATCTAGTTCAGGGTAGGATTTCTTGTTAATATTCACTGCGCCCCAACATTTGTTCTATTAAGCTGAATAATCCAATAAATAAAAATTAATGCACAGCACCGCCATCTGGCGTTATGCGTTTCCTATTTCGAAGGCTGAAGACTCTTGACTCTTAAGCCTAAGGGCCTATAATTGAAACAAGCATGAAACATTGAGGACAAAACGATAGGTTAGACATTAAATCCTTCAGCAACATTGTTCTCCTCGAGATATATTGTTAACCTCAAAATTACCAAACATTTCTCCTCAATTTCAGAGATCAGCAAAAAGTCGAGATCCCTCTTCCTCCAACTGGACGCGAACGCGTCGAAAGCGCCCCAAATGACCACCGTGGCCCCCAAGCTCGACGTCAGAAAAGCCAGAGAGGTAAGTGACCCTCCATCACCCCCAGACCTTCCAGGACCTTCCACTTCATTCCCACTCACAAAAAAAACAAAATCCGACCAAACTTCAACTCAGCCCGATCTCACTCGCCTGCTCTTTCTCTCTCTATGTCACCCTAGGCCTTTATACAGAAGTCCGCATCGCAGGACACGGTCAAGTGTACGGAACAGGTAGACGACGTAACGGTGCAGACGGCCGACATACAGCAGAGGTTTAAATTTTTCGAGACCTATAGGGAACCGGAGAAACGCAGGAGAGAGTTCAGGATCACGCCCCCCAGAGAGGGACAAGTCAAGGTTGATACAAAAAAATCATCGGTGTTTTTCTGCTTGGTGTTTTGAGAGTCTAATAATTTAACCATTAATCGAGTTTAGAATTGAGGAAGATGTAGGTGTTTTTCATCAGTAACAGATTCATCCCATGTAGTGGTTTTTTGCTTCATTTCATCATTGACGCCGGCCGGGATTTTTAACGGGTGATTTTCCAACGTTTCGTGTTTTGTGTCACCGTCAGACACGTACAAGCGAGCAACGCGTGCTATGTTAAGAAAGTTTTGCTTCTTCCATTTTATGGTCAGTTTAATCGACCCACTGAAACGGCACTTGTTGGACATTTAACCACCAACACGCTTACGTACAGTGCGAACTGAAGAAAATATCGCATCTACACTGCGCAAAAAAATTAACGCACATTATGGAAATCTCAAATTTATTCTACAACTGAAGATGTTCTCAATGATAATTATTTTTATCAGAATTATGCATGCATATGTTAACTACTTTCAACGTTTTTCTTCAATACAGATGTTTTCTCCCAGCAGGAATAAAAAAAGATGATATTATCAGATTTTGAATGTTTTGGCCCCATTCTAAAATCAGTTGTTCTCGATCAATTCTAGTGCTCAATAGTTTTTCTTTCATTTGATTTTCTACACTCGATCGCTATGCAACGCGAAACGCGCAATTTGACCCAAGGGGAATGTGCCCAAGCGGTAGTTTTGCGAGAAGAAGGGTGGACTGGTGGACATACACAAGAATTGCAGAAAGGTTTGGAATTTCCCATACAAGTGTGTCCAGACTGTTGCAGCGAATCAGGGAGACAGGTATGAATGGCCGAAGACCAGGACAGGGTAGACCACGGGTAACAACTGCCATTCAAGAACGTTACTTGAGAGTTTCTTCGTTGAGACAACGGTTTGCAACCGCTCGCCTCCTTCAAAATCAGCTTGAGCAAACTCATGAGGTGCAAATTAGCACTCTGACAATAAGAAATCGCCTCAGAAAATATGATTTAAGGCCTCGTGTCGCGGCAAGAGGCCTAGCTCTTACCCCAGCCCATCGAAGGGCGCGTTTGGATTTTGCGAAAGAGCATATCCATTGGGAAGAGGCCGATTGGGAAAGAGTTCTCTTCACAGATGAGTCTAGATTCTGCCTCTACCATTGTGATCGACGTTCCCTTGTATACAGACGTTCACATGAAAGATATGCTCAGTGCAATTTCCTGAATACTACTGGTTTCGGGGGAGGATCGATCATGGTATGGGGTGGAATATCTTTGACTGCTCGCACAGACCTATAGTGGTCGTTGATAATGGAGCTATGAATGCTGATAAGTATATAAGGAACATGAAGATAGGTTTAACGTCTGTAAATAATAATTAAGGAAAGAATAACGGCATGCAGACAATTGAATATTTTTTTGAAATTCCGGAAAACCTGCACGGTGTGTGACTTTTTCCGGAATTTCAAAAAAATATTCAATTGTCTGCATGCCGTTATTCTTTCCTTAATTATATAAGGAACATTCTTGAAGAGCATGTTGTGCCATTTGCCCCATACATTGGTGAAAATTTCATTTTCATGGACGATAATGCCAGACCCCATCGTGCGCGCATCGTTCAGGAGTACCTTGAAGAGGTTGAAGTCTCTCGAATGGAATGGCCAGCAAGAAGTCCAGATCTCAATCCGATCGAGCAGGTTTGGCACAGGTTTGGCACCTCAATAGAAGGCTGAGAAGTTCAGAAAATCATCCAGCTACTCCTAATGACTTAGGAATCCAACTCGGAGAAATCTGGGAAGGATTAGATCAGAACATTTTAAGATCACTCATTTTGAGTATGAACCGTGGTTGCCGAGCTGTAATTAACGCAAGGGGTGGGAATACCAAGTACCTATTAAATCACTTATCAGCATTTCAGTATTTTGAAAATTGTTCATTTCTCTTCTTTCACATAAGATTCGGTGAAATCCTGAATTTTTCTCCCATTTAATGTGTCTTGTTTCGTTCAAAACCTTCCCGAGAGAACATAAAAAATAAGTTATAAAGTCAATGTAGAGTTAACTTTCATTAAAATTGAGATTTTCAGAATGTGCGTTAATTTTATCGGCCATTGTTAATGATTACCATCAATTATCGATTCGGCGCCGTTCGCAGCTACCGTGAGATGATATCCAACTTTTTTTTCCCACAATGGAAGAGCTGGACTTGGATGACATGGTTTCAACAAGAAAGTGCCATATGCCACACATCACACGAAACAATGAATGAGGGGCAAGTTCGGTGAACAGGTTATTTCACGTTTGAGACCACTTTTTGTGGGGCTATGTTAAGGCTCATGTCTATACTGACAAGCCTGCTTTAATTAACGCGTTGGAAGACAAAATTGAAGCATTCATGTTGGCCGAAATGTTGGAAAGAGTATGCCAAAATTGGACCATGATCGTTCTATCGATTCAAATAAAGACTTCATGCTTCTTTCTGAATTAAAGTATTTTTTTTGTAAATTTTTATAGCTCTTAAAAATCACCCTATATATCTACAGGGCTCACTCGTTAAAATGAATAAAAATATCGAATCAATCAATGAAATTAATGCAGCAATACCCTTCTCTTCCGAAACTTTTTCTAGAGAAAGAGCCGCCACACTTTCCAAACATAACCTAACACTCTAACCCCGCAAAATTCATCGCCTCGCCTGTACAGGGTTTCGCACTGGGAACGGTCGAAACTCCTCTAGAAGATAGAAGACATCGAGACGATCAGATCCGAACCAGTGCTCAAAGCTTCGTCTACACTAAGATAAACATATCTCCCGGAGACTGTTATTGTAAATTCACCCTGTAGACTACACCTGCGAATGATCATTCGATACAGCCAATCAAACTTCGGTCATGAAATACCCTGTATATCGAAAACGACGAAGCTTTGACATGGGTTTTGGGGTTATGCTCAATTGCATCGTGGTATACTAACTGACAAAGAAACTGGAACACCCAGAAGGAGCTGTGAATTTTTTTTTTTGTAAAACATAGACAGTATAGCAAGGAGTAAATGATAAAAATTTGGAGAAAAAAAACGAAGGGTTCACATTTTTTTTCTAAATCTATATCTATACTAATATTATAAAGAGGAAAGATTTGTTTTTTGTTTGTTTGATACGAATAGGCTCAAAAACTACTGGACCGATTTCAGAAATTCTTTCACCCTTAGAAAGCTACATTATCCCTGAGTGACATAGGCTATACCTTTCACCCGAAAAAATTAAGGATACCTACTATAACTTCAATCATTACAAAAAAATCAACCATAATCAGCTATTTTCACGTGCGCTGCAAAAACCGTAAGACTTACGTGGATACAATGTATAACGAAATGTGCCTCTCAAATAGTTCTACAAAAAAGTCCATGATAGCATATATCTATCTCTCAAGATTGACTTGCTATTACCTGTTTATGGTAATCAGATGTTTTCCAAAATTATGCACTATTTGGGAGTGTGTTTTTATGAATTGGGTATTGATCCTCATCCAACCTAATACGTTATTTATCCCCAGTATTTAATTCAGAACAAAATTGCTCTTCACATCATACAATTACAAGGAGTACATCAAAAGATATGGCAGGTTGAAGTGTTGAAGATGAAAACGCCGCGTGAAACAAATTTCTACCCGGGCGAAGCTGGGACGGCCTGCTTATTTGTCCACCCCGATTATCTATAGTCTATACTATACACACCCCAACACGTCTTGGCATTGATGCAATAAGATGGTCTCTTTCTTCTTAAGGGATACTATCCCAAGCTACCTGTACTTCATGTCTCAGAGCCGCCAAAGTCCCAAACATGCTCTATGGCCGAAATATCGGGGGATCTGGGCGGCCATGGCAAAAGATTCTCATGGGTCGCTTCTTAAAGGTTCAAACTAACTCTGGCAACATGAGGTCGAGCATTATCTTGCTGAAATATTGGATTCTCGAGCCGGTTAAGGTAAGAGCGACATATGGCTTCGCTATTTCTTGAAGGTAATGCAGCGCTGTCATGTTACTTAGAATAAAGACCCCACAGACATTGGCGGCTCTGAGACATGAAGTAAAGTTAGCTTGGGATAGTATCCCTCAAGAAGAAATAGACCATCTTACTGTATAGATAATCGCGGTGGGAAAACACATTGTTAACAAATTTATTTAAAAAATTGTAAACTCTTCGTTTTTTCTCCAAATTTGTATCATTTACTCCTTGCTATACTATCTATGTTTCACAAAAAAAACCAAAATTCAAACAGTTTTCCTCCTGGGTGTTGTAGATTCTTTGTCAGTTAGTATATTTCATCTCTCAGTGGAGTTTGGACTATTTCTCGAGAGACACCCTGTATATCTTTGAACGTAGCCTATTGATATTTATTATCTCTCACCTCTTATTCATTACTACGCTTTATGCTCCTTTGAATTAACCGAAGATCTTATGTTCGTCTCCGTACTATTCGATTTTTCTTCCATAGGGTTCCACTCCTGAAAGAGAACTATACCACGATCCCGATATAGTGAGGGCCGACGAAATAGTCGAGGATTCCGTGATAGCGAAGGAAACGCACACAGCCACTAAAATGTTGAACAAATTCAGACAAATGGAGGAGAACATGTCCAAAGAACCTGCACCTCAAGGTGACCACCTGGATTTTCGCATGCTTGACACAGTCTATAATTTTCTTTCGCTATTTCAGGCCTCAAACCCCTGAAAAGGTTTACACCTCCACCAGAACCTGCGAGGGAAGATAGATCCAGCGAAGAAGAAGGCTCTGAAAGCGAAGAGGAAGAAGAAGATGAAGTGGACCAGATCGCTTCGCAAAAAATAGAAGATGAGGATCTGATGGAGGTAAATAATTTTTTACTTTACATTTTTTGTTGGTGGTTGAGAATGTTTTTGATTCAAGGCTAAAAAGGCTGCACGAGCTAAGCAATTGAAGGCTAAGTTCGAGAAATGGGAAGCGAAAGAGATCAAAAAGGAGCAAACAAGCTCGATGAACATAAATGAAGAAGAACAATCACAGATCGAGTCGACAAAGTTGTAAGTACCATGATCGAAGCGTCGTTTTTCGTTGCTGAATTGTCCATTTCTCCTCAGATTAAGGCAAAGATTCGAATCGATGAGGGAAACCCACACGGAAGTGAATAAACAGCCAAAAATAAAAGTTAATCGATTTGTGGTGAGTGCTTTTTTTATAATCTCGGATTTCATGTTACATGTGCATGTACTGCTTTTTTCGCATACGAAAGGTGTTTTCCGAATAGTGAAACGGAGTGAATTACTTCAAAGAGCATATTTACTCACATGTACAGGGTGAGGCCTAGTTAAAGAAAAAGCCGTCGAGATAATTGAAATTCATGTTCAGTAAGAGTTTTTGAATTACGGCTATTTTTAAATTCGAAACATCACCAATTCGGAGCAGTCAATCGTGGAGTTACAACCTACGACCGAGACTCCTCTGAAAATGACTAATGTTGTAGACGAAATGGTAGGTGAATTTTTAATTGAACTACTGCCAAAAAGCCATAATTTTTAAGTTAAATCTAACCGTGAAAGTCTTCATCAATGCAAAAAGAACCTACTTGGATAAATCACGAAAGTATTACAACTAAAAAGCGAGAACTGAGTTGAAAATTGTTTCAAATACCGTTATACTTTCACTGAAAAAACTGGCAATCTCCTTATCAGTCTCACCCTGTATACATATTGTTCGAACGAAGGGTACCATCGTCGATATTTTAAACAACAACCATTAACTGGGAAATTTCTTTTAGTTGAAAGACGAAGAAGTAAGTTATTCAGTTAAAAGAATGAGAGAAATTTTTCAAAATCTGCAAGCGGCCTCCTTTTGAAATGATACCCATAAAATGTACTATCATTGTTCAATAAAATATTCCAAGGTCCCCTGGTTTTTATGAGATATCAATTTTAGATGAAGAAGTTTATTCATTTGGAGACAAATTTTCCGAACTATTAACACAAGTGCTTTTTACACTGATGGCTTTTATTTGTTTATTTTTTTATTGAAGGGTGATCTTAACACATTCCGACCGTCACAAAGAGCAAAATTAGTCCAAAAAATTTGGAAACATTTAACATTCACCCTCTTGCCTTCTATTAATTTTGTCCTTGTGCTGTTTTTTTTATTTTGTTTGGTATTTTCTTGCATTTTTGTTGTTTTTTTTTGCGTATACTAATTTACTTAACAAATTCTGCATGGATAACCTCAGTTTGGCAATGAATGTTGGGCAGTTAGTTAATTTAGAAAGATTGAAACAACTTTTTTGTCCACAGTGAAATAAAAATAGTAAATTTTTTATGGACTCCAATCTACCCACGAATCGTCAACAAGTTTGAGATTCGAACCATCCTCGGCACCAAAAAATTTTTCGACTAACAAACACTTTAAAATATTGAATGTCGATATTTTTAATGTGAATTTGTAATGTTTTTTGTTTTTACCCCCAACAGAAATATGTGTTATATCTGTTAATTTTTCGAAAGAATTTGTTGTATATTAGAGTCGATTTTGTATGTATTAATGTTTACGCCTATCTTATTTCGATTATAGTGTTCTTAGAAATTTTATATGTCAATTTTTAGGATGTTTTTGGATCCGTTAGAGTTTTACTGACAGTTGTCTTCTTTAATTAGAATTTATATTTATGAGATAATTTTTAGGACAATATTATATATTATGATATTAAGTTATTGTGCCAATTTTACAATTTATTCAGAGAGTGCAATAAATCTGTACGCATACATAGTTTTTCATTGAAAACAACAAAAATGTAGGAAAATCCCAGACAGACAGCATCTTCTATTTGAATTAGGTACTGACACAGGGTTCTTGATTATTATAGTAGGTATCCATGTTCGCTAAGACGAAATCTGCCATCATTTTAAGCTATGAAAACTCTTCGATCGAAGTCACGCTCATTATATAATGCTCCACAAAAGTTGAGGAAGTTTGACAACAGAATAACCCTCTGGAGAAACACTCCTAGCTGACTCAGTGTAAGAAAGTCGTTGATATTCGAAAAAAATGGAAAATTTTGAAACACTCAAAATTCCTTAACTTCCTTTACTTTCGTGGAGCAGTAAATTTGATTGAATTGGTCGACGTTTGTATTGATATTCATTATAACCCATGAATACAAGAAATTCGGTAATTTCAGGCAAGTGGTTCCACAACAATATACACTGCGCAAAAAAATTGACGCACATTCTGAAAATCTCAATTTTAATGAAATTTAACTCTACATTGACTTTATAACTTATTTTTTATGTTCTCTCGGGAAGGTTTTGAACGTAACAAGACACATTAAATGGAAGAAAAATTCAGGATTTCACCGAATCTTATGTGAAAGAAGAGAAATGAACAATTTTCAAAATACTGGAATGCTGATAAGTGATTTAATACTTGGTATTTCCACCCCTTGCATTAATTACAGCTCGGCAACGACGGTTCATACTCAAAATGAGTGATCTTAAAATGTTCTGATCTAATCCTTCCCAGATTTCTCCTAGTTGGATTCCTAAGTCATTAAAAGTAGCTGGATGATTTTCTGAACTTCTCAGCCTTCTATTGAGGTTGTCCCAAACCTGCTCAATCGGATTGAGATTTGCTGGCCATTCCATTCGAGAGACTTCAATTAACTTGCGTTAATTACAGCTCGGCAACGACGGTTCATACTTCATACTCAAAATGAGTGATCTTGAAATGAGTTGGATTCCTAAGTCATTAAGAGCCATTCCATTCGAGAGACTTCAACCTCTTCAAGGTACTCCTGACGATGCGCGCACGATGGGGTCTGGCATTATCGTCCATGAAAATGAAATTTTCACCAATGTATGGGGCAAATGGCACTACATGCTCTTCAAGAATGTTCCTTATATACTTATCAGCATTCATAGCTCTATTATCAACGACCACTAGGTCTGTGCGAGCCAAGGATATTCCACCCCATACCATAATCGATCCTCCTCCGAAACCAGTAGTATTCAGGAAATTGCACTGAGCATATCTTTCATGTGGACGTCTGAATACAAGGGAACGTCGATCACAATGGTAGAGACAGAATCTAGACTCATCTGTGAAGAGAACTCTTTCCCAATCGGCCTCTTCCCAATGGATATGCTCTCTCGCAAAATCCAAACGCGCCCTTCGATGGGCTGGGGTAAGAGCTGGGCCTCTTGTCGCGACACGAGGCCTTAAATCATATTCTCTGAGGCGATTTCTTATTGTCTGGGTGCTAATTTGCACCTCATGAGTTTGCTCAAGCTGATTTTGAAGGAGGCGAGCGGTTGCAAACCGTTGTCTCAACGAAGAAACTCTCAACTGACGTTCTTGAATGGCAGTTGTTACCCGTGGTCTACCCTGTCCTGGTCTCCGGACATTCATACCTGTCTCCCTGAATCGCTGCAACATTCTGGACACACTTGTATGGGAAACTCCAAACCTTTCTGCAATTCTTGTGTATGTCCACCCTTCATCTCGCAAAACTACCGCTTGGGCATATTCCTCTTGGGTCAAATTGCGTGTTTCGCGTAGCATAGCGATCGAGTGTAGAAAAGCAAACGAAATAAAAACTATTGATCACTAGAATTGATCGAGAACAACTGATTTTAGAATGGAGCCAATACATTCAAAATCTGATAATATCATCTTTTTTGATTCCTGCTGGGAGAAAACATCTGTATTGAAGAAAAACGTTGAAAGTGGATAACATATGCATACATAATTCTGATAAAAATAATTATCATTGAGAACACTGTCAGTTGTAGAATAAATTTGAGATTTCCATAATGTGCGTCAATTTTTTTGCGCAGTGTACAAAGATTTTGCTCATTTTATTCAGTGTAACTGTTCTTTTCGATATCATAATAGTGATTGTGAATGTTTGACTGGTTGTTCTTGATATAATGAAGTACATAAAATGTTGGAAGCCTTCCCAAATCAATCTGCCACTTTCTAAATCTCTAAAGCAATACTCTTTTCGTCCCAAAAAGGAATTATCGAACATCATGGAATATTGTGAAGGATGCGAGAAGAGAGTTTACCCCCTGGAGAAGATATCTGTGCATGGACGGCTCTATCACAAGTCTTGTTTCAAATGCAAAGAGTGCAATAGCATCTTGAGGTACAATTTTTTTTGTCCTAAAATTTCTTACTTCTATATTTTTCGTGCAAATATAATTGTTTTACTTTATATAATATTGCAGAATGGATTCTTACACCTATAACCAAGGTAGGTTGTATTGTACTCCTCACTTCAAGCGGTTATTTATCACAAAGGGAAACTACGACTCTGCCTTTGGCTTCGAAGGGCACAAAGAAAAATGGAACTCTGCAGTAGCATAATATCGAATTTTTCATACATGTGATAATTATATAATTTGAGTTATTATAAATACCATACTCGTAATATTGTACTTACTTGCCTATTTTTAATTTTTTATCGAATCATCCTTTCTTTCTTGCGGGAAAATATTTTATTTATATTATTACCATATATTGTGATTTTATATTTTTAAATAAAATAAATTCTTAAGATCATAAGGGCTGTTTATTTGAAGCCATTCTCCCACCCAGACGACTTCCTTGAGTCATTTCCAGGTAAGTACGAGGATATATTGGAAAATTCTTAGCCTTCTATAGAACCAAACAAAATTTCAATGACAAAATATTTTATTACTTGTTTCTGGATCGTAGAAATGTACCAAAGTCTCATCCATTGTAACAATTCGGTTTAAGAAGTCTACATCGTTTTCAAATCGAGCAAAGATCGAACGCGATGATTCTACCCCTGCACGCTTTTGGTCAACATTCAAACATTTGGGGATCCATTGTGCAGAAATTTTTCTCTTGTCCCAATTGACGTGAACTATATGATGAACGCGTTCGTATGAAATCTTCAGTGCTTCAGATATCCGTTTTAGCCCAATTCGACGGTCTGATAAAATCATGTCATGAACTGCATCGATATTTTCGGAGACTGACACAGAAACTGGCATTCCCGATCGGTCATCATCTTCAATGGGAAATTTACCTCTTTTGAAGCTTGTAGTCCAATTTTTCACGTTCGCATACGAAGGACATTGATCACCAAGGATATTATGCATATCTTCGTAAATCTGATTACCTCTTAACCCTTTTAAATACAGGTACGGTGGACATCTATTTTTTTAAATTTATTGCGTAACTCTGGTTTACTTTTTTGACGTCGAACTCTACACTGACACTTCTAATTAGTTATTGTTCGTTGATATGGTATCGCAATATTTTGTTTATGTATGGAACTGGTCTAGGCTTACTAGATATCAATACACCATCGTAATCGTGAAGCATTCGAGAACACGTATTTTGTTGAAAAAACTATCGCGAAAGTGGCTTTCATTTCGGAAATATGAATTTTTTAACGAAAATGGAAACAATAAGGAACAAAATAATTTTTTGCAGACCTCAGACTGCTTCCTGAAGTCATTTTCAGGTTGGCATTTGTAGAGCATTCAAAGACACGTATTTCGGTGAAAATACCATGGCTTAACAATTGAAAAATCACCCGTTTGTAGGTAAATAAAACAAAATTCTATAACAATCTTCGTTTATTTCGAACGTGTGTTCACATTGAATATTGTAAGTGTAAGCATTATAAGTTCTATACATATAAATTAATCTTAAAAATAAATAAATACTGTATGCTTATGAATCTTATCCATTATCATAACCAAATTCAATATCAGTGCTACTTGTTCTTCACGCTTGCTTTATTCGCCCTCTTGATATCTAAGCGTGGTAATTTTTGTGGATTCGTCCTCATAGAGTCTATCTGTCTCTTTCCAAGCGAAGAAACTTTATCTGCGAATATCATTCAATTTGTGAGAAAGTGAATTGACTTCTCGAAACCAAATGGACTAAGAAATACTTCAAAACTTGACTAAACTACTATTCGAAACCGAATTCTGCCCAAACAACGATAATACGAGAAATAAGAAGACCCTCGAACTGATCCATGTGGAACCCCATCAGTCCTATATAGCGGACGTAGAGGGCCTCGATCGCATCTTACCCTTCGTCTGGTACCTGGAAGCAATTGACGGCAACGTGTACGTCTGCTTATCTTGCTCTCTAACGAAAGACTCCCTGGGCTTGATCGCAGGTTCCCCGAAACTTGCGAACTTCCTCTCGATCATCTTCTTCACCTCCGACCTCCTGGCCACCACGTCCGTGATCTCGTCCAAAAGGTAGGTTCCCGCGTCTTCTCTAACGGTGAGGGAGCCGTCCGACGTCACCGTCACGTTGGTGGTGGGGGTGGGAAGATGGCCCTCCGTGTCGCCGCCATGGCACACCTCCTTCGCGATCTTCTGGGCCACCGCCGCGGCCGCCCACTTTGCCTTGTGGGATCTCTGGTAAGAGCTGGAGGTGGCGCTCACGTTGCTGAAGGAACCTGGAAGAATTAACAGGGGATTTTTTAACTATTTGTTGGCAACACTGATTTTGACAGCTCACGCACGTTTCGTGCTCGGAGCATAGAATAACACAGAATTTTTACCTCCGTAATTCAACGCCTTTGTCATTTCGCGCAACTTCTCCTCGCGTATACCGAGGAGAGCTTTCTTGTAACGTTCCTCGAAGTTTTTGACCTTGGCAAATTTCCATTTTTCCGTACTCAGCCTGATTGGACACACGTCCTCCAGATTTTCGCTGGCAGCCTCCGCTTCTGCTATGTCTTCCAACTCTTCACCGTGATCTTTCCCCTGTGGAATAGACTCCAATCACACATTGATGAAACGATTCCTGAAGACCAAAAGTGTAACCTTTCGAAATGGGCGAATGAGAGAGTATAGAGATGCTATGAGAGTTTCAGTGAATATCTACCTTGATATGTACGGATTTATCCTTCTTCTTCCTCCTAAATTTGCTCATCGCTGACGCCATCTTGGCTCCAGATGGTTTGGTAGCTTCAACACTTCGTTTGATCTCGTAACCTTCCGGCTCGGGGTCCATTGATGTGGCAACACTCTTTTGGCCGTACAGTTTCCTCAATTGAATCTCAATTCTCTCCAGAGCCTTCATGGTGTCGTTGATGCGCAGCATCTTACCTAGATCGTCTCTCTGCTTCTTTATGAGCCTGAGAAAGAGGTTCTTTTGAATCATGAATCAAGCGTTCACAAGATGTCCGCTGCTGAGATTCTGCTTCCCGATGGAATGAGAATATATACTCTTCCCTGTTATTGTCTTCTTCACAAGAGCTCATACACTGCGCAAAAAAATTAACGCACATTATGGAAATCTCAAATTTATTCTACAACTGAAGGTGTTCTCAATGATAATTATTTTTATCAGAATTATGCATGCATATGTTATCCACTTTCAACGTTTTTCTTCAATACAGATGTTTTCTCCCAGAAGGAATAAAAAAAGATGATATTATCAGATTTTGAATGTATTGGCTCCATTCTAAAATCAGTTGTTCTCGATCAATTCTAGTGATCAATAGTTTTTCTTTCGTTTGATTTTCTACACTCGATCGCTATGCAACGCGAAACACGCAATTTGACCCAAGAGGAATGTGCCCAAGCGGTAGTTTTGCGAGAAGAAGGGTGGACATACACAAGAATTGCAGAAAGGTTTGGAGTTTCCCATACAAGTGTGTCCAGAATGTTGCAGCGATTCAGGGAGGCAGGTATGAATGTCCGAAGACCAGGAGAGGGTAGACCACGGGTAACAACTGCCATTCAAGAACGTTACTTGAGAGTTTCTTCGTTGGGACAACGGTTTGCAACCGCTCGCCTCCTTCAAAATCAGCTTGAGCAAACTCATGAGGTACAAATTAGCACTCAGACAATAAGAAATCGCCTCAGAGAATATGATTTGAGGCCCAGCCCTCACCCCAGCCCATCGAAGGGCGCGTTTGGATTTTGCGGGAGAGCATATCCATTGGGAAGGAGGAGTCTAGATTCTGCCTCTACCATTGTGATCGACGTTCCCTTGTATACAGACGTCCACATGAAAGATATGCTCAGTGCAATTTCCTGAATACTACTGGTTCCGGAGGAAGAACGATTATGGTATGGGGTGGAATATCTTTGACTGCTCGCACAGACCTAGTGGTCGTTGATAATGGAGCTATGAATGCTGATAAGTATAAGTATATAAGGAACATTCTTGAAGAGCATGTAGTGCCATTTGCCCCATACATTGGTGAAAATTTCATTTTTATGGACGATAATGCCAGACCCCATCGTGCGCGCATCGTTCAGGAGTACCTTGAAGAGGTTGAAGTCTCTCGAATAGAATGACCAGCAAGAAGTCCAGATCTCAATCCGATTGAGTAGGTTTGGGACAACCTCAATAGAAGGCTGAGAAGTTCAGAAAATCATCCAGCTACTCTTAATGACTTAGGAATCCAACTCGGAGAAATCTGGGAAAGATTAGATCAGAACATTTTAAGATCACTCATTTTGAGTATGAACCGTCGTTGCCGAGCTGTAATTAACGCAAGGGGTGGAAATACCAAGTATTAAATCACTTATCAGCATTTCAGTATTTTGAAAATTGTTCATTTCTCTTCTTTCACATAAGATTCGGTGAAATCCTGAATTTTTCTTCCATTTAATGTGTCTTGTTTCGTTCAAAACCTTCCCGAGAGAACATAAAAAATAAGTTATAAAGTCAATGTAGAGTTAACTTTCATTAAAATTGAGATTTTCCGAATGTGCGTTAATTTTTTTGCGCAGTGTAGATCTGAAGGATTCGAGGTTATAGGAACAAAGTTCCGTAACACCATAAAGGAACTGGCCAGAGGCAGAGGCAATGAAGTGACTCTATCATAGGTGCCAGAGCATTGTGGTGTTGAGGGAAATGAAAAAGCCCATGAGCTTGCGAAAATTGCATCAAGGTTAACACCTGCTGGACCTGAACCTTTCTGTGTGCATGAAAAAGACCAATTTAAGGCAACGCTCCAACAATGGAAGTTGGACAGCAGAATAACCTTCTGTTGCATTAACTTACATGACTCGCTTGGACAAAATGTCATCCATTTGGTTCACCGATGGATCAAAATCAGAGAGAGGGGATATAGGGAGCAAAACTGAGGATCTCTAAAACCCTGGGAAGTGATCCTTTATCTGAGTGTTCCCTGTGCCATTGGTGCAAGAACGCGGATGAAACGACGGAACATATACTGTTCACCTGCGGCAACTTATCAACACTGAGGTTAACACTCCTAGGGAACCCTACACCTTCCATCTCTATGGTGAGAGAGACTCCTTCTTGTCTGCTCGAGGCATTCTTGTCAGCGTGCCTTCGGGTCTGAGTTCTGAGTCTCTCCAGTATCACACAAATGCGGTATGAACAATGGGCCACAAGGCCTACGTTCGGCCAACGAAAGGCACCGCACAAGAAGAAGAAGAAGGATGTTGTGGGTCTTATCAACACCATCGACGACCACATAAGGTTCCAGTCAGTGAGTAGAAGACAAAAGATTTACAAGGTCGCAGTTCTCGGAAGGCTAACCAAACCATAACGACCCCGGTTCAAAATAATAATAATATTGGAGAATTTGTCAGTCAGGAAGCCTTCAAAACTTACTTCTTTCTCCTTCTGCGTACCCTGGAGAAGGCCATATCGAACATATGTCTCAGAGCCATCCTGGACCAGCTCATATTCTGAGACACGGCAGAGTACTTGTTGCAGATGTCGTTCAGTACCATCTCCCAAACGTTGGTTCTGTTTTTTGCGTCGTCGTATCTCCGTCTTAGCTCTGACAGCTCGTTGGAGAGGCTTAGGAATGTGATATGGGAAGCTTCCAGCTGTTTTGCCTGCAAAAGACGGATAGCTTGGTGGTTTTTACACGGGGCCCTAACCGGATCATCCAGCGTTCGAATCTCCCTTCGGAATTTTTTTATCGAGAGTTGCGTAAGTTAAATTTCACCACGAAGATGAGAATGGAACACTCACGTAAAGTAAACGCCTCGTGTGGAACTCTTCACTGGTTTCGTACATTTGCTGTCCAACATTTTGCTTTGTTTCCTCCAGAAGTGTGTATCTGTTGATGATATGAGGTACTGTTCTGAAGCTTCCGGTCATCACAACGCTATTAAGGAAGTCCTAGAAACAAAAATTACAGCGTTTATAGCCGTAGCCCCACCACCGTCGAGGCCGGTCACTTCGGTCAGGTTCAGTAAGTTCGTTCTCATTTCTAACCTATAGTTTGTGTTCTGTGTTCCTTACAAAAAAACGCGCAAGAATCCACTTAATATTCATATTTGTCAATTCAACTTTTATTCAATAAATATGTACTGAAATCAATGAAATTCTTAATCTAATCTTCCTATTCTTTCACTCACCTCATAAACTTTGTGCGTTTCTATCATCTGCTTCAAAGTCTCAACATATTCCTCTATATCTTCAGATTCCGTCTTCATTTTCAATATCTTTTCTGTACATTCCACTTTCAAAGTATTCATTTCTTGATATTTCTGCTCAGCTCTGCTTCTTTTCGTTATGTTTCTTACTAAGAACTGGAAGCAAAAGTTATTGTCGATTTTGGCTCAATATCAACAGGGTCCAAGTCGGGGGAATGTTGTGGCCACACATATAGAACCTCTACCACCAATTCACTTGCGATATAGCTATTCATCCAGATAGTTAAGCTGCTATTAAAGCACTGAGCTCCTACGTCATTGACTCAAAGCTGATTTGGGAGTGCCGAAACAAACTCAATGAGGTAGGCAAGAAGAATAAGATCTTTTTAATCTGGGTTCCCGGTCATTCGAGAATCGAAGGAAACGAAGAGGCCAATACACTGGCCAGAAAGGACGCACAAACGCCACTCACTGGCCCAGAACCCTTCTGTGGTATAGGAAAATGCACCTTTATTAAGGAGTTCATGCTGAAGGAGAAAACCGAAAGAGAAAAACAAAAAGTTCCTCCGGAACTTTGAAACTGCTAGATCCAAAAAATATCTGGATCTCAGTAAAAACCAACTTCACCTACTCAGTGGCTTTCTCACAGGACATTGTCGCCTAAAGAAGCATCTGTTGAGAATGGGTTTATCGGACACTGATGACTGTAGATTCTGTGGGGAGGACTCTTATTCACCTGGTTACGGAATGCTATGCCATTGCAAGCCAAAGGAAAGAGTGCTTTGCACAAGAAAATTGTAGAAGTGGGGAGTTATCCTCCTTGAAGCCGTCCCAGATACTGGATTTCATCAAATCTCTGGAACTGGAGGGCGAGCTGTAGGAGGCGCGATGACAGCAGCTCTGTCAGGGAACGCAGTGGACTGTAACTCCTTTTCACTACAACTACTACAACTATCTAACCAATCCACTTGTCATGGACAAATTTTTCTTAAGTGTTTCACAATTGAACAAATGTTTCACACTTTTTGAAACATACAATCAATAAAAATTATTATCTAGTTTCATCGCAGATTTTTATTCTTCTGATACCATCTTAACCCTAATTAAAACTTATTGCTGTTTAGTGAGAAAAGATGCATGGAAAATATATGGCGGATGCGCTGATAAATTATCTTATATGAACGCTTGACAAATATTCACAAACCAGAATTATAGAATTAATTGCTATTAATGTTTTATTGAGTTGACGTTTCTTCTTTATCTTGAACTTTTTCATCTAATAATTACATATTAGCTGAGAACTACATTCTTAAGTGTTCAAAAGCTTAACCATTAATAACTAAATCGTAATTGGTGGATGCGCTAAGCATTCTTACCACACATTTATTGACTTTTCAACGAATTTTGATAGAGGTACGATGGATATGGTGTAGCAGTAGCACGGCAAAACAAATTTGGAAAATTGAATTTCAACAATTACCCTGTTGAACTGTATGAAGTTATTTCGAAGTGCCAATTCTCTGGCCTCCAGTTCTTTCCACTGTAGAGCCAAATCTTGCTTTTTATTCTTAGCATCCTCTTGTGCCCGATTCAATCTGAACTCTGATTGATGCAGTGCATTTTTGACTTGCAAAAATTCACCTTGGTGAGAATGCGGAGGTTTGTCCATATCCAAATCGTAGCTGAAAATATTTGTTGACGATTCTACGGACACCTATTCAAATATGTATAATTTTATAATTTTTATCTACATACCATGGCGCATTGAATATTTTCTTTGATTTTCTATAATAATATACATTGCTGTAATTCGGTTTTTGGGGTAAATTGAATTTCCACCTCCAACTATCTGCCGTAGATTTGAGTTCTTTCCCCAATTTCTCCTCGCGGGCCAATGTATTTGCAGATAGTATTCGCATTTTGTTTTCAATAAAGCTTATCTCTCAATGCGGAATATATTTAAAATTATACTTCAATCAACTTGTTATTTCAATAAAATTTCTATTTACATGACGACGAGCTTTTCGAATTCGGACATTGAATAAAGAAGAAGAATCGTGACCTGCGCAAATGTTCGAAAAACTTTGTGGTTCTTGTCCGCCATTTTGATTGTAAAATCTATGGACGGATTTAACCTCCTTCACCAAAACATCGTCAATCGAATCGGTCCCTGACTCTGGTCAATCTTTTAAAAGTAAGATATTTATTATATTTCTTCTCTATTGTAGAAAATATTTAATCAATATATAATTTCTTCATATGAAGAATCTATTTAAAAAACAATTTTATATAGTGGATGCTTGATTGTTGAAATTATTAACGATTAGATTTTTTATGCATTGGTCATGTTTGAAAATTGAAGTTGTACTAATGAAATGATTTTTTTCAGATGCGTTACGTAGCTGCATACATTTTGGCCACTTTGGGAGGCAAAGCTAACCCAAGTGCTGCTGATGTTGAAAAAATCTTGAGCTCCGTCGGTGTCGAATGTGAGCAAGATAAGGTTAAGAAAGTCATTGAATGTGTTAATGGCAAATCCATTGAGGAATTGATCGCACAGGGTATGTTTTATTCTAAATTGAACCATTATTATTTCTTATTTTACATGATGATTCAATTTAACACCATCTTTCGTTTGAAAACATGTGATGCAAATATTATACCTGAAGTTTTTATCACTTGATATAGTTAATATTTGCAAGTTTGGCAATATCTTAATATTCTATTTGTTTGTAGGAAGCGAAAAATTGGCCACAGTACCTTCTGGTGGTGCAGTTGCTGCTCCTGCTGCTGCTGCAGGAGTTGCTGCCCCTGCTGCTGAGCAAAAGAAAGGTATGAAAAGTATTTAATATGGACATCAGTAAGATGATACCCTTTTGTACATGATGATTCTAATAATCACCATCTTTCGGCTGAAGACTGTGCTGATATTTTATTTGTCTGAGTTATATTATAGTTACGTATTCTGTGTAACGATCCAGAATGTATTGACTGATATATTTTTTCTTTACAGAAGAGAAGAAGGAAGAGAAAGCTGATTCAGAGTCTGATGATGACATGGGTTTCGGTCTCTTTGACTGAGCTCAAAAACTTCAATATAATAAGATAATGTTGATAAGTTTGTAAATAAAAATGAAAAAAACCTGACCAACTGTTTTATAATTTGATTTCCTTCATCTTGAATTTCCTAGCATAAAATCAAATTAGTATTATTGTGATCTGTAATTTGGACCACAGAGAGTTCATTAAAGAGATCTCTAATTTCACACGTTCCTTCGGGAAAATGTGTTTTCCGGAGTAACGATAGCGTGTAGTCTGTGATGTGTTAGTCACGGAACATGCGCAGTCATCGAATTTTACTTCCAACGTCTACAGTTGCCTCAGCAGGCGCCATCTTGAGTGCTCAACATTTTTGTGTAAGCTGTCATGTCAGTCGATTTCTAAAGGGAAAACTATTTTGTTCGGAAAAACGAGTTAGTGTAGTTTTTGTTTCGTGAAAGACTAATAGTTATTTAAGTTAAGAGACAGCAATTGTTTCACAATAAAAAGTAAAAATGGCAAGTCAAATGTTGCCAATCAAATTCCAGGAACATTTACAGGCAAGTGTCTTTTAAAGAACAGATTTACGCCCCTTGGTAATAATTGAACATCTCAATTGGTAGTGATTTATTGCCCAATCTGTTCAAGGGGTGATTAATCAATATCCAAACGAGATTAGGCATATTATGAAGCCGGTGTTGAAATTGTCATATTTATCTGTTTGAAGGAGGCGTTCTTCTAGGATTTTCCATCCACTCTCGTTTTTTGCCCTTAATTTCGAAATGAAAATGCAATCTGTTCCAGTTGAAATAGGTCAACATACATGCTCAGAATAAAGGCCAAATCAAACCCTATTACCCTAAAAATCTGATTCTCTCATTCCAGGTGACATAAATTTTTGACAAGTTCAATATTTTTACGCCCCTAGGATTGTATTCCATCGAAATGCATAAGAAAATAAACACAGATGAATGTCTAAAAATAAATTGTGGTTTGGTAGGGATTTCATGCTGATTAAATGCAGATTCGGAGTTATGCCCATCAGGAAGTTCATCCTGTTCATTATCCAATATGACTTACAGCTTTTTATACTCTACATTTCGTCATAATCGATGAAAAACATGGAAAACTGCATTCTGATGTATACTTCATATCATAGAATACATTCTGTTCATAGAGGATATTCTCAATATAGCTTGACAAAAAAAAACAGGGCTCCAATTATTACTTCAGTTTACGTTATTCTCAACAAGAATCATTGAAAGTAATGTTTTCCCTTTCAACAGTTTCAACATACCGTACAAGATGTAGATATTTTTAATTGTAGACCATCTGATTCGAGCAGTGCTATTCTATGTTAATTATTCAATTGTTCTGCTCGAAGAAGCTGAGCTGTTTTTGGTCTGTGCTCAATGCTCATCTTCGATCTGTTAATTGTTTCTTTCTCAATCTTATCAATAGCTTGAGTATAATATGTATACTGATTCATTTTAATTTTTTTCTTGTAATATATTGATTTCTCATTCTGTAATTGGCTTCGACTGATGTATTAAATAAAATAAATAAATAAACATACATTACCTTGAATAATAAATAACAACAATTCATTGATCTTTTACTTTTGGGGTATTGATTGATATTAGGTATAATGAAAAACTCTCCTTCATGCCAGTTTCTTGTTTTACACCTGTTAGACTTGTAAACTCACCTGTCATATACTGTAGGGTTAATTTATTACATACTCTGGCAAATTTATCAAATCGTGTACTGAAATTTTCTTGACAATATGAGAAACCTGAAGGAATTGATAGGATCATTCACTGACAGTCATAGAACCAGTAGGATGTTCAATAATTGAAAAACAAAAAGGTTCCATATTCATTAGAACTAAATCAGCAAAAAATGCATGAACAATCCAAGCTTATTCATAAGTTATGGCTACCTTTTCATCCTGTAGCTCACAGAATCAAATATTAAGCCCCTTTCTATGTTTCCAAAAGGAAACACGAAGTTATGAAAGATAATAGGTTTTCTTTGTCACAGCTGGTAAATGTGGGTATCAATGTGGCGAACATATCATTCGCCACTCTCACCATGGAGAGTGACAAATTCATCTGCGTCAGAGAGAAGGTGGGAGATACCTCGCAGGTCGTCATAATAGACATGGCAGACACAGCTAACCCCATAAGGCGTCCTATAACTGCTGAAAGTGCAATAATGAACCCAGCTTCTAAGGTCATAGCCCTCAAAGGTAATCAAAAATACATTTCATATTTTCCGAAGTTCTCGATATTTTATTCACATCTTCCGCAGGTAAAGCTGGTGTTGAAGCCCAGAAAACTCTACAAATATTCAACATAGAAATGAAATCTAAGATGAAGGCGCATACGATGAACGAAGATGTAATTTTTTGGAAGTGGATCTCATTGAATACCTTAGCGTTGGTGACAGAAACGTCAGTCTACCACTGGTCCATGGAAGGTGATTCAACGCCTGTGAAAATGTTTGATCGGTGAGATACTTCGTTTTGAATTAATCACCAATGTCTCCTTGAGAGTCAGCTCTCAGTATCTAAGCTATTTTGAGAATGTTTCGCTTGGCGCAAACCAGAATTTCAAAGCTATACTCCATTCACAATTATAAAATCACAACTCTGGCAGTGGAAATTTGACACATTCCACTCTGTATCGAAGTTATGACGTTTTTCAAAATATTTTTATGTTGCCCTTTCTACATTCTTAGCGTATTCCTCAGAATATGAATTTATTCGGAAAATGAATGAACTGGAAAAGATGTGATGGAGGAAAATAATTAACGTTTATATGAATTGATAGAAAGGATTCCTTTTCTAGTTATTTGCATGAAAAGTACAAGAGATCACTGTTGAAATATATTATTTTTCGCCATGGAAGAAAATTGCATTGCTTTCACATCATTTTCATATGCATGCTTGTGAAGATTTAATGTTTACTATCCTCTTGAACTGAAAGTTCAAGATTTGACGACATCAATTGTTGATTCTAATCAAGAATTCATTAAAAAAAATCATCCCAAAGATATAAGATGAATTGATTGGTAATTACAAGAATCAAGAATAATGTCAATTTTATTTTGTTGATAACTTTCTTAAAATCCATGTTGGGGTATAAAACTTTGCTGCGTTTGTTCAAACAACATCTAAAGAATACATTTTTCACCATCTCGACCTTTGAAAGGCGTTTCTTATGGGAGAATTAGGTCTAAGTTCCACCTCATCAGTGAGGTACCTAACTTTTGCAAATCTGCTCAGATATCGCCGAATTTCTTGGAAAACCTGAAAAATATCATCCTAATCGACCTCTCCAGGCTCCATCCGATCCATCTACTGCGATATCTGTCCAAATAACAGCTTTTTCAACGAAATTCCCGTGTACCCCTTCAACCTCGAAATGTAAACATTCGTCCTGGTCATGAAAATCGTCCTCGCGCTCCAAACTGGTACTAAAAATAATAAACATACGTTAATCTTGGATATTCGACGAAAAACTCACCTGCAAATATGTATCGATTAAATACCAAAAATCTGCGAACAATTTGTAAACCTAACAAAATGTGTAATATCTTTGATACTTTTACTTTGATCTAAACAAAGTAACTGGCAACGTCGTTTTGTCATTAACGATATTTTCTGTGCGCGCACTGAATTTTCATCATATGTTCTGTGCTTTTCATCAGGGGCACCAACTCCTTAAAACGAAACCATGACCTCCTATTAGTGCGTTCCACTTGGCGCTCACAATGCTCACGCTCACGACCGCTGTTTATCCCATTCCACAAGCTCGCTATCGTTGCAATCAAACATTCAAGTGGAACGGGCTAGATTGGCATTGGCCTACTACATCAGTCTTTAGCAGGCCGTGACCAAATTATCATCCCCACTCCTCGAACGACCGCAAAGACCCAAGTCTTGGGATGGGTCGTTGTGAGCTTGGCGTGGGCGAAAACAATGACGTCATGAGTGACGTATTCGCCGCGTCCACAACGACCGTAGTCGCCATGTGGAACGGCCAAAGGAGCGTTTTGATCATTGCGATCGCCAAGTGGAACGCACTATATGTGATTAAATAAAAGTGAAAGGAGTATACACAGTTTAACGTCATTTTGAATATATGCCATCATTGTTGCAGTCACTCTTTATTGAACGGATGCCAGATAATCAACTACAGAACCGATCTGAAGCAGAACTGGTTACTATTGGTGGGTATTACGGCCCAACAGTCCAGAGTGGTGGGCGCTATGCAGTTGTATTCGGTCGAGAGGAAATGCTCACAACCGATAGAAGGCCATGCTGCTTCATTCGCCACATTCAAGATGGAGGGCAATCCTGAACCGTCCACGCTGTTCTGCTTCGCTGTGAGGACGGCCCAGGGTGGCAAGCTGCACATCATTGAAGTGAGTTTTTTTTTCATTCCAGTTATGGCTCTTCTCTTTTCAAAATACATTAAAGCAGCTGTTTGGTGTAGAATTTGATAGCTATATGGTGGGTTTCACAAAGATCGTTGATTGAGTGATTCACAGAATACCTTGACGTTTTTGTCAAATCGACCAATAGAATTTCAAATTTACGGATTTTTCATCACAGAATCGCTCGGTTAAGCATTTAATCACACGATCAACTTTTGTGAAACCCGGCTTAAGACTTGTATGATGGATTGTTTTTTCTCTTCAAGGTCGGTCAGTGTCCCCCCAACAACCAGCCCTTCCCCAAGAAGACGGTGGACGTGTTCTTCCCGCCGGAGGCCCAAAACGATTTTCCGGTGGCTATGCAGGTTTCCTCGAAATACGACGTGATCTATCTGATCACCAAATACGGTTACGCCCACATGTACGACATCGAGAGCGGCATTTGTATCTACATGAATAGGATATCCAGCGAAACTATTTTTGTGACGGCTCCGCACGAGGCTACCGGTGGTATCATCGGTAAGTTGTGATTTTGTAGCTCCACTCTGATATTGAAAGGAATGGGGTTGGTGTTTTGGCGTTTTTCTATGGATCACTCTGTGCAAGGTCATTCTTTCTTAGCCCCGCCCAGAATTAGGCGATCCAACGAACTGTCAAATACACTGCGCAAAAAAATTAACGCACATTATGGAAATCTCAAATTCATTCTACAACTGAAGGCGTTCTCAATGATAATTATTTTTATCAGAATTATGCATGCGTATGTTATCCACTTTCAACGTTTTTCTTCAATACAGATGTTTTCTCCCAGCAGGAATAAAAAAAGATGATATTATCAGATTTTGAATATATTGGCTCCATTCTAAAATCAAATCAAATCAAATCAAATTTATTCACAAAAAGTTACTACACAAAAGGTAACAATTAATAGTCAATAAAAGCAAAAATTACAACAATAAGAAACACATTTAGAAAATTCAGTTGATACATATATGTATGAATTCGCTTCTTTACTGGAAATCTTCAGACAGGAACTCATCTACTGAGTAGCAAACTCTGGACACCAGCAAATCTCGAACACGCCCTTTGAAACCGGTTGAGGTTTTGATTTCAATAGGGAGGTGGTTATAAAGCTTTATAGCTAAATAATTCGTGGCTTTTTGGGCATGTTTTATTCTGTGATATGGAACACAGAGATAGTCTCTTTTCCGTGTGGCGTACTGATGAAAATCACCGCTCAAGTTGAATTTTTGTTTGTTCTCGTGTACGTGAAGGAGGCACTTGAATATGAATTCGGAATAAAAGGTAAGTATTCCATATTTCCTGAAATATTGTCTGCACGAGGTCATGTTGTTGATTCCTGCGATTATTCTAATCGCTCTCTTCTGTTTCAGGAAAACGAGATTAGCTTCTGGTGCGTCACCCCAAATGAGGAGGGCATATGTCATGCAGCTATGGAAAAGAGCATAGTAGGTATTGATTAAAACATTTTCATCTGTAATGCTTTTCAATCTGTATAAGAGATATATGGTAGATGACAACTTTTTAACCATTTTATCTATGTGGATATTGAATTTGAAGTTCTCTTGAATTTCCACTCCGAGAAACTTTGCACTCTTTATACTCTGTGAAGATTTCATACCTATTTCCATTATGCTGGTCTTCTCTAGATTCAAAAAGAGACCGTTAGATGTGAACCATGATTTTGCTTCCTTCAGTGTCTTTTCAGTTTTTGCTCTTACTGAATATTTACATATATTCAAGAAAGAGGTGTCATCAGCATAGTTGCACACATTTTCACATGATATATTGTGCGGAAGGTCATTTATGTATATGATGAATAGCAGTGGTCCTAGAATAGAGCCTTGAGGCACGCCTTTTTGTACCTTCATCCAGGATGTCTGAGTGTTATTTACCTGTACTCGCTGCTGTCTGTTCTCCAAATAGGACGTCATCAACCTGAGAGATGGACCACGTATTCCATAAAACTCAAGCTTCCTCAAGAGAATTCGATGAGAAACATTATCGAAGGCCTTTGAAAGATCGCACAAACTCAATTCCACCTTGCTTCCATCGTCTAGACCCTCTGTTATTTTTTCGACAACTTCTACCAAGGCAGTGATAGTTGACCTATTCTTTCTATATCCGTGTTGTCGATTTGTGAGATATTTATTCTTTTCGAAATAATTTATTATTCTTTTCTTCAATAGGCTCTCTATGATTTTCGATATTGTAGGAAGGATTGATATCGGCCGGTAATTACAAGGCATGTTCTTATCACCTGTTTGTTTATAAACAGGGACGACTGTTGCTCTCTTCTGGGATTCCGGGAAAACACCTTCTTCGAAACATCTGTTGATGATAAGCGTGAGAGGTTCCGCGATAACATCTATAATTCTTTTCAGAATTAAGGTAGATAAACCATATGTGTCATTCGTTGACTTGCTTTTTAATGAGTTTGTTGTTATCTTCACCTCGTCTGGTGTTGCCGGACTTAAGAAAAATGACTTGTAACTAGAAATTTTCACCATTTTCAAGTACTCCATGGAATGGGCATCATCGATACAATCCAATTTCTGATTGGATTTTTGAATGAATTTGGAATATTCTTCTGGGTCAACTACATTTGTATTGAATCCATTCTTTCTGTGCGAATTAACTATTTTCCATACTTTTTTCTGTTTATTTTCGGCCTCATCGATCTGCATCGAGTAATAATTCTTCTTGGCTTCTCCTAATGATACTTTATATTGTTTCATATATCTTCTGTAAAGTTCTACTATATCTTCGTCTGGTTTGACCTGAATGCGAGTTTGCAAAGCATCTAATGTATTTTTGATTTTTTTCAGCTCATTAGTGTACCAAGGATGTCCTCTAGATTTTGGCTGTGGTTTTATTTCCTTTCTAATGAGGGGACAACAATGATTGAGGGCTGCAATGATGTCACCATGAAATTCCTCGAACATAAGGCTAGCTGTTCCAACCCGATATTTATCGTTTGTCCAGTCGATGTCACTCAGATAAGTTATAAGTTCATCCATGCCAACATCAGTTGCACTCCTCACGTATCTGTACTGCTTACTTTTTGTTTCAGGACCAGAAGTACTATACTCAGCTTTCTGGGCTAAGTGATCAGAGATATGTGGATTGAACGTACTTCTATTAATAATACGGGTACCACGATTATTGTGGAATATATTATCGATACAGGTCGACGATTCCGAAGTCACTCTTGATGGCTTTCTGAAAAGAGGCTCAAATCCAAACTCCTTCATCAAACATAACAATCTTTCAGAGTCCCTCGAGGGCCTCAACAGATCGATATTAAAATCACCTCCAATAAAAATAGTTTGATTATTTGATTTTTCACATATAATCCTGAGACATTCCAATAACCTAGAAAAGAACTCCTCAATCTCGTGTCTAGATCCCGATGGGGCTCTGTAGATGCCAATCACTTGGGTGCGTATTTTATTGATTTCGATTCCCGTTACTTCGAAATTTCCTTCCAATTCGCATTTTTTGAGATCGGTTATGTTCGTCTCGTAGCTATCCTTGACTATAATGGCAACTCCTCCGTGAGGCGTACTTTGTCTTGAAAAATAAGACGCTATTTTCAAACCTGGTATGCTGAGTTGTGAATAGTTTTCCCCTGGCATCCATGTCTCCGTAATAATTCCAAAATTTATTGAATTCTCCTTGAGGAAGCATTCTAACTGGTCGATCTTTCCCCTTATAGAGCGACAATTTAAATTAGCTATTCTATAATCACAATCTTTGATCAAATCGTCGAAAAAAACGAAATCTTTGTACGGTGACTCCTATTGGCCAAGTCTCCGGTTTATTCAGTTCTTCAAGAAGAGTGAAATCTGCTCCCACTCTAAAGGATAAGCTTGAAGAATTTTCTTTTTCTTGTATTCTGTCAACAAGAAAATCTTTCCCGGGAAATTTTTGCTTTAGATGACCCTGTATATGGTCAGATGTTACTCCTGGTTGTACTCTTCCTATATGTAGCCAAGCTCTTTTGGTTACAGCTGCGAAACTAATAGTTTCGTTAGAAGACTTTTCGACCTCAATGGATCCAATAATCTTATTGTCTTTCTTTCTTCTTTCTTTAGTCTTTTTGACATTTTTTGCATCTTTATTTTTTGCATCTTTATTTTTTGTTGTCTCCATTTTTGCCTCTGTATCTGTTTTTGAAGGTTCCTCTATAAACTGGATAGTTCCCACCTTTTGTACGCAAACAGGTTTATCCGTTCCGGCAACACTGTTTGAATGGCAAGTATTTGATTTACCAGGTAGGACTTCCGTTTGGACTCCGGACAAATTATCAACAGGATATTTCTTCACTTCATTAGATGTTTGAAGTAATTTAATGATGAGTTTTTGATCCTCAATTCTCTCCTCCATTTGACTCACAAGTTTCAGGAGTACTTCATTTCCTTCACCAGATTTTAGGTTAGGTTCTTGTATGGCACTTCCAAAATGTTTATCCATCATTTCTTTGGTTTTTTCAAGTGTTACCGCACTCATACCGGTTACACTATCAAAACTAACCATTTTATCAATTATTATTGAAACTAATTGATCCTTATTCATTCGGTTTAGTTGAGTCGTAAGGAACGTTGTGTTTACTTCGACCGCCATGTTGCGTCTTGTGCAACGTGCTATAATTTCTGAATTCGACGAAAACGCTAGAAATATCGCCCTTGATTATTTATGGAGGGGTTGATTCCGTCGAATGAATATCGAAACGAAATCAACATTAGGTAAATCGATTACCCAAATATATGACTTTGGAATAAATTGAGTTGTTCTCGATCAATTCTAGTGACAATAGTTTTTCTTTCGTTTGATTTTCTACACTCGATCGCTATGCAACGCGAAACACGCAATTTGACCCAAGAGGAATGTGACCAAGCGGTAGTTTTGCGAGAAGAAGGGTGGACATACGCAAGAATTGCAGAAAGGTTTGGAGTTTCCCATACAAGTGTGTCCAGAATGTTGCAGCGATTCAGGGAGACAGGTATGAATGTTCGAACACCAGGACAGGGTAGACCATGGGTAACAACTGCCATTCAAGAACGTTACTTGAGAGTTTCTTCGTTGAGACAACGGTCTGCAACTGCTCTCCTCCTTCAAAATCAGCTTGAGCAAACTCATGAGGTGCAAATTAGCACTCAGACAATAAGAAATCGCCTCAGAGAATATGATTTAAGGCCTCGTGTCGCGGCAAGAGGCCCAGCCCATCGAAGGGCGCGTTGGGATTTTGCGAGAGAGCATATCCATTGGGAAGAGGCCGATTGGGAAAGAGTTCTCTTCACAGATAAGTCTAGATTCTGCCTCTACCATTGTGATCGACGTTCCCTTGTATACAGACGTCCACATGAAAGATATGCTCAATGCAATTTCCTGAATACTACTGGTTTCGGGGGAGGATCGATTATGGTATGGGGTGGAATATCTTTGACTGCTCGCACAGACCTAGTGGTCGTTGATGATGGAGCTATGAATGCTGATAAGTATATAAGGAACATTCTTGAAGAGCATGTAGTGCCATTTGCCCCATACATTGGTGAAAATTTCATTTTTATGGACGATAATGCCAGACGCCCATCGTGCGCGCATCGTTCAGGAGTACCTTGAATTGAATGGCCAGCAAGAAGTCCAGATCTCAATCCGATTGAGCAGGTTTGGGACAACCTCAATAGAAGGCTGAGAAGTTCAGAAAATCATCCAGCTACTCTTAATGACTTAGGAATCCAACTCGGAGAAATCTGGGAAGGATTAGATCAGAACATTTTAAGATCACTCATTTTGAGTATGAACCGTCGTTGCCGAGCTGTGATTAACGCAAGGGGTGGAAATACCAAGTATTAAATCACTTATCAGCAATTCAGTATTTTGAAAATTGTTCATTTCTCTTCTTTCACATAAGATTCGGTGAAATCCTGAATTTTTCTTCCATTTAATGTGTCTTGTTTCGTTCAAAACCTTCCCGAGAAAACATAAAAAATAAGTTATAAAGTCAATGTAGAGTTAACTTTCATTAAAATTGAGATTTTCAGTATGTGCGTTAATTTTTTTTGCGCAGTGTATATTTTGAGGTTAGCGCTGGAGGTCAAACAATGGGAATTTAGCTTTGTTCGTGTGGATATTAAAAACGTTTATTTGCTTGGAAAACAGTTTTATATAGAGAATTTTTGGATATTTCTAGTCGATCTTACTCTCAAGAATATCAAACCATTGAAATTGAAATTCATCGTATTTTTTTTTAATCCGTCATTGAATTTCACATGATTTCGATCCTTTTTAAAAGCTTTTATTTGTTACAATTAATTCGAAGTACGCCACTGGCGGTTCGAGACCTTTCGGAAATTGAAAAACGTGCGAAGCGGATTGAGGACACCGGGGGATCGACCAATAAAACATAATTGAAGAAAGGGTGACCAGTGCCGTAGACATAAATTGTGAAATGACTGTGTGAATAAGTATTCTTGTACATTGGTTGTTGTAAATAAAGGGTTTTCCAAAAAGAGGTGTTATTTTGACATTCGAAGAAAAATGCCATTTTTTTGTATAGATGAAATAAGAGGAAGTTATGCCGTTAATACTGGAAAATAACATTTCCTTTTCATGTAATTTCCCATAATCAAATCGCAAAGTGGCTGCCCTATGTCCTCGCTAGCCTCACGAATTCCATCTTGAATCGACGCTGGGCTTTCGGCGTAGACCTTCTCTTTCCCATGGCCCCAAAGGAAGTAGTCACAAGGTGTTAAATCATAAGATCTCGATGGCTAATTGTGATCACCTCTTCGAGAGATAACACGGTCCGGAAGCTTCTCCCATAAGATCGATGGGTTCGTTGCTTGTGTGGCACATAGCGCCGTCTTGTTGAAAGTAAACGTTGTCCAGATCAATACCATCCAATTCCGGCCATAAAAAAAATCATAAATCATCTCTCGAAAGCGCAATCCATTCAAAGTAAATTTTGCTCCAGCCTCATTCTTTAAAAAGTAAGGTCCAATGACCCGCCGGATTTTATTTTTCAGTCCTTCACTTAAGATGAACCCTACAGGGTTCGAAACATGTCTGACCGTTTGAAAACTTTTTCATCGTATTTGTGGAGATGACTTGGAGGGCCTTTTCCTTTATTATCTACTACTCCACTTTGAGTATGGACTTCTTTCTTCAATTTTACTTTATAAGACTTAATACCCAATGTGTTTATGCAAAATACTGGGTAATGACTTTTGTGGAATGCCTAATTCTTAAGAACGACGAAGAATGGACATAACCTGAGTTTCTTTCGGCTGCAGCAGCAATATTCTCGGCAGTTCTTGAGCGACGTGCACGGGTTTTATTCTTCACATCATTAACTTGCCCCAACAGCTCAAATTTGTCCACCAATTTCTGTATTGCGGTTTGACAAGGTGCTTCAAGACGACACAAAAATGTTCTAGTTTTATGAACCGTCTCTGCCAAATTTTCCCCATTTTCATAGAGATTTTGATAATTTCAATGCGTTGTTGAAGCGTGCATCGTTTCATTTTTATTAATGGTGAAGTTTCTTTTCGCCAAATGTCAAAAATGACAGCTACAATAGCGACATCTACCGTAATAGCGTGCCAATCAAAATAATACCTCTTATTGGAAAACCCTTCATTGGAAATAAATCAGTTTGAGATCGTGATTTTGTGACAGGTGTCAACAGAAGGGGCCAGGTCCTCTCCGTGTCGGTGGACGAAGACAACATAATCCGTTACGTCAGTGGCGTACTTCACAATCACGATCTAGCTCTGCGCATAGCTTCGAGGAACGATCTCGCTGGTGCCGAAGATCTTTTCGTCAGCAAATTCCAGATGTTGTTCCAGAACGGACAGTACACGGATGCTGCGAAGATTGCTGCCAATGCACCTAAAGGTATGTCTAGACTAGGGTTTCTGAATTGACGATTCCATGTCGCTGTTCTGTTGTCATCATATATGGCAGAAAAACAGCGAACTGGACCATATTAACGTCGTCCAAGGCATTGCGGATCTTTCTTTAATTGTTTTTTTCCTATTTAGGAATTCTAAGGACTCCGGCAACCATTCAAATGTTCCAACAAGTGCCCACCACGGCTGGTCAGAACAGTCCATTATTGCAGTATTTCAGCATCTTATTGGACAAAGGACAGTTAAACAGGTGATTAATGTTAAGAATTATAGAAGCACTTTAGCGCGTTTGTCTAAATTCGCAGCCAGAGCTATCACTTCAGTGTATTAAATGAATTTATTCGATTGTCATGAGGATATGAAGAAATAGCTCTGAAAACATTGGGCAGATTTTGCCTAGTTACGAACTGAAGGTGTGCGTTCAATGTCGTGTGTTTTTATTTCAAGTTGCATTTGAAAATGATTTCACTTTGAGAATTGAAATTTTGTGGGTAGACTCAGAAAGGATTGGAGTTCTTAATGAAATAATTTAAATCAATTTCATTTCGAAAGTTAATTTTTTTTCTTTCAAAATTAGAAGAAAATAGGCCAACTCATGCTTCTGTTTTATTTCAAACGAAAGACCCATGCAAATAGTTCAATTTCGGATTAAAAATGAATCTATAGATAATTTCGTTCAGAAAAACAACTTGAAATACGGAATTGGCAGAGAATGGCCAAATTCAAATACACTGCGCAAAAAATTAACGCACATTCTGAAAATCTCAATTTTAATGAAAGTTAACTCTACATTGACTTTATAACTTATTTTTTATGTTCTCTCGGGAAGGTTTTGAACGAAACAAGACACATTGAATGGAAGAAAAATTCAGGATTTCACCGAATCTTATGTGAAAGAAGAGAAAAGAACAATTTTCAAAATACTGAAATGCTGATAAGTGATTTAATACTTGGTATTTCCACCCCTTGCGTTAATTACAGCTCGGCAACGACGGTTCATACTCAAAATGAGTGATCTTAAAATGTTTTGATCTAATCCTTCCCAGATTTCTCCGAGTTGGATTCCTAACTCATTAAGAGTAGCTGGATGATTTTCAGAACTTTTCAGCCTTCTATTGAGGTTGTCCCAAACCTGCTCAATCGGATTGAGATCTGGACTTCTTGCTGGCCATTCCATCCGAGAGACTTCAACCTCTTCAAGGTACTCCTGAACGATGCGCGCACGATGGGGTCTGGCATTATCGTCCATAAAAATGAAATTTTCACCAATGTATGAGGCAAATGTCACTACATGCTCTTCAAGAATGTTCCTTATATACTTATCAGCATTCATAGCTCCATTATCAACGACCACTAGGTCTGTGCGAGCAGTCAAAGATATTCCACCCCATACCATAATCGATCCTCCCCCGAAACCAGTAGTATTCAGGAAATTGCACTGAGCATATCTTTCATGTGGACGTCTGTATACAAGGGAACGTCGATCACAATGGTAGAAGCAGAATCTAGACTCATCTGTGAAGAGAACTCTTTCCCAATCGGCTTCTTCCCAATGGATATGCTCTCTCGCAAAATCCAAAGGCGCCCTTCGATGGGCTGGGGTAAGAGCTGGGCCTCTTGCCGCGATTTCTTATTGTCTGAGTGCTAATTTGCACCTCATGAGTTTGCTCAAGCTGATTTTGAAGAAAGCGAGCGGTTGCAAACCGTTGTCTCAACGAAGAAACTCTCATGTAACGTTCTTGAATGGCAGTTGTTACCCGTGGTCTACCCTGTCCTGGTCTTCGGACATTCATACCTGTTTCCCTGAATCGCTGCAACATTCTGGACACACTTGTATGGGAAACTCCAAACCTTTCTGCAATTCTTGTGTATGTCCACCCTTCTTCTCGCAAAACCACCGCTTGGGCACATTCCTCTTGGGTCAAATTGACCATATTCACCGTCGCCATATTGTTGTGCGACAATACCAACTACCCAGTGTTCCCAACGGAGTAATATTGAGTTTATCAGAAGTACTATCAGATTGTTAGTATCATAGATTAAAGAATTATTATGATTAGTATGGTATGTGGTATGAGAGGTTATATAAAATTGGTGGTAAACTTTGGTTAAGTATTTTGTGATAAAATCCGGGAAATATGGGTAGATATCAGTATAGTGTAGGCCATGGTTGTTGTGACAGTAATGGTTCGGCAAAAAATAGATATAAAAATAAAAAAACTGACACCAAAATATGTCCATTTAAACTTTCGCGGTCCTAAGAAATTAGTGACTTTCGTTATTCGATGTTGAGGACCCTGGGTAGTTGGTATTGTCGCACAACAATATGGCGACGGTGAATATGGTCAATTGCGTGTTTCGCGTTGCATAGCGATCGAGTGTAGAAATCAAACGAAAGAAAAACTATTGATCACTACAATTGATCGAGAACAACTGATTTTAGAATGGAGCCAATACATACAAAATCTGATAATATCGTCTTTTTTTATTCCTGCTGGTAGAAAACATCTGTATTGAAGAAAAACGTTGAAAGTGGATAACATATGCATGCATAATTCTGATAAAAATTGTTATCATTGAGAAAACCTTCAGTTGTAGAATAAATTTGAGATTTCCATAATGTGCGTTAATTTTTTTGCGCAGTGTATATGGCGGGAAAAAGTTCCTGCTTTACCCACATATTCACTAATTTCATAGTTCAGAGATTTTCGTATAGACAGCGCCATTGTACATTTCATTCATAAGGCTAGAGATATTCATAGAACTTAAAGTGATAATGTATCTATGGAGATATTGCACGGTGGCGCCTCTATCGGATTAGTTTTCCTACTCGCTCTGAACGGCGACCTTAACCTCCATTTTTACTGTTCGCAGATACGAATCCTTGGAACTGTGCAAACCGGTCCTCTTGCAGAACCGCAAGCAGCTCCTCGAAAAATGGCTGAAGGAGGAAAAACTGGAATGCTCCGAAGAGCTCGGCGACCTGGTCAAACAGGTCGACCCCACCCTCGCCCTCTCCGTCTACCTCCGAGCCAACGTGCCCGAGAAGGTCATCCAGAGCTTCGCCGAGACCGGCCAGTTCCAGAAGATCGTCATCTACGCCAAAAAGGTGTCCTACACGCCCGACTACGTCTATCTGCTGCGCTACGTGATGCGCACCAATCCGGAGCAGGGGGCCAAGTTCGCGGGCATGCTGGTGGGCGACCAGGAGCCGCTGGCCGACATCAACCAGATCGTCGACATCTTCATGGAGCAGAACATGGTGCCGCAGTGCACGGCGTTCCTGCTGGAGGCGCTGAAGAACAACAGGCCGACCGAGGGTCACCTGCAGACCAGGCTGTTGGAGATCAATCTCATCTCCGCGCCCCAGGTGGCCGACGCCATTTTGGGTGAGTTTGTTACGTTTTGGCGACGATGGTGGGATGAACTTCAATACAGAAATGTCGGGTGTTGTTTTAGAGTGAGAATTTTCGATAGGGATAACTGTGATTTGACGGAAGGTAGAAGTCGTGTTGTTTTGACATTTCTGTCCAGTGAGCATTGACAAATTATCATAGAAAGACTCACGTCGCAACAAGGTTTACACATTGTTGAAATTCATTTTCAAAATCAGTGTCCTATTCGTCAAACTTATAGAGCACTTCGTGAAATTAATGGTTTACATAATTGTCCACCAGAGCAGCTTATTATTCGTCGAACTATCGATAGATTTCGGAGAACATTTTCTCTACTCGATGCAGCAACAACAAGACAAAGAATTGTACGTAAAGAAGAAAATATCGCTGCTGAAAGTGATCGTGTTAAGAGGAAGATCCAGTTTTGTCTATTCGTCGACGTTCACAACAAGTTGGACTCTGTGCTTCCACCACATGGAAAATTTTGCGTAAAGATCTTGGTCTACACCCATACAAGATCCAACTGGTTCAAGGACTAAATCCACTTGACCATAATAAACGTCGTCCGTTTGTCAATTGGGCCCTTGAACAGCTTGAAGTTGATCCGCTTTCTTATCGAAAAAATGTGTTTAGTGGCTCATTTCTGGTTAAACGGCTACATAAACTAGCAAAATTGTCGTAAATGAAGTGAAAACAATTCACAAGAAATTCTGCAGGTTCAATAGCATCCTGAACATTTGTTTATAATATACTAGCTGGCCCGGCGAACTTTGTACCGCCTGAATTATACTTAAAAGTTGAATAAACTTACCATTGCTTTTTTTCAAGCAGGAAAAAAATTAGGCAAAAGTTCAAAATATACAATATTTCAATAATTTTGTAATTTACATGGAAAGAATTCTCTTTATTTAAGCGGTAACTAATTGTTGAACTTGAACATATAACTTTTTGTTTTTAATTGTTGTACAGTTCTCTTTTTGCAGTACCCCATGTGACTGTGAATAGCAGGAGTATAATCCATATTATACCTTTTCTCTTATATGAATCAAAATGTCAAGAATATGAACAAAAATTATTCCTTCAATGAACTATCGACTATTAACACAGCCCGTCGACCAGAATGAAAAAATCAGTCATTTGTTAATGGCCCAACCTGAAGTGGCAAAAACAAAACTTTTCTTATATTCTCAAAATCTAATCAGTGGTCACACCATTATTTTAGACATCTTAGCTATGCTGCTAAGCTCAAAATAATGGGTAAACATCTCAGTTGGTGGAGCAGCGCGATTCTCATTATTCCATGGATATGAGCTGTCAATCTCTCTTCAATTTGTTCAATTTAGTTGACGATATCAAGCTCGTTAGAAGACAAATCGAGATGTTAAAATGTCGATAGTACGATCGACACGGCAAAATTATCAACACTGTGAATTATGTTGAACTCATATTCAAATTTATTGAGGGTCATTCGACCAGATCAGATTAGGCAACCCATGAAACATTATTGTATATCATAAGTGAAAGCCCGATGAGCAAACGTTTCAAAATTATTGACGCTTACAATACTGTCTCTGTGCGAACAGAAACACGGATATAATATGTCAATTACTAATTATGGGCAATTTTGGATTCAGTTATTTCCGCTAATATATCTATTACCAAAACAGAAATTCGAAAGCATTTCAAAAATAAAGAAAAAAGATGAAGATGGCCAACTCACGTTTTAAACTGATCGTCAAAATCAGATACTTGATCTTTCGGTAAAAATTCACTGTTCCACCAACTTGAGATAAGTTTACCCGCTTTTTGATCTGGCAATAGACTTCCATGTTACCATGAGTTCTATGCGAATCACATATCGCCATCTAACAGCGGTAATATCAACCTACGACTACGCATCAACGGTAGCGATACCCAGTGGCCTTATTCAAAAGAAGAAAAAGCATTTCCTGCATAAGTAAAACTCTCATCAATTTTTTCGAAGTTTTATTGTATTTTATAATAACCAGACCGAAGACGATTCCATAAATGAAGTTTCATAACAAACAGTCCATCCGATCTCTAGTTATAAATGGTGTAACCAACATCTTTCTTTTATATATATAGATTTAAGCCGTTTCGAAGTGGCTTACTTTGGCGGCGATACACAACTTCAGACGCTTCTTGAAATTTTCGGCAATGGGCCGCCGCTCCTCGGGCGTTAATCGGTTCTATTCCCGGCGCAGAGATTGCTTCAGCGACTTCAAATTTTTGTGTTTTTTAGCACAAGCCCTGTGCTCCAAAATCGACCACACGCGTAGTCCATTTGTTTGAGATCCCGTGAGTAGGGCAGCCTGCATCTGCAGATGAGATGAAACAAGGAAAATGGGTCTTACACCATTCTTGCGTCATTTTCGCTCTGTGAGCCGGAGCGGAGTCCTGTTGAAAAGTCCATTGCGTATCGCCGTAGTGCTGCGTGGCCCACGGAAGTACTAAGGCCTCGAGGATGTCGCAGCGGTGGACTTCTTGATTGATTTTGACTCCTTGTTCCACGAAAACTAAGGGAGTTTTACCACTGCCGCTAATTCCGCCCCAGACCATGACGGATTGCGGATTTTGACGGTGTTCGACAATGGCCGATGTACCGGGAGCCTCTAGGGACCAGACTCTGTCGTTTTGGTGGTTGTGGGATTGTTCTACGGTGAAAAGCTTCTCGTCTGTGAAGAGAATTCGCTCCCATTGCTGACCGGCGGCGAGACGAAGGAGTTGGCGGCACCATTGGGGTCGTACGCGCTTGTTTTCCTCCGTGAGGAGTTGAACTTTTTGGAGCTTGTATGGCTTGATGTTGAGCTCCTTTTTGGCAATTTGACGGACTGATTCGCGGTTGATACCGGTCTCACAGGCTATTTCCCTCATGGAAACCCTCGGATTTCAATTGACTCGCTTCTCGACGATGTTGCGATTGCTAGGTGTATTGACAGTGCGTTTTCTACGACCATCATGGCCAAGCTCCTTGAAACGACGAATTGCATCGGACACGGTTTGTCGAGGCACATTGAGCAAACGAACAATTTCGCATTGACGCCTACCTTGACGAAACAGCTCCAAAATCGCACAACGTTTGTTTGTCATTCTAAAATTCTGTGAAATGAAATTATATCAAACTGAAAATTTACATATAAGTACAGGAAAGTGTAGAGAAAGCAAGAGATTAAAAATTATTCGACTGCGCTGAAATACTTTTGTTCCAGACCACAGCAAAATTTGTCCGAAGTTTTTCTTGTCACCTTGTATATGTCAATTTTGTCATACTACAACTTTGCTAATTTGAACTATACAGGGTGATCAAAAATAAGGGAGATAGCCATCTAGTAATTTATAATGAGGCACCCTGTACCCTAGGTAATGAAAGAAGATATTCTTTCTCACACTAGATGAAATGAACCCAAACGGGTGAAATATCAGAGTTTCAGAGTTAAAATCCACGCCATTTATGATAAACGGAGTCGCGTAAAAGGGAAATTATGGAAATCGGTAGAAGTACCTGTGTCAATTGGCATTAGAGTTCGGTCGGATCTCGTAAATCTTATTCATATATTATATCTTAATTTAAATGTGTTTTAATGCAAATTAAAGTTCTATCACTCTAAAAAAACACCCGATATTAAGAAGGTTTTATCGTACACGGCAAGAAAAAAAATCTTCATTACCGAGGTGAGATTATAAATTTCTGCTTTCATTCTATGCAGGCAGCAACATGTTCTCCCATTACGACCGACCTCACATAGCCCAGCTGTGCGAGAAAGCTGGACTCCTCCAGAGAGCCCTGGAGCATTACACAGACCTCTACGACATCAAGAGGGCCGTGGTGCACACTCAACTTCTACCGGTCGACTGGCTGGTCAGTTTCTTCGGCACGCTCAGCGTGGAAGACAGTTTAGAATGCCTGAAGGCCATGCTGACCGCCAACATCAGACAGAACCTTCAGATCTGCGTGCAGATCGCCACCAAATACCACGAACAATTGACCACCAAGGCTCTGATCGATCTATTCGAGAGTTTCAAGAGTTACGAAGGTGAGTAACGTTTTTCTACGAGGAAAAATGGCGTTTTAATCGTGGATTCTTCGTAGGTCTCTTCTATTTCCTTGGATCGATCGTGAATTTCTCCCAGGACGAAGAGGTCCACTTCAAGTACATCCAAGCCGCTTGCAAGACCGGTCAGATCAAAGAAGTCGAACGGATTTGTCGCGAGTCCAACTGTTACAATCCTGAGCGCGTGAAGAACTTCCTGAAGGAAGCCAAGCTCACAGACCAGCTCCCGCTGATTATAGTGTGCGATCGCTTCGATTTCGTCCACGATCTGGTTCTGTACCTTTACAGAAACTCGCTGCAGAAGTACATAGAGATCTACGTGCAAAAGGTCAACCCGAGCAGGTTGCCCGTCGTCATCGGCGGTCTCTTAGACGTCGACTGTTCCGAAGACATCATCAAGAATCTTATTTTGGTCGTTAGGGGTCAGTTCTCGACCGACGAGCTCGTCGAAGAAGTTGAGAAGAGGAACAGGCTGAAGCTTCTTCTCCCTTGGTTGGAATCGAGAGTGCACGAAGGTTGCGTGGAACCCGCCACTCACAACGCTCTTGCCAAGATCTACATCGACTCCAACAATAACGCGGAGCGCTTCTTGAAGGAGAACCAATGGTACGATTCGAGAGTGGTGGGTCGGTACTGCGAGAAGCGCGACCCCCATCTCGCATGCGTGGCCTACGAGAGGGGCGCGTGCGACCGCGAGCTGATCGCCGTGTGCAACGAGAATTCGCTGTTCAAGTCGGAGGCGAGGTACCTGGTGAAGAGGCGGGATCCGGAGCTGTGGGCCGAGGTGTTGCAGGAGAGCAACCCCTATAGGCGACAGCTGATCGACCAGGTGGTCCAGACTGCCCTGAACGAGACCCAGGACCCCGAGGATATCTCCGTGACCGTCAAGGCGTTCATGACCGCCGATCTGCCCAACGAGCTGATCGAGCTGCTGGAGAAGATCGTGCTCGACAATTCGGTGTTTTCGGACCACAGGAACCTGCAGAATCTGCTGATCTTGACCGGTAAGTAGTCTTTTAGTCTTAGAGCGATTGTCTTTGACTTGTACATATATTTTAACTGTAGAAACTTTTTTTCCATTTTTCCGAATTCGGCTCTGTTAAAAAGATTTAGCCATTTGAAAAATTTTGGGTCAAATACGTGCCTGATACGATTCCCTCTGCAAAACCTCGAAGTTCATATTTTTCGATTGAAATTGAGTTGATACATTTAGGGAATACTCAAGTACTACCCTTATTCGAATAAGAATGTTTAAAACACGATAAACACTTAGTTTATTTCTCCCACCAAAATGAGTTCCTTCTTCGATTTTCTTGAAGATTAGTTTGTAAACACTAATAACTGGTTCATATCCACCTCGATATCCCAAAAATATTTCGTAGAGAAAGATTTTTCATTCGATTTATGATTAAACAACCCAACTTAACCCATTCTGCGTACAAAACGAAAATCTTTTATGGCAGAGCTATCACAGAGCTTTTGAGAAGACGATGCCAGATTGTTGATTTTCTCTTCAAACAATGGTATAGGCACTATAGGCGAAACCAAGGAAGCAGTGCGTCCCCTATCGTTAACGGATGGACTAACGGAAGGGCACTAGTTTTGTTTACTTTTCGCTAATGGCGTCTAGGCATTCCTCTTTGGGAATGGCCAACGAGTAGTTCTGATTCTCGCCGATATAGCGCTACGATCTTAATTTCAGTGGCCTATAACGGTGTGTCTTGCGAGGTAGAGAATCAACCCATCTCAAACCTTATATTGTTGTTCTGTGAACGACGCATGCGTATAGCGACAACCGGCGCGATCTGTAAGTGTTAACAATTATGGAGGAAATCATTTCTAGAGCTATGTTGTTATAAAACAGGAAATTGATTATTTTTGGTGTTTTTTTTCGATCTCGTGATGAATATGAGGAAGGCTTTCAGTGAATTAATGTAATATTAACTGTGTAGTGTCGAGTTTATAAGATTCCAAGAGAAAAATTGCCACAGATTATTTAGTGCTGAGTATCATTTTATTTTTCATTGATTTCAATTTAATACGTCAATTTCATCATTCATATCGGAATTTTGTATTTCATTGACATTTATCTCTAATATGGACCGGTAGCAATAAATTTTTAATAGAAACTGGACAACTTTATATCCCACATCTGTGAGATTTTACAGTGTGACAAGAAAAACCTCGGACAAACTCTTTTTCATTTAACTTTATTAAACAGAAGAAATTGAACAAAGCAACGACAAATAATAATAGCTTGAACATTTGTTAATAATATATTAAAGCCGTTTCGAAGTGGCTTCCTTTGGCGGCGATACACAGCTTCAGACGCTTCTTGAAATTTTCGGCAATGGGTCGCAGCTCCTCGGGCGTTAATCGGTTCCATTCCCGGCGCAGAGATTGCTTCGGCGACTCCAAATTTTTGTGTTTTTTAGCACAAGCCCTGTGCTCCAAAATCGACCACACACTGTAGTCCATTGGGTTGAGATCCGGTGAGTAGGGCGGCCATTCTGCAAATGAGATGAAACAAGGAAAATGGGTCTTACACCATTCTTGCGTCATTTTTACTCTGTGAGCCGGAGCGGAGTCCTGTTGAAAGGTCCAGTGCGTATCGCCGAAGTGCTGCTTGGCCCACGGAAGTACTACGGCCTCGAGGATGTCGCAGCGGTAGACTTCTTGATTGATTTTAACCCCTTGATCCACGAAAACTAAGGGAGTTTTACCACTGCCGCAAATTCTGCCCCTGACCATGACGGATTGCTGATTTTGACGGTGTTGGACGATGGCTGATGTACCGGGAGCCTCTACGGACCAGACTCTGTCGTTTTGGTGGTTGTGGGATTGTTCTACGGTGAAAAGCTTATCGTCTGTGAAGAGAATTCGCTCCCATTGCTGACCGGCGGCGAGACGAAGGAGTTGGCGGCACCTTTGGAGTCGTACGCGCTTGTTTTCCTCCGTGAGGAGTTGAACTTTTTGGAGCTTATATGGCTTGAGGTTGAGCTCCTTTTTGGCAATTTGACGGACTGATTCGCGGTTGATACCGGTCTCACAGGCTATTTTCCTCATGGAAACCCTTGGATTTCGATTGACTTGCTTCTTGACGATGTTGCGATTGCTAGGTGTATTGACAGTGCGTTTTCTACCACTTCCTGGACGACGACCATCATGGCCAAGCTCCTTGAAATGACGAATTGCATCGGACACGGTATGTCGAGGCACATTGAGCAAACGAACAATTTCGCATTGACGCCTACCTTGACGAAACAGCTCCAAAATCCACACTACGTTTGTTTGACATTCTAAAACTGTGAGAGATGAAATTATATCAAACTGAAAATTCACATATTAGTACAGGGCAGTGTAGAGAACCCAAGAGAATAAAAATTATTTGGCTGCGCTGAAATACTTTTGTTCCAGACCACAGCAAAATTTGTCCGAAGTTTTTCTCGTCACCTTGTATTATTACATATCTCTTCATCAAATGTTGTTCCCTCATTCCAGTTGATAAACATTCTGCATAAGGTTAACATTAATTTTTCTGCATTTCGATGGCACTTAAAATCCAGGGAAGCATCCAGATTATTCTTGAAATCCATGATTTTTTTCCTCAAAATTCATCGCGTACAATTAGGCATAACTCGGAAACGACGCGTTTTATTGAAAAAACATAAGAATACTTGTATTTTCTAAAATGATTGATTCTTTCGAAAATATGAACCGTTTATTTTTTCAAGTGATTTTATAGTGTTTTGCGTGGATTTATGAGTCACACACGCTGTAACTTTTATACCAGGAAAAATATTGAATAAGTTTTGATTGGGGAATATGCACCATAAATAGAGTAAACGATCAACCAAAATTCAGTTCATTCGAAATATCGATTCCAAATATATGGAAAGAATAGCGTTAATTTCATAGATTTTCGACACCCTGTATCTTTCGAACGAAACCGAATTTCGAAAAATGGTATAGGATCAAAGTGTTTCGTTTGATGAGAGGAATCTACAGTTGAAATATATGTACAAGCCAAAGACGCAGCTGTATACAGGGTGAGTCTTTGACTTGTACATATATTTTAACTGTAGATTCCTCTCATCAAACGAAACACTTTTTTCCTATACCATTTTTCAAAATTCGGTTTCGTTTGAAAGATACAGGGTGTCAAAAATCCATGAAATTAACACTATTCTTTCCATATATTCGAAACCGATAATCCGAATGAACTGAATTTTGGTTGATTGTTTACTCTATTCATGTTGCATATTCCTCAATTGAAACTTATTCCATATTCCTTCTAGTATAAGAGTTACAGCCTACTCGTCTCATGAATTCATGCAAAAATACTATAAAAACACTCGAAAAAGATAAACGGTTCATATTTTCGAAAGAATCAACCATTTTAGAAAATAAAAGTATTCTTATATTTTTTCAATAAAACGCGTCGTTTTCGAGTTATTCCTAATTGTATACGAACAAATTCGAGGAAAAAATCATGAATTTCATAAAAAAAACTGAATGCAACCCTGAATTAAATATCATCGAATATTATGTATTCTCTGATCTTAACAAATTAACAACGTTGTCAATGTTTATCAACTTCGTCAAGACTAAAATCTACATGATGCAAAAACGTTCGATGTAATAATTGAATTCTGAGAAGCATGAAATGAAATTACACAGTCTATAAGCACAGTTTCTATTGAAAATTTATTGTTACCGGTCTTTCAGGAAAATATCTATCTCAACAATATTATCCTCTTGGAGATTTCAATCGACACTACAATGTCTGCACATCACAATCATCACCTTTTTGCTTTATTATCTGCAAGTAAATTTAGATAGATAATTAAGGTTATCCCGTTTAAGCGTCTTTCATTATCATAGACTGGCCTGCGGTTCGAGACACAGAAACAGAACAACCACAACACAACGGCCTGTCCCGCCTGTCTGCCTTGCGTGCCGGCTATATCGTAGCGCTATATCGGCAAGAATCAGAACTCGTTTGGCACGCCTAGACGCCTTTAGCCGTTAGCGATTGTGATAGTTCATCCGCTAACGATAGGGGACGTACTGCTTTCTTGTGTTCGCATTGTTTGAAGAGAAAATCGGCAATCTGGCATCGTCTTCTCTAGAGTTCTGTGCTTAGACAGGTTCTGTGCACGGCCTTCTAAAGACTTTAGTCTTTAGATGGCCGTGTTCTGTGGAATATCATATCACAGAAGATGAGTTAGGTTAGGTCATTGACCTCGAATCATCTGACTTAGGTTGATGGAGTTAGAATAGGTTGGTGAGAAACCAATTCTCATGAGATCGTTCCAAAATATCGAGGAAAATATTAACCAATTATTAGTGTTTATAAACTAATCTTCAGGAAAATCGAAGAAGGAACTTATTTTGCTGGAAGGAATATGGCTTTTCAATTGCAGAAATAATCGGACAGTGTTTTTGTTAGGAAATATCGTTTTTGTTACATTCTTTTTCGAATAAGGTTAGTGCTTGAGTATTTTCTAATTGTATCACCCAGAACATCTAATCACCTCAATTTCAATCGAAAAATATGAACTTTGAAGTGTTTCCCGAGAATGTATCCAGGCACGGACTCAGCACTATTTTTTTTCAAATGGCTATATCTTTTCAACAGAGCCGAATTCGGAAAAATGGAAAATGAAAAAAAGGTTTCCTTTGGCCTCAAGAATCTATAGTTAAAATATATGTACAAGTCAAAGACTCACCCTGTATAGGGCTCCCTCAAGGCTCCGTTCGCTGATCTGAAATCTTCCCCATCCCCTTTCAGCCATCAAGGCCGACACCAGCCGCGTGATGGACTACATCAACCGCCTGGACAACTACGACGCGCCCGACATCGCTAACATCGCCATCAACAACAGCCTGTACGAGGAGGCGTTCGCCATCTTCAAGAAGTTCGACGTCAACACGTCCGCCATCCAGGTCCTCATCGAGCAGGTGAAGAACTTGGATCGCGCCTACGAGTTCGCCGAACGTTGCAACGAGCCGGCCGTCTGGAGTCAACTGGCAAAGGCGCAGCTCAAGCAGGGTCTGGTCAAGGAGGCCATCGATTCCTACATCAAGGCGGACGATCCTTCGGAGTACATGGCGGTGGTGGAGACGGCCAGTCAGAACGACTCGTGGGAGGATCTCGTCAGGTAAGGGGCCCAGTAGTTCGACCGGAAAGGCAACTCGCGGAAGTTTTGTTCGGTGGCTTCAGCCGGGAAATACTAACTGACAAAGAAACTGCCACATAACCCTTATAGTCCAAGATCCCATAGCAATCAGACATAACTTATTTTCACACGGATGGAACTTGAAGTTTTCAGTAGCGTCTCGTGTGCCTTGGATACCTACGCGCTTTGTGGAACTTGCCGAGTAACACCTGGGCAGGTACCAGGTGAGAAAGGTAACTAAAAATAAGAATTATTTAACTTAAATTCACATGGCTGATTTTTATATATGTCATGTAGAATATTATTTTAAAGTGATATCATAAGTGTCAGACACTTTTGATGAACCAGAGCTTTTGTCAGACGCTTTTAAGCTACCCAAAAAATAAATGAACTTATTTTTACATGTCTGATTTTTTAACATGTTATTGAAGTATTTATTCAAAAGTTATATTCAATCAGTCAGACAAATCAGAGTGACCAAACATCCCCTAAGACAAAAATTATTCGGCCAGAAGTATGAGGGCGAGAGCACTATGCATGCGCTTCAGAGTGAGTGAGACGTCCATAATAACTCGGTTCCCCTTCTTAAACTCACCATCTGTTTCAATCTACTGTGTATACTGTATATGCTGTTTGCGTGTAATATTATACAACTTATAATATAAATATACAGTATGGTGCAAATGAAAGGAATAAATTCGTTATTTCGTAAACCGCCGAATTTAAGGAAAAATCCCGAAACACGTCGATTTTTATTTTAGAACGGGCTACTCGTAAGCATACCTTTTTATTTTTGACGTCATCTATATGAGCGTGATGACGTCATCGCTGAAATTTTTAAATGGAAATGTAGGTGTTGTGATACATTATTTGAAAGGTCTCTTAAATACCTATTCAGCCATACCAATATGTACAGTAATTGATTTGCTTATTGTCACAAATATTATTGATGAAATTTCAACAGGTTTCTTAATAAAATGTATTAAGTATGGGTATGATGTATTTATTGACACACAAAAATAAATTTTGTAAAGGCCGTCATTGTATTTTAGCTGAAGGTAAACAATTTAAGCACTCCATTTAGGTTTCGTTGTATTTAATGAGAAATACATCTTAAATATTCATTGTAATAATAGACTTTTATTAATTTCTTAAACAAATACAAAAATCAATTACTGCAAATTATTGATATGACTGGATAGGTATTTAAAATACCTTTCAAATAATGTATCGCAACACCCACATTTCCATTTAAAAATTTGAGCGATGACGTCATCACGCTCACATAGATGACGTCAAAAATAAAAAGGTATCCTTACGAATAGCCTGTTTTAAAATAAAAATCGACGTGTTTCGGATTTTTCCTTAAATTCGGCGGTTTACAAAATAACGAATTTATTCCTTTCATGTGCACCATACTGTATATTTATATTATAAGTTATATAATATTACACGCAAACAGCACATACACAGTAGATTGAAACAGATGGTGAGTTCAATAAGGTGAACCGAGTTATTATGGACGTCTCACTCACTCTGAAGCGCATGCATAGTGTTCTCGCCCTCATACTTCTGGCCGAATAATTTTTGTCTTAGGGGATGTTTGGTCACTCTAATTTGTCTGACTGGTTGAATATAACTTTTAAATAAATACTTCAATAACATGTTAAAAAAATCAGACATGTAAAAATAAGTAATAGTATATTGTTCAATGAGCGGTAATGTAAGTCATAACACACGAAGATGAATTTTGCAGCCCGAGCCGTCAGGCGAGGGGTGTAATTCATCAAGTGTGTTATGACCATTACCGCGAATTGAACACTATGCTTTATCTTCGACTTCATCAGTAAAATTCGAATTAATCTGAATTTTCAAAATTGACAACAGTTGTCATAAGCGATTTCTGTGGTCGAAAATAGAATCGATATCGAATTTAGGATATTCAGACCTAAGAAAATGTAGAAATGGATGGCGAGAACGTTACCTTGATGTCTGAAATAGAGTTCCCCATTGACCCGACTTTTTTATTCATTTCGTAAGCTACACTTTTTCCTATTTCTATTAGAGTGAGTTATAGGCGTGAGTTATTATTACCTCACACTATTGGTTTATAGAGACTATTACAGATCAAAATCAGTTGAATAATGCATATATTATTCTATGGGAGTAGATAAAGTTCATTTATTTTTTGGGTAGCTTGAAAGCGTCTGACAAAAGCTCTGGTCCATCATTATGATATTACTCTATAATAATATTCTTCATGACATATATAAAAATTAGCCATGTGAATTTGAGTAAAATAATTCTTATTTTTAGTTACCTTTCTCACCTGGTAGTTGCCCAGGTGTCACTCGGCAAGTTCCACAAAGCGCGTAGGTATTCAAGGCATACGAGACGCTACTGAAAACTTCATCAGGTTTCATCCGTGTGAAAATAAGTTATGTCTGATTGCTCTGGGATCTTACTCTATTACTGCGGTAGCAACCAACTGAAATGGCAGAACTTTGTTATTGCTTCAAGTCATAAATAGAAAAAAATCAGTTTTACAACCTTGGTTTTTGCGCAATCGTCATGAACCGAAGATTTTCCAACGACTCCCTCTTCCGCAGATACCTCCAGATGGCGCGCAAGAAGGCGCGCGAGAGCTACATCGAGTCGGAGCTGATCTACTCGTACGCGAAGACCGGTCGGCTGGCCGACCTCGAAGAGTTCATCTCCGGTCCCAATCACGCCGACATCCTCAAGATCGGCGAGCGTTGCTTCGAGGACAAGATGTACGACGCGGCCAAGCTGCTTTTCAACAACGTGTCGAACTTTGCGCGACTCGCCATCACGCTGGTCCATCTCAAGGAGTTCCAGGGCGCGGTGGACAGCGCGAGGAAGGCGAACAGCACCAGAACCTGGAAGGAGGTCTGTTTCGCGTGCGTGGATCACGAGGAGTTTAGGTTGTCGCAGATGTGCGGCATGCACATCGTTGTGCACGCGGACGAGCTTCAGGTGAGGATCTTCTTTGTATTGTTACCATTGAGTTTAAATATGCATAGAGGTACATCGCTTTTGATCGATTTGAAGCCGATTTTAGTGTAGTTCCTTCACCGGTTAATAGTGTGTTTCAGAGAATCAAAAATTTTAAACCTCGCATGCGGTGAGTGGCTGAACTACACTGCGCAAAAAAATTAACGCACATTCTGAAAATCTCAATTTTAATGAAAGTTAACTCTACATTGACTTTATAACTTATTTTTTATGTTCTCTCGGGAAGGTTTAGAACGAAACAAGACACATTAAATGGAAGAAAAACTCAGGATTTCACCGAATCTTATGTGAAAGAAGGGAAATGAACAATTTTCAAAATACTGAAATGCTGATAAGTGATTTAATACTTGGTATTTCGACCCCTTGCGTTAATTACAGCTCGGCAACGACAGTTCATACTCAAAATGAGTGATCTTAAAATGTTCTGATCTAATCCTTCCCAGATTTCTCAGAGTTGGATTCCTAAGTCATTAAGAGTAGCTGGATGATTTTCTGAACTTCTCAGACTTTTATTGAGGTTGTCCCAAACCTGCTCAACCGGATTGAGATCTGGACTTCTTGCTGGCCATTCCATTCGAGAGACTTCAACCTCGTCAAGGTACTCCTGAACGATGCTCGCACGATGGGGTCTGGCATTATAGTCCATAAAAATGAAATTTTCACCAATGTATGGGGCAAATGGCACTACATGCTCTTCAAGAATGTTCCTAATATACTTATCAGCATTCATAGCTCCATTATCAACGACCACTAGGACTGTGCGAGCAGTCAAAGATATTCCACCCCATACCATAATCGATCCTCCCCCGAAACCAGTAGTATTCAGGAAATTGCACTGGGCATATATTTCATGTGGACGTCTGTATACAAGGGAACGTCGATCACAATGGTAGAGACAGAATCTAGACTCATCTGTGAAGAGAACTCTTTCCCAATCGGCCTCTTCCCAATGGATATGCTCTCTCGCAAAATCCAAACGCGCCCTTCGATGGGCTGGGGTAAGAGCTGGGCCTTTTGCCGCAACACGAGGCCTTGAATCATATTCTCTGAGGCGATTTCTTATTGTCTGAGTACTAATTTGCACCTCATGAGTTTGCTTAGGCTGATTTTGAAGGAGACAAGCCGTTGCAAACCGTTGTCTCAACGAAGAAACTCTCAAGTAACGTTCTTGAATGGCAGTTGTTACCCGTGGTCTACCCTGTCCTGGTCTTCGGACATTCATATGTCTCCCTGAATCGCTGCAACCTTCTGGACACACTTGTATGGGAAACTCCAAACCTTTCTGCAATTCTTGTGTATGTCCACCCTTCTTCTCGCAAAACTACCGCTTGGGCACATTCCTCTTGGGTCAAATTGCGTGTTTCGCGTTGCATAGCGATCGAGTGTAGAAAATCAAACGAAAGAAAAACTATTGATCACTAGAATTGATCGAGAACAACTGATTTTAGAATGGTGCCAATACATTCAAAATCTGATATCATCTTTTTTTTATTCCTCCTGGGAGAAAACATCTGTATTGAAGAAAAACGTTGAAAGTGGATAACATATGCATGCATAATTCTGATAAAAATAATTATCATTGAGAACATCTTCAGTTTTAGAATAAATTTGAGATTTCCATAATGTGCGTTAATTTTTTTGCGCAGTGTATTTCCTTAGCAGCTCTATCTACCGAAATAGCGGTCTATTCAAAATAACACCTCTTATTGATGAAAATCGATCGTTTTAGGATTTGATCAACTACTACCAAGACCGCGGCTACTTTGAGGAACTAATTGGTCTACTAGAAGCTGCCTTAGGTTTAGAAAGGGCCCATATGGGAATGTTCACGGAGTTGGCAATTCTTTACTCGAAATACAAGCCAGCCAAAATGCGGGAGCATCTAGAGTTGTTCTGGTCCAGAGTCAACATACCAAAAGTAAGTAACCCCACTTTGTGCAGAACAAAAATAGGGAATTTTCCGAATTATCCTGCGTAGGTCCTGAGAGCTGCGGAGCAGGCTCATCTCTGGGCAGAACTGGTATTCCTGTACGACAAATACGAAGAGTACGACAACGCAGTCCTTGCCATGATGGCCCATCCTACGGAAGCGTGGAGAGAGGGACATTTCAAGGACATCATCACCAAAGTGGCCAACATCGAACTCTACTATAAGGCCATCCAGTTCTACCTGGACTACAAACCTCTCCTTCTGAACGACCTCCTGCTCGTTCTTGCCCCGAGGATGGATCACACCAGGTCAGTGAACCCGAATTACATAACCTCAACTGTCAACGTCATTCGTTCGAATTGACACAGAAAATTCATGTTGGGAGTTGGATTGTCATTGGGGATTTTTTCAGGGCTGTCCAGTTCTTCTCGAAAACCGGTCATCTTCAACTGGTCAAATCTTACCTTCGTTCCGTACAAAACCTGAACAACAAGGCAATCAATGAAGCTTTAAATTCTCTTTTGATCGAAGAAGAAGACTTCCAGGTAATCAAGCGTTGTTGAATCTAAAGTTTCTGGTACTCATTAGAATATTTTGCGTTCTAGGGACTTCGAACATCCATAGATGCTTTCGATAACTTTGATAATATTAGTCTTGCCCAAAAATTGGAGAAACACGAACTGACTGAATTCAGACGTATTGCTGCCTATCTCTACAAAGGTACTTTTAAAAATTGTTTTGTTATATTTTTCGCTATCCTTGATATTTTTTACAGGCAACAACAGATGGAAACAGAGTGTGGAACTATGTAAAAAGGATAGACTTTTCAGAGACGCAATGGAGTACACTGCTGAATCTAGAAATCAAGAACTGGCCGAAGAACTATTGGCCTGGTTCTTGGAGAGAAAAGCTTTTGATTGCTTCTCGGCCTGTTTATACCAGGTAAATCAACGAAATCTATTTGACTCTCTAGTTTTTCAATGAACATCATTTCTTTATTTCAGTGTTACGACCTCTTAAGGCCCGACGTGATCTTAGAGCTGGCCTGGAAACACAAGATAATGGACTTTGCCATGCCCTACCTCATCCAAGTGACGAGGGAGATGTCGACTAGAATCGAAAAGTTAGAACAATCAGAAACTCAAAGACAGACTGAAGCCGCAGAGGAACCCAAGTCTATGATGTTGCCAGAGCCTCAGTTGATGCTTACTGCTGGACCAGGCATGGGTGAGTTTTTTTTTTTAATGTTTCCGGGTTGAACAGGGGAGGAATTGTTGGAAATATATAGACAAGTGCCATGACAGATTGGAATCAACAGAGTGAGCTAAAACCATGACCAGGGGTGTCTTAAATGAATCCAAACTCTTTACTCAATGAAGTCTTGCTTGTGATTCTCATAATAGGTTATGGGCTCAGTACACTTACATTATATAGTTATAGAAGAAATGAGTTTTGCTGATGATAACAAGTTAAAAACTATAATAATTAACGTTCTTGATCAATATTTCAAGGATTTCAGAGTTAAAGTTACTCAGGAAATAAATGAATTGAAGGAATCCGTGCAATACATGTCGAACTCTTTTGATGAATGTAGGAAAAATCTACAACAAACAATGGGAGAAATTCGAGACTTAAAAAAGGAAAATGAAGAGCTGAAAGGCAAAGTCAAAGACTTAAATGGAAGGATGAATAAATATGAGCAAAAAGAAAAGGCAAAAAATCTCATCCTGGTTGGAGTTCCTAGACAAGAAAATGAAGACATTAAAGATGTTACAACTAAAATCCTGTTTACCATGAACCTACAGAATGAGGTTGATAACGTCGTAGAAACATATCGAATAGGCAAACTAAACAATGCACCCATAAGAATTGAAATGAAAAACCAAAACTCAAAGAACCAAATTCAAAAAAGGGTTAAAGAAATGAAAGGTTTAAAAGTTAGTGAATGTGGATTACATGGTAAAGCTGGTAATATTTATTTCAATGAAGATCTGACTAATGATAATTATGAACTCTTTAAAAGAGCCAGAGAAATTAAGAAGCAGAAACGATATAAAAGTGCCTATTGTTCTAATGGAAAGATTTACATTAGAAAGGATGATACTGGTCCACCTATAAGAATTAATTCTGAAAGGGATCTTGAGTAAATACAAGGATAAGAAAAAAGCAATAAAAATAATAAAAATGTATATAAAAAAAAAACGCAAAATGGATAATAGAAAAAACTTGAATATACTTTACCTGAACATTAGAAGTTTAAGAAACAAACTTGAAGATTTATGTGATATTGTTGAAAATGGGGGCTATGGAAATGTACACATTGTAGTCGTTGCTGAGACATGGTTATACGAAAATGAGACCAAATTATTTAATCTGAAATCATTTGAATCGGTGCATGATTGTAGGGACACAAGAGGAGGTGGGATAGCCATTTACATAAAAAAAGATTTAGAATTCAATAAAATAGAAAATATACAGAACAAGGGAGAAAATAATATCACAGGAATTAAATTACACCACCAGAAGTTAAGTGTCTATGGGGTTTACAGACCTCCAAATAGTGACATAAATGGATTCATAGACAAATTAGATGAGATTATGGAAAAAGAAAATATGAATTGCATAATAATTGGAGATATGAACCTAGATTTGTTGAGTGAAACAGGTGCTGTTAAACAATATACTAATACTGTCAACATGAATGCATATGAAATTCAAAATGAGGTCCATGTTTCGGCTGCTACCCGAGTAACAAACACTACAGCAACTATATTAGATCACGTAATAACAAATAATAAGTTAACATGTAAGATGAAACTCAATGACCACATGATATCTGATCACAAAATTATGTGTATTGAAGTGAATAAATCTATTAACTCCTCAAAAAAAATTACCATAAACAAAAAAAGAATCAATCCCGAAAAATTTAAAAAAACCCTGTACCGAGAAATGACTGAGACTGATATTTTGACCTTCAAAGACCTAACACAGGTAATAAATCGTTCGAAAGAAGAAGCTACCACTGAATATACCGTCGGGATCAAACCAGAAAATAAATGGATTACGAAGGAGTACCTAGATCTAATGAAAAAAAGAGATAAGAGCTATGTAAGGTGGAAAAAAGTCAATAATGAAGTTACGAAGACGGATTTCAAGCGATTAAAAAACCAAACAAACAACCTAAGAAGAACATTAAAAAAGCAATATGTTGAACACAAACTACAGGAAGCCAAAGGAGACAATATGAAAACATGGAAAGTACTAAATGAGGCCTGTGGCAGAAATATAACTAAAAAAAGTTCAATAAATAGAATTCAAAGTGTAGACGGCACTATAATAGAAGACCAGAAACAAATAGTTGAAGAATTTAACCATTATTTTACCAATGCAGGCTCAAAAATATCTGCAAGCATCAAACAACCACAAAGTGAGGAACAAAAAGAAGAAAGTAATTTAAAAACCATATATCTAAGACCTACTGATGTTGATGAAATATTTAAAGTTGTTATGTCTCTTAATAATAATAGTGCACCAGGAGTAGATAATATCACGAAGCTTGATATACTCCAAATTTTTGACTCAATAGGTGAAAAACTTACAGAATTGACAAACAATGTATTGACTTCTGGAATATTTCCAGAAGAATTAAAAATCGCAAAAATTATACCCATATTCAAAAAGGGAGACAAGGAAAAGCTAAATGATTATAGACCAATCTCAATATTAACAACATTCAGCAAAATAGTGGAAAAAATCATAAAGAGTCGACTGGTAGCATTTGTGGAGAATACATTTGGATTTGATGTTGGACAGTATGGATTCCAATCAAATAGTAGTACACTCGGAATATGTGTGGATTTGTTAGATCATATCACTAACGAACTAAACCAAAACAAATATGTGATAATGATTTTCGTGGATCTCCGAAAGGCCTTTGACACTGTCGACATTTCATTGCTGTTGGATAAACAGCAGAAGATGGGATTTCGTGGAGTGTGTTTTGATTTGCTGAAGTCCTACTCTACAAATAGAACTCATTTTACAGTGTTGAACGGATATGAAAGTAAAAAATCAACAATGTCAATAGGTGTAGCACAAGGGTCAGTTCTGGGCCCACTTCAGTACTTAATGTATGTACATAGTTTAAAAAACGTAGAACTTAAGTCAAGATATTTTATGTTTGCTGACGACACTGTCTTAGTACTATCAGGTTTAGAAGCTACTGAATTAGAGACAAATATGAACCATGATCTTTCGAAATACCATACATGGTTGTGTCAGAATAGACTATCAGTTAACTTAGAGAAGACAGTGTATATGATGATCAAGCAAAAGAATAAAAACGACTGTGATATAAATTTGTACCTGGATAACCAAAAAATTAAACATGTTAAAGAATATAAATATTTAGGTTTATATATCGATAAAGATCTCACATGGAACTTGCATGTGCAACATATTATTGATAAAATCTCACCTATGATAGGATGCATCAGAAGATGCAATCATTTACTGACCGAGAATGTCAGACAAACACTGTATAATAGTTTTATAGAACCGCACTTTAGATATCTGATGCCATGTTGGAGTAATACACCTAAATATTCGTTAAAAAGACTACAAAGAGCTCAAAATAAAGCAGTCAAATGCATCTATTTACTTGAATATTCAACACCATCCGTATCATTATATAATGCAAAATCACCATTTAGTTTAAGTAAACTAAAAACGTTTGAGCAAGTCAAATTAATTCATAGTATCAGAAAACACAAATTAAAATCGCAAACCGGATTCAAAATTAATTACCAATTCCATACTTACTCCACCAGGCAACGTAATCACTTAAGAAATGAATTCAGAAAAACTAATAAAACTCAAAACTCACCGATATACCAAAGCATCAATGCATATAACTCAATACCACAAGAAATTGTCAATATTAAGAAAACTGTAAACATGTACAAAAGCCTCAAACAGTATTTGAGAAAGATAGAAGAAAAATAGTTATCCCCTAGATAGATCTATATTAAAAAACTTTTTGTATAATAACTCTGTATGGATATGTGTTTTCTTTTTTTTCTCTTGAAATGTATTTGTTTTTTTAGGCCCTAGGACCAGTAGGAAACTGCTGATTAGGGGTCAGAAATAAATTTGATTTATTATTATTATTTATTATTATATAGTTATAGTGAAAAGGGGTTACAGTCCACTGCGACCTTAAGGTCTATTGTGCCCCCTGACAGAGCTATCATCATCGCGCCGCCTACAGCTCGCCCTCCAGTTCCAGAGATTTGATGAAATCTAGTATCTGGGACGGCTTCAAGGAGGATAACTCCCCACTTCTACAAGTTTCTTGTCCAAAGCTATCTTTCCTTTGGCTTACAATGGCATAGCATTCCGTAACCAGGTGAATAGGAGTTTCTTCCTCCTCCCCACAGAATCTACACTCATCAGTGTCCGATAAACCCATTCTCAACAGATGCTTCTTTAGGCGACAATGTCCTGTGAGAAAGCCAGTGAGTAGGTGAAGTTGGTTTTTACTGAGATCCAGATATTTTTTGGATCTAGCAGTTTCAAAGTTCCGGAGGAACTTTTTGGAGTGATCCATTCCTGGGAGATTCCGCCAGAGTTTTTCTCTTTCGGTTTTCTCCTTCAGCATAAATTCCTTCTTATAGGTGCATTTTCCTATACCACAGAAGGGTTCTGGGCCAGTGAGTGGCGTCTGTGCGCCCTTTCTGGCCAGTTTATTGGCCTCTTCGTTTCCTACGATTTCCGAATGACCGGGAACCCAGATTAAAAAGACCTTATTCTTCTTGCCTACCTCATTGAGTTTGTTTCGGCACTCCCAAATCAGCTTTGAGTCAATGACGTAGGAGCTCAGTGCTTTAATAGCAGCTTGACTATCTGTATGAATAGCTATATCGCACTTCTGATAGTTTCTTTCTAGATGTATATCTAGACATCTTCCGATTGCAAGTATTTCCGTTTGAAGGACGCTTGTACAGGAGCCTAGCGATAGTGCACACTTGGTACTTGTCCCATAAATCCCAGCGCCAGCTCCTGTAGCGGTTTTAGAACCATCAGTATACCATTTCATTGTATTTTCTTTGAGATTGTAGTTGGTGTATTCCCTTTCCCAATCTTCTCTTTCACTTAGCATTGTACTGAAGTTCTTCTCAGTGCTTACTTTCTTGATCATTACATCGCTAGGAAGGTTTGCAGATGAGGTGTAGTCATTCAGAGAGGACCAAGCTCTCTGAAACCTGACTCTCTCATTGCCTGCTCCTTCTTTAGATACTCTGAGGATGGCCTCATGGGCTACCCTATCAATCACTAGATGTAGAGGTGTGAGGTCTGTGATGATCTCAAGCGCCCTGGTTGGGCACGTTCTCATAGCTCCCGTGATGCACACACAGGCAAGCCTTTGTACTTTGTCGAGCATTTTCCTCGTACTTGCCTGACTTGTCTTTGCAAACCAGGCTACTGCCCCATATGTGACTATAGGTCTTACAATCATGACGTACATCCTTCGCAGTATTTTTGGGTTACAGCCCCAATTCCTGCCGCATAGACGTCTGCATGCCATCAGAGCTCTTGTAGCTCTGCCAGTAGCATTATCAACATGCTTATTCCACAGAAGTTTGCTATCCAGTGTTATTCCTAGGTATTTGACTTCAGACCCCCACTCCAAGATATTTCCGTTTAATACTAACGTTTTCATGGCTGGAAGTTTCCTCTTCCAAGTGAACGGAATCAATGTGGTCTTGGTTGGGTTGATGTTCAGCCCCACTGACAAGCACCACTGCTCAATAATTCTAAGGCCCTTCTGCAATAGGTCGCAGAGAATGCCTTCGAATTTACCTCTAATTATTAGGACTATGTCGTCAGCATAGCCTACACATTCAAAGCCAAGCTCCGTTAGCCTGTGTAGAAGTTCATCCACTACCAGGCTCCATAGGAGGGGGGATAGCACCCCACCCTGAGGTGTTCCACGAGTAGCTTTGACGAAGACGGATTCCTCGCCCATCGATGTCTCAGCTATCCTCGTCGTTAACACCTCATACATCCATCTTAAGATGGTATTATTCACTCCTCGCCTCTCAAGTGCATCTCTGACAGACACATGTGTTGTGTTGTCAAAGGCCCCAGATAAATCCAGGAAGGCACACATGGCGATTTCTTTGTTATTCAGAGTTCTCTTCCACTAACATAGAGACGAAAAAAAATGAGAAAATGAATTTATTTTTATTGTTTTTTGGGGGGATTGAAATGGAAATTTTTTCAGGAATGCCCCCCCAGCAGTACGTGCCGCAGGCGTATGCGCAGGCGGGATACGCCCCCCAGATGCCGTACCAGGGGTATCCAGGGATGTAATATACACCTCCTATAAATTATACCCAAATGACTAGTAAATGGATATAGTACAAGACAATATAGCTCGTTTACATAAGGAAAGAGGGGTTGGTTTGTCTTGTGAACAGTCGAATTTTTGGGGTGATTAGAGTTTGTCCAATGTCAGCACAGTATTTTCAGTATTTTACTATATCTAAAATTTGGGATGGTGCGGGAGGAATCAACCCCTCGAATGCTTGAAAAGGTGTCCTTGTTTTAGAGACTTGAATCGTTATTTTCCATTCCGCCAAAGTCTTGTGAAGTTCTTGATCAAACATAGTTCAAATTTTTGAGATTAATACGGAAAAAATCGTTGAAAATATAATAGATCAATTGGATATGATGTAGATACTAATGTAAACATGGCTTTATTCCTCAACCATGAAGAAAAACTGAATAATTTCACTAGGGCAATGTATCCAGTCTGTCGATTAATTTATAAAGAGATATCAGTTTGTAACTTTTATTCGTTCACGTCCAATCATTATTGTGCTTTAATATTTTGTTATTTTTTTAATGGATGCTTATTACTTTTTAGTATGTACATAATAGCATATTATGTGCTAGTTAATGAAAAGGAAGCAGAAGACGTACTGTGTATATATAATATATTGATGATAATATAGTATAATTTAGTTGTTGATCGAAATTTTACGTTTTGTCAGTCAAGATTGGACTTCATCAGTTTAGTGATTTTAGGCATTCCCATTTCAGTTATACAAACTTTCTTACTTTTTGAATATTCGTCAAGTAACTGATGGTTAATTTTTAATAGAATTTTAATGGTGCACATCAAATTGAATATTTATTGAGTGTATTAAGCAAGTTAAAACTTTTATTTAGTTTGTATTATTATAATATATTTGTAAATGTTGGTATATTTCTCAATAATTGCACCTTACTGCAAGGTTCTTGTTATTTTCCTATAATCATGAACAGCTATATTAATTAAAGACATTACTATAATTATTTATTTATTCATTTCCCCTACCATTCATCCAGCTAGAGGATCATTCAAATTCAACGGAATGAAGCAGAAAAATAGGTCATCTAAAGCACCGATGCTCGTTCATCGACCTTGCTAGTAGATCCACCTTGCAGGTGGATTCGCATTCAGTAAACAAACGGAAACAAGTTTTTACAGCTGTCAAAGTAAATTTGACAGCAAGTGTTAGGTAAATCGTCGATGATCCCGAATTGCTATCACAGAAATATAGGGATTCTTAAATTTATTCAACGAACTTCCATGTTTATCCGTTGGAGAGTTATCGTGTTGATAGAGGTATTGAAAATTAATAAAACCACCTGTATATTGAAATCTTTTTACATAAAAGCGAACCACAAAGTTGCAAAGTATTCAACCTCGAGAATGAAGAACCTACCTATATCAACAAGTTGTTTGAAGTCTGCTTGTAAACATCCGGCTTCAAAACGGCCTTATCCAAAATTTCGGAAAACGTCTTCTGGGTCAAATCGCACAGTTCTTGGCTCTCGTGAGCAGATATCTCTAGACTCTTACCAAGATGTGCGTCGAAATGAGAGGCTAAGGAAGCTTGAGACTCTGAAATTTTGGCCAACTGCATCAGAAGATTCATAACATCTGGTACCAAAGGTGGAAATGCTTCGCTTATTCGAACAAGAGCAGGAAGAATGGGGGTGAATAGTTTCACCCTTTGTCCACAAGAGAGCCCTGGAAATAATTTTTGTACATTTTAAAATGCTTAGGAACTTTCACTTTCAAAAATAGTAAAGTAACATAACAAGACGCAAAGAAGCATTCTAACAAACCAATTTATGGTTTCCAATGAAAACTCACCTCCTAGTAAGGCATAAAGTAGATTAAGAGCTGTCACACAGTTGTTCAAATTCTTGGGCAAAGCATATTGTACAGAAAGATGAGATAACAACTGTATAGCGAAAATCTGCTTCTTAAGGCTAGGCTGTTGCATCAGTTCCACGATAAAATCAGCACAGATGTGCATGGAAGGAATCCCTTTCACAGTAACAGCAATAAGTTCGCTAGGGTAGCCCTGTATATAAAGAAAATGTTAAAATAACTGTCTTTATACACTTTGGTGTATTTGAACTACCTGAAAATGTACCAAAGTTGCCAAACCAGCTTCTGCAATGAAAACTTGATGGATATAACTGCAAACTAAGGAGCGGACTTCTTGAAGAGCCCACTGTTGACCAGGCACACTCACATCTTGTTCGGTTTCCAAACAAGATTCCAAAAGCATCTGCACTGCTGCGCTCTCCTACAGGAATTTATTTATAGTTACCTCCGCTTCAGACTCTTATACTAAGTGAAAAGCAATTGTAACTAGTCAAAGACTATTGCCACGAAGTCTCGGGAATGATTTAAGGTTGCCGTTCAGAGCGAGTAGGAAAACTAATCCGATAGAGGCGCCACCGGGCATTTTGTGGAATATCTCCATAGTACTTACATTATCACTATAAGTTCTATGGATATCTCTATCCTTATGAATGGAATGTACAATGGCGCTCTCTATCCAAAAATCGCTAAACTATGAAATTAGTGAATATGTGGGTAAAGCAGGAACTACACTGCGCAAAAAAATTAATGCACATTGGAAATCTCAAATTTATTCTACAACTGAAGGTGTTCTCAATGATAATTATTTTTATCAGAATTATGCATGCATATGTTATCCATTTTCAACGTTTTTCTTCAATACAGATGTTTTCTCCCAACAGGAATAAAAAAGATGATATTATCAGAATTCTAAAATCAGTTGTTCTCGATCAATTCTAGTGATCAATAGTTTTTCTTTCGTTTGATTTTCTACACTCGATCGCTATGCAACGCGAAACACGCAATTTGACCCAAGAGGAATGTGCCCAAGCGGTAGTTTTGCGAGAAGAAGGGTGGACATACACAAGAATTGCAGAAAGGTTTGGAGTTTCCCATACAAGTGTGTCCAGAATGTTGCAGCGATTCAGGGAGACAGGTATGAATGTCCGAAGACCAGGACAGGGTAGACCACGGGTAACGACTGCCATTCAAGAACGTTACTTGGGAGTTTCTTCGTTGAGACGGTTTGCAACCGCTCGCCTCCTTAAAAATCAGCTTGAGCAAACTCATGAGATGCAAATTAGCACTCAGACATTAAGAAATCGCCTCAGAGAATATGATTTGAGGCCTCGTGTCGCGGCAAGAGGCCCAGCTCTTACCCCAGCCCATCGAAAGGCGCGTTTGGATTTTGCGAGAGAGCATATCCATTGGGAAGAGGCCGATTGGGAAAGAGTTCTCTTCACAGATGAGTCTAGATTCTGCCTCTACCATTGTGATCGACGTTCCCTTGTATACAGACGTCCACATGAAAGATATGCTCAGTGCAATTTCCTGAATACTACTGGTTTCGGGGGAGGATCGATTATGGTATGGGGTGGAATATCTTTGACTGCTCACACAGACCTAGTGGTCGTTGATAATGGGGCTATGAATGCTGATAAGTATATAAGGAACATGCTTGAAGAGCATGTAGTGCCTTTTTCCCCCATACATTGGTGAAAATTTCATTTTTATGGACGATAATGCCAGACCCCATCGTGCGCGCATCGTTCAGGAGTACCTTGAAGAGGTTGAAGTCTCTCGAATGGAATGGCCAGCAAGAAGTCCAGATATCAATCCGATTGAGCAGGATTGGGACAACCTCAATAGAAGCCTGAGAAGTTCAGAAAATCATCCAGCTACTCTTATAGTGCGTTCCACTTGGCGCTCACAATGCTCACGCTCACGACCACTGTTTATCCCATTCCACATGCTCGCGATCGTTGCAATCAAACATTCAAGTGGAACGGGCTAGATTGGCATTGGCCTACTACATCAGTCTTTAGCAGGCCGTGACCAAATTATCATATCCACTCCTCGAACGACCGCAAAGACCCAAGTCTTGGGATGGGTCGTTGTGAGCTTGGCGTGGGCGAAAACAATGACGTCATGAGTGACGTATTCGCCGCGTCCACAACGACCGTAGTCGCCATGTGAAACAGCCAAAGGAGCGTTTTGATCGTTGCGATCGCCAAGTGGAACGCACTATTAATGACTTAGGAATCCAACTCGGAGAAATCTGGGAAGGATTAGATCAGAACATTTTAAGATCACTCATTTTGAGTCTGAACCGTCGTTGCCGAGCTGTAATTAACGCAAGGGGTGGAAATACCAAGTATTAAATCACTTATCAGCATTTCAGTATTTTAAAAATTGTTCATTTCTCTTCTTTCACATAAGATTCGGTGAAATCCTGAATTTTTCTTCCATTTAATGTGTCTTGTTTCGTTCAAAACCTTCCCGAGAGAACATAAAAAATAAGTTTTAAAGTCAATGTACAGTTAACTATCATTAAAATTGAGATTTTCAGAATGTGCGTTAATTTTTTTGCGCAGTGTATTTCCCACCATATATTTGAATTTGGCCATTCTCTTCCACTTCCGTATTTCATTGGTTTTTCTGAACGAAATTATCTGTAGCTTCACTTCTAACCGAAAGTTTAACTATTTTCATGGGTCTTTCGTTTGAAATAAAACACAAGCATGGGTTGGCTTATTTTTTTCACTTTTCGAAAGAAAAATCAGAACTTTCGGAATTAAATCAATTTCAATTATTTCATTAAGAACTCCAATCCTTTCTGAGTTTACCTACAAAATTTCAGTTCTCAAAGTGAAACCATTTTCAAATGCAACTTGAAATAAAAACACACTACATTGTACGCCCACCTTAAAAACGTTTATTTGCTTTTTATGCAGACAAAAAATAACAAATATTCCGTTGTATTACGAATTTATTAAGACAACAAAATATGAAGATTATCTTCAATTCTTGATCCCATAGAAACTAAAAACCATTGATCTCATTCATACAGTTGCTCTTCTTTCCTAAATAAAATTCAATGAAACAGTTTCCATACAATTAAATACATTCCTTCCATTTTAAAAATGAACTACAAATTCAATTAGATTATAATGCAATAAATTATCACAGTTTCAAATACTAACACACAACCTATCAACTACAAGATTTCTTATGTTTCAAAATATCTACAGGCGTTAACAACAATTTCTGTCCACACTTATCACATTCGAAAACCTTCGAATTCGGTTTCACAACCACTTGGGAAGTTTCACCATGACTTTCGCTATCTTTTTCCTTCAATTTGAGTTTCTGGCACTGAACTTCATGTTGGAGCCTTTTGAAAATGGAACAACCCATAATTTCTATACTGCAAATCTCGCACACAAACATTTCACCCAAAATGCTCTCCTCCAAGTCCCAGACCCATTCTTCATCAATCAAACAATCGTAAATAATATTTTCTGTTAAATTGACACCTCCAAACTTCAGATTCTCCACTATTTCGAATTCTTCACTAAAAGGATTCAAGGAGGCGTCCTCCTTTTCAAAGAACGTGCATTCTCTTTTGAATATTACCTTCAAGTCGGCATTTAACAGTCTCTTTATGTTATAGCTAACGCCTGTGGTCATGAACGAAATCAAGTCTTCAGTGAAGTAAAATATATCCTTTTTATTCATCTCCGATGCCTCAGATTTACCCAGTTTCTTCTCCAAGTTGCTCTTCCACTTCTGCCGCAACCCTGTCGACATCTTCAGTAATTTTTTCCCTTGTCCAAAATAAGGAACATCCACACTCAAAAAATCATCAAATACGAATCTGGTGAAGCTGGAATTCGTATAGATCCTCTTTCCAAACAACATCAACGTTTGTAAAGCTGGCATTCGGAAACAATTCATCAAATAAACTTTCTTTGTTTCCAAAATGGACTGATAGACCAAAACTTGATGTTTACGACTAATGGGCCTGTTACTGAAGTAGTTGGGGGGCGGAACCTCTATGTCATCATTGTGTAGTTGCAAAATTTCAGGGTTAGTAACGAAAAAACTGGTAGGTCTCAAGAAGAGAAAGTTCTTGGATTTGGTGTGAAAAAGTCTCTCGGACACGGTTTTGGAGGAGTTATGTTCGTCTTCCACCGCTATTTGAGGGTATAAACCACTGGTTAGAATCAGTTTTAACAACATCACGTCTTTGAAACTATCCGCTGATGTTTCTTCTAGCAAATTCTGCAATTTCTTGAAATCGTTTGATATCCGAAATTCTACATCTCTTATATCGCTCTTATCGTCTTCTTCATTGTATCCGTTGAAGTTTTCATATTTTAATTGTTTTCTCCTTCTTGTTTTTTCCTCTTGTTTCATTTGGTACCTCATCGATTTTAAATTTTTCAATTCACCATGTCTTATTGCCCTTTCTCCACTGGATAAATCAGGTCCCAATTCTTTTGTCAACAAATCTGCATCGCTTAAAATATCCCTGAATTGTTGGAGCAACTTGGTCACTTCGTAGAACCTTTGTTCTTCCAGACAACGTTTTTTGGCCCATTTCCTAGAGCTTTCTGTATTGGAATGTTTAGAAATAGGCGTTGAGGACTGTTTGACATCCAACCATTCCTTGTAAAAATTGAGATAAGTTAAGGGATCTCCATGAGACGATTCAAGTGGTTTCCTTAGATTTTCTGCATCTAAATTCTTATGGGCTGTTTGGGATATTGGACTTTGAACACTGAGCAAAGCAGCCAAAGCTAGGATTGAATTGACTTTGCCAAACACAGTAGACAAAATCAACATTTTACCAATGGTTAAATCGACCGGCAAAGTACTCAAAGCTTGTCCTAAAGGTGTCAATTGTAACGACGCGTTATCCAAGCTTAAGGCTCCACAGAATTTCAATTTTTCAACTGCTTGCTCCAGACTTTGAGCGCTAGGCTTTTCCAAAAAAGGAAAGTGGGTTATGTCGTTCAATCCCAACGAAATCATGTATAAAATCAAACTTTCAAGCGGTACCAAGTGAATCTCAGCAGGCGTGAATGCTTCAAACTGACTAAATTCTTCTTCTGAATACAATCTGAAACATGATCCGGGACCTGTTCGTCCAGCACGTCCCATCCTCTGCTTTGCAGAATCCTGAGAAATATTCATCTCCGACAACTTATTAACACCACCGTTAGTATGGTACATCATCCTGTTAACTTTACCCGAATCTACCACAAACCGTATACCATCAATCGTAACTGAAGTTTCAGCAATATTCGTTGAGATTATGCACTTTCTAACACCTTCCGGAGGGTAATCAAACACTTTATCTTGATCCTCCAGACTCAGCGTACTGTGAAGCGGTAAAACAATCCAGTTCTTCTTGTGTTCACTGTATTCCAAAACGGCGTCAGCCAGTTTAGATATTTCATTGAAACCGTTCAAAAAAACCAACAGGTCCCCCTTTTGGTTCGGTGGATACTTCTCGTCGATCATTTGGACAATTTGAAGGTAAGGGGTGCAGTTGAATTTGTCTTTTTGACGTTCGTAAGGATCCTTAATGATTGGTTTATAGTGAATTTCGATGGGATATAACCTTCCGGGTACTTGTATAACTTGGACGTTCTCTTCGGAGAAGTAACTTTGAAAAAGCTCCAAATTTATGGTTGCTGACATGAGGATTAGTTTGAAGTTGTCTCTTTTGTACAACAAACATTTCATTACTCCTACTAAGAAATCGCTGAATAAATGTCTTTCATGCACTTCGTCCAAAATTATGACATCGTAAGAATTTAACGTTGTTTCTTCACTGGCTTGCCGCAATAATAGACCTTCAGTCATGAAGATTATAGCTGTGTCTGCCCTTTTCGACTTTTCGAACTTTATTTGATAACCAACGGTGCTTTTGAATTCTGTCAGAGTTTCATATGCTACTCTTTTCGATAACGATATGCAAGCTATTCTTCTGGGTTGCGTACAAACTATTTTTTTATAACCGGCTTCGAGGATATACTGGGGTACTTGTGTAGATTTTCCACAACCAGTATCTCCTGCTATCAACAATACTCTAGATTCTTCCAGTTTCTGTATAATTTCGCTTTTATATTGTGCAATCGGTAGTTCATTTTGTGATTTCCTCAGTTTCTTCAACTTGCCAAACTTTGTTTTCTGTTGGAAATCGTTGTAGATCTTTATGATCAACATGAACTCCCTAAAATCGTCATAACTAATCCTCACTTTCCTACCATCCTTGTCTAATACTGGTAGTCTATCAAAGAGAATACTACGTTCATCATCAAAGTCCACATTAACAAGGTAATTTCTATCGAAATCGGGAGTTTTACCCTGCTGTCTATTCCGGTACTTCTCGAAAAACTTCCAAAAATCCCCGGTATTTTGTATATTAGCGTGTTCTTGCAAGAATCTTCTCAACTCGTACTTGTAGTAATCGATTTTTCGACTTTCTGGCGAAGGAGAACGTTTACGTTTTGAACGCTCCTCGTATTCCTCGTAAGAATGTCTTTTTCGTTTATCGCGATATTTGTCTTGCTCCCGAAACGAATGATTTCGTCTATTACTCATTTCTTATTTTTATTAATCCCAAATTCATAAACAAACAATTTGGTTAGAGGATATGTCAAAACTCAAAAGAACGAACAGGTTAGGTTAGACAGAACCACAGAATTTTCTTTAAGAGTAGGTCAAATGAACTTCAAGATTCGCGATCGAACATCGGAAAAGACAGAACCGTATTCAGTAATTTATAAGATACAAAGGGCCGGATTAAAAATTTTCCTTGTATGGAGAAATTGTGCTGTAAATTGCGAATTCTCACATTTTAAAGAAGTAAATTAAATTTGCAGTAGGTTCACCTTCGAAATCGACTCACCTGAGCATCAATGGTGGCTTTGCATATACTCTCTCGATCTGGCTCCACCACAACCTGTCCGTTCGAGTCCAATTTGGGATTGGCCTGGAGATGTTGTAAAAGTTGACTTCTCGATGAAGCCAAACTGGCTCTTAACACTCTCAAGACGATGGCGTACATCGGAGCACATCTAAAAACTCGTTCATCACATCGAAGAATCTGAAAATGATCAATGTAATTCAAAGAAAATAATAATAATAATAATAATAATAATAAAGGGCCTTTATTTTGCATTCTATGAAGTACAATCATGAGGCGAAGTTTAGCTTACGCTATTCTACTTAACCTCCTAGAACTAATAAATGAAATATAAATACTGAAAAAAATGAGTACAGAAAAAATCTGAAACAATATAGAACAAAAAAAAAGAAAAAAATGACAAGAAAACAAGCTTATACTCTATTGAAATACTAACATAAACTATTCTGCTGCACCAGTAAACGTGTTCTCAATTGTTTCCTCAACCCATTCACGGAATAAGCACCGAACAAATACTGAAAGTCATTATATACATTGACAGCATTAAATGTGAAGGATCGCTGAAACATGGCTGATCTAAACTTAGGCAACATAAGCCTATTTCTATGTCTCAGAGACAAATCATGTGCGTCACCTCTAAACACCAACTTCTCACGCAGATATGGAGGGCTTGACGAAGTCAAAATCCTCTGGACCAAAACTGCAAGCTGCAATCTGAACAGGCCATCGAGTTTCAACCATTGGAGTTCCTTTATTTTATTTGAGATTCTGGAAAACTTGCGCAAACCGAATATAAATCTACAACATGCATTTTGAACTTTCTGCAGTCTGTACTTGGTGATGGAGTCTAAGCAAGGATAGAACAGTGTTAAGCCATAGTTCAAAATCGACAGCACAAGGGACTCGCAGAGGTATTTACGCGACCTGAAACTCAGAATACGTCTAGTTCTATACAAATGCCTCAGAGCGAGAAACGACTTTCTCACGAGCAGCGCAACATGCTCGGCAAATCTCAGCTTGCAGTCGAAAATGATACCAAGATTCCTACAGCTCTTAGCGAAAGGAATCGACTCATCACCAACCCTAATCTTTATCCGCTCCGGAACAACCAGGGACCCACTAGTAAAGAGCAGTGCGACACACTTACGGATATTCAGCTTGAGATTGTTGGCATTAGAATATTCTACCAATCTGGACAAATCAGCATTAACCTTCGTGACCGCAACATCAAAATCCGAGGGACGGAAAGAAAGTCGCATTTGCGCATCATCTGCATAAAAATATACCATTACATCCATAACCACTCTATACATATCCGCTGTATAAATCAAGAACAATAAAGGTCCCATAATCGAACCCTGCGGAACACCAGAGGTTACCCGTGCAATGTCAGAAAACGCATCCCCCACTCGAACCCTCTGAAATCTGTCAACGAGATAATGTCTGAAGAATCTCAAGGCATCCACACCGAATCCGTAAAAAGATAATTTTGCACATAAGAGCTCGTGGTCGAGGGTGTCAAAAGCCTTAGCAAAATCCAATAATGTCAGTATCGTGGATTGTCCTTCATCCAACGCCCTGAATACGTCATCAGCCACATTCATCAGGAGTGTAGTAGTACCGTAACCCTTTCTGAAACCTGATTGACTAGCTGTAATAATGTTAGCTTCCGTAATGTACTTATATATTTGCTCGCTTAATATTTTCTCAAGGACCTTTGACATACAAGGAAGAATACTTATCGGTCTGAAATCGCCCAGTACTTCTGGATTTTTTATTTTGGCTAGGGGCCTAACAATGGAACATTTCCAAACTGTGGGGAAGTAACCAGTTTCGATGCAAACATTTATAATATGTGTGACGTAAGGCAAAGTTATGTCAATAGATAGCTGCAACATCTTCGCAGAGACACCATCACATCCAACAGCATTCGACCCAACACCAAGAACAACCATCTTGATCTCCTCAGGAGAAGCGAGTTTGAACTCGAAGTGAGCATTTCGTTTAATTTACCTGTAGAGGATCTTCGGCTACGTCTATCCTTGTCAAACTCGAAAAGTCATCGACTAAATTCTTCACAGTTAATACCCAAAGTCTACGAGGTAAAACAGTGTTCATTCTCAACCAGATGTCTTTGTACAGGTCCTGAATGTACCTAGGGACCTGATCTCCCAATACGTTCTTAGCGTAGTATGTAAAAACTTCAGCGAAAGGCCATATATCAATTGGTTCGTGTTTTGAGAGGGTCTGAAGGACCGAATTCAACTTCGATGGGTTCTCCTTGATGTTGCTGAAAGCCTCTACCAGACCTGAAGAAATCAACAAAGTCAGCTGTAAATTACAATATCGACAAAAAAACTTACTCATCTCGGAAATATGCTCAGGCTTTCCTTCGACAGTCATCGACATATCGTCCAACCAATCTTCAACGAGTGCCAAATGAGGGAAATGGGTGGCCAGCAATTTCAGAAGAGGCCCAAACAGTCCAGAATAGGAACTCTGATCTTTCTGGGCGTGGTGTAAAAGATACTTAATCGGAAGTTCAGACATAAATTCTGAACTGTAAATCTTAACCTTCCTGTTGTGAGCCGCTAACACATGAGAGTTATTCAATCTGCAGTCCTCGTACAATAGCAGATAATAAAGTAGAAGAAGCTGAGGGGTCAAACTTGTGTTATCGACTACAACTTCTCTATCTTCCATGCTATTATCGAAGTCCATCGTGAAAATCGATTTCTTCTGGTCAAAATACTGACCGAAGATGGAACTTTGGAAGACCCTGCGAATTTCGTTCTCCGTTAGGGGTTTGTTAGTGTGCTCTGCGTTCTTATTGGTCGGTACGATGATGCTGTTCACGAATACTTCAACTAGAAGCGGTAGGACTGAATGGAGAGGACTCACGCTGGTACAGATCTGAAAATGATCTCGTTCAATGCTAAACGAGTTTAGTCCGATTTATTCCGATCACTTACCTGCCTATATATCCAATTCTTGATGTTAACATTATGCTTGGCAAAAGCCCTGGACTTCAGCAGCTGATGAATGCAATGTATCGGTAGAAAACCTGACATGTTAGCATTCAAGTTATTGGTGACCGGCACCTTTATGGCATGCGCAGTGACCACCTGTTCGGTGAAGATTTCCTGCGTGAATACCTGCTTCATCCTGGTCATGTTGTTGTGCCTGATCGGTATTTTCATACCTAAGGTTGCGCATACCAGATCGCAGATGGCGCTGAGCTGGTTGCTGTGGAAATGGATCGCCATCAAGAGCAGCATCTCGCCGAAAGAGGCTGTCACCCCGCTTGCTGACTCGAAATAGGCTTCTTCCTTCACCAGCCATTGTACCTGTGGACCAAGGATACCAGAATGTGATTTCGTTGATTCGCTATGCGTCAAAATTTTAGACAAATAAACGTGTTTAATATCCACACAAACAAAGCTAAATTGCCATTGTTTGACCACCATCACTAACCTCAAAAAATATTTGACAGTTTGTTGGATAGCCTAATGGATGAGCGTGTTCGAAAGAATTTTTTTGTGGAAGATGTGTTTTAGCATGCTTTACAAGATACCACTCTCCAAATTATTTGGAATGCCGTCTGGGACTTCAGAAATCCGAAAAATTACCCAGCAAAGGTTTTCCTTTGAATTAAAACCTTCATATTTTCCAGAGATGAGCGTGTTCGGAAAAAAATGTTTTGTGGAAGATGTGTTTTTGCATGCTCTACAAGATACCACTCTCCAAATTTTTTGGGATGCCGTCTGGGACTTGAGAAATCCGAAAAATGACCCAGCAACGGTTTTCCTTTAAATTAAAACCTTCATATTTTCCAGAGATGAGCGTGTTCGAAAAAAATTTTTTGTGGGAGATGTGTTTTAGCATGCTCTACAAGATACCACTCTCCAAATTTTTTGGGATGCCGTCCGGGACTTAAGAAATCCGAAAAATGACCCAGCAACGGTTTTCCTTTAAATTAAAAAGTTAATTTAGTTATGAACATTATTAATTGGAGAACTTTAAGTTAATCAATACTTTTTATGAAATTGAAAAAAAAATTATGATTCACTCTGATAAAATTATTGCAAACTTCAACTTACCCATTCTATACTTTTTCTTTCATGCTCCGACAATGATATCAAAGAAGGACAAGCTATTAGCATACAGAGACCAATGGACACAAACCGCACACCTGCGGGAGTTGGACTTGGATGAGAGGTCAATAATTGAATTATCAGGCTAACTTCTTCATCTTGAAACCTGCAAAAATAACGATTTTTCTCATAACACGAAAAACAAACTTCAGTTACTCACTTGATGGCTGCTATTCCCCTCAAAGCACAATATAATCGAAGCAAAGCAGAGGCTTGAACGATCATATTATCTGGTAGATGGCTTTCCATCGAAGCGTCTAAAATTACTTGTAATCTATGCAGAAGTTCGTCCCTCAGTTGCTGTAAAGCGTTACTGGGTACTTCACCTTTTCTTTTCTGGCCTGTACGTATAAACAAGGCGATCCAATTCCTTCAAAAAAAAATTATATGCAACAATATTCAATTACAAAAAGAATCTTTACCTTATAGACTGATCGTTTCCCAATAACAGCCCAGAAATAAATGCTACCATATCACTATCATCGCTATCTGGATTCTTACTGCAATGTTCCAGCGATAAAGTTATAGCAAGTGCAGGCATACGGCACAGCTCAACACATTTATTACGAACTGTTAATGCTTGGGATGGATTCATTGTACAAAGAAGCGATATCGCACTTGCTCTTGCCAAACTACTTATACTTTCCTCCTGTTTTTCACCAGATTGAATCAGAAATGTACTCACTACAAAATTTCATGTCTTCAAAAAAACAAGTGTTATTATTTCCCAAATTATTACCTTCTTTGAAACTATCTGGAAAATTAGCCACAATCCTACATATGATGGCGTAACCATTGTGCACATGAAGAAGAATTTCAACAATATTAATTATATTTAAGGTTGTTGGCAACTCGGCCAAGGCGATACAAATAATATCAGACAACTCCTCAGAAAAAATATCGTTGTCGAACAAATCAGAAGCTTTCATATAAGAATCGTTTTCTGTAGTACCTTCCAAAGGTTCCTGTATTTGTGTTTGAATATACAACAATTCACCTAATAAAATACTTAACCTTCTTGTCATATCACTGCGTTCATACTCTAAAGCCATACTGGTATTCAGGAGGTTCCCAATTAGGATAGAATCGTTAAGACAAGTATTTCCTTTCTGTCTCAATTGCTGTTCTTTCCTCACGTCCACTTCCAATTTATGGAAATCAATTGATAGTAAAGCAACTATAGAATTCACTAATTCCATTCCAGAAACGATGGTCAGAATATCAATTTTCATTTTGGTGCACTTTTTGGAAGTATCTAAAGGTGATATGAGCCCCATTCTCACAAGACAGGGCAATACAGGTCGAATTTCTTGTTCTGTACATTTTGCCAATTCGTTCATGTCTACATTTTGAATAGCCCTGAAGACTTTCGGGTCTACCCCGGCACTGAACGTCATTTTGAGAATTGGTTTTGTATATTCAGTTTAACATATTCAAATTAAGAATTTTTTGGCTGCAATGTTAGTAAACAACAGATTTGTTGTAAACATTTTCAGGTTAGAATCGCTATCATCGAATAATAATCAAAATATCAAAAATTTCATTCGCATTTGCCGAATTTCTCGAAAAAGACACAAACTTTGTTGCAACTTTATTAGTTTATTGCAATGATATGATATTAAAAAGTATTAAAAAAAGTTCTGCAGTTAAAAATTTAGGGGGAAAGTCTTTCTTATGTTGGCAATTTGGTTTGTAAACGTCAGTTCATTCATACATCCTGTCTGTCCGTTGTCGTTGTGATTTGTGTCATTTGTGATTATTTTCTATAGATTAAAAAAAATAGAAGTTAAAATGAATCACTCTAGTAATTTGTAGCGAATTCCTTAATGAATTTACATATTAGCTGAAGAAAAGTTGATAAAAAAATTAGAAATATGGCTAGAGATTACGATCATTTATTTAAATTACTCATAATTGGAGATAGTGGTAAGTTAGTGTGGGTGGGGTCAAAAGGACAATCATCAGAAGAAAGAAAGAAAATGTTTATATTTCCTAGAAACCTACGATTTCCTGTCAATCAACATCCTAATCCTTCTTCTTTGTCCCCCAATAAATTGATCAAATTCATACTAATTTTTGTCAGTGGGAGGATACGTTAAGATTGTAAATTTTGATAACTACTGTTTCTGTTGTAGGCGTTGGAAAAAGCTCCCTCTTGTTAAGATTTGCTGACAATACTTTTACTGGAAATTATATAACTACCATAGGGGTAGATTTCAAAATCAAAACCATTAATATAGATGGCCAAAAAGTAAAATTGCAGATTTGGGATACAGCGGGCCAAGAGAGGTTCAGAACCATCACAAGCACGTAAGTTTGAATAAGTCAGTTTCAGAATATATATACAATTGAATAAATCCACAGATATTATAGAGGAACCCATGGTGTTATCGTTGTTTATGATGTTACTAATGGAGAATCATTTGCTAACGTCAAGAGATGGTTGCATGAGATAGAACAGAATTGCGATGTAGTTAATAGAGTATTAGGTGAGGGAAGTCAGGAAAATATAAATATTTGTCATTAACATGTTTTCTTTTCAGTCGGTAACAAAAATGACACACCTGAAAGAAAAGTAGTACTGACGGAAGATGCTCAGAGATTCGCCGATACTATGAACATTCAATTATTCGAAACCTCCGCTAAAGACAATATGAATGTGGAAGATATGTTCCTCGCCATAACACGTCTAGTATTGAGGTCGAAAAGAGAAATGAAAGAAAGACAAAATTTCACTCAGGGAGACACTGTTAATTTACGAAAGAACAACAAACAGGGCAAGAAAAAGTGTTGTTAAAACAGTGTTCAGCAGATTTAAGCCAAAATGTTTAGTATATGTGGATTGATTTGTGATTGGAAGTCTTCGAAATGTTCAACGTGAAATAATTCAAGTTTTAATGATAAGATTTTTAGGGAATCAATTGAATCGATGAAAACATTTAGAGAAAAAGCTGCAGGTATTTCCACTCATAGATTTAATTTAATAGTCCTATGTTAATTTTTTAATGAGTTTATATGAACCACAATAACGAATTCAGAAATGAAAATTTTGTATGTGAAAGTCTTTTTATACAATAAATAAAAGATAGTTTTTAAATTTCAGAGGTATTATCAGAACTAATATTTAGATGTAAGCGTTTTTATTTCGATATTGCATTTCAAAATATTCCAAACGAGTTTTAGAATATTCAAAAAATCAGTTCCTCTTATTTGTAATTTAATTTATTCCAAATATCTTGGTATTTTGAAAACTTAATAACGTCGTCTGAAAGCATACCAAGGTGTAAAGCATTTAGTAAACGATTCTTCACTTTGCCTATTTTTTTTAGGATAGAAATAATATTTTGTATACTCTGTATATATGTATTATATTAGAGAAATAAGAGATAGTCTATGTTGTGAAAAACACATTAGAACCACCTTTGATAAATTTATGCGTTTATAAAATACTTTTATCGTTTTCAATGCTAAAAGTGAATGATATTGTCCGTAGTCTTTATGTCATTGATTCAAATGAACATATCTGTTGAAGAATGTGTCTCAGTATTCAATAATTGATTATCTTTTGAATTATTTTATGACATCCTTTATTTTAATGTTAGTTAACTGATTTTTTTAAAATTCCTTTTATGAATATTGTTTACCTGTGGTAAAATTTATTGAAATAGTTTATATTATTATTTTACAATTACCGAAGAAATAAAGTAATGTTTCTTTTAACCAGCGAGTTTAATTCGAAAAAGTCACAAAAATACTACAACTGTCAATCAAAATTACAAAAAAAGCTTCAATGTCATGAATTTGTCAGTTCTCTTCAGTTCATAATCAAAAATGGCAAGAATAAGGAAAGTAACAAAAATAAACAGAGGTGTAAATGTTTGCAACGAAGAATGTACAGAAAAAAGAATTGAGAAAAGTATGGTGGATGTCAACGTCCTCAACAGTAAAAAAATATGTAACAATGATAGGAACAGGCGTATACTTCTGACTTTGAAAAGCTATCCGAATTTATTTCAAAGCAATTACTTTTCCAACAATTTACTCACCACCCTCCGGAAGTACTCAGTTTCAACATCCACTCAAACGTTTGAAGAGGACAGCTTGAAAACTTCAACATATGCGCAAACTATTGATTGGGTAACAAAAGGAGAAAAAACTGAGGAGAACAAAAAGAATATTGTGAAACAATCAAGGTCTGATAGCTCCTTATTGGAAAGATGGGTTCGGAATGACCAAAAAAGGTATGTGAGCTATCAAATAATGAACTCCAAACATCTATTTGAGTATTTTTCGTATGGCCCAATCATTTTCTCACAAAATACATATTTAAAACGTGCGCAAAGTTATACATTTCCTATAAAAATTCAATATTTCAGTTGGTTTTTCAGAACAATCGAATTGCTTCCAAGAGACAAAGGAAATCTTCCCAAAGAATATGAAGCTAAGGACGCAGATAAAAAAATTATAATACTACATAAAAATGAGCATTTAGACCCACAAATAATATCGAAAAAGAAAGAGAGAATTATATCAAAAAAACGAGAAAAGTTTGAACAAAGAAGTTACCAAAAGAAACAATTAAAAAAAAGAAAATTTAATACTCAAAAAGTGAAAAGAAAATCTACCACTATAGACATGAACGAAGCTTATACATCTTCTTACCATAAAACCATCGAAAAAATGGGAAAATTTAGTTTCACCGCTATAGCTAAATGGTCTTCAAAGCTGGTTAAAATCTTTTCAGAATTTGGAGTCAGTCTTACCGAGGTAAATGAACTAACTGTCTTTGAAGTTAAAAATTTGTCTTTCACAGAGAAATGATGCATTCAAACAATGAATTTTCAGAGTTTAACAAACTTGTACAAGTACTACGAATCCCAAAAGTGCCAATCCCTAGAGACAGTTTGCAACTGCCAAGAATTCCACCAGAAGATCGATTATCTACTCTCGAAAATGAACTCGTTAGAAACAAACTTACATATTTCCCAAGCCAGACTAAACGAACAACAACAAAAAATCGACAATACCGACCACCTTGAAAGACAAATCGCAGAAATTAAATCAAAACTGGAATCTCACGATTCGTTAAAATCTGAGTTGGCCGACCTCAGAAAACAATTGAATAGTAGTCGTGCTACCCCTCCAGCACCCCCATTACCACCTCCTCCCCCACCCCTACCACTGTTTTCTCTGTCTACGAATTGCTCCTCCAAAACCTTCCTCAAGGTCGTGCAGAGTGAGAAAAAACTCAGCAGTTTCGAGAATCCTAGACCAATGATAACGCTGGAAGATATACTTAACGTGAAATTGAAGAAAATATCTGTAAGTATGGATTATATCTGCCACCAATCATAAAGGAGTTATACAGGGGTACAAGCTAGTAGAGCTTCTAGATCTACCTATTAGGAAGTTATCCTAATCAGTAGATCTCTGCAAATCAAATATAAAAGTTTGATTTTATTATAATATACACTGCGCAAAAAAATTAACGCACATTATGGAAATCTCAAATTTATTCTAAAACTGAAGGTGTTCTCAATGATAATTATTTTCATCAGAATTATGCGTGCATATGCATATATATATAATGAAAATCTGATAATATCATCTTTTTTTATTCCTGCTGCATAATGCTATCCACTTTCAACGTTTTTCTTCAATACAGATGTTTTATCCCAGCAGGAATAAAAAAAGATGATATTATCAGATTTTGAATGTATTGGCTCCATCCTAAAATCAGTTGTTCTCGATCAATTCTAGTGATCAATAGTTTTTCTTTCGTTTGATTTTCTACACTCGATCGCTATGCAACGCGAAACACGAAATTTGACCCAAGAGGAATGTGCCCAAGCGGTAGTTTTGCGAGAAGAAGGGTGGACATTGTGGACATACACAAGAATTGCAGAAAGGTTTGGAGTTTCCCATACAAGTGTGTCCAGAATGTTGCAGCGATTCAGGGAGACAGGTATGAATGTCCGAAGACCAGGACAGGGTATACCACGGGTAACAACTGCCATTCAAGAACGTTACTTGAGAGTTTCTTCGTTGAGACAACGGTTGCAACCGCTCGCCTCCTTCAAAATCAGCTTGAGCAAACTCGTGAGGTGCAAATTAGCACTCAGACAATAAGAAATCGCCTCAGAGAATATGATTTAAGGCCTAGTGTCGCGGCAAGAGGCCCAGCTCTTACCCCAGCCTATCGAAGGGCGCGTTTGGATTTTGCGAGAGAGCATATCCATTGGGAAGAGGCCGATTGGGAAAGAGTTCTCTTCACAGATGAGTCTAGATTCTGCCTCTACCATTGTGATCGACGTTTCCTTGTATACAGACGTCCACATGAAAGATAGGCCCAGTGCAATTTCCTTAATACTACTGGTTTCGGGGGAGGATCGATTATGGTATGGGGTGGAATATCTTTGACTGCTCGCACAGTCCTAGTGGTCGTTGATAATGGAGCTATGAATGCTGATAAGTATATAAGGAACATTCTTGAAGAGCATGTAGTGCCATTTGCCACAAACATTGGTGAAAATTTCATTTTTATGGACGATAATGCCAGACCCCATCGTGCGCGCATCGTTCAGGAGTACCTTGAAGAGGTGGAAGTCTCTCGAATGGAATGGCCAGAAAGAAGTCCAGATCTCAATCCGGTTGAGCAGGTTTGGGACAACCTCAATAGAAGGCTGAGAAGTTCAGAAAATCATCCAGCTACTCATAATGACTTAGGAATCCAACTCGGAGAAATCTGGGAAGGATTAGATCAGAACATTTTAAGATCACTCATTTTGCGTATGAACCGTCGTTGCCGAGCTGTAATTAACGCAAGGGGTGGAAATACCAATTATTAAATCACTTACCAGCATTTCAGTATTTTGAAAATTGTTCATTTCTCTTCTTTCACATAAGATTCGGTGAAATCCTGAATTTTTCTTCCATTTAATGTGTCTTGTTTCGTTCAAAACCTTCCCGAGAGAACATAAAAAATAAGTTATAAAGTCAATGTAGAGTTAACTTTCATTAAAATTGAAATTTTCAGAAAGTGCGTTAATTTTTTTGCGCAGTGTAGAACGAAAAGGGATCTTCCTTGAATAATTTTGATGAAAAGTCCCAAAAACATAGGACTGCAAACGTTTTGTTTTTGAAATAAAGGGATTCAAATGTTTTCTTGAAATTATGCAAGAAATTTCCCCCCTTTGTTTGTATCTCCGATTTAGGAATACCCTGCGTAGATTCAGTCCCAGAATTCGATTTCAAAGCGATCTTTGTTTTATTTTAATCACTTCTAACTCCTCTTGAAAATAGACTCACCTATGAAAACACCTGTATAATATTAATATTTTTGTAGGTGACTAACATGTAACGAAGAACTTCAAAGTTATGTTTATATTGAAGATAATATTTTATTTTATACTATATTTTAATGATTGAATTTCACAATAAACAATTCAATTAAAATTCGTTTTTCTTTATGGGTGAAGAATTTGAAACCAGAAATTAAAAACTTTAATTTTTTTATTTGTAACACCTAAACTTAAATCTATATTACACAATATAAAATATATACAATAATAAAACTCTTTTTGAGGAAAAATAATGGATAACTCTGAAGATTTCTTGAGAATTTTCCATTCAAACTGTACAGTGTGTTCCACTTACTTTCTTAACATTTGATCGGCTGTAAATTTTGGTTTGAAGACATCTAAATGAAGCAAAAACCATACTGCACAGTCATCTAGTCCTCTCATCAAAATAAAACAGAACAATAACAATTCTGCATGGCATTAACTCCACTTATTAGTTTTTTTGCTTTAGCTTCAGCTCGATGTTTGATGTCAAGAGTCTTAAACTATTTTTTCTTGAAGATGAAGGAATACTTTATAAAATAAAATGCAATATAGTTGTTTTTTCACTTGGATTTCTTCGAAAACAAAAAAGCTACACCTGACCAAAACCACACCAACAAGAGAAACACACTGAACAACAGAAATTAAATATACACGGAATGGAAAATTCGAAGAACGGAACAGATAGTGTGTTTTCAAATAAAATAAATATCTTTCAATATTTGAATCTCTAAAGGTGACACGTAATGCAAGGCAGCTCTCGAAAAAAAAGACAATTGAACCGAACAGTATTTTGGAAGGAATAACAGTACCATTTTGATCGACCACTGCAAAAAACTAACTCGTTAAGCTTCAGGATAAAAAAATCAATTCCGCAAAACAATATCACAGGATCCAAAACGAACGAAATAAAGAGCGCCACGCAAGCGACCGCAAAGCTTCACTCGACTCCCTCCACAATGGAAAAAACGAAAGATACACACCCGAACTTGAGCAGGGCCCCATGGTTCAAGATGGCCGACCCCTCCCAACCTGTCTTGCCCTCCTCCACGTTACAGCAGCATTCAGACCTTTCTGTTCCGTCGAAAGCCGTCATTTTCGATTCGTAAGGATTCTTCTTCAACCTGCACACTTTTCTCTTCTTATCGATCATTTCTCGTACCTGATTCTCTAAGGGGGTGGTAGAGTCTATGGTCGTTCCGTTTAAAGTCGCCCCTTCTTGAACGTTGCATTTTTGAAGTCGGTGCAACTGGCTCTCGTTGGAATAGAATATGTTGTTCACGTACGTACCGTACGGGGAGTAGTTGATCAATTCGTAATGTTTGGAATACTGAAAGTTATAAACCGTGGAAGTCATTCTTGCTAGACCAGAAACTACTCGTAACATCATTTAAAATATCTCCTAATACTCACTTCATCATAAAAAATAACTGCATGTTTCGGAGATAAGAAATTACAGTGTCCAAACCTCTCCAAATCAACATCGTTAGTGGACCCCTTCCCTATGTTCAAAACGCGATATCTCATAGCTACAGCTTCAGGAAATCTGGTAGAAACGGTCGGTCTATAACCCATATAACTGGCATCGTGTCTCACATCCGTAGGATCAACCTCGGATGTCCTAATGAAGACCAAACCATGAATACCATCCAATTTCAAAATATAGGTGGATTGAAAATAAAATGAGGAATGCTTACCTGACGTTGTAGAAATGTTTGGATACCACCGGACACAAAATGGCACGAGCCCTCACAGTTGACCTCACTTTTTTCCTCTTCGGACTCGAGAAAACTTTACTTATCCTCTCGATGTCGGCAGGAGTTAGCAACTCGCTAGGTAAAGGCATATTTTTCAATTTGTTAGAATTCAGGCAATGGGACAGATCTTCAGATTTGTTTGATTGGCCCAGTATAACCTGTATTTGTTGATATGCTAGGAGTCTTATTAGTCTATCGTCCAAATGATCTAAATTAACTGAAAATGAATTAAAAAAACATTATTATATCATCGAGAAGTCAACCCGAGTCAGCAAAATTGAACTGTAGGATATCGGATTAGGGTATTAATCAAGTTAACTGGTTAAATATGACTAATAAGTGAAAACTTATGATTCAGAAATTATCATATAAATTCTCCTACTATTGTTAGCTTCGAACAATCATTTATTATCACTGTTATGTCTCTGTGATAGTCAATTGAAAAAATAACAAAGCAAATACTCGAAAACTGTTGAAAATCAAAGCCTGTTTTTAATAAAATTTTCGCGAATTTTCAAAAATTTCGAATGAAATGCGCAGATGTAAACAAAATTCAAAACAATCACACAGGAATCACAGAATATTATACGAAATAAATTATCCAAAATATACCAGAATATTGAGTTACTAACTTTTACTAAGTAAATACTTGGCTATTTTCGATTTTGTAACAACACTGACAACCCTTTTTTCGAAATTTCAATTGTAAACAAGCATAGATCAAAAATAATTTTTGTTTACATTATTTGTGAGAATCTGTGGTTAACCTAATTTTCAAGGAAAATAGGTTAAATTTAAATCTTGAGAAAATTTACATAGAAGATTCAATAAAATAGTTCAAATTCCGGACTCACCATCACAGTATTCTTTCTTGACAATATCATCGTAGAAACTACCATTTACACATTCATTTTTCAAAATCCCATTTACACTCCGTTCTTTTTCAACACTGTAATTTTCAGTTCTTTGCACTTTTTGAACACTATCACTAACTACAGAATTTTTTTCTTCTTCTACCTTTATATCTACATTACAGGAACACTGTAACATTTTACAAATATTACATACTTCGCAGTTTAAAACTTGCCGTTTCTCATGTTGCTCCTCATAAATCTCAATCAGATGCTTCTTATTTTCAACAGCCGATACTCTCAGAATATCCCTGAGCCTCGGAAGAAGACTAACTGGTTTTTTATAATGAGTCTTCACCATTTCGGGAATTTTAGCCCGGTTTTTCGGACACAGTCGTTTTTTGAACCGAAACGGGGGATTTCTATCGTTTATCCTCCTGAAAAATTCCATTTTGACGGCATGTTGATCTATCGGTTCATTAGCAAACTTATCCCATATTTTTACCCTTTCTGTTAATGATGTCGACTTCAAAAGAATGGAATCCTAGTGGAAAAATTATAAAAATTGATGTTTACGTAAATTAATCTTTGACTCACAAGTGCATGTTCAACATGTGCCGGACACATCCATCTTGTCATGGGAGGAGCAGTTAAAGGAGGATCTAAACAGTCTAGATGAAAATACAGCGAACAATAATCACAAGCTATCAAAGGGGCCACCCTACACGATTTTCCACAACCATAGCATTTTTTAGCAGGAAGTGGAACCAATCCACTAGGAGTCTTATCAAATTCCCTTGAACTTCTCATGTTTTTACGATAATCTGAAAAATCTATAAGAATAGATTAAATTCACTTTCTTCTTTCAAAATTCACGAACTTGCCTCTGTCTGTGCCAGGAAAATCACAAGGCACACTCATACTCCGTGGTAATTCAAACTGTTTAGGATTCATTGAACTAGCAACTTCAATCAAAACATCCATTGGTGACAATTTTAATTTCTTTGCAGGTTTCGTAAATGTACTTTCTGTTGAACAAGACCTTTTACTCCGGGGTAAAAGTATTGGACTTTGTGTTTTAGCATATATACAGCTATGGCATAACCATTCCCCCATTGGGATATCAGTTATTTCTAAAGGGGGATCGCTGAAAAGAAAGAAATTAAAAAAGGTTTTCTTTGAAATTGAATGCTTCTACTCACTGGCACTGAAGATGAAAGCTTGAAGGGCATTTATCACAACAAATCAAGTCACCCCCTTCTCCGCAAGCATCACAATTGTCATGATTATGACCTTTACCAGGTCTGCGGAAGTATGGATGAGGTTGCTTGGCATCTTTAAGATCATCATCAGTTGGTGGTGCAATGAGGGCTTGGATTTGCTATAATGAGCCCAATATGATAATATGCATGCTTGTCTTCATTATGGGAAACTTTCATTTTATATTGAATATGTCAAAATATAGTTAGAAAATTGCTTACATCCATGAGACCACCTGAAGTGTCCATATCATATACAACACTGGCCATTGTTTTTTCAACTTTGATTTATCAATTTTCTCTTCTGTACATAAACACAAGTCATCAACAATTGTTCAGAATAGACAATTTGTTAGTTGCTTTTGAGCATCAATAAACAATCATTGTATCTCATTTGTAAATAATGATACCGGCGGAAACTTAAGAGCATTGGATGATATTACTGCTGTTCATTATAAAAAACACTGAAAATTTAGTCCAATTCAACCCTTTCAGTTTTTAATTTACAATTTTATCAAAAATTTGACATACTGGCGCTAAATGGTAGCCATACTGTTATGGAGCATAGAGCAGTATCAAATAAACTGTCAAAATATATGCGATTCTATGTTGAATCATTATCTATGGTTTCACATCAATTTAAACTCTATGGCCAAGCCGCTTTCGACATATACAAACAGGTTACGTTCCACCTCTAAGCATAGGTTCTTCTTTCTGCAGAAAACATATTTTTTAGATGTTCTAAAAAAAATGGGATAATGGAAAGAGAAACTGACCAAAGGAATATTAATAAAAACCAGTATATTTGAATAAAATTACAGAGTTGAAATAAAACAATCATTATCATTCACCCCCGTACAAGATAATCAAACCGGACTTAGTCTTTATGATCAGCCGCAATTCCGTTACTGCTTGGATATGGCTACCTAAAATCGTCTGAAAAACTTCGTTCCCACAATTATTCAGATTCAGGCTCTCCAACTCCGATACAATATCTGTCTGAGTCGACACAGTCGACCACTGGTGCAGAATAGTATCGAACTTCTTTGTTGTTGTTTTCAGAGCTTCTGCCAGATCGAAAACTGCTTTCCGCTCATTAGTTTCTACTATATGGTTTTTCTTTCCTTTCTTACTTTGCCTCGGCTTGACTAAATCGTTGCACATGTCGTATATAATGCAGGCTATGCAAACAATCTGAAACATAATTAAAATTATTTAGAATTTTCAAAATTATTGAAAAAATGCGATTCATCATATCATGCACACTTACTTCAACGTTATTTACAACGAACTCCATAGTAGTCCTCAATTGTAAGAAATCTACAGTTTGCTTAATCATAGAATCTAGATTTTCTATTAATTTATTTAGTTCAGTCTTTATAATGGTAAGCAATGGTTCGTAAATTTCTCTTTCTTGCTTCACAACACCAACGAGAAATTTGAACAGGTTACCCAGTATTGTCGTGTAAGGACATTTTAGGGCACAGTGAATTCTCGACGGCAATGGCAATGTTACTCGGTCCTGAAAAACAGTACTTTGCATTCTTTACACAAATATTAACCCTCAATTACTTTCATCGTAATAGAAAGTTAACAATGTATTACACAACACTTAAAGCACTGAGAGGAATTCAAGAAACCTATTGAAACTGCCAAAAAAATGACAGCTGTCAAAAAATGTTGATAATTAGGCAATCCAAACCACGTGGCGCCCTGCCTCCAGATAACCTATAAATTTTCTGACAGGTCGCTGGCTTGCAGTAAATATGAGGAATTTTATTATCTTATATGCATTTCATGAGTGAACGAGTGAGTTTTTATGATTTCTAATATCAAAAAGTATCCTGAAGTATCACTGACGAAGAAAATTTCACTCAATCATATGATTACAACTTTTAGTATTGGGAGCCTGAAGAGAAAGTATTGGAGAAGGAATATTTATCAGAGCTCTGTCCCTGTAACTTCTTTATCCTTTTATATGATATAAATTTAAATATTCATCAGTTTTACATGAACTGAATACTGCTTATTTCAGTGTCTACGAAGACACATTCACTTTAGTTTCTTATCTTCGATATTGTCAAGTCTGGATGACTGCTGACCCAATTTCCTATTGTTTCCTGATAAGTCACTTAATATGTGTATAATACACCAAGTTACACACACTGGGTGTTCCAAAATATTCAAGAAAATCCTCATAATTTGAACGACTTGCACATCCAACTTTGGCACACATTTATGGCATTTTTTATTGAAAATGCACTTAATTTAAATAATTTTCACTGGTCTGATATTCCTAAGAGTAAGATTGACTAGAAATATCGAAAAAATTTCCACATAATACAATTTTTCAAGCAAATAAACGGTTTTAATGTCTACATGAACAAAGCTAAACTTGGTTTGTTTGACCACCAGCTAACCTCAAAAAAATATTTGACAGGTCGTTGGATTCCCTAATTGTCGAAATAATTGACAGCTGTCAAAAAATTTGACAGCACCTCTCAGAAAATATTAATAAAGACTCACCCTAACGAATGGCTTGTAATCTTTATGCCTGACGCAATCTTCCATGTCCTCCCATTCCTCCACTAACTTATCCAATCCATCGAGTTGAGCTTCTTGGATCCCCAAGGTGGCTTTGGCTATTTCCAAGGCCATCCCTATAGCTTTCACTAATTGAAAGCGTAACTTGAAAAAATCAACATCTTGCTCGAACAGGGACTTAATTTCTTGGGATTCTTCCGGGGGGCCAAACACTCGTTCTGGATCCCAGTTCGAATAAACGTTGAGATCACTGTTATTCCTAGAATCATCAATGGACAATAAAGAGAAGTCGGTTCTCTTTTAGACTTCAATAAAGAGATCTGAATAAAAAAAAAAAAATAAAATGTAGACATTTCACACCTTAAAAAATCCCACTTGGGATTGAGACACTTGGCCAGCTTGCAGTCAAGGGCTTCCAAATCGAGGCAGCACATGTAAGTCATCATAACTTTATCGATAAAGACACCAGCGAAATGAAGACTATTGTTCAGCCTCTCCCTGAAGTCCATGAAATCTTCCAACTTAGCGAACGAACCAAATTTGTATGAAGAAGTTAAATGATCGGCACTCTACAAAAAAAAAGTTTTCACTCTGCCTTCGACGTAAAATGTCATACTTACATCTTTATAATTTGAAACAAAAAATTTAAACGTAGTATCGTAATGCAAGGTTGCCATACGTATTAGGCCGGTAGTTGGCAACCTTGCAGAATGGATGTAACCTAAAGAATCTAATTGTAAATGTTTTATTTCAAGGCTATCGTACATATTTTGAGCTCCTAGACCACCACCTAAAAAAAAATGTTGCTCTAGTATCCAATGCTTCTTGCAATACCCCTGAAATGAGAGAAAACTCACCAACGGTGTGATAAAGCCGAACACACAACAACTTCGCGTGAAAATTACTCGGGCTTTTCTTGAGCAACCATTCGAGAAGGACGAGAGCGACGACGATAGGTTCCGCACTCTTCTGCGCTTGCGCCAGATCGTACATCGAGTGGGCGGCGAGCAAGGCGTACGGATCCGAAGGCCCCAGATCGGTTGGTAACAGATTGGTACCGTAGGATTGGTAACCGTGTTGATAATGCAGAGAGAAGGCGGTAACCAAGGCTTTTAGATGGACGTCTGGTAGATTACGATGGCTGCCGCACAGTCTCGACAACTGGAGGGCGCAAATGTGCCGCTGCATTTGCTGTTCCTGCAAAACATTACCTTTTCATTCATTATTGCTAATGACAATCCATAATTTCTCAAGCAAAAAAATATCTACATAAAACAACCTAATTTTCTATTATTAGGCATTCTAAATCACGTGACCTAAAATGGCGTCTGCTGAGGGCAAACCATAGACAACAAGTTGTCTATGGGGCAAACAACTTTCTGAAGTGTCATAACACGTCATAAGGAACCTGGTGAATAAATTAGTTGTGTGTATTTGTTGTTGTTGATAGACTTTTTAAGATGCAAAGTGTTTATTTGACAGAACAACATAAACACCAACGTATTGTTTGCCCCATAGAACTTATAGTACATGTACTCAAGGCCGTAGCCAGGGGGGGGTCCGATGGGGTCCGGACCCCCCCCGAAATTTATTTGTTTCAGAAATGCCAGATAATCATTTCACCGAAAATTCTTCGAATACATTTTTTTCTAGCTACGGCCTCGGACGGACCCCCCCCGAAATTTTTTTCTAGCTACGGCCTTGCATGTACTATGAGTTCTATGGTTTGCCCTCAGCCGCCATATTGAGAATTTGTTTTGACAGGTCATTAGAATGCCCTATTCGACCATCAGATAACCTCAAATAAATATCTGACAGGTCATTAGAACTAATTTTCAGAGGTTATGCAACTAATGTTCTGTGGTGTTTGATAGAAATGGACAAGAAACTTACCGATTTGGGAATATTGGTAGCGCTAATGCCGACGTCTTTGAGCAGCCTGGCGCTCAAATCCGATTTTTTATCGTCATCTAACAATATTAAATACGACCTGAGATCAGTAACGCAACAAGGCTTGTGTCCGAATTTCCTGAAATACTCAATGAAAAGCTCTATGGTTTCCCCGAGTAATTCTGTGGTATCGATTCCTTTCTCGACTAGTTTCGAGCACAGTTCGAACCTGGCCAAATAAGGACCCCTGAGTAAGAACCCTAAAAAGGTGTAACGGTGAAAAGATGCAAACTCTTAATACATGAATGTTACTTACCGTTATCAGCACCGTTTTCAACAAGCCCGCAAATGAATTCATGGGCTTTTTCTGGGGTATCATCAATTGAATCCAAATTGTTTTCCTTTAATTCGTGATTGTCTACATTGTTGATTATTTTAGTTTGAGGCATTAATTCGAGAACTGAGTGGACGTAGTACTTCCATACATTCCATTTATCTAGGCTGAAATAAAAGGCTCTCAACTTAAAATGCAATTTGATCTACTCTATCAAAACCAATGGAAACTAGAAGCACATATTTCTCCTCAACGTCACACAGTCAAATTGCATTGTCAACGATTCTCTTACCTTTCGGAAAGAATTTTCTTACAAATCAAATTCACTTCATTCCACCTCTGCATATTGATGTAATATGGTATCTTAGCAAGAGGGAGATCGGTGCAAGATAGTTTTTTGCCAAGTGGACCGTCCATAACTTCTATTATTTCTTTGTACTTTTTCTGCTGCTCTAAGATCATTATGTACAACTGAACCTGTTGATCAGCCTCCATTTTGTTATCCGCAATCAACTTATGCATCATTCTTTCTGCCAAGCTCAACAACAGACTCCTTTTTTTCGGATCGTCTTTATCTAAAAAAATTATTCTATTATTCTACATTCAACACGCATTTCTGATAAATTACCTTCCCCTCTGGTAGCTTGAAGAAGAATACTCATAACAGCCCAGCAGTAGTAAGGATTTTTTGGTTTGAATTTGTACAGTGCCATAGCTGCTCTTTGTTGAGACTTGAAATCAGATATTCTAACGTACGACATGAAAAGATGAGTGTGTAATTCTTCATTGTAACAATCTTGCCTCACAGCTGCTTCGTATATCTTGCATATCTTGTCAACTGAGAAAGTTTTAAAATAAGATTCCTAGGTCTAACTAGTAGTAGAGATATTTATAATACATATTTTTTAACGAAAATAGAGACCAAATTGAAATTTTATTTATGCAAGGGAAGGATCACTTACATATTTCAAATATTAATTCATTAAAATCCCATTCATTTCCCGATTATACTTTTGTTTACCTTGATTCAATTCACGATAACACAAAGTCATAGCCTGTAGAGTTGCTTCATCCGTAGGGCATTCCATGCTCAGATTATCCAAAACTGCAATCGAATCATTCTCCTTTCCAATACGAAGCAATGTTAACGCTTTCAGAGCTTTAGCGCATGATAAATTTGGAGACTTTTTCAACACTCTGTCACATTCATGCAAAGATTTCTTGTTGTTTCCACTGTCCAACCATTCTGGAAACAATAATTCATCTTCAAATAATATCCTCAATCCATTCTGAAGTATTTTGAGAAAGAAAGCTGAATTTATTTTCTAATTGAATAACAACAATTTTCCTCAGATATCTTCTTTATCAAATAAAATTTCCAATATTTATTTATAGCGATAAAACTAAGAATACTGTTTATTTTACCATATATTGGCCGAAGTCTTCTCTCGATGACTGAACTATCTTGTACGTGAAATTTCGACATTTTTTGGGCTTGTAATTGATAACGATGTATGAAAAATAAATTCTAAGGAAATGTTTCGACTTCTTCGGGCACCACTTGAGGAAAATAGTGGAGAGAGCGAGAAAATATATTCCCTTATTTCAAATAGCTCCTCCACAAGGCACCGACAACGCCATGATTAAATTTCTAACCTATTTGATTTTGGTTGTCAAAAAATGCTCTGGTTCGTTAAGGAGGGTTCACACGATGAGTTTTCCACATTCTTCTTCTTTGTCGGAATCGGCCTGTTTCAATCGGCATAACTCTTTAACGCCGTCATGGATTTTCATGAAAATTTCAAGAAATTAGTATGGAGAATGACTAATATTCGCTCATAATGATTGGTTGTTGGCGCAGGTCCGGACTGAAAAAATTATATTCTTCATTCATCATTTTCTAAAACAGCCTGTACATCCAAACAGAATCCAAATTTTCCTGATAATTAACATTAGATACTCTCCCAAACAAGCTTATTGGCAATACTGCTTCTGGACAATTTGATGCACAGGGTGTTTTACAAGATATCGAATAAAAATATAATTTTTTCGAAGATTGATTCAGACTCCCCAAAATGTCCTGCATCTGAAAGCCTGTTAAATAATTTTTGAAACACCCTGTATATCCGTCCAGAAGATTCGAAGAAAATCGATTGTGACAGAAAGATAGATAGGCCCGCTATCATCTCTTTCAAATAATATGAACGTTTAGTGAAAATAAACTGTCCAAATTCTATCTAAAGCAATCGAATTTTTGAAAATCTTCATTTCCGTGCCTGTGGAACGGCTAAGAGAAGCTTATGAATTTTTTAACAGCGTCCGCTTTAAATAAACATTTCTACGAAAACTATTACAATCTAAAGAATTATTAGGAAAAGGGCAGCAAAGTGACCCCTTGAACAATAAACAAGATAACGAGAAAGCTTCATTACTGCTACTACCAATTATTCAATAAACGTTGCATCTGTCTGACAATCGTTCATTTAGTTTTTCACGAAACAATGATATTGAAGAGTGATTTGTAAAAAAATAGAAGATGATCTTCCAGTGCAGTTGTAGTTTGCTATTGCTGGCTTTTTTTGTTAATTATTCTTCGAGCGTAAGTGTGTTTATTTACTTTCACTTTTGATATGAAAAGAATTTATTTTACACACATATTTTCAACTTAACATATAGCCACTCTAGTGTACTGTATTTATAGTAGTTTTATTCCATGTATGTAAAAAAATTAGATTATGGTCTTATCAACACTATCGACGATCCCCTTGGATTTCAATGAAAGAGTAGGGTTGAGAACAAAAGATCTAAGTGGTCGCAGTTCCCGGAAGCCTAACCGAGCCATAAAGACCCCGGTTCAAATAATAATAAGCGGTTTACCTTTCAGGTCTACACACCATCAGTGTCAATACAAAGAAAACCCCATCTAACCCCTGGTATCAAAACAAGTGGCTGGAGAAACTCCCCCAATGACGACGTCCAAATCCACCACAACTACAGCCATGTCAATTACCAAAACCCAAACACAGGAAACGCCCTAACTATCGCCCAAATTTACGAAAGCACTACCAACAGGGTCTTCCCCGTTTATAGACCAGAAGATGATCAAAACTTGCCTGAAAGAAACGCTTCTCTACCTGAAGATGTTAAACCCCAGAAAATCGTAATCCGGGTCAAAAAACAGCTGCAAACTTATGAGAAATGCCCACCTGGCATGACTGGGCAAATGGTTTATGCCTTGTCATGCAACCAGTTCCTGAACTGCTGGAAAGGGAGGACATTTGTGCAGAACTGTGCACCAGGTAAGCACTTGAGTCATTGTCACTGGTTCTTCTAATCTTCTTCTATTAGTTTAAACACATGGTTAGAAGGAGATGGTACAGCAAGACTTCATTTCAGGCACACTATTCAATCCAGACACTCTTAGCTGTGATTACCCCGAAAAAGTCCGATGTATAACAGGTCCAAGAAGAACAATATATGAAGAACCGCCTCCACCATCTTATTCTCATACCCTAAACACACGAAACGTTCAACCAAATTGCCCACAAGACTTTTCAGGAAGAATACCAAACTACTCAAATTGCTCAAAATTCGTGGTGTGCATGGAAGGTAAACCAATGAATCAAATCTGCCCTCCAGGTACCTTATTCGATACCAACAGGAATGTTTGCGATTTTCCCAAAATTGCCAAATGCTTCAACGGTGAAAATCAAGATTTTTCAAAGCAAAACGTTGATTATTTTGTGATGGGTGGGGGTAATCATGTTGCTGGGCTTTACCAGCCTACCAGGCCATTATACATCCAGACCCAATATGGGAACAGAGAGGGGAGAACGGATTGTGGAAGCAGTACAGTATGTTCCAAACAATTTGCTACTCACCCCCCAGATGGTGCAGATTCTGGATTTCTTCAAGGTTCCCACAGACAACCTATCAATTGCAACCCATTAGACCCCAACTGTCCAGCATTTGGACCTACCCAAACGAATGGAAATGGAAACAAACCTGTCTTCACCGAAACCGTCAATCAACCATCTTTTGAAGGACAGTACAACAGGATCGACCAGTCTCCAAATTGCTCCCCAAATTGTCCCCCAAATGAAAGAATGGATTTGCCACAAAACACAAGATGCGATCCTTCAGTATCTAACTGCAGAGTACCAGTTAACCAAGGACCAAATGGTTATGCTCAATACTTCAATCAGAATCCAAATCAGCCGAAAATATGTAACCCTTTGACACCAGGATGTAGATATCCTTCAAACCCAATTTCTGGAGGACAAACTAGCTACCACCTGAATAACAACAGGGATAGACAAGTTGCAGGATCATCTTATACAAATCCAAGTAATAGAATTCAAGTGCCTTCAAATTGTTATCCTCCAAACTGTCCAATAAATGGAAAACTTGATTTTCCTCCAAGTACTGGTTCGAATAGTTATGCCACAAATTTAGAACAAAATAACAACTCCCCTACGTTTGGATGTGACCTCTCAACTCTCGAATGCAGGTTTCCACTAAATACTAACAGAGAAGGAAAAATTGTAGGATCATCATATTCTCAAACAAGTCCAAATAGGAATGTTAGAATTATTTCCAATTGCAATCCTCAATATTCAAATTGTGGAGGACAAACTTATCCAAAAAAATATAATTTACCAGTTTCATCAACTCCATCTTACCAACCTAGACCAACTGGGAATAATCCATATAACCAAGGGGAATATCAAGGCTACCAACCTTCGTACACTGTTTCTCCAACTCAGGGATCAACGTCCAATCAGGCTAGAGCCCAATGTCCTCCAGGAGCGACTGGTGTCCATCCCCATCCTTACAATTGCTCACTCTTTTTGAATTGTGCTAATGGTCAAACGTTCATCATGAATTGTGGTCCAGGAACTTTATTCAATGATAAAATGATGACTTGCGATTTTGACTACAACGTAGAGTGCACTAGGAAGGGTATACTGGTACCTGATGGAAATGGGATTCGACCATTCACCACTCCTATACCTATACCTAAATTCACAACAACAGCCCAAAAATTAACGACCTCTTATACCTATTTAACAACCGATCAAAATTATAACCAAAGGGGTCACTACATAACTAGGCCTCCAAAATCTCAAACCTTCTCCAAGGTGTCAGATTACGAAGACATAGGCCCTATCAGTCATGGTTTTCCTACCAGAAAACCAGTAAGACCCAAGCTAAACGTTGACCAAAAGCTGGACTACGACAACAAGAGAGAAATACCAAAAACTCCTGCCAAAACATGGCCACCACCCTATCCAGCAACTGATACCAACGCAGATTACGTTTACGAATACCTTGACGTTGACATGGAGCCTGATTTGGGGGCTCAGAACGCCGAGAAAGATACAGGCAACGACTGCAGGACTAATAAATTCACATGCGGTCCATCGAGATGTATTTCGAAAGATATGATTTGTAATGGAGTCCAGGTAAGGGTGTATGTTGCGAAAGGAATGTTTCCTTATTTGGTTGTGTTTAGGACTGTCCTGATGGTAGAGATGAGGTTGGTTGCAGCGAATACTTGAATAAATTCGATGCCAAAAGGAATACACGGTTGGCTGTAACTGAGAAAGAGAGATGGGATAATACAACAGCAAGTTCTTGTGCTTACTTATGCCTGGAATCCAAGAACTTCAGCTGCAGATCCTTCAATTATAGGTAATATCCTTCAGAACCAGACCCTTTTGAGAATTTTGAAACATTTAATCTTGCAGGAAAATAGATAATTGCTGTCTTCTCTCAGACAAAAACGAGGCACTGTCTGGGCGTCTCATGGCCTACCCACCGAACGACTACTACGAACTGAAGAGCTCCAGATTAGACTGCAGCAACATGTTCAAATGCAACAACAATAAATGCATCGAGAAATACCAGATTTGTGATGGTCAAGACGATTGTGGCGACAGGGAGGACGAAATAAACTGCCCTGCTGAAAAAATTGGCTACAACATTCGACTGAATGGTGGCAAGAACCCTTGGGAAGGAAGAATAGAAGTTTCTGGTGAGTATATCAAGATTTGAAAGCATGATGGAACCAGACAGAGTTCTGAGAGTCAAGTTAGGTCCACTGGCTAAGGCATCTTCTGAAGCTGGACTGTTGTATTGAATTCAAGAACATTTTTCAGCTTTTGGGCGAACTGGATACATTTGCGATGATAAATTCGATATCAGAGATGCCAATGTAGTTTGCAAAGAATTGGGGTACCCCCTAGGGGCAGCAGATGTCAAAGGACTTTCCATTTTTGCCAAAGATGTTCCCTCTGAGAAGGTATTCTACATGATGGACGATGTTACATGTTTAGGAAATGAAACTTCTATCAGAGACTGCGACTTCAATGGTTGGGGATCCCATGATTGCACAAATGCAGAGGTAAAACACAAGTGTCAACCCAAAAGTTTCAGGTCAATTTTTTTAATATTGGTACATATTTATATAAATCCTTTCCAGGTTGTTGGGGTAGTTTGCAACGGCGTTCAAGATAAATGTCCTGACTCGTTCTGGAAATGCAAAGACACCACGGAATGTGTACCAATGGCTTTCGTCTGTGATGGACCAGAAGATTGCTCTGACGGTTCTGAAGAATCCGAAGAGCTATGCAAGGTTAGTGCGATTTTTCACCTACAATTATGATTCCCACAATGACTTGAACTTTCTGTATAGGCTCCTGTTGAAGTACGACTAGTCAATGGTACCACAAGAGCTGAAGGTAGGCTGGAGGTGAAATACCACGACGTTTGGGGTACAGTTTGCGATGATGACTTTAACGACGATGCAGCTAAGGTTGTCTGCAAGAGCTTAGGTTACAAAGGAACAGTTACAGTTAAGAAGGATGCCTATTTTGGACAAGGTAAGCTAATATGCTTCCTTAAGGTGGTTACGGAGTGTAAAAATTCCAAATGAATATATTTTTTACAGGTAAAGGTCCTATTTGGCTGGACCAAGTGACCTGCTTCGGCAACGAATCTAAACTAGAGAAATGCAGCCATTGGAAGTGGGGTGAGAACAATTGCGACCACAGCGAAGATGTTGGAGTCATTTGCAGCGATTTTGATACTTCAGACATTGAGAGACACGTGCAAAAACCTCAGGATATGAACAATTCGGTCTTATCTACCGACCCTTCGTATCCAATATACCCTGCTACTTGTGGTTTACGGAAGAATAGTATATTTACTGCAGACAGCATGGTTCATTTCAGGGTTGTTCAAGGCTCTAAGGCCAAAGTTGGAAACTTTCCTTGGCAGGTACTACCTTTTAGTCAACCTCTAACTTAACCCTCATCTTTTATAACCATACACCATGAATATATCAAGTGTTTTTTTCTTCAAGGCTGCCATAAGGGTCAAAGGCCAACTGCGAGTAGCCCATTGGTGTGGCGCTGTCATAATATCCTCAAAATTCGTCCTGACAGCAGCCCACTGCCTTGTTGGATACCCAAAAGGAGCCTACATTGTGGTAGCTGGCGACTATAATATAGCAGAAGAGGAAGGAACTGAACAACAAGCTTACATCGAGGATTTCTACATCCATGAGGACTTCAGGAAGGAACATAAGATGAACAACGATATAGCTCTGGTGAAGCTGAAGGGTCAAGGGTTCAAGTTGAACCAGGATGTCCAAGCCATATGTCTTCCTGATGAAGATACCGATTATAACGTTGATCTGAACTGTACGATTTCTGGGTTTGGTTCAATTGAGAGTGGGGTGTCAGGTAGGTACGAGAATTGGGGCTTGTAGTAGGTAAACCAAAGGCCTGTTTTGAGGTTTTTGAAGCAAATATAATTGTATGGACCCCTCTAGAACTGGAGGTCGAGCTGTGAATGATATAACGGCACATAGACCTTAAGGTAGCAGTGCACCTTAACCCTACAATCTTCAGTATGCTGTACAGATTCATTTTCCATGAATTTGGATGAACACCCATCCTTGACTGGTTTAGGAATTGTCTAACCTTATGTTTCAGCATTTTCCAACGAACTGAGAGCTGGTGACGTTCCTTTATTGACAGAAAGCGTTTGCAAGATGCCTCATGTGTATGGAGACTCTTTGACAGAAGGCATGTTCTGCGCTGGTCATCTAGACGGAGGTACTGATGCTTGCGATGGAGATAGCGGCGGCCCCTTAGCTTGCTTAGATCATGGTAATTTCTTTGATAATATTATATTTGTTTTATATAGAGTTCCCCAACAATAAGAAACTATTCGAAAAACAAAGTTTCCAAGGAAATGTTTAAATTTCAAATTTGTTTTGATTAAACATAGATGATATAGCAAGAAGTATGTAAATGTTAAATTTGGAAAAAAAATCGTGAAGGTTTTTTCATGTGAACATTTTTTGTTACTTGAATTGTTTTTTTGCAATTTTTTTACCAGCTATTCGAGGAGATACAAAGTAGATATTCAGTTGTTGTTAAAATGCCTAGACCACGTGTACGCGAAATTTATCGCCAGCTAAGTGAATTTGAAAGAGGTCGAATAATTGGTCTACGGGAGGCGGGGTTGTCATTTCGAGAAATCGCTAACCGTACGAACATAAATCCAACTACATACTGTTATGAGATGTTGTCAAGCGTGGTTTGATAATGCCCAAAATAGAAGAAGAGTAGGCATCGGACATCGAAGGGGCACAAATGAAGTTCGACATCGACGTCTAAGACTTATGGCCATTAGAGACCGATTAGCGACTACTCGATCTTTGGCTGATTAGTGGTTAGGAGAATAAGGTCATCCTGTAACTGTCCGAACGGTTTACCGCCAGATAAGGTCTTTTGGACTGCAGCATTATCGATCTCATCTTGTGTTAACTCTGACGGTTGAGCATCGCCGGCAACGATTACAGTGGTGCAGAGAACGTCAACATTGGAATGTAGAATGGCATCAGGTCGTCTTTTCTGATGAATCTCGATTCTCCTTGGGTGCATATGATGGCCGAAGAAGGGTTAGAAGACGTCGGGGAGAAAGACGTGAACCTCAGTCTGATGTTGAGCGTCATGTACACCGTACAGTAGGCGTTATGGTATGGGGTGCAATTGAACATGCAAGTAGGTTTTCCCTTAGCTTAACCGGCTCGTGAATCCAATATTTCAGCAAGATAATGCTCGACCTTAAGTTGCCAGAGTTAGTTTAAACTTTTTGAAGCGACCCATGTGAATCTTTTGCCATGGCCGCCCAGATCCCCAGATCTTTCGCCCATAGAACATGTTTGGGACATCATGGGTAGAAGGCTTGGAAATTTACCCCTGCCCCCACGGACTTTAGCGGCTCTGAGACATGAAAAACAGGTAGCTTGATAGTATCCCTCAAGAAGAAACAGACCATCTTGCATCAATGCCAAGACGTGTTGGCGAGTGTATAATAATAGCGGTGGATAAACACATTATTAACAAATTTATCGAAAAGAAAAAAATTGTAAACCCTTCGTTTTTTCTCAGAATTTTAATCATTTACTCCTGGTTATACTATCTATGTTTTACCAACAAAAAAAAATAAAATTTAAACAGCTCCATTTGGGTGTTGCAGTTTCTTTGTCAGTTAGTATATTTCTACATATTTGAACACATTTTCAGGTCTTTTCACACTATATGGTATCACATCATGGGGACACAGATGCGGTTATGCTAACAAACCAGGAGTTTATGTGAAAGTAGCTCATTATAAGAAATGGATCGATGATATAATAAGAAAAAATGTATAGTTGAAGATCGAGGATTGTAGACATGTATACAATATAGAATTATTCAAGTTTTTATGTGAAAATAAAACGATTAGGGGATGCTTAATAATTTGTGATAATTTAGTATTGTATATAAACAATGACATCTGCCAGTAACTGATTAATTTGCTGAACCAGTGGCAACAAGAAGTGAGGATAAAATTATATCAGATTGTATGAATAAAAGTCTTTTCAATTTCAAGGTGTTTAGTCTTCCGGTGCGCTTGTTCTATGGACAAGTCATCATGTTGGCCAAATGTGCAAACTTTTGCTTTCAGCTTGAAAACATCATTCTGCATCCAAATGCCGAATTTCATCTCTATCGAATCTGTAGTTTTGAACTTATCAGTAGAACCATTGAGTTTAAATATATTTAAACTCAATGGTATTATATATTTAAACTCAATGGTAGAACAGAATTTCGAACGACCATATTTACGGAACCCCTGGTCGAATTTGGCCCATTTACGTAGTTAACCGTGGCTTTCGAGATTTGAATCTACCCTGAAAGTTACAAGACTCTAGGTTCATCCCTTCCAGGGTTATCGCGTTTAAAGAATGTTTAGGTTGGGTACGTCTGTGGTAAATTAAATGGACCATTCTTTCTGAATGAAGATATCCTACATTTTCATCGACACAAATTGCCTGCAACAAAAAACCTTGTTCAATTCAAGAAAAAGGTAAGAAAACAAAAATAAAAAGCCTTCATCCCAAACTAATGCTGCGCCTATGGTATCGACAATTTCTTGACGCATCCGCAGCTGCTGACCGTCCTGCTCCGTCGAGCTTTTCAACGGTTTTGGTCCACTTCCCTGCCATTCCTACTTAAAATAGACTTTGTGACAGTTCAAATGGGATTCACAACATCTCTACCAGGTGAAAGTTCAATTACTCGAAGGTGCTGACTATATCAGACATCACCATTTCCGAACTCACAAGTAGCAAAGGTGACGCGGCTGTGAAAAGGTTATAAGCTTGTAGTGATCTGCATAAACTGCCCGAAAAATGATAGGACCAATGATCGCTCGGGGTTGAAATCGAAGGGACTTCGAATAGAGCCATCCGGAACTCCGCTCGTGAAATAAGTGCTTTTGGGGTTCTATTTCTCAGTGATTTGTTTTCGAATTAAGTAAGAATTTTAGATATGAATTGATTCAGTTTGAGTTGAGATTTTTTCATTAAAACATTGTCATGTTTTGCATTGCAACCAATCTTCATTTTTCTGTTGTTTTTCACAAACTGCATCACTGCATGCAGGGCCGTATCTAGGTAGTACTGCGCCTGTGGCAAGATTTTCTTCATCATGTTTCAAATTTTTTTTTTCAGTTTTGAATAAACTAAATATATACAGGGTGTCCCAAGTTCGAGTGCCTATTAGACGTTTCTGGAGAACTGGACATATTTGAAATCTGAAATTTGGGATTATGTTATTGTTCGAAATTCTCTACAGACCCAAAATATTTTTAGAGACAGAGCTTTTCCGGTTATACTGGGAGTGAAAATAAATTTGCTCAAAATTTTTTTTTCAATCTTTTCGTTTCCGATATGATTGAGTATTCAATGCTGAATAAGTTTCTGTCAAAACCATTGTATTCATTCGAATGGTTTTCAAAATATCGACAAAAAACCTGAGAAAAAGTCAAATTTTCATAGTCACTATCATGTCCATTTTTCTTTTTCTGAACATCCTTAGTGTAAACCGTTCTCACAACGTCAAAGTAGAAGAACGTGGAGAGGTCATGCATCTTTTGAATTTCATAAATATCATCACAGGGTGTTCCAAATTTTGTGTCGAAAAATGTGATCGAAAATTGGCCATATCTTCTGTTTTTCAAATTAGAACCCTATTTTTTTAAGATTGCGTTGGATTCTGCGAAGAAAAATAATGATAGCACTCCCAGATGCTCTTTCTCCTAAATTCAGTAATTCCCGAGTTATTTGAGCTTTTATGCATTCATGTTGTACGTAGAATCAAATTCATCTGATCTTTCACTTGAGAATATTCTGTGACCAAAGAAGATACATTTTTCCATCAAGTGACAGGTCTAATTTAAGGTTTTATCTGTAGTTTTCGATTTTATTCAATGGTACCATGAAAATGTTCATCGAATATGTTGCATGAGAATATTCTGTGACCATAGAAGATAAATGATTCTATTGATAATTCACCAGTGGCAGGTCTAATTATAAGTTGTTACTAGGGTTTCATGAAGATTTTCATCGAATCTGTTCAGATTCGATGAATTTGAATCTACGTACTACATGAATCTAGAAAAGCTCGAATAACTCGAGAATTACTGAATTTACGAGCAAGAGCATCTGAGAGTGCTATCATTATTTTTCTTCGCAGAATCCAACGCAATCATAAAAAAATAGGGTTCTAATTTGAAAAACAGAAGTTATGGCCAATTTTCGATCACAGTTTTCGACACAAAATTTGGAACACCCTGTGATGATATTTATGAAATTCAAAAGATGCATGACCTCTCCACGTTCTTTCACTTTGACGTTGGCGTTGTGAGAACGGTTCACACTCGGGATGTTCAGAATAAGAAAAATGAGTATGATACTGGCTATGAATATTTTACTTTTTTTCGTGTTTTTCCGATATCCTGAAAACTATTTGAATGAATACAATGTTTTTAACAGAAATGTATTCAGCATTGAATACTCCATCATATCAGAAACGAAAATATTGAAAAAAACTTTTTTTAGCAAATTTATTTTCACTCCCTGTATAACCGAAAGTGCTCTGGCCTTGAAACTATTTTAGGTCGGTAGAAAATTTCGAACAATATCATAATCCCAATTTTCAGATTTCAAGTATGTCCCGTTCTCTAGAAACGTCTAATAGGCAATCGAACTTGAGACACCCTGTATATATACATATATTTATATTATAATATTTTTTCATAATATTATTCAGATATTTTCGTCACAAATTCGAAATAATACACAATAATATGGATATTTACCTATTTTTATTGAAAACATTAAAATACTCATCTCAAATAAAATATTTAAATATAAAGATAATATGAATTCTAAAAACAAAACAGACCAATAAAAAATTTTCAACTGAAAATTCATTAACACTGCAAACGCAAAGTGAAAGGTTTTTTTTGTTAGTTGACTAGAAAAACTAATCGTTAATCACAATCATATTATTAGGAATATGTTCAAAACCTCGCCTTTCTTGATTTTGCTTCGGCGAATATATCAATTAATTCAGAGTAATCTAAGGTACATGTCACTTCTTTCTTGATGGCGAGGATTGACATATTTGATAATCGCTCTTGTCCCAAGGAGGAACGAAGATACGACTTTATCAGTTTCAGTTTGCTAAAGGAACGTTCACATGTAGCAGTTGTCACTGGCAAACTCAGAAATATTCTCAACGCCGTTTCCAGATTGGGATAAATATTTTCAAGAGTCAGATCATATATACATCTCACCGTGACATGTTATCTCGAATATTTTGTTGGCGCTTCTTTATTTTATTCTTTGAATTTTTTTGGCGCTCAAATTTTTTTTTTCATTTGATATTTTTTGGCGCCCCTGCGGACCTTGCGCCTGTGGCGGGGGCCACTTGGCCACACCCTAGATACGGCCCTGACTGCATGCACATTCAGTTTCATCCTCCTCGTATGGGTATCACTTTCCTCTTCAAGCAGAATAGAACCAATGATTCTTTGATAGAACATCTCTCCCGAAGTGCTAAGGAGAGATGGTCAAGGGAAAAACAAAACCCCACTAAATGTTTCCATTTTTTTTTTGAAGATTTCATTCTAAATATTGTGGACACCTGATACATTGAAACCAGCATTCAATTTTGTCCTTACATTCGCAACAGGATGTGAAATAAAACGAATTTAAAATTTTATAACGACATGATATCGTTTATTTTTTTGAGCTCTATAATTTCTCGAATTTTGAGACGAGAATCCGTTGTCAAATTCAATTGTGTCCGTCAGGACGGAAAATCATAGAAACTCGAAATTATCAGGAAAGGTTCCGACCTCGAATGCCACTGCAAAGTTGGTTAATGGACAAAATTGGATCAAGGGTTCCGTTGAAATGGGTTGGCAATGAAATTCACACACTTCACCCTATATATTTTGAAAATAGGTTATAGTCATATTCCTGTCAGATTAATAAGCAATGTTGTCCTTGCTACATAGAAGTATTTACGAAATGTTTATTCACTTTGGGAAAATAATGAATCTGAAAAAATATTATGTGGATTCAAAGTCCATAAACCTGGAGATGTTGAAGAAACTTTTTTCTCTGTCAATACTGGAAATAAACTGCTCCACATGAGTTAGGAATATTGACTTAAATTGCAAAAAAATATAATTAAAATAAGATTTTTGTGATGAAAATTCATATTAATATGATTTCAAGTTGCAAATTAATTTTAGCCTGGAGGTCCGCAGCGTATACAGAGTGGTTAAGAAAAATCGGGTAAAATAACGAAATTTTATTCCCAGAGAATTCAAGCATTTTAAGACTATCAATACAATGTATGGCCTCCACGGGCATCAATAACAGCTTGACATCTTCTTTGCATACTACACACGAGGTTGTTGAACATTTCTTGAGGAATTCGGTTCCATAAACGGAGCAGAAGCTCTCTCAGATCATTTAAGGATTCTGGAGTAGGTTGATGATTATCTAATCTTCTTTGAAGCATATCCCATGCATGTTCTATGCAATTCAAATCTGGTTAGGGCGGAGGTATTGGTAAATGTGGAATAACAAGCTCATTGCGTGCATTCTCAACTATGGCTGCACGGTGCGGTCTAGCGTTATCGTCTAGAAATTGAAAAGTTTCACCAATAGCAGCGTGAAAATTTGGCACAACATTGTCAATGACATGCTCCCTATAGTGTAAGGCGGTCATATTCCCAGGACAAATGTGTAGATTTCTGCGTCCGTTGAAACATATCCCGGCCCATACCATAACACTACCTCCTCGGAATGGATGGACTTCTTGGACATAGCGACGATTACGGGGTATGCGTGGGATTGTCCATACCCTTATTCTTCGAGAATCTGAAAATCGTCCATATCTGGATTCATCAGTGAAAAGGACACTACGCCATTGATCGTTCCAATTGATATGTTGCCTTGCCCATTCCAGTCTTTGACGCTTATGGTTACGTGTTAATGGAACTCCTCTTAATGGACGTCTAGAACCTAGATTCACCTCTCTCAAACGTCGTCTGATGGTTTCGATGGAAACTTGGACCCCATCTGCATTTTGAAGAGTATTCCGTAGCATTCTACACGTAGATGTAGGGTTTCTTCTCGCCGAAACGGTGATGAAACGATCCTGAGCAGGTGTTGTTTTTCATCGCCCACCAAGCCTTGGTCTTTCCAACACAAACCTGTCTCCCTGATTCTATTCCAATTTCGAGATATCACACTTTGGCTGACTTGGAGCCTTTCCGCTACAACAACCTGAGTTAGGCCACCCTGTAGCATTCCGATAGCGCTATTAGCCTCAGCGTTTGTTAATTTACGTCTTGGCATTTTCAGAAAACTCGTTTCAAGTCGAAGACGTTGATGAACTGACTTCATTTCAAAATAAGAACATTCATGAAGCATGTGCAAAGAACCAAACCTCAGAAAAAAGGCGACCAGATTGACGAAATGTCTCATACTGATTTTTATTGGATCGATTCAAGTTGTTATTGAGTTTTAAATGATTTTACAGCGATTTTCTCGAAGATTACATACCTACTCTTAAAAACGATTGAATACGATATCCCTAACTCTTGTGGAGCAGTATATTTCACTTATAAACGTGGTTGGAAGATTCAGTTCTGCTATTTTCTTGTACGGAAATCAAGAATCAAGTGTTGAAATTTTATTCAAAAATAATGGACAGAATAGTCCGTTACTTATTTGTGATAGTGCATTCGAAAAAAGAATAAAAGTACTCGAATAACCCGACAGAAAAACTCATTAACGAACAGTGGAATTCCCCACTTTTCAAAATTCTCAAGAAATAAGCCTACAGAAGATATTTAAATATTTTTTGCACAACTTGAAATGTTCCAGTATGAAAATGTAGTAGTACCTACTGCAAACACAGATAAACCTTAAAAGAACTAACTCCATTTACAAAGTTAAAAAAGAGTATATAGAAATAAACATTGGCAACGTCTCTCAGAATCATTTTATTTAACGAGTACCAACCTGCGCCAGTTTCAAGTAAAAAAAAACTGATAAACCTAATCATGGCCAACCGGGATACATTAAATGGAGAATATACGATCGAGATGAAGCTAGGTGCGAAATTTTGTCCAGATGGGTCCACGAGAACCATAAATATAATGCTGGCGAATTATAGAAAAATTTAAAACATCCCAATATGTCTGTAATAAATAAAGTGTTATCAGTATAATCATAATCATAACATTCATATTCGGGATAATGGACGATTTATTCGACAGACGTTGTCAATTTTTCGTTGGGTTCTTGAAAACGAATATACCTATACCAGGCTACTCACAAGGCCTTAATCTTAGCAAACATATTTTTTCCATTTATACTTTTTCTCTTTTGTATTTTATCTACTGAAGTGTTGTTGTTCTTACTCAATAGAGAATATGCCGCCAATTATTCTTATATTTGCAACATCATGACGATGAGATACCTATTTTTTAATGAGTTGTCTGATTAAAATTAGAGTGGTTTAATACTAACCCACAATAATATAATAGATCATTGTTTTGTAATATAGTATCTATCTTCGAGTGTTTTCTCGAAAATTATTCTATCGATATTGATATGCATCAAAGGGCATACTTAAAAAGAGAATATGCAATCAATTCTAATCCTTCAGTCTAATTTTTATTCATTGCATCAGTAATCTATTCCGATGGACTTCAACATATGCGATAAACGAGTTCATAGTCAGATAATGCGTAATTTTCAATACTATTACTCCATATAAATACGTTCTTTGTGTATATCTAACAATAATAAAATTATCTCTTAATGACTCATTTAACTATGTCAAGTTAACTTCGATGCGAAATTAGTGAATTTATTCTTGTTTTCACATGTAGTTTTATGCGGAAATACTGATAGCACTTTCGTTAGTCAAATTATGGAACACATGAATAACAAGCTATTTTGCATTGACCTTTCATCTTTCGATATTAACATATTAACATCACGGCCAGGATATCTGTGAAAAAAGATTTATCGAGTTTAAAATTGTCCTTTTTGCCGCGATTTAAAAAAAAAATACTTCTACGTGGCCTCGAGAATCGAAATTTCTTATTGTTTCTATTAATCTATTCAATCAAATGGCATGACCTGAACTTACTTGCCTATATTGTATACCCTTTTGGGTAGTCGTCATTTTCTTGATTTCGAAAATTCTGTTACTCCATTTTTTTTTCAATGTCTATCCCATCTTTCCAACCCCAATGAATTATATTCTGAAATTTAGAGGGTCTTTCTGTTTTTCATGAACAAATTTTGTCTAAACTGACAAGAGTAACTTAAAACTTGGAAAGATCTTTTCTGTTGAATAGTGATATGCAATTTTCGGCATAGGATCTGGTCCATTAGATTCAAAATTCCGTATGGGACTTAATGGCATTCAATTCTCTAGAATCTCAAAAAATTTTAGTCAAACACAAGCAATTAGGACAATAATTTTTCTTGGTATAAGAATGAGAGACATACAAATTGAGAGGTTCTTGATTTTCGAAGCAGAATATCACTTAAACGAATTATCAGATCTTTACAAAATATTCAATGCCATTTCAGAAGGAAAAGACCTTTTCAACAACATATCGCACGAACCTTCTTCCCAATTCCAACTACACTGCGCAAAAAAATTAACGCACATTATGGAAATCTCAAATTTATTCTACAACTGGAGGTGTTCTCAATAATAATTATTTTTATCAGAATTATGCATGCATATGTTATCCACTTTCAACGTTTTTCTTCAATACAGATTTTTTCTCCCAGCAGGAATAAAAAAAAGATGATATTATCAGATTTTGAATGTATTGGCTCCATTCTAAAATCAGTAGTTCTCGATCAATTCTAGTGATCAATAGTTTTTCTTTCGTTTGATTTTCTACACTCGATCGCTATGCAACGCCGAACACGCAATTTGACCCAAGAGGAATGTGCCCAAGAGGTAGTTTTGCGAGAAGAAGGGTGAACATACACAAGAATTGTAGAAAGGTTTGGAGTTTCCCATACAAGTGTGTCCAGAATGTTGCAGCAATTCAGGTATGAATGTCCGAAGACCAGGACAGGGTAGACCACGGGTAACAACTGCCATTCAAGAACGTTACTTGAGAGTTTCTTCGTTGAGACAACGGTTTGCAACCGCTCGCCTCCTTCAAAATCAGCTTGAGCAAACTCATGAGGTGCAAATTAGCACTCAGACAATAAGAAATCGCCCCAGAGAATATGATTTAAGGCCTCGTGTCGCGGCAAGAGGCCCAGCTCTTACTCCAGCCCATCGAAGGGCGCGTTTGGATTTTGCGAGAGAGCATATCCATTGGGAAGAGGCCGATTGGGAAAGAGTTCTCTTCACAGATGAGTCTAGATTCTGCCACTACCATTGTGATCGACGATCCCTTGTATACAGACGTCCACATGAAAGATATGCTCAGTGCAATTTCCTGAATACTATTGGGTTCGGGGGAGGATCGATTATGGTATGGGGTGGAATATCTTTGACTGCTCGCACAGGCCTAGTGGTCGTTGATAATGGAGCTATGAATGCTGATAAGTATATAAGGAACATTCTTGAAGAGCATGTAGTGCCATTTACCCCATACATTGGTGAAAATTTCATTTTTATGGACGATAATGCCAGACCCCATCGTGCGCGCATCGTTCAGGAGTACCTTGAAGAGGTTGAAGTCTCTCGAATGGAATGGCCAGCAAGAAGTCCAGATCTCAATCCGATTGAGCAGGTTTGGGACAACCTCAATAGAAGGCTGAGAAGTTCAGAAAATCATCCAGCTACTCTCAATGACTTAGGAATCCAACTCGGAGAAATCTGGGAAGGATTAGATCAGAACATTTTAAGATCACTCATTTTGAGTATGAACCGTCGTTGCCGAGCTGTAATTAACGCAAGGGGTGGAAATACCAAGTATTAAATCACTTATCAGCATTTCAGTATTTTGAAAATTGCTCATTTCTCTTCTTTCACATAAGATTCGGTGAAATCGTGAATGTTTCTTCCATTTAATATTTTAATGTGTCTTGTTTCGTTCAAAACCTTCCCGAGAGAACATAAAAAATAAGTTATAAAATCAATGTAGAGTTAACTTTCATTAAAATTGAGATTCTCAGAATGTGCGTTAATTTTTTTGCGCAGTGTATATGTCCTTCTCAAGATCAACATTGACGGATCCTAGCGATTCTCCAAAATCTTTATTATTCTACTAGAAAAGACAGTTCCTTTTCAATGTTGCTCCCTGTATATGATTGTATATTATATTTAGTTATTATTCCATTCCAGAGTTGGATCGGCTTGCCCATTTATTGTTTATATTTGTTGCTATTTTATTTCAAATTTTCTTCACCTTGTCTCACGCCGGATTCTTCATAAATATCGGGTGTTTTTTGGAGTGATGGAACTTCAAATTGAAATAAAACAGATTTAAATAATTGAGTTTAAATATACATAGAGGAACATCGCAGTTGAACGGTTTGAAGCTGATATGAGTGTAGTTCCTTCATCCGTTCATAGAGCGGCAAGTGTATTTCAGAGAATCGAAAATTTTTACCTTCGCATCTGGCGGTGAATAGCTGAACTATAAAGCACTTTTTGCTAAGCCGAATGCGAAGACGATCAGGCGTATGGAAATGTGGGATGTGTGTTTCATCACACTGATTTTCTGGAATCAGTAAAATGACAATTAATTTTGTCTATGATTCATAGAACTAGAGAAAATGAATATCCTACAGATTTCTGTGAATGAATAGCTAGCAGATTAAAGTTCCTTCAGTAGCTACTATGCGCCCCCACTACAGTAGGCAGAAATCTGCAAAACATTTTTGCATCAAATCGTTCAAGGGCGATGTACCTCTATGTATATTTAAACTCGATGTTTAAAGTAAGATTGAAGCCAATTTTTTTTTATTTGGAAGCTAATTTTATGACTTTTATGATTTATGGATAATTTCCGGCATATGTCCACCACTAGCTCTGAGGAACCGCATTCGACCAGACCAATTTTGGACCGCTTTTTCTAGTAACTCAGGCCTTATTTCAGCAATAACACGGATTATGTTGGCTTCCAAAGCGTCTATTGTTCTGGTTCATCAACATAAATCAATGACTTGACATAACCCCGAAGAAACTGGTCCATTGGCGTTATGTCGCATTATCTTGGAGGCAATTAATTGGACCATTTCTGAAATAATGTTATCGCCAAATTTATCTTTCGATTTATCGATTTATCTTTCGGTAGCAGCATGAGGTGTAGCACAATCTTGTCGGAACCAAAACACTTCTGGGTCGCTACCATTGAAATTTTGAAACAAATAATCATTGATCATCGATCTGTAAAGAGCACCATTCACTGTAACATTAGCTCCACAGCTAGTCGTGGTAAACATATGCCGGAAATTATTTTTAAAACATAAATGTCATATAATTATCTTTCAAATAAAAAAAAATTGGCTTCAATCTTAATTTGTGTTTTATTTCAATTTAAAGTCCTATCACTCTTAAAAAACACCCAATAGAGCTTTGTTTTGATTGAAAAGGAGGAATTAATTCATACCAACAATTTTTTTACCAACCTCAAAGCAGTTTACCTTGTCGTGTGAAGATGCAACCGATCGTCAAGGTTCACGATTTCAATAATCTGCTCCTATTCCAAAGTTCCCGTCGCATTGAAGTTGTGTCCCGAAATAAAAATCATCACAAGATTATTAACGATCCATATTTGCTTTATAGGAGCAGTCCAATGAATTCTAATTGTCAGTAATAATCAGCAAAACGTAATTAGTTTAATTTCCTTTATGAGAAGACCGACAGTGAGGTTTTTAAGATGGACGAGAAGAGTGCTAGACTGAATATCTATCAGAGATTCACTTACGGAGTTGTTACGACGACCGAGAAATTTTTTTACAAGTAAGTACCCTGATTAAAATTAACCATTTATTATGTGATTATAATGAAAAAGGCGAGTTTTCATTGGATTCCATAAAAATTGAGGGAACCATTTAATTTTGACATGAAGTTATAGGGACATTCATTAAAAATTCTGCATTATGTAACATATATACAGAAGGTTGAAACCGGAAATTATTTTAAAAATATGAATGTCATAAATTATTAAAAAAAAATTGGCTTCAATCCCAACTTAAATGTGTTTTATTTCAATTTAAAAACAACCGATACAAAGGAAGAGGGGTGATTCCTAGGATAATATCTAACATAAAAGTTATTTCCTCATAAGGTTTACGTTTCTCAAGATATGAGTTTGATGTCAAACCTAACAATTAAATAATCAATTCATCCAAAGATGCCAGAGCATACTGAAATCTTTTCTAAAATTTTCATTTTCTCAAAGACTTAGGTAGAATTGTTCAACATATAGATAACATATAAAAAAAATTGCAATAGATGAAAAAGTTTTGAACAAAACCAAAGTTTTTTTCAATAATTTTCAAACTATCAGTGGCGCACCACCAAAAAGTTGCGGGTTGAAGAGGGAGACATTACTCCAGAAAAAATATAACCATTATAAATTATAGTGTAATAATAATAAACACTGCTCCACATGAGTTAGGGATATTGACTTAAATTGCAAAAAAATATAGTTAAAATAAGATTTTTGTGATGAAAATTCATATTAATATGATTTCAAGTTGCAAATTAATTTTATCCTGTAGGTCCGCAGCGTATACAGGGTGGTTAAGAAAAATCGTGTAAAATAACGAAATTTTATTCCCAGAGAATTCAAGCATTTTAAGACTATCAATACAATGTATGGCCTCCACATGCATCAATAACAGCTTGACATCGTCTTTGCATACTACACACGAGGTTGTTGAACATTTCTTGAGGAATTTGGTTCCATAAACGGGGCAGAAGCTCTCTCAGATCATTTAAGGATTCTGGGGTACGTTGATGATTATCTAATCTTCTTTGGAGCATATGCCATGCATGTTCTATGCAATTCAAATCTGGTGAGTGCGGAGGTATTGGTAAATGTTGAATACCAAGCTCCTCGCGCATTCTCAACTATGGCTGCACGGTGCGGTCTAGCGTTATCGTCTAGAAATTGAAAAGTTTCACCAATAGCGGCGTGAAAATTTGGCACAACATTGTCAATGACATGCTCCCTATAGTGTCAGGCGGTCATATTCCCAGGACAAATGTGCAGATCTGTGCGCCCGTTGAAACATATTCCGGTCTATACCATAACACTACCCCCTTCGGAATGGATGGACTTCTTGGACATAGCGACGATTATGGGGTATGCGTGGGATTGTCCATATCCTTATTCTTCGAGAATCTGAAAATCGTCCATATCTGGATTCATCAGTGAAAAGGACACTACGCCATTGATCGTTCCAATTGATATGTTGCCTTGCCCATTCCAGGGATTGACGCTTATGGTCACGTGTTAATGGAACTCCTCTTAATGGACGTCTAGAACCTAGATTCACCTCTCTCAAACGTCGTATGATGGTTTCGATGGAAACTTGGACCCCATCTGCATTTTGAAGAGTATTCCGCAGCATTCAACACGTAGATGTAGGGTTTCTTCTAGCCGAATCGGTGATGAAACAATCCTGAGCAGTTGTTGTTTTTCGTCGCCCACCAGGCCTTGGTCTTTCCAACACGGAACCTATTCCAAAGTCGAGATATCACACTTTGGCTGACTTGGAGCCTTTCCGCTACAACAACCTGAGTTAGGCCAACCTGTAGCATTCCGATAGCCCTATTAGCCTCAGCGTTTGTTAATTTACGTCTTGGCATTTTCAGAAAACTCGTTGCAAATCGAAGCCGTTGATAAACTGACTCATTTCAAAATAAGAACATTCATGAAGCATATGCAGAGAACCAAACTTCAGAAAAAAGGCGACCAGATTGACGAAATGTCTCATACTGATTTTTATTGGATCGATTCAAGTTGTTATTGAGTTTTAAATGATTTTACAGCGATTTTCTCGAAGATTACATACTTTTGAAAACGATTGAATACGATATCCCTAACTCTTGTGGAGCAGTATATTTGACCATTTAGCTGAATATCTTGAGACATGCAGAAGCTATGAGGAGAAAGGGATTATGTATCCATAACTTCATTTGTCCCTTACCATTTCAGTTTAGGTCTAAAAGTGGGTGCCAAACCTGTGGAGACCATAGCCATATGTTGGGCCTTAGTCATAGTATGCTCCCTAGGGGGCCTAAGATTCTACCAAGAAAAAAATCCGATGAAACTGTGGGTCCCACCGGACAGTCAGTTTGCCAGGGACTCAGAATGGTTGATGGAAACCTTAGAGTTGGGTTTTAGGCAGCAAGTCATCATATTGACAGCGCCAAATGTACTTGTTCCGGGAGTTATCCACCAGGTAAGTTAACTGCCGCTCGTTCTTAAGAATAAAAGTGATATAATCTTGTCCAAATGTCTTTAATTTTTGAATTCTTTCGTCCTTTCAGAAGGTCATAAGTAAGAAAACTTTCGAAAGAAAAGTCCTAGAGTCTTGAAATTTATAGTAAACCTAGAAATTCATAAAATTTCATTTTATTGAAGGAATAAAATGACCAAATTTATTGAATTCGATTTTTTCTACAAAATACTAAATACCGAAGGAATGAAATTTTCGGGATACTTTTTACAAACTCTGTGTAACTGCTGTAATAGATAAACAATTCCTTGTCTGTTGTTAAAATAAAAGTGTTATCTTGCACCTGTGCATGTAGATCAAAGTGCAAACTTCCTACTGGCTGTTTAAGTGAGACATTAATTTGTTTACATGTGATATTTCTTATTTACGACCCTCGTAAAACACAAACTATTTACAATTTATTAATTATGGTAAGGATAATGGCCATATACTAACTGACAAAGAAACTGCAACACCCAGAAGGAGCCGTTTAAATTAATTTTTTTTTGGAAAACATTGATAGTATAGCAAGGAGTAAATGATTAAAAGTAGAAAATTTGTTCATGATGTGTTTGTCCACCGCGATTATCTATACACTCCCCAACACGTCTTGGCATTGATGCAACAAGATGGTCTATTTCTTGTTGAGGGATACTATCCTAAGCCACCTGGACTTCATGTCTCAGAGCCGCCAAAGTCCGTGGGGGCTGGGGTAAATTCCCAAGCCTTCTACCCATGGTGTCCCAAACATGCTCTATGGGTGCTTTGTTAGTTCAGAAATTACAGACTCTTTAGTAAGAGTGTTTCTTGTCATTCCAACGATTTTGAAATTAATGAATTCACTGCACGAAATTTTTTTTCAGCTCCTGGACATTCACGAAGCTGTTGGCAGAATAAGAACCCCTGGGAACATAACCTGGAGCGATATATGCTTCAAGTAAGTAGTTAATCAAACACAACAACAAATTTTTACATCAGCTTCATCTTTCAGCATCCCCAAAGTCGACAAAGGCATGGCAAAGATGCTGGCAAGGGAAACAGAGAACGGTCGACAAGACCTGACTGCCTCAATGGACATAACGATGCTGTGTTCTTTCCTGGAAGCCATACCCCTGGGCTGTTTTCAGCAAAGTTTGCTGGAGCTGTGGAACTACAACAGAAACGAAATCACAAAACTTACAGACGAAGCGATTATACAGAGGATAAACAATCATGAAGAGATGTAAGATGTATTTCTGACTAAATAATTGTTCTAAGTTCCATAAATCATATCTTGTGACTATAAAAACACCCCCTTATTTAACAAACATCAAAATAACGTCAAGGGTGTCTATAATTTTTTTGCTGGGGGAGATGATTGATGACCTCCTTGGGTTTCAATGAATGAGTAGGGTAGAGAACAAAAAATCTATATGGTCGCAGTACCCGGAAGGCTAACTGAGCCATAACGACACCGGTTCAAAGAATAATACCCCCATATCGACGCCCTTGTATAACACGAGCCAACGCAGCATTTGAGCAGGTTGAAAGATCCACTGGCACTGCTAAAGGACCCCGCACTTTTAGTAGGTAAAGTGGCGACCGGTTAAATTTTCTGAAAATTTGGTATGTTGTTGTACCCGACTCATTGACCAAAAGTGTCAATGGGCCCAACCCAATCCTATGTCTAGTTTTCTAAATACGGGGTGTTAAAGTTGAAAATTGCCCAGATTTTCGGATTTATTTGCTAATTATTAAGAGTTACATTGGATTTCTGTTGCATACACACGATTACTACATGTTCTAGGTATGAAATTAGAGGATACGTATGATTAAAAATATTTATATTTACCGGGTGATTCACGAATATATGACGGTAGTTTTTTTCCAAAATTCACTTCTTCTACTGTGACGTCAGGAGGGCATATTTTTGAAATGTTCTTTCCGATTTAGTATTATGACGACAAAATATTGCACAGTGCATATTTTTTATACAGGGTGTTTCACAGAGAGAACCACTAGACATAATCATATTTTTTTTAGGATTAATTCGAAATCCTGTATTTTTTAATTGATTTTTGGGAAAAGTAATACCACAAACATATGTGTGTCTCTAATCTCCAAAATATTCAGGGTGGTTTATTCATAGGAAGGTATTCAATTTTGGGAAAAGTACAAAAAACATGAACAACCTGTATTCGAAAACTTCCTCGGTCAAATGCAACTATTTTATCACTTTATATTGATTTCCACAACATCTCCAGAGGTTTGAATTCTGAATCCGATACTATGACCAGTTTTCGAGATACAGGGCGTAAAAGCGGAGAATAACTTATTTCATCAATTTTTTTTTTAATTGAAAAGCCGAATTTATTTTATGTTGCGCCCATGAGTTCAGTATGAGAGCAGATCAGATGCACATGGGAAGATTTAGCTAAAATATTTACTGTTACAGGGTGATTCATGAATAAATCACAATAGCTTTTGCAAACACTCGATAATTCTAAAGTTTCGTCACAGTGAAATTATTCCATGAAGTTAATACCTATAGTCGTTCACAATTTTCAGTCTGAAATACTTCACTTGATGTAATGTTAGACAGTTATTCAAAATTCACCAGAAAAGTTCTCATTTCAAAGCATATTATTTATGACTCACCCTGTATGAAAAGTACCTAATTATTATGAAGTATTTCAGACTGAAAATTGTGAACGACTAGGTATTAACTTCATGGAATAATTTCTCTGTGATGAAACTGCAGAATTATCAAGTGTTTGCAAAAGCTATTGTGATTTATTCGTGGATCACCCTGTAACAGTAAATATTTTAGCTGAACCTTTCCTTGTGCATCTGATCTGTACTCATACTGAACTCATGGGCGCAACATAAAATCAATCCGGCTTTTCAATTTGAAAAAAAAATGATGAAATAAGTTATTCTCTGCTTTTACGCCCTGTATCTCGAAAACTGGTCATAGTATCGGATTTAAAATTCATACCTCGGGAGATGTTGTGGGAATCAATATATAGTGATAAAATAGTTGCATTTGACCGAGGAAATTTTCGAATACAGGGTGTTCATGTTTTTTGTACTTTTCCCAAAATTGAATACCTTCCTATGAATAAACCACCCTGAATATTTTGGAGATTAGAGACACACATATGTTTGTGGTATTACTTTTCCCAAAAATCAATTCAAAAATACAGAATTTCGAATTAATCCTAAAAAAATATGATTATGTCTAGTGGTTCTCTCTGTGAAACACCCTGTATAAAAAATATGCACTGTGCAATATTTTGTCGTCATAATAATAAATCGGAAAGAACATTTCGAAAATATGCCCTCCTGACGTCACAGTAGCAAAAGTGAATTTTGGAAAAAAACTACCGTCATATATTCGTGAATCACCCGGTAAATATAAATATTTTTAATCATACGTATCCTATAATTTCATACCTAGAACATGTAGTAAACGTGTGTATGCAACAGAAATCCAATGTAACTCTTAATAATAAGCAAATAAATCCGAAAATCTGGGCAATTTTCAACTTTAACACCCCGTATTTAGAAAACTAGCCATAGGATTGGGTTGGGCCCATTGACACTTTTGGTCAATGAGTCGGGTACAACAACATACCAAATTTTCAGAAAATTTGACCGGTCGCCACTTCACCTACTAAAAGTGCGGGGTCCTTTGTAGTATGGTTGAAAAAAATACGATCTGACCCAAAAATGAGTGCAATAATTTTTCAGGATGTATATGGGACATCTTAAGAACTATACAGGACTCCTTAGCGGTATCCAGAGAAATGAAAGTGGACATATAATCGCAGCTAGCGCATTACAGAATATTTGGATGACCAAAGTGAATTTTTCGTCTGTAGATATGAACAAAGTCGGAAATATAGCGGGCACTGCTGATTGGGTAATTATAGCCTTACTTAACTATTCTATCAGAGATTTTAATGTTCTTTAGTATCTATACAGTGTGGTCCATTTTGTACCAGCAGGGTACATCTCATTCTAGTAATTTTTCATATTCTATGTTGGTGATTATGATTGTTTACAGGCATCTGAGGAGTCATTAGAATGGGAATTGGAGTACGAATCTGTGATCAGGGAGTCCCAAAAAAATCTTTCTGACGAAATGAACCTTTACTATATGTCGGGTAGAACGTAAGTAAGTGTTTTTCACTTCACTTCAATCTAAGACATATTCTCTACCCAAATTAACAAAAATGGCCATCCATGATGCAGTTATCAACCTTAATATTGATTTCAGGTTCGGTGACGTTACCAGCAAATCAATGTTCCAAGACATAGACAAGATCATGCTTGGTGGTTTCATTATGGGATTATACGTAATTTTCGTAATCTCTAAATTCAACATGTTGGAGATGAGGGTATGTTCTTGCAACCTTCTGTAATTGCCATCCAACAGAATTCTTATTTTAGGTGGGTCTAGCTCTAGTTGGGCTTCTGAGTGTAGTCATGTCTTTTGTGGTAGGTTGTGGACTATGTTTCCTCATCGGAGTACCATACGGTCCAGTTCATACATCCCTACCTTTTCTACTAATGGGATTAGGTAAATAATAACATAATAATAATTCTGAAAGAACAATATTAAATTCTTGAATCTCAGGTGTTGACGATATGTTTGTTATCATGGCATGCTTCGATGATCTCAGCGAAGAACAGAAGAAGCTACCAATTCCTGACGTACTTGGTTTGATGCTAAAACACGCCGGAGTATCTATAACTATTACTTCTGTAACCGACATCATAGCTTTCTTGATAGGATCTTCTACTGTAAGTGTTCCTTCGGCCATGAACACGAATTAAAATTTATTTCAATGATTCTTTTTGCAGGTTGTCCCCAATTTACAATCGTACTGTATCTACGCAGCTTTGTGTGTCCTCATGACCTTCATATTCGCAGTAACCTTCTTTTGTGCTTGTTTTGCCCTAGACCAAAAGAGGATAGCTAGTCGAAAGAACGGAATTGTACCCTGTATAACACACAAGAAGTACCAACCCAACGAGTGTAGTAGAAGACAGATTTCTAACAGAGTTTTCCACTTTATATTCGATAAATTATTGTTGAGGTTGCCAGTTAAGGTAAGAAAACATTTTGAAAAAGCAATTCTGCCAGAATGTGACATAAAACACTATTATACACGGTGAGAAATATGATTCCTCCAAATTTCAGGTACTTGTCATAGTGGTTACTATAGGTTTAGCAGTATTAAGCACAAGCAATTGCTTAAAATTAGAACAGAGGTTTGATCCCCATTGGTTCGTACCTAAAACAGCAGATCTCCACTCTTATTTTGAAAAGAGGGCAGAGTTATATCCCAATTATGGATTTGAAGGTGGGGTATACATGGGGGCAATCAACTACACTCATGAAATTCCTAAAATAAAAGACATAGTGGACACAATGAGATCTAAACCTGATGTTATTGTTGGGGTATTAGATTGGCTCACACCATTCAGAGATTTCGTAAAAAGGACCTATATCACTGGTGAGTAGATTTCATTCACTGAATTATGAAAGATTCGAAAAAAAAATACGACTTGTATGAATAATATTCCAATTAATACGTTTATATTCACAGACATATACCAAGAAACATTAGACGAAGATCACTTCAATTTGTACTTATCAAAGTTCCTAATAAACCCGCAATATGCCAAATATCAATCAAACTTTCAATTCGAAAGACCTCTAGAATGTGGAATACCAGCCCCAAAAATAAAGGTGGGTCTACATTATGCTCTAACCTCATCTTATTCAGTATTCATAATTTTCTTCAGATGGCTTACATAGCTTTCAACTTTCCAACCTTCCAAGGACCTTCAGAATATCTTCCTGCCATGCACAAGGTCAGACAAATAGCTGAGAATGCAAATTTTACCACAGGGGATAAATTTTGTACCACATGGTCTGTTGTTTTTGCCACATGGGTGACCGATGAAGTAAGATAGTTTTCAGCGAATTTTATTATTTTCCTACATTATCAGTTCCTTTATGAAGGCTAAACCAATATTTTCAGGTGATAGACATTGAAGTATTGAGGAATCTTGAACTTGCATTACTGTCTGTGATGATCTGTACTTTGCTGTTGGTTGCTGATATCCAAACCTGTTTCTGGATTTTTATTTGCGTCCTATTATCCATGGTTAATGTTTGTGGCTTCATGCAAATGTGGGGACTGACAATAGACCTTGTATCCTGCATTGGCCTTGAACTAGCCATCGGCCTTTGCGTAGATTATGCTACACATATTGGACATACCTTTTTGACCGTCGATGGTACAAGAAGAGAGAGAGCAGTCAAAACCATGACCAGTATAGGAAGTGCTGTAGTGTATGGAGGACTTTCTACACTTATTGGAGTAATAATGCTCAGTGTTTCTGATGCTTACATATTCCAAGCGTTTTTCAAGGTAATTTTCATATATTCATACACAAAGAGGGTAGGAACAATATTCATTTTATTTACTTCACACAATGAGGTGTTTTATAGTGTTCATTAACTACAAAACATTGTTTGGAAACTCAACTTCCCAATGAAATGAAAAGCTGAAATTCACGAAAATTTAAGATTTCATATCGAAGAATGTTGACAATTAAAAGAGTATTTTAACATGAGATGTTATCACATCTTGTTCCAATATCATCCCAATAGTATTTCACAAACATTGGGTGACTCCTTATGACACAAACTACCCTTAACCTAATACACTGCGCAAAAAAATTAACGCACATTCTGAAAATCTCAATTTTAATGAAAGTTAACTCTACATTGACTTTATAACTTATTTTTTATGTTCTCTCGGGAAGGTTTTGAACGAAACAAGACATATTGAATGGAAGAAAAATTCAGGATTTCACCGAATCTTATGTAAAAGAAGAGAAATGAACAATTTTCAAAATACTGAAATGCTGATAAGTGATTTAATACTTGGTATTTCCACCCCTTGCGTTAATTACAGCTCGGCAACGACGGTTCATACTCAAAATGAGTGATCTTAAAATGTTCTGATCTAATCCTTCCCAGATTTCTCCGAGTTGGATTCCTAAGTCATTAAGAGTAGCTGGATGATTTTCTGAACTTCTCAGCCTTCTATTGAGGTTGTCCCAAAACCTGCTCAATCGGATTGAGATCTGGACTTCTTGCTGGCCATTCCATTCGAGAGACTTCAACCTCTTCAAGGTACTCCTGAACGATGCGCGCACGATGGGGTCTGGCATTATCGTCCATAAAAATGAAATTTTCACCAATGTATGGGGCAAATGGCACTACATGCTCTTCAAGACTGTTCCTTATATACTTATCAGCATTCATACCTCCATTATCAACGACCACTAGGTCTGTGCGAGCAGTCAAAGATATTCCACCCCATACCATAATCGATCCTCCCCTGAAACCAGTAGTATTCAGGAAATTGCACTGAGCATATCTTTCATGTGGACGTCTATATACAAGGGAACGTCGATCACAATGGTAGAGGCAGAATCTAGACTCATCTGTGAAGAGAACTCTTTCCCAATCAGCCTCTTCCCAATGGATATGCTCTCTCGCAAAATCCAAACGCGCCCTTCGATGGGCTGGGGTAAGAGCTGGGCCTCTTGCCGCGACACGAGGCCTTAAATCATATTCTCTGAGGCGATTTCTGATTGTCTGAGTGCTAATTTGCACCTCATGAGTTTGCTCGAGCTGATTTTGAAGGAGGCGAGCGGTTGCAAACCGTTGTCTCAACAAAGAAACTCTCAAGTATCGTTCTTGAATGGCCGTTGTTACCTGTGGTCTACCCTGTCCTGGTCTTCAGACATTCATACCTGTCTCCCTGAATCGCTGCAACATTCTGGATACACTTGTATGGGAAACTCCAAACCTTTCTGCAATTCTTGTGTATGTCCACCCTTCTTCTCGCAAAACTACCGCTTGGGCACATTCCTCTTGGGTCAAATTGCGTGTTTCGCGTTGCATAGCGATCGAGTGTAGAAAATCAAACGAAAGAAAAACTATTGATCACTAGAATTGATCGAGAACAACTGATTTTAAAATGGAGCATGGAGCCAATACATTCAAAATCTGATAATATCATCTTTTTTTATTCCTGCTGGGATAAAACATCTGTATTGAAGAAAAACGTTGAAAGTGGATAACATATGCATGCATAATTCTGATGAAAATAATTATCATTGAGAACACCTTCAGTTGTAGAATAAATTCGAGATTTCCATAATGTGCGTTATTTTGTTTGCGCAGTGTATTTCGTGCACATTCATGTTCTTTATCAATATTTTTTTGTTCGCAGATATTTTTCCTAGTGATAAGTTTTGGACTTTATCACGGAGTGATAGTGATGCCAGTCATTCTTAGTTTCGTAGGGCCTCATCCTTACTCCAAGTTACACAAGAAAAAGTACAGAATCGAAATGGAAGAAATGAAATGTATGAAACCGAAAATCGAGGAATGTACTGAAAATGGTAGTTGATGCATTCAATCTAACTGTGATCATAGTTAAGCCACTTACAAATGTGATATTTCTGATGTATTATAAAATTGATATTATGAAAGTGAAAATTCTGGGTATGATGATTGATTGGATTTTATGTCTAAATTTCAAATGTTTTCATGCACAAAATAGATAACTTTTCGAATATTTGTTTGTCCCAGTCATTGTAGTAATATCTAAATCCAATAGTTTCGTCAATCCAATACTTGAGACATTTATCTTGCTATACATCGTAAATTAAATTTTTTTCAAGAAACAGGAATGTTAACTTTTGTTTATAATAACTTAGAATGCTGGCCAAAAGTTAAATGGTGTGATACTTTTGTAGCAAAATTGTAAACAAATATAATAATAACCTGATGAATGAAAATTAAAGAATTTTTAAACAACAGAAATTGAATTTATTTCACATCATAGTAGACTAGAAAAAGAACCATTTTACCTGAATGTATTTTGAGAATGAACCTTGAAAAATATTATTCAAGGTTTCGATGAACTTCAATTGCTGTCTTCTTCATCACTAAAATATGTACTTTTTTTAATTTTTTTCCTTGGTATCTGATCACTGTTTCCTTCTCCGTAATTTCCAGTCGCAACCCTTAATCTATATTCCTCCAACTCAATTTTTTGTTGCTAGAATTGAGGTTCGTATATTTGTGATACATTCAATATAAGCATAATATGTGACTTACTTCTAAGGCTATTGCAGCACTTAAGCTTTCTCCATCATCCTCAAACTCCTCTTCATCTAGAATAGAATCTACTTCTTGCTCCTTCTCCTGCTGATTCTTCTTCTTTCTTTTCCTCACTTTTTTTGGAGGAGGCTCTCGTTCTCCTAGTAAGTTTTTGTCGCAACTGTAGCTCAAATGACCATATTCTCCACACTCGTAACATCTTGTTTTATCTGGATATTCCTAAAATTTCATCTTCAGAAGACTGCCACTAAGCTCTCCGTTATCTCACCTTTCTTCTTATGAATTCAGTCGCTCTATTGTTATCCTTTGCGATACTTGCTTTAAGAGTTCTACCAGACATCTAAACAAATAACTGTTAAGAAATGATCGCACAAGCAATTATACATTGATACCTCACTGCCATCAACATTTTTTACACATTCAACAGCTTCTTCAGGCTTCAAAAATAGTATGAAAGCAACACCCTTGCTTTTTCTACTTATTTTATCCTTCATCACAGTTACTCTGAAATTAAAGGATAAATCACCGACAAATTAAACTATTAGGTACGTTCTTATGAATATTACAGCAATTGAGCTGTATTCAAATTTTAGAACTTACTTCACAATTTTTCCATGTTTTGCGAATAATTGGTGGATGTCATTATTTTTCAAAGCGTAAGGTAAATTAGATACATAAACAGTACTACTGCTGGGACATATACCTCCACTCATTTTCGAAAATATTTCAAAAAAAGTCTTTTTAAAAAATTTTTATAACCTAAAATTAGATTGTTTTGAAAGGTTATGGTTACTTTCGAACTATTCTCAATGAACACAAATCTTCATTCGTCCTTGACTAGAAGTTCAAATACATCGAAAAAATACAAACTGCACGTTAACCTCTTCAACAAACGGTCGCATTTCCCTCTAACCAAACTTTTGAAACCTACATTTTCTAAAGATGCCGATAGTTTATAGTTTAATTTGAAAGCATTTTACAGTATTTGCATAAAATGAAATCGTACAGAAACATTAGCTTTCACACTTTGTGTGGAACTATCCTTTTATTTTTCATCATTCCCTCCATATCAAGTGTTGACGCTAAAGTTATTGAAGTCAATTATCTGGTTCCAAATGAAGGAATATCATTTGATCCACTCCAATTTAGACAGCACCAGCGATTTAGAATTTACTGCTACGAGGGTAAGCCCAAAAGCATTCTCTACATATGGCAAAGCATACATTTGAATATCGACTTGGATTCAGAAGATTATACACAATACGATGGCCTGACTCCTGAACTAGTACATCAGGAATATGAAGCTCACCGTTCCAGTTGGAATATGAATTTGTTTTCATGGAAAAATAAGAATATGAAATTGAATCCATTCAATCAGAGTTGCGTTGGAATACAGAGTAATCATAAGTATACAGTGAGACTTAGAGTTATCCATATAGATTATTGGAAAGTGATAATGTTAGTGGGTGGTATTTTAATTTATCTATCTGCAGGGAGACTTAGTCAGAACGTATTGTTCTATTACATATGTGGAATAAGTTTCGGAATAACAGCTTCATTCCTTATACTGATTTATTTTGTAAGCAAATTGATCCCGAGGAAATCTATAATGTATGGGGTGTTTGCAACTGGATGGACAGTGAGCTTATACCTCCTACAATTGATTAAGGATAATTTGAGAACAATTTTTGTGATGTACAGGGATTATGTTATCTACTACACTGTTTTTTCTGGAATTGTTAGTTTTATCGTTTGCTACAAATATGGACCCATTAAAGATGAAAAAACGAGAAATATTATCAGGTGGTCCTTACAAGCAATGGGATTATTATCGATTTATATGAGCAGCCAGTTTCAAGAGGCTGCCATGGCTCAAATAATCGTACTCTTGATATATTATAACACCCCCAGTAAATGGATATCTAAACCCAGGAATTATTTGAAAAGGAAGTTTCCTCCTAAAGTGAAATTGTTATCAAATGACGAATATTATGAACAGGGAGTTCGGGAAACTAGCAAAAGTTTGGAAGAACTGCGTCAATATTGTCTGAGCCCCCAATGTAACCAGTGGAAGACTGCATTGAAGCTGAAAGATGTCAAACGGTTTGCGTCCTTCATCGAAGGTAATTCACACTTGAGTGATGATGAAATGCTGGACTATGAGACCTCCTTACACCAGGTGGATTTAACAGATGATGAAGAGGATAGTGATGACTATTCTGATGAGAATTGAAGTTTATAGTATTCGAATACTGGGATATTTTGATGGTTTTTGTGAAATTGATCGGATTTTTGCCAATGACTGTGATAAATAACGTTTTATGCTGATCTGGCTGTTGATTTAAAGGTAAAACTAGCTCATCGACTGAAAGTCTGCCATTGAGCTGAATTTTAGGTAGGTATTGTATAATAATAGGAATAGATTATTCAATTTTTGTGTTGTATTCAAATCAAGCGAACTGTGAAAGTTTTGATTCATGAGAAGTGTTTTATTTAATTTATTGGTGTATTATCTGGATGATTATTTTGTTTATTGTTAATTACAATTGAAATTCATGCTAGGAATGTTTTAAAATAGTTTGTAACAGTCATTTATTGCTATATTCAGAGCAGGATGTCCATTTTGACTGTATTTTTGAACATCAATTTGTCAAAATGAAGATATTCATTATTTTTAATTATAATACTGGCATAAATTGTAAATAAATAGTGTGTAAAAAATGTCCAATAAAATTTTCAAATTTATGATATTTTTAGTCTCCTTTTGATTGGTTTGAAAGAAAAGAAAATTCTTGTACCATGTACCTTCATTACAATTGATTGGCCCCACCCAGGCTTTTCCAACTCAACCTGGGAGTTTAAATATGGAGAGGTGAAGAATTTGAGAGATAACAAAAGTTACTGAGGACAAATTCATTTTAATTTAAAAGTGTTCCCTGAAACTAGAGCTTGAAATTGGGCCAATTGCTTATCCTCTAGTTTCTGAGCTTGGTACAGGGTGTTTTATTCACTTTGAGTTGAAATAAAAGCAATTTCGTTAGCCTAATTTATTTATTATATTAACATTAAAATTGACATATAAGATCCTAAATATAAAAGATGAACTCAATCGAAATAATTCTTTAAGTGCATTTGAACTTTTGGAATTACAGATCAATCTAAAATCGTCAAAAACGAAGACCTCAAGTCTCCATCGCTTCATCTTTATCGTTATCCTTATCCCCATCATAAAATTCGTTTTTAGGTTCCACCATCTTGTCTTCAAGTTCCTGACTGATTCTTACATCAGGATCGTCTTCTTCTTTCGTCCTTTCATCCTTTGAGATCGCATCACCTGGCACGTCATGCATTTGAACGCTCGGTGAGTGCTGACACATCTTCAGATTGTCGTACGTAAACCTAAACGAAAAAAAATTTTCAAAAAATCAAACAAAGCGATCGGACGAAATTTTGTTATCCCAACACAGTCCTTCTGTTCATTTAAAAAACATGAACAACTCACTTGGTTATCGCTTCCAAATACTGCCGACTGTTAGCATTTTCCGTCCTCGTCACAACTTCAGGATGGAGGGTGAAATCCGGAGCAAAAAATTCCAGGTACTCTGTGAACGGCAACTCGTTCGATATTTGTTCTTCAACCAGCAAACTGGTCTCGTAGGTCCAACATCTAGCTACATTCCTCAAAGTATATCCACCACCTCCAACAACCAACGTGGGGACGTTTAGGTTCTTCACAAACTTGACACACTCTCCATGTCCCTTTGTGCTCAGAGAAAAGCAGCCTAGACTGCAATAGAAACATTCAAGCATGTGTATACATTAAAAAGTTGTAATCTTACCGATCATTCGCTAGAGAATCAGCACCGCATTGTAAGACTATTGCGGTAGGTTGATAGAATTCCATAACATTCGAAATGACAGGTTTGAATACCATCCAGTAACTCTGATCGTCGATGCCTTCCTTTAAAGGTACGTTCACCGAATAGTATCTGCCACTTTCTGCCCCGATTTCGTACATATCTCCAGTACCTTGAATGATAATCGGACTGTGAATCATGTTGACAATCTTGGGGCTCAAAAATTTGAATAATAATACTAACCTGGGAAGAAATAGTTCCCATATTTATGAAAACTGACAGTCATGACTCTATCGGTTAAATAAAATGCTTCTTGTACTCCATCACCATGATGTACATCAATATCGATGTACAAAACTCTAGGATGATACTTGAGGAGTTCTAAAATTCCTATAACAATATCATTTACATAACAGAATCCTGACGCCTCAAATTTCTTGGCATGATGTAGACCCCCTGTAAATAAAAATAATTCATTCATAATGCTTCAGTTATGTGAGTTAGTTTGCTCAAAAATATATTCGGAATTGAAAAATTAGTAGTGATTTGATAGTCATTTACTGTTCAATTCTTACCTGACCAATTGATAGCAATATCACAGTCTTTATTATTCAACTTCATGGCACCCTCAAGAGATGCTCCAGTGTACATTGAACAAAAATCGAATAGTCCATGAAAAACTGGACAATCATCCCCTACGTTAAAGTGACTCAAGTGTTTCGTAAAAGCTTGTATGTTTTGCGGTGTAACCCTTTGTAAAAAGTCTAAAACGAACTACTGTTAAATTCCTAATATACAAAATAGTGAGACAACTGCTTACCAATATATTCATCGGAGTGAAACCTACACATATCATGTGCACTAGCTTTATAAGGTCGATATATAGACATGTGTTTGTGTAAACCATAATTCAAGACTAAACTGTGTATAACCGATAGCCTATGAGGTTTCATTGGGTGCCCAGTGCCATAATGAAAATTCCCTACGTCTGGGTTGAAAAAATACGAAACTTTATGCGGCATGTTCGTAGTTAATAGCTGCTAGGAGTAAAAATGTTGGAATGGAAACTGTCGTCGAAAACTTGTCGACATACAAGTATGAAAATCAAAAATAAAGCGGCAACTAATAAACGTTTTGTCCACTTGAACCTGTCTTGCATGCTAGAATTCAGTAATAATTGTCCCCATTATTCGAGTTTGGGAAAAAAGTAAAACAATAACAGTTTACACCATTTTTACACAAAACAAACACTTTGGACGCATAACATAACCTCTAATAATGCGGAATATTTGAACTACTGCAGATGTTACTATTTATAATTCTATGGTGTCACTGATGCGGTATGAATTAGGTTGGCAAAACTGTCATGCGAAAGCTTTCTGAGCGGTCATGAGAGGTCACTAGTAGTCTTGAATTGACGGTTTGGAATAGGATTATAGGGGGAATTACCGAGAACGGACCCGTACGGTGGCGACGCGGATACTGTCACGGGAGAATATCCAACTTACATGTGTATTGATTTTGGTTGGAAAACAGTTTTCTGTTTAGTCTATACGAACGTGGATTTATTCTGAACTGGAAATCTTATTGAGAGTGGCGAATTACTTGGATTTGTTTGTGAATACATAAGTGCTAACTTATTTTTAAGATATTATAAACAATTCCACTCTTCAAATGAAATAAATTCTTGTTTTCTCATCTTTGGTATTTTTTGAAACGTGGTTTTTATTCGTACGAAGTTTAAATCATACATTACCGTTTCTTCCATATTCTTGGTTGAAGGAATACTGTTGGACCGCCTGTAATATTGGAAGAAAACTCCGGAGAGTGGAAATAACTCTTTTTCTTTCTTCACCACCGAGTTTGAGGAAGTAGCAGATGCTTGAAATGAATTAGTTGAAAACTAATTTCTTTTTACCCATTCTGAGTTTATGGATTGGAAAAGAAGCGAGTTTCTAACAAAGTTCTTCGCAATTCTCGAGAAAACCGTTTTAGCGAGGAAAAATTAAGTCTCAAACACAGTAGCGCATCCCAGGGGGCTACCGCGGTGTGCAGTACTGAACGAAATCGAATGCTCAAAGAAATTAAGATAATATTCAGTGCCCACATGGCACGAAGATCCTCGATTTGTGTTATTATAATTTTTTTTTATCAGTTCACTATCTCAATCAAAGTAACCCTTGGAAAAATCGCTAACCCGATCTCCCTTACCTCCCAAAAATCTCATCGACTGTCGAAAAACGATGAAAAAACGTTCACCATCGAACGTCCCCACCGTCCAATCTAAGTTTTTAATGAAAACACCCTTGCCGAGGGGCGAAAATTGCCTTAAAAACTTTTAATAGAAACTGGCGAGTTCCTTTCCTACCGTTTTTCAATGAGATGAATTTTAATTTTGTGTATAATTGGAATTTGTTATTTCCCCTCCGGTCTACGCCATGAAAAAATCGGGAGAACTCGGATCGATCGCCCAGTATTTCGGTTTTCTCGAAGGAAAATAGGGGTGGGGGTTGGAGGTGGCGACTGGAGTTTTTCTAAGGGGGACTTTTATATCACCCTTTAATTCCAGGCTGATTTTGTTGGAGGTAAGGAGAGTAGATTGGAGAGTAGATATACTTTGAAGTTTGTAACTATTTCGTTCTTGTTACAGCAAAAAGCGCTTTTTGTTAGGATCGGGATATTCGATAGCAGTGAATGGCCAGGAGGAGAGGTGTTGGGTTGCTTTCTTCGAAATTATGTCTAGTGTATAACTGGGCCAACGTCTTTTAAGGAGACATATTCGAAATGTTGCTAGATCTCGTAAAAATCGGGTAGAGAGTAGAGACAGTTTTCACCGGACTCCGCTAGAAGGAGGGTAATGTTTTTCGAGTGTATGTATGTCTACTTCTATTTCACGCTCTACATCCCGAAAGTTTTGATGGATTTCAACATATGGGGTGTCATTAGATTCGTAGGAATTGTGGGAATGACATATACTCCATTCACTTTTATTTAATCACATAGGAGGTCATGGTTTCGCTTTCAGGAGTTGGTGCCCCTGATGAAAAGCACAGAATATATGATGAAAAGTCAGTGCGCGCACAGAAAATATCGTTAATGGCAAAACGAAGTTGCCAGTTTCTTTGTTTACATCAAAGTAAAAGTATCAAAGATATTCCACATTTTGTTAGGTTTACAAATTGTTCGCAGATTTTTGGTATTTAATCGATATTTGCAGGTAGTTTTTCGTCGAATATCCAAGATTAACGTATGTTTATTGTTTTTAGCACCAGTTTGGAGCGTGAGGACGATTTTCAAGACCAGGACGAATGTTTACATTTCGAGGTTAAAGGGGTACACAGGCATTTCGTTGAAAAAGCTGTTATTTGGACAGATATCGCAGTAGATGGATCGGATGGAGCCTCGAGAGGTCGATTAGGATGATATTTTTCAGGTTTTCCAAGAAATTTGGCGATATCTGAGCAGATTTGCAAAAGTTAGGTACCTCACTAATGAGGTGGAACTTAGACCTAATTCTCCTATAAGAAACGCCTTTCAAAGGTCGAGATGGTGAAAAATGTATTCTTTAGATGTTGTTTGAACAAACGCAGCCGAGTTTCACACCCCAACATTGATTTCAAGAAAGTTATCAACGAAATAAAATTGACATTCTGACATTGCTCGGTTGAAGGAATAAAGAATGTTTTTTGAGGTGAATATAATATACAAATTTTTCAATGGAAGCCATTGGTCTCAGGTATCTGCCCATCATGATATACTATGGGTTGGCAACCTTTTGAGTTAGAAGAGCAAAAATTATTATTTCATGAAACACTGCATTTTTTTGAAGATCCCGCAGAATGTCAAATTAACCCTTTTTTGGAACCTCTTTTTTTTGCTGATGGAACTGAAGAGTCACAACTCTTATCAAAAGAGCCCCAGGTTGCCAACACCTGCGGATATACATCTGAAGCAAGCTTTGAAAAGTAATTGATCACTGTGAATATCCATCATCCAGTCTTCAATGCAGTTATTTCCATAGGACCATTTATTTGTAGAGGGCCTTTTCTGATGAGGTTTTTCCATGAGCTCTTGTATGATACGCAGTACGTTAATGACAAAACGACGTTGCCAGTTTCTTTGTTTACATCAAAATAAAAGTATCAAAGATATTCCACATTTTGTTAGGTTTACAAATTGTTCGCAGATTTTTGGCATTTAATCGATATTTGCATGTGAGTTTTTCGTCGAATATCCAAGATTAACGTATGTTTATTATTTTTAGCACCAGTTTGGAGCGTGAGGACGATTTTCAAGACCAGGACGAATGTTTACATTTCGAGGTTGAAAAAGCTGTTATGTGGAGAGATATTGCAGTAGATGGATCGGATGGAGCCTCGAGAGGTCGATTAGGATGATATTTTTCAGGTTTTCCAAGAAATTTGGCGAGATATCTGAGCAGATTTGCAAAAGTTAGGTACCTCACTATTGAGGTGGAACTTAGACCTAATTCTCTTATAAGAAACGCCTTTCAAAGGTCGAGATGGTGAAAAATGTATTCTTTAGATGTTGTTTGAACAAGCGCAGCCGAGTTTTATATCCCAACATTGATTTCAAGAAAGTTATCAACAAAAAAAAATTGACATTATTCTTGATTCTGGTAATTACCTATCAACTCATCTTATATCTTTGGGTTGATTTTTTTTTTAATGAATTCTTGATTAGAATCAACAATTGGTGCCGTCAAGTCTTGAACTTTCAGTTCAAGAGGATAATAAACATTAAATCTTCACAAGCATGCATATGAAAATTATGTGAAAGAGTGAAAGCAATGCAATTTTCTTCCATGGCGAAAAATAATATATTTCGACAGTGATCTCTTGTACTTTTCAATTTTTCATGCTAATTACTAGAAAAGGAATCCTTTCTATCTATCAATTCATATAAACGTTAGTTATTTTCGTCCATCACATCTTCTCCAATTCATTTTGAAAAACGTCATAACTTCGATACGGAGTGGAATGTGTCAAATTTCCAAGGCCAGAGTTGTGATTTTATAATTGTGAATTGAATGGAGTATACGTTTCAGTTAGGAGTGTTCAATATTTCGAAGCCACTCTGTAAGTCCTGAAACGATAGGAGAGCGCCTCTGATCCGGAAGCTCTCCAGGGAAATTCTGTCCAAGAGTGCGTCAAGTGATCCGAGAAGGGAGAGAAAACGAGAGACTTCTTAAAAAAGAATCCCGTAGGCGAGGAATTGGAATGGATGAACCTGGATTTAAATTTAAAACGCTAATCGCAATTTTCCTCTAACCCCAGTAAGGGAAAATAAATGAGTCTGGCGATTGAGTGAAACTGCCGAAGGGTTTTTCATTAATTTTTATTAATTTTTGAATTCGGAATTTTCGAAGAATTTGATTCTTTTTGCTGTGTATAAGGCATCTGGGAATATACTGGCTGTTCCCAAATTGGAGATAAAAACGAAGAGGGGAGATTCCTTGCCTAATTTTAGGAAAATAAAGTCCCATAAACATAGGACCGCAAATGTTTAGTTTTCGAGATAAATGATGTTGAAGTTTGAATTTTTTTTCGATGTTTTTTCTCATAGTGATTGCATTTCACGAGAAATTCAACTGAAATTGGGCATAGGTATTTCAATTTTAAGTTCACATCATGTGACATGCCAATGTCGATTGCAAATCTACAGGGTGATATTTTTTTGGAACACTGTCCCCTGTTTTCCTCTAGAACTTTTTTTTTGGTGAGCCACTGTTAGTTTGAAAAATTGTAAAAAAAGCTTTGTTATTATATTGAACTTTATGGTCCCCTGCAGTTTGGTCGTATATGCTAACCAATTCGAGGAAAAAAAAATGGACGATTCTCTCATAATCCTCAGAAAAATCAAAACTGTTTGTAAACAGTTTGTATAAAAAGAAATCTAAACTATTTAGGTCAAGGGGAGATGATTGATGTTCACCTCTCCAATCCACCTGCTTTCATGATTTTTTTTTCGAATACTACCTATAGGTACTCCTGTCACTTTTATAATGTACCGTAGAGCGGTGTGACTTTGCACCACTTTTTAGAGTATTCTCGATGTAACGTTCTCGTTTTTTTTGTAAAATGAGTTGTGTTTGAATTATGTTTAATTTCAACAATCTAGCTATCGATTGCTGTTATTAGAAACGCAAGAAAAAGTGCGCAATAAATTTTTTTTCCATTTTAAAAACTTGGCAAAGTCACCCGCACATCGGTGCGAATTTGCCACTTGCAACAAAATGAGTTTGTTGGCAATTTAATCAAGTGCAGGTGTTATTTTTGCCACGAAAATGTTTTTCTTCAACTTTTTTGAAGGTTAGTTAGCTAGGTACTAGTCGCGAATAAAACAACAAATTATAAGAAAAGAAAATCTATTATTCTTCATAAAATACATAAAATCGTCTCTTTGTAAATGAACAATATATAATAATAATAATTAATTTTCCAAAACCGCAGAACTGTTTTTTCCTCTTCCAGACGTAGATGGTTTGTCCTCATAAATCTGCAAATTTTGTTATTTGGCAAAGTCCCCCTCCCAAGTGCAACAATAGAATAATTTCCTGAAATTTCGAGACCCGCCCAACCAAATGCTCTCAGTTTTTTTTACGCGACTCTAAATACGTGTAAAATAAGCTGCTGAATTTATTTTGATGTTCAATTTGTCATGTTTTCTACACAACCATTAGTATTTCGCATTTATAAACACGTTAAAACTTACATGCACACACAACACAGCATACTTAGCACACCATTCAATCCAAGCCAAAGGACTGCGGCTGTTGAAACAATTGGGGATATAGTGTCTCTTAGGTTCCGATTCGTGCTGTCGTTGAGAAGTTACCGACTTTACCAAAATAAAATGAAACATTAGGTAGTTTGGCAAAGTCACCTTCGTTGGCCAAGATCTAGGTTTATCAAGTTTTTTACTTAAAACTGACGTAGGTTGACACTCGTGAAATGTCAAATAATTCTCAGAGACGTTGCCAATGCTTATTTCTATTTACTTAACTTTGTTAATGGAGTTAGTTCTTTTGAGGTTTGACTGTGACATAGGTTTCGTGGTACTACTACATATATTTTCACACTACATTTCAAAATGCGCAGAAAGATATTTAAATGTCTTCTGTATGCTTATTTCTTGAGAATTTTGAAAAGTGAGGAATTCCATAGGTCCGTCTCTTCGTTTAGAAATTTTTCTGTCGGGTTATTCGAGTAATTTCATTCTTTTTTCGAATGAACTATCACAAAGTAACGGAGTATTCTCTCCATTATTTTTCAGTAAAATTTCAACACTCTTCTTCTTGATTTCCGTACAGGAAAATAGCATAATTGAATCTTCCAACCATGTTTATATACGTGAAATATTTCCAGTATTATCAGAGTAAAAAGTTTCTTAAACATTCGCCAGGTCTTTGAAATTATTGAATTCACATAATATTTTCTAAAATTCATTATATTCCCAAAGTAAATATACATTTTGATAAATATGTAATTACTACGACCTCTATGTAGAAAGGACAACGTTGCTTAGTTATCTGACAGGAAAATAACTATAACCTAACATTTTCAAAATATAAACGGTTAACGGTGAAATGTGTCAGAATGTCATGGCCAACCGGGATACTTTATACAAGTGAATGGAATATAATTTACTATGTACCTACCTATCTCGAAAACCAAATGTTTGCCGTTGTTTTCATGGGCGTCGCCAGGGGGGGGTGCAGCTGTCCCCCCCCTAGAGCTCAAAAATCCCTTAAAAACTCATTGCATAATATACGAAAATCAGTTTATTATTTCTAATATGATTTTTTTTGCCCTTGGTTGTTTATGAGATTTCTTTTCTTGAATTTCTTCATTTGTATCTCCAATTTAGAAACACTCTATATAGGTCCCCATACTTGAGTTCAGAGATGTGACCATACTGATAAGAATATGTAAAATCTGAGTCAATTTTGAAAGGTTTATTAGCAATAAAGCAGAAATCCATTTATTCTGATTTTTTTCGTGCTTTCAGATTGAATTCACAATTCCAGAAAGCACCATTATCTCTCATTCTGTTCTGAGTAACATAAAACGACGCAAAAAATAATTCCCATCCAAGTTAAAGGCATGCAATCCATCAGCAATCTCTAATATTCCTCCTCAGATAATAAATTTCCAAGTTCTCCATTTTATCGAAGATGGAGAATGTCGAAAATCACCTTTCCAGCAAGAAAGATTTCCATTTTAGATGAATAAATGAGAAGTATTGGAAAATGGAGAAAATGGAAAAGGGGAACAGGAAAAAGAAAATTAATCTTGTTGGAACCCCGTTCGGAAAGTTTTTCAACTCGTTTTCAGCTCGTTGGAGGAGGAGAAGAAAAAGGAGCTTTCAATATTCAACTCTCCATATCGAAGGGGAGGGGAGTCATTAGAAATAGATATCGTAATTTGAAATTATATCTTATATTCGGGTAAATGTTACTGAAATCCATTTGTATTCAAAATCCACTGGGTTTGATGTTACAAAACAATCTGTTAAACTTTGAGGACTCAATAAGCTATCACACTTTTATATGACTCCACTGATATTCAGAAGCATTCCACAATTATTTGAAATTTTAGACAAGTTTTTTTAAGGTGGGCGTTCAACGTAGTGTGTTTTTATTTCAAGTTGCATTTGAAAATGATTTCACTTTGAGAACTGAAATTTTGTGGGTAAACTCAGAAAGGATTGGAGTTCTCAATGAAATAATTAAAATCGATTCCATTTCGAAAGTTCATTTTTTTTCTTTCAAAAATGGAAGAAAATGAACCAACTCATGCTTCTGTTCTATTTAAAACGAAAGACCCATGAAAATAGTTCAACTTCCGATTAAAAGTGAATCTACAGATAATTTCGTTCAGAAAAACAACTTGAAATATGGAATTGGCAGAGAATGGCCAAATTCGAATATATGGCGGGAAAAAGTGCCTGCTTTACCCACATATTCCCTAATTTCATAGTTCAGCGATTTTCGGATAGAGAGCGCCATTGTACATTTCATTCATAAGGATAGAGACAATCATAGAACTTATAGTGATAATGTAAGTTCTTTGGAGATACTCCAATAAAATTTGTATCAGTTCCAAAATAACACGCAATGAATTACATTTAATTTTTTAATTTCAAAACAGTTCATTTTTCGAGAAAAATTCAAGAGATAAAAAAGTTTCTAACCAAATCAGGCTATCCGAATTCAATTCTATCCAAGTCGTTGCGGGAGTTTTTCTTAAAATTTAATTTTTCCGCCATATCATTTAACTAGGTACCCTTCATTTCGAACAAGGAACCATTCTTTGAAATCTTTCGCATCAATTCAGAAACACCCTGTATATCCTCCATACTTATTCGTTACTGAAGATCCATCAACTATCCAATTCTCGATCTCTGACAGAAAAAAAACAACGAGAACAACCACCATCTTATGAATCTCACCACTTTTCAAGTCAAGCATCCCAACATTTCATCTCCACACCGAGACATTAAACCAAACAATCGAAAATATCAATCAACCCCTCACAAAACACCCCATCTCGTCCCATCCAAAAATAGCAACGGCTCCTCCAAAATACAAATTGCACAGAAAGCGCTGCATTATACCACTTCAATGGGTGGCCATTAGTCTTCAGAGAAGAAACGGCATAAAAAACAAAGTTAAAAGCAGGGCGAATAAACGAAAATGGCCAATTTAAATTCCCCTGTCCCAGGAAAAGTTCCCCGTCGTATTTTCCTCCACGCACTCCGGCTCAAAGGACCAATGTATCGGCTGAGTGTGGGTGGGAGAGAGAGAATAAGGACCAGCGCCTTCTGAGATGTTTCAAACGATATAAAATGTATTCCTTAGATTATACTTTTAATCATCTCGTATTGGGGAAGGTAGGGCCCCAGCTTTTTTATCTCTATTTATCTTCTTCTTGCACCCTTGTAAGGGTGGGGGATGAGGGGTTTTCTCAGCGAAGAATTTCTGGAGCGAGATTAGATTATGTACTTTGAATCACAGATTGGAAAAGGGTTGGAACCCTTCTCATTTTTCTGACGGCGGAATATTAAAATTGCGAAGGGACGGGGATGCTTGAGATAAATTTGGAAGTTTCGTTTTTGTATCTGATTCCGATAGAAGCAGGAAATGGTTGCTATATTTCCGGGTTTTGGAATGATGAATGTTGGGGTTCCTTTCTGATTAGGGGGTGCTCAAAGAAGGGACAAATTGAACTCGAGGAGGTTTCATAAAGATATTTCAGCTGGGTTTTAATTCATCTGTTTTATACCAATAAAGAAACTCTCTTTGTTAGTTTCACATTTTGGTAATAACCGTCATAGGTTGTATCATGGAGAATATTATTGAACGACATTTGGTGTGTCTCGCAGAAAATAAATGCTTTTTGTGTAGGAGTTATTTGTTAGTAATTTTGTCGATTCCTGCAGTTTTTGAACTAGGATCGGTTGTTTCTTTAGTGTGACAGAACTTCAAATTGAAATAAAACACCACGACTAGCTCTGAGGAACCGCATTCACCAGACCAATTTTGGTCATATTTCAGCAATAACACGAGTTTGGCCTCCAAAGCGTCTATTGTTTCTGGTTTTTCAGCATAAACCAATGACTTGACATACGAGGATATATTGAGAAATACTAAGCCTACTATAGAACCAAACAAAATTTCAATGTCAAAATATTTTATTACTCAACATGTTGTCTTCTTAATTGAATACATTTATTACAGCGAACCTGCAACGTCTCTAGATCTCTAGACCAAATCTGGTGAATAAGGGAGGTGTTCTAGAGTAATTCTAACCCTAAATCACGAATTTTTTGCATGGCAACATGAGATTTTTGTACTTGGGCGTTGTCCTGTAAAAACAAAATACCTTTGGGTAGCTTTCCGTGTCTTTACTCTTTAATTTTTTCCCGTAGAGTGGTCAGCAATGTCGAATAGTAATCTCCAGTTATTCTTCTACCCTTTTCCAAAAAATCAATCATGATTACTCCATGGCAATCCCAAAAAACTGAAGCAAGAACTTATCCAGCAGATTTTTGGACACGAAACTCCTTAGGTCTTGGAGAACCAGAGTGTCGCCAATCCATCGATTGTTGCTTTGTTTCTGGATCGTAGAAATGTACCCAAGTCTCATCCATAGTAACAATTCGGTTCAAGAAACCTTCATCGTTTTCAAATCGAGCACAGATCGAACGCGATGCTTTTACCCTTGCACGCTTTTGGTCAACATTTAAACATTTGGGGATCCATTTTGCAGAAAATTTTCTCTTGCCAAACTGACTTGAACTATATGATGAACGCGTTCGTATGAAATCTTCAGTGCTTCAGATATCCGTTTCAGCCCAATTCGAAGGTCTGATAAAATCATGTCATAACTGCATCGATATTTTCGGGGACTGACACGGAAACTGGCCTTCCCGATTGGTCATCATCTTCAAGGAAAGTTTACCTCTTTTGAAGCTTGCAGTTCAATTTTTCACGGTCGCATACGAAGGACATTGATCACCAAGGGTATTAAGCACATCTTCGTAAATCTGTTCACCTCTTAACCCTTTTAAATAAAGGTACTTGATGATGGCTCGATACTCCAATGTTTCGATTTTTACAATCTGGTGGAAATTTATTGCGTAACTCTGGTTCACTTTTTTGATTTCGAACTCTACACTGACACTTCTAATGAGTTATTGTTCGTTGATATGGTATCGCAATATTTTGTTTATGCATGGAACTGGTCTAGGGCCTAGGCTAACTAGATATCAATACATCCTCGTAACCCCAAAAACTATGATCCATTGGAGTTATGTCGCATGATCTAGCAGGCCAATTAATTGGACCATTTCTCGAAATAATGTTATCGCTAAATCTTTCTTTCAATAAATCAACTGTTACGGTAGCAGCATGAGGTGTAGAACCTTCTGTTGAAACCAAAACACTTCAGGGTCGATACCATTTAAATTTTGAAACAAATAATCATTGATCTTCGATATGAAACGAGCACCATTCATTGTAACATGAGCTCCAGGCTAGTCGTGGTAGATATATGCCTGAAATTATTTTTAAAACATAAACGCCCTAAAATTATCTTTCAAATGGAAAAAAATTGGCTTCAATCCTGATTTAAATGTTTCATCTCTCTAAAAAAACTAAAAGCTATTTCCTCATTTCTCAAGATATGAGTTTCATGTCAAACCTAACAATGAAACAATCAATTCGTCCAAAGATGCTAGAGCATTCTGACTTTTTTTTGAAAATTTTCATTTTCTCGAAGACTTAGAAAGAATTGTTCAACATGTTTCTTTACGAAAACTATACCTACCATAAAAGGAAAATTGCAAGACATGAAAAAGTTCTATCTCTGTAAAAAAATACCCGAATTTCGGCATTTTGCCATAAATAAACGTTAAATAGAAAAAAATATACAGGGTGTTTGGAGGGTGAGTAGCCATAGGTAAATGGTGGATAGGTGATGCTCTTGGCTACTTGTTGCGCCTAATAAAATAACATTTTGCCCAAAGTTCAAAGTGTTATAATTTTTTTGCCATTATTCTAGAAATGTCCCATTTTTTTCATTAAAATCTTGAATTTTTTAAAATTTAATGCTCGAGGTGTCTATAAAATGATTTATTTTTTTAGTCTAGTCTTGTCTTATTCAGATTGAATCATAATTTAACGTCTACAAAAAACCTGACAGTCGTATCAAACATCGAAATGAAAAAAAAATAATGTTATGTCCACTTTACAAAGTGAAATAAAAAAAAATCACATTGTGTTGGGTTTTAAATACTTCTCTAGTTAATACTCTTTTCAATGTTATGTATGTACCATTAATAATCAGATAACTCAACAAAAAACCGTTTTGTCTTCAAGGATGCCTTAAAAGGGTGACGACAAAACTATTCCATTGAGCAGGTAAAATTAATCTAACATAGCTTTTTCTTGAGTTATCTGATTATTAATGGTACATGTTACATACTATTGCAAAGAGTATTAACTAGAGAAGTTTTTAAAACCATTTTAAAACACAACACTATGTAATTTTTTTTTTATTTCACTTCGTAAAGTGGACACAACATTATTGTTTTTTTGATTTTGATGTTTGATACGAATAAATCATTTTATGGGCACCTCGAGCATTAAATTTCAAAAAATTCAAGATTTTAATGAAAAAAATGGGAAATTTCTAGAAGAATGGCAAATAATTATAACACTTTGAACTTTGGGCAAAATGTTATTTTATTAGGCGCAACAAGTAGCCAAGAGCATCACCTATCCACCATTTACCTATGGCTACTCACCCTCCAAACACCCTGTATACATAAAGAAAATACATACATATATACATTATTTTTTTCATAAGGCAAAGTGTAATAGGTATCCAAAAGTGTCTACAGATTCATTAAGAAATTTATTACAACAAGAATTATTTGAAGAACAAACCAACGATATTAAAATCCAGATGAATTAGTTTGAAAATTGTTACGTCGAACAAAACGATTTTCCACCAAAGAATAACACCAATAACCACAATTACACACCAAACATGACAAGATCTTAGAACTCATCCAACCCCTTTCCCATTCTCTCACAGATCTACAACAGCCTCCCGTAGGTAGTAAGATAAACACATCTCAGTTTTTTACCTGACGCAGCCACCCTTCTGTACCGGCTCGATAATCAAGAAAGGATGACCCCTAAATTAAAAAATGCGCTCTTAACCGGTTCTGACCATAGTGAAGGCTTCAATGGGATAGTTTATAAAAATACTGACCCCTCATTTGCATACCGGTTTGACCAGTGTGAGAAAATAAACGGGGTAGTTTAGGATTTTGCATCCCATAAAGGATATTAGATGGTCATTATTTCGGTCCCAACGGATTTTCGCCCTGTGTATAGTCGCCGTATCGGTTGTACAGGATGTTTCTCGGGGACTCAATTTTCCGTTAGAGGGTAACGATGGTTTTTTGGAATTTTTCTCACGTTAAACATTAAATAAGCTAAATTAATTCATATTCGCATTTTTATAAAGATTTAAAATACTTTTTGGTGGCATTTTCACTCATTTGGTAAACTAAATTTAATTCAACTTTGAATGAAAATTATGTCTTTGTTTTTCTTTAAAGTTTTATCAAATCGATTCAGAATTAATTTATAACACAATTTGAGTTTGTAATAATTATTGAAAGTGGTGATTTAGTGCTAGTTCCTGTTGAGGTACGAGGATGTATTGATATCTAATTAGCCTAGACCAGTTCCATCCATAAACAAAATATTGCGATACCATATCAACGAACACTAACTTATTAGAAGTGTCAGTGTGGAGTTCGACGTCAAAAAAGTAAACCAGAGTTACGCAATAAATTAAAAAAAAGATGTACACCGAAATGGTAAAAATCGAAAAATTGGAGTATCAAGCCATCATCAAGTACCTGTATTTAAAAGGGTTAAGAGTTAAGCAGATTTACGAAGATATGCTTAATACCCTTGGTGATCAATGTCCTTCGTATGCGACCGTGAAAAATTGGACTGCAAGCTTCAAAAGAGGTAAATTTTCCATTGAAGATGATGACCGATCGATGCAGTTCATGACATGATTTTGTCAGACCGTCGAATGGGGCTAAAACGGATATCTGAAGATTTCACACGAACGCGTTCATCATATAGTTCACGTCAATTTGGACAAAATTTTTGCAAAATGGGCCCCAAATGTTTGAATGTTGACCAAAAGCGTGCAAGGGTAGAAGCATCGCGTTCGATCTGTGCTCGATTTGAAAACGATGTAGACTTCTTAAACCGAATTGTTACTATGGATGAGACTTGGGTACATTTCTACGATCCAGAAACAAAGCAACAATCGATTGAATGGCGACACTCTGGTTCTTCAAGTCCTAAGAAGTTTCGTGTCCAAAAATCTGCTGGAAAAGTTCAGTTTTTTGGGATTGCCATGGAGTAATCATAATTGATTTTTTGGATAAGGCTAGAACAATAACTGAAGATTACTATTCGACATTACTGACCACTCTACAGGAAAAAATTTAAGAGAAAAGACGCGGAAAGCTATCCACAGGTATTTTGTTTTTACAAGACAACGCCCCAGTACACACATCTCATGTTGCCATGCAAAAAATTCGTGATTTAGGGTTAGAATTACTAGAACACCCCCCCGGATTTGACTCCTTCCGACTATCATCTCTATTCTCAACTGAAAAAAAGTTTAAAAGGTCGTAAATTTTCTTCCAACGAGGAGGTGATAAAAGCTGTGGAGGACTGGTTTGCAGAGCAAGAAGAAACATTTTTTTTGAAAGGTCTAGAGACGTTGCAGGTTCGCTGTAATAAATGTATTCAATTGAGGAGAATATGTTGAGCAACAAAATATTTTGACATTGAAATTTCGTTTGGTTCAATAGTAGGTTAAGAATTTTTCAATATATCCTCGTACTAGGCTTAATTCCAGATTACAAGCTATAGGGTGTTCCAGTGCAGTTTCAACAAACTGATAGGTTAATAGTACAGACGAAAATAAGAATACATTTTCTACAAACACAGGAAAGAAGATGGAAAAAAAAGACAAAATTGGTTATCCTGAAGATTATTTTTCAAAGATGAAACTGTCTTTCGAAAGCTCTAAACCTCACTGTTATTAAAAGAATTTTCACAGAAATATTGGAAATTTTTTATTGTCAATACTTCACTTATATGATTCTGGCTGAGTGAATATGAATTTGTAACTGAAAAAAATGGTGTTTAATAAAATCTTGTTATATTACCTCCTTTTCTACGTTTCCTACTAACCAATCCCCTGAGATAATCAGCCTGTATATCGCATCCAAGGCGTACCTCCGGATGACCGCGACGGAACCCTTTCTGCGCTTTTTAAAAAATGAGAATCCGTTTGCCAAAGGCCAGCTGTCCCAGTCCTTGCAGGCCGGAAGAATAGTTGACCTTTTTGTAGAAAATTACCATACTGGCCTGACCAGTTCTTGGGCCCCATTGTCTGTCAAAGGGCGGAAGGGTGAGTCGGAACTGACCTAGGATAATGAGTGTTGACCCTTCGGGGCTTGCAAATGCCGAAAGGTAAGGTTTCGACTTTTCGAAGTGTGATTGTTGATGAGTTTGGTAGTTGTTAGGACGTCGATTGTTGGTGAAGGAGTTTTGTGGATTGCGAGGTGTTTTTGAAGAAATTACGATGCTGCTATAGTTCTTTTTTATCATATTTATGTGGACACCACCTGTTTTATGTGATTATTGTGAGAAGTTCGAAATTTTGGTGATGTGTAATGTTTGTGTTATGTTTTCTTGGAGGTTCGTTAATTGCTCAGAATTTATAAATTATTTTTGAAATTACGCTATTGTTTGACTTTAAGAAACTAAAGAGTTTCTCAATTCGTTATGGAAACAAATGAAACTATTGAAGTTTAGATTCAATACCATGGTATTTCATCCTGGAAATATTTGAAATTATAAGTCCATGCCAGCAATACTCAAACTAGAATACCTGTTCTGTTTCAATAATTACTAATTTTATACAGAATTATTTATATTTTTCGTAAAAAACTATAATAAATAATATAATGTGGTACTTACAGATTGTCAGCATTTTTAGGAAACGGATAAATGAATATACATCTCTGAAAAGTTTATAAAATAAAAAAATACTTACAAATACAATGAATATACAAAATTCAGGAGGTAAAACGAGTTGGCTACGAATCTGAAAAGAAGCATCACGTAATTAAAAAGTCACTGATGCTCTTATAAACTTATTAAATCCTAACAATGTATACAGTGCGCGTCAAAATTATGGAAAAAATTCATTATCTCAGAAGAAAAATATTTGGCAACAAAATCCTGAAACAGGTCAATTTTTGTTTCACTTTCACCAAATTTTTATGCATTTTTGAAGGACTTTTGTTGCACCCTGTGCTATCCCCATCAACCATCTAAATTTTTTGAATAGGAAAAGTGGGTCATGTGGTACTTTTTTGGCAAGTTTTTGTATCTTATTCACAGGCGTGCTAAAATTTTCAAGAAAAAAATAATTTTTTTTGAAAAATTAGTTAGTTCAAAGTGGTTTTCAGTATGTGCACTTTGCCATTTCTCATTTACTTTGAGACGATGGTACCTGATGAAATTTGTCATCAAATGAAAGTCGCCATACGTAAAACCTCTTTGAACTAACTAATTTTTGAAAAAAAAAATTTTTTTTCTTGAAAATTTCTGCACACCTGTGAAGGAGATACAAAGACCTGACCAAAAAGTACCCCATGACCCACTTTCCCTATTCAAAAATTTAGAGGGATGATGGGGATGGCACAGGGTGCAACAAAAATCCTTCAAAAATGCATAAAAATTTGTTCCATAATTTTGACGCGCACTGTACATTTCTAAGGAAAAAGAAAACAAGTCTGTGCTCTTATAAAGGTATTAAATCATACCCTTATAATCAAGGGATGTATAGATATCACTAATATTTTCAGATTTTCTAGATTTCAGAAACAGAAATTTTCTCTCATGCATTGAATAACATTTTCTTCAGTTTTGTGCAAGAAATTTCACAAGAAAAATAGAGAATACATTTATAAGAGAAATTTATTGCGGTGTCAAGGTATAAATTCAAAAAATATATTCTGTATACCTATTCATGACGCGATGAAATATTAATTAATTATCATTACATTTTTCCTAATTCTCTTCTTCATTTTAAATTTTTTAAGATAAACGGAATCCAGGTAAGGAAGTGGTTAAGTCCAACAGAAGTACTTCATTATTCATGAATTATCGACAAAATTCAACGGCCCCTGTTTTTCGGGGAATCCATTAAAATAATTTAATTTTGGTTGATTAATATTTCATTTTATTCATAATGAGAGCTTTTTCAATATTCCACAGGGAATACTTCCATTGATATTCTTCGAACATGATACAAATATTCGGTTACACTACTTCATCTTCTAATCGTAAAGAAATTGGGATAACAAGACATTTTCTATATAAAACCGCTATAAAACTGTTGACACTTGTAGGTACGTTCTGAATAAGCAGTGTATTCCTTCTCAATTCAAAGGAAACTATCCTTTGGGCAAGAACTTTGCAGGAGTGAGAAACTAGCCTCGTTGAAACCTTCCCAGATAGGAAAGAAATTTTCTAGTCTCGGTAGGGGCCACCATTCACTGTTGGGTCAAAAATTAAACGTGCTGTGCCTAAGGTGGCGTTAGGACACAGTAACAAAGCCTACATAGAACACAAATGATGCTACTCCGAACTCGTACAAGTTACAAGCTTCGAAGCTTGCAGTTTCAGAGGGGTCTCCTCAGAAGACCTATAGGGGTAGTCAGTATAAACAATATTGGCTTACATTAGATCTTTGGAGCATGAAGGCGACCTGTCAAGTGCGTGGTGAGAACTGCTCTTTCAGAGAGACACAATAACAATAGATCCTAAGGTCGCAGTGAACTGTAACCCCTTTCTAACTATAACTATACGAGGATATATTGAAAAATTCTTAGCCTACTATAGAACCAAACGAAATTTCAATGTCAAAATATTTTATTACTCAACATATTCTCCTCTTAATTGAATACATTTATTAGAGCGAATCTGCAACGTCTCTAGACCTTTCAAAAAAATGTTTCTTCTTGTCCTAAATCTCGAATTTTTTGCATGGCAACATGAGATTTGTGTACTGGGGCGTTGTCCTGTAAAAACAAAATACCTTTGGATAGCTTTCCGCGTCTTTTCTCTTTAATTTTTTCCCGAAGAGTGGTCAGTAATGTCGAATAGTAATCTTCAGTTATTGTTCTACCCTCATCCAAAAAATCAATCATGATTACTCCATGGCAATCCCAAAAAACTGAAGCAAGAACTTTTCCAGCAGATTTTTGGACACGAAACTTCTTAGGTCTTGGAGAACCAGAGTGTCGCCATTCCATCGATTGTTGCTTTGTTTCTGGATCGTAGAAATGTACCCAAGTCTCATCCATAGTAACAATTCGGTTTAAGAAGTCTACATCGTTTTCAAATCGAGTACAGATCGAACGCGATGCTTCTACCCTTGCACGCTTTTGGTCAACATTCAAATATTTGGGGATCCATTTTGCAGAAATTTTTCTCATGTCCAAATTGACGTGAACTATATGATGAACGCGTTCGTATAAAATCTCCAGGGCTTCAGATATCCGTTTTAGCCCAATTCGACGGTCTGATAAAATCATGTCAAGAACTGCATCGATATTTTCGGGGACTGACACAGAAACTGGCCTTTCCGATCGGTCATCATCTTCAATGGAAAATTTACCTCTTTTGAAGCTTGCAGTCCAATTTTTCACGGTCGCATACGAAGGACATTGATCACCAAGGGTATTGAGCATATCTTCGTAAATCTGCTTACCTCATAACCTGGTGTAGCGACTCCTTACTAAAAAATGTGACCAAAATTTGTAGATCAAAACGGCATTCTAGATTTCAGACAAGAAAGTCTTAAACAAAGTCTAATCAGTGCCAACATCAGGTTTTCTATGCATCTATCGTCGAACTCTACACTGACACTTCTTATAAGTTATTGTCCGTTGATATGGTATCGCAATATTTTGTTTATGCGTGGAACTGGTCTAGGCCAACTATATATCAATACATCCTCGTATTCTCACTTTTTAATTGTTGTATTGGTGGTTTTGGACAGCTGTCAAACATTTTTTCTCTGGATTCTTGATAGCGAATCTACCTTCACAAGGTGGACCTACTCATACGGTGGACCAACTGGCGCTAAAAGGCTGCTGACGTCACTGCTTCCGGTGACCCATTTTTATCAAATATCTACCATTTCCATCATTTTCACCCTTCAACCATCACGATAATTGAGCATTTAAATGACCGAATCGTTCCGACGGGCGAAAGATTCTCTTCATCCTCCTCAACTATTGATTAATTCGACTGGAAGTTTCTTTCAAATGCCTGGAAATTCGTTAAAAGCGCGGAGTTTCGCAAGAAATAAGAAGTAAGAAGTTGACAACGGCAAAATGGGGGCTGTTCGGACAAAAACTTGGGCAGAAGTTGAATTTAATCGATTCTCCGTAAAATGTTGGAGCAATTATTGAAATTGGAAAAGAAACTGAATGTACGGGTCGCTGCGAAACGGGATGACAGGAAATAGAAGTTTATTCGTAAGAATTGATAGAAATTTAACATCTAAAACCATCAATGTCGTAAGGTTCTAAACCAGAAGATCTCGGTGATCACCTCTCCGAGATATAACACGGTCCGGAAACTTTATCCGTAAAAGATCAATAGTTTCGTGGTTTGTGTGGCACGTAGTGCCGTCTTGTTGAAATTGAACGTTGTCCAAATCAGTAGCATCCAATTCCGGCCATAAAAAATCATTAATCATCTCTCGATAGCGCAATCCATTCACCGTAACGGTTGCTCCATCCTCATTCTCGAAAAAGTAAGGTCCAATGACCCCACCAGACCATAAACCACACCAAACAGTCACACGTTGAGGATAGAGAGGCTTTGCAACAATAACTCTTGGGTTTTCCGAGCCCCAGATGCGACAATTTTGTTTGTTGACGAAGCCACCGAGGTGGAAATGAGCCTTATTACTCAAGATGATTTTTCGATGGAATTCCGGGTCATTTTCATGCATTCCAACGACGTTGTTGATGATCGGCCGGCTTGAGTTCTTGTGTTGATCAAACTTTATAAGCCTCAAGATCCAAATCTGTATTCAAAATACGGTGTAATGACGTTTGTGGAATGCCTTATGCCAAAGATCGACGGGAAATGGACAAATCTGGGTTTTCTTCAACACTTTCGTCTACAGTAGCAAAACTTTCTTCTGTTCTTGAGCGTTGGCACGGGTTTTTTTTCTTCACATTACCAACTTGTCCAAACAGCTCAAATTTTTCCACCAATTTTTGTATTGCTGTTCGACAAGGTGCTTCACGACGACCCAGAAATGTTCGAGTTTCACGAACCGTCTCTGCCAAATTTTCATCATTTTTATAGTGAATTTCACTCTAAATGCGTTGTTGGAGCGTGTATCATTCCATTTTTATCAATGGCGTAGTTTCTACTTGTCAAAAAATGACAGCTTGAAAATTGACATACTATACCGAACAAGCCGGGCTATTCCAAATAACACCTCTCATTGGAAAACCCTTTAGATATGCTGCAGCTGACTTTGGTTTACGTTTACATCTTTCAGAGACATACAAAATCGTAATGCATCATTTTCAACTTATAACGAACTACATATTTGCCATCGGCACGCCGATAAAGCAGAGAATACTTGGATTTCAATCACATGAACAATATTTACACACAGTGAATAAAGTTTCTTCAGAACCAGCAAGTCTGTCCATCTCACAATTTATAGGAATCTAATGACACCTCATATGTTAAAATCCTTCAAGACGTTCGGGTTGTAAAGAACAGACATATCTACATGCATACACTCGAAAAACATAACCCTCTTTCTGGGGCAGTTGGCTAAAAAAGGAAGCGGTTTTTCAAAAAGAATAAAGAGGAAGAAGAAGAACTATTTTTATACAATTTCTGGATGATAAGCTACGATGCTGAGATGAATTATTTTACTCTCCTGAACACAAATGAGTGCTAGTGACATTTCTGCCATTTTCAATATGGCTGCTACGATTGAAAACATGTCGTCCATTGGAAAAATCAATTCTTTCGAGAAGAATTCATTAAAAACATTGTTCTAGATCAGTGTTTTCTTGATTCATAGCTTATATTTGTTTTAATTGATATTTTATGCTTCTACTAGTTAAAACGAAGAAAATGGGTGACATATGTCAATGTCACTTTGACAATCGACTCGATAACGTGTCAAACTGACACAGAATGGCGCCAAGTTCGGCCGAAAACAGTCAAATAAATTCCTAATGAACCAAGACCGATTACAGCGAAATTCCCAGACCTTCCTCGCCCTCCAAAAACAGTAAAACCCAAACATGTCGCCGTCGAAAATCATTCCTCCAACCCCTAAAAACAAAACGACCAAAGTCCTCGTCGAAGACGTTCGAGGCAGTCTGCAATCAACGGGGTATAACCATAAAATTTTTTACTGGCACTTTTCCAAAGCTCTATAAAACGCGGAACCGGGTCCAATAATAAAGAACTAAGATGGCCGTCGACTCTGCAAGCAATCAACTCTTTTCGATGTAAATTCGCCCCCTTCGCCTGCCGCCCACCCCCGCAACGCCACCCCTCTTTATTCTTTATTCTTTTCACCCTACTTTTATGCCCTGAAAGGGTCCGCTGGCTCTGAGAGATCGGAATAAGTTAGAGTGGTGAGGTTGTCGTCCTTTTCGAAGGGGTGGGAGTGAGAGGGCTGCAAAATGTCCGATTGTGTCGGAGAAAAGAGGAAAATTTTAAGTTCTGGGGGCCTTATCTCGTATTTTATTGATTAATTTGGAGGGAGGTCGAACGATTTTTTTTCGGGGCAGGGGTGGGGGTAGTCGGAGGATTCAGGGATGCTGTAGGTTTTTATCGGGGGTTTGTCGTGATGATCGACACCTTGCTCTTCAAATAGATGGAAATGCACGAGAAAATGTTTTCAATAGACCTCTTCTTATGATAAGGAGCAACCCTACATACGAGGATGTACTGATATCTAGTTAGCCTAGACCATGCATAAACAAAATATTGCGATACCATATCAACGAACAATAACTTATTAGAAGTGTCAGTGTAGAGTTCGACGTCAAAAAAGTGAACCAGAGTTACGCAATAATTAAAAAAAAAAGATGTCCACCAGAATTGTAGAAATCGAAAAATTGGAGTATCAAGCCATCATCAAGTACCTGTATTTAAAAGGGTTAAGAGGTTAGCAGATTTACGAAGATATGCTTAATGCCCTTGGTGATCAATGTCCTTCGTATGCGACCGTGAAAAATTGGACTGCAAGCTTCAAGAGAGGTAAATTTTCCATTGAAGATGATGACAGATCGGGAAGGCCAGTTTCTGTGTCAGACCCCGAAAATATCGATGCAGTTCATGACATGATTTTATCAGACCGTCGAATTGGGCTAAAACGGATATTTGAAGCACTGAAGATTTCATACGAACGCGTTCTTCATATAGTTCACGTCAATTTGGCAAGAGAAAAATTTCTGCAAAATGGATCCCCAAATGTTTGAATGTTGACCAAAAGCGTGCAAGGGTAGAAGCATCGCGTTCGATCTGTGCTCGATTCGAAAACGATTTAGACTTCTTAAACCGAATTGAAGAAGAAACATTTTTTTTTGAAAGGTCTAGAGAAGTTGCAGGTTCGCTGTAATAAATGTATTCAATTGAGAGGAGAATATGTTGAGTAATAAAATATTTTGACATTGAAATTTTGTTTGATTCTATAGTAGGCTAAGAATTTTCCAATATATCCTCGTATGTTTAAATTTTGTAGTATTCAAACACGAATCTTTTCTTGAAATTTTTCATGTTGTTGTTGGAGAAAGATTTAATTGCTGACGTGGAACCAATAAATTTAAATTTTTTCTTACATTTGCAATTACCAAATCAACATTCTCTTGAGTACGAGCGTACGTGCATTTCTTTGTCGTACTAGTATTCTTGTATCGTATATGAAGAAGATTTACTTCAAATTCGATTTAATAATTTCTAAACTTTGTTGAATCTTGTTTCTTTTCACTATTAAATGGCATAACCTACTGAACCCACATGTCATAAGGAATGTCCAAAAATAATACACAATATTCTCCATTTTAAATTGCATCTTTCATAGATTCATTAACTTTTGTAGCATCCTGTATCTCAACGATGCAGCTTGAGATTCGAGGAGAACCTTATCAGCATGTAAAAACGTGAATTTCTCTGAGAATTCCATCCGGTTATCTCAGAAATCATGCGAAAAACAACCGTTCGACCAAGGGAACTTCTCAGTTCTCAACCCAGCCGGAGAATATAAATATTAAAAGGCGGAACGCTAAAAAGGAGAGCGCGAATATCGAGAGAAAAGGCTTTTTCCAGGTTTCCAGCTCTCTTATTTTCTTAATAAAGAATCGCTTCGAAGCCGGGGCATTTCGGAAGATTTTCTTTGATGCTGCGTTATTTATATTTCCACTCCATCTTTGGACCAGCATCGATGTACAGTCAGACTGAGAAGTTGATGAACACAATCCCTGAGTAATTTTCCTTGGAAATCAAAGGAAACTGGAAGAACAGCGATAAGAATTCAGTGTAGAATGTAGAGGAGAATACGTATACAGGGTGTGGCGTATAATGACTGGATAATAAAGGGCTTTCCAAAAGGAGGTGTTATTTTGAATAGCCCGCTATTTCGGAAGATGTCACTTTTGAAGCTGTAATTTTTTGACATTCGACAAGTATAAACTACGCCATTAATAAAATTGGAACGATACAAGATTCAACAACGCAGTGAAACAATTAAAATTCACTATAAGAATGGTGAATAAATGTTGGAATAGATTTTGAAAAACAGGTTTTAAAAGAAAAAATTAAGTTTTCGAGGAAACGGTATGCTGTCGAGGAAGATTTCTATTATTCAAAAAACAATTGCGTTTGGATAATAGAGCTGTCTTCCTCGACAGCACACCGGTTCCTCGAAAACTTAATTTTTTCTTTTTAAACATCTATTTCGAAGTCTATTTCAACATTTATTGATTTTGGAATGTTTTTTAGATTGTGTTCTGATGATGGCCATGGGCTGAAACATGTCGACACAATAAATATTGATTGAGTCCCAAATACACTGGAATAATACCCCCCCCCCCCTTTTCCTTATAGTTGAATCCAGTAGGATGAATTTCAGAGAATTCTCAAATTAACACCCCTTATTGGAAAAGTAGTGGCGGTTCAGAAAAGTTTGTTGTATATGTTCGGTGAAAGTCAAAGGATGACGAAATGTCTTGGTAATCATTGTGAGATTCTTCATAACCAACAACTGTTTTCTTCTCACGAACTCCTTTCTTTCACCTCTCTCCCTAACGGTCATATGGAAGGGTCAGAGAAAAAGGGTTGTTGCGGACGCGTTGCAAGAACTGGCGATTAGAAAAAGGCCTTCGGGGCCAGCACCTTGTCCTGTATTGTGATGTTAATCATTCTAAAGATCCATCTCCGCGGGAAGCTGTGAAATCGTTGTATAATGCCCATTGACCACGAACTCCCCTGGAAGCTGTCAAGATCCGAATGTCAACGGTTAATTAGGGCATTAGTTGATAGCCATATGGTCATTATGGGCGACAAAAATTAATTGAGTCCTGGGGTTATCCAACAAAGTATATTTGTGGATATGACATTAATATTCCATTTGAAATTTTGTCAATCTACATCAGTGCGCATCAAAATTATGGAACGAATTCATTTTCTCAAAAGAAAAATATTTGGCAACAAAATCCTGAAACAGGTCAATTTTTGTTTCACTTCTACGAATTTTTTTATGCATTTTTGAAGGCTGTTTGTTGCACCCTGTGCCATCCCCATCAACCCTCTAAATTTTTTGAATGAGGAAAGTGGGTCATATGGTACTTTTTTTGGCAAGGTCTTTGTATCATCTTCACAGGCGTGCAGAAATTTTTAAGAGAAATTTTTTTTAATATAGTTAGTTCAAAGATGTTTTCAATATGTGCACCTTGTCATGGCTCTTTCTTTGAATTGAAACATTTTATCGAAAAGTTTCAACTTCAGTAGAAACGTGCTAATAACAGATCATAACTGAAGGGCAGTGTTTCACACATTCTATTTATTCACGTGAGGCCTGAGGGGGTTGAAAGGGGTTGAAAGTTGTGCATGAACAAAACTGTAATGGTCGACTTTCATTCGGTGACGCAAATTTCATCAGGAGCCATCGACTCAAAGTAAATGAGCCATGACAAAGTGTACATATACTCCATTCACTTTTATTTAATCACATAGGAAGTCATGGTTTCGTTTTCAGGAGTTGGTGTCCCTGATAAAAAATCTGTGCGCGTACAGAAAATATCGTTAATTACAAAACGACGCTGCCAGTTTTTTGTTTACATCAAAGTAAAAGTATCAAAGATATTTTGGCATGGGTGCAAACGGCCGATTTGAATTGGACCAAAAATCGATTTATAAGCATAAATAAAGCAAAAGTAAGAACTAATCGCCATTTTTACACTTGATAACGAAGTATTTTTAGGTATCTGGCCGTTTGGAAAGATTTCAAACGAAATTTTGGTCCCCCAGAAGTTTGGTTAGTTTCGGTATCGTTTTTGGTGCTCAAAATTTATTTGGAATGTGTAAATGGACAAAAAAGGCTTCCTTATAGGATCTTCTCACGAAAGCGACCGGAAAATATGGTTCAGGTAGGATTTTCGAGGAATTATGAGGAAAGAACTTGCAGAATGAAATTGCACGATTTTCGTGAGTAAACGTGTTTCGGATGGCCATCATCGGTCACTAAATGATTATTGTTGATCGTTTTCACGTTTCAGAAAAAAAAACCACTTCGAATAAGCCCATTTTGAAGAAATTTGTGCATGTAACATTCAACGGTAGGTATTTGCTCTTAATCGAAAGAATATATTATATTTAGTTCTACTTCTTTCAAAAGAGACACAAGCTTTTAATGCTGTGAGGATCCTATAATGTGGAGGAGTTTCTGACTTATTTTAGAACAGGTGAATGATAAATGTGAAGCATATGTTTGACCTATTCCATTTTATTGGTACACACCTACTGTGGTTGTAATGTATGAATATTTTTTAAACTAATAAATTACCATACAGTCAGAATATTTTACTCCTTGTTCATAAGATCAAATAAATGAAATGTATATCTTCTACTTTTATTTTTATTGAGTGAGCTATTAAGGTTATGTTACAAGAAAAAGTATCTCTTGCATCAGAACTCCCTTCAACTATTTGGATTCCAATAGAGGGACATAATGTTCCATTATTCTTGATTCAACAATTGATGTCGTCAAGTCTTGAACTCTCAGTTCAAGAGGATAATAAACATTAAATCTTCACAAGCATGCATATGAAAATTATGTGAAAACAATGCAATTTTCTTCCATGGCGAAAAATAATATATTTCAACATAAATCTCTTGTATTTTTCATGCAAATAACTAGAAAAGGAATCCTTTCTATCAATTCATATAAACGTTAATTATTTTCGTCCATCATATCTTTTCCAATTCATTAATTTTCCGAATAAATTCACATTCTGAGAAATACGCTAAGAATGTAGAAAGGGAAACATAGTGTTGACTTGGAACATAAAAATATTTTGAAAAACGTCATAACTTCGATACAGAGTGGAATGTGTCAAATTTCCAGTGCCAGAGTTGTGATTTTATAATTGTGAATGGAGTATAGTACATACTGAAAACCTCTTTGAACTAACTAATTATCCTAAAAAAAATGTTTCTTGAAAAATTTTAGTCAGATAGACCTATTTTGCTCCACAAATGTGATAGTAGTTCAGAAATACTCTTCATTTATGAGAAATCAAATGTTTACTGAATGATTTTTGCTACTACATAGTTTGATAACTGCAATATATTAGCTTCTAAGAGAAACTTGGTTCTTCAATTGGAAAATAACTTTCTCTATTTCAGTATCGTAATGTGTTCATTACAGTTCTAAAAACAGTGCTGTAATGAATTCATTACAGCATCGTTTTCAGTAACATTTTTCGTTTTGTGGTTGTCAGCAATGACTTCCGATCCTTTTAAATTTCAGCAGACGTCAATTTGGAAATGTCAATTTTCGTACTTAATAACATTCACACCAACTGCCAAGATACAATATGAAAGTCACTAGGACCTATAATTTGAATTTTTTCATTGAATTTCACAAAATTTGAGTGAAATAGAGAAAATATCGTCTAATACTCGTTGCAGAATGCAATTCCAATACTCATGCGTTCGAAAACTCGCTCCTTCGTGGCTCGTTTTCGAATTTCGCATTCGTATTGGAATAGGAGCCCATTCTGCAACTAGTTTTAGAATATACTATTATTTCATTTGACAAAATTACATGGTTACCATTTGAAAATAATGAGATTTCATGGTTTTATTGAGGCTCACTTTGAAGCTCAGCTTCAGGTATAATATTTCCTCATAATTTTACAAGAAGCAGTTTCAGCGTTCTTTCTTCTGTACCACTGTTGCAAAAAAAATTCTCAAAATGAGGGATTTTGAAGATATAAACTAATTTGTGACAATCTTTCTGTCAAAAAAAAAGAGAATCAGGCTATAACTCAACAATCGCTTGATGTGGCTGCGCATATCATGGATCAAATCATTGCAGAATTAAAGGAAGAATTCAAATATGTATGAATATACAGGGTGTTGCATTTGAATTAACGAAGTTCACATTCGTTTCCGGTAGAACCGAAAGTAGATTCCGCTTGAAAATATTCTACAAATTGAGTTCATGTACTCTAAAACAAAAATACAAAATTTTGAATTTGTATCGCGAATAAGTCCTCGAAAACGTCTAATGAAACATTTAAAAAAATCACCCTGTATAAGTGTGTAACCATTTTTATTTATTATATTCGAAAAATTGGTGAAAAAATTGGGAACTTTTGAAACATCCCCGAAATTTCGGAACTTTGTGGATCAGTGTTGAATTGTAAGAAATATTATGTTGAAGCCATCAATATTGTTAGTGTTTTTGATCCAAATCTCTTCGAAAGCCCCTAGTATCGAAACATCCCCACCACTCCATTTTCCCAGAAGCCCGAAAAATCCCTGGTGGAAATAATCAAGTTGCCTCGTCACGATTTAAGAATGAAACAAAGGAAATGCGACACTCGGACAAAAGGTAGTTAAGGCGGCCGTCCTTTGTTACGCGACCGGGGACAAAAGAAAGACGCCGAGGGAAAGAAACAAATGAATGCGCTGGAGTAAGGACCAGAAATGGCGTTAAAAAGATATCACAAAAACTCTATTTACATTCGCCTCCTTTTGTGTTGTGAAATACGGTATAAGGGTGGAATATATTATTGATAGGGGCCGAGAAAGAAAGCTGCCGGCGGGGGAGTGAGGGGAAGACGTCGGCATTGTTTCCTCGAAATGAGATTTCATAAAATTCCGCGACGAATTTCGACGATCTGGATCTTTTTCTTCCGGTGGAGGGACGCGGAGAAGAGGGGCGAGATTTATGATATAGATTTACTTGGTTTCTTTGGAACAATAGCAATGTTATTTTCTCGACGTTTACTGATGAACTAGGAAATTACCTTCTCTTTTTTGTCTCGAAATAATCGATGTAATTCAATTCTTGAAGAAAAAAGAGTTTTATCTACGAGAAAGTATATAATTCAACAAATACCAATATCAAAAATTAGATATACCTCTTAAAAATGTCGATAACAAACGACATTGTGAACAATTTCTCCAGAAATTGCATCGTCAATTATCATATGAGTTTGGCATGAGTTCTGGGCAATTTGGAGGATTGGCCCCCCTTGGGAACAAAAACCACTTCATTAGCTTCGTACCATTCATTAGTGGTCTTGCTGTAGTGGCATGAAGCTAAATCTGGCCAAAAGATTGTTGACACATCGTGCTCACGTAAAAACGGTAAAAGTCGCTTCTTCAAGCATTCCTCGATGTATATCTTCGAGTCAACAGAGCCTTGGCCAACGAAGAATTTGCTCCTTTTCCCACAAGTACAAATTGCTTGCCAAACCAGGAATTTTTTAGGAAACTTTGCTTCTTTCTTCACGCGAAATTGTTCGTCAACATTCCCACGACTGCAGTATAAAATTCCTGACCAGGAAGTTGCGAGAAATCAGCCAAGACATAGGTTTCGTCGCCCATCACGCAACAGGAAAAATTTTTTTAATTTCTTTGCTCTTGATTTCGCTTCTCGATTCTTCACAGCGTTCCTATCTGGCACTTTCTGCACTTTGTATGTTCTAAGCCCACAACCCGACTTGATTTTCTGAACGGTTGACTGCGAACAACCCACAATTTGGGCCACTTTCCGTCCTGAAACCTCAGGATTCTTCTGAAAAAGGCTGATGGCTTTCTTCACTTTTTTTGGGCTATGAAACCCCTTTTTCCTCCCGGTTCCTTCCTTGCGGTTAATTGTAAGATCTTCGTTGATACCGTTTCCGGACAAACGCGAGCCTCTTTTGCGTTTCTTCTGAAGCTTCATTTTTGATTATTTTGAAAAAGTTTCACTATAAATTCTCGTGTTTTCCAGTTGCTCGACATTTTGCGACAGAGAATTGGAATATCTATGAAGTAAATGTTCCACATGTTTCTGACGTTCATAACATAGATGCATAGAATATTCTATGCATCTATTTCATAACAAAGCTAACTATGATCAAATTTTGATTTTTTCTCAATTGGTTCAAGAGATAGAGACGTTTTTGTGATAGCGAATTTATTCAGTCCTTAGGGCCCAATCAGCAAAAAAACTACGCTTATTATGGTCAAGTGGCTTTAGTTCTTGAATCTGTTGGATCTTGTATGGGTGAAGAGTGTAGACCAAGATCTTTACGAAAAATTTTCCATGTGGTGAATGCACAGAGTCTAACTTGTTGTGAACATCGACGAATAAAAAATCTGGATCTTCATTAACACTATTACTTACAGCAGCGATATTTTTTCTGTAGGTACGTACAGTTCTTTGTCTTATTGTTGTTGTTGCATCGCGTAGAGAAAATGTTGTTCGAAATCTATCGATACTTCGATGAATAAGCTGCTCTGATAGACGATTATGTAAACATTAAATTTCACGAAGTGATCTATAAGTTCAACGAATAGAACACTGATTTTCAAAATAAATTTCAACAATTTGTAAACTTTGTTGCGGCGTGAGTCTTTCCATGATAATTTGTCAACGTTCACTGAACAGAAATTTTGAGACAACATTGCTTCTACTTTCTGTCAAATCACAGTTGTACCTATCGAAAATTTGATCACTCTAAAACATCACCCGATACTTCATTAACATTCAATTTTTTGTGCTACATTTTAGTTTTTGATATTGCACCAAAGTTCGATAATCACTTGATTTTATTTTTATTTTTCTATTTTGATTCTTTAAATGAACATGAAAATAATAGCATTTCTGTATAGAGAATGAAGTGATCTTTCAAATGATGTTCACAAGCCCATACTTTCTATTTAAAAAATTGGGGGTTGTACCTGTCTTTTGAAGGGGGTTGACATTTTTTTTAGATTTTCCATTAATTTGTAAAGGGTGGCCAGATTTCGATGGTTTAGTACTACAACTCCTATACTATAAAAGATAGAGAAATTGCTGAAAACCCCAAGTTGCTACGGCGTCTAGTTTCCGAGCTACAGGGCGATTTTGTTATTCGGTCTATTTTTATAACTGACTATAACTTCGGTATTATAGGATCTAGCCTCTCGAAATAAACACATCTTTGGGGAACTTTTTTTTACTGCTTTTCAGCTGTGCTATTGAATTTTTTGTATCTGCTAAAATTTCGGAACTATAACAAAAAAAAATTTTCGAATGTAAACCATAGTGGGCCGGGCAATGATATTTCCAAATTGATCTTTCTTCAACGATTTCGAAAGTATATATCATGATATACTTCCGAGTTCACTATATATCGAAAATTTCGAGAAAACACTTTTCGTTCAACAAAATCCAAGCTGGCTTTGATTCACTTCCATCAAAACTGAGGCGGTCATGGAATTTCGGGTATTATATATTTATACTTGCAAATTCAATTCCGTTTCATCATTGTTGTATCGTCCGGCGCTACTCATAAGTTCATAGAATTTGATATCTCACAATTAATGTAAGCTGCCAAATTGATTCAGGAAATATTAGCTTTATTATTACTCAGACCAATAGAGGGGCTCCGCGAAACTTTGTTTATTCTAGTACATAATCTAGTATGATTTCTCTGTTGAATTGAAGATTGAAAAACATTAAAATACTCAGATGATTTGATGATGACAATAACACAAACTTTTATGTAACCCGTTGATAACACTTATGAATGTTTCCATGAGGGGCAAAAAAGCTCCTTCAAGAAACAATAATATTCACAACGAATGTTCAAATTGGGGAAATTCATAAATTGCATCTTTTGATGATGGGATTTAAATAAGAACCTCAGAACCGCGAGATGATGAGAACTGAATTGAATCAATTGATCAATTTGGAAATATCATTTCCCACCATGGTTTCCATTTGACAAGAAATTTTTTGTTATAGTTCCGAAATTTGAGCAGATACAAAAAATCCAATAGCACCGATGAAAAGCAGTAAAAAAAGTGCCCTGAAGATGTGTTCATTTCGAGAGCGTAGGTCCCATAATACGGAAGTTATAGTCAATTATAAAAATGGACCAGATACCAAAATCACCCTGTAGCCGTAGCAACTTGGGGTTTTCAGCAATTTCTGTTTCTCGAAAAAAAAAAACATGACATGTATCTTACTTTTTCTCTATCTTTTATAGTTTAGGAGTTGTAGAACTAAACCATCGAAATCTGGCCAGCCAGAATAGTAACTAAGATAATGAATTTATCTCATTTGGCTTTTCCACATTTTCACCGATTTTGATTAATTTGACATTGCTGATAAAATTTTTGTTTGTTTCAGAAGTAAGAGGAGAAACTCAAAAAGACGAGTAGGCTAAAGAAACACATACAAACTTGTCGATTTCGTCTGGTAATCTTCACCAACGTTTTGAAGAGGTGAAAGTTGAAAATAACGATTCCTCTCCATCGCCTTCAGTCCATTCTATCCACCCCTATCCGCCAGATGATTGATTGAGATTTAAAATATCCAAGATGAAGACGTTCGACCCCCCAAAAACGAGATATTATGTAAATTCGCACCACCAAAACGATGACTTCGCAGGATCTCGAACTGGAGGGTTGAAAAACTCAGATCGATACCAAATAAAAAAGAAGGGGTCCACAAATGGACGCGATCCCCTCTTTGCAGGCTAATTTCCACCCCTTCTTTCTATCACTCTCTTTTTCTTGGGGTGGCTGGCTACACCCCCGCACCACCCGGTTTTTCTTATTAGGGTACGTCAGAGACAGGGCATGAAAAATGAGCCATATTTAAGATTTAAACGGGGCAGAATTATTAAGAGGCGATTTTTCAGGGATGCGACTCGGGCTTTGTACACCCCTGGAATCGCTAATTGGGGGAATGACAGCGAGGACTAGGAAAACTGACAGATTTTCAAAATTCGATATATTTCCAGAATTTACGGTGATATATTCTCCATTCACTTTTATAATGTATCCCGGTTTGCCACGATTTAGGTTTATCAAGTGTTTACTTAAAACTGACGCAGGTTGGTACTCGTAAGATATCGAATAATTCTCAGAGACGTTGCAAATGCTTATTTCTATTTATTCTTCAACTGTGGCACAAGTTTCGTAGTATTCATACATTTTCATACTGGCGTATATCGAGTTGTGCAAAAGGGTATTTAAATGTCTTCTGTAGGCTTATTTCTTGAGAATTTTGGAAAGTGGGGACTTTCATAGGTCCGTCTGTTCGTATAGAAGTTTTTCTGTTGGGTAATTCGAGTACTTTCATTCTTTTTTCGTATGAACTATCACAAAGTAACGGACTATTCTGTGAATTATTTTGCAGTAATATTTCAACACTCGATTCATGATTTCCGGACAAGGAAATAGCATAACTGAAAATTAATTATTTTGAAAATGTTAGGTTATAGTCATTTTCCTGTCGGATACCTAAGCAACGTTATAGTAGTCGTAGTAATTACGTATTTATCAAAATGTTTATTTACTTTGGGAAAATAATGAATTTGAGAAAATATTATCTGAATTCCATGATTCCAAAGATCTGATGACGAATGTTTCGGAAACTTTTTTTCTGGAAATATTTTACGTATATAAACATGGTTGGAAGATTCAGTTATCAATCAAGAATTGACTGTTATAATTTCACTGAAGAATAATGGACAGAATATTCCGTTACTTTGTGATAGTTCATTCGAAAAAAGAATAAAAGTACTCGATCGAACGACCCCAAGTGGAATTTCCCACCTTCAAAAATTCTCAAGGAATAGGCCTACAGAAGAAACCTTTTTGCACAACTTGAAATACTCCAGTATCAAAATGTAGTAGTGCTACGAAACCTGTGTCACAGTCAAACCTCAAAATGACTAACTCCATTTACAAAGTTGAAAAAGAGTAAATAGAAAAAAGCATTTATAACGTCTCTAAGAATTATTTGACATTTCACGAGGACCAACCTGCGTCAGTTTCAATTAAAAAAAATTGATAAACCTAAATCATGGCCAATCAGGTTACATGATAAAAGTGAATAGATTATATGAATTCTTGGTCACTGAAAGATTCATAGAGACATCATAATAATAAAATTAATCTGTTATACACAGGATGTCTGTTTTTCATTGCCCAATATAATGAACTTGAAATTCATATTTCTCGATTTTTCCTAATGTAACGCTCTATTTATTTTTTAATATAATGTAGAGAATTAAATGCTTCACATCATTTCAGAAGCAAGCTTGGGGTTACTTTTACTCCTGTGGGCATAAAAATGCTTATTTTTGAAAGGATGCAACTTTTCAAGGAAATGCTTAGTGTTTTTTTTTCAAGTTGCATTTTAAAATGGTTTCACTTTGAGAACTGAAATTTTGTGGGTAAACTCAGAAATGAGTTCTTAATGAAATAATTGAAATCGATTTCATTTCGAAAGTTAATTTTTTTTCTTTCAAAAATAGAAGAAAATAAGCCAACTCATGCTTCTGTTTTATTTCAAGCGAAAGACTCATGAAAATAGTTCAACTTCCAATTAGAAGCGAATCTACAGATAATTTCGTTCAGAAAAACAACTTGAAATACGGAATTGGCAGAGAATGGCCAAATTCAAATATATGGCGGGAAAAAGTTCCTGCTTTACCCACAAATTCACTAATTTCATAGTTCAGCGATTTTCGGATAGAGAACGCCATTGTACATTTCATTCATAAGGAGAGATAAGTTCTATGGAGATATTCCATAAAATGCACGGTGGCGCCTATATCAGATTAGTTTTCCTACTCGCTCTGAAGAGAGCTTGTGTTTACATAAAAGAAGCCCTTAAATTTCGACGAGGAATCACCCCCTTAAAACTTTCGCACTTCTTGATTACACCCTGTATACAGAAATGAGGCTGTTCAAATTCTCAAAAAAACGATTGTTTCTCCAGTTGACTCGAACTTCAAGGAGAAAAATTCCGTAATGGCTTCCGATATTTCACCGTCCTTCAAGTCGGACTCTTTGACGTTAGCCATCAGTTTCATTTGAAGTTTTACTTCCACTTGACGACTTCGAAATAATTAGGGAGGGTTGATTTTAACTCGTTAATTAAAAAGGGGTTCCCGTATACTGTTTATCGAAAACAGATCTAAAACGGCGCTTCTAGATATGGTCGGGCTCCAAAGATCTTCCAGGAACTGGATTGTTATTTTGGGATCTCAAAGAAATGAGACATTTTTCGTTTTTTTCTTTTTTTTGAATATTCGTATTTCCTAAACGCCGTGTTACTGAAAAATACTAGTAGAGTCCCCAGATCTACCTATAAGTTAATGGAGTATATTAACTTTTATAAAGTATCCCGGTTGGCCCTGATTTAGTTTTATCCAGTTCTTTTACTTAAAACTGACGTAGGTTGGTACCCGTGAAAGTAAAATAATTCTGAGAAATGTTGCCAATGCAATTATTCACTATTTTTCTCTTTTTTAACTTTGTAAATGAAGTTATTTCTTTGAGGTTCAATTGTGACACAGGTTTAGTAGTAGGCATCACTAAATTCTCATACTGGAGTATTTCAAGTTGTTCAAAAAGGTGTTTAAATGTCTTCTGAAAGCTTATTTCTTGAGAATTTCGAAAAGTGTGGAATTCAATTGTTCGTTTATAAGTTTTTCTGTCGGGTTATTCGAGTACTTTTATTCTTTTTTCGAATGAACTATCACAAAGTAACGGACTATTCTGTCCATTATTTCTATACAAAATTTCTACACTCGATTCGTGATTTCCGTACAAGAAAGTAGCATAACTGAATCTTCCAACCATGTTTATATACGCGACATATTCCCAGTATTAACACAGAAAAAAGTTTCTTCAACATTCGCCAGGTCTTTGGAATTATTGAATTCACATACAATTTTTTCCAATTCATCATTTTTCCATAGTGAATAAACATTTTGATAAATACGCAATTAACACGACCTCTATGTAGAAGGGACAACATTGCTTATTTATCTGACAGGATAATAACCTAACATTTTCAAAATACATATACATGGTGAAATGTGTCAGAATTTCATGGCAAACCGAGATACATTAAAAAAGCGAATGGAGTATAAGGAACTATTACACTCTTTTCAAAAACGGAGCTAGGTTCCAGATAAATACCATTTCCCGATCTTCTGAAGGCACAATGATGATAATTTTTTAGGGGACTCATTTTAGCTATCTCATTGATTTACATAAGATTATTCTTTCAATAATACAGCAAATGTTGGTTATAGCACACAACAAAATTTTAACCCGATGATGTATCTATTTTTTGAAATATCGGGAAAATATAGTTTCTAAAATTGATAACTTCGAAAACATTGAATACATGTTTCAGCCTATTTACGAACTCAACCGTGGTAAATATGAAGAATGAAGAATTAGATTAAGAAAACCGCCAATACTTTATGAATATTGATTATATTGATTACCCCTAGATCTCCCGAGGACACCCCTCAGAAACTACAAGTTTCTGAGCTTGTAGCTTGTACAGACTTCGGAGAATGTTGCTACTGTGTCTTTAAAGTTTTTTATGAAATTGTGAAATAAATAAAAACTGAATCTCAATTTTGTCGAATTATTTACCTCTCCTTGGTATTTTTCCTTTACAGGGTGTTCTGTCATTTCTAAGACAAATTCTTTAAACTTTTATTCAAAATCTGAAAATTTGTTTTGCAATAAACCCTAGACGTGAATTTTATGATGCAGATAGGGCTATTGGTATGATCGAGGCTGGAGTTTGTACTACAAGTACTAAAAAAAAATTTCATAAACTGTGAAACTTATGAGCAAAATCATGAGTTAGATGAGTAAGGAAACATTCAAATTTCTCCTATTTCAAAATTTCTGAACTTCCATAACTTTTGTGGACCAGTATATGTCCAGCGTGTTTCCAAATTCATGTGAAAATTACAGAAGGTGATTCCTTGCATGAAATTAAGATGGGTCTTTCAATAAAAAAATTTCTTCAGCCCATCTCTTTCTGATATGTCATCCAAGGTGGAGACTTTTTCTAAAATTTCATTGAAGCTGGAAACTTGATATTCTGGTAGTTTTGTGCACTGGCAAAGGACTTACCACGGGTATTTTTGTAGATTTTCCTGTTAATATTATTATTGAAATTAGCAACCCTCACTTTATTTCATGAAATAAAATTATAAATTGAAATCCTTGTTTTATTTAAAACAATTTTTTATTCCTGAATTTCTTTCCAAAACCAATAGCAGAAGAGAAAAAAAAAACTCAATTTCAGTCACCGAATTTTAAGGGTGATATCTCGAAAATGGATGGGCTGAGGAAATTTTGTTATAGAAAAGACTCATCTTAATTTCTTACGAGCAATCACTTCCTGAATTTTTCGCATGAATTCAGAAACACCCTGTATATCTAAGTCTCAATCTACTGTAAACTTATTAATTTTTTTTTCGTTGGGAACACAAAGAAAGTAGGAGAAATAATAATTTTTCCCTAAATCAATATCAAAGTGGATTGACCAAAGAATTATGACATGCTGTCTTCGGCATGGTGCATTTCCAGATGATCGATGAGGAAAATCAGAGCACCTTCCGTGATTAAACTAGAATTCATCACCACAAATATAATTCTCTGACCTCAATCCCAACCCAGACTTTTCCAAATAGCATCTGGCGAGGTACGGCTTGTGGAAAACCAATTTTCTTTCCATTACCTGTCCCTAATTTTTCCAATATCCATAATTAATTAACAGGGCCAGTTTTATTCTCCCTGCCTCACAAAACCGTGGCCTCCGATGAAAATTCCACCCTTAAAGTATTCTCGAGGTGGAGTTTCCCTAATTAAAAGTTTTAGAAGTTTAAGAAAAATAGGATATAATGAATTATCCCTCTACCACGTGGATCTCCAGGCGCGGCAAGCTGTTGCTGCCGGCTAGCTGGTTATAACTTGCCCCATGGAAGTCTATTCGATTTTTATTTCTTTTTCCAGCGATGGATCTATGAGGAGTTTTCTGGATGAAATTGATTGGGATTAGGATATTCTTCAATGGGAATAAAAATAAAACGCATGGTGGATTTTTCAATTTGTATAATTAAAAATAAATATTCTTCAAATCTTTACAGGCAGTTTCTTTTATTGCATCCAAACATTGCTACATTCCAAACTATGAAAGATATCAGGAAAATAGGGGTTGAAAAAATCACAGCTGGAAATGCATGTAACGTATTTATCAAAATGTTAATTTGCTTTGGGAAAATAATGAAGTTGAAAAAATATTATGTGAATTCATTAATTAAGACTTTAGGAAATTTAGAATCGAGTGTTGAAATTTTACTGAAAAATAATGTACAGAATAGTCCGTTACTTTGTGATAGTTTATTCGAAAAAAAAATTAAAGTACTCGAGTAACCCGACAGAAAAACTTCTAAACGAACAGACGGACCTATGGAATACCCCCCTTTTCAAAATTCTCAAGAAAGCCAACAGAAAATATTTAAATACCTTTTTGCACAACTTGAAATATTCCAGTATGAAAATGTAGTAGTACTATGAAACCTGTGTCACAATTAAACCTTAAAAGAACTAAATCCATTCACAAAGTTAAAAAGGAGTAAATAGAAATTAGCATTGGCTACGTCTCTCAGAATTATTTGACATTTCACGAGTGCCAACCTGCGTCAGTTTTAAGTAAAAAAACTTTATAAACCTAACCGGGATACTTTATAAAAGTGAATGGAGTATATGATATTGTTACGAATTTTACTTAATGATTCTGTGGAATAAGAGAATCTCTTGATATTATTATTGTTGTTATATCTTCCCCAACACTCTGTATTTATTCTAATCATCGTCATCGTAATTCAGAGTTTTTAGGAAATTGGCTTGAGATAGTAGGATTAGGATTTCTCTAAAATTAATGATTCTTATGTGTACATATCTTATTATCATTCAATAAAGCTGAGTCTTCCCTGTTAAATATATTCTACTTGAATTCTAATTTTACAATATCTGAATTTTTGAGGAATTTGAATTTGCCAATATCCTCAATTCTTTAAACTATGTTTCAACTTCACCATTTCCTAGAATAAATTACAACAGTGCAAAATATGAGTTTTCAAGATATTGGCTTGATATATATTCATCATTCAGTGAGCTAAGTCCTCATTGTTTAATAATTTTCGAAATGTAAATTCTACAATATCTGAATTTTTGGGAAAGCTGCTTGAAATAAACGAAATTTGCTTTTGCCAATATCTGTAGTTCTCTAAAGTATGTTTACAATTCATCATTCATTAAAGCACACTCCCTCAAATCAAAAAGTCTGGATTAAAAATTCAGAAGTTGAAAATATCGTAAAATTAATTATATTTTTTTCATTTTGGTAGTTCGTACCTGGATATCTTACCAAAACATTTACTTCTTTGTGAATCTGATAAAAATAAATATTTCATTACACCTCTTGGAAATCCTTGCCCCAAAATACCTTTCCCCAATCCCCTGCCCCCAGTCCTCCTCGTCTTTCATTCAACAATACGCAACCACTTTATCTCACCCCCTTCACCCCTCAACGAAGATCAACTTATCTCCCAGACCCCTAACAAAGACGAGGCGCTGAAACTTCTGGCGTATTTTTAATGAACGCCTTGTATCCGTGGAGAAACAATTTTGAAAAACGGCTTTCTTTGTGTTGCAGCCATTAGCGACTAATTGCAGGGCTTTCAAATTTAAGGTTTCCCCGCGCAGATAAGTTCAACTTTTGACAATCCTTTGAATGCGAAGGATTTATGGTAGTTTTTGCTCGGTGTCAGTTGTCCTACGCCGGTTAGGGTTGGAAATTTCAAGGATAAGGCCAATCAGAGTTTTTAGTTTGCTGAAATCATCATGGATCTTTATGCAGAGATTGAGTAACACCATCGAGGAAATGTATTCGAATTTTCATGTGGATACTAACGCAATTTATACTCACTTTATAAAGTATCCCTTTTGTCCAAGATTTAGGTTTATCAAGTTTTTTTTACTTGAAACTGACGCAGGTTGGTACTCGTGAAATATCAAACAATTCTCCAGGCCCGGATCTACGATTTCTTCTGACCGGGGCAAAAGTTCATGATGGCCCCCCCCCCCCCATTTGTGTAATATATGAATTCATAAAAAATAACAAAAATAAATAATACAAATGGATAATCAAAATTAATAGTAATAATAAGGAAAAAAAAGAGAAGAAATTTTAATGTAATTCAATTTTTTATTACTTTCAATTTGCTTGAACTGCAGACGTGGTAGTGCAGTAAATTTTTAAAGCTGAACTGACGTTAGAGTTGCAGATCTTTCCTGTGAAGAATTTGCAACAGGTATAATGAAGTCGATAATTTCAGGAACTAGCTCTTTGAAAACCGCTAGTTCCTAACAAAAATCAACTGTATTCAAGTCTCTTCAATATGTTTGCGCTAAAAGGGTCCCATTTTTCTGCAGATCCTCTTTTTGCATGTTTAAAAGGGCATGGCCGTTGAGGAATGCGTAATTCTTATGCAGATTCTCTGGCTTTTTAAGCTTTTTCTGATTTCTGACAATAATCTGTCGAAAACAACTTTAATTTCCTTCGAGAATAAACCAACTTGATCTAACGTTCTTGACTCATCCTCGCTAATTTCGTCGACCTGCTTTGTCTTCTTGGAAACACGTTTATTTCTAAGAATAAGCTCCACATCCAATTCTTTTGAAAGAAGTGTAGCTTCCGATATCCAGTTTTCAAGAGGTATTTCTCTCATTTCTTGCAAGATCTTCACAGCCTTCACAACTCCCGGTAAATTACTGAGCAAGGCATTAACAGCTTGATGTTCAGCCCATCCTGTTTGGCTACTTCCTTTCAAATTTGTTTTCGTGCACTTTTTCATAATTATTGTCCATCTTATGGTTGAACAAGAAAAAATACACCAAATAAATTTACTGCTTCTGAACATGATGAAGCCGAATGGACACCCACAAGATTCGAAGAGTGTCCTAGGCATGGAACTAATACTGCCAGCTCGTTCATCTGTAGAATTCTGGATTGGACTCCAGCTATATTAGATCCGTTGTCGTAGGATTTTGACATTCATTGTCGATCGAAAATTTGAGAATTTGTCCTGCTTGTCATTTCTCTCGAAAGGGGTCGTGCTTTTTTTTTTTCCGTAACTAGACCGAAATCTGAAATCTAGAATTTTGGTCACGTTTTACCAGGTATTCTATGCATCTATGCTATGATATCATTCTCCAGTTTTTCCGTCAACTTCTAAGAAGTCAATAAAACTCATTTGTTCTGTGTGAAATACATCTGGGGTGCAGTCGAACATAATAGTGACATAGTTGGCCTCCTTGATCTCATTAATAATTTTATTCCGAACTTTGGTGGCCATTAAATTTCATGCTGCAAAGTTTTAGACAGATAGGATGTTTGTCCTTTTTTCGAGTGGTCAAGATGGCACTTCAGAGTCGGGTCATATTCGATAGAAATACTTTTTTCCGAGAAAATCAAAGATAAAAAAAATTTATCCCCTGGTTGTTTTTGGCGCCCCCTTAAGCTGGCGCCCAGGGCAAGCGCCCCGCTTGCCCCCCCCCTAGATCCGGGCCTGCAATTCTCAAAGACCAATGCTTATTTCTTTATACTCTGTTTTTTAACTTCGTGAATGGATTAAGTTCTTTAACAGGAGTCGTGGTACTACTACATTTACATACTAGAGTATTTTAAGGCAGAAAAGTATTTAAATGTCTTCTGTGGGCTTATTTCATGGGAATTTTAAAAAGTGAGGAATTACATAGGTCCGCCTGTTCGTTTAGAAGTATTTCTGTAGGGTTATTCGGGCACTTTTATTCTTTTTTCGATTGAACTATCACAAAGTAACAGACCATTCTGTCCATTATTTTTTAGTGAAATTTCAACACTCGATTCTTCATTTCCGTAGAAGAAATCAGCATAACTGAATCTTCCAAACATGATTATATACGTGAAATATTTCTAGTATTGACAGAGAAAAATGTTTCTTCAACATTCGCCAGATCTTTGGAAATATTGAATTCACATAATATTTTCTCAAATTCATTATTTTCCCAAAGTAAATTAACATTCGCACAAATACGTAAATACAACGAAATCTATGTAGAGATGACAATGCTGCGTATTTCTCTGACAGGAAAATTACTATAATCTAACATTTTCAAAATATACAAGGTGAAATGTGTCAGAATGTCATTGCCAACCGGTATGATGAATGCTAATGATAAGAATAACTTCTCGTCACCGTAGAACCCATAAAAGATTTTTTATTGCACCATTTCGGAATCTAAATAAAACAGGAATGTTTTTACTTAATTAGGCACTCAGGTGATCTTGTTTTCTCTACTTCACGTTATGTTAAACTTAAAAAAGAAATGAACAAAACAAGAAATTTCAAATGGATCTTTGTTAAAAAAAACAAATATCTCAGGAACGGTCTACATACAGAATTGAGTTTTTGTGCACACATTGTCACTAATAATAGCTACTTGCACTATCTTGCACTTTACTCGGTTTCATTAGACGTGCCAGTGGCGGAGATATTGAATTTGCACGAAGGTTTTACCCCTCAACTTCTACACCACCAGACAAATTTGCATTTGTAAAGTATATTCTGATGCGCCAATGTGTTCAAAATAAAAAAGGTACTTGTGGTTCATTTATCTAAAGTGAACCGTTTTCGAGAAAACAGGAATTTTATCATCAAAAACAATTTGCTAACGCATTGTCAATTTCTTGTAATTTGAAAAATGAGTAGTGATAAACAAGTTTATTGATTTCAACAAAATTTGACCACTAGGTTTTCAAGTTCAAATTGCAAATTTATTTCTCATTATTTTCAGCGACCATAGTTGACATTGGTAAATGTTGTTGATTGTCGTACTGCTTTAATTTAATTTTTAATTATAAAGTGCCAGTATTCTCGAAAACGGTTCTCTTAAGAGCAATGAACCAAGAATACCTTTTTTTATGTAAAACACATTGGCGCATCAGAATTTGCTGTATAAATACAAATTTGTCCAGTGGTGTAAAAGTTGGGGGGTTAAACCTTTGTGCGAATTCAATATCACCGCCACTGACCGTCTAAGAGAGCGAGTAAAATTCAAGAAAGTAGCTATTATTAGTGACAATGTGTGTACAAAAACTAAATTCTGTAATTTGAAGGGTTCCTGAGATATAAGCAAAAAACTGAAAAAATATAAATTTTTTACACTCTGTAACTCGGAAACGAAGACCCGGAGGAAAAAATGGAAGAGAAAATAAATGTTATTTTTTATGGGAATTTTTCAGTTGTTACACTTATTCAGAAAAACCCGAACACCCAGTATAATACCTGTTACAGGCCCAACACGGCGAATTAAACCGAAAGAATGCCACTTTCTCAGACCACAACATATCCCACAGTATTCCATTTCAATTTTCCCCTCCTCCTCCCCCATTCCCCAACTTTTTCAGGGAGCAAAAGCAAGCCGCGCCGGAAAATGTAAATGTGTTTGTTGAATACGAAATACGCAAGAGAGAAAGAACGCGAACCGTTCCGAAATACTCCGTTTTGAATTTTCGTAATAAAGACGGCTATTTCATTTTAATTTTTCATTTTAATTCAGTTTCTGGCCCGTTCCTCTTTTCTCGCCTCTATCGGCGGAACAAAAAGAAAGCACGCTTTTAAAGAAAAGCGCCGGGGGTGTCTCCACCCCCGGGGGTCTGGGGGTCGAAGGAACGGGAAGAATAATGAAAAAAGCGACCGGGAATCCGCTCCGCTTGCCTCGCTTCCTCTAATTTTATATTTAGCTGTCCTAAAAAGATTATTATTCTCTTTTATATTGCGTTTGCTTGAGATCGTAGCGGGGTTTGAGGAAAATTGGGGAAAATTCAATCATTTTTCGTCTGCTTCAGACATCGGGACTGGCTGGAGTGGATGAGTAGGACTCGGGGAGGATTTGGGGCGTCAATTCTATACGAGTGAGCAAACAAGTCGACCTAGTGCTTGAAAGTGGAAAATTAGAGATATACAGAAAGAAAGATAGATATGTACATAGATAGATAGTTAGATAGATAGATATATAGAAAGCTAGACAGGGCAGAAAGATAAAAAGATAGATAGACAGATTGATAGATAGACGGATAGAAAGATAGATGGATATACAGAAAGATAGATAGATAGAGAGAAAGACAAACAGATAGATATATAGATAGACAGAGAGACAGATATATCGATAGATTTATAGTAACTATACTAAGTACATATACGTGGATGTATTGATATCTAGCTAGCCTAGACCAGTTCCATGCATAAACAAAATATTGCGATACCATATCAACGAACATTAACTTATAAGAAGTGTCCGTGTAGAGTTCGACGTCAAAAAAGAAAACCAGAGTAATAAATAAATAAATTGAAAAAAAAAATGTCCACCGAAATTGTAAAAATCGAAAAATAGGAGTATCGAGCCATCATCAAGTACCTGTATTTGAAAGGGTTCAGAGGTACGCAGATTTACGAAGATTATGCTAAATACCCTTGGTGATCAATGTCTTTCGTATGCGACTGTGAAAAATTGGACTGCAAGCTTCAAAACAGGTATATTTTCCATTGAAGATGATGACCGATCTGGAAGGCCAGTTTCTGTGTCAGTCCCCGAAAATATCGATGCAGTTCATGACATGATTTTATCAGACCTTCGAATTGGGCTGAAACGGATATCTGAAGCACTGAAGATTTCATACGAACGCGTTCATCATATAGTTCATGTCAATTTGGACATGAGACAAATTTCTGCAAAATGGATCCCCAAATGTTTGAATGTTGACCAAAAGCGTGCAAGGGTAGAAACATCGCGTTCGAACTGTGCTCGATTTGAAAACGATGTAGACTTCTCGATAATAATTGTTACTATGTATGAGACTTGGGTACAATTCTACGATCCAGAAGCAATGCAACAATCGATGGAATGGCGACACTCTGGTTCTCCAAGACCTAAGAAGTTTCGTGTCCAAACATCTGCTGAAAAAGTTCTTGCTTCAGTTTCTTGGGATTGCCATGAAGTAATCATGATTGATTTTTTGGATAAGGGTAGAACAATAACTGGAGATTACTATTCGACATTACTGACCACTCTAAGGGAAAAAATTAAAGAGAAAAGACGCGGAAAGCTATCCGAAGGTATTTGGTTTTTACAGCACAACGCCCCAGTACACATTCTCATGTTGCCATGCAAAAATTCGTGATTTAGGGTTAGAATTACTAGAACACACCCCTCATTCACCAGATTTTGCTCCATCCGACTATCATCTCTTTCCTCAACTGAAAAAATTTTTAAAGGTCTTAAATTTCCTTCCAACGAGGAGGTTATAAAAGCTGTGGAGGACAGGTTCGCTGTAATAAATGTATTCTATTAAGAGGAGAATATGTTGTGTTATAAAATATTTTGACATTGAAATTTTGTTTGGTTCTATAGTAGGTGCAGAATCTTTCAATCTTATCCTCGTATGTGCCATTTTTTTATCATGTTATCGTTGCGCTTAAGTGAAACGGTGGGATACAAAAGAAATTCTCTGAAAAACGACAATCGAACGAAGAAATAAACAGTTATCATCCAGCCGTCGGTCCCAAAAACAGCCAGCATCCATTCCCTATCACAAATCACATTTATTCAAACTACGCAACGTCCGCGCGTACTTTAAAACTCACCCCGTCGCCAAACCATCCCCCCGACCGGAAATACGGAAAGAAACGAGGGAAGGAAACGGGTTGCGGGGTAGGGAAGGGGCACCAAGAATACCGAAAATATTAACAACCACCCCAAAAGGCGATTTCGCAAAACGCAGCAACGGCGTACCGGTCGGATAAAATGAGACAAAAATTATTCTTTCCCCTCTTTTTATTCCTCGCGGCGGTTCCCCTCCGGGGTTGCCAACCCCTGGCCCCCCCACCCGAGCCCTTCGAGCAGCCCTGCCGATCTTCGAGACTCTGCCGGACGAGAAAATCATTTATCAAGTCTAATTGTCCAACTCTTTCTCCGTCTTGCTTTCGCTCTTTTTTTAAAGGGGGGGAAAGGGGTAGGTAAAATTTTTCGGGGTTGAATTCGTTTTTGAACGTGGTCAAGGTTGGAATACTTCGATTTCGTATTAATTCAAAACGAGATTATTTTTTAATAATTTACAAATTGATTCATCTTTGCCAAACCTTCTCGAAAAATTAAATTATGTAATTCATTTTATTTATTCTCTTCTATATAACTTACTCATATTTTTGATTTATAAATGTAATATTTTGCATTTGCTTCAGATTTTTATATACATATGTACTTAACTATTTACTGTATGAAGGAAATGATTTTTTGTTCGTTTCTTAGTCGCAGTTGTGTGATTTGGCATTTATTGTATATGAAACTTTATTGTAGGAAAATGAGGAATTGAATATGAGTAATAAAAAAAAACTATATACATATGTATATGACTATTGGTTTGTTTCCTAGTTACAATTGTACGTTTCAACATTTCAAATTGAAACTTATCTTTTATAGTAGGAAAATGTGATTAATAAAAAAAATATGTATGAATAATTAATTATTAATAAATTGATATAAAATATTTTTTCCGCTTTTTATTTCACTACTTACCAATCATCTTATTTTCTGGAAAAAAAGTCAGGATATTTTGTATCGTACCTATATATCAAACACAACTTTCGTGAATTCATAAAATGAACAAGAAAACAGGGAATCAATGAATCGAGGTCAGGATTATCAATAATAGATAGATAGATAGATTACTGTTTTTTATGGATACAATCAAATGGCCATCGACCTAAGTCCTTCAGCCAATTATCAATAATAATAAATTGAAAAGTATTTAAAATTCCGAAGAGTAATCCAAAGCACAATAATTCCTTATTATTATTTTATTACATGTCGTATAAGTATAATAAACAAACATTGAGATTCCAACGGTCTCCAAATTTCCTCCCTTAATTTTCTTTCAGAGCCATCTATCGAAGAGTAGTTGAGTTGATAAGATTTCAACCCTTCCGCTTTCAACCCCTTTCACGAAGGAAACTACCCCCTTTTAGAATGTAGAGAACTACCTCGCCACTAGAAGGGTGCATTTATACCGGCATTTTTTATTCAACTGACCCTGATTACTGTGAGGGGTGAGTTTTTTATGGAGTGAAAAAATATTCAACCTGACTGAGATAGGATAGGGGATGAATTCATGAGTTTTTTGTTGTTTATTCGAAGGGTTGTCGTGTATTATGTCGTCTTAAGAATTCAATGGATGACGCGTGTCATGAGGGTTGTTTTTTGAGATGGAATAAATATTTGAAGAATACTTTCTGTGAATATAAAATATTATGATAATTAACAAATAAATTTTTTCCCGAGTCGGGATTGGACGATGAACTATTTTGGGAGTCAATTGGAATTCTACACTTCGAAGAAGAATTTTAAATCATTTTTCGAATCCATATTTAAAAAAATTATAGGAAGTAGTAATGTGTAGGTATTCCATACATTTTTTAATTTCTATAAAAATGAATCTTATATGTGTACATTGTACATCCGCAATTTTTTAACAAAGGTAGAAAATTTGTAGTTTTTATGGCTAAGGGTTGTTTTTGCCAAATCTATATTTCCTAAATAATGTTGCCGACTTCGAAAGAAGGATGAATAATTGTGGATTCTGTACATTTTTGAATCAATTAAATTCTTTCAGTAGAAAGAAACATCAGATTTATGTTTCTAAACTGAACAACTCTGTATATGTAAGAAAATGTTGAAGAATCAAAAAAAAATTGCGTTTGAAATAACGTTTTTGCATCAATTATAAAATGATATAAAAGTTGAAATTGTGGAAAATTATATGATGACGTTAAAAATAACAGACACTAACATGGACATTCGCAAAATATTACATCTTCTCCAATTTCTTTCAGTGTCGAATGGGGTGGAAAATGACATCGTTTATACTGGAAAAACATACTTTCTCTCTAAAATCAAAGGGGGTATCCTCAATATTTCAGTACAGCTTGAAATCTTATAATTTTTTTTGTGAGTTCATGGGAGAATTCCTCAACTTTTGACCAAATAAATAATAATAATAATAAATTACAATTTGAAAAAATATAGTATACTTGGTATCAGACAGAATTCATCTTGGAAAATTAGAGATTCCAAGTTTCCACGTGTAATTGTCATTGACCATGCTGAAGAATTGGAATGTTTTTTGGTGAATGTGAAATTCTGATTAAGAAAGTGAATGTTTCAGGCAAAATATCAAGTATTGTACATTTTTAGAATGGCTCTCCTTGAAAAACCACTCAAATTCCGCTATTCTCCTATATTCGTTGTATACCGAGTGGTTCTTTCGAAATTACAGAAAATGATTTCCTGAAATTTAATAATGGTAGAAAATGGGTGCCTCTTTCGAATATTCATTTATAAGAGGAGAAATATAAATTATCTAAGTGATAAAATTACTTGGTTTTTCTACATAAACTGTTTTCACACAAAAACCTCTGATATGATGAAGCTGAAATGAACTAGAAATTATACAAATCACATTCGAAAGGCCTCAAAAGCTTCAGCATAGGACGATTGTATATCACCCCATTTTCAAACCCACCTTCGGCAAAACAATAGCTCAAAGTTCCAAATCAAACAACCCTATTCAACAACATACAGCCAAACCACCCTTCCGTAATCAACACCCACCCCCACCCCGCAAAAACTAATAACGAATATGGCCGATTTCTCCAACAATTCAATCTTCCATTCGGACAAAAGCTCCTCATCAGTAACCGAAGGGTGGAATCCATAACGTGAACAAAGCAACCCTCAAAAACTATCGGTTATCCCTAAAAACTATAATGGATGGACGAGCCACCCACCCCTTCTCGTTCGACCCCTATGAAATACCACAGAGCACTGTTGCCACCTCGTTATTTCAGTTCATTATTTTCAATGGAGAATTTTTTCATCCCTTAATTTTTTTGTCGAAATACTTTCCATTTTTAATGTTACGAGTGTATTTAGCATTCAATACATGGGGGTCACATTGAAATTCTAGCTGGATATTTTTGATTGCAATTGATGAACCCCTAGGTAGGGTGCCCCACTCCAAAAATCTCAATTGTTCATAGGGGTAGTTTTCGCAATTATTTTTTAAAAATGCTACAAAAAAGCGTTGGGCTTTCCTTCACAATATTATTGGTGGGACTAGTCGATGGATTTTATTTTTTATTGAATAAAACATAATGTTTATTCATTAGATAAGAGTCCTACTTGGCATATCATCCCCTAATCAACCGATGGAATTTTTTTTACCGTTATCTGAACTCGATTCCGCATTCAACCCCCGTAAATGTGGCAACGCTGCGCGAAACCCGATATTTCTACTATTTCCACCTAGCTCGTCTAAGATGAAGGGTTGATTTCGCAGGCACCACCCTTAAGGGTTGCCTAGGTAACGTAGCAACCAATAGAAGCGAAGTATTCACATCTTACGTCGCCTACTTTTCTAATATGACTTAAGAGGGTATATGTAAGGTTGAAAATGGCGTGAGATAGGACGATTTTTAAGGGGCGAGTCTGACAGGGGGGTAAGTAAGGAGTGGTTTATATGAAAGGTGCGAGGGGAAGGATTCTAACGCTGCTTCGCTGCTACAAAGGCTTAACATAGCTGAAATAGAGAGTTTTAAGGGTGGCGAACTCGATGTCCAGGGCGGTAGCAAGGGGTGAAATGGTTCATCGTGAATTACATTCGGAAGAATCACAATGTGATATTTATATTCAAACTCTTCAATTAAATGGAACTCTGAATTGTATGAAGCAGAAAAGAATTAATAATGGGGTTCCAGAGGGGTAGGCACTGCATTCGATTGACATCAGCCATCTTTGAAGTCACAAAAATCAATATGAAAGTGGAGTTTCTTCAAAACTTGGTTGATTCTTCAAGGAAAAAAGGGATGATTTTAAAAGACTTCGTCTTCCCCAAAATTCATTCTATTTATGAAGCTACATTACCAGAACCTTTATATAAAATTTGATTTCAATGAATATTATAGTTTTCAAGTTTTTTAAATCTCTGATATCAGATTGTGTGTGAAGGAAATTGAATTACAACCCTCAATATACATACCATAACAAACATAGTATAGAAATCAATGTTTCGAAAAATAAACTGAAATCTATGAATGGTTTTCAAATAATTTATGACTCAACAAGTTCTTAACAAAAGTCAAATAGCTCTGCTGTAGATGTTATATCGTCTATGTATTTTTATGAGTTTGCCATAAACATACAAACATACCAATAAAAAACAAAAATAAAACGTAAAAAAAATTTCGAATAGGTATAGACATATTTAGATATTTCTTCAATTTGATAGTTAATTTTGAAATCTTCATCATAACTTTCACATAGAGCTTTTAGTGTATTTTGAGTTGAATCTTGTTCATGCAAAATTTGAGCTTTTTCTTTTGTGAGTAAAACATGATAAACTGACTTGATCATTTTCAAACTACATTGGGTGTTAACAATAACGAAAATTGTCATAGGGAATTGGTTTGAATAAATGGAAATCTTCGAAGAAATTATAATTGTTTTTTATTCATTTCGTCTAATTTCCTATGATACTTTGATTATTGAGTAACTGAACACTGCACAATTGTATATCAACAAATAAAATATTGAAAAAATCTTCAAAATCAGGCAGGCAGTTCGGAGAAAGCCAATTTTAAAAACAGTTAATAATAGTAAATTATTTTATAAGGAGGAGAAGTGACACTTTTCATGGCAAGCTTGAGTTTACCTGCCGAACGTAGTGAGGCAGGTAATTGAAAACGAGCCATGAAAAGTCACTTCTCCTTCGAATGAAATATGTTATTTTATTTCCAAACGTACGATAACAACGTCAGTTCTCGACGGTCAGGATCATCGAAAAGTTCTATTTCTCCGCCTAGGCGGAGAAATATTTACTTTTCCCTCCGGCGCGGCGGCAGGAAAAGTGTTGCTACGAATAAGATTACTTGGTTACCATGAACATAGATGCATAGAATACAAAAACTTACAATTCAAACGTCATTTTTATTTGATAAAGTTACATTAAATGTACAATTTTCATGAATTTGAAAACGTTTGGAAACAAAATAGCATATTTCATTCGGAGAAGAAGTGACTTTTCGTGGCTCGCTTTCGATAAACTCAAGCTCGCCACGAAAAGTGACACTTCTCCTCCTAATGAAATAATATACTTTTATTTTCAAACATTCAAAAATTCATATAAATCTGAATATTCACTTTCGAATTGACATTCACGTTCATTTAAATTGAGTGAAAAATGGAACATTTGCTTAGTTACGGTTGTCATGCAAAATTCATCCTTTGCATAACAACACTTTTCCTGTCGCCGGACGGAAAAGTAAGCCATAGCAACTATTTCTCCGCCTAGGCGGAAAAATAGAACTAGAAATAGAATCTCTATGATCCTGTCAGTCGAGAAATGACGCTGTCATCGAACGTTTGGAAATAAAAATAATAATTTCAGTAATCAGAAAGAAAAAGAACTAAAATGATATTGAAAATTTTTATTGACGAAAGAAAAATTTGTATCCAACGAAACGAATAGAATTGAGCAGAAATTTGACAGCCAGAAGGCATTCGAAAACATTTTTTGTGGGTTTCCTCTATGTTTGCATGGGACAGAAAAAGCCACCCCTAAATCTTTTTTCGCACGAAACCTTTTTCCACATCCATATTTCATACTAGAATAATCAATTTTGGATAGTTTGATCCATTCTCGACAAATATGGTATTCTGTAACTTCTTGCCTAGGTTCACGGATTCTGAGAAAAAAAAACATTTTTTCATTAATCAGATAATAAATTGACATTTTTAATGCGAACTGGTCCTAATGCAATACATCATAAAAATGCACAAATTTGATACAACACAGAAAGAAATAGTCATCAACAAATTTGTGAACTTTGGCAAAAAATTACAAGAGATCTTATACATAAAGATTGGATCAAGCTATCCAAAATTGAATTTCACATTATGAAATATGATTGTGGGAAAATGTTTCTTGCGAATCAAGGTTTAGGGATGGCTTTTTCTACCCTTCGCAATCATAGAGGAACACCACCAAATAAAACTAATTTTATTCTTATCAGTTCTTTGGTTTTGAAGAAAAAAATTACGATTTTTTGGTTGCCATCTTTAGGGGGCTGTAACTGAGTAGGGGTGCTCAAAAAAGAAAAATTTATATGAAAGATCCACCCTATTTTTAACAAGAAATCTCCCCCCACATTTTTTCGCAACTATTCTTATACGCCTGTATATTATTTTTCGCCTGATTAATAATTCAACATAAGTTGCATATGCGGAAGTTGATTAACAATTTACTAGTAGTTTGAAATATTTTTCGACATGAAGTGGATTATAGATTGACTGTCCAATGTTTGGATCTTACTACTTCAAATTCATTCAAGCATTTATTCAAATACAATGAACACAAATATTTATATAGATTTTCATGCTATAAAAGTCAAAGAACTGATAAAATACGACAAATAAATCAGATGAAAGACCAAGTGTCTGTTCACAGAAAAAACTTGAAAATGTGGGATAATTAAGATGAATCGTTAATTGAGAATTTCAATTAACACAAACGCTGTCCAAATTATAGTAGTAAAATTACAACAGAAACATGATATGGAGATATTCTCAAACTAAGGAAATTCCCCTAGTTTAATAACTAAACATCAGTTTCGTACGATGTTTTCCGGCATCAGTTTTCCGCTCACCGAACCGAAACTTTCCGCACTATTTCCGCACAGATTTCCACCCCCAATCCACCCCTGCTCGCATCCTTAGCTCAACCCTTAGTTCGGTCAGCTTTGTCGAGATTGAATTTCTAATATACGTTCTGTTTTTGATTAAATTTATGGTAGTTTTAGTCGTGGGGTTAAAGTAGGAAATTTTAGTTTGTTTAAATTGGGAAAGTTTGCTAGTAATTATAGTCCATGCATTATTCTTAGGGTCTATCATTTTCTCGTTCGCTTTTGGAGGTAGAAAGAGACGTATAGTGCTGGCCGGGGTTAATAGTGTAGGTCTTATTTGAATTCCTTCGGTCCTTTTGCTGGATATTCCGAAGTTATGGCAGGGAAATTGGATAATGAAAGGATTTTCTAAATACGGGGATGGTGGGGGTTGGTCTGTGATGAGGGTCGTAAAAGATGGTTTAGGTGCTTTGATGGTGTTTTCTATACTGTTTGCTGAATTATATTCACGCTCCAAGATAATTATTAATTTTGAAGATTCAACTTTTAGGCCTTTTTTTGTTGACTATTTCATCGTTGAATGGCCCCGTTTTCTAGCAAAAAACTGTTAGAATCTGAGAAAAACAATAATTCATATCAATTTTAATTCATTGAAGTAATTCTGTCCAAATTTTCGAGAAAAATACTTTATTCCTTTGTATTTTCTATTAATTTTATCCGAACAATGAAAAAGTGAGTTTAACCAAAACTTTTGATCTGAGAACGAGCGGAAATACCGAATAAACTTTATAATATAACCCTTTTATTATTCATAATTTCTTCATCTGTGTTAATTTTTTCTCAAGGTTGCAAAATAGGGGATGAAAATAAGTATGGAATTTTAATCTAGATCAGTTGATCCTCATCAATATTATTTAGTATTTAGCCTTTGGGTTAGGAATAAAGAAATTCATTTTTCAGGATTTTGCCATATTTCATCCCAAACAGGAAAAGTTTTATATGAATTTACCTCATTCACTATAGCACACTTTATATCAGAAATACTATGTTTGCTTTCTTCTATTTCTTTCTGTTAGTTTGTGTTCGTTTTAATTTATTTTTCTTGGTTTCTGATCGCTTTCGACAATTTTTTTTTCGTTGGTTCATGTTGAATATTGATTTGTCAGCATTTGAGAGTCTTTTTTGTGGAAGAATAGAATGTTCTCTTTCGATCAGAGAAGGGGAGGAAATATCGAATAAACTTCATGATATAACCCGTAAATTTTTTAACATCATTTATTCATCTTTGATGATTTTATTCTCTAAGTTGAAAAATAGGTGATGATAATAACTACGGAATTTTCATTCAAATCATTCGATTCTCATGAATATTATGAATATTTGGGTTAGAAATTCACTAGGGTTCAAGATTTTGGCAAAGGACCCCGCACTTTTTCTATGGCAAATGGCGTTCCGTCAAATTTTCTAAAATTTTGGTATAATGTAGTACTCGACCTACTGATCAAAAGTGTCCATGGCCCCAACTCAATCCTATGACTAGTTTTTGAGATACAGGGGGTTGAAGTTGAGAATTACCCACTTTTACTACGCCCGTATCTCGGAACAGAATGGAATGAACTTCAATTTTTCTCAAGAAACATTTCATTACATCCCAAGGGAGCAGCCATATAGAGGAGTATGACCGAAAATCGTTACGAATACAGGGTTATCCAGAATTGAATGCATGCCCGATTTTGAAAGTATAAAATATGTCAGTTTCAGAGCGAGAACGTTCACAAAATGAACTATTACACTAGATATGTTGTTGTTACATCGAAAAAGTCTGAAATACCCAGAATTTATACTGGGTGATCCATTATTATAGAAACTATTCTTAAGGAAGGTTGAATGGACACCCTGTATTTATGGGTTGATTCGAGGTGTTTGTTTAATTTTTTTAGAACATGTCATCATGGACTTCAAAGAATACAGGGTGATTCAGTCATGAAATGAACTTTGAATCTCACGAAAATACCCAAAAACCACCTTTTTTTCATCACTCTCTATTTCAAGAATAACTCCGTTGAGGTGGAAGTTTTCGTTTACCACTGTACTTGATATAAAAACATCAATACGGCTGAGAGTTTTTATCCACTTCCTATGACCAGATTTTTTTTATGCTGGAATAAGAACAGAATAACATAAAAAAATAATTTTCATATAACATAAAAAATATGGTCATAGGAAGTGGATCAAAACTCTCGGCCGTATTGATGTTTTTATATCAAGTACAGTGGTGAAAGAAAACTCCCACCTCATCGGAGTTAATCTTGAAATAGAGGGTGATGAAAAAAAAGGCGGTTTTTGGGTATTTTTGTGAGATTCAAAGCTCATTTCATGACTGAATCACCCTGTATTCTTTGAAGTCCATGATGATATGTTCTAAGAAAATTAAACAAACACCTTGAATCAACCCATAAATACAGGGTGTCCATTTAACCTTCCTTGAGAATAGTTTCTATAATAATGAATCACCCAGTATAAATTCTGGGTATTTCAGACTTTTTCGATGTAACAACAACATATCTAGTGTAATAGTTCTTTTTGTGAACGTTCTCGCTCTGAAACTGACATATTTTATACTTTCAAAATCGGACATGCATTCAATTATGGATGATAATCCTGTATTCGTAACGATTTTCGGAGGTAATATCCCAAGACTATGACAAATAGCCGACTATTATTTTCGTTCTAATTCTATCAAGAGCGTCTTGTATTTCGACAATTTGATAAGACCATATGAACATTAATAATCTAAAGCTCTCGGGAGTTATTCTTTGATTATTAATGTTCATTTGGTCGAATTGAATTGTCGAAATACAAGTCGCTCGAGATGAATTAAAGAAAATAATAGTCGCTTTTTGTCAAAGTCGAGTGATATTCAGGAAGATTATTTCATGAACACGCTCCGAACGCTCGAATCCGCGGTCTTTTGTATTTTAGACCGAGCGGTCGGACTTTTTTTATAATTATTTTGCAAAAAAAATGCTATCCCAACCAAGTTTTGAACTCGGGACCCTCCGTACATTTTCAATTCTGAATGAATGTTGTGCCAAATTTTGACACTTTGAAATAGCCGCTGATATTTCTTTGTTTACCTAAATAGTCGATAATATTGCATGTCGTGTGACTGAATTCGTGACTTTTCATTGGCGGAGCCCTGTGTGAATGAAATAATCGGTCATATTCCTCTATATGGTTGCTCCCTGGGGATGCAATGAAATGTTTCTTGAGAAAAATTGAAGTTCATTCTATTCTGTTCCGAGATACGAGCGTAGTAAAAGTGGGCAATTCTCAACTTCACGCCCTGTATCTCGAAAACTAGTCATAGGATTGAGTTGGGACCATGGACACTTGTGATCAGTAGGTCGAGTAGTACCTACATTATACCAAAATTTTATAAAATTTGACGGAACACCATTTACCATAGAAAAAGTGCGGGGTCCTTTCATCCCCAACGGAAATTTATTTTATGAATTTACCTCATTTACTATATTAATTAATATTATGAATAATTTTATCGTCTGCATGCCGCTAAAAATCTTCCTTTCTAATATTAATTAATATTTAATTTTTCAATGAAATATTGTGTTTGTTTTCTTCTTTTTCTTCCTGTTGGTTTGTGTTCGTTTTCATTAATTTCATTAATTTTTCTCAGTTTCTGTTCGCTTTCAACAATTTCTCTTTGCTTTGTTGTTTCATGTTCGATTTCGATTTGTATTTTCATTTCGTTCCTACATTTGTCTATCTGTTTGTGAATGTTGCGACAACGAAAAATAAAACCGTTTTTGCTCTTAATAATATGTAAAAAAACCTTTGAAAGTCGTTTTTGTGAAGGAATAGAATGGAGTGGAAATATCGAAAAAAGTTCGGAATATAAGCCTTATATTTTTCATCATCTTTGATAATTTTATTATCTAAGTTGAAAAATTGGGGATGAAAATAACTACGGAATTTTCATGCGAATCACTCGATTCTCATGAATATTATAAATATTTAGCCTTTGGGTTAGGAATAAAGAAATACGTTTATCAGGATTTCAGAGCAAATTTCATCCCCATAGGAAAAATTTTATATGAATCTACATCATTCACTATATTGATTAATATTTAATTCTACAATGAAATATTGTGTTTGTTTTCGTCTATTCCTTTCTATTGGTTTGCGATCGTTTTCATTTATTTTTCTTAGTCTCTGTTCGTTTTGACCAATTTTTATCTTCTTTGATGGTTCATGTTTAATTTCGATTTGCATGTGTTGATTTCGTTCGTTCATTCGCGTTTCTGTTTGTGAAAGATGCGAAAACTAAAATACAAACAGTTAGGGCTCTTAATAATATAACAAAATCGTTTAAAAGTCTTTTTTGTGGGGGAATAGTCTGTCATGATGAAAATCCAAAAGAAATACTGATACCCTCTACGATTTTTGCTGAAAATCCACCACGAAAAATCTATCTCAGGTTAATGAGCATTTAACAAGACTTGTAATCTACAAATATGGCAAATGCGAGCAGTTGATCACCAGTCACTTCTAATCACCACAGTGATAATCCCCTGGGATGCTCTATTCTCTGAGCCACCATCGACATTTCGGCGAAAAGCCAAGTTTACGAATTAATTCCATTAGAGGGAATACCAGGAAACTCAATACGTCATCTGACGTGTTCCTGGGAAGTTGAAATTCAGAAATTATAATCAAGAGCAACGTGCATCGTGCAAGGACTGTTATTAAAGGAACTCTGGTGTACTGAGGAATCTCAGTCAAACAGGAGACGTAATGATGTAGTCTTCTGAGAATAAAGGCTTCACTATGGAGATGGCAGATTGACAGAAAATTAAATTTTCTTCTAGCAATGTTCTCTAGGAAGTAGGGAGTTCTCCAATGAGAGGTGTTATTATGACATTCGAAGAAAAATGCCATATTTTTATATAAATTATCAGATGTTCATTTCATTATAAGAGGAAGGTATGCCGTTAATAAGGGAAAATGATCAACGTTTTCTAGATCAATACCATCCAATTGCGGTCATGAAAAATCATAAATCATCTCTCGATAGCGCAGTCCATTCACCGTAACTGTTGCTCCAGCCTCATTCTCGAGGAATTATTCTCTTCGCGAATAAATAAAGATGAAAACTACGTCTTTCTTTCAGATTTCATCAATACAGCACTACAGCACTACAGCAGGCATGGTATTCGGGAAAAATGCCTGATATACGTTTCTCCGGTATCAGAATGGTGGAAATCATAAGAATTCGCCAAATATATGTACTAAACAATCTGACATATTCTAATTTGTCCTATTCCCACAATTAATTTTCCATTATCTAATAAATAATACTAATAATAACACCAAGTTTCCCAAAAGAAATGTATGGATCGCAATATTAATTTTTTGGGAATAAAACTAGTTATAAGCGTCGTCGAAGCCGATAGACCCCTGTCGTAACCTTTGATACAAGCAATTAACGCCGGCTAAGGTCAAGAAGGTCCACTCGCAAATTTAAATCTGCCTCTAGAGAGCGAGATGGGTCGCCCTTTGCACCGGTCAGCCCTTCTAAAACTTGCAGAGCTCAACGAAATTGATGTAAACTGGACTAGTTGATGAGTCGAAGATCAGGCTTTCTGATCTCTGAGAAGATTCGGAGCGGATGATCTGAGTAGTGGACCACAGGGCAGAACTGACGTTCGGTTAAGAATTTGTTTATTATGCAGTGTCCAAAATCGATTGGCAAATGAATCAATTTTTGAGAAGTTCTCCATAAAAAATTAGTGAAATGTCCAGGAAGAAAGAGGACCTTGCACATAAATCAGACGTAATTCACACATAATTCCAGCATTCGTTTCATTGATATCGATTAATAAATTAATCACTCATTGAGAAATGTGCTAACAGGTCTGGCAAGTTCGCATAATTCCCAACAAAAATGACTGAAAACTCCAAGAAAGAAGGTGCTATCGCACATAAATCTCGCATAATTCACACATGATTCCAGTGTTTCATTGATATCAATTGATGAATGAATTAGATTTTGACAAGTGTGCTAGCTTGCTGGACTATTTCCCAATAAACAATGACTGGAGCGTGCAGGAAAAAAAGTAACTCTACACATAAATCACACTCAATTTCCACCTACTTCTAGCATTTATTTTATTAAAATCGATTGGCAAATGATTCAATTATTGAGAAGTGTACTAACTGGCCCGGCCAGTTAGCAAAATTCTCGATGAAAAATTAGTGAAATGTCCAGGAAGAAAAAGGACTTCACACATAAATCACATGATTCCAGCATTCATTTCATTGGTATCGACTGATAAATTAATCATTAGTTGAGAAATGTGCTAACTGGTCCGGCAAGCTCGCATCATTCTCAACAAAAATGACCGAAAAGTCCAAAAAAGAAGGTGCTATCGCACATAAATCTCGCATGATTGACACATGATTCCAGTGTTTGTTTCAGTGAAATCAATTGATGAATGAATTAGATATTGACAAGTGCGCTAGCTTGCTCGGCAAGCTGGACTATTTCCCAATAAAAAAAGACTGAAGCGTGCAGGGAAAAAAGTAACTCTACACATAAATCACACTCAATTTCCGCCTACTTCTAGCATTTATTTCATTAAAATCGATTGGCAAATGATTCAATTATTGAGAAGTGTACTAACTGGCCCGGCCAGTTAGCAAAATTCTCGATAAAAAATTAGTGAAATGTCCAGGAAGAAAAAGGACTTCACACATAAATCACACGTAATTTACACATGATTCCAGTATTCGTTTCATTGGCATCGACTGATAAATTAATCATTAGTTGAGAAATGTGCTAACTGGTTCGGCAAGCTCGCATATTTCTCAACAAAAATGACTGAAGAGTCCAAAAAAGAAGGTGCTATCGCACTTAAATCTCGCATGATTGGACACATGATTCCAGTGTTTGTTTAATTGAAATCAATTGATGAATGAATTAGATATTGAGAAGGCGGCTAGCTTGCTCGGCAAGCTGGCTTATTCACCAATAAAAAATGACTGAAGTTTGCAGGAAGAAAAGTAACTTTACACATAAATCACACTCAATTTCCACATACTTCTAGCATTCATTTGATTAAAATCAATTGGCAAATGAATTGATTATCGAGAAGTGTGCCCGGCAAGTTAGCAAAATTCTCGGTAAAAAATTAGTGAAATGTCCTGAAGAAAAACGACTTTGCACATAAATCACACGTATATTACACATAATTCCAGCATCCTTTTCATTGATTTCGATTGATAAATTAATCACTTATTGGGGAATGTGCTAACTGGCCCGGCAAGCTCGCATAAGTCTCAAAAAATATGATCGAAAATCCCAAGAAAGAAGGTGCTATCGCACATAAATCTCGCATAATTTGCACATGATTCCAGTGTTTGTATCATTGAAATCAATTGATGCTCGGCAAGCTGGATTATTTCCCAATAAAAAATGACTGAAGCGTGCACGGAAAAAGTAACTCTACACATGAATCACACTCAATTTTCACCTACTTCTAGCATTCATTTTTATCAAAATCGATTGGCAAATGATTTAATTATTGAGAGGTGTGCTAACTAGCCCGGCCAGTAAGGAAAATTCTCGATAACTAATTAGTGAAATGCCCAGGAAAAAAGGACTTCGCACATAAATCATACGTAATTTACACACAATGTCAGCATTCGCTTCACTGATATCGATTGATGAATTAATCGTTTTTTGAGAAATGTGCTAACTGGTCCGGCACGATGGCATTATTCCCAACAAAAATGACTAAAAATTCCAAGAAACAAGATGCTGTTGCACATAAATCTCGCATAATGTACGCATGATTACAGTGCTTGTTTCATTGAAATCAATTGATGAATGGATTTGATATCGAGGGTTGTGCTAGCTTGCTCGGCAAGCTGGCTTATTTCCCAAAAAAAAATGACTGCAGCGTGCAGGGAAGAATAAAACTTCATACACAAATCACACTCAATTTTCACATACTTCTAGCATTTATTTGACTAAAATCAATTGGAAAATGAATTAATTATTGAGAGGTGTGCTAACTAGCCCGGCAAGTTAGCAAAATTCTCCATAAAAAATTTGTGAAAAGTCCAGGAAGAAGAAGGACTTTGCACATAAAACACATTTAATTTAACCATAATTCCAGCATTCGTTTCATTGATAACGAATGATAAATCAAGCACTTATTGAGTAATGTGCTAACTGGTCCGGCAAGCTCCCATAATTCTCGACGAAATGGCTGAAAATTCCAAGGATGAAGCTGATATCGCACATAAATCTCGCATAATTTACACATGATTCCATTTTTGTTTCATTGAGATCAATTGATGAATGAATGAGATATTGAGAAGTGTGCCAGCTTGCTCGGCAAGCTGGCTTATTTCCCAATCAAAAATGACTGAAGCGTGCAGGGAAAAAAGTAACTCTACACATAAATCACACTCAATTTCCACATACTTCTGGCATTCATTTGTTCAAAATCGATTGGAAAACGAATTAATTATTGAGAAGTGTGCTAACTAGCCCGGCAAGTTAGCAAAATTCTCGATAAAAAATTAGTGAAATGTCCAGGAAGAAAAAAGAATTTTCACCTAAATCACACGTAATTTACACATAATTCCGGCATTCGTTTCATTGATATCGATTGATAAATTGATCACTTTTTGAGAAATGTGCTAACTGGTCCGGCAAGCTCGCATAAGTCTCAACAAAAATGAAAATGCCAAGAGAGAAGGTGCATCGCACATAAATCTCGCATGATTTACTCATGATTCCAGTGTTTGTATCATTGAAATCAATTGATGAATGAATTTGATATCGAGAAGTTTGCTAGCTTGCTCGGCAAGCTGGATTATTTCCCAATCAAAAATGACTGAAGCGTGCAGGGAAAAAAGTAACTTTACACATAATTCACACTCAATTTCCACCTACTTCTAGCATTCATTTCATTAAATTCGATCGGCAAATGATTTAATTATTGAAAAGTGTGCTAACTGGCCCGGCCAGTTAGCAAAATTCTCGATAAAAAATTTGTGAAATGTCCAGGAAGAAAAAGAGCTTCGCACGTAAATCACACATAATTTCAGTATTTGTTTCATTGATATCGGTTGATAAATTCAAAAAAGTTTTCATATCTTGAAACTTAGTTAGGCCGCCATTAAGAATTAAAAAAAACAACTCATATAATATACTTCCTCGAAACATGAAGATCATGACAGTTTTCTAATAAACATACAGTAAAAGACCAAAATGAATTTCCCACACACCACTGTTACATACTTTGGCAGTTAACGTTGGGAAATAAACGCGTTCAAATCACAAACCAATTGAAATTGACTCAAAAGCAACCCCTATCAATACCACCCATTGAATACCTGTTCTCAACGAAATATTTCACCTTAAAAAGGGTAAAATATTCACAGGAATGTAACAACAAATCAGACCAGTTGCACAACTTTTTAAAGAACGAGAATCAAAATAACTGGTGTAACTGATTCTAGATAAGTAAAAGGGGATGAATTATCGAAAACGAAATTGTAAGAATGCGGTTACAATGGCCTTTAGGGTTCGAAGGACCTGTTTTCAGAGTTGTATTTCTCACACTTCTTATCCAGGTCAAGACTTCGAATAATTCTGGCAATTTGAAGCGGAGAGATGACCAGTGGTCAAACTTGAAGTGGACAAGGGTTGGAATCCAGTTTTGACTGATTGTGAGAGTGGTTGGAAATAGGGATTGGAAATAGTATGATATAAAGTGAAGAAAAAAAGTTTCAGATGAAAGGAACGTGATTTCACCGATGTGGAAAAAATTTCATTTACTAAAGCTGAGAGCTTTCAGATTACCATTTTCGAATACTCTAATCTCACCCACTTTGTGATAAATGGTTTCAGTTGATCTGAAACTGGTCTATCGAATACTCGTGGATGGTAAACTGTAAGGACTTTGCTGAAATTAATTATTAATAATTATTAACATTAAAAATTTTTTTTTAAACTAGAATAGAATTTTAAGTTGTTTGTCGATGAGTTGAGAATATTTTATTTTGTTTGTATTATATTCTAGTTTCTAATTATAATATGTATTATTAGTAGGCCCTGGTGCCAGTAATGTTCTTTTTTACTGTTTGAGGGTCAACAATAAAGAAGATTATTATTATTATACTGATTTTTGGTTTACTAACAAGGTTAATTTTTTGTTAAATATTTTTTCTTTCATTTTAGTTTTAATTTTTGTAGTTTCAATTGTTGTAATTATGATCATCTACACGAGTCGATGTCTCTAAGCTTCTCTGATGACATGAAAAAATTACAAATGTGAAGTAATTGTAGAAAATCTTAGTAGCTGAGCATCCTGCAAAAAATAATATTGTGAGGGCAGTTGAATGTTTTTTGGGTATATTCCAAGTGTTCATCATATCCAATAGCTTCGTTTGAAGAGCATACATGAGGTATCAAAAGAGGTGGGTACATCAGGTACATAAATATAGTTTTTACGCTACCTATATGAGAATCTCGATGGAATACAAAAGAAGTGTGCCTTTTTAATAGGGTAATAAAAAGATCATCTCAATTTGAATAAGAGCATCGTAAAAAGTGACTACCTGATGGTCCTCATGCACTTGTTCTGAATGAAAAAAATCGGATACAGTCTGAATAGTGTTTGGGATTAAATAGGAATTTATGGAAGTATACGACGTAAAATATTGGGATTTTTTTTTATAAATCGCTAAAACTTATATATTTTATAAATTATTGATAAACTTCTTCCTAAATGTCAAAATAATCGCTTGAACCCGATATTTCAGTTCTTCAACCCCGTTGCACAAATCCAGCATCCCTAATCAGCCTCTGTTCGAAATGCGACCGTGCGAAAAGCGTGCGGTAGGGGGGAGCTGAAGGGGGCCAAAGCTGAGGCTCAGGTTCTGCAAGGAAATTACATAAACCTTAAGTAAGCGACTCTGATGGCTGCTGTCATAGAGAAATTTAGATATTATGATTAATTATGCCGAGCGCGTACCCAGGCCCTATCTCTAGCTTCTTCTGCTCGCAGCGTTGCCACATTTGGGGGTTTCGCTTCAGATTTATGGAAACAAGGAATGACTGGAGCCACTGAAGGAGTCTATCAAAAAATGCTCCTACTCGAGTTTACATAAGTAGCACATTATCCTGATGATCTGAACATTCTGAACGCCGTGACTTTCAGTCAATTCATCCAATCAAGCAGTGATCTTGACGTGATAGTGGCATCGATAACAAACCTCTGAGACCATAATGCAGACTTGTCACACTCTTAGAAGTCTTAGAACTAATTTTCTCACTAGAGAACTGACAGTGATGTTGAATTAGTACCTTCCACCTATGCTTATATGTTCTGAATGCTCTGGTTAATACTGTGCCAACTGATTGATGTCAGCCTGTATTGTACCAGCTACATTTAACGTTATTCGACAGTAATTTCGAGGGTGTTTGCTTTGGGCCCAAATGTTTGAACGTTGACCAAAAGCCTGTGCAAGGGTAGAAGCATCGCGTTCGATCTGTGCTCGATTTGAAAACGATGTAGACTTCTTAAACCGAACTGTTACTATGGATGAGACTTGGGTACATTTCTACGATCCAGAAACAAAGCAACAATCGATGGAATGGCGACACTCTGGTTCTCCAAGACCTAAGAAGTTTCGTGTCCAAAAATCTGCTGGAAAAGTTCTTGCTTCAGTTTTTTGGGATTGCCATGGAGTAATCATGATTGATTTTTTGGATTAGGGTAGAACAATAACTGGAGATTACTATTCGACATAACTGATCACTCTACGGGAAAAAAGAGAAAAGACGCGGAAAGCTATCCAAAGGTATTTTGTTTCTAGAGGACAACGCCCCAGTACAGAAATCTCATGTTGCCATGCAAAAAATTCGTGATTTAGGGTTAGAATTACTAGAACACTCCCCCTTATCCACCAGATTTGGCTCCGTTCGACTATCATCTCTTTCCTCAACAGAAAAAAAGTTTGAAAGGTCGTAAATTTTCTTCCAACGAGGAGGTAATAAAAGCTGTGGAGGACTGGTTTGCAGAGCAAGAAGAAACATTTTTTTTGAAAGGCCTATAGACGTTGCAGGTTCGCTGCAATAAATGTTTTCAAGTAAGAGGAGAATATGTTGAGTAATAAAATATTTTGACATTGAAATTTTTTTTTGGTTCTATAGTAGGCTGAGAACTTTCAAAATATTCTCGTATATGGAAATTATAGTATTTGAAAGATATGGGATGACGAAATATTTAGGTGAATTTTCAAACCGAAATAGTATTTTTGAGCTTCTGCGTATTCTCTGGCAACCCTGTCTTTATCTCCAGGATCCCGCCTCGCTGTTAGGCCGCGTGTGCACTTCGCTTCCACCATGCCTGCTCCATTGTTGAGATAAAGTTACGAACAACTTTAATTACAAATTTGAATTCGTCAAAATGGGAATTAATAGTTCCCTTGGAGGATTTGGAGGGCTGGGCGTAGGGGTGAGATAGGGATCGGAGTTGGCGGTGTGTGAGTGATCGGGGGTAGTTTTGGAATCCGAAGAATTCCGATCGGATCTAGTTAGAATAGTTGGATAGAGTTTCAGGGGTTTTATTTCTTTTGTATGGGGTTTTCGTTAATGCTGCAACTAGATCAGCTAATCCTATAGTAATGATGGTAATTGAAATTTGGGGATAATTTCATTTATCATGACGATAAGTCCCCACCACACCGCACACGAAGGGTTCACAACATTCTTCAAGAGAACAATATCCAGATAATGAACAGGCCGGCCAACTCACCGGTTTTCTCTCAAACAGATCTCTCCATGTAGTGGTCGATGGAGTTTCATCTGACTCTCTACCCATAAATGCTGGTACTTCATATCAACGATTTGCTGAAAGCACTTCGTGTCCGGTGCACAGCTTCGCCTTTTCTTCTAGGGCTCCAATACCAGCCCGCCGAATCAGTAACGAACGAGGAAGAAATGTTAACAACATAAATATGGACTTGACAACAATTCTTGAATGGGGATCTCATAACTTGGTAGAATTCAACGCGAACAAAACACAAGCATGTCTTTTCTCTAGAAAAGCCGATTTTACTATGCCTAACATAAAATTGTCAGGAGTAACCATACTATTGAAGTCATCAATTTCGATGCTTGGTATTACTACCAGCAATAACCTTTCTTGGGAGAATCACGTGGGATCCATTGCTAAAAGTGCATCCCAAAAACTTGGTTTTCTGTTTCGTGCCAGGAGCTATTTCACCTCAAGCCAGCTGCGTATGATCTATAAGGCACAGATTCGACCTGTCCTGGAAAACTGTTCCCATATTTGGAGTGCTGCACCTAAACTAATCCCAAAACTCTTGGATTCTGTACAAAAAAGGGCAAGAAGAGTAGGCGATCTGCCTCTATTCTATAAATATTTCCATGGGTGATGCTCTTCTGAATTATCAGCAATCGTTTCCCCTCTGGCAGTCTATTCGAGACTAACCCGTCAAATTCAGTCTTCACATCCCTTCGTGGTCACTTTGGAGACCTGCAGAACATCTCTCTTCAAGGACTCGTTCATCCAACGAACAGCGAGGCTTTGGAACACATTGTCTATAGGGAGGTGTTCCCCGAGGCATATAACCTCCAGAAATTCAAGAAGAACACCAACACCTACCTGCTTGCCCTTGGTTCTCACGATGTTCTCTGAACATTACAGGATATTCCTTTTCGTGAAAACCACAACATAAAAAAAAACATGAATCCAATGGAGCATGTATGGGATTACTTAGCGAGAGCAATATCCAATCGCCAAAACCAACCTTCAACTCCTCAGGAATTGAGTTTAGCCCTTCAGTAAGAATGAAACGATATGCCTGTAACTTTCATCAATGACTTGATTGGGCAGTTGATTGAAAGAAGAGGTGGTACAACGGACTATTGAATTTGGATTCATTTGAGGAATGATTATAATTGAGGTGGGCGTTCAATGTAGTGTGTTTTTATTTCAAGTTGATTTCGAAAACGGTTTCACTTTGAGAACTGAAATTTTGTGGGTGAGCTCAGAAAGGATTAGGGTTCTTGTTGAAATAATTTTGATCGATTTCATTCCGACAGTTAATTTTTTTCCTTCAAAAATGGAAGAAAATGAGCCAACCCATACTTCTGTTTTATTTCAACAGAAAGACCCATGAAAATAGTTCAACTTCCGATTAAAAGTGAATCTACTGATAATTTCGTTCAGAAGATCAACTTGAAATACGGAATTGGCAGAAAATGGCCAAATTCAAATTTTGGCGGGAAAAAATTCCTGCTTTAGCCACAAATTCACGTATTTCATAGTTCGGCGATTTTCGGATAGAGAGCGCCATTGTACATTTCATTCATGATTAGAGAGATACTCATAGAACTTATTGTGATAATGAAAGTTCTATGGAGATATTCCTTAAAATGGACGGTGGCGCCTCTATCGGCTGATCTTTCCTACTCGGTTTAAACGCCGACCTTAATCAAAAATAAATCTACTCGTATACTAATATTATAAAGAGGAAAGATTTGTATTTTTGTTTGTTTGATACGAATAGGCTCAAAAACTACTGGACCGATTTCAGAAATTCTTTCACCCTTAGAAAGCTACGTTACTCCTGAGTGACATAGGCTATACTTTTCACTCTAAAAAAAATAAGGATACCTACTATAACTCCAATAATAACAAAAAAATCAGCCATAATCAGCTATTTTCACGTGCGCTGCAAAAACCGTAAGACTTACGTGGATACGATATATGACGGAAATGAACCTCTTAAATGGTTCTACAAAAAAGTCTGGGATAGCATATATCTATCTCTCAAGATTGACTTGCTATTACTTGTTTATGGTAATGTTTTCCAAAATTATGCACTATTTGGGAGTGTGTTTTTATGAATTGGCTCATCCAACCCAATACCTACGTTATTTATCCCCAGTATTTAATTTAGAACGAAATTGCCCTTCATATCATACAATTACAACGAGTACATCAAAAGATATGGCAGGTTGAAGGGTTGAAAATGAAACCGCCGCCGCCGCGTGAAACAAATTTCTACCCCGGCGAAGCTGGGACGGCCTTCTTGTAATCGATAAATTTGTATTTTTTTTTCATTTTTCCTATTTGGTCTCATCCTGCATAAAGAAAGTAACAAACAAGGATTTTCTATCAAATATATTACAGTTGAATAAGAGGAAAATATTCATCTTATTTCCAGAACATCAATTGTTTATTTCTTGAGGAACCTAGCGGGCAAAACTTTTTTCCTTGATGATAGACGAGATAATTTTATGACTATTCATTTTTACCTCCTTTTCATATGCTGCTGTGTTATGTGGATTTTATTTCTTTTCCTTTTATTTTGCTGTTGTAATGTATTAGTTTAGTTTCAAGTTGATTCATAACCCACTTAAATTTAATAGAAGGTTCTATTTTGAATCGCCAGATCTGTTTGTTACCCCCCTTTATATAAATAAATTAATAAATAAAATAAATGACAATAAAAAGCTCGACGCATTTCGAGATTTTCCATAATTATGTACAGGAACCAAGCTAACGAATTTATTTCAATTCGGTTTTTTCACACCCTATATTACCGTTGTTGATTCTCCATTCATAAATTCGATACACTGATAATTTTCTCCTGATCTGTAGATATCGCCAATGTATCGACCAATTCCCCAAACGATCACCGACCTTTATAATTGTATCATCACCACCCCATTCTCAGTTATGGTCAAGTCAAAGGGGTAAGTATCAAACCCAAACAGCAGACACGGTCGCATAAACTGACCACCGTCCTACGTTGTCCATCTTCAACCCCTCTGGTCATTCTGGACGCGTTAAATGGAATTATTGCGATATGTTGCTGGACAAGATTTCTTTTCGGTCGCTGCAGGTCGTGAGAAAAACCACTTTCGAAAACTAGAAACTAGAAGGTGGAAAGAGAAAGTTGTTGGGAAATAATTCGTTTGAGAATGTTCAAGGGTTACTGATTTTTTTAAGAGCAAATTAACATCAAGAGCCAGCCTATCCTAAAAAATACTAGAATAAATGTTGAATACAATACGATTTAACAACCTTAAGTTGTCAGGAATCTGGTAACCTGTTCTCTGTTTTCACGAATAAAATTTGATTCGTCAGACCATTTTTGTCTATTTGAAAAAAAAACTAATGAAAGCATTGCAATAATTATAAGGGAAACGCTTTCAAATCTGGACAATACAGTGAGGTACATAACTGATACCAGATAAATTGGATGGATGTAAAAAAATTTCACCTTTCGGGCTTGTTTGTATTTTAGTTAGGAAAAACATTTTTTCACTACCAACGAACAAGAAATTTTGGTGCATTTTGCTTTTGTTGTTCGTTTGTATTTTATCTGGTTCTGTCAAAAATTGTTTTTGTATTTGAATTTCAATTTCGACTACATCTTTGAAAATTTATCTATGATTTTGGACCGTTTCATTTTGATTTTAATAATGTTCTTTTCTTTTTGACTTTTCAATTCCACTTTTTGCGTGTTGTTGTTTATTTTTTTTTGTGTTGCCTATCTTTCAGCTTTTCTTTAATTTGTCTTCTGACTTCTGAGCTGAAATCGACTCGAAACATGTTGAGGAATTACAAGCTATTAAGTAATTCATCTGGTAAAAGTTATTCACGTTTGTTATGGATCAAAATCAGAGAGAGACACTGGCACTGGGGTATATGGACCTAAGCTGAGGATCTCTAAAGCCCTGGAAGTGAGCCCTCTAGCTTACAGAAGTGCCTCAAAATGACCCTCAAAGGGGTGCAGATCTACATCACCATGGACTGCTGACGTGGGAGTGCAATAACACCATGAAGGAACTGACCAGAGGCATTAAAGTGACTCTGCTATGGGTGCCAGGGCATTGTGGTGTTGAAAGAAATGAAAAATCCTATAAGCTTGCGAAAAGTGCATCAAGGTTAACACCTGCTGAGCCTGAGCCTTTCTGTGGACTTGGAAAAGACCAATTTAGGGCAGCGGTCCAACAATGGGAGTTGGACAACAGAATAACCCTCTGGAAAAACACTCCTGGTCTTACGCAGTCTAAGAAATTCGTAATGATTTCACTGACCTACACTAGTAAGCCCCTAAAGCTGTCACGAGCTGAGTTTCGCATTTACGCTGGGAGTACCGAGTGGATCCACCCTTAATTTTGGTTCATTTTATTTTGGAATGCAGAAGACACTGGGTTAGACGAAACGATCCTTGAGAAAAGAAAATCATAATAAAAATTATTATTTTCGCATGAATTTCCATTTTGAAACAAAGTTAGAAACCTCTCAGTGAACTCCCTTCGAAACGTCAGTCGAAGCTCTAATTACACCCCCCTAAATCGCTAATTACCAAGCAATACAGCCCGAAATAACCGGAACTTAAACGACAACAGCCCAAGAGGGTAACTTCCATCAAGAAAATCGATCGAGCCTCCACTTCTTCCAAAACTCACCCTTATTCATCCCGCCCTTAAGACCCACCACCCCGGATACGCCTTGGCGTGGTGTTAACTCAATATCGGAGCCGCGGATGCTGTCTTAAAGTTTTCCTCGAAATTTGCATGGAGAGAGGAAGCCATTTTGAAAGCACAGTTGAAGTCTGCCGTGCTACGCCGGAGGGTGGGTTGAGGGGGTGACATATGGGGGTCCCCCGCGCTGCTAGGGGACCGTAAGAGACGGATTAGGCGGGATAGGATTCGGGACAGCTGAAATATCGGGAGAGGGTGGCTTGGTAATATGGTGGGAAGATTGATGGCTTGGATACCGGAGATAAAGATTCATGGCGTCTGTAGTTCGTTCCACGTGACGAAATTTAGGGGTGGAATTGAAAGAAAATTGGGGAAATATGGAGTTTCTCTTCATTGAATGCCGATAAAAACTAGAAATCACAATGTTGGCCATGACAATCTATGATACACTGTTATATCTATACTCCATTCACTTTTATTTAATTACGTAGGAGGTCATGGTTTCGTTTTCAGGAGTTGATGCCTCTGATGAAAAGCACAGAACATATGATGAAAAGTCAGTGCGCGCACAGAAAATATCGTTGATGACAAAACGACGTTGCCAGTTTCTTTGTTTATATCAAAGTAAAAGTATCAAAGATATTCCACATTTTGTTAGGTCGATATTTCCAGGTGAGTTTTTCGTCGAATATCCAACATTAACGTATGTTTATTGTTTTTAGTACCAGTTTGGAGCGTGAGGACGATTTTCAAAACCAGGACGAATGTTTACATTTCGTGGTCGAAGGGGTACACGGGAATTTCGTTGAAGAAGCTGTTATTTGGACAGATATCGCAGTAGATGGATCGGATGGAGCCTCGAGAGGTCGATTAGGATGATATTTTTCAGGTTTTCCAAGAAATTTGGCGATATCTAAGCAGATTTGCAAAAGTTAGGTACCTCACTAATGAGGTGGAACTTAGACCTAATTCTCCTATAAGAAACGCCTTTCAAAGGTCGAGATGGTGAAAAATGTATGCTTTAGATGATGTTTGAAGAAACGCAGCCAATTTTTATATTCCAACATTGATTTTGAGAAAGTTATCAACAAAATAAAATCGACATCATTCTTGATTCTTGTAATTACTCATCAATTCATCTTATATCTTTGGGTTGATTTTTTTTAATGAATTCTTGATTAGAATCAACAATTGATGTCGTCAAGTCTTGAACTGTCAGTTCAAGAGGATAATAAACATTAAATCTTCACAAGCATGCATATGAAAATTATGTGAAAGCAATGCAATTTTATTCCATGGCGAAAACTAATATATTTCAGCAGTGATCTCTTGTACTTTTCATGCAAATAACTAGAAAATGAATCCTTCCTATCAATTCATATAAACGTTAATTATTTTCGTCCATCACATCTTTTCCAATTCATTCGTTTTCCGACTAAATTCACATTCTGAGAAATACGCTAAGAATGTAGAAAGGGCAACATAGTGCTGACTAAAAATATTTTGAAAAACTAATGAAGTGAGCATCACGTCCTTGGTTATACATGTTTAATGTTGTCCTAACTCCTGTTAATAACATTAAACATTTTGAAAAACTTCATAACTTCGATACAGAGTGGAATGTGTCATATTTCCAAGGCCAGAGTTGTGATTTTATAATTGTGAATGGAGTATATGTCGTGATCTGGATTTCAATGACATATTTCAAGCAGAACTGTCATGCGAAGCGTCATAACTCATATGTTAAAATATAATGAATTGAGCTGAAGGACCCTAGGTCGATGGCTCTTTGCCTGATGTAATAAGTCAGACAATAAACCATCTTTTTCTCTCTAATGGATTTTAATTTATAGCCTTGAAAATGAGGAGATCTTTCTCGAAACGTTGGTGATTTTAAGAAATAAAGATTGTAAAGAGTCCTTTCACCCAATAACTTTTGTTCTAGTTGCTACAACTTTTTTCTTGTCGAACCAATTTTCCTAAAGTAAATTTCACGTAAAATTCAATGGCGTGTTTAGTTTTTCCAAAAACATTACATATAATTAGATATTTATACAAAATTTTGCTGGCCGGCAAGTGTTGAAAGGGGTATGAGATATTGAGAGTGAAATGGCATCATTTATACCGGAAACACATAACTTATTTCTCATAACAAAGGGGACGACATACCTTATATTTCAAAAGAGCTTGAAATTACAATTTCAAGAATATGCAATACTTGGAAAATTAGAGATTGCAAGTTTCCTCGTGTACTATCATTGAAGTGGAAAAGAATTGGAATATTTTTTTAGTTATTGGTTACTGTGATTTTCGGGATTAGATAGTGAAGATTTCAGGCAAAATATCAAATTATGTTCATTTTTGGAATGGTAGTCTCAAGTTCCACTGAAATATACAATAACCTCCAGAGTCAGAATCCAATTTGAAATGAAATATTGTTTCATAAATGAATATTGATAAGCAAGCATTAATTTAGCAGAATACAGCAACAACATTGAATGGTATATAAAAAAAATCCACAGAAATGTTTTCACAGAAACGAAGAACTTTTCACACAAAAAATGTTTCATCCACTTTTGAAAAAATACACGTTTCCTACAAAATGAATAACCTATTATATGAATGATTGATTTTTCTTTTTATACAACTCCCATTAAATGTTCAGTTCACGTGGACTAAATTAAAACCAGTTCAGTATAACTCCGAAGGAAAGTAACGAATAATTCTGAATGATATAGATTTTCGCTACGTTCAAAGGGTTAACAAATGGAAATAAAAGAATATATAACAAACAGCAACACTAACCTGTCGAACGCGTTTTCTGAGAATTATTTCTCACACTCACTTTCGAACAGGTTGAAGGGATGAACTGACCAGTGGTCAAACTGGAATTCAAGTCCAGTTCAGATTGATACAAGATAGAGAGATAGGTAAAGAATAATCAGTGTTATGAATTCAGTCTTATTCTGAAGGGATGAGTCTCTATTGTGTCACATGTAGGGTTCTTTACCCTTTGCGAACGACAGAAGGGGTGAGGAATCTTCTTAACACATTGATTTTATCATTCGGCAAGAACCTGTAGTATTTACCATGATAACAGTTGCCACCTTGTCCTATGAATTTTATTTTAAAAATCAATTGATCAATACAAAATGAGTCAAAAAAAGTGATTTAAACAGGTCAATTCGATCAAACACTTAAAATTGTTTTTTCACTCAAGAGGACTTTGGATCAAGTAAAGCCTATAAATGTGGTTTTTGAAGGAACTATATTGTATTTGTCTCTGTTTGATGAATGAATTTCAGTTTCAAACTTCATGTTATGAGATGTATTTCTAAATGAAGATATTTCTTTTTCAGTATTTTTATTTTTATCTTCGTCTCAAAATTAGGGTCAATTATTTGAAAAAATTGAAATTATCCGTGAAGTGGATACAATTCACAATACTTATTCTTGCTGGTGGCTGAATTGTCAAAAACAAATTGCAAAAACTTAAATAGGCATTAAATTTATTCAAGCAAGAATTTGAATACATCAGACCCATGTGAATATTTCTGGAAACTAAATATGAGTACAAGATTTTCCCAAGAAACCAGAATCCAAAACTTGTTTCATGACTGTGCCCACACTGACATTTAAATAGGGTTCAAACAGGAATATAAATAAAAAGGGTTCGATTCCGAAAATATAACAAGAAAGAAGATATAATTTCAATATGAACATGCCAAACGTGTTCCATAAGTTGTTATTCTCACACTCAACTAAAGCAGAACAAGTCGAAGATATTGGAATAATTGTGAAGCTTTCGTGAGGGTTCAAGATGACCAGTGGTCAAACTTGAAATTGAGGGTTGATGTCCAGTTCTGATTGATACAAGGTTTAAAGAGGTCAAGAAGAATGGGTTTAATGAATTCATTCCTCCGGTCACTGAAGGGATGATTCTTTATTGTATTACATATGCAGGGTGACCCATCACGTAAAGGGTGGCAGACGTATGTCTTGTAGATGTGAACAGGTGGATTTGACCATTTCACACAAGTAAATTAATTTAGATTCTTCTAGATGAAAACTTAAGGGTAGGTATACGAGGATGTATTGATATCTAGTTAGCCTAGACCAGTTCCATGCATAAACAAAATATTGCAATACCATATCAACGAACAATAACTTATTAGAACTGTCAGTGTATAGTTCGACGTCAAAAAAGTGAACCAGAGTTACGCAATGAATTAAAAAAAAAAGATGTCCACCGAAATTGTGAAAATCGAAAAATTGGAGTATCGAGCCATCATCAAGTACCTGTATTTCAAAGGGTTCAGAGGTAAGCAGAGGTTATCAATGTCCTTAGTATGCGACCGTGAAAAATTGGACTGCAAGCTTCAAAAGAGGTAAATTTTCCATTAAAGATGATGACCGATCGGGAAGGCCAGTTTCTGTGCCAGTCCCCGAGAATATCGATGCAGTTCATGACATGATTTTATCAGACCGTCGAATTGGGCTAAAACGGATATCTGAAGCACTGAAAATTTCATACGAACGCCTTCATCATATATAGTTCACGTCAATTTGGACATAAGAAAAATTTCTGCAAAATGGATCCCCAAATGTTTGAATGTTGACCAAAAGCCTGCAAGGATAGAAGCATCGCGTTCGATCTGTGCTCGATTTGAAAATGATGTAGACTTGTTACTATGGATGAGACTTGGGTACATTTCTACGATCCAGAAACAAAGTAACAATCGATGGATTGGCGACACTCTGGTTCTCCAAGACCTAAGAAGTTTCGTGTCCAAAAATCTGCTGGAAAAGTTCTTGATTCACTTTTTTGGGATTGCCATGGAGTGATCATGATTGATTTTTTGGATAAGGGTAGAACAATAACTGGAGATTACTATTCGACATTACTGACCACACTACGGGAAATAATTAAAGAGAAAAGACGCGGAAAGCTGTCCAAAGATATTTTGTTTTTACAGGACAACGCCCCAGTACACAAATCTCATGTTGCCATGCAGAAAATTCGTGATTTAGGTTAAGAACTACTAAACCACCCTCCTTATTCGCCACATTTGGCTCCTTCCGACTATCATCTCTTTCCTCAACTGAAAAAATGTTTAAAAGGTCGTAAATTTTCTTCCAACGAGAAGGTAATAAAAGCTGTGAAGGACTGGTTTGCAGAGCAAGAAGAAACATTTTTTTTGGAAGGTCTAGAGACGTTGCAGGTTCGCTGTAATAAATGTATTCAATTGAGAGGAGAATCTGTTGAGTGAAAAAATATTTCGACATCGAAATGTTGTTTGGTTCTATAGTAGGCTAAGAATTTTCAAATATATCCTCGCAGCTTACGAAATACTGATAAGGAAGAAGATTACAAAAAAATGTTGCGATATACATAGAATTCAGTTCATTTTCCTCCGAAAACTCGATATATCCACCAATATCGCAACTGAACCAATTTTACAACGCCGAATGGAGTTTTGACTACCTCCACTCCCCAACCACCCCCTCAAAGCCCATTAAAATAGATAAAGCCTCTAACGCCCTATCCAGTTCCTGAAATATATCCGAATACAGCCCCGCGCGGCCCCCACAGCCAACTTTACCAATCTAAATGATAAAACGACACTATTAACTTTACGGGAGCAGAATGTCCGTAAATTATACGAAGATTTTACCTAAGGTTAAGTTAGTGCACTGTCTCCGGAGGTATACGGCTCCTCATTAAATTTATTCAACCATTAGAGGCTCCTTTAAGATTTTCGGGGCCATTAGAGGGTGCTGCTATTGCTGGGTGGCCATGAATCTGGTATATTTGCCCTGAAATATGGCTACTTAAATCTTTAATGGTTTGTTCAGGCCTGCGAACGTTTGGGGTATTGGATTCGGGAGGGGAGGGGATGAGGGGTTTGGGGGGCTTTCGTTTGGGGTTGTCTCTGGATGGCAAGATTATGTTTAAAAAAATTGGTTTTGTCTAGAGTGCAAATTTATTTTTTCATATAAGTGAATTTCACTATAGACTTCCTGAAACTGATTCAGCTATTCGTCTCGTTTTCGGTTGAGAGGAATCGAGACCAAATCTACCTCTCCATGAGGGGAGTTCAGAAATTCTGAGTCTGTCTCAAAAGTTTCCATTTTCTCCACCCATTTTTCGAATATAAGAAATCTAAATGTTTACTTACTTATTCAAACCATTCTTTGGCTCATAAGTCTCACAGTTTCAGGTGAAAATATATTTTTAGTATTTGTAGTACAAACTCAATTCACTCAAAAAATAAAGTTCACTGAAGGGTATGGCCTACTCGGACATCAACCACAGCCTGACAACGCCTTTTTGTATTTCGATAAGATTGTTGAAGTCACCTTGTTTGTAGAGTAGGTTGATGAGAATCAGAGAATCTGAAGTTCTTTGTAGCTGATCCATGGGATTGAGGTCTGGAGACTTCAAGGAAAGGACCATGAATTTACAGCGCTTCATCGTTCATTCTGGTACGATGGTGTGTCATACTATCATCCAAAAATCCTTTAGATATCTCGGAAAGGGGTGGGCTGATGAAATTTTGTTATAGAAAAGACCCATCTTAATGCCTTATGCAATTACCTCCTTAATTTTTCGCATGAATTTATAAACAGCCTGTATAACCAGAAACGATCAAAGGAAACACTCTGCGAATATGACTTAATTTTCGTGATATAGTGTATGTTCTTATATTGCAAAAAGGTGATTGCAGTCATGAGATGATACATTGAAGGAATTGGATAAAAACTTCGCATCAAATAAAGATACATATTAGAAGATTGGGGAAATAAACCTCTTGATATCAACAGTCAAATTGCATTTACAGTAAAAACATTCATTTATTGAGATTTAAGTGAAGAAATGAGAAGAATTTTTAATTTGTAACATTGAGTATTTGATAATGAAAATAATGAAAATATTCATAGTTAATGATGAAGAATAATTTTATGTATTTAATTTTCAACACGTAATTTGTATTTTAGTGAGAAATTTCGTTATGAATATTGTTATCTGTGAAATGTAATTGAAATATTGTACATTCTGAGCTCAAAACATAAATTTTATGAGGAAACATTTGAAATTCAACGAACATCTCAAACACAACGAAGACCTAAACAGAAATCCTACAAAATTTTCCAAACGAAGAATTGGACAAAACATTGGTCTAGGTTTAAGAGAAAATATCCTGATGAAGAAAGATCGAGTTTTTCTTGGGTATCATCTTGATCATACCCTGAGGATTATTTGGATAGTTGGTAGCACTCATATCGGATGTTTTTTAGAGTGATATAACTTTAAATTGAAATGAAGCTCATTTGTATTAGATTGTAGTCAAATTTTATTTGAAAGATAATTTTATGACATCAACAGTCAAATATGCATTTACAGTAAAAACATTCATTTATTGAGATTTAAGTGAAGAAATAAGAAGAATTTTCAATTTGTAACATTGAGTATTCGATAATGAAAATTAACCTGAGAAAATATTCACAGTTAACGATGAAGAATAATTTTATGTATTTAATTTTCAACACGTAATTTGTATTTTAGTGAGAAATTTCGTTATGAATATTGTGATCTGTGAAATGTAATTGAAATATTGTACATTCTGAACTCAAAACATGAGACATTTTATGAGGAAACATTTGAAATTCAACGAACATCTCAAAGACAACGAAGACCTCAAAAGAAATCCTACAAAATTTTCCAAACGAAGAATTGGACAAAACATTGGTCTAGGTTCAAGAGAAAATATCTTGATGTAGAAAGATCGAGTTTTTCTTGGGTATCATCTTGCTCATACCCTGAGGATGATTTGGACAGTTGGTAGCACTCATATCGGATGTTTTTTAGAGTGATATAACTTTAAATGGAAATGAAGCTCATCTGTATTAGATTGTAGTCAAATTTTATTTGAAAGATAATTTTATGACATCAACAGTCAAATATGCATTTACAGTAAAAACATTCATTTATTGAGATTTAAGTGAAGAAATAAGAAGAATTTTCAATTTGTAACATTGAGTATTCGATAATGAAAATTAACCTGAGAAAATATTCACAGTTAACGATGAAGAATAATTTTATGGATTTAATTTTCAACACGTAATTTGTATTTTAGTGAGAAATTTCGTTATGAATATTGTGATCTGTGAAATGTAATTGAAATATTGTACATTCTGAGCTCAAAAAATGAGACATTTTATGAGGAAACATTTGAAATTCAACGAACATCTCAAAAACAACGAAGACCTCAAAAGAAATCCTACAAAATTTTCCAAACGAAGAATTGGACAAAACATTGGTCTAGGTTCAAGAGAAAATATCTTGATGAAGAAAGATCGAGTTTTTCTTGGGTATCATCTTGCTCATACCCTGAGGATAATTTGGACAGTTGGTAGCACTCATATCGGATGTTTTTTAGAGTGATATAACTTTAAATTGAAATGAAGCTCATCTGTTTTAGATTGTATAGTCAAATTTTATTTGAAAGATAATTTTATGACATTTATACTTTAATAGTAATTTACGTAACAAGTCCGGAAAATAGGGTTTTTTTGGAAGAATAGACAAAATTCTGGAAGTCTGTGAGTCCAAAAAAACTATTTTCGGGCGTGTTGCGTACAATATTTCTTCATTATACATTTTGATTATTATTTGAATTGAACAGAACAGAACTGTCATCCGTTATTTCGTTGCTATTGCGATGATCATCACAATGACGTGAGTTGTGTGTTTCTCAAAGAAAAAGCGTCCGGGAAGTGGGTACTTCCCGGGAAGTGGGTACTTCCCGGACGGTTGCCGAAAAAAATAATTTCCGCCATATATCCACCACGACTAGCTCTGGAGCTGATGTTACAGTGAATGGTGCTCGTAACAGATCGATGATTATTATAAAATTTGATTGGTATCGACCCAGAAGTGTTTTGGTTTCAAAAATATGATGCTACACCTCATGCTGCTACCATAACAATTGATTTATTGAAAAAAAGATTTGGCGATAACATTATTTCGACTATTTTCAGAAATAGTCCTATTAATTGGCCTCCAAGATCCTGCGCCATAACTCCAATGGATTATTTTCTTTGAGGTTATGTCAAGTCATTGGTTTATCCTGATAAACCAAAAACAAAAGGCACTTTGAAAGCCAACATAACTCGTGTAATTGCTGACAAAAGGCCTGTATTACTCGAAAAAGTGGTCCAAAATTGGTGTGGTCGAATGCGGTTCCTCAGAGCTAGTCGTGGTGGACATATGCCGGAAATTATTTTTTAAACGTGTCATGTCATACAATTATCTTTCAAATAAAAAAACTCTGGCGTCATTCTTGATTTAAATATGTTTTATTTCAATTTGAAGTTCTTTCACTTTGAAGAAATCAGATCATATACAAGGTCCTGCAAAAGTGCTTGAGCAGTGTTCCATATATTTCGGAAGCAAATTAGTATCTATTTTTCTGTAATGTTCCTGTTTGATCTAGCTCAAAATTAAATAGAGTTGCAACATTTCGGAGTCTAAATCAGATTTCTGCTTCAGAGAAAGGAAAATGTCAAAATTGACTTTGTCGTTTCAAAGTTCAATATATACATATATTCTTCGAAATTCAAAATGATCTCTACTGACGAAGACAAACCCATTAATAGAAAATGGAAATATGAATGCTATGTATACAGATTTCCCTAGTATTGTATGAAAAGAGAAATTAAGAAGTCAACCTGCATTTTGCTGAATTGAAAAAGTAACTATGCCAACTACTCAATAGGTGTATATCATTGTTGGTTAAATTTATTTCTCTATTTCAGTATCGTAAAGAGTTCATTACAGTTCTAAAAACAGTACTGTAATGAACTCATTACAGCATTGTTTTCAGTTATATTTTTCGTTTTTTGGTTGTCAGCACTGGCTTCCGATCCTATATCAATTTTCAACACACGTCAATTTGCAAATGTCAAATTCGTAACAGTCACCAACTGCCAAGATACAATACAAAAGTCAGTAGGATGTATATTCTGAATGTTTCATTAAATTTCAACAGTATTTTACGAAATTTGACTGAAATAGAGAAACTACTCGTTGTAGAATGCAATTCCAACACTCATGCGTTCGCTCCTTCGTCGCTCGTTTTCGAATTTTGCATTCGTATTAGAATAGGAGCCCATTCTGCAACTAGTTTTAGAATATACTATAAAAAATAGGTAGAACAAGAGAATTTCAATACAAAGTGAATCAGTCTTTCTGTGATTTTCAATAATGCAAATTTTAGACTACAACTTTCAATGCAGTACCGATTCTTACAGAAAACAATTTTTATTGGGTGTTTCAGATATAGGGAGAGACAACCCTGACATTTTTTAAAATAATACCTTTCAATCTCATCCCTCAATTGAAATAGATTCATGTTCAATAAACTCAATTAAACTCTCGATTTCGTTATTGAAATATTCTGAGCAGAAAAATGCTCAAAATATTGTCTTATATGTCCGAGAAAAAAAACGAATTTCAATGAATGCAGTGGTAGAGTTTTCGTAAAAATGAAAAATATTGATATTGAAAGATTCTGAAGGGAATATTTTTGGTATTGGTACAGCAAAACTGACAAGGTTTCCATTAGCAAACACTCACACATATCTTTCAAGTCGAATATTTCTGAAATTATGGGCAATAACCCTTTTTTTCTGGTTCTTCATCAATTTTGTCATTATGAAATACTTTCTTCGAAAAAAAGCTAGGAGTCTTTTATATTGTATATATTCAATATGGCTCTCTTTTTGAATAAGATATCTCTATATCTATCCAATATTGAAATTCAGTAGAACGTTCATTGATTAGTGTTGACTGCATAATTCAATAATTAATCAACAAAACTCTTCCTCACTAGTCCTAGGATAAATGAAATCAGCACCTACACAATTGGGTCCTTGGAATCCATCTCTTAATCCTTAAAAAGGAGAAAAACCCTCAAAATGAGCACGTTTTCACCGTTTACGCAAAACCGCGAAGCCGACGTTGAAAACACAAACAAATCTTTTTAATTCTATTCATCAACTGGAAGCATTGAAAAGACCGTATGAAAACCTACGCCAAAAAAGAAAAAGGTGGTTTTTGCCCACACATGCGCAAATTACCACGCACGCTGTATTTCTTTCATTTTTCGGTCCTTATCGCGGCTTCCCAAAGGGAAAGAGAGGGAAAAAAGCAGAGATGAAGAGAGACGATAAAAATGAAAGGTGGCCTGCGAATTGTCGATGGGGTTGGGGTTGGTTTTCTGCCAATGGAAGGGTTGGAGGGGATGGTTGGTATTTTTGGTTCTTTATTCTGGTTGACGAATCAATGATGGATGATAGTAACGTTTGATGGTATTGCTTTGATAGAGATTCGTTATATTCTACCTGAATTAAAACTATTCTTTTCGATCGATGTCAATCCGTGAACAGAGAACTTGGCTGCAGAAACTAATGTCAGAAATTGTAAAATAAATTACAGATTTTCAGAGATACTGATGGATTCATGCCTCTAATTTTCTCCTCAATATTCACGATAGAATATGGGCTGAGTAAATATAAGGGTTGTACCTATATTCGGTTATAGAGTTTATGTACTCAATCAGAGATCTTAAGGAGAGTTTTCCCATATAGGTAAGAGATTTTCTCTATAAGAACTTTTGACTGTTGTTCATATGAGATTACCACTCTATTTTATAGCTATATTCTTCAAAGGTCATTTTTTGTGCAAAAATAGCATGTATTCTTGTTTCTTTTTTCCGGCAAATCACCTTAAACAACCTAAATCAACGAATATATAACAATATATTGATTCAACTGTTGAAGGGCAACCTTTCAGTTTACACCGAGAATCTACTGCATATTCAAAAGAGACAAAAAACTTAGCAGTAACTATACGTATTTTTTGACAAAATTCATCTATCGAGCAAATTGAATGAAAAAATAAAGTCCTTCTACACTGTGACAGATTTGTCCATAATGATATATATTTGTTGATAACTTTGTCTTTTTATAAGGGTCTGTATATAGGTATTTAAGGGTTAACGACTCAATTCGGAGGGGAATGAACTAAAACTCATCCTTTTGGATAAAGTTTCAAAATTACTACTCTTATTACCATCTGACAGCATATTTCCTATTATTAGTACCATTTTCCACACTTCAGATGATTATATACATTGAAAATCGAACTATCTTTCCATACTGTATCGTATGTTGTGAACTGGTCTCTGAATGCTGTTCCTTCTTTCAATTTATCATTAGAACAGGATTCAATGAAGTAAGTGGGACGAAGAACATGATTACAACAATTCCTATTTTTCCTAAAGCCTCCTGGAAATTCTGTAGATCGTTATGGAATCGAAAGAACTGCAACCCAAATACATAAAACAAAATATTTGAAAGTAGATGGTGTATTTTCTTGAATAGATTTTCTTAGATGACAAAAATAACGATTCATTTCAAGAATATATCCTAACTCGGAGAATATTGAACATTTCAAATCGAGTAAATACAATATAATTTTTCAGGTAATTTTTTTATTATGAGAAAATTTTCTTCGTCTGAGAAAATTAAAATTTCAAAGGTAACAAATGACTCATAAGTGATATTCTTATTTTAATACTATCTACCTAATGTTTGAAGACAGAACACAAATAATCTCAATTCCATTCAATTTTTATCGTTGATCCACTACAACATTTTCTTATTTTGAAGTTATTAGAATATTGCGTGAAGTGAATAGATTATATTAATTCGAAATTATAATTCTTTCATATCAAGTGGACATTTTCTTATTTGGAAACAATAAAAATTTTGAAATGTATACAGAACTTCTGATTTTTAATTCTGATGTAAATGTTTCTTCATTTTGAGATCATTGGAATAATATTGATTTTTAACAGTAAAACTCCATTCCTTGTTTTACATATAAGAGTGAATAATCAAATCACAATACAATAATAATTTTTGTGAAAAGATGAAATTTTCGTTTTATATGTTTTCTATATTTTCCATATAGATAACTAGGTAGGCTTTTCGAATCTGATTCAAATTGAATCTTGAAAATGAAACGATGAATAATTCATTAGTTCTCAATTTTCAAGTTTCATAATTTATTCGAAGAAATGTATTAATGTATTTTTTAGAAGAATCTCAATATTTTAATATAATATGTATCTAATATATCTGCAACTTTTCATATTACTCTTATTCACATAAATGTACTCAACCGAAGTTTTTGAATCAATTATCAATGACTTGATGTGTGTGGATTTTACAATTTCATGTTGTCTATTTAATTATGTATGGTGGTTATTTGAAGAAAATGAAATGCACAATTACGGGTAATGTGTAGTTTCAGAAACATACCAGATATTCATAATTGACTTGAAAACTCCGGTTGTGTAAACTCATTTGAATATAAGTAAAATAAAAACATAGTTCAATTCAAACATATCTTTTATTCAAAGAAGAAAATCAAATCTCCTGTAACAAAACAGAACTATTTGAAATGAAATACTCATATTCTCTGACAAATATCTTTATCTTCGGCCAAGTAATTCAATTCACTCTAAATAATGTCTGGGAGACAAAATATCTCTTGAGAGGAGTAATTGATTTGTTCAAATAAAAAAAAATGATTTTTTCGAAAGAAGAAAACTGATTTCCTCAAACCTACGAAATGAGATTGTCCCATTGAGAATCTCAATTACTTGATTTGAAACAATTGTTTCAACAATTGAAGGAATAAAAATGATCGAAATAAGAAAATAGAATTTCTAAAGCCAAGAAAACGAAAAGGCTCGAAACAAACTTTCTGAATGTCTTCATGTAACAATTTTAACTTCTTTATTCAAAATAAATTTACTTGGGATAAGAAAATAATTCAAGTAAATCAATCTCTTCGAAAAAACGAATATTTCATGTTGTCTATTTAATTATGTATGGTGGTTATTTGAACAAATTGAAGTGCATAATTACGGGTAATGTGTAGTTTCAGAAACATTATAGACAAGATATTTATACTTGACTTGAAAACTCCGGTTGTGTAAACTCATTTGAATATAAGTATAATACATAGTTCAATTCAAACATATCTTTCATTCAAAAAAGAAAATCAAATCTCCTGTAACAAAACAGAACTATTTGAAATGAAATACTCATATTCTCTGACAAATATCTTTATCTTCGGCCAAGTAATTCAATTCACTCTAAAGAATGTCTGGGAGACAAAATATCTTTTGAGAGGAGTAATTGATTTGTTCAAATAAAAATAAAAGATTTTTAAGAAAGAAGAAAATTGATTTCCTCAAACCTACGAAATGAGATTGTCTCAAAATAAATTCACTTGGGATGAGAAATTAATTCAAGTAAATCAATCTCTTCGAAAAAACGAATATTTCATGTTGTCTATTTAATTATGTATGGTGGTTATTTGAACAAAATGAAGTGCATAATTACGGGTAATGTGTAGTTTCAGAAACATTATAGACCAGATATTTATAATTGACTTGAAAACTCCGGTTGAGTAAACTCATTTGAATATAAGTAAAATAAAAACATAGTTCAATTCAAACATATCTTTTATTCAAAGAAGAAAATCAAATCTCCTGTAACAAAACAGAACTATTTGAAATGAAATACTCATATTCTCTGACAAATATCTTCATCTTCGGCCAAGTAATTCAATTCACTCTAAAGAATTTCTGGGAGACAAAATATCTCTTGAGAGGAGTAATTGATTTGTTCAAATAAAAAAAAATGATTTTTTGGGAAGAAGAAAATTGATTTCCTCAAACCTACGAAATGAGATTGTCTCATTAAGAATCTTAACTACTTGATTTGAAACAATTGTTTCAACAATTGAAGAAATAAAAATGATCGCAATAAGAAAATAGAATTTCTAAAGTCAAGAAAACGAAAAGGTTCGAAACAAACTTTCTGAATGTCTTTATTCAACAATTTTAACTTCTTTATTCAAAATAAATTCACTTGGGATGAGAAATTAATTCAAGTAAATCAATCTCTTCGAAAAAACGAATATTTCATGTTGTCTATTTAATTATGTATGGTGGTTATTTGAACAAAATGAAGTGCATAATTACATGTAATGTGTAGTTTCAGAATCATTATAGACCAGATATTTATAATTGACTTGAAAACTCTGGTTGAGTGAACTCATTTGAATATAAGTAAAATAAATACATAGTTCAATTCAAACATATCTTTTATTCAAAGAAGCAAATCAAATCTCCTGTAACAAAACAGAACTATTTGAAATGAAATACTCATATTCTCTGACGAATATCTTCATCTTCAGCCAAGTAATTCAATTCACTCTTGAGAATGTCTGGGAGACAAAATATCTCTTGAGAGGAGTAATTGATTTGTTCAAATAAAAAGAAATGATTTTTTAGAAAGAAGAAAATTGATTTCCACAAACCAACGAAATGAGATGGTCTCATTTAGAATCTGAATTACTTGATTTGAAACAATTGTTTCAACAATTGAAGGAATAAAAATGATCGTAATAAGAAAATAGAATTTATAAAGTCAAGAAAACGAAAAGGCTCGAAACAAACTTTCTGAATGTCTTTATTTAACAATTTTAACTTCTTTATTCAAGATTAATTTAGTTGGGATGAGAAAATAATTCAAGTAAATCAATCTTTTCGAAAAAACGAATATTTCATGTTGTCTATTTAATTATGTATGGTGGTTATTTGAACAAAATGAAGTGCATAATTACGGGTAATGTGTAGTTGCAGAAACATTATAGACCAGATATTTATACTTGACTTGAAAACTCCGGTTGTGTAAACTCATTTGAATATAAGTAAAATACATAGTTCAATTCAAACATATCTTTTATTCAAAGAAAAAAATCAAATCTCCTGTAACAAAACAGAACTATTTGAAATGAAATACTCATATTCTCTGACAAATATCTTTATCTTCGGCCAAGTAATTCAATTCACTCTAAAGAATGTCTGGGAGACAAAATATCTCTTGAGAGGAGTAATTGATTTGTTCAAATAAAAATAAAAGATTTTTAAGAAAGAAGAAAATTGATTTCCTCAAACCTACGAAATGAGATTGTCTCATTGAGAATCTCAATTACTTGATTTGAAACAATTGTTGTAATAAAATTGATCGTAATAAGAAAATAGAATTTCTAAAGCCAAGAAAACGAAAAGGCTCGAAACAAACTTTCTGAATGTCTTTATGTAACAATTTTAACTTCTTCATTCAAAATAAATTCACTTGGGATGAGAAAATAATTCAAGTAAATCAATCTCTTCGAAAAAACGAATATTTCATGTTGTCTATTTAATTATGTATGGTGGTTATTTGAACAAAATGAAGTGCATAATTACGGGTAATGTGTAGTTTCAGAAACATTGTAGACAAGATATTTATACTTGACTTGAAAACTCCGGTTGTGTAAACTCATTTGAATATAAGTAAAATACATAGTTCAATTCAAACATATCTTTTATTCAAAGAAGAAAATCAAATCTTCTGTAACAAAACAGAACTATTTGAAATGAAATACTCATATTCTCTGACAAATATCTTTATCTTCGGCCAAGTAATTCAATTCACTCTAAATAATGTCTGGGAGACAAAGTATCTCTTGAGAGGAGTAATTGATTTGTTCAAATAAAAAAATGATTTTTTCGAAAGAAGAAAATTGATTTCCTCAAACCTACGAAATGAGATTGTCTCATTGAGAATCTCAATTACTTGATTTGAAACAATTGTTTCAACAATTGAAGAAATAAAAATGATCGTAATAAGAAAATAGAATTTCTAAAGTCAAGAAAACGAAAAGGCTCGAAACAAACTTTCTGAATGTCTTTATATAACAATTTTAACTTCTTTATTCAAAATAAATATACTTGGGAGAAGAAAATAATTCAAGTAAATCAATCTCTCCGAAAAAACGAATATTTTATGTTGTCTATTTAATTATGTATGGTGGTTATTTGAACAAATTGAAGTGCATAATTACGGGTAATGTGTAGTTTCAGAAACATTAAAGACAAGATAATTATACTTGACTTGAAAACTCCGGTTGTGTAAACTCATTTGAATATAAGTAAAATACATAGTTCAATTCAAACATATCTCTCATTCAAAAAAGAAAATCAAATCTCCTGTAACAAAACAGAACTATTTGAAATGAAATACTCATATTCTCTGACAAATATCTTTATCTTCGGCCAAGTAATTCAATTCACTCTAAAGAATGTCTGGGAGACAAAGTATCTCTTGAGAGGAGTAATTGATTTGTTCAAATGAAAAAAAATGATTTTTTCGAAAGAAGAAAATTGATTTCCTCAACCCTACGAAATGAGATTGTCTCATTGAGAATCTCAATTACTTGATTTGAAACAATTGTTTCAACAATTGAAGAAATAAAAATGATCGTAATAAGAAAATAGAATTTCTAAAGTCAAGAAAACGAAAAGGCTCGAAACAAACTTTCTGAATGTCTTTATTTAACAATTTCAACTTCTTTATGCCAAATAAATTTACTTTACAGAATAATTTTTTTGGAATTACAGCCTGCTTTATTTCAAGTAATTCTTTTTTTTGTGTGCATAAAGGTTTTTATCAGTGGAAATATTGATTACTTCAAACAAGTTATCCTGGTAGGTGGGTAGTTGCATGTAACTTTTGGTCGGAGAGGCAGCTTGCAGCACACTGCTTATGGAAAGGAAGAGTCTAAACCCTACAAAGATATCTGTGGAATACCTACCCTGAAAGGTTTCATTGAATCCCACCGTCTGAACATCCAGGAGTTTCTTTAAGATCCTCGAATAGGAACATTCGAACCGTCTCTTAATCTAACAGCCCTGAAAGACCCTCAGACCCACGAATAATTAATCCAAACCCAAATCTCCCTCTGTCTTCTCTTTGACCCGGAATATTGAACATCCCAGCTCCTTCCCGGGTTCCAAGGAGTTCCTCTCCTAAAAATCCAGTGGGCGTTACTAGAAAATGGCGGTACTTCCTCCTTATATCCTATATTTCGTTGTCTCATGCATATTTAACAGGTAGCATCCTCCATCTCTATTCGAACCGTAGGAACCTCTATGCTCCCTCTTCTTCTTCCTTAAGATGCGCCTTAGACATTTTCCGTGCACTCAGCATCCTTCCTCGCGGATGGAGACTATCTATCCTTCTCTCCTAGACCGAAGGAGCGTTTCCTTCTCCTTCCCTAGTCGTACATTAGATATTTATATCTCTTTCCCGCCCAAGGTGCGCTATTTTCTTCGTCTAAAACTGAGATTCCTCCCATTTTATATAATATTGATTTAAGATGGCGGTAGGAGACGTGTTTCTCTATGTTCCCACAGCCCACTAGATCATGGCGTCTCTCTCCGACAGCTACTTCTAAGCCTGCTAGATGGGGATGGAAGACGGGTACGTGCCGGTGAATTCTAGGGTATACAGGGTGGATTATTCAACCGCCGGGAAGTTTTAGAATATATTAAAGTGGTAATCTGAAGTCACCCGGAGTTGAATTTCCCCACGTTAAGTTAGATTAATACCTAGGAGAATTTCGTGCACTAGTCATTATTAATGCTCGACAGAGTCTTGAGACGTGTGTAATTTAAGCCCTTTCCTAGTTTCTGGAGGATTAACATTTCAAATATAAATTAGTTGTTGCCGTTAGGGCGAACGTCTCTCTGTACGTAGATGTATCGTTTGGCTGTGGTGTGGGCAGATAGGGCTTCTGTAGGTATCGAGAATTGCATGCAAAATCCTTTTTTTAAAACTTGAATAAAAGTCACTTGAGTTGCGATTGCTCAAATTTGTAGCTTCCAGATGAAAGAATACTCCCATATTCTCATGGCACGATACTTACACTTGTTGGCGTAACTCATTTCCACATTTCCTTTGATTTCTTCTCTTCAGCCATGGCTTTGAACTTTGTACCAAAGCACAGAATTGGAGGACAATACAAGATGCACCAATTGTTCTCAGCTTGGTGGGTACAAGAACGGTTACGCTGTTGCTATTGTTGATGCTGACAAAAAGAACTAGAACTTAAAACATTCAATGAAGCCATAATTTTAGCTTGAAGACAATCTATCATTAGACTATTAGAGCCTTTTTGTATGCTCTGGTTCTCAAAAGAGGAATATCGTTAAAAGTTCAGAGAACATAGAGAAAAAGAAGGTAGAAATTAGTGCGTTTCTTAATATTCTTTAGGTTATATGACACGAGTAACATCTCCCTATAGGGCTCCTAGGTCATAAGTTTCTAGGTCGATGACCTAACCATACCCATCTTCTATAATAATTCACAGAACTTCACAGAAGACGATGTCAGATTGTAGATTTTTCCATTAAACAATGGAACGCTACCTAGCAATGCGAGGTAGCTGGCGCGCATGACAAACCGTTGTTCTGCGTCTAAAACGTCAGTTCCTTGAATGACGCGTGTGCATAGCGATAACCAGTGTGATGGACTACGATTTATTTATTTACAGTTTTACAGAGAAGAATTCAAACAGGTGTATGAACACCCAAAGCAATGTGTTGCAAATGGCGTAAAATGGTTGAATCAATTCTGGAGCTCTGTTGTTATAGAAGGGGAAAGTGATTTTATCAGGAGTTTTTCTTCGATATCGTGATGATTATGTGAAGACTTTCAGTGAACTAACATGACAATAACCGTGTAGTGTCGAGTTTATAAAATTCCAAAATGATATTGTTAAAATAGAAACATCGCTACAGATTATTTAGTGCTAAGTATCATTTTTCTATCATCAATTTCAATTTGATACGTGGTTTGTATCGCCATTCATCCTTAAGGTGGCCTTTCAATGTAGTGTTTTTATTTCAAGTTGCATTTGAAAATGGTTTCACTTTGAGAACTGAAATTTTGTGGATAAACTCAAAAAGGAATGGAGTTCTTAGTGAAATAATTGAAATCGATTTCATTTCAAAAGTTCATTTTTTTACTTTCAAAATTAAAAGAAAATAAACCAACTCATGCTTCTGTTTTATTTTAAACGAAAGACCCGTGAAAATAGTTCAACTTTCGATTAAAAGTGAATGTACTTATAATTTTGTTCAGAAAAACAGCTTGAAATACCGAATTGGCAGAGAATGGCCAAATTCAAATCTATGACGGGAAATAATTCCTGCTTTACCCACATATTCACTAATTCCATAGTTCAGCGATTTTCGGATAGAGAGCACCATTGTACATTTCATTCATAATTAGAGAGATATTTATAGAACTTATAGTGATAATGTAAGTTCTGTGGAGATATTCCATGAAATACATGGTGGCGCCTCTATCGGACTCGTTTTCCTACTCGTTCTGAACGGAGATCTTAATATACGAATTTTGTATTTCAGTGAGATTTATTTTTAGAATGGACCGGAAACAATAAATATTTAATAGTAACTGTTCGTATAAAATGTATAATTCCATGCTTCTTAGAAATCAATTTGTTCCTTCACATTTGTGTTTTATTATTCCATATCTCGACATCAAACGTTTCTCCATCATAGAGATTTTAGTCTTGACAAATTTGATAAACATTCTGACAACATTGTTAACTCATATAGAGTTCAGAGAGTTTATAAATTTGAGCCATTCTGTGATATCAAAAATCCAGGTAAGCATCCAGATCAGTCTCAGGATTTTTGATTATTTCGTCAAATTTTATCGGTTGAAATTAGGAATTTCTACATATTCGGCTGATGTTTGAGATTATTCGTCGCCAATTTAATGTACATCATTTGTAATCAGTTCATTATTACCGGATTTTTTTTTACTATGCTACTCATTATACAAGGCGAGTCTTTGACTCGTACATATATTTCAACTGTAGTTTCTTGAGGCCAAAGAAAACCTTTTTTTCATTTTCCATTTTTCTCAATTCGGCTCTGTTGAAGATATACAGGGTGAGTCTTTGACTTGTACATATATTCTTACTGTAGATTCTTGATGCTAAAGGAAACCTTTTTTTCATTTTCCATTTTTCCGAATTCGGCTCTGTTTAAAGAGATATAGCCATTTGAAAAAAAAATGCTGAATACGTGCCTGATATTATTTTTTACAAACACCTCAAAGTTCATATTTTTCGATTGAAATTGATGTGATTATTAGATATTCTGGGTGATACATTTAAAAAACACTCAAGCACTAACCTTATTTGAATGAGAATGTTATAAACACGATATTTCCTAACAAAACACTTAGTTCTGTCCGATCATTTCGGCAATTGAAAAGCTATTTTTCTCACACCAAAATAAGTTCCTTCTTCGATTGTCCTGCAGTTTTAGAATGGATCGGAAACAATAAATTTTTAATAGAAACTGTTCGTATAAAATGTATAATTCCATGCTTCTTAGGAATTAATTTGTTCCTCCACATTTGTGAGGTTTTATTATTCCATATCTCGACATCAAACGTTTCTCCATCATAGAGATTTTAGTCTTGACAAATTTGATAAACATTCTGACAACATTGTTAACTTGTATAGAAATCAGAGAGTTTATGAATTTGAGCCATTCTGTGATATCAAAAATCCAGGTAAGCATCCAGATTAGTCTTAGGATTTTTGATTTTTTCGTCAAATTTTATCGGTTGAAATTAGGAATATCTCGAAAACGATGGGTTTCGATATAAAAAACATAGGAGTACTTTTATTTCTTGAAATGATTGATTCTTTCGATAATATGAACTGTTTATTTTCTTCAAGTGGTTTTATTGTATTTTTGCGTCTATTTATGAGTCGGCAACGCTGTAACTTTTATACCAGGAGGAAAATTGAATAAGTTTTGACTGAGGAATATGCACCATGAATAGAGTAAACAATCAACCAAAATTCAGTTCATTTGGAATAACGGTTTCGAAGATATGAAGAGAAAATGATTTTTTCATGGATTTTCGACACCCTGTATCTTCCAAACGGAACCGAATTTTGAAAAATGGTAGAAAAAAAAAGTGTTTCGTTTGATGGGAGGAATCTACAAGACAGAGTGTAGTGAGAAATCCCAATCTAAAACATGGCAGTAATCTCCAATATTGCTCCCCCATCAGATTTCGATTTGGCACCACTTTTTGGACCCCCCTGTATAAAAGAGTAACACCGCAAAATCTCAAAGACCCTACAAACCACCCCACTAGCCCTTCCGAATACCTTTCTCCCCGCATTGTAGAAATCCAAGTGGATTTAACCACGCATGGCTATCCATAAGATGGGCATAATTTTATTTGACGAGATAAAGGACGAACGATCAAGAACCAGGGCTTGAGGGGGCCGAATTTGTCTCTCAAGACGACTGATTATGGGGTGGAAACGACCATTAGAATCGCAGGACTGGAATGCGGGGGTCGTTTTGGCTCGAATTGTTCCTTTGAGGGTCCTTTGCCCGTTTTCTCTAGTCCTGTCGACCGACGACGATTTGAGACCAGGCTAGTGATAAAGGATGTGGCTTCGTATTGTCTCTTGGTATTTTTTATTGGGACGTTATAGGTTATAGCCATTTCGTTTCTTGGAGTATGTAGTAACAAACTCAAATTATCAAAACAAAATCAGATTATCAAAACAAAATCAAATTATCGAAACAAAATCGAATTATCGAAATAAAACAAATTACCAAAACAAAATCAAATTATCAAAACAAAATCAAATTATCAAAGACGTGGGGATTCATCGAAACAACACAACACTGAAAAATTTGGAGAGATTTCAAAACAACACAACTCAAAGTACCGAAATCTTGGGGAGATTTCTGGACACTGGACTGGATGTTTTCGGCTTCAAATGCAGCGTTATAATAAGACTCAAATATAAGTAAAGCATAAAAATTACCTGACCTTTCTCCTTCTAGCAGGTTTTCCAGGATCATGAAAATATCCTAAAAAACAACAAAATCACGTTGCTAACCTAATGTTCGAAAATTAACTTCACTCTAAATAAACTGCCCCACATGAGTTAGGGATATTGACTTAAATTGCAAAAAAATATAGTTAAAATAATATTTTCGTGATGAAAATTCATATTAATATGATTTCAAGTTGCAAATTAATTTTAGCCTGTAGGTCTGCACAGCCTATACAGGGTGGTTAAGAAAAATCGAGCAAAATAACGAAATTTTATTCCCGGAGAATTCAAGCACTTTAAGACTATCAATACAATGTATGGCCTCCACGGACACCAATAACAGCTTGACATCTTCTTTGCATACTACACACGAGATTGTTGAACATTTCTTGAGGAATTTGGTTCCATAAACGGGGCAGAAGCTCTCTCAGATCATTTAAGGATTCTGGGTTAGGTTGATGATTATCCAATCTTCTTTGGAGCATATTCCATGCATGTTCTATGCAATTCAAATCTGGTGAGTGCCGAGGTATTGGTAAATGTGGAATACCAAGCTCCTCGCGCGCATTCTCAACTATGGCTGCACGGTGCGGTCTAGCGTTATCGTCTAGAAATTGAAAAGTTTCACCAATAGCAGCGTGAAAATTTGGCACAACATTGTCGATGACATGCTCCCCATAGTGTGAGGCGGTCATATTCCCAGGACAAATGTGTAGATCTGTGCGCCCGTTGAAACATATCCCGGTCCATATACCATAACACTACCCCCTCGGAATGTATGGACTTCTTGGACATAGCGACGATTACGGGGTATGCGTGGGATTGTCCATATCCTTATTTTTCGAGAATCTGAAAATCGTCCATATCTGAATTCATCAGTGAAAAGGACACTACGCCATTGATCGTTCCAATTGATATGTTGCCTTGCCCATTCCTGTATTTGACGCTTATAGTCACGTGTTAATGGAACTGCTCCTAATGAACGTCTAGAACCTAGATTCATCTCTCTCAAACGTCGTCTGATAGTTTCTATGAAAACTTGGACCCCATCTGCAGTGATGAAACGATCCTGAGCAGGTGATGTTTATCGTCGCCCACCAAGCCTTGGTCTTTCCAACACGGAAACTGTCTCCCTGAACCTATTCCAAAGTCGAGATATCACACTTTGGCTGACTTGGATCCTTTCCGCTACAACAACCTGAGTTAGGCCAGCCTGTAGCATTCCGATAATTCTATTAGCCTGATCGTTTGTTAATTTACGTCTTTGCATTTTCAGAAAACTCGTTTCAAATCGAAGCCGTTAATAAACTGACTTCATTTGAAAATAAGAACATTCATGAAGCATATGCACAGGAATACGATATCCCTAACTCTTGTGGAGCAGTATATTTCCAATTAGCTTTTGAACCTTCAACTTCCGATCCAAAACTTCACCCCGCTATTTCCCGAATAGCACTTTTTCCGTCTCCGCTTTGAGACAGTAGTTTCAAATACTGGAGTACCCTAAAAACGACCCCGAGTCAACTGAGAACCTTCCTGTTCAAGGTTTCTCCAGCTACTACCACTTCTTCGTTTTCGATCGCAATTTTTGTTTATAGTTATTGCCATGCATTCGAATCGTGTTTTGATAAAATCTCCGTTGGTTTATGCAACAATACTTAACAATCGATGTTATATCGGTTGACAGGAAAGTGAATTTCCTCATGATGCCAATCTTTCGAATCTATTTATTTTAGAAAAGTATCAGTGAAAAATCAGTTTAATAGCAAATAGCTGATATCTGAAGGTCTGCAATTTCCCTGCACCAGCGACGAAGGACAAATGTAGAGTAACAGTAAAACGGCCCCCACAATTTCATAAGCCCCGAACGTCTTATCAGTTTATAAGTTCAACACATACCCGACCATCAACTCTACTTCAGTGTGGCCAACTTTAGAGTATAAACAAACAGTATGGCCGCTAGGAACTTCCAACATATACATATCTAAAGTAAACTATGGCCGAGGATAAACTAACATTAACCTTATTACCCGGGAACATAGAACATATTCTGTTATAACTCGATTTAAATGCAAATATCTTATATTAAGTTCGAGGCTCCGAATTTTCACTAAGACAACACACCTAAGACTTGGACGAATTCGGGTGGGACAGGGATGACCAAAATGTTGGAGTACTCGACTCCAGGTCTAGGGATCTGCTTCCTACATATTCGGCTGATGTTTGAGATCATTCGTCGCCAATTTAATGTACACCATTGGTAATAAATTCATTAATACCGGAAGTTCTTTTTTTACTTTATATATTTTAACTGTAGATTCTTGAGGCCAAAGAAAACCTTCTTTTCATTTTTTATTTTTCTCAATTCGGCTCTGTTGAAGATATATAGCCATTTGAAAAAAAAAAAATGGGCCAAATACGTGCCTGATACGATTTTCTGCAAACACCTCAATGTTCATATTTTTCGATTGAAATTGAGGTGATTATTAGGTGTTCTGTCGTGTTGAAGATCAACAATATGAAACAGTTCCTTCAAAAATAGTACAACCACCTTTATCTACTCCATTCCAGGAGGACCAGGAGACCACCTATATATTTTCATTGGCACATCCACAAATACGCTACTCATGGTAAAACTGGGATGTGCTGAACTTTAGCCCCCCTAGCAGCAATTAAATGAAATTCACAACTTTGAAATTCTGGCCATTATTCCAATCTAGTTATTACGGAACTAATTATCTCGGCCATATCTCTACTTCGCCAGCTAACTTCGGGTTTGTAACTATTCATGGAAAAGAATAGACACAGAAATGTAAAGGTCTTGTTGGGATATGGATTCAGAGGCGGTCTGAGCTATTTCCTTGGCTTCTAGTAGTTACATTGCATGGGAAGTACACGAAGATTGTACCAAAATACTCATAAGATCAATTAAATAGTTCACTGCATCACTTATGTACGTGTTCATTATTTTTAAGCTCACAAGTGGTATTCAAATTTATTCAAAGTTTATGCTCGTGATACAACCCAGGTGCCATCAAACTAGCAAGATAGAACTTCAAGGCAATCAAAAGCAACAGGAGTAAACTACTTGTTATGTATTTTATTTGAATTGTGATCTCATTGTATATATTTTGATGTATCTTGCGAGGTATCTTGCCGTTGAACAGAAATTAAAGAGATCATTGATAGTTCTGACAGAAAAAGGACTCTCAACTTGATTTTGATATTATTCGCATAATAGAAAGAAAAATAGAGAGAATCGATAACATTGGTCCTTCGAGTTTTCAACTTGAATCAGAGAAGAGAAAATGTACGCTTGAGGAAGTATTTCCAGAGTTCTCGGATCCGGGAATAAACTGACGGCAGATGTCAAGAAGACTGAAGAAAATCTCAAGTGAAGAGACAATGGGATTCAAGAAAGGAAACAGCAAAACATCTACAAAGAAGAACTCCATAAGAAAAATCAAAATACAAGCAGAAATCGAAGCACATGAACAACTGTGAAAGATAGAAGAAGAGAAAGAAAAAATAAAGAAACAGCGACTAGAAAGAAAGCAGCGAAAAATAATGTTGGAATTGGAGTTGCAAAATGCTATTGCATCAGGCGAATCTGAATCCAATAAAGAAATATCTAATATTAATTTCGATGAAGACAATTCAAACATTGTCAAGTACAAAAATGGATTGGTAATGTATCTTATGAAAATAAAAAAAAACACGAAAAAGGGGAAAAGTATGGACAAACAGCAACCGACTTCAAGGAGAAACCCAAAAAATGTGAAGAACGACAAATTACACATAAGCCCGAAGAAAAACAATTCTTGAAAAAAATCATAACCAAGCAGTCTCTCAACGAAAATCTCCCTTATGTCACCGAAAATCCCCTCAAACGGCAAAATTTGATCACACAGTTCCAAGAAACCACTGAATTTTGCCAGTTTCCAAATTATGTAGACTAAGTTAACACTTTTGGGGTGGAAAATTTGTTATATATTTTATTTGAATTGTAATCTTATATTTTGATGTATGATGCATGAAACAGAAATGAAAGCGATTATTGATAATTCTGACAGAAAAAGGACTTTCAACAAGAAGTTGATATTACACGCATAATAGAAAGAAATATAGATAGAATCGATAACATTGGTCCTTCGAGTTTTCAACTCGAATCAGAGAGAGGAAATGTCCTCTGAATGAAGTATTTCCGAAGTTCTCAGATCCGGGAAGAAACTGATGGCAGATGTCGAGAAGACTAAAGAAAATCTCAAGTCAAGAGACAACTTAGACCTGGGATCCAAGAAAGGAAAGAGCAAGAAATCTACAACAAAGAACTCTGTAAGAAAAATTAAAATACAAGCAGTAATCAAAGTACATGAAAAACTGTAAAAGATAGAAGAATAGAAAGAAAAATACAACGACTAAAAAGAATGCACCGAAAAATAAAAGATAGAAGAAGAGAAAGAAAAATACAACGACTAAAAAGAATGCACCGAAAAATAATGTAAGAATTGGAGTTGAAAAATGCTATGGCATCACACGAATTTGAATCCAATGAAGAAAAATCTAATATTTATTTCAAACATAGTCAAGTACAAAAATGGATTGATAATGTATCTCATAAAAATTTTTAAAAAACACGAAAAAGCGAAAAAGGATGAACAAACAGCAACTGACTTCAAGGAGAAACCCAACAGATGTGAAAAACGACAAATTACACATAAGCTCGAAGAAAAAAAAACCTCGGAAAAAATCATAACCAGGCAGTCTCTCAACAAAGATCTCCTTTATTTCAACGGATCAATGGCAAAATTTCATCACACAGTTCCAAGAAACCACTGATTTATGCCAGTTTTCAGATAGGGAAAACATGAGTAGGCTTCAAAAATGCCTGAAAAGCAAAGGAAATAGTGCATAGGTACCTTGAATGTTTCTAATAAACTGAAAGATTCCATGCAGTTGATGAGAGGAGGTTTAGAAGTAAAGAAGATATTATTGAAATATAACACAGGAAGATACAGAAGACCAGTTTACAAATTATGTTCACTAAGTTAACACTTTTTGGGCCAAGAATATGTCATATTTTGTATTTGCATTGTAATCTTACTGTATATATTCTGATGTATATTGCCATGAAACAGAAATGAAAGAGATTATTGATAGTTCTGACAGAAAAAGGACTTTCAACTATAATTTGATATAATTCGCATAATAGAAGGAAATAAGTATAGAGAGAATCGATAACATTGGTCCTTAAAAGTTTTCAACTTGAATCAGAGAAGAGAAAATGTCAAATGTCAAGAGACAACTTGGACATGACTTCCAAGAAGGAATACAGCAAGAAATCTACAACAAAGAACTCTGTAAGAAAAATGAAAATACAAAATCGAAGCATATGAAAAACTGTAAAAGATGAAAGAAGGGAAAGAAAAAATAAAGATACAATGGCTAAATACACTACTGTAGCGAAAAATAATGTTCATTTCCTTTGATTCCCGAGTGACCAAGAACCCAGACTGAAGAGCCCTTGTTATTTTAGCTCATTGCATTAAGTTTCCTTCTGCAGTCCCATATCAGCTTTGAGTAGATGACATAGAAGATCAGGGCTTGGATAGCAGCTTGGCTATTATAATGGATCTCTATGTCACACTCTTGATTTCTTTCCAGGTTTATGTCTACGCATCTTTCAATTGCAAGTATTTCTTTCTGGAAAACACTAGAGTGGGAGCTTAACCAAAGTGTACACTTGGTTCTTGCTCCGTATACTCCAGCGTCAGCCCTATCTTGGTCTCAGAACCATCTGTATACCATTTGAAGGTATTTGCTGATATTTTGGGTACTGTATTCCTTTGTCCATTCTTCCTCTCCACATAGCATCTTGATGAAGTTCTTTCAAATGCCTACTTTAGCAGTTTATCGTGGCTTCAATCACTTGGCTTTCGTACCAAAGATAATTTTTCATGATTAGTGGTGAATTTTTTAATTCTCTTCGCTGATTTGCTAACTAATGTTTGATTAGCCACCTTCCGAAGCTAAAGATCAAGTCTTATAGACTTGAATCTCCCAAAATTTTCATTACATGATGTTATATTCTTCATGAGATCTCTCTTCTTGCCCCCACGTTGAGCGCCAATATTAACAAAACCGATAAAAACCCAATAACGAAGCCATTCTCCACTGTTTCATCCCTCAAATCCTCCATATCACAGCCCTCTCCCCATCTTCTCGACATAATAATCCTTCGTCATAATCATTTTCCAATGGAAATCCTCCAGAGTGCCGGCATCTTACATATCGTGCCATATTATCGAGGAATGCGAAGAGGGTTCGCAACCGCTAAACTGAAATCGATGTTTAATTACTCGAAATTGTGGCAAATATGTTGAGGCATGATCTGGGAGCTTCTCTGATACATTGTTTGTTCGAAGAACTATTCGATGGCTGCCTGGATTCCCGATCATGTTTTGTGTGCTTACACGAATCTGATATTTCCTGGTTCAGAACCTGGTACCATCTACAAGACTCTCAGATTTGTACAACTATATGAGTGCCAGGGCATTGTGGTGTTGAAAAAAATGAAAATACCGATGAGCGTGCCAGAAGTGCATCAAGGTTAACACCTGCTGGACTTGAGCCTCTCTGTGGGCTTGAAAAAGACCAATTTGAGGCAGCGGTTCAACAATGGGAGTTGGATAACAGAATAACCCTATAGGACTTACTCAGTCTAAGAAATTCGTGATGATTTCACCGAACTGTACCAGTAAGTTCTTTAAACTGCTACGAGCTGAGCTTCGGGTGATGACTGATGGTAGGTCTACTAACGGGGCCCTGTAGGTACGAACATCATTTGTACCGTATGGAAAAGTATCCAGAGCTGGCTGGCCTATGAACCATTCATATGGGGAAGCCGGTCCTGTATACCCACGAGGCAACGGTCAAGGCTCCCCCAGGCAACATAAAGATATCCTAGAGACATCCCTGTGACTTCTTTTTAGGAAGTTGTGACGCCTTTTGTGACTTCTTTGGGAGGTCACAGGGAGCTCCATATCTCCCCCAAATGTCTGCCACAAAAGAGTTCCCAGAGAGCTCTTAGCGATATCCTACGTGGATATCTCAAGTCACACTGGGAGTTCGCATACACCTCCCGCGGCGAGGAAATTTCAGAACTTCTCATTAATCTCCTTTGGTGAGATCTATGCGATCTCACATTGCGAGATGTATAAGAAGTTCCTAGAACTGTCGCATTCCGAGATTTATAAGAAGTTCCTACACAGGCTGCTTTGCACAGTTATATACAGGTCGCATTGCGAAATGTATAAGGTATTTTTGTACACAAGGAGACCTATACGAGTTGAAATCAGAATATCCAAGGGGATGAATAGAACTTCAAAAACTAAGTCAGATTTGTCCAATTCCTATAGTGAGAATCTTCATATTAGTTATACAGGGTGGTCATTTGAAAACGAAACAGACGAGATTACAGACGAAATAAATTTTTTCGATAGAAATGCTCGGACAGGTCGATTTCTGTTTCAAGGGAGACAACTTAAGATGTAGGTTACGGACGCATAGCGCTTTAACCCTTGCTACTACAACCCTCACCCCCAATTTTTGAATAGGGAAGATAGGGTGAGTGATATCTCATTTGAAAGGTATTTTTATACTGATTTCAGCACAGTAATTGTTTTTTCATTTTATGCATTAGTTATCGAAATATTTTTAACTAAGTATTTGAAAATGAAGTGGTGTTTTCATGGCACTTGTAGTGTTTTTTTGTGAAAAATCGACATTTTGAGCTTCAAAACAACCATGACTGTGGCTTCCTTCCTCCAATCCACTGACATAGAAATCTTTAATCAAGATGTCGAACAAACAAAGCGTATTGCGAAGGAGCTCAATCTTGCTGAAACTCAATCTAAATTATCTTCGATATAATTTGCAGTATTTCCAATAACATGCGGTAACACTTGATCGATAGAAATCTCCAAAAAGTCCAAATACGTACATATCTCTAATCAGATTACCAGGTAAGAAAATCAAATCATTAATGATGCCACAGAAATATTCCAGTTGTTCGAGATGGTTTATTCAATTGCAGGGCGGGTGGAAATAATGTCACTTTTTTTTGCAAACAATCAATTATCTGTACAATGTTTGTTTCTCCGATGAGTGTTCGTTCTTTCTAAACGGCACAGTAAATCGACACAATTGTCGTTATTGGGCCGATGCTAATCCGAGATTGTTCCACGAAGTTTATACTCAACAACCACAAAAACTCAATGTTTGGGCTGGAATATTTGGTGACAACATTGTCGGCCCGTTCTTTTTACCTGGTAATCTTACTGGAGATATGTATTTGGACTTATTGGAAAATCACATTGATCCAATTTTGACGGAAATTATTGAAAACAATGCTGGAAATTATGTGGAAGATCAGATTGTGTTTCAGCAGGATGGAGCTCCTCCACACTACGCCTTACCAGTTCGAGAATATCTGGATCAAAGATTTCCAAATCGGTGGATTGGAAGAAGGGGTCCCACTGAATGGCCAGCCAGATCGCCAGATCTGTCACCACTAGATTTCTTTCTTTGGGGCCACTTGAAGAGTAAAATTTAATCTACACAGCCCGATTCCATAGAAGATTTAAGAAGACGTAATGTCGTCAAATCACTCCAGAAATGCTGCAAAATGTGCGCCATCGTTTCGAACAAAACTTATTTCATTGTATGGAAGTTAATGGTGAACAATTTGAATATTTAATTAATTGATGTGAGTTTTTGATAAATTATTTACTTTACTTTGAAAAGTCTTATTTCTTAGATCAATACTTCAAATCGTTCTGATACCGTACAGTTGGAGAATGATTTCAGTGAATAAAACAGCTAGTCGAACATCTGACCCTAGTAGCATTAACACGTACGGTATGACTTCATTTGCCCAGTGGTAGATGTTTTGCAATTTCAAATACGAGTACGGAAATTTTGGTGTTTCGGAAGCACGAAATGTCAATTATTCGCAAAAAATTAATTTAAGTGATAAAATTAACTAACGCACGAATATTTCGAGAACTAATGCATAAAATGAAAAAAAATTACTGTGCTGAAATCAATATAAAAATACCTTTCAAATGAGGTATCACTCACCCAATCTTCCCTATTCAAAAATTGGGGGTGAGGGATGTAGTAGCAAGGGTTGAAGCGCTATGCGGCCGCAACCTACATCTTAAGTTGACCCCCTCGACACAGAAATCGACCTGTCCGAGCATTTCTATCGAAAAAATTTATTTCGTCTGTAATCTCGTCTGTTTCGTTTTCAAATGGCCACCCTGTATTATTGAATTGAACTAAACAACAAACTGCTAACAAAAGTAATTTATTATTATCGGCTACAACAGAAGGTATACTAAAACAAGCGAATAATTACTTCAATCTTTATTCTAAAAAAAATTGCAACAAAAAAATATATAAAAAATTATTCAGAACATTCTATTTCTTTCTTCCTCTGGGTACAATGTCTCAGCCAATCCTGAGAAAAGATTCCTCACGTATACGTATGCTTCTTTACATCTGGAAGAATGAAAATGACATGTACATTCATCAAAACGTGAATAAACATTGTGTCAAGTTCTTCTGGAGCACAAATTGAACAAAGAGGATTTCAACAACGAAAATTCAATGAGATATAATTCCAAACAGTTCCTGTGAAAGTGTCGAATCATCACAATTCTCATGAAAGTTTTGTTTTATTACTATTGGAGTTGCAACAGTGGTTCCCACAGAAACTTGTAAACCTGCTCATTAAGAATTACCTATAATTTATTAGCTTGCATATTGGAATATTCGACTCTACCAACCATTCTTGTAAAATCTGTTGTAGAGTTATTACACTCATCCATATTCTTGAAAGAAATAAATATTCTGATCACCAATATACCAGGTAGAAAGTAGTTGAATGTAAATTAATTAATTCCGTTATTGGTGGTTGCATTACTCGGTTAACATGAATGGCGGTAAAAAAGGTTGCGGTATATGTCCTTATAGGAGAGAAAACTCCAGAATTTAATGGAAATCGAAATTTCACACGATAACGAACCTCGCACAGCACAGTAACACCTAAAAACACAACTAACTAATCTATCCACAAAACCCCTCTTGATGTCTTGGTAAACTCGCTGTTGATACAAGTTTGATTTGATAGCCAAATTGCGCCTGCGTGAACAGATTGACCTTGTCAATCACATGGTGACTTCTCCAAGTTATCGCATGGAGAGGTTCCAAGGATATCGCATGGTAAGGTCTCCAAGATATCACATGGAGAGGTTTCAAAGATATCGCATGGCGAGGTCTACAAGATATCGAATGGGCACATCAGTGGGAACTTCGCTTGGTAAAATCACATCACTCTCTGGGACCTCGAGGAAGGAGCTCCCATAAAAGTCGCATTGTAACCACTCAGAGATATCACGGAGAAGTCTGTGTTGCCTGGGCCCAAAGGTGTTATCGGTTTTATCCATATCATTGACGACCTCCTTGGGTTTCAATGAATGAGTAGGGTAGAGAACAAATGATCCACATGGTCGCAGTTTGCGGCAGGCTAACGGAGCCATAACGACTCCGGTTCAAATAATAAAGTTGAACAAATCCTCAGACAATCGTTCGCAGTTTGTTATTCCTCTTGAATAATGTTTGGAACTCTGTACTCCCCTGTAGCAATACGAATACAATCAATTGATCTGATCAGTGAATTCAGTATTTTGCAATATGCAGATTATGTTTCAGCCAAAAATTTCCCATACACATATTTATTTCGGATGAAATTGTTCATTCCAGTTGTTCAGAATTCATAATTTTATTTTTATTCATCACAACTATCACAAGCTTCGCCCGGGTAGAAATTTGTTTCACGCGGCGGTTTTATCTTCCACCTGCCATATTTGATGTACTCGCAGGGCCGATCCTAGCAGGTGTGCAGCGCGTGCCCCGCACGCGGGCGGCCAAACACAAAGGGCGGCCGCAGGCCGCATTCTTTACATGTCACGATGTGAACCTTTACATGTCACTATGTGAAAAATATGATTTTCAAAAAATCTTGAAAGATGATGGTTTTTAATTATTGATTATTACTTTCTTACTGTAAAGATCCAAATTTTGAATGAGACGACAAAAAAATTAATAAATCTGGATTTTTCAATCTTGTCAAATCCAATATTTCTTGTTCCCCTTCACGGAGAAAAAAAGAGGAATGTTTCCTTCAGAAGAACGTGATGCAAAGATCGAACAAACTACCATCTTAGAGAAGTTATCATTATTAGGTGGTAAACTTATCAAATAGAAGTAGATATTTAAGAGTACTTTATCTACTCCCATATAATAATATATCCATTATTCAACTTATTTTGAGCTGTAATCCAGTAATAGTATCTATAAAACAACAGAGTGAGTTATAATAATTCTCCCCTATAACTCACTCCAATAGAAATAGGAAAAATTAAATTGCATACGAAATTAATAAAAAAGGCGGATCGATCAGGAACTCTATTTCAGACATTAGAGTAACGTTCTCGCCATTCATTTCTACATTTGGAAAACTTGAATTTCTGACGTTTTCTACGCGATTTGATTCTCGACCACATAGATCGCTTTTGACAATTGTTCTCGATTTTGAAACTGCATATTAATTAAATTTTTTCTGAAGCAGTCGTAGATTAAGAATAGTATTCAACTCGCGGTAATGGTCATGACACGCGCGTGTTATGACTTACACTACCGCTCGTTGAATAATAATTTATATGCTTTTTCCAGTAATAACTACCACTGGACAAGGTTTAGGTACTTTTTCGTTCGAACAGCTACTGCCTAGCCTCCAGGTTGAAGTTCATGATATTCGGGGTCAAAGATAAGATTAGGGAGCAAATATGAAAGGGAAAAATGTAGGCCTCCAAAAACGGTTACTTAACATCAATCCAAGAGCATTTATGTTCCATGTGTGGATCATACCTTAAATCTTTCTTTTCTGTGTCTCCATATCGATTAGATATATTTAAAAAATATGTCAAAGGTTACAATTTGAAGCCCTTTAGCGAAACACGGTGGGAGAGTCGCATGAATGCTGCAAGTCCTTCAAAGTTAGACTTTGAAAAAATCGTAGAAGCTTTAAATGCTTTAATTGAAAATCCCACGAGGGATAATAAGACAAAATTGCAGCTAGCACTATAGTGAAAAACATGAAAACATTTAAGTTCCTATGCTCAATGTTCATTTGGCATGACTTATTTACAAGAAAAGACGTTTTAAGTAGAATGCTACAAAACCCTAAGTATTGCAAAGAATATAAAAGGTTCAAAAAATTCAAAAAATATTTAATATTACCAAGATCTGATGAAAATTTCAAAACATTTGTTGATATAGCAACATGCTCAGCCTGTGACTCAGAAATTGATCCAAGCTTTCCCATCCCAAAACCCTAAAAGAAAATTCGCTTATTTGATTATGAGGGTAGCGATTAATCAATTTATAATTCCTACAGAAATTTAAGGCTGAGTTTTACTATACAATTCTGGATCACGCTACATCCTCAGTACAGGATAGATTTACTTCACCTACTGTCTGAATGTTATAAATTATCTTACCTCCTCTATGAGTTCGAAACTATTCCTATTATTTTCTTAAAATATATGTAGACTAGATAAAAGACTTTTAGTTCCTGTTTGTATTTATAGTTTTTTGTTACATATAAGATTGTTTTTTATTAGTTCTCAGTTTGCGTTTCCCTTATTACGTATTTTTTATTGAATATTTTGTTGAAATGGATGTATGTATCTATTACATGATACATCATCTAGTTTATGAATACAGTAGTATATGAAAATATATATGGATATACTTCAAATGTAAATTGCATAAAAAAAATATTTTTTTGTCTTTGGGGCGGCACATAAGGATTCTGCACGCGGGCGGCCAACACTCTAGGATCGGCCCTGTGTACTCGTTGTAATTGTATGATATGAAGGGCAATTTCGTTCTAAATTAAATACTGGGCATAAATAACGTATAAAGTTGGATGAGGATCAATACCCTATTCACAAAAATACACTAATAAGCAAGTCAATCTTGAGAGATAGATATATGCTATCGCGGACTTTTTGTAGAACTATGTAAGAGGTACATTTCCGTCATACAATGTATCCACGTAAGTCTTACGGTTTTTGCTGAGCACGTGAAAATAGCTGATTATGGCTGATTTTTTTGTAATTATTGAAGTTATAGTAGGTATCCTTATTTTTTTCGGATGAAAGGTATAGCCTATGTCACTCAGGGATAATTTAGATTTCTAAGGGTGAAAGAATTTCTGAAATCGGTGCAGTAGTTTTTGAGCCTATGCGTATCAAACACACAAAAATACAAATCTTTCCTCTTTATAATATTACTATAGATTGATACCACAAAGTTGATACTGAGAATGGACTTCGTGAGTGATGAAATTGATCCGCACATCAGTAGTTTACCCACTCTCTTCGACTCTGTGGTCCATAGTTCAAGAATAGAGGTAACAGTCGACTGGACTCTCCCCCCTCTCTCTTCTTTCTGCCAAGGTCGTTGCCATTCAGTTCGCACTCTTTTTCAGTTCGCTATCTACTTCAGTTCGCTTGCCTGATCCAGTTAGCCGCACGTAGGCGCAAGTTAGTGTCGTATCGATAAAGTGAGTTCGTTCCGTGAGAAAAAGGACTCTGATTCGTACAACACACATACATTGGTGTTATGAAATTGTGAATTATGAAAGCTCAAAGATAATTCATGACGGTATCTACTCTTCCTTCCAAAAAACCCTGTATACAACGATTATAAATCATCCCAAAATGCGATGAGATATTTGAGAACACCCTCTACATACTCCGGAGTATTGATCATCCCAAACTCGCTAATTCATCTCTCTAATGGCAGTTGCCAACCCGCAACCCCTCCGCACCCCCAAAAACACCCCTCAGAAGGTACAAAGTAAGACGGCGTCTCGTTTGAGAAACGAAAATTGAATATCTTGCGAAAACGGAAGCGGAAACAATGCTCCCATTGTAAATAGAGGAGCCGTTTCCTCATTGGCTGACGTTAATAACTCTAAGACTTTGGAAAGGGGGTGAATTAATGAACACCCCCCTTCGTTCGGATTCTCTCCGCTCCAAGTTGCCGTTCTCCATGTTCGGGAGCTGTCATAGTCACGGCCTGCTTTTGCTTTTCGCTGTTGTTATTTCTGGAGTCTTGTCTTATGTCAGGGGAGCGAGGGTTTTGTTGATACTTAATTGAATTGTTTTAATTGTTTGAGTTCTCATGAATCTCTTGGTGTTATCTTCCTGGTGGTACAATAGAGGGTTACTGATTAATTTCAGGAACTTAATTTGGTTTCTTTCATCATTCTGACAGTTGAATGAGTACCCGAATTATACAGGGTCTTTCACGAGGAACCTCATCCATATTTATACGGGAAACTACTGAACGTATTTTCATGAAATTCAGCACTTATATGTATTTCACGATGCTGATGAAATCTAAAATATTTTCAAGGCATGAGCACCTCCGGTTTTTCCGGAAATGACGTCAACTTCCGTTTTTCAAATTAGAACACCATTTTTTTATTGCAGAAATAGATTCCTTAGAAAATTTCAAGTTATTTTGACGTAACATTTTTCAGTTTTGGTTGTAAAATTCTCTCTGAGCGGGAAAATTCGAAAAAAAAATCGAAAATAGAGCTCCGCTGAAACAAGAATAACTTCGAGGTTTTTGGATGGAAAATTTTCATTTTTGGGATTTTTCAAGATGTAAGATTGATGTATGCACTTTAGAAATCGAAATCGCGATTCATGATACAGGGGGTGAAAAAATCGCTTTCAAAGTTAGGGATGACAAAATCGTGAAAAATCAATTTTTTCAAATTAGAACCCCATTTTTTTATGGCAGATATTGAATCTACGTTAAAAAATAATGTGAGTGTATGCATCACACCCTTGCCCTAAAGTGGATATTTTCTGAGTTTTTCACAAAAAACTGTTTTTCGTCTTGAATTTTCAGCTATTTCTTTTCCCTTCACGCCAAAAAGATGAAATTTTCAGGAACTGTTACTTAAACCATGTTTTAGATTTTACTACCCTAATAATGCAACAGAAAAAAGTTACAGGTTGTTCCTAAATAGATGGCGAATTTGGATTCGAATTTGTATCGGAAACCTCTTTATTTCAACTAATCGGCCATCGGCTTTCTCTCCAGTGATAAATAAATGATTCCCTATGAACCATTTGCAAAAACTTACCATGTTTTACATTCTTTTTTTTAATGATAGATATCATTAATTACATGCTACTGAATAAAGGGGAATTTGGCAGATGTAATTAATGATATCTATCATTAAAAAAAAGAATGTAAAACATGGTAAGTTTTTGCATATGGTTCATAAGGAATTATTTATTTATCACTGGAGAGAAAACCGATGGCCGATTAGTTGAAATAAAGAGGTTTCCGATACAAATTCGAATCCAAATTCGCCATCTATTTAGGAACAACCTGTAACTTTTTTCTCTTGCATATTAGGGTAGTAAAATCTAAAACATGGTTTAAGTAACAGTTCCTGAAAATTTCATCTTTTTGGCGTGAAGGGAAAAGAAATAGCTGAAAATTCAAGACGAAAAACAGTTTTTTGTGAATAACTAAGAAAATATCCACTTTAGGGCAAGGGTGTGATGCATACACTCACATTATTTTTTAACGTAGATTCAATATCTGCCATAAAAAAATGGGGTTCTAATTTGAAAAAATTGATTTTTCACGATTTTGTCATCCCTAACTTTGAAAGCGATTTTTTCACCCCCTGTATCATGAATCGCGATTTCGATTTTAAAGTGGATATATCAATCTTACATCTTGAAAAATCCCAAAAATGAAAATTTTCCATCCAAAAACCTCGAAGTTATTCTTGTTTCAGCGGAGCTCTATTTTCGATTTTTTTTTCGAATTTTCCCGCTCAGAGAGAATTTTCCAACCAAAACTGAAAAATGTTACATCAAAATAACTTGAAATTTTCTAAGGAATCTATTTCTGCAATAAAAAAATGGTGTTCTGATTTGAAAAACGGAAGTTGACGTCATTTCCGGAAAAACCGGAGGTGCTCATGGCTTGAAAATATTTTGGATTTCATCAACATCGTGAAATACTTATAAGTGCTGAATTTCATGAAAATACGTTCAGTAGTTTCCCGTATAAATATGGGTGAGGTTCCTCGTGAAAGACCCTGTATGAAAAGTTCCTCGCCAAGATGCAAATTGGTGCATGCGCCAGGTCCAATTTTTCGATTTTTCGACATTCCTGCTACACTGAATGCAGGAATGATTTTCAATCCTCATATTTAGTTCGTCTTTTGTCCGTCGATTCCATATTCTGAGCTTCCATCATGTCTGCTGAGCTGATTGAATATTAATGAATTCAAAGTTGGGGCATGCATTAGGGTCTATTTCCACCACATGTCATGTTTGATGTGGATTGATGTGTGAGGGGTGGGGTTTAAGATGCTGGGTTTGAGCGTGTTCCAAGATTCGTAACTCCAAGTTTTGATATATGCAATAATTAAATCAGTTCAACGAGTTAGCTGTATGTTCCAAGATAACAGAGTCTCAGGATGTGGGGATATATTGAAAATAGTTCAGCCATTTCAAACTGAAAGAATCTGGTGTCTTATTAAGAAAAATGATTGATCTCAACAACATGAACCCATGCACAGCCGAGAATATTGCTGCTGTAGCCGAAAGTGTTGAAGAAAACACAGGTTTCTTCATTCCTCGTCTATCTTTGGAATTATAGGCATTCAACAATCGTCATTACACCGTATTTTGCATAAAAATTTGGGACTTAAGGCTTATAAAGTTCAGTTAACACAAGAACTCAAGCCTGCCGATCATCAACAACTGATTGGGTCCTTGACTTGCATGAAAATGATCCGTAATTCCATCGAAAAATCATCTTGAGTGATAAAGCCCATTTTCCTCTCGATGGCTTCGTCAACAAGCAAAACTGTCGCATCTGGGGCTCGGAAAACTCAAGAGTTATTGTTGAAAAGCCTCTCTATCCTCAACGTGTTACTGTTTGGTGCGGTTTATGGTACGGCGGTGTCATTGGACCTTAATTTTTCGAGAATGAGGCTGAAGCACAGTTACGGTGTACGGATTGCCTTATTGAGAGATGTTTAATGATTTTTTATGGTCGGAATTGGATGACATTTCATCTGGATAACGTATGCTTTCAACATGACGGCGCTACGTGCCACACAAGCAGCGAAACCATTGATCTTTCACAGGAAACGTTTCCAGACCGTGTTTTCACTCGAAGAGGTGATCACAATTGGCCACCGAGATCTTGTGATTCAACACCTTGCGACTTCTTTCTTTGGGGCCATGTGAAAGAGAAGGTCTATGTCAAGAGCCCAGCATCGATTCAAGACCCCAAAGATGGAATTCATGTGGCTATAATGTGGCAGCCACTTTGCGATTTGGTTATGGAAAATTTCATGAAAATGATATGGTCCTGTAGTCGTGGGCGTGGTGGTCATTTGTTATTTTCCATTATAAACATCGGATCATTTATCTGAAGAATTGGAGATGAAGAATTAGAGACGATGCTCGATGAAAATCCATTATAATGGCAAGAGGAACTCAATAAAACACTTGGAGTCACTCAACCAGCCATTTGACATCTTCAAAAGCAACGGGAATAATGACACTTATTTCGTATAATTATTTCTTTGATTTACTAATTCCCAGTAAATATATATATATTCTTTTGAAAGAGAGAATTACATACTGTTTTGTAATATCAAACAATATATGGCACGTGTGAAGAAATGGCGACAAGGAACATATTGTATAAAAGAATAAAATCTGTTTACCGCTCCAAATCTGAGTGTTAACAGAGGGAATGTAAACGGGGTATCAAACAATTCTGCGTATGATACACGAGAACAGATAAAAACGTCTGAAAAAACTCTGTCTCCCCGTGTATGTGTGGTGATACTGAATTTGTTAAAAAAATATTCTGCTATCCATGTTACAGAGCTCCGTGTGCTTGAAAACATGCCTTTTCATCGAACTGGAGGCAAATATCTTGAAATTATATCTGTAACAAGAAAAAAAAAAGAAGAAAAACGACAAAGAAGCAGTAGAAAAAAATACTTCACCTGCTAAAAAAAACCTTTTCACAAAGCCCTAACTCTCTCATGGATCGGGAGGATCTTTCGATCAGGTCCGATCTTCCAAGTGATGATTCTTCTGTTCTTCCATGTGTTAGAGGAACGCTACAAGCCCCTTATGTTGGGGGATCATCTCCTATAGATTAGAGTGGTTGTTTTTAGCGAAAAATCAGCAAAAATGCAAGAGCAAATTCGAAAAACGTCTGACACTTCATGGTCATTTCTGACAATACTCAACAGTAATACTTGTGTTTCGAAGAATGGATATTCAATACCCTTTCAATTGAAGCTGAATTTTGGAGAATGGTATACAAAAAATTAATAACATGTAGTAAAAATAATTAACAGTTAAAAGATGTACAAATCAAAGACTCACCCTGTATACGAAAAATTCATAAAGTGCTGTATTTCACTAGTTGTTTCAGCTTTCTTAGAGAAAAAATAAGTGGATATTTCCCAGGACTGAGCTGAAGGAATGAATATTCCAAAAAAAAAAGATTTTCTACAAACAAGGATATACTGTTACAGTACTGTTTTAACGTAGAGATGATTTTAAACTAAGACCATAGAAAGAGGAGACACAGCATCTCATTAAGGGGCAGTATCACCTTTTGAATCGGGGTATATCTCCATTCAAAAGTGGTCTCTTTATTTCAAGAGTAAGTACCCTAATTTACGACGTAGAGACTTGATTTTTTTTAATTGAAGTTGAAGAACGTCCCGACGGCAAATAGTTTTCTTTTTTCGATTTAATTAGTTTTTTAATTAGGGTAATCGTTTGATCTGGGGTTATTGAATATGTTTTTCGTTTTTCATGGGTATAAGCTATATTTTTGAAATCATGAAAATTTTTGTAGTTTATAGAAGATTAAATTGCCGAGGGCAAATAGTTGCGATTTTTTCTATTTAATTAGTTTTTCAATTAAAAAAACAGGTTAAACTTCAGCGTTTTGGAAACTACACTTAATGATTTTTTTCCGACGGTTATTCATCATTTTTTGGAAAAAAATCGCAACTATTTGCCCTCGGCAATTTAATCTTCTATAAACCACAAAAATTTTCATGATTATTAATTCAAAAATATAGCTTGTAGTCATAAAAAACGAAAAACATATTCAATAACCCCAGATCTAACGATTATCCTGGTTTTTTTAATTGAAAAACTAATTAAATCGAAAAAAACAAAACGATTTGCCCTCGAGACGTCCTTCAACTTCAATTAAAAAAAAACAAGTCGTCTCTACGTCATAAATTAGAGTACTTACTCGTGAAATAAAGAGACCACTTTTGAATGGAGATTTAACACGATACAAAAGGTGATACTGCCCCTTAAGTTCGTGAATTGATTAAGCCAAAATTGGGTCAATTTTCAATGAGTGGAAGGAAGATAGAATAAAAGATAGCAATATCATTAGATCTGGCCTTGCAACATTGCGGAATCTAACTTTGAAAGGACCAGTGGCGTGGTGTTAACGGTATTAAGAAAAGAATTACAAGTGAATTAACGCTTTTTGACGAATTCATACAAAGTTCCGTACATTGAAACAGATTCTGAGTTCGGTGGACAGAGTCAGCTAAATTCAGAATTTATTTTCCTCCTCTGAATACCAGAAGGCAATCTGAAAAGTGAAATTCTAAAAATCGAACAGTCTACGCCATTCTTACTTAGAAATGATAAGAGTAGAACATACCTTTGTACATTCAAATCAGTATTCACATAGTCCAATTTGCCACAAACAAGACAAATACGAACCATTTTTCAACGTACTTTGCTAATAATATTCAGAAATGAATCAAAATTTTACTCTTCCTTCGCGATATTCTGATGAGAACACTTTTCAAAAGTCATTAAATACACAAAGTTAAAATAGCGGAACGAAGTTAATGAATGATTCAGGAAACGACGAACAATCCATATTTGAGTATATGTAATGTGAGGAATTCACAATATTTGAAGAAACAAATATTCATTACTGACATTCACACACAATTGAGTAAATGAATTTCAATCTGAAGTTCTTTTCATTTTCATTGAGAGATTATTTATTAGAAAATTCAACGATCGTCCCAATTTCTACTACATTTTGATTACGTAGTAAGTAGTACAGTTACCCAGTTTAGTTCTGATGATTTTGAAAATTGGCAACACTATTTATTATTTAAAGGTGCGTCTTCTCTTCTTATAGTCTACGATTTAAATTATACATGCACTAAAAAGGCATGTCACTCAAAGAGACCTGAACTTTTTGAAAGACTACACGAATGTTCATAATATTCTATTTCGAAGTGTTAGACCATTAGAACTCAACACTATTAAAATTGAGAGTAATGACCAAGAGCCATTCCATTTCCTCCAACTAATCTGCTCAATAATGACCAGAAAATTGTTTTCACGGATTATACTTCAGATTGACTTTTACTTCACCGAATCGAAAATTGACCAGCTGGTATTCATTTTCCTTGTCCTTATCCATGGCTAATTTGATTTGATTGGGCGGGTGTCTGGGTAGAATCACGTGCTTTAGGTAGGAGAATTGGTAATCCGTGAATGCCAATTCTACCATCAGTCATAAACCAATTCTACTCGCAGTGCCATCCATCAATTCTCCTCTGGTCAATCTGCTGGTTGCGTCAGTAAAGTGAGTCCTGATGACTTGTTTTCACAATTATTTATAATTCGAATAAGTGTTTGGTGAATTGGATTATGGATTATTTAGTGAATTCATTCAACCATCTCAGTACTTGATTAATCTGTCTTTTTTGGGATATAACTACCATTCATTAAATGAAGATTATATGGTACTTCATCATTAGTGTTTACCGGGCTGATGAAATCCAATATACAGTGTGGAAAAGCCAAATGGAATGAATTCATTGTCTCGGTTACTGTAGATATTCATGGAAAATACCAAAACACGTCAAATTTTAATTTTGAATTGTCATTCTTCTACGTAAAAATTTTAACCTTACCTTCAAGCCCCTTCGGAATTTTTCGAGTAGGAAGTATTTGTGATAAATCGTTTGAAAGTTCGCCTTGTTCTCTTTTCAGAAAAAATGTTGTAATTTTTATTTTCATCACAAAAATCAAAATAGAAGAAATTAAAATCATGTAGTTACAGTAATTCATTATAGTATGCCCTCGAATATTCATAAATCTTATAACAATAATACAAAACTTATTTACCTGCAAGATGTGATAAAAATGAATAAAAGAATTCATGTCATTACAAGATGTGATGAAAATGAATAAAAAAAAATCATGTCATTGTGTTTTTCAGATGGTACCATGAAAATTAATATTCGCACAGAAAAAGTTGTTTTAATAATAATTACTTCTCTTGTACAAATGATTTAATTATGGAATCGTTTCAAAACTTTCGAGTGGATTCAATTCATTGTGGCGACCTTAGACTATAGAGAGAAAAGAGGCACCTAATAAATACTGAAGCCAATTTCAAAAATCTTCAGAACTTAACTGGGTAACTGTACTACTACGGAATCGAAGTGGAGTAGAAATTTTTGCAACGTTGTCACGTTTGTTGAATTTTCTAAGGAATAAACTCTTAATCAAAAAGAAAAATACTTTAGATTGAAATTCATTTACTCAATCGTGCGTGAATGTCAGAAACGAGTATTTGTTACTTCAAATATTGTGAATTCCTCACATCACATCTACTAAAGTACGAGAATGTTCTCGAAACGGCTCGGCTGTTTTTGCCTCAGATAATGAAAGGACACATTATGGCAGCACACCCTTTTCTGAATCTGTGGCCAGTTCTTTCATTTATTTCGTTCCGCTATTTTAATTTTGTGTTAATAATGACGTTTTGAACGGTGTTGTCATCAGGATATCGCGTAGGAGAAGTTAAAATTGGATTTATTTCTGAATATTATTAGCAAAATACGTTGAAAAATGACTCGTATGTGTCTTGTATGTGGTAAATTGGACTATTTGAATCCTGATATGAGTTTACACAGGTATGTTCTAGTCTTATCATTTCTAAGTAACAATGGCGTAGATTCTTGGATTTTTTGAATTTCACTTTTCAGATTCTCTTCCGATGTTGAGAGGATGAAACTCAATTCTAAATTTAGCTGACTCTATTCACCTAACTCAGAATCTGTTTCAATGTTCAGAACATTGTATGAATTCGTTTAAAAGAGTTAATTCACTTGTAATTTTATTTACATTGCTCAGTACCTATAACACTACGCCACTGGACCTTTCAAAGTTAGATTGCGCAATGTTGTTTTGGCCGGATCTAATGATATTGCTATCCTTTGTGCTATCTTCGTTAAACTCATTGAATACTGACTAAATTTTGGCTTTACCAATTCTCGAATTTATGAATGAGATGCCGTGTCACTTCTTTTATGGTCTAAGGTGGCGACAATTCATTATTGAGTCGAAAGATTTCAATTTTTTTTGAGATAGGGCTTCGATATCAAAAAATTTCGAAAACTAGTAAGACCAACGAAACAAAAATTATATGGATCAAGGAACATCTGAAACCCGAAAATCTCAAATTTAAATATCGTAACTTATACCGAGTGTTCAAAAAGCATGTGCCATTTTTAAGATTGAGAAAAATTTATACCATTGTATGGAATTTGGCGGGGATCAATTTTAGCATTTGTAAGATTGAATATTCCTCGCGTCAATTAATAAATTGGGTGATTTAATATTTTCAAAGTCGATTATTTCCTAAACGAATAATCAGATCTTGAAAAGATGTGAAAAATTCTTTGTAGCTCAATTGTTCAAAATTTAAAGGATATCTGGAATGTTTTTTGATATTTTTCAATGAAGAATGAGTTAATGAATCAATCAGACTCAAAAACCGCCATCTAGGAATATAATTTTTCGAAATAAAATCGATGAAAGTTGAAGAAATGAAAAAATTTCACAGTTCCAAAAATTTTTGTAGCTCAATTGTTCAAAATTTAAAGGATATCTGGAATGTTTTTTGATATTTTGCAATGAAGAATGAGTTAATGAATCAATCAGACTAAAGAACTGCCATCTAGGATTATAATTTTTCGAAATATTATTGATGAAAGTTGAAGAAATAAAAAAAATTCATAGTTCAAAAATTCTTTGTAGCTCAATTGTTCAAAATTTAAAGGATATCTGGAATGTTTCTTGATATTTTCCAATGAAGAATGAGTTAATGAATCAATCAGACTCAAAAACCGCCATCTAGGGATATAATTTTTCGAAATAATATCGATGAAAGTTGAAGAAATGAAAAAATTTCACAGTTCAAAAATTCTTTGTAGCTCAATTGTTCAAAATTTAAAGGATATCTGGAATGTTTTTTGATATTTTGCAATGAAGAATGAGTTAATGAATCAATCAGACTAAAGAACTGCCATCTAGGATTATAATTTTTCGAAATATTATCGATGAAAGTTGAAGAAATGAAAAAATTTCACAGTTCAAAAATTCTTTGTAGCTCAATTGTTCAAAATTTAAAGGATATCTGGAATGTTTTTTGATATTTTTCAATGAAGAAAGAGTTAATGAATGAATAAGACTTAAATACCGCCATCTGAGGATACAATTTTTCGAAATAATATCGATGAAAGTTGAAGAAATAAATTTCACAGTTCCAAAAATTTTTTGTAGCTCAATTGTTCAAAATTTAAAGGATATCTGGAATGTTTTTCGATATTTTGCAATGAAGAATGAGTTAATGAATCAATCAGACTAAAGAACTGCCATCTAGGATTAAAATTTTTCGAAATATTATTGATGAAAGTTGAAGAAATAAAAAAATTCATAGTTCAAAAATTCTTTGTAGCTCAATTGTTCAAAATTTAAAGGATATCTGGAATGTTTTTTGATATTTTTCAATGAAGAATGAGTTAATGAATCAATCAGACTCAAAAACCGCCATCTAGGGATATAATTTTTCGAAATAATATCGATGAAAGTTGAAGAAATGAAAAAATTTCACAGTTCAAAAATTCTTTGTAGCTCAATTGTTCAAAATTTAAAGGATATCTGGAATGTCTTTTGATATTTTGCAATGAAGAATGAGTTATTGAATCAATCAGACTAAAGAACTGCCATCTAGGATTATAATTTTTCGAAATATTATCGATGAAAGTTGAAGAAATGAAAAAATTTCACAGTTCAAAAATTTTTGTAGCTCAATTGTTCAAAATTTAAAGGATATCTGGAATTTTTTTTGATATTTTTGAATGAAGAAAGAATTGATGAATGAATAAGACTTAGATACAGCCATCTAAGGATACAATTTTTCGAAATAATATCGATGAAAGTTGAAGAAATAAATTTCACAGTTCAAAAATTCTTTGTAGCTGAATTGTTCAAAATTTAAAGGATATATGGAATGTTATTTGATATTTTTCAATGAAGAATGAGTTAATGAATCAATCAGACTAAGAATTCGCCATCTAGGAATATCATTTTTCGAAATATTATCGATGAAAGTTGAAGAAATGAAAAAATTTCACAGTTCAAAAAATCTCTGTAGCTCGATTGTTCGAAATTTAAAGGATATCTGGAATGTTTTGTGATATTTTGCAATGAAGAATGAGTTAATGAATCAATCAGACTAAAGAACTGCCATCTAGGATTATAATTTTTCGAAATATTATCGATGAAAGTTGAAGAAATGAAAAAATTTCACAGTTGTCATATTCAGAAGGAAAAGAAATTTCGCACCATCCAACTTCCTCATTCAAATTTAAGGGGTTGGGATTGCCGCACAAAGGGATGAGATAATTTATTGATTGTTTTTTTTATGTCCACTTCAAGAACAAAATGGGCATGTCTTAATTTTCCAAAATCTTGATTTTCCTGCTAGAAAAGACTGTTTCCCCCTGCTGAATTGGTGAATCTCTATATACTCCTTCACTTTTATAATGTATCCCAGTTGTCCATGATTCAGGTTTATCAAGTTTTTTACTTAAAACTGACGCAGGTTGGTACTCGTGAAATGTCGAATAGGTTATTCTCAGAGACGTTGCAAATGCTAATTTCTATTTATTCTTTTTTAACTTTGTAACTGGAGTTAGGTCTTTTAAGGTTTAACTGTGACACAGGTTTCGTAGTACTACTACACTTTTATATTGTATATTGCAAGTTGCGAAAAAAGGTATTTGAATGTCTTCTGTAAACTTATTTCATGAGAATTTTGAAAAGTGGGAAATTCCACTGTTCGTTTATAAGTTTTTCTGTCGGATTATTCGAGTAGGTACTTTTGGGCCTTTTTCGATTGAAATTTCATTTCACAAAGTAACGGACTATTCTGTCCATTAGTTTTCAGTAAAATTTCAACACTAGATTCACCAAGTCTTTGGAATTATTGAATTCACATAATATTTATACTCAAGTTCATTATTTTCCCAAAGCAAATAAACATTTTGATAAATACGTAATTACTACGACCTATACAATAGGTTGTATATACAGAGTGTAACAGCCAAATGGAATAAATTCGATAACGACTAAATGAGGGCGTGTTGGGAAAAACGCTCGGACACGTCGATTTGTAATTTTAAATGCGCACATTTTTCAAGAAAATAATATTATATAGGGTGTTCCATGTGACCGTGGCCAATACCAACTTTCTTATTTCAAATGCAACCCCCTGTATATTATTTATTTTTTGGATTCTCCAGAGAATTCTAGACACAATTCATGCATAATGTCCTATACCTATCTTTGACTATTTCGGAAGTATTAAGTGTTTTCAGATTTATTGCAAAAATCAACGTTTTAAATACTTAAAAATTATTTTAGTTCACAAATTCGGTACATTACACTTAAAACCTAATAAGTGATACTGATTATTTTTTAATTATTAAAAAAAACAAAAAAAAATTAATGTCAATGTAGGAAATGTTCAAAATGCTCGCCGCGAACGTCTTGGCAACATGCTACAGACAACGTGTTACTAAGGCTATGAGAATAAACAAATCTGTTTTTGTTTTTTTTAATTTCTTCTCAGTAATGGTTTTTGCTTACTTTCTTCATATCAAGAGGTAAATGGGAAACAAGTAATGAGTGCAATGTATCGAATTTGTGAAATAAAATAATTTTTATTTAAAATGTTAATTTTTGTAAAAAACCGGAAAACACTTATTATTTCCGAAAGAGTTGAAGATAGGTATAGGACATTGTACATGAATTATGTCTAGAATTTTCTGAAGAATCCAAAAAATAAATAATATATAGGGGGTTGCATTCGAAATAAGAAAGTTGGTATTGGCCACGGTCGCATGGAACACCCTTTATAATTTTATTTTCTTGAAAAATATGCGCATTTAAAATTACAAATCGACGTGTCCGAGTGTTTTTCCTAACAGCCCCTCATTTATTCGTTACCGAATTTATTCCATTTGGCTATTACACTCTGTAGAAAGGACAACGTTGCTTATTTATTTGACAAGAAAATGACTATAACCTAACATTTTAAAAATGTCCATATTCTCTGAATAAATCAAAGGAACTATTGCATTTTTTATTCTGCAACATTTTAAAATAGTATTCGCATTTTTTCAGATGTCCAGCAATATCACTCTGCAGTTGACCACGTTTTTTCTACTGATGTATGCTGTCAATTCCTTCACATATCAGCAGATTGATGTGGAGGACCCAACATTGACAATTCCCAGTCATATCTGTCAGATCGAGACAGCTACAGTCCAGACAACTCTCAGTTACTCTTTGTTGAAAAATATATGTGAAAATGTTGATAACATGAAGGAAATAGAGATTAGAGCCAATTTTAGTGGAATCGAGACGAGTCTTTTTGAGAAGTTACCAAGAGCTGAAAGGATTCAAGCTAATGGTCTGAATTTCTCTAACGTCTTTTTGAGTTCATCAAATTTGAAAACTATAGATTTTTCTAGGAATGAGATAAAAGAATTCGGATTAATAATCTATAAAAGTCTCGAGAGCCTTTATTTACAATACAATAAACTAAAAGAAATAAAGCTCTATCCTGTAGAAAAAGAGATGTCTAATCTCCAATTACTAGACTTATCTCATAACAAATTGAAAGTTATTGATGGACTTTCAAACTCGTATAATTTAAAGTATCTAGATTTGAGTTACAACGAAATTGAAAACTTGCAAAATCAAGATTTTGCCAAATTCAAAAAATTAGTTTTTCTCAATTTATCCTTCAATAAAATATCATCCATATCTGGTTGTACTTTTTGTGCCTTGAAAAAATTGAAGGGTCTCAATCTTTCCCATAATGAAATCAAAACTATAGAAGGACTCCGGATCCAATCATTGAAAAACCTGATCATTTTGGATCTGAACCAAAATGATTTGGTAAAATTGAATTATTCAAGTTTGCTTGAAAATCATCCAAATTTAAAAGGTGTAACATTGACTAATAAGACTTTGGAGTGCAGATTTAGAACTAGAGAAGAATCGAGTGGATCTCTTTCATGTTTGGCTGTTCTTGATTCGAAAAAAATGTGCTGTTCATTCAAAAAGAATAAAATAAAAAAACGTTCACTTTCAAATTCCCATTTCCACGCAACAATAAACAACAGAAAAATGTCCCATAATACGTCAGCACTAGAATCACAAAAAAATGTAACGAAGGCACAAAAAGTAATGGATGCAATCACTTTCAAGAAATTTTTCGAGGAAATACAACGTGTCAACGATGAAAACGTTAAAGCACTACAAGATGTTATACTAAGTCGAATGAATTCAGGTGTTTCTGAACTAAAAAAAAGGTCTTTCGACATTTTGATCAAAATAGATTCGAACATGTTTGTTATAAATAGAAAATTGGACGAAATCAACGAGACTATGGATGATATGGCAGGAGAAATTGAAACTTTAATAACTGCTAATGACAATAATATGAAGACTTTCGAAGAAAATCTTAACGACGTTAAATATTTGGTTAAACTCTGTTTCGCCACTCTTTTAATTTTTATTCTTATAACAATCTTCGTGAATATGATGAGGCTGATGAAGGGATCTCATTTTGCTAAGAAAAACATGATTCGTTTGTCTAACGTTGATAACATTGAGGAAGTGAGGTTGAACTTGAAAGACTGATTTTTTTGAAGATTATGTGATTAATTGTTAAATTGTACAAATAATTATTATCTCATTTTCGTCCAAATTTAGCAAATTCAATTACGTATTCACGTTGATGGATTCTAGGAAAGACTACTATTTTGTAATTATGTAATTAGGTGAGTGACTGCCAATTTTGTATGATGTTATATTCGGCTTTTTTATATTTCTATTTAATAAGCTGTTATTTTCTATGTAACGGATGTTGAAGTGATTAAATTGATTATACCGTGTTATTTCTTAGTTTTTTTACTTTGAGGTAGTATGGAAGATTCTATACTGGTGGAGATAAAAATATCTCATCTCTGGAATTCATATTCAATGAATACAGTGTGTACACTAATACACTGCGCAAACAATTAACGCACATTCTGAAAATCTCAATTTTAATGAAAGTTAACTCTACATTGACGTTATAACTTATTTTTTATGTTCTCTCGGGAAGGTTTTGAACGAAACAAGACACATTAAATGGAAGAAAAATTCAGGATATCACCGAATCTTATGTGAAAGAAGAGAAATAAACAATTTTCAAAATACTGAAATGCTGATAAGTGATTTAATACTTGGTACGACGTTTCATACTCAAAATGAGTGATCTTAAAATGTTCTGATCTAATCCTTCCCAGATTTCTCCGAGTTGGATTCCTAAGTCATTAAGAGTAGCTGGATGATTTTCTGAACTTCTCAGCCTTCTATTGAGGTTGTCCCAAACCTGCTCAATCGGATTGAGATCTGGACTTCTTGCTGGCCATTCCATTCGAGAGACTTCAACCTCTTCAAGGTACTTCTGAACGATGCGCGCACGATGGGGTCTGGCATTATCGTCCATAAAAATGAAATTTTCACCAATGTATGGGGCAAATGGCACTACATGCTCTTCAAGAATGTTCCTTATATACTTATCAGCATTCATAGCTCCATTATCAACGATCACTAAGTCTGTGCGAGCAGTCAAAGATATTCCACCCCATACCATAATCGATCCTCCCCCGAAACCAGTAGTATTCAGGAAATTGCACTGAGCATATCTTTCATGTGGACGTCTGTATACAAGGGAACGTCGATCACAATGGTAGAGGCAGAATCTAGACTCATCTGTGAAGAGAACTCTTTCCCAATCGGCCTCTTCCCAATGAGTATGCTCTCTCGCAAAATCCAAACGCGCCCTTTGATGGGCTGGGGTAAGAGCTCTGCTGGGCCTCTTGCCGCGACACGAGGCCTTAAATCATATTCTCTGAGGCGATTTCTTATTGTCTGAGTACTAATTTGCACCTCATGAGTTTGCTCAAGCTGATTTTGAAGGAGGCGAGCGGTTGCAAACCGTTGTCTCAACGAAGAAACTCTCAAGTAACGTTCTTGAATGGCAGTTGTTACCCGTGGTCTACCCTGTCCTGGTCTTCGGACATTCATACCTGTCTCCCTGAATCGCTGCAACATTCTGGACACACTTGTATGGGGAACTCCAAACCTTTCTGCAATTCTTGTTTATGTCCACCCTTCTTCCCGCAAAACTACCGCTTGGGCACATTCCTCTTGGGTTAAATTGCGTGTTTCGCGTTGCGATCGAGCGTAGAAAATCAAACGAAAGAAAAACTATTGATCGAGAACAACTGATTTAAGAATGGAGCCAATACATTCAAAATCTGATGATATCGTCTTTTTTATTCCTTTGTTCCTGCTGGGAGAAAACATCTGTATTGAAGAAAAACGTTGAAAGTGGATAACATATGCATGCATAATTCTGATAAAAATAATTATCATTGAGAACACTTTCAGTTGTAGAATAAATTTGAGATTTCCATAATGTGCGTTAATTTTTTTGTGCAGTGTAGTTGCCAAAAAAATTTGGGGGGTGATTCTATTTCAAAAAAATAGGATGGGTCTTTTATATAAACGTTTCTTTTTAGCCCATTCCTGTTTAGATACAGCTCCATATAGCTGGCGCCCTCGCTGGCGCCCGAAAAATGGTTTTAAATTTTTTCAGAAAGCAAAGAACTAACAAGAATCAAACGAAGGCACTCAAATTCTCTCTCTAGAATTTCAATTTGTTCGTAGTTCAAGTTGGAAAACTCTCATTTTCGATTAAATCAGTTACCTTTTTAGCCGCTTTACATATACAGGGTGAGTGACTTGTACATATATTTCAACTGTAGATTTTTAAGGCACAGAGAAACTTTTTTTCCGAATTCGGCTCAGCTACAGAGATACAGCCATTTGAAAAAAAAGGGCCGAATACGTGCCTGATTCAATTTTCTGGTATTAATGCACAGTTCATATTAATCGATTGAAAATGAGTTAAAACATTCAGGGAATACTCAAGTAGTAACTTTATTGGAATAAGAAAGACAAACACGATAATTCTGAACAAAAACACTAGAGCTATTTCGTTATGGAATGGGAACGTATTTGTTATAGATGTTTTTCTTCGATCTTCTGATGGCTATGTTAAGTTGGGTTGAATGATGACTATATTACAACACATAAATAGCAACAAAATTTTATTCAAAGCACATAACTGGTCAAGTCCATACATTTATTCGAGATAAGTGAACATAGAGCTGCTTATTTCCGTGGTTGTTGTAGTGACCTTCTCTTCATTCTTCCTCATATTCACCCTCTTACCATGAATATAAGTGTGGTTCTCGTTGACTCTCAAGACCTCCAAATGGTGGTCTAACTCCCCATACTCAAAAGTAGAGATATCGTTTCCGATCATGTCCAAGAACTCCAAACTTCTCAAAGAGTTGATAATCTTGATCTTAGCATCATTCAACTGATTGTAGCTCAAATCTAGATTGACCAAGTGAATAAGACCGGTAAACATGCCAGTGGGAAGAACTACAAGTTTGTTTCTAGCAAGGTTTAGGGTAACCAAGTTGGGGTATCTTTGGAGAATACCAGGTTTGATGTGGCTGATTTGATTGTCGTTCAAAATGAACTTCCTGAGGTTCCAGAAGGGGTACAGGGTGTCCAACTTGGTCAGTTTATTGTGGGACAAATCTAAAATTCTCATTTTGAGGGATAGAGGAGGTCTCATACTGGTCATCATGATAGTGTCATCAGTCAGTAGGTTGCTAGAGAGGTTGAGACTCACAAGTTCATCCATGAATTCAATGGAGACTTTTTCCAGGTTGTTCCTGGAGAAATCCAGCATTTTCAGGTTCCATGTGCCGACTGTTACCTCTGTTAAGTTCTCCATGTCGTTTCCTTCGAAGTCCTCAAGTCTTGGCAGCTTGTTGAAGAGAGACTCAGCGATGCCATAGAAGTTTCCGGATACTCTCAACCTTACCACGCCTGCTACGTTCTTGCATAGGCCGTCTAGGTATTCTATGTCCAAGAATTCGTCAGTTTTGGTGTTCTCGATCTCCAAAGCTGTGGGACAGTGATGGTAGTCTTTTTCTCCTATTGCTGTGTATTCAAAATTGTGTCTTTTTCCATGGGAGTTGGTCGTGATTATTGAGAAAATGAGGATGATGGTGGAGAATATCAAAGTGGATGGCATCTGAAAAAGAGAATGCTTTCGTTGTCAGACTATACAAAGCGAATTTTCTCCTAAGAGTAACAGCAAATAATAAATAGAAAACACTAAATGCGATTCAGAATAGTGAATTCAATTCCAGAAATTATCCTTTGACATTGAGCTGAGTCACATTCATTTGAGAAACCGTCAATTGTTATCAAGATTAGTCAGATTTATTTCAGAAAACGTCAGATTAGCGAAGTTTATTTCAGAAAACTCCCAATGAATTTGAAATTCAGTTGAGTCAAATTCGTTTCAGAAACCATCAATGATTATTCAGATTAGTCCGATTTATTTCAAAAAACTCATTTTGTATGTCAGAATCCTGAAGTTTATTGCAGAAAACATTGAATGAGATTCGGAATAGTGAATTCAATTCCAGAAATGATTATTTGAAATTCAGTTGAGTCACATTTGTTTCAGAAACCGTCTATTATAATTAGGTTCAGTCAGATTCATTTCAGAAAACGTCTTTCGTATGTCAGAACATCGAAGTTTATTTCAGAAAACATTGAATGCAGCGGCGTAGCTACGTGGGTGCAAGGGTGTGCAGTGCACCAGGGCCCCCGACCTCAGGGGGCCCCCAAGCGCTGACCATCAAATCGCGTTTGAACTTAAAAAAAAATTCAAACTTTGATTTTTCTCTGTGATCTAATATGTGAATAACGTTCTTTTTTATTATATTCAGTTGTTGAAAAATGAATATCATCAAATCCAGGGATTTATTGCCAAAATTCACTGGTGAATCGGACACTGATCTAAAAAAAACTAAATCCGACTAGATGGTCCAGTAGGGTTAACATAATTTTGGCAATAAAATTAAATTTTTTTCATATCATTCGTGCATTAGCTGAAATAGAAGAATGAATTCTTGCAAATAAGAGCGAAAACAAGCAGAAATTAAAAAAAATGTTGAATTTTGAATTTATTTTCCTCGGCTATTTAATGCACCACATTCTCAATGATTTTCATTATGCATCTGAAGTATTACAAAAATGCGATGTCACTTTGGACGACGTATGCAGAGCTTTAGAAGAGACGAATACAAAGAAAAAAAATGTAAAGAAGTGACTTCGAGTCCTTTAAGTGCAAGGCTAAAGAAAATGTCATAGCATATGGTTAAGATCCTCATTTCGAAGAAAAGAGACAAAAAAATATAAAAAATATTTCGATGAATTAGCTTCCGATCACCGATATCGAAGCAGAGGAGAATTTTCCGAAATAAATATTTTCAATAGAGTGCTCGATACAATAATTTCTCAATTTTAGAAGTCGCCTTCTTATATTTCGGTTGCAGTTTTCAACAAACTGCCGAATCATTGAAAACTATTAAGTTTCATTAAATTAAAAGAGAATTAGAAGCGCTCCTTGTAACGAAAGCGTATTATTCGCTCTCAGATTTTTTCTGCGACACAAACCTATCTGTGATATGACTATAGTTTGCTCTAGACTGTAAGTTCATTTTATGTCCATATTTATTTTAATAATGTGTTATTTATGCTTATTGACGACTAATACACGCTATTGTATTAAGCCTGTAGTACAATAAAGACTTGATTGATTGATTGAATTCAAGTTTCGGGTGTATGACTGCAGTCAACAAAATTTTGAATTTTCACCATCATTTCTACTAGATATAGGTAGACGAAAAAACTGTAATTCAAAGCTTCGACCAATTTCAAAGTAAATATTGCGATATGAAAGGGACCAACTTTTAAATTCAAGTTCTTAATATTTATCACCTATTTCTACCTGAATTGAAGAAGGCATGGACAATTCATGAATTGTGTATGAAAATAAAAAGGAAATACGGAATGCTGGAATGCGATCTAACAGAAGTATTTACAGCAATATTACTGTTCATACAATCTTCCTGTCACCTCTGTAGAAGCTGAAAGATCTTTCAGCAAATTAAGAATAATATAAAATTATTTGCGGAACACTATGAGCCAAGCTCAACTGCGACATTTATGGCTTATACCTATCAATTGAAAATGAAGCTGCATCAAGTCTAGATTTGAGTGAAGTCATTGAATCTTTCGCAAAGAGTAGGTCTAGAAAGAGGTTGTAAATATATTTTTTCCGAAGGAATAAATGACTTCAAATCTAGCCTTGATGGACCTCTAGGTTCGAATCCTCAATAATTAATTTGAATTCATTCCTTGAATAATTTATTCTTATTGTGATTTCACCAAATAATCTAACGTATCAATAAAAAAAATAAGGCTAGAAGGTCATAGTGACAATGACAATTTTTTTGTGAATATTTGTACATATAGTAAATATCTATAAAAAATGTTTTCAAAGCTCTTTTTTTCATCCACATTAATATAATGAATTTAATATACCTACTCAAATACATAAATAACAACATAATTTATTCAAGTATATTCCTCAACTGTATCTTCAGTAAGTAACTTTGCTTCTTCGAAGTATTTATATTTTGACTCGAAAACAATTCATTAAGGGGCCCCTCTTCGATTTTTGCACCAGGGCCCCGGACTATCTAGCTACGCCACTGATTGAATGAGATTCAGAATAACGAATTTAATTCCAGAAATGCCCATTTTAAATTCAGTTGGGTCACTATCTTTTCAGAAAACTCCTTTTTATGTCAGGTTAGTGAAGTTTATATTAGAAAACATTGAATGAGATTCAGAATAGCGAATTCAATTCTAGAAATGAATATTTGAAATTCAGTTGGGTCACCTTTGTTTCCGAAACCGTCAATTAATATTCAGATTAGTCAGATTTATTGCAGAAAACTTCCTTTGCATGTCAGATTAGTGAAGTTTATTGCAGAAAACATTGAATGAGATTCAGAATAGCGAATTCAATTCCAGAAATGATTATTTGAAATTCAGTTGAGTCACATTTGTTTCAGAAACCGTCAATTATTATTCAGACTGGTAAAATTTATTTCAGAAAACGTCCTTTGTATGTCATATTAGAAAAGTTCCTATCAGAAAATATCAAATAGTTCTGATCAATCAAGGGTTTCTTTCACAGATGACCATTTCTGAAAAACCTATCATTTAATTTGAGTTAGGTACAATTGATGATTTCTGGAATAAATTGGACTAAACTAAATTCTTAATGACCATTTCTGAAACCGAATTAACTCCTCTGACATACAATTTACGGTTTCAGAAATTCAACTGACCAATCTGAAATAAGCCATTGAAGGTTTCTAAATTACGTTGAAGAGGATTTTTCGAAATATTGAATTTTTAATTGCAGTAGAATTTGTTGCAAAATAATTATTATTTCATGGAAGTACTTACAGTAAGGTAACAGATATACCAGTATATTAATCCCCAAATTCGAATAATCAAATAATTCTCAACAAAATTGCAAAATCGAATAATTGAGAAAAAACTCTAGCCAACTAGATATAATTTCAACAAGACTGTCGAAACTTACCTATGGACGACGTCAGTAAGATAAAGAAACAAGAAGTGATAATATTCATATTGTTCTTCAGTTTTGTTTGGTCTACAATAATTAGTTTAAATGAATGAAGCATTATTTACTTAACCCATTGTCTTTTTTCAATGAATTCCTATACTATTTGTTTGGGTTTGTTCCAATCAGTTTTCGTGGTAACAAGTTAATCTTTAACTCCGGAAGGGGTTAAGTTAATCTCGAATTCAAGTTGAGGAAATAAGGAGTCAGTGAGAAAAAATATCGGATTAGCATTTCGAGTCATTTGTTCATAACTATTTCAATCCTGTTAATTTTTTTCCAAACGTTTAGTTCTATTCCTATATTATACTAAAACTCTGTGGACCGACCCGAGGGAATCTGTCGAAAAAGTGGGCATAGAAGAATCTTAAAATCGCAGCGAAGCTTCAATACAGTGAGGAAATTTGTATACGGTCGAGAAGAGGAATAATCAATTCATACGTGGGTGAAATTTCGATTCTCTAGGCGGTGTAGAAGTATTTTCGAAAAATTCGCGAAAATCACGAAAATATCCGACAAAAAGGGCAATTCTATACTCGCTAAAAAATAGATAAAAAATAAAAGTTATAAAACCTTGAATATGACACTATTCGACTAACCGAAATTCTCAAAAAAAATGAGGAATCTATATTCTACGTTTCAGTTATTATTTATTCTTACGTTTTTCCAAAGTTACAGTGGACACCATTATAAAACGTTGCATGAATGTTGTAATATCAAGAAAAAATTTGAAAGACTTAAACCGATTTCGTTCAAATAAAGTTGTGTCCATTATTTGATGAATTTTTTCTGAACTTATGCTATCATAATATCAAATAATTCGTAAAGCATTCAATTTAAAAACCCTCAATATTTATATCCATTTTCATCAGATTAAGAAGGCGAATAGCGAATATTTATAAAGAAAGTACCAACCAAAATTCATTGTTGATCTATAATTGAACATAATTGACTGTGCGAAAAAGAGCAATCACTAAACTGTGTAATCAAGTTTCATAAGAAGAGTAAAGATCTGAGAAATACATTTAGCAATATAGCAATCCGTACAAACAATAGAATGTAAAATTATGGAATCAATCATTTGTACAATATACACCTTGGAATATAATACAAGGAGAATGCGATTTATTTCTTCAAACGAACTAAGATACAAAGAATTCATCGATTCATTTCAAAAACGACGTAAAAAGAGTGGACAGTTTACAATATTTCGAAAAGAGCTAAAGTTTTGCCAAATGAAAAAGATTTTTTCTAATTTGAAAATAATTCACAAGGAAGATGTATCATAAAGTATAACATCTCCATGAATTTGAAAAAAAATAAATAAAAATAGTTGACTTTATATTCCGATCCTCTTCAGTCCAAAGACCACGAACACGAACCCACTGGCGGATAAAGATCTCTTTATAGTAGTAGTACCTATACTCCATTCACAATTATAAAATCACAACTCTGGCCTTGGAAATTTGACACATTCCACTCTGTATCGAAGTTATGACGTTTTTCAAAATATTTTTATGTTCCAAGTCAACACTATGTTGCCCTTTCTACATTCTTAGCGTATTTCTCAGAATGTGAATTTATTCAGAAAATGAATGAATTGGAAAAGATGTGACGGACGAAAATAATTAACGTTCATATGAATTAATAGAAAGGATTCCTTTTCTAGTTATTTGCATGAAAAATACAAGAGATCACTGTTGAAATATATTATTTTTCGCCATGGAAGAAAATTGCATTGCTTTCATATAATTTTCATATGCATGCCTGTGAAGATTGTCTATTATCCTCTTGAACTGAAAGTTCAAGACTTGACATCAATTGTTGAATCAAGAATAATGGAACATTATATCCCTCTACTGGAATCCAAATAGTTGGAGGGAGTTCTGATGCAACAGGAACTTTTTCTTGGAACATAACCTTAATAGCTAACTTAATAAAAATAAGAGTAGAAGATATACATTTCATTTATTTGATCTTATGAACAAGGAGTAAAATATTCTGGGTGAATAGTAATTCATTAGTTTAAAAAATATTCACACATTACAACCACAGTAGGTTAGTACAAATAATATGGAACAGGTCAAACATATGCTTCACATTTATCATTCACCTGTTCTAAAATAAGACACAAACTCCTCCACATTATAGGGCCCCTACAGCATTAAAAGCTTGTGTCTCTTTTGAAAGAAGTAGCACTAGATATAATATATTCTTTCGATTTAGAGCAAATACCTACCGTTGAATGTTACATACACAAATTTCTTCAAAATGGGCTTATACGAAGTGGTTCTTTTTCTGAAACGTGAAAACGATCAACAATAATCATTTAGAGACCGATGATGGCCATCCAAAACCCGTTTACTTACGAAAATCGTGCAATTTCATACTGCAAGTTCTTTTCTCATAATTCCTCGAAAATCCTACCTGAACCATATTTTCCGGTCGCTTTCGTGAAAAAATAGTATAAGGAAGCCTTTTTTGTCCATTTACACATTCCAAATAAATTTTGAGCCCCAAAAACGATACCGAAACTAACCAAACTTCTGGGGGACCGGAATTTCATTTGAAATCTTTCCAAACGGCCAGATACCTAAAAAAAACTTCGTTATCAAGTGTAAAAAAGGCGATTAGTACTTACTTTTGCCTTATTCATGCTTATAAATCGATTTTTGGTCCAATTCAAATTTGCCGTTTGTACCCATGTCAAAATATCTTTGATACTTTTACTTTGATGTAAACAAAGAAACTGGCAACGCCGTTTTGTCATTAAAGATATTCTCTGTACGCGCACAGATTTTTTATCAGGTGCACCAATTCCTGAAAACGAAACCATGGCCAGAGTTGTGACAAGAGAGAGGGAAGCTCTGACATTTTGAAATTTCCAATTTTGACACAAATTCAATCTGACAGGTCAAAATCTAAACTATGCTAGTTAGGGCTCTGGAATATTTTCTTTGGAATTCAACATCCTCGAAAACCTATAATTGGATACCAAAGTCAACCATGTACCCCTCACAAGTAAAATTTTGTTTTGTTTTATACTTAAGATCAGGTCGAGTAAATGTTTCAGTGGGCAAGAGGCAGTCATGAAATGTTGGAGAAATATGAAGCTCTTATTCCTCTTCTGGAAAAATAATACTAGAGGATATTGGTGGTGATAAGATTATGACAGACGAAATCAAATCTGAAAAAAGATTTTGAATTCAATTCACAAATTTCCAAAATTTCTTATTGTTTCTGTGGATAAGCAACAGTGATGAAATTCTAATGCGATATAGAAATCTTCTTCTTCTTAAGGAAAACCAATACTAGAGGTGTCTGCATTGGTTAGATCAGGAGAAACAAAATTAAATGTAGAATTTTTTTAAATTCATTTACAAAAGAATGGCTCGATCACCTATTCAAACCTTAACGCCATTAGAACCTTCCCGATATTCATATTTTTATTGAAAATGAGGCAAAGACTTAAAGAATTGGATAAAAATATGAATTCAAGTATTGGGAATGTATTACATCAAATTTATCAACTCATTAAATTCACACAAAAATTAAATATGAAAAGACTAAAATTTAAAGGTGAATAAATTCAAAATGCCCATAAATGACACATAATCAATGAATGAATATAAAATAAGTGACACAATATGAAATCAGCGAGAACTTTTGAGATAAAATTGAAATGAAGATTCAAAAACTAACAACGAGTTAACGACTCTGATAGCCAAAAGAAGGTGATGAAAATATGATAATAAACCTAGGGATTGTAGTCATTTAATATTGGAACAGGGGTACCAGTAAACGCGAAATTCATTAAAAAAATCAAAATAATTTTTATTATATAAAAAAAACTCATTGAATTCACAAAAAATTAAGTATGGAAAGACTAAAATTAAACGTATATAAATTCAAAATGCCCATAAGTGATACATAATCAATGAATAAATATAAAATAAAAGGAACAATTTCACATAAAACTAGCCAATTTATCACTTTCAATCTTCTTCCCATGCAGATAAGTATCATTCTCGTTTATCTTAAGTATTTCCATATCGTGCTCCAACTCATTATATTTGAAATTATCAATTATATTCCCTTCCAAATTCAACTCTTCCAAAGACCTCAAGGAATTGATGATCTGGACGTTTATATCGTTCAGATTGTTATGCGAAATGTCTAAATTCACCAGCTGAGTCAACCCTATAAAAACACCAATCTCCATCTCATGTATCTTGTTTCTTGCCAAGTTTAACACAACCAGATTGGGATATTTCTGCAGAATACCTGGCTTTATATGCTCAATCTTGTTGTTGTTCAGGAAGAGGTTGCGAAGGTTCCAAAACGATAGGAAGAAGTCGATTTTGGTCAATCTGTTGTAGGACAAGTCTAAGGTTCTTAACTGAAGACTCAGAGGGTGGCTCATGGTGTTCATATAAACGTTCTGGACTTCCAAGAAGTTCCTGGAAAGGTTCAAGTGGACCAAATCGTCCTTGAACTCGATGTCGATCTTCTCCAAGTGGTTCCTGGAAAAATCCAGGTGTTTCAAGTTGGAGCTGCTTATGCTCAGCTCTGAGAGACCGTCCATGTCAGTAGCCTGGAAATTCTCGAGCTTCATCAAGTGGTCGAAGAGACCCTCTCCAATTCCTTGGAAATTTCCTGATATTTTTACGCGTAGTATGTTGATTATGTTTTTGCAAAGGCCCTCCAGAAATGCAATGTCGAATATGTCGGAGTTTTCCTTCAGATTGTGGATTTCCAGCACTGTAGGACAGTTCTCGAATTCCATATCTGAGATGGCTTTGAAGTCTGACTCGTGAGTTTTTTTGACATAGATGGTGGGTGCTGTGAATGTGGCGAAGACGATTGGTAGGAGGATGATATTGAGGTAGTACATCATCTGGAAACAAAAAAGGTACAGGGTGAGATAGAATAGTACAGACAAATTTCGAGTTCAAACTTCTGACTTCATTTCGAAGTTAGAAATTCCTATCAAGTTGAAAAAGAGGGAAATATTCACCTCATTTCCAGAATATAGATTGATAACCTACAAAATGGATCTACTTACAAGTTTGTTGAAATTTAAAATGATGTGAGAGACAACTGAATGAACTTTATTTAAATTACTCACTTTCTAGTCCTTTATTCCAAATCGACATTCAATTATGATCGTTCATATATCCCCAGACTTTTCGATTCCAACAACTTATATATTATTCTCAGAAACTGCGAACCTACTGGAAGAAAAACGTCTTGTCGTTTCCAGGAAAAAACATTATATTACTTCAACGAAAAGCAGAAAATCATTCGAAACAATGAGCGTTTTGTTCTTTTCACTTCATACATTCACATATCGCACTTATGAAAGTTATCTCCTTGCATTATTGTGTTTTGCGATATCTATTTCTCTTGTATTGAACTCGAAAACAAAACATATTCTACACAATGAAAGCAACAGTTCAAGTCGAATCAATACAGGGAAACCTTGCAAAATGTATCGAGAAATATGAAATGAGTTTTTTTTTGCCTAAAGGGTCATATAAGACCTATTAAGTTAACATATTTTTCAGAGGGACCAATGGAAACAATTGTAAAAGAATAATCTTACTTCATAATATTGATATTTGGAATCTGCAAATCGTAAGGGTACAGAAATCTATCTGAGATATGATGGAATAGTAGAAATCGTCAGGAGGCGTTGAATGAACGTAAAAGGGGTGAGTTGATTGGGGGTCGTCCCAAGAGAGGGCACTAGGCTATACAGTGTGGAAAAGCCAAGAGGATTAAATTCATCATCTCGGTTATTCTAAATATTACTGAAATATTCTGAAACACGTAGAACTTCAATTTAAAGTGTCATTTCTCTATGTAAAAATGCAAACCCTATCGTCAACCCTCTTCGAAATATAGGTACAACCCTCAATTTTTCGATAGTTTGAAAGATCGAGTCATTTTCTATTCAAAAATAATATAATTTTCATGTTTATTGCAAATATGAAATAGAAAAAAAATAAAAATATATAATACTAAAATCATTAACCTTGAAGATGAGAAAAATGAAGAAAAAACTAACAGTGTGTTTTTCAGATGGTATCACAAAAACTATACTCCATTCACTTTCATAAAGTATCCCGGATGGCCATGATATTCTGACACATTTCATCGTGAATATTTTCAAAATGTTAGGTTATAGTAATTTTCTTATCAGATCCTAACTGCGATCTGTCCTATCTACATAGAGGACGTAGGAATTACGTATTTATCAAAATGTTTATTTACTTTGGAAAAATAATGAATTTGAGTAAATATTATGTGAATTAAATAATTCCAAAGACCTGGCGAATGTTGAAGAAACTTTTTTCTTTGTTAATACTGGAAATATTTCACGTATTTAAACATGTTTGGATGATTCAGTTATGTTATTTTCTTTTACGGAAATCAAAAATCGAGTGTTGAAATTTTACTGAAAAATAATGGTCAGAAAAAATGAAAGTACTCGAAGGATCCAACAGAAAAACTTCTGAACGAACAGACAGACCTAAGGAATTCCCAACTTTCCAAAATAAGCCTTCAAAAGAAATAAGCAGGGCCAATCTCACTGAAAATAATTTTGACATTGTCGATATTTCTCGAGTGCCAACCTGCGTCAGTTTTAAGTAAAAAAACTTGATAAACCTAAATCCTGGCCAACCGGAATACTTTATAAAAGTGAATGGAGTATGAGTTTAACACATTCAGAGACAATATTAGTATGAACAAAGGCGAGGAACGATCGAATGGCCAACGCGATGTCCTGATCACAACCCATTAGATTTCTTTTCAAAGATACATGTTAAGAGCACTGTGTACGAAACTAAACCCTTTTTTTTAATTTCCTAAAAATTTCAGCCAAATTGAGCAATAAGTTTCGTAGATATTGAATTTTTTCAATTCACAATAATCAGATTGGTCTATTTTCCGAGTTTCCTCAAATCTCCCGATGTAATTGATTCCCAATCACAATTTTCATTCAATTTGAGGACGATAGAACTAAAATTACTGTCTAGAAAAGTAAATGAGGGAGAAAACAAATCCAAATTATGGAGAAAGGTGATAGAGGACCAAATTGAGTGTGTAAAGGTGTTAGTTGAACGATGTCAACCCAATAGTGGCCCATATATCTTGAAGACGTGAACTGATTTCCTCTTAGTTTTCTCTTTCGCGCGTTAGAGGGTTAGATGGCGCATGAAATCAGGAATTTATGGTCCGATATCAATATCCCTATGCTAGGAAAGTATCCCTGGAATCTAATGGGTTATAAAGCCTCCCCTTTGTCCCTAGCGCTAGGTGCTCAAAGCGCCAAAGAATCGATATGAGGTTATGTTCGCGCCATAAGCGATCTATTATTGGTTTTATAGTTTATTAATAAAAAGCAAAAGGAGAAATATGAACAGAATAAGAAAATTTTTGGAATATATCAACTTCATCTAAAATTCAAAACCCAATACAAAAAAGACTCAGAAACTGCGTGAATAGCCTTAAAACATTCTTGAAACTCAAATATGGCACAATTACGAGGATGTATTGATATCTAGTTAGCCTTGACCTGTTCCATGCATAAACAAAATATTGCGATACCATATCAACGAACAATCACTTATTAGAAGTGTCAGTGTAGAGTTCGACGTCGAAAAAGTAAACCAGAGTTACGCAATAAATTAAAAAAAAGATGTCCACCGTAATTGTGAAAATCGAAACATTGGAGTATCGAGCCATCATCAAGTACCTGTATTTAAAAAGGTTAAGAGGTAAGCAGATTTACGAAGATATGCTTAATACCTTTGGTGATCAATGTCCTTCGTATGGGACCGTGAAAAATTGGACTGCAAGCTTCAAAAGAGGTAAATTTTCCATTGAAGATGATCACCGATCGGGAATGCCAGTTTCTGTGTCAGTCCCCGAAAATATCGATGCAGTTCATGACATGATTTTATCAGAGCGTCGAATTGGGCTAAAACGGATATCTGAAGCACTGAAGATTTCATACGAACGCATTCATCATATAGTTCACTTCAATTTGGACATGAGAAACATTTCTGCAAAATGGATCCCCAAATGTTTGAATGTTGACCAAAAGCGTGCAAGGGTAGAAGCATCGCGTTCGATCTGTGCTCGATTTGTAAACGATATAGACTTCTTAAACCGAATTATTATTACTATGGATGAGACTTGGGTACATTTCTACGATCCAGAAACAAAGCAACAATCGATGGAATGGCGACACTCTGGTTGTCCGAGACCTAAGAAGTTTCGTGTCCAAAAATCTGCTGTAAAAGTTCTTGCTTCAGTTTTTTGGAATTGCCATGGAGTAATCATGATTGATTTTTTGGATAAGGGTAGAACAATAAGTGGAGATTGAGATTACTATTCGACATTAGTGACCACTCTAAGGAAAAAATTAAAGAGAAAAGACGCGGAAAGCTATCCAAAGGTGTTTTGTTTCTACAGGACAACGCCCCAGTACAGAAATCTCATGCTGCCATACAAAAAATTCGTGATTATTCACCAGATTTGGCTCCGTCCGACTATCATCTCTTTCCTCAACTGAAAAGAAAGTTTAAAAGGTCGTAAATTATCTTTTAACGAGGAGGTAATAAAAGGTGTGGAGGACTGGTTAGCAGAGCAAGAAGAAACATTTTTTTTAATCGTCTAGAGACGTTGCAGGTCCGCTGTAATAAATGTATTCAATTAAGAGGGGAATTTGTTGAGTAATAAAATATTTTGACATTGAAATTTAGTTTGGTTCTATAGTAGGCTAAGAATTTTTCAATATATCCCCGTATGAAAAAGATGATTAAGGACATCAAAGACACTCAAAAAAGTAATTTATGTAAACAATTTGAATTATGTGCCCGCTATAAATTGATATAAAATGCTGAGGCCATAGCGTAGGCCTAATGTCAAACACTCTGTGATCTGAAGCGATGGCTTTCGATGCTCCCTCTCTACGCTCTCTCTCTAACAACGTGGCATCCTAAGGGACAAGGTCAAGTTAGTAAAACATAACATAACCTGCCATTTTTGTATTTCTTGACGGAGCATACATTGTATTAATCTGTACGAATGAAGCCTACTGATAAATTGTGAATAAACAACACGTTATCCACCAAGAAGTGTTTTATTATTTTACATTTATAATAATATCCCAATCTGCAGATGGGCCAAAGCTCGGAAAATCAGAAAGACAGAATGCTAAAGCAATATAATCACTGTATATACGTTTCTCAGAGGAAGTAACAGGGATGTCACACAGATGTAACTTGAAAAGACGTTTCTCAGAAGAAGTAACAGGGATGTAACACAGATGTAACTTGAAAAGAAAAGGTATTAAATCTGATTCTGGTCAGAAGGATTATGTCCATAATATAGAGATATAATTTCTACCACTTTCTGCTATTGGCCATTTTAACAATAATCAATAACTTCTGTGTTCTTGAAGTTACAGCTTTGAAACAAGAACTATGAAAAAAGATCAATTATGATCCTTCAAGAAGGCTGCTTAGCGACACAACTTTTCTTACATTCTAATCAACTGCTTTCCGCCAGAACTCTGATTCATCCACCATCCTTCTCCCAATCCCCACTTCTCCAACACCCCCCGGTGTCCTCCTTCCTCCCATTTTCTTGCCATGACAAAAACATTTCTTGATTAGATGCAAATTCCTGCCTCTAATGCGTATTAACGATTCATTAGGGTGAAGCCTGCGAAACTTTAACTGAAGATTAAATATAATAGTTGAGCGAAACGTCGTCGAACTCTAATGTCACTCATCGCTTAAACGTCACTTCCTTAATTATCACATTAAGAGAGAAGAGAGGGAGTGGTTGTCATTCCATAGCCCCCTATTATGATCACGAAGACAGAATATTCAATTCCGGAAGTCGCCGCTTTCCAGCGGTGAATTTCGGATAGTTTCAGGATATTTGGATGAGTTTGAAACGCGGGAAAATGACCGGTAAGGTCCTTAGTCCACGGAACGAATTCACTTTCAGGTACGAATATATAACTGGCTCCGACTTGTGGAAGAAAGTGTTAAGGGTGGCGAGCTGAGTCGTAAATTCATAGAGCTGGTTCTTCTTTGTTACAGCACCATTCGCAGTAGGAACTTTTGTGGTATTAGATAATAAAATACCTATAGTAATTTCGTACAAGGATCCTGTATAGATTTCATTGTGCAGCTTGCACATAAAATTACCGTATATTAAGTGATGATGATGTAATAAAAGAAATCTTATTTTTGATCTTTATTGAAAACCCAAACTATTACAAATTACAAATAATCCAAACAATCATGAACAAAACATCTTAAAATTACATCAATAATAAATAATAAACTCAGTACATAATCAGTAACTTATCACCTAAATACATATCCCTTATCATAAACAGTTGTATGTGTGTTACATGTCTTAATTTTCGAAGAAAAAATTATAAATGAATTAAAAACTAGTTCAAAACTTAATAGTAAACGGCAAACGAACATAAAAATTATTAAATTGTGGAATTTTCAATTAACAATATCAACTTAAAGATTAAAGCATTTTTTACAATTTCCAGTTGAGAAAAATTTGTTGGGGAGGAGACATTCTCTGGAAAGAGTGAAAAATAATGAAAAAACACTTATGGACTAACTTAAAATGTACCAGATGTCCGCTTAAAATTATAAATATCATTCCTGCAAAATGACTGCCTAAAATAAATTACAATAGATTTTTGAGGGCATTAATGTCGTTTGTCTTGGTGAATTTTTTCAAACTCGAGTTGGAATTTAGCGAAGTTAAATTTATAACTGTTCAGTTAGTCCAATACTGATTGTACAGGTCCTCCAGAACTGATTTCAAAGTATTGAAATTTGAATATCATTTCAATTTTGTCGAAGTTGATTTTGGGTTGGGTTTTATGAATTTCAAAGATTTACTTTTAATGTTGCTTTTCTCATAGATAGAGAAAATTCTATACCAGGTGTTCTTAAGGATTTTGAAGCTGAAAGCTTGAGTTTTCATAAATGTAAGCAGCTGCTCTATCAAATAATTTGGTAACAAACTGTTAGCATGATGATTTTGAATTTCTGTAATACAATTGATATTTTTTATTTTTGTTTGTAATTTTGGCATTTGGTTTGGGGAAATTTATTATATGAATCTATTTTAAGGTTTCGGTTCTTACTATTATGTTCTCAGTAGATACCATAGATTTATTTCTAGATTTGGGAAAAATTTTATTCATTGAAAATGCTTTTTTTTGTTTCGATTTTATGGTATTATGTGTCTGATATATGCTGAGGAGAATGAACATAAGTTATTGCTGAGTGACTTTTGAAAAGACCGAAATTATTGAGTAATAATTGATTTACATTATTTTTTTGCTGATTAGGAAGATTTCATCAATAAAAAAAAATTAATAATTTGACAGGTAGCTGCTTCACTCTGATTGATATACAAAGTGCATAGATTTTTGGAGAAAAATATATCTCATTTTCGGTGTTAATCATTTTCTAATTTTTCCTATTTTTAACTCAATAAAAAGTGAAAATTTCTTCGTTATTTTTCCTCACGATGTGAATATTCGGTGTGAAAAAACTAAAATGTAATCAAATATATTATTTCCAGAGATTCACTGTTTTTTTTGGAATATTGATTCTGAATTTAGTTTTTTTCGGACATAATTTATTATTATCTGATGAACCAAGATCTATTTTTATTATGAGGATGGATTTTGTTTGAGAAATATATTACTCGATACTTTTATTGTTATCGTAGGACCATTTAGTTTGACAAATTCAGGGAGTTATACAATGGGACACATAATAATTCTAAACGAAAAAAAATCGTAAAAAAATAAAATGGTAAATATATCAAAAAAGAAATAATGTTTCGATAAGTTAGCAACTTTCAAAAGGGAAAATGAAATAGAATAGAAAAAAAAATAACGAAATGATTTTTTGCCTTCAGAAACTAAGCAGCAATATGGTAAGATCAGACTTGTTGAACTGACAAGGATTGCAAAGGCTTGGGTAGATTTGATTGGGTTGAAATGTGTTCAATTTTATCTTATTTGGATAAGTAATTGTGATTGGTTGCATAAAAATAACCAAAGAAATAGAAACGTAAAGTTTGTACACGATAATAAAATGTGGGAACAAATAATGAAGAAAAACAGCAAAAGTAAATTATAAAACGAAACCGCTGGGAGAAGAGTGGACGAAAATACGAAAATAAAGAGAGAAAAACCGGAATGTCCGAAACATCATCAATATTAATCCAGATCTGTATCACCAGAATTAAAAACCAAATTAAGTGCTTCTCTACAATCTGTTATTGTGCCTTTTTTCACATCGTGAGGGGTGCATTTAAAACGCCAGTAAAAAAGTTCCCGGCATCATTATCCGCCTTTTCACACGCAACAAGTAGCTGTCTCGTTTTCAGGACCTTTTCCGGGGCTTTTTTCCGAGAGATAAATTGGTTTTTCACGTTGATTTTCAGACCGCTCTCCGCAAAAATCTGCTGGAATCTGTTAGGGGGTAAAGAAGGATTGGATTGTTAGCACCCCTTTTTCTCTTTTAACAGGATAAAACGGGTTTTGTAATCAATTTGTGTCGGTTTTCGTTGAGGGGTTGAAGTGATTCGTTGGGAACCAATTGTTTCGGTGTTTTTCAGAGGATGTTGGGTCTTTTAACCGCTGTTGAGGGTGTCGAGTTAATGGTATTTAGCACGTTTGGATTTTGTCCTACTTTCCGTATTTGTTTTTTTTTTGTTAGGGAAGATTTAGGATATTTTAAACAATTATTTTGATTTTAACTGGATATGAGGTGGTTTTGAAAGAGAATTTCAGCCTGTTATCTAATGTGGTTATCTCATAACATTGAGGAAAGGTTTTTTATAGAATTGAATTAATTGATTTGAATTTTTATCGAATGTCCCATGTTTTACCATCACCGTAGAAATTGTCATGAAAAATGTTCAAATTATGGATAAATTTTCAATGAAACACGCAGCAGTGACCGAATTGAATTTTGAGAAAATATAGAGAAATATGCTGCTGTCAAAAAATAGGATCATGAAGAAATTTTATATTTTTTTTCGCAGATTTTCAAAATTCCGTACTGATTAAATTTTATGGAACACAATCATTTAGAATGAATTCAAATATCTAACCCAATTCTTCCTGATTTGAATCTTGTCTTCTTTTAGCTGACAGAATGTGATTTTGTTGATTTTCTTAAGAAATCAAGTCACATAAAATCAAAGCTGCTTGATTTGTTCGAGATATTTTTGAATAATATTTTTTTTGAAGATTCTTCCTCTGATCCCACATTGCATTTAATTTATGAATCGATTTCATTATTTCATAATGAGCTTCGTCCAATTTTTTGGTAGATGAACAATTGTTGGATTTATATTTATCCTAAACGAGGAACAGGGTATGGATAAAATTATTTTTGGCATCCAATCTTTTCGAATATTTCTCTGCTTTCGATATTATATTGTCAATCATCAACCATGAATATTCCTGCAACTTTCCCCTGAAATTGCCCGTAAAAAATTAATTTCTCTCTAAAGCTGCCCTCGAAATATCGCAAAATACCCCAAATTTTGATTGAAAAATTGAAGTATCTTGAAAACTTGATATCTATGAATTCATCACATTGATTCGCCTAAGTTTTGTCCTCTTCGCTTTCAACTTTCTGATTTTTATCTGAATTTACAAATTGGCGGAGGCGTTGGTCCTAAAAATTATTATTTTTGCATTGATTTTTCTACGAATTTCACCATAAACGAGAAATGAAAACTGACCATGATACCTGGCTGTCACAAGAATGATGATAATTGTTTGAATTTTTTGGGAACTTAATCTGAATAATTATGATGGACTTTGACGATGACTGTAAATTATTAGAGGTGGATAAAAGTCTTTTATAAACTGAACTTATAATTTTGTTATTTTATAGTGATGATAATGGATATTTAACTATTTTTATTAATCGAGTGGAAAATCGAATTCTCATCGAACGCCAAACTGGAAGGTTCTGCTCAAATTTGAAACAGATACAAAACTTTTTCATGTTTCAAACATTCCCATCATCAATGTTCTTCTCGACTAAGAGAGGAACTTGAGCTGAGAATTGCCTCTATTCATGATGTTAATATTTTTCTTGTTCATTCTTATTTTATATTTTGCTCGAATGAAAATTTTCATTATAATTAGGTATGTTTGTTTACATTTTTGTTGATATATGGAATATATGAAATCTAAGTTCAAAATGAGTTTTTCGAATTAATTCAATATGATGAATATTATGATAAATTTTACTTTCTGCCATCTCATCACTTTTTTTTCAATTATTAGGTTCGATAAATAACTGCATTTTCATACAGAAATCATTAAGCATCTTTGAGAAGTTCCAGCAGTTTTTACTGTATTTTTTCTCCAAGTCCTATCAAATTTTTACTGATATTTGTTCCGATATAGCCAGAAATATATGATTTATTTTTATATTCACCTATTTTTTCTTTTCAAATATAAAAGGTGAATAAAAACCAAATTCTATATTTTGTTCAATATACAGGAATGAAATTCGAACACTTTTCATAAAAAAAGAGATCCACACGAATCTTGAAGTTTTGAAGCATTTATATACCAAGATATCCGAAGCTGACATTGTTTCGAGTTCACTAACGAGAAAAAATAATTTGAATGATTTGGAAATATTGAGAAAGGAGGGATTTGAAGAGTTTTCAGCTTCAGGTTATCAGTTTCACTGATGAAGAATGTTCTTTGTAAAATGCTGTTTGGATTGCTTCTGCAATGGAGTAATTTTTGAGAGCGTTTCTTAAATTCATTTCCAGTTTAATGTTCTTGAGCAAGAGGCAAGTATGTACCTTGAATGTTAGCTTTAATTCAATTCATTTCAAAACTTTCGCAATTTTTGAACTTTTGAATTTCTTGGTAGTCTTATGACTAACGGAAGATCCTGTAGAACTGTTCGAATCATTATGACCTTAATATGTTCGTGAGAATTAGTTTACAAAATTGAAAAATATAATCATAATTGTAAGATACGATTTCAAAGGAATTTCTGGAACCAGTAGGGCTATTTTGTTCACATCAATTGTATTTGAAAGTGTATGAGTGTATTCCGAAATTTTCTATTTGGATATAATGTACGGGCTATATTTGGAATTAGGTTCAGAATATGTAATTAGATTGGATTTAACATAGATAACCCGAAAAAATTGGAATGATCCTCATTCTGTTCCTTTCTAATCAGACGTAACAGTTCTACAAGGTAGGTATGTTCTGAATATCGTTTATAATGAATCAAATAAATCCCTTTTTTTGTGAAATGTTGAAATTCCCCTTTTTATTCAATCTGGTTCCATTTGTTAACCTAATCTCTTTCTCTTTACTGTCTAATTCCAACTGGAATTTTTTTTACATTTTGGAATGCAAATTGGCGGATGCGAAGGTACCGAAAAAATCTATTCGCCATTATTTCCTCAATTTTAATGATTCCGATAATGTGAAATATTTATTAGTTTATATTATCCTAGTCACTATCACCTGTAGGCCCATTTCTGTGAAAATCCTTCGAGATTACTTGTAATTGTAAGTTAGTATTTTCTCATGAACCTGCGATCGAATGATTGTTGTCTGTTACTAAAACACAATTTTTTTGCCAAATTTATTCCTCTTTCACATCAAATTTTTACCGAAAACACATTTATATTCCGAGTTGCAAATTGGTGGAGGAACAGGGTATTTGAAACATTAATTTAGGCATTATTTCATTAATCGTTCGGATTCATGTCATTTCGAATATTTCTTCGTTTTTATATCATATTACCAATCATTTCACATGAATATCCCTGCGACTATCTTCCAGAAATAACGAAAAAAATCAAATTTGTCGCAAGTTACAAATTGGCGAAAGCGCTGGTCCTAAATTATAATCATTTTATCCATTAATTCATGGACTTTCCTAATTCAGATGATTCCAAATATTTCTTCGCTTGTAATCCACCATCTCAATCATTATTCATGACCATCTCTGCAGCGATCCTCTCAGATTAGCCGTGCAAAATTCAATTAGTCTTTTCCGTCGGAACCTCGGCTCGGATCGCCCTAAATGGCGAAAAAACCGCAGTAAATACTCGCCGAAACCGTGGTATTTTTTCCCCCGACCGGTGAGTTAATCCCGAATTCGACCGGACCTTTCAGAATTGAAACAGAGGAGGGCTTGAAGCTCAATTAGGGACAGTTTGCAGATTTTTGCGGCTTGGAGTGGACGTTTAATCGACAAGAAAGTTTTTGGCGGCTCTGGGCATATTTGAAGAGCAATTTTTGGGTGTTTAATTCGTTCGATAAAGTGGCAAGGATCTGATGAATTTCCTTCGGTTGATTCAAGGAGACTTACGTTCATGTTGTTTAATATTTCTTCGTTAACTATTAAATTTCGATTTGTTCCAGTGATATATTTTATAAATTCGTATGAAACTTGGAATTTTATATGGTTTTTTGAATTACTTTCCAGAATTGTTTCATTTCTTCTTCATCGTCCTCAACGTCGTTTGAGTTGAATCTTCAACTATATTTGAAAATAAAATTTTTGTCGTCCAACATTTTCAGTAGTTTAGAAAATAATTTTTTTTGCGAAAACAAAAATGTATACATCTTCAAGTATTTGAAAAACTAAGATTCAATTAATTTGAGACTCATCAATTTAAGTTGTTCTACATTGATTGAAATTGATTATGAATACGTTCTTTATGCTCAATTTTTTTCAGTTACTGGAAATTCATTTTGGAAAGTACTCAATTTCTACTTATTCACATGAAAGGGTATTTCTATCTATCCCAAGAATTTAAGGTTGGTCATTCACATGAACAGTCATTCAAAACAGAAAAACAAAAGCTCAGTCATAAATAAATTATTATCAGAATGAAAAAGTTGATTTAAAAAAAATAAAAAATCTGTAGTATTCGACAATTCTGATCTTGTTTGTTTGAAATAATTATTGATTTATATTGATTTCGAAACAGTTCTTAATTTTCAAAGCTTTTGAAACTGATTCTATTATTTTTATATGCACATAAGGAATATACATTGATTGAATTGACCGTTCCAAAATCGTGAAAAACATGCTGAATTCTGAATAGAAGTTGTCGGAAATAAAACCAAAATTAAAGTAATTTTCATGCAAATTATCTCATTATATTATTTTTCGATTAATGGATTTCCTATGGGGTTTCAGAAGAAAAATTTTCGAGTTTAAAATCAACTTGAAATTTCTGACTTAGTTTGCGATACTTTCAACGCAGTTAATGTGAATTGTTCAGTTGAAATTAGGTAGATTTCCTCATGGATTTGAACTCAAATAAGAATATTTTTATTCCGTAAATATGACTCGATATTTTGAAGGGACTGAAATATGAATTCACGAAGATTCAATCTAATGGGTTGATTTTATCAAGCTTCATTCTCGACAATATCATCAGAAAAATGTTTTTTGTACTCTTATTAATGTAATTATTGAATTATGTCTGAAGGGTAGCCACATAATGAAAAATATAATTTCAGTTATAGTGCTACTTGTTGCTGTGAGCCATGTTTTGAATTTGCATCATTCAATAATTTTTGTTTACATGTAATATATTGAAATTTTTTTTTTCAAATTAAACGACGAAACATAATGATTTTGAAGTTGAAAGAATATAACTTATTTAGAATACTATGGGAACTCTTGCATTTAACCTGTCCTTCAATTAGTCCTGGGTGTTGCATAGGAGAAATCTTGAAAATGGTGGTCCATATGGTGGTATGTCCTTTCTTCTGAAGAGAGGGTATGAGTGAGTTACTTCATATGTTTGTAGATGTTGGTAGATGTTAGGAGTCCATCTGTTTTATGACATATGTCGTCCATTATTGTACCTAAAAGGAAATTTTGATTAGTGATATGTTTTGAATGAAGGGACCTTTTGACAGGTGGATTTGAAGATATGTTGTGAAGAAAAACGTATGAAAGCAAGCAATATCTGAGTTCCCGATTTTTTGGTGCTGCATTGCTATTGTGAACGAAAGTTTACAAGTGAATCATTCCAAGCATTGGACATTGTTATCTACACCTTTTTTCCATGTTTTTGGTTTAATATGACAAATTTGATTTTTACTGAAGTTTCGAGAAGTTCGTTGAATTATTTTTAAAATCGGTAGCAGAAACGACAAAACTGCAGGAGATCATGTAGTTTATTATAGAAGGATGTATTGTTATCTAGTTAGCCTAGACCAGTTCCATGCATAAACAAAATATTGCGATACCATATCAACGAACAATAACTTATTAGAAGTGTTAGTGTAGAGTTCGACGTCAAAAAAGTAAACCAGAATTACGCAATAAATAAAAAAAAAGATGTCCACCGAAATTGTAAAAATCGAAAAATTGGAGTATCGAGCCATCATCAAGTACCTGTATTTAAAAGGGTTAAGAGGTAAGCAGATTCACGAAGATTTGCTTAATACCCATGGTGATCAATGTCCTTCGTATGCGATCGTGAAAAATTGGACTGCAAGCTTCAAAAGAGGTGAATTTTCCATTGAAGATGATGACCGATCGGGAAGGCCAGTTTCTGTGTCAGTCCCCGAAAATATCGATGCAGTTTATGACATGATTTTATCAGACCGTCGAATTGGGCTAAAACGGATATCTGAAGCACTGAACGCGTTCATCATATAGTTCACGTCAATTTGGACATGAGAAAAATTTCTGCAAAATGGATCCCCAAATGTTTGAATGTTGACCAAAAGCGTGCAAAGGTGGAAGCATCGCGTTCGATCTGTGTTCGATTTGAAAACGATGTTGACATCTTAAACCAAATTGCTACTATGGATGAGACTTGGGTATATTTTTACGAACCTGAAACAAAGCGACAATCGATGGAATGGCGACACTCTGGTTCTCCAAGACCTAAGAAGATTTGTGTCTAAAAAACTGCTGGAAAAGTTCTTGCTTCACTTTTTGGGATTGCAATGGAGTAATCATGATTGGTTTTTCGGATAAGGGTAGAACAATAACTAGAGATTACGATTCGACATTACTGACCACTCTACGGGAAAAAAATTAAAGAGAAAAGACGAGGAAAGCTATCCGAAGGGATTTTGTTTTTATAAGACAACGCCCCAGTACACAAATCTCATTTTCCATGCAAAAAATTCGTGATTTAGGGTTAGAATTACTAGAACACCCCCCCCCATTTACCAGATTCAGCTCCGTATGACTATCATCTCTTTCCTCAACTGAAAAAATGTTTAAAAGGTCGTAAATTTTCTTCCAACGGGGAGGTATTAAAAGCTGTGGAGGTCTGGTTTGCAGAGCAAGAAGAAACTTTTTTTTGAAAGATCTAGAGACGTTGCAGGTTCGCTGTAATAAATATGTTCAATCAAGAGGAAAATATGTTGAGTAATAAAATATTTTGACATTGAAATTTTGTTTGGCTCTATAGTAGGCTAAGAATTTTTCAATATATCCTTCTAAAATTCTGAAATAAAGCATGGGACAGTGTCCCAGAAAAAGTATCACCCTGAAGAAAAATTGGTGCAATCTTCAAATTGTAATTACAGGGTGTTCCTGAATTGATGCGGAAGATTTCAATGGGAGATTCCTGGTTCAAAATAAAGGTTAGTTTGTTATATGAATGTTGGGTCAAAATTTAAACGTTATAGAGATATCGCGGTTCAAAGATGGCGGAAAAATTATGTTTTTATTTTGTATCTTAAAAACGAAAAGCGATAAAATGACGATATATTATGGAAGTATTCCTCTTATGAAAACACACTTTCTTGATATTTTTTCATATTTTCAAGAGGAGTGGAGGGGGTTGAAGTAGTCTACCCCTATCATTTTTGTTAAATAAATTTAAAAAAAAACTTGGATAGAATTAAATCAGGATAGAGCCTGTTTCAGTTTGAAACTTTTTTGTACTTTGTATGTTTCTCGTTAAATGTACCGTTTTCAAATAAAAAATGAATTTAATTCAAAACGGTACATTTAACGAGAATAATACAAAAGATGAAAAAGTTTCTAACCAAACCAGGCTATCCGAATTCAATTTTATCCATGTTGTTGCGTATATGTTTGTTGCCATATTTAGGAACTTCTGGTCAAATTTTGCCCATTAACATTCAGTATCAAATACCCTGAGAATTTAAACATTTCAAGTCCGATCCAACATTGACAATTATGATCGTTCTCGGCTCAAAATTCGAAAAATACATACATCGTGACCAAATAATACGTCCCCGGCTCCTTCACCATTTAGTAGTCGAGATTATTAAAAAAAAATAAAGGGTTTTGGGTAGTACGTGATTTTCGATTTTGGAAAACCTGAAAACAACAAATCTGTCTTTTTCTAAGGGTTCGTTACTCATTCCTCGAGTATTTCTCGAACTTAAGTAATTCTTGAAACCTCCCCGTGCACGAAAATCCGGTTAAAAACAAACAACAATTCCTCATATTTAAAACTAATTAGACCAGCCGACTGGATTCCAACCCTCCGTTTCGCATTCATTTCAAGACAGTAGGCCGCGATATATCTCTGTTTATCTTGAACCACGCAAACCGACGATTCTTCACCGCCCTCACGAAAACTTGCAAGTTGCGCAAATTTTAGAAATTCCAGCCCGAGCACTCGTGCCGCGAACCCTTTCAGAACAACAATTTAATATTTCACGTACACAATACAGGCGAACTAAGAAACTCACCCCCAGCCCCTTATAATTCATATCTGAAATTACGAAAATGCCCCATTAATTCCTGCAGTGATTTCTGGCGCTTTCGTGGGGGTCGAAATGTACGTTAAGAAATGTTCTGAGCCTTAGGATGAGGTACGGGGGGAGAAGCGTCTGTCTGGGGTGGTTCTCACCCTTATTTACGGCTAGTATATTGTGAGTTGTCGAGGCCATCTTGAAAAATTGGCCAGATGAAATTGGTAATTTCCGTTTGTGACTAATTTTGTTCTTCATAGAATTTTCGACAGAATCAGAATTTCTCTATTTTTAATTGGAGTTATAAACGGAGAGTGAAGATCCCTTGCTTGATGTCAAGAATTATAAAAAGTCCCATAAACATTGGACGCCAATTGTTTCGTTTTCGAGATACAAGGTGTTGAAGTTTGAATTTTTTTCAGGCTTATTCCCCACAGTATGTTTCTGTATTTCACAAGATATCCTATTGAAATTTTGCAGAAACTTTGTTATATAAATATTAGGTCAATATTAGATCATTGCATCAAGTTGAAATGAGGGATGTATACTCCATTCACTTCTATAAGGAATCCCGGATAGCCATGAAATTCTGACACATTTACCGCGAATATTCAGATTATATATTAGGTTATAGACATTTCCCTGTCAGATATGCACGCAACGTTGTCATTTCTACAAAAAAATTGTAGTAATCACGATCATCAAAATGTTTATTCACTGGGAAAATAATGAATTTGAGAAAATATTATGTGAATTCAATAATTTCGAAGAACTGGCAAATGTTGAATAAACTTTTTTTCTGTGAATACTCGAAATTAACTGCTCCACAAGAGTTAGGGATATCGTATTCAATCATTTTCAAAAGTATGTAATCTTCGAGAAAATCGCTGTAAAATCATTTAAAACTCAATAACAACTTGAATCGATACAATAAAAATCAGTATGAGACATGCTTCATGAATGTTCAGTTTATCAACGGCTTCCATTTGAAACGAGTTTTCTGAAAATGCCAAGACGTAAATCAACAAACGCTGAGGCTAATAGAGCTATCGGAATGCTACAGGTTGTTGTAGTGGAAAGGCTCCAAGTCAGTCAAAGTGTGATATCTCGACTTTGGAATAGGTTCAGGGAAATAGGTTCCGTGTTGGAAAGACCAAGGCTTGGTGGGCGACGAAAAACCACACCTGCTCAGGATCGTTTCATCACCGTTTCGGCGAGAAGAAACCCTACATCTACGTGTAGAATGCTACGGAATTCTCTTCAGAATGCAGATGGTTCAAGTTTCCATCGAAACCATCATTCGACGTTTGAGAGAGCTGAATCTAGGTGCTAGACGTCCACTAAGAGGAGTTCCATTAACACGTAAGCGTCAAAGACTGGGGCAAGGCAACATATCAATTGGAACGATCAATGGCGTAGTGTCTTTTTCACTGATGAATTCAGATATGGACGATTTTCAGATTCTCGAAGAAAATATGTATGGACAATCCCACGCATACCTCGTAATCGTCGCTATGTCCAAGAAGTCCATCCATTCCGAGTGGGTAGTGTTATGGTATGGGCCGGGATATGTTTCAACGGGCGCACAGATCTACACATTTGTCCTGGGAATATGACCGCCTCACACTATAGGGAGCATATCATTGACAATGTTGTGCCAAATTTCCACGCTGCTATTAGTGAATCTTTTAAATTTCTAGACGATAACGCTAGACCGGACCGTGCAACCATGGTTGAGAATGCGCGCGAGGAGCTTGGTATTCCACATTTATACCAATACCTCCGACACATCAGATTTGAATTGCATAGAACATGCATGGGATATGCTCCAAAGAAGATTAGATAATCATCAACCTACCCCAGAATCCTTAAATAATCTGAGAAAGTTTCTACCCCGTTTATGGAACCAAATTCCTCGAGAAATCTTCAACAACCTCGTGTGTAGTATGCAAAGAAGATGTCAAGCTGTTATTGATGCCCGTGGAGGCCATACATTGTATTGATAATCTTAAAATGCTTGAATTCTCTGGGAATAAAATTTCATTATTTTACTCGATTTTTCTTAACCAACCTGTATACGCTGCACACCTACAGGCTAAAACTAATTTGAAACTTGACATCATATTAATATGAATTTTCATCACAAGAATCTCATTTTAACTATATTTTTTTGGAATTTAAGTCAATATCCCTAACTCATGTGGAGCAGTTTATTTCAGGTATGTAAAAATGGTTGGAAGATTCAGTTATGCTATTATCTTTTACGGAAATCAAGAAACGAGTGTTGAAGTTTTACTGCAGAATAATGGACAGAATAGTTCGTTACTTTGTGATAGTTCATTCGGAAAAGGAAACGAAGTACTCGAATAACTCAGAAAAATTTCTAAACGAAAAGAACAGACGGGCCTAGGGAATTCCCTACTTTTCAAAATTCTCGAGAAATAAGCCTACAGAAGATACTTAAATACCTTTTTGCACAACTTTAAATACTCCAGTATGAAAATATGGTAGTACAACGAAACCTGTGTTTTTTCTTATGAGAAATGGAGGCGTCAATCACAGGAATCTGTGTTTTTCACCTCTTTCAGTTTTAGACAAAAAAGTACTTGGTTCATTATTATTATTATAGGAATTAATTTTGTATTGAATGCTGGAAATGAAGTGGGTTATACCATTTGGGAGTCTGAATGAAACAGGCATGTTTTTCCTTATTTTTTCACTCAGTTGGTCATTATTTCTTTCACACCAGGTTAGGTTGAACTTCGGAAAAACAGAACTTGAAATTCGAGCTAGATCTCTGTTTAAAAAAAACTATGCGTTATATTAATAAATCATAGTCCACAATCGATAGCGCATCTCTTCAGAAATACTATCCATTGAACAGATTGAAAAATTCTTTCTTCAGGAGTCTTGCCATCACAAGAAGTGACAAATGGTGTAATTTTTTGGACACAAACGCTATTCATAAACGTACCTTCCCATTAAGAATATCCAGATCTCTAAATATATACGTAATACCATCAGCGCAGCGTCTATGAATTTTTCAAAGGATGTAACATGGATATCACATAGATGTAACATGAAAAGAAGAGGCGCTAAACTCAGCCTTGTTAAAGACCATTGGTCAAAGCTTTAAAATCACTGATTTTATTACCAACAGAAAAAAAAACTTTTCATGTGGCAGCAGTTTTTCTGTTGATAGAACCAATTTTCAACACTTATTTTTCAATGAATTCAACTCAAGTCCATATAATCGGCCAACAAAGAATTTGTGAGATTCTTTTTTCCCTGAACCAATTTCCTTCTTGAAAATCATAAGATGAGGAATCCTCCAGCATAAATCAAACTTTTTCCCCTTCCCCCATTCAGCAATCACGCCACAGAGGGCGCTGAAATTCGGTTTTCGCAGAATTAAAGATGAGGGAATGCATAATTCAACATTCGTGCTTAGGAAAAGCTAAGATAAATGAACGCCGGGTATAGAATAGAGGGTAAATAACAGGGAGTTTGAAACTGTGCAGCGTAGATAACTCCTAAGGAAAGGGTTTTTTGCCGGCTTGCCCCTGGGATCAACGAGTCCTGGAGAGGGTCGGGATGCGTGGAGAAGAGAGAAAATGGGACCATAGCAACCCTTATTATTATTGCATTTCTTTGGCGTAACTGTGGGAATAGGGAGATGGAAGAAGGAAAAAATTATTTTTTTGTGCGGGGTCATTTGTAGAAGCCGTTTGAGAGTGTTATCTTAACTCTACACTTTTCAGGATATTTATGATTACATTCATACAGAATCTTTGTGCTCAACGATATTAATGGATTTGAATTCTGTCAACACCCTGTATCGATTAAGAAAGTCTCCATCTATAGCGTTTTCAAAAAACTGTCAAAATTATTACCTAAACTAGTAGTGTTAGGACAAAGGACTGAACGAGAATAAATTCGCTATCACAAAAACGCCTATATCTCTTGGACCAATTGAGAAAAAATCAAAATTTGATCATAGTTAGCTTTGTTATGAACGTCAGTAACATGTGGAATATTTACTTCATAGATATTTCAATTCTCTGTCGCAAAATGTCAAGCGAAGTGAAAACACAAGAATTTATAGTGAAACTTTTTCAAAATAATCAAAAATGGAGCTTCAAAAGAATCGCAAAAGAGGCTCGCGATCGTCCGGAAACGGTATCAAGACTCAAGAGTTCTTAAGCGCTTCAACGAAGATCTTACAATTAATCGCAAGGAAGGAACCGGGAGGAAAAAGGGGTTTCATAGCCCAAAAAAAGTGAAGAAAGCCATCAGCCTTTTTCAGAAGAATCCTAACATTTCAGGAAGGAAAGTGTCCCAAATAGTGGGTTGTTCGCAGTCAACCGTTCAGAAAATCAAGTCGAGTTGTGGGCTTAGAACATACAAAGTGCAGAAAGTGCCAGACAGGAACGCTGTGAAGAATCAAGAAGCGAAATCAAGAGCAAAGAAATTAAATAAAGATTTTTCCAAAAATTTTTTCTGTTGCGTGATGGACGACGAAACCTATGTCTTGGCTGATTTCTCGCAACTTCCTGGTCAGGAATTTTATACTGCAGATTCTCGTGGAAATGTTGACGCACAATTTCGCGTGAAGAAACAAGCAAATTCCTGGTTTGGCAAGCAATTTGCACTTGTGGGAAAAGGAGCAGATTTTTCGTTGGCTAAGGCTCTGTTGACTCGAAGATATACATCGAGGAATGCTTGAAGAAGCGACTTTTTCCATTTTTACGTGAGCACGATGTGTCAACAATCTTTTGGCCTGATTTAGCTTCATGCCACTACAACAAGGCCACCAAGGAATGGTACGAAGCTAATGAGGTGGTTTTTGTCCCCAAAGTGGCCAATCCACCAAATTGCCCAGAACTCAGGCCAATCGAAAGATATTGGGTCCTGGTAAAAAGAGAATTGAAGAAGACTAAGAAATCAACGAAAACATCAGCGGAATTCAAGCAAAGGTGGAAGACAGCATCCCAGAAAGTGACCTGGAGCACTATAAGAAGCATGATGGGAAGAATTCCAGAAAAAATCCATGAATTTTGTGAAAAATAGTTTTGGTTTTTTTATTGTAAAAACAGTTTTCATTAGAATTAGAAGACGATTCAAAAATGAGTTTGATTTTCGAAATTGGTCTAGTGGTTCAAAAGATATAAGCGTTTTTGTGATAGCGAATTTATTCTCGTTCAGTCCTTACACTCAGATTTTGTACTAATTTATTTCTTTTTTTATTACGATATATGAAACATTTTAACAAAAAATCATGAGTTTATATTAATTTTGATGAACTTGTTGATCTTCTGTCAGTGACAGAATACTTCAGTGTTGCAGATATTGACAGACTACTCAAAAAACCTGTTCTTATTTGAAAAGGTGCAATCTCGACTACTAAATGGTGCAGGAGCCGGGTTATATTATTTGGTATTTATGTCTGTATTTTTCGAATATTGGGCCAAGAACGGTCCTTATGGACTAAGTTTGATTGAATTTGAAATCTTTAAATTCTCAGGGTGGCTCCTGATTTAGAATGGAGCGGTTAAGTTCGTTAATGTGTAAAATTCGACCAGGAAATGTGGCATTTCGAAATCTTGTTTTTTTGATTTTCTAAATTTCAAATTCGATCGAGATGAAATTCTGGATATTAATGGAGAATTACGTATGTCAGTCGCAAGTAAAATTTGTCTAGATCACTTAACCAACATCATAAAAAATTCCAGCGAATTATCGAAAAAATTCCCAATATTCCTCCTATAAAAAATCTGGGTTCATGGACGATTTGTTTGACAACTGTTGTAAAATTTTTTCGACAGATATCAGAAAATTTTTTCCGTTCTATCTTGGGTGAGAATCTACCTAGAAGGTGGATATAATTACAATGTAGAAGAACTAGTGCTCAAAAGCTCCTGACCCATTTTTTTGAATTCCTTGAGGCAAACAATTTCATTATTGAACTGGACGAAGAATTTTTATAGGGAATTTCGTTTCTAGTCACACTGTAAAATAGCGGTTTGAGGAACCCAAAATTTTAAAAAGCATACTTTAGTCATTATTGAAAAAAAAGAGAAACCCTTATCAAATTTATCAATCTGAAACCTACAAACACCAAAGTACAATTTGATACTGCAGAACTTCTTGAGCATTATTTTCACTCCATATGCGTCAATTTTGCTTGTTTACGAATCTGTTCAACCAGAAATGAGCTTCAACACCAAACACAATTTTTTGATAAAAAAATGGATCAACTTCAAGCTCTTCTAGACCCAATCAGCAAACAAACGACGCTTATTATGGTCAAGTGGCTTTAGTTCTTGAACTAGTTGGATCGTGTATGGATGTAGACCAAGATCTTTACGCAAAATTCCCCATGTGGTGGATGCACAGAGTAAAACTTGTTGTGAACGTCGACGAATAGACAAATCTAGATCTTCATTAACACCATTAGAGGAAATGTTGTCCGAAATCTATAGATAGTTCGACGAATAAGCTGCTATGACTAAACTAAACTCTGACCAAACCATACATTTCACGAAGTGCTCTATAAGTTTGGCGAATAGAACACTGATTTTGAAAATAAATTTCAACCATTTGTGAACGTTGTTGCGGCGTTGTCTTTCCACGATAATTTGTCAAGGCTTACTGAACAGAAATGTAAGAAAGTTGTCCCCTATGGAAAATTCTATCACTCTAAAAAAAACAAGATATTTAATTATAAATTGGTCGAAAATGATATAATGTATTGCAGGCGGGGACAAATAAAAAGTACGAAATATATTGCAAAAATTAAAATGAGGAAATTTCGGTTTTTTCCCTACCTGCAATACATCATTGCATTCGCGACATATTTATATTGATATCTGCTATAAACTGCTCAGTTGAAAAGAAAAAAATACATTTCGTAATGCACCTCTACATTACCTACAAAAAATTTCATTCTTCTTTGTTTTTTTTTCAGTTAAATGTATTTGCGATCAGGTTTTCAGTTTTTTCTTCAGTAATTTGTTGAGTATTGTTTCTAGTTATAGTAGATCTCCTTTATTTTAATTGTGACACACTATATGACCACACCCCTCATCTCAATGTTACAGAGCATGTTTCGTTAGTCCCGCGTCACTTTGAATTTTTGATTTTCATACACTGCGCGTCAAAATTATAGAACAAATTCAGTTTCTCAGAAGAAAAATATTTGGCAACAGATTCCTGATACTGGTCAATTTTTGTTTCATTTCTACTAAATTTTATGCATTTTTGAAGGATTTTTGTTGAACCCTGTGCCATCCCCATCAATTTTTTGAATAGAGAAAGTGGGTCATGTGGTACTTTTTTGGCAAGGTCTTTGTATCTTCTTCACAGGCGTGCAGAAATTTTCAAGACAAAAATTATTTTTTTTTAAATTAGTATGTGCACTTTGTAATGGCTTATTTAATTTGAGACGATTGTACCTGATGGAATTTGTCACCGAATGAAAGTCGACTACTAAAGGTTCAGAGACATTGTTATCACGTCACGTCACATCACGTCATCTTCCCAAAATGTGCATCCACGATAATGCATGGGACTTAGAGTATAGGAAGAGAGACACACCTTTCAATAGTGAAGCCAAATCATCAGAACTAAACTGGATGATTGTACTACTACGGAATCAAAATGTAGTAAAAATTTTTGCAACATTGTACCTGCTGTCACGTTATAGCACTGATAGCACGCAAGATCTATAGGTATTCCCCAAATTTACATTTTCTGAATGCACGTGATATCACGTCCGATATTTTGTGAAATGTCATTCTGATATACATTTGAAACCGATCTGGGTGCTCATTCAATAATTCTTGAATTAATTGATATAATTCCCTCACTTCCTCTGTTCGTTGATTCATTTGATAAATCGAATCCCTTCTATGAGAATCACCAGCAACTGTAAAAGCAGCAATATTTTCCATATCTTCTTCCCATTTCCTCGCGTGAGCTCACATGACGTGACAACAATTTGTATGCACCTTGACAGTTTTGTTCGTGCACAACTTTCAATCCCCTCACGTGAAAAACTAGAATGTGTTAAATACTGCGCTTCAGTTATGATCTTAAGTAGGTATGTTTTTAGTACGTTTCTACTGAAGTTGAAACATTTCGTTAAAATATTTCGATTCAAAAAAAGAGAACTATTTTTCAAAAAAAAAATTATTCTTGAAAACGTCTGCACGCCAGTAAATAAGATACAAAGACCTTGCCAAAAAAGTACCACATGGCCCACTTTCCCTATTCAAAAAATTTATAGGATTGATGGGGATAGCACAGGGTGCAACAAAAATTCTTCAAAAATGCATAAAAATTTGGTAAGAGTGAAACAAAAATTGACATGTTTCAGGATATTTTTGCCAAATATTTTTCCTCTGAGAAAATGAATTTGTTCCATAATTTTGACCGGCACTGTATAGTAGGTACTCATTCTATATTGGCGACTGATTGGCGTGAATTGATTCAGAAAATATAACAAATTTTCTCCTAGACAAAGAATTCTAGTTTAGTAAAACAAAGAAATTCATAACATTTTTTTAAATTGTGCTCTGAGGAAATGAGTGTCCTTGAAAAAATGACAAACATCAGTGTCATAAGTTTCGAAATTCCACCGGAAATTTGAGAATTTCGAGGTATGTATTGGTTAGAAAAAATGTAATATTTTTCTTTTGATAAATCTTCTAGAGTTTTCTTCACTCAAATCAACCCTCGTATCAGGCTCATCCCCCTGTCCACGCTATAATTCCGATAGCCCCGAAAAAAATCGATACCACGTCCAAGAATCCATGCGAACCCTTACGGAGCGCAGGCATAACCCGCGGGGTAAACGGGGGTAACGCTCTCCACATTAGAAAACTAACTCACGTACATTCTTCAAGGGGTGCACTGCCAGCATCATTGATTTCTTACAAGAGGCCACACCCACCGACTGCTAGGATTTACCCCTCTTTACTTTCTCGACGCGTCCGCCCCCCGCAACCCCCTCGGCGGGCCTTAAGGAAGGTCCGATGCTCTTCCCCTTTCCTGGGACGCGCTGGGGTAGCATCCCCTCCAAGCGACGAAAGCGGGATCGGTGTAGTCTTGAGGAGAGCGGAGATGTTTGCTTTTTTGGAGGGTGGATTTTTTCGGGGATTTTGAATACGGCTCGGGTTTCTTGGGGATGCGTTTTAATTTGGTTTTTGGTATTCATCGGAGAGTGTTTTATGGGTACGTCAAGAAAATATGTGGAGTTGGTCCTTGGTAAAAATTGAGAGTAATCTTCCTTATGAATTTCATTCTGAAACCTCCCCCTTCCAAATACGACAATTGATTTTGGGTTTACGTGTTCAACTTGAATTTTGAGAAAGTATACAAGAAATTAATTAATTTTTCACAATGTTGAATCTTAACTTTCCACTTCTACACATGCTATATTTTCTGTTCAATATTCTTATAAAAAAACTTTATTGTGGATAATTTAATTGAATTTGAAAGAACAGTTTTTTTACGGAAACATATAGAAAAAGAAACTGAAGAAAGGGTCTTTGAATAATTCAAGCTCCTCCATGAATATTTATGAGAAACTATTTTCATGTTATTCATCAATGTAATAACTACAATTAGCAAAGCATTATTAAGTATTATCGTAATAAGAAAGGATCGAAGAAATGATTTTTATGAACTACACTAAACGATTAATCAAGGACCAGGAACATAATTTCTATATTTTCTCAAAAATAAATATCAGTGAAAACTAAAATTTCAACCCTATAGAAGAAGTATATAATTTACATAAGTATTTTTTTTTATTGAATTTTAAATTCATGTGTCTCGACTGCTTGGGCCATAAGTATTGAATATGATGAGATGTGAGAATATGATCTCATATTCTTGAACCTGTGGACTGTTCTTTCAGATACTGTAACATATCTGAATTTCCTACCCTACAATAAAATAAAATGCACCGTTGCCAGACTACTCCATGGCTTCCAACTTTGCAACGTCCATTGTCGGAAACGTGGAACTACGATGAATGAAACTTATTTGATATTATTTTATAATTCTATGAATGATAAATATTGGTACGACTTCAAGCAATACTTTAGGCAATTTGTATCTTAATAAATAGGAGATTTTAATCATATCGAAGATCCACCATGAAGTAAACTTGTTCTTCTGTGACCATCGAAGAAATACGATTCGTTGGAAGAAAAACTAACCTCCGAAACGAATGGAAGCGTCTCTTTTACTTCACTTTCACGCGACTGCTGCGGGCTGTTTTTCACTTTCATTCTGGTTCACAATAGTGTTCCTTTAAAATGGAGTTCCTCTTCTAGGAATCCGCCATTTTAGTATATTTTAAAGACGCTTCTTTGTTATCTGGTATGTACACGGTCCCAATTTAAATAACTCTGTTTCATTTCACAGGATTTAATCTCATGTAAGCTTGTTCTATTTTATTATTGCATTTCTACTGAATATTGTGGAACTCTGTTCTGCTACCAACCCATTTGGAATATTCTTATACTGTTCGTAAGGCCGACTGCACATTTAACTATTCACTCGACACTATGGTGTAGGCATTTGGAGTTGTTGCTTTTAGTATAATATTTTACGTACAATAATCACTGGTTTGGAGGCCTAGGATAAACTGTTTATATCGTCTGTGCCAAGGAAAACATCCCCTACAACAGTGGCAGTGAGACTTCCTCTGAGAGTTCTCTAACGAACGTCCTCAGTAAACATAGCCTCGTCTTCGGGCCATGGCGAGCCAGGCAAGTGAAGAATTGCTTCGATCTGGTTCCACCGTTCATCAGTTAACAGGAAATATAAGTAGTTTATCGTCACTTCCAAACCAACGCGACTGCTAGGATCTCACACATAACACTTGGAACTCTTGGAAGGAAGGATTCTCACATTAGGAACTACAAGGATAATGCTTATGAATTTTATTAATAATCAGGTGACACACTCTATATGCCTATAACCTTTGGATAACTTTGGATGTATTGGATTCTGCTTTTTATCACAATTGTGCCACTAATAACCTTACCGGAGTATAGGAAGCTCCATATTGTACATATCACCAGTGCTCGTCTTATTAATAATTGTTCTATGGATTGTAAACATATCATCTGTAATGCTAGAAGGTTTTTTGCTTTGAGTTTCAATTGATTCTCGTTCGTTCTTTATCCCTTCATATGGTTATAGTTCCTCGAACTATGGTGCTGGACGAATAAAGGCTCTTGTTTCATCTTAATGTCCAATCTCGTGTATTATTTATCTATTTTACCTCATTATTTCCCATCCTATATTTCATTAATCTGAGTTATTACGAATCTGAATTACTACGACATAACATAGAGTTCTACCAATCTAGACGATCACATCACAAGCCAAAAGTATAAGTATAAAGCCCCCTTTAAAGTAAATCTACCCGCAGCTCTTCAGAGCAGGGTTGCCCCTTTTCTCTTTCCATAATGTTCCTAGGATTTACAAATTTGGAATGTTACAATACGATTTTCAATTTTTTCTCGAGTTTAGGTCTTGGAGTATGGCTTTTCACATGAACATAATTTCTTGAATATACAGGGTGATTCCGGAGGAGACCGTCAGATTTTAGGAGAAGTTTACACTATATAGTCAAGGCAGTTTCGAAACAATGTTTGGTTTATGGTTGGGTGCCTTCATTGAGAGTCTACAGGGTGATTTGTACGATTCAACCGATTTTTTTTATCCATAACTTCGGTATGGGTTGATCAATATTGATGAAATCTTCAGTGTATAGAACAATATGATTGTCTTCCTTCAATAATTCCAACAATTTAAAAAAAATACAGGCTGGGAATTATGATAAGTTCAGATTAAATTTGCAGGTTGGAAAAACACGCTGTACATTCTGTTTTGAAAAATTCGCTATCTGCTCCAGATTCTATTATGAGTTAACATTACTGGAGCGTTTTTATTATTTTTGGCACACGTCCAGCTGTCCAGAAAAATTTTTCAAAGATGAACAATACCGTTATTTCGCTCCAAGGCAGTGAGAATATTCTGAACTCAGAACTAGATAGTAAAACTGTATAGTCCAATGATACAAAGCTCTTCCGAATGCTTGAAATAGTAATTTACGTAACAAGTCCGGAAAATAGGGTTTTTTGGACGAATTGACAAAATTCTAGGACGAGCCGGAGGCGAGTCCTGGAAGTCTGTGAGTCCAAAAAAACTATTTTCAGGAGTGTTGCGTACATTATTTTTTCGGCAACCGTGTACAAATCAATGAGACGGCAAATTTCTTTATTATACATTTTGATTATTATTTGAATTGAACAGAACACAGAACAGAACTGTCATCCGTTATTTCGTGGCTATTGTGATGATCATCACAATGACAACAACGACGTGAGTTTTTCCGGCCTAGGCCGGAAAGTACGTACTTTCCAGACCAGGCCGGGAAATGTTACGTTCTCGAAGAAAAAGCGTCCGGGAAGTGGGTACTTCCCGGACGGTTGCCGAAAAAATAGTTTTTATCAAATTGAAAATTTTCCATGGAACTTAAATCTCAATTTAAATCAAGTTCGTCAAGTTCCATGGTTACCATCACAGTGAATCACAAAGATCTCCTGATTTGAACCCTTGATATTATTTTGTGTGGGGACATTTGAAAACAAAAGTTTATAAGGTTGAAATTAGATGTAGAGAACACCTTACTCATAAGAATTTTCGAGGAATGTAATATCTTAAAGCAAAATCAATCCCTCATTAGAAGGTCAATTGAAAATTGAATAAAATGTCGCGAATATGTACCTATTCAAAAAAGACAGGAAATCATTTTGAACAATCTATGTAAATTTTGTGTTAATCCTTAGTTTTGCCTTACATAATATGTTTCGAATCTTGATTCTGTATTAGTTGTTGTAGATTTTTTGGTTTACGTAAGTACGTATAAAGATATTTTCTGAATTAAATGATTTTATACATCAGAATATGAGTGATAAAAAATGAATTTCGAATTTGGAAATTACTTTAGGACTCAGGACGAGCTTTGTATCATTTAACGATACAATTTTACTATCTAGTTCAGAATATTCTCACTGCCTTGGAGCGAAATAACGATATTGTTCATCTTTAAAATTTTTTTCGAGGCAAACTGGGCGTGTGCCAAAAAAATAAAAACGCTCTAGTAATGTGAACTTATGGAAGAATCTGAAGCAGGTAGCGAATTTTTCAAAACAGAATGTACAGAGTGTTTTTTCAACATGCAAATTTAATCTGAACTTATCTTAATCCCCACCCTGTATCTTTGAAAAAGTGTTGGAATTCTTGGAAGTTGACAATCATATTGTTCTACACTGAAAATTTCATCAATGTTGATCAAGCCATACCAAGGTTATGAATAAAAGAAAAATCAGTCGAATCGGACAAATCACCCTGTAGACTCTCAATAAAGGCCCCCAAACATAAACCAAACACTTCTCCTAAAATCTGACGGTCTCCTCCGGAATCACCCTGTATAGTTCTTCGATAATTCTTCTGTGGTTTTGTGTAAAGATTGACCACGTAGTATAATTCCTTTCTTGTTTTCTGCAATTTTTTCATGAAACGCAATATTTTTTCAGAAAATTTGACGAGTAGAATTTCATACGAATCCTATAAAGCATTAAATCACATTTTCGGATTTTTCTGAAATAATTGTGCGTTTCATGAAAAAGATGCAAGAGAAAAAAAGTTTTTCGATTTTATAGAATATCTAACGGTTTGGTAATTTTAAAGAAATTAGAATTCGCGGTTTGATATCAAGTGGTTTCAAAGATGTTGTGATGAAATATATGATAATTTTCTTCATTTCAACTTCTTACTGTTCCAACAAAAAATAATATATTTCGATAGTCATCTCTCATCATCAAAAAGCACATGTGAATCGCTATAAATCTCTCAAAGAATCTCAATAAATTGCTGAAGGAACCATTCAACGATTTCGTCATTGTTTGCTAATTCTCAAACTGATACCGAAAAAAAATGTGTTTTGTTTACACAATGGGCGTTGGCATCTTCACCTGCCAAAAATTTATGTGCATTGGATATTCATGAGTTACACCGAAAAGACTCTGTCTTATTTACGATGTGAATGCAAGGACCCACCTATTTTTGTTTTTAGTTTATAGTTGTTTACGTAAGAGTGAAATATACAAGGTTTATTCGATGCTTTTGTGAATTTCAAAGCAGATTCTTTTCAAGAAGAAGTTTTCAGATAGTGTCTCAGCGAAATAGATATTTGAAAAATTAATGAAGTCTCGAAATGATCTGTCGCATTGACCATGTATGGGGAGAATAAAGATTACTCGACATCATGCAACAAACTGCTAAATGTTACATCAATTTGATAAACGGAGACATTCTATAATAATAATTCCAATAATTAAAGAACTACCTTACCATTTCTTTGTCTAGTATTTGGTGGGTTGGTGATAATCCCTTTTATTTTGAATTTGGATTATAGGTGATTATTCCTGCTTCCTTTTCTCATATGATAGTTTAGGATATTGTCCAAATCTGTGTTGATTTTAATCCTGTTTTGTTGAAATCAACGAAATTATTTACTTTTGAATTTCGGCAACTCCTGTAAGTTCTGGAAAATTGTCTGGAATGCTAATTTTCTCCAAGTGTTTCCTAAATGTCTCAGTTTAGACTAGGTTTTCCATCGGAGTTTGTACATTGAAGTGCTCATATGTTCGAAAATATTCGTCCAAATTTAAATTTTGGCTGAGTCCGACCTTGTTACACCGTGGATTGACTGGACTTGGTTACCTGAAAAGAAAAACTCATGTAAAACTTTTATTCGAAATTCTCTACCTTCATTAATTGAGATAAGGAAAGAATAGGTAAGGATTGCCAGTTTTCCGTATTCATGCCTACACACAAATATACTGCTCCACAAGAGTTAGGGATATCGTATTCAGTCGTTTGTAAAAGTATGTGATCTTCGAGAAAATCGCTGTAAAATCATTTAAAACTCAATAACAACTTGAATCGATGCAATAAAAATCAGTATTAGACATTTCGTCAATCTGGTCGCCTTTTTTCTGAAGTTTGGTTCTTTGCATATGCTTCATGAATGTTCTTATTCTGAAATGAAGTCAGTTTATCAACGGCTTCGATTTGAAACGAGTTTTCGGACAATGCCAAGACGTCAATTAACAAACGCTGAGGATAATACGGCTATCGGGATGCTACAGGGTGGCCTAATTCAGGTTGTTGTAGCGGAAAGGCTCCAAGTCAGCCAAAGTATGATATCTCGACTTTGGAATAGGTTCAGGGAGACAGGTTCCGTGTTGGAAAGACCAGGGCTTGGTGGGCGACGAAAAACAACACCTGCTCAGGATCGTTTCATCACCGTTTCGGCGAGAAGAAACCCTACATCTACGTGTAGAAGGCTACGGAATGCTCTTCAAAATGCAGATGGGGTCCAAGTTCCCATCGAAACCATCAGACGACGTTTGAGATAGGTGAATCTAGGTTCTAGACGTCCGTTAAGAGGAGTTCCATTAACACACGTGACCATAAGCGTCAAAGACTGGAAGGGGCAAGGAAACATATCAATTGGAACGATCAATGGCGTAGGTAGTGTCCTTTCCACTGATGAATCCAGATATGGACGATTTTCAGATTCTCGAAGAATAAGGGTATGGACAATCCCACGCATACCCCGTAATCGTCGCTATGTCCAAGAAGTCCATCCATTCCGAGGGGGTAGTGTTATGGTATGGGCCGGAATATGTTTGAACGGGCGCACATATCTACACATTTGTCCTGGAAATATGTCCGCCTTACACTATAGAGAGCATGTCATTGACAATGTTGTGCCAAATTTTCACGCTGCTATTGGTGAAACTTTTCAATTTCTAGACGATAACGCTAGACCGCACCTTGCAGCCATAGTTGAGAATGCGCGCGAGGAGCTTGGTATTCCACATTTACCAATACCTCCGCACTCACCAGATTTGAATTGCATAGAACATGCATGGGAGTTGCTCCAAAGAAAATTAGATAATCATGAACCTACCCCAGAATCCTTAAATGATCTGAGAGAGCTTCTGCCCCGTTTATGGAACCAAATGCCTCAAGAAATGTTCAACGTGTGTAGTATGCAAATAACATGTCAAGCTGTTATTGATTTCGGTGGAGGCCAGACATTGTAATGATAGTCTTAAAATGCTTGAATTCTCTGGGAATAAAGTTTCGTTATTTTACTCGAACGCTGCAGACCTACAGGCTAAAATTAATTCGCAACTTGAAATCATATTAATATGAATTTTCATCACAAAAATCTTATTTTAAATATATTTTTTGCAATTTAAGTCAATATCCCTAACTCATGTGGAGCAGTTTATTTGGTGTGATCTTCAACATTTTTGCCCGATGTCTATTGTTTGTTATTGTACTGTATCTGTAGTACTTCATCTTTCCTTTTTTTCACTTTTTACGTTCAAATTTTAATCTCAATCTATTTTTAACTGGGATTTTTTAAATGCATCATATCCATTTTTACCAGTTTCTGATGAGTTCTTCCCATAGCGTTGCTCTTTTTCAGATACTTTAGGTAACTCTAGAGGTTGTTGTTTTTTTCGTATTAATGAGATGTCTTCTTCCAGAACAACGACAAATTTCGAAGCTTCTGAACTAATTTCTCGGAAACTACCCCTTGCTAGATCCTGCGAAGTCCCTACCCCGAAAATAACCCAACTTTTTGCTTCGACCCACCAGTTCCTCATTTCTGACGTAATTCCGTCGAAACACATCTAGGTTTATGCCGTAATAAAAGCGAGGCGGATTAGTTGAAGGGCTAGAAACTCCACATCCATCATACAACAGATATGAATAAGTAAAACTGACGTAAAACTTTCCGGAGAGCGCACTCGCATCAGTCTTGAAGCTCAAATTTTAATTAGTTTTCGACCAAGTTTAAGTTGATGTGCTGCAAACTTTGGTAATATTAAAACGGAAATTAAAAGGTAAGAAAATAACGACGCTGCTTCTGCCAGTTCGGCGTCTGGTACAGCCCCATCTTCCGTCGAACTTTGAATGGGGTTGGGGGTGGGTTTCCGTCAAGTTGGTGCCCATGTCTCGGAGGTTTTGACGTTTCTTTGTCAATAATGGCAGTGGCGTATTAAGCTCTGATTATAACACTTTCGGCCGTTCTGCACAAGCAGAATTCAGATCTATTTTAACTTATGATTGCAGAAGTATACTTAGCTATGATCCTCCTAAGTCTTCCCCCTGTATCAAATACGTAAAAATGAGAGCTTAACGGATACCACTTGATGCCATGGCCTTTATTCTTGAAAACCAGGGAGTAGAACGATCGAGAGAACGGTGACGTGGCCCTACTGATTAGTAGGGCCACGTCACCGTTCTCTCGATCGTTCTACTCCCTGGTTTTCAAGAATAGAGGCCCATATGTCATCATGTGAAGTGCCTGTAGCCCACTGGTTAAGGCGATTGTCTGACGTGGAAAATCCCGAGTTCAATCCCGAGGCAAGGAAAGAAATTTTCTAGCCTCGATAAAGGGACGCCATTCCACGATGAAGACGAGATAAAACGCATTTTTTAAAATTGGAATAGATCCTTTAGAACTATTTGTCAGACAATCGCTGAATGTGAGCAAGGTATTCCTAGTATGAACCTTGCAAAAAGTGGAAGACCTATAGTTCGTTCAAATATAAGAAGAAGCTTTGTAAACATACAGAATCGTCTGGTTTGCGCACAATAAAGATCCTATTCGTCAAACGGTCATAACCACGCTCCGTTTTAACGCCCTAAGAGATTGCCAGGATCGTACTCGGAACGGACTGTAGATGGTACTGGATGGAAATGATTCAATAATTTGAGTCAGCAATTCCCACATTGGAACTTTTTTCATCAGAAACTCTAGTGCAAAATTTCTGTTATGATTTGCAACTGTCATAAACATTTTATATCCGACGTATCCTATTTTTTTATTCTGTTTTGTTTTTATATTATTATCTACTAAATAATTTCTTTTTTGGATTCTCGAGATTGCGGCAAGGTAATTCCAGGAAACACCAGAGTTTTAGAGATTTGGGTCGGAATCTTGCAAGATTCCGTCAAAGTTATTCCGGGAAACACCAGATTTGGGCCCTTTTCCCTAATGGGTGAAAGCCATCTTGATTTGCATAAATATCGAAGTTTTCAATTGACAAGACTCGTAAAAGATCTCTGTTCAAATTTTTAATGGTCATTTACTTGTAATATCCGAAATATATTTAGTTTCGGTCCAGAATTTCATATTGTTTTGTACGAAACTCTTTGTCGGTTGCTCAAAATTCCGACAAGGTAATTCCGGGAAACATCAGATCTGGGTTCTTTCCCTACATGAGTTGAAGCCATCTTGATTTGAATAAATATCGAAGTTTTCAATTGACAAGACTAGTTAAAATACCTAGAGCTACTGTGAAGGTCTAGCTGTTCAAAGTGTTTTTAGATTTTGTTGTGAAAAGTGTATTGTGTTGGAAAATCTTTTGACAACGTATATACATATAGTGTTTATAGAACAATGTCGAATTCGCAAACAGATACTGTATAATTCTGAGGGTGATATGTGGGAACCACCACGAAAAAGGTCCAAAAGGTAGCCTTCTCTGCTGAAGAGAAAGAGATAATTTTGAACATATCTCGAAAAGAATTGGAAGAACATCCTGATTTATCGAAGAGAGACTCAGTAGGAATTGTTTCAAGATCCTCAGGGGTGAGTGATTCAGCTTTATTCAGAATTCTCAGAGAATATAAAGAGAATAAAACATTGACGCCACCTAAGAGGAAAGCCCAGTCGTTAAAAATAATCGATTCGGTTGACCTTATCAGATGAATTACTGTCTAGGGTTTTTTTTTCCGGGATAAAATCCCAACGATTTCTAAAGTACTAGAAATCGTGAATGATGATGACAGTTTGCCAAATTTCAAAAGAACAACGTTCCATAAATTATTGAAAAAAATGGAATTCAAGTTCAAAAAACGTGGTCGTGATAGTGTACTGATAGCTAGGGATGAAATAATTGTGTGGAGAAGAGATTATTTGAAGGAAATCCGCTCAGTAAGGGAACAAGGCAGAAAAATTCATTAGCTGGATGAGACATGGATAAATAAACTGAACGATTGTGTGAAATCTCCTCGATTGGACTCTGGACGGAAAGTTTCTTCACAAAGACCCTCCTACCGCTGCGCCAAACATGTTATTATTGCTCCTTCTTACATTTGAACAGAGTATAGAACTTTTGCCCAAGCAACGACCGTAATAAAGGTGAGAAGAGCGAAAAACAAGGTTGGTACTTCGCTAAGAAAACTAGCACGTCAATATAGGACATCTAACTATATCGCTAGTTAATTTTATTGAAGCGAAACACGCTGGAGACGATATTATGTTCTGCCCAGACCTTGCGTCAGGGTATTATGCAAGAGAAACTCCAGATTGGCTAGCCGACCAAAACATACCACTTGTTCCGCGAAACGGCCATCCCCCTAACCTTCCACAGGCTCGACCCATAGAAGATTTTTCGGCTCTCCTATCGCGAAAAGTTTACGATGGAGGATGGAAAGCCCAAAATGAAGAGGAACTTCGACGCCGAAGAAATCTATCTAGATACCGTCCAAAACCTGATGCTAGAGGTGTTTGCAGAAAGGTGCGCTTTGTGGAAGATAATGGCCCTTTTCATTCAATTTCAATTGATAGTTTTGTTGCTTCTGAAACGTTTATTAATGTGTATCACAATACAATAAACAAATGTATAATTTTTGTCACTTTTTTGGTCTCTGAAATTTGTGCCAAAACTTATGGGACATACGTTATTACAATTTAAAGTTTACTCCATGTGACATGCCAATTTCGATTGCGAATCAACAGAATGATATTTTTTCTGAAACATCATCTCCTGTTTTTTTCCAGAACTTTTTTTGGTTAGCCACTGTTCGTTAGAAAAATTGTTGAAACAAGCTTCGTTGTTTTAGTAAACTTCATGGTCTCTTGTAGTTTGGTTAGGTATCTGATTTTGAAAAAAAAACAGTGAAGCATGTTTATATGCTTTTCTCGATTTCAGTATCGTAATGAGTTCATTACAGTACTAAAAACAGTGCTGTAATGAACTCATTACAGCATTGTTTTCAGTGATATCTTTCGTTTTTCTGTTGTCGGCACTGGCTTCTGCTCCTATCAATTTTCAACACAGGTCAATTTGGAAATGTCAATTTCGTAACAGTTACCAACTGCCAAGATACAATACAAAAGTCACTAGGATGAGTTTTTCATTGAATTTCAACAGTATTTCACGAAATTTGACTGAAATAGAGAAAATATCGTCTAATACTCGTTGCAGAATGCAATTCCAACACTCATGCGTTCGAAAACTCGCTCCTTCGTCGCTCGTTTTCGAATTTCGCATTCGTATTGGAATAGGAGCCCATTCTGCAACTAGTTTTAGAATATGCTTTTCCATGATATGTTTATCATAAGTAATAGATTGTTATATAGACATTTTCTGGATTGGGTAGGTGGGGCCTAGTGGTTGTTAGGGTTGAAACCTCATTTATGACATTCCAATATTCCCTCTCCTTATCCTGCCAACCGTTTTGAGCATTTATTTCATTGTGAACCTCAGAAAAATTTGGAAATCTGCCATATGAGAATTTATCATCCCTAATGCGGCCCTGGCGCCCCGTAACTGAAGTTTTTGACATATCTTAGCCTCCTGTGGTTAGCAACCGAAAGGAACTCATGGCATCTAAGCACGCCATGCTCCTAACATGTCGCAGATTGCCTTTTGTTTTTCAGGACCTCCTTAGGGCTGCCAGGAAATAGGAAGTAGAATGCGATTGTTTGGTTTGATTAATTCATCTCAAGACTAAAGCGACTACCTTGAGAGTCTGAAAGGGTTGTAGAAAATTGGATTCACGTGTTTGGGAAGCTGTGAAAGACGTTGATTGGAAGACAAGGCGAGGAAAATGCTCGGGTGTGTAGCAGCGGAAAATGCGAAATACGACCCTGAAACGGTCCTGATAATGAAGACCGGATCTGCTGTGAAAATCTCCATTTTTATGAGGTTGACTTCCATTTGGATCGTTTTTCTATATTATTTGGCAAAATTCCATTCTTCGATCACCATCATCTTCGTTCAGTTCATGAACAAGCGTAATTTAATAAGGAATAAGGATGGAAGATGGATCTTCGCTAGCATCAATATCCTGTGGACACTATAGTCCGTTCAAATATAAGAAGGAGCTTTGTAAACAAACAGAATCGTCGGGTTTGTGCACAATAAAGCTCTTATTGGTCAAACTTTCATAACAACGCTCTCTTCGACCACCCTAAAAGACTTCCAGGATCGTACTCGGAACGGAATGTGGATGGTACTGGATAGAAATGATTCAATAATTTAAGTCAGCAATTCCCACATTAGAACTTTTTTCCTCAGAAACTCTAGTGCAAAATTTCTGTTATGATTTGCAACTGTCATAAACATTTTATATCCAACGTACCCTATTTTTTATTTTGTTTTGTTTTATATTATTATCTACTAGATAATTTCTTTTACGGATGCTCGAGATTGCGGCAAGGTTATTCCAGGAAACACCAGAGTTTCAGAGATTGGGGTCAGAGAATATAATAGTATATTGTTCAATGAGCGGTAATGTGAGTCATAACACACGCAGATGAATTTTTCTGCCCGAGCCGTCAGGAGAGGGGTGTAATTCATCAAGTGAATTGAACACTATACTTTATCTTCGACTTCTTCAGTAAAATTCGAATTAATCAGCATTTTCAAAATTGACAACAGTTGTCAAGCTATTTCTGTGGTCGAAAATCGAATCGTTATTGAATCCCGTAAAAAACGTAAAAAATTCACGTTTTCCAAATGCAATTGTTGGATATTCAGACCTAAGAAAATGTAGAAATAGATGGCGAGAACCTTACATTGATGTCTGGAATAGAGTTCCCCATTGACCCGACTTTTTTATTCATTTCGTAAGCTACATTTTTCCTATTTGTTTTAGAGTGAATTATAGGCGTGAGTTATTATTACCTCACACTGTTGGTTTATAGAGACTATTACAGATCAAAATCAGTTGAATAATGGATATATTATTCTATGGGAGTAGATAAAGAGATTTAAGCATTGACGCCACCTAAGAGGAGAGCCCAGTCGTTAAAAATAACCGATTCGGTTGACGATTTCGATATGAACCTCATCAGAAGAATTGATTTTGATTTGGTTAAACATATATAATTGAAGACTTTTCCATAAACTTGTTATCTTTAAATATATATTTCACTTAGATGTGTTGTATGAATTGCATTCGTATAATAATATAATTGTTCTCTTTAAACAATGATAATATTCAGTTAAAACTGAACGATTGTGTGATATCTTCTCTGTTCGACTCTGGACGGAAAGTAACGAAGGCCTACCTACCGCTGCGCCAAATTTGAATTGCTCCTTCTTACATTTGAACACAGTATATTCCTTGAATATCCAGTTTCCTCTGTGATAACTTTCTTTTTCATCAGGATGTCGTTCATTAAAAATTCCTCGCGGTAGCCCTAGCAAAGTCATTGTTCTGGAAATAAACTTTCAACATTTTTTTTTCTCCTCCAACGTGTGAACCATTTTGTAATTTTTATTAAGAACTGATAAAACGCACCTCTAATAATTCTGCTTCTGCAATACAGAATACTTAAAACGAAGTGCAGATTCTGAAAAGCATGAAGAGAAAAAAAGGATTTAACACTTTTTAATCACCTTATTTTTTTCTTTCAATAGAAATTATACGATCAATTAGAATATCTAAGTTTCATTTAGTGTTATGGGTATTATAATTCCATAAAAAACACCCTGTAACATTGCAAATATTCACTTATGAGAACACAAACTGCAGGTTCATGCAAATTTGAATCCATACATACATTCGTGCTACAAAACTACCAAACTTCCAAATTCAAATTCCTGATGGAGATGCAACCCCCTCCAGGGGGTTGTTAGAAGAAATAAGCTTTGTATCCCAGATCATCTCCCCCTGTCATCAGAAATGGACCTGTCTGTGTGTTTTTACAAATTCTGATTCGTTGTTGAGTTATTGAGGGTGGACACGTTTAAATGAGACACCCTGTATGTGGTTAGCACTTCTGCTGAAAATGAAAGATGACACTTCGAAATGACGGATTGAACAAAGCATTCATGAGGTAGAAGCGATATCTGTTATTGAAAAGTAAGATTGTTTCTTTCTCCCAAAAAATATCGACGATAAGCTCCCAAGCACAGCCTCCTACGGGACCATTGCTACCCCGCTGAGAGTAATAGGAACGTTTGACATTATCTGGTTGGCAGAACTGGAAACTCACGTCTACCGATTTAAATATCCCACGGGAACACAGAACGTTTCCGATAAGGAGCGCGACCGAACGCCGAATATGAGGAAATAAAATATATTATTATTATCGTTTACCTTGGTAATAACAGTTAGGAGGTAGACGGGGCTTTAAGCAACGTCCCGGAACTTAATTGGCGAATCGCAGCATTTATATCAAGATCGAGGAACAGGAAGGAGGAATTGAAATATACGCGAGTTCGGAAATAGCCGCAAACTGCGAGACTGCAACTTTGATCGTGACAGAAATTGGTGTTCGATTATATTTTGGTGGACGGACGCCACTGGCCTTGTATCAATACAAGGTCTTAAATAAGTAAAAATCCATTATCCATGAAGTTGGTCATGGAATTCTGACACATTTTACCGTGGATATTTTGAGAATGATAGGTTATAGTCATTATCCTGTGACATAAATAAGCAACGTTGTCCTTGCTACATAAAGGTCGTAGTATTTACGTTTTCATCCAAATCTTTATTTACTTTGGGAAAATAATGAATAAAGGTTGTGGCCGAGAGAACTGGGAAAATAGAAATCCTTTATGAGATTCCGACGTTTTCTGGTCGTTTTCAAGGTTAAAATAGAATAAAATTGAGAACATAGGGCGTAACATACATTCAAGTCAACACAAAGGGTCATAAAATCCTTTGCAGTAAAATCAACTGAATAATATAAAAAGTAAAATCATAAAAGACAATATTAAAACTTCTTAATTTGATGTCTGATCTGTAAAATTATGGGGGCACTGGACACTGGTAGAGTGATTGGCCCATACTTCTTTTAAAATGAAGAAGGTTTCACTTAAACCGTCAATTCCCACAGGGTGAGTCTCTGACTTGAACTTTTATTTTAACTGTAGATTCTTGAGGCCAAAAGAAACATTTTTTTATTTTACATTTTTCCGAATTCGACTGGCTCTATTAAAGGGATACAGTAGCCATTTGAAAAAAAAATATTGGGCCAAATACGTGCCTGATACTATTCTCCGTAAACACCTCAAAGTTCATAATTTTTCGATTGAAATTGAGGTGATTTTTTTGATGTTCTGGGTGATACATTCAGGAAATACTTAAGCACTAACCTTATTTGAATAAGACAATTACAAACACAATATTTCCTAACAAAAATACTTAGTTTTGTCCGATTATTTCTGCAATTGAAAAGCCATATTTCTCCCACTAAAATTAGTCCCTCATTCGATTTTCCTGAAAATTAGTTTTTGAACACTAATAATTTGTTCATATTTCCTCGATATTCCAAAACTATCAAATGAAAAATAGTTTTCTCACTAAACTAACCTAACTCCCTTAACCTAGGTCCTAGGATTGAAGGCCAATAACATAATGTAACCCATCTTCTGTGATATTTCACAGAACTTTTAAGAGGACGATGCCAGATTGCTGATTATCTCTTCAAACAATGGTATAGGCAAAACCAAGGAAGCAGTACGTCCCCAATGGTTAACGGATGAACTATCGCAAGGGAACTAGTTTTTTTTTACTTTTCGCTAAAGGCGTCTAGGCGTTGCTCTTTGGTGATGCCAAACGAGTTGTTCTCGCCGAAATAGCGCTACGATCTTAAATTCAATGGCCTATAACGGTGCGCTAACCTCGCAATGCGAGATAGCCGCCACGCAAGACAAACCGTTGTTCTGTGTCTCCAATGTTAGCCCCATCACAGACCAGTGTGTGGTCCCATAAACGACGCTTAAGAATAGCGATAACCTGCGCCATGAACTGTGAATGTGAATACCAAGCAATTTTGCATTGACCGTTCCTCTTGTATATTTATATCAAGGTCAGGATATCTGTGAAAAATGTTCATTCAAGTTTGAAATTGCCTTTTGTAATCGAAATTTCAAACATAGATCATTTCCTTTTTGACCGTATAAAGATTTCCTCACTTCTTGACTCACTTTTTCAACAGATTCCTTCGGGTCGAGCTACAGAAGTACCTACCATTTTAGTAGTATAGAACTAGTAGAGCGCGTAGATTTACCTTGTTGATAGATCAATATTATCTCGGCTGTCTAAAAGATGTCCCAATGAAACCGATTTTTATCTCATGATGTTCTTTATGATCATTTTATTGCGTCAAAAAATATTAGAAAATAAATCAAATCGAATGTTCGATATATTCGTTTTTTAAATTTGACGAACACTTTATTGTACTTAACACATTTGTAAGACATCTGAGAATGAGATACACATTTAAAATTGTGAAATCAGGTTTTTATCCATTCAGAAAATGACCCGATTATTGAATATTTTTTCTGGGAACACACTGTATATTGGTAAATCATTTATTTTCGAACGAGATTGTTTGGTTGGACGGCTATGGAAGAAGAACGCACTATTTCAGGACCCTGATGTATGAATCGGTTTTTTGGCTGATAAAACTTCAAATTGACATAAAACACATTCAAATTAAGATTGCCTGATTTATTGTTTATTTATTCACAGAGAATAATGATTATGTGAAGACTTTCAGTGAATTGATGTAATAATAACCGTGTAGTTTCGAGTTAGAATTCCAAGACAATATTGTTTAGAATGTTTAGATGGATACAATAAATTTTTAATTGAAACTGTGCGCATTAAATGTATAATTTCATGCTCCTTAGAAACCAATTTTATCTGTCACATTTGTGGGATTTCATTATTACATATCTCTACACCAAACGTTTTCCATTACAGAGATTTCAGTCTTGACGAAGTTGATAAACATTCTGACAACATTATTAACTTGTTAAGAGACCAGAGAAGGAATAATATTTGATGATGTTGAATCCAGGGAAGCATCCAGATTATTCTTGAAATTCAGGATTTTTTCCTCAAAATTTTTTGTATACAATTAGGCATAACTTCAAAACGACGCGTTTTATTGAAAAAACATAGGAATATTTACTTGTATTTTCTAAAATGGTTGGTTCTTTCGAGAATATGAACCGTTTATTTTTTTTTAATAGTTTCATCGTATTTTTGGTGGATTTATGAGTCGACGACGCTGTAACTTTTATATGGAATATATGGAAAGAATAGTGTTAATTTTATGGATTCTCGACACGCTGTATCTTCCAAACGAAACCGAATTTTGGAAAATGTTATGAGAGAAAAATACTTTGTTTGATGAGAGGAATCTTCAGTTAAAATATATGCACAAGTCAATGTGGAATTGGATGAGATGTGGTTTCACCAAGATGGTACAATAATTAGTCATACAACACGACCTCTTGAGCAGTCGATAACGGTTCATAAGACTTGGTTTCTGGAAACCGAATTCTGCCCTTCTCCTTAAATTTTACATTTCCAGGCGGGAGCGAAAACTTCATTAGAACATTGCGTCCTCTCCATGACGCAGATTGACAAATAGATCCGTCGAACAGCCGCGGCCCCGAAAACAAAGACGAATGGTTACATTACGAAATTAATCTTTGCAACAAAGCCCCGGCCTCCTTTCTCCTTGAGAGTTATTCATCAAAGCCAACTCATTTATTTAGTTACTTCCTCCATCAGCCGTTGCCTAGTCGTTAGCACAGTCTCCTCTTCTTCCTTCGAACATAATTTATAAAGGAATAACTCAGCACAATGAAGATAGTTATAGACGAATTGCAAATTTCGCTGAATAATTATTTTCCGTTTTCAAACGAGTTCTGTGCGCTGCGAATTTCCTCTGTGTTCTCCTCATTATTGCGAAGACTAATATTCGTCTGTGACGAGTACGCGGAGCTCTATTGGCAATCAGTAAGGGGGAGGGGGTGGGTTCCGTGTTATGTAGTTTTATTGATATTGCCTCAGATCTTCGCGTTGTATGATCAGGGTGTCTGAAAACATATCGAAAATATTCAGGGTGTGAGACGAAAACTTCATTTAAGTCGAGACTTTTTCGGATGGCGAAGTCTGCACTAAAACGTCCAAGCCCTTTTCAATGATGAATAGAGTGTTTTTAAGAGTGATAGAACTATAAATTGAGATAAAACAATTTTATTTCATTTGAAAGGGAATTTTATGAATTTAATGTTTCAAAAATAATTTCAGGCATACATGTCCACCACGACTAGCTGTGAGGAACCGCATTCGAACAGACCAATTTTGGACCACCTTTCAGAGTGATTCAGTCCTTATTTCAGCATTAAAACGAGTTATATCTATCTATTATCTATTATACATATAAAAGAAATATGTTGGTTACACCATTTATAACTCGAGATCAGATGGACTGACATATATGAAACTTCATATATGGATTCGGTTACGGTCTGGTAATTATAAAATACAATAAAACTTTGAAAAAAATCGATGGAAATTTGACTTATACAGGAAATTCTTTTCCTTCTTTTTAGTAAGGCCACTAGGTGTCGCTACAGTTACAGTTACGCTACAGCTTATTCGTAGGTTCTTCATTTGATATTCTCCCCGTTAGATGGCGATGTAAACAAATAATGTGTAATTTAAGTTGCCTCCAACTCTGTGCTCTGGACCAAAACAAAAATGTCTTAGCCAAGAAGAAAAATAGGAAAACGTCTTAGCGTATTTGTATTCTGTGAAGTGAGATTAAAGTACGATAAAGTAATTCAATTCGAATTTTCAGCGTTGTATTGGCAGAACTAAAATGGTTTCTACAGTGATCAGAGGTAATTAATCAATGGAACTATTTCTCATCCATATAATTCGATCGTGATTCATATTTTTATTTAGGTACAGCAATGAGAAAACTGTAAAGCATTCGAAGAAAAATTATGCTCAACAATAATTAGATACCGCTTAAATAAAGAGAATTCTTTTCGTGCGAATAATAATGTTACTAAAATTTTGTATATTTTGCCTAATTTATCTCCTACTTGAAAAAATAGCAATGATTATTTGATACAACTTTAACGGTGGGTTTCACAAAGCATAATCATCGGTGATCGGAGTTTGATATAGAATCAACTCGATGCGACAGTTAAATCAGAGAACCAAACTATTGATCTCCGATCACCGGTGATTACGATTTGTGAAATCCACCGTAAGTATCATTTAGGCGGAACAAAGTTCACCGGGCCAGTTAGTTGGCTTATATCGGCCAAAACATCTTTTGCTTCTGGTTTATCAGCATAACCCCAAAGAAAATAATACATTGAAATTATGTCGCATGATCTTAGAGGCCAATTAATTGAACCTTTTCTCGAAATAATAGAATCGCTTTTAAAGAAATATGGATCGATGATTCCTCCAGCGTGTAAAGCACACCATACAGTGCATTTTTCAGGATGCAATAGAACCTGCAGAACTCTTGAGGATTGTTTCACTCCATATTCTGCAATTTTGCTTGTTTACGTAGCCGTTCAACCAGAAATGAACTTCATCACTAAACACAATTTTTCGAGAAAAAAGTGGATCAACTTCAAGCTGTTCTAGGGCCCTATCAGCAAACAAATGACGCTTATTTTGGTCAAGTGGCTTTAGTTCTTGAACCAGTTGGATCTTGTATGGGAGAAGACCAAGATCTTCACGCTAAATTTTCCATGTGGTGGATGCACAGAGTCCAACTTGTTGTGAACGTCGACGAATAGACAAATCTGTATCTTCATTAACACTATCACTTAGAATAGCGATATTTTCTTCTGTACGTACAGTTCTTCGTCTTGTTGCTGTTGTTGTTGCATCGAGAAGAGGAAATGTTAATAATAATAATAATAATAAAACCGCACGGGTGTGGTGTGGTTTATGCCATGCCACATGGGGGGTGACGTCCCTACGGCCCGAGTTACCTGGGCCACCAAGGGTAAATGGTGGCAAACCCATGAACGAGAAGTGGAAACCGATATCATGGCAGAAGATCGAGATGCCACTCCACCTGCTGGCTCGACCACCGTGAGGAGGACTGCCCGCAGGGGAGCTCGCAACGCACGTATCCAGTGGAGCCGCGAAATGAATATTGAAGTAATGCGAGCTTTTCATTACGTGAACAATTGCGAGGACAAACCACTTCCTGGATGGAGATACTCCCTATATACCGAGTTCACCGGGGGGCATCCGGAACTCCAGAAGACGGAAGGGAATCATCATTCAAGAGAAATCTTCAAAGGATCGAACTATCCCAGAATATCGCGGGATGTGCACAACAGGCTATGGATTTGCAAACCTATCACATCGTGCGGAAATTTCTGAACTAGTGGGAGGAACTGAAATGTTTTTTCACAGCTCCAGCTGAGAACGGGAGACCGATGAAGAATAATAATAATAATAAGAAACTTTATTTTGAATGATCTCCACATATAACATCAAGAGTTTTGAGCTACACCTAAAACATCAAACAAAATAGCGTCAAAATATCACATCTTCGTTAACAATTTGTATTTCTTACACAAAAAAAATCATTTTTACCCAAAAACCAAAAATTCACATGTTGATAAATTCCTTTAAGTTGTAAGGTTCTCTATTTATTAAGAGTATTTTAACCCTTTTAATAAATTGCTTGGTAATTCTGATTTCTTTAATTTCATTTGGAAGTTTATTAAAAAGTTTCATGCACATATATGATGGATTTCTCTCCGTAAGAGTTAGACGGTGTATCGGTAAAATGTAATCGAGTGTTCTTGTGTTATAATATGATTTCATGTTGTCCGAAACCTATCGATAGTTCGACGGATAAGCTGCTCTGATGATGGACGAATATGTAAACCATAAATTTCACGAAGTGCTCTTTAAGTTTGGCGAAAAGAACACTGATTTTGAAAATAAATTCCAACAATTTTTGAACGTTGTTGCGGCGTGAGTGCTTGAGTCTTTCCATGATAATCTGTCAATCCTTATTGAACAGAAATGTCAAAACAACATGGCTTCTAAAAAACTCTGAAAAAACCCATTTTGTGAATTTTCGTGAAATCTAAAATACAAATTAGACATTTTTGAATTACAACTAACCAGTGCAGATAATTTGCGAAGGCGTCCTAAAAAAACCTGCCTTCTGAAGGGGTTTGAAGTAAGGGTCCGCATTTCAACGTAGAAAAATGACTCTTTGAAATTCTAGTTCACCGTGTTTTCAGGATATCCTATGAATATTTTTAGTACCTAACCGAAGTAATGCATTCATTTCATTTGGCTCTTATTAACTGTATAAATTCAAACTGACTAATAGGAAACATTGAAGAGATCGAGATTCGAAGAATAAATATTATGTAAAAAATAGCCTCTCAAAGTAATTAAAGAGATATATCGAAAAGAAATGTTTCATCGAACAGCAAGAAGAAAACCAGTAAACGCCCCCTTGAAAAACACGATTCCGAATTCAAAATACAACCCTGGAAATAACGAACCTTGAAAGAGTCCGAATGAAAACTCAACACCTGAGCTTTCCATCCCTAATTAGCAGAAGGCTCTGTAACATCTGCACGTCTAATTCCAAATCCCTCCCGGCCCAGTAAGAAGGAACCCCTAATACCCTCCCCTAATACTTTCTTGAACTTCCAAACACACTCGAAATCTGAAATTCAAACTTTACGAATGCTAATGCCTTCCAACAAACCCTTATATTAAATGAACCGCGCCATTTTGGCCTAAAAATGATACAAATTCCGCCCTTATACCTCCATGCATAAGGGCGCGTTTCTTAAATAAAATCTAAGGCACACTTAGGACTGAAGGGGTGAGTTTTCTACGGGGTTTATTTGTGCAAGGTTCCGGAGGCGGTAGGGGAATTCGAGCGGTGGGGCTAGGGAGAATAAGGGTTGTTTTTGCGTAACGCCGGGTTTCTCGTTAAATAGGGTGGTTTTATACGGAGCGCAGGGGGTTGGGTAAAGTTAGAAATGAGGGGATGAAGTTCCTAAGTTGAATAAGGATGTTTTTCGTAGCGTTAGGAATTATTTATGTTCAATGAATTTAGATGATGTTGCATTCTGGAGGATTTAAAGTTTAAATTGGTTTTCAACTGTATATGGAATGGATTCATTTTCGTACTTTCGTAGAGAGATACGAAATAATTCTTTTTTTGTCGATTTATGATTGAATAATTGCCAAGGAAACTAGGAATCTGAAATTATTCCATGTCTTGTTTCAAAAGGGAAGTATGGGCTTGTGATACATAGTAATTTTCTATTCAGAAATGTTATCATTTTCGTGTTTATGGCAAAAATCAAAATGAAAAAATTAAATCATATGACTACCATCAACCATATGACACCTTCAAGAAGTGATAGAAAGAAAAAATAACATGCACGAGTGCCAACCTCGATCAGTTTCAAGTAAAAGAATTTGATAAACCTAAATTATGACCAACCGGGATACTTTATAAAAGTGAATGGAGTATAGTTTTCATGGTTACTATCTAGAAAAAATAACACTGTGTTTTCTAGATAGTAACCATGAAAACTATACTCCATTCACTTTTATAAAGTATCCCGGTTGGTCATAATTTAGGTTTATCAAATTCTTTTACTTGAAACTGATCGAGGTTGGCACTCGTGCATGAAAGTAAAATATTTCTGAGAGATGTTGCCAATGCAATTATTTACTATAAAAGTACTCTTTTTTAACTTTGTGAATGGAGTTAGTTCTTTTAAGGATTAACTCTGACACAGTTTTAGAAGTATACCACTTCATTCTCATACTGAGGTATTTCAAATTGTGCGAATAGGTGTTTGAATGTCTTCTGTAGGCTTATTTCTTGAGAATTCTGAAAAGTGGGGAATTCAACTGTTCATTTCTAAGTTATTCTGTCGGGTTATTCGAGTACTTTTATTCTTTTTTCGAATGAACTATTACAAAGTAACGGATTATTCTGTCCATTATTTTCCAGTGGAATTTCAACACTCGATTTTTGATTTTTGAAAAGAGCCTAATTGAATCTCCCAACCATGTTTATATACGTGAAATATTTCCAGTTTAACAGAGAAAAAAGTTTCTTCAACATTCGCCAGGTCTTTGGAATTATTGAATTCACATAATATTTCATGTTGTCAAAAAAATCTAAATGTCTTCTGTAGGCTTATTTCTCTTGAATTTTGAAAAGTGGGGAATGTCATAGATCCGTTTGTCCGTTTAGAAGTTTTTCCTTTTGGTTATTCCAGTTCCAGTACTTTATTTTTTTTCGATTGAACTATCAGAAACTAACGGACTATTCTGTCCATTATTTTCAGTAAAATTTTAACACTTGATTCTTGATTTCCGTACAAGAAAATAGCATAACTGAATCTTCCAAACAATTTTATATACGTGAAATATTTCCAGTATCAACAGAGAAAAAGTTTCTTCGACATTCACCAGGTCTTTGGAATTATTGAATTCACATAATATTTTCTCAAATTCATTATTTTTCCAAAGTAAATATACAGGGTGGGTGTTTGGGTGAGTAGCCATAGATAAATGGTGGATAGGTGATGCTCTTGGCTACTTGTTGCGCCTAATAAAATAACATTTTGCCCAAAGTTCAAAGTGTTATAATTTTTTTGCCATTTTTCTAGAAATTTTCCATTTTTCTCATTAAAATCTTGAATTTTTTTAAATTTAATGCTCGAGGTGCCTATAAAATGAGCACGCTATTTTTAGCTGTGTTAGAATGAGAGAAAAGATTTTACCTGCTCAATGGAATAGTTTTGTCGTCACCCTTTCAAGGCATCCTTGAAGACAAAACGGTTTTTTGTTGAGTTATCCAATTATTAATGGTACATACCATTGCAAAGAGTATTAACTAGAGAAGTTTTTAAATCCATTTTGAAACTCCACACTTTGTAAAGTGGACACAACGTTATTTTTTTTTCATTTTGATGTTTGATACGACGCTGTCAGGTTTTTTGAAGACGTTTGTATGAAATTATGATTCAATCTGAATAAGACAAGACTAGCCTGAAAAAATAAATCATTTTATAGGCACCTCGAGCATTAAATTTGAAAAAATTCAAGATTTTAATGAGAAAAATGGGAAATTTTTAGAAAAGTGGCAAAAAAATTATAACACATTGAACTTTGGGCAAAATGTTATTTTATTAGGCGCAACAAGTAGCCGAGAGCATCACCTATCCACCATTTACCTATGGCTACTCACCCTGTATAAATTTTGATAAATACGTAATAACTACGACCTCTATGTAGGAAGGTCAACGTTGCTCATTTATCTGACGGAAAAATTACTATAACCTAACATTGTCAAAATATTTATTTTCTTATATTCACTTCACATACACCAAAAGTAGTTACTTGCGAAGGTTTTCGAGTCAAAATATATTTACAAAAATATGAGATATATAAGGAGAAGCAACAAAAACAATAAGAGAATAAAGGTTGATATAGGTGAAGGTATAAAGTGGCATATCACATTCAGTTAAATGGGTTTTCATCATAGTGCAGCAACAAATTGAGCCTCATTTCCCCGATGCCAATTTTGAAAAGATCATGAACTATACTCTCTGATAATACCGCATTGCAAATTCCCATCATGTGAGAGCTATACGTGAATATACATGGTGAAATGTATCAGAATGTCATGGCCAACCGGGATACATTATAAACGTGAAAGGAGTATATGTATGTACGGTAACCGAGATAATGAATTTAATACAATTTGCTTCTCCACACTGTGTAATGAACATGATTGAAACAAGATATCTTTTGTGGTGTTCTAATCAGTCGTCTTGAAAATAGATTCCTCCATTCATTTCGTTCAATTCCCAATGACAAAATCAAGGGATACCTCAGCTGGCCGAAATGATCTCAAATACCATTTTTCCTCACTCCCTCAGTACAAACTCCAGCAATCAACAACGCCGAGTAACTCAAAATTCCTAAATCTCCCTCATTTTCAACCCAATCATCCCCGTATCTCTTCCAAGCCGACAACCAACAACAAAAAATCCAACGCCTGTCTTGTCTCGAACAAAGCTGCCTGGCAACGAATGCCAGCCTGAATAGAAGTGGAGTAAAGTTCCTCGTGGGCGCCTGAATGCTTTTCCGCCCGAATAAGTACAGAAAGCGGGCGCTTTTAAGATCCTTATATATTTCGCTATAGCGTCGTCAGCGTCTACCAGACAGAATGAAACTTTCCTTTGACGTTTTGAACTCCTCCCGCTGAAGGAGGTGTTCGCTGATATAAATTATCTGCCGCCAACTTAAAACAAATTAACGCCAGTGGGAGCTGGGGGGAGGAGAGGAAGAATCGTGGATGATTGTATCAGGGGTTTATTCAGAATCTGCGAAAACCCTATCGCTAAACAGCAACCTCACACAGAGACGTGATTTCCAGTGTTTTAGTCAAATCTTGTGATAAATGGGAAAATTCAAGATCATTCGAGGATATATTGAAAAATTCTTAGCCCACTATAGAACCAAACAAAATTTCAATGTCAAGATATTTTATTACTCAACATATCCTCCTCTTACTTGAATACATTTATTACAGCGAACCTGCAACGTCTCTAGACCTTTCAAAAAAAAATGTTTCTTCTTGCTCTGCAAATTAGTCCTCCACAGCTTTCATTACCTCCTCGTTGGAAGAAAATTTACGACCTTTTAAACTTTTTTTCAGTTGAGACAAGAGATGATAGTCGGACGGAGCCAAATCTGGTGAATAAAGGGGGTGTTCTAATAATTCTAACCCTAAATCACGAATTTTTTGCATGGCCACATGAGATTTGTGTACTGGGGCGTTGTCCTGTAAAAACAAAATACCTTTGGATAGCTTTTCGCTTCTTTTCTCTTTAATTTTTTCCGTAGAGTGGTCAGTAAGGTACAGTCGCCAAATTCCGTCCCCAAGCCTAATTTCGTCCCCATAGGTTTTTTTTTGTCTGAGTATAGCCATCTTGTTTTAATACTTGGAATCTAAAGTTTTTTATGTCAGTCGGCCATTGCAAAAGTTTGACGGTGGAATATAGCTCCGGTCTTGAGATATTTAAAAAAAGAAGAAACTGTTCAAGGTGAGTTTTTTATTGAAATATTATGGCTACTGTTCAAATATAGATCTGTTTGACTTATGCAAACGAAATATTTGTCAAAAATTCTTCTTTTCGTTTAGATTCGAATGGATTATAATTTAATTTAGGTTATGACATGTGTTTCTGGTTAAATAAAGGATAACCATATAATTGGCAAATTCCTAATATCGTCCCCTAGCGTGAGCCTAATATCGTCCCGGGGACGATATTTAGATCGCTTCGTCATTCACTGTAGTTCCAGCTGACATACGACCTCTTCCAGTGGTTGTGTCACCTTCAACGTCAACTAGGCGAGGTAAAGCCATGGTAGTCACGGCTTCTCCGCATAAACGAGAAATAAGAGAAGCAGAAAACAAAAAAAAAGAAAAAGAAGAAAGAAAAGTAGGTAAAAAGAGAGCTAGAAATGTAAAAAAAAAATTTGACAGAAAACAACAAAAAGAAAACCGAAAAGCAACGTAAGAATCTATCTTCTGATGAGTATACGTCTGATGATGACGACCCAATTTTAGTTTCTACTGACGAAGAAGATAGTGTCGATGATGACGCTGAATGCCCAGTTTGTCATAGGAGATTTTCTCGAGATCAAAAGGAAGACAAATGGATAAGGTGCACAAAATGTTTCCAATGGATACATGAGGATTGTGTCGATAATCCAAGAGCTAATTTTATTTGTATGATTTGTTTTGAGAATTAAAAAAATTAAATCAACAAATGCACTGATTTTTTTTCATGACCCTTGATGGTGCTAGTTGTTTGTTTTTTTTGTACTTTGACTGGTCTTATATATTCTCAATTTGTCAATTTTATGTTTAATAATTTTTTTTTCATTCATCTTTTTATACAATCATAAATGGCATATAGACCATTGGATAATAATAATACATAAAAGCCTGAGTAGATAATAATAATGATCACTAAGGATTATTATTGTTGGAAATACAATTTCAGTTTACGTACTGATTATTGTGATCTCAATATCGTCCCCGGGACGTAATTAGGAGCCCAAACAAAATAACTCTTATGTTTTAAATTTTTGTGAAAACTGTTTTTTTAGAAGAAGTAAGTGAGTTGATTCAGTTTCTGATTGTTTGAAATAATAAAGAAACGTTCATTTAAAGTTTGATGTTTTGTTCATTACTCTACTCATTATATTTTTTTAAATTTTTTGATTTTACAAAAAGGGGACGTTATTTGGCGACTATACCTTAATGTCGAAAAGTAATTTCCAGTTATTGTTCTACCCTTATCCAAAAAATCAATCATGATTACTCCATGGCAATCCCAAAAAACTGAAGCAAGAACTTTTCCAGAAGATTTTTGGACACGAAACTTCTTAGGTCTTGGAGAACCAGAGTGTCGCCATTCCATCGATTGTTGCTTTGTTTCTGGATCGTAGAAATGCACCCAAGTCTCATCCATAGTAACAATTCGGTTTCAGAAGTCTACATCATTTTCAAATCGAGCATAGATCGAACGCGATGCTTCTACCCTTGCACGCTTTCGGTCAACATTCAAACATTTGGGGATCCATTTCGTAGAAATTTTTCTCATGTCCAAATTGACGTGAACTATATGATGAACGCGTTCGTATGAAATCTTCAGTGCTTCAGATATCCGTTTTAGCCCAATTCGACGGTCTGATAAAATCATATCATGAAATGCATCGACATTTTCGGGGACTGACACAGAAACTGGCCTTCCCGATCGGTCATCATCTTCAATGGAAAATTTACCTCTTTTGAAGCTTGCAGTCCAATTTTTCACGGTCGCATACGAAGGAGATTGATCACCAAGGGTATTAAGCATATCTTCGGAAATCTGCTTACCTCTTAACCATTTTAAATGCAGGTACTTGATGATGGCTCGGTACTCCAATTTTTCGATTTTACAATTTCGGTGGACATCTTTTTTTAAAATTTATTGCGTAACTCACTTTTTTGACGTCGAACTCTAGACTGACACTTTTAATAAGTTATTGTTCGTTGATAGATGCATAGAATTTTCTATGCATCTAGAATTTTCTATGCATCTATCTATCGAGCAATAAGCTCTTTCGAGAACCACACACACTTATCGAACATCTCAAGAGCGTGGTACTGTTGTGCAGATAAAGGATATCATCCTTCATCGCAATATGAAAAATCTAGTAAAATGTCATCCCCTCATCATCCACACATAATTTTTCTCTCGTCCAAACCCCCCTAAACCCCAAAAATCACCGATCTCCAAAGCGATACATCTCCATACGTCCAAACGTCCTCTAGCGTCCTTTTTAAACGCCGCGCGTCGCATGGAAAACTCGGAAAATATGTCGCGAGATAAACAGGCCATAACTCCGGCGATATATCACATTTTCCGAGTGATTACACCGCCAACTTTCAAGCGTTACAACGTAATAAAGTGACCAAAAAATGGAGCGCAGTTTCCAGCAATTTGGTCCTGCTTAAAATTCACTTAAGTTGAAAGTATTCGGCTATTTTTCATCCCGGAACGAGGGTGGGGGATGGGGAGGAAGTGTTTTGTTCTCTTCTGCTTTTTGAGCTGTCAGCAGCGATGCTTGGGGTGCAGAGCCGGATCCAGGGTGAAGAGGTATCGGTTTGTTCAAGAGATGAAAAGGAGTGGAATAATTTTCGAATGATTTAATAGTATCCTAATTTCTCTTGTTGACTTTGACGAGCTACATTTGAAAGCGACCAGCGCAGTTATATTATTGTCTCAGACGTGTTCAGTGGGTGAAAGATCGGGAGATCTATACTCTGTTAAAATGTAGGAAGGAGCAATAACAACATGTTTGGCGCAGCGGTAGGAGGGCCTTCGTAAATGTACTTTCCGTCCAGAGTCGAATAGAGGAGATTTCACACAATCGTTCAGTTTATTTATCCATGTCTCATCCAGCTAATAAATTTTTCTGCCTTATTCCTTTAATGAGCGGATTTTCTTCAAATAATCTCTTCTCCACACAATTATTTCATCCCTATCTATCAGTATACTATAACGACCACGTTTTTTGAACTTGAATTCCATTTTTTTTCAATAATTTATAGAACGTTGTTCTTTTGAAATTTGGCAAACTGTCGTCATCATTCACGATTTCTAGTACTTTAGAAATCGTTGGGATTTCATTCCGGCAAAAAAAAACCGTGGACAATTCTTCTGATAAGGTTCATATCGAAATCGTCAACCGAATCGATTATTTTTAACCACTGAGCTCTCCTCTTAGGCGGGGTCAATGTTTTATTCTCTTTATATTCTCTGAGAATTCGGAATAGATCTGAATCACTCACCTCTGAGGATTTTGAAACAATTCCTACTAAGTCTCTTTTCGATAAATCATGATGTTCTTCCAATTCTTTTCGAGAAATGTTCAAAATTATCTCCTTCTCTTCAGCAGAGAAGGCTACCTTTTGGACCTTTTTCGTGGTGGTCCCCACATATCACCCTCAGATGCAGTATCCGTTTCCGAATTCGACATTGTTCTATAAACACTATATGTACTTTATCAAAAGATTTTCCAACACAATACACTTTTCACAACAAAATCTATAAACACTTTGAACAGCTACACCTTCACAGTAGCTCTAGGTATTTTAACTAGTCTTGTCAATGGAAAACTTCGATATTTATGCAATATGCAAATCAAGATGGCTTCAACCCATTAAGGGAAAGGACCCAAATCTGGTGTTTCCCGGAATTACCTTGTCGGAATCTTGAGATGCCGACAAAGAGTTTCGTACAAAATAATATAAAATTTTGGACCGAAACTAAATATATTTCGGATATCACAAGTACTTCCATATTTATACAAATCAAGATGGCTTTCACCCATTAGGGAAATGGACCCAAATCTCGTGTTTCCCGGAATTATTTTGTCGGAATCTTGCAAGATTCCGACCCAAATCTCTGAAACTCTGGTGTTTCCTGGATATACCTTGCCACAATCTCGAGCATCCGAAAGAGAAATTATTTATATGATAATAATATAAAAACAAAAAAAAATTAAAAAAATAGGGTACGTCGGATATAAAATGTTTATGACAGTTGCAAATCATAACAGAAATTTTGCACTAGTCTTTCTGAGGAAAAAAAGTTGTAATGTGGGGATTGCTGACTCAAATTATTGAATCATTTCTATCCAGTACCATCTACAGTCCGTTCCGAGTACGATCCTGGCAATCTCTTAGGACGTTAAAAGGGAGCGTGGTTATGACCGTTTCACCAATAGGAGCTTTACTGTGCGCAAACCAGACGATTTTGTTTGTATACAAAGCTCCTTCTTATATTTGAACGGACTATAGATAGCCGAAGTCCTGCTTCCTCAAGCAATATAACTTCCAACAGTGTGATACCCATTACTCATGGCAGAGCAATAGGAATTTTGAAAAATGGAAAGGATTCTTCGGATCAGAAAACTCATGGACTCATTAGTTTTTGAGTGTTCGTTTCAGAATTTCAGAAAGATTGATTCTCTTCAGGATTGAATCGGCAATAGAAGTAGCTTTATAGAATTACCAAGGGGTCCAAGGGTCTGTGATCAGTTTCTTATATTTTCATAGTACCATCATTGAATATCATTGAATTTGATGATAAATTGAAAACAGAAACAGCATTCGTTGACTTGTCTACAGCTAAAGATACTGTATGCAAAGATGCTTTGATTTTTAAACTATATGATCATCAGTCAGAAATGACAATGAAGTGTCAGACGTTTTTCGAATTTGCTCTTGGTTTTTTGCTGTTTTTTCGCCTAAAACAACCACTCTAATCTATGGGAGATGATCCCCCAACATAAGGGGCCTGTAGCGTTCCTCGAACACCTGAAGAACAGAAGAATCATCACTTGGAAGATCGGACCTGATCGAAAGATCCTCCCGATCCACGAGAGAGTTAGGACTTTGTGAAAAGGTTTTTTAGCAGGTGAAGTATTTTTTTCTACTGCTTCTTCCTCGTTTTTCTTCTTTTTTTTCTTGTTACAGATATAATTTCAAGATATTTGCCTCCAGTTCGATGAAAAGGCTTGTTTTCAAGCACAAGGAGCTCTGTAACATGGATAGCAGCATATTTTTTGAACAAATTCAGTATCACTACATATATACGGGAAGACAGAGTTTTTTCAGAGGTTTTTAACACTCTTGTATCATACGCAGAATTGTATGGTACCCCGTTCACATTCCCTCTGCTAACACTCAGATTTGGAGCGGGAAACAGATTTTATTCTTTTATACAATCTGTTCCTTGTCGCCATTTCTTCACACGTGCCATATGCCTATATTGTTTGATATTACAAAACAGTATGTAATTCTCTCTTTCAAAAGAATATATATCTATATATATATATATATATATCTGTATAGTGTGGATAAAATGATTCTATTTAGGTCGCCGCTCAGAGCGAGTAGGAAAACTGTCGAAATGAAATCGATTTAAATTATTTCATTAAGAACTCCAATCCTTTCTGAGTTTACCCACAAAATTTCAGTTCTCAAAGTGAAACCATTTTCAAATGAAACTTGAAATAAAAAACACACTACATTGAACGCCCACCTTAAAAAAATATATGCAATCAGATCGAAAGTATCCTGTTTCTGTTGATAATAATAGTAGTTATTTCAAAACTTTGAATACTGTTCTTTCACATTAGATTTAGCACCTCTTCTCTTCATGTTATTTCTGTGTGACATCCCTGTAACTTCCTCTGAGGAATTTATTTACGCCAATGATATCGCTCTAGCAATCATTCATTCTGATTTTTAGTATTGAGAAGAACCTATCTGCAGATTTGAATATTTTCAAAAATGACTTTTTCGAGTGACTTATGTTTCCTAACCAGAATAGAATCGAGGTTAATTGTTTTCGTTTGAACAAGCAAGTAATCACATATATACAGGGAACTCCCACCAATTGTTTGCATTCGTTGTTTTAAAAACTGAAAATAATACTTATTCAAGATGAATATTTCATATTTGGCCTGGGTGCGGCTCTGCGTTTCCCTTCTATCCTCGCAACATGATTTTTCATACGTTGCGGCAAACCGCTAGAAAATTAGCACTTAGGTCCACTTTTATCAAATTTTCCTGTATTCTCCCCGAGGAGAGGAAATGAAAATATGCTCGGGAAAAGCTTGTTTCCAGGTTTATTTTCCCTCCGTGCCTCCAGTGGATGTTATAAATTCAGCTTGAGATGAATGCCACGGTCGAGCTTTTGTTATCGAAAGTTTTACTGTTTGTTTCTGTGATTCTCTGCATGTTGGGGACGATGGCTGAACTGGAATTGTGGAAAATGCCGAATATACGTTCGCTATTTTGATTCTTTAGGGTGAAAAATGGGGATAAATATGAAATATCCTTGAACATACCCATTTTCACTGTGGAAGAAAATTATTAGATATAATATTATACAGGGTGTCACATTGAAAAAGCAGCGCTAGAGATCATACTCCATATCATTTTATGAGTTCCCCTCGTACCTTTCCGGCAACGGTTGCGAATTCTGGGTCCCAGAGCTCCCCGAAAACCGTCAAAGTATCCGAAACGTGTGCGCGAATCAGTCTCTGGGAATTTGGGAGAAAGACAATCTGAAATTAGATTCAAAGACTTCGGGGAGGAAAATGCTAAGGACGGAAGACAGTTGAAGCCGAATGCACGCCCGATCTAAGTTGGCCTGGCCCACACCCGAGCCAGCACTGATTGAATTAAGCAATTTGTAAAAGCGTGTCTTGAATAAATTGACAATTGGAGTCGATGCAAATACTGGGAGGAATGGAATGCCCCATTCTGCAGGAGTGTGGAGATAAGAGATGTTGAAAAGGGGTTTGAGCTGTTGACAACGGAGGAAGTTCTTTCTTAGGGATACACGCATTGAATGATGCCACTTTGATGTCATGAATTTGATACTCTTAAGGTCGCTGTTCAGAGCGAGTAGGAAAACTAACCCGATAGAGGCGCCACCGTGCATTTTATGGAATATCTCCATAGAACTTACATTATCAGTATAAGTTCTATGAATATCACTTTAATTATGAATGAAATGTACAATGGCGCTCTCTATCCGAAAATCGCTGAACTTTGAAATTAGTGAATATGTGGGTAAAGCAGAGACTTTTTCCTGCCATGTATTTGAATTTGGCCATTCTCTGCCAATTCCGTATTTCAAGTTGTTTTTATGAACGAAATTATCTGTAGGTTCACTTCTGATCGGAAGTTGAACTATTTTCATGGGGCTTTCGTTTGAAATAAAACAGAAGCACGAAATGGCTTATTTTCTTCTATTTAAAAAAAAAATGAACTTTCGATATGAAACCTATTTCAATTATTTCATTAAGTAGTCCAATCCTTTCTGAGTTTACCCACAAAACACGAACAGTCTCTGCCGAATTTTCACCACTTTTTTAGTGAATTTTAATAATTTTAATGTGTTGTTGAAGCGATGTATCGTTCCATAAGTATTTATAGCGTAGTTTCCACTTGTCGAATATTAAAAAATGACAGGTTCAAAAGTCACATAGGTATATTCAAAATAACACTGCTTATGGAAAAACCCTCTACCTTTGGTTGTCAAGAGACCCTGACAATTGATGGGGACACCTTTTCATTACTTCAAATACAATCCTATGATATATTGAATTTTACCGCATAAATCTCTTATGAAAGTCCCGATTCTAAGAACATTTCCACCCCTCACTCCACAAAAGCCATACAAATTTCCCATTTTGCCGAGTTCGAGGGTGACATAAGAAAGGGTGAAAGACATAGGGGGTGGCGACACCCCCTAACAGAAAGCAAAGTAATTTCGGAACGTAGGATGCTATATAATTTAAGGGTAGGAAACAAAAGCAACCTAAGATGCAATTAAAATCCCGAGATTTCTATTGGCCAAGTTGAGAATCGGGCAAACACACCCTTAGAGAAGTGGAATAGGACTGAGTTTCCTAAAGCATTCCCTTTATAATGCCGTCCTAGCATTTTGCTTAATGTTTCTCATTTATAAAGCTTGCTGCTACGATTTTAATTCCTTACATAACCAGAGAGGAAGGCAGTGGCGTGGGGAGTTATGAATTGTGCCCATAGGGTGGAAATGCTTCCATATTTTCATGGGGAATTTCATTTCAAACGAATTCAATTGTTTGAGAACTTCAAAAATTGATTAGGAATAAGTTTTTGTGGAGAAATCAATTCCTTCCTGACATTACCCATGGAGTGATAAGTGAGATTGACCGTTCAAGAATTGTGGCATTGATTGAAGAAAGCCATGCTCAAAAGTTCGTGGCTCATAATAATTGGAGGATTTACTGCATATATCCCAAGGGAAAATAAGTAGAATGAAGAAGTTGTTTCGCTAGTTTGTGTTAGATTATAGTCATTTTCCTGTCAGATAAATAAGCAACGATGACCTTTCTACATAAATGTTGTAGTAATTTCGTATTTATCAAAATGTTTTTAATGATGAATTTGATAAAATATTATGTGAATTCAATGATTCCAAAGACTTGGCGAATGTTGAAGCAACTTTTTTCTTTGCTAATACTGGAAATATTTCACGTATATAAACAAGGTTGGAAGATTCAGTTATGCTATTTTCTTGTACGGAAATCAAGAATCGAGTGTTAAATTTTACTGAAAAATAATGTACAGAATAGTCCGGTACTTTGTGATAGTTCATTCGAAAAAAGAATAAAAGTACTCGAATAAACCGACGGAAAAACTTATGTATGAAAATGTAGAAGTACTACAAAACCTGTGTCACATTTAAACCTTAAAGAAACTAACCCCATTCACAAAGTTAAGAAAGAGTAAATAGAAATTAGCGTTGGCAACGTCTCTGAGATTTATTTGACATTTCACGAGTACCAATCTGCGTCCATTACAAGTAAAAAAACTCATTATTGTTCTAATATTTGGACAGGGAATGTTCCAAACCATATCATAAGCCTCTTCTTCATTGAGGGCGATAGTTATTTAGCACTCCCTCAAAATGATGATGTTCCAATTATGGGAAATTCTTATTTTGATCAAGGAAGTCCTCAAGTTCCACGTAATACGATACGGTTCCAACAGGATGGAGCACCACCATATTACTAACGCAATGTCCGGCAGTGGATAGAAACCCATTAGATTTTTTTATGGGCATATGTGGGGAGCATAGTCTACAAATCTAAACCCCTTGATCGAATAATGCTTACGATTAGCTTCGGTAATTCTTGAAATGTTGCATGATGTTGGAAAATATATTTATTTGAGGTTAGGATGCTGTCAAAGCACTTCTATTAATATTGACTGAGAAATTTTGGTTCCTTCCTCCTGAAAGCACGTCACTGGTGTCTAGAAAAGGAGAAAATCTCCTCCGAAGTGTAAGATAAGGATGAAAACTACTCGGAAAATTCGTTTATTTCTGGGGAATTATACAAACAAGAAGTTTAAGGCAAGGAAAATACATTTTATGTACCCCGCATCGGGCAAAACGTCTGAGGAGCTTCTACAAATAAGTCTGGCAATTTGGTAAGGAAATTAGTGTTTGTTCTTGGAAAGTTTGCTGGGAAATAGAGGATAACCTACTGGCTGGGATATTGGAAGAGTGAACCCAAAGTTTCGGCGAATCGGGCAGATGGTGACACGTGTGGATCTTCCATAACGAAACTATAAAGCTCTCTCTCATACAGAGTGTTCCAAAATTGGAGGCATGAACAAAGGGGAAAGATTACCTGCAAAATTTTAAGAAAAAATCCCATAAACACAAACGCAAACGATTCTACCTACAACAGTACAAGGTGAATCTACCAACAAGGTGAATCTACCTACAAGGTGATTGTGCTTTAGTTTATCCATTATTTTTATATCTTCTCATCTTTGAATTCATATGTGAAGCATTTTTACTTAAATATCGGAAGCATGAAGATAAAAGAGAACAGCAATTTTGAGAGCAGTTTAATCGAATCTAAACCGATAAAATCAACCATCAAACATCCCTTCTCATCGTTCGAACCAAAACCCCCTAAATCCCCACCTCAACAGGGGGGTAAGTGGGAGGAATTCCCGTAAAAGTTAATAACTCGAAGAACGGGTAAAATAAGATAGATGGGACGCCATTTTAGTTCCAAATTTTGCCTTCCTGCATTTCATTGTCGAAGAAGTCGCTCTGCGCGGTGTTCGAGCCGAGTTCAAAGGAAAACTCGGCTCTATTCAGCGGGCCCGCCGTAATGAATGTCTCTCAAAGTAAAATTAAACTCCTTGAAGTTTCCTACATTCGCAAAATTGGTAAAATTATCTGTGAGAAGTTTCGTCGCCGCGTGTGAAATTCTGGCTTTATTTATGTGAAGATGAAGACGGAGACGTTCTTGGCGTCGTTTCATATTAGGTTGGTACGCTTGGAGACAACCTTGATATATTCAAGGAGAAAAAATGGGAAAATCATTTCCGGACTTGATTCTTTGGTATCACGAATTTTGTTGAAGAAATTGTGTAGGTATATCACATCAATTTTTTGACAAGAAATCACCTTGTCAAAAAATAAGGTGGGGTTTCCATACATAGTATATAACAGTACTAGCAAGGTAAGAGGGTTTTCACTGGCGAATGGAACTTATAAGAAGTGTCAGTGTAGAGTTCGACGTCAAAAAAGTAAACCAGAGTCACGCAATAAATTAAAAAAAAAGACGTGCACCCAAATTGTAAAAATCGAAAAATTGGAGTATCGAGCCATCATCAAGTACCTGTATTTAAAAGGGTTTAGAGGTAAGCAGATTTACGAAGATATGCTTAATGCCCTTGGTGATCAATGTCCTTCGTATGCGACCGTGAAAAATCGGACTGCAAGCTTCAAAAGAGGTAAATTTTCCATTGAAGATGATGTCCGATCGGGAAGGCCAGTTTCTGTGTCAGTCCCCGAAAATATCGATGCAGTTCATGACATGATTTTTGCATAAGGGTAGAACAATAAGTCGAGATTACTATTCGACATTAGTGACCACTCTAAGGAAAAAATTAAAGAGAAAAGACGCGGAAAGCTATCCAAAGGTGTTTTATTTTTCACAAGACAACGCCCCAGTACACAAATCTAATGTTGCTATACAAAAAATTCGTGATTTAGGGTTAGAATTACTTGAACACCCCCGCTTATTCACCAGATTTGGCTCCGTCCGATTATCATCTCTTTCCTCTACTGAAAAAAGTTAAAAGGTCGTAAATTTTCTTCCAACGAGGAGGTAATAAAAGCTGTGGAGGACTGGTTTGCAGAGCAAGAAGAAAATTTTTTTTGAAAGGTCTAGAGACGTTGCAGGTCCGCTGTAATGAATGTATTCAATTAAGAGAATATGTTGAGTAATAAAATATTTTGACATTGAAATTTTGTATGGTTCTATAGTAGGCTAAGAAATTTTCAATATATCCTTGTATCTCCGACAATTTTTGGGATAAATGTATAAAATTTTCATTATACCTACATGCGGAATAATATTTTGCAGAATGTGTATAAACCAGTTTTTCTGTTGATTGCTCGCTGAATTTTTAAATAAATTAAGAAGTAGGAAAATTATTGGTCTTATTTTCAACAAGTTTTTTTCTAATATACGAAGATAAACGGAAAAGCAAGTAATACACATTCTAGAGAAATGATTCAGCTTCTATTTAAAAAAAAATTGTTGGTCGACGTCGCATACGAACTGAGATATCATGGAAATAAAAAGCCTAATTTTTGAAGGGAGCTCGGACGTGTAGCAACTCCCCTTAACACAAGAACTCAAGGCGGCGATCATCAACAACGTCGTGTCTTTGCTGATTGGGTCCTTGAAATGCATGATAATGATCCGGAATTCCATCGGAAAATCAACATCATGATTTTTAACATAAAACATTGAGAAAAAAATTAAAAAAAAATGCAACATCATATTCATCTTCTGCGACCCAAACTATCTATTATCATCTATCGGAACACCCCAAACCTCATTCGTCTATGGAACCGTCGTTTGTACCTTAATGTCGTCCCCTTTTAGCCTCGTGACTATTTTGGGGGCAACGCTAGCTCTCAAGACGTCGAAAATTACACGGTCGTGGTTGAGAACCCTGCCGGTTCTAGGGGGTATTAATATAAAATTAATGACTAATAAGATTATATGTAAGAGCGGTGAAAATTTAATCAATTTGTATTAGGGCTTATAGGAAATCGTCAATTTTCTCGTAATCTACACCCATGTGATTTGATGAATCTGCACGTTGTTGAACTATGGGGTTAAATATAGGGAAAATGGGTTTAAGGGTTGGCGTGGAAACGTTTTGTTATTGTTAGGGCTGTGTTGGAAGAAAATTGGGATTTTGAAAAAATTACTGCTCGTATTTTGATATATTTTTGAGATAGCAACGCAGTTTTTGAGATTTTGCAGTATCACCCACATAACTTATATTTGAGAAATATTCCTAAAAATTTCTCCGAAAAATTCATTTATGCAGATGATATTGCTCTTGCATTCGTCATTCTGATTTCAAAATTATTGATACTACTCTCAATGAGATTTAAAAATTCTAAAAAATTATTTTCTGGAGTGACACTCATGCCCGAGTCTTGCAGTGTCATGTTTTCATTTGAATAATCATTAAAAACATGAAACATTGAAAGTTAGTTTCAATAATACAGTTTTATATCATAATTGCACTCCTAAGTTTGTTGGAATAAGACTAGATTCTTCTTTGAATCTGAAGTTAAATTTCGAAAGTTTATGTATTGATTCCAAAACAATGAATCCTATTCTTCAAAAATTAGCTGGTACATCATGGGGTGCCGATGCCACCACTCTTCGTACGGCTACTTAGGCCTTTGTTGTATCTGCTGCTGAATAGGTACTGCTGTTCTGTTTGGTTTAACTGTGCTCATGTCAATAAAATTGATGTTTTTATGAGGATTAAAACTGGAATCAACAGATCTTCGCCATAAGTTTGGTTGCCAGTTCTTTCCAACTTAGAAACCCCGTCATATTCGTAGATAAGTTGCTGCCATGAAGTCTTGGGATAAATTTCATTCCTACCCAAATTTATTTCCAATTATATGCCAGATACAAGACTTGCTAGATTGAAGTCTTGAAAATTTTTATGAGTTAATGATTTCCTCTGTTCTAAGGAATGTTATAAAAATATTTGGATTTCGAAATGACAAGAGTTAAACTCTTTATCCTTCTCAAGAACTTTCTGGTTTTCATGTGTCCAGGAAGATTTGGTTTCTCTTGAATCATCTTAGGACAGGTCATGGAAGTTGCAATAGTAAGCTTTTCGGATGGAATGCCAGATAGCCCGCAATGTCAGTGTTCTTATGAAGAGCAAACCATTGACCAGTTGGTCAATAATTGCTCAGTATATAGATTTCCAAATGGTTTTAAAGCTATTCATTCAGTACTTGATTCGTTTTTAAGACTTCAAATCAATTTGATAATGAATAATGGCCATTTGAAAACGAAACAGACGAGATTACAGATGAAATAAATTTTTTCGATAGAAATGCTCGGACAGGTCGATTTCTGTTTCGAGGGGGACAACTTAAGATGTAGGTTACCGACGCATAGCGCTTCAACCCTTGCTACTACAACCCTCACCCGATTTTTCACAAAAAAACACTACAAGTGCCATGAAAACAGCACTTCATTTTCAAATACTTAGTTAAGAATATTTCGAGAACTAATGCATAAAATGAAAAAACAATTACTGTGCTGAAAACAGTATAAAAATACCTTTCAAATGAGGTATCACTCACCCCATCCTCCCTATTCAAAAATTGGGGGTGAGGGTTGTAGTATCAAGGGTTGAAGCGCTATGCGTCCGTAACCTACATCTTAAGTTGTCCCCCTCGAAACAGAAATCGACCTGTCCGAGCATTTCTATCTAAAAAATTTATTTCGTCTGTAATCTTGTCTGTTTCGTTTTCAAATGGCCACCCTGTATATTAGTTGATTTTCTTCTCTTGTTTTTCTCCTTTTGTTTTTTTTTCAAATCATTACAAAATGCTTAGTTACCCTTTTTGGAGAAATGACGAAGAAATTGTGTTCGAATAAGAAGATGCCATTCAATATAAATGTCAGCATATTCTGTGAACAAAGTCAATAATCCTACACTTATACGGGGAGACAGAGTCTTAGCTGAGGTTTTCATCTTTTCTCTTGTATCTTACGTAGAACTGTATGGTGCCCCCTTTTGGCCTTTTTACATTTCCTCTGGTAATACTGAGATTAGAAGCAGGTAATAGATCGGTCTATTTGTTGAATGTATCTTTCCCTGTTGCTTTTTCATTACACATGCCAGGTTTTTAGATTTTTTCGAAATATATTTCATGAGTACATTTCAAATATATTAAGATATATTTTTTTTTTGTAATAACCAATAATTATAATTTATTTGAATTCATTGGGCTGAAGGACTTAGGTCAATTGCCTTAAATACATTTATTTATTTATTTTTATTTTTTATTTCATGAGAATCTACTGATTTGAATATAAGGTCAATGAAAACTTTATTGGACTATCATATATTTCGAATATTATAACTGAGAGGTGAATTTGACATTTTGAACAAAAACATTTTGAAAACAAATTACGAAAAAAACGTTTCTACTGATTGTTTAAGAAAAAATTTCAGAGGAATACAGAACTGAAGTTCTAGTTACTCAAACATAAAAAAGAATAGTTCAAAAGGTGAATCTACCTCAAAGAATCATCCCTTCGAAGGTTAAAATTGACCCTTTCTTGACCTGTACCTTCTCACATTTATCAAGTTTACGAACAGGTTCTAGGATCACCCCTTTGGTAATCTATTTCTGAAGGGGGTGAAAACTTGAGTGATAAATTATATGGGTGATATAACTGTAGGTATTCTTCAGGAGAAGATTTGACTGGATACTAATTCTCAAGAACTCCCCACCAAAAAGCTAATATTTTCAGAATATTATTCTTCTGGTGTGGTTGTATAAGGAAAGAGAAATATTTAAGATAATGTGAATGAAGAACCATCAAATCTTTCTATTGAATATAGGGGAGTCCCGCATGAAAGTATTCTTGGACTACTGTTATACTATGATAATAAATTATACATAACTCTTTGATGGAAATATGAAATGTGTCGTATTCTCAATATAGAAATTCAATATACATGGTATTCTACGAGTTATATGAATAACTTTGGCGTTGAATGCCTTGTATATTTTAAACTATTTCGAAATATGACCCTCTCAACGTAAAAATATCAGTTGTAATAAAGAAATGACAAATAAAGACAATGAAGATTGCTCTAAATGTCTAATTCCATCATGATCAATGCAATGTTCTATCACATACGAATAAAATTTGGATAAATTCCTATGTTATAAGGTGAATTCTGATTTTTTATGACTAACTGCTGACAGGTGTTGAGTAATTCCTTGAAATCTTCTTTGACATATCGACAGTTCAGTAGAAAAACTGCGAACATATTGGCCCACTTACTGTTCAATTCCGGGACTATTTTGGCTTCAAATCTTGACGAAACATGAAACTGTAACTATTCCACAAATTCTCGGGATAATTTAAAAACTCATGACTGTCTTAGATTGGACTCCAGCCAAAACCACGATGTAGCAACCACGAAACCTATAGTCGGACTGACCATCGACTCTAACACGATCAGAAAAGTAACCGAAAAATCGAATACAACTAGCAAAACTCGAAAATCAGGTTGGTAAAAATGGACATTGTAAAAAAGGGTAGCAATATCGATACGTAAAATCCGGCGGCACCCTTACGTCTCCTACCCTTAAGAGCCCGAATCGCGCGGAGGGTCGATATTGACCCTTTCTTGAACTGCATTTTCTCACACGGTCCAAGGTGGTCGCAAACCTGTTCTGGAATGACCACTATTTTTTTCGACCCTTCGATGGCTTATTTTTACGTTTGTAGATAGGGGTCGTTCGCGATGTGAAAATGCGTTTTCGGGCTTTGCCAAACCTGTTCTTGAAGAATGGTCAGTTAGATAGGATGACCGGGCAGTGAGACGGTCCCGGGATACAATTGTTTGATAGCGGGAAGGTTTATGTTACCATTCTTTCTGTTTTGAATCGATGGGAAAGAGTTGGACAGTAGGTATTTCGAGTGATGGAAATAAAGTTACACTTATACTACCGCGGCAACATACAGGGAGTCCAACTGAGAACGACAGGGTAATTATCAGAAAATCAACGTTTAAGAGTTATTGAAGAAAAAACAAAAAACCGACTGCTCAAACATTCGAGTGCGATTAAAAAACAAGACCTCTACTTAATAAATAGTATCGGGTGTTTTTTTTAGAGTAATATAATTTCCGATAAGGATAACTGTGATTTGACAGAATGTATAAGCCATGTTGTTTCACATTTCTGTTCTGTAAGCATTGTCAAATTTTCAGTAGTAATATCCCTAGGACCTTGATAATAGACGAGATAATTTTATGACCATCGAAAGCTCGGTCATTGGTAACAGCCCGAAGCCGAAGGCGGAGGGCTGTTACCAAGCAACGAGATTGAGATATCTATACTAATATTATAAAGAGGAAAGATTTGTATTTTTGTTTGTTTGATACGAATAGGCTCAAAAACTACTGGACCGATTTCAGAAATTCTTTCACCCTTAGAAAGCTACATTATCCCTGAGTGACATAGGCTATACTTTTTACCCAAAAAAAAATAAGGATACCTACTTAATCTTCAATAATTACAAAAAAATCAGCCTAAATCAGCTATTTTCACGTGCGCTGCAAAAACCGTAAGACTTACGTGGATACAATGTATGACGGAAATGTACCTCCTAAATAGTTCTACAAAAAAGTCCGCGATAGCATATATCTATCTCGCAAGATTGACTTGCTATTACCTGTTTATGGTAATCAGATGTTTTCCAAAATTATGCACTATTTAGGAGTGAGTTTTTATGAATTGGGTATTGATCCTCATTCAACCTAATACGTTATTTATCCCCAGTATTCAATTTAGACCGAAATTGCCCTTCACATCATACAATTACAACAAGTACATCAAAAGATATGGCAGGTTGAAGATGAAACCGCCTCGTGAAACAAATTTCTACACGGGCGAAGCTGGGACGGCCTGCTTGTTGGTTATAAAATTATGAGGCATTTATCAATGTCCGAGGAATATTCGGCAGAAAATTTTTTGACAGAAAAAATGTATAACTCAACACAACAAAACATTTATTTATTTATAGAAAGTACAATTAGTGAAAGTGCAATTCGTAAAATTCAACTCAACATCAGATTCGTTGCTGTTCTCTTGTATAGAAGATCTATTTCCACGCATAATATTTATTATCTTGTTGTGGTGTTCTTGATCGAGGTTTAGGTATGGTTTGATAGAATTTTGATTGCTATAACCTGTAATCTTCAGCAATTGTTGTTCCTCTACACCACTTTTTGCTAATTGACTGACAGCTGTTGATCTATTTGAATGATTCGTTATCTTTTTGTCTTTGACATTCAAACCAATTGCTTCGGCAGCATATTTAGTCCATTTATTTATGGTATTCCTTCCAACAGGTACATTATCGTACCATTTGTCAGTTTCATTTTTCCAATATCTATTTGGTTTCAAGAATTGTCGAGGTGAGGTAATATTTTCGCCCCGTTTTGATATTAGTTTATAAAAAAGGCGTACAGGGCACTATTGGAAACCAACCATTTACTACTTGTACAGCTATTAGAACCACCTTAACACGTTTTACTGAATACCGGATTGTATTCAATGCGATTTGCTGGAGAACCATCCTTATTCTTCTCGATTTGAAAAAAAATTCACCAAACAAGCAACTGCCTCTCCTTCTCGATACGCTAGTTCTACTGCAGCAATATGATAAAATTTACGCATAAGACCTTCAAGAGTATTTTCATTCCACAGCAATATTATTCTGTTAACTTCAGACAAATTTAACGAAACTGAACTGGATTCACGTTTACTTGGGTCTGCTTGCAATTTTTTTCTGATTGCATAGCGGGCATCTCGGCTGGTTTAAATATTATATTATTAAACGGGTCAATCATAATGTTGTAGTCCTTATAATACTTTTCTTGTAAGAGTTTGCTCGAAACATTCCACATTATCTTTACCGTTGCTTCTTTGAATTCTGTTCCGTCTTTTTTTCTCATATTGACAGCTCAATCTTTGAGTATAAACGCCAATTCTTCCAAGCTTCTGCGTTCATTCAATTCGTATGATCGTTCGTAGCAAAATTCCATAAATATTCCCCAAATATATTTGTGGCTATTGGAAGTATTTGTGGGAATGTTCTCTGTGATAAGCTCATTTATATTTTCAACATTACCAAAACGTGACATTTTGAAATTTGTTTGGAATGATGTTGCCATGGAACTATTATATAATTTTATAAGACTCTATCGTGTTATCATTAGGATTGAAAATTGCATTGGATGTAGTTTTCGATGTAATGTTGACATGATTGGCTGAAATGGTTCCATATGATACAAAATCATAAAATTGGATTTGTTGTTAGAACTGTCAAAAAGTTGTCATGGAAAGACTCACGCCGCAATAACGTTTACAAATTGTTGCAATTTATAATCAAAATCAGTGTTCTATTCGCCAAACTAATAGAGCACTTCGTGTTTATGGTTCACATAATCGTCCCTCAGAGCAGCTTATTCGTCGAGCTATCGATAGATTTTGGACATTTCCTCTACTCGATGCAACAACAACAAGACTAAGAACTGTACGTACAGAAGAAAATATCGCTGCTGGTGAATGAAGTTCCAGATTTGTGGACCTTCACACAAGTTGGACTCTGTGCATCCACCACATGGAAAATTAAGCGTAAATATCTTGGTCTACACCCATACAAGATCCAACTGGTTCAAGAACTAAAGCCACTTGGCCAAAATATGCGCCGTTTGTTAGCTGATTGGGCCCAGGAACAGCTTGAAGTTGGTCCACTTTTTTATCGAGAAATTTTGTTTAGTGATAAAGCTCATTTCTGATTGATCGGCTTCGTAAACAAGCAAAATTGCCTTATATGGAGTGAAAACAATCGTCAAGAAGTTCTGCAGGTTCCATTTCATTCTGAAAAATGCTCTTTATGGTGTGCTTTACTCACTGGAGGCATCATCGGTCCATATATCTTTAGAAACGATGCTGGAGCTAATGTTACAGTGAATGGTGCTCGTTACAAATCGATGATAAATGATTATTTGTTTCGAAATTTGAATGGTATTCAGCCAGAAGTGTTTTGATTTCAACAAGATGGTGCTACACCTCATGCAATGGTCCAATTAATCGACCTCCAAGATCATGCGACATGACTCCAATGGATTATTTTCTTTCGGGTTATGCCAAGTAATTGGTTTATGCTGATAAACTAGAAGAAATAAACGCTTTGGAAGCCAATATAATTCATGTAATTGCTGAAATAAGGCCTGAATTACTCGAAAAAGTGGTCCAAAATTCGTCATATATGCCAAAAAATATTTTTAAAATAAAAATCTCATAAAATCATCTTTCAAATGAAAAAAATTGGCTTAAATCTTAATTAAAATGTGTTTTATTTCAATGTCAAGTTTTATTTCTCTAAAAAATACACCTGATATAATTAACAAAGAATAAGATACAGAGTATTAAGGTTTGAATTCATTTCAAGATTTTTTATCTCATTATCAGCACCACACAAGATATTCAACTGAAATTTAGTAACCATCTTGGCCATATGCACAAGCTCGTGGAAAACAATAATGTTCTCTTCATTTTCCTCAATGACTTATTAACTTAATTTTTCTTCAATCAAATTAGGGTTATAGCCCCACACCAAACCCTCATGAAGCTAAGAATACTGCTGGATACAATGGTCATCCTCTCCAAAGTAGCTGATCAAGATGCACGTGTTTTGCTACTTGTATATCCCAGCATGAAAATAACAAGCTTTCTTCCGCTGGTCATTATATGGTCACTTCCCGTCTCAAACCCCCCCATGATGACCATCGTAACAAACATATTCATGAAGTGACCACCGCGCTCACCTCATATGCTCCCTATTGAATAACATCTGCTTAATAGTCGAGAATATCGTCATAATGTTTTATTGATCTTGCAGACCATTAATTCGATATAAAGGAATTTGAATATGAATCTATATATTAGGAAGGAGCTATTGAATGGTCGCGAGATATTTGAGATGTTTCATTTTTATGTTTTTCTTAAATGGATTCAATTGGTTATTATCGCATTCATTCATTTTTTGCTCATCCTGTGCATGACCACAGGTGGAATATTCCAGAGGTATTTGGGGGTACTGTAGCACTGAAATGATAAATGAATAAAAAAGTACTGCATCTCATCAGAAGTAAATCTCCTCAAATAATTGTATAAACAGGGTGATTTCAGAGGAGACCTCGGAGGAGACCGTCAGATTTTAGGAGAATTTTACACTAGTCAAGGCAGTTTCGAATCAATGTTTGGTTTATGTTTGGGGGCCTTTATTGAGAGTCTACAGGCTGATTAGAGCGACTCGAACGATTTTTCTTTTATTCATAACTTGGGTATGGCTTGATCAATATTGATGAAATTTTCAGTGTAGAACAATATGATTGTCTGGTGATGATGAGATGTAAATTATCCGAACAGATGTGTTGGTCGTGGAAGCCCTATTGCTGGGCCACAAAGATCGCCTGATTTGAATCCTTCAGATTGTTTTGTGTGGGGAAATCTGAAAACAAAAGTTTATATGGTTGAAATTAGAAGAAGAGAACACCTAGTTGAAAGAAATTTCGAGGAATGTAATATCTTAAAGCAAAATCAATCCCTCATTACAAAATTAATAGGAAATTTGATAAAAAGGTCGCGAATATGTATTCAAAACAGTGGAAATCATTCCGATCATTCTAAGTTTTGTGTTAACAACCCTCAGTTTGATTTTTCATGATATGTTTCGAATGTTTATTCTTCATTAGTTGTTTATGATATGAGTGTTAAAAGTGACGTTTTATTTTGTGAGTGAAAAAGTTTGTGAAATGAGCGGAGTGAATTGAACAATTTCACGAACAAAATAAAATCACTAATCATACGAATACCATACAATGTTTTTTGTAAAACTGTCCTTTTTTGATAATGAAATGAGCGAATTTGCAATGACAATAAACTCCAAAATACATTTTAATATTCAAATAATCAAAAGGTTGTTGTGAATGGCAAACGTTGCCAACTTTATGATTACTAACAAATGAGAAAAGACGTTGTCATTTGAATTCCGTTCCTGTCCAATTTTCGTCTTGGGTTTTTAACTGCTTTATATGTTTGTCGAGAGTCCAATTATTGATAAAAGTGACGATTTGTTTCAGGTTGTTCCTGTGGATATTGAAGAGTCTGCAAGAAGAGCAAATCTGGAACTCCTATCTAAAAAATATGTTCAGCAGGACTATATTGCATATAACAATTGCCTGGCCTGGTGTGAATTGAAAAATGTACAAGGGAACTTCAGTGAACCTGTTTTCCTGGCATACTTAGAAGAAAAATCAAAAATATGGAGTTCATCAACTTTGTGGAGCAAATTTTCAATGATCAAGTGCCCTTATTAAAAATGGTGTGGATGTTAGTTAATATTTCAAGGTAATAGCATATTTAAAACGGAAAAGTGGAGGATATCGTCCCAAAAAATCGAAAATTCTCACTCGCGAACAAGTTGAAAAGTTTATAAATGAGACACCAGATGATAAATACTTGATGGTTAAGGTTGCAACTATTTTCGGATTATTTGGAGCCTGTCGGCGTGAAGAATTGTGTGATTTGTCAGTGGAAGACATCGAACTAACAAATAAATCATTGGACGATACAGCTTTATTATCTAGTTCAGAATATTCTCACTGCATTGGAGCGAAATAACGATATTGTTCATCTTCAAAAAATGTTTTTAGGAAAACTGGACGTGTGCCAAAAAAAAAATAAAAACTCGATGAATTACACCAATCGCCTAGAAGGTCGTGCTACAAAAGTAATATGCGTGTGTTATGACCTACATTACTCGTTGAATAATATACTATTTTTCAAATTGATATTGATATCGATTATACTGATTACTTCTATGTCTCCCGAAGAGATCCCTCAGCAACTACAAGCTCCGAAGCTTGTTATTTGTACGAGTTCGGAGAATCAGTTGTGTTCGGTGTAGGCTTTGTTACTGTGTCCTTACGCCACCTTAGGCACAGCAGTGTTAATTTTCAACCCAACAGTGGAATGATGGCCCACTAACGAGACTAAAATTTCTTTCCTAGCTCGGGATTGAACTCGGACTTGCCAGGTCTTGGTCCAAAACCTTAACCACTGGGCTAGAGGCACTCATTACAGTCCATTATTGGTTGGCTTGTTTCATGAATTTTCATCAACAAAATGTTCAACTTGTAACATTCCAAGTTTGTAAATCCTAGGAACATTATGAAAAGAGAAAAGGGGCAACCCTGCTCTGAAGGGCTGAGGGTATAATTACGTTAAAGGGGGGTTTATACTTATATTTTTGGCTTGTGATGTGATCGTCTAGATTGGTAGAACTCTATGTTATGTCGTAGTAATTCAGATTCGTAATAACTCAGATTAGTGAAATATAGGATGGGAAATAATGAGGTAGAATAGATAAATAATACACTAGATGGGACATAAAGATGGAACAAGAGCCTTTATTCGTCCAGCGCCATAGTTCGAAGAACCACAGCTATATGAAGGAAAAAAGAACGAAAATCAATTGAAACTCAAAGCAAAAAACCTTCTAGCATTACAGATGATATGTTTACAATCCATAGAACAATTATTAATAAGACGAGCACTGGTGATATGTACAATATGGAGCTTCCTATACTCCGGTAAGGTTATTACTGGCACAATTGTGATAAAAAGCAGAATCCAATACATCCAAAGGTTATAGGCATATAGAGTGTGTCACCTGATTATTAATGAAATTCATAAGCGGTATCCTTGTAGTTCCTAGTGTGAGAATCCTTCCTTCCAAGTGTTATGTGTGAGATCCTAGCAGTCGCGTTGGTTTGGAAGTGACGATAAACTCTTTATATTTCTTGTTAACTGATGAACGATGGCACCTTCAAAGCTTTCCTTGCTTACTTGGTTTACTGAGGACGTTCGTCAAAAGAACTCTCAGAGGAAGTTTCACTGGCCACTGTTGTGGGGGATGTTTTCCTTAGCACAGGCGATATAAACAGTTTACCCTAGGCCTCCAAACCATTGATTATTGTACGTGAAATATTATACTAAAAGCAACAACTCCATATGCCTATACCATAGCGTCGAGTGAATAGTTAAATGTGCAGTAGACCTTACGAACAGTATAAGAATATTCCAAATGGGTTGGTAGCAGAACAGAGTTCCACAATATTCAATAGAAATGCAATAATAAAATAGAACGAGCTTACATGAGATTAAATCCTGTGAAATGAAACAGAGTTATTTAAATGGAGATCGTGTACATACCAGATAACAAAGAAGCGTCTTTAAAATATACTTAAATCGCGGATTCCTAGAAGAGGAACCCCATTTCAAAGGAACACTATTGTGAACCAGAATGAAAGTGAAAACAGCTAGCAGCCGAGTGAAAGTGAAGTAAAAGAGGACCCTTTCATTCGTTGTCGTTTCGGAGGTTAGTTTTTCTTCCACATAATCGTATTTCTTCGATGGTCACAGAAGAATGAGTTTACTTCCTGGTGGATCTTCGATATGATTAAAATCTCCTATTTATGAAGATGCGAATTGCCTAAAGTATTGCTTGAAGTCTTACTAATATTCATCATTCATAGAATTATAAAATAATATCAAATAAGTTCATTCAACGTAGTTCCACGTTTCGACAATAGACGTTGCAAAGTTGGAAGCCATGGAGTCTGGCAACGGTGCATTTTATTTTATTGCAGGGTAGGAAATTCAGATATGTTACACACTAGAACTGAGAAAATTCCAGTCTTTCGAGCCGTGGTCCAATAGAAATCCCACCCAACTTCAACAATACGTGTGCTCGAACCTTCACTCACCCCCACCCCCAAAAAGACCACTCAAAGGAGGCGCAATAACGAAATTCGCCGTCTCCAATCCATCTTTGTGACGCAGTCGCTTCTTACAATGTCTTCTTCATACAATTATACCCGGAATGGAGTGAACTTATCAAAGAGACGTGCCTAGCCTGGCAAAGTAAGTATAAACGACATTAAGAAGTTGCCAATTAGTGGAGTGTGCCGCCGCCCCAGGCGCTGCGGCTCTGCTTCATTTGCATATCTAATATCGCACTGGCATATAATATAAATGAAACAGTCCGCCCCCCAGGGCCCCCGGCACCCCCCTCGACCCCCCGCGCTGTATCAAAAGCGAGCTGCGAAAATTTAAACAATTTCCTGCGGTAACTTTCTTGCATTTATTAAACTATGCCAAGTTTTCGAACGGTTGTAAGAGGAAATTGATTGGAGGAACGAGGCGAGGTTGCGGCAGCGACGGGGGGTGAGGTGAGGGGGAGAATTGGGAGGCAAGTTCGATGTCTTGAGATGTTTTTGTTGGGGTTTTCTGTGTAGGAACGCGGGTGCTGTCTGAAAAACAAGAGCTGATATTATCCTGGTTATACAAGAAATGACAATGAAGTGTCAGACGTTTTTCGAATTTGCTCTTGGTTTTTTGCTGTTTTTCGCCTAAAACAACCACTCTAATCTATGGGAGATGATCCCCCAACATAAGGGGCCTGTAGCGTTCCTCGAACACCTGAAGAACAGAAGAATCATCACTTGGAAGATCGGACCTGATCGAAAGATCCTCCCGATCCACGAGAGAGTTAGGACTTTGTGAAAAGGTTTTTTAGCAGGTGAAGTATTTTTTTCTACTGCTTCTTTCTCGTTTTTCTTCTTTTTTTTCTTGTTACAGATATAATTTCAAGATATTTGCCTCCAGTTCGATGAAAAGGCATGTTTTCAAGCACAAGGAGCTCTGTAACATGGATAGCAGAATATTTTTTGAACAAATTCAGTATCACTACATATATACGGGGAGACAGAGTTTTTTCAGAGGTTTTTATCTGTTCTCGTGTATCATACGCAGAATTGTATGGTACCCCGTTCACATTCCCTCTGCTAACACTCAGATTTGGAGCGGGAAACAGATTTTATTCTTCTATACAATCTGTTCCTTGTCGCCATTTCTTCACACGTGCCATATGCCTATATTGTTTGATATTACAAAACAGTATGTAATTCTCTCTTTCAAAAGAATATATATATATATATATATACAAGGATGTATGGAAATTTAGTTAGCCTAACAGTAGCGGATTAAACGGTACGCTTAGTACGCTGCAGCGTAGGACCCCGAGGTCCATAGGGGCCTCCGGCGATCGAATTAATTTTTTTTTCTAGAAAAATTCAGTCTGTGAGTGTGAAAAAAAATTGTCAGGGTGTACTATATTTTATAGGAAGCTCAGAGGCAACTTGTGAATTATGGATTATTACATTCACATGAAACGCAATGAATATCAAAAGCCTCAGAGCAAAACTCCGATGTTGGAAAAATCACACCATTCGAGATTCAGCGTACTGTCCCTAATTATCTTGTCTGCCTGCAATAAATTCCGTCAAGGGTGGCGGCCGAATTCCAATGTTGACAATTACATCATAATTCAATACATTTGTCGGCATTTCCTCTGAAATCTAGGAATGTGCTACAGAACGGCCGACCAGATGTTGATTCGTTTAGGGGTGTAAAGTGAAAAATAACATATCCCGGCCCATATCATAACACTACATCCTCGGATGAAAAATAAATATAGAACTGTTATGACAGCAAATAGATTGCAGTTTTCAGGAATACTTTCCATAGAAAGTGATATAACGAGCAGTCTCGATTATAATTCTGTAATAGAAGAATTCGCTGATATTAAAATAAGAAAAAAACAATTTTTTTAGTGCAATTTCATTTTGTAGGTAACGAATATGCAGCTTTACGATACTTGTATCTTTTGTGATGATTTTATTTATTCGTTAATTTCGATGCCGCAATAAAAAATTGGCAGATATGATATTCTAGAGATATTTTGTATTTTAATTTTTGTGGTATTTTTCCCTTTTTTAAGATTTTTATTCATCTTTTATATTTTGTTTTGATATACATACCTTGTATTTTATTAATAAACTTTATATTTTGTTTTTAAAGAAGTGAGTTTTAATTAAAAAATTCTTTTGAAACAAATCAAAAATGTTTCAGAGGGACCCCAGAAGTTTTGAAGCGTAGAACTCTCGAAATCGTAAATCTGCCACTGTAGCCTAGACCAGTTCCATGCATAAACAAAATATTGCGATACCATATCAACGTGTCAGTGTAGAGTTGGACGTCAAAAAGGTAAACCAGAGTTACACAATAAATTAAAAAAAAATATGTCCACCGAAATTGAAAAAATCGAAATATTGGAGTATCGAGCCATCATCAAGTACCTGTATTTAAAAGGGTTAAGAGGTAAGCAGATTTACGAAGATAACCTTATTACCCTTGGTGATCCTTCGTATGCGACCGTGAAAAATTGGACTGCAAGCTTCGAAAGAGGTAAATTTTCCATTGAAGATAATGACCGATCGGGAAGGCCAGTTTCTGTGTCAGTCCCCGAAAATATCGATGCAGTTCATGACATGATTTTATCAGACCGTCGTATTGGGCTAAAACGGATATCTGAAGCACTGAAGATTTCATACGAACGCGTTCATCATATAGTCACGTCAATTTGGACATGAGAAAAATTTCTGCAAAATGGATCCCCAAATGTTTGAATGTTGACCAAAAGCGTGCAAGGGTAGAAGCATCGCGTTCGATCTGTGCTCGATTTGAAAACGATGAAGACTTATTGAACCGAATTATTACTATGGATGAGACTTGGTTACATTTCTATGATCCAGAAACAAAGCAACAATCGTTGGAATGGCGATTGGCGACACTCTGGTTCTCCAAGACCTAAGAAGTGTCGTGTCCAAAAATCTGCTGGAAAAGTTCTTGCTTCAGTTTTTTGAGATTACCATGGAGTAGTGATGATTGATTTTTTGGATGAGGGTAGAACAATAACTGGAGATTACTATTTGACAGCCCTATTATGCGAGCAATCACTTCAGCAAACGCCAACTCTGACTTTGCCGTCTCTATACGATCTTCTGACAATAATTCGCAATTCAACTCCATTATTTCCTCCTGTATACTTTCAAATTTAGATTCATAACCAGAAATTTTTTCTCGGTACGCTTGTAATTCGAAAAGTTTCGTACCATCATAATCTTTTACTCGGTGCCAGATTCCGGTGATGGTAGAAAATATGTTGGCACGTTTTTCAACCAACTTATCCAATGTTTTATTGCCTGTATCTGTCTTCTGTGGCATTTTTATGAAGAAATTTCATAAGAAATAGAGACAACAGCAAAAAATGAATTGAGTAGTGATGGAAACAGATGTATGCGACCAGTCAGCTGTGGAACGCTGTGTCGTATATTTGTATATAAAATGGCCGCTATTGAACCGAAATTTTTGAATTTTTGATTCGAACTTCCAAATTTTAAGGAAATGAGCTTGAACTGGAGCTTAATATCCGGCCCGAAGGACCAAAACGTGATGGGAAGAGTTTCAGTTAACCAACTGAAGTGTGGTTCAATTTTATTTAATGACAAATTTACCAAGTTTCTGAATAGAAAAATAAGAGAGCTAATGGACTGTATTCAATTATGAATAGTTATTCAAACCCAACACAAATGAAAGGATAAATGCACCCAAAATAACAGTTGAAATATTGTCTTACCTATTTCAGCAAAACGGTCAACCAGATCTTGTCGGTTACTCCTACTTCCATGCACAGAGTGATCGAGCTCGACAAACGAACATGGAATGGAGCTGACGTGAAAATCCGTTGCTAAAAATGTTAAATTAGGAACACTTATCCTTGTGGCAGAATAAATACCACGCCACTGGTTTTTCGAACGAAATTCGCACAAACGAATGTTCTTAAATGAATGTAATTCGAATGACTCGAAATCACTAAAAATTGTGAATCACAAGAAAAACTGAACTTTTAGAAAAAAACTGAAGTTTTCCGAATTCGCGGAAGGAAACAGAAGAAATATTTAATTAGTGGAAGCAGATATATTCACAATTAAGGCAATCAATGAACTGGTTGAAAAATATGGAAAATGAAACAAATACGCGACATATGCGCCCCACAGCTGACGATCTCTGCTCGCGCCCACACTACATTGGGATTTCTCCAAGTACGGAGAAATTAAATTAATTTTGAAATGAAAATTAAAAATTCATAAAAGTTTATTCAAACCGTTCACTTGGCGTGAACAATTACTGACCACTCTACGGAATAAAATTGAAGAGAAAAGACGCGGAAAGCGATCCAAAAGTATTTTGTTTTTACAGGACAACGCCCCAGTACACAAATCTCATGTTGCCATGCAAAAAACTAGTGATTTGGGGTAAGAATTACTAAAACACCCCCCTTATTCACCAGATTTGGCTCCGTCCGACTATCATCTCTTTCCTCAACTGAAAAAAGTCTAAAAGGTCGTAAATTTTCTTTCAACGAGAAGGTAATAAAAGCTGTGGAGGACTGGTTTGCAGAGCAAGAAGAAACATTTTTTTTAGAGGTCTAGAGACGTTGCTGTAATAAATGTATTCAATTAAGAGGAGAATATGTTGAGTAATAAAATATTTTGACATTGAAATCTTGTTTGGTTCTATAGTAGGCTAAGAATTTTTCAATATATTTGCGTGGCTCTGCCAGCATGACAAGATTCATCGTATTTTGAGCTTCAGCAACTTGAGCAACCCCTATTTCGGATCGAAACCGCCACTTCAACTATCGCGGAACTCTTCGCGGAATAATTAGTCCTGTTCAATCGAAAGCGGAACGCATCACACGCTCCCCGATCGAGAAGAAACGAAACCCAGCCATTAATCAGGCGACAAATTGGAACTAGCGTCTCAAAATGTCGCCGCAAGGAGAAATATTTCTGATTAATAACCGGTGTAACGCCGTCAGCCCGCTCCATCCCATCCGAGAGCGTGGGCCACGCACGGCGAAGAAGAAGAAGAAAAGTGCAAGATGGCGCCTGATCGGTGCCCTTAATTAGTCGAGGCAGAGCGCGAGACGCTCTTTCCCGCTCCCATTCTCGATTGTGTATTCTAATGACGAAAGTTCGCTTTCGCAAAATGTAAACGTTCAAAGTTTGATTCATTCCCTGAAACTCTGTGATTTGAATTAGGAAAGGGTGGAGGGGTGGTGGCGGAAAGACGCCTTGAGGGGTTGAAGGGAATTTAATCCGACCAATGATCTATCTTTCATCAGCTGCTGGATTTTGAGTAGAAAATAGAAATTCAGTTTTGTTCAGATCAGGTTCTGATCGATTCTGAAATAGGCAAGAATAGCAAGGTATGCTTGGTCTGCGTCCACTCAGGATTCATAGGAAATGAAGAGGCCAACACTAACACACTTGCCAGAAAAGGAGCAGTAACGCACCTCATAATTCATATTTTATTATTGAATGATACCGTTGATCGGAGATCAACGGCTTAGGTCCCTGATTTTTCAACGGCCAAATCGAGTTGATTCTAGATCAAGTTCCGATCACCGGTGATTACGGTTTGTGAAACCCACCGTTAAAGTCGTATAGACTAACTGTTGCTAATTTTTCAAGCAGGGGATGAATTAGGCAAAATTAAAGGTCCAAATATACAAAATTTCAAAAGCATTGGTATTTACATGAGAATTATTCTCTTTATTTAAGCGGTACCTAATTGTTGAACTTATAGCTTTTTGTTTTTAATGGTTTACACTCATATCATTGCAGTACCTTGTGATGAACGACACCACGAATGCAAATACATATAAATCACGATCGAATTATATGGATGAGGAAAAAATTCCGAAAATGAATCATTGTATACTCCATTCACAATTATCAAATCACAACTCTGGCACTGGAAATTTGACACATTCCACTCTGTATCGACGTTATGACGTTTTTCAAAATATTTTAATGTTCCAAGTCAACACTATGTTGCCCTTTCTACATTCTTACCGTATTTCTCAGAATGTGAATTTATTCGGAAAATGAATGAATTGGAAAAGATGTGATGGACGAAAATAATTAACGTTTATATGAATTGATAGAAAGGATTCCTTTTCTAGTTATTTGCATGAAAAGTACAAGAGATCACTGTTGAAATATATTATTTTTCGCCATGGAAGAAAATTGCATTGCTTTCACATAATTTTCATATGCATGCTTGTGAAGATTTAATGTTTATTATCCTCTTGAACTGAAAGTTCAAGACTGGACAACATCAATTGTTGATTCTAATCAAGAATTCATTAAAAAAAATCAACCCAAAGATATGAGATGAATTGATGGGTAATTACAAGAATAATGTCAATTTTATTTGGTGCATAACTTTCTTAAAATCAATGTTGGGATACAAAACTCGTCTGCGTTTGTTCAAACAACATCTAAAGAATACATTTTTCACCATCTCGACCTCTGAAAGGCGTTTCTTATAGGAGAATTAGGTCTTAGTTCCACCTCATTAGTGAGGTACCTAACTTTTGCAAATGTGCTCAGATATCGCCAAATTTCTTGGAAAACCTGAAAAATATCATCCTAATCGACCTCTAGAGGCTCCATCTGATCCATCTTCTGCTATATCTGTCCAAATAACAGCTTTTTCAACGAAATTCCCGTATACCCCATCAACCTCGAAATGTAAGCATTCGTCCTGGTCTTGAAAATCGTCCTCACGCTCCAAACTGGTGCTAAAAACAATAAACATATGTTAATTTTGGATATTCGACGAAAAACTCACCTGCAAATATCGATTAAATACCAGAAATCTGCGAACAATTTGTAAACCTAACAAAATGTGGAATATCTTTGATAATTTTACTCTGATGTAAACAAAGAAACTGGCAACGTCGTTTTGTCATTAACGATATTTTCTATGCGCGCACTGACTTTTCATCATACGTTCTGTGCTTTTCATCAGGTTCACCAACTCCTGAAAACGAAACCATGACCTCCTATGTGATTAAAAAAAAGTGAATGGAGTATATGAACCACTTCAGTACTGCAAATCCAACGTTGAAAATTCGAATTGAAGTACTTCATAGAATACAAATACGCTAAGACGTTTTCTTATTCTTCTTCTTGACTAAGACATTTTCGTTATTGTCAACAGAATGGACGGTAACAAAGAAGAGCGAGGACTCTATGATCCACCCACTTTCTCTGTGATGTGTTATTATGAGAGGAGACACCCAGATCCTCACAAAACTTCTGCTACTTGTCTAGCAACAGTCATACAGCTCTAAAAGTACGCTATCTTTCTTCCTCTAGAACGTCTATCAGTTCGCCACTCTATAACAGCTCACCTCATATTTTTCCCCACGTTGGAACACGTTAGTTTTCGTATACATAAAGTGAATTCGTTCCGTGAGATGGGGACCCTAAAACACGAACACGAAGCAAGATAACTAGCAGATATCAGGTGTTTTTTTTTTTGAGTGATAGAATTTTCGATAGGGATAACTGTCTTGTTTTGACATTTCTGTTCAGCAAGCATTCACAAATTATAATGGAAGGACTCACGCCACAACAACGTTTACAAATTGTTGAAATTCATTTTCAAAATCAGTGTTGTATTCGCCAAACTTATAGAGCACTTCGTGAAATTTATGGTTTACATAATCGTCTATCAGAGCAGCCTATTTGTCGAACTATCGATAGATTTCGGACAAAATTTTCTCTACTCGATTCAACAACAACAACAACAAGACAAAGAACTTCACGCACAGAAGAAAATATCGCTGCTGTAAGTGAAAGTTAATGCAGATCCATATTTGTCTACTCGTCGACAAGTTGGATCCTGTGCATCCACCACATGGAACATTTTGCGTAAAGATCTTGGTCTACAGTCTACACCTATTCAAGATCCAACTGGTTCAAGTACGTACGCCATTTGACCATAATAAGCGTCGTTTGTTTACTGATTGGGCCCTAGAATAGCTTGAAATTGATCCACATTTTTATTAAAAAATTGTGTTTAGTGATGAAGCTCATTTCTGGTTGAAAAAAAAATTGCCGTATATGGATTGAAAACAATCCTCAAGAAGCTCTGCAGGTTCCATTGCAACTTGAAAAGAACACTGTACGGTGTGCTGTAGGCATCATCGGTCCATATTCCTCTGAAAACGATACTGGTGGCTAATATAACAGTGAATGGTGCTCGTTACAGATCGATGATCAATGATTATTTGTTTCAAAATTTGAATGGTATCGACATTCGACATTGAAAAGTAAGAACAGAACCCTTGGGCACTCCACTTATAACTGGTTATAATCGTTGTTCAGTATATGTATAATGTACTATCATCAAGTATGGACAACTCTACATTATTAGTTGAATTTTTATGATTTCAGTAGAGTTTTAGAATACAAGATTTTCAAAGGATTCGAAAATCGGAGTTCCAAAGTTTTTATTGATGTAGCAAAAGCGAAATCCCCCACTTCTCTACAAAGTAATACCTAAATTGAAACCGTAGCTTTTGATTGCAGGACAAGCTACATTTAAAAATCGAAATTCAATGCCATCCCTTAACAACAATCGAAACCAGTTTTTGGCATTATAAACTGGACTAGACGGAAGGACCACTGGACATTTGAATGAAGAGTAGATGTCATGAGGTCATGGGAAACCATACCAGTTTCGGTGGTCAGTTCGGCCGGCCCGCGGAACATGGGATAGTCCTGGATGATGTCTGATGTAAGGGAGCTCCCTATATTTCAGATTCACACGAATTCGGCTCGTCAATTTTCTTTTCGCTTTTCTTTTCACTTTCTCTTGAATATTCATACTCGTCATATTTTCTTTGTCACGAAAATGGTTTTCTGATGTGCATTTAGTACTTCTTGAGAATATTTGGGGTTAGTGAAATTCAAATTCTTGAGAATATCTACAGCTTGTCCCGAAATGAATGCAACAAAATTCGACACAAGATTCACGATGAATTGGGACAATTGAAATGCAAGATTTTTGAGAAAATTCCAGTCTTGACAGTTTTTCAATTGAATGGACATTCTGACTGTTTAACAATTTTCAAGAAATACAAATCCGAAGTTTTTCTTTAGTGGCTTCCTTTGCACTAATGCCCAGTAAGAAGTTTCTTAAGGGGGCTATCGCCAAAATAAGTAGCACTGTGATACGAGTATTTCGTTTATCATTAAATTCCTGTGTACCAAATTAAGTGATTTTCTTATGACCGTATTTTGAGTTACAAAGAAATTACTGTTTCAAGGGACCAAATTCAGGGGGCTGTAACTCCGACTTGAGGGGGCCTCTTGGCAAAAATCAAAAATAGGGATTTCTTTATCTCACTCCGAGAATCTATCAAATTTTCTTGCATTTTGGCACATCCTGTATAAAACTACCTCTTCAGAATTTGTAGAGAAATATTGGAATTATTACTTCTGAAGGGACTGTTCTCTTTAGACATTCGAAAGCGATTTTAGAATCATCTCCCTTACCTTTGGCAGATATACCTCGACATAAAGGCCCATCAGACACCATCGGCCACGTCACGGGTCAAGTCGGTCTCCCCCTGGGACTTGCGGGAACCTGGGATAGACACTCTTTTCAATTTTGTATATCGTTGTCACTTCACAAAGAAGGACTAACGATCGCCTCTATCGTGTTGGGGACTGTTTTCAGTACATTTTTGCTTGCTGCCATTCTTTTGGCACTTTCTCATCAGTTTTCGTGTACGATAGGTGAAATAGTATGGTGTTGTTGCTACTCTAAGCGTCAGGAGCTTTTGAGGGCTCGTTCGCCTTTTTCATCTACCTCTTAGGTAGATTCGTGACCTCAAATTCAAGAAAACAATCGAAAAAAATCGTTGACAGGTGCCAAGAAAACAATTGACAGATGCCTTGATTTGAATGACCTAAAAGATCCAAGAACACTTGCGATTTGGTCGATCACTCCTAAGACGTTGAAAAATGTTGAAAGAAATTTCAATTTGAGTTAAGGATGTTACAAATGCGTTCGCGGAGAACACTTTGAACATCTACTTCAATATCACTCATAATTTTTGTGCAACATTTCGTATTTCATTTTAGTTTTTGTTGTTGCACCGAATTTTGCTTTTTACCTCAATTAATTTTTTTTCTTCATTGATTTTTGCAATAAACGAGAAAATGATAAAGTTTTAGTCATAATTTTTATGCAACATTTTGTATTTCATTTTAGTTTTTGTTGTTGCGCCGAATTTTGCTTTTTACTTCATTTAATTTTTTTTCTTCATTGATTTTTGCAATAAACAAGAAAATTTTAGAATAGAGTAACCTTTCAAATTATGTAGCACATCTCACAAGCCCATACTTGCCATTTGATAAATTAGGTGTTGTTCCTGTGTCTTTCGGAGGGGGTTGAAGCTAGAATTCGCAACTTCAAGACGAAGAATGACAATTTTAAATTCGAGGTGTTTCAATATGTTTCTTGAATATTCACAGTCAACGAGATGAGGAATTTTTCCATTTGGCTTTTCCACCTAAATGTTACGCGAGAGAAAGCAAAAGGATGTTATTTATCCCGCAAACCTTCACTTTACTATACCTACTCCAGACAAAACCTATAAATAAACTATCATTTCTTCACATGTGCCATATGCCATATATTGTTCGATAATACAAAACAGTATGTAATTCTCTCTTTCAAAAGAATATATATATATATTTGGATAGTGAAGCCGATATTGAATCACCGAGCTCCTATACATGTCATTGATTGAAAGTTGATTTGGGAGTGCCCGAGAAAACTCAATGAGACAGACCAGAAAAATAAGGTCTCTTTAATCTGGGTTCCCAGAACCTTTCTGTGGTATAGAAATATGCACCCATAAGGAGTTTCTGGAGGAGGAGAAAACCAAAAAGGAAGCACTCTGGCGGAATTTCCTTCGAAATTTGGAAATTGCAAGATCCAAAAGGTATCAGGATCTCAGTGAGAACCAGCTACACCTCCTCACCGGCTTTCTTGAAGGACATCGATGCCTCAGGAAGCATCTGGTTCTCACCAGAGCGTTTATCGGAAGAGTGTAGATTCTGTGTAGACTGTAGAGGACGAAGAAACTCCTATTCACCTATAGTCCGTTCAAATATAAGAAGGAGCTTTGTAAACAAACAAAATCGTCTGGTTTGCGAACGACAAAGCTTCTATTGGTCAAACAGTCATAACCACGCTCCCTTTTTACGCCCTAAAAGATTGCCAGGATCGTACTCGGAACGGACTGTAGATGGTACTGGATAGAAATGATTCAATAATTTGAGTCAGCAATTCCCACATTAGGACTTTTTTCCTCAGAAACTCTAGTGCAAAATTTCTGTTATGATTTGCAACTGTCATAAACATTTTATATCCGACGTACCCTATTTTATTTATTTTTTTTTGTTTTTATATTATTATCTACTAAATAATTTCTTTTCCGGATGCTCGAGATTACGGCAAAGTGATTCCAGGAATTACCAGAGTTTTAGAGATTTGGGTCGGAATCTTGCAAGATTCCGACAAAGTAATTCCGGGAAATACCAGATTTGGGTCCTTTTCCCTAATGGGTGAAAGCCATCTTGATTTGCATAAATATCGAAGTTTTCAATTGACAAGACTCGTAAAAGATCTCTGTTCAAATTTATAATAGTCATTTACTTGTAATATCTGAAATATATTTAGTTTCGGTCCAAAATTTTATATTATTTTGTAGGAAACTCTTTGTTGGCTGCTCAAGATTCCGACATGGTAATTCCGGGAAACACCAGATTTGGGTCCTTTCCCTCAATGGGTTGAAGCCATCTTGATTTGCATAAATATCGAAGTTTTCAATTGACAAGACTAGTTAAAATACCTAGAGCTACTGTGAAGGTCTAGCTGTTCAAAGTGTTTAAAGATTTTGTTGTGAAAAGTGTATTGTGTTGGAAAATCTTTTGACAAAGTGTATATAGTGTTTATAGAACAATGTCGAATTCGGAAACGGATACTGATCTGAGGGTGATATGTGGAAACCACCACGAAAAAGGTCCAAAAGGTAGCCTTCTCTGCTGAAGAAAAAGAGATAATTTTGATAATTTCTCGAATAGAATTGGAAGAACATCCTGATTTATCAAAAAGAGACTTAGTAGAAATTGTTTCAAAATCCTCAGGGGTGAGTGATTCAGCTCTATTCAGAGTTCTCAGAGAATATGAAGAGAATAAAACATTGACGCCACCTAAGTGGAGAGCCCAGTCGTTAAAAATAATCGATTCGGTTGACGATTTCGAAATGAACCTTATCAGAAGAATTGTCCACGGTTTTTTTTTCCGAAATGAAATCCCAACGATTTCTAAGGTACTAGAAATCGTGAATGATGACGACAGTTTGCCTAATTTCAAAAGAACAACGTTCTATGAATTATTGAAAAAAATGGAATTCAAGTTCAAAAACGTGGTCGTGATAGATAGGGATGAAATAATTGTGTGGAGAAGAGATTATTTGAAGAAAATCCGCTCATTAAGGGAACAAGGCAGAAAAATTTATTAGCTGGATGGGACATGGATAAATAAACTGAACGATTGTGTTAAATCTCTTCGATTCGACTCTGGACGGAAAGTACATTCACGAAGGCCCTCCTACCGGTGCGCCAAACATGTTGTTATTGCTCCTTCTTACATTTGAACAGAGTATAGTTAAGATTGCCTTGCCATTGCAACTCAAAGGAAAGAATTCTTTGGGCAAGAAACTTGCAGGAGTGAGGAACTAGTCTCGTTGAAACGTACCCAGATATTGGATTTCATTAGATCGCTGGAACTGGAAGGCAAGCTGTAAAGTGCGTGGTGAGAACAGTTCTGCTAGGGGGCACAATAGACCTAAAGGTTTCAGTGGACTATAACGCTTTTCTAATTATATACCTTCACTACCTACATGGAAGCTCATGAAGAAATGAGCTTCTTGTGCTGAAGAAGTTGGAAATTCCTACAATTATCCCTTCCTTGTCGCCAGTTGTAATCTATTCAGTTGATTACACGTTCAGTGCTCAAATAAAAATCAGGGTTAATTTAAATAACCATATATTCGATTAAATTATCATAAATCCCAAATAACCTAAAAAGAAACTGAATGCAGAGTAAACCGAAATCGAAGCTGTCAACTTAGGGGATGAAACCCAAAAGAGTCCATTCTTCAAAAACATCCGTCCCCCATCAAAACCACTCGATATTCTCACCTAGCACTCCAACCGCACCCTCCTTTCCTTCTCGTTTTAATTTCCACCCGATATCAGACGGAATAAGAGAGCACCCCCGTCTTCTACCCCTTGGGCCACCTCCGATCGATGGTATTCTTTGAGTTATAATGGAAGACTCTTTACGTCTGAGTGCGCAGGTCAAAAATAAATGATTTTCCTTGGTTATTTCCTCACATTTTCAAGGCGTTTCTTATTTTACGGGGGTGGAAAGAGAGCGGGGGGCTCGGGGGAGACCGGAGAAATGGCGAAGGTGAGTTTGTGTATGTCTCTCTCTCTTGCTTCTGTGCTTCTGTTCGTGCAGTTATGGAAGTATGGATGTTGAAGGGAGAAAAGTGGATTTTTATGATTTATGGCAGTTTGAAGGGAATGTTGCTTTGTTAGGGAGTCTTGATTCTTCGTAGATGGCGGAGGATTGGTCAACTTCAACAGTCTTTCAGTAATCTGTAAGACTTCTACCTTGTGTTCCATAAAAGATTGAAACTCTGAATGATAAAAAAAAAGTTTTGTGGGAGCGACATTTTTCTAATTATCATCAACCATTTATTGTTTGAAAATATTTTCTGGTTTTTCAAACAAGTCTAACATTCTGATAACTTTTTCAGATAAATCTAGACCTAGTCACAATGGTGGCTTGATTGTTGGCCTCCAATGCTTCAAATATTGCAAGGATGTCTACACTGCCAAGAAACCCTTCATCATAGGATTTTTGAATAGAGCAAAACAGAAAACAACCTAAATGCTGTCACCATTCAAAATATCGCAATTCTATCTAAATTAAAACCGTTCTACATTCTCTTTTTAAAGGAAAAAACAGAATACGAATCCCTTTTGTCACCTGAATTCCTTACTGAGATAAAATGGATAACTTACCTCAGATCTTTTCACTCAGAATAGATATAAGTTTTGTCTTACAATAAAACACCACTATTTTAATGGTTCTTCGATCTTTTAACACTTTTCCAGCTAAAAAACGCCTGGATCCGTGCCTAAAGCAAACTGTAAGTCTTATGAATTCAATTGACCCCTGTTTTGAGGTGTGAGGTGTATGAAATGTGACAAATCACATAGAATTAAGAGTACGATAAAAAAATTCAAATTCTCATCATATGTATCAAAATCAAGTTCATTCCTCGAGATTTCTAATAGTTAACTCCCTTATGAAATTATGGATTTTCCCTACAAAAATATCAATAAAGATCATTGAATAAACTGGTTTGTCCAAATCAACTTTGAATCAATGACATATGAGCTCAGTGCTTCATATAGCGGTTGGACTACCCTTGAAACATTTCTGAAAAAAATTACATATATTTCACAAAAAAAACTAAAAGGGGTTCATATTCACCATTCTTAACTATACAGTGTGACAAGAAAAACCTCGGACAAACTCTTTTTCATTCAACTTCATTAAACAGAAGAAATTGAACAAAACAACAACAAATTATAACAGCTTGAACATTTGTTAATAATATATTTAAGCCGTTTCAAAGTGGCTTCCTTTGGCGGCGATACACAGCTTCAGACGCTTCATGTATTTTTCGGCAATGGGCCGCAGCTCCTCGGGCCTTAATCGGTTCCATTCCCGGCGCAGAGATTGCTTCAGCGACTTCAAATTTTTGTGTTTTTTAGCACAAGCCCTGTGCTCCAAAATCGACCACACGCTGTAGTCCATTGGGCTGAGATCCGGTGAGTATGGCAGCCATTCTGCAGATGAGATGAAACAAGGAAAATGGGTCTTACACCATTCTTGCGTCATTTTCGCTCTGTGAGCCGTAGCGGAGTCCTGTTGAAAGGTCCAATGTGTGCTACTTGGCCCACGGAAGTACTACGGCCTCGAGGATGTCGCAGCAGTAGACTTCTTGATTGATTTTGACCCCTTGATCCACGAAAACTAAGGGAGTTTTATTACCACTGCCGCAAATTCCGCCCCAGACCATGACGGATCGCGGATTTTGATGGTGTTCGACGATGGCTGATGTACCGGGAGCCTCTACGGACCAGACTCTGTCGTTTTGGTGGTTGTGGGATTGCTCTAGCGGTGAAAAGCTTCTCGTCCGTGAAGAGAATTCGCTCCAATTGGTGACCGGCGGCGAGACGAAGGAGTTGGCGGCACCTTTGGAGTCGTAAGCGCTTGTTTTCCTCCGTAAGGAGTTGAACTTTTTGGAGTTTGTATGGCTTGAGGTTGAGCTCCTTTTTGGTAATTTGACGGACTGATTCGCGGTAAATACCGGTCTCACAGGCTATTTTCCTTATGGAAACCCTCGGAATTCGATTGACTCGGTTCTTGACGATGTTGCGATTGCTAGGTGTATTGACAGTGCGTTTTGTACCACTTCCTGGACGTCGACCATCATGGCCAAGCTCCTTGAAACGACGAATTGCATCGGACACGGTTTGTCGAGGCACATTGAGCAAACGAACAATTTTGCATTGACGCCTACCTTGACGGAACAGCTGCAAAATCGCACTACTTTTGTTTGATATTCTAAAACTCTGTGAAGTGAAATTATATCAAACTGAAAATTCACATATTAGTAGAGGAAAGTGTAGAGAAAGTTTTTCTTGTCACCTTGTATAATAAACATTAAACGTTAGCACCCCTATTGAATATCAACAGAAAATATTATGATCAACATGAAAACTAAAAAAGAACCATAAAGATATCCACAATGAAATCATTCCACCATATGACAGCATTCTTTGAAAAAACTCCATACTACAGAGCACTAAAAGCTTATCGAATGCTAACTGCTCCTCTTCAAGAACAGAGCAACATCAATAAATTCAAAAAGGAACCGAGCCAATGGTTGCATCTAAAGTATTTTTATTCTTTCGAATTTGAAGTCTAAATTTGTGTGTCAATTATATATATATTTACTCTTTTTTTGCCATCTCATTCTATTTTGTTTTTGTCCACATTTTCTTTTTGTTTCTGTACTTTCAAATATTGTGTTATTTTCCTTCAATCCATTTTTGTGACGTTGCTTTGTCTATTGTAAGATTTCGTTAGCAATAAACGATATTACTATTATTATTATTTGTTTCGCCAGTGTGAAAAAATTTAGGGTTCACTCCTGATGTTGCCTCGATTTGAAATGTTTTATTGTTATTCTTCGCTTAGTGTCTCAATTTCGAAATCTCTTAGTTTGAAGTATCTACTGAAGTATTGTATTTTATACTTCTTTGATAGAATTCGAAGTTTCTTTTTATATTTAGGAAATAAGATATTTTTTTCTTGTTTTTTTTTCTATCTTCTATTCAAATTCTGAGGATTGAGTTTGCTTCTCAAAGAGATTCAAAATGATATCACGAAAACTGATTTGACCTGCAGAGCGAGTTACCAAAATGAAATTCTTATGAACAAAATGATCTAACGTTCAATGTGACACACTGTATAATAAACCATAATGTAGTTATTATTTTATTACTATCGATGGACACCAAAGCATTGTTGTGACGGCAATATCAAGTCACCAGTGGATATCAAGATACTTTTCAAGAATTTCTCAGAAAATCGTTTTCCTCAAATTTTTTTCTCGGGTATCAATTCACGAATCCAGAGAAGCCAATGACTATGAGAATAGAATCAAAACGTTTGTATATCGTTCGAGTGTCTTGCTGTTATATCTATAGCCTTGAATCAGAGTTTTCATCATTAATGTCCTCAAGAATTTGAATGATTGAAAAAATCCTCTTCATCCCTGTCCTAACATCCCCTTTGAAGATTTCTTCGCAATTCGCAGGTTCCTACGATGTGAAAACCGATCTTAATTCCAGCCTTCTCCGCTAGAATGCAACGATAATGTTCGTACACCCTGAATTTTAGTTGGAGCACCCCCTAACAGGTGGCGCTGTACACTAAACCCTGCAACCCTTAATATATCTTCTGACTTTCCACGCTAGGGGATGCTAGAACGAATAGTAAAAAATATTTGATGGTAGATTCAGACTTTTGTTTGTAACAAAATCAATATAATTATATGATCCCTTCCACAATCCCTTATACCAATTTATAGAGAAGATTTATGGTAGGAATTTTATTATATTATGAACGTTACGGATATTTTCTGGATTGAACTACAATAAAACAGTTGTCTCCTGATGTACATATATTGAGGAGGGATGAAGACTTCAGCCCTTTCAAGAAAACTAATGTTTTTTTCATAATTACATATTTACATAAAAGCCTGAAAGCCTCCCTTAAAACTTTCCAACTTATTTGATAACACCCTTCGTACGAAGAGAATATTAAAAAAATATACTGGTAAGTTTCCTTCATATTCGTTTTCAGGACATCGAAAAAAGCGAGTAAAAGTGTAAGAGTATTTTTTTAAATTACCTCACTTAACATTTCGTTAACCTACCTGTACACATAACGAGTTCCTTTTTAGCGATGGTGAAATTGTTCAATACGGAAAACCAAAATTCATGTTATGACTAGATGAACAGAATACAACCAGTGAAAAACAAAAAAACGCTTTCCCAGCTTATCCAGCCACCAGAATAATCCGAAATAAAATCTGCCAAGCTGCCAAAAACCCCAAATGAGAAATTTATATACGGGGAGTTTTAATCGCAAACTTTTATTCTATGAAATATCACGAGTTCGGAGAAAATGTAATGAGTTGAATTTCCGCACTGGGAAACACGCCTTGAATTTTCCCTAGTTCTCCTCCTGAAAGAGGGATGTCCCAGTTCTAGAATACCATTGTATTGTTGTTTTTTAATTGCAAACATCAAGTGAGCACGTTTTTCTGAGGATTGAAAGGGGGAAACAACTTATGGACAGACCAAATGACAATTTTCGGTGTTGAGTCTCACTACGACAACATCTGGACAATCTTTCAAAGGCTCGACCCATAGAAGATTTTTCGGCTCTCTTATCGCGAAAAGTTCACGATGGAGGATGAGAAGCCCAAAATGAAGAGGAACTTCGACGCCGATTATACAGGAAGATCCGAGAAACCTGATGCTAGGTGTTCGCAGTTGCACTCTGTGGAAGATAATGGTCCTCTTCAACTTCAATTAGATTGAATTGATAGTTTTGTTGCTTCTGAAACGTTTATTAATGTGTATCACAATACAATAAACAAATGTATAAATTTGTCACTTTTTTGGTGTCTGAAATTCGTGCCAAAACTTATGCATGTACATATACCCCATTCACTTTTATTTAATCACATAGGAGGTCATGGTTTCGTTTTCAGGAGTTGGTGCCCCTGTTAAAAAGCACAGAACATATGATAAAAAGTCAGTGCGCGCACAGAAAATATCGTTAATGACAAAACGAGGTTGCCAGTTTCTTTGTTTACATCGAAGTAAAAGTATCAAAGATATTCCACATTTTATTAGGTTTACAAATCGTTCGCAGATTTTTGGTATTTAATCGATATTTGCAGGTGAGTTTTTCGTCGAATATCCAAGATTAACGTATGTTTGATGTTTTTAGCACCAGTTTGGAGCGTGAGGAGGATTTTCAAGACCAGGACGAATGTTTACATTTCGAGGTTGAAGGGGTACACGGGAATTTCGTTGAAGAAGCTGTTATTTGGACAGATATCGCAGTAGATGGATCGGATGGAGCCTCGAGAGGTCGATTAGGATGATATTTTTCAGGTTTTCCAAGAAATTTGGCGATATCTGAGCAGATTTGCAAAAGTTAGGTACCTCTCTAATGAGGTGGAACTTAGACCTTATTCTCCTATAAGAAACGCCTTTCAAAGGTTGAGATGGTGAAAAATGTATTCTTCAGATGTTGTTTGAACAAACGCAGCCGAGTTTTATATCCCATCATTGATTTTAAGAAAGTTGTCAACAAAATAAAATTGACATTATTCTTGATTCTTGTAAGTGCCCATCAATTCATCTTATATCTTTGGGTTGATTTTTTTTAATGAATTCTTGATTAGAATCAACAATTGATGTCGTCAAGTCTTGAACTTTCAGATCAAGAGGATAATAAACATTAAAGCTTCACAAGCATGCATATGAAAATTATGTGAAAGCAATGCAATTTTCTTCCATGGCGAAAAATAATATATTTCAACAGTGATGTCTTGTACTTTTCATTCAAATAACTAGGAAAGGAATCCTTCCTATCAATTCATATAAACGTTAATTATTTTTGTCCATCACATCTTTTCCAATTCATTCATTTTCCGAATAAATTCACATTCTGAGAAATACGCTAAGAATGTAGAAAGGGCAACATATTGTCGACTTGGAACATAAAAATATTTTGAAAAACGTCATAACTTCGATACAGAGTGGAATGTGTCAAATTTCCAAGGCCAGAGTTGTGATTTTGTAATTGTGAATGGAGTATACGTTATCTCCGGAAGAGAAATTACAACATCAATAATACTTGCAGGCCACAAGTGAGCACATTATGAGGTATTTTCCGAAGAGCTTTTGCATATACATATAGATTATGAATTTAGTTCTCAGACCACACTGTATAAGTAACTTCCAATAATACCATCGAATTAACAATTGATCAACTGATTTTCTCTTCATAACAAACATCTGCTGCCACGTATTTTTAAATGTTACCCCTGCCTTTGTACCTACCAGGAAATCTCTGGTAAAAAATATATATCGGCCTACATACGGCGTACCATGACCCACCATATGGTACAAAATTGATGGTCTTCTTCACCCGCGTCGGGAGAAGGCTGTGACAAAAGGTCACTGTGACCAATTATTGATTTCTGGGTTCACTTAGATGGGTTATTAGTGAAAAAGCGTATTGAAAATTCGGTTTCGAAACGACAAACGATAATTGTTAGGGTCAGAATCTATAATTGATGGTATTATGTACGGACAGGAACTGTCGTCGATCGGAATAAAAAATTTGGAGCTGACGAAGCAGCAGGATTGTTTTTTACTAGGTCCTTGTGGTTGTTGTAACCGACTTTCGTAGGGGAATGTTTCCGTAACTTCTTATTAAAGGACATGATGCATAAATGAGCAGGTATATACTCCATTCACTTCTATAAAGTGTCCAGGTTGACCAAGATTTGGGTTTATCAAGTTTTTTTTACTTAGAACTGACGCAGGTTGGCACTCGTGAAATATCCGCAATGCCAAAATAATTATCAGAGACGTTGCTCATGCTGATTTCTACGCTCAACTCGATAGTCCCACTCTCAATATAATCATCTCGCTTGGAAACTTTAAATACTGAAGGTAGTTTTGAAGAAGCAGAGACAAAGTATCTGGAAGTGCTATAATATAATTGAAATCTGCTTATTCTGATAGTAACCCTGATAATTTGGGATCAATAATTTATCACCAGCTATCCAACATGTTTGATGTATGTGAGTGAAAAGCAAGGTATTATATTTTAAATGAATAGATATTAATTTTTGAGCTGCACATTAACACAATGAGAAAGATTTTAAGTGAAGCAGAGGACAAAGAATTTCCTTTTTTTGAGCCAGTCAAAAAGACACTGAAGACTTTATTTTCAAAAGATCTGCAACGACAAATGAGGAATTATAATTTAAAAAATGAACACTTTTCGATTGATACACTACTTACTTTTGTACAAGAACATTTGGAACATAACCGTCTGTTATTCGAGTACTTTTATTCTTTTTTCGAATGAACGATCACAAAGTAATGGATTTTTCTGTCCATTATTTTTCTGTGAAATTTCAACATTCGATTCTTGATTTCCGTACAAGAAAATAGCATAACTGAATCTTCCAATCATGTTAATATACGTGAAATAGTTCCAGTATTAAGAGTCTACGTCCCTGAAAAAAAGAGAGTCAGAAACGATTTATTTTTTTCTGATTGATGAAGGGATGTATGAGTGTATGAAGATAAAAATATTTAAAAAAATATTTTATAAGTATTGAATGAATGAAAAGGATATTCACCATAATTTTTGGTTATTTTGCAACATTTCCACCATCGAAACGAACGATAATATTTTTGTGTTTTTTCATTTCAGTATTGAAGTCTATAATTCAGTTAATCGAACGTATATATCATTTTTATTTCAGAATATACCTTTTTTCTGTAATTGATATTACAACAATGTGTTGTTTTTGCGAAATTTATTTCCTTGATTTTTTTTATTCGAAATGATAAATATTCATTTTTATCAAAGACAATTCATTAAGGTTTGTTTTAGCCGTCGATTAGTGAATATTAATTGTTTCTTTCAATTGTGGATTCTGACATGGAATTGAATTTCTTTTAAATGACACGCCCTGCAGGTATCTACTTCCAGATGACTGGAGAAGGAAAGAGAGTGTATTGAACATTCAGTGTGAGATCTAGTCCAGGGTAGGATTTCTTGTTATAATATTCCCAACATTTGTTCTATTAAGCTGAATAATCCAATAAATAAAAATTAATGCACTGCACCGCCATCTGGCGGTATACGTTTCCTATTTTGAAGGCTGAACACTCTTAACAGCGAAAAAAAATTTCTCAAACATTCGCCAGGTCTTTGGAATTATTGAATTCACATAATATTCTCTCAAATTCATTATTTTCAAAAAGTGAATAAATATTTTGATGAATACTAATTACTACGAGCTCTATGTAGAAAGGACAATGTTGCCCATGTATCTGACAGAAACATGACTGTAACCTAACATTTTCGAAATATACACGGTGAAATGTGTCCGAATTTCATGGCCAACCGGGATACAATATAAGAGAATGGAGTATAGATATATCGAATTAAAATTCGAAACGCCACTTCCTTTTCGAGATGGCCCAATCATTCTTCGCCTCATGTTCCTGTTATGACAGCGTGGCGTTATCCATAAATATTCTCGTATTTCTATCGCTCTCACAAAGAACTCAGCGAATACAGCTTCTAGCAATAAGACTGCGCCAATTTATCAAACAAATGGTACGCCATTGTTGTTCCAGCTTCCGTCCTATCTCAGGAAGATAGAGAAGCGCATTTAAAATATGGATGCGAATTTATCATCTTCGTTTTCTTAGGGTTGAAAACCCCTTGCGAGCTTCGGGTAGTGAAGTGTGTTGATGCGCATCGATTAAGGTTCTTTCCAGAGAAGATGCTGATGATATACGATGGATTTCAGAAAAAACAACTAGTCATGATCATATCTAGGCGCATGAGAATTTTCAACCAAGGGGACAGAGTGAGCCCAATTGAACACATTTGAATGTATACTCCATTTACTTTTGTAAAGTATCCCGGTTGGTCAAGAAGATCTGATACATGGATCGTGCATATTTTGAAAATGTTAGGTTATAGTCATTTTTCTGTCAGATAGCTACGCAACGTTATCCTCTCCACAGAAAGGTCGTAGTGATTACGTATTAATCAACATGTTCGTTTACTTTGAGGAAATAATGAATTTAAGAAAATATTGTGTGAATTAAATGATTCCAAAGACCTGGCGAATGTAGAAGAAACTTTTTTCTCTGTTGATACTGAAAATATTTCTCGTATATAAACATTGTTGGATGATTCAGTTATGCTATTTTCTTGTACGGAAATCAAGAATAGAGTGTTGAATTTAACTGAAAAATAATGGACAGAATCGTCTGTTACATTCAGTTCATTCGAAAAAAGACCCACTTTTCAAAATTCTCAAGAAATAAGCTCACAGTTGAAACTTGAAAGAACTAACTCCATTCACAAAGTTAAAAACGAATACATAAAAATCAGCATTGGCAATGACTATCAGACTTACTTGACATTTTACAAGTAGGTACCTACCTGTGAAAAAACTTGATAAACCTAAATCATGGCCAATCAGGATACATTAGGACAGTGAATGGAGTATAGGCATGTTCAACTGGCTGACGTAACGACTTCGGGTAATATTCATGACGGGGTCAATAAAGTCAATACATTCTAACTACCTCCGATTCTTTATGGTCACCATCCACGAGGCTACCAGGACGGGCGTTATATGGCCTTTTATGACACTTTATGAGCCCTTGGCCAATCACGGAGACTCTTTTCGCACGTGGCCTTATAAACTGTCATAAAAAGCCCGTCTCGGTAGCCTCGTGAGTGGATACCATTAGAATCTCTTTATGATTTATAATGGCTTTTGTGAATTTCATTCCAGAAAACAGCAAAAAACATATTTCTTAATGAATATTCAACAGAAGAATATATTCTGTAACTATTGTTATGAAAACAGGACAATACGCAGATTGCAAGACTATCAAAATAAATGGTATAATTCGAGTCATATGAGGAATTAAAATATTCGACTAATTCAAACAATCCCATAGCAGTTTTCAGTATGAATGATGCCATTCCACTGAAAATATACCTACTGCTCCACAAGAGTTAGGGATATCGTATTCAATCGTTTTTAAAAGTATGTAATCTTCGAGAAAATTGCTGTGAAATCATTTAAAAGTCAATAACAACTTAAATCGATCCAATAAAAATCAGTTTGAGACCTTTCGTCAATCTGGTCGCCTTTTTTCTGAAGTTTGGTTCTTTGCATATGCTTCATGAATATTCTTATTTTCTTTATTTATCAACGGCTTCGATTTGAAACGAGTTTTCTGAAAATGCCAAGACGTAAATTAACAAACGCTGAGGCTAATAGGGCTATCGGAATGCTACAGGGTGGCCTAACTCAGGTTGTTGTAGCGGAAAGGCTCCAAGTCAGCCAAAGTGTGATATCTCGACTTTGGAATAGGTTCAGGGAGACAGGTTCCGTGTTGGAAAGACCAAGGCTTGGTGGGCGACGAAAAATAACACCTGCTCAGGATCGTTTCATCATCGTTTCGGCGAGAAGAAACCCTACATCTACGTGTATAATGCTACGTAATACTCTTCAAAATGCAGATGGGGTCCAAGTTTCCATCGAAACCATTCGACGACGTTTGAGAGAGGTGAATCTAGGTTCTAGACGTCCATTAAGAGGAGTTCCATCAACACGTGACCATAAGCGTCAAAGACTGGAATGGGCAAGGCAACATATCAATTGGAACATAATGGCGTAGTGTCCTTTTCACTGATGAATCCAGATATGGACGATTTTCAGATTCTCGAAGAATAAGGGTATGGACAATCCCACGCATGCTCCGTAATCGTCGCTATGTCCAAGAAGTCCATCCATTCCTACGGGATAGTGTTATGGTATGGGCCGAGATATGTTTCAACGGGCTCACAGATCTACACATTTGTCCTGGGAATATGACCGACTTACACTATAGAGAGCATGTCATTGACAATGTTGTGCCAAATTTTCACGCTGCTATTGGTGAAACTTTTCAATTTCTAGACGATAATGCTAGACCGCACCGTGCAGCCATATTTGAGAATGCGCGCGAGGTGCTTGCATGGTATTCCACATTTACCAATACCTTCGCACTCACCAGATTTGAATTGCATAGAACATGCATGGAATATGCTCCAAAGAAGATTAGATAATCATAAACCCACCCCTGAATCCTTAAATGATCTGAGAGAACTTCTGCCCCGTTTATGGAACCAAATTCCTCAAGAAATGTTGAACAACCGCGTGTGTAGTATGCGAAGAAGATGTCAAGCTGTTATTGATGCCCGTGGAGGCCATACATTGTATTGATAGTCTTAAAATGCTTGAATTCTCAGGGAATAAAATTTCGTTATTTTACTCGATTTTTCTTAACCACCCTGTATATGCTGCAGACCTACAGGCTAAAATTAATTTGCAACTTGAAATCATATCAATATGAATTTTCATCACAAAAATCTTATTTCAACTATATTTTTTTTGCAATTTAAGTCAATATCCATAACTCATGTGGAGCAGTTTATTTCGCATAGCATTCAACACTTGCCCGCCAGCAGAATATTTTCGTATAAATATCCATTTATATGTAGGTTTTTGTAAAAAACTACTGATACCTTTGAATTCTACGTAAAAAAGTGCTCTAGAAACATTAGATTGACAAGGAAAAATCATAGAAATTTTTTCAAAATGCACATTTGCGAAAAACACCCTATTACTAAAACACGGATATTTTGTTTTAACCATGAAAATTAACTTATCTAGCAGGGCGTTTTTACAGGCAATTTTTAATCGATATATTTATTATTTATTTTACTGAAATCCTCCATTGGTGGTCCAGCAACAATCCAATAATAATAATAAGACAAGATTCATCATCATTCCATTCTCAGCACCTAAACTCATCACCTTAATCCAGCGGCCCATTCGAAAAATCTTCCAGGGAAAACCGGTTTTCTCCCGAATTTTCCTAATGTTCTCGCTAATCTCTCCCCACGTGGCATGTAGAAAGGATTAACAAAGAAAGTTGTCTAATGCCGCAAACTCCAGGTTTTGAAACCCATAAGCCGGTCGTTTCGACGAAGGAAATGTCTTTCTGAATACTTAAATTCGGTGCCAAGGATATTTGGGGAATTGCCTCCCTCCCCGGAATGGGGGGATGGAGGTTGGAGATACTCAGGATACGGAAAGACTTGGCGGACATAAAATTTTCATGAAGTTGGGTCAATTCCAGAGACTTCAATTCGTTTTTATAGGTTGAGTGTTATTGACTAACTTGGAGAGTTGCAGTCCTGAATATCTGTCCCACTCGTTTTTATTATGGCTACCAAAGATATTTTCGAAGTGTGATTAGATAGTTCTTTCACTTATTCCTTCTATCAGGCAATTTGATGACAGGTCGAGCATTTGTTTGGTGGTCAATCAATAAAAATTAAGCTTTGTTCAGGTACTTTTGAAAAACGTTTATTTGCCTCGAAAACTGACTTTTTAGGACATTTTTAGTCCACTTACTTTCAGGAATATCCCACAATATAAAAGTCAATAAAAACCCATCATCTTAAAAGTCCATTACATGAATCAAAAGTGGTTGCAAATTTTAAAAACTACCCTGCATGAAAATCTATACCCATAATATCGGGTGTTTTTTTTTCAGAATGATAAAACTTAAAAAATTAAAATAAAACAAACTTTTTTTCTATTTGAAAGAAAATGTTATGAGATTTTTAGATGTCAAAAATAATTTCCATGACTAGCTCTGAGGAACCGCATTCGACCAGACCAATTTTTGGCCACTTTTTCGAGTAATTCAGGTCTTATTCCAGCAATAACACGAGTTATGTTGGCTTCCAAACCGTCTCTTGTTTCTGGTTACTGCGTTACATTTTACTCACAGTGTATATTTATTTCCCTCCATGTTGAAAAGTCTAGGTAGAAACCTACTTGAAAAAGGATAGAGATAAATAAAAAACAACAAGGTCAAATCTTTATTAGTACACTGCTATTATCATTGACTAATGTGCATTTCTTATTTTGGTGCTGACTTGATGTTCTCTGATGTTCTGTCTTCGCCTTTCCTTGCGTCTGTCAGGGAATCTGCAACAAATAATCAATTTTAAAACAATTTTCGAATATACTGAAAATTACTTATGAACTTAGAGAAATAAGCAAAGAAATTCTTTGAAAATCTCTCATTACATTGTAAATGATTCTGAAGAGAAGAGAAGAGAAGAGAAGAGAAGAGAAGAGAAGAGAAGAGAAGAGAAGAGAAGAGAAGAGAAGAGAAGAGAAGAGAAGAGAAGAGAAGAGAAGAGAAGAGAAGAGAAGAGAAGAGAAGAGAAGAGAAGAGAAGAGAAGAGAAGAGAAGAGAAGAGAAGAGAAGAGAAGAGAAGAGAAGAGAATCGTAAAGTTTTTTGCCAATTTCAACGTTATATTCGTGGAGCATCCAATGGAAAACGACACCGTTGTTCAATTTTCGTGCTTCTCTCCAGTTTTTCGTTCCCATTTACCCTGGCGACTTGGGAAAAGGCCTCTTCATCGTCCTAATCAGGTTCCAGTTCCATCGTCTCTATCCAAACAAAATCGATAGATCTGCTACGCTATCTTTAAGAGGAAATTTAAACGAACCACCCCTTCCTTGATATTACGTTTCCAATGAGTTCAGACAGGATGACTTTACGTGAACGATAAAATCTATCGGAGTAGGCGTTGTGGATTGAAAAGGTTGAGAAATTGAACGAATTCGTTATGGAGAGGGTTCGCAGGGGTAGAAGGTGTTCTGAGAGGGTTTGGGGTGGTGGGTCAGAATTATGAAAAAGAGGATGGTGATCGATAAAGATATAAATTGACTATTTGCATTCGACTGAATTGGTAAATTTTTAATGTGCTCATTTCTTACAATGAGATGATCTGAAAAGTGGATCCAAAACACATCACACGTTGTAACATATTGATAAAGACTCGAAGTCTAAAATCCAAATCGAACGTTCGAAAAAAAACTTCACCTCTCACGTCTCCATCGTCGCATCATTCACCTGTCGACCAGGTTCAGCCAATTTCATCGGCAGCCTTCTTTCTGATCAAAACATCGAACAACAGGCTTTCGCCTGTTTCAAAAACTCCACCTTTTGGAGGTCTCGGAACTGACGGAATAAAAATTCGAAGCAGTGTCACTCTTCAAAACGCCAACCAGTGCAGAAACCAGATCGTCCATAAAACACCAATTGGCTTTCAACCAGTTATTTGGATCAGTTACTTTCCAAATCTACTTTGAAGACATCCACCGTTGATTTATATCTTCTTCATTACAATTCTTTTCGGAACTAGCCAGGAACATAAACGCAGAATAGGAAGTTTAGTAAAATGGAAAAGAGTTTTCGATGCACTTGGTGGTCATACCTAGGAGCATAGAATAACTGGAGAGAAGGCTCCCCTACGAAAATGAACTGCCAAAAACGTACGAACTTGTCAGTTCGCCGCAAGGTCACGAGATGGCGACAACGTCGTTTCTTCCTACAACATGGCTATCCTTAATAAAATTATCTTCAATGGTTTCAATTCGTTGTTATTACTTATTAGGTCCCATTTATTACTATATCATAATATCTATTCTTTTGAAAAAAAGCAATACATACTTTTTTTCGTAAATCCGACAATATAATGCATATAGCACGTGTAAAGAAATGGCTACAAGGATCAGATTGAATATAGGAAGAAAAATCTGTTTCCCGCTCCGAATCTAAGTGTTAGCAGAGGGAATGTAAACGGGGTACCATACAATTCTGCGTATAATACACGAGAACAGATAAAACCTCAGTCTTCCCGTATAATAATAATAATACTTACCTGAATGTTCGCTTTTTCCGATAAGGATATTGTTTTGACAAATGTATTACCGATCACAGACTTCCCATAAAATTGCGCATAAAAAGTTGATTAGAATAAAGCGATTTTATGTCATCAATATTGTCTATGTTATGATTTATGGCCATTTTCAATTAAAAAGAAGCATAAATGTATCAATAACAATGACAGCGACATTATATTCTTTGCAATTGTAGCGCCATAGAACAAAATATCTGACATGTTACTGAATAAAGGATCTCAGCGTTATCTATCGGGCGTCACACGAAACTCTAACCTCCGCCGTTATTGGCAGTTCAAAATGATCTGTCGAGCGTATGAAGCCTTCCCTCCAGTTATTCTATGCTCCTAGGTCATACTATGTGTAAAGGGTGAACTTGGATTTTCTGAATAGAAAACACTTTTGACGATCAGTTCAGGTTCTCCAAAAATTTTTTATATTTCACCTGTTTCAAAAACTCCACCTTTTGAAGGTCTCGGAACAGTCGGAATATAAATTCGAAGCAGTGTCATTCTTCACAACGCCAACCAGTGCAGAAACCAGATCGTCCATAAAACACCAATAGGCGTTCGGCCAGTTATTTGGATCAGGTACTTTCCAAATCTACTTTGAAGACATCCAGCGTTGATTAATATCTTCCTCATTCCCATCCTTTTCGGAACTAGCCCGGAACAAAAACGCAGAATAGAAAGTTTAGTAAAATGGCAAAGAACTTGGATTTTCTGAAGAGAAAACACATCGGTCAGTTCAGGTTTTCTTAAAAATTTCCCTATTTCACCTGTTTCAAAAACTCCACTCCTTGGAGGTCTTGGGACAGTAGGAATAAAAAATCCTTTTATTGGAACCTTCGCCTGAACCGGAAAATATGGCCATCTCCGAGTTATCTCCAGGTATCCAGGTCCTATCAATGACAACCCCTCCCCCACTCCTTCCTCGACCCACATACTTTCCCACCCCTAAACCCATCTTTCCATCGCATTCAAACTGATGCCAGAACGATTTCGGACGAGTTGATCTAGATTAATGAAAGTATTTTCTGGGTCCAATTTATCTTAGAATTAAGATTAAGACGTCTCAAAATGTCTAAGTCTTAATTTGTCACCCTCCGGGGGTGGAACGACCCCCCGTACCCTCTATCCTCGCTGCTTCTTTCGAGGCGCTTCCTTTCGGTTGTTTTCTTATCTCCGAGACCGGAGAATTTAAATTGTAAATGGATTTTCGCCTGGACGTATTGATTTTTCCGAGTTTTCCGCGCGCTAGCCCCGTCTCTGTCCACAGGGAGGCTGGTCCGAAGGTGGAAAGATGGCCTGAGACGATTATTCCCGGATTCTTCCGGTAATCCGGTTCTATCGGTCGTCTTCGTGATGACCTGTTCGGTTGGGGCGAAGGAAAGCTTGGAGGGGGTGAGTTTTTCCATAAGAAATGTATAATGCCAATGTCAAGCTTTACAACAATGAATCTAATTAGACGAAGATTTAACGGCATGCAATTTTTTGAAATTAGGGAAAAAAATACACACCGTGCAGGAATCGAACCTGCGTCTCCTTGCTTCAGGGCGGAGGCTCTACCTCTAAGCTTAGTTGTGCAAAAAATAATCGATCAATTCAGATTTTTTCCATTTTGTCCTATTTTGTCTCATCCTGTCTAAAGCAAAGAGTAACAAACAAACATTTTCTATTAAATATTGAAAATTTGAATAGAGGAATCATTTTCAGAACATAGAATGTTTATTTCCTGAGAAACCTAGGGACAAGACTTTTGACGATTTGTATAAATAAGAAAATACCTTTGAGATTTTGATGTTAACAGATTATATCCTACAAGAAATCTGCTCTTAAGTTCATAAAAATAGTAATCATCCATCATATGTAAGTCATGAACAAAATAAAAGCGAAATGAAAAAATAACCAATAATGAAAGATTTATCGGGTCTGGAGTTCAAAGATTTATCACTCAGTGTCAATCTTTATTGTTCATTCCAAGCTTTCGGCTCTTGGTTTGAGCCTTCTTCAGAGAAAAGTCAATTTGAGGTTTTGGATATTCAGTTCTATTATACCTACATCAACGAAAAATTTCGGTAGGGAAGAAAATTCTTATTTACTTATTCAGTTTTATTGAATAAGTGAATATAGTATATAACATTACTAGCAAGGTAAGAGGGTTTTTACTGGCGAATGGAGGATATAACTGACGAGCCGCAGGCGAGTCAGTTACCTCCTTGAGCCAGTAAAACCCGTTACCTTGCGTGTATTGATTTATATTTTATTTGTTTCTCATTTGTAAAAAGGTTAGATAAATTCAAAAAAAATCTCAATAATTTGTCGCAAATGTCGTAAGCTATGGAAGCGTTGCCATGAACATGTCTGTTAATTTTTCTTTACATTTGTTTTGGCGAAAGCGAAAATGAATGTACCAAAAGAAATTATTGAGGCAGCCGGCAGTGTAGCTTCAAGTTTATCACCTGCAAAATCAGCTTCAAGGTAAGCGAGAATACGATGACTTCAAAAAGTAGCAAAACAAAAATAGTGTGATACTGAATATGTTTTGTTGGTCTACTTGAATCAACTATCAGCTAGATCCAGCCCTAATACTTTATGAGCAAAATGGTCTATGCTGAAAAGCTGCTTGGAAATGAAAGAAAATGCACCTGTTCGCAGGTTTGTTTTTCTTAAAAAATTTATTGCAAAATATGACGTTTAGGTGTCATTTGCAGATTTCAAAAGGTAATAGCGTTTCTGAAACGAAAAAATGAGCGTTATACGCCAAAAAGGCCAAGGTATTAAGTAAAGAAGAGGCTGCACAATTTCTTTTACATGCTCCTGATGACCAGTGGTTGCTGGCGAAAATTGTAACAATATTTGGGATTTTTGGATGTTGTCGATGTGACGTAATTCTCTCCTTAAACATGAATGATGTAGAAGATATGGGAAAATACGTTATTGTGACATTGCGGCAAACAAAAAATTTAACAACAAGAAGATTCACCATAACCGATGATGGCTGCAGCTTCAAGCCCTGCATGTTATACAGAAAATACCTATGTAAATCTTCGGCCTCCTGGAACAGAAGCCTAAGATTTTTTTTGACATACCGACATGGAAAGTGCATTTCCCTTAATGCTGGCCAGCACACTATTGGTGGTGTCCCAAAGCAAATAGCGAAATATTTAGGTTTAAAAGACCCAGAGTTATACACCGGCCACTCTTTTCGCAGAACTGGAGCCTCTATATGGTTGCGGATTCGGGTGGAGATATTTTAGCACTAAAGCGTGCAGGAGGGTGGAAGAGCACCGAAATTGCGATGAGTTATGTCGATGATTCTGTCAACAAAAAAACCGAAATGTCTAGCAAATTATTTGGTAGTAAGGAGAGTACAAATGTTCTTCAGTCCTCGAGTTCCTTAAAAAATGTATTGAAAAATATGACCTTTAGTTGTCATTTGCAGATTTCAAAAGGTAATAGCTTTTCTGAAACGAAAAAATGGGCGTTATACGCCAAAAAAGGCCAAGGTATTAAGTAAAGAAGAGGCTGAACAATTTCTTTTACATGCTCATGATGACCAGTGGTTGCTGGCGAAAATTGTAACAATATTTGGGATTTTTGGATGTTGTCGATGTGACGAAATTCTCTCCTTAAACATGAATGATGTAGAAGATATGGGAAAATACGTTATTGTGACATTGCGGCAAACAAAAAATTCAGCAACAAGAAAATTCACCATAACCGATGATGGCTGCAGCTTCAAGCCCTGCATCTTATACAGAAAATATGTAAATCTTCGGCCTCCTAAAACAGAAAGCCTAAGATATTTTTGACATACTGACATGGAAAGTGCATATCCCTTAATGCTGGCCAGCTCACTATTGGTGGTGTCCCAAAGCAAATAGCGAAATATTTAGGTTTAAAAGACCCAGAGTTATACACCGGCCACTCTTTTCGCAGAACTGGAGCCACTATGGTTGCGGATTCCGGTGGAGATATTTTAGCACTAAAGCGTGCAGGAGGGTGGAAGAGCACCGAAATTGCGACGAGTTATGTCGATGATTCGGTCAACAAAAAAATCGAAATGTCTATAGTCTGTTCAAATATAAGAGAATGTAAACAAACAAACCAAATCGGTTTGTTTTGCGCATTACTAACATATGATTGGTGAAACGGTCGGCTGTATAATTCTTTTCACGCCCCCAAAAGACTGCCAGGATCGTACTTAAAGCTTAGAACGATTTCACAGTTATCTTTTCCGGACAATAATGTCGAATTCAGAAACGGACACTGCATCTGAAGGTGGTATATTGGGCCCACCACGAAAAAGAACGAAACGTTCACATTTGTCTATTCAAATCATGTGTATTCCATTCAGAGAATAATATCAAGTTTATATGATTGTGTGAACTATCCTCGATCCGACCCTGGAGCCCTGAAAGCAAGTCTCTACCTGAAGCAAGCCCATCCTTCGTGTGCGCGACTTTGTTTACGTCGTAGTCGCTTATATTTGAACAGAGTATAGCAAATTATTTGGTAGTAAGGAGAGTACAAATGTTCTGCAGTCCTCGAGTTCAGCAGTTTCTGAGTCAACAGATGGTTCATCATCATCAGTATCAACTCTTTCATCATCAAAAATCTGTGTTACTGGAAATAAAAATTGTACCATGATTCTCAACATAAATGACGATAAAACAAAATTTTCTAATGCAGATAATACCTACCACTAACTTGTAAAAATTTTGCAAGTTAACTGTCAGTTTTACAAGTTAGTCACTTGATAAAATAAACTTTCTTGATTAATATTGTATTCTTGGAAACTGACGTTTACAAATGAGAAACAAAAAAAAGAATTTTTTCAGAGAAAACCTCAAATTGACTTTTCCCTGAAGAAGGCTCAAACCAAGAGCCGAAAGCTTGGAATGAAAAATAAAGAGTGACACTGAGTGATATATCTTTCAACTCCAAACCCCATATTCTTTCATTATAAATTGTTGAGTTCGACAAAAATCGTACTAAAAAAATAACCTGTCTATTTGAAAAACAAAGCCCAAAAATATTTGCATACTTAGCACCAAGAATCTACAATATTCCAGATTCCATCAAGGCCATTTGTAGACCTTCCAGATTCTCCGAAAGATCTCTTGAATTTGTTCATAAAATAACCAGAGTTTTATGTATCTGTTTCAGTAATTATTATTTTCATTCGATGATTGTTGCTCTTATAGTATGTATCATATTTTTTCTTTGTGAAAAACTTATATTCGCATGTAATTGTTACATACATCAGATGTTTATCACGCAGCTATTATTGTTGTGAAATAAATGAATAAAAAATATAATTTTTCTCGCACACAGTGCAGGCATGAAATAAGAACCCAACAAAATTAAGCAGAGTGAAAGATTTACAAGTATAGAATATAAGAAAATGATCAACATAATGCAACAACGATCGTCGATACAATGGCAGTAATCAACCCACCCCCTTTCGAATCCACCCTCGAAAAACTCCGTCTCAACCCCTAAAACGCGATGTCGCCTTCCACCTCACCCCCTTAGCCTCACCCTCCCCCCGAACGTCGTGTTCTCCATAAGGCCACGCTGCCATTTTTCAATTTCATCATCCGTCAGGGATGGTTAAGGGGGTGGGTTATCGATTGAAATACGATACACTATCCAAGACAGTGTGGCTCACGCCTTAATCGAATGACGGTGTAATTTTAGAGGGTTGTCGATGAACTTTCTGGAGACTTTTGAGATATATTACTGTTTGCTTTGGGGGTGCGGGTCGTAATTTAATTGAAAAATTGATATGTGGCCGGGGAGATGGATAAAGATGCACGGGGTTGATTGGATTGGCTTGGGTGTTGGGTTAAAGAAAACATTAGGGACGTAAATGTTAATCGTCCTTATGATTAACAAATAAAATCTAATTGACAGAAAACGGTGAATATAAACTCATATTAGGCAATCCAACGACCTGTCAAATATTTTTTTGAGGTTAGTTGGTGGTCAAACAAACCAAATTTAGCTTTGTTCATGTAGACATTAAAATCGTTTATTTGCTTGAAAAATTGTTTTATGTGGACATTTTTTTGATATTTCTAGTCAATCTTACTCTTAGGAATATCAGACCAGTGAAAATTATTCAAATTAAGTGCATTTTCAATAAAAAAATGCCATAAATGTGTGCCAAAGTTGGATGTGCAAGTCGTTCAAATCATGAGGATTTTCTTGAATATTTTGGAACACCCAGTGTGTGTAACTTGGTGTATTATACACATATTAAGTGACTTATCAGGAAATAAAAGGAAATTGGGTCAGCAGTCATCAAGACTTGACAATATCGAAGATAAGAAACTAAAGTGAATGTATCTTCGTAGACACTGAAATAAGCAGTATTCAGTTCATGTAAAATGTAAAACTGATGAATATTTAAATTTATATCATATAAAAGGATAAAGAAGTTACAGGGACAGTGCTCTGATTAATATTCCTTCTCCAATACTTTCTCTTCAATCTCTTCGGGCTCCCAATACTAAAAGTTGTAATCATATGATTGAGTGAAATTTTCTTCGTCAGTGATACTTCAGGATACTTTTTGATATTAGAAATCATAAAAACTCACTCATGAAATGCATAAGATAATAAAATTCCTCATAATTACTGCAAGCCAGCGACCTGTCAGAAAATTTATAGGTTATCTGGAAGCAGGGCGCCACGTGGTTTGGATTGCCTAATTATCGAGAATGAATAATAATGATAATCGTTATTCATCCTGTCAGACATTTTTACAATTTATAGAACATGTGAATAATTGCAAAGATAGTAAAAACAAAATAAGAAGAAAAAAAGTGAAATTTCAAATGAATATGTGAATTATAAATAAATGAAACAAAAGTTGTGCGCAGTGAAATGCCTCAGCACACTAGGCTATGAATTTAAACTGCTCCACATGAGTTAGGGATATTGACTTAAATTGCAAAAAAATAAAGTTAAAATAAGACTTTTGTGATGAAAATTCATATTAATATGATTTCAAGTTGCAAATTAATTTTAGCTTGTAGGTCTGCAGCGTATGGTTAAGAAAAATCGAGTAAAATAACGAAATTTTATTCCCAGAGAATTCAAGCATTTTGAGACTATCAATACAATGTATGGCCTCCACGGGCTTCAATAACAGCTTGACATCTTCTTTGCATACTACACACGAGGTTGTTGAACATTTCTTGAGGAATTTGGTTCCATAAACGGGGCAGAAGCTCTCTCAGATCATTTAAGGGTTCTGGGGTAGGTTGATGATTATTTAATCTTCTTTGGAGCATATCCCATGCATGTTCTATGCAATTCAAATCTGGTGAGTGCGGAGGTATTGGTAAATGTGGAATACCAAGCTCCTCGCGCGCATTCTCAACTATGGCTGCACGGTGCGGTTTAGCGTTATCGTCTAGGAATTGAAGAGTTTTACCAATAGCAGCGTGAAAATTTGGCACAACATTGTCAATGACATGCTCCCTATAGTGTAAGGCGCTCATATTCCCAGGACAAATGTGTAGATCTGTGCGCCCGTTGAAACATACATATCCCCGCCCATACCATAACACTACCCCCTCGGAATGGATGGACTTCTTGGACATAGCGACGATTACGGGGTATGAATATACCCTTATTCTACGAGAATCTGAAAATCGTCCATATCTGGATTTATCAGTGAAAAGTACACTACGCAATTGATTGTTCCAATAGGGATGTTGACTCATGTCACAAATGCATATAAATTGAGGTTTTCCACATTGAAGGTAGTTTTTGAAATACGGAAAAAATATTTTAATCTAATTACTCTCAATGAATTAAATAAAATTGATTCAAAATGTGTTGTCTATTACCGATTATCACGTGACTGCAGACACGAATGAGAATACGTGACGTCACTGTTCTGTAAACAAGCTAACCTATAACCTATGTGTCATCACGAGTACGAACTTACGAAGAACAGAAAAGAGTAAAACGTATCAGCAGCGAACTTTTTTTACGATTATTTGTTATTACGAAAACGATTGGTTCGCAAGAAATCACACAAGATCAGTTCGCTTTGACAGAAGGCGAAGTCTGTTTACCGTATAGTGACGTAATCATAATCACTTAACACGATGAAGCGTTTAAGCGGCAATTTTGAAAACTATTTTCATTTACGCATTTTTTATTGGTATTTGCTATATTTTTCCCATGAAAATATTTTTTTCGTGTTTGTATAGGGCTTATCTACAAATTAAAATCATTTCCAAAAAATAGTCAACATCCCTATTGATATGTTGCCTTGCCCATCCCAGTTTTTGACGCTTATGGTCACGTGTTAATGAAACTCCACTTAATGGACGTCTAGAACCTAGATTCACCTCTCTCAAACGTCGTCTGATGGTTTCGATGGGAACTTGTACCAGTTGTACCCCATCTGCATTTTGAAGAGTATTCTGTAGCATTCTACACGTATATGTAGGGTTTCTTCTCGCCGAAACGGTGATGAAACGAACCTCAGCAGGTGTTGTTTTTCGTCGCCCACCAAGCCTTGGTCATTCCAACACGGAACCTGTATCCCTGAACCTATTCCAAAGTCGAGATATCACGCTTCGACTGACTTGGAGCCTTTCCGCTACAACAACCTGAGTTAGGCCACCCTGTAGCATTCCGATAGCCCTATTAGCCTCAGCGTTTGTTAATTTACGTCTTGACATTTTCAGAAAACTCTTTTCAAATCGAAGTCGTTGATAAACTGACTTCATTTCAAAATGAGAACATTCATGAAGCATAGGCAAAGAACCAAACCTCAGAAAAAAGGCGACCAGATTGACGAAATGTCTCATACTGATTTTTATTGGATCAATTAAAGTTGTTATTGAGTTTTAAATGATTTTACAGCGATTTTCTCGAAGATTACATAGGTACTTTAAAAAGCGATCGAATACGATATCCCTAACTCTTGTGGAGCAGTATATTTGAATACTCCTTATATAATCGGACGAAACAAGAAGTATAAAAGTAACAGGTTCCTACTGGATCTACTGGATCTACTATACAAAATTTCTATTTAAAATTTCAAAACAATAGTTGTTATAATGAGAAATTATTTTTTTTTGTCGACGATCAAAAGCACTTTCCGTGCCCTTCCTCCACCAAGATGTTGAATTAAGAGCGCCATACTTCACAGCCCCTAACGACTTTTTCAATTAAAACCCCGCGCAGAGAGAATAAACCTTAGACATGACATTTTTCAAGCTCACCCTAGATTGATAATTAATTCCGTCTCAAACTACCCCCCATTCAAAGCAGAGCCTACAAAGGAACGGCATCGAATCTCCAAGAACTTCAAGGGGTGAAATGAGAGGGTAAAAACTGCCTGCTTCCTTCATGGAATTAAAACAGAAATTAAAGACAAAGGGAACAAAATTAATGTCGAAAAAGGGTTTCCAAGATGGCCCGGCGTCACTTCTTCCATCCACCCTCTCTTATTCCTTCTTTTTCATCCCCCGCTTCGAGCAGGGGAGGGTTGAGGCCTGTTTGGAATAATTTCAGGGCTTACATTTGTTTGAAATACCTGCGTCAGATATCGTTTAGGTTGTCGGAGTTAGGGGATGTTTTGATAACTACCCCTATTCGTCTTTGCGACAATAGCGACGGTTATTATAGAAAAATGGGGCTATGAAGAAATAATACGGGAGAGTTAGAACATCTTAGTTTCGAGTAGGTATAGAGTTTATTCCTAATTTCTAAATATTTCCAAACTGACATTATTAAAGTGGTCAGAAAACAGAAACATGAATACAAAAAGACATCTAAACTCGTATATTACAATAATTCACTCAATGTAAATGAAAGAGCCAATTTAATCTCATCTACTCCTGAAATTGGACTGATGTAAGTAAGAAACTGTTTGATATATTCTTATAGTTTTGCATCAGTCAACTAGACCAAAATAGCGTAGAATTTCCACCCTTATGAATTCCTTAAACCTACTCAGAACAACTCTGCACATTCATTAAAATTTTTACACCCTCTTTGCATCCGCTATCAACTCCTTTCTTTACCAAATAGCCCCTTAAACTTGAATGACTGCCTCAGAAGTTCAAGACGAAGCGGAGAGTCCTTATCTTATCAAACTGTTATGCTGTCATCAAATATGGATACGACTTTGGCTCTCAAGGGTGATATTCACTTTTGTAATGCGACCGCGTTCGTTATGTCCAAAAATTCATTTCGACTTTATCTCCCTCAAGTGGGGTAATTTTGGTGTATGGTATACTTGTTCTCAAGATGGAATACGTTTAATTTTGAAAGGATGGAAACAAAAATGACACAACACACGCACCGAGAAAGGCATTATATCTGAGAAATACTCTCATGTAATGTAATTGTACAATACCAAACTGATGAAAAAAATTAAAATGTTAATGAAGGAATACGAAAGAAGACAAATTTGAAGACTAATATAGGTAATAATAAAAAAGAGTATGTTGACATAAAAGATCAAGATTCGTTTCGCAAAGCAATCATTCCGGCAAGTTAGTGTAAGGAGAAGGCAACAAGAAACACAGGACCTGTAAAACAGGGTGAGTCTGTAAATACATTTCAACCATAAAAAACACTCTTCTTTCCAATATCCACAGAACCGTTATTTTGAATAAACTGAATTTTGGTTGAGTGTTTATTCTATTTATGGTGAATTTTTCACAATCAGAACTTATTCAATATTTCTCCTCGTATAGAAGTCACAGCGTAGCTCACTTATAAATCCACGCAAAAATAGTATAAAACTACTTGAAAAATATATACAGTTCTTAATTTTCTAGAGAATCAAACATTTTAGAAAAAAAGAGTATTGTTATGTTCTTTTTTCCAATAAAACGCGTCTTTTTCGAGTTATTCCCAATTTTATCCTCAAAGATGGAAAAACGTTTGATGTAGAGATATGAAATAATGAAATCCCACAAATGTGGGAAAGGAAATTGAAATCTGAGGAGCATGAAATTATGCATTCTATACGCACAGTTTCTATTGAAAATTTATTTTTACCGGTCCATTTATAAAATTAATGTCGATAAAATACAAAATTCAGATATGAATAATGAATGTCGATTCAAACCACGAATTAAATTGAAATTTATGAAAAATAAATTAAATTTAGCACTTAATAATCTGTGCGATGTTTCTATCTAAACAATATCCGCTTGGAATTTTATAAACACGACACTACATGGTTGATAGTACATTAATTCACTGAAAGTCTTCACATCATCACGAGATCGAAGGAAACTGGCATCGTCTTCCCAAGAGCAATGTGAAATATTCAAAGAAAATTATTGTTCTCATTATTTCGAATACAAAATGGGTAGTCTATATATATATAAAAGAAAGATGTTGGTTACACCATTTATAACTCGAGATCGGATGGACTGATTGTTATGAAAACTCCATATATGGATTCGTCTACGGTCTGGTTAATATAAAATACAGTAAAACTTTGAAAAAATCGATGAAAATTTTACTTATACATAAAATGCTTTTCTTTCTTTTGAGTAAGGCCACTAGGTGTTGCTACAGTTACAGTAACGCTACAGCTTATTCGTAGGTACTTTATTAGATATTCTCCCCGTTAGATGGCGATGAAAACAAATAGTCTGTAATTTGAGTTGCCTCCAACTCTGTGCTGTGGACCAAAACAAAAATGTCTTAGTCCAGAAGAAAAATAAGAAGTCGTCTTAGCGTATTTGTATTTTGCGAAGTGAGATTAAAGTACTATAGACAAAGTACTTCAATTTGAATTTTCAGCGTTGTATTGGCAGAACTAAAATGGTTTCTACAGTGGTCAGAGGTAATTAATCATTGGAACTATTTCTCATCCATATAATTCGATCGTGATTTATATTTTTATCTAGGTACAGGAATGAGAAAACTGTTAAGCATTCAAAGAAAAATTATATGTTCAACAATAATCAGATACCGCTTAAATAAAGAGAATTCTTTTCGTGCGAATACCAATGTTACTGAAATTTTGTATATTCTGCCTAATTTATCTCTTGTTTGAAAAAATATCAATGATTAGTTGATACAACATTAACAGTGGGTTTCACAAAGCGTAATCATCGGTGATCGGAGCTTGATATAGAATCAACCCGATTCGACAGTTTAAAAATCAGAGAACCAAGCTGTTGATCTCTGATGATTACGATTTGTGAAATCCACCGTAAGTATCATTTAGGCGGAACAAAGTTCGCCGGGCCAGCTAGGATTAATCATAAATTGAATGAACAACCATTCTTTAGACTATATTTTTTGGATATCGGATAGTGTTCACAAACTAATCTTTAAAAAGAAAGTTATTTTGCTCTCAGAAATATGACTTTTCAATTGCAGTTATAATCGGAAAAAACTAAGTGTTTTTGTTGGGAAATATCGCGTTTTTGACATTCTCATTCAAATAAAAGTATTACTTGAGCATTCCCTTAATGAATTAACCCAATTTCAATCGAGAAATATTGAGGTTTTTGCAGAGAATCATATCAGGCATGTATTTGGCCCATTTTTCTCAAATGACTTTATCTTTTTAACATAGACGTTGCATGTGTCGACAAGTACTTAAAGGCTTTCTACGGGAAGACACAGTCAGAAACCGATCTTGATCAGGAGTGGTAAATCTTTGGCGTCGACTTCTCGGTGGATTATTGAGTGTAAATAAGATTTCCTTATGCTCTATACACACTGTAAACCTACTGATTTCTCCCGGAACTCCGCCAAAATTCCCGTCCCGAGAATTCCCGAAAGTTCTGATTGTGCGGAAAACTCCATTTGGATCGGGCCTCCATTAATTTTCCGGGGGAAAACTCCGATATTTTAATTTCCACGCGGAAGGGATTTCTACGTTTCCTTATACACGCGGCTAAACTTGACAGAATAAGAAATATATTCTCGTTGGAAAACTTCCCGGAAAGTATGGACGAAGTTAAATAAGGAAGAAACTTCAGGAGCAGTCTCGAAATATAATTTGGAGGCTGCAGAAGACGGGAAAAACAGCTGTGATTAATTTAAATTTCGGATGGGTAGAAAGGCAAGTTTTGGGGGTGGGAGGGCGGCTGATTTATCACTCCTTGAATCCGCTTCGAACGAGAAAGAAGCCGAGAGCTATAGAAAATTGTTGGTAACGAACTTGTAATCTGCAGATAACAAATTCTGCTAGGTTCGATGTCTGAGTCGACATGCGTTAGCATGAATCGACATTTCTCATCCCACTTTTGTCACCTTTGTAATAGACCTATTCTCTTATTTGTCTCAGGAAAGTTGTGAGTTTATCTAATTATGCAGGATATAGGTATATTTCTTTCAAACTGACGCTCACTCACTGATCATCAAAACCTCTAAGGAAATTCTGGACATAATATTGCTGAATTTCATTCACTTTATGAAATATTGCGGTTGGCCAAGCTTTAGGTTCATCGAGATTTTTCACTTAAAACCGACGCAGGTTGGTACTCGTGAAATGTCAAATGATTCTCAGAGACGTTGCCAATGCTAATTTCTATTTATTCTTCTCAAACTTTGTAAATGGAGTTAGTTTGTTTAAGGTTTAAGATGACACAGGTTTCGTAGTAGGTACTACTACATTTTCCTACTGGAGTATTTCAATTTGTGCAAAAAGGTATTGAAATGTCTTCAGTAGGCTCATTTCTTGAGAATTCTGAAAAGTAGGGAATTCCATAGGTCCGTCTGTTCGTTTAGAAAATTTTCAGTCGGGTGTTTCGAGTACTTTCATTCTTTTTTCGAATGAATTACCACAAAGTAACGGACTATTCTGTCCAGTATTTTTCAGTCAAATTTCAACACTCTATTCTTGATTTCCGTACAAGAAAATAGCATAACTAAATCTTCTAAACATGTTTGTAAACGTGAAATATTTCCAGTATTAACAGAGAAAAAAGTTTCTTCAACATTCGCCAGGTCTTTGGAATTATTGAATTCACATAATTTTTTCTCAAATTCGTTTCCCAAAGTAAATAAACATTTTGACGAAATTTAAACGTAATTACTACGACCTGTATGTAGAGAGGACAACGTTACAAAGTTATCTGACAGGAAAATGACTACCTATAACCTAACATTTTCAAAATATACACCGTGGAATGTGTCAGAATGTTATAGCTAACCAGATACTTCATAAAAGTGAATGGAATATTCACTCAGTTTTCACGGTATATGAAATTGAAAGCAAATCCTGATTGAACATTAATCACATTTTCAATTCCAATTTACCATTAATTTAATTTTGAAAGTACTAATACATCCAGTCTGTTCAACCTCTGTTAGACTCTATATAACAATATTATACCCAAAAAACCATTCATGGATACATATCAATCTATAATGAAAATAGTATATTTCAGAATTTTGTTCGAATCGAATCAATCAAGCACTAGTGGATGTTTCATCAAAGGCAATGATGTTATTATCTGTGGATACATGAGTCGAACATAATTTGGTTGTTGATTACTTTCGTTACTAATTTTATCAATACTGGGCGTGCTAGAAAAGGTGTGAACAACTGAAAGCATTTCCTGCTGACATGTATACACTGCTGAGCAGTGGAAGCAAACTATCCTGGGAATCTGAGTTCCGCGATGTTAGATATGGGGACTTTCAATGGTCTAGTCACTCTAGTCTATATAAAATTCTGTAGGAGGCAACATATTGTAAAACTGATATCAATTATAGAAAAGTAATATTGAAGTATCTACGAGGATGTATTGATATCTAGTTAGCCTAGACTACTTCCATGCATGAACAAAATATTGCGATACCATATCAACGAACAATTAGAAGTGTCAGTGTAGAGTTCGACGTCAAAAAATTAAACCAGAGATACGCAATAAATTAAAAAAAAAAGATGACCACCGAAATTGTCAAAATCGAAAAGTTGGAGTATCGAGCCATCATCAAGTACCTATATTTGAAAGGGTGAAGAGGAAAGCAGATTTACGAAGATATGCTTAATACCCGTGGTGATCAATGTCCTTCGTATGCGACTGTGAAAAATTGGACTGCAAGCTTCAAAAGAGGTAAATTTTCCATTGAAGATGATGACCAATCGGAAAGGCCAGTTTCTGTGTCATTCCCCGAAAATATCTTTGGGTACATTTCTACGATCCAGAAACACAGCAACAATCGATGGAATGGCGACACTCTGGTTCTCCAAGACCTAAGAAGTTTCGTGTCCAAAAATCTGCTGGAAAAGTTCAAGCTTCAGCAGCTGCCCCTCCCTTGAAGATAAAATAAATGCTAATTTTCCTGGCAAGTGGGAAATAAAAAGACTAGAAATTTTCTTGTGCGCTGTGGGGTCCAGATGTTGAGACTCTCTCTCGAACGAAATCTGTTCGACTGTTTTCGAGTTACACCCATTATCATTCAATCAAAAACTCTAAAATAAGATCGAATTTAAATTTACTGAAAGTTATATAACAATTAGAAGGAAATGATGCGAAATTCTGTGAAGATCGTATTATAAGAAAGCTGAAAAAATTCAGAAATTTCATTTTCATACCTAACCTATTCGTAAAGTTCGTCTGAAATTTTGCTAAACTATTGAGTCGACATATTTATTCCAAGATACCAGATTTCAGTTTGATTGAATCTGAAATCTTGAATATATTGTGACATAAACATTTCGCATCTGCTGAATCATTGGGTGTAATTTAACCAAGTACCTATTATTTGGATCCACGCAATCAACTTCCAAACCCGCTTCATGAATATCGAATCTTTTTTTTCCGAAGTTATTGTGCTCTCGAAAGGCAAACCTAAAGCTCATGTTATGATCAACATAAGAATAGAATTCATCATTAAGTTCTCATTTTTGGAAGTCTCCAACTGTTTTCAAGGAATCTGTATATGAAGGGTGATTCCACCTTTCACCATTCTCTTGAAACTGTTCCTGTGGAGAAATGTTCGCAGTTTATCTTGAAAGGCAACTATGAATGCAATCAGTCACAATGTGTTTTCTTTATTTTTCAAAATTCGTCGAAATGGAGAAAATATGTACCATTTCAGAAAATTTTGACGACGGAGCTGCAGTCCACCGTCTGAATATTGGTGCAATTTATAATTCTTTTTTGGGATGAGTTCATTAGGCCCGAAGAACTGAAAAACTCAATTTGAGTAGGTAAAAAATAGCAAACGTCACTAGAAAACCGGCTCGTAATTCAGTTCCGAGGAAAATATATTGTATTCAGTCGTACTAGTTTATTTCAATGAAATCTGGTATGCAAACTTTTTTTTTAATTCTTAGACAAACTCTGGTGATCTTGAAAAATAAAATACAGAAAGAACCTTATGAAGCTAAAAACAACAATTACATAAAATTCAAAATTTTCTGTTTAGCCGTTTTTAGTTATCTCATAGTCGGGTCAGAAATATCGACCTCCGAACTTTTCACAAACGATTAATTTTACATCAACGAGACGATTTCAAGCTCCGAAAGAATGCCAGATGTTGTTTTGAGTCAAACACTTTTTTATGCATTCCTCAGTGCACCTGCTCCGTACGAGTGTAGCTTACAGTGTTGCAATTTACGGAGGTGACAACGAACTGAACGTCCCTTGGCTTTATTCCTCCATATATAAGACGGCTCACTAGCGCTGGTGGTATATAGCTGAACTAAAAGATTGTACAGTACATAAATATGGTGCGTTCTGACCTCAAAACGATTTTTTGATATGTTGATCCCTGAAGTCTCCTGAGTCTATCAATCTAAGAAACAAGGCAAAACTTTGTGACCTCCGATTTCGGAGGTGACAGCGTTATATATGAGGTGACAATGCTTGTTGAGTTTATATTTTGGAGGTGACAATGACAATTAATAACTATATTATATATCTAGTCAATTTTGATGATTTTTTGTTTCCATATACCCGACCGACCATCTTCTCAGCTATGAGCTGCCCCCCTCTAGCTGAAATCCTGGGTACGCCCTTGGCTGCCAGTGTCCAGCAGGGATAGACAAATCCTCGAGACGTCTTCAGACACCTTCGGTTCGGCTTCAGATAGGTAAGCAGTTGCCACAATCATCGCCAGTTTATTTGGATTTGTGCTAACGCTAGAATTTTATATTTATCTTTAACCCGCAAAATAATTCCTACAATTACAAGAGTTTTGCATAATCTGAATCTGATCTCCCCGATATTAGTATTATTCTAGAATCTAGACTATATTGAAAATTTATCATTTACCCCAGATAAGCCCTTCCAGTTTAAAATTTTCGAGGGATGATTTTAATAATATATTCAAGGATAGCATTGGTATCGTTATCCTTATATCGTTGAGATGAAGTGTGTAATTCGTTTTCAAATATGATGGTTCCTTGAGTGATCCTTTATACAATTGTTCAAATCTTCGTCAGATGCCATCCAAACTACCCCACCTGTCGAAGGATCAATCGGAACCTGAAGCAAAAGCTGTCATCGAAAGGCACAGAGCCGAAAGGCAGGTAAAACTCCATCCCCTCCCAGTTATCGACAAAACTCCGGAAAGAAAAGAAAGAAAGCTGAACGAACCCACCCCAAAAACACTCAGTGGGGATACAACTGATAAAAGAACGGACTTTTACATCCGCTCCGGCGAATAAGGATAGGAGGGGTGGTTTGCTGGCCTTCCCTCCGACTGTAACTTGAGCTTTGGCGTAGTTTCACGTCTCTTTCTATGGTCGGCCGCTAACAACTTTTCTTTTCGGCCAATTGGGGTGGTTGTATCGATGTTTCTCGCTTGCGAAACCGATGACTCGGGGTTTAAAAGTGGATTTTGCTAGGTGAAGAGTCGCCTGGGCGTAAAATGCGGTTCTTCTACCTTTACGCCCTTTTGAACAGACTTGTGGCCGGTGGTATTTTGGACTTTCAGATGGCTTTGACTTTATCGGCAACAGCAGGACGTTTTTCGGAGGGAAGGAACTGAAACGAGACAGAGCTGCGGATAGCTTTTGTTTCGAGTAGAATCCTCTGGGAAAAGAGCAGTTTTTTATTCCTCATTTGATGCTTCTTATAGGAAATTTATAACTCTTCTTCGTATTCCGTGTGGAAAAAAAATAAACGGGATGAATTCATTATCTCGGTTACTGTAACTATTCATTGGAATTCAATTTTGAATAGAGAACCATACCTTCAACCCTTTTAGAAAGACAGGTAAAACCCCTAAATATTTCAAATAGAAAGTATGAGCTTGTGATTCCCTCGAATATTGCCAAATCTCTTCACAATGATACTAAACTCATTCAATTTAAAGATGTGATAGAAGGAATTAAGAAAAACCATGCGAGGATCTATTGATATCTAGTTAGCTTAGACCAGTTCCATGCATAAACAAAATATTGCGATACCATATCAACGAACATATTTTTGTTTGAGGTTTGGTCAGCACTATAATTGTATGACTGCAAAGGCTTATAGAGCTTTAGGCTTTGTCATCCGTAATAGTAAGAACTTTGAAATCAGTACTATTGTAGTGCTATATAATGCACTAGTTAGGTCTCACGTGGAGTATGCATCTGTTATATGGTCACCAACAGCGCATTCCAATATTGATTTAATAGAAAAAGTACAGAAAAGATTTTTAAGGTTTCTCTACATGAGACAAAATAATGCATACCCTTACATGGTGTCTTACAGGTCAATGCTTGATTCCTTCAACCTTACAATGCTTAGTGTGAGAAGAGAAATAAAATCTGTTTTGTTTGTTTATAATGTAGTGAATAACTACAAATATAAAAATGTTGGTTTAATTAATTTCGTGAAAATAAAAGTCCCAAAGATTAGACTAAGAATTCTTACAAATGAAATTTTTGATGTTCATCCAGGTGGCATATCTCCTCTGAATGCTATGCTTGGCATTTGTAATGGGTTGCTTTGTGGTGCGGGTTCCTTGGATTTCTTTTTCTCTGACCAGAAAGAGATTTTGCGTTGTTGCGGTGGGACAGGTCACTGACGTTGAAAGTTTGCGTTGGGATTTTTGTTGGGGGTTCGGTTGCTTTGCTGATTTTCTTATATCTTTTTTTTTTTATATAGTATCTCATAGTTATCTAGATGTATAAATTTTGTATTTTTGGTTATTTAGTTTGTAGCTTCACTAGTAAGTACTATAACCCATAGTGTTTGTAAGGTGAATAATAAATAAATAAATAAATAAATAAATAAATAAATAAAGAAATAATAACAATAACTTTTTAGAAGTGTCAGTGTAGAGTTCGACGTCAAAAAAGTAAACCAGAGTTACGCAATGAAAAAAAAAATGTTCTCCGAAATTGTAAGAATCGATAATTGTAGTACCGAGCCATCATCACCTATATTTAAAAGGGTTTAGAGGTAAGCAGATTTACGAAGATATGCTTAATACCCTTGGTGATCAATGCCCTTCGTATGCGACCATGAAAAATTGTACTGCAATCTTCAAAAGAGGTAAATTTTCCATTGGAGATGATGACCGATCGAGAATGCCAGTTTCTGTGTCAGAAAATATCGATGCAGTTCATGACATGATTTTATCAGACCGTCGAATTGGGCTAAAACAGATATCTGAAGCACTCCAAATTTCATACGAACGCGTTCATCATATAGTTCACGTCAATTTGGACATGAGAAAAATTTCTGCAAAATGGATCACCAAATGTTTGAATTTTGACCAAAAGCGTGCAAAGGTAGAAGCATCGCGTTCGATCTGTGCTCGATTTGAAAACGCTATAGTCTTCTTAAACCGAATTGTTACTATGGATGAGACTTGGGTACATTTCTACGATCCAGAAACAAAGCAATAATCGATGGAATGGCGACACTCTGGTTCTCCAAGACCTAAGAAGTTTCGTGTCCAAAAATCTGCTGTAAAAGTTCTTGCTTCAGTTTTTTGGGGTTGCCATGGAGTAATTATGATTGATTTTTGGATAAGGGTAGCACAATAACTGGAGATTACTATTCGACATTACTGACCACTCTACGGGGAAAAAATTAAAGAGAAAAGACGCGGAAAGCTATCCAAAGTTGTTTTGTTTTCGCAGGACAACGCCCCAGTACAAAAATCTCATGTTGCCATGCTAAAAATTCGTGATTTAGGGTTAGAATTACTAGACCTCCGTCCGACTATCATCTCCTTCCTCAACTGAAAAAAAGTTTAAAATGTCGTAAATTTTCTTCCAACGAGGAGGTCATAAAAGCTGTGGAAGACTGGTTTGCAGAGCAAGAAGAAAAATTTTGTTTGAAAGGTCTAGAGACGTTGCAGGTTCGCTGTAATAAATGTATTCAAGAAAGAGGAGAATATGTTGAGTATTAAAATATTTTGACATTGAAATCTTGTTTGGTTCTATAGTAGGCTAAGAGTTTTTCGATATATCCTCGTAAAATAGGATGAACCTACTTGCTCCCTAATACCGTCGAGTTACGAGAATTCAACCCCTCAATTCACCCTCTACCTCCCAGTGGCCCACCTCAGGGAAACAATACCCCTTCTTTATTTTCTCCCAACGTAAAATTGGAAACTTCAGTCCGCGCTTACCTCAGACACTGAAGTAATTCAATTCAGGCAACGTTTCATTTTAATCGTTTTCCTCCGTTGCTTTTCAACCCCCCGCAAAAACTGCCATAAAAGAGGCAGAATTTAATTTCGCAGAGCGCCTGCAGAGAGCGCCTTATTACTTATTATTTCATGCAAATGCAAAGGAGGGAAGTGGGAGGCGAAGGGGTCCGTCGAGGGAGGGAAAAGTAAAAAGCTATCCTCCAGGAACTTATTTACATAATGAGAGAATATCAAGCCGAGGTTTTTATGGCGGTTTTTATGGGTGGAGGCTTAAATCACCTCGTAAACTGCTCCGAATGGCCTCCGTAGCGAGAAGACGTTCTTATCTGGTGGTTTATACCTCCTCCGGTTTATACAGGCTGTTCGGGCTTGGGGAGGTGTAAAACCGGTGAGGAAATCTTGTGGAAACATCTTTACGGCAGTGAAGCTTGAAGTCCTAACTGAAACATTAATGAAGGAAGTCTATACGCTTTTTCTTTTTCTTTAATAATTTGCCTATTTTAATCTTTTGATTTTAAGGAGTTGTTCTGTGGTCGAGAGTAAAAAATCAATGATGTGTCAATAGGAGATTTCAGTGTTCATTAAAACCTGGTTTTCTGTTGCAAAGTATTGAAATATTTATTGATTTTGAAAATATGCATTTGGAAATCATACTCCATTCAATGTTAGAAGTATTGTGTTCTTTACATATAGCTTTTAAGTTAGTATTTTTGCAGTTTTTTTTTACAGGTTAAACTATTCTCAGTAAATATCCCGGTTGATTAAGATTTAGGTTTATTAAGTTTTTTTACTTAAAACTGACACAAGTTTGCACTCGTGAACTATCGGTAATGTCTAAATAATTTTCAGAGACGTTTCCAATGCTAATTTCTACAAGGTGACAAGAAAAACTTTGGACAAATTTTGCTGTGGTCTGGAACAAAAGTATTTCAGAGCAGCCAAATAATTTTTATTCTCTTGGTTTCTCTACACTTTCCTGCATTAATATGGGAATTTTCAGTTTGATATGATTTCCTTTCACAGAGTTTTAGAATGTCAAACAAACGTAGTGCGATTTTGGAGCTGTTTCGTCAAGGTAGGCGTCAATGCGAAATTGTTCGTTTGCTCAAGGTGCCTCGACAAATCGTGTCCGATGCAATTCGTCGTTTCAAGGAGCTTGGCCATGATGGTCGTCGTCCAGGAAGTGGTAGAAAACGCACTGTCAATACACCTAGCAATCGCAACATCGTCAAGAAGCGAGTCAATCGAAATCCGAGGGTTCCCATGAGGAAAATAGCCTGTGAGACCGGTATCAACCGCGAATCAGTCCATCAAATTGCCAAAAAGGAGCTCAACCTCAGGCCATATAAGCTCCAAAAAGTTCAACTCCTTACGGAGGGAAACAAGCGCGTACGACTCCAAAGGTGCCGCCAACTCCTTCGTCTCGCCGCCGGTCAGCAATGGGAGCGAATTCTACTCACAGACGAGAAGGTTTTCACCGTAGAACAATCCCACAACCACCAAAACGATAGAGTGGTCCGTAAAGGCTCCCGGTACATCGGCCATCGTCGAACACCGTCAAAATCCGAAATCCGTCATGGTCTGGGGCGGAATTTGCGGCATCGGTAAAACTCCCTCAATTTTCGTGGATCAAGGGGTCGAAATCAATCAAGAAGTCTACCGCTGCGACATCCTCGAGGCGGTAGTACTTCCGTGGGCCAAGCAGCACTTCGGCGATACGCATTGGACCTTTCAACAGGAGTTCGCTCCTGCTCACAGAGCGAAAATGACGCAAGAATGGTGTAATAGACCTTCCACACGCTCAAGCTTTACGACAGTTTTGCTTGCGCATACCGGCTTGAACGCTAAACAATTATTGCTTGAAGAAACTATCGAGTATTAACACTAAGCGTCCACCAGTATAAATTCGAATATTTCAAATAATTAATTAATATCAGCCATAATTTGTGAAAAGCGCCACCTGAAGTGGAGAGAACTTAACTTATCTAATATTCCCAATATTGGCGAATCAAAATCTAACCAGTGCTTACACCATAATTTTAGACATCCTAGACCTGCTGCTCAGCTCGGTGGAGTTGGTGGATCAGCGAGATTTTCATGTTTCCATGGATATGAGCTGCCACATAGATCAGAAACCCAATTATAATATGTCAATTACTGATTATGGGCAATTTTGGATTCAGTCATTTCCGAAAATATATTTCTCATCCAAACAAAGAGTCAAAAACATTTCAAAAATGAAGAGAAGAAATAGAAATGGACAACACATGATTAAAACTGATCGTCAATAGCCGATTTACTCGACATTTTGGTAAACATTTATTGTTCTACCAACTGGAGATGTTTACTCGCTTTTTGATCTTTAATTGTATACATCGCCATCTGATGGCGATAATATCAAACAAAGTTCCGTCACGACTACCCATTAACCGTAGCGACACTCAGTGGCGTTATACAAAAGAAGGATAAGCATTCTACTTGAGCCAATTTTTCAGAATTAAAAGCCCGCAACGGACGACGAGCGATAATATAATATATATTATAGCTTTGCATTGACATATGTCATTTTAGTATGGAAAAATATCGTAATATCGGAATATATTTTATAGCGTCGTCCGCGGGGCTTGGTGCATTTTCATAAGGAGCGATATTGGTGTAATATATGAGATATAATATATCGCTCGCCGTCCGTTGCGAGCTTTAATGTATTTTATAATAACCAGACCGTAGACGAATCCATAATTGAAGTTTCATATCAAGCAGTCCATCCGATCTCGAGTTATAAACGGTGTAACCAACATCTTTGTTTTATATATATATAGATATCATAGCAAACCGGTATACTTTATAAAAGTGAATAGAGTATAGACTCTTGAGTCAATTTTTCAAAACTTTCATTTCGTTAAATTTCATCAAAACTACTATTTAACATTCATTGCTACTTTCGAACATAAAATATCATCGCTTGAATCTCAAGCCTACATCAGTTCATCGAAAATGACTGTACACTCGTTATAAAGGCTCTTTGAAACACAGGGAATGAATTATCTTCATATTTTATATCTAATAATTTCATCGAATCTTCTCGCTCGTATAGCTCCACAAGTACTCCTCTTCGTTATCTTACGAAGGCTCGTTCTCTAAAGCAAAGTTGGCCTGGAAATTTCTAATTTTCAACAAATAACTCATTCATTCTGATTAAGTTTTAATCAAACCCTCGGTCGCGGTGCCTGCAATTAAACTCTCGAAATAATACGGAATCTACTTTCAGTTTTTGTCATGGCATAAATTCAACGATGAAAAATGGGAAAAGTGGAATTGATAATTAAGATGGTATGTAGAGGGCTCAGAATGGATGAGAGCCATCGAGTGTTAAGTCCGGACGGAATAAATGCTTCATTTCGTGATTATACAGGGTGTTAGGTGAATATACGGCAAAAATTGAAGAGGTTAGTCCTTGGACCGTTTTGAGGATATTTCATCCTTTGATTGTTTTTGAAAAAGTGCTTGGTTGCAAAGTACAGGAAGAAAAAAAATTTCAACAAAAAGCAATTTATTACTGAAAATTATACTAACTAACAAAGAAACTGCAACACTCAGAAGCAGCTGTATAAATTCAAAATTTTTTTGGTAAATATACACTGCGCAAAAAAATTTATAACTTATTTTCATGTTCTCTCGGGAAGGTTTTGAAAGAATCAAGACACATTAAATGGAAGAAAAATTCAGGATTTCACCGAATCTTATGTGAAAGAAGAGAAATGAACAATTTTCAAAATACTGAAATGCTGATAAGTGATTAATACTTGGTATTTCCACCCCTTGCGTTAATTACAGCTCGGCAACGACGGTTCATACTCAAAATGAGTGATCTTAAAATGTTCTGATCTAATCCTTCCCAGATTTCTCCGAGTTGGATTCCTAAGTCATTAAGAGTAACTGGATGATTTTCTGAACTCCTCAGCCTTCTATTGAGGTTGTCCCGAACCTGCTCAATCGGATTGAGATCAAGATTTCTTGCTGGCCATTCCATTCGAGAGACTTCAACCTCTTCAAGGTACTCCTGAACGATCCACGCACGATGGGGTCTGGCATTATCGTCCATAAAAATGAAATTTTCACCAATGTATGGGGCAAATGGCACTACATGTTCTTCAAGAATGTTCCTTATATACATATCAGCATTCATAGCTCCATTATCAACGACCACTAGGTCTGTGCGGGCAGTCAAAGATATTCCACCCCATACCATAATCGATCCTCCCCCGAAACCAGTAGTATTCAGGAAATTGCACTGAGCATATCTTTCATGTGGACGTCTGTATACAAGGGAACGTCGATCACAATGGTAGAGGCAGAATCTAGACTCATCTGTGAAGAGAACTTTCCGAATCGGCCTCTTCCCAATGGATATGCTCCCTCGCAAAATCCAAGCGCGCCCTTCGATGGGCTTGGGTAAAAGCTGGGCCTCTTGCCGCGACACGAGGCCTTGAATCATCTCTGAGGCGATTTCTTATTGTCTGAGTGATAATTTGCACCTCATGAGTTTGCTCAAGCTGATTTTGAAGGAGGCGAGCGGTTGCAAACCGTTGTCTCAACGAAGAAACTCTCAAGTAACGTTCTTGAATGGCAGTTGTTACCCGTGGTCTACCCTGTCCTGGTCTTCGGACATTCATACCTGTCTCCCTGAATCGCAGCAACATTCTGGACACACTTGTATGGGAAACTCCAAACCTTTCTGCAATTCTTGTGTATGTCCACCCTTCTTCTCGCAAAACTACCACTTGGGCACATTCCTCTTGGGTCAAATTGCGTGTTTCGCGTTGCATAGCGATCGAGTGTAGAAAATCAAACGAAAGAAAAACTATTGATCACTAGAATTGATCGAGAACAATTGATTTTAGAATGGAGCCAATACATTCAAAATCTGATAATATCATCTTTTTTATTCCTGCTGGGAGAAAACATTTGTATTGAAGAAAAACGTTGAAAGTGGATAACATATGCATGCATAATTCTGATAAAAATAATTATCATTGAGAACACCTTCAGTTGTAGAATAAATTGGAGATTTATTTCCATAATGTGCGTTAATTTTTTTGCGCAGTGTATGTATACGGAATTCGGGAATGATATAACTCTTATCGTAACTTTCGAATGAAAATGGAGATCTTGACAAAAACAAAATCATATTCTTTGGTAACTTTTCTCATCAACCGAATCGACCGTTCGATGACGTCAGAACCACCCCTAACCCCCTGACGAATCGCCCAAACCCATTTTCCCGAAAATCTCAGTTTTAATGACTTGAAAACTTTCCGGGACCGACATCTGCCAACGGAATGATAATCCCTACGCCGCCATCATCTTTTTTCACGCCAGTCGCCGTCCGACAACTTCTTGCCGACTCGGCACAAACGCCCAGGCGGGGAAAGGGGGACGCCCAATTGCGAAACTTTAAATTGGCGTTTCTTCCCCCGGCTCAAAGAAGACGCTTTTCTGCCGTGGCAATTTATAATGAATAAAATTCGAAGTCGAGCTAATTGCCGGGCGTTGATGGATTCTCGACGACGACGCCCGGGCGTGGACATTTTTCCTCCCCGTTCCTCGCCGTTCTCTCGAGGGGTGAATACATTTTATAAATTGTGTCGGGCAGGAGGAGATGGGCGGCAAGAGGGGGGTGGCAGCTAAGAACGCCATTTGGGTTTTATCGATTTTAAATGTGAATGTTTTTAGAGGGGTTGTAAGGTTGGGGTGGTTTATGTTTCGGGTTTCTTCGTTTTATGATTTATTCAATGAGGCGTCTTAGTTGATTGGTGCGAGAATTTGATTGTGTCTTGGAATTGAATGATCGATAACTGTTATTGAGATGAATTCTAAATTTCAGGAATATACAGTGCGCGTCAAAATGATGGAAGAAATTCATTTTCTCAGAAGAAAAATATTTGGCAACAAAATCCTAAAATAAGTCAATTTTTGTTTCACATCTACCAAATTTTTATCCAGTTTTGAAGGATTTTTTGAATAAGGGGGTCATGTGGTACTTTTTTGGCAAGGTCTTCGTATTTTCTTTAGAGGCGTGTAGAAATTTTCAAGATAATTTTTTGTTTGAAATATTATAGTAAGTTCAAAGAGGGCTTCAGTATGTGCACTTTACATTTACTTTGAGACGATGGTACCTGATGAAAGTCGACCATCACAGTGTTGTTCATGCACAACTTTCAACCCCTTTCAAACCCCTCACGTGAAAAATTAAGACGTGTGAAACACTGCGCTTCAGTTATGATCTTAAGTAGGTATGTTATTAGTACGTTTTTACTGTAGTTGAAATGTTTCAATTAAAAAAAAGAGCAATGACAAAGTGCACACACTGAAAACCTCTTTGAACTAACCAATTTTTCTAAAAATAATTTCTGCACGTCTGTAAAGAAGACACGAAGATCTTGCCAAAAAAATACCACATGACCCACTTTCCCTGTTCAAAAAATTTTGAGGGTTGATGGAGATGGCACAGGGTTCAACAAAAATCCTTCAAAAATGCATAAAAATTTGGTAAAAGTGAAACAAAAATTGGCCTGATTCTGGATTTTGTTGCCATATAAGGACTGAACGAGATTAAATTCGCTATCACAAAAACGCTTATATCTTTTGAACCACTGGACCGATTTCGAAAATGGAACTCATTTTCGAATCATCTTCTAATTCTAATGAAAACAATAAAAAACCAAAACTATTTTTTACAAAATTTATGGATTTTTTCTGGAATTCTTCCCATCATGCTTCTTATATTGTTTTCAGTCACTTTCTGGGATGCTGTCTTCCACTTTTGCTTGAATTCCGCTAATGTTTTCCTTGGTTTCTTAGTCTTCTTCAATTCTCTTTTTACCAGGATCCAATATCTTTCGATTGGCCTGAGTTCTTGGCAATTTGGTGGATTCGCCTCTTTGGGAATAAGAACCACCTCATTAGCTTCGGACCATTCCTTGGTGGCCTTGCTGTAGTGGCATGAAGCTAAATCTGGCCAAAAGATTGTTGACACATCGTGCTCACGTAAAAATGGTAAAAGTCGCTTCTTCAAGCATTCCTCGATGTATATCTTCGAGTCAACAGAGCCTTGGCCAACGAAAAATTTGCTCCTTTTCCCACAAGTGCAAATTGCTTGCCAAACCAGGAATTTTTGAGGAAACTTTGCTTGTTTCTTCACGCGAAATTGTTCGTCAACATTTCCACGAGAATCTGCAGTATAAGATTCCTGACCAGGAAGTTGCGGGAAATCAGCCAAGACATAGGATTCGTCGTCCATCACGCCAGAGGAAAAATTTTTCGAGAAATTTTTTTTTAATTTCTTTGCTTTTGATTTCGCTTCTTGATTCTTCACAGCGTTCCTGTCTGGCATTTTCTGCACTTTGTATGTTCCAAGCCCACAGCTCGACTTGATTTTCTGAACGGTTGACTGCGAACAACCCACTATTTGGGCCACTTTCCGTCCTGAAAGGTTAGGATTCTTCTGAAAAAGGCTGATGGCTTTCTTCACTTCTTTTGGGCTAAGTAACCCCTTTTTCCTCCCGGTTCCTTCCTTGCGGTTAATTGTAAGATCTTCGTTGAAGCGCTTAACAACTCTTGATACCGTTTCCGGACGAACGCGAGCCTCTTCTGCGATTCTTTTGAAGCTCCATTTTTGATTATTTTGAAAAAGTTTCACTATAGATTCTCGTGTTTTCACTTCGCTTGACATTTTGCGACAGAGAATTGGAGTATCTATGAAGTAAATGTTTCACATGTTTCTGACGTTCATAACAAAGCAAACTATGATCAAATTTTGATTTTTCATCAATTGGTTCCAGAGATATAGGCGTTTTTGTGATAGCGAATTTATTCTCGTTCAGTCCTTATTTTTCTTCCATTTGCTCTTTAATCTTTAACGGCACTGAGGAAGCGAAAATAAGGGTTCTTGCGAAATTCAAATTTCAATCACGGATGATCAAAACAACAGTACAGAAAAAATTATTTGTGGAACGTAGAATGATTCCTCTGTTTGAAGTTGTTGAACAGCATTATATTCAAGGTTTATTAATCTTATCATGAATCTTCATGAATAGTGTACCGGCAATATTAATTTAGGTATCTGCTGTCCAACACAATTATCACGTAGAATTGAAAATAATTCTAATTGAAGAACGAATAGTGGGAATTTTGGATAATTATTTATTCAATTGTTCACTTGTAACAACGCCGACTTTTCGAAACGATTCTTGTTTCTTTATCAAGGCAAAAAATAACAATAATTAGCACACAAACAAAACACAAATTCAATAGAAGCAACTTTACCTAGTTACGGTGACAATATTGTCCAGCATTAAAATGTTCAAACTTACAAATAAAAGAAATCATCATCTCAGGTAAGTATAACAAGTTAATTTTTGCATAAAAATTACAACAGTTCATATTGGTAGAAACCACGAAAATCAAATTCACCATGACCTGACATGAACCCGTCATATGTTATGGAAATGAAACAATCAACAAAACATTCAGTCAGTGACGGAGCATAAATGAACTAACAGAACTGTTTTGGCCACGCATTTTACAGCTCACCTTCCAGTTACAGAGAGATCTAGTGAAATTCAATATCTGGGAAGGTTTCAAAGAGGCTAGTTTCTCACCCCTGCAAGTTTCTTTCCCAAAGGATTCTTTTCTTTGGGTTGCAATGACATGTCATTCCTTGACTAGCTGAAAAGGAGTTTCTTCCTCTCTCTACAGAATCTACAATGTTCAGCCTCCGATAAACCTATTCTCACCAGATGTCCTCTAAGAAAGCCAGTGAGGAGGAGTAGTTGGTTCTTACTGAGATCCCGATACTTTTTGGACCTTGCAGTTTCAAAGTTCCGAAGGAACTTTACGTAGTGACCTGGAATATTCCTTCAGTTTTTTTCTTCCTCAAAAACTCTCTCTTACAGGTGGATTTCCCCATACCACAGAAAGGTTCATTTTGCGTCCTTCCGCCCTCTCTGGCAAGCATATTGATCTCTTTGTTCCTTTAATTCCCGAATGACCGAGAACCTATATTAATGAGACCTTATTTTTGCCTACCTCATTGATTTTTTTCCGGCCTTCCCATATCAACTTTGAGTTTTGAGGTACCATAATGTATTCATTATGGGACTAAGTAGTTTGTCATCAAAATGACAGCATAGAATTGTCGGGAGTGACTATACCATTGAAGTCATCCATTTCGATGCTTGGCCGTACTGTCTGCAGTAACCTTTCTTGGGAGAATCATGTGAGATCCACTGCTAAAAGTGCATCCCAAAAACTTGGTTTTCTGTTTCGTGCCAGGAGCTATTTCACCTCAGGTCAGCTGCTTATGATCTATAAAGCACAGACTCGACCTGTCCTGGAATACTGTTCCAATATTTGGAGTGCTGCACCAAAACAAATCCTAAAACTCTTGGATTCTGTACAGAATAGGGCAATTCGTCTCGTCGGTGATGCCTCGCTTACAAACTCGCTCACTTCTCTAGAACACCGTAGAAGAGTAGAAGATCTGTCTCTATTTTATAGATATTTCCATGGGCGATGCTCTTCTGAATTATCAGCAATCGTTCCCCCTCTGGCAGTCTCTTCGAGACTAACCCAAAAAGTTGAGTCTTCAAATCCCTACGTGGTCACTTTGGAGACCTGCAGAACATCTCTGTTCAAAGACTCGTTCGTCCAACGAACAGCGAGGTTTTGGAACACATTGCCTAGGGAGGTTTTTCCATGAGGCATATAACATCCAGAAATTCAAGAAGAACACCAATTCCTACCTGCTTACCCTTGGTTCTCACGATGTTCTCTGAACATTACAGGATATTCCTTTTCGTGAGAACCACATCAACATAAAAAAAGAAAACATAACGTTGTCATAATGACATGTCATCAGACAAATAAATTCATGATATTGTCGCTTTTCATTTCACTATTGATTCAAATCCACACTGTCATACCATCAAAAGCAGCGACAGCAGATAAAAACCATCCCCTCAAACCCAAGCCAGCCAACATCGAAAACATTCGATTGCCTTCCCGGAAACTTGCGTACGGCAGCTTTTCACGACTCCGGGGCCTTAATTTCCAGCCGGGAAATTCTGACGATGGAATAATAAGAAAACTGCGAAGTATTTCCATAAAACTCCCCCGAGAAATCTAAACAAATAGAACTCCGGTCTTTGTTTGAGTCCTTAAAGGTCAGAATTTCGGCGCGCCGCGTTCGAGAGTGAACCTTAAGGCCGTCCATAAAGAAATTTATATAGAATATTAAGATTCCTTGTTGGCTTTAATGAGCAAGTCCCACCCCCTTCTTTTCGCGCCCCTCGAGGTCCCTCAAAGCCGAGGAGAATTTTATTTAACTTTGCCTTCAATTACATTGGAAATTCTGTTCTTAATTTACTTTGGACGAGGTTCTCGAAGTAGACAGCTACGTTTGGGGCGGTTTTACCTTTTGGAATAATATTATTCGTACAGCTGGAGGATCGATGCCAGATCTGACTGCCAGGGAATGCTCCTCCTCTGAGAGGAAGTGGAACATTCATTTAAGTTCACCAGTGGTCAATTCCGCAACCTTTGGTCAAGTATTTTCACTCATTTTTATGATTCTTATTCATTTAATTTTTTTTGTATAGTTTAAGTTTCGTCTCTATATTTTCATTTGAAGCGGTTGCACTCCACTGCAACCTTGATATCTATTGTACCCCTCATCAGAGCTGTTATCACCACTGTGGAAACTAAGTCTTCATCCCTTCTACAATCTTCTCGTCCAAGCATTCTTTGCTTAGGATTGCAATGTCGAGACACTCTGTAACCAGGTGTGCTCGAGCCTCTCACTCATCAGTTTCTGGTGAACCAATTTTCATCAGATACCTACTCCCTGATGTTACAGTGTCCTGTGAGAATGCCAGTGAGAAGCTGCAACTTGTTCTTACTGAGATACTGATACTTTCTTGGTCTTCTTTGTACTTGCTGCTGTGATCCATCTCTGGAAGATTCCGCGGTTCTCTGCTCATCCAAAAACTCTTTCTCATTGATCCACGTTACAGAAAGGTCATGGTTGATTTAGAGATCTATTGTGTAGCCCAGGTCTGTTTACCATTCCGGCAGGAAGGTCTTGATAAGACCTACTACCTTCCTGGGTGCTACGTCCATTCATTATTCCGGTTTCAACAAACTCCAACCAAGATGTTGCAGCCTTTTCCTATGAACAGCTACACAATAGCCAAGCTAGTGTTTGGTTGTCTGAGTGGCTTCTTGACAGAAGTGACAGGTATTCGAGGAAACCTTATCCATGTTCTGTCGGTGATAATTCACATTTCAATGTCTCGTCGAGTAGGAGAGGAATGAGTCAGCCTTCTTTCGACCTTGGATCATTCTCCAGGACTTAATTGTTATCTGTTGATCCCTCTCCTAAACTACTATCAACTTATTGCTCCCTCTATGAATAGTTGGTCCACCATTTCATTGCCATGCACTCCAGTATGACCAGTTACCCATACAAGGTAGACCTGGTTATTTGGTCAGAGTATATTGAGAGACACTTCGTATTTCTAGCGTACCCTGAAGAGGAGTCAGGCGATCTTTAGCATCGCGACATGCACTTCCTTATGGCTATGGCTTCCGATTGGAACAGTGATGAGAAGAAACCTATTGGTAGGGCTAATTGGAAAGAGGTAGCTCATACTCCGTCCCTGACTCGACCGTACTCATTTTCAGAGCCAACAGTGTATAACATTAACATCTCTGCAGAAACACAATCTTAGTCCAGTGATCGCAACTTGAGGATGTCACTCTTTAGATCTCCTAGAATTCGTGTGTCAGAGTTAGGTTATCTGTGAACACATCTGGGAGCTCTTCACATTCGTTCAGAATGCGAAGATGACCAGTGGGGCTGCCAGTTTTTAGTGTTCTTTCTCTAGCCACCTTGAGAGTCCACCTGATTTCCTCACATCCTAAGAATAGTCTAAGAGGCAGGTCCTAAATGACTTGCGGATGGACAATAGTGGAGAGCCAGATGCTCCTGTTATGGGCCACCAAATGACAGCTGCATTACTAACGACTGCAACTAAGGATTTATAAATCAAGTTGGTCAGTTCAGGTTCAAGTCCCAAAGTATTTCTTCTAGCCTCTACTGACCACAGTCTTGAGATGTAAGCTCCAAGAGAGCATTTCGTCAAAAATAACACCTCGATATTCAGTATGAATCGAGAGGACCAAGGCGGTTTATTTCATTCTGAGTGGTCCAAGAGCAAATTTTCTTCTCCAAGTGAGAAAGCTGCCTCACTAACTACTGACTGCACAGTGAATTTATGAATCTAGTTGGTCAGTTCAGGTTTGAGTCCCTAAGTATTTTTGAACATTTTCTGGCATGCAAAGAGAACTCTCTGTACTTTACTGAGCACCTCTCGAGATGTGAACCCCAAGAGAGCTTTGGGTCAATAATAACACCTAGATATTTAGTGTGATCCGTAGGGATCACAGAGTTATCCATCATCCTGAGTGCTTTATGAGAAAATTTCTTTTTCCCTGTAAATAGTATTAGATAACCTTTTTAGGGTTAACATTAGGGGCTTCTTGGATACACCACTCCAGGGTTAAGATCAGATCATCTTGAAGTAAGAGGAGCATAATAAATAAGTGGAGAGACAGGCTTGCCTGTCTCTGCATCACGGGTGCAATAAATAGCACTCCAACAGCTGCTATGGAGGTCATCCTTAACCTCTCACCCCTTGACATACATGTCATGGGAGAGGCCAGGATGGGTGCATACAGACCGATCCAAACAAAAAATTGGAGAACCCGCACAACTGGGCACACCAGAATCACTCATGTAGCTGACGTAGCCGAGCTCGATATGATTTCAGACTACATGCAACCCCTATACTCATTCGATAAACCATTCAAAACACAGCTCCACTGGAACAGATGAAACTCGAGTATAGAATCACAATCATCTGTAGAAATAGTGTGATACACAGACGGTTCAAAGACAGATGAAGAAACAGGAGCGGGATACATGGAGTGAGGCCAAGAAGGGATTACATAATACCTTTCGGCAAACACGCCACGATATTTCAAGCTGAAACACATGCCATTAGGACATGCATACAGAAGAACCTGGAAAGTGGCTACCAAAGAAAACACATCGACATTCCCTCTGACAGCCAGAGCGCCATCAAAGCCCTCAACTCGACACAGATAAAGTCTAGACTCGTCTGGGAATGCCTCCAGTTCCTTCTGGAGCTGGCAAAACACAACAAGGCCACTTTGGTGTGTGTGCCAGGTCACAAGGGAATAGCGGACAATGAAAAAGCAGACCAGTTAGCAAGACAAGCATCTGAAACGCCATTCACAGGGCCAGAACCTGTGCTTGAAGTCAGCAATAACCGATGCAGGACCCTGATTGAGGAGTGGATAAAACAAAGACACCGATAACACTGGGAACAGAGCGACGGGCAAACGGGCAAAGTCATGGTAGGACACACAAGCCAAACCTTGACGGCTGACTTTTTGAATCTGAACAGAACAAATGCAGGTGTAATAGTAGGTGTACTGACGGAACACTGCGGCCGTAGAAAACATCTGAACACCATAGAAATACTTGGAGAACCCGTGGATTGCAGACTTTGCGGTGAAGAAGAAGCAACAGCCTCTCATATCATCTTTGAATGCGACGCCCTTGGAAGAAGGCGCCATAGAATCTTCGGAGAAATCAATCCGGAAACGGGAATGAATCCGAAAAAACTCATTAATAGGCTACTGAACCTGATAAAGGACACGAACCTATTCTCGTGAGGAACCACTGACGAAAGAGTGATACAATAGACCCAAGTTGGTCGCAGTGTCACAGGGGGGCCAAGCGCTAACTCGGTCTCTTGTTCGTCAGCAAATAAATCAATCAATCAAGTGGACCATATGCTCCTTTTCCAGCAAGTCTGTTGGCCTCTTCACTTCCTTTGATTCCTGAGTGCCGAGAACCCAAACTAGAAAGACCTTTGAAATCTAGTCTGAGCTCCCGGTCTCTCTCAAGAATTAAAGGAGACAAAGAAGCAGATAACGTTGCCAATCACTGTCCCAGAACCTTTCTATGGTATAGGGAAATACACCTATAAGAAAGAGTTTCTGGAGAAGGAGGCAACCGAAAGGGAAATACTATGGAGGAATCTACAAGGAATGTACCACCTCAAAAAGTTCCTTCGAAATTTTGAAACTGCCAGATTCAAAAAGTATCAGGATCTCAGTAAAGACCAGCTATACCACCTCATCGGCTTTCTTATAGGACATTGTCGCCTCAGTAAGCATCTGGTGCCAATGGCTTTATCAGAAACTGATGATGAGTGTAGTATCTGTGAGAAAACTTCAGCACACCTGGTAGCAGAGTGTCTTACCATTAGAATTCTGCACACAGAATGTTTTGGACCAGAAGATTGTAGGAGCAATGACGACTCAGCCTCTTTGGAGCCCTTCCAGTATCTGGAAAGGAAGACTTCATTGGACCTCTGGAACTGAAGGGTGAGCTGTAGATGACGCAGTGGTGAAAAGGGCTCTGATGGGGGCATAATAGATTCCAAGGTCGATGAGCACTATAACCCTTCTTCAAACTGTAAACTATACGATCTGTTCTTTGTCTGTATATCTTTACAGGTAACAAATCCTTTTCAGTTTCAATTGACATATTTTAACTGAAAAATATTGTATATAACATTACTAGCAAGGTAAGAGGGTTTCTACTGGCGAATGGAGGATATAACTGACGAGCCGCAGGGGAGTCAGTTACCTCTTTGAGCCAGTAAAACCCGTTACCTTGCGTGTTTTGTTTTATATTTTATTTGTTTCTCATTTGTAAAAAGGTTAGATAAATTCCAAAAAAATCTCAATAGTTTGTCGCAAATGTCGTAAGCTATGGAAGCGTTGCCATGAACATGTCTGTTTATTTTTCTTCACATTTGTTTTGGCGAAAGCGAAAATGAATGTACCAAAAAAAATTATTGAGGCAGCCAGCAGTGTAGCTTCAAGTTTATTACCTGCAAAATCAGCTTCAAGGTACGAGCGAGAATACGACGACTTCAAAAAGTGGCAAAACAAAAATAGTGTGATTGGGGTAACTGAAGATGTTTTGTTGGTCTACTTGAATCAACTATCAGCTAGATTCAGCCCTAATACTTTAGGGGCAAAATGGTCTATGCGGAAAAGCTGCTTGGAAATGAAAGAAAATGCCCCTGTTCGCAGGTTTGTTTTCCTTAAAAAATTTATTGAAAAATATGACGTTTAGTTGTCATTTGCAGATTTCGAAAGGTAATAGCGTTTCTGAAACGAAAAAATGAGCGTTATACGCCAAAAAAGGCCAAGGTATTAAGTAAAGAAGAGGCTGAACAATTTCTTTTACATGCTCCTGATGACCAGTGGTTGCTGGCGAAAATTGTAACATTATTTGGGATTTTTGGATTTTGTCGATGTGACGAAATTCTGTCCTTAAACATGAAAATGATGTAGAAGATATGGGAAAATACGTTATGGTGACATTGCGGCAGACAAAAAATTTAACAACAAGAAGATTCACCATAACCCATGATGGCTGCAGCTTCAAGCCCTGCATGTTATACAGAAAATATGTAAATCTTCGGCCTCCTGGAACAGAAAGCCTAAGATTTTTTTTGACATACCGACATGGAAAGTGCATTTCTCTTAATGCTGGCCAGCACACTATTGGTGGTGTCCCAAAGCAAATAGCGAAATATTTAGGTTTAAAAGACACACAGTTATACACCGGCCACTCTTTTCGCACTATAGTTGCGGATCCGGGTGGAGATATTTTAGCACTAAAGTGTGCAGGAGGGTGGAAGAGCACCGAAATTGCGATGAGTTATGTCGATGATTCGGCCAACAAAAAAATCGAAATGTCTAGCAAATTATTTGGTAGTAAGGAGAGTACAAATGTTCTGCAGTCCTCGAGTTCAGCAGTTTCTGAGTCAACAGATGGTTCATCATCATCAGTATCAACTCTTTCATCATCAAAAATCTGTGTTACTGGAAATAACAATTGTACCATGATTTTCAACATATATGACGATAAAACAAAATTTTCTAATGTAAATAATACTACTAACTTTTAAAAATTTTGCAAGTTAACTGTCAGTTTTACAAGTTAGTGACTTGATAAAATAAACTTTCTTGATTAATATTGTGTTTTTGGAAACTGACGTTTACAAATGAGAAACAAATAAAAGCAATAACAATGGTAGATTTCGTTTATTCCATTCATCTCCTGATGATAAATTCAAAAGAAAAAACATGTAGGACCTCTTATCACGCAACTGCGTGTAGGGCCCCCTAATAAGCCTTATCTCTCTTTCAGAGCGGCTCCAGACGAATATAAGCCTTCTAGGGCGTCTATCCTGAAATTGGAAATAATTTTGACTGCGCCCGTGTTTTATCACAGATAGGACCAATTGCAGGATCCAACTCCAGGGGCCCTTGGGCGAGTTTTAAATTGGCGGGAGGAACTTTATATAGCCTAAGACTTATCTAAATCGAACCAATAACCGTCTCGACTTCGCTCGTGTTTTATAGCAACGGGAATAAGGTTAATTCTGCGTCGTGGAGTTGAAAATTTGCCGAATAAAATATGGATGATGTTCGGCTGTATGGCTGCAGGCTGGATTATTCTGGATGATTTGAATTTTGGGATAGGTGGGGTTGGGTGGGAGTTTTGGAAGTTCTTGGAAAGGTCTTCTTGTACTGCATATCTAATCCGATTCATTTCTGAATTTGAATCATTACTAACTTTATCATAAATTTCAGATTTGTCCATTAGTCATAAGACACATTAGACATTGGAAGTAAGTTTCAATAATACAGTTTAAAATTATAATTTCTCTCTTGAATATCTTGGAATTAATCAAGATTCTTCTTTGAAGAATCGACGAGGAATAATATTCTTCAAAAATTAGCTGGCACATCATGGGGTGCCGATGCCACCACTCTTCCTACGCCTGCTTTAGCCGTGTTTTTTTAGGCTGAATACTGCTGTTCTGTTTGGTTTAACAGTGCCCATGTCCATAAAATTGATTCGTGATTGTTTCTTTTAGTAATATAAAGGGTTTTTTAATAAGAGGTGTTGAAAATTTACTGAAAAAAAATGAACAGAATAGTCCGATACTTTGTGAAAGTTCATACGAAAAAAGAAAAAAGGTACTCGAGTAACCCAACAGAAAAACTTCTAAACGAACAGACGGACCTATGGAATTCCCCGCTTTTCAAAATTCTCAAGAAATAAGCCTAAAGAAGACATTCAAATACCTTTTGGAATAACTTGAAATACTTCAGTTTGAAAATGTTGTAGTACTACGAAACCTGTGTCACAGATAAACCTTAAAAGAACTTTATCCACAAAGTTAAAAAAGATCAAATGGAGATTAGCTTCGTCAACGCTTTTCAGAATTATTTCACTTTCACTGGTGCCAACCTGCGTCAAATGCTAGTAAAAAAACTTGATAAACGTAAATCATGGCCAACCGGGATATGGAACAAATTCATTTTCACAGAAGAAAATATTTGGCAACAAAATCCAGAAACAGGTCAATTTTTGTTTCACTTTTACTAAATTTTTATGCAGTTTTGAAGGATTTTTGTTGCACCCTGTGCCATCCCCATGAACCCTCTGAATTTTTTGAATAGGGAAAGTGCATCATGTGGTACTTTTTTGGCAAGATCTTTGCATCTTCTTTACAGGTGTGCAGAAATTTTCAAGAAAATTTGTTTTCGAAGAATTAGTTTGTTCAAAGAGGTTTTCAGTATGTGCACTTTGTTATGGCTCATTCACTTTGTTATGGCTCATACGATGGTACCTGATGAAATTTGTCACCGAATGAAAGTCAACCATTACAGTTTTGTTCATGCACAGCTTTCAACCCCCTCACGTGAAAAATTAGAAGACCTTGCCAAAAGAGTACCACATGACACACTTTCCATATTCAAAAAATTTAGAGGGCTGATGGGGATGGCACAGGGTGCAACAAAAATCCTTCAAAAATGCATACAAATTTGGTAAAAGTGAAACAAACATTGACCTGTCTCAGAATTTTGGTGCAAAATATTTTTCTTCTGAGAATGTGAATATGTGAATTTTCAGTTTGATATAATTTCATTTCACAGACTTTTGGAATGTCAAACAGAAGTAGTGCGATTTTGGAGCTGTTTCGTCAAGGTAGGCGTCAATGCGAAATTGTTCGTTTGCTCAATGTGCCTCGACGAACCGTGTCCGATGCAATTTTATCGTTTCAAGGAGCTTGGCCATGATGGTCGTCGTCCAGGAAGTGGTAGAAAACGCACTGTCAATACACACAGCAATCGCAACATCGTCAAGAAGCGAGTCAATCGAAATCCGAGGGTTTCCATGGGGAAAATAGCCTGTGAGACCGGTATCAACCGCGAATCAGTCCGTCAAATTGCCAAAAAGGAGCTCAACCTCAAGCCATACAAGTTCCTGAAAGTAAAACTCCTCACGGAGGAAAACAAGCGCGTGCGACTCCAAACGTGCCGCCAACTCCTTCGTCTCGCCGCCGGTCAGCAATGGGAGCGAATTCTCTTCACAGACGAGAAGCTTTTCACCGTAGAACAATCCTACAACCACCATAACGACAGAATCTGGTCCGTAGAGGCTCCCGGTACATCGGCCATCGTCGAACACCGTCAAAATCCGCAATCCGTCATGGTCTGGCCGTCTGGGGAGGAATTTGCGTCAGTGGTAAAACTCCCTTAGTTTTCGTGGATCAAGGGGTCAAAATCAATCAAGAAGTCTACCTCTACGACATCCTCGAGACCGTAGTACTTCCGTGGGCCAAGCAGCACTTCGGCGATACGCATTGGACCGTTCAACAGGAATCTGCTCCGGCTCACAGAGCGAAAATGACGCAAGAATGGTGTAGACCCATTTTCCTTGTTTCATCTCATCAGCAGAATGTCCGCCCTACTCACCGGATCTCAACTCAATGGACTACAGCGTGTGGTCGATTTTGGAGCACAGGGATTGTGCTAAAAAACACAAAAATTTGAAGTCGCTGAAGCAATCTCTGCGCCGGGAATGGAACCAATTAACGCCGAAGGAGCTGCGGCCCATTGCCGAAAATTTCAAGAAGCGTCTGAAGCTGTGTATCGCCGCCAAAGGAAACCCCTTCGAAACGGCTTAAATATATTATTAACAAATGTTCAACCTATTATTATTTGTTGTTGTTTTGTTCAATTTCTTCTGTTCAATAAAGTTAAATGAACAAGAGTTTGTTCGAGGTTTTTCTTGTCACACTGTATAATCTCTGCTATAATTATTCTTCAATTCATTGACACACTACCACATTGGTGATTTTTTCAATATTAGCGAGGCACACACGGAAGGGAAATCTGTAAGATCTGATCGGCAGTCCAGATCTGTAACAGATCTGGACGGCGGATAGGATCGCTCCCGCCGATCTGGTCCGTCGCGGATCATATATCTCATTGATCCGCGACAGACCATATCGGCGGAAGCGATCCTATCCGCCGTCCAGATCTGTTACAGATCTGGACTGCCGATCAGATCTTACAGATTTCCCTTTCGTGTGTGCCTTGCTAATCTGAGCTCAGTGGTCAAAGAAATATACGTAGAATGTCCATTTTTCATATTTTCTTGAATAATCTGTGAACAATGCATATCACCGATCTGAAAAAAAAGGCTCATTATTTTCACAACAATAGCTGCCATTTGTGTTCAATTCATCAATTTTCCAATTTTCTCTAAAACATTTCGTCTCAAAATTGAACAATCTTCTTGTTTAGAAATTATTTAGGAAACAAAAACAATGAAAACTATTTGCAAAAAAACTTAATTTTCTCTCCAACAAACCAATATACTTGCGGCAAACCCTTCAGACGCCCGTCAAACCCAAACCCAATCGATACCGATCCTTTTTTCACCCCCTGGCAAGCGACAAAATCAAGGGTGGGACCGGTCCGGAGTTCAACCTCGCAAAATCACTCTGCTCGCGACTGCGTCTTTTCCCCTTTTCTTTTCTCCGGACCTTCTAACGGGCCTCCTCCCCCCTTTTTCTTTGTTAATTGCACCCCCTCGCGCTCTACCCCGTTCCTTCTACCATTAATTTTCGTTCCTCCGCTCCGGCCGTCCCCCGCACCCCCCGGGGCCCGGCGAAAAAGTTTCTCTCTCAGACTTAAAGTCTTCGTTGCGTGGATTCCATTTATTAAGCCGAGTTTTCGGCGAAATGCGAAGGGAAAACCTGCCAGTTTTGTAATTAGTTATTTATGATGGGAATCGTTATGAGTTAGGGATGTATTTGTGTCGCGAAGAAGGAAACGGAAACATATGACGGTTTCCCTAGCTCCGGAATTGGGGGGAGTCGTTAATAACTCTTTATTTTCTTCTGGGGATGACGAATTGAATGAAACAGAGATGTTTCTTCATTTTCCTTGAGAGAAAACGAATGGTATCATGGGTATAAATAAGTTCGTGCAGTTCTTTACTAAAATTGAAGCTTTATTGTAGAGAAATGTCTTGGCTGTAAGGCGAGTAGTGTAGGACTTCGAGCATTTCTAAGAATCCCTACGTTGTCCGACGTTTGGGAAGATCGTAATGGACCCACTTTTTAGTAGTAATATCACAAAAGATTGAATTTTTTCCGTGATAAATCTATCGATTTATTTTCAAACGAAAATGAGTCGCTTGGAAATATCACGAGTCCGTAGGACGAGTGGTGTTTTCTTGAAGCAACTCATTTGAGTTTAGGAATAAAAGATCGTATCTCGTGTGATATTTTGTAAGACTATTTTACGAACAAAATGAAAGGTCAGAAAATCCATATTCGAGAAAAGCAAAGAAAAACTCATGTTGACGTCTACAATTTATATTTAACAGTTGTCAAACCGTTCGTATCCATAGCTCAACCACATATTATTGTGTAGTTCATTCGTTGAAATTACCGTTGTCAGAGCTGTCAGACCAATTATAATTCAGAGACAGTTGGTATTATCAGAAGTAATATCACAAGAGATTGGCTATTTCACTCATTTCCAAAACTGACCAATCACAGTCCAAAGACAGCTCGTATTATCGCGATAATACCAACTGTCTCTGAATTATGATTGGTCTGACAACTTCGGTATTTTCAACGATTCAACTACAGAATAATCTGTTATTGAACTATGGATACGAACGGTTCGACCACTGATAAATATAAATTGTAGACGTAGTTTTTTTAGCTTTTCTCGAATATGGAGTTTCTGACCTTTTATTTTGTTCATGAAATAGTCTTATGAAATATCACTCGAGATTGAATTTACCTCATAAGTCTAACTTTTATTTCCAAACTCAAATGAGTTGCTTCAAGGAAACACCACGAGTCCTACGGACTCGTGATGTTTCCAAGCAACTCATTTCCGTTTGAAAATAAATCGATAGACTTATCACGGAGATTCAATCTATTGTGATATTACTACTGATAATACGAGCTGTCTTTGGACTGTGATTGGTCAGTTTTTGAAATGAGTGAAATAGTCGGGATAATACGAACTGTCTCTGGACTGTGATTGCTCAGATTTTGTCAAAATGTGAAATAGTCATTGCCAGTCACAATTCGATGTAAAAACACCTTTTTTGTCGTTGGAGTCATGGGCGTAGCCAGCGTGGGGCAGGGGGGGGGCAGCTGCCCCCTCCTGGAAGAAAAAATGAATTAAATTTGCCTTTTCTTTTTATCCCCAAATTTCACATTTTGAACGACCTTGGACCATGACCATGGTTTGCCCCCCCCTGTTATAAATCCTGGCTACGCCCGTGGTTGGAGTATTCACAAGTGAAAAACGACGTTCGACTTCTCTTGGCTTCAATTCGTAAAGCACCCAATTTCCTTACTTTAAGATCATTCTCATTGCTTTTGAACGATGTCGAATGGCTGTTATAGTGATTTCAAGGGTTTTTGGGAGTTCCTCTTGGGTTTTTGATGGATCTTCATCGAACTTCGTTGACATTTTCATGGCACACAGAAATTATGTTGACTGCACTTCAGAGGAATGAAAAGAACTGAAAAAAAAACTTAGTTGTGGCACTTCGAAATGACGGTGTTGCCAGATGAAACAATGAAATAATAAACTAATAGTTATATAAACTGGTCTCTTGGCGCAGACCTCCTCTTTCTCATGGCCCCAAAAAAACAAGTCGCAAGGTGTTAAATCACAAGATCTCGGTGGCCAATTGTGATCACCTCTTGTTGTAAGTACACGTTGTCCAGATCAATACTGTGGCGACAAAAGCGATTCGACACAGTGCCTGTGTCGAACCAAGTTTGTCACCCCCATAATTCATAAGACACCTGCACATTGTAACAATGGCATTCTTGGACTTGACCCTCAACTTTCTCTACCGTCAAGGAAATTCCCAAACGCATCACCTCAATACCATCCAATTCCGGCCATAAAAAATTATTAATCGTCTCTCAAACACAGTTACACGGTAAGGATAGAGAGGCTTTTCAACAATAACTCTCATGTTTTTCGAGCCCCAGATGCGACCATTCTGCTTGCTGACGGAACCACCGAGGTGGAAATGGGCCCCAACACTCAAGATGATTTTTCGGTGGAATTCCGGATCATTTTCATGCATTTCAAGGACCCAATGAGCAAGGACACGACGTTGTTGATGATCGGCCGGCTTGAGTTCTTGTGTTAATGTGTAATGACGTTTGTGGAAAACTTAATTTCGAAGAACGAAGAGGAATTTTCAAACCTGGGTTTTCTTTAAGACTTTCGGCTACAGCAGCAATATTCTTGGCTGTTTTTGATCGAGGTGCACGGGTTTTATTCTTCACATCACTAACTTGTCCCAACAGCTCGAATTTTTTCGCCAATTTCTGTATTGCGGCTGGACAAGGTGCTTCACGACGACCAAAAAAATGTTCGAGCTTTACGAACCGTCTCTGCCAAATTATCACCATATTATTGGTGAATTTTAATAATTTCAATGCGTTGTTGAAGCGTGTATCGTTCTATTTTTCATTAATGGCGTAGTTTCTACTTGTCAAACGTCAATATATGACAGCTTCAAAAGTGACATCTACCGAAATAGCGGGTATTCAAAATATTACCTCTTATTGGAAAACCCTTGAGTGTAGATGCGCCTTAATATCCCCATAATTTTTACCAGATCGGTATTTATCGAATCAAGACAACTTTCTTCGCCAGTTTCGAAACCATCAACAAATGAAGCAACTCCTGACCGCACATTGCAACCCCCTCCCTCATCCCCTAGATATCAGACAACTTTCGTCCACGATCCCCCAAAATTTGGCCCGATTCCCGTCTTTCATCCGAGACCCGTCGACTACCCCAACATGTGAATGTGTGTTGGTTCATTCATGAAACTGGATTCCAGCGACAGGGGGAGGATGCGTAAGGGGTGAGGGGTTGTGGGTTACGATCATGTGTAGGTTACGTCGGTGACGGAGTAGGATATCCGGTACGTGGCGGTTTGTTGACGTTTTTCCGGCGTTTTTGACGTTTTGCGGGTTGGCTTTTGGGGTTGATTTGGAATTGATGAGAGTGCATAGGAGGAATTTTCGATTTGGTCTGAGAGAAAGAGATAAGAGATACTCTGAGATATGGACCATTTGTCGATTTTTTTATGGTTGTTCATAGCTCTCCTCTCTCAGTTTACTAGATATTGAGTTCAAATTTGCAATAAAGGTAGCCGGTCAAATCGAGTAGAAAAACTTATCCGATAGAGGCGCCACCGTGCATTTTATTATCATTATCATTATCACTATAAGTTCTATGAATATCTCTCTCCTCTCCTTATGAATGAAATGTACAATGGCGCTCTCTATCCGAAAATCGCTGAACTATGAAATTAGTGAATATATAGGTAAAGCAAGAACTTTTTCTCGCTATATATTTAAATTTGGCCATTCTCAGCCAATTCCGTGTTTCAAGTTGTTTTTCTGAACGAAATTATCTGTAGATTCACTTTTAATCGAAAGTTGAACTATTTTCATGGTTCTTTCATTTGAAATCAAGTTGGCTTATTTTCTTCTGTTCTTGAAAGAAAAAATTGAACTTTAGAAATGAGATCAATTTCAATTATTTCAATGAAAACTCCAATTCTTTCTGAGTTTACCCACAAAATTTTAGTTCTCAAAGTGAAACCATTTTCAAATGCAACTTGAAATAAAAACACACTACATTGAACGCCCACCTGTTACCCTATGCCTATATACATCAATGGGCGTAAAATTGGTTGTTTCAATTTACAAGGAAATTTTTTTTCAGTATTCATTCCCCCTTTCATTCCCTTGTCTGTGGTTTGTGACTGGTTGTTTCTGAATTACAAAACAAGTTTTCTGTATTGTTAAGAATAATGTCTATCTTCGCATACTTGTTCCGAAAGACCTGTGTTCTCATTTCGCCCAAATATTTTTAATTGTCAATTTTTGAATATTAAATCACGCATTAATTTTCTGAATTGTTTCACCAATAATACGAAAAAAATATGCGATCGAGTTAAAAATTATACAGGGGTTGGGATAAAGTATGGAACCAAGTAAATATCTTTTAAACGCAAAGAACGATATTTATGAAAATTTGCAGGTAAGAGCAATGGAACAAAATGCATCAGTTGTAAATTTTTTTGTTAATAATATAGTTCCAGTTTGAACAGGAATATCATCAACTTCTTCAATTTAAATTTTGAATTCATACTTATATACCCCATTTTTTAAATTTCATCACGGCGCGGGCGTTGACACATAATTCGTATTTTTTGGATATTTTTAGTGTTTTAATGGGTTCATCAATGTTATTATAGCAATCGCTGTGTTCAATCTAGATGAACGAATTTTTTACAGTAGTTAGCTTAAGATATCAGCTTCATCCTTCGTTGAACATCTGAAGTTTTTTCATACAGAGTGTATAATAAAAATTTTTTCAAATGGGATACCTCTTTCATATTTTCCAAATGTTTCCATTTTCTACAAAGTATGTCCATATTTAAACCGCTTTTATGGGATATTTCACACTTTTCACAAAGTTGTTTCAAAATATGTAAAATTTCTCAAAAAAGAGCGGTTTAAACATGGGACACACTTCGTAAGAAATGTAGACATTCGGAAAATAAATTTCATGGAAGAGAAAAATACAGGTTGTTCCATTTGAGAAAAAAAACGAGTTATCGCTTATTTAATTTGAGTTAATTGTAAAATTAATATTAGACACTCTGTATGAAAAAAAACTTCAGATGTTCACCGAATGATGAGGCTGATATCCTAAGCTAACTACTGTAAAAATTTCGTTCATCTATAGATTGAACACAGTGGTTGCTATAAGAACTACGATGAACCCCTCAAAACACAAAAAATATCCTAAAAATACGAATTATGTGGCAACGCCAAAACATCTGCATTACACGTTAGTCCCGTACCAGTACCTATAGAGATCGTACATCATTTTTTCTGTTTGCGTTCGTAGTAAAAAAATTATTTTGTAGTTTTTTCGTGTTTGTGAGCCTTTTTTCTTATGTTTTGTAATTATTATGATTGAAGAGTCTTTTGTCTACATTTTGCACCTAAATTGAAAAATAAAATTCATCTAAATAAAAAAGTAGAAAGGCCTTTAGGCAGCGATGTCAAATGGGGCAAGTTGGCCAGAGAAAACAGGGTCAAGTAAGCCATATGTCAAGCAGATGATTAATTATAATTTCATATTATGAGAAGAATATTTATTGAGTTTTTCGAACTCTTATTGTTTTGACTTCATTTTCGGTTTTTTTAACATTGTTATTTGTTAATGTTCTCCCTCAAATCTATTTACAGTTTTTTTTCATCAAGAAAAATATTATTGCAGTTATTTATAAGATTTTATAGGTAATTATTTTAAAATGCCAAAGTTTAGGTTCAGCAATTTTATAACTGACACTCAAATGCGTGTTTATATTTTTCAGATAATTCTTGATTTTTCCATTTCTTCTTGCATCATATACATATGGATCAAATTACCCCAGGCCTATGGCCAATCTTACCCCGAACCCGGGGATAGTTGGCCCACTTGGCATTAACACATTTAACTAATTATTACACTGAAATCATATGAATTAAAAATTACTTTGAAGTGTTTTAGGGAAGCCAAAACTTGAAGCATTTTAACTAAGTTTTGCTCGTTAAGCAATTTATTCATCTTAAAAAAATAAAAGTTTGAAAAATGGGCCAACTAGACCCTGTATTATTAATTATTCGTCTCATTCCAGCGCCGGACTCATCATGGTTTTAGAACCATCTGTATACCATTTACGGTATTTTGTTCAAGATTGTAGTGACTGTATTCCTTCTTTCTTTTTACACAGCATCGTGTTAGAGTTCTTCTCAGTGCTGAATCTTCCCGTTGCTGTCAGACCTGGCGGAAATAATGAATCAAAAAATCCGGGAACAAATTAAATGTAATCAAGCCAGCCTGACCCGATTGCCATGATGGGAGGGGGATTCCAAGGTAACTCCACGGAGACAGAGCCCCCAGAATCATCCACCATTTTAATTAGGCATCTTTCTTCATTACGGAACTCGCAGCGAAACAAAATAGCGAGGCCATTCGGCATCCAGATCCAGATATCTAGAATTTCTGTCGCTCCCTCGATCTCGCAAGTTCCTAATTCTGTTAGGACTTTTTATCCGCCCGAATCCCGAAAATATTGTTGCAGGAGTGACGCTTTTGGGGCAAGTCTCCTGTTTGGGGATATTTAAAAGCTTTTCCATATTCTGTCTTGAAGTTGTCAGATTAGAATTCGAAATGGGAGATGGAGATTCGTTTGCGGGGCCTTTGGGGGAAGTTTTCAGGAGTTTAAAGCGTGATTTTGATAAATATTCATTTTGTTGTCTGAGTGGGGGATGGGGGTATTGATTAGCTGCAAGATGGAGGAAACTTTTTACTCAAACGGATAGAAATCTTAATCTCGTTCTCTTGAATTTCTTTGAATTCGAGATATAGTTAGAAAAGATGTTCGAAAAATGTATTGTTAGGTACTTCCAATACTGCTCTTGTTCCTCTTTTTCGATTTATTTATTTCTGACCCTTGAAGAGCAATAAAGCTGGTATCAGAGCCAACATGTACATTGTTATCTGCCATAAAGAACAATAATCTACGAGGATATATTGAAAAATTCTTAGCCCACTATAAAACCGAACAAAATTTCAATGTCAACATATTTTATTACTCAACATATTCTCCTCTTAATTGAATACATTTATGACAGCGAACCTGCAACGTCTCTAGACCTTTCAAACAAAATGTTTCTTCTTGCTCTGCAAGCCAGTCCTCCACAGCTTTTATTACCTCATCTTCGAAAGAAAATTTACGACCTTTTAAACTTTTTTTCAGTCGAGGAAAGAGATGATAGTCGGACGAAGCTAAATCTGGTGAATAAGGAGGATATTCTAGTAATTCTAATCCTAAATCACGATTTTTTTGCTTTGCAACATGAGATTTGTGTACTGGAGCTTTCCGCGTCTTTTCTCTTTATTTTTCCCGTAGAGTGGTCAGTAATGTCGAATAGTAATCTCCAGTTATTGTTCTATCCTTATCCAAAAAATCAATCATGATTACTACATGGCAATCCCAAAAAACTGAAGCAAGAACTTTTCCAGCAGATTTTTGGACAGGAAAACTTCTCAGGTCTTGGAGAACCAGAGTGTCGCCATTGTACAGAAGTGTCATCCATAGTAATAATTCGGTTTAAGAAGTCTACATCGTTTTCAAATCGAGCACAGATCGAACGCGATGCTTCTACCCTTGCACGCTTTTGGTCAACATTCAAACATTTGGGGATCCATTTTGTAGAAATTTTTCTCATGTCCAAATTGACGTGAACTATATGATGAACGCGTTCGTATGAAATCTTCAATGCTTCAGATATCCGTTTTAGCCAAATTCGACGGTCTGATATAATCATGTCATGAACTGCATCGATATTTTAGGGGACTGACACAGAAACTGGCCTTCCTGATCGGTCATCATCTTCAATGAAAAATTTACCTCTTTTGAAGCTTGCAGTCCAATTTTTCACGGTCGCATACGAAGGACATTGTTCACCAAGGGTATTGAGCATATCTGCGTAAATCGGCTCACCTCTTAACCCTTTTAAATACTGGTACTTGATGTTGCCTCGATACTCCAATTTTTCGATTTTTACAATTTCGGTAGACATCTTTTTTTTTTAATTTATTGCGTAACTCTGGTTTACTGTTTTGACGTCGAACCCTACACTGACACTTCTAATAAGTTATTGTTCGTTAATATGGTATCGCAATATTTTGTTTATGCATGGAACTGGTCTAGGCTAACTAGATTTCAATACATCCTCGTATATCAGCCTTGATGAATGAAAGAAAAATATAAACAAAACAGAAACAAAAAACATTACATCAGTTCTTTATATTCAAAGAAATTACCGAAGTTTAAGAAACTCTTTGAGGTCATGCCACATTTTTTTTATATTTCTATTGCACGCTCTTTCCACAGAAGCAACTCAAATAAACCTAAAATTGTCTCTCTCTGATTTTGATCTATCTGTAAACCATGTGGATGACTTTTTGTCCAAGCAATTTACGAAACTTATATAAGTTCAAATCAAAAAGTGTTTCGTAATCGACATTCTCGTCTACTCTTAATCTGACCAGAGTGAAATTATTGTTGTTCATGTTTACACCTAAAAACTTATATTTACTTACGCAAACATCAGCAAATTCTATCAAGACTGAAAAAATAACTATGCATCGAAATATAACATTCCGATGGGAATAAACATTCATCCCTATTGTGATTGCATTTCCAATCATTCAGATCCTATATTCAATAACTATAAATATTCAACATCAAACTGAACCAATACTTATTATAATTTCAATTATGTTCTCCCCAAAATCGTGTTTTTGGAACGTTTGGAATAATTAATTATTCGCATTTGGCTATTTTCGATAACGATTATTTGGTTGGTAGAATTGAATCTCGTTCAGATAAAATTAAAAATTGATAATTCAATAATATCATTCGTCAGTTCATTGGAGTTGAATTATGTTGGAGGAATTGTAGGAGAATATTGAGAAAAAAGCAGAAAATGAACTTAATTCATTTTTTGTGTATTTTGAGTATAATGACGTTATGGAAGCAATAGAACATAATTATCTTCATCTGAAAAAGTCTTTTACTCTAATAAAATCCAACGTAAGCTCATTGAGGAAGAAAATATGAAGAACAGTATCAAATGTTTGAACAATTTTTTTTATCGAAAGCACACTAGTAGAAATGAATTTGTATCAATATATTAAGTTATGAAATCGATATTTAGGAGTATAACGAAACATTAGTTTATTCTTTCATTGGAAAACAAGTGACAGAAACCAATGAATTAATGAAAAAATAGAGAAAAAATTACCAATTTCGTCAATGAACAGAAAATCATAGAATCAATAGAAGCAGAAAATCATAGAATCAATAACAGACAGTGCAGAAGAGGATATGAATAATAGTGACTCAAATTAGCATGAATTTCGAAGGCAAATCTAAAGAAAACAAAACACCATCGTTGGATTTCAAAGAATGATTTTATTCAGATGAAGAAAACACGAAAAATGTATGTGATTGACCTCACAATACGTGAAAAAAGTGAAAATTCAAGGGGTTGAATCATTTCCTACAATAAGATAAGGGTTGATGAAAAAACCCATAAATGCCCTAATCTTCCTCTGCAAAGCTCTTTCGATGTCTGGACCAAAAAGTTAGGGTTACCATTTTTGAAAACCCTAATACCTTCCCCCTCGTAGAGACAAACTCTTCAATTATACATAAAAAATGGCATTATTTAAAATAAAAATTAATTTGTTCGAGCATATTTCTGCAAACTAGCTAATACCGAAGATAGAAAGTTTGGACACGCTAAACTGAGAATACACCTTTTAATTTGAAAAAATAACTCAAGATGTTTCAATCTACATTCTGGGAGAAGGCTTTTTTTAACCTAATGTGAGTTCATTGGGAAGGAGAAAATCATAAAAACAAACAAATACAGAACGATAATTTTGTAGCGAAGGAAAACGAATGAAAAATAGTTTGTAACAGATATTCAGGAATTTGATCAGTAAATGAGATTCTTCTCAAATTGAAAAAACTGAAACGAATAATAAATGGGAGAATATTAGGAGCAAAAAAGTATATGAAATAGAGTAATTCTCCGAGAGAAATTTATAAAAAACAAAAAGCCGATACCATAATCAGAAGAAATAAAAATGACCTTCAAGCATGAAACAGTAAAATCACTAACCTAGTAAGGAATTACGAAAATTAAGGAACTCGAAATGAACAAAAAAGTTTATGAAAAGCTAATAGCTGAAAGAAAGCAGTTGGGAGCAATTTGAAGAAAATTCGAAAATCTATGTTTAAAATTAAGGCTTATGACGTTATAACTTCAAATTTTTTTGTCATATTTAACTTGGTTACAACCGACAGAAACTAGGTAATGAAAAATATAAAAAACTACATCTTTCTTTAATGATCAGAATATTATACAATTACTTCTTACTTCTGAGAGCCTCAGAAATAAATCAGAGAATTAAAAGAAATACCAATCCAGCAAAAGTTAGAAAAAGTCATAAACAAAGTAAGGAATTGAGAGAAAGGAAAGAATGCTAGTATGTAAAGGAATTATCGAGTTTACGGAACCCGAAATGAAAAAATTAAAGTTTATGGAAAGTTAATAGCTGAAAGAAAACAGAAGGGAGCAATGCAGAGAAAATAGGAAGAACTTAGTTTCTAATTCAGGCTTATGTCGTTAAGTTAATTTATTTTAACATATCTAACACCTTCGTGCACTCTGTATGTATTTTGAATGAGCCTATCTATTTTTAGTTGATAAGGGTATGAAACAGATATTCAGGAATTTGAACTAAACATGAGATTTTTTTTATATTGGAAAACAACCGACAGAAACTAGGTTTTAAAAAATATAGAATATTCTAAATTGTATCAATATTGTACTATTGTACAAATAGTAATCAGAGCCTAAGAAATAAAACAGAGAATATTGGAAGCAGAAGAGAATATGATTATTAGGGAATTCACAAAGAATGATTTCTGGCGAAAAATCTATAAAAAACAAAAACTCGATGTCTTAATCGGAAGATGAGACAAAAATAAGAAAAACCTTCAAGTAAAGTTAGATATCAACCCTAATTATTAGATTTTGAGTCTGTTAGTCTGTAAATGAATTATTTATTAAGGAACCCGAACGCCTAGGAAATAAATCAGAGAATATTGAGAAAAGAAGAGTTGAGTAGTATATGAATAATAGTGACTTGAAAAAGTCTAATTTTCGGGGCAAAACTATAGAAAACAAAAAACTGATACCCTAATCAAAAACAAGTAAGGGAATTAAGTGAAAGAAGAGATTTTGAGCATATACAAAAAATATCGAAATATATGAACCTGAAAGGAAAAACTATGAGATTGAAAGAAATCAATAGCCGGAAGAAAACAGAAGAAAGCAATGCAGAGAAAATGGAAAAAAAAATTCAAATTCAGCCTATTGGAAAGTTTAATTTTTTTTCGTTAAATCTTACATTTTCTTCTCTATCTTGTCATCCATTTCTGTGAACCCCAATATTTATAGATGCTGTGGTAACTTGTGCTTTGTACATTTTCCTAGATACACTAGTACACTTCTCGATTCACAATTAACAGCACAATCTCCACAAACTCCTCATGTTACCGCTACAAAAATACCGAAATAACTAAAGCAAAAATCGTCCCTCACCACTCACCTCTTTCCTTCTAAGAAAGGGTCAACGGGTACCTACGACCCCGATTACCTTTCGAAGGGTCAGAAATAAAAATAAACCGGAGTTATTAAAATGACAGAAAATAAATGCCGGAGGGGTTTTACCGGTCATCCAGAACTGGACAAACCTGTTTTGAATTTTTCTTTTTTTTCGGGATCGGACCCGAGTACCCTGTTAAGAAATGGTCATTCATGCCCACCCCTGGGTCTAGCGGGATTTATTTCGAAAGGAAGGGCGCAATCACATACGGCACGTATCGTGGGAATCGTGTCCAGGTATAGGGAAGCGCGGGGTACTTTCCGTTTGGTCCGTCAGGAAAGGGATACCTGCTGTTAATGATATTCTAAGTTGGTTGATTGAGCGAGGTGAAAGTTGTGATTTATCACCAGTTCGATTAATTATCTGATCATTATTGGGGAAGTACTGGAAATTTAACTGATAGTTCTGAAACTATTGGAGCGATTTTGACCATTTCAGAACATATACTCCATTCACAATTATAAAATCACAACGCTGGCACTGGAAATTTGACACATTCCACTCTGTATCGAAGTTATGACGTTTTTCAAAATATTTTTATGTTCCAAGTCAACACCATGTTGCATGTTGCTCTTTCTACATTCTTAGCGTATTTCTCAGAATGTGGATTTATTCAGAATATGAATGAATTGGAAAAGATGTGATGGACGAAAATAATTAACGTTTATATGAATTGATAGGAAGGATTCCTTTTCTAGTTATTTGCATGAAAAGTACAAGAGATCACTGTTGAAATATATTATTTTTCGCCATGGAAGAAAATTGCATTGCTTTCATATAATTTTTATATGCATGCTTGTGAAGATTTAACGTTTATTATCCTCTTGAACTGAAAGTTCAAGACTTAACGACATCAATTGTTGATTCTAATCAAGAATTCATTAAAAAAAATCAACCAAAAGATATAAGATGAGTTGATGGATAATTACAAGAATCAAGAATAACGTCAATTTTATTTTGTTGATAACTTTCTTAAAATCAATGTTGGGATATAAAACTCGGCTACGTTTGTTCAAACAACATCTGAAGAATACATTTTTCACCATCTCGACCTTTGAAAGGCGTTTCTTATAGGGGAATTAGGTCTAAGTTCCACCTCATTAGTAAGGTACCTAACTTTTGCAAATCTGCTCAGATATCGCCAAATTTATTGGAAAACCTGAAAAATATCATCCTAATCGACCTCTCGAGGCTCCATCCGATCCATCTACTGCGATATCTGTCCAAATAACAGCTTTTTCAACGAAATTCCCGTGTATCCCTTCAACCTCGAAATGTTAACATTCGTCCTGGTCTTGAAAATCGTCCTCACGCTCCAAACTGGTGCTAAAAACAATGAACATACGTTGATCTTGGATATTCGACGAAAAACTCACCTGCAAATATCGATTAAATACCAAAAATCTGCGAACAATTTGTAAACCTAACAAAATGTGGAATATCTTTGATACTTTTACTTTGATGTAAACAAAGAAACTGGCAACGTCGTTTTGTCATTAACGATATTTTCTGTGCGCGCACTGACTTTTCATCATATGATCTGTGCTTTTCATCAGGGGCACCAACTCCTGAAAACGAAACCATGACCTCCTATGTGATTAAATAAAAGTGAATGGAGTATATGCGAGGCATTTGGGCCAGAAATGTATCCCGAAAATTTCAAGAAGCTGATTCTTCTTTTCTTATGATCCTGTTTATGGTTTTCCTGAAGGAATTGAATTTGAACTAGAACCATGAAGGTTCATCAGTGTTTCCAACCATCTCATTATTCAAGAATTACAGACAATCACTACAAAAAGTTTTTACATTCAAAATCATTGGCTATTTCAGGCCAGTAAGAATCATGGTGAAATTACAGTCAGATTGTATTTCACATCGAATTCTGTAACTCTACAATCCATCAGTTTTGTGAAGATTTGTGATTCTTTGTGAAACTATGTAGTCTATGTAGAGCTTTGTAAATTCTTGTGAATACTCGTAAAATTTCTTAATTTTCTGGAAATCCACAAGAAATCCTCTGAAACATTTCATGACTCATTATAGTTTGTGAAATTACTATAATCATATGTAATTTTTTGTGATTTTAACTTCATTTTTCACATTGTTCATTATTTAACCAGAATTAAAGGAACCTTGAGAATTGGCTATAAACTCCATTCACTTTTATAAAGTATCCCGGTTGGCCAAGATTTAGGTTTATCAAGTTTTTTTTTACTTAAAACTGACGCAGGTTGGCACTCCTGAAATATCGGCAATGCCAAAATAGTTCTCAGATACGAAGCCAATGAATTGACTTCAATTCCATTTCTTGCTTTTGACTCGAATACTGCATGATAGATAGTTTTCGTGGCGAATTTATCCAGATATCTTGTCCTTACACCTAACGATAACAGACTGTAGCTAAGCTGCATCCCAGTTTTAGAAATATGTTCTTCCCAATTCAGAGTATCATTCACATAGATTCCCAAGAACTTTGTATATGGAGTAATTCTCTTAAGGTCGTCATTCAGAGTGAGTAGGAAAACTAATCCGATAGAGACGCCACCGTGCATTTTATGTAATATCTCCATAGAACTATCATTATCGCTATAAGTTCTATGAATATCTCTCTAATCACAGAAAAACAATCTCTTATTATGAATTAAATGTACAATGACACCAATGGCCCTCTCTATATCCGAAAATCGCTGAACTATGAAATTAGTGAATATCGGGTAAAGCAGGAACTATTTCCCGCCATATATTTGAATTTGGCCATTCCCTGCCAATTCCGAATGAAATATCACAAAGTAACGTACTATTCTGTCCATTATTTTCCAGTAAAATTTCTACACTCGATTTCCATACAAGAAAACAGCACACTGTAATATTTCCAGTATTGACAAAGAAAAAAGTTTCTTCAACATACGCCAGGTCTCTGAAATTCTTGAATTGACATAATATTTTCTCAAATTCATTAATTTTCCAAAGTAAAAAACATTCTGATCAATACGTAACTATTACGACATCTCCTATGTAGAGAGGACAACGTTACGCGTAGCTATCTGACAGGAAAATGACTATAACCTAAGATTTTCATAATATACACGGTGAAATGTGTCAGAATGTAATGACCAACTGCTCCGCAAAAATTAAAGAATTTCAGGAATTAAATGCACCTCCACCAAATGAGGAATCAAATGTTTACTCTCTCATATCTGGATGGTATTTTTTTTGCTCCTGGTTCGTAAACTTTCTCAGTTTCAGGCAAGTTCTTGTTGTTTACTTCATTACTTTTATAAGAATTTCCGATCATTTTACATTCTTACAATCAACTTTGATTCAAAATCTGTACAGAATTGTTGATGCTACCATGAATACGAAGATTTATATGGAATAAGTCACTGACAATATTATGTCTTTACTTTATGCTACTATTGGGCCAAAATTCATATTTTTGGACGATGATAAGCCATCCCATGGTGCAAGAATTGCCGTTGAAGTTCTGAAAATTCATGGGATTCAGCATTTGGCCCTGTCCCCTCAGTCGCCAGACCTCAATCTCATTAAACTTGCTTGGGATCAGCTATTAAGAGCTTTTGGAGTTATCTTTTATCTGTAGATTCTTTCATTTTACATTTTTCCGAATTCGGCTTTGTTGAAAAGATATCGCCATTTGAAAAATAAATGGGCCAATTAGGATTCTCTGCAAAGACCTCCATATTTCCCAATTGAAATTGAGTTGATACATTCAGCGAATACTCAAATACTAACCTTATATGAATAAGAAGGTTGAAAAACGATATTGCTTTTAGATTCAGCTAAAAAGAGCTTTGGATCCTCATCAGCCACCTCACCATACGATTCGAGAACTCGAGACGTCTTTCACAGCAACTCTGGGGAGAAATTGATCAAGGCTCCTTCAAAATTCTGATCAAAAGTATGCAAAGGCGTTGTCGGGCTTTAGATTAATGTTCGATAAGGCAATACTCTTTACTGAACTACATTCTTTAAATTTTTTGAGTGAACTGAGTGAATACAACAGATATGGAAGAAAAACTCACGAGGAAATTGGCAAGAGAATTTATAAGATGAGTGAGGAAACATTTTAGATTTCTCATATTTGAAAGATTTCGGAAAAAAATGGAAACAACATTTCTGAAGTTTCTCAACTTTTGTGAGGTAGAATATTTCTTCCTTCATGTTGTTATTTTCAGTTCATTATTATTCATTTTTTTTAAATTTCAAACCTTTGAGAAGCATTTAAGAAGGCTATAAAACGTTGGCAAAACTGTTGAAGGACTATTTCCCGAGCCTCAGAAGCTGTATTTCGTTTTCTTCCCGTCCCTAAATCATAGATATGCTAACCATTCACATAAATGCAATGACCATCATCACCTGAAGGCCTAAACCGTCCCAATTATAAATTCCCGACCGATTAGACCCCCTCAAAATAGAATATCACCCCAATCCTCGCCGTGCCGGACATATGTGTAGGATTTTTAATAAAAAGAGAACTGGTCAAACCAGTTCTCGCCTTTTCAGAGATGGACACTCGGACATCGCGTTTTTTGGGGTGTGATTAAGGGGTCGATTCAATGGTCTTCGAGCTCGTGCCGGTAGCCGGAATGTCATTGACCATTGACCAGCTTGAAGAGCAGCTGGACTAGCTCCGTTTTTGAGAGAAAGGGTCGAAAAAATGCGGACGTATGTCCGGGTTTGGAACTGGTTTTTTGGGATTGAGCACGTGTTGTGTGTTATCTATGAGTAGGATGAATAGTGAAGGGTCAATGTTTGTCCATGCAAATTCAGGGTGATTTTTTTAAAACTAAAAATCCCATTAAAAAACCGGTACAAACCCAATTTTTCAAATTTCTTTTTGTTGTCGGTTGTTATCTCCGTAAATTGTAATTTTTTGCATTCCGTATAGGAAATAGTTTTTATTTGTTTCTCATTTGTGAACGTCAGTTTCAAAAAACACAATATTAATCAAGAAAGTTTATTTTATCAAGTCACTAACTTGTAAAACTGACAGTTAACTTGCAAAATTTTTACAAGTTAGTAGTATTATTTACATTAGAAAATTTTGTTTTATCGTCATATATGTTGAAAATCATGGTACAATTGTTATTTCCTGTAACACAGATTTTTGATGATGAAAGAGTTGATACTGATGATGATGAACCATCTGTTGACTCAGAAACTGCTGAACTCGAGGACTGCAGAACATTTGTACAGGAGTAAGGAGACTCTCCTTACTACCAAATAATTTGCTAGACATTTCGATTTTTTTGTTGACCGAATCATCGACATAACTCATCGCAATTTCAGTGCTCTTCCACCCTCCTGCACGCTTTAGTGCTAAAATATCTCCACCCGAATCCGCAACCATAGTGGCTCCAGTTCTGCGAAAAGAGTGGCCGGTGTATAACTCTGGGTCTTTTAAACCTAAATATTTCGCTATTTGCTTTGGGACACCACCAAAAGTGTGCTACCCAGCATTTCCATGTCGGTATGTCAAAAAAAATCTTAGGCTTTCTGTTCCAGGAGGCCGTAGATTTACATATTTTCTGTATAAAATGCAGGGCTTGAAGCTGCAGCCATCATCGGTTATGGTGAATCTTCTTAAATTTTTTGTTTACCGCAATGTCACAATAACGTATTTTCCCATATCTTCTACATCATTCATGTTTAAGGAGAGAATTTCGTCACATCGACAACATCCAAAAATCCCAACTATTGTTACAATTTTCGCCAGCAACCACTGGTCATCAGGAGCATGTAAAAGAAATTGTTCGGCCTCTTCTTTACTTAATACCTTGGCCCTTTTTTGTCGTATAACGCTCATTTTTTCGTTTCAGAAACGCTATTAAGCCGGGTCCAGACTATGTAACAAAACATGTTATTAACAAAGTTATACAACAAATGTGTTATACAACTTTGTTATATAACTTGTTATAAAATAGCAGAGACATCCAGACTATGTGACAAAATAAAACTAAACAACAGTGCTCAACTGGAAGCAGTGGCATCTGTAGTATTGAAAATGACCTCAAACGTAAAGGATGTCATTTTGGTAGCAGCAGCTTGCGTGATTTTATGTAGGCGACGAGTGAAATCTAAACGGAGATTTTGGGTACGGCCATCGTTGAGAGCTAGAGGAAAATATAGTGGAACAACTATTTTGAAGGAAAAATTGTGAATATTTCATGAACTTTAGGTATCAACCTCCATTCAATTTACGAGTTAGTTGAGGTAAAATTATTTCTACCAGGTTATCGCAGTATCAGTACCAGAGTTCTTCTCTTCTTTCTACCCTGGATTTGTATCTCTTTGTCTGACTGGACAAACCGGCTTCAGGATGAATCTTAGTAGACTGATGAAAGACTTTTCTGAACGTTTTCCTGAGAAGAGAGATATGAAGCTAGAAAACCACGAACTTCTGAAATGCTCTATGAGTTCTTTAAATGACCTCAATTTTAACCTTAAAAGATTAATAAACTAAGTATGCAGTTTATAGGTTATTATATAAATTAACCTTGTTGAACGAAACCATCACAGATAAATTTTTAAAATGTTGGATTTGGATATAACCCAAAGACAAAGACCAAATAATCACAGATAACAATGATGATAATAATTGTCAATGATATTTCTATATGAAACAAACCGGAGTGACCAAAAGAAATCCACGGTCGTTCTGGTTCAGAAATTCTTACCGGTTTTTCAGGAACCGTGTTCCGTAAATAACCTTTCTTTCAGGAACCAACCGAGAATATCATATTTACGGAACGGAAAGTTACCAACCAGACCAACCAAGTTGATTTACGGAACATATGCAGTCTGTGCAAAAATGTGCAATACCATTGAGTTTAAATATACCTAGAGGAACAACGCAGTTCAACGAATTGAAGCCAAAATTATTCGCCGTAAAGTGGCGGAACATAGTGGCCAAAAAGGGCACTACCATCTGCCGAGACGGTCAGTTACAACTGCGCCTCTACGAACCGGAGAAGGAACTACAACTGCTTCAATTCGTTGACTTGCGTTGTTCCTCTAGGTATATTTAAACTCAATGGCAATGCTAAATTCAATCGCCGATGCGCTGTCTAGCTGGCGCTGCAGTAAATGTTTGATAACAAAAGTGTGGACAAGTTGCGGCGTGCTATAACAAAGTTATATAACTTTCTTTGATCTACCGACACCCAACGGATAACATAAAATTTGCTATATAGCAAGAAAAATGTTGTATAACATCGTGTTTCATAACTTTTTCACTTGAATGTCTCTAACAAGTTATATAACTTTGCTATACAATATATATAGTCTGCACCCGGCTTACCGACATCCAACGGAAAACATAAAATTTGCTATATAGCAAGAAAAATGTTGTATAGCATTGTGTTATATAACTTTTTCACTTGAATGTCTCTAACAAGTTATATAACTTTGCTATATAACATGTTTTGTTACATAGTCTGGACCCGGCTTTACCTTTTGAAATCTGCAAATGACAACTACACGTCATATTTTTCAATAAATTTTTTAAGGAAAACAAACATGCGAACAGAGGCATTTTCTTTCATTTCCAAGCAGCTTTTCAGCATAGACCATTTTGCCCATAAAGTATTTGGGGCTGAATCAAGCTGATAGTTGATTCAAGTAGACCAACAAAACATCTTCAGTTACCCCAATCACACTATTTTTGTTTTGCCACTTTTTGAAGTCGTCGTATTCTCGCTCGTACCTTGAAGCTGATTTTGCAGGTAATAAACTTGAAGCTACACTGCTGGCTGCCTTAATAATTTCTTTTGGTACATTCATTTTCGCTTTCGCCAAAACAAATGTAAAGAAAAATAAACAGACATGTTCATGGCAACGCTTCCATAGCTTACGACATTTGCGACAAATTATTGATATTTTTTTGGAATTTATCTAACCTTTTTACAAACGAGAAACAAATAAAATATAAAACAATAAACGCAAGGTAACGGGTTTTACTGGCTCAAGGAGGTAACTGACTCGCCTGCAGCTCGTCAGTTATATCCTCCATTCGCCAGTAAAAACCCTCTTACCTTGCTAGTAATGTTATATACTATATTACCTAAAAATTGATATTTTTTATAGCACATTTTTCGTTTACAGAAAATAAATTTTGATTTGGACAGATTTTACGGATTCACTAAAATAACGCAAATAAAACCGCAGGGCATGGCTCTAGTATGCAATTATTCTCATGAACAACCCTATAATTCATTACAGAACTCTCTCCACCCAACACTTCGCAAATGCGCAAATACGCCATTTTTTAACGAACACATAATAAATTCGAACTGTACCGAATTAATTAAAACTGCATATGAAATTATTCAATAACGAGTCTGTGCATTCGAACAGTTATTAATTTCGATATAAACAACTATTAGCGTATACAGTTAGTGACATCTATCTCTCAACTAGTTATTATATGCCTGTGTTATATTGATTGATGTTTCACATGGTCAGTTCGCATGGAAAAAGCAGCAAAATATGTAATTTAGGAATTTACATACTATACGATTGAGTATCAATTTCAGATAATTACTGTGAGTGTATATTAGAGGGGTGGTATTTCACTTATTAATATCTCTTTCTTGGAAGGATATGAATACATGTTTTTGTGAAATGGTTGAGGCGTAATTTTGTAATGATGCAAATTTAGTGGAGGTAGCATATGATTTTCTAATGAGTGTATACTGAAGAAATTGTTACAAGGTATTGAATGATAATTTATCATTTCCTCTCAAGGTTCAGTCATTTTCATAGAAGTATTCTCATGAATTATTCAATATTTTCCCTAGAAATAACATTGTGATCTATAAAAAAAATCTGTCCGTCTCTATATGGGAATATCTAGTCCAAAAAGTTCTCTAAAGTAATGGGAAGTGAGCCTTCTATTTTACAGACCGATGAGGTCCCTGGAATCAAACTGTAACATTCCAAGTCTGTAAATCCTAGGAACATTATGAAAAGAGAAAATGGGCAACCCTGCTCTGAAGAGCTGAGGGTAGATTTACGTTAAAGGGGGTTTTATACTTATAATTTTGGCATGTGATGTGATCGTCTAGATTGGTAGAACTCTATGTCATGTCGTAGTAATTCAGATTCGTAATAACTCAGATTAGTGAAATATAGGATGGGAAATAATGAGGTAAAATAGATAAATAATACACTAGATTGGACATAAAGATGGAACACGAGCCTTTATTCGTCCAGCACCATAGTTCGGGGAACCATAGCCATATGAAGGAAAAACGAACGAGAATCAATTGAAACTCAAAACAAAAAACCTTCTAGCATTACAGATGATACGTTTACAATCCATAGAACAATTATTAATAAGACGAGCACTGGTGATATGTACAATATGGAGCTTCCTATACTCCGGTAAGGTTTTTACTGGCACAATTGTGATAAAAAGCAGAATCCAATACATCCAAAGTTATCCAAAGGTTATAGGCATATAGAGTGTGTCACTTTATTGTTGCGCAGAGCTTTTACAGCTCCATGTGCAAGAATCCTTCCTTCCAAGTGTGTGTGTGTGTGTGTGTGTGATTCTATTCGCGTTGGTTTGGAAGTGGACAATAAACTCTTTAGATTTCCTGTTAACTGATGAACGGTGGACCCGGGGCGAAGCAATCCGGCCTAGGATACTTGCCCGGCTCACGAAGGCCAATGACCAAGGCTTGTTTTACTGAGTATGTTCGTCTACAGAACTCTCAGAGGCAAGTCTCCTCCACGATGCTAGGGAGGATGTTTTCCTTAGGCACAGGCGATGTAAACAGCTTACCTTAGACCTCCAAACTATGTTTCCCCTGTACGTGAAATATTATACTAAAAGCAACAACTCCAATGCGTATACCATAATGTCGAGTGAATAGTTAAATGTGCAGTAGGCCTTACGAACAGTATAAGAATATTCCAAATGGGTTGGTAGCAGAACAGAGTTCCACAATATTCAATAGAAATGCAATAATAAGATACAATAAGCTTACATGAGATTAGATCCTGTGAAATGAAACAGAGTACATACCAGATAACAAGGAAGCGTCTTTAAAATATACTAAAATGGCGGATTCCTAGAAGAGGAACTCCATTTCAAAGGAACACTATTGTGAACCAGAATGAAAGTGAAAACAGACAGCAGCCGAGTGAAAGTGAAGTAAAAGAGGGCCCTTCCATTCGTTGTCGTTTTGGAAGTTAGTTTTTCTTCCACAGAATCGTATTTCTTCGATGGTCACAGAAGAACGAGTTTACTTCTTGGTGGATCTTCGATATGATTGAAATCTCCTATTTATAAAGATGCGAATTGCCTAAAGTATTGCTTGAAGTCGTACTAATATTCATCATTCATAGAATTATACAATAATATCAAATAAGTTCATTCAACGTAGTTCCACGTTTCGACAATAGGCGTTGCAAAGTTGGAAGCCATGAAGTAGTCTGGCAACGGTGCATTTTATTTTATCGCAGGTTAGGAAATTCGGATATATTACAAAACTGTCAGGGATCTGTGCTGACCTGGGAGTGCCGTAACACAATAAAGCAACTGAACAGAGGAAATAAAGTGACTCTACTATGGTTGCCTGAGAATTGTGGTGTTGGAGGAAATGAAAAATCCTACGAGCTTGCTAAAAGTGCATCAAGGTTAACACCTGAAGGCTAACCGAGCCAAAACGATCCAAGTTCAAAATAATAATAATAGTCCAAAAAGTTCATTCTTGATTGAAATAGTATATTCTAAAACTAGTTGCAGAATGGGCTCCCATTCCAATACGAATGCGAAATTCGAAAACGAGCGACGAAGGAGCGAGTTTTCGAACGCATGAGTATTGGAATTGCATTCTGCAACGAGTATTAGACGATATTTTCTCTATTTCACTCAAATTTTGTGAAATTCAATGAAAAAATTCAAATTATAGGTCCTAGTGACTTTCATATTTTATCTTGGCAGTTGGTGTGAACGTTAGGAAATAAGAAAATTGACGTTTCCAAATTGACGTCTGCTGAAATTTCAAAGGATCGGAAGTCATTGCTGACAACCACAAAACGAAAAATGTAACTGAAAACGATGCTGTAATGAATTCATTACAGCACTGTTTTTAGAACTGTAATGAGCTCATTACGATACTGAAATAGAGAAAATAGTTTTTCCAAACATAACACGTTTTCTTTTTTTCATAAATCGAAAGAAACAAACCAAACCACTAGAATAAGCAAACCTACACAATGAAAGGACATCGTAGGTCCTTCCATTGAATAGGTCCTCATTCCCTAAAATCTACATCACTTATTGTGCGTAGAATATACCTGCATGATTTTCAAGGAACTCTAATATTAAAGAACTAATTATTTATTCAGTTTTTTGCAGGCTTCCCTTTCCTGGTAGTGGACCTTAGGGATAGGGGCTAAAAACAACCCCATTAAACCTGTATGTTATGGTAATGAATGGACATTCTTTATGCGAGTCCTTCATGTGAAAATCTTATCGGAAATTATCAAATAACGGTCAAAATACTTTCGTTCACACATTCAATTATTTTGATAGTGCAGTTAGAAAATTTCTTGTGTTTATTAATTTCTTTTCAAAAAACTTTTTGATGTTTTCGCAAATTTCGTACTCTAATATCTAGATTATTTTAAATGCATTTGGCTTAATTGTTGTCCATAGTTATAATTTGAAATATTTTTATCAATTTCTAGATATTATATTTCAGATGTTCAATATATTCATCATAACAATTTTAAAAACGTAATATCTGATCCATATGCATATTTTCTTGTACTCAAATGATGTTAAACCAATGTCTCCAACGAATAAAGAGAGTGAACCTTGTGCATTCACCTGTTATTCTATTACCCAAGAAAAAAAAACAATGCCCCGAAAAAGATTCACTTTCGACACGAGAGTAACCCTTGCTTCCATCTGAAAGAATAAAAGAGGTGTGGAAGTCATCAGCATCAGAAAGGAGCAGGTAAGAGCACCACTCCATGGAAAAAAATGGGGTGTATAATCACTTCGACAAGTGTTCTATTCATCTCCATAAAAGAACTATGAGTGACAATAAGATAGAAGATGAACGAAAGGAAGGGTTAGGTTTTTATTATCGATGTTCAATGGTTTTTTGTAGTGGTGAAAGTTTGAGGTGGTTATAGTTGTTAGGTATAGGTATTTTAATGGTTTTTTGTAGTCTATGAGGTTGCATAATTGTGAGTGACATTTGGCCAGCCTTGAGTCTTTTATAGTTTTAATGGTATTAACTCTGTTATTTTGATAACTGTATTCTTTTTGGGTGAAGGAAAATCCAAAATTCTCTGAAATTCATCCTACTGGATTCAACTATAAGGGAAAGGGGGGTCTTATTACAGTGTATTTTGGACTCAATCAATTTTTATTGTGTCGACATGTTTCGGTCCATGGCCATCATCAGAACACAATCTAAAAAAACATTCCAAAATCAATAAATGTTGAAATAGACTTTGAAATAGATTTTTAAAAAGAAAAAATTAAGTTTTCGAGCAACCGGTATGCTGTCGAGGAAGGCTTCTATTATTCAAAATACAATTGCGTTGTGTGTAGTTTTTTAAGACTGGATAAAAAGTTGTAATTCGTAATTTAAGTAAGGAAGATCTTCACAATGAAAAACACACACAGAACCCAGAAAAACAAAAGAATGGAGAATGTGAGGCAACTCACAGTGAGTCCTAATTCATATTAGAAACAAACTTCATATAAGCCATCCTATTAGCTGGTCATCATAACATCTATACTCTGTTCAAATATAAGAGACATCAAAATAAACAAAGTCGCGCAGAGGTAGGATGGGCTTTCTTCAGGTAGAGACTTTATTTCAGGGCTCCAGGGTCGGATCGAGGATAGTTCACACAATCATATAAACTCAAATTCATTAATTCAACATATTCAAATTACAAATGTCATGAGTTTGAAAAAAATAATGCAGCGTCCAAAATAATATATTATGTATTACCCTATTAAAAATTATTCAGAATTTTGTTGGTCTTCTTCTGTGTCACTTTCATCCAGATTCACCAGCACTCGCTCTATTGTTGACTCCATGATATTATCGAGCTGACACATTTTTTCTTCGACATCAGTTACAACATGATGTATGCATTTCTTCCATTGCTCAGCACCAATCGAGCCTATAGCTCCCAGAAACAAATTACGAACCTCAGCAATTTTAAATGAGGAGTTCTGAGCAGCTACTTTTCCTTTCACTTGAGCCCAAATGAGCTCGATTGGATTCAGCTCGCAATGATATGGTGGGAGTCTCAATACTGTTCTTCCCGTCTCATTGGCCATTTCATCTATAATTAATTTTTCATACCTCCCTCTATTTGCCTTGACCAGAGCAAGAAGTTCCGCCTTCAAAAGATCATTTTCGAAGGAAATATTTTTACTGTTAAAATAGATCCCACCGATTGTTCCCAAGAAATGTGCCCCCGAACTAACACCTGTCCTCTGCAAGTTGTTCAACCAATCTTACAAATTGGGTGTTTTCCCATCCAACTGGAAAATCACACGAGTACAACCAGTCCCTAAAAAAGGCAAAAAGACCCTACCTAGCAACTACAGACCTATCGCTCTGTCATCTTTTATTTCAAAGGTCATGGAAAAAGCCATCAACTTCGAGCTCATGAAACATCTGGAACACTCAGGAATTATCAACGATAGACAATATGGTTTCCGTCATCAGAGATCCACTGAACACTGGTGACTTGCTCGCTTACGTCTCACAAATGTGGCAGCTATCTATTGAGAAATATGGTGAAACCCTAGCCGTAGCACTGGATATCTCCAAGGCATTCGATCGAGTCTGGCTTCAGGGACTCCTCGCCAAGATTCCATCTTATGGCGTGCCCCCAAAGTTGTGTTCTCTGCTGGCTAGTTTTCTCTCAAACAGATCTCTCCATGTAGTGGTCGATGGAGTTTTATCTGACTCCTCTACCCATAAATGCTGGTGTTCCGCAGGGTTCTCTCTGGCTCCAACACTTTTTCTACTTCATATCAACGATTTGCTGTCGTGTCAAGTGCACAGCTTCGCGGATGATAGTACCCTCCATACCGCCTTTTTTTCTAGGGCTCCAATACCAGCCCGCAAAATCAGAAACGAACGAGGAAGAAATGTTAACAACATAAATATGGACTTTTGGCTGCAATTCTTGAATGGGGATCTAATAACTTGGTGGAATTCAATGAAAACAAAACACAAGCATGTATTTTCTCTAGAAACGCCGATCTTACTGTGCCCAGCATAGAAGTGACCATACCATTGAAGTAATCCATTTAGATGCTTGGTATTACTGTCGGCAGTAAATTTTCTTAGGAGAATCACGTGAGATCCAATGCTAAAAGTGCATCCCAAAAACTTGGTTTTCTGTTTCGTGCCAGGAGCTATTTCATCTCAGGTCAGCTGCTTATGATCTATAAGGCACAGATTCAACCTGTCCTGGAATACTGTTCCCATATTTGGCGTGCTGCACCTAAACAAATCCTAAAACTCTTTGGATTCTGTACAAAAAAGGGCAATTCGTCTCGTCGGTGATGCCTCGCTTACAAACTCGCTCACTTCTCTAGAACACCGTAGAAATGTAGGAGATCTGTCTCCATTTTATAGATATTTCCATGGGCGATGCTCTTCTGAATTATCAGCAATCGTTCCCCCTCTGGCAGTCTCTTCGATACTAACCCGTCAAGTTAAGTCTTCACATCCCTTCGTGTCACTTTGGAGACCTGCAGAACATCTCTCTTCAAAGAGTCGTTCATCCAACGAACAGCGAGGCTTTGGAACACATTGCCTAGGGAGGTGTTCCCCGAGGCATATAACCTCCAGAAATTCAAGAACATCAATTCCTACCTGCTTGCCCTTGGTTCTCACGATGTTCTCCGAACATTACAGGATATTCTTGGACTGAGTATGTCCAGGAGTGTTTCTCCAAAGGGTTATTCTGTTATCCAACTCAGGTCCAGCAGGTATTAACCTTGATGCACTCTTCGCAAGCTCATCAGCCTTTTCATAATATAAGAGATCTAGGAAATGTCTCATCAAGGCACAAGGAATTCGGTACAGTCTGAATGAGTAAGCTGAAAGAAGAGCTGAAACAAAAGAACAGAAATGGTCGCAACTTCCCACGACACATTCAACCACCAACCCAACTTTTCTTCAAGCAGGAACTTCTCCAACTCGAATCCATCACAAAAACCCCCACCCTCGCCCTCGTCTTCCAACCGTTTCGCGAATTTTATTATTCAAAAGCCCGAGTCGCCTGAGAAAACAAAAGACGGGGGGACAGGCCAGAAACAAATGAAGAGGAAGACGAAGAAGAGGTAAATGAGTCGGAACAAAAGCGAAGCGGACGAGACGAGCGCGGCCCGCTTGATAAACGTCGCCATCCCATTTGCATCTGAATCACGTGGTACATGTGTTTTTAAAACGGAGTATCTAGATTTTCGTGCGTTTTATTCCCTTGGAACGGCGCAAAATGGCGGCGTTTCTGTTGAAACAAAAGAGCGTCTTGTTTGGGAGGGTTCACAAAGGGCAGTCGGGCTTAGATCGCTGCGGATTTTCTCAGATAAGCTGGAAGGATTTGTTGGTCTGCGTGGCATTGAGTTATCTCCCACTGTATCCTAGTAAGGTTCTTCCGACATTAAGATATCATCGGTCGATCATTCGTCCTCTTTGGGTTTGTGTTGATAAAGTTCTGATTGAACCTAAAACCTAAAAGTCTTTCTTCTTCAAGGAAAAAAGTGTGGAAACGGCCCGTCGTACTAGGGACAGGACTTTGTGTTTATTTATTCTCCAGGGAGAAGGGTACTGAATGAAACACTACTGGTTAACCCTTAAACTTGTTTATTGAAACTAAAGAAAAATGATCGGTTTTACACACAATGTATACAGGGTGTTTGGAGGGTGAGTAGCCATAGGTAAATGGTGGATAGGTGATGCTCTTGGCTACTTGTTGCGCCTAATAAAATAACACTTTGCCCAAAATTCAAAGTGTTATAATTTATTTTGCCATTTTTCTAGAAATTTCCCATTTTTCCCATTAAGATCTTGAATTTTTTTAAATTTAATGCTCGAGGTGCCTATAAAATGATTTATTTTTTTAGTCTAGTCTTGTCTTATTCAGATTGAATCATAATTTCATATACAAACGTCTTCAAAAAACCTGACAGCGTCGTATCAAACATCAAAATGAAAAAAAATAATGTTGTGTCCACTTTACAAAGTGAAATAAAAAAAAATTACATAGTGTGAGGTTTTAAAATGGTATTAAAAACTTCTCTAGTTAATACTCTTTACAATGGTAAGTAACATGTACCATTGATAATCAGATAACTCAACCAAAAACCGTTTTGTCTTCAAGGATGCAAGGGTGACGACAAAACTATTCCATTGAGCATGTAAAATCTTTTCTCTCATTTTAACACAGCTTAAGAAGAGCGTGCTCATTTTATAGGCACCTCGAGCATTAAATTTAAAAAAATCCAAGATTTTAATGAGAAAAATGGGAAATTTCTAGAAAAATGGCAAAAAAAATTATGACACTTTGAACTTTGGGCAAAATGTTATTTTATTAGGCGAACAAGTAGCCAAGAGCATCATCACCTATCCACCATTTACCTATGGCTACTCACCCTCCAAACACCCTGTACAACTCACTCACCTCAAAAGAGTATAAATTATCAAAATTCCTGGTCAATTTATAAATACGAAATCAAATAGTCAAAATTAGATCAAATATTCAAATCAAACTCAAATTATCAAAACAACATAAAATCGAAAACTTACGGGTTTATTAAAATAGCATAAGTAACTCAAACTACCGAATACTTGGGGAGATTTCGGAAGACCACAACTCAAAGTTTCGAAAACTTAGGGAGGTTTCAGGACTCTGGACTGTAATGGTTTCTGGTGTTGCATGCAGGTTACTAACAATACTCAAACAAGCCAAGCCTACACAAAAACACCTGACCTTTCTCCTCGTGCAGGTAATCCTGAGGATGATGAAAATAAACTGAAAAACTGAAGAAACACAAAAACACGTCGCTAACTCGCTGTTCACAGATTAATTTCACTACCGGTTTATCGACCAAACGTAATCTAAATAATTCAAATTGATTTCAAAAATCTTTTACTTTCGAATTAACGCTTTTCTGTCTCCGTTTGAGACCGTAATTCCAAAAGAACCAAAAATGAGTTACCCTAACACAGTCACTAGTCAACTGAGAATCTTCCCGTTTCAGACTTCTCCAGCTACTCTCTTCTTCGTTCTTTAAAAACCAATCAAATTAAAGATTTTCCTTCTTCCCACCCCCCGTGGATGGATTCCGCAAGGATGATGCAATTTTCTATGAAACTTTCGGGTACTGCCACGTTGCAAATTCCCCAATTTTAGCCTCGAATTCTTCTGCTATGGTACGCATTTAGTGCAACCGATTTCGTAGAACGATTTTCTGATATCGTCTGAGTCTCATGAGAAACTCGAACCGAAAAGCAATAATTTCAATCTTTATCTTCTCGCCAACATCCTGTACCATATCTATAAGAAATTTGATAATTTTCGGACCCATGAATATCAATTTCAGAAGTCTATACTAGTCAACTGAAATATTTCGATTTATAACAAGTGATCTGTCAGCACTCAGCAGACCTAAATTTACGACCTTTAAAACTTTGTTTCAGTTGAGGAAAGAGATGATAGTCGGACGGAGCCAAATCTGGTGAATAAGGGGGGTGTTCTAGTAATTCTAACCCTAAATCTCGAACTTTTAGCATGGCAACATGAGATTTGTGTACTGGAGTGTGGCCATTCCATCGATTGTTGCTTTGTTTCTGGATCTCAGAAATGTACCCAAGTCTCATCCATATAGTAACAATTCGGTTCAAGAAGTCTACATCGTTTTCAAATCGAGTACACTTCGAACGCGATGCTTCTATACCCTTGCACGCTTTTGGTCAACTATAAAACATTTAGGGATCTATTTTGCAGAAATTTTTCCCATGTCCAAATTGAACTATATGATGAACGCGTTCGTATGAAATCTTCAGTGCTTCAGATATCCGTTTTAGCCCAATTCGACGGTCTGATAAAATCATGTCATGAACTGCATCCATATTTTCGGGGACTGACACAGAAACTGGCCTTCCCGATCGGTCATCATCTCCAATGGAAAATTCACCTCTTACGAAGATTACAGTCCAATTTTTCACGGTCGCATAGGAAGGACATTGATCACCAAGGGTATTAAGCATATCTTCGTAAATCGGCTCACCTCTTAACCCTTTTAAATACAGGTACTTGGTGATGGCTCGATACTCCAATTTTTTCGATTTTTACTATCTCGGTGGACATCTTTTTTTTTTAATTTATTGCGTAACTCTGGTTTACTTTTTCGACGTCGAACTCTACACTGACACTTATAATAAGTTATTGTTCGTTGATATGGTATCGCAATATTTTGTTAATGCATGGAACTGGTCTAGGCTAACTATAAGACATCAATACATATATCCTTGTAGTGTATTTTTAAGTGTTTGTCGGTATGGTGTATCTACATTCACCCAGCTGTATAGTGTGTATAGAATGAGTGGAATATAGGTCATCGATATAATTATCTCGATATGCAAATACTTCCAATATCCGGATCTCTGAGAACATATTGAATTATAAGAATATCCCTCGCATATAGGACGACGACAACCAGCTGTCTGCCAAGAAAGTTGCTGCACTGAATAACGTGCAGATAATATTCAAATAATAACGGAAAGAATCTATTCTGACATAATTTAATTTCTGTTCGTGAAACTAACACACATGTTAACTTTCATTGATTTTTTATATCTAAAGGAAGAGACCTCGTTGAATCAATCCATTTCCATCGAAAACCCTTCGATATATCAATAGAATGGATATAATATCCTAAAAAATCTTAAACCCTTTTAACACGATACCGAAGTGTACACGAATCATTCACCAGATGGACCTAACAGTTGTCCATTCGACAAACACGAAGCGTGGTAAAAAACTCACCAAAACCGATTAAAAGCGTCACACAAATATTTGGGGATGACCCTAAGCTAATACCGGGTAAAAAATATTCAGATTCACATTTAAGGCTGGCCGATCTTCATTTGGAGTGGACTGTATACAACATAAATCATTTAATGGATATTTGGAGTAAGTGCAGACACGATTATTGGATGCAGAATTCAGTAATTTTCCACAGTTCCATTGGAAAAAAAATTGTGAGTAGGTAAATCAGTAAGGGCAGGTATTATACAGGGTGTTTGGAGGGTGAGTAGCCATAGGTGAATGGTGGATAGGTGATGCTCTTGGCTACTTGTTGCGCCTAATAAAATAACATTTTGCCCAAAGTTCAAGGTGTTATAATTTTTTTACCATTTTTTAGGAAATTTACCATTTTTCTCATTAAAACCTTGAATTTTTTCAAATTTAATGCTCGAGGTGGCTATAAAATGATTTATTTCCTTAGTCTAGTCTTGTCTTATTCAGATTGAATCAAAATTTCATACAAACGTCTTCAAAAAACCTGACAGCGTCGTATCAAACTTCAAAATGAAAAAAAAAATAATGTTGTGTCCACTTTACAAAGTGAAATGAAAAAAAAAATTACATAGTGGTGGGTTTTAAAATGGCTTTAAAAACTTCTCTGGTTAATACTCTTTGCAATGGTATGTAACATGTACCATTAATAATCAGATAACTCAACAAAAAACCGTTTTGTCTTCAAGGATGCCTTGAAAGGATGACGACAAAACTATTCCATTGAGCAGGCAAAATCTTTTCTCTCATTCTACCACTGCTAAAAATAGCGTGCTCTCTCTATCATCGGCTAACAATACTCCCAAGGGCACCGCCAGGGAGGGAGCATCTGCCCCCTGTGCCCCCCGTGCCCCCCCCAATCAGAATAGAAAAAATGAACTGATTTTCGTATATTATGCTATTATTTCATAAGTTTTTAAGGGATTTTTGAGCTCTAGGGGGGGATACAGCTGCCCCCCGTGCCCCCCCCCAGGCTCAAAAGCTGGGAAGTAATTACTACATTTGCAAGTCATTTCATAGGCCTGCATAAAGGTGTAGTAATGCAGTTTTGAGTTCACTCAACATTTCGGTGGTTCATCAACATATTCTGTAGAAACCTTAAGATAGAGAACTTCAAATCATTTATTTTAAATCTTGTTCAAATTGTTGGCCATTTCTAATACATGCGTAACATCTCTTTCTTATTTCCGTTGTGGTATAGATTAGTCCAATTTCTTGCTTCATTATCACAAATGCATTATCTATTTTTTCTATTAATTGCTCTCTTGTGTCAATGGCCAACAATTTGAACAAGATTTAAAATAAATGATTTGAAGTTCTCTATCTTTAGTTTTCTACAGAATATGTTGATGAACCACCGAAATGTTGAGTGAACTCAAAACTGCATTACTGCACCTTTACTGCAGGCCTATGATATGACTTGCAAAAGTAGAAATTACCCCCCAGCTTTTGAGCCTGGGGGGGGCACGGGGGGCAGCTGCCCCGCCCCCTAGAGCTCAAATAGTATATTCTAAAACTAGTTGCAGAATGGGCTCCTATTCCAATACGAATGCGAAATTCGAAAACGAGCGACGAAGGAGCATGAGTATTGGAATTGCATTCTGCAACGAGTATTAGACGATATTTTCTCTATTTCACTCAAATTTTGTGAAATTCAATGGAAAAATTCAAATTATAGGTCCTAGTGTCTTTCATATTGTATCTTGGCAGTTGGTGTGAATGTTAGGAAATACGAAAACTGACATTTCCAAATTGACGTCTGCTGAAATTAAAAAGGATCTGAAGTCATTGCTGACAACCACAAAACGAAAAATGTTACTGAAAACGATGCTGTAATGAATTCATTACAGCACTGTTTTTAGTACTGTAATAAACTCATTACGATACTGAAATAGAGAAAATCCCTTAAAAACTTATGAAATGATAGCATAATATACGAAAATCAGTTCATTTTTTCTATTCTGATTGGGGGGGGGGCACGGGGGGCAGCTGTCCCTCCCTGGCGACGCCCTTGGGAGTATTGTTAGCCGATGATAGAGAGAGCACGCTATTTTTAGCTGTGGTAGAATGAGAGAAAAGATTTTGCCTGCTCAATGGAATAGTTTTGTCGTCATCCTTTCAAGGCATCCTTGAAGACAAAACGGTTTTTTGTTGAGTTATCTGATTATTAATGGTACATGTTACATACCATTGCAAAGAGTATTAACTAGAGAAGTTTTTAAAGCCATTTTAAAACCCACCACTATGTAATTTTTTTTTTCATTTCACTTTGTAAAGTGGACACAACATTATTTTTTTTTCATTTCGAAGTTTGATACGATGCTGTCAGGTTTTTTGAAGACGTTTGTATGAAATTTTGATTCAATCTGAATAAGACAAGACTAGACTAAGGAAATGAATCATTTCATAGGCACCTCGAGCATTAAATTTGAAAAAATTCAAGGTTTTAATGAGAAAAATGGGAAATTTCTAGAAAAATGGTAAAAAAATTATAACACCATGAACTTTGGGCAAAATGTTATTTTATTAGGCGCAACAAGTAGCCAAGAGGATCACCTATCCACCATTCACTTATGGCTACTCACCCTCCAAACACCCTGTATAATACCGGCCCTACCGTCGGTTCTCGTTTCATAATACCGGCCCTAAGTGTCTGATGCGAAAAAAATGTTAAAATTCTCTCTAGGGACAGCATCTTTTTGTAATTTCAGGAAATTGAGAATTTTACTACCATAAATAGATATTCTCGGTGAAAACTCATAAATCATCAACCCCCCCGTGAAAATTTAAGAACACGTTTCGTTTATATGTAAATTCGAGGTTTTACGAGTCTCCCATGTCGGTAAAAGTGGCATAAAGTTAGAGGTAGTTTATTGTTTATAGTTGAGACATTAAAAGAAGATTGCTCCGTTGATATCTACGGGGATAATATGGCGAATTTAATCCAAAACTTTCGATGTTCTGGCCTGGTTTCATGGAACGTGAAATGGCGAAACAGATGCTGAAGGGGAAGGACTACATGGGGGTCACAAAAATTCGTTGAAAAAACAATGAAAAACATGTGTCAACTCCTATAATTTACGAGAATGTATTGATATCTAGTTAGCCTAGGCCCTAGACCAGTTCCATGCATAAACAAAATATTGCGATACGATATCAACGAATAATAACTTATTAGAAATGTCAGTGTAGAGTTCGACGTCAAAAAAGTAAACCAGAGTTACGCAATAAATTTAAATAAAAAGATGTCCACCGAAATTGTAAAAATCGAAAAATTGGAGTATCGAGCCATCATCAAGTACCTGTATTTAAAAGGGTTAAGAGGTAAGTAAATCTGCTTAATACCCTTGGTGATCAATGTCCTTCGTATGCGACCGTAAAAATCAGACTGTCAGCTTCTAAAGACGTAAATTTTCCATTGAATATGATGACCGATCGGGAAGGTCAGTTCCCGAAAATATCGATGCAGTTCATGACATGATTTTATCAGACCGTCGAATTGGGCTAAAACGGGTATCTGAAGCACTGAAGATTTCATACGAATGCTTTCATCATATAGTTCAGGTCAATTTGGACATGAGAAAAAATTTCTGCAAAATGGATCCCCAATTGTTTGAATGTTGACCAAAAGCGTGCAAGGGTAGAAGCATCGCGTTCGATCTGTGCTCGATTTGAAAACGATGTAGACTTCTTAAATCGAATTGTTACTATGGATGAGACTTGGGTACATTTCTACGATCCAGAAACAAAGCAATAATCGATGGAATGGCGACACTCTGGTTCTCCAAGACCTAAGAAGTTTCATGTCCAAAAATCTGCTGGAAAAGTTCTTGCTTCATTCTTTTGGGATTGCCATGGAGTAATCATGATTGACTTTTTGGATAAGGGTAGAAGAATAACTGACATTACTGGCCACTCTATGGAAAAAAATTGAAGAGGAAAGTCGCGGAAAGCTATCGAAAGGTATTTTGTTTTTACAGGACAACGCTCCACTACACAAGTCTCATTTTGCCATGCAAAAAATTCGTGATTTAGGGTAAGAAATACTAGAATGCCCCCCTTATTCGCCAGATCTGGCTCCATCCGACTATCATCTCTTTCAACTGAAAAAAACTTTTAAAGGTCGTAAATTTTCCTCCAACGAGGAGGTAATAAAAGCTGTGGAGGACTGGTTTGCAGAGCAAGAAGAAACATTTTGTTTGAAAGGTCTAGAGACTTTGCCGGTTCGCTGTAATGAATGTATTCAATTAAAGGAGATTATGTTGAGTAATAAAATATTTTGACATTGAAATTTCGTTTGGTTCTATAGTAGGCTAAGATGTTTGGATATTTGAGTGAAGAAGATTTAGTTTCGAAATAAAAAATAAAAAATTGACTGTATGGTTCATTGATTGAATATTTGATGTTAAGAGGATATACAGGGTGTCCCAGAAGTTCCGCACTTCCTTGAGGGGATCGAAAGTGAAAAATATTCTAAACCCAAATATCCATGTTTGAATTTTTTTGATAACGTAGTTAATTAGTTATTAATCAATGAAAGTTACCAATCAGGAGCGCGCTACAGAAGAATAACTAGGCAGTGGGGACGCGAGAGTGAGACGCCAGTCTAGGTTTACTGCGTGAAAAGCCGGCAGCAGCTCTGGCGTCTCTTTCTCGCGCCCCCACTGCCTACTTATTCTTCTGTAGCGCGCTCCTGATTGGTCACTTTCGTTAATTAATAACTAATTAACTACGTTATCAAAAAATTTCAAACATGGATATTTGGGCTCAGAATATTTTTCACTCTCGATCCCTTTAAGGAAGTGCGGAACTTCTGGGACACCCTGTATATCCTCGTAACACCAGATATTCAATCAATGTACCATACAGTCAATTTTTTATTTTTTATTTCGAAACTAAATCTTCTTCACTCAAATATCCAAACAAGCAATTTCCTGACTCCAGCCCTGTCTCCCGCCTCTAATTTCATCCCTTAACGACCTACTCGGCTCCACAAAGTATTTTTCCCCAGCGTCTCATTTCGCGAAGACTTAAATTCGCCATATCTAACGTTGAATAAGATAATGTAAAAATAAATCTTTATTAATTCCGAACCTTATACCTCCATCCCCCTGGCCTCCCCCCTCGAAGGGGGGAGGCTGGAAAAACGGGTCGAAGAGCCGAACAAAACGCGCCTCGAAGTTCATCTAAGTGTGCCCTGTATACGTCATTATCGTTAACGACCAGAACAAAACACTCGCGCTTTCTTTGTAGACGGCCATCTTGTTTTTACTTCGCTTAACTGATTTCGTTAAGTTCCTGCCGTTCGTTCTATTGACAAAGGAAGATGGATTTTGGTCCCGTCTTGCTTGGATGGCAGATTCTGAAGTTTCCGTCCTGTCTTCGATTTATGGATGTTGGCATGACTGTTTTGGATTTAACAAATTTTCAATTTCATGAAGGCGTTTTTTTGCTTGAACACATGAGAATCCACCCTGAGAAAACAAGTTATATCTGAACCAATGATCAGTCACGGCGCTCAGGTCCGAGGATTATCCTGCTTCAGCGTGGTTTTATGGATTAAATTGAATTCTTGGACTGTAAAAAAAAACTACAGAGCGTCTATTACATTAACTTCATCTGCCATCAAATGTGTTCTAATAAAAAGCGATTTTTTATTGTCATATCGTTAATTCATTTGTTTGTCCAATTTCCCGAGGAAATTTAATGAACGAGATTTTATTTGATCGTTTATACAATTTACGAGAATTTTTTGCCACCATTTTAAAACTGTTTAACAATTTTCTTCAGATGGTTTTTATTGAACAATGAGCAGTTATTTTTTATGTAATAATTAAAATCGCAACAGAATTTTAATTGGACATCACATAAATGATTAGTTTTTTGCGATCGAATGAACTGTGTTCCTGATGAGTTGTGTCTCTTCGAATTTGTAATTCGTCAAAATGGTACGCAAAAAAAATGGTGAGTATTATGTATGGTTCTAAGAAAAATGTTGATGAATCTTGTACTTATACTGAAGAAAGAATATTTGGAAAATAGACTTGAGCGACTGAATAATTTATTTGCCCTCCATTTGGTCCAATACGAAATACTAAAAATTATAAAACCATTAACATGAAAATCTGACAACAAAAACATTACACTGAAAATCAAAACAAGAGCTTCATCGAATAAATAAAATTTTGTGTGATTTTAATAATGTCAAATACCGAATCAGTTAATTGAATATACTGATATCTGTCTATTTTAATTTTCACAATATATGTTTCATACTATTCATTTGTACTCGCCTTCAAAACATTATAAAAAATTCCTAAATATTTCTGTGGGCAAGCTGAAGAGTCATGAAATTTTGGTGCAATTATAAGCAAAATCTACAAAAAATACACAAACTTTGAAAATTCGTAATCAATTCTTTGGGCAAGATTCAGTGATGAAATTTTGAGGCAATATAGAGCTGTCAGTCCTCTGCCTCTCGAAAAAAAATAACTTGTGGAGTCTGCGGAAGTAAGATTAAGGGGGACAAAATTAAATCTACAGAAAAAAATCTATTCATTTCACAAAGGACCCCGCACTTTTTCTATGGCAAATGGCGTTCCGTCAAATTTTCTGAAATTTTGGTATAATGTAGTACTCGACCTACTGATCAAAAGTGTCCATGGCCCCAACTCAATCCTATGACTAGTTTTCGAGATACAGGGCGTTGAAGTTGAGAATTACCCACTTTTACTACGCCCGTATCTCGGAACAGAATCGAATGAACTTCAATTTTTCTCAAGAAACATTTCATTACATCCCCAGGGAGCAACCATATAGAGGAATATGACCGGAAATCGTTACGAATACAGGGTCATCCATAATTGAATGCATGCCCGATTTTGAAAGTTAAAAATTTGTCAGTTTCAGAGCGAGAACGTTCACAAAATGAACTATTACACTAGATATGTCGTTGTTACATCAAAAAAGTCTGCAATACCAAGAATTCATACTGGGTGATCCATTATTATAGAAACTATTGTCAAGGAAGGTTAAGTGGACACCCTGTATTTATGGGTTGATTTAAGGTGTTTGTTTATTTTATATTATCATGGACTTCAAAGAATACAGGGTGATTCAGTCATGAAATGAACTTTGAACCTCACGAAAATACCAAAAACCACCTTTTTTTTTCATCACCCTGTATTTCAAGATTAACTCCGATGAGGGGGGAATTTTCTTTCACCATTTTACTTGATATAAAAACATCAATACGGCCGAGAGTTTTTATGCACTTCCTATGAGCAGATTTTTTTTTAATCTAATATGAAAATTATTTATTTATGTTATTCTATTCTTATTCCAGCATAACAAAAAATCTGGTCATAGGAAGTAAATAAAAACTCTCAGCCGTATTGATGTTTTTATATCAAGTACAGTGGTGCAAGAAAACTCCCACCTCGTCGGAGTTAATCTTGAAATACAGGGTGATGAAAAAAAAAGGTGGTTTTTGGGTATTTTTGTGAGGTTCAAAGTTCATTTCATGACTGAATCACCCTGTATTCTTTGAAGTCCATGATAATATGTTCTAAAAAAATTAAACAAACACCTTGAATCAATCCATAAATACAGGGTGTCCATTTAACCCTCCTTGAGACTAGTTTCTATAATAATGGATCACCCAGTATGAATTCTGGGTATTTCAGACTTTTTCGATGTAACAACAACATATCTAGTGTAATAGTTCATTTTGTGAACGGTCTCGCTCTGAAACTGACATATTTTATACTTTCAAAATCGGGCATGCATTCAATTATGGATGACCCTGTATTCGTAACGATTTTCGGTCATATTCCTCTATATGGTTGCTCCTTGGGGATGTAATGAAATGTTTCTTGAGAAAAATTGAAGTTCATTCGATTCTGTTCCGAGATACGGGCCTAGTAAAAGTGGGTAATTCACAACTTCAACGCCCTGTATCTCAAAAACTAGTCATAGGATTGAGTTGAGGTCATGGACACTTTTGATCAGTAGGTCGAGTACTACATTATACCAAAATTTTAGAAAATCTGACGGAACGCCATTTGCCATAGAAAAAGTGCGGGGTCCTTTGGTGTATAATAGAGATCTTATTCCTGTTCAGAAAAAAACATTACTATACTCTGTTCCAAAGTAAGAAGGAGCAATAACAACATGTTTGGCGCAGCGGTAGGAGGGCCTTCGTAAAGGTACTTTCCGTCCAGAGTCGAATCGAGGTGATTTCACACAATCGTTCAGTTTATTTATCCATGTCTCACCAAGCTAATAAATTTTTCTGCCTTGTTCCCTTAATGAGCGGATTTTCTTCAAAAATTATTTTCTCCACACAATTATTTCATCCCTATCTATCAGTAGACTATCACGATCTCGTTTTTTGAACTTGAATTCCAATTTTTTCAATAATTTGTAGAACGTTGTTCTTTTGAAATTTGGAAAACTGTCGCATCATTCACGATTCCTAGTACTTGAAATCGTTGGGATTTCATTTCGCAAAAAAAAACCGTGGACAATTCCTTTGATAAGGTTCATATCGAAATCGTCAACCGAATCGATTATTTTTAACGACTGGGCTCTCCTCTTAGGTGGCGTCAATGTTTCATTCTCTTTATATTCTCTGAGAATTCTGAATACAGCTGAATCACTCACCCCTGAGGATTTTGAAACAATTCCTACTAGGTCTCTTTTCGATAGATCAGAATGTTCTTCCAATTCTTTTCGAGAAATGTTTAAAATTATCTCTTTCTCTTTAGCGGAAATTCTTCACAAAAACTTGCAAATTTCCTATAAAGTATCAAACCTAGGAAAGAACTAATTACAGATTCGTAATCTACGACCTCGAATTAGTAAATACAGTATACTTTGGTGGCTATCTGAGAACATGATATTTCGGCAAAATGCCCATATTTCGGAAATTACGCGTATTTTTAGAAAAAAAATTCTCTCGCATCACCACCAAAGTTGCTGGATTTACTAATTCGAGGGCATAGATTAAGAATATGCAATCAGATATTTGCAATAAAATATAGTTTTCAAGTAATGACCATAAACAAATCCAAAAATTTTCGGAAATTGTCCACAAAATCTTGAAAATTTCCTAAAGTATCAAACCTAGGAAAGAACTAATTACAGATTCGTCATCTACGATCCCGAATGAGTAAATACAGTATATTTTGGTGGCTATCTGAGAACATGATATTTCGGCAAAATGCCCATATTTCGGAAATTACCCGTATTTTTAGAAGAAAAATTCTCTCTGATCACCACCAAAGTGGCTGGATTTACTAATTCGAGGGCGTAGATTAAGAATATGCAATCAGATGTTTTCAATAAAATATAGTTTTCAAGAAATGATCATAAAAAATCCAATAATCTTCGGAAATTCTCCACAAAAACTTGAAAATTTCCTAAAGTATCAAACCTAGGAAAGAACTGATTACAGATTCGTAATCTACGACCTCGAATTAGTAAATACAGTATATTTTGGTGGCTATCCGAGAACATGATATTTCGGCAAAATGTCCATATTTCGGAAATTACGCGTATTTTTAGAAAAAAAATTCTCTCGGATCAACACCAAAGTTGCTGGATTTACTAATTCGAGGGCGTAGATTAAGAATATGCAATCAGATGTTCTCAATAAAATATAGTTTTCAAGTAATGACCATAAAAAAATCCAAAAATTTTCGGAAATTCTTCACAAAAACTTGAAAATTTCCTAAAGTATCAAACCTAGGAAAGAACTAGTTACAGATTCGTAATCTACGACCTCGAATTAGTAAATACAGTATATTTTGGTGGCTATTCGAGAACATGATATTTCGGCAAAATGTCCATATTTCGTAAATTACGCGTATTTTTAGAAAAAAAATTCTCTCGGATCAACACCAAAGTTGCTGGATTTACTAAGTCGAGGGCGTAGATTAAGAATATGCAATCAGATAGTGTCAATGAAATATAGTTTTCAAGTGATGACCATAAAAAAATCCTAACATTTTCGGAAATTCTCCACAAAAACTTGAAAATTTCCTGAAATATCAAACCTACGAAAGAACTAATTACAGATTCGTAATCTACGACCTCGAATTAGTAAATACAGTATATTTTGGTGGCTATCTGAGAACATGATATTTCGGCAAAATGTCAATATTTCGGAAATTACGCGTATTTTTAGAAAAAAAATTCTCTCGGATCAATACCAAAGTTGCTGGATTTACTAATTCGAGGGCGTAGATTAGGAATATGCAATCAGATATTGTCAATAATATATATTCCCTACATATCACCCTTAGATTTAGTGTCCGTTTCCGAATTTGACATTGTATAAACTCCAGAAAGAACGAAGATTCTGCTAGAAATACGGGACAGCTCAGTATCAATCTCCCAAATCGCATAGGTGATGCCGTAAAACCGATGGGAATCCTAAAACGACGTGAAAGATAAGATTCGAGCGAGGGAAAGTCGGGAAAACCAAGGAAAACCGGAGAGATCCAACATTAAAAGCGCAGTTAGTGGCGTGAAGGGGATATTTAAGAGGGAGATTTAGTTAGGTGTAGTTGTTCTTTTAGCTAACGTAGGTTATCTATCACTTCGAGTGCCACCCCCTCCAAGAAACCTCAGGGACGTTAGTCTTGTCACGTTGTTACACGGGTAGGACTATTTGCCTTCTTGAATTTCCGTTTCCGGTCTTCACATACCCGGTTTTTATTGTGGTACATCTTGAAATACACTGCTCCACAAGAGTTAGGGATATCGTATTCAATCGTTTTTAAAAGTATGTAATCTTCGAGAAAATCGCTGTAAAATCATTTAAAACTCAATAACAACTTGAATCGATCCAATAAAAATCAGTATGAGACATTTCGTCAATCTGGTCGTCTTTTTTCTGAAGTTTGGTTCCTTGCATATGCTTCAGAATGATCTTATTTTGAAATGAAGTCAGTTTATCAACGGCTTCGATTTGAAACGAGTTTTCTGAAAATGCCAAGACGTAAATTAACAAACGCTGAGGCTAATAGGGCTATCGGAATCCTACAGGGTGGCCTAACTCAGGTTGTTGAAGCGGAAAGGCTCCAAGTCAGCCAAAGTGTGATATCTCGACTTTGGAATAGGTTCAGGGAGACAGGTTCCGTGTTGGACAGACCAAGGCTTGGTGGGCGACGAAAAACAACACCTGCTCAGGATCGTTTCATCACCGTTTCGGCGAGAAGAAACCCTACTTTTACGTGTAGAATGCTACGGAATACTCTTCAAAATGCAGATGGGGTCTAAGTTTCAATCTAAACCATCAGACGACGTTGGAGAGAGGTGAATCTAGGTTCTAGACGTCCATTAAGAGAAAGGTTTTCAGATTCTCGAAGAATAAGGGTATGGACAATCCTACGCATACCCCGTAATCGTCGCTATGTCCAAGAAGGGAATATGACCGCCTTACACTATAGGGAGCATGTCATTGACAATGTTGAGCCAAATTTTCACGCTGCTATTGGTGAAACTTTTCAATTTCTAGACGATAACGCTAGACCGCACCGTGCAGCCATAGTTGAGAATGCGCGCGAGGAGCTTGGTATTCCACATTTACCAATACTTCCGCAATCAACAGATTTGAAATGCATAAAACATGCATGGGATATGCTCCAAAGAAGATTAGATAATCATCAACCTTCCCCAGAATCCTTAAAGGATCTGAGAGAGCTTCTGCCTTGTTTATGGAACCAAATTCCTCAAGAGATGTTCAACAACCTCGTGTGTAGTATGCAACGAAGATGTCAAGCTATACATTGTATTGATAGTCTTAAAATGCTTGAGTTCTCTGGGAATAAAATTCCCTTATTTTACTCGATTTTTCTTAACCACCCTGTATACGCTGCAGACCTACAGGCTAAAATTAATTTGCAACTCGAAATCATATTAATATGAATTTTCATCACAAAAATCTTATTTTAACTATATTTTTTCGCAATTTAAGTCAATATCCCTAACTCATGTGGAGCAGTTTATATTCTGAAATAAAACATATAAAATTTTATGTAATAGTCAAAGCTTCATTATGGACTGAAAAAATAGCTACCAGAGTTTATCAAATGTAAGAGCATGATTGAATGTACCATCTTTATGATTATCTGCTATACTGTGATTTACTTAGAAATTGAACATAATAATTACAATATGAACATCCAAAATCATGAATTAGCCAATGAATCCCAAAAATGTTCAATCCTGAACTAGGATCTTAATAATCCTATGATGGAATACAATCCTGTACTCATTGACTCAAGACTAAGCTCTTGTACTTCTCATGTTTTTTTATTTTCCTCCATTTTGTAAAGGAAAATATCGTTATTGCTGTATTTTCTGAAAATCCAGAATGTTATTCATGTAATTCAATTCGAAAAATGCAATGTAATCAGAACTTTCTGACCCCATAACCTTACAGACGACTTATCCCGAATCCCTCTCATGTGAGGGTCATCCTATAAAATTCCACCGGGATATACGAGGCAAGTTTGCCGAAACCACCGAGGTAAATCTAATAGAAGGTTTTGGTCATAGTGTGCCGTTTTGTTCCTCCGACGTTCAGTTGTTTTGTCGTGTATATATACAGAAACAATGGCATGTTTTACACACTCCATTGTTTCCTTATCTTGAAGACATTGATAAATTAAGGTTAGTTCTAGAGGCCGCCATCTTTGTTGCCCTCGTGTTTATTGTTATTTTAAAGATAGAGATTCGTCTGATTCTGAAATAGACCAGGGTGGGTTTCAGCCAATATTTCAGAGTTTTTGGAGAGTATCGAAATTGTCTACTTGTTTTTATCTGATTTCATGTTGTTTTCAAATATTTGTTTGCTTCAATAGCTCTGTCATGTTCAGAATTAATTACTTCTTTAGTATTTGTACTTTTTCCAACATCCTGATCTTAACTTTTTGATATTCGGCTTGACACTCATACCTACTCAATATGAAAGATGTAACTTTCAAATAGTCAAATATGTATTTTAAAGATATACGAGGATGTAGTGATATCTCGTTAGCCTAGACCAGTTCCATGCATAAACAAAATATTGCGATACCATATCAACATACAATAACTTATTAGAAGTGTCAGTGAAGAGTTCGACGTCAAAAAAGTAAACAAGAGTTACGCAATGAATTAAAAAAAATGATGTCCACCGAAATTGTAAAAATCGAAAAATTGGAGTATCGAGCCATCCTCAAGTACCTGTATTTAGAAGGGTTAAGTGGTAAGCAGATTTACGAAAATATGCTTTACAGATTTACGAAAATATGCTTAATACCTTGGTGATCAGTGTCCTTCGTATGCGACCGTGAAAAATTGGACTGCAAGCTTCATAAGAGATAAATTTTCCATTGAAGATAATGACCGATCGGGTAGGCAAGTTTCTGTGTCCGTCCCCGAAAATATCGATGCAGTTCATGACATGATTTTATCAGACCGTCGAATTGGGCTAAAACGGATATCTGAAGCACTGAAGATTTCATACGAACGCGTTCATCATATAGTTCACGTCAATTTTGACATGAGACAAATTTCTGCAAAATGTTTGGATGTTGACCAAAATCGTGCAAGGGTAGAAGCATCGCGTTCGATCTGTGCTCGATTTGAAAACGATGTAGACTTCTTAAACCGAATTGTTACTATGTCATGAGACTTGGGTACATTTCTACGATCAAGAAACAGAGCGAAAACCGATGGAATGGCGACACTCTGGTTCTCCAAGAACTAAGAAGTTTCGTGTCCAAAAGTCTGCTGGAAAAGTTCTTGCTTCAGTTTTTTTGAAATGCTATGGAGTAATCAAGATTGATTTTTCGGATAAGGGTGGAACAATAACTGGAGATTACTATTCAACACAACTGACCAATCTACGGGAAGCAATTAAAGAGAAAAGACGCGGAAAGCTATCCAAATGTATGTGTTTTTACAGGACAACGCCCCAGTACACAGCTATCATGTTGTCATGCAAAAAATTCGTGATTTATGGTTAGAATTACTAGATTTGGCTCCGTCCGACTATCATCTTTTTCCTCAACTGAAAAAAAGTTTAAAAGGTCGTAAATTTTCTTCCAAAGAGGAGGTAATAAAAGCTGTGGAGAACTGGTTTGCAGAGCAAGAAGAAACACTTTTTTTGAAAGGTCTAGAGACGTTGCAGGTTTTTTCTGCTGTTTTGAATGTATTCAATTAAGAGGAGAATATGTTGAGTGATAAAATATTTTGACATTGAAATTTTGTTTGGTTCTATAGTAGGCTAAGAATTTTTCAATATATCCTCATAGCATCAGTCCTTGAAAGGTGCTGATTCAGAGTCTTTTCAAGCAGCTTGATATATTAAAGAAAAATGGTGGCCCAACAACACACCCTTGTAGCACTCCAGGGTCCAGTGAAATATTCGGTTTCTCAAAATCTTTTCTACAGAATTTTCTCTTTCATATAAGGCCTCGGTTAATAGGGAATAGTTAATGGATCAGCTTCATTCAATAACTCCATTTGTCTTGGTTAACTCTTGATGAAAATCATCTTCAAGTATATTCGTGAGATGAAAAGTGGGAAGCAGATGTTTACTCAACTGGTTCTCACATGGCGAAGAACTATTTTTCATAATCTTAGAGTGGTAATTCGAAACATTCATCATCTTACGTTCGTCAACACCCAATCTTCGAAACTTCTCACTCGCAGATATACACTCCAAGATATTAGTCCTGCCCTGTGAACTCCAGCATTCATCTCAACTACTGTTATTGTTCTCTTTTCCTATTTTGCTATTTGATTAATTAGTTTCGTTTGTATCCAGAGTTATTCGCAATTTATATATGCCGTATGATGGATGGCAATTTTGTTTTTACTTGTATCCGTATTATAAATGATTCAAGATATTATTGTGAGTTCTTGAGGTGACGGTTGATGATGGATGGGTTGGGTTTTTATGTTCGGAATGGAGTCGTCACCGATCTCAAGAGTGGTCGAATTCATATCTCTTCATATTCGTCAATGGTGGATGCAGTTTACTAAGTTCACGTATATGTGCGATTTTCAGTTATTTCCAATTTTTTTTCGGTATATTTCAGAAGGATTAGGTATTTGTCACATATCGGGTATTTTTTTTAGAGTGATAGAATTTCCGATAAAGATAACTGTAATTTGACAAATGGTAGATGCCATGTGATTTTGACATTTCTATTCAGTAAAAATTGGGAAAATTATCATGGAAAGACTCACGCCGCAAAAACGTTCACAAATTGCTGAAATGTATGTTCCAAAATCAGTGTTCAATTCGCCTACTCAATTTATAGAGCACTTTTAGGGTTTGAATAATCGTCCATTAGAACAGCTTATTCGTCGAACTATCGATAGATTTCGGAAAACATTTTCTCTACCCGATGCAACAACAACAAGACAAAGAACTGTGCGTACAGAAGAAAATATAGCTGCTGTAAGTGATCGTGTTAATGAATATCCAGATATGTCTATTCTTCGACGTTCACAACAAGTTGTACTTTGTGCATCCACCACATGGAAAATTTTGCGTGAAGATCTTGGTCTCCACCCATACAAGATCCAAATGGTTCAAGAACTAAATCCACTTGACCATAATAAGCGTCGTTCGTTTGTCAATTGGGCCCTTGAACAGCTTGAAGTTTATCCACTTTTTGTATCGAAAAATTGTGTTTAGTGATGAAGCTCATTTCTGGTTGAACGGCTACGTAAACAAGCAAAATTGCCGTATATTGACTGAAAACAATCCTCAAACTCTGCAGGTTCCATTGCAACCTGAAAAATGCTGTATGGTGTGTTTTTACATGCTGGATGCATCATCGGCTCATATTTCTTTGAAAACGATGCTGGAGCTAATGTTACAGTGAATGGTGCTCGTTACAGATCGATAATCAATGATATTATTCGTTTCAGAAATTGAACGGTATCGACCCAGAAGTGTTTTGGTTCCAACAAGATGGTGCTACATCTCATGCTGCTCCGTAACAATTAATTCATTGAAAGAAAAATTTGGCGATTACATTATTTCGAGAAATGGTTCAATTAATTGGCCTCCAAGATCATGTGACCTAACTCCAATGTATTATTTTCTTTGGGGTTATGTCAAGTCATTAGTTTATGCTGATAGACCAGAATCGATAGACGCTTTGGAAGTCAACATAACTCGGGTAATTGCTGAAGTAAAGCCTGAATTACTAGAAAAAGTGGTCCAAAATTGGTCTGGTCGAATGCGGTTCCTCAGAACTAGTCGTGGTGGACATATGACAGAAATAAATTTTTCAAACTGAATGTACTAATATTATTTAAAAAAATTGGCTTCAATCTCAATTTAAATGTTTCATTTCATTTTAAAGATCTATCACTCTGAAAAAAAGACCCAATATATACAGGATCCAGCAATCTCGTTCGAAAATAAATGATTTACCAATAACCAGGGTGTTCCCAGAAAAGATATTCAAAAATCGGGTTCATTTTTTGAGTGGATTCATTCATAGATGAAAACCTGAATTCCCAATTCAAAATGTGCATCTCATTCTCAGATGTCTTACAAATGATTTCAGTCTTCGTCAAATTTAAGAAACGAACATTTCGAAAATTCGATTTGATTTATGTTCTAATATTTTGTTACGCAATAAAATGATCATAAAGAACATCATGAGATGAAAATCGGTTTCATTGGGACATCCTTTAGACAACAGAGATAATATTGATCTATCAACAAAGTAGATCTACGCGCTCTACTAGTCCTATATACTAAAATAGTACTTCTGTAGCTCGACCCGAAGGAATCTGTTGAAAAAGTGTGTCCAGAAGTGAGGAAATCTTTATACGGTCGAAAAAGGAAATAATCTATAGTCCATCAAAGAATTATGGACATCTCGGGCGGCTTTGGAAAATCGAAATTAGGTTGGTAATGCCCGTTCAGTGATATTTTGAGTTGCAGAATTCAGGTTGGTGTTGGAAATAACACTGACATATTGTTCTGTCATTAATGTTTCCAATAAATTTGGCAAATAATTGTGCAAGTAAAATGAATATCCTTAGAATGAGGCTCTTGAAGAGTGTATAGCTAATAAATGGAAAGGCTTTTCATAGCACATATAAAAAGAAATAAGAGAAGATTAGTCGAAATATATGGGATGTTGCTGACATAAAATCTTTCGTTATGAATATGATGAATGATGATGTCTGCCCAGATGAGGAAATAACAGTTGTGGTTGTTGAAACAACAGTAGGAATATTTACATTTCAATTTTACACCTTCATTGTTCACAAATATTGAAAGTTATAATGTCATGACAAAATTCTCCATATATTAAATAGATCCATTCGTTAAGTTTTATTTCTGTCTTGATATCTATTACAATTTACAATTCTCCCAATCGATTCAGTTTGCAGGTAATCGTATGTAATAATTGGAAACATTTTAATGCTCAGATTGCCGTACTTTGAAAAAATACCATTTAATTTTCAGGTTGTTTCTATATTTTTATTGCTATGATGAAAGCACAGGAAATTTTTAGTGACATTTTTGTAACTAGAAATAAAGCTGCGACTGAACTTCCAAGGCTTGCTCTGGTGCACTCAGAAAAACAAATATTCAACACTAAGAAATTTCGAATGTATGTAAGAAATATCTGTTTCGGTATACGTCCCAACAAATATTTTTTTTAAGTTATGTTTTGGTTTCTTACAGCATTGACATCTTGATACTAAGAAATCATTTATTTGTGATTAATGAGTCATAAGATTACTCCAAAGAAACGATTTCTTCATATTGATAGCATGTATGTAAATACAAATAACCAGATTTAGGGAATATGAAAGATTTCTTAACTGTTATTGAATGATTGTTGATATTAAAATTGATCAATTAGGAATTAATGATTTGAAATTCATGAATACATAGTATTCTCTATAGTTAAGAAATCAAATATTCGTCTTGATTATCTCATGTTAAACAGTTAATAAGTTTTTTAATATTGAACAAACAGCATTATTATTTGTAATATAGTACTCTTAACTGTTATGTATCATTAGCTAGTTGTTCATAAGATACTAATTAAGGGTGAAATAAAAATCTATTATGATGTGAACAAAATATATTCATTGAAATGTCAAAAACATCATGAACATAACAAAAAACATCATACTGGGTGGAAGGCCCTGGACCAGGACTGGGAGGTTCCGGCACATCTTCTGACGAAAAGAATAGGTCACGGTCAGCTGATTCGTTGGTCCTGAAAAGAATTAACATGAGTTGAAATTTGGTACCACCAAGTTGAAACAACATAAAATTTCAGTATTAAAAAAGGGCGTCTATATTTTCAGAGTTTTTCGTATATAAGAGGCTCGACAACAGATATTTTCATCTTGTACAGCCTTGAGAAAGGTTATGGAAATGATCGATACTTCGGATGTATAAAAAAAAACTACTGATCCTTTAGACCTGAAAATTCCCACCAAATTTCACTTTTTAAATAATCACGTTCAATAAGTCTATCTCCTAGTTTCCAATAAATCGTGAATATGCATAGTAATATCTTTCGAACCTTGTCTAAAAACGATTGATTAATAATTAATTCTTATATTGAACTGTTGTGAATGAATGGTATTTAGAAAATTTGTGAAGAAAAATATTTTTTGTAGGTCTTTAGTCGAAAAGAAATGAAAATTCAATATCGAATCAAATGAAAGTAAACTGAAATTGGCTCGAAAAGCGTCAACCAAAGGGATATCTTCTGGTTTCATCATAACCCCACAAATAACGAATGTCTCCATTTCACTGAAAATATAATGGAAAGCACGACTAGATCAAATCTCATAAATTAATTAAAAACAATAGCTCACCTTTTTATGAGGATTTATATTGAATTGTATAATCAGCAGGTATACCGGCAACACATTCACAGAACTCATTACACACAACAAACAGGCACAGACTCGTCAACTGACTGTTCCGCGTCTTTGTTAGCCGAACGACATCGGAAACGAACGAAGTGGAAGGGTTAAATATCCTTTATTTATTGTTAAAATATAACTTTCTGGTTAAGAAACATAATTTACCAATAAAATTATCTCTGCATTCTATACCTTCTGTTCAAATTATTCACCACTAAACTGTACAATATCTTGGATAGCAAGAAATAACTATTTGAATACTAAATTGAAATATTGATGGTTAATAAATATCTTAACATATAAAGAATATAAGCAAAAGAAACGGTTTTCTTATATTTAATATTCTGTTAAATTAATAATTAGTAAAATTTTTTAAATGATAAGTTCTGTTGTTAATTATAAATGAATATTGGACTAAGAAATCGGAAAGTTAAATATAAATAATAATTTTACTCAGTGTGTCAATAATTCTTGGATGAACCGTATGCGTGAAATTTCGATTACAAAAGGCAATTTCAAACTTGAATGAACATTTTTCACAGATATCCGGACCTCGATGTAAATATACAGATTGAAAGAGAAGCGGTCAATGCAAAATTGCTTGCTATTCACATTTTCCATAATTTTCCCATTTCTTCAGGAAAATTGATCAAACTTTGACATTTCTCCTATGAAATCACCCGATTTGCAGAGATCTACCGATAAGAATAACTACTAATAAGTAGATCTGAAGGCTCTACTAGTTGAAGAGTACTAAATTGATCTCCTTACGAAACCCAAGAAGCGCCCAACTTTTCCAAGGGAAATCCAACACCCATTTCACACTCGTTCTACTTTTCTTCAAAACGAAACATCGAGACCCCTCGAACCATTCGATTTCTTCGTCCCTTCACCCTCCACCGACGATTTTCCACGGCGTTCGCTTTCCTTCCTCCCCCAACCCCTCGCTCACCCCCTCCCCCCACTCCCGCACTCCAGGCATCATCAGAATCTAATATAAAACGTGGCAACAAAAGAAAGCTTTCTGACGGACATTTCCGCGAAAGAAGGAGGGGGAAAAACTCCTTGGCCGACCAATGGAAACGCCGCTACGTTCAGATGTTTCTATCGATCCGGGGGTGAGACGTTCGCAGACTTCAGACGACCAGAAGAGATGCGGACTCGTTCACCTCAGAGCGCCCGGAAAAGAAAGAGAAATATGTTGGAGGGGTGGTTTTCCTTTTTAAAAGGAAGAGAGGGCCGAGAGAAAGAGGGAGAGGAAAAATTTTCGGGGCTGAAATCGAACGAAGAAGAGTTTTGTTTTATGATTTTGTTTCGAGGATTGAATTAGGATGGGAAATGTTTTTACGCTTTCTGACTCTGGGAATTCATATTTTTCACTGATTGTATACGGGTTGGAGAGATGAGGGGGATTTAGGGGTTGTTTCAGTTGATACGTAACAAGATGATAGCATTTTTAATTGACATATTATTTGTCACATCTCTCAATTTTTTTTTCCCAAACGAATCGCTTTTAGGGGTGCGGACGTGACACTGGAGAATCTCTTTCTATGCACAACTGCTGAAAAAATTATTCCCGCGTTTGCAAAAAGAAATATGCCATCACGACAGACAATTTGATTTGATTATGAACAGAACTGAAAGGAAAAAATTCTGAGCAATTTTCCAAAATATTGATTTTTCTGAATTGATATTTCCAATGAGATGTGTTATTTTAAATAGCCCACTATTTCGGTAGATGTCACTTTTGAAGCTAACAATTTTGGACATTTGACAAGTAGAATTTACACCATTGATAAAAATGGAACGATACACGCTTCATCAACGCATTGAAATTATTAAAATTCGCTATAAAGATGGTGCAAATTTATCAGAGACGGTTCGTAAAACTCGAACATTTTGGGTTGTCGTGAAGCACCTTGTCGAACCGCAATACAGAAATTATTATTATTCTTATTAGCCCAGATTACAGAGTTGAGGAACATTCTATTCTATAAACTGTAACTTAAAAATAATCAAAAAAACAACTGTAAAGAAAATAGAAACAAGTGAAACGAACGAAAAGCGAAAAGCACGGGCAATCAGAAATCAAACAATAGGAACACTGAATTAAGGGTCTACGTCCCTGAAAAAAACGGAGTCAGAAACGATTTATTTTTTTCTGATTGATGAAGGGATGTATGAGTGAATAAAGATAAAAATATTAAAAAAAAATTTATAAGTATTGAATGAATGAAAAGGATATTCCCCATCGTTTTTGGTAATTTTTCTACATTTCCACCATCAAAACGAACAAATATTTTTGTGTTTTTTCATTTCAGTATTGAAGTCATCATTTAGTTAATCAAACGTCTATCTCCTTTTTCTTTCAGAATTTACCTTTTTTTTATAAATAATATTACAACAATGTGTTGTTTTCGCGAAATTTATATCCTTGAATTTTTCTATTCGAAATGATAAATATCCTTTTTTACCAAAGACATTTTGTTAAGGATTTTATTAGCCGTCGATAAGTGAAAATTAATTGTTTCTGACAATTATGGCTTTTAACATGGAATTGAATTTCTTTTAAATGACACGCCCCGCAGGTATCTACTCCCAGATGACTGGTGAAGGAAAATACGTCTATTATACAGTCAGTGTGAGATCTAGTTCAGGGTAGGATTTCTTTTTGATATTCCCTGCGCCCCAAAATTTGTTCTATTAAGCTGAATAATCTAATAAATAAAAATTAATGCACTGCACTTCCATCTGGCGGTATACGTTTCCTATTTTGAAGGCTGAAGACTCTTAACATAATGCTATAAGAATGATGAGATGAAAAAAAAGCAAGCTGAATAATTTATGCGGTTTCATTCAATCTCCCGTTGTCAATAAGTCTGTTCTTGAATTTGAGCTGTTGGTACAAGTGCACCTCGATCAAGACCCCCAAAAACAGCCGATAATATTGTTGCTGTTATAGCCGAGGTGTTGAAGTAATCCAGGTTTATCCATTCCTCGACGTTCTTTGGAATAAGCCATTCCACAAACGTCATTACACTATATTTTTCATGAAGATTTGGGTCTTAGGGCTTGTAAAGTTCACAAGAACTCAAGCCGGCCGGTCATCAAAAACGTCGTGTCTTTGCTGATTGGGTCCTTGAAATGCATGAAAATTGATCCGGAATTCCATCCAAAAATCATCTTGAGTGATGAGGCCCATTTCCACCTCGTTGGCTTCGTCGACAAGAAAAATTCTCGCATCTGGGGCTCGAAAAACCCAAGAGTTATTGTTGAAAAGCCTCTCCATCCCCAACGTGTGACTATTTGGTGCTGTTTATGGTCCGGCGACGTCATTAGACCTTACTTTCTCGAGAATGAGGCTGGAGCAACAGTTAAGGTGAATAGATTGCGCTATCGAGAAATGATTAATGATTTTTTATGGCCGCATTTGAATGGTATCATTCTGGACAACGTCCACGTTCAACAAGAGGGTGCTACGTACCACACAAGCAACGAAACAATTTATCTTTTACGGGAGAAGTTTCCGGAGCGTGATATCTCTCGAAGAGGAGAGAATTTGTCACCGAGATCTTGTGATTTAAAACCTTGCGGCTTCTTCCTTTGAGGACATGTGAAAGAGAAGGTCTACGCCTCTTGGCCCAGCGTCGATTCAAGACTTCAAAGATGGAATTCGTGAGGTTATCGAGGACATAGGGCAGCCACTTTGCCATTTGGTTATGAAATATTTCACGTATTTAAACATGGTTGGAAGATTCAGTTATGCTATTTTCATTTACGGACATCAAAAGAAACGAGTGTTGAAATTTTGCAGAAAAATAATGGACAAAAAAGTCCGTTACGTTGTGATAGTTCATTTGGAAAAAGAATAAAAGTACTCGAATAACCCAGAAAAACTTCCAAATGAAAAGAACAGATGGACCTATGGAATTTCCCACTTTTCAAAATTCTCAAGGAATAAGGCTACAGAAGACACTTAAATATCTTTTTGCACAATTTGAGAGACTCCTTTATGGAAATAAGGTAGTACTACGAAACCTGAGTAACATTTAAACCTAACAAGAACAAACTCCATTTACAAAGTTGAAAAAAGAATACATACATAGAAAGTAGCCTTGGCAATGTCGCTCAGAATTGTTTGACTATCAGGAGTGCCAACCTGCGTCCGTTTTAATTAAAAGAACTTGATAAACCGAAATCATGGCCAACCGGGATACTCTATAAAAATGAATGGGGTAAATGTTTCCTGCTCAATGCGATATCCTATCTATTTGAATAGAAATATATTTTTTAGATATGAGAAAGTTTTGTTTTTGTTGCTACACTTTTTTTATCCTCATAATCATTATTTGCCTTTTTTTCAACCGTCTCCAATCAAATTTTCTCGACCAGGTTATCCAAATCGCCTTAACCATCAGGCAACGATTCAACTTCTTCATTTCGTTGTTTCCACATGGATGACTCCAGACGTTGGGGGGTTGATTATCCTAACCTTCCATTCTGTACCGTACCGTTGTGTTTTTCTTTGCAATTATGTAATTTTCCCAATTTTCTCGAGTGAATTATTCAGGACTTCACGTTTCACCGGCAGCTCGTTATATGATTCATAAGATCAAAATTGTCCGAACGGGATAAACTCATAAATATACTTGATGGAGGAGTGGGGATGTTCCGGATTGGAGTTGGGGTGGTTTTTGGAGGGTGTGAACGAGATTTTTAGGTGTTGTCTGGGATTTACATTGAGCCGGATGCACTAGTAAGGATCTAGTGAGTTTTTCATGGGAGGGGGCATGAAAATTTCCAACCAAGAGTACAGATAATGGACCAAATTGAACACATTCGATAAAGTCCTACTGATGACGATATCTCATCGTTTTAGAGTTGAAGGGGGGTTTTTTGTGAATGAGCATTCTTGAAAGGTGGCTGTAATCATTTTTTTTGTGGAGAATTCAACTTTTCTGTGGAAACATTTGGTTGGCACTTTTTTATGAGCAATGTATTTTGGTACCTTTGAATCAAATATAAGATATGGTATTATTTTTTGGGGAGATAGGGAACATTTAAAAAAAACTATTTTTAATTCAAAAGAGGCCAATGCGCATTGTTTACAAGTTGGGATATAGTGAATCTTGAAGGAGTCTTTTTAGAAACCGAAATATATTAACAGTTTTTGGTCTTAATTTGTTTAAGTGTCTCATGTTTTTTCACAAAAATAGGGAGAAGTTTAAAAATGACAATGTGAACACAACTTATAATACACGTACATTGAATTACAATTTTTCTATACATAGACTAACTTTAACAGAGAGAACCCCTGCTTATATGTGTATCAGAATTTTTAATAAACTCCCTAATGAGATTGAATGTGTTAGTGCATATAATATGTTTCTCTATTTCAGTATCGTAATGAGCTCATTACAGTTCTAAAAACAGTGCTGTAATGAATTCATTACAGCATCGTTTTCAGTTACATTTTTCGTTTTGTGGTTGTCAGCAATGACTTCCGATCCTTTGAAATTTCAGCAGACGTCAATTTGGAAACGTCAATTTTCGTATTTCCTAACGTTCACACCAACTGCCAAGATAAAATATGAAAGTCACTAGGACCTATAATTTGAATTTTTTCATTGAATTTCACAAAATTTGAGTGAAATAGAGAAAATATCGTCTAATACTCGTTGCAGAATGCAATTCCAATACTCATGCGTTCGAAAACTCGCTCCTTCGTCGCTCGTTTTCGAATTTCGCATTCGTATTGGAATGGGAGCCCATTCTGCAACTAGTTTTAGAATATACTATTAACCATGTAATTTGGCTGATTACTTTTTGTGATCTTGTGACGTCATTTCATTCAATTTGTAGTCTTTTGCTTCATTTGTGAAAACTGTAATTATTTGAAATAATTTTTAACGCACGGGTGTGGTTTGGCTTCTGCCACGCCACATGGGGGGTGACGTCCCCACCGCCCGAGTTACCTGGACCACCAAGGGTAAATGGTGGCAAACCCATGAACGAGAAGTGGAAACCGATATCGTGGCAGAAGATCGAGATGCCACTCCACCTGCTGGCTCGACCACCGTGAGGAGGACTGTCCGCAGGGGAGCTCGCAACGCACGTATCCAGTGGAGCCGCGAAATGAATATTGAAGTAACGCGAGCTTTTCATTACGTGAACAATTGCGAGGACAAACCACTTCCTGGATGGAGATACTCCCTCTATACCGAGTTCACCGGGAGGCATCCGGAACTTCAGAAGACGCAAGGGAATCATTCAAGAGAAATCTTCAAGGGATCGAATTATCCCAGAAGATCGCGGGATGTGCAAACCTATCACATCGTGCGGAAATTTCTGAACTAGTGGGAGGAACTGAAATGTTAGAAGACTTACCAGCTCAAGCTGAGAACGGGAGACCGATGAAATAAAAGATATCATTATTATTATTATTATCTGCGTATGTATTATTTGTTGCCTTTTCAATGATGGGGGAGAATGCATAGAGTCAATTCACATTTGACAGTTTTGACTGCATTCTTGATTTCGTTGAGTCTTGCAGTTTAAAAAAGTCGTATCAACATATACTCCATTCACTCTTATAAAGTATCCCAGTTGGCCAAGAGTTAGGTTTATCAAGTTTTTTCACTTAAAACTAACGCAGGGTGATACTCGTGAAATTTTAAATACTAATTTATATTTACTCTTTTTCAAGTTTGTGAATGAAGTATTTCTGTCAGGTAATTCGAGTGCTTTTATTCTTTTTTGGAATGATCTATCACAAAGTAACAGACTATTTTGTCCATTATTTTTCAGTGAAATTCCAACACTCGATTCTTCATTTCCGTACAAGAAAAAAGCATAGCCGATAACTGAATCTTCCAACCATGTTGATATACGTGAAATATTTCCAGTATTAACAGAAAAAAAAAGTTTCTTCAACATTCGCCAGGTCTTTGGAATTATTGAATTCACATAATATTTTCTCAAATTCATTATTTTCCCAAAGTAAATAAACATTTTGATAAATACGCAATTACTACGAACTATATCTTAGAAGGACAACGTTGCGTAGCTATCTGACCGGAAAATGACTTTAACCTAACATTTTCAAAATATACACGGTGGAATGTGTCATTATGAGAGTGAATGGTGTATATATTAGATTTTTTTTCTTTCATTCATTTTAATTCTGCGTTTGATGTGTCATGACCAGATAACAAACAAACATCGATGCCTAGATCTAGTAGAACTCGTTTTTGTTTCCCTTTCAATTACGAACTTCTGTAAATGAAAAGAGTGAAAATTTTAATATTCTGACAGTATTTTTATTCTCTCTTCCTTGGTCTGCCTCACTGTGCAGTTGTCTTCCTCAATCCGCTATGATCTTTTGTTTTTTCGCTATTTTTTAATAGTTTATTTCTTCGTTCTTCCTTACGTGTTTTTGAAAATTGAAATATGTTATGTTGATTTTTCTGTTGGTAGATATGAATATTGTTCTGTTTCTTGTAATATCTGGTCACTGATTGCCAAATTTATCATTTCAGCCTAAAGAAGGCACAATGAAATGCCAAAACGTTGTGAAAGAATAATTTCTTATTTTTGTTTCTTGGACCGATATTTATTCAACTGTGACTATTACTTGGAACTATATTCTTCTGTTGAGATCGATTAGGGTTAAGAAAATTCTAATGATTTCTTATGTGAGGTCTAGACTGATTAAATAACGTTGATATATGGAATCAATTTTTTTAATCGTCCAAATGGAAAATTCTCACAATCCTATTCCCAGTAATATACCATATACTCTCTATCATGTGGTGGAACAGAATGGCTTCGAAAATTCAATTCACTCATCCATTATCCCAATAATGATATAACTCACAAAAACTCTTTCCATCAGGCCCAAAACACAGAAATAACAAAGAATTTAATAGAGAACCCTTAAAAAACACGATAATGTAAACTAATAAAACATCCCATAAAAACATCCCTTATTGTACCACCAAAATATGCATAAAAACACACAACGCCGTCACGCGACCAAAAATGATCCCCTATCCTCGAACGGGCCGAAAAAACCCTCATGAAGCGAACCGGTCGAAAAAAATCAGTATCAAAAAACAACCGTCGACAGCTTAATAACATGATATAACCCTCGGGATCCGAACGAGGCATAAAAAAGGCCTAAAAACACACTCCACCCCAGGTCTATTAAAAAACAATTAGAGGGGTAGGTTTGGTGGTTTTTTAAATTGACCCCGCAGTATTTTTTACCTGGTAATTGGGATATATTGGCGAGGGGTGGATAAGGAAGAGCGGCTGGATGTCAGGGTTAGTTTGGGCATACGGCGCTAGAGGGGTGGTTTGGAGCTTGGAAGGGAAATTTTTAGATGGCGCTCTTTATGTTAGATGGGTAGGTTACTACTGGATTTGAAATATTTGCAGGATTGTGAACTCATCTGGAATACAGGGAAGGAAGCATATTTAATTGGAATATTGTGAATATTTAGGGTTGGAAAAACTAGAAGCTTTCAATTTTCAAAACAAAGCGAATGTTGAAGAAACTTTTTTCTCTGTTACTACTGGAAATATTTCAGTATACAGTGCGCTTCAAAATGATGGAACAAATTCATTTTCTCAGAAGGAAAATATTTGGCAACAAAATCCCGAAACCGGTCAATTTTTGTTTCACTTTTACCAAATTTTTATGGTCTTTGTATCTTCTTTACAGGCGTGTAGAAATTTTCAAGAAATTTTTTTTTTCAAAAATTAGTTAGTTCAAAGAGGTTTTCAGTATGAGCACTTTTTCATGGCTCATTTACTTTGAGACGATGGTACCAGATGGAATTTGTCACCAAATGGAAGTCGATCATTACAGTTTTGTTCATGGACAACTTTCAACCCCCTCACGTGAAAATGGCTCATGTGAAACCCTGCACTTCAGTTATGATCTCAAGCAGATATGTTATTGGTACGTTTCTACTGAAGTTGAAACTTTTCGATAATATGTTTCAATTCAAAGAACGAGCTATGATAAAGTGCACATACTGAACATCCCTTGGAACTAACTAATTTTTCAAAAAAAAAATTTTTATTTAAAGACCACCAAAAAAGTACCACATGACCCACTTTCCTTATTCAAAAAATTTAGAGGGTTGATGCATACAAATTTTGTGAAAGTGAAACAAAAATTGACCTGTTTCAGGATTTTGTTGCCAAATATTTTTCTTCAGAGAAAATTAATTTGTTCCATAATTTTGACGCGCATTCAGTTGTGCTATTTTCCTTCACGGAAATCAAGACATGTCTATGAAGTTAGCAGTGCCACTTGCTATGAAATCACTAAAACCTATCGCATTAATTGTTGAATAATTGTCGAGAATTTGTCGTGAAAGAAAAAAATTTGTCGCGTCCTTAGTTTTTTTTCAACGGGGTGGCTTTGCTAACTTAACGTTAAGTTAGCAGAACCACTTTCTCAATATCTACCAAATATCATGAAAATGGTTATAAATAATTGTCGAGTAATTGTCGAAGTCCATATGAAGTAAAAAAAAACACAAAAAATCCATTCCTTCTTGTTTATTTTACGTCTTTTTCCCGCGCGTTTGGGATATTTCTGGAATTATCGCATTTTTGGCAACAGTGCATAAGTAATTGACTTTTTTCTATTGCATTAATTGTCGAATACCTGCCTCGAATTTGTCGTAAAAGAAAAAAAATTGTCGCGACCTTCGTTTTTTTTCTACTAGGTGGCTTTGCTAACTTTATATTAATTTAGGAAATAGTGGTCGAATATCATCAGGATGATCATAAAAGATTGTCGAGTAATTGTCGATGTTCAAATAGAGTAGAAAACACACAAAATTTGATCTTTCTAGCAATTTCCACTCCATTTTTTCGAGATTTCCCTATATTTCTGAAAATGTCGCATTTTTGGCAACAGCGCATTCGTTTTTGACTTTTTTCTATTGCATTAATTGTCGAATACCTGTCCCAAATTTGTCGTGAAAGAAAAAAAATTGTCGCGTCCTTAATTTTTTTCTACGTGGTGGTTCTGCTAACTTAACGTTTAGTTAGCAAAGCCACCCGTACAGAAAAAACTAAGGACGTGACAATTTTTTTTCTTTCACAACAAATTCTCGGCAATTATTCGACAATTAATGCAATAGGTTTTATTGATTTTCTCGCAAGTGGCACTGCTAACTTCATAGACATTCAAAAAACAAGTGTTGAAATTTTACTGAAAATAAATGGACAGAATAGTCCGTTACTTTGTGATAGTTCATTCGAAAAAAATAAAAGTACTAGAATAACCCGATAGAAAAACTTCTAAACGTACAGACGGACCTACGGAATTCCCCACTTTTCGAAATTCTCAAGAAATAAGCCTACAGAAGACATTAAAATACTTTTTTCAAGTCTATCCAAGTATGGCGTAGGGTTCACTTCAAATTAAGTTAACAAAAATGATAGGGGTAGTCTACTTCAACCCCCTCCACTCATTTTAAAAATATGAAAAAATATCAAAAAAGTGTGTTTTCATAATAGTAACACTTCCATGAAATATCATCATTCTATGGCTTATCGTTTTCAAGATGCAAAATTAAAACTTCATTTTTCCGCCATCTTTGTGCTGCGATATCTAAGGTTTGACTTTTGACCCAACATTCATACAACAAACTATACTCCATTCACAGTTATAAAATCACAACTCTGGCCTTGGAAATTTGACACATTCCACTCTGTATCGAAGTTATGAGGTTTTTCAAAATATTTTTATGTTTCAAGTCAACACTATGTTGCCCTTTCTACATTCTTAGCGTATTTCTCAGAATGTGAATTTATTCGGAAAATGAATGAATTGGAAAAGATGTGATGGACGAAAATAATTAACGTTCACATGAATTGATAGAAAGGATTCCTTTTCTAGTTATTTGCATGAAAAGTACAACAGATCACTGTTGAAATATATTATTTTTTGCCATAGAAGAAAATTGCATTGCTTTCACGTAATTTTCATATGCATGCTTGTGAAGATTTGATGCTCATTATCCTCTTGAACTGAAAGTTCAAGACTTGACGACATCAATTGTTGATTCTAATCAAGAATTCATTAAAAAAATCAACCCAAAGATATAAGAAGAATTGATTAATTACAAGAATCAAGAATAATGTCAATTTTATTTTGTTGATAACTTTCTTAAAATCAATGTTGGGGTATAAACCTCGGCTGCGTTCGTTCAAACAACATCTAAAGAAGACATTTTTCACCATCTCGACCTTTGAAAGGCGTTTCTTATAGGAGAATTAGGTCTAAGTTCCACCTCATTAGTGAGGTACCTTACTTTTGCAAATCTGCTCAGAAATCGCCAAATTTCTTGGAAAACCTGAAAAATATCATCCTAATCGACCTCTCGAGGCTCCATCCGATCCCTCTTCTGCGATATTTGTCCAAATTACAGCTTTTTCAACGAAATTCCCGTGTAGGTACCCCTTTAACCTCGAAATGGTGCTAAAAACAATAAACATACGTTAATCTTGGATATTCGACGAAAAACTCACCTGCAAATATCGATTAAATACCAAACATCTGCGAACAATTTGTAAACCTAACAAAATGTGGAATATCTTTGATACTTTTACTTTGATATAAACAAAGAATTTGGCAACGTCGTTTTGTCATTAACGATATTTTCTGTGCGCGCACTGACTTTTCATCATAATATGTTCTGTGCTTCTCATCAGGGGCACCAACTCCTGAAAAATAACCATGACCTCCTATGTGATTAAATAAAAGTGAATGGAGTATACCCTTTATTTCGAACAAGGAATCACCCTTTGAAATCTTTTGCATCAATTCAGAAAAACCCTGTTGATTTGAATTTCTAGAAGTATTTTTTTCTATACCGATATCCACATGGTGGTTATAATGAGATTATTCCACATAACTCTAGTTACGTGTGTTTCCTTGCCACCACATCAGATCCCTGTATAACCTTCATGCCATTTTTTACCGACTACCCCTTCACGTCCTGCTCAGAACCGACACAGGGGTGCGATCTTCAACCCCACATCCCATTACCTGTTCTCATTCAAATCCACAATCGAATTTTTTTCGAAATGGTATTTTTACAGACAAGCTGACCCTTCTCAACCACTCTGGATCCATCTGAAACTTCAGTACACACTCTGTCCAAACCAAAAACGGTCACACAAAACTTTTCGGAAATGTTCATCGCTAAATTACCGTCTAACAATCGTTTTTTGACCGGTCAAAGCATTTCGGGTGTGTTGTTTAGGGCTGTTACGTGAAATTAAGCATTAAATTTTTTAAAAATCGGGCAACTTTTTTAGTTTTAAGGAAACGGGTAGAATGAACGGGCAAATCATTCTGTTCGGAACCAACTCAGGGCATGATGTGCAACTAGGGCTATTTTTGTTTATTTGTTAATGTTTTGTATATAAACTTTGTTTTTGTTGAGTTTGTACAGACGATATTTCTACAGGTAAAGGTAAGTCAAATGCGAATCTTCAGATTAATTTGTGCTCTATTTTTTGACTTCCCCCTATCCCTTTCTCTATGAAGTACAATAATTCGTCATTATATGTCTATCAAATGAAGAATTAAAGTGGAAGTAACGAAACATTTTCAAAATCTCAACAAATGAAGAAGTTGAGTGAAAGCATTGAGTTTTAATATACATGTATATTTAAACTCAATGGTGAAAGACAAAAAACGTTTTCACATCTGATGCTTACTATTATACAGGGTGTGGCGTAATGAATGGATAACATGGTACCACTGGTAGATGACTTCGTGGTGGCTCAGAAAAATATGTTTAATGTTCGGTGAAATTCCGTTGGTCGTTGAGATATCCGTCATTTTTGAAAATTCAAAAAAAGTAACACCTTTTGGCACTGTTTCGGGTGGCAAGATTTTTTCTATCTGTTTTCTAGATAATATTTCTATACTCCATTAACAATTATAAAATCACAACTCTGGCCTTGGAAATTTGACACATTCCACTCTGTATCGAAGTTATGATGTTTTTCAAAATATTTTTATGTTCCAAGTCAACACTATGTTGCCCTTTCTACATTCTTAGCGTATTTCTCAGAATGTGATTTTATTGGGAAGATTAATGAATTGGAAAAGATGTGATGGACGAAAATAATTAACGTTTATATGAATTGATAGAAAGGATTCCTTCTCTAGTTATTTGCATGAAAAATACAAGAGATCACTGTTGAAATATATTATTTTTCGCCATGGAAGAAAATTGCATTGCTTTCACATGATTTTCATATGCATGCCTGTGAAGATTTAATGTTTATTATCCTCTTGAACTGAAAGTTCAAGACTAGACATCAATTGTTGAATCAAGAATAATGGAACATTATATCCCTCTACTGGATGGAATCCAAATAGTTGAAGGGAGTTCTGATGCAACAGGAAAGCTAACTTAATAAAAATAAGAGTAGAAGATATACATTTCATTTATTTGAACTTATGAACAAGGAGTAAAATATTCTGACTGTATAGTAATTTATTAGTTTAAAAAATATTCATACATTACAACCACAGTAGGTTTGTACAAATAATATGGAACAGGTCAAACATATGCTTCACATTTATCATTCACCTGTTCTAAAATAAGACACAAACTCCTCCACATTATAGGGCCCCTGCAGCATTAAAAGCTTGTGTCTCTTTTGAAAGAAGTAGCACTAGATATAATATATTCTTTCGAATAGCAAATACCTACCGTTGAATGTTACATACACAAATTTCTTCAAAATGGGCTTATACGAAGTGGTTCTTTTTCTGAAACGTGAAAACGATCAACAATGATCATTTAGAGACCGATGATGGCCATCCAAAACCCGTTTACTTACGAAAATCGTGCAATTTCATTCTGCAAGTTCTTTCCTCATAATTCCTCGAAAATCCTACCTGAACCATATTTTCCGGTCGCTTTCGTGAAAAGATCGTATAAGGAAGCCTTTTTTGTCCATTTACACATTCCAAATAAATTTTGAGCACCAAAAACGATACCGAAACTAACCAAACTTCTGGGGGACCGGAATTTCGTTTGAAATCTTTCCAAACGGCCAGATACCTAAGAAAAACTTCGTTATCAAGTGTAAAAAAGGCGATTAGTACTTACTTTTGCTTTATTCATGCTTATAAATCGATTTTTGGTCCAATTCAAATTTGCCGTTTGTACCCATGTCAAAATATCTTTGATACTTTTACTTTGATGTAAACAAAGAAACTGGCAACGCCGTTTTGTCATTAAAGATATTCTCTGTACGCGCACAGATTTTTTATCAGGTGCACCAATTCCTGAAAACGAAACCATGGCCAGAGTTGTGATTTTATAATTGTGAATGGAGTATAGATAGATGCGCTGTCGAATGTACCTACACTTCGATTCCCCTCGAATATTATACTAACTGCAACACCCAGAAGGAACTGTTTAAAATAATATAAAATTGTTTTTTTCGTAGAACAAAGATATTATAGCAAGGAGTAAATGATTGAATTTGGAGAAAAAAATCGTGAAGGTTCCTTATGAAAACATTGTTTGTTACTTAAATATTGTAGTCGTTTTTTGCAAATTTTTTGAATTTTACTATGTACAATCTAGCTGTTCGAGGAGATCCAAAGTCGATGTTTAGTTGTTGTTAAAATACCTAGAGCAGGTGTACGTGGAATTAATCGCCAGCTAAGTGAATTTGAAAAAGGTCGAATTATTGATCTACGGGAGGCGGGGTTGTCATTTTCAGAAATCGCTAACCGTACGAACAGAAATCCAACTATTGTTATGAGATGTTGTCAAGCGTGGTTTGATAATGCCCAAAATGAAGTTCAAGATCGACGTCTAAGACTTATGGCCATTAGAGACCAATTTGCGACAACTCGATCTTTGGTTGATGAGTGGTTAGAAGAACAAGGCCATCCTGTAACTGTCTGAACGGTTTACCGCCGGATAAGGTCTTTTGGACTGCCGCATCAACGACTCCATTTTGTGTTACCTCTGACGGTTGTGCATCGCCGGCAATGATTACACTGGTGCAGAGAACGTCAACATTGGAATGTAGAATGGCACCAGGTTGTCTTTTCTGATGAGTCTCGATTCTCCTTGGGTGTACATAAAGGCAGAAGAAGGGTTAGACGACGTCGGGGAGAAAGAGGTGAACCTCAGTTTTATGTTGAGCGTCATGTTGCCAGAGTTGTAGTTTAAACTTTTTTGAAGCGATCCATGTGAATTTTTTGCCATGGCCACCCAGATCTCCCGATCTTGCGCCCATAGAGCATGTTTGGGACATCATGGGTAGAAGGCTTGGAAATTTACTCAGCCCCCACGGACTTTGACGGCTCTGAGACATGAAGTACAAGGTAACTTGGGATAGTATTCCTCAAGAAGAAATGGACCATCTTATTGCATCGATGCCAAGACGTGTTGGGGAGTGTATAGATAATCACGGTTGACAAACACATTATTAACTAATTCATTAAAAAAAATGTAAACCTTTCGTTTTCTCTCCAAATTTTAATTATTCACTCCTTTCTACAATATCCATGTTCACCAAAAAAAATTTAAAATTTGTATAGCTCCTTCTGGGTGTTGCAGTTTCTTTGTCAGTATATTTTTCAGTTACATGCTGCATCTTACATCCCTGTAAATTGTCCTCGTCCTCCCCCTCCCTGTTTCCACCCCCTCTACCCCTTGCCGGAGATCGCTTCTTCTGTCTCGAATAAAAGCATTTAAAATGGACTGTTTTTCTTCATCAATTAAGTTTGGCATCAGTTTGTTATTTTTAGATCATTTTTAATTACCGTCGAGCTTTTTAAGCGAAGCCGGCCGTTTTCCAGAGGGTCTAGAGGGTTGAAGGTCTCTTCCGCAGAGTTTTCCCAGAGAGTTTTCTCGATTTCCCGGTCGATTTGTTTCGCGATTCGTGTCAGAGGCAGAGGGCCCGAATTTCCATTTAGATTCCGGTGAAAAAAGTTTGGAGATATTCGTAGGAAGTGATGGGTATTCTCAGCTGTCGGTTTTTGGGTGCTATTGATACAGGGTGACGCGGATTGGTCAGAAGAAAAATTGGCCCCCCCTGGGTTTTTCAAAAAATAAACAATATATGTTCTATAAATGAGATTAATTATTTCCTCTATTTCAACTACAATATATTTACTAGAAAATCTTTGTTTTTAACCCTTTGCTTTATGCACGATGAAACAAAATAGGAAATATGAAAAATATCGAAGTCAATTTTAATATTGTTATAAACTTCAATATGAAATTGATGGCATCGGTCAAGGAGCAAAATCAAAGAATGGTGTTCCTTCAGCAACGTTTCGGCCCCATTATTTGGCCTTCTTCAGGCTAAAAATAGAGAAAACTCATGAATAACAATACAATTAGCAAATAAAAAATTACATTGATATGAATAATATACAAGGAAACAATAATATAAATAAATAAAATGAACTAACAGGTCGCCATGAATAGCCATTGATTAAAAGCCAGTCTTGATGGTGTTCTGTCCATTGCCGACGGGTAGCTCTGTGTCCAGGTGATAGCCAAGGTCAAGGTACTCTCAATAGTATATAACATTACTAGCAAGGTAAGAGGGTTTTTACTGGCGAATGGAGGATACCTCCTTGAGCCAGTAAAACCCGTTACCTTGCGTGTATTGTTTTATATTTTATATGTTTCTCATTTGTAAAAAGGTTAGATAAATTCCAAAAAAATCTCAATAATTTGTCGCAAATGTCGTAAGCAATGGAAGCGTTGCCATGAACATGTGCAGCTGCAAGTTTATTACCTGCAAAATCAGCTTCAAGGTACGAGCGAGAATACCACGACTTCAAAAAGTGGCAAAACAAAAATAGTGTGATTGGGGTAACTGAAGATGTTTTGTTGGTCTACTTGAATCAACTATCAGCTAGATTCAGCCATAATACTTTATGGGCAAAATGGTCTATGCTGAAAAGCTGCTTGGAAATGAAAGAAAATGCCCCTGTTCGCAGGTTTGTTTTCCTTAAAAAATTTATTGAAAAATATGACGTTTAGTTGTCATTTGCAGATTTCAAAAGGTAATATAGCGTTTCTGAAACGAAAAAATAAGCATTATACGCCAAGAAAAGGCCAAGGTATTAAGTAAAGAAGAGGCTGAACAATTTCTTTTACATGCTCCTGATGACCAGTGGTTGCTGGCGAAAATTGTAACAATATTTGGGATTTTTGAATGTTGTCGATTTGACGAAATTCTCTCCTTGAACATGAATGATGTAGAAGATATGGGAAAATACGTTATTGTGACATTGCGGCAAACAAAAAATTTAACAACAAGAAGATTCACCATAACCGATGATGGCTGCAGCTTCAAGCCCTACATGTTATACAGAAAATATGTAAATCTTCGGCCTCCTGGAACAGAAAGCCTAAGATTTTTTTTGACATACCGACATGGAAAGTGCATTTCCCTTAATGCTGACCAGCACACTATTGGTGGTGTCCCAAAGCAAATAGCGAAATATTTAGGTTTAAAAGACCCAGAGTTATACACCGGCCACTCTTTCCCCAGAACTGGAGCCACTATGGTTGCGGATTCGGATGGAGATATTTCAGCACTAAAGCGTGCAGGAGGGTGGAAGAGCACCGAAATTGCGATGAGTTATGTCGATGATTCGGTCAACAAAAAAATCGAAATGTCTAGCAAATTATTTGGTAGTAAGGAGAGTACAAATATTCTGCAGTCCTCGAGTTCAGCAGTTTCTGAGTCAACAGATGGTTCATCATCATCAGTATCAACTCTTTCATCATAAAGAATCTGTGTTACTGGAAATAACAATTGTACCATGATTTTCAACATATATGACGATAAAAGAAAAATTTCCAATGTAAATAATACTACTATCTTGTAAAATTTTTGCAAGTTAACTGTCAGTTTTGCAAGTTAGTGACTCGATAAAATAAACTTTCTTGATTAATATTGTGTTTTTGGAAACTGACGTTTACAAATAAGAAACAAATAAAGATCTTACTTATGATAATTATGATTTTTCTGAAGATTTCTAGAGAACTGTTCGCTTTTTTTCTCGAAATCGGTAACAGATACGGCAAAATTACAGTAGACCATAAAGTTTAGTATAACAACAAAGCTTCTTTTCAGAATTTTCAAACTAACAGTGGCTCACCAAATAAAAAGTTCTGGGGGAAAACAAGAAGAAAGATCATCCTGTAGATTTACAATCGAAATTGGCATATCACAAGGTGTAAAATCCAAATTGTGATAGCTATGCCAAATTTCAGTTGAATATCTTGTGAAATGCAGATACAGCGGCGTAGCTACGTGGGTGCAAGGGTGTGCAGTGCACCAGGGCCCCTGACCTCAGGGGGCCCCCAAGCGCTGACCATCAAATCGCGTTTGAGCTTAAAAAAAAATTCAAACTTTGATTTTTCTGTGATCTATTATGTAAATAACATTGTTTTCATTATATTCAGTTGTTGAAAAATGCTTTTTTCGAAATATCATCAAATCTAGGGATTTATTGCCAAAATTCACTGGTGAATCGGACACCTATCTGAAAAAACTAAATCCGACTAAATGGTCCAGTAGGGTTAACATAATTTCGGCAATCAAATTTCATTTTTTTCATATCATTCGTGCATTAGCTGAAATAGTAGAATAAATTCTTGCAAATAAGAGCAAAAACAAGCAGAAATTAAAAAAAATGTTGAATTTTGAATTTATTTTCCTCGGCGATTTAATGCACCGCATTCTCAATGATATCAATTATGCATCTGAAGTATTACAAAAATGCGATGTCAGTTTGGACGACGTTTGCAGAGCTTTAGAAGAGACGAATACAAAGAAAAAAATTTATAGGAGTGACTTCGAGTCCTTCAAGTGCAAGGCTAGAGAAAATGTCATATCATATGGTAAAGATCCCCATTTCGAAGAAAAGAGACAAAAAAAAATATTTCGATGAATTAGCTTCCGATCACCGATTTCGAAGCAGGGGAGAATTTTCCGAAATAAATATTTTCAATAGAGTGCTCGATACAATAATTTCTCAATTTTAGAAGTCGCCTTCTTATATTTCGGTTGCAGTTTTCAACAAACTGCCGAATCATTGGAAACTATTAAGTTTCATTAAATTTAAAAGAGAATTGAAGGCGCTCCTTGTAACAAAAGCGTAATATTTGCTCTGAGAGTTTTTCTGCGACACAAACCTATCTGTGATATGAGTATAGTTTGCTCTAGACTGTAAGTTCATTTTATGTCCATATTTACATATTTTAATAATGTGTTATTTATGCTGAAAATTGACGAGTACACGCTATTGTATTAAGCCTGTAGTACAATAAAGATTTGATTGATTGAATTCAAGTTTCGGGGTATGACTGCAGTCAACAAAATTTTGAATTTTCACCATCATTTCTACTAGATATAAGTATATAGACGAAAAAACTGTAATTCAAAGCTTCGACCAATTTCAAAGTGAATATTGCGATATGAAAGGGACCAACTTTTCGATTCAAGTTCTCAATATTTATCACCTATTTCTACCTGAATTGAATAAGGCATGGACAATTCATGAATTGTGTATGAAAATAATAAGGAAATACGGAATGCTGGAATGCGATATAACAGAAGTATTTACAGCAATATTACTGTTCAATACAATCTTCCTGTCACCTCTGTAGAAGCTGAAAGATCTTTCAGCAAATTAAGAATAATATAAAATAATTTGCGGAACACTATGAGCCAAGCTCAACTGCGACATTTATGGCTTATACCTATCAATTGAAAATGATTCTGCATCAAGTCTAGATTTGAGGAAGTCATTGAATCTTTCGCAAAGACTAGGTCTAGAAAGAGGTTGTCAACATATTTTTTTCCGAAGGAATAAATGACTTCAAATCTAGACTTGACCTCTAGGTTCGAATCCCCAATAATCAATTTGAATTCATTCCTCGAATAGTTTATTCTTATTGTGATTTCACCAAATAATCTAACGTATCAATAAAAAAAATAAGGCTGGAAGGTCATAGTGACAATGACAATTTTTTTGTGAATATTTGTACATATAGTGAATATCTATAAAAAATGTTTTCAACGCCCTTTTTTTCATCCACATTAATTGAATGAATTTAATATACCTACTCAAATACATAAATAACAACATAATTTATTCAAGTATATTCCTCAACTGTACCTTAAGTAAGTAACTTTGCTTCTTCGAAGTATTTATATTTTGACTCGAAAAACATTCATCAAGGGGCCCCTCTTCGATTTTTGCACCAGGGCCCCGGACTATCTAGCTACGCCACTGTGCAGATAGGTACTGTGAGAATAAAACTTGAAAAAATTCAAATTTTAACACTCTGTATCTCGTAAACTAAACGTTTGCGGTCCTATGTTTATTGGACTTTTTTCCTTGAAATTCTCCATGTACCAATTTAGAAACTCCTTGTAAATAATATTGCAACAATTCGAGATCTACAAGTCTTCAAAGTTCAAGAAATAATGATGATTTCACCATATCAATTGTGCAGGTGAATTTGAAATAGACATCCATTTTTTAAACTCAAAAATTGAACCACCCTGTATATTTCCTGATTAGTCACTCGATATCAATTATCAATTCCATTTCCCCATCAAAATCAATGATTAAACATTTCTCTATGTCGTGTTCGTTGGAATAACCGACGAAGACTTCCTTCTGACCGCTTCGTAACAAATTCAGACCTATTAAAGAGCCCTACTCACAGTCTTTCTTTCCGCCTGAATGCCGCCTCCAAGTAGTGGAGTTTTCAAGTTAAATACTTTTAGCTCAGTCTGCTTGAACGGAAGATTTATCTATTTTAACCTTATTACTCTTATTCTTCTTCTTTCCTGACATTCATTTGTTTTATACAAGCCAGCGGCCTGTTTTTAATCTAGAGACAAAGTTTTAAAAAGTTGAGGAAATTTATTACCCAGTCGCGGTTCAAAAGGGTGGTTAGAAGATGGAGGTTCTTGGTATACAAAAAGTTGACAGGCGAATAAGTTCAACTTTTCGTGGGTACGGGGGCTGGCGGAAAATTGACGGGGGTTTTAGGTTTCTGTTCTTGATTCTCCTTCCCATAATTCTCAGTCGCCAACATTATGGAATGCAATAAAACGAATCTTCATCGTACTCCCTCAACGTCAATGAGAACTGAAAAATGTTATTTGAGCCTCATCTATGGGAGTTATAGCTGTTTACATCTCGCCTTCCAGTTCCAGAAATCTGATGAAATCCAATATCTGGAAAGGAGGTTAGTTCCTGCAAGTTTCTTGTCCAAAGGATTCTTTTCTTTGGTACTGTAAGTCTTGGCACAATTTTCAGAGACCAAAAAAGTTACAAAAATTATACATTTGTTTATTGTATTGTGATACACATTAATAAACTTTTGAGGAGCAACAAAACTATCAATTCGAATTAAATTAAGAGGGCCACTATCTTCCACAGAGTGCAACTTTCTGCGAACACCTAGCATCAGGATTTGGATGGTATCTAGATAGATTTCTCGGATCTTCCTGTATATTTGGCGTCGAAGTTCCTCTTCATTTTGGGCTTCTCGTCCTCCATCGTGAACTTTTCGCGACAAGAGGGCCGAAAAATCTTCTATGGGTGGACCTTGTGGAAAGTTAGGGGGATTGTCGTTTCGCGGAACAAATGGCACGTTTTGGTCGGCTAGCCAATCTTGAGTTTCTCTTGCATAGTGCCTGGACGCAAGGTCTGGCCAGAACATAATATCGTCTCCAGCGTTTCTGCTTCAATAAAATTAACTGGCGAGATAGTTAGATGTCCTATATTGACGTGCTAGTTTTCTAAGCGAAGTACCAGCCTTGTTTTACGCTCTTCTTACCAGTCTAACGGTCCTTGCTTGGGCAAACATTCTAGGTCTTCCACTTTTTGCAAGAACAAGGAATAGCTTACTCACATTCAGCGATTGTCCGATAAATAGTTCTACAGGATAAATTCTGATTTTCAAAAATGTGTATTATCTCTGCTTTATCGACTCGCCCAACTAAATTATAAATAATTTTCCGAATTTCTATTTTATAAGCCATATCGACTTAACCACTTCAACAACTGAAGTGTTAAAGTGAAGTCAAGGTTGAAAGCTTTTATTTCAATAGCATCCTATTGTCTTCTTCTTATCACCACTATGTTGGTCTATGAAATTTGTGCCAAAACTTATGGGACATACTTAATTCATTTAAAAACCTTGCAACACAAACCGTTGACTTTTTTGTCAGAGAAATAAGAAATACACGAAACAACCTGTTGGAATTATCAGCATTCGTACAACGCCAAAAGTTATTGCCCCTTTTTGAATTTGTCTAACCACAAATACACTGCGCAAAAAAATTAACGCACATTCTGAAAATCTCAATTTCAATGAAAGTTAACTCCACATTGACTTTATAACTTATTTTTTATGTTCTCTCGGGAAGGTTTTGAACGAAACAAGACACATTAAATGGAAGAAAAATTAAGGATTTCACAGAATCTTATGTGAAAGAAGAGAAATAAACAATTTTCAAAATACTGAAATGCTGATAAGTGATTTAATACTTGGTTTTTCCACCCCTTGCGTTAATTACAGCTCGGCAACGACGGTTCATACTCAAAATGAGTGATCTTGAAATGTTCTGATCTAATCCTTCCCAGATTTCTCCGAGTTGGATTCCTAAGTCATTAAGAGTAGCTGGATGATTTTCTGAACTTCTCAGCCTTCTATTGAGGTTGTCCCAAACCTGCTCAATCGGATTGAGATCTGGACTTCTTACTGGCCATTCCATTCGAGAGACTTCAACCTCTTCAAGGTACTCCTGAACGATGCGCGCACGAAGGGGTCTGGCATTTTCGTCCATAAAAATGAAATTTTCACCAATGTATGGGGCAAATGGCACTACATGCTCTTCAAGAATGTTCCTTATATACTTATCAGCATTCATAGCTCCATTATCAACGACCACTAGGTCTGTGCGAGCAGTCAAAGATATTCCACCCCATACCATAATCGATCCTCCCCCGAAACCAGTAGTATTCAGGAAATTGCACTGGGCATATCTTTCATGTGGACGTCTGTACACAAGGGAACGTCGATCACAATGGTAGTGGCAGAATCTAGACTCATCTGTGAAGAGAACTCTTTCCCAATCGGCCTCTTCCCAATGGATATGCTCTCTCGCAAAATACAAACGCGCCCTTCGATGGGCCTCTTGCCGCGACAAGAGACCTTAAATGATATTCTCTGAGGCGATTTCGTATTGTCTGAGTGCAAATTTGCACCTTATGAGTTTGCTCAAGCTGATTTTGAAGGAAGCGAGCGGTTGCGATCCGTTGTCTCAACGAAGAAACTCTCAAGTAACGTTCTTGAATGGCAGTTGTTACCCGTGGTCTACCCTGTCCTGGTCTTCGGACATTCATACCTGTCTCCTTGAATCACTGCAACATTCTGGACACACTTGTATGGGAAACTCCAAACCTTCCTGCAATTCTTGTGTACCCTTCTTCTCGCAAAACTACCGCTTGGGCACATTCCTCTTGGGTCAAATTGCGTGTTTCGCGTTGCATAGCGATCGAGTGTAGAAAATCAAACGAAAGAAAAACTAGAATTGATCGAGAACAACTGATTTTAGAATGGAGCCAATACATTCAAAATCTGATCTTTTTATTTTCCTGCTGGGAGAAAACATATGTATTGAAGAAAAACGTTGAAAGTGGATAACATATGCATGCATAATTCTGATAAAAATAATTATCATTGAGAACACCTTCAGTTGTAGAATAAATTTGAGATTTCCATAATGTGCGTTAATTTTTTTGCGCAGTGTCTATACCGGATAGGCATTGTTATCGACGATCGTCTGCTTTATTTTTGGCCAATTCTGCAGCGGATCTGTGTACCGTCAAATGACATGGCGGATGGAAAATCAATTCTTTTTATGAAGATCACATCTAAAATTCGAAACAGCAAAGGAAAAAAATACAGAATAAATATGATGTGCTTATGTTTGAAACTGCTACAGTAAATCGAAACTGAACAATTTTATAATTACGCAGTATAATCTGAATTGTACTTTCCTGTACCCCCAAATTAAAACATCAAATTTCTAACGAACCATGATAGTAATACACACTTTAAAACGCTCGGACAAGACTCCCCATCCCAATTCCTACAGAATCTATTTCACCCTTTTTCTAGGGTCCACGTCCGAACAAAAGAGATTCAAATTGCCACGTCCAGGTAGACAGATTTGAATGCGGAAGCGGAACGTGGCCAAAAATGTTGACAAAAGGTCAGCGCGACAAAACAATAGGGTCAAATTCGGCCGGGGACAGTGGCCAAGCAGATGTTCCTCTTTTAGGGTTTTTTTTATGTGAATCGTCACTTAGACTTACCCTCGGTTTGACCCTTTGTGTTCTAGATTAATGGATAAGCCGATGGCCTACAAATATTTTATCCTAACGGAAATACTGTTGATTCGTTGCGTGACCGTTATTAGATGAGCACGAGGATGCTGTCGGGCTGTGCAAAAAATATGGGTTATTTGAAGGGGTTGCTTTGATTGGGTCTGGTTTCTTCGGGGTTGGTTCGTGGCGTTTGGAAGGTGACAGGAATGCTGAATGGGGATCGAAATCGAAGGAATCAATATTCGGAACTATTTTTGTCATCTTGTGTGAGTGGTACAAAATGGTCTGGTCGAATGCGGTGACTTTCAATAACAAAAATAAATAATAATATACAAATAATACGAGATTCTTCTTTGTATTTTAAGGTACATTCGGAAAAATTATCTCATGGTACTTCATGGATTGCTGATGCCTCCCCCCTTCGTCAGCTACTTCAATCTCAGGTTTTCTGCTGTTGAATATTGTTGAATTCAAAATCCATTGTGACCCAGTAAAAAGTGCCTCAAGGGTGTCCATCGCCATAATAAATCGCCAAAACAAAAATGAAAAATTTAATTCCTTTCAATCGACACTTCCCTTTCTTTCTTTCTTCGCACACATCTTCACTTTTAATTTAAAACAAAATTAATTTCGTATTAAACCTGTTCCCATCCTCGTTTCTCTTGGCCAAACTTGATAGCATTCCCATGCATCATACTCGAAAAAATTGATAAAAAACCGAAACCGCATATCCTCCACCCCTTTCAATTAATCTATTTCTCACGCACTTTCTTATCCCCCCATGTTCAAGACCTTCCATTGTCTTAAAAATAAAAATTTCCTTTTAATTTTCTCCTTCACTTACGCCCGTTTCCCAAGTAGAACAAAAGATGTTTCTTATAGATTCGTTACAAGAAGCGCACCCGAATCCTTATTTCCTGTACGTCGAGGAGGGTAACCCCTTCTGGTATGACACCTTCGATGACGTTTTTTGTCCTCCTGCCGTTTACCTGAAGCTTTTTATCGGATGAGACAGAACGGAGCCTGTTGTTCGAGTGAGGTTCGAATTAATTGAAAAATTGTAAAAATTTTAACCCTTCTTAATTTATATCGTAAGCGGTTAGTTCATGATGCATGTGGTAGATTGGGGTAGAGAAATAAGAGATGTATGGGTTAATAAGCTTTTAATAGACAAAGTATCAGGAAGTGCCATGTAGAATTGAAATCTGCTTATTTAGATGTCTTCTGTAGGCTTATTTCTTGAAATTTTTGAAGATTGGGGAAATTCATAGGTCCGTTGGTTCGTTTAGAACGTTTTCTGTCGGGGTATTCGAGTATACTTTTATTATTTTTTTGAATGAACTATCACAAAGTACCGGACTATTTTGTCCATTATTTTCAGTAGAATTTCAACACTCGATTCTTGACTTCCTTACAAGAAAATAGCATACTGAATCTTCCAACCATGTTTTTATACATGAAATATTTCCAGTATTAACAGAGAAAAAAGTTTCTTCAACATTCGCCAGGTCTTTGGAATTATTGAATTCACATAATTTTTTTTTCAAATTCATTATTTTCCCAAAGTAAATAAACATTTTGATGAATACGTAACTACTAGGACCTCTATGTAAAGAGAACAACGTTGCCTCGTTATCTGACAAGAAAACGACGATAACCAAACATTTTCAAAATATACACGGTGAAATGTGTCAGAATGTCAGAATTTATCACTAGAATTGTAAACGGTAAAATCATTTCATGGTTTCTGAATGAACTAACAAATTAACAACCTCTGGTTCTGGAAATAAGTAAAAATGACCACTTCAGAAGAAATTCGTCAATCTGTACTGCACACTAACTAATACCATTATGTGGGAGAACATGGAACATGCCAAAACTCAAGTGCCAGTGGTTGTATTAACAATTCCTTTATTAATATCAATTTGTTCAGCGTAAAAGGTAGAACATACCGATTCAACTTTATCAGCATGCTACGCTATAAAATTCTTTATTAGCTTACTTATTCATTTGACACCTATTAGCGCTTAGGACTAAAAATCCCGCTTATATGCTGGATGGTCCCAAAGCTCAGTTGAAGATGGGAGTGGGTTATATAAAAACGATATTATTTAGGGGCGCCAAGTGATTTAATATTCACTTCCAGCACACTTGCTCTATTTGCCGAAAAATCACTAAAAAAATCTAGATAAAGGATCTCTAACAATAAATCTAAAGGGGAGTACTTACCTCGAGGTCCTTATATAGCGCTATATATGGCTGACACTGTATATATAATAAATAAATAGATCATACAACGATAGCAAATTATGTATGAAATAATGTACAGAAACCTTATGAGGTTCCTATCAAAAATAACTTAAATAGGTCTCATACGTTAACCTAATAGTGATGAGACTTAATGATAATACAAGTATTATCTGACTTAAACTTGATAAAACAGTTCGGTTTTAGCGCTGATTAATTCCAGAAATTGATGATACGACCTTAATAAAGTTCCTCGATCCAAAGGGAAAAGGTAGTGACGATTTACAACCTCCACGATGTTGAAATCACCAAAAGGCAACTGACGGCGGCAGGACTGATTTTCCTGGGGCTCGACCCGGTGACTTATCATCAATCGGCAAGTGATATTGCAGATGTTCCAGCGAAACCATTGAAATGTACCAGAACAAGGACCCTATGAGCACAAATTCAAAGAAATCAAAATGGCGAAATCGTCTGTCAGCAATACCTACGACTTTCAGAGGGTTCTGTCAGTACCAAATTAAGTACAGTTTCCTTACTGATTATAAATGAGAATACTTCACCGAAATAGAATTCCAGCAGAATATTGATCCTGGTTCTAAAATAGAAGACACAAATTGCACGAGGCAGAATTGAAGGAATGATGAATCTCACCTCTCAATATGGCAAATCCCTTTTCAGACACAGTAAGATCAGACAAAATCCTCCAAATAAGCTCTGAAGCTAAACGAAATAATCCCACTCTATATAACGTTTTCGAAATTCAAATCCCAAAATCAGGTGAGTATCAAAATTCCTCGACTGTCGAAAACCACCATTAAATTGAAGAATGTGCAGAAAACAACCAATCCATTAGTCTCCACATGAATCCAATTCACCTATCACCGTACTTCAGTTCCGAAATCCCCAATTAAAATCCCCAACCAACATATCCTCATTCTTGTCCCACAAATCGAAATTTCCAAAATTCTATCTCGTTCCCACACCGCAGGCGATACAACAGGTTTCCCGACAAGAAAACATATTTTCCCTCAACCTCGTCGTAATACAGTGGCGTGACTACGATCAGGGATCGGAAAATTAGCATCCGCCAATTCCGGACATAACAAGCACAAGAGCAAACATAAGATCGAACAAAAAAATTAAAATTGCAAAGAATAATTGAAGGAAGTAATAAAATAGTCAGTATCATGTAAAGCAATAACAAAATGAACTTGACTAAAAACAAACATCGAGTCTTTGAATGTAATTGAGTTTAAATGAAAATATTTATATATATATAAAATAACACACCAATTGAGCAAGTATGGGATTACTTAGGGAGAGCAATATTCAATCGCCAAAGCAACTTTTCAGGAATTGAGTTTATTTAGCCCTTCAGGAAGAATGGAACGATATACCTGAAAATTTCATTTATGACTTGATTCGTGGAATGCCTAAGCATATTGGGCAGTGGATTTAAAGAAAAGAGTGGTAATACGGACTATTGAATTTGGATTCAGTTGTGGAATAATTATAATTTATCAAAAAGAAATAATCGATAATAGTATAAAGCAAAGAGTAACAAACAAAGATTTTCTACCAAATATATTGCAGTTGAAATAGGGTAAAATGTTCATCCAATTACCAGAACATAGATTGTCGATTTCTTGAGGAACTTAGAGGGGGCAAGACTTTTAACGATGTGTGTATATGTTTCAATGCAATCTAGAAATTCGATAGCAAAATTCCTTGCCGAAAATCTCTAACTCTATTAGGATGATCTCTGATACCAATTAACCAAATATTCACCATCTCTCCAAGTCATCCTAGCCCCCCAACATCCCTGAAAATCCAATTTATCCACTAAACGCCCCCTCCGCCCTGTCCCCCATTAAACTCGCGAATTTTAATATTTTTCCGCGACTTATACAATCGAGAATTAATTGGAGTCATTCCTTAATTTGTCGTCCTCAGGCCTTCTGCCTCTCTCTTTCTAGTTCATACCCTTAACGCCCCCCGCCTCCCCGCTCCTCTCTTTTCTCGCCTTTCAATCTTTTTCTAGCACTCCATTCGGCCATTTCGACGTTCGTAATTAAAAGGCTGCAAAATTAATTCAATTTCATAATTGAATTTTTAGATTTGCTTTTTCATCGGGTTCTTGGGGGATCCGGAAAGATCCACGCAATCCTGGATTCTGGAGGATTGGCTGGGAAGGAAGATGCTCTGTTTTATACAGAGGCTGTCGAAAATTCACTGCTAGAGAAAAACTCTTTATTAACTAATTCTGTGAATACACGAAACAACCGAGTTACTAAAAACACTGCTAGTTTGGGTGCCGGTGAGACAAATTGCAAATTATTAATAAAGTTTTCCTACTTTCTGCATAGCTTTATGAGGTAGAGTCTACCACATTTTTCCTCTGTGAAAATTTTTGCGGTCGCGTTTTTTTTTCAGCAAACCTCTCGTATATAATGTTGGCATTTTTTCAAATGATACATACACGTATGTTGTGAAATACAATCATAAAACCAATCTGGGAGAAATGAGTAAACATGAATGTCCGACAAAAATAGTGTGGCTTGGAGCTTGCTACCAACATGAACATGACTGAAGATCGCATTTTTTTAAATTTTTAATAACGTCCTGATTTTTTCAGAATCGGTTGATACAACCATATGAAGTATGAAAATGCAATCGCCGACAAAAAATGTGGCGTTTTTCTTGTCCGACAAATGGAAAACGACGATTGTCTGAGATAAAAAAATTATGAATAATGGTTCTTCTTCTTCTTATTCTCTCGTCACCTTGAAAAAAGAATGAAGTGCACAAGTTATGCACAAAAAAAATGTGGCGTTCGTTCGAAAATTAAAGAATTCAATGCTCTATTGGTTACGAATAGACTATATGCTTTTCTCTATTTCAGTATCGTAATGAGTTCATTACAGTACTAAAAACAGTGCTGTAATGAATTCATTACAGCATCGTTTTCAGTTACATTTTTCGTTTTGTGGTTGTCAGCAATGACTTCCGATCCTTTTAAATTTCAGCAGACGTCAATTTGGAAATGTCAATTTTCGTATTTCCTAACATTCACACCAACTGCCAAGATACAAAATGAAAGTCACTAGGACCTATAATTTGAATATTTTCATTGAATTTCACAAAATATGAGTGAAATAGAGAAAATATCGTCTAATACTCGTTGCAGAATGCAATTCCAATACTCATGCGTTCGAAAACTCGCTCCTTCGTCGCTCGTTTTCGAATTTCGCATTCGTATTGGAATAGGAGCCCATTCTGCAACTAGTTTTAGAATATACTATTATCGTATATAACTTTGCTCATGTAATAAATAAACATTTGATTTTTGGAGGATCATTTGAAAAGGATGTGCTGAATATACCATTCAACTGTCCAACGAAAAAAGTTCGGCAATTTCTCAGTCCATCGAAAGTTATTGGTCTCGTGAGACTCCTTTTTCATAACTAACATTTTCAATCATTATACATATTTAAGTTTCGATGAAAATTGCCTTTTTTTACTTTCGGTTGCTTTCGTGAAGCACATATAATTTGCATGCCTCAAAGAGTTCCTAGAATCAGTTGGATACAAAAATTCTACTCTAGAAGTGAAATGTTGCACGAAGTGGTAGAAGGTACTTTTTCTGTAATACCTCTGGGATTACGAAAGGATTGTTTTCAATTGTTTATACTTGTAGCTATTCACTTTAAATCAAAATAAAAATGCACAAACCGCATTTTTTCTGCCCCATCAGTTGAATATGGAATCTCCACCCCAGTTCGAAATCGCGAATTCTTCGAACAGATAATGGCAGTTTCATGGAATTCCGTTGCGGAATACCAAGGGTTGTAAAAGTTGTTTGGTAATTTTCCCTACGAATATGAGTGCTGTTTCGGTTTTGCACCACAGTCCTGTGCAGTCTGAAACTGTGTAGACGATTTATAGTATGTTGCCGAATTTTCTCTTCTTGAAATAATTCTTGTTCTATTCTATTTGACAGTTTCTCAGTTGTTGCCGATAAAATATTCTCAGTGATGATGGAGTGTTTTTTGTCTAAATATTTGAAAAATAACCCAAGTTTCAAAACGAAAAGGGAGGAAGTGGAATGATTCACAGCTGACATCCTTATACAGTGTAATAGTATATAACATTACTAGCAAGGTAAGAGGGTTTTTTCTGGCGAATGGAGGATATAACTGACGAGCCGCAGGCGAGTCAGTTACCTCCTTGAGCCAGAAAAACCCGTTACCTCGCGTGTATTATTTTATATTTTATTTGTTTCTCATTTGTAAAAAGGTTAGATAAATTCCAAAAAAATCTCAATAATTTGTCGCAAATGTCGTAAGCTGTGGAAGCGTTGCCATGAACATGTCTGTTTATTTTTCTTAACATTTGTTTTGGCGAAAGCGAAAATGAATGTACCAAAAGAAATTATTGAGGCAGCCAGCAGTGTAGCTTCAAGTTTATTACTTACAAAATCAGCTTCAAGGTACGAGCGAGAATACGACGACTTCAAAAAGTGGCAAAACAAAAATAGTGTGATTGGGGTTAACTGAAGATGTTTTGTTGGTCTACTTGAATCAACTATCAGCTAGATTCAGCCCTAATACTTTATGGGCAAAACGGTCTATGCTGAAAAGCTGCTTGGAAATGAAAGAAAATGCCCCTGTTCGCAGGTTTGTTTTCCTTACAAAATTTGTTGTAAAATATGACGTTTAGTTGTCATTTGCAGATTTCAAAAGATAATAGCCTTTCTGAAACGAAAAAATGAGCGTTATACGCCAAAAAAGGCCAAGGTATTAAGTAAAGAAGAGGCTGAACAATTTCTTTTACATGCTCCTGATGACCAGTGGTTGCTGGCGAAAATTGTAACAATATTTGGGATTTTTGGAAGTTGTCGATGTGATGAAATTCTCTCCTTAAACATGAATGATGTAGAAGATATGGGAAAATACGTTATTGTGACATTGCGGCAAACGAAAAATGCAACAACAAGAAGATTCACCATAACCGATGATGGCTGCAGCTTCAAGCCCTTCATGTTATACAGAAAATATGTAAATCTTCGGCCTCCTGGAACAGAAAGCCTAAGATTTTTTTTGACATACCGACATGGAAAGTGCATTTCCCTTAATGCTGGCCAGCACACTATTGGTGGTGTCCCAAAGCAAATAGCGAAATATTTAGGTTTAAAAGACCCAGAGTTATACACCGGCCACTCTTTTCGCAGAGCTGGAGCCACTATGGTTGCGGATTCGGGTGGAGATATTTTAACACTAAAGCGTGCAGGAGGGTGGAAGAGCACCGAAATTGCGATGAGTTATGTCGATGATTCGGTCAACAAAAAAATCGAAATGTCTAGCAAATTATTTGGTAGTAAGGAGATTACGAATGTTCTGCAGTGCTCGAGCTCAGCAGTTTCTGAGTCAACAGATGGTTCATCATCATCAGTATCAACTCTTTTATCATCAAAAATCTGTGTCACTGAAAATAACAATTGTACCATGATTTTCAACACATATGACGATAAAACAAAATTTTCTAATGTAAATAATACTACTAACTTATGAAAATTTTGCAAGTTAACTGTCAGTTTTACAAGTTAGTGACTTGATAAAATAAACTTTCTTGGTTAATATTGTGTTTTTGGAAACTGACGTTTACAAATGAGAAACAAATAAAATATTTTTGGCATCAAGAAAACATCATAATCACAAATATAAAGATGTCATTCTACCTGACGATTGGTGTTATACTTTTACTGGATACCATTCGTCTTATTACAAAGAATTCAATGTGAGCAAGGAGTATTTCCAATGTTTTTTCATTAGATTTTAGTAAAAATGTCAGTGAATGATTTGAATTATATATTTTCAATTAAAATCAATGGTTTCATTTCAATAATAATCGAAGAAAGATTCTGAAACAAAACCATATTTTTCAAGTAGTTTTTTTGTCCGACTATGGATTTGCCGCATTTTATATGGTGGACAGTTGATATTTCTATGAAACGAATCTCTCTAAAATATAAATTCATTCTTGTTCGACAAATATTAATGAATTTAAAAACTCAAAAAAATCGTCAGTTTTCATTTGTCTGACAAGAAAAACGCCACATTTTTTGTCGGACAATTGCATTTTTATATTTCATATGGTTATGTGAACCGATTCTGACAGAATCAGGCGAGGGTATTAATAATTTTAAAAAATGCGATTTTCAGTCATGTTCATATTGGTATAGACACGCTCAAAGCCCCACGATTTTTGTCGGACAATCATGTTTTCTCATTTCCTCCAGGTTGTTTTTAGATTGCATTTTACAAAAAAAGAGTATGTATGATATAAAAAAAATTTAAAATATGGTCGACTTACGAGAGGTTTGCTGAAAAAAAGCCGCGTCCACAAAAATTTCCACAGAGGAAAAATTTGGTAGACTCTACCTAGTAAAGCTATACAGAAAGGAAGAAAACTTTATTAATAATTTGCAATTTGTCCCACAGGCACCCAAACTATGACATGAAGTCAGCAGCTTTTCCCAAACAACACACAAACATCTTTTGAACATTTTATAGACGACATGAAATAGATTATTAGATGATCTATAAAACATCAAAATGTATTGAATTTCTAACCTAGATTCGACGTAAAAATGTCCGCGAGATTTACGTTGAAAAATATCACTTTTTTAGACGTCTATTTTACGTAAAAAGAAGTATTTCTATAACAAGTGAAATTTCTGTCTTTTTTTAGTTTATCCTAACTTAGTATCACGTTTGACATGTGATAGACGTTTGACGATTTATGTTATTGTTATGACTCGCTTATGTCTATATTTCATTAGATTTTTGTCGTTTTTTTTCGATCAACAATCTGATAATATATGGATGATCCAAAAAACATCCACACTCATGACCTCTAAAATATATAACATCATAGACCTTTTTTGGAGCATTGTCGTCATGATCGAAATTGGACGTCTATTAGACGGAATATTATTTTTGAAGATAGTTGGTGATATTGTACACGTTCATTAGATGACATAAGATGAACGTTTGTTCAATGTCCCTAAAGAGTCTTTGTATTGTATAGTTTTTGACATCTAATTATTGTCAATTCCAAAACAATATTGATGATGTTGAAAAACGTCATATTAATGACCTGTTACTGATTTATTCCATCAGATTTTTCGAAGAAGGGTTATATGGTCTAAAAATTCAAAGAAAATTGACATTTGATAGTTTCAAGATCATGGTTATCCTAAGGAGATTTGGTGAGAGACTTCAAAAGTATGCAGATATAAATTTAAATTATTATTTTGAAATATTATTGCATCCATTAGATCAGATTGTGAGTATGAAGAATACATACAAATTTATTTTATCAATGAAAACTGTTTTATGTTTTTTGTTTCTCGTTTCATGTTTCTGTGGTGTGCGGCCCGGCTAATCAGATTTAATATATTATTATCTACACAGTTGAAATCTCTCATAGCAGTAAGGAAAGCAAAAACAACTTCCGATATGAAAAAATAAAAAGGTATATTCATAATAATAAAAAAATCAATGAACATAATTCAAATGTATCAAAAATATAAATTGTGTCAATGACCAATGTATTCGAGACAATTTGTTTAAATAAAAATATATATAACTGTGTCGTAGGCACTGGCACTTTGTGAGGATTTGCTCTTCGTTGTTTCATATTCGTATCGTTGGTTTGCAAGGCGTAACCAGTCTTGAATTGCCCTTTTTATGGTCGTGTCGTTGAGATCTGACGTGTTTCACTCTCGAACAGATTATAAACAGCATCTGGAACCAACACACAAATCAAAATAAGTGATTTTTTTTTATTTTATTGAAATTAAGTACAACATTTAAAAACAATCACAACAAATGCTATATCTTAGAACAAAAGAATAGCAAAGTTTTGCAGAAAATTATTTTAGTGTTTTTTCAAACGATATACTTTTATATTGCTTTCAGTTTTTTCTAAGAAATCGAAAGAATTGAAAGTTTATGAATACAGAGTGTATTTTTTTTGAGATTTCTACCTATTCGTAATAATATGACCTTCCAATACAACATCAGAAAAATGATAAATGATATTCTGAATTCAAGATGATCAAGAAATGTCAACAAGTAACTGTGAATAATCTGATAATTCCAAAATCGATAAAATTGCAATATTGTTTATTAAATCTATCCTTCATATAAATGCTACATTTTTTGACATTGTATATTATATTGAGTACTTATATTGAATAAATATCCTATTTTGAAACGATATCTGAAAAAGGGCAACATTCTACACAGAAATGGAAAACGCTTATACCTACTGCTATAATTGGGGTTCTAATGGTTCAATTCATACGAGAGTTTTTAATTCGAACATCGAGTTACAAATTACATTTGAAGTCTAAGATGATCTGAAAAACATCTAAACATTTCCTCGAAGATTTCTAACTCTGGAAATTCAATTAATCAATAATTCTTCAAATCCTGATATAATCTATTTTGTGCTCGACTTTTTGAAGTGTAATGGTAATAGTTTTCAGCAAGTTTTTCAAGTCGAGTGGTTGAGTATTATTCATTACTCAACCAATATCTCAAAGAGGTCTATCAATAGATTTCTTAGATAATATTCTTACCAAGTTATTTATTCAGAAAAATATTACTACTATGATAGGGACTGTTATAATTTCAGCCCTACGAAATCTCCAACGCAAATTATGAAATTCTATAATTTGAAATTTCAGATGATCTTGAAATATTTATTTATCCTTAACTGTTTGAAAAAGATTTCAAAACCGATCATCGTGTGAACTATAAACATATTTTCAGAAAGAGTGGATTCCAGGTATTATATTCCTGGGATAATATCTAAATAAACAGAGTATTCAAAATAGTGATAACAGACATAACAGTTCAATGGAACGGTTATTCAAAAGATATCATTCAATAGACTCCTTCAGATGATCATTCTATGAAAGGTTTCAAATTTCTTATCACAATATACCTACCTAATTCATAATAATTAATCAACATATTCTCCAGTAGGACACATGTTATAGGTATAATTTACAGGGAGTAGTACCAAATCAAAAGTTATTCACTAGTGAACGGTTATCTGAAAGATATCATTCAATCGACTTTTCTAGATCATCTCCAATTTTATAATAATAAGCATATCTCAGTGTCAAGACATTATTCGGAGGAACACATTTTAGGTACTACACCGGGAATAGTAGGTTCCTATATAATTCAACATTACATATTATTCACTTTTGAACGGTTATCTAAAAAACATCATTCAATAGATCTTAATAGATGATCCATTTATGGAAGATATTTTCATTTAAGGTGGGCGTTCAATGTAGTGTGTTTTTATTTCAAGTTGATTTCGAAAACGGTTTCACTTTGAGAACTAAAATTTTGTGGGTGAACTCAGAAAGGATTAGGGTTCTTGTTGAAATAATTTTGATCGATTTCATTCCGACATTTAATTTTTTTTCTTTCAAAAATGGAAGAAAATGAGCCAACCCATGCTTCTGTTTTATTTCAACAGAAAGACCCATGAAAATAGTTCAACTTCCGATTAAAAGTGAATCTACTGATAATTTCGTTCAGAAGATCAACTTGAAATACGGAATTGGCAGAAAATGGCCGAATTCAAATTTTGGCGGGAAAAAATTCCTGCTTTACCCACAAATCCACGTATTTCATAGTTCGGCGATTTTCGGATAGAGAGCGCCATTGTACATTTCATTCATGATTAGAGAGATACTCATAGAACTTATTGTGATAATGAAAGTTCTATGGAGATATTCCTTAAAATGGATGGTGGCGCCTCTATCGGCTGATCTTTCCTACTCGGTTTAAACGCCCACCTTAAGATCTACCATAATACCTAGATTTTGCTTGTATCCAAAAATGCAGGCTAGTTTTCGAAAATTATAAATAAATCTCATTTTTATAATAGTGAGCCCAGACCTGAACTAGCTTCATTTCAAGAGCTAAATGATGAAGAAATTATACTTACTAGAACTAGGTCCAATACGCAACATTTGCACTCACCTTCTTCAATTGTGACAGCACTAATCACTAAATACTATATTCACTAAGCTAAGGTGAAAGCGAAAACAATCACTATTCGACTTGACCTTTTGACGAAGCAGTGTTCTAACGAAATGATCAAGTTCAAATGTCTTCCTACCTATAACCCTATCCGCTATCCCTGTATGAACTTTAACATCGGCGGTTCGTTACCACGTGATCGAGCCCGATATAGATGTTCGCAACTCGCTCTCTTTTCTCATCGTGATTATATTTATATTTTAACAGAATATGGAAACACGCTCACATTTGAAAAGGTGCTATTCAAGTTATCGATTTCGTTTTTTTAAATTTGACTTAGATAAATTGTCTGAAGTATTTCCGATCGTACCGAAATATTAGAATTTATATTTATATTTTATTTCCAGAGCACAATATGCGTCATCTGACAAGATTGCCAGATTCAGAGTATTATCTCTTGATAATTAAAAATGCGATTCTGATGTATTATGTAGGTATCGAATCAAGCAGAAAAAATGGCCTTTCTAATAATACTTTGTTTCCAATGCATTTACATCTGAAGAAAAAGATTAACATTCCGAAAATATTGAAGGCAGAAGAAACTGGGAAATTTAAGACTTTTTTTGGGGGGGTCAATTTTTTTCGTGATGTTGAAATGAAAATTCAACGATGACGTTTTCACTCATTTAGGACGAAACTGAAATAATAAAAAAAATCACATAATATATTATGTTAACAAGTGACACATATTTGTACTAAAATTGATATTTACAATAGAAATGTGAAAAAATATACCTAGTGCGCCATTTGAAAAAACATAATAAATGCTGAATGCTGGAAATGATAACCTCCAGCCAAAATATGTGAACGTAGTTGACCTGTCAAGCATATCTGAAAAACGTCAAAAATTGCTCATTTCTCTATTGCATCAAATGGATATTCTATAAACATTTTGAAAACGTATGGTCGAAATGCAATATTTCCATCAACATCTTAAAAACATTTATAATCATTGGTTGAGAGACTTTATATAAATATAACTTCTTAAAGATGTTAATCAATTCACAATTCTTTGACCTTTGAAGTTAGATATTTTATATATGTATTCTAGATGACTAAATAAATAATGAATAATGATGTCTAAAATCGATGTGGCATGGCATATCTATTACACGTCAAAAAGTTATTCTTTTTTCGATAGTATCAATTAGAAATCTTATAAACGTTTGAAAAACGTGTGGTCGAATTGAACTACAATTTTCGACATATTTGAGACATACAAATCCGTACGTTTAAAGACAATATATACAGTATATATCTAAAAAATGTCAATCAATCTAGTGTTTTATGACCATATGAGTTAGATGTTTTATCGATGTATTTTAGATGACAAAAAAGAGCCAAATGTTGATGTCTAATATACGTAAAACAAAAGATGTCCATTAAACGTTAAATAAAATACCCCCTTCACGATTTTGAAAATTTGATATTTAATACACGGCTTTTAAACGTGTAATCAAAAAGCTATACATTTTTGGATGTCTGCAGGATATAAAAAATTTTTCAGGTCTTAGATAATGCATCTAAAGGATGTCTTCTAGACATCATGTATAGAAAACATCTTATTTAGATAATCTAATTTCAATCAGAATTCAGAGCAAGATGGCTTTAGATCACTTTTGATATCGATTAGATGTCATTTAGATGTGTGTGTGTTGTTTGGGTTATTCGCATTCTCCAGTTGAAGAAAGCAATGAAAACATGATATTTGTGAAAAAAACTTGACAGCAGCTGTCTTTAATCCCGGATGTGTCACAGAAATATTGGGATTTTTATTTTCGATCAGTTATTTATTTACATTATTTTTTGTATTGAATTCTGGAGGTATAATGAGTTATACCATTTAGAATTCTCAGTGAACCAGGCATATTTTATCCTAATTTACCATTCAGGATATCAATTTTTTGTATACCACTTTAGGTTAAAAAATGGAGGTTTACCTGACCTCAAACCAAGTTTGTCCTTCTCTCTACATTCAGAAGAACTCTTCGTCTTGAAATCTCTCGAGCAATTACCTATCAAAGCTGCCAACTACCTAATAAACACCCTGTGCATCCACCATGGCCCACATTACACCCAATTCCTCAACACCTCCAGCTTCCGTAAAATTCGGACCCTCCTCACCGAGATACATCCCTTGGGCGCTTTCTAATCTGCACAAAGCACCCCGCAGATGTCCAAATCTTTATTTCATCTCCGAAATCCAGACTCTTACAAGCTCCTCCAGTTGGATTTAATGTTAAAAATGGCCGCACTTTTCTAATCTGCTACTTTTGCGATCCCAGCGGGCCCTAGAGGGGGGTGGTAGCCGGAGGGTGGAAAGAATTGAAAAGGGTACGGAAAAAGGGGTTGAAAAAGTGCAATTATTTCGATGCAGGCCGGCTATCGAGCCCCTGACGATGCGTGCATGTTAGTTGGGGGTATCAAATATGGAAACTCTAGTTATGGGTTGAAATCGATGGGATGGATGTAGAGGGTGAGTTTGGAACGGTTTTATTGGACCTAGTCTTAGGTCCGATAATTATGAGAAATATAAATTTTTTCAATTATTTTTTATCACAGAGCCTGATTCCTCATTCACAATTTAGTGATGTGTTTTCTGATTTGAATTTTTCGAGCGTTTTTCCAGGGAACAAAAGCGATATTCTCTTGTCTAATGTTCTCGTATTTTGAGTCGAAATAATAATAATCTTTTTTCAGCATAGCTAGTACAAAAAATATGCATATTTCTTTCATCACATAATTAAGTTGAATCTTCTATTGTCTACTTTCAGATACAATAACAGCAACTTATTGTATGACATTAGCGATGATGCATTTTTTATTTCAGTTGGCAAAGCATTATACAAACAAATACCTTCAAAAAAGAGAGTCTTCTGCGTAGCAGTAGAATTGACTGCTAAAGTTCCTTTTGGTTCGGATATCATAATCGTAAAATGTCTCCATTCTCTCTCAGAAATCTACTAAAATCTTCTGCAAGACACCATGTTCAATTTTGTATATTAGTGTTTGAGTGGTTCTCTTGATGTTTTTTTCAACTGATATCCAATTCAGTGTATCCAGCAAATTTTTTATTGGGATGTATTTATTACACTTCGAAATTATCCTCATTGCCTCATTCTGTTGAAATTGGAGTCTGTATACATCTCCTTGAGTACACGAGATGAACAGGGAACAACAATAATTGAAGTGAGATAGCACAATAGTATTAAAGACTAGTTTTCTGGTCCACAACGACAAAAATTCAAAATACGAGACAAGAAAGAAACTTACATATTTTTTTTACACAAGAATAATCAACATGCAAACAGAAATTTAACTGTGGGTCCATAATATGACACCCAAATATTTAATTTCATTGACGAAGTCTATTCTCTCATTATTGATGAACACAGCCAAATTCCATTTTGGGACCTTTTAAGAGTTGTATTTTGAGCCGAATAACACGCATTTAGTCTTCATTGTATTCAGTTTCAATTTGTTCTTACAAAACCAGTCATATTAAATTTTCATCTCATTATTCATTGTATCAATCAATTCCAAAGATTTCTTCCAAGCAATAAATGGTTTTCTAGTAAGAGGAGTTATTTTGAAAATGATGGTGGATTTTGACGGCCTTCGTATTCACTTCTTTAGAGTTAATATGTCTTAATAGAGGAAAAAACTACTTTAATGCAATGCCAACGTTTTGGTTTATTCAATAACTTCTTCAGGGCCGACAGTTGCCGACAAAGTTCAACGTTGATGAAAAGTTCTCCTCGGAAATGCGTTCATTTTACGATTTAGATTGTAGGACACGGAAAGCTGTTTTCTGATTGCCCTGAAGAAGGTATTAAATATACCACAACGTCGGTTTTTCATTAAAGTAGTTTTTTTCCTCAATTAAGACTCCTTCTACCTATTAACTTTAAATAAGTTATTTTGACATCCAAGAAAAATGCAATTTTTTATATGAATAACCGGATGTTTATTTCGTTATGAAAAGGAAGGTATGTCGTTGATAATGAAAAATTACATCAGACAAATGACTTATATCAAACGATGGATATGGAGGTCATCTAAATTAATATCACAACAACATCACGAAGAGTAAAGAAGAGACAACTATTGTTTCTAATGCGTGGTTGCCTACCATCCTCAATAAACTTCCTAATTATACTATCATGGTGAAAAATTCCTCAAAGTAAATACGAGTTCTAAACTTTGAATTTCTTTTTGTGTTGGTATTCGAAGTCGTTGGTACGAGCCAGCAAGCTTGATCGAGATATTTCATTCCGGTTGAAATCATCCAAAAAAATTGAATCACCGGGTGTATCATTCCTGCAAAAGGGGCGAAGTTTGCTCAGATGGAAGAAATACAGTGGAAAACCTGTCAGAAGATTCTAAAAGAATGATCTAATTATTTTTTCTCGCTCTCTGATAAAGTGTCTGTCAAGAACGACACCCCGAGTTTAGATAGTCCGGTGCCTCATTTTCGAGAGCGGTTTTAAATCACTTTAAGCAGTTGGCATTCCTGAAAGCTCGAATGGTGAATGTTCCAATTTTTTCCAACGAAGAAGGATAATTTTTAATTTTTTCTCAGATACCTTGACGTTTTCACGTATTCAAAACACTGACTAAAATCTTAAATGAATTGCGAAAGTCGTAGATTAATCTATACACAAGTGTCCCAATAAAGAACAAGAGTGGTCAGTGGGTCATTATTCTGTGATTGTTTCTCAAATTGGTAGCATCTGCCAGAATCATTTGCATTCAACACTTTCAATTAAGGGTTATTTTTTCATAAGGGTGGTATTTGTTTTCGTGGAGATTTCTGGATACAGATGATCTGCTTACTCTGGAACACTGGCGGATGCAGAGCGGGGGCCATGGCCCCCCTTGAACCTAAAAATTGACAATAATCCCTTTATTAGTGGTCATAAAACGTTGGTAAAAATTTCTATTTCTTCAATCTTAATTTAAATATGTTTTATTTCAATTTAAAGCTCTATGACTCTAAAAAAAACCCGATTCATATAATTATGGTGGAAAACCTATCAGAATAAAACACGAATGGCGTTTTAGCTCATGCTAAAATCTCAGCGAACCTTCCGCTCCCTTCAAATTGTGAATAATTCTCAAGTGGTTTAAATGGAAGGGTAGGTATTTCTTTGAGAGGCTTTTTTCCCTCCCCGTCCCATTTTTCTTCCACCCCAAACTGCTGCGTGACGTTCCACGAGAAGGACCGTTCTTCATTTAGTCGAATTAATTCTCTGTATTTTGAAATTTGCATTTTCTTGATTAGTTATCGATTCATTTCTGATAATGTCCGTTTAGGAACTGATGGAGAGCGGGAGAATGCACAGAAATTTTGCTGGAATGTCGTTTTCCGACGTTTTACTATCGGGTTTATTCGAATACTTTATTGCCTGGAAGTTTATTTCTCGCCACTCTTATGATGTATACCTACTTCTACAAAGTATCCCGGTTGGCCAAGATTTAGTTTTATCCAGTTTTCTTCACTTAAAACTGAAGTAGGTTGGCACTCGTGAAATGTCAAATAATTCTGAGAGACGTTGCCATTGCTTAATTCTATTTACTCTTTTTTAACTTTGTAAATGTTAGTTCTTTCAAGATATAACTGCGGCACAGGTTTCGTAGTACTACTATATTTTTATATTTCAAGTTGTGCAGAAAGGTCTTCTGTATAGGCTTATTTCTTGAGAATTTTGAAAAGTGGGGAATTCCATAGGTCCGTCTGTTCGTTCAGAAGTTTTTCTGTCGGGTTATTCGAGATGTCTACAAAGTAAACAGTGCCACTTGCGAGAAAATCAATGAAACCTATTGCATTAATTGTCGAATAATTGTCGAGAATTTGTCGTAAAAGAAAAAAACTTGTCGCGTCCTTAGTTTTTTCTACGGGGTGGCTTTGCTAACTTAACGTTAAGTTAGCAGAACCGCTTTCTCAATATCTACCAAATATGTATCATGAAAATGGTTATAAATAAATGTCGAGTAATTGTCGAAGTCCATATGAAGTAAAAAAACACAAAAAATCCATTCGTTCTTGTTTATTTCACGTCTTTTTCCCGCGAGTTTGAGATATTTCTGGAATTATCGCATTTTTGGCAACAGCGCATTCGTAATTGACTCTTTTTCTATTGCATTAATTGTCGAATACCTGCCTCGAATTTGTCGTGAAAGAAAAAAATTTGTCGCGTCCTTAGTTTTATTTCTACGAGGTGGCTTTGCTAACTTAACGTTAAGTTAGCAGAACCACTTTCTCAATATCGACCAAATATCATGAAAATGGTTGTAAATAATTGTCGAGTAATTGTCGAAGTCCATATGAAGTAAAAAAAAAACACAAAAAATCAATTCCTATTAGTTTATTTTACCTTTACGTCTTTTTCCCGCGAGTTCGACATATTTCTGGAATTATCCCATTTTTGGCAACAGCGCATTCGTTATTGATTTTTTTTCGATCGCATTAATTGTCAACACCTACCTTGAATTTGTCGTGAAAGAAAAGAATTTGTCGCGACCTTCGTTTTTTTTCTACTAGGTGGCTTTGCTAACTTTATATTAATTTAGCAAATAGTGGTCGAATATCATCACGATGATCATAAAAGATTGTCGATGTTCAAATACAGTGAGAAACATAAAAAAAAATTATCTTTCTATCAATTTCCACCCCACGTACTTAAAATAAACAAGAAGGAATGGATTTTCTGTGTTTTGTTCACTTCATATGGACTTCGACAATTACTCGACAATTATTTATAACCATTTGCATGATATTTGGTAGATATTGAGAAAGTGGTTCTGCTAACTTAACGTTGAGTTAGCAAAGCCACCCCGTAGAAAAAAAAAACTAAGGACGCGACAAATTTTTTTCTTTCACGACAAATTCTCGACAATTATTCGACAATTAATGCAATAGGTTTCATTGATTTTCTCGCACGTGGCACTGCTAACTTTATAGACATTTATTCGAGTACTTTTATTATAACTGTAGTTTCACATTTTTTTGGGATACCCTGTATAACTTCATACAAACGCAAACCGTGACATGCTTTACCGAACCGAATGACTGCGGTCGAAAATTCGAGCGCCATCTATATTTGCCACGAGAGGACATATATTAAAAAGAACATCATCCCATGGCGCTACAGACCAGATAATTAAGTATCATTAATCTTTATGTGGATCCGAAAATATGGTGGAAAACGCAACGGGAAACGATGATTTGTGTGGCCCGCGTCAATTCCGATACAGGCTTTAGGCCCATTTTGATTTTGACGTATGTGCGTTGTTTTTCCTCGTTTTAGTCTGACGCAATTTGGCTTTCCGGGATGGATGGTATTGTTTTGATGTTTTGTCATGTTTGAGTTAGATACAGACCTCGTCTGAGTTAAAGAAGGTTGTCTAATTACAAGCAATCAACGAATAGGGTTCCCTTTCGATAGGAAATCGATCGACCATGGTTTCGTCCTCATTTGGGCTCATCAGAAAAATACCATTTTTGCATTGTGATATTTCACAAATATAATTCATTTTATATTTTTCCGGCGACCACAGTCATTTTCACAAATATCAAAATATCGTTTGGGTAAATATGCCCTATTGTTCCTTATTTTGGGCAACATTTTTATAGGAAATTCCGAAGAATTATTCATTCAAACTCATCCAAATGGCCCGAAGATTATTATTATCAATTGATTGAGAGAAGAGGTGGTATTCATTTGGGGTAAAACTATAATTAATCAAAAATAAATAATCGATAAATTTAGATTGTTTCTCATTTATTTTGTCTCATCTTGCATAAAGCAAAGAGTAGGAAACAGAGATTTTCTTTCAAACACATTGCAATTCAAATAGAGGAAAATATTCATGCCATTTTCAGAACATACATTGTTTATTTCTTGAGGAACCTATGGAGGCCAAGACTTGAGGATCTGGTTATATTTCTTGATTTAGGCTGCAAAAGGTGATTAACCCTAGAAAAAAGCTGAAAAATAATCTCACATCACGTCTTTCTTGCCCTGTTCCATTTAGAGACACGTCCTGTTGAACAGCCCGAAAACTTCCAAAACGTTATATTCTCCAGTCTTCACCCGACAATTTGTAGGATCTGTTTTTACTTCTCAAGTAATTAGAGCCAAAAACTTGCCAAGTTTCCACGCAAACTGATATTTATTTCCTTAAAACAACTTTGGCGCGACAAAAACTTGTATTTATGAAGCAATTTTACAAATTGTTACGGAGCAGTGCTGCGTGCTACATGAAATTATTTGTCGTTGTTGATATTTGACGTTGACCAGGAAGGGAACCATGCTGGACAGTTTCTTAGTCTACAGGCTGTTCGGGGTAATTGGGAAATGGCAGTTGACGTTGAAGGCTGAAAATAAGATTCTTGATAAAGAGTTTTCCAATAAGAGATGTTATTTTGAATAGCCCGCTATTTCCGTACATGTCACTTTTGAAACTGTCATTTTTTGACATTTGACAAGTAGAAACTTCGCCATAAAAATGCAACGATACACGCTTCAACAAGGCAATGAAATTATTACTGTTCACTCTAAAAAGGGTGAAAATTTGGCAGAGACGGTTCGTGAAACATTTTTGATTCATGAGGCTATCGAGAACATATAAGATCTCTCGATATAAGAATTGACTTTTGTCCAAGCTACCACAATGATATCATTGACTTTCACCAAATTTTATCACATTTTTTTTTACTTTTTCGATTCGATTATCTGGATCCTAAGAGTGAAAAAAAATTATGGAAGTGAGGAACAAAGCCTCAGGAAAGAGAGTTATAACTCCCACAGTTTTCTCTTCATAAAAGAAGCCGCAGAACTGAATGAGTTTCACCATAAAGGGTCAATCGATTCCAAAGAAAATCCTCCATCAGAAGTTAAAGATAGGTTTCCTCTGCCCATTGTTATTTTTATATCACCGGTTGGCTCTCGAACAAAAGCTTAATTTTAAATCGATAGTCGATTCTGTCTTTTGTCTTTGCGATCTTTTATGTCAGACAATTAATGACAGACTGCGAACTTTATAGCGAACATATTTTTTTCTTCGGTTCAGCTTCAAAGGACACTTGGAGGTTCTTCTTTCTGATTATCTCATATTCCGTGCAACTTTCATTGTCAATAATTCATCAAGCTTGGCTGATGAACTCGTTGTACTTTTGATGCTATTTCTAGTGGGCTATTCATAGAAAGAGTATCAGTTTATGGAAGATATGCAGGTGAATTTGGAAAGAATTCTGCAGAATTCAGTACCTTCTCAATAAACACACACACACAGGTGTAATACACTTTTAAATATCGTTTATTCATCTTGATGAGACGTTACTCGTTGTAACGTTACTTTCGAAACCTAAATTTTACTAAATTCAAAGGAAAAATGCCATATTTAAGATGAATGGTTGTATGTTTATTTCATAATAAAGAGTATGCCGTTAATAATGGAAAATAACATTAGCCAAATGACCACCACGACTACAGGACCGTATCTTTTTCATGAAATTTTCCATATCCAAATCTCAAAGTGGCTGCCCTATGTTCTCAATGGCCTCACGAACTCCATCTTTGACGTTTTGAATCGACGCTGAGCTCTTGGCGTGGACCTTCTCTTTCACATGGCCCCAAAGGAAGAAGTCGCAAGGTGTTAAATCACAAGATCTCGGTGGCTAATTGTAGTCAACTCTTTGAGAGATAACACAGTCCATAAACTTTTCCTGTAAGAGATCAATGGTTTCTTGAGGCTTGTTTAGCACGCAGTGGTGGATTTACGATTTCAAGGGCCCTACGCTTCAAAACTTCTGGGGCCCCTCTGAACCATTTTTGATTTTTTTCAAAAGAATTTTTTAATTAAAACTCACTTCTTAAAAAACAAAATATAAAGTTTATTAATAAAATACAAGGTATGTATATCGAAACAAAATATAAAAGATGAATAAAAATCTTAAAAAAGGGAAAAATACCACAAAAATTAAAATACAAAATATCTCTAGAATATCATATCTGCCAATTTTTTATTGCGGCATCGAAATTAAGGAATAAATAAAATCATCACAAAAGATACAAGTATCGTAAAGCTGCATATTCGTTACCTACAAAATGAAATTGCACTGAAAAAATTGTTTTTTTCTTATTTTAATATCAGCAAATTCTTTTATTGCAGAATTATGATCGAGACTGCTCGTTATATCACTTTCGATAGAAAGTATTCCTAAAAACTGCAATCTATTTTCTTTCATAACAGTTCTATATTTATTTTTTATCCGAGGATGTAGTATTATGGTATGGGCCGGGATATGTTATTTTTCACTTTACACCCCTAAACGAATCAACATCTGCTCGGCCGTTCTGTAGCACATTCCTAGATTTTAGAGGAAATTCCGACATATGTATTGAATTATGATATAATTGTCAACATCGGAATTCGGCCGCCACCCTTGACGGAATTTATTGCAGACAGACAAGATAATTAGGGACAGTACGCTGAATCTCGAATGGTGTGTTTTTTCCAACATCGGAGTTTTGCTCTGAGGATTTTGTTATTCATTGCGTTTCATGTGAATGTAATAATCCATAATTCACAAGTTGCCTCTGAGCTTCCTATAAAATATAGTACAGCCTGACTATTTTTTTTTCGCACTTACAGACTGAATTTTTATTCTAGAAAAAAAAATTAATTCGATCGCCGGGGGCCCCTATGGACCTCGGGGCCCTACGCTGCAGCGTACTAAGCGTACCGGTTAATCCGCTACTGGTAGCACGTAGCGCCCTCTTCTTGAATGTAAACGTTGTCTAGATCAATACGATCCAATTCCAGCCATAAAAAAACATGAATTTTCTCTCGATAGCCCAATACATTCACCGTTACTGTTCCTCCAGCCTCATTCTCGAAAAACTAAAGTCCAATGACCCTGCCGGACCATAAACCGTACCAAAAAGTCACACGTTGATAGATAGGCTTTTCTAGAATAACTCTTGGGTTTTTCAAGCACCAGATGCGACAATTTTGCTTGTTGATGAAGCCACCGAGGTGGAAATGGGCCTCATCACTCAAGATGACTTTTCGATGGAATTCCGGATCATTTTCATGCATTTCAATGACCTAATCAGCAAAGACACGACGTTGTTGATGATCGATTGGCTGGAGTTCTTGTATTAACAGAAATTCATGAACCTTGAGCTTGAGACCCAAATATTTATGCAAAATGCGTTTGTGGAATGTCTAATTCCAATGAACGAACAGGAATGGACAAACCTGGGTTTTCTTCAGCACTTTCGGCTACAGCAGCAATATTCTCGGCTGTTGTTGAGCAACGTGCACGGTTTTTATTCTTCCCATCACTAACTTGTTCCAACAGATCAAATTGTTCCACCAATTTCTGTATTGCGGTTCGACAAGGTGCTTCACGACGACCCAAAAATGTTCGAGTTTTAAGAACCATCTCTGCCAAATTTTCTCTTTATTCATAGTGAATTTTAATAATGTCAATGCTTTATTGAAGTGTGTATCGTTCCATTTTTATTAAAAGTGTAGTTTCTACTTGTCAAATGTCAAAAAATGACAGTTTCAAAAGCGACATCTACCGAAATGGCGGACTATTCAAAATGAAACCTCCTATTGGCAATTTAGCTTCAATTAAACATCCATATCTTCCATACTAAAAATCTGGGGAAGCTGTAATTCAGGATACAGATTGACAAGATCCTACGCATCATGTACGTGTTACGAAATACGTTTTTAATTATACAGGGTCATTCAAAATTCGATGAGTTACGGAGACCTACAAAATCGGTTAAAAGTGGCATTTTCAAATGGAATGCCCTGTATATTTCGTGAACAACTGAGAGAGAATTGAATTTCCTTTCGAATATTCGAATTATACAGGGTGTTTGGAGTGTGAGTAGCCATAGGTAAATGGTGGATAGGTGATGCTCTTGGCTACTTGTTGCGCCTAATAAAATAACATTTCAAAATGTTATAATTTTTTTGCCATTTTTCTAGAAATTTCCCATTTTTCTCATTAAAATCTTGAATTTTTCAAAATTTAATACTCGAGGTGCCTATAAAATGATTTTTTTTAGTCTAATCTTGTCTTATTCAGATTGAATCAAAATTTCATACAAACGTCTTCAAAAAACCTGACAGCGTCGTATCAAACATCAAAATGAAAAAATATTGTTGTGTCCACTTCACAAAGTGAAATAAAAAAAAATTTACATAGTGTTGGGTTTTAAGATGGTTTTAAAAACTTCTCTAGTTAATACTCTTTGTAATGGTATGTAACATGTACCATTAAGGCTGTACATCACCTTCTTTGTGCCTATACTTTTTCAATGCTAATTGAAATCAAGGATAACTCATGAACAGTTTATCGGATTTCATTCAAATTTTGAGGGAGCATTTACATGAGCATTCCCTAGGTGTGACCTATAGAAGTTTTTTGAAATGATTCATAACTTTTCGCTGATTACACTTTGAAAATTGAAAAACTCTTCAGAAGCAAATATCTCCTCAAGGAAATATTGTATCGAAAAAAAAATTGACGTTTGACAACGGTATTTCATTGAACTTTGAAATGATCAAAAATTTTTTTATCAATTTTCTCAAATTTTCGAGTTATTCTCGTTATTGTATTTAAATAATTGTATTTGACCCGCCTCCCAATGGTTGACACCTTTTTACTGCAGATGGGCCAATAGATTCTTGTCCTTCATTTATGATCATTTATGACCCCAGGTATGATTGACACTTTTATGACCTTCCGATTTGAGGTCTCTCTGATTGGATGGAATCTTGAGATTACCATTTTTAGTAGTTAAAATGGAGGAAAAGAGAGAATTCAAATATTTTCAGCTTATCGGTTTCAATGAAAAGTTTGAAATAACAAAGTGATCTTCCGGTCTCAATTTTAGAGAAAATTAATTGAGTGGAAACCGCAACCTTATGGTTCAACCGTTTTCGGGCTATAAGAGAAAAGTGGAATATGGAGTGAAATGAAAATTTCTCATAATTTATGTATTGCAGGTGCTATAAAAATAAAACAAAAATATTATTCAGGTTTTTTCATATGTTAAACCACTATAGAGATGAAATTTTGACGGCAAAATTTCTCGATTTTAATAGGAAAGTTTGCTGCTCGGAAATTTCGTGAATGACGTTTGTATCAAATTCACGAGTGATTTTGGAAAAAATGTCATAAGCGAAATTTCCGAAAAGCAACAATCATGAATATTACGAGAGAGAAATTTTACCTGCTTAAATTTCATCTCGAGTGGTATTCGGCAAGACTATTCCACGAGAAAATACGGTAATACTCTCTATATAAAAAGTACCCGGAAAATCTTATTTAAATGAACCGCCAAAGAGGAATCGGTAATTTTTTTTTTCTTAAAGTTGGTAGGACCTTCCTTTATTACCAAGCCAAATTTGAGCGCGATCTGTCAACTAGTGTGTTTACAACAGCTGTCAGTATCCGTCGACCTCAAAAGTGCTCTGCGAATTTTACAATGGAAAAAATAGTTGATCAAAGAGTTTGCCTCAAATTTTGTCTTGCAAACGAATTTTCTTGTGCCGATTCATTGAAAATGTTAAAAAAAGCCTTTGGTGATAATTGTATGTCAAAAACACAAGCATACGATTGGTACAAATCATTCAAAGACGGTCCGAAAAAACCACGTCAAAGTCGATCGAAAATTAAAGTTTTGCTCACTGTTTTCTTCGATTATCGTGGTGTTGTGCACTCAGAATTTCTTCCTGAAGGACAGACAGTGAATAAGGAGTATTACTTGGGTGTATTGAGGCGTTTGCGTGAGAATGTTCGTCGTAAACGGCCAGATTTATGGAAAGACAATTCGTGGATTTTGCATGATGATAACGCGCCGTCGCACCGAGCACTAATTATTAAGGAATACAAGACCAAAAACTCAATAAATACCATCGAACAACCGCCGTATTCACCTGACTTAGCTCCGTGCGACTTTTTTCTATTCCCAAGACTCAAATTGCCCCTACGTGGAACGCGTTTTGAGTCCATTGAAGCCATCAAAACAAATTCGCAACGAGAACTGAAGGCCATACCTTTGGCGGCGTATGAGCGGTGCATGGAAAAGTGGGTTCGCCGATATCATAGTTGTATTGTAAGCAATGGGGACTATTTTGAAGGAGACAAAATAAATATTGATGATTAAATTTAAATTTATGTGTTTTTTTTACAATTCCGGGTACTTTTTATACAGAAGGTATGTTCACATTTGACGCGTATTGCGCTATTCGGCAAATTAGAATTCATCATATAGTGCGTTCCACTTGGCGCTCACAACGATCAAAACGCTCCTTTGGCCATTCCACATGGCGACTACGGTCGTTGTAGTCGCGGCGAATACGTCACTCATGACGTCATTGTTTTCGCCCACGCCAAGCTCACAACGACCCATCCCAAGACTTGGGTCTTTGCGGTCGTTCGAGGAGTGGGGATGATAATTTGGTCAATCTAGCCCGTTCCACTTGAATGTTTGATTGCAACGATCGCGAGCATGTGGAATGGGATAAACAGCGGTCGTGAGCGTGAGCACTGTGAGCGCCAAGGGGAACGCACTAATTGATTGACTAAACCACTAAACGTTATTTGTTTTCTCTATGATATTAATTTCAGAAGCTATCTATGAATTGGAGAAACGTCAAAAATTTTATCGCTGAAAAACCAACATTATGGTTTTGCCGGTTTGAAAGTTTTATCGGGATGAAACGATCTTTGCTACGGAAACTTCCTCACTAACAATGAAAAGAGTGGAATAGTCATTAGAATAAATTTGATGTTAGAATTTTTTTTTAATACAATTATTTTCGAATTTATAATATGGCCGGCGGGAACCAGACTTGTCTAGCTAACAAAGCTACAAAAATCATGAAACTACAAACTACTATATAGTATTGCAGTTTGCTGCTGGGATTCCCAACTTTTGCAAAGTGTTCAATTTGAACGTTTTTGCATCCCTACTTTGGGATTCCCAGCGGCAAACTTCAATTATTTCTAGCTTTCCTCAAGTTATACAACTGGATGCACCTCCAGTCAGAAATATTCTACCTGAACAGCTGGAGTCCTTTTGTTCAGAGTTCATACAGTACCCCGTGCACCAACCTCAGCTAGGGACTTTTTGTTTCAATATGTATTGCATTATTTCAGCTCCCTCAATCCAAATAATATATTTTAAAAAACAAAAATTTTTTATTTCTCATGTTTGATATGCCCAGGAAAAATGTTTTGGAGGAATGGAAATTTCATATGCTTCTTCAACTGATTAGATTAGTCCAAATAAATTTTTTTGTCATGTTAATCACGCACATTCACATAAATAATTAGTCCGGTCAATTTAGACATTCAAGGTTACATTAATTTCCAACTAGCTGAAATTTGGTGTAATTGTTAAAAACCTAATTATGAATGAAATTTGAAAGTTTTCCATTATTCCGCTGTACGGAAATATTTCAGTCAAGGTCAAAGGTCAAGAATGCGCTTTTCAGCAAAAAGGCAAGTTTTATCATAAAATTACTCAAGACAAAATTGTAGAACATATAATTATCTATAAAATATGTATCAACTTTTTTTTCCTAAGGGCCACCGTTTTTGAGATATAACGGTTCAAAAAGTTATGAAAGTTGTAATCGTCATAATATGCATTTTGGGCCATGAGTTTATTCATCATACTATACTTATTTTTCAGTGTACCCCCAGATAGCTCGATACATAATTTTGACTCTCCCTGTATACGTGGCCAAATCATGCATATTATGACGATTACAACTTTCATAATTTTTTGAACCGTTATATCTCAAAAACGGTGACTCTTAGGAACAAAATATTGATACACTTTTTATAGATAATTATATGTTCTACAATTTTTGTCTGGTGTAGTTTTAACATAAAACTTGCCTTTTTGCAAAAAATCGTGAAAAATGCATTTTTTGGCCTTTGACCTTGAATAAAATTCTTCCATACAGGGAACTTTCATATATTATTCATAATTATGTTTTGAACAATTTCACCAACTTTCAGCTTGTAGGGAATTTATGTAAGTTCACCCTTGTTATTTGGTCTCAATTGACCGGTCTAAATAGAATGAACTCTCTATTTACCATTCTCTTCGAAACCCACAAAATATCCAGAAACACAAATTTATGTTGAGTTTCGTTTCGATCCTACCGAACGACGACAGTACCTAGGAAGTTTATTAGGGTATTAGGGGTCATAAATACCCTACAGACCTTCCTATTCCCTACAATGGGCGTGCCTGTTTTCAGTTCCTTGAATATTTCGCTTGGTGCCATCTAGCGGAATTCGAGTTTCGCCACAAGGTGGTGTACAGCCTTAACAATCAGATAACTCAACTTCAAGGATGCCTTAAAAGGGTGACGACAAAACTATTTCATTGAGCAGGTTAAATTAATCTAACATAGCTTTTTGTTGAGTTATCTGATTATTAATGGTACATGTTACATACCATTGCAAAGAGTATTAACTAGAGAAGTTTTTAAAACCATTTTGAAACCCAACACTATACTCCATTCACAATTATAAAATCACAACTCTGGCCTTGGAAATTTGACACATTCCACTCTGTATCGAAGTTATGACGTACCTATTTCAAAATATTTTTATGTTCCAAGTCAACACTATGTTGCCCTTTCTACATTCTTAGCGTATTTCTCAGAATGTGAATTTATTCGGAATATGAATGAATTGGAAAAGATGTGATGGACGAAAATAATTAACGTTTATATGAATTGATAGAAAGGATTCCTTTTCTAGTTATTTGCATGAAACGTTCAAGAGATCACTGTTGAAATATATTATTTTTCGCCATGGAAGAAAATTGCATTGCTTTCACATAATTTTCATATGCATGCTTGTGAAGATTTAATGTTTATTATCCTCTTGAACTGAAAGTTCCAGACTTGACGACATCAATTATTGATTCTAATCAAGAATTCATTAAAAAAAATCAACCCAAAGATATGGGATGAATTGATGGGTAATTACAAGGATCAAGAATAATGTCAATTTTATTTTGTTGATAACTTTCTTAAAATCAATGTTAGGATATAAAACTCGGCTGCGTTTGTTGAAACAACATCTAAAGAATACATTTTTCACCATCTCGACCCTTGAAATGCGTTTCTTATAGGAGAATTAGGTTTAAGTTCCACCTCATTAGTGAGGTACCTAAGCAAATCTGCTCAGATATCGCCAAATTTATTGGAAAACCTGAAAAATATCATCCTAATCGACCTCTCGAGGCTCCATCCGATCCATCTACTGCGATATCTGTCCAAATAACAGCTTTTCCAACGAAATTCATGTGTACCCCTTCAACCTCGAAATGTAAACATTCGTCCTGGTCTTGAAAATCGTCCTGACGCTCCAAACTGGTGCTGAAAACAATAAACATACGTTAATCTTGGATATTCGACGAAAAACTCACCTGCAAATATCATACCAAAAATCTGCGAACAATTTTAAACCTAACAAAATGTGGAATATCTTTGATAATTTGACTTTGATGTAAACAAAGAAACTGGCAACGTCGTTTTGTCATTAACGATATTTTCTGTGCGCGCACTGACTTTTCATCATATGTTCTACTGTGCTTTTCATCAGGGGCACCAACTCCTGAAAACGAAACCATGATCTCCTATGTGATTAAATAAAAGTGAATGGAGTATATGTAAAATTTTTTATTTCACTTCGTAAAGTGGACACAACATTATTTTTTTTTCATTTTGATGTTTAATACGACGCTGTCAGGTTTTTTGAAGACTTTAATATGAAATTATGATTCAATCTGAATAAGACAAGACTAGACTAAAAAAATAAATCATTTTATAGGCACCTCGAGGATTAAATCAGAAATGAGAAAAATGGGAAATTTCTAGAAAAATGGCAAAAAAATTATAACACTTTGAACTTTGGGCAAAATGTTATTTTATTAGGCGCAACAAGTAGCCAAGAGCATCACCTATCCACCATTTACCTATGGCTATACTCACCCTCCAAAACCCTGTATATGATATTCGTTAACTTAGATTGTAAGTGTTTCGAATTAGAAGCAAGTTACACTATTTTGTATTAGGTAACTTTGAAATGAACTAAAATGGATGGTAACTTTTCGAATAAAGTTTCGATGAAGTTGCTCATTTTTCGTGGCCAATGTGACCAAATTTAAGAAACAATATACACAGAATAATCGGTTTTGCAGCCTTTTCAAAATTGAAAAAAAACAGTCGTTTTTGTAGTTTTTTTTTTCGATTCTTGATCCAATCAATGTCAGAGTCCAGCGATTTGTCGAGTACTCCCCCCAAAACACCCCCAGCCCCCCACTTCAGGAATATATTCCAACAAACATGGTATATCAATTCAAAACAAACGGGAGAATCCATTTTAAATTAAAATACATAAATTGCGTACTGCAATACATTATTTCACTCTGAAAATCATTAATTCCCCCCTTCCGCACCTCCCGCGCGCGGGCAGGCCCGTCCCTCCCGACACCCCCAACAAAATTGCATTTTTGCTGGAAAAAACCAATCATATAGTGGTGGTGCCAGTTCGGATATTGTAAATCAATATGGGGACCAACAATGCAGCGAGCCTCGTATTGTGAAAATGCAACGGGCACAGGATAAAGGGAGGCGCAGGAAAACAGCGGAGGATCGCTGGAAATATGGTGGAATCGCCGAACGCACTCGCAGCAGCGATCGCGGTGAAAGGAATTTTTGAAATCGCGTTTTGTATCGGGCATTGATGGGAGAGTGGAATTGGCTGATCCAGGGGTGGTGATCTGCCACCCCGAATTGTTGAAAATGGCTAATTTGGGGTTTAAAAATAGTCACACAATTGAAATAATTCCAGCACATCTGATATTTTCAGAAATTTTCATTGATAGTTCTACACTCTGGAATGTGACATTTCGAAATTTGCCTTTTCCCCAGCCTTCTGAAATACCAAAGAAAACCGTAAAAAATAGTAAGGGTTTTTTACAAACGAAATGGGTCAAAAGCACTGACATGAAATTAGGATCTAAATTAGGAAAAAAATTATTTTTCTGAAAAATTAGTTGGTTCAAGTATACAGGGTGATTTTTTTAAGTGTTTCATTAGACGTATTCGAGGAAGGAATCGCGATAAAAATTCTAAATTTTGTATTTTGGTTTTAGAGTAGTTACATGAACTCAATTTGTAAAATATTTTCAGGCGGAATCTACGAATGTGAACTTCGTTATTTCAAATGCAACACCCTGTATAGTTATACGTATTTGAATTTTTCGTTTAATTCTGCAATGATTTGATGTATGACATGCGCAACCACATCAAGCGATTGTTGAGTTATAGCCTGATTCACAATTTTTTTGACAGAAAGATTGTCACAAATTAGTGTTTATATCTCCAAAATCTCTCATTGTAAAAATTTTTTTTCGCAAGAGTGGAACAAAAAAAAATACGCTGATACTGCTTCTTGTATGAATTATGAGGAAATATAATACAGGGTGTCTGAAACAGGGCTTAAAAGTTAGCCCCAACAAAACTATGAAATCCCATTTTTTCAAATGGGAACCATATAATTTTGTAATTCCAATCGATTGCTCGTCAAAAACTAGTTGGAGTGTGCCAAACATTCCATGTCTTTAAAATCAGTAGTTTTGCCGTTATCGAATTTCAGGAATAACTCCAGTTTTCTTTGTCCAATTATAGGTTTATTAAGATAATTTTCAAGTAGGCAATGTCAATAGTTAGAATATGTCAGTTCATTTATAATGCACTGTGGAGAAGTGTCATTCATAATTATTACTTCTTGTTTGAATGTCGTCAATATGTAAAATCACAATTACAGTAACAGTGATGTATTTAATATCTTCTTATAGTAGAAAGGGTAGTCAGAATTTCTAACGAAAGAAATTCACCTTTTACACCTTTAACGAAATCAAAGTTTTAGAAGAATCAATAAATGTTTGGAGGAAGGGTGGAAACATTTTGAAAATTCATTGTAATAGCGATTATTAAATTTCTGTCAAATTTTTTTGTTGTTAGGAAAGTTGTTGTGATATTTTTTGATTTTTTTTTATTTGGTCATCATTCATTATCTGCTGCTTTGTTTATTTGTCATATTCGATGCAAATAAAGGATATAGGCTTTCGATATATCATTCTATTCTAGTGTGCCTAATTGTCCTTCCTAATTATTATTGCATGTTTTCCATAGTGCTGATCAATAAAAATACGTAAGAATGACAATTTCTAACATAGCCTACTTTGTGAAAGACGTGCATACCATTGAATTTGCTGAGCGAAACCTGACTTTAGTCGTGAAATTCGAATTTTTTTCAATAAAAGCCAAACGACTGATTTTAAATACATGAAATGATTGGAACACTGTAGCTAGTTTTTGACGAGCAATCGAACGGAATTACAAAATTATATGGTACCCATTTGAAAAAAAATGAAATTTCATAGTTTTGTTGAGGCTAACTTCGAAGCCCCTGTTTCAGACACCCTGTATAATATTTCCTCATAGTTTATACAAGAAGCAGTATCAGCGTATTTTTTTTGTTGTTCCACTCTTGCGAAAAAAAATTTTTACAATGAGAGATTTTGGAGATATAAACACTAATTTGTGACAATCTTTCTGTCAAAAAACAACAATCGCTCTAACTTCGAAGCCCTGTTTCAGACACCCTGTATAATATTTCCTCGTAGTTTATACAAGAAGCAGTATCAGCGTACTTTCTTTTGTCCCACTGTTGCGAAACAATTTTCTTATGATGAGAGATTTCGGAGATATAAACACTAGTTTGTGGCAATTTTTCTGTCAAAAAAATTGAGAATCAAGCTATAACTCAACAATCGCTTGATGAGGTTGCGCATATCATGCATCAAATCATTGCAGAATTAAACGAAGAATTCAAATATGTATAGATATATAGGGTCATAGGGTGTTGCATTTGGAATAACGAAGAACCGGAAGTAGATTCCGCTTGAAAATATTTTACAAAATGAGTTCATGTGCTCTCAAACAAAAATACAAAATTTTGAATTTGTGTCACAATTCCTTCCTCGAAAACGTCTAATGAAACACTTAAAAAAATCACCCTGTATGCACTTTGTCATGGCTCATTTACTTTGAGACGATGGTACCTGATGAAATTTGTCAGAGATTGAAAGTCAACCATTACAGTTTTGTTCATGCACAACTTCCAACCCCCTCACGTGAAGAATTAGAATGTGTGAAACACTGAAATGAAATGATCTTATAAGTAGGTATGTTATTAGTACCTACGTTTCTACGGAAGTTGAAACTGTTCGTTAAAATGTTTCAATTAAAAGAAAGAGCCATGTCAAAGTGCACATACTGAAAACCACTTTGAGCTAACTAATTTCCCAAAAAAAAATATTTTTTTCTTGAATATTTCTGCACGCCTGTAAAGAAGATACAAAGACCTTGAAAAAAGTACCACATGACCCACTTACCCTATTCAAAAAATTCAGAGGGTTGATGGGGATGGCACAGGGTGCAACAAAAATCCTTCAAAAATGCATAAAAAATTGTTAAAAGTAAAACAAAAATTGACCTGTTTCAGGATTTTTTTGCCAAATATTTTTCTTCTGGGAAAATGAATTTGTTCCATAATTTTGACACGCACTGTATTTATATCCCAAAGCTAATTCAATCAATTCAATAGGTCTGTTTTGTTGTTGGATCAATATTATGGATCTCTGAGAAATCTGCAACCAATCCTACACTCTTGTGTATGTATAAAAGGCTGTCAGACTACTATAAGGAGATACTGCATGTACATTTTGGAAGAATGAAGGAATTCTACTGTAAGGAATGGTGTGAAAAAGAATCAATAAAATATTACAATCGATTTTGTTGTTTTTCAACCTTTTATTCAGTGATGCCACTAAAAATCCAAAGAAATATTCATTTTGAATAATCAGCTACCAAAGCTTGTTCAAATTTCATGCAATAGTTTTTCCTCATGAATATCTACATCTGACTATGGAAGATATTAAAATAAATCGCATAATATAAACAAGGAATGAATTCCTACAGCCATCCGATTCATCAACATTATTTCTAATTTTATATACTCCTCACTCCGTTATCAGGATGTTTCAACGGAAACAATGTAGCTTGTTTTCTTTGTTTGCAAATAATCATAACAATGGCATGGATCATAAAAAAATCAGTTCTAATTAAAGATGATTCTACCTAGATAAGTTCGATACGATGGTGTGTGCAAAAAGCTGAAAAGGGTTGTTTGTATTTTACATAAACAATTAAATCATAATCTGTTCATCCATTGTGACGCCCCATCCCCTTCGAGATCCACAATAAACCCTTGTTTAAGACAAATCATTCAAACAATTATTGTTATTCACTGCATGTCGCCGAAATCGATTTAAACGAAAAAATTCAATGTATATCAGACTTTTCCAAAATGCAAGACTCAGCAAAATCATGAATAGAGACAAAGGTGTAGGAATGCTCCAAATTCATCTTCAGAATACTCCCCGAACATTGAAAAGGCAATAAATAATAAAAATATCGATAAAATCCTTAATATTTCATTAGAGCTCGACATTCCAATTTCAAAAATATGTTATACTTGGTATTATGCAGAAATAATAATCAAAAATTTAAGATTACAAGTAGTTTCCTCATGTATTATCATTGAATTGGTGAAGAACAGGACAGGAATGTTTTCTGAAATCAATGGTAAAAAAGAAACTCTGATTTAGATAGTGAAGATTTCAGGCAAAATAGAAAGTTCTGTATATTTTTAAAATGGTAACCTCAAGCTCTACTGAAATAAGCGAAAATCTCTAGTGACAGAATTCAATATAAAAAAAATATTGTTCTATTAATTAATATTGATAAGCATTGTTTAGCTAAATATACGAACAAGAGTAAAAAAACTGCCACAGAAATGTTTTCACAGAAATGCAGAATTTTCAACAGGATAAAAGTTCCAACCACTTCAAAAGAATGCAGATGGGGCAACGACATCAGTTTTTGTGTATCTAGTTTATAAATATACCTAGGACTTTACATTCAAATGTATTCAATTTCGCTCACTCTGAACTCTTGGTTGAAAATTATCACAGCCCCCCCTGAAAAATTCTCTAGATACGCTAGTGTCCATGCACATTTTTATTTCGTTCGAAATGTGAAAATTAGAGAATTGTTTTAAATTGGGTGTATTTTTTAGAGTGATAGAACTTCAAAAATTGAAATAGAACACATTTAAATTAAGATTGAAGCTATTTTTTTTCATTCGAAAGATAATTTTAAGAAATTTATGTTTCAAAAATAATTTTCGGTATATGTTCACCACGACTAGAGCCATTTTTTCGCGTGAATCACGGTTCAAAACTATTTCAAAAACATTTCGAAGTAAACGTCACCAGTTCATGCATCGCTAAAATGCCACAATTTCAAAACGGTGACGTCATCATAGAAATGTCAATTCAATTTATGAATTTAAAAGTTAGAAACATGATACACGCACATAATAATCAAAATATTTATAATTTTAGGTGTGTTTATTTGTATATTATTATTAAATCTTGTATTTTCAAATTGGACTCCAATCATTTTATGATGAATTTGAATGTTCTCGTCCTGATTAACGACTTGTTGAAAAAAATATACGCAATATTCATATTGATTGAATCAAGAGGAAGAAGCCGTAAAATCAATTTCAAAAATTTGAACATACATTTTCAAAACTAAATAATATTTCAGAATTCTAAAATAAAGGTATGCTCTACTCGAAGTGATTTATTACTTCACAGTCACAGGTTACAATGCATTCTTAAAACAAAGCTGTCATTTTCAAATAATATTAAATGCAATGAAGAACAGTTATTATTATTATTATTTATTCAAAATAAAAACGGTGAAAACAAAATAAAATCCAACAAACATAACCTATATTCTTCAATCAGCTGATTCCAAACTTCAAACTGCAGTTCGAACTATTCCGCTACCTGCTTTCAAACCGCTTCAAATTATTTTGAACCATTTGGTGCGTGACGTCACCAGTTCGACGCGAAAACACGAATATTTCAAAACAGACGAAATAGTTTTAAAATATTGTCACGCGAAAATTCGGCTTAGCTCTGAGGAACCGCATTCGACCAGGCCAATTTTTGACCACTTTTTCGAATAATTCAGGCCTTATTTCAGCAATAACACGAGTTATGTTGGCTTTCAAAGCGTCTATTGTTTAGATTTATCAGTATAAACCAATGACTTGACATGACCCCAAAGAAAATAATCCATTGGAGTCATGTCACATGATCTTGGAGGCCAATTAATTGGATCATTTCTCTGAATAGTTGAAATAATGTTATCGCCGAATCTTCCTTTCATTAAATCAATTGTTACGGTGCCAGCATGGTGTGTAGCACCATCTTGTTGGAACCAAAACAATTCAGGGTCGATTACATTCAAATTTTGAAGCAAATAATCATTGATCATCGATCTGTAACGAGCACCATTCGCTGTAACATTAGCTCCAGCATCGTTTTTGGAGAAATAGGGACCGATGATGCCTCCAGTGGATTTTTCAGGATGCAGTGAAACGTCAGAACTTCTTGAGGATTGTTTTCACTCCATTGACGGCAATTTTGCTTGTTTACGCAGCAGTTCCAGGAGATATGAGCTTCACCTCTAAACACAATTTTTCGATAAAAAGTGGCTCAACTTCAATCTGTTCTAGGTCCCAATTAGCAAACAAACGACGCTTATTATGGTCAAGTGGCTTTAGTTCTTGAACCAGTTGGATCTTGTATGGGTGTTGACCAAGATCTTTACGCAAAATTTTCCTTGTGGTGGATGCACAGAGTCCAACTTGTTGTGAACGTCGACGAATAGACAAATGTGGATCTTCATTAACACACTATCACCTACAGCAGCGATATTTTCTGTTGTACGTACAGTTCTTTGTCTTTTGGTTATTGTCGCTTCGAGTAGAGAAAATGTTGTCCGAAATCTATCGACAGTTCGACGAATAAGCTACTCTGATGGATGATTTTTCAAACCATAAATTTCAAGAAGTGCTCTGTAATTTTAGTGAATAGAACACTGATTTTGAAAAAAAAATCAACAATTCGTAAACGTTGTTGCGGCGTGAGTCTTTTCACGATAATTTGTCAATGCTTACTGAATAGAAGTGTCAAAAGAACATGGCTTCTACCTACTGTTAATACACAGTTATCGAAAATTCTATCACTCCAAAGAAACCCTATTCCGTTCCAAAAAAGACTTCTTTCATTTCTGCATCTCAATAAATTATTTTCCAATAAATAGTGTCTTCCCAAAAAAGATGATGAATGGGTTAGGTACCGTGTATTTTTATACATTTTCAATGACCTTCTAGTTCTTTAGTGAAACGCAAAATCTTCGAAATATTTTCTTAACGGTACAGATCTTTTTCAGAGACAACTATCAAATCACAGTTATTCCTATAGAAAATTCTATCACTCTGAAAAAACACCCGATATTGTGAAAATCTGATCATTGCACCCCAATGCACTAATTTCCACAGGATCGCCAGAATGCAGCGCTCGAACCTGGATCCCACTCCCCAACCCCTGAAGAGAGACAGAACGCATAGGACGATTTCAAAATGCATCCCCATCGAGTGATAGGCAAGCCCTATCTATATACTTCGGCCTATGTACAATTCCATGTACTCGTCGGCCATTTACCAACCCTGCCTTTGCAAAATCAGGGAAAAGGTTCAGTGCATAGCTAACTGCGTTTGAAATCCCTTCAACAAACCCCTTTCTCCTAGCCTAAACCTACAGTTAAATTACGAAAAAATTCAGACTAAACAAAATCAACTGTAAGTCGAAAAAATGTTAACTAAAGTGTGCATGGTTTTTTTCGATCCGTGTGTGTTTGTGCCGCGATGCTTCGGGATCAAGTGTGCCTTTGGTTCACCCTTAGTTTCGTTCTGCATCTTGACTCCTTCATCTTCACTTTGGTTCGGGAATTCTTTTGAAGACAGCGCATGCTTAGAGCCAACATTCTCAATCGTTTTTTTTTTTAATTAAATCGTCATCAGTGCATGATAACCTTATTGAACATTCACATCAGGATCAAGTTTTAAAATCTAATTCCTTGTTTTCTTTTCAGAAATTAACCATTGGAACAAATAGTACAAATCAAGCATTCGTGATAAAAAAATTCGGCAACTAATTCTGAAAAACCCAAATGAAAACGCAGCAGCTATAGACCAAAACATTTTTTACCTAAAACAAAGCTAAGTTTTACATACAATTTCTTTATTACGTGGCTTATTGTTAAAAAGGGCATATCCAAAAATTTTCTCAATACACTACATACGGATTTTTAAAATATTGAACCACTGTATCGGGCAAAAAACATCAAACAGACTCAATATTTTAAAAGTGCCGGTTAGCAATCTTTTCAATTAACCTCAACATTGATAATAATAAGGGCAATCTTCCCTCCAGGTTTTTCTTTAAACACACTTAGATATTTTTAAACAGGGCAACTAACTAAAGGGCTAAGTTAATTAACAATAGAATAACAACAATTGACGATTCTATATTGATTCAATACGATTAATATAATTTAAACGACTCAGTTGATCTTAACACAATTTCATTTAAAACATTTCGAAATAACTGAAACGTCTGTGATCTTTATAATATAAAAAAAGATATAATTATTTCGCAGTTTAGGTGTATCTTTATCGAAAAAATTCTTCAGTTGAAACGAAAAACATATTTTTCCAAATATACGACTCTTGTGCCTTATTGTCGGCCTTAAAAAAAACTTCCTATTAGAAAAGTTTGTATATTATTAAAAAAATAATTGAAAAAAAAGATAATAAAAAAATTGAAGAAAGAAGAAATAAATCGTGGCTTATTTTGGAAAGTATAAAATTGTTAAAAATTTCCTAATTGTGACTTAAACCGACCACCTGAGACATCCACGCCAATCAGACATATCCAAGGATTTTGGACTGAATACAGGGTGAGTTAAATGTCGTAAAACCCATGAAAATGGCTGAGAAATAGTCTGAAAATTCTCTGAACAATTCACAATGAAAAACAAATTTTCCAGACCTAATTCCCAGCCATTTCACTCTGCATGCTAATTTGCAATTTCAGTTCGATCAATTTCCAATAAATATGCCGCCCTACTACCCCTCAACCCCCTAACTTATTATAATCGAGTATATAACTTTTATCGGAAATAATACATATAACGTTACGGCGCATGCTCGATTTTTTCGAAAATTGCCAAAAATCGGGTTCTAGGTTATAAATTCGAAATGTCGATGTTGGCTGGGTTTGAACGATTTCAGTGCGTTTGTCCAAGATGGCCGCCGTGACGTAACGCAGCCCTCGCCGGCGCTGACCAATGGGGAGCTTGGATTCGGTGCAATTTTGTTTTTACAAAGTTGATATATTTATTGCTATGCCACACCCTGGTTTATTTATGTTTTTCGACTGGGGGTTGTTATATTCGAATTCGAATTTAGATAAAGGCTCTTAGGGAAAAATGGTGACAACAAAATGGCCGTCATGTGAATCGATTTGTCAGCACTCTATTGTTTAAATAAAAATAATGCATTGAGTTAACTGAAGATAATATACATAATTAGATGAAATATTTCTTAAACGCATTCTGAAAAAAATTAGATTCAGCAAACGTGATGTTATAAATTGTTCAGATTGAGAGACAATTGAATTTAGGAATTTAATACTTTATTTAAAACGGTTTATCAATAATTTTCAGTGCTTAGAAGATTCAAAATAATTCTAGAGACTTGCGATAAATCAGATATTACCTACAATATAACGAATCCCAATAAATCTCGATATGTTAGTTAAAATCATAATAATGATTTATATACATTGAAATCATAAATTATTTGCTTATTCTTTCGACAACATTTATTTTGCAAAATCATTAATCTCATATTTTGGAAAATATGAGTGCACAAAAATAGTTCTGGATCACCCATTCAGAAAATAAACCCTATCCTATAATTTTAGGAATTGTTTTCAATGAGCATCAAGATGAGGTATCAATTTATTTCAAAATATTTTTGTATTCTTTCAAGATATTCTTTTCAATTTACATCACAATTTATTTCGGAATATTCATTTTTTTTCTGTAATTTATGACCGATAAGCATATCAATTTACTTCAAATATTCATTGCATACTTGAGAACGATTCATTATAAACACCTTGATTCACTTCGAAATATTCAATACTGTACTAAATTTATTTCAAAATATTCAATATATTTCAGTAATTAGTTTTGAACCGATTTCATAATATTCAATACTATTCCTAGTGTAAACTTAGAGAAAATATCATGGTTATCTCAAAAATCTCATCACATCCTAGTGTAAAATTCAGTCGAGGTGATATCTCAATGAATATTTATTAGGGCGGGTTGTAACTCAGTTGGTTAACCACTTGGTCTTGAAACCAATGGTTAACCTGCCAAGTAAGGTTAAGTCAATTTCTGTTGTAACATGAAAAATCAGATGATGGTCAAGTAAACCTCTCTTTTTTGTCTTTTCATTGGCCACACTGAACCCAGATCACAGAATCCATTGAATATTTTTATAATTCTGTCATAATCTAACTGTAATCTGTGACACTCTGACTGTAAGTTTTTATTCAGAATTCATATTCCGAAACTGTTTATCTGTTTATTCATCTTCGTGTAGGTGCAGGCAAAGATTTCGTTACAGATAATTCATTGAGGACTAAATTATCGGAGTGGGCAAAAGCTAAACAAGATAATTTATCAACACAGCAAAAGTGCATTTTAGATGAACATGAGCAAAAATTGAGGCACAATGAAGAACTGCATAAACAGAAGTTGCTTCATGAGAAGGAGGAACATGCATTGAAAATTGCAATTTTGAAATTACAGGAGAAAAAATTATTAAAAGAATTGGGTGAATAAAACATAATTATTGTAGTAAGATATTTTTTGTTATTTTATTTCAACGGCAAGCTGTGTTGTAATACCTGTACATTAAAAATATTAGCCCTGAAAATGTTTAAATGAGTTACAGGAGTGCCTGGAAATATTGCGTAATAACCGGAACCTAGATCGAAATTCTTGGTCATTCCATTTAAAAAAATGATCATCCCTCGGTCTAAAATTTCGTTTTTTCCTCGGAAAGTTCCATAAAGTCGTCATCATCATCATCAGTGAGATTTAACTCACGCAGATTCTCTCTTTGCATATTCATTTCGAATAACTAAACAAGCAGAGCAATTTCTAATCAACACATTACACACATAGGATAGATTATTTTCAGTTTAGATTAGTTTGAAAGTTGATCGTTCAAAAATTCATGTAGTATGTCAATCTAAAAGCATTTTCTGTGCTTTTTTGTCTAGACCATAGGTTAAACTCTCAAAACTAGATGGTTGGAAATTCGACAGTGAACTGACTGGTTAACTTCAAGATTTCTGTCATACAACAACCCAATCAACGTTAACCAATTGTCAACGGAAACCAGAGGTTAACCTGCTGAGTTACAACCCGCCCTTAGATAGGAGACATCTTAATTTATCTCATAATAAATTGTGTTCTGTCAGGTATTTCACTGATATAATCCAAATTTTCTACGAAATATTCTTTATATTCTCAAGGGACAGTATCACCTTTTGAATCGTGGTAAATCTCCATTCAAAAGTGGTCTCTTTATTTCATGAGTGAGTATCCTAATTTACGACGTAGAGACTTGATTTTTTTAAAATTGAAGTTGAAGAACGTCCCGAGGGCGAATAGTTTTCTTTTTTTCGATTTAATTAGTTTTTCAATTAAAAAAACCGGGTAATCGTTAGATCTGGGGTTATTGAATATGTTTTTCGTTTTTCATGAGTACAAGCTATATTTTTGAAATAATAATCATGAAAATACTTGTAGTTTATAGAAGATTAAATTGCCGAGGGCAAATAGTGGCGATTTTTTCCAAAAAATGATGAATAACCGTAGGAAAAAAAATCATTAAGTGTAGTTTCCAAAACGATGAAGTTCAACCGGTTTTTTTTTAATGAAAAACTGATTAAATTGAAAAAATCGCAACTATTTGCCCTTGGCAATTCAATCTTCTATAAACTACAAAAATTTTCATGATTATTATTTAAAAAATATAGCTTGTACTCATGAAAAACGAAAAACATATTCTTCATGGTATTGTCCAGTAAAATTCATTAGGGGTAATTAGTTTCGAGATTCACATTGAAATATTCATTAAGTTTAATCTTGGTCCATATGAAAACTTAATTGAATAATACATACATTTTAGTGAAAAACTCTTGATGGCATTGTCCAAAAATATTCAGTTGGGGTTATTCCTTAGTTTTGGTGCAGGTTCGATCCAGAGAACATTGTAGGTAAATTAAAAATACTTTAGAATATTTATTATTTTTTCGTGTGAGATAAGAATAAGGGGGCATTTCAATATATTTAGTGATGACCATCATTCCCATTATTTGGTACCTTTCTACTCTAAAACAAATGCTTCCACATTAGTCACGTGATGGCTTTTATTCCAATCTGAATGGTCATTATTCATCTGTCGATGTCTTAAGCGTTCAAGCCTTAATGAGCAGATGTAAAGACTAAACTTCCTAGTTGGAGGACATGACTTTCGTCAAGATCATGCGGAAGAACAGTTAGTTGAGTGCTGATTGAAATAAACGATGTCTGAATTTGAATAGAACTTTTTTCAATGGTACCATGACATTTATAATTTGTCTAAATACGTTATAATGCATCTGTATTTTTTATAAAAAAATTGGAAGAGTTTCTGTGGAATTTTTTTTCGAAATACTAAAACTGCTGCATCAGGCTGATTAATTTTCACAGAGGAAAATGGACTGATGTCACTTGAGATGAACTCCTGAGTCAACACCTATATCGATCTTGACCTAGACAACGCGTTGTTTTGTTGACAAGGCAAAGTAAAGTTTTTCGAACTTGCATATCCGATGTGCTCTGGCTTGGTTCATAGATAAACATCGTATAATAATAAAAAGGGACTTTGCTTGTGTGCTGAGAGATCAATGAACGAGAGCAGATATATCTGTATACGAGGCTGTGTGCGTAAAAAGCCTATACTGGGTGAATTAATTGAGAATTTCATGCAGAGCTTACATGGTTTAGATTTGTTCATCCATTGAATTATTTTATTTTAGAATATGATGAAATTTTTGAGGTGACTATGATGAAATGAAAATTATTCCCGGAGGTTACAAATAAACCACAACTTATTTTTAAAAAAATATCAATTCCTATTGAACCAATCGAGTCTTGCTTCTCATGCCAGCAACCCATAAGGCCCATTGTGGGTGGTCCCGCATCTCTTAGATCCAATAAACCAATTATACCGACAATTGCATTTTTATCGAAAAATCTAATGGAATTGCACCCGACAAATGAACTTTCATAGTTTGGCCGTGGCCGTTGGTTTTATAAAGATAGAACCCAAGAACTAACATACGCCGAACGGACTAAAAAACTCAAAAGAACTCGATGGAGTGTACGGAGCATAAGTAAAATAAAACGACAACGAAATGCATTGACCTACCCTACACAGAATCTGTTAACTATAAGGAGGCTGTGCATGTATACATATAAGACAGAGGCGTGCCAGAAATCGTCTTACGTCTCAAAATATGAGATGTGTGTGGTGTAACATAGTTCATCCGACATTTGTTTGATAAAATGTGGATTTTTGATTTCAGCTCATTATACTTGAAAAAATTGAGAGACTAAGCCCCCTTCCAAAAAATAAAATCAATTATTTTGTAGATTCATGTTTCTCATTTTGCACTGGAAAAACCTTACCACTGAACTAAATCATAAACCTTAAACTAAAAAGAAAAAACAAAACATATGCTCAAACAATATAATTTTAAAATTATATTATGCACCACTCTATGTTTTTTTTAACTACCTAAGCAGTTTATGATATACTTAAACTCAATATTAATATGACGTGAATCCAATAACGTATTGCAGGCAGGGAAAAACGGATATGATACACTCATCGTCAAAAGTCTTGGGCCCTTGTAGGTTTCTCAAGAAATTAACAATATGTTCCGCTATCTCATCTGCAATATATTCGATAAAAAATCTTTGTTTGTTACTCTTTTCTCCAGGTAGGATGAGATAAAATAGGAAGAAATGAGATGAAATATAAATTTATCGATTATTTAATTTTGATTAACCATAATTATGCCTGAATCCAAATTCAATGGTCCGTATTACCACATCTTCTTTCAATCTATAAATTATTCTTCTGACTATTTGACTCATTTCAAAAACTGACCAATCACAGTCCAAAGACAGCTCGCATTATCGCGATAATACCAACTGTCTCTGAATTATGATTGGTCTAACAACTTCGGTATTTTCAACGATTGAACTACAGAATAATCTGTGATTGAACTATGGATACGACCGGTTTGACAACTGATAAATATTAATTGTAAATGTCAACATGAGAGTTTCTTTGCTTTCTCGAATATGTATTTTCTGGTCTTTTATTTTGTTCGTGAAATGGTATTATAAAATATCACACGAGATTGAATTTACCTCATTAGTCTATCTTCTATTTCCAAACACCACTTGTCCCACGGACTCGTGATGTTTCCAAGCAACTCATTTTCGTTTGAAAATAAATCTATAGACTTTTCACGGAAATTCAATCTCTTGTGATATTACTACTGACTATTCCACTCTTTCCATTTTTAGTGAGGAAGTTTCCTTAGCAAAACGTACAAGTTGGTTTTTCAGCGATAAAATTTTTGACGTTTCTCCAATTCATAGATAGCTTCGGAAATGAATATCATAGAGAAAACAACGTTTAGTTAATCTATGAATTCTAATTTGCCAAATAGCGCAATCCGTGTCAAATGTGACCTTAAGGGGCAGTATCACCTTTCGAATAGTGGTAAGTCTCCATTCAAAAGTGGTCTCTTTATCTCACGAGTAAGTACCCTAATTAACGACGTAGAGACTTGATTTTTTTTTAAATTGAAGTTGAAGAACGTTTCGAGAGCAAATAGTTTTTTTTTTCGATTTAATTAGTTTTTCAATTAAAAACACCAGGGTAATCGTTAGATCTGGGGTTATTGAATATGTTTTTCGTTTTTCATGCGTACAAGCTATATTTTTGAAATAATAATTTTTGTAGTTCATAGAAGATTAAATTGCCGAGGGCAAATAGTTGCGATTTTTTCCAAAAAATGACGAATAACCGGCGGAAAAAAATCATTAAGTGTAGTTTCCAAAACGCTGAAGTTCAACCTCTTTTTTTAATTGAAAAACTAATTGAATCGAAAAAATCGCAATTATTTGCCCTCGGCAATTTAATCTTCTATAAACTACAAAAATTTTCATGATTATTATTTCAAAAATATAGCTTGTACTCATGAAAAACGAAAAACATATTCAATAACCCCAGATCTAACGATTACCCTGGTGTTCTTAATTGAAAAACTAATTAAATCGAAAAAAAGGAAACTATTTACCCTCGGGACGTTCTTCAACTTCAATTTAAAAAAAATCAAGTCTCTACGTCGTAAATTAGGGTACTTACTCGTGAAATGAAGAGACCAATTTTGAATGGAGATTTACCACGATTCAAAAGGTGATACTGCCCCGTAATGTTAGACATTTTCTCGTGAAATAGTCATGCAGAATTACACTCGAGATGAAATTTAAGCAGGTAAAATTTCTCTCTTGTAATATTCAAGTTTGTTGCTTTTCGGAAATGTCATTCGCGAAATTTCCGAGCAACAAACTTTCATATTACAATCTAGAAATTTTGCCGGAAAAATTCCATCTTTAGTGGTATTACATATGAAAATACCTGCCACAATAAGAAATGAAAATTTTTAATGGAACGTCATTTAAAATATCTTCAAGATTGTAAAAAAATCCTCTCACTTTTTCCGATCTGAATGGCTCAGACTCACCTACGCCTATGCCTGAACTCTCTCAGTGCAGTGCGGGGGACAGAGACAGCCTCACAACCGAAGTACGTTGACCCAGAGGTTTCTTTCTACAGTACTTTATTTGCATGTGTTTTTTTTATCTTGTTGCGTTCTTTTACAGCCTACTTTAACTGAAATAACTCAGCTTGCGCTGGGATAGGTTATGGTCTCTTCCAAGTGTATACATTTTTTACTTTCGTTTATTTTTTCTCGACTCGTGGCATCTCTCTCTCTCTCACCCTCTTTGCTGATTTATTTTTGTGGCCTTTTTCCTTATGAGAGTTTGTTAACACGAGTTATTTTTGCGTAGGGATTAATTATTCCTGAGCTAACATATGTTGCGTTCATCGGAGGCTGCGGCTAGAGATCTCTTTCCGGAGTTGGGGAATGGAGATATTCTCTTTGGAACACGTGAAAATATCAGTTTTCATTCCTCTATGAGATTCTATGATTTCCAACATGAAAATGACAAGTATTTGGGTGCAAATGGAAATGAAAGTAATGCATATATTGTTGGGATAAACTTTGCCAAAATTAATCAGCAGACACGGAAAATTCAAGACGATTTAAAAATTTTCATAATTGTATGACTCAACGTCTCTTGATTAACAACACTAAATTCGAAATTGGAGTTATCTAAAATGAGATTTTAATAAAAGAAGATATTCTATGTGAGTCCAGCCATAAATCTACCACTGGAAATATCTCATACGCACGCTGGTTGAGCAGAAAAGGCCCGAAGCCATCCTACGTGTCGATTCAACCACGCAACAGCGACCACAGAAAAAAGACCTTAAGAACACCGAGGGGTGTAACGGTCACAGATGGAAGTAGTTTGACATCGAAGTTAAAGGTCTCAAGTTCAAATACCGTATGTTGCGCATAGAATCGCACTCCTCCTTTTTCTTTTTACGGCGGTCTTAGCGTATGACTTAGATTAATAGATGGTTTTATATAATATAAATGATCGCGGTACTCGTTTTGCTTTTATTCGTTGCTATTAAACTTGGTTATCGTATGTAGGGAGATCGCTAACAGATAATAAGCTGGGATAATTTCAGTTCCCTCAGGTTATATCGTTTGCAGGTTCTATGGTCATTTTATTGGTTTTCTTGGTGGAAATCTCAGGTCGTAAAAATCTGATTAGGTACTGGTTAAGCTTTCTTGAGCCACCATATCTTCATTTATGTCATATTCTTGTGGTAAGAGAAAGTAGAACAGGCTAGCATTGGAGGATTAAAATTCATTCTGCTCTCACCCTCAAGATCTACCCATAGCTACCAGAACAATTCATAGCAACCATCGTCTTCGAATATATCTCTTATTATGTACGAATTATGTGCAAATTATGTGTACACTCTTCAGTAATCTTTTATTGGGAACTGTGCTAGCCTACCTGACGAGCTAGCACAATTCTCAACAACTAAATAATTTATCCATCAATAGCGCTGAAATTACGTGCTATTTATGATACGGTTTTTCGCGTCAATAATTTTTATTGACGAATGCGCTAGCTACATCGGCAAGTTTTTAAATTAACAATTCATTTTTCACTCAATTTCGTTGAAAAAAGCTGGAATGATATGCAAATTGAATGTGATATTTTTCTGGTAAGGTTTTTTTACATTTATCCATAATTATATGCCCAGCAAGTTATTTCCAATGAAAATGTAAGTTTAAACTCATTTACGAATATGGTAATCTCTTCATAAAATCAGAAAGAGTGATAGTTTCTGTTTCAGTGTCATTTCTGTTGATTATGATTTCATATCTAAATATTTTGTGATGAATCACAGATAATTTGCACATAATTAATTAATTAATTGAGAATTGATTTTTAGCTAGCACAATTCTCAATATAAATCGCAAAATATTTGCACATATTTCTAGTTAATTTTTAATTGAAATCGAGGGATTAATAAATAAGATGTTACAAATGATCAATAAAAATTTGGGAAAAATTGCTGAAGAAAAATTAATTCCGAAAATTAAGCACACATTGAAATTTGCACATATTGCAGCATTTGTTCTATTGAAAAAATATACTTCACACAAAAATCACTCATGATTTGTACATAATTCCAGCATTTGTTCCATTGAAAAAAAGGCATTTGATCAGTCAATGAGAATTGTTTTGGAGCTAGCACAATTTTCAATAAAAATCGAAAAGTGTTTGCACATAGCTGTATACAATGTTCCATTAAAATCGAGCGATCAATAATATAATTACTTATATGTTGAAAATAATCATTGGGAAAGATTGGTGAAGAACAATTCATTTCACAAATTAATCACACATTATTATTTGCACATATTGCAATATTTGTTCTTTTGAAAAAATATACTTCCACAGTTAATGAGAATTGTCTTGCAGCTAGTACAATTTTCAATAAAAATTGCCAAGTATTGGCAAATAGCTGTAGATAACAAAATGAGCTATTAATAAATTAGATGTTGAAAATAATGAATAAAAATTGGGAAAGATTGCTGAAAAAAAATTCATTTCTCAAATAAATCATACATTAAAATTCGCAAATATTGCAACAGTAGTTGCAAAATGCAATAAATCACACATGATTTACTCATATTTTCAGCTTTTGTTCCGTTGAAATGAAGCCAATCAATCAGTTAATGAGAATATATTGTTATGCAGTTAGCGCAATTCTAAATAAAAATCGCAAAGTATTCGCACATATGTCTTTCAAGATAATGTTCAATTAAATTCGAGAGGGTGTTGAAAAGTTTCATTATAAAATTTGGGAAAAGGTGCTGAATACAAAGTCATTCCGCAAATAAATCATACGCTATATTTGCACATATCGCATCAGCATTTATTCAATTGAAAAATTTTACTGAACACGGAAATCGCACATGATTTGCACATAATTCCAGAATTGTCCATTGAAATGAAGCGACCAATAAATCAGTTAATGAGAATCATTATGCAGTTTGCACAATTCTAAATGAAAATCGCAAATTTTTCGCACATATTTCAAGATGATGTTGAATTTAAATCGAGGGATTATTAAATTTCTGAAAATTTTCAATGAAAAATTGGGAAAAGGTGATGAAGAAAAATTCATTCCGCATATAAAAATTACTCCACACAAAAATCGCACATGATTTGCACATAATTCCCGAATGGCCATTGAAATGAAGGGACCAATAAATCAGTTAATGAGAATTGTTATTCAGCTAGCACAATTCTAAATAAAAATCGCAAAGTATTTTCACATATTTCTAGTTATTCTTCAATTAGAATAGAGGGATTGTTAAATTGTTGGAAATTTCCAATAAAAAATTGGGAAAAGGTGCTGAAGAGAAATTCATTCCGCAAACTAATCATACATTATAATTTGCACATACTACAGCATTTGTTGTTTTGAAAAAATATACTTCACACAAAAATCACACGCATGATTTGCACATGATTTCAGTATTTTCCATTGAAATGAAGAGACCAATTAATCTGTGAATGGAAATTGTTTTGCAGCTAGCACAATTGTCAATGAAAATCGTAATATAGTATTTGCACATAGTTCAAGATAATTTCAAATTCAGCATTTTCATGCAACCATAAGGACTGCTTCTGTTTCCATATATGAGTATTTTATTGAATCATCTATTTCGATAAAGAAAATTGATAGCAAGTTTTCCGTCATTGACAGAGATCAACCGATGATTCAGTAGGTCATACGGAATCATTAGAATTCCGATTACGATATGCCGATAATTTAAAATGACTATTTGAAGATGTTTGGGTTGGTTCACTTATAATCAGGGAAAAATGCATCAGAGCCAAGCGGTTACAAAAACACAATCGCAATAGTTTTAAAATAGCTTATCGAGTTTTTTCCTCTATTTATCGACTGTGACCTTATGAAATATAACAAATCCAGGATATCGAAGTGAATTCATTTTGTCTCACAAACATATTTTATTGCGATGCATTATTTTATAATAGGCAAAAAGATTCTCCTATTTTGAAAGCCCTACATTCCTAAAACGTTTTGAGGCGTGTTTTACGTGAAAAGCAAAAATCTTTGTAGACTAAGGGTCATCTTAAACCCCACTTGATTAAAAAAAAAATATAGAATTCTGATTTTTGATAATGCCCTGTCTGAACGCTGCTGAATCAATATAAAACAGCCAACTTAAAATTTAGAGTATTTATAACATCACCAGTTCGGAGCAGTCAATCGTAGAGTTACAACCTCAGTTGTTGGCGGAAGGTTAGGTGAAATTCCTATTAGATCATAGCTAAAAAAACTGAAACATTGTAAATTTGAGGTATTCTTTGTAACATTTGCAAGATCCATTGGAAAATGGTCCAGTTCTCGTTGTAGATACAAATCCCAATCAATCGAGAAGTTTCAAACCTTCATCGTGAACTGTATCGATGCAAGAAACAATGACGGTGTATTCGCATTCTCACCCGGCCGAAAGATAAATAATAATAAGTCATTTTCGATAGGAAATCGAAAAATAAATAATCGCAATATGTGTCTAACGACGTCGCTCGTTGATTTCACGACGTGATGGAGATAATTGAAAATGGTTAATAAAATGCTAGAAAGAACGGAGTCAAAATGATGGATGATACTGGTTAGTGCGAACAATATATACAGGCACGTATTGAGAAAGGAACTCTTCGAGCCATCAAGAGATCGGAGTAAGGTTGTAGTTTTTGGAAGCTCGCCATGTTTTGGTTGCATTCGAGATATCTTTGGGAACTCGCAAAGAGAATTTCTCATTCGGATCAAACGGGATATCTTTAGGACGACGTAATCACAAGTTTCAATTCTTTAGGAACCCCCGAAAAAGGGTATGTAAGGGTTTTATTCATTTGGTGGGTAATTTGATTTTTCCAATTTGTATCAGAGTGAGTTATAGGTGTGAGTTATTATAACTCACGCTATTGGTTTATAGAGACTATTACAGATCGAAATCAGTTGAATAATGGATATAGTATTCTATGTGAGAAGATAAAATAAATGAAACACTTGATTGGACACAGAGGTGGAACATGCCTTTATTAGTCCGGACGAGTATTTCGAGGAACCACTGCTTTTTAAGGGATAAAAACGAACGAGTCCCAATTTGAGCGACTTCGCTTGAGTGAATTATGAATATTCAATATACCTAGTTAAGAGAATAATACATTTATGGGAGAAGTAAATTCCGAAAACTCAGATATTGTAATATTCAAATCAAACTCGAAAATTTTTGTCAGAGAGGGCTTAGCTTTATTTAATCATTAATTGAGAATTATGCTATTAACTCCGCAAGGTCTCTAGGAGCTCACAATAGGAATTAGCATAAGAGTGGCATATCAATCTCTGAGAGAGAGATTTCTGTGTTCCTGGTAGTGGTCGAAAAAACTAAATGAATACTTTTGAAGAGATTTTTCAAGAAGACCATGAGTTAACAAAAAAATTGATAAGTTCAAACTAAGAAATAATGCGTCTAGGCAAGTGGCCATGCAGTGATTATTCATAGAATAATTGTTCTAAGATAGGATTATTAGGAATAATCTCTTTTTTCCAAATAGCAAAAAGTTCTGTCAGAAGTGGGATTCGAACCCACGCCCTCAGAGAGGACCAGAATACCCAGAACCTGTAGCACAGGCAAGTTTCCTTGAGTCTGGCGCCTTAGACCGCTCGGCCATCCTGACAATGATATCAACTTGAGAACAGAGCTTTTTAAACTTCCGTAATGTGTAACTGATGATCCTTCATCGTTATCTGAAATCCTGTAGTGTATACAGTAGTCCTTTTATATAATTGAGCAAATGTTATAATTTTATATAGGTTGAAATGAGATTCGTAGAACAACTAGATATTTATTATTACCTGCAACACGTCAGATATTATTCGATAATACTTTTTGCGAGTTCATAAAGATCTCTCTAATCTAATATAGGTAAACGAAATTGGAATCAATGTTTTTCTTCTCCCGCTAACCGAGAGTTTGAGAAAGTGGATCAATTTGGTCTTTGGCTGTTCTAAAGAGACTTCCATTGTTACCACTGCATGGTTGCCTACCATCTGTAATACTGGAACTAAACCTGTGAAAAATTGAAGAGATGAATCGATCTGTGTCTATAAATAACAGCTGTATCCAGTGACAATTAGTCAATTCGGAGAAATCAATATTTAGGTGCAATTCCTATTAGGCCACGGCAGAAAGCTTGGAAATTTCTAATTTTTTTTTGGTGAATTCGGCCATGAAAGCCATCATCAAAGCACTCAGAGACATATACATATGTCAACTTTCCAAGATCTCGTCAGTTTCATCTTAACATGTCTTTGTTCCATAAGCGGGATACCATTGGATAGTGGTGAGTAGATATGAGACTACCATGTCCTCTACATTTCCAGTGATGAGCGAAGGATTTTTTGTGCAGAAATCTACAGTTAAGTCTTCTAGGCAGTGGGCTTATTATTCGAACTGGGTCGTTATGGCTCAGTTAGCCATCCGGGAACTGCGACCACATGGATCTGTTGTTTTCTACCCTACTCATTCATTGATACCCAGGAAGGTCGTCGATGGTGTTGATAAGACCGACAAGATCTTTAGGGCCCAGGCAACACAAAGATATCCCAGAGACATCCCTGGGACTTCTTTTTAGGAAGTTATGACGCCTTTTGAGACTTCTTTGGGTGGTCGCAGGGAGCTTTATATCTCATCCCAATGTCCGCCACAAAACAGTTCCCAGAGAGCTCTTGGCGATATCCTACGTGGATATTGTCGAACAAGTCGTGTGGGAGGACTTTGAGGAACTTCTCATTAGCCTCCTTTAGTGAGATCTATGCGAGCTCGCATTGCGAGATGTATAAGATATTCTTAGATAGGTCACATTGCGAGATGTATAAGAAGTTCCTACACAGGTCGCATTGCGAGATGTATAAGAAGTTCCTATACACGCCGCTTTTCATAGGTATATACAGGCCGTATTGCGAAATGTATTCTTGTACACATGGAGACCTGTAGGTACGAGTTGAATTCATAATATCAAAGGGGGTAAATAGAACATTAAAAACTAAGTCAGATTTGTCCAATTTCTATGATGAGATCTATGATGAGATATATGATGAGTTATTAGATTTATTATTGGATTGAACTACACAACACGACATTGTTAAGAGATATTTATTATTTTCGGCTGCAACAGAGTGTACACTAAAACAAGCGAATAACTCCTCTCATCTTTATTATTAACAAATTGCAATAAACAAATTATTTCAAACATTGTATTCATTTCTTCCTCTGGCAACAACCTCTCAGTCAATCTTTACAAAAGGATCCTCTGTTGTCCTCCACATCTGGTTCATTCCATCTGGAAGAAAAAAATGACATGAACAGTAATGAACTTTTGTAAGGTCAGTTATTTTGTTTATACATTCATCAAAACGCGAATAAACATTGTGTCAAGTTCTTCTGAAGCACAAATTGAACAAAGAGGATTTGTACAACAAAAATTCAAGGCCCATTCATATAATATCAGCTTGAAACAAAATGAGATATTATTCCAAACAGTTCCTGCGAAAGTGTCAAATCATCTCAATTCTCATGGAAGTGTTTTGTTTTATTACTATTAAGAATTGCCAATAATTTATTAGCTTAAATTTTGGGATTATTCGACTCTACCAACCATTCCTGTTTCAAAGTTATTACACTCGTCCATATTGTTGAAAAAAATAAATATCCTGATCACCAATATAGGTACCAAGTAGAAAGTAAAATGTAAATCAATCAATTCCGCTATGGGTGGTTGAATTACACGGTTAACATATATAGGGGTAAAAATTGTTACGACATATGTCCTAATAGGTGAGAAAACTCCAGAATTCAATGAAAATAACACTTACCTTGGAGCTCAAATTGATATCCTCTCCGAAATTTCACACAATAACTAAACTCGTACAGCACAGTAACACCAGGAAACACAACTAACTAATGAGGATAGGGTTATCGGTCTCAAGGAACAATGTGAGGTTCAACTATTTATTCTTTAAGCGACGTTTCGGCCAATTTGTGGCCTTTTTCAATTTCATTGAGTGGTAGTACCTGCCTACTCTATTATTTGACGTGTGACCCATGAAATAAGAATTTTTTTTTATATAACGTGTACTTTAAAGCTTTTATCGTTCAGATTGTGATTTGTAGATTTTTAGTGTTGTAGTCTTAGTGTTGTAGTCTTAGTTTTGAAAGTAGCGATTGGAAACTCATTTCTGTTTTTGGTTTTTCAGCTTGAAAAAGGCCACAAATTGGCCGAAACGTCGCTTAAAGAATAAATAGTTGTACCTCACATTGTTCCTTGAGACCGATAACCCTATCCTCATTGATATATATTGGGAACGAAATACGTATGTTACAACTAACTAATCTATCGTTTCACAAAACCCGTCTTGATGTCTTGGTAAACTTGATGTTCATATAAGTTCGATTTGATAGCCAAATATCGCCTACGTGAACAGATTGACCATGTCAATCGCAGGATGAGCTCTCCAAGATATCTCATGGAGAAGTCTCAAGGATATCGCATGGCGAGGTCTCCAAGATATCGCATTGTGAGGTCTCCAAGATACCGAATGGAGGGGTGTCGAAGATATCGCGAGGGTACATCAGAGGGAACTTCGCTTCTCTTAGTTACATCACATAGATATAAGCCGCATTGTAACCTCTCAGAGATATCGCGGAGAAGTCTGTGTTGTTTGAGGAACCTTGGCCGTTACCTCGTGAGTATCAGGAATGGTTTCCCCAAAAAAATACCATGTGTTCAGCTGTTTCTGCCTCTGATCCCAAGAGCCTACAAAATCTAATCTGCTGACTTTCCTTTACGGTACAAATGATGTTTGTACCAATAGTGCCTTGTCAGCAGACCTACCATCAACCGAAGCTCAGCTCGTGGCAGCTTTAGGCGCTTACTGGTATACAACAAGTTCACTTCACTATGTTAAATTCTAAGCCTTAGAATTTAACATAGTGAAGTGAACTTGTTATCATCGAATTATTTGAGATGAAGCATGGATCAGCCTTATTCGATACGGAGTGGCTTGCGTTGAGCACATGCTCATCAACCCACGAGCGCAGCTCATTCTCCAGCACTCTATCCGAATCAAACGTCGCTCATTTTTTGAAATGGCGTCTTCTAGATCGTTCGTGAACCCATAGATCGCCCACCACATCGCATAGCTCAGAGGTGGAGGGAAGAATAGAGCAGCGAAGAGAAGAAATTCCGCGACTAATCAGGTAAGAGAGCTTAGAAGACCGGACAACTCTGAAGCTCTCAAATTTACCGTTGCGCCGATTCTTGGTCTAGCTAGAGAGAGGAACGAAAGAAGAGAGATTATTATAGGTGGAATTAATACTATACGCGCCCGGTGCAGGTTTTATAAGCTGTAACTGGTTTTTGTGCGATGGTTCTCCCACATGAAGTAATGCCCGAAGAATCGATATGTTAAGTATCGAGGAAAGGTGGACTGGAAGCGTTCGGTGAGGTCAGATTTGTGTGAAGGATGATGCGAGCGGTCCATAAGACTTGGCGAGATGAAAGTTTTATGGGTTGAGAGCGTACGAATTAGCTGTACATGCAAGTTACTATGGGCTACTTGGAAAAGGGAAATGCAACGCCGTGAATTGATCAATGGGCATAGATTCACTAAGAAAGTCCAAACAGCCCCTTCGAAACAAAATTTTGACGTTTACTCCATTCACTTTTATAAAGTATCCCGGTTGGACAAGATTTAGGTACATCAAGTTTTTTAATAAAAACTGATGCAAGTTGGCACCCTTGAAATATCGGAAATGTCAGAATAATTCTCAGAGACATTGCCAGTGTTGATTTCTACTCTCACTATTCTCAATATCAATAAAATCATCACGTTTGGAAACTAAAAACGCCTAAGGTATTATTATTTAAATGTCTTCTGTATAGGCTCATTTCTAGAGAGTTTTGAAAAGTGGGGAATTCTATAGGTCCGTTTGTTCGTTCAGATGTTTTTCTGTCGGGTTATTCGAGTACTTTCATTCTTCTTTAGAATGAACTATCACAAAGCAACGGACTTTTCTGTCTATTATTTTTCAGTAAAATCTCAACAATCGATTCATGATTTCCGTACAAGAAAATAGTATAACTGAATCTTCCAACCATGTTTACCAGGATATATTGAAAAATTCTTAGCCTACTATAGAACAAAACAAAATTTCAATGTCAAAATATTTTATTACTCAACACATTCTCCTCTTAATTTAATACATTTATAACAGCGAACCGGCAACGTCTCTAGACCTTTCAAAAAAAATGTTTCTTCTTGCTCTGCAAACCAGTCCTCCACAGCATTTATTACCTCCTCGTTGGAAGGAAATTTACGACTTTTTAAACTTTTTTTCAGTTGAGGAAAGAGATGATAGTCGGACAGAGCCAAATCTGGTGAATAATGGGGGTGTTCTAGTAATTCTAACCCTTAATCACGAATTTTTTGCATGGCAAAATGAGATTTGTGTACTGGTGCGTTGTCCTGTAAAAACAAAATACCTTTGGATAGCTTTCCGCGTCTTTTCTCGTTAATTTTTTCCCGTAGAGTGGTCAGTAATGTCGAATAGTGATCTCCAGTTATTGTTCTACCCTTATTTAAAAAATCAATCATGATTACTGAAGCAAGAACTGTTTCAGCAGATTTTTGGGCACGAAACTTCTTAGGTCTTGGAGAACCAGAGTGTCGCCATTCCATCGATTGTTGCTTCGTTTCTGGATCGTAGAAATGTACCCAAGTCTCATCCATAGTAACAATTCGGTTTGAGAAGTCTACATCGTTTTCAAATCGATCACAGATCGAACGCGATGCTTCTACCCATGCACGCTTTTGGTAAACATTTGGGGATCCATTTTGCAGAAATTTTTCTCATGTCCAAATTGACGGGAACTAAATGATGAACGTGTTCGTATGAAATCTTCAGTGCTTCAGATATCCGTTTTAGCCTAATAAATTTACCTCTTTTGAAGCTTGCAGTCCAATTTTTCACGGTCGCATACAAAGGACATTGATCACCAAGGGTATTAGGCATATCTTCGTAAATCTGCTTACCTCTTGACCCTTTTGAATACAGGTACTTGATGATGGCTCGATACTCCAATTTTTCGATATTCTGGGTCATGTATGATAAGAAGACAAAAAAACAAGAGATGTTGATATCTACGGAGAAGCAGGCGAGGGAGCAGGTTCGGACTGAGGAATTTTCAGATTCACCTTGAAACTAGAAATTATTCTATACTCTGTTCAAATGTAAGAAGGAGCAATATCAACAAGTTTGGCGCAGCGGTAGGAGGGCCTTCGTAAGGTTACTTTCCGTCCAGGGTCGAATCGAGGAGATTTCACACAATCGTTCAGTTTTAACTGAATATTATCATTGTTTGAAGAGAACAACGATATTATTATACGAATGCAATTCATACCACACATCTAAGTGAAATATATATTCAAACATAACAAGTTTATGGAAAAGTCTTCAATTATACATGTGTTCAAATCAAAATCAATTCTTCTGATACGGTTCATATCGAAATCGTCAACCGAATCGATTATTTTTAACGACTGGGCTCTCCTCTTAGGTGGCGTCAATGTTTTATTCTCTTTATATTCTCTGAGAATTCTGAATACAGCTGAATCACTCACCCCTGAGGATTTTGAAACATTTCCTACTAAGTCTCTTTTCGATAAATCAGGATGTTCTTCCAATTCTTTTCGAAAAATGTTTAAAATTACCTCTTTCTCTTCAGCAGAGAAATGCGACCTTTTGGACCTTCTTCGTGCTGGTCTCCACATATCACCCTCAGATGCAGTATCCGTTTTCGAATTCGACATTGTTCTATAAACACTTTGTCGAAAGATTTTCCAACACAATACACTTTTCACAACAAAATCTATAAACACTTGAACAGATAGACCTTCACAGTAGTTCTAGGTATTTTAACTAGTCTTGTCAATTTAAAACTTCGATATTGCAGGCATATGACCATTATTAATTTGAACAGAGATCTTTTAAGAGTCTTGTCAATTGAAAACTTCGATTTTTATGCAAATCAAGATGGCTTTCACCCATTAGGGAAAAGGACCCAAATCTGATGGTGTTTCCTGGAATTACCTTGCCGCAATCTCGAGCATCCGAAAAAGAAATTATTTAGTAGATAATAATATAAAAACAAAACAGAATAAAAAAATAGGGTACGTCGGATATAAAATGTTTATGACAGTTTCAAATCATAACAGACATTTTGCACTAGAGTTTCTGAGGAAAAAAGTTTTAATGTGAGAATTGCCGACTCAAATTATTGAATCATTTCTATTCATGATACTAAAATAGTATCATGACTTCTATCCAGTACCATCCATAACAATCATAACAGAAATTTTGCACTAGAGTTTCTGAGGAAAAAAGTTCTAATGTGGGAATTGCTGACTCAAATTATTGAATCATTTCTATCCATGATACTAAAATAGTATCATGACTTCTATCCAGTACCATCCACAGTACGATCCTGGCACTCTTTTAGGGTGGTCGAAGAGAGCGTTATTATGAAAGTTTGACCAATAAGGGCTTCATTTTGCGCAAACCAGACGATTCTGTTTGTTTACAAAGCTCCTTATATTTGAAGGGACTATAGTTTCATTTTCTCGAAACAGGGGCATAATTGTTGAAAAAATTCGGTAAAATGATGATTTTGATGAGTTCTACCATCTGTCGAAAGAAAAGCCTCACCTTTGAATACACCCTGTATACTCAGACTTGGGTGGGAAACACCAAGTGCCAACAGCACTATGGCCAGCATCTTCACCAGATCTTAGTATATAGTAAATGAACTAAGAAAGTATGAGATGGTAGAAGCAGCATCCATGAAATTAAGGAATCAGATTTTCAGCCCAAGACTACCATAACTGAACAACATGGCGATTTAGTAATCGGAGAGAGAGACGCAGAAAAAACTTCAGATGAAAATCGCTCTAAATCTTCCCAACCGATAGGTCATCGTTAATAATATCAACTGAATTCCACACAATCAAGCCTTAATTCAGCATCAATAATCCACGAGACAAAGAACAATAATTCACGATTACAGAGGTCCGGTTCTTGCATGTTCGACAGACGTCCAACAACAAGAAATCGAAAGATCGTAGTGAACGAGAAATGGTTGCGGAACGACCTAGATATCCGAACAATATATTCGATTTATTAATCGGCAACGAATGAAATCTCTTTTGTTGGACGGCAGGTACTGGGGTCTCCAAGAATATGCTCTGGGCGCCTTGAGACCGTTGCACCTGGTTTGTTATGGTTTGCGAAATGGGTGAAAATTTCAGGTGTTGAGATAGCGTGGGTGGATTGGATTGGATTGAGTTGGTGCTGAAGCGTAAAGGATCATTCTTCTCGTTTTCGGACATGAAGGTCTCGAATTTTGAACCTTTTCGTTTATTGGTCCTCATTCTGAATTATCAATTCGATTATTGTCCTCGAAATCTTATATTTCCACCTCGAAGAGAAAAAGTTCTTTATCATCTCATCTTTTCGGTCACTGCTTGAAACATTAAGGATCGGCCAGCCGCTGGAGAGTTTCAGAATATGGAACTATGCAGCACCTACGTCCACACAGTCCCGCCATCAATAGAACAGTACAATACCTCGATCTTCGGTCGCTGCTTGATACATACAATGTCGGCCCGCCGACCTGCGCTTATCCTGGTTGTAAACCTCGGAAGTTTCTAATTGTTTATTCTCTATTACAGAAACAAACTTTTTCGTGACTGAAATATTCTGTTCTTTCCTCAAAGCAATAAAGTTTATAAATATAACCCAAAAATTAAATGGTATTTTTTTCAAAGTGAGTTACTCTGAACATGAAAATGTCCTCAATTATCACATACGATTACCATCGTGTGAATCTGTATACCAGCAGAAAATAAACTGCTCCACATGAGTTAGGGATATTGACTCAAATTGCAAAAAACTATAGTTAAAATAAGATTTTTGTGATGAAAATTCATATTAATATGATTTCAAGTTGTGAATTATTATTAGCCTGTAGGTCTGCAGCGTATACAGGGTGGTTGAGAAAAATCGAGTAAAATAACGAAATTTTATTCCCAGAGAATTCAAGCATTTTAAGACTATCTATACAATGTATGGCCACCAGGGGCATCAATAACAGCTTGACATCTTTTTTGCATACTACACACGAGGTTGTTGAACATTTCTTGAGGAATTTGGTTCCATAAACGGGGCAGAAGCTCTCTCAGATCATTTAAGCATTCTGGGGTAGGCTGATGATTATCTAATTATCTTTGGAGCATATCCCATGCATGTTCTATGCAATACAAATCTGGTGAGTGCGGAGGTATTGGTAAATGTGGAATACCAAGCTCCTCGCGCGCATTCTCAACTATGGCTGCACGGTGCAGTCTAATATTTTCGTCTAAAAATGGAAAAGTTTCACCAATAGCAGCGTGAAAATTTGGTACAACATTGTCAATGACATGCTCCCTATAGGGTAAGGCGGTTATATTCCCAGGACAAATGTGTAGATCTGTGCGCCCGTTGAAACATATCCCGGCCCATACCATAACCCTACTCCCTCGGAATGGATGGACTTCTTGGACATAGCGACGATTACGGGGTATGCGTGGGATTGTCCATACCCTTATTCTTCGAGAATCTGAAAATCGTCCATATCTGGATTCATCAGTGAAAAGGACACTACGCCATTGATCGTTCCAATCGATATGTTGCCTTGCCCATTCCAGTCTTTGACGCTTATGGTCACGTGTTAATGGAATTCTTCTCAATGGACGTCTAGAACCTAGATTCACCTCTCTCAGACGTCGTCTGATGGTTTCGATGGAAACTTGGACCCCATCTGCTTTTTGAAGAATATTCCGTAGCATTCTACACGTAGATGTAGGGTTTCTTCTCGCCAAAACGGTGATGAAACGATCCTGAGCAGTTGTTGTTTTTCGTCGCCCACCAAGCCTTGGTCTTTCCAACACGGAACCTGTCTCCCTGAACCTATTCCAAAGTCGAGATATCACACTTTGGCTGACTTGGAGCCTTTCCGCTAGAACAACCTGAGTTAGGCCACCCTGTAGCATTCCGATAGCCCTATTAGCCTCGGCGTTTGTTAATTTACGTCTTGGCATTTTCAGAAAACTCGTTTCAAATCGAAGCCGTTGATAAACTGACTTCATTTCAAAATAAGAACATTCATGAAGCATATGCAAAGAACCAAACTTCAGAATAAAGGCGACCAGATTGACGAAATGTCTCAAACTGATTTTTATTGGATCGATTCAAGTTGTTATTGAGTTTTAAATGATTTTACAGCGATTTTCTCGAAGATTACATACTTTTAAAAACGATTGAATACGATATCCGTAACTCTTGTGGAGCAGTATATATTATTTTCGAAAGATCAATTATAGGAGCATACAGCCTGGAAATTCTGGTCCGATAACGAGAAATATCGTGGATGATTAAAGAGCATGTTCCTTTCCAAAGTTCAATATGAATATTCGCTAAACCAGAGAAATCTTGTTGATAATTTGAAACGTGTGGCTGCAAAGTGAATGGATTGGAAAAATTGTGAAAGATATCAAGACAGAAACAAAACTTAACGAATGCATCTATTTAATATTATTATGAATTTTGTCATGACATTGTAACTTTCAATATTCGTGAACAATGAAGGAGTAAAATATATAACATTTAAAATGTGACTATTTCAGTTATTCCGCTTCAACAACCACTGTTATTATTTCCTCATCTGGGCAGAACTCGTCTTGTTCATAATTGAAGGCTTTATATCAGCCATTTCATTACATCTCATATATTTTGACTAATCTTTTCTTATTTCTTTTTATTCGTGCTCTGTGCAGGTTTCACATTTATTAACTTCACATTCTCCAAGAGCCTCTTTTCAAAGATTCATCACTTGCACAAATATTTGTCAAATTTGTTCGAATATTAATGACAGAACAAAACGTCAGTGTTATTTCCACCACCAACATGAATTCTGCAACTCAAAATAATACTGAATGAGCTATTACCAACATAATTTCGATTCTCCAAAGCCCCCGAGATGTCAATAATTCTGGATGAACTGTACAGTGACTTCCTGGCCATAAAAATATCAAATATTTCTAGTTTCCATCAGTAAATTCAAACGTCGTACAATACACGCTTGACCGTCCAGCCGTCCTTAGGGTAGAAATGGTAAATTCGCATATTAGGAATTCAACTACTTTTTGACAATTTAGGCCACGCCCCCTACTATGATCCGGTTCAAAAGTGTAAAATACGTTTAGTATATAGAATTAGATCAGTTTTCACTTCATTTCGTAAATTTTGATGGCAAATTTAAGGGAGGTTGTATCAAGTTACATATGGATTTTCAACAGGGCTATGATCTGACCATAAAAATATGAAATATATCTAGTTCCTAGTAAATTGCAACGTCGTACAATACGCGTCCCTGGTTTCCAAGAAACGTTCCTTTTCCACGTTGTTTTAACGTTATTTATCCGTAGTTAATATTGTAATTGTAACGAAAATTGGAGTGGAATGTTCCCAGTAGGTTATTTTTAATTTCAGCCATCTTTATCCTCCATAATTCCTTGTACCAACGTTAAATACCGAAACAGCGTACGAAACGTTATCAGAGTCCGATCAGCTATTTATCAGGCACCTAAACCATCCATCTTCGAAAACTGCCGATGTAGGAAACCATTTTATCCGCCCTCTTCCTCATGCGTCTTTAGACGGCAACGTCCTCGCAAAAATACACCGAACCATTATACTATTTCTGTGACCCCAGACCGCATCTTTCTTCCTCTTCTTCCCGCTGTTCCATCGAATTGCATTCCTAAGTAACCAATGCAATATTCAATGCTCTAGACTCACTTATGCAATTTCAAATACCCCCACCCGATTCTACGCCTCCTATGCATTTGCGGGCTTTTCTTACGGCAAGTCTCCGATGCAATGCAAGTTTCAACTAAATCATAGATATCTATGCTTAAAATGACCATCGACACGCTTCGGACTATAGAATATCGCATAGAAAACGCAAAGTTCCAAAACTACTACATTTTGACACCTTAGTTCGAGTGAAACCATCGATTATTTTGACAGTTCATTGAGTGATACCGGTGAACTACCGAATTTCGTCGGGAAACAGTGCACCGTGATTGGATTTTGAGTGACTGAGGACCGGATACCACGTGAATCTGATTGGTCAGTGATAAAAATGTTGGATAAGTGATTAGTTTCCAGTCGTCGGCCAATAAAAGCTCATTTTTTCGGCCGATAACGAGATTGAAACAAATAAACGGCTGTTTTTATCGTGTCCGAGTCGAATAACAAAAACAAATCTTCGTATTATTCAAATTGAAATGACCTCTGCGTATATTTATTAATTTCGATAAAAGAGTCTGAAATTTCCTCGTGGACTGAGACACGCCATTTCGGAATTTATCACGATGGAGGATAAAAAATCGAGGAAATCTTGCAGTGTATCGAATGCACTGGAAAAGTTCGTGTTTTGGTATTCAAATCAGCTGATTAATTGCGGAAAGAAAATTAGAAAAGCGATAAAATGCAAGAAGGAAATGTTCAACGGTATTTTATGATTTATGGGATTTTGCGCCAATCGAAAGCCATCAGTCCTATTTTTCCTTTCGAATCACGGAAAACGCGAACAACGAATTCTAGTTAATCTATTTTCCACGAAAGAAAAATTTTTCCATAACCAAGAATTCAAACATAACCAATTCACGCCTCTTTTTTTCTCATTACTATTTTATTTCTCAAATTAATTGATATTAATCTTTCAATTCATAATTTTTCCCTGGAATTAATTTAATATCAAAATGATACACATATATATACACACAATCTTAAAAAAATTGTCAAAAAATAATTCATCAATGAAAAAAATATATTACGAATATTGAATTAAAAATTTCAATTACAGTGTTTCAACAAACAAAATATCAACAAAAAACAGCATATTCTCCATTAATTCTTATTTGTTTATGGATATTTCAAATCTATTGATCTTGTTGTTAGTAAATGATTTCTATATCAAAAGATTCACCCAAACTTGATACACTCCCTAACACCATTAAGATTTTTTCAAGAAGTAGAAAAATTTTAATTTGTTATTTAATTCATTTATTTCCATTATGCATACAGGTTATTTAATTTCAAAAAATATTTTCCCGGATATTCATTAAATAAAATCAACAGAAATTTAAAATTAAATTAGATTTTTTATTCAATAATTGTATTTATTATTCCAAAAATTCATATTGATCAAATTAATATAAATTGATTAAATTTTCATCAGAAGAATATTTTTAAATTCATCGGGAGTAATTTATTCGAAAATATCATTTATTATGATCAAAAAAACCACAATGGAACATCACATTATTACTTATCACAAGATCTCAAGACTGTGATAAAATTGAGTTGTCGATTTTTTCATTCATAAAAATAATACATATTAAATTGTTTTACCCTTTAGTCGATAGTTTTTCATGCAAAATCAATCTCATTTATTTTAATGCACAAAATGAATGATAGATGTCTGAATTCAATTTTTCTTCAAAAGCGTCAATGATTCAATAATAATAAATACTGTCAATACTCTCAAAGCTAAAATGAATGAAAATCGAATGAATTGTATTGATTTTTAATGAATTCAACTCCTGAACAACTCCAACAGCAAACAATAAATAAATAAATAGCTCAGATACCAACCCTTAATTATAACGAAGAGATCAGAAAGAAATTATTTCAATCATCCTCGAAAATAATTGTAGGAGCAAAATCACTAGTAACTCTAAATAATTGTAATTCTATCAATCAATTTATGTGAATACGCATGATTTTTTTTGCAATTAAATAATTCACTTATCAATTAACTAAGTACGGGATAAATTCTCATTAATTCCAACTCATTAAAAATCAACTCTATAAAGGACATCGATGTTTTCGGTAATCAAAACAAGTAAACCGAAATTATCCTCAACAAATTGGTCTAAATGTTGATATCAACAAGTTCAAAAAACCTTTGGATTGTGAATTTAATTATTTTTTCTACCTGGATAGGTTCGAATGGACTTTGTTACATCATTGAAGCTTTCGATTTCGAATTTCTCCGATATAATTTAATCTTTTTTATTATTTTACCATGAAAAAACGCATGCTAAATGCCACAATTAATGGATCATCAATCAGTTGTTCCCGACCTTCGATTAGAAAATTCACTACAATTGTGAGCATTCATTTACCGACAATTTTGTTTTATACAAAGAGCGGTAACAACAATATTTCAGGCGTTATAGTGAGAAGATTCCGTTCCCAGTAAAAAGCGCCGAGAATTTCTAAGCGCGCCCAGATAAAAATAGACTATTTGAACAGCCATCTTGATTTTTATATCTTGCGGTAAAAAATCGACCAACCAATTCGCGACTTTTTAAAATTCCCCGCCCAAATTTCTACGGGTAAGAAAGCAAATCTAGCTATCTATGCAGAGCAAATATTATATCATCCGTTCTTGGGATTGTCTCGGACTTTTTCGGACGCAGCCATCCTGATTTTTTCACTAGCGTCGGGTGCGACTGGATTCGTTTTTGTTTTATTTATAGGCCGTTCTTTTGTTTTCAATTTAGTTTTGTTTTCCGCAGTTTGACATGGTCTTATGTTGGATTTGTGAATGATCGAAAGGAAGACTGATAAAGATTGACTTATTCTGTGATCTTGTTCTTGCCATCTACCTTTTTAGGAATAGAGATATGTAAGTATCATTCAATTCTTCGAAATATTAGTTTTTAATTCATTATGCTGCTTCCATTTCAATATTTGAACAAAGAGAGATTATAATTGTTACAATAAGTATTATGTACTATGTTTACATTTCCAATGAGATCTCCTTCCAACCATAAATGAAAATAACAAAAAGTCGATTCAAATTATCAGATCATATTTCATTCATAAAAGATACTACTAAGTGGGTTCTGATGTAAATATATTTTTCTTTGTTGTATATATTTCTGAATTGTTCTATTTGTGTTCTTGCTATGCATAAAAATGTTCAATTGTCTGTGCGCAACTTGGTTTCAAAATTTTTTGTCTTGATACTTCATACAGGTCAATATTTTTGTATATTCAATCGCTGTTCGTTAATGCGTTATTAAAAATTTTGTCTGAATTTTGTGTTATTAGGTCTGTTCACTTATTTTTCATCATTTTTTTCAATTACATTTTTGATGAGTATTCTTATTAGGTTCTTCTGTATTTTCTCATATTTCATGACCACAAGATATGCCTTGTTTCAATTGAATTAACTTCGATAAGTATCGGGTGTTTTTTATTAGAGTGATTGAACCTGATTTTTTTGAAAGGTTATTTTATGACGTTTATGTTTTAAAAAAGAATTTCCAGCATATGTCCACCACGACTATACTCTGTTGAAATGTAAGAAGGAGCAATATCAATAAGTTTGGCGCAGCGGTAGGAGGGCCTTCGTATAATTACTTTCCGTCCAGAGTCGAATCGAGGAGATTTCACACAATCGTTCAGTTTTAACTGAATATTATCATTGTTTAAAGAGAACAATGATATTATTATACGAATGCAATTCATAGATACAACACATCTAAGTGAAATATATATTTAAACATAACAAGTTTATGGAAAAGTCTTCAATTATACATGTGTTCAAATCAAAATCAATTCTTCTGATTAGGTTCATATCGAAGTTGTCAACCGAATCGATTATTTTTAACGACTGGGCTCTCCTCTTATAGGTGGCGTCAATGTTTTATTCTCTTTATATTCTCTGAGAATTCTGAATAGAGCTAAATCACTCACCCCTGAGGATTTTGAAACAATTCCTACCAAGTCTCTTTTCGATAAATCAGGATGTTCTTCCAATTCTTTTCGCAAAATGTTCAAAATTATCTCTTTCTCTTCAGCAGAGAAATGCGACCTTTTGGACCTTTTTCGTGGCAGTCCCCACATATCACCCCTCAGATGCAGTATCCGTTTCCGAATTCGACATTGTTTATAAACACTATATACACTTTGTCAAAAGATTTTCCAACACAATACACTTTTCACAACAAAATCTATAAACACTTTAAACAGCTATACCTTCACAGTAGCTCTAGGTATTTTAACTGGTCTTGTCAATTGAAAACTTCAATATTTATGCAAATCAAGATGACTTTAACCCATTAAGATTAAGGGAAAGGACCCAAATCTGGTGTTTTCCGGAATTACCTTGTAGGAATCTTGAACAGCCGACAAAGAGTTTCGTACACAATAATATAAAATTTTGGACCGAAACTAAATATATTTCGGATATTACAAGCAAATGACCATTAAAAATTTGAACACGGATCTTTTACGAGTCTTGTCAATTGAAAACTTCGATATTTATGCAAATCAAGATGGCTTTCACCCATTAGGGAAAAGGACCCAAATCTGGTGTTTCCTGGAATTACTTTGTCGGAATCTTGTGCGGATATGCCGGAAATTATTTTTAAAACATAAATGTCATATAATTATCTTTCAAATTAAGAAAAATATGTCTTCAATCTTAATTTGAATGTGATTTATTTCAATTTGAAGTTCTATCACTGAATAAAACAACTGATATGTACGCAACTTTGTTTCAAAATTTTTTCGTCTCAAAACTTCATACAATAAGTCAATACTCTTGTGTATTCAATTGATGTTCGTTTTTCGTTTGAAATTTTTGTTATTAGGATTATACATTTATTTTTCATCTTTTTTTTATCAAATTTTCGATGAGTTTTCTTATTAGTTTCTTTTGTACTTTCTCATACTTCCTGACCTTAAGACATGCCTCATTTCAATTCTATTGACTTCGATGAGACTTTCATATTAAAATGGATGATATCATAAGTTTTATTATTGAAACATTTGAAACAGTTAGGTTTAGTGGAAGCCCCACACGTGATTAGTTTTCATTAATAGCGTTGTCATTTCTTGAATAATTGTAAAATGGTGATGTAGACTTGAGTGTTTTGAAGTAATTAATATCATTAGCTTTTTTTCTGTTGTCTATTAAGTATGTGTTGAGCTATACTACAAAATTTTGTTCTGTTTCTTTTAAATGAAGTTTAGCGATATTAATGAGATACAAAAACTGAAGTAGGTAGGATATGTATAGCTTAGATCATAAAAATTAATGCAATTGATAAAGGAGTTTTCTTAATGCAATACCTAGTCAAAACAATCAGATTTTATCAGCAACTTGAAGTGGAGATAACTTCTCAATAACCGTGATATTTTCCATTGATCAATCATAAATACTCTAGATTCAAACAACAAATGCAATACTGAATAATTAAATATTTTTATTCATGATCTATATTCTATGATTGAATATTAGGCTAAACTTGTTTTCCTTCTAACGATTCCTTCTTGCTTAATTTTAACTCCCCAAAAAAAGGACCCCTGTGGATCACCACTAACACCATTTTTTAGTTTTATTCCTCGGTCTATTGACTGTAGTACGTGAGAAAGAATAATCCTATAAACCTATACGGTTCAATTAAATCATTTCTGCCCTGATCACCGATGGCAATTAAGACGCAGAATTTGAATAGAGAAAGAAACCAGACATACGAGCTTTTTCTTGGCCGCCTGTAAGGTCTCATTTCCTCCTTTATTATTTCAACCTAGATTTGAGAGAATTAGAAAGTACTATCCTTACAAGAGAGGTGCAATTACTGCCGTGTAAATATCTGGAAATAATCTAAAATTCGCGATGCAAGGGGGCAGGGATTGATGGTAATTTATTTCATGAGAAAGTATGAGATTATTTTTTTTATTTTGAGTTGGAGTGTTGATATAGGATGTGGTAAATTATTCGGCATTTTTGGAATATGTATCACAGTATGGCGAGGAATGATGATGTGTCTGAAATAGAAAGGATGAACCTAGAAATGTGAATTCCTTGATTGAAAATTATGCCACTTTATTAAAATTCAGGGTGTAGTACGTAAAAAAATATTTTTCGGTTCATTAATATCGTCTTTCTGGTATAAAAGATGTTCACTTGGTTCCATATCTCATACAAAACCTGTAGATAATTGTATATTGGTATAAATATAGCTACGGAAATGTCCTATTTATATTATTTTCCAAAAAGTTTCGATACTCATTTGAAATATATCTACTGCTCCACAAGGGTTAGGGATATCGTGTTCAATCGTTTTCAAAAGTATGTAACCTTCGAGAAAATCAACTCAGGTTGTTGTAGCGGAAAGGCTCCAAGTCAGCCAAAGTGTGATATCTCGACTTTCGAATGGGTTCAGGAAGAAAGGTTCCGTGTTGGAAAGACCCAGGCTTGGTGGGCGACGAAAAACAACACCTGCTCAGGATCGTTTCATCATCTTTTCGCCTAGAAGAAACTCTACATCTACGTGTAGAATGCTACGGAATACTCTTCAAAATTCAGATGGGTTCCAAGTTTCCATCGAAACCATCAGACGACGTTTGAGAGAGGTGAATCTAGGTTCTAGACGTCCATTAAGAGGAGTTCCATTAACACGTGACTATAAGCGTCAAAGACTGGAATGGAAAAGGCAACATATCAATTGGAACCATCAATGGCGTAGTGGCATTTTCACGGATGAATCCAGATATGGACGATTTTCAGATTCTCGAAGAATAAGGGTATGGGCAATCCTACGCATACCCCGTAATCGTCGCTATGCCCAAGAAGTCCATCCATTCCGAGGGGGTAGTGTTATGGTATGGGCCGGGATATGTTTCAACGGGCGCACATTTCTACTTATTTGTCCTGGGAATATGACCGCCTTACACTATAGGGAGCATGTCTTTGACAATGTTGTGCCAAATTTTCACGCTGCTATTGGTGAAACTTTTCAATTTCTAGACGATAACGCTAGACCGCACCGTACAGCCATAGTTGAGAATGCGCGCGAGGAGCTTGGTATTCCACATTTACCAATACCTCCGCACTCACCAGATTCGAATTGCATAGAACATGCATGGGATATGCTCCAAAGAAGGTTAGATTATCATCAACCTACCCCAGAATCCTTAAATGATCTGAGAGAGCTTCTGCCCCGTTTATGGAACCAAATTCCTCAACAAATGTTCTACAACCTCGTGTGTAGTATGCAAAGAAGATGCCAAGCTGTTATTGATGCCCGTGGAGGCCATACATTGTATTGACAGTCTTAAAATGCTTGAATTCTCTGGGAATTAAATTTCCGTTATTTTCCTCGATTTTTCTCAACCACCTACAGACACTGAAGACCTGCTAAAATTAATTTGCAACTTGAAATCATATTAATATGAATTTTCATCACAAAAATCTTATTTTAACTATATTTTTTGCCATTTAAGTCAATATCCCTAACTCATGTGGAGCAGTTTATTTCCATAAATCATTTGAATGATGTCAGTGATAAATATGTATTCGTTTTCCCTTATTACTCCGAATAAATAATATATCAATATGTATGAAGTATACGGGGTGAGTCATGAGGAATATCAAATGACCACTGGAAAGTGCCTTCTCCTCTTCGTGTGTTTCATACAGAGTGAGTTTCGGTTTTCACCGAAAATTCCGATCCTTCATAACTTTTGGAGGGTTTTCTTGACTCAATTGAGATTTTACGGGAATATTGTGTTAGACCAACTTCAGGAACCAACTTGTTGATGATTGCAAAAATACAGGTAAAGAGCTTTGAAAATTTTAAATGGCCATTTGATATTCTCCTCATTAGCCTCTTTACGTGGTGGGACTATGTACAAATCCTCGTTAGTCATCCTTTATTGTGACTTTTCAAAATTTCAACACTGTATTTTTATGATGCGAATAAATTTTGACGGAGTATATCTAGAAGGATATAATAACGGTGCATCTCACCACATTTCGAGATACGTAATTCCGAAAATATATACCGGTCGATCACGTGGTCCAAAATGCATAATGCACATTCATGAAACCCTGATCGAATGCAAAAATGCACCGACCAGGAAAAAGCAGCCTGGCATCAAAGATATCCACATTTAAAAATATCTCGAATGTTGCGAGGGAGACGTGATGCAGAAAAATCTAACCCATCTCTTTCTACAGACTTGGAACCCATTCATATTTTTATATCGGGAGATGCCTGCATTTATTTTTCTGGGATGCGGTTAGATTTGCCCATGGAGCGTGAAAAATCAGAGTACACTTGCGTATTCACTATATGTGAAATAAACAGGCTCATTTTTCTTGACCAGCCCAAAATTATACAGAGAATTAGGTAATCAAAATAATTTCACAAAATTCAAAACCGTTTTTGGAGCTGCGTTCTACGTATTCATCAAACTGCTCCAGAAGGATGGTAATGTTTTCCGATTGTATACACACTTCGTCAAAAGTCTTGACCGCCCACCTCTCAACTCTCAACTTTTTGAATGTAATATGACGATTTTTTGAGTGTGAAATCTTCACACTCAAATATACTGCACCACAAGAGTTAGGGATATCGTATTCAATCGTTTTTAAAAGTATGTAGTTTTCGAGAAAATCGCTCTAAAATCATTTAAAACTCAATAACAACTTGAATAGATCCAATAAAAATCAGTATGAGACATTTCGTCAATCTGGTCGCCTTTTTTCTGAAGTTTGGTTCTTTTCATATGCTTCATGAATGTTCTTATTTTGAAATGAAGTCGGTTTATCAACGGCTTCGATTTGAAACGAGTTTTCTGAAAATGCCAAGACGTAAATTAACAAACGCTGAGCCCTTTGACTATACCCTATGGCCTATAGGGTATAGTCTAAGGCTGAGCCTAATAGGGCTATCGGAATGCTACAGGGTGGCCTAACTCAGGTTGTTGTAGCGGAAAGGCTCCAAGTCAGCGACAGTGTGATATCTCGACTTTGGAATAGGTTCAGGGAGACAGGTTCCGTGATGGAAAGACCAAGGCTTGGTGGGCGACGAAAAACAACACCTGCTTAGGATCGTTTCATCACCGTTTCGGCGAGAAGAAACCCTACATCTACGTGTAGAATGCTGCGGAATACTCTTCAAAATGCAGATGGGGTCCAAGTTTCCATCTAAACCATCAGACGACGTTTAAGAGAGGTGAATCTAGGTTTTAGATGTCCATTAAGAGGAGTTCCATTAACACGTGACCATAAGCGTCACAGCTTATGGGCAAGGCAACATATCAATCCTTTTCACTGATGAATCCAGATATGGACGTTTTTCAGATTCTCGAAGAAAAACGGTATGGACAATCCCACGCTCACCCCGTAATCGTCGCTATGTCCATCCATTCCGATTTCCGAGGGGGTAGTGTTTTGGTTTGGGCCGGGATATGTTTTAACGGGCGCACAGATCTACACATTTATCCTGGGAATATGACCGCCTTACACTATAGGGAGCATGTCATTGACAATGTTGTGCCAAATTTTCACGCTGCTATTGGTGAAACTTTTCAATTTCTAGACGATAACGATAGACCGCACCGTGCAGGCATAGTTGAGAATGCGCGCGAGGAGCTTGGTATTCCACATTTACCAATACCTCCGCACACACCAGATTTGAATTGCATAGAACATGCATGGGATATGCTCTAAATAAGATTAGATAACCATCTACCTACCCCAGAATCCTTAAATCATCTGACAGAGCTTCTACCCCGTTCATGGAACCAAATTCCTCAAGAAATGTTCAACAACCTCGTGTGTAGTATGCAAACATACAACATAGTATGCAAAGATGTCAAGCTGTTATTGATGCTCGTGGAGGCCATACATTGTATTGATAGTCTTAAGATGCTTGAATTCTCTGGGAATAGAATTTCGTTATTTTACTCGATTTTTCTTAACCACCCTGTATACGCTGCAGACCAACAGGCTAAAATTAATTTGCAACTTGAAATCATATTAATATGATTTTTCATCACAAAAATCTTATTTTAACTGTTTTTTTTTTCAATTTAAGTCAATATCCCTAACTCATGTGGAGCAGTTTATATTGTATATGAAATAGAGAAAAATATTCATCTCATTTCCAGAGCATAGATTATTTATTTCTTGGAAAACTTAGGGGGCTAAGACTTTTGAGGATGTGTGTGTAGTCCATGCACATAACAAGTCATCTTCGATTGAAAGACCCAGTATGTGTTTCAATAATGCTATTACAATAAATAACAAATTATTTTCTCGTGTTCACTTCATTCCGCAGCCCTGTATATTGTAAGTATCGAAACTGGAATAAATATGAACTATTTTCAAGGAAAATAAACAAATGCATAACGCGAAACCGATCTTTTAGAGGTCAAAATTGCACTCTCTCTTATCAAAACTAACTTCCCTAATCTACGAAAAATGGGAATCGGATTTTTTTCGTTTCCGTTATCAACAGATAACGGCTAAAAGTACCAAGTTCAACAAATAATACCGATTCGAATGAAAAATCTGTCGCAAAAAATTTCAGTTTTGTGTTAACTTTTCCAGGGTGAAGAATGCTAGTTCTATTTGTCGTCGTTAAAAAAAGGCGTCTCCTGTTTTTCTTGCTGCTAGATGTTTTACTCGCTCAAGGTAAATATTTGTGTTTAGCCCAGTTTTCTCTTTCAACATTGTTGTTATCTGTCGTTTTTTCTTCAGTTATCTGTTTCTATGAGCTAATGTTAGATGGGATGGCTAGGTCAGGAATCATTATTGTTTGTAGCGTCGGCAATAGGTTATGTTCTAGACTTGATCGATAGACTAGGTCCCTTTTTATCGAGCAAAGATAAACGCACTTCACTGCATTTTCGCATAATCGAAAAAATTTATCGCAGCTTTGGTTGTTAAAAATGATAATTTACTCCGATACGGCCGAAGGTTGTACCTGTTGAAATTAATCAAAGTAATCGAAATATACGCAGTTTGAAAAAAAGCCTGGAAACAATAATCAGATCTACAGAATTTACGACAATGAAAGATATATCAAAATCAATACACGCATTCTTGAGTTGAAGAATCTGTGAGATAATCGATAAAGGATAGAAGACTGCATTATATTCCGTAATTGAAGGATTATGCACCAATTTCACGCTGGTGTTCCTCAGGGCTCAGTTTTATCACCCATTCTCTTTTCGTTCAAAATAAGTGACCTTAATGGTTAGATTGGAATTTTACCCTCAGCTCCCAGAAGAATAGCACATATCTTCCTTTACCTGCAACATATTATTGGCCTCCATAGAATCCTTTTTTAGATTTTTAGGCAAGTCAGCTCTATACTCTGTTCGAATGTAAGAAAGAGCAATAACAACATGTTTGGCGCATCGTTAGGAGGGCCTTCGTAAAGGTACTTTCCGTCCAGAGTCGAATCGAGGAGATTTCACACAATCGTTCGGTTTATTTATCCATGTGTCATCCAGGTAATAAATTTTTCTGCCTTGTTACCTTAATGAGCGGATTTTCTTCAAATAATCTCCTCTCCACACAATTATTTCATCCCTATCTATCAGTAGACTATCACGACCACGTTTTTCGAACTTGAATTCCATTTTTTTCAATAATTTATAGAACGTTGTTCTTTTGAAATTTGGCAAACTGTCGTCATTATTCACGATTTCTAGTACTTTAGAAATCGTTTGAATTTCATTCTTGATTTTTTTTTAAATTGAAGTTGAAGAACGTCCCGAGGGCAAATAGTTTTTTTTTCGATTTAATCAGTTTTTCATTAAAAAAAAACAGGTTAATCGTTAGATCTGGGGTTATTGAATATGTTTTTCGTTTTTCATGAGTACAAGCTATATTTTTGAAATAATCATCATGAAAATTGCCGAGGGCAAATAGTTGCGATTTTTTCGATTTAATTAGTTTTTCAATTTAAAAAAAACAGGTTGAACTTCAGCGTTTTGGAAACTATACTTGATGATTTTTTTCCGACGGTTATTCATCATTTTTTGGATAAAATCGCCACTATTCACCCTCGGCAATTTAATCTTCTATAAACAACAAAAATTTTCATGATGATTATTTCAAAAATATAGCTTGTACTCATGAAAAACGAAAAACATATTCAATAACCCCAGATCTAACGATTACCCTGGTTTTTTTAATTGAAAAACTAATTAAATCGAAAAAAAGAAAACCATTTGCCCTCGGGACATTCTTCGACTTCAATTTAGAAAAAAAAAGTCTCTACGTCGTAATTTAGGGTAGTTACTCGTGAAATAAAGAGACCCCTTTTGAATGAAGATTTACCACGATTCAAAAGGTGATACTGCCCCTTAAGAACTCACTCCATTTACAAATAAGAGTGAATAGAAATTAGCATTGGCAACGTCTCCGAGAATCATTCGACATTTCACGAGTACCAACCTGCGTCAGTTTTGAGTACAAAAACTTGATAAACCTAAATCTTGGCCATCCGGGATACTTTATAAAAGTGAATGGAGTGTATAGTTCGTTTAACTTCAGCTCCCTGCAGAAGATATTATAATTCTGCAGAAGTCACAAAGTAGTCTCAAAACTCCATCAAAACTCATTATTTTACTACTGAATACATCTCATTGAATTACAAATCGATATTACCCAATTAAACCCGATCGATCACAATTAAACACGATCAAAAACAATACACAAAAACCACACACCTGCCCTGAAAAAATTTCAATATTACGTAACTCTTTCCCCATTAAAAAAAAATCGTGCCATCTTGTACACGCCAATTATAGAGATCTTGCAAATTTAACACCTTTATGCGTTATGCGTTTTGATCCCATCGAATGAAGATATACGTGGTTATTAATGTTAAAATGCAGTATCTCCATTTCGCATGACAGGAAACCCAGTTCGGCTGAAAGTGAAATTAAAAATGCTGTCTGCTGGTAAAAAGTTGCTTACCAGTGGCCTCTGGAATTGTAAATTAGATGTGGACCGATCTATATTTGGCATACTGCATAATTGTGATGAGAATGTATCGCTCGTATTGGTTATTGTTGTTTCAGCTGGTAATTATGTTGTGAATCTGAAGAGTGTTCGACTTATTGAAGCTACAATGATAGCATTCATTTGACAATATAAAATTGCAAGCGAAAAGACACTCAACATTTTTTTTTATTAAAGAGTAAAAAATGCCACCCAATATCTTGTTTCGTAAGAAACTTTTTTGCATATTAATATTTTACTATACTCTATTCAAATGTAAGAAGGAGCAATAATAACATGTTTGGCGCAGCGGTAGGAGGGCCTTCGTAAAGGTACTTTCCGTCCAGAGTCGAATCGAGGAGATTTCACACAATCGTTCAGTTTATTTATCCATGTCTCATCCAGCTAATAAATTTTTCTACCTTGTTCCCTCAATTGGCGGATTTCTACAAATAATCTCTTCTCCACACAATTATTTCATCCCCATCTATCAGTAGACTATCACGACCACGTTTTTTGAACTTGAATTCCATTTTTTTCAATAATTTATAGAACGTTGTTCTTTTGAAATTTGGCAAACTGTCGTCATCATTCACGATTTCTAGTACTTTAGAAATCGTTGGGATCTCATTCCGGAAAAAAAAACCGTGGACAATTCTTCTGATAAGGTTCATATCGAAATCGTCAACCGAATCGATTATTTTTAACGACTAGGCTCTCCTCTTAGGTGGCGTCAATGTTTTATTCTCTTTATATTCTCTGAGAATTCTGAATACAGCAGTATCACTCACCTCTGAGGATTTTGAAACAATTCCTACTAAGTCTCTTTTCGATAAATCAGGATGTTCTTCCAATTCTTATCGAGAAATGTTCAAAATTATCTCTTTCTCTTCAGCAGAGAAGGCTACCTTTTGGACCTTTTTCGTGGTGGTCCCCACATATCACCCTCAGATGCAGTATCCGTTTCCGAATTCGACATTGTTCTATAAACACTTTGTCAAAAGATTTTCCAACACAATACTCTTTTCACAACAAAATCTATAAACACTTTGAACAGCTAGACCTTCACAGTCACAGTAGCTCTAGGTATTTTAACTAGTCTTGTCAATTGAAAACTTCGATATTTATGCAAATCAAGATGGCTTCAACCCATTAAGGGAAAGGACCCAAATCTGGTGTTTCCCGGAATTACCTTGTCGGAATCTTGAGCAGCCGACAAAGAGTTTCGTACAAAATAATATAAAATTTTGGACCGAAACTAAATATATTTCGGATATTACAAGTAAATGACCATTATAAATTCGAACAGATCTTTTACGAGTCTTGTCAATTGAAAACTTCGATATTTATGCAAATCAAGATGGCTTTCACCCATTAGGGAAAAGGACCCAAATCTGGTGTTTCCCGGAATTACTTTTTCGGAATCTTGCAAGATTCCGACCCAAATCTCTAAAACTCTGGTGTTTCCTGAAATTACCTTGCCGCAATCTCGAGCATCCGAAAAAGAAATTATTTAGTAGATAATAATATGATAAAATAAATAAATAAAAAAATAGGGTACGTCGGATATAAAATGTTTATGACAGTTGCAAATCATAACAGAAATTTTGCACTAGAGTTTCTGAGGAAAAAAGTTCCAATGTGGGAATTGCTGACTCAAATGATTGAATCATTTATATCCAGTACCATCTACAGTCCGTTCCGAGTACGATCCTGGCAATCTCTTAGGGCGTTAAAAGGGAGCGTGGTTATGACCGTTTGACCAACAGAAGGTTTATTGTGCGCAAACCAGATGATTTTGTTTGTTTACAAAGCACCTTCTTATATTTGAACGGACTATAGTTGGTCCCACAGATCCACCTTGTTGGTAGATCCGCCTTTTTGGTGGATACCCCTTTGAAGGTAGATATATATTGTCAATGAGAAAATTAGTTTTGGGTAGCTTGATCCATTCTTCAAAATAAGGTCTCCTTCTAATTTCCTGCTAAAAGGTACACGGTTTTCGAGAAAAAAAATGTATCAACAGTTATTTGCTTAGAATTCTCTGGCGACGAGCAGTCCATTAACGAAACTATAAAGAAACTAAGCTTGGAGAAATACTATACATAGCAAAGTTGAGTAAAAAAGAGACTGAGAAAGAATCCAACACCTGGCAACTCTAACGGAACTGCCATAAGATGGCAATGAGGCAACATATCCATGGAACTTTTCGGGGCATCGAAAATCACTCCATTTTGTCGAATTCTCATGGATAAACCTTATCTTGGCCCATTGTTTACTCGAGTGAAGAGTACTTACTCAAACGAAATGGCGTCACTCAGTCGAAATGATAACCGTAACCCTTGGTTAAATATCTGACTCCAATATTGTCTGAGCGTTTGATACTTATTTCCTATCAGGACTATAAATATCCACAAATCAAATAGAGTTGGTTATGTTGCTCTGGAATTTTTTGATAGATAATGTTTTCACCCAATTTTGGCTGGATTCAATCGGATTATTGTTATTGATTAAGTTTGATATACCAATACTCAGAGAATATCCTAAATTGAATCTTTACAATGCAGGGACTCCAAACCTTTTTCTCCTAATATTATTTGATCACTAATACAAAGAGTGGTATTTGAGAGAAAAATATTGAAAATAAATCAAAATCTACGCATAGTTCAGATACTACCCCCCCCCCCTCCATGAGTATCCAAAACCTGAGAAAAAGGTGGTTTGTGTACCTGATTTAATGGTTTTCAATCGTTACTACCCCCCCATGATCGTTATTACCTCTCCCATGAAAAAGAATTATATCCGCCCTTGACTCTCAAAATGGGGACATCAAAAAGTGAAAGGCTGAAGGCAAATTTCTAGGAATAGCACTAGATAATGAGCTTATACGGAGCAAACATAGTTAAGACTATTCAGCCTTCAAAATAGGAAACGTATACCGCCAGATGGCGGTGCAGTGCATTAATTTTTATTTATTGGATGATTCGGCTTAATAGAACAAATGTTGGGGCGCAGGGAATATTAACAAGAAATCCTACCCTGAACATAATCTCACACTGACTGTATAATACACTTATTTTCCTTCACCAGTCATCTGGGAGTAGATACCTGCGGGGCGTGTCATTTAAGGAATTCAATTCCATGGAAGAATCCACAATTGTAAGAAACGATTAATTTTCACTAATCGATGGCTAATAAAATCCTTAATTAAATGTCTTTGGTGAAAATGGATATTCATCATTTCGAATAAAAAAATTCAAGGAAATAAATTTTCCTACTCGTGGTGGTTACTGTTTGTGAAGCCACAAAGGGTTTGCCACACAGATTAGCGAATGATCTTAGACCCATGAATTTCAAAGCAAGGTGTCTCCCCCCAAGCAAAAATTGATCTGTTTCGGTATTCTCCATAGAGAAACTAAGACTGCATCTTTCATATGAACTAGCCTGTATATTTATTCAGCAACACCGACTGCTCATTGAAACGGTGCGACTTTTTGGATATTCAACAAATTCCAGACAGCCTCGCGTAAATTAAGGCAGGATAAAGCAATGGGACATTTGGACTCTTAATGAAAGTGAAGGTAGAACAGATCCGATAAAAAAAGAAAAACGTGGTCAAACGTCGTACGTCGACGTGTGTAATTGGTATTAGCATAAAGTTTAATGAGGATACAAGACCGATTTTATTAATTGGTATCGGCTGTGGGTTTAGTCTCGAGTTATTCTCAGTTTTTGTACAATTCGCCTGGTGTTTTTGCTAATTGATGTTGGTACGACGCGCGATCGGATCTATGGTAATTTGGATCATTTTAGGCTGAACTTGAGGCGGTGTTGTGGTGTTGGTATTCTCTGGTCGAAGGGTTGAGAATGGTTGGTGATATTCAAATTGGGAAAGTAGTAGGTTTTCCAATAGCTCTAATACATTTTGCATTTTTTCAAAAAACCACGGGAAGTCGAGACGATATCGGGTAGGACCGGGAATCGGCCAACATCTATTTTTCATCCCCCTAAATGTTAAGGGTGGTCCCCCCCTAACTTTTTTTTCTATTTTTTTGGACAAAATTTTTTATTTTAATTTTTTTATGTACAGCACACAAAAATACATTCAACCCTAACTTTTCACACCTCTACCTAACCTAACGGGAACGTGGTATAACAAAAACTGCTTATTTATTGCCTCTAAAGCGGAACGGAGTTCGCGGGGTCAGCTATACTCTGTTCAAATGTAAGAAGGAGCAATAACAACATGTTTGGCGCAGCGGTAGGAGGGCCTTCGTAAAGGTACTTTCCGTCTATAGTCGAATCGAGGAGATTTCACACAATCGTTCAGTTTATTTATCCATGTCTCATTCAGCTAATAAATTGTTCTGCCTTGTTCCCTTAATGAGCGGATTTTCTTCAAATAATCTCTTCTCCACACAATTATTTCATCCCTATCTATCAGTAGACTATCACGACCACGTTTTTTGAACTTGAATTCCGTTTTTTTTTCAATAATTTCGTTGTTCTTTTGAAATTTGGCGAACTGTCGTCCTCATTCACGATTTCTAGTACTTTAAAAATCGTTAGGATTTCATTCCGAAAAAAAAACCGTGGACAATTCTTCTGATGAGGTTCATATCGAAATCTTCAAACGAATCGATTATTTTTAACGACTGGACTCCCCTCTTAGGTGGCGTCAATGTTTTATTCTCTTCATATTCTCTGAGAATTCTGAATACAGCTCACCCTCTGAGGATTTTGAAAACAATTCCTACTTAGTCTCTTTTCGATAAATCAGGATGTTCTTCCAATTCTTTTCGAGAAATATTCAAAATTATCTCTTTCTCTTCAGCAGAGAAGGCTACCTTTTGGACCTTCTTCGTGGTGGTCCCCACATATCACCCTCAGATGCAGCATCCGTTTCCCAATTCGACATTGTTCTATAAACACTATATACACTTTGTCAAAAGATTTTCCAACACAATACACTTTTCACAACAAAATCTATAAACACTTTGAACAGCTAGACCTTCACAGTAGCTCTAGGTATTTTAACTAGTCTTGTCAATTGAAAACTTCGATATTTATGCAAATCAAGATGGCTTCAACCCATTAAGGGAAAGGACTCAAATCTGGTGTTTCCCGGAATTACCTTGTCGGAATCTTGAGCAGTCGACAAAGAGTTTCGTACGGAAAAATATAAAATTTTGGACCGAAACTAAATATATTTCGGATATTACAAGTGAATGACCATTATAAATTTGAACAGAGATCTTTTACGAGTCTTGTCAATTGAAAACTTCGATATTTATGCAAATCAAGATGGCTTTCACCCATTAGGGAAAAGGACCCAAATCTGGTGTTTCCCGGAGTTACTTTGTCGGAATCTTGGAAGATTCCGACCCAAATCACTAAAACTCTGGTGTTTCCTGGAATTACCTTGCCGCAATCTCGAGCACCCGAAAAAGAAATTATTCAGTAGATAATAATATAAAAACAAAATGAAAAAATAGGGTACGTCGGATATAGAATGTTTATGACAGTTGCAAATCATAACAGAAATTTTGCACTAGAGTTTCTGAGGAAAAAAGTTCGAATTTGGGAATTGCTGACTCACATTATTGAATCATTTATTCTATCCAGTACCATCTACAGTCCGTTCCGAGTACGATCCTGGCAATCTCTAAGGGCGTTAAAAGGGAGCCCGGTTATGACCGTTTGACCAATAGGAGCGTTATTGTGCGCAAACCAGGCAATTATGTTTGTTTACAAAGCTCCTTCTTATATTTGAACGGACTACAGTATCCATATAAAGTAACTGTGGTGTGCAGGTCATGCATCAAAAATTGTTGGTCTACGCCGCATACGAACTGAGATATCATGGAAATAAAAAGCCCAATTTTTGAAGACAGCTCGCGAGCTCGGACGTGTACCACTTCCTCTTAAGAAGAATACAGTTCAGCACATCTTTTCCACATGCTTCCTGAGATTACTCAAAGAGAGGGCATCCACACATACCACCGAGTTGTTCCTCATCATATTTTGTGCAGTTATTCGAAATTGACGACCGTTATGCATTTTTCGACGGCCGTGCCTCGTCTAAAACTGGCTGCAGCTATCGCGGAAGAGATTAGAGTCCTGATAAATTGCACACTTCAATTATTATAAACTCTTTTAAATGTATAATTAAGAACGAGCAAGCAATTGCATACGTTCAGTTGGAACTGGTTAGTTCAAAGGATTCCAGCGCATTCTGCATTCGGCAATTTGGAATTATTATTTCACCGGGATCGTTTCATCAGTTCGCGAGTGAGGGATAGGCATGGGACGTTGCTGAGATCCGATAGATAAGGAGCTGGATTTGCTATTCGATTTTTTTCGTGTTCGATTGGTATTGCGAGAGCTCGGCTCATTTCTTGAGCAATCTGTTCAATGCTTTGGCTATCAATACAGGGTGCCACTGTAAAGGAAACAGAGTTCTTTTCCTGAATCGAGTTAAGCCAGTCAGTTGATTGAAAGAAGAGGTGGTGTTACGAACTATTATTGAATTTGGATTCACTTGTGGAATGGAATAACTATAATGAAACAAGTACATGAATAATAGATAAATTTAGATTCATTCTTTCCATTATGTCTTATCCTGCATGCAGCAAAGAGTACCAAACAGAGATTTTGTATCAAACACATTGCAGTTGAAATAGAGGAAAATATTCATCTCATTTGCAGAACATTCGAGGATATATTGAAGAATTCTCAGCCTACTATAGGACCAAACAAAATTTCAATGTCAAAATATTTTATTACTCAACATATTCTCCTCTTGATTGAATACATTCATTACAGCGAACCTGCAACGTCTCTAGACCCTTAAAAAAATGTTTCTTCTTGCTCTGCAAACCAGTCCTCCACAGATTTACTACCTCCTCGTTGGAAGAAAATTTACGAACTTCAAACTTTTTTCAGTTGAGGAAAGAGATGATAGTCGGACGGAGCCAAACCTGGTGAATAAGGGGGGTGTTCTAGTAATTCTAATCCTAAATCACGACTTTTTTCTATGGCAACATGAGATTTACTGGGGCGTTGTCCTGTAAAAACATAATATCTTTGGATAGCTTTCCGCGTCTTTTCTCTTCAATTTTTTCCCGTAGAGTGGTCAGTAATGTCGAATAGTAATCTCCAGTTATTGTTCTACCCTTATCCAAAAAATTAATCATGATTACTCCATGGCAATCCCAAAAATCTGAAGCAAGAACTTTTCCAGCAGATTTTTGGACACGAAACTTCTTAGGTCTTGGAGAACCAGAGTGTCGCCATTCCATCGATTGTAGCTTTGTTTCTGGATCGTAGAAATGTACCCAAGTCTCATCCATAGTATCAATTCGGTTTAAGAAGTCTACATCGTTTTCAAATCGGGCACGCGATGCTTCTACCCTTGCACGCTTTTGGTCAACATTCAAACATTTGGGGATCCATTTTGCAGACATTTTTCTCATGTCCAAATTGACGTGAACTATATGATGAACGCGTCTGTATGAAATCTTCAGTGCTCCAGATATCCGTTTTAGCCCAATTCGACGGTCTGATAAAATCATGTCATGAACTGCATCTATATTTTCGGGGACTGACACAAAAACTGGACTTCCCGATCGGTCATCATCTTCAATGAAAAATTTACCTCTTTTGAAGCTTGCAGTCCAATTTTTCACTGTCGCATACGAAGGACATTGATCACCAAGGGTATCAAGCATATCTTCGTAAATCTGCTTACCTCTTAACCCTTTAAAATACAAGTACTTGATGATGGCTCGATACTCCAATTTTTCGATTTTTACAATTTCGGTGGACATCTTTTTTTTTTAATTTATTGCGTAACTCTGGTTTACTTTTTTGACGTCGAACTCAACACTGACACTTCTAATAAGTTATTTTTTGTTGATATGGTATCGCAATATTTTGTTTATGCATGGAACTGGTCTAGGCTAACTAGATATCAATACATCCTCGTACATTATTAATTTCGTGAAAAATCTAGGGGGCCAAGACTTTTACGATGTGTGTATTATTAAGGAAAAACGCAGGGATGAAAAATATTTTCAGAAAATCAAGACGGGTGTTTGGATTGTTTAATCTAGCAAATGCTCAAATTGAGCCTCGCAACCTTCCATACAATAAAAAACATTTTTTACTCAAACTTCCGCTTCAAATTCTGATAGAACCGACCCTGAATTCTCCAGGTCCGTTCGCATTAGCAACAATCACACCTGCTAAGCGCTTAACACTGAAGATCAAACAAAATACGACTTATCTCTAAAAATCAGACACGGCAATTAGGGGGCGTATCTAGAATACTTATCTAACTCGATCTTATCGCTCTGTTTGTTCCCAGGTGATTGGTAACACTTCATTTTCGGCAGTTTCTGTTTAAGATATACGGGGAGATTAGAAATTTATGGACCCACACGTAGGTTAAATGCATCCAACTGCACCAAGTTTGCAAATGTTCCACTTCCGCTACTTTGTTCTTTCGCCAAGGGTGCTATTTGGCTACATTGTGTTTTTAGTATTATTTTTTAGTTTTTCGTTTCACTGATTTTATCGTTGTTTTTTTTTCTAGGCCATTGGCAGGTGTAAGCTCCTGAAGAAGTTGTCCCCCCTCTTTTTTTCTAATCTCGCCACGTCAGAGAAATTTCTGATGTTTTTGTCACAATTTTTTTGATTTTCCATCAAATTTCAAAGTGGCTTCAGTGTTATTCCTGAACTTTTCAGGGTTATTAGACCTTTCAGGGTCAGTATATTCATCCAAACTGTCTCATTGACAGGAATACATTCGTTAACGACTTTTCATCTCTCAGTAGGAGAAAGTGATGGTCTTAGCAAGTGGTTAAAGCTAAAGACCAGCTCCAGCTTCAAGTGAGTCCTTATTTGACAAAACCTATTAGGATCGTAACCTAACATTCAATTCATTCTGAATTATAAAAATCCTTTCGCTGTTGAGATCTCACCTACATTAAACGCAAAACGACTCAAGCTACAGTCTAAACAAACAAATAAATCACTGTGTACTGTATAAAAGCCAATAAAAACGCAACATCTCCATTTTTATTTGCAACACAAACAGACCATATCTGTTTGGGTACCGAAATCAAGGTCGAGCCATTGACATTGTACAGGCAGGAGGCCTTGAAACGCACGTTTTAAAAAAGTGGTAGGGGGTCTCAGCTTCCTAGTCACGCTGTCTGCTCTTAGGGTGGGTTGTTAAGGGGGTGAAAAAGAATTGTGTCACCCTATTAGTTCGAGAAAAAAGGGGGTGGTCATGTAATTATATAGGAGGGGTTTGAAAAAAATGGAGGGGCGATGAGGTATTTTTATATTGAGGTAGGGGGTTGAAAGAGGTGGGGTGATGGATGTAGGGGTAAAGAAATAAGGAGTAGGATGAATCAAATTGTAGTTCTTGTTCTTTAGGTTTATTCGATGTTTTCTTGAGTGAAATATAGTTTTTTCAAATTTTTCATGTCTATTCTAAATGAAAAATTGGATATTTCATCAGATGTCTGGATGTCGTGGATTTAATTATAATTTTCAAGTTGTTATGTTGACAAAACGATTCATTCTATCACCATCCTAATGATAAAAGTGCTTGTAATTGTCAACCAATTACCAATAGAATACATTAGTTGTACTTGATTATTTTTTGAATTATTGTGAGTATTTATTTCGATTATTTTATCTTTTGATAAAATTCGACAACTTGATTCACCTTGAAAAACCAATGCTGCTTCATTTAATTTCAACAAAATCAACTGAATTTTCAGGATATGCTGAATTATTTCGATTAACAATAAAACATATTATTCTTCGATGCAACTATATTATTTTTTTTCCTTGATGGAATTCTCACTTGGGAAAACGTTCTATCTAGAATGCATCTGTTCAAAATTAACGCAGAAACAAAGAATTGATCAAAATGATCAAAATTTTGTGAAAAAAAATATGAAGAAAATACAGGAACAAAAAATGACTGGTGTATATTTCAAATGAACGAATTGAAGTGGAAAATGATCAAACTACAAACAAGAATTACAAGAAAATATCAAAAACGTAGCTGATCATCATTTCGAATTTTTGAAACATACATACTTGACAATAACCGAAATGAATAACAACGAGAATAATGAGGATGGTGATATAAGAAATATAATTGGAAAAATCAAAATGGTGTTATTCAATGAAATTCTACTCAATAGTACTAAGAATAAGAGCAAAAAACCTTCATGTGCATATACAATACTATAAATACATACAAAGATCAAGAAAAAAAGTGCTACCAAAAATAAAGAAAAATCTAGAGATTTCAAAAAACCTTTTATTCGAGCAAATATTCGGCTTTATGTGGATCAGGAAATTTATTGTGAAGATAACATTGCAATTATAAAAAAAATACGAGGTTGATTTTAGTTCAACATTCATAGATACTTTCTTAAGATCAAAAAGTTAATTTTTCTAATTTTCCAAAAGAACTACCAATTTTTCGAAACGCAAAAAATGTTCACTTCTTTTTTATCTCAATTGATCTTAAATTTAATATGCATTACCTCACTATATTTCCATAAAATTCACTTCGAAATAAAAAATTCTTTCAATAAAAGAAAGCATAGTCGATCTCCTTGCGTCTACTCATCGCAGCATTTCCCGGCCGCTTTCCACGAGAAGTTGGCAAGGAAAGAGCCTGAACAGAACGTCTAATCTGACTCGCTGCGCCATCTAGAGGCAACGTCGAACAGATAAGACTTGCGAAAATCGCTTTTCTGCATCGAGGAAATCGTTGAAACTGAGACTTCAATTCCGGGAAATGCCAAGGAGTTTGAACCAGGAAAATTAATATGGAATTCTGGCTAGGTGTATGGTCATTTAGGGGTTTTCGACATCGATCTGTCTGTTGGCAAGATGAATTAACTATTTTTGAAAATCATGGATAAAAAATACGCAAACAATTTTTTGAATCAATTAATTTTTTTGAGGTGAACAACATTGATGAGAATAAGGATGAATTTTTGCCAAAATTGAAATTACAAAAATTTTTTCAGTATCGTGACCCAAAATTCTGCTTCCGGAAAAATTAAGAATTAGATAATTAAATAAAAAAAAACTCAAGAGTATCATGTTGCACATCAAATGAAAGCTCTCATCCTGAGAACAATAAATAATATTTTTCCAAATTTTTGATATGCATTATTGGGAAAATATTCAGAAAAATGTGCTAAAATTGGGTATTCTCTTTCCTTTTTCTCTGAAGACATTGAGCTCTGAATAAAAAATATTCATGTCCATATTTCACATTTCATATTTCAAAAAAAAATATAAAAATTCAAACTCAATTTCCACCCAAAAATAAACAAAACCTTTTTTTATTTAATTTAGAAAAATTTTATCAATGAAAATTTGTATGTTTATTCCAGATCTATACAAAATTCCAGTGATCTAAAATCTTCAACTCGAATCAAAATAATTCGAAGTTATTAATTTCCACCCAAATTAAATAAAATCAAATTCACTGTCTGTCTAGATATTAAAACATGAATTCGAATGAAAACGTAAAGTACCATCAACAGCGACACTCACTTTGCAATCTTCCACCCTGATTTGAAAAATCAACCATCCATCATCCAGCTTTGGAAATATAATAAAATCCGTAAAACCCCCTAAAGAATCAAAATATATAAACGCCAAACTGAAAACCACCCCCTGTCACCAACAAAAAAATCCACCTGCAAAATCCCAGTTGGACAAAGTTCAGAAAACCGACCAGACCAGTTCCTTCGCATAATTCCACCCTCATGGTCACTTTTCTCCTTCTGAAATCATCCCTTAAAACACCCTGCTCGCCGTCCGAGCCTCCCCTTAGGCCGCGGTGGCGGGGATGAGAAAAAATGAGAAGGAGCTTTTTTCTTGTAGATAGAAAGTAGGGGGGGAAAGGAATCACTCCTTATTTCCCCTGGATCCTCTGCGGGAACGCTTGCGCCGTGTCGATTACTTCAAGAACGAAGTCTAACGTTCTTTCTTCTCCCTCTAGAGCAGTTTACTTGCGTATATCGCGCTCAGTCGCAACCCTTACGTCGATAGGGGGTCTCTCTTCGGCATGTTGCACTTGTATAGTGTCGTCTTCATCGTTCCTTATCAGTATTTTTGTTTTGTTTCACTCCCTCGCGTAAGACTTGGGTATTTTCGTCTCAGTCAATGTGAATTGCTCCCTTAAATTCTTAGTTTGAAGGCGCTCTTCTACGACGCGGGGCGTCTTCTAGAATCCGTCGGTTTCTTAGTTATATCCTAACTTTCTTGGCGTCTAGTAGCACCGCGACGCTCCTCGTTAGACGTGCTTGCGATATTCAAGTTCAAAAGTTTCGAGGTATTTTCAAAGTTCGAATTTTTCGTGGAGGAAAGTGAAATCGTTCGGTTTTCGCGATTAGGTTGTGATACTGGTGGAAAATTCTGTGGTTCCTTCGATTGTGATTGTGTATTTTCCGGATTTCGTGCAATATTTTCCTGATGTGAGTCTATGGAATTTTTGTTGGACTGTTAGGGATTTCTTCACTCAATACAACGGCATCCAATATTATTTTCTTTCACTCATATTTCAGATATGATTCCCGAGGAATTGGAAAATAATTTTCTCCTGGAAAGCGGACTCAAAATTTCCTCAAAGAAATTTTTAAATTTTCTCAAATTATTTACAATTAATTTTGAGACATTCTCCCGGAAAATTCAATCGTCAAAAATATCCTCACGGAACCCAAATTAAAACTTAGTCGGGAAAACCATTGAACAGATTTGACATGAAAGTTTAGTATGGAAAAAACAAATTAATCATATTTTTGAGAATTTATATTTTACATCGTGGAATACACGAAAATCTTCTTGTTTATAAGCAAATCATTGAAATATTTCAATGATCAATTATAACCCAGTCAGGTTTTTCTGAATATCTCTAGAATTAAAAAAAACTCTGTTAATTTTCTATCGCAGAATATGAGGGAAAACAATTACAATTTCATGGAATGAACAATCGAGAGAATTTTTAAGTATCAATATTTTGTAGACCAATGAGATCATTCTAGTAATTACTTAAAGAATTATAGATAAAAATTAAACTCTTCATGATATAAAAGTTGAAAATAAAGGACCAATTATTTCATTCTGAATTTAAAATTTTCAACAGGTCCCATGACATAAAATAAAATGAATATTTTCACAATAGTTCATAAAAATTTTTTGATTAGGCAATTTCAAATATTTCTGAATGTGCAAACTGATAGAAATGGGAATGTTCAAGTCTTCATTCATTTGAGATATAGAAACAGTGTTTATAAATATTAGTAACGAGCATAATGAAAAAAAATGGTTGTGAAAATGCCCACGATAGTACAAGCAAAGACAATTACATACCTTTGTATGATTGTGTGAAAAATAGTTTCTATTTCTTGAAAACGAAGACTTTCATCTCAACTATGTATTTAATCTTCAAAGATTCAATTTGCTCTTAATTTTTCTGTCTAATTCTGAAAACAACTGTCATTTATTTTCAACATAAAGTTTAAACATCGAAACACTTCTTTCCAATGCATTACCTATAAAAAAAATTCTCCAAATCTACCCAAGCCAACTTATAGACAGTAGTCACTTCTTAAAACTTTAAACCATCGATGTGAATTTCTCTAATCGATTCAATTTCATAATGCCATTGAAATAGCCTTATTATCCTCAATTGATCTATTTCAATTAACTTCCTGTACCTGCTTTCATGTAAATCTATGTAAAAAAACAGAAAAACATGTTACGAAGCTCAAGACATACAGGAGATAACTTGTATTTCGATAAAATTAACGGTTCAATTGAAATACCTGACTAGTATTTCATCTAATACATTGCGAAGACTTTATTTTGTTGGAATAATCATATTCTGCATATACGAGTATGCGAAGAAATAAAATATATTTTGACAACGTTGAGGATGTAGAAAATAATATGCATTATCATTCTTGTATTTAACAGAACTTTTTTCGTGAAGCATGATTATTAGCAATATCCGAATCATAGGGAAATGTGAAAATAGAAGTAAAATTACAAAAAATGTAAATTCACGAATATAATTTGAGTAATTTCATAAAATTGAATATTTTGATGAATTTGGTGCGAATTTAGAGAAAATGACAGAAACTTTTTGTAACAATAGATTCACATAGTTTTACAAAGAATTACAAATTTTTACAATTTGGAGAGATTGTGAATTCACAGACATTACAATTTGAATGCAATTTCACAATGATTCCTACTGTCCTAAAATATCCCATGATGATTACTGTGAAAACTTTTTACAGTGAGACTTAATTTGATAATTTTTGTGGCATGCAATAACCCTTGATTTTGATTGAAACAAATTGCTACATGGTGGTCCTCAATTTTCAGATTAACAACTACCCCCATTGGACCCTAAGTACATTGGTATTTAAGAGGGACCATCAGTCGAAAGAAACACAGCTGTTGGTGAAAAAAACAACGGACAAAGACAGACATAGGAAGAGGTGATACCTGCACCCCTTACCATTAAGCTCATTCGAAATCTAGTAGCCTTGCGAGTAACAAAAGACGAACGCGCGACGTTCCACGCAGAAACGTCGCAGCTAAAGTGCAATATAAAGTACAAAATTTCCTCGTTGTGAAGATCGTCGTTTTGACGGCCTAAAAATAGGCCAAAATTCCGAAATTTTGGACAATTTCTCGAAAATCTTCAACACGGAGGAACAGACGCTCATTAACAATATCAAAGTCGAACATGAGAATCTTGTAGCGAAGTGGTTACAGAATTCCTTCAAAATTGAAGAGAATACCGCCTTAGACTTGAGGGCAACGCCTCTGTCTCTGCAGATACCGCCAATGACAGAGGTAAACAACAGACCGGTATTCAAGATGAACAACGACTTTTGGAACCAAGCTCGGGGTCCGCCTCAGATGATGGCTCAGAATCTGAGCAACTTCGATCAGAACTTCGCGGCCAACGTGAAGAATAACCCCTCAAATCAGAACTCTCCAGTGCCGGGCAGCGCTAACTCAATCCCAGCCCACTCGCCATCTCAGCACAGCACCTCGTCTCAGAACCAGATGACGATGCAACAACAGAACCAAAACCAACAGAATCAGCAGCAGCAGAACCAACTGCAGCAGCCGCAACAGTCGAATACGCCGAATTCGCACCCTCAGACGCCTCAGAACCCTCAGGCTCCTCAGCAGATGACGCCCAACAGCCAGATGTCGCAGCAGTCAAACAGTCACCAGCAGCAGCAGCAGCCTCAGAACAACGGACAGAACCAACAGCACACGCCTCAGATGGGCAGTCCGAACACTCAGCATCACAACTTGCAGGCTGCGCATGCGCACGCTCTGGCTCAGCAGCACTTGGCGCAGATGACTCAGCACCATCTGGGCAGCGGGCAGAATTCGCCTGAGAAATTGCACGAGAAGCTGGTCAATGACATACAGGTAAATTTGGATTTTTCATGTTTTTTGACGTTTGAAAAATGCCCTCACAATAACATTTTGTTTTGTTCAAGCAAATTGAAAAACTTGTATAGTTTGAGGGCATTTTTTAATCAATTTCAGTTCACAATTTTTCGTTTCATACTTTAATTTATTTATGGTTTTGTTTCACTCAAACAGAACAATTAGGAATTGATAGTGAATCAAGAGTATTCACACAAAAAAGCCAAATATAACAGCTAAAATAGAAATACAAACTACAACACTAAAAAATTACCAAAACTAAAAACGATACTATCAATACCTACATATTATACAGAGTGTTTCACCCAACTGCTTCATTTGGGGTTCAAGAATAACTAAAGAGACATCAATTTCAATATCTGGTTGCTACTAACGCTTGATGTGATCTAGTTTTCTTAAATATTCTCAACACTAACTTCGTTTTTTAAATGCAGCTAATGAATGCATTGTTCAAATCAACAGAAAATTCTAGAATTGCATTTTGGATTTTTTTCATTCCTCTATTTTGTTGAGATGTTTAAAATTGATTAAAAAAATAGATAGATGAAGTGATTAACTTAAATGTCTGTATCATCCACAATTGTGATGATGACGAAATCATTATCTGTACACACGTTGACAATAGAGTTTCCCATCAGGAACGCTCAATTTTAATCCAAATTTATCTACAGTGTGTTCGGTATAACCGTTTACACATTGGCAATGCGTGTGAGAAAGATATTGCAATTTCAGTCGGCATAGAGTAAATGTAAATACAAATCACCCTGTATGACATTTTGGAAGGCCCATTAAAGAGGAATTATGGAATGAAAATATCGCTCAGTGAATTTTTTTTCGAAATGATTTCCTAAAAATCATTCAACAGGATTGAAATGATTTTCAAATAATAAACTACATGAAAATTCATTGTAGAATGATTCTGAATGCTCCATGATCTTTGAAGGTCAATTATTGAAAATATTGACTGCAGGTTACATTCCATTCGAATTTTTCATCTTGAAAAATCATATTTTCCATTTTTATTCTCTTCATAAGTTCAATCGTTGGATACGGTCCATCACGAAGCGCATCAGAATCCCTGTAAATGTATGCATCTTCACTTGAAAGTGTAATAAGCAAGCTGACCCCTGGGCCTCCATATGTCGGTACCATATGTTGAAATTAACGGCTCAGAAAGAATGGCAGCTAATAAAACGATCTCAAGATTTTTTTCGAATGATTGCTACCCTCCTAAGTATCAATTATTTTTTACAAACGTGAAAACTGAACCCGGTTATTAAGTGACCGGACGCCATGCACTGTCCTGCACGGTATCCACATACTGATGGGTCGCCATAACGAAGAGAACCAAAAGAAATACTGTAAAAAATAGTATTTCGAGTTGTCTATTAAATTTCTAACGTCCGTACTAAGACGCCCTCTATGCGGGGACGTCGCGAAGCTTTCGGCTCGTTTCCGACGGCTAGGCAAGCACGTGGTTTGTTCGGCGTCTTCTGTTTTCGATGCGTCGGTTTTGGCAGGATGTTCACACCGCTGAAAGTTCCAACCGTTGGAATTACTTGAAAAATAGTTTGGCTTCGTCCATTTTACATCTGTTTGAGTGTGAATTTGCCTTACTTTCGATTATCTTTTTATTTTTGTTGCTTTCTTTCGTTTTCTGTTGTTTTTCGCATGCTTCGATGTCGTCCCTGTGGTTGGAACGAAAAATGAAAATCATTACTGGATTCTCTAATTGGAATGAATGAATACAGGGGGTCACATTGAACATTCTAATAGAAGAAAAAATTGACACCCCTGAGGCGGTAGTTGAATCCAGGGCATGGTTTTCACTTTCAGTTCGTCCTTCTTGTTACTAATCTATTTGAAATAGTTGCTTTCCCAACTAACCCTACCGGATATGAGTCTACAAAGGAATACCTCCTCTTCTTCTATCAGTGAAAGGACTCTGGAAGAATGTTGGACAACCCTGCAGCGAGTGAGTTGGATCTTGTTCAATCGTGTAGAGTACTCTTCCATAATCACTGCCTAAAGCCTATGCCCCACCTAAAAATACTCTTGAAACGACATGTTGAAGTCAAACTCTTTGACAACTGACATTAGTCAGTTCAACTTTTTTTGACAGGCACAGAAAGAAGTTTAAATACTTTTTACAGATTTCTTAATGAGTTTTATTGTTTTATTAATTATTATAACTTCATTCATATTATAAAAGAAAATGTTTCAATAGTATTTTTTGTATATATCGTGAATCTTTTTTTCACTGAATAATTTTTTTGAATTTCCTAAATTGTTTCACATTTATGCTTTTGAGCAACTTCAAAAAACTTTTTAATTCACAATTAGTCACAAGCAACGCGATGTTTGATGCTATGAAAGAAAATCATTTTTCCACTCATAAAAGAAGAAATATTTTTTACGGTTTATTTCGAAAATGTGTGAATTGCATGAACCTTTTCCTTCCTCATCATGCTTTGTCCCTATTTTGTGAAACTTCATAATAGACATGTATTGGGGTATTGGAATTGAACATGTCAAAAAGAGGTGAGTATCTAACACACACTTAACACTGCTTTCAACACCAGAATAAGAAGATATTCATGCGGATTATTCTTCATTATGCATAATTATCAATTAACCAGAGGAGTCATTATCATTACAAGTAAACGAGTGGTAACCAAGTTCTATGAGGTTATATATTGTTAATTTTATTGTCGGAGAAAATATACATTAAACGAACTATGATGTACTCATCACTTGAGGTAAAAATTACATTTCAGGATTTTATCAGTTAGGTATCGTTTGGAAATCTGCATATAACACGAACATAATTGTTTGTTTAGAAATCGTTCCCAATAACAATTTATTGACGATTATTAGTCGTCATAAATAATATTGTATTTATGAAAAATACATGAACATGGTGAATTTCATTATGAATAAAATGTTCACTCAATATAGCCTTCACTATTCGAGAATTTCACACCAAGCTGAATTTTATAACTGTAGATTTTCATCTTAAAATAGCAAATGTACCCTATAATATTTCCTTAGTTTGGAAATGTACCCATAAATTTTCATTTATTCAAATCTCTGGAAATTCATGGTAGCTCTTTTTGAATTCTAATAAGAAACTCATTCCAATTTTCCTGGAAGAGAATTTCAGGAATATTGGCAAAGAACCCTAATTTTCCTACACCCTAAAAACTGGACAGGTTCAGTTGGGTATGAATATAAAATAGAGGTCTAAACGAAAATTTTTACTGGACCACTATTTTGACCTTTCACAAGGCATTTACATAAATACATATATTGCAAGTTCAATATTGGTGCATCCAATTGTAATGTAATTTTTTGATAACGGTTTTTAATGCAACTCTATACTCATTGTGATAACCTTGATGACCTAGAAAACATCGACCGATTAACCGATTAATTAAAATGTTCTCTACGTATTTTTATAACAGAAAAAATAAACGGTACTAAGCCGTCAATTTTTAATAAATTGATATGATTCTACATGATTGTAGATGGAAATTTTGCATTTCGGTAAATGTAAAGATTGAAATTAAAGATATTTCTAATTTTTTTTAATTCATTTTAGTAACAGAGGGTAGGCAAAATTTGCATTTTGAGTTTTTCTTCATTCAAAAGCAAGTATTTTGTCTAGCAGAATTTTTTTTTTAAATACTTGAACAATTCTGATCTCTTAGATGAAATTTATTTGATTATGCTACCCAAGGAAACGTAGGGAATATGGAAAAAAAATTACAGGGTGAATTACAACCCCTATATCAGTATTTTGATATTGAGTGAAATTCCAAATGAAAAAAGTGAATCTTAATGCATTAAATTGTATTTATTCTAACCACGTCGAATTAAAAATTCTTCTCTGCCATGGGCTCTTTCCACCGAGCCGTTAAACTCGAAAATTCGAAAAAAATCTTCGGCCGAGGCAATAAAATACCAATTCCGCATCGTTTTACGATCGAGAAGAATCCAGTTTCGAAAGATATAAAAGATGAAGTTATAGCGATATAAAATATAACTTGGTTACAACTACGGACAATTTGATTCAAAAATAAAACGACCTGCAAAAACGATAGGGATCTAGAAGGCCTTTCACGCACAACACGATCCGAGGGAAAATGACAGAGAGAGGGATAGGAACTTGCCGGTTTAGAAAAGGACGGATTTAGGGCATGGGATGCAATTTTCTATGTTTGATACGCATATTTGTACCACCGCGTACCAGTATAATGGAAAGCGTTCGATATGTTGAAAAATGTTACATAGGAAAGTTATTTGTTGGCTTTTCACCCATTTTTCATCACCGTAGACTGATATCGTGTGGGTAGCAAGAGGGCAATGAATTTCAGAGGGGATCTTCACGCGAAAATATACAGGAAGGAACCAACAATTCATTCTGAATTTCTGAAATAATTTGAATCACCTCAATCAACTTGAACAAATTTTTTGTTAGATATCTACTTGAGGATAGCCCCGATCAGGACTTAGGCCATTAAATATATTAGCATTTCGCCCTAAATGATTAAACACAATTTTTCCCGATTTTTATTGTCTCATTTTTAAAAGTTGCAATTAGGGGATGAAATTTTCAAAAATATATATCTTGAAAACTACTCATGGGAAAAATTAACAATCAACGATATTTCGTTTGGAAACTAATTCTAAATAATCTGTAAGTATTCCAACAATGATAAAACAGATAATAATTTTGTTGCTAGTTTATGACATAAATCTCAGGATACGAATTTCTCCATTTTATCACCGGTATATGCGGAGAATTCGATTATATTTAATTTCATTATTATTCTCTGGTTGTCTGATCATATTTTACGATCTTTTTTGACTGGCATCCACTCATTATTCTTCATTGATAGAGCAAGATAATGAATAATAAATCTCGAAGAGTGAGAAGATGGTACTGAATAGACAATAAAATGTCCCCATCAACAGAACATAAAAATTGAATTACTTTGAAGACTGTTCACAATTTCGCAGTCGAACGCAATAATTGATATTCAAATTGTTCAATATTTATTATTCAATAACTTTCAGTTAACAGTGCAGGAATTTTAAAACGCCCTATTTAAATTATTTGAATTCAATTTTTAAATTAATTTGTGTAGATTATATCTGTAATAATTATCAGGTTTATGTATGATGAAAATCAGTCAATTTTTTTTAAATTCGATTTTTTTTGGCCCACCTGCATTTGAAGAATGTGGAAAAAGAATTATTTTCAAGCCCTATGCTTCAATAGTCCCACATGAATTTTCCAAATCTTCTATCGTATCGATTTTAGATGGAGCAGTAGAAATAAATTTAGGGGATGAAATTTTCAAATTGAAATATCTTGAAAACTACTGGAAGTATAAACCTGAAATTTGGAACACAAGTAGATATCATCACGCTATAATAGAATTCAACTCCTCAAATCTATACAAATCGTATACAAGGTTGCCCAAAAAATTTCGAACGATGAGAAGATTTATAGAATTTTCAATGTTTATTCATCAGTGAAAATATTCAATCATTTCAATTGCACATATGGATACCAAACTCTCGAAGAAATAAAAATAAAAATGGACATTTCAACCCACAAAATTAACTCCTACATTTGCATGATGATTCTTTATATTTTTTATTCTTGTTCTCACTCCAATATTATGTCAAGAAATGCTTAAACAGATGCCCTATGCTACAACAGTCCCATATGAATTTTCCCAGTCTTCTATCTAATCTAATCTTTATGGAATACTTGAAACAAATTTAGGGGATGAAATTTTCAAAATTAAATATCTTGAATACTACTGGAAGTATAAACCTGCATTTGAAGAATGTGGAAAAAGAATTATTTTCAAGAACTGAGTCAGCTTTTTGAAACAATGTTCGGACCAGCCGATTTTTTTATTAATAGAGGACACTATTTGATGGTATTCCTCAATCACACCCTAAGGATGGAAGAGAATTACACCAAAATATTAAAATGGCATTGGAATTAGATCTCTTTCAAATGTTCTTACAATTTAATACATTATTTTTTCATTTCTTAAAACATTATCATTACTTCAAAAATGTTTCAAACAAATTTTCTCCTGAAAAAAATAAAAGGTTAAACAAAAGCGTAATTTTTTCCTCTTCGAATATATTATAATCAGTAAAATTCATTGATGTACCTTCTGAAATATTGGAAGTGCATCCATATAAAAATGGCGTGACAGGCCCATTATTCCTTTGTAAATATTGATTACTTTCGGTAGATGTTGAAATAACTGATCAAATGGAATAGTGATGAAATGCCTTCAAAGAGCGGCATTCCTAATGGCTTCGCAATCAACCGATCAAAAACATTCATTTCTTGAATTGTGTACTAATATATTCACAAACAAGTCAACATTTATTGCTTCTTAAAAGGATATTAATATACCTAGGGTTGTTCCAAAAACACGGGATTATTTCCATTTGTTGTAATTGACCGAATTATTCAAAATTGAATTGAATTCCCTATTTGAATTCTTCAGATATAACATCGATTATTAAAGTTATAAATTTTAAAAATTATTTTTTTTTCTTAACCCCCAAAAAATCCACCGAAAAGTTGGATATGAAAGATGAGTAATATTTCTAAAAGAAATTCAATAAAGTCGTCTATATGCATTTTCTGAGAAAAGATAAGCCCCAATACTGCCACCGTTCACCCCTATTATGCGCATCCATTTTTTTTCGTCCACCCCTCGGAAAACAAATTGACACAATTCAATATTTAATAACGACGCGGTGAACGAATGGGGGACTTTTTCATCGGACGAGGGTGTCAATAAGTATTGGTTTTAGACGGGGTGGCCCGGGGCTGAAATTTTCGCCCCGTTTGGTACGACGATTGGTCGTTATTCTGTGTGAACTGATTTATGAATCACACGGCTGAGAGATCTTCGAAATTGCGACGCAAATCGGCGACATCCAGGTGACTGTTGTCAGAACAGAAAAAGTTCACGTAGTTCCAAAACAATATTTCAAAAAGTATAAATAAAAAAAAATCACTCTTATAACTAAACTCGAAATTTAAAAATATTTCTTTTTTCACACAAGCAATTTTCATGAATTAACTCTTTTTTGTCTGTACTAAAACCGAAAAAAGTAGTTTATAAGTTTTTTCGAAAATATCACGATATCGACATTCACACAGCTACATCAGACGTAGAAAGATTTAAAAGAAAATTTGAATAAAATCCAAATACAACTAAACTCTTGAAAAATAAAAATCAAGTTGAAGATTTCAACTAGCAAAATTCATTTCTACATTGACACAAACAATCTTGATAAATCTAAATATTATTTATTCTTGTTCTCACTCCAATATTATCTGAAAAAATGCTTAAAAATATGCCATATGCTACAATAGTCCCACATAAATTTTTCCACTCTTCTATCGAATCGATTTTGGATAGAGCAGTTGAAATAAATTTGGGGGATGAAATTTTCAAATTGAAATATCTTGAAAACTACTGGAAGTATAAAACTGAAATTTGGAACACAAGTAGATATCATCACGCTATAATAGAATTCAACTCCTCAAATCTATACAAATCGTATACAAGGTTGCCCAAAAAATTTCGAATGATGAGAAGATTTGCAGAATTTCCAGATTTTACTCATCAATATATTCACTCATTTCAAGTGCACATCTGAATACTAAACTCTCGAAGAAATAGAAATGAAACTAGAAATTTCAACTGACAAAATTCAATTTTACATTTGCACAATCATTCTTGATGATTCTATATATTCTTTATACTTGTTCTCACTCCAATATTATGTCAAGAAATGCTTAAATAGATGTCCTATGCTACAACAGTCCCATATGAATTTTCCCAGTCTTCTATCTAATCTAATCTCTATGGAGTACTTGAAACAAATTTAGGGGATGAAATTTTCAAAATTAAATATCTTGAATACTACTAGAAGTATAAACATGAAATTTGGAATATAGATAGATATCATCACGCTATAATAGAATTTAAACTGCTCGAATCAAAAAGTGGTATACAAGGTTGCTCAAAAAAATCGAATTATAAGAAGATTCATAAAAGTTGCAGTGTTCATTCATCAATGAAAATATTCAATTATTCCACACTTCAACACGCTCATTTATCGCTACTCTGTAAACAAAGGGGATGAAGGATTTTTGCAATTATTATTTACTTTCATTCCTTTCACCCTCTTCGATTCAATCATGAGTTAATGCTTCCAGGACGGAGCATAACATAAGTTCGTGTCAATATTTTGAACAATTCTATGATACACTGGCGATCCTATACCGTTACGAGAGGAGGTGAATGAAAAAAAAAGGATGTTTCATATTTTTCGAAAATTCTCGGATTAAGTTGTTCTGCTAAATCTGGATAAACCTCGGTATGCTATGAGAAAACCCCATCAAAATTTCACCCTCTGCCAAGATGGCGCCTCCGATCGTTCATTCTCGCGAGTTTTAATAATATTCGTGTTCTGCGGTAATTTTCGAGAGGTTCATTTGGACATCGAATCATTCAGAAACAACAGAAGGTAAAATTATCCTTTACTGCCAATTTTCCAAATAATTTCCACCTAAATCCGGGTGAAATTGTTGCATCGACGGCACTAGTGAGGCTTAAACATGAAATCGTTCGCTATCTAACAAAACGAACTGGGAATTAGCTAAACGTACATCTCTGAATCATTATCTTCGTTCGTTCAGGTTTTGGTCATCTTAGGGGAGTTTTCGAACGATATCAGTTTTTTAATTAATTAATCTAAGTGGAATAAAGTAGAACAATGTAATCGAAATAATGAACAATATTAGAGAAAGGGTAATTCATCTTAAATTCTCCTAATTTTGACAGTACAAAAGTCATCGCAATGATTTTAGGTTAGGATCTTTTCGTTATCGAATTTACTTCGTGGTTATTCAGGTTAGGTTGGATAGGGTTTTTTGTGACTGAAGCTGCACCAAACTGAATCCTTCTGGGGCTTGAAATATTCATAAAATTTAACTCGGGGAGGCCTTAACAATCTAGCAGACCTTGAATGCAATAAGCCCCCTAACGATCATATTCTCATAGCAGATAACGTTCTCGAGATGACATTCATTTTCCCATTCATTTTTTCACGGCCAACCTAGAACAAAGTGTGTGAAAATGACACTGGCAAAACCTGTTTTAACTAACCCCTAAATGACAAGCGAAATTTTCCCAGTCAGGACTCAAATTCAATAAACTCAACACGAATATCTTTTCATTTACTCCCGATCGAAAAAAAGCGTTCAAACAGAAGCCACCGGCTAAAAAATTAATCACATATGCATATCATTTCTAGACCACCCTTGAAAGCGCGAAAGGGGCCAGGACCCCAACCGATGCGCGATTGTTTCAGGCAAAAAATTAACCCCAAATTATTTCCGTATGCAAATCAAGCAGGCAGGTAAGAGAATAGGAAGTTGCCCGGAAGAATATAGAATTCTCTTCAATGGGAAGAATAGGAGAGGAAGAAAAGGAGAGATTCTCACGAAGAAAAAAATTGGAAATGTACACAGTTTTTGTCTTGAGAATGGTTTAATTATAGCGTTGGAAGATGTGGATGAGACTGTCCCGTTCAGGGATGCTGGGTTATCTACGTGAGAAAGTTTTATGTTGTAACGAGTTATGGAAATTAATAACTAGTGTTGAAAGGTTGTTACTAGAGCGCCTTGGATGCTTCACTTTAGAAGGTTTCGTGTAACTCAAGTCTTTTCAAGAAGTAGGTTCACATTTGTGAACGATTGTGTCCTCCACTTTTTCTGAGTTTGGAAAAAACCCATTCTCGAAATTTACAATACATCCCTAATAACATCTCATCCCATCCGAAATTTATATTAATATGTTCCACAAACATATTAATTTGTTTCACAAACATATTGATATGTTTCACTAATATATTATAATATTAATGTGTTCAACAAACTCACTTAATATGTGACCATAAATATTAATATATTTGTTGAAAGAAATGGATATAAATGCTTCACATTTTAAGTTTGTGAAACACATTAATATTAATATGTTTGTGAAACATATTAATTATGTATCTCTAGTTCACGTTGAATTAATTAATATGAATACTAATATATTAGTGCTAATGTTACAGTAATGGATACTTTTAATACATTCTCCAAATTTGGCAAATACTCATTCTCGAAATATATCACAATTGCAATCGATACTTTCATCGATAACATCTCATCCCAACGAAATAAGCTCTAGGACATCTAGTGGCAGGAATTTTGAGTGAATTTGTGAAACATGTCAAGATTAATATGTTTCACAAACTCACTCAAATGTGAAACATATTGATATTAATTAGTTAAACGTGAGTTTGTGAAAAATGTAGATGTTCATGTTTCGAAAACTAAAAAAATATGAAATATATTAATATGTTTCAAAAACTCACTTAAAATGAGGATCACATTAATATGAATTAGTTAAACGTGAGTTGGTGAAACATATTAATATGTTTCACATTTCAAGTAAGTTTGTGGAAACAATTTATGTTAATATGTTTCGCAAACTCAAAAAATGTGAAACATATTAAAATTAATATGTTTCACCAACTTATATTGAATTAATTAATAATTATATTAGTGAATAAAAATGTTGAGGCCATAAAGGAAGGAAGTAGTTGTCTTCTATCACTCTTCGTTATCGATTCATTGGAAATGGTCTTGGTTTCCACAAAAATTATAAATATTCAAAACTATTCAAGTGGCGTGTTAATTTCTTGGAGCAGTGTATTTTTCCAACGCACACTCGAAATAATCAACGCATTGCTCCAAATGCATTCACATGAGTCAGTTATCATTGAGACTCTTATTGTTTGGATTATTGGATACATTTGCATCTGCACTCTATTTATAGAAGATAAAACTGACTGTCAAGTACGTTCATATGCAAGAAAGATTGAGGTTTTATTGGCAAAATTGATATTTACCCGGTTCTACACGAGAAGATAAAATTACTATTTTTGAATTAAGAATTTATTCAGTTCTATGATGATACAGCTGAAACATTTTTCTCACGATTGTGTGTTGTTTTAAATCAGAAATAGAATGGAGCACGAAAAAATAGATGTTATGTCAACTGAACGCAGGCAGTTTATCTATGCTCCCGTCCATAGAACATGCGTCCGTCTCTTAATGGCGTCGAGATCATTGCATCCCGCATAACTGACCATTATTGTCGCGAAAACGACGTTGGCGTTGACTCGAGATTTCGTTCGTCCTTTTTTTCAGCCGTGCGTCGCCTCGGGTCACTCGATTTTTCGCCTATGGATAAGAGCCGAACCGGTTTTTTACCGCGTTTTACTTAGGTGGCGTTGACTTCGTAACTCCGCAACCGTAGATCGTTGTAGTAGGCCGGCACAGCCGCAGACACGAGATTTTAAGTTGTGCGGGTCAGTTTCACGTTTTTATTTATTATTTTTTTATCGCGGGATGTACTAGCGTGGGCAAAAAAGTCGCGATGAGTTAAGCCACGGGTTCCTTGACTTTTTGCAGTGACGCTATGTCGGTCTGATCGGAGCATAGCCTGCTCGATAAAAAATAAGGCGCCTACTCGAAACCGCGATTTAATTATCGAAGAATAACAAGATATTAGAGGGGTGGGACTAAACAGTATATTTTTTCTCATACTCCTCCTATCTAGAGCTTTAGTCAATAGTAGTTTCACTCATGCCGTCTACGTTACTTAATCATTATGACTATTTCAATATGGCGGACATTTTGGAGGTTATATCGACTAACTAGCAATAATGGAGCATAGTTATGGATCTAACTATATAATAAACACTTTAATCGATGAAAATTAATGACCTAAGGGTTATATCGAAATAAATATGATTCAAAACATATTTCTTGGAAAAGAGAAAACAAGTTCTCGGATGTAAATAATGTTCGAGCAGTAGCTCACGTTTCTCAGCACGCTGATCGAAACTAAGGCTGTGGGTCAATCGGAAGAATCCCTGGAATTCCAGCCCCTACCCCTCCCTCGTAATTACGAATAAAGAACGTCAATGAAAAAGGGTCGATACTTCGAAAAAACCATTAACAATTCAAAAACACTCAATGCGGATTCCCCAAGTCGTAATAAATGGAGTTGGACCTGATTATGAATTTTTGAATGCGTACAAATTGAAACAAATTCTATAGAAAGAATGGGAGATGTGCAGAAGTTGTGTAAGCCGACCGGGAAATAAAAGAAAGGAGCACTTAGGGAATAACTCGATTATCGGGGTATTTCTGTGGTACTTAAGAGTTGGAGAAGGCAGGTTGTCCTCGGAAAAATCAGGGAAAATACCTGTTTCGTAATGGATTTTCTTCTGTTGAGATTCATAGCCACCCTCAGTGAATTTAAGCAATTTGTAAATAGTGGATTGTGAAGATTTTTTATTCCTTCATCATTCAAATATCTCTTCCATGAACCATGTTGAAATTTTACAATATGAAAGAGTTTCCATGCGAATTTGACCTTAAGGGGCAGTATCACCTTTTGAATCGTAGTAAATCTCCATTCAAAAGTGGTCTCTTTATTTCACGAGTAAGTATCCTAATTCACGACGTAGAGACTTGATTTTTTTTTAAATTGTCCCGAGGGCAAATAGTTTTTAGTTTTTCGATTTAATTAGTTTTTCAATTAAAAAAACCAGGGTAATCTTTGGATCTGGGGTTATTGAATATGTTTTTCGTTTTTCATGAGTACAAGCTATATTTTTGAAATAATCATCATAAAAATTTTTGTAGTTTATAAAAGATTAAATTGCCGAGGGCAAATAGTTGCGATTTTTTCCAAAAAATTATAATTACCGTCGGAAAAAAATCATTAAGTGTAGTTCAACCTGTATTTTTTAATTGAAAAACTAATTAAATCGAAAAAATCGCAACAATTTGCCCTCGGCAATTTAATCTTCTATACTACAAAAATTTTCATGATGATTATTTCAAAAATTCAGCTTGTACTCATGAAAAACAAAAAACATATTCAATAACCCCCGATCCAACGATTACCCTGGTTTTTTTCATTGAAAAACTAATTAAATCGAAAAAAAACTATTTGCCCTCGGGACGTTCTTCAACTTCAATTTAAAAAAATATTAAGTCTCTACGTCGTGAATTAGGGTACTTACTCGTGAAATAAAGAGACCACTTTTGAAAGAAGATTTACCACGATTCAAAAGGTGATACTGCCCCTTAAGGGTTGAACTCTGAATTTCCTTGATTTTTCCAGTTTGTATTGATGGAAAAAAATTTGAAGTGGATCTTCCATCGAAAATTGTATTTTTCATGAAAATATTGCTACCCTTTCATGCGTTAATTTTCAGATTTAACATTATATAGAAAAAGATTATTATTATTTATTTTGCAAGATTTTAGAAAAATTTTATAAACTGAAAGAATTTTGCCGTAGAAATATAATATAATATGATCATTTTCAATTCGCCATTCTAGGGTTAAAGCATATTTAATTTCAATTTTACAATTTCTTTCACCCCTTAGGGGTTGAAATTACATATTTCGAGTTAAAATCTCTGATAAAATTCAAATAAATCTCTAGTAAATTGTTTCGAATCTGTTCCACTGATTTTCCCCTATTCCGCATTGAAAATATGGAATTGCCCGATATTTTCCGGAAAATCTAATGAAATTCCAATTTCCCATGCACAAAATCGACCCACACACCCCCCTGAAACAAATTACCGTTTATGCCGATCGTGTGACATTCGTAGGGCGGAATTTTCGTATCGGAAAACTCGAGAAAATTCGAGCCCGGGAAAACAATTTTCCCGATCCGGAAAATTTTAATATCGGACGCGAAACACTGGTTCGATCGTTTTGAGGAGATAAAAATGAGAGACTAGCGTGTCTGGGGGTCATTTGTGCCAAAAATTTCGGAATTATTAGTTTGGTAATGTTACAATTTTAATAAATCGCATGTCGATAGATTTCAAGTCGGGCCGGTATTACCAACTTTGCATTTTCCGCCAAGACCTCTGAAATTTCATTTTCAACTTGGAGGAAATTATTCTTCAATTGTTTCGGACGTAGCGTTCCTATTTTCAAGAATAATAAAACTACCAATATTGTCCATTTTTTACATTGACAATCGTTGATAAAATCTTTTTCAAAGGCCATTTAACCTAATTTTCCCTCGATCCAATCGTCACGCATACTCCTGTACATAAATGTCCATTAACAGATCCTTAAGTCACAAATATCATCACTCCTCCCAAAAAAGACCGATCCATTCACAAATTGAGCAATTACCCAGTCCATTTCCTGGCTGCTTCGCCCAAAACTGCAAACAAATCCATCTTTACACGCCACACATTCGATAAAATCATAAAAGCAAATCTCGTTCAGCGTTTTACCCTTGACTGTTTCCCCCTCTTCAAAAAAACATCTGAAATCCAGGGTTTCATTTGTTTGCAAGGCCGCCTTCGACTTACTCACTCGAACATTGCGCTGTACCACAGAAAAAGCAACTTGCAACTAACAAGTGCATTCAATTTACCTAACATGATATTCTGTGTCGTTTGCGGAACATTTCGCGCATTTTGAACCGATTAAGATCGAAAACGTTTTTTTCGTCGGTCGCGCCTGACGGTCCAGTGTGCCGTGACCTAATGTCAATCGAAATCGAAAGCTTTGATTGGCCGTTTCTGTTATTCTATGATATTCTGGGATTCCTACTGCGGATGTGAAGTTTGAAGAAGGATTTCTTATGGTGCTCCGATAGATGCGTCCCCAAAATGATGGAAAATGACCCCACAGTACGTACTCATTTGTTTTTGGAACAACCCCATAGCTCTATGCGTCGCGGTCATAACCTACTATTTTTATCTGTGTTATCATGACTTCTCCGATTTAGTATCCTCATTATAAGCTTTCTCTGGTGATTCATCTATATATAATATTTGTTTAGAACTTCAAGGCATTCAACCCTATATATTCTCTTAATTAACATCACGTACCTACGTCTTACATTACGTATTCATAATTTAACTACGCACAAAAGTAGCATTGATTAACATTCCAAATTTTTCCTATTCTTTTATTTAACAACTTCGAATATATCATGAAATTCCCTAAAAAAATTATAACTGATCACCAATTTGATCAGATTTGATATAAGATAGACAGTATTCTGTGTCAATTTTTTCTATGCGTCTATATGACGATAAATATAGCTGTGATGATGTCACAACTTTTGACATTTTGATATTTAGTTAAATGTAGAATTGACTGCTTGTTGACAGCTAACATGTTGTAAATTCAAATGAGTTTTATCTAAGAAATATCATAATAACGTTCATTTATAGTTTAGTACGGCACATGTGCTCTGGTATGGCGACCGGGTGTTTTACTACTTTGATAGTTGCAAATGTCAATTATTCCCATTGTGCAGCTTTATTCATTTTGGTTGCCCACAGAAAACAAATTCGCTAATTTATTTTCTCCTATTTTTATTTTTTTTATTTCTTATCAAACCATCTTGTCTTTAATCCATATTACTCCCTTGTATTAGAAGAAGAGGTGAAGATTTCTTTGCATTCATTATCTGTGTCGAAATTTTTTCTTACAATATTCTTCCATGAATACTGCTCGGTCATATTGAGGTTATGTCGGAATATTTCCGTTACCCTGTATATCTGATGGGCGTTCCTCGCTAAAGCCATCTTTCACCTCTCATCCTGCTTTCCGGGATCTATAGCACTTTTCCATTAAGATGATTATAAGCGAGCTCTTTCGAAACCAATTTGCCTATACCTAAGAATGCGGTAAAACCCGAGAATATGGTAGTTTATAGTGGTCAGGTCAAGTCTGTTATAAACCGAGTCCTGGCTAGTTATTTTTGCGGCCAGCATATTAAAAAGGAAGAAAAAGAACGAAGCAATAACTCGCCTACTTGGTCTCACATCCTAACGGCCACAGAAATATACTTTATGGCGTACAGCTTTTAGGACTATATTTGATAGAGCTTAATGAGCCTAGGACTGCGGTGGAATGTGCCTCTATGCCTTCGCACAACCAGGATTTTTCTTCTTCTTGATTAAAAGTGGTAATTATATTTGATTAGCTATCTCTCTGACGGTACTTTACAAGATGGATGGGGATATTGAAGAAAAACTGGAAACATTATGATACTAGACGATTCCGCTTGATTAACAGGGCTCAGAGGCCGACACAGAAATTGATGGAGCATCGATTTCGATTCACTCAATTACTTATTTTCTATGGAAACTGTAATTTTTGCACCGAATCTCGTCGAACCACTTTTTATCTGATATCACAGAAAATTGAACCTATGCATTATGACGTTTCGATGATCTATGGTTTCAAGTTTTGAGATACATAGAACTTCATTCTTCTCTTAATAGATCGTAAACATTTTAATTAGTCAAATAACCCATTATGCCGTTGTGAATGATTCAATCGACTGAGAATGACGATGCTGATCTTCTTGAGAGGTTCATTACCTTTTTCGAAGTTTAGATGTCGTCGACATTCTGTGAAAATTCTTCATCGATAAAACGCCATAAAGCGATAACATCAACCGTTTGATCTTTTTACAACCAATCATAAAATTGTTTGGTGCCATAACAATAGTTTCCTTCAGTAATTGTGAAAAATGCATACTTCATGCACTTTGGATGAGGAGTGACTGACCTAGCCTAAGTGATTTCAAGCAGTGATGGTTTGCGATGAACAATCCCATGTTTTCTGCGTTAATTATTGGTTATTTCTGAAGTTTATTATGAAGAAGAATTTTAAAGTGTGGAACATAACGATTTAACCTCAATCGTAATGACGTTAACCATAGAATGGTAGCTAAATATCTAATAAAATGATTTCACAGAAAGGCTGTTAATAATCTGTGACCACAGAATATTGACAACTTCTCGATAGTTCCTGGTCGCTTGAAAATTCATCGCAACAACCTGGGTACCCTTCGTTAAAATTTCGAATAAATCTTACTGACCGACTGGAAAAAACTGTAACAAAAAGGCAACCGATCGTTTCCGACGTCTCTTAATGTCTCAAATGATGTCCTTTACGTCACAAACCTGTCACAAGTCGAAGGAGTACGAAATCTACGACGTGCCCATCCACAGATACGATCGTTATTTCTATAACTTGTACGACACCTTTTTATGACGACGTTCCATATAGGTTAGGTTCGAGAACGTGTTTCATTTGTTTCGTCTTCGGCGTCTAGATGGCTTTGCAATTATCTTCATTATAGGGGAATTCGAGTACGGCATCTTTTAGCTGTGTCACTCGAGTTTCTGGTATTTTTATTAGGCGCTCTGTCATTATATCATTCTGGGAAATGAGAATGCCTGTTTTTCCGAACAATTTTTTCGAGTCGCGACATGAAATATCTTTTCTGTGGTTATTCAAGTGCCTCTAATTGTAGTTTTCGGCGTTCCAAGAAAAAAAAAGAATATTCTATGCTCCATTCAATTTTATAATATATCTCGGTCATGAAATTCTGACAAATTTTAGGTTAGAGTCATTTACCTGTCAGATTACGACGCAACGTTGTCCTTTCTACATAGAGGCTCTAGTAATTACGTATTTATCAAAATGTTTATTTCCTTTGGGAAAATAACGAATTTGTAAAAATATTAAGTGAATTCAATAATTCCAAAGACGTGGCGAATGTTGAACGAACTTTTTTCCCTCTTAATACTGGAAATATTTCACATATATAAGCCGGTTTGGAAGACTCAGTTATGTTATTTTCCTATCGAGTTTGGAAATTCGAAAAATACACGAATAACCCGACAGAAAAAATTAGAAACGAACAGTGGAATTCCCCACTTTTCAAAATTCTCAGAAATAAGCCTACAGAAGGAATTCAAATACCTTCTTGCACAACTTGAAATGCTCCAGTGAGAAAATGTAGTAGTACCTACTATACTAAACCTGTGCCTCAGTTAAACATTAAAAGAACAAAGTCCATTTACAAAGTTAAAAAAGAGTAAATAGAAATTAACATCGTCAACGTCTCTGGAGAATTTTTTGACATTTAACGGTACCAACCTGCGTCAGTTTTAAGTAAAAAAACTTGATTAACTAAATCCTGGCCAACCGGTATACTTCATAGAAGTAAATGGAGTGTACATATTTGTAATATAATCATGGAAGCGAAGAAAAAGCTTTAAGATTTTCAATTTCCCCTCAGGAACCTACTACCTATTGTTACTGAAAAAAATGTTCTGCATAAAATTTATTCAGATGAGATATGTGTGATAAGGACAATGTTTTTGCGTTTGAGTATATGCGCAAGTTGGATAGGTCAAGGAACTGGTATCACTGCTGCATTTTTATCGGTCATAAGCATTTCAATAACATCATGTGTGGTTGTAAAAATGCACATACGTTCAAGGACTGACCGCATCATTGAGGAAGTTTATATACCTTCACTTTCTACAGGGTCAGGCCAGAAATATCCAATCAGAATCGAACTCGAATTTTTCTGGTTACAAATTATTCACAGGTCAAAATTCAATGTTGCCAATATGGCACAGAGTTGTCTATTTTTGTTTCGTCAGTGGTACCAACTGTTTCGAAATTTCCATTATGGTGGAAATAATAAATCAGGAATCAATTTTTCAGCAGAAATGGTATTTGATCGGATATAATTTATTATTTAGTGACAGCCATTGGTATTTTATAGAGACAAATGTTTTTCCCACGTATTTTACACGGCATCCCATGATCGATCTTGTTATTTATTCAAGAGATGGGTCTAAATGTAGGAATAATTGAAGCAGATCCGATTTAAACGTCAAAAATGCATAAATATCATCAATTTGTAGGTGACCAGACTAATGTTTTTCCATTTTGGGCCACACGATGAATTTAAAAATACATTGTTAATGAAGTGCGTTTTTGTGTATTTCGTTCCACAGAATTAATATTTTTCATTGAATTGCCAACCTAAACATACATATCAACGACCTCGTATGGAATATCAGTGAGTTTTACATGTAAAACATGAAAAATGCATCGATTTTTTATGTGAAAAATATATCAAATGAGATCCGTACTTGTCATATCTTTCCTGTGGTTCCAGTGTTCCCAACTGTATCAAACTTTTTCCATTATCGCAGTAAGAAGCCAAAGAATTTCCCCTGAAGAAACAGGCTCCACTTATAAGTCCACAGGCTACAATCTACTGGGTGTTCCGCTAACATCTGACACGCTACTAAATCTCGCAGAAATTATTACGCCGAGTATATTGTTTTCTATCGTTCATTTCGCAGTTGAGATTGTTCAGTACACGATATTATAGTTATTAGTGAGAAATGGTGGTCAATTAGAGGCATAAAAGGGTCATAAAGTCGCGGTAGGTGTTCCGTGTAAAGGATTTTTCTGTTTCCGCGTCGGCATGAATCATAAAGTTGACAGCGTTCGATCACAGAGCCACAATATATCATATCATTCCGACGGTTGAGTTTCTATTTCCGCATCTATGGAATATCTGTGATTCAGAATTTGTTTTCTGTTTATCTATGTTCAATAAACATTGATCATAATTGTGAGAAATAACCTTAAATTGATATTAACTGTCATGAATTTTCTATGGTTTCCAGTGTTCCCAACTATATGTCAAACTGTCAAGGGTTTGATAAAACGGAAGATGCACTTTCTAGCTATTTCCGTCCGTAAAGAATCAATTCTATTCGGTATGCCATATCTGATCTGAACTCACAAGTTATTATGAGTCAGAATCAAAATGCGCACTAACATAGTAATTAACTGAAATCCTAGAGCTTCATCTAAGATTTACCGTTAGACGGGAACGAACTCGAGTGCAATTTTTTAAAAAAGCTCGTGCATACGTCTTACCTTTACGGAATAAAATCTATGGCTTCCGGTCAAACGAACTAACTACAAATAAATTGTGGACAAATTCATCGATAATGATTCTTTCTCGACCTCTTTCTCGGGTTCCCACACTTAGCAACGATAAAAATGGCAAACAGGCTTCACAGAGCTGGTAATAATGTGCGCTAGATAATTTTTCCTTATTGGAATTAACATGAAAATAAGCTCTTCTTGATTTAGATTTGTTATATTGGCAACGGGATGACGCTCGACAAGTTCTGTGCGCTTAATGAGAACAGAACGATGTTTCTGTGGTCGAATGAGCGGCTAATTGACGTTTGTCATGTTTACAATATGGCGGATCGAGTTTTAAACGGTTCCCACGCAAGATCGATACCGCTATTTTTCTAACTAACCTGGGTTCTCACCGAAATATGTCTTCCTTATCTATCAATCTTGCTGGTGTCTTACGCCCTCGGTGTGAAATATGTGCAGTCCAGTCTATTATCATGTAAATTGAATGTCCACATACATGCGAATAAATCTGAAGAAGTATTCCCGAGTGTTATTCAGAGAAAGTCTTGAAATCAGAATGGGCGTGCCTCAGGACCGTAGCCATGAGATTCCTAGGCTTTTAGAACATCTTTGGTGGTACAGGTGTTCCTCAGGGGTCAGTAAGAGGACTTGGGAAGTTATAAGGATCACATGTTCCTTCTCATCCTGTCCAACTTCACACGAGAAGTCTTGAACCATCAGATTTCGAATTGTTTCGCTTTTAAATTGTGGTTATTCTAAACGGTGTTCCACAGGGATCTGTGCTAGGGCTGGGGTAATACTAAATTTCAATCGCCACGTGTTAAAAATACTTCAGGTGCTGTTCTGTGCGAGACTGTGTCAATTCAGAAGGAATTCAAACGTTCACTGCCACTTCGAATGAAGAAAAGACACCGTGAAATATATAAATTCAGAAATGTTTTCTGAACACTTTAAAAGTTTGAATTTCTAACAAAAATACTTTGGGGGAATCCAAGGAAGCATTTTCATTGATGAGAATAGTGGAAACGGCAAAGATATGAAAGATATCTTCGATGGTTATAAAGTGATGCTGCATCCTGATTGGTATTCGCGTTGCTTCCCGCTCTGCAAGATCCGACCCTGATCCCGTCTTATAATATATCAAGTTAGCCATGAATCTTATAATGGCTATACGCCCTCTACATGCCAACAAAACAACTATGCATTTTTAACTTGTTCTCATTTTTATTTCTTTTGAGAGGCGAGCTTTTTCAAAGTGTATTCACCCAAGGCAGTCCAGCTGAACCGTGCGCTAAAGTCGCAGGCACATAGCGACGATCGTTCGGCTGGGCCGCTGCAATAACATAACCTATCTCAACTGTGAAAATGTTGTTTGCAGATTTAAAAATAGCCTTTAATCTCTTATATGTGGACTGTGAAGGCAGTAAAAACGTCGCGCATTCGAGGGGTACTTAAAATGTCGTTGTTTCGACGTAAAATTCGTGACCGGCAAATTTTCGACTTTTATCGTATTGTAAAATTAGAAATAACCGCGCGAAATGGATTTTGAATGGGAACCGCTAGTAGCGTACGTCGTTAAGAGCATAGAACTTCATCCTGGTCAACCTCAGATGTGAACTGTCAAAAATGCACGGAGTCCTATATGATAATAAATTAAGGAACATAGAAATTTTGACGTTTCTCGGGGGACCATATTTTCTTTTTTCTTCTATGGAAATCAAGAAGAACGAAAAAGACATATCTATACTCCATTCACAATTATAAAATCACAACTCTGGCCATGGTTTCGTTTTCAGGAATTGGTGCACCTGATAAAAAATCTATTATATTATACAGGGTGTTTGGAGGGTGAGTAGCCATAGGTAAATGGTGGATAGGTGATGCTCTTGGCTACTTGTTGCGCCTAATAAAATATCATTTTGCCCAAAGTTCAAGGTGTTATAATTTTTTTACCATTTTTCTAGAAATTTTCCATTTTTCTCATTAAAACCTTGAATTTTTTCAAATTTAGTGCTCGAGGTGCCTATAAAATGATTTATTTCCTTAGTCTAGTCTTGTCTTATTCAGATCGAATCATAATTTCATACAAACGTCTTCAAAAAACCTGACAGCGGCGCATCAAACATTAAAATGAAAAAATAAATAATGTTGTGTCCACTTTACAAAGTGAAATAAAAAAAAAATTTACATGGTGTTGGGTTTTAAAATGGCTTTAAAAACATCTCTAGTTGATACTCTTTGCAATGGTATGTAACATGTACCATTAATAATCAGATAACTCAACAAAAAACCGTTTTGTCTTCAAGGATGCCTTGAAAGGATGACGACAAAACTATTCCATTGAGCAGGCAAAATCTTTTCTCTCATTCTACCACAGCTAAAAGAAGCGTGCCCTCTCTATCATTGGCTAACAATACTCCCAAGGGCGTCGCCAGGGAGGGGGCAGCTGCCCCCCGTGCCCCCCCCCCCCAATCAGAATAGAAAAAATGAACTGATTTCCGTATATTGTGCTATTATTTCATAAGTTTTTAAGGGATTTTTGAGCTCTAGGGGGGGGAACTGCCCACCGTGCCCCCCCCCTCCAGCTCAAAAGTTGGGGGTAATTACTACATTCGCAAGTCATTTCATAGGCCTGCAATAAAGGTGCAGTAATGCAGTTTTGAGTTCACTCAACATTTCGGTGGTTCATCAACATATTCTGTAGCATATTTTGAGCTGAGGGAGAGGACACGGGGGCAGCGGCCCCCCCCACCCCTAGAGCTCAAAAATCCCTTAAAAACTTTTGAAATAATAGCATAATATACGAAAATCAGTTCATTTTTTCTATTCTGATTTGGGGGGGGCACGGGGGGCAGCTGCCCCCTCCCTGGCGACGCCCTTGGGAGTATTGTTAGCCGATGATAGAGAGGGCACGCTATTTTTAGCTGTGGTAGAATGAGAGAAAAGATTTTGCCTGCTCAATGGAATAGTTTTGTCGTCATCCTTTCAAGGCATCCTTGAAGACAAAACGGTTTTTTGTTGAGTTATCTGATTATTAATGGTACATGTTACATACCATTGCAAAGAATATTAACTAGAGAAGTTTTTAAAGCCATTTTAAAACCCAACACCATGTAAATTTTTTTTTATTTCACTTTGTAAAGTGGACACAACATTATTTTTTTTTCATTTTAATGTTTGATACGACGCTGTCAGGTTTTTTGAAGACGTTTGTATGAAATTATGATTCGATCTGAATAAGACAAGACTAGACTAAGGAAATAGATCATTTTATAGGCACCTCGAGCATTAAATTTGAAAAAATTCAAGGTTTTAATGAGAAAAATGGGAAATTTCTAGAAAAATGGTAAAAAAATTATAACACCTTGAACTTTGGGCAAAATGATATTTTATTAGGCGCAACAAGTAGCCAAGAGCATCACCTATCCACCATTTACCTATGGCTACTCACCCTCCAAACACCCTGTATTACCTAGATATTACCTAGGAGCATAGAATAACTGGAGAGAAGGCTCCCCTACGAAAATGAACTGCCAAAAACGTCAGAGCTTGTCAGTTCGCCGCAAGGTCACGAGATGGCGACAACGTCGTTCGTTCCTACAACACGGCTATCCTTAATAAAATTATATTTAATGGTTATTAGTTGTTATTACTTATTAGGTCCCATTTATTACTATATCATAATATATATTCTTTTGAAAGAAAGCAATACATACTTTTTTTCGTAAATCCGACAATATAATGCATATAGCACGTGTAAAGAAATGGCTACAAGGATCAGATTGAATATAGGAAGAAAAATCTGTTTCCCGCTCCGAATCTAAGTGTTAGCAGAGGGAATGTAAACGGGGTACCATACAATTCTGCGTATGATATACGAGAACAGATAAGACCTCAGTCTTCCCGTATGATAATAGTAATACTCACCTGAATGTTCGCTTTTTCCGATAAGGATATTGTTTTGACAAATTTATCACCGATCACAGACTTCCCATATAATTGCGCATAAAAAGTTGATTAGAATAAAGCGATGATATGTCATCAATATTGTCTATGTTATGATTTATGGCCATTTTCAATTGAAAAGAAGCATAAATGTATCAATAACAATGACAGCCACATTATATTCTTTGCAATTGTAGCGCCATAGAACAAGATATCTGACATGTTGCTGAATAAAGGATCTCAGCGTTATCTATCGGGTGTCACACGAAACTCTAACCTCCGCCGTTATTGGCAGTTCAAAACGATCTGTCGAGCGTATGAAGCCTTCCCTCCAGTTATTCTATGCTCCTAGCTATTATATTACTGCACGAATAATAAACACAGATAATATGGCCGTGAAACATAAAAATGTGAAATATGACAAGCTGTGGTTTTTCGATGTTTCGTCATATAGTTTGACACCTGTCGAAAAAAATTTTTCTTCTTCTTTCCAGCTGTTGGCCTCTTCTACAGTTAAATGCAAATCTACCTGAAATATTGATATACTGACACATTAATTCTACTTAAAGGTAGATCCACGCGGTCTACTAGTTACTGAAGTAAGTGGATAATTTAAAACCTCTACCACAAACATTTTTTCCATTTTGTTCGCATCTTATCATAATGACGTCCACTCGAACAAGTGCATAAAATTTATCGAACAATCACCCGAGTTCAATGCCGTCCTGAATCTTGATTTAATATCCATAATTCTTATATTTTTCATTGCCATCCACTTCTCGACATCCTTCTCCGCTTCCAATGAAATTCACCGGCCAAGAATATGAAGGAATACGGAAATACACCGTGAAAAAAAATCGCCACGCAGTGGTATACCAAGTGATTGAGTCATCACTTATACCCGTGTCATTTTATGTTTTTTACCGATTTGTCCTTCCTCGAAACTCACATTGCTCACTCGAACGAGACTGGAAAGCTTTCGATTGGTGATGGAGACTAAAATACGTTCTCCAAGCATAAATATTCGTTTTAAATTCCAAGAAACATCCTGAGAATGTCATAATCTTAGTTTGACACTCAAAGGTCAGATTTTGGCGGGAATCTGAAAACCAATATGGCCGTCTAACTGTCAGCGCCATTTATTCAGGTGTGGATTCATAGATATGCAATATTCTCTATGTCCCACACGTGTATCCACGGAAGTGTGCCAAAGAACTCCTTGTTCTCTTCAGTTCCGGAATATTAACACCATTTTCCTTGAGATGTCGTGGATGCAGCACGCGTAAATGTGCGCGATTGAGACAAGGCCACCTTGGGTTTATTGGCTTTGGTCAACCCAAAGCTTTATTTGTCTGGTTTTTTCAAGTTGAGAGACGCCTACAGACATGACGAGGTAAAAGTACCACAATGTGCACAACTCGATCTTACGATCCTCGGTTCGATGGAAATACCGCGCGGAGTATGTCGCTGATTGACCATTTTTCGATGTGGAATGCATAATGAATAAGTTCTTGGTTAATTGGTTGTATCGACCCTTTTCAATCGGTTATCGATTGAGATCTCTAATGATCGAATGGTTGATTCTTTCTCGAAGTGACGATTAATAGGTTTGTCCTAGATTCTGAGCCCATGTCAATCTTTGTGTTGTTTCTATCTGTTGTCTTGCATCATTATATTTCATGTTTATTGGTACGAAAACTGATATCTCGATAAAGCGCGAGTTTGAATTTTCAATCCCCTGTCAAGCAAATGAAGTATTGAGGTCGCAGTTATTAAAGCAACAGGACCAGCAGAAAGCATTGTTTAGAGCCTGAAGAAGCAAAGGAGCTCATTCTCTGCACACTCTCGAGAAGAATATCACCAAATGGTACACAAATGGTTTTAAAACTCCTAGAGGACTGACTCTAGAGCATTTGGGGCTAGCACCAAATGCTCACTATCTTCAGGTCATTGTCTAAGCGTCTTTCAACAGAAATGCTTGCAATAGAACGATGGGTGGAAAGGAACCTACAAAGAAACTATCAGAGACGTATTATAGAGATACATTCTGACAGTCAGCCTGCTATTAGAGCACTTAGCCCTCATATAAGCGATTCTAAGATGATATGGAGGTGCCAAAGAAATCTCCACGGAATAGGCAAAATAGCCTGGTCTTCTTAGTCTGGGTTCCCAACCAGTTGGAAATCAAAGGACATGAAGAAGCCAACACACTTGCCAGATAAGGAGAACGAGTTCCTTCCATATCTCTGTGGTACAGGCAAATGTGCCTTCTTTTGTTCTCTTCCCTGCTCATTCATTGAAACCCAAGGTGGTCGGGTATGGTGTTGATAAAACCGGCAACATCCTTAGGTGCCTTGGCTGTTAGATCGTGGGTATCCAGGACAGGTTTACCTATATGGATGGTTCTTAGGTTAGCCAGCTCTGGACACTTGCATACCATGTGTTCTATTTCTGCTTCTGATCCACAGCCTACAAATAATCTCATCTGCTGACTTTCCTATACGGTATAAAAGGTATTTGTACCAACAGTGCCTCTTCAGCAGACCTACCACACCCGAAGCTTAGCTCGTGAAAGCTTCAGGAGCTTACTGGTATAGATCGGTGAAATCATTACGAATTTCTTAGACTGAGTAAGTCAAGGAGTGTTTCTCCATAGGGTTACTGGAAAGAGATAGAGAAGCGCTCTGGTGGAATCTAGATTGGATCATCTCAAGAAGTTTCTTCGAATACTACAAGATTAAATTATCAACCAGGACCATCAAAAAGCTTTGCTGGGGCTCCAAAGAAGCAATGGACTGGAGTTCATTTTCTTCACACTCAGGTCTAGTATTCCAAGTAAACGTAGTTTGGTAATTCTTCAACAATGAATAAACCGTTCGTGCAGTGCTAACACCCTTTTCCAGACAACACATCATTCGCTCAAGCTGAGTTCTCTCAGTTCCACCTTTTCCAGAGGCGTTTTGTTCACTCCAATCTTAAAGACTAAGACACATGGACCATGGACGAGACTTGGATCTACTATGATCCAGAATTGCCAAAAGAAACAGCAGTTCCCAGGACCTTGAACTTTGTTATAAAGTAACACATGCAACCCTGGCTTGCTTTTTGTCATACATATATCAAAAACATCTTCAAGAGAAGAAACATCTGAGTGGAACACGCGAACTGATCTCAGTCATTCGAAATTTCTCATAAATGGACCTTCTTCAAAACCGGAGGTCAAAAAGCGATTGATTGTCGAGAGGAAGCAATTTTCTCTGGTGCTTTAACCGGCCATCTGTTTAACAAACATTGACAAAAAATGGTTCTAACTGAGTGTTTTCTGTGCCGTTGGTGCAGCAACGCGGATGAAACGGCGGAACATATACTGTTCGCGTAATTTATCAGTATTGAGGTTAAGGGGCAGTATCACCTTTTGAATCGTGGTAAATCTCCATTCAAAAGTGGTCTCTTTATTTCACGAGTAAGTACCCTAATTTACGACGTAGAGACTTGATTTTTTTTTAATTGAAGTTGAAGAACGTCCTGGGGGCAAGTAGTTTTCTTTTTTGCGATTTAATTAGTTTTTCAATTAAGAAAACCAGGGTAATCGTTAGATCTGGGGTTATTGAATATGTTTTTCGTTTTTTATGAGTACAAGCCATATTTTTGAAATAATAATCATGAAAATTTTTGTAGTTTATAGAAGATTAAATTGCCGAGGGCAAATAGTTGCGGTTTTTTCCAGAAAATGATGAATAACCGTCGGAAAAAAATCATTAAGTGTAGTTTCCAAAACCTGTTTTTTTTAATTGAAAAACTAATTAAATCAAAAAAATCGCAACTATTTGCCCTCGGCAATTTAATCTTCTATAAAGTACAAAAATTTTCATGATTATTATTTCAATAATATAGCTTGTACTCATGAAAAACGAAAAACATACCTATTCAATAACCCCAGATCTAACGATTACCCTGGTTTTTTTTAATTGAAAAACTAATTAAATCGAAAAATAAAACTATTTTTCTCGGGACGTTCTTCAACTTCAATTTAACAAAAAATCAAGTCTTTACGTCGTAAATTAGGATACTTACTCGTGAAATAAAGAGACCACTTTTGAATGGAGATTTACCACGATTCAAAAGGTGATACTGCCCCTTAACACACCTTCCTTCTCTACGGTGAGAGGGACACCTCTCTGTCCACTCGCAGCATTCTTGTCGGCGTGCCTTCGGGTCTGAGTCTCTATAGTTCAATACTATACTAAACTGGTATTACATAAATGTGGTATGAACGATTGGCCACAAGGCTTACGTTCGACCGACCAAAGAAGAAGAACACATGCAGGTTATGTAGCTTTATTGAAACCTGGTGGGACCATAGCTTCCCGTCAAAATCACAGAGGAATGATCTAGAAGAGTTGTGTATTCGCTGTTGCCATTTTACGAGTTCAGCCGCTCACACAACTAACAAAACTTGACCAAATCACCTTTATTCAATAGAAAGGCATGTCTTTTTCGCAACAAACCATCCCGAAACACAATGTAATCAAAATAAGTGTCCCTCATCACTCGATTGTATTAACATCGGGTCGGACACCTAAGAACCTGCACGAAAAACGTCAAAAATGGAGACATAAAAGTCGTAAATAACCTAAAGACTGCAAGAAATTAGAACTGAACAAATTGAATGGCTTTAATTTCTCGAGTAGAATAGAAATGGATGTATTAAAACTTGTCCATGATGTATTTCAGTCGGACTAGTCGTATCTTCCTTCTCTGTCCTATCCGCCGTGAGTAATCGAGATGAAAAAGAGAAGACGCTGATTGACGTCGAGCTTTGATGTCCGCTGAGGTACTTCATGACCATCTTTGATTGTGGCATAAATTTCGAGGAAAGATAGGAAAAAGTCCCTGGGTATTTTAACGAGTATAAGGTGATTATTACGATCGTTCGGAGCGAGCTCCATGCCGATTGTTTTGTAATAGGTCGGTTTTTGTGGAACGCGCCGATAAAGATGTTTTTCTGCTTCTTCTCCCACTTCCCCGTGACTTGATTCTGCGAATTTATCAATGAACCGAAATTTTTCACATTCACTTTCTTCCCGAAATATTTTTCTGGAATGCGGAGACGCTCTGTGTGTTCCTATAAAAGCGCATAATGAGCGTAACAAGTAATCAATACCTTGCCCAACATTTGAATGTTTATTGTAGCACTTTTTGACACCTTCCATGGAATACTCTCTCGTTTGTTCACTTCTTTCACTCAAATCATTCAAATTTCAATTACTTTCGCCTTTCAAATTTAAACGCCCAAGAATTCAACATCGAGAACTTCCATTCCATTCCATTTTGCATCATCCCATAGGTGGTATGAAGTTTTAACCGAAAGCGAAACGAGTTCTTCGTGCTTCATTACAATTAAAAAATTCTCAAGCCCAGCCTAACATAACCTTGTCTTAACAAATCCAATCCAACCTAACCTTATCTTACCTAACCCAACCCAAGCCAACCTTACTTAACCTAAGCTTACCTAACCTTACCAAGCCAACCTAATCTAATCTAACCTAACCCAAGCCAACCTATCCTAACCTAACCTTACCCAGAGCAACCTAACCTAACTAACCTAAACTATCGAAATGCCCAAAGCACTAAATTCTCATGTCACCAGTTCGAACATGTGATTTATACCAAGGAAAACCATGGTCACAAGACTAGTTTTAGAAGGAGAATGAAATCGAAAGAGAAGCAGGCCACATCTTCCTTTAAAGTTCTCTGAGAAAGACAGACTTTAAAACCACAGAACACTGTAACCTCTTCTTGAAACCTAAAAGCCTTGGCTTTTGGTATACAATTTTCTCTGTTCGAGTTTTCAATGAACAAATGCTTATGAATCACATTTATCTATTCGTATCCGATACAAATATCCTCTAAGTACCGAATTATGCATTTCAAATTCCCTAGCATCATCGAATTCCGAAATCACAGAAAAATCGGTATCAACAAACATTAGATCACGCATAGACGTCACGTGTATGGCGGAGACAGACAGACAGACGGTTGGACTTCGACAACCGAATTTTCTGTGTGGGTACCTATCGTCATCTCTTCTGTGACGAAATGCACCACCCGGATGTTTACGAACTGTCCTCCAACAAGGACTTACGTCACCTAGATATCATAAACACAACAGATCTACCCGTCTGCGATATTTTACACGTCATAAGTCATGACTGCGGCGTGCTCGCTTGAATTATAATAATTGCATTTGTGATTTTTGCCTAGAACACTTGTTATCTGACCTAATTACAACTGGCCAGTCGACTTATCGATACGTATGACTGAACAAGATACGAAATGCACTGTTGCACTTTCATCTGGCCGATTGTAATGCAGCTAAGACCAATTTTCATATCAGAATCGAGAAGTTATTGAAAATAAGCTCTAAATTGGCGCAAATATCTCGAATGAAACAAAAGTTGATTTATATTCGTTTAGATTTGTAATAATAATTATAAATATAGAACAAATTTAAATTATTTGCTAGTAGTTTGTCAACTTTGGACCTCTTTTTCCTATAATTCCTTTCTAATCTCGAGAACGAGTCGATTTTCGTCGATCAGTACAATTTTGTGTTTCGATGTGAACATAGAAAACGGTTGGACGGAAACGTCACTCCGCACCCGTCAGCTTCTTTATCTTTAAAGTGATCAATATCGCGAGTGGGACACTTGGTTACGAAGGAATACAACTCAACATACTGAATGGAGTACCAAAATGTTCAATAATGACCATAGTGCCAACATTCAGCCCTCCCAAGTTGCAAGAGTGAACGCACCCCTAAGTTCTGTGACAAATCCACCCCAAATCACGGCGGTACATTCCAACGTAATCACCTGGAGCGAGCCCGTGCATAGCGCACCATCTATGCCGATGTACACGAGTACAGCCATGACGATGACGTTTCCCAGCTTCGATCCTGGTCCAAGCACATCTTCTGGTGTGTACCACCACCAGAGCATGTTTCAATTTCCACCTTATCACGTACCGTTCGATTACCAACAGGTAAAAACTTTACGACATTCTATGTTCGCGAGCATGTCACGGTATAACGAAATGGCGTGTCACAGAATTTAATCTTTTTCTTGGCGGTGAAGACTCAGTGCCCAAAAAACGTTATGGATTTTCGGAAATACAGGTAGTTTAGATCACGATAATCTCGAAACGACTTGGCAATAAATTATTAATGAAATTTCACAGGGCGATTTATCACTACCATCGTCATAATTTACCCCGTCTTTTTTCGTGCTTACGTTTTCTTTCGATAGCGTAGAGAAAGAGAATTAAAAGTATGAGTTATGGGACAACCCTTCCTTACTTCTGTATACCGTGCGGTTCCTCTCCATCCCCCGAGATAAAAAAGACATTATACTTACTTCTGTTTGCAGTGGCGCGGCAGAAAGGGTTAAAAATGGCTAGGGTCGATATTCCCAACTGAAAATTTCGTTCCAACACCCTGTTGAACAAAATCGAAATAAAATATAGAATTTCCATTTTCTACAACTCCTTCCGTTATAGATAAAAAATACTGCGATTTTAATGGACCTGAATTTAAATTACCAACAATGTGGTAGCTTCAAAAAACAAGGGTGTATATAAATAGTTGCTAGAGGATTTAGGGGGTGATTTCTCGTCAAAAAAATAAGGTTGGTCATTCTTTTAAACTTTTCCTTTTTGAGCGCCCCTTGTTAAATCACAGCCCCCCGAAAAACATTTTTTAGATGAACCAAAAAAACTGACAAAGGTAAATTTGAGCAAACAATTTTGCGAGCGAGACGACATTCCTGGTGGTTTTCCTCTATGATTGAAAAGGGTAAAAAAAGCCACCCCTTAACCTTGTTTCGTCTGAAACCTTTCTCCATATTCATATTTCACAATAGCATAATATGTTTTGGATTGCTTGATCCATTCCTAATAAAAAATGTCTGTTGAAATTTCTTGCCAAAATTCACGGTTTTTAAGAAAAAATATAATTTATAAACATACTCATGCCTTTCAATACTAGTTGTTCTTCTTTCGTAAATTTAACTTATACTAATTGAAATGGAGAAATATTTGAATAATGGAAACAAACATAAAAGCAAACCGAAGTGATTCAACAGAAAAAACAATTCGACCATGTCGATATAAATCCTCAAACCCTCTTTCAAGTGCTACGCCACTGGCTTCCTTGCATCAAATGAAAAAAGCAATTTCTAAACTGCTTTCGACAATATATCATTGAGCGAAATTCAGATGTCCGACCGCAATTTTAAGCTACTTTAATTTTCGTTTTTTGCCATTAATGATAATGGCCATATTTCTCGCTCTGTGGTTCGCTACTTCCCCATGTTTTTGTCGCAGGAGCATCGAATAAGAGTCCAAGAAAGTTTGGAGTATTGGATAACGGGTATAACTCATAATTGTAGCGGCCGCCTTGATGATCCTGAAAAATTGCAGCTAGACACGGTAGAAACGTCAAGTGTACGTAAATGGTTGGGCTTTTGGTGTTCTAATCGGAAGAACACAGAACTGCGTTCTTTTCTTCTTGCCTTCTTGGCTTCAGCTTTTGAAGCAAATATTTCGATATTTTATGAATGGAAAGATATGTAGATTACATGTTTGGTGCGATCGAAAAAGAAGGATACTATCCCCTTCCTCTCATAAAAATTCCATTGAATATTCAGCAGTTTTCCTGAAAATCTAGCATGATCATAAATTATAACCCCACCTAGAGGTTAACGTTCTTAGCTTTTTTTAGTCGTCGATTATGGTTTTCGATTAACTTTTAAGTGAACGTATACTCACTCAACTTTTACAGGAAGTAAAGTAATTGGCTGTATCTTAAAACGTGTGTAGGTGTACACATTGATCAATATGCGTTTTCTCTTTAATTGTTCGCTGGCTAGCACCGTATAAAAAAGTTTTACAGCAGATGTTGTACGGTATTGTAAAGATGACGCAGGGTCGGATCGGTTAGGTGTGAAATAGGGGAATTTTCAGATTATCATTCCTCAACTTTTAAGAATATTCGATGTAATGAAAACTAAATTCAGTAGTCACTGATTTTTCCCTAATATATTTGGAAACTAAGAACATGAGTTAGATTGAGTGATAAATAAAAAATTACATGAAACATAAAAAAGTTTTTGAGAGATTTTTTTTTCTTCATAACCTTTGACTAACTTCACTGTAACAGTTAGTTACGATGATTAACTATTGCCCCTCCTAAAATTAGGATTATGAACGAAAATATTTATTATTTCATATATTTTTCTTTGTTCTATTTTATCTCGAAATGTTTTCACCATGTCATTATTATTGTTTTTAAGTATAAACATTGCGTTGAAGACTTCATTTCATTTTGAAATTATGAAACAGATATTTTCAAAAATGCCTCGATCTATCAAATTAACAATATTCGTTCTTTATCTGTTGTTATTGACTTTTCTACTTCCTTATCTATTTTTAAATTTTTCAATGATTGTTTCGACTAAACAAAATATTACATCAATTAAACATATTTTAATCAAACATGCATAGACTTATAAATCAACATTATCTGCGAAAAAAATAAATTGTTTTTGACGATTGAACTCTGATCCACTGTTTCTTCCTATTTGCATTTCAAAATAATCTAACCCCGGCCCATAACGCTGGAATTCAGAATACCGTGGTTCTTTTTTACGAATTGACCATCAACTTCTTGTGAAGTAATTTGAATTGAAATTGTAGCGAACTTTGTAGGGGTTCGTAAATGTTTGTTTTAAATTTATTGCTTCTTTTTGTGTAGTCGATAATTTGGCGTTGTATTGACCATAAAATTTCGAGGCAATTTGTGACATGCCAATTCTGAAGGCGGTTTGTTTTCGATGATTGATGCCAGTATTTAATGCAGTCTCATGAAAATACACACATCGTCAAAAGTCCTGACATCTACGCAGAAAACATCATTATTTCTCTGGGAAACGAATTTGGGGATAATTACATTTATCAGGATGATAACGCCCTTCCCCACCGCACACGAAGAGTTCAAAATACAAATTGACAAAAAATAAAATCCCAAGACATGTTGAACGAAGGTTGTGTTCGTTTTGGATAAATCAAATGACAAATGGCAGTTCTTTTTTCACGGAGATATGAATTTCTCCGAGATATGAATTTTTCCGTAATTTTTCATAAACAACCGCCCAAATCTCCAGACCTAGGGGCTGACAAACTATGGGGTTTATTGTATTTCATTCTTTCGGCATTCAAGAAACGCATTTTCGAATCTGAACGTGGACACTCTCATTTCTCCTAGATATGATGTTTTTTCATCATCTGTCAAAAACAACCCCCTATATCTTCAAACCTGGGGGCTAACAAACTATGGAATTCATTGTATTTCATTCTTTCGATATTCAAGAAACACATATTCGAATATGATCGTGGAAAACTCTCATTCCGTCGAGATATGAATTTTCTTCATCATTTTTCATAAACAACCCCCCGAACCTCCAAATCTGGGGGCTAACAAACTATGGAGTTTATTTTATTTCATTCTTTCGATATTCAAGAAACACATATTCGAATATGATCGTGGAAAAAAACTCTCAATCCGTCGAGATATGATTTTTTTTCATAATTTTTCATAAACAACTATGGAGTCTTTTGTATTTCATTCTTTTGACATTCAACAAACACATATTCGAATATGATCGTGGAACACTCTCATTTCGTCGAAATATGAATTGTTTTCATCATTTTTCATAAACAACCCCCTATATATTCAGACCTGGGGGCTAACAAACTATGGGGTTTATTGTATTTCATTCTTTCGGCATTCAAGAAACACATTTTCGAATCTGATTCTGAAATATTCTCATTTCGTCGAGATATAAATTTTTTCATCATTTTTCATAAACAACCCCCCAAATCTTCGAACCGGGGGGCTAACAAACTCTGAGGGGTATTACAATTCATTCACATATTCGAATATGATCGTGGAAAACTCTCATTCCGTCGAGATATGAATTTTCTTCATCATTTTTCATGAACAACCCCCCGAATCTCCAAATCTGTGGGCTAACAAACTATGGGGTTTATTGTATTTCATTCTTTCGACATTCAAGAAACACATATTCGAATATGATCGTGGAAAACTCTCATTCCGTCGAGATATGATTTTTTTTTCATCATTTGTCATAAACAACCCCCTATATATTCAAACCTGGGGGCTAACAAACTATGGAGACTTATTTCATTCTTTCGACATTCAAGAAACACATATTCGAATATGATCGTGGAACACTCTCATTTCGTCGAAATATGAATTGTTTTCATCATTTTTCATAAACAACCCGCCTAATCTGAAAACCTGGGGGCTAACAAACTATGGGGTTTATTGTATTTCATTCTTTCGACATTCAAGAAACGCATATTCGAATCTGATCGTGGAACACTCTCATTCCTCCAAGACATGATTTTTTTTCATCATTTGTCATAAACAACCCCCTATATATTCAAACCTGGGGGCTAACAAACTATGGGGTTTATTGTATTTCATTCTTTCGGCATTCAAGAAACACATATTCGAATATGATCGTGGAACACTTTCATTTCGTCGAAATATGAATTGTCTTCATCATTTTCCATAAACAACCCCCCTAATCTAAAAACCTGGGGGCTAACAAACTATGGGGTTTATTGTATTTCATTCTTTCGACATTCAAGAAACGCATATTCGAATCTGATCGTGGAACACTCTCATTGCTCCAAGACATGATTTTTTTTCATCATTTGTCATAAACAACCCCCTATATATTCAAACCTGGGGGCTAACAAACTATGGGGGTTATTGTATTTCATTCTTTCGGCATTCAAGAAACACATTTTCGAATCTGATTCTGAAACATTTTTATTTCGTCGAGATATAAATTTTTTTCATCATTTTTCATAAACAACCCCCTAAATCTTCGAACCGGGGGGCTAACAAACTCTGAGGGATATTACAATTCATTCTTTCGGCATTCGAAATACACATATTCGAATCTGATACTGAAACACTCCTATTTCGTCGAGATATTAATTTTTTCATCATTTTTCATAAACAACCCCCCAAATCTCCAAACCTGGGGGCTAACAAACTCTGAGGGGTATTACAATTCATTCACATATTCGAATATGATCGTGGAAAACTCTCATTCCGTCGAGATATGAATTTTCTTCATCATTTTTCATGAACAACCACCCGAATCTCCAAATCTGGGGGCTAACAAACTATGGGGTTTATTGTATTTCATTCTTTCGACATTCAAGAAACACATATTCGAATATGATCGTGGAAAACTCTCATTCCGTCGAGATATGATTTTTTTTTCAACATTTGTCATAAACAACCCCCTATATATTCAAACCTGGGGGCTAACAAACTATGGAGACTTATTTCATTCTTTCGACATTCAAGAAACACATATTCGAATATGATCGTGGAACACTCTCATTTCGTCGAAATATGAATTGTTTTCATCATTTTTCATAAACAACCCCCCTAATCTAAAAACCTGGGGGCTAACAAACTATGGGGTTTACTGTATTTCATTCTTTCGACATTCAAGAAACGCATATTCGAATCTGATCGTGGAACACTCTCATTTCTCCAAGACATGATTTTTTTTTCATCATTTGTCATAAACAACCCCCTATATATTCAAACCTAGGGGCTTACAAACTATGGGGTTAATTGTATTTCATTCTTTCGGCATTCAAGAAACACATTTTCGAATCTGATTCTGAAACATTCTTATTTCGTCGAGATATAAATTTTTTTCATCATTTTTCATAAACAACCCCCTAAATCTTCGAACCGGGGGGCTAACAAACTCTGAGGGGTATTAAAATTCATTCACATATTCGAATATGATCGTGGAAAACTCTCATTCCGTCGAGATATGAATTTTCTTCATCAATTTTCATAAACAACCCCCCGAATCTCCAAATCTGGGGGCTAACAAACTATGGGGTTTATTGTATTTCATTCTTTCGACATTCAAGAAACACATATTCGAATATGATCGTGGAAAACTCTCATTCCGTCGAGATATGATTTTTTTTCATCATTTGTCATAAACAACCCCCTATATATTCAAACCTGGGGGCTAACAAACTATAGAGACTTTTGTATGTCATTCTTTCGACATTCAAGAAACACATATTCGAATATGATCGTGGAACACTCTCATTTCGTCGAAATATGAATTGTTTTCATCATTTTTCATAAACAACCCCCCTAATCTAAAAACCTGGGGGCTAAAAAACTATGGGGTTTATTGTACTTCATTCTTTCGACATTCAAGAAACGCATATTCGAATCTGATCGTGGAACACTCTCATTTCTCCAAGACATGATTTTTTTCATCATTTGTCATAAACAACCCCCTATATATTCAAACCTGGGGGCTAACAAACTATCGGGTTTATTGTATTTCATTCTTTCGGCATTCAAGAAACACATTTTCGAATCTGATTCTGAAACATTCTTATTTCGTCGAGATATAAATTTTTTTCATCAATTTTCATAAAGAACCCCCCAAATCTTCGAACCGGGGGGCTAACAAACTCTGAGGGGTATTACGATTCATTCACATATTCGAATATGATCGTGGAAAACTCTCATTCCGTCGAGATATGAATTTTTTTCATCATTTTTCATAAACAACCCCCCGAATCTCCAAACCTGGGGGATAACAAACTATGGGGTTTATTGTATTTCATTCTTTCGATATTCAAGAAACACATATTCGAATATGATCGTGGAAAACTCTCATTCCGTCGAGATATGAATTTTTTTCATCATTTTTCATAAACAACCCCAATCTCCAAATCTGGGGGCTAACAAACTATGGGGTTTATTGTATTTCATTCTTTCGACATTCAAGAAACACATATTCGAATATGATCGTGGAAAACTCTCATTCCGTCGAGATATGATTTTTTTTCATCATTTGTCATAAACAATCCCCTATATATTCAAACCTGGGGGCTAACAAACTATGGGGTTAATTGTATTTCATTCTTTCGGCATTCAAGAGACACATTTTCGAATCTGATTCTGAAACATTCCTATTTCGTCGAGATATAAATTTTTTTCATCATTTTTCATAAACAACCCCCCAAATGGGGGACTAACAAACTCTGAGGGGTATTACAATTCATTCTTTCGGCATTCAAAATACACATATTCGAATCTGATACTGAAACACTCCTATTTCGTCGAGATATGAATTTTTTCATCATTTTTCATAAACAACCCCCAAATCTCCAAACCTGGGGGCAAACAAACTCTGAGGGGTAATGCAATTCATTCTTTCGGCATTCAAGAAACACATATTCGAAATCTCTCGTGGAACACTCCTATTTCGTCGAGTTATGATTTTTTTCAGAAACCACCCCGAACAACCCCCACAACTCCCTCCCTGAGTGTTGAAAATCTCCGAATGAAAGAGGATTCAGTTTCTCATTAACCCATCAAGGTCACATCTGAATCTGATCGCAATACCATCTAATTTAACTGAGTTATGAGTTTTTATCCATTAGCCATTATTTGGGGTTGGGGGGTCGCTAAATATTTTTTTTATACCAGGGGGGTCACAGCATGAAAAAGGTGGAAAACACTGCTGGAGATGAACAAGTGACTTAATTTTTTTTTTAAATGTGAGTTTCTGAAGAAACGTCGATAATGGTGACTCCTGAAAGGAGACTGATTTCTGGGAGGAAGGAGCGACAAGAAAAGTGCAAATCGCGCGATGAGTGCCTCTTCGACGGTGGAGATTTCCCGGATTTGTCTTGGAGGGTCGCTGAAATAAAATATCTCGGAATTAAACTGGCAGTCGGTGAAATACCCCTTAATTTCTTTCCCAACTTTTTAACCCGTCCACTTCCTCCGTTTTGCCCCCTTCTCAAGGCTATTAACTCAGTTTTTAATCACGAATTCTAGAATTCCGATTTCGGCGCCAGCTTACCTGCCCGTCCTTAATTCGTCATTATTAAAATAATACTCGAGTTTTAATATTTCATTCACAGTTATTCGACGGTCTTTCGGACCGAATCGCTGGAACTCTCAGGGATTTAATAACGTTTGAAAATCGAGAAGATATTCGTTTTGGCCTTTTTGGGCAATTAGATCGGGACCTTCTTGGAGGATTCGAGAGCCGAAGAAGCTTGGGCACCTTTTGAAAATTGTTTAATCGTTCAACGCTTTCGTCTCGCGATTATTCCAATGTAGATTTTTTTTCATTCTGTTGATGCAGCACCTTCAAGGTTTGTCGAGTCTCTACTCAATAGAAGGATTCTTCAGAGAACTGTCTATCTACAGAGTTCTCTATTTTCTTCATTTATTACAACAAGAAGATCATTTCTTTTTTGAGCCATACATATACAGGGTGATTCCGGAGGAGATTTTAGGAGAAGTTTACTCTAATCAGAGCAGTTTCGAAACAATGTTTGGTGTATGGTTGGGGGCCTTTATTAAGAGTCTACTGTGTGATTCGTCCAATTCGACCAATTTTTCTCTTATTCATACCTTTGGTATGGCTTAATCAATATTGATGAAATTTTCAGTGTAGAACAATATGATTGTCTACTTACAATAATTCCAACAAGTTTTCAAAAATACAGGGTGGGAATTATGATAAGTTCAGATTGAATTTGCAAGTTGAAAAAACACCCTGTATATTCCGTTTTCAAAAATTCGCTGCCTGCTTCAGATTCTACCATAAGTTGATATTACTGGAGCGTTTTTATTTTTCTTTGGCACACGTCCAGATTTTCTAGAAAAAATTTGAAGATGAGCAATATCGTTATTTCGCTCCAAGGCAGTGAGAATATTCTGAACTACACCATTTCCAAGTGTATTTCAGAAGGCGTCAATTGTATTTCAGAAAACATCAAATGTATTTCAGATTAGTCAATTGTATTTCAGAAAACATCAAATGTATTTCAGATTAGTCAATTGCATTTCAGAAAACATCAAATGTATTTCAGATTAGTCAATTGTATTTCAAATTAGTCAATTGTATTTCAGAAAGCGTCAATTGTATTTGGGAAATGAAAAAAAAAAGAAACTGTAATTCTTGAAAACTCTTATTCGAGCATTTTTCAAATATTCGCCACAACTGTTTTCTGGAAGACTTTGGGGTTCATGGAGCATGGGGGGATTGTCTCGATATTACCTATACGTTGGTCAAATTCGATGCAGTCGTGGAGAAATGATATTCCTACTTTCTGAATTACAAATGACGGTTTCTCAGTGGCGGATTTACGATTTCAAGGGCCCTACGCTTCAAAACTTCTGGGGCCCCTCCGAAACATTTTTGATTTTTTTCAAAAGAAATTTTCGATTAAAACTCACTTCTTAAAAAACAAAATATAAAGTTTATTAATAAAATGCAAGATATGTATATCAAAACAATATATAAAAGATGAATAAAAATCTTAAAAAAGGGAAAAATACCGCAAAAATTAAAATACAAAATATCTCTAGAATATCATATCTGCCAATTTTTTATTGCGGCATCGAAATTAAGGAATAACTAAAATCATCACAAAAGATACAAGTATCGTGAAGCTGCATATTCGTTACCTACAAAATGAAATTGCACTAAAAAATTGTTTTTTTTTTTATTTTAATATCAGCAAATTCTTTTATTGCAGATATATAATCGACACTGCTCGATATATCACTTTCGATAGAAAGTATTCCTGAAAACTGCAATCTATTTTCTGTCATAACAGTTCTATATTTATTTTTTATCCGAGGATGTAGTGTTATGCCGGCCACTCACGAGGCTTCAGAGACGGGCGTTTTATGATGGTTTCTAAGGCCACGTGCGAAAAGGGTCTCCGTGATTGGTCAAGGGCTCTTAAAGTGTCATAAAACGCCCGTCTCTGTAGCCTCGTGAGTGGCCGGCATTATGGTATTGGCCGGGATATGTTATTTTTCACTTTCAACATCTGGTCGGCCGTTCTGTAGCACATTCCTAGACTTTAGAGGAAATGCCGACAAATGTATTGAATTATGAGGTAATTGTCAACATTGGAATTCGGCTGCCACCCTTGACGGAATTTATTGCAGGCAGACAAGATAATTAGGGACAGAACGCTGAATCTCGAATGGTGTGTTTTTTCCAACATCGGAGTTTTGCTCTGAGGCTTTTGTTATTCATTGCGTTTCATGTGAATGTAATAATCCATAATTCACAAGTTGCCTCTGAGCTTCCTATAAAATATAGTACAGCCTGACTATTTTTTTCACACTTACAGACTGAATTTTTATTCTAGAAAAAAAAATTGATTCGATCGCCGGGGGCCCCTATGGACCTCGGAGCCCTACGCTGCAGCGTACTAAGCGTACCGGTTAATCCGCTACTGCGGTTTCTGAAATACAATTGACGCTTTCTGAAATTCAATTGACTAATCTGAAATACATTTGATGTTTTCTGAAATACAATTGACTGATCTGAAATACAATTGACGCTTTCTGAAATCAAATTGACTAATCTGAAAAACAATTGACGCTTTCTGAAATTCAATTGACTATTCTGAAATACAATTGACGATTTCTGAAATACACTTGGAAATGATGTAGATAGTAAAGCTGTATCCTCCAAAGATACAAAGCTCTTTCGAATGTATAAAAAATAGTTCTGATCAAAGTGAAAATTTTTCATGAAACTTAAATCCCGATTTAAATCAATGTATTGGTCGTGGAGGCCCTATTGCTTGGCCACAAAGATCGCCTGATTTGCAACTAAAGTTTATAAGGTTGAAATTAGAAGTAGAGAACACCTAGTTGAAAGAGTCCTCGAGGAATGTAATAACTTAAAGCAAGATCAATGCCTTATTAGAAGGTCAATTGGAAATTTATTCAATAAAAGGTCGCGAATATGTATTCAAAAAAGAAGGAATCATCTCGAACATTCTGAGTAAATTTTGTGTCAATCCTTAGTTTTGCCTTTCATAATATGTTTCGAATGTTTATTCTGTATTAGTTGTTGTAGATTTTTTGGTTTACGTAGGTAAGTATAAAGATATTTTCTGGATTAAATAATTTTTTAAAGCAGAATATGAGTGATAAAAATTATTTGAAAAAACTACTTTCGAACTCAGGAAGAGCTTTGTATCATTGGATGATTCAGCTTTACTATCTGGTTCAGAATATTCTGACTGCCTTGGAGCGTAATCACGATATTGCTCATCTTAAAAAAAAATTTCTAGGAAAACGCTCCAGTAATGTAAACTTATGGTGGAATCTGAAGCGGGTAGCGACATGGGCGCCCGCAGAAACCCGTAGAAATTTTTCCCAGGGGGGCCAAAATAGAAATTAGAAGGTAATATTGAGGTGCCGTGCTGAAAAACGTTAGGGCCATCAAAATCTCAGGGGGGGGCCACGGCCCCCCCTGGCCTTCCCCTGCGGGCGCCCAAGGGTAGCGAATTTTTGAAAACGGTATAAACAGGGTGTTTTTCCAACCGGCAAATTCAATTTGAACTTATAATACTTCCCACCCTGTATTTTTGAAAATGTGTTGGAATTAGTGAAAGTAATCGATCATATTGTTCTACACTGAAGATTTCATCAATATTGATCAAGCCATACCAAAGTTATGAATAAAACAAAATCGGTCGAATCGAACAAATCACCCTGTAGACTCTCAATGAAGACCCCCAACTATAAACCAAACATTGTTTCGAAACCGCCTTGATTAGTGTAAACTTCTCCTAAAATCTGATGGTCCTCGGAATCACCCTGTATAATTATAATAATAATAATAATGTATCGTATACGATTTCGAGTAAAGTGACCTATTGGGAACGAACTTACGTGGATAAAACCCACGCTGATGAATCCTGCATAAATTTCCTCCATCGTACAGCACCGTTTCACATTTGCCTAAGAAAAAGCCGAACGTGCTGATAAGACACCATTCGTGATTGAAACTTTCTATTACGCAATTTTATACACCTATTTTATTCATAATATTGACCATGTTATAAGCTATTTTAACCAGTCTATTAGTAGATACTCGCATAGGGATATCTTGCAAATCTCTGATATAATTATACGTTGCCTTCTTATCGGACAAACATATATTATTTAACGTAGACATCTCTTTCCCCTCGTACAATTATTACGTTTGGCGCAATCGAGATCATGCTGTTATAGAACTGCATTCGAGAATTCGTGAACATTCTATTCGGTGATTGTATCTCTTTGGGAAGGTTCAACAAAGCAATGCTAGAAATTACGTTTTACATCATTGTAAACGCAGAATATTTTGAGTCACAGAATTAAGCTCGAAAATATGTGAAAACATAACTACAATTAATAAAAACTTCATGCTACTATAAGAATAAAAATCATTTCTCAAAGCGCCAAATAAAGAAAAAGGAATAAAAACACACACACATACACTCACACAAACATCCAAAACGATCCTCATACAAACAACTAACAAAACGTTACCATTCCAGCTCTTCATGACGAAGTCGATGCACATGCATGCCAGAGAATTGACGGGAAGATCTGAAGTTAAACCACACCAGTGCCAGCAATGCTTGAAGAGTTTCAGCAGCAACCACCAGTTAGTTCAACATATAAGAGTCCACACAGGCGAAAAACCATACAAATGTTCCTATTGTGACAGAAGGTTCAAGCAACTGAGTCATGTACAACAGCACACAAGACTGCATACAGGTGAGTGTTAAGTTCTTGGAATTTTTTCAGGGAGACGAATTCTCAGAAAGTTCTGAGAAAGACTTCAGGATATGGAAGATATTTCGAGAAATATTCTGAATATTTTCAGGAATAGTTCTCCATAATATTCTTGAGAATATTTCTTAAAACATTCTTCAGAATTTTGTTTTGAATATACTTTAGAATATCATTCAGTATCAAAAAGATTAACATTCGTAAGGAAGACAGAATAAAAGAGACAAAGTGAACTAGTTGTTTACTTTCGAATTGGATCTCCACTCGTCCACTTTCTCTCTATTCTCTATAGTATTCTTATAAATATTTCCCAGAAATTTCTCAAGAATATTTCCTACAGTAATCCCAAAAATATTCTTCAGATTATTTTTGAGTGAATTCTGCCGGATATTATTGATTATCTCCAGAATAATCTTGAGGATTTTCTCCAGACTATTCTGGGAAACATCAATTATATTATGGAGAATATTCTGAGAAAAATTCTGAATATCCTCAAGAATGATTCTCCAGAATATTTTTGACATCATTCTCTGGAGTAATCTTGATGATATTCTCCAGAATAATATTCAGAATATTCTTCGGAAACTTCTCTAGAATATTCTCAAGAATAATCTCCAGAATATCTTAGAATATTCTTCAGAAACTTCTTTAGAATATTATCATGAATATTCTACAGAATATTCTCTAGAATATTCTCTAGAATATTCTCCAGAATATTCTCTAGAATATTCTCTAGAATATTCTCCAGATTATTCTAGAATATTCTTCAGAAACTTCTTTAGAATGTTCTCAGGAATATACCGAACACGTCAATATTTTTGTGGGGAATATTCCGAATGAAAGTCCATTGTGAAGATCTCCAATATCTAAGAAAAACCCCCGTGATCGACTTCCCTCCCTAATTCTTCCGATAGCGCTCTCGCAAAATTAAAAAGAAACTTATTAATTCGGGCTGCAGATATGCGAATTGACCTGCAAGGGACCAGAAGCCGATTGATTGCCATCCGGCAAGTTCACCCTCGATTAAACCTCTGGTCCGCATAGGATGGTCAGGGTAAATTGGCCCGGAGGGCCTATCGGCGAAAGAAATATTCGATTATGCCTCGTGCGTTTTTTCATTAGAACGATTAGGGTGTTTATTTGGAATCAATTTGTCGGCGGGAGATTTTTCGGACGCATTTTTGAGCCGGGAACCTTTTGATGAACGACGGTTATTGAGAGGGATCAGTTCTGTCTTTGATGCGAATTCTCGGACCGAAGAATTTTTAAATAAGGCAAGTTGGAGTCGTGTAGTTACTACGGGGGGTGGCTGAGGGGTAATCAGAGTTGAGAGAATGCATTTGGAGCATTTACAGAGCTGAAAAATCCGAAATTTGTCTTCAACAAGATTTTAACGGAAATCACTTAGTACTTAGTAGTCTTAGTACTAGTGGAGCCCTTAGATTTACCTATTTAGCGGGTATTCTCATCAGTAGATCTCTGCAAATCGATAATAAATTCATTATGAGCGTTCTTATGTCGTCAAAATTGAGTTACATACCCTCAGATTGAAGAATTAAACTAATTGTAAAGTTTTTAACGAAGAAACGAAGCACACAAGGATTGCAATTTTACAAATCATATACCGAATTTCTGAAAGGGTATCCAGAAAGAAAGATTCACTTAGTACAAAGTTTTTAAGGATATGACAAAAAAGGGCACCTGAAACCGTTATCCAAAAATCCATTATGCAAGCATCCACAATGAACGTTAATGTCTTCATTCAGTCTCGGCATAACCACCTCTTTTTTGGCAGTTCCCAATTCAAACTGCTTCTTCCGGTTCAGCGTAACGGCAAAGAGGACAGCGTGGTGGTCTTTATCTGACTCCGCATCTCTCCGAAACAGGTGTTTCGATTTTGGTCGTAACTGATACATCTACAGACGGTGTGATGGGTGGTGGTACTGCGGTAGCACATGGTAGATTAGGAACCCCAGATTTAAATGGACAATTATATGTTCCGTCCGGATTTTTTGCCCGATACGAGACAGTTGGCCGGCTTTAATTTCGGGTTTCGGAATTGTGTCAAGAGGTGGCTGAAGTGAATGCGATGATTCAGCACCCTGGGTGAGGAAGAAAGGGGTTTTGGATGGTAAAATCGATTGGGCAGGTTGTGAAGAATCGGATTCATCATTTCGGGTGATGATCCCTGTCATCAGGCACAATGAAGGTATAAGTTTCTTTCAAGACATCAATATAGTATCTGGTGTTTATTTCAGAGTGATAGAATTTTCGATAGGGATAACTGTGATTTGACAGAAGGTAGAAACCATGTTGTTTCGACATTTCTGTTCAGTAAGCATTTACAACCACAAGACAAAGAACTTTACGTACTGAAGAAAATACTGCTGCTGTAAATGATAGTGGTAATGAAGATCCAGATTTGTCTACTCATCGACGTTCACAACAAATTGGACTCTGTGCATCCACCACATGGAAAATGTTGCGTAAAGATCTTGGTCTACACCCATACAAGATCCACCTGGTTCAGAATTAAAGCCACTTGATCACAATAACCGTCGTTTGTTGGCTGATTGGTCCCTAGAACCGCTTGAAGTTGATCCACTTTTCATCGAAAAATTGTGTTTAGTGATGAAGCTCATTTCTGGTTGAACGGCTACGTAAACAAGCAAAATTGCCGTATATGGAGTAGAAACAATTCTCAAGAAGTTCTGCAAGTTCCATTACATCCTGAAAAATGCACTATACGGTGTGCTTCACACACTGGAGGCATCATCGGTCCATATTTCTTTAAAACCGATACTGGAGCTAATGTGGCAGTGAATGGTGCTCGGTACAGATCGATGATCAATGATTATTTGTTTCAAAATTTGAATGATATCTACCCAGAAGTGTTTTGGTTCCAACAAGATGGTGCTACACCTCATGCTGCTACCGTAACAATTTATTTATTGAAATAAAGATTTGGTGATAACATTATTTCGAGAATTGGTCCAATTAATTGGCTTCCAGCATAACTCGACATGACATAGTTATAGTTATAGTGAAAAGGGGTTACAGTCCACTGCGACCTTAAGGTCTATTGTGCCCCCTGACAGAGCTGTCATCATCGCGCCTCCTACAGCTCGCCCTCCAGTTCCAGAGATTTGATGAAATCCAGTATCTGGGAAGGCTTCAAGGAGGATAACTCCCTACTTCTACAAGTTTCTTGTCCAAAGCTATCTTTCCTTTGCAATGGCATAGCATTCACTAACCAGGTGAATAGGAGTTTCTTCCTCCTCCCTACAGAATCTACACTCATCAGTGTCAACCCATTCTCAACAGATGCTTCTTTAGGCGACAATGTCCTGTGAGAAAGCCAGTGAGTAGGTGAAGTTAGTTTTTACTGAGATCCAGATATGTTTTGGATCTAGCAGTTTCAAAGTTCCGGAGGAACTTTTTGAAGTGATCCATCTCTGGGAGTTTTTCTCTTTCGGTTTTCTCCTTCAGCATAAATTCCTTCTTATAGGTGCATTTTCCTATACCACAGAAGGGTTCTGGGCCAGTGAGTGGCATTTGTGCGCTCTTTCTGGCCATTCTATTGGCCTTTTCGTTTCCTACAATTCCCCAATGACCGGGAACCCAGATTGAAAAGACCTTATTCTTCTTGCCTACCTCATTGAGTTTGTTCCGGCACTCCCAAATCAACTTTGAATCGATGAGATAGGAGCTCAGTGCTTTAATAGCAGCTTGACTATCTGTATGAATAGCTATATCGCACATCTGATTTTTCTTTCTAGATGTATATCTAGACATCTTCCGATTGCAAGTATTTCCGTTTGAAGGGCGCTTGTACAGGAGCCTAGCGATAGTGCACACTTGATACTTGTCCCGTAAATCCCAGAGCCAGCTCCTGTAGCGGTTTTAGAACCATCTGTATACCATCTCTTTGTATTTGCTTTGAGATTGTAGTTGGTGTATTCCCTTTCCCAATCCTCTCTTTTACTTAGCATTGTACTGAAGTTCTTCTCAGTGCTTACTTTCTTGATCATTACATCACTAGGAAGGTTTGCAGATGAGGTGTAGTCATTCAGAGAGGGCCAAGCTCTCTGAAATCTGGCTCTCTCATTGCCTGCTCCTTCTTTAGATACTCTGAGGATGGCCTCATGGGCTACCAATCACTAGATGTAGAGGTGTGAGGTCTGTGATGATCTCAAGCGCCCATGACATAACTACAATGGAGTATTTTCTTTTGGGGTTGTGTCAAGTCATTGGTTTATGCGGACGACCCAGAAACAATAGACGCTTTGGAAGCCAACATAACTCTTGTTATTGCTTAAATAAGTCCTGAATTACTCGAAAAAGTGGTTCAAAATTGGTCTGGTCGAAATTCTTATCCTTTACCCTTCTGAAAACTTGTCGTTGACTTCTTGAAGCGTAGTTATTAAGAAGGTTGCATTCTCTTTGTCTCTAGGGCAGTTTTTTCAAGGCTGTTAACCTACAAACCTACTTAACCGAAAACATCAATCTCGAATCTTAATCAAAACCTCCTGATCTCATTCCAACGTCCTCCGCTAAATTCTTCAGCGCCCCGATATGAAAAAAGGGTGCATTCCGTCTCAACAACCCTCCTTCTAACCGAAAAATAACCCTCTTCATTCCGATATAAAAATCTGATGCGATAAGGGGAGGGTGCCAGAACAAAGTGTCATTTTTTCTCGACCGACAACGAAGGTGTTGAATACATTAAGAAGGTAATTTCTTCCAGAGTCTTTATTAATATTCCAAAGTGTGACTTGGTCATTACGGTCGAGTAAGACGAATGAAAAAGGGTGAAAAATACCGATTATATGCGCCGGATGTGCCTGTCTATATTTTAAAATTAACACGGAAGCTCCTTGTTAACATCGAAGGGAATTTTTATCACTGATTAGGTGTGCGAGAGGCTTTACTGTGTCAAGACCATAATTGAGTGTTGATTTTTATAGGTGGTATTTTGGCGTGTTAGGAAGAGAAGATTCTATGAAAGGTTTCATTATTTTTCAACGAGGTTCTTAAGGGGCAGTATCACCTTTTGAATCGTGGTAAATCTCCATTCAAAAGTGGTCTCTTTATTTCACGAGTAAGTACCCTAATTCACGACGTAGAGACTTGATTTTTTTTTTAAATTGAAGTTGAAGAACGTCACAAGGGCAAATAGTTTTTTTTTTTCGATTTAATCAGTTTTTCAATTAAAAAAACAAGGGTAATCGTTAGATCTGTGGTTATTGAATATTTTTTTCGTTTTTCATGAGTACAAGCTATATTTTTGAAAGAATCATCATGAAAATTTCTGTAATTTATAGAAGATTAAATTGCCGAGGGCGAATGGTTGCGATTTTTTCCAAAAAATGGTAACCGTCGGAAAAAAATCATTAAGTGTAGTTTCCAAAACGCTGAAGTTCAACCTGTTTTTTTAATTGAAAAACGAATTAAATCGACAAAATCGCCACTTTTTGCCCTCGGCAATTTAATCTTCTATAAACTACGAAAATTTTCATGGTTATTATTTCAAAAATATAGCTTGTACTCATGAAAAACGAAAAACATATTCAATAACCCCAGATCTAACGATTACCCTGTTTTTTTGATTGAAAAACTATTGAATCTGAAAAAAGAAAACTATTTGCCCTCGGGACGTTCTTCGACTTCAATTTAAAAAAAAACAAGTCTCTACGTCGTAAATCAGGGTACTTACTCGTGAAATAAAGAGACCACTTTTGAATGGAGATTTACTACGATTCAAAAGGTGATGCTGCCCCTTAAGGGTAAGTTTTACTCTTACCGATGGCACAAATTCTCCATTCAAAAGTGCGTTTCGTATTACCAAGTTCATACTTTTAATTTTTCACCTAAAGATTTGATTTTCTTTTTTGAATTGAATTTGAAGGATGTCCTTGGGCACTTCAATTAATTTTCTTTGAAAACAATTTTTGTCCCATGGAAAAATCGAGTTGGATGTGAACTTCTATGAAAATTGACTTCATAATCGTTTTTTTGGGACTCCAAAGGTGCCCAAATTTATTCAACAACTTTAATTTCCTCAAACACAGACGAGTAGAGGAATTGTTTATCGATGTTTCATTATAGACGAAAGAGTAGAATGAAAGAAGAAAAACAGAGCCCAAAATTTCAAAGTAGGAAAATACCATTAAATATGCGCTGGAGTATACCAAGTACCAAGTGTACACTTGAGTGTTTTTCAGACAGAAAGACTTGCAATCGAAAGATGCGTAGACATAAGCCTGGAAAGAATCTGCTAAGATTGTGACATAGTGATCCATATTCTGATAGTCAAGCTGCCATCAAAGCACTGAACTCCTATTTCAGTCACTCATAGATGATCTTGAATTGCCAAAGGAAACCTATCTGAGTAGACAAGTTCTTTTTAGCCTGGGTTCCTGGCCACTTTGGAATCAAAGGAAATGAAGAGGCCAACAAATTTGTCAGAAAGGGAGCACAAACAACACTTACTGGCCCAGAACTTCTGTGGTATAGGCAAATGCACCTATAAGAGTGAGTTTTTGGAGAAGGAAGATGAAGAGAAGCACTCTGGAGGATTATTCCAGGAATGGATCGTTCCAAGAAAGTTTCTTCGGGATTCGCAACTGTCAGAACCTAGAATCATTTGGATCTAAGTAAGAATAAGATCATCCTCCTCACTGGCTTCCTCACAGGACATTGTCGCCTTCTGTGAGGAAGAGGAATAACCTCCTGTCCACCTTGTTACTGAAATCTTCGACATTGCAAGCCTGCATCTTGGATAAGATAATTATAGGAGGAACGAGGACTTAATCTCCTTGAAGCCATCTCAGATACTGGAGTTCACTGGAGCTCTGGAGCTGGAGGTCGAGCTAAAGATGGGGGAAAAATAGATCTTGAGGTCACAGTGAAATGTAACCAAACATTAGTGAGACATCTTGTAATCTTGGCCAAACCAAATTGAAGATATTGATTGAAGGAGAACTGAAATTTTTTATTGCATTCCTAGGCTCGTACCTGAAGCTACATAAAAAACAGTCATGGGCCAACATTTACAATAAGCGCGTTCGGCAATAGCATCCGAGAGTGGACGGATTTTTTAGTCACGTGATAACAGATTGTACAGATTTGTCAGATTTTTCTGTAATAAACGAACGCTACGGAGCATTTTGATCGATTTTTCTGTTTGACGTATGTAACGCCTTACCCGAGCCAGATATTAAATAGACCTTTCCAGAATACGTAGAACAAAGATGAAAGATGTGAACTAAACCAGAATGAGAGAGAAACAGGTATATTTCATGCGCAACTTGTGGGCAGCATTAAAAGATGCGCAAACCTTAGTGCGAGAGAGAAAAGAAAGATAGAGAGGGAAGCAATGAAATATTGAAATGAGATCCTACTGGTTTTATCGTACCGTGACCGTCACTTAGTAACACAACATTGTTGAGGCATACTAAAATTTTGATTTTCGATAAACAATACAACAAATAACATCCACATCCAAAACGTCGACTGCGTAAAATAATAATATCAATTGTCAAATGTCAACGATTTAAGGAGGGAAATTTTGACGACCAATGATATTCATTCTTAGCCCACAAGTGACGCGCGCAACTGTCACCTCCACAGGTAATTCTGGAAAGGTCTATTAGAGCTTGAAGGTCTATTCGTCCGTAGAGGTAGTCTGGGTACTATTTTAATTCTTTTGTTATAGTTCTCAACATTTCTACCCCTTGGTTGAGATGATTCAATATTTTGAATCATTATTTTTTTATCAAACAACATTTTTTTATTTATTACTACACAACAAATAACATAAGACACGAAAATTCAACAGACTGTTCAAGAATATTCGAAGCGGGATAAAAAATCCATTCACAAAGGCCGAAAAGTAATTTCTGTTTCTGTTCTGTGGAAAAAAATCCGTTTCCTCCGTCGAAATACACCGAGCAAAAAGATGTACATCCGATTGATCAGATTTTCTTGCCGAACGGTCCAGATGTGTACTCCCCTCAATCTGGATGTAATAAACGAACGGTTCAGATCAATCCGACCAGTCAGATGTCATTGCCGAACGCGCTTAGTATAATCAACAATTTGGTTCCAGAAAAAAATTGCCTTCAGTCTAATTCCTTTTCTGATTAAAAACTGGAGAAAGTTCCCCAAAATATCGAAAACAATTTCCTTTTCACAACCCTAATCTAAAATAAACCCACCCAACGATTTTATCCGTTAAAACTTTCACTTCGAATTCGGCATATGCTCACCACCTCCACGAGCTTCTGTCATCGAAAAGCCACCTTCGGCCTTCTTTTCCGAACGTCTGAGAGTCGGTCGTAAGCCGTACCTTCCACACTCGTGCCTGTTTTGCATATGACATGACAATCAATGGGGAAGAAATTTATACGTTTCCTCTAGGAAGTCTGAAAGGGTTGTGGATATCTCCGAGGCCCATTCTTACAACGCATAAATTGTTTTTATTTGTTTTTGTGATGCGGTCATTTGTTTTGAGGGGTTGAAAGGATATATCAGTTTGTAAATGAGGTGTTTTAATGCGGAGATAAGAAAGACGGTGTGCTGTGGAGGAGTGCGGTCCGTTTGATGTTGTTCTTCGGTAAATTAATCGGTTTTTCATCAAAATTTATTTTTCTACTTCAGAAGAAAGTATTTCAAAAGTAGCTCAATAATATAAAGAGGTTCACGGTATAATTCTTAGAAATTCTAAACCCATTCGATAAGGTTGTTCATGAAGGTGTCTTTATTATTAACAGGCAGTAGAATCGATGATGGAATCCATTCAGGTAATTTTTTTTCAACATTCTGGAATTAGGATTTCGATAATCATAAACGTTTGAATATTGTAAATTTCCAAGAATACTCTCCAGAATATTTCTCAGGATATCATTGACTCTCTCCAGAATGCTATTAAGTAATATTTTGGAGATTATTCTGGAGAAAATCAATATCATTATGGGAAATACTCTGGATATTCTCAAAAAAAAAACAATTTTATTGATTTTTGCCAGAATACTCTTGGGATATTCTTCAGATTATTCTAGAGGGAAAATAAATTATATTCTAGACTTCTAGAGAATATTTCCGAGAATAATTTTCTGGAATATTCTTCAGAATATAATTGATTTTTTCTCCAGAATACTCTTGAAGGGTTTCCTTCGGATTATTCTGGAAAATATTCTGGGGAATACTCTGAATATTCTCAAGAATAATTCTGCAGAATAATCTTGATAATTTTTTAGAATATTCCTCAGTAAATTATTCAGAATATTTGTTAGAATAGTTGGGAAATTAACGTCTGTGAAAATATAAGAGAGAATGAATTATCGGTATGCAGACGGATTTTTTCGAACTCCGGAAAAGTTTTCACCCCGCCTGAGGTGAAAACTTTTCCGGAGTTCGAAAAAATCCGTCTGCATACCGATAATTCATTCTCTCTTATTTGTTAGAATATTCTCCAGAATATTCGTTAAAATATTCTTCAGAATATTTTCCAGAATATTCTTCAGAATATTCGTAAGAATATTCTCAAGAATATTCTTCCGAATATTCCCTAAAATATTCCTTAAAACTTTCCCTAGAATATTCTTCAAAATATTCTGTGGAATTCCTATGTTCATTCTGAAACATTCATCATAATATTTTTCAGAATATTCTCTAGAATTTACTTCAGAACATTCCTTAGAATATTTGGTCGAATTTTTTCCAGAATTTTCTCACGCATTCTTCGAATTATTCGATTTCAAATAACTTTCTTCATTTTGAGACTTTCATAAAGGATACTTTTCGTGAAATCGTTCATTTCGATGAGTTCTACCTCCTGTTCTCATTCTAAAACGAAACGAGATCTTCAGATAAGCAGAAAATCATCAAACATATTGAACATGGTTAAAAAAGAAGTTAACAAAATAATAAAATGAAATAACTGTTTGAAAAAGAAAATTTTCTTAATTTATTCACCAATTACTTACATGAAAAGGCAAATATTAACACAAAATTTCAAAACGTATAGAAATATATTGATTTAACCTTGCATAAAATTTTTTCATAACAGAATAACTTTGAATTTTAACAATTGTTTCTTCCCGCTGAAAAATACGAATTTACCTACCAGGTGAATTTACCTACATGGTGAATCTACTTACCTACCGAAATTTTCGAAATCACAACACTTTTCCTTATGATCTCCGGCCTAGAATAGCTACTTATACTCCATTCACTTTTATAATGTATCTAGGTTGGCCATGACATTCGGACACATTTGACCGTGTATATTTTGAAAATGTTAGATTATAGTCATTTTCTTGTCAGATAATTAAGCAACGTTACCCTTTCTACATAGAGGTCGTAGTAATTACGTACTTATCAAAATGTTTATTTACTTCGGGAATATAATGAATTTGAGAAAATATTATGTGGATTCAATAATTCTAAAGACCTGGTGCATGTTGAAGAAACTTTTTTCTCTGTTAATACTGGAAATATTTAACGTATATAAACATGGTTGGAAGATTCAGTTGTGCTATTTTCTTGTACGGTAAACAAGAATCGAGTGTTGAAATTTTACTGAAAAATAATGGACAAAATCAACGCAAAGATATAAGATGAATTGATGGGTAGTTACAACAATCAAGAATAATGTCAATTTTATTTTGTTGATAACATTCTTAAAATCTATGTTGGGGTATAAAACTCGGCTGCGTTTGTTCAAACAACATCTAAAGAAGACATTTTTCACCATCTCGACCTTTGAAAGGCGTTTCTTATAGGAGAATTAGGTCTAAGTTCCACCTCATTAGTGAGGTACCTAACTTTTGCAAATCTGCTCAGATATCGCCAAATTTCTTGGAAAACCTGACAAATATCATCCTAATCGACCTCTCGAGGCTCCATCCGATCCATCTACTGCGATATCTGTCCAAATAACAGCTTTTCCAACGAAATTCCAGTGTACCCCTTTAACCTCGAAATGTAAACATTCGTCCTCGTCTTGAAAATCGTTCTCACGCTCCAAACTGAAGCTAAAAACAATAAACATACGTTAATCTTGGATATTCGACGAAAAACTCACCTGCAAATATCGATTAAATACCAAAAATCTGCGAACAATTTGTAAACCTAACGAAATGTGGAATATCTTTGATACCTTTACTTTGATTTAAACAAAGAAACTGGCAACGTCGTTTTGTCATCAACGATATTTTCTGTGCGCGCACTGACTTTTCATCATATGTTCTCTGCTTTTCATCAGGTTTACCAACTCCTGAAAACGAAACCATGACCTTCTATGTGATTGAATAAAAGTGAATGGAGTATACATATTCGTTTCGAGATTTTCGACTTTAATTTCACTCAAACCCCCTGTACCAGGTGCAAGGCACACTAATCAGTTATTCATTCCGACCATTATAGTTTTTTCTCTATTTTTTGCCGGACTCTTCGTACTGTAACCCCTTCGCCCAACGTATAATCATTTGTTTCAATCAATAAGCAATTTTATAGAGTAATAGGAGGCAAGGAACGGTCATTCCATCTTGGTGCAGACATATGGCCCCCAACGGCTCAACTAGTAACGATTTATGTTCCTCAGTATCATTTTTTGCCTGATATGCATATGGCCAGTGGTTTAATCCGACTCCGTAACCCTAAATAATCAAGCAAGCGGGTCACATCTGCCCCAAAGTCGAGGTCAGATAGAAAATAGAGCCACTGATGGTGGACAGAGGTGACGCACATAGCGCATATCGAATTTTTAAATTGGTTTTCATTGTGTTTGGTACCGATAGGGACAATTAAGAAGGCACGTGTGATATGGTAAACACCTTTACCAATTTTGAGGCATCGGGAAATATCACACTTCACGGATTTCCGATTGGAATTACACGGTGGAGGGTGATTTGGTCGATGAACGCTGGCGTGGGTTCCGTTAAGACGGATGGTCGTCGTCAGCTGTCTAAGATGTGTGTGGTTTAATGGTTTTTGGTGCTTGTTACCGAGTGGAATCAGCGATTGAAGAGTTGAACACTTCTGCTTACTTTTCTATTTGTTTTGGGATACCCTGTATATATGTAGTTGCTTTTAGTTGCAAGTTATCAAAACTAGAATCAACTCTTCATTCTTTGGTCCATCTATTTCTGTTCTAATAGAGGAATTCGCCGAAAACAGTATAGGCAACATTTCACTAAAATGTTGGAAGATTACCCAAAACTGGAAGATCCAGTGAACGGAAAAGACAGTAACCTTATACTCCATTCACAATTATAAAATCACAACTCTGGCCTTGTAAATTTGGCACATTCCACTCTGTATCGAAGTTATGACGTTTTTCAAAATATTTTTATGTTCCATGTCAACACTATGATGCGCGTTCTACATTCTTAGCGTATTTCTCAGAATGTGAATTTATTCGGAAAAGGAATGAATTGGAAAAGATGTGATGGACGAAAATAATTAACGTTTATATGAATTGATAGAAAGGATTCCTTTTCTAGTTATTTGCATGAAAAGTACAAGAGATCACTGTTGAAATATATTATTTTTCGCCATGGAAGAAAATTGCATTGCTTTCACATAATTTTCATATGTATGCTTGTGAAGATTTAATGTTCATTACCCTTTTGAACTGAAAGTTCAAGACTTGACGACATCAATTGTTGATTCTAATCAAGAATTCATTGAAAAAAATCAACCCAAAGATATAAGATGAATTGATGGGTAATTACAAGATTTAAGAATAATGTCAATCTTATTTTGTTGATAGCTTTCTTAAAATCAATGTTGGGATATAAAACTCTGCTGCGTTTGTTCAAACAACACCTAAAGAATACATTTTCACCATCTCGATCTTTGAAAGGCGTTTCTTATAGGAGAATTAGGTCTAAGTTCCACCTCATTAGTGAGGTACCTAACTTTTGCAAATCTGCTCAAATATCGCCGAATTTCTTGGAAAACCTGAAAAATATCATCCTAATCGACCTCTCGAGGCTCCATCCGATTCATCTACTGCGATATCTGTCCAAATAACAGCTTTTTCAACGAAATTCCCATGTACCCCTTCAACCTCGAAATGTAAACATTCGTCCTGGTCTCGAAAATCGTCCTCACGCTTCAAACCGGTGCTAAAAACAATAAACATACGTTAATCTTGGATATTCGACGAAAAACTCACCTGCAAATATCGATTAAATACCAAAAATCTGCGAACAATTTGTTAACCTAACAAAATGTGGAATATCTTTGATACTTTTATTTTGATGTGAACAAAGAAACTGGCAACGTCGTTTTGTCATTAACGATATTTTCTGTGCGGGCACTGACTTTTCATCATATGTTCTGTGCTTTTCATCAGGGGCACCAACTCCTGAAAACGAAACCATGACCTCCTATGTGATTAAATAAAAGTGAATGGAGTATATATAACTCTAAGTTGACGGAAATTTGATTTCCTTCTGAATTGATGTAACTGGTTTTCTGCACATCCTGACTGTGTCTAGTGGCTTCTCTTCAATCTTCTCAGATAACGAAACATTGCACATTGTTATTCAAATGAGAAATTTTCCAAAATGTCACTGAAAGTTCCAATCTTTGTGGCTGAGTTTCCTCTTTCTTGAAATGACTCTATACTCTGTTCAAATGTAAGAAGGAGCAATAACAACATGTTTGGCGCAGAGGTAGGAGGGCCTTCGTATAGGTACTTTCCGTCCAGAGTCGAATCGAGGAGATTTCACACAATCGTTCAGTTTATTTATCCATGTCTCATCCAGCTAATAAATTTTTCTGCCTGGGTCCCTTAATGAGCGGATTTTCTTCGAATAATCTCTTCTCCACACAATTATTTCATCCCTATCTATCAGTAGACTATCACGACCACGTTTTTTGAACTCGAATTCCATTTTTTTTCATTGATTTATGGAACGTTGTTCTTTTGAAATTTGGCAAACTGTCGTCATCATTCACGATTTCTAGTACTTTAGAAATCGTTGGGATTTCATTCCGGAAAAAAAACCGTGGACAATAATTCTTCTGATAAGGTTCATATCGGAAACGTCAACCGAATCGATTATTTTTAACGCCTGGGCTCTCCTCCTAGGTGGCGTCAATGTTTTATTCTCTTTATATTCTCTGAGAATTCTGAATACAGCTGAATCACTCACCCCTGAGGATTTTGAAACAATTCCTACTAAGTCTCTTTTCATGCACAATAGATCTTTAGGTCAAGGTGCTTGCGAGTTCAGATGATCTTCCGCCCCTCCTCTAATCTAAAAAGTCTCTTTTCGATAAATCAGGATGTACTTCCAATTCTTTTCGAGAAATGTTCAAAATCACCTCTTTCTCTTCAGCAGGGAATGCTAACTTTTGGACCTTTTTCGTGGTGGTCCCCACATATCACCCTCAGATGCAGTATCCGTTTCCGAATTCGACATTGTTCTGTAAACACTATATGCACTTTGTCAAAATATTTTCCAACACAATACACTTTCCACAACAAAATCTATAAACACTTTGAACAGCTAGACCTTCACAGTAGCTCTAGGTATTTTAACCAGTCTTGTCAATTGAAAAATTCGATATTTATGCAAATCAAGATGGCCTCAACCCATTAAGGGAAAGGACCTGAATCTGGTGTTTCCCGGAATTACCTTGTCGGAATCTTGAGCATCCGACAAAGAGTTTCGTACAAAATAATATGAAATTTTGGACAGAAACTAAATATATTTCGGATATTACAACTAATGACCATTATAAATTTGAACAGAGATCTTTTACGAGTCTTGTCAATTGAAAACTTCGATATTTATGCAAATCAAGATGGCTTTCGCCCTTTAGGAAAAAGGACCCAAATCTGGTGTTTCCCGGAATTACTTTGTCGGAATCTTGCAAGATTCCGACCCAAATCTCTAAAACTCTCGTGTTTCCTGGAATTACCTTGCCGTAATCTCGAGCATCCGAAAAAGAAATCATCTAGTAGATAATAAAAACAGAACAAAATTGAAGAATAGGGTACCTACGTCGGATATAAAATGTTTATGACAGTTGCAAATCATAACAGAAATATTGCACTAGAGTTTCTGAGGAAAAAAGTTCTAATGTGGGAATTGCTGACTCAAATTATTGAATCATTTCTATCCAGTACCATCTACAATCTGTTCCGAGTTCGATACTGGCAATCTCTTAGGACGTTAAAAGGGAGCGTGGTTATGACCGTTTGACGAATAGGAGCTTTATTGTGCCCAAACCAGACGACTTTGTTTGTTTACAAAACTCCTTCTTATATTTGAACGGACTATAGAGTTCCCTAAGCTTAGTTTCCGAGTTGGCAAGTTGCTCTGCTTGATTCTACTTCTAAAGGTTCCTATCGAAAAAACTCAATTATCATTGGCAGGTGTCGCATTTTCTGCCTCACATCCGACAGTTAGGTAGTTCCTGCCCTAACAGGTAGTCTTCAATCGTTGTGGCAGCATCCACAAACGACGCAGAATTGATACGTGTGATCTATAATCGAGAGGACACTCTCAGAGACCGACCCAACGACCATTCCGGCTTTAATCTCCTGAAATATACCCCGTATCGAACACTTCCAGCATCGGAAGTAAACGCAAATATGCCGTGAATCGATGGCTGGCGCATTATCAGAGAGGGTGGCTCGGGCCGACCCCAGAGTGGACACTGGCAACGGACCCCTTTCGCCGTGATTTCTCATTTGCGACGTGTACCGACCGGCCAGGACGTGTACTGGCGTGTGTGTGTGTGCTAACCGAAAATGCACGGGGTCGCTGTTGCATCCGAGTTCGATGAAGTGCAGGGCGGTGGAACATCCAGTCGGTGCGCTTGATTGCCAAACGGGAGAGGTCAAAAATTGTCTGACCGATATTGCGATGCGGGAAAGTCGGGAAATGCCCGCTGGCGAGCGACGCGGGGGGAACACCCCTTGTGTCATCTGTGGTCAGGGTGTTCTTGGATGGCGCGATGGGAAAAATTATGCAGTTGCAGGGTCAGGGATGTTGAGCGGTGCCCTCAACGATTCTTTACTACACACACATCGTCAAAAGTCTTGGCCCCCTATGTTTCTCCTGAAATGAAGAATCTATGTTCTGGAAATGTGATGAATATTTTCCTCTGTTACAACTGCAATATATTTGACAAAAAATCTTTTTCAATATTTTTTGGGTTTTAGAAACCTACAACTGCGAACGTCTCCGCGCTTCCCAGGTGAATTGTTTATATAGCGTTCTTTAACGTTGAAATTCACAATCTGGTGTCGCAATTGGAAGAAAGTTTCCTTTATTGTTCGCTCAATCACCGATAGGGGAGTCTTTTCTGAAGGTGGATAGATGTCGCTCATTAATTTCTCATCGAAATAATGCGGCGCCAGATGTCCATATCTTGACGAAAAGATTTTCCATCCAGCGTCGACTTTGGGATATTCCACCCTGATGAGTCCTAATAGGACGAAACTGCAGTCGGTGCGATTCTCAGTTGACGTTGGACCATTCGGTCTGGTAGGGTGAACAGTATCGGAGACCTAGTTCGTATTCACATTTCATTTGTCATTATTTATAATGGCAAATGATTTGTGTCTTATTTCTTTCAAAAAATCTTTGCTTCATGCAGGATGCGACGAAATAGAGAAACGAGAAGAAATCTTAATTTATCGATTATTAATTTTAAAAACAGGAATTCAAATATCGGGTATTTGGACAGAACTTTATTTAAATCTTAAAACAAGGCCAACGTTTCGAAGTCTATCGACTTCTTCTTCATTACAAGGAAAGTACTTTCCTTGTAATGTTGCATCGATAAGACCATCTCTCACATGTTGTTGCGCGATTTGATATAATTCGAAAATAAAACGAACAGCCAGAGTGAATAATCAAAAATAGAGAACAAATTTTCCTTAATGTATTGCCTTATGGAATACCGAGACAATAGTTCAACAACTACCACTCTACATTAATCTTGCATTAACTAGCCCTGAAGAAGAAGTCGATATACTTCGAAACGTTGGCCTTGTTTTAAGATTTAAATAAAGTTCTGTCCAAATACCCGATATTTTAATTCCTGTTTTTATACCATGGACAATACTGAATCTCAATTAATTTTAAATTTGTTATAGTGGCAATACCTTTGAATTTCAATAAAAATCTGGATGCTTCCCTTCCTTAAATATCATCGAATATTATTTCTTCTCTGGTCTCTCAACAAGTTAACAATGTTGTCAGAATGTTTATCAACTTCTTCAAGACTAAAATCTCTATGATGGAAAAATGCTTGATGTAGAGATATGTAATAATAAAATCCCACAAATTTGGTAGATAAAATTGAATTATCAGAAGCATGAAATTACACATTTTAGAAACACAGTTTCTATTAAGAATTTATTGTTACCGGCCCTTCAGGAAAATATCTATCTAAACAATTTCCTCTTGGAATTTCAACTCGAAACTACACGGTTTTCATCACATCTATTCAGTGAAAGTCTTCACATCACAATCATCACGTGTTGGCTTTATTCTCTGTAAATAAATAAGTCCATGGCGCAGGTTATCGCGTAAGCGTCGTTCATGGGATTACAGACTAACGTTGGAGACACATGCAGAACAACGTTTTGTCTTGCGTGGCGGCTACATCGCAGCGCACCGTTATAAGCGACTGAAATTAAGATCGTAACGCTATATCGGCGAGAATCAGAACTAATCGTTTGGCGTTTCCAAAGAGCAACGACTAGACACCTTTAGCGAAAAGTAAACAAAACTAGTGAACTTGCGATTGTTCATCCGTTAACGATAGGGGACGGCGTACTGCTTCCTTGGTTTCGCCTATACCATTGTTTGAAGAGAAAATCGGCAATCTGACATCGTCTTCTCGAAAGTTCTGTGAAATATCACAGAAGATGGGTTAGGTTGAGTCATTGATCTCGAATCCTATGACCTATGTTAATGGAGTTAGGATAGGTTAGTGAGAAACCAATTCTTATGAGATCGTTTTAGAATATCGAGGAAAATATGACCAAATTATTAGTGTTTGCAAACTAATCTTCAGGAAAATCGAAGAAGGAACTCATTTTGGTGTGAGAAATATGGCTTTTTATTGCAGAAATAATCTGACAAGAGTACGGGTTTTCGTTAGGATATATCGTGTTTGTAGCATTCTTATTCAAATGAGGTTAGTGCTTGAATAGTTCCTAAATGTATCACCCAGAACATCTAATAGTGACCACAATTTCAATCGAAAAATATGAATTTCGAGGTGTTTGCAGATAATGGTATCAGCCACGTATTTGGCCCAATTTTTTTTTTCAAATGGCTATCTCTTTAACTGAGCCGAATTCGGAAAAATGGAAAATGAAAAAAAGGTTTCTCGAGAATATACAGATAAAATATAGTACAAGTCAATTTTATATAACCCTCGTACGTAACAGTAGATGGAACAATCGTTATTCGTCTAGCGGGAATTTGTTCGTTTAAAACTAATATAACGTATGGCTAATTTATTTCGCATTTCCTGGGACTGTCCCAGCCCGAAAATCAATTAAATCTGGTCATAAAATCGACATATAAATTAGTATATATAGGATGTATGCGGCAGTGGGAATAATTGAATTTCAAATTATTTATCGGATATTCTGTGGGACGATACAGAAGTGAGGCCATTTTATCCGGTAATGCACAGTCCGGGATGCCAATAATCAACAATAATAAACAATATCTTCATCCACTGATCTGATTGCAACACGAATCGGAAACAACAAGATTTTAATCCATCTAAAAAATTCTCAAGTTGAAAATGATCCCCCTGTATCTTCCACGCACTAGGAAATGAAGAATCGAACATCGTGAGTCGTCACCGTTATACCATACGAAATAACAACCCTTCCTTATCTTCCTCAAACACATTCATTACCTAAATCAAGTCTGCCATCGACCAGATCGAAAAAAAAAACAAAAGAAAGGGCCCGGAGAACAAATGCACAGCGTTTATTCATTCCGCCGGATGGACATATGGCGTATACGAGAATGAGAACAATTACTTTTTCTACTTGAAGTACACCTTTATAATGGACTGTAACGATTTTACATCGTGAAGAAACCCACCCACAATAAGTTTAACCCCTTGTACGCACATTGTTTCAAAAATTTCAGAACGCACCTGCCTGGTGAATCGGTCATGCTTGTAATTCTTCTGCCGTGTATTGCTTATCTTGGGGGGACAAGGAAATGATGCGATGATAGGCTTGATTAATGGTATAAAATAATAAAAAATTAAATATGTTTCTTTGGTGTGTTTTGATTGACTGAGCTTTTCGGGTATCACTTTTGGCCGAAATTAATGAGATTTGAAATTTGATCCATTGCCGGATTATTCTCCCACTATGAAGTTTTGGTACTATTTTTTTTTAATTTAAAACAAGAGTTGAATTTTTTTTTTATTTCTATCGAGAACCTTTTAATTTTATTATATACTACAAAATTATAAAGAGTCTTTTCCAAGTATGTGGACAAAATACAAGAAATCAACCCTAGATAAATACAAATGATTTCTAACTTAAAACTTCCAATTTTAAAATGATATAATCCTTTATAAAAGGGTTGATATTAAGTTTTCATTTATATTTTACTGTCGATAAAAGATATCCAAATTCAGTCTAGATCAATCAGACGAGTATAAAAATATTTTGTTGAATCCCTTCTCAGTATTTCAAAAGGGTGAAATTTGGTACAATATTTTTGTTTCTGATTATAACTTCTCAATGATGTAACATTTTTTCAATCTGAAACATATCTAAGAATGCATGTTTAATTCAAACACTTCTATAGGTGTACATATAAAATATTCTCCTTCATTAACATGGACTGTGCTCATGCATTTTTTTGGCTACTCTTTAACGATATTTTCGATTTTTTTCCTTTTTTTTCTGGTAGAAATATGATTTTTGTGCCCTGTTAGAGTAAAAAAATTTAGCGATGCAAGAGATCAATCCTCATCCCAAAATATAAGGATATTTCCTATGAAGTTTTACCCTCAAACTTCTCCTTTTAAAATTATATCATTCTAAAGGTAAGGGTTGGAATTGAGATTTAATTTATTTTTTAAATTTTTATGAGAGGTTTGAATATTGAGTTTGGACTGCAAAAATATTGATAAATGAGTTTATTGAAATTATTTCTTCAATTCTCTCACAGTAACTGAGTGAAATCAACAACCCCTAGGTTTTTCTGTTATAGCTTTTCTCAGAGGTATTATTTTTTCCTCAGAGAAAATCCAACGGAGAGTCAATCTAAATGTTTTTTTCATTTGATATTTTATCGTTAGAAAAATAGTATTCCAGAAAAAATAAATGTGAAAGAGGTCTAAATGGAAAAAGAAAATGCTGTAAATTTTATCAAAACAAAATTGTACTGATAAATTATTCTTGAAACAGGATTATTTGAAGCGCTCTCAATGTATATTTGGTAAAATTTTAAAACAAAAATATTTCTCAATTTCAACCCCTTTTTTTAGAACGGTATGGGGCGTATTCATAACTAAACGATTTTTTGTAATCAACTGTCGTATTTTATCTATAGCAGACTGTGAAACATTTCAACGTCGAAAATCCCTCATACATATTTTGCCAACCCCTAGCTTGAATCGAAAAATTAAAATCGCTCTGCCATACAAAACCCGTCAAAATTTCGAAAAAACACAAATGTCGCACCGGTAACAAAAACGCATCGCATAATCCCGATTTTCAGGCTCCCCCACCCCCCAAATGACACATCGAATTGAATTTCCGAATATTTGCTCGCAGATGTCGTCCGTCAATAACCAAATAAATATTTTTTCGTTTGGTTCGCCAACATTTCACAATTATAAACGTTCTCGTGATTGGTCCATCCAGTTCGGATATATCGATAAAATCTGTATCGGGTGAAATAGCGGGATGAATGCGTGCGAGTGTGTAGGACTGCGACCGTTCGAGAGGGGCGAGAGGGGTGGTAAAACGGAAAAGGTGGGGATACGTGCGAATTTTCAACACGTGTGGGAAATTTGAGTTGAGATAGGTTAGGAACCCTGTGAAAAGCTGTGCGCTGCATGGTTTGGTAGTTGGATGTGTGGAAAATTTCGGATGAAAATTCTGTGGGAAACTGATGCTGTGATGAGGATATATAAAAAACTGAAACGTCGAAAACATTGCATCTTCTAATTTGTTTCGAATAGATCGTCCTACTTGTCTGTTATTCCCTTTAGGGCTTTTTACATACGATGATGAAACGGAACCCTTATCGGATCTCCCGCGTATCTGTCTGTCTTTCTTTCTCTCTATCACATACAATTTTCTCAGAATTCAATTGATAGGAATGATAACCATATAAAATACATCTCTCATCAACCCAATAATAGATACATATGTCAAAATGAACGATTTCTGATTTTTTTAAATCGAACCCTTAGGGGTAGGAAAGAAACTCAAGAGATAACATTAGAAATAAAATTCCAAATATATCGTGTAGCACATCAGTACAAAGCGATTATCTTGACGACTACGAATAATAATTTTTCATATTTTTGGGATGCATAGTTCAGAAGATATTCGAGGTTATATGCGTAAAAAGGCTTTCCACCCTCTATCTCTGAGATAAAAAATTGGAAATACATTTAAAGTATATAGTGTAGGACATCAAATAAAATCTGTCATATTGGGGTCTACATTTAACATTTTTTTGAATTTTTTAGATGCCTAGTTCAGAAGATATTCAAGAAAATATGCCGAAAATGTCATTCTTCCTTTTATCTCTGCAATGTAACATTGAAAATAAAATTCCAAATATATCGTGTAGCACATTAGTTTGAAGCTGTTGTCTTGGGGACGACGAATAATATTTTTTCAAATTTTTAAGATGCATTGTTCAGAAGATATTCGAGACAATATGCGGAAAAAGGGATTCTTCTCGTTATCTCCGAGAAATAACATTGGGAATGAAAATCAAAGTATATCGTGAGGCATATCAAATGAAAGTTGTCATTTCGAGGCCTGCAATTATTATTTTTTTTTATTTTTGAGATGAATATTTCAGAAGATATTCAAGAAAATATGCCGAATAGTCATTCTTTCTTTTATCTCTGAGATATAACATTGAAAATAAAATTCCAAATATATCGTGTATCACATCAATTCAAAGCTGTTATCTCGAGGACTATGAAAAATATTTTTTCAAATTTTTCATAAGAATATTTCAAAACATATTCGAGATGATATGCGTAAAAAGGCTTTCAACCCTTCATCTCTGAGATATAACATTGGAAATAAATTTCAAGTATATAGTGTAAGACATCAAATGAAAGCTGTCATATTGAGGCTTACAAATATCATATTTTCAGATTTTTGAAATGCATAGTTCAGAAGATATTCAAGAAAATATGCCGAAAAAGTCGTTTTTCCTCTTATCTCTGAGATTGAAAATAAAATTCCAAATATTTCGTACAGCACATTAATTCAAAGTTGTTATCTTGAGTACTACGTATAATGTTTTTTCAAAATTTTGAGATGCATAGTTCAGAAGATATTCAAGACTACGCGGAAAATGGGAGTCTTTTCGTGATCTTCGAGAAATAACATTGGATATAAAATTCCCAGTACATGGAGTAGTACATCAAATGAAAGCTGTCCTTTTGAGGTCTACAAATGTTATTTTTTCAAATTTTTGAAATGAGTCGTTCAGAAGACATTCATGATAATATGCGGAAAAAGGCATTCTTCCTTCATTTCCGTGATATAACATTGAAAATTAAATTTGCAGTATATCGTGTAGCACATAAAATTGAAGCTGTCATTATGAGGTTTACAATTATTATTTTTTCAAATTTTTGAGATAAACAGTACAGAAGATATTCAAGATATTATGCGTAAAAGAACAATATGTCGAATTTTAAGGGTTGTATTCCGTTCATTTTATCTAATTCAATTTCACAATAACGAGAGAATGTATATTTCATCCCAAAAACAATTCGACGTGTTCATCATTCGAAAAATTCCTGATCAACAAACAGCATTTCTCCCCACACCACCCCCGACCGACCCCTAAAAAACATACACGTCCAGAAATTCGACAACAATTTCATTTGAAGTATAACAAGCGCAATTCGCGGGATGCACATGCAAATATCAGCGACCCCCCTTTACCTCGCACCCCCGGACGCACGGGGGGCACGCCGGGGATAAAATCGATAGCATTCCAATGCCTACTTTTAAATAAAATTTTACAAACATGGCGAACACGCGCGAACGATGATTGCAAATGTGTGCGAGAGAGGGTGAGTCCAGGGGGGTAGCGATGCACCGAGACGGGCGGGGGGCGTTATATATTCGCAAGGGTGGAGCTTAGGCCTATGTACTGGACGGCCAGCGATGCATTGTGCATTTCAGGGGTGGCAAGGTGGAGAGAGAAACAGACAGAAATGCATTCGGCCAAATTCCCCATGGTTTTGTCAACACCATCGCGTTTGGTGCCGAATAAATGTGGAAGCTGTTGGATTTATTGAAATGATAGTAAATAATTTGGGTAATAACGATTCGCGATGGGGCTTACACATGTTATTGGAGGGCGTTCAAAAATGGTCGGAAAGTAATTTTAATAATTATCCGGGTGCACGAATATTCCAAATTTGATTAAATCTGGGTTTATCCATGGCTGACCGATTTGTGCACAATTCATTGGGTGCCATTTAATGAACAGATTTGTGCGGAAACCTAATATTTATGAATATCCCTAATTTTAAAATATTACCAATTATTTCCCTATGCCGAATATTTTTTATTCTTATATCCTCAAATCCTTCTCATATATTTTCAAGGGAAGGGGTTGCAATTGATATTATTTATTCTCAAAATTATAAGGGGATATATAAAAATTCATATTACCAATTATTTTCCTATATGCTGAATATTTCTTATTTTTATATCGTTCAATCCTTCTCATATATTTTTAAGGAAACGGTTGCAATTGATATTATATATTTTCGAAATTATAAGGGGGCATATAAAAATTCAGAGTGTAGGTTCTACTAAAAAATATTTTTTAACGAAGGGGTAGATTCAAGTCCCCCCCCCTAAATTTTCAATTATAACTTTTTAATTAGTTGACATTGGTCCAATCAAAAATATGCCTGAGAAAACCTGATTCATTTAAACAAAATTACGCTAAGTGTAAAGAAAGATTGAAATAATACAAGTTGTCATATAAATCGGTAATCTGTGAAAATCCTTCTGAAAATTCCTTCAGTTCCCGGCTTTCGTATGAGGACGTTCACCAATTCTTTTATTAATTTCCAAATCTCCCTTTATCACTTTTACGTAAAAACCTGACCCGAACAAGCCCCATCTATCCGACGTCAAAAACAAAACAACCCCGAACTTTCGGTCGAAAAAGACAAAAGAGTAATACTTTAAGAATGAAACAAACAACCCTTGGAACAATGGGGGTATCGAATAAAAACCAGATCAAACTTTTCAAACCCTCTAATCGCTGAAGAATGTGACCAATTTCAACCCTTTGTCGAAGTTACGAGTCCAATAAGGGGTCGGGTCGAAATTAAAAAAGAAAACTTGGTTATTAGCCGGAATCGTCAAAGAACTTTTTACAGGTTTTTAATTTGGAGTGAAAGGATAGGAAGTTCTCTTCTATAAACCCAACTTCGATGAATAAATTGTATCTATTCAAACTGGGGACAATTCGGTCTCGAAAGGGTCATCATTCCCGGTCTAAGTAGTGGTGGGAACAGTAATCAGGAGTTTTAAAACGGAAGCCACAGTCTTAATGATTCGTTAGTAATTTGAAGCATTTAAAACGATACTTAACGACTATTTTATTCGAGAATCTGTCCGACAACTCATTCGCTCATAGTTTTATTAGACAACGTCGAGAATTCAAATAAATCAGGAAAATCCTATTTCACCCTTTCATCCATAAATTTGAAACCATCTTTGAAATCGCTGGAATTACCATAATGGTGCGACCCATCATTTCAGAGAACCCAAAGGTTTTAAACACATTGCAATAGGAAACGAAACGTTTCACTCAAAATTGTGAGAAATAAAACCTCGAAACATAATCTCAAGAGATATCATAGCAGTGTCACACCTCGTTTCAAACAACCAAGGGTCCCTCGATCCAAAAGTGAATTCCAAATTAAGATTTTTACGATTTATGTTTTTTCAGGTGAACGTCCCTACAAATGTCACCTACCCGACTGCGGCAGAGCCTTCATACAGCTCAGCAACCTTCAGCAACACCTCAGAAATCACGATGCTCAAGTGGAGAGGGCGAAAAACCGACCGTTCCATTGTAACATCTGCGGAAAGGGTTTCGCTACTGAGTCCAGCCTTAGAACGCACACGTCGAAAGTAAGCCATGTATGTACACTTAGTTTTTTATTATTTCTCGTTAACTCCTTGTTTGTTCTGGTTTGGTTTGAGCTGAGGCGTATTTTTCAAAGTGGAAAACTCCTATGGGACTTTGAGGTTTTCATTTTGGAAGTACGTTCAGTTGACGTTAATTTAATATTGTTTGATTATTTTGATTTACACACAGAATTTGTTAAGAATTGTTTTTATGAGTTGGTTATAGTTTCAACTTTGTTTTAAATTTTTATTGTTTGGTTTTACACGAAGAATATTTTTGAAAACGGAAGATTTCACTTGAGAATGATTGAGTTATTATTTTTTAGAACATATCACACGGAAAAACAGTAAAATTCAAGGAAATTCCCTGAATTATATAAAAATCAACAAATACTTCACCCCCAACCCTCAGTTTTAACGAATCCCATCAATTGCAACCCCTTCTGGAAATAATGTGCAGTCTGGAAACCATAAGGTTTATTTCTAGACGAAGAATTTTTAATCTGCAACTTTTTATTGAGGTGGATCTGTCAGGAAATGAAAAAGCCAGGTGCGCTTTCCCACAGTAACAAAGTCTTGAAAATTCGGAGTTTTCCCAGGATTTATAGTCGGCAAAGTTTGCGAGCGAAAAGAAACACAATTTCATTTTCATTCATTCTAATCAAAATTGAAGCGTTTTATTTCTGTTTGGTGGAAAGCGTTCAGAATTATTCATCGTCAAGGGAAAATGAGGAACTTTTCGGTGTAAAAAACAACTCATTTCGTCGCCAAAATCATTATCAATACAGGGTGATCTTTGTTTTTTGGCAGAACTTCGACAGTCGATAAAAAATTTGATTTTTGAGAGCTTGTTCTTCTTGGACGAAGGCTATTTCATTTCGTCAGAAAACAGATATTTTTCCACACCTATCTATAGCAACGATTCATAAATATTCGATATTCTGATAAAATCATCATACAAAAAATGAATTACTACAGGAAACTAAAAATCAAAAATTAGCAATAGGAAAAAACTAAATAAATAACAACAAAGAACTACAACAACCCTTAAATGTTTCATGTAGTAATACATTTTTTAATGTATTACGAGTTTATCTTTATAAATTATTGATATACAGGGTGGCCAAGAGATTGACGTCAAAAAGGAAAAAACAGGTCCCTCGTGTCATGGGCTATTCGAATCACCCCCATGTATGTTATGCTATTTTTCACGGTTTTCGAGTTATGAATTTTTTTATGAACTTTGAGAATTTTCGACTTGACCATCTTAAGAAAGATATTTAAAAAAAAAGTACAAGACTTCTCTGTGAAATTCTTTTTGTAACTTAATCTCCATGAATTGTACTTTCATACATAAAATAACCAGATTCGTAACTTTGATAAAAATTATGGAAATGTTGGTCTCAAGTGAAAAAGTTACGTAAATTGGATTATGATCTGAATGTTCGAATCAAAATAAAAAATGTAAAAAGGCCAATTCACGGTTTTTTAGTATGCTTAAAAACTGCGCTCAACAGTCAGCTTTCAGAATCATTGATAAAAAATGGTACTTAACGCTCTACTTTTGATAGAATTAGCCTTCAAATTCATCGAGGTGGAAAAAATCAGAGAACTAGACATTTACTACAAAATTATTTTTTGCCATTTCAAGATATTTCTGATCCAGTTATGATAGAAAATGCTGAAAATTAATGAAAATCAGCTTTAGATGTTGGTCAAGAATATTTCTAGATAGTTACAAAAAGAATTTCACAGAGAAGTCTTGTATTTTTTTTTAATATCTTTTTTAAGATGGTCAAGTCGAAAATTCTCAAAGTTCATAAAAAAATTCGAAAACCGTGGAAAATAGCATAACATATATGGGGGTGATTCGAATAGCCCATGACACGAGGAACCTGTTTTTTCCTTTTTGTCAATCTCTTGGCCACCCTGTATATCATAACAATCATAAAATCTGAAAATGAATGGATTCCGAGAGAATCGGTAGCAGATACGACAAAACTACAAGGGACTATAAAGTTCAGTATAATAACAAAGCTTCATTTAAAAATAATTTCAAACTAACAGTGGTTCAGCGCGATGATGACAGCTCAGTCAGGGGGCACAATAGACCTTAAGGTCGCAGTGGACTGTAACCCCTTTTCACTATAACAGTGGTTCAGCAAATGAAAGTTCCGGAGTGAATCAAGGGACAGTGTTCCAGAAAAAATATCACCCTGAGAATTTCCAATCAAATTTGGCATGTCACATGGTGTAAAATCCAAATTATAAGAACTCTTCAGTTGAATATCTTCTGAAATACAGAGGCTAAGGAAAAAACTTGAAAAAATTCAAACTGCATGCAAAGAATCTCCCCTCTTCGTTTGTACCTCCAATTCTTGAACACCCTGTATAATTTTGATTGAATAATGGATTCGGCCCCCCACAAAGAAGTGACGCTCAAAAGTGAATATATTTCCATACGCCACTTTCGTGCACAGAGCGAATAACAACTTCTAAATCGATGTTCTCTTTCAACATCTACCTTTTCAAAAAGTTTTCTAACTAATCAATTTGCTGTAATGTACTGTCCCTTCCCATGCAATCTTTTTGCTCGCTAGAGCAATTTCAGTCATAAATTTGGTTGGTTCGTTCAACGTTTTACCGTATTTATGATTCTTATGTACGCAACTTTACGATGTTCATGTCCTGGTGGATATGGCTACCGCCATACAGGGTGGTTTTGTGAAGTATGGAGATTGGACATGCCACGTGGCTCGGGGGGCATCGATCTTTTTTAATGGTCAGTTGTCATCGCAGTGACATTTGAAGTCAAAGTTACATTTTTTGATGGAATAATAATTGTTTGTGCAAATATCAACGACAATGAAGCCATTATATGTGGTTTTTTCATTTCGCTCATTGATTATTCCTTCATTTTCATTTTTAATAATGGCAGTTGGTTCTGCGAGCACTACTGACTTCCTGAAGTCTATTTTGAAGCTACCACAGCTGGTTTGGGATCCCTTAGTTATGATATCCTTGCCCGACTGTGTCATTCATGATTTTTCTATATGGGATTGAGATCAGGCCTGCGTTCGGGTCATAGTGGTCTTGGTAAAGATAATGATCTTGGTGGATACTTTTTGGATCAACAAAACGGTGTATATTGAAGAAAATGGGACGAATGTAACTTAAGTTTCTCTGAAACAATGTGTCCAATAGAATTCCCAGCACCTGTACCCGAATTTTCAGCCACATCAGTCATCTAAATCGTCTTAGTGGGTCATAAAAACTTCGCGGAAACCGAAGAATCTAATCCGGGCATCTTATCGCAGCATTCTTCGATAGCTGAGGGTTCGGTAAGATAGCCCGATAATCCTTTTCATGATGGAGAAGGGGTTGAACCCTTTAGGCCGAATATTTTAAGAAATAATTGGGGATTAAACTTCCTCAGATTTTTAGATTAGCCGCACCTGATGCAGCTATTTGCATTCTCGCGCCTAAATGTGGCAACAATGTGTGATCTCTTCGATTTTAAATTTCATAAATACAGGGTGTTTCTATTCATGCGAAAAAAATTCCACCCCTTTTCGAGATATCACCCTTAAAAGGTGTTGACCAAAATTGAGTTTTTATTTTTTTTCTCTTCAGCTATTGCTTTTGGGAAAAAAATTTAAGAATGAAAAATTGTTTTAAATAAAACAAGGATTCCAAGTTATAATTTTATTTCATGAAACTTCTCATCGTAAAAAATGTTTTGATATGAAATAAGGGTTGCTAATTTCAACCCCGTTTAAAGTAGCAGGAATATTGAAAAAATATCCGTGAAAAGTCCTTTGCGAGTGCACGAATATTACCGAATTTCAAGATTCTAGCTTTACTGAAATTTTAGAAAAGAAATAATTCATTCACCACTTTTTAAGGGAAGGGGTGGACTGAGGAAATTTTGTTGTAGAGAAGACCCATCTTAATTTCATACGAGTAATTACCTACTTATTTTTTTCGCATGAATTTAGAGAGAACCTAGCTCTGTGTAGCTGTAGTGCGTGTCAAAATTATGGAATAAATTCATCTTCTCAGAAGAAAAATATTTGGCAACAGAATCCTGAAACGGGTCAATTTTTGTTTCACTTTTACCAAATTTTTATCCATTTTTGAAGGTTTTTTGTTGCACCCTGTGTCATCCCTATCAATCCTCTAAATTTTTTGAATAAGGAAAGTGGGTCATGTGGTATTTTTTTGGTAAGGTTTTGTATTTTCTTCAAGGCCTGCAGAAATTTTCAAGAAAACAATATTTTTTGAAAAATTAGTAAGTTCGAAGAGGTTTTCAGTATGTGCACATTGTCATGGCTCTTTCTTGGAATTGAAACATTTTATCGAACAGTTTCAACTTCAGTAGAAACGTACTAATAACATATACCTACTCAAGATCATAACTGAAGCACAGTGTTTCACTTTCACACATTCTAAATTTTCACGTAAGGGGGTTGAAAGGGGTTTCAGGATTTTGTTGCCAAATATTTTTCTTCTGAAAAAATCTATTTGTTCCAATATTTTGACGCGCACTGTATATCTCTGGCTCATTTAGGAGAAACACTCTAGAGATGTATTTCGAAGACTTTCCTTCTCTGGTCTTCAACTTCCCATGAGAAGAATTTATTGTTTTTAAGAATGATACGATACTTCCCTGTTATGAAGCATGTTTTCAATTACTTTGATGACCTTAAGGTCTATTGTGCCCCCCATCAGAACAAATCAACTTCAGAGTTCTACGAAACTCCAGTATCTTTTATACCTTCAAAGAACCTATATCTCCTCTTCTACAGCTTCCTTATCCGAAGAATTCCTTGAGTTAGCTTGCAATGACCAGTCATTCTATACACCAGATCCTTCTCACCTCAAAACTAATAGGGGCTACTTGAGACAGCAATGCCCTGTCATGAAACCAGTGAAGAGGTGTAGCATCTTTTTACCCAAACCAAATTACTTTTTAGATCTCATAATAATCTCCAATTATCGATTGCCTCCTTCTTATTCTTCTGAAACTGTTTCTTGTATAGGTGCATCATACCATAGCAAGGTTCTGGTCCAATGAAGGACTTTCGTGACCTTTTTCTGGCAAGGGTATTGACCATACTAAAAAGACCCTGGTATTCTTGCCTTGTCCATTGGGTTTTTCTCATTACTCCTATATGATCAACTGTTGGTCTAAAAGCTCAGTGCATTGATAGCAGCTTGTCAGCATGCCTTCGGGTCTGAGTCTCTTTAGTATCACATAAATTCGGTAGGAAGATGCTTGCCAAATCGCTTAAACGCATCTCTGATAGTTGCAAATATTTAAATTGATGATAAGAACCTCTAACCTGGCTATGTGAAAGGCTAAGGACTCAAAGTATCCCCCAAATAGTTCTTATCATTCAGTTACAAATCGATGGGCATTCTCGAACATGCCTTCGTGTGAAAACAACTGCGTAAACCCGCCCATATCTACTGTTCCGATCGGAAAATCCAAAGAAAAACTTTCAATTTCCTCGGGGAAAATAAATAGCAATACAGGAGGCCAGATAACCCGACCACCGTATACAATTAAGGAAAAAGGTATATGCGTGCATAAAATACATTTAAAAACGTTGCATGCCAACCAGACATTCTCCATTTCTTTGTGAATTGTGGGGGCCTTTCCTATCCCCGTCCCTCACCACTCTGAACGTATCCCCCCTATGAAAATCGGCCTGCGATGCATACGAGAAAGGGGGTTCGAGAATTCCGAGATGTGGATATCTGGGGCAGCTTAAACCATCCACTTCGTTGTATTTTTAATCGAGAAAGACGTCGAAAAAGTGACGTTTGAGGTTAAGACTTATGTCAGCTGTCTTTATCTGTGACAGATGACGTTTTAAGACAGCTGACGTAAGTTCTAACCTCAAACGTCACTTTTTCAGCGCCCTGGAGGCCATTTAACCTCGGCAAACTTTGCACATCTCGAATTCAGGGAAAGTGGAGAGTGTCGGTTCCATTCAGACTTTCCAGAGAGTGAAAGTCAATAAGTCTGACCGGGAAAAACGTGGAGGATCGCACCTATATACGGAACGGATGAAAGAAGCGTAGATAATAGCTCTCGTTTCCGGCCGGCAGCGGGGTGTTTCCATCCACTGGTTGCTCCCCCTATAGCGATTTTTTTCCGGCGGAAGTGGGCGGGCGCAGCTTCGCGTGCGTAAAAAAATCACAAATAAAAATTCACGCGTTCATTTAGAACCATTTGTCAAGAAAAACGCCTGGGTGGAGCCTTCCTTTTTACGGACAAATGAAAACGGGGGACTTTCCGCAGATCGACAAGTTGGATAAGCGCAATTATTCGAAAATGTTCCTGCTTCCACGGTTGAGGCAACAATTGCAAATTAGATGATGTCGAGGATGGTATGATTGTTGGTAATTGCAGGAAGTATGCCATTTTATATTGGGATCTCATGATGGAGAAATTCGCTTAAATACTCATCAGAGTAGGCCTCGAAATCAATGGATCCCAATAAAAAGATTTTCACCTCATTTTTTCAGCCAGCAAAATTCATATTCCACCCTGTATAGTGCTGATATACGGATATACCTACTAATTCTCATATCCAGTAACTATTCAAACGTAGCATTTACCCAAGAAAAGTTTCATATTATTTGTCTCACATATTCTACACTTTAAAAAAGGGGGGTAAAATTACCGAAATACGAATAATTCATGATAATAATTACAATAATTTCATAAGTTGCAGCATGTAATTGAATATTTTGAGGGTTTCGTTGTGAATTTTCTGAAAGTTGCTCAAATATACAAAGATTCACAATAATTTATAGACCTTTACATAAACTGCTCCACATGAGTAAGGGATATTGACTAAAATTGCAAAAAAATATAGTTGAAATAAGATTTTTGTGATGAAAATTCATATTGATATGATTTTAAGCTGAAAATTAATTTTAGCCTGTAGGTCTGCAGCGTATACAGGGTGGTTAAGAAAAAACGAGTAAAATAACGAAATTTTATTCCCAGAGAATTCAAGCATTTTAAAACTATCAATACAATGTATGGCCTCTACGGGCATCTATAGCAGCTTGACATCTTCTTTGCATACTACACACGAGGTTGTTGAACATTTCTTGAGGAATTTGGTTCCATAAACGGGGCAGAAGCTCTCTCAGATCATTTAAGGATTTCTGGGTAGGTTGATGATTATCTAATCTTCTTTGGAGCATATCCCATGCATGTTTTATGCAATTCAAATCTGGTGAGTGCGGAGGTATTGGTAAATGTGGAATACTAAGCTCCTCGCGCGCTTTCTCAACTATGGCTGCACGGTGCGGTCTAGAAAAGTTTCACCAATAGCAGCGTGAAAATTTGGCACAACATTGTCAATGACATGCTCCCTATAGTGTAAGGCGGTCATATTCCCAGGACAAATGTGTAGATCTGTGCGCCCGTTGAAACATATCCCGGCCCATACCATAACACTACCCCCTCGGAATGGATGGACTTCTTGGACATTGCGACGATTACGGGGTATGCGTAGGGTCCATACCCTTATTCTTCGAGAATCTGAAAATCGTCCATATCTGGATTCATCAGTGAAAAGGACACTACGCCATTGATCGTTCCAATTGATATGTTGCCTTGCCCATTCCAGTCTTTGACGCTTATGGTCACGTGTTAATGGAACTCCTCTCAATGGACGTCCAGAACCTAGATTCACCTCTCTCAAACGTCGTCTGATGGTTTCGATGGAAACTTGGACCCCATCTGCATTTTGAAGAGTATTCTGTAGCATTTTACACGTATAGATTTAGGGTTTCTTCTCGCCGAAACGGTGATGAAACGACCCTGAGCAGGTGTTGTTTTTCGTCGCCCACCAAGCCTTGGTCTTTCCATCACGGAACCTGTCTCCCTGAACCTATTCCAAAGTCGAGATATCAGACTTTGGCGGACTTGGAGCCTTTCCGCTACAACAACCTGAGTTAGGTCACCCTGTAGCATTCCGATAGCCCTATTAGCCTCAGCGTTTGTTAATTTACGTCTTGGCATTTTCAGAAAACTCGTTTCAAATCGAAGCCGTTGATAAACTGACTTCATTTCAGAATAAGAACATTCATGAAGCATATGCAAAGAACCAGACTTCAGAAAAAAGGCGACCAGATTGACGAAATGTCTCATAGTGATTTTAATTGGAACGATTCAAGTTGTTGCAAAAGTTGTTTTAAATGATTTTACAGCGATTTTCTCGAGGATTACATACTTTCAAAAACGATTGAATACGATATGCCTAACTCTTGTGGAGCAGTATACTTTTTAAAGATGAAGGATAAATTAAATGTAACAATTCTGAGGCATTTTTAATGTGGCAGGGAACCAATTGAAAAAGTTAAAAGAAATAATTGGACATAACTTTGAGCAATTCCTTAACTAAATAAAATACATAAACATTCACGTGACGTCAGGAGCTTTGGAGAGCTTGCATGGGGAGATTGGTATATCGTTGCCATACAGGGTGAAATATTCATTCTGATGGTTGAAAAATGAATTGAAAATCATTGTGTTCAACAATAATATTTATCAGTTACCCTGTTTTATAGTACCAAGCTCTTTTCTTCATTTTGTTGAATAACCTTTTTTCACTGTCTTTTCACTAACTTCACATTTACGAAGACTGAACATGTCCAAATTATCTTAGCACGTCTTGAATTTTATAATTTCCCGAAATAAAGTTTGTCAATTGAAGACTTTTAGTGCAAAATGATGACGCGTGAGTATGGAGGACAGTTGTACCAACTATGCGACAATGCCGGGCTTTTCAAATGATCAATTCCGGGTACTCTCTTGACTGTATAATTCATGGATATACATTATGCTATTATTGGGTATTCTTTAGATCAGTGTAGCTATAAAAAGACAACATAAAGTTTAGGGTAGATTTATTCCCAATATCATGTACATGAACTGAACCGCAGATAAAAGTATGATGACAGATAAATGCACTCGCAGTTCATTCACCATGGCATTTTATGTAACCTTCCTAACCTATCACAAATGGGTCTGTCGGTGCATACACAACTACTCAGAATTCTTAAAAGCATGTCATTCGCGGTTATTAAATCTTTTATGGATAATAAATAGTTGGTTGGCGAGGTACAGTTCGATTCTAAGATGGGAATTCTGTGAATTTCTCGAAAAATATGCCGCTGTTCAGGTTGGATTCATTAGCGGGGCAGATTTGATTGTCGGAAATCATAAAAGTGTCCTTCTGTATTCTGTTCGTTCCAAGAAGAACGGTTTTTTAAATTCCTGATTGAATATGCAAGAGCAATCTATTGAAATTCATCGCAATGAAAATTAATTGTTCGAAATGATGCATAGAATAGTGAATAACCTTCTATGGTAGTACGTAGAGACGTCTCGATGACTACTCATTAAATTATCTGTCATTCAGTCCGGGTCATCGAATAAAAAAATCTTCTTCCTAGAATGAAACTGAGGATCAAGGACTCATCCCCTAAAATTAAGGGGTCGATAGAACAATCATTTCTAATTTGGTCTCCCGTGTCGAATGATTATTTTTCCTTTTTCAAGCACCACAGAACACGTGACGTAGATCCGACCGGGCCAGACAAGGACGAAGTCGTTAGAAAGAGCTAAGGCGATCTCAGCCCCGCTTCGTTAGTAGCATTTTTTTCCATTTCTTTCACGTTCCCCTTTTTTCCCTTCGATATTATGACTCATCAAATATAGGTCAATTTTAACCCTTTCATTTTTCTGTCATCATTCTTAATATGGACACATCGATCGGGGTTTTTTGGTGAGGGGGGAGCATGTGTTGATGTCGATTTTTATTCGAACTGGCTGATCGTTCTCGAACAATAAGAATTTATAATATATCCCGGTTGGCCATGAAATTCTGAAAAATTTCACCGAGTATATATTGAAAATGTTAGATTTTAGTCATATTCCTGTCAGATGAAGAAGCAACGTTTTCCTTTCTGCATAGAGGTCGTAGTAATTACGTATTTATCGAAATGTTTATTTACTTTGGGAAAATGATGAATTTGAGAAAATATTTTGTGAATTCAATAATTCCAAAGACCTGGCGAATGTTGAGGAATTTTTCTCTGTTAATACTGGTAATATTTCACGTCGCAAACGTGGTTGGAAAATTCAGTTATGCCCTTTTCTTGTACGGAAATCAAGAACCGAGTGTTGAAATTTAACAGAAGAATAATGGACAGAATAGTCCGTTACTTTGTGATAGTTCATTCGAAAAAATGATAAAAGTACTCCCATAACCCGACAGAAAAACTTATAAACGAACAGTGGAATTCCCCACTTTTCAAAATTCTCAAAAAATACGCCTACAGAAGCCATTTAAATACCTTTGCACAACTTCAAATACTCCAGTATGAGAATGTAGTAGTACTACGAAACATGTGTCACAGTTGAACCCTAAAAAATTAACTCCATTTACAAACTTAAGGGGCAGTATCACCTTTTGAATCGTGGTAAATCTCCATTCAAAAGTGGTCTCTTTATTTCACGAGTAAGTACCCTATTTTACGACGTAGAAACTTGATTGAAGTTGAAGAACGTCCCAAGGGCAAGTAGTTTTATTTTTTCGATTTAATTAGTTTTTCAATTAAAAAAATCAGGGTAATCGTTGGATCTGTGGTTATTGAATATGTTTTTCGTTTTTCATGAGTAAAAGCTTTATTTTTGAAATAATAGTCATGAAAATCTTTGTAGTTATAGAAGATTAAATTTCTGAGGGCAAATGGTTGCGATTTTTTCGATTCAATTAGTTTTTCAATTAAAAAAATCAGGTTGAACTTCAGCGTTTTGGAAACTACACTTAATGATTTTTTCCGACGGTTATTCTTCATTTTTTGAAAAAAAATCGCAACTATTTGCCCTCGGCAATTTAATCTTCTATGAACTACAAAAATTTTCATGATTATTATTTCAAAAATATAACTTGTGCTCATGAAAAACGAAAAACATATTCAATAACCCCAGATCTAACGATTACCCTGGTTTTTTTAATTTAAAAACTGATTAAATCGAAAAAAAAGAAAACTATTTGCCCTAGGGACGTTCTTCAACTTCAATTTAAAAAAATAATCAACTCTCTACGTCGTAAATTAGGGTAGTTACTCGTGAAATAAAGAGACCACTTTTGAATGAAGATTTACCACGATTCAAAAGGTGATACTGCCCCTTAAAAGAGAGTGAATTGAAATAAGCTTTGGCAACATCTCTAAGAATCATTTGACACTTAAAGAGTACCAACCTGCGTCTGTTTCAAGTAAAAAAACTTGATAAACCTAAATCATGGATGCATTATGAAAGTGAATGGAGTATACACCCTGTATGGGCCGATTGATTGGGTCTTGTTCATGACAATTAATACCTGGTCATCATCACTAAAAATTAAAGAGTTTCCTCCTGTGAAAATTGAGAAATGATCTAAAAATATGAGGGTTAGTCCAGAAATCCTTTTTCTTCATTTCCACCATTTCCCTCCCTGGAAATTCGAATTTAAAACTTCCTTCCCATTAGCAAACTCGATTTTAACATACAGAAACGAGTTTATAAAAATTAAGGGTTGTTTTTGCTGCGAAATAAGCAGGGAAAAATTGCAGAATGATTTTCTCGCAGCAGAGAAAACGGAAAAACCCGTTCTCTCTCCTCATTTAATTTCCCAAGCTGCCTCCCTAATTATCACGCATTCTTTATCACATCTAGAGCTCGTTTTCTGTATTTTTCACCGACCTTCTACGTGGAAAACGAGCTCGTAATTGGGTTCAAAAGGGACATAAGACACCGAAATTTTTTTTTTTTAGTTTTTTTCTCATACTATCTACATTTCACAAGATATTCAACTGAAATTTGGCACAGAGATTACAATTTTAGGTTCACACCATGTGCTGTACCAATTTTGTTTGCAAATCTACAGGGTGGTATTTTTTTCCGGAACACTTTCCCTGTTTTCCTCCAGAACTTTTTTTTGGTGCGCCACTGTTAGTTTGAAAAATTTTTAAAAGAAGTTTTGAGGTTATACTAAACTTTATGTTCTCCTATAATTTTGTCCTATCTGCTACCGATTTAGAGAAAAAAAAATTTGGAATGATTCTCTCGATATCTCGGAAAAATCCAATTTAGTAACACCCTGTATTTCACGTAATGAATGATACAATTTCTGATTCATAATGCGATGAAAAAATCAATTAATCGCATTCGTTGACCGCCAAACTGTCCAGGAAATGCATGCGACAGATTATTTATTACTTTTATCAATGAAGAACCTTGGCTTCAAAAAATCGACATAGTTCCTTGTAAATCACTCTTAAGGTCGCCGATTTTAAAGCAGGAAATGCACTTTCGGTTTCCTGTTTATTCGTTTATTGAAAAGGTTGAGAATCAAGTGAAATCTTCCAGGAAAAATCCCTGAACGTTTTTACATTACTAGAAAAATTACTCAAAAACTTTTGAGCGTTCAGGGCTAGATTTCCCCATTGGAAAAAGTCATCTCGAAGGAAATGTTCGAATCAAACCAAACAAAGTTGAATCTTCGCCTAATCTAGAATTACACGGTTTGGTTTGGTTGGGCAAAGTCATTAACCGGCAAATTTGTCAACAGTGCATTGGTCGTTTGCAGCAACATGCAGCACTCATTGGCGGACCGAATGCCACCACCTGTCCCTTGTGCCACAAGATGTTCATCGGAGGCGAAAGCCTCATGGAGCACATGAAGCATACCCACAAAGACCCAAACGCTTCTGGTGTAGCCAGTAAGTACCTAAGCCCACCAAGAGCTCGACCTCAACTGCTGGATTTAGTTCTGATTGGTAGAGAAGGATAATCGGGGCGCATGAACCGAACCTTCAGGAACACCATTCTCGTAGTTGTAGTTAGTTTCAGAATGAAAAGAAAACCTACAAGGTCCAATAAGTTAAACTATGATATAATTCTTATTTCTCCTTGGAGGGTTTTGTATAGTTGTGTTACCTTCTGAAATGTTGTAGAAAAATTCTTCGTACGGTTCTGTAGGGGTAGATAGTCGAGAATGCAAACAAGTCTTCCTCAAAACAAAGCCAACTAGCGAATGAATAGGACAAAGGAATGAAAAGAGTAAAAGTTAATGAAAAAGCAATTTAAAAATGGATCCGAGCTGTGGTTTTTAAAAAGAGCGGTAATCGACGCTGTGTTCTACAGTTGGGGAAACATAAAAGGGTCCCTTTGAATTTTTAAGTGAGATCCGACACTGATTTATTACGAAACTTGTCGATTTTATGTATGGGGAGGCATTCGGATTTGTTTTTCGAGAGGTTCAACGTAAATATGCAGGCGTTACAAGTTGTGCTTTCGTAGCAATCAATTTTTGTTATGATTCGGCTCTTTGGGATGTCACAGGTATTTGGAGTTGTCAGTGACAGCATGAAATATACTTGAAGGCTCCTTTCTATTCTCCTATAATGAGAAGCTTCAGCACTTGATGAAAGGGAAACAAATCGACTTCTGACATGAAACAACGTTTCCATCATCTAATATTCCCATTATTCGGGAATAAATATTGTTTTTAAGGAGGCGCCAAAAACAACTAGAGGTTATTTTTTTTATTTTCTCGGAAAAAAGTATTAGGTATTATTAAATATGACCCGACTCTGAAGTCAAAAAATGTCAGCGGATCTAACATGGCTGGCATATATAAAGTCCAATCCAGAATTCTACAGATGAACGAGCTGGCAGTACCTATTAGTTCCATGCAAAACACACTCTTTGAATCTTGTGGGTGTCCATTCGGCTTCGTCATGTTCAGAAGCAGTTAATTTATTTGATGTTGTACAAAAACAGTATTCTTTTTCTGTTAGTTCAGCCACACGATGGACAATTATAAAAGAGTGCACTAAAACAAACTTGAAAGGAAGTAGTCAAACAAGATGGGCTAAACATCAAGCTGTTAATGCCTTGCTCAATCATTTACCGGGTATGAAGGTGGTCATTTGCTGCATGCTGTGATGGATTTTAGATTCATCCTGAACCTAACAATTTGGGAAAATATTCTGCGAGAGATCCGTAGGGTCAACTTGAAAATTCAGAAAGGGGGTATAATTATTCCATTTTTATCATCTTTGATGCAAGGTCTTATGAAGATCTTGCAAAGAATGAGAGAAAAACCTTTTGAAAACTGGATCTCGGAAGCTACACTTTTTTCAGAAGAATTGGTATGGAGCCAAGTCTTAGAAATAAACGTGTTTCCAAGAAGAAAAAGCAGGTCGACGAAATATGCGAGGATGAGTCAAGAACGTTAGATCTAGTCTATTCTCGAAGGAAAGGTTGTTTTCGACAGATTATTGTCAGAAATCAGAAAAAGATTAGAAAGCGCAGAGAGTCTGCACACGAATTTCGCATTCCTACTGGCCATGCCCTTTTAAACATGCAAAAGGAGGATCTGCAGAAAAATGGTACCCTTTTAGTGCAAAAATATTGAAGACTTGTAATGTACTTGATTTTTGTAAGGAACTAGCGGTTTTCGAAGAGCTGGTTCCTGAAATTAGTGAAAGATCGACTTCATTAGACCTGCTACAAATTCTTCACAGGCAAAATCTGCAAGAAGCTCTCCCTAATGTCAGTATAGCTTTAAGAATACAGGGTCTTTCACGAGGAACCTCACCCATATTTATACGGGAAACTACTGAACGTATTTTCATGAAATTCAGCACTTATAAGTATTTCACGATGCTGATGAAATCTAAAATATTTTCAAGGCATGAGCACCTCCGGTTTTTCCGGAAATGTTGTCAACTTCCGTTTTTCAAATCAGAACACCATTTTTTTATTGCAGAAATAGATTCCTCAGAAAATTTCAAGTTATTTTGATGTACCATTTTACTGTTTTGGCTGGAAAATTCTCTCTGAGCGGGAAAATTCGAAAAAAAAATCGAAAATAGAGCTCCGCAGAAACAAGAATAACTTCGAGGTTTTTGGATGGAAAATTTTCATTTTTGGGATTTTTCAAGACGTAAGATTGATGTATCCACTTTAAAAATCGAAATCGCGATTCATGATACAGGGGGTGAAAAAATCGCTTTCAAAGTTAGGGATGACAAAATCGTGAAAAATCAATATTTTCAAATTAGAACCTCATTTTTTATGGCAGATATTGAATCTACGTTAAAAAATAATGTGAGTGTATGCAACACACCCTTGCCCTAAAATGGATATTTTCTGAGTTATTCACAAAAAACTGTTTTTCGTCTTGAATTTTCAGCTATTTCTTTTCCCTTCACGCCAAAAAGATGAAATTTTCAGGAACTGTTATTTGAACCATGCTGTAGTTTTCTTAACGAAAGATCCGACATTTCTCAAGTTTGTCATGGTTCTGTTAATGGTATCTCTCGTTGGTCTGGGTCGGTCAGGAAACCTCTCAATGAACAGTCGAATCGTTCTATCTACAACTTTATTACATTCTCCATGAAGTAGAATGAGATTTGAATAATCTTCATTGGTAAAATTAGGCATAGTGATCGATTTTATAACTTACGAATTATCACCAAATTAATAGTAAACACAAAATGCTACTGAATAAAGAGGAATTTGGCAGATGTAATTAATGATATCTATCAAAAAAAAAAAGAATGTAAAACATGGTAAGTTTTTGCATATGGTTCATAAGGAATTATTTATTTATCACTGGAGAGAAAACCGATGGCCGATTAGTTGAAATAAAGAGGTTTCCGATACAAATTCGAATCCAAATTCGCCATCTATTTAGGAACAACCTGTAACTTTTTTCTCTTGCATATTAGGGTAGTAAAATCTAAAACATGGTTTAAGTAACAGTTCCTGAAAATTTCATCTTTTTGGCGTGAAGGGAAAAGAAATAGCTGAAAATTCAAGACGAAAAACAGTTTTTTGTGAATAGCTCAGAAAATATCCACTTTAGGGCAAGGGTGTGATGCATACACTCATATTATTTTTTAACGTAGATTCAATATCTGCCATAAAAAAATGGGGTTCTAATTTGAAAAAATTGATTTTTCACGATTTTGTCATCCCTAACTTTGAAAGCGATTTTTTCACCCCCTGTATCATGAATCGCAATTTCGATTTTTAAAGTGGATACATCAATCTTACATCTTGAAAAATCCCAAAAATGAAAATTTTCCATCCAAAAACCTCGAAGTTATTCTTGTTTCAGCGGAGCTCTATTTAGATTTTTTTTTTCGAATTTTCCCGCTCAGAGAGAATTTTCCATTCAAAACTGAAAAATATTACATCAAAATAACTTGAAATTTTCTAAGGAATCTATTTCTGCAATAAAAAATTGGTGTTCTAATTTGAAAAACGGAAGTTGATGTCATTTCCGGAAAAACCGGAGGTGCTCATGCCTTGAAAATATTTTAGATTTCATCAGCATCGTGAAATACTTATAAGTGCTGAATTTCATGAAAATACGTTCAGTAGTTTCCCGTATAAATATGGGTGAGGTTCCTCGTGAAAGACCCTGTATACTGCACATAACCTACCACGTCTGCAAGATGTGAACGCAGTTTCAGCAAATTGAAATTTGTGTTCCTCAATGAGTCAGGAACGTCTCTATGGTCTCTCGATCTTAGCTATAGGAAACAAAACTGCTTCCGAAACAGATCTCGAGGAGCTGATTGATGCGTTCGCGGAAAGAAAATCACGCCGCGTGAAGCTGTGAAGAAAAAAATCTAATTTCTTTCCTTGTGTAATTTTCCTTATTATTAGTATTTATTTTTATTATTCTTTTGTATTAATTATTCTTGTAATTTTTTATGAATTCATATATTACACAAATGGGGGGGCCCCATTATGAATTTTCGCCCCGTTCAGAAAAAATCGTAGATCCACGCCTGACTTAAGGGTCCTATGGTTTAAAACCTTTTTGGAAAATTTCAAAGATAAGTGTTGATTGAAGAACGAGCATCGTATGTAGAGAAAACTTTTCTCCAAAATTATCTTTCGAACGAATTTTGAAAAATGTTGAGGGAAAAATGAATTTTGTTGAAACCTACAGTTTTAAAAATAGTACAAATCGAAGACTCACCCTGTTTAAACTACCACAATGCTCTTAAAAAATACTCTTCAAACTTTGTCCTTCATTATGACTCCTACGTTGAGCTAAAGCTTCTAACACATTTTAATGCCTTTTCTCCCAAAAAGTGATATAAAAAGAAAGTTAACTAATTCCAAAGATAATTTATTTTTGGTTGCTTTTGCGGTACCCTTGTCCACTGATGCATGCATATGCTTACTAACACTGTTTTTGATTCATGGTAAACTCATCTCACTTCTTCAAAGATGAGTTTACCAACTATTCGATGAAACTGGAGAAGTATTCTTGAAATTGTTGACAACCATGCGAGACATCCTTCACTTGAACTTCATTGAAATAATGAAAGCACTCTAATTAAAGACTTATTTGAGCTCAGGATGTCTCCAATGGTTTTAAAAACGCTTATATTATATAAAAATCCTGGGGTGCTTTGCTTGATCTTGTTTTTCTCTCTCTGTTGACGTCATCGATCCTTATTTAGCGAAGAGAAGGACAGCAAATCATCCTTGCCCCGTGTGCGGCAAGCATTACGTTAACGAAGGATCTCTGAGGAAGCATTTGGCTTGCCATCCAGAAACGTCGCAATTATCAACCTCTTTGAGAATGTGGCCATGCTCAGTCTGTCAAGCCGTTTTCACTCACGAATCAGGTATTCAAATCACGTCTCTCTCTCTTTTTCTATCTGCGAGTACAGGATGAAACACTGTATGAAATCGAGCGGCCCCGGACAGATCCTTCCGGCACACCATCTCCCACAGACGCGCACCATTTACCAAATTCTCAGTTTAAACCTGCCTAAATTCATGTTTCGGAATACCTGAGGCCACAAAATCCGTTTTTGGACGTTTTGTTTGAAACCAAAGAAATAAAATCAAGCAGGCCCATCCCAGAATTGTCGTGTTTGTTTGTTTCATCCTGTATCTCTTCTCCAAGACCTAGACTTCATTCATTTGTTGACATTTTCACGTTTTGACGTTGGCACCTACCCCTCAGTTTGAAAGCAGGGGATTGAACCTCCATAGTTTCAAGTGTTGGCACTGGTCAAGTTTAAATCAGTTTTTTCTGGACCCTTTCAAACTTGGGAGGATTTAGGTTGTTGTGGTTTGTGCTTTTGGAGCTTTTTCTGACCGAATTTGAATTTTAAGGTCTTCTAAGTCATATGGAGCATATGAGGATGGATCCTAAGCATCAGTTTGCAGCTCAGTACGTCCTTTCACGAGCTGCTGCTGAGAGGAGGGAGAGAGAAACACTTTTAGCAGCTGTTTCAGCGTCTGCCTCAGGAAGTGGACTGCTTCCAATGCCTTCCATGCCTGGTCAAAGTGAGTAATCATCATCTGCATCTTATATCCTTCATATTCTGCTTGTGTTCCTCAAGTATAACATGTTTGAGTCATGCCACTGCAGATATTATTCTTGTTTTTTCTTTCAGCAGGAGGTAGCCCAATGTGTGCATCACCAAGTGCTCACAGCGATAGTTCCTCCGGAAACGGTAGATTGTCTTCAACAGGCTCAGATGCTGGTGGTCTGAACAACAATAACAACAACTGCAACACCAAACTAGGAGACATACTGAGAAGTACGTTGATCATTGTTGATCTTGTCTTTGCAACTGAGAATATTAACATTAATTTCTCTTCTCCAGGTAACAATGGACTCCATCAACAGTACAACGTGAAATGTGAAGAGCAGCTTCATAACGCGAATAGAATGGCAGCTTTGGCCAATATGGTTAGCCAAGGTGGTGTTCCTCCTGGACTTGGATCGGATCCAGCCTCCAATATTGCCAACATAGCGAACCTTATGCGATTAGGAGTGACACAAGTGAGTCTTGTACTTCCCTGGTTTTTGTTCTTTTTGGTTTTTATTTTATGCTACCTGGGCAAAATTTAAGGATGTGGAAGGTTGACTGTTGAATTTGTTCGAAATGTAAACTAGAGAATGTAGATGTAGTTTTTAAGTTTTGTCCAGTATTCCCAACTCAAGTAAGGCTTCACTTTTGATTCGTTTTCATTTTCCCGATTTCCCAATTTCAGTTTCCGTTAAATTTCTACACGCCCGGTCAATTTCGAACCTAGGCATGACTGAATAAATGTGGTAATACAAACCCTGGTGGACCCCAGGCTTCTTATAACCCCCCTTCGTCTTTCAGGCCAACCAAGTGAACAACAGCAATCCTTCAACACCTCCTATCAACAACGACGCCCTGTCAGCTGTCAACGCATCTGTCAACGCCATGAACGCGATGAGAGCGTCGATGGAAAGCATAAGAAACATGGATCCCATGAGGTCGTCAGTGATGGACTCGCAGCAATCTCAGCAGCAGGAAGCTCTCAGGATGCAACAGCACGCTGAGGCTCTCCTGAGGTCCCAAGCGGAGGCCGCCTTGAGACTGGCCATGAGCCAAGCCTTGCCTCAGCTCAACCAGCAAGACAACAACAATCCCTTCCGACACAACGGTAACTATCAGAGCCATCAGGGTCAGCCGTCCCAACAGCTCAGTCCTGATCTCACGGAAGCCTTACGGCTGCAGGAACAGAGGTTAGAGCAGGCCTTGAGGCTGCACGGTAGCGATCCAAGGTCACTCGGTTTCTCGCTGAGCGGTCAGCAACAGAATCAGAATCAACCGTGAAATTTCAGCTACTACTGAACGTGTCTTACGTTAAACATAGAAATATATGTATACCTGTACAAGTATGTATGTATATATGTTATGTACGTATGTATATATACTTACATAGGTTTATATGAGTGGTTATCGTTTTCTGCATTTTATTACCGCGTGTAACGTTTCTTCCATTTTTTTCTGGATTTATCGTTTATCTTTTTTATCATCGGATAACAAAAATCTCTTACTTCAATTCAACTTTTTTTATCAGCGATCTACAAGCTACTCCAGCAGGATACCCGAAATTTCAGAACTTGGAATTCGGAATTGAAAGCAAAAATCAAAAATGAGAATAAAGACCTATTTAGAGAGAAGGAAAATAGTTTTTTCTCTTTGATCTTTTGTATTTCAGGTATGTATAATTTTTTGTTGCAACTTAAAATTCTTTCATGCGATATAAACTCTCAAAATTCATCAGAAAAAAGGCGTATTATAAAAATTCATTTTTAAAATGTTATAAAACTTCCCAATTTTTTTCACTTGCTGTATTCAAAATTGCTTGGAAATTGAAATTAAGAAATTTGGGGACGAGAATGGTGCTTCTTTTGATACTATCTTTAACCTTCTTTCTAATTAACTCTTTTTGAATACTTGAGGAAATTCTGAAACGTGTTCAACATGTTTTAGATTTTTGTCCTTCAAATTTTTTTTGTTTCTGACTAATTCTTACGATTAGGCAACTAAAAATTCTTTCTTTCGGTAAAAACTCTCGAGGTTCATTAGAAAACTGACCATATTAGAAAAATTCCGTTTTCAAAATGTTATAAAACTTATTGAGAAATTTTCACTGAATTTAGAATTGTTCGAGAACAAAAAAAAATTGGGGGAACGAAAATGGTGTTTTTTGATCCTATCAGTAAACATTCTTCGAATGAAATCTTTTCAGATACGCGATTTACTTCTAAGAATTTAATTAATTGAACATGCGTTAAATTTTGTCCATCACTTCCTTTTTTTTCTCACAATTATTGGCAACAAATTATGAAAAACCATTTATATCAATTCATTAATCTTTAAAAGCCAACATATAATATTTATCGTTTTGGAAGGAATTTCTATAAAAACATTTTGAAAAAATTCAAAATACGTCATACATTATTTGAAATACTCATACAGGGTGTGTTAATCTACTCGATCGATCGATAACTATTGAATAACTCACCTAGCAAGCAAAAATTATTTTTGACTCTAAAGGCTGGTCAGAAAGATGAGATACACGATTTTTTTTCAAATGAGTATCGCCAAAATTTCATTCATTCTTCTGGCCCAAAATTTTGAAGACCTATTGACCGATGGACAACTGTTGACTCAACCTGTATAGGCCTCATTGCATTTGAATTTTTTGTTGTTGGTTCTAACCCAAGTTTTTCAAAAAATAATCTGATGCTTTGTCTCCGAATTTTTTTTTTTCAAAAAAGAATTTTGTGAATTAAATTTTGTTGGTTTGAACTTTTCGCCAATAATGTTTCAAATTTTAGACACAAATCTTCTTTGAATTTTATAAAAATCCTTCATTATGAACTCAGTTCGATGAATTTCGGGTAATTTCTGGATAGCTTGTATACATTTAAAAAAAATTAGACGGAACTAAACAGAATGTGCCAAAAAGAACAAACTGGAATAAACGCTAGACTCGTTCAGTTCAACTCGATGACTAAGTCATTATCAATTATACAAATCGCACTTCGAAAGTGCAGAAATCATTTTGAAAGAAACGATATAATTTGTATAGTATAAGTGTTGAAAATTTATACCTCACAGACGGTATAAAATACTTAAGATGTAAGTTAGATTGTAAATATATACAAAAATTGAGAATGATGAGCGAGAATGCGAGTATTTTATTTAGATAGATGTTTATACGTCTTTTTGTGACATCAAAATTTTTCTGTGATTTATTTTCGAGAATTTCGAAAAATAGAGCAATAAAACTGAATAATTTTCGGTTGGGATCTTCTTGATGCACCCTAATTATCGTTATCGTTTCCTATCGAAAAACTAATTGAATCGATGATTAGGGTGAAGTCACGAAGATCTCACAGTTACATGCAATTAAAACACTGTGATTAGAGAAAAGTTTATAAACTTGATCTTTATTTTTTTTTTTTTTTTTCATTTCAAGATGTGGCAATTTTTGATGAAATTGCTTCTTTGTTACGGACTAGTACAAAGAGGAAAATGTGTTCCTTTCAAGATTTTTTTTAAACGAGCGCATGTGTGAGAGAATGTATATTTTATTTTTTCATATATATAGAACTTTGAGAACAGAGTACTTACAACAGAATTTATATATACAGAGAATGTGAATATGTAAAAAATATTTTTCTTTTTGAAATTTAACAAATTGATAGCAAATTTTTTATTTCTACTTTTACCTTTCTGAAACCAATAATTTCTACGAATCCCGTTTTGAATGTTTCCGAATTTATTTGGTGTAAATATCGTATAAATATATTGTACATAAAGCACAACAACATTGAAAAATATTTTTGAAGCTAAAATCGATTTGGGGGTCCGAGACGACAGTCTTTTCAAAATTAAATATAATTCGGTATCCAAACATTAATTTCTGTATATATTCTGAAAATACTCGGTTAAGTGTACTCCACATTACTTGCAATAGTCATTTATAGGCAATAGTTAAAAAATACAATAGATACAGGATAGCAGTTACTGCTATATGAATTTCCCTTAAAAGTGACGAAAAAGACAATTTACAGCATGTAAATAACACAGTTTTCATTCGTGAAAGGTTGTTTTTGACAGAATACAAGAAATGGTGAACTTTCAGCTCTACACATTTGGCGACAAAAGGACCAAGGTCAATATCACAGTTTTCGGCGTCTAACTCAAAAATCAGAGCGGTTTTTCCAATTTTTCTTGCTGATATCTACAGCAGATTCACGCGGTTTTCAGACAATTTCACAGATTTCGAAATTTTCCTGAAAATAGCAATTTTCCACTGGATATGACAAACAGACGGTTCGTTCAAACCGTTCAAAACTCTACCGAATATGACGCCAACAAAATACATAATAAAAATAGAAGAAATAGCCCAGTTGCACCAAGTGCTTCAAACATTTTGCCCACTATAATAACAATAGTTATTATCCTTCAAAATCATACAATAGCCCAGTCAGCGGTCGGATCCGAGGACAACGTGCGCGTGCGCGGAGTCGTCGGAAACGCGCGTTGAATTCAAATTTTTAGCAAGCCCTTGGGAGATTCATCCAGGAATCTCCCACAACAAGTGTATTTTACATAAATATTCGAGTCTAAATGCCCGAATGGACAAATATTTATTGTAAAATTACAACAAAACAAAATTTTTTTTGCAATAGCCCACAATACATGTGCAAATTTGCACGCCGTTATCAATGTTCAAACCAGATTTTTTTCTCTACATTTTTCCTGGTTTCATGCAACTGATGCTCGGTGATTTGTTCGAAAAGCAAGAAGGGACTCAAAAAAATATGCTGTAGGCAATATTTCCTCTGTAACGCTTATGCAGCTTCAACATAGTTATTTTCAATACATTTTCGATGGCGTTGATGGAACACAATATTTAGTTTCACCCAATATGTTTCAGGATTTTCATGCCTTCTGTCTTTTTTTTTATAGGTGTTTCATGATTCCCATGTTTTCAGTGTATTGTACAACTCCCAGCTTCGCGAGAATAAGCTTTTTAGAGCATATAAAACTAAGAAAATCCCTTTTTGTGAGCAGCATCCCATCAGTTGTCGATCTTTAAAATTTTTCTTTGCAATAGTCAAAACGCATGAGTGTTCTTATGCTATACAAAAAATCCGGTATACCACACTTCTGTTCATATTTATACCGACTCTGCATGGAAAATTCACCTGTAAACTTTCCTTGCAAAGTTTTTCCTCAGTTCATTACAATAATATATTCAGAATTCATATACAAAATTAACGAATACAGGTTAAAGAACAAAAATATCGCCAAAATTGATAGTCGTTACACTATATGACACTTTTAATTTATTTCTGTTTGTTTTCAGTTCATTAATATAGCAAGACAAGTTGAGAACTTTTTGGTCCGTTTATCTTAATTCCAACAAATCAACACATAAATTAAACTAGGGAATCTAAAAGTCACTTTTGGGAAACACAAAACATTTTGGCTAATCCAGATATTCAAAATCTTCAAAATTCAACCGATTACATTTGGCCATCCATATGTAATTCCATAGAAACCCAAATAGTTAATAACATAAATGTTAGTTGTGTTACATTGCAATTTTTTAATGTTAAGTTGTGTTTTTACGTATACGTCATACTGTAAGTTATTACATCGTACAACATTGCTGTTGTATACTTGAAGATGCCCCCCTTTTCGAAACTTACTCAATCTCAATCACTCAACATAAAAAATCACCAATTTTCCGAAAACCAAAATTAAAATCACAATTTTGGTCAAAATTGTTGAATGGGTTGATTAATATTTCCATAACTACAAAATTAAAACGATGCTGAATAATATAAAGTTGATATTGCTTATTCCTTATCACATACATAGCGCAGATTAATAGTTGAATGTTTCTTGTTGAAATCGGTGTAGCCTGCAATAGATGAATACAAGTTTTTGTTGATTGTACCAAAAGCAATGTCAACTACCAAGTTTCAAGTATACAAAGTACCCTGAGACAAAACGCTGATTCAGTTATATACAACAAAACTAAACATATCTGATCAAAATCAAAATTACAATGTTGTGCGAACCCCATATATTCAGTTTTCAATGATATATCCAATATAATTGGATTTTTATAGGACTGTCTTGAAGGAATCGTTATTTCATATTAGTTTTGAAGCCTATTAAAACGATTTCCAGGACAAAGATTGCTGAATTTCCAGGGAGAAAATTCGATAAATACAGCATCACATAATCTAGTCTTAAAATTATAAACTGACTGCAAAGTTAAAAGACAATAAAATTCAATGTGAAAAAGAGATAAATTGCAGATGAAAAACTTCGAATCTTCTCCCTCAAAATTTGGCTGATCTGATCAAGAATCATTGAGGCTCAATAATATTCTAGTTTCTCTAACTGTAAATGTTGAGACTACAGTTGAATTTTCTTTTGATTTAATGTATTTATTGAATTGTTATATAGTTTAAGTTACTAAGGTGTTGAAAATATTCAATTTGAAGTTTGATATTATTTGAATTGTGCTAACAAAAATGAATATTTTGAGCAATTCTTCTGGAGTTGTTGTATATCAAGAGTGTAATGTTGAAGTAGATTTAAGTGAGTTATATACTATTTTTAATTTTTTACAATATTTGCCATTTTATTTCTCATTTGACTGCCATTTCGATAGTAACTTATGCTTTTTTTAATTAATGTTTAAGTTCCTATATATATTTTTTTGAGAAAACTGTAGGTACATTGCAGAATTTTTGCGTGAATGATGCATAAATGAAATCTTGTTCAACTTGTTAAATTTTCGTTACTTAAATTGGAAATCACTCAATTACATACACTCGAAATTGTACAAAATTTGTAAAAATTTAGACGAATTGAAAATTGAAAAATTGTACATTATAGGGACTAAGGCAATATACACGGTGTGTAATTGACGCTTTCCACGAGAATTTTCAAAAAATTTAGTAACTAGTGAAATTACCTTATCTGTGAAAATTGAGGCATTACAAATTCGATTTAAAGAATTGATTTATATGGCACTAGGATCATCAAAAAATTGTGAATTAGATGAAGAAATTATGTTAATGTTTTTGAAGGATACAGAAAATCGAAATTTTGATGTATGATGTATGTGTGACAAATGTATCTAATATCTGAAAATAGCAAATTGCAAAAATTACACCATTGTTTTTGTTCAGATCCCCATCCACTACCGAAAAAAAAACAAATATACCTATACTTACAATACAGATATAAAAATACAGCTTGTGATTTACAAGCAAACAAGCGATTTTGAGGTATCTATTGAAGGATACAGTCCTTTGAAGTAAATATAGGAAAATATACAGGATAAGTCGAAGGTCGATAACTCTTGGAAACTTGAGGCTAGGAGAACAATTACATTTTGGCGGAATCTACTATACTCAGCGCATCAACTAAAATCATTATTGGCATAACTGGCCCGAAAATAATGAAACTAGATACTCTTTGAGATACCTCGACAACGAAGCTTAAAATCAAAATCTAACAAGAGACAAAAAATAAAGAAAATGAACAGATACAAACGAAAAGTGAAATAATGAAAACACAGCGGCTACAAAACTTTTGGGGGGGTTGACAAAAGTTATAGGGACACCCTAATTTGTCCCAATAAAAATAGCGTAATCTTGAAAAAAATTGTATACAATATTTCCAAAATATTGAAGGTGATTGGAGAAAAATTTTCACAACTTCTTATTGAAAAAACCAAAGTTTTTTCTACTACCAGACATCCTGATTGCTGAAGGATTCACCATTAAATTTTAATATTACTCGATAGCATATTCAAGCATAATAATAAATTATGTATTGTTTAATATCCAGGGCGTTGAAATTTAGTGCTACATTTGTTGATGAATTAATTTCATAATAAGTATTGATTTAACTGTGAATTGAATCGAATTAATTTGATAGTACTTGAAATTCCTAATAAGAAACGAGTTATTATTCAATATTTATTGCAATAAATACTGAATTGATTTATATATATTTAGAATCATGGAACTATGACACTAAATTCAAAATTGATGCAAAAATACAAATTGAAATCCATAATGAGTTTCACTTCATGATTGTTGTATTTAATTTTGGTAATCAACTTAATATAATTCTATTACATTTTTATCGATATATACTGAATAATTATTCGATTTTTTGTCATTCGTGCTAAATTTAGCCACTTTGGGTCATTTTCTTCCATTTATTCAGAATTTTTTTCAAGGATTAATGACACTTTCATAATGTTGATGATGTACCTACATCATGGGTGCAATAAATATAACATTGCATGAATCAAAATAAAATCAGTATTATGTATTATGTAAAACGTACAGCTCAAAAATCAATTGTTTAACCAAAATAGTCGCAATTTATTTTCAATCTTTATTTTTCCTTTTTAATCGATATTCAATTTTTTGAAAGTTCCCTCCACCCCAAATTCCGATGGGTTCAGATAACTAGAATCTCTTCGCAAAGATTCATCGGGAACTTGATAACGTAGATTTCTCAAAAATGTTTCTTCCTCTTTGATAATGTCGTCCCATATTTCTGAAAGAAAAAGAATTTTTTTTTTTGAAATATGTATAAACTTTTTCTTTCGCCTTCAAAAGTTCATTTGAATGAACAAAAAATTATGCACATTAGATTGTTAAATCAGATTGAATATTCCAAACAGCAAAAGTTCTGTAAAGAGTTCAAGCAAATTTTTGGAAAAGACAATAATTTATAAAAGGTAAAAGGATTTTAAATTACAGTTATTATGATTACGAAGGACATAATTAAATTCTTTATCGGTGAGTTCAACCTAAAAGAAATTTCCACAATATTTGATGTTTAGGCAAAATTATTGCCATATCTTGTGCACTATGGGAACAAGCTTACAAAAATCGACTTACCAAGGTATTCAGCTATAGAAATATCATCTCCGCCATAATCTTTAGGAAGTAATTTCTGTGGAATTTCCCTATGCAGCGATTCTAAACTGTCATGTATCTTAATCTGCAATTAAAGTGATATTAGAATACGTCGTTTATCCTGTAATTATTCAATCACCTTTGACGATAGTTCCTTTTGAAAAATCATCTTGATTCCAGTCATCAAAATATTAACAAAATTCGTCATATTCACAATGTGCAAAGCAGAAATCCTACCGCTATAACAGTTCTGAAAAAATCAAACAATAACCAATTTTTCGACATACAGGGTGTCCCCACATTGGAGGTACAAACGAAAACGGGAGGTTCCTTTATTAGATAATTTTGAGAAAAAAAGTCCTACACACATGGGGCCGCAAACGTTTTGTCTCGAGATACTGAGTGTTGATGTTTGAGTTTTTTTCAACTTTTTTCCTCATAGTATCTGTAGTTCACAAGATATTCAACTGAAATTTGGCGTAGATATTACAATTAGAGTTTAGATCATGTGACATGCTAATTTCTATTTCAAATCCAGAGGGTGATATTTTTTCTGGAACACTGTCCCCTGTTTTAGTCCAGAACTTTTTATGTGGGCCAATGTTAATTTGAAAAATTGTTGAGGGGAGCTTTGTTGTTACTTTATGGTCTCCTGTAGGTTTGTCGTATCTGCAACCGATTTCGATATACAAATTTTGAACGATTCACTTGAAATCCTCCGAAAAACTAGCAGTGAGTAAACTCAATATTATTAATTATGGTTAAATTACCAATTTTCTTGAAATTATGCGGGGTATATCCCCTCTTCATTTGTACCTTCAATTATGGAACACCCTGTATAGGTAGTGCAAGAGAGATTCATCTCCTACCTTGATCATTTTCAAGTGCTTGTGCAACATGAGAACGTCGAAATCTTTGAAAAATCCTGATTTTAGCCCATCAAAATCCAAGACAACTATTCTGCCATCGCAAAAACTGTACTTATTAACAATTTCCGAAATTGCCATGTGGAATTTCATACATTCCTGGAAATCATGGTTTCCGTTTCTTTGGACATTGCCCAAGGACACAAAAATTATTCGTTTACCATCTTCTGTGAGCTTTCTCAGTGGGAATTTCACACTGAAAATAAAAAATATCGGTTGGATTGGAAGAAATGTCGATGAAACGAATCAATATCGAGAAACTGGAAACGTGACCGAAATGTAAAAGCCCAAGATCTACCACTCCTGCATGATCGGTTGCTGACTGTGTATATACCCGTCGAGACCTTTGAGTACTCGGCGAATCATGCAACAGCTCGTCGAAGACTTTGAGAAAAATAATCGATAAGTATATTTTTTTTTGTATTTCTCATGTGATACTCACACAGGTATTTTAGATGGCACAACATACTCGATGTCATGGAAGAAGAAATTATATACTGCTTTATAAGTGAAATAATTGTCATATTTTATTTTTGCCTGTTCGATTCGGAATTTGTTATTCAACAGTAGACGCTCTATAAACGAATCATCTGCAACAAATTATTCAAAATTATTTGGGCCACAAAATGATCATATGACGGTTATATGGTTCCTCCATGGACTTAAAAATATTGATCATATAACTATTGGATGCAATAATGGAAGAGAACGAGAGAAAATAACAATTTCAAAATATCGTTTGATCAAATAAAATTTGTATTCATAAAAAATTATAAATACAGAGCTACGACCCCATTGTACAAGATGGGCAAAATTGGTGCTACATGAACTAAAACTTTTTGTTATAACTCAGCAAATAAACCTCTTAGAAAAAATCAGAGTACGTCACTGGATTGCTATCAGAAAAGTGCCTGTATAATGTTTTTATTTCAACATCCTAGCATGAACAGAAACGGAGATAATGACCAAAGTTGAAATTGCCCAAATTGCAATTTCGGCCTATAACTCGGAAACGAAAGAAGATAGAGGAATGCAGTTGATGGCATTAACAGTTTCTCGAAGAAAGAGGACTATAAGGTGCCATTCATTTTTCTCTATCTCCTCGGGTTAAAAAGTTTTAGTTCATGTAGCACCAATTTTGCCCACCCTGTACAGGGTGGACAGATTTCGATGATTTAGTACTATACAACTCCTAAACTATAAAAGATAGAGAAAAGATACATGTCATGTTCTCTTTTTTCGAGAAACAGAAATTGCTGAAAACCCCAAGTTGCTACAGCGTCTTGTTTCCGAGCTACAGGGCGATTTTGTTATTTGGTCCATTATTATAATTGGCTATAACTTCCGTATTATGGGATCTACACTCTTGAAATAAACACTTTTTTAAATGCTTTTCATCGGTGCTATTGGATTTTTTGTATCTGCTCAAATTTCGGAGCTCTAACAGAATTTTTTTTTTCAAAAGGAAACCATAATGGAAAATGATATTTCCAAATTGATCTTCCTTCAACGATTTCAAAAATATATATCATGATATACTTTCGAGTCAACTGTATATCGAAAATTGCGAAAAAACAGTTTTCGTTCAACAAAATCCAAGCAGGCTTTGATTATCTTCCTTCAAAACTGAGGCGGTCATAGAATTCCATGTCTTATTTATTTTCAGTTGTCAAATTCAATTCAGTTTCATCATTATTGTATCGTCTGGCGCTTCTAAAGTTCTCATAATGTCATCGAATTCGATATCTCACAATCATTGTAAGCCGCCAAATTGATTCAGGAAATATTAGCTTTATTATTACTCAGACCAAACTTGTTGATTCTAGTATTCAAATACTTAGATGAAACAAAAGCCATTAAATTATTCTTAAGCCTTCTGAATATACTTTTTTGCGGCTGAGTTCTTTCAGGATATCTATCAAAATATATTTGAGATGCATTATCAGCGTCATAATTTGCTTGTATAAAACATTCTATCATATTATATTTTCAATATTTCTCGTAAGGCATGATGTGTTATAAATAAGAAATAAGAATTTTGGAAGCGCCAGACAATACAACAATGATGAAACTGATTTGAATTCGACAAGTGGAAATAAATAAGACATGAAATTCTATGACCGCCTCAGTTTTGAAGGAAGTAAATCAGAGCCTGCTAGGATTTTGTTGATCGAAAAGTGTTTTTTCGCAATTTTCGATATAAAGTGGACTCGAAAGTATATCATGATATATATTTTTGAAATCGTTGAAGGAAGATCAATTTGGAAATATCATTTTCCATTATGGTTTCCTTTTGAAAAAAAAAATTTTTTTCTTACAGCTCCGAAATTTGAGCAGATACAAAAAATCCAATAGCACCGATGAGAAGCATTTAAAAAAGTGCCATAAAGATGTGTTTATTTCAAGAGCGTAGATCCCATAATATGGAAGTTATAGTCAATTATAATAATGGACCAAATAACAAAATCGCCCTGTAGCTCGGAAACAAGACGCTGTAGCAACTTGGGGTTTTCAGCAATTTCTGTTTCTCGAAAAAAGAGAACATGACATGTATCTTTTCTCTATCTTTTATTGTTTAGGAGTTGTAGTACTAAATCATCGAAATATGGCCACCCTGTACAAATTTTAGGGTGAAAATTGACCATTTCCTGAATATTTCATTGTTTGTAGTGACTAAGAGGACTGGTTCTAAGTGTGTCTCTTATTGTCTTATACGGTTGCTTGTCTTTAATTATTTTACTTTTTATATTATATTAATTGTTTCTGTGGGAAGGGATTTTTTAGCACTGTGTGTTAACTTGAATGTATGTTTCGCCCTATGTTCTCAATTTTATCTATTTTAACCTTGAAAAAGACCGACATCTCATGAAGTATTTTTATTTCCACAGTCCTCTACGCCACTATATTTACTACCTAAATATTTGAAGAAAATGGCATGAATACTGAATATGAATTGTCAAAAAACTCACCATCGAGATAATCTTGAGGAAGATGTTGCTCTTTTTCAGCCCAACTTCTGAATATTTCTACGTCCCTCTTCAAATCTTCTGCTTTAACTCCCAAACAATTCAACAACTCCAACCTGCGATTTTGGTCCTCTCTGAGATAGTTTTTAGACATCTTATCGATTCGCAAACAAGTATCAGTTCTGTTCTCAAAAACTTTCCTATCCTCTAATAAATAATATTCAGGGGAAAAAGTGGACAATCATTATAATTTGTTGAACCTTATTACTCGACCTTCTTTTTTTCTCAGTCAATGTTACTATTCGAAATGGAAAATGAATAAAAATAAATTTAAATTCATTAATTCCATTACATGTGATTTGAAATGATGAACTATTTACGTATCTGATGCATTTAAAAAATTTATGTATATATTATGTATATGTCTAATAACATGAAAAATATCGAGAGAAGCAATATTTGAAAATGTTTGTGCTTTTTATATTATTTCCATCGAGAAATTGGGCGTTTTCCAATAAGTGGGTTGACGAAATGGTTCGATACATTGTTGCAGGTATATAGGTACTAACTGACAAAGAAACTGCAACATCCATCAGAAGGAGCTGTTTAAATTTAATTTTTTTTCGGTAAAACACAGATAGTAAAGCAAGAAATAAATGTTTAAATTTAGAGAAAAAAATCGTGTACGTTTTTTAATGTAAACATTTTTGTAACTTAAATATTGCAGTCGTTTTTTGCAATTTTTTTAAATTTTACAACAAACCAGCTGTTCGAGGAGATCCAAAGTCGATGTTTAGTCGTTGTTAAAGTGCCTAGAGCACGTGTGTATAGATAATCGCGGTGGACAAACACAGTTACAATTAAAAAATTGTAAATCGTTTCTTTTTGCAATTTTTAATCATTTACTTTTTGTCGTACTATGTTCTACCAGAAAAAATCCTTCTGGATGTTGCTGTTTCTTTGTCAGTTCGTTCATTTTCATTTCCCAGCAAAAAAAGAGATAACTAAGTAAAATTAATCTGCATCTTCGAGGAAAAATACAATTTTCCTCCTGATTGCAAAATATCAACAGGATTTCATTCCACATCTTCTGAAGCTATCATCTTACAATTTTTCCTCGAGTGTAGATACAAGAATAGTATATAAGACATAGAAAGACTCATAAAGGTTCATAATTCTTCAAGTGATTGAGTTATTCTCTTCAAATCGAAAACAAAATGTTCTCATTCAAAATTTGCTTGCTTTTCTTTGCTGCAGTAATTCTTGCTGTATCCTGCATACCATACCAGGTTGTTGTTCACAGAGAAATTGAACCAGTTGTAAGTAACCCTATTGTTTCTGTGATTACTATTTGTGTTTTTGATTATTCAACCTTTTTTATTGATTTGAATTTCGTGTTAATTTTTCTCAATGAATAATTTGAAAATGCGTTATCATGAGAGAAAATAGTCTGATTCATCTTATTCTCTTCATTTATTCAAGTTTTTCACCCTGCATATCATAATTTACATTCCACTTGGAAATTTTGTTATGAAAATGGCAATGTTCTCGAAAAAAAATCACAGCGGATTGCCACCCTGTGTATTGAATTATGTCACATTATTTTTAGCGTCCAGTAGTCAGACAACCCGTCAGACAAGTGATCAGACCTGTCATCATCCCTCAAACTACCACGGAGCAATTATTGGGGGTGAATTTCCTTGGCATGAATTTAGGTCTTGACACCAACATTTTCGATGGACTGAAAAAGTGATGAGAGAAACACCATATTTTAACCGTATTCATTCACTTAAAATGTTAAAACTGTAGAAATATAGAAGAGCATCAATAATATCGTTTTTTTTTTTCATTTTCATTATCACTTGGATTGAAAAAAATGATCAATTCATTAATTTTAGTTACTACTGTCTTCTCACATATACTCCATTCACTTTTATGAAGTATCCCAGCAGGCCCTGAAATTCTGACACATCTCACCGTGTATATTCTGAGAATGTTAGGTCATAGACATTCAACAACTCCAAAGACCTGGCGAATGTTGAAGAAACTTTTTTCTCTGTCAATACAGGAAATATTTCACGTATATAAACATGGTTGGAAGATTCAGTTATGCTATTTTCTTGTACGGAAATCAGTAATCCAGTGCTGAAAACTAATGGACAGAGTAGTCCGTTACTTTGTGATAGTTCATTCGAAAAAAGAATAAAAGTACTCGAATAACCCGACAAAAAAAAACGAACAGACGGACCTATTACAATTTTTTCTCGAGTGTAGATACAAGGATAGTATACAGGGTCTTTCACGAGGAACCTCACCCATATTTATACGGGAAACTACTCAACGTATTTTCATGAAATTCAGCACTTATAAGTATTTCACGATGCTGATGAAATCTAAAATATTTTCAAGGCATGAGCACCTCCGGTTTTTCCGGAAATGACGTCAACTTCCGTTTTTCAAATTAGAACACCATTTTTTTATTGCAGAAATAGATTCCTTAGAAAATTTCAAGTTATTTTGATGTAACATTTTTCAGTTTTGTTCGGAAAATTCTCTCTGAGCGGGAAAATTCGAAAAAAAAATCGAAAATAGAGCTCCGCTGAAACAAGAATAACTTCGAGGTTTTTGGATGAAAAATTTTCATTTTTAGGATTTTTCAAGATGTAAGATTGATGTATCCACTTTAAAAATCGAAATCGCGATTCATGATACAGGGGGTGAAAAAATCGCTTTCAAAGTTAGGGATGACAAAATCGTGAAAAATCAATTTTTTTAAATTAGAACCTCATATTTTTATGGCAGATATTGAATCTACGTTGAAAAATAATGTGAGTGTATCCATCACACCTTTGCCCCAAAGTGGATATTTTCTGAGTTATTCACAAAAACCTGTTTTTCGTCTTGAATTTTCAGCTATTTCTTTTCCCTTCACGCCAAAAAGATGAAATTTTCAGGAACTGTTATTTGAACCATGCTGTAGATTTTTCACCCCTTCTTGAAACCGACTTCAAGTTACTATTAGGAGAACCATGGCGAACTCTCGCAGTTATAACTAGAGAAGATGCTCAAAGTTTTGACCGTTAATTTCTAGACATTTATTATTTATTTATTTATACGTCTCAGAAATGCTCCGTGCGTTGCTCTTCTTATTTCATCGGGAGGAAGAGATCTGCAAAAGTGTTTAAAAACCAAATTGAGTTTCAAAACTATGAATCTAAAAATCTAAACAAACCTGAACGCATTTCTGACTCGTTCTATGCAGTCCTCTTTATCAGTCAGGGGAGTTGAGTAGACAATATTTTTTATCCTACCCCAAACATAATAGTCTAAAGGAGTTGAATCGGGAGAACGTGGTGGTCAAAGATGTGGACCATTGTTCGCCAACCATCGATCTTCAAATAGCCTGTAGAGGATATTTGACACATTGAGTGAATTGTTGATACCATAAGTCATTATGGTTCTGTACTAGCGGCTCAATTATTTGAGTCAATATGTCAGAATATCTATCTCCTAAGGGAGAACATTCTTTAAATAATGCAAACATGTGTAGTGTTCTAACTTACCAGTTAAAGTCCCATCATGAATGTGAACATCGAGAATTGCATTATTTTTGATGGCGCAAAAAACATTGAAACTCCAGGTCTCTTGAAAGTTCCATTGTCTGAAGTGGTGGTTGTTCTCTTCATCCCAATAATGACTGTTATGCCTATTGAAAGAACCATTCTTTGTAAATTTAGATTCATCTGTCCAAATTATACAGTCCAAAAAGTTTTCATTCTCTTGAAATCGAATCATCATAGCTTCGCAAAACTCTGTTCTCCTGACGAAATCAGTTTCCTTCAAATGCTGTACCCTATTGAATTTATATGGGTGCATTTTATGTTTTTTTAATATTCTCCAAACACTCGATTGAGATAATCCCAGATCAATCTCGGCATCTTTGAGAGAATTTTGAGGATTCACACGAAAATATGCAAGAACTGTAATTTCGTTGTTCTCATCTTCTACTACACTTTTTTCTCTGTGTATAGTTTTCTTAACGAAAGATCCGACATTTCTCAAGTTTGTCATGATTCTGTTAATGGTATCTCTCGTTGGTTTGGGTCGGTCAGGAAACCTCTCAATGAACAGTCGAATCGTTCTATCTACAACTTTATTACATTGTCCATGAAGTAAAATGAGATTTAAATAATCTTCATTGGTAAAATTAGGCATAGTGATCGATTTTATAACTTAATACGAATTATCACCAAATTAATAGTAAACACAAAATGCTACTGAATAAAGAGGAATTTGGCAGATGTAATTAATGATATCTATCATTAAAAAAAAAGAATGTAAAACATGGTAAGTTTTTGCATATGGTTCATAAGGAATTATTTATTTATCACTGGAGAGAAAACCGATGGCCGATTAGTTGAAATAAAGAGGTTTCCGATACAAATTCGAATCCAAATTCGCCATCTATTTAGGAACAACCTGTAACTTTTTTCTCTTGCATATTAGGGTAGTAAAATCTGAAACATGGTTTAAGTAACAGTTCCTGAAAATTTCATCTTTTTGGCGTGAAGGGAAAAGAAATAGCTGAAAATTCAAGACGAATAACAGTTTTTTGTGAATAACTCAGAAAATATCCACTTTAGGGCAAGGGTGTGATGCATACACTCACATTATTTTTTAACGTAGATTCAATATCTGCCATAAAAAAATGGGGTTCTAATTTGAAAAAATTGATTTTTCACGATTTTGTCATCCCTAACTTTGAAAGCGATTTTTTCACCCCCTGTATCATGAGTCGCGATTTCGATTTTTAAAGTGGATACATCAATCTTACATCTTGAAAAATCCCAAAAATGAAAAATTTCCATCCAAAAACCTCGAAGTTATTCTTGTTTTAGCGGAGCTCTATTTTCGATTTTTTTTCGAATTTTCCCGCTAAGAGAGAATTTTCCAACCAAAACTGAAAAATGTTACATCAAAATAACTTGAAATTTTCTAAGGAATCTATTTCTGCAATAAAAAAATGGTGTTCTAATTTGAAAAACGGAAGTTGACGTCATTTCCAGAAAAACCGGAGGTGCTCATGCCTTGAAAATATTTTAGATTTCATCAGCATCGTGAAATACTTATAAGTGCTGAATTTCATGAAAATACATTCAGTAGTTTCCCGTATAAATATGGGTGAGGTTCCTCGTGAAAGACCCTGTATAGCAACAATGTCTTTCATAGCCCACTGAATTGAGACTGTAGAGCATGAATAAGAGCTCATGGGGATCACTTTGAAGATCACCTTTTGTTACATTTGATTTCATAAAACGATATTTTTCAATTTTTGTTTTCTCTTGTTTTCTTTCATAATTGTATCCCTCAGTTATTTAAGTTATTAAATCAATATTCAAAGTTAATTTCAATATAAACTCGTATATTTTTATCGAAAATTGATTATTTTCCTGAAAACGAATAAATATTTATACATTTTCGAGATATTCAAGAAATAAAGTAAGTAACTCATTAAGTTCTAATTATTTCATATTGAACATCAGAAATTTATATCTGCGAAATTTGTGTTAACTGTTTACTGTAGTTAACTTTATAAAGTTTCGAAAAATACTCTATTTCACGAAAAAATTAAATAATCGCCCAGAAGCTACAAATCTTAGGTTTTTGATATTATAGTTTTCCTTAATTTTTCGTATTAACTCATTTCGTCATTTTATACTATGTATAAGGGTGTTTTTTTAAGGTGATCGAACTTTAAATTGAAATAAAACACATTCAAATTAAGATTGAAACCAAACTTTTTTTTATTTGAAAAATAATTTTATGGCATTTATGTTTTGAAAATAATTTCCTGCATATGTCTACCACGACTAGCTCTGGACCTAAAGTTACAATGGTACTCGTTACAGATCAACAGATCGATGATCAATGATTATCAGTTTCAAAACTTGAATGGTATCGACCCAGAAGTCTTTTGGTTCCAACAAAATGGTGCTGCACTTCAGGCTGCGACCGTAACAATTGATTTTTTTAAAAGAAAGATTTGGCGATAACATTATTTCGAGAAATGATCCATCTAATTGGCCTCCAAGATCATGCGACATAACTCCTATGGATTATTGTCTTTGGGGTTATGTCAAGTCATTGGTTTCTGCTGATAAAACAAAAACAATAGGTAGACTTCTTGTCGTGTTATTGCTGAAATAAGGCCTGAATTACTCGAAAAAGTGGCCCAAAATTGGTCCTGTCGAATGCGGTTCCTCAGAGCTAGTCGTGGTGCATATATGCCGGAAATTATATCTTTCAAATAAATCAAATTATGGCTTTAATCTTGATTTAAATATGTTTTTTTTTTTCAATTTAAGGTTCTTTCACTCTAAAAAAACACCCGATACAAGGGGGATAAAGAATTTTTTCAATAATTGACTTCAGGGAGGGCAGTACCTAAATAAAAAAAGGCTTTTTTGATATTTTCATCTGTAGGTGGAGCAAAATGCTATTCCAATTCGTTTCAAGAGAAATGTACACGAAATATGAGTAAATAAGTGATGAGTTATGTCAGAAACACAATATTCCAAATGATTATTAAACTTAATTAAATGAAAATATACTTTATTATTTTCATGTTTCCTGTAAATTCCCACAGAAAAATATATACATATCATTTTGCTGCATCTACAGAAAAAATGCTTCGAAAAAATTCAATAAATTTCAACGATGAATTTAGAATTGGAGTTTAACAAAATGAAATAAAATGTCCAAGTATTTTGAGATCACCTATTTGTTCTAGAAGGAAGAGAAATTCAAATTACAAATTTCGAATAAAGGTGATAAAGCATTCTCCACTAGAGTTGTCAATTAATAGAAAAATTCCCTTCCTATAACAAAGGAAGATGCTCCAAGGTAAATCAGATCAACTGTTTGGAGGAAAAATGCAATTTTCCTTCTGATTATAAAGTGATGTGAATGAAATATCTTTCGATATCTACAGGATGTTATTCCACATCTTCTAAAGCTAATATCGCTTTTTCCTCGCTTCAGATACAAGAAAAGTATAAGTATAGGAAATATGTGGACCTCATATTCATTATTCCCTCTATAACTGTTCGAATAGAAACAAAAATGTTTTCCTTCAAAGTTTGTTTGCTTTTCTTTGCTGCAGTAATTATTGCTGTATCTTGCAAACCATACCAAGTGGTAGTTCACAGAGAAATTGAACCAGTTGTGAGTAAACCTATTATTTTTGTATTTAACTGGTTACTTTTCGTGTGTATAATTATTTAACTTTCTTGTCGATTTTAATTTTTGTTTGATTTTCCTCAATATGAGTTGATTTAAAAATGCGTTAGGAAAAGAGAAATGTATCGTATTAATCTCATTTTTTTATTTATTCAAGTTTGACACCCTACATATTATAATTTATATTTCACTGAAAGATTTTTTTATGAAATTGGCAATATTCTCGAAAAAAATTCACAATTAACGGATTGACACCCTGTATATTTGATTATGTCACATTATTTTCAGCGTCCAGTGGTGATACCTAACAGACAAGTGATCAGACCTGTCATCATCCCTCAAACTACCACAGAGCAATTATTGGGAGTGAATTTCCTCGGCATGAATTTAGGTCTTGACACCAACTTTTTCGGTGGACTGAAAAAATGATAAGGGAAACACCATATTTTAACCATATTCATCCACTTGAAATGTTAAAACTGTAGAAATATAACTCAAAATGTTAAAACTGTAGAAATATAGAAGAGCATCAATAATTCGGTTTTTTTTTTCATTTCCATTGACACTTGGACTGAAAAAGTGATCAATTCATTAATTCTAGTTACTAATGACATCTCACATATAGGTGTAGTAAAATAAGTTACGTTTTGAGTTCGTTATTCTTCAGAAAATGTCCAAACAATATTACGTAGATACAAGATTATTAAAAAATATATTTCCTGAGAAAAAGCTAAGATCCTGTACACAGTTTATAAAGGGTGTCGCTTAATGAATGGATAATATAGTACCTACGCGCAGGTTTCATTGAGATTAGGATAAACTTAGGAAAAAATGAACCAAACATGATATTTGAGCTTGATCTTTTTAAAAAAAATCTGCATATTTTTTCTACAAACATTCAATGTTACTGACAAAATTGATGTCTATTTTGTAACTGTTTGAGGTTAGCAAATTGTTTGCCCATTTTAATTTTTACAGATTGTCTTTATTGATAAATATTTGTTGATTAGATGTGGAAGGTGAATAACACAAAAAAAGGATCAAGAAAAATATAGCTTTTCAATTTATAACACGACAGTGTCGGCCCTAGCATTTCATATATTCAAGAAATCAATTAACAACTGTTCTGTAACCTATTGGAAAAATGCTGAACTATTTATCGGTTCGAATATCTGTCGCAAGGTGGCGCCAGAACGAAAGATGATTTTACTTCATCATCATCTACTCATCTAGACATTATGCTTAGTTCCTTTGCTCAATAAACTTATAGGGTGAACTTATATAGGGTAAATAAGTTGTATAAAGATGTATCAAACTGTAACAAAAGCTGCAGCTTGTTGAATGAGGGGGAGCCCTGTATGAAAAGGGAAAACTTCGTCGTCCATAGAAGCTTCCTCGCTGCATTGCAGGGTTCTCCACAATCTGCTGTAACAGATGGCGCTGCCTGATACATCAATGCTCTCTACAGTCCACATGTTGCACTATTTAGTTCAGATTCTTCAACGTATAGTCCTCTATATGTGATTATGGAATATGGCAGAAGAAAATGCATGGAGACCCTGGTGTAGCAACGCCGAACTGAAAATCTGGACCGAAAATCGATTGTAATCCAGGACCTAGTTCCGGAATGATCCGCAATATGTCACGGTCGTGGCGCTATTGCGGTAATGGAAAAATAGCGCGACCTCTTCCAAGAGAAATCTGAAGTGGAACCTAATCTCGAATTTTCGTTTCACAAAAAAGTCTATTGAGTGCCAACACCAGGTTTTATATCCTTCTATCGATAAACCTGTTCAAGATGAGCAAAATGCCTGGTTTTGACACTCTTTGATGTATTTTCGGCCTAAATACGGCCCCAATAACCTCAAAAATGGATGCAACTGTTCTATTTCAATTTACGCCGATAGATGTCGGCATCAGAAAAATTGCCGTACAGTCAGTGTAATTTACTGACATGTCAAATCAAATTCTAAATTCGAAGCATAGTGTGCGTTCTTATAATTATTGAGTTTAAATATAGGTACATAGAGGTGTGCCTCTATGTACCCAGTTCAACGATTTGAAGCTAAATTTTGTGTAGTTCCTTCACCGGTTCATAGATGGATAAGTGTGTTTCAGAGAAGCAAAAATTTTTACTCCCGCATCTGGCGGTAAGTAGCTGAACTATAAGGCACTATTTCCGAAGCCGAATGCGATGACGATCAGGACCGGCATATGGAAATGTGGGATGTTCAGTATTTCATCACCTGATTTTTTTTGATGCAATAAAACGACAATTATTTTTGATCTTTCATGAATATAAAATACTGATGTATGAAAAAATAAATGCATGATATTTTTTCTTCATTCACAAGTATTTATAAATAGATTTTCTATGAATTTTTAAAAATATTTAATTTTTTATAAACAGCGGGATGCTTCTGTGTCGAGATTCCTATGATTTTTTTTTCTGTCCCCTGTACAGCTTCACTCTAATTTGTTGTCTCAACAAATGAATCCTGTGCTTTTCAAATTCTGGACTTAACGGAGAGTTCCAATCTTCTATAAATTCATTTTTTTTTAATTTTCCTAAAATAAACCTTTGAAGTAATATCTTTTCTGATGTTGTGACCATAATTTTCTTTATGACCAACAGCGCTTTCCTCATCAGATGTTGGAAATCGGTTGAGGGAATTCTCAAATGAATCCGATTTCGATTTGCAATATATACCTATCCAATCATTACCAAACTTATTCAAATCATCAATGAGGAATGCTTTTTCGCAATTACCGCATTTGTTTTTTTTTGGCAATGTTCCTCATCACATACCCCGAGAAACTTGCGATTGAGTTGGAATTCTAGGGTATTTAGGGGTTCAATTAACCCTTTATCCCTTATATACCCTCACTAGGCTCTAGTCTCACCGTTGCCCGAATCCGCAGAAGAAATGGTCGAATCTGTCCAATCAACCACTTCAATAGGCCTGCTTTCAGATTCTCCCATTGTACACAGGTCGAAATCATTGTCGTCTTGGCAGTTAGAATTATCGGAACATTTTTCAAGACAACCAGTCATGACCGACTGCAACCCAAATCTGAAGCATCGAGCTGAGGGGTTTGGATCATAACCCCTACGCTGTCTTATTTTGGAGAATTAATTCTCGATTGGGTCCTGGTTGAGCCGACTTTTTATCAAATATGGAAATGTTTCCTTCGTCTCCTCTCACAATTGAAGGATGCTACTGATGGTTTGTATCAAACCTTTGAGACAATAGGGAATATTTTTCCCAACTGTCCAAGACTTAATGAATTCAATTGATTCCGTCAGATTTTGTATTGCTGATGGCTGATAATTTCCCTCAAATTTTCCATTCGAATTGAGGCAGTTCAAAAGATAATTCATTTTCAGAATGAACTGAGCAGTTGAATTGGCACTTCTCGACCTCAGCTCACCAGTTGCAATGACTGTTCTCATAGCCGAATATAAAGTTCTGATGAAAATCTTCGTGGCCAATTTAACCTTCATTTTCTGGAAGGCGTTTGGATTTATGTGGTTTTCAGTTATCTTCAAGAGAGTACGAGAAAGACAAATTCTTTTCATCGATTAAGTACGTTTCTTTTATGTCCCTCCAAGAAAATTTTCACTCCTCATTTCCTACCTGAGAACACTCCTTTGGAGAAATTCATGGCTAATAGTTCATCATTTTTGAATCACACCGTTTGTTACGAATTTGGACGAATCCGACCCTGCCTACGATTCATAGAACTAGAGGAAAATAAATCTCCTACAGATTTCTATAAATGGGTAGTGACAAAATGGATCGGACGAATATAGTTCCTTTATTAGCTACTATGTGCCGCCACTTAAGTTGGCAAATTGGCAAGTAAACTGCCAAAAATTTTTGCATCAAATCAATGAACTGGGTTGTGTCTCTATGTATATTTAAACTCAATGGTTCAATTCATTCTGACTTAATTGAATTTTTATAATTCAACGAAAAATATTTATTTAGGAGCTGAAATCTGATATGAACAACTTCGATGAATATTTTCACATTCAAATCGTTCAAACTGTCAAAATATTTTTTGCATGGTAAATAATTTCATGAACAATAAACTGATGAAAGAAAATCTAATTCATCAATATTCAACCATTTTCCAAGCCAAATCATACTCATAAGATTTTGCTACTTCAATCAATTCGATTTATAGGTCTTGTGCAGATTTATTATATGATTATTTTTCTTCGAAATTGCAATTTGAGACTTTATTTACAACTAGCTCAGTTTGGTGCCTATTGTTCCAAGCATGTGGAGCAACGATAATTAAATTGTCATTATTTGATCCAATTTATTTTACGTAAAAGTAGATTGAATATGTTTCTCTTGAAATGTTTTCTGGTTCAATATCTGTTCTCTATTTATGCATATTCTCAGGTGAGTCGAAAAATTACGATAAATACCAGAAAAAAATATAAATGAGAAAAAGCCAATTTTACTTTCCCTACTTTGAAACTTTTCCGTTTGGAGAAATTAAAATAATGAAAAACTTTTCACAAAAATTCACGTAGGAATAGCAAGAAAAATTGAGTATAATGGCATTACATTTGACAACCATAGGAGCTGAATATTTTTGTCGACAATTTTTTTTTTCCATTCGTTTTTGATGGGCAGTATCAACTGTTACATTTTCAGGAAGAGGCCATTGATGAAGGGGTAGTACTAGAATGTATAAAAGAAGCAGGATTATCAGTAGATGACTATTTCAAATATAAGGATGTAGATCCTATACATCCAAAAATGGTGGAATTAGTTGTTAACAGTGATTACATAAACTGCATCATGAAAAGTTTATACAACCTTTTACTTTAAAGCTTATCCTTATCAAAAAATAAAAGATGAAATATTTTATTCAGAGTATTATTCCAAACAATTTTTCATCTACTCACCTACCTATATTCTCTCAGTTAAAAAGTATGTTAATGTTATTTTATTTTATTCAATTCGATTTTTATTTCGCTCAGTGGAAGTCTTTTGAAAATAGAAGACAATCCAAAGTGATTCTCTCAAAGAATTATACAATAAGACTTTTATTTCTTACTTTTTCAACAAAATAGTTCCAGCCTTTACCATTCGGGTGTATTATCTGTTGATAAGTTATTTTTTTTCCAAAAATCCGTGTGAACTTTTGCAAGAAATTACAAGAGGAATTATTTATTGATAATGGATCAAGCTATCCAAAATTAATTGTTTTATTGTAAAATGTTCATGAATGTGGAAAAAAGTTTAGGGGTGGCTATTTCTACCCCTTGCTATCATTGAAGAATACCTTCGAAAATTTTTCGATTGCCTTCTCGCTCTCATGAAATAATGTTTGCTTAATTTTATTCTTGTCAGTTCTCCAGTTTATAAGAAAAAAATTTAGCTGTTCTTCGGGCATCATCTTCAAGGGGCTGAACCTAAGCAGGGAGGACTCAGAAATGTGGAGTTTATGTAAAAGGACCTACTCATTCTTTGACAAAGAATCCCTCCTCAACTTTTTCGTCACATTTATATACTCCATTTACTTTTATTTAATCACAAAGGATGTCATGGTTTCGTTTTCAGGAGTTGGTGAACCTGATGAAAAGCACAGAACATATGATGAAAAGTCAGTGCGCGCACATAAAATATCGTTAATGACAAAACGACGTTGCCAGTTTCTTTGTTTACATCAAAGTGAAAGTATCAAAGATATTCCACATTTTGTTAGGTTCACAAATTGTTCGCAAATTTTTGGTATTTAATCGATTTTTGCAGGTGAGTTTTTCGTCGAATATGCAAGATTAACGTATGTTTATTGTTTTTAGCACCAGTTTGGAGCGTGAGGACGATTTTCAAGACCAGGACGAATGTTTACATTTCGAGGTTGAAAGGGTACACGGGAATTTCGTTGGAAAAGCTGTTATTTGGACCGATATCGCAGTAGATGGATCGGATGGAGCCTCGAGAGCTCGATTAGGATTATATTTTTCAGATTTTCCAAGAAATTTGGCGATATCTGAGCAGATTTGCAAAAGTTAGGTACCTCTGTAATGAGGTGGAACTTAGACCTAATTCTCCTATAAGAAACGCCTTTCAAAGGTCGAGATGGTGAAAAATGTATTCTTTAGATATTGTTCGAACAAACTCAGCCGAGTTTTATATCCCAACATTGATTTTAAGAAAGTTATCAACTAAATAAAATTGACATTATTCTTGATTCTTGTTATTACCCATCAATTCATCTTACATCTTTGGGTTGATTTTTTTTAATGAATTCTTGATTAGAATCAACAATTGATGTCGTCAATTCTTGAACTTTCAGTCCAAGAGGATAATAAACATTAAATCTTCACAGCATGCATATGAGAATTATGTGAAAGCAATGCAATTTTCTTCCATGGCGAAAAATAATATATTTCAACAGTGATTTCTTGTACTTCTCATGCAAATAACTAGAAAAGGAATCCTTTCTATCAATTCATATAAACGTTAATTATTTTCGTGTATCACATCTTTTCCAATTCATTCATTTTCCGAATAAATTCACATTCTGAGAAATACGCTAAGAATGTAGAAAGGGCAACATAGTGTTGACTTGGAACATAAAAATATTTTGAAAAACGTCATAACTTCGATACAGAGTGGAATGTGTCAAATTTTCAGTGCCAGAGTTGTGATTTTATAATTGTGAATGGAGTATATATACCCTGTCCATTCGCTGTACAGCAAAAATCGTTTTTTAAATTATTAATAAGCTTCAACATTTACTTCAATCTTTGCGTTAACATAGCCACAAACGGGCGTCTAATAAGATATTCATATTGTGACGTTATATTACATGAATAAAATGAAAAAAAATAAATAAAAATATATCGATATCTCAAAAATGTCTGAAAATAGCACAATTTGAAAATAAGACTGTAGCTCAACCAGCTAAGAGAAATATGGTTGTGGTATCTCATTAAAACAGCTTTTCTTCGACTGGTTTCATATTTCAATCAAGTAAAATAATGGTTTCAATTCAATTCAAATAAACTAAGAAGAATTGAATTTCCAAACAACTTTATTCTTGGTGAAAGATACAATAAAAACATCAAAACGTCGATTCTCTTCATTATCCCTAATATTGTACATCATTTTATTCTACACATTCAGTTAACTGGCGTTTCTCTTCACTTTTTCTTGAAGTTTTCTTCTATTTCAGCTAAAGTTTTATTTCTTGTCTCCGGTAGATAAAAGAAAAGATAAATAGTACCAAAAAACGCTATAATACCATAAGTTAAGAAGGTGCCATCAGATCCTAGATGGCTGAACATATATGGCAGTGTATTAACAACAATAAAAGCTGCTATATAAGAAATGGTTGACGATATTCCAGCCCCCAACCCCTTATTGTCAGCTGAAAACAATTCTCCCAACATACACCATGGCAAAGGCATCAAACCAAAGGACATAAAAGAAATATAAATGACTACAGAACATAAGGGCACCATATAGTTGATGTCATAACCATAACTGTTACAGACCATGCTGTAAATACTCATCAGAAGCAAGGCGAAAGTGACCCCTCCTCCACTTATCAGAGCTTGTAACCTCCTGGAGAAATACTGCATAAGAAAAATGGTAATCAATGAACAGACAAGACGTAAAGTATCAACAGCAACCATAGCTACTTCCCCAGGAAACTCAGGTCCCAGTACTTCTTGAAAGACGGTCATGCTGTAAAAAGTAATGGAGCTTATACCAGAGAACTGGGAAATCAAGAAGAACATGCTGGATATGATCAGGGGCTTATAGAATTCTGGCCGAGTGAAAGAGTTCAGATGGTACTTGCATCCTTTGGGTATGGACTTCATGTATTCGGCTTTCTTCTGAAGTCCTTCGAATTCTTCAACTGCTGCTTCCTCTTCAGATAGACCTCTAAGCCATGCGAAATTTCGGATGCTTTTATCGTGTTGCTCATTGAGGATCAACCAAAAGGGGGTTTCTGGTGAGAAGAACATGAGAAGGACACCAATTACTGCGTAAGCGAATATTACAATCGCTGAGTACTGCCACTCGAGTAGCAGCCCTAGAATGTGACAGAGGAGGATGCCCAAATTGATGCAAAAATTGAGCAGTGCTAAGAGTATCGATCGGTACTGCATGGAAGCTATTTCAGCTACGTATACGTTAGCTAAGCCAGAGCACATACCAGCGCTCCAGCCAGTTAAGAATCTGCCAACGTACACCATGTAGATGTTCTGGGAAAAAGCGATTATTAACCATCCTGGGGCTGGGATTTGGGAGAACAGCAAGGCCAGTTTTCTCCCGAACTTCTCCATCAAATAACCATTCAGGATTGTACCCAGAGCTAGTGGAAGGGCTGCTATTGAAGCTGTAAGAAGATTGGATGTTAACAGAATGCTGCATTCGTAATAGCTAACAGAAAGAGAGCCTGAAAAGTCTACGAAACTACCGGCCAAAATGTGCCTGCAAAAGGGCACCTATGCAGGGTGAGTGACGAGGAACTGAACATATTCCTTTCATTTAAATGGTCATTTGATACTCACCTGAGTACCCCCTATACGTGGTAGGAGTATGTACAATTCCTCGTGACTCACCCTGAATGCATAGGGGTATACATTTCTCCCTATAAATAGCAGTGATATTGTCTGAAAATCTTACTAGGAGTGCCAACGCTTCTTATTTGGGAATAAAATAGTGGAACTCATTTCGTTGGCCTTGAAAGTACCTTATGGAAGACTTACTTTGGGCTTCTGGGGTATCAGTGTACAGTATCAAATCGAAAGTTGAGTTCTCTCTTTTAAGAATGTTGGAAACTTGAGCAAATTTTGCACTTTTTATAGGGTTCGTGACTTTTCAGGCGACTGATGTCAAATTACCGACTAAAGAGATCTCATGCTGATACTTTATCTGGACTCTGCTTGTTCTCAGTTGCATCTGAGGGATCAGCACTGAGGAATAGCCCAAAACAGAGCTCATTCCTATTGAAACGATGTAACATCCTAAAAGAGCACCTAGCTAAAAAATTTAATTCGTTCATGCACTAAAAGAGACCAATATAATTTACTCACTTGTCTGAAGAAGGGATGCAAACTCATGTCACTTCTCCTTTAGAATGTATTTCTAGTTTGGCCTTCTTTATTTTCAGGATAGATGGCACTAAGGCATGAAAAAAATTGTTATCAATTGTAGAGGCAGTCATATTTGTCAATTAATGATGACATCTCAATTTTTCGGAAATTGAACGAAAAAGAAACAAACTACTTTGACATTCTAAGCGACTATTTATGGTCAATTTTCATGGTTTTTAGTTAGGAGTCGTTACACCTGGGTTTCTATGCATCTTTGACTATGATATCAAGGTAAATTTTTTCGACATAAAGTGTTTTCTAACAAATTTTTGGATTTCCAAATTTCAAGATATGTTAGACCAAAGTCTTCATTGGGTTCTATGTTGCAAAAGGCTGTATTTATTATGAACACTCTTTATACCACTGGCGGATACAGGGGGGAGGGGGCCTTGGCCCCCCCTTGGACCACGAAATTGACAATAATTCCTTTATTAGTAGTTCTATATCGTTGGTGCAAAATTTTTATCTATTGATGGCCCCCCTGAAAGAATTCATGGCCCCCCCTGAAAAATTGTCTTGATCCGCCAGTGCTTTATACAGGGTGGCCATTTGAAAACGAAGCAGACGAGATTACAGACGAAATAAATTTTTTCGATAGAAATGCTTGGACAGGTCGATTTCTGTTTCGAGGGGGACAACCTAAGATGTAGGTTACGGACGCATAGCGCTTCAACCCTTGCTACTACAACCCTCACCCCCAATTTTTGAATAGGGAAGATGGGGTGAGTGATACCTCATTTGAAAGGTATTTTTATACTGATTTCAGCACAGTAATTGTTTTTTCATTTTATGCATTAGTTCTCGAAATATTCTTAACTAAGTATTTGAAAATGAAGTGGTGTTTTCATGGCACTTGTAGTGTTTTTTTGTGAAAAATCGACATTTTGAGCTTCAAAACAACCATGACTGTGGCTTCCTTCCTCCAATCCACTGACATAGAAATCTTTAATCAAGATGTCGATTTTTCACAAAAAAACACTACAAGTGCCATGAAAACACCACTTCATTTCGAGAACTAATGCATAAAATAAAAAAACAATTACTGTGCTGAAATCAGTATAAAAATACCTTTCAAATGAGGTATCACTCACCCCATCTTCCCTATTCAAAAATTGGGGGTGGGGGTTGTAGCAGCAAGGGTTGAAGCGCTATGCGTCCGTAACCTACATTTTGAGTTGTCCCCCTCGAAACAGAAATCGACCTGTCCGAGCATTTCTATCGAAAAAATTTATTTCGTCTGTAATCTCGTCTGTTTCGTTTTCAAATGGCCACCCTGTATATGAGATGTATAAGACATTGTGTTAACAAGAGTGTTCACAATTTAAGGTGGGCGTTCAATGTAGTGTGTTTTTATTTCAAGTTGCATCTGAAAATGGTTCCACTTTGAGAACTGATATTTTGTGGGTAAACTCAGAAAGGATTGGGGTTCTCAATGAAACAATTTGAATCGATTTCATCACGACAGTTCATTTTTTCTTTCAAAAATAGAAGAAAATAAGCCAACTCATGCTTCTATTTTATTTCAAACGAAAGACCCATAAAAATAGTTCAACTCCAACTTAAAAGTGAATACATATAATTCCGTTCAGAAAATCAACTGAAAATACGGAATTGGCAGAGAATAGCCAAATTCAAATATATGGCGGGAAAAGGTTCCTGCTTTACCCACATATTCACTAATTTCATAGTTCGGCGATTTTCGGATAGAGAGCGCCATTGCCCATTGTACATTTCATTCATAAGGATAGAGATATTCATAGAACTTATAGTGATAATTTAAGTTCTATGGAGATATTCCATAAAATGCACGGTGGCGCCTCTATCGGATTAGTTTTCCTACTCCTTCGAAAAAAATCGAAATTTTGATAGTGTCTTGGGTTGAAGCTACTAGAAAAGTTATCACTATAAGATTGGTAATGGATTGAGAGATACTTGGTTGATCAATCTTCAAAAAATCATGCAGATATCACTCTGTATTCACAGAGTGTTCACGATGAATATGGAAAGATTCAGTTCACATTGTTCTACCCAGTTTGAACTTGGATTGAGTCAGCACCTTGAAAATGAATTGTGTTTTTCCTTCAGAAAACCCAAATTTTCTTCGAGGATATTGCTGCTGTAGCCGAAAGTGTTGAAGAAAACCCAGGTTTGTCCATTCCTCGTCGTTTTCTGGAAGAAGGCATTCCACAAACGTCATTACACTGTATTTTGCATAAAGATTTGGCGTATAAAGGGTTATAAAGTTCAAAACTCAAGCTGGCGGATCATCAACAACGTCGTGTCTTCGCTGTTTGGGTCCTTGAAATGCAAGAAAATGATACGCAATTCCATCGAAAAACAAGCAAAATTGTCGCATCTGGAGCTCGGAAAACACAAGAGTTATTGGTTATTGTTGAAAACCCTCTCTACCCTCAACGTGAGACTGTATGGTGCGGTTTATGGTCCTGCGGGGTCATTGGACCTTACTTTTTCGAGAATGGCGCTGGAGCAGCAGTTACTGTGAATGGATTGCGCTTGCGAGAGATGATTAGTAAATTTTCATGGCCGATATTGGTTGATTTTGATTTGGACAACGTTTACTTTCAACAAGACGGCGCTACGTGCCACACAGGCAACGAAACAATTGATCTCTTACGAATAAAGTTTCCAGGCCGTGTTATCTCTCGAAAAGGTGATCACAATTGACCACCGAGATCTTGTGATTCGACACCTTGCGATTTCTTCCTTTGGGGCCATGTGAAAAAGAAGGTCTACGCCAAGAGCCCAGCGTAGTTTCAAGACCTCAAATATGGAATTCGTGAGGCTATCGAGGACATAGGTTATCCACTTTGCGATTTGGTTATCGAAAATTTCATGAAAAGGATATGGTCTTGTAGTCATGGTCGTGGTGGTCATTTGGCTGATGTTATTTTCCATTATTAACGGCATACATTCCTCTTCATAATGAAGTAAACTTCCAAACATTTATATAAAAAATGGCATTTTTCTTTCAATGTCAAAATAACACCTCTTTTTGGAAAACCCTTCACTTCCGTAAAATATTCATCTCCGTAAACTTCAAAATTCTCAACATTTGACAAGCAGTTTATGTAATTGTTAACTAAGACAAATCGCAAATAAATTAACACGTGTCCAAGGGAAACCCACTATAAAATATTTCTCCTTTGTTACCCATGAATGAACAAAACTTTTTCCACCCTTCCACGCTACAACCCCCTTGTTACGCTCTAGTTCCAGTCAATTTCAATACTACACACACATTGGCATGATAAAACTGATCCACTGTAACACACAAGTGAATTAAACTCGATTCAAAAAGGAATTAAGGGTTGAATACCGTCCACAAAATATTCCACCTCATTTATAGGAATTCCAGACGTGGTAAATTCGAATATGGTGCTTTCCACCAACTTAGGGACATTTCGTCCACCAGTATCTACAACAGAATATTGATTTTCACGTTCCATCCACCCCTACACTCTTACTTCTAACTTGGCTCTATTTCTCGCGAACCTCATATAAGAATATGTAGAAAAACCGTCGTATTTCAGTGCATTCAACCCTCTTCGAAATTAACCCCGGTGAAATTCTTCAAAACGCGGAAATACCGAGTGAAATGTGTAAAACAGATGTGGGGGTGCATCCGAAAACATCCCCTGTCGTGTATGTCAGATTTTCGTGGGATATAACTCAAGGAAAAGATCGTAACTTGGAACTTCGGGGTTTCGTGTGAAAACCGAGTAAATCAGTGATAATCAGGACGAAATAGTGGCGTATTTTTGTCTTGTAAATAGGGGTGGTATTGTGGAAACCTGGCCTCTCGTGGAAAATATGGAAAATATTGTGCTTCCACTTGGATCTTATGAATTTGTGATGGTTTCTGGTGGAAATTCTTGGAAGAGCTAGTGGAGGAAAATTTTCGGAAAATGCAGAATGAAACTAAGCAAAACTCCACCCCAGTTCAGGAGGTTCACCAATATGTGGGTCCCTATAGGCTGGAAAAAACGCTGGGAAAGGGGCAGACAGGTGAGTCGTGTGGAAAACATCGGGAAATCTTGTGGAAAATCTTCGGAAATTAATGTTAAGTGTGAGGCAACCTTGGCCTAATTTTCAGTATAGCTTCCTATCGAGATTCACTCCTTGACTTTTCCAATCACTTCAATATTTTCCATGCAAAATGATTAAATAATAATAATATTGAGGAAAAAATATTATTAATTAATTATTATATTTTTTCAATTTATATTTGATTTTCTACATCTTGTGGGTATTTTTCGTCCATAAACCATCACATCCAGATGACAGTATTGGAAAGTAATGAGGGGGGGGAGGTTAAAAGCAAATTGTATTTTAGTAGTATTTACCTTTTCCACATCTGTTTCTCGTTGTGGAAAATATTTTGATGTATTCTTCGTCCAATTTCTCAAAAATAAAAATAAATATATTTGAGGCAATTGATTTCAACGAAATATTATTATATCGTGATTTTTTATTGATTAGTACAATTATGAATTTGAGTGGATTACAAATTCGTTGGAAGCCCATGATAGTAAGAACTCTTGCCATATTCACACATAATGTGGAATGGGGATGAATCAAAAGATATTACGATATTAGTGTTTGAAATATTTTTAATTTTCCTCTTTGCCCTACGGAGTTTTCAGGAATCGAATTGATGTAGGAATTCAAACAAGAATTGGCAATTTAATCAAAACACATGGTACTATTTGACATAAACACAGAATGAAAAATATGAAATATAAAAAAAAATAAGTTTTTCAAAAAATAGAGAAGATGATGGAAATACTTCAAAATGGAAATCGAAACCAAATTTCATGTTTGAAAGTATTCTATATCACTAGCGGATCCAGACTGTTTTTCAGGGGGGGCATGAATTTTTTCAAGGGGGGGATTGGTAGAATTTTTACCAACATTATAGGAGTTAGACTTAAAATGAAATTTTTTTTATTGAAAATACGAGTATTAGGGCTTGATCGAAATACATACTATAAAGGGATTATTGTCTATTTCGGATCCAAGGGGGGGGGGTACACCATGGCCCCCCTGTATCCGCCAGTGTCCTATATTATCATTTAAGATTTAAACATTTTTTTCTTCAAAAATAATGAAAATCAATGAAAGATTTGAAGACATGCCACAGAGAAAAAAAAAGTTGGGACAATTCGAAATAAACTGAGAATAACAATTTCGAAAATGAGAGATAAGTCTCCAGAAATTCGAGTTCTAACTTTATATTTTCCATATTTGTGGTGATTTTGACATGTGAATAAAATGGAAGCAATGATGTCAAGGAATAAATAAACAATATAAGAGAAAGAATATAAAATTGAATCCAATTGGAATTTATTTATTAATGTGGTCGTTCAATAATTGAAGTGAAAAGAATCATCATTCAAAATAAGAAAATTAAACAGCAACAATGATATGACAGAAAATGAGAATTAAGAAGGAAATCAACAGTAGCCGAAAATAACTGAAGAATAAATCAATATTCAAGAAAATTCAAGAATTAAATGACATATATTCTCGAAAAAAATTCTCAAGTTGAGATAAAGACAGTATATAAAATTTTCACTGATCGTTTAGTCAATAAATTATAAAAGTATTGCGAAAAACAAATAGAAATCTACCTCTTTCAAAATGTGTTTATCCATGAGCTGTGAACAAAACCACTAAAATAAATTGATGGATTCGATTGCGAAAACCAAATTAATTCATTTAAGTACCCATTTACAGTTTTAATCATTTTGCAGGTCTCGTAAAGCTCGGCGTACACTGTGTCACCGGCAAAAAGGTCGCTATTAAGATAATAAATAGGGAAAAACTTAGTGAGAGTGTTTTAATGAAGGTATGTCGATATTCTCATTGATTATTTGTAGTTTCTTATGATATTTTTGACAGGTCGAAAGGGAAATTGCAATCATGAAGCTTATAGATCATCCGCATGTCCTTGGTCTGACGGATGTTTACGAAAACAAAAAATACTTGTGAGTAAAACATAACAGCAAGAAAATACAAAAACAAATTATTAATTAATTATGAAATAGATCCATCTTCATAAAATATCAAATTTTGTGACAAGTTTCGTAGAATTATTCAAGGAAAACTAAAGTAGATATTGATGAATAATTAATAAAATAACTCAATTTAGTAATTTGGAAACAAAATTATCGAAACGTGACATTTAAAAGACTATAGACTAAGATATAAATGATGTTCTAAAAAGTTTATGACTTTTCTTTTAGATATCTGGTACTAGAACACGTATCTGGTGGTGAACTATTCGATTATTTAGTGAAAAAAGGTAGACTGACACCAAAGGAAGCACGAAGGTTTTTTAGGCAAATAATTTCAGCTTTAGATTTTTGTCACAGCCATTCTATATGGTAAGTCAAAGAGTTCGTCGAATTTGGAAGATGTAAAGTATGTTTTCCCTCAGTCATAGGGATCTGAAACCTGAGAATCTCTTATTGGACGAAAAGAACAACATCAAAATAGCAGATTTCGGAATGGCTTCACTTCAGCCTATGGGGTCCATGCTTGAAACAAGTTGTGGATCGCCTCACTATGCCTGCCCCGAGGTCATAAGGGTAAGATTATATATCGCATGGTCTTCTTTGTGTAGCTGTTCGTTTTCCATAGTTCGTATTAAGCAAGAATGGGCTCATAACGAAATCAGGGAAATGAAGCCTACTCACCGAAGACTTCGGAATGTAAGCTGCTGTTCGTTTCCCTGGTTTCCTTATGAGCTGTTGGGCACATTTGTTGGTTATGTTGAACCCCGGGAAATAAACAGAAGCTTACACACCGAAGATACAAATGGATTGTCTTCTTTGTGTGAGCTGTTCGTTTCCCTGAGTTCGTTGTAAGCAAGAATGTGACCAACAGCTCACAACGAAACTAGGGAAATGGACAGGACCTCACACATCGAAGACACAAATGGGTTGTCTTCTTTGTTCATTTGTTGCTTACAACGAATCATGGGAAATGAACAGGAGCTTACAAATCGGAGACGCAAATTTTCGGTTTGTAAGCTCCTGTTAGTTTTCCTGGTTTTATTAGGAGCTGTTGGGCACATTTGTTGCTTACAACGAACTCCGGGACTTTGAACACCGAAAGACACGAACGCATAGTCTTCTGTGTTCATTTGTTGCTTATAACGAACCCTGGGAAATGAATAGAAGCTTACACACCGAAGACACGAATACATTCTGTTCTTTGTTCATTTGTTGCACCCTGGGAAACGAAAAAAGCTTACAAATCGAAAACGCAAATCTTCGGTTTGTAAGCTCCTGTTCATTTCTTTGGTTTCGTTATGAACTGTTGAGCACATTTGTTGCTCACAACGAACCCTGGGAAATGAACAAAATCTTACACACCGAAGACACAAATGCGTTGTCTTCGGAGTGTAAGCTGCTTTTCGTTTCCCTGGTTTCGTTATGAGCTGTTGGGCACTTTGTCGCTTATAGTGAACCTTGAGAAATGAACAGAAGCTTACACACCGAAGATACAAATGGATTGTCTTCTTTGTGTGAGCTGTTCGTTTCCCTGAGTTCGTTGTAAGCAAGAATGTGACCAACAATCATAACGAAATTAGGTAAATGGACAGGACCTTACACATCGAAGACACAAATGCGTTGTCTTCTATGTTCATTTGTTGCTTACAACGAATCCTGGGAAATGAACAGGAGCTTACAAATCGAAAACGCAAATTTCCGAATTGAAAACTCCTGTTCGTTTTCCTGCTTTTGTTAGGAGCTGTTAGGCACATTTGTTGCTTACAACGAACTCCGGGACATGAACAAAAGCTTTGAACACCGAAAGACACGAACGCATAGTCTTCTGTGTTCATTTGTTGCTCATAACGAACCCTGGGAAATGAATAGAAGCTTACACACCGAAGAAACGAATACATTTCGTTCTTTGTTCATTTGTTGCACCCTGGGAAACGAACAAAAGCTTACAAATCGAAAACGCAAATCTTCGGTTTCATTTCTTTGGTTTTGTTATGAATGGTTGAGCACATTTGTTGCTTACAACGAACCCTGGGAAATGAACAGAAGCTTACACACCGAAGATACGAATGCATAGTCTTCTTCGAGTGAGCTATTCGTTTCTCTGGCTTCGTTATAAGCAGGAATATGTCCAACAGTCATAACGAAATAAGAGAAACGAATAGGTGCTTACACACCGAAGACACAAATTCGTTATATTCGGGTTGCAAGCAACTGTTTGTTTTCCAGAGTTAGTTATGAGCAATAAATGAGTCAAAAAATGTTGCGTCGCTTATCACCTCAGTGTGTAAGCCACCTTGGAATCAATGTAATAATTTCGATCAAGACGAATCCTTATGTGCCTTTCGTCTTCCTACAGGGTGAAAAATATGACGGCCGACGAGCAGATGTGTGGTCTTGTGGTGTCATCCTTTATGCCCTTCTAGTAGGGGCGCTTCCTTTTGATGATGACAACTTAAGACAACTATTGGAAAAAGTGAAAAGAGGAGTGTTTCACATACCCCACTTTGTGCCTCCTGACTGTCAAAGTCTACTCAGAGGAATGATTGAGGTTAACCCCGAAAAACGATTGACGGTTAGTGGAATCAAGTATAAGTGAAGAAAGTCCTTCTAATGACCTTTGTTTAGCTTTCCGAGATCAACAAGCATGCTTGGGTGACAGCTGGTGGAAAGGGAGAGTTGGAATTAGAGCAACCCATGATGGATGTTGTCCAAACACATGTTCTGCCATCTATAGAGTCCATAGACCCCGATGTTCTTCAAGCCATATGTAGTTTAGGTTGTTTTAAGGAGAAAGAAAAGCTTATTCAGCATCTCCTAAGTCCTAGGTAAGATTTGTCTTGAAAGTGTTTATGAGCCTGCGTTGATTTTGAATTTTTTGCAGTCATAATACAGAAAAAGTGATATATTTCCTACTTTTGGAGAGGAAAAGAAAAAGGCCAGCATGCGAAGATGATTCCGACTCAATATTAAGGATAAAGAATATTGAGAGTCAAGATCCACCAAAGAAGAGAATCGATACTTGTCGAGTCAATGGTCAGAGTCCCCTCCAGTTTGGACAAATCAGTGAAGGGTCTCCCTTAACCCCTAGGCGATCAACTTATAAGTAAGTTTCATCATTTCTATTCGAGAAATATTTGGATAATTCCTGATTTTCTAGACGTCATCATGCAAGAAGGAGTCCTTCAACTGGCAGCACTCACAGTAATTTGAGTATTCATTCTCCAACAAGGTCCTCATCTGGTGCCTCTAGTCCAATTCATTTCAATAGCACAACAAATAATTCACATTGTAAGTTTCATACTCTCCACATAATACTTCAGCAGTTGTCAAAATACCTCAACTTGCATCTCATGTATAATTAATATTCCTCAACTAACCAAAACACCGATTTTTCAAGCCGCTCTATCATCCCCAGTATGCCAAAGAGCAGCCTCTCACCATGGCCATCGAACTACCACGACTACAACCTCGAGCCACATCTCCCCCAACACACACGTCACAGTTACTCCAGCCCCTCCAACACCAACCCATCATAGGGCGAATAGTAGTGGGGGAACGTCAACTTCGTCCATTCTGTCAACACTGACCTCACCTGAAAACGACAACGCTAATCTTCTAGCAGGTACATTTGTCGCCAATTGTAATAGTCAATGTATTCACACTGTATCTACTTATTTAGGCTCAAACATTATGTCCCAAATGACGCCGCCAGGTTCTCCACACTCCAGCTCAAGTCATCATTGGAAAAGCAGACTCACTACCATCAAAAACAGTTTTCTTGGTTCTCCAAGATTCCACAGGAGGAAACTGCAGAGTAAGTTACTCCAAGAAACGTCCAGATCAACGGTAACCGCTATTTTAAACTTTGCAGATGTTTCTACGGCTTCGGATGAGGCTCATTTGACCCCAGAGTCTTCACCAGAGCTCACCAAGAAATCCTGGTTTGGAAGTCTTATGACTACAGAAAAGGACGAAACGTCTACCATATTGATTAAAGGAAAACCGTTGGCTACTGTCAAAGCTGATTTGATTCATGCCTTTCTATCGGTAAGACTTCGTCAAGTAAATTGATGAACCAAAGACGGATCCCTGATGCACACCATTTGATTATACTCTCAATTGCAGATAGCTGAGTTGAGTCATTCTGTCTCAAGTCCAATGAGCTTCAGGGTGGAGTATAAAAGGGGGACAACAGGTCCTGCCATGTTTCAGAGGCATGTGAGGTTCCAGGTTGACATCTCAACAATCACCAAGCAAGTAGGAGATAATTCTAAAGAGAACCTTTACGCAATCACTTTCACTCTTCTGTCGGGTGAGTTTTGGGTTTTCCTTGAAGATCTCATAGGTTTTACGGGGATGTTTGTTTATAGGAAACATAAGGAGGTTTAGAAGGGTTTGTGAGCATATTCAGGCGCAAGTATGCACCAGGAGGCCCCCACCAAGTCCTAGAGCGCAGAGGAAGTTTACCACTGAACTCAGTGAAAGTTCTAGTTGTGGGTCTGATTCTAGTGAACTCTATTTGAACACGAGACAGGTGAGGAACTATTTGCAGATATGAAAAAATTGAATGAAATGGGAGGGTTTAATATTTCAGGCTGTTGAGCTTGAGAATAATTTCAAAGGGGAGATGAAAAGGGTAAATCCTACGCTGTTTAAGGATTTTTTTCACCTAAGGAGATATTATACTTATACTTTTGGCCTGGCGATGTGATCATCTATGATAGAACTCTATGTTATGTCGTAGTAATACTAGTAATGCAGGTTCGTGAGAATAATAATGAGGTGAAATAGATAAATAAAACTCTTTCTTGGCCTTTCTTGGTCCATGCGGCAGGAGTTTTGGAGCCACAAACTATTGGATAATGCTTAGTAGAACGATTGGTGGAATATAATTGAATAGAAAGAATGTAATGAATCTCATTGATTCGTGCTGGTATAAACACAACTAGGGACCTAGAAATAAGAATGATTAGCAAATATAAATGGATGATGAACGTACATGTTGAAGCCGTTTGGATATCAACAATGGCGACTAAGAACAAAAGGGCACGTTGTCTAACGAATAACGGTCTCTTCTCCCAAAAAAACCTTCTTCGTTTCCCTTGGTTCTCTGATTTTTGAACTGTCAAATCGAGTTGATACTAGATCAAGCTCCGATCACCGGTGATTACGCTTTGAGAAACCCACCGTTAAAGTTGAATAGTCTAATCATTGCTATTTTTTCAAGCAGGAGATCAATTAGGCAAAATATACAAATTTTTTGTACCATTGTTATTCGCACGAAAAGAATTTTTTTTATTCAAGCGGTATCTAATTGTTGAACAAATAACTTTTTGTTTTAAATGCTTTACAGTTCTCTCCTTGCAGTGCTCATCAGGTGATGAACGACACCACGAATGCAAATATAAATCTCGATCGAATTATATGGATGAGAAATAGTTACAATTATCAATTACCTCTGATCACTGTATAAACCACTTGAGTTCTGCCAATACAACGCTGAAAATTTGAATTGAAATACCTACTTATTGTCTATGGTACTTTAACTTCACTTCATGGAAGACGAATACGCTAAGGCGTTTTCTTATTTTCTTCTTGACTAAGACATTTTTGTTCTGGTCCACAGCACAGAATTGTAGGCAACTCAATTAACTATAAAATTTACATTATAATGGAATGATATGAGCCTGGCTTAGGATGTCTAAAAACATGGCGATGCACTTGTCAATTTTTGAATGTATTGACATCGACCAAATCGAAAATATAAGAATTGTTTTGTGGCAGCGCCACAATGTCATACGTGTCAATTCCTAATTGTAATATGGGCAATGAACCAATGAAAATTGAAGCTGGGCTTTTGTGAGAATCCAAATCTACGCTTACTAATTCAGTCTCTCTCCGACACATCGTAATATGTCGTGAATCATATGTCATTCATAACTCAATTTGATTACTCTTGATCATAACCTTATAAGTTTATGTGAAATGTTTGAATCGCTTCATTTCGTTTACTTCAAGCCCTGAATATCATTACTAACTCTTTTTCATATTCAAGAAATGAAATGAAATATTTAAGTAACATATTTTCATCCCCGATATGTATTTTCTCGTCCATTGTCTTTCGAATATACATATCCTCTACATTTCTCGTAATTTCTGAATTTCCAGTTGACGCAATTCCTACCAAAAATTTGGCTCCGCTTTGTGACTGTTAATAGCAGGAGTATAAGCCATATTATACCTCTCCTCAGAAATAATATGAATCAAAATGTCAAGAATATGAACACAAAATATTGCTTGAAAGAACTATCGACTATTAACATAACTCGTTCACAAGAATGGATTGAAATATCTAATAAGAATTTGAACTTATTTTGTGAATAGCGCTTTCTGAAGTGGAAGAAACTAAACTTTTTTAATATTCTCAATGTTGGCTAATCAAAATCTAATTAGTGCTAATTTCCTAACATCTTAGCCTCTTGGTGCTCAGCTTAAAATAATTGGTAAACATCTCAGTTGGTGGAGCAGCGAGATTTCCAAGTTTCCATAGATATGAGCTGTCACACAGAACAGAAAAACAAAAATAATATGTCAATTACTAATTCTGGCAATTTTGGATTCAGTTATTTCCGCAAATATATTTATTACCCACACAGAAATTCAAAAGTATTTTGAAAATTATGAGAAAAGATGAGAATGGACAACTCACGATTGAAACTGATCGCCAAAATCCGATTTACTTGACATTTCGATAAAAATTCACTGTGATATTCACCCGCTTCTTGATCTGGTAATAGCCTTTCAAAGTTTTATGGTATAAATTCCATGCAAATTATACAGTAATTGTATATGCATCGCCATCTAAAGGTGATAATATCAAATATGGTACCTTCACGATTATCTTATTTTGAATAAATAAAACTGAAAAAATAACTAATAATAATCAGTCATAATTTGTGAATAGCGCCACCTGAAGTGGTAAGAACGAAAATTCATTCATATCTAAACGAAATCTGATCATTTTAGAGATCTGTACTCCTACGCTAAAACATTTTGGTTTTGGTCAACAGCGCAGAGTCGGAGGCAACTCAAATTACATCAGCATCTAACGGAGAGAATATCGAATAAAGTACCTACGAATAAGCTGTAGCGTAACTGTAACTGTAGTGACACCAAGTGGCCTTACTCAAAAAAAGGAAAAGTAGTTCCTGTATAAGTATAATTTTCATCGAGTTTTTCAAAGTTTTATTGTATTTTATAATAACCAGACCGTAGACGAATCCATATATGAAGTTTCATAACAAACAGTCCATCCGATCTCGAGTTATAGCTGGTGTAACCAACATCTTTCTTTTATATACATAGAAGATTTGTGTCTAGAAATTCGGAATCATTAGAAGAGCAATATTTTTCACTCTGAACCATCCTTTTTCAGTTGAACGTTCTTCAGTTGGAGAGCAGCGATCTAGAGAGCGAATGCAGCGTCTTCGACGTGAGAACAGCGACCAGGGAGGTATCTAGGAGGGCCTCCACCAACAACAACACGGAAAATCTAGAGCCTAACGTGCCCGGTACGCCGAAAGCAGTCAGATCAAACTCCGAAAACACAGACTCATCTTGCGAAAGAACCTGCATAACCACGATGTCCGGTAGTTCGATTGCGTAATACAAAGGTTCCCTCGATCTGTTCGAAAGATTCGTGTGAAAATCGCAAGCTCTCCCTTAAGGCCCTTTCACAGGTGGCGATTCCCGTCGAGGAAGTCGGAACGTGTGAAGAGGGCTTTACGGGAGAATGGAGTGGTCAGAAAATGCGCTTTTTACTCTCGATTTCCGAAAACGTTGTATATGAGACTTAATCAGTGGCGTAGAGAATTTCAATATTGAATTATGTAAGGTTAGGTCTACTTTGAACTACTAGTTATTTGTGCGGTTTTTGATGATGGAGGGAATGAAGCAGTGGCGGCTCGTGGTCATTTCAAGATACATCTTCATTGTGAATTATTTTCAAAAGTATATCCCATATATATCGCAAATTTTACTTCTATATGCTCATGAAAATTATGTAAATAATCTTGATTTGAAAATATTTTGAGTTAAAACAGAAATGGAGCAATAAGGATTCTAGAGGAGGTAAAGCATCTCTAACCTCCTCTGACGAGCCGCCACTGGAATAAAGTGGGATGTTATCGCGAAGATGTAGAATGTTAAATTAATATCAAGAAGCCCTTTGGCCATAATATACAGGATTTCTCATAGTTTTGCATATTTCAATTCAATTCCCTGAGGAACTTATAAGTACCTGATTGTATTCCTTGATCTGCATAAATAAATGAATTACCCCTTCTGGTACCGCTATTGATAGTGAGAAAAATGCATAACCATGAATCAACTACAATTCTCCATACAGAAAATTCGTAAAATGCAGGCTTCGAGAAATCAAAATTCCGTCAACTTCACTATCAATGGCTTTGTTCTGTTCCAATGATAGTTCCATCAATACGAATTCACTTCTCGAGATGATAGCCATTTTTGAATGTTGCGACAAGAACTCAAGTGGAGATCAAACCTAACAATAGAGAAAACATAAATTTCTGATAGATACATTTTTAAAATATCATTTCGATTTTGGATAGTCCTAAAGTAGACAACAAAAGAGGTATTTACTTGTACCCTTGTATGTATCAAGAATTAAAATCTCAGGAACAGGGGTTCACAAACAAAAAATTTTGGAGGCATGGACGCCCGCAGAAATTTTTCTCAGGGGGGCATTTTTCCTTACCCTTTGGATTGAGAAAGTTATATTGAGAGTGTTGTGCTGAGAAACAATGAGGCCATCAAAACCTCAGAGGGGGCCATGGCCCCTCTTGCCCCCCCCCCCCTTTGCGGGCGCCCATGTTTGGAGGTACAGGATGTTATATTCCGAAATTAATCAAAGTTATTTCTTCTTAACCTCTGCATTTCCCAGAATTTGGCAAAGATATTACATCGTAAGAATTGCATCATAAGAATTACATCAAATAATATGTCAAATGCCTGTTTAAATCCACAGTGTAAATTTTCTTCTGGAACAATGTCCACTTTTCCCTATACTTAGATCTTTTTCATCGTGCGACACTTGAACATTTGGGAAATATAACAAGAAAATTCTATTTTATTGAAGAATGTTTTGGTCTCCTACAATTTTTTCGTATTTATCTGTCAAAATTATTAATGGGACCATGAAAATCCAGAGATAACTGATTTTTTCTGAAAAATTCAACTTTTCTGGCGATTGTTCAACATTTTTTCCTCGCAAAATAAAGCAGACGCAAAAAAAAAGGAAAGACATCAACAGGTTTTAAAATAAAACAAATGTTCTCTTTCATTTTTTCAACTTACCTGTGGCACACAACAAAATAGTTCTGAAGGAAAACAAAAGATATTTTATTCCAAAAAAATACCATCATGTAGATTTTCACTGGCAATAGTCATATCAAATGACAAAAATTTCAGCTGAATTTCAAAAGAAATTCATGACGAAAAATCTCGAAAAATATACGTTTGCGTTGGATATCACCCAAGTCATACCCCCCTTCCTTTGCACGTCAAATGGAACACCCTGTATATTCGATCAGAGGGCTTCAACAGGTACAGCGGGCAATTGCTGAATAGACACATTGGTATCCATACATTGTTTTAATATTTCAAACAGCATCCTCTTTTAACTTCATCACGACAAGAAGATATACCGAGTGGCTCACAAAAAACATTTTGGGAAATATTCGATTGGACTATTTTATGTGGGTCACCCTGTATATAACTAATTTTTTCCATTCCTCTCACTGGAGAAACGCAATCTTGACATTTTACCCTCTCTGCATTTCGAATAATTTGAGATTTTATAATGGAAATGTTGAGAATAGCTTTTGTACATAGCATAAGAAGCTTATTGTGATTTTTCGGGACATCTATGTTGTAAAAATGAAAAAGGAAAATGAGTGTCAAAAGGTAAAAAATGCTTCAAACAGAAATATTTAGTCAGTATTGCCATATAATAGTATCAAATCATCATGAAATTGTTTCACTCTGTAATTTCGAATATATTTGTGAAATTCCAACTGTGTGTCAAAGAATGGAAGAGTTGGAATTTCAAGGTCTGCATCAAATTAAAATCTGAACCGGTCCGACTTCAGATTGAATTAATCCTAGAATATACATCTCACAAATAATTTTACTTTGTGCAATATACAGGTACTTTATCAGTCCACAATCAGACCCTTGTGGGATTCCAGTCTTGATTAATATAAATAGAGTAGACCTTTCATGTTAATTTCCACTGCTGATTAAAAAGAATAAATTAATGTTGGAAAAACACTTTTTAACAAAATTTAATCGATACATAGTGAAACAGAAACATGATTAGAGAATCAATCGTTGACGGACGCCACTGGTGGGAGTGTTTTCGTTGATTGAATGATTTTTCCGATACTCAATAAAGGTTTCTAAATGAACAAACTATATATAAAAAATTATTGCGAATATAACATAGTATAAACTTGCCGGCCAGATATAATAAATTTAAAGATATCCAATAGTATACTTGCAAATGATGATATTATTAAATATTTTTTTGTAGGTACTTATGTGGACATATCAATATTTTAATTGAATAGCTCAATTTTTGATGAAGCATATTATATATTCGTTCTATTGTGTATATGACCTATAACCAAACTTCTCCTCGAGGTGTTTTTTCCTTGTGATTCTCTTTCTCCGTGTTACTTCTGTCTACCTTTGATCGCAAAAATAGAGATGTATTTATGACATCCACAGGAGATTCAACATTACGCTTCTACAACAAACCTCTGTAATACTGGGATTCAAAAATACTAGGTAAATATAAATTTTTGACCAGGAGAGCATTTTTTTTAATATCTTGAATATCAAATATCCAAAAACTGAATGTGAATTTCTTTCTCTCTGATGCTTTTCCAAGGTAGCTTTTCCTCCCTTCGAAATATGTACAGGCTGTTCTGAATGATTGACCCTACAACGGTTTATGGAATGTCGAAACTGTTTTTGGAAATGGATCCAAAAAATTGTTGTTATTCACCTGTTGAGTTTGTATCGCAGTCTGTACTAAAAAGTCCAAACTTTTTGATGTGATTGTGAATGTTCTTTGATTTGTTACCTGTTAAATTTTCGTTACCATTTGTAAATATTCGTTAGTACAATATATAAGAGGTGTTCAATGAATAATATGAAAAGTTGAATGAAAGGCTTCGATTTTATATTATTAGTTGAACTCGATTTAATAATAATAATGATAGTGAAAATATAACAAATTTTGCGAGAAATAAGAGTGTACATTATTTTAATAATATTTGAATTTAATATTGCCACGTGACTGTATTATTGAATTTTTGTTTAGGATGTTGGAGTTCTTTATTTGAACGTGCTCTTTAACTTATTCTGTTCGAAAAATATTATATAGTTTGATTACAATATGATATTATATGTATAAGTGCTTGTATATAAAAATTGTGATAAATAAAAAAGATTTGCACAATAGCATGGTGTTGAATTCATGAGCAAATTCAGTTCAGTCCGTCCGTCCCTGAACACGATAACTCCCGAACGAATAAACCGAGAGAATTTACATTTTCAGAATTAAAAAGTCTTAATGAGATCTCTGAACCAGAATTTAACTTCCACAAAAAGAACCACTATTTGCATTATGCTAGCACACATCCACGCCAGTTTAAATAATGAATATTCGAACTCCAAATACGTTTTTTATGTCGAAATCACAAATCAAACATTCGACGACACTTCGTCAAATAAAATGTATGAATTTTTCTACATGCCGTAAAATATGAATGAAATTGTTTTGAAGAAACAATGCTCAAGTGAAAGAAGTTATGTTGGGGACCAGAATCGGATCTCCCTCCAAATTCTTCAGGTGTCCATTGTAAAGTTCGAGAGATTTGTTGAAGTTAGCATTCTTTCTCACTTATGTTTGTTGTTATGCCTGTGTTGAGGTGATTGAATAATGTTGTTCAGTTTTCTCAGGAATTTAAAGAGCAGGTGAGTAAGCACTTATTTTTCAAAGGCGGAATTTTGTTTTTTTACGATTATAACTGAACGTTGAGTAGGTGACTGTAAAAGCTCATTTTCATGTGTAGGACACATAAGAAGTAAATAAAATTGCCCTTTTTAGGCGTATGCAAAGTTGATGATTTAGATTGAGTAAGAGTTGAGGATATAGAGTGAATTCTTAGATATTTCCAACTGCGATCAGGGAAATGTTATAGGTAGTCAATGCTAGTACTACCTTTTAAGTAGTTATCCTCATCGGTAGATCTCTGCAAATCAGGTGTTTTTATAGGCGAAATGTCAAAGTTTGATCAACTTTCCTGGAGGAATGGGAAAATTATGAAAATGTGAATACCAAGCTATTTTGCATTGTCCTTTCATCTTTCGATCCGTTTATTCACATCACGGCCAGGATATCTGTGAAAAAAGTTTTAACGAGTTTAAAATGGCCCTTTTTGCCGAATATTTTTGGTGGTTTTCGCAATTCTTTTAAAAATACTTCTACATCGCCTAGAGAATCGAAATTTCACCCACAAATGAATCCAATATTCCTCTTTTCGACCGAATAAAAATTTTCTCGAGACTGTCTTTATTATTATTTTTTTCAATAAAATTGAACAAAGTATTTTTAACGAAAAATGTGTTTTTTCAAGCATGTTGTTTTGATGTACGAATTTTCATTTATAATTTAATGGGTGTTGAAATTAAAGAAAAACTTTTTAGGGAAAAACCGTCGACACATAGAACCGCAATAACAAATAAAATAACTGCAAGAATCATGGTTCAAAGTTGAGAGGAAAGCAACGAATATGGATCTGAAAAGAGCTTTCCATTATAATTAATTTATTCAGCGTTGTGTGAACGGAGAGAAAGTAATAAGAAATCTTTATTATTGTTCCTTTATTTCAATACAAACAAGCGAGTGATATCGTTTATTTTCACATCTATCACGACAAACCTAATCTTCACACTGAACATTAGTTATGAACCATCAAAACGATCCAATCAAATTTTGAGACGACTATATGTAGTGTTTTTCGCAAAATATTGCTTTGCTCGTTTTAATAGTCATCACATCTTTTTTACCGGAATGAGAATTTAAAGAAGATATACTTCATTCCTTTTTATAAAGTATCCCGGTTGGCCATGACATTCTGACACATTTCTCCATGTATATTTTGAAAATGTTAGGTTATAGTTATCTAATGAATGATGAAGATTTTTTCTCTGTTAATACGAGAAATAAACTGCTCCACATGCGTTAGGGATATATTGACTTGAATTGCAAAAAAATATACTTAGTTAAAATAAGATTTTTGTGATGAATATTCATATTTATGATTTCAATTTGCAAATTAATTTAAGCCTGTAGGTCTGCAGCGTATACAGGCTGGTTAAGAAAAATCGAGTAAAATAACGAAATTTTATTCCCAGAGAATTCAAGCATTTTAAGACTATCAATACAATGTATGGCCTCCACGGGCATCAATAACAGCTTGACATCTTCTTTGCATACTACACACGAGGTTGTTGAACATTTCTTTAGGAATTTGGTTCCATAAACGGGGCAGAAGCTCTCCCAGATCATTCAAGGATTCTGGGGTAGGTTGATGATTATCTAATCTTCTTTGGAGCATTTCCCATGCATGTTCTATGCACTTTAAATCTGGTGAGTGTGGAGGTATTGGTAAATGTGGAATACCAAGCTCCTCGCGCGCATTCTCAACTATGGCTGCACGGTGCGGTCTAGCCTTATCGTCTAGAAATTGAAAAGTTTCACCAACAGCAGCGTGAAAATTTGGCACAACATTGTCAATGACATGCTCCCTATAGTGTGAGGCGGTCATATTTTCAGGACAAATGTGTAGATCTGTGCGCCCGTTGAAACATAGCCCGGCCCATACCATAACACTACCCCCTCGGAATGGACATAGCGACGATTACGGACTATGCGTGGGATTGTCCATACCCTTATTCTTCGGGAATCTGAAAATCGTCCATATCTGGATTCGTCAGTGAAAAGGACACTACGCCATTGATCTTTCCAATTGATAAGTTGCTTTGCCCATTCCAGTCTTTGACGCTTATGGTCACGTGTTAATGGAACTCCTCTTAATGGACGAATAGCGCCACCTGAAGTGGTAAGAACGAAAATTCATTCATATCTAAACGAAATCTGATCATTTTAGAGATCTGTACTCCTACGCTAAAACATTTTGGTTTTGGTCAACAGCGCAGAGTCGGAGGCAACTCAAATTACATCAGCATCTAACGGAGAGAATATCGAATAAAGTACCTACGAATAAGCTGTAGCGTAACTGTAACTGTAGTGACACCAAGTGGCCTTACTCAAAAAAAGGAAAAGTAGTTCCTGTATAAGTATAATTTTCATCGAGTTTTTCAAAGTTTTATTGTATTTTATAATAACCAGACCGTAGACGAATCCATATATGAAGTTTCATAACAAACAGTCCATCCGATCTCGAGTTATAGCTGGTGTAACCAACATCTTTCTTTTATATACATAGAAGATTTGTGTCTAGAAATTCGGAATCATTAGAAGAGCAATATTTTTCACTCTGAACCATCCTTTTTCAGTTGAACGTTCTTCAGTTGGAGAGCAGCGATCTAGAGAGCGAATGCAGCGTCTTCGACGTGAGAACAGCGACCAGGGAGGTATCTAGGAGGGCCTCCACCAACAACAACACGGAAAATCTAGAGCCTAACGTGCCCGGTACGCCGAAAGCAGTCAGATCAAACTCCGAAAACACAGACTCATCTTGCGAAAGAACCTGCATAACCACGATGTCCGGTAGTTCGATTGCGTAATACAAAGGTTCCCTCGATCTGTTCGAAAGATTCGTGTGAAAATCGCAAGCTCTCCCTTAAGGCCCTTTCACAGGTGGCGATTCCCGTCGAGGAAGTCGGAACGTGTGAAGAGGGCTTTACGGGAGAATGGAGTGGTCAGAAAATGCGCTTTTTACTCTCGATTTCCGAAAACGTTGTATATGAGACTTAATCAGTGGCGTAGAGAATTTCAATATTGAATTATGTAAGGTTAGGTCTACTTTGAACTACTAGTTATTTGTGCGGTTTTTGATGATGGAGGGAATGAAGCAGTGGCGGCTCGTGGTCATTTCAAGATACATCTTCATTGTGAATTATTTTCAAAAGTATATCCCATATATATCGCAAATTTTACTTCTATATGCTCATGAAAATTATGTAAATAATCTTGATTTGAAAATATTTTGAGTTAAAACAGAAATGGAGCAATAAGGATTCTAGAGGAGGTAAAGCATCTCTAACCTCCTCTGACGAGCCGCCACTGGAATAAAGTGGGATGTTATCGCGAAGATGTAGAATGTTAAATTAATATCAAGAAGCCCTTTGGCCATAATATACAGGATTTCTCATAGTTTTGCATATTTCAATTCAATTCCCTGAGGAACTTATAAGTACCTGATTGTATTCCTTGATCTGCATAAATAAATGAATTACCCCTTCTGGTACCGCTATTGATAGTGAGAAAAATGCATAACCATGAATCAACTACAATTCTCCATACAGAAAATTCGTAAAATGCAGGCTTCGAGAAATCAAAATTCCGTCAACTTCACTATCAATGGCTTTGTTCTGTTCCAATGATAGTTCCATCAATACGAATTCACTTCTCGAGATGATAGCCATTTTTGAATGTTGCGACAAGAACTCAAGTGGAGATCAAACCTAACAATAGAGAAAACATAAATTTCTGATAGATACATTTTTAAAATATCATTTCGATTTTGGATAGTCCTAAAGTAGACAACAAAAGAGGTATTTACTTGTACCCTTGTATGATATCAAGAATTAAAATCTCAGGAACAGGGGTTCACAAACAAAAAATTTTGGAGGCATGGACGCCCGCAGAAATTTTTCTCAGGGGGGCATTTTTCCTTACCCTTTGGATTGAGAAAGTTATATTGAGAGTGTTGTGCTGAGAAACAATGAGGCCATCAAAACCTCAGAGGGGGCCATGGCCCCTCTTGCCCCCCCCCCTTTGCGGGCGCCCATGTTTGGAGGTACAGGATGTTATATTCCGAATTTATTCAAAGTTATTTCTTCTTAACCTCTGCATTTCCCAGAATTTGGCAAAGATATTACATCGTAAGAATTGCATCATAAGAATTACATCAAATAATATGTCAAATGCCTGTTTAAATCCACAGTGTAAATTTTCTTCTGGAACAATGTCCACTTTTCCCTATACTTAGATCTTTTTCATCGTGCGACACTTGAACATTTGGGAAATATAACAAGAAAATTCTATTTTATTGAAGAATGTTTTGGTCTCCTACAATTTTTTCGTATTTATCTGTCAAAATTATTAATGGGACCATGAACATCCAGAGATAACTGATTTTTTCTGAAAAATTCAACTTTTCTGGCGATTGTTCAACATTTTTTCCTCGCAAAATAAAGCAGACGCAAAAAAAAAGGAAAGACATCAACAGGTTTTAAAATAAAACAAATGTTCTCTTTCATTTTTTCAACTTACCTGTGGCACACAACAAAATAGTTCTGAAGGAAAACAAAAGATATTTTATTCCAAAAAAATACCATCATGTAGATTTTCACTGGCAATAGTCAAATGACAAAAATTTCAGCTGAATTTCAAAAGAAATTCATGACGAAAAATCTCGAAAAATATACGTTTGCGTTGGATATCACCCAAGTCATACCCCCCTTCCTTTGCACGTCAAATGGAACACCCTGTATATTCGATCAGAGGGCTTCAACAGGTACAGCGGGCAATTGCTGAATAGACACATTGGTATCCATACATTGTTTTAATATTTCAAACAGCATCCTCTTTTAACTTCATCACGACAAGAAGATATACCGAGTGGCTCACAAAAAACATTTTGGGAAATATTCGATTGGACTATTTTATGTGGGTCACCCTGTATATAACTAATTTTTTCCATTCCTCTCACTGGAGAAACGCAATCTTGACATTTTACCCTCTCTGCATTTCGAATAATTTGAGATTTTATAATGGAAATGTTGAGAATAGCTTTTGTACATAGCAGAAGAAGCTTATTGTGATTTTTCGGGACATCTATGTTGTAAAAATGAAAAAGGAAAATGAGTGTCAAAAGGTAAAAAATGCTTCAAACAGAAATATTTAGTCAGTATTGCCATATAATAGTATCAAATCATCATGAAATTGTTTCACTCTGTAATTTCGAATATATTTGTGAAATTCCAACTGTGTGTCAAAGAATGGAAGAGTTGGAATTTCAAGGTCTGCATCAAATTAAAATCTGAACCGGTCCGACTTCAGATTGAATTAATCCTAGAATATACATCTCACAAATAATTTTACTTTGTGCAATATACAGGTACTTTATCAGTCCACAATCAGACCCTTGTGGGATTCCAGTCTTGATTAATATAAATAGAGTAGACCTTTCATGTTAATTTCCACTGCTGATTAAAAAGAATAAATTAATGTTGGAAAAACACTTTTTAACAAAATTTAATCGATACATAGTGAAACAGAAACATGATTAGAGAATCAATCGTTGACGGACGCCACTGGTGGGAGTGTTTTCGTTGATTGAATGATTTTTCCGATACTCAATAAAGGTTTCTAAATGAACAAACTATATATAAAAAATTATTGCGAATATAACATAGTATAAACTTGCCGGCCAGATATAATAAATTTAAAGATATCCAATAGTATACTTGCAAATGATGATATTATTAAATATTTTTTTGTAGGTACTTATGTGGACATATCAATATTTTAATTGAATAGCTCAATTTTTGATGAAGCATATTATATATTCGTTCTATTGTGTATATGACCTATAACCAAACTTCTCCTCGAGGTGTTTTTTCCTTGTGATTCTCTTTCTCCGTGTTACTTCTGTCTACCTTTGATCGCAAAAATAGAGATGTATTTATGACATCCACAGGAGATTCAACATTACGCTTCTACAACAAACCTCTGTAATACTGGGATTCAAAAATACTAGGTAAATATAAATTTTTGACCAGGAGAGCATTTTTTTTAATATCTTGAATATCAAATATCCAAAAACTGAATGTGAATTTCTTTCTCTCTGATGCTTTTCCAAGGTAGCTTTTCCTCCCTTCGAAATATGTACAGGCTGTTCTGAATGATTGACCCTACAACGGTTTATGGAATGTCGAAACTGTTTTTGGAAATGGATCCAAAAAATTGTTGTTATTCACCTGTTGAGTTTGTATCGCAGTCTGTACTAAAAAGTCCAAACTTTTTGATGTGATTGTGAATGTTCTTTGATTTGTTACCTGTTAAATTTTCGTTACCATTTGTAAATATTCGTTAGTACAATATATAAGAGGTGTTCAATGAATAATATGAAAAGTTGAATGAAAGGCTTCGATTTTATATTATTAGTTGAACTCGATTTAATAATAATAATGATAGTGAAAATATAACAAATTTTGCGAGAAATAAGAGTGTACATTATTTTAATAATATTTGAATTTAATATTGCCACGTGACTGTATTATTGAATTTTTGTTTAGGATGTTGGAGTTCTTTATTTGAACGTGCTCTTTAACTTATTCTGTTCGAAAAATATTATATAGTTTGATTACAATATGATATTATATGTATAAGTGCTTGTATATAAAAATTGTGATAAATAAAAAAGATTTGCACAATAGCATGGTGTTGAATTCATGAGCAAATTCAGTTCAGTCCGTCCGTCCCTGAACACGATAACTCCCGAACGAATAAACCGAGAGAATTTACATTTTCAGAATTAAAAAGTCTTAATGAGATCTCTGAACCAGAATTTAACTTCCACAAAAAGAACCACTATTTGCATTATGCTAGCACACATCCACGCCAGTTTAAATAATGAATATTCGAACTCCAAATACGTTTTTTATGTCGAAATCACAAATCAAACATTCGACGACACTTCGTCAAATAAAATGTATGAATTTTTCTACATGCCGTAAAATATGAATGAAATTGTTTTGAAGAAACAATGCTCAAGTGAAAGAAGTTATGTTGGGGACCAGAATCGGATCTCCCTCCAAATTCTTCAGGTGTCCATTGTAAAGTTCGAGAGATTTGTTGAAGTTAGCATTCTTTCTCACTTATGTTTGTTGTTATGCCTGTGTTGAGGTGATTGAATAATGTTGTTCAGTTTTCTCAGGAATTTAAAGAGCAGGTGAGTAAGCACTTATTTTTCAAAGGCGGAATTTTGTTTTTTTACGATTATAACTGAACGTTGAGTAGGTGACTGTAAAAGCTCATTTTCATGTGTAGGACACATAAGAAGTAAATAAAATTGCCCTTTTTAGGCGTATGCAAAGTTGATGATTTAGATTGAGTAAGAGTTGAGGATATAGAGTGAATTCTTAGATATTTCCAACTGCGATCAGGGAAATGTTATAGGTAGTCAATGCTAGTACTACCTTTTAAGTAGTTATCCTCATCGGTAGATCTCTGCAAATCAGGTGTTTTTATAGGCGAAATGTCAAAGTTTGATCAACTTTCCTGGAGGAATGGGAAAATTATGAAAATGTGAATACCAAGCTATTTTGCATTGTCCTTTCATCTTTCGATCCGTTTATTCACATCACGGCCAGGATATCTGTGAAAAAAGTTTTAACGAGTTTAAAATGGCCCTTTTTGCCGAATATTTTTGGCGGTTTTCGCAATTCTTTTAAAAATACTTCTACATCGCCTAGAGAATCGAAATTTCACCCACAAATGAATCCAATATTCCTCTTTTCGACCGAATAAAAATTTTCTCGAGACTGTCTTTATTATTATTTTTTTCAATAAAATTGAACAAAGTATTTTTAACGAAAAATGTGTTTTTTCAAGCATGTTGTTTTGATGTACGAATTTTCATTTATAATTTAATGGGTGTTGAAATTAAAGAAAAACTTTTTAGGGAAAAACCGTCGACACATAGAACCGCAATAACAAATAAAATAACTGCAAGAATCATGGTTCAAAGTTGAGAGGAAAGCAACGAATATGGATCTGAAAAGAGCTTTCCATTATAATTAATTTATTCAGCGTTGTGTGAACGGAGAGAAAGTAATAAGAAATCTTTATTATTGTTCCTTTATTTCAATACAAACAAGCGAGTGATATCGTTTATTTTCACATCTATCACGACAAACCTAATCTTCACACTGAACATTAGTTATGAACCATCAAAACGATCCAATCAAATTTTGAGACGACTATATGTAGTGTTTTTCGCAAAATATTGCTTTGCTCGTTTTAATAGTCATCACATCTTTTTTACCGGAATGAGAATTTAAAGAAGATATACTTCATTCCTTTTTATAAAGTATCCCGGTTGGCCATGACATTCTGACACATTTCTCCATGTATATTTTGAAAATGTTAGGTTATAGTTATCTAATGAATGATGAAGATTTTTTCTCTGTTAATACGAGAAATAAACTGCTCCACATGCGTTAGGGATATATTGACTTGAATTGCAAAAAAATATACTTAGTTAAAATAAGATTTTTGTGATGAATATTCATATTTATGATTTCAATTTGCAAATTAATTCAAGCCTGTAGGTCTGCAGCGTATACAGGCTGGTTAAGAAAAATCGAGTAAAATAACGAAATTTTATTCCCAGAGAATTCAAGCATTTTAAGACTATCAATACAATGTATGGCCTCCACGGGCATCAATAACAGCTTGACATCTTCTTTGCATACTACACACGAGGTTGTTGAACATTTCTTTAGGAATTTGGTTCCATAAACGGGGCAGAAGCTCTCCCAGATCATTCAAGGATTCTGGGGTAGGTTGATGATTATCTAATCTTCTTTGGAGCATTTCCCATGCATGTTCTATGCACTTTAAATCTGGTGAGTGTGGAGGTATTGGTAAATGTGGAATACCAAGCTCCTCGCGCGCATTCTCAACTATGGCTGCACGGTGCGGTCTAGCCTTATCGTCTAGAAATTGAAAAGTTTCACCAACAGCAGCGTGAAAATTTGGCACAACATTGTCAATGACATGCTCCCTATAGTGTGAGGCGGTCATATTTTCAGGACAAATGTGTAGATCTGTGCGCCCGTTGAAACATAGCCCGGCCCATACCATAACACTACCCCCTCGGAATGGACATAGCGACGATTACGGACTATGCGTGGGATTGTCCATACCCTTATTCTTCGGGAATCTGAAAATCGTCCATATCTGGATTCGTCAGTGAAAAGGACACTACGCCATTGATCTTTCCAATTGATAAGTTGCTTTGCCCATTCCAGTCTTTGACGCTTATGGTCACGTGTTAATGGAACTCCTCTTAATGGACGTCTAGAACCTAGATTCACCTCTCTCAAACGTCGTCTGATGGTTTCGATGGAAACTTGGACCCCATCTGCATTTTGAAGAGTATTCCGTACATTTTACACGTAGATGTAGGGTTTCTTCTCGCCGAAACGGTGATGAAACGATCCTGAGCAGGTGTTGTTTTTCGTCGCCCACCAAGCCTTGGTCTTTCCAACAGGGAACCTGTCTCCCTGAACCTATTCCAAAGTCAAGATATCACACATTGGCTGACTTGGAGCCTTTCCGCTACAACAATCTGAGTTAGGCCACCCTGTAGCATTCCGACAGCCCTATTAGCAATAGCGTTTGTTAATTTACGTCTTGGCATTTTCAGAAAACTCTTTTCAAATCGAAGCCGTTGATAAACTGACATCATTTCAAAATGAGAACATTCAGGAAGCACATGCAAAGAACCAAACTTCAGAAAAAAGGCGACCAGATTGACGAAATGTCTCATACTGATTTTTATTGGTTCGATTCAAGTAGTTATTGAGTTTTAAATGATTTTACATCGATTTTCTCGAAGATTACATACTTTCAAAAACTTGTGGAGCAGTATATTTCACGCATATAAACATGGTTGGAAGATTCAGTTATGTAATTTTCTTGTACGGAAATCAAGAATCGAGTGTTGAAATTTCACTGAAAAATAATGGCCAGAATAGTCCATTACTTTGTGATAGTTCTTTCGAAAAAGAATGAAAGTACTCGAAAACCTGACAGAAAAACTTCTAAACGAACAGAAGGACCTATGGAATTCCCTCTTGAAATACTCCAGTATGAAAATGTAGTGGTACTACGAAACCTGTGTCACAGTTAAACCTTAAAGGAACCAACTCCATTTAGAAAGTTTGAAAAGGGAAGATAGAAATTAGCATTGGCAACGTCTCTGAGAAATATTTGACATTTCACGAGTGCCAACCTGCGTCAGTTTTGATAAAACTAAATCTTGGCCAACTGGGGTACTTTATACAAGTGAATGGAGTACCTATATGTTCTATCTGATCATTTACAGAATATGGAAGGAAGGACAGTCATCATCCGGATCAAAAGATGATGATCACTTAAGGTCTATAATTTACCAGGTAAATTAAAACAAAACCTAGAAGCTATAACAATAATGCCTCCTAGATTTTCATAAGTTTGGGCCCATTGACTTTCTGCTTTGGTGTTGGAGCCATGATGGGATTTTCTGGAATATTTCTGCCCCAGCTGGAAGAAGAGACAGACCAGATGGACCTGGACCCTAATATACCATCTTGGATCGGTAAGAAAAATCCTCAACTTCTTCTTTTACATTCAGTTACATCCTGTGAGTCTGTTTTCACCTCCCAAGATAAATTGCACTCCTAAATTCCTTTCGTTTTCACAATTTTAATGTGTAAATTTTCAGCTTCTTCAGCTGTGCTGTCAATGACCTTCACAACACTATTTGGCGGATTCCTAATGGAGAAAATTGGCAGAAAAAAGGCACACATCATCCCAGCCATCCCTGGAATCATAGGATGGTTAACCATTGCCTTTTCCAAAAACATACCAGCAATTCTGACAGGCAGGGTTTTGACAGGAATTTCCTGCGGTCTATTCGCACCCATAACATCAGCCTACATTGGAGAGATAACAGCTCCATCTATCCGACCGACAATTCTGGGATGTATAACACTGTGTGTTACGATAGGAACTTTACTTTGTCATTTGGTCGGCACATTTTACTCTTGGCAGAAAACGGCGCTTTTTTGCACTATTTTTCCAGCTGTTGGTGGAATTTTGACGTTCTTTTCAGAAGAAACTCCCAACTGGTTGTTCAAGAAAGACAGGAATGAAGAGGCATGCGCCGCATTCGATAGGATCAGAGGAAAATCTGAGGAAACCAAGAGGGAACTCGATGTAATTTTGGAAAGACGAAAAAACGGAACTGTTCAAACCAAAACTCTCAAAGAAACTACTGAAGATTTGATTAACAAACCTGAAATATACAAGCCTTTGTTGGTGGTGGTTTTGTACTTCATGTCAGCCCAATTTGCTGGTATAAACGTTGTTACTTTTTACGCTATTGATGTTGTTAAATTGAGCTTAGGACCTGATTTCAACCAGTCGTATCTGATAATGCTTGCTATGGATGTGATTCGGGTTGTGACCTCAGTCATAGCCTGCATCTTACTGAAGAATCTAAAGAGAAGGCACCTGGTCATTGGTGGTGGTATAGGGTGTATGGTCTGTTTGGTAATACTGAGTATTTCGAGCCTTGTCTCTGGGATCACTGAGGGTACAATATTGACCGTTTATGTCCCTCTGGTAGCGCTGCTTGGATATGTTTTCTTCATATCAGTTAGCCTTGTTCCTCTACCATGGTGCCTTGCTGGTGAATTACTACCGCAAGAAGTTAAAGGATTAGCTGGGAGTATACTGTGCTTTAGTTCTTTCTCAGCCTTCTTCATTGCAGTCAAATGTTCACCCTATTTGTTCGGTGCTTTAGGAACTGGGATAACCTACTCGATTTTTAATGGGTTTGTGATATTTGGAACCATGGTTTGCGTGCTTTTTTTACCCGAGACTAAAAATAAGACTTTGAATGAAATAGCTGACACGTATCGAAAATCCTAAAGATTAACAGTTGTAAATTTTATATTCATTGTTGTCGTTTGAAGCTTTGGTGAAGTGATCAAAAATTCGATCTCATAATTGTTTATATCTTCCTCTATTTCAACCAGAGTGATTATAGGTACTGCCAAATTTTTTTGCAGTTCAGGTTTGCAATTGTATACAATCATTGAGTTTAAATATAGGTACATATTATACAGGGTGGCCATTTGAAAACGAAACAGACGAGATTACAGACGAAATAAATTTTTTCGATAGAAATGCTCGGACAGCAAGGCCGTAGCCAGGGGGGGGTCCGATGGGGTCCGGACCCCCCCGAAATTTATTTTTTCAGAAATGCCAGATAATCATTTCACCGAAAATTCTTCGAATAAATTTTTTTCTAGCTACGGCCTCGGACGGACCCCCCCCGAAATTTTTTTCTAGCTACGGCCTTGTCGGACAGGTCGATTTCTGTTTCGAGGGGGACAACTTAAGATGTAGGTTACGGACGCATAGCGCTTCAACCCTTGCTACTACAACCCTCACCCCCAATTTTTGAATAGGGAAGATGGGGTGAGTGATACCTCATTTGAAAGGTATTTTTATACTGATTTCAGCACAGTACCTAATTGTTTTTTCATTTTATGCATTAGTTCTCGAAATATTCTTAACTAAGTATTTGAAAATGAAGTGGTGTTTTCATGGCACTTGTAGTGTTTTTTTGTGAAAAATCGACATCTTGATTAAAGATTTCTATGTCAGTGGATTGGAGGAAGGAAGCCACAGTCATGGTTGTTTTGAAGCTCAAAATTTCGATTTTTCACAAAAAAACACTACAAGTGTCATGAAAACACCACTTCATTTTCAAATACTTAGCTAAGAATATTTCGAGAACTAATGCATAAAATGAAAAAACAATTACTGTGCTATTCAAAAATTGGGGTTGAGGGTTGTAGTAGCAAGGGTTGAAGCGCTAGGCGTCCGTAACCTATATCTTAAGTTGTCCCCCTCGAAACAGAAATCGACCTGTCCGAGCATTTCTATCGAAAAAATTTATTTCGTCTGTAATCTCGTCTGTTTCGTTTTCAAATGGCCACCCTGTATATAAACTCAATGATACAATATATTATATGGAATAAAATTTTACGTAGGATATAAGAATGAAATGAACCGATTGTGATAATTAGAATAAATTAAAATTGTTAACTTTATTGTTTTATTAACGAAACACTGCCTTGGAATAATAATATCGTCATCATATTATGTTTCTCTGCATGATATTGTCTTTTCCTATCTTCATAGCTCACTTAGTCATTTATAGATGCATTAATCTAATTTTTATATCTCCCAGAATGCAAAACATGTTGTGATTGAGTTATTGCAAAAAATATTATCATTGTTGACTTCGTAAACATAACAGTGATACGATAGAAGAATTTCAAACAAAGGGCAGATGCTGTTTTTTAAACTAGGCATAACAAGGATAACATAAACCAATTATCCGCCATATATCAGGTATAATTGCAATAATTAATTATGTTAATTTCTTCTTATATCGGAGTTTCTGTAAACTCAAAATCAGAATCAACGAATTGTGTGAACGGTTTTGAACGTGATTCTTCAGAAAATAAATTTTTGCTCTGGGTCGCACTACCGAAATGGTAAGGAGGAATATTTTTCAATAATTGAATTTCCCAGTTAAAACAAACAGAAATTCGAATATTAGCGCCACATTTTTTTTCCTGACTTGTTAATAGATTTTACGATTCGTAGTTCTGATGTCGCTAATAGTCAAAACGTCAATAGTTGTTTTTCTTGTCATTCCTATCAACCAAACTTAACAAAATGTCAAAGAAATCCCAATTTTCGATAAACATTTCCAGATAATATAAATAAGCTGCAAAATAAATATGTCAGATCCTAGTATGAATGTGAGTACATCCGACTAACTCATGGGATCCATATAAATTTCAATAAGTTCTCATTTAGGAAGAGGTTATTCCTTAGACAAAGGGTTTGTCTAAGGGTTATTCCGTCCTTTGTATGACACCCAAATTATTTTTAGGAATCTTCAACGACTAGTGACACTGAGGAGGAAGAAATTGAGCCCAAATTGAAATATGCTAGATTATCCAATGATTTGCAGGGTATCTTATTCAAATCGGAAGCCACATGCATCTGTGTTCACCCAAAAGTTAGTCTATATATTACCGTTTCCAATGAGACTACAGTTTCTCTATTCCAGTTCATTTGCCTTGGTTCCCACTGGGGTATCATCCATCTCCTGGACCACCAAGGAAATAACATAGAAGGAAAAGAACTGAAAGCGCATACTGTGGGTGTCAATCAGATTTCAATAGACTCAAACGGAGAATTCATTGCCACTTGTTCTGACGATGGAAAGATATTCATTCACAGCTTATTTAATAAAGAGAATAATTTTACTTTGAACGTTGGCCGCTTAGTGAAAACTGTTGCGCTTGACCCAAATTACAACAAGTACGGTAGCACCAAAAGGTTTATTTTAGGTAGGATCCAGAGTATTCATAATTTTCAGTTTTAATTTTCTCTCGATTATTTCAAGGTGATGATAAACTAACACTATATGAACGAACTTTTTTGGGGAGTTTACGACAGACAGTTCTTTGTGAAAGTGAAGGTTTTGTAAGAAGTATGAGTTGGAACGGAAATTTCATAGCCTGGTCTAGTAATGTCGGTGTAAGGGTTTATGACATGAATGCTAGGTGTTCTTTAGGGCTCATCAAATGGGAGGAACATAAAAAGTAATAACGAATTTAAAGTTTTGGCGGAAACAACCAACGATTACATTTTTTTTATTTCAGCTTGTCCATTGAAAAATTTAGGTGTAATCTCAGATGGGCAGACGCAAGAACATTACTCATTGGATGGGTTGATACCGTTAGAGTGTGCATAATTAGAAAGAGAAGTAACATTGAACTAGCCAATAAAAATTTGCCGGAATATTTAGTTGATCCAGGTGAATATGAAGTCTCTTTTTTACTCTTCTATTTTATAATGATACTAGATGTGTTCTTGATTGTATTGTTGACTATAACTGAGGATCAAATCTATTTCAAGCATTGTTTCAGTTATTTTCAAGTAGGCTTTTTCAGTTTCCACATTCCAAACGGAATTTTACATAAGTGGAATAGCACCGTTAGACCATCAATTGGTGCTTCTGGGATGTTCGAAAGAACTAGACGAAGATCAAAAAAGTTTACGTCCTCAGTTGTACATTGTAGAATACAAGGATAACGATTACACAGATATTTGCACTGATAGCCTTTCTTTGCGAGGTTATAAAGAGTACAGCGTGAACGATTATCATTTGGATGTGCTATTGGAAGAAAACAGATTCTTTATCGTTGCTCCTAAAGACGTTGTCGTAGCTAGTCCGTATGATTTGGACGATAGGATACAGTGGTTCATCCAGCACAAGTCAGTATTAAAATTGACTATTGATTACAACTTCCAAGAAAATGTGTTCACAAAACTTTAATTATTGAATCAGCGAGTAGTTTTCTTATTGGGTTACATCTCTTTCAGAAAATTTGAAGACGCTTTGGATATCCTCATAAAAAGTGAAGGTAGAGGAGTTAGAAGGTATAACTTGGAAAATGTGGGAATTCAATATTTGGACTATCTGTTGGCCAACCAAATGTGTGACCAAGCTGGTAAATTGTGTTTGAAAATTTTCCAGAATAAGTCCGCTTTGTGGGAAGAGCAAATTTATAAATTTGCCGCTAAACATCAATTGAGGTTAGGGAATACTCAGTCTAGGTTTTGATTACTTTTCTCTCCAACTCAAAGTAACAAATACCATTTTTATTTTCGATTTTCAGGTCCGTTAGCCCATATATTCCAAGATCTTACAATCACAAATTGAATCCTCACATTTACGAAATGATTCTGTATGAATTTTTGAAACTAGATAGTCAGGTGAGTCAGAATTGATTTCTATTCGAATACATGTGTTTGTCTTTGAAATATTGAGATTCAAATACACTGCGCAAAAAAATTAACGCACATTCTGAAAATCTCAATTTTAATGAAAGTTAACTCTACATTCTACATTGACTTTATAACTTATTTTTTATGTTCTCTCGGGAAGGTTTTGAACGAAACAAGACACATTAAATGGAAGAAAAATTCAGGATTTCACCGAATCTTATGTAAAAGAAGAGAAATGAACAATTTTCAGAATACTGAAATGCTGATAAGTGATTTAATACTTGGTATTTCCACCCCTTGCGTTAATTACAGCTTGGCAACGACGGTTCATACTGAAAATGAGTGATCTTAAAATGTTCTGATCTAATCCTTCCCAGATTTCTCCGAGTTGGATTCCTAAGGCATTAAGAGTAGCTGGATGATTTTCTGAACTTCTCAGCCTTCTATTGAGGTTGTCCCAAACCTGCTCAATCGGATTGAGATCTGGACTTCTTGCTGGCCATTCCATTCGAGAGACTTCAACCTCTTCAAGGTACTCCTGAACGATGCGCGCACGATGGGGTCTGGCATTATCGTCATAAAAATGAAATTTTCACCAATGTATGGGGCAAATGGCAGTACATGCTCTTCAAGAATGTTCCTTATATACTTATCAGTATTCATAGCTCCATTATCAACGACCACTAGGTCTGTGCGAGCAGTCAAAGATATTCCACCCCATACCATAATCGATCCTCCCCCGAAACCAGTAGTATTCAGGAAATTGCACTGAGTATATCTTTCATGTGGACGTCTGTATACAAGGGAACGTCGATCACAATGGTAGAGGCAGAATCTAGACTCATCTGTGAAGAGAACTCTTTCCCAATCGGCCTCTTCCCAATGGATATGCTCTCTCCCAAAATCCAAACGCGCCCTTCGATGGGCTGGGGTAAGAGCTTGGCCTCTTGCCGCGACACGAGGCCTTAAATCATATTCTCTGAGGCGATTTCTTATTGTCTGAGTGCTAATTTGCACCTCATGAGTTTGCTCAAGCTGATTTTGAAGGAGACGAGCGGTTGCAAACCGTTGTCTCAACGAAGAAACTCTCAAGTAACGTTCTTGAATGGCAGTTGTTACCCGTGGTCTACTCTGTCCTGGTCTTCGGACATTCATACCTGTCTCCCTGAATCGCTGCAACATCCTGGACACACTTGTATGGGAAACATCAAACCTTTCTTCAATTCTTGTGTATGTCCACCCTTCTTCTCGCAAAACTACCGCTTGGGCACATTCCTCTTGGGTCAAATTGCGTGTTTCGCGTTGCATAGCGATCGAGTGTAGAAAATCAAACGAAAGAAAAACTAGAATTGATCGAGAACAACTGATTTTAGAATGGAGCCAATACATTCAAAATCTGATAATATCATCTTTTTTTATTCCTGCTGGGAGAAAACATCTGTATTGAAGAAAAACGTTGAAAGTGGATAACATATGCATGCATAATTCTGATAAAAATAATTATCATTGAGAACACCTTCAGTTGTAGAATAAAGTTGAGATTTCCATAATGTGCGTTAATTTTTTTGCGCAGTGTATGTATCAGGTACTTTGGAAACTCCACAGGAACTTTCGATTGTCTTTTTGTAGGGTTTTTTAAATTTAGTTAAAGAATGGGATCCTCGGCTGTACAATGTAGTTGCTGTAATTAATGCTGTTTTAGAACATTTATTGATATGCGAAAATGATAAAAACATGTATCTTGAGGCTTTAGCTTTGCTATACAGTTATGAAAAGAAATATGACAAAAGTCTGTCCATGTATCTTAAGTGAGTATATATTTTTTTGATGAAATTTTTCATTCCCACAAACACATTGAGGAATATTCGTTTTCCTATAGATTGAAGCACAAAGACGTTTTTACTTTAATACAAAAACATAACCTATACGGAGTCATCCAAGATATGTTAGTGGATCTCATGGACTTGGACTATAAGAAGACTGTTGCTTTGCTCATGGAAAAGAATAGAATAGCTCCCGAAACAATCGTAGAGAGTCTAAGTAAACATGAATTTCATCTATACAGGGTTAGTTTCAAATTTTAAGAGCAGTATGTTTTTTATTTTATTTTAATTCTTTCAGTATTTACACGAATTCGATAAGAGAAATCCCAAAGGGGAATACCACAGGGAATTGGTTAGACTGTACGCCATGTATGATCGAGAAAAATTGTTACCCTTCTTGAAAAAATCTGAGTATTATCCCATCCAGGAGGCTTTGAATATTTGCCAGAAAGAAAAATATTATGCAGAGATGGTTTTTCTCCTAGGTGAGACAAATAAAATGACTGTGGTTTCAGTGTTTGTCTAGTTTCTATGTATGAAATTAAAATTAATGTATTATTGAAGGAAAAATGGGTGATACAAAGGAGGCGCTGGAACTGATAATCAGTGAGCTCAAAGACATGCAGCATGCCATAACGTTCTGTCAGGAACATGACGATCAGGAACTCTGGTGCGATCTGATGAATCACTCTGTGGATAAACCTGAGTATATTAATTTTCTTCTACAAAGCATAGGAACTTTTGTGGATCCCACAATGCTCATTCAAAAAATCAAAGACGATACTGTGATACCTGGTTTGAAGAATTCGCTAGTCAAGATGTTGTACCAATATAATTTACGAGTGAGTACTCTTTTTATTCGAATTTTGTTTGTATAATTTTTTTCTTGTTGCAGGTTTCAGTCCAGGAAGGTTGCAAGAAAATCCTCATGTCCGATTACTTCAATCTGCAGCAGAAATTGGTCAGGGTGCAACAGAAAGGTGCGTCTGTGATAGAAGAAGTGGTGTGTGGTGCTTGCCATAGAAAGATCATAGAGAAGGACCCTTCCAGGATGACGAACATTCTGTTGTTCAATTGCAAACACTCTTTCCATGAACAATGCATGCCTGAAGGCACTGGGACTTGTGGAATATGTTATCCATTGAAGAAGAGACCTAGCTAATCTTGACAGGACTTCTGAGACAAAGTAAGCATGAGATTGACCTCTTTGGGGACTTTTTAGGTTTTTTTCTAATTGATTTGTTCTTTTCGGAAATATTTCTCCCAATTTTCAGATTCAAAATGAAAAGATATATTGTATAAAAAAGAAATCTTGTTGTAAATAATGTTCATTTTCAATTCTTTTATTTATTTTTTTGATGTTAATGATTTGGATTCAAATTGAGATAAGTATGGTTCACAAATTGTTGAAATAGAATTAAATTGGTTATTTAGTTCATTTCACCTCATTAGCGAAATAAGAACTGAACGAGAATAAATTCGCTATCACAAAAATGCTTATATCTTTTGAACCACTGGACCGATTTCGAAAATCAAACTCATTTTCGAATCATCTTCTAATTCTAATGAAAACTGTTTTTACAATAAAAAAACCAAAACTATATTTCACAAAATTCATGGATTTTTTCCCATCATGCTTCTTATAGTGTTCTCAGTCACTTTCTGGGATGCTGTATTCCACTTTTGCTTGAATTCCGCGAATGTTTTCGTTCATTTCTTAGTCTTCTTCAATTCTCTTTTTACCAGGGCCCAATATCTTTCGATTGGCCTGAGTTCTGGGCAATTTGGTGGATTGGCCTCTTTGGGGACAAAAACCACCTCATTAGCTTCGTACCATTCCTTGGTGGCCTTGCTGTAGTGGCATGAAGCTAAATCTGGCCAAAAGATTGCTGACACATCGTGCTCACGTAAAAATGGTAAAAGTCGCTTCTTCAAGCATTCCTCTATGTGTATCTTCGGTCAACAGAGCCTTGGCCAACGAAAAATTTGCTCCTTTTCCCACAAGTGCAAATTGCTTGCCAAACCAGGAATTTTTTTAGGAAACTTTGCTTGTTTCTTCACGCGAAATTGTTCGTCAACATTTCCACGAGAATCTGCAGTATAAAATTCCTGACCAGGAAGTTGCGAGAAATCAGCCAAGACATAGGTTTCGTCGTCCATCACGCAACAGGAAAAATTTTTCAAGAAATCTTTTTTTAATTTCTTTGCTCTTGATTTCGCTTTTTGATTCTTCACAGCGTTCCTGTCTGGCACTTTCTGCACTTTGTATGTTCTAAGCCCACAACTCGACTTGATTTTCTGAACGGTTGATTGCAAACAACTCACTATTTGGGCCACTTTCCGTCCTGAAAGGTTAGGATTCTTCTGAAAAAGGCTGATGGCTTTCTTCACGTTTTTTGGGCTATGAAACCCCTTTTTCCTCCCGGTTCCTTCCTTGGGGTTTGTTCAGTTCCTGGTCAAAGATCTGCTGAACTAGTATTTTTTAGTAAAAAGTCGGATGTCCTTTCAATCCTTTTATTCAACTCTTGTCACAATACTGTCAACTCGCTTTCTTTTCATATCCTAACTATGATCCTAATTCAACAATTGTAAAAACAAACTAAGGTAATTCTAACATTCTCCCACGCCAAAAATAATCAGTTTTCAATTTCCAATCTGCAAATTTTGTGAACAGATCGCCTAAATTCGCCATAATTGGTTTTTACGTCAACTACTCGCACTCTTCTATCGGGCCCTTGATGTAGTTTTATTATTCTGCCAAGTCGCCACTGGAATCGTGGAACATTTTCATCCACTATTAATACCACATCGCCTTCATTAATGCTTTGGCTGTTATTTGTCCATTTGTTTCTTTTTGTTAGGGTTGGTAGATATTCTTTCATCCATCGTTTCCAAAAGCTCTCTGTTAAAGAACGAGCTTTATTCCATTCAGTTCTTATTGTTTTTCCATCTGAAAATTTGGGCATAGGAATACCTGTACCACACGACGATCCAATTAAAAAATGATTTGGAGTTATGGATTCTAAATCATAAGGGTCAGATGATACTCTGGTTAGGGGTCTAGAATTAATTATGAATTCTGCTTCGGCAAAAAAGGTTTCTAAAGTCTCTTCTTTAATAGGTTGCTGAAATAATACTTTTCCAATGACTTTCTTGACAGAACCAATTAGCCTTTCCCAAACACCACCCATGTGTGGCGAAGCAGGAGGATTGAATAAAAATTTAATTCCTTTCACATTCAAATTTTCCTGCAATCCTTCCATATTGAATTGACGTAAAGCTTCTTTCAATTCTTTGGATGCGCCATGAAAATTAGTTCCATTATCACAAACAATTTTTTCAGGTGTTCCACGTCTGCAAACCATTCTCATTATAGCTTGAATCGCTGAATCACTTGTTAAAGAATGAGCTATCTCTAGGTGGATAGCTCTTACCGCCAGGCAGGTGAAAAGCACTCCCCATCTTTTTTCAATTCTTCTACCAATTTTGACGGATATCGGTCCAAAATAATCCATGCCTATGTTAACAAACGCTCTTTTTCCTTTCAACAAGCGTATTTCTGGTAATTGCCCCATCAAAGGTACCACAGGCTTGGCCTTCGCGAACCTACATTTCAAACATCTTTGACATACGGATTTAACAGCTCTTCGTCCATTGATAATCCAATATTTTTGTCTCAATTCATTCAAGACTGTTTCAATGCCTTGATGTCTGAAATCTTCATGATATTTTTCAATCAACAACTGCGTTAAATGATGCTTAGGAGATAAAATGACTGGATTTTTCGTGTCTTCATCTAAAACAGGTGATAAATCTGTTCTTCCACCAACAACAAGTAGATTATTCTTCAATTTTGGACACAAGGGGTATAGTGCATTATGTCTATCTAATGTTTTCCCACTTTCAATATCTAATAGTGTTTTAAAGAAACAATCCCACTGTGACTTTTGCAGCAATAATTCCTCCGCATTTCGCATATCTTGATCAGTCACTTTTTTCTCCTCTTGGGGAATTTGCATTGAATCTCCAGATCGAAATTTACATACCAGATTCTTGAAAATATTTACAATCCTCAAAAACCGTGCAGTAGAAAATAATAATCTTTTACATTTGGAGAAGCGTTCAATTTCTGGAAACAGGCCATTATACTTGAATTCTTGTATCACAAGGCAAATTTTAGAATTTTCCTCTACCATAGTCTCATGATCTACATTTGATTTGGGATCTTCTTGTGGCCAATACTGTTCTGATTCTTTTAAAAATCGTGGTCCATGTAACCAAAACTCAATATCTACTTTTGTAGGTGCTTGTCTTGTCGCTAAATCTGCAGGATTTTCACTGGTCGGAACCCATTTCCACTGATCCGAGTTGCTTGAAGCTCTTATTTCTGTTACTCGGTTAGATACAAATTGTTTATACTTCTTCGATTTATCTCTTATCCATCCAAGTACACATGTTGAATCTGTCCAGAAATAAACTCGGTTAATTCGTATTTCTAATGATTTGATGACGAAAGTAGCTATTCTGGTACCTAGGACTGCACCCTGTAATTCTAGCCTTGGTATAGACAATTCTTTCATTGGAGCAACTCTGGTTTTGGAAATCACGATCATTGTTTCTATCCCGCCTGTTGATTCTACTCTGAGATATGATATGGCTGCGAAGGCTTCTTTACTGCTATCTGTGAATGTATGTAGCTCTATGTTTTCAGAATTTGGTATTTTCACACTGTAACACCTTGGGATCTTGAAATGTATTATCCCTTTCAGACTTTCCAGCATTCTTTTCCACATAATTTCTAAATTTTTCGGTAATTCTTGATCCCAGTCAATTTTAGCTTTCCAAATTTGTTGCATTAAAATCTTTCCTTTTACAATGAAGCAAGAAATGAAACCCAAGGGGTCGAATAACTTCATAATTGATTTCAATACATTTTTCTTGGTTAGCTTTAAATTCTCATATTTGTTGAAGTCAATTTTGAATGTGAATTCATCATTTTTAGAATTCCACCAAAGTCCCAAAACTCGGTGTTCTATTTCTTCTTGGGAATCGTCTGAAACATTCGGAATATTCATTATACTCGTCAGGGGATTGGAATTCGATATCCAGTTGACAACTTCAAAACCAGCAGTCTGCATAGTGTTTTTTACTCCATTTGTTAAGATCAGAGCTTCATTTACATCATCAGCTGAGTCGAGATAATCATCCACATAGAATTTTTCAAGAATGGTTTTTTGAATTTCACCTTCTGAAAAATGTTTGGCATTATAATTTTTCACAAACTGTGCGCAGGACGGAGAACATTTTGCTCCAAAGGTCATAACATTCACGTGGTAAACATCTGGTTCTCTATTATTCTCTAAGTTTCTCCATAGAATGCGTTGCGAATCTCTATCTTCCTCACGTATCAATACTCGGTGAAACATTTCTCGTACATCACCACAGAATCCAATCTTTTTCTGACGAAATTTCAGCAAGATTGATTCTAGAGAATTGAGTTGATCAGGTCCAGTCAATAGCATGTCATTCAAACTAATGCCATTTGTTCTTGCTGCTGAATCAAAAACAACCCTCACCTTCTTTTTGTGTGGATTCATCACTGGAAAATGAGGAAGGTACCATTCCCTTGGGCCTCCTCTAGAGGCTTCTTCCTTCGTCAACTTCCGTATGTATCCCTTCTGCAAATGGTCTTCAAATTTTTTCAGATATTCTTCTTTTAATTTTGAGTCATTCATACACTTTTTCTCCACACATCTCAATCTTTGTATAGCTTGTCCTTTGTTTTTTGGCATCTGAATATCTTCATTTCGCCAGAGCAGACCTATTTCATACCTGTTGTCAATTTTCTTAATAGTACTACCCATAATATCTAATGCTTTTGCATCTTCAATATTTTCAGATCCTGATGGATCTGATTGAACAGTGGTTCCAAAACCTTCAGTTGAAAAGAAATTCAACATTAATTTCTGAAAGCTCTCCTCTATATGTGTTGTTTCAGCGATATGTAAAATATGAAAGTTATTTTTATTTGGGAATTTTTCTATTGGCCCATGAACTGTCCATCCTAACTTACATTTTGAAGCAAACGGCATGTTCTCTGGTCCGGAGTGAATTTTTCTAGGTATCATCAAATCTATATTATCCTGTCCAATGATCATACTTGGCCTTTGGTTGCTGTAATTTTGTATTGGTAATCGTTCGAGATATTCAAAGTCTTGTTTATGTAGAGATTGTATAGGAAGGGATAGATTTTCGATTGTTCGTACTCCATTCAGAGAAAATTTTTCGTCATTGTTTAAATTAGCAATTTCAACATCAATTTTGAAGGAATTTTCTTCTCTTACCACTTCATCGTTTGTCCACTGCAAACATAGGGGTTCCAGTTGTCCGACTGATCCAATCTTTTCGGCAATTTCAGAGTGTAATAAGGTAACTGTAGATCCCTCATCGCACATAGCTAAAATTTCACATTGCCCTTTAGGACCATAAATTATAACTGGAATGAAACGGAGTAATACTGTTGCCTTATTCCTAATTGTACAAATAGGTTCTGGTTGAGGTTCACTATGAAGAAGTGAATGATGGGAAAGTTTACACCCATTTTTGCCACAAATTTTCCTATTTTTACACCGGAATTTTTGATGGTTTTGTTTAAGACAAGAGAAGCAAAGTTTTTTTGTTCTTACAATGTTCCACCTAGTTTCCAAGTCATCATTTTCCATTTTTGGACAGTTGTCCTTGTGAGCAAGATCTCCACAATAATAACATTTTTTGGAAGCCTTCTGATCATACGTAGTGAACACCCGTTCTGTTCTTCTTCCACTATGAAAAGATTTTGATCTATCCCACGAAGTTTTCGACCTATCCCAATGTTCAGAGAAGCTGGCAGAACTAACTTGACAAGCTGCTTCTGAAAAAGTACCTAACCAATTGGCAAAATCTTCCAGATTGGCTTCACCATTTTCTTTTTTCTTCTGAATGATGAATTCTCCCCATTTGAGCCTCAATTAATCAGGAAGCTTGTTCAGTAAATCTTTCTGTAATTGTGGATTCTGCAAATGACCAACAGAACGTAAAGATTTCATAATAATCACTATATTTGTCACTTCAGTGGAAAAGTTAATTATTTTTTCCAAATTTGTGTCTTTGATTGGTTGTATTACTTTAATTTTTGACAGCAACATTTCTATAATGATATCAGGTCTACCAAAACGAGTTTCCAATGTTTGAATAATTTTGTTCACATCAGAAGTCAAAATGATACCTGATACTGCTGCCCTAGCCGGGCCTTTCAAACATTTTTTGCAGTTTAAATACAATTCCGTCTGCTGTATATTCCTCAATCAAATTTCGAAATTGACGAATAAATATTGGCCAATCTAGAGGATTTCCATCAAAGTAGATAAGTTCTTTATCCAAAAACTTACGTCCCTCAGGTCTCACGTTGTGTTGAACTGATTGATTGACTGAGTGAAGTACCTCATTGATTGTCTCGCATAGCATCTTGATACTCGAATCAGTTGTTTCTCCTTTAATTGGTTTTGTCTGTTCATCTTCAGGTTCAACTTCTCCAGAACTTTGTCGAGCCCATTGACGTATCTTATGGTTGTCATAATATTGAGCACTTTCTTCCCCAACTGATTCTTCCACTTCAGCTCTCGATTCAACTTCCTCTTGTCCATATTCATCTTCCAATTGCAATAGTTTGAGGGCATTCTGAATTTCCTGCTTCTTCATCTCTAATTCTATTTTCTTCAATTCCGCCTCCAGAGCAAATTTTTTCTTTGCCTCATTAATACTTGCCGTTTTTGTCGTTCTAGTACTTTTTCTCGTTAACGATTTACTTTTTGTTGACATGCTGGTTTCTCGACAGTTTTCTTCTCGATCCTCTACGCCTTTGTTTACCTCACTATTTTCTTGAAGTCTGAAATTCCCAACTAAAGGTTCCTTTCTCAACATCGTTCCTTTGTCATGCCCCAAGTTCTCTTTCCTTCCACACTTGTCAGGCCAAACGAAGTCTTGAGATGAACTCCTATTTATTCCAGCTCCACTTCTTTGAGGTCTCTGTTTTTCTTCACGGCTCATGATCACGTCGGGGTCACCAAATGTTCAGTTCCTGGTCAAAGATCTGCTGAACTAGTATTTTTTAGTAAAAAGTCGGATGTCCTTTCAATCCTTTCATTCAACTCTCGTCACAATACTGTCAACTCGCTTTCTTTTCATATCCTAACTATGATCCTAATTCAACAATTGTAAAAACAAACTAAGGTAATTCTAACAGGGTCAATTGAAAGATCTTCGTTGAAGCGCTTAACAACTCTTGATACCGTTTCCAGACGAACGCGAGCCTCTTATGCGATTCTTTTGAAGCTCCATTTTTGATTATTCTGAAGAAGTTTCACTATAAAATCTCGTGTTTTCACTTCGCTTGATATTTTGCGACAGAGAATTGGAATATCTATGAAGTAAATGTTCCACATGTTTCCGACGTTCATAGCAAAGCTAACTATGATCAAATTTTGATTTTTTCTCAATTGGTTCAAGAGATATAGGCGTTTTTGTGATAGCGAATTTATTCTCGTTCAGTCCATATGCAATAGTTTTCCTATTCAGTCAATTTCTGCGTTGAACAATGTGATTTAGGATGAATGAAATGAGAAATAAAATTCAACATCTTTATAACGAAATATATAATTGCACAATTCAGGTTTCGTTGCCCCCTTTATCATCCTCATAAAAGCATTTATTGACATCCTGTTCAAAGTATTCGGCTCTTGGCAGTAAATACGGGGCGTAACTCAAGAAATAGTGCTTGGTAAATTGTATTATATTGTCAGGTTTGATCTGCAGTATATTCTGAACAAAATCATTTATCAGGTTTACGACTTCTTTGTGGTCATGGAGGTAGGATTTCATGCGGAATGAAGCAGCCAACTGAAAGATCAGGAAATGAATCTTGGCAAGAGAGAGATGAATTACTCGAGATTTGTGGCTATTATATTTTGAATATAAAAATGTTTTCACCTTTTTGTCCAAATATTTCGAGAACAATTGAAGGTCGTACTTCCAAGCTTCATCAAAATGTAAGACCATTGTGGATCTCCCTTTGTTTGGAGATAAAATAGGGTTGATTTGGAGGACATAGTTGCATTTCTCCCAGTCATGTTTCATAATTCTACCTGAAAATGTTCTTTGTTACTCTTTCTTTTTTCCAAGTGGGAGAAAAATTACCATCTAATGATAGAAGAGTACAAGATCTTTGGGATATGCCACACTCTTCAACAATCAATCTGTATACTCTATATAAGTCCATCTTTTCGTTGTTTATGTATCCTCCCATTGGTCCGTCACATTGCTTCAATTTAATGAAATTTTCCATATTATGGTTCAGTGTAAAAAAGAGCAATAGAATGTTTTTAAATGTTGGTTTGAATATTTGGTTAGGTTGTATTTGAAATTTCATCCAACATTCATTCAGTTAATGCTTAGATTTCATGGTGAAATGTATTTTTGCTTCTTAATCGGACAGTGTCAGGGCTACGATACTCACATATACATTCACACAAAGTCCCCCATCGATGTGTATGGAAGAAAGTTCGAATTCGCCAATGTATTTAACAATGGCCAGGTATCTCATCAAAATAAAACTGGCACCTTCTCCAACTAAATTTTTCGCTCTGCGAAAACTATAGCACAATTTTTTGCATAAGTCTTTCTCCGGTTGTACCCTCACATCGTAGTGCTTCTTACCAATGTAAACGTAGAGTTGTTTCTGATTCAAGGCGTTTCCTTCTTTGGCCAGCGATGATATGTATCTGAAAGAATGCTTTGAGATGTTGATTAAACTCTCAAAAGTGAAAATTCGGTCTACTATTCGAATTGTAGGCGTTTGAATACTTATACATTTTTATTCTCTTTATCAGAAATATTCTTTTCAACCTATTGTAGCTGTTATTCATCTGATTCGACAAGAATCAAATCGAGTTCATTTGAAGACTCTCAGGATAACAAATAAACTATTATGAGGGAAAATTTATTGTAAAACTTTGGAACCCATCACCAAGATTCTAAGAAAAAACGGTCGAAATTGAGTAGTTTTTAGCTGGAAAAGTTGGAAAAATAGGCTGTTTTCCCAGAATATTCGCTTTTAGAAATTTCATATTCGAAATAAATCAGAATGACTTTGTTGGCTAACTCCGTGCTAAACCGGTGGCAAACTCACTCTGTTCTCTTCTCCTCGAGTGTATGCAGATCTTTATCTACCCAAGATGTTATTCTAGAGCCTGCGTTTCTATCATCGACACTGAATTGGGTAGATAGATGTACCAGAAATTTCTTGTGATGTTTTTTCATTTCTTCCTCCAAAAACTTGACATATTCTTCTAGATCATTTTTCGACTCTTCTTCAGAGCCATCCATATACTTTTCTAAGAATCAGATAACACTCATAGCAAATTTGAAAATTCAATAATGCAAGAACAACTGGATATTAATTTTTCGCTTAATTGAGTTATATTAGATTAAATCTAAAAAACTCGAAATTCTCACTTTTGATATCAACACAGGCGTCCATAAGAGCCTTTGTAAAATCGGGAATTTTTTTAGGTTTGTCCCATTTGGCCCCGTTCGCTATTTGTACGTCAAGACAAAGTCCCCCTACAGGCTCTGCTTGACCTCTGTTGTCCACCTTACTGATTACAAGGGTCTCTCTGAAAGCCATCATTTCCATGACCTTATCGTCTGTAAAATTAATTTTTTTTCAGGATGTTGGGAATACTACTGAGACACACTAACAATGGAACCAGACAATTTGAGGATAATAATGCAAAAGCGTTTCAAACGTAGTGATAATATATATAAATCACAAAAAATGTCCATTTTGAACAACTTATTTCTCATTTAGTGAGTAGAGCTTTAATCATTTCTTTTATATTATATTCTCAAGTACATTTATGTTACGCAATACTCTTGAAGTGCATCAATGACTTCATAATTGAGTGCTGCAAACGTTTTTGTAAGTTGTATATATGTATCGAAACTATATTATATATTTTGCTAAGGTAAGATTGAACACAGTTTTTATTATTATTTGGAGATGTGATATATCCATGATGATTTTTTTCAATAATCAATATATGATGGAGTGATTGCGTTAGTTTCCTTCCATCTCTCCAAATCTTGAACCTCAAGGGTGAGTCAAAAGAGTACTAATAAAATTGCAGGAATTATAGACATTGATTCTGCTCACTTTCACACAAATCTAAAAATGTCTCCCGGCTTTTTAACACAAGCATACAGTGAATGAATCACCTTCTCCACTCTTAACGAGAAGGATGTGTGTCGCCGAAATTGGACACCCTGTGTATCTCGAAAAAGTTGATGCTAAGACTGATATGATAACATTCTATTTTTGAAAGCTTCGTTATAAAATTGTAGTAATCACTGACGTGAAGAAAGGAGCTCTTAAGCGCTCTTTCATCCACCTTTTAGGTAGATTCACATCCAAGGATTCAACTTTTTTTTCTCGATAATTCATCAGAATTTTCTGATTACGCGATCTAGATAAAATTCTGCATGTAGCTTGAGTACCTCATTCTTCATCTAAATACAAACAAACAACTGGTTGACTTTTGCTTATTAACGATCTAGTCATCATCATCGTGAAAATTAATAACTCTCATTCAAGTAGGAGCTCTCAAAGATACATACTTATGTGGAAATTTGGAACCCTGGTAGTTAAATCGAACAAATCATACTGATTGCAAAGTTCCTTCTCTTTAGCGTAAGCCTCCTTGAAACCTGTGATGTTATTCACATCCTTTAAAAGCTGTGTTAAAATGCCTTTGGCAGTAGCTTGAATAACTTCCTGAGGCTCAATTTCTTGAATTAGTACATCTACATCCTCTTCAGGAACGTATAGTTCCTGTTTTTTCAGGTACTCCAAGACCTGTTCCTGGTAGTCAATTTGTTCACTTCCTTCATCGAGCTTGTCCAACATGTCTTCAACTGTACTTTTGACTTCAGAGTCTTCATCATGGGCATTTTCGACTTGCTCAGATTCTACTGAAGTTAGTAAGTTGTCTACCACTTTTTCAACCTCTGGGTCTTTGTTTTGGGGCGCATTTGCAGAAGACATTCTGTTCGAAATCAGGTTTTGATGGTTTCTCGAGTCACATTGAAAATATTGACTGATTTTGTCAGTGAAGTGACAAAATTTGAAGATTTATGTCATTATCGCTCAACTTTGTGATATTTTTGCGAACTTGATTCTTTATCCACTTGAATAGACAGGGATAAGCAAAGAAATAAAAGCCAAGTAATCTTCAGGTTATAATTAAATAAAAAAATTTCATAAAAATAATAAAATTTCGACTATAAATCAATAAATAACATATAAGTATTCACCATTAAAATTATTTACAAGTCACTGCAATATTCAGATAAAAACTCCAATAAAAAGGTAAATTTAGAGGATTTGCACTTCTTCTGGTATATTTCAACAAAGTCTCTAAAAAATGAAGTAACAGTCCCCAACATGTTCTCGTCCAAATCATACTTGAATAAACTTATACACTGAGATTCGAAACAGTCACATGATAGAAGCTTCTCTTCAAATAGAACAACACAAGCTTCAGCTTTAGCAGTCAGGGATCTTGACATAGACCTCGATTTTCCAATAGCTTTGAAATTTCTTATGCTTATTAAATTTGCGAAAAGTTCCTCACTTTGGTCACCACTTAATTTCCATATCTTTATAAAGTGTTCTTTAGTTTCAATAAATGTAGATGGCTGATGGACCACTGCAAAGTAGAACAGTCATATTAGGGTTAATTGTGTCAAATGTCAATCGAGTAAATGTTAGGTTAGATCAAGTAAATGTCACTAATAAATCAAATAATTATCTTTTTATTCTCACCCAGCATTATCATCAAATCGACGAGTTGTGTGGCAATCATTTTCAAAACCACATCGTTGACGTCATTACGTTTAGTCATACTTTTATATACATCATCTAAAGCTTGGATTACTATTTCCACTGTTATGTCACCTCTATTCGTCAACAAGGATGCTGCCATACACTGAAATTATATTCAATATCTCAATCTTTCTAACAAAAAAGAAAAAGAATCCTGAATATTCCAATATAGTCCTGGCCCTAATTGGCCAATTAAATTGAGACTTATTGTTGTACATACCCGTATCCTATTGATGGTATGTGCTGCACTTTCAGTACTAGGATCGAAAAGAACACCATTTCCACAAGGTGGTAACGAATAGGAAGGTTTTGTTTTAGCCTTGTTCTGCAGTGAATCATAACAATTCTTCATTTCTAACTTTACTTCTTTCGAAAAAAGACCTGAAATGAGTGATTGTTTAGTTATTTGCCAATAGTTTATTTCGTTTAAAACGGTTCAGCAAGGTCACAAAATCCAAATTTTCCCACAATCTTGTTGTGTGTCCATCTACTTACTAATTGTTATATGGGTTGAAGCCCATTGCTGCACTTTTTCTTGAGACATTCGTTCCGTGGTAGCTATGCAAACGTTTCTCATTGACGGCAAGTAGTCCATTGGCAAAAGAGCCTCAATTGCAGCTTTAACTCTACTCTGAATAATCTTGTTCACTTCCTCAACACACAGTGCTTTCAATTCAGTCATCTTCTTTTCTGCCAGTTTAGTACATCTACTCTTCAATTCAGTCTAAAAGAAATTTGTCCAAAATTAACTTGGTGCTCAAAGTTTTTATATTAGGCAATCCAATGACCTGTCAAATATTTTTGAGGTTAGTGCTGGTGGTCAAACAATGGGAATTCCTCATATTTTGAGGTTAACACTGGTGGAATATTGCCTAATTCATATTGTATATCAAAAATTGGAGAAAAATTTTAAAAAACAAACCAGATCAATTCCCTCTTCAGCAGACCATTGCTTCGAAGATGTCTGTAGCAGAGTAACAAACACTTTTTTGTAGTCAGGAACGACACTGTAGCATAAATGCTTTACGCAAGTTGAAGCAACTCTTTCAGCGACAAAATCCACAGTTTTTTTCAAAGAAGATGGATGGCTGGCAAAGAACTCATCTTCAAGTTGTATCTGAAAATTGTCAAGATCGAAAATTGCGCCTTTTCACAGTTGAAAATAAGACTTACCTCCATCTTCTTCTTGACTGTTTCTTTAGAATGGTCTAAATTACTTAAGGGAGTTATATGTCTTGATGTTATGCGATCTTTAACAGCAGTCTCGTTAGCCAACAACTTTCTAAATTCTTCGAGGAATGGACAGAAAATCTTCAATATATTATCATCAACAATACTAAGTCTGTCAAAACCAATAGATTTCTGCAGTTTGGCTTTGAGCTCACTTTGATCTTCCATCAAGTTTTCAAAGAAAACGTTATGTGGGAAATTACTGAGCTCAAAGAACCATCCTAAAGAAAATTGGATCAAAAGCGAATTGTAGAAAGGGAGAATTGATTCCATTCGTACAATATATCTGTACAGAATCGTTAAATTTCTGATAACGTCAATGTAATATTTTGTTCTTAACGTCACTGTGTCCAACATCGAGAGATATTCGCAGAGCCAAGGGACTAACAGGGTCAAGGTTCCAGATGATGAAGAATCTTCAAGAAGTTTCTGTATATTTAAACTCGGATTCAACTGAAAATTATGGTTCGTTAATAAGGGTCCCTCAATTTTTGTTGGAAAATAAATTACCTGATCCCGTATTTTGATTTGAAGAGCCAGCATTTCATGGGAATGGTTATTTTCATTTTTGTAAGGCGTTGATTCGATATAACCTAAAAATTTTGCCAAAGTTTTCAAGGACTTCAGACATGACACATAAGCTTTTTTAGTGTCTAATTCTGCCTCCCTCTCTGAAAATACAATGTTTATGTTGACAAGTATTGATTTAAATTCGCAATATAGTAATGAATTATTCATGAAAATTTCTCAGTTCGCTCACCGTTCGAATCAGCATCTAAAACATCAAAAGTCGTTCCATTCAATTCGATAATTTCAGAAATTATAACATTGCACAAGTGTCTTATGAAGATGGGACTCTTGGACGATTCAATGAAGTCTCTGAAGAATTCCTGATATCCACAAAAATCAGGGGTACTATTTATCCCATTTGTCGGTTTTTTCATCAGTCTGTTTTTCAATCTGTCGATTTTATCTTTGTCCAAATTTGATATTGACGAGAGAAGATCTGAACTTTTATCGGAGGTTGTGGCCTTCTTACTGCAAGCGTTCAATAATTGTTCCATAAAGAGTCTTGAAAGCCTTATGAAATTCACTGGGTCCTTATGGAAACCTACAAGACCTCTTACTTTCCATCCTAAAGCCCTATCGAAGTCCCACTGGGGTTGGAGATGGCTATTTTCCCATAACCTCAAAATTTCATAAAACATATCTCTCTGTTTCTTGAACCCATGGAATGATCCATCAGATGGAAAATTGCTTTGGTTATCGGTTTCCAGCACAAAGCAAATGTTATTTTTAACATTCGAGCTGTATAGGTTTGAATTGTACTCTACTTTGTCATGTGTTATTCTTTCAAGTTTTTTAACTAAAATTGGTGAGAATAGTTTAAGTCGCTCATTATCACATAAGTGTTTCAAAGTAGTTTTATCCAGGGATTTCAGTAAATCAGTAATTCTTTCCAACATAGAGGTAGCGAAGAAAGTAATATTATCGATACCATTAAAAACTACATCGAACGTAACAGGGTCATTAGATATATTTTCAATATCACAATCACTAGTATCACAGGAATTTTTACTCAAAAGTAAGGTGATAATAAAATATAGCTCTCCAACTGAACTGAGAACAAAACCATGTCTCAACAAAAACTCATATACAATAACAACATTTTCAATTTTCTTTTTATATCTGACGTTTTTTGGGTGGACACTGTTTATATTCTCAACCTTCAACTCGGATATTTTATCAAGGGATTGAGGTTCTGGCTGTACATTTTTAAATGTTGAAATTTCTCTTATCATAAAATCACGTGATCCTTTTTCACATGACACTTCTTCAGAATTGTTCTGGAAATTGTAGGAATTTCCACTTTTCAGATGTATCGAATTGAATTGGCTGTTATTCAAGTTTGTAGGTTTCAATTTTTTCACTGTTGTTTTCTCGTCTAAATTAGATGAACTATTGTTTGCTTTCTTGTTTGATTTTTTCTTTGAACTATTCTTCTTGTTAGCAACAACAAAATCACCCAGACAGAAAGAACTGTTTGATGGTGTGTTTCCATTTTTTGAATTTGAGTTTGTGATAATGGGAGAATAATTTTTATCAAAACTGCTACCACATAATGATCTTCCATGTTTTGGTGTACTTGTCGTACAGGTCATATCAAAAGTATTTTGTGAAGAATGAGAAGAGTTATTTGCTGGGGAATGAGATCCATTGAATATATTTTGTTTTGTTCTGAAGAATTCATTAGAATTATTTTGAACTTTTGGTTTAATAGGTATTTCAGAAGTTTGATCTCTGAAAGAAAAATAAAACCAATGTTTAATACTCTCATGAAACTGATAAACTCTTATTTAATAATGAAATGGAACATACCTTGTACATAGCTCATGCAGTGTATTGAGAAAATATGTAACGAAATCTTTCTGATTACATATTTCTAAGAATTCCTGATACTTTGGATTCTAAAACCAATTAAACAAAAAAGTTACACCAATATCATTGAAAGAACAATAATACACATACCTCGAGGTGAGATTCTTTCAACCAATTCCGAAAATCACTCACGTTCAATTCATCATTCAACAGTTTTTTTGCCAATCTTTGGGCCATTTTTCACACTTTGTAAATATTTATTCACTGAAGAAAGTTAGGTTAAATCCACCTCAAAACGTTCAACTGTAACCTTCAAACAAAACAACACAGAATAAAACTTCAACCACAGAACCAGAGTAACATCATTGCTCAAATAATGGTAACAGCATAATAGAGTATTTCTGATAATTCAGAGTGATGAAAGACTGAGATTCGGGAAGATTTGAGTTCTGAGCTGACGAAACACTATAATGCCACTGGAAGTGTTTTAGTGTTGACACGATATTTTAAAAAGACTGGTGTACATGACTACCAAGGAAGTATTCCCGATCTATGGTTTAACGTCAAATATTAAATGATTGAGGTTAACATGCCCTGATTTACTTCAAGAGATTCTGACGTTTATGTATTTGTAGCCAATTTTCCAGTTTGGGAAAATGGCAAATACTCTACTTGGTTCAGTTTTCAAAAAGACACCGAATACTATTTCAAATTTATTAATAAAAAATAGTAAGGCACTCATATCCACCAGGTAATGAGAGGATAATGTTATGAAACGAAGGTTAATAGGTTATATAACTTATATTTTTCTAATTTCAAGTTCCGATAAAAAACACAAATGGTACCCTGATGCAGAATGGGCCTCGCAATTCAAAGGCTCCTTGATGTACCCCGACGAAGTCACAAAGCACTGGAAATTAGAACTTTATAAGAGCAAAGTCTCACCGACCGAAAAAGAATGCAAAAACATTGTCTTGAATTTCGGTCCTCAACACCCTGCCGCTCACGGTGTGCTTCGTCTAGTCTTGGAGTTGGATGGAGAGGTCAATATCGTCAATTTAATATGCATTTCAATACAGTATGATGAATTTTCAGGTCGTTAAAAGGGCTGATCCTCATATTGGACTTCTGCATCGTGGAACAGAAAAGTTGATTGAGTACAAAACGTATACTCAAGCTCTACCCTATTTTGATCGTCTTGATTATGTGTCCATGATGTGTAATGAGCAATGTTACAGCTTGGCTGTTGAGAAAATGCTGAATATTGATGTTCCTCTGAGAGCTAAATATATAAGAGGTGAGGATGGGGAAGGTAATTGTTTATTTAAGGGTTTAAATGGTGTTTTGCAGTTCTCTTTGCTGAGATTACTAGAATTCTGAACCATTTGATGGCTGTTAGTACTCACATTTTGGACGTTGGTGCTATAACTCCTCTCTTTTGGCTTTTCGAGGAGAGAGAAAAATTGATGGAGTTTTACGAAAGAGTGTCTGGTGCTAGGATGCACGCAGCTTACATAAGGCCTGGTGGAGTGTCTTTGGTAAGATCCCAATCAAAATTTCAAAGATAAGGTTCATTGATAAATTGTTTGGTTCGTAGGATTTACCGATTGGTCTAATGGATGATATTCACGATTGGGCTATGAGATTCAATGAGAGATTAGACGAGGTTGAGGATGTTGTAACCTGTAACAGGATTTGGGTGCAAAGAACAGAAAATATAGGTATTGTATCTGCTGAAGATGCATTGAATCTTGGATTCAGGTGAGCATAATAATTTTCATCCTTTGAAATGGATTTAAAATTCATATTTCCAGTGGAGTCATGCTAAGAGGTTCGGGAATCAAATGGGATCTTCGTAAAACTCAACCTTACGATGCCTACGATTTAGTGGAGTTTGATGTGCCGATAGGTAGAAAGGGCGATTGTTACGACAGATATTTGTGCAGAGTGGAAGAGATGAGACAGTCTCTCAGAATTATAGATCAGTGTCTGAACAAAATGCCTGCGGGAGAAATCAAGACCGACGATGCTAAAGTTACCCCACCTAGTAGAGCAGAAATGAAGGTTTTTATTTTTTTTATTTATATTCAATAAAATTTGTGTGATTCTCCAATTTTTTTTTCTGTTTCAGACTTCTATGGAAGCTTTGATCCATCATTTCAAACTGTTCACTCAGGGATATCAAGTACCCCCTGGGTCAACGTATACAGCAATTGAAGCTCCTAAAGGCGAGTTTGCTGTTTATTTAGTATCCGACGGAAGCTCGAGGCCTTACAGGTGTAAGATCAAAGCTCCAGGTTTTGCTCACTTGGCAGCTTTGGAAAAAGTTGGAAAGAACCATATGTTAGCTGATATTGTAGCTATAATAGGTACTTTGGATGTTGTATTCGGTGAAATCGATCGATAGATAAGAATTTGATTAAGGAAAAATCAGTGTAATCATTTTTTCATAGGAATAATTTGAATGAAATAAATCCTGACTTCTAACGAAATTGTATGTACCTAATGATTGAATATCCTCCGAAATTTCCCTGTAAAATTCAATTTTAATAAAAAATAGTTTCAACTCAGGCTTTTCTTTCCTGATATTTGCAAAGGTGGGAAACCGCTGAATAACATAAAGTTTCTGAAGTACACAACAGGTAGCTGGAGGGAAGTTCTGTAGTTTCATGTTAGATGGCAGTTTAGGTCTGATTTTCAAATAAACTGCTCCACATGAGTTAGGGGATATTGACTTAAATTGCAAGAAAATACAGTTAAAATAAGATTTTTGTGATGAAAATTCATATTAATATGATTTCAAGTTGCAAATCAATTTTAGCCTGTAGGTCTGCAGCGTATACAGGGTCTTTCACGAGGAACCTCACCCATATTTATACGGGAAACTACTGAACGTATTTTCATGAAATTCGGCACTTATAAGTATTTCACGATGCTGATGAAATCTAAAATATTTTCAAGGCATGAGCACCTCCGGTTTTTCCGGAAATGACGTCAACTTCCGTTTTTCAAATTAGAACACCATTTTTTTATTGCAGAAATAGATTCCTTAGAAAATTTCAAGTTATTTTGATGTAACATTTTTCAGTTTCGGTTGGAAAATTCTCTCTGAGCGGGAAAATTCGAAAAAAAAATCGAAAATAGAGCTCCGCTGAAACAAGAATAACTTCGAGGTTTTTGGATGGAAAATTTTCATTTTTGGGATTTTTCAGGATGTAAGATTGATGTATCCACTTTGAAAATCGAAATCGCGATTCATGATACAGGGGGTGAAAAAATCGCTTTCAAAGTTAGGGATGACATAATCGTGAAAAATCAATTTTTTCGAATTAGAACCCCATTTTTTTATGGCAGATATTGAATCTACGTTAAAAAATAATGTGAGTGTATGCATCACACCCTTGCCCCAAAGACCAAAGTGGATATTTTCTGAGTTATTCACAAAAAACTGTTTTTCGTCTTGAATATTCAGCTATTTCTTTTCCCTTCACGCCAAAAAGATGAAATTTTCAGGAACTGTTACTTAAACCATGTTTTAGATTTTACTACCCTAATATGCAAGAGAAAAAAGTTACAGGTTGTTCCTAAATAGATGGCGAATTTGGATTAGAATTTGTATCGGAAACCTCTTTATTTCAACTAATCCACACTGATCCACATCTTTGGCCACCACGTTCTCCCGATTTAACTCCTTTAGACTATTATGTTTGGGGTAGGATAAAAAATATTGTCTACTCAACTCCCCTGACTGATAAAGAGGACTGCATAGAACGAGTCAGAAATGCGTTCAGGTTTGTTTAGATTTTTAGATTCATAGTTTTGAAACTCAATTTGGTTTTTAAACACTTTTGCAGATCTCTTCCTCTCGATGAAATAAGAAGAGCAACGCACGAAGCATTCCTGAGACGTATAAATAAATGTCTAGAAATTAACGGTCAAAACTTTGAGCATCTTCTCTAGTTATAACTGCGAGAGTTTGCCATGGTTCTCCTAATAGTAACTTGAAGTCGGTTTCAAGAAGGGGTGAAAAATCTACAGCATGGTTCAAATAACAGTTCCTGAAAATTTTATCTTTTTGGCGTGGAGGGAAAAAAATAGCTGAAAATTCAAGACGAAAAACAGTTTTTTGTGAATAACTCAGAAAATATCCACTTTAGGGCAAGGGTGTGATGCATACACTCACATTATTTTTTAACGTAGATTCAATATCTGCCATGAAAATGGGGTTCTAATTTGAAAAAATTGATTTTTCACGATTTTGTCATCCCTAACTTTGAAAGCGATTTTTTCACCCCCTGTATCATGAATCGCGATTTCGATTTTCAAAGTGGATACATCAATCTTACATCTTGAAAAATCCCAAAAATGAAAATTTTCCATCCAAAAACCTCGAAGTTATTCTTGTTTCAGCGGAGCTCTATTTTCAATTTTTTTTTCGAATTTTCCCGCTCAGAGAGAATTTTCCAACCAAAACTGAAAAATGTTACATCTAAATAACTTGAAATTTTCTAAGGAATCTATTTCTGCAATAAAAAAATGGTGTTCCAATTTGAAAAACGGAAGTTGACGTCATTTCCGGAAAAACCGGAGGTGCTCATGCCTTGAAAATATTTTAGATTTCATCAGCATCGTGAAATACTTATAAGTGCTGAATTTCATGAAAATACGTTCAGTAGTTTCCCGTATAAATATGGGTGAGGTTCCTCGTGAAAGACCCTGTATAGGGTGTTTAAGAAAAATCGAGTAAGATAACGAAATTTTATTCCCCGAGAATGCAAGCATTTGAAGACTATCAATACAATGTTTGGCCTCCACGGGCATCAATAACAGCTTGACATCTTCTTTGCATGCTACACACGATGTTGTTGAACATTTCTTGAGGAATTTGGTTTCATAAACGGGGCAGAAGCTCTCTCAGATCATTCAAGAATTCTGGGGTAGGTTGATGATTATCTGATCTTCTTTGGAGCATATCCCATGCATGTTCTCTGCAATTCAAATCTGTTGAGTGCGGAGGTATTGGTAAATGTGGAATACCAAGCTCCTTGCGCGCATTCTCAACTATGGCTGCACGGTGCGGTCTAGCGTTATCGTCTAGAAATTGAAAAGTTTCACCAATAGCAGCGTCAAAATTTGGCTCAACATTGTCAATGACATGCTCCCTATAGTGTAAGGCGGTCATATTCCCAGGACAAATGTGTAGATCTGTGCGCCCGTTGAAACATATCCCGGCCCATACTATAACACAACCCCCTCGGAATGGATGGACTTCTTGGACATAGCGACGATTACGGGGTATGCGTGGGATTGTCCATACCCTTATTCTTCGAGAATCTGAAAATCGTCCATATCTGGATTCATCAGTGAAAAGGACACTACGCCATTAATCGTTCCAATTGATATGTTGCCTTGTCCATTCCAGTCTTTGACGCTTATGGTCACGTGTTAATGGACGTCTATAACCTAGATTCACCTCTCTCAAACGTCGTCTGATGGTTCCGATGGAAACTTGGACCTCATCTGCATTTTGAAGAGTATTCCGTAGCATTCTACACGTAGATGTAGGGCTTCTCGCCAAAACGGAGGTGAAACGATCCTGAGCAGGTGTTGTTTTTCGTCACTCACCAAGCCTTGGTCTTTCCAACACGGAACGTCCCCCTGAACCTATTCCAAAGTCGAGATATCACACTTTGGCTGACTTGGAGCCTTTCCGCTACAACAACCTGAGTTAGGCCACCCTGTAGCATTCCGATAGCCCTATTATATCCTCAGCGTTTGTTAATTTACGTCTTGGCATCTTCAGAAAACTCGTTTCAAATCGAAGCCGTTGATAAACTGACTTCATTTCAAAATAAGAACATTCATGAAAGCATATGCAAAGAACCAAACTTCAGAAAAAAGGCGACCATACTAATTTTTATTGGATCAATTCAAGTTGTTATTGAGTTATGATTATACGAGGCTTCTGCGATTGAAAGATTAGAAGATAAAAATCAAATCAAAAAAATAAAATTATTTATCAATTATTTTCCAAATTTTGAAAAATTCGTAATGTCGTCTCTAGAACGATGAAATCTCGGTGCAATATACATAGAGCTCTCATTCCTCTCCAGAAAAAACATTACAAGAGCAGCCTGCGGTGATACGATTGGGAGAGAAAAAGGTTATTCTGATATGACCCGGTAAATTAAGAGTTACTGTATAATAATGATCGATTTTGGACTTGACTAGGTGACTCGAAAAACACTCTCAATAATTCAATACCATTAAATTTCCGTCAAAGATATCCCATCGACCCAAAAGTGCACTTTTACCGTTTATATTTCAAGCACAACTCTAAACTACGCCCGTATCAGCTTACATAAATTTCATTAGACCAAAGTGAGCCTCCCCCTTGACCGAAATAGATATAAGACCGACCCCACTCACCCCCACGACCCGAGCAACCCCTTTCTCTAATCTTTTTTCGCTAACTCACCGTCGTTCGCGTGTCGTCGACGATGATGTCGCGTCTAGCCCTCCGTTTCACCTTCTCAGGTGACGGGCCAGCCCCTTTCGAACCCCCTTCTAATGCCCCATCCCTGGGACCCCCCGGACCCCCGAGGGAGATCGCGTTTTATTATTTCGCCGCGGGTCGTCCATTAGATAATGCAAAATCCGTGACTGGGGTGTATTACACCCTTAAAAACCGCCGGCGTTCTTTTCTTAATCGATTGGGGGTGAAAAGGGTTTAGGTGGGGTTTCCAGGTGGAAAGAATGGTGGGTTTATAAGGAAAGAGATCGGATTTTTCACGAGTATTCTCACAAATTCGACTCCAATAATAATATCATCTTATTTAATTGCTCATGACCTCATAGAAACACACGACATTCATCACAGGAATCTCTTATAGTAGAAACACATTAGAAACAGGTAGGTATTATGTGTGAAAACCAAATTTGAAATCTATTGATTCTTATAAGTCGTCACATAAATATACATCATTCAACACAGGAACTGCTTATAAAAACGGATATGTTTTTCGTTAAGAAATATCATTAGACACTGAAGCAATGGGTATTTGTAATCTCTTTTAAAAAATGATAAAAATCTTATATGGTTTTATAGGTATAGATTTGCGGTTTCACTATCCAATTTGGATCTTATAAGTTCTCGTACATATACTCCATTCACTTTTATAATGTATCCCTGTTAGCCAGTTAGCCTTGACATTCTGACACATTTCATTTTTGAAAATATTAGGTTATAGTCATTTTCCTCAGTCAGATAACTAAGCAACGTTAGATAGAGGTCGTAGTAATTACCTACATAGGTAGGTACTTATCAATATGTTTATTTACTTTGGGAAAATAATGAATTCGAGAAAATATATATTATGTGGATTCAATAATTCCAAAGACCTAGCGGATGTTGAAGAAACTTTTTTTTCTGTAAATACTGGAAATAAACTGCTCCACATTAGTTAGGGATATTGAGTTAAATTGCAAGAAAATATAGTTGAAATAAGATTTTTGTGATGAAAATTCATATTAATATGCTTTCAAGTTACAAATTAATTTTAGCCTGTAGGTCTGCAGCGTATACAGGCTGGTTAAGAAAAAATCGAGTAAAATAACGAAATTTTATTACCAGAGAATTCAAGCATTTTAAGACTATATCAATACAATATATGGCCTCCACGGGCATCAATAACAGCTTGACATCTTATTTGCATACTACACACGAGGTTGTTGAACAATTCTTGAGGAATTTGGTTCCATAAACGGGACAGAAGCTCTCTCAGATCATTTAACTGGGGTAGGTTGATGATTATCTGATCTTCTTTGGAGCATATCTCATACATGTTCTATGCAATTCAAATGTGGTGAGTGCGGAGGTATTGGTAAATGTGGAATACCAAGCTCCTCGCGCGCATTCTCTCTATGGCTGCACGGTGCGGTCTAGCGTTATCGTCTAGAAATTGAAAAGTTTCACCAATATCAGCGTGAAAATTTGGCACAACATTGTCAATGACATGTTCCCTATAGTTTAAGGCGGTCATATTCCCAGGACAAATGTGTATATCTGTGCGCCCGTTGAGACATATCCCGGCCCATACCATAACACTACCCCCTGGGAATGGATGGACTTCTTGGACAGAGCGACGATTACGGGGTATGCGTGGGATTGTCCATGCCCTTATTCTTCGAGAATCTGAAAATCGTCCATATCTGAATTCATCAGTGAAAAGGACACTACGCCATTGATCGTTCCAATTGATATGTTGCCTTGCCCATTCCAGTCTTTGACGCTTATGGTCACGTTTTAATGGAACTCCTCTTAATGGACGTCTAGAACCTAGATTCACCTCTCTCAAACGTCGTCTGATGGTTTCGATGGAAACTTGGACCCCATCTGCATTTTGAAGAGTATTCCGTAGCATTCTACACGTAGATGTAGGGTTTCTTCTCGCCGATGATTGTTGTTTTTCATCGCCCCCCAAGCCTTGGTCTTTCCAACACGGAACCTGTCTCCCTGAACCTATTCCAAAGTCGAGATATCACACTTTGGCTGACTTGGAGCCTTTCCGCTACAACAACCTGAGTTAGGCCACCCTGTAGCATTCCGATAGCCCTATTAGCCCCAGCGTTTGTTTATTTACGTCTTGGCATTTTCAGAAATCTCGTTTCAAATCGAAGCCGTTGATAAACTGACTTCGTTTCAAAATAAGAACATTCATGAAGCATATGCAAAGAACCAAACTTCAGAAAAAGGGCAACCAGATTGACGAAATGTCTCATACTGATTTTTATTGGATCGATTCAAGTTGTTATTGAGTTTTAAATGATTTAACAGCGATTTTCTCGAAGATTCCATACTTTTAAAAACGATTGAATACGATATCCCTAACTCTTGTGGAGCAGTATATTTCACGTATATAAACATGGTTGAAGAAACAGACAGATATGTAGGTGCACTGGCAGGGCGGTCAGGAGGGGGCCCCTCCCCTCTGGACCTAGAAATTGACAATAATCCGTTTATTAATAGTCCTAGCTTCTTCCTAGTCGTATCTTCATTTATGAAGAGTCGGGACATCATGTCTATGAACATAACGTTGGTAGAAAATTCCAATCTATTGATGCCCCTCCCCCTGAAAAAATTGATGCCCCCCTGAAATACTGTCTGGATCCGCCAGTGTGTAGGTGTAACCTGTCTGAACCAAATTTGAAAATTATCGATCCTCACAAGTGCCTGCCTTCTATAAATTCCTATTCGTTCTGATATATTTTCAAGCCACATGACCTCATAGAAACATACAGTATTCATCAAAAGAATTTCTTATAGAAACGGATATGATCGAGTTATTGGTACAAACACATTAGAAATAGGTTGGCATTATATTTGGAAACCACATTTGAAAACTATTAATTCTTATAAGCCCTCATATAAACATACAGCATTAATTATAGGAATCTTTTAGAGAAACCTAAAATTTGAAAGATCAACGATTTAAATTCTTTCACCCAACTCTTTAGTTTCTGTTAGGACACCGAAGATGGATAATAAAGGAAGACAAACTAAAACTTTTGAACTTTTTGTGCTCATTCCAGCATCAAGGCCTAGTCATATACACATCAGTCACCACTAATATGGCCCAAATGCTTTAGTTGCCCAGGGCAGGACATCAATCTTTCTCCTGTGTGTGTTTTTTCGTTTTTCTTCGGTCAGATTTGAAGGGGGCTTTTGAAGCGTCAGAATATGATCGAATACATCTGTTAAACGACAGCGTCGTCCCTTCGTCGAGCGTCGACGTCGCCCGAGTAATTGATCCTTCGTCTCTGAAGTTTTGCGGGAAATGTCAGGAGGACTCTGAGGATAGGGTCGGGATTTTCTTGGGTTGGGGGATGAGGTTGAGAGGAAAAATGAGGGAACTAGTGGTAAAGATGCGTTTTAACAAATTACTCATCCATAAATCTCAACCAAACATGTTCATATGTCCTGAGCAAAATTGGTTTAATTTAAACATGCTCAACTAGAATCACCCATAACTAACTCACAATCTGAGCGTTAACAAACACAAAATAGCTACAAAAAAAACCATTCACCACAAGACTCGAGAATTAACGCTAAATCAAGTTAAACCCAAGCACAAGCACAACGTTCGTCTGGTCTATGAAAGAAGAAATTCTTGGGCTATGAAAGCGTCTCTTGATTGCGTTCATTAATATAATTCAAGCATTTATAGTGTGAATGATATTCATGCAATATTGATCATAAGGGTTTCAAATCCACTGAAGCACCCACCAATATTTGTCAAAATATGTATTAAAAAAACAGTACAAAGAAACCTTATTATATCTAATACAGTGCGCGTCAAAATTATGAAACAAATTCATTTTCTCAGAAGAATACTATTTGGCAACAAAAGTTCTGAAACAGGTGAATTTTTGTTTCACTTTTACCAAATTTTTATCCATTTTTGAAGGATTTTTGTCGCACCCTGTGCCATCCCCATCAATCCTCTAAATTTTTTGAATAGGGAAAGTGGGTCATGTGGTACTTTTTTGCCAAGGTCTTTATATCTTCTTTACAGGCATGAGGAAATTTTCAAGGAAAAAAATTTTTTTTTACCTTTTAATGAAAATGTTACATATACTCCGTTCACTTTTATAATGTTTCCCGGTTGATCATGAAATTCTGACACATTTCGCCGTGCATATTTTGAAAATGTTAGGTTAGAGTCATTTTCCTGGCAGATGAACAAGCAACTTGTCGTTTATACATAGAGGTCGTATTAATTACGTATTTATCGAAATATTTATTTACTTTGGGAAAATAATGAATTTATATTATGTGAAATCAATTCCAAAGACCTAGCGAATGTTGAAGAAAATTTTTTCTCTGTCAATACTGGAAATATTTTATAAACATGGTTGGAATATTCAGCAGTTATGCCTTTTTCTTGTACGGAAATCAAGAATCAAGTGTTGGAATTTTACTGAAAAATAATGGACAGAATCGTCCTTTGCTTCGTGATAGTTCATTTGAAAAAAGAATAAAAGTACCTACTCGAATAACCCGACAGAACCACTTCTAAACGAACAGACGGACCTATGGAATTTCCCACTTTTCAAAATTACCAAAAAATAATCCTACAGAAGACATTTCAATATCTTTTTGCACAACTTGAAATATTAGTGTCACAGTTAAACCTTAAAAGAACTAACTCCATTCACAAAGTTACAGAAGAGTAAATATCAATTGGCATTGGCAACGTCTCTGGGAATCGTTAGACATTTAACGAGTACCAACCTGCGTCATTTTTACGTAAAAAAACTTGATAAACCGAAATCATGGCCAACCGGGATACATTATAAAAGAGAATAGAGTATAGAGGAAGATAAGCGTTTGGAAGGTAGACGAGGCATAAATTTAATCACGTTTTTGTCTGAATTACGTTCCACAAAAGGGAGAACATTGAATATGCCTTATCCAACATGCGATATTGAATAGTTCACGTTACAATGAAGATATTCGAAGAATAATCCATGCATGAAATATACTGCTCCAAGAAATAGAGTATTGGGGAATGTCTTTCCATTATACGTATATGAAACAGAAACATTATATTTGTTCTTTACTCAAATGTTTATTGAATAATCCGAAAAGTTCATTACATTATCAAATTCTTCACATTTGATATCTAATCAATATAACAATAGTGATATTATCATCATTCATCGGTCTCCCATTCTCAGCTTGAGCTGGTAATTCTTCTATGAACCAGTGAAAAAACATTTCAGTTCCTCCCACTTGTTCAGAAATTTCCGCACGATGTGATAGGTTTGCAAATCCACAGCCTGCTGTGCACATTCCGCGATCTTCTGGGATAATTCGATCCCTTGAAGATTTCTCTTGAATGATTCCCTTCCGCCTTCTGAAGTTCCGGATGCCTCCCGGTGTACTCGGTATAGAGGGAGTATCTCCATCCAGGAAGTGGTTTGTCCTCGCAATTGGTCACGTAATGAGAAGCTCGCATTACTTCAATATTCATTTCGCGGCTCCACTGGATACGTGCGTTGCGAGCTCCCCTGCGGGCAGTACTCCTCACGGTGGTCGAGCCAGCAGGTGGAGTGGCATCCGATCTTCTGCCATGATATCGGTTTCCACTTCTCGTTCATGGGTTTGCCACCATTTACCCTTGGTGGCCCAGGTAACTCGGGCCGTGGGGACGTCATCCCCCATGTGGCGTGGCAGAAACCAAACCACACCCGTGCGGTTCTAGTGATATTACTATTATTCATCGGTCTCCCGTTCTCAGCACTCAGCATGAGCTGGTAATTTTTCTATGAACCAGTGAAAAAACATTTCAGTTCCTCCCACTAGTTCAGAAATTTCCGCACGATGTGACAGGTTTGCAAATCAGCCTGCTGTGCACATCCCGCGATCATCTGGGATAATTCGATCCCTTGAAGATTTCTCTTGAATGATTCCCTTAATTCCGTCTTCTGAAGTTCCGGATGCCTCCCGGTGAAGTCGGAATAGAGGGAACTCCATCCAGGAAGTGGTTTGTCCTCGCAATTGTTCACGTAATGAAAAGCTCGCATTACTTCAATATTAATTTCGCGGCTCCACCGGATACGTGCGTTGCGAGCTCCCCTGCAGGCAGTCCTCCTCACGGTGGTCGAGCCAGCAGGTGGAGTGGCATCTCGATCTTCTGCCACGATATCGGTTTCCACTTCTCGTTCATGGGTTTGCCACCATTTACCCTTGGTGGCCCAGGTAACTCGGGCCGTGGGGACGTCACCCCCCATGTGGCATGGCAGAAACCAAACCACACCCGTGGTATTATTATTATTATTATTATTATATAACCATCATCGTCATCCTGTCGTATGAGCTCCTTCAAAAGAATGCTTCGAGGTTTGCTATTTAAAACTTAAAGAATTAGGAAACATCAATATTTCGATGTAATATAAAAATTACTAACGCTGTTCATCATATTATGTAAAGTTCTCTTGAAGAGAAGAATGGAACCTATTTATCAATTCTTGCCCGAACGAGAAATAAATGTATATATGGAAAATAATGGGTTTTCGTCGATCTCGTGATGATTATGTGAAGACTTTCAGTGAATTAATGTGATATTAACCGTGTAGTGCCGAGTTTATAAAATTTACATGTATAAATTGGCAAATCTTTTGTGCAGAGAAGATTCTTCCTAGTTGGAAGTTCCAGTAAAGATTGTTGAGGACATTGTTTGGATATAAACATCGCCAGTCGCCACAGATGCTTTAGTGCTAAGTATCATTTCATTTTTCATTGATTTCAATTTAATACGTGGTTTTTCTCGACATTCATTATTTATATATCTGAATTTTGTATTTTATTGACATTCATTTTTTATGTTTTCCTGCAGGATGAACCAGTAAAAATAAATTTTCAAAAAACTTCTATAATTCCATTCTCTTTAGAATTTAATATTGTCTGTCACATGTTTGGTATTTTATCATTACATATCTCTTCTACATCAAACGGTTTTCCAATATAGAGATTTTAGACTCCAGTTGATAATCATTTTGACGACATTGTTAAGCCGTAGGGTGAGAGTTAATAATTCTTCTGCGATTCGGTGATATTTGAAATCCAGGGAAGCATCCGGATTATTCTTGAGATTTATGTTTTTTTTCGTCAAACTTCATCGGATAAAATAAGAAATAACTCGAAAACGACGCGTTTTATTGAAAAAAAACATAGGAATACTTCTATTCTCTGAAATTATTGATTCTTTCGAAAATATGAACAGTTTATTTTTTAAGTAGTTTTAAAATATTTTTGCGTGGATTTATGAGTCAGCTACGCTGTAACTTTTATACCAGCAGAAATATTGAGTGGGAGTTGATTGAGAAATATTTACCATAATAGAGTAAATACTCAACCAAACTTCAGCTACAAACGAAGTCGAATTTTGAAAAATGGTTAAGGAAAAAAGCGTTTCGTTTGATGAGAAGAATATTCAGTTAAAATATATGTACTTACAAGTCAAAGACACCATGTTAATCTGACAAACTGATATGTATTTTGTGATTTGTTTTCTACAATTTACGTGTCACCACTGATCAACTCGTTCATTAATGAAACATAAAAGATCGAAATAACCAAATAAATAAAGAAAAACAAAAACATTCAACTGAAAAGAAAAAACAAGACCTATAAATCAATATCAACCCTTTCTTATTTTTTCCTCTCATAATAGAACACACTAAAGGGCGACGATCAAAGCAACCCCCTCAAGCCCCTCCCTCCAGAAATCCGAACCTTTTCACGTTTCAGTTACGTATGCGACATTTAACACGTGGCTTCGGGTTCAAACAGCGTGAATTTTGACATTTCGCAATAATATCTCATCATCATAAATCCCGACTACGTAAGGGGGTTGTTTGGAAGGTTACGATGAGGGTGGTTACGTGAAACGTGCCATTTAGGCAGTTGTTCATTTTCGTCATGGAGCACTTGACTCGCGGCGGATGTATTGTAAGGTGTAAAGGTTACGTCTTCATTTGTTCGATATAATAAGGGCGGTTTATGGCGCGGAAGGGTGCCGCGAAATGTTAGGTGCCGTTTGGCATATACGCTACATAGGTCGTTTGGATGACGTGGCAATTGGCTGTTTTTCTTTTGTTTCGTTAGCAGATTATGAAACGTGTAGACCTGGGTCGGGGCTAGGGGGAGCCAGGTGCTTATCGGTATTTCACAGGATGTAGGCAAGACGATAACGATGAAACTCAGCCGGTGGCACAAAATCGTATCAAAGCCTGACTGGTCTGTGTGCGACTCGGCATAAAATTCGGGGCTAAGATCGTGCGAATTGCAACTGGCCCAAACATCTCAGACGATAATGTCATCCTTTCGGAATCCACCCACGAGTGAGGTGGGTAAAAGAAATCTTTAATTTCCAAAGAAAAACGAAGAAGAGGCAGTAGCTGGAGAAACCTCAAATGAGGAGGTTCTCAGTATAGTCGGGTTCGAAAGTTAAGAGTAGCTGATGTAGAAGCCTTAAACGGGAAGGTTCTCAGTTGACTCAGGATTCGGGTTTTTAGGAAGATTTAAGAAGTAATTTAGGTTTTTTTTTGACGCACGGTCTCAAGCGGAGACGGAAAAGTGCTATTCGGGGAATAGCGGTGTAAGTTGTTAAATTAGGTAATTGACTTTGCTTATTTGAGTACTGTTAGAAAGCTGCATAAAACGCCAAGAACCGTTAGAGTCCAGAGTCCTGATATCTCCCCAAGTACATATTCGGTAATTTGAATTATGTTAGTTTGAAATCTCCCCAAGTTTTCGGTACTTTGAGTTATGTTATTTTGATAAATCTCCAAGTTTTCGGTACTTTAAGTTACTTTATTTTGATAAACACCCAAGTTTTTGGTTTTATGTTGTTTTGATAATTTGATTTTATTTTTATAATTCGATTTTTTTTTGATTAATTGACCAATTATTTTGATAATTTATTCTTTTGACATGATTGAGTTAAAGAGAGTTGGTGTAAAATCATTTATTTTATTTCGATCTCAATTGACTTCTTGAGTTTGATTTCGAATGTTTCATTCATCACTCTTCTTCCTGGGGAATGAATAAACACAACGTCCTGTTCGGGCCAGGCCAATCTGATCCTCCATACACTCATTATTCTCATTAACAATGATTCCCAGGTATTTATACTTCCTCACTTTTCCTACATCTTGTCCTTTGATCCATAAACCCTCTGGCCGTTGTTAGGCTTTTGTTATGGTTATTAATTCAGTTTTATTCACGTTTAATGTGAGGCCCATTTGTAAGCTGCTTTGAATCACCTGATCTAAGATCATTTGAATATAGACGCTAGTATGGTGAGTGTGGTGTCGTTGGCATACCTTGTGTTTTTCACACATCAGAATTCTGAACCAAATAGACTCCAACCTCTGGGCAAACCGGCTCGAGAATCCAGTATTTCAGCAAGATAATGCTCGACCTCATGTTGCCAGAGTTAGTTAAAAATTTTTTTTGAAGCCCAGAACCTTTCCATGTTATAGGCAAATGCACCTATAAGAGAGAGAGAGATTCCTCACAGGACATTGTCTCCTTAGGAAGCATATGATGGAGCTTGTCAGAAACTGACGAGTGCAGATTTTGGGAGAACACTCCTGTTCACCTGCTTGCAGAATGACTTGCCATTGAAAGCCTGCACCAAGAATGTCTTGGAGAAGAGAATTATAGGAGGAACGGGGACTTATCCTCCTTGGAATCCTATCGGAATATCAGATACTGGAGTTCATTAGAACTCTAGAGCTAGAGGACGAGCTGTAGATACGCTGTTAGGCAATAAATAAAAAAAAAGATGTTCACCGAAATTGTTAAAATCGAAAAATTGGAGTATCGAGCCATCATCAAGTAGCTGTATTTAAAAGGGTTAAGAGGTAAGCAGATTTACGAAGATATGCTAAATACCCTTGGTGATCAATGTCCTTCGTATGCGACCGTGAAAAATTGGACTGCAAGCTTCAAAAGAGGTAAATTTTCCACTGAAGATGATGACCGATCGGGAAGGCCAGTTTCTGTGCCAGTCCCCTACAATATCGATGCAGTTCATGACATGATTTTATCATACCGTCGAATTGGGCTGAAACAGATATCTGAAGCACTGAAGATTTCATACGAACGTGTTCATCAAATAGTTCACGTCAATTTGGACATGAGAAAAATTTCTGCGAAATGGATCCCCAAATGTTTGAATGTTGACCAAAAACGTGCAAGGGTAGAAGCATCGCGTTCGATCTGTGCTCGATTTGAAAACGATGTAAACTTCTAAAACCGAATTGTTACTATGGATGAGACTTGGGTACATTTCTACGATCCATAAACAAAGCAACAATCGATGGAATGGCGACACTCTGGTTCTCCAAGACCTAAGAAGTTTCGTGTCCCAAAATCTGCTGGAAAAGTTCTTGCTTCGATTTTTTGGGATTGTCATGGAGTAATCATGATTGAATTTTTGGATAAGGGTAGAACAATAACTGGAGATTACCATTCAACATTACTGACCACTCTACGGAAAAAAATTAAATAGAAAAGACGCGGAAAGGTATCCAAAGTTATTTTGTTTTTACAGGACAACGCTCCAGTACACAAATCTCATGTTGCCATGCAAAAAATTCGTGATTTAGAATTACTAGAACACCCCCCTTGTTCACCAGATTTGACTCCGTCCGACTATCATCTCTTCCTCAACTGAAAAAAAGTTTAAAAGGTCGTAAATTTTCTTCCAATGAGAAGGTAATGAAAGCTGTGGAGGACTGGCTTCCATAGCAAGAAGAAACATTTTTTTTAAAGGTCTAGAGACGTTGTAGGTTCGCTGTAATGAATGTATTCAATTAAGAGGAGAATAGGTTGAGTAATAAAATATTTTGACATTGAAATTCTGTTTGGTTCTATGGTAGGCTAAGAATTTTTCAATATATCCTCGTATATGAGTAAACATTTAGATTCCTCAAATTCGAAAAACGTCTCAAAATTTCCGAACTTTCTTAACTTTAGTGGAGCAGTAAACATGACGAAACTAGGAAAGATTCACAAACGCGTGATGAGACGATCCCAACCGCAAATTCATGCTCCACATCTCGAATTCCACAAACGAAAACATCATTTATTCCATTAACAACCCCTTCTTTCACCCACGCGTCCCAAAACCGAATTTTACACTCCGGTCAACTCCGGTTTTCCAATTCGATTAGGCCCTCCGTTTTCCCGCAGCTACGCGTCTTCCGGGTTCCCGGTCCCCAACGCCGAGTCCGGGACGCTGCCACAGCCGTCGTGGGGGACGCCCGGGCGTCTGGGCGCCAGCCTCCATACGCCATTAATTCGGCAAACAGAGCTTAATGATTGAATCAACAGTGTGCGACGTACGGGGTCGCATAGCTCCGTCGTCGACGACGATTCGGACGCCACGGCAGCGTCGCGGTGCCACACGGCGTCCGTGTCCAGACGGGAGAAGTGCGGATGATGAGGATGTGACAGGAATGCGAAACCAATTTGGGAGAGGGTGGCGAGGGGGTTGGATTTTCCGGGTTGGTTTCTCGGGGACTTGGTCGAGGAATGTGGGGGGCTGGGGGTGAGGAGGAGGGAGCAACAGGTTGGAGGTTGGGTTGCAAGTGACGATTCTGGGGTATCTTCGATTTGAGAGTCGTGATGAGGATTTATGTCGCCTGTGGGATAAATGGAAAATATAACTTGGGAAACGTGGAAAAGGACGAGGAAATACGTGGGGAGTGTGCCCGATGAGAATTTTATGTTCTGGATGGCTTCCGTTGCAGTTTGGAGATTATGGATTACAGGTTCAGGGCTTTTCTTCATTGGGGAGGTTTCAAAACGATATGGGGGGACTATAACAACGTTTGATTCTGTCCCCATCGCCTCTTTGACATTCCGATCCTGTTTAAGTTTTCAAGATTTCGGTTATGTTTATATTTCAATACAGGGTGACCATTTGAAAACGAAACAGACGAGATTACAGACGAAATAAATTTTTTCGATAGAAATGCTCGGACAGGTCGATTTCTGTTTCGAGGGGGACAACTTAAGATGTAGGTTACGGACGCATAGCGCTTCAACCCTTGCTGCTACAACCCCCACCCCCAATTTTTGAATAGGGAAGATGGGGTGAGTGATACCTCATTTGAAAGGTATTTTTATACTGATTTCAGCACAGTGATTGTTTTTTCATTTTATGCATTAGTTCTCGAAATATTCTTAACTAAGTATTTGAAAATGAAGTGGTGTTTTCATGGCACTTGTAGTGTTTTTTTTGTGAAAAATCGACATCTTGATTAAAGATTTCTATGTCAGTGGATTGGAGGAAGGAAGCCACAGTCATGGTTGTTTTGAAGCTCAAAATGTCGATTTTTCACAAAAAAACACTACAAGTGCCATGAAAACACCACTTCATTTTCAAATACTTATTTAAGAATATTTCGAGAACTAATGCATAAAATGAAAAAACAATTACTGTGCTGAAATCAGTATAAAATTACCTTTCAAATGAGGTATCACTCACCCCATCTTCCCTATTCAAAAATTGGGGGTGAGGGTTGTAGTAGCAAGGGTTGAAGCGCTATGCGTCCGTAACCTACATCTTAAGTTGTCCCCATCGAAACAGAAATCGACCTGTCCGAGCATTTCTATCGAAAAAATTTATTTCGTCTGTAATCTCGTCTGTTTCGTTTTCAAATGGCCACCCTGTATAACTTCTGCTTCCTTCTTAATTTTATCTGTATCCCATTCGGTTCACTTTGATTTTTGAGGTAATTTTGAAATGCAGATTCTTCATTCTAGTATGTACACTTTTCTCCATTTTAATATAACTCTGTTTCTATTCACAGTAACCTTATTCTATTTTATTATTGCATTTCTATTGAATATTGTGGAACTTCGTTCTTTTTCTGTTAATCCCCGTGGAATATTCTCATACATCCGATAAGAACTACTGCACATTTAACTATTCAATCGACATTATTGTATAGGCATAGGATAATATTTTACGTATAGGTACAGGGATACATGGTTTGAAGGTCTAAGGCTAGGGTGTTGGCCTCTTCGTTTCCTTTGATTCCTGCGTGACCAGGAACCGAGACTAAAAGACCTTGTTGTTCTTGCCTACTTCATTAAAATTCCTTCGGCACTCCTACATCATCTTTGAGTCATTAACATTCTTCTCGCAAGATCGTGTGGCTCATTATCGTCCAAAAATAGGAAATTTGGCCCAATAGCAGCATGAAGCATAGCAATAATATTCGTCAATGATTTGCTGATTTGGAAGGACATCGTTCCAAACTACGTATAGAACGCTAACTGGTGTTTAATGAATGACCTGGGTTCTGAACTTGTTGGCGTTTTGACGGGTGACACGGCTTCGAATTTACATTCCGAGACCTCCAAAAGATGGAGTTTGAGACAGAAGACTTATCCGTTGCTTCCATTAGGAGGCTGCCGACAAGACTGGATGGACCTGTTCAATAGGCGACTGAGGCGACGAAGGAAAACTGGTTGGTTGGGTTTTCTTTGAACGACCGAATTGGGTTTGCGAAAGAGACGTTTTGTCCTCGTTCAATGATGTGTAGTGTTTTCCAGATCCACATTTCTTGCATTTATATGATGGGATTTTCTGTCTTGGTGGAATCTTTGTCGCGTGTTGGACATTTGTTGTGGGATTTTATATTCCCATGAAAGGACCCGATAAACTTCAAAGTTTCTAATGCTGTGCAGTGTCTCTCAAAAAATGACAGCAGATGTCTATAATCAGGAATAGACGAGTCCCTTCATGCTGGCCAACTGTTTAAAATTGCCAGAAAATCACTTCCCTTTTTTTCGCAATGATTCAACTCTTACCTGAAAGCTTTAATCCTAATGAGTGTATTCTGAAAATATTAGATGTCACGAAGGTCTTCATCAAAAGCTATAAATTTTTGTTTTCTTAGGGTTTCATCAATGGAAAATAAATATCCCCAACAAAATGTTTGAATGGAGAATTTGAATTTTTCGAATCAAATGAGGATTTCGCTTGAGTTTGTTTTTTATAATAACTTTTCTGATGAATGAGATGTTTCTATTAACAGTGTAAAAATGATTCAAGATACTGCAGAAATATCAAATCGAAATTTCATTAATTTCCGAAGAAGGAGCACTCGTATAAAGACCTGTTGCAAGATGTAAAACTGATTATTAAAGGTGTTTTCTTTGAATTCGTAGAGATCATAGGAAGACTTTCAGTGAATTAATGTATTATTAACCCTGTATTGTGGAGTTGATTAAATATAGGTGCATAATTGGGTTTTCGCTTCTAATTGGATAGAAATTCTACAAGGAATTCAAAGGAAATTAGGGACATAAATGATGTTTTTAATGTTCTTCATTTGCATGGAAACTTACTACAGAATAACAACCCAACTGCCATAGACTATGATCTGGATGTGAATAAGTTCTGATGCCTCGTGAGAAATTAGGATCATTGTACTGGAAAATCATTATAATGAAGTATCACTCTGAAATCATAGTATATTCTTAATATGTAAAATGGTAAATTCATCAATTCAACATCAGATCTTGGCCAGTGTATACCACATCTCAAAATAATAAATACAGACAATATACTCGTATATACTAAAAATATTGTTCGCAGTTGATTGAGAAACTCCCTTAAAAATGGCTACTTCACAAACAGTTTCAGTTTTATTAATACTAGAACTAATCTCTCTGGAGCAATTTATTTATGGATTTTTCAATCTGGATATAAATCTGAAATTAACTTGACATAATCGTCCACGTGAAGGGAACAGACACATATATATTCTTTGCAGCAAGGTTCCCATCCATAGTTTGTCTATCCATGCTTTTCTCCAGTCCAATTTATGTAATATGCCAAAGGCATTAGTGATATTCGGTGTTGAGGCATCTTTCTCAGGAAATTTATCAAAACGAACAGCCGTGTTTTTACTTTTCCTTGAAGAGCAATTGAGAACAGTTTTATCCAGTACTAGTACTTTGCTTACATTGTTATATAATCATCTACTGGCCTAAAATTCAAATATATCATGAGGATTGAAACATAAAAATCTTTTCGTGCAGATCCCTACTTCACCTTTTCTGATTTCCATCTTACAAAAAGATGAAGTCACAGCTCAGTACCTCGAATTACGAGGATCATATCCCTCAAGAATACATGAAACAGCCATTGATTTAGAATAGATATTCTAATTTCTAAGTCAATGAAAACAGCATAGGAGCAAGTAAAAATATAAACAAGTCGTTTTCTAGGTTGGAAAGTCATAGATTTCCATTAATGAAAACATAAGAAAACAAAAATTTATAGCTTTTGATGAAGACCTTCGTGACATCTAATATTTTCAGGATACACTCATTGGGATTAAAGCTTTCAGGTAAGAGTTGAATCATTGCGAAAAAAAGGGAAGTGATTTTCAGGTATTTTTAAACAGTTGGTCAGCATGAAGGGACTCGTCTATTTCGATCGACTTCCTATTGAGTTCGAAACATCGGACATTTGCGTGATCTAGACGCTCAATTAACATAATCGATAAGACAAAGTTCCAGCTTTCGACCAGAAAATTCATTTGGCTGAGACCGGCAAGATTCTCGGAAAATATGTCTGAGAGTTTCCTCAAACTTGCGGCGTTCTCGGATTTTAGATATGGCTCATTTTACTACTCGTTCCACAAAGCTTGAGCGCGCAATCGTTCATTCAGATATCTGCGGTTTCAACTAGTCGTATGCTATCTGATAGTTATCAGCACATAAACTAAGCGTTCTAACAAGATTCAACGGTGAATTATTATTGGGGACTAATGCGTTGAATAAATAATAAATCTAAGTACGATGAGAATGATTTGTGATCACTATTGAATTTTGTTAGCACAAGAGGAAGCATGATGTTTAAATGCTGATTTGTAATTGAATTTTCTGCAATTTCGGCTTCAGTTTATGATTTTGAGATGTCGGCATGGACACTTTCACTAAAATAGTAACATTCTAAGAAATCCTCATGCATTTTATATTCGTCTACCGAACCTCAAAATCGAGAACATAGAAATCTCGATCTTATTCTCAACCGACTAAGTCCATCCATAGTATGAACTTTGTGGTATCAAACAAATGAAAAATCTGAATTTTGATCAAGGCATTTGTCAATATTCAGGGGTTATTCGGCGGAAACTTTTGACAACAAAAATTATAACCCAACACAATGGCAGTCCATTCTTCTCTCCAAAAGAGCCACTGGCGGATCTAGACAGTTTTTGAGAGGCGTCCCCCATGCCGCCCCCTCATCTGTATCCGCCAGTGAAGGGAGCTCTGATATTTTTATTCATGACAAATTTCTGAAACTCGATACTTGGTTACAGCCTTCAGCTTTCGGCTTCGAGCATTTACCAAGGAATGTGCTTTCGATTATTATAAAATTATTTCGTTTATTATTATCAACTAGCTGGCCCGGCGAACTTTGTTTCGCCTAGTTGATACATACGGTGAATTTCACATATCGTAATCATAGGTGACAGGAGATCAACGGCTTAGTTCTCTGATTTTTGAACTGTCAAATCGAGTTGATGGTAGATCAAGCTCCTATCACCGGTGATTACGCTCTATAAAATCCACCGTTAAAGTTGTATAAACTAATCATTGCTATTTTTTCAAGCAGGAGATGAATTAGGCAAAATATTCAAAATTTTAGTACCATTGTTATTCGCACGAAAAGAATTCTCCTTATTAAAGCGGTATCTAATTGTTGAACATATAACTTTTTGTTTCAAATGCTTTACAGTTCTCTCATTGCAGTACCTATTTTGTGATGAACGACACCACGAATGCCAATATAAATCAAGATCGAATTATATGGATGAGAAATAGTTCCAATGATTAATTACCTCTGATCTGAAAAAAATTAGAACTTTGAGAATAGCGCTTTTTGAAGTGGAAAAAAAAAACTTTTCTGATATTCTCAATGTTGGCTAATCAAAATCTAATAAGTGCTTATACCATAAACATCTTAGCCTTTTGGTGCTCAGCTTAAAATAATTGGTAAACATCTCAGTTGGTGGAGCAGCGAGATTTCCAGGTTTCTATGGATATGAGCTGTCACACAGAACAGAAACACAAAAATAATATGTCAATTACTAATTATGGCAATTTAATTTAGGATTCAGTTATCTCCGCAAATATATTTATTACCCAAACAGAAATTCAGAAACATCTCGAAAATTATGAGAAAAGATGAGAATGAACAACTCACGATGGAAATCGCCAAAATCCGATTTACTTGACATTTCGATAAAAATTCACTGGGATATTCACCCGCTTCTTGATCTGGTAATAGCCTTTCATGGTTCTATAAGTTCTTTGCAAAATACACACTAATGGTATATACATCGCCATCTGATGATGATAATATCAAATATTAGTACCTAAGATTGCGTTAGTATGAACAAATAAAACTGTTAAAATAACTAATAATAATCAGTCATAATGTGTGAATAGTTCCACCTGAAGTGATAAGAACGAAACTGCTTTCATATCTCAACGAAATATAATCACTTTAGAGATATGTACTCCTACGCTAAGACATTTTGGTTGTGGTAAACAGCGCATAGTTGGAGGCAACTCAAATTACACATTAATACTATGTATATGGTAATATAGTCACTGTACACACTATTTGTTCACATCGCCATCGAACGGAGAGAATATCAAATAAAGTACCTACGAACAAGCTGTAGCGTAACTGTTACTGTGGTGACACCTAGTGGCCTTACTCGAAAAAAGGAGAAGCATTTCCTATATAAGTAAAATTTTCATCGATTTTTTGTCGAAGTTCCATTGTATTTTATAATAACCAGACCGTAGACGAACCCATATATGAAGTTTCATAACAAACAGTCCATCCGATCTCGAGTTATAAATGGTGTAACCAACATCTTTCTTTTATATATATATAGACGTATAAACTCTAAGGGATATTACTACTGAAAACGAAACAGACTGAATTTTTTATCAAAATGAAAATTTCAAGTATCTGCAAACAACACTGATGAGTGGGCGTACACCAGTAAATATGCCAAACAGTGCCATATCTCAAAATTTAACAATGAATCCATGCGTTCTGAAAAACTGCAACGTTTCCTTCTGATCTCCCTCCATCATCCTCGTGACGCAACTTGGGTCACCCTGTGACAAAAAACTCCCGAAGAACTACATATTCTAATGATGTCGCCGACTCAAACTCACTTTCGAACTGTTTACTTATTCAACTCTTTGACAAGGATCCCATCCTCTACATCGAATACCTTTCCTTTTTCCACTTCTTCCACCCACTCGACATCCCAGGGTACTCGAGACTCTTCGGACCGTCCGAATTTCAATAAGCAGATGTCCGTCCTTCACATATTCCCGGTCAGATCCTTCATTATTCCCATAAGGATCCTGCGGGATCGTCACCGGAGTCCGGAATTGCTTCCTTCCGGGTCACGCCAAGCTGGAGATAGAAAATTAATTTGAATATTCTGCCGGTTATGGAACGGGTCGAGGGGTTGGGGTTTTTGAACGTATGACGCTTGTTGCGGGTTCCGACGACCTTTCATTGAGATGGAGATGGCTTATTTTAACAGGGAAGGACGCAACAATAAGGATTATAGAAGATAGAATCGGTCAACACATGATGATTTTTTGGGCCAGAGAGCTCTCTTCACATGCCAGAGAATGGTCGGAAAAACGAGGGGGCTAAAAACGGAATTAACTATCTTGGAGACCTCGCCATGCGATATCTTTGAGACCTCTCCATGCGATATCTTGGAGACCTCAGAATGCGATATCCTTGAGACCTCTCCATGCGATATCTTGGAGTGCTCACCATGCGATTGACAAGGTCAATCTGTTCACGCAGGCGCAATTTGGCTATCAAATCGAACTTGTATAAACAGCGAGTTTACTAAGACATCAAGAGGGGTTTTATGGATAGATTAGTTATTTGTGTTGTGTTTCTCGAGGTTCGTTATTGTGTGAAATTTCGAAGAGGATATTTGTGACCATTGTGAGTGTGATTTTCATTAAATTCTGGAGTTTTCTCACATATTAGGACATATACAGTAACCATTTTTACCGCCATTTATGTTATCCGAGTAATTCAACCACCAATAATGGAATTGATTATTTAACATTTAACTACTTTCTACCTGGTATATGGGTGATATTTATTTTTATCAAGAACTAGCTGGCCCGGCGAACTTTGTTCCGCCTAAATGATAACTTACGGTGGATTTCATGAATCGTAATCACCGGTGATCGGAGATCAACGGCTTGGTTCTCTGATTTTTGAACTGTCAAATGTTTACATGGATATGCATATTAGCACATTCGTACACATATTAGCACATTCGTACATGTGCGAAGGTTGTTTTGGGAACCGCTCCTCGTTTGCCGTTATTTGGATGTGAAAAACCAGATTTTAGTGTCGAAATTTGTACCAGTGGTTCACAAACAAATGTGGACTTAAATGACAATTAAATAGTTTAGTAAGACTTTTACGGATTCATGGATTTTGTGAGATAATTTGGTGGAAATTGTGTCTTCGAAATGACTGAAATCCACATCTGTAAATTACAGATAGTGTGATTGAAGAAAGACAGAAGATGGAATGCGTGAGGTGCAACAAATCTGCGACATCGCGATTGCCTGTTGTCAGCTGCGATGGTTGTTCTCGTAATATTTGTAAACAATGCGCCAATTTGACATCGTCGGAGGTCGCGGTCATTGAACTGAAGGGTAAACGAATTATGAAATTTTATTGCCAGTCCTGTTTGAAGGGTGATTCTATTGAGCTTTTTCATAGGCTCATTGAAAGTAAGGATGAAATTATTGAAAGTAAGAAAAAGATAATAGAAATTCTTGAGAAAGATCTGGAGAAAATTCGAGTTGAACTGGAAACTGCGGTTGCTGAGGCTCCGAGCAAACATCTCTCATATGCGGAGGTTCTGAATAAGAAAACGGGCGGTGAAAATGGATCGGTGCCTAAACCTAATGTTCCCTTCATTGTGTGCAAGCCAAAGAATTTACAAGATTGCGCCAAAACAAGGGAAGATATAGAAAATAAAGTGAATTTATGTAAACTACCGGTGGGAATAGACTCGATTCGGAGTAGAAAGAATGGCTGTGTTTTAATTAAATGCAATACAAGTGGCTCAACGAATAAAGTAAAGAATGAACTATCCACTAAAATGGGAGATGATTATGAAATAAGGGAAACTAAAATGCGTAATCCGAGTATTTTTGTTTCGAATATAGATAAGAACTTTTCTAAAGATGAAATTATCGCAGCAATAAGAAGTCAAAATCCACTTCTCAATGAGGTTGATCAATTGGAATTAGTTTTGGCCAAAATCAACAGAAGGAATACATCACAGTATGGAATTATCGAATGTAATGGTTCAGCCTTCAGAAAGTTGATCTCAGAAGGAAGAATATACATTGGCCTCAGAAGATGCCCGGTATCGGAGAACGTGAAGGTGACAAGGTGTTATAGGTGCTTTGGTTTCAATCATAAAATAAGTGACTGCAGGTATAATGGACCCAATAGGTGTTCTCAGTGTTCTGATTCACATTGCTACAAGGACTGTAAGTCTGGAAATTTTACATGTATTAACTGCATAGATAGCAATAGTAGGTTTAAGACGGAGTATAATGTAAACCATTCAGTTTTGGACGATAGTTGTCCACTATATAAAGTGCAAATTAAAAAGTTGAAAGAAAGAACGGACTATAAGATTACTGAATTAAGTGTATAATTATGACCAGTTGTAATCAATTTGTTGAAGTTATTGACGATCTACAGAATGAATTTGTACATAGGGAAAAACTATGTCATAATATGGAGACTCTCAATGGGCTGATAAATGATGGTCAGTTACTGGTCATGTACGTGAATATAAGAAGCTTGAATGCCAATTTTGATAGTTTGCAAGTGTTTGTTGAGGGTCTTGGTGTTAAGCCTTCTGTTATAGTGTGTGTTGAGACAAGAAAATTGGTTCATTGTGATTTCTTTCATATGGCTGGGTATAAGTTGTATTATAATCAGGGAAACATCAACATAACGGATGGGGTTGTAATGTATATTAAGGACACAATTAACGAAGATACTAACATTGTTAAATTGGGTAGAATAAATATTTTGAATACATCCTTGCAATTGAATGATAGTACTAATTTGGAAATATCAGCAGTTTATAGACCCCATGATCTTCCCAAGGCGGAATTCATAGCAGGATTAAAAGCCTTTTTGAATAAAAGAAGGAAAGTAAAGAATCATTTACTGGTTGGTGATTTCAATATCGACATACTTGAGAATGATCGCGTTAGTCAGGAACATTTGAATAACTGTTTGGAGCTAGGGTTTGTCCCTGGCTTTCGGACTATTACAAGGCCGTCTGTGGTTGATTGTAGTCGTGGTTCCTGTATCGATAATATCTTTCTCAAGACCAACAATGTGCTTACTCGAGCGATTAAGCTGGAGGCTCTCTTCAATGATCACTATCCTCTCTTTTTGGTTGTGAATGAACCTGTATGTAAACCTTTTAATGGAGGTATGTCAGTGGCCGTCGACTATGGTAGGTTGGTCAAATTTGCTTCTAGGACTAACTGGACTTCAATGATTGAGATGACAGATCCTAATTTAGCGACTGATACACTTGTCAATTTAATAAGTAAATGTGTAGAGCATGCAAGGGTTAAAACAAGGAAACACTTAGCGGCAACTCCTCGCAGTCCTTGGGTAACAAAGGGTATTTTAAATTCTTGTAATAGAGAACAGATTTTATATTCTATTTGGAAGTTGGAACCAAATAACCTGAAACTGAGAACCGATTACAAAGATTATGTTAGAGTTTTAGATAAGGTTATAAAAAAGGCGAAAATAATTTATGAAAAGAAAGTTGTTGAAAAAAATATTAGTAGTCCTAAGGGATTGTGGTCCTTTATAAATGATAAACTCGGTAAGAACAGCAAAAAAAAGGATTATGTAAATTTCATATTCGATGATAATAATGTTGAAGTTCACGATCCAATGCAAGTTGCCAACAGCTTTAATACTTATTTCGGTCATGTAGGTAGAAAACTCAGCGACAGTGTTGGGCGGCTGAAAACAACCCAAGTCAAGCTGCCCCCAATGAATCCCCATTCTGTTTTCCTGTCCCCAACTGATTCTTATGAAACCTTGAACATCATTAAGAAAATGAAAGTGAAGGGTGCAGGTGTTGATGGCATCAATGTAAGGACCATTAAGGCCTTGGTCGATTTCATTACCGAACCACTTGTTTATATTATGAATTTGTGTATAGAAAAAGCAATCTGGCCTGATGCATTCAAGAGAGCGGACATAAAACCAATTTATAAAGGCAAGGCCAGAAATAATATGTCGAATTATAGGCCTATTTCCTTGATTTCTAATTTAGGTAAAATTTTTGAAAGAATAATTCACAGTAGAATTTTGAGTTTTATTAAAAAGCACAAATTGATATCTGAACGACAGTATGGATTTATGGAAAAACTGGGGACTAAAGACGCCCTTAATTACTTAACTGATATAATTTATAGGCGACTAGATAGAAGCGCACCCGTTGCCGTGGCATTTTTGGATTTGGCAAAAGCCTTCGATACCGTTAATCATAGTATCCTGTTGGATAAATTGAACAACTATGGGGTTAGAGGTAAGGCTCTACAATTACTAACATCATATCTGGAAAGAAGGTGTCATAGAGTGAAGATTAATGGTGTCTTGAGCGATTATTGTGAGGTGAGTACTGGTGTTCCTCAGGGTACTGTTTTGGGACCATTGTTTTTCATTTTATATGTTAATGATGTTTTTGACGCTGTGCCTAACGATGTTCTGATCTCTTTCGCTGATGATACCGCAGTGGTGTCGACTGGTGAAAGCTGGAGAGAAGTTCAAGATAATCTGAACCATTATTTGGAAAACATAAGTGGCTGGTTGACTTCAAACATGCTCTCTCTGAATGTAGAAAAGACGGTCTACATAACTTTCGGTAGCTACTGTAATAGTGTTCCACAGTCTCTTAATATATGTATAAACGGGAAATTAATAAATAGGGTTGATTCGGTTAAATACTTGGGACTAATATTGGATTACAGAATGAGGTGGGACAAGCATGTTGAATATTTGATCAATAAAACAAGGTACTTGGTGTTCATTTTTCACAAACTTTGTAAGATAATGTCCAGTGAGATTCTCCTTATGATATATTATGCGTTGTTTCATAGTGTTATAAATTACGGTATAATTGCTTGGGGTGGTGCTTATTCAAACTGCCTAAACCTTCTAAAGAATCAACAAAAAAGAATCTTGAAAATTGTGAATAAGAATAAAATTGTTCATGGCATCCCCCTGAATATTGATGGTTTGTTTTTGCTGGAATCACTGAGGTACCATTATGACACCCTTAAGAGTGAATTTTTACGGTCACGGAGTATCACTAGGAACAGGAGCGTTCAATTGCCAATGAGATTCAGGACTATAAGTTCCAAAAGTAGTTTTATTAGAGCAATAAGTGTTTTTAACTCTCTTCCAAATGAACTCAAAGTTTTGAATGATGGTTGTTCCAGGAAGAATAAACTAAAGCGGTGGATTGCAGCTAAATACTGTTAAGTTTGAGTTTATTTTGTTATTTCGCGGGTTGATTGTGTTTCACAGGTTGGTTTTGATGGTTGTTTTTTTATTTTTCCTTCTCTACTTGATTATATTTTGTTTCTCTTTGTTGTTGGTCATAAATTGTGCAGATGAGGTAGATTCCAATCGAGCTCACAAACAGGCAACTTGATTGCCTCAGTGAGATGCACTTGTTTATATTTGTGTATTTTTCGATTTAATAAATAAATAAATAAATAAATATGAGCTGTCATACATAACAGATACACAAAAATAATATGTCAATTACTAATTATGGCAATTTTAGATTCAGTTATTTCCGCAAATATATTTATTACCCAAACAGAAATTCAAGAACATTTTAAAAATTATGAGAAAATATGGGAATGGACATCTCACGATTGGAACTGATCGCCAAAATCCGATTTACTCGACATTTCGATAAAAATTCACTGTGATATTCACCCGCTTCTGGATCTGTTAATAGCCTTTCATGGTACTAAAAGTCCTATGCAAATTACACAGTAATTGATGTAATATGTACTTTTTCCGACCATTTCAAACCACGACGACCGAAATGCTCGAAAAAAGAACAGATGACATCAATCGATGGCCGCGAAAGCCTCAAAAAATTCATCGCCATCTAATGGTGATAATGTCAAATATAGTACCTTCACAATTACGTTATTTTGAATAAATAAAATAATAAAAATAACTTATAATCTGCCATAATGTGTGAATAGCGCCATCTGAAGTGGTAAGAACGAAACTTTTCTCATATCTAAACGAAATCTAATCATTTTAGACCTCTGTTCTCCTACGCTAAGACATTTTGGTTTTGGCCAACAGCGCAGAGTTGTAGGCAACTCAAATTACACACTATTACAGTGACTATAGTGGGAATATAGTCACTGTACAAACTATTACAGTGACTCTATCTGTTTGATAGAGTCACTGTACAAACTATTTGTTTACATCGCCATCTAACGGGGAGAATATCAAATGAAGTACCTACGAATAAGCGGTAGCGTAACTGTAACTGTAGCGACACCTAGTGGCCTTACTCAAAAGAAGGAAAAGCATTTCCTTTATAAGTAAACTTTCCATCGATTTCTTCAAAGTTTTATTGTATTTTATAATAACCAGACCGTAGACGAATTCGTATATGAAGTTTCATAACAATCAGTCCATCCGATCTCGAGTTATAAATGGTGTAACCAACATCTTTCTTTTATATATAGAGATATGTATGAGTGTAATAACTTTACAACAGGTCTTACAAGAATGGTTGGTAGAGTTGAATATCCTCAAAACTCCAGCTAATAAATTATTGGTAATTCTCAATAGGCGTGGTTTACAAGTTCCTGTGGGAACCATTGTTGCAACTCCAATAGTAATTAATCTAGTATGGGACAGCAGAACTTCCCTTCAAGTATTTATCCTAATCGTAGAACTCGAATGATTTTATTGGCGAAATGTCAAAGTTTGATCAATTTTCCTGAAAAAATGGGAAAATTATAGGAAATATGAATACCAAGTTATTTTGCATTGACTTTCTCTCCTTCGATCCGTATATTTACATCTTGGAAAGGATATCTATGAAAAAAGTTTCATCGAGTTTAAAATGGCCCCTTTGTCGGTGTTTTTCGCCATTTTCGCGAATTTTTTAAAAACACTTCTACTCCGCCTAGAGTCTCGAAATTTCACCCACGTATGAATCGATTATTCCTCTTTTCGACCGTATAAAAAATTCCTCACCGTATCGCAGCTTCGCTGCGATTTTGAAATTCTTCTGGACCCACTTCTCGACAGATTCCCTCGGCCGGTCCACCAAGTTACCATTTTAGTATAGTATAGAAATAGAACGAAACACTTATGGAAGTGATGATTCGACACTTTCACAGGAACTGTCTGGAATTATATCTTACTTTGCTTCAAGCTGATATTATATGAATGGACATTCAATTTTTGTTGTTGAGATCCTATTTGTTCAATTTGTGTCCAGAAGAACTTGACCCAATGGTTATTCGCGTTTTGATGAATGTATAAACAGCTGACCTTACAAAAGTTCATTACTGCACATGTCATTTTTATTCTTCCAGATTTAATGAAGCAGACGTGGAGGACAATAGAGGAGTTTTTTCTCAAGATTAGCTGAGACATTGTACCCAGCGGAAGAAAGAAATAGAATAATTTTTTTCTATATTTTTTGTTGCAATTTTTTAATAATAAAGATTGAAGGAGTTATTCGCTTGTTTTAGTATACCTTCTGTTGCAGCCGAAATTAATAAAAAACTTTTACACTGTTTGTTGTTTAGTTCAATTCTTCAATTCAATAGTATAACTAATATACAGATTCTCATGATGGAGAACAAATATACTTTTCGAAATTTTACGCAATAACGAACTTCGTACAGAACAGTAACACTCAAACTAACTATCCACACTATCCCCCTAACCTCTTGGTAAACACGTAGTTTATACAGTTGCAACTTGAGAGCCTAATTGCGCACGCGCTAACAGATTAATCCTGTCAATCGCATGTTGGGCTCTCCAAAATATATCGCATGAAGAGGTCTCAAAGATGTCGCATGGCGAGGTCTTAAAGATATCGCATGGTGAGGTCTCAAAGATATCTTATGGCGAGGTCTCCAGGATATCGCATGGGCACAGTGGAAACTTTGCTTAGTTACATCACATAGAGATCTCTGGGACCTCGCGGTAGGAGCTCGCATAAAAGCCGCATTGTAACCTCTCCGAGATATCGCGGAGAAGTCTGTGTTTGCTGGAATCTTCCGCCCTTACTCTGAATCTAGTTCAACACATGATTTTTGAAAACCTATCATGTTTCTTGACATTTAAAGGGCTTGGATAGTGAATATCGAAATGAATACACATTCGAGATGGAGTTCTTGAGGTGTCTCGAGAAAATGTCTTCCCCTATTCAAAAATGCATGCATTCCTCGCCGTTCTCCAACTCTAATCCACCATCCGCATGAAAATTAAGCCGAATTTCCAACGCTCATTGTGAGAATCGAAGCAGCTCCGATAGCTGGATCCGCGAAAATTGGAAAGCGTGTAGTTGGCGAAGATCCCACGTTGAAAAAGAGATCCAACAAAGTGCGAGGGACTCAAGGAGCGAAAAGTATCATGAATGCGCTGAATATTCATGAAGCTAAGTGAATTATGGAGGGACGCCTGGAGAAAGTCAATCTCTCTGGAGTCTGAACCCCGTTTTAATCGGTTTACGGCGAAATATATAGCCAACTTTTTAACAGCTCATCACCTGAGGTTTTATACGGTGGAAAACACTTCATTTTCGACATTTTCAATCTCGCAGATTAGAAGAGGGAAGGAGGGTAGTTTTTAATTTTTTCGAACGCAATGTACTTGATTGGCATGATTCAACCCATCCGATTTCACCAATTTCCTCTATTCACAACAATCTCAATACACCTACGAGGATGTATTGATATCTAGTTAGCCTAGACCAATTCCATGCATAAACAAAATAAGCGACGTCAAAAAAGTAAACCAGAGTTACGCAATAAAAAAAAAAGATGTCCACCGAAATTGTAAAAATCGAAAAATTGGAGTGTGGCGACAGAAGCGATTCGACACAGTGTCTGTGTCGAGCCAAGTTTGTCACCCCCATAATTCATAAGATACCTGCACATTGTAACAATGGCATTCTTGGACTTGACCCTCAACTTTCTCTACCGTCAAGGAAATTCCCAAATTGCATTAACCCTAAACCTTCAAAGAATATCGGTCACTTTCAGGTAAACTAAAAGAGGGACTAGAAAGTTTTGGGAGGCGCAATCCACGGAACCCATTTGGCAGGTGTATAAATACCACACAAATAGGTAAAACCAGCCAGTTGTTAGCTAAGAGCTAGAATAGGTCTCCACAAAAATAAAGTTACGTCCTCGTACACAAGTGTTTCAATGTTTCCCGTAAACGCATCACCTCAGGAGTATCAAGCCATCATCAAGTACCTGTATTTAATAGGGTAAAGAGGTGAGCAGATTTACGACGATATACTTAATACCCTTGGTGATCAATGTCCTTCGTATGCGACCGTGAAAAATTGGACTGCAAGCTTGAAAAGAGGTAAATTTTTCATTTGAAGATGATGACCGATCGGGAAGGTTAGTTTCTGTGTTAGTCCTCGAAAATATCGATGCGGTTCATGACATGATTTTATCAGACCGTCGAATTGGGCTTAGACGGGTATCTGCAGCACTGAAGATTCACGTCAATTTGGACATGAGAAAATTTTCTGCAAAATGGATCCCCAAATGTTTGAACGTAGACCAAAAGCGATGCAAGGGTAGAAGCATCGCGTTCGATCTGTGCTCGATTTCAAAACGATGTAGTTTCTCAATCCGAACTGTTACTATATGGATGAGACTTGGGTACATTTCTACGATCCAGAAACAAAGCAATAGCAATCGATGGAATGGCGACACTCTGGTTCTCCAAGACCTAAGAAGTTTCGTGTCCAAAAATCTGCTGGAAAAGTTCTTGCTTCAGTTTTTTGGGATTGCCATGGAGTAATCATGATTGATTTTTTGGATAAGGGTAGAACAGTAACTGGAGATTACTATTCGAAATTACTGACCACTCTACGCAGTGGCGGATTTACGATTTCAAGGGCCCTACGCTTCAAAACTTCTGGGGCCCCTCTGAAACATTTTTTATTTTTTTCAAAAGAATTTTTTAATTAAAACTCACTTCTTTGAAAACAAAATATAAAGTTTATTAATAAAATACAAGGTATGTATATCAAAACAAAATATAAAAGATGAATAAAAATCTTAAAAAAGGGAAAAATACCACAAAAATGAAAATACAAAATATCTCTAGAATATCATATCTGCCAATTTTTTATTGCGGCATCGAAATTAAGGAATAAATAAAATCATCACAAAAGATACAAGTATCGTAAAGCTGCATATTCGTTACCTACAAAATGAAATTGCACTAAAAAAATGTTTTTTTCATATTTTAATATCAGCAAATTCTTTTATTGCAGTATTATAATCGAGACTGCTCGTATATCACTTTCGATAGAAAGTATTCCTAAAAACTGCAATCTATTTTCTGTCATAACAGTTCTATATTAATTTTTTATCCGAGGATGTAGTGTTATGGTATGGGCCGGGATATGTTATTTTTCACCTTCAACATCTGGTGGGCCGTTTTAGAGGAAATGCTGACAAATGTATTGAATTATGATGTAATTGTCAACATTGGAATTCGGCCGCCACCCTTGACGGAATTTATTGGAGACAGACAAGATAATTAGGGACAGTACGCTGAATCTCGAATGGTGTGTTTTTTCCAACTTCGGAGTTTTGCTCTGAGGCTTTTGTTATTCATTGCGTTTCATGTGAATGTAATAATCCATAATTCACAAGTTGTCTCTGAGCTTCCTATAAAATATAGTACAGCCTGACTATTTTTTTTCACACTCACAGACTGAATTTTTATTCTAGAAAAAAAAATTAATTCGATCGCCGGGGGCCCCTATGGACCTCGGGGCCCTACGCTGCAGCGTACTAAGCGTACCGGTTAATCCGCTACTGACTCTACGGAAAAATATTAAAGAGAAAAGGCGCGGAAAGCTATCCAAAGGTGTTTTGTTGTTACAGGACAACGCCCCAGTACACAAATCTCATGTTGCCATGCAAAAAATTCGTGATTTAGGGTTAGAATTACTTGAACACCCCCCTTGTTCACCAGATTTGGCTCCGTCCGACTATAACCTCTTTGATTAACTGAAAAAAAGTTTAAAAGGTCGTAAATTTTCTTCCGAAGAGGAGGTAATAAAAGCTGTGGAGGACTCTGGTTTGCAGAGCAAGAAGAAACATTTTTTTGGAAAGGTCTAGAGACGTTGTAGGTTCGCTATAATAAATGTATTCAATTGAGAGGAGAATATGTTGAGTAATGAAATATTTTGACATTGAAATTTTGTTTGGTTCTATAGTAGGCTAAGAATGTTTCAATATATCCTCGTACTTTAAAATTGCCAACTTAGAATTCATTCCCAAGTCTATCCAACTGAATTAATCACCTTTTGCTTTGCCCTTGTATCGCAGTGGATCCTATCCTGTTGTAAACCACGTGTTCTATCGTTATGATCAGTAGCTTTCTCCAAAGATCTCATAAATTCCGGTGAAAATCTTTTGTTCCATAACCAAACTAGGTCCTCTTTCTTGAACTCCAGACTTGGTCAAGGATCTCCCGAAGTTCTCCATTCCAACTTTTTTTTCGGTGAACCAGACTCCAGATCGAAAGGTCGTTTCAATTATGAAGCTCTCACCAAAGCTTCACTCTCTGTTCTTAGCCTGATCAGTCTCGAATATTGTTGAAGCTCTCTTTTCAATCTCTGGTTTTCCTGATGTTCAAGTCCTGTTTTGTTTTGTTTGATTTTTTGGTGCTAGATATTTTTTACCATCATTATCTTTATCATACTACTCTTCTTCCTTTGCTTTTCCTTTTGGTTCATTCTGTTCAACCTTCTTCCATTTAGGAAGACCAACTTCAACTTCACTAACTCTTTCGAATCAGTATCGCTTTCATTCTCTTTCTTTGTTTGTTTCCCTTGAAAAACATATTGTTCTTTTATGTTATAAATACCTAATTTGGTCATCATCATTTCCTGATTTTCCTTTGACTGCTTCAACTTCTTTTTTCCTATTTTCCCTTAATTCCTCTCTGGTCTTCATATACTTTCAATTCAGAAGCATTCCGTTTATCTGAATAATCTTTCAATCTTTCATGGACCAAAGTTTGGATTCCTGGTCTTTCAGTAATCGAAGGAAACAAGGGAAGCAATAAACTGACCACAAAAAGAGCATAAGGATCCTCTAATGGCCAAGAGTCTTTCTGTGGTATGATTGAATGCACCTTCAAGAAAGAGTTTCAGCAATAAGAAACAGAAAAGAAATACACTGGCAGAATCTTCTGGGACTGGAACATTTCAAAACGTTTCTTGTGAACTTTGGTACTTAGAAATATCAAAAGTATCTTGTGAAATATGATATACCTGTTTTGCCAAGAGGTTTGATTCCAGTTGATTCAATATCCTCATGTGCCCAACCCAGGAAGCACCTAATGTTAAGAGGAAACAAGGAAACAACGGGTGCCGGTTCTGAGTGGTTTGTACTGGAGTTCACCAGAACTCTGGACCTGGAGAACAAGCTGTAAACTCTGTACAGGCTAGAACAGCTCAGACAGAGGGCATAAGGGATCTTAAGGTCGCAGGTCACTGAAACCCCTGCATACAATCTACACCCTTAGCTCTCGAGCACAAAAAACCTATTCATCAGAATGACAGCGATAAAATTGACCCAATCGATTGCTCCTACCCTGTCTGGAGCCATGAAAATTCATACCCTCACCAAATCAACACCTACTCGCCACCCCCTTCCTCCCTCAATCACCCCAACGTCCCGTTAATAAAGTAATCAAGAAAAGGGCGAGCCGATACAATTCGATGGAGGGGTCACGTGACGCATCCCCCCCGTCGTCAAACAGCCATCAATCCCGAGTCTGTTGACACAATTTCAGGCTTAATTTACCGCCGGTAATGGTCACCGGAATCAGGAACGGAGATAGTTGGCGGCGCGCCTTTTGGGTGCGCTTGTGGAACTTGGATTATTGTGAAAAATTGGGGGGCAATTGTGAATCGAACAAATTTGGGATGATCTCCATCCAGGTTCATTCCATCTCCTTAAGGTTCATACAAATTGTTGCCACGTCATGTGAGCTCACGCGAGGAAATGGGAAGAAGATATGGAATATATAGCTGCTTTTTCAGTTGCTGGTGATTCTCATACAAGGGATTCGATTTACCAAATGAATCAACGAACAGAGGAAGGGGGGGAATTCCATCAATTAATTCAAGAATTATTGAATGAGCACCCAGATCGGTTTCAAATGTATGTCAGAATGACATTTCGCAAAATATCAGACGTGGTAGTATCAGGTGCATTCAGAAAATGTAAATTTGCGGAATATAGATCTTGCGTGCTATCAGTGCTATAACGTGACAGCAGATACAATGTTGCAAAAATTTTTACCACATTTTGATTCCGTAGTAGTACAATCACCCAGTTTAGTTCTGATGATTTGGCTTCACTATTTATTATTGAAAGGTGTGTCCCTCTTCCTATGCTCTAAGTTCCATGCATTATCGTGGTTGCACAATTTGGGAAGATGACGTGATAACAATGTGTCTGCACCTTTAAACGTTTGATCCAATCTATGCACTTCTTATAGACCTTCTAAGGAATGCTGGGCGATTAACTGATGTGGAATAGATGGCTTGACTTCTGATATCGTTTTGATATCACTTTCCTGCTTCATGCAGGCTTGAAATTACTCCGAAACAAATGGATCCATATTTTTTCAGAATGATATACAGGATGTTAGGTAAACATGCGGCAGAAGTTGACGAGCTTATTGCTTGGACCATTTCGAGGATACTTTATCTTCTGATTATTTTTGTGAAACGACTTTGTTGCCAAGATATAACGGGATGTCCCATCAGTTTTGGCACAAATTTCATAGACCAATATTGTGGTGATAAGAAGAAGACAAAAGGTTGCTATTGAATCAAAAGTTTGTTTGTAACCTTGACTTCACTTCAACATTTCAGTTGTTGAAGTGGTTAAGTCGATATGGCTGACAAAAAAGAAATTCGGAAAAGTATTTATAATTTAGTTGGTCGAGTAGATAAAGCTGAGATGATACGCATTTTTGAAAATTAGAATATATCCTGTAGAACTATTTGTCAGACAATCGCTGAATGTGATCAAGGTATTCCTTGTATGGACCTTGCAAAAAGTGGAAGACCTAGAATTTCTGCCCAAGCAAGGACCGTAAAACTGGTAAGATGAGCGGAAACCAAGGTTGGTACTTCACTAAGAAAACTAGCACGTCAATATAGGACATCTAACTATATCGCTAGTTAATTTTATTGAAGCAGTTCACGCTGGAGACGATATTATGTTCTGGCCAGACCTTGCGTCCAGGCACTATGCAAGAGAAACTTAAGATTGGCTAGCCGACCAAAACATACCATTTGTTCCGCGAAAAGGCAACCCCCCTAACCTTGCACATGCTCGACCCATAGAAGATTTTAGGGCTGTCTTATCGCGAAAAGTTTGCGATGGAGGATGGGTAGCCCAAAATGAAGAGGAACTTCGACGCTGAATATACAGGAAGATCCGAGAAATCGATCTAGATGCCGGACAAAACCTGAAGCTAGGTGTTCGCAGAAAGTTGCGCTCTGTGGATGATTATGGCCCTCTTCATTCAATTTGAGATGGTACGTTTTGGCCGGCTAGCCAATCTTGAGTTTCTCTTGCATAGTGCCTGGACGCAAGGTCTGGCCAGAACATAATATCGTCTCCAGCGTGAACTGCTTCAATAAAATTAACTAGCGATATAGTTAGATGTCCTATATTGACGTGCTAGTTTTCTTAGTGAAGTACCAACCTTGGTTTCCGCTCATCTTACCAGTTTTACGGTCCTTGCTTGGGCAGAAATTCTAGGTCTTCCACTTTTTGCAAGGTCCATACAAGGAATACCTTGATCACATTCAGCGATTGTCTGACAAATAGTTCTACAGGATATATTCTAATTTTCAAAAATGCGTATTATATCGGCTTTATCGTCTCGCCCAACTAAGTTATAAATACTTTTCTGTAAGTGACACTTTTAATGGCAGCAAACAATGTTAAAATTGATTGTTTACGTGGAAACGTGTTGAAAATATTTTTAACATTAGTGTTAAAAATATTTTTAACATTAGTTTTAAAAATATTTCAAGCACTCCACTCGGCACTCCATTTTCTTATGATGAAATCAGATGAAAACAATTCAGAATTGCAAATTTTTATTATCAATATTTAACAATCATTACTTATGAACATTAATATTAATGATAAAGAACATTAATATTAATCGTAAAACTAGAACAATTACTAACATTAATGCCCTGTGACGTTAGGGAGCGTCGCAACACATTATTAGAATACTCACCACCATCAGTACTTGTAGAAACCGGAAGTACAATATTGGATGATGATAATCCAAAATCTGTTGAGGTTGGGAGATTTTTTTCAGCAATGACATTTCAATATGGAATGGAATGATCAACATAGCCCTCGGCTACCGTCGTACCGTACCATGTTTTTTTATATCCGTTATATTTGCTCATGATTCTGTTAGCTATGAAACGGAGGTTTCTCGAAAACAGTGTCCTGTATATTGCTTTGGTTCTGGCAGTTTGAGGAATTCGGCAACAATAGATGGAATTTTCCCAAATGTATTGATACCAACTGGATTGGCCGTGCATTTATTATTCATGTATTTCAGGAAAAAACGACGATGTTTGATGACAGAAGGGCGCAGTGCAAAGTACTAATGAAAATAGTCAACATACTTCCCAATAATACTGAAAGAACGACTGACTTTCGTTTTTGTGTTTGGAAGTTGTACGACCAATGATTTATTTGTTATTTCGATGTCTTCCACCGATAAATTACACAATTCTTCACGCCAACAGGCTCCAAATAATCTGAAAATAGTTGCAACCTTAACCATTTCAAGTATTTCTCATCTGGTGCCTCATTTATAAACTTTTCAACTTGTTCACGAGTGAGAGTTTTCGATTTTTTGGGACGATATCCTTCACTTTTCCGTTTCAAATATGCTATCACCTTAAAATATTTACTAACATCCACACCATTTTTAATAAGGGCGCTTGACTTCATCATTGAGGATTTGCTCCACAAAGTTGATGAACTCCATATTTCTATTTTTTTTCTTCTAAGTATGCCAGGATAACAGGTTCACTGAAATTCCCTTCTACATTTTTCAATTTACACCAGGCCAGGAAATTGTTACATGCAATATCGTACTGCTGAACAGATTTTTTAGGTAGGAGTTCCAGATTTGCTCTTCTTGCAGACTCTTCAAAATCCACAGGAACAACCAAATTGTCACTTTTATTAATAATTGGACTCTCGACAAACATATTAAGCAGTTAAAAACTAAGACGAAAATTGGACAGGAACGATATTCAAATGACAGCGTCTTTTCTCATTTGTTAGTAATCATAACGTTGGCAACGTTTGCCATTCACAACAACCTTTTGATTATTTGAATATTAAAATGCATTTTGAAGTTTATTGTCATTGCAAATTCGCCCATTTCATTATCAAAATAGGGCAGTTGTACAAAAAACATTGTATGGTATTTGTGTTGAAAGTGATTTTCTTTGTTCGTGAAATTGTTCAATTGGCTCCGCTAATTTCACAAACTTTTTCGCTCACAAAATAAAACGTTACTTTTAACACTCATATCATAAATAACTATTTCGAATTTCTTTTTTGTAAGCCATATCGACTTAACCACTTCAAAATCTGAAGTGTTGAAGTGAAGTTAAGGTTACAAACAAACTTTTATTTCAATAGCAACCTATTGTCTTCTTCTTATCACCACTATATTGGTCCATGAAATTTGTGCCATAACTTATGAAACATACGTTAGACGACTTCATAAACAATCGTTCACACGTCAACTATGTTAACGCTTGCGCACAAAATAGAATAATGGTACAGGACTAATGACTATCTACTTGTACACCCTGTATCTCTAAAACCAAACGTTTGCCGTCCGAGGTTCCCCCCCTCTTCGTTTGTACCTGTAATTCAGGAAACTATTTTTTATTATAATTCCAAAACATTATCATACCACATCCTACAGAAATCCTAAAATATCCTCCGGCGCCACTGCCGTCATTCTCCAAGGCGTCGTGGCGCTCACTTTGAGGACCTCTGTTCATAATCGATCCAATCCTATCTCAATTCTTCCACGCTGAATTATTATTTTCCCATGTTATTCCTGGGAACAAAACAGATTTCCTTCACGGGACAAATTAGCTGAAGCTGTTTTCTCTCTAGCGGAAATAGACATGCGTTTGATTGGAAACTCCGAGGAAAATTTCCTATCTGCGCTTAATTCTATTATGAATGAAAGCGGGGGGACATTCTGAGTAATTTGTAATCGAAGGAGAACTTTTCTATCCTGTTAGATTCGGGGAATCGAGATGGCATTTACGGATGTTCGGTTGAAGCTTTGAGACAATTTAATAGAATATGTAGGGACCTTAGAGCTTAGACTATAGAAAGAGGAGTCGCACCTTTCAATAATAAAGAGTAAAAAAGTGAAGCCAATTTTCAGAATCATCAGAACTAAACTGGGTAAAAGTGAATACAGACTATTCTGACGTGACGTGATTCCACGTCACGTCAGACGTGTAGCAGTGCTCACATTGGCCTAATATGAACGTGAACGTCAAAATGTGAGTGATATAAAAATGAAAGGGTGCAGACACAGTGTTATCACGTCACGTCACATCACGTCATCTTCCCAAAATGTGCAACCTCGATAATGCATGGAACTTAGACCATAGGAAGAGAGACACACCTTTCAATAATAAATAGTGAAGCCAAATCATCAGAACTAAACTGAGTGATTGGACTACTATGGAATCAAAATGTAGTAAAAATTTTTGCAACATTTTATCTGTTGTCACGTTATAGCACTGATAGCACGCAAGATCTATATTCCGCAAATTTACATTTTCTGATTGCACGTGATATCACGTCTGATATTTTGTGAAATGTCATTCTGACATACATTTGAAAGCGATCTGGGTGCTCATTCAATAATTATTGAATTGATTGATGGAATTCCCCCACTTCTTTTGTTCGTTGATTCATTCTATGAGAATCACCAGCAACTGTAGAAGCAGCTATATTTTCCATATCTTCTTCCCATTTCCTCGCGTGAGCTCACATGACGTGACAACAATTTGTATGCCTCGCTGTTCGTTGGATGAACGAGTCTTTGAAGAGAGATGTTCTGCAGGTCTCCAAAGTGACCACGAAGGGATGTGAAGACTTAACTTGACAGGTTAGTCTCGAAAAGACTGCCAGAGGAGGAAAGATTGCTGATAATTCAGAAGAGCATCGCCCATGGAAATATCTATAAAATAGAGACAGATCCCCTACTCTTCTACGGTGTTCCAGAGAAGTGAGCGAGTTTGTAAGCGAGGCATCACCGAACAGTATTCCAGGACAGGTCGAATCTGTGCCTTATCATGAGCAGCTGACCTGAGGTGAAATAGCTCCTGGCACGAAACAGAAAACCAAGTTTTTGGGATGCACTTTTAGCAATGGATCTAGCGTGATTCTCCCAAGATAGGTTATTGCTGATAGTAATACCAAGCATCGAAATGGATGACTTCAATGGTATGGTAACTCCTGACAATTTTGAGCTGGGCACAGTAAGATCGGCTTTTCTGGAGAAAAGACATGCTTGTGTTTTGATTGCGTTGAATTTATTAGATCCCTATTCAAGAATTGTTGCCAAGTCCATATTTATGTTGTTAACATTTCTCCCTCGTTCGTTTCTGATTTGGCGGGCTGGTATTGGAGCCCTAGAAGAAAAGGCGCTAAAGAGGGTACTATCATTCGCGAAGCTGTGCACTGGACACGAAGATGTGAAGAAGAAATAGTGTTGGAGCCAGAATTGATCCCTGCGGAACACCAGCATTTATGAGTAGAGAGTCAGATGAAACTCCATCGACCAACACTTAGATTAGATTTGATTAGATTAGATTAGATTTAAGGAGGGGCCACTACTTGGAGAGATCTTTTTGAGAGAAAACTAGCTAGCGGAGATCATAGCTTTGGGGGCACGTCATAAGATGGAGTCTTGGCGAGGGGTCCCTGGTGCCAGACTCGATCGAATGCTTTGGAGATATCCAGTGCTACGGCTAGGGTTTCATCATATTTCGTTCATATCTTTCTTAAAATTGTTCTTTCAGGTTAAAACTTGGGGTCTTCCATTCAATGAAGATCTGAAAAACACGTTTTTCATCGTTTCCACTTCTACCCCGTCTGAGTGACGTCACTTTTCCAAACTTACTCTAAAATCGTCAAAACTCTTCTGAAGTCCGAAAAATTCGGAGGTGGGAAAAGAAAATTTCGAATTGCTTTTGAATACAAGGAAGTGGCAGTAGCTAGAGAATTCTTAAACGGGATGGTTCTCAGTTGACTCGGGTTCGGTTTTAGGAAGATTCAGGAAGTACTTCAGTGTTTGGAAGTACGGTTTCAAAGCGGCGACGAAAAAAGTGCTATTCGGGGAATAGCTTGCCCCGAGTTTTGAATCGAAGTTGAAGGTCTAAAAATTTATGAGAAATATTTAGATCACGTCTTGTCGATAAGATCGGGAGTGAAGTTAAGGCGAACGAAGGGTTAGTGACGTGTGTTGTTGTTTTTTTAAGAATACAATTCATCATTCTTTGGATTAACTTCCAGGAGGAGAAAGGTGAGGTATCTTAGAGTATGTTTCGCTTATTTGAGTATTGTTAGAAGGCTGCATAAAACGACAAACATACTTAGTTGCTTATCGGTATAACACAAGATGTAGGCGAGACCATAACAATGAAGCTATTGATTTTCGGGGCAAGTTTCCTCATCAAACTAAGACGGGGTCAGAAAATCATCTCACAATCTGTGTGGTCTGGGTGCGAACCCAGATCATGGGACTCGCAACATTGCAACTAACCGAAGATTTAAATATGAATGACGTCAACATCTCGGATTTCGGAGGCGAGAAAAAGAAAATCGGGAATTGCTATTGAAAACGAAGATGTTTCAGTAGCTGGAAAAGCCTTAAACGGGAAGGTTCTCAGTTGACTCGGGTTCGGTTTTAGGGACATCTAGGAAGTACTTCAGTGTTTGGAAGTACAGTCTCAAAGCGGAGACGGAAAAAGTGCTATTCGGGGTATAACGGGGTAAAGTATTGAATTGAAAGTTGAGAGTACCTGGAGAAGTCTGAAACGGGAAGGTTCTCAGTTGAGTCGGGTTCGGTTTTAGGAAGATTTAGTACTTCAGTGTTTGGAAGTAGGTACGGTCTCAAAGCGGAGACGGAAAAAGTGCTATTCGGGGAATAGCGGGGTAAAGTTTTGAATCGGAAGTTGAAGGTCTAAAAATTTATTGAAAATATTTAGATCACATCTCGTCGATAAGACCTGGATTGAATTAAGGTGAACAACGTGTTAGTGACGTGTTTTGTTGATTTTTATGGATTCAATTCATCATCCTTTGGATTAACTGCCATGAGTAGAAAGTTCAGGTATTTTTGAGTATGGTTCGCTCATTTGAGTATTGTTAGAAGGCAGCATGAAACGCCAAACATTTCAAGCCCCAAGTTTTCGATACTTTGATGTAAAATTCTTCTTGAAATACGTGAGTTGGTTGCCAGAAATCAATACAATCCCGAATGAGAATCTTGCAAATAACATTCCAGTCTTGTACTAACTTTGAATTATATTCATTTCTCCGCGTTCCAAAACAGCTTTCCCTCAATTCTTTCACTTTCTATGTCATGTTAAAATTGCAGCCCAATTTCCTTCGAAAACTATGCCAAAATCGTTCAAAATTTCTGCTGAAATGAGAAAAGGTTAGTTCATCGACGATAATCAATCCATAACTCACCTCAAAATCTAACATTTATTCGAAAAACTTGAAATTTTTACTCTTTGATTTGGCTGGAAAAAATATTCGAAATTCATCCAAAATTTCCCACAAACATCGGTAAATCGAAAAATTCCATTACAAACCTTCGAAAAACGACGTAAAATATGAGATCAGATCACATTGTGCCCCCAGCGGCTCCATTTTATTCAAAATATTCGATTTTAAATTTCCTACGGCAAACGACCTGTCAAAAATACCTGATGGAATTCGTTCATAACTTTCTTAAAATTCATCTTGCAGGTTGAATCTTGGAGTCTTCCGTTCAAAGAAGATCTAAAGAATACGTTTTTCATCGTTTCCACCTAAAAAAGACCCCCAAATAACCAAAATCGGTCTGAATTCTACTCCATCTGAGTGGCGTCACTTTTCCAAACTTGCTCGAAAATCGTCAAAATTCTTCTGAAATCCGAAAAATTCGGAGATGGAAAAAGAAAATCTCGAATTGCTTTTGAATACGAAGAAGTGGCAGTAGCTAGAGAATTCTTAAACGGAAAGGTGTTTGGAAGTACGGTCTCAAAGCGTAGACGGAAAAAGTGCTATTCGGGGAATAGCGAAGTGAAGTGTTGAATCGAAAGTTTGAAAAAAATGAAAATTATTCAGCTGATATCTTATTCAGTACACAACCAGTAGTTTTCCATAAACATATCGATCAATCTCGTCTAGAAAGACCCTGTAAGAGTGACCCAGCGATGAAACTATCTCTCCAAACACACTCCCAAATCCAGATTTCCCCATCAAACTGTACCCCACAGCCCCCTAACGCCACGTCAATATCCGAAATGCGATCATGAGCAGGCAACAACCTTATCGCAGCTTCTTGGTGGTCATCCAAAACCCCACGGGACACTGAGGAACCGATCCCAATGCATACCCCATTGCGTAACTTGGCCCCCCGCCTCTTTGATAGCCATCCAGCGTCGTCCCGTCGGCACCTCACCACTTCTAGTCATCCCCCCTTCCCCAACCCCCCAACAACAGCCCACAGCTCCATATTGATCGCCTGTTGCATGCCCTCATCGTAGCAGGCCGCGGAAATCGGCTGCGCGCGCAGCCTTCCGCGAAGGACAGTCTCGGACACTCCGCGAACAAGTAGGCCATGGATTCCTTAACGCTCAGCTGTTTTTGGAGGCATGGCTCGCTCGATTTTTGTGTGCGATAGCGTTGTGGAGCTGACGGTGAGTTTGATGTGGAAATATGGGGGGTGGGGTTGGTTTGAGGGGGCGCTTTGAGGTTATGTAAGGTCATTTAGGCTTTTGGTGTTGGATCCAATTAGATCAGGGGGCATGACCTTACCAACTTTATATGCAGTGGATCGAGGATGCTGCAAGGTCAAAATTAAAAAAGAAACCGCTTCCCCTGAGAAAACTAAAGCCATTTTTCCCTGTGTAAAATTTGATTGGTTATCAATAGTTCCATATGAATTATTTGGAGTCATTGCCCCTGGTGGAATCAGTTTCAAGTCTTTTATTTTTACAACCTATTCTCGTGAAATAATTTGGAGAATATCTGATTCCTTCATTAAAAATAATGACCTCTAGCATGAAAACTTATCCTATTCCTGCACTGGAAATGTGATATTTTCCTGGCATCAGTCTATATAACGAGCGTAATGGGACTTTGTTTACTGAAAAAACATGATTTTAAGGATAACGTCAAGATTTTAGATATCTTATAAGAAGAGAGTAGCTATGTTAATATAGCCCGTACCTTGAACATCCAAGGAACTCAAAACCTTCTGTTAAATGGTTTAACAAATAGAAACATTGAATTTCTTCCTGAAAAAATTGAAGAAGAAATTCTTAAAGAATTTTTCGTTTTAAGTTCCCCCCGATATGTTGATGAAATCCAAATATAAAATGTGGTGATTCGAGAGGAAGTATTAGTGAATTGTAGAACAAATGAACAGGTTGCGAAAATGCAGATAAATTTCCATCTGAGAGTCATTTTCATTCGTCTGACCTTAAACATTGAACACTGCAGTAGCGGCACTTCAGAGGAGGCAAAGAAGGCTCTTTACACTCAAATTATCTTGGAATGCATATACGATTTTTCCATAATTTGAGTATATGAGTATACAATTTTCATTTGTTCTTGCTGAACAAAGATGTGAAGGATTTTCCAACCAGAGGTGTTATTTTGACATTCTAAGAAAAATGGTATTTTTCAGATAAATAATCGAACGTTTATCTATATATCTATAGGTACTAATATTATAAAGAAGAAAGATTTGTATTTTTGTTTGTTTGATACGAATAGGCTCAAAAACTAACCCGAAAAAATTAAGGATACCTACTATAACTTCAATAATTACAAAAAAATCAGCCATAATCAGCTATTTTCACGTGCGCTGCAAAAACTGGGATACAATGTTTGACGGAAATGTACCTACCTCTTAAATAGTTTTACAAAAAAGTCCATCTATCTATCTCTCAAGATTGATTTGCTATTACCTGTTTATGGTAATCAGATGTTTCCCAAAATTATGCACTATTTGGGAGTGTGTTTTTATGAATTGGGTATTGATCCTCATCCAACTTAATACGTTATTTATCCCAAGTATTTAGTTTAGAACGAAATTGCCCTTCACATCATACAATTACAACGAGTACATCAAAAGATATGGCAGGTTGAAGTGTTGAAGATGAAACCGCCGCGTGAAACAAATATCTACCCGGGCGAAGCTGGGACGGCCTTCTTGTTTCATTATAAAGAGGAAGGTATGCCCTTGATAATGGAAGATAACACCATCGAAATGACCACCACGACCACGACTACAGGACCATATCCTTTTCATGAAATTTGCCATAACCAAATCGCAAAGTGGCTGCCCTCTGTCCTCGATAGCCTCACGAATTTCATCTTTGAGGTCTTGAATCGACGCTGGGCTCTTGGCGTAGACCTTCTCTTTCACATGGCCCCAAAGGAAGAAGTCGCAAGGTGTTAATTCACAAGATTTCGGAGGCCAATTGTGATCACCTCTTCGAGAGATAACACGGTCCGGAAACTTTCACTATAAAAGATCAATGGTTTCGTTGCTTGTGTGGCACATGGCGCCGTCTTGTTGGAAGTAAACGTTGTCCAGATTAATACCATTCAATTTCGGCCATAAAAAAATCATGAATTATCCCTCGATAGCGCAATCCATTCACTGTGACTTTTTCTCCAGCCTCAATCTAAAAAAAGTAAGATCCAATGACCCTGTCGGACCATGAATCGCACCAACAGTCACACGCTGAGGAAAGAGAGACTTTTCAACAGTAACTCTTGGGTTTTCCGAGCCCCAGATGCGACAATTTTGCTCGTTGACAAAGCCAGCGAGATGGAAATGAGCCTCATTTATTTTTCGATGAAATTTTGGATAATTTTCATGCATTTCAAGGACTCAATCACATAAGACACAAACAACGTTGTTGATGATCAGCCGGCTTCAGTTCTTGCGTCAACTGAACTTTGTGAGCCTTAAGACCCAAATCTCTGTGCAAAATACGATGTAATGACTTTTGTGAAATGCACAATTCGAAAGAACGACGAGGAATGAACAAACTTGGGTTTTCTTCCCCACTTTCGCCTACAGCAGCAATATTCTCGACTGTTCATGAGCGACGTGCACGGGTTCTATTCTTCCCATCGCTAATTTTTCCCAACAGCTCAAATTTTTCGACCACTTTCTGTATTGCCGTTCGACAAGGTGCTTCGCGACGACCCAAAAAGTTCGAGTTTTACGAATCGCCTCTGCCAAATTTTCACCATTTTTATGGTGAATGTTAATAATTGTTAATAAATGCGTTGTTGAAGATGTATGGTTCCATTTTTGATAATGACGTAGTTTCCGCTTGTCGAATGCCAAAAAATGACAGCTTCAAAAGTGACATCTACCCAAATAGCGTGCTATTCAAAATAACACCTCTTTTTAGAAAACCCTTTATGATTTTGAAAATGATTCACAATGAAGAGGTATCTTGAAGCATAACACTTTCATTTATTAAAATAATGGACTCAACAGACTAATAAGTGACTCTATAATCCGAAAATACCCTGTCGAAATGTTTACGAGCCGCCACTGCAACGCTGCCTCATCAGATGATACAATTTGAATAGGAAAAACCTATAATTAAATTGTTGTGGGATTTCCTTTTTCTTATGTACACGAGAAAAACAACTCTGATATTAAAATTATCGAGTTATTCTGTGGGAACTATTTCAGATTCTAATTGAGCTCTTGTTTTACTCGGAGGTTCGAATCAGTGGTCAAAATCGATTATGTTCTTCCGTTTAAACTCCGTTTCCTATCAACAATTCATGAGTTGAATATGAATCAACTGTTGAACCTTCAATAATGCAGAATGTTAATATGATCATAATCCCAAAAGATAAAAACCACAAAGTTCATGCGAATGGACTTCATCAGTAACAGAGAAGACGTATGGCTCTATGGTCTACCCACTTTCTTCGACTCTGTGGTCTGAAGCTCAAAAAGTATTGATCCAAAACCCCATGAGAGATTCTACCTCTTCATTACTCTTTTTGATTAATCGTCTAGTAACGGTCTTACAGTGTCGAAATTTGAGTTAAAACCCACGTATCCATACAGCGAATTCGTTCTGTGAGAAAAAGGACTATTTAATACACCTACACGAGGCCAGAAAATCAGCAGATACATCTCTCCAAGTCAGGCCAACCGTGAGTACCATTCATTCAGTGTTTACTTTGTAGTATTTTTTTCTCATATACAGGGTGAGTCTTTGACTTGTACATATATTTTAACTGTAGATTCCTCTCATCAAACGAAACACTTTTTTCCTATACCATTATTCAAAATTCGGTTTGGGAGATATAGGGTGTCGAAAATCCATGAAAAAAACACTTTTTTGTTTATATCTTCGGAACCGTTATTTCGAATGAACTGAATTTTGATTGAGTTTTTACTCGATTCATGGTGCATATTCCTCAATCGAAACCTATTCAATATCTTTACTTGTATAAAAGTTACAGGGTAGTCGACTCATCAATACACGCTAAAACACCATAAAACCACTTTAAAAAGATAAACGGTTCATATTTTCGAAAGAATAAATCATTTAAGAAACTAAAAGTATTCCTATTTTTTTTTTCAATAAAACGCGTCGTTTTCGAGTTATTTCCAATTTTACCCGGAGAAATTTGACGAAAAAATCATTAATTTCAAGAATAATCTGAATGCGTCTCTGAATTAAATATCATCGAATATTATTCCTTCTCTGGTCTTTAATAGCTATTATTACAACAAGGGAAATATGAATGATATATTTCCCAGGTTGTCGAAGTTACATTCCGAGGGCGAAGCCCGAGGGATGTATAGAAAACCGAGGAAATAAATTCATATTTCCCATGTTGTAATCAATAGTTTTTTTCTGATCGAAACATTATTGTTCTGAAAATATTTATACCACGATACACAAATGTATAGTGATTTATACTGTGTTTCGTAAAAAATCCTTAACCTCAATGAAAATATTAGCAAGCTGACAACATCTTCTTGAAATTTCTGTGCAAAAATTCACAGAATCGATACAAATTAGATTAGGTTAGGTTGTTTAATAATAAATCTGAATGAAAAGTCTTTCTTCATGATATTTTTTGGGAATTTCGAGGAAAATATGAACAAGTTATTAGTGTTTACGAACTAATCTCCAGAAAAATCGAAGAAGGAACTTGTTTTGGTGGAATGAATGTGGCTTTTTAGTTGCAGATATAATCCGATGAAGCTAACTGTTTTTGTTGAAATTATCGTGTTTGCAACATTTTTATTCCAAGAAGATTAGTACTTGGATATTCCCTAAATGTATAAACTCAATTTCTATCGGGAAATATGAACTTTGCATCAATTCCAGAAGATCATTTCAGAGGCGTAGTCAGCCCAATTTTTTTTTCAAATGGCTATATCTTTTTAACAGAGCCGAATTCGGAAAAATGGAAAATGAAAAAAAAAAGGTTTCTTTTGACCTCAAGAATCTTCAGTTAAAATATATGTACAAGTCAAAGACTCACCCTGTATACATTTATTCTTTGACTATTTTCGTGGTGATAAAAATTGGTAAAGCAGTCCATTCTCCTCGTCAAGAGAGCTTTTGTATAATTAACAGATCCTATATCTGTCAGTACCCCAGAAATAATTCTAGATTCATTACTCAGGTATCAAACTACAAACATTCCTTCAATTTGAAGTGAGAAATAAGAAATTCATGAACACCCTCCTCGCCCGAAGGCGAATTAAATTCGAAACTCGTGTTGGGTGTCTATCCGGCTCGAAGGACCAAAAGTTATGAATTGAATATATAACGATTACATGAGCCGAACTCAATTACGTTCGAGAATTCTCGAGCACCTTACGCAACGAAAATCTTTCCCATCAGCTACAAACGAGCCTTTTCATCCCTTATTACAGGGGCTGAAATGTATATCTCCGTTGGCGTTATTGACCCCAAAGAATTATATCATCCTTCTGAGAAAACAGAGATGTGTATATTGGGCTACATATCAAGTTTCTCGAGTCGGTTTTATGTGGAATTCATCGTGAAATGACATTGTTATTCCACCAATTTAGAGACCGCATTTTTCGTAGGATAATGAGGTATTATTTTGTATCATTATGTTTTATCATCTCTACGTCATGTCGTTTGGAATTTTGGAGTCATTCGTCATTATTTCCGAGGGCGTTGATAGAGGGGTTGCTGGGTTTCTTGAGATCTAAAAGGTGTTTCGTTGAGAATTCCTCTAAGTACCAACAAATCGTTCTTCCACCATGATACAACGCTGAAAATTCGAATTGAAGTACTTTGTCAATGGTACTTTAACATAACTTCGCAGAATACAAATACGCTAAGACGTTTTGTTATTTTTCTTCTTGACTAAGACATTTTTGTTTTGGTCTACAGCACAGAGTTGCAGGAAACTCAATTTACTATAGAATTTACATTAGGATGGAATGATATGAGCCTTGCTCAAGATGTCTAAAAACATGGTGTATGCACGTTTTCATCGACTGTTTCAAAGTTTTATTGTATTTTATAATAACCTAAACGTAGAAGAATCCACATATGAAGTTTAATAACAAACAGTCCATCCGATCTTGAGTTATAAATGGTGTAACCAACATCTTTCTTTTATATACATAGAAATAGATGAGAAAAATCCACCAGTTTCTCTCGTCATTTTAAATCAGCAACCTAACTCAAAGAAATGCCAATAAAACACGAAAAGATTCACAATTAGAACAACAATTTATTAGTTAATATATACAAAATATCAGATGCTGAATCAAGTATTGTTATAGGAACTTTGATGAGATAGATGATGCAACTACCATTTCGCAATATTTTCTGTAAGATATCTAGGCAAATTCCTCAAATGCTCTAGTATCTGGTCAATTATTTGCTGTGAATGAGAGTAGTTTAAATTTGTTGTCAAGATGAGAAAGAGCTCAAAGGGATCGTCTTGACAGCTCCCCCATTGTCCGAATTCGTGATAAACATGGTGCTTCCGGTCGAAAATGTCGATTTCATAGTCTTCGGTTTTGTATTAGGGTCTAGGCTTCAGAGTTCTGCTGGCTGGTGGAGGCAGCCGGGAAAAACCTGAAGAATCAAAAACGGGTAACAATTTTTCCTTGCTTCCTCTGAAATTGTCCTTCTTCAAAGGTTCTGTGGGGAAATATGTCGCTCCGTAGAAGTCCAAGCCTTGCTGGAGGAGACTGTTGAACTCTTCTAGAGAAGCAAGAGTTACACGGATTGGATTAGGGGTACCGGGGCTCTGGTCTAGCTTTGGGGGGAGTCTGGTGACTTCTACCTGGAAATTTGTAGATTTACAAATTTCAATTTTGATGATTTATATGAACATGGTACGACATTTTAGTACATATTGTCAGCATCAGTGCAGAACTATCTACAATTTGTTATGGAACCATTTGTACAAAGGCGGATATAGCTTTCCTTATGGGAGGGGCAACAACTGTCATGGGAGGTAATAACGATTGAAACCCATTAAATCGGGTACACAATGTATGAAATATTTTATGTGCACCACCTTTCTCTTAGGTCTTCGATACTCCTGGGGGGTAGTTACCCCCAGTGCAAACTACCTTTCAAAGAAAGACGAGGAATGGACAAACCTGGGTTTTCTTCAACACTCTCGGCTACAGCAGCCATATTCACTGCTGTTCTTGATCGACGAAACTAAGAGTAGAAATAAAAATGCTTCACTTACCACCGAGCAGAATCTATACAGGCTAGCTCGAATATCATCCTCTGGAAGATCGTTTGGCACTTCGTGTACTAAAAGAGAAAATGTTTTCTGGGGTCTACATGGGATATTAACCTTTCTGTAAAGACGTCCTCCTGTAACCTACAAAATATATGAGAAGAGTTATGGAGATCTAACTCGGAATACTACGATCAATTCAGTGAATAGTTATAGATTATAGAGTTTTTGTTCTTCCTTTATACACTGCGCAAAAAAATTAACGCAACTTCTGAAAATCTCAATTTTAATGAAAGTTAACTCTACATTGACTTTATAACTTATTTTTTATGTTCTCTCGGGAAGGTTTTGAACGAAACGAGACACATTAAATGGAAGAAAAATTCAGGATTTCACCGAATCTTATGTGAAAGAAGAGAAATGAACAATTTTCAACATACTGAAATGCTGATAAGTGATTTAATACTTGGTATTTCCACCCCTTGCGTTAATTACAGCTCGACAACGACGGTTCATACTCAAAATGAGTGAACTTAAAATGTTCTGATCTAATCCTTCCCAGATTTCTCCAAGTTGGATTCATAAGTCATTAAAAGTAGCTAGATGATTTTCTGAACTTCTCAGCCTTCTATTGAGGTTGTCCCAAACCTGCTCAATCGGATTGAGATCTGGACTTCTTGCTGGCCATGCCATTGGAGAGACTTATTCAACCTCTTCAAGGTACTCCTGAACGATGCGCGCACGAAGGGGTCTGGCATTATCGTCCATAAAAATGAAATTTTCACCAATGCATTGGGCAAATGGCACTAAATGCTCTTCAAGAATGTTCCTTATATACTTATCAGCATTTATAGCTCCATTATCAACGACCACTAGGTCTGTGCGAGCAGTCAAAGATATTCCACCCCGTACCATAATCGATCCTCCCCCGAAACCAGTAGTATTCAGGAAATTGCACTGAGCATATCTTTCATGTGGACGTCTGTACACAAGGGAACGTCGATCACAATGGTAGAGGCAGAATCTAGACTCATCTGTGAAGAGAACTCTTTTCCAATCGGCCTCTTCCCAATGGATATGCTCTCTCGCAAAATCCTAACGCGCCCTTCGATGGGCTGGGGTAAGAGCTGAGCCTCTTGCCGCGACACAAGGCCTTAAATCATATTTTCTGAGTCGATTTCTTATTGTCTGAGTGCTAATTTGCACCTCATGAGTTTGCTCAAGCTGACTTTGAAGGAGGCGAGCGGTTGCAAACCGTTGTCTCAACGAAGAAACTCTCAAGTAACGTTCTTGAATGGCAGTTGTTACCTGTTGTCTACCCTGTCCTGGTCTTCGGACATTCATACCTGTCTCCCTGAATCGCTGCAACATTCTGGACACACTTGTATGGGAAACTCCAAACCTTTCTGCAATTCTTGTGTATGTCCACCCTTCTTCTCGCAAAACTACCGCTTGGGCACATTCCTCTTGGTTCAAATTGCGTGTTTCGCGTTGCATAGCGATCGAGTGTAGAAAATCAAACGAAAGAAAAACTATTGATCACTAGAATTGATCGAGAACAACTGATTTTAGAATGGAGCCAATACATTCAAAATCTGATAATATCATCTTTTTTTATTCCTGCTGGGAGAAAACATCTGCATTGAAGAAAACCGTTGAAAGTGGATAACATATGCATGCATAATTCTGATAAAAATAATTATCATTGAGAACACCTTCAGTTGTAGAATAAATTTGAGATTTCCATAGTGTGCGTTAATTTTTTTGCGCAGTGTAGTTGGGACCAAAGTTGGGAACAAGGAAGACATAAAGAAAGTATAGATAAAGTAAACATTTCAGTCAAACCGCGATTCAATGTACCAGATGAAAAAAATCGTATAAGGATTCTACATCATTATTCGTTCGCGTTTTACCTTGTGGAATCCTTTCCTGAAAACCTGCTGGAAGTCTTCTGGCTCGGAAAACTTGAATAATATCCCAGTTGCAGTTTTCGTAAGAGAGAAACTTCCTCTGAAGTTGAGCTTGTCACAAATGTTGGCCGCTTTGTCCAGACTCAAGTCGTGGGAGGGGGTGAGGAGGAAAGCCCCTGAAAAATTGAAAACGGGAAGTTGCATAATAAGTTGCTCGGAAAAATGCTGAACTAAAGCATTCTCCTCTTTTGTTAATTCCGAAACAGTCCGCTGAGAATGCTGATTATTGTTTGTAGTTTGTCGTTTTTTGTGGGTTCTGCGGACAATTGGCAATTGGAAGAAAAAGAAAATGTTTCCAGAATTTCGAAGTTTGAAATTGTAAGGATGTTTTCTGGATTTCAGAGAAATATGAGTTGTATTATGGGTTTTCTTGATCCGAACGATTTTAAGGGAACGATAACTGACTGCCTCAGTATGAAGGTAAATCATTGCTGATATGAACGCATATCATAAAGAGGGAAATATAATATTTATCGAATAAGAGTGGAGAACTGAAAATTGTGAGCTTTTAGAACATTTTTTTCAATTCAATTGTTCAAGCAGTCTTACAAATTTTCGTATCCAACTGAAAAATCGCAAGAGTACAACCAGTTCCTAAAAAAGGCAAAAAGACCCTAACTACAGGCCTATCGCTCTGTTATCTATCATTTCAAAGGTCATGGAAAAAGCCATCAACTTCGAGCTCATGAAACATCTGGAACACTCAGGAATTATCAACGATAGACAATATGGTATCCTTCATCAGAGATCCACTGGTGACTTGCTCGCTTACGTCTCACATATATGACAGCTATCTATTGAAGAATATGGTGAAACCCTAGCCGTAGCACTGGATATCTCCAAGGCATTCGATCGAGTCTGGCATCAGGGACTCCTCGCCAAGATTCCATCTTATGGCGTGCTCCCAAAGCTGTGTTCTCTGCTGGCTAGTTTTCTCTCAAACAGATCTCTCCATGTAGTGGTCGATGGAGTTTCATCTGACTCTCTACCCATAAATGCTGGTGTTCCGCAGGGATCAATTCTGGCTCCAACACTATTTCTACTTCACATCAACGATTTGCTGGAAGCAACTTCGTGTCCAGTGCACAGCTTCACGGATGATACCGCCTTTTCTTCTAGGGCTCCAATACCAGCCGGCCAAATCAGAAACGAACGAGGAAGAAATATTAACAACATAAATATGGACTTGGCAACAATTCTTGAATGGGGATCTAATAACTCGGTAGAATTCAACGCAAACAAAACACAAGCATAAAAGGAGTAACCATTCCATTGAAGTTATTGTTTAAATTGTGTCCAAATTCTCTCCAAGGGTCCAAATGTTGAATGAGAAGTTTCTAAAGTATACTTCTTTGATGTTCCTGTATTCTCCTCTTGAACGATCTTTCGGTTTGACCGATATAAAGTATAAACCATAGGTCAATCATGACAAGATAGCTTGTAGACTCCAGATTTATTGTCTTTATTTTCATTGTCTTTATTGTTCTTGATGAAAATCCCCATTCTATTGGTAGTGCTATGAGTTGACGCGATGTCAGTGACTCTTTCTATTCCTTTTAGACGAAAACACGTTGAGAGTTAATGGTGAAGAACATTTTCAAAGTGCAAAAAAGTTCAAGGTACATGGACGGCTAATAGGTTCATTCGAACACGTAAAGGCTAAATGTGTAATGATGCAGAGGGCTTTAACTCTCCAGCAGTAATGATGACGACCATTCAATAAGGACTTTTTCTCTAAATGATACTCCAACCCTTGGAATACGAGGTTCAATGTACATAATTAGATTTGAATATTTTGTTGTGCTTGTCTTCGAATATACAGGATGGTCCCTTTTTTCGGAGTAGGACGTTAACAGTCGATTGAAAAACTTTTGGAAGGAAGAAAATTTCTTATCTTCATGAACTAAAGGAATGGATAGTTTTGAAGGTATCAGACATCGAAATTTTCCCAAAAATCGATCATTCTGTACGCTTATTTGATCTTATTGTAACCATTGTGTAAATTTTCTTTGTGGTTTCGACTCAGTTTGTATATTATATTGTCGAATATTTATTTCTGGTTGTTGTCCAAAAAATTTTCAACGGATTTCTTAAACTGGTAACTGCGAATCTATCTACAACATGGATTTACCATTTTTAAGTTGAAAAAATTATAGATTCTTCTAATTCAAAAGCAAAAATCAAAAACCCTAATAGAATTCCTTTTTTCCAGATTCTTGAGGTCAAGCTGATTTTCTACCCCTCAAAGTTCGAGGTCATGGTGAGTACAAATATTTATTTCAATTCAATAAGTGCTGTTTGAACCTGATTCATATATTATTAATATTAACCGTGTAGTATCGAGTTTATAAAATTTGCTTGTTTTTCTTTAGTTGATAGCAAATAATCGCAACGGATATTATTTGGATAAAAATAGATTATTTAGTGCTGAGTACCATTATATTCTTCATGTATTTCAATTTAAAACGTGGTTTGTATCGAAATTCATCATTCATATATCTGAATTGCGTATTCCATTGACATTTTAATATGTTCCTGGATAAACAGGTAACAATAAATTCTTAATAGAAATTGTGCTTATAAACTCTATAATTTCATGCTCCTTAAAATTTTATTTATCTCCCACATTAGTGGGATGTTATTATCACATATCACAACATCAAAGAGCTTTGAGTCTCGGCTTGTTGATAAACATTCTGACAACATTCCTGCATTGCGATCAGAGAGTTGATAATTTTTCTGCGATTTGGTGATGTTTAAAATCCAGGAAAGCATCCAGATTACTCTTGGGATTTATGATATTTCGTCAAACTTCATCGGATAAAATTAGTAATAACTCGAAAACGACGCGTTTCATTAAAAAAAAACATAAGAATAATTTAATTTTCTAAAATGATTGATTATTTCGAAAACATGAATCGTTTAGCTTTTTCAAGTAGTTTTATAGTATTTTTGCGTGGATTTATGATTCGGCTAACGCTGTAACTTCTCTACCAGAAGAAATATTGAAAGAGTGTTGATTGAGGAATATGCACCATGAATAGAAGGAGAACACTACCAAAAGTCAGTTCATTTGAAATGACGGTTTCGAATATGCGGAAAGAAAAGTGTTTTTTAATGGATTTTCGATACCATGTATCTTCCAAACGGAACCGAATTTTGAGAAATGGTAAAGAAAGTTTTTCGTTTGGTGGGAGGAATCTACAGTTAAAATATATCCACAAGTCAAAGACTCACCCTGTATATTTATGAGATAAGACAGATTTGAAGATTATGAAAGAAGTAACCGAAATGACCGGATTTGAAAGACAATAAAATAAAATGCTGAACAGAAAATTTACGAGGAAGCTGATAATATTTATAGTTTATCTCTCAATCAATGAGAAATATATCGTCCAACATTGAAAAAATACTGCAGATAAATTCCAACATAAAAGTCGTTTTCAAGCTAACAGCATCAAGGACTTTTTTCTGAAAAACATGGATAGAAAAACGAAATGAAAAAGAAAATGAGCATGAATTTAGAATGAACAATAACAGATACACATACAACAGATGTCATCAGCCACTTGATTATAAGAAATTGAGAAAAGAATTGAATTTCAAAACATAAAAAGCAAGAAGGAAATATTATGTTGAATAGCAAAACAGATTCAAGAGAAGATGGCTCATTGAATTGTTTAGTACAGAATAAGAATTTTATTTTTGTCAACTAATCATTTGAAACTTGATACCATGCCTATGTTTTAGTGTGAGACATCTGTCCTTTACCAGTTTGACTTATGTAGAAGTTTGTGAAAATTGTTATACATCGATTTGAATTGGCCTGAGGATGCTCAACATTTCAAGAACGAAACCCATAACAAATAAAAATGTCAGAACGATGAAATATTATTTTTATCGATTTAAATCAACTTCCAACGTGAAAAAATTTTTTCGTAACAGTCACAGGCCATAGATAGTTGTAAAATGATGTAAAAATTTGTTTCTCCCTTACCTTTAGTCAAAAACCTCCCATGGTCACTCAATTCACTGTTGCAGTCGTCGTTTTCCCCCATTATATCGATGTAGGACATCATTAGCTGGAAAAATACGACATACTTCTAGGAAGAATCCTCCCGGCACCTTTATATAAAGAATTGAGACCTATTGAAGCGAAAAAGCTCCTACGCTGGGCAATTTCAGGAAGATAATGGTATAATTTGTTAAATATTAGAGGCAATTATCAGAGATCATCATTGTTTCCGCGGCTATTATTATGGGGTATTGTGAATTTGAAACCGTTTAAGAGTTTCGGTACTCCTAATTATATTGGAGATAGGAGTGGGTTGTTAATTTCGTTTGGTTTAGGAGAGGTTTCCATAAATTTCGATTATTTTGGGTGAAAAGGTGGTTCTGTTAACGAGAATATGTATCTCGTTTTAGATCTCAAGGAGTAGGATTTCATTATTTTATGAGCTATTATGATCCTTTTACGTGAAACATTCATAGATAATTATTTACAATATCATATCGAGAAATCTCAAGAAAAAACTTTGCGAATCGAAATATTTCAATTGAGATACACCTACGAAGATATTAAACAGCTTAAATGAAAATTTATGTGAATACCGACTTCACTACTGTCACAACCCTCAAACTCCTCTGGCAACGCAGTAATTCAAGAAGTTTGGGAGCAATCCTTCACTTACCTGAGTTGCCTTAGCAAACCAGGCTACTGCCTCATATGTGATGATGGGTCTTACAATCACGACGTACATCCATCGCAGTATTTTTGGGTTACAACCCCAATTCCTGCCGCATAGACGACTGCACGAAATCAGAGCCCTTGTAGTTCTGCCAGTGGCATTATCCAAGTGCTCATTCCACAGAACTTTGATTATTCCTAGGTATTTGGCTTCAGAACCCCACTCCAAGGTATTTCCGTTAACGTCTTCATGGCTGGCAAGTTCCTCTTCCGAGTGAACGGAATTACTGTGTAACATCCTTCCCAGCATTGTGGTCGGAGACTTCCCTCTGAGAGTTCTGTAAACGAACATCCCCAGCAAAACAAGCCTTAGTCATTGGCCTTGGTGAGCTGGGAAAATCTCCTACGGAAGGATTGCTTCGTCTCGGGCCCAAAGATCATCAGCGAATAGAGTTCATTGTCCACTTCCAAACCAACGCGAATAGGATTACACACATCACACTTGGAAGGAAGGATTCTTACACATGGAGCTGTAAGAGCGCTGCGTAGAACAGAGATAACAATAAGGTGACAACACACTCGATATGCCTATCACCTTTGAACAACTGTTGCTGTATTGTGATTTGCTGTTTATCGTGATTGTACCAGTTACCATCTCTCCAGGGTATAGAAATATCCTTATTGTATATACCACCAGTTCCTGTCTTATTAATAACAAGCAGGCCGTCCCAGCTTCGCCCGAGTGGAAATTTGTTTCACGCGGCGGTTTTATCTTCAAAACTTCAATCTGCCATATCTTTTGATGTACTCGTTGTAATTGTATGATGTGAGGGGCAATTTTGTTCTAAATTAAATACTGGGGATAAATAACGTATTAGGTTGGATTAGGATCAATACCCAATTCATAAAAACACACTCCCATATAGTGCATAATTTTGGAAAACATCTGATTACCATAAACAGGTAATAGCAAGTCAATCTTGAGAGATAGATACATGCTATCGCGGACTTTTTTGTAGAACTATTCAAGAGGTACATTTCCGTTAACATTGTATCCACGTAAGTCTTACGGTTTTTGCAGCGCACGTGAAAATAGCTGATTTTGGCTGATTTTTTGTAATTATTGAAGTTATAGTAGGTATCCTTAATTTTTTCGGGTGAAAAGTATAGCCTATGTCACTCAGGGATAATGTAGCTTTCTAATGGTGAAAGAATTTTTGAAATCGGTCCAGTAGTTTTTGAGCCTATTCGTATCAAACAAACAAAAATACAAATCTTTCCTCTTTATAATATTAGTATAGATAGATAGTATAGATTGTTAACATTTCATCTGCAAAGCTATAAAGGTTTTTTGCTCAGAGTTCAATGATAAATTGGATCTCGTTCGTTTTTCCCTTCAAAGGCTATAATTTCTCGAACTATGGCGCTGGACCAATAAAGGCCTGTTCCACCTTTGTGTCCAATCAAGTGTTTTATTCATCTATTTCACCTCATAATTTCCCACCCTATACAGGGTCTTTCACAAGGAACCTCACCCATATTTATACGGGAAACTACTGAACGTATTTTCATGAAATTCAGCACTTATAAGTATTTCACGATGCTGATGAAATCTAAAATATTTTCAAGGCATGAGCACCTCCGGTTTTTCCGGAAATGACGTCAACTTCCGTTTTTCAAATTAGAACACCATTTTTTTATTGCAGAAATAGATTCCTTAGAAAATTTCAAGTTATTTTGATGTAACATTTTTCAGTTTTGGTTGAAAAATTCTCTCTGAGCGGGAAAATTCGAAAAAAAAATCGAAAATAGAGCTCCGCTGAAACAAGAATAACTTCGAGGTTTTTGAATGGAAAATTTTCATTTTTGGGGTTTTTCAAGATGTAAGATTGATGTATCCACTTTAAAAATCGAAATCGCGATTCATGATACAGGGGGTGAAAAAATCGCTTTCAAAGTTAGGGATGACAAAATCGTGAAAAATCAATTTTTTCAAATTAGAACCCCATTTTTTTATGGCAGATATTGAATCTACGTTGAAAAATAATGTAAGTGTATGCATCACGCCCTTGCCCTAAAGTGGATATTTTCTGAGTTATTCACAAAAAACTGTTTTTCGTCTTGAATTTTCAGCTATTTCTTTTCCCTTCACGCCAAAAAGATGAAATTTTCAGGATCGGTTACTTAAACCATGTTTTAGATTTTACTACCCTAATATGCAAGAGAAAAAAGTTACAGGTTGTTCCTAAATAGATGGCGAATTTGGATTCGAATTTGTATCGGAAACCTCTTTATTTCAACTAATCGGCCATCGGTTTTCTCTCCAGTGATAAATAAATAATTCCTTATGAACCATATGCCAAAACTTACCATGTTTTACATTCTTTTTTTTTTAATGATAGATATCATTAATTACATCTGCCAAATTCCTCTTTATTCAGTAGCATGTAATTAATGATATCTATCATTAAAAAAAAGAATGTAAAACATGGTAAGTTTTTGCATATGGTTCATAAGGAATTATTTATTTATCACTGGAGAGAAAACCGATGGCCGATTAGTTGAAATAAAGAGGTTTCCGATACAAATTCGAATCCAAATATTCCAAATTCGCCATCTATTTAGGAACAACCTGTAACTTTTTTCTTTTGCATATTAGGATAGTAAAATCTAAAACATGGTTTAAGTAACAGTTCCTGAAAATTTCATCTTTTTGGCGTGAAGGGAAAAGAAATAGCTGAAAATTCAAGACGAAAAACAGTTTTTTGTGAATAACTCAGAAAATATCCACTTTAGGGCAAGGGTGTGATGCATACACACACATTATTTTTTAACGTAGATTCAATATCTGCCATAAAAAATGGGGTTCTGACTTGAAAAAATTGATTTTTCACGATTTTGTCATCCCTAAATTTGAAAGCGATTTTTTCACCCCCTGTATCATGAATCGCGATTTCGATTTCTAAAGTGGATACATCAACCTTACATCTTGAAAAATCCCAAAAATGAAAATTTTCCATTCAAAAACCTCGAAGTTATTCTTGTTTCAGCGGAGCTCTATTTTCGATTTTTTTTTCGAATATTCCCGCTCAGAGAGAATTTTCGTACCAAAACTGAAAAATGTTACATCAAAATAACTTGAAATTTTCTGAGGAATCTATTTCTGCAATAAAAAAATGGTGTTCTAATTTGAAAAACGGAAGTTGACGTCATTTCCGGAAAAACCGGAGGTGCTCATGCCTTGAAAATATTTTAGATTTCATCAGCATCGTGAAAAACTTATAAGTGCTGAATTTCATGAAAATACGTTCAGTAGTTTCCCGTATAAATATGGGTGAGGTTCCTCGTGAAAGACCCTGTATTTCACTTATCTGAGTTGTTACGGACCTGAATTACTACGACATAACATAGAGTTCTATCGATCATGGACGATCACAAACCAAGCCGAAATTATAAGTATAAACGTAAATGTACCTTCAGCTGCCCAGAGCAGGGTTTTTTAAATGTTGTGGTTCTCACGAAAAGGAATACCCTGTAATGTTCAGAGAACATCGCGAGAACAAAGGGCAAGCAGGTAGGAATTGGTGTTCTTCTTGAATTTCTGGAGGTTATATGCCTCGGGGAGCACCTCCCTAGGCAATGTGTTCCAAATCCTCGCTGTTCGTTGGATGAACGAGTCCTTGAAGAGAGATGTTCTGCAGGTCTCCAAAGTGACCACGAAGGAATGTGAAGACTTAACTTGACGGGCTAGTCTCGAAGAGACTGCCAGAGGGGGAACGACTGCTGATAATTCAGAAGAGCATCGCCGATGGAAATATCTATAGAATTGAGATAGATCTCCTACTCTTCTACGGTGTTCTAGAGAAGTGAGCGAGTTTGTAAGCGAGGCATCACCGACGAGACGAATTGCCCTTTTTTGTACAGAATCCAAAAGTTTCAGGATTTGTTTAGGTGCAGCACTCCAAATATGGGAACAGTATTCCAGGACAGGTCGAATCTGTGCCTTATAGATCATAAGCAGCTGACCTGAGGTGAAATATCTCCTGGCACGAAACAGAAAAAGTTTTTGGGATGCACTGTTAGCAATGGATCTCACGTGATTCTCCCAAGAAAGGTTGCTGCCGACAGTAATACCAAGCATCGAAATGGATGACTTCAATGGTCTGGTCACTCCCGGCAATTCTCTGCTGGGCACAGTAAGATCGGCTTCTCTAGAGAAAAGACATGCATGTGTTTTGTTTGCGTTGAATTCCACCAAGTTATTAGATCCCCATTCAAGAATTGTTGCCAAGTCCATATTTATGTTGTTAAAATTTCTTCCTCGTTCGTTTCTGATTTGGCAGACTGGTATTGGAGCCCAGAAGAAAAGGCGGTATGGAGGGTTCTATCATCCGCGAAGCTGTGCACACGAAGTTGCTTCCAGCAAATCGTTGATGTGAAGTAAAAATAGCGTTGAACCAGAATAGATCCCTGCGGAACACCAGCATTTATGGGTAGAGAGTCAGATGAAACTCCATTGACCACTACATGTTTGAGAGAAAACTAGCCAGCAGGAGAACATAGCTTTGGGGGCACGCCATAAGATGGAATCTTGGCGAGGAGTCTCTGATGCCAGACTTGATCGAATGCCTTGGAGATATCCAGTGCTACGGCTAGGGTTTCACCATATTTCTCAAAAGACAGCTGCCACATATGTGAGACGTAAGCGAGCAAGTCACCAGTGGATCTCTGATGACGGAAACCATATTGTCTATCATTAATAATTTCTGAGTGTTCCAGATGTTTCATGAGCTCGAAGTTGATGGCTTTTTCCATGACCTTTGAAATAATGGATAACAGAGCGATAGGTCTGTAGTTGCTAGGTACATCAATATTTCCTGACTTTCAAGTTTAGGAATGTTACATTGTTAACATCCTTTCACCATAAAGTTGCATTTTAATAAAAAAAACAGCGGGAACTTAATTGGACAACTAGATGGATATTCAGGATACCAAGAGCGTCGTTACAATTTGGCGAAGGCGCCAGTACGTGAAATTCAAAGATTATTTTTCCTTCTTTATCGGAATGATAACTTTCCAGTTTACTAACAGTTTTCGAAAAACACATAAGAGTAGACAATTCAGTGCATGATTCACAATCTTCATAACCTTCTGAAATCAGAGCTTTGTATTTCCTTTTCAAACCGAAACAAGAGATCCTACAATTATCCAGCTGCATAAACACAACAAGCGTTCCCATTTTCTCCTCCATTTCCCTGGTACACGTCCAACATGCCCATCCATCCCGTCTTGCGAACACAAGAAAAAGGAGCAAATCTCCCTCGGAAAACGTTGAAATCGTAGACAATCATGAGATATAAAGACGACATTCCTCCAATATTGCAAAGGCGAAGAGCGACGTTGCCAAAACTGGAGTAGATTATGCGGTAATTTGGCATCGCTACGTTGGGGCATGAATCTCTGTAACGGTTACATGTTACATATCCGAGTACATAATTGCGTCGAGAACCGCGTGACAAGGACTCGATGTTTGCTTGTTTCGGGAAATTGTGGAAGTTGTCATTATGCCGGAGTCGTTCCGGGTAGATGGGTCTGGGAGTCCGGGTTATGGAGAAGTCGACCCCTTGCGTTTGGAGATTGAGGAGTTGTTGCAAGGTTCGCTATCTTGGATGAAGTCGTTTTCGTTTTTGGAATCCTTATAAATTTGAAGTGTTTACTGTTTGGTATCTAATTTCTTGTTTGGCGCCGAATTGACCATGAAAAACTACAGCGAGACCGAGACGTCTTCAAGATTCTGTGGAACAAATGAACGTACAGAATCCTCCTACTCGTGAACACTGCTCGCTCCAGAAGTCTAGTCCCTATATGTGGCAACTTTGAACAGGGTTGATAATTGATTTGTCTGTGAATCACGGATGCAAATTGATCGCAGAGTTGAGTGTTTTTGCGTTGGGCCAAATACGTGCCTGATACGATTCTCTGGATTTAATGTTCGTATTTCTCTATTGGAATTGAGTTAATACATTTGGAGAATACTCAAGTAGTAACCTTATTTGAATAAGAATGTTATAAACACGATATTTCTTCTTGTCCGATTATATCTGCAATTATTAAGAAGCCATATTTCTCCCAACAAAATAATTGCCTTTTCCGATTTTTTTGAAAAATAACTTGTTCATACACTGCGCAAAAAAATTAACGCACATTATGGAAATCTCGAATTTATTCTACAACTGAAGGTGTTCTCAATGATAATTATTTTTATATGGAATATAGAATTATGCATGCATATGTTATCCATTTTCAACGTTTTTCTTCAATACAGATGTTTTCTCTCAGCAGGAATAAAAAAAGATGATATTATCAGATTTTGAATGTATTGGCTTCATTCTAAAATCAGTTGTTCTCGATCAGTTCTAGTGATCAATAGTTTTTCTTTCGTTTGATTTTCTACCCTCGATCGCTATGCAACGCGAAACACGCAATTTGACCCAAGAGGAATGTTCCCGAGCGGTAGTTTTGCGAGAAGAAGGGTGGACATACACAAGAATTGTGTCCAGTGTGTCCAGAATGTTGCAGCGATTCAAGGAGACAGGTATGAATGTCCGAAGACCAGGACAGGGTAGACCACGGGTAACAACTGCCATTCAAGAACGTTACTTGAGAGTTTCTTCGTTGAGACAACGGTTTGCAACCGCTCGCCTTCTTCAAAATTAGCTTGAGCAAACTCATGAGGTGCAAATTAGCACTCAGACAATAAGAAATCGCCTCAGAGAATATGATTTAAGGCCTCGTGTCGCGGCAAGAGGCCCAGCTCTTACCCCAGCCCATCGAAGGGTGCGTTTGGATTTTGCGAGAGAGCATATCCATTGGGAAGAGGCCGATTGGGAAAGAGTTCTCTTCACAGATGAGTCTAGATTCTGCCTCTACCATTGTGATCGACGTTCCCTTGTATACAGACGTCCACATGAAAGATATGCTCAGTGCAATTTCCTGAATACTACTGGTTTCGTGGGAGGATCGATTATGGTATGGGGTGGAATATCTTTGACTGCTCGCACAGACCTAGTGGTCGTTGATAATGTAGCTATGAATGCTGGTTAGTATATAAGGAATATTCTTGAAGAGCATGTAGTGCCATTTGCCCCATTCATTGGTGAAAATTTCATTTTTATGGACGACAATGCCAGACCCCATCGTGAGCGCATCGTTCAGGAGTACCTTGAAGAGGTTGAAGTCTCTCGAATGGAATGGCCAGCAAGAAGTCCAGATCTCAATCCGATGGAGCAGGTTTGGGACAACCTCAATAGAAGGCTGAGAAGTTCAGAAAATCATCCAGCTACTCTCAATGACTTAGGAATCCAACTCGGACAAATCTGGGAAGGATTAGATCAGAACATTTTAAGATCACTCATTTTGAGTATGAACCGTACTTGCCGAGCTGTAATTAACGCAAGGGGTGGAAATACCAAGTATTAAATCACTTATCAGCATTTCAGTATTTTGAAAATTGTTCATTTCTCTTCTTTCACATAAGATTCGGTGAAATCCTGAATTTTTCTTCCATTTAATGTGTCTTGTTTCGTTCAAAACCTTCCCGAGAGAACATAAAAAATAAGTTATAAAGTCAATGTAGAGTTAACTTTCATTAAAATTGAGATTTTCAGAATGTGCGTTAATTTTTTTGCGCAGTGTATTTTCCTCGATATCCCAAAAATTTCTTATAAAGAATGATTTTTTACCCAATTTATGATCAATCGACTTAACCTTACCCATTTTGTATTCACAACAATCAAAACAATAAACTTCTATGAATATTTCGCAGAGCTTTCGAGAAAAAGATGGCAGATTGTTGATAACATAACATATAGTACAACCAAAGATAGGCATTCAACGCAATATACGCAAAAGAAGTCGAGTCAAACACAACTTTTGCGTATTTAGTATAGGTAGTATTAATTGTATGAATGAGAAAACGCCTGCTACCACGCATGACACACCAGCGCGATCTGTAAATAAACATGGAGGAAATTTTTTCCAGATCCATGTTGTAATGAAAGGGAACGGTGATTATTTCAGGTGTTTTTCTTCGATCTCGTAATGATTATGTGAGGATCTCTAGTGAATTAATGTAATATTATCCGTGTAGTGTCGAATTTATAGAATTCCAAGTGGATATTGTTTGGATAGAAACATCGCCACAGATTATTTAGTGCTAAATATCATTTTATTTTTCATTAATTTCAATTCAATACATGGTTTGTATAGATATTCATCATTCATATACATATCTGAATTTCATCGACATTGGATTTTCAATATGGACCGGTAACAATACATTGTTAATAGAAACTGTGCGTAATAAATGTATAATTTCATGCTCCTTGGTGTTCAATCTTATCTACCACAATTGTAGGATTTTATTATTACATATTACATCGAACGTTTTTCCATCTTAGCGACAAAGTTGATAAACAATCTGACAACATTGTCAACTTAGCGACCAGATAGGTATTAATTTTTCTGCGAATCGATTATATTTAAAATGCAGGGAAGCATCCAGAATATTTTTGAGATTCATGATTTTTTCCTCAAATTTTATCGTATAGAATAAGGATCTCGGAAACGACGCGCTCTATCAAAAAACATAGAAATACATTTATTATCTGGAATGATTGATTTTTTCGAAAATTTGAACTGTTTTTTAGTTTGGTTCAATATATTTTTGCGTGGATTTATGAGTTGGCTACGCTGTAACTTTTATACCAGGAGAAATACTAGAAAAGTTTTGATTGAGGAATATGCACCATGAATAGAGTACACAACAACCAGAATTCCGTTTATTGAAATGAAAATTCCTGGGATTCATAAGAAAATGGATTTTTCATTGATTTTCGTTACCCTGTATCCTTATATCGAAACCGAATTTCGCAAAATGGTATGAAAAAAAGTGTTTCGTTTGATGATAAGGATCCACATTCAGAATATATCAAATAAGAAACACAAAGTCGTCTCCACAATATTTTAACATTGTGGAGACGACTTTGAGTTTCTTATTTAATGAACTTTGTCTTTCACTTTGAGTATGGACTGTTTTCTTCTTATGTTAAAATATATAAGTCAAAGGCTCTCCTTTTTTATAGTGGTCTTTCGGCTTTCGTGTACGTGTTGTACTAAGGTTATTTTTCCACGGAACGAGTTCACTTTTAGATAGATGTAGGTTTTGCAGACAAGTGCATTGTCGGAAACTCCGTGCGAGTTTCTTACGGGAGAACTGTGTGGCAAGCGCGAACCAAATTACGAACTGGTTTAGGCCTGCTAAAAACAGAGACAGAGAGGTCCTGGTCGAGTACTGGGGCCATCTGGATTGTTGAACTGTAGACTACAAAAGGGGCTCGATCCATACATTTTCGAGGAAGTTGTATTGTTAGTCACCAAATGAAAGCCTTTTCCCAAAATCAACTTAATTTCCCTAAAGTTATCCTGTTATACCAGGATCATATTGACTGTGCTAACGAGGAGACGACAAAACAAAATTGATACTGCGAATAGACTCAACGTCTAAGACCCAAGACAGTCGTTCGGAAAGAACTACACCTTCTACATCTCCATAGTTGTCTCACTGTTCTGATGACCAATATCAGCCAATTTTATCGGCTGCCTCCTTCCGCATAACACTCATAACAGTCCTTCGCCTGTTTCGAACTCCACCTTTTGAAGGTCTCGGGATAGTCGGAATATGAATTCGAAGCAGTATCACCCTTCAAACCTGAAAAGGTTAAAAATTCCAGCAACATGCCTCGGACAGGACGGATCACACGGAAACGACTTAAGCTACGGAAAAGGATTGTGAATATCGGTACATGGAATGTTCAGGGCCTGTCCCCGAAACTAAATGATGTTATACATGAAATGAAGGACTCAAACATGGACATTGTTATATTAACAGAGACGAAGAAGAAGGGACAAGGATCGGAAAAAATGGGATTTTATGATCATTTCTACTCGGGAGTGAGCACGGATAGGAGAGCTCAACAGGGCGTGTCAATAATAATTCGAAAAGATCTAAGAAGATGCATTACATCCTGGGAGCCGATAAATCAACGTATGATAAAACTGAATTTAACGCTGATGGGAAGCAAGCTCACGATTATGGGGGTATACGGAGTGAATGACGACGCGCTAGTGAAGGACAAGGAAGAATTCTATGAACAACTATCCTATGAAATTTCCAAAATTGGAACATCCAGGGAAATTATTCTACTGGGCGATTTCAATGCCAGAACAGGTATAAAGATGCAAGATACTATTGTCGGCCAGTTTGGGGAAGAAGTTCTGAATGACAATGGAACGAGACTCATAGGGATATGTGAACATAATAACCTGAAGATACTCAACGGGTTTTTCCAACACCGCTCAATTCATAAGTATACCTGGATTCAACATACTAGAGGTCTGAAGTCTATCATAGACTATGTAATTGTGCGACAACAAACAAGGATGAGAGTTCAAGACGTCCGTGTATACAGAGGAGCGACCTGCGGAAGCGACCACTACCTTGTCAGGGCTAAGATACTTTCCTCCGAACCAAAAAGGGCGAAAACAATAATAGCGGCAGAGGAGGAGCAACAGATTACAGGTGTCAGATATAACCTCGAGAGTTTCGACGAAGAAAGCATCAAACAACTATATAGATCCAGATTAGACAGTAAACTCAGCAAAAAACACTTTGATACCACCGAACAACTTTATAGCCATATAAAAGAATGCTTAAAGGAAGCAGCGTTGGAGGCTCTGGGGGAGCGAGAGAAGTACCTGAGGAGAAAACCATACTGGTGGGATGAGGAGATTGAGGAGATAATTAAATTGAAAAAAGAAAAATACACTAAGTATCTAGATACGCAAACCATTCAGAGTAGAAGAGATTACAAAGAAGCACAAAAAAGAGTCCATAAGGCAATCAAAGAGAAGAAAAACGAAAGTTGGGAAAGGACTTGTACTCGTATAAATACATACATTGGAGGAACAAGGAGCACAGAAAGCTGGAAAACCATAAGATCCCTACGCCAGCAAAAAAAGAAAGACATCATCTCACCAATAACTCTTCAAAAGTGGGATGAATATTTCAGTGATCTCTTGACCGAAAAAAGACCAGAATATGAACAACAAAATTCAGGTGAGCACATAACAACTACGTCATCTCCAATCAGAGTAAACAAAGAACAGATCAGAAAATTATGCCAGGGACTCAAAAACAGAAAATCACCAGGCCCGGGACAAATCCCTCCAGAACTACTCAAATACGGAACAGACAAACTTTTCGAACTTCTTGCAGAGCTGTTCCAACGATGTCTTAACGGACAAGGCATCCCAGAAGAATGGAGAACCTCATACATAACCACTATACATAAGAAAGGAAGTAAGGAAAGTTGTGACAATTTTCGAGGTATTGCCGTACTCAGCACAATCTCCAGGGTGTATGGAAAATTGTTGAAGGAGAAGATCGAAGCTGAGTACCAGGATATGGAAGCCGAGGAACAGGCGGGCTTCAGAGCGGGTAGGTCAACCATAGATCATCTCTTCACCCTAACGCAGGTGATTGAAAAAAAAGGAGCTCTGAATCAAGAAATACATCTGCTATTTGTGGACCTGAAAAAGGCTTATGATAGTGTACCACAACAAAAACTGTGGGACGCCTTGGAGAAAACCAACATCAGCGTAAATGTCATCAAAGCGATACAAGAGGTATATAGAGATAATTGGTGTCAAGTGAAGGGAGGACAGAGGTTGTCAAGGGGTTTTAGCGTAGACAAAGGACTCAAACAGGGTTGTTGCATATCACCAACCCTGTTCAAAATTTATCTGGAGCAAGCTCTTAAAACATGGAAGAGAAAATGCCGAGATATGGGCATACCATTGAACGAATCCATCCTTTACACATTATGTTTCGCCGACGATCAGGTGGTTCTGGCGCAAGATTACGACGACCTGGTATACATGACCCGCAAACTCATTGAAGAATACAAGATTTGGGGCCTAGAGGTTAACATCAGCAAAACCGAATATATGTGTATTGGCGGAGAGCAACGAGATCTGGAACTAGAACAACAGGTTGTAAAGAAATGCATTAAGTACAAATATCTGGGAGTACACATAACAAACGATGGAAATATGGACGAAGAGATAAAACACCGCAATAGCCTAGGCAGAATAGCAATCAGACAGCTGAATAGTATTCTATGGGACAAATCCATATCCAAGAAAAACAAACACAGACTCTTTGATTCCATTGTTAAGAGCATCACAACCTACGGCAGCGAAGTATGGCCTTTAAAACAGAAATCGCTGAGATTGCTTCACGCCACAGAGATGGATTACTGGCGACGAGCTGCCGGAAAATCACGACTAGACAGAGTAAGAAATGAGAGAGTCCTAGACATAATGAAAGTAAGTCATCGAATAACTGAAGACATTAGGGAGAAACAGCTCCGATGGTACGGACACGTCCAAAGAATGGGGGACAATAGACTCCCGAAACAGATGCTTCAATGGACACCACATGGAAGAAGAAGAAGGGGACGACCCAGACTGAGCTGGAGAGAGGGAATCATCAACGATATGCGATCAAAGGGTATAGAAGACGACCTTTGGGAAGACCGAGAAACATGGAGGCTGGAAATCAGAAGACGTCGAAGAACGTTTTAAACTGATTTGTATATATATATCACCCTTCAAACCGCCAACCAGTGCAGAAACCAGATCGTCCACAAAACACCAATTGGCGTTCGGCGTTTCCTATTTCACCTGTTTCATTAACTCCATCTTTTGGAGGTCTCGGGACAGCCGGAAAATGAATTCGAAGAAGTATCACCCTTCAAAACGCCAACCAGTGCAGAATCCAGATCGTTCAACCAGTAATTTAGATCAATTAACTCCCAAATCTATCGATGAGACGCCATCTTTGATTTGTACCTTCCTCCTCCTCATCCTTTTCGGGACAAGCCAGAAGTTCAAAGCTGAACTTTTATTCACTTTCTACTCTTATTGGTGTGTTGATTTTTTCCATTTCACCATCACGAAGTTGCTGTTTCTCAATATTTCATTTTCTTGTTTTGTATCTCAAAATGCACATATGTAGGTATTTACCCTGCGGAGAATATTCACAATTCCTATTTTCAATTTTATTAATACTTGATACCACATAGTTGATACTTTGTGCTAATGCCAACAAAGTAAGATCCTTTCAAAATTACAACGATGCTCAACCGCAGAATCCTTCATGCAACATCTTGCCAACATCGACCCAAAAACCATTAAGACGGAAATATAAATAGTCCATCCATTCCTCGCTCCGCTAACACATCTCACATAACAATTTTCAATTTTCCCCTACATTTCCATCTTCATCCACGCATCGTCCGTTCCACATCGCTCCCGAATTCTTGCAATATAGATACGACCTAATTTATATGAATCCAGGATTGAGATATTCCATTCATTTCGGGTACACAATTTCGGCCAAGCCAGTGCCGCAGATATGTAGGGTAACGGCCCTTGTTCATAGGGATTATCTGTAAGTTTAATCCGACGTGCTAGTCTCACTTCCGTTATGTATCGCGTACTAATTGCGGATTGTACGGTTGGTGTTTCGATGAGGCCGATGTCTGAATTATATATGAGGATCTAGGACCCTTTTGCGGACGACTGAACTGTTGGATCAACTTGAGAAGGTCGAGATTTCGATCTACGATGAAGTCACACCTTTAATTCTAAGTTGGGAGTGCCTCAAGGATCGGTATTTGGCCCCTTATTCTTTTATTTAGTTCTCTAATATTTCTCAGGAACTTCACATGATAAAAAGGAGGTCGCTTAGTTCACGACTTGACATACCACCTGCCCTGAAGCGCCACTTCACCAAGATTTTCTCGGAAGAAGAACAAGATGATCGTTCCAATATAGAAGCTAGAGGGCGAATAGGCTACCTCCGACAAGAAAAACGTCCTCATCCTTGTAAAGTGAAGCTCCAGGAAAAAAAGATGACGAGACTTATGTTCTTTGACCTCAGCAATTTCCTCTGAGATCTATTGGACTTGTACCAAACGAATGAAAAAAGTCTCTGCTTTGTGCAACTCAATAGAGGCCAGGAATGCTGATTAAGGGTGAGAAAGATGACGAGAATTAAACACGAAACGCTTACACTGCTTACAGAATGCGTTTACTGGTTTTAGATTGATGAAGGAGTATAAGCGATCGATGACGGTTGGTTGAAAAAAGATTATCGACAGATGAAGTTGACCAAAAGAAGAATAATAAACGAATAATGAAAAAAAAACAGAAAACACGACTGCGAAAAGATTGGACTGAAAAGATAAAAACAAGTCCTATACTAAACCAATAAAATTGTGTGTGTATGGGTGCACTACCGCGATGTTTTTTTCAACCGAGCAGTTAATAGTATGAAGTGATTTATTAAGAGCTATAGAAAATTAAAAAAAGCACCGGATATCTATATTATAACTAGCTGGCCCGGCGAACTTTGTTCCGCCTAAATGATACTTACGGTGGATTTCACAAATCGTAATCACCGGTGATCGGTTTTACACAGCTTGGTTCTCTGATTTTTGAACTGTCAAATGTTTCGATGGATATGAGCTGTCACACAGAACAGATACATAAAAATAATATGTCAATTACCAATTATAGAAATTTTGGATTTAGTGATTTTCGCAAATATATTTATTACCCAAACAGAAATTCAAAAACATTTTAAAAATTATGAGAAAAGATGAGAATGGACATGTCACGATCGAAACTGATCGCCAAAATCGTATATACTTGACATTTCGATAAAAATTCACTGTGATATTCACGCGCTTCTTGATCTGTTAATAGACCTTCATGGTACTATAAGTCCTATGCAAATTACACAGTAATTGATCTCATATGTTCTTTATTCGACCATTTCAAACAACGACGACCGAAATTCTCGAAAAAAAAAACAGATGACATAAATTGATGGTCGCGAAAGCCTCAACAAATCCATCGCCATCTAATGGTGCTGATCTCAAATATAGTACCTTCACGATAAGATGTCTAGAATAATGGTGTAGGCACCCGTCAATTTTTGAATGGAATGACGTTCGACCAAATCGAAAATATTAGCAACGTGGCGGCGCCGCAATATCATTTCAGTGTATTTTCCGTTGTCAATTTGATGGATGTATCAACAGCTGATTTGCTAAAGTCAATTATGAAATGACAGCAGAATGGCATCTTTTCATAATGAAAGTTTTCTACTTTTCCTAAGAACTAATATACATCAGAATGTCAGGAATATAAACACACATTATTGCTTGACAAAATTGTCTACCATTAACACGCCACGTTCGCCAGAATAAATTCAAGTATTTGAAATAACTGATAAAAATCAGTCATAATTTGTGAATAGCGCCACCTGAAGTGGAAAGAACGAAACATTGCTAATATAATCAATTTGGTCACAACAAAATCTAATCAGTGCCTACACCATTATTCTAGACATCCTACTTCACGATAACGTTATTTTGAATAAATAAACTATAAAAATAAAAATAACTAATAATCAGTCATAATGTGTGAATAGCACCATCTGAAGTGGTACAAAATCTAATCATTTTAGACATCTGTACTCCTACGCTAAGATTTTTTGGTGTTGGCCAACGGCGCAAAGTTGTAGGCAACTCAAATTACACACGATTACAGTGACTATAGTGGTAATATAGTCACTGTACACCCCATCTAACGGAGAGAAGTACCTACGAATAAGCGGTAGCGTAACTGTAACTGAAGCGACACCTAGTGGTCTCGCTCAAAAGGAGGAAAAACATTTCCTGTATAAGTGAAATTTTCATCGATTTTTTCGAAGTTTTATTGCATTTTATAATAACCAGACGGTAGACGAATTCATATATGAAGTTTCATAACAAACACTCCATCCGATCTCGAGTTATAAATGGTGTAACCAACATCTTTCTTTCATATATATATAGATCATCTATTGAGAAATATGGTGAAACCCTAGCCGTAGCACTGGATATCTCCAAGGCATTCGATCGAGTCTGGCATCAGGGACTCCTCGCCAAGATTCCATCTTATGGCGTGCCCCCAAAGCTGTGTTCCCTGCTGGCTAGTTTCCTCTCAAACAGATCTCTCCATGTAGTGGTCGATGTAGTTTCATCTGACTCTCTACACATAAATGCTGGTATTCCGCAGGGATCAATTCTGGCTCCAACACTATTTCTACTTCACATCAACGATTTGCTGGAAGCAACTTCGTGTCCAGTGCACAGCTTCGCGGATGATAATACCCTCCATACCACCTTTTCTTCTAGGGCTCCAATACCAGCCCGCCAAATCAGAAACGAACGAGGAAGAAATTTTAACAACATAAATAAATATGTACTAGGCAACAATTCTTGAATGGGGATCTGATAACTTGGTGGAATTCAACGCAAACAAAACACAAGCTTGTCTTCTCTCTAGAAAATCCGATCTTAGTGTGCTCACCATAAAATTGTTGGGAGTGACCATACCATTGAAGTAATCCATTTCGATGCTTGGTATTACTGTCGGCAGTTACCTTTCTTGGAAGAATCACGTGGGATCCATTGCTAAAAGTGCATCCCAAAAACTTTCTGTTTCTGGTTTTCTGTTTCGTGCCAGGAGCTTTTTCACCTCAGGTCAGCTGCATATGATCTATAAGGCACAGATTCGACCTGTCCTGGAATACTGTTCCCACACTTGGAGTGCTGCACCTAAACAAATCCTAAAACTCTTGGATTCTGTACAAAAAGGACAATTCGTCTCGTCGGTGATGCCTCGCTTACAAACTCGCTCACTTCTCTAGAACACCGTAGAAGAGTAGGAGATCTATCTCTATCTTATAGATCAGGGGTGGCCAAACTTTTGAACTCTGAGGTCTACTTGTGTTCAAAAATATTTCTTGCGGACGACTGTAAGGTAGAGTTTACAAGAGAACAAGAGAGAATTAAAACATTTTAGCAATAATTCATGCTGGTCCACTGTTTAAAAATACCTAAAAATCACTTCCCTTTTTTTCGCAATGATACAACTCTTACCTGAAAGCTTTAATCCTAATGAATAGATAATATATCCTAAAAATATTAGATGTCACGAAAGTCTCCTTTAGGAGTCATGATTTTTTCTTTTCTTATGTTTTCATCAATGCTTCTTTCCTATGAATCTATGAATAAGATATCCCCACCAAAAAGTTTCTATGGAGAATTTGAATTTAACGATCCTTATGAGAATTTCGCTGAAGATTTTGCGTTGGCTTTGCCTTGAATATTGTGTAAATTGTCGAAAATGAGATGTTTTATTAGATAATTTAGATTTTGAAATGTCTTATTCATAGATTCATAGCAAAGAAGCATTGATGAAAACATAAGAAAAGAAAAAATCATGACTCCTAAAGGAGACTTTCGTGACATCTAATATTTTTAGGATATATTCATTAGGATTAAAGCTTACAGGTGAGAGTTGAATCTTTGCGAAGAAAAGGGAAGTGATTTTTAGGTATTTTTAAACAGTTGGCCAGCATGAAGGAACTCTTCCATTGAGATGCATGTACTTGAATCTGACTTTTGAATGTTTTAATCGAAGTTGGCATATCAATCATATTCTTGTTTTTCCCTTGAAGATTTGGGTTCAATTCATTGAGTTTTTCCGTTATGTCAGAAAGAAATGCCGACTTCATGAGTCATTTTTCATCTTCAAGCTCAGGTACCTCTTCTCCTTTTAATTGGATAAAAATTCAGATTTCTGGCAATAATTTGCGAAACCTCTTTAAAAAAGCACCACGGCTAAGCTATCTGACATCCGTATGTAGCAAAAGATCAGAGTGTTCGGCCTCAGTCTCTTCAAGTAGAGCTCTGAATTGGCGCCTTTGCAAACTTCTGGCTCGAATAGAATTAACTATTTTCAGTTTGTTCATCTCTCGGGGGCTACCAAAATCGACTTCGCGGTCGACCGGTAGATCGCGGTCGACCTCTTGGCCATGCATGTTATAGATATTTCCATGGGCGATGCTCTTCTGAATTATTAGCAATCGTTCTTCCTCTGGCAGTCTCTTCGAGTTTCGAGACTAACCCGTCAAGTTAAGTCTTCACATCCCTTCGTGGTCACTTTAGAGACCTGCAGAACATCTCTCTTCAAGGACTCGTTCATCCAACGAGACATATAACCTCCAGGAATTCAAGAAGAACACCAATTCCTACCTGCTTGCCCTTGGTTCTCACGATGTTCCCCGATATTCCTTTTCGTGAGAAATACAACATAAAAAAATCTCTTCCTAACATTTCGGCCAGTATCTCACGAATAAACGCTTCAATGTTGTCTTTCAATGCGTCAATCGAAGCGTGTCAGCATAGACATGAGCCTCAACGTAGCCCACAAAAAAATAGTCTAAAGGCCTTAAATCACACGATCTAGACGGCCAATTGACTGGTGCCAAGGGTGAAATAAACTGTTTACCGAACTTGCCTCTGAGTTAGTTCATTGTTTCGTATGATGTGTGGCAGGTCGCACCGTCCTATTGAAACCACATGTCATGCAAGTCAAGCTCTTCCAGTTTGTGCTGAAAAATGTTATGTTGCGATTCGCATCATCTTTGAAGGAGTACGATCCAATGATGCCATCACCCCATAATCCAGAAAAGAGTAACCTTTTCTGGATGCATTGGAAGATTTTGCTATGCTTCTGGATGATCTTCACTCCAAAAACGACAATTCTGCATATTTACGTATTCATTGAGCCAAAAATGAGCTTCGTCGCTCCTATTTCAATTTACACAATAAGTCTAGTACTTTTCATTTATACCCGCCTGCAATACATTGTGTGATTTTCACTCCTGAAGAAGAGCCGATTGGCTGGAAAGAGATCGAGATTAAGATCACCAAAGTTTTTGCCTGGAATAGATATTTCATTCGAAATGTAAACCTTTGAGGATCGCAAAGAAAGAAAGAGAAACAGAAAAAGTCTCTCCCATTGTCACATATAAAACACTGCTGAAAACCACGAGAATTATATAATATGTCAGAGACAGAAACTAAGTGTAGACTTTCGCGATAGTATCCAGTTGGACAAGCATAAAATTATCATTTATCAGTAATAAACTTTCGTGAATGCGTGTTCCAACATAAAAATTTGTTTACACATTCTATCCGCCGACTGAAAATTCGCATGCAGACACGCAGAGTTAGTTTTACTCAGTTGAAAAACGGAGAGAAATTTCCTCTTGAGTTTTCGTTATTTTTGTGTCGTTACAATTTTCATGAACCAATAAACCCAACGATTCTAATTGTTTCATGCAAAAAGAATTGATTTTCTTTAGGAGGGGAATTTTAGTTGCATTAATTAAATATCAGGTTCATTTAGAGTAATAGAACTTCAAATTGAAATAAAATGCATTCAAATTGAGATTGAAGCCAATTTTTTTTTATTTGAAAGATAATAGCATTCGACCAGACCAATTTTGAACCACTTTTTCGAGTAATTCAGACCTTATTTCAGCAATAACACGTGCTATCTTGGCTTCCAAAGCGTCTAGTATATCTGGTTTGTCAGCATGAACCAATGATTCGACATAACCCCAAAGAAAATAATCCATTAGACTTATGTCGCATGATCTTGGAAGCCAATTAATTGGACCATTTCTCGAAATGATTCTAATAATCGCCAAATCTTTCCCTCGATTAATCAATTGTTATGGTAGCAGCATGAGGTGTAGCACTATCTTGTTGGAACCAAAACACTTCTGGATCGATACCATTCAAATTTTGATGATCTGTAACGAGCACCATTCACTGTTAAATTAGCTCCAGCATTGTTTTTAGAGATATATGGACCGATGATGCCCCCTGCGTTTAAAGCTCACCATACACTCCATTTTTCAGGATGCAATGGAACCTGCAGGGTTTCTTGAGGATTGTTTTAACTCCAGATACAATTTTGCTTGTTTACGTAGCTGTTCAACCAGAAAATCAGCTTCAACACTAAACACATTATTTCGATTAAAAAGTGGATCAACTTCAAGCTGTTCTAGGGCCCAATCAGCAGAGAAATTACGCTTATTATAGTCAAGTGGCTTTAGTTCTTGAACTAGTTGAATCTTGTACGGGTGTAGACCAAGATCTTCCGCAAAATTTTCCATGTGATGGATGCACAGAGACCAACTTGTCGTCAACGTCGTCGAATAGACAAATCTGGATCTTCATCAACACTATCACTTACAGCAGCGATATTTTCTTCTGAACGTACAGTTCTTTGTCTTGTTGTTGTGATGCATCGAGTAGAGAAAATGTTGTCCGAAATCTATAGATAGTTCGACGAATAAGCTGCTCTGATGGCAATTATGTAAACCATAAATTTCACGAAGTGCTCTATAGGTTTGGCGAATAGAACTCTGATTTTGAAAATAAATTTCAACAATTTGTGAACGTTGCTGCGGTGTGAGTCTTTCCATGATAACTTGTCAATGCTTACTGAACATAAATGTCACTACAACACCGCATCTAGCATCTGTCAAATCACAGTAATTCCTACCGAAAATTCTATCACCATAAAAAAAAAACACCCGATAGATGCGACACTTTGTTTTTGAAATTTCCAATCTTCGATTTCAATACCGCAAACTTCATACATATTGAACAAATTTGTTCCAGCAATTCTTACAGAGAAGTATATTGGAATGACCAACTGTGTCATCTGAATTCGTTGTATTCAATGACGATTATTCGTCATATCGTTATTTTCTCAGACATTATGACACATACTTACATAACATGTCAATGTCAGCTGAAATTGGTATGGAGAATGGTAATTCACTGGCTGGTTCCGAAACAATTGTACCGTAGAAAATGTGAACCTTTATTGTTGGTACTATTTTTAGCGGAAAACATGCAGTATGTGATGACCGTGAAGTAATTACTGTATTGAATTCTGGTGGTGAATGCAATCCAAAAACTCTATTTTGATTTATTTTATTCCATATCTCCTGCATCGATATTCCTCATATTCGGAATTTAAGGTGACGCTTGCAAATCATTAAATTTATTATCAAAAGGCGTGCTCTGTTGAGAAAGTTCATTGCTCGCTTCTTTCATTTCATATTCACTTTAATCGACCCACAGAAGCGGCTATTCGGGCTATTCTGACTAAATTTCGCACCAAATTTACTTTGTTGGACATTTAACCACCAACTTGCTTACAACCATCGAAATCATAATATATATATACTTACTCTAGAATGCTAAATCAATTGGACCGAAGTGTTGTAAAAATTTCAGTATGGTCCATAATGCGCAAACGTGCCATCAGGTTGTTTCTGAACATGGTCGGCTTCAATAAAATTGTATACTGTTATTGTTGAAGTTGAATTTAATCAATTCATAATTAGTATTCGACACTAGTTGTTTGGAACATATTGATAATTTTCAACAGCTATTTGAATGGTAAATTTGGAATCATCAGCGACTGGAAGATAAGCTGAAAATCTTTCATTATTCCAAAACCTCTTCAGGCGTTGAAAAAACCCGGTTTCGGTATAAAATCTAATTCAAGGGTCAAGGAAGACAAATTCTGGTTAACAAACAACGAATCTTTTGGTAAAGTACAGAAAAAAAATCAAACGAGCAAAATATACTAATATATCCCTTAAGGACAGTTCTATTCTTCGGTGTTCCTGAAAAAAGTGGAAACATGAAAATGTATTGTACATCTGCCAATGCGTTACTCTGCATCGTTTCATGAGTGAATTCTGATACCTACATTCATTCTTCATTTGTCTTTTTGAGTTCCGAGTATATTCCAAAATCAATCTGTTATCTGAATGAAACTGCAAAATTTTACTTCAACATATTTTATTTTCGAGTTCGAATTATCCATTAAAAGATGATTTACTCACAAGATTTCATGATTTTTCATAATGAATTGCGTTCTTTTGCTATATAAAGAACCAATCTCATGGTGCGAGTGGATAGATATGTGTCAATCGAATGAAAAGCAAAGCGTAAATCATAAGTTTTTAACAGTTTATATGAATGAAAAGGTGCACATAGTTTACATACTTAAGTGGGAAATTAACAGGTCAAGACAAGGACACCACAACACTATACAGTTCATTGTTTATCGGATACGAAAAGATCCAAATCGAACACAACACACAACAAAAGCAAAATGCACACGAAGAATATCAAACACGAAAATAACAGTTACGCACCAGTAAACTAGATTGTCTATGCAGTAAACTAAACTGTGGCTGCAGACTGACACAGACCCGTTCCTGCCCAGACTTTCACTAAGGTCATTTCAAAGTCATTTGCCATGAGACAGAAAAAGCGGTGTTGCACGGTCTATATCTATTTAGTGAAACCTACTATATTACTGCTCTAATTTTCGCACCAATTCCACAAATATTGCAATTCACTTATGATATTAATGTGTCTAATAGTCGTACGAAGTCGCGCATGAGCTATAAAATAAGTTTGTTACTCAATGGAATATTTTTGTTGTTTAATTATATTGAACTTAAAATAGAACCGACAAAACATTTAGGGACTTGGCATCGTTCTACGTGAAATTTCCTAATGGTGAGCATGCGCACATTGTGAATCAGTTGCCTATGCGGCACGTTTTTGGCTGCGGAACTAGAAGGAATTAGCATTCTAGAGTAAGTATATAAATTATGATTTCTATGCTTACAACACGAATCTTTGTTGAATGGGCTCTTGAAAAGTTGACTAAAATTGAGTTTTTATTTTTTCTCTTCGGGTATTGGTTTTGGAAAACAAACTTAATAATGAAAGAGTGTTTTAAATAAAACAAGGATTTCGAGATATAATTTTATTTCATGAACTTCATCTCGAAAAAAAGTTTCGATATGAAATAAAGTGAGGGTTGCTCATTTCAACCCTGAATAATGTAGCAGGAATATTGGAATAATACTCGAGATAAGTCCTTTGCGAGTGCACGAAAATAACAGAATTTCAAGATTCTAGCTTTACCTACTGAAATTTAGGAAAAAAAAATTTGGTCAGCACTTTTTGAGGAGGGCGTTCAATGTAGTGTGTTTTTATTTCAAGTTGCATTTGAAAATGGTTTCACTTTGAGAACCAAAATTTTGTGGTTGAACTCATAAGGGATTGGAGTTCTTAATGAAATAATTTAAATCGATTTCATTTCGAAAGTTCCTTTTTTTCTTTCAAAAATATGACAATGAATTTATTCCATTTTGCTTTTCCACACTGTATGTATGTATTGGTTGAAAAATGAGAATTCTTACAGGGAAAATTTGGTGGTTGGCTCTAGAATCCTAGTTCCGGCTCTGGTTGACGATTATTCATCGAAAAATTGAATGGAATTCTCATCAAGTACAAACCAACTCAATTCGTTATTTCTCATCAACAGAAAACCCTCATATGGCGTATCGTATTTCAATATGTTTTCCTTCAATTCCCAATGGCCGCTCCCTCTATTAATTAGATCCAATTGTCCCCACACAATTTTTCCAGAGTGTCTTCTAATGAATTTTATCACCTCTCCAGCTCTTTATTGGACACTTTGGCCTCATTCAATTGGTATTATTGTCGTACACCTACTTGTTGTTTTCTACAGCGTAGAGTTGTTTCTTTCGGTCGCAAGTTTGTGGAGCGCTTTGTAGCTTTGCAAGGTTGAGAAGAGACAGTGGTTCTTCTTCGGTAATGAGGGAAAATGCGGTTTTGATTGATGGTCACCGTTGTTGATGGTTAGTTTTGGCATCAGCGGTGTGTGAAAATATCTTTTCGTTGGCTTGTCATATTCGAGAGAGCATCATTCGAAATTATAGTTGATATCTTGATCCAAAGACTCTAGAATGGTCACTGCATTGACGATGAAGGCGAGAAGATATCGAGCATGAAATAAATATATCGCGTGTTTTTCTTAGAGTGATAGAACTTTAAATTGAGATAAAACAATTTTAAATTAAGATTGGCGCCAAATTTGATTTTATTTGAATGATAATTTTATGACATTTATGTTTTAATAGTATATAACATTACTAGCAAGGTAAGAGAGTTTTTACTGACGAATGGAGGATATAACTGACGAGCCGCAGGCGAGTCAGTTACCTCCTTGAGCCAGTAAAACCCGTTACCTTGCGTGTATTGATTTACATTTTATTTGTTTCTCATTTGTAAAAAGGTTAGATAAATTCCAAAAAAATCTCAATAATTTGTCGCAAATGTCGTAAGCTATGGAAGCGTTGCCATGAACATGTCTGTTTATTTTTCTTTACATTTGTTTTGTCGAAAGCGGAAATGAATGTAGCAAAAAAAATTATTGAGGCAGCCAGCAGTGTAGCTTCAAGTTTATTACCTGCAAAATCAGCTTCAAGGTAGGAGCGAGAATACGACGACTTCAAAAAGTGGCAAAACAAAAATAGTGTGATTGGGGTAACTGAAGATGTTTTATTGGTCTACTTGAATCAACTATCAGCTAGATTCAGCCCTAATACTTTATGGGCAAAATGGTCTATGCTGAAAAGCTGCTTGGAAATGAAAGAAAATGCCCCTATTCGCAGGTTTGTTTTCCTGAAGAAAATTATTGAAAAATATGACGTTTAAATATTTGATGGATTCAGTCTTTACTTGATGGAAATTCATGTTCAATAACAGGTAAATAAAATTCAATTTGTGGAAATTGAATTTTATTTACCTGTTATATGACGTTTAGTTGTCATTTGCAGATTTCAAAAGGTAATAGCTTTTCTGAAACGAAAAAATGAGCGTTATACGCCAAAAAAGACCAAGGTATTAAGTAAAGAAGAGGCTGAACAATTTCTTTTTCATGCTCCTGATGACCAGTGGTTGCTGGCGAAAATTGTAACAATATTTGGGATTTTTGGATGTTGTCGATGTGACGAAATTCTCTCCTTAAACATGAATGATGTGGAAGATATGAGAAAATACGTTATTGTGACATTGCGGCAAACAAAAAATTTAACAACAAGAAGATTCACCATAACCGATGATGGCTGCAGCTTCAAGCCCTGCATGTTATACAGAAAATATGTAAATCTTCGGCCTCCTGGAACAGAAAGCCTAGAATTTTTTTTGACATACCGACATGGAAAGTGCATTTCCCTTAAGGTGGGCGTTCAAACCGAGTAGGAAAGATCAGCCGATAGAGGCGCCACCATCCATTTTAAGGAATATCTCCAGAGAACTTTCATTATCACAATAAGTTCTATGAGTATCTCTCTAATCATGAATGAAATGTACAATGGCGCTCTCTATCCGAAAATCGCCGAACTATGAAATACGTGGATTTGTGGGTAAAGCAGGAATTTTTTCCCGCCAAAATTTGAATTTGGCCATTTTCTGCCGATTCCGTATTTCAAGTTGATCTTCTGAACGAAATTATCAATAGATTCACTTTTAATCGGAAGTTGAACTATTTTCATGGGTCTTTCTGTTGAAATAAAACAGAAGCATGGGTTGGCTCATTTTCTTCCATTTTTGAAAGAAAAAAAATTAACTGTCGGAATGAAATCGATCAAAATTACTTCAACAAGAACCCTAATCCTTTCTGAGTTCACCCACAAAATTTCAGTTCTCAAAGTGAAACCGTTTTCGAAATCAACTTGAAATAAAAACACACTACATTGAACGCCCACCTTAATGCTGGCCAGCACACTATTGGTGGTGTCCCAAAGCAAATAGCGAAATATTTAGGTTTAAAAGACCCAGAGTTATACATACCGGCCACTCTTTTCGCAGAACTGGAGCCACTATGGTTGCGGATTCGGGTGGAGATATTTTAGCACTAAAGCGTGCCTGCGTGCAGGAGGGTGGAAGAGCACCGAAATTGCGATGAGTTATGTCGATGATTCGGTCAACGAAAAAATCGAAATGTCTAGCAAATTATTTGGTAGTAAGGAGAGTACAAATGTTCTGCAGTCCTCGAGTTCAGCAGTTTCTGAGTCAACAGATCGTTCATCATCATCAGTATCAACTCTTTCATCATCAAAAATCTGTGTTACTGGAATTAACAATTGTACCATGATTTTCAACATATATGACGATAAAACAAAATTTTCTAATGTAAATATTACTACTAACTTGTAAAAATTTTGCAAGTTAACTGTCAGATTTACAAGTTAGTGACTTGATAAAATAGACTTTCTTCTTTCTTGATTAATATTGTGTTTTTGGAAACTGACGTTTACAAATGAGAAACAAATAAAAATGATTTCCGGCATATGTAGGTACACCACGACTAGCTCTGAGGAACCAGACCAATTTTAGACTACTTTTTTTAGTTATTCAGGCCTTATTTCAGCAATAACTAGTTATGTAGGCTTCCAAAGCGTCTATTGTTTCTGGTTCATCAGCATAAGCCAATGTCTTGACATAATCCCAAAGAAAATAATCCATTGGAGTTATGTCGCATGATCTCGGTGGCCAATTAATTGGACCATTTCTCGAAATAATGTTGTCACCAATCTTTTTTTCAATAAACCAATTGTTACGGTAGCAGCATGAGGTGTAGCACCATCTCATTGGAATCGAAACACTTCTGGATCGATACCATTCCAATTTTGAAACAAATAATCATTGATCATCGATCTGTAACGAGCACCATTCAGTGAAACATAAGCTCCAGCATCGTTTTTTAAGAAATATGGACCGATGATGCCTCCAGCGTGTAAAGCACACCATACAGTGCATTTTTTAGGATGCAATTGAACCCGCAGAACTTCTTGAGTATTGTTTTCACCCCATATACGGCAATTTTGCTTGTTTACGTAGCCGTTCAGCCACGAATGAGCTTCATCACTAAACAGAATTTTTCGATAAAAAAGTGGATCAACTTCAAGCTGTTCTAGGGCCAAATCAGCAAATAAACGACTCTTATTAAGGTCAAGTGGCTTTAGTTCTCGAACCAGTTGGATCTTGTATGGGTGTAGACCATGATCTTTACGCAAAATTTTCCATGTGGTGGATGCACCCAGTCCAACTAGGTGAGAACTTCGACGAATAGACAAATCTGGATCTTCATTAACACTGTCACTTACAGAAGCACTTGTTGCATCGAGTATAGAAAATTTTGTGCGGAATCTATCAGCTGCTCTGATCGACGATTATGCAAACGATAAATTTTCCAGCTCTTATTTTGAAAATAAATTTCAACAATTTGTAAACGTTGTGGCGGCATGAGTCTTTTCATGACTATTTCACTCATTTCAAAAACTGAACAATCACAGTCCACAGACAGCTTGTATTAACGCGAAAATACCAACTGTTTCTGAATTATGATTGATCTGATAACTTCGGTATTTCCAACGATTGAACCGCAGACTTATCTGTGATTTAACTCTTGATTCGAACGTTTTGTCAACTGATAAATATAAATTGTAGACGACAACATTATTAATACATGTTTTTCATTGCTTCTCCCGAATATGAAGTTTCTGACCATTCGGTTTATTCGTGAAATAGTCTTATAAAATATCACACGAGATCGAATTTATCCCATAAGTCTATCTTTCATTTCCAAACTCGAATGAGTGGCTTTGAGGATACACCACTGGTCCTGCGGACTTGTGATGTTTCCAAGTAACTCATTTTCGTTTGGAAATGAAGGATATACTTATGAGGTGAATTCAATCTCGTGTAATATTACCACATACTGAAAAGATAAATGTATCACGTTTGGGCTTGAATGTTGGCTTAGGATGGACTATTGACCGGAATATTGACGGATATTGGCCCCAGAAACCAGTTCAAACCGGAAAACAAAGGAAGAATTTGAATAAACAAATATTTCCCTCCACTATCGCAGGACTGAATCCATGCAGAAACGTTCAAAGTCCTTTACTCTGGAGATAGAGGGACGGAATCCTGGAAAGCGTGGAATATAAATTGGAAACAGGGCAACACCTGTTGCAAATTCCGCCCCAATTTAGGGGAGAGTTCAGGAATTTTGCACTCGTGCCGGACATCTCCCTCACAAATTATGTTAAAACACCCTCGGATGGTGGAAATGTGACCTTTGGGGTACTTTCTGTTGTCTGGATATGCATCCTCCTCGTATTGAAAGGACTGTTTCATTGTTATAGATATGCGGAGTTATGGATAATGAACCTGTTGTTACTGGTAGTTGCAGGATTACAGAATGAAACATAATAACATTAATAACATATTAAAGTAAAGTATGAAACTTTAACCCATTGCGCAACTTGAAAGCTGAGGTGTGTCAAAATGTAATACCTGATGAGGGTGTGTTTAGATGTTTTTTCAACACATATGTTCCCGCAAATAAGAAATCTTACCTTCTGAAGCCTGATCGCTTTTCCAGCCGAAAGGGAATCTGGATTCGTGCCTTGAGCAAACGCAAGGTCTTATGAAAATTGAATTCTTTTTCTGAGAAAGGATGAAATGAAAAAAAAAATTGTCATTAAAATCAACAATACGAGGATTTATTGATATCTAGTTAGCCTGGACCGGTTTCATGCATAAACAAAATATTGCGATACCATATCAACGGACAATAACTTATTAGAAGTGTCAGTGTAGAGTTCGACTTCAAAGAAGTAAACCACAGTTACGCAATAAATTGAAAAAAAAGATGTCCACCGAAATTGTAAAAATCGAAAAATTGGAGTATCGAGTCATCATCAAGTACCTGTATTTAAAAGGGTTAAGAGGTAAGCAGATTTACGAAGATATGCTTTATACCCTTGGTGATCAATGTCCTTCGTATGCGACGGTGAAAAATGGACTGCAAGCTTCAAAAGAGGCAAATTTTCCATTGGAGATGATGACCGATCGGGAAGGCCAGTTTCTGTGTCAATCCCCGAAAATATCGAAGCAGTTCATGACATGATTTTATCAGACCGTCGAATTGGGCTAAAACGGATACCTGAAGCAGTGAAGATTTCATACGAACGCGTTCATCATATAGTTCACGTCAATTTGGACATGAGAAAAATTTCTGCAAAATGGATCCCCAAATGTTTGAATGTTGACCAAAAGCGTGCAAGGGTAGAAGCATCGCGTTCGATCTGTGCTCGATTTGAAAATGTAGACTTCTTAAACCGAATTGTTACTATGGATGAGACTTGGGTACATTTCTACGATCCAGAAACAAAGCAACAATCGATGGAATGGTTCTCCAAGACCTAAGAAGTTTCGTGTCCGAAAATCTGCTGGAAAAGTTGTTGCTTCAGTTTTTTTGGATTGCCATGGATTAATTATGATTGATTTGGATAAGGGTAGAACAATAACTGGAGATTACTATTCGACATTATACTGACCACTCTATGGGAAAAAATTGAAGAGAAAAGACGCGGAAAGCCATCCAAAGGTATTTTGTTTTTACAGGACAACGCCCCAGTACACAAATCTCATGTTGCCATGCAAAAAACTCGTGATTTAGGGTTAGAATTACTAGAACACCCCCCATATTCACCAGATTTGGCTCCGTCCGAATATCATCTATTTCCTCAACTGAGAAAAGTTTAAAAGGTCGTAAATTTTCTTCCAACGAGGAGGTTATAAAAGCTGTGGAGGACTGGTTTGCAGAGCAAGAAGAAACATTTTTTTTGAAAGGTCTAGAGACGTTGCAAGTTTGCTGTAATAAATGTATTCAATTAAGAGGAGGTCATGTTGAGTAATAAAATATTTTGACATTCAAATTTTGTTTGGTTCTATAGTAGGCTAGGAATTTTTCAATATATCCTCGTATATTAAGTTGAAAGAAATCTCTTCTACATTCACTGAGCGAACAAAATTGGTATTTCTCAACAGTACGCTTCAGTAAATATAGAACAACACACCATAGAACATCAAAACCAAATAATATTTCAGAGCGACGCAGTACTTTTTGGTGTATTTCTAAATCAAAGAATTGAAAATTCCCATTTAGTTAAAAAAGTGTATTTCTTACCAAACCAAACATTCCCAAAAGAACACTTGCCGTAAATCACATGAATAAAATTGATTCACTCCTAAATTAAACCTTTAAATTTCAATAAAACTTCCGAAAACCGTCCTAACTTCACTTCCGATAAGCATAGGTACTTCCTACGATTTAATTCGCATTTTCCCTCCCCCGCGATGCACACGTTGTGCAGTGTGCTCCACTACTTCACCCCCCCTAATTCCCGAAAATTACTCTATTTAAAGCAAATTCCCCCTTGTCTCTTTGTCCCCTTGGAACGTTCTAGGAGGGATTTTTTCTGGAATGACGTGGTCTTTACCTATTGGTTAAAAAAAACTGGAAAATTTGGTGATTGACAAAAAAACTGTCGACTACGCTCCCCTTGGATGACTTAACCTTTTGAACTGCAATTTATGTCTCCACTGTCATTCTATTCATCTAGAATGGTTATAAAAAATGAATTTCGAAATGGAAAAATTCTTTTTCATTACCCAGGGTACAACAATAGGGTGATCAGATGAATTACAGTTGTCTTTATCTACCGGGCTATGACTGAGAAATCACTTAACAGTTTCGAAAGGGAGGAAAATAATTCTTTTTGTAAATCATTCACCGTCAAAGGTCTTACCCCCCCTATCAACTTTCAAGTTATTGAATGTAACATGACTATTTTTTGTGAGTGGAATATTCACAGTTTCTTTACGTTTAATACTTTTTTGTTCATTTTTTATTCGTATTTTTTCTGGGCTTGAGCTGAGTATTTTCTTTTTCCAATAAACACACCATTCAAAATATTCTCTCCCAAAATCTCTCAATGGTCCCGCATCAACGATTGACGAGGTCGTTAGCCACCTAATCCGAATTTCCAAGAAGTCCAAACTCCGTCGACCGGCTTATTACGAGCGCTGGTCACAAATTAAAACTAGGAGTACCCAACCAAGCTCATATTACGACATTTTCTACCAACTCGCGCCTCATCCTGGCATGCCTGGATGATCACAGACAAGGAAAAACACATCGGTAATCGCGAAACAATAGGCCTGCGGACAGGACAATGGAAAATTATAGTTACATCAACGACAGCGAATTGAGGGGGGCAGTCGGGCGAGAGGAGGGGGCGGAAGATGCTGCTACGGTTCAGGAGGTAGATCATTCGTTCTCTTTTCGATATCGATGGTACGACGGAAGATCTAGGGGTTATAGTGGGGAGTGCCGCAAGGACGCGTTCTAGGGCTCGTTGAGTTCTAATAAAGGTAGGAAACGGCCAGCAGGAGGGTATTGTCCGTTTCTTGACCGATTACGGAGTAGGCTATTGGGTAAATGGATGCATATCTTAAATAGATCGGTTTGAAGTGGGGAAACGCTAGAATACGTCAACCAAATGATTTTAGGCATCCAAAATATTATATTGAAAGTTTCGCTTTACGTTGATCCGTAGTTGAGGTCAAAATCAGAGAAAGGCACTGGCATAGGGATATAGGAGGACTTATTGAAAACTTGTTTCGCTTTACGTTGATCCGTAGTTGAGGTCAAAATCAGAGAAAGGCACTGGCATTGGGATATAGGAGGACTTATTGAAAACTTGTTTGCCTACTATAGAACCAAACAAAATTTCAACGTCAAAATATTTTATTACTCAACATATTCCCCTCTTAATTGAATACATTTATTACAGCGAACCTGCAACGTCTCTAGACCTCTCAAAAAAATGTTTCTCCTTGCTCTGCAAACCAGTACTCCACAGTTTATTACCTCCTCGTTGGAAGAAAATTAACGACCTTTTAAACTTTTTTTCCGTTGAGGAAAGAGATGATTGGTACTGCCAGTATTGCACCTTCATGAGGATTCCACATGACATATCTGTCATACTACAATACAAATAAGAATAATCCTTCTTCTTCTTCTTCTTCTTCTTCTTCTTCTTCTTTCTCTTTTCTTAAGACTTAGTGTTGTTTATTCCACTATTCAGCCTCTTGAGAAACAGATGTCCAGCTGTCGTGCCATCTCTTGGGGGGGCGGCCGAGAGGTCTTCGTGAGTTTGGTCTTTCATCCTTTGCCCACTTCGCCCATCGATCATCCGTCATTCTGTCGACGTGGTCTCTCCAATAGCGTCGTCGCGATCTCGTGAATCGCACTACGTTTTGAATGTTCAGCTCTTCTCTTATATCGTCACTCCTTATTTGGTCCCTTAAGCTAACTCCTTTAATGGTCCTCAATGTTTTCATCTCAGCTACCCTCATCATGTTCTTTGTTTTTGCTGTGTCCGCTCGAGTTTCCACTGCATATGTAAGTAGTGGTCTTACTACTGTTTTGTATATGCGGACTTTACTATCGGTAGATATATATTTGTTCTTCCATATGAGGTCTCTCAGATATCCGGAGATTCTTGAGGCTTTATTTACTTGTGTTCGTACTTCTTGTTGTAAGGTTTTGGAGCTTGTGATCTCGACTCCTTAATATGTGCATTGCATGCATTGTTGAATGATTCTGTCATTTACGGCTAATTTACATCATGTAGTCTCCTTTGCTATGACCATTGATTCTGTTTTTTCCAAGGATATCTGCATATTGAGATTTTCGGCTGTTGTTTGGAACCGATATAGCAGTCGTTGTAAGTCGTCCTCATTATCGGCCATCAGGATCACGTCATCAGCATAGCATAGTATTTTCATTGATCGTAGTCCCATTCTGTATCCTCCAGATACCTCTTTTACACTCTTAATTATCCGATCCATGATTAAGTTAAACAAGAATGGGCTCAGACAATCACCTTGGCGGACTCCTGTTAGTATTGGACCTTGTTCAGTAAACCCTTGTGATGTTTTGATTTGTGTTCGGTTATTTCCATTGAGCTCTTTTATCACGTTAATGTAATTTACTGGTGTCCTGTGTTCTCGAAGTATGTCAGCGATGTCGGCTATACGTACTCGATCAAATGCCTTCTTGAGATCTACAAAACAGAGAAACAGAGGTTTTTGATATTCGATGGACTTTTCGATCATTTGCCTGAGGATGAAAATTGCGTCTATTGTCGATCTATTTTGTCTGAAGCCTTGTTGTTCGTCGCTAACTTTTATTCTGATCAAAAATTTTTTGGAATAATTTTGGTCATCAGTTTACTTACGCTGTTCAATAGGCAGATCATCCTATAATTTTCCGGATCGTTTTTGTTTCCCTTTTTGTATATTGGTACTGTTATGCTGTTTTTCCAGTCATTAGGTACTTTTTGGGTCGAGATAATTTTTTGGAATAGTATTGTGATTGCTCTTTCTAATTCAGCTATTCCGTACTTCAGCATTTCATTGACGATTCGATCTGGGCCAGGAGCTTTTCTGTTCTTCAATTTTGACAGTGCCTCATGTACATCCTCTAGCGTTATGTTATACTCGTCTGGAAGTTCTTCATTGTATGTATTGTCCTCGCTATCAACATCTTCGCTATCAACTACTCGCGATCCATATAAGTCTGTTACGTTCGTTTTCCATTTTTCAGGTGTAATCCTATTTACTTGTACTTCTTCATTGACTGTTCGTTTTCTGTTTCTTAGCGTTTTCCAAACTTTCTTTTGTCCTCCGTATAGGTCATGTTCCATGTCAGCAGAGAATTTTTCCCATTATGTCTTCTTTATTTCTTTTATGACTTCATTCACTCTATTTCTGGTCTCTTTATATCTTTTATAAGAATAATCCAACCATCCGTTTTTCTCTCAGAATAAAAATTGTCTTCTGCAGAAAACATACTAGCCTCACCTTTACTATTTCAACCTTTATCGCTACACAATCCGCACCCTCGTTTCCAGAATAATCGATGGTATTTACCCATTCTGCAAGTAGCATTTCTTGACAACGGTGTTGAAATGACCCTTGGAAAATCAATAAGGTCTGGATTCCTTCAACCAACCCACCCTGATGGTTCGCTAGTTTGAGTCGGGCATTCTGTACAGGAAAATTATCGATCGGTCTCGTAGAAAAGCTTCCGACACGCCTTAGCAGGTTTATGGATTTTTTAGTCTTGCATTTTATGCCTTTTTTCTGGTGTTATAATTCAATCGTGTTTATGTATCTGCAGTCTATCGCCACTTTGATCAAGATCATATTCAGGGTTTTAACGCTTTCCGTATGATGATTTGCGAAAAGTTACAGGTACAGCTATATTTGTTGAAAACTCTCACGAGTGCAAAATTATGCAAATTCGCAGATAAGAATTTTGTGCTTCACATTTCACTCACTCTGTGTATGTCTACTCCACAGCAGAAAAACTTTAAGTATCGAAGTGCCTCGAGCTTGAAAATTATTACACAAAAAAATAAATGTGGCAGATTAGTTATTTATGATATGAGTGTTAAAAGTGACGTTTTATTTTGTGAGTGAACAAAATAAAATACCATACAATTTTGATAATGAATTTGCAATGACAATGAACTTCAAAATGCATTTTAATATTCAAATAATCAAAAGGTTGTTGTGAAAGGCAAACGTTGCCAACGTTATGATTAATAACAAATGAGAAAAGAGGCTGTCATTTGAATTTCGTTCCTGTCCAATTTTCGTCTTGGGTTTTTAACTGCTTAATATGCTTGTCGAGAGTCTAATTATTAATGAAAGTGACGATTTGGTTGTTCCTGTGGATATTGAAGAGTCTGCAAGAAGAGAAAATCTGGAACTCCTACCTAAAAAATCTGTTCAGCAGTACGATATTGCATATAACAATTTCCTGGCCTGGTGTAAATTGAAAAATATAGAAGGGAATTTCAGTGAACCTGTTTTCCTGGCAATTCTGGCATGCTTAGAAGAAAAATCAAAAATATGGAGTTCATCAACTTTGTGGAGCAAATTTTCAATGATGTCAAGCGCCCTTATTAAAAATGATGTGGATTTTAGTAAATATTTTAAGGAAATGGAATATTTAAAACGGAAAAGTGAATGATATCGTCCCAAAAAATCGAAAATTCTCACTCGTGAAAAAATTGAAAAGTGTATAAATGAGGCATCAGATGAGAAATACTTGATGGTTAAGGTCGCAACTATTTTCAGATTATTTGGAGCCTGTCGGCGTGAAGAATTGTGTAATTTATCAGTGGAAGACATCGAAATAACAAATAAATCATTGATTATGCAACTTCCAAACACAAAAACGAAAGTCAGTCGTTCTTTCAGTATTATTGGGAAGTGTGTTGACTATTTCCATAAGTACTTTGCACTGCGCCCTTCTGTCATGGAACATCGTCGTTTTTTTCCTGAAATACATGAATAATAAATGCACTGCCAATCCAGTTGGTATCAATAATACATTTGGGCAACTTTCATCTATTGTTGCCAAATTCCTCAAACTGCCAGAACCAAAGCAATATACTGTTTCCGAAGATTCTCCGCATCATTGCTAGCAGAATAAGGAGCTAATATTACGGATATAAAAAAACATGATGGATGGAAGTCTACGACGCATATAGAAATGTCATTGCTGAAAAAATTCTCCCAACCTTAACAGATTTTGGATCATCATCATCCAATATTGTACTTCCAGTTTCTACAAGTACTGATGGTGCTGAGGATTCTAATAATGTGTTGCGAAGCTCCCTAACGTCACAGGGCATTAATGTTAGTAATTGTTCTGGTTTTACGATTAATATTAATGTTCATAAGTAATGATTGTTAAATATTGATAATAAAAATTTGCAATTGCTGAATTTTTTTCATCTGATTTCATCATAAGAAAATGGAGTGCTAAAAATATTTTTAACACTAATGTTTAAAATATGTAAACACGCTTCCACGTAAACAATCAATTTTAACATTGTTTGCTGACATCAAAAGTGTTACTTTTAATTGCAATTGTACAAAAAACCAGGAGCAACATGCCCAGGATATTTGTCAAAATCCGAGATATATTCGGCAAAATTCCACATTGAAATTCGAACCGATTTCCTTCATTTCGTATTCCCCCTGTATATCCCAAGGAGTTGACGACAATACACAGATAAAATAAATTAATAATTTCATAAGTTCATCTAGCGCAGATGACTTAATTCGTTCAAAGTATTAGTCATGCCAGTGAATCGTTGATCTGCCACCATTTTGGTTAATTAAAAACAATGAAGTGCCAAGGACGAGTCAATTCAGGTTATACTCTATTCAGCTGCTATTTGACGAACTGGTAAGTGCGTACCCGGACAGGAATTTCCCGAGAATAGAAATAAAGTTGGAGACTGTGATCATTTTCGGAATTTCAAAAAAAATGCATAATAACACTGTCTGACTCATAACTACATACTCATTTTCTTGAGGAAGAGATGATCTGTGTAAAAGTTTTATAAAATATAAAATACCTACTTATCATCATCAGAGGTTTCTTGGTAGGAATCTATACCTCTGTATTTATAGTTGGTCGGTTCACCCCCTCCGCTTCGGAAAAGTTAAGTTTTAGCATTGCAGATCGCATTCTCTAAATTATCTGAACTTTCTCCTTCTGACAGTTAATCTGAAGGATATTGAATATATCTAAAAAACACGTCACTAACACGTTGTTCGCTGGCAACTACACTCTCGGTCTTTCGCGAGGTCTAACTCCCCATATACTTCAATTTATTCTTGAACCTTTAACTTCCAATTCAACACTTCACTCCGCTATTTCCCGAACAGCATTGTTTCCGTCTCCGCTTTGAGATCATACTTTCTAACTCTGAAGTACTTCCAGTCAACTGAGAACCTGTCCGTTTCAGAATTCTCTAGCTACTTCGATTTCAAAAGCAATTCAAGATTTTTTTGCAATTCCCAGGATCTAGCCCTGAATTTTACGATGCCTTTGCATCCCGGGAGCTATGAGAACGTGTCCAACTAGGGCGCTTGAGATCATCACAGACCTCACATCTAGTGATTGATAAGATAGCCCATGAAGACATCCTCAGAATATCCAAAGAAGGAACAGGCAATGACAGAAGCAGGAATTAGAGAATTTGGTCCTCTCGGAATGACTACATCTCATCTGCAAACCTTCCTAGTGATGTAATGATCAAGACAGTAAGCATTGAGAAAAACTTCAGTACAATGCTAAGCAAAAGAGAGGATTGGGCACGAGAAGACACCGACTATAATCTCAAAGAAAATACAATAAAATGGTATACAGATGGCTCTAAAACCGCTACAGGAGCTGGCGCTGGGATTCATGGGACAGCTACCAAGTATGCACTATCGCTAGGCTCCTGTTCAAGCGCCCTTCAAACGGAAATACTTGCAATCGGAAGATGTCTAGATATAAATGTAGAAAGAAACTATCAGAAATACGATAAAGCTATTCATACAGATAGTCAAGCTGCCGTTAAAGCACTGAGTTCCTATGTCATCGATTCAAAGCTGATTTGGAACTCAGTGGGGTATGCAAGAAGAATAAGGTCTTTTTAATCTGGATTCCTGGTCATTCGGGAATGGTAGAAAACGAAGAGACCAATACACTTTCCAGAAAGAGCGCACAAACGCCAGTCACTGGCCAAGAACCCTTCCGTGGTATAGGAAAATGCACCTATAAGGAGGAGTTTATAGTGAAAGAGGAAACCGAAACGAAAAAACTTCCTCCGGAACTTTGGAAAAATATCTGGATCTCAGTAAGAATCAACTACACCTACTCACTGACTTTCTCACAGGACATTGTCGCCTAAAGAAGCATCTGTTGAGAATGGGTTTATCGGACACTGATGATGAGTGTAGATTCAATGGGGAGGAAGAAGAAACTCCTATTCACCTGGTTACGGAATGCTTTGGCATTGCAAGCCAAATGACCAAATTTTGGACAAGAAACCTGTAGGAGTGAGGAATTATCCTCGTTAAAGCCGTCCCAGATGGATTTCCTTAGATCTCTGGAACTGGAAGGCGAGCTATAGGAGGAGCGATGATAACAGCCCAGGCAACACAAAGATATCCCAGAGAAATCCCTGCGACTTCTTTTTAGGAAGTTGTGACGCCTTTTGTGACTTCTTTGGGAGGTCGCAGGGAGCTCTATATCTCCTCCAAATATCCGCCACAAAAGAGTTCCCAGAGAACGATATCCTACGTGGATACTGGATATTCTCAAACAAGCCACACTGAGAGTTCGCATACACCTCCCGCGGCGAGGACTTTGAGAACTTCTTATTAACCTCCGCATTGCGAGATGTATGAGATATTCTCAAACAGGCCGCTTTGCACAGGTATATACATTGCGAAATGTTAATAGAACATCAAAAACTAAATCTGATTTGTCCTATGGCTATGATGAGAATCTGTATATTAGCTATATTATTGAATTGATCTACACAACGAACAGTGTTAAAAGTTATTCATTATTTTCGGCTGCAACAGAAGGCAAACTAAAACAAGCGAATAAATCCTTGAATCTTTATCATCAACAAATTGCAACAACAAAATTAAAAAAAACTATTCAAAACATTACATTTCTTTCTTCCTCTGGGTGCAATCTCTTAGCCAATTTTGAGAAAAGACTCCTCTGTTGTCCTCCACGTATGCAGTGTTGCCACCCTCCGTACCTACAAGTTCGGAAAAAATCGGTATATTTCGGTAGAATTTTGGAAAAAATCGGTAGATTTTTGGAAAAAATACCTTTTCACATATTTTTTGTGTTATTCGAGTTGAAATTTTACGAATGAAGCAAAATTGAAAATTGATTTCATTTATTTACAGAATTAATGTTCGAAAAACTAATCTTTCGAACAAAAAATGAGTATTCTGACAAAATAAATAGGTATTCAAAAAATTAACACCTATTGAAATCAGCAAATATGCTGAAATCAAACGCATGTACATCAAATTGCTTGAAAAAAATATAGATTTGTCAACGTATAACTCAACCAATGTATCAAATTATGGTATGCTTAGGAAATCTTCAAAATAATATCGTAAGAGTCATGATTTCCTAGAATATCAGAACATACATTCACCGCATCAAATTTCGGTAGATTTATGTGCTTTTTCGTTAGATCTGTAGATTGCGAAGAATATCGGTAACACTTTTGTAAGGCCAGTGGTTTATATATTAATCAAAACGTGAATAAACATGTCAAGTTCTTTCGGAGCACAAATTGAACAAAGAGGATTTAACACCAACATTTCAAAGCCCATTCATATTTCAGCTTGAAACAAAATGAGATATAATTCTAAACAGTTCCCGTGAAAGTGTCGAATCATCACAATCCTCATGGAAGTGTTTTCTTTTATTACTATTGGAATTGCAATAATGGTTTCCACAGGAACTTGTAAACCATGCCTATTGAAAATTATCAATAATTTATTAGCTTGAATTTGTGGAATATTCGACTCTACTAACCATTCTTGTAAAATCTGTTGTGAAGTTATTACACCCATCCATATTCTTAATTGAAATGATTATCCTGATCACCAAAATCGTTTAATGTAAATTGATCAATTCCGTTATAGGTGGTTGAATTACTCGGATAACATAAATGGCGGTAAAAATGGTAACGGTATTTGTCCTAATAGGTGAGAAAACTCCAGAAATAACACTTACTTGGAGCACAAATATCCTCATCGAAATTTCACACAATAACGAACCTCGCACATCACAGTAACACCGATAAACACAACTGACTAACTATCCACAAATAGCGCCTGCGTGAACAGATTGACGCGCTCTCATCTCCAAGTTACCGCATGGAGAGTTCCCAAGGATATCGCATGGCGAGGTCTCCGAAATATCGCATGGGCACATCAGTGGGAAATTCGCTTAGTAACATCACATAGAGATCTCTTGGACCTCGCGGTAGGAGCTCCCATAAAAGTCGCATTGTAACCTCTCAGAGATATCGCGGAGAAGTCTGTGTTGCCTGGGAGCTGTGTTAGGGAGCACAATAGACCTTGAGGTCGCAGTGGACTCTAACCCCTTTTTACTATAAACTATATCTCGACCACCAGGACTTGAAATAATTCTCTGTCACCGTATCGATATACAATTTATTTTCGATTTTTCGCTCGAGTTTCATGAGGAAACTTGACCCGAAAATCAACAGCTGTATTGCTTATCTTCTTGCATGTTTCTTACGTACTGATATCCCTATGCAACAAAGTACCTAATATTGGAAGCCATGAATATAAATTTAGAAGTCTATATTGATCAACCCCAATATTCCGATTTAGTACACTGCTGAAGAAGCATTCCATTCCAATCTCAAAGAGTTCTTCGCCCCCAAATCATATTGCGAGGCCCCGACTACACCATAAAGAAAATAACCAACTCTCCTCAAGTTCCTCATACTCAACAAAATTTATTATGATAAAACCGCCCCTAATGCATGCTTCTAGCCCACCGAACGCGAATAGTCAGCTGTGAAACGCAGATAACAGCCTTTGGAAACAAGAACGACCATCAAATCGACACTTTCCCGTTCGGTATTACCCTAAAAACATCTTTCCGAGTCGAAAAATCACCTTTCCAGTCCCAACCCTTAAATTCAAATTGAAACGATCTCACGGCGACGTTAAAAAAGTCGTTAAATATCCCTTTAATACCTGACTTTTCACGGGAGATGGATTTTATATTGTGGCGTATGGCTCGTATCGCCTATCTTCTCATTTTACTGGATATTTCCTGGATAGCGTTGTGAAATGTCGGGTTTTCTTACTCCGAGTGACAGGTCTTTCGCCATGTTTCTTCCTCTTTTCCTAGTTGACGTAAGATGTCGGTCGTCATACTTCCCCCGATGTACGGAACTGGTTATTATGAAGATTCGGCCAAGCATCCTGAAGGTTGCGAGGAATATTTTCCGATTATAAAGGACGGTCCACAGCTTAGACTATAGAAAAAGGAGCCGCAACTGTTAATCAGAACTAGGAACAATTAGGAATACCTAATTTTCTACGATGAAATTTGAGGAAAAAATCATTAATTTCAAGAATAATCTGGATGCTTCCTGGATGAAATATCATCGAATATTATTTCTTCTCAGGTCTCTTAACATGTTAACAATGTTGTCAGAATGTTTATCATCTTCGTCAAGACTAAAATCTCTATGATGGAAGAACGTTTGATGTAGGGATATGTAATAATAAAATCCCACAAATGTTGAAGATAAAATTGTATTCTAAGAGGCATCAAATTATAGGTACATTTTATACACACAGTTTCTTTTAAAAGATTATTGTTACCGGTTATGAAAGAAAGATATCTATCTAAACAATATCCTCTTTTTAACGCGACACTACACCGTTATTATCACATCAATTCACTGAAATTCTTCACATAATCATCACCTGCTTGCATTATTCTCTGTAAATAAATGAATGAATTGAAGTCCATAGCTCAAATTATCGCTATACTCGAGCATCGTTCGTGAGACCACAAACTTGTCTGCGATGGGGCTAACGTTGGAGACATAGAACAACGGTTTGTCTTGCGTGCTGGCTACAGAAGATGGGTTAGGTTAGGCCGTTGACTTCGAATCCTACGATGATGTATTGATATCTAGTTAGCCTAGACCAGTTCATTGCATAAACAAAATATTGCGATACCATACTAACAAACAATAACTTATAAGAAGTGTCAGTGAAGAGTTCGACGTCAAAAAAGTATTTAAAAGGGTTAAGAGGTAAGCAGATTTACGAAGATATGCTTAATACCCTTGGTGATCAATGTCCTTCGTATGCGACCGTGAAAAATTGGACTACAAGCTTGAAAAGAGGTGAATTTTCCATTGAAGATGATGACCGATCAGGAAGGCCAGTTTCTGTGTCAGTCACCGAAAATATCGATGCAGTTCATGACATGATTTTATCAGACCGTCGAATTGGACTGAAACGGATATCTGAAGCACTGAAGAATTCACACGAACGCGTTCATCATATAGTTCACGTCAATTTGGACATGAAAAAAATTTCTGCAAAATGGATCCCCAAATGTTTGAATGTTGACCAAAAGCGTGCAAGGGTAGAAGCATATCATTCGATCTGTGCTCGATTTGAAAACGATGTAGACTTTTCAAACCGAATTGCTACTATGGATGAGACTTTGGTACATTTCTACGATTCAGAAACAAAGCAACAATCGATGGAATGGCGACACTCTGGTTCTCCAAGACCTAAGAAGTTCCGTGTCCAAAAATCTGCTGGAAAAGTTGTTGCTTCAGTTTTTTTGGGATTGACATGGAGTAATCATGATTGATTTTTGGGATAAGGGTAGAACAATAACTGGAGATTACTATTCGACATTACTGACCACTCTACGGGAAAAAAATAGAGATAAAAGACGCGGAAAGCTATCCAAAGGTATTTTGTTTTTACAGGACAACGCCCCAGTATGTTACCATGCAAAAAATTCATAATTTAGGGTTAGAATTACTAGAACACCCCCCTTATTCACCAGATTCGACTCCGTCCGACTGTCATCTCTTCCCTCAACTGAAAAAAAGTTTGAAAGGTCGTGAATTTTCTTCCAACGAGGAGGTAATAAAAGCTGTGGAGGACTGGTTTGCAGAGCAAGAAGAAACATTTTTTTAAAGATCTAGAGACGTTGCAGTTTCGCTGTAATAAATGTTTCTCTATTTCAGTATCGTAATGTGTTCATTACAGTACTAAAAACAGTGCTGTAATGAATTCATTACAGCATCGTTTTCAGTAACATTTTTCGTTTTGTGGTTGTCAGCAATGACTTCCGATCCTTTTAAATTTCAGCAGACGTCAATTTGGAAATGTCAATTTTCGTACTTTCCAACATTCACACCAACTGCCAAGATACAATATGAAAGTCACTAGGACCTATAATTTGAATGTTTTCATCGAATTTCACAAAATTGGTGTTTTTCCAAATAGAAACAGGCCTTCGCCGATGGGCTGAAGCGAAAACTCCTTTCCCCAAAACGACACACGAAATGAAAATTATGACAATAAACGAGACCGACAGGAAAACTGTTCAAAGTCATGGGAAGCACCAGGCCCCGAAAGCCATTAGCTAATGGTGTGTTGCGCCCAGATCTGCTTCCGAAGGAGTGGTCCTATCTAATGATGGTTATATTGCCATTATTGCTTGACGCTCCCTGACCGCCGCACCCAGAGCATACACGAGGCTCTGGGGGCCATCTCCGAGGAGGCGGGGGACCTGTCACGGCACGACATCCTCTGCCCCTCGAAAACGGGGGAATTGGATTGGGAAATGTGGATCACGAAGTGAAGTTCGGTGGAAGACTGAAATTTTTGGTGGAAATACAGGTGTCCGGAATTGATGCAACAAAATTTGGTTACAGATTCTCGAGGTGACACCTTTCTTATTTATTTTTGCTAGGAGGCCCCCTGAATTTCACCCCTGACATAGTCTTATTTTTAATGCAGTCATACAAAAATCACTGAATTTTGGTACACAGGAGATTATTATGCGAAATCTCATAGTACCTACGAGGATATATTCTTAGCCTACTATAGAACCAAACAAAACTTCAATGTCAAAATATTTTATTACTCAACATATTCTCCTCTAAATTGACTACATTTATTACAGCGAACCTGCAACGTATCTAGACCTTTAAAAAAACTGTTTCTTCTTGCTCTGCAAACCAGTTCTCTACAGCTTTTGTTACCTCCTCGTCGGAAGAAAATTTACGACCTTTTGAACTTTTTTTCAGTTGAGGAAAGAGATGATAGTCGAACGGAGCCAAATATGGTGAACAAAGGGGGTGTTCTAGTAATTCTTACCCTAAATCACGATTTTTTTGCATGCAAACATGAGATTTTTGTACTGGGTCGTTGTCCTGTAAAAACAAAATACCTTTGAATAGCTTTCCGCGTCTATTCTCTTTAATTTTTTTCCGTAGAGTGATCAGTGATGTCGAATAGTAATATCCAGTTATTGTTCTACCCTTATCCAAATAATCAATCATGATTACTCCTTGACAATCCCAAAAAACTGAAGCAAGAACTTTTCCAGCAGATTTTCGGACACGAAACTTCTTAGGTCGGGAGAACCAGAGTGTCGCCATTCCATCGATTGTTGCTTTGTTTCTGGATCGAAATGTAACCAAGTCTCATCCATAGTAACAATTCGGTTTAAGAAGTCTACATCTTCAAATCGAGCACAGATCGAACGCGATGCTTCTACCCTTGCACGCTTTCGGTCAACATTCAAACATTTGGGGATCCATTTTGCAGAAAATTTTCTCATGTCCAAATTGACGTGAACTATATGATAAACGCGTTCGTATGAAATCTTCAGTGCTTCAGATATCCGTTTTAGCCCAATTCGACGGTCTGATAAAATCATGTCATGAACTGCATCGATATTTTCGGGGACTGACATAGAAACTAGACTTCCCGATCGGTCATCATCTTCAATGGAAAATTTACCTCTTTTGAAGCTTGCAGTCCAATTTTTTACGTTCGCATACGAAGGACATTGATCACCAATAGTATTCAGCATATCTTCGTAAATCTGCTTACCTCTTAACCCTTTTAAATACAGGTACTTGACTCGGTACTTGATGATGGCTCGATACTCCAATTTTTCTATTTTTGGGTAATTCTCATCGAATTCCAAAATTTAAGTCCACCGCTATTGATACAGATACCCATGTAATTATTATCGATGTTAGGTTTTTATTTTGACGCTAGGTACCTTTTCTTCCATCACCCCGAAAAACGAGATGTCATTAAATGCAATTAAAAAGTTATTACTAATTTTATATCATAAAAATCATTCCCTCACGTTGTCCCACTATCCCAGTTTCCTGCTGAAACTCAATATTTTCCTCCTATTCAGTAATTTTTTGTGAATCAAATTTTAGTCAAATATTGTAATGGTAATTTTCGTTATATTTAAACAACAATTCAAGCCACGACAAATACTTTTTGAATAACTATGGGATTTCAATGTATGTCCCTTTGAATAAAATCATTCCCTCACCTTGTCACAAATATTCGATCTATGGTCATATTGAGCGAATTCTATGAGAGTAGCTTGAATTTTTCTAGTCAGTCAATGCGCGAATTATGTTACTATGGTGATTCTGATTAAACTTCAACTCGGTTTCGTGCAATAGTGTATTCAGTTACAATTATTACTATATTACTTTTCCTCACATCATTCCCCCATTAGACATAATCAAAAAATAAGGTGAGTATGAGTAAAAGATATATTATATTTGGATGCGTTTTGGGGGGTAGTGTTCATATTTCAAAATGTTTTCATAAGGTCAGTCCTATGTATCTATGTTATTTTAGTTTTCGTGTTATTTCGTCATTTCCTCACCGTCATTCCCTCATTTCAAACTGAAGTGAGAGAATGACGGTGAGGGAATGACTTTTAAACTAAGATAACTCAGAGTTTTATTTCTTTTGTCATGTGGTACTTGAGTTTATCGTTTTTTTTCGTTTAAGGGGCAAATAATGGCAAGAAAAAAGAAATTGTCTGATACAGAGGCAAAATTAAAAAAGAAAGAGTACGATCGGAAACGCCGAGAAGAAATGAAATCTACTCCTGATAATTTAAATGACTTAAATCTGGGGACCACTATATGAGTGAAATCTAGTATCATATGTATTACAAAACTGCCACAAAAAAAATTCAAATTTATTGAAAAATTTTTTGAGAATTCATTCCTGAATAATTTTGTAATTTCATGAGAATTACCCATTTACAATTTCGGTGGACATCTTTTTTTCAAATTTATTACGTAACTCTGGTTTACTTTCTTGACGTCGAGCTCTACACTGACACTTCTAATAAGTAAGTGTTCGTTGATATGGTATCGCAATATTTTGTTTATGCATGGAACTGGTCTAGGCTTACTCGATATCAATACATCCTCGTATTTTGGCGAACCACAATGTCTTTGGGACCACTAAACATTAACCACATTTTTGAATTTCATAAAAATTGTTGAACCGTTAGAAAGCCCATTCAATTGAAAAACTTTTTTGTCCCCTGCAATTTTTTCATGAAACGCAAGATTTTTGGGAAAACCTAAAAGAACTGTTACCACTACTTTTTCTTGTTGAAGGCATACAAGGTCAATTTCTTTGTTCACCTTATCAAAATCGATTAATTTTTTCATGGTGGTTAGAGTTTCTAGAAATCCATGAAAGGTATCTCTTTCATGTGGCCAAATAATTTATTTTTATTTATTTTATACATGCACATGCTGACAACAATAAAATCAACAAAATTAATGAAAGCCTTGAATGAGTGTTGTACATGATAAATAGTTGCCGTCAAATAATACACGGCTTGTCAAAAAATAAAATACAATAAGGAAGGCAAAAGCCAATATTGACGATAAACAAAAGGTGAGTATCGCATAATACATGCACTATAGACAAACAGTACATTTAGAACTCTTCAAGTTTATAAATAGTCTTTCATCAAGTTTCGTCCACGTATCTTTGCCATTATTTTGTACTTCGATTAGTTTACCAAGGTGTTCTAGTGTTATTTTTGTACCATGATTGTTTTACCAGAAAAATGGTCTTCTTGATTGCTTCTAGATGTGGTTTTTCTTGAGTATCCCAACAGCACTGTTAATTTTTGATCCAACAGAGAATAATGGCTCACTACCGTCTGAGTAAAAAATTTTTTTCCCTGCCTCGACTTCTTGGGTCCGATACAACGCTCTAACCACTGAGCTATCTTATGTAAGTTTTTCATGATGTATGAAAGATGCCTGAGATTTAGTCGTACGTATTTCCCTCCTTCACCCAATTACCCTCCAAACAACCTTAGACTTTACGTTTTCACCAACGACGTCCAATATATCACTGTTATTCCAGCCGTTCCATGTACATTTTAACTTTCATCGCCTCGTATTGTAATCTAGATGTCAAACATTTTCCCGATCAACTTTATTATTATGTCGTCCCAGGAAATTAAACCCATTATCGCGTTTATAGGGGGTTGTTACAGGGGACGGAAGTGAGGCAGTGGCGTCTCCCGATGGAAATTTGATGCTGTCAATCATTGGATAACATCGTGTTTGAATATAAAGGGCGGGGTAATGCTGTTCGTACGAATTGTTCGCGGATTATTTCGGGAATGGAAGGAAATTTACGGTTCAGTCATGGGGATTTGGAACAAAATTTATTGTGTTGGTATTTGTGGACTCATGAGGGTTTGGTAGTCAAGATAATTAAGTCATGAAAGAAAATAATAAAATTCCGAATTGATACGATTCAGTGATTTTTAGGGAAAGATTTCATTCTTCTGAGTTCTACGTCCTGTGGAAAGAAGACTCAACTTTAAGATGTCTATGAAGTTAGCAGTGCCACTTGCGAGAAAATCAATAAAACCTATTGCATTAATTGTCGAATAATTGTCGAGATTTTGTCGTGAAAGAAAAAAATTTGTCGCGTCCTTAGTAGAAAAAAATTAAGTACGCGACAAATTTTTTTCTTTCACGACAAATTCGGGACAGGTATTCGACAATTAATGCAATAGAAAAAAGTCCAAAACGAATGCGCTGTTGCCAAAAATGCGACATTTTCAGAAATATAGGGAAATCGCGAGAAAATGGAGTGGAAATTGCTAGAAAGATTAATTTTTTTGTGTTTTCTACTTCATCGAACATCGACAATTACTCGACAATCTTTTATGATCATCCTAATGCTATTTGCTAAATTAATATAAAGTTGGCAAAGCCACCTAGTAGAAAAAACGGAGGTCGCGACAAATTTTTTTCTTTCACGACAAATTCGAGGCAGGTATTCGACAATTAATGCAATAGAAAAAAAGTCAATTACGAATGCGCTGTTGCCAAAAATGCAATAATTCCAGAAATATCTCAAACGCGCGGGAAAAAGACGCAAAATAAACAAGAAGGAATGGATTTTTTGTGTTTTTTTACTTCATATGGACTTCGACAATTACTCGACAATTATTCATAACCATTTTCATGATATTTGGTAGATATTGAGAAAGTGGTTCTGCTAACTTAACGTTAAGTTAGCAAAGCCACCTGTAGAAAAAAAAACTAAGGACGCGACAATTTTTTTCTTTCACGACAAATTCTCGACAATTATTCGACAATTAATGCAATAGGTTTCATTGATTTTCTCGCAAGTGGCACTGCTAACTTCATAGACATAACTTTAACAGCACAAGAGTTCCTGAAAAAGAACACCAGAAGAGCGAATATCGTCACTACTACAACGTTGCTCTACTATGGGTGCCAGGGCATTGTGGTGTTGAAGGAAATGAAAAAGCCAATGAGCTCGCGAAAGAGCATCAATAGCCCTTATGGCTTCATCCGCACAAAGTTTATTTCTAGACATTATTACAAAACAAATATTCAGATTTTGAATCGAAGTTGTCTGTAAAAACGTAAAACAATAACTGATCCAAAATTCATCGCTCATTTTCCGTCTCACCTGATCACTTCGCTTACCCGTAACCGTTTGCATTTTTTTTTATAATACCCGCCGTAAAACTTTTGTACATTTCATACTTGCATCTTCATTGTTCAGTAATTTAGCTCTAAAAATAGTTTAATACTTTGATTATGGGTATTGCATACATTATTTGTTTGAGTTCACATTGTATTAAATTTTAGTTTCACATTATAATTGTTTAACGTTTTGCTTGTTTTATTATCCCAGCAATAGCTAGAAATATTTAGTAAAGAACATACTTATCAATCGGTCACACCTTAGATCAAGCCGAACCCTTCTCCAACTGTCTAAAAGCTACCCAGGCAGGGGCTCGAAGTGAAACATTTTATAAAGGAGTCACAACCTTTTCAAACCCATTGTGACTGGCGCCCGAGCGATTATTTTTCCGCCGGTAATAGCCAATAGGTAGAGAAAGCCCGTCACAAATTGGCGATTTTTATTTTTGTCTCGTCGCTTGTTGGGAAGTGCTGTATTCTTTATTTCTTCAGCGCATTAGTCTGATCGTACCCCTTGAGGTGGACACCCGGTCGGTGCGACTGACTAGCTGTTGGAGTCTTATCAACACCATCGACTACCTCCTTGGGTGAAGAACAAAAGATCTATGTGGTCGCAGTTTGCTGCTCTCGAGTAGCTGAATGCTTCTGCAAACTCTGGTGAAGAAATCTCAGCCTCGTCTTGGTCTCTCTGAAGATAAATCGAAACCAAAGACAGACATCCAGAAGTCCTGATGAATATTTGGACAGGTTCCTCAAGTTTTCATATTACCTGAAGCGAAAATCGATGTTCCACTAGATTCCTGAAAGTCCATTCGAATCAACGGTCAGTCAGATTATTTCCTAGACAGATTAGCATTCCATGAATTCAAACCTTCCTCAAACATTCCTCGAAATACGTGCAATTCAACCCAACTCATCTTTCCTCCTCGGCATACACCCGAGTCACTTCATTTGCGGAACGTTTTACGAAAGGGAAAGACTCCATTATGTGGTAATATCGATCTGCAATTCCATTCTGTTATGAGCCTTACTTATTTTAGGTGAGTTGCGTTATTCCTCGTCATTTCCCTCGACTGAAACGACACTTACATCGCTAAACGATTGCCATTTTATTGCATAATTCGATCTACACCCCTCTCAACCCCTATAAATCATACCATTGGCGTGGATAAACCCTTCGGATGGGATCACGGTTTATTTTCATCTATCCTGAACGAAATCCGAAGTGAACGTTATCCTTTTACGAAAAACTGAATTTATAGACCAGTTTTGGGTATGGGATGAAAAAGTTTGTGTCCTTTTGAAGAGTTATGTTTGATTACTTCAATAATTTGTTCAAAGGGGTCCAGAAGGTCGCATTTCTCTGCTGAAGAGAAGAAGATAATTTTGAACATTTCTCGAAAAGAATTGGAAAAACATCCTGATTTATCGAAAAGAGACTTAGTAGGAATTATTTCAAAATCCTTAGGGGTGAGTGATTCAGGTGTATTCAGAATTCTCAGAGAATATAAAAAGAATGAAACATTGACGCCACCTAAGAGTCTTCTCTTAGGTGGCGTCAATGTCCCAGTCGTTAAAAATAAGATCCATGGTTACCTTCACAGTGAACCACAAATATCGCCTGATTTGAACCCCTTAGATTATTTTGTGTGGGTACATCTGAAAACAAAAGTTTAAAAGGTTGAAATTAGAAGTAGAGAACACCAAGTTGAAATAATTTTCGAGAAATGTTATATCTTAAAGCAAAATCAATCCCTCATAAGAAGGTCAACTGGAAATTTGATGAAGAGGTCGCGAATATTTATTCAGAAAAGAGGAAATCATTTCGAACCTTCTATGTAAATTTTGTGTTAATCCTTAGTTTTGCCTTTCAGAATACGTTTCGAATATTTATTCTGTATTATTTGTTGTAGATTTTTTGGTTTACGTAGGTACTGTTATGGTTCAAAATAGGAGCAATATCAACAAGTTTGGCGCAGCGGTAGGGGGGGCCTTCGTATAGTTACTTTCCAAGTTTCCTTCCAGAGTCGAATCGAGGAGATTTCACACAATCGTTCAGTTTTAACTGAATATTATCATTGTTTAAAGAGAACAATGATATTATTATATGAATGCAATTCATAGATACAACAGATCTAAGTGAAATATATATTTAAACATAACAAGTTTATGGAAAAGTCTTCAATTAGACATGTGTTCAAATCAAAATCAATTCTTATGATAAGGTTCATATCGAAATCGTCAACCGAATCGATTATTTTTAACGACTGGGCTCTCCTCTTAGGTGGCGTCAAAGTTTTATTCTCTTTATATTCTCTGAGAATTCTGAATACAGCTGAATTACTCACCCCTGAGGATTTTGAAACAATTCCTACTCCTACTAAGTCTTTTTTCGATAAATCAGGATGTTCTTCCAATTCTTTTCGAAAAATGTTCAAAATTATCTCTTTCTCTTCAGCAGAGAAATGCGACCTTTTGGACCTTTTTCGTGGTGGTCCCCACATATCACCCTCAGATGCAGTATCCGTTTCCGAATTCGACATTGTTCTATAAACACTATATACACTTTGCCAAAAGATTTTCCAACACAATACACCTTTCACAACAAAATCTATAAACACTTTGAACAGCTAGACCTTTACAGTAGCTCTAGGTATTTTAACTAGTCTTGTCAATTGAAAACTTCGATATTTATGCAAATCAAGATGGCTTTAACCCATTAAGACCCAAATCTGGTGTTTCCCGGAATAACCTTGTCGGAATCTTGAGCAGCCGACAAAGAGTTTCGTATAAAATAATATAAAATATTGGACCGAAACTAAATATATTCCGGATATTACAAGTAAATGACCATTATAAATTTGAACAGAGATCTTTTACGAGTCTTGTCAATTGAAAACTTCGATATTTATGCAAATCAAGATGGCTTTCACCCATACGGGAAAAGGACCCAAATCTGGTGTTTCCCGGAATTACTTTGTCGGAATCTTGTAAGACTCCGACCCAAATCTCTAAGACTCTGGTGTTTCCTGGAATTACCTTGCCGCAATCTCGAGCATCCGAAAAAGAAATTATTTAGTAGATAATATATAATATAAAAACAAAACAAAATAAAAAAATAGGGTACGTCGGATATAAAATGTTTATGACAGTTGCAAATCATAACAGAAATTTTGCACTAGAGTTTCTGAGGAAAAAAGTTCTAATGTGGGAATTGCTTACTCGAATTATTGAATCATTTCTATCCAGTACCATCCACAGTCCGTTCCGAGTACGATCCTGGCAGTACTTAGGGCGGTCGAAGAGAGCGTTGTTATGAATGTTTGACCCATAAGAGCTTTATTGTGCGCAAACCAGACGATTCTGTTTGTTTACAAAGCTCCTTCTTATATTTGAACGGACTATAGTTCAGAATATGCTCACTGCCTTGGAGCGAAATAACGATATTGTTCATCTTTCAAAAATTTTTCTAGGAAAACTGGACGTGTGCCAAAAAAATAAAAACGTTCCAGTAATGTAAACTCATGGTAGAATCTGAGGCAGGTAGCGAATTTTTGAAAACGGAATGTACAGGGTGTTTTTTCAACCTGCAAATTCAATCTGAACTTATCATAATTCCCTCCCTGTATTTTTGAAAAAGTATTTTTGAAAAAGTGTTGGAATTATTGAAAGTAGACAACCGTGTTGTTCTACACTGAAAATTTCATCAATATTGATCAAGCCATACCAAAGTTATGAATGAATAAAGGCGCCCAACCATAAACCAAACATTGTTTCGAAACTGTCTTGGCCCTTGACTAGTGTAAATTTCTCCTAAAACCTGACGGTCTCCTCCGGAATCACCCTGTATATGGGATCTACTATTGCAAAGGTTATTCACCATCTGTCCCTACACAACAGATACCTATGTAATAAATATAATTATTTGATAGTTAATTTACGTTCGACATATTTTGATTGGTCCATCTGCTCATCATGTATCCATAAACTAATATTATTTCAACGTATATTCGGTCACAGCGAAATTTGGGTACATCAAAGTTGAAATCATCAATTTATAGTTCTACCCATGCATTTTCATGAAATTGACCAAATTCGGTATTGATTCGACTTCACCTTCATGGAAATTCGTACCACATGGGAAATCAACAATCTAGTTTTCCGATATTCACGTCGTCATTCATACTCTCAGGTTCCTGAAATTTACTTGTAATATCGTTTTAATTTTTCTTTCGTTAAACAAACTGGAGATTCGGTGGAAATAATTTCAATAATTTGCGTCTCAGTATATTCATTTACCTGTTAACTATCAAATATCGTCAAGGTTGTCAGTTGCGATTTAAAAATAGTTTATTGTTCAATGAGCGGTAATGTGAGTCATAACACACGCAGATGAATTTTGCAGCACGAGCCGTTAGGCGAGTAGTGTAATTCATCAAGTGTGTTATGACCATTACCGCGAATTGAACACTTTACTTTATCTTCGACTTCTTCAGTAAAAAACAGTTGTCAAAAGCGATCTCTGTGGTCGAAAATCGAATCGATATCGAATCCCGTAGAAAACGTCAAAAATTCAAGTTTTCCAAATGCAATATTCAGACCCAAGAAAATGTAGGAATGGATGGCGAGTACGTTACCTTGATGTCTGAAATAGAGTTCCCAAACGATTCGACTTTCTTATTCATTTCGTAAGTAATTTAATTTTTCCTAGTTTGTTGCTGGCGATTGTGCGAACGGCACTTGTATCAAATTTGGATTTTGAAATAAATGTCATGAGCGATATGCCAAAAAGCAACGAACTTGAATATCACAACCGTGTTCACTTTCTGGTATTTATGTCTATTTCATACAAACACTTTGTTTTTTAATTCCTGTGGTGATAAGAATTAGTACAACAGTCCATTAATTGACCGCTGAATGATTTTATATGTCTGTATTATGTAGATGTGATTATTTTTTGTACTCTGTTCTTTTTCTTGTACTTTATTTTTGTCACAGGTTGTACATATATTGATTCATTGATTGTTTAATGTTTACATACTTGTAAACTGCTCCACAAGAGTTAGGGACCCAAGTAACAATTTTTGACTCATTTTGGGCAAAGTGTCGACGCTATATCGACACTGTAATTTGGACACGACACATTTTCGAGGCACATTGTCGACTTTTGGGCCATCAAAAGCGGGATATGTGACCAAAATGGTGATTGAAATGTGTACTGAATATGGCCTGAAATTCATCTAATAGTGAGTCTGAAATATAACAATTTTGTTTCCAAAATGTGTCTCGATTGTGTCTTTCGTTTCCAATATATACCTGAAATTGAACTTTGATGAGTCCAGAATCTGTCTATTATGTTTCTAACTTGAGCAAAATGTGTGTCCATTATGTGTACAAAATGTACTTTGCATGTGCCTGGTAGGTAGACACGTTGTTTCCAGAATGTGTTTGATATTGTGCCCTGATGAGAGCCACAAAATCAACACATGGTGTTCTGAATTTTACCGAAATTATTCATTGTGCACCAAAATCAATCCAAATAGATCAAGATTATATTACTTCTCGATCCATTCTGGATAATGATGAACAGAAAACTGAAAGTGTTTACTTTTGAGTATTCATCAACCTAATTAGAAATCATATAAGAGGGGTTTATTTTATCTTTCTCGCGTAGGTTCACTTGCGAACTAAAGTTCACTGATGATAGTTGACATGGTAGTTCTAAAAATCAAACGGGCCCTAATAATACCACGTAATTATAATTTATTTATATTTTTAAATTATTTTCAATGAATTAATTTTTTTTTATTTCTTCACAAAATCAAAACACGATGGAACTTTATCATGCAGGATATCATATTCAGTACAGTTCTGCCATAAATATTACCGAAATCCTTAGTTTAAAATATATTTGCGAAATCCGCCATTTTTCCCAAGTGCATTTAACGACGAAGTACGTGTTGAAATATGGCGTCCTTATGGATGGTGTCCAAACGGGATCATGTTTCGGTAATGTGAATAAAATTTGGCTACAAATTGCCCATCTCGAAACATTTGTAGATAGTTGAAACAATTCAGAGTAATGTTTCCGAATAGAGACCAAAAATTCACTGAATTATGACTAAAATGTCACACAGACACATTTTAGCAACCAATTAGTCACCGAAGTTCATTATGGCCGAAATGCGTCGTCTTTATCACAGTATAGACAACAAGTTAGTGTCTATACTGTGTCTTTATCTAGCAGTGGGTACATTTCGGAAAGTTTGTGTCTGAAATGCGGCCGACATTCGAACAGACTCGTACCTCATAACCATACTTTTTAGTGCTTTATTTGCATGGACGTTATTTTCACTTCCGAATATTTATAATGTCATTTAAAATCGTTAAAACAATAGAAAATGATATAGTGCAATTGTGCATTGTACCAACAGCGTGGGAAAAAGATGGTGTTTTATACTGGCCAAAAAAATCTTGTAAAGACAGCGAGAAATTAATTAGAGACTCAGAATCTGTTCCTCGAATAGAACTTTACATAGAATTGGCCAAAATTGTGTCTTGGAACTGTTACATACAGGAAGGCCGTCGATGTTGAAGCTTAATTCTAGATGAGTAAACGGTTTCTGAAATCTTTTGAGATTCTGAGCTAAACATGTTTTCAGGCCATTGTACCAGTACTGACCCTGGCCCATTGGAATGACATTCACATTTATAGGCGTTTCAAGAAATGTTCTAATGTCTTTAGGCAGATAACTATGATTGGATTTTCTCAATAACTGCAGTAACTCATTTGAAGCACAATGTGTGATTTTATTTTTGAGTGCCCATTTTCTCAAAGATTCAGTGAACATTAACTTTGTTTCTAGTTCGTCCATTTCAACATCACTTCCATACTCAGAATGTTGTTCTTCACTAATATTTCTCAAAGATTCAGTGAACATTAACTTTGTTTCTAGTTCGTCCATTTCAACATCACTTCCATACTCAGAATGTTGTTCTTCACTAATATTGTTTTTGAATGAATTTTCTAGAGATTCAGAGGTTGATTGCTCTATATCGCTGCTGAACTTATGGAAAATCTTTGAATTAATTACTTCTCCTTCATTGCCATCTGCAATGTTTTCTGTTTTGTTGTTTTTTTTTTATTGGAAATTGCACTACACTTGCTCTTACATTCAAAAATTCAGTCAATTTCTTCTGAGTAATGTCTATTTCTCTTTTCATACGTCTATAATAAGTGCTAGTGTGTACCCTTTGAGTAGCACTTTTTTTATCTTCGCCATTTCTGTGAAACTTTAAACACTATATTCAACATATATCATATGCGCCATTTCGAGTACCTACCTACACTAACACTTTGACTAGACACATTGAAGGAACAAAATGGAAATTATGTGGGTACGATATTTCCATATGAATAGGTATCTGTCCGAACGACGCATTGTAGAAACAATGAAGAAAATCTATGTTTAAAATGTACCCAAATGGAAATTATTGTGTCTACTGAACTCATTTCAGTAACAAAATAGTAACATCTTGTCAAGACACAAATTAGTCAAACTTGAGTCTTTTCAGTGTCGACTCGCCTGTGTCTAAATATATTTGAAGAGTCCAAACTGACACAAAGTAGAGACATTTGAAACACATGTGTTTGAAATGTTGCTATTCAGAGACGCTCATCCTTTTGACGCAATAAGTTCGGAATGTGTCGACACGAACTTGAACATTTTAGATAGAATTCACATTGTGGCAGAAGTGCTCCGAAAAGAGTCGACACAATCCAGGCACAAGTAAATTGTGTCCGAGATTTGCCATAAATTGCTACTTGGGGATATTGACTTAAATCACAAAAAATATAGTTAAAATAAGATTTTTGTGATGAGAATTCATATTAATGTGATTTCAACTTGCAAATTAATTTCAGCCTGTAGGTCTGCGGCGTATACAGGGTGGTTAAGGAAAATCGAGTAAAATAACGAAATTTTATTCCCAGAGAATTCAAGCATTTTAAGACTATCAATACGATGTATGGCCTCCGCAGGCATCAACATCAGCTTGACATCTTCTTCGAATACTACACACGAGGTTGTTGAACATTTCTTGAGGAATTTGGTTCCATAAACGGGGCAGAAGCTCTCTCAGATCATTTAAAGATTCTGGGGTAAGTTGATGATTATCTAATCTTCTTTGGAGCATATCACATGCAGGTTATATGCAATTAAAATCTGGTGAGTGCGGAGGTATTGGTAAATGTGGAATACCAAGCTCCTCGCGCGCATTCTCAACTATGGCTGCAAGGTGTGGTCTAGCTTTATCGTCTAGAAATTGAAAAGTTTCACCAATAGCAGCATGAAAATTTGGCACAATATTGCCAATGACATGCTCCCTATAGTGTAAGGCTTGGTCTTTCCAACACGGAACCTGTCTCCCTGAACCTATTCCGAAGTGGAGATATCACACTTTGGCTGACTTGGAGCCTTTCCGCTACAACAACCTGAGTTAGGCCACCCTGTAGCATTCCGATAGCCCTATTAGCCTCAGTGTTTGTTAATTTACGTCTTGGCATTTTCAGAAAACTTGCATATGCAAAAAACCAAACTTCAGAAAAAAGGAGACCAGATTGACGAATTGTCTCATACTGATTTTTATTGGATCGATTAAAGTTGTTATTGAGTTTTAAATGATTTTACAGCGATTTTCTCGAAGATTACATACTCTTAAAAAAGATTGAATACGACATCCCTAACTCTTGTGGAGCAGTATATTTGACTTATTCCTTTCTGTATACAGTTCTCGGAATGAATGAATTATTATTATAGGTAGTGAATGAATTTGACAAAAGGTTAGCCATTAGAGTCATTAGACACTGTATAGACCCCCAGTGTGGTAGTATCAAAACCAACCCTTTAGACGTCAATACAATCCATCCACTGAACCGATACTGAAGAAACTTTCAAAATCCGAATCGACGTTTCGTCGAATTCGGCCTCATTCAAACTTTCTCATTTATCTCCGGTGAAGTTCAAGAATTCTTCGGGTTCGTAAAGCCAAAGTGCTCCATTCCACGGCGGCGATCAGAGCGGGCCATGCCATGCCGCAGGAAGTGGAAACAGCTGACAGTCGAGGGGCCGGTAGCCAGAATGACAGATGCCAGGGCACCTGCCCCGTGTTGTTTTGTTTCGCACCAACAGCCACCTTCATTATTTTACGGATACCTCGTTCGGAATTCTTGTGGATTGATGGATAGAATGGAACCGAGTTAACATGATGGACGATGGTACATTAAATTATTTGCTCATGGTTATGTTGGGAAATGATATTCAGTTTCTCGTGAATTAGAGATTTGAAACGGTAATGAATGACCACAGCAGAACATACATAATAGGTCTCATTTGGGTTTCAAAGAAAGCTATTCGATTGAAACAAAAAAAAAAACAATTGAAATCCTAAAATCATACTGTTCACTGTGCTTCATAATTCAATCTAAAATTGAAAAAAGAGTATTAAACTTTTTCCAATGAGGGGTGTTATTTTTTCACATTCAAAGAAGAATTTCATTTTTTAAATAAATAATCAGATGTTTATTTCATTATAAACGGGAAGGTATGCCGTAAATAATGGAAAATAACATCAGCCATAAGCCCTGTACATTCCGTTTTCAAAAATTCGCTACCTGCTTCAGATTCTAACATAAGTTTATGTTACTGGAGCGTTTTATTTTTTTTTGGCACACGTCCAGTTTTCCTAGAAAAAATTTTTAAAGATGCACAATATCCTTATTTCGCTCCGAGGCAGTGAGAATGTTCTGAACTAGATAATAAAGCTGTATCGTCCATTGATACAAAGCTCTTCCAGAGTCCTGAAGTAGTTTCTGCAAATTCGAAATTCATAGTCTGATGTATAAAATAATTTAATCCAGAAAATATCTTTATACGCTTTACGTAAACCCTGGGAGACTGCCAGGATCGTACTCGGAACGGACTGTGTATGGTACTGGATAGAAATAATTCAATAATTTGAGCCAGCAATTCCCACATTAGAACTTTTTTCCTCAGAAACTCTAGTGCAAAATTTCTATTATGATTTGCAACTGTCATAAACATTTTATATCCGACGTACCCTATTTTTTTTATTTTGTTTTGTTTTCATATAATTATCTACTAAATAATTTCTTTTTCGGATGCTCGAGATTGCGGCAAGGTTATTCCAGGAAACACCAGAGTTTTAGAGATTTGGGTCGGAATCTTGCAAGATTCCGACAAAGTAATTTCGAGAAACACCAGGTTTGGGTCCTTTTCCCTAATGGGTGAAAGCCATCTTGATTTGCATAAATATCGAAGTTTTCAATTGACAAGACTCGTAAAAGATCTCTGTTCAAATTTATAATGGTTTATTACTTGTAATATCCGAAATATATTTAGTTTCGGTCCAGAATTTTATATTTTTTTGTACAAAACTCTTTGTCGGCTGATCAAGATTCCGACAAGGTAATTCCGGGAGACACCAGATTTGGGTCCTTTCCCTTAATGGGTTAAAGCCATCTTGATTTGCATAAATATCGAAGTTTTCAATTGACAAGACTGGTTAAAATACCTAGAGCTACTGTGAAGGTCTAGCTGTTCAAAGTGTTTATAGATTTTGTTGTGAAAAGTGTATTGTGTTGGAAAATCTTTTGACAAAGTGTATATATAGTGTTTATAGAACAATGACGAATTCGGAAACGGATACTGCATCTGAGGGTGATATGTGGGGACCACCACGAAAAAGGTCCAAAAGGTCGCATTTCTCCGCTGAAGAGGAAGAGATAATTTTGAACATTTCTCGAACTTAGTAGGAATTGTTTCAAAATCCTCAGTAGTGATTCAGCTGTATTCAGAATTCTCAGAGAATATGAAGAGAATGAAACATTGACGTCACCTAAGAGGAGAGCCCAGTCATTAAAAATAATCGACTCGGTTGACGATTTCGATATGAAGCTTATCAGAAGGATTGTCCACGGTTTTTTTTCCGGAATAAAATCCCAACGATTTCTAAAGTACCTACTAGAAATCGTGAATGATGACTACAGTTTGCCAAATTTCAAAAGAACAACGTTCTATAAATTATTGAAAAAAATGGAAATAAATTTCAAAAAACGTGGTCGTGATAGTCTACTGATAGATAGGGATGAAATAATTGTGTGGAGAAGAGATTATTTGAACCAAATCCGCTCATTAAGGGAACAAGGCGGAAAAATTTATTACCTGGATGAGACATGGATAAATAAACTGAACGATTGTATGAAATCTCCCCGATTAGACTCTGGACAGAAAGTAACTATACAAAGGCCCTCCTACCGCTGCGCCAAACATGTTGTTATTGCTCTTTCTTACATTTGAACAGATTATAGTGTAAAATTCTCCCAAAATCTGACGGTCTCCTCCGGAATCACCCTGTATACAGTTCGCTAGCTCTATTTTTCATATTTAGAAATATATATTTTCGACAAAATAATTATTTCAAGAAAATAAAGAGACTGAAAATGACGTAATATCACATTGAACAATTTGCATTTCACTTCAATTTGGGACAGGATTTCCTAGACAGGCGACACTATTTTTCACCATTTCCCGCCCTTACCCCCTATTCCTGACGATTTTACGCCCTCCTTGTCTAAGTAATTGGATCACGGCTATGGCGATTTTAATTTAACGACTCGAGCCAAGCCTACCCCTGGTCATAAAAATGAAGAAATAAAGAGTAAAATTGAGCCTCGCTGCCCTTGTTTAGATTGACATAAATCTGGGGTAGTTTCAGGTGATGATGACCATGGATGGGTAAACAATTCTAATGAAATTTCCCCTGTTTTCTTCTAGTCTGTTCGGCGCTGTAATGGCGCCGCTCGCTGAAGAATCGGGCAGTTGGCTGGAAAATGGGGTGATAATCATGGAAATAGATTCAGGAAAATTGCATACAAGCTCAGAGCTGTGCCGAGCACTGATGGAAAGTGCTCCGAGCACAAAGCACTAAGCCCTTTCGAAAAGTGCTCCGGAATCTCGAGCACTAAGCCCTCATTTTTTCTGAAGTGCTCGCGATTACCAAGCACTTTAAGAAAGTAATTCGTTTACACGAGCACCGAGCACTAAGCACTTTTTAATATGACTCTTTGATTTTTCATCTTTTTCAGCCAATTGTCTGTAATTCTGGCTCCTTTGGCCGAAAATGATGGCATACGATCATGTAGAGAAAAAACATATGAAATTTCACACGTCAATATCTCCGGAACTATTCGACCGATTTTGTCCATTAACGAAGACGTATTACGCTATAAAAAACGGAATAAATATACAGGGTGACTGGTGACGTGAGGGACAACTACTCAGTGGAGATAGAGGAACTCAAACGGAATGAGGATTGTGGATTTAAATTTCCCTGTTCGTTTCAGAGGTATAGGGTGATTCATTAATAAATGCTAAAATTATGAACTCCCATATCTTCGTTAATATGACAAGTTTTTCCCCGATATTCAACAAGTTTGTTACTATCCGCCTTTCCATCAGCTCGAGAAAAAAAAATCGAAAATACTGTAGGACCGTATTCTAAAATTTCAATTTACTTCTCAGGCGAAAAATATCACTCGGAATATTCTCATATAGAATATTCGAACAGAAATTTGAAAGCAGCGAAAAAACTCAGAAAAGATCTGTTTTTTATTTGTATGACACAAATTTTTCATGGTTTTCCTGATATGTTAAAAACGAAATATTACAAATTTTTCTTATCCACTTGATGAAATAATAATCTTGATAGAACCAAAACAATGAATTCGAGGTGCTGAACATAAGTCTGACTCATTTTGAATAATACTTCAAATCAGTTTGGTTGAAAAATAAGGAGTTCTGAGAGTTATTAAAATGGGTCAGTTTTATCTTCAGCACCTCGAATTCAGCGTTTTTGTTCTATCAAGGATATTATTTCATCGAATTTATAAATTTTGTAATATTTCGTATTCAACATATCATGAAAACCATACAAAATTTGTGTCAAACAAAAAACAGATCTTCACTGTCACCTGACAGTTTCGGGGAAAGTTAATCATATCTCTAAATTCCAACTCGATCGTAGCTGTATAGATCGTAGCACAAAACTAGCCAACACTTACTTCGCGAATGTGTCGAATGAGGATCCTGCTATTCCTAGTCAAATGTCTTCAAACACCAGAGACAACAGATATATTAGATCTCTTTCTCTACTCGAATCACGCGATAGCCCAACATTTTCAGGTTTCGACAAGTCCATGAAGGGCTTAGTGCTTAGTAATCCCTGCGGTGCTCGGGAGCACTGCGGTGCTCGGGAGCACTGCGGTGCTTGGGAGCACTTTGCGGTGCTCGGGAGCACTGCGGTGCTTGGGAGCACTTTGAGGTGCTCGGGAGCACTTTGCGGTGCTCGGGAGCACTTTTTCGAATTACTAAGCACTAAGCCTTCTCAAGAAATTCTTGAAGCACCGAGCACTAAGCACCGGTTTAATAAAGTGCTTGCGAGCACAGTGCTTACGAGCACAAAAGTGCTTCGAGTGCTTTTACGAGCACTAAGCACAAGGCTTTGGCACAGCTCTGCAAGCTATACTCCATTCACTTTTATAAAGTATCCCAGTCAGCCAAGATTTAGGTTTATCAAGTTTTTTTACTCAAAACTTACACAGGTTGGTGGTACTCATGAAATGTCAAATAATTCTCAGATACGTTGCCAATACTAATTTCTATTTACTCATTTTTAAATTTTTAAATGGAGGTAGTTTTTTTAAGGTTTAATTGTGCCCAAGGGGGGGCAAACCATGGTCATGATCCATGGTTGTTCAAAATGTAAAATTTTAGTATGAGAAGAAAAGGCAAATGAAAACAAAGCTTTGAGATTTTAATTATATTTTAATTGAAGGTATAACATTTTTCTTGGGTTTAAACTAAATTTATCCAAAACTTTCTTCCCTATGCAGTCCTGATTTTCTTTCAAAAATGTAGGATTGTGTATTGAATGAAATGAAATATTTCATACTGAAACTACTTATTGAGTGAATTTATTTTAATTAATTAATTGGATTAAAAAATGTAGTTGTATGAAAACAAAGAAAAGTGAAAATTTGTAACCTTTTTCTCAAAAATTTCTGACTGTTAAGTACTCGAATTGAACACTAAAAATTGACGTATCCTGAGAGTATATTGAACACTTTTCATCCAATTCTGGTGTGCACCAATGCATAGATCGAAAACGCTATTAAAACATACTTAGGACTATGTCAGTTTTTCAAACAGCTTTGTGTTCCGCTGATGATTTTAATGACAAAGCACACGAGAACAATTTTATTTATTAGAGCTTATTAATTAATTAAAAAATGTATAAAAGCAACCAAACGACCACAACAACAAACAAAATATAGATAGATAGTGTTCATTGATTCATTCAGACACAATGACAATACAATGCATAGGACAAGTCAGAATAATGTATACATCTACAGAGACAAGAGGAAAAAAATCGAATCATTGAATACAATAATTATCATTGAGATATTCATTCACACTGTAATAACATTTGCTTGAGGGTCTACGTCCATGAAAAAAGGGAGTCAGAAACAATTTATTTTTTTCTGATTGATGAAGGGATGTATGAGTGTATAAAGATAAAAATAATAAAAAAAATATTTTATAAGTATTGAATTTTCGGTTATTTTGTAACATTTCCACAATCAAATCGAACAAATATTTTTGTGTTTTTTCATTTCAGTATTGAAGTCTATCATTTAGTTAATCAAATGTCTACCTCCTGTCCCTTTCAAAATTCACCGTTTTTTGTAAATAATATTACAACAATGTGTTGTTTTCGCGAAATTTATTTTCTTGAATTTTTCTATTCGAAATGTTGAATATCCATTTTCACCAAAGACATTTTATTAAGGATTTTATTAGCCGTCGATTAGTGAAAATTAATTGTTTCTCACAATTGTGGATTCTTACATGGAATTGAATTTCTTTTAAATGGCACGCCCCGCAGGTATCTACTCCCAGATGACTGGTGAAGGAAAATTAGTGTATTTTACAGTCAGTCTGAGATCTAGTTCAGTGTAGGATTTCTTCTTAATATTCCCTGCGCCCCAACATTTGTTCTATTAAGCTGAATAATCCAATGAATAAAAATTAATGCACTGCACCGCCATCTGGCGGTATAACTTTCCTATTTTGAAGGCTGAAGACTCTTAATGGTAGGGATTTAATTTTCTTACAGAAATGAGACAAATCAAGTGCAGAATGGAACAGATAACAAAAAATATGCAGAACAGAGAAAATATTTATATTTCATATTTAATTTCTTGTTTATTAAAATCCAAAAAAACGTTTTTTTCATTCAGATGGGGGACAATAAATAATAAATATATCGATAAAAAATGAGCTAAAGATGCAAGCTACTATAGGACATAGGTCGGTATCTGGAGGAGGGAAGTTTATTTTCATAGTGAACAGCATATCTATGTTCGAGTTATAGGGTGTTTTTGGCAAATGTGCATTCTGGAAAAGTTGCTATATCTTTTTTCATTTCAAACCAATTTTCTCAAGGCACTCCTATTTACGAATAATTCAATGGTGTTAGTAATTTTTTCAAAAAAATCACTCATAATTAGATACACATAAAAAAATTTTTTGCTGGCAGGCAAGCTTCGAATGGAGAGTAAAATATTTGGATCATTGATGCTGGAAACACATAACTTCTTTCTCATTCCGAAGGGCAAATCCATAATATTTCAGTAGAGTATGTGTTATTCTGAAATCATCTTGGAAAATGAGAGATCACAAGTTTCCCGTTCATTGAAGTGGTGAAGAACAGAATTAGAATGTTTTGGAATTTAATGGTAAGGACTGAACGAGAATAAATTCGCTATCACAAAAACGCCTATATCTCTTGAACCAATTGAGAAAAAATCCAAATTTGATCATAGTTAGCTTTGTTATGAACGTCAGAAACATGTGGAACATTTACTTCATAGATATTCCAATTCTCTGTTCGCAAAATGTCAAGCGAAGTGAAAGCACGAGAATTTATAGTGAAACTTTTTCAAAATAATTAAAAATGGAGCTTCAAAAGAATCGCAAAAGAGGCTCGCGTTCGTCCGGAAACGGGATCAAGAGTTGTTAAGCGCTTCAACGAAGATCTTACAATTAACCGCAAGGAAGGAACCGGGAGGAAAAAGGGGTTTCATAGCCCAACAAAAGTGAAGAAAGCCATCACCCTTTTTCAGAAGAATCCTAACCTTTCAGGACGGAAAGTGGCCCAAATAGTGGGTTGTTCGCAGTCAACCGTTCAGAAAATCAAGTCGAGTTGTTGACTTAGAACATACAAATTGCAGAAAGTGCCAGACAGGAACGCTGTGAAGAATCAAGAAGCTAAATCAAAACCAAAGAAATTAAAAAAAGATTTCTTGAAAAATTTTTCCTGTTGCGTGGTGGACGACGAAACCTATGTCTTGGCTGATTTCTCGCAACTTCCTGGTCAGGAATTTTATACTGCAGATTCTCGTGGAAATGTTGACGAACATTTTTTTGTGGAGAAACAAGCAAAGATTCCTAAAAAATTCCTGGTTTGGCAAGCAATTTGCACTTGTGGGAAAAGGAGCAAATTTTTCGTTGGCCAAGGCTCTGTTGACTCGAAGATATACATCGAGGAATGCTTGAAGAAGCAACTTTTACCATTTTTACGTGAGCACGATGTGTCAACAACCTTTTGGCCAGATTTGGCTTCATGCCACTACAGCAAGGCCACCAAGGAATGGTACGAAGCTAATGAGGTGGTTTTTGTCCCCAATGAGGCCAATCCACCAAATTGCCCAGAACTCAGGCCAATCGAAAGATATTGGGCCCTGGTAAAAAGAGAATTGAAGAAGACTAAGAAATCAACGAAAACATTAGCGGAATTCAAGCAAAAATGGAAGACAGCATCCCAGAAAGTGACTGAGAACACTATAAGAAGCATGATGGGAAGAATTCCAGAAAAAATCCATGAATTTTTTAAAATATAGTTTTGGTTTTTTTTATTGTAAAAACAGTTTTCATTGGAATTAGAAGATGATTCGAAAATGAGTTTGATTTTCGAAATCGGTCCAGTGGTTCAAAAGATGTAAGCGTTTTTGTGATAGCGAATTTATTCTCGTTCAGTCCTTGAATGTGAAATTCTTATTAAGCTAGAGAAAATTTCAGGTAAAATAAGTTTTGTATATATTTAAGGAATAGTAACCTCAAGCTCTTCTGTAATATTCAAAAATCTCTAGTGTCAGAATCCCATTTGAAATAGAATATTGTTCTATAAAAAAATATTGATAAGAATTATTTTAGATTAAGTGATTTTTTGTTCGTAGTGATCATTCGTAATTTTTGACTTTGAAAATGAAATATTCTCTCTTCTTGGCGCATAAGATGATTATAAATTGGAAAGAGACAATGCTGAAGGGAAAAATTTGTTCATAAAAACGAGATAAGTGTCCTGAATAGTATAAACTTCTGTTCTTCAGGTGTACGTGGTTATCTCCTATGGAATTAAAACGGCAATTGAAAAATGAGCAAAATGCAGAAGCAATTTGGTAAAACTTCTTACTTTTACGGATTTTGTACGAAAATTTATAATTTTGACATCTTGGCAATTCATAATATGCAAGTCATTTTTTAAGCAATGTCGTCAACTTCCTTTTGTGACCTTCAACACCACCAGTCTCTGGTATCTCCACATCTTCCCTCCATAAACCATCCCCGAATTAAACCACTTGTTAAACTTCCCTCTCAATCCCCATAAAAACCCGCATCCTGCCGAAGAACACCACCTCTGTAAAAAAAGCCCCAATCGAACCGCAATAAAAACGCATTCGACATCTGTCCAAGCCACCTAAGAACCGTTGTAAAATCCGGCAATCTCGAAATCGACTTGCACCGGTGTCAGAAAAGATCGTGAGGCATTATTTCGATATTCATAAGGCCGCGATAGCTTTCCATCCCTCCTTAATCCGACCCTACGTCCACTGTTCGCGTGCGGTCAAAACCGCGGCGGTCGGGACCGGTCCTTTGATGCGGGGGAGTAGTAGGCGTAGAGAGAGAGACGGAGAAGTCGGTAGACGCAGGTTCGCTGCCTGTGAACTTTAACGAAGCCACCCGAAGCGGCCCGAAAGCGTAGGAAGAGCTTCCGAGCCAAAGCGCGAAACAAAAGCCGGTCAGTTTCTGATTTGCCATCGTTTGGAGGAGTCGGGTTCTCACTCCTTTGGGGTAGTCGGGAAATTCGGTGTTTCTTGTTTTATTTTGTGAAAACGCTGGTTGTACTTAGAGTTTTTTGGTAGACGGTTTATGTCGAGTTTTCCTAATGTTGATTTAGTTTGACTTTTGTTTTTTTGAGGATTTAAAGGAGGACCAGTGGTGGTTTGTATGTTTTTTCTTCTTTTAGATTAGTGGAGTAGGTTAGTGAATTTTCCACCGCTAGGTTAACTTCTTCTGACCTTAAAAAAAATCTCGAGTATCAATCAAAAATTGATTCAAGGAAGGTAAATATGTTTTACTATCGATGTCATTTTTCCAACAATCCGAAGATTCCAGAGTAATTAGCTAGTTTTTGTAATCTGTTGAGTTTATTTCAAGTTTTACCTTATTTTCTCTTTTCTAAACTTTCGCGGAATTTGTATTTGAATTTTGGATGTTCAACCACATAATTTTATGTAGTTATTTATTTCTAATTTGCATGTTCGAAGAAACGTCAATGAATCCATGAATTTGGTGGTGAAATTCTTTGCTGTTTTTTTTTTCATAATTTTTTTCCATCAAAAACTGAAGGGACCATATTGGACCTTTTTTTCATAAGGGCTGAAGAATCTCTGAATGTTATTGATTTTTGTCTCATCAATTTTTCGCCAAATGAAGGAAAAGTGTATTCAGCATTTATTTTTCAAGATTGATCATTATTTTGCATATAAAAGTAAAAATACATCCTCGATTCATAATGTGATACTCGCATAATTCAAGCATTTCAAAATTAATAGCGAATTTTCCGCAAATAACCTCGGGGAAATCGTTTGAATCGAATATTGGTGCTCCAAGATTACTGCCTTGTAGAACTCCAGTTATTTCTAGTTATTTTCGCCAAAAACCACTTGATGCAGAATCATTCAGTACTTCACAATGCCATTATTCATTATGGGTCGAATTTTTGAATTCATCTTTTCGTGTGATGATTTCTGATACTTCTACTCCATTCAGTTTTATGAAGAATCCCAGTTGACCAAGATTATGGTTTATACAGTGTTTTTACTGAAAACTGACGCAGGTTGGCACCCGTGAAACATTGGCATTGTCAGAACAGAATAATTCTCAGAGACGTTGCCAATGCTAATTTTCATTTTTCATTTACTTTTTTATTATAAATTAACTTTGTAAACGCAGTTAGTTCTTTTAAGGCTTAACTGTGACACAGGTTTCGTAGTTCTACTACATTTTCATACTAGAGTATTTAAAGTTGTGCAAAAAGGTATTTATGTCTTCTGTAGGCTTATATTTCGAGAATTTTTAATAGTGTGGTTAGTGTCAGGTTATTCGAGTACTTTTATTCTTTTTTCGAATGGAATATCACAAAGTAACGGACTATTCTGTCCATTATTTTTCAGTAAAATTTCAACACTCGATTTTTGATTTCCGTACAAGAAAAAAGCATAACTGAATCTTTCAACCACGTTTATAAAGGTGAAATATTTCCAGTTTAAACACAGAAAAAAGTTTCTTCAACATTCGCCAAGTCTTTGGAATTATTGAATTCACATAATATTTTCTCAAATTCATCATTTCCCCAAAGTAAATAAACGTTTTGATAAATACGTAATCACTACGACCTCTATGTAGAGAGGACAAGGTTGCCTAGTTATCTGACAGGAAAATGACTATAACCTAACATCTTCAAAATATACATGATGAAATGTGTCACAATGTCATAGCCAACTGCGATACTTTATAAAAGAGAATGGAGTATACAGTGCAGCTTTCTATAGAAGTAAGTACCAGATGATCCGTTATTGATATTGTTGTAAATATCAGAAACATTTTTGACAACTTGTTATACAGTTCTTAGGACTGGATTTCGATTTTTGAAAATTCTAAGGACTGAACGAGAATAAATTAGCTTTAAAAAAAATTGAGAAAAAATCAAAATTTGATCATAGTTAGCTTTGTTATGAACGTCAGAAACATGTGGAACATTTACTTAACAGATATTCCAATTCTCTGTCGCAAAATGTCAAGCGAAGTGAAAACACGAGAATTTATAGTGAAACTTTTTCAAAATAATCAAAAATGGAGCTTTAAAAGAATCGCAAAAGAGGCTCGCGTTCGTCCGGAAACGGTATCAAGCTCGGTATCAAGAGTTGTTAAGCGCTTCAACGAAGATCTTACAATTAACCGCAAGGAAGGAACCGGGAGGAAAAAAGGGTTTCATAGCCCAAAAAAAGTGAAGAAAGCCATCAGCCTTTTTCAGAAGAATCCTAACCTTTCAGGACGGAAAGTGGTCCAAATATTGGGTTGTTCGCAGTCAACCATTCAGAAAATCAAGTCTAGTTGTAGGCTTAGAACATACAAAGTGCAGAAAGTGCCAGACAGAAACGATGTGAAGAATCAAGAAGCGAAATCAAGAGCAAAGAAATTAAAAAAAGATTTCTTGAAAAATTTTTCCTGTTGCGTGATGGACGACGAAACCTATGTCTTGGCTGATTTCTCGCAACTTCCTGGTCAGGAATTTTATACTGCAGATTCTCGTGGAAATGTTGACGAACAATTTCGCGTGAAGAAACAAGCAAAGTTTCCTAAAAAAATTCCTGGTTTGGCAAGCAATTTGCACTTGTGGGAAAAGGAGCGAATTTTTCGTTGGCCAAGGCTCTGTTGATTCGAAGATATACATCGAGGAATGCTTGAAGAAGCGACTTTTACCATTTTTACGTGAGCACGATATGTCAACAATCTTTTGGCCAGATTTAGCTTCATGCCACTACAGCAAGGCCACCAAGGAATGGTACGAAACGAAGCTAATGAGATAGATGGTTTTTGTCCCCAAAGAGGCAAATCCACCAAATTGTCCAGAACTCGGGCCAATCGAAAGATATTGGGCCCTGGTAAAAAGAGAATTGAAGAAGACTAAGAAATCAACGAAAACATTAGCGGAATTCAAGCAAACGTGGAAGACAGCATCCCAGAAAGTGACTGAGAACAAACACTATAAGAAGCATGATGGGAAGAATTCCAAAAAAAAAAAGCGTTTTTGTTATAGCGAATTTATTCAGTCCTTAGTTAAATTCTTTCTGTGAAAGAATGTTTTGGTCCACGATGTGTTTGCTGGAGAAACCTATTACCCAAAGAGATATCACAATTTCTTGAAGACCAATTTACTGTTTCGTTTCTGGAGATTACAGAAAAACTCGTATTAACCCCGAAGTGTCAGTGGCAAAATATGTCGTTTATCATCTCGAGATCATCTTGTTGAGAAAATGGGTCACCTAAAGCACTGACGGGAAGTCCGTGGCAATTATGATTTGCTATAATTCGCTTGAATTTTATATATTTCTGGTAACCCGATCTCGACGAAATTTTGCCTGTAGCTTGAATACGCCATTTTATATCTAAATGCAAAATTCAATTCCGATCGAATACGTAGTTTCGAAGTTTCAGGAAAACAACATATCGATAGTGCCTATTCAGCTCATAATGGTCAATAGTTCTCTGATCAACATGATCTTCTACAGATATAATTCCACATCGAATATTCTACCGTGAAAATCACGAGAAAATGAAAAACGAACCGTGAAAGTCAATCGATTCTTGTCTTTATCGAAACAAAAGATCCGTTAGCTATTTTCAACCACCACACTCACAAAATCACGTCGTTTGTGAAGGGAACGATTTCAGCTGTTCCATCGCTTTGATTGAGTGACAATTGAACGTCGAACAATGGCGAAGCCTGTCCAAGATAACATCGGAGGAATTGTGGAAATTGGAAAAAAAATTGAGTATCTTTGGTATTTGGACAACCCCACATCATCATGACGCCTCGTTGTTATTTTTAACGAAGTGTAAACAGGAATGTTCTATAATCGATATTTACGTTCCACTAATAATGTGTATTTTGCGTTTTTTCCAGCGATAGGCATTAGTTGGATACGAAAATAATGGTGGTAATCGACTCGTTTTATTGACAAATATTTGACGGTGGGTATGAAGGTCCTTCTAAAAAAAGACGGAGAGAATCGTTATAAAGATTATTGCCGACTGCTAAGATACGCATAGAACCAAATTTCAATTAAATAAGTTCATGTTCTCCCATAATTTATTAGTGAATAATTCCTAATTAAACTTTCACAGTTCACTCATTCAAAAATCTGAAAATAGAAATCATGAAATGTGGTCAATAACCTGACTGGAAGATGAGTCTATCGAGCTTGTGGAGTTTCATGTATTGAAAACCGAAATTTAGTCGAGATCCTTACTGAAAATTTCTCATCTGTTATACGGAGACCCCTCCATATGATTCTACGAGGATGTATTGATATCTAGTTAGCCTAGACCAGTTCCATGCATAAACAAAATATTGCGATACCATAAAAACATACAATAACTTATTAGAAGTGTCAGTGTAGAGTTCGACGCCAAAAAAGTAAACCAGGGTTACGCAATAAATAAAAAAAGATGTCCACCGAAATTGAAAAAATCGAAAAATTGGAGTATCGAGCCATCATCAATTACCTGTATTCAAAAGGGTTAAGAGGTAAGCAGATATACGAAGATATGCTTAATACCCTTGGTAATCAATGTCCTTCGTATGCGAGGGGGTACTCACTCCCGAAATCGATGTACTTTTAAAGCCCGAAATCCCGAAATCACCATCCGAAATCGCGAAATCATCATTCGAAATCACGAAATCACTTCGAAATCCCGAAATCATCATCCGAAATTCCGAAATCATCGTCGAAATCCCGCAATCTTTTACGAAATCCCGAAATCAACACCGAAATCACATTTCTCGCAATCAATAGAGTATGCGCACTGACCTGTTCAATCATGCGCATGCTCTACGTTCGTTGAATATTCATAAGTTAAGGTACCTAACAGTTTTACCGCGAATTCTCTATTTCTGGAGTGAAACTAGTGAAAATAATTCGAAATAGTGTGTGAAGTGATGATAAAGTGAGTATTAAGGTCGGCGTTTAAAGCGAGTAGGAAATCTCCTCCGATAGAGGCGCCACTGTGCATTTTATGAAATATCTCCATAGAACTTACATTATCACTAAAGTTCTATGAATATCTCTATCGTTATGAATGAAATGTACAATGGCGTTCTCTATCCGAAAATCGCCGAACTATGAAATAAGTCAATTTGTGGGTAAAGCAGGAACCCTTTCCCGCCAAAATTTGAATTTGGCCATTTTCTGCCAATTCCGTATTTCAAGTTGATCTTCTGAACGAAATAATCAGTAGATTCACTTTTAATCGGAAATTGAACTATTTTCATGGGTCTTTCTGTTGAAATAAAACAGAAGCATGGGTTGGCTCATCATTTTTGAAAGACAAAAAATTAACTGTCGGAATGAAATCGATTAAAATTATTTCAACAAGAACCCTAATCCTTTCTGAGTTCACCCACAAAATTTCAGTTCTCAAAGAGAAACCTTTTTCGAAATCAACTTGAAATAAAAACACACTACATTGAACGCCCACCGAATTACTTATTACGAATTATTCTATTCAATACTTATCATGGATCAAAATTTTGCCTGAATTAGAAATGAGTGCTACATACTCACGAATACTAAAAATCATCTCTGCGAAAATCAATGGGTTTTGTACTGAATTAAGTCTCATATATGAATTTCCATTCTAAATTTATCTACAAGGTGTTTGAAAATTTAGGAGCAAGATTTTCGGGGTACCTACCTATATTTTTTCGGCAACCGTCCGGGAAGTACCCACTTCCCGGGCGCTTTTTCTTTGAGAAAGTAGCATTTACCGGCCTAGGCCGGAAAGTACGTACTTCCCAGCCTAGGCCGGAAAAACACGTCGTTGTTGTCATTGTTATGATCATCACAATAGCAACGAAATAACGGATGATAGTTCTGTTCTGTTTAATCTATATATATAAAAGAAAGATGTTGGTTACACCATTTATAACTCGAGATCGGATGGACTGTTTGTTATGAAACTTCATATACGGATTCGTCTACGGTCTGGTTATTATAAAATACAATAAAACTTTGAAAAAACCGATGAAAATTTCACTCATACAGGAAATGCTTTTCCTTCTTTTGAGTAAGGTCACTAGGTGTCGCTACAGTTACAGTTACGCTACAGCTTAGATTGCGATGTAAACATATAGTGTGTAATTTGGGTTGCCTCCAACTCTGTGCTGTTGACCAAAACCAAAATGTCTCAGCGCAGGAGTGCAGATTCCTAAAATGATTAGATTCCGTTGAGATATGAGGGAAAATTCGTTCTCACCACTTCAAGTGGCGCTATTCACACATTATGACTGATTGTTCTATACTATACTAAACTGGTTATTAGTTATTTTTACAGTTTCATTTATTCAAAACAAAGTAAGGTAATCGCGAAGGTACTATATTTGATATTATCACCATTAGATGGCGATGTATAGAACTTATAGAACCATGAAAGGCTATTACCAGATCAAGAAGCGAATGAATATCACAGTGAATTTTAATCGAAATGTCAAGAAATCGGATTTTGGCGATCGGTTTCAATCGTGAATTGTCCATTCTCATCTACTCTCATAATTTTTGAAATGTTTTCGAATTTCTGTTTGGGAATTATTATGTTTGCCATAATTATAGTAATTACATTTTTGTTTATGTTCTGTGTGACAGCCCATATCCATGGGAACATGGAAATCTCGCTGCTCCACCAACTGAGATGTTTACCAATTATTTTAAGCTGAGCACCAAAAGGCTAAGATGTTTGAAATAATGGTCTGAGCACCAATTAGATTTTGATTAGCCAACATTGAGAATATTAAAAAAGTTTCGTTTTTCCACTTCAGAAAGCGCTATTCACAAAATAAGTTCTAATTTTATTAAGTGGTTCAAATATTTGAATTCATTCTGGTGAACGTCAAGAAGTCAAGAAGGAAAATTAGAAAATGTCTTAGCGTATTTGTGAAGTGAAGTTAAAGTACCATAGACAAAGTACTTCAATTCAAATTTTCAGCGTTGTATTGGCAGAACTAAAGTGGTTTATACAGTGATCGAGTGATCAGAGGTAATTCATCATTGGAACTATTTCTCATCCATACAATTCGATCGGGATTTATATTTGCATTCGTGTTGTCATTCATTACAAGATAGGTACTGCAATGACAGAATTGTGAAGCATTTAAAACAAAATGTTATATGTTCAACAATTGGATACCACTTAAATGAGGAGAATTTTTTTCGTGCGAATAACAATAGTACTAAAATTTTGTATATTTTGCTATGTTCATCGCCTGCTTGAAAAAATAGCAATGATTAGTTTATACAACTTGGTAGGTTTCACAAAGCGTAATCACCGGTGATTTGACAGTTCAAAAATCAGAGAACCAAGGCGTTGATCTCCGATCACCGGTGATTACGATTTGTGAAATTCACCGTAGTCCGTAAGTATCATTTAGGCGAAACAAAGTTCGCCGGGACAGCTAGTTCAAATATGAATCAAAATCAATAAAGAGATGTGTCATCTCATTGATTTGTAATTCTTCACGGTTGCCGAAAAAATATTGTACGCAACACGCCCGGGAATAGTTTTTTTGGACTCACAGATCTTGTCTATTCGTCCAAAAAAACCCTATTTTCCGGACTTGTTACGTAAATTACTATTTCATGTCAAAATTAGTCGCAGATATTCGTTACCGATATACAGAGCGTTAAAGATTTCATTTAGGTTTGAAGTTTGAATGTTTTTAAAGATATCGAGATCCAGTTTGGAACCAAGAATGCATTTTAGTATTTATACAAGGTGATTTTTTAAAGTGTTCAATTCTCGGTTTCATTAGACATATTCGAGGAAGGAATTATAATACAAATCCAAGATTTTGTATTTTCGTTTTAAAGTACATGAATGTAAATTTGAATATTTTCAAGCTTAATATACTTCCGGTTCTATCGGAAACGAATGTAAACTTCGTTATTTCAAATGCAACACCCTGTATATTCGTATATATTTGAGTTCTTCGTTCACCCTGTATAAGTGTATAATCTAGTTTGCCGAGTGATTCCGAGAATATGTAAAGTAGTAGTAGTAGTAAAACATTTTGAGCTTCAAAACAACCATGACTGTGACTTCCTTCCTCCAATCCACTGACATAGAAATCTTTAATCAAGATGTCGAACAAACAAAGCGTATTGCGAAGGAGCTCAATCTTGCTGAAACTCAATCTAAATTACGAAGATAATTTAGGATTGGAGGAAGGAAGCCACAGTCATGGTTGTTTTGAAGCTCAAAATGTCGATTTTTCACAAAAAAACACTACAAGTGCCATGAAAACACCACTTCATTTTCAAATACTTAGTTTAGAATATTTCGAGAACTAATGCATAAAATGAAAAAACAATTACTGTGCTGAAATCAGTATAAAAATACCTTTCAAATGAGGTATCACTCACCCCATCTTCCCTATTCAAAAATTGGGGGTGAGGGTTGTAGTAGCAAGGGTTGAAGCGCTATGCGTCCGTAACCTACATCTTAAGTTGTCCCCCTCGAAACAGAAATCGACCTGTCCGAGCATTTCTAGCGAAAAAATTTATTTCGTATGTAATCTCGTCTGTTTCGTTTTCAAATGGGCACCCTGTATATTTATATAGAATATATTTGATTTACAGCATATTTTTACTTTTATTCATTTTTATTTTTTATATATATGTATTCGTATATATCTTGTATTCCTTTATTTTTATTATTTTTTCATAGGAGATATAATATTGTTTTTCATTCAAATAAAATTTTCAAATTCTGATAACTTTCATTACTTTTTCAACCTTTTCGTACAAGCAATTCTCTGTCGAATTAATTGAGTTTTTTGACGGGGTTTTCACGTATTTCGATATAGCGTACCTTATTTCACCTGAATAAATTGATGAAACAAGAAATTTTCACGATGATAGTATACTATATAACCGTTCGCAATCATCCGAAATCACTCGCAATCATCCGAAATCACTTGCAATCATCCGAAATCACTCGCAATCATCCGAAATCTCCCGAAATCACTCGCAATCATCCGAAATCATCCGAAATCTTCCGAAATCATCATGATTTCCGAAATCGCTGTACATTTTTCACAGAGTGAGTACCCCCTCGTTCGTATGCGACCGTGAAAAATTGGACTGCAAGCTTCAAAAGAGGTAAATTTTCCATTGAAGATGATGACCGATCGGGAAGGCCAGTTTCTGTGTCAGTCCCCGAAAATATCGATGCAGTTTATGACATGATTTTATCAGACCAACGAATTAGGCTAAAACGGATATCTGAAGATTTCATATGAACGCGTTCATCATATAGTTCACGTCATGGACATAAGAAAAAGGTCTGCAAAATGGATCCCCAAATGTTTGAATGTTGACCAAAAGCGTGCAAGGGTAGAAGCATCGCGTTGGATCTGTGCTCGATTTGAAAACGATGTAGACCGAATTGTTACTATGGATGAGACTTGGGTACATTTCTACGATCCAGAAACGAAGCAACAATCGATGGAATGGCGACACTCTGGTTCTCCAAGACCTAAGAAGTTTCGTGTCCAAAAATCTGCTGGAAAAGTTCTTGCTTCAGTTTTTTGGGATTGCATGGAGTAATCATGATTGATTTTTTGGATAAGGGTAGAACAATAACTGGAGATTACTATTCGACATCACTGACCACTCTACGGGAAAAAATTAAAGAGAAAAGAGGCGGAAAGCTATCCAAAGTTATTCTGTTTTCACAGGACAACGCCCCAGTACACAAATCTCATGTTGCCATGCGAAAATTCGTGTTTTAGGGTAAGAATTATTAGAACACCCCCCTTATTCACCAGATTTGGCTCCGTTCGACTATCAGCTCTTTCCTCAACTGAAAAAAAATTTAAAAGGTCGTAAATTTTCTTCCAACGAGGAGTTAATGAAAGCTGTGGAGGACTGGTTTGCAGAGCAAGAAGAAACAAGCAAAATTGTCGCATCTGGGGCTCGAAAAACCCAACAGTTATGGTTGAAAAGCCTCTCAATCCTCAACGTGTGACTGTTTGGTAATGCTTGTGGTCCGACGGGGTCATTGGACCTTACTTTTTCAAGAATGAGGCTGGAGCAACAGTTACGGTGAATGTATTGCGCTATCGAGGGATGATTAATGATTTCTTATGGCCGGAATTGGATGGTATTGATTTGGACAACGTTTTCTTTCAACAAGACGGCGCTACGTACCACACAAGCAACGACACCATTGATCCTTTACTCACCAGTGCAATCCATCTCAAAGAATACTTTGGAGGAAAAGATTGTGGGAGGAATACATCAGAATTCAGGGAGGGCTTAGCCTCCCTTGTCCCCTCTGACGAACCGCCATTGAGTCACTGTGTATCAGTGTTGCCAATGGCAATTCACCGGAAAGTCCGAAATATCTGTCAAAAGATCCGCAAAAGTCCGACGCTTCCGTAATTATGTCCGAAAAAGATACGCTCGTTGTTCGACCAATGCAGAAGACAAAAAACACACTTTTCTACTATTCTATTTCAATATTTCAATTATTTTTTCAATGTGATGAGTCTGCACTAGCTTTTTCTACTAATAACTCTATTAATTTTAATAGAGTCACTGTAGCTTTATCGAGCTTACAGTGACTAAATAACCATGGTTATTTAGTCACTGTAATCGAGCTGCGAATATGCTGCCCTCTAGTGGTAGTGGTAATGAGCCTTGTCCATTTTTAATTAATACTGAGAATTTATTTTCGACCGGTCACTGCATGAAAAAAGTCTTTGTTTGGATTTTGCAGTGGTCTAAAGGGTTGTTTATACTGGCCCGTAACTTAAACTTTTCCCTTACCCTAAGAGTTGAAACATAAAAATTTCATGCTATGGTTTATACTCGAATTTTAACTTATTCCCTTACCATTGTTTAAAGAGAACAATTTTAATGGCATAAGTTAAGGGCCAGTATAAACGACCCTTAAGTGGTCTATCTTATTCACGTTTCTCTTGCAATAAAAAAATATCAAATAAATGAGAAACGCAAACGCAACTACAAAGCTTTAATGAGTTTTCAACATCTGCTTCCCCGAAATACTTCAAGATCCGAAAAAGTCCGAAATATTTCAAGATCCGAAAAAGGTACGCGAGAGCAAAAAAGGTACGCAAATCGGACAAAAGTCCGCCGATTGGCAACACTGCTGTGTATATCGGTCTCCTTCTCGGCTATCATCGTAACCGGGGGTTGAAAAATCGAGAATAACGGGTGGTTCGAATTTCGCTGGAGGAAAATATTACTTTCCGAGGAAGATCGTAAAATTTGAAACAGCTAACCTAGTGATATTTTACAACCGTCGCAGATTTCGACGCGACATCGTACGGTAAAATGCGACAGAAACAGCCATTTGGGCGTTATAAAGTCTTGGAAACAGCCAAGATTTAAGATTCAGCCGAATTATCCGTTTTGTTTACAATGTGTTGCTTCAAAAAGTTGGGTGTTGACATTCTCTGCTTCACACTGACCGATTTCAGTAATTTTTCACACAGTTTTGGGTTCTGGGATGTTCAGCCTTCATCCTTCTGTACGAGAGTATATTGAAAAATTCTTAGCCTACTATAGAACCAAACAAAATTTCAATGTCAAAATATTTTATTACTCAACATATTCTCCTCTTAATTGAATACATTTATTACAGCGAACCTGCAACGTCTCTAGACCCTTAAAAAAAATGTTTCTTCTTGCTCTGCAAACCAGTCCTCCACAGCTTTCATTACCTCCTGGTTGGAAGAAAATTTACGACTTTTTTACAGTTGAGAAAGAGATGATAGTTGGACGGAGCCAAATCTGGTGAATAAGGGGGGTGTTCTAGTAGTTCTAACCCTAAATCACAAATTTTTTGCATGGCAACAGAGATTTGTGTACTGGGGCGTCTTTCCTCTTTCCTCTTTAATTTTTTCCCGTAGAGTGGTCAGTAATGTCGAATAGTAATCTCCAGTTATTGTTCTAACTTTATCCAAAAAATCAATCATGATTGCTCCATGGCAATCCCAAAAAACTGAAGCGAGAACTTTTCCAGCAGATTTTTGGACACGAAACTTCTTAGGTCTTGGAGAACCAGAGTGTCGCCATTCCATCGATTGTTGCTTTGTTTCTGGATCGTAGAAATGTACCCAAGTCTCATCCATAGTAACAATTCAGTTCAAGAAGTCTACATCGTTTTCAAATCGAGCACAGATCGAACGCGATGCTACCCTTGCACGCTTTTGGTCAACATTCAAACATTTGGGTAACCATTTTGCAGACATTTTTCTCATGTCCAAATTTACGTGAACTATAATATGATGAACGCGTTCGTATGAAATCTTCAGTGCTTCAGATGTCCGTTTTAGACCAATTCGACGGTCTGATAAAATCATGTCATAAACTGCATCGATATTTTCGGGGACTGACACAGAAACTGGCCTCCCCGATCGGTCATCGTCTTCAATGGAAAATTTAACTCTTTTGAAGCTTGCAGTTCAATTTTTCACGGTCGCATACGAAGGACATTGATCACCAAGGGTATTAAGCATATCTTCGTAAATCTGCTTACCTCTTAAGTCTTAACCCTTTTAAATACAGGTACTTGATGATGGCTCGATACTCTAATTTTTCAATTTTTACAATTTCGGTGGACATTCTTTTTTTTTAATTTATTGCGTAACTCTGGTTTACTTTTTTGACGTCGAACTCTACACTGTCACTTCTAATAAGTTATTGTTCGGTGATATGGTATCGCAATATTTTGTTTATGCATGGAACTGGTCTAGGCTAACTAGATATCAATACATCCTCGTATATTCAAGGTGTCATCAGGTGAACATGCGGCAAAAATTGAACAGGTTATTCCTGGGACTATTTCGAGGATATTTTATCCTTTGATTATTTTTCAAAGCGCTTTGTTGGGAGGATAGTGGACGAAACAAATTTTCAACAAATAACAATTGGAGAACAAAATTGACAGGTGCGAACAATTTTCCAAAAACATGACATCTGTTTCATTGTCAATGTGAAACCCTGTATAAAGTCTGAATTTCCTTATGTAGAATAATCGTCTTTATGAAATGTCTGCCTTTTAAAACAACGCCCTGAATATAGGTGCATATATTCCTCAGTTTCAATACTTATTACCCGTATACTTCATTTAAATATCATCAACCAACCTTTACCGAATACAGCTTTCAAAGTATGTGGGTAAAATCAATCATTGACCTTTATAATCACCTTTCGACGTTCGTACCTCTCAAGAAACGTATTGAATTAGTAGTTCAAATGCATCGTGATATTCACATAATCATAAACTTCTTCAGAAGTTCAAAATACATCTTATTGATGTGGAAATCGCAGCAATAATTATTCGTACCTAATTTAAACCTAATTGCATGTAGTAATGACGCACTGGACAAAAAGTAGTCGAAAATGATCTCAACCAACTGAACTAACTTAAATATACAATAAAATAATCAAACAAGATTGAACTGATATGGACTTAGTGGTTCACGACATTATAAAATTAACGCTCTCCAAAATGGCAACGATTTCAATTTCAACTCACACAACCAAAATGAAACAATCAGAAATGCAAATAAAAATGCATTACAAACATGATTCAAATAAATCTCACGCGGCTTAGGAGCTAATTCACGCAAATTTAGCTATGAAATTGAATTAGCACTACGTATATTAGGCAATTCAGAGGATGCAACATCTTCAATATGTACAAACGTAGTAAAAATCTTGAAATATTGAAAAAAGTTCAGCTATTAAGAGTCTAAATAATTTCGTGCTCATTTACGTATCCATGGAGCCAAAAATGATCTTCTTCCCTGAACAGAATTTTTCGATAAAAAAGTGGATCTTGCGCCAGCTCTTCAAGAGCCTATTCACCAAAAAATCTGCGTTGTGGTAGGTCATTCGGCTTCAATTCTTGTACTAGCACTCATCTGAAGCTTTCTTGGATTGAGGTCCAATGAAATTCCAACCTCAAGAACCTATGGTTGATATTGATTGTACTGATCACTCCCAGGTCTTCTGGAGACCCTCAAAACTGTAACTTGTACTAGTTCGGAGAAGCAGTTGTGTTCTGTGTAGGCTTTGTTATTTTGTCCTTACGCCATCTTAGCCACAGAACTGTTAATTTTCGACCCAACAGTGAAAATGTTGGCTCCCTACCGAGACCAAAAAAACTATTTCCTAGCTCGGGATCGTACTCGAACTTGGCGGGTACTACACAAACACCTTAACCACTAGGCTAGGGGTTCAAGTCAAAGACTAATCCTGTATGATTCAGCCGATGACGGTTTTTGTCAGATGTTTCCATGCCCTTTCTATATGTTCTCCTGTATTATTTGAAGGTTAATGTACCCAGAGCTTTAGTCTCTCCTCTTTTTTAATCGTCCCTTCAAACGAAACTCAATTCAACGTTCCATTCCTGAAGAATACGCCTGAAACCGACCATGAACGAAAACGTCTCCTTTCCTGTCCTTGGAACAAACTCCGAGGGTGAAAACGAAGAGAGCATCAACCTCCCACCCACCACAGCCAAGAAACCGAAAGCCACACCATCCTTTCTCCTCCTTCATAGAAAGTTACAGCCAAAACCATTCTCCATGCACCGTTTCGTCGTCCAGAAGTAAGAACTGACGTTCTCCTTTTTCCACGCGGTCGAGGAAGAGAGAAAGAGGCGATATTCACGTTTTCATCGCCAACTACGACGAAATGTATCGAGTCATTATTTCTTTTCGTGAACGTGAAACGTTGGCCTTAAATGGATCAGAGTTTACGTCTTTTATTTGTTCCAATCTAGAAGGAGCGACTAAAAGGCATGGGAATTCTGCATGCAAGAGGTGCGATGCTAGAGATATTTAGTTGAGTAACGATCGATGTTATGACAAGTCTTTCCTTTCGAACTTTTTGTTATTTCTCCAACTCTAAAGTGGTCTGGAGCGGTTGCATTGAGCCTCGAGAAGTCGAAATAGGTTATTCAACATATTATGTGGCAAGAGACCCTTGTTTTTCGAGCAAAATGGGTGGCAATTTTAACATTAATTGCAACTCAATTCTTTTTTTTTTGCTTCCTAAAAAGAGTTGCTGTGATCGGAATCCGTAAAAATCAGATGGTGCAACATCAGGCCAATATGGTGGGTGAGACATTACCTCACATCCCAATTCGTCAATTTTCCAGCTTGAGCTTTGCACTTGTGTGGACTTACGTTAGTTCCTCTTTTGCTCCCTTTCCTTATCTTTTGCAAATGAAGGGTCAACCAAGGTTGGCTAAGGCTCTTTTACAGTTCCCCTATCGTCTGACTCGAACTTGCAGCTTCCACTTCCACCAAGGACACGACATGGTATAAAGTTGTAGGTCTTTCTGATAAGAGGGATCAAAACTATTAGGTTTGAACTCTGAGCTCCCAAAACTGCAACCTCTGCTGCTTCAGTCGTCACTAGAGGTTCAGGTACAAGTTTGAGAAAGCAATCCTTGAGGAAGGACACTATTTCTTCATCAGAAATAAGCGTAATATGCCTGTTGAAGATGTCGTAGCCAATGTAGAAGCCGCTAAAGGCTCTTCACCTTAGCTCACGGCTTGCACCTTGACCTAAAGATCTATTGTGCATCCCAGCACTGATTACCAGTCAGGCAATAGTGTGTCAGTGAACTCCATCACCTTGCTGGACACTACATCCATCACTTTGGAGACGTTTTGAAAACCAAGAGCCAAGGTGTTGTAGCCTCTTCATAATCGCACAGCAAGTGCTTGGCTGTCTCGGTGGGTTCTTGACAGAAGCAGCAAGTATCTTCAGACGTCTTCCCCATGTTCTTCAGAAGATACTTCACAGGACAGTGTTCCCTGAGTAAGCCTGCCAGTTTCCTCAGATCCAGTTTACTGAGCGGGAGAACCTTTTCAGTCCAGCTCGTCGAGTAGGATAGAAATGACTTGGCATGTCTTTGATCATTGATCGTTCGCCAGAACGCAAGCTTTCTCTTTTGATTCCATTCCTTAACTGCCATCGCTTGATGACTGGCTGAGAGCCACAAACTTGCTTTGGCCCGGTGAAGAGGATTGACCCTCCTGCCGCTTGATTGCCAGCTACCCCAGAGTGGCCAGGTACCCAAATAAGGTTGACCTGGTTTCTTCATCCGAGTATGTTGAGGGACGTTCTACATTCCCAGACTAATTTGGACTTAACTAGTGGGGAGTCAAGCGCTAGCAGGGCTGCTTTGCTATCCGATTCTATGTGTATTCTTGCTCTTTTCGTAAGTTGCGTCCTATACAAAGCGCAACCCATCACCTTATGGCAAGGGTCTCCGCTTGAAATACCGAAGGACAGAAACCCATTGGTATGGCAAATTGGATCAAGGGACCGAGTACGCTGGTTCCCACACGTCCATCTTCGGTTTTCGAGCTATCGTTATAAAGTACCACAGACCCTCAGGGGAAAACCACTTCATTATTAGCCCACTGTTCACGACTTGCTGCCATGTTGAAATTTTTCTGAAACTGGAGGCTCTCTGGTAGGTTATATGTGACCACATCCAGGAGCTCCTTGTACTCATTTGGAATGCGAAGGTGTCCTAAGTAGTCGCCAGTTTTCAGTTCTTGTTCTTTTGCCACCCTGAGAGCCCATCTGGCACCTTACCTTCCAGAAAGATACCTAGAGGAGGCAGGTCCAAGATAACTTGCATGGCAGCAGTTGGACAAGAGCGTGTTGCTCCTGTGATAGATAGACAAGCTGTTTGTTGTAATTTATTCAGGGCTGATTGCCCTGACACTAGTCTTGCTCTTGGACATAAAATGGGTGCTGGATAGCTAACTATTAGCCGAACAATGGATTTATTGATCCAGTTCGCCTGTTCTACGATAGATCCTCTGATTGAAGCCTCCGACTGAGATTGAAATTCCAAGAATATTCTAGTTTTTAAACAATTCAACTACTTATCGTGCCGCAACTCGGAATTCTAATAAAATCATCGAGGCAACGGTCTAGGTGCTGAGTTCAACGCTTCATGGGTCGATAAACCCCAAACTGATCAAATGAGTCATTTCTAGACATCCTTCAGTTCGAAGCATCATTAAATTCCGGAGCTTTGAGCGTAACATCGATAAAATCATGTCATTTTCCCTGCTTCCATCTCTAATTCCACAATTACCACGTTGGCGAACCCTGTGAAACCCAACAACCAAAACGAAAACAACAAGGTAACACGTGTAGTCGATAATAGGTGGGAACAGCAGTTTCCTATCGTGTATACGTGCGAGCCAGGATGGCAAACAACGATGTTCGATCGCCGTTTCGGGATTGGAACTTCCTCTGGAAACCGCAAATGAATCAGCATGTTTGCGGGAGATGTCATCTATCGATTGGAATTGGAATGCAAACTCTGATATCTGATGACGAGGGAATGATTTATGTTACTTTCACAGTTATATGTAATGTTGTGAAACTTTTTGAAGTTCCCTCAGCTGAGAAGATGTTGGAGATATTTGTTCTTCCACTGCGTTTGACATGACTAACTTCACGTCATGATCGTCAAACCCACAATCACATATAGGGCAGTAGCCTGGTTTGCTAAGGCAAGTCAGATACGAGGAAATTGTCGGCAGAGTACAAAGGATTGCCTGTGTATGCATCACGGGAGCTATGAGAACGTGCCCAACTAGGTCGCTTGAGATCATCACAGAGCTCACACCTCTACATCTAGTGAATGATAGGGTAGCCCATGAGGCCATCCTCAGAATATCTAAAGAAGGAACAGGCTATGAGAGAATTAGGAGTCAGAGAGTTTTGTCCTCTCTGAATGACTACATCTCATCTGCAAACCTGCCTATTGATGTAATGATCAAGAAAGTAAGCACTGAGAAACTTCAATACAATGCTAAGCAAATGAGAGGATTAAGAACGGGAATACACCCACTATAATCTCAAAGAAAATACAATAAAACGGTGTACAGATGGCTTTAAAACCGCTACAGGAGCTGGCGATGGGATTTATGGGGCAGGTACTGAGTGTGCACTATCACTAGGCTTCTGTACAAGCGTCCTTCAAACGGAAATACTTGCAATCGGAAGATGTCTAGATATAAATCAGAAAGAAACTATCAGAAATGCTATATAGCTATTGATACAGATAGTTAAGCTGCCGTTAAAGCACTGAGCTCCTATGTCATTGATTCAAAGCTGATTTGGGAGTGCCGAAACAAACTCAATGAGGTAGGCAAGAAGAATAAGGTCTTTTCAATCTGGGTTCCCGGTCATTCGGGAATCGTAGGAAACGAAGAGGCCAATATACTTGCCAGAAAGAGCGCACAAACGCCACTCACTGGCCCAGAACCCTTCTGTGGTTTAGGAAAATGCACCTATAAGGAGGAGTTTGTGGTGAAGGAGAAAATCGAAAGGGAAAAACTAGGACGGTATCTCCCAGAGCTGGATCACTCCAAAAAGTTCCTCTGGAACTTTGAACTTGCTAGATCCAAAAAATATCGGGATCTCAGTAAGAACCAACTGCACCTACTCATTGGCTTTCTCACAGGACATTGTCGCCTAAAGAAGTATCTGTTGAGAATAATTTTAACGGACATTGACGAGTGCAGATTCTGTATACGGAATGCTATGCCATTGCAAGCCAAAGGAAAAAGTGCTTTGGACAAGGAACCTGTAGGAGTGGGGAATTATCTTCGTTGAATCCGTTCCAATTACTGGATTTCATCAAATTTCTGGAACTGAAAGGCGAGCTGTATGAGGCGCGATGATAACAGCTCTTTTAGGGGGCACAATAGACCTTAGGGTCGCAGTGGACTGTAACCCTTTTTTACTATAAACCATAAACTTCACCCTGCACTTGCATGATACCTTATAGTTTGGTAAGGGGGTAGCATTCTACTGCGACCTCAAGGTCTATTCTGACCCCTATCAGAGCTGTTTTTGCAACTACTCCTTCTACAGCTCCAGCTCCAGAGCTTCAAGGAGATTAAATTCTCGTTCCTCCTATAATTCTCTTGTCCAAGACATTCCTTGCGCAGGATTGTAATGGCGGGGCATTCTGTATCCAGGTGAACAGGAGTTCCTTCCCTTCCTCCTAGAATGTGCTCTAGTCAGTTTCTAACAAGATCATTCCCATCATATGCTTCCTGAGGCCACAATGTCCTGCAAGGAAGCCAGTGAAGAGGTGTATCTTATTCTTTCTGAGATCCAAATAGCTCTTGGTTCGTACAGTTCCGAAATCTCGAAGGAATGTTTTGTAATGATCCATTCCTGAAAGATTCCTCCAGGTTGCTTCTCTTACAGTTCTTCCTCCTCCAAAAACTCTTTCTTACAGGTGCATTTGCCGATACCAGTAAGGGGTGTTTGTGCTCCCTTTCTGGCTAGGATTTTGGCCTCTTCGTTTCCTTGGTTCCTGAGTGCCCAGGAACTAAGACTAACACCTTGACCTGAAGATATATTGTCCAACCCCGCGCTGTTTACCAGTAAGGAATCAAAGTCTCTATGAACTCCACTACTCTTCTCGGTGCCACGCCCATTACTTGTTCTGGTTTTGAGAAACAGAAGTCAAGATGTTGCAGCCTTTTCCTGAAGACAGCTTCACAATTATTGCAAAGCAGGTGTTCAGCTGTTTCGGTGGCTTCTCGACAAAAGCGACAGGTATCATCATGTTCCGAAGATGATAATTTACAGGACAGTATTCCGTGAGTATGCCCGTCGTTTTCCTCAGTTCTAATTTGGTTAGTGACAGAACTTTTTTGGTCCAGCTCGTTGAGTACGAGAGGAAAGACTTAGCCTGTCTCTGTCGCCAGAACCTAGTCTTCCTTTTCTGTTCCCATTCTTGAACCAAGACTAAAGGAACCTTGTTGTTCTTGACTATACTTCATTATGTTTCCTTCGGCACTCCCATATGATCTTTGCGATGACATAGGACTTCAGTTCTTTGATAGCAGCTTGACTCTCAGAAAGGATCACTATGTCACATCCTTGATAGATTCTTTCCCGGTTTATGTCTATGCATCTTTCGATTGCTAGTACTTCTGCCTGAAAAACACTTCGATAGGAGTCTAAGGATATTGCACACTTGGTGCTTGCTGCGTATTCTCCAGTGCTGGCCCCTATCGTGATAGTATATTTCACCTTTTCACTCTGATATCTGCAAGATACTTAACTCACTTTTGTTTCGTCATGTTTTTCTTGTAATCTTTTCTGGATTACGCCTGGTGATAACATGTGCACGGATCGAATTGAAGCATTTAAAATTGGAAGAGTATAGATAGCTTCATAGCGTTCATTTGTGGTTTCTGTCAAATAGATCCCGACCGAGTCGAAAAAATGGATCCCTTTTTGCACAACAATCCTACAAATCTCACATAGTGGTCTTCACATTGCTAAAAAATGTCCTTGATTCCATTAGGGTTTCCAGCTTATCATCTGTGAGCCCTGATGAAATCAACAAAATCTTTGTTGGAAAGTTATATTACTCATAGTCCAATGACCGGTTGCATTTTTCCAATAATTATATTCAGTGAGCGCTAACAACTCAACCCATTACATCAATGCATTAAAATAGTCCCCACACTATTTATGTTCTCAACGTGTGAATCGATGATGGATCTGATGATCTTCATGATGTCACCACCGGCAAACCCCACTCTTACGCATCTAATCCCCCTCGATTTTATTTCGAGGTCAACACTCCTTTTCTTCGACTCAATCTACAATTTCTCTCGATGGTCACCACTGATACTTATCTTCGTATCCTTTGTCGGTAAGACTGTAATAGGAAGACTATCAAATTTCAGTTACGGCACTAGTGACGTACGTCATGTCAGTCACGTGCTGTTTCTCTTCGAAATAGACAAGGATTACGAGATTGCTTTGTTGGGGTTTTTGTTACAGAATGTGTGATGTCAGATGTTTTTCTGTGTAGCGTATCTTTGTCGGTTGCATCTATGTTGACATCTCCTCTGCGATACGCCATCTTGACAGGTGAAGGGTTTTGACAGTGACAGTAGTATTGGAATTGTGACTTATAACGAATCCGGCTCGAAGGACCAAGAGTTGCTCATTATTAATCAACGAAAGCAACATTTCTAGTGGTTGACATTATCATGTCCTTCAAATTCTTCGAATCATATTATTCCGAAAAACGTCCAGTGAAGCATGGAATTCCCTATTATTTCTAATTAACGCGAAATATACATAAATGAGTTCATAACTATGGAAGGACTTTGGAGTGCGTGAAAGCAATTGAGTAATTGCAGAAATTATTAAAAACGGTAGTTAAACCATTGGTGGTGATAAAATATCCGTTTATGTTGATAATTGCAACACATTCAGCGCGCAAACCATTGAATAGTCCGAAAGTGAAACGGTTTACTAATTTATTATTATATTCGATCGATTTTTATTCCCCCAAAACTTTTTAAACCTGCGTAGTATCCCTACACTGGTATAACACTCAATTGACCCACTAAAATTCACCTTGAAAATGTTGAAACACTTATTCTATTATGCAATAAACAGGGAGAACATAGTTTTATCGATTTCTGTGCCACTGCACATGAAGATATTAGATATAATATCTCTATTATGTCCAGGTTCAGAATATCGAAAACATTTTCTCGTGCTTAAAAGTTGGACACTCAATATCATCTTGTCCAAAAGTGAAGTACCTAGATAAAGAGAGCGATAAGAATGATTGTGAAGACCATGCTCGAGTAGTAATGGATCAATTAGCTTGTATGCAAATGTCAATGTTAAATATACGAAGAGCTCTCTGTAGAGACAAAAGTACTGAATATATTTATTCTTATCACTACGGCAATTAAAGACAAATGTGTAACGAGTGTTTTTTGGAGTTATAGATCTTTAAATCGAAATAAAACACATTTAAATTAAGATTTAAGCAATTTTTTCTATTTGAATGATAATCTTATGACATTTTTGTTTCGATAATAATTTCTCATCGGACCAGACCAATTTTGGACTACTTTTTCGAGTATTTCAGGCCTTATTTCAGTTATAATATAATATATTTTTACTCTATCCATGGTGCATATTCCTCAATCGAAACCTATTCAATATCTTCACTAGTATAAAAGTTACAGGGTAGTCGACCCATCAATACACGCTAAAACACCATAAAACCACTTTAAAAAGATAAAAGGTTCATATTTTCGAAAGAATCAATCATTTAAGAAACTAAAAGTTTTCCTATTTTTTTTTTCAATAAAACGCGTCGTTTTCGAGTTATTTCCAATTTAACCCGGAGAAATTTGGCGAAAAAATCAAGAATAATCTGAATGCGTCTCTGAATTAAATATCATCGAATATTATTCCTTCTCTGGTTTTTAAACGAGTTTACAATGTTGTCACAATATTCATCAACTTTGTTGAGATATTTTAATAATAAAATCCCACAAATGTGAGAGATAAAATTGAACACCAAGGAGGATTTAAAAAGCACAGTTTCTATTGAAAATTCATAGTTACCGGTCCATATTGAGGTTAAATGTCGATGAAATACAAAATTCGGATATGAATGATGAAGCTCGATACAAACTACTCATTAAATTGAAATTAATGAAAAATAATACGATACCTGATAATCTGTGGCGATGTTTCTATCTAAACAACATCCTCTTGGAATTTCATAAACTCGACACGGTTGAAATTATATTAATTCACTTCACATAATAATCACATTAGAACAATAAGTCACTGAATGTATTCACATTATTCAGAACTTCACATAATGTTCACAGTTTGTTCAGAGACTCTGGTTTGTTATTGTTTAACGTTGGCCTCCAGAGCTCCAGATAACCATAATTCGGTTTTCGCTCTACGCATGCGTGGTAAAATTTGGCGGCAAAGTCGATTTATGATGGAAACGGCAGAATTCATAGATATTTATACCACGGTACACAAATGTATCGTGATTTATACTATGTTTCGTAAAAAATCCTTAACCTCAATGAAAATATCAGCTGACAACATCTTCTTGAAATTTCTGTGCCAAAATTCACAGAATCGATACAAATTAGATTAGGTTAGGTTTTTTAATAATAAATCTGAATGAAAAGCCTTTCTTCATGATATTGTTTGGTGATTTCGAGGAAAATATAAACAAGTTATTAGTGTTTACAAACTAATCTGCAGAAAAATCGAAGAAGGAACTTATTTTTGTGGAATAAATGTGGTTTTTTAGTTGCAGATATAAACCGATGAAACTAACTGTTTTTGTTGAAATTATCGTGTTTGCAACATTTTTATTCCAATAAGGTTAGTACTTGACTACTTGAGTATTCCCTAAATTGGGCCTAAATGTATAAACTCAATTACTATCGAGAAATATGAACTTTGAATCAATTCCACAGTATCATTTCAGGGACGTATTTAGCCCAATGTTTTTTTTCAAATGGCTATATCTTTTCAACAGCGCCGAATTCGGAAAAATGAAATGAAAAAAAAAGGTTTCTTTTGGCCTCAAGAATCTTCAGTTAAAATATATGTACAAGGCAAAGACTCACCCTGTATAATTCATTCAGAGGAACACCACCAAATTTTTGAGTGCTTTCTCACTCGTTTAAAATGTCTGCTTGATTTCATTCCTGGCAGTGTTTTGGTTTTTAAGAAAAAATGAAAACTGTGTTTTAGGCGCCATCCTCATGTGGCTGTAACTTAGCAGGGGGGGCTCAAAAAAGAAAAGTTTATATGAAAGACCCACCCTATTTTTTGACAAGGAGTCACCTCCTAAATTTTCATAAAAATTGTCGCTTTTCACGAAAATTCCGCAGACATCTCCTACAATTCCTAGAAGATTCCTTCGTTTCTCATCTCAACTACAAGAAAACCGCCGCCGAGACCTGGTTCTGCGCTGGACCCCAAGGCGCTTCTCGTACCGCCATTACGCCGCCGTAAATGGCACCACGGTGCCTTCCCCGTCTGTGCGGATTTCTTCACGGTGCCGGCGTATCCTTATTATTTCGCCTTTTTACCATTTCCTTCTTCGGCCTTACCGATTCCCGTAGACGGCGCTTTACATGGTCATCTAACACGAATTGCATCAATCTTTCCGCTGTTATTCCATCGGGTTGGGCGGGCATTTTTGTCGGGTCGCCGCAGCAATTTCCATGAGAACCTGTGTGCATGTGGGATGGAGGTTTGCTGACGCTGACTTATCGGCCAAGTGATTGCTGACGGCGTTTACATGAAAGAGGACGATTTTGCGGATAAGGGAATGAAATATGGACAAGAGTTGTTTGGGTTGCACGCGCAAGCGTTTCGTCCTATTCCAATCCTTCTATTTTGAACACCTGCTGTCTGCCAAGACGTGTTGGTAGATCATTCGGATTCTGACGATCTCAGTGCGTGTTTATTGGAGAGTTAGGGGAACTCTGCTGACCTGGGAGTACCGTAACACCATAAAGCAACTGGCCAGAGGCAATAAAGTGACTCTACTATGGGTGCCAGTGCATCAAGGTTAACACCTGATGGACCTGAGCCTTTCTGTGGGCTTGGAGAAGACTAATATAAGGCAGAAATCCAACAATGAGAGCTGGACAAAAGAATAACCCTCTGGAGAAACACTCCTGGACTAACTCAGTCTGAGAAATTCGTGAGGATTTCACCAACCTAAGTAGGCTCCTTGTGATATTTCAACCTCGAGGAGGCGAATATTATTTTGACGGGGAAGATAATTGGGGCAAGACATCCCTGTATTAAAATGGTAGACGGAGAGGAAATAGAATAGAGAGGTACTGCTCCTTGAATCATAGAAACCTTTCCTCTTCTTTGGGTGGCCGATCCCTCCTCTTGATAGATCACCAAGCAGGAACACTTACGATCGGATGATCTACCACCTTTGACTTGCATACTCTACCTTAACGTTGGGCCAGGCTGTGATCTTCTAGTTGGTTAGGATCCTACGTTGTGTGTTTGTAATGAACCAAGTTCGGGATAACTTATACTTATGAGACTAAGATAGGAAATCATGAATGAGAATAAAACACTTGATTGGACAGAAGGTGGAAACAGGCCTTTATTGGTCCATGGAAGTAGTTCGAGAGTACTGCCGCCATTTCGAAGGGTAAAAACGAACGAGTTCCAATTCACCATTAAAACTCAAAGCAAAAAACCCTTTGGCATTACAATTGGATATTACACAAAACATATATGAGATGTCAGTACTTCAATAATAACAAATGCAAGTGATTGTATAAATATCACATTTACATGGCTCTGATTCAGACAGATAGATTGATGTGACAGTACCATTGACTCCTAACATCGGAAGAACGGAGTCCGAAAAAATAACGAAGTAAGAGAACTTGGCAATAGAACTGAAGAATATGTGGCAATTGTCGAAAGTCGCTATTATACCATTGGTGATTTCGGCTGAGGGAGTCATGTCAGAATCATTCAAGAGGAATCTTCAAAATATCGAGATATCCCAGAGGATCGCGGGATATCCACAACAGGCTGTGGCATTGCAAACCTGTCACATCGTGCGGAAATTCCTGAACTAGTGGGAGGAACTGAATTGTTTTTTCACTGGTTCATAGAAGTGATACCAGCTCAAGCTGAGACCGGGAGACCGATGGTAAAGATGTGAAAGATCTGATACACTAACTCTGAAATATAAGAGTACATAACATAAACTTCTAAGAAAGTGTTGTGGGCCTTGGATCAGGAGTTCTGACGATCTCAGTGCGTGTCACTAAAGGTGCATACAAACTGTTGTCACGTCACGTGAGCTCACGCGAGGAAATGGGAAGAAGATATGGAGAATATAGCTGCTTTTACAGTTGCTGGTGATTCTCATAGAAGGGATTCGATTTACCAAATGAATCAACGAACAGAGGAAGTGGGGGAATTCCATCAATTAATTCAAGAAATATTGAATGACCACCCAGATCGGTTTCAAATGTATGTCAGAATGACATTCCACATAATATTAGACGTAAAATCACGTACATACAGAAAATGTAAATTTGCGGAATATAGATCTTGCGTGCTTTCAGTGCTATAACGTGACAGCAGATACAATGTTGCAAAAATTTTTTCTACATTTTGATTCCGTAGTAGTATAATCACCCAGTTTAGTTCTGATGATTTGGCTTCACTATTTATTATTGAAAGGTGTGTCTCTCTTCCTATGGTCTAAGTTCCATGCATTATCGTGGTTGCACATTTTGGGAAGATGACGTGATGTGACGTGACGTGATAACAATGTGTCTGCACCTTAACTCTAATATAGTTCATCTTTCTAACGACGACTAAAAATAGGTATTATTATTGTGGGTCCTGTAGTAGGAGTTCTGTCCTTGGTCTAGGTCTTCTTGATTTCGTGAAAATTGTCTCGGAATGAATCTGACAAAAGATGTGAATGGAGGATGTAACATTCCACAGTGGAGTGCACTCGTCGTTCCGACCACCCGAACAAATAACAGTATTCAAATGAGCATAATCACCTTTATCCATCGGAACAGTACAAAACAAATACAGCGCCTCCGATTCAATTTCCCTCTCGTCAAATCTCACAATAACAATCATCTGGGGACGCATCAGAGCGATTTCTTAACCGACAACCGTCATAGAGCCTTCTTAACCATTAATGAAATGTCTATGTAAATTTTTTAATGGCCTACCGCGATTATAAACAAATTTAGCGCGCGGGAGTACAAGCTGGGTAATTGTCGCACGCCTCCTTGATTTTCCGCAGGTTGAATCATCGAGGTAATGCGTTCCAGAAAAATACGTACGTGAAAATCGCGTTTCCTGTTGATAAAATGACGTAACGTTGCACAATGGTCGCGTTGTTTTGTTTATGCTGGTTGGATCTCTATAGCGGCAAGATCTTTGTTCTTTCAGGATGATTGCTTTGCATTCTTGTTGGTTTGTAGTTGGCTTTCTTTCTTTTTGATATCGCGTGAGGGACGTTTCATTTTCTTCAATAGAACCGGTTAGCGTTTCGTCCCAGTTCCGCTCATATGACTTGAAACGGTATCGCTTTTGGCTTTCGCCCTCTGCTGAGCATTCACTCGAGCACAGGGCGGCATGTGTAGATTGTTACAGACGCTGTGGACAGTGAGTTACCACAGTAAAATGCCTTTCCAGGTCTTTGCGTTGGATCTTCTGCTTGCTTGTCTTCCAGTTATATTTCCATCCGTCAGTTTCTTTAGTCCAGTTTTATTTAATTTTGTTTTAATCCAATCTTCTCATCTAAATTGGTTTTTCTCTTATCGAGCCTTTCATGTGATTTTCTATTTTCTCGTAGGCTCTCTTAGATATTTCAGCTGTAAATGCTTCATATGTCGGTGCCTGCTTCATTTGTCTGATCTCTTCATTCTCATAACTTTCTATTCTTTCCAGTTCTTCATTTTTATTTTTATTGATTACTAGAATTTCACCTCCATATGTCATCTTCAGTTTTATTATTGATGGTCAGATTATCAGTTGTAACTCTTATTATTGAATTATGGTTAGAGAATATCCTTTGATTCTTTCAGCTTTAATTTCTCTTTCAACTTCGTGTATATTGACGTTTAAGTTATTGCTATTCCACGTGATCTTACAATTTCATTTCTTTGTCTTGATTGATAAACAAATCTGTACGGCTCCCTTTCATAAGAATATAAATATGCAGTGCGCGTAAAAATTATGGAACAAATTCCTTTCCTCAGAAGAAAAATATTTGGCAACAAAATCCTGAAACAGGTCATTTTTGTTTCACATTTACCAACTTTTTATGCATTTTTGAAGGATTTTTGTTGCACCCTGTGCCATCCCCATCAACCCTCTAAATTTTTTGAATACGGAAAGTAGATCATGTGGTACTTTTTTGGCAAGGTCTTTGAATCTTCTTTACAGGCGTGCAGAAATTTTCAAAAGTTCAAAGAGGTTTTCAGTATGTGCTTTTTCTTTGAATTGAAACATTTTATTGAAAAGTTTCAACTTCAATAGAAACTTACTAATAACATACCTACTTAAGATAATAACTGAAGCGCACTGTTTCACACATTCTAATTTTTCACGTGAGGGGGTTGAAAGTTGTGCATGAACAAAACTGTAATGTTCGACTTTCATTCGGTGACAAATTTAATCAGGTCTCAGAGTAAATGAGCCATTACAAAGTGCACATACTAAAAACCTCTTTGAACTAACTAATTTTCCAAAACAAATTTTTTTCTTGAAAATTTCCGCACGCCTGTAAAGAAGATATAAAGACCTTGCCAAAAAATTACCACATGATCCGCTTTCCCTATTCAAAAACTGTGAAAGTGAAACAAAAATTGACCTATCTCAGGATTTTTTTGCAAATATTTTTCTTCTGAGAAAATGAATTTGTTCCATAATTTTGACGCGCATTGTATATTTCTTTGTTTGTCGGTTATTCTTTCCTCTTAAAATGAAACAATATTTCTTGCTTCTTTTCTTCGTTCATTTCAATTCTCCATTCACTTTACCTTTTTAAGCATTTATATGATTCTTATTGGTGTTTTCCGTAGTGTTGTCTGATTTTCCGACCATCTAAAGCTATATATTCCAATAAACACACACACACAAACGTATAATACACGTTTAAATAACTTTGCTACGTTGATTAGACGTTACTCGTTGAAATTTATAACGTTTCTTTCGAAACCAAAATAAACCTAACCTTGATTCTAAGTTTAATATACGTACAAGATACGTCAATATGAAACGTTTATTTACGTGCTTCTTCGACGTATATCCATCAAGAACTATGAAACGTTTTATAAACGTTCAATATGAGACCTCAAGTTTACAGCAAACTGGGAAATCTATATTCTCGGTTCAGTTATTATTTTTCTACGTTTCATTATCGTTTCAGATTCCACCATTATGTAACGTTTTCATATTCTACAACGTATATTTAAAAATTTAAAAATCATTATTAAAAAGCAAACTGAGAAATCTGTAATCTGTGTTTCAGTGATCATTTGTTCTACGTCTTTTAAACGTTACATTTGCCAACATTATAAAACATATCCTTTTCGTGTTTTCTCAAACATCAAAGTATCCTCGATGAGTACTGTCAAATGTTAAAAAAGCTTTACTTTCGTACAGTTCAACAATATGAAACTGAGAGATTTGAGTGTTACCCAAATACTGGATTTCTACGTTTCAATCTGGTTGAAATGGTTGAATGTAAATGGATAAAAAGGTTAAAGAAGGGTTATATAGAAACCGAAATACTACGTAATTTTCCAGTAGAATTCTCGTTACAATAACAATATTCAAAACTGATAAATAACGTTGAAACAACATGAAAAGGTAACGTGAGTTGGAAACCGGACAAAAACGTTTTGCCTAACGAAATTGTACCGTTAATAGGGATACTACTGTACTTGAAGAACGCACGGAACGTTTGAGTATTGAGAATACCCCAGCGGCCTCTACCGGTCGCCGGCTCCGCTGCTGCAGATTCCTTCCAAATGACACTCATTCTCACGGAGAAAAATCGGATTAGAATCTACCGTACCCTCACCTTCCATCCTGAATTAACTCCTGACGTTGTTTACGACCTAAAGCGTCTCATTAACAGACTTCCGCCCTCGGGCCCGCTCGCCAATCGAGTTAACGTCACGGAGACGCCAGGGAAATTGCATCGTTAATCGACGGATAGATGTCGCCAGCATCCGTCGCGCAGAGAAAAAAGGCGGAACCTAATTAGACGTGTTCCTACGGACGGATACCGCGTTGACAAATGGGCCCCTCGGTTTTTGGAGATGGTCCAAAAGGGAAACTGGAGAAATTTATTGGATTTTGAGGCGGTCCGTCGGTTCCAAACGACGATACCGCCGTCTTTCATAGAAAAAATTAATTGGACAGTTACGGTTCGAAGGAGACGTGTGGGACTGGGCTGATGATTGATTGATTGGTCTTTATTTGATTAATTCGGAGGCCGTAGATCACGAGAGCGGTCGTGGAGATATTAATTAACGTCATTATACATTGCTGAAAGCTTTCACGGTCGAATTCAACTTCAAACCTAGAGTATTCCGGGGTTTCCAGCGTAGGGCATCCCAGAAGTTTCTCGGTCTGAGATTGTACCCCGACAAATGACCGCTCCGAACTTACAGTATAGTCGTTTTATAAATTCACACAAAAATACTATAAAACCACTTGAAAAAAAAAACGGTTCACGTTTTCGAAAGAATTAATTATTTTAGAAAACAAAAGTATTCCTATATTTTTTCAATGAAACGCGTCGTTCTCAAGTTATTCCTAATTGTATATGATTGAATTAGAGGAAAAAATCATGAATTTCAAGAATAATCTGAATGCTGTCCTGAGTTGAATCTCATCGAATATTATTTCTTCTCTGGTCTCTCAACAAATTACCAACGTTGTCAGAATGTTTATCAACTTTGTCAAGACTAAAATCTCTATGATGAAAAAACGTTCAATGTAGAGATATGTAATAATAAAATTCCACATTCGTGGGTCATAAAATTGAATTCTGAGAAGCATGAAATTATACATTTTATAGGCAGTTTCTATTTAAAATTCATTGTTACCGGTCCTTCAGCAAAATATCTATCGAAACAATATAACTCGACACCAGAATGACACTACTATTACATCAATTCACTGAAAGTCGTTCACATAATCATCACCTGTTTGCTTTATTCTCTGTTAATAAATAAAGCGTTTCGTTTATGCCGTGTATGGGATCACTGACTAACGTTTTAGGTTGGACTGGTTGGAGACACAGAACAACGGTTTGTCTTGCGTGGCGGCTACAGTGGCTTTATACAGGACAGTGGCGACAATAGACGTTCACGTTTTGATTGGTCGGACTGTTTTCGACCACTAATGGCGGACTTTCATTGTTTTGTTGTCATGTCATAGTGACAAAAAGCTCAAGATCCAGTCAAATAACAAACAGCACGACACTCAAATGTGAACAAATATGCGCCATGTTTGTGCAAAAACGTGTTCTATGACCCTATTGTCGCCACTGTCTTGTATAAAGCCACTGTAGTGGCGGCTACATCCACGGCCTTCTGAAGGAAAGAGTAGGCCGTGGCGACTGAAATTAGGAACGTAGCGCTATATTGGCGAGAATCAGAACTAGGCATTTTTGAAAATCAGAATATATCCTGTAGAACTATTTATCGGACAATCGCTGAATGTGAACAAGGTATTCCTTGTATGAACCTTGCACAAAGTGGAAGACCTAGAATTTTGCCCAAGCAAGGACCGTAAGACTGGTAAGAAGAGCGGAAAACAAGGTTGGTACTTCGCTAAGAAAACTAGCACGCCAATATAGGACATTTAACTATATCGCTAGTTAATTTTATTGAAGTAGAACACTCTGGAGACGATATTATGTTCTGGCTAGACCTTGCGTCCAGGCACTATGCAAAAGAAACTCAAGGTTGGCTAGCCGACCAAAACGTACCATTTGTTCCGCGAAACGGAAATACCCCAAACCTTCCACAGGCTCGACCCATAGAAGATTTTTCGGCTCTCTTATCGAGAAAAGTTTACGATGGAGGATGGAAAGCCCAAAATGAAGAGGAACTTCGGCGGCGAATATACAGGAAGATCCGACAAATGGATCTAGATACCGTGCAAAACCTGATGTTAGGTGTTCGCAGAAAGTTGCCCTCTGTGGAAGATGGCCCTCTTCATTTAATTTGAATTGATAGTTTTGTTGCTTCTGAAACGTTTATTAGTGTGTATCACAATACAATAAACAAATGTATTATTTTTGTCACTTCTTTAATCTCTGGAATTTGTACTAAAACTCATGGGACATACGTTATCAGCTTGAGAGAGTGGATCAGTTTGGTTTTTGCCACTCCTTAGGATCTGTCCAAGTTTTTGTGTAGATTTATAGACTTTTTTGATATCATGCCTTTTCAGAAGTTGGCCAATTTTGTCCATCACCGATTAAATGAAAGCTAAGAATGCCTTTTCCTTGGAAATGATGGTCTATTTGCATTTGTTGTACCCATTGGAGATGAATGTTTGTCGCAAATGTTCCATATTTGTCTGGCAGACATTCAGGCTCACATATACCTTAAGCTCTCTCCCAACAAGTGTTTTGATGACACCTCCCTTTTGTTGTGGATGGTGATTGAATGTAATAAATCGAAATATTGCAGTTAACCAATATACACTTCTGAAATGTATATTCATAGCTCCGAAGATTACATTGTTGCTTATCGGTATGTCACGGGACGTAGGCTAGACGATAACGATGGAAGTATGGATTTTCGGTCAAGTTTCTTCATGAGACTCATACAGTCCAATTTCGAGAGGCATGATTTTTGACAGTGTCAGAGTCCCTGCACTTGGTCATAGTCAACATCGCCCCGAACTTTTTTATTGGTTCTTAGGACCACCGGCTCGCGAACGCAAGTACCTCGAGCGACAGTTACTCCATCATCAAACAAAAGAGAACCAAATCCCTCGCAGCGTGTAAACTCCTTTCCCCGATCTGCAGATACCGCTAGAAACAATCTTAAGTCAATTTCCGACGACTCGGCTAAGTAGGCCGTGCCCGCGGGGGAGTGACGGCGGACCAGATCACGACCCAGAGCAGTTCTTTGTTCTCGCGCACCACGCGCATCGAGGCATTATGTCATTGCGGGATGGGAACGCAGCGAGCGTGGAGACAACGCAGTGTTTTGTTACCGGGCCGCCCCGCGCCTCCCGTCCGTTCCATTCAACAGGTTACGGGCCCAGTGGAAGAGGGGGAGGAGGAAGACGGGTGAATTACCGGGCCGCTTATCGGGAGAAAACAAAATAGCAATTAGAGAAGGTGGGCGGAGGTGAATCATCGTCGATTAAGTCGCGGATTTACAGGGTGAGACGGTTAAGTAGCGGACTGGAGATGTTGAGTGCGAGTATTGTAATTTTATGGCGTAATTTATCGCGGAATGTGTTTGTCTAGGACGCTGGTAGATATGCGATGATCTCATGCATGTAGTCATTGCGAGTTATTATTTTGCTCAACATACTCGGTGAAACGATCGAAATTTCACATGGAACCAAAATTTTGCAACACTTTTGTGGTAATCTGGGGCATTTTAAGATGAATACGACTTCGTTTAAGGCACTACTTTTTCAATAGTAATATCATAAGAAATTGAATTTCCGTGATGAGTCTATCGATTTATTTTCAAACGAAATGAGTTGCTTGGAAACATCACGAGTCCGTAGGACGAGTGGTGTAGGTCAGATCCTCCATATTCGAGAAAAGCAAAGAAAAACTCATGTTCTACAATTTATATTTATTAGTTGACAAACCGTTCGTATCCATAGTTTAATTACAGATTATTCTGTAGTTCAATCGTTGAAAATACCGAAGTTGTCAGACCAATCATACACTGCGCAAAAAAATTAACGCACATTCTGAAAATCTCAATTTTAATGAAAGTTAACTCTACATTGACTTTATAACTTATTTTTTATGTTCTCTCGGGAAGGTTTTGAACGAAACAAGACACATTAAATGGAAGAAGAATTCAAGATTTCACCGAATCTTATGTGAAAGAAGAGAAATGATCAATTTTCAAAATACTGAAATGCTGATAAGTGATTTAATACTTGGTATTTCCACCCCTTGCGTTAATTACAGCTCGACAACGACGGTTCATACTCAAAATGAGTGATCTTAAAATGTTCTGATCTAATCCTTCCCAGATTTCTCCGAGTTGGATTCCTAAGTCATTAAGAGTAGCTGGTTGATTTTCTGAACTTCACAGCCTTCTATTGAGGTTGTCCCAAACCTACTCAATCGGATTGAGATCTGGAGTTCTTGCTGGCCATTCCATTCGAGAGACTTCAACCTCTTCAAGGTACTCCTGAACCATGCGCGCACGATGGGGTCTGGCATTATCTATACTAATATTATAAAGAGGAAAGATTTGTATTTTTGTTTGTTTGATACGAATAGGCTCAAAAACTACTGGACCGATTTCGAAAATTCTTTCACCCTTAGGAAGCTACATTATCCCTGAGTGACATAGGCCATACTTTCCACCCGAAAAAATTAAGGATACCTACTATAACTTCAATAATTACAAAAAAATCAGCCAAAATCAGCTATTTTCACGTGCGCTGCAAAAACCGTGAGACTTACGTGGATACAATGTATGACAGAAATGTACCTCTTAAATAGTTAAAAAAAAAATTCCGTGATTGCATACATCTATCTCTCAAGATTGATTTGCTATTACCTGTTTATGGTAATCAGATGTTTTCCAAAATTATGCACTACTTCGGAGTGTGTTTTTATGAATTGGGTATTGATCCTCATCCATCCTAATACGTTATTTATACCCAGTATTTAATTTGAAACGAAATTGCCCTTCACATCATACAATTACAACGAGTACATCAGAAGATATGGCAGGTTGAAGTGTTGAAGATGAAACCGCCGCGTGAAACAAATTTCTACTCGGGCGAAGCTGGGACAGGCCTGCTTGTCGTCCATAAAAAAGAAATTTTCACCAATGTATGGGGCAAATGGCACTACATGCTCTTCAAGAATGTTCCTTATATACTTATCAGCATTCATAGCTTCATTATCAACGACCACTAGGTATGTGCGAGCAATCAAAGATATTCCACCCCATACCATAATCGATCCTCCCCCGAAACCAGTAGTATTCAGGGAATTGCACTGAGCATATCTTTCATGTGGACGTCTGTATACAAGGGGACGTCGATCACAATGGTAGAGGCAGAATCTAGACTCATCTATGAAGAGAACTCTTTCCCAATCGGCCTCTTCCCAATGGATATGCTCTCTCTAGCAAAATCCAAACGCGCCCTTCGATGGGCTGGGGTAAGAGCTGGGCCTATTGCCGCGACACGAGGCCTTAAATCATATTCTCTGAGGCGATTTCTTATTGTCTGAGTGCTAATTTGCACCTCATGAGTTTGCTCGAGCTGATTTTGAAGGAGGCGAGCGGTTGCAAACCGTTGTCTCAACGAAGAAACTCTCAAGTAACGTTCTTGAATGGCAGTTGTTACCCGTGGTCTACCCTGTCCTGGTCTTCGGACATTCATACCTGTCTCCCTGAATCGCTGCAACATTCTGGACATACTTGTATGGGAAACTCCAAACCTTTCTGCAATTCTTGTGTATGTCCACCCTTCTTCTCGCAAAACTACCGCTTGGGCACATTCCTCTTGGGTCAAATTGCGTGTTTCGCGTTGCATAGCGATCGAGTGTAGAAAATCAAACGAAAGAAAAACTATTGATCACTAGAATTGATCGAGAACAACTGATTTTAGAATGGATCCAATACATTCAAAATCTGATGAGTGATAATATCATATTTTTTCATTCCTGCTGGGAGAAAACATCTGTATTGAAGAAAAACGTTGAAAGTGGATAACATATGCATGCATAATTCTGATAAAAATAATTATCATTGAGAACGAACACCTTCAGTTGTAGAATAAATTTGAGATTTCCATAATGTGCGTTAATTTTTTTGCGCAGTGTAGTTCAGAGACAAAACTCATATCTGAATTATACTTCAAAGCTCAATTCGTCCAGCTCACATAATATTGATTCTATTAATGAAATGTAATTTATAAACATTGCATATTCAGTAATTGTTAAAAAGGGATAACAATTCATGGCGACCTTAAGGTATTCAGTGCTCCCTAACCGAGCTGTTCTACATATTTCCAGACATTTCTACACATTTCCAAGCAAGTGTACAACAATTTCCACTCCACAGGTGTGATAATACAAAGCCAGCGTTTACTGGCAAGTAGAGCTCTATCACATAACAATACGCCTCGGATTATTTGATTGAGCTACCTGCCACTACAATAAATTTCCTGAGATTCGATAAAAATAAAGTAATGAAATTTCCAGATTTCGAAAACTGGACGAGGCAAATAATTCTGGATCCGCTATCCAAATATACACAGTATCTTCACGAGTCAGTGGAACGCTGAACGTTTTCCCGTCTGAGTCAATATCGACAGAATTTATTAATAAATCGTTCAAGAAACCATCACAGGATGATTGAATTGTGTTTCGACACACAGCCTCGGAATATCAATTTCTCGAGAGCACTTAAAAGTATTAATCATATACTATTTCAATAGATGGATCGTATAACACAAAACAGGGTCTTGAAATGTCGGTTCTGAGTCATTCCAATTGTTTTTTCTATAAATATAGGGTGATTCTGTTACTGATTGGTATTACTCGGGATAACACAGCTGCATTTGAGAGAAACTTCGTACTGGGACTCCCCTATCTGTCCTAGACATCCGCATCGATTGTTATGACGACGGAATTTGTCGTTGATATTTATACAACTATTTCCCAGAACTTTTCTGATTGGTTTCCCTTTGTGTAGTCTTCATCAAGGCGAAAGATTTATTCGCAACTGGGGAGAGATCAGAGAGCCCAGAATTTTTCTGTGGTTTAGGGAAATGCAAATACAAGAAAAAGTTGTAAACAAGTGCCTCAGTGGCCTCAGGAAGCCTTTGGTGAGAATGGGTTTATCGGCACTGAAGAGTGTATATTCTGAGGAGAGGAGGGAGGAACTCCCATCCACCTAGTCACGGAATGCATTGCCTTTGCAGCCCAGAGGAAATAATCTTTTGGTCAAGAAACTTGCAGGAGTGAGACCTCGTTGAGGCCTTCCCAGATTTTGGATTTCGTTAGATCTCTGGAACTGAAAGGCCAGCTGTGAAGTGCGTGGTGAAAACAGCTCTGTTAGGGGTCACTGTAAACCCTTTCTGACTAACTTTATGTCTTCATGAAGATTTCACATATGGAGAAATATAACGTCTATTAGTGCAGTGCAAGAATGTAACACAATATTTTCCTTAAACATGATTGAGACTTTCCTAGTATTCTCTTGTAGGTGTGTAGTAAAACTTCATTTATCTTTGAACCATTTTCAGTTGCTACATTGAAGCACATGAAGCAGTTTGGAATCTTGCTGAATGAACATTGTTGCGTCCCACTACAACATCTGGACAAAGTAAAATTCATGTGGCTATAAAAATTGAGCTGTCTTGTTTAAAATAGGTTGTTTAGATAAATTGATGTTTGACAACATGCGATCGATCTCTTGTACTGCAATATTTGTTCCATATGCCTTGGTTTACAATATTCGTTCCTTGTTAAAGCATCCTCTAGACTGATTCAAGTGTCATCTATTGAAAGTGTTCTCAACCCAGGATACTCATGTAAAATTTGGGATATCCATCTGGTTTTTTGAGACCATAAGATTAATGGAGAGCACTCAGGAACGATTTCAGGACATCTGCAGTATGTTGCCAGAAGAGAACTACAAGTATCTGGGCATTCCTCAAAATCAAAGGATTGACCACACCCGTTTGAAAGCTGAGTTCAGTGCGAAATATAAGAACAGGGTAACCAAAGTGCTCAACACCAAGTTATCTGCTAAAAACCAGATCGATGCCTTGATCACTTGGGCCACGCCAGCTCTGACCTACACTTTCGGAGTCTTGAAGTGGTCAGATGCTGATCTGAACGAGTTGTACCGTCGCCTGATGACAAAGTTCAGATGTCTGCATACCAATGGATCGGTGAAAAGGCTTTATCTACCTAGAAGCAATGGAGGACGAGGTCTGTTGAACATCTCTAGACTCTACAGAACCCAGGAGAAAAACTTGAGGCAGCGACTGATCGAGTCTGAAGATAGCCTGATAAAATTGGTGACAACAGAGGATAAGGGATACACACCTCTGAACCTACAACACAGAGAACTGACGTTCGATATCACTACCAGAAGAGAAGATAGAAGTATATGGCGAGAACATGCTTTGAACGGCAGATTTCCCAAACACCTTGAGGGGGAATATGTCGATAAATTTGCTTCTTTGTCGTGGTTGAATGTGGGACAATTGTATCCTGAAATTGGGGGATTTCTGACGGCTATGCAAGATCGAGTAATAACAACTCGCAACTACGAGAAACACTGTTTGAAGCTTAACGTGGAGGACAAATGCAGGAAGTGCTGCGCAGTTGGCGAGTCTATTGAACATATAATCGCCGGTTGTCGAATTCTTGCCGACAACGTCTATCTGGGCCGACACAACCAAGTGGCAAAAATTGTTCACCAGCAGTTAGCTTTTAGGCATGGTTTTTTGGATACTTGTCCGCCATATTATAAGTATCAACCTGCAGCAGTGTTGGAAACGGGCGCAGCGGTTCTCTATTGGGACTGACCCATAACAACAGATAGAACAGTGGACTATAATTGACCGGACCTTCTGTTTATTGAGAGGGATCAGAAATATGGGTTGATAATTGATGTGGCAGTACCATAATACTCATAACATCGGAAGAACGGAGTCCGAAAAAATAACTATGTACGAGAACTTGCCAATAGAACTGAATAATATGTTGCAATTGTCGAAAGTCACCATTATACCATTCGTGATTTCGGCTGAGGGAGCATGCCAAAATCATTTAAGAGAAATCTTAAGAAGATCGAATTATCCCAGAAGATCGCCGGATATGCACAGCAGGCTGTAGCTTTGCAAACCTGTCACATCGTGCGGATATTCCTGAATTAGTGGGAGGAACTGAAATGTTTTTTCACTGGTTCATAGAAGTAATACCAGCTCAAGCTGAGACCGTTAGACCTATGATGAAGTGTAATGATTATATTCGATGTTCAAAATTCATACTTTCTATTTTATATACCACAAAGTTTATATATAGGATGGGCTTACTCGGTTAAGAATAAGACCGAGATTTTCTGTGCTCTGTGCGATTCTTTGTCTGTTTCAAAAATCCCAAAAGCATATACCTGCTCAGCTCTCGAACATACCTGCCTTCAGTCGCATTGTTCTTTATACGGCTTAGCTCGAAGCCCCCAACAAATAGTTTTCCACGTCGTCGGCCATTAGTACGCCACCTTACATTACATTACAAGTGAATTCATGTGATAAAGACTTTTACCCAGTACAACATCTACGAAACAAGACAGAAGCAGATACGTAACTCTTATTCTGAACAACCGTAAGTACCATTCCATCAGTATTCACTTTGTGGTATTCATTCTATCAAACACCCATTTTTTCTTCAATTCTCGAGGCGATAAGAATTGGTACAAAAGTCCATTTATTCTCTCCAAGAGAGGGTTGGTGGTTTTCGAAAGAAAAATCAAGCAAAGGTTTTTCGGGAATAATTGGTTCGAATTGAAGACCTAGAGTTCGAATTTTGCTGAGCAAGTCAGTACACACCTGAACTGTGAAACTTAGATAAGTGTGTTAACATCCAGATTTTCCATATTTAAAAAAATGGTGAAAAGAAATGGATTCTTTTGGTACAGTCACAGAATGTCTGAACTTCCTTAACTCTTGTGGAGCAGTATTAGATAACAATCGAACGGGACCACTTTTACGACGAGTTTTTGTGGGTGCCCGACGTAACAGATCATGGATAACCATAAAATCCGATCGGCGACCTCCTTCACTTTCACAGAACCGTCCAATGGACCCAACTATCGTTTCCAAACGCCGTTCAATCTCTCTCGATCGCTCTGGGACGAACAAACAAGATCGTAATGCCTGAGAACAGTGAGAACCTACCAAATAGCGAAATCGTGCTCACGAATTCGACTTTTTTTGTGCGTGCACTGCTTCAATTTTCTAAGAGTCACAAGGTTAACGTTCCGCGATGAACTCTCTTCTTCCCCCCTTGCTCTCCGCACATCTCCGGCGTGTAACAAAGAAATCCGGTGACCCAGTGACTCCGCTGACTTCCCGGAGGACAGAAACGTCGCTTCTATCGTGCACACCGTATGGTCCTCGTCCTTTGTTCTGGGACGCTTAATGGGGCACGAAGAATACGCGATCACGTGATAGGGAACGACGGGAAGTGTGGATGGGTCACGTTTGCTTTGACCCTTCCCGTGACAATATCTGATGAACTGGGTGGTTGAGAGGCTGGGATGGGATTTGAGGTCTTCAGGAGGAATTCGGTGGATGGGAGACGTTTTATTGGATTTCGACCACCTTTTATTTCTTTTCAGAAGGAAGTGTTGGGCACAGGGCAGACGTTATAGGGGTGAGGATCGGCTTTTCGGTCAAGTTCAGCAGATGCCTTTCTATATTACAACTGATATTCTAAAGACTAATCTTTCACAAACGCAGCAATCAAAATCATCTTCATTATACCGCCAATAAACACATAAACACTGACAAAACGTTGTATTTCTCAAGTAACGAAACTACACTGCGCAAAAAAATTAACGCACATTCTGAAAATCTCAATTTTAATGAAAGTTAACTCTACATTGACTTTATAACTTATTTTTTATGTTCTCTCGGGAAGGTTTTGAACGAAACAAGACACATTAAATGGAAGAAAAATTCAGCATATCACCGAATCTAATGTGAAAGAAGAGAAATGAACAATTTTCAAAATACTGAAATGCTGATAGGTGATTTAATACTTGGTATTTCCAACCCTTGCGTTAATTACAGCTCGGCAACGACGGTTCATACTCAAAATGAGTGATCTTAAAATGTTCTGATCTAATCCTTCCCAGATTTCTCCGAGTTGGATTCCTAAGTCATTAAGAGTAGCTGGATGATTTTCTGAACTTCTCAGCCTTCTATTGAGGTTGTTCCAAACCTGCTCAATCGAATTGAGATCTGGACTTCTTGCTGGCCATTCCATTCTGATTCGAGAGACTTCAACCTCTTCAAGGTACTCCTGAACGATGCGCGCACGATGGGGTCTGGCATTATCGTCCATAGAAATGAAATTTTCACCAATGTATGGGGCAAATGGCACTACATGCTCTTCAAGAATGTTCCTTATATACTTATCAGCATTCATAGCTCCATTATCAACGACCACTAGGTCTGTGCGAGCAGTCAAAGATATTCCACCCCATACCATAATCGATCCTCCCCCGAAACCAGCAGTATTCAGGAAATTGCACTGAGCATATCTTTCATGTGGACGTCTGTATACAAGGGAACGTCGATCACAATCGTAGAGGCAGAATCTAGACTCATCTGTGAAGAGAACTCTTTCCCAATCGGCCTCTTCCCAATGGATATGCTCTCTCGCAAAATCCAAACGCGCCCTTCGATGGGCTGGGGTAAGAGCTGGGCCTCTTGCTGCGACACGAGGCCTTGAATCATATTCTCTGAGGCGATTTCTTATTGTCTGAGTGCTAATTTGCACCTCATGAGTTTGCTCAAGCTGATTTTGAAGGAGGCGAGTGGTTGCAAACTGTTGTCTGAACGAAGAAACTCTCAAGTAACGTTCTTGAATGGCAGTTGTTACCCGTGATCTACCCTGTCCTGGTCTTCGGACATTTATACCTGTATCCCTGAATCGCTACAACATTCTGGACACACTTGTATGGGAAACTCCAAACCTTTCTGCAATTCTTGTGTATGTCCACCCTTCTCGCAAAACTACCGCTTGGGCACATTCCTCTTGGGTCAAATTGCGTGTATCGCGATTCATAGCGATCGAGTGTAGAAAATCAAACGAAAGAAAAACTATTGATCACTAGAATTGATCAAAAACAACTGATTTTAGAATGGAGCCAATACATTCAAAATCTGATAATATCATCTTTTTTTATTCCTGCTGGGAGAAAACATCTGTATTGAAGAAAAACGTTGAAAGTGGATAACATATGCATGCATAATTCTGATAAAAATAATTATCATTGAGAACACCTTCAGTTGTAGAATAAATTTGAGATTTCCATAATGTGCGTTAATTTTTTTGCGCAGTGTATTTGAGCTTGATTCATAGTTAGACAAAGTTGGTTTACATCTGAATTGGTTCCAATGAATATCTCCTACCCCAAATAAAGAAGAACACAATAACCTTATCTTGACTTCAAATATTGTAACTGTAGCACAAGGATCGGTTTTAGGATCACTGCTGTTCAATATTTTCATGTCAGACATACCAAAAATGATAAGGTTCAAGATAGCCCAACTCGGAAACGATACAGATGGATATCGATTGGGTTAACTGTGATTCGACAGAAGGTAGAAGCCATATTGCTTTGACATTCCTGTTCAGTAAGCATTGACAAATTATCATGGAAAGACTCACGCCGCAAGAACGTTCACAAATTGTTGAAATTTATTTTCAAAATCAGTGTCCTATTCGCCAAACTTATAGAGCACTTCGTTCAATTTATGGTTCACATAATCGTCTATCAGAGAAGCTTATTCGTCGAACTATCGATAGATTTCGGACAACATTTTCTCTACCCGATACAACAACAACAAGACAAAGAACTGGTTGTACAAAAGGAAATATCGCTGCTGTACCTGATAGTGTTAATAGAGATCCAGATTTGTCTATTGGTCGGCGTTCACAACAAGTTGGACTCTCTGCATCCACCACATGAAAAATTTTGCGTTAAGATCTTGGTCTACACCCATACAAGATCCAACTGGTTCAAGAACTGAAGCCACATGACCATATTAAGCATCGTTTGTTTGCTGATTGGGCCCTAGAGCAGCTTGAAGTTGATTCACTTCCAATTCCAAAGATTCGATGAAATCCAGTATCTGGTACGGCTTCAACGAGGATAACTCCTACTGGTTTCTTGTCCTAAGCACTTTTGGCTTGCAATTCCATAGCATTCCGTAACCAGGTAAATACATAGGAGTTTCTTCCTCCTCCCCACAGAATATACACTCGTCAGTGTCCGATAAACCCATTCTCAACAGATGCTTCTTTAGGCTTGAGAAAGCTAGTGTGTAGGTGAAGTTGGTTCTCACTGAGATCCAGATATTTTTTGGATCCAACAGTTTCAAAGGAGATTCCGCCAGAGTTTTTTCCTTTCGATTTTCTCCTTCACCATAAACTCCTCCTTATAGATGCATTTGCCTATATCACAGAAGGGTTCTGGGCCAGTGAGTGGCGTTTGTGTGCTCTTTCTGGCCAGTGTATGGGCCTCTTCGTTTCCTAAGATTCCCGAATGACCGGGAACCCAGATTAAAAACACTTTATTCTTCTTGCCTGCCTACCTACCTCATTGAGCTTGTTCCGGCACTCCCAAATCAGCTTTGAATCGATGACATAGGAGCTCAGTGCTTTAACAGCAGCTTGACTATCTGTATGAATAGCTATATCGCATTTCGGATAGTTTCTTTTCAGATTTATATCTAGACATCTTCCGATTGCAAGTATTTCCGTTTGAAGGACGCTTGTACAGGAGCCTAACGATAGTGCACACTTGGTACTTGTCCCGTAAATCCCAGCGCCAGCTCCTGTAACGGTTTTAGAACCATCTGTATACCATTTCATTGTATTTTCTTTGAGATTGGAGTTGGTGTATTCCCTTTCCCAATCCTCTCTTTCACTTTTACTAAAGTTCTTCTCAGTGCTTACTTTCTTGATCATCACATCACTAGGAAGGTTTGCAGATGACGTGTAGTCATTCAGAGAGGACCAAGCTCTCTGAAACCTGACTCTCTCATTGCCTGCTCCTTCTTTAGATACTCTAAGGATGACCTCATGGGCTACCCTATCAATCACTAGATGTAGTGATGTTTGAGGTCTGTGACGATCTCAAGCGCCCTAGTTGGGCACGTTCTCATAGCTCCACCGATGCACACACAGGCAAGCCTTTGTACTTTGTCGAGCAGTTTTCTTGTGTTTACCTGACTTGCTTTAGCAAACCAGGCTTCTGCCCCATATGTGATTATAGGTCTTACAATCATGACGTACATCCATCGCAATATTTTTGGTTACAACCCCAATTCCTGCCGCATAGACGCCTGCACGCCATCAGAGCCCTTGTAGCTCTGCCAGTAGCATTATCAACATGCTTGTTCCACAGAAGTTTGCTATCTAGGGTTATTCTTAGGTATTTGACTTCAGATCCCCACTCCAAGATATTTCCGTCCGATGGTAACGTCTTCATGGCTGGAAGTTGTGGTCTTGGTTGGGTTCATGTTACCGTGGTGAGTAAGAAGTCTTTCTCATGAATCCTCATATCTAGCTTGTCAAAAAGGTTACGAAGATATTCTCCAACGATCTGTTGACCATAGGCAAGCGGTCAATCAACCATATTTCTTCAGCGTCCCATAAAATTGAACCTCTGGTGTCAGTAGAGTGAGGTCTTAATTTGCTGTGCATTTCCAGTTGGAGGATATGTCACTTTCCTCATATCTTCTCTGATCGCTGGAATGGGATACTCTTCTCGCAACCAGATACCTTTGATCCTCGAATTCCTCGCAGCCATCTCGAATTTGAGGCAGACCAGTGATTTCGCTCGGATTAGGCTCCTTCTGCATGCGGAACGACTACTTCGATCTATTTTTAAGTCTAGCATGAATCACCTCATCTCATATTCTTCGTACGGCACCGATTGAATTGATTCTCGCGTAACAACCTAGCCGATACGTCACGTAGGCCTTGACGGCGGATACGGAGGCAATAAAATGATTTTTTCGAGCGAGGAAAGGGGCATTTTTAGAATATTTCCAATTTACATTGGCAATGAGCGTGGCGCAAGGGAACGTGCCTCAATCAACATCGACCGGTTTTGACGAGTTATTAATAAAATTTTCGATGATCTGGACGGGCAGAAGACGTGCTGCCGCCTCCCACGCCGAAAATAGGTTTTCATCGATACGGTATGGCTGGTGCGATCGGTTTATTTTCGTTTTCTAATTGGAATTTTTAATTTGTTTGTCCAGGTGGTCGCACTGATGGGAGATGATAGGGTTATTTTCGGCGGTCTGGTGGATTGTAAGGATGACAACGATACGTCGATGATATCGATATACCGAGGATAACTTATCCACATTATCCAATTTCAAATTATTCCAATCACTTTAAATTTTAACTTTTTGAAAAAACAGGAATTTTAACTTCAGATTCCTGAGGCCTAAAGAAACCTTTTCTTCATTTTCCATTTTTCCGAATTCGGCTCTGTTTAAAAAAAGAATTTGAAAAACAATTGGGCTAAATACGTCCCAGATACGATTCTCTGCAAACACCTCAAAGTTCATATTTTCTTATTGAAATTGGGTTGATTCATTAGGGAATACTCAAGTACCAACCTTATTTGAATAACAATGTTAAAAACCTGGCATTCCTCAACAAAAACACTCAGTTTTGACCGATTATATCTGCCATATTTCTCTCATCGAAATAAGTTCCTTCTTCGATTTTACTGAAGATTAGTTTGTAAACACTTATAACTTGTCCATATTTTCCTCAATATCCCAAAAATATCTGATAAAGAATGTCTTTCAATCAATTCAACAGAATTTATTATTAATCAACTTAACCTAACCCATTTTGTTATCCAGTCTGTGAATATTTTACAGAAATTCTTTTGTGGACGTTGCCAGCGTAACCAATATTCCTGAAACTACGAAATATCTATGAATCGATCACAGCCTTCTATAGAAGGGGTTGTGAATCGACCCATCCGAAGCCTGCGTAATCTAGATCAAAGAGATAATCTTTGTACTTAATATAACGTCTACGAACGACGCTTGCGTATAGCGATCTCCAAACAAACATGGAGGAAATTTGTTTCTTGTTGATATAAAAGGGGAAAGTTATTATGATAGGGGTTTTTCTTCTCGTGATAATAACGTGAAGTGAATGGATTAATATTAACCGTGTAGTGTCGAGTTTATAGAATTACAAGAGTTTAGTTAGAAACATCGCCACACATTATTTAATAATAATAATAATCTTCTTTATTGTTGACCCTTAAACAGTAAAAAAGAACATTACTGGCACCAGGGCCTACAAATAATACATATAATTAGAAACTAGAATATAATACAAACAAAATAAAATATTCTCATCTCATCGACAACAACTTAAAAGTCTATTCTAGTTTCAAAAAAATTTTTTAAGGTTATGGCACAATTTCTGACGTTCATAATATTTGAGGGGATGGAGTTAAACACATTGATGCTTCTAAAAATAGGGGAATTCTAAGTTTTCTTTGTTTTTCTCAATTTATTTCTGAATGTCTCTCTCTGTCTGGTCAAATGATGATGAAATTGTATTGTCTGTTTCAGTTTAATTTGAGTTTTTAATTTATTATTCTTTATGGCATGTATTAGTTTTACCTGTTCTATTTTTTTTAACTCAACTATATCAAGTATTTCAGTTATTTTATGTACTGTACTCTATATTGAAGCTATTCTTTACTGCTTTGTTTTGAGTTCTTTGCAGCTTATTGATTACATAATTTGGGGCGTTTTCACAACAGGGCACTAAGTACCTGATATGAGGTTCTATGAAACTACTATACAATAAATATCGACTCCACTTGTCCAATAATTGAGAACATCTTTTTAAAGCACCTATCATGGGGGAGATCTTAGATATCACGGTAATCACATGGCTAAGTGCTAAGTATCATTTTATTCTTCATTTATTTCAACCTGGTACGTGGTTTGTATCGTGATATATCTGAATTTTGTATTTCGTTGACATTTTTATTACATATCTCTACATCAAACGTTCTTCTATCATTTAGATTTTAGTTTCGACGAAGTTGATAAACATTCTGACAACACTGTTTGCATGTTAAGAGACTAGAGGAGAAATAATATTCGATGATTTTTCATCCAGGGAAGCATCCAGATTATTCTTGTGTGCAGTGGGGCGTTATCATCCTGATAAGTGAAATTATCCCCAAATTCGTTGCGGAGAGGAACAATGATTGGTTAAATGATGCAGATGGCACTCGCATTCGCGAGTGAGTGGATCTGTTCAACTTTTGACGAGAAGTTTGTTTTTCTATAGGTACAATATGTACCATCGAAGTTGACATTTTTTCCAGCTAACCTAAAGGAACGACTATTCTCACTTTTTGATAGGCTTGAAATTTTGCCCTTCCGTGATTTACAGGGTGAGCAAAGTTTCAGGTGTGTCGAATTTGAGAAATATGCAACGATGGAGCATCCTGCAACATTGAATATTATTAATAATTGCAAAGCCTCCAATTTTATCAATTTTTCTTACAATTTTGGTCCTGCAGTATGATAATTATTCTGTGCTTGACTGATGTAGGTCTTTCCTTGAGTCCTATTCATTAAAATAATGATAGAACTCGTTGAAGTCCCACTAATAGTTCGTTCCCTATATTCAAATCTCCTTCAAGGACAGAATAATTTCGAAAAGCAGCGAGATATTCCAAGCAATGAATACCAAATTCTGGACTGACAGATATTCTTTCCCTGACGTCAGTGCCATTTCTTGGAGTATCTGAATAATTCAACAGAACTGACGTGAACTCTAATCTTAGTTGTCTTATTTTATTCAAGATGTCGTAGGAGTTGATCTTTCCTTTTCAGCTATCAGGTTCATCATTCCACTTCTGGATTCTAAATGTCACCACGCTTGAACTTTGTTTTTCCTGTGATTTATACTAGGTGAGCAAAGATTCAGGTGTGTTGACCCAATTCTATCATCAATATTAGGGTACGGTCACACAGATAATCGTCAGAAGATCTATAGAATTCCGATGGAGAAACTTATCAACACTTGTGTCTGGCAGCATTTGGAGGTGAGATAGAGGGTGTGACATGAGAAAAATTAATGCCAATTCTCACCATTCATGGTTCATGGAGTTTTAATGATCAGTATCTCGGAAAAGGTGCAATACGTTTTAATATTTAGCGTGAAGGCTGTTCATAATTTTTTTTTGTTTTTTCTTCTTTGCTTTAAGTATATTTTTTTATCTAAATTTGGTTAATTTAATTGTCACTGGTTGTTTCGCTCATTGGTGTAAACTGTGAATAGTATTTATGGGCATATCCTGTTTGTATTCTTTGTAAATGAATATCTGATTCATCCTTCGATAAGCTATCAAAGATTCGTTATCTCAGAACGCCCAATTCATTGGCGGATTTGAAGGGACACAAGTCCATAATTTTTCCTTGGTAGTTACTCAACCAATTTTCAATATTCGAATTTCAGACCAATCTTTCAGAATTTGTTTATTCCCATCTGAGAAACGAATCAGATAACGAATGGATAGCCTCAGAACCATCTGGACATTTATGTACTGAACAATTATTGACCAAACGGTCAACAGTTTGTTCTCCCTCACCACACTCACATCTAGGGCCATAACCTGGCCTCAGACTCTTCAAAAAACATAAAATTTTCCTGGACAGATGAAAACCAGGAACTTTTTCAGAAGAATCAAACTTTTGTGGAAAAAAATTCCTTATCACTCTTTTCAAAATAAAGTAAATCATTAATCCATTAAGGTTCTACATCCCTGAAAAAAAGGGAGTCGGAAACGATTTATTTTTTTCTGATCGATGAAGGGATGTATGAGTGTATAAAGATAAAAATAATGAAAAAAATGTTTTATAAGTATTGAATGAATGAAAAGGATATTCCCCATCATTTTGTTTTCACCATCAAAACGAACAAATATTTTTGTGTTTTTTCATTTCAGTATTGAAGTCTATCATTTATTTAATCAAACGTCTATCTCATTCTTCTTTCAGAATTCACAGTTTTTGTGTAAATAATATTACAACAATGTGTTTTTTTCGCGAAATTTATTTCTTTGAATGTTTCTATTCGAAATGATTAATATCCATTTTTATCAACAACAATTTATTAAGGTTTGTTTTAGCCGTCTATTAGTGAAAATTAATTGTTTCTTACAATTGTGGATTCTAACATGGAATTGAATTTCTTTCAAATGACACGCCCCGCAGTTATCTGCTCCCAGATGACTGGTGAAGGAAAGGGAGAGTATTATTCAGCCAGTGTGAGATCTCTTACAGGGTAGGATTTCTTGTTATATTCCCTGCGCCCCAACATTTGTTCTATTAAGCTGAATAATCCAATAAATAAAAATTAATGCACTGCACTGCCATCTGGCGGTATACGTTTCCTATTTCGAAGGCTGAAGACTCTTAAATATTTTGAGTGAGGAGAGAACTGGAGGAATAGAGATTTAAGGGGAGGCTTAGCTTTCCTTGCATCCTCCCGAGCTGCCACTGCTATTATTTGCATAGGTAGTAAATCTAAAGACTCTTAAGGTTTCTGAGACTTCAATCTAGCCAGTATTGTATCTGGCATATGACTTGTAAATAGAAATAAATTTGGGAAGGGATGAAATATATCCCAAGGCTTCATGACAGCAATCGGTCCACGAATATGAGGGTAAACTGTGTTTGAAAGAACTGGTAACCAAGCTGAAGGCGTAGATCTAATGGTTCCACTGATAATCCTCATGGAAAAATTAAGCTGTGCATCAATTTTATGAACAAGAGCACTGTTTAACCACACAGAAAAGCAGTATTCAGCAGCAGAAAGAAACAAGGCGAAAGCAGATGGACGAAGAGTGGTGGCATCGACACCCCATGATGAACCAGCTAATTTTTAAAGAATGTTTTTTCTCGTTCTTCAGACTCAAATATTCCAAACGTACCTCAAAATTAAAAATAAATCTAATTTTATTCCAAGATATTCACGAGAGTATTTCTGAATTAAAATTGTACTATTGAAGTTTACTTTGAATGTTTTATGTTCATGTTGATTATTCAAATGAAAACAAGACACTTCTGCATTATTGGGAATAAGTCATAAAAGATTTTAAAGAAAATAATTTTTTTGAATTTGAAAATCTTCATTAGGGGTTTTTCAATAACTTTGAATTCAGTATGACGAAAGGTAAAACAGAACAGCAGTTCTCAGCAGCAGAAAGAACCAAGGCCAAAACAGCAGTACGGAGAGTGGTGGCATCGGCTCCCCTGATGTACCAGCTAATTTTTGAAGAATGGTAATCAGCGTTTTCAACTTTAGACGCTTTCCAAATGGTCCTTGAAATTCAAAGAAGAATCTAGTTATATTTTAATATACAGGGTGTATTTGAAGGTGAGGCTTTTTTTTCGACAGACGGTAGATCTCATCAAAATAAGTCATTTCACCAAAAATTTTCATATGAATTATGCCCCTGTTTCGAGAAAATGAAACTGGAATATTTTCTAGGTGAATTAGAAAATTCCTCAATCCGAACCAGCTCCCTCGCCTGCTCATCCATAGATATCAACATCTTTTTGTTTAATGAACTTGTTGACATGCTTTTAATTTATGGTGAATCAAAACAAAATGCCAGTTCAGCGTTGTACAGAACATTCCGCTAAAAAATCACCCTAAATCGCCGATGTTCATAAACCTGGTGCAGAGATGTACAGATATGATGAACAGAGAGATGCAGGACAGAGTAGTATTAAGGTATTGATGCCCAAAATTTTTTAAATTTGAACATTTCATATGAGAAATGTAAAATGACTTATTTTGATGAGTTCTTTCACCTCTCAAACGAAAAGCCTCACCTTAAAATACAGCCTGTACCCTGTACCTATTTAGGAATATAAGTATGATTTGAAATTGAATTATGGAAACAAACTTCGAATGTTTCATGTTTTTTGATTATTCAGCCAAAAACAAGACACTTTATTTTTCTTGGAACTAGAACATAAACGCCACTCCAGAAAATGAATTTTAGAATTTATAAACAATATCATCTGCAGGAATATGACATGAATACCAACTGAAACGAAGGGGATTTGAAACTGATCCTTGTGGAAGCCCATTATTCACAGTTTAGAAACTACCACTGTCACCATCAACAAAAACAAGTATATGTCAAATAGCACATCCTCTATCAGACGAATCACTTCACCACATTTCAATTGATTAGTTTAAAAATTGAACCATCATGTTTCCTGTAACCTAAATCGATTTTTCACAACTAAGCTTTAATTTCAGAAAAAAACCGCAATAACTTATTTCTACTCCTGAAAATTTCATCATTTACTGATATTCACAATAATTAAAATAAATATAGTGTGTACCATTCTAGAAATTATTTTCCTATTGATAATTTTAATGAGTTAGTTTTCAGGCCAAAACTACTGGTACCATTGAATTCTAGGTGAAAGAGTGCTTTAAAATTTGTCCACAGAATTTTCGCCGAAAAATTTGCGATCTCCACAAAGATTTTCATCAGTTTTCGTCTATTCCTTTCTTTAAAAGGACATATCTTGATAAGAGAGAGATAAAAGGGTCAATTCTATAAGAACTGGTTAAAAATTAAAGGCACGTTAAAAAATTTTAACATATATCGGCTAAAATTAAGCGTCTTCCGTTAATATTTCAAAGCTTATGAAGCATACAGAATAGTGAAATGAAGTTAGCGGATAGTTCAATTTTTAACCATGCTTTAAAATTTAACAGTTGTTTACAGAATTGGCCCTATCGGATGCATAATCATTAGAAAAATTTCTTTATGCCAACGGATGGAACCCCCTGTATAGCATAAAATATGTAGGGCGAACAAAAACATTTCTTTTCCTCCAGGAACTCTTAACATGTGAAAAATAACAAATAGCTTCCTATCTAAGGAAACACTATCACCTTTGTTAGGCTCAAGAAATTGTAATGATAATTATTTTAATGAAAAGTCATCAGTATTCAGTAGGTGTATACAACTTCTTGTGGTTAGCTTCTGCATTTCAATGAAACCGTGTTGATAATTATCAGATTATATTATGATGATGATGAATTAACATTCCGCCCACTATTTCGCACGTGATTCAATAATTTTTCTCGATATTCTTGAAATATTGATTTTATAACTGTGAGATTTGATAATGAAAAAAAAAGAGAAAATAACAATTTCAAATTATCGTTTCACAAATTAAATTTCACGGAATATGTTCAAAGCTAATCTAAATTAATAAAATCAGCGGTATACAGGGTATTCCATCTCAGACGAGGCATATCCCGTATATTTCTGATCCCATAGAGATTGGAAAAATTTCCCGAAACACGTCGAATGATTTTGTTGGGGGGACATCTTTTGGCGTACATTTGAGGCTGTGGCGACAAAGCGATTCGACTCGACACAGTGCCTGTGTCGAACCAAGTTTGTCACCCCCATAATACATAAGATACCTGCACATTGTAACAATGACATTCTTGGACTTGACCCTCAACCTTCTCTACCGTCAAGGAAATTCCCGAATTTCATAAACCAGAAACCTTCAAAGTATATCGGTCACTTTAAGGTACAAGAGGGACTAGAAAGTTTTTGGAAGCGCAAGTCCACGTAGCCCATTGGGCAGGTCTATAAATACCACAGCAATAGGTAAAATCAGACAGTTGTTAGTTAAGAGCTAGAATAGGTCTCAACAAAAATAAAGTTCCGTCCTCGTACACAAGTGTTTTAATGTTTCCCGTAAACGCATCACCTCCAGGCCCTCAAAATTGGCAGAGGCCGAAAAAATTTTTTAATGATATTTTTTTTCAGACCATAATAAAGCTTTAGTCAATGCTTCAAATTGTTTGTTTTTCATTTCAAAATATCTTCCTGGAACTCACGATGAATCACCCATTTTTTTGGCAATACTTAGCAATAAAAGAGTCAACTGAATACTGACCTCTGGTAAAATTTACCCAAGAAACATAGTTGTGTATCTGTTTATTTTAGCACTTTGTAAATAAGAATAAAAGCTCTTTACTCATTGTGGTAGAAATTTATTTCGTATTAAATGTTGAGAATACAGTGAGTTATGCCATATCGAAATCTCAATGAAACATCCATGTTTTTTCTCGATTTGTGATCTCATATTCATAATTCCTTGCTCATCTGACTGACAGGCACTGATGCAAAATGTAGACCATCTCACGTTGTACTTATCCATCACCAATGAATACAAATGATATCATCTAGATCCATTTAACGGTTTTTTATCATATCATTTACCTTTTCAACTCAGTCGATCTATTTCCATCCACAAACAACTCATTTGAATTTTAAAAACGGGATATCTCATTATGGTACTTTTTTGAATGTGAAAAGATTTATTTATGCAATAGGAAGGAAGGTGAACAATGCAAACTACTTCACATTATTTACATATCTATTTATCACAGTAAAAATATATATACATATACGTAAATATGCATAAAACAGTTTGTTCATTCTGCTTTTGTTGAATGGCTAAGTGAAACAGATCCATTCACGGATTACTCTTGCGAATTTTTCACTTGGAGAGAAATTCGACGATTCTGTACGCAGGGTGAGGCAGCTAAACGTGACCCCCTTTATTTCTTCTAGAAAAAAAAGCATGTTGGTTCCTTCTGTCCTATTTATTTTCATTTATAATCTGGATGCTTTCCTGGATTTTAAATACCACAGAATCGCAGAAAAATTATTAACTCTGAACCCACTACAAGTTAACAATGTTATTTTTAACCTAGTGTAAATAAATTTATTCCACAAACATTTTCTTCTCTGAGAATGAGGCGAATGGAGCATCTTAATTAATAATAATTAATCGGCTCAAAAAGTCTCAAAAAACTTAGTTCATGAAGGATTCCTTGTAACTATGAAATAAATCATCCAATTTCTCTCAAGTAGATACTTCTTCGCTTTTCACGACGAAACATTGACATGAATATTAAAATTTCCATTTTTATTCACTCTAAATACATCACTTCTTTCAATTCGAATGATTATAATAATTTCATATAAATAATAATTAGGGGTAGTTTTAAAATTCTGTACATTTAGATTCTACGTAATTTTACCCACTATTAACATTATGGTAGATATGATACAGCGTTGGCCATTTAAAGCTTTTCAAGCTGTAAAATTAAATATTAATATACAGCCTATATTTATGTTATTTATCCATTTGAAACTTTGAAAATTTGGATTATAGAACCAGGATTTCAAATTTATAAAACATCGAATTATTCGATAGTCAAACATTAATACTTTAAGCGGCTTAAATTTTATGAAGATACAATAAAAAATTCAATGTATAATGAATATTGATATGATCTAACCGAATTAAGCCATTCAGAAAAAATTGGTAGCATAATTTGTCAAGGAAGATAAGCTACCTGCGCATTCGCCATTTTGTAGTTGGTGTACTATGTTCATATTAAACGTATTATTTTATGTTTTTCCCGAATCCTATATGAAACAAAGAGGAGAATTTTTTGTGGGGAGTTAGATGAGAGTTATGGCATTGGAAAAAAGTTCATAGAAACTGTTTCTTCATCTAGGCATGTACAGGGTGTCCCAAATTCGATGATCACTGAGAGCATCTCGAGAACCATAAGGGTTAGAGAAAAAATGTTCAAGGACTCCCGATCTCTTTTTTCAAAATAATCAATTGCCAGCAAACAGATACCAGATATCTGAATTGGTTCTCGAGTTACAGGGCGTTTCTGAAAAATTGCTGTTTCAAATATTTCGCTATATCTCGTTTTCTGTTGGAGACATCACGAAAATTCCAAGCATTGTAATTTCTATTGCCTATTCGGTGCTTGCATCTGATCCGGAAAATAATTCGCCGTTCAAGTGCTAGAGAGAAAAGTTTGTGTTTTTTAAATGGGACACCCTATATTTTTCATCATTGCTTCTTATCATCAGATTCACCGAGTATCATCCTGTAACCGGTTTTTCGAAAATCTGATCCGTTTCAAAGATATTGAGTTTTTCGTCTTCACTTGAATTGGGACAGCCTGTATACGAGTATGAAGATTTTTCTTTTATTTGAAGATATTTTATTTTTATTTTTTGTCTAGTTTGTTTTTTTGAATAAACTGATCTTCTTGAATGAAAGAGATATCATAGAAGAATGCGATATTTCCTGAAAATTTCGATTCATTGTAAATAAATATATTCCATCTAATTCAAAAAATTTTATTTGTCTTGTGTGAAGTGAATAATTTTAACCAAATGATTATCTTGCAAAGAAGAAATCATCAGAACATTTATTGTAGTTTTTTTCAGAATTCATTCGTATTAAGGTTTTTATTCGATTGATGTTAGTTTTTCATAAAATGGAGAATAAAATATCTCCAAATAAAAGAAAAATCTTCATATATAGGCTGTCCCAATTCAAGTGAAAATAAAAAACTCAATACCTTTGAAACGTATCAGATTTTCGAAAAACTGGTTACAGGATGATACTCGGTGAATCTGCGGCTAAGAAAAATATTGGGTGTCCCATTTAAAAAACACCAACTTTTCTTTCTAGTACTTGAACGGCGAATAATTTTCTAGATCAAATGCAAGCAGCGTATAGGTAACAGAAATTACAGAAATCCTTGGAATTTTCTTGATATCTCCAACAAAAAACGAGATATAGCGAAATATTTGAAACAGCAATTTTTCAGAAACGCCCTGTAACTCGAGAACCAATTCAGATATCTGGGATCTGTTTGCTGGCAATTGATTATGTTGAAAAAAGAGATCGGGATTTTTTCTCTAACCATTATGATTCTCGAGATGCTCTCAGTGATCATCGAATTTGGGACAACCTGTACACATCTCTGATCTCTCCAATTTTTCAATGATTTTCCTGTTAAAATATGGATGGATGTTGATAACACCTATATAATTTTGGTGAATTTCAAGGTAAGGCTTAATTCACATGGCCTACGTACTGCCAATGGTAACTTATGTTCCGTGAAAGATCCATAGGCTATGTGTTATTTTAATTGACCAAACCTTGTGATTCTCTTGTTCTGTACCCTACTCGTTCATTGAAACCAAAGGAGGCCGTCGATGGTGTTGATAAGACCGACAACATCCTTAGGAGTCTTGGGCCTTACCTCGTGGTAATCCAGTACACGTTTCCTTATATGAATGGTTCTTAGACCTACCACCTCTGGACACTCGCATGTTTTCGGCTGTTCCTGCTTCTGATCCACAGTACCTACAAATCTCATCTGCTAACTTTCCTATACGTTACAAATGATGTTTGTACCGACAGTGCCCTGTCAGCAGACCTACCATCACCCAGCTCAGGTCGTGGCAGCTTCAGGAGCTTACTGGTAAAGGTCGGTGCAATCATCACGAATTTCTTGTACTGAGTAAGTCCAGGAGTGTTTCTCCAGAGGGTCATCCTGTTGTCCAACTCCCATTGTTGGACCACTGCCTTATATTGGTCTTTTCCAAGACCTCAGAAACGCTCTAGTCCAGAAGGTGTTAACCTTGATGCATTTTTCGCAAGCACATAGGCTTTTTCATTTCCTTCAGCACCACAACTTCCTGGCACTCATAGTAGAGTCACTTTATTGCCTCTGACCAGTTGGGGCACTTTCAGGTCAACAGAGATCCCTGGCAATGTGATTCCAGGGACCTCAGTGTGGCCTGGCTGTCCGTGGTGATGAAGATATACGCCCATTTGAGGTTAATTTCGAGACACTCCTGGGCGCATACGTGAACACCCAGTATCTCGTTTTGTAAAATAGAGGGCTCACTTCCCAGGGCTTAAGAGAACCTCAGTTTAGGTCCATAATTCCTAATGCCAGTGCCTCTTTCTGATTTGGATCCATCGGTAAACCATATGGTTGACCTTTCGTCCAAGCGATTCACGAAACAGTTTTCCAGGTAGGAGCTTTTAGTTAAGGGATATTCTTTTTGCATCTAGCAGTCTGCATTTCTTCACATGTAGATGTAGGGGGTACATGTAGATGTAGGGAGGCAAATCAAATATGACCTCAAGCACAGCTGAAGGAATTGTGCGCATAGATCCTGTGACATCAGTACAGGCCAGCCTTTGCAGTGACCTCTTCGGTTTGTCGTAGTGTTTCTCCAGAGGGTCATTCTGTTATCCAACTGCCAGTTTCGGACCGCTGCCTTATATTGGTCTTTCCGAAGTCCACAGAAAGTCTCAGGTGTTAACCTTCATGCACTTTTCGCAAGCTCATCGGCTTTTTCATATCCTTAAAGACCACGGATTTCACGCAGTCATGAAAGACCTTCTGAAGGATCTTTCAACAACTACCAAATTAATAAAAGGTATACTCCATTCACAATTATAAAATCACAACTCTGGCCATGGTTTCGTTTTCAGGAATTGGTGCACCTGATAAAAAATCTGTGCGCGTACAGAGAATATCTTTAATGACAAAACGGCGTTGCCAGTTTCTTTGTTTACATCAAAGTAAAATTATCAAAGATATTTTGACATGGGTACAAACGGCAAATTTGAATTGGACCAAAAAACGATTTATAAGCATGAATAAAGCAAAAGTAAGTACTAATCGCCTTTTTTACACTTGATAACGAAGTTTTTTTTAGGTATCTGGCCGTTTGGAAAGATTTCAAACGAAATTCCGGTCCCCCAGAAGTTTGGTTAGTTTCGGTATCGTTTTTGGTGCTCAAAATTTATTTGGAATGTAAATGGACAAAAAAGGCTTCCTTATACGATCTTTTCACGAAAGCCACCGGAAAATATGGTTCAGGTAGCAGGTAGGATTTTCGAGGAATTATGAAGAAAGAACTTGCAGAATGAAATTGCACGATTTTCGTAAGTAAACGGGTTTTGGATGGCCATCATCGGTCTCTAAATGATTATTGTTGATCGTTTTCACGTTTCAGAAAAAGAACCACTTCGTATAAGCCCATTTTGAAGAAATTTGTGTATGTAACATTCAACAGTAGGTATTTGCTCTTAATCGAAAGAATATATTATATATAGTGCTACTTCTTTCAAAAGAGACACAAGCTTTTAATGCTGTAGGGGCCCTATAATGTGGAGGAGTTTGTGTCTTATTTTAGAACAGGTGAATGATAAATGTGAAGCATATGTTTGACCTGTTCCATATTATTTGTACAAACCTACTGTGGTTGTAATGTATGAATATTTTTTAAACTAATAAATTACTATACAGTCTGAATATTTTACTCATTGTTCATAAGATCAAATAAATGAAATGTATATCTTCTACTCTTATTTTTATTAAGTTAGCTATTAAGGTTATGTTCCAAGAAAAAGTTCCTGTTGCATCAGAACTCCCTTCAACTATTTGGATTCCAGTAGAGGGATATAATGTTCCATTATTCTTGATTCACAATTGATGTCAAGTCTTTAACTTTCAGTTCAAGAGGATAATAATGAAAATCATGTGAAAGCAATGCAATTTTCTTCCATGGCGAAAAATAATATATTTCAACAGAGATCTCTTGTATTCTTCATGCAAATAACTAGAGAAGGAATCCTTCCTATCAATTCATATATAAACGTTAATTATTTTCGTCCGTCACATCTTTTCCAATTCATTCATTTTCCGAATAAATTCACATTCTGATAAATACGCTAAGAATGTAGAAAGGGCAACATAGTGTTGACTTGGAACATAAAAATATTTTGAAAAACGTCATAACTTCGATACAGGGTGGAATGTGTTAAATTTCCAAGGCCAGAGTTGTGATTTTATAATTATGAATGGAGTATAGTGGATAAATTCGACGAACGGTTAGTTATCAGACATTTATTGATAGGTTGAATATAGTAGCCCTAAGAGTTCAGAGTTGACTGGAGAGTGGAAAAGTAGATAAGTTGAATTAGTTATTGTTGATTAGGCTTTCTTTGCTGGATACTTTATAGGCCTCAATGTGAAACGAATGTAGGTTCTTGTTATACAGTTTATATAGCTTTATTGTTTATTGAGAGTGAAATCTATCTGAACATGTCCAGCAGATACAGATCTCTAATTCCCTACTCCATCTAAAGCTCCCCACAAATCCTCCCATATAAATTACTCTATACAGCCGCAACAGCAACAATGGAAGCAAACAAATATCTATCAATTGTACTCAAAATAGGCCATAGTTCTGAAGAAACTAGCTACCGTTGTCCCTCGTTTCCATCCTAGAGGAAATCACTACCCAACCCACCCATATCACAAACTTTATCTACACCGAAACGGCTCAAAATCGCCTGAAAACCCGCCAGTTCCAGGACCGGACCTACCAGATTTCGCACTTGTGCTTCGGATTCATCCGTGACCCTTCCTTGCACTTGAACTCCTCCCCAAACTCCTTGAGGTTGGAGAGGGCGCCGATGACGCGATATTTGGCAGGACTGTGAGGGTCTTTTTCTATCTGGAGGGTGTTGGTTTCGTTGGTGACGGAAGTGCACCAGATCTGGGCGAAGGCGACGAAGAAGAGCTGCTTGTGGTTGAGGTCGACGCCAGGGTAGTTGGGTGGTTGGGGCTGGGTCTTCATGTAGTCTAGGTAGGCGTTGTAAGCTGCTTTGAGGCCTCCGTTGTCCGCTATGTTCTCGCCGAGGGTGCGATTGCCACTGACGGATTTTCCGTTGATTTTGTATTTGTCTGTAAGAAATGGTCAAAGAATGTAATGGAAATTTTTTCAATAAAAGAGACATAAAATTAGAAAAATGCATGAAATCTTCATTTGAATCGATATTACGGTCCATATAATTTTCTATATTCTCGATTCTATGGTCGTGTCACAAAAATTTCACAAGCATTTTCTACCTGTTCAGTTCAATGACACCACTGTCACTAGTCGCAACGGTCTTACGCTAAGCTCGCAACCTTAACACAGACTTAACCTCTTTGGCACCTAGAAGTGAATTCGCCAGGACTTTACCCGGTACAATATTACACGAAACCAGACAGCCAGCAGATACATCTCTTTAAGTCAGAACAACCGTAAGTACCACGCGCACAGTGTTTATTTTTATCTTTGCACTGGGACCTGCAATAGTGCCTTAAGCTTCTATAGCTGCAAAACCAGACGTTTTAGGAATTAAGTTGAAAAGCATTCCCTTTGTACTTGCAATTCTGCATCTCCGGAAATTATTTTATGATATACAGGGTGTTCCCAAATAAAATAATTCAACAAATTAGTGTTTTTTTTCAATGGAACACCCCTTATGATTCTGCATATTTTCAATGCTCTTGAATACCATGATGCATATTGGGGATATTTTTCCAACAGTACGGATCCTATTAAGAAAAAACTGCAAAATTTCGACGAAACAGTAGTTCGGTAAAATCCCTTTACCGATTTCCAGAAGCGATAGAAACATGAATTTGATCAGGATTTCTTTTAACACAAGAATTTGCCTAGTCATTGTTCCTAAATGATCAACCTCTCTTATACAGGGTGTCCGTTATCAATTTCCAAATATGAAGAATTTCACATTGTTTTTTCTCGATTTTTCCAAATGTTACACCCTGTATTTTTTCCATGATGATATGCACAGTTTAAAATCTTTCATTTTTTCAGAAGTAACCAAAGGGCTATTTCCACTCCTGCGTCCAGCAGGTACGAAAAATGAAATCAGAACGGAAACTTTTATTCAAATATTGGATATAAAAACAAACAGGCGTTGAAAAAGACAAAGAAAAATTGTGTCAATGATCCAAGAGATGTTCAAAGTGTCGTCCGCCTTCTCTGGAACACAAAGTGATCCGATCGTTGAATGTCCCACTAACCACTAACCCTCGTCAGCATGGCTGGAGTAATGCTTCTGAAAGTAGTCACAATCCTCTCTCGCATATTGGAAGCTGCTGTTGGAACTTCATCATACACGATTCCCTTTATGTATCCCCACAAAAAAAATCTATTTTGGTGAGATCCGGTGATCTAGCAGGCCATCTTGTCGGTCCGCCCCTACCAATCCATCTATTTGGAAACTGTTGGTCCAGTAAATCCCTCACAGGATGAGAATAATGAGCGGGTGCTCCATCATGCTGAAACCATATTTCATTCCGTATTTCCGTAGGTAACACTGCTAACATTCAGGAAAGAATGTTCTGAATGAAAGTAAAATATACAGCTCCATCTAAATTTCCTTCGAAAAAATTAGGGGCTATCACACGATTGCCGGTTACTGCTCCCCAGACATTCAATGACCACCTGTGTTGATTGTCTATTTCCCTTATAATTCTTGGATTTTCTACAGAGTTATAATGAAAATTGTGCCTATTGACGGCTCTGGCATTGTGGAAGGTTGCTTCATCACTGAATAAAACAAATGCAAAAAATGTAGGGTTCTGTTCAATTTGAAAACTTGCCCAGTTACAGAAATTCAGACGGTTTTCAAAATCGCTGTCGGTAAGCGCCTGATGCATCTGAATGTGGTAGGCATGATACTAATTTTTTTTTTAGGATTCTTTGAACTGGACGGTCACTTATATTGGAGGCTACACCAAGCTCTCTTTGGCTTGGGTGTGGATTTTCAGTTACTTGCAGTAAAGCCTCGAACTCCTTGTAATCGTTAGTGGCCGATTTTATCCTCTCTTCTTTTTTATACTTGACATCTCCTGTCTCTACAAATCTGTTTAAAAGCCTCCGAAAACTCGATTCATGTGGATGTCTTCTTTCGGGATATTCGACAGCATAGGATCAACTGGCTAATAAACAGTTTCTGTGGCACTGCCCCAACATGAAAATCATATCAACCATTTCATCTTTACCAAAATTCATCTCAATTTATTGTATTCGGAAATAACTTTGAGCTCTGAATAACAATATTTTGATCAATAATAATAATCGATGTACTTCATAACAGTTTCTGTGGCACTGCTGCGACATGAAAATTATATGAACCATTCCAGAATAATAATTTTTTGGATGCCGATAAAACTCTGTAATCGTTAGAATACACATGTTACCAATAATACCTATGTATGTGTTACTTATTCGGACAAACATTATCATTTTCATGTTGAACTTCAAGAATTATGATTTTGGAAGGGTTTTAAAGTTTTTCAAAAATTGGTCATTCAGTTTGGTTTCATTGTGTGACTCATTTGAAATATCCGTTAGTTTTTATGTACATTATTCCTGAAATTTTATAAGTACTTCGGTGTTTGGAAGTACGATAATGATACCCTTTCGGAATCCACCAACGGTAGGTGTTAAAAATACTCACTATATTGTTCAACAAAACATCTGGTCCTTTCCTTGAACTTCCTGATGGTCTCATTTTTCCACCAGTGATTGAGGTTTCCCTCCTTGTCGAACTCACGACCTTGATCGTCGAAGCCATGGGTCAGCTCGTGCCCCATAACTACGCCAATGCCTCCGTAGTTCAAGGACGCCGGGTGCACGGGGTTGTAGAAAGGACTTTGAAGAATTCCTGCTGGTAGAGCCATTTGGTTCTTGGTAGGGGTATAGTAGGCGTTGACTGTTGATGGCGACATGCCTAAGGAAAAAATGTTTGTGAACACTTCTTTTATCAGACTTGAAAGCGATCCAGATTTCATTCATTTTGGTTCACTTACTCCAAGCTGTTTTGTTTACTGGCTCATCGATCTTCTCCAGATTCTTCACAAGGTTGTAGTAGTTAATACTGATGGTGTTTTCGAAATAGGCGTCTGATCTGATCTTCAGAGTTTCATACTTTTTATCGAGTTGGCTTATGTCCTTGATGAAATCAGGGTATCCTGAAAAGAAGAAAGATCAATATATGCAACAAATTAAAAAGCCTAAACATTTTGAGTTCATGAACCCTCTTTCGAAAAAAACTTACCAATCATGTCTGAAATATCTTCAGCTTTAATTTCGGCAGCTTTCCTGGTCTCCTCATCCATCCAGTCCAAATTTTTGAAGTTTTTAGTAAAAGCGTTCCTTACGTTGTTAATCATTTCTTGGGCAGGCGCCTTGGTCTCTTGATGGAAAACTTCACGTACGAAAATTGCACCAATTGCAAAACCTAAGGAAATAGGAATTGGATTAGATTCTTTCACAACCTGAGATGAGGAAGTTTACCTAAAACATTGTTGGTGTCTTGGATGCAATACCTCCATTGTGGTTCTTCTCCACCTTCTGAACCCAACAGAGCTTTCTTGAGACCTTTGTAGGCATCTCTGAAGGCCTTGGAGAGGCAGCCTGTGAATGATCTGACTGTTTGCCATATCAGATAGTTGTTCAAAGTTCTGGAAAGAACATAGGTCAGTTGAAACAATGTTCAATGTCATAAGAAGGAGCTGGATAAGGATCTGATTCAGCAGTAACTGAAGATGTTAACTCAACTTCTTTTTATTGAACATTGACATGAAGGAAAACTATATAACTCTCGGTTTTTCTTTTTTTTATGTTGTGATTCTCACGAAAAGGAATATCATGTAGTGTTCAGAGAACATCGTGACAACCAAGGGTAAGCAGGTAGGAATTGGTGTTCTTCTTGAATTTCTGGATGTTATATGCCTCGGGGAACACCTCCCTAGGCAATGTGTTCCAAAGCCTCGCTGTTCGTTGGATGAACGAGTCTTTGAAGAGAGATGTTCTGCAGGTCTCCAAAGTGACCACTTTTTAGTCTCGAAGAGACTGCCAGAGGGAAAACGATTGCTGATAATTCAGAAGAGCATCGCCCATGGAAATATCTATAAAATAGAGACAGATCTCCTACTCTTCTACGTTGTTCTAGAGAAGTGGTCGAGTTTGTAAGCGAGGCCTCACCGACGAGACGAATTGCCCTTTTTTGTACAGAACCCAAGAGTTTTAAGATTTGTTTAGGTGCAGCACTCCAAATATGGGAACAGTATTCCAGGACAGGATATGTGCCTTATAGATAAGCAGCTGACCTGAGGTGAAATAGCTCCTGGCACGAAACAGAAAACCAATTTTGGAGGAAACATTATAAGAGACATATTTCTTAAGCAACATCCATATTTTTCTTGCTTAAGCAATAATCTTCCTCAAAACCAAAGATGCTAGTACTTTCATTGGTCACTTACATTCTTCCTTCTATAGTCTTGTTGTATTCCCCAATTAGAGTTGTCAGGTTCCCTAAATACTCTGGGGCATACACAATAACGAGTTGCTTGTTGGTGATCTTTTTGTTGACAGCTTTCATTGCATTCTCGAAGAATTTTCTCCAGTCTATCTGTGAAAAAAAGGCATCAATCTCTTCAAAAGGCTAGTGGCAATACGATCCAAATGTTTAGTGTACGTTTGGTTAAGTTCTTTGTTGAAAACATTGAGTACTTACAAATCCAGCCTTCTCTTGTAGGTCTGCTATGGTGTACGGATGGTACAGTGACTCCTCATCCCTTCTCAACTCACTTGGTGTTGTTATATTTGCTAGTTTTGTCTCGAAGTCAATGACAGCTTGCATCTGTTGTTTGGTTGCGTTAGGCTCTCCTCCAAGGAGTACACCAACCTGAAAATTTTAGAGGAAATTGAGCTCGAGTCATCTGCTTGCATATTCAAACATATTTCGTGTAGCTTCAACTGAGAGTGCAGTTAGGAGAACCTCAAGGGCCTCTTTTTCGATGTTAACTGTTGTTTATTCATCGTGAAGAAAAGAGCCTTATAGAATGTCCAGTGTTGAGGTATTATGACTATGGAACATTCTGAAGCGAGTATCATGAGGCTTACCTTGGTCATGTAATCCAGATAGGCATCCAAAATCTTCCCATGCTCCGTTTTATTCAAATAGTCTTCTCTGGTGGGCAAAGTCAAGCCACTTTGATCTATCTGGAGCACGTGTCTAGAGGAATTTTTGTCATCTTCGCCAACAGAGTAAGAGAAGAAAGCTCCTATGTTATATCTGTTCAAAACTGTTTGGACGGTGTTTTGGAATGACCATTTTTTCTGGTCGAAACCGCTATCGCTGATGTTCCAGCCACCTATTTTCCTGAGAAGATCTATCATCGGTTTTGGGCCTAGAGTTTCCACTGTGTCATTTACGTCCAAGCATGACTCATAATACATTTTGGCTTTTTGCTCTGCTTTGGATTTTAGTTGGTCTATGGGCTTATCTGAAATCAAAAACAGATCTTCAAAAAAAGTCGAACCTAATGTAAAGATCATTTTCGGCTCAGAATTCTAGAATTACAGACAACTTGACGAAATGGTGTAGCTCCCGTTGAAGAAGAACGAACTCTCAATGAAAGTAGCAACCAACTGCATAATTGTGATCAAGGTCAAAGGACAGTAGACATCCGTTACAATCAAGGTCCACAGTTTTCTCAAAACCACTCAAGATGGATCATTGAACCAAAGATCCAAACGGAAACCAACCTCAGAGTGGAGCGGTACCGGAAGGAATTGGTATATGGCACCAAGATGGTATAGGGAGAGGGAACAGGTATTGGGGTGCTCTCGATGGAAGATCCCTTTTCGTGGGATATAGGATTCTCACTGTATGTTTTCAATTAGTAATCTTCGTTTGAAAACAGAAAAAAATATTGGAAAATTGGGAAAATTTCTGAATAGTCATTTGCTTGAAAGAATCCCAACAGCTAGTCATGCGAAATACACTGCGCAAAAAAATTAACGCACATTCTGAAAATCTCAATTTTAATGAAAGTCAACTCTACATTGACTTTATAACTTATTTTTTATGTTCTCTCGTGAAGGTTTTGAACGAAACAAGACACATTAAATGGAAGAAAAATTCAGGATTTCACCGAATCTTATGTGAAAGAAGAGAAATGAACAATATTCAAAATACTGAAATGCTGATAAGTGATTTAATACTTGGTATTTCCACCCCTTGCGTTAATTACAGCTCGGCAACGACGGTTCATACTCAAAATGAGTGATCCTAAAATGTTCTGATCTAATCCTTCCCAGATTTCTCAGAGTTGGATTCCTAAGTCATTAAGTGTAGCTGGATGATTTTCTGAACTTCTCAGCCTTCTATTGAGGTTGTCCCAAACCTGCTCAATCGGATTGAGATCTGGACTTCTTGCTGGCCATTCCATTCGAGAGACTTCAACCTCTTCAAGGTACTCCTAAACGATGCGCGCACGATGGGGTCTGGCATTATCGTCCATAAAAATGAAATTTTCACCAATGTATGGGACAAATGGCACTACATGCTCTTCAAGAATGTTCCTTATATACTTATCAGCAATCATAGCTCCATTAACAATGACCACTAGGTCTGTGCGAGCAGTCAAAGATATTCCACCCCGTACCATAATAGATCCTCCCCCAAAACCAGTAGTTAGTAGGTATTCAGGAAATTGCACTGAGCATATCTTTCATGTGGACGTCTGTATACAAGGGAACGTCGATCACAATGGTAGAGGCAGAATCTAGACTCATCTGTGAAGAGAACTCTTTCCCAATCGGCCTCTTCCCAATGGATATGCTCTCACGCAAAATCCAAACGCACCCTTCGATGGGCTGGGGTAAGAGCTGGGCCTCTTGCCGCGACACGAGGCCTTAAATCATATTCTCTGAGGCGATTTCTTATTGTCTGAGTGCTAATTTGCACCTCATGAGTTTGCTCAAGCTGATTTTGAAGGAGGCGAGCGGTTGCAAACCGTTGTCTCAACGAAGAAACTCTCAAGTAACGTTCTTGAATGGCAGTTGTTACCCGTGGTCTACCCTGTCCTGGTCTTCGGACATTCATACCTGTCTCCCTGAATCGCTGCAACATTCTAGACACACTTGTATGGGAAACTCCAAACCTTTCTGCAATTCTTGTGTATGTCCACCCTTCTTCTCGCAAAACTACCGCTTGGGCACATTCCTCTTTGGTCAAATTGCGTGTTTCGCGTTGCATAGCGATCGAGTGTTGAAAATCAAACGAAAGAAAAACTATTGATCACTAGAATTGATCGAGAACAACTGATTTTAGAATGGAGCCAATACATTCAAAATCTGATGATATCTTTTTTTTTATTCCTGCTGGAAGAAAACATCTGTATTGAAGAAAAACGTTGAAAGTGGATAACGTATGCATGCATAATTCTGATAAAAATAATTATCATTGAGAACACCTTCAGTTTGTAGAATAAATTCGAGATTTCCATAATGTGCGTTAATTTTTTTGCGCAGTGTATGAAATAATTCAATGAATTTCTAAATCAGCCTGGTATTCAACCAAGAAAAGTGCTTCTACCAATAATATGCATTAGTTTGACCTTGACCTAATTTGTTTTGGCATCTGGATTTTTACAGTAGATATGAAAGTTCATTTCGATCCACAAGTATATTTGCTTGCATTAGAATAATCTGTTTATCCTCTCAGATAAGGAAGGAAAACACATTTGATTACTTTCGATAAGACAACTATAGAGGACGATCATCAATTGCAGCGTCAAATCGACACCTTTTTGAGCTGTCTTGATCAAATTGATTTTACCAACATGGTATATTTGTTCCATATAGCGTAGTTTACAATTTTCGTTTCTTGTTTAATAATGTCTATGAAGTTAGCAGTGCCACTTGCGAGAAAATCAATAAAACCTATTGCATTAATTGTCGAATAATTGTCGAGAATTTGTCGTGAAAGAAAAAAAATTGTCGCGTCCTTAGTTTTTTGTCTACGCCCTACGGGATGGCTTTGCAGACTTAACGTTAAGTTAGCAGAACCACTTTCTCAATATCAACCAAATATCATGAAAATGGTTATAAATAATTGTCTAGTAATTGTCGAAGTCCATATGAAGTAAAAAAAATACAAAAAATCCTTTCCTTCTTGTTTATATTACATCCTTTTCCCGCGCGTTTGAGATATTTCTGGAATTATCGCATTTTTGGCAACAGCGCATTCATAATTGACTTTTTTCCCATTGCATTATTTGTCGAATACCTGCCTCGAATTTGTCGTGAAAGAAAAAATTTGTCACGACCTTCGTTTTTTTTCGACTAGATGGCTTTGCTGACTTTATATTAATTTAGCAAACAGTGGTCGAATATCATCAGGATGATCATAAAAGATTGTCGAGTAATTGTCGATGTTCAAATGAAGTAGAAAACGCAAAAAATCCAATGTTTCTAGCAATTTCCACTCCATTTTCTCGCGATTTCCCTATATTTCTGAAAATGTCGCATTCTTGGCAACAGCGCATACGTTTTTGACTTTTTTTCTATTGCATTAATTGTCGAATACCTGTCCCGAATTTGTCGTGAAAGAAAAAAAATTGTCGCGTCCTTAATTTTTTTTCTACGGGGTGGCTTTGCTAACTTAACGTTAAGTTCGCAGAACCACTTTCTCAATATCTACCAAATATCATGAAAATGGTTATGAATAATTGTCGAGTAATTGTCGAAGTCCATATGAAGTAAAAAAAAACACAAAAAATCCATTCCTTCTTGTTTATTTTAAGTCTTTTTCCCGAGTTTGAGATATTTCTGGAATTATCGCATTTTTGGCAACAGCGCATTCGTTATTGACTTTTTTTTCTATTGCATTGATTGTCGAATAACTTTCCCGAATTTGTCGTGAGAGAAAAACATTGTCGCGTCCTTAATTTTTTCTCTACGGGGTTTTTGCTAACTTAAAATCAAGTTAGCATAACCACTTCTTCAATATGAGTCGAAAATCATAAACATGATTATGAATAATTGTCGAAGTCCATATTAATTAAAAAAAACATGTCGAGGAAGTTAGCAGTGCCACTTGCGAGAAAATCAATAAAACCTATTGCATTAATTGTCGAATAATTGTAGAGAATTTGTCGTGAAAGAAAAAAATTGTCGCGTCCTTAGTTTTTTTTCTACGGGGTGGCTTTGCTAACTTAACGTTAAGTTAGCAGAACCACCCCGTAGAAAAAAAATTAAGTACGTGACAATTTTTTTTCTTTCACGACAAATTCGGGACAGGTATTCGACCATTAGAAAAAAGTCAAAAACGAATGCGCTTTTGCCAAAAATGCGACATTTTCAGAAATACAGAGAATCGCGAGAAAATGGAGTGGAAATTGCTAGAAAGATCAAATTTTTTGTGTTTTCTACTTTATTTGAACATCGACAATTACTCGACAATCTTTTATGATCATCCTGATGATATTCGACCACTATTTGCTAAATTAATATAAAGTTAGCAAAGCCACCTAGAAGAAAAGAACGAAGGTAGCGTCAATTTTTTTTCTTTCACGACAAATTCGAGGCAGGTATTCGACAATTAATGCAATAGAAAAAAAGTCCATTACGAATGCGCTGTTGCCAAAAATGCGATAATTCCAGAAATATCTCAAACTCGGGAAAAAGACGTAAAATAAACAAGAAGGAATGGATTTTTTGTGTTTTTTTTACTTCTTATACTTTTATGATATTTGGTAGATATTGCGAAAATGGTTCTGCTAACTTAACGTTAAGTTAGCGAAGCCACCCCGTAAAAAAAAAACTATGGACGCGAGAAATGTTTTCCTTTCACGACAAATTCTCGACAATTATTCGACAATTAATGCAATAGGTTTTATTGATTTTCTCGCAAGTGGCACTGCTAACTTCATAGAAATTGTTTAATCACCCTTTACACTGATTTATGGGTCATTTATTGAAAGTGTTCTGAACCCAAGATCATGTCATGTTTATGGCTCAGTTAGCCCTCCGGGAACTGCGACCACATAGTTCTTTTGTTCTCAGCCATACTCATCCACCCAAGGAGGTCGTACAAATGATGTTTGTACCGATAGTCCTCTGTCAGCAGACCTAACATCACCAGAAGCTCAGCTCGTGACAGTTTTAGGAGGTAACTGGTATAGCTCGGTGGAATCATCACGAATTTCTTGGACTGTAAGTCCAGGAGTGTTTCTCCAGAAGGTTATTCTGTTGTCCCACTCCCATTGTTGGACCTTATATGGGTATTTTCCAAGCCCACAGAAAGGCTCAGATCCACTAGGTGTTAACCTCGATGCACTGTTCACGTAACTTTTATTCAGACCTATTCACTTCGAAGCTGATGATTCACTTTTAATTCAGGCCTATTTACTTCGAAGCTGATGATTTGAATTTCAATAATATCATAAAGTACAAACCTAAAATCCTCTTTATCACTTCCTGATTCTGCTGATCCAACTTCGAAAAAGTCCCCCACTGGGGTTTTCCATCAGGAATAGGATTGTTCTGTATCCATCCGTTACAAGAATATGCGTAGAAATCATCGCAAGGATCTGCCGACAAATCCATGGATTGAAGGATATCGTTGGAAATTTTAATGCAATCTTTGGTCAAACATGGCTTTTTCTCAGCTACCTCTACGTGGAAGTTCTGGAATGAAATTGATTATCAGTGAAATGTTTGAATATCAGGTTCTTCATCTTGATACTTACCATTCTATGTTCTAATGTGTGGACTACGCAGGCTAATACGAATATTACGAAAATAAGAGTGGCCAAAAGTGCTAAGAGGGCTTTTTCCAGTTTCGTCCTCTGTTTCCATAAGCTGGATCCGGCATGGTACCTTATGTGGGTGGCTGTGGTACTGATGCCTGAAAATCGCACATAAAACAACGTATTGCCTAAAGGTCATCCTTATATTATGCTCCTCTAATACTCTGACTTGTCATCACCAGTTAGAATACATGAGTTAGCATGAAGAGGGCACTTTCAGATACTTTGGAATGGCTAATTCTAATTAGGTATTGATCAATTTTGGAATGGAGGCTCATTTTGGTATCACCAATTTCTTTTAACCTACCGAATTTTCCTTCTGTGAATTGCACACTGTTGACACTGTCGTCATCCGTGAAGTCAGCATTGGTATATCTCGTCATCTGCAAGATGAAATCGATTTTTAGTTCATCAGAATATTTACAAGCAATAAAAGAAATTTTAGAATTGTACAATCCTGGGGTTCCATAAAAAAAAGGACAGATGATTCTATACGCTTTAATAATATGAGGATGTATTGATATCTAGTTAGCCTAGACCAGTTCCATACATAAACAAAATATTTAGTTACCATCAAGGCCGTAGCCAGGGGGGGGGGTCCGATGGGGTCCGGACCCCCCCCCGAAATTTATTGTAGAGTTCGACGTCGAAAAAGTAAACCAGAGTTACGCAATAAATAAAAAAAATAAGATGTCCACCGAAATTGTAAATATCGAAACATTGGAGTATCGAGCCATCATCAAGTAGCTGTATTCAAAAGGGTTAAGAGGTAAGCAGATTTACGAAGATATGCTTAATACCATTGGTGATCAATGTCCTTCGTATGCGACCGTGGAAAATTGGACTGCAAGCTTCAAAAGAGGTACATTTTCCATGGAAGATGATGACCGATCGGGAAGGCCAGTTTTTGTGTTAGTCCCCGAAAATATCGATGCAGTTCATGACATGATTTTATCAGACCGTCGAATTGGGCTAAAACTGATATCTAAAGCACTGAAGATTTCATACGAACGAGTTCATCATATAGTTCACGTCAATTTGGACATGAGAAAAATTTCTGCAAAATGGATCCCCAAATGTTTGAATGTTGACCAAAAGCGTGCAAGGGTAGAAGCATCGCGTTCGATCTGTGCTCCATTTGAAAACGATGTAGACTTCTTAAACCGAATTGTTACTATGGATGAGACTTGGATACATTTCTACGATCCAGAAACAAAGCAACAATCGATGGAATGGCGACACTATGGTTCTCCAAGACCTAAGAAGTTTTGTGTCCAAAGTTCTGCTGGAAAAGTTCTTGCTTCAGTTTTTTGGGATTGCCATGGAATAATCATAAATTTTTCAATATATCCTCGTAATCTGAAAAAGTTTTTCATGTCACTCTACTCATTTATCTCAATAATTCATCTCTGCGTGACCAATAAAGTCTGGCGAATCATGGATTATGATAAAAATAGGAAAAGAATTCATAACACCATTGGATGAATTCGAATAGCTCGTAAAATGGTACATTCTAGGAACCCTGTATACTAAAAAAAACTGTTGAGATATAAATGCATTATTTTCTTTCTTTGAAATACAAGATGAAAAACACAAAGACCCTTCGTTTTCACATTTTTTAAATAGAGAAAGTGCCTGCTATTGAAAGAAATACTCAATTTTGCAAATCATTAAATCAAGCTTAACACTATGTTTTCTAAGGAACCTCATTCCTCATCTTCTTCACACAAAAATTTCACACAAATAACTCACTTGGGTTCTGTACAAGCTTTGCCTCTCTGCCATATGAAATCTCTGTTTGCATGGATTCCTTAACGAAAATACCTCAACACAAATTCGTTTAAACCGCTATAATTCGATCCTGGAAATAAACTGCTCGATGAGACCAATTTTAGCTCGTCAAAATAAATGAAACGAACATCGAGTGCGTCAAACATAAACACACAGGTCAGCTTAAGGTTTAATAGGTTAGTGGGCCCTCCTAAGGACAAAAGGAAATACATCTCAACCTAGTTTCTATCGAGAAGGGAACGAAATAAGATGGAGCCTAGTAACAGTTTTGATGGTACAGAATAATGAATGTACAGAATCCATGGGTATATAGGGTGAATCCAAAAGTAGCATTTTTTGCTGGAATTTGTATCGAAAAATCGGCAGGGTTTTGAAGATTACTCGCTTATTTATTTATGCTCATTGAGTATTAATTAGAATTTTAGCTGAATTATCAAACCAGTAAATAGATTACTACCTAAGCAAATAATAGCAGTGGCAGCTCGGGAGGAGGCAAGAAAAGCTGAACCTCCCCTTAAATCTATATTTCTCCAGTTCTCTCCTCACTCAAAATATTTTAGAATGCATACAAGATTTTCCACATAATTCTCTCATAAGTCAGAAATTTTACCTAACTTGCCACGGACTGTACTCAGATACCGGTACCACTAAATGCCACTTCGCGTCCATCCATGCCGTCATTTGGATGATAGTATTTTCAAGAGATAAATGAAAAAACTTATGTAGGCTCTCAAAATAGAAGAGACTTTTTCCAATATCTTTTTTCGTATTTTTTTAACAGCTCTTTCAAATGTGGGAGGACTAGTTGCTGCACCCTGTATTTGTGTACAGGGTGTTTGGAGGGTGAGTAACCATAGGGAAATGGTGGATAGGTGATGCTCTTGGCTACTTGTTGCGCCTAATAAAATAACATTTTGCCCAAAGTTCAGAGTGTTACAATTTTTTTGCCATTTTTCTAGAAATTTGCCATTTTTCTCATTAAGATCTTGAATTTTTTTAAATTTAATGCTGGAGGTGCCTATAAAATGTTTTATTTTTTTAGTCTAGTCTTGTCTTATTCAGATTGAATCATAATTTCATACAAACGTCTTCAAAAAACCTGAAAGCGTCATATCAAACATCAAAATGAAAAAAAAAATAATGTTGTGTCCACTTTACGAAGTGAAATAAAGGAAAAATTTACATAGTGTTGGGTTTTAAAAACTTCTCTAGTTAATACTCTTTGCACTGGTATGTAACATGTACCATTAATAATCAGATAACTCAACAAAAAGTTAGATTAATTATTTACACCTCAATGGAATAGTTTTGTCGTCACCCTTTTAAGGCATCCTTGAAGACAAAACGGTTTTTTGTTGAGTTATCTGATTATTAATGGTACATTTTACATACTATTGCAAAGAATATCAACTAGAGAAGTTTTAAAACCATTTTAAAACCCCACACTATTTAATTTTTTTTTATTTCACTTTGTAAAGTGGACACAACATTACATTTTTTTCATTTTGATGTTTTATACGACACTGTCAGGTTTTTTGAAGACGTTTGTAAGAAATTATGATTCAATCTGAATAAGACAAGACTAGACTAAAAAAATAAATCATTTTATAGGAACCTTGAGCATTAAATTTGAAAAAATTCAAGATTTTAATGAGGAAAATGGGAAATTTCTAGAAAAATAGCAAAAAAATTGTAACACTTTGAACTTTGGGCAAAATGTTATTTTATTAGCCGAAACAAGTAGCCAAGAGCATCACCTATCCACCATTTACCTATGGCTACTCACCCTCCGAACACCCTGTATATTGAGTTCTCGATCTTGTCCGAATAATATTTCTTTGAATTTAACCTAGAATCGTCCAAACAAATGTTGCTGATTGATACAATAAATGTGAATTCTTAAGTGGATCGATCAACACGAAATACCATTCAATTGGCCCTGCTTATTATTTTTCTTGGTTCTTGATCGACAATGAAATATACTTTTGGAAATAATTCACAAAGAAGATGCATCTCAAAGCATAGCACCTCTATTTATTTGAAAAAAATAGACTTCTCAGCCCAAATGACCATGAGCCGCCACTGAATAATAGTAATACCATACAGACATACAGTATAATAACAAAGATATAAGGCATAAGCAAATATGCCCAGGGATTAGATTGGAATTCTCTACTGAGTAGAAGACAGAATCTCCAAATAAATAAATATTTTTATTTCTGAATATTCGAAGGCTAGCTATAGGAAGTAGGACAGGGTTAAACAGATTGAAGCAAATATGAATACAGATAAAACAATTCTATTTTTGTTTGTTTAAGGCTTAAGTTTTAATATAGAATTTGTTATTTCCATATATGTTCACTGAAAAAGTCATTAGTTAACAGGAAGTTCAACATATTGAATATGATATAAAACACCGTCAACCTATACAGCGTGTTTGTTCGATGACGGATTCGGGATTACTGTTATTTGAAGGGGGCATATTTCAGTGTGGAAAGATTATTTCATTTTTAAACTTCATAGTCCATTGAAAATTTGTAAAACAATAGAGAATATGTTATCTGACAGAAGACTTCGTCTCTTTGTTAATGGTGATATAGTAGCCCTTTCAAAACTTCGAATAATGGGCTTCCACAAGGATCAGTTCCAAATCTCCTTCTTTTTAAATTATATTTATGATATTCAGGATTCTTTCTGCGGGTAATTTATTTATGCAAACAAAATTGCTCTTTCCTTTCGTCATACTGATTTCAAAGTTATAGAAAAAACTCTAAATGAAGATTTCCAAATTCAAATTTTTTTTTTCTAGAGTAGCTTTTATGACCTAATCCCAACAATGCAGAAGTGTCTTGTTTCCATTTGAATAATCAACAAAAATATAAAACATTCAAAGTTCTTTTTCAATTGTACAATTTTTAATCAGAATTTCTCTCGTGAATATCTTGAAATAAAATTAGATTCATCCACTTAATTTTAAGGTATATTTGGAAATTTTGCGTCCAAAGTTGGAAACGAGTAGTATTCTTCAAAAATTAGCTGTTCCATCATGAGGTGCCGATGCCACCACTCTCTGTACGTCTGCTTTAGGTTCATTCTGCTGCTCAATAAGTACAGCTGTTCTGTTTGGTTCAACTGTGCTTGTGCCAATAAAATTGATGCAAAGCTTAATGTTTCTATGAGGATTATTAGTGGAACCATCAAATCTATGTCTTTTGCTTGGTTACCAGTTATCGCAAACATAGTACCCCTCCATATTCGAAGACTGATTGCTACCATGAAGTATCGATAACCTGTATGGATTAATGATTTCCTTCATTCTGAAAAAGTGATAAAGAAACATATGTTATTTTCGACGAAAGTTTAATTTTTGATCTTTCCGACAAAGTTCCTGATTTTCATCTATCCAGGAAAATTTGGTGTCTTCTGAATCTTCTTAGGATAGGACATGGTCGTTGCAAAAGAATGCTTTTCAAATTGCATTGCCATTGATAGCCCGAGATGTGAGTGTGCATGGTCATGAAGAGCAAACTATTGACCATTTGGTCGACAAGTTCAGTATATAAATTTCCAGATGGTATTGAGGCTATAGATTCAGTATTTGATTCATTTTTCAGATGGGTGCCTTCAAAATCGATATGATAATTAATATATAATTTAATTTTCCTTTCTTGTTCCTTCTCCTTTTGTTTCAAATAATGAAGAAGGAGATGTCTTCTGAGAAAAAGAGTTTTTGCTGAGATTCTATCTGTCCTATATCTTTAATTAATTTTTTATGTAGGTACCCAAAGTCCTAGAAATGTAAACAGATATTTCTGAAACAACCTGCCTTGCGAGCTATACTTATATGATTTTAAGATGTTGAAATGTTATTTTCTGCATCACGAAATCCATTAATTTACAAAAATCTTGAAAGATTCACAATGCTCATACGAAAATATTCGGACTAACACTGTGACTATTCATCAGTTTTGGCACGTCCTTTAAACAAAACAACAACAAGAGATCACAAAAACATACTGTTGCGCTCTGGTTTCCCATTTTTTGAAGCTCAAATCTTGGCAGTACGAAGCACTCCCATAAAACACAACCAATTTTCTATTCAACGCTTTCCACTGGTCCGAAAAGTTCGTAATTGGTTTGAACAGCGATATGGGCACTTGTTTACACCGAATTGACTGGATACCCGGATGGAAAAATCGATACTATCCAGATTCGCTCATAAACATTTATCTGGCGAATATATTATCAGCTATTTTAGAGTCAGGATTGATGGAGCGTGCGACTCGGAATTGGAAATAAAACAGGGAATAGCTGAATAGTAAAACGCGTCAAGTGACGCAAAAGAATCGTTCAAATATTTGCATGCGTTGGGAGATAGTGGTGGAGGATGTTATGCTGGTATACCTACTACTATCTCGGAGTCAACTGTGATCGAATATCATCAGATCATCGATTTTTTACGAAATTTATATACCAGATCGAACTTCTGGTAGGTACATAGGAAAATAAGTGTAGAATACACTCTGAAACCAATTCCAAGAACGCAATCCTAGGATGCTGCAGAGAAAATATCGTGACATTAGGAAATCTGTCGAATATCTAAAGGGTTTTCCAACATTCGAAGAAAAATATGATTTTTTCAGATAAATGATCGTATGCTTATTTCATTATAAAGAGGAAGGAAAGCCGTTAATAATGGAAAATATCATCAGCCAAATGACCACCACGACCACGACTACAGGACTATATCCTTTTCATGATATTTTCCATAACCAAATAGCAAAGTGGCTGTCCTTTGTCTTCGGTGGCCTCACGAATTCTTACTTTGAGGCCCTGAATCGACGCTGGGCACTTGGTGTAGACCTTCTCTTTCACATGGCCCCAAAGGAAGAAGTCGCAAGGTGTTAAATCGCAAGTTCTCGGTGGCCAATTGTGACACCTCTTGTTTTTATTGCTTGTGTGGCACGTAGTGCCGTCTTGTTGATAGTAATCGTTGTCCAGATCAACACCATCCAATTTCAATTAATCATCTCTCGATAGCTCAATCCATTCATCGTAACTGTTGCTCCAGCCTCATTCTCTAAACAACAATAACTCTTGGGTTTTTCGAGCCCCAGGGCCCCCAGGTGCTACAATTGCTTGTTGACGAAGCCACCGGGGTGAAAATGGGCCCTATGACTCAAGATGATGGAATTCCGGACCATTTTCATGCGTTTCAAGGACCCTATCAGCGAAGACACGACGTTGTTGATGATCGGTCGGCTTGAGTTCTTGTGTTAACTGAACTTTATAAGCCTTAAGACCCAAATCTTCAAGCAAAATACGGTGTAATGACGTTTGTGGAATGCTTAATTCCAAAGGACGACGAGAAATTGACAAACCGGGGTTTTCTCTAACACTTTCGGCTACAGCAGCAATATTCTCGGCTGTTAATGAGCGACGTCCACGAGTTTCATTCTCCACATCACTAACTTGTCCCAGCAGCTCGAATTTTTCCACCAATTTCTGTATTGCGGTTCGACAAGGTGCTTCACGACGACCTAAACATGTTCGGGTTTCAAGAACCGTCTCTGTTCATTCAAACTCCAAAAACCATTGAGTTACGCTCTATAGCCTTGAAAAAATTACAAAAAGCCTATTTTTGTAGCTCTCTCTAGGAGTTCATTTTCCGAAATAGGGTTATACAGGGTCTTTCACGAGGAACCTCACCCATATTTATACGGAAACTACTGAACGTATTTTCATGAAATTCAGCACTTATAAGTATTTCACGATGCTGATGAAATCTAAAATATTTTCAAGGCATGAGCACCTCCGGTTTTTCCGGAAATGACGTCAACTTCCGTTTTTCAAATTAGAACACCATTTTTTTATTGCAGAAATAGATTCCTTAGAAAATTTCAAGTTATTTTGATGTAACATTTTTCAGTTTCGGTTGGAAAATTCTCTCTGAGCGGGAAAATTCGAAAAAAAAATCGAAAATAGAGCTCCGCCGAAACAAGAATAACTTCGAGGTTTTTGGATGGAAAATTTTCATTTTTGGGATTTTTCAAGATGTAAGATTGATGTATCCACTTTAGAAATCGAAATCGCGATTCATGATACAGGGGGTGAAAAAATCGCTTTCAAAGTTATGGATGACAAAATCGTGAAAAATCAATTTTTTCAAATTAGAACCCCATTTTTTTATGGCAGATATTGAATCTACGTTAAAAAATAATGTGAGTGTATGCATCACACCCTTGCCCTAAAATGAATATTTTCTGAGTTATTCACAAACAACTGTTTTTCGTCTTGAATTTTCAGCTATTTCTTTTCCCTTCACGCCAAAAAGATGAAATTTTCAGGAACTGTTATTTGAACCATGCTGTAGATTTTTCACCCCTTCTTGAAACCGACTTCAAGTTACTATATTAGGAGAACCATGGCAAACTCTCGCAGTTATAACTAGAGAAGATGCTCAAAGTTTTGACCGTTAATTTCTAGACATTTATTTATACGTCTCAGGAATGCTTCGTGCGTTGCTCTTCTTATTTCATCGGGAGGAAGAGATCTGCAAAAGAGTTTAAAAACCAAATTGAGTTTCAAAACTATGAATCTAAAAATCTAAACAAACCTGAACGCATTTCTGACTCGTTCTATGCAGTCCTCTTTATCAGTCAGGGGAGTTGAGTAGACAATATTTTTTATCCTATCCCAAACATAATAGTCTAAAGGAGTTAAATCGGGAGAACGTGGTGGCCAAAGATGTGGACCATTGTTCGCCAACCATCGATCTTCAAATAGCCTGTAGAGGATATTTGACACATTGAGTGAATTGTGTGGAGGCGCGCCATCTTGTTGATACCATAAATCATTATGGTTCTGTACTAGCGAGAATTGCATTATTTTTGATGGCGCAAAAAACATTGAAACTCCAGGTCTCTTGAAAGTTCCATTGTCTGAAGTGGTGGTTGTTCTCTTCATCCCAATAATGACTGTTATGCCTATTGAAAGAACCATTCTTTGTGAATTTAGATTCATCTGTCCAAATTATACAGTCCAAAAAGTTTTCATTCTCTTGAAATCGAATCATCATAGCTTCGCAAAACTCTGTTCTCCTGACGAAATCAGTTTCCTTCAAATGCTGTACCCTATTGAATTTATATGGGTGCATTTTATGTTTTTTTAATATTCTCCAAACACTCGATTGAGATAATCCCAGATCAATCTCGGCATCTTTGAGAGAATTTTGAGGATTCACACGAAAATATGCAAGAACTGTAATTTCGTTGTTCTCATCTTCTACTACACTTTTTTCTCTGTGTATAGTTTTCTTAACGAAAGATCCGACATTTCTCAAGTTTGTCATGGTTCTGTTAATGGTATCTCTCGTTGGTCTGGGTCGGTCAGGAAACCTCTCAATGAACAGTCGAATCGTTCTATCTACAACTTTATTACATTCTCCATGAAGTAGAATGAGATTTAAATAATCTTCATTGGTAAAATTAGGCATAGTGATCGATTTTATAACTTAATACGAATTATCACCAAATTAATAGTAAACACAAAATGCTACTGAATAAAGAGGAATTTGGCAGATGTAATTAATGATATCTATCATTAAAAAAAAGAATGTAAAACATGGTAAGTTTTTGCATATGGTTCATAAGGAATTATTTATTTATCACTGGAGAGAAAACCGATGGCCGATTAGTTGAAATAAAGAGGTTTCAGATACAAATTCGAATCCAAATTCGCCATCTATTGATCTATTTAGGGACAACCTGTAACTTTTTTCTCTTGCATATTAGGGTAGTAAAATCTAAAACATGGTTTAAGTAACAGTTCCTGAAAATTTCATCTTTTTGGCGTGAAGGGAAAAGAAATAGCTAAAAATTCAAGACGAAAAACAGTTTTTTGTGAATAACTCAGAAAATATCCACTTTTTAGGGCTAGGGTGTGATGCATACACTCACATTATTTTTTAACGTAGATTCAATATCTGCCATAAAAAAATGGTAGGTGCAAAGAATTGTTACAGATTTTCAACGTCATCTAGTCTCAAAGTATCAAATCATTGAATTGTAGAATGTTACACTTTTAAAATTTTTCAAAATACAAAAAAGCATAATTGACTGCGAAAAAGTGAAAGTCAGTCATTAGGTGAACTGACTGTATCCGATTTTTCATTTGTGATAAATATGGTGAACAAATAATTTGATTTCCGTTTATTGTAATTTTTATTGTTTAGTAATTTTTTCTTCTTTCTTTTATATTTCTCTGGGTGTACTTTGATAAGTATCATATTTTATCAGATAAATTGTTGTTTTTCATTTCCAACCATTTGCTTGAAAAAAATACTCAAAAATCCAATTGCGATGCCTCGGGTAAATCTCAAAAATTTATAACTCCGAAACCAATTTTGTTCATTAAGGAAATATGCACTTTAAATGTACTCTGTATGAGCAGTTAAAGACTCTGGTATTTTTCTTCAGAAATTTATCATGTTTACCAGCAGACAGAAGGAAATATGATCACAGATTCTTCATCCGCAATAAGTCCAATGGTCCAAATAGTCGGACCCAATTTCAGCTTGAAATTTGAAAATTACAGATGAAATTTCGGCAAAATAATACCTATCATTATTGTTTCTAGGTATAAGATCGAAAAGAGGAATATTTCAAAGAAAAATCTCAAATTTCCATTTAAAAAAATCATATTTTGGTCTGCATCAGAAACATAATCAAGGACAAATTCTACTGAGAATATATTTACTCCAAATATCCATCCTCTCCAAAAATAATTCGCTTTTCTGCTCCTACTTACATAAATTAAAATAAAAAAAATTACCCTCACCTTGACATTCATCTTTGCGGCTTGTGTATCCCCACACTTCTAGTACAGTGTAAAATCAATAATAATCCCACATCTGTTCATTCAACTAATCACAATATAATCAACTATTTTGGCACCGTTTTAAAATCGACGTCGCCGACGCCCAACGTCTAGATAAACCCGACGCCTCTACGTCAAGGGCGCACAAAATATTGATTTCACATCGTCCAGCATACGGAGCAACATTCAATTCAAACGTCGTTTAATTTTAACTTGGAGGTCTTCGTGTGTTGTTTATTAAGTTGAGGATGTTACTCCAATCGAGTAAATTGCGAAAAAAAAGTCGGAAATGGGGAGAAACCATTTGAATTTTTCAATTAGCAGTGCGGCTATACCTAGAGAAAATGGGGTTAAGCTCTGCGCCATCTGTGGAACTTGAAAGAAACTATCTTTCATGATACACCGGGTAAAGATGATTCTTGTTTCATTTTTAACACTTTGGTCACTGAATTTGGCCATTTTTTCATTTTTATACTATAAAAATTGGCGCCCAAGGTGTTGCCTTTGAGTTTATTTTCCAATTCAAATTTCATTTCAACTTTAATTCAATTTTCGTTGGACAATTTTGGAGACCAACGGGATTTTTAAATGTATTAAATTCAATTCTTTCCTTTTTTTACACAATTTGGCGCCCGCCGTGAGACTTTCAAATGCTTCTAATTAATGTCAACTTATTCTTTGGCTGCATGATTTGAATGCCAAAGGAAAAGACACCTATTCTTAGGTGTTGATAAAAGATTAAAAGAATCCAGAAAAATGTTTAAATGCTAAATTTTCACATAAAAAACTCATTCACCATGCATACTTACCTTATCCATTCTTGCGCTTATGATTATTCTCTACACTCCTATCAATGGTTAATTTTCAGGTACTTCCAAAGGAAGATCGGCAAAGCAAGAGATGAAATAATAATATAAATATATACTCCATTTTATTTATTTTGTCATTTGGTTACAATAAATAAGAACCATTTCCTCGCAATCAAAGATTGTATAAATCTATACAAATATTGCTTCAGATTCAATTGAAATTGACATTTTTATTAGTCTTAGTATATCTTAAATTAAATTCAAGAAGTTAAGACAAGTTCAATATATATTCAATAAATATAAAATAATCTGCCAAATAATCATCAATTAGTACGAATTGAACCACCAGATTCTTCTACTTATTCAACTACGTGAACGTGATATCAATTATATCAGTTTTAATTCAACATATTAGTTACAATAACAATAACAAACATTAAATTGTATATTTAAATAAGATTTTAAGTACCAAAAAATTTACTCCGTTGAAGTAAACTCAGTGAAAATATATTTACTAGAGGTAATTTCGACTACAGAAAACAAGGCCAAGCAATAGCACCTACAAATTTCAAACATCCTTACATGTGAAATCCAAAGCATGTGACGTCAATTCAAAATGAATAACAAATTCAATTCTTTTCTATTCCAGATAATTGTGTTCCAGAAATAACCCTCGTATTCATATTGAAATAACAAGAACATTGTTCATGTCCAGATTTGGTTGGTATTAAAATTTCAATACTTTTTCATTTCGAAAAAAAATGTATGTTCAATTCTGGACCCTCAAATTTTATAAAATTCCAATTGAGGAACATTCCACGATCAAATGCTCCGAATTACGAATCAATATAATCCCAAAATGTATAAAAACTTGAACTTATCATACAACATACAAAATCATAAATAATCGACAAGGCGAAATACACTGAATTAAAAACCACGCGCTTCTAAATGTGCACAAACATTTATTCTAAAAAAATCGTGGCAACTTCGTTATATGGCTGCTAAAAAAATTGGACCAAAATATTGATTAAAAATCAAACATAAAAAATTGAAAAAAAAAGTATAAAGTTATCACAGAGAAATAGATTGGTAATTGCCCCTAAGAAGAGTGATTTTAATTCTAATTTAACCTCCCAACAATGATGATCAAACTAAACTGACAAAAATGAAGCAGATGAAGAGGTACCTCTGTTTGTCAGTCTCAACGGATCTAAGGTCCGTTTCGTTAAATGTTTTTCTCAAAGTGTATATACATAAAAAGTTAATTATTACCCCTATTATTTACATTGATATTATTGCTTTAAGGCATTAGTTTAGACCAGCTAGGTTTTAGTAACTTCGTTAACTAGTAAAGATGTCGACGTTATCAAGAGAATCTAGTTAGTTTTGTGTTGTAAGTACTAAATCCGGTAGCGTTCAAGCATGCGCTTTCTGAACATATTTTCACATGATATTATACACTATTAGCTGTAGAGTTAAATTAAGAGTGGAGTTCCTAAAGAATAGAAAATATCCATCCAACAAAAAACATGTTATGAGCTTCCGACAGAAAAAGTAGTACGAAAGAAAATTTTATATTTTAATTGACCCATAATACCTTGATTCTCTTGTGAACGCAGCGTTGGATAATTCAAGCCTCATCGGCTGTGATCAATGTGATAAAATACTAAAACATATAGGGAGAATCATTCTGGTTAGAAAGGCAACATCGGAAAACAAGACACAACATCCTGACGTTATATTGAGGAAAACGAACAAAAATCATTCACTTAATACACCGAAAGAAACCTCAACTCTCAAACCATTTTGTTCTCTAAGTATAAAAAACAGTACAAACAAATTTCGACCAATGAGACTAGAATTATCCACGATATAATAAAAATAAGAGTGAATAAAAACACCATTACACCTGTACGTCAAACCTCAGGCTCAAACCGTAATTTAAACCTCTTTGGCATTCGTGAAGTTACCATATGGATAGCTGCAAAACAGTTTGAAACAGAAATGATCATAAAATCCTCTCGATGACTCTAAAAATTTATGAAGTTTGAAGTACAAGTCACGTTATATGTGTATTCCACACTTGTTCAACCTAGTTAGGAAGATGGTGACAGATGTTTGACATTCATTGAACCCTAGATCAGTTTTATAAGTTCTATGGTTTCCCCTCGTAAACCACGCATTGGTTTGTTCAATGTGACGAATAGAATCCTGCAGAATTCAGCTCAAACATTTGTTCATCTTGAAATTACCTACATTGTTACGGCAGAAATTTGTCACCAGCTCCCCAATAACCTACTCACCATCCTTACATCGATTGAGCATAAAATTTCACTTTAACATACTGACATTACCTTGTTTCGTTCCAAAGACAACTTCTCCTGGGAAACTCCTCACCAGGCTACCCCCCAATAAGATAAATCTACCACTAATAAATACCTACTACTACCAATCCATAGAACGGAAGATCTCTAATCAGTCATTTCGTTGAAATAAATCTTCGTTACGACTATATCTCCTGTACTCAAAGTCTGAGTCTCCACGTTAGAATGATTAGATTTCGGGGGTACATCTTCAATATTCGGACCTGCGCTCTTATAACTTCCACTCGGAGCAATCTCCTTCTCGTATTTCATTCCGTTGCTCAAATGTTTACCCGAATGACAGTTGCAGTGACATCTGTCAGTTTCGACATTTACGTCAACACTGGTGGGAAGAAGAGCGGTGGCAGTAAGTATCGACTCCAGACGGTCTATTTTATCGAATCTGTCTATCTTGGAGTTGCTCAAGATGGTGTCGACGAGTTGCATGCTTTCGGTGAGGCTTGTAGGACCGGAGGTCTTGGGGGAGGTCATGTCGGATTCGAGGCTGGGGTAGTCTTGGTCGTTGTCTTCGTCGTCGGAGGAATCGGGTTCTTTTTCTTGACCCAGGCTCTCTAGTTTTTCTAGTTTCTTTGCCACTTTGGCCGATGATTTCAGTTTTTCTTTTTCTTCCTCTGTTAGCTCTATGAACCTGTTCGAGGGATGAGGGCATTTTTATTGCAGTATTCAGTCATGAGGTTTGTGTATATGGTTAGGTTAGATTAGTATGGTTAATATGGAGTGCTTGAAACTTGAACGATTTAAGTGTGAGAAAACTCTGTGGTTATGATAATAAAAAATGGTAGTGAGAAGTCAAATTATTCATTACTCAATAACGCTTGTTTGGTCAAGATATAATGGGGGTTTCATTTTTTAAATGGAATCTATATAAAGTGTTAGAAGTTGAAAAAAATCGATAAGTCTGCATCAAAACTAAAATATGCACTTTCCGAACTCACCTCAATAGCCTAACTTCTCTGTTGCTTAGAACAACACTCTTGGAAGCTGTAGCTAATTTAGCTCTCAACTGAGCCACCTCCTTTTCCGTCTTTCTCTGCCTCTTTCTCATCTTCACTTCATCTGGTGTAATATTCATGAAGATCTGGAAAAGAAACTACTCTAAGAGATGGTATATTCAATCTGTCTATGAAGTGTCAAATTCATCCAAGACCAGTAACTTATTTGGGTATATTCAGCATAATTTATATCCTGGGTTGTTATGAAGCAGACAACAATGACACGATGTTTTTACTATAGGTCGGTACATTTCGATGACAAAGATAAAGCTATGCAAGTCCATAGTGCAAGAGAGAGAGAGATGATGAATAAAGGCGAAAACCTCAGGGTGATAAAAGATCCCTCAAAATGTCTTTTATTGCTCTGCGAAGAACGAACAGGTGACGTTTATGTGACGAACACGGATTAACCTATTTGTAGTAAAAAGTTTTCAGTAAGAGGTATTATTTTGACATTCAAAGAAAAATGCCATTTTTTTAACTAAATGATCGATTGTTTATTTCATTATGAAGAGTAAGGAATGCCGTTAATAATGGAAAATAACATCAGCCAAATGACCACCACGACTACAGGACCATATCCTTTTCAAGAAATTTTCCTCAACCAAATCGCCTAATGGCTGCCCTATAAATAAAAATAAAATAAAATAAACTTTATTCAGGTTACATAGTAACAAAGTCAACAAAGTATTAATTCAAATATTTATACTGAACTCCATCAAGGAGTATGGCGGATGTTCAACTAGGTACTGCTGTAGCTCTTTCTTCAAAGACTTCTCATTAAGCTTTCTCCATTCAACTGGGAGCCTATTGTATAGCCTGATACCAAGATTCTTTCTCTCAGTTATTTGTAGTCTAGTGCCTGTTATGTTCAGATCGTTTTTACATATTGTGCATATTGCGGCAATCTGATCTTTTCACATATTGTCCTATGTTCCTCGCGACATCCCTGATGATTCTAATTATAAATTCAGCCATGACTGTAAGAATTCTGTATCTGACAAAGAGTGGTTTACAATGGGTTCTTGGATTTGCACCTTCAATAGCTCTGACAGCTTCCTTCTGGGTAATAAGGATTTCATACAGATGACTTGAATAGCCCCATATTTCCAAACCATAAGTCATTCTGGAGTGGAATAGCGCATAGTATGTCTGGAGTGCTGTTTGATGGTGTATAATTTGCCTCACACGTCTAACAGCATATATAGCGGGTTGGAGTTTGAGTTTTAGATTTGTGATGTGTGTCTTCCATGTTAGGTGGGCGTCAAATTGAACGCCCAAGAATGTTGTGTCATCTATACGGACATCAGTTGAGGATGAGAAAATGACATTTTTGGTTTTACCCTTATTGAGAGATAATTTGTTGGCGCTAAACCATTCAAATGCTTCTGCGCTCACCTGCTCAGATCTTTCCTCTAAGACATTCCTATCGCGCTCCCTAAATGCCAATGTCGCATCATCCGCATATAACACGGTGTGGCAGTTAATATTCCTAGGAAGGTCGTTAATGTAGATGATAAACAAGAGGGGACCTAGTATCGATCCTTGTGGAATGCCATGTTCTATAGTTGTAATTGGGCTATTGTCTTGGTTGTGCGATGTCATCTGCTTACGGTTCTGCAGGTATGATTTGAATAAAGGTACGGCCACTCCTCTGATACCATAATGCTCAAGCTTGCCCAAGAATATCCCATGATCCATGCCTTGGTCAAATCACAAAATTGGGCCATGGTTTCCTGTCGCATTTCAAATCCTTCTAAGATGAAGGAGTATAAATCTTTCACAGCATCAATTGTGAATCTATTTTTTCTAAACCCAAATTGTGAGTTTAGGAGATAGTTGTGTTTGTCTAGGAATGCGATAAGTTGTTCAGCCATCACCATTTCTAGAATTTTGGAGAAGACTGGGAGAACAGATATTGGACGGTAGTTGGTAACCAGCGATGGATCTCCTTTTTTAAATATTGGACATACTCTAGCCAGTTTCATTTTGTCAGGGACTACTCCACTCTGAAGGCATTCATTTATTATATGAGTTAGTGGGGCCAGTATCTTTTCAGACACAGATTTTATGAGATGTGGACTAATTCCAAATATATCCATTGACTGTTTTGCAGCCATTCTTTGTATGTACCTATGAGTGTCATCTTCTGTAATTGGCCTAAAAAATAAAGAATTGGAATGTGTAATTTTCATACTATGCAAATACGAGTGAGCCTTATCTACTGTGTTGCCCAATTATCTGGATAGTTCTGCTCCAACATTGGTAAAGTAATCATTAAAGGTGCTGGCTGATGGTGATTCCTGAATAGATTTTTTGTTTCTTACTCCTGTCTCTTCCTTGATGATTTGCCAAGTAATTTTCTGTTTATTTCTGGCTGTAGCAATCTTAATTTGATTATTGATTTTTCTATCATTTTGGGCAGCATTCAGATATAGCATTTTATATTTCTTATACAGTACCAATGTATGATTGTCTCTATTTTGTACATATACCTCCCTTATGAAATCTAATGTTTCTTTAATTTGCCTCAGCTCAGAAGAAGGTTTCTGGTATTGGACTGTTGATTTCCTCTGTAGTGGAATACACTTATTGAATTGAAGGCAAAATATATTAAGGAAATTATCAAATTTTCCATTGACATCAGGTATATTGTATATCATATTCCAGTTTTGTGTTCCTAGGTTTGTGATAAAGTGGTTTTGTATGTATATGTATAATCTGTGCTAAATGATCGGATATGTTAGCATTAAATGTCATTGAATCATATTCTTCCAAATTAGTGAAAATATTATCTATGCAGGTTTGCTTTCCATTATAATGTTCTCTTGTGTATGTGAAGATTGTTCTTTCTAAGCCATAACTCTTAAACATATTTAGAACGTCCAGTACCAGTCCATCCTGTAAGCTGAAATCAATGTTGAAGTCTCCTAGTATTGTGATATCCACTTCACTATCAAATGTAGAGCCTATATATTCAATAATATCAAACCAGAAATGACAAGGTTCTTTTGGCATTTTCGGTGTGTAATACACCATCACAATGAGATTTAGGTCAGGTAGGTATATTGCGTTGATTTCATGGCACATTTCACTTGACATGTTGTTAATTATTATATGTCCTCGATAGCCTCATGAATTCCATCTTTGAGGTCTTGAATCGACGCTGGGCTCATGGCGTAGACCTTCTCTTTCACATGGCCCCAAAGAAAGAAGTCATAAGGTGTTAAATCACAAGATCTCGGTGGCCAATTGTGATCACATCTTCGAGAGATAACACGGACCTAATTAGCAAAGACACGAAGTTGTTGTTGATTGGCCGGCTCGAGTTCTAGTGTTAACTGAACTTTATAAGCCTTAAGACCCAAATCTTTATGCTAAATACGGTGTAATGAAGTTTGTGGAAGGCCTAATTTCAAAGAACGACGAGGAATGGACAAACCTGGGTTTTTTTCAACACTTTCGGCTACAGCAACAATATTCTCGGCTGTTCTTGAGCGACCTGTACAGGTTTTATTCTTCACATCACTAACTTGTCCCAACAGCTCAAATTTTCCCACCAATTTCTATATTGCGGTTCGACAAGGCGCTTCACGACGACCCAAAAATGTTCTAGTTTTAGGAATCGTCTCTGCCAAATTTTCACCATTTTTATAGTAAATTTAAATAATGTCAAAACGTTGTTGAAGCGTGTATCGTTCCATTTTTTTAATGGCGTAGTTTCTACTTGTCAAATGTCAAAAAATGACAGCTTCGAAAGTGACATCTACCGAAATAGCGGGTTATTCAAAATAACATATCTTATTGGAAATGGAAACCCTTTACATAGATAACCTCATCAAGAATGCAGGCATCCCAAAATATGTAGTAACATTTTCGTCCAGGATAAATATGTAGTTCTTTCCGATTTATCTGAAAAATGTCCTGAGCGATCTAATAATACTTCTTTAGATATTTCTGCATTCTTCATAAGGTTATCTATCCCCTTGCAAATTTCAGGGAATAACATTCTCCTTTTCTTCTTCAATTCGATAAAATTCTTCATCGATTCCTGTCACGGTCGCCAAATGTTGAAAGTCAGAATTTTTTTTTTGGTAAGATCCTTGTTTATTAAGAAATATTAATTTTCTGCCAATACTTCTTTTATTTCATCGCCACTGACAATCTTGAATAACTCTCACTCGAAAAAAATAATAAATATGATATATTCAAAAAATTCAAATTTTTTTTATGATAATCTGATCGAATTCACCATCCATTTCCAACAAAGTCTCAACAACAAAACATATTCAATCAGTTCCCACAAAATTCCTAACCACTGAAATGTTAGGTTAGGATCCAAATAGGTTCTGTCAAAAAATATAATTTCTCTATTTCAGTACCGTAATGAGTTCATTACAGTACTAAAAACAGTGCTGTAATGAATTCATTACAGCATCGTTTTCAGTTACATTTTTCGTTTTGTGGTTGTCAGCAATGACTTCCGATCCTTTTAAATTTCAGCAGACGTCAATAGGGATGTTGACACATGTTACAAATTCATATAAATTGAGGTTTTCCCCATTGAAGGTAGTTTTTGAAATACTATAATAATATTTTAGTGATCTAATTACTCTCATTAAATTAAATAAAATCGATTTAAAATGTGTAGTCTATTACCGTTTATCACGTGACTGCAAACACGAATGAAAATACGTGACTGTCATTACGAGTACGAACTTACGAAGAACAGAAGAGAGTAAAACGTATCACCAGCGAACTATTTCACGATTATTTTTTATATTACGCAAACGATACGTTCCCAAGAAATCACACAAGATCAGTTCGCTTTGACAGATGGCGAAGTCTGTTTACCGTATAGTGACGTCATCATAATCACTTCGTTTCAGCGGGAATTTTGAAAACTATTTTTCTCTATTTCAGTATCGTAATGAGTTCATTACAGTACCAAAAACAGTGCTGTAATGAATTCATTACAGCATCGTTTTCAGTTACATTTTTCGTTTTGTGGTTGTCAGCAATGACTTCCGACCCTTTGAAATTTCAGCAGACGTCAATTTGGATATGTCAATTTTCGTATTTCCTAACATTCACACCAACTGCCAAGATACAATATGAAAGTCACTAGCACCTATAATTTGAATTTTTTCATTGAATTTCACAAAAATTTAGTGAAATAGAGAAAATTGCAGAATATAATTCCAATACTCATGCGTTCGAAAACTCGCTCCTTCGTCGCTCGTTTTCGAATTTCGCATTCGTATTGGAATAGGAGCCCATTCTGCAACTAGTTTTAGAATATACTATTACTTACAGCTCCAACTAGTCTCTAGATTCACTTTCTGATACGAATTCAAAAATAACTCTCTCCTACTGAGAGATGAGAACAGCTTTACGAACCGCATTGCAGTCAGTAGCGCTATTTGACAGTTTACAGGTAGATGAATATACCGATCCTAAGACACCTCAGATGTCCATCAACTAATAGGTGGTAGACATAAACGACATTGCCAATAAACTTTCCGGTGTAAATTGGGTGTCCAAGAAGTTTTTCATTTTATCAAATTATGCACCAAATTAATTCATTTTAACTTTTTCCTTCTTTCGCTACACGATTTGGCGCCCAACGTGGGATTTTGGAATTCGTTGAGCCAGCACAGAATTTCAAGTTTTTATTCTTTCGTTACTAATTTGGCGCCCAACGTGAGGATCTCGAGAGTTGTTACAAATGGAGCCCAATTTGGGGATTTCGAATAAACTGAACTTAGTTTCACCATTTTCAATTAATTTTTTTTTATCCTAAGGTATCGCTTTTAAAAGAATTGAAATTTAAATCTTTTCGATATATAATTTGGCGCCCGATGTAACAGGGCTTTAAATTTCAATAGTGGACTTTCAATACATTCAAACAAATTGTGACCACACAGTCTCTCGCTCAAACTAACCTGCTCATGGCACAGTTCCAGGAACAACTTCCTGTTCTCCTCTCTGACGGCTCGACAGATCGGGTAGTAGATCTTCTCGTTCACCAGACTCAGCACGTCGGCCGAAGCGTACAACACCATCTCCCTCGTCAACGGCCTCTTCGACCAGTACTTCTGATCGCGCCTGTATATGTTCTTCAGCTGATCCTTCATGGGGTTCACGGGCGCTCCGTAATATTCGCAGAGCGCATTGAGGGCGACGCAACGCGCCTTGTAGACCGGTCTGCCCGTCTCTTGATAGGTCAAGACCGCATGCGCGGCCTGAGTGTCGAACACGCACCTCAGGACGATGCCGTACTGGTGGTAGAGGTTCACCGAGTCGTTCCTGCAGTCGTGGCTGATCTAAAATAATCAGGAGGTTTGTGGTGATGAAATTAGCTAAGAATTTCAAAAAAAATGCAATATAACCTCAAAAAAGAGCTTTAATTAGGCAATCCAAACCACGTGCTTATTCCACCATTGTCAACCTCAAAACGTATCTGACAGGTCGCTGGTTTTTATGATTTATGATGAAAAAAATATCCTGAAGCAACACAGAGAAAGAAAATAATTTCACTCAATCAAATAATTACAACTTTATACTTAGTATTGGGAGCCCGCAGAGATTGTAGAGGAAATGTATGAGGAAATTTATCTTAGCACTGCCACCTGTTACTTTTTTATCCTTTTGTATGATGTAGAATTTCAATATTCATTAGTTTTACATTGTACATGGACTGAATACTGCTTGTTTCAGTGTCTATGAAGAAATATTTACATTATTTTCTCATCTTCGATTTTGTCAATTCTTGATGACTGCTGACTAAATTTCCCTTCGTTTCCTGGTAAGTCACTTGATATGTGGATAATACACCAAGCTACACACACTGGGTATTCCAAAATATTTAAGAAAATCCTCTTAATTTGAACGACTTGCACATCCAACTTTGGCACACATTTATGGCTTCTTTTATTAAAAATGCACTTAATTTAAGTAATTTTCACTGGCATGATATTCCTGAGAGTAAGATTGACTAGGAATATCAAAAAAATTTCCACATAAAACAATTATTCAAGCAAATAAACGGTTTTAATGTCTACATGAACAAAGCTAAATTCCCATTGTTTGAGCACCAGCACTAACCTCAAAAAATATTTGACAGGTCGTTGGATTGCCTAATAGAGTCACATGCGCAGGTGTAGTGACTCAAGCCTTCAAGGTGTCAAGAATATGACTAATGACGAGTGATTGAAAATTAATGAAACAATTCAAAACTTTACTGATTTGTTAAACACATGTATAGCATGAATACTTACTTTAACAACATCAGGACACTCCAGCAACCTCTTCAAACCGCTCTCGATCATTCCAGGACAAGAGATCAAATCGAAAACATACGAAAATCCAGTCATGGTAGCAATCTGGATCAAAGTTAGCTGCCCTTTGATGCCCAGATTGATCCCTTCGCAATCAAAGCCTACCACAATCTTATCCTCGGTGAAAGGCCATTCTTCCTCTCCCTCCACATTGTTTTTCCTCAACGAAGGAGGCTGGTTCCTCCTCATTATGTCGTTGATCACCATCTGACAGTCTTTCTCGCTGCATATCACCCTTGTGTTCTGGAACACTTTCGATTTCCAAGAGTCGCTGTGGAGGGTTGTGTTCTGATTGTTGAGCATGTTTTGCCGGTTTTCTCTTCCTGTGTTCTCTTGGAGGGTTTTAAGGACTAAGGAGTTGATTCGTTCCTTCAGGCTTTGATTGGGGTTTTGAGCTCGGTTTCTGTTGAAGTCTTGGGACATGTTGGAGTCTTCGCTCGAGTCTGACGACTGTTTCTTCATCAGAGCTGAAGTGCAATGGAAAATTGTAGGTAACAACTGTAGGGATATTAGAGGAGAATGCTATAATATTAGCTGCGCTACTAAGTTTTCGCTATTTGTCAACAGATGGCTCCAGCAGTAAGTGCTGGTTACAGTGACTCTAACAAGACAGTGGCGACAATGGAGTGTCTCGTTTTTGATTGGTTCACGTGACGAAATCCGCCATTAAATTGCTAAATTTCTTTGTTTACATCTTGGATAAATAACCTAGCATTCTCGAGGCTCGAGCACGCTCAAAGACTTATAAACTAAACGCTGCATTATCGTATTTCTCGTCCCTCGTGCGTTCGATGAGTTTAGTTATTTTGAAACTTTTGATTTCTTGTGAGTGAGTGTAATTTCGATATTAGAAACAGACATTATTCTTTTCAAAACTGTTTTAGTTCTGTGAAAAGTGTGAAATCATTTCATTATTTTGTGGAGACCGATTTCTTTTCATTGGTGAGTTACATGATATCATGATACTTTTCTTCATATTCAAATATGAACATCAAATATACATTGTTGAATACTGGAATTGAGGTATCAGAAAATTTATTTCATATAAGCCTTTGCACTTGTTAACAGATCATGCCAGCAATTCTGCGAAGAATGGCTTTTTAATGAAACATTTCCCCAAAGATCTATTGAGGAGGCAACAGTGTGGTTGATAAAAATGAAGAGGGAAAATTGGAAGCCTACGGATTATTCTTGTTTGTGTGAGGTAAGATCTTAATTTTATTCTCTGTCTGTTCTTAAGTTACAAAACATACATTTTAGGTTCATCTTGCTCCAGAAATGTGGGAGAAAACTAGAGTAGACGGAAAACGGGCTTTAAAATCCAATGCTGTACCTACTCTCTTTTTATTTACACAACCTGCGAAAGTTAGAAAATCACCAAAAATAAGAAAACCAATATCTCCAGAAGAACCAGATATTTTACATTCAGGTGAGGACTGAAACTTACGAAGGTAAATCAGGTCATAAAAAGTTACATGTACAATCATGATATTAAGAGATTTCATTTTATCCCCAGATGATATGTCATCAGAAATCCCTGATACGATCCAATGAGGATGAAAATAATCCATCTACTTCTCCGGTGGATTTGAACAAAAGTTCTACGCCTCAGACTACTAGCGATGATACTCCAATACCAAAGATAACATAGGATTCCTCCGAAAAATTAAAGAAATTAGAGAAAATGTACTTACGAGAAAAGCTCAGGGCTAGGAAGTACAAAATGCTTCTCAGAAATTGCACAAAAAAATATAATTTATGAGATGGCGAATTTGAAATTTGATATTCCAAATTGCCACAATTTAAAAGATAAAATCATTAAATGATTTATTTCCTTTCGATTGAAAATAAATTGGAAGAGGAAAAAATCACAATCGAAAAAATATAGCAGCAAGTCAGTAGCTGGTAATTTACTTTGAAGTGGACTGAATTTTAATCAATGTATGTAACTACTCAAACAACATTTATATTGTCTAATTTTGTATATATATATATAGATATATGTATTCTATATGTAAATATTACAATATAAGTTTGAAATTTTGGTGTACTCTCTTTATTTTACAATGAATCGATATCATATCATCATATATCTTGGATAGGTGTATGATAATGTATGAAGTAGTTAAGTTAGTTCACAGGTTTTCGACCAGGGGCAAGATATTCAAAACAAAGTCAAGTTGTTATTGGCTCTATATATTTTGTTACGAATTGTAACTTCTTCAGGAGCACAATTTGTAACGAATTATATAGATCCAATAACAGTTTGACTTTGATTTGAATATCTTGCCCCTGGTCGAAAGCCTGTGAAGTATCTACTTCAAATATCACAACCGTGAAACATCTTATTCATAATGTATGTACATATCTATAATGATGGACTTGGTGAATCATTAAAATAATGAAATAAATTTGTCATATTGAAAACTGTGCTTAAATATTGCCAGGATATTCTCCAGTTTTCACACTTCTAATTTTTCCTTCAAATGAAACCTTCGTTGATGGGGCAGTCCTGCAAATCTGTTGTTTATATAGAAATTTCAAATAATAAAACCTGAATTTTAAGGGATGTTATATTTCTTGTACCTCTGAATAAAAAATAATTATTTCATTTTTTCTATTATCGTTTCAAACTTTCGAAACTATTACTTTCCACGAGCATTCACGTTTCGAAAGTCGTCTTTTTCCAAATTCCCATGCATATACGTGTAGAAAAAGAATAGAATGTCATTTTTCCGCACGCAAATAATGAATATAATCAAAATATATTCCAAATAAAATAGAAAGTCAAACGTCAAACTAATCAGCTGATTCTGATTTAGTCCGCCATTAAATTGCTAAATCAGAATGGGCGGGGCTTAGAGGCCCAATTGTCGCCACTGTCTTGTTAGAGTCACTGTAGTGCTGGTCGATTTTGATTTTTGACATATCCAAAACGTCATTGCCTAACCTTAAATATACACTGCGCAAAAAAATTAACGCACATTATGGAAATCTCAAATTTATTCTACAACTGAAGGTGTTCTCAATGATAATTATTTTAATCAGAATTATGCATGCATATGTTATCCACTTTCAACGTTTTTCTTCAATACAGATGTATTCTCCCAGCAGGAATAAAAAAAGATGATATTATCAGATTTTGAATGTATTGGCTCCATTCTGAAATCAGTTGTTCTCGATCAATTCTAGTGGTCAATAGTTTTTCTTTCGTTTGATTTTCTACACTCGATCGCTATGCAACTCGAAACACGCAATTTGACCCAAGAGGAATGTGCCCAAGCGGTAGTTTTGCGAGAAGAAGGGTGGACATACACAAGAATTGCAGAAAGGTTTAGAGTTTCCCATACAAGTGTGTCCAGAATGTTGCAGCGATTCAGGGAGACAGGTATGAATGTCTGAAGACCAGGACAGGGTAGACCACGGGTAACAACTGCCATTCAAGAACGTTACTTGAGAGTTTCTTCGTTGAGACAACGGTTTGCAACCGCTCGCCTCCTTCAAAATCAGCTTGAGCAAACTCATGAGGTGCAAATTAGCACTCAGACAATAAGAAATCGTCTCAGAGAATATGATTTAAGGCCTCGTGTCGCGGCAAGAGGCCCAGCTCTTACCCCAGCCCATCGAAGGGCGCGTTTGGATTTTGCGAGAGAGCATATCCATTGGGAAGAGGCCGATTGGGAAAGAGTTCTCTTCACAGATGAGTCTAGATTCTGCCTCTACCATTGTGATCGACGTTCCCTTGTATACAGACGTCCACATGAAAGATATGCTCAGTGCAATTTCCTGAATACTACTGGTTTCGGGGGAGGATCGATTATGGTATGGGGTGGAATATCTTTGACTGCTCGCACAGACCTAGTGGTCGTTGATAATGGAGCTATGAATGCTGATAAGTACATAAGGAACATTCTTGAAGAGCATGTAGTGCCATTTGCCCCATACATTGGTGAAAATTTCATTTTTATGGACGATAATGCCAGACCCCATCGTGCGCGCATCGTTCAGGAGTACCTTGAAGAGGTTGAAGTCTTTCGAATGGAATGGCCAGCAAGAAATCCAGATCTCAATCCGATTGAGCAGGTTTGGGACAACCTCAATAGAAGGCCGAGAGGTTCAGAAAATCATCCAGCTACTCTTAATGACTTAGGAATCCAACTCGGAGAAATCTGGGAAGGATTAGATCAGAACATTTTAAGATCACCCATTTTGAGTATGAACCGTCGTTGCCGAGCTGTAATTAACGCAAGGGGTGGAAATACCAAGTATTAAATCACTTATCAGCATTTCAGTATTTTGAAAATTGTTCATTTCTCTTCTTTCACATAAGATTCGGTGAAATCCTGAATTTTCTTCCATTTAATGTGTCTTGTTTCGTTCAAAACCTTCCCGAGAGAACATAAAAAATAAGTTATAAAGTCAATGTAGAGTTAACTTTCATTAAAATTGAGATATTCAGAATGTGCGTTGATTTTTTTGCGCAGTGTAGATGCATTTGGTGGGACCAGGTCGGTATTATTTATTATGATCTTTGGAACCGAGTAAAACCATTACAGGGCAACGGTATCGACTTCAATAGATGCGATGAGTCGAGCACAGCGCGAAAAACAGCCAAAATAATTTTATCATAATAAAGTTGCATTTTCTTGAAAACAGCATTGTGAACTTAGTTGCGCACTTGATAACATCTTATAAATGAAAGACAGTTATTATTATCTTCCATTAGCTCATCCCATATTTCTATCTTTTGCATAATTCATCAAAAAGATGCAATTTCAAACTCACTTTGTTTAACTGTCTGCCCTCTGCTTCTGTCCTCTTGCACAGCAACGGTAGGCAAAGTCTGCTGTACTGGGGGCTCAGGACTTTTTGCTTTCAAGCTGTCGTTCAGCTTCTGCTGCAACTTAGGCTGTTTCAGCCTATCACTGATCGATCTAGGACTTACAGGAAGAGGTTGCGTAATAATTTTTTCTGGAGGCACATTATTATTCACAATATTGTTTGAAATAATCGGACTAGGTGTAGAAGTTGGAATATCGTTCAGATTTTCGTTTTTCTCATTCTGCAACAACAGGTCCTGTGCGGGAAGAATTGAAAAATAAAATCTAATTCAAGCCAGAATTATCAAATTTCTACTCACCATATTAGCTTTATTCTTAGCTGCCACATCTTTAATAACCGTACTTATATGCTTCTGATTAATTTTCGGAGCCTGAAGCAATGTAACAAGATTCGATTGTATATGAAAACTATCTGAGAACAATCTCAGAAAGCTGAGTAAATGTGTTGGTGTATTGAACAGGTTCGTCCAAATTTCTTCCGGAAGGTTGCAACATACGATCTGGAATAGTTGTTCCACCAATATCGGCCCTTTCTTCAAATCGATACAGTGAGCAAGGAAATCTAAAATACATTTTCATTCAATACAAGTCAAAGAGAATGCCAGTCATAAATTACTAACCTAAAAGTGTCTGAGTACTTTCAGGGTCGATCTTAACGTCTGGTTGAAAGTGCAACTCGGGAGGGCAGTGAGATTTAACATCTGTGTAGTTTGTCAAAACAACACTCTCCTTCTCGTCATCAACAGTGAACACATCGGGGTGTTTCATCAAAAATTCCCTGAATTCATGAAAATGTTGCCCAGAAACATGTCTTACTTCGGGGTTGGCTTGTGAGCGGTGCCCCAAAAGACTTCTTATTGGCACTTCGGTACCTTCACCATACTGTGCAAGTTTCTCTGAGAAATATTCAACTGCTTGGGTTGTATAGTCTTTACCGCCTAAAAATTATTAATTAATACTAAATATAAAGCATATTTGCCATGAGTTACCTTCAGCATCATGACCTCCTTCATTTTGAAACATATTTATCATAACATATTCCCCGTCAATCTTGAAGAGACTAGGATATTGTCCCAGAAATTTTTTAAGGCCACTTTGGGAACCTCCAGCGATTTGCCTCATTTCTTTAGTGAATCCTTTTGACCCAAACTGACAGCTCAAATCGTGGAGAGTCCTAGGTTCTCCCTTATCCATAAGACGTTCAAAAAAGAATAATAAAGTCATATTTCTAGATAATTCATATTGCATTGCCTCCATTTTAGATTTTTTATTTTAACTCTCTTCAGGCAACAGATATTGTGTTCATTCCTTCATCAACTTCGACAATTATGGGTCATCAAAGACTTTCAAAACTTAATACGTAGAAATAATTGTTCCAAATAATATATTCCATACATTAATGGGCAATTTCTAATGATCTATTTAAGAGATCATTAACTTCTTGGAATAAAAGGGGACTGAAATTTTTCTTACGGAAAACAACACATAACTTGAGGACAATAACAGAACATGTAAAATTTGGAATCAAACGGGAAATTGAAAATTGGGTGTTCAAAAATTTTTAATATTCAAAACGTCAAGTTGGCGAAGGCCATCTTGAATTCTTATGTTTTGACAGCAGGTGACAATCAGATGACGACTGCAGGTAACCTCCAACAGGTGACAGGAACACTGAAATGGTTCATTACACTCATTACAGAAAAACAAGACAGAAGAAGATGAGTAGACCTAAGGTCACATGTCAGGAATCTTTCAAAAATTCATTAACTGTTGTGTTTCCCAGAAGCCAGGTTATCACATGAGAATTTCAAATATTTCGTTAAAAATCAACTTAATCCTTTCCACCGACAAAAAACACGATGTCGGCACATATCATCCTTCTTGATTTCACAGTGGACCCTGTTAAAATCAAGGATGAGTCTCAAATTACAATCTTGACAACCAACATAGAGAATATTCTAAGAAATTATGTGAAAAATTTAAAGGAACTCAGTCGCTTGAAGCTGGATGAAGGAATTCTGAAAATCTACTCATGTGATTCTGATGCTATTGTGAATCTCAGATTTTATAATAATGGTTTGATCACTCTCAATGTAGAATACTTCAAGAATGAGGAGAAAGATCTGTTGTTTTCTTTCGAAGTGAGTATCTTTCAATTAGCACTGGAAATATTTGCTTTAGAAAATGAGTATTTACCTCGGGATTCATTAGGAATATAGAGTAGTTAAAATAACATCTTCTTTGATGCCAAATATCTGATTTTCAGCAATTAAAGTCTGTTGAAAACCAATTAAAGATGACTTTGAACAGTTTACGTTCTAAACATTTTCCTCCCATCAAAAGAGGAGCTAAAATAGATGTATACATTACAAGCTCAGGTTAGGCATGGCCTGTTTAGAGAAACTCTGCATCTGTTCTATTTTGCATGTATTGTTACTGTTTTTAATTTACTTTGAATTTAGCTTATTATTTTCTTTTGAACATAATTCATTATGTTAATGAATCTAAATGGGGTTTGAATCCTATTTGTACAATCTTCAATACAGTGCAAAATTTGAATTTTGAATGAAGTCATCAGTAAAAATTAGGCAGGCCAGTACTGGCTAAACATTGATAGATTTTTACCAAATTAGATTCTAGTTGAGTTTTATTTTATAGAAGGTTAAAACTTTTGAACAAGAACTTAGTGAAAGAGTCAATGGTATTCTGAAATCCAGGGCTTTAGCACCAATTAAAAGGGGTGTATATCCACAATATTTTCCTACGTCAGGTTTGTAGATCATTCCATTTTTACACATATTATTGCATACTCTTTCGATATTTTTTTGGAGAGATTTGCTGGAATTGCATGTTCTCTTGTGTTCAACGTTTAGTTTTTCAATTTTATATTGTATTCCTTCAGATGAAAGACTTTTGGAATATGACATTGACGAGGTTGTCTTTGAGGAAAAAACAAAGTTCCAAAAGGTTCAAATACTTCATTCTAAGAGTCTTGGTAATATGCTTGTTTTGGATGATCTTCAGAGTAAGTGAAAATGAAGTGCTTTAGATTGTAGATTTTTATAAGTGGGTTTAGATTAGGCTACGTTTATTATACCGAGTTAAGGCTTAGGCAGAGTGCACACGATGAATCATAATGTGATTTAATTTTAGATATATCTGAGAGGGATGTCATTTATACTGATACTATAATGAAGAAGGAAACAGAAAATTACGAGGATAAAGAAATTGTGATATTAGGTAATGAAATATTGTCACATTATTCAAAGTGATGATTTTGAACATTTTCCTTGAGAAATTCCTTTAAAACTTTTGAGTTTCTAGGGGGAGGTGATGGAGCACTTCTTTATGAATTGTTGAAGGAAAAACCTAAAGAAGTTTTGATGCTCGAAATTGATGATGTTGTTATGAAAGCATGCACTAAGCATATGAGGTCACTTTGTGGAGATGTGTTAGATAAAATGTCAGGTCCAAACTATAAGGTAAGACTTCAGTGTTGAATGAATTTTTAGGGGAGGTCCTAAAGCCTCAGTGTAGGAGCTATGAATGTTCTCACCTACATAACTTGAAAAATATTCATATACTTTTGCAGATATTGGTAACAGACTGTTTAGTAGCCCTGGATGGTTATATAAAGGAAGGAAGGAAGTTCGATTATGTTTTTGGAGATTTAACAGATGTGCCTATCTCAGACGACCCAGAACTGTGGACATTCATGGAAAAAGTTCTCCAAAAGACCTTCAAAGTAATGAAACCAAACGGAAAACTCATGACTCAAGTTTGTGGTGCCATTTGCACTGATGCTCTCAAGAAATACGAAGATCTGTTAAAAAAACAGAAACCAAAGGTGAAATTCGAGAAGACCAAAGCTTTCATTCCGAGTTTCATGGAGGATTGGGTGTTTGGTTTTATAAGCTTTGAAAATGCTGAATAGTTGATGTATTTGATAGGTTTTACAAACTTTGATCCAATTTGAACAGTGCTATTACGTCTGATGTTCCAATAATAACGATGAGTAGAATAAGGAGAAATAAAGAATATGATCTGTCTTATATTGTTGTATTTTTGTTCCATTTATGAAAAGTTTATAATTTTAATTTTTTGTTTGAATGGTGACATACCGTCCAGTTTTGTATGAAATGAATATGTTACGAATTGAACTAAAGTTTTAAGACCTATTGAATCAAGAGTTAGAAATTTTAGTTTTATATAGTTAAATTTTTGTTTGTTAACAGTGGCTTTCTTATAGATTGTTCAGTGTTGAAACGCAGCTAATCTTGTTGTAGTATTAAACGTTATATTTTGGAAGTTCCTGCAATGATTATATGCCATGCCATGGAGTATTTGTTTAGAATATGTCAATTCATTATGTATCAAGGAAATTTAATAAAATCATATTGAACAAATATTTCTTTTAATGGAACAATTTTTCGTTACAAGTGTTATGTGTGTGATTTTTCGGAAAAGACCTAACCTCTTGGAGCAATATCTCTCAGAATGCTAGGATTTCCTGACGCTCTGTCGATTATATCTCCGAGCATTGGTAGAATTACTGAAAACATAAAATTTACTTCTGCTGTTACCTTATATCGATCTTTGAAATACCTGAAACAACTGTTTGAGCTTTTGTTGGCAAGCGGAGCAGGATATCCGTGATTTGTGCGACAGTGTGGAGTACTTCACGTCTTAGTTCTGAAAAAATTAAATATACAGGGTGAGATTCCTTGTATAATTTAACTAACTAGATTTGTATGACTTGAATTTTCTTTAACATTTTTTTTCTCGAAATCAGTAGTAGATACGTCAAAATTACAAGAGACTAAAATTTACTATAACAATAAAGCTACTTCCTACATTTTTTCAAACCAAAAGTCCCTCACCAAACTAAAGTTCTGAAGGAAAACAAGGGACAGTGTTCCAGAAAAAAATAATCCAAACTAGGATGTCACATGTTCTGAATTGTTATAACTATGCCAATTTATACTAATGAAATAATTTTTTTTTCCAAAATATTTCCATCAATCTTACCGTCTTTATTTATTTCTGCTGGTAGATTCTCATGGTTCTGAGTAGTAGGATGAGGTTCTGTGGTAGTTTCATGAATAACATCATGGTCGGTATTCAAATGAACACTTGTAGTAGTTAATTTAGCTGGCGGTTCTTCAGTTATAACAGGTACAGTTGGATCTATAACTGGGTGTACTGGAGCAATGAAAATGGGTGGCACTGGTGGGTGCCTTGATGGAAAAAGCGTATGGAGAATCTTCAATAATTCTAAATCTGCCAAATTCCCGTTAACAGTTCGGAAATCTAAAAAATTTAATGCAGTTATGCAAAAATATAGCTTTGGTAGCGTTAAATTCTCACCTAGAGACAAACTGATAATGAAGCAACACAAAACTGAGGGGAAATTCATTTTGGAACCACTAACTCGACGATTTCTCCTCTTAATTTATGATGATGCAAAGTTTTTCCGTTTATTTATATCTAGTTTCGAATGAGTGTATTCAGTTATGTTCCACACAAAACGTGCTCTTGAATCACTATCTAAATGGTCTTAAATCACAGTAAGGTGATAACAGAAAATTAAATTGCTATATTTCATTTGAACGTTGTTAATGTTACCTCGAATTTCATCTAAGGTGGAAAATACAGAGTGTTTCTGATATAAATGTACCCGATTTCATTGGAGTTTATTCTATATTAGGTACCTACACTGCGCAAAAAAATTAACGCACATTAATTATGGAAATCTCAAATTTATTCTACAACTGAAGGTGTTCTCAATGATAATTATTTTTATCAGAATTATGCATGCATATGTTATCATCCACTTTCAACGTTTTTCTTCAATACAGATAATTTCTCCGAGTAGGAATAAAAAAAGGTGATATTATCGGATTTTGAATGTATTGGCTCCATTCTAAAATCAGTTGTTCTCGATCAATTCTAGTGATCAATAGTTTTTCTTTCGTTTGATTTTTTACACTCGATCGCTATGCAACGCGAAACACGCAATTTGACCCAAGAGGAATGTGCCCAAGCGGTAGTTTTGCGAGAAGAAGGGTGGACATACACAAGAATTGCAGAAAGGTTTGGAGTTTCCCATACATGCAAATGTGTCCAGAATGTTGCAGCGATTCAGGGAGACAGGTATGAATGTCCGAAGACCAGGACGGGGTAGACCACGGGTAACAACTGCCATTCAAGAACGTTACTTGAGAGTTTCTCCGTTGAGACAACGGTTTGCAACCGCTCGCCTCCTTCAAAATCAGCTTGAGCAAACTCATGAGGTGCAAATTAGCACTCAGACAATAATAAATCGCCTCAGAGAATATGATTTAAGGCCTCGTGTCGCGGCAAGAGGTCCAGCTCTTACCCCAGCCGATGGAAGGGTGCGTTTGGATTTTGCGAGAGAGCATATCCATTGGGAAGAGGCCGATTGGGAAAGAGTTCTCTTCACAGATGAGTCTAGATTGTGCCTCTACCATTGTGATCGACGTTCCCTTGTATAAGACGTCCACATGAAAGATATGCTCAGTGCAATTTCCTGAATACTACTTGTTTCGGGGGAGGATCGATTATGGTATGGGGTGGAATATATATCTTTGACTGCTCGCACAGACCTAGTGGTCGTTGATAATGGAGCTATGAATGCTGATAAGTATATAAGGAATATTCTTGAAGAGCATGTAGTGCAATTTGCCCCATACATTGGTGAAAATTTCATTTTTATGGACGATAATGCCAGACCCCATCGTGCGCGCATCGTTCAGGAGTACCTTGAAGAGGTTGAAGTCTCTCGAATGGAATGGCCAGCAAGAAGTCCAGATCTCAATCCGATTGAGCAGGTCCCAAACCTGTTGTCCCAAACAACCTCAATAGAAGGCTGAGAAGTTCAGAAAATCTTCCAGCTTATAGGAATCCAACTCGGAGAAATCTGGGAAGGATTAGATCAGAACATTTTAAGATCACTCATTTTGAGTATGAACCGTCGTTGCCGAGCTGTAATTAACGCAAGGGATGGAAATACCAAGTATTAAATCACTTATCACTCTTATCATAGCCTTTCAGTATTTTGAAACTTGTTCATTTCTCTTCTTTCACATAAGATTCGGTGAAATCCTGAATTTTTCTTCCATTCAATGTGTCTTGTTTCGTTCAAAACCTTCCCGAGAGAACATAAAAAATAAGTTATAAAGTCAATGTAGAGTTAACTTTCATTAAAATTGAGATTTTCAGAATGTGCGTTAATATTTTTCCGCAGATATACAGGATTATCATTATAATCCGTGCATTAAACGTTTCTCGGGAAAGATTTCTTAAATTTGGCACACGGCCGAAATCGCACTTCCGGTTTTATACCGGTAGTGACCATCAGCTTTTGTATTTCAAATGGAACTACCTATTTTTCTAACCAGAAACGGATTCATCCTGTTTGAATTTTACACATATTGTTATAAATTCCTGCTGGTACAAGTTACAGTGACTAGTCTGCAGTACAAGTGAGAGGTACCACCGTGTATATAGCGATGCTTTTAAACTAAGTCACTAAAGTATGATTCTAGTAAAAATGGTAGCATGAAAATTAATTTTGAAGAATCCCTTTAAAACTCGTTCAAAAAAGCTGTTTCATTCCATCATCAGTTAGGTATACACCCTATATCTGATTCCCGATTCTGAAAATCGATATGCAGCAAAATGAAAACATTCACCAATTTTTCTCGGGTAATTGTTGTATTAGATAAGACACGAAAAGACCATTCATTCTAATCATAAATTCTCGAATTTGCAATGACTAATTTTTACCCAATGAATTATCAAAAAAGTCACGATTCAAATATCCTCACTTGGATATAAAATCTAATAAACAAGAGCAGAAACAGTTATTCTGTTTGACCTAACTGTTACAATTGTTTATTTCAAAATGCTCGTTGTTACTACCTGTTTAACATTTTTACTTTTCACTTGTAGTAAGTTTTTATTTGATCGAAATTGAACTATGAATTGATTGATGAAATCTTTAGATGTTTTGGGGCAAACAGAAACTACCCTTTTGGATTTGGTGATTCCAACTTTACCGCCAGCAACATCCCCTAAAAGTCCAGAACCGGAGCCAGAAATTACTACACATCAACATGAAATTCTACAGCCGACAACAACAGAAGCAGGTATTTTCAATAAATTTTTCACAGATTGTAGATTTCTTCATGGAACTATAAGCCTGGTATAGATCAGAAGTTCATTATAATTATTATATATTATATTCCTAAATCAAAATGCCTGCATTTAATACCATCAAATTTTTTCAGCACACGAACTACCAACTAACTTGAAAATAATCAAAAATATATTGGAGTTGATTTTAGAGCTTGATGATGTACACCTGGAAGTTGTTAAAGGTAACATTCACTTGTGAAATTAATTTCTATTTCATTTTATCGTTTTTATTTTCAGAATTTCTACCTGTTACCATCGAACTAGCTAAGTTATCAACGCATTTTATGTAACTAAACAGCAAACAAACAAATTCCTACGATGTTGATTTAACTGTTGTGAAATATTGAATAAAATGAAAAGTTTTAAAGGAAATCCAGATATTTTTCTTGAATGTTCCAAAAAACCTAACAAAGAGGCTCCATAAAGTCAATAAGTACAAAGTAAACAGAAATAGGGGCATAACAAACAAAAATTCAACCTAAATAAGTTTAATTTGTGAAAAAAGCCTACAGTTTTCATTACACTATTGTATCGATACTTTTGAACTTAGCTATCTGAGTCCCAATCTCATGCAATATATCCTTGGGATCCAAAACCTCCTCATCAACCTTAATGATCTTTGCACACTCCAAAATATAAAAACTCAAACCGTCATCCTGCACTTCTCCCACAGATTCCATCAAAAATTTGTTAGTGAACTGAGCCAGCTTCGAAAACACTGAACTGAAAGCATCGTCCAGATCGAAGAGCTCCAAAGGGGGTAGTGGTAAGTCTCGAAAGGCTGGGGGAAAAACTGCCGGCTGCAGGGGTGGGTAAGGAGCTTCAAACAGGGGTGTGATCAGTTTTAACGGTTGATGTTTCACTTTTAAATCATCGTAGAGCTTGAGAACATCTGCTACTAGATTGGTGTTGATCGAATACATTCTGTGTTCTAAAAGTTCCAAATGATCGACTGAGAGAGTATGACTTATGGCATCCGTAAGGCAGAGTTTTGGTTTATTTGCTAATTCCTCAGTGTTTGGTAGTATGTTCCTCTCCAGTATATCGATATCATCGTGATCTGTATGCGACAATTGAACTTCATCCTTATTTACCAGAAAATTAATCACAGTTTCTCTTAATTTATCATTATTCTCCTGATCGATGTACTTATCAGAAAATAAATATCCACTACCTAAAGCCACAATTTTTCCACCAGTACCCCTATTATAATATATAGCCCCCAAAGCTTGATCCGCAGGGAAAGATGCTGATCCACTTGTAAAGGCAGTAGCAGCAGGTTTATTCACACTAATCGTACAACCAAACGGATATACAACAGCCATGTTTTCTTTATCACTTTTAAGACAGCTATTAAAATCGCCGTCACTAATGTTTACTTCTTTAGGATGAAAATATTTGTAATAATGAGTTCTAATCAAAACATCAACATTTGGAATTATTCCATACTCTTCTAAAAATATATGTATGTTGCTTTTATCGTTTGAGTTTTGTTCGGATAGAAGTACAAGAATTCGACCTCCTCTTTGGATAAAAGCACTTAAGGCATTCAATTCGTTCTCTTCGAGAGGCAACTGAGGTCCAGGTAAAATCAGCAACTCACAGTTATTCAGGAGTTGCATCGATATCTCATCTTTGTTGTTGATTACAACCTTCCAGTAAATTTTCAGCTTTCTATGCAATATTTTCCAGTTATCGTGTACTTTGAATAGCTCATTTTTCGAAGCATTTATTACGATTGTGTTCTTATTATCTATCAGTTCCATTTCAACTCTTTACTGAGTTCACAACTTGAGAACTTGATTGTGTTTGAATTGAAACCATGGCAACGAACAGGTTAACTATACAACAGCTATTTTAACATAATTGATTGAATTTCTAGTCGAATTCCCAATGAAAACAACTTTGATTTTTGGTATCTACAAAGAATATTTCTTTTTGAATCTATATCTTATTTCAAATCAAGGCGTGAAAAGGAGCGGAAGTGGGTTACAATTCGGGGAATCACCAAATTGATCACAGAATTGTACGTACGAAGTAAAAATGCCAACGTGAATAAGTCTGGATTAATTGAAAAAGTTATTAGGTTTCCTTTAAACCGGTAAAAACAATGAACTGAATTTTGGTCAATCGCAAAATTAAGAATAATTCATATCGAACATACCCATATATCAATTCAATTGAGGTTATATTTACTAACCTTGAATCTTCGAAAATTTAAATTTCGAAAAGATCACTGATATATTCGATAAGAATCAGCTAAAAATCGTTCAGATAAAACACCAGTTATCATACTATATTCACAGTAATTGATTTGAAGGTTCCTTATAAAACTACTGACAAAATATGGGTGATCAAAGAAAAAATCCAAGAGCTTATATGAAAAGGAGGATGACCTTTTCAGCTTGCCATCGTCTACACAGGTAAATCTTGAATTGAACTGACTGAGTTGGACTTGTAATTTACTGCACCAATTTTGCGAATTCTAGTTTATCGAATTGTTGTTTGAGGCTTCAAAGATTGCTTGTTTTGTAGCCCCCATTTGACAGACGAAGAGAATAAGAATGTTTTTGGAAAATGTAACCATATTAATGGGCATGGTCATAACTATGTTGGTATGCGTTTCTTAATAGAGCTTTTTTGACTTGAACTAATTGCTAGATTTTTTGTGTTCAACATTCCATGATCACTACGAATGTAACTTCAATTTGAATTTTCAGTCATAGTTACTTTATTCGGTGAGATTGACCCAAAAACTGGAATGATAATGAATATGAATGATTTGAAAATGAATATGGCTGAAGCAATTATGAAACGGATGGACCACAAAAACCTTGATGCTGATGTGGACTTTTTCAAGACGAGGGCCAGTACAACAGAGAACCTGACAGTCTTCATATGGAATCAGATGAAACAAGTCATGGATAAACCAGAGCTTCTCTATGAGGTTAAAGTTTATGAAACTGAAAATAATATTGTGTCTTATAGAGGAGAATAGTTATTGCAATAAACGATTTTTCAGGAGAACGAGATTTATTTTCAGCATTATATTAGATCCTGAAGTTTTTGATGTTTCATCCTTTCAGTTCACTGAACTCATTTCCCATTTGGGTGGATGCGCTTTAGAAATGAATGGATTATAAGATGTAGCTTCTTTAATGGGAAAATTCATGAAGCTTTTGCCCACTTGGTCAAATGCAATTCTTTACTCCATTCACCTTTATAATGTATCCCAGTTGGTGTTATTATTACAGTGTGACAAGAAAAACCTCGGAAAAACTCTTTTTCATTTAACTTTATTAAACAGAAGAAATCGAACAAATCAACAACAAATAATAATAGCTTGAACATTTGTTAATAATAATAAGATTACACAGGTTCAGACGCTTCTTGAAATTTTCGGCAATGGGCTGCAGCTCCTCGGGCGTTAAGAGTCTTCAGCCTTCAAAATAGGAAATGTATACCGCCAGATGGCGGTGAAGTGCATTAATTTTTATTTATTGGATTATTCAGCTTTATTAAGCAACAAAGTTTGGGGCGCAGGGAATATTAACAAAAAATCCTACCCTGAACTAGATCTCACACTGACTGTATAATACACTTATTTTCCTTCACCAGTCATCTGGGAGTAGATACCTGCGGGGCGTGTCATTTAAAATGAATTCAATTCCATGTGATAATCCACAATTGTAAGAAACAATTAATTTTCACTAATCGACGGCTAATAAAATCCTTAATAAAAAGTCTTTGGTAAAAATGGATATTTATCATTGCGAATAGAAAAATTCAAGGAAACAAATTTCGCGAAACAACACATTGTTGTAATATTATTTACAAAGGAACGGTAAATTCTGAAAGAAAAAGGAGATAGACGTTTAATTAACTAAAATATAGACTTCATTACTGAAATGAAAAAACACAAAAATATTTGTTCGTTTTGATGATGGAAATGTAGAAAAATTACCAAAAATGATCGGGAATATCCTTTTCATTCATTTAATACTTATAAAATATTGTTTTTATTATTTGTTTCTTCATACACTTATACATCCCTTCATCAGTCAGAAAAATAAATCATTTCTGACTCCCTTTTTTCAGGGATGTAGACCCTTAATCGGTACCATTCCCGGCGCAGAGATTGCTTCAGCGACTCCAGATTTTTGTGTTTTTTAGCACAAGCCCTGTGCTCCAAAATCGACAATACACTGTAGTACATTGGGTTGAGATCCGGTGAGTAGGGCGGCCATTCTGCAGATGAGATGAAACAAGGAAAATGGGTCTTACTGACCATTCTTGCGTCATTTTCGATCTGTGAACCGGAGCGGAGTCCTGTTGAAAGGTCTAGTGCGTATCGCCGAAGTGCTGCTTGGCCCACGGAAGTACTACGGCCTCGAGGATGTCACAGCGGTAGACTTCTTGATTGATTTTGACCCCTTGATCCACGAAAACTAAGGGAGTTTTACCACTGCCGCAAATTCCGCCCCAGACTATGACGGATTGCGGATTTTGACGGTGTTCGACGATGGCCGATGTACCGGGAGCCTCTACGGACCAGACTATGTCGTTTTGGTGGTTGTGGGATTGTTCTACGGTGAAAAGCTTCTCGTCTGTGAAGAGCATTCGCTCCCATTGCTGACCGGCGGCGAGACGAAGGAGTTGGCGGCACCTTTGGAGTCGTACGCGCTTGTTTTCCTCCGTGAAGAGTTGAACTTTTCGGAGCTTGTATGGCTTGAGGTTGAGCTCCTTTTTGGCAATTTGACGGACTGATTCGCGGTTGATACCGGTCTAACGGGCTATTTTCCTCATGGAAACCCTCGGATTTCGATTGACTCGCTTCTTGACGATGTTGCGATTGCTAGGTATATTGACAGTGCGTTTTCTACCTTTTCCTGGACGACGACCATCATGGCCAAGCTCCTTGAAACGGCGAATTGCATCGGACACGGTTTGTCGAGGCACATTGAGCAGACGAACAATTTCGCATTGACGTCTACCTTGACGAAACAGCTCCAAAATCGCACTACGTTTGTTTGACATTCTAAAACTGTGGAATGAAATTATATCAAACTGAAAATTCACATATTATAGTACAGGAAAGTGTAGAGAAACCAAGAGAATAAAAATTATTTGGCTGCGCTGAAATACTTTTGTTCCAGACCACAGCAAAATTTGTCCGAAGTTTTTCTTGTCACCCCTTATGAATGAAAGTACAATGGCGCTCTCTATCCGAGAATCGCTGAACTATGGAATTAGTGAATATGTAGGTAAAGCAGGAACTAAATCTCGCTATATATATATTTGAATTTGGCCAATCTCTGCCAATTCCGTAATTCAAGTTGATTTTCTGAACGAAATTATCTGCAGATTCACTTTTAATCGGAGGTTGAATTATTTTCATGGGTCTTTCGTTTGAAATAAAACAGAAGCATGAGTTGGCTTATTTTCTTCTATTTTTGATAGAAAAAATTAACTTTCGAAATTAAATCGATTTCAATTATTTCATTGAGAACTCAAATCCTTTCTGAGTTTACACACCAAATTTCAGCTCTCAAAGTGAAACCATTTTCAAATGCAACTTGAAAGAAAAACACACTACCATCTACATTGATGAACGCCCACCTACTGTCTGATTGGAAATATATTTATTTTCTGACATGTATCTGGAGTTGGCTGATACTTTTCACATAGCAAAAGTACCAATTGGCTTGATTATCACCATTTCACCTGTACCATCGAAATAAAACCTCATTCAATCCTATCAACACCTGAAACGCACAAGAAACAACCGTAGAAACCCATATTCCGCTGTAGTAACCCAAATAAGAACCCAATAATACCATTCTTCTCATTTCTCATTCCCAATCGGAAATGTCGAACTCGAACCAACTCCACAACGCTTTGCGGCATTCACAATGGCCAGAACGCGTTTAGTTTCATTAGATTCGCGACAGCGGTGGGTAGTCGGAAGATGTGAAAGGTGCTTGCGGTGTTTGCGCGCGCGAAATCGTGTTGTTTTTTATATTTGCGATTTTTCGTACCGTCCGCGGTGGAGAGTGGTGAAGTGCATGTTTGGCTGTTTTGGATATGGATTAGGAAAGAGATGTGAGTTTGAAAAATAAATGATCATCAATATGCATCAAGTTAAAGGGTTAAAAAAACAGAAAAATTCGATATTGTTACCTAAATTCTTTTGAAAGTTATACATTCGAATTTCTTCGATTCCTGGGGTCAATAGGATTTTTTTTTACTCAAATATTCTTCGGACTTTTGAGGAATATTCAGATATGAAACCTACAAAGGTGCGTTGTAAAATTTGAAAAAAATAATGGTGCCCCTCGGAAAATTTGTAGGACTTTTCTTTTTTTCTGCTGAAATTGAAAAATTGGATGTTTTTACTTTGACGTTTCTGAAGAATATTAGAACGTTATTCCTATAGTGTTTTGAAACATTCTGGTAGTTCGAAAGGAATATTTGGAGCAATCATATAATCCACTGCTTCAATGAAATATTGCCATAAGATATCCACGGTCAAAAAAGGTTTCTGACACATTGTAGGAATAAACCAGCATAATGAGGCAGCTGATCTGAATTTTTTACATGGTGACACAAAAATAATGTTTCTGGCTATAGTGTGGCTATTACAGTTATTCCATTTTTGATATAGAAATATTTTCACTGGAAATCCCCGGTCAGCAAAGGTGAGATTCTGGGAAAATGAGTAGATTTTCGTGATCGAATTATATTCCCACTCTTCAAGAACGGTGGCAATATTCGTACCTTTTCTCCCTCATGTTTTTACGCCACTGATCTGAGAAATTATTCGCATTCAATTCATAATAAAAAATGTAGGTAGGTGTATCTATTTAAATACGGAAAATCAATCGCTTTCAAGATAATCACACAATTTTTGTATGTATTATTCGTGTATCGTGAATAATTGGAATTTCATCGATACAAACAAATGAATAATCAATAAAAATGTAGATAACGAAATAATAACATTGCTCCACATTGAATGAATCAAAACTATGGAAGTTATGAGGAAGAAATAAATGTTTCAATTTTGCAATTATTCAGTTGCAAGAACATACTTTTGTACAAAAATTAATGAGTGGGATTTATGGGTTATAATGAAGGAAATGCTTTCTGATCACTGGCGAATGCAGACAGTTTTTCAGGGGGGGGGCATGAATTCTTTCATCAATAAATAGAATTTTTTTACCAACGTTATAGGACGACTAATAAAGGGATTTAAGTCAATTTCGAGGACCATGGGGGGTGGGTCATGCTCCCCCCTCCTGTGTCCGCCTGTGTTTCTGATTGCTATACATATGTTCTTGGAAATTAATGAAAAATAACATAACTATGGCATCATTCAGTTGAATAAATAATGGTTAAAAAAATTGGCACAGTAATTAAAAACATAAAATACAAACAATTGAGTATAATTAGGTAACTCATCATCACTAGATAAAAACAAATACATAATGTGGTCAATCTACATCAAAAATTTATTTTTGAGCGATGGTGACGTCAGAACCCAATAGCTCCAATATTCATAAAACTCTCTAAACTACGATTAAAATTCATCAAGTTGATATCAACTCAACAAAACAACTATCCGAAAAATGTTTTCAGCAGAAATCAAACTATAGCTCATCTATTCCAATGATTTATCCGTAAATTATCCGTGAAGAAAAAAACATCGCTAACTTGATGTGGCGATTTTTTTTCTTCGAGGATAATTAACCGATAAATCACTGAAAAAAATCAAATTAATTGTTGATTGCTGAAATCATTTTTTCAATATGTGACCTGGTAATTTGATACCTATACTATACCAGTGCACGTGATGTTTTTCTAAAAACTGAAGCGACAAAATTTTTCCCTTCGCGGATCAATCAAATATGGAAAGCTACATCTTTATTCCAAATTTCACCAATATTGCATTCATAGTTTTCGAGAAAAATGCCTGATATACGTTCCGACAGCCGCTAGCCGCTTATCGATCAATCAGATTTTGTAATTTTTCTACAGAACCTTGAATAATACAAATTTTCTTTCTTCCCGGATAATTTACGAATGAATCACTGAAAAAGATGAGCTACTTTGTTGTGCTGAAACCATCTATGAATAGTTGTTTCGCCAAGTTGATATCAAGTTAGTGAAACATTCAATTTTTTTTTAAATACAAGAGTGACGATGTGTTTTTCTTCACGGATAAATCACTGAAGAAGATGAGCTAGTTCGATTTTTGCTGAAAACATTTTTCGGAAAGTTGTTTCGCCAAGTTTTTAGGTATCAAGTTAGCGAAACATTCAATATTTTTTTAAATACAAGAGTGGCGATGTTTTTTCTTCACGGATAATTTACGGATAAATCATTGAAAAGATGAGCTAGTTTGATTTTTGCTGAAAAATTTTTTCGGGTAATTGTTTCGCCAAGTTGATATCAAGTTAGCGAAGCAAACAATATTTTTTGAATTACATGAGTGGCGAGCTTTTTTCCTTCACGGATAATTTACGGATAAATCACTGAAGAATATGAGCTAGTTTGATTTTTGCTGACAACATTTTCTGAATTGTTGTTTCGTCATGTTGATATCAAGTTAGCGAAACATTCAATATTGTTTAAAATACAAGAGTGGCGCTGTTTTTTACTTCACGGATAATTTACGGATAAATCATTGAAAAAGATGAGCTAGTTTGAATTCTGCTGAAAAATGTTTTCGGATAGTTGTTTCGCTGAGTTGATATCAAGTTAGCGACACATCTCATATTTTTTTAAATATAAGAACTGCAAAATTTATTTTTTCACGAATAAATAACGGATAATAAACGGAAAATTTGGGCTATTCCGAGTTTGATTCGCGAGAGTTGTTTCGCTTACTTTATGTAGGTACTTCAATTGGCTTGAAATAGTAGGATTATGATTTCTCTAAAATCAATAATTCTTATCTGTACATGTATTATTCATCATTTAGTGAAGCTATGTCCTCCCTGTTAAACATTTTCGAGTTGAATTTGATTTATTCAATATCTGAATTTTTGGGGAAACTGTTTGTAATAATCGGAATTTTTTTTGCCAATAATAATGATTCTCTGAACTAGGATAAATAGTATATTGTTCGATGAGCGGTAATGTAAGTCATAACACACGCAGATGAATTTTGCAGCCCGAGCCGTCAGGCGAGAATTGAAGACTATACTTTATCTTCGACTTCTTCAGTAAAATTCGAATTAATCTGCATTTTCAAACTCGACAACAGTTGTCAAAAGTGATTTCTGTGGTCGAAAATCGGATCGATATCGAATCCCGTAGAAAACGTCCAAAATTCACGCATTCCAAATGCAATTTTTTGGATATTCAGACCTAAATGTAAAAATGGATGGCGAGAACGTTACCTTGATGTCTGAAATAGAGTTCCCCATTGCCCCGACTTTTTTTTTCATTTCGTAAGCTACATTTTTCCTATTTGTATCAGAGTGATGAGTTATAGGCGTGTTATTACCTCACACTATTGGTTTATAGAGACTGTTACAGATCACAATCAGTTGAATAATGAATATATTATTCTATGGGAGTGGATAAAATTCATTATTCACTTAAGCCTACTCCCCCAAATTCATTTTTTTTATATGAAAATGCTTGGTAAGAAAATGAAATTTCTACTTCTAACTTTGACGGATTTTTGTCTATTTTAATTATAATATGTTTTCCATCTTTCCAAAATGAAAATACAATAGGAAAAATCAGGGAATGTTCATAACAACTCAACTCGAATATGTTTCAAAGGAACAATTTCAAACTTCAGAAAAGCTGATAAGAAGAAATTCAAATATTCAAAGTACACTCCAAAATAATGATAATTAAATAAAATTGAATACATTTTCATCAACACTATAACGATCGAAATTATACAATCATACCAAAATATGTTAAAAACTTCTTCTCTATTAGATAATGGAATATAAAATTACATGCCGTGTACACCTGCTACTGACAAAAAAATCATGCTCATTTATCTAATAATTATCTCAATCACCATAATCAACTTTCGCTCTCTAAAAAATTCGTATGCGTATTTTGGCATTAATATATATACTTAATAATGTGCGGCAAATTGAAAGTTTTTACGCTTTTAGCCACAAAGCTATCAGATAAGGTTCTTGACAATTTCAATTTCTCTATTTGGATACACTGGTATTTAGTTAATTGGCAAAAGTAATTAGTGCAACGCTTAATTTATACCATCGTGTTTCATATAAAGTTGCTAATTTCAGAAGGTCTAAACCGACTGTTTGCTAAATTGGAAGTTATGAATTGTGATAGTGGTTATACAATGAATATTTGAGTTCGTTCTACCAGAATTCATGAGTAGATATTTTTCGTTCAAAAAATGAGGAATTTCGGATTCAAGAAGAGCAAGGTTTATAAAGACATCAGGTAATGATGCACAAAAAGAAGAAATTAAATTGACAGTATCCACTACCGGATCTTTCAGGGGGGGGGGGGGCATATACAGGGTATTTCACGAGGAACCTCACCCATATTTATACGGGAAACTACTGAACGTATTTTCATGCAATTCAGCACATAAGTATTTCACGATGCTGATGAAATCTAAAATATTTTCAAGGCATGAGCACCTCCGGTTTTTCCGGAAATGACGTCAACTTCCGTTTTTCAAATTAGAACACCATTTTTTTACTGCAGAAATAGATTCCTTAGAAAATTTCAAGTTATTTTGATGTAACATTTTTCAGTTTTGGTTGGAAAATTCTCTCTGAGCGGGAAAATTCGAAAAAAAAAATCGAAAATAGAGCTCCGCTGAAACAAGAATAACTTCGAGGTTTTTGGATGGAGAATTTTCATTTTTGGGATTTTTCAAGATTGATGTATCCACTTTCAAAATCGAAATCGCGATTCATGATACAGGGGGTGAAAAAATCGCTTTCAAAGTTAGGGATGACAAAATCGTGAAAAATCAATTTTTTCAAATTAGAACCCCATTTTTTTATGGCAGATATTGAATCTACGTTAAAAAATAAAGTGGATATTTTCTGAGTTATTCACAAAAAACTGTTTTTCGTCTTGAATTTTCAGCTATTTCTTTTCCCTTCACGCCAAAAAGATGAAATTTTCAGGAACTTTTACTTGAACCATGTTTTAGATTTTACTACCCTAATATGCAAGAGAAAAAAGTTACAGGTTGTTCCTAAATAGATGGCGAATTTGGATTCGAATTTGTATCGGAAACCTCTTTATTTCAACTAATCGGCCATCGATTTTCCCTCCAGTGATAAATAAATAATTCCTTATGAACCATATGCAAAAACTTACCATGTTTTACATTCTGTTTTTTTAATGATAGATATGATTAATTATATCTGCCAAATTCCTCTTTATTCAGTAGCATTTTGTGTTTACTATTAATTTGGTGATAATTCGTATTAAGTTATAAAATCGATCACTATGACTAATTTTACCAATGAAGATTATTTAAATCTCATTCTTCTTCATGGAGAATGTAATAAAGTTGTAGATAGAACGATTCGACTGTTCATTGAGAGGTTTCCTGACCGACCCAGACCAACGAGAGATACCATTAACAGAACCATGACAAACTTGAGAAATGTCGGATCTTTCGTTAAGAAAACTATACACAGAGAAAAAAGTGTAGTAGAAGATGAGAACAACGAAATTACAGTTCTTGCATATTTTCGTGTGAATCCTCAAAATTCTCTCAAAGATGCCGAGATTGATCTGGGATTATCTCAATCGAGTGTTTGGAGAATATTAAAAAAACATAAAATGCACCCATATAAATTCAATAGGGTACAGCATTTGAAGGAAACTGATTTCGTCAGGAGAACAGAGTTTTGCGAAGCTATGATGATTCGATTTCAAGAGAATGAAAACTTTTTGCACTGTATAATTTGGACAGATGAATCTAAATTCACAAAGAATGGTTCTTTCAATAGGCATAACAGTGATTATTGGGATGAAGAGAACAACCACCACTTCAGACAATGGAACTTTCAAGAGACCTGGAGTTTCAATGTTTTTTGCGCCATCAAAAATAATGCAATTCTCGATGTTCACATTTATGATGGGACTTTAACTGGTAAGATAGAACACTACACATGTTTGCATTATTTAAAGAATGTTCTCCCTTAGGAGATAGATATTCTGACATATTGACTCAAATAATTGAGCCGCTAGTACAGAACCATAATGACTTTATGGTATCAACAAGATGGCGCGCCTCCACACAATTCACTCAATGTGTCAAATATCTTCTACAGGCTATTTGAAGATCGATGGTTGGCGAACAATGGTCCACATCTTTGGCCACCACGTTCTCCCGATTTAACTCCTTTAGACTATTATGTTTGGGGTAAGATAAAAAATATTGTCTACTCAACTCCCCTGACCGATAAAGAGGACTGCATAGAACGAGTCAGAAATGCGTTCAGGTTTGTTTAGATTTTTAGATTCATAGTTTTGAAACTCAATTTGGTTTTTAAACACTTTTGCAGATCTCTTCCTCCCGATGAAATAAGAAGAGCAACGCACGAAGCATTCCTGAGACGTATAAATAAATGTCTAGAAATTAACGGTCAAAACTTTGAGCATCTTCTCTAGTTATAACTGCGAGAGTTTGCCATGGTTCTCCTAATAGTAACTTGAAGTGGGTTTCAAGAAGGGGTGAAAAATCTACAGCATGGTTCAAATAACAGTTCCTGAAAATTTCATCTTGTTGGCGTGAAGGGAAAAGAAATAGCTGAAAATTCAAGACGAAAAACAGTTTTTTGTGAATAACTCAGAAAATATCCATTTTAGGGCAAGGGTGTGATGCATACACTCACATTATTTTTCAACGTAGATTCAATATCTGCCATAAAAAATGGGGTTCTAATTTGAAAAAATTGATTTTTCACGATTTTGTCATCCCTAACTTTGAAAGCGATTTTTTCACCCCCTGTATCATGAATCGCGAAGTTATTCTTGTTTCAGCGGAGCTCTATTTTCGATTTTTTTTTCGAATTTTCCAACCAAAACTGAAAAATGTTACATCAAAATAACTTGAAATTTTCTAAGGAATCTATTTCTGCAATAAAAAAATGGTGTTCTAATTTGAAAAACGGAAGTTGACGTCATTTCCGGAAAAACCGGAGGTGCTCATGCCTTGAAAATATTTTAGATTTCATTAGCATCGTGAAATACTTATAAGTGCTGAATTTCATGAAAATACGTTCAGTAGTTTCCCGTATAAATATGGGTGAGGTTCCTCGTGAAAGACTCGAACACGCTGTTTTCACCATGATCAGATATCTAGTAGCGCGTATCTGCAGCTTTTTTTTTATCGATATATGTATTTTATATTGCCTTTTCAATTTTTGGGGACTACAGATGAGATGAATTCGGATCTATACTCGTATATTATTTCGTTTCATTGGAGTTCGGTGATATGCAAAGAATAAAAAATTTATGATTTATATGAAATTCGAATATTATAAAATCGTTGAACAACCATCAATGGTTTATTATCGATCTCCGAAGGGGGACCATGACCCCCATGGCCCCCATTTAAATTCACCAGTGACACTATCCTTTTTACAACAACCAACAGCCATAATCTTGTTCATCTCAATAATTGACCAACCAACAAGTCGATAATTTCTCCTTATTACTTGTCTCGTTGCACATCAAGTCTATATAAATAGACTGAGAAGATTGACAACGTTTTACTGTGCATAGTCTGCATTCATGTATGAAAGTGGTCTCAATATAGATGTCAGAGAGAAAAGAGGGGACATGATAATGTAGGTCTTCTAGACTGTGTAGGTTGAGCCGATATGTTATTGTGCTTTTAAATTACAAAGACGATATGTATAACTTTCAATTTTGTGTTTGGATCATGATTGGACTAAATTAGGAATCTGCAATCTACAGGGTGTTTTTGAATCGATGCGAAAGATTTCCTAGGAAGATTCCTTGGTCAAAATGAAGGGTAGTTTGTTATACAGGGTGGCCAAGAGATTGACGTCAAGAGGGAAAAAATAGGTCCCTCGTGTCATGGGCTATTCGAATCACCCCCATGTATGTTATGCTATTTTTCACGGTTTTCGAGTTATGAATTTTTTTATGAACTTTTAGAATTTTCGACTTGACCATCTTAAAAAAGATATTTAAAAAAACTACAAGACTTCTCTGTGAAATTCTTTTTGTAACTTAATCTCCATGAATTGTACTTTTATACATAAAATAACCAGATTCGTAACTTTGATAAAAATTATGGAAATGTTGGTCTCGAGTGAAAAAGTTACGTAAATTGGATTATGATCTGAATTTTCGAATCAAAATTAAAAATATGAAAATGCTAATTCACGGTTTCTTAGTATGCTTAAAAACTGCGCTCAACAGTTAGCTTTTAGAATCATTGATAAAAAATGGTACTTAACACACTACTTTTGCTAGAATTAGCCTTCAAAGTCATCGAGGTGGAAAAAATCAAAGAACTAGACATTTACTACAAAATTATTTTTTGCCATTTTAAGATATTTCTGATCAAGTTATGGTAGAAAATGCTGAAAATTAATGAAAATTAGCTTTAGATGTTGGTCAAAAAAAGTTCTAGATAAAAAAAAAGAAAAAGGTATGGCAATAAATCACACATAATAATGTAAATAAAAGAAATTTATTTATAAAATTTACAGTAGGTGTTCAAAGTGGCCCCCTCCAGCCTCAATACACATTCTACACCTTCTTAGAAAATTTTCTTTCAATCGCATAAAACCTGCCCTGTTCTCTCTAGGACACGTTCGGCTTCTCTTATCTTCAGTCGCAGCTCGTCTTCACTCGAACATTCTTGGGCGTAAACAATTTATTTGAAATAACCCCAAACGAAAAAATCGATGGGATTAAGGTCAGGTGAACGTGGGGGCCCCTTGATTGGTCGACTGCGTCCGAACCATCTGTTCGGGTATCATTCATTCAAGTGGTTAATCAAAAATTGTTCGAAAATTTAAATAATCCCGATCGGTTTTGCATTGCTGCGCAGCGGACCAATCAAGTGGCCCCCACTTTCACCTGACCTTGATCCCATGGATTTTTTCGTTTGGGGTTATTTCAAAGAAATTGTTTACGCCCGAGAATGTTCGAGTGGAGACGAGCTACGACTGAAGTTAAGAGAAGCCGAACGTGTCCTAAGAGAGAACAGGGCAGGTTTTATGCGATTGAAAGAAATTTTTTTAAGAAGGTGTAGAATGTGTATTGAGGCTAGAGGTGGCCACTTTGAAAACCTACTGTACATTTTATAAATAAATTTCTTTTTATTTACATTATGATGTGTGATTTATTGCCATACCTTTTTCTTTTTTTTATCTAGAACCTTTCTTGACCAACATCTGAAGCTTTTCATTAATTTTCAGCATTTTCTATCATAACTTGATCAGAAATATCTTAAAATGGTAAAAAATAATTTCGTAGTAAATGTCTAGTTTTTTGATTTTTTCCACCTCGATGACTTTGAAGGCTAATTCTAGCAAAACTATAGTGTTAAATACCATTTTTTATCAATGATTCTAAAAGCTGACTGTTGAGGGCAGTTTTTAAGTATGCTAAGAAACCGTGAATTAGCCTTTTCACATTTTTAATTTTGATTCGAAAATTCGATCATAATCCAATTTACGTAACTTTTTCACTTGAGACTAACATTTCCATAATTTTTATCGAAGTTTCGAATCTGGTTATTTTATGTATAAAAGTACAATTCATGGAGATCAAGCTACAAAAAGAATTTCACAGAGAAGTGTTGTAGTTTTTTTTAATATCTCTTTTAAGATGGTCAAGTCGAAAATTCTCAAAGTTCATAAAAAAATTCATAACTCGAAAACCGTGAAAAATAGCATAACATACATGGGGGTGATTCGAATAGCCCATGACACGAGGGACCTGTTTTTTCCTTTTTGACGTCAATCTCTTGGCCACCCTGGATATTGCTCTTTCCGACACGTAATGATTCACATTTCATTTTTTCATTTCAAAACGGTATAATTTACGAGAAAATTACAAGAGATAATAAAGTTTCTAACCAAAATGAACCAGATGGAAGTAAAATTTCCGATTTGATTAAGCTTACCAAGAACTTTTTACCAATATGTGAATGAAACCTATGCATCAGAACTGAAGCAATACCACTTAATGCCACTTCGTGTCCATCCACATCCAAATACTTTCTCCAATAGTTCACGTCCAGGCTTTATAACAAAACAAAATTTCAGATTAATTGTGAGATCGCAAAACCATAACTGTTCCGAAATTCTTAGGAATACAAACCTCGAGAATTTGCCTGAAACTGTAAAAAATATCGAACCAGAAGCAAAAAGACCATTCAGATATAAGAGAGTAGAATTTTAATTTCTCATAGATGATTATTTCTTGGACGAGAATTGACAACGAGGGAAATGGACTAGCAGAGATCTAATTTCCGAAGTACACCACAACAGGATTATGACAAACCGGTTTCTGGCTTGTTAGCCGTCATCAGTGTCACATAACCCTTACTGGTAGCAACCAACTGGGTACTTCGGAAATTAGATCTCTGCTAGTCCATTTCCCACATTGATTATGCTAGGTTCTAGGGACGTTATCTTCTATTTTGAGAATTGACAACTTTTGAAACTGCCACAAAATTTCTGAACTTCCTCAACTTTTGTGGAGCAGTAACATGGTCATAGCTAGTTTTGCCTTCTACCTTTGAAGGATGAATCTGATACACTTTGACAGCCGAATTATGATGAATTATTTCTTCAATAACTTTACTCTTGAAACCCCTTCTAACTTTCGAACGGATCTGAATTGGCCTCCGAAGGATCTGAATCTCAATTCATATTGAAGTCCACGAACATTTGACGATAACAATTCAGGTTAACTGATTTGGTATAGTCAAGGTTACCAGTACAAGAAAATGGATTGGCTGTATCGATTCGAACCATTATTATTCGACTTTTTCATCCTCTTCATGATTAGTTGGTCTGCAAGTTGCCCCATTTGGAAGTGAAGGAGTTTCAGCTTGAACGAAACCAGGTGGTTATCGTTAAAAAAAATTACGTATCAAGATCGTGAAAAATGGGACCTTGAATGGAGTTAGCAACATAAATTTGTTCATTCAAAGTGATGCTGAATCAGTCAATATTATTCGAATATTTTCTTCTGAAATAATAGTTAAGTATTTTAGTTTATACAGGGGTTTTCTGAATTGATACGAAAGATTTCAAAGGGTGATTCTTTGTTCAAAATAAAGGGGAGTTTGTTATATGGAAGTTTGGTCAAAAGTCAAACGTTAGGGAGATATCGCGGTTCAAAGACTTGCGTAAGTTTTTTCTTCAATTTAGTTAACAAAAATTTTAGGGGTAATCTACTTCAACCCCTTCCACTCATTCTAAAAATATGAAAAAACTAGCTGGCCCGGCGAACTTTGTTCCGCCTAAATGATACTTACGGTGGTATCCACAAATCGTTATCACCGGTGATCGGAGATCAACGGCTTGGTTCTCTGATTTTTGAACTTTCAAATGTTTCCATGGATATGAGCTGTCACACAGAACAGATATACAAAACTAATATGTCATGATATGTTAATTACTAATAATGGCAATTTTGGATCCAGTTATTTCCGCAAATATATTTATTATCCAAACAGAAATTCAAAAACATTTTAAAAATTATGAGAAAAGATGAGAATGGACATCTCACGATTGGAACTGATCGCCAAAATCCGATTTACTCGACATTTCGATAAAAATTCACTGTGATATTCACCCGCTTCTGGATCTGATGTTAATAACCTTCCATGGAACTATAAGCCCTTTGTAAATTACACAGTAATTGATGTCATATGTCTTTGTTCGACCATTTCAAACCACGACGACCAAAATGCTCGAAAAAAGAACAGATGACATCAATCGATGGCCGCGCAAGCCTCAACAAATTCATCGCCATTTGATTGTGATAAATTCAAATATAGTACCTTCACGATTACGTTATTTGGAATAAATAAAACTATAAAAATACCTAATAATCATCAGTCATAATGTGTGAATAGCGCCATCTGAAGTGGTAAGAACGAAACATTTCTCATATCTCAACGAAATCTAATCGTTTTAGACATCTGTATTCCTACGCTAAGACATTTTGGTTTTGCCCAACAGTGCAGAGTTGTAGGCAACTCAAATTACACACTATTACAGTGACTATAGAAGGAATATAGTCACTGTACACACTATTTGTTTATATCGCCATCTAACGCGGAGAATATCAAATGAAGTACCTACGAATAAGCGGTGGCGTAACTTTTACTGTAGCGACATCTAGTGGCCCTACTCAAAAGGAGGAAAAGCATTTCCTGTATAAGTAAAATTTTTATCGATTTTTTCAAAGTTTTATTGTATTTTATAATAACCAGATCGTAGACGAATCCATATATGAAGTTTCATAACAAACAGTCCATCCGATCTCGAGTTATAAATGCTGTAACCAACATCTTTCTTTTATATATATAGATATCAAGAAAGTGTGTTTTCCTAATAGTAATATTTCCATAAAATATCATCATTCTAAAGATTTTCGTTTTAAAGATACAAAATAAAAACATTAATATATAACTGTTTATGGTAAAAAGGGATTGCAGTCCACTGCGACCTTAAGGTCTATTGTGCCCCCTAACAGCGCTGTTATCATCGCGCCTCCTGCAGCTTGCCTTCCAATTCCAGAGATAACAAACTACCCCTTATTATGAACAAGGAATCACCCTTTGTAATCTTTCGCATCAATTCAGAAACATCCTGTATATTCTATAATTTCGTTTAATTCGATTTCATTGTTATGCAAAGAATAAAAACATGATTATTCGAATGATTTGTCTGAAATTCGAATATTAGAAATTGTTTGAACAACCGTCAAGCGTTTATAGTCTACCTCAAAGGGGGGCACAGGCCCCCTGGCTCGCCGCTCAAATCCTCGAGTGAATTTGTTATTATTATTAATACTAACTATTCTACACAATAGATTAAAAGAACAAATTGTTATTTAAAATCGTATCAAGAAACTCATTTTTCCACCTGTCAAAATATCATCAAATCTAAGGCAAATTAAGTTAAACGAGAATAAAAAATGATATAACGAATAATGATTAAATAAATAAAAATTGAAAAATAAGGACTGGTTTGTAGAATGTAAGAACTGTTAGAAGTCCCAAGATTATTTTAAATATTAAGATTATCACCACAAATAGGAACAATCAGAGTACATCTGCCATTTATATTCATCATTCGTGCTGAAATATTACATATTAGATTGAAGAAAACTGGTTGATTTACATAATCATAAGAATAACATTTTTTTTATTTGTAATTACCCACATCTAAACTACTTCATTTCTCAGGATAACGCCAATTTAATATAATATCGAAAAATACCTCGACATTATGTTAATTTGATTGAATCAACAGTTTCACGTGGTCAGCATATAAAGTTTATTGATTGACATTGAAAAAAACGGAAACATGGTCGTATAAAACGGATGTTCCTCTACAAGAACGCTTTAACAACTGGATGTACAGTTATATTAGATGGAAGTACGCAAGATTGGCACGAATTTGGAATTAGGTTTTTTGGAGGAAATAGAATAGTAATCCGGTAGCTTTTATATGGATATCCTTAGGTTATGCTCATCGAAATTCATATATTTCAATGTTACATTTCATCATAATTGTTTTAACATTCCAATGCCTAATGTTTCTAATCACTCCTAACATAGTTTGATGCCTTCTTTAAATGAAAATGGATTTTACAGCTTTTCAAAAATCACTCTATATTTTGACGACATATAACACCAAGGTTGCTTCTGGAAAATTGTGGAGCATTCAATTCTCTGCATTATAGTAAAAAATTCAAATAGGGCGTTACATTTGAACAAAAAATCGATAAAAAACATTAATCACATTTGGCAATCAATAACGGACACTCTGTGTATGGCAGATTAATCTTTTTGTTATGATGACTGAGACACTATTGCAGAACCCTGCATAACTTTCCACTATGTATTTATAATCTATCGCTTTTCCTCATTTAACTGATTCAATCTCTTTCTATATCAGTAGGTCACAATCTCCTGTATGCATTAAAATAGGAATTTATCTCATAGTTATTTCTAGACGTCGTTCGTTCGGAATTTTTATTGCTGACAGGATAGATGATATACATTATTGCATTCTTGAGGAGTTTGTTAATTCAATTCATATTTTTTCAAGTTGAAGGTGAAATAACAAGTAGAGCCTCTTAGTCTACCTATTGAGTAGTTATCCCTATCGGTATAGATCTCTGCAAATCGGGTGATTTTAGAGGCGAAATGTCAAAGTTTGATGAATTTTCTTGAAGAAATGAGAAAATTATGAGAAATATGAATACCAAGGTATTCTTCGTTGATTTTTCTTCTTTCGATCCGTATATTTACATCACGGACAGGATACCTGTGAAAAAAGTTTTTTCGAGTTTAAAATTACCCTTTTTGCAAGATCTTTTCGCGATTTTCCCGAATTTTTTAAAAATACTTACACATCGCCTAGAGAATCAAAATTTCACACACGTTCACTGCGCAAAAAAATTGACGCACATTCTGAAAATCTCAATTTTAATGAAAGTTAACTCTATATTGACTTTATAACTTATATTTTATATTCTCTCGGGAAGGTTTTGAACGAAACAAGTAAAAGTTAAATGGAAGAAAAATTCAGGATTTCACCGAATCTTATGTGAAAGAAGAGCAATGAACAATTTTCAAAATACTGAAATGCTGATAAGTGATTTAATACTTGGTATTTCCACCCCTTGCGTTAATTACAGCTCGGCAACGACGGTTCATACTCAAAATCAGTGATCTTAAAATGTTCTGATCTAATCCTTCCCAGATTTCTCCGAGTTGGATTCCTAAGTAATTAAGAGTTGCCGGATGATTTGCTGAACTTCTCAGACTTCTATTGAGATTGTCCCAAACCTGCTCAATCGGATTGAGATCTGGACTTCTTGCTGACCATTCCATTCGAGAGACTTCAACCTCTTCAAGGTACTCCTGAACGATGCGCGCACGATGGGGTCTGGCATTATCGTCCATAAAAATGAAATTTTCACCAATGTATGGGGCAAATGGCACTATATGCTCCTCAAGAATGTTCCTTATATACTTATCAGCATTCATAGCTCCATTATCAACTACCACTAGGTCTGTGCGAGTAGTCAAAGATATTCCACCCCATACCATAATCGATCCTCCCCCGAAACCAGTAGTATTCAGGAAATTGCACTGAGCATATCTTTCATGTGGACGTCTGTATACAAGGGAACGTCGATCACAATGGTAGAGGCAGAATCTAGACTCATCTGTGAAGAGAACTCTTTCCCAATCGGCCTCTTCCCAATCGATATGCTCTCTCGCAAAATCCAAACGCGCCCTTCGATGGGCTGGTGTAAGAGCTGGGCCTTATTCGAGGCCTTAAATCATATTCTCTGAGGCGATTTCTTATTGTCTGAGTGCTAATTTGCACCTCATGAGTTTGCTCAAGCTGATTTTGAAGGAGGCGAGCCGTTGCAAACCGTTGTCTCAACGAAGAAACTCTCAAGTAACGTTCTTGAATGGCAGTTGTTACCCGTGGTCTACCCTGTCCTGGTCTTCGGACATTCATACCTGTCTCCCTGAATCGCTGCAACATTCTGGACACACTTGTATGGGAAACTCCAAACCTTTCTGCAATTCTTGTGTATGTCCACCCTTCATCTCGCAAAACTACCGCTTGGGCACATTCCTCTTAGGTCAAATTGCGTGTTTCGCGTTGCATAGCGATCGAGTGTAGAAAATCAAACGAAAGAAAAACTATTGATCACTAGAATTGATCGAGAACAACTGATTTTAGAATGGAGCCATTCAAAATCTGACAATATCCACTTTTTTTTTATTCCTGCTGGGAGAAAACATCTGTATTGAAGAAAAACGTTGAAAGTGGATAACATATTCATGCATAATTCTGATAAAAATAATTATCATTGAAAACACCTTCAGTTGTAGAATAAATTTGAGATTTCCATAATGTGCGTTAATTTTTTTGCGAAGTTTAACGGTTATTCCTCCTTTCGACCGTATAAAGATTTCCCCATAGAATTGCAGCTTCTCTGCGATTTTAAAATTCTTCTGGACCCATTTTTCGTGGTATTCGCGAATTTTTTAAAAATACTCGCACATCGCCTAGAGAATCAAAATTTCACATACGTATTCAACAGTTTTTTCGACAGTATAAAGATTTCCCCGCAGAATTGCAGCTTCGCTGCGATTTTAAGATTCTTCTGGACCCATTTATTTTCGACGAAAATTTTATGGAAAGTAACTGAAGCCATTACCTTCTCGAAAAATTATTTAAACAATTTTCAAGATTCCGATGAGGTCGTAAAGTAATTCAACACCCTCTTGGGTTTGCCAGTAATCAGTAATAGAATAACTCAAGGAGTGGTGAGAGGCTCAGAACTAATTTCTCGACTAGTTCTATTCCACTTATTAAATTATATCCTCTTTGGCATTTCCACGATAACAAAAATAGAAAGCATGATTTGAATTCATCTCAGATCCACAAACCACTCCAAAGAATGTAAACAAATTGAGTTGAGCTCCGTAGGTTGAAGATCAACGAACCCATATGGGCCAGTGTGGCATGCAACACCCATTAAATTATGAAATGAAGGTAGGATGAGAAGAAAATCAAAGTAGGAAGTGAATATCGACATTGAGTAAGATAATTTAACAATGTGGGATCAGATGAAATAGCACATCCTAGATTTACTTATTCTTTTAGGTGTTTGAGAGATACCGGTGTCGATTTGAAGAGACAGTGGCGTAGGAGATATGTAAATACGTGTTGGTGGAACCCTAATTTGAATAACTGATGAACTTCATTTAAAGTTGATTTATAGTATGAGAATTTCATTAGCATTGGTAATCGATTAATAACTTACATTTGGGTTAAATATTTTCGTAGGTTTCAGAAGATCAAGTGGCTTCCTATACAGGGTCAGAAATAGACAATTATTTTTGAAAAGTCCTCAGCAGGTAGCATATTTTACATTACTCCACACCCCATATATGTATGTATACTCTGAACACACTTCATGAGATATAATAATCGAGCATTGTTGGTGCATTCTTATGTATATACTTGCTTCTATGATACGAGGATATATTGAAAAATTCTAAGCCTACTATAGAACCAAACAAAATTTCAATGTCAAAATATTTTATTACTCAACATATTCTCCTCTTAATTGAATACATTTATTACAGCGAACCTGCAACGTCTCTAGAACTTTCAAAAAGAAAGTTTCTTCTTGCTCTGCAAACCAGTCCTCCACAGCTTTTATTACCTCCTCGTTGGAAGAAAATTTACGACCTCTTAAACTTTTTTTCAGTTGAGTAAAGAGATGATAGTCGGACGGAGAAAAATCTGGTGAATAAGGGGGGTGTTCTAGTAATTCTAACCCTAAATCACGAATTTTTGCATGGCAACATGAGATTTGTGTACTGGGGCGTTGTCCTGTAAACACAAAAAACCTTTGGATAGCTTTCCGCGTCTTTTCTCTTTAATTTTTCCCGTAGAGTGGTCACTAATGTCGAATAGTAACCTCCAGTTATTGTTCTACTCTCATCCAAAATATCAATCATGATTACTCCATGACAATCCCAAAAAACTGAAGCAAGAACTTTTCCAGCAGATTTTTGGACACGAAACTTCTTAGGTCTTGAAGAACCAGAGTGTCGCCATTCCATCGATTGTTGCTTTGTTTCTGGATCGTAGAAATGTACCCAAGTCTCATCCATTGTAACAATTCGGTTTAAGAAGTCTACATCGTTTTCAAATCGAGTACAGATCGATTGCGATGCTTCCACCCTTGCACGCTTTTGGTCAACATTCAAATTTGGGGATCCATTTTGCAGAAAATTTTCTCATGTCCAAATTGACGTGAACTATATAATGAATCCGTTCGTATGAAATCTTCAGTGCTTCAGATATCCGTTTGAGCCCAATTCGACGGTCTGTTAAAGTCATGTCATGAACTGCATCGATATTTTCGGGGACTGACTCAGAAACTGGCCATCTCGATCAGTCATCATCTTCAATGGAAAATTTACCTCTTGTGAAGCTTGCAGTCCAATTTTTCACGGTCGCATATAAAGGACATTGATCACCAAGGGTATTAAGCATTAAGCATATCTTCGTAAATCTGCTTAACTCTTAACCCATTAAATACAGGTACTTGTTGATGGCTGGATACTCCAATTTTTCGATTTTTACAATTTCGGTGGTCATCTTTTTTTTATTTATTGCGTATATCCTACAGATAAACCGAATCCTACAGATAAACCCTGTTATTAATGTAGAAACCTTTGAATTTTCACGTTCTTGAGGATGCTGACTAGTAGTTTGATTCTTAATTTTGATCTGTGATTGGATATTTTTTAATGTTCACCAGAAAACTCAGGAATGTTGTGGAAGAATAATTTCTCCATGACGACTAAACAATACTATTAAGATTTTTCGCATTCTTAACACCTTTCTGCCATTATTCTTAGACTGAGAGTTCAACCCAGAGAGCTCATTTCAATTCCTAATCTTGCCCAATTTCCTCTCTATCAGAAACCATTACAAGACTTCATTGCATCTCGAGTTTAGCAACATTCAACATTTTGTATTCCATTACGATACACTCCTCCGAAAATGGATTGCATCCCATAAAATAGAAGTACAATAAATTTCCATTTCCATCAATGTCGCATGACATAATAGTTCACAAAATATAGAACTGATCAAGGTTTGGTGTTATGAACTTTCTCTTTCGTTACAGTCAAATGATCAGGAAGAATACCTCTATTGTTCTAGAATCTAGATATCTAGATTAATAAAGCGTAGTTGGTCCATCCAAAAATTATACATGAAAATGGGTTACTAAAAGCGCTCATTCATCCACATTATAAGTAGATTCTCCTTGTAGGTAGATTCGCTTGTGTCAAATCAATGAGGCCATTGGAAAAAAATTGATAGTTGTCAAAAATATCTCGACTGGATCGAAGAAAACGTCTATGATCTCAGATCAGTTTTTGACAATTCTCTCAAGGTTTTGATGCAGATATTTCAGAATGATTCTTCCATTTCTTTGCTTTCCCTTCAGTAATAGGATCTAGATTCAACAATAATTTCATCCAAATTGAACAATGTTTAATTCTTCTATCAGATATCAGTTGATTTGGATAATTCACGAGAAAATATAAAAAAACTATAAAAATTGTTGTTGGATTTGTTCTCAGAAATGTTGGACCAAGAGAACTGACATTATTAATTATTATCATTTTGTTTTCATTTAATTTTACCTCATAATCAGAAAGTGAAATCTGTATGACTTAACTTTTCCGTAATTAAATGAATTCTTGTTATAATTAATTACATCAGTGTTTCGTTGAGCATGCAGAATTATCATCAGTGAATGTAATAATTCTATGTTGACACATGTTGACCATAGATTCTTCGCATAGTTCTGTAGTGAAATCTGAAATAGAATATTTGTAATGTTGAATTTATTCCAGGATTCTCGAGAATATTCATACAACATTTCTGATATTAAATATACATAGTTAAGCATTTGTGAGGTATTCAATTAGATGTAGATAATTGTTAATATATGAACATTTCACCACACCTTCACTTGCGAACGGTTGTTCATTCCACGTTTTATATACAGGGTGTGACGTGTTGGCCTTGTCATATGTTAGGCAATGAGTTTCGTAGATTCACTCTTAGATTGTGTTTTTAACTCATTTCATCACACGCAGTTTTTTTTTTGGTTCATAGATTGAATACATTCCTATAATAGAACTATGATCACTCAAATGGATAAATTAATCCACCATAATGAATATTTTGAATGGAGGCCTTGTCAGAAAAAGGTAGATTAAAAAAAGGTTATACATAAACATAAGTACCAATTATGGAAGGAATCCACACCTATGCTGCATTTCGTCTGTTCACTTATTGTTTCATGTACAGGGTGCGATATCAAGTCTATGTGTCGAAGAATTTTGAATAAATTCTAGTATGAGTTGAAATTTACTTGAAGAAAATCCACTTCACAATAATTGGGATGAAATAAAATCCAATTGCATCAACCTGATCCAGTCATTGATTTCCGTTGTCATTTAAATCAATCCAAAACGGACATTATTGACATTGTATGTAAATTTCGGTCTATATTTAGCAAGATACCGGAATGACATTCAGAAATACTCTATATTTATATCGAGCACACCCTGGAATTTTCTTCCTATTACACGGTATGAACCTTATTGTTTCATTGAATGGCACCATGTTTTTTTGGAATAGTTTGTATGTTTACAATGACTGTACGGCATTTTTGACAAAGCGCATTATGAGTCATTGCCTTAGTCAGTAGGTTCTATTGTTTGAATGGAATATTTCGGAACAGATCATATCATATAGCAGATGGTCAAGTCTTGCCCCCCCCCCAGGTTTCCCAAGAAATAAACAATCTATATTCTGAAAATGAGATGAATATTTTCCTCTTTTTCAACTGCAATATATTTGAAAAAAATCTCTGTTTGTTATTCTGCTTTATGCAGTATGAGACAACATAGGAAAAATGAGAAAAAATCTAAATTTATCAATTTTTTATTATTGATTAATTATAGATATTCCACAACTTCTTTCAATCAACTGACATTCTCAGGCATATCGTTCCATTCTTTTTGAAAAGTTTAAGGTGGGTTTTAGCGATTGGTTTTTCCTATACGTACTCAATTGGATTCATACCGGGTTTGTTTGCTGGTCAGTTCATTCTCTGGCTAACATTTTCTTGAAGAATGTTTCGAACCCTTCGTGTGCGGTGTGGTGGGGCGTTATCATCCTTATAAATGAAATTGTCCCAAAATTCTGTATAGTATATCAAGGAGTAAAGGGTTCAGTTTTTTTTAATAAATTTGTTAATAATGTTTTTGTCCACCGAAAGTATCTATACACTCCCCAACATGTCTTGGCATTGATGCAATAAAATGATCTATTTCTTCTTGAGGCATACTATCTCAAGCTACCTACACTACATGTCTCAGCGCCGCCGTCTGTGGGGGCTGGGGTAAATTTCCAAGCGTTCTACCCATTGGACTATTTGAATCCTGATTTTAGTTTACACAGGTATATGTTGTACTCATATCATTCTGAGTAAAAGTGGTATAGATTCTTCGATTTTTAGAATTTCAATTTCCAGATTGCCTTCGGATGTACATAAAGTTAGCAAAACAACTTTCTCGAATCAAACTCGGAATAGCTCAAAATTTTGCCGTTATTTATCCGTGAAAGAATAAATTTTGCCGCTCTTATATTTAAAAATATATGACGTGTCGCTAAGTTGATATCAACTTAGCGAAAGAACTATCCGAAAAACTTTTTCAGCCAAAATCAAACTAGCTCATCTTTTTCAATGATTTATCCGTAAATTATCCGTGAAGGAAAAAACGTCGCCATTCTTGTATTTAAAAAAATATTGGATGTTTCGCTAACTTGATATCAAGTTGGCGAAACAACTATTCGAAAAACGGTTTCAGCACGAAACAAAATAGCTCATCTTTTTGAGTGATTTATCCGTAAATTATCCGTGAAAAAAGAAAATTTGTATCATTCAAGGTTTCGAAGAAAAATGACAAAATCTGATTGATCGATCAGCAGCCGACGGAACATAATTCATGCATTCTTCTCGAAAACTACGCAAGCAATATTGTTGATATTTGAAAAGAAGATGTAGCTTTTCCTCTTTGATTCATCCGTGAAAAAAAACATTTGCCGCTCCTGTTTTTACAATAATATCACGTGCACTGGTAAGTGTCCATCAAATTACCAGGTGACATATGGAAAAAATGATTTCAGCAATCAACATATAATTTAATTTTTTTCAATGATTTATCCGTTAATTATTCCTGAAGAAAAAATATCGCCACTCATGTATTTTAAAAAATATGGTATGTTTCGCTAACTTGATATCAAGTTGGCGGAACAACTTTTCGAAAAATGGTTTCAGCACAAAACAAAATAGCGCATCTTTTTAAGTGATTTATCCGTACATTATCCGTGAAAAAAGAAAATTTGTATCAACAAAACCTGATTGATCGATCAGCAGCCGACGGAACATAATTTATGCATTTTTCTCGAAAACTACGCAACATTGTTGAATGTTGATATTTGAAAAGAAGATGTAGCTTTCATCTTTGATTTATCCGTGAAGAAGAAAATTTTGCCTCTCCCGTTTTTAAAAAAATATCACGTGCGATGGTAAGTGTACACGGGAGCGGCAAAATGTTTTTCTTCACGGATAAATCAAAGATGAAAAGCTACATCTTCTCTTCATATATCAACAATATTGCTTGCGTAGTTTTCGAGAAAAATGCATAAATTTTGTTCCGTCGGCTGCTGATCGATCAATCAGATTTTATCATTTTTCTTCAAAACCTTGAATGATACATATTTTCTTTTTTCACGGGTAATTTACGCATAAATCACTTTAAAAGATGAGCTATTTTGTTTCGTGCTGAAACCATTTTTCGAATAGTTGTTTCGCCAACTTGATATCAAGTTAGCGAAACATCCAATATTTTTTTAAATAATTTACGGATAAATCATTGAAAAAGATGAGCTAGTTTGATTTCGGCTGAAAAAATTTTTCGGATAGTTGTTTCGCTAAGTTGATTTCAACTTAGCGACACATCTCATATGAATCTTTTAAAATATAAGAGCGGCAAAATTTATTTTTTCACGGATAAATTACGGATAAATAACGGCAAAATTTTGAGCTATTCCGAGTTTGATTCGCGAAAGTTGTTTTGCTAACTTTATGTACATAGATATTGAGATGAGGAACATTTTGTTATTAATTCTAAATTTAGCTGTGCTTTTTTACCTAACTCAAAGTCTGTTGCAATGTTCGGAACATCGTATGAATTAGTCAAGATGAGTTAATTCACTCGTAATTTTATTTCGATTCTTCAATACCGATAACACCAAGCCACTGGACCTTTCAAAGTTAGATTCTACAGTGTTGCTACGGCAGTATCTAATGATGTTACTATCCTTCATGCTATCTTCGTCCAACTCATTGAAACCTAAATTTTGGCTTCAACAATTCTCGAATTTTTAATGAGATGCTGTGTCTCCTCTTTTTATGGTCTAAGTTCCTGGTTCAATTGAAGGCTGTTCTCCTTCGTTCTTGCAGAGCAGATATCTCCAAGAGAAAAGCACCGTTACCATCAGATCACTTTCAATTTCACCGTAATTAAATTAAGGAGCTCTAACTGCACATAAACAGTGTCTTCGATTATCGAGCAATAACATCTAATTTCCAACACTCCATGAGCAATATGATATGGTTTACTCTTCTGTAAAACGGGGAATCACACATCGCTGACCAGTGAAATTCGTTCAGAAGTTCCTCGACCTCGACGGTGTTCAAAATTCGAAATGAAGCATGTAGCTTCTGTTCTTGCCTCTGCGATACGATACAGGTGAGAATTGAGAGATGGACTTTTTCTCTTCCTCTGGTGGTCGGTGTTGGATTACTGTTAAATCAACCGATTTTATTATTCCGACACTGCAGACGAAACCGCAATGTTTTTGTGCGATTTCTGTTGAATCGATCGATATGATTGATGGAGAAAGAGAACTTGAGTAATGCACGATAGAAAATATTATTTCAACTTTATTTCTCCATAAAATAACTTGGGAATAGTAGACAATGTGATTAATTACAAAAAAGTAGCTGCGAATACGTGAGATTGGCGGTTTACATGTTAACAAGATAATCTAAAAAAAAACAAAATCGTCTCAGTAATTTCTCAATGATAGAATTAAAAATATTTAGACATAGAGAAATGACAGCAACGCACAAAATTAAAATCTAACAAAGAAACTGCAACACCCAGTTGGAGCTTTTTTGGTAAAACAGATAGTACTTATAGCAAGACGCAAATGATTAAGTTTGGAGAAAAAATCGTGAAGATTTTTTCATGAAAACTTTTTTCTATACTCTTAATATTGTAGTCGTTTTCACAAATTTAATTATTTTTCACTTGTACATTATATGTTTATTTTACCTTAGAAACGGTTGCTATAAATACACTCATTATGCCCGTGGTCATTTTAGCGGGCATTATGGATCATAACGCCCGCTCGTTGTGCGAGAAGCAAAATAAGCTAGAAAGAAATTATTTATTTCGCAGAATTTTAATACTAAAACTACGACAACTCAACAAACGAAAACAAAGTCTTTCTTAATTAAAATTAAAAGTGCAGTTTTCGAATTTCCCGGAAAAATTCTTCAATCGTTAATCTTGGGATGTTTTCGAAACCTGAGGAGCGAAAACTTGACCACAAGTACTTGGAAGTTCGTTCACAAGAGAACCACTAGAGAATTCATGAGAATCTGTTACCGAATCCACAATCATCGTCGATACTTTGTTTTTGGAAAAAATGCTCTGCTCTATGTAACCTTCCGCCACAGATGCACTCTTCCATCTTCCGTGCATTTTTAACGTTTCATATGATGCACCAGCCTCAGTTAAAAGAGTTGCTGAAATCCGTCTCAAACAATGTCCTGTATATTCATTTGCATTATCCAATTTTAAGTATTTGGCAATCATCGAAGGCACACTTCCTATGGTATTTTTGCCAACAGGTTGGATGGTGCACCGACCATTTCGGAACGTGAGGAAAAATCTAGGATTCTTCAAGGATATATATGTTTTGACCAGCCCCAAAGCTCCTATTTTTTCTTCCTCTACAATGCTAAATCCTTTTGACATACCGGTTTTAGTTTCGGGTATTTTAACAAGTTAACAGCTACCCTTATCTTCTATATCTTTGATAGACATTTTCACTAATTCATCTCTCCTTAGTCCTCCAAAAACACCCATTATTAGAACTACTTTATGAAGAAGATGAATTTCATCAGGAGCTTCATTGATGAATGTATGAACTTGTTCTGCTGTCAAAACTTTGGATTTCTTCGGAATATATCCTTTAGATTTCATTTTTTAAAACGCTACTAGCCGGGAGAATTGTGAAATATTGATATTTTCATTGACAATCAGTGTAGATTTCAAAATAGAATATTTCGTCCACAATGACGCAGGACAAAATTTTTCAGACTGAAATAAAAAAAAATTACCCACACATGAACAAAATGAAAAATAAAATAGCATACCAATTCTTGAAAGTACGCCAATAACACTGTTTCATCTATAGCAATTATTTCATTTTTCAACTTCCATTGATGGAATGTTTCATAATCCTTGTCGTAGACGAGTCTGGATTTTTCTGGTAATAGATTATTTGCAGCTTTAGCTGCATTTTCAATTATATTATTTGGCAAATTGCTATTCATTTCTGTTATTTCTTTAAATCTTCACAACGAAAAAAGTAATGACATTCACTTAATAAAATGATGACAGCAATAACGAACTTCAAAATATTAACAAGTGCCATGGTTACTACTGAAAGTTAAATGAAAAAGAAATCATAGGAGCAATCGAATTTTATTGTAATTGAATGATATATTCGTGAAAAATAAAATCTTGTATGCACCACGAGCGTTATTAGATCCTAACGCCCATCGGGCAACATTCATCCCTCGGGCCAAAGGCCTTCGGGCCGAATGTTTCCCTCCGGGCGTTAGGATCCATATAACGCACTTGGTACATAAATAACTATAAATTTTACAACAAACCAGCTGTTCGAGGAGATCCAAAGTCGATGTTTAGTTGTTGTTAAAATGCCTAGAGCACTTGTACACGGAATTTATCGCCATCTATAAGTGAATTTGAAAGATGCAAAAATGGACTTCAAGATCGACGTCTAAGATTTATGGTCATTAGAGACCGATTTGCGACAACTCGATCTTTGGCTGATGAGTGGTCAGGAGAAAAATACCATCCTGTAACGGTCCGATTGGTTTACCGCCGGATAAGGTCTTTTGGACACAGCATCATCGACCCCATCTGGTGTTACCACTGACGGTTACGCATCACCGGCAACCATCACAGTGGTGCAGAGAACGTCAACATAGGAATGTGGAATGGCATCAGGTCGTCTTTTCTGATGAATCTCGATTCTCTTTGGGTGCACAAGATGGTCGAAGAAGGGTAGGACGACGTCGGGGAGAAAGACGTAAACCCAATTTGATGTTGAGCGTCATGTCATGTACACCGTACAGTAGGCGTTATGTAATGGGATGATATTGCACATGCAAGTAGGTCACCTTTAGTCTTCATTCGAAGTAACATGACAGCGCTGCATTACCTTCAAAATATAGTGGAGCCATATGTTCTTCCTTACCTTCACCGACTCGAGAATCCAATATTTCAGCAAGATGATGCTAGACTCCATGTTGCCAGATTTAGTTCAAACTATTTCGAAGCGAGCCATGTGAATATTTCGCCATGATCGCCCAGATCCCACGATCTTTCGCCCATAGAGCATGTTTGGTACATCATGGGTAGAAGGCTTGGAAATTTACCCCAGCCCCCACGGATTTTGGCGGCTGAGAGACATGAAGTACAGGTAGCTTGGGATAGTATCCCTCAAGAAGAAATAGGCCATCTTATTGCATCAATGCCGAGACGTGTTGGGAAGTGTATCGATAATCGCGGTGGTCAAACATATTATTAACAAATTTATTGAAAAGGCTTCGTTTTTTTCTCCAAATTTTAATCATTTTCTCCTTGCTATACTATCTATGTTTGTTAGTTTAAACAGCTCCTTCTGAGTGTTACTGTTACAGTTTCTTTGTCAGTGAGTATATAAAAAGCCTCTATGTTCAGACGAATTTGATCGTTTCTCCATCCTGTGTAGAATAACAATGATTTTTTTTTATGAAAGATCTACGTGAAACCCTCAAAACCCCATCTGTTTGAAATGACCACTGACGACATTTTCTTGTTTCAGCTTTCCTCCGAAGATGCTCCAATACTCCTACGAGCAACTGGCCATCATCATCTCAATACCAATAATCACCATCTTCCTAGTATGGACGACTGCCATATTCTTCAAGAACCGTCGGAAATGGGCACCCTACGACATCCCCATAGTTTCCCTCTTCATTCTCAGCATCCTCAGGAACCTCACGATACTCTCCTACGTCCTGGTGCTGACCCTCAACAAACACATCTTCAATTTGGAGTACTGCAGCATCTTGGTATGGGTGTTCAACTCCACCCACACTTTTCAAGCCAGCAATCTGTCTACTTTGGCCGTGATCGGTCTTCTTTCCACGAAATTGAAGAGGAAGCAGCAGACTTTGAAGCATTACTTGAATTCTTCACATGTCCTGTACCATATTTTTTGTTTGGTGACACTTTGTGCTTGTGTCGGTGTTGCAGCTCTTCTGGCCAGGAATAATTTAGTGAGGGACTTCGAGAGCATCACAACCTTCACCATAAACCCATGCAAATTGATGCCTTTCGATTTGGACCTAAAATACAACGTCTTCATTATAGTCCTCCACCTCTTCCTTGGCTCGATCTCCTTCATATGCTTCATCGCTATCTGCTTCAACGTGTGGTCCATGAAGAGTAGAACCTTCGATTACATCAAGAAGTCCAACTCGGACATCAGTGATGCCAGCTTTAGCAACAACAATACCATTGGAAACGACAAGAATTATTATGACACTTATACGATACATCGAACCAACCATTGCCATCAAAGTTTCTTCATTAGTGGTAACCAGAACCAAGTGGGATGCTGCCAAGGCAGAGAACCTGGATGGAATAGCGATTTGTCCAACTTGTCGACCACTGTCAGTTCGACTAATTCTAGGAGACCCTGTATAGCGAAGAGGTTGAGCGATGGAAGGCCGTATAGGACTGGGTTGGAAACTATAGTTCCCATTTTGATTGTTTGCTACCTGGTGTATCATGTGCCTGTATTGGTGAGTAGTCAAACTCTCAAAGAATATGCTTTTTCTCTCATTAGTATTCAAAATTAAATGACGATTATTATTATAAAAAAAAATGATGTGAAGAATATTGCTGCTGTAGCCGAAAGTGTCGAAGAAAACCCAGGGTTATTGTTGAAAAGCCTCTCTATCCTTAACGTGTGACCGTTTGGTGCGGTTTATGGTCCTACAGGATCATTGAACCTAACTTTTTCGATAATGAGGCTGGAGGAACAGTTACTGTGAATGGATTGCGTTATCGAGAGATGATTGAAGATTTTTTATGGCCGGAATCGGATGGTTTTGATCTGAACAACGTTTAACATTGAGAATATTAAAGTTTATGTCACTCTGATAATGAAGTAGGAAAATCTTCCACTTTCCCATAATTTTTTCGTTGTATGTCAGCTACGCCGGATAAATTGAGAAAAATGTTGATGCCAATGAATCGAAATACTAATTTGGCACTAAGAGATGAAATAATATGAAGTGGTTACCATAAGAACAAACCGACCTAATTCTAATACCAGTAATACCGCTTCAAACGAACACCCTGTGGCCGGTACTATTATTTTAGGCTGATATATCAGTGCAAGAGCAACCATTTTTGCAGTAAAATTATTCCGTAACTGACGTAAGTAATGAGATTATCTACTTCATTTCACTAATGGGACACTCTGTATATGTACATATTCCTATAAATGACTAATTCTAGCGAACTCTCTTCTTCGTCAGTTGCGTAATATTCTCAAGACATTCACTCAAATCTGGGATAGATCGCTTTACTTCTTGAACTATATGTGATTTATCCCCATAAGAATTACGCCAAAAACTTTGCAGATTAGCTGAAAAATAAAAAAAATCACAAGTCTTTCGAGCGTTTACACTTAACTGGGGAATTCGTGAAGTCCCATCGGTCCCGTTAAATACATTTCGCATTCGGGTCTCCGATGGTAATTGAATTCAGTAATAAGATTGAAAGACATCATATGAACACTGAGACAAACCTAAATCTACACGAAAAACAGATAAAACTATTTTTAGAAATCGAACCCAATTTGAAAACTGACCCGAGTTCATAGATTAAAGAACTAGTTCCCGAATAGTGCAGAATAATTACAATTTGCCCTTCGCTAGAGAATATCAAGACTACAGGAGAGGCTAGCCTCAGACTCAACGTAATATTTGGCGTTTAGGGGTGCGGTTTTCTCGCCTGCCGTCCGTTCCCTATGATGTAAAATGACGCGTAAAGAAAGGCAGTGAGAGGCCTGCCTCTGCCGTTTACTGGGAGTTGGATACCCAGAAATCGTGAGATACGGAAATTTAGACCCAACCGGAGACGCATTTTATTGCTATATAATGTAGGGAAATTTCGATATAAATGCGTATGGAAGAAGATAATGAAAACAATTTTAATTGATTGAATAAATAATTAATAAATATATGATATTTATACGTGTAATTTTCGACGTTTATTGGTGAGACACTGCCTCACCTGCCTCATAGGACAAGCCGCCACTGCATGGGGGTCATTTGTCTGATGTTATTTTTCATTTTTAACGACATACCTTCCCCTTTTGAACGAAATGAACATCCGATCATTTATCTTAGAAAATGGCATTTTTAACGGCATGCAGACAATTTTTTGAAATTCCGGAACAAGTTACACACCGAACAGGAATCGAACCTGCGTCTCCCACTTGCCGGGCAGGTATTCTTGCCTCTAAACTACCAGTGTTGCTGATACTTTTCCCGGAATTTCAAAAAATTGTCTGCATGCCGATAAAATCTTTCTCTAATGGCATTTTTCTTTGAATGTCAGAATAACACCTCTAATTGGAAAACCCTTTGTAAACGGCCTTATGAGAAGGCAAAATTGTAATTATAGTGTCATCGTTATAAAGCATACATGTTGTCACATTAAGAAACAGAGGTCATTTCTAGTATAGAAATGAAGATTTTGTAAAACCAAGGTTTTGAAAAATTGCTCAGACTCTTCAATTTTGTTCTTGGGGAATTGGGGGAATTTTTTTCTCTGCGCTGCAATCCCCATCCCTTAAATTTGAATAAAGAAGATGGGTCATGAGATATATACTCCAATCACAATTATAAAATCTCAACTCTTGCCTTGGAAATTCGACACATTCCACTCTGTATCGAAGTTATGACGTTTTTCAAAATATTTTTTGTTCCAAGGCAACACTATGTTGCCCTTTCTACATTCTTAGCGTATTTCTCATAATGTGAATTTATTCGGAAAATGAATGAATTGGAAAAGATGTGATGGACGAAAATAATTAACGTTTATATGAATTGACAGAAAGGATTCTTTTTCTAGTTATTTGCATGAAAAGTACAAGAGATCACTATTGAAATATATTATTTTTCGCCATGGAAGAAAATTGCATTGCTTTCGCATAATTTTCATATCTATGCATGCTTGTGAAGATTTAATGTTTACTATCCTCTTGAACTGAAAGTTCAAGACTTGACGACATCAATTGTTGATTATAATCAAGAATTCATTAAAAAAAAATCAACCCAAAGATATAAGATGAATAGTTGCAATAGTAACTGAGTTTTGGTTATAAATTAATAAGCAAGAATTACAATTCCTGAAAGCTTTATAGATATACATTTCATTTATTAGATCTTATGAACATATTCTGACTGTATAGTAATTTATTAGTTCAAAAAATATTCATACATTACTACCACAGTAGGTTTGTACAAATAAAATGGAATAGGTCAAACATATGCTTCACATTTATCATTCACCTGTTCTAAAATAAGACACAAACTCCTCCACATTATAGGGCCCTCACAGCATTAAAAGCTTGTGTCTCTTTTGAAAGAAGTAGCACTAGATATAATATATTCTTTCGATTAGGAGCCAATACATATTAAATAAAGACACAAAATGAAGTAAGCTGGGTTGGTGCAATGTGATGCCATACCGTACTGCGTATCATACAAGAGCTCATGGAAAAACCTTATCAGAAAAGGCCCTCTATAAATAAATCGTCCTATGGAAATAACTGCATTGTAGACTGGATGATGGATATTCACAGTGATCAATTACTTTTCAAAGCTTGCTTCAGATGTATATCCGCAGGTATTGGCAACCTGGAGCTCTTTTGATGAGAGTTGTGGCTCTTCAGTTCCATCAGCAAAAAAAAGAGGTTCCAAAAAAGGGCTGAAATTGACATTCTTTCATGAAATATTACTTTTCGCTCTTCTGACTCAAAAGGTTGCCAACCCATGGTATATCATGATGGGCAGGTACCTGAGAACAATGGCTTCCATTGAAAAATTTGTATATTATACTCATCTCAAAAAAATTCTTTATTCCTTCAACCGAGCAATGTCAGAATGTCAATTTTATTTTGTTGATAACTTTCTTAAAATCAATGTTGGGGTATAAAACTCGGCTGCATTTGTTCAAACAACATCTAAAGAAGACATTTTTCACCATCTCGACCTTTGAAAGGCGTTTCTTATAGGAGAATTAGGTCTAAGTTACACCTCATAAGTGAGGTACCTAACTTTTGCAAATCTGCTCAGATTACGCCAAATTTCTTGGAAAACCTGAAAAATATCATCCTAATCGACCTCAAGAGGCTCCATCCGATCCATCTACTGCGATATCTGTCCAAATAACAGCTTTTTCAACGAAATTCCCATATAGCCCTTCAACCTCGAAATGTAAACATTCGTCCTGGTCTTGAAAATCGTCCTCACGCTCCAAACTGGTGCTAAAAACAATAAACATACGTTAATATTGGATATTCGACGAAAAACTCACCTGCAAATATCCATTAAATACCAAAAATCTGCGTCACACGAAACTCTAACTTCCGCCGCTATTGGCAGTTCAAAATGATCTGTCGAGCGTATGAAGCCTTCCCTCCAGTTATTCTATGCTCCTAGGTAAAAGTATCAAAGATATTCCACAATGAGATATATGATCCGCGACGGACCAGATCAGCGGGAGCGATCCGATCCGCAGTCCAGATCTGTTACAGATCTGGACTGCCGATCAGATCTTACAGATTTCCCTTTCGTGTGTGCCTAGCTATTGATCCGCGACGGACCAGATCAGCGGGAGCGATCCGATCCGCAGTCCAGATCTGTTACAGATCTGGACTGCCGATCAGATCTTACAGATTTCCCTTTCGTGTGTGCCTTGCTAATGTGGAATATCTTTGATACTTTTACCTAGGAGCATAGAATAACTGGAGGGAAGGCTTCATACGCTCGACAGATCATTTTGAACTGCCAATAGCGGCGGAAGTTAGAGTTTCGTGTGACGCCCGATAGATAACGCTGAGATCCTTTATTCAGTAACATGTCAGATATTTTGTTCTATGGCGCTACAATTGCAAAGAATATAATGTGGCTGTCATTGTTAATGGGCGCGTTCATCCGACTAAGCAGCTACCGCCACTGCTCCTTCAAACGTCAAAACCATATGATTTTTTCGATCCGTTGTGTCAAATTAGTTAGTAATTTTGACACAACGAATCATATGGTTTTGACGTTTGAAGGAGCGGTGGCGTAGCTGCTTAGTCGGATGAACGCGCCCATTGATACATTTATGCTTCTTTTTAATTGAAAATGGCCATAAATCATAACATAGACAATATTGATGACATTAAATCGCTTCATTCTAATCAACTTTTTATGCGCAATTTTATGGGAAGTCTGTGATCGGTAATAAATTTGTCAAAACAATATCCTTATCGGAAAAAGCAAACATTCAGGTGAGTATTACTATTATTATACGGGAAGACTGAGGTCTTATCTGTTCTCGTGTATCATACGCAGAATTGTATGGTACCCCGTTTACATTCCCTCTGCTAACACTTAGATTCGGAGCGGGAAACAGATTGTTCTTCCTATATTCAATCTGATCCTTGTAGCCATTGCTTTACACGTGCTATATGCATTATATTGTCGGATTTACGAAAAAACGTATGTATTGCTTTCTTTCAAAAGAATATATATTATGATATAGTAATAAATGGGACCTAATAAGTAATAACTACTAATAACCATTAAAGATAATTTTATTAAGGATAGCCATGTTGTAGGAAGAAACGACGTTGTCGCCATCTCGTGACCTTCCGGCGAACTGAAAAGTTCGGACGTTTTTGGCAGTTCATTTTCGTAGGGGAGCCTTCTCTCCAGTTATTCTATGCTCCTAGCTTTTACTTTGATGTAAACAATGTAACTGGCAACGTCGTTTTGTCATTAACGATATTTTCTGTGCTTTTCATCAGGTGCACCAACTCCTGAAAACGAAACCATGACCTCCTATATATGTGATTAAATAAAAGTCAATGGAGTATACTTGGTTTTTCCACCCGAAAAGATCTCTTTTTTCAATGTGGCACCCTGTATTCAGTAATTAATTTTCTTAGTTTTCTTAGTTGCGCCAATTCAATCATTCTTCCTCATTCCTGCATAATAAATAATTATTATTCATCATTCCAAACACGTAAATACCCAATCATAAATAATCATCGATACACATACCGCGTAACATAAAAACAAAACAATTTAAATCTCGTACACAACACGTGTAAAGCGCTGAAGAATCGAGTATTATACGATTTCGAATATTGGAATTGCTCTTTCCATCGCTTGATAGCCTGATGGCAACTTTCACCTCTGGATAGATCGAAGAAAGTGAAGATATCTGTCGAGATGTTGAGTGGTCAGACCGCAAAAATCGTTGATGATGATCTCAGATGCTAATCGGGGATAATCAGTGCGTTGTATGGTTTGAAGACTGGTAAGACTTGTGTACAGTTGGTGGGTTTCATAAGTTTCGATTTTCGTTGTAAGTAGGGGTTAAAATGAAAGCTGGAAACTGTATAGGGAAATTTCACTGATTTATGTTGGGAATTAGGATTATTCTCATATGACAGCCTAGGAGAATTCATTGTCGTGAGTTCTCCTATGGATTCTTAAGGTACAATCAGCTGACACAACCAGTGGAGGCAGAGGAGGTTAAACCTTCCTGAGACTACGATCACAGGCGATAGGCCAGGAGAATTGAAAGGTTTTCCGATAAGAGGTGTTATTTTGACATTCACAAAGAAAAAAATTGCCATTGTTTTAGATAAATGATCTGAAGTTCATTTCATTATCAATAATAAATGATCTATGGATTATAACATGTCATCTGTAATGCTAGAAGGGTTCTTTGCTTTGAGTTCAATGATAAAGGACCCCGCACTTTTTGTATGTAAAGTGGCGACCGGTCAAACTTTCTGAAAGTTTGGTATGTTGTTGTACCCGACTCAGTGACCAAAAGTGTCAATGGGCCCAACCCAATCCTATAGCCAGTTTTCCAAATACAGGGTGTTAAAGTTGAAAATTGCCCAGATATATTTTTTAATTATTAAGAGTTGGATTGATTTTTGGGAAAAGTAATACCACAAACATATGTGTGTCTCTAATCTCCGAAATATTCATGGTTGTTTATTCATAGGAAGGTATTCTATTTTGGGGAAAGTTCAAAAAACATGAACACCCTGTATTCGAAAATTTCCTCGGTCAAATGCAACTATTTTCTCACTATATATTGATTGCCACAACATCTCCAGAGGTATGAATTCTAAATCCGATACTATGACCAGTTTTCGAGATACAGGGCGTTCAAGTGAAGAATAACTCATTTCATCAGTTTTTTTTTCAAATTGAAAAGCCGGATTGATTTTATGTTGCGCCAATGATTTCAGTATGAGTACAGACCAGGTGCGCATGGAAAGCTTCAGCTTAAATTTTTAGTGTTACAGGGTGATTCACTAATAAATCACAATAGATTTTGCAAACACTCGATAATTCTACTATTTCGTCACAAAGAAATTATTCCATGAAGTTAATACTTAGTCGTTCACAATTTTCAGTCTGAAATCCTTCATTATGATTACTTTTCATACAGGGTGAGCCATAAATAATATGCTTTGAAATAATTGAAAGGGGAATTTTTCTGGTGAATTTTGAATATCTGTCTAACATAACATCAAGTACCTAAGCATAACCGTGGGAATATATGAATATACAAGGTGATTTAGAAATAATCATCTACCAAAAATATACATTTCTTGAATCACCCTGTAACACTAAATATTTTAGCTGAACCTTTCCATGCGCATCTGGTCTGTATACTGAACTCATGGGCGCAATATTGAATCAATCCGGCTTTTCAATTTGAAAAAAAAACTGATGAAATAAGTTATTCTCCACTTTAACGACCTGTATCTCGAAAACTGGTCATAGTATCGGATTCAGAATTCATACCTCTGGAGATAGGGTGGGAATCAATATAAAGTGAGAAAATAGTTGCATTTGACCGGGAAATTTTCGAATACAGGGTGTTCATGTTTTTTGTACTTTTCCCAAAATAGAATACCTTCCTATGAATAAACCCCCATGAATATTTTGGAGATTACACACATATGTTTGTGGTATAACTTTTCCCAAAAATCAATTCAAAAATAAAGGGTTTCGAATTAATCCTAAACAAAATTATTATGTCTAGTGGTTCTCTCTGTGAAACACCCTATATAAAAAATATGCACAGTGCAATATTTTGTCGTCATAATACTAAATCGAAAAGAACATTTCAAAAATATGCCTTCCTGACGTCATAGTAGAAAAAGTGAATTTTGGCAAAAAACTACCGTCATATATTCGTGAATCACCCTGTCAATATGAATAATTTTAATCATACGTATCCACTAATTTCATTACTAGAACATGCAGTAAACGTGTGTATGCAACAGAACTCCAATCTAACTCTTAATAATTAAAAAATAAATCCGAAAATCTGGGCAATTTTCAACTTTAACACTCCGTATTCAGAAAACTAGCCATAGGATTGGGTTGGACCCATTGACACTTTTGATCACTGAGTCGGGTACAACAACATACCAAACTTCCAGAAAATTTGACCGGTAGCCACTTTACATACAAAAAGTGCGGGGTCCTTTGATCTCGTTCGTTTTTCCCTTCAAAGGCTATAATTTTTCGAAATATGGCGCTGGACCAATAAAGGCCTGTTCCACCTTGAATTGTTCAGGCCATAACGATCTCATATTGTACCCTACCGCTTTTTCTCGTATTTTGCGGAAATACGGTGATGAATATGCACAGCACTGTATGATCCCTTTGTGAAATAACATCCGGTAGAAGGTAATACGTTGTTTCGTTGAATATGTTTAAAGTGATACGTGTCATGCATGACACTAACTTGGTCGGGATAGGGAACGACCTTGACAAGCACTTAAACCAACAATTAACTAATCATAATCAGACCGAACGAGTCCTTCTACACATCTCTTTAAATCGAAGGTTAGATTTAAGTAAAACGCAGTTTCGTAGAAGGTAGATTGCGGAGTTTGAGAATGTGTAACATCATGGGGTAATGATACCAATTATTCGTTTCGAGAGTTGGATATCTATCCGATTAGTTTGAAGGGGCATTCAGTTTTGGAATAGACATTCAGTTTATCGATATCGACTATTTTTTGTCTTGAAACATCGAAGCAGAAATCCCCTAAAAGATCTTGAACATTGGTAGGAGGACCACTGAGAACCATAAAGCACTCAGCACAAATGATACCGAAACAAACGCATCGCAGTAGCTATGAGGACGTACCCAACTAGGGCACTCGAGTTTATCACAGATCTCAAACCTCTTCACCTAGTGATAAACAGATTGGCCCTTTAGGACTTCTCAGAATATCGAAGGGAGGTTTAGGTATTGAGGGTAACAGCAATCAAAGAGTCTGTTCCTCTTTAACTAACTACATCTCACCCAGATTCGCAACCATTATATGGTTCATAGTCCAGAACAGGAGCAGGCCCAATACGCATGTACAAATACACTGCGCAAAAAAATTAACGCACATTCTGAAAAGCTCAATTTTAATGAAAGTTAACTCTACATTGACTTTATAACTTATTTTCTCTATTTCAGTATCGTAATGTGTTCATTACAGTTCTAAAAACGGTGCTGTAATGAATTCATTACAGCATCGTTTTCAGTAACATTTTTCGTTGTGTGGTTATCAGCGATGACTTCCGATCGTTTTAAATTTCAGGAGACGTCAATTTGGAAATGTCAATTTTCGTACTTCCTAACATTGACACCAACTGCCAAGATACAATATGCAAGTCACTAGGACCTATAATTTGAATTTTTTCATTGAATTTCACAAAATTTGAGTGAAATAGAGAAAATATCGTCTAATACTCGTTGCAGAATGCAATTCCAATACTCATGCGTTCGAAAACTCGCTCCTTCGTCGCTCGTTTTCGAATTTCGCATTCGTATTGGAATAGGAGCTCATTCTGCAACTAGTTTCAGAATATACTATTTCTCTCGGGAAGGTTTTGAACGAAACAAGACACATTGAATGGAATAAAAATTCAGGATTTCACCGAATCTTATGTGAAAGAAGAGAAATGAACAATTTTCAAAATACTGAAATGCTGATAAGTGATTTAATACTTAGTATTTCAACCCCTTGCGTTAATTACAGTTCGGCAACGACGGTTCATACTCAAAATGAGCGATCTTAAAATGTTCTGATCTAATCCTTCCCAGATTTCTCCGAGTTGGATTACTAAGTCATTAAGAGTAGCTGGATGATTTTCTGAACTTCTCAGCCTTCTATTGAGGTTTTCCCAAACCTGCTCGATCGGATTGAGATCTGGACTTCTTGCTGGCCATTCCATTCGAGAGACTTCAACCTCTTCAAGGTAGGTACTCCTGAACGATGCGCGCACGATGGGGTCTGGCATTATCGTCCATAAAAATGAAATTTTCACCAATGTATGGGGCAAATGGTCCAGAATGTTCCTTATATACTTATTAGCATTCATAACTCCATTATCAACGACCACTAGGTCTGTGCGAGCAGTCAAAGATATTCCACCCCATACCATAATCGATCCTCCCCCGAAACCAGTATTCAGGAAATTGCACTGAGCATAACTTTCATGTGGACGTCTGTATACAAGGGAACGTCGATCACAATGGTAGAGGCAGAATATAGACTCATCTGTGAAGAGAACTCTTTCCCAATCGGCCTCTTCCCAATGGATATGCTCCCTCGCAAAATCCAAACGCGCCCTTCGATGGGCTGGGGTAAGAGCTGGGCCTCTTGCCGCGACACGAGGCCTTGAATCATATTCTCTGAGGCGATTTCTTATTGTCTGAGTGCTAATTTCCATCTCATGAGTTTGCTCAAGCTGATTTTGAAGGAGGCGAGCGGTTGCAAACCGTTGTCTCAACGAAGAAACTCTCAAGTAACGTTCTTGAATGGCAGTTGTTACCCGTGGTCTACCCTGTCCTGGTCTTCGGACATTCATACCTGTCTCCCTGAATCGCTGCAACATTCTGGACACACTTGTATGGGAAACTCCAAACCTTTCTGCAATTCTTGTGTATGTCCACCCTTCTTCTCGCAAAACTACCGCTTGGACACATTCCTCTTGGGTCAAATTGCGTTTTTCTCGTTGCATAGCGATCGAGTGTAGAAAATCAAACGAAAGAAAAACTATTGATCACTAGAATTGATCGAGAACAACTGATTTTAGAATGGAGCCAATACATTCAAAATCGGATAATATCATCTTTTTTTATTCCTGCTGGGAGAAAACATCTGTACTGAAGAAAAACGTTGAAAGTGGATAACACATGCATGCATATTTCTGACAAAAATAATTATCATTGAGAACACCTTCAGTTGTAGAATAAATTTGAGATTTCCATAATGTGCGTTAATTTTTTTGCGCAGTGTATTTTAAGTGTAGTTCTTGGGGCCCAAAGAAACACTTTTTTCATTTTCCATTTTTCGGAAATCGGGTTTATTATTAATCAACCTCATAGGATTCTAGGTCAATGACCTAACCTAAACCATCTTCTATGAATTTTTCACAGAGCTTTTGGGGAGACAATGCTAGATTGTTGATTTTCTCTTCAAACAATGCGAAGTAGCGGGCGCGCAAGACAAACCGTAACATCTATAAATCGAACCATCTCAAACCTTATATTGTTGTTCTGTGTCTCAAACGTGAGTGTCTGTGAACGACGCATGCGTATAGCGACAACCGGAGCGATCCATAAATGGCGTATGAAGGATATCATTCCTAGAGCTATGTATAAAAGGGGAAAATGATTATTTAAGTGTTTTTCTTCGATCTCGTGATGATTATGTGAAGACTTTCAGTGAATTCTACATTGATACACTTATTCAGGACACCCTGTTTAGTCCAGTTACTTATACGAAGACACACCATCGCAACTATTTATCTCCATAAAACGCATTCACGACTGTATCGCCTGTTTCCATTCCGATCTTGCAACAGAGTTCCTTCTCTCCCTAACCGACCAGCAATAAATAACAGCAGTTCATTGTTGTTGTAATATCGATAAAACAATCCCATCCATTCAGGTCTGCGTTTCGTCAATACAATCAATTTACAGCCGTATCGATTGCTGACCTTGCTGTATTCCTTTCTCTGCAATGTAGAGGATACAGGTCTGGGAACTATAGACCGAACCTATTAAGAGAAATTTCATGCCGATCTAACGGTTCAATTGCAATCCCTCTGGCTGAAGAGATTCGAGGTTGGTGGAATGATCTATCAGGATTTCGATTTTTTTCAGGATATTCACTGCGGCATTGAAATTAGAAGATTGTACGAATGGTTCTGTTGCTTTTTCGTTTGAGGTGTATCCTTCGAATCCTTCGATGTCGTAACTCTTGAATGAAGATAATGTTGAAAATAATGAACGCTAAATGATCTAGATTCAATATTGCCTTTGTTAACCTAAGAAATTCATGAAGATATATGTCGAAAGATCACCAGCAATATAATGTTTTTAGTCTTTGAAGGTTTGGTCCCTGGCTCAGTGGTTAGAGAGTTGGATTAGGACTCTGCAGTCTTATGAACGACGCATGCGTACAGCGATAACCTGCATGATGGACTACGATTTATTCATTCACAGAGAAGAAGGCAAACAAGTTTAAAAACACCCAAAACAATGTGATGCGAATGGAGTAAAATGGTCAAATCATTTCTAGAGCTATGTTGTTATAGGGAAAAGTGATTTTTTTAGAAGATTTTCTTCGATCTCGTGATGATTATGTGAAGACTATCAGTGAAATAATGTAATAATAACCGTGTAGTCTCGAGTTCATGAAAATCCATGAGGATATTGTTTAGATAGAAACATCGCCACAGATTATTTAGTGCTAAGTATCATTTTATTTTTCATCAATTTCAATTTAATACGTGGTTTGTATCGACATTCATCATTAATATCCGAATTTTGTATTTCATTGACATTAATTTTTTTCAATATGATATTGTTTATCCTGATTACTCCTACTCGTAGGTCTCTCGAGGAGACCCCTCTGAAACTACAAGCTTCGAAGCTTGTGCCGAGTTCGGAGTAAGCAGTTGTGTTCTGTGTAGGCTTTGTTACTGTGTTCTTACGCCACCTTAGGCACAGCACTGTTAATTTTTGACCAAACAGTGAGAATGGTGGCCCCTACCGAGACTAGAAAATTTCTTTCCTAGCTCGGGATTGAACTTTCGGACATACCACTGAGCCGAAAGCACTCATATGGACCGGTAGAAATAAATTAAAGTACTTATCAGAAACGTGGACAGTTTATTTCTCTAATTAAATCTACAGAGCCAACGTTTCGGAGACAATATTTTCTCCTTCTTCAGGGCTTAAGATTATTAATTATTCAGAGATTTAACATTTGGGTATCTGTAAGATCTACAATTCATAATACTCTAAAATTCGAAAGCTTTCTAGCAACCCTGGTTGCTAGAAAGCTTTCGAATTTCTTATCGTTTTTCTATCAGATTTCAGTCTTGACAAAGTTGATAAACATTCTGACAACATTTTTAATTTCTATAGAGATCCGAGAGTTTGAAATTTCAGCCATTCTGTAATATAAAAATACAGGGAAGCATCCAGATTATTCTTATGATTTTTAAGTTTTTTCGTAAAATTTTATCCGGTGAAATTGGGACTAACTCGAAAACGATGCGTTTTATCAAAAATCATAGGAATACTTTCATTTTTTAAAATGATTGATTCTTTCGAAAATATAAACCGCGATTTTTCAAGTGGTTTTATAGTATTTTTGCGTGGATTCATGAGTCGTGTACGCTGTAACTTTTATACCAATTGAATATGTTTGGATTGAGGACAATACATCATGAATAGAGTAAACAATCAATCAAAATTCAGTTAATTTGAAATAACCTTTTCGAAGATATGATAAGAAGAGTGTTTTCATGGATTTTCGACATCCTGTATCTTTCAAACGGAACCGAATTTTGAAAAATGGTATAGAAAAAAGTGTTTCGTTCGATGAGAGGAATCTACAGTTAAAATATATTTACAAGTCAAAGACTCACCGTATATAGACTACAAATTGATATCAGGAGGCGCTATCCAGCAACCAAGAAAGGATTTCAAGTTGAACAAGAAACAACAGAAGTAACCATTGTTTCCACTACCATATCATCCATTCATTACGCCGCACCCTGTATATACAGGGTGTTCTGCCATGACAAATCGCAAAGGGTAAGCATGAAGCAATAATACAAAAGATTTTTAGACTCTTCTGGATGCCCTCTAATCTCATGCCAATTGATTGATTGATTGATTGGCCGACGAACAAGAGACCGGGTTAGCTTTTTGCCTCCCTATGACACTGTGACCAACTTGGGTCTATTGTATCATTCTTTCGTCAGTGGTTCCTCACGAGAATAGGTTTGTGTCCTTTATCAGGTTCAGTACCCTATTTATGAGGTTTTTCGGATTCATTACCGTTTCTGGACTGATCTCTCCGAAGGTTCTGTGATGCCTTCTTCCTAGGGCGTCGCATTCAAAGATGACGTGAGAGGGTGTTTCTTCCTCTTCACCGCAGAGTCTGCAATCCACGGGTTCTCCAAGTATTCCTATGGCGTTCAGATGTTTTCTGAGGCCGCAGTGTCCCGTCAGCAGACCTACTATTATACGTGCCTTTGTTCTGTTTAGATTCAGAAAGTCAGCAGTCATGGTTTGGCTTGTGTGTCCTACCATGACTTTGCTGTGTGTTTGCCCGTCGCTCTGTTCCTAATCTTGTTGGTGTTTTTGTTTTATTCACTACTCAATCAGGGTTCTGCATCGGTTTTTGCTGTTTCCAAGCACAGGTTCTGGCCATAAGAAAGGCGTTTCAGATGCTTATCTTGCTAACTGGTCTGCTTTTTCATTGCCCGCTGTTCCCTTGTGACCTGGCAACCAAAGTGACCTTGTTGTGTTTTGCCAGCTCCAGAAGGTCCTGGAGGAATTCCCAGGCGGCTCTAGACTTTATCTGTGCCGAGTTGAGGGCTTTGACGGCGCTCTGGCTGTCAGAGAGAATGTGGATGTGTTTTCTTTGGTAGCCACTTTCCCTTCTGTATGCATGACCTAATGGCATGTGTTTCAACTTGAAATATTGTGGCGTGTTTGCCGAGAGGAATTATGTAATCCCTTCTTGGCCTCACTCCATGTATTCCCACTCCTGTTCCTGTCTTCGAACCGTTTGTGTACCAGACTATTTCTGCAGACGATTGTGATTCTATACTCGAGTCCCATCTGTTCCAGTCAAGCTGTGTTTTGAATGGTTTTTCGAATGAGTATAGGGGTTGCATGTAGTCTGAAATCATATCGAGATCTCATACCAACTACGACCAGTTTACAAAACCATGATAAGTGCAAACAACACGATAAACCTGCAGACATCAATCCATCAACCCGACACACCAAGAACTCGACGAGTACTTTCATCCGTCAATGTCTAGAATACAAAATGGTTATTTCCCACATAATGACCAGACAATTCAGCATCACATATCAACCATACAATCTCGTGTTATTGTAATAATCCATCAAACGGTTCATTTTCATTCCATGACCATTCGAGACGATCCCATAAAAGACGATATTGCATTCTTGATAGAAACTGAGTGACACAGTTTCCCATGGTACGAAATTTTTATCGATTTTCTCCACGGTGTTCTGTATTCAGCACGCTAGCAACGAAAGTACTTCGCTTTTTTCTCTGCTGTATAAGGGGATTTAAGAAATTACCATCAACGAATTGAAGGTCAATTCAATTAGTATTAGGAAGGCAAGACGAGAAAAAAATGGGTACAACTGTTCACACACTCATAGTGAAAGTTGTGAGGGTGTCAACAACTCTATTATTTTACTACGTGGATAAATTGAAAAATTCTCAGCCTAGTATAGAACCAAACAAAATTTCAATGTCAAAATATTTTATTACTCAACATATTCTCCGCCTAATTGAAAACATTTATTACAGCGAACCTGCAACGTCTCTAAACCTTTAAAAAAAAATGTTTCTCCTTGCTCTGCAAACCAGTCCTCCACAGCTTTTATTACCTCCTCGTTGGAAGAAAATTTACGACCTTTTAAACTTTTTTTCATTTGAGGGAAGAGATGATAGTCGGACGGAGCCAAATCTGGTGAATAAGGGGGGTGTTCTAGTAATTCTTACCCTAAATCACGAATTTTTTGCATGGCAACATGAGATTTGTGTACTGTGGCGTTGTCCTGTAAAAACAAAACACCTTTGGATAGCTTTCCGCGTCTTTTCTCTTTAATTTTTTTTCCGTAGAGTGATCAATAAGGTCGAATAGTAATCTCCAGTTATTGTTCTTCCCTTATCCAATTAATCAGTCATGAATACTCCATGGCAATACCAAAAAACTGGAGCAAAAACTTTTCCAGCCGATTTTTGGACACGAAGCTTCTTAGGTCTTGGAGAACCAGAGTGTCGCCATTCCATCGATTGTTGCTTTGTTTCTGGATCGTAGAAATGTACCCAAGTCTCATACATAGTAACAATTCGGTTTGAGAAGTCTACATCGTTTTCAAATCGAGCACAGATCGAACGCGATGCTTCTACCCTTGCACGCTTTTGGTCAACATTCAAACATTTGGGGATCCATTTTGCAGACATTTTCCTCATGTCCAAATTGACGTGAACTATATGATGAACGCGTTCGTATGAATCTTCAGTGCTTCAGATATCCGTTTCAGCCCAATTCGACGGTCTGATAAAATCATGTCATGAACTGCATCGATATTTTCGGGGACTGACACAGAAACTGGCCTTCCCGATCGGTCATCATCTTCAATGGAAAATTTACCTCTTTTGAAGCTTGCAGTCCAATTTTTCACGGTCGAATACGAAGGACATTGATCACCAAGAGTATGAAGCATATCTTCGTAAATCTGCGAACCTCTTAACCCTTTTAAATACAGGTACCTGATGATGGCTCGATACTCCAATTTTTCTATTTTTACAATTTCGGTGGACATCATTTTTTTAAATTTATTGCGTAAATCTGCTTTACTTTTTTGACGTCGAACTCTACACTAACACTTCTAATAAGTTATTGTTCGTTGATATGGTATCGCAATATTTTGTTTATGCATGGAACTGGTCTAGGCTAACTAGATATCAATACATCCTCGTACTCAATAGAGAAGTAGATATTCATCCGGCCCGAAGGACCAAAATGTTCAACCAAGCTATTCACACCAAGAAACCCACAAAATTCACAAAACCTAATCTTTACTCCACCAGGAAACCAGGAAAAATATGGACTGTATACGCCACCAATTGAAAAAATTACATCTCACTGCAATAAACATTCATTCAAATTAGTCAACAGCCTCAATTGCCTTAATAAAAACAATGTGTAATAAGAAACATTACCATATTTTACGCTCCATAAGTTCTCGAATCGGGTCATAGTAAGTTGCAGATGGCCAGAAGCAATAGGTCAGGAGTTTAACAAAGATCTACCACAGGTAAACGACAACGTTATGGTGAGCTCTCTAAACTTACATCGTGGAAGCAATTGGAATAGTTTCGCAGAAACTACTTTGTGGTCGGTGGAGTTCAAGGTCGTGACTAGGCAATTATTAATTTTCGAGCTTCAAACAATGAAATTCGGTTCATCAATTCTTGATCGGCACAAATTGTTCTTTTGTTTGTCTGTAGGTAGGTACAGGAAATAATATGTTTACGAAACGGATATAGGTTTGGAAGTAGATATATCGGTCCTCATTCAGAAGGAATTTAGCTGTGTGGATTCAAACTTTACGCAATTTTTTTTTTTAATTTTAAATTTGTAGAAATAGTTGATGCAATTGCTCAAGTTCTTGATACTTTTCGGCTCAATCTCCAATAAAACTTTTTTTTGAACAAGGAATCATGCACCCTTTGAAATCTTTCGCATCAATTGAGAAACACCCTGTATACTCATAAAAAAAAACTTCGAAAGTCACCTCCTTCGGAATGCTTTATTTAATTGCCTAATTTCATCATTCTCGCTAAATGAGAATGCGTCGAAAAAATTCTGTAACAATTCCATTTCGCGCAAATAACTGTTTTTCCTGATTAGGTGAACCGGTGGAATCGGATGATATAACAGAACCCATCTGGAGATCGGTCTGGGTTAATTAAAAACCGTGTAATTCTGAACTGACATTTTATAATAATGATATGAATTAATCTGTTGAATTTCATTAAGATTGATAAAGTTACAGTTTTGCCCATTTATTTATAGAGTTGTGTGCTTTATGTTATTCAGAGTAGAGAGAAGGAAATTTATTTCTGAACTACACAATTTCCAGTTACTATTCAGAAATTTTCAATTTAATTTAGAAAAAAAATCACTTGTTATCCGGATTAGTCAATTCAACTCCAGAAATGGTCATTTTGAATTCAGCTGAGTCGTATTTATTTCAGAAATTGTAAATTATAATTCGAGCCAAATCTGGTTAATGAGGGGGGTGTTCTAGTAATTCTAACCTAAATCACGAATTTTTTGCATGACAACATGAGATTTGTGTACTGGGGCGTTGTCCTGTAAAAACAAAATACCTTTGGATAGCTTTACGCGTCTTTTCTCTTCAATTTCTTCCCGTAGAGTGGTCAGTAATGTCGAATAGTAATCTCCAGTTATTGTTCTACCCTTATCCAAAAAAATCAATCATGATTACTCCATGGCAATCCCAAAAAACTGAAGCAAGAACTTTTCCAGCAGATTTTTGGACACGAATCTTCTTAGGTCTTGGAGAACCAGAGTGTCGCCATTCCATCGATTGTTGCTTTGTTTCTGGATCGTAGAAATGTACCCAAGTCTCATCCACAGTAACAATTCGGTTTAAGAAGTCTACATCGTTTTCAAATCGAGCCCAGATCGAACGCGATGCTTCCACCCTTGCACACTTTTGGTCAACATTCAAACATTTGGGGATCCATTTTACAGAAATTGTTCTCATGTCCAAATTGACGTGAACTATATGATGAACGCGTTCGTATGAAATCTTCAGTGCTTCAGATATCCGTTTTAGCCCAATTCGACGGTCTGATAAAATGAACTACATCTCATAAAATGAATTTACCTCTTTTGAAGCTTGCAGTTTCATTTTTCGCATACGAAGGACAATGATCACCAAGGGTATTAAGCATATCTTCGTAAATCTGCTCACCTTTGAACCCTTTTAAATACAGGTACTTGATATAGCTCGATACTCCAATTTTTCGATCCATTTTCGACATCTTTTTTTTAAAATTTATTGCGCAACTCTGGTTTACTTTTTTGACGTCGAAATCTACACTGACACTTCTAATAAGTTATTATTGTTCGTTGATATGGTATCGCAATATTTTGTTTATGCATGGAACTGGTCTGAGCTTACTAGATATCAATACATCCTCGTATATCCTGCATAAAGCAAAAAGTAATAAACAAAGATTTTTCATCAAATATATTGCAATTGAAAAAGAATGGAAGGTTTCTGAATAACACTTGGAAATGGTGTACCTTAGTACATATACTTTCTTATATACAGGGTATTAACTAAAATACACAAACTTTGAATCTAAACATCAGTGACCTTTAATTTTATTCAAACTCGTTTGTTCCATCGCTAAAATTGAGCAGTGTATCTTTGCAGTCACTAAAATTGTTTACTTATTCATTAGAACCGTTTATGTTCGTGGGAAACTGTTTGTGTTAAGTGGCATTAATCTCGTTCATTGAGGTTGGTTAGCAAAATATTACGTTTTTTGTATATTCTGACCAAATTAACGTTTCATCATTAACTTAATGGTATTAGGGATTAAGGATTTTCTGGATTTTGCAGAAATTCTTGAAGGACAAACTGGCCTGCTGGTAACAAAAAACGGGTTGTAAACTACATTTTTAAAATAATTAAAGAGTACATATTTTTGAATAAATTTGTATGAGTTTTCACTTCAATTAAGAATATTTCCCTTCTTCTGCTGTGGCTATGAGGCCATAAAAATTACTCGTACACCCTATTCTTTCCTGCAACTTGTCCATTCATAAAAATCTAGAAAAAATAATATTTTCATGTTGTACCTATGTAGCAATTCTGATTTTCCTAAAACAATATCGTTCCCTGATAACCGTCTGGTATACATCATTCTCAGAGTCTCTGAAAGAGAATGGTCTCATTTAGACGTCTGTAATGCTAAGAACGTGATTCCAGCGCAGTTTCTCAATAACTTTTCGTTGAACTTAAGCGTTTGAGAAGGATATGAAGAGTGTTGCAACTGGTTTCACGTTTTTAGCATTTTGTACTAATAACAACACGGTAATAATATTTTGTCGATCGCTTCGAGGTGTAACAATATACCTATTAGGTGTTTTTATAAACAACTCATTGTTTTCTGTTGGAAGTGGGTATTGAACGTCAAAAGCTCTACTGCTTTTGACGTCTGGAGTGATGATAAAATTCGTGGTATTCCTTTCAGCGTAGGTGGATTGAAAATTGTGTACGGAAAATAAGTTTCATTTATAGTTGATTCTATAATTTCCCATTACTTCAATGTTGTTTAAACGTAGTTTTTGAGCATTTTGAAAACTATTGCTTTCAGACACATCTCATCAGCAGAAATGGATAGAAAATTCATACTATATTCACTTTTATAATGTATCCCGGTTGGCCATGAAATTCTGACACATTTCACCGTATATACTTTGAAAATGTAACGTTATAGTAATTTTCTTGTCAGATAACTACGCAACGTTGTCCTCTCTACATAGCGGTCGAAGTAATTACGTATTTATCAAAATGTTTCTTCGCTTTGGGGAATAAATGAATTTGAGAAAATATTATGTGAATTCAATAATTCCAAAGACCTGGCGAATGTTGAAGAAACTTTTTCCTCTGTTAATATTAGAAATACTTCACGTATATAGAAATGGCTGAAAGATTCATTTATGCTATTTTCTTGTACGGAAATTGAGAATCGAGTGTTGAAATTTTACTGGAAAATAATGGACAGAATAGTCCGGTACTTTGTGATAGTTTATTCGGAAAAAGAATAAAAGTACTCGCATAACCCGACATAAAAACGAACAGTGGAATTCCCCACTTCTCAAAATTCACCAGAACTAAGACTATAGAAGATATACCTATTATACCTTTTTGCACAACTTCAAATACTCCAGTATGAAAATGTAGTAGTACTACGAAACCTGTGTCACTGTTAAACCTTGAAAGAACTAACCCAAATAAAAATGTTAAAAAAGAATACCTTAAAATAGAAATTAGCATTGGCAACGTCTGTGAGATTTATTTGACACTAGCTGGCCCGGCGTAATCACCGGTGATCGGAGATCAACAGCTTCGTTCTCTGATTTTTGAACTGTCAAATCGAGTTGATTCTAGATTTAGCTCCGATCACCGGTGATTAAATCGCTTTGTGAAAACCACCTTTAAAGTTGTATAAACTTACCATGGCTATTTTTTCGAGCAGAAGATAAATTAGGCAAAATTAAAGTTCAAAATATACAAAATTTTCATAATATTGTAATTAACATTAAGAGAATTCTCTTTATTCAAGCGGTACCTAATTGTTGAACATACAAATTTTTGTTTTTAATGTTTTGCAGTTTTCTCATTGCTGTACCTTGTAATATAAAATTAAGTAGGTACATACGAAGAAGCCATCAACTGTAGCGACACCTAGTGGCCTTATTCAAAAGAAGGAAAAGCATTTCCTGCATAAGTAAAATTTTCAACGATCTTTTCAAATGTTTTATTGTATTTTATAATAACCATGACCGTAGACGAATCCATAAATGAAGTTTCATAAGGGTCCATCCAATCTCGAGTTATAAATGGTGTAACCATCATCTTTTATATACAGATTGTAACAGCCAAATGGAATAAATTCGATAACGAATAAATGAGGGGGTGTTAGAAAAAACGCTCGGACACGTCGATTTGTAATTTTAAATGCGCATATTTTTCAAGAAAATAAAATTATATAGGGCGTTCCATGCGACCGTGGCCAATACCAACTTTCTTATTTCAAATGCAACCCCCTGTATATAATTTATTTTTTGGATTCTTCAGAGAATTCTAGACATAATTCACGTACAATGTCCTATACCTATCTTCAACTTTTTCGGAAATATTAAGTATTTTCAGATTTTTTACAAAAATTAACATTTTAAATGAAAATTATTTTATTTCACAAATTCGATACATTACACTCAATACTTATTTCCTATTTACTTCTTGATATGGAGAAAGTAAGCAAAAACCATTACCGAGAAGAAATTAAAAAAAAACAAAAACAGATTTGCTTATTCTCATAGCCTTAGTAACACGTTGTCTGTAGCATGTTGCCAAGACGTTCGCGGCGAGCATTTTGAACATTTTCTACATTGACATTAATGTTTTTATTTTTTTTTTAATAATTGAGAAATAATCAGTATTACTTATTTGGTTTTAATTGTAATGTACCGAATTTGTGGAATAAAATAATTTTTATTTAAAACGTTGATTTTTGCAATAAATCTGAAAACACTTAATACTTCCGAAACATTTAAAGATAGGTATAGGACATTGTGCATGAATTGTGTGTAGGATTCTCTGCAGAATCCAAAAAATGAATGATATACAGGGGGTTGCATTTGAAATAAGAAAGTTGGTATTGGCCACGGTCACATGGAACACCCTATATAATATTATTTTCTTGAAAAATATGCGCATTTAAAATTACAAATCGACGTGTCCGAGCGTTTTTCCCAACACGCCCTCATTTATTCGTTATCGAATTTATTCCATTTGGCTGTTACACTCTGTATATAGATTCCACGAGTATCTACCTGCGTCAGTTTTAGTTAAAAAAACTTGATAAACCTGAATCATAGCCAACCGGGATACATTATAATAGTGAATGGAATATACATGATCCAATATCCTGAAAAAGTGCCAATTATGTCATTTGATTAATGGACTCATTGACTTTTTCAAATGTCATTTCCGAACTACCTGTGGAGTGATCTGTAGTACTGTAGAAGACTTGCAAACTGTTCGGGAATTCCATGAAAAAAATCACACGTTCATCATTCATTCTGAATTCTTATAAGGATTCCAAACATCATAGAAATTAGAAACAGAGTGGGAAATTTATCGGAAATAATAAATACAACAATTTTCAACTTTTTTTTATTCCTGGGGAGCTCATTAGATTGCACCTTGGTTCAAAGAGTTTCAATCATTTACCAAGCCAGGAATGAAAAGAATGAGTCTCCTAAAGCACGACGACAAGTCAAGGCTTCAACGAAAACAATTTTGACAGCTGTCAAAACAATCGACCATGATCCTGGTAATGATATCACAGAATTTGTTAAAAATCAGTGGAACGAATACTCAAAAATGATGAAGTAAATGAACAATTTATTATTCCAACAACAATCAAAGTGTTCCTAATTGTTTCGAAATATTCGCTGACATTTTACTCCGGTAATATTCTAAGGCATGAAATGATACACTAGTTCTTCATTGTGTAATAAAATAACAAGGCCAGGATTGCTGAGCATAACGAACTCACGCTTAATGTTTGTATATCTTCAATTTAGATTAATTTAAGATTATTATACTCTTGAGAAATGTCGTTTAATTTCAAAGGACATGTTTGATATCGAACAATGAACTGTTGAGGAAAATAAAAAATAAACCTTCTTAGGTAAGTCCATTTTCAACCAAAAGTACATTGGATACATTTAATATAAGGTTTTTTTATACTAACTGACGAAGAAACTGCAACACCCAGAAGGAGTTGTTTAAATTTAATTTTGTTGTTGTTGAAACATGATAGTATAGCGAGGAGTAAATGATTAAATTTGGAGAGAAAAAAACCGTGAAGGATTTTTCATGTTAACATTTTTTGTTATATTGTAGTGGTTTTCAGCAAATTTTTTGAATTTTAAAACAAACCAGCTTTAAGAATAAAATGATTCATCCACTTATTTTCGTTGACTTTTCACGATAATAAAATGGAGTATTTGTTCATTTCAAAATTGAATTTTCCGGTCTATAATTAATTGATGTGAATATGAGTTGTGGATAATGAAAAGCCACTTCAATAAACACAAATTAACATCCACCAGCAAAATCGTCAAATTATTGCTCCCATTGCATAACTGATTCTAATTCTAGTATCCATTTAAAATTACAATTTTCATACAGTTCGAGATCCAAAGAACTTATGAATAATCATATCGCAAAATTAACATTTCAAACAACGGATCTTGAACAAACAGTTACGCCAGATATACATATAAATGTATAATAAAAATAACAGTAACTTTCGATGTCGATTTCGAATCAACACAAATTTATTCAAGAAATAACGATCCACCCAACTGTGAAATAATCCGAGCAGCCACTTGTTCATTCGATACGCAAAATCTTCAACTAAAAGGCGAATAAAACCAGCTCGTATTCCCTATTGTAAACAAATTCAATTATTGCAACAATTGGTTGCACTTTCTCTGCCTGGTTTGAGGGTAATGGTACCTAATAGATTGACATTGTGTTCTAAATCGATTTATGCGTTTTAGAGTCACACCCACACGGTAAACAGAGTAGAGAGTGATGTCGGAGTGATTCAGAGTAACTGTGACACAGTTTAACGGGTTTGGGATTGTTGTTTTAAGAGGGTAGGTCTTTGTGATAACGGTAGATGGCCTTCAGGTTGAGATAAAGGAACGGAATGAGTTTTCGTTCCAATTATGTGTGGATAAAAAAATCTGTATATATTAATGAGACTTATAAGGAGGAAGAAATTGTTGTTGACATGCATGTGTGGCCAATTATCTAATAATTAGTGTACTTAGGTATTCCTTCGAACTATACAGGGTCTTTCACGAGGAACCTCACCCATATTTATACGGGAAACGACTGAACGTATTTTCATGAAATTCAGCACTTAAAAGTATTTCACGATGCTGATGAAATCTAAAATATTTTCAAGGCATGAGCACCTCCGGTTTTTCCGGAAATGACGTCAACTTCCCTTTTTCAAATTAGAACACCATTTTTTTATTGCAGAAATAGATTCCTTAGAAAATTTAAAGTTATTTTGATGTAACATTTTTCAGTTTTGGTTGGAAAATTCTCTCTGAGCGGGAAAATTCGAAAAAAAAATCGAAAATAGAGCTCCGCTGAAACAAGAATAACTTCGAGATTTTTGGATGGAAAATTTTCATTTTTGGGATTTTTCAAGATGTAAGATTGATGTATCCACTTTAAAAATCGAAATCGCGATTCATGATACAGGGGGTGAAAAAATCGCTTCCAAAGTTAGGGATGACAAAATCGTGAAAAATCATTTTTTTCAAATTAGAACCCCATTTTTTTATGGCAGATATTGAATCTACGTTAAAAAATAATGTGAGTGTATGCATCACACCCTTGGCCTAAAGTGGATATTTTCTGAGTTATTCACAAAAAACTGTTTTTCGTCTTGAATTTTCAGCTATTTCTTTTCCCTTCACGGCAAAAAAATGAAATTTTCAGGAACTGTTACTTAAACCATGTTTTAGATTTTACTACCCTAATATGCAAGAGAAAAAAGTTACAGGTTGTTCCTGAATAGATGGCGAATTTGGATTCGAATTTGTATCGGAAACCTCTTTATTTCAACTAATCGGCCATCGGTTTTCTCTCCAGTGATAAATAAATAATTCCTTATGAACCCATATGCAAAAACTTACCATGTTTTACATTCTTTTTTTTTAATGATATATGTCATTAATTACATCTGCCAAATTCCTCTTTATTCAGTAGCATGTAATTAATGATATCTATCATTAAAAATAAAGAATGTAAAACATGGTAAGTTTTTGCATATGGTTCATAAGGAATCATTTATTTATCACTGGAGAGAAAACCGATGGCCGATTAGTTGAAATGAAGAGGTTTCCGATACAAATTCGAATCCAAATTCGCCATCTATTTAGGAACAACCTGTAACTTTTTTCTCTTGCATATTAGGGTAGTAAAATCTAAAACATGGTTTAAGTAACAGTTCCTGAAAATTTCATCTTTTTGGCGTGAAGGGAAAAGAAATAGCTGAAAATTCAAGACGAAAAACAGTTTTTTGTGAATAACTCACAAAATATCCACTTTAGGCCAAGGGTGTGATGCATACACTCACATTATTTTTTAACGTAGATTCAATATCTGCCATAAAAAAATGGGGTTCTAATTCGAAAAAAATGATTTTTCACGATTTTGTCATCCCTAACTTTGAAAGCGATTTTTTCACCCCCTGTATCATGAATCGCGATTTCGATTTTTAAAGTCGAAACATCAATCTTACATCTTGAAAAATCCCACAAATGAAAATTTTCCATCCAAAAACCTCGAAGTTGTTCTTGTTTCAGCGGAGCTCTATTTTCGATTTTTTTTTCGAATTTTTCCGCTCAGATAGAATTTTCCAACCAAAACTGAAAAATGTTACATCAAAATAACTTGAAATTTTCTAAGGAATCCATTTCTGCAATAAAAAATGGTGTTCTAATTTGAAAAACGGAAGTTGACGTCATTTCCGGAAAAACCGGAGGTGCTCATGCCTTGAAAATATTTTAGATTTCATCAGCATCGTGAAATACTTATAAGTGCTGAATTTCATGAAAATACGTTCAGTAGTTTCCCGTATAAATATGGGTGAGGTTCCTCGTGAAAGACCCTGTATACGAGGATATTTTGACAAATTCTTAGCCTACTATAGATCCAAACAAAATTTCATTGTCAAAATATTTAATTACTCAACATATTCTCCTCTTGATTGAATACATTTATTACAGCGAACCTGCAACGTCTCTAGAACTTTAAAAAAAAATGTTTCTTCTTGCTCTGCAAACCAGTCCTCCACAGCTTTCATTACCTCCTCGTTGGAAGAAAATTTACGACCTTTTAAACCTCTTTTCAGTTGAGGAAAGAGATGCCTTCAGATCAAAGAGATGATAGTTGGACGGAGCCAAATCTGGTGAACAAGGGGGGTGTTCAAGTAATTCTAACCCTAAATCACGATTTTTTTGCATGGCAACATGAGATTTGTGTACTGGTGTACCTTTGGATAGCTTTCCGCGTCTTTTCCCTTAATTTTTTTCCGTAGAGTGGTCAGTAATGTCGAATAGTAATCTTCAGTACCCTCCAATACCCTTGTCGAATAAAACAATCATGATTATTCCATGGCAATCCCAAAAAACTGAAGCAAGAAGATTTGTGTACTGGGGCCTTGTCCTGTAAAAGGAAAATACCTTTGGATAGCTTTCCGCGTATTTTCTCTTCAATTTTTTCCCGTAGAGTGGTCAGTAATGTCAAATAGTAATCTCCAGTTATTGTTCTACCCTTATCTAATTAATCAGTCATGAATACTCCATAGCAATACCAAAAAACTGGAGCAAGAACTTTTCCAGCAGATTTTTGCACACGAAATTTCTTAGGTCTTGTAGAACCAGAGTGTCGCCATTCCATCGATTGTTGCTTTGTTTCTGGATCGTAGAAATGTACCTACCCAAGTCTAATCCATAGTAACAATTCGGTTTGAGAAGTCTACATCGTTTTCAAATCGAGCACAGATCGAACGCGATGCTTCTATACCTTTGCACGCTTTTGGTCAACATTCAAACATTTGGGTATCCATTTTGCAGAAATTTTTCTCATGTCCAAATTGACGTGAACTATGTGATGAACGCGTTCGTATGAAATCTTCCTAAACGTCTTCAACGAGAATAATTTCCCACTCCCACACGTTTCTTGTCCAAAGCACTCTTTCCTTTGGCCTGCAATGGCATAGCATTCCGTAACCAGGTGAATAGGAGTTTCTTCCTCCTCCCCACAGAATCTACACTCGTCAGTGTCCGATAAACCCTTTCTCACAGTATTTTTGGGTTACAACCCCAATGCTTGTCACATGGAATTGTCCAGTAAGAATCAACGAGAAAAAAATAAATAAAACCAATACAATGGGATTTCACGTGGATCGATCCACATGAACATTCACATTTATTTTATAGTTGCTCAAGAATTATTCAAGTGTTATCTGGACCACAGACAACAAATAACAAACATATTGAACATATTCAGTGATAAACTATAAATTGGGATTGGAATTCCACAGGGAACAGTACTTGGTCCACTTCTATCTATTTAATATCTATATCCACCCCTGCAGTGGTGATGCTTCAGCTTTGAACATAAAAGGTAACAGTTGGCGTGCGGTGAAAGATACCTTGAGTAGAGCCATAAAAAAATCAAATATGACTTTACCGAATATAAATCTAATTATTTCAGAACTGTGAGAACCAAAAATTATTTGGATGTTAGTAGTAATAAAATACTCCTCCTGAATGGTTTCCTCACAAGACATTGTCGCCTTAATGCAGATTCTGTGAGGAACAGAAGGAAATTCCTGTAGAAATTCTGTAGAAAACCGTTTACGTATTATAAAATAATTTGAGTGCAACAAGAATTTCAGGGGAGGGTCAGCCTTCCTAGTCTCCTCTGACGAGCCGCTACTGAGCAGTAGATACCTCTTGCTATATCTTGGACCGTTGTAGTCCAGTCAAGTATGACACAGAGCAATCATTGGACATAATTGGATTGCTTCATTATATAACTGAAAATGTAATTATTCCAGCTGGAAAAACTTGTTCTTCCGGATCAAGTTCGAACTTTTTTCAAGAAAAACAAGAGATTGGAAATATTCGGTGTAATACCTACGGTTTTTCAGATGGAGTTCCTTAATTATTGGAACATGACCAGAAATATTCGGTGAAAATAATGATTTTCTTCATCTCATTATGCAATTTCATTTAAGTATAGAATGTTGCCTATTGGTTTTCAAGTGTTATACTCTTGTTGTGCGCTTGTCAAATTTAAATTCTCTAGGCCTAGGCAATGTGGAAGTAGTTTGGGAAAATTCGCGAAAATCGCCAAAAATTCAGGCAAAAAGGGCAATTTTAAACTCGATATAACTCTTTCCACAGATAACCTGACCATGATGTAAATATACGTATCAGACAAGGAAAGCTCACTGCAAAGTAGCTTGGTATTCATATTTTCCATAATTTTCCCATTTCTTCAGGAAAATTGATCAAACTTTGACATTTGGTCCATTCAATCACCAGATTTACCGATAAGGATAACTACTTAAGGGGCAGTATCACCTTTTGAATCGTAGTAAATCTCCATTTTAAAGTGGTCTCTTTATTTCACGAGTAAGTACCCTAATTTACGACTTAGAGACTTGATTTTTTTTTTAAATTGAAGTTGAAGAACGTCCCGAGGGCAAATAGTTTTCTTTTTTTCGATTTAATTAGTTTTTCAATCAAAAAAACCAGGGTAATCGTTAGATCGGGGGTTATTGAATATGTATTTCGTTTTTCATGAGTACAAGCTATATTTTTGAAATAATCATCATGAAAATTTTTGTAGTTTATAGTAGATTGAATTGCCGAGGGCAAATAGTTGCGATTTTGTCGATTCAATTAGTTTTTCAATTAAAAAAACAGGTTGAACTTCAGCGTTTTGGAAACTACACTTAATGCTTTTTTCTGACGGTTATTCATCGTTTTTTGGAAAAAATCGCAACTATTTGTCCTCGGCAATTTAATCTTCTATGAACTACAACAATTTTCATGATGATTATTTCAAAAATATAGCTTGCACTCATGAAAAGCGAAAAACATATTCAATCCCGGATCTAACGATTAACCTGTTTTTTTAATTGAAAAACTAATTAAATCCAAAAAAGAAAACTATTTGCCCTCGGAAAATTCTTCAACTTCAATTAAAAAAAAAGTCAAGTCTCTACGTCGTAAATTAGGGTACTTACTCGTGAAATAAAGAGACCACTTTTGAATGGAGATTTACCACGATTCAAAAGGTGATATTGCCCCTTAATAGGTAGATCTAGGGGCTCCACTAGTCTTTCATCCTAAACCATAAGGCGATATTGGGAACTCATTATGGAAAAAGAGATCCATAAGCATATGGTGATTAGAAAACTAAAAGTCTATCGTTGTCCCAATCAGCAGTGATACCTAACTAAATAGTTGAACGAACTTCACGCTCATTTCTTCTTTTTCCTTCGAACAGATGCAGAATCCTCTGCTCCATTTCACATCAGGACTTTAATATCGTTGAAACGCTCCAACAAAAATGTACCACAACATCGTTGGAAAATTCCAGTAGTACACAGGTGTAATACAGTTACGTGAAAAATGATGATTTCGATCTGTATAACAGTTATTTCATGGATGGATTTTGCCAAACAGATTTCTACTTTAAACATAGTTATTTCAAGTTTTTTCAAGTGTTATGATTTGTGAAATGATGAAGTATGGTAGGCAGTTGTGCAAGATTTGTATTTTCTGATAACATTTAATTAGATTGTGTTGTAACGTTTATTGTACTCTTTCTTCAACGATGTGAGTGAAGTAATTGGCAGAGAAATTTCAATAATACTCGTGTTGCTTCCTAAATAGATAGCAAATCTGATTTCCTAGTCTTATCGATGGGATGAAAACTTATTTAGGCTAGTTAATGACGAGGAAAACTTTTCAAGTGAAGGGATTCCCAATAATAGGTGTTATTTTGAATAGCCCGCTATTTCCGTAGATGTCACGTTTGAAACTGTCATTTTTTGACATTTGACAAGTAGAAAATACGCCGTTAATAAAAATGGAACGATACACGCTTCAACAAAGCATTGAAATGATTAAAACTCATTATAAAAATGGTGAAAATTCGACAGAGACTGATCGTAAAACTAGAACATTTTTGGGTCGTCTTGAAGCACCTTGTCGAACCGCAATACAGAAATGGGTGAAAAAATTTGAGCTGTTGGGACAAGTTGGCAATGTGGAGAATGAAACCCGTGCACGTCGCTCAACAGCCGAGAATATTGCTGATGTAGCCGAAAATGTTGAAGAAAACTCAGGTTTGCCAATTCCTCAAACGTCATTACACCGTATTTTGCATGAAAATTTGGGTCTCAAGGCTTATAAAGTTCAGTTAACACAAGAACTCAAGCCGGCCGATCATCAACAACGTCGTGTCTTTGCTGATTGGGCCTTTGAAATGCATGAAAATGATCCGGAATTCCACCGAAAAATTATCGTGGGTGATGAGGCCCATTTCCACGTCGGTGGCTTCCTCAACAAGCAACCTTTGTAATGATAATTGACTGTCATTCATATATACATATACAGTGTGACAATAAAAACCTCGGACAAACTCTTTTTCATTTAACTTTATTAAACAGAAGAAATTGAACAACACAACAACAGATGAGTGCCCTTGGTCCAGTGGTTAGGACGTTGGATTAGGACCTGGCAAGTCCGAGTTCAATCCCGAGCTAGGAAAGAAATTTTCTAGTCTCGGTAGGGGCCACCATTTCACTGTTGGGTCAAAAATTAACAGTGCTGTGCCTAAGGTGGCGTAAGGACACAGTAACAAAGCCTACACAGAACACAACTGCTTACTCCGCACAAGTTACAAGCTTCGAAGCTTGTAGTTTCAGAGGGGTCTCCTCAGGAGACCTAGGAGTAATCAGGATAAACAATATATCATATCATATCAAATAATAATAGCTTGAACATTTTGTTAATAATATATTTAAGACAGGAAGACCTCGGTCGATAGCCCTTTGTAAATTTGTTTTTTCTATTAAGTTCTCTCTCTCTCTATATTTAAGCCGTTTCGAAGTGGCTTCCTTTGGCGGCGATACACAGCTTCAGACGCTCCTTGAAATTTTCGGCAATGGGCCGCAGCTCCTCGGGCGTTAAACGGTTCCATTCCCGGCGCACAGATTGCTTCAGCGACTCCAAATTTTTGTGTTTTTTAGCACAAGCCCTGTGCACCAAAATCGACCACACTCTGTAGTCCTTTGGGTTGAGATCCGGTGAGTAGGGCGGCCATTCTGCAGATGAGATGAAACAAGGAAAACGGGTCTTACACCATTCTTGCGTCATTTTCGCTCTGTGAGCCGGAGCGGAGTCCTGTTGAAAGGTCCAATGCGTATTGCCGATGTGCTGCTTGGCCCACGGAAGTACTACGGCCTCGAGGATGTCGCAGCGGTAGACTTCTTGATTGATTTTGACCCCTTGATCCACGAAAACTAAGGGAGTTTTACCACTGCCGCAAATTCCGCCCCAGACCATGACAGATTGCGGATTTTGACGGTGTTCGACGATGGCCGATGTAACGGGAGCCTCTACGGACCAGACTCTGCCGTTTTGGTGGTTATGGGATTATTCTACGATGAAAAGCTTCTCGTCTGTGAAGAGAATTCGCTCCCATTGCTGACCGGCGGCGAGACGGAGTTGGCAACACCTTTGGAGTCGTACGCGCTTGTTTTCCTCCGTGAGGAGTTGAACTTTTTGGAGCTTGTATGGCTTGAGGTTGAGCTCCTTTCTGGCAATTTGACGGACTGATTCGCGGTTGATACCGGTCTCACAGGCTATTTTCCTCATGGAAACCCTCGGATTTCGATTGTCTCGCTTCTTGACGACGTTGCGATTGCTAGGTGTATTGACAGTGAGTTTTCTACCACTTCCTGGACGATGACCATCATGGCCAAGCTCCTTGAAACGACGAATTGCATCGGACAGGGTTTGTCGAGGCACATTGAGCAAACGAACAATTTCGCATTGACGCCTACCTTGACGAAACAGCTCCAAAATCGCACTACGTTTGTTTGTCATTCTAAAACTCTGTGAAATGAAATTATATCAAACTGAAAATTCACATATTAGTACAGGAAAGTGTAGAGAAACCAAGAGAATAAAAATTATTTGGCTGCGCTGAAATACTTTTGTTCCAGACCACAGCAAAATTTGTCCGAAGTTTTTCTTGTCACCTTGTATACTATATAATTATTATTATTTCCAGGTTCTTTGTCTATGCCCAAAACTCATCCATCCTTGGCCAGTTGCTGGTGCTGTTCTATGGTTGGGATTACTTCAAGACATTCTTCTCCCCATCGGACTAGGATTAGTGGACTCGAGGTTCAGCAATTGGGTGTCAGATGTCTACAGGTGTTCTGGAAGCCGCCTGGATGAGAAACTACCACATGGTGCGTAAAGCAACTCCTGTTTTATACATATGTATCATAAATCGAAGGGCTCAAACCAAAATTTATGAATGTCAACCTTTTCACTCTTTGATATTGTAGTTGTTCGATACCTATTATCGAAAGAAACAACTCCAATAGCATCTTTGAACTGAAGGCTTGAGTGCTCTGAAATCATCTTGATCATATTTTCAGTTGGACTAGATGGAAAATTTCGACCTTTTGGGAGTCAACCTCAAAGTCTCGAAATCATCCAAATGGCCCAAGAAAGGAACCTCAAGGTACTCCAGACTGTTGAACATCGTTTCCCAATCACAAATGGCTCCCTTTACACCAGTATCGATGGTAGATTGCCAGTTATTCACAATTACCGTAGGAATAAGGACCAAAGAGGTAAGCTAGATTTCTTGAATTGTCTTCGAAAGAGACAATTTTATTTCAATGCATCTAATATTTCCAGGTTTGAAACTAGACACATCGTCCAACCCATCGCTACACACCTCCCATTTGAAAAGACCAGACATGCTGTCCTTCAACTGTCCAAACTGCGAAACAGACCAATGTCCCAGCCACTCAAACCTGCACCACCTAAGTCCCAACTACATAAATCAGAAGCTCAACTCTCTCCAACAGAACAACATGCCATTCCAGCAACTACCCCTGAGGAGTTCCATCAGCCACGAGAGCTTGAGCATCAACAACATCGAGGAAAATCCTGTCTACGTAAGTTCTGCCATCAACAACTCGATTTTGAAGAACTCCCGCAACTTGGTGAGACTGAACAGGATGGAATTGAGCAAGAGTGAGGATAGTTTGAGGGAGATGAAGAGGGATGGTGGCAGTTTTAGCCATTGCAACAAACCTTTATTGACGTTTGAGAGTGATAAAATGAAGAGCAAGAAGCCAAACGAACAAATATTGGACTATTCGAGTTCTGACGATGATTACGAAGACAACCTCGTCTCGAATAACTTCGATACTCTGAGCTCCAGGAGTAGTTGCTCCATCACCACAGAAGCAAATGGGGACTTCCACTTCTTTCAGAGCTCCCAGGTGAACCAAAACAACGAAAAGAAGATGAGGGATAACATAAACAACCAGTTGGAAAAATTCAACAACGATTTACTCTTAGCCAAATACTCCAGGTTTGATACCAGCTTAGAAAGTTTCACTCCAAAAGACGCCAACGTTCCTTTTTTGAAGAGAGTGCACTCCAAAAGATCTCTGGAAAACTTCCAAGCCTTTCTGGAAGATCGACAACACTGCGAACAAGTAGAGCGGTCTAATTCCCATTTGAGCTTGGAGGATAGGAACAAGAAGAATAACAAGAAGTTGTTGAGATCGAGCTCTAAACTGTCGGACTGCACGCATAATATTAGCAAAAAAATTAAGTCCGTTGAGTACTTGCCTGATACAAATGCAAGTACATGGGTGGTTGAGAACTGTAAATATGTCAATCGACCAAGTTTTGGGAAAGAAGTTGGTAAACCGTTCCACTATGCTGGTAGTGTGCCAGACCTGAAGAAAGTCTTCATATCGGAGTATATTTAGTGAGTGTGTACATTCTTGAAAATCACAATTTTTGAGACAGGATGGAATCCTTCTATGCCAGGAACTTTTCTGGGGCAGTCAGCTCCTGTATTTACATGAGATCTCATTCAGCTAAAAATTTGAAGACTGTTGTGATCTTTGAACGTATTCGTTCCCAAAGTTTTGGGAATTTCTTGTATATAAGTAAATATTTTTTCATCTATTTGTATGAGTTTCTAGTAATAAGTTCTTTATAGAGCAAAGTGCTAACAGTATTACTCTGTAAATATACCATTTTGAATAAAAATAATGTTTTATATTTATATGTGTGTTCTGGAAATTCTTCCCTAATGATTCTCATGATTTATTTGAATGATATTCAACTATTGGAAGCTGAAATTTCAGTGGGAAGCAGATGAAGAGGAACAAATATTTCTTCATTAAGAATGGGTTTTCCACAGATAAATTCACTCTAAACCAATTTGACCTTTTTTGGTTTCCGAAGAGTATTATAAAAAGGACAAAACAAATTGATAGTTAATGAAGTATATTATTAAAATCACATACAATTCAAATGTTATTCAAATAATTAAGATAAATATCATTTGTGACGATCTTGATAAGTAGAGGAATCAAGTTTGAATACTTTTCTGTACATTTTATCTATTTTTCTACAATATGAACATGTTTACATCTGTTGTATGGTATGAAGGGATTGCGGTATGTGAAGCCACAAGTGCATTCTAGATGTACTTCTCTTTCTAGGGTTTGAGCCACAATGTTCTTGGTGATGATATCCAGTACCTTCTGTTTGTTGTTCTTGTTTGCCAATAAATTCTCAGAGACGTAACCACTACCACCGACCTGCAAGAATAATATTTTCAGAACCATTGACTTTGAAGAAAAATAATGAGAGATTTGTCTGAGATATCGAATTGTCTTCGGCTATAAAGGATGAATTCAATAATTTGCAAACGGAGTTCATGAGATATTGAAACTATGTCGATAACTTCTCAAGAAAATAATAAAGAAATACACACAGCAAGAACGTGATCCACACAAATGTTGTCGAATTCTAATTGGCCTGCCAACTCAGCTGATCCTTGAGGATTTGAGACGGTATATACTTTCTCAGCGTCGAATCCAATGATGTCCTTCGCAACTTTTTCTTTGACTTTCAAGTTCAATGGAGTTATGTAGCTTAGCGAGACCTCTTTCTTGACAAGCATTGATCCACGAGCCAGCAACAGGGGGACGATACTACTATGAGGACATGGCTCGTTGGCCAAGTAGATGATATGCTTGACTGCTTCGGCTCTGAACGGGAAGAAAACAGCTTCCATGTGAGAGTCCAGAGGAAGATGACCACCTGTGGAGCAGAATTGAAACTATAATTTCCACAACTACGAAGATGACAGTAGAGTATTTCGATCTCAACCTACCAATAGCGTATTTCACTTCGCCCAGTACGTTTATGATGTTTCTGATGGCCGAATCGATATCTGGGTTACCAGTCACTAGTTTGGGTGGTTTTGGTGCTTCAGTGAATTTCAGGGCTGGAGCTTGACCTTGGAAAGCAGGATTTCCGTTAACGGTTACAAAAGTTCGGTGTTGATGTTCACCACCATAAGTTAGCAGATAGAACTTCAAATCCCTACAACAAAAATAAGAATTAGATAGTCCTAGAATACTTGTAGCTATTTTCATCCAACAGATGATTGGAGTGTGTTTCATTCAGCTCATTGATGGTTCAGTTTTACTCACGTTATTCCTTTAGTTTTGAACTCGTTCGTCAATTGAGTGACTAGAGGTTGCAAATACTCCTTATAGTAAACCTCGGTGGCTTTGTCAATATTGACCATAAGCAAGATATCTGCAAGTTTTCCAGGAAGTTTCACTTCGAATTTCTCTCCAGTTTTATGTGATACTAAGGAATTTTCACATTCGCCACCTATATAAACAGAAAAACACCATGTCAATCGAAGAATTTCAAAATACTGAAAACGGACATACCAAATTCAGCAGGTATTTCAGCAGGAATATTACTGCTCCAACATTTGTACGCATAGTATGTAGCGTAATCTCGATAGATGTGCTCCTTTCCTGTAGCTGCACCGAGTTCACAAAGTCTCTTGAACGGACTCCTGTCAACGAATGGATAGCAAGTACTGAGAGTGGAACTCCAGCTGAAGAGTTTGTCACATTTGGGGTCTGGCTTAGCATCTTTACCTTCGACTGAGAGTACTGGAGGACACTTTGAACCAAGAGTGTAAGCGGTGGCAAGTTCAGAGGCCGTTTTTGCAATTTGACCGTTGGGAAGGATGAAATCGTCAAAATGTTCATTGTTTCCGTTTCCTACGTAAAAAGAAGTTTATGCATGTTGCGAAAGACTGAAAATATGTTGACTCACCAAGCAATCCTCTGGTTTGTCCGTGGTAGAATCCAGAAAGTTCAACACCACAACCGATCATGACAAGAGAACAGAGTACTTTTACCCCAGCTGGACTCTTCAGTTCGATCATACTCGGGAGATAATGGACATGAAGCCCTTCCTTATCGATTGGAAGATCGGTCTCAACTGTGAAAGAAATTGTTGGTGAGGATTTTCGAAATATTTTGGTATCGATATGGTCTTTGAAGATGCACTCCTTGTTTCCAAGAAACTGTTGTGTATTGGAGTCGTTATCGTTATTTATGAGAACCAAATAAAAGGGAATTACCGTTGTTCAAGAGTATTTTTCCTTCTTTGATTGTCACAGAACCGGACTTGTCAGTGAATATCAGTGAATTCAGTCGATCATCTACATAGTCAACAACGATGGAGAAATTGCCGTTCACAGCATCCTTCGCCAGGAGGAAACTGCAGTTTGAGGGAAGTGTGAAAACTCTGCCATCGAATGTGAAAACAGAAAGGCCGATTTCTCCGAACACTGGAATTAATAGATTTCTCAGTATTGAGTACTCATCCTGTGAGCTGTGGGGATTAATATACTTACATGTTCTAGGGATGAGGAAGTCTTTGGGCACGAACACGAGTCTCAATAGGAATTTGAGGAGAGGTGTGGTGTCCTCTTTAAGAACATAATCCAGCACTGAAATTTTGACGTCTCCGCTTCCTATTTGGAATCTCTTCAGGAGATCAATGTTGATTACAGGAATCTGGAATAATGAATGAATGAAAATAATGAGAACCGCTCATATCTAAGACTCAGTCTTAGAGGAAAGAAGAATAAACGAGCTTGCTGAAACTCTCCAATTTCCATCAGAAGCAGTGACCTACTTGAACAAGACTTCGAGGAACATTATGAGAATTATGCTTATACTTGCAACTACTACAAGAAAGTCCAGTTATTCGTACTAGGTTTTCTTATAGTCAATTCGAAGAACTTGACGTTAACAGCCTCTATTACCAAAAAGTGTTGAACTTACTCTGATTTTGCTGGCAATATCAGGTAAGATTTCTTTGGTGAAGACTTGGACCAGTTTTCGGAGTCCTTGGATGACCTTTGATGCTATCTTCCCTATTTCAGCAGCGTCGTCCACTGGTTTGTTGGTGATTTTCTGAAACCAATTTCAATTTATAATTCGTTATACATGAGAGCATTTTCTCCTTACGTTTTCTATATATTTCTCAACCAAGTCTATCAAGTTCTGGAATTCAGGAATAACAGCAACTTCCCTCAAAACACCACCAGCAGCTCTGAGAGTGTTCACGATAATTTCTTGGGATGGTAATCCCTCCTTGAGGAGCTGAAAATAAACCGTTAATTTCTACACGGGACGAAATCATAAACTCAACCTTACCGCTTCGTATTGAGCCTTGAGTTTGGAAATCAACGTAGATGCTCTGAGTTCATCCTTGATGTGTTTGATTTCCTCGATGATCGCTGTCCTGATACTCTCATAGGACTTCACAAGGAATCTCTGGATCTCCTCAGAAACTTCCGATAAAGTGGCAGCTACAGCGTTGAGTTGTGGTTGGACGATTTCAATAACTTCATATACTTTAGCAATGTAAGCGAAAATAACGTCAGAAGCTTTGCCTCCAACGTTCTTCAGCGAAGTTGTCAGTTCATCCAAGATTTCCTTCAATTTAGGGATCACTTGCTTTTGAATTGTACTGATGGTGCCAGAGAACGAAGAGTTGAGTATTTCCGAGACTTTCTGGATGATGACACTGGCGTTGGTTATGACTTCAGAAACGGTGGACGCTACAACTTGGATTGTACTTTTCCTGGAGAAGGAAAATTGGATCAATGTCAGATATATCTCAGTTCAGTGTTTCATACTTACAGTACTTCAGCAACATGTTCCAAAGACTTGTCTGCAGCAATTTCATCCTTGATCTTATTCAGCTCTGACTGGTAGAATTGCTGAGTTGCAGCAGCATTAGGGATGGTTTCCTTGATGATGCCACCAATTTCTTTCAAATCATTTGTGACTTCTTGAGCACCTTCCTTAACATTAGCCGATAACTGTTTCAGCTGTTCCTCTGTAACTTGTCCGGCCTTCAATGCGAATTCTTTAATGTTGTCGTTGTTTACAGCAGAGTCAGGGTGCAAGAAATTTTTCTCGTCGAGTTGAACAGAAGCATGGAATAGTTCTTTCTTTGCTCCTCCAGTCAGAAAGACAGCACGAGCATCAGCAATTTGTCCAGGAATGAAAGCAGCAGTGATGAGCAGTTTGTTGTTTGGATCCTCTGAAATTGAGGGAACATTAATGAAATCATGAAAAACTGAACTCGTTGATGGTTGTCTTACCCTTCAGATTTTGAGTAAGCTTTATGGTGTTGTAGTTTTTGATTTCCAAATGTGATTCTACAGGTTTGAGGCCGAGTCCAGTTATGATGGTATTGACATTAATGAGTCCTTTCTGGAAGGTGATATCAGAATCAACTTCTAGGAGGACTTTATTGAGGAGTTTCAGCAAAACGTTGATGTCCTTTGGTGTCGCTGCTAATTTCAATAGAGAATCATGCTTGATGTTCTTGACGTTGATCGAACTGGATCCTTGTAGGTTGGCTGAGAAAGCTTTCGGGTCGAATAATGCGTTACCCTTCAAGCTTATGTCGATGCCCAAGCCTGAACTCTTTGCGATTACAGAATTTCGTCCTTCAAATCTGTAGTTTTGCTTGGAGAATTTGGCAGAATATTGAGTATCAACAACTATTTTCTGTTCAGGAACAGCAAAGATATCAAGAATAAGTTGTTGGGAGCCTTCATAGGCCAGACCTTCTTGCTTGCATCCTCTGGTGTATTTAATAGTGAGAGGCTGTGAAGGGAGAGTGATGTATCATTTGAGAAATCTCATCCACAATAAAGAATTACCTTCGTTTGCCCAACAGCAATCAAATTTATTTCTACTTCAACATGTTTCTTGGGCACATCGACATTGATGACTCCCTTCAACAAAGACTTGCTGTTTGGGTTGTTCTTCTTGTCAGTGTAGAATGCGATATCCACATTGGCCTTTCCTCCGTCATGAAGGTTAAAACTGTAAATTTACGAAATTGTTCAGGCATTCGTAAAGAAAAATATTGAAGTCTTACCCTGGCGTATCTGCGTTAGCTTCTAAAGCGATTGTTCTCTTTGGTGTAGTCAAAGAAATACCAGCTTGTTTTGGATGGACGTAAACGCTGTATTGGTATTTGTTCGGGGCATTCTCGAAATGAACATCTACAGTGTGATCCAAAATGAGTTTTTCCCTTTTGGTGACTGCTTTCAACCCGAATTCATTGGGTACACCCAAAACACGGAGATCGATAGTGACTTCGATTTGATTACTGAAATGTTCTAGATCTGCAAAAACAATCGTGAAATTAGTGGCACTTCAATAATTCTAAGGATTGCTCACCATTTGCTTCTGTCTTGGCGTTAACTTCAATATGCGCACACTGTTTAGATTCTTCGCAGAAGGAGTTCAAGTACCTGAACTCTTTGTTAGTGAGCTTCAACTCAGCATCAATCGCCTTGTTTCCAAGTGTGGCATCGAAGTTGATTTCTTCGCCATTCTCTCCATTCTTGTCAGAGGTCAAGATGGTTCTGATGTATTTAAAGTTTCCTGATTGGTCTTTGTCGTTAATTTTGAAGTTTCCAGAGCCTTCCACGATGAACTTGCCATGTTCTTGACGAGATGACACTGTTGTGCTAGAATTTGATATCGTTTATTGGAGCAATACTTAGTTCACTCTGGATAAGAAACAACTAACTGAAATGTTGATTTTACCTTCCTGATACAATGGTCTTTCCCGAAGAAGTAACAAGAACATTCAAGTTTTTGCCTTCATTTCCAGCAGCGTTGCCAATTTTGACGAGGATTTCGTTGATGTTGAGTTTTGGCGAGTTGGCTGTGACTTGAACGTAGAAGTTGTTCAAGTCTTCGGAATTCACGTCAATACCGCCTTCGAGAAGAAACTTTTGACATTCACATAATACCTGGAATAAAACTCCATTAAGATAAAGATGAAAATGTATTTGAATACAAACTTCAAGATAATACCAATAATATGTGGACAAATTGAATTTATTCAAATATACCCGCACATATAGGGTTGATCATTATCAAGCGGATCGAAATTGGTTTGAGCTAAACTTACCTTCAGGTTGGCTAAGAGCCTGGCATTATTCTCCCTATTGACGTTTGCTGTGAGCTCAGTATTGTTACCATCAGGATTCACAAGTTTCAAACTAATACTCGGTGATTTCTGATTGATGCTGAGATCTGAGTTGAGGACATATTTCTTGCCATCAGAAATGAGCTGAACCACACTGTTGATGTCCTTCTGTTCATTGTGTGTGGTATCCACGATCAATTTGTTGGATTTGTGGTTTTCAATAGGAAGATCAAGAGAAGCTTCGAGATGATAAGCTCTAGGACCATTTCTGGTCAGAAGAGCACTTCCTTGGATGACCTTATTTTGAGGAAGAACAGCTTTGATATCGCCCTTGACAGTACCAGCCTTTTTGACCCAGTCAATGTTGTAGTTTCCATTTGCGTCAACAGATGTAAGAATGGGTTTATTCAATGAGCTATGGACCTAAAATGATGGATACCATTTAGATTATTCGATTTTACTTGAAGGTCTTCAATTATTTTTACCTCAATGTTACCAGTTTGTTTGTTCCCATCAATTTTGAAACTGCCTTTACCGTCAATGTTCAAACGGTCGATCGTCTAAGAAAAAAAGGTATGTTGATATATTCCACATCCCGTTTTTTATACCCAGTTCAATAAGAATCTCGATACTCACACTAACGGATTGAAGAATTCCGCTGTATTCAACACAGACTGGTGCATCTACCTGAAGGTTTGATATCTTGATTGACTGACTAGTTTTGATGTTCGAAAGAACTTCCAGAGGTGTTCCTATATCAATGCTGACTTCTGCAGAAATTGGGCTATTCTTAGGGTTGAAGTTGTAAACTCCTGCAAGTAGATAAAAAATTAAGAAGACTTAAAGTTGTTGGATTCTGAATGATGCTCACCATCCACTGATCCATGAGTCTTTTCACACGCTGTTGTCGTGAAATGGAAGTTTCCGGTCAATTCTTTGTACTCAGACTTCAGTGTCGTTACAATTGGGTCTTTCAAGAAGGAACTTGATATTTTGTGCTATTGAAGAGAGAAATATTAAAGAAAAAGTTATAATTTTCTGGTTCATCTTACATTAACATCCACAACATATTTCTCGCCGTTCTTTTGTCTTTTAAGAGTGAGATCGACGTTGATGTCGTGTCCCGAAGAATCATCAGCATTGGCATTGATGGTCAAATCTAAGATTCCTTCCTTGATGTTACTATTCTTGGCTACACCTTTCACTAAAATTTTACGTCCTGGTGTTGCTTTGTCAGTTCTTTGTTCCAAAGAAATTAAAGAATCGATATTCAAGAGACCATTGTTGTTCGAGGCGTCACGTACAAGCTTGGCAGCCAGGTATTGCTGAGATGGCAGTGTGAGGTCCACATCTATAGCAGTTTTACCATTGGTTGGGTTACCAATTTGTCCCTTGGCATTGAGTATTACTTTGCTACCAAGAACATCCAAAGTGCTCCTGCAAGAAGAAGTATATTATATGTAATAGACAGTTTATTGAAGATTTGAAGCGCTCCATGAAGATCACAAGTAATAAATTGAGGAAAACTTACGAGGAGTCAAGATCAACGCCAGTAAATTTGTTCTTGGTTGATAATGAAATCTTTTTGTTTTTATCTTCATTGAATACAGGGTACAAGGTTACATCCAAATTATAGATTGGATTATGAATGTTGAAGGTAGTATCGAGCTTAGCAGATTTTTTGAAGGCTTTGGCATCTACCACAATGTGACCATTACCTACTCCTTTTTGGGCTTTGATTTGACCATTGATGTTAAGTTTATTTTTGACATCGATCTGGTTAGAAAAAAAACAATGAGTATACCAAAATATGACAAGGAGATCTTTTTGTTTCTCACCTTTACATGTCCATTCACATTTGCTATAGTGTTGGCCTTCAGAACCGTATCAATTATTGCATTCTTCTCAAAAATTAGTTTGATATAAAAGTCTATGTCCTTCGAAGTGAGTCTCAGTCCTTCGTTAAGCCTGTAATGAGAGTTGTTGTATGAGCTACGTGAAGAGTTTCTTGAGATGTGTTCAACTTACTTCCACGGAGATTTGCTATTAGGCAGCTTGATGACCAAATCGGATCCAACGTTAATATCATGAGGTTTTACGCGGTGTTTAATCTTTCCTTGAACTTCTACTTTCTTTCCATTCACAGAGAGGGAATTGGCAATCTTAGATTCATCTGCTCCAACAATTTGTCTCAAGGATTTAACCTCGATGTGATTCTTCAAACCAGTAGCTTTGAATTCGAGGTGATAATCGCCAACATTCTTGGCGTTGATATTGACTTTAAGCTCAGATCCAACCTTGATTTCCCCATAATGGAAAAGGGCATCATAATCCAAAGATTTGGGGGTTCTTTCTAGATCGAACTTGGAGTTGATTTTGTAGACAGGATAAATTAGTTTATTCTTGGTGATGAGGTGCACATCTTTTCCTGGGTTCTTCAAGCTGAATATGTTGACCAAAGTTAAGGTGTTGGTTTTGGAGCTGAGGTCTGCACCGTGAGTGAGTTGGATATTACTGGAAAGATGTTCGATTCCCTTGTTCTTTTTCAATTCACCCTTGAAATTGAAGTTGAGGTTTGGATTGATGGAGTTCTTGAGCTGGGCTTCAAGTTTAACGAGTTGCGCTTGAGCAATGAAATGTCCTTTCACTGACGCAGAGTTAGTTCCGTCGGAAAGAGCAACATCCGCTAGGTATCCAGGTCCATCCGTACCAATGAGACCATTGATGCTGATGTCTTTTTTGCCTGGGATGATCAATTTGAGGTTTTCCAGGTGATACTTCACATCATGACCCTTATTCTCGGCGATTATTTTTCCGTCAATGTGGAAGGGAGGAACTTGAGGCCCTGCAAAAATTCAATTTGCGTATAAGCACATGCCAATCCGATATTTTCATATCGTACTTACCTTTTTTCTCGGGGGTTGTATATTCCAACACTGGTTTGTATATTGTTTTATCTCCGCCACCCTCGATGGATATTCCAGCTTTAGCTGAATATAAGTTAACTTCATCTTTGACGTAAACAGATATCAATTTCTCTTTTTGGGTGTTGATCAAACGAGCTTCTGCTTCTCCGCTTTTGATTGGAGACTGGAGGTTGACTTTGAGGTACAATTCTGGACGATTGTAGCCTTGTACATTCACATTTATACCTTTGGTTGACTTTCCGTATGTCTCGAATGATGCTTCGATTCCTGTTTTACCTTCTTCTGAAATGACACCATGGATCAAGCTTTTGACTCAGATATCAGAGTGAATTCTACTTACTGGTTGAGATGAATTCCCTTCTGTAATGGAAAGTATCGATGTCACCTCGTTCTATTCTCAAACTAGCCTTAGCGTCTCCAGATAACGGGAATGGTAAAATGGGCACCTTCTTTCCGGATAGATTTGGTCCATTGATATCGGCGCAGAATTCCATACCAATGTAAGGTACTAAATGGTCTATGCAGATGGAGAAGTCTTTGTTTTGGGAGAACTTCAGACGTTGTCTGTTGAGAACAACACCGTTTTCTCTGCTTTGGAAAACAATCTCATGTTTGAAACCAATCAGTTCTTGTTTTTCTACCGGGCTCGTGAATTTCACGTCTAAACCGAGACCGTCATTGAAGGTGTTCACAATAAGGTCTCCTCCGCTCGAGGTATGAATGGTTGATGCCACTTTGAGACCATTTTCCAAGAGAGGCGTGTCCAAGCTGAATCTTCCAGTTACAGTGATGGTAGCACTGGGAATAATGGATAGTTTGAAGGTTGCATCTTGTCCATCACTTTTTCCAAGCAATTGGCGAACATCGACGTTTCCTTCTGATTTGATTTGAATATTAGAAGCACCATCGATGCCAAGTCTCAAAGGAAATCCAAGAGATGTTGGATATGATAATTCAGCGTCTAAGATGAGAAGATTGGCCCTCAAAGTTTTCTGAAAGCTCTTGAGTTTATCTAATCCTTCATTCAGTTTGCCAACCAAGATATCTACGATATTTTGAGGAGATAATTTTTCAGTTAAATCGAAAGAGTTCATGAAAACTATTTCAGATCCAAAGTTCTTAATGCTCAAGTCTAAGTCGAAATTCTTGTCCAATTCATTGGTCTTGATTTGAACCTTCTCGTTGATAGCATCGATGTCAGCTTTGGAAACGTCACGACGAGCTGAAATGAAGATAAATTTCGATTTTTCATAACATTTTTCGTATTGATTGTTAATCTCACCTCTCAGTGATTTGTTGACCTTCTCTTTCAAACTCTTGAGGAGGTTCTGTACTGGTTTGGCGACGGTGTCCCAGTTTTGTTGAAGAGTAGCTTTCCTTAGAACACCTTGTGGTCCTAAGTAATGTTCAAGAACCTTGTCTAAGTTTTCCTGTCTGGCTGCTATTTCCAAAAAGTTCAATCTTTGCCCAAATACCTCTGCTGTAAGATTCAAGTTTGCTGACCTTGGCAACCATGAGCTTTGAGAGTAGATTATGTCTCCTTCAACATGATTGGCTACACCAATAGCGTCAATGGAATGAGAGAGCTCCCCATTGATAGAGTATTTCCTTGGATCTATAACGAATCTTGATGGAGTGTGGACAAATCCCAGATGAGCCTTGGCCAAAGCCTTGTCTGGATTTGCTGATGATCTGAGGTTCTTAATATTAGAAACAATGTATCCTCCCACTGCAAAAAATGTATTAGAATTGTGAATTTTGATATCAATAATATTTTACCTTGATTGCTAGGTTCTTTCTCTAACAATGCCTTGATTTCATTTCCAATTTTGTCATTGGGACATTGTGTCAAAACCAAGTAAGCCTTAATCCTGATTTCAGAGTCTTCCAGAATGTTTTTTAGGATATTCAAAGCACTATCTCTGAGCTTGTCTTTGCATGGAGATGCAGTGAAAGCTTCCAATGTAGCAACTCTAAGACGAATAGGTTGATTTTTATCTTCAGCCAAAGATACAAGTTTTGACAGTATAGGATCATTGAGGTATCCAATATTAGCTAATCCCTTGAGGATGAAGATCATATCGCTTTCTTCTTTTCTGTTGGCTGCTTTGAGATCTCCCAATTTGCTCAAGAATTTCTGAATAATTCTGTTAATAGCGTCTACATTTTCGCAAGAATGATGTGCACAATATCTTCCTGCAAGAGCTCCTATTCCGAGATAAGCTTCGCGTGGTAAATTAGCCTTGTTCAACAAGTCAGTTGCCGTCTTGATGGAAGCTTCAGTTACATGCCTTGCACGAGTAAGACCAACGTATAGTTGCTTCTCTTCAATGATGCCGAGTTCTTTGTTCTTCAAGAGTTCAATGGCAACTTGGATAGTGTCTCCATTTCCTGCATTCAGAATAGCGTCAAGGAATATTTTTTTGGCTGCTTCTTTGTCAGTAAAACCAACCCCAGATCTCACTTGGTTATAAACAGATAAAATGTCGGTTTTTTTGCTAACTCTGAGAAGTTTGACCAAGTCGATGAATTGGATTGCTGTAGAGTCTTCAACGTTTAATTTCAGTTTCTCAGAGATTTCCTTAACTTTTTTCAGGATTACGTTGACGTTGGTCTTCTGTAAGTTTACTGGATGTGGGTTTTCGAAGATAATTGATTTTGGAATCTGGCATTTTGTGGTTGGGTTGTCACTTCCTGTACCAGTCAAAGTTAGTTTGGATTCAATTGTGGCTTTTGCACCATTTTGACCAACTGAGAAAGGAACGAATAAGTAGTTTTCTACGACATTGGCTGAATCCAAAACTCCAGCCTTGATTTTTTGCTTAGAGTTCAAGTAAGAGTCAAGCACTGGACTTGTCCTAATTTTACTGTTGATGTCGAATGCTGAACTGATGTAACTGTTGGTGATAGATTCCCTGAATGCGCATTTGTTGAGGTTTTTCGTTTTGCTGATAGTGATAATGTCGCCATCCTGACTCTTGGATGTTTGAGTGGGACATTGACCAAAAACATCGACCTCTGTGTTCTTGTTGGGGTTTGTTTGGAACAAGGATGCAATAGCTCTCTTCACATTGAGGGAGTTCTGGTTATCTCCTTGCTCTGAACAGATGAAATCGTTGATGTCTCCATTGTTGCTGTTCAGGACGATGGGTTTCTCAATGTTGGGAATTCCACTGCGAACCTGAAGGAATAAATCATTATTAGTGATGAACCATCTTATCAATTCGAATATTTACTAACCTTGCCATCAGGTCCAATGATTTGGACGCTTTGAAGCCTCAAAACCTGACTGCAGTCAGCTTGTTGGGTCAAGAGAACCTTAGCTTTAATTTCTGTGGATGTTTGTTGATTTTCAGCGCTAGATAGTTGAATGATTATTTTTCCATCGTAGTCATATTTGTAGGTTGTTCCTGGTTCGAGGTTTAATAGTCCTGAGTCTGTAATGAAGTAAAATAAGTTTGAATCATGAGTACTATATTCGCAAATTCATCTGAAGGAAATAGAAGTTCAACTGACCTTTTGCACATCCAGTTTTACATTGGTCTGAAAACGAAAAGATTCTGAGTTTTATTATCTGTTAGCATACAAAAGAGTTCTCAAAAAACAAATTCCATCGAGACTTTCATGGAATGAAATATAAACGAATTTGATAAACGAATCTTGGCAAAAATATTCTGAAATCTATTCACCAATATAACCAATTAATGTTATACAGCTGATAGCAGTGAATGAATAGTAATTAATACGAATATAATGATAAACAGTTCATGATATATCAAAATAAGGAAGAAGTACATATTCGAATCTAAAATCTGAAATATATTGTAAAAAAACATGCTTTTTTATACCAAAAAATTATATTCGAAAAGCAGATGTTAAGATTACTTGTTTTATCATTATTGCATCAGAAAGGGGGCGTAAAAGAATAAATTTTTCAAATTAAAAAAAGTGTAGACTTAGGAAAGGTGGCAGTTTCACTAAACAGGATGGATAGGCCATATCATGCATGGTTTCAGTGAAGGATGTTCCATTATAAACATAATATAATCAAATATCCATTCACTATGCAGATTGGAAAAAAACTTTCCGAAAATATTCCAATTTGTCCGGATACTTGATAACGAATAAATAATGATAAAGAGGCATACTATGTGTTCAAAATATTCAGCAATTTTATTTGAAGAGCTTTGAATCTACTTGTGGATTATTTCTTTGATAATGGTATCTTTTTCCAGAAAAGAACTTGACCTTTTATTCTACTCATGTGTTTTACGAAATTCCACAATGTTCACCCAAGAATACTATTCGAAATGTAGCTGTATTTTCCAGAATCAATATTTACTATTCCCTGAAAGATAGATTTGAGATAGGAAGGAACATCCCATAATAGAACTGTTGATGGCTCATTGAAATATAAAAAATCTCCGCATAAAAATTTGAAACGTTCTTGTACCAATTAAATTAAGGTTTGCTGATACCAATTTCTAGTACCATACATGAAGCATTTATTTTTTTTATTAAATTCATGTGTCTCTCAGAGATGGAGGTATTTTTTGGGGTTCCTTTTAGAACTGTACCTATATTTTTACAAAAGTATTTCTGGTCACATTCACAACTCCAGGATCAACTAATTTTTTTCTGAACACCCTGTAGATACGGAAGGAAAAATGTTAACGCATAACCGAATTTTCTAATGCACTTCTCCACGATGTTCAGTATTTTCCACACTGTATCACCACACAATAAGGAGAATTTTTGTCTACTCACCAATAGCTAAAGCGCATTGTAGCACAACCACTAAAATAAGGGTGGTTTTCACCCAGTCCGGTCTATGCTGAGCCATAGCTGACCATAACTGACGGTGAGAGTCTCAGATAATTCTTTTATACTATCTTAGGAATAATTTTGACCCTTGACCACTGTTGACGATATGATAAGAGATTTCTCTAAGGGACAATCTGATGTATGCTCTGCAAACAGTTCTTTGTTCTACTAGCTACGCTTGCTATTCGGCCTTTTTGGGGAATCAATGGCAATTCGAAAACAATTGCTGATTTTGAGAACCAATGAAAAGGTTATCGTGAATTTCGATCAAGTATTTCCAGAAATACATGGTTGTCTGGCTATTATTATCGTTAAAATGTTTTTATTGATGACAAAGAGATTAACAGGGTACAAAAAAAAATTAAAATACAATTGGATATGTAATTCATTTTTACTCTCAACCCTACTGGTTTCGAGGCATGAAAACATTATTGGAAAAAATGTTAATTAACGAAGGGTGAATTGGTTTTTTGAAGATTGTGCAAAAAGTTATTTTTTTTTGCTCTTTTAAGTGACTGAAAAGTTTTACTTTTTAAACTTGGACATAAATTGAATTCGATACTTCGAATCAGTTCAAAGAAAACTATCTTGCATTATAATGACCACTGAACCTAGTAGGTAAATGCCAAGGTACCATCAGACCATAATGGTGATAACAAATGTTATTACTAATGACAGCATATTCATTACAATCTGTCAGTCTGAAATTTCAATAATTTTCTATGAAACTGTTGAAATTGTGTAAGTGTAGTTAAGTAACCTTCAATTATATTTTTATTTCAGAAACCGTCGATTGTATTTGAGATTAGTGAATTTAATTCCAGAAAATGTCATTTGAAATTCAGTTTAGTCTCAATTTTTTCAGAAACCGTCAATTGTTTTCAGATTAAGTCATATGTAGTCCAGAAACCATTATTTGTAATTCAAACTGATTGCTTCAAAAAACGTCATTTGTTGTTCAGGAATATTGTTACAAAAACCTTCAATTGTATTTCGGATTGGTCAAATTTATTTCAGAAATCATCAATTGTAATGCAGATCGAATCAAATCAGTGTATCATCAAATCAGAAACCGTCATTTGTAACTCAGAGAGATTGTTTCAGAAACTGTCCTTTGTAATTCAGAAACCGTCATTTGTTATTGAGACAGATTGCTTCAGAAACCGTCATTTGTAATTCCGGAAGATTGTTACAAAATCCATCGATTGTATTTCAGATGAGTCACATTATCTATTGTATTTCAGATTGAATCGGAACTATTTCCGAAACCATCATTTTTAATTCAGACAGTTTACTTCAGAAACCTTCATTTGTAACTCAGAGAGATTGTTTCAGAAACCGTCATTTGTAATTCAGAAAAGTTACTTCAGAAACCGTCATTTGTTATTCAGACAGATTGCTTCAGAAACCGTTATTTGTAATTCAGAGAGATTTCCTTCCCAAAGATTGTCATTTTTAAATAAAAAAAAATCACAGAAACCTTCGATTGTATTTCGGAAACAGTCATTTTTAATTCAAAATGATTGTTTCACAAACCTTCGATTGTATTTCAGATTGGTCATATTAATTTCAGAAATCATCCAATGTAATTCTGATTGAATCATATGTATTTCAGAAACCATCATTCGTAATTCACACAAGTTTCTTCAGAAACTGTCGTTTGAAATTCAGACAGTTTGCTTCAGAAACCGTCATTTGTAATTTAGAAAGATTGTTCCAGAAACAGTCATTTTTAATTCGAAAAAATTTGTAGAGAAACCTTCGATTGTATTTCGGAAACAGTCATTTTTAATTCAAAAAGATTGTTACTGAAACCTTCGATTGTATTTCAGATTGTTCACATTCATTTCAGAAATCATCCAGTGTAATTCTTATTGAATCATATGTATTTCAGAAACCATAATTTGTAATTCAGACAGTTTGCTTCACTAATCTTCATTTGTGATTTAGAGAGATTTTTCAGAAACCATTATTTGTAATTCATAAAGATTGTCTCAGAAACAGTCATTTTTACTTCAAAAAGATTGTTACAGAAACCTTCGATTGTATTTCAGATTGGTCACATTCATTTCAGAAATCGTCAATTGTAATTCCGATTGAATCATATGTATTTCAGAAACCATCATTTGTAATTTAGACAGAAAGTTTAAGAAATCATCGTTTGTACTTCAGACAGTTTGCTTCAGAAACCGTCATATGTAATTCAGAAAGATTGTTTCAGAAATCATCGTTTTTGATTCAGAAAGATTGTTTCAGAATCCTTCGAATAGTCACATCTTCTTAAGAAATTTGTATTTGTAATCATATGTATCTCAGAAACTATCATTCGCAATTCACACAAGTTTCTTCAGAAACTGTCGTTTGAAATTCAGACAATTTTCTTTAGAAACCGTCATTTTAATTCAGAAAGATTGTTCCAGAAACAGTCATTTTTAATTCAAAACAAATTTTACAGAAACCTTCGATTTTATTTCAGAAACAGTCATTTTTAATTCAAAAAGATTGTTACAGAAACCTTCGATTGTATTTCAGATTGGTCACATTCATTTCAGAAATCATCCATTGTAATACTGATTGAATCATATGTATTTCAGAAACCATCATTTGTAATTTAGACAGTTTACTTCACTAACCTTCATTTGTGATTTAGAGAGATTTTTCAGAAACCGTTATTTGCAATTCAGGAAGATTGTTTCAGAAACAGTCATTTTTAATTCAAAAAGATTGTTACAGATTTAGATCAGATTTAGATTAGATTTAAGGAGGGGCGTTAAGACTTTGCTTAGCCTCGCAAACACCTTGACCTGAAGATCTATTGTGCTACCCCGCGCTGTTTACCAATCAGGTAGCAAAGCCTCTATGAACTTCACTACTCTTCTCGGTGCCACGCCCATTACTTTTTCCGGTTTTAAGAAACAGAAGTCAAGATGTTGTAGTCTTTTCCTGAAGACAGCTCCACAATTGCAAAGCAGGTGTTCAGCTGTTTCGGTGGCTTCTTGACAGAAGCGACAGGTATTTTGTTACAGAAACCTTCGATTGTATTTCAGATTGGTCACATTCATTTCAGAAATCGTCAATTGTAATTCAGATTGAATCAAATGTATTTCAGAAACCATCATTTGTAATTTAGACAGAATGTTTAAGAAATCATCGTTTGTACTTCAGACAGTTTTCTTCAGAAACCGTCATATGTAATTCAGAAAGATTGTTTCAGAAATCATCGTTTTTGATTCATAAAGATTGTTTCAGAAACCTTCGAACAGTCACATCTTTTCAAAAAACTTGCATTTGTAATCATATGTATTTCAGAAACCATCATTCGTAATTCACACAAGTTTCTTCAGAAACTGTCGTTTGAAATTCAGACAGTTTGCTTCGGAAACCGTCATTTGTAATTCAGAAAGATTGTTCCAGAAACAGTCATTTTAAATTCAGAAAAATTTTTTAGAGAAACCTTGGATTGTATTTCGGAAACAGTCATTTTCAATTCAAAAAGATTGTTACAGAAACCTTCGATTGTATTTCAGATTGGTCACATTCATTTCAGAAATCATCCATTGTAATTCTGATTGAATCATATGTATTTCAGAAATCATCATTTGTAATTTAAACAGTTTACCTCACTAACCTTCATTTGTGATTTAGAGAGATTTTTCAGAAACCGTCATTTGCAATTCAGGAAGATTGTTTCAGAAACAGTCATTTTTAATTCAAAAAGATTGTTACAGAAACCTTCGATTGTATTTCAGATTGGTCACATTCATTTCAGAAATCCTCAATTGCAATTCAGATTGAATCATATGTATTTCAGAAACCATCATTTGTAATTTAGACAGAATGTTTAAGAAATCATCGTTTGTACTTCAGACAGTTTGCTTCAGTAACCGTCATATGTAATTCAGAGAGATTGTTTCAGAAATCATCGTTTTTGTTTCAGAAAGATTGTTTCAGAAACCTTCGAATAGTCACATCTTTTCAAGAAATTTGCATTTATAATCATATGTATTTCAGAAACCATCATTCGTAATTTACACAAGTTTCTTCAGAAACTGTCGTTTGAAATTCAGACAGTTTGTTTCAGAAACCGTCATTTGTAAGTCAGAAAGATTGTTCCAGAAACAGTTATTTTTAATTCAAAAAATTTTTAGAGAAACCTTCGATTGTATTTCAGATTGGTCACATTCATTTCAGAAATCATCCATTGTATTTCTGATTGAATCATATGTATTTCAGAAACCATCATTTGTAATTCAGATAGTAGTTTACTTCACTAACCTCCATTTGTGATTTAGAGAGATTTTTCAGAAACCGTTATTGGTAATTTAGAAAGATTGTTACAGAAACCTCCGATTGTATTTCAGATTGGTCACATTCGTTTCAGAAATCGTCAATTGTAATTCAGATTGAATGATATGTAGGTATTTCAGAAACCATCATTTGTAATTTAGACAGAATGTTTAAGAAATCATCGTTTGTACTTCAGACAGTTTGCTTCAGAAACCGTCATATGTAATTCAGTAAGATTGTTTCAGAAATCATCGTTTTCGATTCATAAAGATTGTTTCAGAAACCTTCGAATAGTCACATCTTTTCAAGAAATTTGTATTTGTAATCATATGTATTTCAGAAACCATCAATTGTAATTCACACAAGTTTCTTCAGAAACTGTCGTTTGAGATTCAGACAGTTTGCTTCAGAAACCGTCATTTGTAATTCAGAAAGATTGTTACAGAAACCATAGATTGTATTTTAGATTAGTCACATTCATTTCAGAAATCGTCAATTGTAATTCAGATTGAATCATATGTTTTTCAGAAACCATCATTTGTTCTTCAGACAATTTACTTCAGAAACCGTCATTTGTAATTAAGAAATATTGTAACAGAAACCTTCGATTGTATGGAGATCTTGAAGAATTGAATCAATTTCGAATAGCACTGGTAAGCATATCACTTTAGGACAGTTGATCTTCAATAACAAGTTCATCATTATCATTAGAATGAATTGTTTGCTGTCGATTCTCGGTAGAAAGAATTATCCATTATTTCATTGTCGGTGATCGTGAACATTTCCATATTATTTTCAAGTGTGTTATAAAGAAATTAAACAATCTTGAATGAGTAATTCCAATGATTCAATGACCTATTCGCCTACTTTTTGCAAATTTAATACGGAATCGGTGAAAATCCTTCTGTTTCTGATATCGTTTTTTATTCGAAAATTTTATTTTCAAGGATGAAATTATACAGACTGCTCCCAAATATTAACATGCAATGATTCGATAAAAAATAGAGTCTTGCAAATAATCGATTGATTGCCTTTTTTAATTTGTTATTTTCCAAAAATTGTAGTTGGTAGATGATAGAATACAAATCAACCTATATCTTAAGAGATGCTCCGAGTTATGAGGGAACAATGAAAAAAGTTGATCAAGGTATTTCGAACATTTCTAAAGCTCTAATTCAAAAACTATGATATTATCTGAGAAATTGTGATGCGTTCTTTCCATAAATTAGCGGAAAATCTAAAAATATTAGAATAATAAGGGAGAACTTGAAGAAAAACAGATTTTAGCAGTAAACTTCATTTTGTACCTAAATACAAAAATAACTAATCTAATTTGAACTTGATGTTTTGACTATTCGAAATATTCCATTGGTCGAATTCTTTATTATATCTGTTTTGATTATTTCGAAGTCGTGTACATAACTTGAGTGACCAAAATAGTAGTAAGCTTCCATTGGGATAAATAAATAGTTTTATCGTCATTTCTCACATCAGTTATCTGTTGTTGAAAACTTAGAATAAACTTTCGAGTCGTTCAGGAATGACTATAGGATATGTACCTTTCTAACGATAAGGTTGAGTCTAATCACCAATTAGATATAATTGCACGTGATGCACTGCTCATTGTTTTTTTCGCTACCTACCCTGAGCTGCCAAAAATATATAGTACAACAGAAATTTGAAGTGAATGCTAAAATTTATTGCAGGCGGGGACTAATAAAAATTACGGATTAGATATTGTGAAAATTATAAGTCGATATAAGTTTGTCCCTGCCTGCAATACATCAAAGCATTCACGTCTTATTCAAGTTGTGGTATACAGGGTGAGTCTTTCACTTGTACTTATATTTTCACTGTTAACTTTGAGACCTTTTTTTCATTTCCCATTTTTTTAATTCGACTTTGTTCGAAAGATTTAGCCATTTAGATAAAAATTAGGCCAAATACGTGCCTGATACGAATCTCTGCGAAGAGTTTATATTTCTCAATTGAAAGATAACGATACATTCAGGGAATACTCAACTACTAACCTTATTGGAATGAGAATATTTAAAACACGATGTTTCTTAACAAAAACGCTTAGTTTTGTCCGATTATTTCTGCAATTGAAAAGCCATATTCCTACCATCAAAATAAATTACTTCTTCGATTTTCCTGAAGATTAGTTTGTGAACACTAATAACGTGTAATATTTTCCTCGATATCCTAAAAATATCTCATAGGGAATTGTTTTTTCACTATATTTATGAGTCAAACTAACTCATGGGATTCTAGGTCAATAGCCTAACCTAACCCATCTTCTATGAATATTCCACAAAGCTTTCGAGACGACAATGCCATATAGTTGATTTTCTCTTCAAACAATGGTGTTCTTCTGTGGGGTAGCGGGCGCGCAAGACAAACCGTAGGATCTACGAATCGTGTTCTGTGTCTCAAGTGTCAGCGTCTGTGAACCACGCATGCGTATAGCAAAAACCAGCGCTATCCGTAAATGGCGTATGGAGGAAATTTCTTGAGCTATGTTGTTATAAAGGTGATCATTTTAGATGTTTCTCTTCAATCTCGCGATGTGAATGCTTCCAGTGATTTAATGTAATATTAACCGTGTAGTGTCGGAATTAGGAAATTTCAAGAGGATCCTTGGTGCTCAATTTTATTTCCCACATTTGGGGGATTTTGTTATTACATATCTCTACGTCAAAGGTTTCTCCATCATTGGCCGAACATATATTATGACGTCTATTTTGGAGATAGTGTTGATCATCGAAATAGGAAAAATCATTTTATTGAAGTACTAGCTGGCCCGGCGAACTTTGTTCCGCCTAAATGATACTTACGGTGGATTTCACAAATCGTAATCACCGGTGATCGGAGATCAACGGCTTGGTTCTCTGATTTTTGAACTGTCAAATGTTTCCATGGATATGAGCTATCACACAGAACAGATACACAAAAATAATATGTCAATCAATAATAATGGCAATTTTGGATTAAGTTATTTCCGCAAATACATTTATTAGCCAAACAGAAATTCAAAAACATTTCAAAAATTATTGGAACTCATCGCCAAAATCCGATTTACTTGACATTTCGATAAAAATTCACTGTGATATTCACCCGCTTCTGGATCTGTTAATAGCCTTTCATGGTACTATAAGCGCTTTGTAAATTACACAGTAATTGATGTCATATGTTCTTTTTTCGGCCACTGAAATGCTCTAAAAAAGAACAGATGACATCAATCGATGGCCGCGAAAGCCTCAACAAATTTATCGCCATTTAATTGTGATAATGTCAAATATAGTACCTTCACGATTACGTTATTGGGAATTAATAAAACTATAAAAATATCTAATAATCATCAGTCATAATGCGTGAATAGCGCCATCTGAAGTGGTAAGAACGAAACTTTTCTCATATCTCAACGAAATCTAATCATCTGCCTACTCCTACGCTAAGACATTTTGGTTTTGCCCAACAGCGCAGAATTGTAGGCAATTCAAATTACACACTATTACAGTGACTATAGAGGGAATGTAGTCAGTGATGTACACACTATTTGTTTATATCGCCATCTAACGCGGAGAATATCAAATGAAGCACAAACGAATAAGCGGTAGCGTAACTGTAACTGTAGCGACATCTAGTGGCCTTACTCAAAAGGAGGAAAAGCATTTCCTGTATGAGTAAAATTTTCATCGATTTTTTCAAAGTTTTATTGTATTTTATAATAACCAGATCGTAGACGAATCCATATATGAAGTTTCATAACAAACAGTCCATCCGATCTCGAGTTATAAATGGTGTAACCAACATCTTTCTTTTATATACATAAGATGATTATTTATCAACAATAATAAGTAATGCGGCAGACTGAGAAGAAGAATGCGGTGTTTGAAATTGCAAATGATGCATATAACTCTTCATGGATTAGATTTCTGAAGAATAGGCAACCCAGTGAGCTTAATGACAGCCTCACCGAGAGTCATAAAATGTTTTGAGTTGAAAGAATCTTTCAGAAGCTTTATGGTAATTCTTTTTCACCTTGAGGTCTATTATTGGGGCTCTCATGTTAATATTTATGTTCTTCATACCCATCAAGGCAACACTTTTCGTGATTAGAGGTGAATTAAAAAATAGACAAAGATGAGATTCCAGCATTCTGCGACATACCAAGAAATGTTTATAGGATGGTGCTGTTGGAACCGATGATTCTGTATGGAACTGCTTTATTCAGTTTTTGATGTTGAGGTGACTCAACTAAAGTGGAAGAAAGGGCTTGTCCTCCAATTGTTGCTATATAGGGAAAGAAACAAAAACGAGCTGGTAGGTAATAAAGTGTTTAATAAAAAATACAATTCACTTCAAACACGAAACAAATAACAAAAATAAATATCATCTTTGACGATCTTGGTAAATTGAGTAATTAACAACTTTTCTGTAGATTTTATCTATTTTTCTACAATATGAACATGTTTACATCTATTGTATGGCAAGAAGGGGTTCAAGTATGAGTAACCACAAGTGCATTCTAGATGTACTTCTTTTTCTAGGGTTTGAGCCACAATGTTCTTGGTGATGATATCCAGCACCTTCTGTTTGTTGTTCTTGTTTGCCAATAAATTCTCAGAGACGTAACCACTACCACCGACCTACAGGAAAAAATATTTTTAGAACCATAAAAATATTGAGAGATTTGTCTGAGATTTTGAATTGTCTTCGGTTATAAAGGATGGATTCAATAATTTGCCGAACGGAGTTCATGAGATATTGAAACTATTTCGATCACTACTCAAGAAAATAATAAGGAAATACTCACAGCAAGCACGTGATCCACGCAGATGTTTTCGAATTCTAATTGGCCTGCCAACTCAGCTGACCCTTGAGGATTTGTGACGGTATATACTTTCTCAGCGTCGAATCCAATGATGTCCTTCGCAACTTTTCCTTTTACTCTCAAGTTCAATGGAGTTATGTAGCTGATTGAGAGTTCTTTCTTGATATGCATTGGAGCACGAGCCATCAACAGGGCGACGATAGAAGTATCAGGACATGGCTCGTTGGCCAAGTAGATGATATGCTTGACTGCTTCGGCTCTGAACGGGAAGAAAACAGCTTCCATGTGAGAGTCCAGAGGAAGATGACCACCTGTGAAGCAGAATTGGAACTATAATTTCTACCACTACGGAGATGACAGCGGAGTATTTCGATCTCAACATACCAATAGCGTATTTCACTTCGCCCAGTACTTTTACGATGTTCCTGATGGCCGAATCGATATCTGGGTTACCAGTCACTAGTTTGGGTGGTTTTGGTGCTTCAGTGAATTTAAGGTTTGGCGCTTGACCTTGGAAAGCAGGATTTCCGTTTACGGTTACAAAGGTCCGGTGTTGATGTTCACCACCGTAAGTTAGCAGGTAGAATTTCAAATCCCTACAACAAAATAAGAATTAGGTAGTCCCAGAATACTTGTAGCTATTTTCATCCAACAGATGATTGGAGTGTGTTTCATTTAGCTCATTCTTGCACAAGGATTACTCACGTTATTCCTTTCGTTTTGTAATCGTTTGTCAATTGAGTGACCAGAGGTTGCAGATACTCCTTGTAGTAAACCTCGGTGGCTTTGTCAATATTGACCATAAGCAAGATATCTGCATATTTCCCAGGAAGTTTCACTTCGAATTTCTCTCCTGTTTTATGTGGTGATAAGGAGTTTTTACATTGGCCACCTATTTAACAGAAAAACATCATGTCAATCGGAGAATTTCAAAATATTGGAAGGGAACATACCAAATTCAGCAGGCGTTTCAGCAGGAATATTAATGCTCCAACATTTGTAGGCATAGTGCAAAGCGTAATTCTGATAGACGTGTTCCTTTCCAGTAGCAGCACCGAGTTCACAAAGTCTCTTGAACGGACTCCTGTCAACGAATGGGTAGCAAGTGCTGAGAGGGGAACTCCAGCTGAAGATTTTTTCACATTTGGGGTCTGGCTTAGCATCTTTATCTTCAACTGACAGTACTGGAGGACACTTGGAACCAAGGGTGTAAGCGGTGACAAATTCAGATGCCGTTTTCGCGATTTGACCGTTAGGAAGGATGAAATCGTCAAATTGTTCATTGTTTCCGTTTCCTATGTGAAAAAAAATTGTTTCTGCATCTTGCGAAAGACTGAAAATATATTAACTTACCAAGCAATCCTCTGGTTTGTCCATGGTAGAATCCAGATAGTTCAACACTACAACCGAGCATAGTCAAAGAACAAAGTACTTTTACTCCAGCTGGGCTCTTCAGTTCGAGCATACTCGGGAGATAATGGACATGAAGCCCTTCCTTATCTATTGGCAGATCGGTCTCAACTGTAAAACAAATTGTTGGTGAGGCTTTTCAATATATGTGGGTTTCGTCGAAGTCTTTTAAGTTGCACTCCTAATCACCAAGAAACTATTTTCTATTGGAGTTGTTATCGTTATTCATGAGAACCAAATAAATGAGAATTACCGTTGTTCAAGAGTATTTTTCCTTCCTTGATTGTCACGGAACCAGACTTGTCAGTGAATATCAGTGAATTCGGTCGTTCATCTACATAGTCAACAACTATGGAGAAATTGCCATTCACAGCATCCTTCGCCAGGAGGAAACTGCAGTTTGAGGGAAGTGTGAAAACTCTTCCGTCGAATGTAAAAACAGAAAGGCTGAAGTCTCCAGACACTGGAATAAAAAGTTTTCTCAAGATTTTATGTTTATTCTTTGAGCTACGCGGATTAATACTTACATGTTCTAGGGATAAGGAAGTCTTTAGGCAAGAACACGAGTCTCAATAGGAATTTGAGGAGAGGTGTGGTGTCCTCTTTCATAATATAATCCAGCACTGAAATCTTGACGTCTCCGCTTCCTATTTGGAATCTCTTCAAGAGATCAATGTTGATTTCAGGAATCTGAAATGTTGAGAAAAATAATGACTATTGGTTTCACTTCTGAAAATCGAAGAATAAGCGAGCTTATTGAAACACTTCATTAGAAGCAGTGGAGCTACGCGAAACAGACTATATAACAATTCGAAAAACTTGAAGTTAACAGCGTCTACTGAAAAGTGCAGAACTCACTCTGATTTTGCTGGCAATATCAGGTAAAATTTCTTTGGTGAAGGCCTGGACCAGTTTTCGGAGTCCTTGGATGACCTTTGATGCTATCTTCTCTAATTCGGCAACGTCGTCCACTGGTTTGTTGGTGATTTTCTGAAACCAATTCCAATTTATAATTCGTAATATGCATGAGAGCATTCTCTGCTTACATTTTCTACATATCTCTCAACCAAGTCTATCAAGTTCTGGAATTCAGGAATAACAGCAACTTCCCTCAAAACACCACTTGCAGCTCTGAGGGTGTTCACGATAATTTCTTGAGATGGCAATCCCTCCTTGATGAGCTGAAAATCAAACCGTTAATTTCTACACGGTTCGGAATCATAAACTCAACCTTACCGCTTCGTATTGAGCCTTTAGTTTGGAAATCAACGTAGATGCTCTGATTTCATCCTTGATGTGTTTGATTTCCTCGATGATGGCTGTCCTGATACTCTCATAGGACTTCACTAGGAATCTCTGGATCTCCTCCGAAACTTCCGATAAAGTGGCAGCTACAGCGTTGAGTTGTGGTTGGACGATTTCAATAACTTCAGATACTTTAGCTATGTAAGCGAAAACAACGTCAGAAAGTTTGCCTCCAACCGTCCTCAGCGAAGTTGTCAGTTCATCCAAGATTTCCTTCAATTTGGGTATAACTTGTGTTTGAATTGTGCTGATGGAGCCAGAGAACGCAGAGTTGAGTATTTCCGAGACTTTCTGGATGACGGCACTGGCGTTGGTTATGACTTCAGAAACGGTGGACGCTACAACTTGGATTGTACTTTCCCTGGAAAAGAAGAATAAGATCATTAGTTGATTCATCTCGGAGCTTCTTCATCACTTACAGAATCTCTGCAACATGTTCCAGAGACTTGTCAGCAACAATCTCTTCCTTGATCTTGTTCAGTTCAGACTGGTAGAATTGCTGAGTTGAAGCAGCATTAGGGATGGATTCCTTGATGATGCTACCAATTTCTTTCAAATCATTAGTGACTTCTTGAGCTCCTTCTCTAACATTAGCCGATAACTGTTTCAGTTGTTCCTCTGAAACTTGTCCGGCCTTCACCGCGAATTCTTTAATGTTGTCATTGTTTACAGCAGAGTCAGGATGCAAGAAATTTTTCTCGTCGAGTTGAACAGAAGCATGGAATAGTTCTTTCTTTGCTCCTCCAGTCAGAAAGACAGCACGAGCATCAGCAATTTGTCCAGGAATGAAAGCAGCAGTGACGAGCAGTTTGTTGTTTGGATCCTCTGAAATTTGGGAATATTAATGAATTCATGGAAAACTGAAAGCGTTAATGCTTGTCTTACCCTTCAGATTTTGAGTAAGCTTTATGGTGTTGTAGTTTTTTATTTCCAAATGTGATTCTACAGGTTTGAGGCCGAGTCCAGTTATGATGGTATTGACATTAATGAGTCCTTTCTGGAAAGTGATATCAGAATCAACTTCTAGGATGACCTTATTAAGGAGTTTCAGCAAAACGTTGACGTCCTTTGGTGTCGCTGCTAATTTTAAAACTGAATCATGCTTGATGTCCTTGACGTTGATCGAGCTGGATCCTTGTAGGTTGGCTGTGAAAGCTTTTGGATCGAATAATGCGTTACCCTTCAAGCTTATGTCGATGCCCAAGCCTGAACTCTTTGCGATTACAGAATTTTGTCCTTCAAATCTGTAGTTTTGCCTGGATAATTTGGCAGAATATTGACTATCAATAACTATTTTCTGTTCGGGAACAGCAAAGATATCAAGGATAAGTTGTTGGGAGCCTTCATAGGTCAGACCTTCTTGCTTGCATCCCTTGGTGTATTTAATAGTGAGAGGCTGTGAACAAAGAGTTATGTATCATTTGCGAAATCTTATCGAAAAAAAACAATTACCTTCGTTTGTCCAACGGCGATCAAATTTATTTCAACGTCAACATGTTTCTTGGGCACATCGACATTAACGATGCCCTTCAACAAAGACTTGCTGTTTGGGTTGTTTTTCTTGTCAGTGTAGAATGCGACGTCCACATTGGCCTTCCCTCCGTCACGAAGGTTAAAACTGTAAAATTACGAAATTGTTCAGGCATTCGTAAAGAAAAATAATGAAGTCTTACCCTTGCGTATCTGCGTTAGCTTCTAGAGCGATTGTTCTCTTTGGTGTAGTCAAAGAAATACCAGCTTGTTTTGGATGGACGTAAACGCTGTATTGGTATTTGTTCGGGGCATTCTCGAAATGAACATCTACAGTGTGATCCAAAATGAATTTATCCCTTTTGGTGACTGCTTTCAACCCGAATTCATTGGGTACACCCAAAACACGGAGATCGATGGTGACTTCGATTTGATTGTTGAAATGTTCTAGATCTACAAAAACAATCGTGAAATTCCATTTACTTCAATTATCCTAAGGTTTGCTTACCATTTACGTCTGTCTTGGCGTTAACTTCAATATGCGCACACTGTTTAGATTCTTCGCAGAAGGAGTTCAAGTACCTGAACTCTTTGTTTGTGAGTTTTAACTCAGCATCAATCGCCTTGTTACCAAGAGTGGCATCGAAGTTGATTTCTTCGCCATTCTCTCCATTCTTGTCAGAGGTCAAAATGGTTCTGATGTATTTGAAGTTTCCTGATTGGTCTTTGTCGTTAATTTTGAAGTTTCCAGAGCCTTCCACGATGAACTTGCCATGTTCTTGACGAGATGACACTGTTGTGCTAGTAATGGATATTGTATATTTGAGCAAAAGTTCACTTTGGATAAGAAACAACTAAATGAAATGTTGATTTTACCTTCCTGATACAATTGTCTTTCCAGAAGAAGTAACAAGAACATTCAAGTTTTTGCCTTCATTTCCAGCAGCGTTTCCAATTTTGACGAGGATTTCGTTGATGTTAAGTTTTGGCGAGTTGGCTGTGACTTGAACGTAGAAGTTGTCCAAGTTTTGTGAATTCACATCTAAGCCTCCTTCCAGCAGGAAATTCTGACTTTCTCTCAATACCTGAAATAAAACCCCATTGAATTTCCAAAGAAGATGATGGAAAATGTATGTATTCAGGGACAGAAAAAAAAATGAATCACACAAATTGAAGAGAAATTTGATCCAAGTGATGAAATGGGCGGAGATTGCGGGGATCATCAGCTGACCGAAATTAATTTGAGCTAAACCTACCTTCAGGTTGGCCAAGAGCCTGGCATCATTCTCCCTATTGACGCTTGCTGTGAGCTCAGTATTGTTACCGTCAGGATTCACAAGTTTTAAACTAATACTTGGTGATTTCTGATTGATACTTAGATCTGAGTTGAGGACATATTTCTTGCCATCAGAAATGAGTTGAACCACACTGTTGATGTCCTTCTGTTCATTGTGTGTGGTATCCACGATCAATTTGTTGGATTTGTGATTTTCAATAGGAAGATCAAGAGAAGCTTCGAGATGATAAGCCCTAGGACCATTTCTGGTCAGAAGAGCATTTCCTTGGATGACCTTATTTTGAGGAAGAACTGCTTTGATATCGCCCTTGACAGTACCAGCCTTTTTGACCCAGTCAATGTTGTAGTTTCCAGTTGCGTCAACAGATGTAAGAATGGGTTTATTCAATGAGCTATGGACCTAAAATGATGGATACCATTTAGATTATTCGATTTTACTTGAAGGTCTTCAATTATTCTTACCTCAATGTTACCAGTTTGTTTGTTCCCATCAATTTTGAAACTTCCTTTACCATCAATGTTCAAACGGTCGATCGTCTAAAAAAAAAACGTATGTTGATATATGCCACACCGGCACACCCTGTTTTTTATACCAAGTTCAATAAGATTCTCGATACTCACACTAGCGGATTGAAGAACTCCGTTGTATTCAACACAGAGTGGTGCCTCTACCTGAAGGTTTGATATCTTGATTGACTGACTAGTTTTGATGTTCGAAAGAACTTCCAGAGGTGTTCCTATATCAATGCTGACTTGTGCAGAAATTGAGCTATCCTTAGGGTTTAAGTTGTAAACTCCTGCAAGAAAATTAGCAATTAAGAAGACCAAGGGCGGTTAGATTCTGATTGATGCTCACCATCCACTGATCCATGAGTCTTTTCACACGCTGTTGTCGTGAAATGAAAGTTTCCGGTCAATTCTTTGTACTCAGACTTCAGTGTAGTTACAATTGGGTCTTTCAATAAGGAACTTGATATTTTGTTCTATTGGAGAAAGAAATATTAAAGAAAAAGAAATAATTTTATTCGTGCAACTCACATTAACATCCACAACATATTGCTCGCCATTCTTTTGTCTTTTAAGAGTGAGATCAACGTTGATGTCGTGTCCAGAAGAATCATCAGCATTGGCATTGATGGTCAAATCTAAGATTCCGTCCTTGATGTTACTGTTCTTGGCTACACCTTTCACTACAATTTTACGTCCTGGTGTTGCTTTGTCAGTTCTTTGTTCCAAAGAAATTAAAGAATCGATATTCAAGAGACCATTGTTGTTCGAGGCGTCACGTACAAGCTTGGCAGCCAGGTATTGTTGAGATGGCAGTGTGAGGTCCACATCTAAAGCAGTTTTACCATTGGTTGGGTTACCAATTTGTCCCTTGGCATTGAGTATTACTTTGCTACCAAGAACATCCAAAGTGCTCCTACAAGAAGAAGTATGTAGATAGGTATGTACTATAGAGATTATTTAAAATTTGAAAAGCTCCATCAAGATTACAATTAATTAATTGAGGAAAACTTACGAGGAGTCAAGATCTGCGCCAGTAAATTTGTTCTTGGTTGATAATGAAATCTTTTTGTTTTTATCTTCATTGAATACCGGGTACAAGGTAACATCCAAATTGTAGATTGGGTTATGAATGTTGAAGGTAGTATCGAGCTTAGCAGATTTTTTGAAGGCTTTGGCATCTACCACAATGTGACCATTACCTACTCCTTTTTGGGCTTTGATTTGACCATTGATGCTGAGTTTATTTTTGACATCGATCTGGTTTGAGAAACAAATGAATATACAAAATATTACTGGGAGATCATTTTGGTTCTCACCTTCACATGTCCATTGACATTTCCTATAGTGTTGGCCTTCAGAACCGTATCAATTAATGTGTTCTTCTCAAAAATGAGTTTGATATAGAAGTCTATGTCCTTCGAAGTGAGTCTCAGTCCTTCGTTAAGCCTGTAATGAGAGTTGTTGTATGAGCTACCTGAAGAGTTTCTTGAAATGTGTTCAACTTACTTCCACGGAGATTTGCTATTAGGCAGCTTGATGACCAAATCGGATCCAATGCTGATATCATGAGGTTTCACACGGTGTTTAATCTTTCCTTGAACTTCTACTTTCTTTCCATTCACAGAGAGGGAATTAGCAATCTTAGATTCATCTGCTCCAACAATTTGTCTCAAGGATTTAACCTCTATGTGATTCTTCAACCCAGTAGCTTTGAATTCGAGGTGATAATCGCCAACATTCTTGGCGTTGATATTGACTTTTAGCTCAGATCCAACCTTGATTTCCCCATAATGGAAAAGGGCATCATAATCCAAAGATTTGGGGGTTCTTTCTAGATCGAGCTTGGTGTTGATTTTGTAGACAGGATAAATAAGTTTATTCTTGGTGATGAGGTGCACATCTTTTCCTGGGTTCTTCAAGCTGAATATGTTGACCAAAGTTAAGGTGTTGGTTTTGGAGCTAAGGTCTGCACCGTGAGTGAGTTGGATATTACTGGAAAGATGTTCAATTCCCTTGATCTTCTTGAATTCACCCTTGAAATTGAAGTTGAGGTTTGGATTGATGGAGTTCTTGAGCTGGGCTTCAAGTTTAACCAGTTGCGCTTGAGCAATCAAATGTCCTTTCACTGACGCAGAGTTGGTTCCGTCGGAAATAGCTACATCCGCTACGTATCCAGGTCCATCAGTACCAATGAGACCTTTGATGCTGATGTCTTTTTTGCCTGGGATGATCAATTTGAGGTTTTCCAGGTGATACTTCACATCATGACCCTTATTTTCGGCGATTATTTTTCCGTCAATGTGGAAGGGAGGAACTTGAGGTCCTGCAAAAATTCATTTTGCGTATAAGCACACGCCAATCCGATATTTTTATGTCGTACTTACCTTTTTTCTCGGGAGTTGTATATTCCAACACTGGTTTGTATATTGTTTTATCTCCGCCACCCTCGATGGATATTCCAGCTTTAGCTGAATATAAGTTAACTTCATCTTTGACGTAAACAGATATCAATTTCTCTTTTTGGGTGATGATCAAACGAGCTTCTGCTTCACCGCTTTTGATTGGAGACTGAAGGTTGACCTTGAGGTACAACTCTGGACGATTGTAGCCTTGTACATTCACATTTATACCTTTGGTCGACTTTCCGTATGTCTCGAATGAAGCTTCGATTCCTGTTTTGCCTTCTTCTGAAATGACACGATAGATCAAGCTTTTGTCTCAGATATCAGAGTAAACTCTACTTACTGGTTGAGATGAATTCCCTTCTGTAATGGAAAGTATCGATGTCTCCTCGTTCTATTCTCAAACTAGCCTTAGCGTCTCCAGATAATGGGAATGGTAAAATGGGCACCTTCTTTCCAGATAGATTTGGTCCATTGATATCGGCGCAGAATTCCATACCAATGTAAGGTACTAAATGATCTATGCAGATAGAGAAGTCTTTGTTTTGGGAGAACTTCAGACGTTGTTTGTTGAGAACAACACCGTTTTCTCTGCTTTGGAAGATGATCTCATGTTTAAAACCAATCAGTTCTTGTTTTTCTACCGGGCTCGTGAATTTCACGTCTAAACCGAGACCGTCATTAAAAGTGTTCACAATAAGGTCTCCTCCGCTCGAGGTATGAATAGTTGATGCCACTTTGAGACCATTTTCCAAGAGAGGCGTGTCTAAGCTGAATCTTCCAGTTACAGTGATGGTAGCACTGGGAATAATGGATAGTTTGAAGGTTGCATCTTGTCCATCACTTCTTCCAAGCAACTTGCGAACATCGACGTTTCCTTCTGATTTGATTTGAATATTAGAAGCACCATCGATGCCAAGTCTCAAAGGAAATCCAAGAGATGTTGGATATGATAGTTCAGCGTCTAAGATGAGGAGATTGGCCCTCAGAGTTTTCTGAAAGCTCTTGAGTTTATCTAATCCTTCATTCAGTTTTCCAACCAAGATATCTACGATGTTTTGAGGAGATAATTTCTCAGTTAAATCGAAAGAGTTCATAAAAACTATTTCAGATCCAAAGTTCTTAATGCTCAAGTCCAAGTCGAAATTCTTGTCCAATTCATTGGTCTTGATTTGCACCTTCTCGTTGATAGCATCGATGTCAGCTTTGGAAACGTCACGACGAGCTGAAATTAAAATAGATTTCGATTTTTCATAACTTTTTTCGTATTCATTGTTAATCTCACCTCTCAGTGATTTGTTGACCTTCTCTTTCAAACTCTTGAGGAGGTTCTGTACTGGTTTGGCGACGGTGTCCCAGTTTTGTTGAAGAGTAGCTTTTCTAAGAACACCTTGTGGTCCTAAGTAATGCTCAAGAACCTTGTCTAAGTTTTCCTGTCTGGCTGCTATTTCCAAAAAGTTCAATCGTTGCCCAAATACTTCTGCTGTAAGATTCAAGTTGGCTGACCTTGGCAGCCATGAGCTTTGAGAGTAGATTATGTCTCCTTCAACATTATTGGCTACACCAATAGCGTCAATGGAATGAGAGAGCTCCCCATTGATAGAGTATTTCCTTGGATCTATAACGAATCTTGATGGAGTGTGGACAAATCCCAGATGAGCCTTGGCCAAAGCCTTGTCTGGATTTGCTGATGATCTGAGGTTCTTAATATTAGAAACAATGTATCCTCCCACTGCAAAAAAATGTATTAGAATTGTGAATTTTGATATCAATAATATTTTACCTTGATTGCTAGGTTCTTTTTCTAACAATGCCTTGATTTCATTTCCAATTTTGTCATTGGGACATTGTGTCAAAACCAAGTAAGCCTTAATCCTGATTTCAGAGTCTTCCAGAATGTTTTTCAGGATATTCAAAGCACTATCTCTGAGCTTGCCTTTGCATGGAGATGCTGTGAATGCTTCCAGTGTAGCAACTCGAAGACGAATAGGTTGATTTTTATCTTCAGCCAAAGATACAAGTTTCGAAAGTATGGGGTCATTGAGGTATCCAATATTCGCTAATCCCTTGAGGATGAAGATCATATCGCTTTCTTCTTTTCTGTTGGCTGCTTTGAGATCTCCCAATTTGCTCAAGAATTTCTGAATAATTCTGTTAATAGCGTCTACATTTTCGCATGAATGATGAGCGCAGTATTTTCCAGCTAGAGCACCAATTCCGAGATAAGCTTCGCGTGGTAAATTAGCCTTGTTCAACAAGTCAGTTGCCGTCTTGATGGAAGCTTCAGTTACATGCCTTGCACGAGTAAGACCAACGTATAGTTGCTTCTCTTCAATGATGCCGAGTTCTTTGTTCTTCAAGAGTTCAATGGCAACTTGGATTGTGTCCCCATTTCCTGCATTCAGAATGGCGTCAAGGAATATTTTTTTGGCTGCTTCTTTGTCATCAAAACCAACTCCAGATCTCACTTGGTTATAGACTGATAAAATGTCGGTTTTTTTGCTGATCCTGAGGAGTTTCACCAAGTCGATGAATTGGATTGCAGTAGAGTCTTCAACGTTTATCTTCAGTTTCTCAGAGATTTCCTTAACTTTTTTCAGGATAACGTTGACGTTGGTCTTTTGTAAATTTACTGGATGTGGGTTTTCGAAGATAATCGATTTTGGAATCTGGCATTTTGTGGTTGGGTTGTCACTTCCAGTACCAGTCAAAGTTAGCTTGGATTCAATGGTGGCTTTTGCTCCATTTTGTCCAACTGAGAAAGGAACGAATAAGTAGTTTTCTACGACATTGGCTGAATCCAAAACTCCAGCCTTAATCCTTTGCTTAGAGTTCAAGTAAGAGTCAAGCACTGGACTTGTCCTAATTTTACTGTTGATGTCGAATGCTGAACTGATGTAGCTGTTGGTGATAGATTCCCTGAATGCGCATTTGTTGAGGTTCTTCGTTTTGCTGATAGTGATGATGTCGCCATCCTGACTCTTGGATGTTTGAGTGGGACATTGACCAAAAACATCGACCTCTGTGTTCTTGTTGGGGTTTGTTTGGAACAAGGATGCAACAGCTCTCTTCACATTGAGAGAGTTCTGGTTATCTCCTTGCTCTGAACAGATGAAATCGTTGATGTCTCCATTGTTGCTGTTCAGTACGATGGGTTTCTCAATGTTGGGAATTCCACTGCGAACCTGAATGAATCAATCATTATGAGTGATGAACATTTTATCAATTCGAATTTTAACTGACCTTGCCATCAGGTCCAATGATTTGGACGCTTTGAAGCCTCAAAACCTGACTGCAGTCAGCTTGTTGGGTCAAGAGAACCTTAGCTTTAATTTCTGTTGATGTTTGTTGATTTTGAGCGCTAGATAGTTGAATGATTATTTTTCCATCGTAATCATATTTGTAGGTTGTTCCCGGTTTGAGGTTCAAGAGTCCTGATTCTGCAATGTAGTAAGGTAAGTTTGTATCATAAATATTCTGTCCAAAGACTCATTGTAAGCAACTGGAACTACTAGAAGTCCAACTTACCTTTTGCACATCCAGTTTTACATTGATCTGAAACAGAAAAAATCAATCAATGTTCATGGATTCGGTAGATTGGACATCATTTAAGATTTTTGCACACAAATAATCTGAGCAGAAAACTCAGAACGATTCAGTAGTATAAATACTGAATTGTTTGTTATTGATTTAATGATGAATATTATTCATAAATCTATACACGGAAACTGAAGTAATTTTTTGTTGTTGATATTTCGGCATTTTTTTGATATTTTATTTTTTGGTATTTGGAATAACATATTTCATCTCAATAAGTGATGTTCCGTTGAATCTGTAGAATGGAAATATGTGTATCTATTATTTCATTTGAAAAGAATTTTTTTCATAATTTTTTTTAGCATCAGATGCGATAAGAAATAAGTGATGATCAACTGGCCGAATATGTCCAAAAAGTTCAACAATCTTAATTGAGAGGTCATTACTCAACTTCTTGATTATTTCTCTGATAGTAATATCGTATTTGAGTTGAACTTGGCCTTTTGTAGTGCTTGTTGAACCAACTTTCACGAACTTGACCTAAGATCAGTTGTTTAATATAGTCAAATCCACTAATCACTTTTTATCTGTCGACTTTGATCCAGCTTGATTTTTCAGAATTATTCCCAATTTGTCTGAATATTTTGAGAAATGCGCGAATTTTTTCATCATATACCTTCAAAAGCAAATTATTTTTTGAATCATTTAATTTTTTATTGGGAAATTCTGATGTCGTTTGTAATCTAAACCGTGTTCTTTGAAATTCTGCCAAGAAATGTTGAAGATACGTGCAAACTGAAAACCGAATCTGTAACAAGCATCCAGGACAATTTCCAAAAAAAATGTTTCGGTATTTTTAGGGGCTAAAATTACAATGAAAAATTGTAAAACCAGTTTCATATGATGAATGTACCTATTCAGATGAATGAGTTTTGTGATGATAAAGAACTGATATTCTTTGCTTGAAATTATTTCACATAAAGGTGTGGCGTAAAGTACGAATATTCATTCCTTGAAATTGTTTCATATACCTACACTGTGTAGAAGTCTCTAGGCTTTCGAAATATTCAACATTTTCCAAAATTGAATTAGGTTATATAGATGATGTGTTCATCAGAAAAAGCTTTGTTTTTCTTTTCTAAAGTTTTAGTTTTCATCTATTATCATTTATGGAAGTTTTAAAAAAATTCTGGTAATTTCTATGGTGATTTTGTAGTCTGAAATAACTTCAGATCCAGTGAGTTTTGGTCTTCAGTCTAGAGCTCCTTCTGTTAAGTGAACGGTTAAGAAAATGTTATCGGTGGTGAAAAAATTGGAAATTACATCTTGAGAAATATTTAGAGGTTGAATAAAATGCACCACCATTGAAAAAGCTATGTGAAATAATGAAAGTTTTCTTATACCAGTATTAAAGACCAAACTAAAAAGCATTCGTTTTCTGAATGTCATTAGGGTATCTTGAATCGTTTTAGAGATAAATTGAAAAAGCAATTTTTTGTATTCCTTTTGTAGAGCTGTATCTTCTTGAATGGGTCCTCTATAACGTGTTCTCGAGATAATGAATTTATTTTCGAAGTTTTATCCACAGGAAATTACCAGGACCCTTTTTCGGAACACCCTGTAGGCACAGAGGAAGATTTCTCGCATAACCGATTTTTTCGAATGCACTCAACGTTTTTCCATATTTTCTCACTGTTTTACCACACACTTTAACATCATTTTCCTACTCACCAATAGCTAAAGCGCATTGTAGCACAACCACGAAAATAAGGGTGGTTTTCACCCAGTTCGGTTTATGCTGAGCCATAGTTGACCATAACTGACGGTGAGTGTCTCAGATAATTCTTTTATACTATGTCAGAAATAATTTTGACCCTTGACCACAGTTGACAAAATGATAAGCTGATTTTTCTGGGAGACATTTTAATGTTTGGTCTGCAAACAGTTCATTGTTGGTCTGGTCACATTTACCGTTATTCGGCCTTTTTGGGGATTCAATGTAAATTCTAAAATAATTGTCAATAGCTAACTGAGAGGTTTTCGCTGATTTCTATAAAGTTTTCCAAGAAAATAAGAAATACATGTTCGTCTGGCTATTACTTTTGGTCAAATGTTTTTATTCGGTACAATCGAAGAGCGTCGTTTTTTTTCGTATACAGAGAAAGAATTATCGTGATGAATGATTTTTTTTATGATGGGCTGAACTGTATGCCTTACTGACTCGAGATTAATTTTAAACAGATCTGAGACCACCACCAAAGAAAAATTTTTGAATTTTGAAGTCGTCGGCGAATTTTTTTTGCTGATTGGTTCCTTGAAATGCATGAAAATGATCCGGAATTCCACCTAAAACTCATTTTGTGTGATGAGGCCCATTTACACCTCGGTGGTTTCTTCAACAACCAAAATTGTCACATCTGGGGCTCGGAAAACCCAAGAGTTATTGTTGAAAAGCTTCGCCATCCCAAATGACTGTTTGGTGCGGTTTATGGCCCGGCGGGTGATTGGACCTCACTTTTTCGAGAACGAGTCTGGAGCAACAGTTACAGTGAATGGATTGCGCTATCAAGAGATGATTGAGTTTATTTCAACGAGACGGCGCTATGTGCCACACAAGCAACGAAACCATTGAGCTTTTACGGAAAAAAATTTAGTATTATCTCTCGAAGAAGTGATTACAATTGTTCACCGATGTCTTGATGGTTTAACACCTTGTGACTTCGATCTTTGAAACCACGTGGAAGAGAAGGTCTACGTCAAGAGCTCAGCGTCGATTCAAGACCTCAAAGATGGAATTCGTGAGGACATAGGGCAGCCACTTTACGATTTGGTTATCGAAAATTTCATGAAAAGGATATGGTCCTGTAGTCGTGGTCGTGGTGGTCATTTGGCTGATGTTATTTTCCATTATTAACGGCATACCTTCCTTTTTATAATGAAATGAACATCCGATCATAAATAAACATCTTATTAGAAAACCCTTTATTTTGGATATTCAAAATATTCCATTGGTCAAATTCCAGACTCCATCTATTTTGATCATTCCAAAGTGGTGAGCAATATAAATAAGTTCCCAAAACTGTTATCTTTTGTGGAATTCTTGGAACTTTCGAAACGTTCAGTGGTAAGCAGAGAATATTCATCTATAGGCCAAGCAAAAGACAAAAATTAGAGACCTGCATAAATTAAGTTTCTTAGCGCATCCGTTAGTGAGTAATCTTTTTGTCGGATGATTGATTGATAAGCTGACAAACAAGAGACCGGGTTAGCGCTTGGCCTCCCTGTGACACTGCGACCAACTTGGGTCTATTGTATCACTCTTTCGTCAGTGGTTCCTCACGAGAATAGGTTTATGTCCTTTATCAGGTTCAGTAGCCTTTTTATGAGGTTTTTCGGATTCATTCCCGTTTCCGGATTGATTTCAGCAAAGATTCTGTGGCGCCTTCTTCCCAAGGCGTCGCATTCAAAGATTATGTGAGAGGCTGTTTCTTCCTCTTCGCCGCAGAGTCTGCAATCCACGGGTTCTCCAAGTATTCCTATGGTGTTCAGATGTTTTCTGAGGCCGCAGTGTCCCGTCAGTAGACCTATTATTATGCGTGCCTTTGTTCTGTTTAGATTCAAAAAGTCAGCTGTCAAGGTTTGGCTTGTGCGTCCTACCATCGCTTTGCTGTGTGTTTGCTCGTCGCTCTGTTCCCAGTGTTGTCGGTGTCTTTGTTTTATCCACTCCTCAATCAGGGTCCTGCATCGGCTTTTGCTGATTCCAAGTACAGGTTCTGGCCCTGTGAATGGCGTTTCAGATGCTTGTCTTGCTAACTGGTCTGCTTTTTCGTTGCCTGCTATTCCCTTGTGACCTGGCACCCACATCAAAGTGACTTTGTTGTGTTTTGCCAGCTCCAGAAGGTCCCGGAGGCATTCCCAGACGAGTCTAGACTTTATCTGTGTCGAGTTGAGAGCTTTGATGGCGCTCTGGCTGTCAGAGAGAATGTGGATGTGTTTTCTTTGGTAGCCACTTTCCAGGTTCTTCTGTATGCATGTCCTAATGGCATGTGTTTCAGCTTGAAATATCGTGGCGTGTTTGCCGAGAGGTATTATGTAATCCCTTCTTGGCCTCACTCCATGTATTCCCGCTCCTGTTCCTTCATCTGTCTTAGAACCGTCTGTGTACCAGACTATTTCTGCAGATGATTGTGATTCTATACTCAAGTCCCATCTGTTCCAGTCGAGCTGTGTTTTGAATGGTTTTTCGAATGAGTATAGAGGTTGCATGTAGTCTGAAATCATATTAAGCTCGGCTATGTCAGCTACATGAGTGATTCTGGTGTGCCCAGTTGTGCTGGTTCTCCAGTTTTTTGTTTGGATCAATCTGTATGCACCCACCCTGGCCTCTCCCATGTATGTCAAGGGGTGAGAGGTTGAGGATGACCTCCATAGCAGCTGTTGGAGTGCTGTTCATTGCACCCGTGATGCATAGACAGGCAAGCCTTAGGATTTTTCCAAGGTTGGTTTTTGCCTGTCTCTGATTTGTTTTTGGCCACCACAGGAGTGAGCCATAAGTGATTCTGGGTCTTATTACCGCTGTGTAAAGCCAGTGCATGGTTTTCGGTTTGAGTCCCCAAGTTTTTCCAAAAGCTCTCCTGCACATCATAAGTGTCGTTTTACTTTTGTTGGTTACATAAGTTCCCAAAACTGTTGTCTTTTGTGGAATTCTTGGAACTTTCGAAACGTTCAGTGGTAAGCAGAGAATATTCATCTATAGGCCAAGCAAAAGACAAAAATAAGAGACCTGCATAAATTAAGTTTCTTAGCGCATCCGTTAGTGAGTAATCTTTTTGTCGGACGGTCATGAATGAATTTGACCACGAATTCTTGATCATTGAATTGAACCTATTCGATCCAAACCATTCGGCACAAAATTCTGAACATAATGCTAACATCGAGTAGAAGTTACGTTCAAAAAGGAAAATATACCTAATTGACAATTCTTGTCTTCGTCCCTTTGTTAAAATCTCTGATGAAAATGTTAGGACGTGTACTGTGGAAGATGAATCGAAAAACATATTATGAAATTTTTTTTATTAGTGTAAGTTATATTCTTATTTACAACTCTTGAAATACTTGTTTATGTGGAAATAAATATGGATTGAAGGATGAATGTTACCATTTAGTTTTTCTTGGCTCACCTGAAACGAAAAACAGTAATTTAATGAATTTTTCATGAAAACCAATTATCAATTTTTATTCATTAGTGAAATTCTTTTTGAAACTTATTATTGAATAAACCATTTCCTAGATAATATTATTTCAAGTCTTCACATACTTGAAATGATGTAACAGTAACAAATACTCACGCTTCTTTGACATCCACCACCTTACAATGATTGTAAGGGTTCACTGGGTGTTTGAAGGAGAATCCACAGCTACATTCCATCTGAATTTTCTTCTTCGTTGCGCTATCCACGATGTTCTTGGCAATTACCTGAACTATCTGATCTTTCTGGGCCTTGTTTTCCATTATATGATTCGATACAAAGACGTTACCACCGACCTAAAAACAAATAAAAATCAGTAACATTGGGAATGTAGAGAGTTTTCAGGGGTTAAACAGTTCAATGACCTTTATGATCTTGAAAATAACTCATTTCCACATATACATATGTTGCGACAGTCAGGGTACACTGAAAACCCTTTCTGAAATAAAAGTAACCTCAAACTTGGTTTATGAATGCAGAGAGGCTCTGCGCAGGCTTGGCTCGGATAACACTCTCAAGGTTATCTGGTGCTCGGCGCATGCGTCTATCTCTGGTAATATAAAAGCAGAAGCCAAAGAAGGGGCTCTCACGTATGACAGTTGCAAGGGGTGTTTCGAAACATTATGTGAACCTACATTATCGAGAAGAAGTAGGCTTAAAACAAAAGGATGTTTGAGAGATCCTCATCATTGATTTGAGTTATCACTAAGAAATAAAAAACAACAAACATAATCTATCTACTCACACCAACAATGTAATCGGAACAAAGATCATTGTAAGTCATGGATTTCTGAAGAGTAGGAGATCCAGTGGGCTTAGTGGCAGCTTCACTGATAGTCATCACGTTTTCTGAGTTGTATCCAATCACTCCTTTGGTGGTTTGGTGGTCCTTCACCTTGAATTCCTTGATTGGAGCTATCATATTCATATTTATATCCTTTCTGCCCGCGAAAACACTCTTCGCGACTTCAATTGGAATCATGAGGCCGTGTTCACAAGGATCACTGGTGATTCCGACAGTAGATCTGACAGCTTCCACCCTGAATGGGAAGTTGACAGCATCGGCGTGGGTGTCGCTTTCCAAGGTCAAACCTTAAACGAAAGAACAACTAGAGTTTTTTCAAGATTTCAACATTTGGGGACATACCAAGGATGGCCTTGAGGTCGTGAATGACGGTGCTGATGAAACCTATGATCCTGTCCAAGTCTGGGATTCCTGTGTTCAATTTCTGATGTTTGGGTGACTCAGCGAATGTGTAGGAAGGAGCTTTGTCATTGAAAGAAGTCTTGCCTCCAACTGTGGCTATGGAAGGCTTCTGGTTTGGACCTCCGAACGCAATGGAGTAGAAGACAACATCACTAAAAGAGAAAAAATCGAATAATGCAACATGTACTATTTCTGATGAATCGTCTTCCATGTTTGTTGAAGCACCAAATTAGAGCAGAAAAATTAGAGAACTTACTCGATTCCTTTAGCTTTGAATTCAGCTGTGACTGCTGTCATTAGTGGTTGGGCGTACTCATTATACAACGCTTCGTTTGTTTTGTCGGTGTTGACCAAGAGCAGGACATCTGCTGCTTTGCCAGGCAGTTCGATATTGAACTGGTCATCTACCTTCCTCGGTGTTAAGGAATTACCACATTGTTCACCTGGAAATTGAATCTTTTAATGTTTCTCATCTTTGTTGTATGTCAAGGTAATGATAGAAAATGGCAGAAGGTCAAACTTGAACCCACAGCGATGGGGACAGAAGGACATATGGGTTGATACCACCAAAGAAGAACCAGTTGATGTTGACTTACTTATGTCTGCTGGCATCTCCACTGGTATGTTGGATTCATAACACAAGTAAGAGTATAAGGCTCCCGTCATCCTGTGTATATCCTTATCTCCTTGAGCAGCACCATAATCGCAAGCCTTCTTGACCGGCATACGGTCAACGAAAGGATAACATAACCTCAAAGGTGACTCGTATCCGAAGATCTTTTCACACCCTGGGTCACTCTTCATTTCAGCGATTTCTTTCAGTTGAATTGGTGCACATGTTCCAACAGCATATGCTGTAGCAACATCGTTGACTTTGTCCATTATTTTACCGGCTGGAAGGGTGGCATCATCGTAATGTTCATTATTGCCGTTACCTGAAAATGTGGGTTCTGGTAGAGACAGTTTCAACACGAAGAAAGTTAGGCTACTCACCTAATAATCCTCTGAGTTGACCACGGTAGAAACCTGAGATTTTGGTGTGACATCCCAAGAAATTGTTTTCACAGACTACTTGAACACCCATTTTACTCTCGAGGTAATAGAAGGCATTTGTTTTATATCCTCTTAGTGTTCCTTTTTGAATCGGGAATTCAACTTCAGCTGAATAATAAGAGCATTCATTGAGTGTTAAACTTCCTCAAATATTTTCAAATTCTCACCATTATCAAGCAGAAGTTTGTCCTTGGATAAGGTCAAAGTTCCAGATTTGTCCGTCAAACTAACAGCGCTGATAACCTTGTTCTGGTAGTTTCCAATGACCGAGAAGTTGCCATTCACTGCGTCAGCTGACAGTAAATAATTGCAGTTTTCAGCAGGCAAATAGTACAGCTTTCCATCGAAAGTATACACCTCAGACAATGCAACAATTGCGCTCACTGAAAAACAAATCTGTGTAGTCAATGTACCAACGAACCACCATTCCACTTACATTCACCAGGTATCATGAAATCTTGAGGCCTTACTATGAGACGCAGCAGGAATTTAGCATAAGGTGTCAAGTCTTCCTGCAACAGGTAATTCAATACCGATACCCTAGCAGTTCCAATACTTGGCAATCTCCTCAACAGATCAAGATTCAATCCTGGTAGCTGAAATCAAAATGAATGAAGTCAAGGTTCACAAACCTCTTGATCTACAGAACATACCTTAGAGCCTCTCATCAGATCTGGAAGGATCTCCTTTGCCATAGCTCCTGAGAATTTGGACACAAGACGAATGAATGTTCCTGCAATTTTTTTAATCTCTGCTACATCATCCACTGGTTTGTTTGTTACCACCTGTAAGACAACAAAGAATCAGTTTCCTCATTCCATAACACTTTTCCTCATCATTCACCTTCTCTATATATTGACCAGTTTGATCAATCAGCTGCTGCACTTCAGGAAGAGGTATCATCTCTCTGAGTGCCCCAAAGAATGCCCTGATGGTGTTGACTATAACGTCATTGGGTGGAAGACCGTGTTTGATGATCTGCAGTAACAAAATGGTTATAACAAAAGGATGAGAATGTTCGAAGTCACTTACATCATGGTATTGAGCCTTCAGTTCAGAAATGATTGGTGAATTCTTCATGTCCTGTTGAAGCTGTTTGACTTGATGCACTATTGCATTTCTAAGATTGTCCAATACTGACGATATGGCTTTGATTACATCATGTAACACATCTCCTATAGCTGTGGCTATAACTTCCAATTGGGGCTCGATGGTTTTCAGTATTTCACTGGCTTTCACAAGCAGAGTTGCTGCAATATCAGCCATCTTATCTGCTATGTTCTTGGATGCTTCAATGAGAATTTGAGCGAGCTCTTGCAACTTTGGTAGCAGTGCTGATTTTATGTGACTTACAACATCAGTAACAGCATTTACGATGGCCTGTATTGACCTTCCAAGGATTTCGGAGGCTTGTGAAATCACATTACTAACCACACTTGCTACTGTGGTGAGGATGTTCTGCCTGTTAATAAATTAATTAAATGGTTGCACTGAAGTCTCTGAATTCATACTTACAGTAATTGACCCAAGTTCTGCAGAGTCTTGTCAGTTGAAAGCTCTTGCTTGAAATTGGTTACCTCAGTTTGATAGAATTGCACAGATTGAGTCATATCAGGTACAGAACTCTTGGCTTTTTCCATAAGTGTGGTGGTATCGTTTGAAAGTGCAGATGCTCCTTCTTTCACTTGATCGAATGTTTTCTGCAGCTGATCAGATGCAACTGTCCTTATTTTGGAAGAAATTTCTTTCAATTGATCTTCGTTTACTTTGAATGTCGGTTTCAGGAAATGTTTTTCACCCAGGTCCAGTGACGCATGGAGAAGAGGTTTCTTATCGCTACCGGTTTGCTGTTCGATGCCTGCTTCGGCGATATGGCCAGGTATGAGAGCTGCTCTGACCACAAGTTTATTATTTGGATCACCTGCAAAAATATGTACTCATTTGTAGAAATTTCCTCGAAACTCAAAATTGGGTTAGAAAGATTTCAATCAGATGGACTTACTCTTCAAGAATCTGGTTAATGTAACACTGTTGTAGTTTTTGATGTTGAGATCAGCTTCAATCGGTTCAAATCCAAGACCAGTTACTTGAGAGTTGACATCAATCTGTCCCTTCTGTAAAGCAATCTTTGACTGGATGTCAAGGACGTCGTTGTTCAATAACTTCAACAAAACACTGGCGTCTTTAGGAGATACAGCTAACTTGATGATGTTTTCATATTTATGTTGATTAACACCCACAACACCGTTACCCTTGATGGAACCTGTGAAGGCTTTAGGATCTAAAGCACCTGCTATATTTGAATTTATGTCCAAACCCAAACCGGTACTCTTCAGCGCAAGCGCACCCTGTGCTTGAGCCTTGTGTGTATTCTTATCGTATTGGATGGAACTCGAATGTGTTAGGATTATTTTTTGGTCTGGTGTGGCGAAGATGTCTACTATCAGTTTTCCTGTGTCTGAGTATACTGCTTCTGGTTTTGGCACGGTTCTAGTGTATTTGATTATCAAAGGCTGAAACGATGAATTAGTTATAGTTCAGGAGATTAGGAAAACAGCAGTTTCCTATAAAGAATTCCTTTTCTAAATTACCTTATTCATGTTCACAATATTTAGTGTTGCTCCTCCATCTATTGTTTTCTTCTGAACATCTACATTGATGTTAGCTGAGAGGGAAGACTTGACAGTGGGATTGTTCTTCTTATCTGTGTAGAAAGCTATCTCTCCAGAGGCTTGACCACCATTCTGCAAATTGGTACTGAAAAAATGGTACAGTTTGCTATCATCATACTTTGGTAAGTACCTAAGATAACTTACCTAGGCAAGGTTGCAGTTCCTTCCAAAGAAATGGTTCTGTTAGGCGTGGTGAGAGAAATTTCGAACTGGGTAGGATGGATCGACAAACTGTATTGGTACTTATTGGCAGCATTCTCGAAATGAACGTCCACTGTATGGTCCAAGAGGAGATTATCTCTATGGGTTACGGATTTCAGTCCGAACTCAGTTGGTAGTCCTAGTACTCTCAGATCGATGGATACTTCAATTTGTCCATCATAGCGAGCAATTTCTGCGCGAAGAAAAACCAGATTATGTCTAGAGCTAGTTGTTGCTAAAGAACTCACCATTTGTGATGGTTTTGGCATCGATTTCGACATGGGCACATTGCTTGGAAGCTTCGCAGAAAGAATACAGATATCTAAACTCTTTGTCGGTGATTTTGAGTTCAGCGTCTATAGCTTTAGTTCCAATGGTGGCATCAAAAGAGATCTCATTGCCATTCTCTCCATTTTTGTCGGATGTAAGAATGGTTCTGATGTATTTGAAGTTTCCAGATTTATTTTCGGTTCCTACCTTGAAGTCACCCGAGCCTTCTACGATGTTCTTTCCCTGTTCTTGACGAGTTGTTATCTTGGCACTGAAAACAATTTATAAGCCAAACTGGAGTGATGAGATTTTGTTAATCTTACTCTCCAGAGAAAACGTTCTTGCCAGCTGATGTCAACAGGACATTGACGGATTTTTGATCTGCATTTGGATTTCCAGCAACTTTGAATATGACATCGTTGATATTGAGTTTGGGACAATTTCCAGTAAGCTGGATATAGATGTTGTCTGGGTTTTCAGTATTGGCGTCTACTCCACCTTCTAGAAGGAAGTCCATACTCTGGCACACCAACTGTTTGGGAAAATAGGACCAGATTAGGAGAAATAAGAAATTGCAGAATAATTCATGTTGTCTAAGAAGTAATAACAGAATCAAACATATGCAGACACAGACTGTGTCGGGAAGTATTTCTTGCTTCTTACCTTGACATTCCCAATGACTCTATCACTGCCTGGTCTTTGTAAGTCTGCAGAGATCTGCGAAAGTTTTCCATCAGGATAAGTCATCTGAAGATCAATCTTGGGTTCTCGTGAATTCAAACTCAACTCAGTGTTCAATGCATACTTCTGTCCATCGCTGTCTAGGGTGATTTGACTGCTGACATCATTCTTTTCCGATCTTGTGGTATGCACAGTGAGCTTGTTGGATTTGTGGGATGTGGTTGGCAGGTCCAATGATGCGTCCAAGTTATATTCTTTAGGAGATACTCTTGTGAGAGTACCACTACCTTGAATGACACCCTTGTTGGGCAAAACGATCTTGACGTTACCGTTAGCGCTTCCTGTCTTATTTTGAACATCCATAGTCAAACCTCCAGAGGCGTCAATGTTGAGGGTGACTGGTTTCTTCATATCTCCTTGGACCTAAAAGAGGAGATCCTTTGATTTCTGGTTTGAAGGAGTGAATTAGATAAGTATCTTACCGAAATTTTTCCACCTTTCTTGTTGCCTTGAAGGTTGACAGAACCAGAAGTGTCGATATTGAGGTTTGCTACATTCTGGAACGAAAAAAACGGTGAGAAAGTTCGGTTAGGTCCAGGTGGCAAGCGAGAAATAGTAATTTTTGTTCGTAACACTCACACTTGTGGTTTGTAAGGATCCATTGAGATCAGCACTTCCTAGCGAAGTTCCCTTTGGTGGTTTCATCGCCAAAGTTACAGAACTCTTGAGGTTCGATAGAGTTTGAGATGGAAGAGTTAGATCGATTGACACTGTACCAGTTTTTGGATTTGCAGATGTATCACCGGTGAATTTACCTTGAAGAAGATAATAGTTGTCGATACTAGATATTCTCTAAGGAAAATCAACTCACCATCCAGTTGAAGACTGGCCTTTGGATCAACAGAGCCTTTCAAGTTGAAGTTGGCACCAGCTTTAGAATACTCGGTGTTCAGAGTAGCTTCAATGGGACTGCTGAGAAGGGAACTGGTGATTTTGTTCTGAAAAATATTTTATTCGAATTGAAACCAGAATTAGCTCCTCAAACGTGGTGGACAAGATCCAAACTCATTCTGGACGAAAGAAAATGATAAAGTAGGCTGTAATACTCACGCTGAAGCTCAAATTCCTCTTGTCTCCATTCTTCTGTCTCTTAAGACTCATATCAACGTTGGCGTTCTTTCCTGATGCAGCATCGTCAGCAGCAACGTTGAGGGTGAGGTCAAGAACTCCTTCTTTGACGTTAGTGTCTTTCGTCACAGCCTTAATTGTTAATTTTCTTCCAGGCGTTGCCTTGTCTGTGCTTTGGCCTAGAGTGATAGAGGTGTCACTGTTTACATTTCCGTCTTTGGTGGTGGCATCTCTGGTGAGTTGACCGGAGAGGTAGAGAGGTCCTGGTAGAGAGAGGTCTACGTCTGCAGTTGTTTTTCCATTGAGGAAGTTACCCAACTGAGCGTTAGCGTTGAGGGATATTGGGTTGCCTAGGAGATCCAAATCGGTCCTATAAAAGATAATTATTCATGCAACAGCTCTAAAATGTTTTTTGTCGTTTGAAAAACCATGACTCACTTGGAGCTTATGGAGGTTCCTGTGATCTCATTGTTGGTGTTTATAGAAATTTTTTTCTTGGGATCTTCGTTGAATACAGGATACAAATTGAAGATCACGTTGAATTTGGGTTTCTGGATAGTGAATGTTGTATCCATTTTGGTGGTTTTCTTCACTGATTTGAAGTCTACCAACAGGTTACCTTTTCCAACTCCTTTCTTCGATGTTAGTTGACCGTCGACATTCAAAATGTCCTTCAGATTCACCTGGAAAAGGAACTGAGTTGATGACCACTGGTTAAGATTAACTGAAATTCTTTTTCATTGATTACGACTAGAATGAGTGATTTCTTTGCCGCCACTACGACCAATGAGCTTGTGGTTTTCTATCCCTTCAACCTTCAACTACCAGTACCATCCTTTTTAAGAATACCTTGATCCTAGAGGCTCAAATAAGATTCTGTATAGTACCTTGAGGCAGTTATTCTCACCTTGACATTTCCGGTGACATCAGCAGCTCGGTTTCCTTTGAAGATTATGTCGATGATAGCTGTCTTTCCTGAAAGTACCTTGAGGTGTGTATCTAACTCTCTTGGATTCACTTTCACATGTCCATTAACCCTGTTAATGAAAGCAGCAAGATATTATTCGTGATACAGAATGTCATGTCTGAGTTAAGGGATAAAACTGAAAGAAGGATGAATCGATGTATTGAATCAGAAACTATATCTTTGCCTGCATGCAATGGTTCGAATTCAAACATTCGATCTTTAAGAAGATTGCAAAGAATAGCCCTTGAAGGTCTCAAAGATATCTATTAATAATGATTCTGCCAAGTTACTCACTTCATGGGAGTCTTCTGATTGGGCAGTTTAACTGCCAAATCGCCTCCTAGATTCACATCACCAGGCTTCACGCGATGTTTGACCTTTCCGCTGACCTCTAATTTCTTGTTGTTCAAAGCAACCGAGTTACTGATCTTGGAATCGTCTGGTCCAACCACTTGTCTACTTGATCTGACTTCCAACTTGTTCTTCAGGTCATAGAGATCCAGCTCCATTTGATAATCTCCAACAGATTTCGAGTTAACCTTCAGTTTGAGCAGAGAACCTAGTTTGAGATCTCCCAACTGAAGCGATGCATCGTAATGTAAAGATTTTGGACCCTTTTCGAGGTCGAATTTACCACCTAGTTTGGCCAAGGGATAGGTTATTTTGTTCTTGGTGACGATTTCCATAGCCTTGAGGTCCTTAGGGTTCTTGATGGTCAAACTGTTGATCATCGTGAGGACATTGGTCTTGGAGTTGAGGTCAGCTCCGTGAATCAATTGGATGTTGCTAGAGATGTGCTCAGGACTCTTTCCTTTCTTGAATTCTCCCTTGAAGTTGAAATTAACTGCTGGTTTGATGGAGTTCGTCATCTCTAACTGAACCTTCAGATGATCAGAATGCAGCTCCAAACCTCCTGTAAACATTTTGAGTGAGTTTTTCGTCAGTGTATCATTTCAATTTCAATCGAAAATTATGAACTTTGAGGAGTTTGCAGAGAATCGTATCAGGTACGTATTTGGCCCATTTTTTCTCAAATGGCTCATCTCTTTAACAGAGCTGAATTCGGAAAAATGGAAAATGAAAGAAAGGTTTCTTTTGACCTCAAGACTCTACAGTTAACATATATGTACAAGTCTAAGACTCCCTCTATATAGAATGTCCCAACTAAAATCTCTCAGATATTTTGAAACGTACCAGCTAATGATCCAGAGATTGATCCATCGGTTCCTTTGAGGTCGGCATTGTAGGCATGACCTTCATTGCCCAGATGTCCGGAGATGACAATGTTCTTGCGATTGGGAATAACAATAGTAATATCGTCCAAGGTATACTTCACATCGTGGCCATTCTGTACAGCAATAACTTTACCCTCAATGTGGAAGGGCGGAGTTTGTGGGGCTGCAATGACAGACAAGGCAATTAGGATTTGACTATTCGAATCTGGACATTCTCTTTTCTTCAAGAATTTACTCACATTTTTGCTGAGGGGTGGTATACTGCAAAATCGGATGATAAACTGTCTTATCGGCACCTCCATCAACTTGTAATCCAGCCTTAGCAGAATACAGAACTTTACTCTCATCCTTGAGTGAAAGAGACAGAACCTTCTCCTTGTCATTGAGCACCAATTTTGCTTCTGCTTCAGCATTCTTGATAGGAGAGTTGAGAGTAGCCTTGATGTATTTCTCAGGAGACAAATAAGCCTCAATATTCAGACTCGCAGCTTTTTGATTATTGCCACGCAAGGTCTCCAAAGTTGCTTCTACCCCCAGTTTTCCTTGCTCTACAAATCAGGATAAAAAGATGTAGAAGATGTTATCATATTCAGAGGTACTCACTGGTTGATATGAACTCCCTTCTGTAATGGATGGTATCAATATCTCCCCTCTCAATTCTAACACTCAATTTTGCGTTACCAGACAAGGGGAATGGTAGAACAGGTACTTTTTTGCCAGATAGGTTAGGTCCGTTAAGATCAGCGCAAAACTCCATACCAATAACTGGAACCAGTTGGTCTACACAGATCGAGAAGTCCTTGTTTTGGGTGAACCTTATATCCTTATTGGACACCACTCCATTCTCTTTGGTCTGATAAACGATTTTGTGCTTCAATCCAATTAGTTCTTGCTTTTGTACTGGCATATTGAATTTAACATCCAAGCCAAAACCAGCATTGAATGTTTTCACTTCTATTTCTCCTCCACTGGATGTATGTAAGGTAGATCCAACCTTCAGACCAGTCTCAATCAGAGGAGTATCAAAGGTGAATCTTCCGATTACCGAAACAGCTGCACTAGGTATAAGAGCGATTTTCAGGCTCATATCCGCTGTAGGGTTTTGTGAAATGATTTCTCTAACGTCTATATTTCCTGACGTCTTGATTTGGATGTTTGCTGCACCATCAACTCCCAACCTGAGAGGAAAACCAAGGGATGTTGGGTATGAGAGTTCAGCATCCAAAAAGAGGAGATTGAGTCTCAAAGTTTTCTGTGAAAGAGAGGAATATTCAACTTTAGAAATATTATTATATGAGCTATAGAGCTTTCTCCTACCTCAAAGCTCTTCAAGTCGTTTAGTCCCTCATTGAGCTTTTTCACAAGACCATCTACGATCCCTTGAAGTGATAACTTTTCAGTGATATCGAAAGAGTTCATGAATACAACTTCATTTCCGAAAGTTTTTATGCTCAAGTCTAAATCCAAGTTCTTGTCCAGCTCGTTGCTCTTCATCTGAATCTTCTTAGTGATTGCATCGATATCAGTTTTGGAAAGATCTCGGCGAGCTTGAAAATAAAGAATATTACTCAAGTGTTCTTATGTAAATGTAGCAACTCACCTCTCAGAGACTTATCAACCTTTTCCTTCAAATTCTTCATGAAGTTAGCTATCGGTTTAGCCACATTGTCGTAGTTCTGTTGAAGAGTGGCCTGCCTGAGGATTCCTTGGGGACCTAAATAATGCTCAATAACCTTATCCAGATTTTCTTGCCTTGCTGCCAGTTCTAAGAAGTTGAGACGTTGTCCAAACACTTCAGATGTAAGGTTCAAGTTTGCTGACCTGGGGAGATACGAGCTTTGAGAGTAGATTACATCTCCTTCAAAGTTGTTTGCAATGCCAAGGGCGTCCATGGACCAGGACAATTCACCATTGAAGGAATACCTCCTTGGATCGAAAGGGAATCTGTTTGGGGTGTGAACGAATCCTAAATGGGTCTTGGCGAGTAGTTTATCGGGGTTAGTTGAAGACCTAAGGTTCCTTATGTGGCTCGAAATGTATCCTCCAACTGAAACAAAACAATACCATAAAAATCAAATGAGAAGGGGACCATTGCAAGAATATACCTTGATAACTTTTCTCCTTCTCTAGCATAGCCTTCACAGCCTTCCCAATTTTTTCGTTTGGACAAACGGTCAACACCAAGTAGGCTTTGATTCTTATTTCAGAATCTTGTTGAGTATCCTTTAAGACTTTGAGAGCGCTATCCCTTAGTTTATCTTTGCAGGCAGCTGACTGGTATGCTTCAAGAGTTGCCACACGAAGTCTTATTGGTTGTTTTTTATCTTCAGCCATTGACACGAGTTTAGAAAGGATTGCGTCATTGAGGAAACCAATATTGGTCAAACCTTTCAAGACAAAAATCATATCATTCTCTTCCTTTCTATTCGCAGCTTTCAAATCTCCCAGTTTGCTCAGCAGTTTCTGGATAATTTTGTTGATAGCATCAACCTTTTCACAGGATTGTTTTGCACAATATCTTCCAGCTAAAGCTCCTATGCCCAAGTAAGCCTCTTTAGGAAGGTTGGCTCTGTTCAGAAGATCAGTAGCAGTTTTAATCGAATTTTCTGTGACGTGCCTGGCTCTAGGAAAACCTGCATACATTTGTCTTTCTTCGTGAGGACCCAGTTCTTTGTTTTTCAATAATTCAATGGCAACTTCTATTGTGTCTCCAGTTCCAGCTGCCAAAACAGCGTCCAGGAACACTTTTTTCACTGCATCTTTATCAGAAAAACCTGATCCTGATCTGATTTGGTTGTAGACTGCAAGAATGTCGGTTTTCTTGCTAATACGTAGGAGTTTGACGAGGTCGATGAAATGGACGACAGCTTTTTCTTCTACAACAACCCCAACATTTTCGGATATTGCTTTGACGCTCTTGAGAATGGTGTTCATGTTAGCTTTGGCGTTGGTTACTGGGTGTGGGTTGTCAAAGATGATTGATTTAGGAACTGAACATTTGGTGGTTGGTGCATCATTGCTGGTACCAGAGAGGGTTAGTTTAGATTCAACAGTAGCCTTAGCTCCATTTTGACCAACTGAGAAGGGTACGAATAGGTAGTTTTCTACTACACTGGCGAAGTCTAAGACTCCACCAGTCAGTTTTTGCTTGGAATCCAAGTTAGAGTTGAGTACTGGACTGGATTGTATGTCACTGTGAATATTGAAAGTGGAGATGATGTCATCATTGGTGATGGATTCTCTGAAAGCACATTTGTTCAAATTCTTGTTCTTGGTGATGGTAGTGATGTCCCCATCAACGTGCTTGGATGCATAGGTTGGACACTGACCAAACACGTCTACTTCAGTCGCTTTTTCGGTATTGGCTTGGAACATGGAAGCTATTGCTCTCTTCAAGTTGAGGGAGTTTTGATTGTCACCAGGCTCGGTACAGATGTGGTCGTTCAGTTCGCCATTGTTGTTGTTCAAGACGATTGGTTTTTCAGTTCCCGGAATGCCTGAACGTTTCTGAAATAAGAAAAATGATTGTGGTTCATGCTTATGGGAAGAATTTTTTGGTACCTTTCCATCGGGTCCGATGATCTGGACATTCTGAAGTCTGAGTACTTGGCTACAGTCTGCTTGTTGGGTCAGCAGGACGGTAGCTTTGACTTCGCTGGTTGTTTGTTCGCCGTCTGCTGTGGAGACGAGAATGTTGATTTTCCCATCGTAGTCGTACTTGTAGGTGGTTCCAGGGGTGAACTTGATTGGTCCTGCTTGTCCGCTACACCCAGTTGCGCATTTGTCTGAAAGAATATGGGTTATTACAGAATCTTGAAGATCTTTGCCATTTGGAAAGCAGGCTAAAAGTAATAGAGAACATGTAGAATTTAATGAGGCTCAGATCATGTCAGCTTTGCAGACGTTCTTGACATAATTGTCGAATTTAAGAATGTTATATGAGACCTGAATACGTAGACCTCCGAAAAATACCTTCAAAACCTCTTCACCTGAACGGGAACAACAAAGAAGTGCTTCAGAATATCTGGGAGAAAACCAGAATGCCAGCTTTTCTGGAATCAATATGTTTAAGAAACTGCTGCCAGAGTAACAACAGCTGTGATGATGTCTTATTGGCAGTATTTGCATTTAGTAAGTACTACGATGGATGGAGGTACATCATGATTATGAGATCCATCTCAACTTGGGATGATTTTTTTGGGGTAAACAGATTCTGTTCAGATCATTTAGGGAAGGGTTGCAGATGGGAGAATAGAACGTTATAGAGCTTTCTTATCTTTTACGTAATACACCTCAGCTGTTAACCCTCACAGTGATGCAATTACCAGAAACTCAGCTGTTATAACCACAAAGAAAATAAAGGGTTTTCCAATAAGGAGATGATTAATGATTTCTCATGGCCGAAATTGGATGGCATTGATCTGGACAATGTTTTCTTTCAACAAGACGGCTCTACGTGCAACAAAAGCAACGAAATCATTGATATTTTACGGAAAAGGTTTCCGGACCGTGTTATCTCTCGAAGAGGTGATCACAATTGGCCACGGACATCTTATGAATGAACACCTTGCGACTTCTTTCTTTGGGGCCATGTGAGAGAGGAGGTCTACGCCAAGAGCCCAGCTATGATTCAAGAGCTCTAAGATGGATTTCCTGAGGCTATCGAGGACTTAGGGAAGTCGATTTGTGATTTGGTTATGGAAAATTTCGTGAAAAGGATATGGTCCTGTTGTTGTTGCCGTGGTGGTCATTTGGTTGATGTTATTTTTCATTGGTAACGGCATATCTTCCTCCTAATAATGATATAAACATCCGATCATTTATCTCGAAAAAATTTTCTTTGAATGTCAAAATAACACCTCTTATTGTAAAAGTGTTATTGTTGCAATTGAGCTATATTCGAAACCTAAATGAAAGGGCAGAGGTTCGAAGGCACGAATAAGGCCATACATGGTCCAATTTGGTATGGCAAAGCCATCAATAAATGCATGAAAACTCGTTCTCAAAACTGGTGAAGAAACCCAAGATAGAGTTGTAGATTGAATGAAGAGGGTTCATTGAATCATGGTCGAAAAATCTTAATTATCCAGTATCTGTGAAATTGGAAAGGGCTCTGAGTGCCATTCCTTGATTTATCATGGGACTCATCAACCAGACAGATCCCAAGCCTTATTCCAAAATATAATAATTGTCAATTAAACATTTTCTCAACTATTGCCAGTACTCGACATGCAGTGAGTAACGTTCTTAAGTGGTTGTACTTGAATCTTCTGCGCTACCTATTGTCTTAACTCCAGTTGGAGATCAGAGGAACTGTGGACATTATTCAATTTAAAGCATAAATTAAATGACACCGTCGACCGGGTGGAACGGAAGTATAATGATGACTTTTATTGAAATATCTGCAGAATAAGTCTGTTCTAATTATTTAGGTTCTGGTACATGAAGATCAACAGAATGATTAGCAATTCGAGAATACTTTCTGGGGGAGGCATTTTCTTCGAAAATATGAATGTGGAAATGAACTCAATGCTTGAATTCGCTTAAATAAGCTTCCAAATGAGAAAAAAGTTCAAAAATCTTGTTTTCCATTTTCTAAAATTGCAAAACTGGAGAAATTAAAACTTGCTGTGAATATATTCAAGCTTTGTTGATTCAGTTATAAATATTGAGTCCATGCTGAAAAATATGCTGCTTATAGAATTGTTAGTTCATAAAAACTTCATTTTCGAGTGCAGATTTGAAAATACATAGGAAATTGAAAATTGGGCAAAACCTTCTAATTGATGGTTATTGACGAATTAAATGATAACATCCTTATTTTGATTCAAGAAGGATTATCAATCATTTTTAATGAGTTCTCTTGAATATTCTGAACATTGAAATGAATTTCTTCATCTTTTTTTTCATTAACTAATATCCAAAAATCAACAGAACATAATACGATTTTTTTACAATGAGTCAAGGTTATCGTGGAAATGACTGTTTAGAAAAGTGTAATTTTTTTATTGATCGTGCAACCATTGGGAGATTTTCTAGATTGATACTCACCAATGGCGTGGATCGATTGAAACACTAGAAAAAGAACTAGGGCTAGGCCCACACAGGTTGGCCTTTGCTGAGCCATAGTCCACTATAACTGAAGTGCATTGGCCAGTTACTACCATTTATATCCTCGGCATGAATGACCTATGCTGCTTATGATAATATCATCTCCTTGCAAATTCAGCTTGGGTTCATCTCTAGGACCCCCTATACATTCGTTTATAAAGGACGAAAGAGGGACGAATTAAAAAAAATAATTTAATCTACACAGCCCTTTTTTTTCAGAGCTACCATAAAAAAATACAAGGTCAGATCTGTTGTTACCAGTGTATTGGTATTTTTTTTCGACAGTTCGCTAGAACTTCATATGGTTCCCGATAAGCAATCTGAAAAAAATTTCGCAAGTAGCTCGAATACGTCATTCCCAAACTTAGAGCAGTTTGACGTCGATTCATCATCAGTCGAACCTATGTGAAAGGCCATTTCCAGATAAAAATTTGAAAAAGGAGTCACCTGTCGCCCGGAACTGAAGTCAGAAGCTTCCGAGCGCTAGTTCGTTCATCTTGTAGGTAGATTCGCATTTAAAAATTAAATTTTGTCAGCAATTGTGAATAAAACCGTGATCTCGAATATCTTTTTACAGAAATTGTGGGAACTTTTCTGTCAATAATTCGCTGGCATTTCCTTTGGTTCCGGAAATCGCTGGATGAATTTTTTTAATAAGTAGTATTGTATGACATGTAATGTTTTATGATAGTTGTTTGTATTTTTTTACAGTTATGTAGGTTGTGACGGATCCTATATACTTGAATGTATCCACGGAATAAAATTAAGCGATCTGGACAAAAATATTGTGCTTAAATACGTCATTCTTGATCTAAATGCAGAATTTAATCTCGGCCCAAATAAGAACGACAGCTCAAAAAGAGACCCAGCTGTTAAGTTAGTAAAGCCACCTTGTAGATATTTGCACATTTGGCAGTTCGGGAAATTAATTGAAAAAATGTTAGACAAAATTTGACAAGTCATCCCTCTGAAAAGAAAATCTAAACATCAAAGACCTCTCATTAGCTTGAGGCACGAACCTACATGCAGACAGCCGCTCGACTGCAATAGGATCGTAAATTCCACCTTTTTCTTTATTATAATTATAAGTTATAAGCTTTTATTTAGTTTCACTTGTCCCGGTGTCTGTCTGTCTGTCTGTAATCAAATCTTGCAAGTAAAATATGACACACTTCTAATCGTCCGATTGATTTTAAATTTTGCAGGTGTACCTAATTCTGGTGGCAATGCATCATGAAATATTTTTTATAGAAAAAAAAAACAAAATGGCGGCTCCAAAATGGCGGATGAGTTTTGTAATTATGATCCAATTCCATTCAAAATTAGTATCTGGGGGTGTTTGGGTTCGAAAATTATGATACTTTTTTCAAAATTGGGAAATTCAAGATGGCGGCTACAATATGGCGGACGAGTTTTGTAATTATGATCCTATTCTATTCAAAATTGGTATATGGGGGTCTTCTGGGTCAGAAATTACGATTCTTCGAAATTGAGGATTTCAAGATGGCGGCTTCAAAATGGCGGACGAGTGTTGTTATGAAAGCTTGCCTTCAAAAATGTTTTTTGGGAATTAGGCTTGTTTTTCAATATAATAAGAATTTCCAACCTGGCGTGAAAATATTCATACGAGGGCGGTTGTTACAGTGAGCGATATCGTGAGATGACATCCCCTTTTTTTTGCTCAAATTGGAAGAGCTTGACTTACATTACATGTGGATTCAACAAGACGGTGCCACATGCCACACAGCAGGCTAGACAATGAACCAATTGAAAGGAAAGTTCGGTGAACGGTTTATTACACGTTTGGGTCCCGTCAATTGCCGCCTAGGTCTTGTGATTTAACGCCTTCAGACCATTTTTGTGATACTATGTTGAGGATCATGTCTATACTGACAAGCCTGCTTCGATAGACGCATTGGAAGACAACATTGAAGCATTTATTCGATAGATAATGGCCGAAATATTGTCAACATTTGTATGAAATTAAGTAAAGATTTTTCTGAATTTTATGTGTTTTTTTCTTCGAAAAACCTTCCTATAGCTCTTAAAAAATCAGCCTATACTAGCGAATGATTGGAAAAATCCGAATATTTCTGTAATAACATATCTAGGAACATTGCTCTTATTTTTTCAACACCTGTCAAAAATTCATGAATGCGGATCAACCTACAAGATAGATCTTCTAAAAAGACCTAATCTTGATCGAATCAGTAGTTTTGACTTTATCAGGAAATAAAAATTTCGAACAAATAAATCGTAAAAAGAAGAATATAGCCATTGTTCAAAACATTAAAATTTCGTTTGAGAGGATGATATGGATGTGTTTCAAATTTTGTTTTCCTGGTCATTCCAAAACTGCTGATTCTATCGCGATGAAATTTCGCAATGAATCTACCTACAAGGGCGATGATGAGTCCCTGACAAGTGCTCTTCACTTATGTTCGATTTCAAATCAGTCGTGCTTGTCCTTGCTCACTACTTTGAGCTTGTATAATTCAAATTTCAATGTTATAGTATGGAGTAATCTAACTGTGGATAAGATTGTAGGAAAAATAAAATACTCTTCAGTGTTTAATTCCAATAAAGAACGATTTATCGAATGCAGCAAACAACATTTATTATTTGTTTACTGATTCCTCTATATATTTCTTTTAAATTCGAAAAATTTGCAGCTGGTAAAGATATAATTATCTTATCAGGAATGGAAACTAACAAATGATTTAATGGAAAATAGAAGAAGATGGCTAAAGTCAAAAACGAATTTTCGTTATCCTCGATTTTAATTTATTTCTTTTGATAACTGTTGACCTAATTTATGCTCATGTATGTACGAATTTGTCTTTTAAAAAAATGCTTCGACTCCAATTTGTATTCACTCATATTTAAATGAGCTTTTAACCTTTCATGTTTGTTTAAATAATTTTGTTTAGATCATACAGTATCCTGAAACGGTTTGGCCTGCAGAAAAATGTGATGCTCCTAAGTCATCGAAAAATCTGTGGATTCTTTTTCTTGTTGACAAAATATTAAAATTAAATTGGTAATGGAAAAAAAAACCAGAATCTTAACAAAATATTATGTCTTTTGCTGTTTTGGCCTATATTTGAAAAAAATATTATATTTTATAAAATAAAATTTTGTTATATATTCCTGATATTATCTAGGTATTCATATTAAATTTCTGATATTTAGTAAATAATTGATATAGTTTTTGATAAATGTTGTTATTTCTGAACGAGGAAATTCACGTAAGTTATGAGAGTGGAATATTTTTATTGCTTATAAAATGATATTAAAAATATATTATATTATCTTCATTTTATTGACTTATTAACTTTATTTGGATATTCAATATTTTGTTGCATAAGTTATTCAGAATGTTTTCTCGAATTTAGTTTTAATTTTCCCAATAGGACATACTTTAAGTTTTCTAATTCAACAGAATTGTTCATTATTTTAGTTATCAAATAACTTATAAGTAGTTTTTATCTATGAAATTGAATATTTCTTAAGTTGATTATCAGGTGTACCGCAGGGATTACACTTTGGACCCCTTATTTTTCAAATCATATCGAAGATATTTCTCAATAATTCTTGAATAACCTTCAAGCATTGCGTGCTGATGGTTCGAGAATATTAAGAATATTGTGAATGAACTTGACTTAAGGCTGTCTCAAAAACCCTAGTCGCCTGATATGAATTTGTTTAACTATAAATCTACAATCAAGTTTCATCCGCGAAAAATGATATTTGTATTAATTGATTAGAAAGTAATGGCAAATCCGATAAGGAAAAATTCAGCATATGGATCCTACGTTACCAACATTAATTGGCAATTTTACTCTGAAACACCCTGTATGAAGTTTATTGTTGAAATGACAGTTCGTTTCGTTGGGTAGTGATATTTGTATTTTAGCATCATTCTTTCATTCAGAATCGTAGAAAAGGAATCTTTGAAAGTTTATCAACTATGCACTTCTAATCACCTTGAACTTCGACAGTTGATAAGAAGTTAATTGCTTGTTGATTATTGACAACGGTGAGATGAGATAATAATGGTGATTTCATTATTTACTTCAAGAAAGTATAAAAAAATATGATTTTGAGAATTTTAAATTCCAAGAACTATCTGTTCAACAGCCTTCAAATCAAACTTATCATGTCTTCCGTTAAAATGTTTCGAACTAGTGATGTCCAATGAGGAGGTGCTCCATCTTGTTGGAAAAAGTCAGCATAAATTCAGGATCGGTGTTTTGATTTCGATTCTAATACTTCTGTTGCTAATTCTGGAGTGTTTCGATTTTGTTGATAGAGGAAATTAAATATTTGATGTGACGATTTTTGATCAATGTAATAAATCGTGTTCATTATTGTTTCTGGACAATGAAAATAATTCACAATGAGGATGTTTCTTGATGCTTCCTTGAACTCTTTTGGAGGTTTGAGAAGTTATCATTGGTTTGAACAAAAAACAGGATAATATATCGGAGTTGAATAACGAATGCTCTTTACCCATACGATTTTTTTCGAATAAATGTTCTAATCCTCCTGTTAAATAATATTTCTGCAAACTATCTCGAGTTCTTTCGAAATGCTATCCGGGATTGGAAAAGGTTATCACCGGGTATATACCTCCAGTAGTATTCGGAGAATTCTTATCTTTTCCCTGATTTCAAGAATTTTCGTAATTAAACGATAAATCATGCTGATTCACCATTCAGTGCTGCAAATTTTTCGCATATCTAAGGCTTCATTGCGACAAATAATAGCAAGCATTTGACAAAAACGTGAATTGTGTGGATTGCAATCACAGATTGAGGCTTGAATTGCAGTATTCTTCCAATATTTTTCTACCATATTTTATTTTAGATAATACTTTTCAGATCTGGTGTATATCTAAACTGAAAAATGAAGAAAAAAATTGAACAGGAGCTTTTGACCTCTTGTTCATCAATCTTGTACGTGAATCTACCTTGTAGGTCGATCTGGGTAGATTCGTATTTAAAAATCCAAGGCTGTCAAATATGTTTGACAGCAACAGTTAAAGAAGAAGTCCATGATCTCGGATATGTTAAAACCAATATATTGGGAATTTTTTCGGTTTTACGCGACTGAGGACTGAGTAATTACTGTCACTGTAATGCCTATGGACATAACTCTACCGCCATCTACTCACCAGTTTCAGAATCTCAATTATAGAGAAAGGCTTAGTGACATCTGGTGTTATCTTGAAGAAGTTCGATTACGTATAAGATATAACGGCTGTGTCTTCTTATTTATTTAACTATCAGAGAAAAAAAATACCTCAGTTATTTAATTGAAAATCAAGCTTAAAATGCACGAACTATTCAATGTGTTGCAGATTGCTACACATGCTGTGGACAGTGAGTAGATATAGATATCATATTTCGACCCGTTTAAAATGTGGAGATATAAATTAGGTCCTAAAAGTACCGGGAAAAAATAAAACAGAATTCTCCCAAATAAATTCTGTTTTTTTTTCATAATGATATCCATTTGAGACGACACAATGATTATGTTTGATCCAATGATTGTCTTTGACATGATAGTAATTTTCAATAAACTTTGAACTGATTTTTTTAGGTAAAGGTTTACTTGAAGCAAACAAAATTTTAAACGGCAATAGTTGTATAACACCTAGTCGAATTTTGCCAATTTACGAGCATTTGAGATCATCACCCTGAAACCTTCATGTTTTAAAGTTTTTTTCCATCAGAGAATTATCGTGTTCACAGTCAGACAGAATTTAATTTTGCGACCAGTACCAAATTAATTTTCGTGGACTCGAACCCCCTGTGAGTCCAGGCGGTCATCAACCCCCTTGCCCCCTCACCTATATCCTGCTGAGAACATCCAAATGCCAAGAATATTCTGCTTCGAAGTTGTCTTCCAATAATAATCTTCCCTGTGGCTTTCAAGGTTTTCTTAGAAGGATATGATTAAGGCAATCTTGGTATATTGAGAATTGACAGTTTAATGTACATTTCGCACATTAATTCTTTTGGGCTGTCTGATTCCGTTAATGTTATTGGCACAATACTCTTTCTATTAATTTTCTTATGTCTACCCATATTGCAATAACATATCCACTTATCTCAGTTTTGTTTTTGATGCTGTATTAGCATTCTTCCTTGCACTATTACTAAGGGACAAAGGATGTATGTATGCCATTTATCTTCTTCAGTTAGACAACGGAAGCAATCTTTAGATTTTGATCTACTAATTGGTAGATAGATATAGCTTGGACTCAAATGTATCTCAAAAGCGACTGAAACTGATTATTCAGAATCATTGATCCATCTTGTTCTCGTCTTAGATGAGTTATGTTGCCCAGATGATGGCTATAATAAGGCCGACACTATGCTCTGCATCAACCTTCCTTCGACAAGAACTGAATTCACATGATGGTTTATAAAATCAAACAAGTTGAATAAAAAAGTATTTAATACTTAAAATAAATAAAAATAAAATCACACAACATAAGTTAATAATCACAAATTTCATCAGTACTCCACAGTTATACACTTGGTCTTCAAGTATTCATTTAAAGCTTCAGCTCCTAAATCTTTCCCGAATCCTGATTGCTTGAAACCTCCGAAAGGTGCAGCTACATCTGTTTTGTTGTAAGTGTTGATGAATACTGTACCAGCGTCTACTTTTTCAGCGAATTTGAGGGCTTTGCTGATGTCTTTGGTGAATACTCCTGATGCCAAGCCGTATTCTGTTGCGTTTGATCGCTTCAGAACGCCGTCAATGTCTCTGAAAAGGATGACAATTATCAGCAACATGTTCTTCCTCAACTGACCAAGGCATCTGATGTCCAGATGTCTTCAAAAGTACCACCCTTAAAGCCCAAAATGAATGCTTACCCATTTCTAAACTTGCTGATGATCATGATGGGTCCAAAAGATTCTTCTTTGGCAATTTTCATGTTGTCCTCTACATGGCTGAATATCGTTGGTTCAAAGAAGTATCCAGGTCTGTTCAACCTTTTACCTCCATACTCCAACCTTGCTCCTTCTTTTAAACCTGTCAAAATTGAAAAAGTAGATATGAAAAATAGTTACTAAGACATCTCCAAAAGTCTTACCCATTTCTACGAATTCAAGAAGTTTATACAGATGTGCCAAATGGTTCTGAGGACCATGGGATGTGGATTTATTCAAAGGATCTCCAATAGCTATCTTCCTGGTTTCTGAGACTACTCTTCGTATGAATTCATCATGAATTTTGTCCTCAACAAAGAGTCTACCAGCAGCTATACAGTTTTCTCCCTTGTTGAAGAAAACACTCTGCATTCCCTGAAGACAAAATTACAAAGTGACAAAGCTGTTCAAGCAATTCATATGAAAAAGCAAAACAAATCATTGTCAAGAATGTCATCCACTGGTGCCACTGGTATTTGAATGCATTCACTCGATTCAAGCCAAACTCTACTTGTAAAAGCAACAGAAGTCTTGGCCCCATTTATTGATTAAATTAGAGAATACTCACTATTCTAACAGCCTTATCTAAATCACAGTCTGAGAATATAACTAATGGCGATTTGCCACCCAACTCCAAAGAAACTTTCTTCAAATTCGATTCAGCACAAGTTTTCATTATGACTTGACCAATCTCTGTACTTCCTGTGAATCCCAGTTTTCTCACCTCTGGATGAGATGCCAAAGCATGACCAGTAAGTGAACCTGTACAGAAAACAGTGTCAAATCTTCACTGTAATTTTATTCTTCACAAACTCACCTGTCCCAGTCACGACATTTATGACACCAGGTGGAATACCAGCTTTGGCAGACAATTCAGCGAATTTAAGAGCTGTGAGAGGACTGACTTGAGCTGGTTTTATGACGACCGTGTTGCCAGCAGCCAGACATGCTGCCATTTTCCACGAGAGCATCATCAAAGGGTAGTTCCAGGGTGTGATGAGCCCAACGACTCTATCGAAACAAAACGGAAATTAATATCCTATCTAATCTGGATGTAGGAGTCTGTATAATCAAGAGTTGATATTGTTTCTTACCCTATTGGTTCTCGTTTGGTGAACGTAAGGTTTCTGTTTGGTCTCGCATGAGACACTGGTATTGTGGAACCTTGAATCTTGTCACACCATCCTGCGAAATACCTCCAAGTCTCAATGCTCATCCCTACGTGAGTTTTGAGAGCCAAGGTGTAAACTGCCCCTGAATCTATAGATTCAATTGTGGCTAACTCTTCTCGATGTTGTTGCATCAGGTCTGCCAGTCTAGAAAAAGATTCATCTTGTTATTCATCAACAGTTGAGAGGAGATACTGCTTGAATGAAGAGGAATTCATACCTGTAGAGTAGTTGGCCCCGTTCTCTAGCACTTATTTTACTCCATTCTCCTGTTTCGAAAGCTTTCTTTGCAGCTTTTACAGCTTTATCGACGTCTTTTACTGATGCACATTGAACCTGTAATTCATGAGATGAAATTAGCGTTCTGTGACTCCTGATGAATATCGGATGTAAAGCAAGTATTTACCTCACAAATTAGTTCTTCGTTGGCTGGATTGATGGTTGGTGTCACTTTGGAGTTTTCTGCATCCACAAACTGCCCATTGATGAACAATTGGCAAGGAAATTTGATGTTTCGTCCATTCGCCTCCATACAGACGGGTCTGTACTCTATTTCAGCAGGACCTGAACCTCCTCTTGTTTTCAAGATGCAGTTGAGGCAAAATTCATCGAATACTGGTGCCATGAAGACGTCCTCATTTTCTAAATCGATTTTGAAGATATCTTTAGCCTCTTCCACCAGCCTAAAAACATATTCAAGGTCAGCTTTCTTGACCATTTAATCCTTTGCAATTGCACCAACCTTACAACATCCATGGATCCAGCACCTGCTGCGAAGAAGTCAGTGTCTTCTTCAATATCCAAACTCAGTATATTTTCCCAAATTTCCCTTGCAGACTCTATGAGATTCTTCTCATCTTTGGTATATTCTATTTTCACCTGCTGAGTCACTTGGTCCAAGGCTGCTGCTATCTTCATTCGTCCTTCAATTTGAAAATGAATATTCATTTAGTCTTATTCCTAATGTGTACAAGATCCACTCACCATTAACCTTAACTCTTTTGACATTCACGTATAATCCATCACTGCCGGAAATGAGTAGACCTTCTTCGTGTATGATGGCAGGTTGTGCGCCCAGTATTTCGATTCTTTTACCTTCAGCAGCGGTATTTCCCCACAAAGAAGAACCGAATAGGGACACCTCCTGGAATTCTGCGGAACCTGGAAGCATCATCATGCATTTTGCTCCAGGAACTGAGTCCATTCCTCTGATGAAATTGTGGAGATCTTCTCCTGTCTTTTTGAAGTCAATCTGATTGGCAAAAAATGAGAGGGTTGGTGTAAATACTTGGTTAAAATCGTGAATTACTGTTGAGATTCATTAGTCAGTATGAAATACAGGGTGTCCCACTAGTGCCGCAGCGGACGATATACGCGTAACGGTCTGAGTTTGGCAAAATTTTTTGATGCAGACTTGATATACTCCAAGAAGAGCACAACCTGAAAATATTTTCGAATATATCGGGTGGCCCACAAAAAAAGAATAGATGGTGACTTTGTTTCTTCAAATAGGACACCCTATATTCAATAGTGATTTTCAATTCTCTGAAACTTCCTGCATGCTTTCGTATACTTTTCACATATTTTTATTCGACAGTTTTCGAAATATTGGCCATTTTGACCAAAAAATGATAGTTGTAGAGGCTATGTTATCCAATTATATTTCACGAACCCTTGGACATACCAATAACAGCTTTATATGGATTGAAAGACAAGACTTCAAAGTATCCTAGCCAGCTATAATGAAGCATCTCCAGTATATGGAGTGTCCACAAAAAGTCTATGAACATGACGAATTCGATTTTTCTTCATTTTTTCAAATGCAATGCAAATGAATTGTTTTCATCATTGTAATCACCATTCATGTTACTTCATTTTTTGTCAAATGCATGATATGCAATTTAAGCATCATTGATATTATCATATTTTAGCGAATTGAGGAACTAGAAAGTTTTAATGTATCTACTCAAAAATGTGATGAAATCAGTTACTGTGGACAGAAACTTGCTTTCTGTACCCATTTTTCAAAATACATTTTTGATAATTTTCTATGTTTCTACTTCAAGAGAATATAGGCACATTTATGTATCCTCAAGTTTCTAAACTCGTTTTTTTGTAGCATTCATAACTTGTACATTCATACTCATTGGTATTTTTTGAATTTTTACATCATTTTGTGAGTATTCATCCAATGTGTGAAGACTATGATGATATGAACTGAAGCTGCAATGATGTTAATTCTGAATAAAATAATTTGACAGTTCTAAATAACCACAGAAAAGCCAAATCTTCTTTTTGAATTCGGAAGTTAATGTGATTTTGGTGGAAAAAATCTTATTCTGTTAAAGATACGCATATAATGTATTTGACAAAAAATTAAGTAAAATGAATGGTTATTAGTTATTACAATGATGAAATGATGCTTAAATTGCATATCATGCATTTGACAAAAAATGAAGTAACATGAATGGTGATTACAATGATGAAAACAATTTATTTGCATTGCATTTGAAAAAATGAAGAAAAATCGAATTCGTCATGTTCATAGACTTTTGTGGACACTCCATATGCTGGAGATGCTTTATTATAGCTGGCTAGGATACTTTGAAGTCTTGTCTTTCAATCCATACAAAGCTGTTATTGGTATGTGCAAGTATAATTTTTTTGTCAAAATGGCCAATATTACGAAAACTGTCCAATAAAAATATGTGAAAAGTATACGAAAGCATGCAGTAAGTTTCAGAGAATTGAAAAACACTATTGAATATAGGGTGCCTCATTTGAAAAAAACAAAGTCACCCTCCATTCCTCTTTTGTGGGTCACCCGATATATTCGAAAATATTTTCAGGTTGTGCTCTTCTTGGAGTATATCAAGTCTGCATCAAAAAATTTTGCCAAACTCAGACCGTTACGCGTATATCGTCCGCTACGGCACTAGTGGGACACCCTGTATATCAATTTTTATTGTGGGATACGATTTCTCGTCCAGATTTTTGCTAGGGGCAAGTCTTGTACTGTCTTTTTCCATTTGATGTGGCTTTAGTTTTCTGAAGATTTTTAAGTAATTGGCAAAACTGCCATAATATTCGAAAAGGATCTATTGCCATTCTGCATTTGCGCATATGCTGCATTACAAGCAAAATGCGCTTGTAAAACAACGCATCATGTATCAGGAGCTCATGAAATGGAGAAGACATATTGTGTTATCAATTAGACGCCAAAACATAACACGCAACACATAATACATAGCAGATTCTCGGTCGCCTTTGTTTGTCTTCCATCTGTTGGTGAAATATTATTTTGAAACTCTTCTTTCTATCAACAGATGGCAGAAGGTTTTATCGTCTACACATCAATACATGCATGAGTTTTATAAGTAACCGGTACATGCAGTTCTTTGGGGTAAAATACGATACCTATCCTGTTGTGTGGTTAATCCACATTATTCCTATTTCAGCCATACACCAGAAATTTAAAAATGACGCTTAGATATTGTAACATCTCGTCTTCGAAGGATGCAAGACCTTGCAGGATAGCAGGAACTCGTATTTCAAAGTGAGTATAAAGATGGTTCGAGAACTACTATAGGGGCTGACGCTGGAGTTAATCGGAGCTCTGGAAAAGGGTGAGCTGTAGATGCGCAGACAGCTCTGATTGAAGCCATAATAGACCTTTAGGTGGCAGTGGTCTGTGGTCCCCTTACTAAACTAAAACTATACAGTATTTCAAAGTTTTTGAAGATGACTCACCATGTGTAGCTCCGTCTTATTCAGCATCGGATCGTATGTAGCTCCTTTCTCGCTTTGTTCAATCATAGGAGCTGTATCGTCAGCAATCATGTCCACAGCTCTGGCTACAGCACTCACTCCAACTGGATATAAGAACCTTTTATAAATAGTATCGACTGTGTCTTCTTCCAACAGCTCAGTTTCTTCTTGGAGAAGTATGGGACCAGTGTCCAGACCATCGTCAGCCCAAAATATGCTCAAACCTGCTTTCTTGTCCCCGCAGATTATTGTCCTTCAATAAAATAATACTCGAAACATATTTCTCATTTTATTCTGGAAGAACCTACCAATTTATTGAGCTTGCTCCTCTGTGTCTAGGTAGAATTGAGGGATGGTAGCATATACTTTTGAGCCTAGGGTGGTTGATGACTTCCATTGGTATGAATTGGGAGCAATATGGTAGGACGTTTAGATCTGCATTTACGGTTTTGTAGGTATCGAAGACCTCTGGTAACACTTTGCCTGCTTTTCTCCAAGATTTGAGTTTGAATACTGGTACATCATTCTCTTTTCCTACTTTAGCTGGAAAAAAAGAAGGAGTTCAGAGGGGTGGTCACATCCAAGAAGATCCTTCACGAATTATTTCAATCATTTGGTATTCTTCCACTCACCAAGTGCATCTTCTCTTTTGCCTTTGTCTGGGATGGTGAATATGCCAATAATGGAATGTCCATGTTCTCTGAGTCTGTGAAAAACATCAACAGCGAATGCACTCTGGCCAATCAGAGCTACGCGTAGGGAAGGCCTGGAGGTGATTGTGCTCGACTGCTGTAAATTGAAAAAAAAATCTGTGATGAAAAAGATCAAAATTGTCTTAAAATACCTCATGAAACATCTTGAAATTTTTGTTTACACTGTAGTACAACAAGTTTGGACGACTATTGGATGAGGAGAAGTTGAGGAATAAAGAATAATGATGAATAATTGAGGTTTTCAACTTCCTTATGTATCCAGTAATTTTTTCCGTTTATCCACTCAACACGCAATGTTTTCAAATGAGCCTAAAAGGAAATGAGGTTGTTTGATTTAATGATATGCAGTTAGTGTGTAATGGTATCTTAAGGATGCGATACTCTCCATCTTCATTGAGTTTTCCTTTACAAATTTTAGGAAGGTTGATTCTATTCAGGATTGAATTGACAATAAAAGACTTGGCTCGATTAGGCTTCTAGGGACTGCGACCATGTAGATCTATTGCTCTCTACTCTTCCTATTCAAAACCCAAGGAGGTCGTCTCTTGGGTATCTAGGACCGGTTTCCTCATATGAATAGTTCTTAGGCCAGCCAGATCTGGACACTTGCATACCATGTGTTCAGCAGTTTCTGCCTCTGATCCACAGGGTCTACAAATCTCATCTGATAACTTTCCCATACGGTACAAATGATATTTGTACAGACAGTGCCCCGTCAGCAGACCTACCAATTCTACCATCACCCGGAGCTCAGCTCGTGACAGCTTTAGGACTTTAGGAGCTTACTGGAATAGGTCGGTGAAATCATCACGAATTTCTTGGACTGAGTAAGTCCAATAATGTTTCTCCACAGGGTTATTCTGGTATCCTACTCCCATTGTTGGACCGCTGCCTTGTATTGGTCTTTTCTAAGCCCACAAAAAGGCTCAGGGCCAAAAGGAGTTAACCTTGATTCACTTTTTGCAAGCTCATCAGCTTTTTCATTTCCTTCAACACCACAATACCCAGGCACCCATGGTAGAGTCACTTTATTGCCTCTGGCTAGTTGCTTTATGGTGTTACAAAGGGAGTTTCGAAATCGAAGGTTGTTGGCATAACATTTGATGTTTTCGAATCCAATTGATTAAATATCCTCATATGCCAACCCAGTTTCCAGATAGGAGCTTTCCGTTAAGGGATATTCTTTTTGCATCCAGCAGGCTGCAATAGTGGAACAGTGAATGGTTGGATTGATAGAAAATATGCTGTCAAATAAAAGTATCCGTAATAGAAATTTTGAAACTCTGAATAGAGGATCAATTTCAGCACCTCTTCTTTTTACTTTATATCAGCATTAAATCCCTGTTACATTATACGAGTATGACGATATTGCCCTAGCATTCCGTCCTTCCAATTTCAAAGAATTCAGAATAATTTATTTGCAGATCTGGATATTCTTGAATACACTTACCGACTCAAAATTCGATCCATTCAAAACAATGATTTATTTTAAAATGCTATAACTTTCAAATGGGGAGGCTGATTTATTTGAATTTCTCAGCAACGTTTAGATAAAATACTGTAGTTTTAAGATTATTATTCGGGCATCTAAAAGTAGTTCAGTATTCGCTGGATATACAGGAGAGAAGAGAAAACAATTTTTTCCTCTACTTTTAACACACCCTGTAGGTTAATGCTGCTAGTAGATCTGCACACAATTAACTTTATCAAGAAGACTGATTTGTTTTCAACATTTTGTTTTTTTTTATTTATCCCGATATCTTGATTTGTTTGTGAAATGTGACGGTTTAAAGAAAATGCAACATTTAGAAAAAGTCATAATTTAAATGACGGTAGAGAATAAGCTGAAAAATAAGTAGAGTGCTGTGGCCAACCCACAATATGACAACTGTCAAATATTCGTTACTTGGCAATTGCAGTTCAATTATCAGTATTTAATTTCGTTTTGTAACATTAAACGTTCTGCGAGAAAGAAATGTCATGGCTCGTGGGGGAAATACCCGTTATTTATTTGTAATAATTATTAGTTTATTTGTTGTTTGATTTGTTTATAAAATTATGTATTACTCTGCTGAAACTGAATAAAAAAATTAAGGATGTTGCATTTTCTTTAAACCGTCACATTGCACAAACAAATCAAGATATCGGGATAAATGAAAAAAAAATTGGAAACAAATCAGTCTTCTCGATGAAGTTAATTGTGTGCAGATCCACTCGCAGAATTAACCTACAGGTGTGTCAAAAGTAGAGGAAAAAATTGTTTTTTCCCCCTGTATATCCAGCGAATACTGAATTACTTTTAGATGTCCGAATGATAATCTTGAAACTACAGAATTTTATCTAAAAGTTGCTGAAAAATTCAAATAAATCAGCCTCCGCATTTGAAAGTTATAGCATTTTCAAATAAATCATTATTTTGAATGGATCGAATTTTAAGTCGGTAAGTGTATTACTTCACCCAACCCTTGCAATCATAGAGTAACACCACCAAAATTGTTCTGAGTACCTTTTAGCTCGCATAAAATTTCTGCTTCATTTTATTCTTGTCTGTTATTCGGAAAAAAAAATTGAAAACTGTTTTTCGGGACGCTGTAACTAAGCACGAAAGGGGCTCAAAAAAGAAAAGTTTATATGAAATACTCAACCCATATTCCACCAATAGATTCCAGAGAAATTATAGATTCGGGACATTCTCATTGCCATAACGTTTATCTAATTGGACTTAATTGAATTAATAAGCTTCCTTAATATTAATTGACAGTAAGTAATTTCAAATTGAAGATAACAATGTTCTCATTATTAGATGCCTACATGAAAGCTTTTCGTGATCATAAGTGATCCTTGTACACAAATTTGTACCCGAATAATAATTATTTCATAATATGATCTCCTCATGTAGGAAAACGATTTTCGAGTTATAATTCTATCATATATATTATTTTGGAGCGCTCGTTCAAGCGAATTATCAAAAGAAATTCCCAATATTTTTGTGACAACAGTTTGCGGCCGTCAATTTTTTTTGACAATGTGACTGATGAAGAGCTCGAAAGCTCCTGACTTATAGTGACCTAGTTTTGCATCATTTAAATCAGTCAATAAGTGTAAAAAAAAATGATATTCAGGTAATTACAAACGAAAAAAAAAATGAATTAATACGAAATCACTATTTTTTTCGTTGGACTGTAGAAATTTGTAGGATATGGAAACCGTATCATCGAGAATCAACAATTAATTGAAATCGATACAAACATTCTGAAGAGAATTTGAAAATAAAACAATAATTTAAGAGAATCAATATGAGCCATGAGTCCATAATGAATTCACGAAAAGGGCGAACCTAAAGGCTGCTTCACTTGGAAACGGAAATAGTGTTCCCTATATACAGGTTGTGTTTTTTATTTTGCTCATCTCACTAATCGCACGAAAAATTTAGGTCCGTATCCACAAAAATTAATAAAGCAGTGTGACCTAGGAATAAAATCGTGTAAATATAGAAATTTTGACCACGAATTCCTCATCAGTGAGTTCAAACTAAAAGAAAATTATCGGCCCAAAATAAAAAAAAAATGTGAGAATTTTAATGAATTTGCTGAAAAAACATTTCAATTATGCGTGGAGTTTAAGCACTACTGAGTAATTATAATAATTTGTACTTGTTTCCAAAAAGCTTCAAAATTAGCAAAAAAAATGTAAAAATTCAGGCTACTTACACTTGGGGGCATTGCACTTCCTTTCTTTTCACTTTAACGAAAATCGAACACAAATTATGTACTAAGATATATTAACTGAGTCTCCGGTATTAGATTTGAACATTTATAGAGAACGAGAGCTAGTGCATTATCTTCTGTCCACGGATCGGTTCTTTAGATTGCTTTCAACACTTCCTTTCTCTTTCTTTCGATATACAGCTGGTCAAGAAGTGAAGTTCTTGAGTCCAATCGTAAGAGCTTCGAATATCTACACTCCCTCTTCGTTTCACGTTTGGAATGTAAATATTAGTTTAATGGTCATGGTTTTGCCAGCAATCTATCACTTTATAATTAGGCGTAATTTGAAGAATGAAGCTGTCATTATTGTCAGGTAAATATCTGAAATTTGACATTTCCAAACATCGTTTATATCCAATTATTCAGGGAGAACAAATCGAATCATGAAATGAGAAAATTAAGATTCAATATAGGCGTATAAAAATGCAAGAATTGAATCCTCAATATTTCAACAAATACAACAGCATTTATCAGTTTTTATATATTTTGAGGAAAACATTGGATTCACATCTACCATTTGGCAATCGCTTCGTGTTTGGTTAATCTGTAAATTACAGAAATTGTTTGATTGGTCTGCAAAGAATTGTGATTCAATGCATTCCAATTTTTTGGGTGCTTCAGATTATAAAGTCAATTATTTTAAGTAAGTATACAAATATATTATAGTCACATCAGTTATTTGAATCTCTCTATTCATGAAATCACAGCAGGCTAGAAATCACAACAATTGCATTTGGATTGGAATCAAAACAATGAATGTATTGTGTGATGCCTCAATACTGAATTTATGCAACCCAAACATCAAGGGATGGCAGCCTCCCATTGCTGGTTGCCTGCATGTTTCTTTCAATCGAAACTCTTATCACTTTTCCTTTTGGTGGTAGTCGTAGGACATAGGTGCAGACCATATTCCCATCACTGGCGGATTCAGACAGTTTTTAAGAGGGGGGTCATGAATTCTTTCAGGGGGAGCAATCAATGGACAAAATTTTTTTACCAACGTTATAGGACCACTAATAAAGAGATTATTGTCAATTTCGAGTTCTAAGGGGGGGGGGCACCCTGTATCCGCCATTGATTCCCATACAGGGTGTTATGTGAAAATGCAGCAAAGTTTGAATTTTTCCTGTTTACCTAACACATTGTATAATACTCTTATCTTGGGGTGGTTAAAATATAATCGTCAATAATTTGTCCTCTTCTCGAAATTTTTTTTTATTTTAACATTCACATTTTCAATGTTAGATGTTCGACTTTCTTATTCATTATTCGAACTTCATAGGTGAGTATTCTCCATGCCTTCTGCGATATCCTTATTCACATCCAGAGAAACTCCTATGAAATTTTGATGAAATGAAGATTCCTGTCTGAAAAGGTCTATTGGTTTCCCTGTATATAGAGCTATCCAAACTGTCGTTATGCTCAGTAAACAAAAGGGATAGAACATCAGGGAATCACATCTCGAATTTTGTTTATTTAACACAAGACCCCAAATTTCTGTAAATAATGTCAGATTTGAAACCAGAAATATCCAGTTTGGATTTTTGTTGATTTAGTATGTCCGAGACATTTGACTTCCTTATCAGGAATTTGATTGGTGCATTCACTCTGATTACGAGTGATTCCCTAAAACTAATTTAAGATGCGAACTGTTCTTGGAAGCTAACCTAATTCATTATCTTTCAACAAAAGTACCAAAGTCGATCGACATTATTTTCATTCGTGTCACATAACAACAACTTTTGACTGTTTTGATAACCAGAGATATCCTGCACAGGATGCACCTATATTCATCACTTATGAATGAAAGGATTGAAAAAGAAATAATTTTTTGGCTTTCTGCATTGGAATATGAATTAAAATATGTATATGTATAATTCGATGATTTCGAAAAATAGTTAAATATTATTATTATTATTATATTAATTCATTTCCGTAATACATAATTCAAAATCTATGAATCGGATCATGTTGAAGTTTAGTTGTTAGCTGTATTGTATCGTTTCTTGAGTGTGAACACATCTCCCTACTACATACATTCAACGAAAAACAATTGAAAAAATCGCCCGATTCATCAGAAAATTCTCACATGAATCGATGAAATTGATAAAATAAGTTACCAAAAAATCGTTGTCATCAGGTCAACAGAAGATGCTCGCCATGGATTCTGTAATTGGATGGGCGACCGTCCTAGCTGCGAATTCGAAAAAGCGTGCAAAACTGCAAAACTGCAAAAGCTTCTTAAGGGTCTACGTCCCTGAAAAAAAGGGAGTCAGAAACGATTTATTTTTTCTGATTGATGAAGGGATGTATGAGTGTATAAAGATAAAAATAATAAAAAAAATATTTTATAATTATTGAATGAATGAAAAGGATATTCGTCATCATTTTTGGTTATTTTGTAACATTTTCACCATCAAAACGAACAAATAGTTTTGTGTTTTTTCATTTCATTATTGAAGTCTATCATTTAATTAATCAAACGTCAATCTCATACCGTTTTTTTGTAAATAATATTACAACAATGTGTTGTTTCCGCGAAATTTAGTTCCTTGAATTTTTTTATCGAAACGATAAATATCCATTTTTATCAAATACAATTTATTAAGATTTGTTTCGGCCGTCGATTAGTGAAAATTAATTGTTTCTTACAATTGTGGATTCTTACATGGAATTGAATTTCTTTCAAATGACACGCCCCGCAGGTATCTATACTCCCAGAAGACTGGTGAAGGAAAATTAGTGTATTATACAGTCAGTGTGAGATCTAGTTCAGGGTAAGATTTCTTGTTAATATTCCCTGCGCCCCAACATTTGTTTTATTAAGCTGAATAATTCAATAAATAAAAATTAATGCACTGCAACGCCATCTGGTGATATACGTTTCCTATTTTGAAGGCTGAAGACTCTTAAGGTGGGCGTTCAATGTAGAATGTAGTGTGTTTTTATTTCAAGTTGAATTTAAAAATGGTTTCTCTTTGATAACTCAAATTATGTGGGGAAACTCAGAAAGCATTGGAGTTCTTAATGAAATAATTTAAATCGATTTCATTTCGAAAGTTAATTTTTTTCTCTCAAAAATAGAAGAAAATGAGCCAACTCATGCTTCTGTTTTATTTCAAACGAAAGACCCATGAAAATAGTTCCAACTTCCAATTAAAAGTGAATCTACAGATAATTCCGTTCAGAAAATCAACTTGAAATACGGAATTGGCAGAGAATGACCAAATTCAAATATACATATATAGCGAGAAATAGTTCCTTCTTTACTTACATATTCAGAAATTTAATAGTACATTTCATTCATAAGGGAGACAACTATACTTCCATTTAATGGAATATTCCATAAAATGCACGGTGGCGCCTCTATCGAATTAGTTTTCCTACTCGTTGTGATCGGCGACCTCAACCCAGGTTATTGCTTTCAGAAATTTTATTCTTATTTTCTTGATTTTGAGTACTGTTCAATTATTTGTATTTTATAAATTGCAAATGCCAAAATATCTCATCTTTTATTCCTCTATTCAATAAAACTTTAGTACAATGTAATTTCAAAAACCAATTTTTGCAAGAGTCAATGTATGAATGAATTTTTTTCATTGAATTCCCATTGATTTTACACATCCTGGAGAGGTTTTTGGAATATTCTTTGAATTACTTCAATTTATAATCAGTTTAATTTTTTTTTTTAAATAATACAAATAAGGAAATAAGACAAACGAATGATTCCAGTTCAATCCCCCACTAATATTCTGAGAAAAAAATCAGATCAAAATCAAATTATATCAAGAAATTTATTCTTAACTCTTTTACATTGTAAAATATCAGTGGTTCAACATTCTAAAAAAATTTAGTATAAAAAATGATAAATATTCGACCATAATAGGTGTTCGCCTACCTTTAGACACCAATGCAGTCCTATATTCGAACCACACTGTATACACGAGGTATAATTATCAAGAATTAATCGGGCAATAGGTCAAGAATCCTAAAACTTCTGAACTGGTTATTTCCAGTTACAGTGAAATCTCATTTGCATTAACAAATGGAATTATGTTATAATTGAGGAGATTAGTAGGGAACAATAACAGAACTTGTTGCTCAATTCACTGCTTCAAGGCAGTTGAACTGAACAGCAAGACGGATTCTTCGAGTCGTTGGTATGTGAAAATGAATAGGTATGTGCAGTGTCAGTAAATAGTGAAACATATACAATATTTCATTATTGAAAGCAATGGAATGAATGTCGTTCACATACTGAATAATTTATGGGTGTTTTCAGGTTTATTCGATGATTTGGGGCAAAAATTTGAAAAACATTTTCATTTCATTCCAAAAAAGGAAGAAAGTTTTAATAGTTCACAACAGATGTGATTTATCAGATAATGCATAATTTGAAGAAATTATAGGTTAGTAAAAATGGGAAATTCCTGAAATAGAATCTAATTGTCATCGAATCTCAATTAAAGATAGCAATACAATTAAAAATAGCAACACAACATTTGAAAAACACCTCAAATATAGGTCACTCTAAAGTCTAAAAATTCAATGTGGTTTCGTTCTTCGCATTCAATTGTTTTCTATTTTTTATTCTCACAATTCTGGACAGCACTTTATGAACCCTGTATGCAAGATAAATTCAAATTCGTAAATAATTCAAGCCTCTACTTCTCAGGCGTAGTATCTGTTGATAAATTATAATTTTTTTTTTAACCGTGAACTTGAGCTAGAAATTACAAGAGAACTTCATTATTATTATTCATCAAACATGGATCAAGCTATCCAAAATAATTTTTTTCTGTACAATATGAAATTAGAAAAAAGGTTCTTGTTAAACAAGGTTTAAGGGTGGCTTTTCCACCCCTTACCCTACCAAAAATTTTTTGAGTGCTTTTTCACCCGCATAAAATGTCTAGCTAATTTTATTCTTATTAGTTTTTTGGGGGCCATTTTCAAGGGGCCGTAATTGAATAGGGGGGGGGGGGGCTCAAAAAAGCGTTCATATGAAAGACCCTATTTTTTGACAAGGAATCATACCCAAAAAATTTTCCTAACTTTTCATATTCGTATAGATATAGGTGCAACATTATGCAGTTGACGGATTTTTGATTAATTCGAGAGAAAATAAGTTTTTGATACACATGAATGAACTGAAATATAATTTGTGAATTTTCTTCCCATAATGCAATAAGATTTGAAGTGAACAAAATCATGGGCGCCCGCTGAAAAATTTCAAGGGGAGCCATCAATCGCTTTTTGAAAGCTCCTTCCATTTTAACGAGGGCCATATCATTTCGTCACAATGTCTGCATTTTTCCAATTTCAAGTACTAATCGACGAGGCTACGTTATGTTAGGTTAGGTTACGATGTCTATATTTTTCGAATTTCGATGGAGAATGATGTATCTGAGCTATTTGCGAAATTGAAATGAAAATTTTATTTCTCGCTGGAAAATGCAGATCTACCTACAAGGTGAATCTACCTGGAAGGTAAATGTACCTCATATAAGGTGGATCTAAGTATAGGGTGTTTTTTTGAGTGATAGATAACTGTGATTTGACAGAAGGTAGAAGCCATGTTGTTTTGACATTTCTGTTCAGTGAGCATTGACAAGTTATCATGAGAAGACTCACATCGCAACAAAGTTTACAAATTGTTGAAATTTATTTGCAGAATCAGTGTTCTATTCGCCAAACATATAAAGCACTTCCTGAAATTTATGGTTTACATAATGGTCCATCAAAGCAGCTTATTCGTCGAACTGTCGATAGATTTCGGACATAATTTTCTCTACTCGATACAACAACAGCAGGACACATAACTATATACGTACAGAAGAAAATATCGCTGCTTTATGTGATAGTGTTGAAGATCCAGATTTGTCTATTTCTCGACGTTCGCAACAAGTTGGACTCTGTGCATCCACCACATGGAAAATTTTGCGTAAAGATCTTGGTCTACACCCATTCAAGATCCAACTGGTTCATGAACTGAAGCCATTCGACCATAATAAGCGTCGTTTGATTGCTGATTGAGCCCTAGAATAGCTTGAAGTTGATCCACTCTTTTATCGAAAAATTGTGTTTGGTAATGAAGCTCATTTCTGATCGAACATCTACTTAAACAAGCAAATTTGCCGTACATGGAGTGAAAACAATCCTCAAGAAGTTCTGTAGGTTCAATTGCATCCTGAAAAATGCACTTCATGGTATCCTTCACACGCTTGAGGCATCATCGGTCCATATTTCTTTAAAAACGATGCTAGAGCTCATATTAGAGTGGTGTTCGTTACAGATCGATGATCAATGATTATTTGTTTCAAAATTTGAATGGTATCGACCAAGAAAAGTTTTGGTTCCAACAAGATCGTGCTACACCTCATACTGCTACCGTAACAATTGATTGATTGAAAGAAAGATTTGGCGATAACATTACTTATTTGATCTCCAAGATCATGCGACATAACTCTAATGGATAATTTTTTTTGGGGTTATGTCAAGTCATCGGTTTATGCTGATGAAACGGAAACAATAGACGCTTTGGAAGCCAACATAACTCGTGTTTTTGCAGACGTAAAACCTGAATTCCTCGAAAAAGTGTTCCAAAATGTGTCTGGTCGAAAATTTGGCTACAATCTTAAGGTCGGCGTTTAAAGCGAGTTGGAAAGCTCAGCCGATAGAGGCGCCACCGTCCATTTTATGGATATCTCCATAGAACATGCACTATCACTATCAAGTTCTATGAATATCTCTCTAATCATGAATGAAATGTACAATGGCGTTCTCTATCCGAAAATCGCCGAACTATGGAATAAGCGAATTTGTGGGTAAAACAGGAATTTTTTCCCGCCAAAATTTGAATTTGGACATTCTCTGCCAATACCGTATTTCAAGTTGATCTTCTGAACGAAATTATCAGTAGATTCCCTTTTAATCGGAAGTTGAACTATTTTCATGGGTCTTTCTGTTGAAATAAAACAGAAGCATGGATTGGCTCATTTTCTTCTATTTTTGAAAGAAAAAAAATTGACTGTCGGAATGAAATCGATTAAAATTATTTCAACAAAAACCCTAATCCTTTCTGAGTTCACCCACAAAATTTCAGTTCTCAAAGTGAAACCGTTTTCGAAATCAACTTGAAATAAAAACACACTACATTGAACGCCCACCTAAATTCAAATGTGTTTTATTACAATTTGAAGTTTTATCACTCTAAAAAAACACCCGATACAAGGCAAATCTACCTCAGGAAAGATGAATCTACGTACAAGGTGAATTAACAAGATCCCGAAAGCTAGTCACTTCACGTCAGTGCTTTAGGTGACCCTTTTTCTTTAAATTTCTACTTTTCTGATAATCAGGCTATGGAAAAGACGAATTTCGAAAGAACGCATATCAGAATGTAAAGATTTCGGAGAAGGTAGGTATACTCCATTCACTTTTATTTAATCACATAGGAGGTCATGGTTTCGTTTTCAGGAGTTGGTGCCCCTGATGAAAAGCACAGAACATATGATGAAAAGTCAGTGCGCGCACAGATAATATCGTTAATGACAAAACGACGTTGCCAGTTTCTTTGTTTACATCAAAGTAAAAGTATCAAAGATATTCCACATTTTGTTAGGTTTACAAATTGTTCGCAGATTTTTGGTATTTAATCGATATTTGCAGGTGAGTTTTTCGTCGAATATCCAAGATTGACGTATGTTTATTGCTTTCAGCACCAGTTTGGAGAGTGAGGACGATTTTCAAGACCAGGACGAATGTTTACATTTCGAGGTTGAAGGGTTACACAGGAATTTCGTTGAAAAAGCTGTTATTTGGACAGATATCGCAGTAGATGGATCGGATGGAGCCTCGAGAGGTCGATTAGGATGATATTTTTCAGGTTTTCCAAGAAATTTGGCGATATCTGAGCAGATTAGCAAAAGTTAGGTACCTCACTAATGAGGTGGAACTTAGACCTAATTCTCCTATAAGAAACGCCTTTCAAAGGTCGAGATGGTGAAAAATGTATTCTTTAGATCTAGATGTTGTTTGAACAAACTCAGCTGAGTTTTATATCCCAACATTGATTTTAAGAAAGTTATCAACAAAATAAAATTGACATCATTCTTGATTCTTGTAATTACCCATCAATTCATCTTATATCCTTGGGTTGATTTTTTTTAATGAATTCTTGATTAGAATCAACAATTGATGTCTTCAAGTCTTGAACTTTCAGTTTAAGAGGATAATAAACATTAAATCTTCACAATCATGCACATGAAAATGATGTTAAAGCAATGCAATTTTCTTCCATGGCGAAAAATAATATATTTCAACAGTGATCTCTTCAACACTATGTTGCCCTTTCTACATTCTTAGCGTATTTCTCAGAATGTAGAAAGGGCAACATCGTGTTGACTTGGAACATAAAAATATTTTGAAAAATGTCATAACTTCGATACAGAGTGGAATTTGTCAAATTTCCAAGGCCAGAGTTGTGTTTTTATAATTGTGAATGGAGTATACTATATGATATTAAAATATAGACCTATATGTTCGCAGCTTAAATATCGAATAAAAAAAAGTTAAAAAAGAATTCGAAAATTGGATAGCCCATTATGAAGTAATGAATTATGGCTACTTGAAGTGAAACACACTGTATAAATTCGTCGTGTCTTTCCTCATTCTCACACCCAAAACCTATTTTCCTATATCTTGTCGCATCAACCTGTTACCTCTCGGCTACTGGATCTTCTTCACAACGTCAACATAATTAACACTTGACTTTTAACCATCCTAGACACCGTTTTTTTTCCTCCTGAAAAAAATGCCCCATCACCCCTCTGATGCTGAAACCCTACACCAAACCATCACAGAAGTTGGCCATAAATCTGAATATTATTGTATGTAGACAAGTCGGGAATTAAATCGAAGGCACCGATTTTTTTTCGAGTTTTCAGGATGACGTCCCCGTATATTAACCCCATGATTTTCGAATAAAAACCATATACATCGCGGTGTACGCCATGTGTTGTAAATAAAACGTCTAGAAAAGGTTGAAAAAGCGGAGAATTCCTCCAATGAAACATTAAAACAGAGTAGTCATGTCTCATTTATCTTGTAGCTAACGTTCTTCCCCCTTGGGGCAGGGCCGTAGTCAGTTTGAATCGAGAATTCTTCAGTTTCCATAAGTGTCGGTTCGGTGACAACGCATTCTGAAAAGTTTTCTCAATTCCACTTTTATTTCCATGTTTTCCTTTTCGTTGGAGCACAGCAAACGTGTTGAGAGAACAAATGGAACACAACAACAGAAGGATGAGACTTTGTCGACAATTTTATCGCCATTGGCTCTCTTTTTACTTCACTTTCACTCGGCTGCTGTCTGTTTTCACTTTCATTCTGGTTGACAATAGTGTTCCTTTGAAATGGAGTTCCTCTTCTAGGAATCCGCCATTTTTAGTATATTTTAAAGACGCTTGTTTGTTATCTGGTATGTACACTCCCCATTTTAAATAACTCTGTTTGATTTCACAGGATTTAACCTCACGTTAGCTTGTTCTACTTTATTATTGCATTTCTATTGAATATTGTGGAACTCTGTTCTGCTACCAACACATTTGGAATATTCTTATACTGTTCGTAAGGCCTACTGCACATTTAACTATTCATTCGGCATTATGGTATACGCATTGGAGTTGTTGCTTTTAGTATAATATTCCACGTACAGGGGAAACATGGTTTGGAGGTCTAAGGTAAACTGTTTGCATCGCCTGTGCCTAAGGAAAACATGCTCCCTAGCATCGAGGAGGAGACTTCCCTCTGAGAGTTCTTTAGACGAACATCATCAGTAAAACAAGCCTTGGTCATTGGCCTTGGTGAGCCGGGCAAGTATCCTAGGCCGGATTGCTTCGCCCCGGGTCCACCGTTCATAAGTCAACAGGAAATCTAAAGAGTTTATTGTCCACTTCCAAACCAACGCGAATAGAATCACACACACATACACTTGGAAGGAAGGATTCTTACACATGGAACTGTAAAAGCTCTGCGCAACAATAAAGTGACACACTCTATATGCCTATAACCTTTGGATGTATTGGATTCTGCTTTTTATCACAATTGTGCCAGTAATAACCTTACTGGAGTATAGGAAGCTCCATATTGTACATATCACCAGTGCTCGTCTTATTAATAATTGTTTTTTGGATTGTAAACGTATCATCTGTAATGCTAAAAGGGTTTTTTGCTTTCAAATCCAATGAGGAATTGGATTTGGTTCGTTTTTTATCCCTTCATATGGCTATGGTTCCTTGAACTGTGGTGCTGGACGAATAAAGGCTCTTGTTCTATCTTTATGTCCAACCTAGTGTATTATTTATCTATTTTACCTCAACCTCATTATTTCCCATCCTATATTTCACTTATCTGAGTTATTACGAATCTGAATTACGACGACATAACATAGAGTTCTACCAATCTAGACGATCACATCACAAGCCAAAAATATAAGTATAAAACCCCCTTTAACGTAATTCTACCCTCAGCTCTTCAGAGAAGGATTGCCCCTTTTCTCTTTTTCATAATGTTCCTAGGATTTACAAACTTGGAATGCTACAACATAACCCAACAACGCATCGAAATAGTTAAAATTCACCATAAAAATGGTGAAAATTTGGCAGGGACGGTTCGTAAAACTCATTTTTGGGTCGTCATAAATCGTGTATGCGTTTGAAAATACATATTTTCTGTGAGAAGAGAACGGCAGCATCAAGGATTCTGAAAGAGACTTAGCATAATTCAAGATGTTGACCATAGCCTCATAATTTCAAGCTTTTAGAACGTATTACAGTAACAAGTACCAACAGATTAAGCTACTCCGCTCCTGCTTCCAACACAAACTACCACCGAGCTTAGCTCTCTACCGTAATCCAAAACTATGACATCTTCCGTCTCCCTCTAAAGCTCAACGACAAGTGCAGGGACGCTCCATTTGCCCGGCGTATCTAGTTACCGTTGGAGTTTTGACAAAAAAGCTCGACAGCCACGTGCAGCCGACCAATAGAAGCGACGCGGAAGATTTTAATTGAAATTGTTTGATGTGGTGCTGTACGCCACATTGTATGATTGTAAGAAGGCGGTGGATGTAGAAGAAAACTAGTTGAGACGAGTTCTAAGCTCGTTTCCTGTCCTATTTCGCGGAATTCGACATGTGGAAGGCATGAATCTATCGTCTAGGGAGAGATTGCGAAAATAAAAAAAGTACATATGTATTTGCTAAAATGCAAAATTATTTTTATAGTAATCGATACTAGTAAAGCCCATAGATCTACCCATTACGTAGTTATCCTTATCGGTAGATCTCTGCAAATCGGGAGATTTTATAGGCGAAATGTCAGAGTTTCATCAATTTTCCTGAAGAAATGGCAAGATTATGAAAGATACCTTGCGCAAAAAAATTAACGCACATTATGGAAATCTCCAATTTATTCTACAACTGAAGGTGTTCTCAATGATAATTATTTTTATCAGAATTATGCATGCATATGTTATCCACTTTCAACGTTTTTCTTCAATACAGATGTTTTCTCCCAGCAGGAATAAAAAAAGATGATATTATCAGATTTTGAATGTATTGGCTCCATTCTAAAATCAGTTGTTCTCGATCAATTCTAGTGATCAATAGTTTTTCTTTCGTTTGATTTTCTACATTCGATCGCTATGCAACGCGAAACGCACGCAATTTGACCCAAGTGGAATGTGCCCAAGCGGTAGTTTTGCGAGAAGAAGGGTGGACATACACAAGAATTGCAGAAAGGTTTGGAATTTCCCATACAAGTGTGTCCAGAATGTTGCAGCGATTCAGGGAGACAGGTATGAATGTCCGAAGACCAGGGCAGGGTAGACCACGGGTAACAACTGTTATTCAAGAACGTTACTTGAGAGTTTCTTCGTTGAGACAACGGTTCGCAACTGCTTGCCTCCTTCAAAATCAGCTTGAGCAAACTCATGAGGTGCAAATTAGCATTCAGACAATAAGAAATCGCCTAAGAGAATATGATTTAAGGCCTTGTGTTTCGGCAAGAGGCCCAGCTCTTACCCCAGCCCATCGAAGGGCGCGTTTGGATTTTGGGAAGAGGCCCATTGGGAAAGAGTTCTCTATACAGATGAGTCTAGATCCTGCCTCTACCATTGTGATCGACGTTCCCTTATATACAGACGTCCACATGAAAGATATGCTCAGTGTAATTTCCTGAATACTACTGGTTTCGGGGGAGGATCGATTATGGTATGGGGTGGAATATCTTTCACTGCTCGCACAGACCTAGTGGCCGTTGATAATGGAGCTATGAATGCTGATTAGTATATAAGGAACATTCTTGAAGAGCATGTAGTGCCATTTGCCCCATACATTGGTGAAAATTTCATTTTTATGGGCGATAATGCCAGACCCCATCGTGCGCGCATCGTTCAGGAGTACTTTGAAGAGGTTGAAGTCTCTCGAATGGAATGGCCAGCAAGAAGTCCAGATCTCAATCCGATTGAGCAGGTTTGGGAAAACCTCAATAGAAGGCTGAGAAGTTCAGAAAATCATCCAGCGACTCTTAATGACTTAGGAATCCAACTCGGAGAAATCTGGGAAGGATTAGATCAGAACATTTTAAGATCACTCATTTTGAGTATGAACCGTCGTTGCCGAGCTGTAATTAACGCAAGGGGTGGAAATACCAAGTATTAAATCACTTATCAGCATTTAAGTATTTTGAAAATTGTTCATTTCTCTTCTTTCACATAAGATTCGGTGAAATCCTGAATTTTTCTCTCATTTAATGTTCTTGTTTCGTTCAAAACCTTCCCGAGAGAACATAAAAAATAAGTTATAAAGTCAATGTAGAGTTAACTTTCATTAAAATTGAGATTTTCAGAAGTTGCGCAGTGTATAAATACCAAGCTATTTTGCATTGGCCTTTTTCCTTTCGATCTTTTTCAAAAGTACTTCTTCTTTGCCTAGAGAATCGAAACTTCACCCTCGAATGAAGCTTTGCGATTTTGAGATTCTTCTGGATCCACTCTTTCCTTCGGTCGGTCCATAAACTTACCAATTTCCTATAGTATAGAATAATTTTCTGCATAGCCGAGGTTGAAGCCAACACTACAGAATTTTCATTACCACTAACCTGAGAAATGGTAAAAGTTGAATTGTATCGAAAAAGGCTTCGAAGCAAAGTTTGCACGCAAGCATTTCAAATTATTCCGTATTCCCAACTGATTCTGTCAACAGATGCAGTCAAAAGCGCTTGGACAAAAACTCATCCATATGGTTCACCGATAGATCAAAATCGGGGGGAGGCACTGGCATTGGGATATACGAAGATATATGGAAAAATTCTCAGCCTACTATAGAACCAAACAAAATTTGAATGTCAAAATATTTTATTACTCAACATATTCTCCTCTTAATTGAATACATTTATAACAGCGAACCTGCAACGTCTCTAGACCTTTCAAGAAAAATGTTTCTTCTTGTTCTGCAGTCCTCCACAGCTTTTATAACCTCCTCGTTGGAAGAAAATTCAAGACATTCTAAACCTTTTTTCAGTTGAGGAAAGATATGATAGTCGGATGGAGCCATATATGGTGAATAAGGGGGGTGTTCTAGTAATGCTAACCCTAAATCACGAATTTTTTGCATGGCAACATGAGATTTGTGTACTGGGGCGTTGTCCTGTAAAAACAAAATACCTTTGGATAGCTTTCCGCGTCTTTTCTCTTTAATTTTTTTCCGTAGAGTGGTCGGTAGTGTCGAATAGTAGTCTCCAGTAATTGTTTTATTCTTATCCAAGAAATCAATCATGATTACTCCATGGCAATCCCAAAAAACTGAAGCAAGAACTTTTCCAGCAGATTTTTGGACATCTTAGGTCTTGGAGAACCAGAGTGTCGCCATTCCATCGATTGTTGCTTTGTTTCTGGATTCTGGATCGTAGAAATGTACCCAAGTCTCATCCATAGTAACAATTCGGTTTAAGAAGTCTACATCGTTTTCAAATCCAGCACAGATCGAACGCGATGCTTCTACCCTTGCAAGCTTCTGGTCAACATTCAAACATTTGGGGATCCATTTTGCAGAAATTTTTCTCATGTCCAAATTGACGTGAACTATATGATGAACGCGTTCAGATAATATCCGTTTTAGTCCAATTTGACGGTCTGATAAAATCATGTCATGAACTGCATCGATATTTTCGGGGACTGACACAGAAACTGGCCTTCCCGATCGGTCATCATCTTCAATGGAAAATTTAACTCTTTTGAAGCTTGCAGTCTAATTTTTCACGGTCGCATACGGAGGACATTGATCACCAAGGGTATTGAGCATATCTGCTTACCTCTTAACCCTTTTAAATGCAGGTACTTGATGATGGCTCGATACTCCAATTTTTCGATTTTTACAATTTCGATGGACATCTTTTTTTTAATTTATTGCGTAACTCTGTTTTTTTTTTACGTCGAACTCTACACTGACACTTCTAATAATAAGTTATTGTTCGTTGATATGTTATCGCAATATTTTGTTTATGCATGGAACTGGTCTAGGCTAACTAGATATCAATACCTACCTAGTCGTTGAGGACCTGAAATTGTGAAAATGCCATTTAAGCAGAACGATCGCTCAAAAAGGAAAAATTTATAATTGCCAGACTGTCGACTCTCATCCGAAGATTCGATTGATATTCTTTTTCACCAGTCAGGTTGTCATGCGAGACTGAAAAATGATGAAAAAAAGGCTCTAAAATCTTCCTCTCCTATCCAAAATCTCCAAAGGAATCTCCATTAACTTTTTTATATTCCACTTGTCACCCGAAATTAATGACAGATGCTTTCAATACTGGACCGTATAACTCACTATATTTCCCCATTAAGCTGCCGTATTATTAAAAGGGTAGAACTTTTTATAGTCATTTGTCAGAGAAAATATCGCTTACACATCTCGCTGTAAAAAATGATGCCGCCCATGTGTTCTTGGATTATAACTTCGATATTGGATTACAACGGGACTTGGCTCGATGAGGACGATGATGCTGCTAGATGTGTACCACCCGTCTGATGATCGTCTTGAGGTAGGTCTTGAGATGGTTTCGATGAAAGTGAATCTATAATTCCTAAACTTACCGGATTACCTGTGTAAGCTGTATTTGATTACCGAAATTCATTATAATACAGGGTGTCCCAAATAAGAGTGACTGATTTTAAACATAAATGCCCAGCTTATTGATTGCTTCAAAGAGATGGGGTTTTCATTAGTTTCACTAGTTTATCGAAGAGATTTTTTTAGGCTTGGCTGGCATTTCATCTCATCAACACAGGGTGTTTTATTAATGTTGGTCAAATTCAAATAGGAAAAGGAAATATACTCCATTCACAATTATAAAATCACAACTCTGGCCTTGGAAATTTTACACATTCCACTCTGTATCGAAGTTATAACGTTTTCCAAAATATTTTTATATTCCAAGTCAACACTATGTTTCCCTTTCTACATTCTTAGCGTATTTCTCAGAATGTGAATTTATTCGGAAAATGAATGAATTGGAAAAGATGTGATGGACGAAAATAATTAACGTTTATATGAATTGATAGAAAGGATTCCTTTCCTTTTCTAGTTATTTGCATGAAAAGTACAAGAGATCACTGTTGAAATATATTATTTTTCGCCATGGAAGAAAACTGCATTGCTTTCACATAATTTTCATATGCATGCTTGTGAAGATTTAATGTTCATTATCCTCTTGAACTGAAAGTTCAAGACTTGCAACATCAATTGTTGATTCTAATCAAGACTTCATTAAAAAAAATCAACCCAAAGATATAAGATGAATTGATAGGTAATCCCAAGAATCAAGAATAAAGTCAATTTTATTTTTTTGATAACTTCCTAAAAATCAATGTTGGGATATGAAACTCGGCTGCGTTTGTTCAAACAACATCTAAAGAATACATTTTTCACCATCTCGACTTTTGAAAGGCGTTTCTTATAGAAGAATTAGGTCTAAGTTCCACCTCATTAGTGAGGTACCTAACTTTCGCAAATCTGCTCAGATATCGCCAAATTTCTTGGAAAACTTGAAAAATATCATCCTAATCGACCTCTCGAGGCTCCACCCGATCCATCTACTGCGATATCTGTCCAAATAACAGCTTTTTCAACGAAATTCCCGTGTACCCCTTCAACCTCGAAATGTAAACATTCGTCCTGGTCTTGAAAATCGTCTTCACGCTCCAAACTGGTGCTAAAAACAATAAAAATACGTTAATCCTGAATATTCGACGAAAAACCTGCAAATATCGATTAAATACCAAAAATCTGCGAACAATTTGTAAACCTTACAAAATGTGGAATATCTTTGATACTTTTACTTTGCTGTAAACAAAGAAACTGGCAACGTCGTTTTGTCATTAACGATATTTTCTGTGCGCGCACTGACGTTTCATCATATGTTCTGTGCTTTTCTTCATCAGGGGCACCAACTCCTGAAAACGAAACCATGACCTCCTATGTGATTATATAAAAGTGAATGGAGTATATGTACCTATTATTTTAAATGGAACACCCTATATAATTTTTGATCGAATTCGAAAAAGCCATCATTCTCCTTTCCAAAAATGTATAGTTTTCTATCTTTTGTTTCATTAACAACAAAGATATTCGATGTTTCATGTAGTAGTACATTTTTAATTAGTAGTTTTATATGAACGTATTTTGATGCCTAAAATCAGTTCATGTTAGAATATTCATTTGAAAATTTAAAATGTCGCTTACAGTTATGCATAAACGAAGAGGGTAGGCATATGCAGCAATTTATTGTAACTTTTTTGTCATTCCTTCTTTATATGTATTGAATAATGTCATTATGTTTCCTTACTAAATAAACTGTTTGTCAGATTTGTTGGCAATTATTAACGTAATTAATATTGCATACTACATGAAACCGACTTAAATTATTATGTTATGCGTCAAACGGTCACAGCATGAGTTGATTTTAGGCATAAAAATGCGTTCATTTAAACTACCAATTAAAAATGTACTACTGCATGAAACCTCGAATTTCTTTGTTGTTAATGAAACAAAAGATAGAAAACTCTACTTTTTTGGAAAGGAGAATGATCGCTCTTTCGAATGAGATCAAAAATTATAAGGTGTTCCATTTAAAATAATACATATTTTCTGCTTTGAATTTGACCAACATTAGTAAAACACCCTGTGTTGATGAGATGAAATGCCAGCCAAGCCAAAAAAATATCCTTGATAAACTGGTGAAACTAATGAAAACCCCATCTCTTTGTAGTAATTAATATTACATTTTGTTTTACAGATGGTTGCATGAAAACAACAATCTACATAAAACACATTCTGCGTCAATGATTTATTCTTTAGAACACACCTTTGCAATAGTATATTCTAAAACTAGTTGCAGAATGGGCTCCTATTCCAATACGAATGCGAAAACGAGCGACGAAGGAGCGAGTTTTCGAACGCATGAGTATTGGAATTGCATTCTGCAACGAGTATTAGACGATATTTTCTCTATTTCACTCAAATTTTGTGAAATTCAATGAAAAAATTCAAATTATAGGTCCTAGTGACTTTCATATTGTATCTTGGCAGTTGGTGTGAATGTTAGGAAATACGAAAACTGACATTTCTAAATTGATAGGATCGGAAGTCATTGCCGACAACCACAAAACCAAAAATTGTTACTGAAAACGATGCTGTAATGAATTCATTACAGCACTGTTTTTAGTGCTGTAATGAACTCATTACGATACTGAAATAGAGAAATTGTTTTATGCTGATAAGTTGTAGTTTGAAAATTATCTGATTCGTGTTCGAATTTCCATTTTGATAGGGTTTTCCAATAGACCAGTCCAACGATCAGCTGTTTAAGTGACTGCTGGGAGCAAACAAACGAAAAACCCATTGTTTACTGTGTGTTTTTCACGCAATTGCTTCATCTTTGTCGTATAAAAGCATGCTACTATTTTGTTGTGTGGTTAATTGGGGAAGTAGAAGACGTCTTGGCATTGTGAAATTCTATAAAATTTGTATTCGTTATTTGTTTGCTCCCAGCAGCCATCTTGAAAAGGTGATCAGCTGTTTTGTTGATAGGCTGGTCTATAGGAAGTGTCATTTTGACATACAAAGAAAAATGTCCTTTTATAATATAAATGATTGTATGTTTACCTCATTATGGAGAGGAAGGTATGCCGTTTTAAAATGGAAAATAACATCAGCCATATGACCACCACGACCACGACTACAAGACCATATCCTTGTCATGAAATTTTCCATAACAAAATCGCAAAGTGGCTGTCCCTTTGTACTCGATAGCCTAACGAATTTCATCTTTGAGGTCTTGAATCTACGCTGGGCTTTTGACCTAGATCTTCTCTATCACATGGCCCCAAAGGAAGAAGTAGCAAGGTGTTGAATCACAAGATCTCGATGGCCAATTGTGATCACCTCTTCGAGAGATAACACGGTCCGGAAACTTTTTCCGTGAAAGATCAATGGTTTCATTGCTTGGGTGGCACGTAGCGCCGTCTTGTTGAAAGTAAACGTAATCCAGATCCATGCTGTTCAAATCTGGTCATAAAAATTATAAATCATCTATCGATAGCGCAATTCATTCATCGTAACTGCCTCATTCTCGAAAAAGTAGGGTCCAATGACCTCGTCAGACCATAAACCGCACCAAACAGTCACACGTTGAGGATAGAGAGGCTTTCAACAATAACTCATAGGTTTTCCGAGCCCCAGAGCGACAATTTTGCTTGTTGACGAAGCCACTGAGGTGGAAATGAGCCTCATCACTCAAAATGATTTTTCGATGGAATTCCGATCATTGTCATACATTTCAAGGACCGAATCAGCAAAGACACGTTGATGATTGGCCTGCTCGAGACTAAAATCTTTAGAAAAAATACGGTGGAATGATGTTTGTGGAATGCATAATACCAAAGAACGACGAGAAATGGACAAACCTGGGTTTTCTTCAACACTTTTGGCTCCAGCAGCAATATTCTCGACTGTTCTTGAGTGACATGCACCGCTCGGGTATTCTTCTCCACACCACATCTGACTTTTGTTTTTTTCGTTAAAAAATGCATTCAAAATCCGTCAACTATCAGGGCGTTTTGGATGGATCTTCTTTCTTAGGTTGTTATGGAGTTCATAATTTTTCTTTCTTATTCATGTTACTTTTACCATCTTTGTTTCTTCGTCTCATATGTATCGTTGTTTCGAAGTTAAAAAATTATAAGGTGAAGAATAATCAATTTGTGACCCATTTTTCAATTACTTCGTTCGTCAAGATTTCAGATCTTTACTAATTCTTGATATTTTGGGCGAAAACCTTACACAACCTGAACGAATCAATTAAAATACAAGGTGGCAATAAAAAAAAAACTTGATTCTAAGAGTTTCCTGTATAAAGCCTTCTCAGTCTGTGGTCAATATCAGATTGTCAATGGATTGAGAATCACTTTGTGTATTTATTGGCACAATATCATTCGCATAACTTATACAGAGTGTTCGTAAGGAATATGGCCGTATACCGCCATGCAAAAACGACGCCAATAAAAAAAACTTGAAATTCTAAGAGTTGCCTGTATAAAGGCTTCTCAGTCTGTGGTCAATATTAGATTGTCGATGGATTGAAAATCACTTTGTGTATTTATTGACACAATATCATTCGCATAACTTATACAGAGTGTTCGTAATAAATATGGCAGTATACCGTCATGCAAAAACGACGAAGGATTTCTCACGAAAAAAGCGACTACCTGTATAGACTAAAGGTGAATACAGACTGACGTGACGTGATTCCACGTCACGTCAGACGTGTACTGTGCTCCCATTGGCCTAATATGAACGTGAACGTCAAAATGTGATATAAAAATGCTACACACTGTTCTGTGCGTTCACGTTCATATCAGGCCAATGGGAGCACAGTACACGTCTGACGTGACGTGGAATCACGTCGCGTCAAAATAGTCTGTATTCACCTTAAGGATCCGATACTGCTTAAAAAACTGCCTGCACGAGTCTAATGGTTTAATATAAAAAATTAAACGAAGTACACGCTTCTGCGCAATAAGAACCCTACAGGCACCCTACAGCAGACCTTTTCCTTCTACATTAATGTCAAATCAACAGATCCCATGATCAAGAATTAATTTGTCACTCTGAAGGTTTTGTAGGAAAATGACAACATTAGATTGTCAATGAAATGAGAGTCACCTGGTGTGTCAGTTTACTGACAATTCTTTTATAATTGACATTTTAGTTGTTGGCAAATCAATCTGTCTGCATAAAAATCTCTGTTGCGAAAAAAAGAAGAGCCAATGGTACGTCATTCTATCTCCAACACAGGAAAAGGAGGAAGAGGAAACAGCTCCAGGATACTTTAGCGATGATATCGCCGAAATTCAATGATACCACAAAACTAAAAGTTAATGAGACATGACAGTATTACGACAGCCTCTTGACAGCAGCTTCCTCGAAAGGAAGTATGAATGCAGAACGAAACGAATTAAAGTATCAGATTGCAGAAAATTTGGCGTGTTAGTCATGCTGCCAGTTCTTGATTTTTGGGATGGCCCTTTTTTTTGGGGCACTTGATCGAAAGACCGGACATAGTACGTCACATGACTATTTCATATGAACCATACTTGGGTTGGACAAAATTGAATTTGACCACAAATCCTTGATAAGAATTCGATCATCCAAACTATCGATTCTTTCTGCAATCTGATGTTATTTCTGTCGTCTCTGAATAATTTACATTCCAAAATCTCGATCACAATACTCCGAATCTCATCAAATACTTCGAGGTTTTCATTCGAGGCACACGTGGCCATCTAATTTAACACATTTTCATCCCCTGGACAGCCACGTTTTCATATTACTCGTGCCTTGTCCTAAAAAACAATGCCAGCAAAGAATGCATCTGTGCTTTTGTAACATAATTCATAAATATCGGGATAGGATGGCTTAGAACTTTTATGTAGAAGAAGCTCGCTTAACAGACTTGGATTTTTTAGGCGTAAATTGTTTTGACTGAGCACAGGACCGTATTCAACCATTTGTAGTCAACATAAGTTCATCTGGAGTTCAATATGTGCAATGATGAATGTTTGCCTGATGGAAATTCAGTCACATTTTATTTTTCCTGATGCCAAAATGGCATGGGTCTTTCAGCAATAGACGAGTCCCTTCATGCTGGCCAACTGTTTAAAAATCCTGAAAATCACTTCCCTTTTTTTCGCAATGATTCAACTCTTACCTGAAAGCTTTAATCCTAATGAGTGTATCCTGAAAATATTAGATGTCACGAAGGTCTTCATCAAAAGCTATAAATTTTTGTTTTCTTAGGGTTTCATCAATGGAAAATAAATATCCCACCAAAATGTTTGAATGGAGAATTTGAATTTTTCGAATCAAATGAGGATTTCGCTAGAGTTTGTTTTAAATAATACCTTTTCTGATGAATGAGATGTTTCTACTAACAGTGTAAAAATGATTCAAGATACTGCAGAAATATCAAATTTCATTAATTTCCGAAGAAGGAGCACTCGTATAAATACCTGTTGCAAGATGTAAAACTGATTATTATAGGTGTTTTCTTTGAATTCGTAGAGATCATAGGAAGACTTTCAGTGAATTCATGTATTATTAACCCTGTATTGTGGAGTTTATTAAAAATAGGTGTATAATTGGGTTTTCGTTTCTAATTGGATAGAAATTCTACGAGGAATTAAAAGGAAATTACGGAAATAAATGATTGTTTTGAATATTCTTTATTTGCATGGAAACTTACTACAGAATATCAACCCAAAAGTATTTACAACTGCCATAGACTATGATCTGGATTCTGGATGTGAATAAGTCCTGATGCCGCATGAGAAATTAGGATCATTGTACTGGAACATCATTATAATGAAGTATCACTTTGAAATCATAGTATATTCTTAAAATGTAAAGTGGTAAATTCATCAATTCAACATCAGAACTTGGCCAGTGAATACCACATCTCAAAATTTCAGCTAAATACACACAATATATTTACTAAAAATATTGTTCGCAGTTGATTGAGAAACTCCCTTAAAAATGGCTACTTCACAGTTTCAGTTTTATTACTACTAAAACTAATCTCTCTGGAGCAATTTATTTATGGATTTATCAATCTGGATATAAATCTGAAATTAACTTGACATAATCGTCCACGTGAAGGGAACAAACACATATATTCTTTGCAGCAAGGTTTCCATCCATGCTTTTCTCCAGTCCAATTTATGCAATATGCCAAAGGCATTAGTGATATTCGGTGTTGAGGCATCTTTCTCAGGAAATTTATCAAAACGAACAGCCGTGTTTTTACTTTTCCTTGAAGAGCAATTGAAAACAGTTTTTTCCAGTACTAGTACTTTGCTTACATTGTTATATAATCATCTACTGGCCTAAAATTCAAATATATCATGACGATTGAAACATAAAAATCTTTTCGTGCAGATACTTCACCTTTTCTAATTTCCATCTTACAGAAAGATGAAGTCACAGCTCAGAACCTCGAATTACGAGGATCATAATATCCCTCAAGAATACCTGAAACAGCCATTGATTTAGAATAGATATTCTAATTTCTAAGTCAATGAAAACAGCTTAGGAGCAAGTAAAAATATAAACAAGTCGTTTTACTCGTTTTCTAGGTTGGAAAGTCATAGATTTCCATTAATGAAAACATAAGAAAACAAAAATTTATAGCTTTTGATGAAGACCTTCGTAACATCTAATATTTTCAGGATACACTCATTGGGATTAAAGCTTTCAAGTAAGAGTTGAAGCATTGCGAAAAAAAGGGAAGTGATTTTCAGGTATTTTTAAACAGTTGGCCAGCATGAAGGGACTCTTCTATTGCACGTAGGCCTCATTTATGAGAAACTCCAATATTATGTTCACATTTGAGATCCCACTGACGTGAATACAATGGATATGGTGTTATTGTGTTAGTCTTCAGACAAATTCTGCATAAGTTACCGGTGCTTCAGATGGTCTCATTCAACTCTAATCACTCATATTCATTTATTTACTATCTGTATCTCTGTTGATAAACAATAATTGCATTGTTTGTAAATTGATGTATGGTTTTGGCTACAACAAGGTGCACTAGAACCAACGGAAGATGGTTCATTCTTGAACTGGAAGTGAATTTGATATACACATAGATTCAAAAGTTTTGTATCACATTATCACCGAAAGTATATCTCTTCATCAAAGATGGTGTATATTCTACTAAATTATTCGGTTTCAATTAAAAAAATAAACCCACTCTTTTCGTACAAACTTTACCACTCAATATTAAACTTTTTTTTTCAAAAAAAGAGTGACATAAATTAACAAATTTATAATTTTTATGCGAAAAGGATAACCGAAATTTTGCGTAGTACCCAAACTGTAGCCATTGCTGCTGAAGAATATTAGGTAAATTCTGCTGAGCGGCTTGAACAAGGTCCTGTAAACTTATGGGCTGATTCCTGCCAATATTGCCCCTAGCATGTTCTATGGGAGCCATGTCTGGAGATAGAACGGGCCAGTCCAAATCATGGTTACCTTCAGTTTTAAGATCTTCACTCACAAGATCTCGGAGGCCAATTGTGATCAACTCTTCGAGAGAAAACACGGTGCGGAAAGATTTTTCGTAAAAGATCAACGGTTTTGTTACTTGTGTAGCACTAAGAGCCGTCTTGTTGAAAGTAAACGAAGGTGTATTGATATCTAGTTAGCCTAGACCAGTTCCATGCATAAACAAAATATTGCGACACCATATCAATGAACAATAACTTATTAGATGTGTCAGTGTAGAGTTCGGCGTCAAAAAAGTGAACCAGAGTACGCAATAAATTAAAAAAAAAGATGTCCAGTGTCCACCGAAATTGTAAAAATCGAAAAATTGGAGTATCGAGCCATCATCAAGTACCTGTACCTGTATTTAAAAGGGTTAAGAGGTAAGCAGATTTACGAAGATATGCTTAATACCCTTGGTGATCAATGTCCTTCGTATGCGACTGTGAAAAATTGGACTGCAAGCTTCAAAAGAGGTAAATTTTCCATTGAAGATGATTACCGATCGGGAAGGCCAGTTTCCGTGTCAGTCCCCGAAAATATCGATGCAGTTCATGACATTTTTATCAGACCGTCGAATTGGGCTAAAACTGATATGTGAAGCACTGAAGATTTCATACGAACGCATCCATCATATAGTTCACGTCAATTTGGACATGAGAAAAATTTCTGCAAAATGGATCTCCAAATGTTTGAATGTTGACCAAAAGCGTGCAAGGGTAGAAGCATCGCGTTCGATCTGTGCTCGATTTGAAAACGATGTAGACCTTTCGAACCGAATTGTTACTATGGATGAGACTTGGGTACATTTCTACGATCCAGAAACAAAGCAACAATCAATGGAATGGCGACACTCTGGTTCTCCAAGACCTAAGAAGTTTCATGACCAAAAATCTGCTGGAAAAGTTCTTGCTTCAGTTTTTTGGGATTGCCATGGAGTAATCATGATTGATTTTTTCGGATAAGGGTAGAACAATAACTGGAGATTACTATTCGACATTACTGACCATTTCACGGAAAAAAATTTAAGTACCCAAATCTCATGTTGCCATGCAAAAAATTTGTGATTTAGGGTTAGAATTACTAGAACACCTCCCTCATTCACCAAATTTGGCTTCGTCCAACTATCATCTCTTTCCTCAACTAAAAAAAGTTCAAAAGGTCGTAAATTTTCTTCCAACGAGGAGGTAATAAAAGCTGTGGAGGACTGGTTTGCAGAGCAAGAAGAAAAATTTTTTCGAAAGGTCTAGAGACGTGTATTCAATTAAGGGGAGAATATGTTGAGTAATAATAGTATATTATTTCATTCCACTTTTCGTGGCGAGCTTGAGTTTATCCGCCGAACGGAGTGAGGCGGATAATTGAAAGCGAGCCACAAAAAGGCACTTCTTCTCCGAATGAAATATGCTGTTTTATTTCCAAATGTTTTCAAATTCATGAAAATTGTACATTTAATGTAACTTTATCAAATACAAATGACGTTCGAATTGGAAGTTTTTGTATTCTATGCATCTATGTTCATGGTAACCAAGTAATCTTTTTCGTAGCAACACTTTTCCTGCCGCCGCGCCGGAGGGAAAAGTGGGAAAAGTAAATATTTCTCCGCCTAGGCGGAGAAATAGAACTTTTCGATGATCCTGTCAGGCGAGAACTGACGTTGTTATCGTACGTTTGGAAATAAAATATTTTCTCTATTTCAGTATCGTAACGAGTTCATTACAGTTCTAAAAACAGTGCTGTAATGAATTCATTACAGCATCGTTTTCAGTTACATTTTTCGTTTTGTGGTTGTCAGCAATGACTTCCGATCCTTTCAAATTTCAGCAGACGTCAGTTTGGAAATGTCAATTTTCGTATTTCCTAACATTCATACCAACTGCCAAGATACAATATGAAAGTCTCTAGGACCTATAATTAGAAATTTTTCATTGAATTTCACAAAATTTGAGTGAAATAGAGAAAATATCGTCTAATACTCGTTGCAGAATGCAATTCCAATACTCATGCGTTCGAAAACTCGCTCCTTCGTCGCTCGTTTTCGTTCGAATTTCGCATTCGTATTGGAATAGGAGCCCATTCTGCAACTAGTTTTTGAATACACTATTGACATTGAAATTTTGTTTGGTTCTATAGTAGGCTGAGAATTTTTCAATATATCCTCGTACGTTGTCCAAATCAATACCATCCAATTCCGGCCCTAAAAATCATAGATCATCTCTTGATAGCGCAATTTATTCACCGTAACTGTTGCTCCAGCCTCATTCTGGAAAAATAAGGTCCAATGAGCGACGTGCACACTGCACAGGTTTTATTCTTCATATCACTAACTTGTTCCAACAGCTCAAATTTTTCCACCAATTGCCGTTGCATTTGCGTTTTTAACCGTTGCATTTGGATATCAACCATTCATTGAAGAAAATACCTTGTCCCTAGGAACAAGCGAGAAGAAACAGTAAGATTTCAGATGAAAAAAATTCTTCGAATTATCTACACAGAATTAAAAAAAAATGTCGAAACTTCCATATCAGTCTAATCCACCTCTGTGCATTCCTTCCAAGCCGACAACAATATTTTTTATATCCCCATACACACGTGTTCGAAGTGAGCCACTTGACAAAAAGTTTCATAAGAAAACCAACTTTATAATTACATTTCTTGCTGTGTAGGAGGCTTTCTCTTCTAAATTTATACCCATTTTTATCTCGACAAGTGCTTCATATTCGCGTATGCATCCCTCGCCCGCACATGCGCAGCCACAATCGAAAAAATTATCAATGGTGATGATGTCCTTGGAATGGGTGTTAACCCCATCAAGATGTACATAGGTTCAAGACATCTGTAATTCGAATAATAGAGATAGTAAGTTGCTGGGTCCAATGGAGAATATGAATATAAAATTGCCATATGGAGTTTAATGTAATCATTCGATATGGTTTCGGAATTTGGTACGAGGCGGCATATGGGGCCGATGATAGATGATTTTGCGAATTATTCGGTGAAGATATCTACCAGATGCAACTTGTACCAGAGTAATAACTCAACCTCGAATGTCAGTAGCTTTTGGGCACTCCTTCATTCATCTTGCAAGTAGATACATCTTGAAGATAAAAACGCATTCAAGAATCCAAAGAAAAAAAATCGTTCATGATTCCGGACCTAGACTAAAGATTTGTATTTTTGTGTGTTTGATACGATATGACTCAAAAACTTTGGACCGATTTCAGAAATTCTTTCACCCTTAGAAAGCTACAGTGAGTGACATAGGCTATACTTTTCACCCAAAAAAAATTAACCTACTATAACTTCAATAATAAGAATAAAAGGTGACAATATCAGCCACAATCAGCTATTTTCACGTGCGCTGCAAAAGCAAGACTTACTTGGATACGATGTATGACAAAAATGTACCTCTTAAATAGTTCTACAAAAAAGTCCGCGATAGCATATATATGATATATGATATGATATATTGTTTATCCTGACTACTCCTAGGTCTCCTGAGGAGACCCCTCTGAAACTACAAGCTTCGAAGCTTGTAACTTGTGCCGAGTTCGGAGTAAGCAGTTGTGTTCTGTGTAGGCTTTGTTACTGTGTCCTTACGCCACCTTAGGCACAGCACTGTTAATTTTTGACCCAACAGTGGGAATGGTGGCCCCTACCGAGACTAGAAAATTTCTTTCCTAGCTCGGGATTGAACTCCGGACCTTTGGGTCCGAATTCCAACGCTCTACCACTGAGCCAAGGGCACTCATATCATATGTCTCTCAAGATTGACTTGCTATTACCTGTTTATGGTAATCAGATGTTTTCCAAAACTAAGGGGATATACAGGGTGGCCATTTGAAAACGAAACAGACGAGATTACAGACGAAATAAATTTTTTCGAGAGAAATGCTCAGACAGGTCGATTTCTGTTTCGAGGGGGACAACTTAAGATGTAGGTTACGGACGCATAGCGCTTCAACCCTTGCTACTACAACCCTCACCCCCAATTTTTGAGGGAAAATGGGGTGAGTGATACCTTAAATTCAAAGGTATTTTTATACTGATTTCAGCACAGTAATTGTTTTTTCATTTTGTGCATTAGTTCTCGAAATATTCTTAACTAAGTATTTGAAAATGAAGTGGTGTTTTCATGGCACTTGTAGTGTTTTTTTGTGAAAAATCGACATCTTGATTAATGATTTCTATGTCAGTGGATTGGAGGAAGGAAGCCACAGTCATGGTTGTTTTAAAGCTCAAAATGTCGATTTTTCACAAAAAAACACTACAAGTGCCATGAAAACACCACTTCATTTTCAAATACTTAGTTAAGAATATTTCGAGAACTAATGCATAAAATGAAAAAACAATTACTGTGCTGAAATCACTATGAAAATACCTTCCAAATGAGGTATCACTCACCCCATCTTCCCTATTCAAAAATTGGGGGTGAGGGTTGTAGTAGCAAGGGTTAAAGCGCTATGCGTCCGTAACCTACATCTTAAGTTGTCCCCCTCGAAACAGAAATCGACCTGTCCGAGCATTTCTATCGAAAAAATTTATTTCGTCTGTAATCTCGTCTGTTTCGTTTTCAAATGGCCACCCTGTATTGAAAAATTCTTAGCCTACTATGGAACCAAACAAAATTTCAATATCAAAATATTTTATTACTCAACATATCCTCCTCTTTATTGAATACATGTATTACAGCGAACCTGCAACGTCTCTAGACCTTTAAAAAAAATGTTTCTTCTTGCTCTGCAAACCAGTCCTCCACAGGTTTTATAACCTCGTGGTTGGAAAAAAATTTACGACCTTTTAACCTTTTTTCCAATTGAGGAAAGAGATGATAGTCGGACGGAGCCAAATCTGGTGGATAAGAGGGGTGTTCTAATAATTCTAACCCTAAATCACGAATTTTTTGCATGGCAACATGAGATTTTATACTGGGGCTTTGTCCTGTAGAAACAAAATACCTTTGGATAGCTTTCCGCGTCCTTTCTCTTTAATTTTTTTCCGTAGAGTGGTCAGTAATGTCGAATAGTAATCTCCAGTTATTGTTCCATCCTTATCCAAAAAATCAATCATGATTACACCATGGCAATCCCAAAAAACTGAAGCAAGAACTTTTTCAGCAGATTTTTGGACACGAAACTTCTTAGGTCTTGGAAAACCAGAGTGTCGCTATTCCATCGATTGTTGCTTTATTTATGGATCGCAGAAATGTACCCAAGTCTCATCTATAGTGACAATTCGGTTTAAGAAGTCTACATCGTTTTCAAATCGAGCACAGATCGAACGCGATGCTTCTACACTTGCACGCTTTTGGTCAACATTCAAACATTTGGGGATCCATTTTGCACAAATTTTTCTCATGTCCAAATTGATGTGAACTATATGATGAACGCGTTCGTATGAAATCTTCAGTGCTACAGATATCCGTTTTAGCCCAATTCGACGGTCTGATAAAATCATGTTATGAACTGCATCTATATTTTCGGGGACTGACATACAGAAACTGTCCTTTCCGATCGGTCATCATCTTCAATGAAAAATATACCTCTTGAAGCTTGCAGACGCATACGAAGGACATTGATCATCAACAAGGCCGTAGCTAGAAAAACATTTCGGGGGGGGGGGGGTCCGTCCGTACCTAGAAAAAAATTTATTCGAAGAATTTTCGGTGAAATGATTATCTGGCATTTCTGAAAAAATAAATTTCGGGGGGGTCCGGACCCCATCAGACCCCCCCCCTGACTACGGCCTTGATCATCAAGAGTATTAAGCAAATCTTCCTAAAATCTGCTTACCTCTTAACTCTTTTAAATACAGATACTTGATGATGGCTCGATAGTCCAATTTTTCAATTTTTACAATTTCGGTTGACATCTTTTTTTTAAATTTATTGCGTAACTCTGATTTCCTTTTTTGACGTCGAACTCTACACTGACACTTCTAATAAGTTATTGTTTGTCGAAATGGTATCGCAATATTTTGTTTCTGCCTGGAACTGGTCTAGGCTAACTAGATATCAATACATCCTCGTATAATTCTTTTTTGAACCATTTAGTCATTCCGCATTCAAGACTTTGTTTATTTTCTCGGATTCCTCATTTCTTCTGAATGTAAATGACGGCGCCAATATGCTGCCAACTATAACCGCAAGTTTCCTGTTTGTTTAAGGCGAAAGTTCTTCAGGTATTACCGAATATCTTATTTTTAGATGCTTCAAATGCAAATGCAATTCAGTGGATGAATATCGGCTAAAAATATTTATATTATTCGGAATGCCGGAAGCTTTCACTTCCTTCCAGGATTAGCATCAGGAGTATCTTTAGGATTACGCTCATCTGAGGACAAAATTCTTATAGAAAAAAAAATTTCGTATTTATTCCTCTTCCTCACTTGACCCTACTTTTCTTTCCTCAAAACCTTGCGTTTCAAGTTTCAAGAAAGAATTGCTTTCTAACGGCTTAACAATTTTTCGGGAATTCAAATCAAATATTAAAAATAGGAGTTTCCTTACTCTTTCTTGGGAATTTGCGACAGAGTTTTGTTCATTAATATCGGGACATCCTGGAAAAGGAAAATCTCCAATATAATTCCCTTCGCTTTCAAGCTTTAAATGTCTAAATTTCCGACAACCAAAACCTGGATTTACCTGTTCCAGACACTTGCCAACCCCAATATTTATCCAAGAACCTACCCGAACCTCTCGCAAGGTAGACACAAGATACATATCTTGCCACATGTATAACCCATAAACATAAGTTATGTGTTTATCACATGTGTTCAAGTTCAAACGGCGCTTCTTTCAAATCGCCGAGCTTAACCGAAGATCTCCGAGGTCCCAAGTCACCCTTAATTAATAAGTGACTAACACTTCTTCTCATTAGCATACTGAGTCTAATCTGCGTACTTCACACATCTAATTTCGTAACTTTGACGGGATGACCGAGTGACGTTTGTTATGTAATTGAGACTGTGTTGCGACGGTGGTTGAAGAGGATTTTTGACCATTTTTGTTTTATTTTGTGTTTTTTAATGGTTTTTGAGGTGAGTTTAATTTTGAAATTTTATTTTCATTTTTTTTTTTAATTTTCCTTGATATTTTTCTTCATGTTGTGGGAATGGATTAAATATTTGTTTTTCATTTATTTTCTTTCCCCTTTTCTCGAAAATTTTGAAGAGGTCAATTGAAAATAAAACTGCCACAAATAAAAACTACGTAAATATTTGAAAAACCCTCAGAATCTTCTTATTGAAAGGGGACAATGTGTGTTTATGTTTTTTTTTATTTCGCCGAATACAACCTCAAGGAAGGGTTGAAATCACCCCAAAAATATTTAATTGTCATTACGGTCCAAAGGAGATTTCTCTTCCAAGCTTCTAGAATTTAATTTAAAATAGTCCCCATATTTTACAATTTCGTCCAATAATTATCAGCAATTTGAATTTGAAATCTGAAACTAAACTGCTTACGATACTCTGAACGCATACGTGAAATTTCGAATTATGGTCGTTCATTGTGTTATTGAAAATTAATGAATTCCATTCAAATTTGAAAATGAAAAAAGAATTTTCAAAATAAATCTTGCTTCTGCTTCCATTTGAATATTTTCGGGTGATTCACTTACTCACGCCTGAGGTGAAAAATAGGATGAAGTGTTGGGAATTTTGCTTTCGGTAATTCGCTATAATTTTATATAGGGTTTTCCATCTCAGACGAGCCTCCTGTATACAGGGTGCGTCAGAAGGCATACTGATAATATAACGCCTAAACCGTACCGTGTGGAAAATAATTATATGGGAAGGTAATAAGGTTGAGAATTTTATTTAGAAATATATAGTTTTTTCAAACGGAACACCCTGTATTTCATGGCATAATTCTTTCTAGAACTACAAGAGCTTTAAACTCATACTTCATTCTCCAAATTTTATCTTGGCGATGCCAAATAATTCGCATTTTTAGGATATTTTTAGTGTTTTAAGGGGTTCATCAAAATTTTGATAGAAACCTCTGTGTTCAATCTAGATAAACGAAATTTTTACAGTAGTTAGCCTAAGGTATCAGCTTCATCATTCGGTAAACATCTGGAGTTTTTTTTTATACAGAGTGTCCAATATGAATTCACCAATTTACTCAATTAAATATCCGCTAACTCGACTTTTTTATTTGGAACGCCCTGTATTTTTCTCTTTCATGAAATTTGTTTTTAGAATGTCTACATTTCCTACAAAGAATAATGTCCTGTTCACAACATTGTTTTTGAGATATTCCACATTTGAGTATGGGACATACTTAGTGAAAAATGTAGAAATTTCAAAAAAAATTTCATGAAAGAGGAAAATACAGGGAGTTCCATTTGAAAAAATCGAGTTATCGCAGAATTAATTCGAGTGAATTGGTAAATTTATGTTAGTCACTCTGTATAAAGAAAACTTCAGGTGTTTACCGAATGATAAAGCTGATACATTTAGCTTACTACTGTAAATATTTCGTTTGTCTAGATTGAGCACAGAAGCTTCTACAAGAATTTTGTGGAAACGCCGTGATGAAATTTGAAAAATGAGATATAAGTGTAAAGCTCTTGGTTGTCCTCGAAAGAACATGCCATGAAATACAGGGAGCTCATTTCAAAAAACTACCTATTTTCTCATAACTTTTCTTGCCACCCCCTGTATATGTAAAACTATTTTCAGTTTGTAGTTTTTTGCCAACCTTATAACCATATCATATAAGTTTTTTTCCATACAAGACAGTTTAGGCGCTATTTTAGCCATACGCCTTGCTGACGCACCCTGTATATCTTATCCCATAGTGATTGAAAGAATTTTCCGAAACACGTCAAATGATTTTGTTCGAGGGACATCTTTGTACGTACATTCGTGGCTTGAACGAGCTACCCCTTAGGGGGGGCGCTTCAACCCCTCAAAATTGAATGGGGTAGGAGGAATGAGTGATACCTCATTTGAAAGGTCTTGGAAGGATTTTTACAGCGGTATATGAAAAACGTGATTTTGATCAACCGGTTTCGTAAAAAAATCAATTTTCTAGCTCGAATGAGTCACCTTAGATATTTTGTTTTTTTACAATGTACAAGCCCATATTTATTAAGATCTTTTTACAAACTTAAGAAATCTTAGAAAAAATCATATTCTCAAAGAAATGCATGATAAAACAATAAGTTTTATTACGCTGAAACAATAAGTTTTATCATGGTTTTTATCAAAAAAAATAAATCTGCGTCTTTCCGTCTTTAAATCAAATATTCAAATTGTCCTCCATCGACTTCCATACAATCTTGATTGAAAACCTCTCTTAGATGGTTCAGCATAATTGGAGTAATTTGACGATACTCATTTACAATTCGTTGTTGTACATAGTTTGTCCAAATTTTCAGGCTGAGACAAAAAAATCTTGGACTAAAGATGTCTCCACAAGAATAAGTCCAGAGGGTTTTTGGCGAAAGCGGTTCATCAAAATTACGTTCTCCATACACCGTTGTGAAGAGGCTTCCAAGACCTTTCAAATGAAGTATCATTCAACCCTTCTGACCCATTCATTTTGAGGGGTTGAAGCATTCCTTCTCAGGGGGTTGCTTGTTCAAAGCCTCAAATATTCGTCAAAATATGTCCCACAAACAAAATCATTCGATGTGTTTCGGGAAATTTTTCCAATCACTATATAGGATGAGAAATATACGTGTTGACTCGTCTGAGATGGAACAGTCTGTATAGTTCTGGTTGGGCGATTCAGACAAAATTTTGCATTCAGCTCGAAAACACCTTTATCAAAATGCAAAATCTCGATCAAACTTGTAGTTTCGAGATCTAACAAATTTGAAAAACCATATTGAGGTACTTTGTGGAAAATGATGGACCTCTTATCCCAGTCACCTCAATATTCCCAATATTCATTTTTTTTAAACAACCTTCTCTTGTCCTTCCAGATGCTGTCAAAGGACTTCGAACTCACCGACCAACTCTACAACCCAATCAACAACCTCACCCAAATGGAGCTCATGGAAAAATTCAACATAGCCTTCTACGAAGGCCAGAACCTCTCCAGGTACGAGATTTCCGAGGTGTTCGAAGAATACACCCCTTCCCCAAAACCCGACAGAGCCCCCTGTCAACCAGAGGAAGACCACATCCCTATAGACATCCTAGTGGACTACCTCATAGAACCGGATACACCAACCACAAATTTCGACTTTGATTTCGAGAATTTCAACAGCACTTTCGAATTTCCTGCCACCAACAAGCGGCAATCCAGTATTTCTGAGTCAGATTCCTTAGCAGAGTCAGAAAGTTACGCAGCGAGTTCAGATTTCCATTCTGGATCTTACAACACCTTGACCTACACAGCTACGAAACGCCAGCCTAGTTTCTCAGAGTGCGATTCTCTTCCAGAATCTGAAACTTACGTTTCTGACTCAGATTATAAGTCTGGATCTGTGAGAGACGATACGTCTCAGTTTTCTGAGCTGTTCAATCCTATCCAGAACCAAGAGGAACAGCATGACAATTTGCTGGATAATTTGGATCTAGATGACATCTGCGAGAGTTTATCCAATAATTCTTTCGATTTCAACGAGCTTTCTTACGAACTATGCGACTACAACAATGGAGGCCTGTCAGATATTGGAACAGATAAGACGAATATGGAGTTCAACCAGTTCTTGAGGAGTGTACCAGCTGATGATTTGAGTTTTTCAGCTCAGGTTAGTCCTTTTCCATATTTACTCTAAATCCAGTTCTTTATCTTCAATTTCCAGCGTAAATATTCTTATTATCTATCCTAAACAACTATTTTCTTCTAGGAAACCCTGGTTAAAAACGAATTTGGCCATATGATAAGGAACAAATGTAGCAACAACAACATCACCTCAAATTTTCTCTACCCAACAGACAACAGTGTACCTTACACATCTTTGTCACACAATCAAGCAGTGGTACCCCAAAACCAAAACATGATGCTGAACGATCCTTTCTTCGATACCACGTTTTTGAACGATCAAAACCTTGAGTCCATGTGCCAGGAGGAAAACTCTCTCCAATCTGCCTCAGAAAATGAAGAAACATGTGGTGGACGTTGTTGCAAATGGGAAAATTGCTTTCAGACCTATCCTAATCAAACCAGTCTGGTCAAACATATTGAGAAGTGCCATGTGGAGTTCAAGAAATGTAAGTAGAGCTTCAGAGAGTCTTTTTCTGGTTTTCATTGGAATTGGCAGTACAATGTTTCTTTTGTTATAGCTGGCGATGAGTTTGTGTGCTATTGGTTGAACTGCCCAAGAAAAGTGAAGCCCTTCAATGCAAGATACAAGCTGCTGATACACATGAGGGTTCATAGTGGGGAGAAGCCCAACAAATGCCCGGTAAGTTTTTTGCTTCTCTCTAAATGTACCTCAAAACAATGAAGCTACAACTTAAATATAGGAAATGAGTTGTAGTAACATTCTATTGACTGATGAAATACGAGCTTTAGTTTCATTGAGCTCTTTTTTTCAGTTCAAAGGATGCACCAAAGCTTTTTCGAGGTTAGAAAATCTCAAGATTCACCAGAGGAGCCATACTGGAGAAAGGCCATACATCTGCCAGTTTCCTAGTTGTCCTAAGAGCTTTTCTAACAGCTCTGACAGAGCGAAACACCAAAGAACACATTTTGATACCGTAAGTATAGAATATTTGGCTTCAAAAATTACAAACAAGTCACCTTTCATATGATACAACGAATCACAGCTCAATTTATCTGTTACAGAAACCATATGGTTGTCAAGTACTGGGTTGCACAAAGAAATACACCGATCCTAGCAGTCTGAGGAAACACGTAAAAAACCATACCACCGCAGAACAATTACAACTCAAGAACAAATCAGCAGAAGAATATCCTCATAGGGTGCCTCCAACGGTCAGAACTTGCAGGCCAATTGAACATCATAAACAATCTCAGAGTAGTGCTACTCGTCACTATACAATTTTCGAGCACAACTACTCAAATACTCAGCCTGATATGAAGAAGTCAATCACTAATGAAATAAAACGTGACCTTAAGAATAAAATAAGTCAGAGAAATAGTTTGTATCACATGAAATAGCTATTGTTTATATTTTTGATAATATCAATTCCTCAGATCTTATATCTTTCAGCAACTGAAAATAGTTTGCAAAAGTATATAAAGATTCAAATGAATAGAAGAATGTGAAAGAATTTTATTGTATGTAAATATCGAATTTTTTTGTGTAAGATATATTTTTGTGTGAGATATATTTTTTTATTGAGACTGATTTGATGAAATTCAGTTCTCACTGTCAGAATTGTATATATAGGTTTCTGGCATGAATGTACCGAGTGTTATAATCCAGTCATTATAGTTAAGATGATCTCATTGAAGAGACCAATCTCTTTTGTACAAATATTTTGTATATATTAAAGTTTATATGTTTTTAAATTTTTTTATTGTCCTTCATTCGATTCAATAATTTGTTGACAGTGGATGTGTTGAGCTTATCCTGCATGGTAACATTCTTTGTTTGTAAAATTTTCGGTGGGATTTCATTTCTTTTTGTGAAATTTTCTATTTCTCTCCATTTTATCTATTTCTTGCGCTTCGTCAGGTGTCCTTTTTCCATAGCGTACAGAATATTTGTAAAAGACGTATGCCCGAAGTAAAATTGACCACACCACTTCAAAACTGGGTTCCATTTTGTCGAAATATGGTAGGTAATGACTGATATGTGTCATTCGATAAATTGTCGAAGAAAAATGATAAACCACGAGGATATATTGTAAAATTCTTAGCCTACTATAGAACCAAACAAAATTTCAATGTCCAAATATTTCATTTTTCAACATATTCTCCTCTTAAATGAATACATTTATTACAGCAAACCTGCAACGTCTCTAGACCTTTCAAAATAATTGTTTCTTCTTGCTCTGCAAACCAGTCCTCCTCTGCTTTTATTACCCCCTCGTTGGAAGAAAATTCACGACCTTTTAAACTTTTTCTCAGTTGAGGAAAGAGATGATAGTCGGGCGGAGCCAAATCTGGTGAATAAGGGGGGTGTTCTAGTAATTCTTATCCTAAATCACGAATTTTTTGCATGGCAACATGAGATTTGTGTACTGGGGCGTTGTCCTGTGAAAAAACACCTTTGGATAGCTTTCCGCGTCTTTTCTCTTTAATTTTTTCCCGTAGAGTGGTCAGTAATATCGAATAGTAATCTCCAGTTATTGTTCTGCCCTTATTCAAAAAATCAGTCATGATTACTCCATGGCGATCCCAAAAAACTGAAGCAAGAACTTTCTCAGCAGATTTTTGGACACGAAACTTCTAAGGTCTTGGAGAACCAGAGTGTCGCCATTCCATCGATTGTTGCTTTGTTTCTGGATCGTAGAAATGTACCAAAGTCTCATCCATAGTAACAATTCGGTTTGAGAAGTCTACATCGTTTTCAAATCGAGCACAGATCGAACGCGATGCTTCTACCCTTGCAGGCTTTTGGTCAACATTCAAACATTTGTGGATCCATTTTGCAGACATTTTTCTCCAAAATCGACGTGAACTATATGATGAACTCATTCGTATGAAATCTTCAGTGCTTCAGATAACCGTTTTAGCCCTATTCGACGGTCTGATGAAATCATGTCATGAACTGCATCGATATTTTCGGGGACTGACACAGAAACTGGCCTTCCCGATCGGTCATCATCTTCAATGGAAAATTTACCTCTTTTGAAGCTTGCAGTCCAATTTTTCAGGATTCCATACAAAGGACATTGATCACCAAGGGTATTAAGCATATCTTCGTAAATCTGCTTTCCTCTTAACCCTTTCAAATATAGGTACTTGATGATGGCTCGATACTTCGAATTTTGCAATTTTCTTTTAATTATTGCGTAACTCTGGTTTACTTTTTTGACGTCGAACTCTACACTGACACTTCTTATGAGTTATTGTTCGTTGATATGGTATCGCAATATTTTGTTTATGCATGGAACTGGTCTAGGCTAACTAGGTATCAATACATCCTTTCTAATTTTCTTAATGATTTCTGGCTCTCTTCTTCATGATTGTTTTTCATGGATTTGAGGAAAGATTAATCCAATAAAACACGAGAAAATAATTGATTCTTTATTGTACCAAATTATACAAATACAGTCTATTTCAAATAACAGTAGTATATATTGTCTGCATGAATATTACAGCAATCCACCAACTCACATTGCAAATCGGCATACATAGCGAATATAAATAAAAAAGGATGACGATGAACACAATTCGTTAAATATGGTGAAATATTATTGTTAAACAAACAAAGTTTGTTGTCAGTGTGATGTGAATTTGACTAAACTTTCCAATAGCCTTCTCAACCATGATTTTGGTCTGCTAACAGTTGTATATTTTATAAATAAGGACTGAAATATGACTTATTAGCACTGAAATAAAAAAAGAATCTATACAAAGCAGAATATGCGGTAATAACCATGTTAGCAGAAATTATTATTTGAACAAACCATGGTTGCGAAGTCTACATATTTCAATAGATATGCAGTTGCATTAAGATGTGTAATGTTTTTAAACACCTGCCCTATTGAAATTCTGGAATATTGGTAGTCGAATGTTGAGAATTTTTCGAAACGTCTCGTCTCTAAAAAAAGTGTACAAATATAAATCACTGATCATAAAGGAAATATTTTGCTCAAATCAATATATCTGCCTGAAACTCTTGTGATATACTTTCGAGCATAAAGATCAAAATTCAAAAGACCAGCGCGTGCTAATAAAGTGCTATAATTTGCGTTTGTAGGTACCAGCCTAAAACAATTTAACACTTGCCCAATGATAACTTCGAAACAATTTTGGTAACTTCCAACCATAAGCTCTTACAATTTTTCACTTCCATCTTCAATATGACATGATATAGACGTTTTCTTTGAGCAACCGACCAATGCTGTACTAAACTAGTCTTAGAAGATTACAAAAATATCACCGTAACATTTTCTAAGATATCTCTTGATATATAAAAAGCTTCGAAAAATCTCGAATCTCTTAAAATTATGTAAAAACCTTGGAGTTACTCAGGCCTTGTAAGATATAGGTGCTGGAATTCTAGAATGTAAATCAGGCCTTGAATCTTTTCTCGAGCTCCTTATGCTCATTCTACCCACTGATCTCTTGAAGGCGCTTTCCTCTGGCAAACTCCTGAACTGTTGCTCGTCGTCATCATCCAAAATGTTCAAACTTCCGTATTTCTTCAGCAGTTCTTGCACCTGCATGGCCATCATTGTATCATCGTCGGTGTTCTTAACAGCTTTTAACAATTCCTGCCTCAATCTACCCTTAGTGGGGGACGTATTAGTACTTGAGGATTTTCTGTCATATCCCACAGCAGAAACGCTTCTTCTGGTCATGGAATTTCTTGAGAATGGCGAAGTGAAGGTTTCTGGCGTCAAAGAACTCCTTTGTCGTTTAGGGGAGTTGTTCCAAGTGTTAACTTTGCACTGGACCACTTTTTTGTATGGAGAACCGTTTAGTTTGGGTATGGACGGTGCTTCTTTGCCATCCAGGCTGTTTGAACGTCTGTAAGAAGGTTTCCTGTCATCTTGTGATGTTTTCTCGGATTTCAGGGTGGGTTTTGTTTCGTTTTCGTAGATCTTCTGGGAATATTGAGTTTTGCGAAGGCCTATGTCGTTGAGGTCTTCATCACAGTCTATTTTATGCTCTGAAACAAAATGAATAGTTTATATTTACACCTTCAATGATTGCTCATGAAATGAAGGAAGGCACAAAGACCAGAAACCACAATAATGTCTTAGTCAGTAAGAATTTAGGACCAACAGATCATATGATGATGGGGTCAAATGAGGTTAATGAACTTGACGAAAAAATGATCAGCAGAATAATGCAGAGATTTGAAAAAGGACCAAAAGATCATATGATACTGGGGTCCATGGGGTCTATTAAGGATAAGGCTAAATTTTATATTTTTTTTTATTGTGGTTTTCATGAAAACGAATATCTTGTAATGTTCAGAGAACATCGTGAGAATCAAGGGCAAGCAGGTAGGAATTGGTGTTCTTCTTAAATTTCTGGGGGTTATATGCCTCGGGGAACACCTCACTAGGCAAAGCCTCGCTGTTCTTTGGATGAACGAGTCTTTGAAGAGAGATGTTCTGCAGGTCTCCAAAGTGTCAGACTTAAATTGACGGGTAAGTCTCGAAGAGACTGCCAGAGGGAGAACGATTGCTGATAATTCAGAAGAGCATCGCCCATGGAAATATCTATAAAAGAGAGACAGATCTCCTACTCTTCTATGGTGTTCCAGAGAAGTGACCGAGTTTGTAAGCGAGGCATCACCGACGAGACGAATTGTCCTTTTTTGTGCAGAATCCAAGAGTTTTAGGATTTGTTCAGGTGCAGCACTCCAAATATGGGAACAGTATTCCAGGACAGGTCGAATATGTGCCTTATAGATCATAAGCAGCTATGGTTTATTTGGGTGATATGGGATTTCATAGTGTGTAACAACACTTGGTTCTATAAAAAAGTACTAACCGTTTTCTTCAGCATCCTCGGTGGAATTCTGACTATAAACAGAAGACCTCTTCTTCGACTTGTCGTTGACGATGCCCAAACTCCTATACCCTTCATCTGACATCTCAGAGGTCGTGTCGCTATGATCCGTCAACTGGTCATTGACCACCAACGTGGCTTCAGACTTCAGCAAGTCCTGTTTCGTAATCCCTTTGTCCAAGGGAATCTGTAGAGTTGATACGTGCTTCTTTGCCACCTTAGGCGAGGTGTTGAACTGGTGCTTGGGGCTCTTATTCGTCGATAGTTTAGTCTGGTGGGTTGATATGAAATTCGGTGTTGGACTTCTCGACCTGTTGGATGGCGGCATCAAAGTTTTTCTTGGTAGGTTTGGACTCACAGAACGCCTGTCGTCGTTTCTGTAGAATTGTGATGGTGACTTTGACCTAGACCGGTTGAAGGAATGCATTGGTGGTCCAAGGAGGGAATTTGGTCCTGATGACGTGTGTGTAGGGGTGCTGTGAGCTGTTGGTACAGGAGATCTGAATAAAACAAGAACGTGAATTTTAGAACCTTTCTTCTAATTTCGTCGTGACAGTAATTGTGCAAAATTCACGAAAGCTTTAGTGAAACGGAAATTTTGATCAAATGACCATGAATGAATTGATCAACTTGCAATTCATTCACATAGTTCGACTCTGATTATAAGGAAACAATGCATCATGTTTGTTTTTATCAATAGGTAGCCTACTATTAGTAGTAAACATGAAGAAATATTTATTTTCACAATTGTATTGAGTCTATTGTCTTCGGTACTACAATAAAAACAAAGGAGTAGAATGAGGTTGAGTTTCTGAATATTTTTCTTGGATTTCTCTATACTCATTCATGTTAATTTGCGAATGAATTGTGTTGAATTTCGAACAGAATTAAAGTCAATCATGGCTTTTTCTCGAGTTTTGGTAGACGACTTAGTCAAAAACATATTAAACGGAAATATCTTGGAGTGGGGGTCTGAAAACAAATACCTAGGAATAACACTGGATAGCAAACTTCTGTGGAATAAGCATGTTGATAATGCTACTGGTAGAGCTACAAGAGCTCTGATGGCATGCAGGCGTCTATGCGGCAGGAATTGGGGCTGTAACCCAAAAATACTGCGATGGATGTACGTCATGATTGTAAGACCTATAGGCAGTAGCCTGGTTTACTAAGACAAGTCAGGCAAGTACGAGGAAAATGCTCGACAAAGTACAAAGGCTTGCCTGTGTGTGCATCACGGGAGCTATGAGAACGTGCCCAACCAGGGCGCTTGAGATCATCACAGACCTCACACCTCTTCATCTAGTGATTGATAGGGTAGCCCATGAGGCCATCCTCAGAGTATCTAAAGAAGGAGCAGGCAATGAGAGAGTCAGGTTTCAGAGAGCTTGGTCATCTCTGAATGACTAAACCTTATCTGCAAACCTTCCTAGTGATGTAATGATCAAGACAGTCAGCACTGAGAAGAACTTCAGTACAATGCTCAGTAAAAGAGAGAATTGGGAAAGGGAATACACCGACTGCAATCTTAAAGAAAATACAATGAAATGGTATACAGATGGTTCTAAAACCGCTACAGGAGCTGGTGCTGGGATTTACGGGACAAGTACCAAGTGTACACTATCGCTAGGCACCTGTACAAGCGTCCTTCAAACGGAAATACTTGCAATCAGAAGATGTCTAGATATACATCTAGAAAGAAACTATCAGAAGTGCGATATAGCTATTCATACAGATAGTCAAGCTGCTATTGAAGCACTGAGCTCCTACGTCATTCACTCAAAGCTGATTTGGGAATGCCGAAACAAACTCAATGAGGTAGGCAGAAGAATAAGGTCGTTTTAATCTGGGTTCCCGGTCATTCGGGAATCATAGGAAACGGAGAGGCCAATAAACTGGCCAGAAAGGGCGCACAGACGCCACTCACTGGCCCAGAAACCTTCTTTGGTATAGGAAAATGCACCTAAAAGAAGGAATTTAAGCTGAAGGAGAAAACCGAAAGAGAAAAACTCTGACGGAATCTCCCAGGGATGGATCACTCCAAAAAGTTCCTCCGGAACTTTGAAACTGCCAGATCCAAAAAATATCTAGATCTCCGTAAAAACCAACTTCACCTACTCACTGGCTTTCTCACAGGACATTGTCGCCTAAAGAAGCATCTGTTGAGAATGGGTTTATCGGATACTGATGAATGTAGATTCTGTGGGGAGGAGGAAGAAACTCCTATTCACCTGGTTACGGAATGCTATGCCATTGCGAGCTAAAGGAAAGATAGCTTTGGACAAGAAACTTGTAGAAGTGGGGAATTATCCTCCTTGAAGCCAGATACTGTCCCAGATACTGGATTTCATCAAATCTCTGGAACTGGAGGGCGAGCTGTAGGAGGCGGGATGATGACAGCTCTGTCAGGGGGCACAATAGACCTTAAGGTCGCAGTGGACTGTAACCCCTTTTCACTATAACTATAACTAGTCAAAAACATTGATTCTTTCACAAAATTGGTGTTTATGCAATCACATCTGTTTAGTCAGGATTTCTTTGAAAAATTCATGGCTGATAATTCTGTACCTTTCATAATAGACGTGGGAACCATGAAGATCTGCTGCACCAGGCTTGTTAACAAGTCTGGCCCCTTGAGTTGTACGATGTTGGGAGCGACATCTACAGGGGTCGTGTTTGTCCAAATAATGCGATAGTGTGTCCCATCCACCACCAACTCGTACCATCACGTGATTCCTCAGTATCTGCAATATAATGAGAAAATGTTGAAAAGTTGGACGAAAACATAATATTTTCTTGTTCAAAAGATTTCATGAAAAGGATATGGTCTTGTAGTCGTGGTCATGGTGGTCATTTAGCTGATGTTATTTTTCACTATTAACGGCATACCTTCCTCTTTAGAATGAAACAAACATCCGATAATTTATCTAAAAATATGGCATTTTTCTCTGAATGCCAAAAAAACACCTCTTATTGGAAAACCCTTCATTTTCAATAATTGTTCCATTTCCTAGCCTTGTTCCAATGATCCAACCTGTATTCTCGTAACAATATCATTAAATATGAAATCTACACAGAATCAAGATGAAGCTCATCTGTCAAATAATTTTATGGCCAGAAAACAGACCCAGAAATTCATACGATATCTAATGTTCTCTCTCGACGAGGACGTGCCATCAAACGTAAAAAGCCAAGAAAGCTATCAGGTCTTCGCAGCAGAAAGAAGAAAATACCTGATCAAATACATCAGATCATTGGTTGCCTTCTTCTTGCTTGGAGTATGCCATAACTTCGGTTCCATGGTCATGTTAACCGCGGCTGAAGATATCATGGAGCTCAACATGGTTGGCGACAGGGCGTACTTCAATGAAACTAGTTTTCCCATAAACAGACATTGTTCAGAAATTGGCACTGGCGCCATTTTACTGGCCTTCATCATTACTGGAACTGTAGTATCGTCTATAATTCCGTTTCTTCCTTGGTTTATACATATGAGGATGTTCTTGAGTATCGTGCTGTCGATGATGGGATTTTGCATAGTGTCTCTTGCTAAGAAAGCTCTCACTGTTGCTCTGGTTGGAGTTGTGCTAGTATCCACAGCAGATGTTATAGGAGAAATCAGTTGTATCCAATACACAACGTACTTCCATGTCAACGTCATTTCAACCTGGGCTTCAGGTACCGGTATAGCAGGTAAGAAATCAACCTCAACGCCTTCAACACAGAATTCATTAAACTTTTTGACACAAACTTCAACATTGTCAGTTGCGATGTTCCAAATTCATTTGGTTGAGATTTTCTCATGTTGGGAGATGCAGATACCCCAACTTACAGTCAAAGTGATAATGCAGAAGACCGCAAGAAGAACAAGAGTCGCAAATTGCGTTACTACAGATCAATCCTTGCTTTTTGGATACTTGGAGTCTGCAACAACTTCGGCATTTCAGCCATGCTCGCTGGAGCTGTCAATATAATCGAAGTGAACGACAGTACTGCCCAAAATACCACAGCAGCAGTGAAAAGAGACTGTACGATGAGTTCCACAGGGATCATTCTTGTAGCCCAATATGTTGGTGCAGTGGGGACGACTCTGATAACTCCGTTTGTACCTATGTTGATACATTGTAGAATGGTCACTTGCTTGTTGATGTACGGTGGTGGTTTTTTGTTGGTCGCTTTCATAACAGACTTTATGGAAGTGGCAATGTTGGGGGTTGCTTTGGTGTCCATATCCTCAGCCCTTGGGGAAGTTTCTCTTCTCCAGTATACAGCATATTTTTCTAGAGGAACACTATCTACATTCAGCTCTGGAACAGGGGCTGCAGGTAGGGAAGCAGAAGATTCCAACATCAATTCGCCATATGAAGTTGTGACCAGAAGAGATATACTTAGATATAGTTTGGGCTGAGAAATGATCTTAGTACGTTTAATTATTTTTTTGGTTCTGATTTATTATTTTTCTAGGACTTCTTGGTGCTTTGTCCTATACCCTGGGAGTAGAAAAAGGCTACAAATACACCATGCTGGGAATGATATCTATACCAGTACTCATGGGCATGGTTTTCTGGTTCCTTCTTCCCATACCAACAGAGGAAGACAAACAAAGTGTTGGAATACAACGTGCTTGGAACGAGAGAGAAATAAAAACACCTTGGATGATCATCGTTAAGAAATCATACCTGGTACCGAAGGTTCTCTACAAGTACATAGCACCCTTAGGCTCCGTCTACTTGTTCGAATATTTCATCAACCAAGGAATGTACGAACTGATCAAAGTGCAGGATAGCCTTATAGAGAAGCACATGCAGTACCAGTGGCTCCAGGTAGCTTACCAAATTGGAGTTTTCATCTCCAGATCTTCAGTGAACTGTATATATGTAAAGTACATTTGGATCATGGCTTTGTTTCAATTTCTCAACGTTATTATCTTCACTACAGCTGCGATATACATGTACATAAATAGTTTTTGGATACTTTTCGCTCTGGCTGTTGAGGAAGGGTTGTTTGGTGGTGCGGCGTATGTAAACACTTTCGTCAAGATAGGAAGGGAGGAGGCGGAAGAGGAGAAACAGTTTATGTCTTCTATGACTTGTTTCGGGAATAATTTGGGAATCATGCTGGCTGGATTATTGGCTATTCTGGCGCATAATCTTGTTTGCAAGTTGCCACCACCGACGCAGTTGTAGAGTTTTATATAGAGTCCAGATTAAATACCTTATAAGTGTAACTTATGTGAACAGGATTAAATGAATAAATTTTACTTCATTTTTTTTGTGTGGACCTTGGCTGTGTGATTTGAGAGAAAACTAATGGTATTGAAGGGATATTGTTGATAAGATTACTTACCCTGACGAATATCAGCACTTTCGTATCTCCAATTCTGTATTTTCCCTCAGAAACTCGGATCATGGGAAACTGTGTAGGGCATGTGCACTTTTCTACAAGGTCTCTAACCTGAAACAAAGAATATAATGAATAATGTCTCGATTTTTGGCTTAATTGTGACAAAGGTGAATGAAGAGTTATTCGACCATGAATAATATACTAAATGACAAAGAAACTGCAAAACCCAGAAGGGTCTGTTCAAATTTGATTTTTTTCTTGGTAAAACATAGATAGTATAGCAAGGAGTAAATGATTAAATTTGGAGAAAAAATTGGGGAGGTTTTTTCATATGTAATACCACTAGAGATGGGATTTTGCCGGCAAAATTTCTCGATTGTAATATGAAAGTTTGTTGCTCGGAAACTTTGCGAATAATATTTGTATCAAAATCACGAGCCGTCAGGCGAGTGATTTTGGAAAAAATGTCATGAGCGAAATTTCCGAAAAGCAACAAACTTGAATATTACAAGAGAGAAATTTTACCTGCTTAAATTTCATCTCGAGTGGTGTTCGGCATGACTATTTCACGAGAAAATGTCTAACATTAATTAATATGGTCACATTTGACACGGATTGCGCTATTTGGCAAATTAGAATTCATAGATTAACTGAACGTTGTTCGTTTTCTCTATGGTATTCATTTCCGAAGCTATCTATGAATTGGAGAAACGTCAAAAATTTTATCGCTGGAAAACCAACTTGTTGGTTTCGCCGGGTTGAAAGTTTTATCGAGATGAAACGATCGTTGCTACGGAAACTTCCTCACTAAAAATGAAAAGAGTGAAATAGTCATGTGGACATTTTTTGTTACTTAAATATAGTAGTCGTTTTTTGCAAATTTTTTGAATTTCACAACAAACCAGCTAGGTATTCGAGGAGATCCAAAGTCGATGTTTAGTTGTTGTTAAAATGCCAAGAGCAAAAGTACGCGAAATTTATCGCCAGCTAAGTGAATTTGAAGCAGGTCGAATTATTGGTCTACGGGAGGCGGGGTTGTCATTTCGAGAAATCGCTAACTTAACGAACAGAAATCTAAGTACTGTTCTGAGATGTTGTCAAGCATGGTTTGATAATGCCCAAAATCGAAGAAGAGTAGGCACCGGACGTCGAAGGGACACAAATGAAGATCGACGTCTAAAACTGATGGCCATTAGAGACCGATTTGCGACAACTCGATCTTTGGCTGATGAGTGATTAGGAGAACAAGGCCATCCTGTAACTGTCCGAACGGTTTACTGCCGGAAAAAGTCTTTTGGACTGCAGCATTATCGACCCCATCTTGTGTTAACTCTGACGGTTGAGCATCGCCGGCAACGATAATAGTGGTGCAGAGAACGTCAACATTGGAATGTGGAATGGTATCATGTCCTCTTTTCTCCTTGGGTGCACATGATGGCCAAAGAAAGGGTAGACGACGTCGAGAGAAAGAAGTGACCCGCATTTTGATGTTGAGCGTCATGTACCGGGTTTTTCACTATAATTTGACCCCCCCTTTAACTTTGTTACTAAAGGAGATACAAAAAAATGTTTCATACAAAAATTTCACGAAATCGACTGAGGTTTTACAGTATGTATTCACATAATGGAATATATAAAGGGTGGCCAACATATTGATGGCAACTTCATTTTTTCAAATGGAACACCCTGTATATTTTTCCATATTTGCTTAGCTCTTATTCCCCTGATTTCGAATATGTAACACATGTTGATCTATCTCTTTCATTCTGAGTTATTCAGAGTTTCGAATTTTAAGAACCACCTGGCAAGCTCTGTAATCTTTTTTCAAGTGGCAGACTGGGTTTACTGAAAATGCCCATTTTTGGAGTTATGATAACGTCAATTGCATTTATCTAAGGAGATAACTCCAAAAACGGGCATTTTGAGTAATCGCAGCCTGCCACTTGAAAAGTTATTGCTGAGCTTGCCAGGTTGTTCTTTAAATTTGAAACTCTGTGGTGCTCAGAATAAGAGAGATAGACCAACATATGTTACATATTCGAAATTAGGGGAAAAAGAGCTAGCCAAATATAGGAAAATATACAGGATGTTCCATTTGAAAAAATGAAGTTGCCATCAATATATTGGCCACCTTGTATATATTTCAGTTCGTGAAGTCATATTAAAAAACCTCAGTTGATTTCGTGAAATTTTTGTATGAAACATTTTTTTGTATCTCCTTTATTAACAAAGTTAAAGGGGGGTCAAATTATAGTGAAAAACCCGGTACACTGGAGAGAAGGCGTTATGGTATAGGGTGCTATTGCGCAAGTGGTCAACTCCAGTCTTTATTCGAGGTAACATGACAGCGCTGCGTTACGAAATACTGAAATAGTGGAGCAATATGTTCTCCCTCACCTAAACCTGCTCGAGAATCCAATATTTCAGCAAGAAAATGCTCGACCTCATGCTGTCAGAGTTAGTTCGAACTTTCTTGAAGCGACCCATGTGAATCTTTTGCCATGGCCGCCTAGATCCCACGATCTTTCACCCTTAGAGGATGTTTGGGACATTATGGGTAGAAGGCTTGGAAATTTATCCCAGGCTCACGGACTTCGCCGGCTCTGAGACATGAAGTATAGGTAGCTTGGGATAGTATCCCTCAAGAAGAAATTGACCATCCTATTCCATCAATGCCAAGACGTGTTGGGGAGTGTATAGATAATCGCGCCGGACAAACACATTATTAACAAATCTATTGAAAAAATTATAACTCCCAATTCTAATCATTCACTTCTTGCTATACTACCAAATAGCACCTTCTAGGTGTTGCAGTTTCTTTGTCAGTTAGTATATTTGAACAAAAGGAAAACCTTACAAACATCAGTTCTCATAAGATATTTATCCACATTGTGAGATTAAGTTACAAAAAACTAATGATTTTGCATTAACGATGTTGCAAATTTTTGTCGAATGGGGCCTGCATAGTTGAGTCAATGGGGCTAGATATGTACATAGATCTAATAGGGGTTTCATTACACTGCGACCTCAAGGTCATCAGTTACTCCCATCAGAGCTATTCTCACCATAACGTTGTCTACAGCTCGCCCTCTAGTATCTGTCAGGTTAATTCCTCACTTCTTACAGTTGCTTGTCCAAAGCATTCTTTGCGTTGGCTAGCCATAGCGAGGTATTCCGTCACCAGGTGGTCCGGAGTTCTTTCCTCCTACCAAGAGAATCTACACTCTATGTTTTCTGATATACCCATTCTCATTCAGTAGTTCCTGAGGTAGCAAAATGCCCTGTGAGGAATCCAGTGAGGAGGTGATGCCAATTCTTGCTAAGATCCGGACATGTACTTCTTAGATCTTGCAGTATTAAGATCCGAAGAAACTTTTTGGAGTGATCTATGTTCAGAAAATTCTGCTAGAGAGTTTGCCTTTCGGGTTTTACCTTCTCCTGAAACTCTTTCCTGTAGGTACATTGGACTATATCTATACCACAAAAGGTGCTAGGCCAATGAAAAGATTTCTTGCTCCTTTTCTGCTGTGTTGCCTCTTCATTTCCTCGAGCAAACCCTTGTTATCCTTGCCTATTTCGTTGAGTTTCCTTCCGCACTTCCATTCCATCTCAAAATCGATGATACAAGAGCTCAGCGCTTTAATCTGAGCCTGACTACCAGAATGTGTCTCCATATCACATTTCTGATAGTTTCTTTCGACACAACTCTCGATTGCGAGCATTTCTTCCTTATAGAAGCTTGAACAGCAGTTTTACTATAGTGAGCATTTGATGAAAGCCTCAAATACACACAACCAAACTTATATGGAATCACCCAGTATTAGGATGAAATATTATTTTGATATCTTATTCGTTAGAAGCAAATAAAAAGTGCATGTGTTTACTCACAAAAACAGTTAGGTTCATAAGCACTTGATAAGATTTGGCTATGCAGTGTCGATTTTACCATTACATTCGAACGTCGCAGTGAATTTATATATTTTGTTTTTTTGCGAAGTTTTAAAAAAAATGCCTTATGTGGGGTTATCGGAAGTCCAGAGGGGAAGAATTATTACTATGGCAGAACAAGGTATGTCACAAAGACAGATTGCAAGAACGGTGGGGGTTACACAAGGTTTCTGATGGAGTTAGGAACCCTAAAGAATAGGCCGAGAAGAAGTCGTGGAAGAGTACCTACAGAAAGGCAGGATCGCTTTTTAGCCCAAACAGCAAGAAGAAATCCCGCAGTATCTCATTCAGAGCTTCAAAGGCAATTTTTGCAAGCTACAGGTGTTAGTGTTTCTATCGAAACTATCAGAAAAAGACTTCGCGCTCGGGAATTATTCAAGAGAAGAGCGTTAAAAGTTCCAGAACTATCAAGGCAAAATATAGTTGACCGTTTTAATTGGTGTTGAGAGCATGAAAATTGGACTATTGAAGATTGGAAAAATGTCTTATTTTCGGATGAGACCAGAATTGGCCTACGATCAGACGACCGGCGTGTTCGCATTTTAAGAGGTAGAGGGAGGCAAACTAGGCTCCAAGCTGCAAGACCGATCCCTAAATATAAAGGAGGTACTGTAATGTTTTGGGGCGGAATTATGTTTGGTGAGAAAACTCCTTTAATTCCCATTAGACAATCTCTGACAGCGCCTAGGTATGTTGATCTAGTGCTACAACCTGTAGTGAGGCTCTGGCGAGGTGCTTTTGGAGATTATTTCCTATTCATGCAGGATAATGCACCTCCACATACCAGCAGAGTTGCAAAAAATTTTTTCGAAACAGAAGGTGTGACTGTTTTAGAGTGGCCTTCTTGTTCACCGGACCTTAATCCTATCGAGCACTTGTGGGACAGGGTCAAAAGAAAAATTAGAGCTCGTCAAAATAATCCTGGTAACGCAGAGCAACTTATACAAGCGGCTTTAGAGGAATGGGCAAATGTTACAGAAGAAGAAATTAACAACTTAATAGAAAGCATGCCTCGTCGAATTCAAGCTTGTGTCAATGCCAGGGGTGGTAATACTGATTATTGATTTGTTAAAATCGTTTTATTTGTTGTTCAATTCTCAGTTACATAAAAATTATTTTTAGAGAAATTTACACTTTTAATTTTCTGTTCTATTATAAAAATAATCTTTTGATAATTTATATTATTTTTGTAATAAACTTGTTTTGGGAAAACTGCTCTTCACTTTTCAGCGACTTTTTTTTAATTAAAATTCGTTTTTTCCAAATAACAGGGTGATCCCATATAAGTTTGGTTGTGTGTACTCTAGCGCTAGTCTCCATCGTGGTTTAAGGCACATCTATATACCATTTGATGGTATTTTTTTTTCGAGAGGTGGGCTTGTGGAATCCCTACCCAATCTTCTTTTCTACTAAGCATCAATGGTATCACATATGAATCGTAGAGCGAGAGAATAAAATTTCTCCTCCATATTAAGATTGGATATTTCCACTGCCAATTCGCATCTTTGTCTCTGCTTTTTCCAAAACATGATCACAAAGAAGACCTATTCAATTCCCTAACACGTTTTGGTATTCAGTCCGCAAAGATAACGATCTAGCCGTGCTTGTGACAAACTTTTAAAGGTGGACACACTCGTGGGAACATAATAGTGTACTGTTACTCTATTCACAAGTCATTAGCTTCACGATTTTCACAAGACGTAATGTTTGCGTTTGTTATTGTTTTGGCTTAGATTGTTGTTTTCGATTCGATCAGTACCCGAGGATGGGTTCAATTGTCGATTGTTTGGCGAGCGAACCTACTTATGTCTTCTGTTTACGTGGAATTGACCGGAAGTGCTTCAAGACTGGCCTTGGTGAAATTCGTAGTTCATCAAGTAGATAATGTTTAAGGAGAAGTATCACCTTTTGAATCGTGGTAAATCTCCATTTAAAAAGTGGCCTCTTTATTTCACGAGTAACTACCCTAATTTACGACGTAGAGACTTGATTTTTTTTAAAATGGAGTTGAAGAACGTCGCGAGGGTTAATAGTTTCCTTTTTTTCGATTTAATTAGTTTTTCAATTAAAAAAAACCGGTTGAACTTCAGCGTTTTGGAAACTACACTTAATGATTTTTTTTTCGACAGTTATTCATCATTTTTTGGAAAAAATCGTAACTATTCGCCCTCGGCAATTTAATTTTTTATAAACTACAAAAATTTTCATGATGATTAGTTCAAAAATATAGCTTGTACTCATGAAAAACGAAAAAAATATTCAATAACCCAAATAGTTATTGCAGAGATCTAACGATTACCCTGTTTTTTTTTTATTGAAAAACTGATTAAATCGAAAAAAAAAAATATTCGCCCTCGGGACGTTCTTCAACTTCGATTTAAAAAAAATCAGGTCTCTACGTCGTAAATTAGGGTACTTAGGTACTCGTGAAATAAAGAGACCACTTTTTTAATGTAGATTTACCACGATTCAAAAGGTGATACTATGAATAGGGGAAATACGTACGAAATGACATTTGGGGGCACGGCAGTGACCCCGCCAAGTCGAGCGCGAAGCAAACACTGCCGTACCATCCTTAACCGGAACCATTTCGTCGCATTTTCAGGCCCTTATTTGAGAACCTCTGGATCAGACCAGAAAGCAGAAATTTTAGCCATCCAGTGAGCTATAATCATGTACTTGAAATCCAAAATTTCCAGTTTGTAGGTCATTTAGTTCCGCGGCTAAGCGAAAGCAAATTTTCGCATTTTCGAAACTCACTCACTCACTCACTCATGATCATCAAAATAGAACTAGTACTTCCCATTAATTCAGAGAGCTGAAATTTGGTACAGAGTTAGGGTTTAATGGCCACATAAAGGGAAAACTATAAAAACTAGGAAAATCTGGAGTACCTGGCCATGTCAAAAGCGATTCCGCACCCCGAGATAAAGTTAGTTGCTAAAGATTCCTTCGATTGTTCAGAATGTATGATAACGAAGGCGTGGACTTGTTTACAAAAATATGAACATGTTGCGTCGATGACTGCTGGACTGAATTTTTTTTACTTTAGTGAATGGGACGATAGGCGTTTTACAAAAAGTGAGGTGGGACCTGGAAGACAAAAAAAAGCCTAAACAATTGGTAGTAAAATTCGACAATAATTTGATTCACGAATTATTGCCTATTAAGTCAAAATTTGAGATCATACCCCGGGCATACGTGTACTGAGAACAATTACCAATCGATTTGGCGTATGCCCCAACAATTCACAAGAGCAAAGGTATGAGTTTAAAAAATGCCCTCACGGACATTGGCACCTCCATATTCTCTAGGTGGCGCTTTCGCGAGTAACCAATCTTCATGGGGAGCACCTCATAAATGTTGACTTCAAAAGTATAAAAGCTCAAGCTTCAGCGATCATCGAATACAGGCTTAGGCGTAAATACCGCGCCGATCTTTCAGAAATTAAACCGTCTAAAAGTATAAATCTTGAACGCGAATGGGCAATACAAAAAAACTGTCGCTACTGTAGAAGAACCAGAACCGGAAAAAAAGAAAAGAAAGATTTGTAATTATGAAAAAACTACATACTTCTGAGGAAAAAATGTGTCAAATGAGAAAATCTAATAAAATAAATCGTTATTCCCACGGTTCTACGAAAAAAAGTGAAATCCCACCAAAAACATTCTGTAAAAAACTAGCCAAGTCTCGATGGGGCTGCTTGTTTATCTATAAAAAGTAATGAAATCTATACAAAGTCGTGCCAAGCCTAAGGCTCCTTACTGCGATTTCTTTATTATTATAGTTAATGTTGTGTGGCTTGGCCGTTGAAGGATACACAAGGGTACAAAACTAGGTGGCTCCATGGCACCATTTCACCAATCTGTTGCCAGAACTGCTATCCATTGACGATGGAAAATTGTTTCGTACCCTTGTGTATCCTTCAACGGCCAAGTCACACAACATTAAGCATAATAATAAAGAAATCGCAGTAAGGAGCCTTAGGCTTGGCACGACTTTGGATAGATTTCATTACTTTTTAGAGATAAACAAGCAGCTCCATCGAGACTTGGCTAGCTTCTTACAGAATGTTTTTGGTGGGATATATTATACTCCATTCACTCATGGGTTTTATCAAGTTTTTTTACATAAAACTGACGCAGGTTGGCACTCGTGAAAGCCAAATAATTCTGAGAGACGTTTCCAAGGCAAATTTCTATTTTCTAACTTTGTAAATGGAGTTTGTTCTTTTAAGGTTTAAATCTGACACAGGAATCGTAGTACATTTTCATACTGGAGTATATTCAAGTTGTGCAAAAAAGTATTTGAATGTCGTATGTAGGCTTATTTCTTGAGACTTTTAAAAAGTGGGAAATTCGTCCTAAGGACTCGTGATGTTTCCTTAAAGCAACTCATTTGAGTTTGGAAATAAAAGATAGACTTATGAGGTAAATTCAAGTTCAAGTTGTCAGACCTACCATAATTCAGAGACAGTTGGTATTATAGCGATAATACGAGCTGTCTTTTGACTGTAGCCTGTATAGTAGGCAAATCAGCGTAACTACCTGTTTGAAAAGCAGCATTTAGCCAACACCTATCCATCGATATCCAATCTGATGAAATAAACAAATTCTTCAAATTTCTACAAATAAACGAGTCCAGCTAATCTCCATACGACTTGAAATTCGAGTAGGCTCCAAGAGAAGATTAAATCTCCACCAATCGACCCACTCATGCCCACCGTTCAGGATATGGTAGACAATCATGGTTCAAACTAATTTTATTAACGTGAAATTTGATTTGAAATCGCCAAATCGTGAGACTCTGTCAGGATCACCTGGGGTATTTGCATCGAGGTTGTTGCCGGTGTAATTGCTCGGAAAATATGGAACTAGATTGATTGGCGTGATAATCTTGGTTGGGAGAAAACACAGGTCTCGAGTTTCTTCTGACGGGTCAAACGAGAGAGAATCCTTCGTTTGGATCGTTTATGTCGCTTTTAATTATGTAGGATTGATGGCTTGGAGTAAACGAGATGAGTGTTTGTCGTTGTTTGTGTGTTCAGTTTGGAGCTTGTTAATTTTTTGTGTGGCGACCAAGAAAATAGAATAATCACAAGGAGTTTTTCTTGCCGAGGAAATTAGCGGCTTGAGGTGACATTCTCAATAAAATCAAATTGTAGCCGAAGCGCAGAGTGGTATTTATGTAAAAAAAAATGTCCTCTCATGAAGATAATATCTGAAGGGTTTTCCAATAAGAGATGTTATTTCGACATTCAAGAAAAATGCCATTTTTAAGATAAATGATCGGATGTTCCTTTCATTGCAATAATGGAAAATAACATCAGTCAAATGGCCACCACACTCAGAAAATTATTGTAGTAAATACAAGGAAAAATGTACTTATGTGAAGATAACAAAATGAAGATCCCTATTTGGTCAATCTAAAATTCTATTATTTTAACAGAAAAACTTTTGTTAGCTGCCTCATTGAATGCAAACTTGTTATAGAAAAAGAATTTTCTGTTACCATTACAATAAAATAGTTATTTCGCTAATATTGCAGTTGTCAGGTTTAACGAACATCAAAATACTCATAACAGTATCTTCTATTAACATGAAAAATATAAAATATTCTTTCACGTAATGAAAATATTATATTAGGGAGATCGAAATACACTGCGCAAAAAAATTAACGCACATTATGGAAATCTCAAATTTATTCTACAACTGAAGGTGTTCTAAATGATAATTATTTTTATTTCCAAACGTACGAAAACAACGTCAGTTCTCGACTGACAGGATCATCGGAAAGTTCTATTTCTCCGCCTAGGCGGAGAAATATTTACTTTTCCCTCCGGCGCGGCGGCAGGAAAAGTGGTTGCTACGAAAAAGATTACTTGGTTACCATGAACATAGATGCATAGAATACAAAAATTTCCTATTAAAACGTCATTTTTATTTGATGAAGTTACATTAAATGTACAATTTTCATGAATTTGAAAACGTTTGGAAATAAAATAGCATATTTCATTCGGAGAAGAAGTGACTTTTCGTGGCTCGCTTTCAATTATCCGCCTCACTCCGTTCGGCGGATAAACTCAAGCTCGCCACGAAAAGTGACACTTCTCCTCCTAATGAAATAATATACTATTATCAGAATTATACATGCATTTGTTATCCAATTTCAACGGTTTTCTTCAATACATATGTTTTCTCCCAGCAGGAATAAAAAAAGATGATATTATCAGATTTTGAATGTATTGGCTCCATTCTAAAATCAGTTGTTCTCGATCAATTCTAGTGATCAATAGCTTTTCTTTCGTTGGATTTTCTACACTCGATCGCTATGCAACGCGAAACACGCAATTTGACCCAAGAGGAATGTGCCCAAGCGGTAGTTTTGCGAGAAAAAGTGTGGACATACACAAGAATTGCAGAAAGGTTTGGAGTTTCCCATACAAGTGTGTCAAGAATGTTGCAGCGATTCAGGGAGACAGGTATGAATGTCCGAAGACCAGAACAGGGCAGACCACGGGTAACAACTGCCATTCAAGAACGTTACTTGAGAGTTTCTTCGTTGAGACAACGGTTTGCAACCGCTCGCCTCCTTCAAAATCAGCTTGAGCAAACTCATGAGGTGCAAATTAGCACTCAGACAATAAGAAATCGCCTCAGAGAATATGATTTAAGGCCTCGTGTCGCGGCAAGAGGCCCAGCTCTTACCCCAGCCCATCGAAGGGTGCGTTTGGATTTTGCGAGAGAGCATATCCATTGGGAAGAGGCCGATTGGGAAAGAGTTCTCTTCACAGATGAGTCTAGATTCTGCCTCTACCATTGTGATCGACGTTCCCTTGTATACAGACGTCCACATGAAAGATATGCTCAGTGCAATTTCCTGAATACTACTGGTTTCGGGGGAGGATCGATTATGGTATGGGGTGGAATATCTTTGACTGCTCGCACAGGCCTAGTGGTCATTGATAATGGACCTATGAATGCTGATAAGTATATAAGGAACATTCTTGAAGAGCGTGTAGTGCCATTTGCCCCATACATTGGTGAGAATTTCATTTTTATGGACGATAATGCCAGACCCCATCGTGCGCGCATCGTTCAGGAGTACCTTGAAGAGATTGAAGTCTCTCGAAAGGAATGGCCAGCAAGAAGTCCAGATCTCAATCCGATTGAGCAGGTTTGGGACAACCTCAATAGAAGGCTGAGAAGTTCAGAAAATCATCCAGCTACTCTTAATGACTTAGGAATCCAACTTGGAGAAATCTGGGAAGGATTAGATCAGAACATTTTAAGATCACTCATTTTGAGTATATGAACCGTCGTTGCCGAGCTGTAATTAACGCAAGGGGTGGAAATACCACGTATTAAATCACCTATCAGCATTTCAGTATTTTGAAAATTGTTCATTTCTCTTCTTTCACATAAGATTCGGTGGAATCCTGAATTTTTCTTCCATTTGTTTCGTTCGAAATCTTCCCGAGAGAACATAAAAAATAAGTTATAAAGTCAATGTAGAGTTAAAAAGGAAAAAAAAAAATATAACATATACCTCAGTACGAAAACAGAACAATGCAGAAAGGAATACAGATCAGCCCAGAAACAAGTGCATAGAGCAATAGCAGCGAAGAAAAACAAAAGCTGGGAAAGAACCTGTGCTAAAATCAATTCATATATAGGAGGTTCAAAGAGCACAGAGAGCTGGAGAACATTGAGAGCTCTTCGGCAGAACAAGAAGAGAGACATTGTCTCACCAATTTCTTTACAGAAGTGGGACGAACATTTCAGAGAACTCTTGACGGAAGACAGGGCAGAGTACAACCAACCGTATGAGAATGATCACCTTACAACTACAGGATCACCCATAAGAGTCCTTAAAGAGCAAGTCAGGAGGATATGCCGCGGACTGAAAAATAGAAAGTCCCCGGGCAGGGTAATATACCCCCAGAACTACTCAAATATGGTACAGACAAATTGTTCGAATGTCTTGCTGACCTGTTTGAAAAATGTTTCAATGGAGAAAGCGTCCCTGAGGAATGGAGATCCTCCTACATAACAACAATCCATAAAAAGGGCAATAAAGAAATCTGTGATAACTTTCGAGGTATCGCCGTGCTGAGTAGTATTTCCAGAGTGTACGGAAAACTTTTGTTGGAAAAGATCGAAGGGGAGTTCTCTGACATGGAAGCTGAAGAACAGGCCGGTTTTAGGGCCGGTAGATCTACAATCGACCATCTGTTCACTCTTACGCAAGTAATAGAGAAGAAAAGAGCGCTAAACCAGGAAATACATCTACTCTACGTGGACCTCAAAAAAGCGTATGACAGCGTACCCCAACAAAAACTGTGGGAAGCCCTTGAAAGAACTAATATAAGTTTAACCCTCATCAAGGCGGTCAAAGATTTATACAAAGACAATAAAAGTCAAGTAAAAAGAGGAAAAATGGTTTCAACTGGATTCTGCGTGAGCAAGGGGCTGAAGCAGGGCTGCTGTCTTTCACCTTCTCTGTTCAAAATCTATCTAGAACAAGTTCTCAGGACATGGAAAGGAAAATGTCGGGGCATGGGTATACCATTAAGTGAGACCATTCTCTACACTCTGTGTTTTGCCGACGATCAGGTGGTCTTGGCCCAAGAATACGAAGATCTAGAGTACATGACACGGAAACTTATAGAGGAGTACGACAAGTGGGGCCTAGAAGTAAACATCAGTAAGACGGAGTATATGTGTATTGGCGGAGAACAACAGGATTTGGTACTGGAACAGCAAGTTATAAAAAAATGCAGCAAATACAAATATCTTGGAGTACAGATCAGAAATGACGGAAGTATGGATGAGGAGATAATAAATCGACTTTATTTCAATTAATCAATGTACACAGTACATATACATCGACAGATGAGATGTTAGACGAACCAAGCCGAGGCGAAGTTTAGTCCCAGACTACTCTTACACTCAACCCCGTTTGGTTGTCTCTTCTTAAGACTATACAATTATAATGTAAGAGAAAAAAAAAACAGTTTCAAAGATGAGGTGAAAAAGTACATCGATTTTACACACATATATAAACATCTAACAGTAAATCCACATAATCAGAAAGGAAATCAAACAAATACTGAGAAAAAAAAACAACATTAACCGTCCTGTGCAAGAAAAAGTGAGCACCTCATTCGACGCTTAAATTGGGGATGAGTAAGAGCTAAAAAATCACTGTTCACACTGTTCAAAAATTTCACAGCATTATAAGAAAAGCACCTCTGAAATTTAGCAGTACGATGCTCCGGAACAGTGAAAGAGAAAGGGCGTCTTATGTTCACCGAATGCACTGAACTTCTAGGAACAAGCCTTCCACAAAGAGCCACACAGTTTCGAGTCATAAGGAGTCTATAAACGAAGCAGCGGAAGTGGAGCAACCTTCTATTATTCATCCTCAACCAACCCAACTCACGAATCTTCTGAGAAACATGATCATACTTTCTTAAACCAAATATAAAGCGGCAGCACCAATTCTGAACTAGCTGAATGCGGTTACCAACATAAGCACTAATGCAAGGTCCATAAACTACATCGCAGTAGTCAAACAAGGGAATAATTACAGACTCGGCCAGGGACTTTCTCATGCTGAAAGTCAAGAAACGACGACAACCATAAACGAGCCTCAGACGGTAAAACGCAGATTTCAAAATACCTGCTACATGACAAGAAAAATCAAGTTTATAATCAAAAGTGACACCAAGGTTCCTCACGGTATCACACAAGGTGAGAGGCTGACCACCAATGCACAGCTGTAGGTTCTCCCCAACTATAGAGTATTGACGATTATTCGAGAAAATCAAATACTTACACTTGCTGGTGTTTAATTTCAAATTATGACAAGCCGCCACATCACAAACTCTCTCAAGGTCAGCGTTAACACGCTGAGCAGCAACAGCCAGACCACCCATCTCAAACGAGTAAACGAGCTGCGTGTCATCAGCATAAGCCTGCGCATGACAAAACTGTAGGACCTCCAGCAGATTGGCGGTATAAACCAAAAACAGGAGAGGTCCCAGAATCGACCCCTGCGGAACCCCAGAACGAAGAAGCACCGACCCAGACACACGACCATCAACTTCAACCACCTGACTCCGAAACGATAAATAAGACCTAATCATTGCGACTGCCAGTGGCGCAAAACCATAATATTTCACTTTTTCACACAATAACAGATGATTAATTGTGTCGAAGGCCTTTTGAAAGTCTAACAGAACTAAAATCGAGACAAGTTTTTTATCCAAACTATGAAAGATAGAATCAGTCACGGTTGCCAGAGCAGTTGAAGTACTAAAAGTCTTACGGAAGCCTGCCTGATAGTCAGGGAGCAAACCATTTTCTGAAAAAAAATTGTACATCTGCTCAGAGAGGGCCCTCTCAAGGATCTTAGAAAGCGCAGGCAAAATGTTTATTATCCGCAAGTCAGAAAAGCTCTCGACATTCTTGGTCTTCGGCATAGGCCGACCAACCGCACACTTCCAAGCTGCCGGGAAAGTACCCGATAAAATACAGCTATTAACCAAATGAGCAATATAGGGAACAGTGACTGGTGCAGAGTACTTGAGCATCTTCACAGAAATCCCATCAGTGCCCACAGCATTCGAGCAAATTTGATGAAGAATCTTATCGACATCAGAAATGGAAACAATTTCAAAGTCAAAGGATAGGGAATCATCGTGTCTTCTCACACCATAATAATCAATCAAACCTGCACACTGATTATCACCGGAGTTACCACTGAATTGACTAGAAAACTGGTTTATCAAATTCGGATCACAAAACTCCTCAGGAATGGCAAAATTTGCGGATCTAGTAACCTTAAGTTCAGAAAGGGCACGCCAACCCTGACGACCATTCATACCCATCGCCTCAAATAAATAGGTTCTCTTAGCCTTCCGAACCTCAGCCAATGCACGATTACGAAGTTTCCTATAGATACACCAATCAGCATCCACCCTTGTTTGCTTGAACCTGAAAAGAGCAAAATCGCGTTCCTTCATAAGTTCTCTTATGTGGGCCGAAAGCCACTTAGCCTTCGGTTTAGAAACCCGTTTCCTTCTGACTGGCGCATGAGAATCGAAGGTATCAAGTAAATATTTACTAAACATTTCAACCTTCCTGTCAATACTATGCTCCCTAAGAAATCTGTGCCATGGGCGATCCTGTAAATCCTGCAAAAACGAGTCAACATTCAAGCTGGAAAAATCCCTGTAGGTTACAAATTTAGGCTCACGACGACAAGTATCAGCCCGCAAATCAACAAAAACCAACCGATGATCCCCAACACAGTCCGCACTCAAAGTACCCTTGCTCTCAATCAACTCCCCAGGACAATTAGTAAAAATAGGGTCGATAAGTGTCGAAGACCGCTCCGTTATCCTAGTTGGCTCCCCAATAACCTGCGCAAAACCATACATTTCAAAACATTCCGACAATGGATTACCACGCGAAACATCAACATTCACATCTCCCATGCAAACCACAAAATTTGACAACGGAATAATCTGACTCAACATTCCATCCATATCGGCAATAAAGGAGGATATTCTAGATGAACGGTTTTTCCTATTTGGAGGTCTATAAATAACACCTAAGATGAATTCGGTACGCCCTGATTTTATTTTCAACCATAAGAACTCAACCGGACTACTAACTGCAAACTCAATCGAAATAACCTCCGCACGAAAACATTTTTTAACATAAATACAGATGCCGCCTCCCCTAGAACTCCTATCCTTTCTAAACAAATTGTAATCAGGCAAACAAATCAAAGTAGAAGGCTCGCTACTATCCATCCAGGTCTCCGTAACCCCCACGAGATCAAAGTTATTTAAAGAAAGCAAATCATTGAAATCACTGAAACTCGGAACCAACGAGCGCACATTCAAATGAGCAAGCCTCATTTCATATAAATAAAAAATACAATCTTCAGATATACGTAGATAACTATAAATAATAATCACAGCAATAAAATTATCCTCCAAAATAAATCTGGTTAAAATGAATCATTAATAGCACATGAGTGAACAATTAAAATCCCTTTTCAGATGAAAATAACGAAAACATGAAACCAATATGATACAAATAATTAATTTACATTGAAAGAAAGAGATTATAAAAAAAGAGCAAATCGAATACAAATCTTGTTTAATACATTGACTGCATGAGAAATATCGATATCAATTTAAAACGGGATGCTAGAAATCTAAAGCGATTTACCCACCTCCAGACTTCTCCGTCTTCTTATCGACCTTTATTGACGGAGATTGAGATTTTGTAGTAGAAGCACTGCGTAGAGCAGCCCTTCTCACAGTGCCGACAATATCAGCCGCCTTAACCTTCTTGAGTTGTTTATGCTGGGTGAGGGTGGAAATCGGCTCTTCTCGCTGGACGCTATTCTCAATAGATTTAGATTCTGCGGCAACTACACCGGGATCAACAGGTTGGATCTCTGAGGTAATCGGGTCCTGGTAGTTATCCAAATGGGCGTTACGATCGGGTGTTGCCGGGGCACTAATTGACTTTTTTTCAAAAAGAAGGCATGTGTTATTATCCTTCAAACTTTCAACTGAGTAAACCTCTCCATCCACAATCAATGCGTTGTTTTTAATATTGGCATTGTATCCTCTCGAACGTGCCGACCTGAGGTGTTGAAGAAGAGTCCTACGATCCTGCTGTTCCTTAATCGTAAGATCGTGACGAATATAGATCTTGGTATTCTTCAAACTACCCTTCTTCCTGAGAATCTGCGACTTGGTCAGAAAAGAATTCAACTCCAATTTAATGATTTTTCTGTCTGCCTTACCCAAACAATAGATATTATTTATTTGATGCCTGTTCAATACGAAATCCAGGTGTTTCTCAAAGAAGCCCACAACGGTATCAGAGAGCTCAGAATGGTCTCTCGTAACTTCGTCAGTCACCTCAAGACCGGATATCACCAAGTTGTTCTTCCTATTTCTCTTCTCCTGAATCTCCACCGCTCCCTTCAGCCTCGAATTCTCCTCCTCCAACCACGCAATCCGGCTCCTGGCTTCACTCAAATCATTAGTTAATTTCCCGATAACGGAATCAAAGTGACTCTTGATATCTTCACGTGAATCACGAATAGCTTTATGCAAAATTTCCAGATCACTAGCAGACATTCTATGATTTCACAGACCCACCGTGTGTCACAACCCTTAGACAACAGACACCTGCTCGAAACAAGGAACAACCTCATCATCAGTCAGAAGTATGTCTTAGAATGATAAAACACCGAAACAACCTAGGAAGAACAGCAATCAGGCAACTAAATGGAATACTATGGGATAAATCAATTTCAAAAAACAACAAGCACAGAGTGTACGATTCCATAGTCAAAACTATATCATCCTACGGTAGTGAAATATGGCCATTAAAACAGAAGGCTGTCCGCTCACTCGAAGCTATGGAAATGGATTATTGGAGAAGAGCGGCTGGTAAGAGTAGATTAGACAGAGTGAGGAATGAAAGAATTCTTGAGATAATGAAAGTTGAACATCGAATTACTGACGACATCAGAGAAAAACAACTGAGGTGGTACGGGCACGTCCAGAGAATGGGAAACGATAGACTGCCGAAGCAGGTCCTAGAGTGGATGCCACATGGAAGAAGGAAAAGGGGAAGACCTAGATTGAGTTGGAGAGAGGGAATAACTAAGGACATGAGATCGAGGGGGATAGAAGATAACCTATGGGAGGACCGAGACAGGTGGAGGCTGGAAATCAGAAGACGTTGAAGAACGTTGTGAACGATCAATAATAATCAAGAATAATCAGAATCGTAGTACAATTAACTATATGGGATAAGGGTATTATCGACTCATTAAAGCAAACTCGTGTTACTCTTTTTTCTCAGCCAAGCTTTCGCAATCAGTTTATTGCTTCATCAGGGCTTCTACAATATAAAAAGTGTCACAAAAGCAACTTAGAATGGCATAAAACAATCTTCTTACCAAAGTTGAGATTGAAGTGAAACCATGAACAGCTACTACAGAACATTAAAACATCAATAAAAATTGGAATTGAATTTACAATAATTTAAAATTTGAAATGTTTATAAAAATGTCTGAATTTGATACACTAGAACATTTCAAATTTTAAATTATTGTAAATTCAATTCCAATTTTTATTGATGTTTTAATGTTCTGTAGTAGCTGTTCATGGTTTCACTTCAATCTCAACTTTGGTAAGAAGATTGTTTTATGCCATTCTAAGTTGCTTTTGTTACACTTTTTATTGTAGAAGCCCTGATGAAGCAATAAACTGATTGCGAAAGCTTGGCTGAGAAAAAAGAGTAACACGAGTTTGCTTTAATGAGTCGATAATACCCTTATCCCATATAGTTATATATGTATATATATATAGAGTTAACTTTCATTAAAATTGGGATTTTCAGAATGTGCGTTAATTTTTTTTGCGCAGTGTAGTATACACGTCAATGACTACAGGACCACATCCTTTTCATTAAATTTTCTATGACCAAATCGCAAAGTGGCTGTCCTATGTCCTCCATAGCCTCAAGAAATCCATCTTTCACATGGCCCCAAAGGAAGAAATAGCAAGGTGTGGAATCACAAGATCTCGGTAGCCAATTGTGATCACCTCTTCGAGAGATAACACGGTCCGAAAACTTTTCGGTGAAAGATGAATGGTTTCGTTGCTTGTGTGGCTCGTAGCGCCGTCTTGTTGAATGTAAACGTTGTCCAGATATTACCATCCAATTCCGCAAATGGACATCTACCAAAATAGCGGGAGATTCAGAATAACACCTCCAAATGGAAAACCCTGTACTTAAAGAGACCTCTGCTTCCTTTTCAATATGACACCCCTGTATGAAGGCTTTGTTTAAACTTTTAAAGATAGGATGCCCGTATTTAGAACCTTTAAAAACAACGAAGATTAAAAGAGAAGACGGCCAACTGGCTCTTGTGGATGCCATAACCATTATTCTAAGCGAATGAAAGCACGACGAATCCAAATTCTCGTTTGTCTCAATCCATAAATCGGACTGCTAATGGCGAAATGGGTGACCAATATTTCCATTCCTTCGTCCAAATACAGAAGGAACGGTTGTTTTCCTCATTGTTTGCAAATGTTGCAGATATAATCTATGGTTGGAAAATTAATAAAATACATTCCTAATGATGTTCACGATCCTGCAGTGAAAGTTGCCAGTATCATTGTTTCCAAGCCTTGGGGATATCGCAATTTGTGAAATGGTTTCGTTAACGAAGATTGGGGTTCTTTACGGAGAAATATTGGCGGAATCCTCCAGGTCTGGATCATTTCAATTCCTCCATATCTTCAGCTTTATATAAGGGGTAACTCTGGACAAAAAAACGTATTGTTCTCGTTATTTTCGGGATATCTTTGGGAACGCGTATTCTGATTGCATTCGGGATATCTCTGGGAGCTCGCAATGGAATTTCCTATTCTGGATGTTTTCGAGATGTCTTTGGGAGCTCTTTATTCTACCCAGAAAAAATTTCTTAGTCCGATCGGATCTTAACAATGTCGCCATGAAATTTTCCATTTCTGTTTCTATTAGAGATATCTTACTAAAACCTTATCCTATTATTATTGAAAAAAGAGACGCGCCTTCCAATAATAAATAGTGAAGCCAATTCCCAAAATAATCAGAACTAAACTGGTTAACTGTTCTACTACGGAAACAAAATGTAGTAGAAATTATTGAAATCTCTCAATCTAAATGAAATAGCTATTTATGTAACAAGTACATAAATTAGGTCTATATGGACGAGTCCAAAATTTATGGCAGAGCGAGCAAAGCGAGCGAGGCCAATAATTTGGGCAAGTCCATAAGCCTAATTATGTACGAGTTTGCATACAAAGCTTTATGTTTGACTGCAATGCAGACATTTTATTTTCTGAAATGGCAATTAATATATTCGTCGCTTTATTTCAAGAAAAACTTTGAGTGTGCTTTTGCTTATCTTACCTTAGTAACCATCAGCGACCTTAGCAACCTCACTGAACAAAGTTGTTTACTTCGTTAATTCTGTGACAAACGTCATAATAATCCCAAAAATGGATAGTTCGGAAGAGGAAAGCGTGAATAATTTAGCCGCAAGTGCCAAAGAATCTCTCCTACCCACTAAAAGTGCTTATGAAAATTTGTATGCGGCCTATAACAAGTGGTGTGAACCGAAGAAAATTGCAAAATCGAGAGAAGACTGTGACAGTTGAGTCCAATAAAGTGGTGTCCAATAAAGTGGTGTCCAATAAAGTAGTCAATTCTGGACGCTAAACGAATTCATGAATCAAGTGTTTATGAAGCAGTCGAACATAAAGTTCTTTATATTGAAATTCATAAACACATTTGTGCTCCTTCGTCGCTCGTTTTCGAATTTCGCATTCGTATTGGAATAGGAGCCCATTCTGCAACTAATTTTAGACTATACTATTATGTTCGACTGCTTCATAAACACTTTATTCATTAATTCGTTTAGCGTCCATAATTGACTACTTTATTGGACACCACTTTATTGGACTCAACTGTCACAGTCTTCTCTCGATTTTGCAATTTTCTTCGTTTCACACCACTTGTTATAGGCCGCATACGAATTTTCATAATCACTTTTAGTGGGTAGGAGAGATTCTTTGGCACTTGCGCCTAAATTATTCACGCTTTTAGAGGAAGAGCCAGTGACCAATTTTCCTATGTCATTTCATAACTCACCAAAATTTACTTGTTTAATATTCAATATCTGCTCGAAAATAAAAACCACTTCTGCCAGCCCATAATGGCCGGGGTAGACTATCATAAGCGCTCAAAGAGGCCAGAAAATTAGGTTCAACTATGTCATAGTATCATTCACAAAACTTTCAGGAATTGTTATTGATAATATATTGAATCTATAAAAAATAATGACAGAACTTTTTCGTCCCTCCTAAGTGTTGGCAGAAGTCTTTGAAAATTCATTAAGAACAGCTGTACTTAAGTATGTCATTTCAGTACGCTTAAAATTTACAGGAAATAAAGAAAATGTGTCTAGAAAGCGAATTATAATCATGACAGAAATTTTTTACATCACGAACCATCTGCCAGAACAAGAAATGTTGCCGCGCAAATGCGAGCGAAATGAGCTTATTCATATTTGCAAGTCAGACCTAGAGCGCATAGTGGGCATGTATTATTGTCAATCAAAGGAATAAATTGAAGGAATTAAAGTTGTTTATTTTTAACATTACAACAATTTATTTAGTAATAAACTACTCAAAAAAATATGCTCTCCCTACGTTTCCTCAAGAATTTTTCGAATGGATTGAGAAGGTCATGAGTATACCTGTGTGACTTACGAAACATTCAAAGAAGTGTAAGATCTCAGTCACATTAAGGGGTAAAAAATAAACCATCAGGGCATTTAAAACCCCAAAAGTTGGGTAGACTAAGAGTAGTAAAAGAGAGTATAAGACTTTCACAGTGACCTTTAGTATTACGAGTACCTACATAGCGAATACCCTTGTCATCGGATCAGGTAAATGAAACTGAAAACAAATTCTATAATTTCATAAAAGAATTTAAGCTTCCTATCAACTTTTGCGCTCTAGGTCTGACTTGCAACTATGAATAAGCTCATTTCGCTCGCATTTGCGCGGCAACATTTCTTGTTCTGGCAGATGGTTCGTGATGTAAAAAATTTCTGTCTTGATTATAATTCGCTTTCTAGACACATTTTCTTTATTTCCTGTAAATTTTAAGCATACTGAAATGACATACCTAAGTACAGCTGTTCTTAATGAATTTTCAAAGAGTTCTGCCAACACTTAGGAGGAACGAAAAGTTCTGTCATTATTTTTTATAGATTCAATATATTATCAATAACAATTCCTCAAAGTTTTGTGAATGATACTATGACATAGTTGAACCTAATTTTCTGGCCTCTTTGAGCGCTTATGGTAGTCTACCCCGGCCATTATGGGCTGGCAGAAGTGGTTTTTATTTTCGAGCAGATATTGAATATTAAACAAGTAAATTTTGGTGAGTTATGAAATGACATAGGAAAATTGGTCACTGGCTCTTGGTCTATTTCCTCTTTCGAACTATCCATTTTTGGGATTATTATGACGTTTGTCACAGAAATAATCCAAGTATACAACTTTGTTCAGTGAGGTTGCTAAGGTCGCTGATGGTTACTAAGGTGAGATAAGCAAAAGCACACTCAATGTATTTCTTGAAATAAAGCGACGAATATATTAATTGCCATTTCAGAAAATAAATGTCTACATTGAAGTCAAACATAAAGCTTTGTATGCAACTCGTACATAATTAGGCTTATGGACTTGCCCAAATTATTGGCCTCGCTCGCTTTGCTCGCTCTGCCATTAACTTTGGACTCGTCCATAAAGACCTAATTTATGTACTTGTTACATAAATAGCTATTATTTAACTTGCAATGTATGTATGTATATGTTCGGGTGGAATCTTGCTACTCAATTTTGAAACAGATATCTTTAACCGGTTGAGCTGAAATTTTGTATACACGTTTGCTTTGGATGACGATACACGATAAACTTTATGACGTCATTCTATATCCAATATGGCGGACCACACAAGATGGCGGAATAGTTATTTTTCATGCACTTCTACAACATGGGCATCAAATGAAAGGGCTTGTTGAGAGTAACTCGAAAAATTATGTTGACGTCATTGAAAATCCGATATGGCGTATTATCAAAGATGGCGGAATAGTTATTTTTTATGCACTTCTGCAATATGGGTATCAAATGGAAGGGCTTGCTGAGAATATTTAGAAATAACTAAAAAGTAAAGAATAAATTGAAAGCAAAAAAAACTTTTTGAAAAAGCTTTTATTTGAATAATCTAAAAAACAGGAAATAAAATTTTCCTTTAAAATTTCAACTATCAACTCATAACCTCATTTTACACAATTTATATGATCATAAAAGCTTGTCGCGCGATTTACTTGTGTAAATAAACTAGTACCTATTCAATTGAGTATCTGAGTCTGCAAAATGCAATTTTTTTCTATATCAGTTTAATTAAATACTCATAGGTACTTACACAGAACTCACGACAAGCTTTTATGATCATATAAATATATAATGAGGTTATGAGTTGATAGTTGAAATTTTTAAGGAAAATTTTATTTCCTGTTTGTTAGAGCATTTAAATAAAAGCTTTTTCCAAAAAATTTTTTTTGCATTTAGTTTTTTATTAACGTAGGAGCAGATTATCTTTTATTACAAAAGCTGTATCAAGAGCATATGATGAAATTGAACCTCTATAGCAGTGGCGGCTCATGACAGTTTAAGGTGGTGAGGAACATCGGAGAAAAAAGATTCCCTGCCGTGGCGTTGCCGTGAAAAAGGCTATTGCAAAACTGATGATTAGAATAATTCTTTATCGCTAGCATACTCAAGGTCATCTTTTTCGAGAAACATTTTGCTTTGTGAAATATTTACTTCTAGCGATGAAGAATTATCCTACTCGAAAACTAAACATTTTAAAGGGTGTGTATAAAAAGTAATTTGAAGCCAGTTGAAGAAAATGAGCATCATTATTGAAATTCTTCAATTTTGGACCTTGTTAAGAACATCCTCTACAAGCAAGTTGCTTTCCATCATATCATCAGATTTGAAACACCCATTAACCAGAACATTGAGAATATTGAAGTTTATGTCACTCTTATAATGAAATAGAATCTTCCACTTTCCCATAATTTTTTCGTTATATGTCAGCCACGCCGAATAAATTAAGAAAAATGTTGATGCCAATGAATAGAAATACTAATTTGGCACTAAGAGATGAAATGATATGAAGTGGTTACCATTCGAACAAACTGACCTAATTCTGATACCAGTAATACCGCTTCAAACGAACACCCTGTGGCCGGTACTATTATTGAGGCTGATGATATATCAGTGCAAGAGCAACCATTTTTGCAGTAAAATTATTCCGTACCCGACGTAAGTAATGAGATTATCTACTTCATTGCACTAATGTGACACTCTGTATATGTACATATACCTATAAATAACGAATTCTAGTGAACTCTCTTCTTCGTCAGTTGCGTAATATTCTCAAGACATTCACTCAAATCTGGAATAGATCCCTTTACTTCTTGAACTGTATATGATTTATCCCCATAAGAATTACGCCAAAAACTTTGCTGATTAGCTGAAAAATCAAAAAAATCACAAGTCTTTCGAGCGTTCACATCTAACTGGGGAATTCGTGACGTCCCATCGGTCCCGTTAAATACATTTCGCCTTCGGGTCTCCGATGGTAATTAAATTCAGTGATAAAATTGACATCATATGAACACTGAGACAAACCTACACGAAAACAGATAAAACTATTTTTACAAATCGAACCCAATTTGAAAACTGACCCGAGTTCATATATTAGAGAACTAATTCCCGAATAGTGCAGAATAATTACAGTTTGCCCTTCGCCAGAGAATATCAAGACTAGAGGAGAGGCTAGCCTCAGACTCAACGTAATATTAGACGTTAAGGGGTGCGGTTTTCTCGCCTGCCGTCTGTTCCGTATGATGTAAAATGACGCGTAAAGAAAGGCAGTGTGAGGCCTGCCTCTGCCGTTTACTGGGAGTTGGATACCCAGAAATCGTAAGATACGGAAACTTAGACCCAACCGGAGACGCATTTTATTGCTATATAATGAAGAGAAATTTCGATATAAATGCCTATGGAAGAAGATATATATATATATTTTTATGAAATGGAAGAAGATAATGAATATGTTCGATGCTTTTGCCATTTGCTGTCTTTGGTAATTGAAATGATTAAGATGAGAATTTTGCCTAGTTACATAACAAAGTGATCGTCTAGACCTCGCAAATGGGGATTCGCATTTCAATCTCCCAGAGAAGTCTGTCTTTCCTGGGCAAGACAAACACCGTTTTGCTGCGTGCAATTTTAGCACCTGAGGCCGAAAATAATCGAATTTATTGATCCCCCCTATAGGTTCTCGCACTCCCAAGAATTTTCAGCATGCTCAGCACCTGCAATCCGCATAACTCTCATGCATATACGCCCACGCACCGTTAAACGAGCCGTAGGCAAGGTAAGAGATACGATGCGACGTTAGGTAGCGGATGTCCATATAAATCATAACCGAGATGTCATGGGAATCCGTTTCCTATTGCCATATAAGAGCGCCTGATTAATTCGATGGTACGTCGAAGGCATGCTCTTTGTCTTTGAGTACTCGACTTGTTCGATGAGGTTACTTTCTAATTCTAATCAGATGGTGGGGGGCAATTACGCTTATTGTTGTCGGGATGCATACTAAATAGATGTTTCGCCGAATGGAATTGAGGATTTTATTATTCGAAATTATGCTGGTAGTTTGTTGTAATTGATATATGATGGCAGTTTCTACCATACATTTTGTCTCATGATTCTTCAGGTCACAAACAAAATATTCACTTCTTTGAACTGAAGGCTTTTTCAATAAAATATAAAATTTTGACATTCAAAGAAAAATGCCACTCTTTCAGATAAATGTTCGGATCTTGTTTCATTTTGAAGAGGAATGTATGAAGTTAATGAAGGAAAATAACATTAGCCAAATGACCATCACGACTACAGGGCCATGATCCTTTTCATGATAGCGATAGCGACTTTGTTTTATACTACGTATTCGAATAATATACACGAGCTCTCTTGGAGAGATGAAATGGAATGCTTTACCAATTCTTATCGCCTCGAGAATTAAAGAAAAAAAGGATGTTTGATAGGATTGAAAATATATTCCACAAAGTGAACACTGAAGAAATGGTACTTACTGTTGTTCAGATTAAAAGTTACGTATCTACTTCTGTCTGGTATCGTAGGTTTTGTACTGGGTAAAAGTCTTTATCAGACGAATTAACTTTGTAAGGGTGGCGAACTAAAGGCCGACGACGTGGAAACTATTTGTTGAGGGCTTCGAGCTAAGCCGTATAAAAACAATGCGACTGATGGCAGAGAGGAGACGAACTGAGCAGATATATGCTTGTGGGATTTTTGTAACAGCCATAGAATCGCACAGAGCACAGAAAATATCGGTCTTATTCTTAACCGAGTAAGCCCATCCTATACATAAACTTTGTGGTACTTATATAAAATAAAAAGTATGAACTTTGAACGGTATTGATTATCATTGGTTTAATGCTTTGCTTGTTTTTTCATAGATCGTGTTTTAGTTTTTTTTGTTTTGGTTAATTCCTAAAGGCTTGTTCTTATGAACAAGATACTTCTCATTTCAACCAAATGACTGTTTGAGACGAAAATGCTTCTGAAGCCTTAAAAAATGGGCTTCGGGTGATGGTATGTCTGCTGACAGGGCACTGTCTGTACAAACATCATTTGTACCGCATGAAAAAGTCAGCAAATGAGATATGTAGGCTCTGTAGATCAGAAGCAGAAACAGCTGAACACATTGTGTGCAAAAGTATTCAGAGCTGGCTGGCTTAAGAACCATTCAAATGGAAAAAGCGGTTCTTCATACCCACGATGTAAGGGTCATGGCTCCTGAGGATGTGGTCGGTTTTATTGACACCATTGGTGAACTCCTTGGGTATAAATAAATGAGTAGGGTAGAGAACAAAACATCCGCATGGTCACAGTTCCAAAAAGGCCAACCGAGCCATGAAGACCCCAGTTCAAATAATACTTTTTTTAATGCAGCTATTGGACCAAATTGCTTATTTTTGCACGAAAATGCACCACCTCAATGTGCAAGAATCGCGAATAAAGCTCTGGAAATTCATGGATTACTATTTGGAAGCGTTGCTTTGTTGAACGATCCAAGATTGAATGGCAAACTTTACTGCAGAATTTCAACACCCTTTGACTATTCTCAGCTGTCAAACCACAGATTCCATTCGCATTTGGTGTGTGTGAATCATTTGATATCAAAATCGCTGTGTATCACTTTGTATGTTACCTACAAATTGAAACGACCCATCCTAGAAATGCCTGTGGATGAATCAACTCGATACGATCATGATCTATCTCCAAGACATTCAACCATATCTTCCCTATCGCTAATTACCGACATTCTTTCGAAAAATGCCAGAGAAAACGTTCGACCTACTGCACAATCATGAGTACCTACATTACGAAACCCAATCGCTGACCGATTGATCACCGGCAAAGTTGAACAAACGATTTTTATCGGTGCTCTCGAACAAATTCCCATGTCAATTCGATTGATTTAGAGCCGAGTCGAGTTACCAGGTAAGGAATTGGTAATTGAGTCGTGTTAGCGTTTCCCCGTTAACCTTGTCATAACGTTCTTGGCGAAATGAATCGTTCGGAATTGGCATAAAGTACCCATTACACCTAATATTTCATTTTGGACGTCCTGCAGTATCTATCATGATGGAGCACGGTACGATTTATGATCGTTGAACTGATGTAATGTATGGTAGTGGAAAGATTCTCAGGTGGAGATTACTGCTTGATTAGTTTGTTCGTTCTGATGTTTGATTAACTGATCCCTCGAACTTTTTCAAATTCAAATACTGAAATTCGAAGAAAAACCACTAATCTTCCATTGCTTTTCACCACACCTGCTACTATGGCCTCACAAACTTCATTCTGCACTGCTTTCCCTTTCATTTTCGACCTTAAATCTCCCTCTTGTTAACTCCAGTAAAGATATAGCTGTGGTTACGGAAGCTATGCCAACAGTCTTCGATTTTGACCGTTCTAGTGCAATAAATTTCGAAAATCGCTTGAACAAAAAGTCATCCATGAAGTTAACCAATGGATCAAAATTAGACAGACTTGCACTGGGATATACAGACCGAAATTGATGATCTCTGAAGTCCTCTGAAGTGAGCCCTCTATTTTACAGACCAAGATATTGGCTATTTACGGGAGAATCTTCAATTTAACCTCCAAGGGAAGCATATCTTCATCACCAAGGACAGCCAGGCCACACTGAGATCCCGTGAATCACACTGCCAGGGATTTCTGCTGCCTGGGAGTGCCGTAAGAACATGAAGCAACTGACCAGAGGCAATGAAGTGAGTACACCATGGGTGCCAGGTCTTAGTGGTGTTGCAGTAAATGGAAAAGCCGACGAAAATTGCATTAAGGTTAACACCTTCTGGACCTGAGCCTTTCTGTGAGCTTGGTATAGTCCAATATAAGGCAACAGTCCAACAATGGGAGTTGGCTAACAGAATAACCCTCTGGAGAAATACTCCTGGACTTACTCAGTCCAAGAAATTTGATCTATACCAAATCCTAAAGCTTTCACAAGCTCAGCTTCGGGTGATGGTAGGTCTGCTGACGAGGCACTGTCAGTACAAACATCATTTGAACCGTATGGAAAAGTCAGCAGATGAGATTTGAAGACTCTGTAGATCAGAAGCAGAAATAGCTGAACATATAGTATGCAAAAGTCAGTTTGAACAGAAAAGGAAGACTAGGTCCTGGCGACTGGTCCAGGGACAGAGACAGGCTAAGTCTTTCCTCTCGTACTCAACGAGCTGGACCAAAAAAGTTCTGGCACTAAGCAAATCAGAACTGAGGAAAATGACGGGCATACTCACGGGACACTGTCCTGTAAATTATCATCTTCGGAACATGGGAAAGGTTCCTGATGATACCTGTCAAGAAGCCACCGAAACAGCTGAACACCTGCTTTGCAGTTTTCAGGAAAAGGCTGCAACATCTTGACTACTGTTTCTTAAAACCGGAACAAGTAATGGGCGTGGCACCGAGAAGAGTAGTGAAGTTCATAGTGGCTTTGCTACCTGACTGGTAAACAGCACGGGGTTGCACAATAGATATTCAGGTCAAGGTGTTTGCGAGTCTGAGCTGAGTCTAAACGCCCCTCCTTAAATCTTATCTAATGCAAAAGTCCCAAGTTGGCTGGCCTGAGAACCATTTATATAGGATAACCTGTCCTGGATAGCCACGAGGTGAGGTCCTTGTCTCCTATGGATGTTTTCGGTTTTATCAACACCATTGCCGACCTCCTTGGGATTCAATGAATAAGTAGGGTAGAGAACAAAAGATCTATGTGGTCCCAGTTCTCGGAAGGTTAACCGAGCCGTAAAGATCCCGGTTTAAATAATAATAATGACCTCTGTAACTTCATCCTTCCCTTCTCTCTCTTTCTTGTTTGACCTAAAACCTCCATATAGTTAACTTCAGTGAAGAGATAGCTGTGGTTACCTAGAAATAACTATAGTGACGATGGCCAGGAGATCCCAAATCTTCAAATGAGGCATCATGAATGACTGGTGGTGTAGATGTTAAGCTTCCTTCTTCAATTCATACATCTTTCACAAAAATCCTGCATTTTTTTTTCTCCGGAAACCTTTCAAGCGACATGATCACAGATATCACTATAGATTATATCGACTGAAAAATTAACCAGCCATTACCGAAAAGAGTGAGAGGAAGAATAAAAACGCAAATCCCTTGAAAGTCACCCTCATTCCGTTCACTAGAAGAAGGAATTTCAATCTTAGAGTGCCATTATCAAATGGTCAAATATGAATTTTTCAGGAAGTGCAAGGTTTCACACATGATAGTGAATTCAACTGGAAAAACAAACCTACTAAATTCTTTCCAAGGCTATTGTTCAGAATTCATACTTTTTATTTTATATACCACAAAGTTTATATATAGGATGGGCTTACTCGGTTAAGAATAAGACCGAGATTTTCTGTGCTCTGTGCGATTCTATGGCTGTTGTAAAAATCCCACAAGCATATACCTGCTCAGTTCTCCAGGAACCTGCCTTCGTCGCATTGCTTTTTATACGGCTTAGCTCGAAGCCCATAGCAAACATTTTCCACGTCGTCGGCCTTGAGTTCGCCAGTTATCGCCACCCTTTATACAAAGTGAATTCGTATGTGATAAAGACATTTACCCTGCACAACACCACACGAGACCAAAACAGAAGCAGATACGTAACTTTTCATCTTAACAAACGTAAGTACCATTCCTTCATTATTTACTTTGTGGTATTCATTCTATCAAACACCCATTTTTTTTCTTTAATTTCTCGAGGCAATAAGAATTGGTATGAAAGTCCATTTCTTCTCTCCAAGAGAGCTCGTGTATATTATTTATTGGTCCTTCGATTTGCCGGATTGGTATCAATTTAATTGTCATATTGAGAGTTGAAGAAATCAAAATTATCAATTTCATTTCTAACACTATTCGAACTGTTTACCTCCTATCTGCATATCTGTTTCTTATCCGTCAAGTACCTGCTCTCCTTCCGATACGAAATTCCTTTCGTTTTATTGCTCTGCGTCGCATCGTCCAGGTAATTTTGAAACCTTCAGACCCAGTCGTAAATTGGGTGAAGATTTCTGACACTTCGTATTTATAGTTCAAATATTTCATTGAATATGGCAAAAACGCAGAAGCACTCAACTCTTCGATCGATTTATATTCGTGATATTCTAAATTTGCACGATCTCGCAGATAAAGTCATCACGGACAAATCAATTCTGTCCCGTTTCAAAGCGCATTATCAAGACTTAGAAGGTATCAAAGAAGAGTTTTTAAAACATCATAACACGGTCATTTCATCGCTCATAACCGAGTCAGACGGAAATTTGGAGGACGAATTCAAAATTCGTGAGGATTTCTTAGAATCCTATCATTTTATCAAAAGTGTCCACGCCGATATCTCAGAATCAGAAACTAAAGCCGAAATTGCAGACCATTCAATTACCAATCAGCATTCACATATCATGCTTCCAACTCTTGAATTAACGAAGTTCAACGGTGATTACAAATCGTTTCCTTCTTACATAGATTTATTCGACGCATTAGTACATACCAATAGCTCATTATCAACTATAGAAAAATTCAATTACCTGATATCCTCCCTTTCTGGACCACCTTTGACTCTAGTCACAACGCTAAGGTTATGCAGCGATAACTATCAGATTGCATATGATCAGTTAAATCGCAGGTATCACAATAAGAGATTACGCGCTCAAGACATGTGGAACGAGTTGGAAAATGCGCCATCTCTAAAATCCGAGAACGCCGCGAGCTTGAGGAAACTCTTAGACACTTTTTCCGAGAATCTTGCCGGCCTCACCCAAATGAATTTTCCTGTCGAAAGCTGGAACTTTGTTTTATCGATTATGTTAATTAAGCGTCTAGATCACGCGACTGTCACTAGTTTTGAGCTCAATAGGAATTCGATCGAAATTCCTGATTATAGAGATCTCCTGTCATTTCTTGAGAGACGCTGCACAGCATTAGAAACTTTGAAGGTTGTCGCTTCCTCTCCTGGGAATATGAATTCCCACAACAATATATCCAACACGCGACAAAGATTCCAGCAAGACAGAAAAACCCATCATTATCAATCCACCACGCTTTTTATGAATACCTCATCTTCACGCACTTGTCTCCACTGCAAAGGTAAACATACAATTTACCGATGCAATGCGTTCTCTGCGAAATCTCCAAATCAACGCTACGATTTCTGTAGAGCATCGCACCTTTGTTTTAATTGTTTGAGTGCATCTCACGACGTTCGCTCCTGCCAGTCAGCATACAAATGCAAGAAATGTGGGTCCGGCGAACACCACACTTTATTGCATGTGGACAAAATGCCTCTTTCGAGAACCCAAGTCAGCCGTTCAAAGAAAACCTCACTTCCCAGTTCGCCATCGTCGCCTCGGTCGCCTATTGAACAGGTCCATTCAGTCTTGTCAACAGCCTCCTTTCTTAGCGAGTCATCGAATGAAAGATCTGCGCCTGTTTCAAACACCACTTTTTGGAGGTCTCGGGACCCTCGGAATATAAATTCTAGGCAGGGTCACCTGTCAAAACGCCAACAAGTGAAGAACCCAGATCGTTCATCAGACACTAATTGGCGTTCCATTAGTAATTTGGAACAATTACCTTCCAAACCGATCCTTGAGCCACCCTGCGTTGATTTATATCTTCCTCCTCCTCATCCCTTTAGAAATAAGCCAGACAGTCATATGCAGATCGGAACACTCAATTAGAAGCTAAATTTTCTTTAACTTTTTACTTTTACTTTTTTTTGTTACTTTTTCTCATTTCACGATCATTTCTCCTTTCTCTCATTATTTCACTTTTCTCAATCTTTTTTCTTAAAATGCATAGATGCATTTTCCCGGCGGAGAATGTTCAGAATTCATACTTTTTATTTTATATACCACAAAGTTTATATATAGGATGGGCTTACTCGGTTAAGAATAAGACCGAGATTTTCTGTGCTCTGTGCGATTCTATGGCTGTTGTAAAAATCCCACAAGCATATACCTGCTCAGTTCTCCAGGAACCTGCCTTCGTCGCATTGCTTTTTATACGGCTTAGCTCGAAGCCCATAGCAAACATTTTCCACGTCGTCGGCCTTGAGTTCGCCAGTTATCGCCACCCTTTATACAAAGTGAATTCGTATGTGATAAAGACATTTACCCTGCACAACACCACACGAGACCAAAACAGAAGCAGATACGTAACTTTTCATCTTAACAAACGTAAGTACCATTCCTTCATTATTTACTTTGTGGTATTCATTCTATCAAACATCCATTTATTCTTTGATTTCTCGAGGCAATAAGAATTGGTATCATCAGTCCATTTCTTCTCTCCAAGAGAGCTCGTGTATATTATTTAGCTATGGAGGCATGCAAAATGCTCTTTGGATCAACCTGGGGCTAAAACCAGATGGGGTGCTATGGTCCTATATGGCGAAAGTGTACCCAATTGCCACGTCATGTATTCAGCTTGGTGGACAAAAACTGAAGAGCAATCGGATGCAGTGTTGATGAAGCTGAAGGTGGTACAACAACTCCTACAGCAGCGCTAGAGGTCAAATTCAATTCGTTTGGCCACAAGTTGGAAAACATGAAGGTTCTGAAGCAAATAGACCCCAACCCTTTGGCAAAACCGTCTGACTTAATGCCAAGAAGATTTTATTTCGAAACATCTTTTGTGAGGACAAAAAGTTATCCATATGGAATAGGAATGGACCAAAATCTGCAGAAGTCACAGGAATAGTAATATATGGGTTGAAATTAAGTTTTTCTATTTCTATAGGACGCTAGCCCTCCTTCTAACGGAAGAAATTACTGTGTATTTCCAAGAGAGTCTGGAAAAGAATCTAAAAGCAACTGGCTACATGCAACAAAGTGACTTTCTAATGGGAGAAAGGGCACTGTCGAATTGGGGGAATTGAAAAAATCGAAGAAAATGCATCAAAGGTTGGACCTGGACCTTCTGGTGATCTTGGAGAGGATTATAACAGGGCAACCATCCTGCAATTGCAATTGCAAAATATGATACTACTCTGGAGAAGAACACGCCGATGTTGAAGTTATAGTTATGAAGAGGTTACAGTTCACTGAGATCTAAAGGTCCAATGTGTCCTCTTAGAGAGCAGTCCTCACCAAGCATTTTACAGCTCGCCTTCCAGTTCCAGATATCTATTGAAATCCAATATCTGGAAAGGTTTCAAAGAGCCTAGTTCTTCAGTCCTGCAAGTTTCTTGAGGCCACAATATCCTGTAAGAAAGCCAGTGAGGAGATGTAGCTAGCCAGAGATACCTATTGAATCTTGCAGTTCCAAAATTCCGAAGTGTTTCTCTTTCGTTTTTCGCTCCAGAAACCCTTTCTTATAGGTGCATTTCCCTATACCACAGAAAGGTTCTGAGCCAGTGATTGGCGATCATTATAGGGCAATGATCCTGTAGTAGAAGTTGTAAAATACGATACTCCTCTGGAGAGGAACTAACTCAAGCGAAAAGATTCGAGGAATTTCCTCCATGCAGATCCCTCAACACTACCTGAATATTCTTCAGAAGAACACGACGATGTAACAAATATGATTCGGATAACTTACCATTTCATCGAGACTCTTCAGATCATTGGTCACTATTTGAGGAACAGGCCCATACATCAGCACTGGTTCTTCGTCTTCCATATCGCTGTCACTTTCGTCATCTCCAATCCCGCTATCATTGACCACTCCATCTTGAAAACTCACACCCATTTTCTTCTGATCTGCCGCTATCTCCCTGTCGATCTGTCGCTCCATCTGTACCAGCATTGGTGCCAACATGCCAAACCTAAAAAAGAGTGCCAAATTCTGATTAAGTACATATTTGATGAGGAAGTAAGTTGTGAATGGTGCTGTATATAAATGAGTCTTACTTTGCTCCTCTTCTGGCAACCTCCAACAGACACAGTATCACATGTTTCTCGTTCTTTCTCATGATGAGATCGTCAGATTCGAAAAGTAGGCATTCTATGATTTCTAGGCATATACGACACCAGTTGATGAAGTTGCTGACATTGTCCCTGCAAGAATTGAGGAAGATTGTAGAGATAATCCCAACTGATATTTTCCCAAGACAATTGGTACTTAAAGCAAACATAATTCGTAATTTTTTTTCCACTCACCTCGCAAAAAATGTGCCAGGTTTTGCTGTCGAAAAATATTTGACTTCCGCTATTCTGGCTAAGGTTTGAGCATGAGCTAATGACCCTGTTACCGACCTTGTCATATACTTCTTTGCCTGTTTCTTCTCCACATACTCAGCAGCTTGTCGTTTGACTGCATTGGCATGCTGAAAAAAAAAAGAAATAGTGTTAATATTTCATGATTTAGGTGAAGAAACATTCATATAACTCCAAATAATTGTCAATGAATATTCGTTGAAGAAGTACGTTGAGGAAACGTTTCATGAAGGTAGCAAATGTAACGTTTGAAACACGTTGAAAAAAATATCAACTGAAACGAAGATAATATATCAACCAGTTTGCTGAAAGAATCAAGTTGTTCAAAGGTATAATACTCAACGTTTATGTAACGTTCATCATTCTCATTGAATATACGTGAAGGAAGAACGATAGTTATAGTTATAGTGAAAAGGGGTTACAGTCAACTGCGACCTTAAGGTCCATTGTGCCCCCTGACAGAGCTGTCATCATCGCGGCTCCTACAGCTCGCCCTCCAGTTCCAGAGATTTAATGAAATCCAGTATCTGGGACGGCTTCAAGGAGGATAACTCCCCACTTCTACAAGTTTCTTGTCCAAAGCTATCTTTCCTTTGGCTTGCAATGGCATAGCATTCCGTAACCAGGTGAATAGGAGTTTCTTCCTCCACCCCACAGAATCTACACTCATCAGTGTCCGATAAACCCATTCTCAACAGATGCTTCTTTAGGCGACAATGTCCTGTGAGAAAGTCAGTGAGTAGGTGAAGTTGGTTTTCACTGAGATCCAGATATTTTTTGGATCTAGCAGTTTCAAAGTTCCGGAGGAACTTTTCGGAGTTATCCATCCCTGGGAGATTCCGCCAGAGTTTTTCCCTTTCGGTTTTCTCCTTCAGCATAAACTCCTTCTTATAGGTGCATTTTCCTATACCACTGAAGGGTTCTGGGCCAGTGAGTGGCGTTTGTACGCCCTTTCTGGCCAGTGTATTGGCCAGTCGTTTCCTACGATTCCCGAATGAAGGGAACCCAGATTAAAAAGACCTTATTCTTCTTGCCTACCTCATTGAGTTTGTTTCGGCACTCCCAAATCAGCTTTGAGTCAATGACGTAGGAGCTCAGTGCTTTAATAGCAGCTTGACTATCTGTATGAATAGCTATATCGCACTTCTGATAGTTTCTTTCTAGATGTATATCTACACATCTTCCGATTGCAAGTATTTCCGTTTGAAGGACGCTTGTACAGGAGCCTAGCGATAGTGCACACTTGGTACTTGTACCGTAAATCCCAGCGCCAGCTCCTGTAGCGGTTTTAGAACCATCTGTATACCATTTCATTGTATTTTCTTTGAGATTGTAGTTGGTGTATTCCCTTTTCCAATCCTCTCTTTTACTAAGCATTGTACTGAAGTTCTTCTCAGTGCTTACTTTCTTGATCATAACATCACTAGGAAAGTTTGCAGATGAGGTGTAGTCATTCAGAGAGGATCAAGCTCTCTGAAACCTGACTCTCTCATTGCCTGCTCCTTCTTTAGATACTCTCAGGATGGCCTCATGGGCTACCCTATCAATCACTAGATGTAGAGGTGTGAGGTCGAGCATTTTCCTCGTACTTGCCTGACTTGTCTTAGCAAACCAGGCTACTGCCCCATATGTGACTATAGGTCTTACAATCATGACGTACATCCATCGCAGTATTTTTGGGTTACAGCCCCAATTCCTGCCGCATAGACGCCTGCATGCCATCAGAGCTCTTGTAGCTCTGCCAGTAGCATTATCAACATGCTTATTCCACAGAAGTTTGCTATCCAGTGTTATTCCTAGGTATTTGACTTCAGACCCCCACTCCAAGATATTTCCGTTTAATACTAACGTTTCCTCTTCCGAGTGAACGGAATCAGGGTGGTCTTGGTTGGGTTGATGTTCAGCCCCACTGACAAGCACCACTGCTCAATGATTCTAAGGTCCTTCTGCAATAGGTCGCAGAGAGTGCCTTCGAATTTTCCCCTAATTATTAGTACTATGTCGACAGCATAGCCTACACATTCAAAGCCAATCTCCGTTAGCCTGTGTAGAAGTTCATCCACTACCAGGCTCCATAGGAGGGGGATAACAACCCACCCTGAGGTGTGAAGAACGATAAGTAAACGTTTCTTTTTGATGGCAACTGGAACGTGAGAAAAAAATCACTGAAGCTTAAAATATAGATTTCTGAGTTAACTGGAAACTTCAGATTGTTGAATAGTTTCCTTTTGAAAGTTTATTTATATTTAACGTTTCATATTTCTTACTGACTATACGTTGATGAAGTACGATAAGGACACGTTTCAAAATGGTAGGTGCATTGAAGAGACATATCATGAACGTATTAAGAACGTAAAATCAACGTTAGGTTGAATTTCGGTTTCAAATGTTACGTTTCAAAATTCAACGAGTGACGTCTTTTGAACGTAGCAACGGTATATAAACGTGTATTAAACCTGTTGGTTTATTGGCATAGCTAAGCCCTGTCAAGGTTGATTAAACGACGAAGAATTCTTGAAGAAGATAGAAAAATGCACTTTGTTTAACAATTAATCTTATATTTATTGACTTCATAGAAAAATATACGGGTGTCCAAATGTTTCTTCTTATCCAATAACATTTCTCCATTTGAAACAACAAGGGAACAAATGTGTGCAGTATCGTTTTTCAACAAGTCGTTTCTCGAAACATATAGGCGCCTGCTGGTCGTAGATAAACTGTCAACGTGTTCCATGTTTACCAAATAAAATCAAGAACTTTCTATTTATACTCCAACTGCTGGGGACAAAGTTGGCCATGTCGAATTAGATAATGTAATTGAACGCAAAGATGCTTCAGATGATTGCAACTGCAGAGCCGTAATCATGAATTCAATGAGGTAGTAGGTACTTATACATACAGGGTGGCCAAGAGATTGACGTCAAAAAGGAAAAAACAGGTCCCTCGTGTCATGGGCTATTCGAATCACCCCCATGTATGTTATGCTATTTTTCACGGTTTTCGAGCTATGAATTTTTTTATGAACTTTGAGAATTTTCGACTTGACCATCTTAAAAAAGATATAAAAAAAGTACACGACTTCTCTGTGAAATTCTTTTTGTAACTTAATCTCCATGAATTGTACTTTTATACATAAAATAACCAGATTCGTAACTTTGATAAAAATTATGGAAATGTTGGTCTCAAGTGGAAAAGTTACGTAAATTGGATTAAGATCTGAATTTTCGAATCAAAATTGAAAATGTAAAAAGGCTAATCCACGGTTTCTTAGTATGCTTAAAAACTGCGCTCAACAGTCAGCTTTTAGAATCATTGATAAAAAATGGTACTTAACACTCTACTTTTGCTAGAATTAGCTTTCAAAGTCATCGAGGTGGAAAAAATCCAAGAACTAGACATTTACTACAAAATTATTTTTTGCCATTTTAAGATATTTCTGATCAAGTTATGATAGAAAATGATTTATCCAGACATACAGATAGAGAGATAGATATACAGACAAACAAAGAAATTTAATTCTTCTTTACGATAAGATAACGTGGAAATAGCTGGACAAACTCGAAAAATATAGTATCAGCAGAGATTAGTAGCGTGGATTAAACTGGGAATTCTTAATTAAAATTCCCGTATTCTGTTCACAGGAATGCTAACTTGGTAAAGAATTTAGTTTGGTACGGTTCTGGTGGTTAGATAAACGAATTAGGTTACAAACGTTTACTCTCTAGAAATACGTGTTTAAGTCTTTACAAGCTACAATCGTCTTATTTTAAGTGGATCACCAGCAATTCTATTAGATAATAATGCATTCCAATTGAGAACACCTTCATCATTGGTCATTTATATCGCTTAGAAGATCTAAAAACTAATTGATACGACAGCAATATATTTACTTTCGCCACCAGTTTTATTACGTAAAGGAAAAATAAGCTGGTTGCTTGTCTTTTGGAACACCGATGGAAATATATTAGCCCCCGCATAATTATAACTTTTACGTCGGATAAACTATTAATTTGTCGTTAATTTATGTTGATGGTTCATTTTAATTATACAAATATCTCGTTCAGAATGAGTGGTACAATACATAAAGATCCAACTTTCTTTTGGCCCTTCTCAAGGGACTAACTCAACTAAATCTCCTCGAAAGTTAAGACCTGCCTAAACGGTTATAAAAAATATGTTCTTGCGGTTTCTTTTTTCGAAAATTGAATCAGCAACATCTTTTGGAGAACAAAGCTTTTTTTGTAGAGTGGGTAAAAAGAAACTTATAATTTCGAAATATCTACAGTGTACAAATTGAAAGGAATCATATATAACGTCAAAAGTCGTAAATTCAAAACGACCTCGGCGTGACGTAGTGTAGGTGTTTAAACCATTGTTAAGAATGTTACTAGAAGATAACATTTCAGATCTGAATGAACCATAATGACAAAGGGAATTTGTTAGAATGGAAAACCACTCTGTTCTGATTTATGTCTCAATATTGAAGTTACTGTGGGAATGTTTCCTTGGGTACAGCATTTAATTTTGCAGATAATTTGTGACTGTTCCAAAAGTTGTCGATTATTGTCTACCAAATGTTCAATAATAAGAAATCAAATGTTTACTGTTTTATATCAGAATGTTTTTTTGCTCCTCGTTTGGAAACTTTTTCAGTTTTAGCCATGTTTTTGTCGTTAGCGGTTCTAACTTGGACCATAGAAAGAGGAGAAGAGCCTTTCGAAAATATACATATAGTGAATCCTATTTTCAAAATCATCAGAACTCAACTGGGTAATTAAACTACTACGTAATCAAAATGTAGTAGACATATTTGCAACGTTGTGAGGTTCTTTGAATCTTTTAATGAACTAAGTTTATACTGCACGTACCGAACTATACAGGGTGAGTCTTTGACTTGTACATATATTTTAACTGAAGGTTCTTGAGGTCAGAAGAAACCTTTTTTTCATTTTCCATTTTTCCGAATTCGGCTCTGTTAGATATAGCTATTTGAAAAAAAATTGTGCTAATTACGTCCCTGAAATGATACTGTGGAATTGATTCAAAGTTCATATTTCTCGATAGAAATTGACTTTATACATTTAGGTAATACTCAAGTACTAACCTCATTGGAATAAAAATGTTGCAAACACGATAATTTCAACAAAAACAGTTAGTTTCATCGGATTATATCTGCAACTGAAAAGCCACATTTATTCCACCAAAATAAGTTCCTTCTTCGATTTTCATGCAGATTAGTTTGTAAACACTAATAACTTGTTCATATTTTCCACGAAATTTCCAAACAATATCATTCAGATTTATTATCGAACAACCTAACCTAATTTAATTTGTATCGATTCTGTGAATTTTTGCACAGTGATTTCAAGAAGATTTTGTCAGCTTGCTGATATTTTCATTGAGGTTAATGATTTTTCACGAAACATAGTATAAATCACGATACATTTGTGTACCGTGGTATAAATACCTATCTATGAATTCTGCCGTTTCCATCATAAATCGACTTTGCCGCCAAATTTTACCACGCATGCGTAGAGCGAAAACCGAAGTATGTATTGGTTATCTGGACTCTGGAGGCCAACTATAAACAATAGCAAACCAGAGTCTCTGAACAAACTGTAAACATTATGTGAAGTTCTGAATACATTCAGTAAATTATTGTTCTAATTTGATTATTATGTGAAGTGAATTAATATCATTTCAACCGTGTCGAGTTTATAAAATTCCAAGAGGATGTTGTTTAGATAGAAACATCGTCACAGATTATCAGGTATCGTATTATTTTTCATAAATTTCAATTTGATAAGTAGTTTGTATCGAGATTTATCATTCATATCCCAATTTTGTATTTCATCGACATTTAACTTCAATATGGACCGGTAACTATGAATTTTCAATAGAAACTGTGCGTATTGAATCCTCCTTGGTGTTGAATTTTATCTCCCACATTTGTGGGATTTTATTATTAAAATATCTCGACAAAGTTGATAAATATTGTGACAACATTGTAAACTCGTTTAAAGACCAGAGAAGGAAAAATATTCGATGATATTAAATTCAGAGACGCATTCAGATTATTCTTGAAATTAATGATTTTTTCGTCAAATTTCTCCGGGTAAAATTGGAAATAACTCGAAAACGTCGCGTTTTATTGTAAAAAAATATGAATACTTTTAGTTTCTTAAATGATTGATTCTTTCGAAAATATGAACTGTTTATCTTTTTGAAGTGGTTTTATGGTGTTTTAGCGTGTATTGATGAGTCGACTACCATGTAACTTTTATACTAGTGAAGATATTGAATAGGTTTCGATTGAGGAATATGCACCATGAATAGAGTAAAACTCAACCAAAATTCAGTTGATTCGAAAAAACGGTTCCGAAGATATAAACAGAAAAGTGTTTTTTTCATGGATTTTCGACACCCTGTATCTCCCAAACGAAACCGAATTTTGAAAAATGGTATAGGAAAAAAGTGTTTCTTTTGATGAGAGGAATCTACAGTTGAAATATATGTACAAGTCAAAGACTCACCCTGTTTATTTATCTGAAACTGTAAAAGAAATGGGCAAAAGAAACGGTCTCAAAATTTCTGAACTTCCTTAACCTTTGTGCAGCAGTTTATCTATCACATTAAGATTAGACACAGTGCGAAAAGAAAGGAGTGAAAAAAATCCTCTTCACGGAAAGACCTCATACAAACATCAAATTCCATAACACATCCGTGCATTACAAGATACAATTTTAATATTCCGTGAAATCGAGTTTCCAGCGATTCAATCTAAGCGACAAAACATCAATTCCCTCGATGCAGCTTCGAGGATGACAAAGCCTACAAGGAACGTCAACAAAGGTCAGCATTTTAGTTTGAATAACTAATTGACTCTGCGTCAACAACACTTAATTAAACCGGATGCGGGCCAATATGCTTCCTTCCTTCGTCTAACAACGGTCTTGAATAGTTTGCAAGTCTGATTTCGTTTTCAAGCTATGAGCTTAATCGACAGTGCAACCCGCTTGAAACTAGAGATGTACTGAAGGAACATTTGTTAACAACTTGTTTGAATTGGAGAGTAATTTAAGTGTTGAAATCGATCCTGGTGGGCCTAAAATAGGGTTGAGGCTCTAGGGATTGGGAAATAGATCGGTTTCTGGAGGGTTGTATGTATTGTGTTTCAACACGTTCGGCTGTTATTTATTATGAAATCTGAAGCTTTGGAATAGGGGCTGTGAATAGATTTCGAGAATATAATATAGGATTCTTTTTTCAGAGTGATAGGACTCTTAATGGGAATAAAACATTTAAATTAGGATTGTAGCCACATTTTTATTATTTGAGAGACTATTTCACTCATTTCGAAAACTGACCAGTCACAGTCCAGAGACAGCTCGTATTATCGCGATAATACCAACTGTCTCTGAATTATGATTCGTTTGACAACTTCGGTATTTTTCAACGATTTAACCACAGAAAAATCTGTGATTGAACTCTGGATACGAACGGTTAGACAACTGAAAAATATAAATTGTAGACGTCAACATGAGTTTTTCTTTTCCTTTCTAGAATATGGAATTTCTGAGCTTTTATTTTGTTCTTGAATTAGTCTTATAAAATATCACAAGAGATTTAAATTCACCTCATAAGTCTATCTTTCATTTCCAAACTCAAATAAGTTGCTTTGTAGAAACACCACTCGTCCTACGGACTCGTGATGTTTCCAAGCAACTCATTTTCGTTTGAAAATAAATCGATAGACTTATCACGGAAATTCAATCTCTTGTGACATTACTAATGATAATTTTATGACATTTATGTTTTCAGTAGTAATATCCCTAGGACCTTGATAATAGACGAGATAATTTTATGACCATTGTTACCAAGCAACGAGCTTGAGATATTGGTTATAAAACTATGAGGCATTTATCAATGTCCGAGGAATATTCGGCAGAAAATTTTTTGTCAGAAAAAATGTATAACTCAACACAACAAAACATTTATTTATTTATTGAAAGTACAATTAATGAAAGTGCAATTCGTAAAATTCAACTCAACATTAGATTCGTTGCTGTTCTCTTGTATAGAAGATCTATTTCCACGCATAATATTTATTATCTTGTTGTGGTGTTCTTGATCGAGGTTTAGGTATGGTTTGATAGAATTTTGATTGCTATGACCAGTAATCTTCAGCAATTGTTGTTCCTCTACAACACTTTCTGCTAATTGACTGACAGCTGTTGATCTATTTGAATGATTCGTTATCTTTTTGTCTTTGACCTTCAAGCCAATTGCTTCGGCAGCATATTTAGTCCATTTATTTATGGTATTCCTTCCAACAGGTACATTATCGTACCATTTGTCAGTTTCATTTTTCCAATATCGATTTGGTTTCAAGAATAGTCGTGGTGAGGTAATATTTTCGTCTCGTTTTGATATTAGTTTATGAAAAAGACGCACAGGGCAGCTTTGTCTCTCACTACTGGAAACCAACCATTTACTACTTGTACAGCTTTTAGAACCACCTTGGCACGTTTCACTGAATACCGGATTGTATTCAATGCGATTTGTTGGAGAACCATCGTTATTCTTCTCAATTTGAAAAAAATTCACCAAACATGCAACTGTCTCTCCTCCTCGCCACGCTAGTTCTACTGCAGCAATATGATTTATTAAATTTACGCATAAGACCTTCAGGAGTATTTTCATCCCATAGCAATATTATTCTGTTAACTTCAGACAAATTTAACGAAACTGAACTGGATTTACGTTTACTTGGGTCTGCTTGCAATTTTTTTCTGATTGCATCGCGGGCATCTCGGGCTGGCTTAAATATTATATTTTTAAACGGGTCAATCATAATGTTGTAGTCCTTTTCTTCTAAGAGTTTGCTCGAAACATTCCACATTGTCTTTACCGTTGCTTCTTTGAATTCTGTTCCGTCTTTTTTTCTCATATTGACAGCCCAATCTTTGAGTATAAACGCCAATTCTTCCAAGCTTCTGCGTTCATTCAATTCGTATGATCGTTCGTAGCAAAATTCCAAAAATATTCCCCAAATATATTTGTGGCTATTGGAAGTATTCTGGGAATGTTTTCTTTGAAAAGCTCATTTATACATTTATTACCAAAACGTGACATTTTGAAATTTGTTTGGAATGATGTTGCCATGGAACTATTATATAATTTTATAAGACTCTATCGTGTTATCATTGGGATTGAAAATTGCATTGGATGTAGTTTTCGATGTAATGTTGACATGATTGGCTGAAATGGTTCCATATGATACAAAATCATAAAATTGGATTTGTTGTTAGAACTGTCAAAAAACTTTCTTCGTAACTGTTGGTTCGAATAGTTCTTGTTTAATAAACGCATAATGTTATCTGATTGTCGAGAAGCCTTCCGTGGATTTCTCAAGCAAGGAAAACCTGTGAACGTGTCTTGGAAAACGGAAATAAACACGTTATCGTGAATTGCAGTCGTCCTTCCTTGTTGCAACGTATAATTCCATATATGTTCATGTTATTGAATTTCTGCAAGAGTTGTACGGCCAGAGTTGATCCGCATACTTCTATATTTGTATGTATGTGATCTATCTTGTATTGTTCGCTTCTCTTTGAATTTTCAAGGTTTCCGTCTCAGGTTTCTCTCATTTTCCAACTGTTTTCTGTCGGCGTTATTTATGGATAAGGTTGTCCGTGCTTCGTTACAGCTGATGGCGGTTAAGAGCCTTAAGGTCATGACATCAACAACTTTTTGGGTGTTTGGTGATGACTAATCTACGAGGATGTATTGATATCTAGTTAGCCTAGACCAGTTCCATCCATAAACAAAATATTGCGATACCATATCAACGAACAATAACTTATTAGAAGTGTCAGTGTATAGAGTTCGACGTCAAAAAAGTAAACCAGAGTTACGCAATAAATTTAAAAAAAAGATGTCCACCGAAATTGGAAAAATCGAAAAATTGGAGTATCGAGCCATCATCAAGTACCTGTATTTAAGGGTTAAGAGCTAAGCGGATTAACGAAGATATGCTTAATACCCTTGGTGATCAATGTCCTTCGTATGCGACCATGAAAAATTGGACTGCAAGCTTCGAAAGAGGTTAATTTTTCATTGAAGATGATGTCCGATCGGGAAGGCCAGTTTCTGTGTCAGTCCCCGAAAATATCGATGCAGTTCATGACATGATTTTATCAGAACGTCGAATTGGGCTAAAACGGATATCTGAAGCACTGAAGATTTAATACGAACGCGTTCATCATATAGTTCACGTCAATTTGGACATGAGAAAAATTTCTGCAAAATGGTTCCTCAAATGTTTGAATGTTGACCAAAAGTGTGCAAGGGAAGAAGCATCGCGTTCGATCTGTTCTCGATTTGAAAACGATGTAGACTTCTTAAACCGAATTTTTACTATGGATGAGACTTGGGTATATTTCTACGATCCAGAAACAAAGCAACAATCGATGGAATGGCGACACTCTGGTTCTCCAAGACCTAAGAAGTTTCGTGTCCAAAAATCTGCCGGAAAATTTCTTGCTTCAGTTTTTTGGGATTGCCATGGTGTATACATGATTGATTTTTGGGATAAGGGTAGAACAATAACTGGATATTACTATTCAGCATTACTGACCATTCTACGGGAAAAAATTAAAGCGAAAAGACGCGGAAAGCCATCCAAAGGTATTTTGTTTTTACAGGCGGACAAATTACATGTTGCCATGCGAAAAATTCGTTATTTAGGGTTACAATTACTATTCACCAGATTTGGCTTCGTCCATCTATCATCTCTTTCCTCAACTGAAAAAAAATTTAAGAGGTCGAAAATTTTCTTCCAACGAGGAGGGAATAAAAGCTGTGGAGGACTGGTTTGCAGAGCAAGAAGAAACATTTTTTGTGAAAGGTCTAGAGATATATATGAAGTCTCCATGTTGTCCTCATATCCATGGTGATGCTGGATCATATTTAGTGTATCTCATTTCCCCATTAATTATAGATAATTCCTATGAAATATCGAATATTAAACCGAATGCTGGTATTTCTTGCTATCGGTTCTTTTGAATTGATATCTATTTCACAGGAAATGATTTATTGATCAAATACCAGTAGTTAAATTCAATTAATTAGATAGAATATCTCATTTCTGACCAACGTATATGTTTTTTTACATAATTATTTAGATTTCGACCTCACAGAAAGCTGGTTTATTTTCACGGAAAGATTGTTGAACGAATAAATAATTCTAATCATTATTTGAATGGAGGAGTTTTTCTAAGCGATATTTCTTGTATCCAACAATTTATCGTAGAATTTGGATAACAAGTTTCGCATTCATTTGACCCTGACACAGATTGGGCAATTCCTTTTGAAATGTCTACATACCTCCTAAGCATATTAAGATTTGATATTACCCATTACATCACAATTTGCATCAGTGATGTTCGCAGAAATAATCTAGTTTAATTTCCTTGAAAATTGTCTGAGGACTCATTCTTATTCTGGGAAGTTCTTCATGATTCGAATTTCAATATTTCTCGAGAATTTCATTGAATCCACATTCGTAGAATGCAAAGAAAAATAATGTTCTTTTATGATAAATGGATACTATACTCCATTAACTTCTATTTAATCACATGGGAGGTCATGGTTTCGTTTTCAGGAGTTGGTGCCCCTGATGAAAAGCACAGAACATATGATGAAAAGTCAGTGCGCGCACAGAAAATATCGTTAATGACAAAACGACGTTGCCAGTTTCTTTGTTTACATCAAAGTTAAAGTATCAAAGATATTCCACATTTTGTTAGGTTTACAAATTGTTCGCAGATTTTTGGTATTTAATCGATATTTGCAGGTGAGTTTTTCGTCGAATATCCAAGATTAACGTATGTTTATTGTTTTTAGCACCAGTTTGGAGCTTGAGGACGATTTTCAAGACCAGGACGAATGTTTACATTCCGAGGTTGAAGGGGTATACGGGAATTTCGTTGAAAAAGCTGTTATTTGGACAGATATCGCAGTAGATGGATCGGGTGGAGCCTCGAAAGGTCGATTAGGATGATATTTTTCAGGTTTTCCAAGAAATTTGGCGATATCTGAGCAGATTTGCAAAAGTTAGGTACCTCACTAATGAGGTGGAACTTAGACCTAATTCTCCTATGAGAAACGCCTTTCAAAGGTCGAGATGGTAAAAAATGTATTCTTTAGATGTTGTTTGAACAAACGCAGCCGAGTTTTATATCCCAACATCGAGTTTAAAGGAAGTTATCAACAAAATAAAATTGACATTATTCTTGATTCTTGTAATTACTCATCAATTCATCTTATATCTTCGGGATGATTTTTTTTAATGAGTTCTTGATTAGAATCGACAATTGATGTCGTCAAGTCTTGAACATTCAGTTCAAGAGGATAATAAACATTAAATCTTCACAAGCATGCATATGAAAATTATGTGAAAGCAATGCAATTTTCTTCCATGGCGAAAAATAATATATTTCAACAGTGATCTCTTGTATTTTTCATGCAAATAACTAGAAAAGGAATCCTTTCTATCAATTTATATAAACGTTAATTATTTTCGTCCATCACATCTTTTCCAATTCATTCATTTTCCGAATGAATTCACATTCTGAGAAATACGCTAAGAATGTGGAAAGGGCAACATAGTGTTGACTTGGAACATAAAAATATTTTGAAAAACGTCATAACTTCGATACAGAGTGGAATGTGTCAAATTTCCAATGCCAGAGTTGTGATTTTATAATTGTGAATGGAGTACATATTTTTCCTCTCTCCTAATTTTTGGCATGTTTCAAACACTTGGAATTTCTCAAGCTCCAATAATGATACAAATATTATCGAGAAAACTATTTGGCGGTTTGATAAAAACTGAAAATATCGTCTGCAGGAGAGTATATCACAAACTATCCAACAAATCCCCCAATACCACTCTTTTTATGATCCACCTTGTATCAAGCCTGAAAACGATGCTGAAAAGTAACGAGTCCATTGGCCTCAACCAACCACAGATTATGTGAAACGGTCTCTCCATCAGATAACTCTGACAATAGCGTTATTTCTCGCAAATTATGAGAGCATGTTGCAGAGGAACGTTCTTCAACTCAACCTCCAACGATTTCAATGTTTTCCCTATATGGCGCCATGGTTATGAACCGGTCAAATTCTAGAATGACCGACGTTTTTGAGATCTGATCAACCTCGACCTTGAACCAGAAAAATTTGAGATGCATTACACAGCGTTAATGTAATAACAATGAGTTGTCGGATGTTGATGCATGGTCAGATGTCCCCTCCATTATAACATGAAGACAGTGAAAAATGATTCAAGAAAGATTGAACTTTGAAACACCAATCGGTTCAGTGGCAGATAGAATATATCGAGCTCAAAGGACCAATGTTTTGTTCAACAAACTGCCTTCAAGATACTGGGCCTCATAAGTGAAGAATTCAAGCGAAATATGGTTGAATTCGGTTATAGATCATCTGTTCACTTCATTCTCTCCACTTGCTGCTCCCTTAGCGTTCGATAATTCAATCTATCCTCTCCGTTTCCCTTATTCGCTTTTGGTTATTTCAAACGGCGTAAATAAATCGCCAAATCGGTATCGTATCTCGAAGCAGAATCGAATGAACTTCAATTTTTCTCAAGGAACATTTCATTCCATCCCCAGGGAGCAATCATATGGAGTAATATGAACGAAAATCGTTGCGAATCCAGGGTTATCCATAATTGAATGCATGCCCGATTTTGAAAGTGAAAAATATGTCAGGTCCGGAGCGAGAACGTTCGCAAAATGAACTATTCCACTAGATATGTTGTGTTACATCGAAAAAACCTGAAATACCCAGAATTCATACTGTGGGGTCCATTATTATAGAAACTATTCACAATCAAGGTTAAGTGGACACCCTGTATTTTTGGGTTGATTTAAGGCGTTTGTTTGATTTTTTCAGAACATATCATCATGGACTTCAAATAATACAGGGTGATTCAGTCATGAAATAAACTGTGAACCTCACGAAAATACCAAAAAATCACCTTTTTTTTCATCACCCTCTATTTCAAGATTAACCCCATTGAGGTGAGAGTTTGCTTCCAACACTGTACTTGAAATAAAAACATGAATACGGCTGAGAGTTTTTACCACTTCCTATGAACAGATTTTTTTAAGTATTATGAAATTTATTTATTTGAAAATTTTTTGACAGTTCTAACAACAAATCCAATTTTATGATTTTGTATCATATAGAACCATTTCAGCCAATCATGTCAACATTACATCGAAAACTACATCCAATTCAATTTTCAATCCCAATGATAACACGATAGTCTTATAAAATTATATAATAGTTCCATTGCAACATCCAACAAATTTCAAAATATCACGTTTTGGTAATGTTAAAAATATAAAAGAGCTTATCAAAGAAAACATTCCCAGAAATACTTCCAATAGCCACAAATATATTTGGGGAATATTTATGGAATTTTGCTACGAACGATCATACGAATTGAATGAACGCAGAAGCTTGGAAGAATTGGCGTTTATACTCAAACATTGGGCTGTCAATATGAAAAAAAAAGACGGAACAGAATTCAAAGAAGCAACGGTAAAGACAATGTGGAATGTTTCGAGCAAACTCTTACAAGGAGAGTATTATAAGGACTACAACATTATGATTGACCCGTTTAATAATATAATATTTAAACCAGCCCGAGATGCCCGCGATGCAATCAGAAAAAAATTGCAAGCAGACCCAAGTAAACGTAAATCCAGTTCTGTCTCGTTAAATTTGTCCGAAGTTAACAGAATAATATTGCTATGGGATGAAAATACTCCTGAAGGTCTTATACGTAAATTTTATCATATTGCTGCGGTAGAACTAGCGTGGCGAGGAGGAGAGGCATTTGCTTATGTGGTGAATTTTTTTCAAATCGAGAAAAATGACGATGGTTCTCCAACAAATCGCATTGAATACAATCCGGTATTCAGTAAAACGTGCCAAGATGGTTCTAAAAGCTGTACAAGTAGTAAATGGTTGGTTTCCAATAGTGAGAGACAAAGCTGCCCTGTACGTCTTTTTCATAAACTAATATCAAAACGAGGCGAAAATATTACCTCACCACAACTATTCTTGAAACCAAATCGATTTTGGAAAAATGAAACTGACAAATGGTACGATAATGTACCTGTTGGAAGGAATACCATAAATAAATGGACTAAATATGCTGCCGAAGCAATTGGCTTGAATGTCAAAGACAAAAAGATAACGAATCATTCAAATAGATCAACAGCTGTCAGTAAATTAGCAAAAAGTGGTGTAGAGGAACAACAATTGCTGAAGATTACTGGTCATAGCAATCAAAATTCTATCAAACCATACCTAAACCTCGAACAAGAACACCACAACAAGATAATAAATATTATGCGTGGAAATAGATCTTCTATACCAGAGAACAGCAACGAATCTAATGTTGAGTTGAATTTTACGAATTGCACTTTCATTAATTGCACTTTCAATAAATGAATAAATGTTTTGTTGTGCTCAGTTATACATTTTTTCTGTCAAAAAATTTCCTGCCGAATATTCCTCGGACATTGATAAATGCCTCATAATTTTATAACCAATATCTCAAGCTCCTTGCTTGGTAACAGCCCTCAGCCTTCGGCTTCGGGCTTTCGATGGTCATAAAATTATCTCGTCTATTATCAAGGTCCTAGGGATATTACTACTGAAAATCACTCTTGAAATCGAATTGAAAACTACTGATGAAAATCACTACAAGAATTGTAACTTGAGGTTCGATTGTGGCCTAAATAGTATTGAACAGCATGGGTATTTTTGAAAAGGTATATCGAAGATAATCTCGTAGAGATAATAGAAGTGAAAAACAAACTAGTTACTGGAATGAGAATAGAATAACATAAATAAATAATTTTCATATCACATAAAAAAACTGGTCATAGGAATTGGATGAAAACTCTAAGCCGTATTGATGTTTTTATATCAAGTACAGCGGTCAAAGAAAACTCCCACCTCAAAGGAGTTAAGCTTGAAATAGGAGGGTGATGAAAAAAAAGGTGGTTTGTGGGTATTTTCGTGCGGTTAACAGTTTATTTCATGACTGAATCACCCTGTTTTCTTTGAAGTCCATGATGATATGTTCTGAAAAAATCAAACAAACACCTTAAATCAACCCAAAAATACAGGGTGTCCACTTCACCTTCATTGTGAATAGTTTCTATAATAATGGATCACACAGTATGAATTCAGGGTATTACAGGTTGTTTCTATGTAAAAACACAACATATCTAGTGAAATAGTTCATTTTGCGAACGTTTTCGCTCCGGAACTGTCATATTTTATACTTTCAAAATCGGGCATGCATTCAATTATGGATAACCCTGTATTCGTAACGATTTTCGGTCATATTCCTCTATATGGTTGCTCCCTGGGGATGGAGTGAAATGTTTCTTAAGAAAAATTGAAATTCATTCGATTCTGTTTCGAGATACGCGCGTAGTAAAAGTGGGTAATTCTCAACATCAACGCCCTATATCTCAAAAACTAGTCATAGGATTGAGTTGGGACCATAGACACTTTTGATCAGTAGGTCGAGTACTACGTTATATCAAAATATTAGGACATTTGGCGGAACGCCATTTGCCATAAGGAAAGTGCGGGGTCCTTGGTTGTGCCAAGTCCATGTGGGTTCGAAATCATTCTACAACCAAGACAAGATGTAAACGACCCCAACACACCACCAGGTCAAAGATACTTCCATCACTTTCGCTTCAATGCCTCTCGATCCGAAAATAAACCAATTTCACAGGTAGTTCCTTTTAAGGAAGTACCAGAACAACCTTCAGTGCGGTACTCCGATAAATAACATTAAATTATAAGGACGATGGAATTGTACGTTTCGACGGCAGCCTCTCAATGTCAGGGACTCCTCACCATGACTCACCGTTTGTACAGAACACACCAATCATTACAGACCGGCTGTGTCTGAATTAAAGACGGTTATTTTTATACTAGCGGTGTTCGAGAGATTGTTGTAATTTTGCTATTTCTTGGATTGTGTGTTGAAACCTCTCATTTATGATGGTTGATTGAGTAGCTGAAGGTCTATGTCATTTGGAGTATTAATTACTGTGATTATTGCATAGACAGTTAAACTTTACCGTATCCCTCATTTATATTATGTATATACTAAAGACTGAACGAGAATATATTCGCTATCACAAAAACGCCTATATCTCTTGAACCAATTGAGAAAAAAATCAAAATTTGATCATAGTTAGCTTTGTTATGAACGTCAGAAACATGTGGAACATTTACTCCATAGATATTCCAATTCTCTGTCGCAAAATGTCAAGCGAAGTGAAAACACGAGAATTTATAGTGAAACTTTTTCAAAATAATCAAAAATGGAGCTTCAAAAGAATCGCAAAAGAGGCTCGCGTTCGTCCGGAAACGGTATCAAGAGTTGTTAAGCGCCTCAACGAAGATCTTACAATAAACCGCAAGGAATGAACCGGGAGGAAAAAGGGGTTTCATAGCCCAAAAAAGTGAAGAAAGCCATCAGCCTCTTTCAGAAAAATCCTAACCTTTCAGGGCGGAAAGTGGCCCAAATAGTGGGTTGTTCGCAGTCAACCGTTCAGAAAATCAAGTCGAGTTGTGGGCTTAGAACATACAAAGTGCAGGAAGTGCCATCAGACAGGAACGCTGTGAAGAATCAAGAAGCGAAATCAAGAGTCAAGAAATTAAAAAAAGATTTCTTGAAAAATTTTTCCTGTTGCGTGATGGACGACGAAACCTATGTTTTGGCTGATTTCTCGCAACTTCCTGATCAGGAATTTTATACTGCAGATTCTCGTGGAAATGTTGACGAACAATTTCGCGTGAAGAAACTAGCAAAGTTTCCTAAAAAATTCCTGGTTTGGCAAGCAATTTGCACTTGTGGGAAAAGGAGCAAATTTTTCGTTGGTCAAGGCTCTGTTGACTCGAAGATATAGGTACATCGACTTTTAACATTTTTACGTGAGCACGATGTGTCAACAATCTTTTGGTCAGATTTAACTTCATGCCACTACAGCAAGGCCACCAAGGAATGGTAAGAAGCTAATGAGGTGTTTCTTGTCCCCAAAGGGGCCAATCCACCAAATTGCCCAGAACTCAGGCCAATGGAAAGATATTGGGCCCTGGTGAAAAGAGAATTGAAGAAGACTAAGAAATCAACGAGAACATTAGCGGAATTCAAGCAAAAGTGGAAGACAGCTGCCCAGAAAGTGACTGAGAACACTACAGGGCCTCTATTCTTGAAAACCAGGGAGTAGAACGATCGAGAAAACGGTGACGTGGCCCTACTAATCAGTAGGGCCACGTCGCCGTTCTCTCGATCGTTCTACTCCCTGGTTTTCTATACTAATATTATAAAGAGGAAAGATTTGTATTTTTGTTTGTTTGATACGAATAGGCTCAAAAACTACTGGACCGATTTCAGAAATTCTTTCACCCTTAGAAAGCTGCATTATCCCTGAGTGACATAGGCTATACTTTTCACCCGAAAAAAATAGGGATACCTACTATAACTCCCATAATTACAAAAAAATCAGCCATAATCAGCTATTTTCACGTGCGCTGCAGAAACCGTAAGACTTACGTGGATACAATGTATGACGGAAATGTACCTCTTGAATAGTTCTACAAAAAAGTCCGCGATAGCATGTATCTATCTCTCAAGATTGACTTGCAATTACCTGTTCATGGTAATCAGATGTTTTCCAAAATTATGCACCATTTGGGAGTGTATTTTTATGAATTGGGTATTGATCCTAATCCAACCTAATACGTTATTTATCCCCAGTATTTAATTTAGAACGAAATTGCCCTTCACATCATATAATTACAACGAGTACATCAAAAGATATGGCCGGTTTGAAATGTTGAAGATGAAACCGCCGCGTGAAACAAATTTCTACCCGGGCGAAGCAGGGACGGCCTGCTTGTCAAGAATAAAGGCCCAAGAAGCATGATGGGAAGAATTTCAGAAAAAATCCATGAATTTCGTGAAAAATAGTTTCGTTTTTTTTTATTGTAAAAACAGTTTTCATTAGAATTAGAAGATGATTCGAAAATGAGTTTGATTTTCGAAATCGGTTCAGTGGTTCCAAAGATATAAGCGTTTTCGTGATAGCGAATTTATTCTCGTTCAGTCCTTAACTGACAAAGAAACTGCAATACCCAGAAGGAGCTGTTTGAATTTTAATTTTTTTTTATGAAACATAGATAGTATAGCAAGGAGTAAATGATTCAATTTGGAGAAAAAAATCGTGAAGGTTCTTAATGTAAATATTTTTTGTTACTCTAATATCGTAGTCGTTTTTTGCATTTTTTTATTTCACAACAAACCAGCTGTTCGAGGAGATCCAAAGTCGATGTTTAGTTGTTTTTAAAATGCCTAGAGCACGTGTACTCGGAATTTATCACCAGCTAAATGAATTTGAAAGAGGTCGAATTATTGGTCTTCATTTCGAGAAATGGCTAACCGTACGAACAGAAATCCAACTACTGTTCGAGATGTAGTCAAGCGTGGTTGGATAATGCCCAAAACCTTAGAAGTGTAGGCACCGGTCGTCGAAAGGGCACAAATGATGTTCAAGATCGACGGCTAAGACTTATGTCCATCAGAGACCGATTAGCGACTTCCCGATCTTTGACTGATGAGTGGTTAGGAGAACAAGACCATCCTGTAACTGTCCGAACGGTTTACCGCCGGCTGAGGTCTTTTGGACTGCAGTATTATGGACTCCATCTTGTGTTTCCTCTGACGGTTGAGTATCACCGGAAAGATTACGTTGGTGCAGAGAACGTCAACATTGGAATGTATAATGGCATCAGGTCACCTTTTCTGATGAATCTCGATTGTCCTTGGGTGCACACATGATGGCCGAAGAAGGGTTAGGAGACGTCGGGGAGGAAGAAGTGAACCTCAGTTTGAATTTGAGCGTCATGTACACCGGACAGAAGGCGTTATGGTATGGGGGGCTGTTGCATATGCAAGTACCTTTAGTTTGTATTCAGGATAACATGACAGCGCTGCGTTACCTTCAAAAAATAGTGGAGACATATTTTCTCCCTTACCTTAACCGGCTCGAGAATCCAATATTTCAGCAAGATAATACTCGACCTCATGTTGTCAGGGTTAGTTTAAACTTTTTTGACGCGACCCATGTGAATCCCGATCTTTCGCCCATAGAGCTAGTTTGGGACATGATGGGTAGAAGGCTTGGACATTTACCCCAGCCCCCACGGACTTTGGCGGCTCAGAAACATGAAGTACAGATAGCTTGGGATAGTATTCCTTAAGAAGAAATAGACCATCTTATTCCATCAATGCCAAGACGCGTTAGGGAGTGTATAGATAATCACTCTGGACAAACGCATTATTAACAAATTTATTGAAAAAAAATTGTAAACTCTTCGTTTTTTCTTCAAATTTCAATCATTCACTCTTTTGCTATTTTGTAAGTGATCCATCGGGTTCGAGTGGATTCAACAGAGGATATTTCGGAAGATGTGGGATACCCTGGTTTCTTCAGCAGTCTCTTAGTGGTAATGTATGGTCATCCAGAAAAACAAATGTTCGCCTATAGCTACTCGTAATTGTGGAACTACTCTGGCATCAACATATGCCTGAGATGCCATGGTTCTTGAAAGTACTGATAAATCAGTTCTGCCATCAAAACAAACTCCACTCAAAGTCATAATTGTGCCTCCTGAAAAAGGATCGTTGTGGCTTGTGTTCACAAGGCGTGAAACTCTTCTGGACAAGCATCTATAGATGTTAAATTGACTTCATGGAGATGCCTTCTTAGTGTGGGGACTAGAAATGCCTGTGGCGTGGTTTTTCAAGCAAAATTTAAACTATTTTTTTCAAATTGACACAACGACGAGACAGACCTTGATTGCTACTTGAGTGTGACCATCAATCACCAAGTACTCCATATCCGGTTCTGTATACTGAAAACTATGGACAAACTGATTAACTTCTCCAATCTTTTGTTGTACACAGTAATAAATCCAGCATGATTAGAACAATTTGAAACTTGGCATTTTCCCTTCATCTATGAATATGCCGACAGTGGTTTACCCATATTAGTACAACGACTGTAATTTTCTTTCAATGCTACGTTAGATGTCTAACGTATGGCCACTTTACGGTATAACACTTTTGTCCTCATCCACTCGGATAACCATCTATGGAAGTCATCATCAGCCTCCAAGTTCACCTGGGTAATTGTTGATTTGATGTAAAGTAAGGACAAAAGTTATTATATTCTCAGGTTGCACTAAATATCCCTGTCTGCCTGATGGCTGACATCTGAAGAAATGACTCAGTGTGAGGAACATTTCTACCGACATAGTCATTCGTATTGTGCGTACAGGAATTTGTATACAGGGTGAGGCATAATGATTGGGTAATTCCACACCCTGCATGTCATTGGCGTCAATTTATCTTTTGGATTAAGGGTTTCATTAAAAAAGTGCATGCTGTAATAATGCTTCCCCAAAAGATTTACAGAATAAAACATACAGTTTTCTATATACAGGGTGAGTCTTTGACTTATACATATATTTTAACTGAAGATTCTTGAGGTCGAAAGAAACCTTTTTTTCATTTTCCATTTTTCCGAATTCGGCTCTGTTAAAAAGACATAGCCATTTGAAAAAAAAAAGTGCTAATTACGTCCCTGAATTGGTACTGTGGATTTGATTCAAAGTTCATATATCTCGATAGAAATTAAGTTCATACATTTAGGGAATACTCAAGTACTAACCTTATTGGAATAAAAATGTTGCAAACACGATAATTTCAACAAAAACAGTTAGTTTCATCGGATTATATCTGCAACTAAAAAGCCACATTTATTCCACCAAAATAAGTTCCTTCTTCGATTTTTCTGCAGATTAGTTTGTAAACACTAATAACTTGATATCTGGTCTTGATTCGAGCATTTCGGCCGGCGTGGTTTATTATATTTCGACGTTTCGCCAGATCGAGTGTCTGGCATCTTCAGGAATTATTTCTCTCTTATACTTGAGCTATCCGATTTTGACGAGGGCGCAGGCTATAAATAGCGCTTGCGTGGGCTAGACGGTCGGGACCCGCGCCTGCGTCTGTTTGGCTGGCTTCCTCCGGCTTAGGACTCGTTCCGGCGCCTGATTGGTCGATACTGTTATTCTGATCATCTACCCGATTTCTCTTGTGAGGAAGTGTACTTGTGTTTTTGAGCACAGGCACCCATACTCTGTTAATTTTGAGTGTTTCTTCGGATCTATTGAAGTTTTCCTGGTGTTTGTGGATTTCAATTGCCTCTCTATAAAGTCTGGGGACTTTATAGAGAGGCAATTGAAATCCACAAACACCAGGAAAACTTCAATAGATCCGAAGAAACACTCAAAATTAACAGAGTATGGGTGCCTGTGCTCAAAAACACAAGTACACTTCCTCACAAGAGAAATCGGGTAGATGATCATAATAACAGTATCGACCAATCAGGCGCCGGAACGAGTCCTAAGCCGGAGGAAGCCAGCCAAACAGACGCAGGCGCGGGTCCCGACCGTCTAGCCCACGCAAGCGCTATTTATAGCCTGCGCCCTCGTCAAAATCGGATAGCTCAAGTATAAGAGAGAAATAATTCCTGAAGATGCCAGACACTCGATCTGGCGAAACGTCGAAATATAATAAACCACGCCGGCCGAAATGCTTGAATCAAGACCAGATATCATCAAACGATGGCCGCGAAAGCCTCAACAAATTCACTAATAACTTGTTCATATTTTCCTCGAAATTCCCAAACAATATCATGAAGAAAGACTTTTCATTCAGATTTATTATTAAACAACCTAACCTAATCTAATTTGTATCGATTCTGTGAATTTTTGCACAGAAATTTCAAGAAGATGTTGTCAGCTTGCTGATATTTTCATTGAGGTTAAGGATTTTTTACGAAACATAGTATAAATCACGATACATTTGTGTACTGTGGTATAAATATCTATGAATTCTGCCGTTTCCATCATAAATCGACTTTGCCGCCAAATTTTACCACGCATGCGTAGAGCGAAAATCGAAGTATTGGTTATCTGGAGGCCAACTATAAACAATAACAAACCAGAGTCTCTGGACAAACTGTAAACATTATGTGAAGTTCTGAATACATTCAGTGAATTATTGTTCTGATGTGATTATTATGTGAAGTGAATTAATATAATTTCAACATTGTCGAGTTTATGAAATTACAAGATAATGTTGTTCAGATAGAAACATCGCCACAGATTATCAGGTATCGTATTATTTTTCATTAATTTCAATTTAATAAGTAGTTTGTATCGAGATTCATCATTCATATCCGAATTTTGTATTTCATCGACATTTAACTTCAATATGGACTGGTAACTATGAATTTTCAATAGAAACAGTGCGTATTAAATCCTCCTTGGTGTTCAATTTTATTTCCCACATTTGTGGGATTTTAGTATTAAAATATCTCGACAAAGTTGATAAATATTGTGACAACATTGTAAACTCGTTTAAAGACCAGAGAAGGAATAATATTCGATGATATTTCATTCAGAGACGCATTCAGATTATTCTTGAAATTGATGATTTTTTCGTCAAGTTTCGGGTAAAATTGGAAATAACTCGAAAACGACGCGTTTTATTGAAAAAAAATAAGAATACTTTTAGTTTCTTAAATGATTCATTCTTTCGAAAATATAAACCGTTCATCTTTTTAAAATGGTTTTATGGTGTTTTAGCGTGTATTGATGAGTCGGCTACCCTGTAACTTTTATACTAGTAGGGATATTGAAAAGGTTTCGATTGAGGAATATGCACCATGAATAGAGTAAAAACTCAACCAAAATTCAGTTCATTCGAAATAACGGTTCCGAAGATATAAACAGAAAAGTGTTTTTTTTTTCGACACCCTGTATATCCCAAACCAAACCGAATTTTGGAAAATGGTATAGGGAAAAAGTGTTTCGTTTGATGAGAGGAATCTACAGTTAAAATATATGTACAAATCAAAGACTCAGCCTGTATATAAAACATAAAAATGTTGTAATTCGACATATTGTACAACGATGCCAAAACAAAATAAATCCAACCGCTTTCCCGCCTGTATCTAAGCATAATCCAAGTTTCCAAACAACGTCACGTAATTATTTCGTAAAAATACTAATTAGCAAATATAAGATACATGACTTATGGTACAGATAGGTGGGATGATTGGAATTCTCAGTGTTTTTAATTTATGCCTAATCGTGTGTTATGATAACCGTTTTATTGGCATGTTTCTCCAGTAAAAGCCGTGATATATCGGAGTACCTGGGTATGGTAATAAATTGTAATTAATACTGAGAAAGTTTTCACTTTCCAACACATCTTCTCATAGTCGTGTGAAAATTTATCTCATTGGATTACTCCCATCGATTCTCAGAGCAAATGCAAACAAAGCATCGTTATATGAGAGATTTTTTGTTTTTACTCAATATTTCATGCATATCAATAGATGTACATAAAGTTAGCAAAACCACTCTCACGAATCAAACTCCGAATAGCTCAAAATTTTGCCGTCATTTACCCGTAATTTATCCGTGAAAAAATAAATTTTGCCGCTCTCATATTCAAAAAGATATGGGATGTGTCGCTAAGTTGATATCAAGTTGGCGGAACAACTTTTCGAAAAATGGTTTCAGCACGAAACAAAATAGCGCATCTTTTCAAGTGATTTATCTGTAATTTATCCGTGAAGAAAAAACATCGCCACTCTTGTATTTTGAAAAATATCGGATGTTTCGCTAACTTGATATCAAGTTGGCGAAACAACTTTTCGAAGAATAGTTTCAGCACGAAACAAAATAGCGCATCGTTTCAAGTAATTTATCCATAAATTATCCGTGAAAAAGGAAAATTTGTATCATTCAAGGTTTGGAAGAGAAATGACAAAATCTGATTGATCGATCAGCAGCCGACGGAACATAATTTATGCATTTTTCTCGAAAACTACGCAAGCAATATTGTTGATATTTGAAATGAAGATGTAGCCTTTCATCTCTGATTTATCCGTGAAGAAAAAACTTTTGCCGCTCCTGTTGTCACAAAAATATTTCGTACACTGGTAAGTGTCCATAAAATTACCAGGTGACATATTGAAAAAATGATTTCAGCAATCAACAGATAATTTAATTTTTTTTAATGATTTATCCGTAAACTATCCGTGAAGAAAAAAACATCGCCACCCTTGTATTTTAAAAAATATCGGATATTTCGCTCAATTGATATAAAGTCAACGAAACATCTGATATTTTTTTAAATACAAGAGTAGCCATGTTTTTTTCTTCCCGAATAATTTACAGATAAATCATTGAAAACAATTAAATTATCTGTTGATTGATGAAATAATTTTTTGCTTGCGTAGTTTTCGAGAAAAATGCATAAATCACGTTCCGTCGGCTGCTGATCGATCAACCAGATATTGTCATTTTTCTTCGAAACCTTGATTGATACAAATTTTCTTTTTTCACGGATAGTTTACGGATAGATCACTCAAAAAGATGAGCTATTTTGTTTTGTGCTGAAACCGTTTTTCGAAAAGTTGTTTCGTCAAATTGATATCAAGTTAGCGAAACACCCAATATTTTTTTAAATACAAGAGTGACGATGTTTTTTTCTTCACGGATAATTTGCGGATAAATCATTAAAAGAAATTGCATTATCTGTTGATTGCTGAAATAATTTTTTCAATATGTCACCTGGTAATTTGATGTACACTTACCACAGCGCACGTGATATTTTTTTAAAAACGGGAGCGGCAAAATTTTTTTCTTCACGGATAAATCAGAGATGAGAAGCTACATCTTCTTTTCAAATATCAACAATATTGCTTGCGTAGTTTTCGAGAAAAATGCATAAATCATGTTCCGTCGGCTGCTGATCGATCAATCAGATTTTGTCATTTTTCTTCCAAACCTTGAATGATACAAATTTTCTTTTTTCACGGATAAATTACAGATGAATCACTTGAAAAGATGCGCTATTTTGTTTTGTGCTGAAACCATTTTTCGGATAGTTGTTTCGCCAACTTGATATCAACTTGGCCACACATCCCATATCTTTTTAAATATGAGAGCGGCAAAATTTATTTTTTCACGGATAAATTACGGATAAATAACGGCAAAATTTCGAGTTATTCCGAGTTTGATTCGCGAAAGTTGTTTTGCTAACTTTATGTACATTATCAATAGGGAAAATGTCTAAAGACGTTCCAATAAAGGGAGTACCAGGTGGACAAACCTAGTTCTATCGAATCTCAGTTTTTGAGTTGTCTGGTTGTTACAAACGTGTGATATTTTTGTGCCTTATACTTCGTAAACCTACCAAAAATTCATTCTTTTATTATTAAATTATGTAGGTATTTAAGCGACCTATACCTATTTGTTACAATAATTTTAATTTATGGGAGCCTCAGCGTTCTCTCAATTTCTTGTAATATGATAAAGAAGAGATAGTTTTATGTCCAAGTTAAACGAGCATATTATTACTATGTCTTCTTTTTTCATGCCTCTTCATTAAGCAAATTATTGCTAGATAATAAATAACTAATTATTCTCCTCATTTCTTTAAATTATAATACAAGCATGTGTCAAATAACTTTAGCCTTGACTTATTTACATGAAACTGCTTTTTACTAGAAATTGCTTTACGCTCAACAAATTGGCCCACCTGTTGTACTCCTCTAATAGGAAAAATGTTGGATTATTCTTGTAATTGGTATAATTTTAAAATTTTTTGGAACGAAACAAAAGGTCAATCTTATTAGCGCAGTTTCTCAGTGGATTTTATGTCATTCTTGTGATATAACTGAAACTTTTAATTGGGAGGAATTTACGTAATATTGCTGGATTTGTGGAAAAGGTATTACATCTTTCTAATATGAATAAATAATTTCGGACTCAGATTTTATTCAATCATCACTTTCAATTATTGTTTCAATTGAAATATTTTTGATTGGTAGAAGATTCTTGAGTTCAAAACCAATATACACGGTGAGTCTTTGACTTGTACATATATTTTAACTGAAGATTCTTGAGACCAAAAGAAACCTTTTTTTTATTTTCCATTTTTCCGAATTCGGCTCTGTTAAAAAGATATAGCAATTTGAAAAAAAAACATTGGGCTAAATACATCCCTGAAATGATACTGTGGAATTGATTCAAAGTTCATATTTCTCGAAAGAAATTGAGTTTATACATTTAGGCCCAATTTAGGGAATACTCAGGTAGTCAAGTACTAACCTTATTGGAATAAGAATGTTGCAAACACGATAATTTCAACAAAAATAGTTAGTTTCATCGGATTATATCTGCAAGTAAAAAGCCACATTTATTCTACCAAAATAAGTTCCTTCTTCGATTTTTCTGCAGATTAGTTTGTAAACACTAATAACTTGTTCATATTTTCCTCGAAATTCCCAAACAATATCATGAAGAGAGACTTTTCATTCAGATTCATTATTGAATAACCTAACCTAATCTAATTTGTATCGATTCTGTGAATTTTTGCACAGAAATTTCGAGAAGATGTTATCAGCTTGCTGATATTTTCATTGAGGTTAAGGATTTTTCACGAAACATAGCATAAATCACGATACATTTGTGTACCGTGGTATAAATATCTATGAATTCTGCCGTTTCCATCAGAAATCGACTTTGCCGCCAAATTTTACCACGCATGCGTAGAGCGAGAACCGAAGTATGGTTATCTGGAGGCCAACGTTAAACAATAACAAACCAGAGTCTCTGAACAAACTGAAAACATTATGTGAAGTTCTGAATAATCTGAATACATTCAGTGACTTATTGTTCTTATGTGATTATTATGTGTCGAGTTTATAAAATTCCAAGAGGATGTTGTTTAGATAGAAACATGGCCACAGATTATCAGGAATCGTATTATTTTTCATTAATTTCAATTTAATAAGTAGTTTGTATCGAGCTTTATGAATTGATGAATTTTCAATAGAAACTGTGCGTATTAAATCCTCCTTGGTGTTCAATTTTATCTCCCACATTTGTGGGATCCTATTATTAAAATATCTCGACAAAGTTGATTAATATTGTGACAACATTGAAAACTCGTTCAAAGAGAAGGAATAATATTCGATGATATTTAATTCAGAGACGCATTCAGATTATTCTTGAAATTAATGATTTTTTCGTCAAATTTCTCCGGGTAAAATTGGAAATAACTCGAAAACGACGCGTTTTATTGAAAAAAATAGGAATACTTTTAGTTTCTTAAATGATTGATTCTCTCGAAAATATGAACCGTTTATATTTTTAAAGTGGTTTTATGGTGTTTTAGCGTGTATTGATGAGTCGACTACCCTGTAACTTTTATACTAGTAAAGATATTGAATAGGTTTCGATTGAGGAATATGCACCATGAATAGAGTAAAAACTCAACCAAAATTCAGTTCATTCGAAATAACGGTTACGAAGATATAAACAGAAAAGTGTTTTTTTCATGGATTTTCGACACCCTGTATCTCCCAAACCAAACTGAATTTTGAAAAATGGTATAGGAAAAAAGTGTTTGGTTTGATGAGAGGAATCTACAGTTAAAATATATGTACAAGTCAAAGACTCACCCTGTAGGTAATGAGAAAATGCAAATTCAGGATTCAGGTTGGGCTTTGGAACTAATCGAGATCTGCGCATGAGCAACAAATATTATGCTCCTGACCATAGAAAAAAGCGCGTAAAATAGTCAACCATTAAATAACCTTATAAACACTATAATTCAACAAATTTCGCAAGAACATACTTTTACGATTCATTTTTCGTGTGTTACACAATGAAATAGCGTGCCTCCATGCCATCGAATATGGAGAAGCAGTGAGTCATTTGTGGAACCATGGAATTGATTTTATGGAGTTGGCAAAATATTGAACTGTTTTAACATTAATATACGCCAGCTTGAACGTAGGTAAGATAGATATGATTTTATTTACGATTGTCGTGAATGAAGGAAGTTAATTGTCTATGAAAGCACATATTATGACGTAATTTCATGGTCAAGTTTTGGAGACTCAGCCAGGAACATTCACTCTATACGATCGTATTTTTTCTATCAGATTTAAAAACTCTCAACACAAGATTGGACTGGAATGAATGTCACAAATTATTCTGGGCAAGGGCGTAGCCAGGATTTATAACAGGGGGGGGGGGGGGGGGGGCAAATTTTATACAGGGGGGGGGGGCAAACCATGGTCATCCTCCATGGTCTTTCAAAATGTGAAAATTTAGGGATAAAAAAATAGGCAAATTTAATTCATTTTTTCTTTCAGGGGGGGCAGCTGCCCCCCCCCCCCCCTGCCCATAGCTGGCTACGCCCATGATTCTGGGTGAAATAAGAGGAATAAACACCCAGTAGTACCCAATGAATTTTTTGGAAATTATTACTACAAATATGTTTGTATTTGATGTTTTGTTTTGTTCTGTTTTTTTTTTCTTTCTAACATGTGTATTATTTTGTGATATTTCTGCCTTCCTCTAACAGTCTAACACAATGAATTTCCAAAATTTCTCGTTAAGAATTTTATAATGAAGATGATAAAAACAGAACATGAAAAATAAAATAGATCATAATTTCATACAGATAAAAATGCTCACAGTATTGAGTTGTTTCCTTCTAGCACTCAATACAAAAATTTTCTACACACTCCAAATATTTAAAGACAATCCTTGTCATGACAAAAGGTATTCGCATATCAATAAATTTCTGCATAAATTAACATTGATTATTCAATGAAAAATCATTCTGTTATGAGCGATTATTCAACGTATAATTTATGATTTATTAACAATGATTTTCAGCAAGAATGTATTCGATAATAACACTTATTTGTTCTAACTACTATGCAAAAATGTTGTTTGATTTTTTCGCGATGAATTTTTGAATATCTAATGAGATTACCACATTGTTTTCTTTGTTTGTTTGCTCAGGTGTCGAATACTATATTTGTGTTAGCGTTATTTGAAATAGCAGCGAGAATTTTGACGGTTATCCATAACTTTATTCTCCAAGAAAATGCCTAAGGAAGAATGAAAATTTCATTGTGTCTTAACCATAATATTTTATGAACTATTGAATTTCAGTCCTATTTAATTGATTCTCAACTCTATTGATCGTCAAACCATTCAATTAACAATTTTAATTAATTTCAATAAACACTTTTCTATTTTCGATACCGTGCAATAAACCTATTTGATTATTCAATTCCTGATGAAATTGAAGCTGTATCCTAGTGAAGATAACAAGCTACAATATTCTCGTTATCAACAAATTGAATTGCTATACTCCCCCAGAATTGTTAAATCTATTCCAACTGTGAGAGCCTACGGATTGGCCTAAAACAGGTCCATGTGTACTTGTTTAGAATTGAATGAGTCATTTGAGATATCGCTATTCCTTGGAATGAACTATGTTGCGTCAGTGGCGTTTCCTGTGGGAAATTAGCATTGATTTTATCATTCACAATCGCGAGTCACCTGAATTTAATACATATTTATTTGGCAACCTTGATAAAAGCAGTTGGTTCAATGGAAGAAATTTTTGAGGGGTTACATACCTATGGAAATAATATAGTATGGGTTAAATTTGAATTTCAGATTTCTGGTTGACATATACACACATCGTCAAAAGGGTTTGGAGAGGTCCAGGCAGACTAGAGCGACTCAATTTTGCCCATCAATTTGAGGCCTTTCAAGGCGATTCAATAAGGTGCTGTGGGTGAAATGTTCAGTTATTATCGTTGAACCAACAATGACTGGTGCCATATATTTAGAAAATATCATTGAACCAATCATTATTCCTCTGTGCAACGAATTTTGGGATAATTTCATTTATCCGGATGATAACGCACACCAAGGGATCAAAATATTCTGGCCAGAAAACTCACAGGACATGAATTCTATTGAGCACGTCTGGGATTACTTAGGGAGAGCAATATCCAATCGCCCAAACCCACCATCAGCTTGTCAGGAATTGAGTTAAGGGGAAGTATCACCTTTTGAATCGTGGTAAATCTCCATTCAAAAAGTGTTCTCTTTACTTCACGAGTAACTACCCTATTTACGACGTAGAGACTTGATTTTTTTTTTATTGAAGTTGAAGAACGTCCCGAGGGCAAATAGTTTTTTTTTCGATTTAATCATTTTTTCAATTAAAAAAATCAGGGTAATCGTTTGATCTCTACAATATTTGGGTTATTGAATATGTTTTTCGCGTTTCATGAGTACAAGCTATATTTTTGAACTAATCATCATGAAAATTTTTGTAGTTGATGAAAAATTAAATTGCCGAGGGCAAATGGTTCCGATTTTTTTCAAAAAAAGATGAATAGCCGTCGAAAAAAAATCATTAAGTGTAGTTTCCAAAACGCTGAAGTTCAACATGTTTTTTTTTACTTGAAAAACTAATTAAATCGAAAAAAAGAAAACTATTTGCCCTCGGGACGTTCTCCAACTTTTATTAAAAAAAAATCAAGTCTCTACGTCGTAAATAAGGGTAGTTACTCGTGAAATAAAGATACCACTTTTTGAATGGAGATTTACCACGATTCAAAAGGTGATACTTTCCCTTAAGGCCTTCAGAAAAAATTGTACGATATGCCTGAAATGCCTGATGACTTGATTCCTCAGATGCCTAGACGTATTGAGCAGTTGATTGCAAGAAGAGGTAGTAATAAGGACTATTTAATTCGGATTCAGTAATTATACTTAGGTAATCAAAAATAAATAATCGATAAATTTAGTGATATGAAGTTTAATGTCTGTGAAATAAATATAAGAATTTTTAATCGGTAATCAGACAAATTGGCTGACACGTTGGACCGGAAATTCAAAGATACGTGGTTCGACTCCTGTTCGAAGTGAAAACTTTTTCCTAAATTCGAAAATTTGTCTGAATACCGATTAATAATTCTCTATAGAATATGATATGTTTATAGGTTTCTAGCTTCATTGGAAATTTATGTCCACCATCAAAATTCTTATTGAGAGTCTGAAGAAAATCTCATTTCTCTCCATCGAGAGTGAAAATCAAGAATGAATCATTTGAACTTAAGCATATACCGATGCCCGCCTTCAACACCTAGTTCATTCACTTCTTTTGTTACGACTGGCGCAATTTTCAAGCGCTAAAAGCTCAGTTCCGTCGACAATCCCGAACAATATCCTGCGAAATGTCCCTCCGATTGTTGCCAAAGAAACAAAAACCGAAGAACATTCACCGGTTGATTCATTAGACACGTTCCAATGGGCGGTTCAGTCCATATATTCGTGAATGAAAACACCTCATGACACAAAATTGCACTTAGAAATGGGGACAGGCTTCTTATACGTAATAATTAAATAGCGTGCATGTGGAAGTCAGCGAAAGAACAATAAACCCATTGTTGGCGAGTTGATTGCTCAATTAGCGAGCAAAACACTGCTCCAATCGGATCGAGACCAAGAAAAGAACTGGTCTCATTTTTAACGATGGGTCGTTCGCCCTAAAACTTATTTAAATGGTATTAAAACCCAAGAGCTACCCATACAGGACTTACATAGGAACGACTACCCAAAAAACCCCCCAAAATGGATGCGATAGGTGGAAGATACCTTCGTGATTTGGAGTCACGGTGAAGAACACCTGAATGTCTTCCTCAAACACCTAAACAGCAAGCACCCAAGCAATATGTCCACCTTGGAAGTAGAAATAGATGGTGCACTACCTTCCCTGGATGTATTGGTCACTAGGAAAGTTCATGGCAAACTAGGAGAGCTCTAACATAACTTGAAGGCACACAAAAAGTGATGATATCTCCAAAAGCTCATAAGCTCCAGCAAAAGTCATCTACTATTCTAAAATTATCTGCAAATGACAATGGACTTTGTTGCAATATGCAAATATTTCCATCCAGATCGAAAGGATAGTAAGACTGCTGTCAGGTATTGTAGCTTTTTTGAGCAGACAGATCTGGGTTTGAACAGAACGTCAGGATGAGCATTGACTATCTGTAGTCACAGTCCAAGAATGATTACAACTATGATGATACTTCCTTAGCGATTGAAGGAATTTTTGCAATCAGATATGGACAAAAAAGGTCTGATGCGATTGGAAAGAACTAGGTTCTCACTTCAGAACAAGATAAAAATTGACTAGTAGTATCGTTTGCTGTCATAGCGAACAAGCGTAACATTGAAAAGCCACAGTATATTCAGGGTTTCCCAAAATTCAGAAGAATGGACTCAATATTAATTCAGAATACACGAAGCAAGGGTTTGCTTCGTTCTAAGTTTGGAACACCCCAAGGCTCTCGTCTTGGTCCTTTCTATTTCACATTTATGTGACCTGCGGGTTCTTTCATAAATTGATGCAGATCTTAAAACTAAAACTGAGAGGGGTGGAATGATTATGCATAAGTTTGTTGAATCGAAAATTATTTGTAATCATAGGGTCACCAAAAGCAGATTTCCATGGCTTCACGGATTGAACAGTAGACCATTCATACAGACATTTTGAAAACAACTTCTATATTCCATCTCTTCTCAAGCTCTCTGTCCTTGAATCCACAATTTAAAACATAATTATCGACATTTATCAAGCAGGTAGAGAAAATAGTTGTTCTTTATATCAATAAAACATCCTCCACATCGTTATTATGTATTCGCTGCGACAAGCGAAGGTCTGTGCTGAAATATGGACACTCGAACTGAAATTTATTCCCCAGAATGTGGGTGTTCAATGACTCGAACACAAGTACTGCACTTGCTTTCCCATTTTCAATGAGTTAAGTGTTGATGTTGCACATTTAGAAATCGGATACTCAATCTTCGTTTAGGTACCTACAATATTGGGTAATTTGCATTCATGTACCACATAATAATGTTTGAGAAAACGAATGAAGAGAAAATATGGCAGAGGAAAAAAATGAAGACAAATGGAATTATACAGGGTGATTCCCGAGGAGACCGTCGGATTTAAGGAGAAGTTTACTAGACAAGGCAGTTTCAAAACAATGTTTGGTTTATGGTTGGGAGCCTTTACTTTACTCATAACTTTTGTATGGCTTGATCAATATTGATGAAATTTTCAGTGTAGAACAATATGATTTTCTACTTTCAATAATTTCAATACTCTTTCAAAAATACAGGGATTTTTTACATCAGATTGTGAGTGGTAAAAAATTAATTTCAAATTCGGAAAAACTACCTTAGGACTCAGGAGGAGTTTTGTATCATTGGACGATACAGCTTTACTATCTAGTTCAGAATATTCTCACTGCCTTGGAGCGAAATAACGATATTATTCATCTTTGAAAAAATTTTCCAGTAAAACTGGACAAAAATATAAACGCTCCAGTAATGTAAACTTATGGTAGAATCTGAAGCAGGTAGCGAATTTTTGAAAACGGAATGTACAGGGTGTTTTTTCAACCTGCAAATTTAATCTGGACTTTTCATAAATCCCACCCTGTATTTCTGAAAAAGTGTTTGAATTATTGAAAGTAGACAATCAGATTTTTCTACACTGACACTTTCATCAATATTGATCAAGCCATACCAAAGTTATGAATAAAAAAAAATCGGTCGAATCGGACAAATCACCCTGTAGACTCTCAATAAAGGCCCCCAACCATGAACCAAACATTCTTTCAAAACTGCCTTGACTAGTGTAAACTTCTTCTAATATCTGACGGTCCCCTCCCTAATCACCCTGTATGTATGAGTTACTGCCTAATTCTGATCGAAACTCTCAAAATCTTCTCACACTGACATTTCAAATAGTGAACCAAACTCACCTCGCATAGTGCCACTCCAGTCTCCAGCCTCTCCATGAAATTCTCCACGCTGATGTTGAGATGAGGATACAGCATCTGGAGCCACTCGGCCAAATCCTCCTTCATGGCGTACAGATACTCCTCGCTGGACTTGAAAGGCCTGAAAGGCCTGGCCTCCAAAACCACCGCATTCATACCTGGCAGATATTTTTCTCACTTTCTCACGCAGCGAAGAAAATGGACATATTGCACGTTCAGCCTCTTTGAACTTATCTGCAATTGAAAGATGGGATTTAAGCTCGGATTTAAGTTATCTAATCTTGATTGTTATGAGGTTTATGGAGTCGAATAGGAAGTGATTGTTTCGGAACGGAAGAGATAAAAAAGATCGCTTTATGATCTTGATCTCGTATTGTTCCGATCGGGTTACATCAGAGTAAGTTATAGCTATTTTGGGATGGATGAGTGGATTATGACATTACTATCTCTCATCATTGTTCAAAATATCACTGTTTTCATGGAATTAATGTCGACTTATCATAATTGGAAACATTCTCATCACACATATGGTATCCCAACGAAATGTGAAACTATGCAGTAGTAAGAGGTTTTTCAATAAGAGGTGTTATTTTGAATAGACCGCTATTTTGGTAGATGTCACTTTCCGAATCTGAAACAATGCGGGAAAGTAGTTAGTTAGGGCCGGTTGTAGAAAAAACATTTTTAGGTCGTCGTGAAGCATCTTGTCGAACCGCATTACCAAAATTATTGGAAAAATTTGAGCTGTTGGGACAAGTTAGTGATGTGAAGAATAAAACTCGTGCACGTCGCGAAAAAAAAGCCGAGAATATTGCTACTGTAGCAGAAAGTGTTGAAGAAAAACCAGGTTGGTCCATTAATCGTCGTTCTTTGGAATTGGGCATTCCACAAACGTCATTACACCGTATTTCGCAAATATATTTGGGTCTTGAGGCTTATAAAAATCTGTGGCTTTGCTGATTGGGAACTTGAGATGCTTGAAAATGCTCCGGAATTTCATAGAAAAATCATATTGAGTGATGAGGCCCATTTCCACCTCGTTGGCTTCGTCAGCAAGCAAAATTGTAGCATCCTTGGCTCTGAAAACCCAAGAGTTTGTTGTTGAAAAGCCTATCTATCCTCAACGTGTGACTGTTTGGTGCGGTTTCTGTTCCGGCGAGGTCTTTGGACCTTACGTTTTCGAGAATGAGGCTGGAGCTGCAGTCACGGTGAATAGATTGCGCTATCGAGAGATTATCAATGATTTGTTATGGCCGGAATTGGATGGTATTGATCTGGACAAAGACAGCCTTAACAGTTTCTGCGTGTTTTCCTTGCGGCCCCCAATTTTTTTCAGTATGACCATTGAGTTTAAATATACATAGAGACACAGCCCAGTTCAACGATTCGAAGCTAAATTTTGTGTGGTTCCCTCACCGGTTCATAAATGGATAAGTGTGTTTCAGAGAAGCGAAAATTTTTACTCCCGCATCTGGCGGTAAGTATCTGAACTATAAGGCACTATTTCCGAAGCCGAATGAGATGACGATCAGGACCGGCATATGGAAATGTGGGATGTTCAGTATTTCATCACCTGATTTTTTTGATGCAATAAAACGACAATTATTTTTGATCTTTCATGAATATCAAATACTGATGTATGAAAAAATAAATGCATGCATTTTTTTCTTCTTTCATAAGTATTTATAAATAGATTTTCTATGGATTTTTAAAAATATTTAATTTTTTATAAACAGCGGGATGCTTCTATGTCGAGATTCCTTTGGTTTTTTTTTCTGTCCCCTGTACAGCTTCACTCTAATCAACTGTCTCAACAAATGAATCCTGATGTGCTTATCAAATTCTGGAGTTAACGGAGAGTTCCAATCTTCTATAAATTCATTTTTTTTTAATTTTCCTAAAATATACCATTGAAGTCATATCTTTTCTGATTTTGTGACGATAATTTTCTATATGACCAACAGCCTCATCAAATGTTTGAAATCGGTTGAGGGAATTCTCAAATGTATCCGATTTCAATTTGCAATATATATCCAATCATTACCAAGCTTATTCAAATCATCAATGAGGAGTGCTTTTTCGCACTTACCGCATTTGTTTTTTTTGGCAATGTTCCTCATCAAATACCTCGAGAAACTTGCGATTGAGTTGGATTCTAGGGTATTTGGGGGTTCAATTAACTCTTTATCCCTTATATACCCTCACTAGGCTCACCGTTGCCCGCAGATGCAATGTTCGAATCTGTCCAATCAACCACAATAATTGGCCTACTTTCAGATTCTCCCATCGTACACAGGTCGAAATCATTGTCGTATTGGTAGAATTATCGGAACATTTTTCAAGACAACCAGTCATGACCGACTGCAACCCAAATCTGAAGCATCGAGCTGATGGGTTTGGATCATAACCCCTACGCTGTCTTATTTTGGAAAATGAATTCTCGATTGGGTCCTGGTTGAGCCGACTTTTTATCAAATATGGAAATGTTTCCTTCGTCTCCTCCCACAATTAGAGGATGCTACTGATGGTTTGTATCAAACCGTTGAAACAATAGGGAATACTTTTCCCAACTGTCCAAGACTTGAATGAATTCAATTGATTCCGTCAGAGTTTGTATTGCTGATGGCTGATAATTTTCCTCAAATTTTCCATTCGCATTGAGGCAGGCGAAAAGATCATTCATTTTCAGAATGAACTGAGCAGTTGAATTGGCACTTCTCGACCTCAGCTCACCAGTTGCAATGACTGTTCTCATAGAGGAATATAAGTTCTGATGAAAATCTGCGTGACAATTTAACCTCAATTTTCTGTAAGACGTTTGGATTTATGTGGTTTTCAGTTATCTTCAAGAGAGTACGAGAAAGACAAATTCTTTTCATCGATTAAGTACGTTTCTTTTATGTCCCTCCAATAAACATTTTCACCCCTCATTTCCTACCTGAGAACACTCCTTTGGAGAAATTCATGGCTAATAGTTCATCATCATTGAATCACACCGTTTGTAACGAATTTGGACGAATCCGACCCTGCCTACGACTCTTAGAACTAGAAGAAAATAAATCTCCTACAGATTTCGATAAATGAGTAGTGACAAAATGGATCGGACGAATATAGTTCCTTTAGTAGCTACTATGTGCCGCCACTTAAGTTGGCAAATTGGCAAGTAAACTGCCAAAAATTTGTGCATCAAATCAATGAGTATTTAAACTCAATGGTATGACGTTGAAACTACGATCTTTCAAAAATAACGGTTTTTTTCAGCATCTAAGAATATTCCCCCGTCTCTACCAGAGTAATTCCGTGAACAGTGCAATTTAATAATACAGAAGAGGACCACCTCGCCGATTTTTCACAGTGGAAAAGGATACATTAAGAAAGAATAATTCAAAGTGTGCCAAAGTGATATATCAATTGTATTTTGTAACTATTCTATTTCATACATTGCAGCCTAAATAAAAAAACTATTTTAGACATATATCACACAACTGTCAAAAAAATAAATTTTGACAGCAGAAATGGAAACTAGCTTCTCAAAGTGAAACCAGGAACGTAAAAGACTTCCGTACCAGTGGAACCAAGCCGAGAAAACCCTATCTGCGTCTGATCTTTCCGGGAAAGGTACCCACCGTAAAACGACCGCTTTCCACGAGGCACAAAACGCACCGTTTTCCCTAATTGACCACGTAGGCGTTGAGTACCCACGACCATCATTTTCAGAACGAACAACACGTTACGCCTAGAGGTCAACGCAGGCACATTTAACATTGTGTGCCGAAGGAATATGATTGTAAATCGCAATTTCCAGATATGCCGGTAGTTTATGTGGTCGGCATGTGAGCTTTAATCGGTTCTATTAAGGAAGCTGGCGTGCGTTGGTACCAGCGTTATGGAGATGAGGACCATAAGTAGCTGGTCCCGTACTACGTTCAATTTTTTCGCGGTCTTTTTATAGAAACTTGCCTCGATGGTCGGACGGCAGGGAGCGAAACTAATTGGTTTTTCACGGATTGGATGTAGGTTTATCTCTGCTTGCTACTTCTAGATGCGTTATTGTTTTATTAACGACTCAGCCGTATGAAGATTCATGGATGACAATTGGTCTTTCTAGGATTTCATTGAAAGTCAATATTCAAACATTAGAGCCGATTAATACTGTTTAAAATTCATATTTTTGTTTTCTAATACCACAAAGTTTCCTGCTGCGAATGGACTCCGTCGGTAATAAAGAAGAACCAGGTGTATGACTCTACCCACTTTCTCTATAGTTGTGTCACCTAGCACCCCAAAAACACTTTTTTTACTTGTTCTCTCGGCATAGGGCTCAGCTCGTTACCCTTAATGGACATATACCCTCGCTTCCTTTCCCAAATCGGGGCCCGTTATATTCGTACCCAAAAGTTAATTCGTTCCGTGAAAGACAAAATCTATTCATTTTCAAGAGGCTACAGAAAACCAGCATATACATCTCTTCCAGTCAGACCAACCGGAAATACCATTCATTCAGTGTTTGCTTTGTGGTATTTATTTCTATTTCATATCTCCATTTCATTCTTTAATTCTCGTGGTGATAAGAATTGGTACAGCAGTCCATTCTTCTGTCCCAGAGAGCTCTTGTTATTTTAACACAAATTTTAGAATCAAAGACACGAATTTACGATAAAAATAATGACAGACTTGACAACTAGATCACATTATTTTCATTATTTGTCGTTATGACTCGGTTAGCCTTCCGGGAACTGCGACCATGTAGATTTTTTCTTCCCTAGTCATTCATTGAAACTCAAGGAGAGTGGTTCTTAGGCCAGCCAGTTATACTACAGTATTTCCAAGAATTTATCTCACACAACCAAGACTTATATATGTTTACTTCTAAACGTTTATTTTGAATCCTTTAAAAAAATATCAAACATTCTTTGTGAATCACTCTGTATTCTTTGAACCAACAAGTTCATCAGCACTAATAGCACAGTGAAAAGGCTGAAGCACCGAATTCCTTTTGAGTCAATACCTCATAGGAAATTCCTCTTATCGCTCGTTGGTATTTAAAATCATAGTCGTCTAAATATAGAAGTGCTCTTAGTCCCTGGTATTTGCCCAAGTCAAATACACCTTGAATACCCAAACCGTATTACCGAACACTATACAGTGCGCGTCAAAATTATGGAAGAAATTCATTTTCTCAGAGGAAAAATATTTGGCAACGAAATCCTGAAACAGGTCAAGTTTTTTTCATTTTTACAAAATTTTTATTCATTTTTGAAGGTTTTTTGTTGCACCCTGTGCCATCTCCATCAACCCTCTAAATTTTTCGAATAGAGAGGGTGGGTCATGTGGTACTCTTTTGGCAAGGTCTTTGTATCTTCTTTACAGGCGTGCAGAAATTTTCAAGAAACATTTTTTGTTTGAAAAATGAGTAAGTTCAAGGAGGTTTTCAGTTTGTGAAATTTTTCATGGCTTATTTACTTTGAGACGATGGTACCTGATGAAATTTGTCACTCAATGAAAGCCGACCTTTACAGTTTTGTTCATGCACAACTTTCAACCCCTTTTTCCCCTTTCAATCCCCTCCCGTGAAATGTTATGATCTTAAGTAGGTATACTCCATTCACTTTTATTTAATCACATAGGAGATCATGGTTTCGTTTTCAGGAGTTGGTGCCCCTGATGAAAAGCACAGAACATATGATGAAAAGTCAGTGCGCGCACAGAAAATATCGTTAATGACAAAACGACGTTGCCAGTTTCTTTGTTTACGTCAAAGTAAAAGTATCAAAGATATTCCACATTTTGTTAGGTTTACAGATTGTTCGCAGATTTTTGGTATTTAATCGATATTTGCAGGTGAGTTTCTCGTCGAATATCCAAGATTAACGTATGTTTATTGTTTTTAGCACCAGTTTGGAGCGTGGGGACGATTTTCAAGACCAGGACGAATGTTTACATTTCGAGGTTGAAGGGGTACATGGGAAATTGAGGCTGTTATTCGGACAGATATCGCAGTTGATTCTGATGGAGCCTCGAGAGGTCGATTAGGATGATATTCTTCAGGTTTTCCAAGAAATTTGGCGATATCTGAGCAGATTTGCAAAAGTTAGGTACCTCACTAATGAGGTGGAACTTAGACCTTATTCTCCTATAAGAAACGCCTTTCAAAGGTCGAGATGGTGAAAAATGTGTTCTTTAGATGTTGTTTGAACAAACGCAGTCGAGTTTTATATCCCAACATTGATTTGAAAGTTATCAACAAAATAAAATTGACATTATTCTTGATTCTTGTAATTACCCATCAATTCATCTTATATCTTTGGGTTGATTTTTTTAATGAATTCTTGATTAGAATCAACAATTGATGTCGTCAAGTCTTGAACTTTCAGTTCAAGAGGATAATAAACATTAAATCTTCACAAGCATGCATATGAAAATTATGTGAAAGCAATGCAATTTTCTTCCATGGCGAAAAATAATATATTTCAACAGTGATCTCTGGTACTTTTCATGCAAATAACTAGAAAAGGAATCCTTTCTATCAATTCATATAAACGTTTATTATTTCCGTCCATCACATCTTTTCCAATTCATTCATTTTCCGAATAAATTCACATTCTGAGAAATACGCTAAGAATGTAGAAAGGGCAACATAGTGTTGACTGGGAACATAAAAATATTTTGAAAAACGCCATAACTTCGATATAGAGTGGAATGTGTCAAATTTCCAAGGCCAGAGTTGTGATTTTATAACTGTGAATGGAGTATATGTTATTAGTACATTTCTACTGAAGTTGAAACTTTTCGATAAAATGTTTCAATTCAAAGAAAGAGCCATGACAAAGTGCACATTCTGAAAACCTCTTTGAACTATCTAATTAAAAAAAAATTTCTTGAAAATTTCTGCACGCTTATAGAGAAGATACAAAGACCTTGCTAAAAAATGAACCACATGACCCACTTTCCCCATTCAAAAAATTTAGAGGGTTGATGGGGATGGACATGGTGTAAAATCCTTCAAAAATGTATAAAAATTTGGTAAAAGTGAACCAAAAATTGAGCTGTTTCAGGATTTCGTTGCCAAATATTTTTCTTCTGAGAAAATGAATTTGTTCCATTATTTTGGCGTGCACTGTATAGAAATTAGGTTTTTTTTCATCGATACTCTTACAACACAAACATCTTTCACCATTATACCAATTAAGAAGGATTAAAGGCGATTGTCCGAAGAAGACCAAGAGCTTTTAATTCTTCCTTAATTCAATTAGGATCGATTCAAAAAGATACTTCTGTAATAATTATTGTCGATTGCAACCAAGTAAGAGTGAAGTTTCTAAATGGATAAATGGATAAAGTTAAACCCTGCAGAAGGACGTATTGGGATATGAATAGACTGATTAAGATGGATTAATGATGGTATGGTTGAGGGAATTCTGCTCGATTATTATAGGTATTATTATCTAGCTTGTTCGCCAGTTGTGATTTAGTGCATCAAGTAGATTGAGAAATTACATGCGATGCTCGATGATTTTGCAGTTTTCAAAACAGTAAGATTGAGATTGAAATTAGGGAGGTCTTAAGCTTTGAGGCTAAGACTCTCTGTCCAGTGCCAGAACAAGAAGATTAAGATACATATCGTAGCTGTATCGGCCAATTTTGGTGATGGCCATCAATTATCGATTCGGTCTCTGTTACTCAACAACGAGGAAAATTTTGCGAAATGATTTAGGTGTGAAGCAAGCTGGTGCAAGAATTGAAGCCGAGCGACCTTCTACAACGCAGAATTTTTGATGAATGGGCTTTTGAAAAGCTGGCGGATTATCCACTTTTTATCGAAAAATCGTGTTCAGCGACGAAGCTCATTTTTGGCTCAGTGGATGCGTAAATAAGCAGAATTGTCGATTTTGTAGTGAAGATCAGTAGAAGCATTGCAACATCTACCAATGCCTTCAAAAAAGTTACTGTTTGTCGAGGATTATGGGCTAGTGACAACATTGAATCGTACTTCTTCAAAGATGATGCGAATGACAACATAACTGTGAATGGTGAGATGATATCCAACTTTTTCTGCCGAAAATGGAAGGGCTTGACTTGCATGACATATGGGACCGGTCAATTGACCGTCTAGATCAGTGGTTCTGAACCTTTTAGTGGTGCGGGACCATTTGACAGAATCTTTTATTGCCGTGGACCACCAACTAGGGACGTACCGAAGATAATATTGTGAATGTAAACGAAAAAGGTTTTTTTTGAGCTATCGGTTTCACATGAAATACATATATGCGATCGTTTTTAGCAAATACTGTTTTATTTTCACATTATATTTACTACCAATGAAATAATAAATGTATAATACATACTTATATAGTAGCTTAATGCGATTTTTGGCACTGCATACTTTTTATCAACTTTTGAATCCTCGGTTCATTGGTGCTTGAAGCCAAACGCATGTCGGCACTGGCATCCAACCGATTTCGTTGCTTGTTCTTGATTAGCAAGCAATTGCTTTTTGGGTCCAGAAATCTTCCAAAGGACTCCGCACTTTTTGTATGTAAAGTGGCGATCGGTCAAACTTTCTGAAAGTTTGGTATGTTGTTGTATCCGACCCGAAGTGACAATGGGCCCAACCCAATCCTATGACTAGTTTTCGAAACACGGGGTGTTGAAGTTAAAAATTGCCTAAATTTTCGGATTTATTCTTCATTTATTGAAAGTTAGATTGGATTCCTGTTGCATGCAGACGTTTACTGCATATTCTAGTAATGAAATTGGGTGATACGTATGATTAAAAATAATTTTATTTACATGGTGAGTCACGAATTTGTGGAAGTAGTTTTTTGCCAAAATTCACTTTTTCTACTGTGCCGTCAGGAAGGCATATTTTTGAAACGTTCTCTTCGATATTGTATTTGGACGAGAAAATATTGCACAGTACATATTTTTTATACAGAGTTTTTCACAGAGGGAACCACCAGGCCTAATTATTTATTTTTAGGATTTATTCGAAACCCAGTATTTATGGATTGATTTTTTGGAAAAATTTCACCACAAATATATGTGTGTCAGTGATCTTCAAAATATTCATGGTGGTTTATTCATAGGATTGATTTAATGTTGCGCCTATGAGTTTAATATGAGTTTCGGTCAGATGTACATGGAATGGTTCAGCTCAAAATATGTATTTACAGGGTTATCCACGCATAAATAACCATAGCTTTCGCAAACACTCAATAATTCTACAGTCTCGTCACAGAAAAATTATTCCATTAATTTAATACCTAGTCGTACAATTTTTGGTCTGAAATACTTCATTATGATTACTTTTCATACAGGGTGAGCCATACGGCCAACCATACCAAAAATAATTATGCTTTGAAATAATTGAAACTGATAGAATCAGTAATTTTCCACTTTAACGCGTGTTTCCGTTCCCGTGTACAGCGGTGATTTCAGAACCTCATTTAGGGCGATCGGGGCCCTTGGATGACTTCGCGGGACCACTTCAGGTGCTTCAAGGGACCACCAGTGGTCCGCGGACCACCGGTTAAGAACCACTGGTCTAGATCATGCGATTTAAGGCCTTCAGACTATTTTCGTTGGGCTATGTTAAGGCTTATATCTATACTGACAAGCTCGCTTCGATTGACACATTGGAAGACAGCATTGAAGCATTCATTCGTGAGATACCGGCCGAAATGTTGGAAAGAGTAAGTATACCATAATTGGACTAAGCGCATAGACCATTTGATGCGCAGTCGCAGTGAACATTCGCATGACATAATCTACAAACAGCAAATTATAAGGACCGTATTATCGATTCAAATAAAGATTTCATGCATTTTTTTAAATATCATGTGTATCTTTTCGATCATTTCCTATAGCCCTTAAAAAATTAAACAAAAACTGAAATCTTCAGCTATTGACTGCAGATCTCAGCGTTAAAATAGCTGTAAAGGTATAAGGACCCGTTTTGCTTCCACACAAAGATCTCGATGACCGAACAAACACATCCCTTGAATAAAATATGAATAACCAAAAAACTCCAATAGAATTAACTTGATTATATAGAATTTTAACTCGCGAATATATTGTTGCGGGTGGTCTGAAATTAAGTGCCGCAAGCTACATCTGATAATAATATTCTCGGAAATTTATAGCTAGACTCCTTTCGTTTTTAAATGGATGCAAGAATGAGGCTATTAGAAGGCCATTTGATGGGCCGAAGGAAAATTATAGTTGATGATAAGTGTATTGTTTGCAGTCAGGGAAGGACCAAAGAAGGTTGTGGAAGAAAGAGTTGTAATTTTCGAATATGTGGATTTTTCGATTTTTTTGAGATATTTGAACGTGATCTAAACATGAAAAAACTGAATAAAATTGTGTCTGTTGATACGGAAAAATCTTCAGATTGATTGATCCAAACTTCAGTTGGCAAAAGGGTTATTTGAGAAGATTTTTTTAGATGAATGATAGGATTTTTATTTCATTATAAAGAGGGTATGCCGTTAATAATGGAAAATAACATCAGCCAAATGACCACCTCGATAAAAGGCCGTATCCTTTTCATGAAATTTTCCATAACCAAATCGAAAAGTGGCTGCCCTATGTCCTCGAAAGCTTCACCAATTTCATCTTTGAGGTCTTGAAAATCGACGCTGGGCTCTTGGCGTAGAACTTCTATTTCACATCGATATGATTTCAGACTACATGCAACCCCTATACTCATTCGAAAAACCATTCAAAACACAGCTCGACTGGAACAGATGGGACTCGGGTATAGAATCACAATCATCTGCAGAAATAGTCTGGTACACAGACGGTTCTAAGACAGATGAAGGAACAGGAGCGGGAATACACGGAGTGAGGCAAGAAGGGACTACATAATACCTCTCGGCAAACACGCCACGATATTCCAAGCTGAAACACATGCCATTAGGACATGCATACAGAAGAACCTGGAAAGTGGCTACCAAAGAAAACACATCCACATTCTCTCTGACAGCCAAAGCGCCATCAAACTCTCAACTCGACACAGATAAAGTCTAGACTCGTCTGGGAATGCCTCCAGGACCTTCTGGAGCTGGCAAAACACAACAAGGTCACTGTGGGTGCCAGGTCACAAGGGAATAGCGGGCAACGAAAAAGCAGACCAGTTAGCAAGACCAGCATCTGAAACGCCATTCACAGGGCCAGAACCTGTGCATGGAATCAGCAAAAACCGATGCAGGACCCTGATTGAGGAGTGGATAAAACAAAGACACCGACAACACTGGGAACAGAGCGACGGGCAAACACACAGCAAAGCCATGGTGGGACACACAAGCCAAACCTTGACAGCTGATTTTTTGAATCTAAACAGAACAGAGGCACGTATAATATTAGGTCTACTGACGGGAGACTGCGGCCTTAGAAAACATCTGAACACCATAGGAATACTTGGAGAACCCGTGGATTGCAGAATCTGCGGTGAAGAGGAAGAAACAGCCTCTCACATAATTTTTGAATGCGACGTCCTGGGAAGAAGGCGCCACAGAATCTTCGGAGAAATCAATCCGGAATCGGGAATGAATCCGAAAAACCTCATAAACAGGCTACTGAACCTAATAAAGGACACAAATCTATTCTCGTGTGAAACCACTGACGAAAGAGTGATACAATAGACCCAAGTTGGTCGCAGTGTCACAGCCAAGCGCTATCCCGGTCTCTTGTTCTTCAGCAAATCAATCAATCAATCAAATCTATTTCACATGGCCCCAAAGGAAGAAGTAGCAAGGTATCAAATCACAAGATCTCGGTGGACAATTGTGATCACCTCTTCGAGAGATGACACGGTCTGCGAACTTTTCCCGTAAAAGATCAATGGTTTCGTTGCTTGTGTGGCACGTAGCACCGTCTTGTTGGAAGTAAACGTTGTCCAGATCAATAACTTCCAAATTCGGCCATAAAAAATCAATAATCATCTCTCGATAGCGCAATCCATTCATCTCAACTGTTGCTCCAGCCTCGTTCCCGGAAAAGTAAGGTCTAATGACCCCACCGGGCCATAAACCGCCCAAAACAGTTACACGCTGAGGATAGAGAAGCTTTTCAACAATAACTCTTAGGTTTTCCGAGCCTAAGATGCGACAATTTTGCTTGTTGACGAAGTCACCTAACGTGGAAATGGGCCTCATTATTCAAGATGATTTTTCGTTGGAATTTTGATTCGTTTTCAAGAACTCAATCAGCTAAGACACGACGTTGTTGATGATCGGTCAGCTTGAGTTCTTGTGTAATCTGAACTTTATAAGCCTTAAGACCCAAATCTTTATGCAAAATACAGTGCAATGATGGTTGTGAAATGCCTAATTCCAAAAAACGATGAGGAATAGACAAACCTGGGATATATTCAACACTTTCGGCTACAGCAGGAATATTCTCGGCTTTTTTGAGTGACGAGCACAGGTTTTTATTCTTTACATCACTAACTTGCCCCAACAGCTTAAATTTGTCCACCAGTGCCCTTGGCTCAGTGGTAGAGCGTTGGAATTCGGACCCAAAGGTCCGAAGTTCAATCCCGAGCTAGGAAAGAAATTTTCTAGTCTCGGTAGGGGCCACCATTCTCACTGTTGGGTCAAAAATTAACAGTGCTGTGCCTAAGGTGGCGTAAGGACACAGTAACAAAGCCTACACAGAACACAACTGCTTACTCCGAACTCGGCACAAGTTACAAGCTTCGAAGCTTGTAGTTTCAGAGGGGTCTCCTCAGGAGACCTAGGAGTAGTCAGGATAAACAATATATCAATTTCGGTATTGTGGCTCGATAAGGTGCTTCACGACGACCCAAAAATGTTCGAGTTTTACGAGCCGGCTCTGCCAAATTTTTCACCATTTTCATAGAGATTTTAATAATATCAAAGCTTTGTTGAAGCTTCTATGGTTCCATTTTCATTAATGGCGTAGTTTCTTCTTGGCAAATGTCTGAAATGACAGCTTCAAAACTGACATCTAGCGAAATAGCGGGATTTTCAAAATAACACCTCTAATTGAAAAAATTTTTAGAATTTTCTCTCAAACTCAACAGCTTTTGAAAAATATGTGATTTTCAAAGTATGAACTTATGACTCGGGAACAACATAATTCAGAGTGGTAATTCAATATGATTCTTGCATCATTCCTATATTTATTTGCACAATAAAATTTGCATTCAATAAAATTATTCAACAATACGAATTGAATTCGAATAGTTAAGCTTGCTGATATAGTCGCATATAAAACTTCGAAATTCATTCTCAAGTTGAAGTACCACCAAATAAAGAATTGATTGTTGATAAACTACGCTTATCTGTATTTTTATTATATCCGGTCTAGAACATTCAAAAATAAACAAAATGTCAACTCTCTTTCCCAATATACCAAACTGCGACACATTCTGATGACTAAAGTAACAATTCCCCTTATCTATGAACAATGTTTGTGAAGTGATTTTATGACGTTGTGGTTTTAACTACTTTCCTCTTATTCGTATTGTTTCAAGAATACCACACGCTGAAAAATTCCCAGTCATACTCCAAATATTGCAGTGAATATTTGGTTTATTTTGGTATTTTCTTCTTGTAACTCAAGCGGGCACTCCTAAATGGTTGACGTCAATTAAAAGTGATGTTTATAGCTCGGAAATTCTGACAAAATGAAAAGTGATAAATTATGCACCACTACGTTACAGGGTGGAGGCTTAAAATGGCCTGACGCATAAAATTTGGGATCAGAAATAAACCGAAGTATTATTTTTGGATCATTCAATCTTCTGGAACTCAGTCATTCACTGTGGGTCTTGGGAAGTCCAACCTTGAACTCAAGTTGAAGATGAAAAATTTGTCGGACTGAATATTTTGTTCGGCGGTTTTGTTATCTGGTTCATTCTTCCATTGAAACGACCACATCTTTTGCATAAGCCCAGTCCAAGGTTATTCCAGCGATACATATTCAAATTTTGTGTAAATGTGAATTTATTTCAGAATATAAGTGTTTTGTTGATTTTTTTTTGGTAGATTATTTGAATAGCTTGCTAGAATTCAGCAGGGAACATATTTCTCTGACAGTAGGGAAGGTAATTTTATGAATCTATGGAATTTAGAGATACAGGGAGGTCAACAAAAATAGTCAAAGTAACACAACATGTTGAATACCACCAAACAGTACCTTCCAAAATTTTAATGAAAACCTTTTAAGAAAATGAAGGTTTTAGATAGGAATAATCCGAGCAGACCTTCAGTTTTATGTCCTCAATATTCCCCAAATCTTATCTCTCTTTTTATTCGAATCTTGAGTATTTTTGTAGTGGGTTAGTTCAAAATTATATTTTTGATGAATATGAATTATAATTAAATTATAAACTCTTATGGGGGAAAATAGTCAATAACTTTCATAGAATTTGAAAATTGTTTATGCGAATTATTAGCGAATTGCTATCATCCAAAAGTAACTGGATAAGCAAGCCATAATCATATTTTCTAGATGATGAAAAAATATTTTACTCATCAATAATTTGAGGAATTTTTTCTAATTTGATCACTGAAAATATTGTAAGTAAGAATGGGTCCATGTCAACTATTGGTTATTTTTTTAGAGTGAAAGAACTTTAAGTTGAAATAAAACACATATTGAGATTGAAGCCAAGATTTTTTATTTGACAAATAATTTATGAAATTTGTTTTAAATAATTTCCGGCATATGTCCACCACGACTAGCTCTGGGGAACCGCATTCGACCAGACCAATTTTGGACCACTTTTTCGAGTAATTCAGGCCATATTTCAGCAATAACACGAGTTATGTTCGCTTCTAAAGTCTCTATTGTTTCTGGTTTATCAGCATAAACCAATGACTTGACAGAACCCCAAAGAAAATAATCCATAGCAGTTATGTCGCATGATCTTGGAGACCAATTAATTGGACCATTTCTCGAAATAATGTTATCGCCTTATTTTTCTTCCAATGAATTAATTATCACGATAGCAGCATGAGGTGGAGCACCATCTTATTGGCACCAAAAGACATGTCTATAAAGTTAGCATTGCCACTTGCGAGAAAATCAATGAAACCTTTGGCATTAATTGTCGAATAATTGTCGATAATTTGTCGTGAAAGAAAAAAATTTGTCGCGTCCTTAGTTTTTTTACGGTGTGGCTTTGCTAACTTAACATAAAGTTTTCGATATAGACCGAAAATCATAAAAATGAATATAAATAATTGTCGAGGTTCATATGAAGTAAAAAACACACAAAATCCATTCTTTCTAGTTTATTTTACGCCATTTTCCCGCATTTTTGGCAACAGCGCATTTGTTATTGAATTTTTTCCAATTGCATTAATTGTCGAATACCTGTCCTGAATTTGTCGTGAACGAAAAAAAATTGTCGCGTACTTTTTTTTTTTTGCTAGGGGGTGGCTTTTCTAACTTTATAGATAGCAGAACCACTTTCTCAATATAGATCATATAAAGTAAAAAACACACAAATAATCCATTCCTTCTAGTTTATTTTACTTCATTTTCCCGCGATTTTCGATTTTTGGCCACAGCGCATTTGTTATTGATTTTTTTTCTGTTGCATTAATTGTCGAATACCAGCTAGTCGCGGTGGAGATATGCAGAAAATTATTTTCAAAACATAAATGTCATACAATTTTCTTTCAATAACGAAAAAAACTTTGGCTTCAATCTTAATTTAAATGTGTTTAATTTCAATGTAAAGTTCCACCACTCTGAAAAAAACACCCGATTATACTGACAAAGATCATTGTAAACAATATCTGTCTCTTTTTCAAAACCTGGAAGAAATATTATTATTGTTGTTATTCTTGAATTATGAGTTCAAAAATCTATACGTATTTTCGGAATTAAAATGTGTAGGTTTCCTAGATTAAAATAATGATTTGTTTGGGAAGTGGGAAATAATAATAACAAAAAATGTCGAATTAAAAAAAATGAAATAATCTTCATACACACAATAGACAGAAAAAAAACAGAACCTATGTGATCAACCAATTCTTTGTTTTCAAAGAAAAATTTTGAGTGATTATTGAGAAATTAAAAAAAATAATTAGTTCGTCAGGATCAAGCTCTCGTAGTAAAAGTGACAGAGGGAAAATTGAAGTATGGAACGCTTATCCATGCAAGTCCTAATGGCACCAGAAAAGAATCTTTCAGGGTACAAGAGCATATCATGAAAAAAAAATAGTATAAGCATTGTTTATGTCTATAAACAAAAGGTAAGTGTTGATTTATGTGATATGAAGTTGGAATCTTCATTTCGAGATTTTTATTTCGTTGGCCATACGCAAAACATTTTCAATTTATTTTTAATTCAGTACGAATTATTCTCGTTTTTCGAATGATGAAAATATAATTTACCTTCTTGAGATTGTAAGGGGGTAATGTATTGAAAAACAGAAATATAAAATCAAATTAAAACTCACTAAAATTCAAAATAACAGATTTTGATCTTCTCATGACTTTTCACGCCCTCATAACTTCTTAATCAAACAATGTGAAATGGTCAACCATATTTCATAACAAACAAGAAACCCAGAACAATAACAATCCCAAGAACCAATTCTAAAAATCCGCGCAAACTATAACGAAACGCAGCCCGACCGTAACGTTCCCCAGACCCGACACCAATCGACCAAAACCCAATGGGTCCTCCAACCAACCTAAATCCTATCAACTCACTTTGTCAATCTCCAACAGTCCGTGCAACCAGCCAAAAAGAACGTGCACCACTAGGAAAGATAATAAGAACACGCGTTATTCACGCGAGCGCGGGCGGAGGTCTAAAAAACAGCGGTTATGTTGCTCCCTCGACGGTAACCGAACAGTATCTGAAGTCAAAACACGGCAAAGCTTCTATTAAAGAATAGAAGTAGTAGGCGATGGATTGAACAACTGAATGGCAATGAGTCTCGGCCTCCTTGATATGACGGAGCACGCCACTGGGGTACGGGAGGCGAAGGAGATTCGGGTGGCGTCAGGACCTATAAGGAAGATTTGGCGAAATTGATGACCTCAAAGGTTTTTTTATGCTTCTTATGGCAATGAGGAACTGGATGATTGCTCGTGAGGAACTCATATTCATATTCGTGGACTTATATGGAGTGCACTGATATTTTCAAGGGAAAAAATACATTCACTATTCAATGAAATCTTCGGTTTGTTACCTTATGCTCAGATGAGATCAAATCAATGAAATTTTTTAATTATTTTTTCGAAGCAAATAATTCCACAAAATTTCTGAAAAATCGACACATGATTATTATCCCCGAGATTTATTTTTTCATTTATTCATTGGTAAATTGGAAGACGAACAGGTAGTTTTCACGTCCAAGAACAGAATTACTAAAAATAAAATATTAGGGAAATGAAAAATATAAATTATAAGTTCATGAAAATTTTTCCATTTTTTTATCGAGAACAAAGTGAAAAAAGAACCCGAAGATAAAACTGGTCGACCTATGAACTAATCAAAGAAACGAAATATGTAAGACAAACAATTCTTCAAGTCACCCGAGTACACAATAATCTATTAAGAAAAAAAAGGAAGGAATATACAAAGACAAAGAAGAGAGAATATTTTTGAATCTACATCAGGATATTAATTTCTGAAACTATTTTTTCAACAATTTAACCTCAATTGTTCTCGAACTGTCATAGAAAATATCACATTTATGATCCTACGAATTTAAATCTCTCATTGAACGATACAATGGATTAAGGTATCCTTGCCGTAATGTAGAAACAATCCACTGGGCTTGAATCTGTTTACTATAAAAATATCTACTAAATTTACATCGCATTTTGAAACATATCCAAATTTTTTCCCATCATCCATTTATTGTTTTTCCATGCATTAATTTCATATATTTTTTGTTTATTTTATCAAATTTTTATCTTATTTATTTCTTGCCTTTTATATGTATAGATGTTGTATTGAACTTGTATTGTTCAATTTATTTGATTCGTTCTTCTTATTGATTTCAAGCACGGTTCTTGTACGAGGATGTATTGATATCTAGTTAGCCTAGACCAGTTCCATGCATGAACAAAATATTGCGAGACCATATCAACGAACAATAACTTATTAGAAGTGTCAGTGTAGAGTTCGACGTCAAAAAAGTACACCAGAGTTACTTAATAAATAAAAAAAAAGATGTCCACCGAAATTGTAAAAATCGAAAAATTGAAGTATCGAGCCATCATCAAGTACCTATATTTAAAAGGGTTAAGAGGTGAGCAGATTTACGAAGATATGCTTAATACCCTTGGTGATCAATGTCCTTCGTATGCGACCGTGAAAAATTGGACTGCAAGCTTCAAAAGAGGTATGTTTTCAATTGAAGATGATGACCGATCGGGAAGGTCAGTTTCTGTGTCAGTCCCCGAAAATATCGATGCAGTTCATGACATGATTTAATCAGACCGTCGAATTGGGCTGAAACGGATATATGAAGCACTGAAGATTTCATACGAACGCGTTCATCATATATGGTTCACGTCAATTTGGAGTATTTGGACATGAGAAAAATTTCTGCAAAATGGATCCCCAAATGTTTGAATGTTGACCAAAAGCGTGCAAGGGTAGAAGCATCGCGTTCGATCTGTGCTCGATTTGAAAACGATGTAGACTTCTTAAACCGAATTGTTACTATGGATGAGACTTGGGTACATTTTTACGATCCAGAAACAAAGCAACAATCGATGGAATGGCGACACTCTGATTCTCCAAGACACAAGAAGATTCGTGTCCAAAAATCTGCTGGAAAAGTTCCGTTTTTTGGGATTGCCATGGAGTAATCATGATTGGTTTTTTGGATAAGGGTAGAACAATAACTGGAAATTACTATTATTCGACATTACTGACCACTCTACGGGAAAAAATTAAAGAAAAAAGACGCGGAAAGCTATCCAAAGGGATTTTGTTTTTACAAGACAACGCCCCAGTACACAAATCTCATGTTGCCATGAAAAAATTCGTGATTTAGGGTTAGAATTACTAGAACACCTCCCTTATTCACCAGATTTGGTTCCGTCCGACTATCATCTCTTTCCTCAACTGAAAAAAAGTTTAAAAGGTCGTAAATTTTCTTCCAACGAGGAGGTAATAAAAGCTGTGGAGGAATCGTTTGCAGAGCAAGAAGAAACATTTTTTTGAAAGGTCTAGAGACGTTGCAGGTTCGCTGAAATAAATGTATTCAATTAAGAGGAGAATATGTTGAGTGATAAAATATTTTGACATTGAAATTTTGTTTGGTTCTATAGTAGGCTAAGAATTTTTCAATATATCCTCGTAAGTATTCTGAATCAGTTTGATAATAAAAACTGAAAACTTCGCGAGATATATTGGTATATTTTCAGAATTTTTCTTGAATTTTTTTTCCATTACCAATAGCTGAGGGAAAAAAATAAAAACTCAAATTTATTCACCACTTTGATATCTCGGAAAGTTTTTTGATGGAAAAGATCCATCTTAATTTCAAACGAGCAATCACCTCCCATCTGTCACGTCATTATCATGTGACATTATGACTATCAAACTATGTTGCGCACTTCAAATCTTGTGTTTGTATTTATGAGTAAGCTCCCTTCATATCACAGGTAGCATTCAATTTCAGTAAAACTAGGAAATGAGAGATAGAAATTTATACTATTTTATGGAAGTTGGCGGGGTTCAATTTGGCCATTTGGTGGATTGAACGTTTCAAGACACTCATTTCGTTTTTTTCATCGAATTTCACCCTCCTCCTGGTCTCATTGACATAATCATTTTATGCCCCAGATAAAACATTCTTCCTGCACCGATTCGTAGTACATCTCCCGTACCTCCCCGATACCGCACTCATGTTCTGGTAATTAAATCATTATCCAAGCGATTTCATGTGAAAGGATACCCGTGTTCCCTCTCGTTCTAACATGGTCTCCTATGATCTATCGCCTCAAATCAACCACATCACCACGACTTTCTTTGTCAATAGGAAACTACTTTGTCTTTTGTTGACTTGACAGTTAATTCCTTCTGTCGATTGATTAGATGCGCCTGCTGCACATATGTCGGACGTGCTTGACGTAGAGGAAGAGAGTTATGAGGGAATAATGGAAAGCTCGTGGTGCAAACATTGGAGATAAAGAGAAATTATGAGAATGTGTGGCTTTTGATGAGAGGATGTTTTTGTTTGGACTTCGGAAGGTAGTAAAAGACTTCTATGAATAGAAATGCATTAAAGGATTGTCAGAGTTAAGCTGCGTAGTCAAGGTTAGCAGCTTCAGAGTGGAATCTGAACAACGAGAGGTCCTCTCAGTGTATCTAGAAAAACGAAAGCCCAAGAATATAAAGTAACATAAAGCATATCCAAAACCAGGTAATCTTGAGGAAATGTTCCTGAAAATAATAACGTTTGCAGTTCTCAGTAACTGTTGTAGATATCAGTGACGGTTATAAAAATCAGTAACAGTTGTAGAAATCAGAAACGGTTGCAGAAATTAGTAGGGTTGTAGAAATCAGTTACAGTTGTAGATATCATTAACGGTTGTAGATATCAGTCACGATTGAAGATGTCAGGAACGGTTATAGAACCCAGTAATAGTTGTAAAAATCAGTAACGATTATAGAAATCAATAGCGTTGTAGAAATCAGTAACGGTTGTTTATAATATATTTTTATGAAAAGGCAACAATGAAAACAGATCATTCAACGAACAGATCGCTCTACTCCTCGCTCCATCTCAGTATTAGCACAGGAAAAGTGAAACAAGGCACCATACAGTTCTACGTATGATGCAAGAGCACAGATAGAAACCTCAGCAATAACTCCCCGTATAAGTATAAGTGTAGTGATATCTAATTTGTTTACAGAATAAGCTGATATATCAGAGGGCATTTTGTTCTTAGGACCTAATTTCTCCAAAGGAGTTGACAAAGTAATAATCTGCATTGAAAAACAAAAGGAGATAAAACAAGAAAAGAAAGCCAACTTATATATTTATAATCAAATGGTTCTGAAGGTACCGTCATCTTAAAAACGATTCAGGTACTCATTACCATCTCGAAATTCATTAACTTGACAATCATTGTCCAAATGGTCAATAGTGGGACCTTCTTCACCACACTTACATCTCTGGCTATCAATGGAATTTTATTTAAAAAGCATAATATTGCAACGACCATAACCTGTCTTTAGACGATTCAAAAGGCAACCAATTTTTCTGGATAGATGAAAACTAGGAATTAAACTTGCTGAAGAGATCATATAAAGTCCATTCCAAACTCTAAACTTCCTCATCACTTTCTTTAGAAAAAATTAAGTTCTTAATACATAAAGGATATCGAGACTATACAATCTAGCAAGTCTTGTGTCTGGCATATATCTCTCATTGAAAGTTAGAAAGCCTCTTCGAGAAAAAATGGATGTTTATCTTGAATATATCTTGTAATTGGAAATAAATTTGAAAAGAAATTGAATTTATCTCAAGACTTCATGGCAGCAACCTGTCTACGAATATGAGGGGGTTCTATGTTTAAAAGGACCCTGGTTTTTTTAATTGGAAAACCAATTAAATCGAAAAAAAGAAAACTATTTGCCCTCGGGACGTTCTTCTACTTCAATTTAAAAAAAAATCAAGTCTCTACGTCGTAAATTAGGGTACTTACTCGTGAAATAAAGAGACCACTTTTGAATGGAGATTTACCACGATTCAAAAGGTGATACTGCCCCTTAACCTAGCTGAAGACGTAGATCTAATAGTTCCACAGAAACATCAAGCAACAGTTGTAGACATCAGTTACAGTTATAGAAATCAGTAACGGTTGTAGATATTGGTAACGGTTGTAGCTACAGTAACGGTTGTAGATATCAGTAACGGTTGTAGAAATCAGTAACGGTTGTAGAAATGAGTAACAGTTGTAGTAATTGGTAACGGTTTCAGAAATTACTGGAACGATCGTAGAAATCAGTAACGGTTGTAGATTTCAGGAACGGTTGTAGAAGTCAGAAACAGAATCTCCTTATCTTCACTTTTATTCATTTTAATGACATGCCACATCCCATAAATCGATCCATTTCTCACCGTTTCCACATACTTCCGTCAAAACGGAAGTGAAAGAAAAATTCTCACACTGTCAGAGCCCGTTCAACCGGTGGAATAATTGAATAATTACTTGAGAAGCAGTGATTAACACCGTGGTATCATTATATGCAAATTGGAGGCAGCGCAAGATTAATAATCTGAAGAACAAAAGCGGAGCAGGAACGATCTATCGAAGAGATAGAGAGATGGAACAATTACCGAGCTATTACCATAGGAAACGATGTATTAGCGTGTGTAATTCTATTAGAGCCGTTCTAGATGAATGGTTCGACGCTTGAAAAGATTTGTAATCTTTTACTTGTCCAGGATTAAATGGGTGATAATCAGGATTTATTGTTGTGGCAAGTGTAATTGTCAGATTTTATCTTATGACGTGAAATATTGATAAACTGAATTGGATTCTTTGAAATAATATACGAGGCAGAATCAACAGTGAACGAGAAGCTTATAAGAAAAGTTGTAACTGGTAATTGTAACGGATAAAATGCCAAATTTACTGCGTTCGGTTACGCAATTGGCTGTGGTCTCTGTTCATGCCAGAATTGGTCATTGAACTGTCATACTGTACCCATTCGCTAGACACAGGTGAAGTGTCTTTACTTACAGAACTCCTTGTGAATAAGTCTACCTTGCTGTATTTGAGAAAATATTTCTGACATATCAGAAAATATTACAAGGAATTAGGATCTATTCATTACGGAACCAAAAATGAGAAAATTAAAGACGATTGATTAATTCATTGAAGTATATAAATTCATACAATTAATTGAATTAGTTACATTCTTGGATTCAATTATATTAAATTCATCAAAATTGTGGAATTCATTAAATCAATTAGATTGATTGAACTAATTGAATTCACCAAATTAATTTAGATGAATTAAATGAATTGATCACATTAATTAAATGAAAGAAAGTGATTGAATTCATTGATTTCAAGAAGTTGATTCAATTCAATAATTCAATGAAATAGATCAATTTCTATTATTTAACTGATTTAACCAGTTTAACTTACTGAATAACCAATAAAACTATTGAAATATATTAAATTGATTGAGTTAATGGAATTAATTCGTTTGAATTAATTGATTTGGCAAATAAATGAATTCAACTCCTTTCATGAATTGATTGATTCGATTCATTCCATCGAATCAAATAATTTATTTGATTTCACGTCTAATCATCAAATGAATAAATTACATTTATTGATTTAGTTAATCATTTCGATCGCAAACACGAAACATGTGTGAGCTGTCAAAATTATTGTTGCCAAAAAGAAATAATAAACTGAAGCATTAAATTTATTAAATTACCAATTAAATTATGGTTGATGGGAAGGATGACAACGAAACCAGAGTAATCTTCAAACGCAAGATCATATTTTCCCCAATTATAGGCCCCTCCTTTCGGCGAAGCGCTCACAAAGAGGCTCCGACCTTAAGGTCAAGTATATTCCATCATGCAGTGGAATTCCTTTTACGTACAAAACGCCATAAAGCGAACCCGCAACTCTACAATAAGTTTCATATTCACACGGCGTTATTTGATAACAACAAAAGAATATTATGTCCAAACTAGGTTACCTTGTTCCTTTGTGCACCGCACTGTACCGACAAGCAACGTGATCGACAAAATCAGACTTCTTGAAGGAGTCATGAAATCGATGCTGTTTCCCTGTTGCCATAAGGAACGGCACGAAGTGCCATTCATTAACACCTAGGGATATGGAATTGATTGTGGGATCTTGTTTCGATTCGATTCCTGTAGCTGGAGGGGGTTGTTTTCAATTTCAACAGGGCAAATAATGATCTAATCTGCAGAACGTGATGGAGTTATGGTCAGTCGTCATGAATGGGTTAGCTAATTGGAGAGAAAGAACTGCGACGTGTGTTTTAAAGGGCAGAATGAGAGTTGGGTCGTTGGGTGGATTTTGCAACTCTGTTAGGATAATGGAGCGTTACATAATGTGACGATACAATACGAGAGTGTCTTGGAATTAGTGCCACAAATTTTGATCATAGATTCTCGAGACAACATTAGGAGACCCCTATTTTTTGTTTTTGCAAAGAGGTCCCCAGTTTGAAACCAACTGAATTTCGCCCCTTTCCTTTTCATTTCAGAATCAGGTTATACGAAAAAAACTGAATTTGGTACACAGGAGTTTTATGATATGAAAAATCTCATCGTCAAATTTCTTGCCCCCCCTTATCAACTCTCAACTTGTTGAATGTAACTTGACAATTTTTTTGTGTCGAATCTTTCCTATCCCATCACTTTTTAACACAATTTTACACAGAGGAATCGAACGTTATCTGTAACAGCCCTTCGAAGTCGTTTCTTGAGGACAGATGGACAAGTAGTCTCAACCAGTACCATGAGGAGATGGTCATATTTCTCAAATTTAAGGGCAAAAAGTCCTGTAAAAGTATCTCGGCTATCAACTAGACATAAAGCTGCCCCTCGGCAAATGCGCAGAACACCACCAAGACTGATTTTACCACAATAGCGCAACGCACTTTTTTCGGACTAGTCACGATTCGGTTTACGAAGTGATAGTCGACGAGAAAGGATTTGAAGAGGTCCAGGCAAAATATAATGACTCAATTTCACCGGGATGTTGTGACTATTCAAGGTGGATCGATAATGGGCTCTGGGTATAATGTTCAGTCGCCGTACCCCTATTATTATCATCGAACGAATTGATGCTTTCTACGTGGAAAACATCATTGTTGCTCTGTGCAACGAATTTGGGGATGATTCCAATTATCAGGATGATAACGCCGCACCACAACGCAGACGAAGGTTTGAAAACATTCTCCGAGAAGAACAATATCCAGAGAATGAACTGGCCAGCAAACTCACAGAACATGAATCCTATTGAACACGTATGGGAGTGCAATATCCAATCGCCAAAACCCAGCTGCGACTTTTCAGGAATTGAGTTGAGTCCTTCAGGAGGAATGGAACGATTTGCCTGAAAATTTCATTAATGACTTGATTCGAGGGATGTCTAGACGTATTTGGCCGTTGATTGAAAGAAGATGTGGTAATACAGACTATTGAATTTGGATTTAGTTGTGGAATAACTATAATTAATCAAAAATGAATAATCGATAAATTTAGATTCTTTCTCATTTTTCCTGTTTTGTCTCATCCTGCATAAAGCTAAGAGTAACGAAAAAAGAATTTTCTATCAAATACACTGCAGTTGAAATAGATGAAAATATTCATATACTCCATTCACAATTTTAAAATCACAACTCTGGCCTTGGAAATTTGGCGAATTCCACTCTGTATCGAAGTTATGACGTTTTTCAAAATATTTCTATGTTCGAAGTCAACACTATGTGGCCCTTTCTACATTCTTAGCGTATTTCTCAGAATGTGAATTTATTCGGAAAATGAATGAATTGGAAAAGATGTGATGGACGAAAATAATTAACGTTTATATGAATTGATAGAAAGGATTCCTTTTCTAGTTATTTGCATGAAAAGAACAAGAGATCACTGTTGAGATATATCATTTTTCGCTATGGAAGAAAATTGCATTGCTTTCACATAATTTTCATATGCATGCTTGTGAAGATTTAATGTTTATTATCCTTTCGAACTGAAAGTTCAAGACTTGACGACATCAATTGTTGATTCTAATCAACAATTCATTAAAAAAAATCAACCCAAAGATATAAGATAAATTGATGGGTAATTACAAGAATCAAGAATAATGTCAATTTTGTTTGTTGATAACTTTCTTAAAATCAATGTTGGGATATGAAACTCGGCTTCGTTTGTTCAAACAACATCTAAAGAATACATTTTTCACCATCTCGACCTTTGAAAGGCGTTTCTTATAGGAGAATAAGGTCTAAGTTCCACCTCATTAGTGAGGTACCTAACTTTTGCAAATCTGCTCAGATATCACCAAATTTCTTGGAAAACCTGAAGAATATCATCCTAATCGGCCTCTCGAGGCTCCATCCGATTCAACTGCGATATCTGTCCAAATAACAGCTTTTTCAACGAAATTCCCGTTTACCCCTTCAACCTCGAAATGTAAACATTCGTCCTGGTCTTGAAAATCGTCCTCACGCTCCAAACTGGTGCTAAAAACAATAAACCTACGTTAATCTTGGATATTCGACGAAAAACTCACCTGCAAATATCGATTAAATACCAAAAATCTGCGAACAATTTGTAAACCTAACAAAATGTGGAATATCTTTGATACTTCTACTTTGATGTAAACAAAGAAACTGGCAACGTCGTTTTGTCATTAACGATATTTTCTGTGCGAGCACTGACTTTTCATCATATGTTCTGTGCTTTTCATCAGGGGCACCAACTCCTGAAAACGAAACCATGACCTCCTATGTGATTAAATAAAAGTGAATGGAGTATATGTATATCTCATTTCCCGAACATAGATCTTTTATTTCTTGAGAAACCAAGGGGAGCCAAGACTATTGACGGTTTGTGTATTTTGGCGACATAGGCAGTTTTTCTTGGCATTAATTTCTTTGCAACCACAGCATTAACCGCGTATTTGAATTTCTTGAACAATGTTGAACCGTTAGAAAGACTATTCAATCGGAAAACTTCTTTACCCCTTGCAATTTTTCCATGAAACGAAAATTTTTGGAAAAAATCCAAAAACGTGTTAGCTCATAGTGGGAATAAAGACAAAAATAATAATGAAAGCAATCATGGAATATCAGAAATCTGCAGAAACTACATTTGAGTTGCAAAATGGTGCAGGAATTGGTTATACTAATTAAACATCAAAATTTCAAATTGTGGCAAAAATATTCGCAATATGGAAAATCAGGGGGTGATTCGTACTCAAAAACTAGTTTGGGTCTTTCCTTTAAACTTTTCTTTTTTGTGTCCTCTGCTTTGTTGTAGCCCCCTAATGACCCACTCGAAAAACAGTATTTAATTTTTCTCTGGAAAGCCAAAAAACTGACAGGAAAAAAATCGAGCGAGCGAGAAGGCATTCAGAAAAATTTCCTAGTTTGCCCTTATCATTGCAAGGGGTAGAATTATTATTATTATTATTAAACCTTCTTTCGCAAAGAAATTTTTTTCATAATTATTCATATTTTACTAATTTCTCAAAGCGCTCAAAAATTCCTGGCTTCGGTCAGTGGTCCATTTTATATAATTTGAATCTGAGTCTTAAGGGTGGAAAATATCATTTTATTTCCTAAGATTATATACTGAAGAAGCTTGAAGATTTATACAGTGCGCGTCAAAATTATGGAACTAATTCATTTTCGCAGAGGAAAAATATTTGGCAACAAAATCCTGAAACAGGTCAATTTTTGTTTCACTTTCACAAAATTTTTATGAATTTTTGAAGGATTTTTGTTGCACTCTGTGCCATTCTCACCAACCCTCTAAATTTTTTTAACAGGAAAAGTGGGTCATGCGGTACTTTTTTGGCAAGGTCTTTGTATCATCTTTACAGTCGTGCAGAAATTTTCAAGAAAAATTTTTTTTTCGAAAAATTAGTTAGTTCAAAAAGGTTTTCAGTATGTGCATTTTGTCATGACTAATTTACTTTGAGGCGATGGTACCTGATAAAATTTTCCACCGAATGAAAGTCGACCATTACAGTTTTGCTCATGCGCAACTTTCAACCCCCTCACGTGAAAAATTATTAGAAATTGTAAAATACTGCGCTTCAGTTATGGATCTCATGTAGGTATGTTATTAGTACGTTTTGAAACTTGTCGATAAAATGTTTCAATTCAAAGAAAGAGCCATTACAAAGTGCACATACTAAAAACCTCTTTGAACTAACTAATTTTTCAAAAAAAAAATTTTTTTATATATTATTATACAAAAACCTTGCCAAAAAAGTCGCACATGACCCACTTTCCCTATTCAAAAAATTTAGAGGGTTGATGGGGATGGCACAAGGTGCAACAAAAATCCTTTAAAAAAGCGTAAAAATCTGGTAAAATGGAAACAAAAATTGACCTGTTTCATAATTTTGTTGCCAAATATTTTTCTTCTGAAAAAATGAACTTGTTCCATAATTTCGAAGCGCACTGTATAATTGAGTCACGTCTATGCTAATATCTTGATGACGCTTAGGATTTCAGAATAGGAAAATCAGCACAAAAACACAAGGTATATCTAAAAATAATTACGCAAAACCAGACGACTCCGCCACGAAACAACGTGTATCCCAAAAAGCGCAACGAAATTATAGGGCAACCAACGCCTTCGGACACTCAAGACTCCAAAACGGATCAAAAATAGGTGGTGAACCAATAAATATTACAAACAACTCCATTTTAAATCGGCGCGAACCGTATAATCATAGAGTTTAGCATAAGGCAGTGTTACCAATCTAATCAAGTGTTAGACCCCTCTGGCTAAGATCATTATTGGGTTTTTCTCAACAATTCGTTCCATGAACGTTTTATGCCAACAGCAACAACGCCTTTGTTGAATATGTGTTCATTCACCATCAGCGATTTTATTGATTCACTGACCTTTAAGGCCCGCAAGTTTTGATTTGAATGGCGTTTTTTCACTTTTATTATCTATGCTCATTCGAGTGAGAAACTGGTTGTGAAATTGAAGATGGAACAATTAAATGAGGTATTGAGTCTTATTTATTTCCTCTTTCTCTTATAAATTCTGGTTTTGACAGTTACGACGTTCAGTAAGTTCGAAATTTCCCTTGGATCTTATATAAGAAAATTGTTGGTCTTAATTAATTTATTGAACAACAATGAAGAAGATTTTCGAGAGAATCTTTCTCTTGATCTGTGAGACCAGAATCCTGGATATGAATATTAATTATGTTTACAACAAACGTGGTTCAATCTCCTCCTCAGTTAGATATATGTGTAATAAACAGAGTTATTCATTTTTAAAAAGAGGTTTGAAGAAAATTAAAAGAACAAACAAAAGTTAGATCACTTCTGGTTTAATTAGAATTGATCGACATCCTAACCTATAAATTCCTAGAGAATTATTGACAGGAATAAATTCTAAATATTCTCTAAATGACAGATGAGGGATCATTGACGATTGACAGCTGCACAAAAGTTATTTTTCGTTGTATTCTTCAATTCGGATAAACCTAAAAAGTAGGTCTTCTTAGAATGTGGATGAACTAGCTCTCAAAGGCTCTATTTTATATATTTCCTTCCTTACACCAATTTATTCTGAACAGTGACCAAAAAAAGTTTTCTTACCAAACCTAAACATTCTTATTCAAGACAATGCCCTCATGCTTAAGCTATTTTTATTTATATCCATAATAGAACGATATTGTTCAATAGGCGCCTTTACAAATTAGTTGGGTGAATCACCCTGTATTTGCCTCCACATACATAGACAGATTCGAATCCTTGTTTTAATTTTCAGGCGATTTCCTACTTTTCCAAAAGAATGATTGTTTTTTCTCAATGAATCATCTATTTATAAAAAAATATCATCCAAATTAGCTTTGTTTTGAAATCACCATTTCGATAATATATTTTAAAAACGCTGATCGAATAATTAACTTCTCTCTAAGTCTCATCAAATCACAACGCAATCAAACATAAACAAACAGTGTGACCTACAAGTCTAACAATTTCAATATCATGAACTTCAATTCAATCACTAATTACGAATACCACACATTGAAATATTAATAATTTCCAAGAGCAACGTCCAGCTCGATAAACCGAATCGAAGATCAATAAAATCCAAATCGACAGCAGAAAAAAACTCGAACCATAAGATCGAATTACCTAAATTGCTGACACATCAATCCTTCATGGCAGTCCATAATAAAATCGATATTCGATCATTTTATTATCATTCGATTGCGTTGGCGTAAATATATTGATAGAGCGGTGTTCATTAAGTCATTAGCAAGTCCGAATCACAAAGTGCCTGTCAGAATTTCGTTTATATCTCATGAATTATTGATGAAAATCGAGAAAAAAATAACACGGGACTGACATTCGAGACTCAACAATGGGGTACTTGAGGAGTGTTTGATCAGTGGATTCGTTATACAGGGTGTTCTACAATCTCTCTGACAAACTTATAGTAGTTGTGTGAGTTTTGAATAAAATTATGTTGAGATTGTTTGAAGGTCATTTTTTGTGGACGAATAAAATGTTTATTTGTTTCTCATTCGTAAACGTCAGTTTCCAAAAACACAATATAAATCAAGAAAGTTTATTTCATCCAGTCACTAACTTGTAAAACTGACAGTTAACTTGCAAAATGTTTACAAGTTAGTCGTATAATTTACATTAAAAAATTTTGTTTTATCGTCATAATGTTGAAAATCATGGTACAATTGTTATTTTCAGTAACACAGATTTTTGATGATGAAAGAGTTGATACTGATGATGATGAACCATCTGTTGACTCAGAAACTGCTGAACCCGAGGACTGCAGAACATTTGTACTCTTCTTACTACCAAATAATTTGCTAGACATTTCGATTTTTTTGTTGACCGAATCATCGACATAACTCATCGCAATTTCGGTGCTCTTCCACCCTCCTGCACGCTTAAGTGCTAATATATCTCCATCCGAATCCGCAACCATAGTGGCTCCACTTCTGCGAAAAGAGTGGCCGGTGTATAAATCTGGGTCTTTTAAACCTACATATTTCGCTTTTTGCTTTGAGACACCACCAATAGTGTGCTGGCCAGCATTAAGGGAAATGTCGGTATGTCAAAAAAAATCTTAGGCTTTCTGTTCCAGGAGGCCGAAGATTTACATATTTTCTGAATAACATGCAGGGCTTGAAGCTGCAGTCATCATCGATTATGGTGAATCTTCTTGTTGTTGAATTTTTTCTTTGCCGCAATGTCACAATAACGTATTTTCCCATATCTTCTACATCATTCATGTTTAAGGAGAGAATTTCGTCAAATCGACAACATCCAAAAATCCCAAATATTGTTACAATTTTCGCCAGCAACCACTGGTCATCAGGAGCATGTAAAAGAAATTGTTCAGCCTCTTCTTTTCTTAATACCTTGGCCTTTTTTGGCATAAAACGCTCATTTTTTCGTTTCAGAAACGCTATTACCTTTTGAAATCTGCAAATGACAACTAAACGTCATATTTTTCAATGAATTTTTTAAGGAAAACAAACCTGCGAACAGGGGCATTTTCTTCCATTTCCAAGCAGCTTTTCAGCATAGACCATTTTGCCCATAAAGTATTAGGGCTGAATCTAGCTGATAGTTGATTCAAGTAGACCAACAAAACATCTTCAGTTATACCCCAATCACACTATTTTTGTTTTGCCACTTTTTGAAGTCGTCGTATTCTCGCTCGTACCTTGAAGCTGATTTTGTAGGTTATAAACTTGAAGCTACACTGCTGGCTGCCTCAATAATTTCTTTTGGTACATTCATTTTCGCTTTCGCCAAAACGAATGTAAAGAAAAATAAACAGACATGTTCATGGCAACGCTTCCATAGCTTACGACATTTGCGACAAATTATTGAGATTTTTTTGGAATTTATCTAACCTTTTTACAAATGAGAAACAAATAAAATATAAAACAATACACGCAAGGTAACGGGTTTTACTGGCTCAAGGAGGTTATATCCTCCATTTGCCAGTAAAAACCCTCTTACCTTGCTATTAAGCCCGCAACGGGCGGCGAGCGATAATATAATATATATTATAGCTTTGCATTGACATATGTCATTTTAGTATGGAAAAATATCGGAATATATATTATAGCGTCGTCCGCGGGGCTTGTTGCATTTTCATAAGGAGCGATATTGGTGCAAAGGCCTCTTGCAAATTCACTGACCGAAAATTCTCTGCCGTTGCATACTACTTTCGGTAGAATTCTGTGTGGAATTCCATTGTTCCATCGTATGCCACGGCCGAGAATTCTCGGTCAGTGAATTTGACAGAAAATTCTCGCGAGAATTCTCTGTCGTTGCAAGAGGCCTTAATATATGAGATATAATATACAGGGTGTTTGGTAATTCGACGTGAACCTTGGAAAGGGATATACTAGACGTCATTTGCAGTGAATTGCGTCGAGTAAAGCATGGTCCGAAAATCTATGGTTACGAAGATATGGCGATTTTTCAACTTTTTTGAAATTTTCTGCTTCGTTATCGAAAATAATTAATTTTGTGAAAACTACTCGACTCTAAATATTCAATAAATATTTTTTTGAAAGCTGAGGAGGTGGTCCTCATTTCTTGCGAAAACGTATTCACTAAAAATTCAGATAACCCGAGATATACAGGGTCATAAATGGCTGCACCTGTTTTCCTCATAAAATCTTAATAAAACAATTGAGAATTACTCGAAAAAAGTATTATGAACTTGGTGTACAAATGTAGGGAAAAACTTCCCTGTTTCATCAGCTTTTCAAAAAGGTACATATGTCAATAATTCCTTCATGCAATCTAAAAATATGGCCGGAAAACCAAGCAGACAACCGACTTTTTCTAGTCATTTAGTGATCGAACCATGGCCCGCTTACGGCTTACGAATCACGCCAAGTGAAATAAAGGATAATTGGATATCTGAATGACTCGAAAAAGTCTGTTGTCTGCTTGGTTTTCCGGCCATATTTTTAGATTGCATGAAGGAATTATTGACATATGTACCTTTTTGAAAAGCTGATGAAACAGGGAAGTTTTTCCTCACATTTGTACACCAAGTTCATGATACTTTTTTCCAGTAATTCTCAATTGTTTTATCAAGATTTTATGAGGAAAACAGGTGCAGCCATTAATGACCCTGTATATCTCGGGTTATCTGAATTTTTAGTGAATACTTTTTCGCAAGAAATGGACCCATCTCCTCAGCTTTGAAAAAAATAATCATTGAATATTAAGGGTCGAGTAGTTTTCACAAAATTAATTATTTTCGATAACGAAGCAGAAAATTTCAAAAAAGTTGAAAAATCGCGATATCTTCGTAACCATAGGTTTTCGGACCATACTTCTCTCGACGCAATTCACTGCAAATGATGTCTAGTATATCCTTTTTCAAGGTTCACGTCGAATTACCAAACACCCTGTATATTATATTATCGCTCGCCGTCCGTTGCGGGCTTTAATGTTATATACTATTTCTTGGTCGTTGTTTTGGATTGATCACTTTTCACGACCAAAATCAACGAATTCATATCAATTCAGAAAATCTATCTAAGTGTAAAAAAGAAAACATTTTGATACACCGAAAAATTGAAGGGTTTTCCAATAAGAGGAGTTATTTCGACATTTGCCATTTTTTAGATAATTAGATTTAAATTATGTAAAATAACATCAGCCAAATGACCACCACGACCACGACTACAGGACCTTGTCCTTTTCATGGAATTTTCTTTAACCAAATGGCTGCCCTATGTCCTCGATAGCCTCACGAATTCCATCTTTGAGGTCTTGAATCGACGCTGGGCTCTTGTCGTAGACTTGCTCTTTCACATAGCTCAAAAGAAAGAAGTCGCAATCATAAGATCTCGGTGAACAATTGTGATCATCTCTGCGAGAGAAAGCACTGTCTGAAATCTTTTCCCGTAAAAGATCAATGGTTTCGTTGCTTGTGTGGCACGTAGAGCCGTCTTGTTGAAAGTGAACGTTGTCCAGATCAGTACCATCCAATTCCGGTCATCTAAAATCATTAATCATGTCTCGATAGCGTAATCTATTCATTGTAACTGTTGCTGCAGCCTCATTCTCGAAAAAGTAAGGTCCAGTGAACCCGTCGGACCATAATCCGCTCCAAAAAGCCACACGTTGAGAATTTAAAGGCCTTTCAACAATAACTCTAGGGTTTTCCGAGCCCCAGATGCGACAATTTTGCTTGTTGACGAAGCCACCGAGGTGGAAATGGGCCCCATCACTCAATATGATTTTTCGATGGGATTCCGGGTCATTTTCATGCATTTCATAGACCCAATCAGCAAAGACATGACGTTGTTGATGATCAGCTGGCTTGAGTTCTTATGTTAACTGAACTTCATAAGCCTCAAGATCCAAATCATTATGCAAAATACGGTGTGATGAGGTTTGTGGAATGACTGGACCGGAACCCGAGCTTCCTATCTGTCATACTTATATCAAAAACCTCTTCAAGAGATAAGATAAGAAATTCTTCTCTGAGTGGAACACGAGAACGGATCTCAGGCAGTCGAGACTCTTTATCAAGGGGCCTTCTTCGAAGCCGGAGGTCAAAAAGCTCTTGATTCTCGAGAGGAAGCAATTGTCTCTGGTGACTGGTGCTCTAACAGGTCATCTGTTTAACAAACATTTGAAAAGAATGGGTCTAACTGAGTGATCCCTGTGCCGTTGGTGCAAGAACGCGGATGAAACGACGGAGCATATACTGTTCACGTGCGGCAACTTATCTACACTGAGGTTAACACACCAGGGAACCCTACACTTTCCATCTCTATGGTGAGAGGAACTCCTCCTTGTCGGCTCGCGGCATTCTTGTCAGCGTGCCTTCGGGTTTGAGTCTCTCCAGTATTACACAAATGCGGTATGAACAATGGGCCATAAGGCCTACGTTCGGCCAACGAAAGGCACAGAACAGGAAGAAGAACAAGATGCCTAATTCTAAAGAACGACGAGAAATGGACAAACCTGGGTTTTCTTCAACACTTTTAGCTACAGTAGCAATATTTTCGGCTGTTCTTGAGCGACGGGCACGGGTATTATTCTTCACATCACTAACTTGTTCCAAGAGCTCAAATTTGTCCACCAATTTATGGATTCTCTTCCTTTACTTCTATTTTGCTCGGATGTTATTTTCCTAAGCAATTATTTGGCAAATTGTTATTTTGTTCATTTTCGTTTACCAAAATTTATTGTTCAAAATTGGAATTGATGGAATTCAAAGAATCTTACACTTCCACAGAAAGTCCACAGCTCATGCTGTATCTTGCAATTCAATCAAAAAAATTTTGTTTCCTTTCCTCATACAACAATACGAACTTATAGGTACATTCTTTGAAGATTCGTTATGACATCAACCAGTGAGCACATAGCAATCTTAACGCACAGATAAGACCATCCTGCATTTTAAGTACGTTATGAATAAACATTACTCAATTTAAAATATGCTGATGATTGTCCTTTGTCGGTATCACTTCAGAAAACCTGTATTAATCCTGCTATTCATCATTTTGACGGTTAATTCCCTCATTCAATCAATTTCCATTCATATTGCAGAAGAATAAGGCAATACGAAATAATTGTATCGATTCTTTTTCTCAAGGTGTTCCGATGTCTATTCGTATTTTTTTTTTCAATCGTGTTCATTATGTTCTTACTGGTCACTAGAGGTTTGAATAATAGCTCCAATGGATAGTTACTACAGAAGTTTCATCTCTGTTATAGTAACTACCTCTACGTATTCAATATTGGAAATTATATGAGTCGTTTTTTTTTTGACGATTCGTTGAGAATATGTTGAATTTTTGTTACACCAGTTCGATGAATTGGTTTTGGTTATTTTTGGAAATTTTTGACCAGATCTTGATTGAAATATTTTTAAGGAACCATCTTAGATGAGGCATATTTGATTTCGAAGCTCTCTTTGAAAAGGTCCTAGCTGACCGTCCTAGTGCAATAAGTTTCGTGAATTGCTTGGAGGAAAAGTCGTCCATATGGTCCAAATCAGAGAGAGAGACACTGGCTTCGGGGTATATGGACCTAAACTGAGGACCCTGGGAAGTGAACCCTCTATTTTACAGACCGAGATAGTGGCTGTTTAAGTATGCGTCAAGGGGTGTCCAAAAATTAACCTCAAAGGGGCGCATATCTACATTCCCACGAACAGCCAGGACACGATGAGGCCCCTGGAATCACCCTGACATGGATATCTGCTGACCTGGGAGTGCCGTAACACCATAAAGCAACTGGCTAGAGGCAATAAAGTGACTCTACTGTGGGTGCCAGGTCATTGTGGCGTTGAAGGAAATTAAAAAGCCCATGAGCTTGCAAAAAGTGCATCAAGATTAAAACCTGGTGGACCTGAGCCTTTCTGTGTGCTTGGAAAAGACCAAACTAAGGCAGCGGTCGAACAAAAGGATTTTGGATATCAGAATTACCCTCTGGAGAAACACTTCTGGCCTTACTCATTCTAAGAAATTCGTGATGTTCACACCGACCTATACCAGCAAGCTCCTAAAGCTGTCACGAGCTGAGCTTCTGGTGATGGAAGGTCTGCTTACGGGGCACTGTCAGTACAAATGTCATTTGTACTGCATGGGAAAGTCAGCAGATGAGATTTGTAGGCTCTCTGGACCAGAAGAAGGTACAGCTGAACACATGGTATGCAAGTGTCCAGAGCTTGCTGGCCTTAGAACCATTCATATGGGGCAACTGGTCCTGGATACCCACGAGGTAACAGCCAAGGCTCCTAAGGATCTTTGAAATTGATAAGGGAGTCTCACTTGCAAATTCTAAGTACGGAATCTATTGTGATCTGAATAATTGATGAATATGATGAGATCTTTCTGAAATACTAAAAATGGAACACAGCATACTGCAATTCGAAAAAATCTTGTTTGTGGCGAATCAGGTGTTAAAGTTTATACTTGGGAGTGTATGTTGAGTTGCCTAGCTATGACTCGTCACTGAATATCAGTAAAATATCTCAAGCAGTTTTGGGAGTTGAACTGGATTCGTCTCTGATTTGCCCATTGGGATTATTCACGTCTGGAATTGAAAACTTAGAATGAGATTTTCTTCGAATTCATTGCCTATACCGTCTTATAATCTTATCAACAAAATTCCGAGATTGAAGTCAGTTGAATCTTCTTGGTAAAATAGTTTTCCCAATATGAAAAGATATACAAACAACTATCATAAAACATTACATGTCATACAATACTACTTATTTAAAAATTCATCCAACGATTAAAAACAGTTAGCAACCACTCCCTAGTGTCCCGAAAACGAAATGTTAGCTGCCCCAAATCTATGGGACTTTGTTCTTAAAATTATGTTAGGTTAGGATTCGCCCATCCTCATTGGTACCTCCAATTTAAGATCATCCAGAATATCAGCTTTCCACTCGCTGCCTTGATTTTGTATAGTTTCTCAGAGGTTTTATGTGGAAATAAGGAATAAATGTTGGGAAGATATGAAAATTTCCTTCATTTGCACAATCACCAAATTTTCATATACAGGGTGTCCGGTAAACCTTGTACAATATTGAAACTGGTGATAGACCAGGTCATGACTGTTCAGAATATCAGAATTTCACCTCAGTAAAAATATCACCATTTTCGAGATAATGGGCATTTTCTAAATATCTAGAAAATCAGTAGCTCACCTCCGTTTTTTGAGTGCTATGTCTACAAATTGAGACTAATTCAAATATCTTTGTTGCTGAAGATTAATGATGAGTGATGCTTTCAGACGTACAAAACAGTTTTTCAGAACTTGATACATTAGACATAGCACTCAAAAAACGGAGGTGAGGTAGTGATTTTCTAGATATTTAGAAAATGCCCATTATCTCGAAAATGGTGATATTTTAACTGAGGTGAAATTCTGACATTCTGAACAGTCATGACCTGGTCTATCACCAGTTTCAATATTGTACAAGGTTTATCGGACACCCTGTATACAGGGTTTTCATAATAATCCGTGCATTAGACGTTTCTCGGCTTCTATCAGGAAAAAATTTCTGAAATTTGGCACACGGCCGCTTTTCAAAGGGGAAAATATTGCTAAAATATTTTCATCGAAATCGCACTTCCGGTTGAACCGGAAGTGACCATCAGCTTTGGTATTTCATATGGAACTACCTATTTTTCTAACCAGAAATGGATTCCTTTTTGAATTGTACACATTTTTTATCTGAAACATTTTTACCTAGTTTTCATGGTTACGAAGATATAAGGACTTCTATGAGAAAATGGCCAGTTTCAGAGGTCCGCGAAACGTATCATAGCATGCATGCTATCCATAATAAAGAAACAAATGAAGGATTTTTCGAAAATTCAATAATTTTGCCTCGTACTGCATGGCTATCGAATAATCTTGTTCTATTGGAACTGTCACGATAAATTCATATTTCTGAGAAATTTCAAACTGCAATAACTTCATTTTTTCAAATGGCATGCCTAAATTTTTGTACAGAAAACGATTGAAGATGGACATAAGGAACCCTTGGATGATTGAAATTGAATTTTCTGTACAAAAAATATGGGCACGCCATTTGAAAAAATGAAGTTATTGCAGCTTGGAATTTCTCACAAATATGAATTTATTGTGACAGTTCCAATAGAACAACATTATTCGATAGCCATGCAATACGAGGCAAAATTATTGAATTTTCGAAAAATTCTTCATTTGTTTCTTCATTATGGATAGCATGCATGCTATGATACGTTTCGCGGACCTCTGAAACTGTCCATTTTCTCATAGAAGTCCTTATATCTTCGTAACCATGACAAAAACGTAAAAATGTTTCAGATAAAAAATGTGTAAAATTCAAAAAGGGATCCATTCCTGGTTAAAAATATAGGTAGTTCCATTTGAAATACCAAAGCTGATGGTCACTTGCGGTACAACCGGAAGTGCGATTTCGATGAAAATATTTTAGCATGATTTCCTCCTTTGAAAAGCGGCCGTGTGCCAAATTTCAGAAAATTTTTCCTCATAGAAGCCGAGAAACGTTTAATGCACGGATTATTATGATAACCCTGTATAGTGTATACTCCATTCACTCCTATAATGTATCCCGGTTGGCCATTAATTAGGTTTATCCAGTTTTTAACTTAAAACTGAAGGAGGTTGGCACTCGTTAAATGTCAAAGAATTCTCAGCGACGTTGCCGATGCTTATTTCTATTTACTCTTTCTATCTTTTCAAATGGAGTTAGTTCTTTTTAGGATTAACTGTGACTCAGGTTTCGTAGTACCACTACATTTTCATACTGGAGTATTTCAAGTGGTCCAAAAAAGTATTTGAATGTCTTCTGTAGGCTTATTTCTTGAGAATTTTGAAAAGTGGGGAATTCCACTGTTCATTTAGAAGTTTTTGTCTGGTTATTCGAGTAGGTACATTTATTCTTTTTTAGGATGAACTATCACAAAGTAACGGACTATTCTGTCCATTATTTTCCAGTAAAATTTCAGCACTCGATTCTTGATTTCCATACAGGAAAGTAGCACAACTAAATCTTCCAACCATATTTATATACGTGAAATATTTCCAGTAGAAACAGAGAAAAAAGTTTCTGCAACATTCGTCAGGTGTTTGGAATTATTGGATTCACATAATATTTTCTCAAATTCATTATTTTCCCAAAGTAAATAAACATTTTCATAAATATAATATACGTAATTACTACGACCTCTATGTGGATAGCACCACGTTGCTCATTCATCTGACAGGAAAATGACAACAACCTAACATTTTCGAAATATACACGGTGAATTGTGTCAGAATTTCATGGCCAACCGTGATACATTATGAATGTGAATGGAGTATAGTTTATCTTCATTTTCAGCTAATTCTAACACTAGCAAGCTACTTTCTGAATATCCTACAAATCCGCATGTGAATTCCCCAAAACAACCTTATCCACTATCAACATCTACATCAACTAACCCCCCACTGCCACTCACCTATTCCAACAAATAACTCTAAAACTACTCAACTATCTCTAACTCCTAACATCACATATAATATCACAAATAATTTGAATCAAGACGAACATACTACATCGATTCGAAGGCCACGAAAATCCTCCAGAATTTCCACCTCATTTCCACATCGTCGAGGAAAATCGAGGGTTTTTCCACCGCGGCCGATGTGAGACTGGCGCAGTGACGTCGGAAAATCCTACGAGGTGTCTGGTTCTGACGGGTATGACCGTCCGTGAAACATGTGTTCGGGAAATCAATACTTCCCTGAAGGTTTAGGGGATGTTTGTTCCCGATTTGTAGGTTAGGAGAGGAAGGTGGACGGGAAGTAGTATGTTGGTAAGACTAGTTTATGGAAAGGCGGGAAAATATTTTTCGAAAACAGACTTCAGCGACCACTCCTTCAAGATTATACAAAAAATCAGTGAACCTGATAAAAATTGTTCAATTTTTAACCATGTAAAAGATTATTGGAACACATTGTTCAATTCCATTTTGGTACTAATGGTCCGAATAGAGTAGACTCCCTGGAATATGCAGGAAATATCCTAGATAGGTACCCGTAATTTTTTTTTCGGCGGGACATTTTTCAACATGAAAACAACATATAATTAACACATTAAACTCAAATACAGAGGAATTAACTAAGAACTGCATCCAAAAGAAGTTTTCTTTAATAAGAGCGCAAGAGTTCTATCGTGTAATGCTCCAAGTTTTTTAATTCTCATCTGTCACGGCATAATCATATGACATTATGTCAAACAATTCTTCCGCTTCACAAAAAATGACCCTTGAACAGTTGAACACCTTTAACAATATTTACCTCCGTTTCCTTTTCAATGTGAAACCCTGTATACTTCCATGAAGCTCTATCATCAATACCACCTTGATTATGGAATCGCAATGAATTTTTGAGAAATGTGGATCAAAAATATCCCGAAATAAACAAAAACTGTTCATTTTATTTCTCCTTAATCATAAATTACCAAAATATATTGACATCTTCTTAATGAGTCATTTATATGTACAAAACTTCATCAGTTACTTTGAGATCACTTGAATATCGAAGCACAGTGGAAAAGATTCAAGCACCCCAAACATCTCTTTCCATTTCTCTGAATTGTCTGAAGAGATCTAACAAACCATCACTGATTTCTTCATCCAGTTCCACTAATTTTTGTTTGATTGAACCCACAGCATCGGCAAACTGAAATAAAAAAAGTCAATAAATAATACAATAAAATATTATGGCCTGGTAGAGGAAAAAAAAAGAGGAAACATGACAATTATGTCGTGCCTTCACCAGTACTGATTTAGGTATTTGTGGAAAAAAATGTTGAAAAGCTTTTTGATACTCACAGGAACATTGTTCATATTATGAATGAAATTGTTTCCATATTTTCCGAAAAAATTCTTCGTTCTTATCCTCAAAGGAAAACCAACCATTTTTCTTGTTTGTCGTCGCACTGTGAAAGCAATTGAACATTCCACTAACATCTAGAAAAAAAGTTGTTTATGAATATATAATTATCTTTGAAGACCATCGAAGTGATTAAGAACTACGAAATTATGTACTCACTGCAGAAATTATAAACAAACACAAAAGTTGAGACAATCTTCTTGGTTTCATTTAGTTCCAATAAGGTGCTTGTACTGATTTCTACCACTACAGAGTAAACAATAATATTATATGAGTATTGTTCATAATAGATGCGAAGTAATTTTATTCTGAAGATAACTATGGAATTTTCTTATAAAAATCCAAACGTATCAAATATGGTGGTTATCATAAGACCAGAGCTCTCCTTTCAACATATCGACGATAAAACCTCCAGGTTACGCAGATATTCATTTGTTGCAGGTATACTGTTTATCGGCAGAATTTGTGCATCTGAGTAATCTGATAATTTTCCCAAATACTTCTTTTTCACTCCTTCCAGGGTCAACAATAAGCTCTCACATTGACTCCTAGCAGCAAGTTATGTTACTCAAGGACCAAATATCATAAGGAAGTATCTTGAAATGAATGAAAATTATAGAGTTATCGATAGCATATTGATTGATGGATTGATTGGCTGACGAACAAGAGACCGGGGTAGCATTTGGCCTTCCTATGACACTGCGACCAACTTGGGTCTATTGTATCACTCTTTCGTCAGTGGTTCCTCACGAGAATAGGTTAGTGTCCTTTATCAGGTTCAGTAGCCTGTTTATGAGGTTTTTCGGATTAATTTCCGTTTCCGGACTGATCTCTCCGAAGGTTTTGTGACGCCTTCTTCCTAGGGCGTCGCATTCAAAGATGATGTGAGAGGCTGTTTCTTCCTCTCCCCGCAAAGTCTGCAATCCACGGGTTCTCTAAGTATTCCCATGGTGTTCAGATGATTCCTAAGGCCGCAGTGTCCCGTCAGCAGACCCACTATTATACGTGCCTTTGTTCTGTTTAGATTCAGTAAGTCAGTCGTCAAGGTTTGGCTTGTGTGTCCTACCATGACTTTGCTGTGTGTTTGCCGGTCGCTCGACTGTTCCCAGTGTTGTTGGTGTCTTTGTTTCATCCACTCCTCAATCAGGGTCCTGCATCAGTTTTTGCACAGGTTCTGACCCTGTGAATGGCGTTTCAGATGCTTGTCTTGCTAGTTAGCCTAGACCAGTTGGTCTAGATAGCATAAGTGTCCCTCAAAACATTGAAGTTCCGAAATTTACAATTTTTCGGCAACACGAGACTAAGATCATTAATATACACCAGGAAAAGAAGTGGTCCTGATATGCTTCCCTGGGGAATGCCCAAGAGTACTTTCTCGCCACCTTCTGTACAATTCTTACCATCATTAGACACCATTACACATTGTTTTCTATTCTTTATAGGAGACCATAAGACCCCATTGTTCCCGTTTGAATAGAGACAGTTCATGGTCTGCACAGTCGAATGTCTTCGATCACCTCTTCTTTTTCTAAAGCATCTGTCACAGCAAGAGTCAAATCAAAAACGGTACTTTTCCTTTCCATAAACCCATGCTATCAGTTCAAGATCATGTTGAACTTTCTGAAAACAATGAACTGCAGTAAGGCGTACAGTAGCCCTATTCCTGGAAACCGACAGCGTTGCCCGGAGAGCGCTGCCTGGTTGACCCAGGGCAACATCTGCAAGGGATGATATTGGTCATCATCGTAAATTTTACTCGAAGGAATCGAGCAGTATCTGTAACAGCCCTTCGAAGTCATTTTTTGAGGACCTATAGACTGGTAGCCTCAACCAGTACCATAAGAAGTCGGTTGCATTCATCAAATTCAAGGGCAAGAAGACCTTTAAGAGTACCTCGGACATAGCTGGACGTAAAGCTTCCCTTGGGCAATGAGCAGAACTCCACCAAGACTGGCTTTTACCACAATGTCGCAAAAATCTCTTTTCGGACAAGTAACGATTCGTTAAAGAAAGTGAAAGTCGACGAGAAAGGGATTGGAGAGGTCCAGGCAGACAAGGGCGACTCAATTTTGCTAAGGAAGTTGTGCCTTTCAAGGAGGATCAATAATGTGCTGGGGGGTTTAATGTTCGGTCTTCGTACCCCTCTTATTATCGTTCAACGGACTGGTGTCATATCCTAGAAAACATCATTGAAACAATCATTGTTCCTCTCCGCAAAGAATTCAGGGATAATTTCATTTATCAGGATGATAACGCCCTACCCACCGCACACGAAGGGATCAAAACAATCTTCATGAGAACAATATCCAGAGAATGGACTTGCCAGCAAACTCATTGGACAGGAATCCAATTGAACGTGTATGGGATATTACTTAGGGAGAGCAATATCCAATCCCCAAAACCCACCTTCAACTTTTCATGAATTGAGTTGAGCCCTTCAGGAAGAATGGAACGATATGCCTGAAAATTACTTTATGACTTGATTCGTGGGATGACTAGGCGTATTGGGCAGTTGATTGAGAGAAGAGGTAGTAATAAGGACTATTGAATTTGAATTCAGTTGTGGAGTCACAATAAGTATCCAAAAATAAATAATCGATAAATTTAGATTCTTCATATTTTTCCTATTTTGCCTCATCCTTTATAAAACAGAGAAAAACTAAGAAGGACTTTTTATCAAATACAGGGTGTCCCAAATAAGAAATACTGATTTTGAACATAAATGCCCAGCTTATTAATTGCTCCAAAGTGATGGGGTTTTCACTAGTTTCACTAGTTTATCAAAGAGATTTTTTAGAGGCTTGGCTGGCATTTCATCTCATCAACACAGGGTGTTTTCGTATGTTGATCAAATTCAAAGGGGAAAATATGTATTATTTAAAATGGAACACCCTATAATTTTTTATATCATTCGAAAGAGCAATCATTCTCCTTTCCAAAAATGTATAGTTTTCTATCTTTTGTTTCATTAACAACAAAGATATTCGATGTTTCATGTAGTAGTACATTTTTGATTATGTAGTAGATTTATATGAACGTATTTTGATGCCTCAAATCAACTTATGACTTAACAATAGTATATAACATTACTAGCGAGGTAAGAGGGTTTTTACTGGCGAATGGAGGATATAACTGACGAGCCGCAGGCGAGTCAGTTACCTCCTTGAGCCAGTAAAACCCGTTACCTTGCGTGTATTGTTTTATATTTTATTTGTTTCTCATTTGTAAAAAGGTTAGATAAATTCCAAAAAAATCTCAATAATTTGTCGCAAATGTCGTAAGCTATGGAAGCGTTGCCATGAACATGTCTGTAGTGTAGCTTCAAGTTTATTACCTGCAAAATCAGCTTCAAGGTACGAGCGAGAATACGACGACTTCAAAAAGTGGCAAAACAAAAATAGTGTGATTGGGGTAACTGAAGATGTTTTGTTGGTCTACTTGAATCAACTATCAGCTAGATTCAGCCCTAATACTTTATGGGCAAAATGGTCTATGCTGAAAAGCTGCTTGGGATTGAAAGAAAATGCCCCTGTTCGCAGGTTTGTTTTCCTTAAAAAATTTATTGAAAAATATGACGTTTAGTTGTCATTTGCAGATTTCAAAAGGTAATAGCGTTTCTGAAACGAAAAAATGAGCGTTATACGCCAAAAAAGGCCAAGGTATTAAGTAAAGAAGAGGCTGAACAATTTCTTTTATATGCTCCTGATGACCAGTGGTTGCTGGCGGAAATTGTAACAATATTTGGGATTTTTGGATGTTGTCGATGTGACGAAATTCTCTCCTTAAACATGAATGATGTAGAAGATATGGGAAAATACGTTATGGTGACATTGCGGCAAACAAAAAATTTAACAAGAAGATTCACCATAACCGATGATGGCTGCAGCTTCAAGCCCTGCATGCTATACAGAAAATGTGTAAATCCTGGGCCTCCTGGAACAGAAAGCCTAAGATTTTTTTTGACATACCGACATGGAAAGTGCATTTCCCCTAATGCTGGCCAGCACACTATTGGTGGTGTCCCAAAGCAAATAGCGAAATATTTAGGTTTAAAAGACCCAGAGTTATACACCGGCCACTCTTTTCGCAGAACTGGAGCCACTATGGTTGCGGATTCGGGTGGAGATATTTTAGCACTAAAGCGTGCAGGAGGGTGGAAGAGCACCGAAATTGCGATGAATTATGTCGATGATTCGGTCAACAAAAAAATCGAAATGGTCTAGCAAATTATTTGGTAGTAAGGAGAGTACAAATGTTCTGCAGTCCTCGAGTTCAGCAGTTTCTGAGTCAACAGATGGTTCATCATCATCAGTATCAACTCTTTCATCATCAAAAATCTGTTACTGGAAATAACAATTGTACCATGATTTTCAACATATATGACGACAAAACAAAATTTTCTAATGTAAATAATACTACTAACTTGTAAAAATTTTGCAAGTTAACTGTCAGTTTTACAAGTTAGTGACTTGATGAAATAAACTTTCTTGATTAATATTGTGTTTTTGGAAACTGACGTTTACAAATGAGAAACAGATAAAATAGATGCATAGAACACCTGGTGTAACGACTCCCTACTAAAAATCGTGACCAAAATTTGTAGATCAAAACGGCATCCTAGATTTCAGATTTTGGACTAGTTCCGGAATAAATCAGCAATATTTATCGGTCGTGGCGCTACTGCGGCAACGACAAAAAACGCGACCCCTTTCGGGAGAAATGAAAAGCTGCACAAAATATCACGTTTTCGATCGACAAGAAAGTCTTAAACAAATTCTAATCAGTGCCAACACCAGGTATTTCTATGCATCTATCAGATAAAATTACTATTGTCAAAATTGCTGATTTTGTTGTTATGCGTCAAACGCTCACAGCATGAGATGATTTTAGGCATCAGAATACGTTCATATGAAACTACTAATTAAAAATGTACTACTAATACATGAAACATCGAATATCTTTGTTGTTAATGAAACAAGAGATAGAAAACATTTTTGGGAAGGAAAATGATTGCTCTTTCGAATGAGATCAAAAATTATAGGGTGTTTCATTCAAAATAATACATATTTTCCCTTTTGAATTTGACCAACATTAGTAAAACACCCTGTGTTAATGAGATGAAATGCCAGCCAAGCCTAAAGAAATCTCTTTGATAAACTAGTGAAACTATAGGGAAAACCTCATCTCTTTGGAGCAATTAATAAGCTGGGCATTTATGTTTAAAATCAGTCACTCTTATTTGGGACACCCTGTATATTGCAGTTGAAATAGAGTAAACTATCTCATTTCCAGAACATAGATTGTTTATTTCTTGAGAGACCTAGGGGGGCCAATACTTCTGACAATTGAATGATTATTTTTTTCTGATTGTCCATTCGAGGAGGTAAATGGGCCAAAACTCATCTACCCTTCTCCGAAGAATTCGATTAGCCTGGGAATCCAAAAATAGAAAAAACCCTCTGTAAAATCCAACCGCCAATAGCAAAAATTTCTAAACTGAAAGCAACGCACAACCGTATGCGGGAAAATACCGGAGTTCATCCACCTCGAAATCAATCCAAGCACATAAGAAAATCCAAACAATTCGCCTTCCTCACACGCTCTCTCACTTGGAATGGAACCTAAAAATGACCTTCTATAGGACACGAAACGTTCAAATTTAATTCAAACAAAACGCGATTGGATTTAAAGTATAAAAGATATTTCACGAGCTCCTTCACTCAGTTCTGGTCACTGTAACCCATCGGTTTATAGTGCACTAAGTGCAAAATGTACAAAAATATCGTTGCCCTTGTTTTGGTGGCCACCGCCATCAGCCAGGTACTTATTTCAATTCTTTTCCAAAATCCGGAGATTTATTTTAATTTTGTTACAGATCGAAGCTTCTTGCTTCAGAGGAAACTGTGGTTTCGGCTCTGGTGTCGACGTATGCTCCGACAACTGCCAACCCCTTGTTGTCAGACCCCAAGAAATCCCAAAACCTCCCCTAGCCACCATCTCAGTCCCTGGACCCCCAATTAAAGTCCCTCTTCCCACAATCCCTCTTGGAGGTCCCTGCTTCTGCAGAAGACCAACGGTCAAACCTGCCGTTATCCCAAAACCCCAATGCAGCTCTTGCAGAAGGCGAGTGTGCAACTCCTGTAACTCCTGCAGAACCCAGAACCAGAGGACTGAAGAGGAAATTGTTGAGAATCTTGGATGCAACGGAAACAACTTCGGAAACTTCGGCTCCTTCCCAAACTACGGACCTGGAGGCCCAGGAGGTTTCGCACCATACCCAGTTGCTTTACCCGAAACTCGTGAACAACTAGCTCCAGCTGATCCCGTGTCTGTAGCCATCGCCTACAATCTGGCTAAGAGGGCCGAGAACAACAGGAATGAAGATATGTTGTCCTTCGGATTCAGGCAGTTGCCCAAGGAAATCCCAATGCAACAGGTGAGATCAGCCATTAAAAACCTCCCCAAATATGGCCCAATGATTTGGTGTCACATTTTTGGATTGCAGATTCATTCTTTACCAATTATAAGACCCTGCTTTCTATTTCTGACCCTCCTATTCTTTGCAGAGACAAAGGGAAAATATCCCAGAAGAAAACTTGTACAGTTTGAACGGAGCTGTAGTAGAACTCAAACCTGTAACAACCCTTGGCAAATCTGTCGACGAAGAAGCTGCTGAACAACTCATGGATCTCCAAGAAGAAGAAGTTGTTGGTGAATCTGGAGTTCGCAAACTTACCCTTGGTGAAGTCGGTTACGGATTAGCTAAAGGTATGTTGTTGTTAAACCTTATCAAATGAATTCTGAAACTTACAGACCTTTCTCTTGTAGTTCAACAACCAACAGCTACCTATATCAACGTACCACCAACTCCCCTGAACGTCCCAGTCTGCAAAGACCCAGGATTCATCCCCGGAAAAGTTATCATTGACCAGATCCCTAAGCTGGAGCCAGTTTTGATCCCACCAGGACCACCAGAGCCATGCGCACCAAAGTGCCCATGCAGATACACCAACAGGGGTGAATTCGGCAGTTTTGGAAGCTTCTCGTCGAAATCTTCCTCATCAAGCTCTTCCAACTCCCACTCTGGAATCCTCATCCACAAGCTTTTCGATTAACTCGTGAAGTTTGGAAGCTGAGCAATAAGTGACCTGGTTCTAATCCAAATTTTCCGAACAAAAATAATTCTCAGTATTGTTTTGCTGTTTTTCGACTGATTCCTATAGATTTTTTTCTGTACAAAGCTCTATTTATTTCAAAATTTCCTGTTTTCTCTAACCTTTCTGTTTGTTTTTGTATTTATTTTTCCCTTTCATTAACTTTCTTTTTTATTTCTTTTTCTCTGTATTTTTTTCATTTCTCTCTTTTGTAATACCTCAAAATTTATCTTCTTCTTTTTGTCCGTCAACCATATGAAATTGTTTCCTTTCTAGTCTTTTCTCGAATTTATTATTTCATTTTCCTTTTGTTGATAGAACTAGGTTGCTGTTTTATCTGTGATTTTTCTCTCGATAATAAACGATAGATACAAATATAACTTCGTTCACCTTTTCATTCACCTCAAACAATAATTTTCAAAAAAACGTTAATCGTTTTTGACTGAGTCAAGTATTTTCTTAACCTCATAACTGCGGACTGAATGACACTCTAGATCTCAAAATGGGGTCAGTTGGCTCACGTGTTCCACATTTTATTTTTTTAATTTTCAAATTTGAATCAGAATTGGAAATATTCATTTTGTGACTTGTTTCGTATTCGAACCATTCGCAAATATCCAAGTATAAATAAATTAGATGATTGAATTGTGGAGTCGTCATTATTATTTTGAATAAACACATACAAACATTGACGTTTGGATTTTTATTGAAGAATCATTGACCGACCTTGACATTGTTCAATTGTTCCTCGGTATTCCTTATGAAATGTCGATGACTAGACAAGATATTGTATCTTGTTTTAACCATTTTATTAGTTAGAAAATCGAAAAATTGGAGTATCGAGCCATCATCAAGTACCTGTATTTAAAAGGGTTAAGAGGTAAGCAGATTTACGAAGATATGCTTAATACCCTTGGTGATCAATGTCCTTCGTATGCAACCGTGAAAAATTGGACTGCAAGCTTCAAAAGTGGTAAATTTTCCATTGAAGATGATGACCGATCGGGAAGGCCAGTTTCTGTCTCAGTCCCCGAAAATATCGATGCAGTTCATGGCATGATTTTATCAGACCGTCGAATTGGGCTAAAACGGATATCTGAGGCACTGAAGATTTCATACGAACGCGTTCATCATATAGTTCACGTCAATTTGGACATGAGAAAAATTTCTGCAAAATGGTCCCCAAATGTTTGAATGTTGACCAAAAGCGTGCAGGGGTAGAAGCATCGCGTTCGATCTGTGCTCGATTTGAAAGCGATGTAGACTTCTCAAACCGAATTGTTACTATGGATGAGACTTTGGTACATTTTTACGATCCAGAAACAAAGCAACAATCGATGGAATGGCGACACTCTGGTTCTCCAAGACCAGAGAAGTTTCATGTCCAAAAATCTGCTGGAAAAGTTCCTGCTTCAGTTTTTTGGGATTGCCATGGAGTTATCATGATTGATTTTTTGGATAAGGGTAGTACAATAACTGGAGATTACTATTCGACATTATTGACCACTCTACGGAAAAACATTAAAGAGAAAAGACGCGAAAAGCTATCCAAAGGTATTTTGTGTTCACAGGACAACGCCCCAGTACACAAATCTCATGTTGACATGCAAAATATTCGTGATTTTGGGTTAGAATTACTGGAACACCCCCCTTATTCACCAGATTTCGCTCCGTCCGACTATCTCCTCTTTCTTCAACTCAAAAAAGTTTAGAAGGTCGTGAATTTTCTTCCAACGAGGAGGTAATAAACACTGTGGAGGACTGGTTTGCAGAGCAAGAAGAAACATTTTTTTTGAAAGGTCCAGAGACGTTGCAGGTTCGCTGTAATAAATGTATTCAATTGAGAGGAGAATATGTTGAGTAAAAAAATATTTTGACATTAAAATTTTGTTTGGTTCTATAGTAGGCTAAGAATTTTTTAATATATCCTCGTATTCTCGCACCATGGGGTGGTGCATTATCGCCCCAAAATAAAAAATTTGGGCCAATAGAAGCATGATACACAGGTCTAATATTGTTAATGGCTCGCACTATGTCAGTCTGCGCATTCCTGGTAGCATCAAGCACCAACTGTAAGTCCATTGATACAAATACCTCCCCAAACAAAAACTGTAGCATACATGTCGACTAACCGTCCATATCCTCACTCATCTGTGAACGATACAGACCTTCGTTGATCTTTCCAAATCATTCGTTATTGACTCATTCTAATCGAAGTCACATATGATGTTGAGCTAGTGGGTTCCTTCCCAAAAGTCGTCGAGAACATAGATTGACGTTTCGAAGTCTTACAGGAACGTTTACGATCGAAACCAAAACACCAGAAGCGTTCAAAAGCCAATGTCGTATGACTCGATAAGTACTCAAAGGCTATCTAATGGTGGACACAGTCAGAAATCGAACTTTTGCAGCAGTGGTAGATCTTGGACGTCCACTTCCCGGTCTTTCGGTCACGTTTTCAGTTTCTCGAGATCGATGGACGAGTCGGAAACTACGCTTTCATTAACTTGAAAGAAATTTGCAACATCCCTCTGATTACGTCCTGCCTCTATTATAGCAATAGCCCTATGGGCTTCATCCACACTAGGTTAAAGTCTAGGCATTATTCCAGAACGAATTTTCAGATTTTGAATCAGAGCTGATTATAAGAATGTAAAACAATAAGTGATTCAAAATTCTTAGTATCACAAACGAGAGGAACTTGCCTGAAACAGAAAAAGTTATGTGCCGCCAACTCCTTCGTCTCGCCGCCGGTCAGCAATGGGAGCGAATTCTCTTCACAGACGAGTAGCTTTTCACCGTAGAACAATCCCACAACCACCAAAACGACAGAGTCTGGTCCGTAGAGGCTCCCGGTACATCGGACATCGTCGAACAACGTCAAAATCCGCAATCCGTCATGGACTGGGGCGGAATTTGCGGCAGTGGTAAAACTCTACTTTCGTGGATCAAGGGGTCAAAATCGATCAAGAAGTCTACCGCTGCGACATCCTCGAGGCCGTGGGCCAAGCAGCACTTCGGCGATACGCAACAGGACTCCGCTCCGGCTCACAGAGCGAAAATGGCGTAACACCCATTTTCCTTGTTTCGTCTCATCTGCAGAATGGCCGCCCTACTCACCGGATCTCAACCCAATGGACTACAGCGTGTGGTCGATTTTGGAGCACAGGGCTTGTGCTAAAAAAACACAAATATTTGGAGTCGGTGAAGCAATCTCTGCGCCGGGAATGGAACCGATTAACGCCCGAGGAGCTGCGGCCCATTGCCGAAACTTCCAAGAAGCGCCTGAAGGCTCAGGTTCAGCAGGTGTTAACCTTGGTGTACTTTTCGCAAGCTCATCGGCATTTTCATTTCGTTCGACACCATAATGCCCTGGCACCCATAGCAGAGTCATTTTATTGGATCTGGCCAGTTGCTTTATGGTGTTATGACACTTCCAAGTCAGAAGAAATCCCTGGCAGTGGAATCCCAGGGACCTCAGCAAGGCCTGGCTGTCCATAGTGATGATGATATGCGTCCCTTTGATGATCATTTTGAGACACTCTTGGGCGCATACGTAAACAGCCAGTATCTCGGTCTGTCAAATAGAGGGTTCACTGCCCAGGGCTTTAGAGATCCTCAGTTTAGATCCGTATATCCCAATGCTTTGGGACTCTTTCTGATTTTGCTACATCGGTAAACCATATGGATGACTTTTTGTCCAAGCGATTTACGAAACTTATTGCAAGGACGGTCAGCTGCGACCGTTTCGAAATCGAAGATTGTTGGTTTAACATCCTCGAATGCTCTAAAGAGTAAAGACCGCACAAAATGAAAATACTCTGCATGATCCACCCATTAGAATAAATCTCATTCTCATGAGTATCCAAACAAATTCGTCAACAAACCAAAATAGTCTACTTATTCCAGTGACCTTCACCCACAAATCGTCCGCACAGAGGTATTTGAACCGCGAACGTCCACAAATTTTCTTCGACATCATGCACGAGGCCAACATCACGTCCTAAAACTTAAACTCTACCGAAATCGTGAAAATTCGACTTGTTCGAACTCTACCCCAGCTGGGTATCCAGTAAAACTATATAATTGATCGAAAACTCAAACTGCCACCATTTGAGTCCGCCAATTTACTAGGAGGTACTCGACATGAAGGTTGTTTTGGGTCTGTGTCTTTTGGCCATATTGGCTAGTACTTCTGCTGATTGTGGCTGCTTAAAAGTGAGTATCGCTCTTTTTAGGGGTTTATTCAAGGGTTTCATTTCTTTTATGTACGCCAGTGTCACTTATTCGGAGCAAAATACGAATTACCAACACGACAGATCTGTTTTAATATTTTTGATATTGTTTATATCCCTAGGTTTCGTCGAGGTCCAAATTATCGAAAGGGCAACTGGTCCCTCTAGTCCTTGCCATATTACAATGTACGGCTTGCTTAACTATTACAAGAACCTCACGGCACTATCCAACCCTTGCTATGAAGGCCTTCTTCAAATATTCTCCTAGAATAGAAATCCCTTCGCATTTCTTTTGTTCTCTACCCTACTCATTCATTGAAACCCAAGGAGGTCAATGATGCTGATAAAACTGACAACATCCAGCCAGCTATGGACACGTGCAAACCATATGTTCAGCTGTTTCTGCTTATGCTCCACATACCCTACAAATTCCATCTGCTGACATTCCCATACGGTACAAATGATGTTTGTACCGTGCAAGAGTTTCTGTCTCTTCTCCGTAGAATCAACGTCATCAGTTTCTGATGAACTCATTCTAATCAAATGCTTCCTGATGCGACAAGTGTCCTTTTACTTGTTCTTAGTGAGATCCAGAAACTTTTTGGATCTTCCAGGGTTGAAGTACCTGAGGAACTTCTTGGAGTGATCCATTACTGGAAGATTCCGTCAGACTGTTTCTCTTCTGGATTACTCCTTTTCCAAATACTCTTTCTCATAGGCGCATTTGCCTTTAACTAGAAAGATAATGGGCCAGTATATTTTGTCGGACACATTGGCATCTCTATATTTTTTTCGATTCCCCAGTGACCAGGAACTCAGACTAGAAGGGCCCTATTGTTTTTGTATCTAACTCTGAGTTTTCTTTGATTCTCCTATATCAGCTTTGAGTCGATTGTATAGAAGGTTTATGCTTTGATAGCAGCTTGATCATCAGAATATATCACTATATTTCATCATTTATAGTTTTTTTCAAGGTTTATGTCTTCACATCTTTTGACTACTATATGGTTTTTGCTTAAAAACTCGAGGAGTGAACTAGCTACAGTGCACACTTGGTACTGGCTTCTGTCGTAGTTTCTCACTCCAATTTTGGGTGGTGCGTCTCCCTTTTTTTATTGTCTTATATATAGCATTGTAATGAAAAGCTTCTCAATGCTTACGTTCGTTCTCGACCATCATCACTTGATAGGTAGTATGATGGTGATTGTTTAGAGAGAACCAGGCTTCCTAAGTCTTAATTCTCTGAGTCCTTGTACCTTCCCTGGATATTCTGAGGATGGCCTTATGTCATACCCTATCAATCACGAGATGTAGAGGTGTGAGATATGTTGTGATCTCAGGGGCTCCTCTTTGGCTCGTTCTCACGGCTTCAGTTCTCACATTGGCCAATCTCTGTACCTTATCGAATATTTTCCTCGTGCTTGTCTGACCTGCTTTAGCAAACCAGACTACTGCCCTATAGGTGATTAGTGATTTCACAATCATGACGTATACCCTTAGCAGTATTTTGGAGTTACATCTCCATATTCTACCTGATAGACTTCTGCACTCCATTTTTTTATGTTGTGGTTTTCACGAAACGGAATATCCTGTAATCTTCAGAGAACATCGTGAGAAGTGGATAGAAATTGGTGTTCTTCTTGAATTTTTGGAGGTTATATGCATCAGGGAACACCTCCCTAGGCAATGTGTTCTAAAGCCTCGCTGTTCGTTGGATAAACGAGTCTTTGAAGAGAGATGTTCTGCAGGTTTCCACAGTGACCACAAAGGGATGTGAAGACTCAACTTAACGGGTAAGTCTCGAAGGGACTGCCTGAGGGGGAACGATTGCTGATAATTCAAAAGAGCATTGCCAATGGAAATATCTATAAAATAGAGACAGATCTCCTACTCTTCTACGGTGTTCCAGAGAAGTGAGCGAATTTATAAGCTAGGCATCACCGACGAGACGAAATGCCCTTCTTTCTACAGAATCCAAGAGTTTTAGGATTTGTTCCGGCACTCCAAACATGAGTACAGTATTCCAGGACAGGTCGAATCTGTGCCTTATAGATCATAAGCAGCTAACCTGAGGTGAAATAGCTCCTGGCACGAAACAGAAAACCAAGGTTTTGGGATGCACTTTTAGCAATGGATCTCACGTGATTCTCCCAAGAAAGTTCACTGCCGACCGTTATACCAAGCATCGAAATGGATGACTTCAATGGAAAGGTCACTCCCGACAATTCTCTTCTGGGCACAGTAAGATCTTCCCCTATCTTACAGCAGCATCATTTGAATGCTGATTCCAGGAAACCTACTGACAAGGTTTATTTCTGGATATTGGAATTCAGACATCCATTTCATGAAATCTCCATTCAAAGAGACTTCATGGCTAGAAGGTTTCTTTATCAGAGTAAAAAGAATTACTGTATTCTTGGTTGGGCTAATGTTGAGCCCTCTGACAAGCACCAATGCCTGATAATTCTGGGGCTCTTTTGTAGCTAATAACCTTTCTCTAAAACCCTCAACAATAATCGTTTTATTATCAAAAACTGGGTTCTAATAACAATCACAAAAACAAAACAATAACACATATAATTTTAAAATTATTAATTTCAATCTAATTTTCAGTGTAACCCACAACTCAATGTTGTATCTCCACGGTACAGCCCCTGCAAGGTTATCTACAGAAACAGCATTCGCAATCTTCCAAGCATTGCTCCATACAAACTCCAAGCAGCTATTGACCCACCACCACCACTATTCGTACCCAAAGAATATGACTATCAGGTATGTAAGAGGACCCGATATATTTCTTATGGATATTAACTGGGAGTTTTTCCAGATGCAATATTTACCCATGGCTACTCCATACATGCCCTCAGTCTACGAGTACGGTCTCCAAGCTGCCGTTCCACCACCACCTGGACCACTTCATATTCCCCTCAAGAATCTGAGAACTGGAGTAGAACGTGTAGTCATGGATGCTCCATGTGAGTCTTGCTTCAAATTTCTCCTAAACATCTTATATTGTTCTCTTCCTTTACTCCAGAATACTCATAAACTCATACTTTTTCAGTCAACTCTGTGATGTGCGGAAGAGCCACTTGCAACCCTGGATTACCAGCCAAACTCCCTGCACCCCTTCCCGTACATCTTCATCATCACCATCACCACGACTGTGGATGCGATTCCTGCGAATGTGACTCTTGCAACAACCGTAGAAACACGAACACTTATGGCATCGACTTCTACGGCCGCGACGAAAGCGATTCCTGCGGCAGCAACTCCTGCGGATGCGATTCCTGCAACAGAGACCGCGATTCTCTATCAAGGAGAGACGATGATGACGAATACAGAGGTCCAATAATCGAGCCCATCATTCCTCCACTATGCAGAAGGTACGCATCAAACATCTTCGACAATTTTCTTCAAAACTCTCCGTTTATGATCGGGAACGACCTCAGATTGAACTGTAGGAAATTTAGACGTAAAAGAGATTTATCTGGTAGGAGTATAATTGATCTTCCAATGAATTTCGTGTTTAAATTCTTGCCAAATCTGGTTAGAGGTCCAATTGTCCATGCTATGCATACCATACAACATAACGCTAACCCTGCAGTTGTTAGAGCAAGAGCAAATGCGATCAAACATAGAGCTCAAGCACATTTAGCGAAATCTAAACATAAATTGAACCTGCAGAGGAATAAACAACATATTTCTCCTATTCATAGCAAAAATTCTAAACAACCATTCCCATTACATTTTCATTCAAACAATAAAAACGCCAATGAGTATCCTCACATGTTAGCGACAAAATCAACCCCCAAAAAGAGCCTCAGACAAGAACATATCCCATTTTATTCTTCCTCTAACCCATTGCTTGGAACCAGTAAGAGTTCAATTGGTGATGACGAAAACCACATTCCTCTACATTTCTTGACACCGAAGCTGACCAAACGATTCAATCATCAACATTCCAATGATGAAATAACGCCCATTAATCAAATGGCCACTAATCCAAATCTCAGAGGCAAATACAGCATTCGAGACAAGGAAAAGGCAGCTGAAGATTTTGTAAGCAGAACTAATGACTTTCTGAACGAACTGTTCAATACCTTCAATGGAAAACCAAGGAGATCTAGAGATCATTCCTCACGAATGCATAGACATCATGAATCCCTGAATGAATTAAAGAATCATTTCCACAATAAAGGGTATTCAGATGAAGATATAAGAGACATTCTTCTCGCTAAGATGAAAAAATTCAACGAAGCATATGAAAGGCATAAGAGGTCGGTACACAAAAGCAACCAGGAGCTTTCCAAAACTCCAGGTGATACATCGAAGAATAGGAAAAAAAGATCAGTTCTCTTCGACACAAATCAGTTCCAGTTGCCTTTCTTCGAGATAGAAGATGAGGTTTTAGACAATTACAACTCGAATCAAGATGAACAAATAGTGGGATTGAAACATAAGAGAAAGAGAAAACATAAGAGACACCATGATGACTCTGATATGGATTCAGGTGAAGAGATTCTTGGAGCCAGTCATCCTCTACATGATCATCCATTCGTTGTTCTTCTTCGAACACCACTGAAGCTGCTGCATCATTTTCACGACATCAGGAAAAATTTCCAACCCATACTGTACAGTTTTCCAAAAATATTGCAATCATCCAGGAAGTATTTGAAGGATTTTGGAAGGAATCTTCAAACTGGAGTACTCGATTTTGCTAGTCATATTATGGGTGACTTCAACAACCAAGTACCAAGAAGATCTGGTTCTTTATTATTCCCTAGTAGACAAAGACGAAGCATATTTGACGATACTCCAACCACTGCGAAGAAGATCGAGATACCACATAGAAGGGATAAGAGATATATCCTCAAAGTTGTTGATGAAAAAGAAGTCCAGGAGTTTCTGGAAGAGAAATTAGGAGGATACTTCGATGATGATGAAGAGGGAGAAGAAGATAAAGAGGATAAGGAACATGAGGAATCTGAAGAAACTGTTGGCAACGCTAAGGGTGCTAAAAAAGATGAGGAAAAGAAGTTTATTGTTAAGAAACTGTCACCAAAATTGATCCTTGACAACAACGGAAAACCTTTCATAGAAATAAACGGAAATAAAAGGCCCCTATTCTTTGGGAAGAACAAACATAAGCCTTCCCCTCTACAGAAATCAAAACTCAAAACACACGAAGAAAAAACTTCTAACCCAAAAGAAAAAGAAGAAGAAAACGATAAAGACGATGACAAAGAACCTAAGAACGAAGAAATGAATGGAAAAATAGACGAAATTATAGCCCAAGCCAAACAAAAATTACGTGATGGAGAAATATTGAAATCAGTACATTGTGATGAGATGCCGACACAAACAATAAAGGAAAAAGTAAACCAAATCTCTTCCTACATTCAAGACTTGGTGAATCTAGATTGCTCCAAATATGCAGATCTGTTCGATAATTTATCAAAATTGGAGAAAATGAGAAAGAGTATAGCTGAATACTGGAAAAAAGTGATGATAAACGAAAAATCGAATGACATACAATGTAAAATAAAAATCTTGAAGAATATCAGAGAGATGCAAAATGAAAAAGATGAAGCAACGAAAAAAATTGCTGCGTATTTGAAAGTAGGGGATACCTTTATGATTAAAAAACTGATAAAATTATTAGTTCGTTTGCAAAAACTACAATGCCTAATCCAAAAGATTGTCGATCACTTCGAGAACCGCATGAAGATTGGAACAGTGGCAGACACTGAAAAAGAAATAAAATTCGTGGATTACCTTTCTTCTCTCTCCTTCGAGTCCGCACAAAATGAAGAAGAATTCGTGCTTTCGCTGAAGAAAGAAAAACATGAATCTCTTCATCGCGAAATAAAATTTTTGGAAAATTTAAGATTGTTGTTACAAAAAGACGACTCTTACATAACTAACGAAGTGGCTAAACAAATATGGGAAATGAGAAATATAGAGAAACTACAACTGGAAGCAATTCAGGAAATGAATGTTAAACTTGATGACAATATGAAGATCAGAAAAGAATTGAAAATACTTTTTGATCTTCTCAAACAGATTGAAGCTTCTGAGGATGCTTGTGGGAAATTGCTTTCAAAAGTTGGTGATAACAATGTTGTGGGTGCTAAATATAGTTTGAGAAATGGTAAAAGACAAGTGGAGAGACCTAGTTTGGCGGAGATATTAGAAAAAATAAGGAGTAATGCTAGGTCTGCTTTAGCTGCTAGAAGATCTTCGAAAAGAGTATAAAAATTTGATTCCTATTTGCAGAAATTCATTGAAAGATCTTTTACAGGGAAAGAATTTTCAATTGTTAAGCTTTTTTCTATTTCAAATCTTTTTAAATCTAGAAGATCATTAGAAATGAGGCTTTGATGTTATGAAAATTAATTTTGTGAATATCTTTTTTATTTGAAATATATTATTTTTTGTTATACTTTGTTGTTTTGTAGTTGAATAATCCTTGTTTACCATTGATTTTCGTCCACACAAAATTTTTAAGTTAAGTGTTTTTATGTACTAATAATTTTTTTCGTTTGTTTTAGGGTCTAAGGAGCGAACATCAATGGCAAACATTGGATGTAAAGTTCATGGATTCTATTGTAATCGAAAAGTTAATAAAATCAATGAAACTTAATCTTGTTTTTCCTTTTCCTAGCTTGAACATTTTGAGAAGACTCAATAAAACTTTCTAACTGTAACACTACAGAATATGATCTATTTTCATCGGAGGAAAAAATAAAAATGGGAATTATACAGGGTGTATTTTAAGGTGAGGGTTTTCTTTTGGCAGGTGATAGAACTCATCTAAATAAGTCATTTTACCGAAAATTTCTTATATCAAATGTTCGATTTGAGAAATTTATAAAAAATGTTGGGCATCAATATTGATACCACTCTGGCCTGCATCATATCTCTACATCTATGCACCAAGATTATGAACATCCGCGAAGTTGGGTGATTTCTTAGCGGAAATCTTGTTCTGTATAATTTATACGCTGAACTGGTATTTTGTTTTGATTCCCTATATCAACAAGTTCATTTTTTGAATAAACGTCCAGCATTTTCGAAACAAACCACTCGTAGAATCTACACCGTACCGTCTCCGTACCACGATCGAAGATTACTGATCACAATCGATATTCGGAGTCATGTATGATAAGAAGACAAAGAAAAAGATTTTGATGTTGATATCTACGGAGAAGCAGGCGGGGGAGCAGGTTCGGACTGAGGAATTTTCAGATTCACCTAGAAACAAGAAAATATTCTATTGTTTCATTTTCTCGAAACAGGGGCATAATTCATATGAAAAAAAATTGTAAATGACTAATTTTGATGAGTTTTACCATCTGTCAAAAGAAAAGCCTCACCTTTAAATACACCCTGTATAGATAATTGATATCCTGAAGTGAAGAGCATAAAATTAGCAAGAAGTTGTGATCATGGCATCGTTCAAATTACCTACGTTTGTTTTTCTGAGAAGCAGATGTAAACTGCTCAAATTTGAAACTGAAAGTTTTTAAATCTCAAAAAAATAAAAGGGGGTGGTTATTGAATGTCAATAATAAATAATTGAAAAATCGCAGTCCACATTCATTTCAAAATTTCTAGATAATTATTTTTTTCAAATTACTACATAGTTTCTCTTGTTGAGCTCTATAGTTTTACATCAACTAGGGTTTTATCATTGATCAAGATGTCTCAAAACATAACGTTAGACCCACTGATGAGGAATCTAGGTTCCAATTCAATTCTGTCCTTCCGTAAACAAGATAATCATCGAACTGAAGAATCTAGGAGCTTGAAATTTTCAGGATAGTTTCGAATCTCAAATGAATGGCACTTTTGAATCAGTTATTCGACTAATTTTGAGAAGGGATTTTCTTCCTGACAAATATTTTGAAAACTCGAAGTAGACCGAGATGCGTTCAGAGAAAGGATGCCATATTCAAGCAAGAATGTATTCAGAACTGAACTGTATACCATATTCTAGTGAATTATCAAAAAAATCTTATATTTCTGTAGCATATTTGCGATCATATATGATTTCTTCGGTAGCTACTGTAAATTGGTTCGACATGTGACCTTTTTTTTTTCAATCTTTTGTTTTTTTGAACTGGAAGATGCGAATCTACCTACAAGGGGGATGAATTAGCGCTCAAAAGCTCCTGACTTCACGGCTTTCTCCTTTGCTGTGATTAATTATCAGGTCAGTGTATTCTCGATTTGATATACAGGGTGACCATTTGAAAACGAAACAGACGATATTACAGACGAAATAAATTTTTTCGATAGAAATGCTCGGACAGGTCGATTTCTGTTTCGATGGGGACAACTTAAGATGTAGGTTACGGACGCACAGCGCTTCAACCCTTGCTACTACAACCCTCACCCCCAATTTTTCAATAGGGAAGATGGGGTGAGTGATACCTCATTTGAAAGGTATTTTTATACTGATTTCAGCACAGTAATTGTTTTTTCATTTTTTGCATTAGTTCTCGAAATATTCTTAACTAAGTATTTGAAAATGAAGTGGTGTTTTCATGGCACTTGTAGTGTTTTTTTGTGAAAAATCGACATTTTGAGCTTCAAAATAACCATGACTGTGGCTTCCTTCCTCCAATCCACTGACATAGAAATCTTTAATCAAGATGTCGATTTTTCACAAAAAAACACTACAAGTGCCATGAAAACACCACTTCATTTTCAAATACTTAGTTAAGAATATTTCGAGAACCAATGCATAAAATGAAAAAACAATTACTGTGCTGAAATCAGTATAAAAATACCTTTGAATTGAGGTATCACTCACCCCATCTTCCCTATTCAAAAATTGGGGGTGGGGGTTGTAGCAGCAAGGGTTGAAACGCTATGCGTCCGTAACCTACATCTTAAGTTGTCCCCCTCGAAACAGAAATCGACCTGTCCGAGCATTTCTATCGAAAAAATTTATTTCGTCTGTTTCGTTTTCAAATGGCCACCCTGTATATAATTCAAAAGCCATATACACACATATTTGAATTGGCCTAAATTTTCCACAGAAATTTATGAGAAAAATTATAAAAAAATTATTTCAGTTGAAGTAATTCTATTGTTTAAAAATACAAAATATAAAAATTAATCTACTCAGGGTTTTTTGCGGGAATAGGACAATAGATGTGAAATAAAGATTATCTCATATATTTGGTGACGTTTCGCAGATTTTCATCTGCTTCATCAGACCTACGAAAGTGAAATAAAATAGTAAAACAATTTTGTTACACGATTACACAAACAACATCAATTACCTCTATATGTTAAAAGTTAATGTATCTCGAATTCACAATGATTAAAATCTATTCATGGATAAAATAAGAAAAATTCAAAAGCATCAAAGTCCACCAAAACAACAAACTGGATTAACCTATAACAGGAGATAAGACGACGTCAAGAATAAAACATATTATCATTGTCAAGAGTATCCACCAAATTCTCTCATTCGCGAAATTGCCAAATATGTGTCAGGGACTCCACCAAAATTTTTTTTTTCCTCTTTCTTCCTCTGTTCAACTCCGTATCATATTACTATAATTTACGATTATAGAATTATACATTCCGCTTAGATGATCCGTATCTGATCTGAAATTTACTGAGTTATTCATGTTTATATGAATCATCTCCAGAATATTTCTTTTCCTTGATTGTCTTTCCTTGTCAAGAATTTTCACATTAGAAAAATCAAAACTATGATTCTCATTGAAAACATGAGAGCACAGTGCAGTCTTCTCTTTATTCTTCACGTCCCGAACATCATATTTATGTTGTTTTATCCTATTCTGTAGATGAATAGATTTTAATCATTGTGAATTCGAGATACATTTACTTTTAACATATAGAGGTAATTGATGTTGTTTGTGTAATCGTGTAACAAAATTGTTTTACTATTTTATTTCACTTTCGTAGGTCTGATGAAGCAGATGAAAATCTGCGAAACGTCACCAAATATATGAGATAATCTTTATTTCACATCTATTGTCCTATTCCCGCAAAAAACCCTGAGTAGATTATAATTTGGAGGACACTAATTCAATAATATATAAAAATTAAGAAACAAAACAGACATTAGAATTGAAAAGATACAAGCCACAAAGGAATACTTAACATGTACTTTACTTCATTGTCTGCTTAAGAGAGTATAGAAATCTATTTTAACACAAATATTGCGATTCATTTCTCGATAAATCGTTGAAATTTTAGATGGATCTGAACCAAATGTTGTCAGTAAATCGTTTGAGGTCATTCCCAGATAAAAATGGAAATAATGAAGTCCTCATTCAAATAGATCGAGGGCTCAAGACTGAACTCAATCAAGTAACTTAGAACTCAAAAAATCATCAATTAAATATATCTTAACAGAAAGGGAACCGATTCTTCACTGTAAAATCTATACCTACTGAGATAGTTATATATATAGTTATAGTTATAGTGAGAAGGGGTTACAGTCCACTGCGACCTTAAGGTCTATTGTGCCCCCTGACAGAGCTGTCATCATCGCGCCTCCTTACCTACTGAGATACTCGACTCAGAAAATCTCTTACTTTGAAAGCAAGACAGAAAGAATATTGGTCAAGAACTTATCTGGAATTCTCATTCAAATGTCAGCACAGAGGGCAAAAAAAAGAGTAACCACAATATTCTCCTTATATAACTCTGGTCCACATTTTCTTTCTCTAATCTTGAATATAACCACTCAAGGCATCCATTCAAGAATCCAAGTGTACTTTGAGGAACATATTACTTATATATTTCATCAAGTGTTCAGCAGAGGGAGCCTTCCAAAAGCGATACCAGAGTACTGCGGTCCTATCGGCTTCAAGTCGAGCAACTTCTTTAAACCCGATACCCTAGTTTGCTTCAAGCAGGGCATCTATACCAACTCCATTCATAATAGCCAATCTGAAAAATCATTTGAACGGAGCTGAGACGAAACGTAAACCTCATCCCGATGCATACACATAGCAACACACTATAACATATTCACACATTGTTAAAAGTATTTGCCCAACTAGATTTCTGAAGAAATAAGCAATCTATGTTCTGGAAATGGGATGAATATTCTCCTCTATTTCAACTTTTGATAGAAAATCTTTGTTTGTTACTCTTTGCTTTATGCAGGATGGGACAAAATAGTAGAACTGTGAAATAAATATACTGCTCCACAAGAGTTAGGGATATCGTATTCAATTGTTTTTAAAAGTATGTAATCTCCGAGAAAATCGCTGTAAAGTCATTTAAAACTCAATAACAACTCGAATCGATCCAATAAAAATCAGTATGAGACATTTCGTCAATCTGGTCGCCTTTTTTCTGAAGTTTGGTTCTTTGCATATGCTTCATAAATGTTCTTATTTTGAAATGAAGTCATTATATCAACGGCTTCGATTTGAAACGAGTTTTCTGAAAATGCCAAAATGTAAATTTACAAACGCTGAGGCTATTGGGCTATCGGAATGCTACAGGGTTGCCTAACTCAGGTTGTTGTAGCGGAAAGGCTCCAAGTCAGCCAAAGGGTTATATCGAGACTTTGGAATAGGTTCAGGGAGACAGGTTCCGTTTTGGAAAGACCAAGGCTTGGTGAGCGACGAAAGACAACACCTGCTCAGGATCGTTTCATCACCGTTTCGGCGAGAAGAAACCCTACATCTACGTGTAGGATGCTACGGAATACTCTTCAAAATGCAGATGGGTCTAAGTTTCCATCGAAACCATCAGACGATGTTCGAGAGAGGTGAACCTAGGTTCTAGACGTCCATTAAGAGGAGTTCCATTAACAACACGTGACCATAAGCGTCAAAGACTGGAATGCGCAAGGCAACATATCAAACGATCAATGGCGTAGTGTCCTTTTCACTGATGAATCCGGATATGGATGATTTTCAGATTCTCGAAAAAAAAGGGTATGGACAATCCCACGCATACCCCGTAATCGTCGCTATGTCCAAGAAGTCCATCCATTCCGAGGGGGTAGTGTTATGGTATAGGCCGGAATATGTTTCAACGGGCGCACAGATGTACACATTTATCCTGGGAATATGACCGCCTTACACTATAGGAACCATGTCATTGACAATGTTGTGCCAAATTGTCACGCTGCTCTCCCTAAGTAATATACCATACGTGCTCAATTGGATTCATTTCCGGTGAGTTTGCTGGCCAGTTCATTCTTTGGATATTGTTTTCTGGGAAAACGTTTTGAACCCTTCGTGAGCTGTGTGGCGGGGCGTTATCATCCTGATAAATGAAATTATTCCCAAATTCGTTGCACAGAGGAAGAAAGATTGGTTCAATGATGTTTTCCACATAGATAGCTCCAGTCAGTATTTGTTCTTTGTTCAACGATAATGAAAGGGGTACGGCGACCGAATATTATACCCCCAGCACATTATTAATCGCCTTGAAAAGGCACAACTTCCCTTGGCTCCTTAATGCTCCCTTATTTTATCTAATTTCCAGCTAACCAATTCGATCTTACCGTCCAGCAACCTCTATTGTTGTCAAAAAACTAGGTCACCAGACACTCAAAATTGGAACAATTACTCTGACAACAAACAACGTTTCGTTGAACTCAAAATCAGAGTTCAATGTCGTCCATTGGAGTACATCTGAACACGAACCTACGAAGTATCCTTCAACTGCTAAGCTGAAGACGTGACGATTCAGTTGAACAAAAACTGTCATCGATAATTTTCTCATTATGCATTCGATCGAGAAAACTTTTATAAACCCGAGTTATGCAGTTATCATTGTCAGTCATAATGACGAAGTGCTTACTATTTTCTTTGCTGGGCTTGGTGTTAGTGTACACTGTAAGTATTGGTAGTTTACGGACTTTTAAACTTTCTTAAGAGATGATTGACGATGTTTTACCTTTGGAGTTGAACAAAATATAACATGTTCATTTGAATTGAAAAAGAAGATTTTGATTTGGCAATGATATCCCCAAAAGAATTTCCTAAATTGAAATGGTGTCTCTTGAAGCTCATTTTGATACTCCAATGATCAAGTCATATTGATTAAATTGTATATTGTGATGAGAATGTGAGCTAGGATCTCCACGCAAAATTCTCTTTGAGAGATTTCCAAAATTGCCAAAGTACGAGGATGTATTGATATCTAGTTAGCCTAGACCAGTTCCATGCATAAACAAAATATTGCGATACCATATCAACGAACAATAACTTATTAGAAGTGTCGGTGTAGAGTTCGACGTCAAAAAAGTAAACCAGAGTTACTCAATAAATTAAAAAAAAAGATGTCCACCGAAATTGTGAAAATCGAAAAATTGGAGTATCGAGCCATCATCAAGTACCTGTATTTAAAAGAGTTGGGAGGTGAGCAGATTTACGAAGATATGCTTAATACCCTTGGTGATCAATGTCCTTCGTATGCGACCGTGAAAAATTGGACTCCAAGCTTCAAAAGAGGTAAATTTTCCATTGAAGATGATGACCGATCGAGAAGGCCAGTTTCTGTGTCAGTCCCCGAAAATATCGATGCAGTTCATGACATGATTTTATCAGACCGTCGAATTGGGCTAAAACGGATATCTGAAGCACTGGAGATTTCATAAGAACGCGTTCATCATATAGTTCACGTCAATTTGGACATGAGAAAAATTTCTGCAAAATGGATCCCAAAATGTTTGAATGTTGACCAAAAGCGTGCAAGGGTAGAAGCATCGCGTTCGATCTGTGCTCGATTTGAAAACGATGTAGACTTCTTAAACCGAATTGTTACTATGGATGAGACTTGGGTACATTCCTACGATCCAGAAACAAAGCAACAATCGATGGAATGGCGACACTCTGGTTCTCCATGACCTAAGAAGTTTCGGGTCCAAAAATCTGCTGGAAAAGTTTTCGCTTCAGTTTTTTGGGATTGTCATGCAGTAATCATGATTGATTTTATGGATAAGGGTAGAACAATAACTGGAGATTGCTATTCGACATTACTATGGGAAAAAATTAACGAGAAAAGACGCGGAAAGCTATCCAAAGGTATTTTGTTTTTACAGGACAACGCCCCAGTACACAAATCTCATGTTGCCATGCAAAAAAATCGTGATTCAGGGTTAGAAGTACTAGAACACCCCCCTTATTCACCAGATTTGGCTCCGTCCGACCATCATCTCTTTCCTCAACTGACAAAAAGTTTAAAAGGTCGTAAGTTTTCTTTCAACGAGAAGGTTATAAAAGCTGCGGAGGACTGGTTTGGAGAGCATGAAGAAACATTTTTTTTGAAAGGTCTAGAGACTTTTCAGGTTCACTGTAATGAATATATTCAATTAAGAAGAGAATATGTTGAGTAATAAAATATTTTGACATTGAAATTTTGTTTGGTTCTATAGTAGGCTAAGAATTTTTCAATATATCCTCGTATATTTGTAAAACTGTGCATTGCCTCAATGAGAAATTTTATTTGCTTTGGTCATCATGAAAGCCCGGAATAGGTTCGATTCTCGAAAAAATTTTATAAGCCAATAAGCCTCTTTGATCACAACAGAATTAGAAGTAACCTTCTAACGATTTCTTTCAGGCCCAAGCGGACACAAAATGTAACCTAAGAGCCATCTTCAAAACCCCCAGACGTAGCAACTATGACGAATTTGAACTCATGGAAAGATCGAGTTTCTTAACAGAAGACCCCAAACCTAGACCTGCTGAACCAAACATACCCAACACATATTCCAATGCACGAGTCCTACTTAGGCTTGGAGATTACAAAAACGCCATCAAGAAGAACAACAACAATGTGAACACCAAGATAACTCTGGCTGGACCGAATCATAATAACTACTACCAGCCTCCTTTCGTTCACCCTTACTATCCACCCTTAGTACCACCAATGGGTTATCCTTGGAACCTCGTATACCCTTCCCCTAGAATGCCACAATATACCCCCCAGTACTACGTTGTTAACAATCCAAGGTACCTCCCTCAATACCCAGTTTTACCACCAAATGTTCCAGTAATGATTCCTTCACCTCAACAACCTTCAAGAAAACAAAAGATTCTGATTAACACTCCTATTGTCTTGGACAACTCAGTGATACAACAAATTCCGATGGCTTCCATCCAGCCCAAGAGCTCAGCTTCTAATGGTTTGAACACCATGACAGTTATACCTAAAATACTCATGGACAGTGTTGCCAAACAACCTGCTCTGGTTGAAAAACTGGGAACTGAAAACAATCCAGCTCCCTCAGAAAGTAAAATACAGGAAATCACCACCACTGAAACTCCATCAGAAAGTCCGAAGTTTGAAAATGAGAAAGAACCAAAAGTACCTGAAGTACAAGACATGAAAATCGAAGAAATTCAATCCAACACCCAGAACTTAACAGCAGAAGAACCAGTCCTCGTCGAAGTATCTCCAGATCATATCCAGAATATCCCGAAAGAAGATGCCAACCAAGAAAATTTCCAAATTGTTGAACTGGCACCTATGGCTCCTCAAAATTCACCACCAACTGATAACATGAACATCCCAGAAGTCGACAATTCTCTGAACATCCCTGTCGAAGACAACAAAGAACCAGATGTAGTGGTAGAACAAGAAATACTTCTCAAAGACCCTGCTGTTGAACCTTTACAGCCTGAGTCACCACCAGAAGACACCCATATTCATAACATGGACCATCCTCGTGTTCTACACCCAGTTAAACTCTCCAATAACATCGAGAATGTTGAAATTGTTGGAGCAGGCAACCTCAACATCAGTTTGAACGGAAACCAAAGACCAGCCATTGAAAAATGCAAGAACACCCAAGATTTTGAGCTTGTAAATTTACTGAAAAAATCTTTGGTTCCCTTCATCAACTTGAAGACCAACGAAGAGCCTAAGTTGTTGGTGAGCTACCCGATCATAAACGTCGATGAGCATAGCCCTGAACATCCTTCAGCTATCATTGTTGAGTCCATGAAGAGGGATCCTACATTCTGTGCAGCATGCAGTGACCGTGGACAACCTAGAAAGAAGGATGTAGACATCGACAACTTAAATATCTTCAAATTTGCTCCGGTTATGCCTCAAGTATTTTCTGATGTTCAAGAATCTTCCAGTGGGTACTCTATGGCATCTTCTATGTCATCGCAATCTGCACCATCACTTGATGGTTCCCCAAAAACAGTTGTTAGTGGATACCAAATCTCTTCAGCTTCTGGATACTACGAAGATCCTACCAAGAAGATTGTCTACAGAAAACCTACAGAAATTACAGTTGTTCCACCTCAAATAACGGAAGATGTTCCTAGTTTCATGCAACCAACTTTGGTGCCTCATCCAGTTCAGTCTCTACCTCAGGTACTGCCAGTACCTTATGGAAATTATGCCCAACCTAGGCATGAACCTTTAGTGATGGAAAAATCCAAGTTGGTGGACCTGTTGAAGTATCTTCTAGGAGATGCTTCTTCAACTGCTTTGGCACATTCCAGACCAACTGTATGTCCATACTGTGCCAATATGATGAGAGTGCCAACAGTTGTGAGATGCCCTCACTGCTCGAACTACCATGATGTTTCTAGAGCTTTTTCTTCTCCTGAAGTACAAAGAAGTTTCTGTCCTTACTGTGCAGCGTCCAGACAGATTGGTCAGCAAACGTGGAATCCTCCAAGACTACCAACAAGGTGTCCATACTGTGCCAAATACAGGGGAGAGCTTAATCAACTTGAATGAATTGAAGAATAATGTTGAAAATTTGTGAATTTTAGGTTGAAGCAGTAGAAAATGTAGTTGTAGTTATGCAGATTCAAATGTTTAGAGAATTATAAACTCTCAAAACTATTTTTGTATATTTTCCAATAAAAATAAAAATCTAGTCCTTTGTTTTCTCGAAACATATAGAGTCAAAGACAAAAAATATACATTTTCATTATATGCAATATTCGGGAGACTGATATTTCAGAAAAGTCAGTATTTTTTTAAAATTAACTTTCAAATATTGATATAAAATGGCGTAAAAAACTAATTCCATGCTACGGTTCAAGATAGAACATTTGTAGAGTTCGTGCTATGGTTTGTTTTCTCGAAACACCTGACAAATAGTAAATAATGAAGACCTACACATATATTTCCAATAAGTTTACGTTGCATTTAATAATATTTGAGAATTCTGACATTGAATTCAAGAATATTTTGTAAATAATCTCTGGGTCATACTACGTTAGACGATAGCAGTTGTCATAGTCTTTGTTGTGTGGAAAACTTCGTAGAGATCATGTCTAGTCTCAGTAGTACTTTGTTGAGGTTTTTCATAGTGTTGTGTTTTTTGCTCACACTTATAAAGGTAAGCACCAGGTGAATCTTTTTTTTCCCACTGTGCATACGAAATCACAGGGGTAATAATCCTCTAATTAATTGTTTCGAAACGTTTGCGGTTCCATATTTATGCACCTTTTTTCTCAAAATTACTCAAAGAATCTCCCCTCTTAGTTTGCTCCCCCAATTTAGGCACAGCCTGTATATAAATCGGAGTTATGTGAATTATAATTTGAATGATTGAATTCTTCCAAACATTTCGATTTTTTCCACTTGCAGGTTTTGGCAGCCACAGTTGACATAGATGATGATGACGACGATGAGCTATTTCAAAACCTGAACAAACCACACAAAAGGTTAGGATCAATATCCTTTGACATATCAAAGGGCTGGTAAACTTGAGAATGCCTCTTTTTCACCCACAATTTCGTTTATTCTCAAGGACATATCTAATTTTGGTATCATTCAACTTCACACCATCAGCTACCATAAAATACCCATCAGGCACACATAAGAAGTGTTACATTCAGTTGGAATAAATTCTTGAGGTTCACATCGAAATCGCTAACATAGCGATAATTTCATTTCAATGTTTTCAACAGAATTGAGGCACTTTGTTTAGCTTAACATAAGTAATCAGAGGCACAATAATGACTAAAAATAACTATACCTTGTAGTCAAGTTCCATGATCATAAAAAGGTTTCTTCCCAAAAGGATGAAAAGGGAATCACTTAAACCACCAGAAGCTTTTGATCACTCATTTATTCATAGCTATTGGATAGATTCGTATGTTGTGATCGTTATCAAGAAATTATTCTTTCTTTTATGACACTTTTAATGTAAAGGTGCACACATCGTTAAATGTCTTGTAACATAACAATTTTGTGTGTGTGGAATCTTCACTAATAGGCGCATAGTGCCCCTTTTCCTGTAAACCGGCAGCGTTGCCCGGAGAACGGTGCGTGGTCGACCTAGTGTAACATCTGTGATGAAAGACCATTATATCGCAAATTTTACTCAAAGGAATCAAACGGTATCTGTAACATAGCTCCCTTTGAAGTCTTTTTTAAGGTCCTATATGGACGGGTTCAACCGGTACCATAGGGAGACAGTTGCCTTTCTTTCAAGGGCAAAAAGACCCTTAAGAGCACCTAGGCTATCACCTGGACATAGAGCTACTTGTGGGTAATGAGCAGAACACCACAAAGACTGGCTTTCACCTACCACAATGGCACAACGTACTTTTTTCGGAAGAGTCAATAATTTTCGGTTTGCAAAGTGATAGTCGACGAGAAAGGGTTTGGAGAGGTCCAGGCAGACTAGAGCACCCGGGAAGTTGTGCCCTTTCAAGGTGGATGAATAATGTACCGAGGGGAATAAAGTTCGGTCGTCGTACCTCTCTATTAGAAAGTCAGGTTTCAGAGAGTTTGGTCCTCTCTGAATGACTACATATGATCTGCAAACCTTCCTATAGTGATGTAATGATCAAGAAAGTGAGCAATGAGAAAAACTACACTAGTACAAGGCTAAGCGAAAGAAAGGATTGGGAAAGGGAATACACCGGCTATAATCTCAAAGAAAATACAATAAAATGGTATACAGATGGTTCTAAAACCGCTAGAGGAGCTGGCGCTGGGATTTACGGGACAAGTACCAAGTGTGCACTATCGTTAGGCTCCTGTACAAGCGTCCTTCAAACGGAAATACTTGCAATCGGAAGATGTCTAGATATAAATCTAGAAAGAAACTATCAGAAGTGCGATAAAGCTATTCATACAGATAGTCAAGCTGCTATTAAAGCACTGAGCTCCTTTGTCATTGACTCAAAGCAGATTTGGGATTGCCGGAACAAGATCAATGAGGTAGGCAAGAAGAAAGAGGTCTTTTTCAATCTGGGTTCCCGGTCATTAAGGAATCGTAAGAAACGAAGAGGCCAATAAACTGGCCAGGAAGAGCGCACAAAAACGCCACTCACCGGCCCAGAACCCTGCTGTGGTATAGGAAAACGCACCTAGAAGAAGGAATTTATGGTCAAGGAAAAAACCGAAAGAGAAATACTCTGGCGGAATCTCCCAGGAATGGATCACTCCAAAAAGTTCCTCCAGAACTTTGAAACTGCTAGTTCCAAAAAATGTCTGGATCATGGTAAAAACCAGCTTCACCTACTCACTGACTTTCTCACAGGACATTGTCGCCTGAAGAAGCATCTGTTGAGAATAAGTTTATCGGATACTGACGAGTGTAGATTCTGTGGGGAGGAGGAAGAAACTCCTATTCACCTGGTTACGGAATGCTATATGCCATTGCAAAGGAAAGAGTGCTTTGGACAAGAAACTTGTAGAAGTGGAGAGTTATCCTCATTTTGAAGCCGTCCCAGGTACTGGATTTCATCAAATCTCTGGAACTGAAGGTCGAGCTGTAGGAGGCGCGATGATAACAGCTCTGTTAGGGATCACAATACACCTTAAGGTCGCAGAGTGGACTGTAACACCTTTACACTATAACTATAACTAACCCCTCTATTAATGAATAAAAACTGGTGCCATATACATAGACAACATCATTGAACCAATCTTTCTTCCTCTGCTCAACGAATTTGGGGATAATTTCATTTATCAGGATGATAACGCCCCATCACACCGCACTCGAGTTGAGATAGAGGAAAATACTCATATCATTTCTAGAACATAGATTGTTTATTTCTTGACAAACCTAGGGGGGCAAGACTTTTGACGATGTGTGTATTTTGATGTTTATTCCATTTAAATTCCTAAAACAATTAATTTAATTTTCTATATGATCAACAAGAAAACCATAACCGATCAAGAAAAAAAATCGAAGTGTTAAACGATCTATTTCACAGAAAATCTGCTAGGATGGCTTTCTTGGAAGAAACAGACGACCCAATGTTCAAATTCCTAACGAAGATCCTGAATACAGCTCAACTCAGGACCAAAAACAGGCTGGCGAGAGCTCAAAATGGAATGAGAGAAACTCAAGAACTAAAGACTGATGTTACTAATAAGCTTAAGCACAATAATTTGCCATTAATGGAATATGTGTAAAATTCCCAAAATATCACATTGTATTAATTTTTTATGCTCTCCCAGTATTTTTTTTAAATAGATAAACGTAATACATATTTAATTTTGTGCATCTATGTGCACCTTTTTTTGGTTTTACTAGCAATTTTTGAAAGTAATCGTTATTTTTATACATATTTCTCTTTTAATAATAATCGCGCGTCTTTTTAATTTTTGTCGTATAATCAGAGACCATACTGAATATTTATATACACTTAGGGACATGTATTTTGTATAACATACATCTTCTACCTCTAAAATAAGATAATTCCAAGATTCATCACATTTTGAATAAACGAAAATAAACATGTTGTATCTTCCATTCATAAATTCCACACATTTATTAATTGACTTGGCTATTTTATTCCTTTCAAATTTGGGCATATTCTTTCATTTCTTACTACTACAAAACGTACTACAGTACTATGCAGACAAGTTTTCAAGAATGTAATGGGAGCTCAGTTGGTCTGTGATGGGAGTTATAAATCAAAGGATGATTTTGACTTATCTGTTTTCCCACGTGTTTTCTCCACCATTGTCAACCTCAAAACGTTTCTGACAGGTCGCTGGCTTGCAGTAGATACTAGGAGCATAGGTAGATATGAGGAATTTTTTTATCTTATGCATTTCGAGAGTGAACAAGTGAGTTTTTATGATTTGAAATATCAAAAAATATCCTGAAGCAACACTGAAGAAAAAAATTCTACTCAATCACAACTTTTAGTATTGGGAGCCTGAAGAGAAAGTTTTGGAGAGGAAATATTTATCAGAGCACTGTACCTGTAACTTCTTCATCATTTCATATGATATAAATTTAAATACCTATTCATCATTTTTAATGTTTACGTGAACTGAATACTGCATATTTTAGTGTCTACGAAGAAATATTCACTTTAGTTTCTTATCATCGATATTGTCAAGTATTGATGACTGCTGGCCAAATTTACCTTTGTTTCCTGGTCACTTAATATGTGCATAATACACCAAGTTACACACACTGAGTTTTCCAAAATATTCAAGAAAATCCTCTCAATTTGAACGACTTGCACATTCAACTTTGGCACACACTTATGGCATTTTTTTATTGAAAATGCACTTAATTTAAATAATTTTCACTGGTCTGATATTCCTAAAAATAAGATTGACTAGAAATATCATAAAAATTTCCACATTAAACAATTTTTCAAGCAAATACGGTTTTATTGTCTACATGATCAAAGCTGGATTCCCATATATTTTGACCACCAGCACTAACCTCAAAAAATCTTTGACAGGTCGTTGGATTGCCTAATTTGGGGGCTGATAGCTCAATAAAAGGTGCAACTAGCTAACACCAGGTATACTATGCATCTATGGCCAAACTAAAGATGTTTGACAGTGACACAAAACGTGCCTGAGCTGTCAAAATGAGTGTTGCCAAAAAGAAAATAGTTAAAAAAATCTTCCGTTATAAATTGTGTCGGATATGAAGTGAGCCATTGCTTGAAGAACGTTATAAAAAATCGAAAATTAGGATCATGTGCTTAAGTTAGGACAAACTGAATAAATGTGAGAAATGAACTAGCAGAGATCAAGTTTCCGAAGTACTGCCGTTTCAGATGGTTGCTACCGCAGTATAGGGCCATATGGCACTGATGAAGGCTAATGAGCCAGAAACATGTATGTCATGCTGTTGTGGTGCACTTCGGAAACTAGATCTCTGCTAGTCCATTTCTCATGTTATAAAAAAACTCTAACTTTATTAACTGTTTCGAGTGTTCTTATTTCTATTATATTACAAAAAGATATAGTACACTTTATAGGATTAGATTCAGTTGTCAACATATAAAACAATGAATCGCTTCCAATTTTGCATTAACTAAAAAAAATCAGCTGCCGTCAATCTTTTCGGCAACTGTATTTTCAACAGATCATCTGTCAAATTCCCCTTCTTCTCTGTGCTTTTACCCGAAGGAGTCTTTGTTTTAGGAGTAATAATTCTATTCTGTGGTGTCTTGGGAGTTTTGGTTCTCAATACAGGCGTCTGAGAACCTATTCGTGGTGTTCTCTGAGGTGTTCTGAACCCAATTTTCAAGCCGCAAGTTGCTAATCGCCTTGCCGCTGGTGACATAGAAGCCAAGACATCTGTGGAGGAATTAGGTCGGGGCGAAGGACTGAAAAAGATTTAGAAATTGAAAATTTTGACAGTTCACATAGAATAAATAATTGGGTGAACATAGAGGTTAAACATTTGTGTCGTACCTTGCAATCCTTTTAGCTGCATCCATTGCTTTCTTCTTTCTGTCCTTATCTTTTCCTGCAGCTTTTTCTGCTAATTGTAAGGCAATCCTTTCTCTTGTAGGCGGTTCGTTCATTTTGAATGACGGTCCTGGGGTTCTGAAAGAATGACCATAGAATTCAATAACGATATAAGAAGAACATAATATCTATGGATAGATGTTATACAAAACTATATCATACCTTGGCAATGGAGTATCACTCCCATCTAACCTGAATGGTGTACCTTCAATCATACCCCAAGTCATAAGGGGACTTGCCATGGCATCTGGACACGGTGAGGGGTCTTTGATAAAACTATATCCCCCCATCTTCGGAGTTTCCTTATTTAACTCTTTGCCATCCACACCTATTTTCCCATCAAGTGTTTTAGCTTGTGTCTTAGCTATCTCAGATATGGCCTCTTTATTCTGGTTTTCATTGAATGGATTTTCTATGAACCTGAAAAAATTGTGGGTACAAAAACTGAACCGTCAGGAACACCTGTCAGGTTACAGAAACCTGTGATGTATTGTCACAACTAAATTATCATTTCTAGTAATTGAGTATTGAAAATTTGATTTTGCTCATATTAATCTCACCTTGTGTTGTCGTAATTTATCTGTAGCCTCTTTTCATTGATTTCTTTCTCTTTTTCCTCAGTAAGGGCTACTCCATCCGGTACATACATAATATAATTTATATTCTTATAACCCCAAGCATCAACGTTGAATTTCTTCTCCTGCAACATTGCCTGTTCTTCTATTGAAGGTAAGGCCAACATCTGCTTCTGCTTCTCTGCGTTCTTTCCTTCTTCGTCATAAAGATAAGCATATTTCTCCCTGTGTTTCCTTTGTGATTCTTCCAATATATCTCTAAAACTGTCATTATCTTCCGAGTCATGATAGTTTAGGAACTGATCCAGGCTCAATTTTGGACCTGTCTCTGAGCTTTCTTTAACTGGCGTTATTAGATCTTCGGGAATTGGAAGTTGTGGAGTATTGTGGATTGCCGGTGTTTCAAAGGTTGCAGGACTTGGAACTGAAAGAAATGCGTTTTGATGAGCTTTGATTGATTAAAGCAAGTTTATCGAATCTAGGAAAGGACTGCTTACCTCTTATAGGAGGTGGTTTTTTACCGCTGTATTTTGTGTATAGTTCCCTCAATTTTGATATATCATTCCTTTCCATTGCATCTAAGTAATCGTTCTGTGCCTTCATTTTCTCCAAAGATGGGAAAAAGTCTCGTTGAATGATTTTACCAATTTCCTACAAGAATATGAAAGTTGAATAAGACGGTAACAACAATTTGAACCAAAGTACTGTATCGACTGATGTGGTTAATGAATCAACATATATAGTAAGAATCTATTGATTCATATCGAATTGAACTCACTTCAACGTAATAGTCCTCATCCATAATTATTTGTTTGCGTTTTTTCCTAACTGGGGCCAGTGGTTTCTTGAATTCCATCAGGTCTTTATGAACAGTTTTCATATTCTCTAGAGCCACACGCCCGGGTGACTGAATAATTTGGGACATGGTAATAATTATACGATTGATTAGGACTTCCTTCTATTTTAAATGTTGTAAGAATTATTCATAAATATGTTTTCTATCCTAGAGTTCAAATACTCAGATAAACAGCTGATTTTGATTATTTTGACATAAATGTCAGTGTCACGGAATCGTTAGGTTAGGTCAAAGAGTAGGAACTGCTACTCTTTGGTTAGGTTCCATTATTAACTTTGCTCTAAATGCTCTGTCGTTGCGACATCTAGTGGCGAAAATATCAACCGTTATCAACTACATCTTCAATAATCAATCACTCGTATAGTCGTATATCATTACAAAAAATGTCTATTTCTTATTTCTATGAGTTTGATGCCATCCAAAAGCCAGCGACCTGAATAATTGGCATTGAAATTCTTTCACTTTCATTAATTCAGGAGAAGTCTGAAAGCATGATGGAAATAACAATATATGAAAGATAAAATAACATTTATTTATCATACTATTTTACACTAAGTTAAAAAACATGTTTATACTATTATTCTGTATTATTTTTCTTCTAAGTGATTCTCAGGTACACATAATATTCCTAGGTTGTTTTATTCATTGCGCACTAGTTCTACTCTGTTCCATTTCTCTGAACTGAATCAAATATACCAGATAAGTTGTAATTCCAGCTACCATCTGTAACAAATTTAAAGAATATAATGAGATAATTGCAAATATGAATCAGGAGTCAATTCTTGAAATTCCTCCTGCAAAAATTATCAGAAGTGTTTTTTTTCTGAAAGGTATCAAGCATCGTTGGTGGAATTCAGTATCTGTATAGTTGACCGCGCTGGCTACGAATTTGAAAAAGTAGGCAATAGCTCCTAATCTTATAGGATATTGCTTATATATTTGTTTTCACTCAAAAGCTTGTTCCTCAAACAACTGAATACCGATTTCCTATGAAGTTGTAAAATATACTGCTCCACAAGAGTTAGGGATATCGTATTCAATCGTTTTTAAAAGTATGTATATGTAATCTTCGAGAAAATCGCTGTAAAATCATTTAAAACTCAATAACGACTTGAATAGATCCAATAATATCAGTATGAGACATTTCGTCAATCTGGTCGCCTTTTTTCTGAAGTTTGGTTCTTTGCATGCATGCATGTGCTTCATGAATGTTCTTATTTTGAAATGAAGTCAGTTTATCAACGGCTTTTATTTGAAACGAGTTTTCTGAAAATGCCAAGACGTTAATTAACAGACGCTGAGGCTAATAGGGCTATCGGAATGCTACAGGGTGGCCTAACTCAGGTCGTTGTAGCGGAAAGGCTCCAAGTCAGCCAAAGTGTGATATCTCGACTTTGGAATAGGTTCAGGGAGACAGGTTCCGTGTTGGAAAGACCAAGGCTTGGTGGGTGACGAAAAACAACACCTGCTCAGGATCGTTTCATCACCGTTTCGGCGAGAAGAAACCCTACATCTATACGTGTAGAATGCTACGGAATACTCTTCAAAATGCAGATGGGGTCCAAGTTTCCATCGAAACCATCAGACGACGTTTGAGAGAGGTCAATCTAGGTTCTAGACGTCCATTAAGAGGAGTTCCATTAACACGTGACCATAAGCGTCAAAGACTGGAATGGGCAAGGCAACATGTCAATTGGAACGATCAATGGCATAGTGTCCTTTTCACTGATGAATCCAGATTCTCGAAAAATAAGGGTATGGACAATCGCACGCATACCCCGTAATCCTCGCTATGTCCAAGAAGTCCATCCATTCCGAGGGGGTAGTGTATTGTTATGGTATGGGCCGGAATATGTTTCAACGGGCGCACAGATCTACACATTTGTGCTGGGAATATGACCGCTTTACACTATAGGTAGCATGTCATTGACAATGTTGTGCCAAATTTTCACGCTGCTATTGATGAAACTTTTCAATTTCTAGACGATAACGCTAGACCGCACAAGCAGCCATAGTTGAGAATGCGCGCGAGGAGCTTGGTATTCCACATTTACCAATACCTCCGCACTCATCAGATTTGAATTGCATAGAACATGCATGGGATATGCTCCATAGAAGATTAGGTAATCATCAACCTACCCCAGAATCCTAAAATGATCTGAGAAAGCTTCTGCCCCGTTTATGGAGAACCAAATTCCTCAAGAAATGTTCAACAACCTCGTGTGTAGTATGCAAAGAAGATGTCAAGCTGTTATTGATGCCCGTGGAGGCCATACATTGTATTGATAGTCTTAAAATGCTTGAATTCTCTGGGAATAAAATTTCGTTATTTTACTCGATTTTTCTTAACCACCCTGTATACGCTGCAGACCTACAGGCTAAAATTAATTTGCAACTTGAAATCATATTTATATGAATTTTAATCACAAAAATCTTATTTCAACTTTATTTTTTGCAATTTAAGTCAATAACCCTAACTCATGTGGAGCAGTTTATTTACAAAACGTCTTTCAATTCATAAACTTACGGAATAAATCAACGTCCAATCAAGAGGAAAAAACCCACAAACTGAAAATTTCAGTTCATTCAGTTTCGATTTCAAAAGGAACAGTTCCATCTGTGAAAAAAGAATTGAGTATTATTACGTTTTGAAACTCAAGTAATAAAGAATACAAATAACGAAGACTATTTCTGTTTACTCTAGGGAAATTATTATGCAAGGAATATTATTTTCTCTTAAATGTTTGACAGGTACTTACGCTCTTGTAGGGTAAATTTTTGCGGCCAATTTTTGTTTGAATATCGTATATATTTTCCACTGCAAGTTTACTCTGTAACAAAGAGAAACGAATGTTATATCCTGCAGTAGAATCAAAAGATAAGAATGCTCGCACGCAGATCTATACAGGGTGGCCATTTGAAAACGAAACAGACGAGATTACAGACGAAATAAATTTTTTCGATAGAAATGCTCGGACAGGTCGATTTTTGTTTCGAGGGGGACAACTTAAGATGTAGGTTACGGACGCATAGCGCTTCAACCCTTGCTGCTACAACCACCACCCCCAATTTTTGAATAGGGAAGATGGGGTGAGTGATACCTCAATTCAAAGGTATTTTCATACTGATTTCAGCACAGTAATTGTTTTTTCATTTTATGCATTAGTTCTCGAAATATTCATGCGTTAGTTAATTTTATCACTTAAATTAATTTTTTGCGAATAATTGACATTTCGTGCTTCCGAAACACCCAAATTTCCGTACTTGTATTTGAAATTGCAAAACATCTACCACTGGGCAAATGAAGTCATACCGTACGTGTTAATGCTACTAGGGTCAGATGTTCGACTAGCTGTTTTATTCACTGAAATCATTCTCCAACTGTACGGTATCAGAACGATTTGAAGTATTGATCTAAGAAATAAGACTTTTCAAAGTAAAGTAAATAATTTATCAAAAACTCACAGTCATGGTTGTTGTGAAGCTAAAAATGTCGATTTTTCACAAAAAAAACACTACAAGTGCCATGAAAACACCACTTCATTTTCAAATACTTAGTTGAGAATATTTCGAGAACTAATGCATAAAATGAAAAAACAATTACTGTGCTGAAATCAGTATAAAAATACCTTTCAAATGAGGTATCACTCACCCCATCTTCCCTATTCAAAAATTGGGGGTGAGGGTTGTAGTAGCAAGGGTTGAAGCGCTATGCGTCCGTAACCTACATCTTAAGTTGTCCCCCTCGAAACAGAAATCGACCTGTCCGAGCATTTCTATCGAAAAAATTTAATTCGTCTGTAATCTCGTCTGTTTCGTTTTCAAATGGCCACCCTGTATAAAAATCTGAGAAGCATTGAACGCCACAATAGCATTCCTTTAGGAGCACTTCGGCTATCACTTGGACGTAGATAGCTATACCCGTGGGCAATGGGCAGAACATCACCAGACTGGCTTCTACCACAATGGCGCAACGTACTTTTGTTGGACGAGTTACGATTCGGTCTACGAAGTTGTAGTCGACGAGGAAGGTTTGGAGAGCTCCAGGCAGACTAGAGGGACTCAATTTCGCCCGGGAAGTAGTGCTCTTTCAAGACGGATCAATAATGGCAAGACTCTTAATATTTTCATTTCATTTGTTATAGATAATACGAAAATCGATGCAAGAAAATAACTTTTAAAATTTCATGGTAATAAAATCTATTTAATTCACCTTATTGTCAGCATCTTCGGCCACTTTAATAATGAGCAAACAGTTCCATACCACCAAAGCCATGCAAGTAGAAGCATAAGAATAGTAAAACCAATGTTTATAGTCAAATTCCAAATTTTCTAATATTGAAAATGCCCACAGCACCAAGTTTATACCCAGACATCCTAACCTCATGAAGATCAATATAGAAAAAACCCCACAAATCTTACGATACAGATTCTTAATCCTATCTGGAAGTCCATAATGTTTCAAAGAATTCGAAAGATCAATATGCTGTTCAGGATTTTTCGCTAACATATCGGAAAAATGATTTAAAATTCTGAAAACTGAGAAGTAGAATAGATGGAATTGCACATAAACAATGTAATCAGCGTGGTAGAAAAGATAACTGTATTTTTCGGAATGAAAATAGAGTGTTGCTACTATGCTGACCAAATGAAAGAATATATCAAAGATTGTCGTAGAAATAACTTTATCGAATTCCTTTCTGGATTTGGTATCAAAACCAGTGATTGTTAATGTTGCATGAATTTCTTGAATTTGAGTCACCATACAAAGTATTTCTTTTTGGGCCGTATGGAGAAAGAAAACCACGAAAAATGCGAAAAAGTTTAGATATGCGAAATATAGATGTGAAGACGTCCTGTATACGCTCAAGGGAAACATATTACGAACCACCATATAAATATCGAAGGCGTAGAAGAAAAATGCTAATATAACTCTAAACTGATGGTTTTTCGTCACAAAACGACTCCTACAAATTTTGAACACTGGCATAAGTAGACAAAAATTCCATATTTTGAAAATTCGATTCAAGGCCACAGTCAGATCTCGTTTATCTTTGTCAGCACTTTTCAAATTCATCGTGTTGAGCTTGGGTTGATGTCTGGTGAGCAACAGTATTATAGTCGACTCAGTAAAAAATTGGTGTTTATTCTATCGATTAAAGTAATTTCGAAACAAATGTTTACAAGAGAACAAATGGTATTGTATTCGTTTCGATGAATGAATTAATTTCATGATTAATCGATTATGTTGATATGATAATTTGCCTAGCAATCCAACCATAAGGGGAATAATTAAATCATCAAATTTCACTACTTAATCTTCATTTAATCCCAAATAAATGTAACAGAATAGGATATGACGAGTCAGGTGCTTCTTAGCGCTAATTCATTCACTTTGTCTATACAGGGTTGGGGTAATGTATGGAACCAAGTAAATATCTTCAATAATATTCGGTTTAACCGGAAATGCCATCAACTTCTTTGATTTAAATGGGACACCCTATATATTCTTACAGATATTAAAAGAGCTTGTTATTTTAAATTTATACATCTACCTCAATTTTTGAATTTCATCACGGCGTTGCCACATAATTCGTATTTTTAGGATATCTTTAGTGTTTTAAGGGGTTCATCAAAGTTCTTATAGCAAGCGCTGTGTTCAATCCAGATGAACGAATTTTTTACAGTAGTTAGCTTAAGATATCAGCTTCATCATTCGGTGAACATCTGAAGTTTTTTATACAGAGTGTCTAATATAAATTTTCCAATTTACTCAAATTAAATATGCGATAATTCGATTTTTCAAATGGGACAGCCTGTATTTTTCGCTTTCATGAAGTTTATTTTCCAAGTGTGTACATATTTTACGAAGTATGTCCCATATTTAAACCGTTCTTTATTGAGATATTTCAAATTTTTCAAAAAGAACGATTACTTTGTGAAAAATGTGAAATATCTCAAAAAAGAGCGGTTTAAATATGGGACATATTTTGTAAAAAATGTAGACATTTGGAAAATGAATTTCATGAAAGTGGTGTCTCATTTGAAAAAATCGGGTTATCGCATATTTAATTTGAGTCTTCTTCTTCCACTTATTCTTAAGACTTGTCTTGTTATTTTCTGTTTATCCAGCCTCCTGTGACGCAGATGTCCAGCTCTCATGCCATCTTTTTGGTGGTCGTCCAGGGGGGCGGCGTGTGTTGGGTTTTTCGTTCTTTGCCCACTTTGCCAATCGATCACTTCCCATTCTGTCTATGTGATCCCTCCAGTTTCGGCGTCTTGATCGTACAAATCGGACAACATCTTGAACCTTCAGTTCATCCCGTATGACACTGCTCCTCATTTGGTCTCGTAATGTTACTCCCTTAATTGTGCGCAAGATTCTCATTTCTGTAGTTCTAAGTAGTGATTTTGTTCTTGATGTTTCCTGCCCGGGTCTCAGCTGCATACGTCAAAATTGGTCTTACTACTGTCTTGTATATGCGGACTTTGCTTTCTGCCGTCATATGCTCGTTCCTCCATATCATGTCTCTCAGACATCCCGATATTCTTGAGGCCTTATTTGCTTGAGCTCTTACTTCCTGGTAAATATTCTTGTGACTGGATATTTCCACCCCTAAGTATTTGCAGCACATAGTTTGTCTGATGGGTTTATCATGGACGGCCAGTTTGCATCGGATAGGTTCCTTAGAGATCCCGTACGTGGTCATCACCTTGTCGCGGTGTACGGGCTTAAGTAGCTGTGAATCCTATGGAGGAACAGCGAAAAACCAAGTATGACCAAAACCAAGGAGTGACTATGACTCTCTTGGCCCTCTGAGTCGTGAGACCTAGAGTAGACCCAAAGAGTAACGTTAGCACTTCACAACAGAGAAGTAACTATGACTCAGTTGGCCCCTGGAATCTACAGACTCTGGGTAGACCCAAGGAGTAACGTTAGTACTTCACAACACACTTCCCGAACCCAAACTCCTTTCAAATCCAAGGGCTCGAGTCTAAGCGTGCGCTTAGATTGTGACATCTTCGCGATCCACCCCTAGGCTAAACGACCTAGAAGACGCTGACGACCGAGCTATCAAGAAAAGGCTTCGAGGGATGAGCATGGGAGAGTGGCGTGGTTAACTATGGCTTCCTTGGCCCCCCTGGTCCAATGACGAGGGGTAGACCCAAGAAGTAACGTTAGCACCACATGCAGGGAACAACTATGACTCACTTGGCCCCCTGTTATCACAGACACAGGGTAGACCCAAGGAGTAACGTTAGTGTTTCGAACGTGGAGAACTTGCATCTGGCCTACGCCACACTGGCAACCCGGGCGTGGACAAGGAGTTACGACTCACTTTTCCCCTCGGGCTGAAGGCCACTGCATGAATCAGAGTAACTATGACTCACTTGGCCCCCCGTATCCTCGGACTCGGGGCAGACCCAAGGAGTAACGTTAATGTCTGACGGAAACCGCACTCTCATAGCTCAATCCCCGAGGGACCAGGGCCAACGGCTCGCTATCGGGGGGTTAGAGACTGACAACCTGATAGTGAGGCGGCCAAGACCTCCTGAGGATCTATCCCTGGTGTTTGAGTTCCGTTGCGAAAAAGCCAGGTGAAAATACGGAACTAGGTCAACAACAGTCAGTGGACTCCTCACAAGTTCTTTGTGAGACCGCAAACTGTGAGACCCGTCAGTCGAGGTGCAGGTTTCTTCCCCTCAATCCCTACATCCAAGGGGGGCAAGAGTCTGAGACTACCACGCAGAAACTAGACCGTGAAATACCAATCGTCTTGGTGATCCGGTATGGTGCCTGCGCAAACCATCATAGTTGGAATCGGTGTCCTTGGGATTCCGACTAAGATGGCGAGGAGGAGGTTTTAGTTGGGTTAGAGTCCCACACGAATCCCAGCATTGAACAGCCCGCTGCGGAGAAGGCATGATGCTTTCCTCCTTCCTCGGGGCACAAAAAAAAAAAAAAAAGGTTCCTTAGAGATAACCATCGATTCTGTTTTCTCGGCTGATATCATCATATTCAACTTTTCTGCTTTTATCTGGAATCGGTACAGTTGTCGCTGTAGATCGTCTTCGTTTTCTGCCATTAGTATGGCGTCGTCTGCATAACATAAAATATTTACTGTCCTGTGTCCCATTCTATATCCCCCATTGATCTCGTTGACGCTTGCAATTATTTTATCCATGATAAGATTGGAGAGGGTCGGGCTAAGGCTATCACCTTGTCGGATTCCTGATAGTATAGGCACCTCCTCAGATAATCCATGCTGCGTTTTTATACGTGTCTTGTTGTCAGTGTTAAGCTGTTCGATCACTTTTATGTACCTGGAGTCTATCTCATTCTCATAAAGAATTTTCAAAACCTCCGGCAACTGCACTCTATCAAATGCGTTTTTCAAGTCGACCAAGCAGAGATATAGGGGCTTCCCGAATTCCACCGATTTTTCTATTAATTGTCTTAGTATGAATATTGCATCAGTCGTCGATCTATTGTTTCTGAATCCTTGCTGTTCTTCGCTGATGGTTATTTTGGTTGTTATCCGTATAGTCAGTATTTTCGTGAAGAGCTTACTCACGCTGTTCAATAAGGTTATAGCTCGATAATTCGCGGGGTTGTTCTTGTTCCCTTTCTTGTAGACCGGTATTGTAATACTTCGTTTCAGGTCTTCCGGAACTTTTCGTTCTGATACAACTCTCTGGAACAGCACTGATAAAGCTTCCTCCAATTCAATACCACCATATTTGAGCATTTCATTGGTGATGTCATCGGGACCGGGTGCTTTCCTGTTTTTGGTTTTAATCAATGCCCTGTGAACTGTGTCCCGTGTTATCTCCTCTTCGTTCAGTGTTTCTACATATTGCTCATGAACTTCTTCTGTCTGTGTGTCGCTCCATTTTTGTCCGGTATAAAGACCTACCACAAACTCTTTCCATTCTTCCGGTGTGATATTGTTCACCTGAACCTCTTCATTAATATCTCGTTTGCGGTTTCTCAATACTTTCCAGATTTTCTTCTGCCCTCCATATAAGTCGTTTTCCATTTCACTCGAAAAATTTTCCCAGTATTCCTTCTTTGAGTCTTTTATGCCACCATTAACTCTGTTCCTGACCATTTTGTACTCATCATATGCTTCCCTTGTCCTTGCGTTTTTATAACGAAGAAATGCTTCTTTCTTTTGCTTCGCTAGGATCTTGATGTCATTCGTAAACCATGGTTTGTTCTGCTTTTTTCCGTTTAGGTTAACTCTTCGAACTCCAATTGCTTCCTTTACGCTTTCGATTATACTAGTCCTGATTTTGGCCCAGACTTTATCTACGCTCTCCTCATCTTCCACACATTCGGCTATCAGCTTGCTCTTCAGCCTGTTTCTATACAGTTCTTTCGTGGATTCATTCCTGAATGCCTCCACATTATATTTTTCCATGTAAACAGTGGGTTTTCTCTTCAGTAAATTGGCCTTGCAGCGATATTTACACAGTACTAAGCCATGCTCCGTCCCTACATTAGCTGATGTCAGTGTTCGTACATCCAAGATTTGGCTAGGATGAATCTCTCGGTTAGAGATTATGAAATCGATGGACGAGTTTTGATTCCTTGTATTGCCAAAGGTGAATTTTTGGCTCTGCTTGTGTTGGAAGAATGTATTGTTGATGCGAAGTTCGTTTTCTGCACATGTTGTTATCAGCATCTCTCCGTTATCATTTAGAACGTCTTCGTTGAATCTTTGCATCACACCTGGGATTGCCGTATTTCCTATCCTGGAGTTAAGATCACCCATTATGAAGACTTTCGATTTTTTTGGTATGCTGTCTAATACTTCCTGTAGTTCTTCAAAGAAATGGCTTCTCTCTTCCTTAGGCTTGCTCCAAGTTTTAGGGTGATATACATTATATGACTGTTTAGATATTGGGCTTCTCCAATGTTATCCTTGAATTTGCTATGTACCAATATTCCCACACCGGCCTTTGCTCTCTGTTCTTTTTCCACTCCACTATAGAAAAGTATGTAGTTCTGATAGTCTGTGTTTCCTTTGCCCTTTTTCCTGGTTTCCGACAATGCACATATGTCTATTTTGTGTTTGTCAAGTTCCATAATTACTTCCTGGTCTCTGTTATTCCATGATGTTATATTCCATGATCCAAGTCGCAATTTATGTGATCTCCATAATCGTTTTTTCCAATTTCGTGCCGTGTCATTTTTCCGTAAGATCCGTCCATGTTCCGAGGCTTGATTTACAGTTGAGTGAATTGGGAAATTTATATTAGACAATCTGTATAAAAAAACTTCAGATGTTCACCGAATGATGAAGCTGATATCTTAAGCTAACTACTGTAAAAATTTCGTTCATCTAGATCCAATACAGCGGTTGCTATAAGAACATTGATGAACCCCTTAAAACAATAAAAATATCCTAAAAATACGAATTATGTGGCAACGCCGTGGTGAAATTCGAAAATTGTGGTATAAGTGTGAATTCAAAATAACAAGCTCTTTCAATATCTATAAATAGTATATATAACATTACTAGCAAGGTGAGAGGGTTTTTACTGGCGAATGGAGGATCAACTGACGAGCCGCAGGCGAGTCAGTTACATCCTTGAGCCAGTAAAACCCGTTAACTTGCGTGTATTGTTTTATATTTTATTTGTTTCTCATTTGTAAAAAGGTTAGATAAATTCCAAAAAAATCTCAATAATTTGTCGTATGCTATGGAAGCGTTGCCATGAACATGTCTGTTTATTTTTATTTACATTTGTTTTGTCGAAAGCGAAAATGAATGTACCAAAATAAATTATTGAGGCAGCCAGCAGTGTAGCTTCAAGTTTATTACCTGCAAAATCAGCTTCAAGGTACGAGCGAGAATACGACGACTTCAAAAAGTGGCAAAACAAAAATAGTGTGATTGGGGTAACTGAAGATGTTTTGTTGGTCTACTTGAATCAACTATCAGCTAGATTCAGCCCTAATACTTTATGGGCAAAATGATCTATGCTGAAAAGCTGCTTGGAAATGAAAGAAAATGCCCCTGTTCGCAGGTTTGTTTTCCTTGAAAAATTTATTGAAAAATATGACGTTTAGTTGTCATTTGCAGATTTCAAAAGGTAGCTAATGGCGTTTCTGAAACGAAAAAATTACAGTGACTATATAGTCACTGTAGAAAAAATGAGCGTTATACGCCAAAAAAGGCCAAAGTATTAAGTAAAGAAGAGGCTGAACAATTTCTTTTACATGCTCCTGATGACCAGTGGTTGCTGGCGAAAATTGTAACAATATTTGGGATTTTTGGATGTTGTCGATGTGACGAAATTTTCTCCTTAAACATGAATGATGTAGAAGATATGGGAAAATACGTTATTGTGACATTGCGGCAAACAAAAAATTTAACAACAAGAAGATTCACCATAACCGATGATGGCTGCAGCTTCAACCCTGCATGTTATACAGAAAATATGTAAATCTTCGGCCTCCTGAAACAGGAAGCCTAAGATTTTTTTTGACATACCGACATGGAAAGTGCATTTCCCTTAATGCTGGCCAGCACACTATTGGTGGTGTCCCAAAGCAAATAGCGAAATATTTAGAGACCCAGAGTTGTACACCGGCCACTCTTTTCCCAGAACTGGAGCCACTATGGTTGCTGGTTCGGGTGGACATATTTTCGCACTAAAGCGTGCAGGAGGGTGGAAGAGCACCGAAATTGCGATGACTTATGTCGATGATTCGGTCAACAAAAAATCGCAATGTCTAGCAAATTATTTGGTAGTAAGGAGGGTACAAATGTTCTGCAGTCCTCGAGTTCAGCAGTTTCTGAGTCAACAGATGGTTCATCATCAGTATCAACTCTTTCATCATCAAAAATCTGTGTTACTGGAAATAATAATTGTACCATGATTTTCAACATATAGGACGATAAAACAAAATTTTCTAATGTAAATAATACTACTAACTTGTAAAAATTTTGCAAGTTAACTGTCAGTTTTACAAGTGACTTGATAAAATAAACTTTCTTGATTAATATTGTGTTTTGGAAACTGACGTTTGCAAATGAGAAAGAAATAAAATATTCATAATAATATATTCATCATAATAATAATATTCAAGGGACCCATATGAAAAATTTGATAGTTCCAGCTCTCTTACCATATAATTTTCGATCTCTTCCAAAAATATCTGTACAACTCACCTTATTGTCAGTATCTTCAACGGTTCCAACAATATGTAAACAATCCCAAACAAGAAAAGCAATCCAAATAGAAGATTGAAAATGGTTAAACCAATGCGCATTCATTTCTAAATTTACTATTGTAGTAAAGACCCACAGTAAATAGCTGATAGCCAAACATCCCAATCTCATGAAAATCGGCAAAGAAAAAACCTCACATATTCTGCAATAAAGATTCTGGATCCGATCTTGAAGTCGGTTATGTTTCAGAGAATTGAAGATATCGATATTCTGTTCAGGATTTCTCGATACTATACCAGAAAAATGATTGAGAGTACCGACTATCGAGGAGAACAACAGCAGGAATTGCATATCCACAATGTGAACAGGATAGTAGAAAAGATAGAAACCGACTGTATGAAGATAAACTGCATAGCTGAAAAGGACCGCATTCAAGAATATAAAAGAGGAAGTCGTCAAAATAACTCCATCCAATACCTGTTTCACTTTTGTATCGAAACCAATGAGTGTTAATGTTTCTTGAATTTCTTGAATTTGGGAAACCACATACAGAATTTCTCCTTGGACAGTATGGAGATAAAAAATCAAGGAAAATGCGTAAAAGTTGTGATACGCTAAATACGTTTTTAATGCAGCTTTGTTAACGGTCAAAGGAGACATATTTCGAAGTATAAAATAAATATCGATTGCATATAAGAGAAAAGCGAGAACAACTCGAAACTGCTGTTTTTTCTTCACAAAACGATTCTCACGAATTTTAAACACTGGCATAAAAATTAAACTATTCCATATTTTGAATATTCTATTCATAGCCATAGTCAAAACTCTCTTTTCTTTGGCTATACGTATGTAATTCATCGTGTTAACTGCAATGTTACAATCGACTAAATGGAAAATTAGTGTTTACTCTATTGATTGTTATAGTAATTTGGGAACAATAGTTGGACCAGAACAGATGCTTTTGGATTCCTTCCGTTGAATTAATTAATTCCTTGATTAATTGTGTATACAGTATGAGCCTTTGACTTCTATGTAGAATTCTGCTTCAGACAGTGGAGGTTTTAGGCAAAATATACAGTTTCGTATATTTTTGGAATGATAAACTCAAGCTCTTGTGAAATACACAAAAATATCTAGTATCAGAATCCCATTTGGAATAAAACATTGTTTAAAAAATATTGATAAGCATTAATTTATGAAAATATGGTGACAGACACCATTGAATTTGGCATAGAAGGGCAACAGAAATGCTTTCAAAGAAACGCGGAATTTTCACAAGAAAAGAATTCAAACGAAAATGCACCTGAACTATGAAAATTTTAGTGTTATAGGGTGTTTTTTGTTTATGAATAGGATACTATTCTCCATTCACTCTTATAATGAACCAGGTAGGACATGAAATTCTGACACATTTCACCGTGAACATTTCGAAAATGTTAGGTTATAGTCATTTCCCTGTCAGGTGAATGAGCAGCGTAGGCCTTTCGACATAGAGGTCGTAGTTATTACATATACAGGGTGATTCACGGTGGATGGCACATTAGACGTTTCTAGTGAACCAGATATCGGATCGGTTTGAAAATTTGCAGGAGTGCATTATCGGACATTCTCTACGCAATTAAAATATTTTCGTCAATACGGTGTTGCCACTTCCATTAGAAAGTAGTAGCAACTTTGTTTTTTCAAATGGAACACCTGATATATTATATTATTTTTGGAATCTCCAACAACTTCTCTACAACTTTTCTCAACATTTCCCTTTACCTATCTGTTGCCGTTTTCGAAATATAAATTATTTTCAATTTTTTTCACCGAAAATCATGACCTCTAAAAATGCTTATAACTTCGGGTTGAGAGACACTATGGCATTGAAATCTGGTTTGGGGTTAGGTGATACATGAATGCTTCCAACACATCAGCCTGATCAACGTTACTTACAATACAGGGTGGTAAAAAATACAGTCTTTTCGTTTGCTTGAAAAAGTGACTGAAAGTTCTTTATTTCAAATGGAATGGCCTGTATATTATTAGTAATTCAGAAAGCTGACAAAATTTGCTTTCATTTTATGTATATCATGCCTATACTGAACTGATCAAATTTCGGACTTATGAGCATTTATTTGTCAAAATGTCCCTTCAGAATGGTATTCCCATTCGGTTTTTGGTAGGCAGGCCATGTGGAGAAAAGTTGTCGGGAAGTTGTTGGAGATTCCAAAAATAATATAATCTACCAGGTGTTCCATTTGAAAAAGCGTAGTTGCTACTACTTTCTAATAGAAGTGGCAACACCGCATTGACGAAAATATTTTAGTTGGGTAGAGAATGTCCGATAATGCACTGGTGCAAATTTTCAAATGGATCCGATATCTGGTTCACCAGAAACGTCTAATGTGCCATCCACCGTGAATCACCCTGTATATCATGTTTTACCTTGGGAAAATAATGAATTTGAGAAAATAATAGGTGAATTCAATAATTCCAAAGACCTGGCGAATGTTGAAGAAACTTTTTTTCCTGTTGATACTGGAAATATTCCACGTATATAACTAAACATGGTTAGAAGTTTCAGTTATGCTATTTTCGTGTACGGAAATCAAGAATAGAAAGTTTAAATTTTATTGAAAAATAATGGACAGAATAGTCCGTTACTTTGTGATAGTTCATTCGGATAAACAATAAAAGTACTCGAATAACTCGACAGAAAACTTATAAACGAACAGTGGAATTCCCCACTTTTCGAAATTCTCAAGAGATAAGCATACAGAAGACCTTTAAATACCTTTTTGCATAACTTGAAATACTCCAGTATGAAAATGTAGTACCTAGTACTACGAAACCTGCGTCATAGTTAAAACTCAAAAGAAATAACAACATTTACAAAGTTAAAAAAGTGTGAATACAAATTAGCATTGGCAACGTCGCTGTGAATCATTTGACATTTCACGAGTACCAACCTGCGTCAGTTTCAAGCAAAAAATCTTCATAAACCTAAATCATGGCCAACCAGGATACATTATAAAAGTGAATGGAGTATACCTACACTCAAATTAGTACAATTTGGTTCTTTTTGCATTCTTGATTGAAAATTTTCATGCCCCTCCCTGAAAAACTATCTTAATCCGTTAGTGACTTCGATATTCTTCTTCAAATCCTTCGTACAACTCACCTTATTGTCAGCTTCTTCGACCATTTCAATAATGCGTAAACCATGCCAGGCTATCACAGCAATCCAAGTAGAGGCATAAAAATGGTGAAACGAATTCTGATAATCGAATTCTAAAGTTTCTAATGCAGAATATAACCACAGTAAGCAATTGGTAGCCAAACAGCCTAATCTCATGAAGATCAATATCGAAAAAACCTCGCATAACCTTTCATAAACATTCTTAATCCGATCTGAAAGTCTATAATGTTTCAAAGAATTCGAAATATCGATATTCTGCTCAGGATTTTTCGATACTATATCGGAAAAATGATTCAAAATTCTGAACATCGAGGCGTGAAAAAGCTGGAATTGCACATCAACTATGTGAACAGGAAAGTAGTAAATATAGTAATTCACTGAATTAAAGTAAATTTTCAAGGTGAAACTGATCAAATGAAAAAACAGAACGAAGACACCCGTCAAAATAACTCTATCGAACACCTTCCTGGCATTGGTTTCAAAACCATTGAATGTTAATGTGTCTTGAATTTCCCGAATTTGAGACACTATATACACTATTTCAGTTTGGACAACATGGAGAAAAAGAACCGAGAAAAATGCGTATGAGTTGAGGTATGCCAAATGTAGATGTGTACACGCCCTGTATACGCTCGTAGGAAATATATTATGAACTACCATATAAACATCGAAGGCGTATATGGAAAATGCTAATATAATCCTAAACTGTTGGTTTTTCTTCACGAAACGATTCCTTCGAATTTTAAACACGGGCATAAATAGACAAAAATTCCATATTTTGAATATTCTATTCAGTGCACCAATCATATCTCGTTTTTCTTCGTCTGCACGTATGAAATTCATAGTGTTGAAGTCAAACTAATGCTTGAACCCCTTTATTATGGTAGACTTAGTGTAAAGATAGTTCTAATTCTATTGATGGTCGTAGTTTAGAAACAATAGGTAATAGTTTGTCCCATAACGAATGTTTCTTGAATCGATTCGATGAATTAACTAATTTCTTGATTAATCAATTATTAAGAGATGTTGAATGATAAGCCCAAATATTTACACAGCGGTTAGCAAGGACGGATATACTTGTTTTTCATGGAAGGGGTAATAACGATCATGGGGGGGTAACAACGATTGAAAACCATTAAATCATGTACACAATGTATGAAATATTTTATGTGCACCACCTTTTTCTCAGGTCTTCAGTACTCATGGGGGGAGTTGTTACTCCCAGTATCCCCACCCCTCGTAAATCCGTCCTTGGCGGTTAAAAAACTCTTGTTTTGAGAAAGAAGGAAGCTTTTCCATAAATACTAATTAGCGACACTTTTGTAAATGAATAGTTGTCTAAAGATGGCGCTCTGAAAAGTTTTTGGTTGTTTGTTAAATCAAAAAACTGACAAGAATAAAATCGAGCAGACATTTTGTGGAAGCGAGAAGGCACTTGAAATTATTTTTGTTGTTGTCACTGCGAGGGGTAGAAAAAGCCACTCCTTAACCTTGTTTCGCAAGAAACTTGTTTCCATATTCAATTTTTACAATGACTATTCCACTCTTTTCATTTTTAGTGAGGAAGTTTCCGTAGCAACGATCGTTTCATCCCGATAAAACATTCAAATCGGTAAAACCAACAAGTTGGTTTTTCAGCGATAAAATTTCTGACGTTTCTCCAATTCATAGATAGCTTCGGCAATGAATATCATGGAGAAAACAAACAACGTTTAGTTAATCTATGAATTCTAATTTGCCAAATAGCGCAATCCGTGTCAAATGTGACCATATTACTTGATGTTAGTCATTTTCTCGGGAAATAGTCATGCCGAATACCACTCGAGATGAACTTTAAGCAGGTAAAATTTCTCTCCTGTAATATTCAAGTTTGTTGCAACAAATATTACAATCGAGAAATTTTGCCGGCAAAATCCATCTCTAGTGGTATTACATATGACTATTCCACTCTTTCCATTTTAAGTGAGGAAGATTCCGTAGCAACGAACGTTTCATCCCGATAAAACTTTCAAATCGGCAAAACCAACAAGTTGGTTTTTCAGCGATAAAATTTCTGACGTTTCTCCAATTCATAGATAGCTTCGGAAATGAATTTCATAGAGAAAACAAACAACGTATAGTTAATCTACACTGCGCAAAAAAATTAACGCACATTCTGAAAATCTCAATTTCAATGAAAGTTAACTCTACATTGACTTTATAACTTATTTTTTACGTTCTCTCGGGAAGGTTTTGAACGAAATAAGACACATTAAATGGAAGAAAAATTCAGGATTTCACCGAATCTAATGTGAAAGAAGTGAAATGAACAATTTTAAAAATACTGAAATGCTGATAAGTGATTTAATACTTGGTATTTCCACCCCTTGCGTTAATTACAGCTCGGCAACGACGGTTCATACTCAAAATGAGTGATCTTAAAATATTCTGATCTAATCCTTCCCAGATTTCTCCGAGTTGGATTCCTAAGTCATTAAGAGTAGCTGGATGATTTTCTGAACTTCTCAGCCTTCTATTGAGGTTGTCCCAAACCTGCTCAATCGGATTGAGATCTGGACTTCTTGCTGGCCATTCCATTCGAGAGACTTCAACCTCTTCAAGGTACTCCTGAACGATGCGCGCACGATGAGGTCTGGCATTATCGTCCATAAGAATGAAATTTTCACCAATGTATGGGGCAAATGGCACTACATGCTCTTCAAGAATGTTCCTTATATACTTATCAGCATTCATAGCTCCATTATCAACGACCACTAGGTCTGTGCGAGCAGTCAAAGATATTCCACCCCATACCATAATCGATCCTCCCCCGAAACCAGTAGTATTCAGGAAATTGCACTGAGCATATCTTTCATGTGGACGTCTGTATACAAGGGAACGTCGATCACAATGGTAGAGGCAGAATCTAGACTCATCTGTGAAGAGAACTCTTTCCCAATCGGCGTCTTCCCAATGGATATGCTCTCTCGCAAAATCCAAACGCGCCCTTTGATGGGCTGGGGTAGGAGCTGGGCCTCTTGCCGCGACACGAGGCCTTAAATCATATTCTCTGAGGTGATTTCTTATTGTTTGAGTGCTAATTTGCACCTCATGAGTTTGCTCAAGCTAATTTTGAAGGAGGCGAGCGGTTGCAAACCGTTGTCTCAACGAAGAAACTCACAAGTAACGTTCTTGAATGGCAGTTGTTACCCGTGGTCTACCCTGTCCTGGTTTTCGGACATTCATACCTGTCTCCCTGAATCGCTGCAACATTCTGGACACACTTGTATGGGAAACTCCAAACCTTTCTGCAATTCTTGTGTATGTCCACCCTTCTTCTCGCAAAACTACCGCTTGGGCACATTCCTCTTGGGTCAAATTGCGTGTTTCGCGTTGCATAGCGATCGAGTGTAGAAAATCAAACGAAAGAAAAACTATTGATCACTAGAATTGATCGAGAACAACTGATTTTAGAATGGAGCCAATACATATTTTATTCCTGCTGGGAGAAAACATATGTATTGAAGAAAAACGTTGAAAGTGGATAACATATGCATGCATAATTCTGGTAAAAATAATTATCATTGAGAACACCTTCAGTTGTAGAATAAATTTGAGATTTCCATAATGTGCGTTAATTTTTTTGCGCAGTGTATGAGTTCTAATTTGCCTAATAGCGCAATCCGTGTCAAATGTGACCATATTACTTAATGTTCGACATTTTCTCGGGGAATAGTCATGCCGAATACCACTCGATATGAAATTTAAGCAGGTACAATTTCTCTCTTGTAACATTCAGGTTTGTTGCATTTCGGAAATTTTGCTCATGACATTTTTCATTCGCGAAATTTCCGAGCAACAAACTTTCATATTACAATCGAGAAATTTTGCCGGCAAAATTCCATCTCCAGTGGTATTACATATGACTATTTCACTCATTCCAGTTTTAGTGAGGAAGTTTCCATTGTTTCCATAGTTTTCATAGCGTCAAAATTATGGAACAAATTCATTTTCTCAGAAGAAAAATATTTGGCAACAGGTCAATTGTTGTTTCACTTTTACCAAATTTTTTTGCATTTTTGAAGGATTTTTGTTGCACCTTATGCCATTCCCATTTACCCTTCAAATTTTTTGAATAGGGAAAGTGGGTTATGTGGTCTTTCTTTGCCAATATCTTTGTATCTTCTTTACAGGCGTGCAGAAATTTTCAAGAAAAAAAAATTTTTTTTGAGGAATTAGTTAGTTCAAGGAGGTTTTCAGTATGTGCACTTTGTCATGGCTCTTTCTTTGAATTGAAACATTTTATCGAAAAGTTTCAACTTCAGTAGAAACGTACTAATAACATACCTACTTAAGATCATAACTGAAGCGCAGTGTTTCACACATTCTAATTTTTCACGTGAGGGGGTTGAAAGTTGTGCATGAACAAAACTGTAATGGTCGACTTTCATTTCGAAGACCTTGGCAGAAAAGTACCACATGTCCCACTTTCCCTATTCAAAGAATTTAGGGGGTTGATGGGGATGGCACAGGGTGCAACAAAAATCCTTAAAAAATGCATAAAAATTTGGTGAAAGTGAAACAAAAATTGACCTGTGTCAGGATTTTGTTGTCAAAGGACCCCGCACTTTCAATATGTAAAGTGGCGACCGGTCAAATTTTCTGAAAGTTTGGTATGTTGTTGTACCCAACTCAGTGACCAAAAGTATCAATAGGCCCAACCCAATCCTATGGCTAGTTTTCTAAATACGGGGTGTTAAAGTTGAAAATTGGCCAGATTTTCGGATTTATTTTTTAATTATTAAGAGTTAGATTGGATTTCTGTTGCATACACACGTTTACTACATGTTCTAGTAATGAAATAAGTGGATACGTATGATTACAAATATTTATATTTACCGGGTGATTCACGAACATATGACGGTAGTTTTTTTGCCAAAATTCACTTTTTCTACAGTGACGTCAGGAAGGCATATTTTTGAAATGTTCTTTTCGATTTAGTATTATGACGACAAAATATTGCACAGTGCATATTTTTCATACAGGGTGCTTCACAGAGAGAACCACTAGACCTAATCAAATATTTTTAGGAATAATTCGAAACCCTGTATTTTTGAATTGATTTTTGGGAAAAGTAATACCACAAACTTATGTGTGTCTCTAATCTCCAAAATATTCAGGGTGGTTTATTCATAGGAAGGTATTCTATTTTGGGAGAAGTACAAAAAACATGAACACCCTGTATTCGAAAATTTCCTCGGTCATTTGCAACTATTTTCTCACAATATATTGATTCTCACAACATCTCCCGAAGTATGAATTCTAAATCCGATACTATGACCAGTTTTCGAGATACAGGGCGTAAAAGCGGAGAATAACTTATTTCATCAATTTTTTTTTTCAAATTGAAAAGCCGGATTGATTTTATGTTGCGCCCATGAGTTCAGTATGAGAGCAGATCAGATGCACATGGAAAGGTTCAGCTGAAATATTTACTGTTACAGGGTGATTCACGAATAAATTACAATAGCTTTTGCAAACACTCGATAATTCTACAGTTTCGTCACAGAGAAATTATTCCATGAAGTTAATACCTAGTAGTTAACAATTTTCAGTCTTAAATACTTCATAATAATTACTTTTCATACAGGGTGAGCCATAAATAATATGCTTTGAAATAATTGAAAGGAGATCTTTTCTGGTGAATTTTGAATAACTGTCTAACATAACAGCAAGTAAGCATAACCGCAAGAATTTTTAAATATATAAATATACAAGGTGATTTAGAAATAATCACCTTCCAAAAATACACATTTCTTGCATGCGTAGATCATCCTAAATAAACTTTTTTTTGTTGAAAAAAGTATATTTATAAAATGATAACCGAGGTTATGACTATAATGAGATTTAAACTTTTCAATATACCTAGTTTTAACTCACTCAACACGAATATTGTGGACTGTGGAGTATCTACCACTAAAAAAATATTCGTATTTTACCTACATAAGAAGAAGGTTTATCGTCATCTTTTTGGGGGTGATAGTGCAATTAGTAAGCGCGCTCATAAAGATACTCAAAATTCACTAAGAAGTTCTTATTTCAATCAATTCAAAGCATAAGTATTTTCGGTATGGCTGCATGACTCACCCTGTATGAAGAGTAAACATAATGAAGTATTTCAGACTGAAAATTGTGAACGACTAGGTATTAACTTCATGGAATAATTTCTCTGTGACGAAACTGTAGAATTATCGAGTGTTCGCAGAAGCTATTGTGATTTATTCGTGAATCACCCTGTATAACAGTAAATATTTTAGCTGAACCTTTCCATGTGCATTTGATCTGCTCTTATACGGAACTCATGGGCGCAACATAAAATCAATTCGGCTTTTCAATTAAAAAAAAATTGATGAAATAAGTTATTCTCCGCTTTAAGCCCTGTATCTCGAAAACTGGTCATAGTATCGGATTTAGAATTCATACCTCTGGAGATGTTGTGGGAATCAATATATCGTGATAAAATAGTTGCATTTCACCGAGGAAATTTTCGAATACAGGGTGTTCATGTTTTTTGTACTTTTCCCAAAATTGAAAACCTTCCTATGAATAAACCACCCTGACTATTTTGGAGATAGAGACACACATATGTTTGTGGTATTACTTTTCCCAAAAATCAATTCAAAAATACAGGGTTTCGAATTAATCCTAAAAAAATATGATTATGTCTAGTGGTTCTCTCTGTGAAACACCCTGTATAAAAAATATGCACGGTGCAATATTTTGTCGTCATAATACTAAATCGAAAAGAACATTTCAAAAATATGCCTTCCTGACGTCACAGTAGAAAAAGTGAATTTTGGCAAAAAACTACCGTCATATATTCGTGAATCACCCGGTAAATATAAATAATTTAAATCATACGTATCCACTAATTTCATTACTAGAACATGTAGTAAACGTGTGTATGCAACAGAAATCCAATCTAACTCTTAATAATTAGCAAATAAATCCGATAATCTGGGCAATTTTCAACTTTAACACCCTGTATTTAGAAAACTAGCCATAGGATTGGGTTGGGCCTATTGACACTTTTGGTCACTGAGTCGGGTACAACAACATGCCAAACTTTCAGAAAATTTGACCGGTCGCCACTTTTCATACTAAAAGTGCGGGGTCCTTTGTTTCATAATTTTGACGCGCACTGTATATGAAAAAATTGATTTTGTGTAGGTAGATCCCATACTAACAAATAAGTGTTCCTGTAATTTATCAATAAACTTCACAGTTTTTGGGAAAAAATAATTTATCAACTGATTATACAGAGTTTTTAACTGAAGAATCCGATGATACATATATTTACCCACATCGTCGAAAGCCTTAGCTCCCATGGGTTTCTCAAGAAATATACAATCTTTGTTCTGGAAATGAGATAAATATTTTCCTCTGTTTCAACTGCATTATTTAAAGGAAAACTTTGTTTGTTGCTCTTTTATTTATGCAGGATGAGACAAAGTTAAAAATAGAAAAAAAATGATTATAAAGGGTGAGTCTTTGACTTGTACATATATTTTAACTGTAGATTTCTCTCATCAAACGAAACACTTTTTTCCCATACCATTTTTCAAAATTCGGTTTGGTTTGGGAGATACAGGGTGTCAAAAATCCATGAAAAAAACACTTTTCTGTTTATATCTTCGGAACCGTTATTTCGAATGAACTGAATTCTGGTTGAATTTTTATTCTATTCATGGTGCATATTCCTCAATCAAAACCTATTTAATATCTTTACTAGTATAAAAGTTACAGGGTAGTCGACTCACCAATACACGCAGAAACACCATAAAACCACTTTAAAAAGATAAACGGTTCATATTTTCGAAAGAATCAATCATTTATGAAACTAAAAGTATTCCTATTTTTTTTCAATAAAACGCGTCGTTTTCGAGTTATTTCCAATTTTACCCGGAGAAATTTGACGAAAAAATCATTAATTTCAAGAATAATCTGAATGCGTCTCTGAATTGAATATCATCGAATATTATTCCTTCTCTGGTCTTTAATCGAGTTTACAATGTTGTCACAATATTTATCAACTTTATCGAGATATTTTAATAATAAAATCCCACAAATGTGGGAGATAAAATTGAACACCAAGGGGAATTTAATACGCACAGTTTCTATTGAACATTCATAGTTATCGGTCCATATTGAAGTTAAATGTCGATGAAATACAAAATTCGGATATGAATGATGAATATCGATACAAACTACTTATTGAATTGAAATTAATGAAAAATAATACGATACCTGATAATCTGTGGCGATGTTTCTATCTAAACAACATCCTCTTGGAATTTTATAAACTCGACACGGTTGAAATTATATTAATTCACTTCACATAATAATCACATTAGAACAATAAGTCACTGAAAGTATTCAGATTATTCAGAACTTCACATAATGTTTACAGTTTGTTCAGAGACTCTGGTTTGTTATTGTTTAACGTTGGTCCCCACATAACTATACTTCGGTACTTTGGCGGCAAAGTCGATTTATGATGGAAACGGCAGAATTCATAGATATTTATACCACGGTACACAAATGTATCGTGATTTATACTATGTTTCGTAAAAAATCCTCAACCTCAATGAAAATATCAGCAACCTGAAAACATCTTCTTGAAATTTCTGTGCAAAAATTCACAGAATCGATACAAATTAGATTAGGTTAGGTTGTTTAATAATAAATCTGAATGAAAAGTGTTTATTCATGATATTGCTTGGTAATTTCGAGGAAAATATGAACAAGTTATTAGTGTTTACAAACTAATCTGCAGAAAAATCGAAGATGGAACTCATTTTGGTGAAATAAATATGGCTTTTTAGTTGCAGATATAATCCGATGAAACTAACTGTTTTTGTTGAAATTATCGTGTTTGCAACATTTTTATTCCAATAAGGTTAGTACTTGACTACATGAGTATTCCCTAAATTGGGCCTAAATGTATAAACTCAATTTCTATCGAGAAATATGAACTTTGAATCAATTCCACAGTATCATTTCAGGTACGTATTCAGCACAATTTTTTTTCAAATGGCTATATCTTTTCAACAGAGCCGAATTCGGAAAAATGGAAAATGAACAAAAGGTTTCTTTTGGCCTCACGAATCTTCAGTTGAAATATATGTACAAGTCAAAGACTCACCCTGTATAGGCTTTCAAAATAAAAAAGAATTTTTCCAATATCTTCTTTCGTTTTTTTCTAACATCTCCTGCAAATGTGGCAGAACTAGATGCCACTATAGAATCAACGTAACTTTCTTACCTTACTGTAGCCATCTTCGACCATTTCAATAATGTGCAAACAATTCCAAACAAGCATAGCAACCCATGTTGAGGCCAATACATGGTGAATCCAAAACCCATCATATTGTGAAATTTCGACCGAAGAAAATGCACATAGAAGGATATTAATGGCCAAACATCCCAATTTGAAGAAGATCAGTACAGAGAAAATCCCATAAATCTTACCATTAAGATTCCTGATCCTATCTGGAAGTCTATAATGTTTCAAAGAATTCGAAATATCGATATTCTGTTCAGGATTTTTCGTGACTACTTCAGACAAATGATTTACAATTCTTACAATGGAAGAGAAAAAAAACTGAAACTGCACATCAACCATGTAAGCAGGGTAGAACCAAATGTAAGAATTGATGCTACCACTTTGTGAAAAAAAAAAGACTACAACAAACCAGTTGGCCAAAATAAAGAATACAAGAAAGCAAGTCATCGCAATAACTCTATTCAATTCCTTTTTGGCTTTTGAGGTAACCCCATTGAGTGTTAATGTAGCATGAACTTCTTGGATTTGAGTCACAGTGGACAGTATTTCTCCTTGGACAGCGTGAAGAAAGAAGACTACGAAGAAGGCGTAGAAATTGAGATATGTGAAATATACTTTTGAAGAAACATTATATATGTTTATAGGATGTATACTACGAACTATCATATAAATATCGATGGAATATACGAAAAATGCAAGTATAACTCTGAACTGTTGTTTCTGCTCCACAAAACGATTTTCACGAACTTTGAACACTGGCATGAAAATTAAAACATTCCATATTTTGAATATTCTATTCATAGCCCTAGCTAAATTTCTCTTTTCTTTGTCTACACGTACGAAATTCATCGTGTGAACTCAGCTAATGCTTGAGCTGAAATATTCTCTCAGGAAAATTGGTGATTATTTTGTTGATTATAATAATTTCTGAACAATAGTTTGCACCAGGAAATGCCCTCTATTGAAGGAATTAATTTCCTGATTAATCAATTATCTATACAAAGGATATCCCATTATAAACTGGACCAATTTAATTGTCATTGTGGTGACATCGGAACAAAGGTTAACAGAGTGTTTAAGGTCGTTTTCAGCGAGTATTTTGTGGATAAAGCTCTAAACTAAAGCTTCACATATCAGTTTTTTGGTGTAGAAATAGAAAAAAAATTGCTTTTTTTACTATTGGGGGGGGGGGCAAACGATGAGGGTAGATTCCTTGCAGAAATAAAAAAAGTCCCTTGAAAACGGGAACACAAACTTTTCGTATTCGAGATATAGGAGGAAGTACTATACAGGTAAACATAAAGTTTGGTATAACAACAAAGCTCCTTTTTACAATTCCTCAAACTGACAATGGCTCACCGAAAAAAGTTCTGGGCTAAAACAGGGACAGTCTTGAATGAAACATATCACCGTGTGTTGGGTAGAGTTTCAGTTAAAGAACTGAAGTGCGGTTCAATTTTATATAATGAGAATTTTACCAAGTTTATGAATAGAAAAATAAGAGAGCTAATGGACTGTATATGTTTAAAAATAGTTATTGAAACCCAACACAAATGAAAGGATAAATGTACCCAAAATAACAGTTGAAATATTGTCTTACCTATTTCAGCAAAACGGTCAACCAGATCTTGTCGGTTACTCCTATTTCCATGAACAGAGTGATCGAGCTCGACAAACGAACAAGGAATGGAGCTGACGTAAAAATCCGTTGCTAAAATGTTAAATTAGGAACACTTATCCTTGTGGCAGAATAAAAACCACGCCACTGGTAACAGTCTTTTACGAATCCAATTCGCACAAACGAATGTTCTTAAATGAATGTAAAATGAAATTCGAATGAATCGAAATCACTAGAATTGTGAAACACAAGAAAAACTGAACTTTTCTAGATTCACGAAAGGAAACAGAATAAATTTATATTATCGGTAGCAGATATATGTATTCACGATTACGGGAATCAATGAACTGAATGAAAAATGAAAAATGAAATAAAATATACGACATATGCGTTTGTTCCACCGCTGACGCATCCACACATATGGGATCTCCCTGGTATCGGAGAAATTGAATTAATTTCGAAAGGAATAAAAATGAAAAATTCAGAAAAGTTATCTGAACCGTTCACTTGGCGTGAACACCGTGTAGATTTGAAAACGAAATTGTGTAAACTCTAAATTGTAATATCTTTGCCAAAGGACATCGCACTTTCCTCATGGCAAATGGAGTTCCGTCAAATGTTCTAATATTTTGGTATAATGTAGTACTCAACCTACTGATCAAAAGTGTCTATGGTCCCAACTCAATACTATGACTAGTTTTTGAGATATAGGGCGTTGAAGTTGAGAATTACCCACTTTTACTACGCGCGTATCTCGAAACAGAATCGAATAAACTTCAATTTTTCTCAAGAAACATTTCATTCCATCCCCAGGGAGCAAACATATTGAGAAATATGACCGAAAATCGTTACGAATACAGGGTTCTCCATAATTGAATGCATGTCCGATTTTGAAAGTATAAAATATGTCAGTTCCAGAGCGAGAACGTTCGCAAAATGAATTATTTCACTAGATATGTTGCTGTTACATCGAAAAAACCTGAAATACCCAGAATTCATATTGGGTGATTCATTATTATAGAAACTATTCACAATGAAGGTTAAGTGGACACCCTGTATTTTTGGGTTGATTCAAAGTGATTGTTTGATTTTTCCAGAACATATCATCATGGACTTCAAAGAATACAGGGTGATTCAGTCATGAAATATACTGTGAACCTCACGAAAATACCCAAAAACCACCTTTTTTTCACCACCCTCTATTTCAAGAATAACTCCGTGGAGGTGGGAGTTTTCGTTCACCACTGTACTTGATATAAAAACATCAATACGGCTGAGAGTTTTTATCCAGTTCCTATGACCAGACTTTTTTATGCTGGAATAAGAATAGAATAACATAAATAAATTATTTTCATATAACATAAAAAAAATCTGGTAATAGGAAGTGGATGAAAACTCTCAGACGTATTGATGTTTTTATATCAAGTACAGTGGAAAAAGGAAACTCCCACCTCAACGGAGTTAATCTTGAAATAGAGGGTGATGAAAAAAAGGTGGCTTTTGGGTATTTTTGTGAGGTTCGCAGTTTATTTCATGACTGAATCACCCTGTATTCTTTTAAATCCATGATGATATGTTCTGAAAGAATCAAACAAACACCTTAAATCAACCCAAAAATACAGGGTGTCCACTTAACCATCATTGTGAATAGTTTCTATGATAATGGATCACCCAGTATGAATTCTGGGTATTTCAGGTTTTTTCGATGTAACAAAAACATATCTAGTGAAATATGTAGGTACTTCATTTTGCGAACGTTCTCACTCTGGAACTGACATATTTTATACTTTCAAAATCGGGCATGCATTCATTTATGGGTAATCCTGTATTCGTAGCGATTTTCGGTCATATTCCTTTTTATGGTTGCTCTCTGGGGATGGAATGACATGATTCTTGAGAAAAATTGAAGTTCATTCGATTCTGTTTCGAGATACGCGCGTAGTAAAAGTGGGTAATTCTCAACTTCAACGCCCTATGTCTCAAAACCTAGTCATAGGATTGAGTTGGGGCCGGAGATGTTCAGTATAACGCTATTCAGCAATCTGAAGTGTTGGGTTGCTCAGCGACCGCTGCCTGGTCGACCCAGAGTAACATCTGCAATGGAAGACCATTACATCGCAAATTTCACTAGAAGGAATCGAACGGTATCTATAACAGCCTTTCGAAGTCATTTTAGGACCTATAGACGGGTAGTGTCAATTCTTCAATAAGGAACCAGTTGTATTCCTTAAATTTTAGGACAAAAAAAACTTTAAGAATACTTCGGTTATCACCCGGAAATAAAGCCACCCATCGGCAACGGGCAGAATACCACCAAGACTGGCTTTTACCCCAAAGACGGACGAGTCATGGGAAAGGGTATGAAGAGATCCAGGTAGACTGGAGGGACTCAATTTCGCCCGGGAAGTTGTGCCATTCAAGGCGTATCAATAATGTGCTGAAGAGAGGGGGGGTATAATGTTCGGTCGCCGTATCCCTAGAATGGAACGATATGCCTGAAAATTTCATGAATGACTTGATTCGTGAGATGCCTAGGCGTATTGGGCAGTTGATTGAAAGAAGAGGTTTTACTACGAAATTTCGATTCACTTATGGATTAACTATAATTAATCAAAAATAGATAAATTTGGATTTCTTTTAATTTTTCCTATTTTGTCTCATCCTGCATAAAGCAAATTCTAATAATAGTAACATAGATTTTCGATCGAATATTTTGCAGTTGAAATAGATGAAAATATTCATCTCAAGTCCAGAACAAAGATTGTTTATTTCTTGAGAAACCAAGGGCGTCAAGACTTTTGACGATGTCTGTATATTCTACGTTTCAAACGTTACAGTAGACACCATTATGAAATATTTCCTAATCATCCTTCCTCAACGTATATTCAATAAGCCACAACTGTAGCGAAAAACATTGTAATAACAAAAAGGAACTGCAGATCATACTTATAACGAAAAACCCTTAGACTATATAACGTATAGTATAGTATAGTATAGTATAGTATAGTATAGTATAGTATAGTATAGTATAGTATAGTATAGTATAGTATAGTATAGTATAGTATAGTATAGTATAGTATAGTATAGTATAGTATAGTATAGTATAGTATAGTATAGTATAGTATAGTATAGTATAGTATAGTATAGTATAGTATAGTATAGTATAGTATAGTATAGTATAGTATAGTATAGTATAGTATAGTATAGTATAGTATAGTATAGTATAGTATAGTATAGTATAGTATAGTATAGTATAGTATAGTATAGTATAATATAGTATAGGGTATAGTCAAAGGAAAAACCTACCTCTTCGTATAAAGACATAGCCTGGTGTACAATCAAGACTATCATTGAAATCTCTAGAGCCGATAGAGCTAACCATCCAACACAATAACACACAAACTCCACAGTATTCAAATTCATCTTTCCATATTCCACAAGCATGAAAATGGATACTATCACAGTATCAGCAACATAAAAGCATTTGATGAAAATCATGTAAGAGAAATTTTTCATGAAGCAACAGGCTGTACTTTGTAATTCTTCACTTGCAGACTTAAAATTCTTCACGTCAACAGTTTCATCCATTCTACCTCTCAAATAATCATTAAGTTTGAAGAAATGGAACTGGAGGGAATATTCAAAACAGAACAGTAGTTGTTGGAACTCCATATCCAAAATATAAAATAGATTCATAATCACAACCTCGGTGACTGACATTCCCACTTTTTTCGTGATCAAGTAGAACTCACAGACTAATGTGACTATATATAAAAACCCAATATAAATCAACCATTTCACTTCAACTCTTTTTCTTTTTATATCTTCAGGTATTTTTAACGTTTCTTCCAAACGAACTGTCATCCTTAATTTCATGGATACCTTCTCGATGGTTTCAACAGAATAGTAGATGAGTAAGATACTGAGCCAAGAGTTGAAAAATAGGAATAATTTGTAATGGTCGATCACAATTATGTTAACCAATGAATATGGAACGGTTCTGTAAAACGTCAAAACAAAATTCACTGAGAGCAGAATAATACCATTGAAAAGTCGAACATAACTTTTCTTGTATTTGTAAATTCCTTCTGAGTGATTGTACTCAAATCTTGGCAGAATGAAACCATATTTCCACATTTTGAATAACACTTTCTGTGGAAAACTGTGGTGGTAATTTTTGTCTGACGACATTTCAATTTGTTGCTGCATAAACGATGACCAATAGACAATGAGTTCAGGAAATAGAAATTATCAATTATAAAAACGAGATAGTCAGAATACAAACATCCCCTCTTGGATATTAATTAATCATTTTCATCGCCATCATGAACAGAGCCAGTTGAGGGAAAATCAATTTATCCTATTGCATTAATGGTAGATTAAGTACTTAATGAAAAATTATGAAAAGGCAAGTGCACCGCACTGTTGCTTTATAGAACCTGACCTGTCTTTCGTCCAATGATTCGAACTTTATTAAATTTTCTAACCTCTCTTACCTCATACCCTAAGATATTTACAGAAAATTGTTATGAATGTTTTTATCACTGGGTGTGTTATTTTCATGTCACAATTTTTCAAAACGTCGCAGAATTCAATAGGATTGTTCAAAATTCATAGTTTTATTGTTAATTTCATAAAGGCTATACTCCGAATGGTCAGTGAAAAAGAAGACCCAGAGCTCGATGGTTTACTCACTTTCTTCGCCTCTGTGGTGTTAGTAAATTCAATTCAAAATAAATTCCTGTGACAAACTTGTAATGTTAAAAAGCGGATCATAATTATAACAAAAAATCATACCTGTTCGTACATAGTCACACCCTGGTGTACAACCAAGAGTATCATTGGAATCTCTATTCCCAATAGACAAACCCAAGAGGCACAATAAACCACAAATTCCAGAGTACTCAAATTAATTTCTCCATATTCCACAAGCATAAAAATAGCTACTATCACAGTATCAGCCACATAAAAGCATTTGATGAAAATCATGCAAGAGAACTTTTTCATGAAGCTGCAGGCTGTATTTTGTAATTCGTCTGTTGATAACTCAAAATTCTTCACATCATCAGTTTTATCGATTCTCCCTCTCAAGGAATTATTGAGTTTCAAGAAATGGAACTGGAGGGAATATTCAAAACAGAACAGTAGTTGTTGGAACTCAATATCGAGAATATAAAATAGATGCATAATCACGATCTCGATGATTTTCTGCATTGCCACATTCCTGGTTAACAAGTAGACATCACAAAATACCATGAAGATAAATAAAAACCCAATATAAATCAGCCAATTCAAATCAGCTCTTTTTCTTTTTATAGTTCCAGGTATTCTCAATGTTTGTTCTAAACGAACTTTCATGCTTAAATTCATCGATATCTTTTCAATGGTATCTACAGAAGAGTAGATGAGTAAGATACTGAGCCAAGTGTTGAAAAATAGGAATAATTTGTAATGGTCTATCACGATGATGTTGACCAAAGAATCTGGAACTGTTCTGTAAAACGTTAAAACAAAATTCACTACGAGTAGAATAATACAATTAGAAAAACGAATATAATTTTTCTTGTATTTGTAAATTCCTTCTGAGTGGTTGTACTCAAATCTTGGCAGAATGAAACCATATTTCCACATTTTGAATAACACTTTCTGTGGAAAACTATGGTGGTAATTTTTGTCTGAAGACATTTCAATTTGTTGCTGCATAGACGACGACCAATACACAATGAGTTCAGGAAATCGAAATTATCAATTATAAAAACGAGAAAGTCAGAATACAAACATCCCCTCTTGGATATTAATTAATCATTTTCATCGCCATCATGAACAGAGCCAGTTGAGAAAAAATCAATTTATCCTATTGCACTAATGGTAGATTAAGTACTTAATGAAAAATTATGAAAAGGCAAGTGCACCCCACTGTTGATTTATGGAACCTGCGCATGGAGGAAGATCTCTTTTTATGTTCTTAAGGAGACCCAACACATAAATTTTGGTCTTTCTTCCAATGATTCGAACACTATTAAATTTTCTAACCTCTCTAACCTCATACCCTAAGATATTTACAGAAAATTGTTATGAATTTTGTATCACTGGGTGTTTTATTTTCATGTCACAATTTTTCAAAACGTCGTAGAATTCAATAGGATTGTTCAAAATTCATAGTTTTATTGTTAATATCATAAAGGTTATACTCCGAATGGTCAGTGAAAAAGAAGACCCAGAGCTCGATGGTTTACTCACTTTCTTCGCCTCTGTGGTGTTAGTAAATTCAATTCAAAATAAATTCCTGTGACAAACTTGTAATGTTAAAAAGCGGATCATAATTATAACAAAAAATCATACCTGTTCGTACATAGTCACACCCTGGTGTACAACCAAGAGTATCATTGGAATCTCTATTCCCAATAGACAAACCCAAGAGGCACAATAAACCACAAATTCCAGACTACTGAAATGAATTTCTCCATATTCCACAAGCATAAAAATAGCTACTATCACATTATCAGCCACATAAAAGCATTTGATGAAAATCATACAAGAGAACTTTTTCATGAAGCTGCAGGCTGTATTTTGTAATTCGTCAGTTGATAACTCAAAATTCTTTACATCATCAGTTTTATCCATTCTCCCTCTCAAGAAATTATTGAGTTTCAAGAAATGGAACTGGAGGGAATATTCAAAACAGAACAGTAGTTGTTGGAACTCAATATCGAGAATATAAAATAGATATATAATCACTACCTCGATGATTTTCTGCATTGCCACATTCCTGGTTAACAAGTAGACATCACAAAATACCATGAAGATAAATAAAAACCCAATATAAATCAACCAATTCAAATCAGCTCTTTTGCTTTTTATAGTTCCAGGTATTTTCAATGTTTGTTCTAAACGAAATATTATGCTTAAATTCATCGATATCTTTTCAATGGTATCAACAGAAGAGTAGATGACTAAGATACTGAGCCAAGTGTTGAAAAATAGGCATAATTTGTAATGGTCCATCACGATGAACATCACCAAAGAATATGGAACTGTTCTGTAAAACGTTAAAACAAAATTCACTACGAGTAGAATAATACAATTAGAAAAACGAATATAATTTTTCTTGTATTTGTAAATTCCTTCTGAGTGATTGTACTCAAATCTTGGCAGAATGAAACCATATTTCCACATTTTGAATAACACTTTCTGTGAAAAACTATGGTGGTAATTTTTGCCTGTAGACATTTCAATTTGTTACTGCATAGACGACGACCAATAGACAATGAGTTCAGGATATAGAAATAATCAATTATGAAAACGAGAAAGTCAGAATACGAACATCCCCTCTTGGATATTAATTGATCATTTTCATCGCCATCATGAAGTTAACAGAGCCAGTTGAGAGAAAATCAATTTATCGTATTGCATTAATGGTAGATTAATTGTTGCGATCCTCAATTCTGTATGAAAAGGCAAGTTTGTACCGCAGTGTTGATTTATGTAACCTGCTGATGAAGAAAGATTTTTTTACATGTTCTCAAGGAGTCTCTACACATTAATTTTGATATTTCTCCCAATGATTCGAACTTGATTAAACTTTCTAACCTCACTCTAAGATGTTTACAGAAAATTAAAATGAATTTATTTTTGCTGGGCCACACTTTTTCGAAACGTCGTAGAATTTTATAGGATTGTTCCAAATTCATAGTTTTATTGTTAATATCATAAAGTTGATACTACAAATGGCCAGTAAAAAAGAAGACCCAGAACTCGATGGTTTACTCATTTTCTTCGCCTCTGTGGTGAATAATATACACGAGCTCTGATGTAGAGAAGAAATGGACTGCTGTACCAATTCTTATCGCCTCGAGAATTTAAGAAAAAAATGTATGTTTGATAGAATTGAAAATAAATACCACAAAGTGAACACTGAAGGAATGGTACTTACGGTTGTTCAGATTAAAAGTTACGTATCTGCTTCTGTCTGGTTTCGTAGGTGTTGTACTGGGTGAAAGTCTTTATCACACGAATTCACTTTGTAAGGGTGGCGAACTAAAGGCCGACGACGTGGAAACTATTTGTTGAGGGCTTCGAGCTGAGCCGTATAAAAACAATGCGACTGATGGCAGGGAGGTTTTCGACCTGAGCAAGTATATGCCTGTGGGATTTTTGTAACAGCCATAGAATCGCACAGAGCACAGAGAATCTCGGTCTTGTTTGGCCCATCCTATGTATAAACTTTGTGGTAAAAGAAAACAAATGTGTGAATTTTGAACATGTGGTGTTAGTAAATTCAATTCAAATCTTGACAATCAATTTCTGTGGCAAACTTGTAATGTTAAAAAGAGGATAATAATTATAACAAAAAATCATACCTGTTCGTACATAGTCACAGCCTGGTGTACAACCAAGAGTATCATTGGAATCTCTATTCCCAATAGACAAACCCAAGAGGCACAATAAACCACAAATTCCAGAGTACTGAAATTAATTTCTCCATATTCCACAAGCATAAAAATAGCTACTATCACATTATCAGCCACATAAAAGCATTTGATGAAAATCATGCAAGATAACTTTTTCATGAAGCTGCAAGCTGTATTTTGTAATTCGTCAGTTGATAACTCAAAATTCTTTACATCATCAGTTTTATCGATTCTCCCTCTCAAGAAATCATTGAGTTTCAAGAAATGGAACTGGAGGGAATATTCAAAACAGAACAGTAGTTGTTGGAACTCAATATCGAGAATATAAAATAGATATATAATCACTACCTCGATGATTTTCTGCATTGCCACATTCCTGGTTAACAAGTAGACATCACAAAATACCATGAAGATAAATAAAAACCCAATATAAATCAACCAATTCAAATCAGCTCTTTTTCTTTTTATAGTTCCAGGTATTTTCAATGTTTGTTCTAAACGAAATATTATGCTTAAATTCATCGATATCTTTTCAATGGTATCAACAGAAGAGTAGATGACTAAGATACTGAGCCAAGTGTTGAAAAATAGGCATAATTTGTAATGGTCCATCACGATGAACATCACCAAAGAATATGGAACTGTTCTGTAGAACGTTAGAACAAAATTCACTACGAGTAGAATAATACAATTAGAAAAACGAATATAATTTTTCTTGTATTTGTAAATTCCTTCTGAGTGGTTGTACTCAAATCTTGGCAGAATGAAACCATATTTCCACATTTTGAATAACACTTTCTGTGAAAAACTATGGTGGTAATTTTTGCCTGTAGACATTTCAATTTGTTACTGCATAGACGACGACCAATAGACAATGAGTTCAGGAAATAGAAATAATCAATTATGAAAACAAGAAAGTCAGAATACGAACATCCCCTCTTGGATATTAATTGATCATTTTCATCGCCATCATGACGTTAACAGAGCCAGTTGAGAGAAAATCAATTTATCGTATTGCATTAATGGTAGATTAATTGTTGCGATCCTCAATTCTGTATGAAAAGGCAAGTTTGTACCGCACTGTTGATTTATGGAACCTGCTGATGAAGAAAGATCTTTTTTCATGTTCTCAAGGAGTCTCTACACATTAATTTTGATATTTCTTCCAATGATTCGAACTTGATTAAACTTTCTAACCTTACTAACCTCACTCTAAGATGTTTACAGAAAATTATAATGAATTTATTTTTCCTGGGCCACACTTTTTCGAAACGTCGCAGAATTTCATAGGATTGTTCCAAATTCATAGTTTTATTGTTAATATCATGAAGGTGATACTGCAAATGGCCAGTGGAAAAGAAGACCCAGAACTCGATGGTTTACTCATTTTCTTCGCCTCTGTGGTGAATACTATACACGAGCTCTCATGGAGAGAAGAAATGGACTGCTGTACCAATTCTTATCGCCTCGAGAATTAAAGAAAAAAATTTATGTTTGATAGAATTGAAAATAAATACCACAAAGTGAACACTGAAGGAATGGTACTTACGGTTGTTCAGATTAAAAGTTACGTATCTGCTTCTGTCTGGTTTCGTAGGTGTTGTACTGTGTAAAAGTCTTTATCATACGAATTCACTTAGTAAGGGTGGCGAACTTAAGGCTAACGATGTGAAAACTAATTGGGGCTTCGAGCTAAGCCGTGTAAAAACGACGCGACTGATGGCAGAGATCTTGTCGAACTGAGCAGGTATATGCTGCTTGTGGGATTTTTGTAACAGCCATAGAATCGCACAGAGCACAGAGAATCTAGGTCTTATTCTTAACAAAATAAGCCCTTCCTATGTATAAACTTTGTGGTAAAAGAAAACAAATGAGTGAATTTTGAACATGTGGTATTAGTAAATTCAATTCAAATCTTGACAATCAATTTCTGTGGCAAACTTCTAATGTTTAAAAGCGGATAATAATTATAACAAAAAATCGTACCTGTTCGTATATAGTCACAGCCTGGTGTACAACCAAGAGTATCATTGAAATCTCTATTCCTAATAGACAAACCCAAGCGGCAAAATAAACCACAAATTCCAGAGTACTCATATTAATATCTCCATATTCCACAAGCATGAAAAGAGCTACTATCACAGTATCAGCAACATAAAAGCATTTGATGAAAATCATGCAAGAGAACTTTTTCATGAAGCTGTAGGCTGTATTTTGTATTTCGTCAGTTGATAACTCGAAATTCTTCACATCAACAGTTTTATCGATTCTTCCTCTCAAGAAATTATTGAGTTTCAAGAAATGGAACTGGAGTGAATATTCAAAACTGAACAGTAGTTGTTGAAACTCAATATCGAGAATATAAAATAGATGCATAATCACTACTTCAATGCTTGTCATGCCAATATTCCTTATGAACAAGTAGACATCACAAAATACCATGAAGATATATAAGAACCCAATATAAATCAACCAATTCAAATCAGCCCTTTTTGTTCTTATATCTCCAGGTATTCTCAATTTTCCTTCTGAACGAACTATCATGCTTAAAGTCATCGATATCTTTTCAATGGTATCAACAGAAGAGTAGATGACTAAGATACTGAGCCAAGTGTTGAAAAATAGGAATAATTTGTAATGGTCTATCACGATGATGTTAACCAAAGAATATGGAACTGTTGTGTGAAACGTCAAAACAAAATTCACTCCGAGTAGAATAATACAATTTGAAAAACGAATATAACTTTTCTTGTATTTGTAAATTCCTTCTGAGTCATTGCACTCAAATCTTGGCAGAATGAAACCATATTTCCACATTTTGAATAACACTTTTTGGGAAAAATTATAGTGGTAATTTTTGTCTGGAGACATTTCAATTTGTTGCTGCATCGACGATGACTAATGCACAATGAGTTCAGGAAATAGAAATAATCAATTATAAAAACGAGATAGTCAGAATGAAAACATCCCCACTTGGATATTAATTGACCATTTTCATCACCACCATGAAGTTGACAGAGACAGTTTAGGAAAAGTCCATTTAACCTATTGCAGTAATGGTAGATTAATTATTGAGATCCTCAAATTTCTGAGGAAAGGCATATACGCTGTTCATTTATGAAACCGTCTATTGCGAATAGTTTTAGGAAAATTCATTTCAGAAAATTTCAATTATAATCCAGATTAGTCAAATCAATTTAGGAAATGGTCATTTGAAATTCAATTAATGCAGTCACCTTTTTTTTCCAGGAATCGTGTATTTTCTTTCAGAAGATAACAATTGTAATTCAGAAGGAAATTGATTGTAATTCATGAATTTTAGTTCCCTGTAAAACACTCAACTCTCATCGAAAAAATTCAAAAATCTTTGCATTCTGAATTACAAATAAAAGTTTCTGAAATACATATTATTTAATCTGGATAACAATGGATATTTTCTGAAATAAATGTCAATAATTTAAATCACAATTGACGGTTTATGAAATAAATGTGACTCCGCTGAATTTCAAACAACCATTTCTAAAATTGAGATGATTATTCTGAAATATAAGTTTTATTGTTTCTGACATACATTACACCACGGATTCTCGACACGGAAGTCGAATCAATTAAGGCCTGGTTTCGCTAGTGCGTCGAACGCATGCAGTGACTGCGTGCAGCGAATGCTTGCGTCCGCTGCGTCGTCGGAGTGGTTTCACTAGGTGCAGCGAAACGACTGCAGCCGGCAGTATTATTTGTGTCCAGTGAGTCGTCAGTGATAATTTGTAAGAAATGGAGTATTTACTTGCGCTTGTTTACACAACCTTATAAGAAACGACTCTGAAAGGGTTAGCAAGAAACATGAAGACGAAAATTTAGTGAATTTAGATGGTCCACTAAAAAATTTTATACCATTTGCAAGGAGAGGAGGCTTTGCTAATGCAGATGGATTCAAAGTTCGAGATACATTCAAAGAATATTTTGTTTCTGAGGGTCAAATTGCTTGGCAAGAAAGAATGGTTACAAGAACGTAGAGCACGAAATTATGAATATAAAATTGTACAAAACTGTTCAAATCAGAATTCGAAATAATTTTTTTTTTTAAATATAACTTCATTTTACCTGTTTTTCCCTCCATTTCTGTAGCGATCATTTTCCATATACAGTAGAACCTCTTTAATCCGAACACCGTATTGCAAGGCGTTGTTCGGATTAACGAATCGTTCGGATTATCGGAACCATCAACATGTGCATATCAAATAGCAAAAATAACCATTTCATTTGCAATTTGTACCAACTTTATTCAGAAAAAAAAAATAACATATAACCAAAATTTCATTCTATTTTAATCTAGGTCTAAAAAGAAAATAACATGTAACCAAAATTTAGATTCTATTATAATCTGGGTTTAAAAAAAATAACATGTGAACAAAATTTTGATTCTATTCTTATCTAGGTATAAAAAAAATAACGTGAGTCAATATCTTTCAAAATATCGAGTTTTTCTTTCAAGTTTAACGTGACGTGCTTTCTTTTTGACATGTTTGAGGACTCTTGTATCATTCAATGAACCACCGTATCTCACTCGTGTGAGTGTAAAAGCACAACTAGCTCCGAAGTCTCGAATCGTACATCGCGTATGAGAGCTCCCGACACGTTCATGCCTGTCTAAACGCACATCGTTCTCGTACCGTTCGGATTATCGAGGGAGCGTTCGGATTATCACTTCAAGGAATTTGCGTTCGGATTACGGAGTGTTCGGATTAACGTGTGTTCGGATTAAAGAGGTTACACTGTATTATCTTTGATATAATTATTCTTATAATTCTCATCAGATGCATCATACAAGCATCTATTTTGAGAAACTAATTCATTGAGTTTCATCTCTTCGTCCCTCGTGAATTTATCCATACTTATTTTTCCTTCTTGACGCTGCAGCAACTCGCACAGACTGGTACCCCAAGCAGTCAGCCGTTTGGCTGTTGCAGTGCTGTTGCGTCGGACGCAGAAGCGAAACCACTTCTTCGTAGTTCCGAAGTAGCAGTCTATTCGAAAGACGGTGCAGCAACTTTCTGAGCATACATTAATTCTCACGAATGCCTAACCGATCAAATTCACTCGCTTCCGAGTGCACCCGAGTGGAAGATCGTGAGAAGAGTAGCCAAGCCGTTATTCAGATCGCGCGTTTTGTGGTTTTGTCTTTTGTCGTACTTCAAGAATCAATCTGATAGTGAAAACGTTTGGAACTTGGAACAGTTTGATTTTCATTGAATATAATATCTAGCAAAATCTATTACAATTTCTCATTATGGACGCCAAAGTAAGTATTTGCATGGTTGTTGTCTTGCTGAAGTTTCATATAAATGCTCGACTTCATTGCAGAGTGAATCCACTTGCGGCATATTATGTGGAAAAGAGTTTACCAGCGTATCAGTGAACTCCGGACAATCCATATAATGATGATTCCGCTAAAGTGGCAACATATTTTGTGTTCTCTTTGTTCTACTCATGAAAACCAGGAAACGTTTTCTACATATATGATCATTTACATGATCATTTGAGAATAATTCATGATGTACTGACCAAACAGAGTGTTTTGATTTTCGGGAACCGAGAAGAATTTGAAACCTGGCGAGGAAAGGAGAAAAGTGTTGATTTCGTTTTGGCGAGGACTAAAAGTATGAATAATGGGTTGAGGGGGAAACAGTAGTTAACTACTATTGTAACAGGAGTAATTACAGAGGTATGATCTGAATATTTCCTATGTGAATAGAAACAGGGAAATCAACATTGTCCATTTTATTGTTCTGCAGTCTATTTTCTACTTACCACTGCATGGAGTTTCGTTTTGTATATAAATGATATTACTACAGATGTATTGCTTTCTTCTTTCTTACAAATAATAAAATATACTTTTTCAGTTTTTATTCATTATTTCCATTTGAAACAATATCAAACATTGTTTCTGTATGATTGATATTTCTTACATTTCCACCATCCAAGAAAAATATGATACAATTATATTATATTATATTATATTATATTATATTATATTATATTATATTATATTATATTATATTATATTATATTATATTATATTATATTATATTATATTATATTATATTATATTATATTATATTATATTATATTATATTATATTATATTATATTATATTATATTATATTATATTATATTGTCATATTTCAAAATATGCTAAATTACCTACCTACTTAAATTCCCACTTTTGAGGTTTTTGTAAGCGCATAATATATATGTGCTTTTTCTAAATGGGACACCCTGTATATTTCTACATATTTCGATAAAGATAACTATAGCATATTTTGATGTTTTTCTGAAATCACATTCCAGAATGAACCTCAGGTAGACTTTGGTGAGTGGGACTGACATGTTTCACAGCAGAAAGGTAAACACAAGAATACGAAAATTATAAGAAGTGGGACATATGATAGTCCAACATTCCAAAGCCTACTTATTCAAGAGATAAATTGAAATATCTCGGATATCACTTCTGAAAAATATCAAGTATGCTATATATGTATTTTAATTTCAAGTTCTAGTTTCTACGAAGAAATATATAAACATATGGGTGTCTCATTTTCATTTCTATATCTCAAAATATCAGTTTGCAGTGAAAACAATTAGGTAACATACTCGTAAACAAATTGCTTCAGTAATGTTTTTACCGAAATAGAACATTTCTAACAGCCCCTATTAGACTACAGCATTTTTGGTATCGAATTTCGTACGATCTCTCAAAGGTGAGAGAGAATTCTTAAGAAGTCTCTTTGTCATCTTTGACAGTTCGTACGAAATTTGGCACCAAAATTATGATAGTCTAATACGGCCTGAAGGGAAGTTAGAATAATATCTCAAACATAAATACTTCGTAGAACTCCCGTGCGATAACTTATGTGCCGACACTTAGCGCAAGTTCGAAGCAAATTAATTTCAAATTCGCGCCGAATTGACCACGCCCACATCGTGGTTGATTGGCTAGGCATTCGTGAGAATTAATGTATGCTAACTTTCTGAAGTCGCTGCATGCGTCGGACGCACTAGCGAAACCAGCACTTTAGACTGAGATTAAGGGGAGGTGCTACACGTCCGAGCTCGCGAGCTCCTCTCAAAAATTGGGCGTTTTATTTCCATGATATCTAGGTTCGTTAGCGGCGTAGACCGACATTTTTTTTAAATTGAAGCTTTATCATTTTTCTAGAATATGTATCACTCGCTTTTCTGTTTTTCTTCGTATATTAGGAAAATAACCTGGTGAGCTGTAATTTAATGAAAATCTGGACAAACGATTTTATTTCCATGATATCTCCGTCAATTTTCGGGATAAATGTATAAAATTTTCAGTATACATGCGGAATAATATTTTGCGAAATGTGTATTACTCGGAAAAAATCTGGTTGAAAATATGACTAATAAGGTCATTTATAATTTACTAGCTGGCCAACTTTGTTTCGGCCAACTTATACTTACGGTGGATTTCATAAATCGTAATCACCGGTGATCGGAAATTAACGGCTTGGTTTTCTGATTCTTGAACTGTCAAATCGAGTTGATTCTAGATCAAACTCCGATCACCGGTGATTACGCTTTGTGAAACCCACCGTTAAAGTTGTATAAACTCACTATTGCTATTTATTTTTCAAGCAGGAGATAAATTACGAAAAATAAAGTTCGAAATATTAATAATTATTGTAATTTACATGAAGAGAATTCTCTTTATTTAAGCGGTACCTAATTGTTGAACATATAACTTTTTGTTTTTAATGTTTTTAATGATAAATTCAGTGCTCACACCATTATTTTAGACATCTTAGCTATGCTGCTAAGCTCAAAATAGTGGGTAAACATCTCAGTTGGTGGAGCAGCGAGATTTTTATGTTTCCATGGATATGAGCTGTCACTGTCACACAGAAAATGTGCTTGGGAGGCTGCGACGGGGTTTACCAATAAGGGTAAATGGAAAATTCCGGTAGATGTTATTTTATTTTATTGAAAAAATCTAAAAGGTTGAAACATGTATTTTTAAACTTTCCAGTTTCCATCATCACATACAATGCTTACCTAAAAGGTTGACCAAATTAGGTGAATTCCTTATTTTTGAACAATAGGTACGGCAAATAAACAAAAATTTTAGGGTTCAATCATTCTTCAATTTGTTCATTTTAGTTGACGATATCAAGCTCGTAAGAAGGCAAATAGAGATGTTCAAATGAAGTCGATAGCACGATCGACACGACAGAGTAAAAAATGCAAGAAAAAAATTATCAAAACTGCCGGTTGTGTTGAACTCACATTAAAATTTATTGATGATCATTCGACCAGATCAGATTAGGCAACCCATGAAACATTATTGTATATCATTAGTGAAACTCCGATGAGCAAACGTTTCAAAATTATTGACGCTTACGATACTGTCTCTGTGCAAACAGAAACACTAAAATAATATGTCAATTACTAATTATGGGCAATTTTGGATTAAGTTATTTCCGCAAATTAATTTATTACCCAAACAGAAATTCAAAAACATTTCCAAAATAAAGAAAAAAGATGAAGATGGGCAACTCACGTTTGAATCTGATCGTCAAAATCCGATTTACTTGATATTTCGGTAAAAATTCACTGTTCCACCAACTTGAGGTATTCACCCGCCTTTTGATCTGGTAATAGACTTCCATGTTACCATGAGTTATATGCGAATCACACATCGCCATCTAACAGCGGTATTATCAAACTAAGTACCTACGACTGCGTGCAGAAACTTATCTGGTCACTGTACGACTATACGCATCAACGGTAGCGACACCTAGTGGCCTTATTCGAAAGAAGGAAAAGCCTTTCCTGCATAATTGAAATTTCCATCGGTTTTTCAAAGTTTTATTGTATTTTATAATAACCAGACCGTAGACGAATCCATAAATGAAGTTTTATATCAAACAGTCTATCCTATCTCGAGTTATAAATGGTGTAACCAACATCTTTCTTTTATATATATATATAGATTTAAAAATTCAGTGGGCAATGAATAGAAAACCTGATTAATACACATTCTGCAAATTTCATTCCGCATGTATACTAAAAATTTCAGACTTTTATCAAGAAAATTGACGGAGATATCATGGAAATAAAATCATTTGTCCAGATTTGTATGAAATTACAGCTCACACGGTTTTTTTCCTAATATACGGAGAAAAACCGAAAAGAGAGTAATACACATTCTAGAGAAATGAAGCTTTAGTTTAAAAAAAATGTTGGTCTAAGCCGCATACGAATTGAGATATTATGGAAATAAAAAGCCCAATTTTTGAAGGGAGCTCGGACGTGTTGCACCTCCCCTTAATCCCAGACCAAAAATCGAAAAATACAGACATCGCATCGCGATGAAATGTTATTCGCAATGGAAGTATATTTCAAAAAAGGACCATCTCACCTCATTTTGGACATCTTGAGCAGAACTTACAGTACTGACCATTATGCATGCTGGAACAGAGACCCACAACCGAAAAAAAATTGTTGCACATATTTCGAACAAATAAAAACCTTCAATAGGGTCACCAAATATCCAGTATTGGGCAATGATTATATCAGCAAATTCTCCTGCACATAGGATCAATAAGATCGAATCGAAACATTGCAAATATTCCGATAGCATAGCAGCTTCAATTTCTTCTTTAATTCTTGCTATGTATTCTGTAGATTCCAATTCACTTCCTTCAGTCGTCAAACACTTGTTCAGTATTTTTAAATAATATTCGAAAATATTTGCGAAAGTCAATAGTAAAAAATTAATATTGACTTTCACGAAGTAACAGATGTATCTTGTTGCAAAAGATACACAATCCCATAATTCATCATTAGGTATAGCGAATGCTTCAGCCACTAACATCATAGAATATAACGCTATATGAAATATAAACCAGTAGAAACTGCTTTTACAAACACCTTCAGAGAACATCACCTCATATTTTACCAACTTTTTACCAACATTTTTCAACTTTTCTTGGAGGTTTCTTAGATCCACTGCACTTCTATAGATAATCAGGATTGACGCGAATGTGAGACTTCTAATCAGAATTACTTCCATAATGTTCATGAGAAATCTCAAGAACTCGGTTGTGTCGAACTCTTCAAAAATAAAAAGGAAGAAACACAGTGAATATTGCAGGAAGCAACAAAAAAATCGAACATAATCCATTTTATAAACGAACATTTCTTTCGATGCAACGTATTCGTAAATAGGCATCAGAAAAGTATATCTCCATATTTTGAAAAATGATTTGAGATGTTTGTAAACATAAGTTGATTTGACTTTCATTCTGTACTTCATTGATATGGTCAATGGCACTCTCGAAGTGTAACCCAGACTATAAATGGCTCAATTTGCTAGTCTCATTCACGAAAGATTGTCATTAAGGATAATCTATCATCCGGGAATGACATACTTAGCATGTTTATTTACTGAATTCGAACAAATGTCTGCAGAACTAAGATGGCTGATACTAATTACACATAGAGCTCTCTTGCAGAGAAGAATGGATTGAGCCACCAATTCTCATGGAAACGAAAATAAAAGAAATATCTGTATGTATGAGAGCAAGTAATAGCCTCAAACTATACACTGAATGAATGGCACTTACGTTTGATGCTGGCTTGAGATATATATCTGCTTGTATGCTGGCCTCGTTTGTGTTTACGAATTAGAGTACATTTTCCCACGGAAGGAATTAACAAAAATACTCAATTTTCAACTAAGGTTCACCAGGTGGGGCTGATTCGCATTCTTGCGGATAACTACACCTTTTCCAATTGTATTTCAGAAAAGCAAATTGCATTTCAGAAAATGGGAATTGTAATTCAGAATAGTAAGTTCATATTCAGAAAGGGGAATTTGAATTTAAGAATAGTGATATGTAATTCCGAAAGGGTAATTTGAATTTCAGAATAGTGATATGTAATTCAGAAACGGTAATTTGAATTTCAGAAAATATAAATTGTAATTCGGAATTGGTGATTTGAAATTCAGAAATGGGAATTTTTAATTCAGAAAAACGAAATTGTAATTCAGAAAAAAGGAATTGTAATTCAATTGCTTGGTGCCCGAACCACTTTCTCTAATATTATGTATGTAATTCAAATGGAGATATGATTTCATTTAAAATGGGTGGCGAAAAATATTGATAATGATTCTTGAGGTCATTTTCGACTCTCAAAGTACGTAGATACCTTCACAGAAGCAAGAACTATAATAATAATAACTTTATTTCCAAGAATGACATAAACGTAAATACAGTCAGAAACGAAAACAGGAAAAAAACGAAGTTCGACGTCACATTGTCATAGATTATGCTGCATCACTTGATCAGAGACGATACTATTCTGAATTACATATTACATTTTCTGAAATTGAATTGATAGCTTCTGAAATACAATTTTCCTTTTCTGAAATTGAATTTGCCATTTCTGAATTTCAATTCACTATTATGAATTACAACTTCCTAATCTTAATTTCAATTTCGTTTTTCTGAAATTGAATGAACTATTCTGAAATTCAATTTCTGTTTTCTGAATTACATATTGTTATTCGGAAATATATGTTCCCTTTTTTGAAATTCAACTTTGACTTTCTGAATTACAACTGTGAAAGGTGTAGTTCGAGCGTGCGGAAGGAAGAAGAAAGAGTTTTGCTTGTTGCCGATTCTGAAACCTCCATTCTTGAGAACTGTAGACCATAGAAATAACAAGAGTGGGTTAACCAGAAAGTCTTCTTAGGTCGAATCTTCTTCATCGATGAAGTCCATTCTATACCTTTCACAGTTATAATTCAGAAATTCAAAGTTGAATTTAAGAAAAGGGAACATGTATTTCAGAATAGCAATATGTAATTCAGAAAACAGAAATTGAATTTCAGAATAGTTAATTCAATTTCACAAAAACGAAATTGAAATTCAGATTAGGAAGTTGTTATTCAGAAAAACAAAGTTATTATTCAGTAAAACAAAGTTGTTATTCAGAATACTGAATTGAAATTCAGAAATGGCAAATTCAATTTCAGAAAAGGAAAATTGTATTTCAGAAGTTATCAATTCAATTTCAGAAAATGTAATATGTAATTCAGAATAGTATCGAGCTCGATATCAAGTGATGCAACATAGGACTCTATGACAATGCGGCATCGAACTTGTCTTAAGTATTTGGTGTTTTCAAATTTGTTTTTTTCCTGTTTTCGTTTTTGACTGTATAAACCCTTATGGTATTCTTGAAATGAAGTTATTATTATTATATTTCCTGCTTCTATGAAGGTACCTACGTACTTTGAGAGTCGAAAATTACCTCAAGAATCATTATTTATATTTTTCGCCACCCATTTTAAATGAAATCATGTCTCCATTTGAATTACATACATAATACCTTTCAGAGAAAGTTTTTTGGGTAGCAAGCAATTGAATTACAATTTCTTTTTTTCTGAATTACAATTTCGTTTTTCTGAATTAAAATTTCCCATTTCTGAACTTCAAATCCCCAATTCTGAATTACAATTTATATTTTGTGAAATTCAAATTACCGTTTCTGAATATCAACTCACTATTCTATTACAATTTCCATTTTCTGAAATGCAATTTGCTTTTCTGAATTACAATTGGAAAAGGTGTAGTATCAACTCTGTGGTATCAATTATGAATAATAATAAAAATAGTAAATCTGAACATTCACCACCAGCCATTTCGAAAAAGAGAACAAGAAGAGAAACTATTGAGAGATAGAAGAATTGTGAAGGACAAATGAAAAAAGTGACGAAACAAAAAAGGAAAATGTGAAAAAAACTTTAGCTGTCAACTAAACATTTGAGTTCCTGGCATGATCCGAAAAGGATGAGGAGGAGGAAGATATAAATCAATGCTGGGATAGATTTGGAGGATAATTGATCCAAATCACTGGTTGAACACCAATTGAAGTTTGATGAACGATCTGAGTTCTGCACTGGTAGGCGTTTTGAAGGTTGACAGTGATTCGAATTTATATTCCGACCCTCCCGAGATCTCCAAAGGGTGGAGTTCCAAAAAGGTGAAGGACCGTAATCCAATGTTTGGACCAGAAAGGAGGCTGCCGACAAAATTGGCTGAACTAAGCCAATAGGGTATTAAGGCGACGATGGGGAAATGGGAGGTGGAGTTCTTCTCGAACTTTGGTTTGGGGCCTTAGACTTCTTCAATTGTTGAAGAATTCTGAGTTTTCACTTATGACTTTACGAAGAATGCTCATCATCGCCAACCCGTTAATTTTTAAAACTTTTTCCGTCTCGGGAAAAATTTTCTTGTTTCTCTCAAAATATCAATAACTGTCAGTTCTTTGAAATTTCCTCCAGGTTTTTCCTGGCATGTCCTTTGACACAATTCTGCTTCATTTTTGATGCCGCTCAAATTGTAAAATTGGCAGAAGGTATCACAAGCATCAGTGATACTTTGTGACGAATTGTTTTGCATCTGAGCAGGGTGCAGCCTTCTTAATGTATACGCCGGAGTTGATAGACCATTAAGGAGTATAATACATTATGATTTTCGTATAGTATGGTATTATTTCCTGAGTTTTCAAAGAATACTTGTGAAGCTCTAGTGGGGGGGGGGGGAGAAACTTATCCTGTATTGAAGTATGATCAGAAAAAGTGAAATCTCACCTCACTTTGGACATCTTGGGCAGAACTTACAATATTAACCACTTTGCATGGAACAGCGAACCACAACCAATAAAAAATTGTTGCACATATTTTCGTTGAAAAAAAGTCTTCAATTGGGTCAGCATATATCCAGTATTGGGCAAGTATAATGTCAGCAAACTCTCCCGCACATTTGATCAAATAGATCGCATCGAAACTTCGCGAATAATCCGATAACATAATAGCTTCAATTTCATCTTTTATTCTTGCTTTGTACTCTGTAGATTCCAATTCACTATCCTCAGTCGTCATACACTTGTTCAGTATTTTTAAATGATATTCCAAATATTCGTGAAAGTCAAGAGTAAAAAATTTATACACACTTCTACGAAGTAGCAGATGTAAGTTGTTACATAAGTTGCAAATCCCAATAATGTCCCTGCAGGTTCACTGATGGCTTCAAGCACAAACATGATACAATATATCGGTATATAAAACATTAACCAGTGGAAACTGCTTTCACTAACACCTTCAGAGAACATCACCTCATATTTTTTTTTCGAACTTGTTACCAACATTTTTCAACTTTTCTTGGAGATTTCTCAGATCCACTGCACTTCTATAGACAATCAAGTTTGACGTAAATGTAAGAGTTCTAGCCAGGAATACTTCTATAATGTCCATGATTAATCTTACGAAGTCGTGTGTTTCAAACTCTTCAAAAATGAAAAGAAGTAAACACAGTGAATATTGGAGAAAGCAACAGAAAAATCGGACATAATCCTTTTTATGAACGAAAATTTATTTCTATGTAACGTATTCGTAAATATGCATCAGGAAAGTATATCTCCATAATTTGAAAAATGATCTGAGATGATTGTAAACATAAAGTGATTTTACTTTCATTCTGTAATTCATTGATATGGTCACTGTCACTCTGGAAATGTAAACCGATTTATAAAGGGATGGTGGTATCATTAATGAAAGATTGTCATTATGGGTAATCTATGACCGGGAATGTCATAATTTCGATGTTCATTTACTGAATTGGAATAAATGTCTAAGATGACTGATAATAACTATACATAGAGCCCTCTTGGAGAGAAGAATGGACTGATACACAAATTCATATAGAAACGGAAATTAAAGAAATAACTGTGTGAATAAGATATTGTCACAAAGTAAATACTGAATGAATGGTACTAACGGTTGATGCTGGCTTGAGATATCTGCTTTTATGATGGCCTCGTGTTTGTATTCATGAATTAAAGTCCATTTGATTTCGTCTACTGAACTGTCGTCCGATTCGGTAATAAGCGATGGAAAAACCTTGTTATCATGTTTTAGAAAATCTTCTTTAATGCCTTTTAAATCTTTTTAATGCGATTTGAAAAGAAAGAAATCGATTTATCTGTGATGGCTTCATTAAATTCAAAACGGTATATTCGTAACTATGAATTACAAGAATAACCTATTCCTTCGATCTAAAGATCTGTGTATGATGTTCAATCTTTTACTGCCTATTCCACACTTCACACCACTATTCCCCGAATATCACTTTACCGTTTCCACTTTGAAAGCTAACTTCCTAACCTGAACATTGAATTAATACAGTAATATCTCACCTCATTTCCAACATCCGAAGCAAACGTTACAACATTAAACATGATGCTGGCTGGAATCGAAAAGCACAATAAAAGGAAAATGAATTCGGCTGAATTTCCAAGAACTTCTTCTGCTGCAGAGTCGGCAAGAATCCAATATTGGGTAGTAATCATCTCTGAGAACGAAGCGGTGCATTCCAACAATAAAAGTGAATTGAAAGATTTCATATAATCGAAACACAGAGCGTGAATTCGGTCCATCAGTGTTATGTATTCGGTGGTTGTGATCTTCAATTCATGTTTTTCATTTGCTAGAGATTTATTCAGTGTGACCAGATAAAATTGGAAAACACTGAGGAAAGTCAGATAGAGGAAATGAATATTAAGGCTTATAAAGTAGCCGATGTACAGTATTACAAAACTTATATGGCTCCAGAATCCATTACCTTTGACATTCACGTAATATTCCAAAACACACACGGTAAAACATATCGTTATGTGATATGTAAACCAATAAGAATTCTTCCTGCCCAAACCTGCACAATTCACTTCATAAGCTTTCAATCTATCATCAACTTTTTTTATGCATTTCAGGAGATTTTTTATATCCAATAACTTTCTGTAGACTATCACAATTGATGCAAATGTGAGAACTTTCTTCAAGTTGATATCCAAATTGTTGATGAGTGACTGCAAGAAGCTACCTGCTTCGGCACTTTCAAATAAGATGAAAGTGTCTACAACACATGAGGAATAGTGCAAAAAACAGAAAAAAAGTCGTAAACAATATAACTTGTAGACGAAAATTTCTTCTGACTCATCGTACTCGAAATGAGGCATCAGAACACTATATTTCCATATTTCGAAAAGTGAACTGAGAAGACGATCAACATTCTTCGATTTTACATACATGGTGTGTTCTATTAATATAGTATGCTACAACTGGAAAGTGAACAAGTGGATAAATTGGCCCAGTTATAGTGTAATCAAGCTAATGACAAGATCATTTTCCGGTTATCATATAATTCTATATTTTCATTACACAATTTCGTTTATAGGATGACATAAATGGATGGACTATCCATCTCCAAGAAAATTACCGACATTAGCAAAACTGATTATCATTATCTTGTTTTACGATTTTTACAAACTATCGACAGTGATGTTTCCGCACCCAATAAACATACAAAAGTAGAAAAAACGTTGCATATCCCAAGTAACGACTTTTCTATAACTCGTTAAAAGAAGGGAAGAATGTCGTTAGGCAATATACTTCATTCACCATTATAAAGTATCCCGATTGGCCAAAATTTTTAGGTTCATCATGTTTTTTTCACTTAGAACTGACACTGGTTGGCACTCGTGAAATATCGGCAAAGTCAAAATAATTATCAGAGACGCGGCCAAAGCTGATTTCTATTTAGTCATTTCCACCTCTGTGAATAAAGTTAGTTCTATCATTGAGTTTCAATATACATAGAGATACAACCCAGTTCAACGATTTGATGCACAAATTTTTGGCAGTTTACTTGCCCATTTGCCAACTTAAGTGGCGGCACATAGTAGCTACTGAAGGAACTACAATCGGCCGATCCATTTTGACACTACTCATTAATAGAAATCTGTAGGAGATTTATTTTCCTCTAGTTCTATGAATTGTAGGCAGGGTCGGATTCATCCAAATTATACAGGGTGGCCATTTGAAAACGAAACAGACGAGATTACAGACGAAATAAATTTTTTCGATAGAAATGCTCGGACAGGTCGATTTCTGTTTCGAGGGGGACAACTTAAGATATAGGTTACGGACGCATAGAGCTTCAACCCTTGCTGCTACAACCCCCACCCCCAATTTTTGAACAGGGAAGATGGGGTGAGTGATACCTCATTTGAAAGGTATTTTTATACTGATTTCAGCACAGTAATTGTTTTTTCATTTTATGCATTAGTTCTCGAAATATTCTTAACTAAGTATTTGAAAATGAAGTTGTGTTTTCATGGCACTTGTAGTGTTTTTTTGTGAAAAATCGACATCTTGATTGAAGATTTCTATGTCAGTGGATTGGAGGAAGGAAGCCACAGTCATGGTTGTTTTGAAGCTCAAAATGTCGATTTTTCACAAAAAAACACTACAAGTGCCATGAAAACACCACTTCATTTTCAAATACTTAGTTAAGAATATTTCGAGAACTAATGCATAAAATGAAAAAACAATTACTGTGCTGAAATCAGCATAAAAATACCTTTCAAATGAGGTATCACTCACCCCATCTTCCCTATTTAAAAATTGGGGGTGGGGGTTGTAGCAGCAAGGGTTGAAGTGCTATGCGTCCGTAACCTATATCTTAAGTTGTCCCCCTCGAAACAGAAATCGACCTGTTCGAGCATTTCTATCGAAAAAATTTATTTCGTCTGTAATCTCGTCTGTTTCGTTTTCAAATGGCCACCCTGTATATCTTCTTTACAAACGGTGTGATTCAATAATGATGAACTATTAGCCATGAATTTGTTCAAAGGAGTGTTCTCAGGTAGGAAATGAGGGGTGAAAATGTTTCTTGGAGGGACATAAAAGAAACGCACTTAATCGATGAAAAGAATTGTCTTTCACGTACTCTCTCGAAGATAATTGAAAAACACATAAATCCAAACGCCTTCCAGAAAATGAAGGTTAAATTGGCCACGCAGATTTTCAGTAGAACTTTATATTCGGCTATGAGAACAGTCATCTGGTGAGCTGGGGTCCAGAAGTGCCAATTCATTCCGAAAATGAATGATCTTTTCGACTGCCTCAATTCGAATGGAAAATTTGAGGAACATTATCTAAGGAGACCGTTGTTCGAGAAAAACACCGCAGCAATACAAACTCTGACGGAATCAATTGAATTTATTAAGTCTTGGACAGTTGGAGAAAATATTCCCTATTGTTTCAACGGTTGGATACAAACCATCACTGGCATTCCCCAATTGTGGAGACGAAGGAAATATTTCCATATTTGATAACAAGTCGGCTCAACCAGGACCCAATCGAGAATTCATTGTCCAAACTAAGACAGCGTAGGGGTTATGATCCAAACCCCCCAGCTCGATGCTTCAGATTCGGGTTGCAGTCGGTCATGACTGGTTGTCTGGAAAAATGTTCAGATAATTCTAACTGCTAAGACGACAATGATTTCGACCTGTGTACAATGGGAGAATCTGAAATTGATGTGGTTGATTGGACAGATTCGACCATTTCTTCTGCGGGTTCGGACAACGGTGAGCCTTGTGAGGGTATATAAGGGATAAAGAGTTAATTGAACCCCTAAATACCCTAGAATCCAACTCAATCGCAAGTTTCTCGGGGTATTTGATGAGGAACATCGCCAAAAAAATACAAATGCGATAAGTGCGAAAAAGCACCCCTCATTGATGATTTGAATAAGCTAGGTTATGGTGGGATATAAATTGCAAATCGAAATTATGGCAATAAACTGATACATTTGAGAATTCCCTCAACCGATTTAAAACATTCGCTAAGGAAAGTGCTGTTGGTCATAAAGAAAATTATGATCACAAAATCAAAAAATATGTGACTTCAAAGGTATATTTTAGGGAAATTAAAAAAAATTAATTCTGCTGTGTTCTCGTCCATGTTCTTGAAATTGGAACTCTCCGTTAACTCCAGGATTTGAAAAGCACAGGATTCATTTGTTGAGACAACTGATTAGAGTGAAGCTGTACAGGAGACAGAAAAAAAACCAAAGGAATCTCGACGTAGAAGCATATTTTCAAAAATTCATAAAAAATCTATTTATTAAAAATACTTGTGAATAAAGGAAAAATTCCATGCATTTATTTTTGCATACATCAGTATTTTATATTCATGAAAGATCAAAAATAATTGTCGTATTATTGCATCCAACAAATCAGGTGATGAAATACTGAACATCCCACATTTCCATACGCCGGTCCTGATCGTCATTGCATGCGGCCTAGGAAATAGTGCTTCATAGTTCAGCTACTTACTGCCTGATGCGGGAGTAAAAATTTTCGCTTCTCTGAAACACACTTATCCATCTATGAACCGGTGAAGGAACTACACAAAATTCAGCTTCAAATCGTTGAACTGGGTTGTGTCTCTATGTATATTTGAACTCAATGGTTCTATTAAGGTTTAACTGTGACACAGGTTTTGTAGTACTTGTACATTTTCATACTGGAGTATTTGAAGTTGTTCAAAAAGGTATTTAAAGGTCTTCTGTAGGCTCATTTCTTGAGAATTTCATTCTTATGGAAGTTATGGATAATTCCAACATTTTTCGTTTTTCAATACTCACCGGTTCACTGACACTGACAGCAGCCATAATGACGTTTATCAATCTTAACCATGCACAAAAGAGCCAAAGAAAAAATAATATATCCATGGTCGAATAGGGTACTTCTTCATCGACCATCCAAAATGGTCCAAAAATTAAAATGAAAAATTCAAACGATATTCCTGATAGGGTTATCGGAGAAAAAATTCGATTTAAATCGGATGCAACTAACACGATTTCTCCTAAAAGTTTTGCTATTTCTTCAACTTCGATTCCATTCTCAGTATTCAGAAAGCGCCTTAAGGAGTTGAGGGAATATTTCAGGAAGAGTTGGAACACAAAATGGAACAACTGCATATTCATTAATAAAAAGCTGCACGTGTAATAACGTAACATTTGGAGAAACTTCAAAGTATCGAAGTCAAAAAGTAAGGTACAGTCAATTGCTGCTACAGCTACACATGCAGACAAGTGAGTTAAAAAAATATATGTTTTTCTTTTGTCTGCGATCTTGGGAAGAACAATACCAAATAACTGGATTTCGTTTCGAATTTCTAAAATTCTTCCAAATATTTCAACGAATTGTTTGGAGCTAGTGTGGACCTTCAGCAGAACCAGAAGAATATTGAAACTGATAATCAGCATATCAATGTTAAATGCTATTTCATTTGTTGATAATTTAATTTTAAAAATTGCATATAGAGATATAAGAAAACATAAGACTATCCAGATAAAACCATAAGCGATTCGATGAAATCGAGGTTTATGGCAGAATTTCCGCTCCTTAGTGCTAAATTCGTAAAGGGGCAACACAAAACTATATTTCCACACTTTTAAAATAGAAACTTGCAGCTCTAAAATATCACTCATATTTCTAATTTTTCAAGAATGTGAATGATTAAGAGTAACGTCTGACTGATTAAACTAACATCAGGAGGAAATTCATTAGGTAATTCAATAACTGAACGTTTCACAATATTCATGGAAGTTAATTCATCATAGCAATTTATATAGTGTGGAGGAGCCAAATGGAATAAATTCATTATCTTGGTTACTGTATTCATTGTCATTATTTTTCGTGAAAAAGCGAACCATACCTTCAACCCCTTACTGAAGACAAATACATCCTCCGATTAAACGGAACACTTTTTTCCTATCCTCAAATTCGCATTCGTTCGAAAGATACCGGGGTGTCTATTAAATGAAAAAAAAGTCTTGAAAATAATTTCATGAGTTTGATCATGGTAAGACGGACTATTGACTTGGATTCAGTTGTGGAATAACTATAATTAATCAAAAATAAATAATCGATAAATTCTGATTTTTTCTCATTCTTTCTATTTTGCCTCATCCTGCATAAAGCATAAATTAACAAACAAAGATTTCTTATCAAATATATTGCAGTTGATATGAAGGAAAATATTCATCTCATTTCTAGAACTACATTGATTGATTTTTTGAGAAACCTAGAGGGGCCAAAACTTTTGACAATGTGTGTATCTTTTGAATGGATACTCACCGCTTTCTTGACACTGGAAGCAGCCATCATCATGTTCACCAGTCTGCACCACGAACAAACCAACCAAAGAAAAATTAAAATCCAAGAAATGATGTCATAGGCCGACTGACTTTCTTCCGTTTCGGCAAGCCAAAAGGGTACAAAAAGGACAATTGAAAATTCAAACGACATTTCCAAAAGGATTAAAGGAGATAAAATGTGATTGGCATTTGATGCTGCCAGAAGAATGTCTCCCAAAAGTTTCGTGAATTCTTCAAATTTGAAAGCAGTATCAGTATTTAGAAAGTCTCTCGCAGATTCCAAGGAAATTTTGAAAAACAATTCGAAAACAATATGGAACATTTGAACGTTCAATAATATGAAGCTGTTTATGAAATAACAAACTATTTGAGAAAATATATGTGCATTTTCTACAAAATGTGCAGCAGAGTCTAAGATAACTATTGCTATATATACAGAAAAGTGAGCGAGAAAAATATAAATTTTCTTTTTATCTGCAACTTTGGGCAGAAAAATTCCAAATGAAACGATACTTCTTCGAATTTTCAGAATAATTTCAAGGACTTCAATGAATTGTTCGGAACTTGTGTGGACCTTGAGCAGTATTAGAAGAGTGTTAAAATTCATAATCACGATATCGATGTTAAATACTATATCGTTTGTTGATGATAATCGAATTCTACAAATTGCATATATAGATAGGAGAAAACATAGAAATATCCAAATGAAACCATAAACGATTCGATTAAAACGAGGTTGGTGCAAGAATTTTTGTTCCCTAGTGCTGAATTCGTAAAGAGGTAACACAAAACTATATTTCCACACTTTAAAAATAGAAAGTTGCAACTCCAAAATATCACTCATCGTTTTTCTTTTCTCAAGAATGCGAGTAGAATGTAAATGGTTAAGAGGTATGTCTGACTGACAAACCATACAGCAATTAGGGATTCATTGTGGGAATTGAATAAATCTACATATGGATATTGGTGGCAATCAATCATTCAAGAATACAGACCCTGTCAAAAAATTATATGGTATTGAATTAATTTGTGTTTTCTATTCGAAAAAATCCAATTTACTTCTGAGAAATGTACGTGTACAGTTTCTCAGGTCGGAATACTTAGATTCCAGAGAATAATAATAATAATAATAATACCCAGAAACCCACTGGTCAAGGCCACCCGAATGAAAACAAGACATAAGGCTGAAGATCTAGCCATATGGGATGAAGTAATTCAAGGTCATCTTAACGAGACCTGTTCACTAGAGGATGTAGTGGCTGCAGTGAGAGCGGCCGCTTCGCTTCTATATCCACCTAAAAGTACAGCTATGAAGAACGATAAGCATAGGTTAAGACTCAGTCGGCTTGACATCAAAATAAAATCAATGAGGCAGCAGGCATCTTGGTACCAATGTATCATAGATGTTCTGAGAGGCAAAATTGAATCCAGCAAGAAAATGAAGGATATGATTGAGGAGCTTCATTCCATACATCATACAGTAGACTTGCCCACAGTCCATCTACTGAAGCAGAAAGCTGTAGATAAAATAAGATCACTTGCTGCAGCGCGGAAGAAACTAATAAAAAGGCAAAAATGGATTGAAGATAACCTTCACCGCAGAACCATCGAAACTATTTCAGTCCTAACAACAAAAGGCACAGAACCCACCATCACCGCAGGAGGTCGAATAATTTTGGAAAAGCCTGTATGAACAACAAGCAGAAATCAGGGATACTCCAGCACTTCTCAGATTCCAGCAGATGTGTGATCAAAACCAACAGCAGAACGATGAACTTTCGGAAATATCAACAGAAGATATTAGACAAGCCCTTAAGAACAAGCGTGATTTCTTTCACAGCACCTGGACTGGACGGTATTTAAAACTACTGGTGGAAGAGTTTTCCAGCTACACATCAAAACCTGGCAAGATTATTCAGCGGGATGCTGACTCGCCGTGAGCCGATTTCGTCATGGTTGGTGGAGGGTAGAACAGTGCTGATACCAAAATCAGGTGATTTAGGGCAACCCAAGAACTATCGCCCAATCACTTGTCTCAATACACTGTATAAGATCCTCACAAGTGTAATTCAAGATTAAATACTGAGGGTTATTGGACCAGTGTGGAACAGTATCTACGAACAGAGGGGAGCAAAGAAAGAAGTGCAAGGATGCAAGGACAACTTGCTCATAGACAAGAGCGTATGTCTAGACGCCAGATACTACAAGCGCGACCTACACACATCATGGCTGGACTACGCGAAAGCATATGACACCTCGCCGCACGAACTGATAATACGGCTATTAAAAATGCTGAAAGTCCATCCTAACATCATCCACGCGATAGAGAACATCATAGCGCTGTGGAAAACGAAGTTTACCATCCGAGCAGAGGGTCGAACCGTATATACGGGATGGGTGAGATACAGGAGAGGAGTTTTTCAGGGAGATTCGCTAAGCCCGCTATTATTCTTCATAACACTCATATCACTAACAATTGAGTTGAGGGAGAGCAAAATAGGATACAAGGCCGGACCACCAGGCAGAAGGGACCACATGATCTCTCATCTCTTATACGTGGACGACTTGAAGCTCTACGCTCCCTCCGAGTCCGCACTACAGCAACTACTGAATATCGTTTCAGACTACACCTCAGCCATAGGAATGTCATTCGGTTTGGACAAGTGTGCTGTATTTCATCTGCGCAGGGGAAAAGCTGAAGATGCAGGAGAAGATATTCTACTGGAAGATGGAATGACTTTTCGACATCTCGAAGACGGAGAAACTTACAAGTTTCTTAGGATTAAACAGAGGGGTGTACTGGAGACAACCCAGATAAAGGAAGACTTAACAGCCAGCTACAAAAAGAAGCTGAGAGACATTTGGAAATCACAGCTGTCAGGAAAGAATAAAGTATCTGCTACAAATATGCTAGCCATCCCGATTCTCACCTACTCTTTCGGAGTGGTGAACTGGACAGTAAACGAGCTCCTCGATCTTGATAGGTTAACAAGGAAAACGATGAACATGAATCGTAGCCTACATCCCAGCCTACATACAGAGGATATACCTTCCCCGAAGCCAGGGGGGTAGAGGATTGCAATGTTTGGAATATCAACACTATCAACAAACATTGGAAATGGCAGTAAGGATTCTAAGAAGTGAAGATCCGCTTCTGAAATTTGTCGCTCAGCATGAAATTGCGAACCATGGAGCCTTCCTATTCCGAGCTGCACAAAGGGCCCTGGATAAGCTCAGCATAACCGGCGTATCGATCAATCCTGAGCTCGCTGGAGCACCTATCACTCAAGCGGACCAAAGAAGCCTAGCAAGACTGATCCGAAAGTCTCAGTCAGATACATTACTCGAACATCATATGAGTAAGACCTTGCACTCCATATATTTCAGGAGTTTAAAAGACCAGGACCTGTCTGAAGAATTGTCTTTCGCCTTTCTAAAGTCAGCTAGCCTTAAGTCAGAGACAGAAGGGTTTGTGATGGCGTGTCAAGATGGAGTACTGAATACGAGATGGTATAAAAAGAACATCATGAAAATGGACACCCCAACAACTTGCAGGGCTTGCCATGGGCAACAGGAAACGATTATGCACATCCTTTCCGCCTGCAGAGTCCATGCTCCATCGGGGTATGTAGAGAGACACAACGCGGCACTACGAATTCTATACTTCCATCTGAGAGCCGAGTATGGGATAGACAAAGAACCGGTGCTACCATATGTGCCTCTGGAGATTGAAGCGGTGGTCCAGAACGAGAGAGCTCGGATATGCTGGAACTATCCTGTCTCAACAACACGACAGATCGATGCTGTTAAGCCAGACATACTTCTGCTGGACAAGGAGCTGAAGGAGTTATTTGTCGTGGAATTCTCCTCCCCTGCTGAAAATAATGTTGTGATGAAGGAAGAACAGAAGAGGCAAATGTACAAAGACCTTATGTTCGAGCTTGGATCTTTATACCCAGGTCATAAAATTAGGATGGTCGTACTTATCATAGGATGTCTCGGTGGAATGAGAGCTAACTACGTGGATGAACTGAAGATTATCCCGGTCTGCAGATCACTGGCCGAGGTATTGGGGCACAGAATGCAGAAAGCAGTGTTGCTCGGGTCACTCCATATCATCAGGTCCCATGAACTCTAGAAGCCACTTGCAGCTCATCTCTTTTGTTGAGGGACGCAGCGAGGGCAGGATGAAGAACTTCTCCATTGAAGTGTGAGGGGTTTTCAGTGAGTAACCACACAAGATCCTGGATTCTCACACTACCGAGAGTGCGGACCCTCTCGGTGCCCATAAAGGGTTTTCCCCTCACACGGACGTTAAAAAAAAAAATAATAATAACCCTCTCCCAGTTCGCTACCGTATTTCAGTTCGCTAAGCCCGAACACATTCGCGCACCTGAGCACCCTAATTTTATATCCGTGAAGTGAATTTGTACAATACCTACAAGAATCCGGAAAAATAGGAGATACTTATCTCTTCAGTCAGCATTAACTGTGCTTACGCTTCTTCATTTGATTCAACCGTTCTGTGTATCAGTTGTGGATTTTTTTCATTATTAATTATTTTTTTTATTTTTTTATTCTGTCAAGGCGTTGCAAAACTTTTTGTAACTGCCGCCCACACATCTTCTTCACCGGGGAGGAGGGTGCAGCCTCTAAATCTGCCAAATTCACCAATTCAATGATTTCACTTACCTCTTTCTCAACATTGGCTCCAGCCATCACTATACAGAACAACATGTAAGCAGAGTTGAACCACCAGAAATACGGTGCCAAAAATTTCATTAGTTCCAAAACTGTATGCCATTCTGAAGGAAAAAACATCCAATAGGATGTAGCGAGAAGCATAGAAGATTCCATGATGAATCCTATCAATATTATAGCAGAAAAGATGGTGGTAAATTTCAACGTGATCTCCTGTATATCACTGGTCAGTTTGATTTTTGATTCGTAACTAAAATTTTGGTATGCTGTGTTGATTGTTTTGAAGTGATACTCAGAGTCGTTTAGTGTGTTGAGGAAAAATAAATGGAAGTTGGCTATAGCAAAAATGCAAAAGGTGTAGGTGAATGAATTCAGAAAAACATATGGAGAAGAGTAAAAATGGGAACCCATTTCATTATAGAATAGAAGGAGGAAAAGAAGAAGATGCATAACGAATAAAAATAATTTTCTTCTCTTCATCATATCGAAATATTGAAGTCCCAATCGTTTAACCTCGTCCTCTATTTTTCTCATCGTCGATTGGACCTCTTCGATATGGTCAACATTTTGATGGATGATTATTGCTGATATAGCTGAAGTCAAGGTCAAAACAGAAAGAAGATAGTAGACTATCCTGTCCAGAGGACCTGTATAATTTTTTCCCCAAAAAATCAAGACTGGTCGTACAAAAAAGAAGAGAACCATCATGCAATAATGAAAACGACTCCTTCTATACTTGAATATTTTGTCATCTTGATTATATTCGAGGGGTGGAAGCAACAAACTCAGATTCCACAATTTGAAAATGAAGATTTCACAAGTACGATAATTCAGATTCATTGAAATATACACATTGATCACTCGTCACGTATTTATCAAACTACAACTAGAATTGTCCCTCCATTTGAGAGTCTTCCTTAATTGCTTGTTCAAGAATGAATATCAATGATAGTATTTATAGACAAAACACTTGGCAGGGCAGCAAAGATCAATATCAATTACATTTATGTGAATCTAAATAAGAGAGATTTCATTGTTTCTTTAGATGACCCATTCCTGGAAAACACCTATAGGGTTCTTCTGGTTCAGATTCTTCCTTGTCCAAAAGCTCTCTGTTATAGATGTTACGAAAGAAAGGTTCTGGGCCAGTACGTAGATATAAACCACGTATTGAATAGAAATTGATGAGAAATAAAATGATACTTAGCATTAAATAATGTGTGACGATGTTTCTATAAACGTCTGGTCACGTCCGATTTCGAGTGGGTCAGAATCATGAAGCACGCCGCGTTGGTATAGATCCAAGGATTTATCCAAAAATTATTCTCATACATTCTCATATAGCATCAATCGAATTGCCCGTCATGTTTGACAGTAATAAAATCACATTATCATGATCGCCAAAATCCGATTTACTTGAAATTTCGATAAAAATTCACTGGCTTTTTAATAGCCTTTCATGGTACTATAAGCCCTATGTAAATTACACGGTAATTGATGTCATATGTTAATTTTTCGACCATTATTTCAAACCACGACGACCGAAATGCTCGAAAAAAGAACAGATGACATCAATCGACGGTCGCGAAAGTCTCAACAAATTCATCGTCATTTAATTGTGATAATGTCAAATATAGTACCTTCACGATTACGTTATTTGGAATAAATAAAACTATAAAAATAACTAATGATCATCAGTCATAATGTGTGAATAGCGCCATCTGAAGTGGTGAGAACGAAACTTTTCTCATATCTCAACGAAATCTAATCATTTAAGACATCTGTACTCCTACGCTAAGACATTTTGGTTTTGCCCAACAGCGCAGAGTTGTAGGCAACTCAAATTACACACTATTACAGTGACTATAGAGGGAATATAGTCACTGTACACACTATTCGTTTATATCGCCATCTAACGCGGAGAATATCAAATGAAGTACCAACGAATAAGCGGTAGCGTAACTTACAGTGACTAGATCTTATCTAGTCACTGTAGCGTAACTGTAACTGTAGCGACATCTAGTGGCCCTACTCAAAAGGAGGAAAAGCATTTCCTGTATAAGTAAAATTTTCATCGATTTTTTCAAAGTTTTATTGTATTTTATAATAACCAGACCGTAGACGAATACATATATGAAGTTTCATAACAAACAGTCCATCCTATCTCGAGTTATAAAGGGTGTAACCAACATCTTTCTTTTATATATAAATAAACTAGCTGGCCCGGCGAACTTTGTTCCGCCCTAATGATACTTACGGTGGATTTCGCAAATCCACTCTGATTTTTGAACTGTCAAATGTTTTCATGGATATGAGCTATCACACAGAACAGATACACAAAAATAATATGTCAAAATATGTCAATCACTAATAATGGCAATTTCGGATTCAGTTATTTCCGCAAATCTATTTATTACCCAAACAGAAATTCAAAAACGTTTCAAGAATTATGAGGAAAGATGAGAACGGACAATTCACGATTGAAACTGATCACCAAAATCCGATTTACTTGAAATTTCGATAAAAATTCACTGGCTTTTTAATAACCTTTCATGGTACTATAAGCCCTATGTAAATTACACGGTAATTGATGTCATATGTTCATTTTTCGACCATTTCAAACCACGTCGACCGAAATGCTCGAAAAAAGAACAGATGACATCAATCGACGGCCGCGAAAGTCTCAACAAATTCATCGTCATTTAATTGTGATAATGTCAAATATGGTACCTTCACGATTACGTTATTTGGAATAAATAAAACTATAAAAATAACTAATGATCATCAGTCATAATGTGTGAATAGCGTCATCTGAAGTGGTAAGAACGAAACTTTCCTCATATCTCAACGAAATCTAATCATTCAAGAAATCTATACTCCTACGCTAAGACATTTTGGTTTTGCCAGCGCAAAGTTGTAGGCAACTCAAATAACACAGTATTACAGTGACTATAGAGGGAATATAGTCACTGTACACACTATTTGTTTATATCGCCATCTAACGCGGAAAATATCAAATGAAGTACCAACGAATAAGCGGTAGCGTAACTTACAGTGACTAGATCTTATCTAGTCACTGTAGCGTAACTGTAAATGTAGCGACATCTAGTGGCCTTACTCAAAAGGAGGAAAAGCATTTCCTGTATAAGTAAAATTTTCATCGATTTTTCCTAAGTTTTATTGTATTTTATAATAACCAGACCGTAGACGAATCCATATATGAAGTTTCATAACAAACAGTCCATCCTATCTCGAGTTATAAATGGTGTAACCAACATCTTTCTTTTATATATATAGATTTCTGGCTGAATTTTCATTTTGAGTAAATCAAATATTCAACAATTCGTGATGTACTCACCGCCATTTTAGTAGATTCCTGATTGCTTATAATTGGCAAAACAACCAGTGTTTTCCACGTCAAAAGCAGCAATTGTTCAGAAACCAGCAACATCAGTTTCAAGGACCATTCTATTTCATTCATACATATAAAAATTATGTAAATAGAATAAAGGTAAAGGTAAAAATCATTAATCACCATGAACAATATACTATAGGTGAAATTATCAAAAAATGATCTTGATATCGAGAGCATTCTCTCCCTATATCTTCTCAACGATACCTGGTGTGTCATGTTATCCCTAAGACAATTTTGTAGGTGACTGATTGTGCATTGAACGAATATGAAGAATATCCTGAACTGCAAGTCAATGAGTATGCTTGGGTACGAAGAAACCACATCTTCCCATTTGTATGGCACATTTAATGATTCAGATGAAGAGATTAGTAGTTCTTCGACAATGAAAGATGTCGAAACCAGCAAATCTGCTATGAAGATAAACAGTGTGATACGTTCAACTCTAAAGAAATTGGTTTCTATGCCATCTTCTCTCAATTCGTCGAATATTTTCCCCAGTTCTCTCAATACATTCTGAACAGATGCAATATTCCTATGGATTAAGAAAACTGAAATGTGGGCTACTAACGCCAAGAGTATGTTCGACATTTTATCCAAGATAGGATTCATACTCAAACTTTTCCTCATTATGAAGAAAAGTAGCATAAAATATGAGATCAGGGAAATGGACGTTAACAACAGTCGACTTGGAGTTTTCTTAACTTGAAACTCTCCCTTCTCACAAACATATTCCAATTCAGGAAACATAAAACCAAATTTCCATAAAATGAAGATTTTTTTGGAGGAAAGTTTGAATTTATTTGTTTTACTTAGACGCATTATTGATCTATATGTCTACATGAAGATATTGCCTGATTATAAGTGAGCGACTACAATCAACTGAATGAGGAAAAAACGGTCTAATTTCTCATTCTTCAATTCATATTGGGAACTGTAGTTATTTAGGCAGACACGTGTCCAAATGGTGATTAAATTATTGATTATAGACAATAGGAAATTCTCTCTTTGGTTTGACTTTCGAACGATATTAGGCTGTTTCCCGGGAAATTCAATATACAGGATGTTGCCACCTTGTACAATGAATTTATTACACGAGAATAGATACATATACTCCATTCACAATTATAAAATCACAACTCTGTTCATGGTGTCGTTTTCAGGAATTGGTGCACCTGATAAAAAATCTGTGCGCGTACAGAGAATATCTTTAATGACAAAACGGCGTTGCCAGTTTCTTTGTTTACATCAAAGTAAAAGTATCAAAGATATTTTGACATGGGCACAAACGGCAAATTTGAATTGGAGCAAAAATCGATTTATAAGCATGAATAAAGCAAAAGTAAGTACTAATCGCCTTTTTTACACTTGATAACGAAGTTTTTTTTAGGTATCTGGCCGTTTGGAAGGATTTCAAACGAAATTCCGGTCCCCCAGAAGTTTGGTTAGTTTCGGTATCGTTTTTGGTGCTCAAAATTCATTTGGAATGTGTAAATGGACAAAAAAGGCTTCCTTATACGATCTTTTCACGAAAGCGACCGGAAAATATGGTTCAGGTAGGATTTTCAAGGAATTATGAGGAAAGAACTTGCAGAATTAAATTGCACGATTTTCGTAAGTAAACGGGTTTTTGGATGGCCATCATCGGTCTCTAAATGATTATCGTTGATCGTTTTCACGTTTCAGAAAAAGAACCACTTCGTATAAGCCCATTTTGAAGAAATTTGTGTATGTAACATTCAACGGTAGGTATTTGCTCTTAATCGAAAGAATATATTATATCTAGTGCTACTTCTTTCAAAAGAGACAAAAGCTTTTAATGCTGTAGGGGCCCTATAATGTGGAGGAGTTTGTGTCTTATTTTAGAACAGGTGAATGATAAATGTGAAGCATATGTTTGACCTGTTCCATATTATTTGTACAAACCTACTGTGGTTGTAATGTATGAATATATTACTATACAGTCAGAATATTTTACTCCTTGTTCATAAGATCAAATAAATGAAATGTATATCTTCTACTCTTATTTTTATTAATTTTGCTATTAAGGTTATGTTCCAAGAAAAAGTTCCTGTTGCATCAGAACTCCCTTCAACTATTTGGATTCCAATAGAGGGATATAATGTTCCATTATTCTTGATTCAACAATTGATGTTAAGTCTTGAACTTTCACTTCAAGAGGATAATAAACATTAAATCTTCACAGGCATGCATATGAAAATCATGTGAAAGCAATGCAATTTTCTTCCATGGCGAAAAATAATATATTTCAACAGTGATCTCTTGTATTTTTCATGCAAATAACTAGAAAAGGAATCCTTTCTATCATTATTTTCGTCCGTCACATCTTTTCAAATTAATTCATTTTCCGAATTAATTCACATTCTGAGAAATACGCTAAGAATGTAGAAAGGGCAACATAGTGTTGACTTGGAACATAAAAATATTTTGAAAAACGTCATAACTTCGATACAGAGTGGAATGTGTCAAATTTCCAAGGCCAGAGTTGTGATTTTATAATTGTGAATGGAGTATACCTACATACATAGATTTGTTCAAGACTTTCTTGTCGATCGAAAATCTGAGCTGTTATCCTACTTTTCAATTCTCCCGAAAGGGGTCGCGCTATATTCCACTGGACCAGTAGCGAAATATTGCGGATTATTCCCGAAGTGGGGCCTATACTACATTCCAGAGTACTGTTTTTGATCTACAATTTCTGGTCAATTTTTAGTCAGGAGTCGTTATACCAGGGTTTCTATGCATCTATGTTGCCTTAGAGAGAATATCAAAAAAATCACCCGTTTTAAGTTTGTAGATGAATCTGGCAGTGAAAGCCTTCATCATAATTTCTGAGATTTCCTCACTTTCTCAGACAGCTTCCATATTTGTACGGTGACTGAAAATTTAAAGATTTTGAAAAAGCCTTACCTCACATTTGATTGACGCATTCACATACAAAAAGGCGCCAACAGTCAAAACCTTTTGAACAAGATTCATAACTCCATCTAATAGTCTCAAAGGACCAACGTGTTCCTTGTAAAAATTCGTTGTAGAACTCAAATACAAATCATCAACCATACAGACGAAATCCACACAAAATCTGAGGTACAACACCACGTTGAGGGTGTGATGAAAGTCTTGAACAACTGCATTGAGCTCAATATATAAAGATTCCAATTTCTGCAAGCCACATACTCTCCATAACCAAGACGATGCTTTGTTCAAACTTCTGTAGTACATGTGGAGGACCAATTCAACGAATAGGTAGAATAGTTGAAACTGAATTTCTAGAAGTCCAGTAGCATGCATGATAAACACGTCAACGCAAGAATAGGGCACTTTGCCAGAAAATGCCAGAATGATTTCTGTGAGCATTTGAACTAGAGCAAATAACATTTGGACCATAAAGAACTTCATGGTGAAGGAACATAACTTTCTGGCTTCAACTTTGAGATCTGATGCTTCCAACTTTTCGAAAATTGTCTGGGATCTGTTCAGAATATCTATGATTTTGGGTGATATGAGATGAAGTATAATCAGAGACAAAAATGCGTAACAAACGAATGCTATTTCGTAAGTTTCAACGACAATCCTGTCCATGCCCTTTTCACCATAACCGAAGATGAAACTTAAAGCCGAAGTCAATACCAACAAGATTACACAGGAAAGTATCTTCAACAAGCTTCTTTCATACATGATACTGCCTCGAGAAATGTAGAATGCAGGGTACAGTCTCCCATATTTCCACGCTTTGAAGTATACTTGAATATATTGTAAGAATTCATTGGAATCCTTGAATTTGTGAACTCTAGACATGGTGACAGCTTCGAGAGTATTGATCAAATATTTCTAGGACTTCATTATGTGAATACTTTTTTTTTCAATGCTTCAACATATCAACCAAACATGTATATAATTTTCTTGATTGTTGTTTGGATTGATATTAGTGAAGTACAATTTTCCAATTTATCATCTCGTTATTTTTAGATATGGTAATCGATTGATGAAATGTAAGTAGTCCAATATACCAAAACAAGAATTCATAATGTCTCTAGACAAATGAATGGAAAGAAACCCATAATTGATGAACAATTTTAATTGGAACAATTCACTTTTCATTGCAAAGTGGCTGCAACGATTGGCAATCTCAACAAAATTTCGGAATTTCTTACTGTGACCCAAGCTCCACTCAAATCTCGACGGTGCAAGTACCCCTTAAAAGTCGAATGGAGCTTCGACAAACCCAACATAAAAATAATTCGGTATATTTGGCCCTCAGTTCTATAATTTATCTCTGTAGATAATTCAGGTATACACCTACCTCTTTAACCAAGTCCATATCCATAAACAGATTAATCAGAATGATTGATACCTCCTCCGTTGTCCATAAGAAGGCAAGAAGATAAATAGGAAACATTTCCTCACTAACCACATCCTCGGCAGCACTTGAAATTTGGAATAAGGAAGCCACAATACTGAAAAAGTTGTAAAATGACCTTATAAGGAGAACTTTCTGAAACATGACGAAGAAAATGCCAATCCTTCGTAGAATTTTATATTGATATGACTCGATCGAATCCAAATTTTCCATTTCATTCCATCCATTCGTCAAGTGAGCGTTCATGGATCTCAGATAGATTGACAAAATTGATTTGATAGAGGAACGGAAGAATTGAAAATGTGCTTCCAAGATTTGGCAGGAAAAAAAAATATAAAATCTCTCCAGTCTAATAATTTCGTACTAGTAGAAATGTATATTTCTAAGAGAATGAGGAGTAAGACAAAGATGCTGTCGCAAATACTCCAAGAAAATCCACAGTTGTTGCTCTTCAAAACGTCCTCTAGCCTCTTGTTCAATTTGTTGGAGAATCTTTAAGTTTTCTTCTATCACCTCTGAATTTTGATACATAGAATAGAGGGTATGGTAGGTATATAAGAGGTAGACCAATTGAACAGCCTGGAGAACGATTGATTTAACGTCATTTTTTCCAAAACAGTAGCTCATAACAAAGCTAGTGACAGTGCCAGAAAAATACAACAAACATAATATTGGTCTAACATTACTCTTATGAAGTTCATAACTGTTTGACTTCTCATTGAAATTAAAAGAAGGAAGCAAATGGGTTATATTCCAAAGTTCAAAGACTCTTTTTAGTATGTGTATGCCATCACATTTCATCTTGATATAAAATATTACTTCTTTCCCTTCGTTTTAGTTAATTGATTGAAACTGAGTTGAAGAACTTCTGTTAGAAGCCTTTGACAAGTCAGTCAATATACATATAACAGATATTTTTATTATCGATTAGTGAAATGAATTACTTTCCAACTACATACACAGTTTATATTGATACCTATACAGGGTCTTTCACGAGGAACCTCACCCATATTTATACGGGAAACTACTGAACGTATTTTCATGAAATTCAGCACTTATAAGTATTTCACGATGCTGATGAAATCTAAAATATTTTCAAGGCATGAGAACCTCCGGTTTTTCCGGAAATGACGTCAACTTCCGTTTTTCAAATTAGAACACCATTTTTTTATTGCAGAAATTGATTCCTTAGAAAATTTCAAGTTATTTTGATGTAACATTTTTTAGTTTTGGTTGGAAAATTCTCTCTGAGCGGGAAAATTCGAAAAAAAAAATCGAAAATAGAGCTCCGCTGAAACAAGAATAACTTCGAGGTTTTTGGATGGAAAATTTTCATTTTTGGGATTTTTCAAGATGTAAGATTGAGGTATCCACTTTAGAAATCGAAATCGCGATTCATGATACAGGGGGTGAAAAAATCGCTTTCAAAGTTAGGGATGACAAAATCGTGAAAAATCAATTTTTTCAAATTAGAACCCCATTTTTTTATGGCAGATATTGAATCTACGTTAAAAATAATGTGAGTGTATGCATCACACCCTTGCCCTAAAGTGGATATTTTCTCAGTTATTCACAAAAAACTGTTTTTCGTCTCGAATTTTCAGCTATTTCTTTTCCCTTCACGCCAAAAAGATGAAATTTTCAGGAACTGTTACTTAAACCATGTTTAAGATTTTACTACCCTAATATGCAAGAGAAAAAAGTTACAGGTTGTCCGTTGTTCCTAAATAGATGGCGAATTTGGATTCGAATTTGTATCGGAAACCTCTTTATTTCAACTAATCGGCCATCGGTTTTCTCTCCAGTGATCAATAAATAATTCCTTATGAACCATATGCAAAAACTTACCATGTTTAACATTCCTTTTTTTTAATGATAGATATCATTAATCACATCTGCCAAATTCCTCTTTATTCAGTAGCATTTTGTGTTTACTATTAATTTGGTGATAATTCGTATTAGGTTATAAAATCGATCACTATGCCTAATTTTACCGATGAAGATTATTTAAATCTCATTCTACTTCATGGAGAATGTAATGAAGTTGTAGATAGAACGATTCGACTGTTCATTGAGAGGTTTCCTGACCGACCCAGACCAACGAGAGATACCATTAACAGAACCATGACAAACTTGAGAAATGTTGGATCTTTCGTTAAGAAAACTATACACAGAGAAAAAAGTGTAGTAGAAGATGAGAACAACGAAATTACAGTTCTTGCATATTTTCGTGTGAATCCTCAAAATTCTCTCAAAGATGCCGAGATTGATCTGGGATTATCTCAATCGAGTGTTTGGAAAATATTAAAAAAACATAAAATGCACCCATATAAATTCAATAGGGTACAGCATTTGAAGGAAACTGATTTCGTCAGGAGAACAGAGTTTTGCGAAGCTATGATGATTCGATTTCAAGAGAATGAAAACTTTTTGGACTGTATAATTTGGACAGATGAATCTAAATTCACAAAGAATGGTTCTTTCAATATGCATAACAGTCATTATTGGGATGAAGAGAACAACCACAACTTCAGACAATGGAACTTTCAAGAGACCTGGAGTTTCAATGTTTTTTGCGCCATCAAAAATAATGCAATTCTCGATGTTCACATTTATGCTGGGACTTTAACTGGTAAGATAGAACACTACACATGTTTGCATTATTTAAAGAATGTTTTCCCTTAGGAGATAGATATTCTGACATATTGACTCAAATAATTGAGCCGCTAATGACTTATGGTATCAACAAGATGGCGCGCATCCACACAATTCACTCAATGTGTCAAATATCCTCTACAGGCTATTTGAAGATCGATGGTTGGCGAACAATGGTCCACATCTTTGGCCACCACGTTCTCCCGATTTAACTCCTTTAGACTATTATGTTTGGGGTAGGATAAAAAATATTGTCTACTCAACTCCCCTGACTGATAAAGTGGACTGCATAGAACGAGTCAGAAATGCGTTCAGGTTTGTTCAGATTTTTAGATTCATAGTTTTGAAACTCAATTTGGTTTTTAAACACTTTTGCAGATCTCTTCCTCCCGATGAAATAAGAAGAGCAACGCACGAAGCATTCCTGAGACGTATAAATAAATGTCTAGAAATTAACGGTCAAAACTTTGAGCATCTTCTCTTGTTATAACTGCGAGAGTTTGCCATGGTTCTCCTAATAGTAACTTGAAGTCGGTTTCAAGAAGGGGTGAAAAATCTACAGCATGGTTCAAATAACAGTTCCTGAAAATTTCATCTTTTTGGCGTGAAGGGAAAAGAAATAGCTGAAAATTCAAGACGAAAAACAGTTTTTTGTGAATAACTCAGAAAATATCCATTTTAGGGCAAGGGTGTGATGCATACACTCACATTATTTTTTAACGTAGATTCAATATCTGCCATAAAAAATGGGGTTCTAATTTGAAAAAATTGATTTTTCACGATTTTGTCATCCCTAACTTTGAAAGCGATTTTTCCACCCCCTGTATCATGAAACGCGATTTCGATTTTCAAAGTTGATACATCAATCTTACATCTTAAAAAATCCCAAAAATGAAAATTTTCCATCCAAAAACCTCGAAGTTATTCTTGTTTCAGCGGAGCTCTATTTTCGATTTTTTTTTCGAATTTTCCCGCTCAGAGAGAATTTTCCAATCAAAACTGAAAAATGTTACATCAAAATAACTTGAAATTTTCTAAGGAATCTATTTCTGCAATAAAAAAATGGTGTTCTAATTTGAAAAACGGAAGTTGACGTCATTTCCGGAAAAACCGGAGGTGCTCATGCCTTGAAAATGTTTTAGATTTCATCAGCATCGTGAAATACTTATGAGTGCTGAATGAAAATACGTTCAGTAGTTTCCCGTATAAATATGGGTGAGGTTCCTCGTGAAAGACCCTGTATACTCCTGGCAATAAATTAATCCAATAAAGGGTATTCCAATGAGAGGTGTTATTTTGACATTCAAAGAAACATACCTTTTTAAGATGAATGATCTGATATTTATTTCATTATAAAGAGGAAGGTATGCCGTTAATAATGGGAAATAACACTAGCCAAATGACCACGACTACAGGATTATATCCCTTTCACGTCTCTGCTACTACCTTAAACTGTCGAAGAGTCTTTGATACTGTGGTAGAGTAGTCAGTGGGCGGATCGACTCTCTCCTCGACTAAAATACTGGCCTAGTCCGAACAAGCCTTAACTGTAGCTCCAGCCTCATTCTCAAAAAAGTTGGGTCCGATGATCTCCCACAGGACCATAAACCACACCAAACAGTCACACGTTGAGGATGAAGATGCTTTTCAACAATAACTCTTGAACTTTCCGAGTACCAGATGCCACAATTCAATTTGTTGACGAAGCCATCGAGGTGGAAATGGACCTCATCAATCAAGATGAGTTTTCGATGGAATTCTGGATCATTTTCATGCATTTCAAGGACCCAATCAGCAAAGACACGACGTTGTTGATGATCGGCTGGATTGAGTTCTTATATTAACTAATTTTCCTGATCCTTAAGACCCAAATCTTCATGAGAAATATGTTGGAATGATTTTTGTGGAATGCCTTATTCGAAAGAACGTCGAGAAAGGGACAAACCTGAGGTTTCTTCAACACTTTGGCTACAGCAGCAATATTCTTGGCTGTTCTTGAACGACATGCACGGGTTATATTCTTCACATCATCAACTGGTCCCAACAGCTCAAGTATTTCCACAAATTTCTGTATTGCGATTCGACAAAGTGCTTCACGACTCAAAAAACGTCTCTGCCAAATTTTCACCGTTTTATAGTGAATTTTGATCATTTCAAGCATCGTTGAAGGGTGTATCGTTCCATTTTTATCAATGGCGTAGTCTTTAGTTGTCATATGTCAAAAAATGACAGCTTCAAAAGTGACACCTACCCAAATAGGGAGCTATTCAAAATAAAACCTCTTATTTGGAGACCTCTCATAATTCCGTGACCAAATGATGAGGAAAAGAAACATTGAACGGGAAATTTGGGTAAGGGTATTTTGAAATATTGGCACCTTCTACACATGGAAGTAATCGATTTATCTCTGATGGTTTTAACCTTCAGGGAATGTAAATTAGCGATATCGCGCATGCAGAAAGATATTTCTGCTTGTCTGCTGACTACGTGTATGTGTACGATTGAGTGCCTTTTCTCTCACGGAACGAATTCACTTTACGGACACACGTGAGTTTTAATTAAAGTTGTGTAGACGAGTGCAGTGTTCGAATACGAACCTAACTTGACCGTACTTTCTGGTAACTGGTTGGGGCTTGCGAATTGAACAGACTGGGTCATGCCGATTCTATCTCAGGTGGTTCTTGAAAACTGCAGATCACAGAGTCGAAGAGAGTGGGTTAACCACTGAGGTCTAGAAACCATTCCGTTTCCATCTTTTTGGAGCTCTTTTTCTTGAAATTATCCCCTCTTCGTTTTTTCCTATGATTTAGGACCAATTTTGTATGTCAAATTAAGGGGAACTGGTAGTATTCTAGAGAAAATACAGGAACGCGTAAACTTTTATTCGAAAGTTGACATAATTGTATGCAATTGACACCCCCTGAAGAAATGTTCCATACAGAACTTTTGTAAACGTTGACGTTGAATATCACTCACTGTACATTTAACAAATCATAGAAAATGTTTATAAACCCTCTACATGAAAATATAAATTTATTTCATATCTATATTAATTTTTTCTACATCTTCAGAAAGTGTCATCTAATTCCAATGGGATGCTTTTCAGGTTCAATATATTTCACAAAGATTTCACAATTTCTTCATTTGATATTCTATTCTCTTCGAAAAGACCTATTGTGTTCCACTTTTTTGAAGTTCAACTTCTCTGAATTGTATCAGGTACACAAGGTACGTAGATATTCCAGCTACCATCTGAAAACAGAATATATTCACCAAAATCTTTCTTTCATTCAGCAGGACGAACTCACTGAATATATCAGCGTCCAATCCAAAGGAAAAAACCCACAAACTGATGACTTTAACTCATTCAGTTTGGAATTCAATAGGAATAACTCCATCTGAAAATACACAGAAATAATAACATGAATGCAAATTTCAAAAACTCCTCATTAGGTATAGATTGGCATGAACACAGTGTTTCTAAATTGAAGAAATTTCCCCCTTTCATTTAAGAACTCAAACATTATTCTCAACAAAATTTCAATGCGCTGTTGAAGCGTTTATCTCTCCATCTCTATTAATGGAGTTGTTTCAACTTGTCAAATGTCGAATGTCAAAAAATGACAGCTTCAAAAGTGACATATACCGAAATAGTAGGCTTTTCAAAATAACAGCTCTTATTGGGAAACCCTTATCTAAAAGAATAAAAAATAATAAACCAATAATAAAAAAATTGCAGCAGTTTAAAAGTTGATGAGTGTTGTATACTTACGCTTTTGTAAGGTAAATTTTTCCTTCCTATTTTCAATTGAACATCGTGAATAACTTCGACAGCTTTCTTACTCTGAAAAAAATAAAATTCATGAGACCAATCATTCGACAAAATTTTGTTTGTATACAGGGTGAGTCTTTGACTTGTACATATATTTCAACTGAATATTCTTGAGGCCAAAAGAAACCTTTTTTTCATTTTCAATTTTTCCGAATTCGGCTCTGTTAAAAAGATATAGCCATTTGAAAAAAAAACATTGGGCTAAATACGTCCCTGAAATGATACTGTGGAATTGATTCAAAGTTCATATTTCTCGATAGAAATTGAGTTTATACATTTAGGTATAGTACCAACCTTATTGGAATAAAAATGTTGCAAACACGATAATTTCAACAAAAACAGTTAGTTTCATCGGATTATATCTGCAAGTGAAAAGCCACATTTATTCCACCAAAATAAGTTTCTTCTTCGATTTTTCTGCAGATTAGTTTGTAAACACTAATAACTTGTTCATATTTTCCTCGAAATTCCCAAACAATATAATAAAGAACGACTTTTCATTCAGATTTATTATCAAACAACCTAACCTAATCTAATTTGTATCGATTCTATGAATTTTTGCACAGAAATTTCAAGAAGATGTTGTCAGCTTGCTGATATTTTCATTGAGGTTAAGGATTTTTTACTGAACATAGTATAAATCACGATACATTTGTGTACCGTGGTATAAATATCTATGAATTTCCATCATAAATCGACTTTGCCGCCAAATTTTACCACGCATGCGTAGAGTGAAAACCGAAGTATGGTTATCTGGAGACCAACGTCAAACAATAACAAACCAGGGTCTCTGAACAAACTGTGAACATTATGTGAAGTTCTGAATAATCTGAATACATTCAGTGACTTATTGTTCTAATGTGATTATTATGTGAAGTGAATTAATATAATTTCAACCGTGTCGAGTTTATAAAATTCCAAGAGGATGTTGTTTAGATAGAAACATCGCCACAGATTATCAGGTATCGTTTCACTAATTTCAATTTAATAAGTAGTTTGTGTTGAGATTCATCATTCATATCCGAATTTTGTATTTCATCGACATTTAACTTCAATATGGACCGGTAACTATCAATTGACTGTGCGTGTTAAATCCTCCTTGGCGTTCAATTTTATCTCTCACATTTGGGGGATTTTATTGTTAAAAAATATCTCGACAAAGTTGACAAATATTGTGACAACATTAGGAACTCGTTTAAAGACCAGAGAAGGAATATTCGATGATATTTAATTCAGAGACGCATTCAGATTATTCTCGAAATTAATGATTTTTTCGTCAAATTTCTCCGGGTAAAATTGGAAATAACTCGAAAACGACGCGTTTTATTGAAAAAAAATAGTAATACTTTTAGTTTCTTAAATGATTGATTCTTTCGAAAATATGAACCGTTTATCTTTTTAAAGTGTTTTTATGGTGTTTTAGCGTGTATTGATGAGTCGACTACCCTGTTACTTTTATACTAGTGAAGATATTGAATAGGTTTCGATTGAGGAATATGCACCATGAATAGAGTAAAAACTCAACCAAAATTCAGTTCATTCGAAATAACGGTTCCGAAGATGTAAACAGAAAAGTGTTTTTTTCATGGATTTTCGACACCCTGTATCTCCCAAACCAAACCGAATTTTGAAAAATGGTATAGGAAAAACGTTTTTCGTTTGATGAGAGGAATCTACAGTTAAAATATATGTACAAGTCAAGGACTCACCCTGTATTTGTTGAATTAGAAATAATTTACAAGACCTCACAAATACAATACACCTTTTTAAGTTTGATCAATAGCAATTTGTGACGCAGTTTCATTAGATTCAACTATTCTGTACAGTCTCCAGTATATTTTTATTTTTTTTACTCACTTCTTCTCGCAATCCGAGGGATTTCCGAATAAATATCGAAAGGACGAAAAATTGCAATATTGAATCGATAATACAAAGTGAAGCTGTAGTTGAAGTTTCCCACAAATCTTTGGGGATGTAGAAGAATAAGAAAGCGGAATAAATACCGAATAAAAGACTCATAGCTGCGTATCCACATCTAGATATCAAAGCTCCAGATAAGATATCACCAAACTCCACACTGTTCTTGTTCAATCTTGACCAGATCCTACAACTCTGTTCAATGTTTTCCTCCACATGATCATGGTGAAAATTCTTCATCAACTCCATTTGATTCGATCTTACATACAGATAGAACATTTGAAACAACATGTCCAAGATGCGACAAGAATATACCAAAGGGTAGTCATTCCAATTGAAAAATACAGGATCATATTTGAGCATTACTAACTCAGTACTCAGCAGACAAAAGTATAGGAATATTTCGAAAGAAATACTCAGGATTGTCGAAGATAAAGTATTGTTCCAATGGATGCCCCTATTTTCACGAAGTTCTTCAAACAAGACAAACAGATTGGTCAAATTCCTTCCTAGACTCTTCGTATGTGTATGGAAATTCAAAATGATGTAAAAAGAGACGAAAATAGTTAAGAACGAAGCGAACTCCAGAAATAGATAGTCCAAAACACTTTCGTACCGCCAATATATGTACGCCATAAGAAGAGTTTTCAAAGTGAAAGTCAATACGAACAATATTTTGGAAATACAGCTCACACTACATTTGATCTGATAGTCTTCAGTTATCAGGATAAAATTTGGATAAAAGGGAAATTTGTTCCAAATACGGAAAAACTTTTGTAGTTGTCTCATTTCACTCGATTAATGTGGTGACACTACAGTCATTTGAAGAATATAAGTATAGAGCAATTCTGTGGAATATGGGTAATTCACTTGATGGTTATCGTAATTTTCGATGATTAATGGTGCCCAGTAGTAAGTAGGTCGAATTACAATTATTAATCAGATGGTTTCGACATACTGTGCGTTCTTTAAGTATTTTTCCTTCCTACTATTCAAATTTGTATTTGTTCGGTTGCGGATATCCAATTTTTTAAAGTGATATTCGTTTTTGTAATCTTCAGTAGTTATAGTAAGAAAGGGGTAACAGTTCACTGCGACATTATTCCTCAATCAAAACTCATTCAATATTTCTCCTGTTATAAAAGTTACAGCGTAGTCGACTCATAAATTCATGCAAAAATACTATAATACCACTTGGAAAAGAAAAACGATTCATATTTTCAACAGGATCAATCATTTTTGAAAATAAAAGTATTCTTCTGTTTTTTCAATAAAACGCTTTGTTTTCGAGTTATTCCTAATTTAATACGATGAAATTGGAGGAAAAATCATTAATTTCAAGAATAATCTGGATGCTTCCCTGGATGAAATATCATCGAATATTATTTCTTCTCTGGTCTCTTAACAAGTGAACAATGTTGTCAGAATGTTTATCAAACTTGTCAAGACTAAAATCTCTATGATGGAAAAACGGTGGATGTATACATATATAATAATTAAATCCCACAAATGTGGGAGATAAAATTGAATTCTAAGAAGCATGAAATTATACATTTTATACGCGCTGTTTCTATTCAAAAATTATTGTTAACGGTCCATATTGAAAATAAATGTCGATGAAATTCAAAATTCGAATATTCATGATGTCGATACAAACCACGTATCGAATGTGAATAAATGAAAAATAAAATGTTACATACATAGCACTACATAATCTGTTACGATGTTTCTATCTAAGCAATAACCTCTTTGGAATTTAAACTCCACACTTCACGGTTATTATAACATCAATGCACTGAAAGTCTTCACATAATCATCACCTGTTTGCATTATTCTCTGTGAATAAATGAATAAATCGAAGTCCATGGTGCAAAATATCAGTATACGCAAGCGTCGTTTATGGGACCACAGACTGGTCTGTGATGGGACTAACGTTGGAGACACAGAACAATGGTTTGTCTTGCGTGCCGGCTAGCGCACCGTTATAGGCGACTGAAATTAAAATAGTAGCAGGATATCGGTGTGATTTAGAACTACTCGTTGGGCATTTCCAAAGAGCAACGCCTAGACGCCATTAGCTTAGAGTAAAAAAACTAGTGCCCTAGGAAAACATGAACAAATTATTAGTGTTTACAAACTAATCGTCAGGAAAATCGAAAAAGAGACTTATTTCGGTGGGAGAAATAGGCTTTTCAATTGCAGATAAAATGGCATAACACTAAGTGCTTTTGTTAGGCAATATCGTCTTTGTAATATTCTTTATCGAATAAGGTTAGTGCTCGAGTATTTCCTAAATGTATCACGACATAATATCTAATAATCACCTCAATTTCAATCGAAAAATATGAACCGTAAGGTGTTTGCAGAGAATCGTATCAGCAACATATCTGGCCCAATTTTTTTTCAAATGGCTATATCTCTTCAACAGGGCCGAATTCGGAAAAATGGAAAATGAAAAAAAGGTTTATTTTGGCCTGATGAATCTATAGTTGAAATATATCTACAAGTCAAAACTCGCCCTGTATAATACCACTAGAGATGGACAATTCGAATGGATAATTATGATATCATGCACTTATATAGTTTGTAATACAGGGTCTTTCACGAGGAACCTCACCCATATTTATACGGGAAACTACTGAACGTATTTTCATGAAATTCAGCACTTATAAGTATTTCACGATGCTGATGAAATCTAAAATATTTTCAAGGCATGAGCACCTCCGGTTTTTCCGGAAATGACGTCAACTTCCGTTTTTCAAATTAGAACACCATTTTTTTATTGCAGAAATAGATTCCTTAGAAACTTTCAAGTTATTTTGATGTAACATTTTTCAGTTTGAGCGGGAAAATTCGAAAAAAAATCGAAAATAGAGCTCCGCTGAAACAAGAATAACTTCGAGGTTTTTGGATGGAAAATTTTCATTTTTGGGATTTTTCAAGATGTAAGATTGATGTATCCACTTTAAAAATCGCGATTCATGATACAGGGGGTGAAAAAATCGCTTTCAAAGTTAGGGATGACAAAATCGTGAAAAATCAATTTTTTCAAATTAGAACCCCATTTTTTTTATGGCAGATATTGAATCTACGTTAAAAAATAATGTGAGTGTATGCATCACACCCTTGCCCTAAAATGGATATTTTCTGAGTTATTCACAAAAAAATGTTTTTCGTCTTGAGTTTTCAGCTATTTCTTTTCCCCTCACGCCAAAAGATAAAATTTTCAGGAACTGTTACTTAAACCATGTTTTAGATTTTACTACCCTAATCTGCAAGAGAAAAAAGTTACAGGTTCTTCCTAAATAGATGGCGAATTTGGATTCGAATTTGTATCGGAAACCTCTTTATTTCAACTAATCGGCCATCGGTTTTCTCTCCAGTGATAAATAAATAATTCCTTATGAACCATATGCAAAAACTTACCATGTTTTACATTCTTTTTTTTTCAATGATAGATATCATTAATTACATCTGCCAAATTCCTCTTTATTCAGTAGCATGTAATTAATGATATCTATCATTAGAAAAAAAGAATGTAAAATATGGTAAGTTTTTGCATATGGTTCATAAGGAATTATTTATTTATCACTGGAGAGAAAACCGATGGCCGATTAGTTGAAATAAAGAGGTTTCCGATACAAATTCGAATCCAAATTCGCCAACTATTTAGGAACAACCTGTAACTTTTTTCTCTTGCATATTAGGGTAGTAAAATCTAAAACATGGTTTAAGTAACAGTTCCTGAAAATATCATCTTTTTGGCGTGAAGGGAAAAGAAATAGCTGAAAATTCAAGACGAAAAACAGTTTTTTGTGAATAACTCAGAAAATATTCACCTTAGGGCAAGGGTGTGATGCATACACTCACATTATTTTTTAACGTAGATTCAATATCTGCCATAAAAAAATGGGGTTCTAATTTGAAAAAATTGATTTTTCACGATTTTGTCATCCCTAACTTTGAAAGCGGTTTTTCCACCCCCTGTATCATGAATCGCGATTTCGATTTTCAAAGTGGATACATCAATCTTACATCTTGAAAATTCCCAAAAATGAAAATTTTCCTTTCAAAAACCTCGAAGTTATTCTTGTTTCAGCGGAGCTCTATTTTCGATTTTTTTTTTCGAATTTTCCCGCTCAGAGAGAATTTTCCAACCAAAACTGAAAAATGTTACATCAAAACAACTGGAAATTTTCTAAGGAATCTATTTCTGCAATAAAAAAATGGTGTTCTCATTTGAAAAACGGAAGTTGACGTCATTTCCGGAAAAACCGGAGGTGCTCCTGCCTTGAAAATATTTTAGATTTCATCAACATCGTGAAATACTCATAAGTGCTGAATTTCATGAAAATACGTTCAGTAGTTTCCCGTATAAATATGGGTGAGGTTCCTCGTGAAAGACCCTGTATAGTTTGTAATATATGACAATGAATCAAAATAATAGACAATGCAACAGTGATCGACTTTTTCTCGTGTTATGTTACTGATTTGAGTTACCTTTTCAAACAGTTGAACATCAACCCAAACGAATAAACCCGTGGTCAAAATTTGAACGAAGATGCAATCAGTTAACATAACCAATTCATAAATCCTGGATCTCAAAATTTTATCAGCCTCCAACTGATATTCGGTCATACCCAACGCAACAACGAGACATCCGAAATTATATCCAAACCTTGTGAAAACAAGAAATGAAAATACACCAAAAAAACGCCCAATGACTTCATTCAGCTTCCTCGTGACAGCATAAAATTCTTCAATTTCTTCGGAATGATCACCTGACATATTGATTTCATACAACCTCACCTGGGTGAATTTGGTGGTGAAATAAAATAACTGAAATTGAATTTCGATGAAGGACGCAATGTGAATTATTATTATTTCTGTCCAATTCCAAGGTTCCATGGTCCAAACATGGTAAATATCGCTACAGAACATCACCAAATGGTTGCATATTTGGAATGTGAACCAATGCAGTCCAGTTTTCAACAGAAGACAATCGTTTTTGGAATTCTTCAAAATTACATATATCATATTGAGTTTTTCGATTATTTTTTCTATATCCTCATATCTACTATGGAGATAATATAAAACGGTGCATGAATACATACAGATCAATAATAAATGGATCTTTAAAATTATCTCAGCTATTTCGTTGCCCGCTAAACTATAACATTCTGATAAAGAATATGCATATAATAGTACGACGATTGAGAATATGAAGAATCTTGTACAACTTTTGTCATATTCAAAAGAATTTTTCGCTCTGTTCAATTTGAAGACTGGTAAAATCAGGGTGTACTCCCAAATATCGAAAACTCTCCTAAATACCAACAATACCATTTTTTACGATGACTAAATTCGAATCTACAATTCACCTACGATCAATATTTCCCTTCATATTGAACATATAGAACTGAAGTAGACTATTAATCAATTAATGTTTTCTTCTTTCTTTCTTTCATATAATGTAATTGGTCAACACTCAACATAAGGTTTTATTGCAGTCATTTGTAGTTCAAACAAATTGGAAGGAAGGCAAGTAAGTAAATTATGAAAATTAATTATTTTCAGTGAACTATGCTTCGTTTCTGCAAAGTGTCCTGTAAAGACCACCTCGAATGAAAGGATATATATCAAACCATAGATATACAATTCTCTCTTTCAAAAGAATATACAGGGTGTTTGGAGGGTGAGTAGCCATGAGTAAATGGTGGAGAGGTGATGCTCTTGGCTACTTGTTGCGCCTAATAAAATAACATTTTGCCCAAAGTTCAAGGTGTTATAATTTTTTTACCATTTTTCTAGAAATTTCCCATTTTTCTCATTAAAACCTTGAATTTCTTCAAATTTAACGCTCGAGGTGCCTATAAAATGATTCATTTCCTTAGTCTAGTCTTGTCTTATTTAGATTGAATCAAAATTTCATACAAACGTCTTCAAAAAACCTGACAGCCTCGTATCAAACTTCGAAATGAAAAAAAAAATAATGTTGTGTCCACTTTACAAAGTAAAATAAAGAAAAAAATTACATAGTGTTGGGTTTTAAAATGGCTTTAAAAACTTCTCTAGTTAATACTCTTTGCAATGGTATGTAACATGTACCATTAATAATAAGATAACTCAACAAAAAACCGTTTTGTCTTCAAGGATGCCTTGAAAGGATGACGACAAAACTATTCCATTGAGTAGGCAAAATCTTTTCTCTCATTCTACCTCAGCTTAAAATAGCGTGCTCTCTCTATCATCGGCTAACAATACTCAGGGCGTCGCCAGGGAAGAGGCAGCTGCCCCCCGTGCCCCCCCCCCAATCAGAATAGAAAAAATGAACTGATTTTCGTATATTATGCTATTATTTCATAAGTTTTTGAGGGATTTTTGAGCTCTAGGGAGGGGCAGCTGCCACCGGGTAATTACTACACTTGCAAGTAGGTCTGCAGTAAAGGTGCAGTAATGCAGTTTTGAGTTCACTCAACATTTCGGTGGTTCATCAACATATTCTGTAGCATATTTTGAGCTGAGGGGAAGGACACGGGGGGCAGCTGCCCCCCCCCCTAGAGCTCAAAAATCCCTTAACAACTCATGAAATAATAGCATAATATACGAAAAACAGTTCATTTTTTCTATTCTGATTGGGGTGGGGGCACGGGGTGCAGCTGCCCCCTCCCTGGCGACGCCCTTGGGAGTATCGTTAGCCGATGATAGAGAGAGCACGCTATTTTAAGCTGTGGTAGAATGAGAGAAAAGATTTTGCCTACTCAATGGAATAGTTTTGTCGTCATCCTTTCAAGGCATCCTTGAAGACAAAACGGTTTTTTGTTGAGTTATTTGATTATTAATGGTACATGTTACATACCAATGCAAAGAGTATTAACAAGAGAAGTTTTTAAAGTTATTTTAGAACCCAACACTACGTAATTTTTTTTTATTTCACTTTGTAAAGTGGACACAACATTATTTTTTTTTTCATTTTGATGTTTGATACGACGTTGTCAGGTTTTTTGAAGATATTTGTATGAAATTATGATTCGATCTGAATAAGGCAGGACTAGACTAAGGAAATAAATCGTTTTATAGGCACCTCGAGCATTAAATTTGAAAAAATTCAAGGTTTTAATGAGAAAAATGGGAAATTTCTAGAAAAATGGTAAAAAAATTATAACACCTTGAACTTTGGGCAAAATTTTATTTTATTAGGCGCAACAAGTAGCCAAGAGCATCACCTATCCACCATTCACCTATGGCTACTCACCCTCCAAACACCCTGTATATATATATTATATGAAGTTTTCAGCAAACTGACAAATCTCTATCAACGTTTCTGGTCTTGCCCTGTACCCTTCTTTATTCCCATTGATAAAACCGAACATCGTTAGGAGCCTTGGCCGTTACTTCGTGGGCATCCAGGACCGGTTTCCCCTTATGAATGCCAGCTCTGGACACTTGGATACCATATGTTCAGCTGTTTCTGCTTCTGACCCACAGAGTCCACAAATTTCATCTGCTGACTCTCCCATACGGTACAAATGATGTTTGTACCTACAGCAGACCTGCCATCACCAGAAGCTCAGCTTGTGACAGCATCAGCAGATAACTGGTATAGTTCGGTGAAATCGTCACGAATTTCTTACACTGAGTAAGTCAAGGGGTGTTTCTCCAGAAGGATATTCTGTTATCCAATATCCATTGTTGGACCGCTGCCTTGTATTGGTCTTTTCCAAGCCTTCAGAAAGGCTCAGCTCCAGCAAGAATTAACCCTATTATACATTTTGCAAGTTCATCGACTTTTTCATTTCCTTCAATACCACAATGCCCTGGCTCCCATAGTAGAGTCACTTTATTGCTTCTGGCCAGTTGCTTTATGGTGTTACGGCACTCCCAGGTCAGCAGAGATCTCTGGCAGTGTGATTCTAGGGACCCCAGCGGATAGCCAATCCTTGGATTACCGAGTAAAGTGATTTCAATCGGGAATTCTTAATTTTCGAGGAAATATAGAGCGAAGAGTAAGCCACTTGAAAAAATGAAGTTTTTAGGCCTTGTCAAGAAAATCCTCTATAATCGACTAACTCTACAGCATCAGATTTGACAACATCCTCTTAATTGTGAAAATAAAGTATGAATCACTCTTATTGTTCAAAAATAAATTATTTTCATTCAAACTTAATACCACGAAGTTCATACAGTTAATTGACTTCGTTTGTAACAAAAAAGATCCAATCTCTGTGGTTTACCAAATGTCTTCTACTCTGTGATCACGAGTTCTCAACGGTAGGTACCCAGTACCCAAACCAGAATTCGCACTTTCTCTTCTTATCTCGTCACAGCCCTAAATCCTCCAGTTCACCTCTCTTCACCACACTTTACAGTTTACACGCTAGTTTCGTATCTATAAAGTGAATCCGTTCCGTGAGAAAAAGGACCCTAATTAGTACAACACCTACACAAATCCAGAATAATGGCAGATATTATCTCTTCACCCAGCATGAACCATGAGAACCATTCTTTTATGTTTACTTTGTGGTATAATTCAACGTTATACACTGCGCAAAAAAATTAACGCACATTCTGAAAATCTCAATTTTAATGAAAGTTAACTCTACATTGACTTTATAACTTATTTTTTATGTTCTCGCGGGAAGGTTTTGAACGAAACAAGAAACATTAAATGGAAGAAAAAATTCAGGATTTCACCGAATCTTATGTGAAAGAAGAGAAATGAACAATTTTCAAAATACTGAAATGCTGGTAAGTGATTTAATACTTACTTGGTATTTCCACCCCTTGCGTTAATTACAGCTCGGCAACGACGGTTCATACTCAAAATGAGTGATCTTAAAATGTTTTGATCTAATCCTTCCCAGATTTCTCCGAGTTGGATTCCTAAGTCATTAAGAGTAGCTGGATGATTTTCTGAACTTCTCAGCCTTCTATTGAGGTTATCCCAAACCTGCTAAATCGGATTGAGATCTGGACTTCTTGCTGGCCATTCCATTCGAGAGACTTCAACCTCTTCAAGGTACTCCTGAACGATGCGCGCACGATGGGGTCTGGCATTATCGTCCATAAAGATGAAATTTTCACCAATGTATGGGGCAAATGGCACTACAAGCTCTTCAAGAATGTTCCTTATATACTTATCAGCATTCATAGCTCCATTATCAACGACCACTAGGTCTGTGCGAGCAGTCAAAGATATTCCACCCCATAGCATAATCGATCCTCCCCCGAAACCAGTAGTATTCAGGAAATTGCACTGAGAATATCTTTCATGTGGACGTCTGTATACAAGGGAACGTCGATCAGGTAGCGGCAGAATCTAGACTCATCTGTGAAGAGAACTCTATCCCAATCGGCCTCTTCCCAATGGATATGCTCTCTGGCAAAATCCAAACGCGCCCTTCGATGTGCTGGGGTAAGAGCTGGGCCTCTTGCCGCGACACGAGGCCTTAAATCATATTCTCTGTGGCGATTTATCATTGTCTGACTGCTAATTTGCACCTCATGAGTTTGCTGAAGCTGATTTTGAAGGAGGCGAGCGGTTACAAACCGTTGTCTCAACGAAGAAACTCTCAAGTAACGTTCTTGAATGGCAGTTGTTACCCGTGGTCTACCCTGTCCTGGTCTTCGGACATTCATACCTATCTCCCTGAATCGCTGCAACATTCTGGACACACTTGTATGGGAAACTCCAAAATTTCTGCAATTCTTGTGTATGTCCACCCTTCTTCTCGCAAAACTACCGCTTGGGCACATTCCTCTTGGGTCAAATTGCGTGTTTCGCGTTGCATAGCGATCGAGTGTAGAAAATCAAACGAAAGAAAAACTATTGATCACTAGAATTGATCGAGAACAACTGATTTTAGAATGGAGCCCATACATTCAAAATCTGATAATATCTTCTTTTTTTATTCCTGCAGGGAGAAAACATCTGTATTGAAGAAAAACGTTGAAAGTGGATAACATATGCATGCATAATTCTGATAAAAATAGTTATCATTGAGAACACCCTCAGTTGTAGAATAAATTTGAGATTTCCATAATATGCGTTAATTTTTTTGCGCAGTGTACATTCTTTTTTTGTCAATTTTTGTTTAGATAAGAATTGGTTAATCAGTCCATTCTTCTATCCAAAAGAGCTGTACGTATAATAAACACCCTCAAAAAAATTTGCTCCTCAATATAATTATCAGCTTATTATGTATACAAATTCAATACCTATCTTAACACTTATACGAGGAGACTGAGATTCTGCTGACGATTTTACCTATCTCTTATTACATTGTTCTTCGGATGGAGGAACACAAGAAAGAAGAAAATTATACCTCCAATTACTGACCTATAACATAAATTACCTTTTCAGATAATTCCACATCAATCCAAATGAATGAACACGTGGTTGCTAACTGAACCAATATCCAATCAGTCGACGAAATAAGTTGCACTATCCTCAAAATAATTGCGACTTCCTCTGGTTCTATAACTAGATCCAGAAATAGAGGAACAATGATACATCCGAAGTTATATCCCAGCCGCATTAAAATGGTCACTGAGAAAGCACCAGAAAAATGATCAATGACTGCGTTCAACTCCTCCATAACAGCATGAAATTCTTGAATTCCTTCGTAATTATCATCAATGGAAATTAAGGTTCCATACATCTCCACCAACACGAATTTTGTTGTGAGATAAAATAGCTGAAATTGAAGATCAACCAAGGCTGACACATAAATTATTGTCATATCAATTAAATTCCAATTTTCCGCTGTAAAAAGCTGGTAAATATCGCAACACATTACCAGAAATAAGTTGCATATCAGACAAATAAACCAATAGAATCCAGCTTCAGACAAATGACAACCATTTTTAGAATTCTTCAGAACTTCATATATCCCAATAATTTTCTCAACTATTTCTTGTATATCTCCATTTCTTCTGTGCAGAATATACAAATAGCAAAATGAACAGCTGTAGATTGAAATAAAAAAAAATCTCATTGCTACCGCTGGAACTTTGGACCATTCAAAATTTGGACTCAAAAAAATGAAAAATAAAAACACAAATAGAAGTATTGTGATGAAGACAAGTCTGATGTAACTTCTATCAGAGCTGAAAGAATTCTTCGATTTGTTCAATACGAAAAGTGGAAAGATCAGACTGTATCTCCAAATAACGAAGATCCTTTGAAACAACTCAATTGCCATTTTTGAACCGTGTTGGGTCGAATGATGATGTTCACATACAACTGTTGTCTAGGTAAAACTGTTAGTGATTAATGGTGAACTTCACTGCCAACACAATTAAATCGAACTCCCGATCAAGATATCAATGAATTTATCTTCATTTTCCTGTCATACGATTAATAAGTATTCTGGGGGTATTCTACTGATGAATGCAGAACAATAAAATTAAGCTGAAACAGAATAAAACTGAAAGAACTTAATATATTCGTCATTGTCACTCTACTATGGGTGCCAGGTATTGTGGTGTTCTGCTGATAGGGCACTGTTGCTACAAACATCATGTCTCGTGTGTACCGTATATGGGAAAATCAGCAGATTAGATTTGTAGACTCTGTGGATCAAAGGCACTAAAGGCAGAAACAGCAGAACACATGGTATGCAAGTGTCCAGAGCTGGCTGGGGAAAACTGGTCCTGGATACCCAAGAGGTAACGGCCAAGGCTCCTTAGGATATTGTCTGTCTTATCAACACCATAGACGACCTCCTTGGGTTTCAATGAATGAGTAGGAAAGAGAACAAAAGATCCATGAGGTCACAGTTCTCGGAAGGCTAACTGAGCCATAACGAACACAGTTCAAAATAATAAATAATTCGTCATTGCCTCTTTTTCGAATGGAAAAATTGATAAACCAGATTTCATAGAGTCCTGAGAGTTTCAAGAAGGCTTTCTTGGAGATGTGGTTACGCCGAATGATACATATTGATCCTCCAGAAAGGTGAAAAAGCGAACACGAAACTTTCACGTTACGCGGTTAGCCTAAAGCAATGCACAGGAGCAATTACTCAATTGTGAATGTTAAGAAACACTAAACAGAGCGACAACGTACCAACTCGATTCACTGAATGAAATCTTGAACAGCGTGAGGGACATATTCCCTAGTGTGTTTTTAACGGGTTATATTTATTCTCCGAAATATCTTCCACCTTTTATTTGCACTGTGATGGTTTTAGGTTCGAAAGAGAGCTATGAGATCACAGAGTTCGATAGCGCTTTTTCTTATTTCTTTATTTGTGCACAGTGATGTTCATTGGACCCAATTTAAATTGTTTTAAATTCAATTTTCAATTAAAGGTTTTAATTAGTTTCGGAAAAACGTGTGAGGATTGAGAAAAATGATAATTGATTATGCGTAGACCTCTCGTTGAGAGAAGAATAAAGTGCCCAGGCAACACAAAGATATCTCAGAGAAATCCCTGAGACTTCTTTTTAGGAAGTTGTGACGCCTTTTGTGACTTCTTTGGGAGGTCACAGGGAGCTCTATATCTCCTCAAAATATCCACCACAAAAGAGTTCCCAGAGAACTCTTGACGATATCCCACGTGGATATTCTCAAACAAGCCACACTGAGAGTTCGCATACACCTCCCGCGGCGAGGACTTTGAGAACTTCTTATTAACCTCCGCATTGCGAGATGTATAAGAAGTTTCTACACAGGCCGCTTTGCACAGGTATATACAGGTCGCATTGCGAAATGTTAATAGAACATCAAAAACTAAATTTGATTTGTTCTATTGATATGATGAGAATATGTATATTAGCTATATTATTGCATTGATCTACACAACAAACAGTGTTAAAAGTTATTCATTATTTTCGGCTGCAACAGAAGGTAAACTAAAACAAGCGAATAAATCCTTCAATCTTTAGTTTAAACAAATTGCAAAAAAAAAATTTAAAAAAAAAATTATTCAAAACATTACATTTTTTTCTTCCTCTGGGTACAATCTCTCAGCTAATCTTGCGAAAAGACTCCTCTGTTGTCCTCCACGTATGCAGTGTTGCCACCCTCCGTACCTACAAGTTCGGAAAAAATCGGTATGTTTCGGTAGAATTTTGAAAAAAATCGGTAGATTTTTGGAAAAAATACCTTTTCACATATTTTTTGTGTTATTCAAGTTGAAATACCATTTATCCGAAATATTGGACAAGAAGGTTATTTTACGAATGAAGTAAAATTGAAAATTGATTCATTTATTTACAAAATTAATGTTCCAAAAAATGATCTTTCGAACAAAAAATTAGTATTCTGACAAAATAAATAGGTATTCAAAAAATGAACACCTATTGAAAACAGCAAATATGCTGAAAAAAAACGCATGTACATCAAATTGCTTGAAAAAAATATACATTTGTCAACGTATAACTCAACTTATGTATCAAATTATGGTATGCTTAGGAAATCTTCAAAATAATATCGTAAGAGTCATGATTTCCTAGAATATCAGAATTCAGAACATACATTCACTCCATCAGATTTCGGTAGATTTATGTGCTTTTTCGTTAGATCGGTAGATTGCGAAGAAAATCGGTAACACTTTTGTGAAGTCAGTGGTTTATACATTAATCAAAACGTGAATAAACATTGTGTCAAGTTCTTTTAGAGCACAAATTGAACAAAGAGGATTTCAACAACAACATTTCGATGCCCATTCGTATATCAGCTTGAAACAAAATGAGATATAATTCCAAACAGTTCCCGTGAAAGTGTCGAATCATCACAATTCTCATGGAAGTGTTTTCTTTTATTACTATTGGGATTGCAATAATGGTTTCCACAGGAACTTGTAAACCATGCCTATTAAGAATTATGAATAATTCATTAGCTTGAATTTGTGGAATATTCGACTCTACTAACCATTTTTGTAAAATCTGTTGTGAAGTCATTACATTCATTCATATTCTTAATAGGAATGATTATCCTGATCACCAATATACCAAGTAAAAAATCGTTTAATGTAAATTGATCAATTCCGTTATTGATGGTTACGGTATATGTCCTAATAGGTGAGAAAACTGCAGAAATAACACTTACGTGGAGCACAAATATCCTCATTGAAATTTCACACAATAACGAACCTCGCACAGCACAGTAACACCAATAAACACAACTGACTAATCTATCCACAAGACGACAAAACCCCTCTCGATGTCTTGGTAAACTTGCTGTTTTTACAAGTCGATTTGATAGACAAATAGCGCTTGCGTGAACAGATTGACCTTGTCAATCGCATGGTGCGCTCTCCTCTCCAAGTTACCGCATGGAGAGTTCCCAAGGATATCGCATGGCGAGGTCTCCAAGATATCGCATGGGCACATCAGTGGGAAATTCGCTCAGTAACATCACATAGAGATCTCTGGGACCTCGCGGTAGGAGCTCCCATAAAAGTCGCATTGTAACCTCTCAGAGATATCGCGGAGAAGTCTGTGTTGCCTGGGTGATGTACCAATTCTTGTGAAAATGAAAATCGAAGAGATAAATGTAGGGATAAGACTGTAAAATATATCTACCATAAAGTAAACACTGAAATAATGGTACTCGTGGTTAGTGCTGGCTGGAGAGATGTATCCCATTGTTTTCTGGCTTCATATTTTACTTCGTCACGGAACGAATTCACTTTATGAACACGAAACTAACATGCCTTCAGACGAGCGAACTGTGTTCGGGCTTAGCGAACTGAAAATACAGAGGCGAACCAATTGCGTGAGCAGTGGAACCTCGATTTTATTCGGGTTGCGATACAGACTTCACCGAGAAAAGTAATTTCAAAATGCCGTCAAACTCTTTGACGGGTATTGTTTAGAAGAAAAATGTACTCACGTTTGTCTCAATGATGTTGATAACATGAAGAAAGCTAACGAGTACTGTAATAGTTGACATTGTGCTGGCAGTTACTGATAAGCTGAAGAAGGAATCATGTTCGACCAGAAAATATACTTCATAAAATATAACTGCGAGGATATGGATGGAAGAATAAGCAAAGGTCACAACTAGAGACCAGTAAAATATACTGATGAATTCTCTGCGGCAAGTCATCAAAGTGAAAAAAATCTTTACGATTTTCTCCAGATCCTCTTCTTTTTTTTTTCCTTTGTAACATGTTTAACAGCATAGCAAAGTATTCACCGGTGAAGTCAAGAATGTATATATAGAAGATGTGGAACTGGCTGCTGAAGAATCGGCAAAGCTGGATTACCAACCAATTATATAAAAAAGCCATGCAATTCTCGTCGCCTTTTAAAGACGACATCAAAGAAATGGAAGAAAGCAGCAGTAGCAAGTTTTGAATTATGAAGTATTTGGTGGTGAAACAAAACTTGCAGTCATTCATAACCATGCCAGTTTCATTAAACTTCTCACTCAGTTTTCGCATGGTATATAAAAATTCGCAATTTTGACTCTGGAAGGCCAAGAATTTGAACAAACAGATGTAAGTGTCGAAAATTGCTGTTAAACCAAACAACCGGATGACATGATGGATAACATTCCCCATGTTATAATTGTAAATTTTAACTATTGAGATTTTCGAAATTAACAAGACGATGTACAAAGAAAACTGTTTTTAAGTTATTTCGTATGTGTACTTCATTTCACATTCTACATAAATTATATTTGGATAAAACGGCAAATAATTCCAAAGTTTGAGGAATCTGACACACGAAATCATTGCACTGCGATACTTTTTCATTTACTGACGGTAAAATGCACTTCGATGTGCATCGTTGTTGGATTTTCGGATGACTAAGTGCATTCAGGCGTGTTCTAAAAAAAATATTTTTTTCAATTTGTTAATGGTGGACTATTATTTCGCTGAGAACGTTCCTGATATGATGAACGAGTCAATTTTTCATTTTAATTTAAGACTCTGATTATTTTCGAAAAAACGTATGATGATTGAGAAAATGATCATTGATTATTCATACAGAGTGTAACAGCCAAATGGGATGAATTCGATAACGAATAAATGAGGGGTGTTAGAAAAAACGCTCGAACATGTCGATTTGTAATTTTAAATGCGCATATTTTTCAAGAATATAAAATTATATAGGGTGTTCCATGCGACCGTGGCCAATACCAACTTTCTTATTTCAAATGCTACCCCCTGTATATTATTTATTTTTTGGATTCTCAAGAAAATTCTAGACATAATTCATGTACAATGTCCTATACCTATCTTCAACTTTTTCGGAAATATTAAGTGTTTTAAGATTTTTTACAAAAATTAACATTTTAAATGAAAATTATTTTATTTCACAAATTCGATACATTACACTCAATACTTATTTCCCATTTACCTCTTGATATGAAGGAAGTAAGCAAAAACCATTACTGACAAGAAATTAAAAAAAAAACAAAAACAGATTTGTTTATTCTCATTGTCTTAGTAACACGTTGTCTGTAGCATGTTGCCAAGACGTTCGCGGCGAGCATTTTGAACATTTCCTACATTGACATTAATTTTTTGTTTGTTTTTTTTTAATAATTAAGAAATAATCATTATTACTTATTAGGTTTTAAGTGTAATGTACCGAATTTGTGAAATAAAATAATTTCTATTTAAAACGTTGATTTTTGCAATAAATCTGAAAACACTCAATACTTCCGAAATAGTTAAAGATAGGTATACCACATTGTGAATGAATTGTGTCTAGAGTTCTCTGATGAATCCAAAAAATAAATAATATACAGGGGGTTGCATTTGAAATAAGAATGTTGGTATTGGCCACGTTCACATGGAACACCCTATATAATATCATTTTCTTGAAAAATATGCGCATTTAAAATTACAAATCGATGTGTCCGAGAGTTTTTCCCAACACGCCCTCATTTATTCGTTATCGAATTTATTCCATTTGGCTGTTACACTCTGTAGAGCTACTGATGGTTTATGCTGGCTGGAGAGATGTATCTTATTAATTTCTGGATTCATGTTTTGCTTATTAGAGTCCTCTTCCTCACGAAAGGAATTTATTTCATGGATACGAAACTAACTTGCTTCTAGGAGAGCGAACTGTGTTCGGGCTTAGCGAACTGAAAATAGAGAGGCGAACCAATGGCGCCAACCGTGAACCTCGATAATATTCGGGTTGAGATACAGACTTTGCCGAGAAAAGTAATTATCAAAATCGCGTCGAACTCTCCGATGGGTATTGGTTATAAGAAAAATGTACTCACGTTTGTCTCAATGGTGTTGATAACGTGAAGAAAGCTAATGAGTAGTGTTATAGTTGACATTGTACAGACAGTTACTGATGAGCTGAAGTAGAAATTATGTTGGACTAGGAAATATACTTGATAAAATATAACTGCGAGGAGATGGATGAAAGAATAAGCAAAAGTCACAACTAGACAGCAGTAAAATATACTAATGAATTGTCTGCGGAAAGTCATCAAAGTGGAAAAAATCTTGACGATTTCCTACAGATTCTCTTCTTCCTTTTTCCTCAGTAACATGTTCAACAGCGTAGCAAAGTATTCACCAGTTAAGTCAAGAATGTATATATGGAAGATGTAGAACTGGCTGCCGAAGAAGCGAAAAAGCTACATTACCAATGTACGAAAAACATGCAATTCTCTTCTTTTGACGAAAATATCAACAAAATGGCAGATATAAGCATTAGCAAGTTTCAAATTATGAAGTATTTGGTGGTGAAACAAAACAACCATGCCAGTTTCATCAACTTCAATATCACAATAAAGTTCATACAGTTCATGGACTACGTTTGTAACAAAGAAGATCCAAACTCTGTGGATACAAGTTCTCATTAGCAGATACGCAGTAGCCAAACCAGAATTCGCAATATCTCTTCTTATCTCGCTAGCCCTAGCGAGATAAAATCCTTCAGTTCACCTCTCTTCGCCACACTTTACACGCTAGTTTCGTATCTATAAAGTAAATAAGTTCCGTGAGAAAAAGGACCCTAATTAGTACAACACCTACACAAATCCAAAATAATGGCAAATATATATCTCTTCAGCCAGCATGAACCATGAGAACCATTCTTTTAGTGTTTACTTTGTGGTATAATTCAACGTTATACATTCTTTATTTTTTTAGTTTTTGTTTCGATAAGAATTGGTTAAATATCTTAACACTTATATGAGGAGACTGAGATTTTGCTGACGATTTTACCTATCTTTTCAAATTGTTCTTCGGATGGAGGAACACGAAAGAGAAAAAAATCATACCTCCAATTACTGACCTATAACATATATTACCTTTTCAGATAACTCCACTTCAATCCAAATGAAAGAACACGTGGTTGTAAACTGAACCAATATCCAATCAGTCGAAGTAATAAATTGAACTATCCTCAAAATAATGTTGCTTTCATCTGGTTCTATAACCAGTTCCATAAAAAGAGAAACAATGAGACATCCGAAACTATATCCCACCCGTATTAAAATGGTCACTGAGAAAGCACCAGAAAAATGATCAATGACTGCGTTCAACTCCTTCATTACAGCATGAAATTCTTCAATTCCTTCGTAACTATCATCAATGGAAGTGTAAGTTCCATACATCTTCACTAACACGAATTTTGTTGTGAGATAAAATAGCTGAAATTGAAGATCAACCAAGGATGACACATAAATTATTGTCATATCAGTTAAATTCCAATTTTCCACTGCAAAAAGCTGGTAAATATCGATACACATTATCAGAAATAAGTTGCACATGAGACATATAAACCAATAGAATCCATATTCAGACAAATGAAAACCATTTTTAGAATTCTTCAGAACTTCATATATCTCAATAATTTTCACAACTATTTCTTGTATATCTCCATTTCTTCTGTGCAGATAATACAAATAGCAAAATGAACAGCTGAAGATTAAAATAAAAAATATTCTCATTAATACCGAAGGAACCTTGGACGATTCAAAATTGTAACTTATAAAACTGAAAAATAAAATCACAAATAGAAGTATTGTGATGAAGACAAGTCGGATGTAACTTCTACCATAGCTGAAAGAATTCTTCGATTTGTTCAATACGAAAAGTGGAAAGATTAGACTGTATCTCCAAATAACGAAGATCCTTTGAAACACCATAATTGCCATTTTTAAACCGTGTTGAGTCGAATGATAATGGTCACATACAAGTGTTGTCTAGGTAAAACTGCTGACTCCAGTTAGTAATTAATGATGTACTTCACTGCCAACACAATATAATTGAATATCTAATCGAAATAGGAATATTAATGAATTGATCTTTATTTTCCTGTAATATAATCAATAATCTGGGGTTATTCTTCTGATTAATGCAAGACAATTAATTAATGTTGAAACAAAATAAATTAAAAGAACTTTTTATTCGTTATTGCCACTCTACTATGGGTGCCAGGGTATTGTGATGTTGAAGAAAATGAAAAAGCTGATAGGTTTGCGAAGAGTACATCAAGTTTAACACCTGTTGAACCTGAGCCTTTGATCCTACAGAAAGGTGAATGAGCGAACACGAAACTAAGCCTTTCACGTTACGCAGTTAGCCGGCTTAAAGCCGGCCATAGACATCGATATTTTTCATCCGTTTATATCGCCGCGATACGAACCGTCTCGGCAAAAGCGCCAAAAACCGATGTGTGTGGCGAAGAACCGTCGGTTCGCATCGTCGGTAGAAATATCTGCCGATGCTTGATTTTTGTCACGACGGTTCATCGGTTGTCGTTCCATACCGACTATGTGTGGGGGATTTCGTCGAGAATCGGCGGTTATTTTCCATTGGCGTAGTACAAATCCCATATTGACCGTTTCTTTATTTCTTTTTTATTCAGCACCGAAACCGCGGCCGCCACTGCTAAGAGATGTTTCCTCTTCATGACGTGCTAATTCGCGATCGACAGCAAAATAACTGGTAGAATTTACCGAAGTGTGTGGGCAAAACAGTTCTGCGATATGACTCGGCGGTTCGAATCGTGGCGAGGAAAACGGATGAAAAATAACGATGTCTATGGCCGGCTTTAAGCAATGCACCAGGGGCAATTACTCAGTTGTGAATGAAACACTAAACAGAGCGACAACGTACCAACTCGATTCACTGAACGAAATCTTGACCAGCGTGAGGGACATATTCCCTAGTAGTGGAGTGCCTGGAGCATTCAAAACCGTAAAACCTCGGATTAGAGTTATAGTGAATGAAATAATATGATCGATGTGCTATATTGTTTTTTAAACTATAAATTGCAATGTTTACCAATTTTTTTTGTGCAATCCATTTTTTCATTGTTTGAACAAATTATTATAAAAAATTAATGTTTGACCATATATTTTCACTTTAAACAGTAATTTTTTTGTATTTATATGTTGAATCTCACCTGAGTAGACATATAGGAACATTTTTCAAAGATACCTGTGAATAAAAATACCAGTAGGGATCTCGAACGTGGAGGGGAGAGCGGAGCGACAGCTGCTATGTACAATGGAATTTCTCGGCCAGTTCAATTATAAATGAAACGTACTCTATTGTGTACATTTAAAGAAATAATGTAATTAATTACGACCATGAGAATAAATTATTAGTACAAAATCCGTTTATTTAAATATATAACATTGTTGTCAACATCAAATATTTTCTTCTACTTCATCTATCTGTGTAATGGGTCAAGTATTGGAACAACTATTTTCGCTGCACTGTAGACATGCTACACTGCAGTGTAAACCACTTTTTCTGCATCCACACGCAGCTCCACATCCCTTTTTGCAATTACAAAATAACATTTGGAATAAATTATCCGGAGCAGGTTATTGATTCATAGTTATTGGGATGTACATGTTATTGGAATACTTCCATCCCCAATTTTCAATAAGTACGTCATTTCCTAGCCATATCTGAATTTGTAGGTACACTCTTTTAAGGTGCTCAAACGCTGCATCAGTTGTTGGAGGCAGTGATGAAAAAAGAACACTTGTATTTTTGGCTGTTGCTTTTATGAAAGAATTGAACCTTAATGTATTTAAATCATGAGTGTTAGACGCTCCGCCATATAAACTCAAAATACATGCCACACCTGCTTGCAATATATTATTGGGGTCTTCATTGATATTTTTAAATACTTTTACTGAGTCGTGTAAATAAATCCGTTTCTCAAAATTTTTGGAAAACTTAATTTTTCCTTTATTGAAAAATGCAGAAGTAGTGTATATATATATATATATATTCTTATGAAATGGAGCTGTACAGATTTGATTCCAAATATGGCATGTGTCTCGAAAAGGCAACAAGGAACAGATCATTCTAACAAACATATTGATCCATTCTCCGCTCCTATTCTCAGTATTAGCAGAGGAATGTCAAACGGGGCACCATACAGTTCTGCGTATGATGCAAGAGCACAGATAAAAACCTCAGCAAAAACTCTGTCTCCCCGTAGTGTCACAACCCGTAAAGGCATGTAAAAAAAATATGTTCTTTACAGTTTGGTTATGATTTTTCTAAAAATTTCGATGTAAATATCTTCTGTTGAACTTTGCCTCGGGATGGTCTTAGAAAATATATTTCACGATCTTTATCTACCAATGCCGTTAATATCACTAAGACATCGATATCTTCTGAAACTATAAAAACATCTTTTGATTCCAAATTCATCGCTTTTCGCTTGGCATGTAAATATATTATTGTCAGCTAATTTAACTCTCAACATTTCTATCAAGCGAATTTTATTTTTACTATTTGTCAAAAATTTATCTTGAGCAATTTTTAAAGGTATATGTTCATCAAATTCAATATCTGCATATTTATTTTTTAATGCACGACGATTCCGCTGATTTAATACTATCTTTTTTATACCCATCGAATACCACATATGTGTTACTATTATAATTATTTTTCAAATATCTTACATGATGGTCACATATCATTGCAAACGTTTCATTTAATTGCCATTTACAACGATGTAGTAACAAGCCTCCGTCAATAACATAAAAGAGATTTTCTGCCCTTTTTAAATTAATAGAAATTTCCGGAAATAATTCGTAAAATGTTGATTTTTTTGTTTTTCGCAGTTCACCATCTTCAAATACAGCAAGTTGATATGGTGCCAATTCGTAATTCATATAAGTTCTTCGTCGGTTTTTTTTTAAACACAAATACGTTGAAACAGCAGTAATGGGTCAACAGGAATAATCTCGTCATGAATTTTAATTTTGCTATTTTTTGCCAATAGAGAATTTATTTTATTTTTCCTTGATAATTTTAATTCGCGTAAATTTTGTCCCTCTGTTTTTTTCATTGCCTTCAAACCTGCTTCAAAAGCATCGTAACAATTTATCTCTTTATCTCCAGTAATTCCACTAGCAATAGACATTATAGCATCTGTATCAGGAAAAGGGCTGTGTTGCTTGAAGAAATCCATCAATAATTTGACATCTGTATTATCCCTTTCTGTGTATAGTCAGCAATGCCAAAAAAAAGCAAAGGGGCCAATTTGAGTCGTCAAACGATCCATTCTAGAGTTTTAGGATTATAAGTATTTTTGTATGCTGTATCATGAAAAAATTGAAATAAAAAATGTTTACCAAAAATATTAAAAAAAAATTAGGGGTAGACAACTCCTAACATTTGGGGGGATGAAAAATAGATGTTGGCCAATAAAAATGAAAAACTAGCCTGAAAGAGTTCAATTTAGGTTAGGTTAGGTTGTGTTAGAGAAAGGGGTTGATCGTAGAGGGGTGAAAATTAAGGGTTATATGAATTTTTGTATGCCGTATCATAAAATAATAAAAATAAAAAATTTTGTCCGAAAAAATTGAAAAAATAGTTAGGGGTGGACCATCCTTATCATTTATGGGGATGAAAAATAGATGTTGGCAGATTCCCAGTCCTACCCGATATGCACACAAAATTTCAAGAAAATCGGTCCAGCTGTTTCGGAGGAGTTCGCTAACAAAGATGCAGACAGGAGAATTTTATATATTAGAGATAATAGCAGCTGTCGCTCCGCTTTCCCCTCCACGTTCGAGATCCCTACTGGTATTTTTATTCACAGGTATCTTTGAAAAATGTTCCTATATGTCTACTCAGGTGAGATTCAACATATAAAATACAAAAAAATTACTGTTTAAAGTGAAAATATATGGTCAAACATTAATTTTTTTTAATAATTTGTTTAAACAATGAAAAAATGGATTGCACAAAAAAAAATTGGTGAACATTGCGAATTATAGTTTGAAAAACAATATCCCACATCGATCGTATCAATTCATTCACTATAACTCTAGTCCGAGCTTGAATGCTCCAGGCACTCCACTATACTCGTAGTGTGTTCTTAAAGGGTTATTTTTATTCCCCGAAATATCTTCCTCCTGAAATTTGCACTGTGATGGTTTTAGGTTCGAGAGAGAGCTATGAGAGAACATCGAAATCACAGAGTTCGATAGAGCTTTTTCTTATTTCTTTATTTGGGGACAGTGATGTTCATTGGACCCAATGTAAATTCTTCCAAATTCAATTTTCAATTCAAGGTTTTAATTAGTTTCGGAAAAAAGTGCGAGGATTGAGAAAAATGACCATTGATTATACGTAGAGCTCTATTTGAGAGAAGAATAAAGTGATGTACCAATTCTTGTAGTAACTAATATCAAAGAGATAAATGTATGGATGAGACTGAAAAATATACTCCAAAGTAAACACTGAAATAATGGTACTCATGGTTAATGCTGGCTGGAGAGATGTACCTCATTTATTTCTGGCTTTGTGTTTTACTTATTAGAGTCCTTTTGGTCAGGAAACGAATTCACTTTATGGACACGAAACTAAAATGACGACGAGCGAATTGTGTTTGGGCTTAGCGAACTGAAAATTCGGGTTGCGATACATACTTCACCGAGAAAACTGATTTTCAAAATGCCGTCAAACTCTTCGATTGGTATTGTTTATAGGAAAAATGTACTCACGTTTGTCTCGATGGTGTTGATAACATGAAGAATACCAAAAAGTACCGTTATAGTTGACATTGTGCTGGCAGTTACTGATGAGCTGAAGTAAAAATCATGTTCGACCAGGACATATTCTTGATAAAATATAACTGCGAGGATATGGATAAAAGAATAAGCAAAGGTCACAACTGAACACCAGTAAAATATATTGATGAATTCTCTGCGAAAAGTCATCAATGTGAGAAAAATCTTTACGATTTTTTCCAGATCCTCTTCTTCTTCTTTTTTCCTCTGTAACATGTTCAACAGCGTGGCAAAGTATTCACCAGTGAAGTCAAGAATGTATATATAGAAGACGTAGAACTGGCTGCCGAAGAAGCGACAAAGCTGCATAACCAACCAATTTTGTAGGAAAAACATGCCATTCTCCTCGCCTTTTGACGAAAATAGCAGAAAAATGGCAGAAAGAAGCATTAGTAAGTTTTGAATTATAAAGTATTTGGTGGTGAAACAAAATTTGCAGTCATTAACAACCATGCCAGTTTCATTAAACTTCTCACTCAGTTTTCGCATGGTATTCAAAAACTCGCAATTTTGACTCTGGAAGGTCAAGAATGTGAACAAACAGAAGTAAGTGTCGAAAATTGCTGTTAAACCAAACAACCGGATGACATGATGGACAACATCCCCCATGTTATAATTGTGAATGATAACTATTAAGATTTTCGAAATTAAGAAAACGATATACAAGGAAAATCTTTTTTTCGTCATTTCGTATGTGTACTTCATTTCACATTCTACATGAATTATATTTGGATAAAACGGCAAATAATTCCAAAGTTTGAGGAATCTGACCAACGAAATCATTGCACTGCGATACTTTTTCATTTAATGACGGCAAAATGCACTTCGATGTGCATCGTTGTTTGATTTCGGGATGACTGAGTGCATTCAGCCGTGTTCTAAGAAAAATATTTTTTCAATTTGTTAATGGTGAACTATTATTTCGCTAAAAACTTTTCTGTTACGATAAACGAGTCAATTTCTTCACTTTCAATTCAAGCTTTTAATCAGTTCTAATAATTGAGAAAAATTATCATGAAATATACGTAAGATAACTCTCTTGTAGAGACTGATATACCAATTATAATCAAAACAAAAATCAATAATAGTATATTCTAAAACTAGTTGCAGAATGGGCTCCTATTCCAATACGAATGCGAAATTCGAAAACGAGCGACGAAGGAGCGAGTTTTCGAAAGCATGAGGATTGGAATTGCATTCTGCAACGAGTATTAGACGATATTTTCTCTATTTCACTCAAATTTTGTGAAATTCAATGAAAAAATTCAAATTATAGGTCCTAGTGACTTTCATATTGTATCTTGGCAGTTGGTGTGCATGTTAGGAAATACGAAAATTGACATTTCCAAATTGACGTCTGCTGAAATTCAAAAGGATCGGAAGTCATTGCTGACAACCACAAAACGAAAAATGTAACTGAAAACGATGCTGTAATGAATTCATCACAGCACTGTTTTTAGTACTGTAATGAACTCATTACGATACTGAAATAGAGAAAACATTTTGTTGAAAAAAATTACTCTGATAAGTTTCGAAAAAACGTTTGATGATTGAGAAAATGATCATAGATTATACATGAAGCTACTTATTGTTAATGCTGGCTGGAGAGATGTATCTTATTGTTTTCTGGCTTCGTGTTTTACTTATAAGAGTCCTCTTCCTCACGGAAGGAATTCATTTCATGGATACGAAACTAACTTGCTTCTAGGCGAGCGAACTGTGTTCAGGTTTAGCGAACTGAAAATAGAGAGTCGAACCGTGATCCTCGATAATATTCAGGTTGAGATACAGACTTTGCCGAGAAAAGTAATTGTCAAAATCGCGTCAAACTCTCCGATGGGTATTGATTATAAGGAAAATGTGCTCACGTTTGTCTCAATGGTGTGAAGAATTGGAAAATCAGTCCATTTTTCTCTCCAAAAGAGCTGTACGTATAATAAACACCCTCGAAAAAAAATTGCTCTTCGATATAATTATCAGCTTACTATGTATACCAATTCAATATCTTTAACGAGGAGAATGAGATTCTGCTGACGATTTTACCTATCTTTTACAACATTGTTCTTCGGATGGAGGAACACGAGAAAGAAGAAAATGATACCTCCAATTACTGACCTATAACATTAAATACCTTTTCAGATAATTCCACATCAATCCAAATGAAAGAACACGTAGTTGCGAACTGAACCAATATCCAATCAGTCGACGATATATAAGTTGCACTATCCTCAAAATAACGTCGACTTCCTCTGGTTCTATAACCAGATCCAGAAATAGAGGAACAATGATACATCCGAAGTTATATCCCAGCCGAATTAAAATGGTCACTGAGAAAGCACCAGAAAAATGATCAATGACTGCGTTCAATTCCTCCATAACAGCGTGAAATTCTTCAATTCCTTCGTAATTATCATCAATAGAAATATAGGTTCCATACATCTCCACCAACACGAATTTTGTTGTGAGATAAAAGAGCTGAAATTGAAGATCAACCAAGGATGACACATAAATTATTGTCATATCAATTAAATTCCAATTTTCCGCTGCAAAAAGCTGGTAAATATCGCAACATATTACCAGTAATAAGTTGCACATCAGACAAATAAACCAATAGAATCCAGCTTCGGACGGATGACAACCATTTTTAGAATTCTTCAGAACTTCATATATCCCAATAATTTTCTCAACTATTTCTTGTATATCTCCATTTCTTCTGTGCAGAATATACAAATAGCAAAATGAACAGCTGTAGATTGAAATAAAAAATATTCTCATGGCTACCGCAGGAACTTCGGACCATTCAAAATTTTGACTCATAAAAATGAAAAATAAAAACACAAATAGAAGTATTGTAATGAAAACAAGTCTGGTGTAACTTCTACCAAAGCTGAAAGAATTCTTCGATTTGTTCAATACGAAAAGTGGAAAGATCAGACTGTATCTCCAAATAACAAAGATCCTTTGAAACACTTCAATTGCCATTTTTAAACCGTGTTGAGTCGAATGATAATGTTCACATACAACTGTTATCTAGGTGAAACTGTTAGTGATTAATGGTGAACTTCACTGCCAACACAATTAAATCAAACTTCCGACCAAAATATCAATGAATTTATCTTCATTTTCCTGTCATAGGATTAATATTCTGGGGGTATACTACTGATGAATGCAAAACAATAAAATTAGGCTGAAATCGAATAAAACTGAAAGAATTTACTATTCGTCATTGTCACTCTACTATGGGTGTCAGGGCATTGTGGTGTTGAAGGAAATGAAAAAGCCGATGGGCTTGCGAAAAGTGCATCAAGGTTAACACCTGCTGGACCTGAGCCTTTCTGTGGGCTTGGAAAAGACCAATGTGAGGCAGAGGTTCAACAATGGCAGTTGGACAACAGAATTACCCTCTGGAGAAACACTCCTGGACTTACTCAGTCCACGAAATTCCTGATGATTTCAATGAATGAGTAGGGTATAGAACAAAAGATCCATTTGGTCGCAGTTCTCGGAGGGGCCAACTGAAGATTAGTTTGTACACACTAATAATTTGATATTCCACGATATCCCAAAACTATCTCATAAAAAATTTATTTCTCAATAACCTAACATAACTCCTTCAACCCAGGTCATAGGATTCGAGGTCAATGACCTAACCTAACCCATCTTCTGTGATATTTCACAGAAATTTTGAGAAGACGATGCCAGATTGTTGATTTTCGTTTCAAACAATGGTATAAGCGAAACCAAGGAAGCAGTACGTCCCCTATCGTTAACGGATGAACTATCGCAAGGGTACTAGTTTTGTCTAATTTTCGCTAAAGGCATCTAGGCGTTGCTCTTTGGAAATGCCCAGTAGTAAATGCGAGTAGTTCTGATTCTCGCCGATATAGCGCTTCGAGTTATTAATTCACAGAGAATAATGGAAACAGGTGATGATTATGTCAAGACCTTCAGTGAATTGATGTAATAATAACCGTGTAGTGTCGAGTTGAAATTCGAAGAGGACATTGTTTAGATAAATATTTTCCTGGAGGACCGATAACAATAAATGTTCAATGTGCGAATAAACTGTATAATTTCATTCTTCTTAGAATTCAATTTTATCTCCCACATCCCACCAAGTAGAGTTAATAAAGGGGGCCAAGACTTTCGACGGTGTGTGTATTTCTACTCTTCTTCAGACTCCGTGAAGGTTATGTCCCTATTAGAGTCCTTCTTCTCACGGAACGAATTCAATTTTTCGATACGAAACACACGTACTTTTAGGCGAGCAACTGTGGTCCAGTTCTCTATTACCTCTGCTTAAGAACCACAGAATCGAAGAGAGTGGGTAAACCACAGATTTATGGACCTCATTCCCCTCTGACGGAGTATGAACCATGTGGCATCAAAAACGAAAGAAACAACTTATTCTTCCTCAAAAAAATTTTCTCTTCAATAACTTATTCTGTATACGAATTCAATATCTATACACTTAATCTTTTTTCACATTGTTCTTCAAATGGAGGAGAAAAAAAATCGTATTTCTAATGACTGACTTATAAAAAAAGTTACCTTTTCAAATAATTCCACTTCAATCCAAATGAAAGAACACGTCGTTGTAAACTGAACCAATATCCAATCAGTCGAAGTAATAAATTGCACTATCCTCAAAATAATGTCGACTTCCTCTGGTTCTATAACCAGTTCCATAAAAAGAGAAACAATGAGAGTTCCGAAGCTATATCCAAACCGTATTAAAATGGTCACTGAGAAAGCACCAGAAAAATAATCAATGACTGCATTCAACTCCTTCATAACAGCATAAAATTCTTTAATTCCTTCGTAATTATCATCAATAGAAATATAGGTTTCATACATCTCCACCAACACGAATTTTGCTGTATGATAAAATAGCTGAAATTGAATATCAACGAAGGATGACACATAAATTATCGTTATATCAGTGAAATTCCAATTTTCCACCACGAAAATCTGGTATATATCGCAACACATAACCAGAAATAAGTTGCATATCAGACAAATAAACCAATGGAATCCAGCTTCAGACAAATGACAACCATTTTTGGAATTCTTCAGAATTTCATGGATCATAATAATTTTCCCAACTATTTCTTGAATATCCCCACTTCTTCTGTGCAGATAATATAAAGAGGAAGATGAACAGCTAAAGATCAAAATGAAATATATTCTCAATAATATCGAGGGAACATGGGACGATTCAAAATTGAAACTTATAAAAATGAAAAATGAAACCACAAATAAAAGTATTGTGATAAAGACAAGTCTTATGTAACTTCTATCAAAGCTGAAGGAATTCGTCGATTTGTTCAATACGAAAAGTGGTAAGATCAGGCTGTATCTCCAAATAACGAAGATCCTCTGAAACACCTCAATTGCCATTTTGAAATACATCATACAACAACAGACTTGTCTAGGTAGAACCTATGACTCCAGTAAGTGATTAATAATAAATTTCACTACCAACACCATATAATTGAGCTTCTGATCAAAATATTAATGAATTGATCTTTATTTCCCCTCAATATAATTGATAAACTGGAAGGTATTCTACTGATGATTGGAAGACAATAAAATATACTATCTGACAAAGAAACTGCCACACCAGAAGAAGCTGTTTAAATTTTATTCTTTTTGGTACAACATTGATAGTATAACAAATATATCATGATTAAAATTTGGAGAAAACGAAGGGCTACAATTTTTTTTAATGAATTCGTTAAAAATGTGTTTGTCCACCGCGGTTATCTATACACTTCGCATGGTATATAAAAATTCGCAATTTTTCCTCCGGAACACCAAGAATGTGAACATATGTGTTGAAAAAAAATTGGTAATTATACCATTGAGTTAAAATATACATCGAGGCAAAACCCAGTTCAACGATTTGAAGCTGAATTTAGTGTACTTACCTAGTTCCTTCACCGGTTCATCGATGGATAAGTGTGTTTCAGAAAAGCAAACATTTTTATCGCCCGCATCTTGTGGTAAGTAGCTGAACTATAAAGCACTATTTCCGATGCCGAATGCGATGACGATCAGGACCGGCGTAAGAAATACTGGATGTTCAGTATTTCACCACACCTTATTTTTTGGATGCAATGAAACGATAATTAATTCTGCATATGATTCATAGAACTAGGGAAAATAAATATCCTACAGATTTCTGTGAAATGAATAGTGACAAAATGGATTGGCAAATTATAGTTTCTTTAGTAGCTACTATGTGCCGCCGCCGCTAAAGTTGGCAAGTAAATTACCGAAATTTTTTGCGTCAAATCGTTCAAGGGCGTTGTACCTCTATGTATATTTAAACATAAACTCAATGATTATGCATAGAGCACTCATTGAGAGAAGAATGGACTGATAGGTAGGTATACCAATTCTTGACTCTTGTCAAAACGAAAATCAAAGAAATGAATGTGAGACACTGAAAAATATACCACAAAATGGTGCTCATGGTTAATGCTGGCTTGAGAGATGTATCTGGTGGTTTTCTAGGTTCGTGTAGGTTTTGTAACAATTAAATTCTCACGGAACGAATTCACTTTATGGACACGAAACTAACGTGCGTTCAGGCAAGTGAACTCTATTTTGGCTTCGCGAACTGATGGCGAGAGACAGGGTATTGTTTATAAGAAAAATGTACTCACGTTTGTCTCAATGGTGTTAGTTACATAAAGAATGCTAACGATTACTGCCATAGTTGTCATTGTGCTGGCAGTTACTGATAATCTGAAGTAAAAATCTTGTGCGACTAGGAAATATAGTTGATGGAATATAACCAGGAGGATATGGATGAAAGTATAACCAAAAGTCACAACCAGAGGCCAGTAAGATATCCTGATGAATTCCCTGCGAAAAGTCATCAATGTACAAAAAGTCTCTTCGAATTCCTCCAGGTCCAGATCCTCTTCATCTTTTTTCCTTTGCAACACATTTATCAAAATAGCAATGTGTTCAGCAGTGAAGTCAAGAATGTATATATAGAAGATGTGGAACTGGCTGCTGAAAAATCGGCAATGCTGTATAACCAACCCGCTGTGTACAAAAAACATGGCATCCCTCTCTAAGTTTGACGATAATATCAAAAAAATTGGAGATAGCAGCAACAGCAGGTTTTGAAGTATGAAGTATTTGGTGGTGAAACAAAACGTGCAGTCATTTACAACCATGTCAGATTCACTGAACTTCTCACTCAACTTTCGCATGGTATATAAAAATTCGCAATTTTTCCTCCGGTTCACAAAGAATGTGAACATACAAAAGTAGGTGTTGAAAACTACTGATAAACCAAGCAACCTGATGACATGATGGCTAACATCCCCCATGTTATAATTGTATACCATAACTATCAAGATTTTCGAAATTAACAAGAGGATATACAACGAAAACCTCTTTTTAGTCATTTCGTATGTGTACTTCATATCACATTCTACGTAAATTATTTTTGGGTAAAACGGCAAATAATTCCAAAGTTTGAGGAATCTGACCAACGAAATCATTGGACTGCGATACTTTTTCATTTAATGACGGCAAAATGAACTTCGATATACATCATTGTTTGATTTTCTGATGGCTGAGTGCATTGAGCCGTGTTCTAAGGAAAATATTTTTTCAATTTGTTAATGGTGAACTGTTAGTTCACTGAAAACTTTTCTGATCATACGGGGGAGTCTTTGACTTGTACATATATTTTAACTGTAAATTTCTCTCATCAAACGAAACACTTTTTCCCTACACCATTTTTCATAATTCGGTTTGGTTTCGAAGATACAGGGTGTCGAAAATCCATGAAAAAAAACTTTTCTGTTTATATCTTCGGAACCGTTATTTCGAATGAACTGAATTTTGGTTGAGTTTTGACTCTATTTATGGTGCATATTCCTCAATCAAAACCTATTCAATATCTCTTCTTGTATAAAAGTAACAGGGTAGTCGAATCATCAATACACGCTAAAACACAATAAAACCACTTTAAAAAGATAAACGGTTCATATTTTCGAAAGAATCAATCATTTAAGAAACTAAAAGTATTCCTATTTTTTTCAATAAAACGCGTCGTTTTCGAGTTATTTCCAATTTTACCAGGAGAAATTAGAGTAAAAATTCATGAATTTAAAAAATAATCTGAATGCGTCTCTGAATTAAATATCATCGAATATTATTCCTTCTCTGGTCTTCAAACGAGTTTACAATGTTGTCACAATATTTATCAACTTTGTCGAGATATTTTAATAATAAAATCCCACAAATGTGGGAGATAAAATTGAACACCAAGGAGGATTTAACACGCACAGTTTCTATTGAAAATTTATAGTTACCGGTCCATATTGAAGTTAAACGTCGTTGAAATACAAAATTCGGATATGTAGGATGAATCTCGATACAAACTAAATACATACTTATTAAATTGAAATTAATGAAAAATAAAATGATACCTTATAATATGTGTCGATGTTTCTATCTAAACAATGTTCTCTTGGAATTTCATAAACTCGACAGGGTTAAGGTTATATTAATTCACTTCACACAATGATCACATTAGAACAATAATTCACTGAATGTATTCAGAACTTCACATAATGTTTACAGTTTGTTCAGAGACTCTGGTTTGTTATTGTTTATAGTTGGCCTCCAGATAACAAATCTTCCGGTTTTCGCTCTACGCATACGTGGTAAAATTTGGCGGCAAAGTCGATTTATGATGGAAACGGCAGAATTCACAGATATTTATATCACGGTAGTACGGTACACAAGTGTATCGTAATTTATACTATGTTTCGTAACAAATAAACAAATCCTTAACCTCAATGAAAATATGTATCAGCAAGCTGACAACATCTTCTTAAAATTTCTGTGCAAACATTCACAGAATCGATACAAAATAGATTAGGTTAGGTTGTTTAATAAAAAATTCTGATGATCTGAATAAAAAGTTTTTCTTCATGATATTGTTTGGGAATTTCGAGGAAAATATGAAGTTATTAGTGTTTACAAACTAATCTGCAGAAATATCGAAGAAGGAACTTATTTTGGTGTGAGAAATGTGGCTTCTTAGTTGCAGATATAATCCGATGAAGGGTGAGACTAACTGTTTTTGTTGAAATTATCGTGTTTGCAACATTTTTATTCCAATAAGGTAAGTACTTGAGTATTCCCTAAATGTATAAACTCAATTTCTATCGAGAAATATGAACTTTGCATCAATTCCAGAAGATCATTTCAGAGGCGTAGTCAGCTCAATTTTTTTTTCAAATGGCTATATCTTTTCAACAGAGCCGAATTCGAAAAAATGGAAACTGAAAAAAAGGTTTCTTTTGATCTCAAGAATCTTCAGTTAGAATGTATGTACAAGTCAAAGACTCACCCTGTATACATAGTCAATTTTTCAAACTTTCAATTCTTGATTTTAATTAGTTTGATAACATCGTTTGATGATTCAGAAAAATTATTAATAATTATACGTAGAGCAATCTTGAGATAATAATGGACAGATATATCAATCCTTGTCGAAACGAAAATCAAAGAATTAAATGTGAGAGATCGAAAAATATACCACAAAGTGAACACCGAAAAAAAATGGTGCTCAGGGTTAATGCTGGCTGGAGAAATGTATCTGTTGGTTTTCTGGACTCGTGTAGGTGTTGTACCAATTCTATCTCGCGGGACAAACTGTGCTTATCCAATGTATAATTTCATGATCACTGGTGTTCAATTTTATCTTCCACATTTCTGGGATTTTATTATTACATATCTCAAAATCAAACATTTTTCCATCATTCAGATTCTAGTCTCGACAAAATTGATAAATATTCTAACAACATTGTTCACTTGTTCAGAAACCAGAAAAGTAATAATATTCGAAGATCTTTAATCCAGGGAAGCATCCAGATTTTTTGTTAAATTCATGATTTTTTCTTCAATTTTTATCGTATTCAATTAGGAATAACTCGTAAACGACGCGTTTCATTGAAAAGAAACATAAGAATACTTTTATTTTCTAAAATGATTGATTCTTTCGAAAATATTTAAATTTATAAAATATTATCTCGTATAGCTGGAATTAGACAATCATTATAATAATTCTAGGAAGCTGAAATTCCGATCATTGACTACCAATATCACATGTACCTTTCCAAATAATACCATATCAGTCCAAACGAAGAAACCAGTATTTAAAACCTGAATCAATATCCAATCAGCCGACGTTATAAATTTCACTATCTCCAGACCAATTGGTCCCTCACTTTTCTGTGGTCCATCAATCAATCCTATGTATAGGGCCACGATGAGCCCTCCAAAATTATATCCAAATTTTATAAGAACGGCAACTGAGAAAGTCCCAGAAAAATTATCAATCACTGCATTCAGTTCCTTCATAACAGCATAAAATTCTTCAATTTCTTCGTGATTATCAGCTGTAGAAATATAGATTTCATACATTCTTACCAGGACAAATTTGGTAGTGAAATAATAGAACTGGAACTGAATATCTACGAAGGTAGAGAAATACATTATCATCTCGAGCACCGAATCGGTCCAACTCAATTGATCCCAGAAGATCATCTGGCAAATATCGCAACAGATTATCAGAAATAAGTTGCACGTCAGTAATATGAACCAATAAAATCCAATTTTATGTAGATGACAGAAATTTTTGGAATCATTCAGAATTTTGAAGATCGAAATTATTCTCACAATTATCTCTTGTGTATCCTCATGTTTTGAGTGCAGATAATATAAAGAGGAAAAAGAAGATGTGCAGGCTAAAATGAAATGCATCTTCATAACAAACACAAGTATGTCGGTTTTTCTATACGTGTCACTAATGAATGGGATGAAGAAACATATAGGTACAATTGTCAGAATAATGAGAAGTCGGATAGGACTTCTTTCATATACGAAAGAATTCTTCGTTTTGTTCAATGTTACAAGTGGTAAAACGAAGCTGTATCTCCAAACATCGAAAACTCTTTGAAACACCAATACCACCATTTTTCACCGCTTTAAATCGAGTGATTAACCAATATATTTCTACTGAATTTCCGAACTAAAAATCATTGAAGGAGCTGAAAAACTTTCTGACTAGTTGCATTTGTCTAAACTGAACCTGGACAAACCATAGGCTTCAGTAAGTGATTAAAATAATAATTCATTACACACAAACATAATTGATCATTCCGTCAAATAAGTAATCATTTTCTGGTTCCTAGAAGATATTGATCAAATTACAGAACGAATGTTGAACTTGTTGAAATACAGGGTGTTTCTGAGTTGATGCGGAAGATTTCAAAGGGTGATTCCTTTAATTCAAAATACAGGGTGATTCACGGTGGATGGCACATTAGACGTTCTGGTGAACCCGACATCGGATCGGTTTGAAAATTTGCATGAGTGCATTATCAGACCTTCTCTATCCAACTAAAATATTTTCGTCAATGCTGTGTTGCCACTTCCATTAGAAAGTAGTAGCAACTTTGTTTTTTCAAATGGAACACCTGGTTCATTATATTATTTTTGGAATCTCCAACAAATTTTCTCTACATTTTCCCTTACCTATTTGATGCCGTTTTCGAAATATAAATTAATTTCAATTTTTTTCACCGAAAATAATGACCTCTAAAAATGCTGATAACTTCGAGCTGAGAGACACTATGGCATTGAAATTTGGTTTGGAGTTAGGTGTTACATGAATGCTTCCAACACATCAGCCTGATCTACGTTACTTCAATACAGGGTGGTAAAAAAATACAGTATTTTCATTTGCTTGAAGAAGTTAATTTGTTTAGTTCAAAAGGAACGCCCTGTATTTTATTGGAAATTTACTAGTCGAATTTCGGACTTATGAGCATTTTTTTGTCAAAATGTCCCTTCAGAATGGTATTCCCATTCGGTATTTGGTAGGCAGCCATGATTACTATTCCACAGTACCTAGTAACATTCTCCTAATATTAAAGGCACCAAGAAACTTGAATTTCGACATTTTCGTCATTTTAGAAGTTGCAAATACCCTCGAAACGATGGAAGAGAAGTATTCAAACGAAATGCTCGTGAATTTGTTTATTAATATTAACTAGAGAGACTTTTTGACGATCGGTGGATAAGACGCTTGGGACCATGGAATTGACTAGCAAGATTACCCGATCTTAGTCCATTAGATTTTTATCAGTGGGGGAATGTTCAAAGAAAAAGTTAACAAAACACCCGTGCATTCGAGAGATGAATTGTTGGAAAGTATTACCCAAGCATTCGAAGATTTGGATTTCAAAGAAATACGATCTGCCGCAACGAAAGCAGTCAACACCCGCATTTTGAAGTGCTTGGAAGTGAATGGCCAGCGATTCGAACATCCTTTAAAATATTCGACATGATTGTTTCACTTTTTAATAATAATTCATTTGAGTAGTTTGACTTTCAAGTTTCTTGGTGTCTTCAATATTAGGAGAATGTCACAAGGTACTATCAAATAGTAATCATGGTCTGCCTACCAAATACCGAATGGAAATACCATTCTGAAGGGACATTTTACAAATTAATGGTCATAAGTCCGAAACTTGACTATCTAGGTATAGGCATGATACCTATAAATAGAATTAAAGCAAATTTTATCAGCTTTCTGAATTTCTAATAATAAACAGGGCGTTTTATTCGAAATAAACATTCTTCAGTCACTTTTTTCAAGCAAACGAACACTGCATTTTTTACCACCCTGAATTGAAGAAACGTAGATCAGGCTGATGTGTTGGAAGCATTTATGTATCACTCATCTCCAAACCAAAATTCAATGCCATAGTGTCTCTCAACCCGAAGTTATCAGCATTTTCAGAGGTCATGATTTTCGGTGAAAAAAATTGAAATTAATTTATATTTCGAAAACGGCAACAGAAGTTAAAAAACGTCCCGAGGGCGAATAGTTTTCTTATTTTCGATTTAATTAGTATTTCAATAAAAAAAAACAGGGTAATCGTTAGATCTGGGGATATTGAATGGGTAATTCTCATGAAATTCCGAAATTATTCAGGAATTAATTCTCAAAAAATTTTTCAATAAATTTGAATTTTTTTGTGGCAGTTTTGTAATACATATGATACTAGATTTCACTCATATAGTGGTCCCCAGATTTAAGTCATTTAAATTATCAGGAGTAGATTTCATTTCTTCTCGGCGTTTCTTATCGTACTCTTTCTTTTTTAATTTTGCCTCTGTATCGGGAAATTTTTTTTTTCTTGCCATTATTTGCTCCTTAAACGAGAAAAAACGATAAACTCACGTATCACATGACAAAAGAAATGAAAATCTGAGTTATCTTAGTTTAAACGTCATTCCCTCAACGTCATTCCCTCACTTCAGTTTGAAATGAGGGAATGAGGGAATGACGAAATAACACGAAAACTAAGGTAACATAGATACATAGCCCTGACCTTATGAAAACATTTTGAACTATGAACACTACCCCCCAAAACGCATCCAAATATAATGTATCTTTTACTCATACTCACCTCATTTTTTGATAATGTCTAATGGGGGAATGATGTGAGGAAAAGTAATATAGTAACAATTGTAACTGAATACACTATTGCACGAAACCGAGTTGAAGTTTAATCAGAATCACCATAGTAACATAATTCGCGCATTGACTGGCTAGAAAAAAAACTCAAGCTACTTTCATAGAATTCGCTCAATATGACCATAGATCGAATATTATTTGTAACAAGGTGAGGGAATGATTTTATTCAAAGGGACATACATTGAAATCCCATAGTTATTCAATAAGTATATGTCGTGGCTTGAATTGTTGTTTAAATATAACGAAAATTACCATTACAATATTTGACTACAATTTGATTCACAAAAAATTACTGAAAAGGATGAAAATATTGAGTTTCAGCAGGAAACTGGGATAGTGCGACAACGTGAGGGAATGATTTTTATGATATCAAATTTGTAATAACTTTTTAATTGCATTTAATGATATCTCGTTTTTCGGGGTGATGGAAGAAAAGGTACCTAGCGTCAAAATAAAAACCTAACATCGATAATAATTACATGGGTATCTGTATCAATAGCGGTGGACTTAAATTTTGGAATTCGATGAGAATTACCCGAATATGTTTTTCGTTTTTCATGAGTACAAGCTATATTTTCGAAATAATCATCATACAAATTTTTGTAGGTTATAGAAGATTAAATTGCCGAGGGCAAATAAATAGTTGCGATTTTTTCCAAAAAATGATGAATAACCGTCTGAAAAAAATCATTAATTGTAGTTTCCAAAACGCTGAAGTTCAACCTGTTGTTTTTCTAATTGAAAAACTAATTAAATCGAAAAAATCGCAATCATTTGCACTCGGCAATTTAATCTTATATAAACTACTAAAATTTTCATGATGATTATTTCAAAAATATAGATTGTACTGATGAAAAACGAAAAATTCAATAACCCCTGATCTAACGATTACCCTGGTTTTTTTAATTGAAAAACTGATTAAATCGAAAAAAAGAAAACTATTTGCCCTCGGGACGTTCTTCAACTTCAATTAAAAAAAAATCAAGTCTCTACGTCGTAAATTTGGGTACTTACTCGTGAAATAAAGAGACCACTTTTGAATGGAAATTTACCACGATTCAAAAGGTGATACTGCCCCTTAAGAGCATACCTTTCCCTTTATATTGAAATAAACATCCGATCTTTCATCCAACAAAATTGGCATTTTTATTTGAATGTCAAAATAACACCTTTCATTGGAAAACTCCTCACTTACCTAATTTCAGTATTGATCAATATCGCGAATCGAGGTTCAATGGGAACAGAAGAGATGTAGTCAATAAAGAAATAACTTACGTTTTCGTCAATCCCATATCCGATCCATAATAAGCACAAAATGGTCAACCAACGATTAAGAATACTAAAAAAACACGTTATCGGGACAGTAAAGTTGTTAAATTCTTCATATTTCATTATTTGGTAAAACATAAATGCCAGAGAATGAAGAGATGTATAAAATGTGTTGAATATCAAGCTCCATGTGAATATCCCATAAAAGATTCTGGTGAAATACATAATTTTATTGAACATATCCTCCAATTCTACTAGTCCACTTTGATCAGCAATTTTAGCCCTTTCAACTAATATTTCCAGGAATGTCCTACTGATGTTAACTCCATAAATGCGAAAAATGTTGCATTGAAAGTCAAGAAGAATACAGGGAAAAAGAACAAACAAATGATAGATGTTGAACGGTTCCAAATTTTCGTATAGTGCAAACATCAAGGCAGTCCAATGAAGTATAATCAGTATTTCTTGCGACCAGATATAATAAACGGTGAAGACGTTTTTCTTTCGATCTGTTATCTTGCATTCGTCCAAAAATGTTCTGACGAAAGTCATAAAGTCTTCAATCTCTTTTCGGAATGTGTAGAAAATAAAAATGGACATATAGGTGTTGAAAATTGTGGCCAAACCAAAGAGTCTGAGGAGATGATGGCTCACATCTCCCTTATAAACATCGAAGATTGAAGTTAGACCAATCTTTCCAATGAAGAGGATGACGTAAAAGCATCTTCTTGTTCTACTGAATCCATACGAGTAACTTGATTTAGATTCGATATAATGAATTCGGGGATAGAGAAAAGAATAGTTCCAGTATTTTTGAAACCTATTCAACGATTTTTTCATAATATCTTCTCAATTCTTCAATCTGTTTAGCTATGATCATCACGACCTTTTCCCTACATCAGTTCTTTCAGAGTAGAAATGAAATTATTTATTCTGATATACGTTCATAATGAAGTAATTCAAGTGGCGTCATGATATCAATTACTTTATTTCATCAATAATAACACATTTCCTCATGTAATCAAGGAAATTACTGACCAATTGCAAAGAAACCAACTTAAATAATTGCTGCCATATGAGAGAAACAACATACGGGACATAAGGATGTTTGAATAATGTTTGGAAAGGTCAATTTGAGATTGGAAGGAGACAAGTACAAACTAATGCACATCAGATGTCGTGAGAATAATCCCCTGACACCGTCTCGAAATACAATTTATTTTCGATTTCTTGCTTGCGTTTTATGAGGAAATTTTTTCGAAAATCAACAGCTTTATTGCTTATCTTCTCACATACATCCTGTTTCTAACCATAACTCTCTTATTACAATCTTTACACAATGTGCTACTCACATTTCTGTCAATGCCATCAATAATCCATATGATGAATAAAACTGTTGATATATTCATCAATAGAAATAAAATCATAAGTATTTCATCGTCCTCACTCATCACCATGAATTTGAAGATTACGACAACAATATTGCAGGCAACATGGAAAACATTCACTATAAACGTCCACAGAAAAATATCCAGATACTGTCTACAAATTAGGAAAATATTGAGGATTAATGTTTGAAGAGTCGCCAAATCTTCATGCTGAGTGATTTCAGTACCAGTTAAGGTCGAAATATTGGATGATAAATTTATCTTGTCGATAATGAAGATACGTAACAGTTGAAGGAGTGTAAACAATACCATACATGGAAAAAGTACTGTGTAGTATAGAACGGGCATTATTTCGTCTGGATGACTAGATATGGTGAATGAGTGGAGAAATAAATGCAAAAATAGAAGATGCGGCAAGTTTAACAATAATTTCAGTATTAAAAAAATTAATAAAATGTTACTCCTTGATTTTTTCAAAAAATTCGAATTGCTACTCAAATTTTCCATCTCTGTAAACAAGTGTCCAATTGCTTGGCGTCTCAGAAACATAATCCAAATAGGAATATAAGTATTAACTAAAGTTGTTAAGAAGTAAAAACGAAAAAGATAGATAATCACTCCATTGTTTTTTGGTAGCAAAAGGTAAATCAGAAGTATTTGTACTGTTGCCACTATTACGTAGATACATTTCCTTATGTTACTCATAGAGTAATTGTATTTTCCATCTTTGTCACCATTGAACTTCGGATAAAGTTGAATGAAGTTCCAAATTTTGATGAAGCTCATTTTTTTCAACATATTGTGTCTTTTACTGCAGTTTTTTAGGAGTCACGTGAAAAAAAACGTTCTGTTTCAAGTAGACATCAGAAATATTCATAGTTATATTTGGTCAGTGATGGTTATTCTAGTGTCCATTCGTATGAAGCTGTCTTTGACTAATGAATACTTTATTACATTACTTGTGAAATATTTGAGTGAGTAATTGAAGCTTAGTTCCCAATCAATATGAAATGGTGATAATACATTTTCCCTGTCTTGAGATGCTTATACAATCGATAAATCCACGAGATACATAAATTGAACCCTTATTAACACAAATTTGAGAACTGAAAATTAACCATTCACAGTAATGATGAAAAATTGTTCACCAAAAACTTCAAAAAGATCAAATTCCAACTTCAAAATCCAACTTCAAAATCTCACGATGCAGGGGGAAGGAGCGGAATTTATGAAACTGTATACTATACTGTATATATTATACCTTATACCTGAAATACCCAGAATTCATACTGGGTGATCTTTTATTGTAGAAACTATTCACAATGAGAGTTATGTGGACACCCTGTATTTTTGGGTTGATTTAAGATGTTTGTTTTATTTTTTCAGAACATATCACAATGGACTTCGAAGAATACAGGGTGATTCAGTCATAAAATAAACTGCGGACCTCACGAAAATACCAAAAAATCACCTTTTTTTCATCACCCTCTATTCCAAGATTGACTCTGTTGAGGTGGAAATTTTCTTTCACCACTGTACTTGATATAAAAACATCAATACGGCTGAGAGTTTTTATCCACTTCCTATGACCAGATTTATTTTATGCTGGAATAAAAATGGAATAACATAAATAAATAATTTTAATATTACATAAAAAAAATCTGGTCATAGGAAGTGTATAAAAAATACCAAGAAAATTATTCCAATCGCATTTTCAGACTTGCTAAGCCCGAATATCTTCGATTTTAAATTCACGTATGAGGAATTTGGTGAGGGACTTGGGACGAAAGCCAATGACATTGTTTATCACGCTGTGACGTGAAAAGTAGTCCCTCTATATTATCTTATACTGTAGGTACTCACTTTTTTGCTGCTGTCATCACTGATCCAAATAATGAATAACACTGTTGATATATCCATCGATGATATTAAAATCATGAGAAATGAACCTATCGACCTGATCATAAGATAGTTGAAAATTATTACAAGTATGTTCAAAGCAGCATGGAAAGCATTCAATATGGAAGTCCATAGAAATATATCCATGTATTGTTTGCAAAGCAAGATATTAGTGAAGATACCTTTCTCAACATCTTCCAAATTTTTATAATCAGTAACATCTTCAGCAGACAACGACGAAATCTCCAATAAAAAAATGATTTTGTCACTTATGAAAGTACGTAACAGTTGCAGAAGTATATTCAACATAGTACATGGGAAAAGTACTATATAGTAGATGAGACTCATCGGGTCTTTTTGCTCTATAGATGATATGAAGGAATGTAGGAGAAATAGAAAATGGAGCACATGGAGCAGACCTTTCGAAAGTATAAAAACCGACAGAATGTTGATCCTTCCTTTTTTATAACATTTCATAACCTTGGAGTTTTTTTTCATCAAATCTTCCATTTTCGTATACAAATCTCCAATTGCTTGACGTTTTAGGAACAGTACCAATATAGGAACGTAAGTGTTAACAATAGTGCCGGAAAAGTATATACTAAAGAGAAGTATAGCCACTTCATTAGTGCTTGGCACTAAAAGGTATATTAAAAGTATTTGCATCATTGCCACTGTGATGTGAATAATTATTTTAGTGTAACTCATGTAGTACTTATATTTTCCTTCGTTGTCGCAAATGAACTTTGGGTAAAGTTGTATACCATTCCATATTTTTATAAAATTAATGTTTCTCATCATATTATTCGATTTTTGTTCTGTTTCAAATGAAGGACACTTTTTGAGTATGGTAAATATAAGTAATAAGCTAATGATATATCAATAATTCCAATTTACCACATATGATAATAACTATAGTGTGCCCCGTAGAATAATTGAATGACCCATTGGGACCGAGTTTTCAATTGCCATGAAATGGATTATAAAACTTTTCCTATCACCAAAGTGGGTTATCAATTATTTCTATAACTTATTAATTGATAAGGAAACTACACGAATGTCTTCAACGTGTCTGGTAAGAAATTGTTTTCGAGGTACAGTTTATTGTTTCGTAAGGGGGTTACACTCCACAGTGACCTCATTGTCTATTGAGCCCTCCATCAGACCTGTTTTCGCAACTGTGCTTTCTACAGCTCACCCTCCAGCACCAAAGCTCCATTTAACTCCAGTATCCGAGGAGGTTGAATAATGGTTCCTCCTATAACTCTCTTGTACATTTCTTGCACCCCAGCCAACACAAAGATATCGCAGAGATATCCCTGCGACTTCTTTTCAGGGAGTTGTGACGCCTTTTGTCACTTCTTTGGGACGTCGCAGGGAGCTCTATATCTCCTCCAATTGTCCGCCACAAAAGAGCTCTTAGTGATATCCTACGTGGATATTCTCAAACAAGTCACACCGGGAGTTCGCATTCACCTCCCGCGGTGAGGACTTTGAGAACTTCTCATTCACCTCCCTTAGTGAGATCTATGCGAGCTCGCATTGCGAGATGTATAAGATATTCTCAAATAGGTCACATTGAGAGATGTATAAGGTATTCTTGTACACAAGAAGACCTATACGGGTTGGATTCAAAATATCAGAGGGGGTATATAGAACATCAAAAACTAAGTCGGATTTGTCCTATTCCTATGATGAGAATCTGTATATCAGGTATATTATTGAATTGAACTACACAACAAACAGTGTTGAAAGTTATTTATTATTTTCGGATACAACAGAAGGTATACTAAAACAAGCGAATAACTCCTTTGATTTATATTATTAACAAATTGCAACAAAAAATATAGAAAAAAGTATTTAAAACATTATATTTCTTTCTTTCTCTGGGGACAATGTCTCAGCCAATCTTGAGAAATGACTCCTCTGTTGTCCCTCACGTCTGCTTCATTTCATCTGGAAGAATGAAAATGACATGTACAGTGATGAACTTTTGTCAGGTTAGTTGTTTATACATTCATAATAACGCGAATAAACATTGTGTCAAGTTCTTCTGGAACACAAATTGAACAAAGAGGATTTCAACAACCAGAATTCAATGCCCATTCATATAATATCAGCTTGAAACAAAATGAGATATAATTCCAAACAGTTCCTGTGAAAGTGTCAAATCATCACAATTCTTATGGAAATTATTTGTTTTATTACTATTAGAGTTGCAACAATGGTTTCCACGGCAACTTGAAAACCATGCCTATTAAGAATTACCAATAATTAATTAGCTTGAATTTGGGAATATTCGACTCTACCAACCATTCTTGTAAAACCTGTTGTAAAGTTATTACACTCATCCATATTCTTGATGAAAATAAATATCCTGATCACCAATATACCAAGTAGAAAGTAGTTAAATGTAGATTAATCAATTCCGTTGTTGGTGGTTGAATTACTCGGATACCACAAATGGCGGTGAAGATGGTTACGTATATGTCCTAATAGGTGAGAAAATTCCAGAATTTATTGAAAATAATACTTACCTTGGAGCACAAATATCCTCTTCAGAATTTCACACCATAACGAACCTACTACAGCACAGTAACACCGAGAAACAAAACTAACTATATATCCACAAAACCCCTATTGATGTCTTGGTAAACTCGCTGTTTATACAAGTTCGATTTGTTAGCCAAATTGCGCCTGCGTGAACAGAGTGACCTTGTCAATCACATGGTGAGCTCTCCTAGATATCACATGGAGACGTCTCAAGGATATCGCATGGCGAGGTCTCCAAGATATCGCATTGTGAGGTCTCCAAGATATCGCATGGAGAAGTCTCAAAAATAACGCATGGAAACTTCACTTACTAACATCCCTTGAACCTCGCAGAAGGAGCACGCATAAAAGCCGCATTGTAACCTCTCAGAGATATCGCGGAGAAGTCTGTGTTGCATGGGCCGGATTGCAATGGCGAGTCGAGGTGAATACGAATTTCTTCTTCTCCTCATAGAATCACAAGCCCATTCTCATAATTTTCTTCCCAAGGCGAAAATGTCCTGTGAGGAGTCCCTTATTCTTACTGGGATCCAAAATGTTCTTGGTTCTTGCAGTTTCGAAATTTTGAAGAAACTTTTATGGGGTTCGCCTAGATTGAATTTCGAATTGAAGATTTTTCTCTCATAATCAGAGAAAAAATAACCGTTGTATCCACAGATTAAGAGCATTTAAATAAAAGCTTTTTCTGAAAAGGTTTTTTTTTGCTTTTAATTTATTTTTAACTCTTCAGTTATTTCTAAATATTCTCGGCAAGTCCTTTCTATTGATATACAGGGTGGCCAAGAGATTGACGACAAAAAGAAAAAAACAGGTTCCTCGTGTCATGGGCTATTCGAATCACCCCCGTGTATATTATGCGATTTTTCACGGTTTTCGAGTTATAAATTTTTTTATGAACTTTGAGAATTTTCGACTTGACCATCTTAAAAAAGATATTAAAAAAAAAGTACAAGACTTCTCTGTGAAAATTCTTTTGTAACTGAATCTCCATGAATTGTACTTTAATACATAAAATAACCAGATTCATAACTTTGAGAAAAATTATGGAAATGTTGGTCTCAAGTGAAAAAGTTAAGTGAATTGGATTATGATCTGCATTTTCGAATCAAAATTAAAAATGTAAAAAGGCTAATTCGCGGTTTCTCAGTATGCGTAAAAACTGCGCTAGCAGTCAGCTTTCAGAATCATTGATAAAAAATGGTACTTAACACTCTACTTTTGCTAGAATTAGCCTTCAAAGTCATCGAGGTGGAAAAAATAAAAAAACTAGACATTAAACACAAAATTATTTTTGCCATTTTAAGATTTTTCTGATCGAGTTATGATAGAAAATGCTGAAAATTAATGAAAATTAGCTTCAGATGTTGGTCAAGAAAAGTTCTAGATAAAAAAAAGAAAAAGGTATGGCAATAAATCACACATCAAAATGTGAATAAAAAGAATTTTATTTATAAAATTTTCAGTAGGTTTTCAAAGTGGCCACCTCTAGCCTCAATACACATTCTTAGAAAATTTTCTTTTAATCGCATAAAACCTGCCCTGTTCTCTCTTAGGACAAGTTCGGCTTCACAACTTCAGTCGCAGCTCGTCTTCACTCGAACAATCTCTGGCGTAAACAATTTCTTTGAAATAACCTCAAACGAAAAAATCGATGGGATTAAGGTCAGGTGAACGTGGGGACCACTTGATTGGTCCGCTGCTCAGCAATGAAAAACCGATCGGGATTATTCAAATTGTACGAGAACAATTTATGATTAACCACTTGAATGAACGATACCCGAACAGATGGATCGGCCGCAGTCGAAGTAAGAACAGGGCAGGTTTTATGCGATTAGAAGAAAATTTTCCAAGAAGGTGTAGAATGTGTATTGAGGCTGGAGGTGGCCACTTTGAAAACCTACTGAAAATTTTATAAATTATTTTCTTTTCAATTACATTATGATGTGTGATTTATTGCCATACCTTTTTCTTTTTTTTATCTAGAACTTCTCTTGAACAACATCTGAAGCTAATTTTCATTATAATCTTCAGCATTTTCTATCATAACTTGATCAGAAAAATCTTAAAATGGCAAAAAATAATTTTGTAGTAAATGTCTAGTTCTTTGATTTTTTTCACCTCGATGACTTTAAAAGCTAATTCTAGCAAAAGTAGAGTGTTAAGTACCATTTTTTATCAACGATTCTAAAAGCTGACTGTTGAGCGCAGTTTTCAAGCATACTAAAAAACCACGAATTAGCCTTTTTACATTTTTAATTTTGATTCGAAAATTCATATCATAATCCAATTCACGTAACTTTTTCACTTCAGACCAACATGGTTATTTTATGTATAAAAGTACAATTCATGGAAATTAAGTTTCAAAAGAATTTCACAGAGAAGTCTTGTACTTTTTTTTAATATCTATTTTAAGATGGTCAAGTCGAAAATTCTCAAAGTTCATAAAAAAATTCATAACTCGAAAACCGTGAAAAATAGCATAACATACATGAAGCTGATTCGAATAGCCCATGACACGAGGGACCTGTTTTTTTCTTTTTGACGTCAATCTCTTGGCCACCCTGTATGAGGCAGCGATCCAACAGTGGGAATTGGATAACAGAATAACCCTCTGGAGAAACACTCCTGGACTTACTCAGTCCAAGAAATTCGTGATGAATTCACCGACCTAATAAGGCTGTCACGAGCTGAGTTTCGGGTGAAGGTAGGTCTTCTGACAGGGCACTGTCGGCACAAACATAATTTTTACCGTATAAGAAAGTCAGCAGATGAGATTTGTAGGCTCTTATGGTATCCACTCACGAGGCTACCGAGACAGGCGTTTTATGACAGTTTATAAGGCCACGTGTGAAAAGAGTCTCCGTGATTTGTCAAGGGCCCATAAAGTGTCATAAAAGGCCATAAAACGCCCGTCTCAGTAGCCTCGTGAGTGGGCCCCTTTAGAATCAGAAGCAGAAACAGCTGAACCCATAGTATGCAAGTGTCCAGAGCGGGCTCACCTACGAGGTAACGGCCACGGTTTCTATGGATGTTGTGGTCTCATCAACACCATCGACGACCTCCTTGGTTTTCAATGAGTGGGTAGGGTAGAGAACTTTTTTCTTCACCCTAAATCTATGTGGTCGCAGTTGCCGGAAGGCTAACCGAGCCACAACGACGGTTAAAAAATAAATAAACAAATACCAAGGAAGTAATTCCAATTTCAGAATTGTTAAACCCATAAATATTCGAATTGAAATTCATGTAAGAGGAACTTTGTGAGGGACTTGGACGAAAGACAATGAAAGCGTCTCCTACGATAATAGTCTCTCTGTAACGTGAAAAATAGTCCCTTAACTATCAGGGCCGATCCTAGGGTGTCGGCCGCCCGCGTGCAGAATCCTTATGTGCCGCCCCAAAGACAAAAAATATATCTTTTTTAGACATATATCTATAAAAAAATCTTCAATGGGCATCCTTTTATTGTTAGGAAAAAACTGTATATATTTGATATAAGGGAGGGGATAACCCCGTTACTTTTTCCGTAAATATTTTGATGATCCCTCTGCCCTCCGACATCTTCTCTAAAGATTTTTATGTTATCTTCCACAATAAGAATGCAATTTTCATACACGCATATATATTTTTAATACTACTGTATTCGTGTACTAGAACTAGATGATGCATCATGTACTACATACATGATACATATCCATTTCAACAAAATAAAAAATATTCGATAAAAAAATATGTGATATAGGAAAGTAAAAAGAACTGAATACTAAAAAAAAACAAACCTGATGTGTCACGAAATATGTGTACAAAAAAACACAAACAAACTAATATATAACAAAAAATATAAATACGAAGAGGAACAGTCTTTTATTCAGTCCGTAATGACTACTGACTAGTATGTATAAACAGGTACCTATAAAATAACTTTTCTAGCTTTTTGAGAAGCTAATAAATCAATAGTTTCGTTCATATCAATTCTTTCCGATATTTTAGATAATGGCCAAATTTAAGAGTCTCTCCTGAGACATATTTATTCCAATCTTTAATTATTTTTAATTTACTGAAACTCCTTTCTCCTGAAGCAACAGAGACAGGAGACAGGCAATGTTAATAAAAATCTTATGGCTAATGTGAAATTGGAAAAACAAGAAACCAAATCATTTTTAACAATCATTTCTAATATTTCATGATAATAAATTAAATTTTCGGAGAAAATCCTTTGAAAAGATCAAAATAAAAGAATATAGCAACTAGCAACAACATAATTTGTTAATAGTTCAATGGCTTGATATATGTGTAGAAGATTTCACTCAAGCCCATCTCTATTGGACCAACTGAATAACAACACCACATTCCAACTGCGGCGACCCGCGACCGTCTAAAATTTGAAAAACAGTATAAAAACATTGGGTTTCGAGTTGATCTAAAAATTTCATTGACACTTGGGCCTTGGGCTATATAAACTTTTTTACAATAGAAAACACTTTTCACACAATTTGTTCGTTAGTAGGTATACAGGGTGTTTGGTAATTCGACGTGAACCTTGATAAGGGATATACTAGACGTCATTTGCAGTGAATTGCGTCGAGTGAAGCATGGTCCGAAAATCTATGGTTACGAAGATATCGCGATTTTTCAACTTTTTTGAAATTTTCTGCTTCGTTATCGAAAATAATTAATTTTGTGAAAAATACTTGACTCTAAATATTCAATGAATATTTTTTTCGAAGCTGAGGCGATGGTCCTTATTTCTTGCGAAAAAGTATTCACTAAAAATTCAGATAACCCGAGATATACAGGGTCATAAATGGCTGCACCTGTTTTCCTCATAAAATCTTGATGAAACAATTGAGAATTACTCGAAAAAAGTATTATGAACTTGGCGTACAAATGTAAGGAAAAACTTCCCTGTTTCATCAGCTTTCCAAAAAGGTACATATGTCAATAATTCCTTCATGCAATCTAAAAATATGGCCGGAAAACCAAGCAGACAACAGACTTTTTTCGAGTCATTCAGATATCCTATTATCCTTTATTTCACTCGGCTTATTGATTCGTAAGCCGTAAGCGGTCCATGGTTCGATCACTAAATGACTCGAAAAAGTCTGTTGTCTGATTGGTTTTCCGGCCATATTTTTAGATTGCATGAAGGAATTATTGACATATGTACCTTTTTGGAAAGCTGATGAAACAGGGAAGTTTTTCCTTACATTTGTACACCAAGTTCATAATACTTTTTTCGAGTAATTCTCAATTGTTTTATCAAGATTTTATGAGGAAAACAGGTGCAGCCATTTATGACCCTGTATATCTCGGGTTATCTGAAATTTTAGTGAATACTTTTTCGCAAGAAATGAGAACCATCTCCTCAGCTTTGAAAAAAATATTAATTGGATATTTAGAGTCGAGTAGTTTTCACAAAATTAATTGTTTTCGATAACGAAGCAGAAAATTTCAAAAAAGTTGAAAAATCGCGATATCTTCAGAACCATAGATTTTCGGACCAGGCTTCACTCGACGCAATTCACTGCAAATGACGTCTAGTATATCCCTTTTCAAGGTTCACGTCGAATTACCAAACACCCTGTATATGTAACAGGAGGATTATTATTAATTTTCACACGGAAGAGACCGGAATCCAGAACTGTGGCAACGAGAAATAAACATATGAACTATGAAGCTATGGCAGTTCTGCAGAAAGCATCATTACAAACCATAATAATTGCACCCCAGCCGTTTTCGTTTTTACGACAACGCAATTGATTCTATTCCAACATGTGGTAATTTATACCAATCCTAGACATTCCTATTTCGAGACCCTATCGATACCGCGATAATTGCTCTCAGATGGTAGTTTTTTCGATCTTTGTATCACGTTCTTCTGAAGCAAGCATTCTTTTGTTTCTTTCTGTCGGTGAATGGGAACAAGGAATATTTGATTTGACAAGATTGAAAAATTCAGTTTCATTCAATTTTATTTCTCGTCCCATTCAACATTTGGATGATTAGAGTTGGAAAGTAATAATCAATAATTAAAAAACAATCTTTTTAAGATTTGTTGAGAATCATATTTTTTACAAACAAACATGAAAATGTGGCGGCCTGCGGCCGCCCCATGATTTTGGCCGCCCGCGTGCGGACCACACGCTGCACACCTGCTAGGATCGGCCCTGTTAACTATTATCTTATACTGTAGGTACTCACTTTTCTGTTGCTGCCATCACTGATCCATATAATGAATAAAACTGTTGATATATCCATCGATGAAACTAGAATCATGATAAATAAACCTATCGTACTGATCATAACATAGTTGAAAACTACAACAATAAAGTTCAACGCAGCATGGAAGATATTCAGTATGAAAGTCCATAGAAATACGTCCATATATTGTTCGCAGAGCAAGATATTACCGAAGAAACCTTTTTCAACATCTTCCAAATTTTTATGATCAGTGACTTCTGCAGCAGACATCACTGAAATTTCTAGTAACAAAATGATTTTGTCACTTATGAATGTACGTAACAATTGCAGGAGTACATTCAACGTCAAACATGGGAAGAGTACTATAAAGTAGATAAAACGCATTTGACCTTTTTGATGTATATGTGCTCTGAATGAATGTAGGATAAATAGAAAATGGAGCACATGGAACAGACCTTTTGAAAGTATAAAAACCGATAGAATGTTGATCCTTGCTTTTTTATAACATTTCCTGACCTTGGAGTTTTTTTTCATCAAATCTTCTATTTTCGTGTACAAATCTCCAATTGCTTGACGTCTTAGGGAGAGTATTACTATGGGAACGTAAGTGTTTACAACAGTGCCAGAAAAGTATATACTAAAAAGAAGCTCAGCCACTTCATTAGTGCTTGGCACTAAAAGGTATATTGAAAGCATTTGCACCATTGCCACTATGATGTAAATAATTATTTTAGTGTTACTCATGTAGTACGTATATTTTCCTTCGTTGTCGCGAATGAGCTTTGGGTAAAGTTGTATACCATTCCATATTTTTATAAAGTTGATGTTTCTCATGATATTATTCGATTTTTGTTCTGTTACAAATGAAGGAAACTTTTTGAGTATGGTAAATATAAGTAATAAGCTAATGATATATCAATAACTCCAATGTATCACGTATGATAATAACTACAGTGTGCCTCGTGAAATAATTGAATGATCAATTGGGACTGAGTTTTCAATTGTCATGAAATGGATTATTATGCTTTTCCTATCACAACAGTGGCTTATCAATATTATTTCTATATGACTTATTAAGTGATAACGAATGTCTTCAACGTATCTGGTAAGAAATTGTTCTCGAGGTACAGGGGGTTACACTCCACAGACACAGTGACCTCATTATCTATTGAGCCCTTCATCAGACCTGTTTTTGCAACTGTGCTATCTACAGCTCGTCCTCTATCACCAGAGCTCCATTTAACTTCAGTATCCGAGCGGGCTCAAGGTCAAATACTGGTTCCTCCTATAACTCTCTGGTCCAGGACATTTCTTGCACCCCAGGCAACACGAAGATATCCCAAAGATATCTCTGCGACTTTGGTGACTTTTTTGAGAGAAGAGGAAAATACAATTTGTTGTTTGTTGAGAGTGCGTTCAAAGGACCCCGCACTTTTAGTAGGTAAAGTGGCGACCGGTCAAATTTTCTGAAAATTTGGTATGTTGTTGTACCCGACTCATTGACCAAAAGTGTCAATCGGCCCAACCCAATCCTATGGCTAGTTTTCTAAATACGGGGTGTTAAAGTTGAAAATTGCCCAGATTTTCGGATTTATTTGCTAATTATTAAGAGTTACATTGGATTTCTGTTGCATACACACGTTTACTACATGTTCTAGGTATGAAATTAGAGGATACGTATGATTAAAAATATTTATATTTACCGGGTGATTCACGAATATATGACGGTAGTTTTTTCCCAAAATTCACTTTTTCTACTGTGACGTCAGGAGGGCATATTTTTGAAATGTTATTTCCGATTTAGTATAATGACGACAAAAAATTGCACAGTGCATATTTTTTATACAGGGTGTTTCACAGAGAGAACCACTAGACATAATCATTTTTTTGTAGGATTAATTCGAAACCCTGTATTTTTGAATTGATTTTTGGAAAAAGTGATACCACAAACATATGTGTGCCTCTAATCTCCAAAATATTCAGGGTGGTTTATTCATAGGAAGGTATTCAATTTTGGGAAAAGTACAAAAAACATGAACACCCTGTATTCGAAAATTTCCTCGGTCAAATGCAACTATTTTATCACTTTATATTGATTCCCACAACATCTCCCGAGGTATGAATTTTAAATCCGATACTATGACCAGTTTTCGAGATACACGGCCTAAAAGCGGAGAATAATTTATTTCATCAATTTTTTTTTAATTGAAAAGCCGAATTTATTTTATGTTGCGCCCATGAGTTCAGTATGAGAGCAGATCAGATGCACATGGGAAGGTTCAGCTAAAATATTTACTGTTACAGGGTGATTCATGAATAAATCACAATAGCTTTTGCAAACACTCGATAATTCTAAAGTTTCGTCACAGCGAAATTATTCTATGAAGTTAATACCTATAGTCGTTCACAATTTTCAGTCTGAAATACTTCACTTGATGTAATGTTAGACAGTTATTCAAAATTCACCAGAAAAGTTCTCCTTTCAATTATTTCAAAGCATATTATTTATGGCTCACCCTGTATGAAAAGTACCTAATTATCATGAAGTATTTCAGACTGAAAATTGTGAACGACTAGGTATTAACTTCATGGAATAATTTCTCTGTGATGAAACTGTAGAATTATCGAATGTTTGCAAAAGCTATTGTGATTTATTCGTGGATCACCCTGTAACAGTAAATATTTCAGCTGAACTTTTCCTTGTGCATCTGATCTGTACTCATACTGAACTCATGGGCTCAACATAAAATCAATCCGGCTTTTCAATTTGAAAAAAAAAAAGATGATATAATTTATTCTCGGCTTTTACTCCTCGAAAACTGGTCATAGTATCGGATTTAAAATTCATACCTCGGGAGATGTTGTGGGAATTAATATATAGTGATAAAATAGTTGCATTTGACCGAGGAAATTTTCGAATACAGGGTGTTCATGTTTTTTGTACTTTTCCCAAAATTGAATACCTTCCTATGAAAAACCACCCTGAATATTTTGGAGATTAGAGACACACATATGTTTGTGGTATTACTTTTCCCAAAAAGCAATTCAAAAAAACAGGATTTCGAATTAATCCTAAAAAAATATGATTATGTCTAGTGGTTCTCTCTGTGAAACATCCTGTATAAAAAATATGCACTGTGCAATATTTTGTCATCATAATACTAAATCGGAAATAACATTTCAAAAATATGCCCTCCTGACGTCACAGTAGAGAAAGTGAAATTTGGGAAAAAACTACCGTCATATATTCGTGAATCACACGGTAAATATAAATATTTTTAATCATACGTATGCTCTAATTTCATACCTAGAACATGTAGTAAACGTGTGTATGCAACAGAAATCCAATGTATCTCTTAATAATTAGCAAATAAATCTGAAAATCTGGGCAATTTTCAGCTTTAACACCCCGTATTTAGAAAACTAGTCATAGGATTGGGTTTGGTCCATTGACACTTTTGGTCAATGAGTCGGTTACAACAACATACCAAATTTTCAGAAAATTTGACCGGTCGCCACTTTACCTACTAAAAGTGCGGGGTCCTTTCACCACTTCCTCATCCTCTACGCAGTTGCCATCTACGGGGATGTATTGATAACTAGTTATAGCCTAGACCAGTTCCATGCATAAACAAAATACATATTGCGATACCATATCAACGAACAATAACTTCTTAGACGTGTCTGTGTAGATTTCGACGTCAAAAAAGTAAACCAGAGTTTCGCAATGAATTTTAAAGAAAGATGTCCACCAAAATTGTAAAAATCGAAAAATTAGAGTATCGTGCCATCATCAAATAGGTGTATTTCAAAGGGTTAAGAGGTAAGCAGATTTACGAAGATATGCTTAGTACCCTTGGTGATCAATGTCCTTTGTATACGACCGTGAAAAATTGGACTGCAAGCTTCAAAAGAGGTAAATTTTCCATTGAAGATGATGACCGAGCGGGAAGGCCAGTTTGTGTGTCAGTCCCCGAAAATATCGATGCAGTTCATGACATGATTTTATAAAACCGTCGAATTGGGCTAAAACGGATATCGGAAACACTGAAGATTTCATACGAACGCGTTCATCATATAATTCACGTCAATTTGGAAATTTTGCAAAATGGATCCCCAAATGTTTGAATGTTGACCAAAAGCGTGCAAGGGTAGAACCATCGCGCTCGATTTGTGCTCGATTTGAAAATGATGTAGACTTCTTAAACCGAGTTGTTACTATGCATAAGACTTGGGTACATTTCTACGATCCAGAAACAAAGCAACAATCGATGGAATGGCGACACTCTGGTTCTCCCAGTCATAAGAAATTTCGTGTCCAAAAATCTGCTGGAAAAGTTCTTGCTTCAGTTTTTTGAAATTGTCATGGAGTAATCATGATTGATTCTTTGGATAAGGGTAGAACAATAAATGGAGATTATTATTCGACATTACTGACCACTCTACGGGAAAAAATTAAAGAGAAAAGACGCGGAAAACTATCCAAAGGTGTTTTGTTTTTACAGGACAACGTCCCAGTACACAAATCTCATGTTGCCATGCAAAAAATTCGTGATTTAGGGTTAGAATTACTAGAACACCCCCTTATTCACGGACTGGTTTGCAGAGCAAGAAGAAACATTTTTTTTTAAAGGTCTAGAGACGTTGCAGGTTCGATGGTAATAAATGTATTCAATCAACAGGAGAATATGTTGAGTAATAAAATATTTTGACATTGAAATTTTGCTTGGTTCTATAGTAGGCTAAGAATTTTTTCCAAATAAATATCATTAAATGGTTAAAATTTGTTTTTAAACCAATAAACAGGTTTTTAGGCAGACAAACAGTCGAAATATGCATAGATGTAGGTAAACCTGGAAAAAACTTTCAAGGTTGTGACATAGTGATCCTTTCTTATAGTCAACTTAATGAAGTAGAAAAAAACAACAAGATCTCTCTACTCTGGGTTCCTGTAACTCAGGAAGCAAAGCAAATGAAGGGGCCATCACACTGCCAGAAAAGGTGCACAAATGCCAATTAGCATCCCCGGACTTTTCTGTGGTATAGGCAAATGCACGAGAGTTTTTGGAGAAGGAAGAAACTGAAAAGAAGCACTCTGGAGGAATCTATCAGGAATGGATCACTCCTAAAAGTTCCTTCGGGATTTTGGAACAGTAAGAACCAAGAGTTATTTGAATATCAGTGGCTTCCTCACAGTACATGGGCTTACAAGATGGGGGCAACATAAACCCGAAGATCTCAGTTGTTGTTTCCTTCTGCAAAATATTTGGTTCACTATTTCGTATTGATCTTATTACCTTGTCACAGTATTCTCTTGGTATTCGAGGTGAAAACTTTAGCAGAAAGCCAAAATAAGAATCAACGCTATAAATATTTCTTGTTGAAAAATAAAAACAATCCCTCAAATCAATAACTTTTATTGTTATCCTCAGATATCTCAGAAATCATCCACAATAATTGGATGTAGTACTCAAAACCACCAAACGATGATTCTTCATAAATTAAATTACATAAATATAAATAACATCTTCATATAAATTAAGATCACATTCCATCACACGCTCCAATACAATCACAACAGCAAACATACAAATAAAATAAATATATACAGGGAAGCAATATCACAATTTTTGTCAAATCAAAAACCTCATCTGTCTATCAAATTGATGGGTCATTTTCAGTAGGCTCAAATTTAAAAATTGGGGATTTTTACTTTGGACAGTTGGTATTGCCTCAAGTCTTCATCGTGCGGAAGTTGCTGATTGGTATTGCGTACAGGGGTTCCGTCAGGATACACCCTGACTTCCATTGGTCCGCTTAGAGGTTCGTCTATGTATAAACTGGGAGTTCTCCTTGTGGTGGTGTATTGGTTGGCAATGTTTCCCTTGTTGACTCTTGTGATGTATTGGTAGTTGTGAGGGTAGGTGTAGATTGGTTTTCCGGTTGACACTTTGAAAACGAAGCCTTTTGGTGGGGGTACTCTGTAAATAGTGTCGATCCTAGCAGATCCTTCACCTTGATTACCGAATTCCTCATCGAAAGAGTGGTCATCGTAACTGTTTGGTTTGGCTGTGGAAGTTGCAGCTTTTTGAGGTCTGGGAGTAGTACTGGCCATCTGGTGACCTTCCATCATAGAGTCCCAGACTAGAAAAAACATAATCGTCAGTTGAAAGTTCAGAATATTTAAAGTTGATTCAAATTGACAAGCAAGGTAATAAATTCACAGATTTCACTTCCTTCTCATCGTATAAATACGAATGTTAATTATCTTGAGGACGTGACATTTTAACGCTAACTATAGATCTCCAGACCACAAATGCATTCAGAAACATGTTTATCTTGAGTCAATAATATCCTTCCATTCTGAGGAAATAATAGGAAAGTCAATTGAAGGTTGGAAATTTATAAAAGATGACTAACAAATGTTTGATACTGACATTTTGAGGTTAGATTTGTCGGCCTTCGATCTTATATAGGAAACGATAATGATCGAACATGTAACAATGAATGTGGGAGTTAAATAGTACATTTAGAGGATTCTATTGTGTGAACGATTGGTTTTTGAGAGTTGCCCTTCATTAGATAAAGGAGGTCAATCAATACAAGCAATGAATTCAGATTTGAATGATGTCAGTGTCTATGTACGAGCATAGAGGATATTCGAAGGTTGATGCCGATCTTGAATAGTACATGCTTCAGAATAGGTCAAGAGAATGAGGATATGAGTGGTAACTCTTCAAACCGACCTTAGGGAATCTTTCGAAAAAGTGGGTCCAGAAGAATCTTGAAATCGCAGCGAAGCTGCGATTTAGTATAGAACATTTTATATGGTCGAAAAAAGGAATAATTGATACATACGAGAGTGAAATTTCGATTCTCCAGGTGATGTGAAAGTATTTTTTAAAAATTCGCAAAAATCATGAAAAAATCCGACAGAAAGGACATTTAAATCTCGATAAAAAAAAATTTCACAGATATCCTGGCCGTGATGCGAATATACGAATCGAAAGAGGAAAAGTCAATGTAAAATAGCTTGGTAATCATATTCTCCATAACTTTTTCATTTCTTGAGGAAAATTGATCAAACATGCAGAGATCTACCGAAAAGGAAAACTACTCAATCGGTAGATGCCCTACTTGTTTGATTTACTAAAAACGGCTTGAAGCATGAAATCTGATGACAAATTTATTATTCAGATCGATGGGTCGATCAAACAAAATTTGGACATGGTCAAAGATACTGCAATAAAACTATAACTTCAAAAATTTCTTGGAAAGAAATTATAAAAACTCTAATAAACATTCAACTCATTTTTAATCTCAATCTCAAATTCTTAAGATTCGATTCTAAATAACTACTATGAAAGAATGGGAAATAAGTTATCCAGATCTTAAATTATGTTATAATCAGAAGGAAAAATGTATTAATTATCTAATGTGATAACTTTTTATCACGATGACAAAAATATGTATTGCAAAAAAAACGAAAATAAAATTCCCGAAAAGAATCGAAAAAAAATCATAAATGAGGAATAATTAAACAAGATTCATTAGAGAGTTGCGTTTTTTTTTAAATTAAGAGTCCAAATACTCGGTTGGCATACGAACAATCCAACTGCCTTGAGAATTAATTTTGATGCAATATCAATCGAATTTAAACTACCAACTAAATCACCAAAAACTTCTAAATTTCAAACTATCCATTCCAATCACGCCCGATTCTGAAATCTGCGGATGCTCCAGAAACTAACCCGATCTATTTGAATGAAATCGACATAAAATTTTGAAACCACCAAAAATTCTTATATAACAGTATCCACACACGTTTCATCCAAATGTTGGTAAACATATACGTTTCGAATAATAATAAACATTTTCAAAACAATTTTCGCAACAGTAGATCTCACCGTTCATCACATTCCGCAATAACAAATTAGTAGTGCAAGGTTCGTGTCTTAACCTGACGTTGGGGTCTCTGAACTAATTCGTTGATTTAGTGATTTTATTACCTTTGCGTGCTTTGAAATACTTTGAAAAGTGTAGGAATGAGTAAAGGACTTACTTATGTTACTGGCTCCACGTTGGTAAGGGTCCATGGTGTCTAGATGGTCTTCAGACATGTCCTTGAGTTTATCAAGACCATATTTGAGAAGTTCTCGATTGCAGTTCTTCATATTGGTCGATTCACAGAAGTCCTCGACTTGATTCGCGAACATTGAGTATAAATAGGACATCTGGAAGTAAATAAAAAAATATTTAGAGACTGAAGTCATTGACTGGTGGAAATTAAAGATTCCTTATATGCAGAAAGTTTCAAACGCCTGAAGGTGTGAAAGTTATTGCAAATGTGGCTGGAAAAATGCATCTGATGCGCTTACCTTCTCTTGTTTACTCAGATATTCCCACATAGGTATGGCGGATCCAGACAAAAGTCCAAAAAGGGCACAAAAACACAAAACTTTGACGGTATTCTCCATTTTATCGAACTGGTTTGGTTTTGAAAGCTCGAGCTTATTTTCACTTCGACGTACGGTGTTTGTTTGTTGGGATTTCTAGCAGATCAGTTGTTTTATAGAAGGAGGCCCGATCGGTGTGACGTCACGATGATCCGCATTCCAAGATCGAGTTGGCGCTGGGGAATCCTCTGCTCTTATGTTTTGGTGACGTCTTTAGCGTTTGGAGTCGCGACTGGGATTTGGGAAAAGGTGTAGAACATTAGTTTTGAGATTAATTGATGACTGGTTTGTTTTGGATTGTCGAGAACTTGTACGTTGTATCCGACACTTCGCCAGTCTGTATGTTTTTAAATTTTTACGTGAAAATACTGATTTCTTGTGAACCGAAATTTGAACTCTATCCTTTTCTTTGAGACCCTCTATTTGGATGCGGAGGTTTCATTTAAACAAGTGCATCTGCTCAGCAGAAATACGCGATCATCCGGTATAATGATAATAAATTAATAATGATATACAAATCTTATTGATCCTCTAAGACATACAACATTCATCAATAGGATAAGAGAGAAAAAAATATAGAAAAAAAACATACTGGAAATGAGAACAAATAACTGACAATAATAATCAGCAGCTCATTAATTAATTCATAATTAATTTTCATATCGAATTCTTCGAGCCTTAGAGATTTTATGCATCTCGGTAGATGAATAATTTGATACACTGACACCATTCTAAATAACAATTCTTATTGAAAAACCCTTGAGATATTTCGAATACTGATCTAAAGAGTTATTTTCCTCAGTCAATATCTATCTACGTGACCTACTGTTTGTTTTTTTGAAATTTAGTCTACGTCTAATCCAAAAGAATATATTTTGGCTCATTTTAATTTTTTTTGCCATTTTCTCCAACTCTACTAAGAGAAGTATACTTTCGCTCTCAACTAATCTATTGATGTTGACAAATCAAATTAAAATATCCAGTGGTTGTAATTAACATATTTCAGTTGAATCTTATGAAATATTATCAACAATTCAAATGTTGATCGCCGACGAAAAAAGAATAAATAATTAGTTTGATACGCAATATGTCCATTTGATATAATCAAGCCCTCACTGATTTTATTAAGAAAACAAACAATTTTCCTGTCATCCTAAAACAACTGATAAGAAGTCCAATCGAAGCAAGACAGATTAATATTTGTTTTTCATAAATTTGTTTATATCAGATCAGACGGTCCCCAAATGAATATTCTATGGCACATTAATTAGTCAAATCGTTAATTGCTTCCCATTTTATGGTAAAAGGAAGAACGCAATATGTTGACTCTGTTATGGGTCGATTAAGTTGAACTTTACAGTCCGATTTATGTGTTATATAAACATAATGTTCAAACTGCTCTATTAACAGTGACCTTAGGAAGTCAAGACGTTTGAATTAGTCATAAATTTAATTCATTTGTTGCGGCGAAATAGAACGTAGGAAATTACTCAAGCTGCAGGAATCTAACCTGAAAGAATATACTTGATTGATGGAACTCAGAATATGCGTAGAATTCGCAAATAATTCAAAAAACTGGCAAAAGAAAACATCAGAGCAAGAAAATGTTTCTTATAAATACACTGCGCAAAAAATCAACGCACATTCTGAAAATCTCAATTTTAATGAAACTTTACTCTACATTGACTTTATAATTTATTTTATATGTTCTCTCGGGAAGGTTTTAAACGAAACAAGACACATTAAATGGAAGAAAAATTCAGGATTTCACCGAATCTTATGTGAAAGAAGAGAAATGAACAATTTTCAAAATACCAAAATGCTGATAAGTGATTTAATACTTGGTATTTCCACCCCTTGCGTTAATTACAGCTCGGCAACGACGGTTCATACTCGAAATGAGTGATCTTGAAATGTTCTGATCTAATCCTTCCCAGATTTCCCCGAGTTGGATTCCTAAGTCATTAAGAGTAGCTGGATGATTTTCTGAACTTCTCAGCCTTCTATTGAGGTTGTCCCAAACCTGCTCAATCGGATTGAGATCTGGACTTCTTGCTGGCCATTCCATCCGAGAGACTTCAACCTCTTCAAGGTACTCCTAAACGATGCGCGCATGATGGGGTCTGGCATTATCGTCCATAAAAATGAAATTTTCACCAATGTATGGGGCAAATGGCACTACATGCTCTTCAAGAATGTTTCTTATACACTTACCAGCATTCATAGCTCCATTATCAACGATCACTAGGTCTGTGCGAGCAGTCAAAGATATTCCACCCCATACCATAATAAATCCTCCCTCGAAACCAGTAGTATTCAGGAAATTGCACTGAGCATATCTTTCATGTGGACGTCGGTATACAAGGGAACGTCGATCACAATGGTAGAGGCAGAATCTAGACTCATCTGTGAAGAGAACTCTTTCCCAATCGGCCTCTTCCCAATGGATATGCTCTCTCGCAAAATCAAAACGCGCCCTTCGATGGGCTGGGGTAAGAGCTGGGCCTCTTGCCGCGACACGAGGCCTTAAATCATATTCTCTGAGGCGATTTCTTATTGTCTGAGTGCTAATTTGCACCTCATGAGTTTGCTCAAGCTGATTTTGAAGGAGGCGAGCATACCTGTCTCCCTGAATCGCTGCAACATTCTGGACACACTTGTATGGGAAACTCCAAACCTTTCTGCAATTCTTGTGTATGTCCACCCTTCTTCTCGCAAAACTACCGCTTGGGCACATTCCTCTTGGGTCAAATTGCGTGTTTCGCGTTGCATAGCGATCGAGAGTAGAAAATCAAATGAAAGAAAAACTATTGATCACTAGAATTGATCGAGAACAACTGATTTTAGAATGGAGCCAATACATTCAAAATCTGATAATATCATATTTTTTTATTCCTGCTGGGAGAAAACATCTGTAGTGAAGAAAAACGTTGAAAGTGGATAACATATGCATGCATAATTCTGATAAAAATAATTATAATTGAGAACACCTTCAGTTGTAGAATAAATTTGAGATTTCCATAATGTGCGTTAATTTTTTTGCGCAGTGTATGTACACACAAAATGAGTGAAAAAAAAATTATAAAAAATACTGATGAAAACAAATACACACATCGTCGAAAGTCGATCAATTCAAATTTTATCTCATTTTTTAGTCTCATCCTGCATGAAGCAAAGAGTAACAAACATAGATTTTCTATCAGAATTATGCAGTTAAATAGAGGAAAATATTAATCTCATTTCCAAAACATAGATTGTTTATTTCTTGAGAAACTTAGGGGGGCTAAGACTTTCGACGGTTTGTGTTTAAAATCATACTCAGTTTGAAAATCTCATTCACTTCGAGATAGTTCCAAGAAAAATCCTAAGGTCATCGGAACTTTTATACGCTAACCTAAGCCAACTTAAAACATGATAATACATCATTCGTACATCGATTTATCAAATTTATTCCTACGTAAACAGCAGCTCATGCCGATAGACTACCAGTAAATTAACAACCTCATTAAAATCCACTAGCATCTACCGAGAAAAATCACTAAAAGAAAAGATTGAATCATCGAAGAAAAAGTAATAGAATCGCCTATTACGCGTGGTGTTTTTGAGTATTTTTAGAAGTTGAGCAAGAATACCACGTTGCTAGATAATTGGTACCTTCCATATTTACAGTAGATGATCGCCAGGTCATATGTGTGTGGTTTTTCCGAGGAATGAGCACCAAATTAGTGTTAATTGTTTGCCATTTTGATGGATGATAGATGTGGGTTTATTATTAAGACGATTCCACGGGACAACAATGGAGGTGAGATCATTCGTCGTGAGATGTATTGATCATTTTCTCCAGGAAAAGATGCCTTCAATATTGGAAAATCATGCCAGTGTTTCTTCTTCATATCCTGATGTATTTTTGTATTTTTAGAACAATAGTTTGTTTTTCTTTTCTCTCTCAGTGTTCATCTCATAATTTTTAGATATTTTTATTCTATTTATTGTTAGATATACTGCTCCACAAAAATTTACGGAGTTAAGAAATTTTCTGACCGTTCCAAAAGTGACAGATTTGAATCCACCAAATGTTCATTTATGAGAGATCAGATGATTTATCTCTTACTAGCTGGCCCGGCGAACTTTGTTCCGCCCTAATGATACTTACGGTGGATTTCACAAATCCACTCTGATTTTTGACCTGTCAAATGTTTCCATGGATAAGAGCTAACACACAGAACAGATACACAAAAATAATATGTCATAATATGTCAATCATTAATAATGGCAATTTTGGATTCAGTTATTTCCGCAAATATATTTATTACCCAAACAAAAATTCAAAAACTTTTCAAAAATTATGAGGAAAGAAGAGAAAGGACAATTCACGATTGAAACTGATCGCTAAAATAAGATTCACTTGAAATTTCGATAAAAATTCACTGTGATATTCAACCGCTTTTTGATCTGTTAATAGCTTTTCATGGTACTATAAGCCCTATGTAAATTACACGGTGATTGATGTCATATGTTCTTTTTTCGACCATTTCAAACCACGACGACCGAAATGCTCGAAAAAAGAACAGACGACATCAATCGATGGCCGCGAAAGCCTCAACAAATTCATCGTCATTTAATTGTGATAATGTCAAATATAGTACCTTCAAGATTACGTTATTTGGAATAAATAAAACTATAAAAATAACTAATAATCATCAGTCATAATGTGTGAATAGCGCCATCTGAAGTGGTAAGAACGAAACTTTTCTCATATCTCAACGAAATCTAATCATTTTAGACATCTGTACTCCTACGCTAAGACATTTTGGTTTTGCCCAACAGCGCAGAGTTGTAGGCAACTCAAATTAGACACTATTACAGTGACTATAGAGGGAATATAGTCACTGTACACACTATTTATTTATATTGCCATCTAACGCCGAGAATATCTAATGAAGTACCAACGAATAAGCGGTTGCGTAACTGTAACTGTAGCGACATCTAGTGGCCTTACTCAGAAGGAGGAAAAGCATTTCCTGTATAAGTAAAATTTTCATCGATTTTTTCAAAGTTTTATTGTATTTTATAATAACTAGAACGTAAACGAATCCATATATGAAGCTTCATAACAAACAGTCCATCCGATCTCGATTTATAAATGGTGTAACCAACATCTTTCTTTTATATATATATATATATATATATATATAGATATCTGAATGGTTTTTTGTTTCTCCTTCGATATCCTCATCAATTTCAGGCGATTTCTTTGCATTAGCATTCCTAAGAATGCTGAAACTTTGATTCAAAATTCAAAAATTTGTTGCCTAGTTGAAAACTTATGTGCGAAATATCCATTCACTCGGATAGTCAAACCGCTGTAATACCTGTGGGTGTGATTGGGTGTTTTTCAACACACCTACCGCAAATAAGATTTCTTACTTTCTGAAGCCTACAAGTTTTCCAGCCGAAAGGGAATCTGGACTCGTACCTTTAGCAAACGCAAGGTCTTATAAAAGATTGAATTTTTTTCTGAGACAGGATGAAATAAAAAGAAATTGTCATTAAAATCAACAATGTATTAAATTAAAGAAAAATCTCTTCCTCATTCACTGAGCAAACAAAATTGGTATTTCTCAAACTTTTCAAGAACGCAACAGTAAATATAAAACAAAACATCATAGAACATCAAAATCAAATTAAATTTGAGAGCGACGAAGTACCTTTTGGTATATTCCTAAATCGAACAATTGAACATTCCCAATAAGTTAAAAGATGTATCTCTCTCGAAACCAAAAAACACTTGCCGTAAATCACCAGGAAAAATTGATTTACTCCTAAATTACCTTCAACTTTCAATAAAACATCCGAGAACCGACCAGACTTCACTTGCAATTGGCATAGGTACTCCCTACGATTTAATTCGCATTTTCCCTCCCCCGCGATGCACACGTTGTGCTACTGTCGGAACTCCTCTTAATTCCCGTGGAGCAGAATATGAACACATACAAGTTGGGTATATTGTTGCAAACTTCCCAAAATGATCACAATCATCAAAATCACTCTTAACTCGAATATTTATTGTCTTTTCCAAATTTTGTGGAAGCAGCTTATGCGAAGGAATCCACCGAGCATTCCAAACGCTTTAACATTTAAGATAGTAAAACATAATTTATGTGATGAAACGGGTTTAAGTCCACTATGTGGACAGGACCCAAACAACACCAAATTAAGAATTCTGGCGCCTACGCTCGACAGTTCTGCCAACTGCACACGCGAAGCCGATACAGGATCTTGAACAGGACTTTATTGTCCGATTTTTATGTGTCTGCTAAATTGGCAAGCTTTCGTGTGATATTCGAGAAGATTCAGATAGGAATTTGTGAGCGGACGTCTACTTTTATGGAGATTTGTTTGACTGTTCCTTGGAGAAATTTTATGAGGTAGAAATTGAAGGATCATTGGAAATATCAGAAGAATACTATATTTGAAAATATCAAAGTAAATGTCAGCAAAGACCTCAATGGCTTGCAGAAGTTTGGCTGGTAAGACTTGGAGATGTATCCCAAAAATACTATGATAGATGTACGTCCCAATTGTAAGACCGATGATAACCTATAGGGTAGTAGTCTGGTATGCCAAAGAAAGTTAGGTACGAAGATGAGCTTGGGTTTGTATCACTGGAGCTATAAGATGTGCCCAACTTGGGCATCAGAGATCATTGCAGGTCTCACATCTCCTCATCTTGTGAAAGAAAGATTAGGCCACGAGTCTATCCCGAATATTACACCTATTGATAGTCGTATGCCCGAGAAAACCTTTTGCATACGTACTGTCAGAAAGATTCTGTTGGGTCTCAACACCAACAAAGCCAGTGGATCCGACGGAATCCCACCGATTGCTCTCTAAAAATGTCCTTCCGAACTAACACTTGTCCTCTGCAATTTGTTCAACCACTCTTACAAATTGGGAGTTTTCCCATCCAACCTGAAAATCGCAAGCGTACAACCAGTCCCTAAAAAAGGCAAAAAGACCCTACCTAGCAACTACAGACCTATCGCTCTGTTATCTATTTTTCGAAGGTCATGGAAATAGCCATCAACTTCGAGCTAATGAAACATATGGAACACTCAGGAATTATCAACGATAGACAATATGGTTTCCGTCATCAGAGATCCACTGGTGACTTGCTCGAATACGTCTCACATATATGGCAGCTATCTATTGAGGAATATGGTGAAACCCTAGCCGTAGCACTGGATATCTCCAAGGCATTCGATCGAGTCTGGCATCAGGAACTCCTCACCAAGATTCCATTTTATGGAAGCTGTGTTTCTGCTGGCAGATCAAACAGATCTCTCAAACAGATCTCTCCATGTAGTGGTCGATGAAGATTCATCTGACTCTCTACCCATGAATGCCGATGTTCCGCAGGGATCAATTCTGGCTCCAACACTATTTCTACTTCACATCAACGATTTGCTGGAAGCAACTTCGTGCCCAGTGCACAGCTTCGCGGATGATAGTACCCTTCATACCGCCTTTTCTTGTAGGGCTCCAATACCAGCCCGCCAAATCGGAAACGAACGAGGAAGAAATGTTACCAACATAAATATGGACTTGGCAACAATTCTTGAATGGGGATCTGATAACTTGGTGGAATTCAACGCAAACAAAATACAAGCATGTCTTTTCTCTAGAAAAGCCGATATATCTTACCTTGCCCAGCATAGAATTGTTGGTAGTGGCCGTACCATTGAAGTAATCCATTTCAATGCTTGGTATTATTATCGGCATTAACCTTTCTCGGGAGAATCACGTGAGATCCATTGCTAAAAGTGCATCCCAAAAACTTGGTTTTCTGTTTCGTGCCAGGAGCTATTTCACCTCAGGTCAGCTGCTTATGATCTATTAGCCACAGATTCGACCTGTCCTGGAATACTGTTCCCATATTCGGAGTGCTGCACTTAAACAAATCCTCAAACTCTTGGATTCTGTACAAAAAGGGCAATTCGTCTCGTCGGTGATGCCTCGCTTACAAACTCGCTCACTTCTCTAGAACACCGTAGAAGAGTAGAAGATCTGTCTCTATTTTATAGATATTTCCATGGGCGATGCTTTTCTGAATTATCAGCAATCGTTCCCCTTCTGGCAGTCTCTTCGAGACTAACCCTTCGTGGTCACTTTGGAGACCTGCAGAACATCTCTCTCCAAAGACTCATTCAACCAACGAACATCGAGGCTTTGGAACACATTGCCTAGTGAGGTGTTCCCAGAGGCATATAACCTCCAGAAATTCAAGGAAATTCCAACCTGCTTGCCCTTGGTTCTCACGATGTTCTCTGAACATCACAGGATATTCCCTTTCGTGAGAACACAACATAAAAAAAGAGAGAATCGGAGAGCCTGGTCATCGCTGACCGAATACAGCCAATCAGCTAAACTTAACAGTGAAGAGATGATAAAGAAAATTTGCATCAAGAAAACCTTCACAACGATGCTAAGTAGTAGATAGAAGATTGGGAAAGAGAGACCACAATACTAGCCCTCATATCATCTCTCATATCATCGATTCTAAGATGGTATGGGAGTGCCGAAGAAAACTCAACAAAATTGGAAAGAATAACAAGGTATATGCTTAGTCTAGATACCCGACCACTTGTGAATCAAAGGAAATGAGGAGGCTAACGCATTTGCAAGAAAAGGGCACTCCTCTCTCTGGCCCAGAATCGTTCTATGGTAGGTATAGATAAATGAAGAGAGATGTATAGTGGCACTCTGGCGGAATCTTCCTGGTTTGGATCACTCCAAAAAGATTCTTCGAAACTTGAATACTGCAGGATTTAAGCAAGAATATGCTAAACGTCCTCACTAGATACCTCGCAGGACATTGATGCCTCAGGAATCACCTAAAGAGAATGGTTTTAGGGAAAAACAACGACTGCAGATTCTGTAGGGAGGAGGAGGAAACTCCGAACCACCTGGTGGCAGAATGCCTCGGCATTGATATCCAATATATGGAATGCTTCGGACAAAAACTTGTAGAGTAAGGAAGTAACCTCCCTGAAGCGATTCCAGGTAGGTACTTGAGTTCATTCGCACTAGAGGGCAAGCTATAGACTACGTAGACAACTTGCCAGGCGAAATTGAGTCTCTCTAGTCTGCCTGAAAGTCTCCAAACCCTTTCTCGTCGACTTTCACATTGTTAAACGAATTGTGACTCGTCCGAAAAAAGGTACGTTGTGCCATTGTGGTAGAAGCCCATTGGTGGTGTTCTGCCCATTGCCGACGGAAAACTTTATGTCCAGGTGACAACTTAAGTACTCTCAAAAGTATTGCCCTTGGATTTACGGAATGCAATCGTCTCCTTATGTACGGGATGAGACTACCCGTCTATAGGTCCTCAAAAAAGTACTTCGAAGGGCTTCTACAGATAGGTACTGTTCGATTCCTTCGAGTAAAATTTGCGTTATTGTGGACTTCCCTTGCAGATGTTACTATGGGTCGACCAGGCACCGGTCTGCGGGCAACGCTGTCGGTTACATGGAAGAGGGTCACTATAAGCCTTACTGAAATCCGTGGAATATTCAGGAGTTGCCAAATCTAGTGGTTCGACAGAGCTTCTTGATGTAGGGCTACTATTCTTGTCTGGTCAAACTTAGAAACTGAACATCCCAGCATTTTCCAGGGAATATTCTCAATATTACAACTCTCGTTAGTCGCTGTAAACTGATCAACTTCGAGTACACCTGTATTGGCTGTATTATATCGAACAAGAAATATTTATTGCTGGTTTATTGTATTCATTCGAATGATAAGATAGTGAAGATTCCACAATCCACACACAAAAAATTGTCATGTTACAGTCAACAACTTGAGAGTTAATGGGAACGGAAAGACTTTTGACCTTGTGTGTAAGCTGTGAAGTTGATAATTTCAAATAAAATATAACTGAAATGGAGGATGATAGTTCTTCGGATTTAATCGCTTTTCTAAGCATAATTTAGATAAAAAATGTTGTTGTCTCGTGATTTATATCCAAAATGGTTAAAAATATTCCACAATCCATTCCAAACAAACATAGTTATGATTCAAAAAAGGGGACCATTACCTCATAAACACGAAAATACACCATTTGCGGAACCTAAGGAAGTAAGCATGCCGGTGATTGCCATCCCATACTGAATATTCTCTAAAACAACACCCAAATTATCACTCTAACGTGACATTCCATGATTACTGTAAAAAATGAACAATGATCTGCAAAATTCCCAGATCGCCGTGACTCACATCATCATCGGCACAAGTCTACGTCATGCAAATTCCATCAAATCCGCCAAAAAACACCAGATGGACTTTAACGGATGTTCAGAAGGTCCTGGAATTTTCTCCAACGAATATTTGATTGGCCTCGTGCGAAAAAATAAACTAATAAACAAGCTGGACGATCTGCATTCCTCAGTTAGATGTGAAAATAAACATGGGCGTCTCTATAGCTTGGCTTTGATTTTGTTGTCTCGAATAGATAAAAGCTTGCCGGCAGATTTAACATATCTCAATGCGAAATATTGCTTCAGATGAAAGAGTCCAAACAATTATTTGAATCTCTGAAATGGAGTTCAACCCAAAACATTGAGATAAAAAAAGTTTTTTTTATTATTATAAATGGAAATGAGATTTCAAGAATCTCAAAGCTATGATGATGGCAAGAATATCTGCAATAATCAGGAATACGACACAACGTCAACTTTGGGATATTCTTTCCTGAGACGTCCTTATGAGGACGAAATGTGAATTAGTTCGAACTACCAGAAAGGAAGTTTTAGAAAATTGATACTAGTGATCTAGTTCGATCTTTCCTTATTATCTAAAACTCTATCTTGTTGTTGCCTTTACTATGAAGATCACATTCTTCACTTTTCACTACTGATCAACGTTCTTCAATGATACTTAAAAGATTGAAATAGACATAAACAAAAAAACTTTTAACTAAAAAGAAAAAATAAGACCTATACATACTTAATTAATGAAATATTTCGTGGGTAATGTATAGAATGCATTGAAACATTTTTATTTCGCTACTTATCTGAGCAGTTAATGATATATACTCAGATATAAATATGACGTAAATGTCGTATATCTACACACATCGTTAAAAGTCTTGGCCCCCTAGTTTTCTCAAGAAATAAACAATCTATGTTCTGAAAATGATTTTCTTCTATTCAAACTGCAATAAATTTGATAGAAATTATTTGTATATTACTCTTTGCTTTATATAAGATGAGGCAAAATGGAAAAAAGAGGAAAAAATCCAAATTATTCGATTATTTATTGAGGATTAGTTATACTTATTCGAAAACTGAATCCAAATTCGATAGTCCGTATTACCACTTCTTCTTTCAATCAACTGCCCAATACGCCTATAAGCTTTCCACGAATCAAGTCCTTAATGACATTTTCAGGAATATCGTTCCATTCTTCCTGAAGGGCTGAACTCAATTCCTGAAAAGGCTGTTTCAGGGACTGTTAAAACAGTCTTCCCTTGCAGATGTTACTCTGGGTCGACAAGGCACCGGTCTTCGGGCAACGCTGCCGTGGAATATTCAAACGTTGCTCAATCTGGTGATTCGACAAAGCTTCTTGATCTGATAAATTGGATGTTCCAGCATTTTCCAGGGAATATTCTCAATATTACAACTCTCATTATTCGTTGAAAACTTATTTACTCCGAATACACCTATATTCTCCGAAATGAAAAACTTTTGTTGCAGGTTCATTGTTTTCATGTAACTGATAACACAAACAAAAAAATTGTCATCTTACATTCAACACGTTGATGATTGATTGGTTGGGTCTTTTGTTTTTTTTTTCAGATAATTTGTCCATTTCAATTCAATCTTTCGATTTTTCACGAAATGAACAAAATTAAATTAATTAGGTGTAGATCTTCTTTCTTCCCTTTGGTTAAAATCTTTAGCAGTCATATTTTTGCATTCTTTTGATAATTTATTCGCCAGCTCCTTCATCATTTATCTCTTTTTTTTTAATTGTGGTTTTCATGAAAATGAATATCCTCTAATGTTCAGAGAACATCGTGAGAACCAAGTGCAAGCAGGTAGGAATTGGTGTTCTTCTTGAATTTCTGGAGGTTATGTGCCTCGGGGAACACCTCCCTAGGCCATGTGTTCCAAAGCCTCGCTGATCATTGGATGAACGAGTCTTTGAAGGGAGATGTTCTGCAGGTCTCCAAACTGACCACGAAGGGATGTGAAGACTTAACTTGACGGGTTAGTCTCGAAGAGACTGCCAGAGGGGGAACGATTGCTGATAATTCAGAAGAGCATCGCCCATGAAAATATCTCTAAAATAGAGACAGATCGCATACTCTTATACGGTGTTCCAGAGAAGTGAGCGAGTTTGTAAGCGAGGCATCACCATTCACCGACAAGACGAATTGTCTTTTTTTGTATAGAATCCAAATATGGGAACAGTATTCCAGGACAGGTCGAACCTGTGCCTTATAGATCATAAGCAGCTAACCTGAGGTAAAATAGCTCCTGGCACGAAACAGAAAACCAAGTTTTTGGGATGCACCTTTAGCATGGATCACACGTGATTCTCCCAAGAAAGGTTACTGCCGACAGTAATACCAAGCATCGAAATGGATTACTTCAATGGTATGGTCACTCCCGACAATTCTATGCTGGGCACAGTAAGATCGGTTTTTTTAGAGAAAAGACATGCTTCTGTTTTGTTTGCATTGAATTCCGCCAAGTTATCAGATCCCCATTCAAGAATGGTTGCCAAGTCCATATTTATGTTGTTAACATTTCTTCCTCGTTCGTTTCTGATTTGGCGGGCTGGTATTGGAGCCCAAGAAGAAAAGGCGGTATGGAGGGTACTATCATTCGCAAAGCTGTGCACTGGACACGAAGTTGCTTCCAGCAAATCCTTGATATGAAGTAGAAATAGTGTTGGAGCCAGAATCGATCCCTGCGGAACACCAGCATTTATGGCTAGAGAGTCAGGTGAAACTCCATCAGTTAAAATGTTCAACAGTTGAAATCATCGAGCAGCCTCTTTATCATTTATCTTTTTTCGTATTATGAAGAATAAAAGCCTTGTTTTCAGTACTTTCATTCAAATATTTTTTTCAATTCCATCGAAGAATTTGTAATCTTTCACATGCAGATGAACAGTTAATAAAATGAAAAAAGCGAAAAAATATTTCAAGAAATAAGTAGTAAAGAATAATATGGTTGAACAAAAAAGAAATAACCTGAACAAAAACAGTAGAGAATGAAGAGAATAAAATTATTTTGCTTCCTTGGAAAATAAATGGAAATACGTAGAAAGGCATCTGAAAAAAAATAGTGGATTGTTGATACTGACTGCAAATACATTGAACAGAAAGGACTTAGCTATAATGGATGATGAATAATCATAATTATCATTGACAAGCAGGCCGTCTCAGCTTCGCCCGGGTAGAAATTTGTTTCACGCGGTTTTTTCATCTTCAACACTTCAACCTGCCATATCTTTTGATGTACTCGTTGTAATTGTATGATGTGAAGGGCAATTTCGTTCTAAATTAAATACTGGGGATAAATAACGTATTAGGCTGAATGAGGATCAATGCCCAATTCATAAAAACACACTCCCAAATAGTGCATAATTTTGTAAAACATCTGATTACCATAAACAGGTAATGGCAAGTCAATCTTGAGAGATAGATATATGCTATCGCGGACTTTTTTGTAGAAATATTTAAGAGGTACATTTCCGTCACACATTGTATCCACGTAAAAGTTTTACGGTTTTTGCAGCGCATGTGAAAATAGCTGATTATGGCTGATTTTTTTGTTATTATTGAAGTTATAGTAGGTATCCTAATTTTTTCGGGTGAAAAGTATAGCCTATGTCACTCAGGGATAATGTAGCTTTCTGAGGGTGAAAGAATTTTTGAAATCGGTCCAGTAGTTTTTGAGCCTATTCGTATCAAACAAACAAAAATACAAATCTTTCCTCTTTATAATATTAGTATAGATATAGATATAGATATCGCAGCAATCATATTCCTACTATCAAGCCAATTTCTTAATATCAACAAAACATATCTTCCTGATACCAGTGGGTACGCCAATGGGCCAGGAACTCTCGAATTGTTATCAATTCGTGAAAAAACAGCAGAACGTCGCCTTACGGGCGCCAGATTCTCCACAAGGCCGCCCGACGACCTTCTTTGTGTCTTTAGATGCCTCGTGGATGTCACCATATCTCAGAGTTCAAACGATAAGTTCAAGATTGTTGGGATCCTACAGCAGTACCGGGTTGTGTGGCTGGACAGTTTTTGCCGGAAGTCAAACCTGCATTTCACGTTGAGAAACAGTCCATATTTGTTGTCGAAGCTGGTAAGAGCAATTAGGAGAATGAATAAGTACCAATTGGTACTAAAGGTGGATGGGAGAAGGTACTTGCCCTATTGTTATTCATATATTCGTTAATTTCTAGTAGAATCTAACGTTCTAATAGGATGAGGAGTTTTCAGAAAAAATGGTTTTTCAAGCGGAAATAGGAAATAGGTGTAGGTACCTGTTGATCAGCTTAAGGGAATGCTTGTAAAATGAAGACTATTCAACTTGATGGTCATGTGAAAGCATTTCCTGGTAGAAAGTAGACCTAACTTGCTTAATTCAAACTGGAAGTACTCCAATCATTTTTGTCACATTTTGAATGTACCTTTTTTGTGCTCTCCGGTATCCATTATTATCCTCAGGTTATGGACAAGATGTTTTAATTAGTTTCTGACGGAATTCAATGAAAAAAATCTTTCGTTGTTATCACTTTTCTTGAATAAATAATAACAATAGCAGGGACATAGTTTCAATCATTTCTTATGGTGGAACATTGAGTTTAGAAATTCAAAAGAAATGTAATTTTCTCATGTTATACGAAAATTGAAACTTCGGACGAATGTTCTTAGATTCGATGATTAGGGGTGAATCTTTGATGTATTCTGACTGTATATTACTCTCAACAAACGAATGACATTTTTTCCATTCTTATAAATTCGGTTTCGTTTGAAAGTAACAGGGTGTCGACAATCCATGAAAAAATACACTTTTTTTCACATCTTCGGAACCCTCATTTCAAACTCAACTCTTATTCAATATATCTCCTGGTATAGAAGTTACAGCGTAGCCTACTCATAAATCCACGCAACAGTACCATAAAACGACAGGCACGATATCACAGAGAAAAAACAATGGTGAAATAAATGGAATAATGAAGAATTACAAAACCACTTGACGAAGATAAACGCTTCATCGGTTCAAAAGAACCAATCATTTCAAAAACTAAAAGTTTTTTTTCAATAAAACGCGTCCTTTTAGAGTTATTCCTCAATTTATCCGGTAATTGTACAAAAAAATTATAAATCTCAAGAACAATCTGGATGCTTCCCCGGATTTCAAATATCACCAAATCGCAGAACCTCTGATAGCACCACAAATGAACAATGTTGCCAGAATGTTTATCAACTCGAGACTAAAATCTCTATGATGGAATAACGTTTCTATAGAGAAATATAATAATAAATTCCGTCAAATGTGGGTGATAGAATTGAATTCGAGGGAGCATAAAATTGTGCATTTCATACGCACAGTTTCGGTAAAAAATGTATTGTTTCCGGTACATTCTTCGGGAAAATGTTGAAAATAAATGTCAATGAAATACAAAATTCAGATATATGAATGATGAATGTCGATACAAACCTCGTATTGAATTAAAATTCATGAAAAATGAAATGATACTTGTCACTTAAAAATCTGTGGCGATGTTTCTATCTAAACAATGTCCTTTGTGATAATTTTCAAGATTACTTATTGGAACAACTAGGTAAAAACGTTGCACAATAAAATATGCCAATTTATTTACGTAAATTCCATAAACTTGACACTAAACGGTTAATATTACCTTAATTCACTGAAAGTCTGCACAGAATACTCACGAGATCGAAGAAAAATACCTATAATTACCACTTTCCTCTTTCATAACAACATAGCTCAAGAAAAGATTTCCTCCATGTTTGTTTGCAGTTCACAGCGCCTTCAACGGTAGTTGAAATCACCAATATCCTCTGCCGGTTGTCCCTATACGCATGCTTTGTGAACTCTCGCGGCATAGAGAAGGGACAACACTGATCAAAGACCGACGTTTGAGATGGGTCGATTTCCTGATATTGAAAAAGGTCATCTATGGTAGAATTCAGATATTTGTACTATGCTATCCGTCTGGCAATGTCTTCTCGAAAGCTCTGTGGAATATTCATAAGAGATTATTGTTTTGAATACAAAATAGGTTGATAAGACTTCATTTATCAGAAATTTTAATGAAAAACTTTTTTTATAAGATATTTTTGGGATATCGAGAAACATATGAACAAATTATCACCGTTTTACAAACTAATCTTCAAGAAAATACTAGGAAGAAGGTAGTTTGAAGAAAAAAATATGGCTTGTGAATTGAAGGAAGTAATCGGGCAATAGTAACTGTTTTGGTTGAGAAATATCGTATTTGTAACATTTTTATTTCAATAAGGTAAGTACTTGAGTATTCCATAAATGTAATAACTCAATTTCGATCGAGAAATATGAACTTTGCATTGATTTCAGAGAATCGTATCAGGCACGAATTTGGCCCAATTTTTTTTCAAATGGCTATATCTTTTCATCAGAGCCGAATTCGGAAAAATGAGAAATGAAAAAAAGGTTTCTTTTGGCCTGAAGAATCTGCAGTTAAAATGTATGTACAAGTCGAAGGCTCACCAAGTATTCAACATGAAATACTAAATATTCACACAGAGAACCGAATGATCTTCTTAACAGAGCCGAAATTCGAAAAATGTAAAAAGAAAAAAGTTTTCTTTTGTCCTCAAGAATCTACAGTAAGATTATATGTACAAGAACAAGATATAATCCGTTGTTAAGCAAAAACAAGGTAGATCTATCTCGAAAACGGCTGGAGATATATGAAAGCATGATATATAAATAAGGAGAAAGAAATACTGAAACGGAAAATGCAATAATATACAGAGTGTTCCATTTATACAATACTAAGGATCAGCCTATTTATATTACAGAGAGAATACTGTCAAATATTCCATGAAATTTTGAGATAAGATCAATCAAAAATTCTAGAGACTCCAAGTAACTATCAGAGGAAAGTTATCTCAGATACCCAATCCTCAGTTTCTTCATGGTATTTCACGACCTAATGTACCGTAAGCATCACGCACTGTCAACTTCTCGTTGATTTCTAATGGAACTTAATCGCTCAAAGGATACACTTCATGCTTTATTACGATCATAAAAGCTATCAACTCCAATTTCATAGCATCCGATCTTGACATTGCCCCTGTAGAAATGGCGTGCGTGTCTCGGCTCCACAACTTTCTTCATAAAAACAGAACTGTCGGTGTCAATGATCGTTTTCACTTTCTTCTTGACCGGAGGTGAAGAAAGAAGGGTACCACCGTGTATGAATGAATGCGGCATTCGATATGCTTGTTATATGAGAGGACAGTAACAGGTACAATTAAAAGAATATATACAGAGTGCCTATTAGAGAATGTTAAACAATCTTATAATTCGAATTTTGAGATTTCAAGTGGGCCCAGTATGCAGGGTCATTCTTTTTTTAAGTCTTTTCTTCACTTCTGGTTTCACCGGAAGTAGCTATCCCGCATAAAAGCAAAGAGTAACAAAAAAAATTTTCGTTCAAATACACTGCGCAAAAAAATTAACGCACATTCTGAAAATCTCAATTTTAATGAAAGTTAACATTGACTTTATAACTTATTTTTTATGTTCCCTCGGGAAGGTTTCGAACGAAACAAGACACATTAAATGGAAGAAAAATTCAGGATTTCACCGAATCTTATGAAGAAGAGAAATGAACAATTTTCAAAATACTGAAATGCTGATAAGTGATTTAATACTTGGTATTTCCACCCCTTGCGTTAAATACAGCTTGGCAACGACGGTTCATACTCAAAATGAGTGATCTTAAAATGTTCTGATCTAATCCTTCCCAGATTTCTCCGAGTTGGATTCCTAAGTCATTAAAAGTAGCTGTATGATTTTCTGAACTTCTCAGCCTTCTATTGAGGTTGTCCCAAACCTGCTCAATCGGATTGAGGTCTGGACTTCTTGCTGGCCATTCCATTCGAGAGACTTCAACCTCTTCAAGGTACTCCTGAACGATGCGCGCACGATGGGGTCTGGCATTATCGTCCATAAAAATGAAATTTTCACCAATGTATGGGGCAAATGGCACTGCATGCTCTTCAAGAATGTTCCTTATATACTTATCAGCATTCATAGCTCCATTATCAACGACCACTAGGTCTGTGCGAGCAGTCAAAGATATTCCACCCCATACCATAATCGATCCTCCCCCGAAACCAGTAGTATTCAGGAAATTGCACTGAGCATATCTTTCATGTGGACGTCTGTATGCAAGGGAACGTCGATCACAATGGTAGAGGCAGAATCCAGACTCATCTGTGAAGAGAACTCTTTCCCAATCGGCCTCTTCCCAATGGATATACTCTCTCGCAAAATCCAAACGCTGGGGTGAGAGCTGGGCATCTTGCCGAGACACGGGGCCTTAAATCATATTCTCTGAGGCGATTCCTTATTGTCTGAGTACTAATTTTCACCTCATGAGTTTGCTCAAGCTGATTTTGAAGGAGGCGAGCGGTTGCAAACCGTTGTCTCAACGAAGAAACACTCAAGTAACGTTCTTGAATGGCATTCATACCTGTCTCCCTGAATCGCTGCAACATTCTGGACACACTTGTATGGGAAACTCCAAACCTTTCTGCAATTCTTGTGTATGTCCACCCTTCTTCTCGCAAAACTACCGCTTGGGCACATTCCTCTTGGGTCAAATTGCGTGTTTCGCGTTGCATAGCGATCGAGTGTAGAAATCATACGAAAGAAAAACTATTGATCACTAGAATTGATCGAGAACAACTGATTTTAGAATGGAGCCAATACAATCAAAATCTGATAATATTTTTTTTTTATTCCTGCTGGGAGAAAACATCTGTATTGAAGAAAAACGTTGAAAGTGGATAACATATGCATGCATAATTCTGATAAAAATAATTATCATTGAGAACACCTTCAGTTGTGGAATAAATTTGAGATTTCCATAATGTGCGTTAATTTTTTTGCGCAGTGTATATTGCAGTTGAAATAAAGGAAAATATTCATCTCATTTCCAGAACATAGATTGTTTATTGCGTGTATTCTGTACATTTTTCTCTCTCATTTTGAGCATTAAAATGTCGATTGGAGATGTCATCAAAAATCTCCTTATTCAGATATCAAAGTTCACCAACGGAAACTATAAAATTTGCCTGAATCTATGTTTACTAATGAATATTAACATCCTAGAACTAAATGATGTGTGTTTCATCTCAGAATTATCATAATTTAATTAGACTTGATTGAACACAGCAACTCTGTTAATCAAGTGACCTTGTCGCCAAAGGTAGGTAACAATCCTGCAAAAAATTCTTGTGTGGGTGAAAATTTTCTTCTAGGATCGATTTCATGCTGACTCCCAAACGTTGATGAAAGCCACTAATCTAAGAAACTGGTTTATTTTTTTATTGGATGACAATTCTCCTAAAATTTGACCGATAAATTATAAAGTCCGCATAGACTTCCAAATTCAAATACTAGTTTTAACTGGTTTTGATGCTACGATTTGCATTTTAATGATTTCTCTCCCGCGAAAAGAATAAGGTAGATGGTATAATTCTATTATGTAATTCTCAGGGAAATGTCACAGAAAATGATGCAAATTTTTATATACCTACGCAACCAACGGATGGAAATCTACAGAAAAGTTATGGTATGTTGTCAATAAGTGAGAGGATTATGAAACAATTTAGATGATCCCAATGGTAAAACGCATTTCAGGTGTTCTCCTGAACATCTACTCAAAATTCAGCAAGAATTGACTTTCTTCATTTCGAAAGTAGGAAAGGCCTTTATTCTGTTTTCAATGTGACTATCTGAAAATTTTCTCAAACTGAAATTTGTTTGTTGTATTTCAGAGTTATTGCTGTTTGAACATGACCCTTATGAAAATTGATGACATAAAATAAAAACTCAGTACCTACTGTACTTTTGATCATTTTTAATGATCAAACTAACAAATTTATCATAAAAATTGCTCAAAAGGGCCGCCTCTGCTTTTTAGACAGGCAATGGCCCTTATGACGACTTTTCTTGAGGCCCGGCTTGGAGTTTACATTCCGAGACCTCCAAGAGATGGAGTTTGAAACAGGAGAGTTATCCGATGCTTCCATTAGAAAGGAAGCTGTCGACACCATTTCGCAGTAGGAAACTTTGTGGTATGAGAAGACAAAAAATATGAATTTTGAACAGATATAGATCAGTGAAATCATCACGAATTTCTTAGACTGAGTAAGTCCAGAAGAGTTTCTCCAGACGGTTATTCTGTTGTCCAACCGCCATTGTTAGATCGCTGCCTCATATTGGTCTTCTGCAAGCCCACAGAAAGGCTCAGGTACAGCAGGTGTTAACCTTGATGCACTTTCCACAGGATCATCAGCTTTTTCATTTTCTTCAACGTCACAATGTCCTGGTACCCATAGTAGAGTCACTTTATTGCTTCTGTCCAGGAGCTTTATAGTGTTACTGCACTCCCAGGTCAGCAGAGATCCCTGGCTGTTGATTCGAGGGCCTCAGCGTGACCTGACTGTCGGTGGTGATGAAGATATGCACCCTTTTGATGTTCATTTCAAGACACTCCTAGGCGCATACGTAATAATCCAGTATTTCTGTCTGTAAAATGGAGGGTTCACTTCTCAGGGCTTTAGAGGCTGTCAGTTTAGGTCCATATACCCCAATGCCAGTGTCTCTCTCTGATTTGGATCCATAGATAAACCATATGGATGACCAAGAGGAGAAAGAAAAGGTCTTCTAGTGGGAAGAAAGACAAACAACGAGAAAAATTCTCACAATATATTTGTCGACGTTTCGCAGATTTCCATCTGCTTCATCAAGCCTGAAAAATAAGAATTAACAACACATATACACAGCAAATGGTACAAAAATAACCTCTTCAAATTAGAGTTTCAAAAGATCTGAAAAAGTGAGCTGAAAGCCAGCACCAGTCATCAGTCATAAGATTCTACTCTGTCTACTCATAACGTAATTCAAAATAAAAAAACATTACCTACACATAACGCTCCAGAACAAAGAATCAACAGAAAGCAATAAAATAACCTCAAACACAGGTCCAGTCATAAAATGTCAAACACCAACAACATAACAACAATTCTATCCCCCTTCCTTTATTTCCAGAGAAACATAACAACAAAAATTAATTCAATCCCAAACTCATATACACATTTAGAATGGAATTTTACTACTTTCTTGGATGTTAAATGTGTAATCAATGTTTTTGTACAACTGCCATCAAGAGTGACACTTTTAATGACAGCAAACAATGTTAAAATTGATTGTTTACATGGAAGCGTGTTAAAAATATTTTTAACATTAGTGTTAAAAATATTTTTAGCACTACATTTTCTTATGATGAAATCAGATGAAAAAAATTCAGCAATTGCAAATTTTTATTATCAATATTCAACAATCATTACTTATGAACATTAATATTAATCGTAAAACTAGAACAATTACTAACATTTATGCCCTGTGACGTTAGGGAGCTTCGCAATACATTATTAGAATCTTCAGCACCATCAGTACTTGTAGAAACCGGAAGTACAATATTAGATGATCCAAAATCTGTTGAGGTTGTGTAATTTATCAGTGAAAGACATCGAAATAACAAATGAATCATTGGTTATACAACTTCCAAACACAAAAACGAAAATCAGTCGTTCTTTCAGTATTATTGGGAAGTATGTTGACTTTTTTCATAAGTAATTTGCACTGCGCCCTTCTGTCATCAAACATCGTCGTTTTTTCCTGAAATACACGAATAATAAATCCACTGCCAATCCAGTTGGTATCAATACATTTGGGAAAATTCCATCTGTTGTTGCAGAATTCCTCATACTGCCAGAACCAGAGCAATATACAGGACACTGTTTTCGAAAATCCTCCGCTTCATTGCTAGCAGAATCAGGAGCAAATATTACGGATATAAAAAAACATGGTGGATGGAAGTCTATGTAGCCGAGAGCTATGTTGATCATTCCATTGCATATACAGGGTGACTGGTGACGTAAGGGACAACGGCTAAGTGGAGATAGAGGACCTCAAACTGAATGGGATTTTAGGTTTCAAATGTCCCATAAGGGTATTCGTTTCGGAGATATAGGGTGATTTATGAAAAAATGCTAAATCTATGAACTCCCATATCTTCGTGAATATGATATGTTTTTCGCTGATATTTTACAGGTTTGTTCATACAGGCATTCTCTGTCAGCATAAGAAAAAAAAATTGAAAAAATTGGTGGCCCGTACTCAAAAATTTCAAAATTCATGTCAAGTGAGAAATATCACACGGTATATGAGATAAAATAAAATCAAATAGAAATTTGGAAAGAGGGAAAAAAACTGATGAAATATCTGTTTTTTGTTTGAATGGCACAAATTTTCTTTCGTTTCTATGATATGTTGAAGTAAGAAAATTACAATATTTTTATATTCAAATAATGAAAATTAGTACTACTGATAGAAAAAACCTTGAATTCGAGGCGCTAGAATGAGCCTGGCATCAAAATATTTCTTCAAATCTCAAAATCTATTTTTATCAATTAATATTTCGATGCCATAAAAAATTTCAAAATAAAATTTGTTGTAGATGAGGTGATCATAGAGTTGGATACTCAAACACAAAAATAGAAAAAGTCGCAAATATGATTCATAAAAAAATCAAGTAAGCAAATATTTTGATGTCAAGCTCATTCTAGCGCCTCGAATTCAAGGTTTTTTCTATCAGTAGTACTAATCTTCATTATTTGAATATAAAAATATTGTTATTTTCTTACTTCAACATATCAAAGAAACGAAAGAAAATTTGTGCCATTCAAACAAATAACAGATATTTCATCAGTTTTTTTCCCTCTTTCCAAATTTCAATTTGATTTTATTTTATCTCATATACTGTGTGATATTTCTCACTTGACATGTAAATTGAAATTTTTGAGTACCTACGGGCCAGCAGTTTTTTCAATTTTTTTATGCTGACAGAGAATGCCTGTATGAAAAAACATGTAAAATATCAGCGAAAAACATATCATATTAACGAAGATATGGGAGTTCATAGATTTAGCATTTTTTCATAAATCACCCTATATCTCCGAAACGAATACCCTTATGGGACATTTGAAACCCACATTCTCATTCAGTTTGAGGTCCTCTATCTCCACTTAGCCGTTGTCCCTTACGTCACCAGTCACCCTGTATATGCAATGGAATGATCAACATAGCCCTCGGCTACATAGACTTCCACCCACCATGTTTTTTTATATCCGTAATATTTGCTCCTGATTTTGCTAGCAATGAAGCGGAGGATTTTCGAAAACAGTGTCCTGTATATTGCTCTGATTCTGGCAGTATGAGGAATTCTGCAACAACAGATGGAATTTTCCCGAATGTATTGATACCAACTGGATTGGTAGTGGATTTATTATTCGTGTATTTCAGGAAAAAACGACGATGTTTGATGACAGAAGGGCGCAGTGCAAATACTTATGAAAAAAGTCAACATACTTCCCAATAATACTGAAAGAACCACTGATTTTCGTTTTTGTGTTTGGAAGTTGTATAACCAATGATTCATTTGTTATTTCGATGTCTTTCACTGATAAATTACACAATTCTTCACGCCGACAGGCTCCAAATAATCCGAAAATAGTTGTAACCTTAACCATCAAGTATTTCTCATCTGGTGCCTCATTTATAAACTTTTCAACTCGTTCACGAGTGAGAATTTTCGATTTTTCGGGACGCTATCCTTCACTATTCCGTTTCAAATATGCTATTACCTACCTTAAAATATTCACTAACATCCACACCATTTTTAATAAGGGCGCTTGACTTTATCATTGAAAATTTGCTCCACAAAGTTGTTGAACTCCATATTTTTATTTTTCTTCTAAGTACGCCAGGAAAACAGGTTCACTGAAGTTCCTTTCTACATTTTTCAATTTACACCAGGCCAGGAAATTGTTATATTCAATATCGTACTGCTGAACAGATTTTTTAGGTAGGAGTTCCAGATTTGCTCTCCTTGCAGACTCTTCAATATCCACAGGAACAACCAAATCGTCACTTTTATTAATAATTGGACTCTCGACAAACATATTAAGCAGTTAAAAACCCAAGACGAAAATTGGACAGAAACGAAATTCAAATGACACCGTCTTTTCTCATTTGTTAGTAATCATAACGTTGGCAACGTTTGCCATTCACAACAACCTTTTGATTATTTGAATATTAAAATGCATTCTGAAGTTAATTGTCACTGCAAATTCGCCCATTTCATTATCAATATAGGGCAGTTGTACAAAAAACATTGTATGGTATTTGTGTTCAAAGTGATTTTTTTTTGTTTTTTTTCACTCACAAAATAAAACGTCACTTTTAACACTCATATCATAAATAACTATTATATGAATCATCTCTACAATTTTTCTTTTCTCAAAATATTTTTCGTTGTCTAAGACTTCTACACCTGAAAAATTAAGTTTCTGTTCATCTTCAAAATAATGAGAACACAAAGCAGTCTTTTCCCTATTTTTGACATCTCTAATATCATATTTGTGTTGCTTAATTCTACTCTGTAAATATTGTCTAGTTTGCCTACATACATCTTATCCAATCTAAACAACCTTTCCTTTCTTCTTTCATTGGTTAAACTGTGGAGGACACAATAATGATAGTATGATACATATGGATGACTTTTTGTCCAAGCAATGTCGAAACTCATTGCACTATGACGGTCAGCTATGGCCGTTTCAAAGGCCGTTTCGAAATAGAAGATTGTTGGCATAACATAAGAAATTTTTTTTGTTACTTGTATGGTATTTAATCCTTCGAGGAAATCGACTAAGCGATGAATTTATGGCCATCAGAATTGCAGTACTCGAAGACCTCCATCAAACCAACATCCGACCAATCTCTCACTCCAAAACTCGTGTAAACAATTGATTATCTTGTAGAACCAGCTTTATTGCACCGTCAAGAGCAATAAATCAAAAACCGGAAACAGAAGTTTCTAAGTTCAAGGCTCCTTGATGAATTTATTTGCATGCCATCGTATTTCCGCAGTAATTCATTATGTTTCTATGGCTTGGAACGTACTTGTCTCTTCTCATTGTGTTAAGGTGCGGGGAATCTTTTATTGGTTGCGGATGTAGCAATCAATTCGAAGAACACCAGCCCACAATTATGTAATTTACATTCATTTGAATTTTAATAGATCTTGAACTTAAGATTTTTACCTGAGGTGTTTGAGGAAGTTTGTCTACGCTTCAAGATTCAAGGGGATCGGATGATAAACAACAATTTCTTATCTATTTTGTCCAAGTCAGTAGTTGAAGAAAGCAGTCACGTACTCAATGTTTCTGGAGTTTCGAAAAAAAATACGTTTTTTTTTATGAAAGCAATAATCTGAAGTTAGAAACTTTTGCTACGAGGATGTATTGATATCTATTTAGCCTAGACCAGTTCCATGCATAAACAGAATATTGCGATAGCATATCAACGAAAAATAACTTATTAGAAGTGTCAGTGTAGGGTTCAACGTCAGAGAAGTGAACAAAAAAAAAGAAGATGTCCACCGAAATTGTAAAATTGGAGTATCGAGCTATCATCAAGTACCTGTATTTAAAAGGGTTAAGAGGTTAGCAGATTTACGAAGATATGCTTAACACCCTTGGTGATCAATGTCCTTCGTATGCGACCGTGAAAAATTGAACTGCAAGCTTCAAAAGAGGTAAATTTTCCATTAGAGATGATGACCGATCCGGAAGCCCAGTTTCTGTGTCAGTCCCCGAAAATATCGATGCAGTTCATGACATGATTTTATCAGACCGTCGAATTGGGATAAAACAAATATCTGAAGCACTGAAGATTTCATCCGTACGCGTTCTTCATATAGTTCTCACCAATGTGGACATGAGAAAAATTTTTGCAAAATGGATCCCCAAATGTTTGAATCGCTTTCGATCTGTGCTCGATTTGAAAACGATGTAGACTTCTTAAACCGAATTGTTACTATGGATAAAACTTGGGTACATTTCTACGGTCCAGAAACAAAGCAACAATCGATGGAATGGCGACACTCTGGTTCTCCAAGACCTAACTTTCGTGTCCAAAAATCTGCTGGAAAAGTTCTTGCTTCAGTTTTTTGGGATTGCCATGGAGTAATCATGATTGATTTTTTGGGTAAGGGTAGAACAATAACTGAAGATTACTATTCGACATTATTGACCACTCTACGGAAGAAATTAGAGAGAAAAGACGCGGAAAGCTATACAAAGGTATTTTATTTTTACGGGACAACGCCCCAGTACACAAATCTCATGTTGCCATGCAAAAAATTCGTGATTTAGGGTTATAACTACTAGAACTCCCCCCTTTTTCACCAGATTTGGCTCCGTCCGACTATCATCTCTTTCTTCAACTGAAAAAAGTTTAAAAGGACGTAAATTTTCTTCCAACGAGGAGGTAATAAAAGCTGTGGAGGACTGGTTTGCAGAGCAAGGAGAAACATTTTTTTTGAAAGATCTAGAGACTTTGCAGGTTCGCTGTAATAAATGTATTCAATTAAGAGGAGAATATGTTGAGTAATAAAATATTTTGACATTGAAATTTTGTTTGGTTCTATAGTAGGCTAAGAAGTTCTCAATATATCCTCGTATATTTAACAAATGGATCACAGTGTATAAGATTTTTAAATTATGAAATATATTTCTACTTCATGAATGGTGTTTCATTAAGACCGCAAGATTTCAGTGTTCAATAAATCATGGTTTTCTGTATCAAAGTATTCAAATATTTATTATTTTTAGAGTGGGTGCACGTCAAAATTGAGAAACAAATTCTTTTTCCCAGAAAAAAAAATTTGGCAACAACATCCTGAAACAGGTCAATTTTTGTTTCACTTTTACGAAATTTGTATGCATGTTTGAAGGATTTTTGTTGCACCCTGTGCCATCCCCCTCAACCCTCTAAATTTTTTGAATAGGGAAAGTGAGTCATGTGGTACTTTTTTGACAAGGTCTTTGTATCTTCTTCACAAGCGTGCAGAAATTTTCAAGAAAACAAATGTTTTTTGAAAAATTAGTTAGTTCAAAGAGATTTTCAAATTTGAAATAAGTTGAATACTCGGTATATTGATTTGTTCAGATTGTATAAACGTATACATTGATAAAATCAATTCAATTATTTTGAAAATAACATTCACATATTGAAGGATCTTTCAGCACTGAATATCACTGTAGATATTGTTTACTGTAAAAATATTTATTCGAAAATTATACGGCTCAACCACATTGGCGCCAGGCTGGTCAAGTTTGACTCAAACTCTCATACATTAAGCTCGTGGAGCTTCCCCAAAACATAAATCATAATCTGAATATTCAATGATATCATTATGCAAAGAAATTGGAAATATGTGGTGTTTACAATTTGAAATTGGACAAAACAAATTCAGCGAATTTTTCAGTCGCCTATTATTTATCATTTAAAATCGATGAGACTTGGAAATTCCCCAAAAAAATATCGATCTGTTTAATTTTGCACAGATCGCTCAACCAGGTCCGAATAAAAGAAGAGAGCAATATCGAAAAAAAACCGTTATCGGATCATAAAGATGATTTCTTTGACAGCTGTCAAATTTTGTGGACAACTGTCGAATTTTGACACATGTCAATTTTTTTTCTAATTGGTTCATTGACCTGGCAAATCCAAATCTACCTAAAAGGAAATGAACAAGCCTTTTTATATAGTATATATTCTGAAATCAGATAAAATGATTGTTAACAGTTGATTTAATAAAACACTGATTTAATCATCTTTCGCCTCTTGATCGACACTGACCTCCATAGTAAGACAATAATATAATTCTTTGTATCCATAGTCGGTCACTTTAATAATAACCCTAAATTTACCAAGCCTAACAGGTGGATGTAAGTAACTGAAATCGTATATGTGGTTCTCCAAATGGTAGTGACCCTGAAAAGACACCAACATCAGTTGTTTCCAACTACAAGAAAGTTGAAAATTGAATCGAATATTATCAATTTTGATAGGTATGGAGTTAACACAAGGCGAAGGCAGTAATTTTCCTCATGTTAGTTGAGATATTCAGGCACTAGCGGGTTCGAGAGGGGTTGGTATAGTTGTTCAACTCATTTCTAATTTCCAAATTTCAGACAAATTATTCAATTAATAATTTTATTTGTTTCTCATTTGTAAACGTCAGTTTCCAAAAACACAATATTAATCAAGAAAATTTATTTTATCAAGTCACTAACTTGTAAAACTGACAGTTAACTTGCAAAATGTTTACAAGTTAGTAGTTTTATTTACATTAGAAAATTCTGTTCTATCGTCAAATATGTTGAAAATCATTGTACAATTGTTATTTCCAGTAACGCAGATTTTTGATGATAAAAGAGTTGATACTGAATACTGATGATGATGAACCATCTGTTGACTCAGAAACTGCTGAACTCGAGGACTGCAGAACATTTGTACTCTCCTTACTACCAAATAATTTGCTAGACATTTCGGTTTTGCTGTTGGCCGAATCATCGACATAACTCATCGCAATTTCGGTGCTCTTCCACCCTCCTGCACGCTTTAGTGAGAGAATATCTCCACCCGAATCCGCAACCATAGTGGCTCCAATTCTGCGAAAAGAGTGGCCGGTGTATAACTCTGGGTCTTTTAAACCTAAATATTTCGCTATTTGCTTTGGGACACCACCAATAGTGTGCTGGCCAGCATTAAGGAAAATGCACTTTCCATGTCGGTATGTCGAAAAAAATCTTAGGCTTTCTGTTCCAGGAGGCCGAAGATTTACATATTTTCTGTATAACATGCAGGGCTTGAAGCTGCAGCCATCATCGGTTATGGTGAATCTTCTTGTTGTTAAATTTTTTGTTTGCCGCAATGTCACAATAACGTATTTTTCCATATCTTCTACATGATTCATGTTTAAGGAGAAAATTCGTCACATCGACAACATCCAAAAATCCCAAATATGGTTACAATTTTCGCCAGCAACCACTGGTCATCAGGTGCATGTGAAAGAAATTGTTCAGCCTCTTCTTTACTTAATACCTTGGCCCTTTTTTGACGTATAACGCTCATTTTTTCGTTTCAGAAACGCTATTACCTTTTGAAATCTGCAAATGACAACTAAACGTCATATTTTTCAATAATTTTTTTAAGGAAAACCTGCGAACAGGGGCATTTTCTTTTATTTCCAAGCAGCTTTTCAGCATAGACCATTTTGCCCATAAAATATTAGGGCTGAATCTAGCTGATAGTTGATTCAAGTAGACCAACAAAATATCTTCAGTTACCCCAATCACACTATTTTTGTTTTGCCACTTTTTGAAGTCGTCGTATTCTCGCTCGTACCTTGAAGCTGATTTTGCAGGTAATAAACTTGAAGCTACACTGCTGGCTGCCTCAATCATTTCTTTTGGTACATTCATTTTCGCTTCCGCCGAAACAAATGTAAAGAAAAATAAACAGACATGGTCATGGCAACGCTTCCATAGCTTACGACATTTGCGACAAATTATTGAGATTTTTTTGGAATTTATCTTACCTTTTTACGAATGAGAAACAAATAAAATATAAAACAATACACGCAAGGTAACGGGTTTTACTGGCTCAAGGAGGTAACTGACTCGCCTGCGGCTCGTCAGTTATATCCTCCATTCGCCAGTGAAAACCCTCTTACCTTGCTAGTAATGTTATATACTATTGTTATTATCTCTGCATATCACCGAACTGGAAAAACTGAAATAATCTAATAAACAACTTGTTTCTTAATTGATTCTTTGTTCAAAATAAACAATATCAATATCACGGTTCAGAGATAGCGAAAATGATAGGGGCAGTCTACTTCAATCTCCTCCACACTTTCTTAAAATATGAAGAAAGTGTGTTTTCATAATAGTAATAGGTACATAAAATATCATCATTCTATCGCTTTTCGTTCTTAAGATACAAAATAAAAACATAATTTTTTCGCGATATCTTCCTAACATATGTCTTTCGACCCACGATTTATACAGGGTGTTCTATGACAAACTTTGAAAGATGGTAGCTGAGCTTATTCTGAACATTTTTTTTCTATGAACATAGGCCCGATTCGTTTTTAATCAAAACAAGCATTATGAAAATTAAATTTTAATGTTCAAATCAAAATTATAAATGGAAATTTTGAGACAATAAAAATTGTTCATTCGGTAAATGTTCATCAAGCCAACTGACTACTTGTCTCCTTATATGTGGTGGTGCTCCATCTTGCTGATACCTTATATTTCTAACAATGTTGAGCTCTAAGTCATCAATTAAGTCAAAAATGTTGTGCTCCAAAAAAAATTTCATACAAGTCTGCATTTAAACAATCATTTATAACATGTACTGGCATCAAATCATACTCCTGGGTTGTGAAAGAATGTCCCCCCTGAAAAACTCTCTAGATCCGCTAGTGCATACAAGGTGTTTAGAAAATGTGTATATTACGTCTTATTTCTGTAGCTTACCCTTACCGGAGGTATTGGACATTTATCAGGATTCGTTATATTGCTGTCCTTATTCATGCCGATCCAAATGCTGGGAAATAGTTTCATCATTGTTCTACACATATCTCGCTGTTTACCAAAAAAGGGCCATTCTACCCATCCACCGTCAGACCAACGGTCCAACTGAATTAAGAACTAAGAAAAAATAACTAATTTGTACGCTTGAATTCCTGAATTTTTGAGTGTTGCTGGAATACATCTTCTAAATTCTAAATACACACATTGTCAGAAGTCTTGCCCCCCCTATATCAACTCTCAACTTATTGTTGTATGTAACATGACAAATTTTTGTGTTTGGAATCTCCACTATCTTATCACTCGAATGAAAACAATAAACCAGCAAGGGCAGTACACCACAAAGAGTGGGTTTCTCCAAAATGGCTCAACGTAATTTTTTCCAACGAGTCACGATTCGGTTTACATTGTGAGAGACGACGAGGAAGGGTTTGAAGAAGTCCAGGCAGACTAGAGCGACTCAATTTTGCCCGAGAAGTTTTGCCCTTTATAGGCGGTTCAATAATGTGCTGGGGTGGTATCTTGTTCGGTCGCCGTACTTCTCTTATTATCGTTGAACGAACAATGACTGGTCAAAACATCATTGAACCAATCATTCTTTCTCGGCGTAACGATTTTGGTGATAATTTCATTCATCAGGATGATAACTCCCCACCACACCGCACACGAAGGGTTCAAAACATTTTTCAAGAGAACAATAGTCCGAGAATGAACTGGTCTGCTAACTCACCAGACATGAAGCCAATCGAGCACGTATGGGATTACTTAGACTCAGAGAGAGCAATATCCAATCGCCAAAATCGACCTTCAATTTTTCAGGAATTGGCTTTAGCCTTCAGGAAGAATGGAACAATATGCCTGAAAATGTCATTGATGACTTGATTCGTGGGATCCCTTGGCGTGTTGTGTTGATTGAAAGAAGAGGTGGTGTTCAAAATTCATATTTTTTGTCTTCTCATACCACAAAGTTTTCACTGCGAAACGTCTATTCTCTAGAGTCTAGAGCATCACACCTTTGTTTCAATTGTCTGAGTAAATCTCACTATCTTCGTTCCTGTAAGTCAGCATATAAATGCTAGAAATGTGGATCTGGTGAACACCACACATTATTGCAGCCGTTCAAAGGAAACCTCACCCTTCCAGTTCTCAATCGTTGCCTCAGTCGCCTTTTGAACAGGTCCATCCAGTCTTTTTGACAGCCTCCTTTTTAATGGAAGCATCGGATTACTCACCTCTTTTAAACTCCATCATTTGGAGGTCTCGGAATGTGAATTCGAAGCAGTGTCACCCGTCAAAACGCAAACAAGTTCAGCCAGGTAGTTCATCAAAAACCAGTTCACGATCGATCCTCAATTTGGAACAATCTCCTTCCAAACCTATCCTTGAGCCACCCTGCATTGAATTATATATTCCTCCTCCCCATCACTTTCGAAATAAGCCCATACGCAGATCGCTGGAAAGCTTAGTTAGAAGCTGAACTTTCTTTAACTTTTTTTTTTCCTTTTTTTTTGTTGATTTTTTCTCATTTTCACAACCATTTCTCCTTTCTCTCAATATTTCATATTTTTGTCTTCTTATACCACAAAGTTTTCTGCTGCGAAATGGTGCCGTAACAAAAAAGAACAGGTCTATTACTGTACCCACCTACCATACCCTCGTAGACCCTTAAAGTGAATTAGTTCTGTGAAGATAGGAATTTTGCCCGGTACAACATTGCACGAAACCAGACAGCCAGCAGATACATCCAGTGTTTACTTTGTGGTATTTACATATTTCTATTTTCAAACATTCTTGTACAAAAGTCCATTCTTCTCTCCAAGAGAGCTCTCGTAAATTGTTTAGGTGGTAATACGGAGACTATTCAATTTGGTTTCAGTTGTGGAATAACTATGTAAAATTAATCAAAAATTAATAATCGTTAAATTTAGATTCCTTCTCATATTTGCTATTTTGTTTTATCCTGCATAAAAAAGAAAGTAATAAAAATACACGGTAAAATACACTGCGCAAAAAAATTAACGCACATTATGGAAAGCTCAAATTTATTCTACAACTGAAGGTATTCTCAATGATAATTATTTTTATCAGAATTATGCATGCATATGTTCAATACAGATGTTTTCTCCCAGCAGGAATAAAAAAAGATGATATTATCAAATTTTGAATGTATTGGCTCCATTCCAAAATTGTTCTCGATCAATTCGAGTCATCAATAGTTTTTCTTCCGTTTGATTTTCTACACTCGATCGCTATGCAACGCGAAACGCAATTTGACCCAAGAGGAATGTGCCCAAGCGGTAGTTCTGCGAGAAGAAGGGTGGACATAAACAAGAATTGCAGAAAGGTTTGGAGTTTCCCATACAAGAGTGTCCAGAATGTTGCAGCGATTCAGGGAGACAGGTATGAATGTCCGAAGACCAGGACAGGGTAGACCACGGGTAACAACTGCCATTCAAGAACGTTAATTGAGAGTTTCTTCGTTGAGACAACAACGTTTGCAACCGCTCGCCTCCTTCAAAATCAGCTTGAGCAAACTCATGAGGTGCAAATTACCACTCAGACAATAAGAAATCGCCTCAGAGAATATGATTTAAGGCCTCGTGTCGCGGCAAGAGGCCCAGCCCTTACCCCAGCCCATCGAAGGGCGCGTTTGGATTTTGCGAGAGAGCATATCCATTGGGAAGAGGCCGATTGGGAAAGACTTCTCTTCACAGATGAGTCTAGATTCTGCCTCTACCATTGTGATCGACGTTTCCTTGTATACAGACGTCCACATGAAAGATATGCTCAGTGCAATACCCTGAATACTACTGGTTTCGGGGGAGGATCGATTATGGTATGGGGTGGAATATCTTTGACTGCTCGCACAGACCTAGTGGTCGTTGATAATGGAGCTATGCATGCTGATAAGTGTATAAGGAACATTCTTGAAGATCATGTAGTGCCATTTGCCCCATACATTGGTGAAAATTTCATTTCTATGGACGATAATGCCAGACCCCATCGTGCGCGCATCGTTCAGGAGTACCTTGAAGAGGTTGAAGTCTCTCGAATGGAATGGCCAGCAAGAAGTCCAGATCTCAATCCGATTGAGGAGGTTTGGGACAACCTCAATAGAAGGCTGAGAAGTTCAGAAAATCATCCAGCAACTCTAAATGACTTAGGAATCCAACTCGGAGAAATCTGGGAAGGATTAGATCAGAACATTTTAAGATCACTCATTTTGAGTATGAACCGTCGTTGCCGAGCTGTAATTAACGCAAGGGGTGGAAATACCAAGTATTAAATCACTTATCAGCATTTCAGTATTTTGAAAATTGTTCATTTCTCTTCTTTCACATAGGATTCGGTGAAATCCTGAATTTTTCTTCTATTTAATGTGTCTTGTTTCGTTCAAAACCTTCCCGAGAGAACATAAAAAATAAGTTATAAGTCAATGTAGAGTTAACTTTCATTAAAATTGAGATTTTCAGAATGTGCGTTAATTTTTTTGCGCAGTGTATATTGCAGTTGAAATAGAGGAAAATGAAAAAGGAGGATAATGTCCCTAAGTTGGAACAAACTTCTGATATAGAGGAAAATGTTCATCTCATTTCCAGAACGTGGATTACCTACTTATTTCTTGAGAAACCTGAGGGTGTCAGGATTTTTGACGATGTGTGTAGTTAATACAGATTCAATTTCTTACCCCAGTGTTCTCATCTATACCTTCAGCATAACTGAAATCCATGGAGAGAGCCGAATGAGTTCTGTTGATTTTGGTGAAAATCAAGTTTCTCATAGGGTTCTTCATTTTTTCATTTTCAGGGCAGACATAGACATTTAGGAGATTCACGTTATTCTTCACCTTCACCTGAAAAAATTCATATATTGCGGGTAAACCTTTCGTGATCATTCGATTTTTTTTTCGGTTATGTCAAAACTACGAATTTGATCGAAAAGATATTTTGCATTTTGATGGGGATTGGCGTATTCAAGCAACGTGCAAAATTATGTCCAGGTCGTAGCATATACAGTGTGGAAAAGCTGAATGGAATAAATTTATTATTACGGAGATAGCACCCGAACACAAATAGGAGTTAGTCGCTTTTTTCGCTAACTTCATCACATCGATAGGAATATCAAATGTACCCCAAAAATCACTGATGATTTAAATGAAATTTTCTAAATGGCAACATAAATAATTGAAATAATCATTGTGCATCCTGCCATCACTTGCCCTAGTTTCCCTGACATATAATCCGATTGACGGAAATAATTTTCCTACGGCTCATTTTGAAAAATTCATATTCTTGTTGTTCATTCAGAATTTTAAATGAATACATTTCTTACTGTTTCTCCAAAATATGTACAGTCCAATAGGATCAATAGAAGTAGATTCAACTCCCTGCAGCACATTTCGAAAGGATGAAATCAATCTACCATTCACTTATGGGTTATGATCTGGTCTCTTCAATTGGACCCCATTCTACCTCATTACCAACTTCCAAATTTTTTGCACTATTGTGAGATGATCATAATGATAAAATTAATGGTTTATAGATGGAACAGATTCCGATTAGAAATCCATAATGACTTCCAGTTTATCGTAAACATATTCGACATAGCTTGAATGAATTTCCAATCAAATTTCGAAAGAGTTCAGTCTTATTATAATTCTGTGCATGATTACTTGATTTGTAATAACTTTAATATTAGTGCATTTATTTTTGAAGGAAAACAGTTTCACGTTGTTTTAAAGTAAGATTTAGCCACAAAGAAACTGTGTGCCAAAAAGAAAGATGAGAAATTTGAATTTTCTTGAATACATTTTTTTATTTCTGAGGGTTGAAGTGAATGGAATTAATGAAAATTCCATGAAATTTTTTAAGGAAAATAAAACAATTTTTGAATCTTTATTGAATACATTAAAAGATTCACATCCAACAAAGATAGAATATTCCATCAAATTCCAAATAATTCACATATTCGCAAAGATACTGAATAATCGAAATTCAATTTAAGAAACTAACTACCTTATCAATACAAAACAACAATGTTCCACTATACCCATATATAAAGCATGGAATATTGTAGAAAAATATTTTAATTTCCATAAAAGCTGTTTTAGCAAAATTATCGAAAGATTTATGAAGCATATTCCAGGAATATCCCCAATAATTTCTCACTATATAATACATCAATCAAGCATGAAATATTCAACAAAAGATACTTCAATATTGCAAAAAAAACTCAATGGGGATATAATATTATGACGACATATTTGTGAAAGAAAAAGGACAGATAATATTGTTCAAAAGGGCTCAAGGACCGTAGGTCGATGGCTTTTTGCTTCTGCAATAAATTCCTATTATTATTATTATTAGGTATTGTTGAATCTTTCAACAAATATTCCATTATCGGCATTATCAAGAATATCTCGATCACAATCATTATTATTGTTCAAAACTATTTCATTCACTATTTCCTTCGGAGTATACAGGGTGGGCCATCCATATCTTTCCACCCCGAATTTTGAGGTTTGGGATGGAGTAACGGAAAAACGCTCGGACAGGTCAAATTTTGTTGAAAGGGGGACGAATAAGGGTGTTCAAATGAGTTTGATATCACTTCCCCTTTAGCTGCAACCCCTAAGAGCTCTCATTTTGAATAGGGAAAAGGGGTCGAGCAGCACCTTGTTGGAAAGGCAATTCAATTTCCTGCATGAGTGTTTTTTTTTCATCGCTTTATTATTATACAGAGTGACTCAGTATTCCATCAATAACTTTCTCATGTCGAATTTGGATCTTTGAGATGGAAAAGGTCAAAAAATGAATTCGATATCACAACCCTTCTAGCTACCCTAACAGCAATTATTTCTATTTAAACGAAAGCGCACGATTTACTTTGTAAATATTATTGTTTTCACGTTTTCAGGTACTGTTTCGGTTTCAGCATTTTCAACATGTGTTTGGCATACGCATAGAGGGATAGTGATATCGAAAGTTCATTTTTTGACCCGCCCGAGCGTTTTTTCCATCTCAAAGATAGAAATTCGGCGTGTGGATGTTATTGATGGAATACTCAGTCACTCTGTATAATAATAAACCGGTGAAAAAATAACTACACTCATGCAGGAAATTGATTTGCCTTTCCAACAAGGTGCTGCTCGACCCCTTTTCCCTATTCAAAAATGAGAGCTGTTAGAGGTTGCAGCTTAGGGGGTAGTGATATCAAACTCATTTGAACACCCTCATTTGTCCCCCTTTCAACAAAATTTGACCTGTCCGAGCGTTTTTTCGTTATTCCATCCCAAAGCTCAAAATTCGGTGAGGTGTTATGGATGGCACCCTGTATAATCGAAATCACTCGGTACCAGATCAATATATGAATATACAGAATATAATGTATTTGGCCTTTTTAGAACCTCAAAATCATTCGGGTTAATACTTGTCAAAGTACTACAGATCATTTGTACAATATTTGAAATTTTGTTGTGAAAAAAGTTTCTGGTCAAGTCAACCTAAAGATGAAGGCTATTATTATAGAATTTTTCAGATGAATCTATCTGGAAAACCTCTCTTAATAAATGTGTAAGGTCTTCAATGGCAGAATATAAATATTTATGTAATTATTTTTCTATTGGAGCAACCTACATAATATCTTCGAAAAAAAAGTTCAAAAAACGCTATTTGCATCAGAACTACCAGCATAAAACTATTTTTTCGACCTGACAATTCCTTTTTAATCGGTTTATAATATTGCAATTTGTATAAATGAATATTACGCAATCAACTCTATACAATTAGAATTGGATTATCTCAACAAGATCACAAATGTAGGAAATATAAATTTTGATCGACAATTAAGATTAAATTTGCATTGCCATTACCTTGTTATCCTTTATTGATGAAGTATCTCTTGTTATGTAGTGTAGCGTGTAGCCCCAGATTTGAGTATTCACTTGTGTAGTTATTTAAAGATAAGTTAAATCATTTCAAACAATCTATCATTTTTCATAAGTTGCATTGGTTTATTTATTTAAATCACTCCATATAGATGTAAAAGGGAATTTCTTAAGCAAAAAACGATAAACTGAGAGAAAAAGGACAGTTATTTTAACTGAAATGTCAATAAAACCATTACAAATCGAATTTATCAATCTTTGTACTGTGCATGTGCATTACAGTATCTTCACGACCAGAAAGAAAATGAAACATCAATCTCACTCAAATCAATCATTACCGTACCAGTACAATGGATAATTAATCCAATACTGAGACCAGCATACTCAGGTGTTCAGCTATAGCAGGGGTCTCCAAACTTTTTAGCCTAAGGGCCATAATGTTTACTCCAGCAAATGCGGAGGGCCAAAATATTTGAGCGGTTTTTTTTCTTATGTTGAATTCTATATTTTGCTTGTTAATAGGCTTCACCTAGCATGTAAGTGAATAAAGCCGAATTACCATCATTCTGTGCTTTTTATCCAACATATTACAGCAACAGTAATAATATACAGGGTGTCCCAAATTCGAGTGCCTATTAGACGTTTCTGGGGAACTGGACATATTTGAAATCTGAAAATTGGGATTATGATATTGTTCGAAATTTTCTACAGACCTAAAATATTTTTGGAGCCTGAACACTTCCGATTGTACAGGAAGTGAAAATAAATTTGTTCAAAAAAATTTGTTTTCAATTTATTCGTTTCTGATATGATGGAGTATTCGATGGTGAATAGATTTCTGTTGAAACCATTGTATTCATTCAAATAGTTTTCAAAATATCGTAAAAAAACCTGAAAAGAGTCAAATATTTATAGTCAGTATTATGTTCATTTTTCTTATTCTGATCATCCCCAGTGTAAACCGTTCTCATAACGTCAAAGTAGAAGAATGAAGAAAGGTCATGAATCTTTTGAATTTCATGAATATCATCACAGGGTGTTTCAAATGTTGTGTCGAAAATTGTGATCCAAAATTGGCCATAACTTCTGTTTTTCAAATTAGAACCCTATTTTTTTATTATTCCGTTGGATTCTAAAAAGAAAAATAATGATAGCCCCCCCCCCAGATGCTCTTGCTCCTCAATTCAGTAATTCCCGTGTTATTTGAGCTTTTCTGGATTCATGTCGTACGTAGATTCAAATTCATCAAATCTAAACAGATTCGATGAATATCCTTTTGAAACATTGAAACCATAGTAACAACTGATAATTAGACCTGTCACTTGTGAATTAATTTATCTTCTATGATCACAGAATATTCTCATGCAAAAAATAAGATGAATTTGACTCTAGGTACAACATAAATCCAGAACAGCTCCAATACCTCGGAATTTAGGAGCAAGAGCATCTGAAAGTGCTATCATTATTTTTCTTCGCAGAATCCAACGCAATCATAAAAAAATAGGGTTCTAATTTGAAAAACAGAAGTTATGGTCAATTTTGGATCACAGTTTTTGACACGAAATTTGAAGCACCCTGTGATGATATTTATGAAATTCAAAAGATGCATGACCTTTCCACATTCTTCTACTTTGACATTGTGAAAACGGTTAACACTCAGGATGTCCAGAATAAGAAAAATGAACATAATACTGACTATGAATATTTTACTTTTATTCAGGTTTTTTTCGATATTTTGAAAACTATTCGAATGAATACAATGGTTTTAACAGAAATGTATTCAGCACTGAATACTCAATCATATCAGAAACGAAAACATTGAAAAAAATTTTTTGAGCAAATTTATTTTCACTCCCTGTATAACCGGAAGTGCTCTGGCTCTGAAAATATTTTAGGTCTGTAGATAATTTCGAACAATATCATAATCCCAAATTTCAGATGGCCAATTATCGATCATAATTTTCGACACAAAATTTGATACACCCTGTGTTGATATTTATGAAATTCAAAATGAGCATGATCTTTCCACATTCTTCAATCTTCTACTTTCACGTTGTGAGAACATTTTTGCACTCGGGATGTCCAGAAGAAGAAAAATAATCATGATACTGACTATGAATATTTGACTTTTTTTCAGGTTTTTTTTCGATATTTCGAAAACTATTCGATCAAATACGATGTTTTCAATAGAAATGTATTCAGCATTGAATACTCAATCATATCATAAACGAAAAAATTTGAAAAAAAAAATGTTTGAACAAATTTATTTTCACTCCCTGTACAACCAGACATTGTCAGGCTCCAAAAATATTTTAGGTCTGTAGAGTCAATATCATAATCCTAATTTTCAGATTTCAAATAATCCAGTTCTCCAGAAACGTCTAATAGGCACTCGAACTTGGGACACCCTGTATACATATATAAGCTGATGAGCTTTCGCGGGCCGGATTCTTAACACTGGCGGGCCAGATTTGGCCCGCGGGCCGTAGTTTGGAGACCCTTGAGCTATAGTAAAGATAAAGCTAAAATCACAGGCATCATGGCATAATATTGAATGTATAATATTATAGTAACTTAATTCAATGGTCAGCCCTGAAGTATTGTTGACTCTTGGACACCCTTGTCACTAGTGGCACAGTAGGTATACTAGTATTACTAGTATATCATATAGTATAGCACACTATGCTAGTGGGATAAGCATCTTTTGCCTAAAATGAATACTTCTTAATATAATTCGAAATATTCCAGGAATGTGCCTCATTGTTGATCCTATCGTTCAATAGGAAAATCAAGTCGATAATTTGGATCCTAAAAGAACTTATGGAGAAAGCACACACCCCCTGTGCCACCCGATACAGGGTGAGTCTTTGACTTGTACATATATTTTAACTGAAGATTCTTGAGGTCAGAAGAAACCTTTTTTTTGGTTTCCATTTTTCCGAATTCAGCTCTGTTGAAAAGATATAGCCATTTGAAAAAAAACATGGGGCTGATTACGTGCCTGAAAACATTCTCTGGAACCAATGCAAAGTTCATATTCTCCTTAAACAATGTATGTAGAATGTGTTTCTGCATTTTCAGCAACCGATTGCGTTATCGTATCAAGTGTTTCTCTAATGAGCAGTCTGATATCCTCAATCGTTGGATATGAGTTTCTGATAAAGGTGAAAGAACATTTCGAGTTGTACCTGTACATACACAACGGTTCGTAGGCATTTAACGGAACGCACCCGAGTAAAGTCGGTTGTCAAATCTGACACTAGAAATATAGGTTAACTTGGTTAGAATCAATGTTGTTGTTTATTAGTGCTTCCAATGGTCAACATTAAATAAGTAATTGTTCGTTAACTAATCAAATTGTCAACTACTTATGATGTTAGAGGAAAGCAGTAAATTAATATAAAAATGATATAGCATTCTCCAAATTCCCCCCATTAAAACTTATACGTATTCAATCGACGTAAGTGGAAAGTAGAGCAAGTGATGCATAAAATAGATATAGATGAATTCAGTGACACTGAAATTGGAGAAATCGAAGTCACGAAAAAATTATTGACTAAAAAACCCACGAACATATGCTACACTTCATTATGGAGAATTATTGCAGTCATCACCACAGCATTTGTCCTTTTATCAGTGGTTTACCTACTAAGATATTACATGAAGTTCCTTCTTTTATGGCTGGAACATCAAGATGGAACAGTCAAAATGATGTCAATAGTGATATTATTTTGCCTGGTGGCTCTTCCGATATCAATAGGGTACCTAGTATTGGTCTGTACATCGGGATACCTCTACGGCTTCTGTTTGGGACTTCCCCTAGTTGTTTTCGGGGCCAATTTTGGACTTCTGATCGCGAATGTTATTCTTAAGAATGTGGGACATCATCCTGTTGTGTTGAGAATGACAGAAAATCCAACAGCTCAAGCTATAAAAAGACTCATTTCTGGGCCTTCCAGTTTCAAGATTGTCTTATGCGCTAGAGTCACTCCAATTCCATTTGGTTTGCAGAATACTATATTTGCTGTGAGTATTTTTGAGCTGATAATTATTTGTAGTTGCTGTAGAATTGCATAGTGTATTGGTTGAAATAATATCATCTTAAAACCTCTAAATTTCCTATTTTGTTATTAATTATATGGTATCAGTCTATATTCTTCGCTTGTTTCAAATCGATTCCTTTGAAACTGATGTTCTTGATAGCTTTGATATTGCCTTCAAATTGGTAAGTGGTTGTTATCCCAGTAGAGAGCTTTATGTAGTGACAGTTTTTTTTTTTCTTAATTATTGATGCATAATAGATCGATTAGGTACATCGTTTTTCGTATTTTTTTAACAGCTCCTCCAAATGTGTGAGAACTAGTTGTCGCACCCTGTATCTACAACAATATAGCTTAATTTCCATTGTTTGACCACCATCACTAACTTCAAAAAATTTTTCACTGCCTGTTTCCATTTTGGTTCAATTTGCATAAATTTGTGTAGATTCTTCTTTCATATACAGTGCGCGTCAAAATTATGGAACAAATTCATTTTCTCAGAAGAAAACCATTTGGCAAGAAAATCCTGAAACAGGTTAATTTTCGTTTCACTTTTACCAAATTTTTATGCATTTTTGAAGGATTTTTGTTGCACCCTGTGCCATATACTCTGTGCACTGTATACTCTCCGTATTATCTCTACCTAATTATACAGGTTATAGCAAATGTAAGAAACTAAAAAAACAGTACGCAAAAAAGAAGTTTTAGAGGATCTAAATTGAGAAATTTCTTCATATCTATTCATAAAAACAATTTGCGTTGTCGCCCCGTATATCACTCAGAAAATCGGTAGATAATCATTATTCAAAGGACACCCATATTTCAACATGAACATTTGATTTATCCAATTTCATTTTAATATTTGCGGAAAGCAATATCACAAATTTTCGTATCGAAAACGGTAATAATTTTTCATTTCTGATGGACAGGTTGGTCCTTTATACATATTTTATGTACGAACGATGTGATACATATCGAAGCAGAATGAGGACAGTATAAAGGATGCTAACATAATTTATTGCATCTTCAATATCCAAGCGTATCCCTGTAAATCATAAGAATTTCGGATTGAATATTGTTTGAAGAATGCGTATGCCAGCTTCCTTGATATTTTTTCATACCAGTGTTTTATCCTGAGTTATGGTTTCATATTTTCAAGATATATTTTTGTTTGTTTCATTTTTGTCACAGTAGGCTTCAGAAATTTATTTCATTTCCATATCCTTTCAGAATGTATTTGAATTTGTTATAGTATATAACATTACTAGCAAGGTAAGAGGGTTTTTACTGGCGAATGGAGGATATAACTGACGAGCCGCAGGCGAGTCAATTACCTCCTTGAGCCAGTAAAACCCGTTACCTTGCGTGTATTGTTTTATATTTTATTTGTTTCTCATTTGTAAAAAGGTTAGATAAATTCCAAAAAAATCTCAATAATTTGTCGCAAATGTCGTAAGCTATGAAAGCGTTGCCATGAACATGTCTGTTTATTTTTCTTTACATTTGTTTTGGCGAAAGCGAAAATGAATGTACCAAAAGAAATTATTGAGGCAGCCAGCAGTGTAGCTTCAAGTTTATTACCTGCAAAATCAGCTTCAAGGTACGAGCGAGAATACGACGACTTCAAAAAGTGGCAAAACAAAAACAGTGTGATTGGGGTAACTGAAGATGTTTTGTTGGTCTACTTGAATCAACTATCAGCTAGATTCAGCCCTAATACTTTATGGACAAAATGGTCTATGCTGAAAAGCTGCTTGGAAATGAAAGAAAATGCCCCTGTTAGCAGGTTTGTTTTCCTTAGAAAATTTATTGAAAAATATGACGTTTAGTTGTCATTTGCAGATTTCAAAAGGTAATAGCGTTTCTGAAGCGAAAAAATTAGCGTTATACGCCAAAAAAGGCCAAGGTATTAAGTAAAGAAGAGGCTGAACAATTTCTTTTACATGCTCCTGATGACCAGTGGTTGCTGGCGAAAATTGTAACAATATTTGGGATTTTTGGATGTTGTCGATGTGACGAAATTCTCTCCTTAAACATGAATGATGTAGAAGATATGGGAAAATACGTTATTGTGACATTGCGGCAAACAAAAAATTTAACAACAAGAAGATTCACCATAACCGATGATGGCTGCAGCTTCAAGCCCTGCAGGTTATACAGAAAATATGTAAATCTTCGGCCTCCTGGAACAGAAAGCCTAAGATTTTTTTGACATACCGACATGGAAAGTGCATTTCCCTTAATGCTGGCCAGCACACTATTGGTGGTGTCCCAAAGCAAACAGCGAAATATTTAGGTTTAAAAGACCCAGAGTTATACACCGGCCACTCTTTTCGCAGAACTGGAGCCACTATGGTTGCGGATTCGGAGATATTTTAGCACTAAAGCGTGCAGGAGGGTGGAAGAGCACCGAAATTGCGATGAGTTATGTCGATGATTCGGTCAACAAAAAAATCGAAATGTCTAGCAAATTATTTGGTAGTAAGGAGAGTACAAATGTTCTGTAGTCCTAGAGTTCAGCAGTTTCTGAGTCAACAGATGGTTCATCATCATCAGTATCAACTCTTTCATCATCAAAAATCTGTGTTACTGAAAATAACAATTGTACCATGATTTTCAACATATATGACGATAAAACAAAATTTTCTAATGTAAATAATACTACTAACTTGAAAAAAGTTTGCAAGTTAACTGTCAGTTTTACAAGTTAGTGACTTGATAAAATAAACTTTCTTGAATAATATTGTGTTTTTGGAAACTGACGTTTACAAATGAGAAACAAATAAAATTCTTACCTTCACAAAGTATTTTCATTCATTTTAGTTCAATAAGAAAAGTTTTTTATTATGCCTTATCGATGTATTTATTTTCAGTTTTTTGATCATGTACAATTTGGAAATACTAGTAAGTTATCAACTATTTCCTTCTCATTTCAGTTGAGTAACGTGAATTCAAGAATATACCACTTGGCTTCCTTGGTTGGATTGTTTCCAACCCAACTTTTAGGAGTCTATCTTGGTAGTACTTTGAGAGCAATGCAAGATGCTTGGGAACACAAGAATTTCTCAACATCTGCTTATGTAGTGATCACAATTCAGGTGAGTGTCACTGTCAAAAAAAATAGAGAATCATTGAGAAAACATTATTCTCATTAAATGAACCTTTTCCAGCTCATCATGGATAGTATGATGATGATTTGGGTCGGATACAAAGCAAGAAAAGAGTTGGCTAAAGTTTTATCAGATGCAGATAACATAGGACCAATTTTGATGTAAGAAAGAATGGACAGATCTGAAAAATGCAATCGAATTTAAAAGTACCTTCACTCGAAGCCAAATGAATTGATATTAAGATCTAAAGATATTTTTGTAATATATTGTATTAGTCAAAATATATTATTTTTATTTATTGATGAAATAAAATAGATGTAAGGTAGATTCTTGTTATTAATTCTCTCCAATTGGGTTTTGAAGACTCTATTCTCAATTCTCATAGCGCTGTTCTTCTTGTTTTATTTTATTTCATTCTTTAATTTTTCTTCTCTCTAATCTTTTTCTAGAACTCTGATATGAGAGGAACTAACAAAGCCTTAAGAAATATTTTTATATACTCTAAAGAAGTATTCGACGAAAATATATTATTTTATTTCGCCTATTTATCTAAATTTCTCTGTTGATGTTTTGAAATTTTCTCATTCCTTCGTTGTGGTTGAATTGAAACAAACATAACATTCAAAATCATTATTTTAATTTTCCTTAACAATGGAAATGCCTTTTGATATGTTTCACAAAATATAGGTTATCATAATACTACAAAAAGGTCATCATATATTTACATTATTGGTTAGTCAAAATTTTTTATAGATACATCCTAACAAAACACATTTGCTTCAAATAGACAAACTAGCAATAACCAAACTGGATATCTACTTCAATTAACTCAAGTATAAAAATGATTTCACCTTATTTCTGATGAATACAAGTGTATCAACATCAATAAGTAAAATGGTGAAGCAGATGAATGATGATGAGTTCTCCATTATCGGAAAATCAACCAGAATACGTAATATTGAAGGGTATAAAAACTCTTATTTGTTAATCTGAACACAAAGGTTAACAACAGGAGAGATAGGTATAAAAATTATCATCACGAGTAAATATACACACATAATAGATTTCCAAGATTACTAGATTTTTTCAAAAACGTTAACATATCTTCAATTGAAAACATAGATGGGATATTTTATATTTTTGACCCTGAATTCTCTGGGGACTCTTGCTGGCGCGAAAAATTTCATTACATAGGGGCAATCAAAATGTATACTTTGAGAATAATTAATAATTTCGATAGCTCTCATCAAAATGATAACTGAGAGAATTGACCTTGATTTTGTGCCCTTTTTACATCAGAAATGGGCTTCAAAACCTCCTTCCATCTAGTAATCTTGTTGGTTCCCTTCACATATGCTCCAAAGTGATTCAAACGAAAATAAATGCTCTTTCCGATGAACATTGCTCCAATGAACAGTTCTCGCTGTCTTCTTTGACAGATCTCAGCCATTTTCCGTGACAGTGGGGGGCAGACAGTGCTGACCAACGTGTGATGCGGCCTTTAACCCCATGACCTTGACATCTCCAGCCTAGACTTTCGTGGAGGGCTTCTGATTCACAGCGGATGCATACGTGTTCGCCTGAAAACAGAAAAATGTTGAGAAAAAGGCATCTATCTAACGGTAATAACGGAGATGAAGGGTTTTCCAATGAGAAGTGTTATTATGACATTCAAAGAAAAATGCCATTTTTTTAGATTAATGATCAGATGTTGATTTCATTATAAAGACGTTTATATTGGAAAATAATCTGCTCCACATGAGTTAGGGATATTGACTTAAATTCCAAAAAAAAAATAGTTAAAATAAGATTTTTGTGATGAAAATTCGAGTTGCAAATTAATTTCAGCCTGTAGGTCTGCAGCGTACACAGGGTGGTTAAGAAAAATCGAGCAAAATAACGAAATTTTATTCCCAGAGAATTTAAGCATTTTAAGACTATCAATACAATGTATGGCCTTCACGGGCATCAATAACAGCTTGACATCTTCTTCGCATACTACACACGACGTTGTTGAACATTTCTTGAGGAATTTGGTTCCATAAACGTGGCAGGAGTTCTCTCAGATCGTTTAAGGATTCTGGGGTAGGTTGATGATTATCTTATCTTCTTCGGAGCATATTCCATGCATGTTCTATGCAATTCAAATCTGGTGAGTGCGGAGGTATTGGTAAATGTGGAATGCCAAGCTCCTCGCGCGCTTTCTCAACTATGACTGCACGGTGCGGTCTAGCGTTATCGTCTAGAAATTGAAAAGTCACCAATAGCAGCGTGAAAATTTGGCACAACATTGTCAATGACATGCTCCCTATAGTGTAAGGCGGTCATATTCCCAGGACAAATGTGTAGATCTCTGCGCCCGTTGAAACATATCCTGGCCCATACCATAACACTACCCCTTCGGAATGGATGGACTTCTTGGACATAGCGACGATTACGGGGTATGCGCGGGATTGTCCATACCCTTATTCTTCGAGAATCTGAAAATCGTCCATATCTGGATTCATCAGTCAAAAGGACACTACGCCATTGATCGTTCCAATTGATATGTTGCATTGCCCATTCCACTCTTTGACGATTATGTTCACGTGTTAATGGAACTCCTCTTAATGAACGTCTAGAACCTAGATTCACCTCTCTCAAACGTCGACTGATGGTTTCGATGGAAACTTAGACCCCATCTGCATTTTGAAGAGTATTCCGTAGCATTCTACACGTAGATGTAGGGTTTCTTCTCGACGAAACGGTGATGAAACGATCCTGAGCAGGTGTTGTTTTTCGTCGCTCACCAATCCTTGGTCTTTCTAACACGAAACCTGTCTCCCTGAACCTATTCCAAAGTCGAGATATACACTTTGGCTGACTTTTGGAGCCTTTCCGCTACAACAACCTGAGTTAGGCCACCCTGTAGCATTCCGATAGCCCTATGAGCCTCAGCGTTTGTTAATTTACGTCTTGGCATTTTCAGAAAACTCGTTTCAAATCGAAGCCGTTGATAAACTGACTTCATTTCAAAATAAGAACATTCATGAAGCATAATATGCAAAGAACCAAACTTCAGAAAAAAGGCGACCAGATTGACGAAATGTCTCATACTGATTTTTATTGCATCGATTCAAGTTGTTATTGAGTTTTAAGTTATTTTACAGCGTTTTTCTCGAAGATTACATACTTTTAAAAACGATTGAATACGATATCCCTAACTCTTGTGGAGCGTGGAGCAGTATATTTGCTCAAGCGCAAATAATGACCCAATATGAGGAATGAGAAATAAAATAGAAGCAAAACAACAACTGAAAAAAAGGAATATAAATTCCCTGGCAGATTACATGCCGTTCTCATTAAAAACAGTTTCACTCCATCAAACTCTAAATAACCATTTTCCAGATGAATATACCTCAAAAGTTGGAGCTGAATATTTTCCATTTACCACGTTCTGATTTCCGCTATTCCACTAATTTCTATAAGCAATTTTCATTGGACGGGAGCATGAAACAGCGTTCACAACGTACTGGATTTGTGGAAATGCCATTTGAAAAGCAATTCCATTTGTGAATGTGTTTTTCATTGTAACAAAGATAGATATTGGGGAGCGGTTGGTTAATTTAGGTGCTCTGGACTCTGGTGATTTCAAAATCGTCAAATTAGGAATATGGATTGTTTTTTATCGACTACCTAGTATGAATGTCAAAAGGATGATTCATTCAAGCAATTTTCAGACTCTGATCATCGACGAAAACGAAAAATATTTGCTCAATTTCGCCCGAGAAGTTGTGCCCGTTCAAGGCGGATCAATAATGGGCTGGGGGGTTAGAATGTTCGGTCGCCGTACCCTTCTTATTATCGTTGAACTAACAAAGAATGGTGCCATCTACGTAGAAAACATCATCGAACCAATCATTGTTCCTCTGCGCTACGAATTCGGGGATAATTTCATTTATCAGGATGACAACGATCCACCTCACCGCACACGTAGGGTTCAAAACATTCTTCAAGAGAACAATACCCAGGGAATGAACTGGCCAGCAAACTCACCGGACATGAATCCAATTGAGCACGTATGGGAATACTTAGGAGAGTAATATCCAATTGCCAAAACCTATTATTAACACTTCAGGAATTGAGTTTAGGTCTTCAGGAAAAATGGAACGATATGCCTCAAAATTTCATTGATGCCTTGATTCGTAGGATGCCTAGGCGTATTGGGCAGTTGATTGAAAACAGAGGTGGTGATACGGATTATTGTATTTGAATTCAGTTGTGGAATAACTAAAATTAATCCAAAATAATAGATAAATTTAGATCTTTTCTCATTTTTCCTATTTTGTCCCATCCTGCCTAAAGCAAAGAGTAAAATAAAATACAAAGATTTTCTATCAAATCTATTGTCGTTGAACTAGAGAATAATGTTCATTTCATTTGCAGAACATATATTGTTTATTTCTTGATAAACCTAGGGTGGGCACTCTTTTGACGATGTCAGTAGATATTCAATTCGTACGATACAAAATGGCGTATGCGCCGGTTAAGTAAAGTTTGTCACAAATAGGTTATAGCTTAGAGAGAAATGGATGGTACTTTGGTATGCTTCAATTCACGGTAGAACATCGTATGAATGAAATTCAGTTAAATTTATGCTGTATACGTCAATTTTTTGGAACAAAACTCACCTTCTTTTAGTGTTTCAAAACTGGATTCCTTCCTACATGCCTTGGAGGCCTTCAGTACTTCAAAACTCAAACAGTATCTGCAAAAAATAGAAATAAATATAATTATTATTATTATAATAAGTGGAATGAACAAAAATGAAAAATACAGGCTGAGCCTTTGGCTCGTTCTAAAAAATCATATTCTCCATTCCATAACCTAAGAAATTCCTTTCATCCTCTCATTTACCCCTCAGAAATGGCTCCCATATTGAAGTAATGTAATGGCCATAGACGTAGATTTATGACCCAATTTCAATGTTCCTCAGATCCATAATTCAGGGAAAGTAACAGGGTGGTTTTACACATTACATAAAGGCTCAACTGGTGATTGTCCCGAGAAGAGCATTTGTCGACGTCGTAAGGGTTATTCCCACCTTTACTTACAGACCCTCGATTTGTCATAGATCGAGCGTTCGAAAAGGATTTTATTTTAGTTTGATGTAATGTTAGAAGCCGAGGAGAGATTTTCGTAGGAAGACGTTCCCTTATGGGGGAAAAGATTTTGAAAACTGAGTAGGATATTGAGGGATTTGTCATCTGGTTAGTAAAATAAATACCTAATATGTTTAGACAATTGAGTAGAAAACTCTTTATTCGCAAACTTGCATTGAATGTTCTTCAGAATTCATATTCTTATTTTCATTCTTATTCGATGCTACAAAGTTTAATCTGCGAATGGACTTTGGTTACTGTTGCACTGTTCTTCTAAAGGGTTTTGAAATGGGAGGTGTTATTTTGAAAAGCCCGCTATTTCGGTAGATGTCACTTTTTTAGCTGTCATGTTTTGACATTTGACAAGTAGAAACTACGCCATTAATAAAAAAGCACCACGGGAACAGTTTCAAGAGAATGGTGAAAGGTGAAATCACCCTTCATATACAGATTCCTTGAAAAACGTTGGAGACTTCCAAAAATGAGAACTTAATGATGAATTCTATTCTTATGTTGATTATAACATAAGCTTCAGGTTTGCCTTTCGAGAGCACAATAACTTCGGAAAAAAAATATTCGATATTCATGAAGCGGGTTTGGAAGCTGATTGCGTAGATCCAAATAATACTTGGTTAAATTACACCCAATGATTCAGCAGATGCGAAATGTTAATGTCACAATATATTCAAGATTTCAGATTCAATCAAACTGAAATCTGGTATCTTGGAATAAATATGTCGACTCAATAGTTTAGCAAAATTTCAGACGAACTTGACGAATAGGTTAGGTATGAAAATGAAATTTCTGATTTTTTTCAGCTTTCTTATAATACGAATTTCACAGAATTTCGCATCATTTCCTTTTAGGTATATACTTTTCAGTAAATTTAAATTCGATCGTATTCTAGAGTTATTGATTGAATGATAATGGATGTAACTCAAAAACAGTCGAGCAGATTTCGTTCGAGAGAGTCTCAACATCTGGACCCCACAGCGCACAAGAAAATTTCTAGTCTTTTAATTTCCCACTTGCCAGGAAAATTAACATTTATTTTATCTTCAAGGGGGGGCAGCTGCCCCCCCCTGGGTACGCCCATGCTATGCGTTATTAATAATAGGCGAAATACAGGTAAATCAACATTTATTCAGGCATAAAAACATGTCGAATTAACAATCATTTCACATAAACGAATTGCTTATATCTATCTCATCTTCTGTGTCTGTGCCAGGGGAACGTCTTCATCACTGCTATCTTCACTACTAGAAATTAACACTTTTCTCTTCACAGATTTTTCCTTTGCTAGAGTTTTTCCTTTAACTTGCTTTCCTTTGCCTTTTTTTCCTCTTTTAATCTTCTCTTTTCCTCCTTGTCTTCTAAGTGTATTTTTGTGGATGTAGCGCTCTTAGCGCGGCATTATCAGACTGAGCTATTTTGTTTTGCTACCTCAAAAGTATTTACACGGAACATTCTAGCCATAAAAACTCATATGCACTTTATGAAACACAAAATTTGCTACAAAATGCAAAAAAACCATCAATATAATTCATCCTATTAAAAAAACATACATGGGTTCGTCAGTCCGAGAAAAATTATAAGGAATGCCCTCGAAAGTTCTCAGCAAACGTCATGCTCGCGTCACTGATTGTGGGCCACTGCCGCTCAGAGGGTGCTTTCTCAGAAGCATAAAGCATGATTTGACTCTCACGCAGCCATAGTTTTCTAAGCAGATTCCTAGTAATGCAGGGGCGTGGTATTATCAACCGCGCGGTATTACCCAACTCTCCCACTGAAAAGCATAGCCTATGTCACTCAGGGATAATTCTTTCCTCTTTATAATATTAGTATAGAAAATTAGTATAGAAAACAAACCAACCTTTTCGAAAAATGAAACAGACTCAAACTGTTGGATAACTTTGTCGTTATTTCTTTCTTTTTTCAGTAGCGCTGATAGATTTAAGAGTTAAGTGCATTTAGTAATAACATAGTCATAGTAATGAAATTTCTATAGAGAAGTCTCAATAAATCATATAAAATGTGCCATAAACTCACTGGAAAAGTATACCACACCAAAGTTTGCTTCGGATTCTCCCCTGTAGTAAATCCTAATGAGGGACCGCTAATTACAAAGCCAAGAAAGACGGCACTGCAAGACGCATAAGTAAGAGCAGACAATTTGCGGTCAGATAATTTGGCGAGGGTCTGAGATAAAGGAGTTGGAACTAGCGCGGCTTTCTCAGCTGCATTTCTGGAACGGATGGAAACGTGATCTAATTCCGGAATGGGACTGTGGTTCACACTGAATTCTGGCGTGATTATATCTTCTTTTCGCGAACGTTTGCAAGGGAATTAATGATAGAGACGGAATGCCATCTTCTTTATGAGTAACTTCCAGCAGGATGCATCAGAATCACAAGAACGTACTGATCGTAACTCAACGCCAACTGAATATTCTACATGATTAAGGGACTGTTTCGCCACTTTCTGATAAAGTTCCGGATAAAATATCTGCAGGATGAATCTGTCGGATAATTTAACGGAAGGTCGCTTTGGCAATGTCGCTTAAATGCGTGCTATTGAAGGTGAAAAAAACGTAGGGGGTCCTTGGAACTCATTCGTTCATCATATTTATGTTTCTGTAATGATTTGTGAATGATTTGGTTAAGAGGTGTCACGACGTTTTCGTAGACGTTGTATATGTTCGAACAAAGTGTCAAGTTCTTTCAACAACACGAAAATATTCATTACCAAACTACCTTCTTCTAGATTTGCGCCTGTCATGAAAGAAGTTGGCTTGTCTACCGGATAAAATTTATCAGCCACGTGATTCAGGCGTTTAACTATCCGGCAGTTTAAAGGGTAGTGTTACCTACACGACATCTATGAAACACCGTTTTTAGGGATATCTGTTGGATAAGTTATGAATAGGTTATCAGGGACTTTATCAGCAACTGGTGCAACAGTATCTTAGTGAATTTCTACATTTCAATATCAGGAAAGCTTCATGCGAAGTTGAAACTTGAGTTGACTCTTATTTTTCACTGCTGACAGTATTGCTTTTAATTAATTATCAAGCCATTTGAGTGGCCCATGTTGGGCGCCAAATATGTTACGTTGCGCAAAAGAGAATTCGATAAACCGTAATTTCTTTAGGGTGTATCTTTGTTATAATATGTTCTAGAATGTGCTGACGATGGAATGCCGAATAGCTTGAACCGTGTTCTTCAAATTTGGGGATCTCTGAAACCTTGGAAAGTCAGCCTTCTATTTTACAGACCGAGGTACTGTCTGTTTACGTATGTGCACAAGGGTGTCTTCGAATGAACTCAAAAGGGACGCATATTGTCATCATCACAGACAGCCAGGCCACGCTGAGGTCCCTGGAATCACACTGTAAGAGATATCTGCTGACCTGGGAGTGCCATAACACCATGAAGCAACTGGCCAGAGGCGATAAAGTGAATCTACTATGGGTGCCAGGACATTGTGCTGCTGAAAGAAATCAAAAATCTGATGAGCTTGCGAAAAGTGCATTAAAGCTAACACCTGCTGCACCTGAGCCTTTCTGTGGGCTTGGAAAAGACCAATATGAGGCAGCGATCCAACAATGGAAGTTGGATAACAGAATAACCCTCTGAAGAAACACTCCTGGATTTCACCGACCTGTACCAGTAAGCTCCTAAAGCTGCCACGAGCTGAGCTTCGGGTGATGGTAGGTCTGCGGACCGGGCACTTTCGGTACAAACATCTTTTGTACTATGGGAAAGTCATCAGATGAGATTTGTAGGCTCCGTGGAACAGAAGCAGAGACAGCTGGTATGCAAGTATCCAGAGCTGGTTGGCCTAAGAATCATCCATATGTGGGAAACAATCCTGGATACCCACGGGGTAACGGCCAAGGCTCCTAAGGATGTTGTCGGTTTCATCAACTCAAAACCAACGGATTGACCACAACCGCTTGAAAGCTGAGTTCACTGCGAAATATAAAAACAGGATAACCAACGTGCTCAACACCAAGCTGTCGTCTTAAAACCAGATCGATGCCTTGAACTGTTGGGCTACGCCAGCTTTGACCTACACTTCCGGAGTCTTGAAGTGGTCAGATGCTGATCTGAATGAGTTGGACCGACTCACCTGTCGCCTAATGACAAAGTTTCGATGTCTGCACACCAATGCATCGGTGAAAAGACTCTTTCTACCCAGGAGAGATGGCGGACGAGGTCTGTTGAACATCTATAAACTCTGCAGAACCCAGGAGAAAAACTTGAGGCAGCGACTGCTCGAGTCCGAAGATAGCCTGATGAAATTGGTGAATACAGAGGATGAGGGATACACACCTCTCAACCTACAACACAGAGAACTGACGTTCGAATCACTACCAGAAGCGAAGATAGAAGAATATGGTGGAAACAAACTTTGCACGGCAGATTTCCCAAACACCTTGAGGGGGAAAATGTCGATAAATCAGCTTCTTTGTCGTGGTTGAATGCGGGACAATTTTATCCTGAAACTGAGGGATTTCTGACGGCTATCCAAGATAGAGTTATAAGAACTCGGAACTACGAGGAGCACTGTTTGAAGCTGAACGTGGAGGACAAATGCAGGAAGTGCGGCGCAGTTGGCGAGTCTATTGAACATATAATCGCCGGTTGTCGAGTTCTTGCCGACAACGCATATCTGGCCAATACAAACAAGTGGCAAAATTGTTCACCAGCAGTTGGCTCTTAGGCATGGCTTTTTGGATACTTGTCCCGTGTCCGCCATATTATAAGTAGCAACCTGTAGCAGTGTTGGAAACGGACGTAGCGGTTCTCTATTGGGACAGACCCATAACAATAGATAGAACAGTGGATTACAATAGACGGAACCTTGTGTTCATTGAGAAGGATCAGAAGTATGGGGTGATAATTGATGAGTGAGTACCATTTACTCATAACATCGGAAGAACGGAGTCCGAAAAAATAACGAAGTACGAGAACTTGGCAATAGAACTGAAGAATATGTGGCAATTGTCGAAAGCCACTATTATACCGTTGGTGATTTCGGCTGAGGAAGTCATGTCAAAATCATTCAAGAGAAATCTTCAAAAAATGGAAGTATCCCAGAGGATCGCGGGATATGCACAGCAGGCTGTAGCATTGCAAACCTGTCACATCGTGCGGAAATTCCTGAACTAGTGGGAGGTACTGAAATGTTTTTTCCCTGGTTCACAGAAGAAACACCAGCTCAAGCTGAGACCGGAAAACCGATGAAGAATATTAATAATAATAATAATGTTCTCCATATGTACCTTTTAGTTTGGAACAAGAACAACGACATTTTTCCTAATCCCCATTTAGGACCAAAGCACACTTCAGAAAATCAGATAAAACCCAAATTACTGTACATGCACGGCCGGCCTATCGGCCCAGCACAAAAGGGCGACCCTTTGCTTTTTCCCGCGTAAAACCGGGCCATTTTCATTAGCCTTTCATGTCGCCGCTATTCATCCAGATCCCGAGAGAAAACGAGAGGGTCGGCCGGGAAGACTAGACGCCTCGTGTACCTACAAAATACGGCTGCTCGAAAGGGAAAAACAGTTTATGTTTTATTCAATTTTATTCAATCGGGTGGCGGTTTTTCCGCGTTTTGAGCCAGGCGATCTCGAAAGGGATCACATTTGGCATTCAGGGGGGAACGTTCTTGGATCGTCTAGACGCTCTTTGACGGAATATAAGTGGGGGCATTGGGAAATAATGAACTCTTTTAGGTTTTCTCGGATGGGTATCTTTTAGGGAGAGGTCTGGGTGTATGGAGAAAAGATTGGGGATTATTATGGACCTCTCTATAATGCTCCTAATACAGGGTCCGGCAGAGATGTATGACGTTTTTTGGATGCGTATAACTCGGCGAAGGGGAAGCCTAAATTTTTCGCAATGGTTGATATGTGACCGCAAGGAGTTGCCATTATTTCTTGTTCAGTCGCCATGGAGCCGTGGACGCTAGAGCAACGGGTGTTTGTGTACGATAGTTTCATTGAAACCGATCGTTCTGTGGTAGCAACTCAATGTAGATTTCGAACACATTTTAATGTTGGAAGGCATGGACGTGTTCCTTCACGAAACACCATCCTAAAGTGGGTGCACAATCTCCGGACGAGAGGTTCGTTGAGCCCTGGTGTACCTAGGGGCAGAGAAAGAACTGTTAGAACTCCGGAAAATGTGGCCTCCACGTTCTCACCCCATGTGATTTTTTTCTGTGGGGCACCTAAAAGCTCGTGTATTTATTGATAAGACACGTACCCTTGACGAACTTTCTCTTGCAATCACCCGCGAAATTCAAGCAATTCCAAACAACATGCTGGAACGATGCATGGACAACTTCACAAATCGGCTGCAGGAGTGTGTGGAAAAACAGGACAACCACTTAGATGACATCATCTTCCGTTCATGATTATTTTTTATCTTTTTTTCTTGATGTGGCATCAATGGCAAACTCTCATGTACATTTAAAAAAAAATTAAATATAATTTTCCTCAAAATCTCACTTAGTTATGATTTTTTCAAAAACGTCATACATCTCTGCCGAACCCTGTATATCAGTCTTACCCATCGTTCGGAGATTGTAAAGGGCGTATCGAAAAGGGCGCATAATTTGAATTGCGCGCCATGTTTGACAGTCCTAACGCCACAAGATTATGACTTGACAGATCGAAAGTTGACAAATGGGAGTTAGTAGGTAAACATGGAGCATTTTATGGTAGAACAACGCGTCCTGATTGTAAAAAATGATCATCAAAATGGTGAGAGTTTAATGGACACTATATGTGAAGTGTGTCGATATAATGTGCTCAATTCTGTGAAAATACGAATTCGAAAGTACTGGCTCAATAAGTGGTTTGAAACTGTAACATATCTGAATTTCCTACGTTGAATGAACTTATTCGATATTATTTTATAATTCTATGAATGATGAATATTAGTACGACTTCAATCAATACTTTAGGCAATTCGCATCTTTATGAATAGGAGATTTTAATCATATCGAAGATCCACCAAGAAGTAAACTCGTTCTTCTGTGACCATAGAAGAAATACGATTCTGTGGAAGAAAAACTAACCTCCGAAACGACAACGAATGAAAAGGCCCTCTTTTACTTCACTTTCACTCGGCTGCTGTGTGTTTTCACTTTCATGCTGGTTCACAATAGTGTTCCTTTGAAATGGAGTTCCTCTTCTAGGAATCCGCCATTTTAGTATATTTTAAAGACGCTTCTTTGTTATCTGGTATGTACACGATCTCCATTTAAATAACTCTGTTTCATTTCACAGGATTTAATCTCATGTAAGCTTGTTCTATTTTATTATTGCATTTCTATTGAATATTGTGGAACTCTGTTCTACTATCAACCAATTTGGAATATTTTCATACTGTTCGTAAGGATTACTGCACATTTATCTATTCACTCGACATATGGTTTAGGCATTTAGAGTTGTTGCTTTTAGGATAATATTTTACGTACAAATATCACTGGTTTGGAGGCCTAGGGTAAAATGTTTATATCGCCTGTGCCAAGGAAAACAGTGGCCAGTGAAACTTCCTCTGAGAGTTCTTTTGACGAACGTCCTCAGTAGACCAAGCCTCGCCTTCGGGCCCTTGGCGTACCCGATAAGCAAGGAAAGCTTTGAAGGTGCCATCGTTCATCAGTTAACAGGAAATATAAAGAGTTTATCGTCACGTTCAAACCAACGCGATTGCTAGGATCTCACACATAACACTTGGAAGGAAGGATTCTCACACTAGGAACTACAAAGATACTGCTTATGAATTTCATTAATAATCAGGTGACACACTCTATATGCCTATAACCTTTGGATAACTTTGGATGTATTGGTTTCTGCTTTTTATCACAATTGTGCCAGTAATAACCTTACCGGAGTATAGGAAGCCCCATATCATACATATCACCAGTGCTCGTCTTATTAATAATTGTTCTATGGATTTGTAAACATATCATCTGTAATGCTAGAAGGTTTTTTGCTTTGAGTTTCAATTGATTCTCGTTCGTTTTTCCTTCATAGGCTATGGTTCCCCGAACTATGGCGCTGGACGAATAAAGGCTCTTGTTCCATCGTTATGTCCAACCTAGTGTATTATTTACCAATTTTACCTCATTATTTCCCATCCTATATTTCACTAATCTGAGTTATTACGAATCTGAATAACTACGACATAACATAGAGTTCTACCAATCTAGACGATCACATCACAAGCCAAAAATATAAGTATATGCCACATGTCATTCCACCTGTGAAACATTGACGATCTTGCACGAATTTGCTCCTGGTGGTGTCATTTTCTGATTTGGTAACCAGAATTGGCCTGCACGCCTGAACGCCTTTAGACTTCTGCCTGTGAGAATATCTGAAGTCACAGGTTTATGCCAATAAGCCTGCAACGATTGAAGTATTGAAAGCCGAAATTAAATGCAGTTTCAATGCAATACCACGAAATTTATTCAATAACGGTGTTGAAAATTTCGTTGAAAGGATACGCATATGCCAGCAAATCCGTGGCGGCCATTTTGTTTCGTACATAATTCCCAAATGTATTTTTTCTGAATCAATGAATTGTATATCTGTTATTTAGATTTTTTTATATGTAATTTTGAGAGGAAAAATTTTCGTGTCTAAACAAGAATTTCATTATTTTTGACAATATCTTTTTTTTGCATACACACTCGATTCTGACATGAATCATAGCAACAATAACTATTAACAATAAAATTGAAAGTTCGTAGTAACACTCCCTCCCAGTGATGAGCTATCATTACTTCTTTTCATGATTTCCTTTCAGATCAAGGAAACATAATTTGGTGAGAGGTCGTCTGTAGGTTTGTTTTAACATCGACCACTCTGATGTTTCCATCTGTACCGGGATATACTGCACTGACAATACCTTTAGCCTATGTGTTAATTCATATGAAAAATTTTCGATTGAAAAGCTTATTTTGATGAGTTTTACCATCTGTCAAAAGAAAAGCCTCACCTTTGAAAGTGTCAATTGTTTCCTTGAGGAACTTTAGGAATTTAAACTTTTGAAAAAGAACTTTTCTTGGAGGCCTGGTACACTGATGGATCAGAGTCTGCTGAGGGAAAAGGCATTGGAGTATTTGGTCCTGAACTGAGACTTTATGTGCCGATAGGACAAGAACCACCAGAAATGATGTTGTTTCAAAAAGAAACGGACGTGCAATCAGCACTTAGAACATCTTACCGCCTGTGCTCAGTGCTTACCTACAAATGCCACAATACCATGAAGCAACTGGTAAGAGGCAATAAAGAGTACTAGGGCACTGCAGCATTGAGCGTAAGGAGAAGGCTGATGCACTTGCGAAAAGTGCATCAGAGGTTGAACCCCTTGGACCTGAACCCTTCTGTGGCCTTGGAAACGACAGCATTAGAGCAGCGTTGCAGCAATGGGAGTTACAACACTCCTCGGGCGAAGATCGCCAGGACTAAAAAAAGCGGGAAGATTTGTAGGGTTCTCGCTGTCTAACAGGAGGAACCTTGTTCACCAAACGCAGATAGAGCTTCGGTGGCACTGCTGATAGCACACTATCTTGCATCGTATGGGCGATTGGGCAGACGAATTTCTCAGGCTGTGTGAATCGGAGGAAAATATGATATTCTGATATTCTGTCTTTGATATTCTTTCTTTGGGCTTTTCTTGTGCGGGTGTTTTGTATTTCATAGAGATTATGTAAGTGTCATTTATGTGGTTAAGTAGAGCAGGGAGGACTTCTGTATCAGTAGCCCAACCTGGACTTCGCCATTTTTTCAGTCATTATAAAATAAGTATGTTAAATAAGGATGTAAACTAATCGACATTGTGGAAAATAAAGTCATTTTATTATTATTTTTTTAACGTCCGTGTGAGGGGAAAACCCTTTATGGGCACCGAGAGGGTCCGCACTCTCGGTAAATAAATAAATAAATAAATCTTTATTCATCCTGTGAGACATTAAACAATGTATAGGATAGGTCAAAAAGAATACAGAAATGAACACATTTTATACTCTTATGATGAAGGAAATGAAGAAAAGCCTTAGAGACTATCACACAGATATTCATCTACACTATAATAACATTTCTCGTACAACAATGCCTTCACTGCTGTACGAAAACGATTTTTTTCCAGAATTTTTATATTATCTGGTAGTTTATTGAACAACTTGATACATATATACATTGGAGATGTTTCAAATTTGCTGGTGTTATGCTTTGGTATGGACAACAAACTGTCATTTCTTGTATTATAGTTATGGAAGCTAGAGAGCTTAACATACACTCTTTCATTATCCTTGGTATAGAGAAGACATTTATAAATATATATACATGGTGCAGTCAATATTTTATGTTCATGGAAAATTGATTTACAAGACATTCGTGAGCTAAGTCCAAAGATCATTCGTAAAATACGTTTTTGTGCAATAAACAATCTACTGAAGTCAATTGACTTGCCCCAGACCTCGATGTTATATGACAGATGAGAATATACTAGTCCATAGTAGACATTCAATAGTGCCTCGAGTGGGAGCGAGCTCTTCAGTCTGCTTATGGCGTAAAATGACGACGATAGTTTTTTAGAAATGTAGGCGATATGTTCACACCATCTCAGATTGCTGTCGACGATTACACCCAGGAACTTGGTGAAACTTTTGCTACAGATAACCTCATTTCCAGTGTTCAAAGTTAAGGGGGAGGATTTTCTCAGTTCAAACTTAATCACTTCAGTTTTCTTTACATTTAATATAAGTCTATTTGCCTGACACCACAATTTAAAGCTCTTTAACAGCAGTTCACATAACTCAATAAGATCCTTTAAACTTCTTGCTCTCAGAATAAAAGAGGTATCATCAACAAAAATAATTAATTTAACCTTTATATGGTCCGGCAAATCGTTTATAAACAATATAAAAAGTAATGGTCCCAGTACCGAACCTTGTGGGACACCAAGTTCAATCTCAAATTCAGAAGAGCATACATTTCCTACCCTTACATTCAATTTACGATTTGTCATGAAGCTAACAATCCATCTCAAGAAAACACCACGAAATCCAAGATTGTAAAGTTTACTTTCGAGGAAACTAGGATCGATGGTATCAAAAGCTCGTGAGAGGTCAAAAAAGAGACCAGCAACAGCGTAACCTTCGTCTAAAGATGACTGAACGTACTGGAGGAAATCAATGACAGCCGTCCCAGTCGAACGTCCCGATCTGAAGCCATGTTGACTCTCGGCAATTATATTAAATTTGACCAAATATGACATCATTCGGTTTAGTATTATTCTTTCTATTACTTTTGAAAACAAGGGTAGTGTGAGAATCCAGGATATTGTTTGGTTACTCACTAAAAACCCCTCACACTTCAATGGAGGAGTTCTTCATCCTGCCCTCGCAGCGTCCCTTAACAAAAGAGATGAGCTGCAAGTGGCTTCTAGAGTTCATGGGACCTGATGATATGGAGTGACCCGAGCAACACTGCTTTTTGCATTCTGTACGCCAATATCCCGGCCAGTGATCTGCAGACCGGGATAATCTTCAGTTCATCCACGTAGTTAGCTCTCATTCCACCGAGACATCCTATGATAAGTACGACCATCCTAATTTTATGACCTGGGTATAAAGATCCAAGCTCGAACACAAGGTATTTGTATTTTTGCCTCTTCTGTTCTTCCTTCATCACAACATTATTTTCAGCAGGGGAGGATAATTCCACGACAAATAACTCCTTCAACTCCCTGTCGAGCAGAAGTATGTCTGGCTTAACAGCATTGATCTGCCGTGTTGTTGAGACAGGATAGTTCCAGCATATGCGAGCTCTATCGTTCTGGACCACCGCTTCAATATCCAGAGGCACATATGGTAGCACCGGTTCTTTGTCTATCCCATACGCGGCTCTCAGATGGAAGTATAGGATTCGGAGTGCCGCGTTGTGTCTCTCTACGTATCCTGATGGAGCATGGACTCTGCAGGCGGAAAGGATGTGCATAATCGTTTCCTGTTGCCCATGGCAAGCCCTGCAAGTTGTTGGGGTGTCCATTTTCATGATGTTCTTTTTATACCATCTCGTATTCAGTACTCCATCTTGACACGCCATCACAAATCCTTCTGTCTCTGACTTAAGGCTAGCTGACTTTAGAAAGGCGAAAGACAATTCTTCAGACAGGTCCTGGTCTTTTAAGCTCCTGAAATATATGGAGTGCAAGGTCTTACTCATATGATGTTCGAGTAATGTATCTGACTGAGACTTTCGGATCAGTCTTTCTAGGCTTCTTTGGTCCGCTTGAGTGATCGGTGTTCCAGCGAGCTCAGGATTGATCGATACGCCGGTTATGCTGAGCTTCTCCAGGGCCCTTTGTGCAGCTCGGAATGGGAAGGCTCTATGGTTCGCAATTTCATGCTGAACGACGAATTTCAGAAGTGGATCTTCACTTCTTAGAATCCTTACTGCCATTTCCAATGTTTGTTGATAGTGTTGATATTCCAAACATTGCAATCCTCTACCCCCCTGGCTTCGAGGAAGGTATATCCTCTGTATTGAACTGTTGGGATGTAGGCTACGATTCATGTTCATCGTTTTCCTTGTTAACCTATCAAGATCGAGGAGTTCGTTTACCGTCCAGTTCACCACTCCGAAAGAGTAGGTGAGAATCGGGATGGCTAGCATATTTGTAGCAGACACTTTGTTCTTTCCCGACAGCTGTGATTTCCAAATGTCTCTCAGCTTCTTTTTGTAGCTGGCTGTTAGGTCATCCTTTATCTGGGTTGTCTCCAGTACACCCCTCTGTTTCATCTCAAGAAACTTGTAAGTTTCTCCGTCTTCGAGATGTCGAAAAGTCATTCCATCTTCCAGTCGAATATCTTCTCATGCATCTTCAGCTTTTCCCCTGCGCAGATGAAATACAGCACATTTGTCCAAACCGAATGACATTCCTATTATTATTATTATAATAATGATATCAATAACTTTGAGCGAATTTCCAGTTAGATAGTCATGATTTTTGTGCCATTTGTTGGCTGGATCGATAGAGCTTCGGGAACGATCAGAATAAAACTGGATTCGAATGTTGGGTGGAAATATTGTCACCAAATTTGATGGACTAGAGAAATAGCTGGGACAAGCCAGTGGAGAATGGAGTTGAAAGTTCCAAATCATAAACTTTTTACGAGCATATTCCATCGAGAAACACAGGGAAGCTTCTCCGTGAACGATGTGAAGACGCATACATTACGCACCTCAAATGCCATCTCGAGTTGTTTGTGACAGTCATTGACGTCTTTCTATCCGATAAATGATTTATCGCTCACCATTCCCCATCGCTTCGATCTGTTCGACTGTCACTGTGTAATATGAATGGGGTTCTGAGGGGGTTGATGTCTGTTGGAAGCTCTCCATCATCCGCTGATCGGTAAATGACAGATATGTAGTAGCGGGTTTGAAATGTGATCGGGTCTTCATCGGGCGAGCGATATTTTATGCGGTATTATCGTGAATAGGCACTCTCGTTGACAGGTTGGATCGTCAGGAGGCTGAGTTGGTTTCTGGGTAGACTTGAAACAATCTTGAATATTATCCACTGAGGATACGTTTCCTTGAAGGAATATTTTCGCATCATTTGTTAAAGCCTGACTACATCATAATACAACGATGCCGTTTTAATTCTTGGGAGGATAGATTATTATTCTTCATCGGTCTCCCGTTCTCAGCTTGAGCTGGCAACTCTTCTATGAACCAGTGAAAAGACATTTCAGTTCCTCCCACTAGTTCAGAAATTTCCGCACGATGTGATAGGTTTGCAAATCCACAGCCTGCTCTGCACATCCCGCGATCTTCTGGGATAATTCGATCCCATGAAGATTTCTCTTCTCCATCCAGTGGTGTGTCCTCGCAATTGTTCACGTAATGAAAAGCTCGCATTACTTCAATATTCATTTCGCGGCTCCACTGGATACGTGCGTTGCGAGCTCCCCTGCAGGCAGTCCTCCTCACGGTGGTCGAGCCAGCAGGTGGAGTGGCATCTCGTTCTTCTGCCATGATATCGGTTCCCACTTCTCGTTCATGGGTTTGCCACCATTAACCCTTGGTGACCTAGGTAACTCGGGCCGTGGGGACGTCACCCCCCATGTGGCGTGGCGTGCGGTTATTATTATTATTATCATCATTATACAGTGTGAGTCGTTGACTTGTACATATAACATATATGTTAACTGTAGATTCTTGAGGCCAAAGGAAACCTTTTTTTCCATTTGTAACATATCTGAATTTCCTACCCTGCAATAAAATAAAATGCACCGTTGCCAGACTCCATGGCTTCCAACTTTGCAACTTCTATTGTCGAAACGTGGAACTACGTTGAATGAACTTATTTGATATTATTTTATAATTCTATGAATGATGAATATTAGTACGACTTCAATCAATACTTTAGGCAATTCGCATCTTTATAAATAGGAGATTTTAATCATATCGAAGATCCACCATGAAGTAAACTTGTTCTTCTGTGACCATCGAAGAAATACGATTCTGTGGAAGGAAAACTAACCTCCGAAACGACAACGAATGGAAGGGCTCTTTTTTTACTTCACTTTCACTCGACTGCGGCTGCTGTTATCCATTCATTTCATTCTGGTTCACAATAGTGTTCCCTTGAAATGGAGTTCCTCTTCTAGGAATCCGCCATTTTAGTATATTTAAAAGACGCTTCTTTGTTATCTGGTATGTACATTGTCCCCATTTAAATAACTCTGTTTGATTTCACAGGATTTAATCTCATGTAAGCTTGTTCTATTTTATGATTGCATTTCTATTGAATATTGTGGAACTCTGTTCTGCTACCAACCCATTTGGAATATTCTTATACTGTTCGTAAGGCCTACTGCACATTCAAATATTCACTCGACATTATGGTGTAGGCATTTGCAGTTGTTGCTTTTAGGATAATATTTTACGTACAAATATCAATGGTTTGGAGGCCTACGATAAACTGTTTATATCGTCTGTGCCAAGGAAAACATCCCCACAGCAGTGGCCAGTGAGACTTCCTCTGAGAGTTCTATAGACGAACGTCCTCAGTAAACCAAGCCTCGTCTTCGGGCCCTTGGCGTACCCGATAAGCAAGGAGTGCTTCGAAGGTGCCATCGTTCATCAATTACCAGGAAATATAAGGAGTTTATCGTCACTCCCAAACCAACGCGACTGCTAGGATCGTGCACATAACACTTGGAAGGAAGGATTCTCACACTAGGAACTACAAGGATACTGCTTATGAATTTCATGAATAATCAGGTGACACACTCTATATGCCTATAACCTTTGGATAACTTTGGTTGTATTGGATTCTGCTTTTTATCACAATTGTGCCAGTAATAACCTTACCGGAGTATGGGAAGCACCATATTGTACATATATATATACATATCATCTGTAATGCTAGAAGGTCTTTTGCTTTGAGTTTCAATTGATTCTCGTTCGTTTTTCCTTCATATAGCTATGGTTCCTCGAACTATGGTGCTGGACGAATAAAGGCTCTTGTTCCATCTTTATGTCCAATCTAGTGTATTATTTATCTATTTTACCTCATTATTTCCCATCCTATATTTCACTAATCTGAGTTATTACGAATCTGAATTACTACGACATAACATAGAGTTCTACCAATATAGACGATCACATCACACGCCAAAAGTATAAGTATAAAACCCCCCCTTTAACGTAAATCTACCCTCAGCTCTTCAGAGCAGGGTTGCCTCTGTTCTCTTTTTATAATGTTCCTAGGATTTACAAACCTGGAATGTTACACATTTTTCCGAATTCGGCTCTGTTAAAGAGATATAGCCATTTGAAAAAAAAATGGGCCAAATACTTGCCTGATACGATTATCTGCAAACACGTCGAAGTTTTTCGATGGGTGATGCATTCAGGAAATACTCAAGCACTAATCTTATTCAAATAAGAATGTAACAAACACGATATTTCCTAACAAAACACATAGTTTTGTCCGATTAAGTCTGCAATTGAAAAACCATATTTCTTCCACCAAAATAAGTTCTTTCTTCGATTTTTCTGAAGACTAGTTTGTAAACACTAATAATTTGTTCATGTTTTCCTCGATATTCCAAGACTGTCTCATATAAAATTGTTTTTTAACTAATCTAACCTAACTCCATTAACCTAGGTCATAGGATTCGAGGTCAAAGACCTAACCTTACTCATCTTCTGTGATATTTCACAGGACGTTTGAGAAGACGATGCCAGATTGCTGATTTTCTCTTCAAACAATGGTATAGGCGAAACCAAGGAAGCAGTATGTCCTCTATCATTAACGGATGAACTATCGCAAGGGCATTGTTCTGTTTAATTTTGGACTAAGGCGTCTAGAGCTAGACGTTGCTCTTTGAAAATGCTAAACGAGTAGTTCTGATTCTCGCCGATATAGCACTACGATCTAAATTTCAGTCGCCTGTAACAAGGATTGCAAGTTAGCCGCCACGCAAGACAAACCGTTGTTCTGTGTCTCCAACGTTAGTCCCATCACAGACCAGTCTGTGGTCCATGAAAGACGCTTACGTATAGCGATAACCTGCGCCGTGGACTTCGATTTATTCATTTATTTACAGAGAATAATGCGAACAGGTGATGATTGTGTGTAGACTTTTTGTGAATTGATGTAATAATTACCGTGTAGTTTCGAGTTAAAATTCCTAGAGGATATTGTTTAGATAGATATCTTCCTGAAGGACCGGTAACAATACATTTTTAATAGAAACTGTGTGTATGAAATGTATAATTTCATGCTTCTCAGAATTCAATTTTATCTTATATGTGGGATTTCATTATAATTCATCCCTATATCAAACATTTTTCCATCATAGAGGTTTTATATGGTCTTGACGAAGTTGATAAACATTCTGACAACATCGTTAACTTGTTAAGAGACCAGAGAAGAAATAATATTCGATGATATTCAATCCAGGAAAGCATCCAGATTATTATTGAAATTCATGATGTTTTCCTCAAATTTCATCGTATACAATTAGGACTATCTCGAAAACCAAGCGTTTTATTGACTATTCCACTCGTTCCATTTTCAGTGTGGAAGTTTCCGTAGCAACGATCGTTTCATCTCGATAAAAACTTTCAAACCGGCAAAACCAACAAGTTGATTTTCCAGCGATAAAATTTTTGATGTTTCTTCAATTCATAGATAGCGTCGAAAATGAATATCATAGAGAGAACAAACAACGTTCAGTTAATCTATGAATTCTAATTCGCCAAATAACACAATCCGTGTCAAACGTGACCATATTACTTAATGTTGAACATTTTCTCGTGGAATAGTCATGCCGAATACCACTCGAGATGAAATTTAAGCAGGTAAAATTTCTCTCTTGTAATATTCAAGTTTGTTGCTTTTCGGAAATTTCGCTCATGACATTTTTTTCCAAAATCACTCGCCTGACGGCTCGTGATTTTCATACAGATGTCATTCGCGAAACTTCCGAGCAACAAACTTTCATATTACAATCGAGAAATTTTGCCGGCGAAATTCCATCTCTAGTGGTATCACATATGAAAAAACATAAGAATACTTTTATTTTCTAAAATGGTTGATTCTTTCGAAGATATGAATAATTTTCAAAGTTTAAAAGTTCGTAATGGCGCCTGTGGTCAAGCCAGAACAATGAAATTTTGGTGGGATATGGAGCTCTTGTGCCTCTTCGGAAAAAATTATAAGATAAGTCTCCGGTGGTAAGATTGGTTGAGACAAAATTAGGTGTAGAAAAAAATTTCTTCTTCACACAATTCCCCAACTTTGAAAATTCGTTAAGGCATCTGTGGTCAGGCTTAAGCAATGAAATTCTTGTGTTATATGAAGCTCTTATTCCTCTTCAGAAATAAAAATTATCAGAAGAGTCCTGCGGTGGTTGGTGAGATTGGCTGAGAAAAAATTGAATCCAGAAGTTTTTCTTGAGACAATTCCCAAACTTCGAAAATTCGTTATGGCATCTGTGTTGGAGCTAAAGCAATGAAATGCTGGTGTAATATGAAGGTCTTATTCTTTTTAGAATAAAAATCCATTAGAGGCGTCTGCGGTGGTGAAATTGGCAGAAAAAAAAAATAAATCCAGAGAAAAGATTTCATACACAATTCTCAAATTTTGAAAATTGGTTTTGGCATCTGTGGTCAAGCTAGAACTCAGAATCTTTGAACTTTAAGCGGGATATATTCACAGATTTGGATTAGTCAGGAAAAGAGAGCTGAATAATATATCATCAGTTTTCTACTATCACTATAGTTCTCGAGATTCCTTCAGCAGAGAACTAATTTTGCGCACCCTGTACTATGAATTTTTCGCCCCAAATTTAAATCAGGAGAAGCTGAGATATCCAGAAGGTCTTCATCACTATAATCAAGATTCCAACTGCCAAGTTCTGTGCATTTTCATTTTCTCATTTTCCCATTTCCTATGAAATATTCACAACGAAAAACCTGTGCTGTGAAACAGGGACCATCACTTTATCATAAACAACGTTAACCGTCCTGAAACAAATCGAGTACACCCCGAAAAACCGGTGGAGACTCCTGAAACCTCTTTATATTCCCTTCCGTGGTGGATAGAAAAGAAAAATCACCCCGAGGATTCGAAACAGAAGTCGGGCTGGTTTATCTTCGTACGTGGGGCCTCGAGTCCGCCCTCCCCATGAAGATATCTATGGAAATAAATCTGTTCCTCTCCCTGGGAGTGGAATGCAAAGTTTGGTCGTGCATCTCCTCCAACTTCGTGGTTGTTACTATACAAATAAACGAGATGAACGCCCTTGATGTTCGGAATTTAACATTTAATTTATGTCTCGAGGAGATTGAGATTCATTCACAATATACAGGTTTCACGAAACGAATGTCTGAAGCTTTAGAGAACGACTTGATTTCTTGGTGCCTTACCACTGCATCATTCCGGAAACTTCTTGAAAAATTTTGACTGGGACAAACCCTGATCGAAAGAAGGGAATGTCAATCAAAAGAGGAAGGACACGAGGTCTCTGTAAAAGTATTTACCTCCGTAGACCCCCAGTCGTAAAATATCTCAACAAACGCAATTTAATTTTTAATCTTTAATTGCTTTTTTAAACAGGAAGGTTCTCAGTTTTTGTTCGGATTCGGTTGTATGGAGATTTAGGAAGTTCTTCAGAGTTAGGAAGAACGGTCTCAAAGCGGAGACGGAAAAAGTGCTATTCGGGGAATAGCGGTGTGAAATATTGAATTAGTAGTTGAAGGATAATTATTGATTAAAATATTTTAGACTACGTCTCGTCGATAAATAAAGTTTTCTGGTACTTCGATTTTGTTTTTCTAAGATAAGTTGACCAATTATTGTGGTAATTTATTCTTTTGGCTTGTGTGATTCATAGATCGTGTATTAAACGGTCATTTAACGCTCTTTTTCCTAGAGAACAACTGAACTGTTCACGCCAAGTGAACGGTTCAGATAAACTTTTCTGAATTTTTCATTTTTATTCCCTTCAAAATTAATTTAATTTCTCCGTACTTGAGGAAATCCCATATGTAGTGTGGGCGCGAGAAAGACTGTCAGCTGTGGCCTGTGGAGCGCATATGTCGCATGTTTCATTTTTCATATTTTTCATGTCAGTTCATTGATTGCCGTAATCGTGAATACAAATCTGCTACCGATAATATAAATTTCTTCTGTTTCCTTTCGTGAATCTAGAAAAGTTCAGTTTTTCTTATGATTCACAATTTTAGTGATTTCGAGTTATTCGAATTACATTCATTCAAGAACATTCATTTGTGCGAATTTGGTTCGAAAAGTACTGTTACCAGTGGCGTGGTTATTATTCTACCACAAGAATAAGTGTTCCTACTTTGACATTTTTAGCAACGGATTTTAACGTCATAAGCTTCATTCCATGTTCGTTTGTCGAGCTCGATCACTCTGTTCATGGAAATAGGAGTAGACGACGAGATCTGGTTGGCCGTTTTGCTGAAATAGGTAAGACCTTGCAATTTTTAATTTGGGTGCATTTATCCTTTCATTTCTGTTGGGTTTCAATAAAACCTTATAAATATATACAGTCCATTAGATCTCTTATTTTTCCATTCAGAAATTTGGTAAATTTCTCATTCAATAAAATTGAACCGCACTTCAGTTCTTTAACTGAAACTCTACCCAACACGTTTTGGTCCTTCGGCCGGATATTAAGCTCAATCTCAAGCTCATTTTCTCAAAATTTGACAGTTTCAGTCAAAAATTCAAAAATCTTAGCTTTATAGCGGCCATTTTATATTCAGATATACGACGATCATCGCAATCTGGCAACATCGTTCCACAGCTGACTGGTCGCATACATCTGTTTCCATCGAAATATTCAATTCCATTCCTTTTTAATTCATTTTTTGCTGTTTGTCTCTGTTTCTTATTGAACTTCTTCATAACAATGCCACCGAAGACAGATACAGGCAATAAAACATTGGATAAGTTGGTTGACAAACGGGCCAACATATTTTCTACCATCACCGGAATCTGGCACAGAGTAAAAGATTATGATGGCACGAAACTTTTCGAATTACAAGCATACCGAGAAAAGATTTCTAGTTATGAATCTAAATTTGAAGAAATACAGGAGGAAATAATGGAATTGAATTACGAATTATTATCAGAAAATCGTATAGAGACGGCAAAGTCAGAGTTGGCGTTTGCTGAAGTGATTACTCGCATAACCGGGCTTTTTCTGTCTTTGAAACGACAGGAAGCTTTGTCGACACCTGCGTCGAGTTCGCAAGCTCCGAGTTCAAATAATGAATCCATTTTGCTACCAAAAATTAATATTCGCCCCTTTTCTGGCGAAAGCGCTGAGTGGCCTGAGTTTTTCCAGCTTTTCAATTCTTCGGTCCATGAAAACAACAGTTTGACAACCATACAAAAGTTTCAACTGTTGAAATCTTATTTAAGAAATGATGCTCTTGCGGTCATATCGGGGTTACAATTGTCAATTGAAAATTATGAGTTGGCCTATCAAGCTTTAAAATCGCGCTTTCAGAATCCTCGTATGTTGGCTACGATGTATTTGAACGAAATTCTTAATTTCAAAGCTTCAAATAATAATTCGGTCTCGCATCTTAAAGAATTTTTAAACTGTCACCAAAATTCTGTCAATGCAATAAAAGCTCTGAATATAAAGGACTTATCAGATTTCCTTCTGTTTTCCTTAACATTGCGTAATGTTGACCCTTACACGAGAAAAGCGTTTGAAGGTCAATTAAAATCATCCGAGATTCCCGCATATAGCACCTTGATTGAGTTCGTAACGCAACAGCTAACGGCTCAGGAATTTTACGAACAAAGTTCTTCCAGATCTGCATCCAAGTCAACACCATTCAATTGATCACATTCAGATAAAAATAAAACAAGAAACGTTTTACTCGCAAATTCTGCATCCACCTTTCAAAGCTCCAATGATTCACGTAGCTTCCCGAATTCCAGAAAGTTTCGTTGTTCGAAATGCTCTGATTCGCATCCCTTATTCGCCTGTGCTTCCTATATGAATTTGTCAAGACAAGACAAATTCGAATTTTTGAAAAATTCCAAGCGCTGTTTCAACTGCCTTGGTCTACACAATTTCAAAGATTGCGCTTCCAAAAATTCGTGTCGATTGTGTAAGTCGAATCGTCATCACACCAGTCTCCACCCCGATAACGAATCTTCTTCTAATAATGAATTTGCCAATCAATCAAACGGACCATCTCGGATTCCACTTGAAACAAATCATGTCGAAAATCAGCCTTCAACTTCTCATTCCATTCCTTCGAATGATGTTATTAACTCCTATCACATTAATAGAAAATCGGCCTCAGTAAATCAGGTACTTCTTGGCACTGTTCAAGCGAGAATGGAATCAGCTGACGGTTCAATGATATCTGTAAGAGCAGTTTTAGACCCTGGATCCCAGATTTCAGCCATTAGTCAGCCCCTAGTCGAAAGATTAGGTTTGAAAATTGATCCTGTCAATATATCTATTTCTGGCATTGGTCAATCAAATGCGAGACCGTTAGGTTTAGTAGAATGCCGGATGTATCCTAGGTTGGGATCACAGTTCTTACAGGTGGATGCCATTGTGTTACCGGAAATAACAAACGAGATTCCTTCTACACCCTTGTCTCAGGAAATATTCAAGCATTTTCAGCATTTAAATTTGGCTGATGAAAATTTTCATCGTTCTCAACCAATAGATGTTCTCTTGGGCGCTGATACGTATTCGCTGGTTTTCGATCGCGATGGTCGAATTTCGTCATCTGGATTTCCTACAGCCGTTAACACATTTTTCGGTTGGACTATCATAGGACCTATAAAGGAGTCCTATTCCAAATTCAAATCGGTTTTTTTCACCCGATCTACCCCTTATAATCGCCAACAGAAATTATGGTCGGAAAAATTGGGTTGTGATGAGCCTTCATGTGATTCCCATTCTGACGAGTGTTCTGAAGTCGTCGGTGATATTCAGGCACTTCCAGTGTTGAGCAGTCCTCGCTCTGTCATTCGTTCACATGAGTGTAAAATCAAATTGGCAGGTGTCTGTGATGCATCTGAGAAGGCATACGCAACCTCTGCTCATCTTTCGGATACATTTGAAAATCAAATTTCATCGCACTTATTGGCCGCTGAATCGGGGGTAGCCCCATTAAAAACAATTTCGGTTCCTCGATTGGAACTATCTGCTGCGGTTTTGTTGGCTAAGTTGGTCCGAATGATTCTGGACAATGAATTTCCCTTTAAAATATCTGAAAGTCGCCTATTTTCAGATTCTCAAATTGTGCTGTCATGGTTGCCAACACCCTCTCATCGCCTCAAAACGTTTGTTGCTAATCGTGCAGTCGCGATAAACAGTTTGGTTCCTGACGTTTCATGGCATCATGTATCCACCGAGTCAAATCCAGCTGATTTGCCATCTCGAGGTCTCACGCCTCAGCAATTTCTTACCCCAAGAATCCACCATTTTTGGCTTCCTGATGGTCTCGATTACTTAGTAACTCCAGTTTCCAATTGGCCACCACTTTTCACCGGTTGTGATCTGAATTCAGCTCCCTTGATTGAATTGAAAATCAATATCAATGTTGCAACCGCAAACGAGCCTCCAGTAGATCCGACTTTAATGGTTATCGAAAGTTTTTCAAATTTAAATAGGGTAAAACGAGTCTTCACCTATTTAAGAAGGTTCGTTTTCAAGTGTCACCATGGAAACAGTTCAGTGTCACGATTGTCCGGCCCAATTTCTCGGGATGAGCTGGAGGAAGCCCTCCAATCCATTGTATTGATCACACAGCATTATCACTTTGATCAATTGCGCCAGAGTTTATTAAAAAAAAAAATCAATCGAAAAATCATTTCGAACATTGAATCCTTATATCGATTCTGCAGGATTGATCAGGGTGGGAGGTAGAGAATTCTCTTCTTTATCACAGAGTGCTAAGCATCCAGTTTTGCTCCCGAAAAGGTGTGCGTTGTCACGTTTAATATGTCTCCATTTTCACTTAATCTCGCTTCATTCCGGTCCTAACACGACTATGTCTTTAATTCGGCAAAATTATTGGATTTTGTCTGTACGAAATCTGGTTCGAGAGTGCATTCGAAAATGCATAACATGTACAAGGTTTCGAGGTACAACCTATCAACCCTTCATGGCTCCTCTACCTGCGCCCAGAGTCAATATTTCACGTTCTTTTAGTAAGGTGGGTGTGGACTTTGCGGCCCCCTTTCATATCGGTCAAATAATTCCCGCAAACCAACAATGATGAAAGCATATTTTGCTCTCTTCATTTGTTTCGTTATCAATGCAGTTCAGTCTAGTCTCGTCCCTCGGCGTGGAGGCCTTTTTATCGACCTTAGATCGTTCTATCGCTAGACGAGACATACCTCAAGAAGTTTGGTCCGATAATCTTAATGGTAGCAATTTCGTCCGATTCGATTTTTACGATTCGAGATGCGTCTATAAAGACCGCAGCCGGTCGATATACAAGAGTCCTCACACGATTGGTCCCGATTGATATTTCTGCAATCACTTCAAATTTTCTTTAATTTATTAGATTATTAGATATTAGTTTATTAGATTTAATTTCACTGCTTCCAATATTCTGTAAAATTCACACAATTTTACGGCGGCCTGTTTTGTTCACGCCAAGTGAACGGTTCAGATAAACTTTTCTGAATTTTTCATTTTTATTCCCTTCAAAATTAATTTAATTTCTCCGTACTTGAGGAAATCCCATATGTAGTGTGGGCGCGAGAAAGACTGTCAGCTGTGGCCTGTGGAGCGCATATGTCGCATGTTTCATTTTTCATATTTTTCATGTCAGTTCATTGATTGCCGTAATCGTGAATACAAATCTGCTACCGATAATATAAATTTCTTCTGTTTCCTTTCGTGAATCTAGAAAAGTTCAGTTTTTCTTGTGATTCACAATTTTAGTGATTTCGAGTTATTCGAATTACATTCATTCAAGAACATTCATTTGTGCGAATTTGGTTCGAAAAGTACTGTTACCAGTGGCGTGGTTATTATTCTACCACAAGGATAAGTGTTCCTACTTTGACATTTTTAGCAACGAATTTTAACGTCATAAGCTTCATTCCATGTTCGTTTGTCGAGCTCGATCACTCTGTTCATGGAAATAGGAGTAGACGACGAGATCTGGTTGGCCGTTTTGCTGAAATAGGTAAGACCTTGCAATTGTTAATTTGGGTGCATTTATCCTTTCATTTGTGTTGGGTTTCAATAAAACCTTATAAATATATACAGTCCATTAGATCTCTTATTTTTCCATTCAGAAATTTGGTAAATTTCTCATTCAATAAAATTGAACCGCACTTCAGTTCTTTAACTGAAACTCTACCCAACAGAACACTGAGTCCTTTCCCTAGTGCGACGAGCCGTTCCCATACTTTCTTTCTTCAAAGAGAAAGATCTTCAAATTTTTTAATTATATTTTCTTTTTTTAACTAATCACCCTTTTGTTTGGTGGTTTGGAATTTTTCATCTTCTAGCAAAGAATTTAATCTATTCGGAAGAGTTTTCAACTAAATATGAAATGTTTAGTTGTGAAGTCTCTCGTTTCACGAATTCAGCTTGAAGGAATCAATGTTATAAACTAAAAATATCATGAAATTTCTATTTTTCAGTTCTGAATTCGAATTGATGGGGGGCTGAATTTGTTTTGGTTGTAGTCATAGTTGAACACCTTCACAAAATGCTGCAATATTTCTTTCCTATTGTTATTTACTTTGATGAAGTTGTGTGTGAATTTGAAATTCAACATCGAGTTCAATTAGATATATCCTTTCAATTCCAAGCATGACCAGAAACTTCATATTCCAAAGTCTGAATACGAAGTCTATATGCTATGGTCTATAATATAGACTATTGTCTATAATCCTTAGTCTATACTTTATAGTCTTTAGTCTTCATCACATACTATGGAATATAGATTATAAAAAGGGGAAAATAAAAGTCTTATTCCTCACCGAGTGAGGAATAAGACCTTTATTTTCCCCTTTTGATAATCCCACCTCACAATGGATTTCCATTTCATAATATAGATTATAGTCAACGGAGTATAGATTATGGATTATCGTCTTTTCACAAAAGTTGATTTGAAAGACAATAGATTGTATGCTTTATACTATAGACTACAGATTTGAAGACTCATAGTTCATAATGTATAGTATATAATCCATAGATTATCGTCTTAATACCATAGTTAATTTGGAAGACTGTAGACCGTATGCTTTATAGACTTCATACGATAGTCTATACTTCTATAGAATGCTGACTGTAGACTACAATTTTGAGGTCCTTGACCTTCTTTGAATCGAAGGGAAAGGTTGAATTGTACTCGAAGGTATATTTCCATTCACCCACACTTCATCGAGGTTAATATAGTCAAAATTCGATAGACGATCTTCTATAGTCTATACTTCATATTCTCCAGTCTATAGTCTAATGACTATAGTTAACAGTCTGAAGTCAATTGCTTCTAGACCCTATAGACTATAGATTATAGATAATCGTCTATACACAAAATTTTATTCGAAAGACCATAGACTTTATGCTATATACCATAGATTTCAGGCTATAAACTGAAGTCTAGAGAATGCTGACTGTGGACTATGAATTGAGATCCTTGACCTGCATTGAATTGCAGAAAAAAAGTCAACTTGAACTTGTTATATTTTCTATTCACACAATTTAATCGACATAAATATAGAACCTTTTTTAAAGGCTTTAGTCTCTACTCGATAGTCTATCGACTTCAGTCTCTATAGTCTCTAGTCTATAGTCTACAGTCTATAGGCTATAGTCTATAGTCTATAGTTTATAGTCTATAGTCTATAGTCTATAAATTTTTTCATAGAATTTATGAGGTTGAGAAAGTCAGAGTAGTTCAGCTTTAGAATATACTCAAAATTTATATAGCAGTGATTATTTGCCAAGTGTTGTTTTCGAGTTGGACGAAGTAATGGGTGCATTAAGATCTATTGATGTCTCTAAGGGTACTGGACCTGACGGTATTCCTCCAATATTGTTAAAAAATTGTGCACAATCTTTGGCCTTCCCCCTACTCCACATTTTCAATTTTTCATTGAGTACTGCAACATTTCCGGAACAGTGGAAAATCTCATCTATCACTCCAGTGCATAAAAGCGGTCCGATTAATAATATTGAAAACTATAGGCCAATAAGTATTATATCCATTATTCCTAAAATTTTCGAGTCATTAGTTTATAAATATATATATATATATATATAATCATACCAAGAACATGATAATCGACCAACAACACGGTTTTCAGAAGGGAAAAAGTCTTGAAACTAATCTCTTGACATTTTCGGAGTATCTTCAGGAATCCATGGACCAACAAATTCAAGTTGATGTTATCTGTACGGACTTTAAGAAGGCCTTTGATAAAATAAGTCATACTATATTGCTTCGGAGGCTCGCTGAGGTGGGTGTATGCGGTGATCTTTTGAGGTGGATCTCCTCTTATATAAGTAAAAGGTCTCAATTTGTGACAATAAATGGCGTTCGATCTGCCACATTCTGCAATACTTCAGGGGTGCCCCAGGGTTCTCACTTGGGACCACTGTTTTTTATCATATATTTGAACACTATAGGAAGATGTTTCGAAAATTGCATGTTTCTGTTGTATGCCGACGACCTCAAAATTTACAGAGCGGTTAGGGGGGTGGAGGACAGTATTTTGATACAGCGTGACGTCGATAGACTAATAAATTATTGTGCAGAGAATAGTCTCTTCCTCAACTATGACAAATGTCACAGAGTTGTCTTCAGTAGAAATGTGCAGAAAGACCATATTTTGGACTTAGGAGTAACGTTTGACAGAAAGCTCTTATTCGATCAGCATATCGAAAATCTTCTGCGGGACGCCAATAGGTTGCTCGGATATGTTCTTCGACACTGCAGAACTTTTAAGAATAACAAAACATTCTTGGTACTATATTTTTCTCTCATCTATAGTCGACTGAACTTTGCCTCAACAATCTGGAATCCACAATACAAAATCTATATAGAGAGAATTGAGAGAATACAAAATAAATTTCTCAGATTCCTGGCCTTCAAAAATTGTATCGTCTACAGTTATCATGATTACTCACATATCAGGGAGAAATTTGGTATAGTGGAGCTGAGGAATCGTCGACAGATGACTGACATTATTTTTCTTTATAAAATTGTCAATGGATTGTTGCGTGTGCCCAACATTCTGCAGTCAATTCCATTCAGAGTCCCTGATATCAGATCGAGAAATAGAGATACATTTTATGCTCCCTTTCGAAGAACGAATAGTGCACAGAATGCTCCTATTTTTAGGATGATCACTGCATATAATAATGTTTGCATCGACCTTGACATTTTCAATATGTCACTCAGTAGTCTAAAACGAAGTCTCAAGAATACTCTCTCATGATGAAAAAAAAAAAACCTGTGTTGCTCATTTTTGATTTTTGTTTTTAGATTTGAATCGATATTGTTCTAAGTTTCTAAGAGGTGAATACTGTTTTTGGGCTAAGCCTGTTTGTATTCCTTGTAAGCATTAAATAAATAAATAAATAAATAAATAGTCTTTAGTCTATAGTCTATAGTGTATAGTCTATAGTCTTTAGACTATAGTCTATAGTCTTTAGTCTATATAACAATAATTTAGATCAAATCGCGTGATCAGAAACAACCAAATTTCTTGCGAATTATCGAAATGAAATTATGTTATTGTTATAGTATATTGTCTATTTTCTATTGTCTATTGTCTATAGTCTATAGTCTATAGTCTATAGTCTATAGTCTATAGTCTATAGTCTATAGTCTATAGTCTATAGTCTATAGTCTATAGTCTATAGTCTATAGTCTATAGTCTATAGTCTATAGTCTATAGTCTATAGTCTATAGTCTATAGCCTAAAGTCTATAGTCTATAGTCTATAGTCTATAGTCTAAAGTCTATAGTCTATAGTCTATAGTCTATAGTCTTTAGTCTTTAGTCTATATAACAAAGTAATTTAGATCAAATCGCGTGATCAGAAACAACCAAATTTCTTGCGAATTATCGAAATAAAATTATGTTATTGTTCTTACAACACATTAAGGATCATATACGAGAGTTGAAAAAATTTTCAGTAAGTTCCTTGAACTGGTAAGTGCGAATCTACTAACGAGGTATTCATCAAGTACCCATACGGAAGATTCTTTATAGAGTAGAACAAAAGCCTCAAGACTCTGAACCAAAAATTCAAACATATCAGAGAATTGAATTCTGGCATATTCCATCTTCAATAATGCCACAGATCATTATTAATTCGAAGAGAAGAATAATTGTTAACTTAGAAAAAGTTTCCGAATGCGGATCAACTTCCATTTACCACCGTTTTTAAACCACTTCATCTTGTTCTGCTGCTGAGGAGTAGGTTATGCCACTTACTAAGTTTGGGAATTTGAGATGTTACAACACCTTATCCTTAAGCTGTATGAAGACTGCTGGCGAGTCCTCGCCGAAACGTTGGACATAATGACCCATCTTGTTGGAAATATGTATTATAATTTTTGATATCTGGTTTATTGAATCTAATTTAATTGTAGCAATAGTGGATCTGGTCTCTTCATCTGTTGAATTTTCCCTTTTTACTGTAGATGTTTCCAAACTTTTTATAAACCTTGATTAGCTATATGATAATTCCCTCAAATGAATGCTTCCAAATTCTCCCCAATTTCGAACTGCAATAACACACAATCCTTCAGTCACACCGAGACGAGCAAAAACTCTTCTCAATCAAACCTCCCAGTTCAATATCAAAATGCAATCAGACCAGTGGAAGATATTCGGGCAATAGTCTATTGATTCTGTTTCTATTATATTCTGATCCTGGAACTTCAAACAGAATCGGCCTGCTGGAAATTTCCCTGGAGAGCATTGTCTATACTTTATGGTTGGGTCCGCTCTATCCCTTTTCTTATTTCGTGGCAATCTTTTTTGCTGGATATTCGATCCGTGTGATGTGATACCATTATTTTGCAGGCGCCCAAGATTCCCTTATCCAATTCTTGTTTGACGTAACATAATGAGGATACAAGTTTCGATATGGTTTGCAATTTATTTGCCTATCACCGACGCCACCAGAGCTATAAATCGACGAATATCTCAATACTTCGATACAAAAAAAATTGTCGATGAATGGCGTCATTACTTCAATTTTCAAGGTCATTGTTTTGGGCCTGATACATGTTTGGAAATGGTTGGTTTCTTAGACTATACATAGTTTTTGTCGGTTAAGTCTCTACTGATAGGTTCACTAGGGGCTTTTCCACGTACTACCATATCATTCAAGCCACGGGATATCAGGGCGATATCACAAGTTCCCATGGACGCCCGCAGGGGGAGTCAGGGGAGGCCGTGGCCCCCCATGAGATTTTGATGGCCCTAACGTTTTTGAGCAAGGCACCTCAATAATACCTTCTAATTTCTATTTTGCCCCCCCTGAGAAAAATTTCTACGGGTTTCTGCGGGCGCCCATGCAAGTTCCAGCCCGAAATTTCCGAAACTGTTACAATCCCCGAATTCTCTCCGAAATATTTTAACTGCTAGTTTGCCACATATCGATCCCTATCCAAAATTGACTAGCAGCCCATGTGAGGTTTTGTGAACGGTGAAACGTCGTGGAATGATTAATGCTGAACCTTCAACGGACCTCGATTACTCACAATTGTCGTCAGCTGCTGAGGAAACGGAAACTGAGCTTGCAGCATGTGTGAAGTAGGTGAATTGGACCGGATATTTCAATTTTGTTTCTCTGGATAGAGCTGAATTATTCCTGAAACCTGGAATGGCTACGCAGTATTTGTCATCGTCGGTTCAGGCATGTGTCGGTCATGTAGGGTACATGGAAGCTTAGGTGGGAAAACAAATGAATGAAGTTTTCATATACCTGTTCTAATCGAACACGCTTCGGCTACCTGTCAACAAAGGGCCTTCAGCCCCCCTATCAGAGTTCACCTAATATTGTTCCCCACGCCGGAACCCGTTAGTTTCGTATCCATAAAAGGGAATTTATTCCATGAGATGAGAACTCTTATTTGTACAACTCCTACACAAGACCAGAATTCCTGAAGCTCTTCAAGTCAGAGCAACCGTAAGTACCATCCTTCAGTGTTCAGTTTGTGGTATTTGTTTCTTTTTCATACATACATTAATTCTATAACTAGCTGGCTCGCCTAAATAATACTTACGCTGTATTTCACAAATCAACGGCTTGGTTCTCTGATTTTCGAGCTGTCAAATCGAGTTAATTCTAGATCAAGCTCCGATCACCGGTGATTACGCTTTGTCAAAACTTTAGACTATATATACTTGGGATAATATGTCAATGGTCAAACCCACCACTAAAGTGGTATAAACTTATCATTGCTATTTACAAGCAGAAGATAAACTGGTCAAAATATACAAAATGTTTGTAGAATTGTTATTCACACGAAAATAATTCTCTTATCTCTCTTATTCTATTCTTTATCTATCTATCTCGGTACCTATTTGTTGAACATATAACTTTTTGTTTTTAATACTTTACAGTTCTCCCATTGCTGTACCTATCTTATCATGAACGACACCACGAATGCAAATATGAATCACGATCGAATTATATGGATGCGAAATAGTTACAATGATGAATTACCTCTTATCACTGTATGAACCACTTTAGTTCTGCCAATACGACGCAGAAAATTCGAATTGAAGTACTTTGTCTATGGTACTTTTACTTAACTTCACAGATTACAAAAACGCTAAGACGTTTTCTTCTTGACCAAGACATTTTTGTTTTGGTCCACACCACAGAGTTGGGGGCAACTCAATTTTCCATAGAATATATATTATGATGGAATGATAGGAACCTTGCTCCAAATATCTTGAAGCATGGGGTATGCACTTGTCAATTCTTGAATGCATTGACATTCGACCAAATAGAAAATATTAGCATTGTTTACTGATCATGGACAATTTGGATTCAGTCTTCATGACCCAAAACCGAATTCCAAAAACATTTCAAAAATTACGAGAAAAGACGAGAATGGACAACTCACGATTGAAACTGATCGCCAAAATCCGATTTACTTGACATCTCGATAAAAATTCACTGAGATGTTCACCCACTTTTTGATCTGGTAAAAGCCTTTCATGTTACTATAAGTTCTATGCAAATTACACAGAAATTGAAAATACATCGCAATCTAACGGTGATAATATTAAATACAGTAACTCCACGAATACGCCATTAACCGTAGCGACACCTAGTGAACTTATTCAAAAGGAGGAAAAGCATTTCCAGTATGATATCATTTTTCATCGAATTTTTCAGAGTTTTAATGTATTTTATAATAACCAGGACGTAGACTAATCCATAAATGAAGTTTCATAACAAACAGTCCATCCGATCTTGAGTTATAAATGGTGTAACCAACATCTTTCCTTATATAATAAATATAGATATATATTCTCGTGGTGATGAGAATTGGTACAGCAGCCCATTCTCTACAAAAAAGCTTTCCTATAATCTACATGGAATTTTCTTCGTGGAGAAAATTTATGCTTTGCCAAGGTTTTGATGAGTCAAATTACTTTGATGAAATCAAAGAATGTGCCCAGCTAGAATCATAATCCTGTAGACAACGATATCAAGCAACACACAAATCAAAGAAATCTTCTCGCGATACCAAACGGAGCCATAAAATTGTTATTAGAAACACTACACTTCGATGGACCAACTCTATAAGATCCCTGTCATCAAAAATCTACCTCCGGTAACTGAAAAATTGCCTCATTACCTCCGCCTGGAATTCCCAATATTCCAATCCCCGTATCCATCGAATTCTTCGACAGGGGAGATCTTACGCCCGATTTCACGCCTGCCGATATTCGGCAAATGAAGGGCGAACGCCCGTTTCGACATTTACAAATAAGAAACGTCTTTTGTTGGGCTTCCTGCGATGCGATAAGATCTCGAATAAAGCCGTGAGCATTTTCGACGCATTCCGTACGCATGGTTGAGGAATCGGTATGTATTCGCTTCTTGGTCCTAATAAAATATTCATACGGGCGTCTTGTCTTGCGCCTACTCGCTTGAAGACGTCTGACGATATCACTTCGGAAGGATGATTCGATATTGGAAGTTACGCCGGGTTGGAATTCGTTTTATATATGAATGCCGTTTTTAGGAATAATCGGAGGAAACAAGTTTTTGTGATGTTGTCATCTCCGACTAGCTACCAATGTGATTTTATTGTAATGAATTGAAATATTGCGCTTAATCAATATTACATATATGTACTTTTAAATTCAGATTCATGGTTCCGATACCTACTTGCAAAAAATCTGAAATAAATTGTATATCGAGACGGTGTCAGGGAATTTGTCTCACGACCTGGGTAGCGATATGCTGAGGCGACGCAAAATTCAAGGCAGAGCGCGGGAACTGCAACTAACAGAAAAACCTCAGACAGATACGACACTCTTCTCGGAATCCGTCTACCTTCGTTGGTGAAAAAAATCTTTAATTGCTTTTGAAAATGAAGAAGTGACAGAAGCTGGAGGATTTTCAAACGTGAAGGTTCTCAGTTTACTCGGGTTCGGTTGTAGAAAGGTTTAAGGAGTACTTCATAGTTAGGAAGTTAGGTCACAAAGAGGAGACGGAAAAAGTGCTGTTCGGGGAATAGCGTTGTGAAGTGATGAATCGTAGTAGGTAAAGAATTGGTTAAAATATTTCAGACTACGTCTTGTCTATAAGACTGGGAGTGGAGTTAACAACAAACAACGGATTACTGACGTGTTTTTTTGAAGGATACATTCATGATCCTTTGAATTTACGGCCAGAAGGAGAAAGGTGAAATAATTTTGGATATGCTTCGCTTATTTGAATATTGTTAGAGGGCTGCATGAAACGCCAATAATCTTAGTTCCAGTAGGTATCCTGAAGTCTCCCCAAGCTTTTCGGTACTTTGGTTCTGTTTTGCTGAGATACGTTGGCCAATTATTGTGGAGACTCATTCTTTTGAAGTGATTGATTTATAGACACTGTGTGAAACCGTTTTTTCTTCTCAATATACATCTGACGTTCAATCTCGAAGTGTTCCATTTACCACTCTTCTAATATCTGTCCCTAGTATTCTACTCTGATCATTATTACTAAACTCTTACTCAAATACCTAAACTATTTGTGTCCTGGTTTGAGTTTGCACAGGTATGTTGTACTCTCATCATTCTAAGTAAAAGTGGCATAGATTCATCGATTCTTTAGAATTCCACTTTACAGATTCCCTTCTGATATTTGTAGGAGGAACATTTGGTTATCGATTCTGAATGTAGCTGACTCTCTTTACCTAACTCAAAATCTGTTTCAATGCTAGGAACATCGTATGAATTCGTCAAAAAGAGTTTATTCACTTGTGATTTTATTTTCTTTCTTCAATACCGATAACACTACGCCACTGGATCTTTCAAAGTTAGACTCTACATGGTTACCACGGCAGTATAAAATGGTGTTGCTATCCTTTATGCAAACTTCGTCCCACTCATTTAAAACTGACTGAATTTTGGTTTCACCAATTGTCGAGTTCATGAATGAGATGCTGTGTCTCCCCTTTCTTTGGTATAAGAAAATTTCACTATGGTTCAAACAAACAAAATTGAGTAACATAACGTTGTCATTATGACGTGCTATCAGATGAAATACATTGAATTGAACAAAAAAGGGCAAACTTACGTTTTCTTCGGGTCATACTGTGGATATCTTTCTGGGTCCCTCAGCCTCAAATTCTTCCTTATATCTGACGTGGCATTGGCTACTCTACTATGAGAAAGTGTACCAGGTAGCAGCATGGCCATCTCTGTAAGCAAAAAACAATCATGTAAATTTATCAATAAAGGTACATGAAGCGTGGGATTTATCTCGTCAACCTGATCCACAGCATTGAACCAGAATATTGAATATGTTACAATTCTTCCTTGTCCATCATTCTCTACCACTTGTTACATACGACCCAAAATGTCATAGCAACCTCGCATTCCACATGTTCCCTCATGTCTGATAGGTAATCCAGGTTGATTGCCTCTTAAACTGAACCTGCCTTATATTCCGCGTGGAATTCCCCAATGTAGTGATGTCGTTATTGGAGCGCCATCTAACGTGATCCGATTTGCGCCGCGGCATGAATGCAATAACGCCGCAGTTGAATGCAATAAATCAAATTAAGGCCTCACGGTAAACCGATCTCAGTACGCTCTGCATAGGACTTTTACCGACTGCTGTCGGATGTTGTTACGAAGATGTCCCGGGAAGTCACATGCGATATGATCAGGAAGATGGAGAAACAGATATTCTTGAGAACCATGAGAAGAGAAGATTAGGGTTTATTGCCTCATATAAGATGAGGCTGATTTGGTCGAAGACGAAACAATTCTCATTTCAAAATCAATTATTCATCAGAGAAAAGATGAACCCATTAAAAAGTTTAAATTTGGGAAGTTTCAATAAATAAAATAATTTTAATACTGAAAGTTTCAATATAAGAAGTTTAAATACAAGAATTTCAATATAAAATGTTTCAATATGAAAAGTTTCAATATTATATGTTTCATCATGGAAAGTTTCGATATAAGAAGTTTCAATATGAGAGGTTTCAAAAATTGGAGTTTCAATATACGAAGATTCAAAGTGATCAGTATGAATTTTCTTCACATCACACTTGTTTATTCGTTCGCATAACGAGTTTTTTATAGGAAGGGATGAACTGAATATACATATATGAGAAGTTTCAGTATAAAAATGCCAATGTAAAAAGTTTCAATATATGAAGTTCAAATACAAGAATTTCAATATAAAATGTTTCAATATAAAAAATTTAGGTATGAAAAGTTTCAATACAAGATGTATCAATATGAGAGGTTTCAATAAATGAAGTTTCAATATACGAAGATTCAAAGTGATCAGTATAAATTTTCTTCATATCACACTTGTTTATTCATTCGCATAACGAGTTTTTAATAGGAAGGGATAAATTGAATGAACATATATGAGAAATTTCAATATAAAGATGCCAATATAAAAAGTTTCAATATATGAAGTTCAAATACAAGAATTCCAGTATAAAATGTTTCAATATAAAAAGTTTATGTATGAGAAGTTTAAATATAAGATGTTTCATCATAAAAAGTTTCGATATAAGAAGTTTCAATATGGGAGATTTCAATAAAAGAAGTTTCAATATACGAAGATTCAAAGTGATCAGTATGAATTTTCTTCATATCACACTTGTTTATTCATTCGCATAACGAGTTTTTAATAGGAAGGGATAAATTGAATAAACATATATGAGAAATACATATCAATATAAAAATGCCAATATAAAAAGTTTATGTATGAGAAATTTCAATATAAGATGTTTCATCATAAAAAGTTTCGATATAAGAAGTTTCAATATGAGAGATTTCAATAAATGAAGTTTCAATATACGAAGATTCAAAGTGATCAGTATGAATTTTCTTCAAATCACACTTGTTTATTCGTTTGCATAACAGGTTATTTATAGAAAGGGATAAATTGAATAAACATATATGAGAAGTTTCAATATAAAAATTCCAATATAAAAACTTTCAATATATGAAGTTCAAATACAAGAATTTCAATATAAAATGTTTCAATATAAAAGTCTATTCATGAGAAGTTTCATTATACAGGGTGTCCGGTAAACCTTGTACAATATTGAAACTGGTGATAGACCAGGTCATGAATGTTCAGAATATCAGAATTTCACCTCAGTAAAAATATCACCTTTTCGAGATAATGTGCATTTTCTAAATATCTAGAAAATCACTACCTCACCTCTGTTTTTTGAGTGCTATATCTACAAATTGAGACTAATTCAAATATCTTTGTTGCTGAAGATTAATGATGAGTGATGCTTTCAGACGTACAAAACAGTTTTTCAGAACTTGATACATTAGACATAGCACTCAAAAAACGGAGGTGAGGTAGTGATTGTCTAGATATTTAGAAAATGCCCATTATCTCGAAAATGGTGATATTTTTACTGAGGTGAAATTCTAATATTCTGAACAGTCATGACCTGGTCTATCACCAGTTTCACTATTGTACAAGGTTTACCGGACACCCTGTATAAAATTTCGAAATAGTCAGTTTCAATATAAGAGGTTTCAATGAATGAAGTTTCAATATACGAAGATATGAGGTATGCATTTTCTTCAAATCACATTTGTTCATTCGTTCGCAGAAGTTTAAATATGAAAATTCCAATAAAAAAATTGCAATATAAAAAGTTTCAATATATTAAGTTTAAATATAAAAATTTTATATAGGTATGAGAATATGTTTCAGTATGAGAAGTTTCAATATACGAAGGTTCAAAATAACCCGTATAAATTTTCTACAATTCATACTGGTTCATTCGTTCGAATATCGCGTTTTTTTGTAGAAATGGATGAATAGACTCAGTATCTCGTATAATAGGGAAATTCTATTTTCCATTCTATATTCCATTGGACGGATTCTCTTGACAATCGATGGAATGTCTATAAAATTTTCATCTCTGAATGGGATATTGGATGAAACCTGCCTAGCAAATATTTAATTCCTTGAAAAGAGGACCTGAAAACTTCTTGGGGCCATTATACAAGGTCCTTTCTTTCAACGTCAACAAAGGATTAATCCTTCTTCAGAAGGAGGAATGAGAGTCATTTCATGGTCCTCAGTTCCTCTTCCATCTCTTCATTCGAAAAAATTCAGCTTCACTCGTCATTAATCGAGCTTTTTATGCTGTGAGAAAAATGTCCGTTTGGAATATGAAGACATGAATGCTGCGAAAAAATAAAGGATAAAACTAAATATTCCTGACCTCTCTCTATGATTTTTTTCATTTCGTCTTTGAGATCAGTTCTTAGTTAGGACAAACATCATTCTAAAATACAATTCCAATTTCAATACCGATATCGTCTTTTCATGTCGTTCTTGATAGTAAAAATCTAAACAACAATGGTTTGCTGTTTCGGCCAAACAAATGTAAGAATAGCTGTACGGCAGATGGGGTAGGACTTCTCAAGTTACTAAGTACATTTCAACAATTCTCACTGGACTGCAGCAGCTGATAATTCATCACATCCAAAAAAGTATGTCGAAATATCAGATTCTTGTTCGACAAGAAAGTCTCAATCAAAAACTCATTGCAAAAGCATGGTTTCTATACAAGTTTGGCCTCTAGCATAATTGATTAGTTTTTCTCTCTAGCGACTCAGTAAATCACGAGAAAAGAAGTAAACGTTGAAGGAATGGATAATGTGTGATGGTAGCTTTACGCCGACACTCAACAACTGCTATTTCGTACAATCCTAAGTCGTGTACCAACCGAAACATGCCATTTATCATTTTGCCAACGAACGTAACTCTGGATTTCCAGTTAAAGGTACCAGTAGATACACGTTTCTGGAATACCATGAAGTTTACAATTAGGGGTGGCAATGAAATGCAGATGTATCGTGAAAATCAGTGTTATAGTCCATCCAAGAATTATCGACATCAAAGCAGGCCTTGGAAGTCCAGTCTCAGCTTTATTTCTAGTTACAAACAAGCCTTATTCTTAAAAAACTTTCTTGAAGACAAGCTTTTATAATAACAACAACACTCATCCGCCATTTTGAAGCCGCCATCTTGAATTCCTAAATTTTGAAGAATCGTAATTTCCGACGCATAAATCCCCCAGATACCAATTTTGAATCGAATCGGATCATAATTCCAAAACTCGTCCGCCATATTGAAGCCGCCATCTTGAATTTTTCAATTTTGACCAAAGAATCATCATTGGCGAACCCAAAATCCCCAATATACTGCTTTCGAATGGAATCGGATCATAATTACAAAACTCATCCGCCATTTTGGAGCAGCCATTTTGTTTTTTTCTGAAACAAATATTTCATGATGCATTGCCACCAGAATTATGTACACCTGCTAAATTTAAAATCAATCGGACGATTGAAAATGTGTCATATTTAACTTGCAAGATTTGACTGCAGACAGACAGACAGCTAGACACCGGGACAGGTGAAACTAAATGAAAGCTTGCAAAAAGTAACAAGAAATTTCCTGTGCTTTCATCATAGCAATAAATGTATAAATATATCCTCAAAATTAAATGGTATCGTTTCGAAGTAAGGCAGTTTGAACATGAAAATGTCCTCAAGTATCACATACGATTACATGTGAATCTGTATACCAGCACTATATTATTTTCATCTTGCATTGATACATTTTCGAACGATCAATTATAGGAGCATACAGCCTGGAAATTCTGGTCCGATAACGAAAAATATCGTGGATGATTGAAAAGCATGTTCCTTTCCTAAGTTCAATATAAATATTCGCTTAACCAGAAAAATCTGGTTGATAATTTGAAGCGTGTTGCTGCAAAGTGAATGGATTGGAAAAATTCTGATTGATATCAGAATAGGAACAAAACTTAACGAATGGACCTCTTCAATATATGAAGAATTTTGTTATGACATAACTCCCAATATTTGTGAGCAATGAGGGAGTAAAATATGTAAAATTGTAAATGTGAATATTCTTTTTATTGCTTCAACAACCACCGTTATTATTTCCTCAGCTGGACAGAACTCGTCATGTTCATAATTAAAGGCTTTATGTCAGCAATATCATAACATTCCATATATTTTGACTGATCTTCTCTTATTTCTTTTTCTACGTGCTCTGTGCAGGATTTTCATTTATTAGCTGTACATTCTTCAAGAGCCTCATTCCAAAGATTTTTCATCTGCGCAATTATTATTTCCCAAATTTGTTCGAAAATTACTGACAGAACAAAATGTGAGTGTTATTTCCAACACCAACCTGAATTCTGCAACTAAAAATATTACTGAATGGGCTATTACCAACATAATTTCGAATATCCAAAGCCCCCCGAGATGTCAATAATTCTTGGATGAACTGTAGACACAAGTACTATTGGGAAATAGTATCGTATAATCTAAAATTAATTTCCATTTTGCCACTTAAGTCTGTGTTCAGAATTCATATTTTTATTTTTATTAATATTTGATACCACAAAGTTGATACTGCGACTGGTATAAGAAGAAGATTCGCACATCTGTGGTTCACCGACTCTCTTCGACTCTGTGGTCTACAGTGCAAGAAAAGAGGTGCCAATCGACTGGACCTCCTCTCTCTCTCTCTTCGAATCATACTTGCCAGTCAGTTCGCACATGCCATCAGTTCGCACATGCCATCAGTTCGCACCCTACATTAGTTCGCTAAGTCCAAAAACAGTTCGCTCGCCTGAATCAGTTAGCAGCACGTAAGCGTACGTTAGTTCTGTAGCCGTAAAGTGAATTCATTCCGTGAGAATCCGTCAGAATCGATAGTTCCTTGGAAATATCGGTGGATACATCCCTGAAAACCAAACTGATGTTCCCAATGGAAGTTGATTGCGTTCTACCTACTCCGGGTGATAAATCCAGGGGAAGCCTACTGGAGAAGACCTTCCGACTATTTACAACTGTCTGAAAATAAATATCGTGACAAATTTGTCGGGTCTAATCTTCTCCGGTTTAAAGGGGGCTTAACACTTTAGGCCTGCAGTCTACGGCCGTTTATAGACGGCACGTATTTGCTACAGAAATAGCTTGGTGAGTTTCCTTCGGACGTGAGTTATTTATTATGCTGGTTAATTCTCTGTTTATCGCTGTACGTGTGGCCTAAGCAGGAGGGATTTTTTTAAGCTGGCTTGCCGGCACGGGTAAATAAGTAACGATCTTGGCGTGGAAGTTGTATTCAATTTAACACCTTTCAGTGTGTACCTCAGGTGAGGATCTATAGTCCGTTCCAATATAAGAAGGAGCTTTGTAAACAAATAGAATCGTCTGGTTTGCGCACAATATTGGTCAACCGGTCATAACAACGCTCCCTTTTAACGCCCTAAGGGCCTAAGAGATTGCCAGCATCGTACTCGGGACGGACCCGTAGATGGTATTGGATAGAAATGATTCAATAACTTGAGTCAGCAATTCCCACATTGGAACTTTTTTCCTCAGAAACTCTAGTGCAAAATTTCTGTTATTATTTGCAACTCATAAACATTTTTATATCCAACGTACCCTATTTTTCTTATTTTGTTTTGTTTTTATATTATTATCTACTAAATAATTTTTTTTCGGATGCTCGAGATTGCGGCAAGGTAATTCCAGGAAACACCGGAGTTTTAGAGATTTGGGTCGGAATCTTGCAAGATTCCGACAAAGTCATTCCGGGAAACACCAGATTTGGGTCCTCTTCCCTAATGGGTGAAAGCCATCTTGATTTCCATAAATATCGTTTTCAATTGACAAAACTCGTAAAAGATCTCTGTTCAAATTTATAATGATCATTCACTTGTAATATCCGAAATATATTTAGTTTCGGTCCAAAATTGTATATTTTTTGTACGAAACTCTTTGTCGGCTGCTCAAGATTCCGACAAGGTAATTCCGGGAAATACCAGATTTGGGTCCTTTCTCTTAATGGGTTAAAGCCATCTTGATTTGCATAAATATCGATCCCCAAATGGTTGAATGGTGAACAAAAGTTTTCAATTGACAAGACTAGTTAAAATACCTAGAGCTACTGTGAATGTCTAGCTGTTCAAAGTGTTTATAGATTTTGTTGTGAAAAGTGTATTGTGTTGGAAAATCTTTTGACAAAGGGTATATAGTGTTTATAGAAAAATGTCGAATTCGGAAACGGATACTGCATCTGAGGGTGATATGTGGGGACCACCACGAAAAAGGTCCAAAAGGTAGCCTTCTCTGCTGAAGAGAAAGAGATAATTTTGAACATTTCTCGAAAAGAATTGGAAGAACATCCTGATTTATCGAAAAGAGACTCAGTAGGAATTGTTTCAAAATTCTCAGGGGTGAGTGATTCAGCTGTATTCAGAATTCTCAGAGAATATAAAGGGAATAAAACATTGACGCCACCTAAGAGGAGAGCCCAGTCGTTAAAAATAATCGATTCGATTGACGATTTCGATATAAATCAGAAGAATTGTCCACGGTTTTTTTTTCGGAATGAAATCCCAACGATTTCTGAAGTACCTACTAGAAGTCGTGAATGATGACGACAGTTTTCCAAATTTCAAAAGAACAACGTTCTATAAATTATTGAAAAAAAAAATGAATTCAAGTTCAAAAAACGTGGTCGTGATAGTCTACTGATATAGGGATGAAAAAATTGTGTGGAGAAGAGATTATTTGAAGAAAATCCGTTCATTAAGGGAACAAGGCAGAAAAATTTATTACCTGGATGAGACATATGGATAAAAAAACTGAACGATTGTGTGAAATCTCCTCGATTCCACTCTCGACGGAAAGTAACTATACGAAGGCCCTCCTACCGCTGCGCCAAACATGTTGTTATTGCTCCTTATTACATTTGAACAGAGTATAGAAGTGTAGCTTGTGGGATGGGTAGAAATTATTGATATATCTCTGAGTCTTTTCATTTTTGGTCCACTGTCTCACACAGATCATTATATTTTTGAAACAAGATCAAAATATTTTATTTGACTTATTGTGATAGGAATTCATTGTGTATTGAATGCTGAAAAATACAGTTTTGATTCGCCATGAAAATGTATGTTTTTTTCAATTTGGCACACATATAATCATATTTTTTTCAACCCACGTTAAATTGAATCAACGAAAAATATAAGCAAAACATGGAATTTAAGATATTCGTTTGAAGAAAACTATGTTGGCACCCCGAAATTCATAGTTTGCATTCGATAGTGCTTCTATTCAGAAATACTATCCAAAAAACAGAGATACTAATTAGTCAGACCTGTCAACGAAACAAACTCCTTCCTAAACCATAATTGTTATTCTGCAAAAGAAGATTCTGCCGAGAGGGTAGTTTCTCATCGAATGATTCAAAAAACGATTTTCTAAATGCGTGGTTGCAAATGGTCCAACAGAAAACCTGATCCAGGTCCCAAACAAGTTCCTCTGAGTTCAACTTTGATCTACATTGGTCCTTCGAGCCGGATAGAACGTCTTCAAAATTCATGTTTTTATTTTTAATTCCACGAAAGTCATACGGCAAATGAACTTCGTCGTTAACAAAGAAGACCCAGAGCTCTCTGATTCACCCACTTTCTTCGGCTCTATGGTCTGAAGTTCTAAGAGGAGTCACCCAGAACCCCATAAAAGAATCTACCTGTTTTTATTTATCACATTTTCACTGCTCGCCTCTATTTTGCACTCTTACACGCTCGAACAAATTGTATAAAATCACCCCCTAAGAAATTAGACAGGTTAGCGGCTTTCCTCCCATCAAGGGGTGTTATTATAAAAAAAAAATATGTTATGACAATAATTTTTAAGATCTTTCTTCTCAGGGGAGAAAGTGTGGGTACGGCCCGTCACACTAGGAACAGGACATTCTCGAAATAATTCGACCTTTCTCCTTCTGCCAGTCAATCAAAAGGATGATAATATATCCTTCAAAAACGACAAAAACGTTAAATTTAACACTTCACCCCGCTATTCCCCGAATAGCACTTTTTCCGTCTCCGCTTTGGGAACGTACATCCTAACTCTGAAGCACTTCTTGAATCTTCCTACAACCGTGTCCGAGTCAACTGAGAACCTTTCCATTTGAGAATTCTTCAGCTACTGTCACTTCTTCGGTTTCTAAAGCCATTAAAGATTTTCTTATCCCACCTCCGGAATCCGAGAAGTGTGTCGTAATCGTATGAAATTGTCGGTTAGTTGCAATGTTGCAATTCCCACGATCTAGCCCTGAATTTTACGCTATTTCCGCATGCTGGCCACCCAGATCGTGAGACTAATCCCTGACACCGTCTCGATATACAATTTATTTATGATTTCGCGACCGGCGGAAATTTGGTATATCAGAAACCTTATGCAATATTTTTTCAGAATATTTCCTTCTACTTTATTATAACGGCAACCTTCATCTCCCTAAAACCTGTCCCTATTCATCTTCCCTTCTGCAAATTACCGTGTTTTGTACCCCAGCACGGCTTTAATCAAATATGGTAACGAGTTCGCGTAAAATATGTGATCGCCAGATACCGCCAAGTTTTACCCGCAACATTCCTGGGAAGTTCGTAAAGGACTCACCGGGATTCGAACTTACTCTCTTCCTTCATGAATTTTGTATCGACGCGAATGATACACGCGGATGTGGTGAGATAGGAGAGCGTCGCGGATTTTACGAGGAGTTGGTAGGGTGAAAAGTTTGGGAATTGTTCGTCGGATGACGTCTAGCGATGACTCGTAAAGTTTTCGTCGTTGTTCGGTTGGAGTTTCTTCAATTTGCGGTAAAGGTAAACAAGAATTCGAGTTTCTGCAAATTTATCGCGAAGAGATGGCTCTGTCGCTTTTGTCTTTCGAATGCTAATCCAGGATTTCATCTGGTGGAATCCAAATCTTTATCCAGTGTTCTCGATCTATACATCAGACTATTGGATTCGAGAGGAGATGAAAGGATTCTCGAAAAGATGCGAAGCTTTGATTTGGATGAAAGTGAGACTTCACGGTAGTTTTCGGTTTCCTTTTCACCTTATTCCGCGTCTATAATTTCCATAATATTCTTTTCTGATGTAATATCTTATTCAATTCATAGACAAAAATGTGCACCACACTTTTTGAGGCTATTTCTTATGGGAACCAAGTGAGCACTATCGTTAGGCTTCCGCTCGAGGAGATGTGTAGATACCTAGTAGTCGACTGTTATCATCGACGTAGAGCTGTTATGGCGCAGTCGAAGAAAACTCAACGAAATAGGCCACTTTGAACATTTTTGGGTCGTAACCGAAAGTGTTGAAGAAAACCCAGGTTTGTCCATTCCTCGTCGTTCTTTGGAATTATGCATTCAACAAACAACATTACACCGCATTTTGCAAAAAGATTCTTAAAGATTGTAATGGGGTTTTCTCGTAGAAACCTTACCTCGAGCGCCAGCTATTCTTTTTGCTTATAAGGTAGAATAGCAAACCTGCCAGGATAGCTGCTTAGCCGGAGACAGAGTTCGGTTGTATCTAGGGTGTTAGCGATAACTGAGAAATCGAAAATAGAGCAATTCACAAAATTTATTCAAACGGTTGAAATAGTGATACAAATGCAATAATGTCAAGAAAATATCAAATATGCAATAATAAGAAAATATCAAATATTCACTGATATCAAGAAAACATCAAATATGCATTAATCCCAACATATATCAAATATACACAGGTAAAGAAAAATGGTTCAGTTTTGCCTGACTGCGAGCATTCATTCAAAAGAAATATTTCACGGTACGAGTCAGCCAGAATAGAAGGGAGGGGAATTTGAATTAAACGGAGAATTTAAATCTACAGTTGAAAAATGTGAGACGGATATGAAAATGTACAGTGCTTACTTTCTGTCCGATATTCTTTCAGTCCGGAAACTCAAAAGAGTTATATTGTCTACTTAGCTTGTTTCACGTCTAGAAAGGTCGGATTTGGCCAGGTTAAATATAAATGGTCAAACAGGACGCACCGAACTAGGGGCGCGAAGGATCGGTACCAAATCGGAATTCGACTGCACGTTCTATAGCATTGGTTTACATGGGCCCTCCGGTCTGACTATGAGATTACTCTCCATAAAGGACAGACTCTAATCGAGCACCGACTTACTCGGTTAAACGTACTATAGGGAGTCTTGTACGAGTAAAGGAAGGTTTAATAGCGATCTCGACGTAACAGCTATTTTGATACAGAAAAATAGGACTGAAATGAATTGGGTCGGTACTTACGATTTCGGTGCACTAATACTCACTCGGTAAAGAAAAAAAAAGTCGGCTATTGCTGACTACTGAAATCGCTAAACTTTTAAATCGGAAAGGATAATTCGAAACGCAAAAGAAAAGTACTCTACTGAAGCCGAGGCAAAAGTGAATAATGGATGACAGATGAGGGGAAAATCGCCTTTTATAATCTCCCTGAGGGGGGCGGAAACGGCAGGCGCAGAAATGCTACTTTTCTAGAAAAGTACTCCGGTAAAAACTTCTACGAATCTGGCTTATCGTACGTATGAACTAGAAAAACGGCGTTATCTACATTCTACGTTGTTCTTACCCAGGCAACACAGACTTCTCCGCGATATCTCTGAGAGGTTACAATGCGACTTTTATAGGAGCTCCTACCGCGAGGTCCCAGAGATCTCTATGTGATGTAACTAAGCGAATTTCCCACTGATGTGCCCATGCGATATCTTGGAGACCTCGCCATGCGATATCCTTGGGACTACTCAATGCGATAACTTGGAGAGGAGAGCGCACCATGCGATTGACAAGGTCAATCTGTTCACGCAGGCGCTATTTCTCTATCAAGTCGAACTTGTATAAACAGCGAGTTTACCAAGACTGCCAGACATCGAGATGGGTTTTGTGGATAGATTAGTTAGATGTGAAGTGTTTATCGGTGTTACTGTGCTGTGCGAGGTTCGTTTTCGTTATTGTGTGAAATTTCGATAAGGATATTTGTGCTCCAAGTAAGTGTTATATACATTAAATTCTGGAGTTTTCTCACCTATTAGGACATATACCGTAACCATTTTTACCGCCATTTATGTTATCCGAGTAATTCAACCACCAATAAAGGAATTGATTAATTCACATTCACATTAAACGATTTTCTACTTGGTATATTGGTGATCAGGATAATTATTTCTATTAGAAATATGGATAAGTGTAATAACTTCACAACAGATTTTACAAGAATGATGAGTCGAATATTCCCAAAATTCAAGCTAATATATCATTGATAATTCTTAATAGGCACGGTTTACAAGTTCCTGTGGAAACCATTATTGCAATTCCAATATTAATAAAAGAAAACACTTCAATGAGAATTGTGATCATTCGAAACTTTCACGGGAACAGTTTGGAATTATATCTCATTTTGTTTCAAGCTGATATATGAATGCAGAATGGACATTGAAATGTTGTTGTTGAAATCCTCTTTGTTCAATTTGTGCTCCAAAAGAACTTGACACACTGTTTATTCACGTTTTGATTAATGTATAAACCACTGACCTTACAAAAGTGTTACCGATTTTCTTCTCAATCTACCGATCTAACAAAAAAGCACATAAATCTACCAAAATTTGATGGGGTGAATGTATGTTCTGATATTCTAGGAAATTATGACTCTTACGATATTATTTTGAAGATTTCCTAAGCATACCATAATTTGATACATTAGTTGAGCTATACGTTGACAAATCTATATTTTTTCCAAGCAATTCGATGTACGTTTATTTGTATGTATGTACGTTTATTTTCAGCATATCAGCTGTTTTCAATAGGTGTTAATTTTTTGAATACCTATTTATTTTGACAGAATACTCATTTTTTGTTCGAGAGATTGGTTTTCCCGTTTTCGAACATTGATTTTGTAAATAAACATCCATTTTCAATTTTGCTTCATTCGTAAAATAACCTTCTTGCCCAATTCTCGGATAAATGGTATTTCAACTTGAATAACACAAGAAATATGTGAAAAGGTATTTTTTTCCAAAAATCTACCGATTTTTTTCGAACTTGTAGGTACGGAGGGTGACAGCACTACATACGTGGAGGACAACAGAGGAGTCTTTTCTCAAAATTGGCTGGGACATTGTACCCAGAGGAAGAAAGAAATATAATGTTTTGAAAATTTTTTTGTTGATAATAAAGATTGACGAACTTATTCGCTTGTTTTAGTTTACCTTCTGTTACAGCCGAAAATAATAAATAACTTTTAACACTGTTTGTTGTGTAATTCAATTCAATAATATAGCGGATATACAGATTCTCATCATAGGAATCGGACTAATCTGACTTAGTTTTTGATGTTTCATTCACATTTCGCAATGCGACTTGTATTTACCTGTGCAAAGCGGCATGTGTAGAAACTTCTTATACATCTCACAATACGACCTGTATAGGAACTTCTTATACATCTCGCAATGTGAACAGTTCGAGAATATCTTATACATCTCGCAATGCGGAGGTTAATAAGAAGTTCTCAAAGTCCTCGCCGCGGGAGGTATATGCGAACTCTAAGTGTGGCTTGTTGGAGAATATCCACGTAGGATATCGTCAAGAGCTCTCTGGGAACTCTTTTGTGGCGGACATTTGGAGGAGATATAGAGCTCCCAGCGACCTCCCAAAGAAGTCACAAAAGGCGTCACAACTTCCTAAAAAGAAGTCGCAGGGATTTCTCTGGGATATCTTTGTGTTGCCTGGGTATGACTCTTTTTACCATGTTCTCTGCATGTAAAACAATATCGAACGGACCATATTCGATCTTCTCGGTTTAATTCTGAACGGAAATTAAATGCAGGAATTTGAAATAAAAATCCGGAAAAATTAATTTAAAATGAAGGCCGATTTCATGATCGGAAAATCGGACTCCATTACAAGATCTTAAGGCTTATAAAGTTCAGTTACAAGAACTCAAGCCGTCCGATCATCAACAACGTCGTATCTTTGCAGATTGGGTCCTTGAAATGCATGAAAATGATCCGGAATTCCATCGAAGACAAATCTTGATGAGGCCCATTTCCCCCACCTTTCCGTCAAAAAGCAATATTGTCGCATCTGGGGCTCGGAAAACCAAAGAATTATGGTTGAAAAGCTTCTCTATCCTCGACGTGTGACTGTTTGGTGCTTTATATGTTTCGGCGCCCAGGCAACACAGAATTCTCCGTGGTATCTCTGAGAGGTTACAATGCAGAGATCTCCATATGATGTTACTAAGCGAAGTTCTCACGGATGTGCCCATGCGATATCTTGTAGACCTCGCTATGCGATATATTCGAGACCTGTCCATGCGATATCTTGGAGACCTCACAATGCGATATCTAGGAGACCTCGCCATGCGATATCCTTGAGACTTCTCCCTGCGATATCTTGGAGAGCTCATCATGCGATTTGATAGCCAAATTGCTCCTGCGTGACCTTGTCAAACGCATGATGAGCTCTCCAAGATATCGCTTGTATAAACAGCGAGTTTACCAAGACATCAAGAGGGGTTTTGTGGACACTGGACCGATTGGTTAGTTGTGTTTCTTGGTGTGACTGTGACGTACGAGGTTCGTTATTGTGTCAAATTCTGGAGTTTTCTCACCTATACGGACATACACCGTAACCTTTTAACCGCCATTTATAGTCGATTTCAAGCGGATAACCTGTTCGTAAGTGGTAATTACCAAAGATAACTAACTTTATTCGAGCGCTTTTGATCCGTGTTCGTTATAATCATGTGACGTCATGAATTAGCCCTTCAACATCATCGTTTGGACCGCAGATAACCGTACTTGAGAGCTGGGTTAAGATCCTGGTCATATGAAGTGAGGTTGAAAAAAATTGATTTTCGCGCGATTCCTGAAGGGCTATAACCAAGGGCAAGACCAGAGATAACCGCGGTTATTACAGATTTATGTTATCTGAGTAATTCAACCACCAATAACGGAATTGATTAATATACATTTAACTCCTTTCTATTTGGTATATTGGTGATCAGGGTATCAATTTTTATCAAGAATATGGATGAGTGTAATAACAAATATCTAGAGTGGGTATTCAGCTTTGAGTAGTGTAAGTATGTCTGCAACTGGATATAAGCCATTCGGATAAATGAGTTAGCCTGCTGGAGGTCTACTTTGAATTCAATTGTACTTGAATTCTAGACAGACAATTCATGATCAAATACAGACTTTCCCAAAATAATCCCTTATAGTTTCCCAAACTTATTCCCACCCTTCGTCGCCAATCCACCTTCAACTACCTACGTTACCAACGTCAATACCAACAACCCCGACAATATCGTACAATCCGAATTTCCTCCAGAACGCAGCACACCGTTTGTTCTTGGAATTCAGCCTGCGGCTGTGGGAATTCTGGGATTGGGAAGGATGATAAGGAAACAAAGCACCCTATGCGACGACGGTCTACGGTCTGGAGGTCTGGCCGAGGACAGTCTACTTCCGTGTGAGCGAGCACGCTGGAAAGTTGGCCATGGGCGTTGAAAAGCGGACGGGAAATCGGATAACGCTCCGACGCTTCCGAGAAAATGCAAGCTTTGAGGAACTGGCGGGGGCCTGATTTTGTTTCGTAGCTCGCCTTATTCTGAGTTACGTGAAGGATGATCTGATAAGACGTTCGGGATTCGTAAATTGAGCGGTTTCCTCTCCTGCTGTATTGAAAATGATGCCTTATCGTTACTCCTATTGAAAAACTCGTGATGTTACATTTATGATTCTCTTTCGTCGGTGTCGCAACAGTTTTGAAGAAGATGCATTTGGTCCAGTGGTTAAGATCATAGAGATGGATATGCTTTGAGTTTTCCTGGATTCTTATATGATTCATGGAATCATCTCAATCGTGACTCGTCCGAAAAGAGTAGATGATGTACCCAGATAGGGTAGGTTCGGTCAATCGTTATACAGTTGAGGGATGGTGAATAATGCAGACTCATCAAAGAGATTTATTTCGTAGACACACTGATTCACATTTAGGGTAACTGTTAAACGCTTCTGAATGAATCTCCCACGCCAATTGTTATATATTCTTTATTCTTATAAATGTTTACTTGTTTTAATAACATCGTAATTGATAACATAAATGACAATGGCGAGACCTAGAGCTCTGGCTTTACGTGCTACTTCAGGTCTAAAGGGAGGTCGAATAGTCCTTGTTATCTCACCTACGAAATATACAGGGTGTTCAACATACTACACCTTTCCTCTTGGAGAGAATTTTTTTATACAAATGTAAAAAAAGATCGTTTTTAACTTATCTTTAGCTTTATCTATATCGAAAATTCGTTGCTGATAAGTTATTAGATATAAAATTGGATAGTGGGAATTGCAGTAATTAATGAGGTACTCTTTTTTCTTTGCTCGAGCTTTCGAGATATTTATTTATCTCTTCATTAGGAGAACTAAAATAAAAAGAAAACGGTAGAAACAAATAAGATGATATCATGAAGAACTTACAAAATTGAGAATGTATAAAAAGATGGAGGTTTCTAAAATTGACATCACTAACTTAGGTGTATAAAAATTGAAAACATATATTACTTTCTTAATATAAATAATGAAGTTGAATTTTGATTAAGGATGTCGAATTGACAGTGATTTTACATATCTTGATTTAAGCATTATGGATATCGAAAACATTTCTCTAAAAACTCAACTAGAATTTGAAGAATCTAAATGGATCAAATATGAAAAAATGGAACTAAGACCCCCTATATCTATTCTGAAGTTCATATATTTATCATTTTGGGCAATTCTGAACATTTCAAGAAAATTTCTTTTTTTCAAACTATTCTCTGAATCTATTATTTCTACACTCTCAAAATTTGGTTCATGTTCCTCTTGTATCGAATGAATTGCAAGAGCGCATGTATCTTTTTTGTCCTAATATTACTTTTATGAAGTGCAATCCTCTGTTTCAATTTTGTGGTAGTCTGGCCAATATAACATTTATCACAATCGTTACATTCAATTTTATATATCAAATTTGATCTATTAGATACATGTAATTTATCTTTCAATTTTGAGAATATTTTCCTGAGAGGTTTCACATTTTTATTGGAAATTTTGAATTTTTCTTTAGGAACCAATTCTCTGATTCCAGAAGAAAGGTTTTCATGATATGGTAAAACTAAATTAAAAACGAAAAACCTCAAAATATCAGAAGAACTTTTGATAAATAATGGGTATCCTAAGAAATGGTTAAACAAAATTCTTTATAATACGCCTAATAACACAGAAGTTTTGAGTGTTCATCAACCAGAAGGTGCCGAAGAAAGACAAAATTATTTAGTTTTACCATATCATGAAAACCTTCTAGAATCAGCGAATTGGTTCCTAAAGAAAAATTCAAAATTTTCAATAAAAATTTGAAACCTCTCAGGAAAATATTCTCAAAATTGAAAGATAAATTACATGTATTATATAATAGATCTAATTTTATATATAAAATTGAATGTAACGATTGTGATAAATGTTATATTGGCCAGACTACCACAAAATTGAAACAGAGGATTGCACTTCATAAAAGTAATATTAGGACAAAAAAAGATACATGCGCTCTTGCAATTCATTCGATACAAGAGGAACATGAACCAAATTTTGAAAGTGTAGAAATAATAGATTCAGAGAATAATTTGAAAAAAAGACATTTTCTTGAAATGTTCAGAATTGCCCAAAATGATAAATGTATGAACGTCAGAAGAGATATAGGGGGTCTTAGTTCCATTTTTTCATATTTGATCCATTTAGATTCTTCAAATTCTAGTTGAGTTTTTAGAGAAATGTTTTCAATATCCATAATGCTTAAATCAAGATATGTAAAATCACTGTCAATTCGACATCCTTAATCAAAATTCAACTTCATTGTTTATATCAAGAAAGTAATATATGTTTTCAATTTTTATACACCTAAGTTAGTGATGTCAATTTTAGAAACCTCCATCTTTTTATACATTCTTAATTTCTTAAGTTTTTTATGATATCATCTTATTTGTTTCTACCGCTTTCTTTTTATTTTAGTTCTCCTGATGAAGAGATAAATAAATATCTCGAAAGCTCGAGCAAAGAAAAAAGAGTACCTCATTAATTACTGCAATTCCCACTATCCAATTTTATATCTATATCTATAATACATATCACAGTCTCAATGGATCTTACCTCTACAAAGTTTAATACGATATTTACCTAAATTAATGTTTACATTGGTCTCTTAATTCTAAACACTTGCTATGAGAAATACGGTTTCACTCTGTTCTTGTGTACTTCTTTGAGTTTGTTCTTGTCCGTTTTCACAATAATGTTCGGGTTTTGAACTTTCATTATTTACTCTATGCGGGTAATTGTGGTCAAGAAATTGAACGGAAAGGTAAATGCAAGGGGAAGGACAAAAAACCAAAGAGCTGAAGGAAAGACTTAAAAAGGCTGAAAGGATGAAAATGACTCTTCATTGACTGACGTAAACATTGACGACCACTGCGTCGATGATGATACTTTTGATGAAGATAACTCAAAAAATAATTGTCTTATATGCGGGGAATTTGGCCGAAACAACGAAGTATGGTACCGATGCACTTTCTGTGGGCTTTAGACTCACTCTGCTGGCACTGGGTTCATAGATTAAAGAATTATATAGATTCGACACCCCCCCTCTAATAGGCGGAAAATGGTTGAGCGCTATTTCGCGGCGGATGCGAACAGAACTTTAGCAGTATATAAATAGAGATACAGAAATCTACTTTATCGATGAATGGCGCGAAAATTTGAATTTGCCTTTGGGTTCTTGGTGGTAAAAAAATATTTTGAAGTTGGTAGAAATTCATTTTCAATGTAATCAACAAACTCCAATTTTGTTGAAGTTGTCTAAATTACATTGAGAATGAATTTCTAATAGTATAGGTGGAATTTTGAATAGTAAACAAAATTGCTGTTAATAATATAATTATTTATTCATACATAATGATACAATCGAATGCAAAATTATGATTTTCACCTATATATGTAAGTTGTGTACATATCAATTTAATTCTACATTTCTGATTATCAACATATTGTAGCGTCTCCTGAAGAAAGCTTAAATAAAGCCGAAAGCTTGAGAAACAAGGAAAAGAGTGTTTCTTTTATTACCGACTGCTAAGCCAAATGAAGTCAACTAATTATGTATATATATAAATATTGGGAATGAATATCTGACACATATAATTTACTTTAGTAGGAACATTCTGAGAACAAACAGTCTCGTCTTAGAAGCCCTAGAGGAATCAATACTCAGATTATAATACTTTTGTAATGAGGACTTTACAACAAGGCACTATATAAATTAGAAGACGAACATGAATACCCTTAAAAAATAATATATGATGTTGACAGATACAAGACTCATCAAAGGCACCTAGTGTACAAAATAAATTCATATTAAAAATCTGCTCCTCGTTCATGAAAATTTGAATTGTTCAATGATTGTAACTCATATATCAATCATATTTATTTCTGTAAAAGTAAAAAAACTTATAATTGCATGTGATACATACAGATGTTAAGCATCTAGGTGTCATTGTTGATAAATAAATAAATTGATGAGCCTAATTTCTTACAAAATATTTCGAGAGCATCTCTCTATCTACGTTTCCTTCTTGAATCGAAAGAATTTTTGGCTTGAACCTATCTATCAAGTGTTTGTCTGAATTACTTGAGAGAAATTTGAAAAATTTTGAATCGCCTTAATTAGCAATTTTATTTATTTGATTACACCACCAAAACAAAGAACACCTAACAATTGTTTCACACATCACTTCGTCAAGGTTGTGTGTTGGGCATTCAATAATTTTAAAATTGAAATTTGTTAAAAGGATTTTTTGAAGTAATTTTGAAATATTTTTCGTTTTGCAAATTCTAGGGATTAAATAAAACAAATAATTGAATGAATGAGTGAATAGGAAAGAAGTGCATTTGCCTGGTTTGATTAAATGCCCAAACTCATACTCTCTACAATCAATAAAATCTAGATCTTGTCCCAACTCATTATTACTGAGCAGGTTATTCCTACAAGATTCACAGTCCTTAATGAATTTATTTTTTAGAAGAATCTTGCAAATTGCACCACTCATATAAACAAGAGTGCATCTTCCAAGTTTACTTCTTTTATAAAGTGCTATGCTTGGAGGAATAACCGCAGATATTTTATCAACAGTTAATGGGGCACTAACTGCTGATGGAATGTTCCGTGTAAGAAAAGATTTAAGATTATCCAAACACTCTGTGGACAAATCCTTCCGACAATTTGAGCCAGCAGAGTGTACAGATAAGAAATTATTGATTAGTAAAGTTTTGAATGACATAGTAAAGTGTGCAACATCTGAATTGGTGTTCCTTACCCCATGAGATCGGATGTAGCCAAAAAAATTTTCCAGACAATCTTGATTAAAAGTCCTTGTCAAGATGTAGCTAAAACCCTTTCTGTTCAGAAGTTTTGGTCGTAAATAGAGAAATGCTCTCAAACTTTGCACCATGTTCTTTACACTGGGTACAACAACAAAACTCTTCTTCGAGGGACAGTAAAAAGTCATGCTATTCAAGACTTCTATAGCATGCTGCCAGAAACTATCATGATTTGAATTACTGTTTACTTCCCTCTTCAAAGGTTTTGCTGTTGGCCCATATGCTACGTTAACATTCAAGGAATCAAACAATTTATCCAGAAATAGTATTAAGTCTGCCGTGTCTGCAGCTTCTGGGGATAGCTTGAAGTCGCTGTTTATATCTGAAATGAAAAATATATGTATTACTATCACTTTCTTTTTTCAGAAAGAAAAAACTTTGTTGGATCATTTTTTTCATATGACTTCATAACTACCAGAAACAACCTATTGTTGGAATAATATTACAAACCTTTTAGTGCTTCCTCCTCTGTAACCTGCATTGCGCATCAGAACATGTTGGCTCATCAAAATAAACAGAAGTATCACTTATGTTCTCCTCAACATTAATTAGCTCCAGAAGATGTTGGTTGATCTAACGAAACATAATCATCTTTTAAAATAAACAATGCAATTGATGAATTTCAAAGAACTGAATATTGTTTTTGTAAAACATACCAGGAACATTTATAGTAGGGAACGCATCAACTGTAAGACCCCTTCTGAATTCTGGCAAACTATGAGCCTCAGAATAATGGTTATCCATCTTTTGAACAAAATTGGATTGCTCTTCGGTAAACGATGTTTTTTGCTCACATCGTCGTTCGTCGTTGCACCCAGGTACACAGCATTTCCTTATTCTCGACGGCATTTTTCACTATATTATTGTAGTTGACTAACTTAAAATTATTAAAAATTCCACGTGTTAGAAGAGCAATGTTGCTTCTTAAAAGCAAAGACTTATAAACTAAGTTCTAACCAAAAAGAACCTCAAACGCTGAAATCAGTGAAATCAAAACAACGAAAGAAACGACATATACAGCGCCGTCTACAGGCGGCTGAACTTATTAAAAGCGTATACAGCGCTCCTGGTGTATGCCCACATAAATAAAACTCGTTGAATGGTGGGGGAAAGGAAGTGCCAGGACCCTGACTGGGTTCGATTCCGCATATCAGAATTATTTGATCATCATTGTCAACAACCCGACTACCACTCCCCTCAAGTGAGTGCAATAGTGGTCAAAAACGGTCTTTTTCAAACTATTATCTATATATATATATAAAAGAAAGATGTTGGTTACACCATTTATAACTAGAGATCGGATGGACTGTTTGTTATGAAACTTCATTTATGGATTCGTCGACGGTCTGGTTAATATAAAATACAATAAAACTTCGAAAAAATTGATGAAAGTTTTCCTTATGCAGGAAATGCTTTTTCTTCTTTTGAATAAGGCCACTAGGTGTCGCTACCGTTGATGCGTAGTCGTACAGTGAATAGGTAAGTCACTGTACGTAGTCGTAGGTTGATATTACCGCTGTTAGATGGCGATATGTGATTCGCATAGAACTCATGCTAACATGGAAGTCTATTGCCAGATCAAAAAGCGGGTAAACATCTCAAGTTGGTGGAACAGTGAATTTTCACCGAAAGATCAAGTATCTGATCTTGACGATCAGTTTCAAACGTGAGTTGGCTATCTTCATCTTTTTTCTCTATTTTTGAAATGCTTTCGAATTTCTATAGGTAATAGTTATATTTGCGGAAATAACTGAATCCAAAATTGCCCATAATTAGTAATCGACATGTTATATTCGTGTTTCTGTTCGCACAGAGACAGTATTGTAAGAGTCAATAATTTTGAAACGTTTGATCATCGGGCTTTCACTTATGATATACAATAATGTTTTATGGGTTGCCTTATCTGATCTGGTCGAATGACCATCAATAAATTTGAATATGAGTTCAACACAATTCACAGTGTTGATAAGTTTGCCGTGTCGATCGTACTATCGACGTTTGGACACCTCGATTTGTCTTCTAACGAGCTTGATATCGTCAACTAAATTGAACAAATTGAAGAGAGATTGACAGCTCATATCCATGGAACAATGAGAATCGCGCTGCTCCACCAACTGAGATGTTTACCCATTATTTTGAGCTGAGCAGCATAGCTAAGATGTCTCAAATAATGGTGTGACGTGTGACCACTGATTAGATTTTGAGAATATTGGAAAAGTTTTGTTTTTGCCACTCCAGGTTGGGCTATTAAGAGTCTTTCGCCTTCAAAATAAGAAACATTTACCGCCAGATGGCAGTGCGAGTTCCCCGATCCTAACTCCGCCCGTTTTATAGCTTGACCATCACACTGCTGTCAGCCCACTGTACAGGACCGAATCGGTGCTTGTTCTCCCAAATTTCAAACGAGATCTAATAAACCACGCCGGCCGAAATGCTCGAAACAAGATCAGATGTCATCAATGGAATATTTGTTGAAAGATTATTTGGGCTGTTTCCATTATCTGTAGATAATGTGAACTATGCCATCCTGTATTGTTGAGATTTTCTTGTACACAGTTGAGTTATTCCCGTTGTTCCCGTGATTTCTATAATTCCTGTTATTCCCATTGTTCTCGTTATTTCCGATAATCCGATGTTCCTATTATTCCCGTTATTCCTGTTACTCCTGTTGTTTCCGTTGCCAAAAAACCTTATTCCGTCATCTTAATGATGATAATGAGGATGATGAAGATAAAAATACAAAGAAATAGAAACAAACATTAAAACATTAATTTTTATACATATATTGGGTTATTCAGCTTCATCGAACAAATGTTGGGGCGCAGGGAATATAACAAGAAATGAAGAAATCTGACCCTGAACTATCTCACACTAGCTGTATAAATCTTTCATTCACCAGTCAACTGGGAGGAGCTACCTGCGGGGCGTGTCATTTAAAAGAAATTCAATTCCATCTTGAAATCCATAATTGTTATTAACAATTGATTTTCACTAATCGACGGCTAAAACAAACCTTAATCACTTGTCTTTGAGAAAAATGGATATTTATCATTCCGAATAGAAAAATTCGAGGAAATAAATTTCGCAAAAACAACACATTTTTGTAATATCATTTACAAAAAAAACGGCTAATCATAAAAGAAAAATGCGATAGACATGTCATTAACTAAATGATAGACTTCAATACTGCAATGAAAAAACACAAAAATATTAGTTCGTTTAAATGGTGGAAATGTTGAAAAATAAGCAAAAATGATGTTGAATAACCTTTTTATTCATTCAATACTCATAAAATATTTTTTTTATTATTTTTACTTTTATACACACATACATCCCTTGATCAGTCAGAAAAATAAATCGTTTCTGACTCCCTTTTTTTCAGGGATGTAGACCCTTAACAAATGACTGATTTTTTAATTCTGGTCGACGGTATTATAACAATAATAGTCGATAGTTCTTTAATGGAATAATTTTTGTTCATATTCTTGACATTTTGATGCATATTAGAGGAAAGGTATAATATCGATTATACTCCTGCTATTCACAGTCACATAAGGTACTGCAAAAAGAGAACTGTACAACAATTAAAAACAATAAGTTATATGTTCAACAATTAGGTACCGCTTGAATGAAGAGAAGTTTTTCCATCTGAATTACAAAATTATTAAAATTTTGTATATTTTGAACGTTAATTTTGCCTAATTTATTTCCTGCTTGAAAAAAAAAACAATGGTAAGTTTATACAACTTTTAAGTATAATTCAGGCGGTACAAAGTTCGGCGGGCCAGCTAGTAGTAATAATAATATAATTCAGATTCGTAATAACTCAGATTAGTGAAATATAGGATGGAAAATAATGAGGTGAAAAATAGATATAAATCAACGGTGGAACAGGCCTTTATTGGTCCAGCGCCATAGTTCGAGAAACTATAGCCTCTGAAGGGAAAAAACGAACGAAATTCAATTTATCATTGAACTCAAAACAAAAAACCCATCTAGCATTACACAAAATATGTTAACAATCCATAGATCAATTATTAATAAGACAGGAACTGGTACTATGTACAATTATGGAGTTTCCTATACCTCGGTAAGATCATTACTGGCGCAATCATGATAAAAGGCAGAATCCAATGGATCCAAAGTTATCCAAAGGTTATAGGCATAAAGAATGTGTCATCTGATTATTAATGAAATTCCTACGCAGTGTCCTTGCAGCTCCAAGTGTAAGTATCCTTCCTTTCAAGTGTTATGTGTGAATTCCTATCAGTCGCGTTGGTTTGGAAGTGACAATAAACTCCCTATATTTCCTGTTGACTGATGAACGTTGGAACCATCAAAGCACTACTTACTTATCTGGTCCGCCGGGACCTGAGGGGCGAGGTTTGGTTTCTGAGAACGTTTGTTTGAAGAACTCTCAGAGGAAGTCTCCAAGCCACTTCGTGGGGGGATGTTTTCCCTGGCAAAGACGATATAAACAGCTTATCCTAGGCCTCCTATTGGAAAACCTTTCAGTCAACCGACCCCATTATAAGTAATAAGAATAACTATGGCATAATTATTATCAAATCATAGACCAACAATATTATCGACCTTCATTACGTCCAAATCAATTTCTCCACCTGTTCTTGCCAACCAATTCCAAAACAGACCCGTCCCAAAAGGCCGAATATTCCCAGAACTTGAACACAATATCAACAATTCAATTCCAAACAATGCCGAATTCCTGGAACCCTTCCACAATCTGCACAATTAGCAGGTAAGGAACTCAATTAAGTTATATCTCTGCGGCGAAAACACTGTTTCACGTATTATCCCCCGCCTTTGGACCGTAAAGCTCATTTCGTGATATTCCTTTAATTGGGGAAATTTGGTTTTCACGTCCGGGAAATTATGTCGCGATGGGGCCTAAGCACGTCCTTCCTACCCTGCTCATTTTGTTTGAGTTCGACGCACATATTGACCTGAGATAGGACGAGGTTTACAGTTTGGGACTTTGGGGTGTTTTGTGGGCTTATGTAGGTGTCATGGTTTGTTCTGATGGGGTTTAATGTTTTAATGTTGAATGTATTTCCACTGTAGATTCTTTAGGCCAAAAGATACCTTCTTTTCATTTTCCATTTTTCTGAATTCGGCTCTGTTGAAGAGATATAGCCATTTGAAAAAAATGGGCCAAATACGTACCTGATACAATTCTCTGCAAACACCTCATATTTTTCGATTGAAATTGAGTTGATAAATTTAGTAAATACTCAAATACTAATCTTGAATGAGAATGTTGAAAACACGATATTTCTTACCAACAACACTTAGATAGTTTTGTGCGATTATATCTGTCACTAAAAAGTCATATTTCTTCCATCAAAATAAGTTCTTCGATTCTTCTGATGATTAGTTTATAAACACTTATAACTTGTCCATATTTTCCTCGATATCCCAAAAATATCTCATGAAGAACGTATTTCAATCAATTTATCAGAATTAATTTATAATCAACTTAACCTAACCCCATTTTGTATCCATTCTGTGAATATTTCACAGAATTTTTTATGTTTACGTTGCCTGCTTCACCAATATTCCTGAAACTAAGTAAGATCTATGGATCGACCACAGTCTTCTACAGGGTGGACCATCCATAACTTTCCACCTCGAATTTTGAGCTTTGAGATGAAATAACGAAAAAACGCTCGGACAGGTCAAATTTTGTTGAAAGGGGGACAAAAAAGGGTGTTCAAATGAGTTCGATATCACTACCCCTCTAGCTGCAACCCCTAACAGCTCTCATTTTTTAATAAGGAAAAGGGGTCGAGCAGCACCTTGTTGGAAAGGCAATTCAATTTGCTGCATGGGTATATTTTTTTCATCGCTTTATTATTATACAGAGTGACTCAGTATTCCATCAATAACTTTCACAAGCCGAATTTGGATCTTTGAGATAGAAAAAACGCTCGGGCGGGTCAAAAAATGAATTCGATATTATTACCCCTCTAGCAGTCTAGCCGCTACCCTAACAGCAACAAACACGAGACAATAACTGAAAACGTTAAAACTTTTATATTTACGAAGTAAATCGTGTAATTCGTTTAAATTGAAATAATTGCTGTTAGGGTAGCGGCTAGAGGGGTAGTGATTTCGAATTCATTTTTTGACCCATCCGAGCGTTTTTTCCATCGCAAATATCCAAATTCGGCGTGTGAAAGTTATCGATGGAATACTGTGTCACTTTGTATATTGATAAAGCGATGAAAAAAAATACACTCATGCAGGAAATTGAATTGCCTTTCCAACAAGGTGCTGCTCGATCCCTTTTCCCCATTCAAAAATGAAAGCTGTTAGGGACTGCAGCTAGAGGGGTAGTGATATCAAACTCATTTGAACATCCTTGTTTGTCCCCCTTTCAACAAAATTTGACCTGTCCGAGCGTTTTTTCGTTATTTCATCCCAAAGCTCAAAATTCTGGGTGGAAAATAATGGATGGTTTCAGAGTTGTATTGTTTTGAAAGGGGGAAGTGATTATGTTAGGTGTTTTCCTTCATTTCATCGTTCTCGTGATGATTTTGTGAGGACTTTGAGTGAATTAATGTAAAATTAACCGAGTAGTGTCGAGTTTATCAAATTCCAAGAGGATGTTGTTCAGAAACATCGCCACAGATTATTTATTGCTAAGTATCATATTATTTTTCATAAGTTTTCACTAACTATTTTCGATCTGGACCAGCAAAATTTTCAATAGAAACTGTCCGCATTAAATGTATAATTTCATGACCCTTGGACTGGGAATGATTGAATCGATTGAATGTTTGAAAGGCAGTAGCGGATTAACCGGTACGCTTAGTACGCTGCAGCGTAGGGCCCCGCGGTCCAAAGGGGCCCCCGGCGATCGAATTAATTTTTTGTTCTAGAATAAAAATTCAGTCTGTAATTGTGAAAAAAAATAGTCAGACTGTACTATATTTTATAGGAAGCTCAGAGGCAACTTGTGAATTATGGATTATTACATTCACATGAAACGCAATGAATAACAAAATCCTCAGAGCAAAACTCCGATGTTGGAAAAAACACACCATTCGAGATTCAGCGTACTGCCCCTAATTATCTTGTCTGCCTGCAATAAATTCCGTCACGGGTGGCGGCCGAATTCCAATGTTGACAATTACATCATAGTTCCATAAATTTGTCGGCATTTCCTCTAAAATCTAGGAATGTGCTACAGAACGGCCGACCAGATGTTGTTTGGTTTAGGGGTTTAAAGTAAAAAATAACATATCCTGGCCCATACCATAACACTACATCCTCGGATAAAAAATAAATATAGAACTGTTATGACAAAAAATTGCAAAAGATTGCAGTTTTTAGGAATACTTTCTATCGAAAGTGATATAACGAGCAGTCTCAATTATAATTCTGCAATAAAATAATTTGCTGTTATTGAAATAAGAAAAAACAATTTTTTTAGTGCAATTTCATTTTGTAGGTCACGGATAATATGCAGCTTTACGATACTTGTATCTTTTGTGATGATTTTATTTATTCCTAAATTTCGATACCGCAATAAAAAATTGGCAGATATATTCTAGAGATATTTTGTATTTTAATTTTTGTGGTAATTTTCCCTTTTTAAAGATTTTTATTCATCTTTTATATTTTGTTTTGATAGACATACCTTGTATTTTATTAAGGTCGGCGTTTAAAGCGAGTAGGAAAGCTCAGCCGATAGAGGCGCCACCGTCCATTTTATGGAATATCTCCATAGAACATACATTATCACTATCAAGTTCTATGAATATCACTCTGATTATGAATGAAATTTACAATGGCGCTCTCTATCCGAAAATCGCCGAACTATGAAATAAGTCAATTTGTGGGTAAAGCTGGAATTTTTTCCCGCCAAAATTTGAATTTGGCCATTCTCTGCTAATTCCGTATTTCGAGTTTTTTTTCTGAACGAAATTATCAGAAGATTCACTTTTAATCGGATGTTGAACTATTTTCATGGGTCTTTCTGTTGAAATAAAACAGAAGAGTTGGCTAATTTTATTCTATTTTTGAAAGAAAAAAAATAACTTTCGGAATGAAATCGACCAAAAGTATTTAATCAAGAACTCCAATCCTTTCTGAGTTCACCCACAAAATTTCAGTTTTCAAAGTGAAACCATTTTCAAATGCAACTTGAAATAAAAACACACTACATTGAACGCCCACCTTAATAAACTTTATATTTTGTTTTTGAAGAAGTGAGTTTTAATTAAAAAATTCTTTTGAAAAAAATCAAAAATGTTTCAGAGGGGCCCCAGAAGTTTTGAAGGGTAGGGCCCTTGAAATCGTAAATCCGCCACTGTTGAAAGGCAGAGATTTTGGGATATTCGACAGAAATTTCGATTTTCAAAGTAAATACCAATTCCTTTCATAACTTGCACCTCATTTCCTTCAACATCCAAAAATTCAACTGAAATTAAACAACTCAACAATTTTTTCTCTACATCATTTCTAACCGTGTCCGGATGAGCCACCAATTAGGTTTCTGGATTAGCCGAAAGCGCCAACGGCTCTCGCCCCCTCGTTCATTCCACAACCCAATTTGTGCGGCCTCTAGAATTTTTTGGATGAATTTCAGTGCGAAACCATGAGCTCGTACGATTTAGATGAACGAGGTGATATACAAAAATTTATTGGTATGCATTAGTTTCCGGTGTGCCGGATATTTTTCCGGTTTAATCCAAACCTAATAGAAGTTTTTAGTGCGTGGAACGGAGTGGAGAGAATTGGGCATCAACGTCAAATCACATTCGTAATTACAAGTGTCGACGAAATCCTGGAGTTTGTTGGAATTTAATTGGAAATTTGGATGGATTTCTTCCTTGATTCATGTGTCCTTATTAGCAAATACACCCACGAATGTGTGGAATTAATGGCTTGGCTTAGGTATCTCCCTTGATATCACCAATGGTTTCAAGTAACCTTGTTGTTAAGTCGAATCCAAGCCAGTCCACACTGCCAGAGATCTGAGCTGACCTGGGAGTGTCATAATACCATGAAGCAACTGGCCAGAGGCAATAAAGTGACTCTACTATGGATGCCAGGGCATTGTGGTGTTGAAGGATATGAAAAAAACAATGAGCTTGCAAGGAGTGCATCAAGGTTAACACCTTGCTGGACCTCTCAGTGGGCTTCGAAAAGACCATTAAAAGGCAGCGGTCCAACAATGGAAGTTTCTACGCCACTGAATCATACCCCATTTTACCGCCAACGTGTTTCTTCGATAACTACGTGTTGAGCAAAATATCTCTCCATGCCTCTTCGAACTGAAGTAGAGATAGAGCGTTGTTGTCATAAATGTAACCTGAATTTCTTTGGCAATAGCCACTAGCATAAAATAGCACAATCAACAATGATCTATATGTTATATCAGATGTACCTACAATCTGCTCAGTTTGGCAACATGAGAATATAGCAAACGATTCCAGTGGACCAGCATAAGGTACAATGGACCAATCTTTTTGATAAATGAGAAAATCAAAAAAGATAAGATTCCTTATATTACAGCCTGAAAATATGAGAAGTGTCAAAAACATTCGTCTTCACCACTCAAAAGGTATGCTATCATCTCCTCATAACCCTGCCTCTGCATCTTCATCCCATATCAAGATAAAAAACTAACAAGAAGAATCCTTCGAACTGACAAACATATTAATTGGATCGTAACCACCTGTCACAACCTCTACTTTTTCGGACAGGACCTAATTAGGTCCTGATAGATTACCGGTTTACCACACTCGTCATTTGTCAAAGATTTTGTGCGGGGAAAACCTTGGGAAAACACCAGCTTGCTTGATTCTTCTCACCGTTATTAAGTTCTTGGAAACTCCTGAGAAGTGGGGGTGGATAGGAAAGGAGGAGTTGGGTCCTTGGGAGTTATATTTCAATCGGTTTTACGGTTTGATATTCCAGGTGGGAGAAAAGTTAGAATGGAGTTTTTCGGGGAAATGTAGTCAGATAGACTCTTGGGAAGGACAGAATATTCGGACAGGACATGAAATCTTTGTGAGTTCAATCGACGAGGTCGATTAGCACGAAGGACTATACAGGGTGCAGCGTAATCAATAGATAAGATAAGATGGTACCTACAGATGAAAGACTTGTGGTGGATCAGAAAAATTTGTTTAATGTTTAATAAAAGACCCTCGATTTTCGAGATATTCTTGTTTTTCAATTCAAAAAATTGTACCCTTTGCAACACTTTTTGTCGACAAGACTCCAAATGGAGCAACATAAACCGAAAATAGCATTTTGGTATATTATTCCATCTCATATACAGGATGAGTCTTTGACTCGTACATATATTTCAACTGTAGATCTCTCTCATCGAACGAAACAATTTTGTTTATACGATTTTCCAAAATTCAGTGTCGTTTGAAAGATTCAAAAATCCATGAAAAAACACTTTTCTTTCCACATCTTCAGAATCGTCTATTGAGTGTTTACTCTATCCATGGTGCATATTCTTCAATCAACTCATTCAATAATCCTTCTGGTATGAAAGTTACAGCGTAGACAACACATAAATCCACGCGAAAATACTATAAAAATACTTGAAAAAAATAAACGATTCATATTTTCGAAAGAATGAATCATTTTAAAGAATGAAAGTATCCTTATGGTTTTTCTATGAAACGCGTCGTTTTTGAGTTATATCATAGATGCATAGAAATACCTGGTGTTGGCACTGATTGGATTTTGTTTAAGACTTTCTTGTCGATCGAAAACGTGATATTGTGTGCAGCTTTTCATTTCTCCCGAAAGGGGTCGCGTTTTTTGTCGTTGCCGCAGTAGCGCCACGACCGATAAATATTGCGGATTTATTCCGGAACTAGTCCAAAATCTGAAATCTAGGATGCCGTTTTGATCTACAAATTTTGGTCACGATTTTTAGTAGGGAGTCGTTACACCAGGTGTTCTATGCATCTATGTTATATCCGATAAAATTTGACATATATCTCAAGAATAATAATAATAATAATAATAATAATGAGGAAGCGGGCCCCTGTCATTCAACAAAATACAGCTCCACCAGAACATCGGGAAGTGGAATCCCAAAACATGGCAGAAGATCAAAATGCCACTCCACCTGCTGGCTCGACCACCGTGAGGAGGACTGTCCGCAGGGGAGCTCGCAACGCACGTATCAAGTGGAGCCGCGAAATGAATATTGAAGTAATGCGAGCTTTTTATTACGTGAACAATTGCGATGACAGACCACTTCCTGGTTGGAGATACTCCCTTTACACCGAGTTCACCAAGAGGCATCCGGAACTTCAGCTGACAGAAGGAAACATTGCGGATCGTAAAAATGTCATAATACGGAAAGGCTACCTGACAGGACAGGAACTAGATGAGATCAAGAGAGAAATGGGCTATACAATCAATCAAGATCAGATTGTCGGAGATCATAATGAAGAACCAAACGAGCCTTCGGAGAGACCAGTAGAAACGACAAGGGAACTGCCTGTCACCCGAACTGCTCACCAAGACTGCCCACAATATCGTCAACTGTATGACACGTTCTATAGCAACCTGGCGAAATACGAATCTACTGATCCGCTCAACCGCCCCATCCTTCCAAAATTGAGTTCAACTCTACGGCCAAAAATACCATCGGGTGGCTCAACGAAATATTGGAAGAACACCTTAGCACTCAATGGACGTTGGAACAAGTCCACTTATCCCTGTACTGTGCCGCCATCACAGTAATCGGACAAAATGGGCAAAAGATCTACTTCCCCAGAACCAGTGAACAGAAAGTTACAAATGAAACTCCAGCCTGGAAAAGAAGATTAATGCAGGACGTCGATAAACTTCGTGGAAAAGTTGATGTCTTGGATGAGTTCCTGAAGGATAATAAATCGCGTAAAGTATTGAACAAAGTGCGAAAAATAGCCACATCCGCAGGGCTGGACCTGGAATCTCCACGACATAAAGATTTGATAGTTGACCTGAAAGATCGCTTGAGACAACAAGCTAAAGCGAAAGGTGCACGCCTACGAAGATACAACGAGTTATCAAAGCGAAAACAACAAAACGCTGAATATGTGAGAGACAGAAAGAAGTTCTTCAGAAGTCTTGAAAAGCCGTCCGAAATCTCCTCCAGTCTGCATGCTGACATCAGCAGTGAAGAATTTCGACAATATTGGAGTTCTTTATGGTCGGAGAGTGGTAAATTTCAGAGAAATACTAGTTGGCTGAGGGACATTGAACACCATGCATCCGAAATCGTTGAGATGAGGACTGATATTTTCACAGTCGAGGAAATATCCAACATTATCAAAAACACTAGTAACTGGAAGGCGCCAGGACCCGATCGACTTCAAAACTTCTGGGTTAAACAGTTTCCAGCATGTTTCCCAAGTCTGGCTAGATGTTTTTCGGAAGCGCTGGAAGACCCCTTCAAGATACCGGCTTTCCTCACTCAAGGCAATACCTACATGCTCCACAAAAAAGGAGACCGCAGCAATCCAGAAAACTACAGACCAATAACGTGTTTGTCAGTGGTGTATAAGCTGTTCACGTCGCTTGTAAATCATGCGATATATCGTCACTGTGAAGCCAATAATATTCTGGAGGAAGAACAGAAAGGCTGCTCTCGAGGATCTGCAGGATGTAAACATCAACTCACTATAGACGCTGTAGTGCTAAAGCAAGCCCAAGCGAGAAGGAGGAATTTAAGTCTTTGCTATATCGACTATCAGAAGGCCTTCGATACGGTGCCTCACGATTGGCTTGTGAAAGTACTGGAGATTTATAAGATCTGCCCGAAAATAAAAGCGGTGCTCCAACATCTTATGAGTACATGGAGAACGAATATTCTGATAAATAACATCAATGCTGGAACCGTGAAAATATCGAGGGGGATATTTCAGGGAGATGCTCTGTCGGCGATGTGGTTTTGTATGGCACTAAATCCTCTGTCTACTCTTCTGAAAAACACTACCATAGGGTATAGACCAGCAATGAGGAATCCGCGAAAACTGTCCCATTTATTGTACATAGATGACCTGAAACTATTCGGCGAGAACCAAAAACAACTTCACTCGCTGATAGATATAGTGCGCTCTTTCAGCAAAGACATTGACATGTCTTTCGGTCTCGATAAATGCGCCATAGTCAACATCAGGAAGGGTAAAATGGAGAACACTCAGGAACAATTTCAGGACATCCACAGTATGTTGCCCGAAGAGACCTACAAGTATCTGGGCATTCCTCAAACTCAACGGATTGACCACACTCGTTTGAAAGCTGAGTTCACTGCGAAATATAAAAACAGGGTAACCAAAGTACTCAACACCAAGCTGTCTGCTAAAAACCAGATCGATGCCTTGAACTCTTGGGCTACGCCTGCTCTGACCTACACTTTCGGAGTCTTGAAGTGGTCAGATGCTGATCTGAATGAGTTGGACCGACTCACACGTCGCCTAATGACAAAGTTCCGATGTCTGCACACCAATGCATCGGTGAAAAGGCTTTATCTACCCAGAAGAGATGGCGGACGAGGTCTGTTGAACATCTATAAACTCTGCAGAACCCAGGAGAGAAACTTGAGGCAGCGACTGCTCGAGTCTGAAGATAGCCTGATGAAATTGGTGACAACAGAGGATAAGGGATACACACCTCTGAACCTACAACACAGAGAACTGACATTCGATATCACCACGAGAAGCGAAGATATGAGTATATGGCGGGAACAAGCTCTGCACGGCAGATTTCCAAAACACCTTGAGGGGGAAAATGTCGATAAATTAGCTTCCTTGTCGTGGTTGAATGCGGGGCAATTGTATCCTGAAACTGAGGGATTCCTGACGGCTATCCAAGACCGAGTCATAAGAACTCGCAACTATGAGAAGCACTGTTTGAAGCTGAACGTGGAGGACAAATGCAGGAAGTGCGGCGCACTTGGCGAGTCTATCGAACATATAATAGCAGGTTGTCGAGTTCTTGCCGACAACGCATATCTGGGCCGACACAACCAAGTGGCAAAAATTGTTCACCAGCAGTTAGCTCTTAGACATGGTTTTTTGGATACTTGTCCGCCATACTATAAGTATCAACCTGCAGCAGTGTTGGAAACGGACACAGCGGTTCTCTATTGGGACAGACCCATAACAACAGATAGATCAGTGGACTACAATAGACCGGACCTTGTATTCATTGAGAAGGATCAGAAGTATGGGGTGATAATTGATGTGGCAGTACCATTGACTCATAACATCGGAAGAACGGAGTCGGAAAAAATAACGAAGTACGAGAACTTGGCAATAGAGCTGAAGAATATGTGGCAATTATCGAAAGTCACGATTATACCGTTGGTGATTTCGGCTGAGGGAGTCATGTCCAGATCATTTAAGAAAAACCTTCAAAAGATCGAGATATCCCAGAGGATCGCGGGATATGCACAGCAGGCTGTAGCTTTGCAAACCTGTCACATCGTGCGGAAATTTCTGAACTAGTGGGAGGAACTGAAATGTTTTTTCACTGGTTCATAGAAGTAATACCAGCACGAGCTGAGACCGGGAGACCGATGATGAAGAATAATAATAATACCAGCTTAAGCTGAGACCGGGAGACCGATGATGAAGAATAATAATAATGACTTAACCGCACGGGTGTGGTGTGGTTTTGCCATGCCACATGGGGGGTGACGTCCCCACGGCCCGAGTTACCTGGGCTACCAAGGGTAAATGGTGGCAAACCCGCACGGGGGGTACTACTTTGTAGTATACGGGTGTGACAATCCCGCGGACCCCGGTCACTCTCAACCGATGTCGGACAGATATCAGCTAAGCCTCGGAAAACAGTCGCTGCCTGGGGATCGTCAGGGCGCGTCTGGAGTTGGTGCTGGACGTGACAGCATGCGGGCCACCAACGGCAGGATGCTGAGAAGGCAGGCGCCTGCCATACAAGAAGCTATGCCTTTAGACGAGGAAGACATTGACGAGGAGAGAGTTCAGGTTGTCGGTCGCATAGGGATTCAACGCTCGAGAGAGCAGCCCGCAGTCGGAACCGGCAGCCGAAACAGGACGGCACAAAGAGGACGCCACAAGTGGACGCCCGAGCAGCATAGCCTGCTGACTGCGCTATACAGAAGATCAAGACCTGAAAGACGAGGGTACATGAATAGGCTTCATGGTCTGTGGTGCGAAAATTATCCGGACCTTGACTTCATGACGCAGCAAAACCTCAGAGATCAGATCAGTCATCTCAAAAGAAGAGGAATCTTATGGCGGTCTCAAGAGCAAGAAAGGACGGAACAACTAGCTGAGGAGCAGGTGACAGATGCTTCGAGCCAACATCAGCAATTGACGATTGACCTGGTGAGAAACATTGCGAGCCGAACCGAGACTGGTACACGCTCCAACAGGCCAATAACAGAACATGTGAGAGATGTTCCCGAAATAGAACACGGTGAAGAGCAGGTGACAGATGCTCCAAACCAAGAACATCAAGCAATAGCCCTGGGAGCTAGGCCAAGAACGGGACAAGTGAGAGATGTTCCAGAAATAGAACACGGTCAAGAGCAGGTGACAGATGCTCCAAACCAACAACACCAAGCAATGGTCCTGGGGGCAAGGCCAAGAGTGGAACAAGTGAGAGATGTTCCAGAAATAGAACACGGTGAAGAGCAGGTGACAGGTGCTCCAAACCAACAACACCAAGCAATAGCCCTGAGGGCAAGGCCAAGAGCGGAACAAGTGAGAGATGTTCCGGAGTCAATCGTCAATATAAAGGAAGCATTTGAGGCTGCTGTTAGAGACCCACTGGTCAAGGCCACCCGAATAAAAACAAGACTTCAGGCTGAAGATCTAGCCGTAGTGGACAAAATAATTCAAGATCATCTTAACGAGACCTGTGCACTAGAAGATGTGGTGGCTGCAGTGAGAGCGGCCGCTTCACTTCTATGTCCACCGAAAAGTTCAGCTACGAAGAAGGATAAGCATAGGTTAGGACTCAGTCGGCTTGACATCAAAATGAAATCAATGAGGCAGCAGGCATCTTGGTACCAATGTATCATAGATGTTCTGAGAGGCAAAATTGGATCAAGCAAGAAAATGAAGGATATGATCGAGGAGTTTCGTTCCATACATCATGCAGTGGATTTGCCCACAGTCCATCTACTGAAGCAGAAAGCTGTAGATAAAATAAGATCACTTGCTGCAGCGCGAAAGAAACTGATAAAAAGGCAAAAATGGATTGAAGATAACAACACCTTCACCGCAGAACCATCGAAATTATTTCAGTCCCAACAACAAAAGGCACAAAACCCACCATCACCTCAAGAGGTCGAAAAATTTTGGAAAAGCCTGTATGAACAACAAGCAGAAACCAGGGATACTCCAGCACTACTCAGATTCCAGCAGATGTGTGATCAAAACCAACAGCAGAACGATGAACTTTCTGAAATATCAACCGAAGATATTAAAAAAGCCCTTAAGAACAAGCGTGATTTTACAGCACCTGGACTGGACGGTATTCAAAACTACTGGTGGAAGAGTTTTCCAGCTACACATCAACACCTGGCAAGATTATTCAGCGGGATGCTGACTCGCCATGAGCCCATTCCGTCATGGTTAGTGGAGGGTAGAACAGTGCTGATACCAAAATCAGGTGATTTAGGGCAACCCAAGAACTATCGCCCAATCACTTGCCTCAATACACTGTATAAGATCCTCACAAGTGTAATTCAAGATCAAATACTGAGGGTTATTGGACCAGTGTGGAACAGCATCTACGAACAGAGGGGAGCAAAGAAAGGAGTGCAAGGATGCAAGGACAACTTGCTCATAGACAAGAGCGTATGTCTAGACGCCAGACACTACAAGCGCGACCTACACACATCATGGTTAGACTACGCGAAAGCATATGACACCTCGCCGCACGAACTGATCATACGGTTATTAAAAATGCTGAAAGTCCACCCCAACATCGTCCACGCGATAGAAAACATCATAGCGCTGTGGAAAACGAAGTTTGCCATCCGAGCAGAGGGTCGAACCGTTTATACAGGATGGGTGAGATACAGGAGAGGAGTTTTCCAGGGAGATTCGCTAAGCCCGTTATTATTCTGCATAACTCTTATACCACTAACAATTGAGTTAAGGGAGAGCAAGATAGGATACCAGGCCGGACCACCAGGCAGAAGGAACCACCTGATCTCGCATCTCTTGTACGTGGACGACTTGAAGCTCTACGCTCCCTCCGAGTCCGCACTGCGGCAACTACTGAATATCGTTTCAGACTACACTTCAGCAATGGGAATGTCATTCGGTTTGGACAAGTGTGCTGTTTTTCATCTGCGCAGGGGAAAAGCTGAAGACGCAGGAGAAGATATTCGACTGGAAGATGGAATGACTTTTCGACACCTCGAAGACGGAGAAACTTACAAGTTTCTTGGAATGAAACAGAGGGGTGTACTGGAGACAACCCAGATAAAGAATGCCTTAACAGCCAGCTACAAAAAGAAGCTGAGAGACATATGGAAATCGCAGCTGTCGGGAAAGAACAAAGTATCTGCTACAAATATGCTAGCCATCCCGATTCTCACCTACTCTTTCGGAGTGGTGAACTGGACGGTAAACGAGCTCCTCGATCTTGATAGGTTAACAAGGAAAACGATGAACATGAATCGTAGCCTATATCCCAACAGTTCAATACAGAGGATATACCTTCCTCGAAGCCAGGGAGGTAGAGGATTGCAATGTTTGGAATATCAACACTATCAACAAACATTGGAAATGGCAGTAAGGATTCTAAGAAGTGAAGATCCGCTTCTGAAATTTGTCGCTCAGCATGAAATTGCGAACCATGGAGCCTTCCTATTCCGAGCTGCACAAAGGGCCCTGGATAAGCTCAGCATAACCGGCGTATCGATCAATCCTGAGCTCGCTGGAGCACCGATCACTCAAGCGGACCAAAGAAGCCTAGCAAGACTGATCCGAAAGTCTCAGTCAGATACATTACTCGAACATCATATGAGTAAGACCTTGCACTCCATATATTTCAGGAGTTTAAAAGACCAGGACCTGTCTGAAGAATTGTCTTTCGCCTTTCTAAAGTCAGCTAGCCTTAAGTCAGAGACAGAAGGATTTGTGATGGCGTGTCAAGATGGAGTACTGAATACGAGATGGTATAAAAAGAACATCATAAAAATGGACACCCCAACAACTTGCAGGGCTTGCCATGGGCAACAGGAAACGATTATGCACATCCTTTCCGCCTGCAGAGTCCATGCTCCATCGGGGTATGTAGAGAGACACAACGCGGCACTCCGGATTTTATACTTCCATCTGAGAGCCGCGTATGGGATAGACAAAGAACCGGTGCTACCATATGTGCCTCTGGAGATTGAAGCGGTGGTCCAGAACGAAAGAGCTCGGATATGCTGGAACTATCCTGTCTCAACAACACGACAGATCAATGCTGTTAAGCCAGACATACTTCTGCTGGACAAGGAGCTGAAGGAGTTATTTGTCGTGGAATTCTCCTCCCCTGCTGAAAATAATGTTGTGATGAAGGAACAACAGAAGAGGCAAAAATACAAAGACCTTATGTTCGAGCTTGGAACTTTATACCCAGGTCATAGAATTAGGATGGTCGTGCTTATCATAGGATGTCTCGGTGGAATGAGAGCTAACTATGTGCATGAACTGAAGATTATCCCGGTCTGCAGATCACTGGCCGAGGTATTGGCGCACAGAATGCAGAAAGCAGTGTTGCTCGGGTCACTCCATATCATCAGGTCTCATGAACTCTAGAAGCCACTTGCAGCTCATCTTTTTTTTGTTAAGGGACGCTGCGAGGGCAGGATGAAGAACTCCTCCATTGAAGGTGTGAGGGGTTTTTAGTGAGTAGCCAAACAAGATCCTGGATTCTCACACTACCGAGAGTGCGGACCCTCTCGGTGCCCATAAAGGGTTTTCCCCTCACACGGACGTTAAAAAAAAAAAAAAAAAAAAAAAAAATAATGACTTTATTTTCACAATAATGATTTCACAAGAAAATAGCTTACATACAATAATTTATACTTGCGAAAAAAGGCGGAGTCCAGTTATGCACATGCATATTCTGCTCAACTCAACCCGAATCTAGATGCTTCACTGGATTTTAAATATCACCGAATCGCAGGGAAATTCTCAACTCTTTGATCGCACTACAAAGTTGAGAATAGTGTCAGAATGTTAATCAACTCGTTATTAGTAGAGATATGTAATAATGAAATCCCACAAATGTGGCAGATTAAGATATATGAATGATGAATGTCGATACAAACCACGTAGTGAATTGAAATCAATGAAAAATGAAAGGAAACATAGCACTAAATAATCTGTGGCAAAGTTTTTCTCTAAACAATGTCCTCTGTGATAATTTGGTACCAACTAGTGAAAAATTCTGCAAAAAAAATGCCCTGATTCTGATTTCTATGTTTTTTTCTATGAAACGCATCGTTTTTGAGTTATTCCTAATTATATCCGATAAAATTTGACGAAAAAATGAGATCTCAAGAATAATCTGGATGCTTCACTGGAAAATTTCTAACTCTTTGATCGCACTACAAGTTGAGAATGTCGTCAGAATGTTTATTAACTCGTTTGATAAGGAGATATGCAATAATGATATCTCACAATGTGGGAGATTCAGATATATGAATGATGAATGTCGATATAAACCACATATTGAATTGAATTCATGAGAAATAAAACCATACTTAGCACTAAATATTCTGTGTCAAAGTTTCTCTCCAAACAAGGTCCTCTGTGATAATTTGCTTACAACTAGTGGAAAAATTCTGCATACAAAAATATGCCAATTTGTACAAGTGAATTTCATAAACTCGACATTTTACGGTTATTATTACATTCATTCACTGAAAGTCTTCACATAATCATCACGAGATCGAAGAAAAACACCTTTAGTAACAAGTTTCCCCTTTCACAACAACAAAGCTCACGAAAAGATTTCCTCCATGTTTTTTTACAGTTCGCTGGCAACGTCTTCTCGAAAGCTCTGTGAAATATTCATAGGAGATTATTTTTTGATTAGTTTGAATACAGAATAGGTTGATATTGCTTGATTAACTACAAATGGAATAAAAAACCTTTTTTTACAAGATATTCTTCGGATGTCGAAGAAAATATGAAAAAGTTATCAGGGTTTACGAGCTAATCTCTAAAAAAATCGAAGAATGAACTCATTTTGATGAGAGAAATACGACTTTTTAATTGCAGATATATTCGAACAAAACTAATTGTTAATGACATTTCCATCAAAATGAGGCTAGTACTTGAGTATTCCATGAACGTATCAACTCAATTTCAATCGAGAAATATGAACTTTGAGGCGTTCGCAGAAAATCTTATCAGGCACGTAGGTATTTGGCCAAATCTCTCTTCTTACTCCCTGCTAATATCACAATCTGATTTTCATGTGAGCTACTATAGATCTCAATGAAGAAAGTTAATGAGAAGTTCTCAAAGCACTCGTCTCGAGAGGTGTGTGTGAATTTCCCACAGAACTCCCAGCGACGTGTTTGAGAAAATCCACGTAGGATATCTGTAAGACATCTCTGGGTGTTCTTTGGTGTCGCACATTTAGAGGAGATATATCAACCTCTCAAGGAAGTCACACAGGACCTCACAATTTCCTATAAAGAAGTTCCAGGGCTATCTTAAAGATCTCTCTGTGTTGTTTGAGAATATCCACGTAGGAAAATATCGCCAAGACTTCTCTGGGAGTTCTCTGGTGGCGGAAATTTGGAGGAGATATAGAGCTCTCAGCAACCTCCAAAAGAAGTAACAAGAGGCGTCACAATTTCGTAAAAAGAAGTCGCAGGGCTACCTTTGGGATCTCTTTGTGTTGTCTGGGTTTTGTGAGAATATCCACGTAAGATATCCCCAAGACTTCTTCGGGTGTTTTCTGGTGTCGGACATTTGGAGGAGACATAGAGCTCTCAGTAACCTCTCAACGAACTTCCAAAAAGTGTCACAATTTCCTAAGAAGAAGTCGAAGGGCTTTCTTTGAGATCTCTTTGTGTTGCCTAGGATGTATATGTATTCAACACTTGGTAATTAAGCCCGCAACGGACGGCGAGCGATAATATAATATATATTATAGCTTTGCATTGACATATGTCATTTTAGTATGGAAAAATATCGTAATATCGGAATATATATTATAGCGTCGTCCGCGGGGCTTGGTGCATTTTCATAAGGAGCGATATTGGTGTAATATATGAGATATAATATATCGCTCGCCGTCCGTTGGGGGCTTAACTGTTGTGGAGTTTTAGATGAATTGAACTCTAGTCCCTTCAGGGTGGACTCTGGGGTAATGCAACTGAACCAGATAGAATCTAAGATGTCATATTCTGTCATTTCTCGATGAAGGATTTCTAGTTTTCTCTGGTTTACTGTCTCTGCCACCCTTGCAGATCCTCTCTATCTTCTCCATTGTCACAGTTCATTCTATTCTGTGAAAAAATGAACAATCCCCTTTCCTCCAAATTTAATCAGAACAACTCAATCAGAACGCATTTTCCTCATCGCGCAACACGGAAATCCCATCAGAAAAGGAAGGATCAACCCCTCATGGCACAATCGCTGTTAATCATTCCCAAACATCGCGAGTGATTAAATCGGACAGAACTAGCGAAAACGGCGAATTGATTCCAGACGAAAACTCAATTATTTCCAGATTCGAGGAGAGAGCGGAAAAAAACATTGTAACTCGGCCGAAAGGGTTGTAATTATAAAGAACAAAAGTTCGATGATCACGAGGGGAACTGGCCCGGATAGGACGGAATTATATTGTGGCGTTAATGAAAAAGAAGTGCATAGGTTCTGAAATTTTTTTCGGGACCGATTTTTTCAATTTACGCCCTGATTCGTTCACTGTTATAATAGACTCGGGTTCGGTCATTGAAGCATGTTAATTTTTTGATTTGAAGCTTTACGAACTGTACTGCTGAATTTCTCGTTTACACTGAGAATTCAAGTTTGGATGAGTCTTTGACTTGTACATATATTTAAACTGCAGATGTAGAATATGTAGAATAGATATAACATTTTGAAAAAATAGGCCAAATACGTGCATGATACGATACTCTGCAAATACCTCAAAGTTCATATTTCTCGATTGAATCCCTGTACTTGTAGATGAGGAATTCATATTGGCTCCTAGATAAGGTAGATGGCTTAATTTTAGGGATTCTCTTCCCGCTTGCTTGTCTTTTCTGGGAAACTCTTCATGGAAGTTTCATTATATTCAAACCTCGTTTAGTATTCGCCTTGAATATAAATCAACAACGCACTAATAGCAGTCTAATGGGGGCGCCATATGAACTATCAAATTACTATCAAATAATTCCCGGAAACTAAGACAGATCCAGATATTGAGTTATGGTTATGTAGGGTACACAAAGTCTTCAAACTAACACCATACCAGCCGCGAACGAGGAACTGAACGGGAATTAGTGAAGCATTAAATTTACCAGGGCATAGGTTATGTATCATATCGCATTTGCATTCAAGCTATCCTAGTTGTTTCCATTAAATGTCTACTTATGGGTGTCTGATTGATGTTATGTGACAGCGTTGTTTATTGAAAGGGGGAGTTTGAACTAGAATATTGTTCATGAATAAATTCTGTGACTGATTTCTTGATGAATTTTGTGTGTGGTATATTTTCTTTTCAGATTATGTAAAAACATTGAGTTTAAATATACGTAGAGGTACAACGTAGTTGAACGATTTGATGAAAACATTTTTGGCAGTTTACTGCCAACTTCAGTGCGGCACGAGGTAGCTATTGAAGGAACTATAATCTGCGATCCATTCACAGAAATCTGTAGGCTATTTATTCTCCTCTAGTTCTATGAATCACAGGCAGAATTAATTGTCGCTTCATTGCATCCAAAAAATCTGGTGTGATGAAATACTAAGTTCAGTATTTCATCACACCAGTATTTCATCACACCCACATTTCCATGTCCGGTCCTGATCGTCATCTCATTGACCATAGGAAATAGTGCTTTATAGTTCAGACACTCACCGCCTGAATTTTCGATTCTCTGAAACACACTTGCCCTTCTATGAACGGGCGAAGGAACTACAATAAATTCAGCTTCAAATCGTTCAACTGGGATGTTCCCCTTTGTATATTTAAAGTCAATGGTAAAAGATATTTCGATGGCTATGTACCTTATTCTCAATATAACCGGCGATTTCGCCAATTTGTTTCGTAAGCTTTCACATTTTAGTCATAAAGCTTAAGCTTACAAATACTTTAATTCTTTGTGTATGCCTATGAGTCTTTAGCATTGTTCAAAATTCATACTTTTTATTTTATATACCACAAAGTTTATTTATAGGATGGGCTTACTCGGTTAAGAATAAGACAGAGATTTTCTGTGCTCTGTGCGATTCCATGGCTGTTACAAAAATCCCTGCTCAGTTCAGGAACCTCTCTGCCATTAGTCGCATTGTTTTTACAAAGCTTAGCTCTAAGCCCTGAACAAATAGTTTCCACGTCGTCGGCCTTCAGTTCGCCACCCTTACAAAGTGTGATAAAGACTTTTACCCAGAACAATCTACGAAACCAGACAGAAGCAGATACGTAACTTTCAATCTGAACAACCGTAAGTACCATTCCTTCAGTGTTCACTTCGTGGTATTTATTTTGAATTCTATGAAACATACATTTTTTTCCTTGATTCTCGAGACGATAAGAATTGGTACAGCAGTCCATTTCTTATCTCCAAGGGAGCTCGTGTATATTATTTGTTTTGCCGAATTGGTATCAATTCAATTGTCATATTGAAAGTTGAAGAAATCAAAATTATCAATTTTCATTTTTAACGCTATTTATTCGAACTGTTTACGTCTTATCTGCATATCTGTTCCTTATCCGTCAAGTACCTGCTCTCCTTTCGATACGAAATTCCTTTCGGTACGAAATTCCTTTCGGTACGTTTTATTGCTGTGCGCCGCAACGTCCAGGTAATTTTGAATCCTTCAGACCCAGTCGTAAATTAGATAAAGATTTCTGGCACTTCGTATTTATACTTCAAATATTTCATTGAATATGGCAGAAACGCAGAAGCACTCAACTCTTCGATCGATTTACATTCGTGATATTCTAAATTTGCACGATCTCGCAGATAAAGTCATCACGGACAAATCCATTCTGTCCCGTTTCAAAGCGCATTATCAAGACTTAGAAGGTATCAAAGAAGATTTTTTAAAGCATCATAACACGGTCATTTCATCGCTCATAATCGAGTCGGACGGAAATTTGGAGGATAAATTCAAAATTCTTGAGGATTTCTTAGAATCCTATTATTTTATCAAAAGTGTCCACGCCGATATCTCAGAATCAGAAACTGAAGCCGAAATTACAGACCATTCAATTACAAATCAGCATTCACATATAATGCTTCCAACTCTTGAATCAACGAAGTTCAACGGTGATTACAAATCGTTTCCTTCTTACATAGATTTATTCGACGCATTAGTACATACCAATAGCTCATTATCAGCTATAGAATAATTCAATTACCTGATATACTCCCTTTCTGGACCACCTTTGATTCTAGTCACAATGCTAAGGTTATGCAGCGATAACTATCAGATCGCATATGATCAGTTAAAGCGCAGGTATCACAATAAGAGATTACGCGCTCAAGCCATGTGGAATGAGTTGGAAAATGCGCCATCTCTAAAATCCGAGAACGCCGCGAGCTTGAGGAAACTCTTAGACACTTTTTCCGAGAATCTTGCCGGCCTCACCCAAATGAATTTTCTTTTCGGAAGCTGGAACTTTGTTTTATCGTTGATGTTAATCAAGCATCTAGATCACGCGACTGTCACTAGTCTCGAGCTCAATAGGAATTCGATCGAAATTCCTGATTATAGAGATCTGCTGTCATTTCTTGAGAGACACTGCACAGCATTAGAAACTCTGAAGTTTATCGGTTCCTCTCATGGGAATATGAATTCCCACGACAATATGTCCACTACCAGACAAAGATTCCAGCAAGACAGAAAAACCCATCATCATCAATCCACCACACTTTTTATGAACATCTCATCTTCGCGCACTTGTATCCACTGCAAAGGTAAACATACAATTTACCGATGCAATGCGTTCTCTGCGAAATCTCCAAATCAACGCTACGATTTCTTTAGAGCACCGCACCTTTGTTTTAATTGTTTAAGTGCATCTTACGACGTTCGCTCCTGTCAGTCAGCATATGAATGCAAAAAATGTGAGTCCGGTGAACACCACACTTTATTGCATGTGGACAAAATGGCTCTTTCGAGAATTCAGCCGTTCAAATAAAACCTCACTACCCAGTTCGCCATCGTCGCCTCGGTCGCTTATTGAACAGGTCCATTCAGTCTTGTCAACAGCCTCCTTTCTTAGCGAATCATCGAATGAAAGATCTGCGCCTGTTTCAAACTCCACTCTTTGGAGGTCTCGGGACAGTCGGAATATAAATTCGGGGCAGAGTCACCTGTCAAAACGCCAAAAAGTGAAGAACCCTGATCGTTCATCAGACACTAATTGGCGTTCCATTGGTAATTTGGAACAATTACTTTCCAAACCAATCCTTGAGCCACCCTGCGAAATGAGCCAGACAGTCATATGCAGATTGGAAAACTTAATTAGAAGGTAAATTTTCATTAACTTTTTACTTTTACTTTTCCTTTTTTTTGTTTGTTAATTTTTTCTCATTTCACGCCCATTTCTCCTTCCTCTCAATCTTTCACTTTTCTCAATCTTTATTTCTTAAAATGCATAGTTTTTTTCTTAAATTCTCGAGGCGATAAGAATTGGTACAGCAGTCCATTTCTTCTCTCCAAGAGAGCTCGTGTATATTATTCAAGCATGGTGGATAAAAACCGAAGACGTCACCATATGTAGCCGGTTGCAGAAACTACAAAGGCTGGTCTGTATTGGTGTCACGGGAACGAGGCGCACAGTTCAGTTTCGTAAATAGCATGGACAAAAAGTCATCCATATGGTTTACCAATAGATCAAACTCAGAGAGAGGCACAGGCATTGGGATATACGGACCAAAACGGAGGATCTCTGAAGCCCTGGTAAATTCTACGTCTTTTTTCGAAGTTTTGTCTGAAGTTTCTCGATTTCCCGAGGTTAGTGTGAAATTCTGGATGAATTTCGATTTTTTTCAGTACGATGTTGAAACTACGGTCTTTTCAACATCCAAGAATGAAGTGGACAATTTTTCCCCGTCCTGACAATCCCATTTTTTTCGGTATTCATTCACTGATATTAATTTTCGAACGAAAAAATCTCAATACAACTCTGTTGAAATTGGCTAAATATTAATGAAGTAATGTAACTCGTGTGCCTAGCCGCTTCTCACCCGATCTAAATTTCAAATTAGTGTTTCTTTTTTAGAATCCCTTGACACACGAATATTTCGTCGCATTCATTAGGCCAAACGTTATTTTCAATTTACATAATGAGTAGAAATATTCATAAACTCGTGTGGGGTAGTGTCTCGTCATAAATACCATCGTTCTTGGCAAGTTTCTGGTTGTCGTTATCAGTTCAGCTATTTTTCAATTCTCTTTGTTCGAAATACTTTTTTTCACACTTGATGCCACAAAGTTCATACTGCGTATGGACTTCGTCGGTAACAAAGAAGGGTAAGAAGACTTAGAACTCAGTGGCCCACTCTCCTTTACTCTGTGTTCTGAAATTCTCAAGGGCAGTTACCCAGTAGGTACCCCACCAAGGATTCTTCCTCTCTTTCCTCTCGTCCCACCTCGGTCCTTTAGCCATCAGTTCACTATCTCTCTTCGTCTAGCACGTCAGTTCGTATCCATGAAATGAATTCGTTTAGTGAGAAAAGGGTTGTACGTTTTCGTGATTACCCTCTAAAGTTTTTCGTCAAAGTCAGAGTGAAAGTCTTTCAATATGGCTAACTTCTTTTAGTTAACCCCTAGCACCGTTTTACATCAACCAATCTTTCATCAGATCCCATCCAAGAATGCTACATGAAATATTCCTCATAAACACAAGATTACGACTGGAAAACAGCGCTTTCTAAAGATACTGAAAATCCTCTCAAACCTCGATAATCCATGCAGAAAGCACTCGCAACTTTATGTCCTTATGCTGTTCATTTATCTTGTCTCTGCTGTGTTCTCCAATATGAAGAGATTCTTCTGGAACGAGGCGTTCCAGAATGTTTACTCCAACGATTCCAGGAAGAGAAGGATGTGAACATGGTTCTCAACTTTGTCGGCGTAATATTCCGCATTCGAATGACAAGATTCATTTCACTTCGGTCGCAATTATTCTGCAGGCTCCGCTCCCACAAGTTGCCATGGTGATAATGTAAGTGCTACTTTTGCTTCTCGACTATTTTGAGGAATTAGGGGTTTGAGTGAAAATAACTGAGGAAGGGAGAGTATTCAAGGCAAATAAGTTGAAGAAATCCTATTGAGAAGTTGATTTCCTCTTGGAATGTGGAATTTTTCTCTGCAAAACTTGATTTCTTGGTTTCTATAACTAATGTGGAAGATTGGTGACCTCTTTTTTCAAGAAGTCAAGGAGATTCCAAGCGTAGGAAACTAAGAAAGTGTCACAGGAACACTCTACTTTCCAAGAAGAAAAAAAATGATTTCTTCTTGGAATGTGGCCTGTTCCTTTGGCACTTTCTTGGTTTCCAAGGCTAGGAACCTCCTTGCACTCAAGAATTGAACTCATTTGGAAGACAGGTGACCTTTTTGTTCAAGAAGCGAAGGAGATTCCAGGCGTTGAAAACCAAGAAAGTGCCAGAGAAACACTCTACTTTCCAAGAAGGAAAAACTTGATTTCTTCTTGGAATGTGAACTGTTCCTCTGGCACTTTATGGGTTTTCAAGGCTTGGGATCTCTTTGAACTCAGAAATTAAACTAATTTGGAAGATTGGTGACCTTTTTGTTCAAGCAGCCAAGGATATTCCAAGCGTAGGAAACTAAGAAAGTGCCATAGGAACACTCCAAATTCCAAGAAGGAAAAAACTTGTTTTCTTCTTGGAATGTCAACTGGTACTATGGCACTTTTTTGGTTTCTAAGGCTTGGAATCTCCTTGCACTAGGGGATTAAACTAATATGAAAGATTGGTGACCATTTTCTTAAAGTGTGCAATGAGATTTTGCAAGCGTTCAAAACCAAGAAAATGCCCGAGGAACACCCTACTTTCCAAGAAGAAAAAAACTTGAGTTCGTCTTGAAATGTGGACTGTTCTTCTGGCACTGTCTTAGTTTCCAAGGCTTGGAATCTCCTTGCACTAGGGAATTAAACTAATATGAAAGATTGGTGACCTTTTGGTTCAAGAGAGCAAGGAGATTCCAGGCGTAGAAAACCAAGAAAGTGCCAGAGGAACACTCTACTTTCCAAGAAGGAAAAACTTGATTTCTTCTTGGAATGTGAAATGTTCCTCTGGCACTTTCTTGGTTTCCAACGCTTGGAATCTCCTTGTACTTGGTAATTAAACTAATTCGGTAGATTGGTGACCTTTTCGATCAAGAAGCCAAGGAGATTTCAAGCGTAGGAAACCAAGAAAGTGGTATAGGAACACTCCACATTCCAAGAAGGAAAAAACTTGTTTTCTTCTTGGAATGTGAACTGTTCCTTTGATACTTTCTCGGTTTCCAAGGCTTGGAATCTTCTTGCACTCGGGAATTGAACTAATTTGGAAGATCGGCGATCTTTTTGTTCAAGAGTGCAAGGAGATTTCAGGCGTTGAAAACCAAGAAAGTAACAGAGGAACACTATTGTTTCCAAGAAGAAAAAAACTTGATTTCTTCTTGGAATGTGGACTGTTCCTCTGGCACTCACTTGATTTCCAAGGCTTGGAATCTCCTTGCACTAGAGAATTAAACTAATATGAAAAATTGGTGACCTTTTGGTTCAAGAGAGCAAGATATTCCAGGCGTAGAAAACCAAGAAAGTGCCAGAGGAACACTCTACTTTCCAAGAAGGAAAAACTTGATTTCTTCTTGGACTGTGAGCTGTTCCTCTGGCACTTTCTTGGTTTCCAAGGCTTGGAATCTCCTTGTACTCGGTAATTAAACTAATTCGGTAGATTGGTGACACTTTTTATCAAGAAGCCAAGGGGATTTCAAGCGTAGGAAACCAAGAAAGTGCTATAGGAACACTCCACATTCCAAGAAGGAAAAAACTTGTTTTCTTCTGGGAATGTGAACTGTTCCTTTGGTACTTTCCCGGTTTCCAACGCTTGGAATCTTCTTGCACTCGGGAATTGAACTAATTCGAAAGATTGGTGACCTTTTTGTTCAAGAGTGTAAGGAGATTCCAAGCGTTGAAAACCAAGAAAATGCCCGAAGAACAATCTTCTTTCCAAGAAGAAAAAAATTTGAGTTCATCTTGAAATGTGGACTGTTCTTCTGGCACTTTCTTAGCTTCCAAGGCTTGGAATCCCCTTGCACTAGGGAATTAAACTTATATGAAAGATTGGTGACCTTTTGGTTCAAGAGAGCAAGATATTCCAGGCGTAGAAAACCAAGAAAGTGCCAGAGGAACACTTTACTTTCCAAGAAGGAAAAACTTGATTTCTTCTTGGAATGTGAACTGTTCCTCTGGCACTTTCTTGGTTTTAAGGCTTGGAATCTCCTTGTACTCGGTAATTAAACTAATTCGGTAGATTGGTGACCTTTTTGATCAAGAAGCCAAGGACATTTCAAGCGTAGGAAACCAAGAAAGTGCTATAGGAACACTTCAAATTCCAAGAAGGAAAAACTTGTTTTCTTCTTGGAATGTGAACTGTTCCTTTGGTACATTCTCGGTTTCCAAGGCTTGGAATCTTCTTGCACTCGGGAATTGAACAAATTGGGAAGACCGGCGACCTTTTTGTTCAAGAGTGCAAGGATATTTCAGGCCTTGAAAACCAAGAAAGTAACAGAGGAACACTATTGTTTCCAAGAAGAAAAAAACTTGATTTCTTCTTGGAATGTGGACTGTTCCTCTGGCACTCACTTGATTTCCAAGGCTTGGAATCTCCTTGCACTCCGTAATTAAACTAATTTGGAAGATTGGTGACCTTTTTGTTCAAGAGTGCAAGGAGATTCCAAGCGTTGAAAAGCAAGAAAGTACCCGAGGAACAGTCCAAATTCCAAGAAAAAAATCAAGAAATATTTTTTATTGGAAGAATAAGGATTCGACTAAGGTGGTTGAACTGGTTCTGTGTTGGGTCCAGGCTTCAGGGAACCATCTAAGAACTTCGAAAACGAAGAGTCAGATAGTAAAATTTTGTTCTCACTCACTTGTGTATCAATTCCTAATTTCTTTCTTTCGTTCCGGACCAAATCTCCACTTGAAATGGAACAATTTACTCAATGCAGATTACCCCGAATAACTAATAATTCAACCATCCACAATTTCAAGTCCCCTCCACCCCAATTCAGATTGACATAAACTGCCAATTCACTCAGACCCGGACACACAATGAAGAGGAGATACAACGAAGCAATTATGGTGGTTGAAACCGAGTATTATGCCAAGCACTTGGCGGAAATGGATGGAATTCGAAGGTTCGTCAAGTTATTTTGATGATCAGAGTTACAAGTTCGGTTGAATTTCTATTATAGTTGTGGAACTATTCGTATGATGAACGCAGATCGTTTATCTGGTGATTTTCGTGGAATAACTATGTCTATTGCGTTGAGTCCTGAGAGTTATGGCCAATTATGGGATTTCAGATGACGTACCGAGACACAAATGAAACGGTTGTTCAGCTCCTAGACTGTTATCATCATTGTAACTGTTGAACTGAGATTTCATGGAATAGAAATATAAGTTTTTTTATCCAGACAGTATCAAAGAAGATTTTTTAAAAGATCATAACACGATCATTCCATGGCTCATAACCGAGTCAGACGGAAGTTTGGAGGGCGAATTCAAAATTCGTGAGAATTACTTAGAATCCTACTATTTTATTGAAAGTGTCCACGCCGATATCTTGAAATCAGAAACTGAAGCCGAAATAGCAGACAATTTAATTATAAATCGGCACTCACATATCATTGTTCCAACTCTTGAGCAAACAAAATTCAATGGTGATTACAAATCATGCTCATCATACAAAGATTAATTCGACGCATTAGTCCACAATAATAATTCATTGTCAGCTATAGAAAAATTTAAATACCTCATTTAATCTTTTTCTGGTCCATCGTTGAATCTTATTAGAACGCTTAGTTTATGTCATGATAATTGTGGCGACAAAAGCGATTCGACACAGTGCCTGTGTCGAACCAAGTTTGTCACCCCCATAATTCATAAGATACCTGCACATTGTAACAATGGCATTCTTGGACTTGACCCTCAACTTTCTCTACCGTCAAGGAAATTCCCGAATTTCATAAACCAGAAACCTTCAAAGTATATCGGTCACTTTCCAGGACTAGAAAGTTTTGGGAAGCGCAAGTCCACGGAGCCCATTGGGCAGGTCTATAAATACCACAGCAATAGGTAAAAGCAGACGGTTGTTAGTTGAGAGCTAGAATAGGTCTCCACAAGAATAAAGTTACGTTCTCGTACACAAGTGTTTCAATGTTTCCCGTAAACGCATCACCTCATAACTATCAGATCGCATATGATCAGTTGAAACCAGATATTTGAATGTAAGATTGCGCGCTCAAGCTTTGTGAAACGGATTGGAAAATGGTCTTCTCTAAAATCCGAAAACGTCGCGAGCTTGAGGAAACTCTTTGACACATTTTCCGAGAACCTTGCCGGCCTCAGTCAAATGAATTTTCCCGTCGAGAGCTGGAACTTCGTCTTAATTATTGTGTTAATTGAGCATCTAGATCACGCAACTGTCACAAGTTTCGAATTCAATAAAAATTTTATCGAAATTCCTAATTATAGAGATCTGCTGTCATTTCTTGAGAGACACTGCACAGCAACTTTGAAATTTATCGGTTTCTCTCATGGGAATTCGAATTCCAGCAAGGTAAAAAATCCCATCATCAATCTACCACGCTTTTTATGAACACCTAATCTTCGCGCACTTCTCTCTACTGCAATGAAAACAATTTATGGAAGCAATGCGTTCACTGCGAAAACTTCAAATAAACGCTACGATTTCTCTAGTTCATCACCACCCCTGTTTCAATTGTCTTAGTGAATCTCACGTTCATCGCTCCTGTCAGTCAGCATAAAAATACAAGAAATGTAAATGAAAACACCACACATTATTGCACGAGGATAAAAAGTCGTTCAAAGAAAACCTCACCTTCCAGATTTCCATCGTTGCCTCACGTCGCCTATTTAACAGGTCCATCCAGTCTTGTCGGCAGCTGCCTTTCTAATGAAAGCATCGGATACGTCTTTTGTTTCCAACTCCATCTTTTGGAGGTCTCGGAATGTAATTCAGAAGCAGCGTCACTTGTCAAAATGCCAACAAGTGTTTACTTCATGGTATTTATTTCTATTTTCATACATTTCATTCATTCATCCATTCTCGTGATGATGAGAATTGGTACAGCAGTTCATTCTTTTCTTCGAGAGAGAGAGAGCTCTTGTATTTTATTCATAGGGGTAAAGTATAGAAAGAGAACCCTTACTAGGTGTTGAACTGGCTGTTCATGGATATTTTACAGTTTTTTTCTAAACTTGAAGTCCCATTCCAACTGCAAAGTCACCCAAATGGCGAATACCGGTATCAAACCTACAATGTGTATATTCCAGATTCACCCATGCAATTCCACAAATGGCCCAACTGCCTCCGTAAACACACAGAAAGCAGCACACGCAAATCTGACCAGATAAATGTTGAACAATCAACAATCGCAGCAGGCATCAAACCTCGATAATCCAGATTTCCACTCGATTTCCGAACAGCCCCGCGTAGTTGCGTAGATGGCATCCATCCTCATTATAATCGTGAATTTGAAATTAATCTAGTGATCTGGCGTTCGGGCAATGTTCGAAATGTCTGAGTGCGGCGTTACATTTCGATGAATTCTGCAGGATTATGCCGACACATGGGACAGACGATTCGGACTTTGTGTTCTGATTGGGAAACAGCGGTCGGGCTGTGTTTGATGCATCTGAGAGTGGTGGATCGGATCGTTGTGGAGCTGCGGGGAATTCGATTCCGTGGGAGTTGAAATCCCAGTACACTGACACTACAATTGCTACGCCAATAGGTTGGGCATCTCTCTGATAATGAAGTGGGAGTTTTCTTAACATATCAGGAAGATATGATGATTTATTGAACTGTGATAGGTACTGCACAACGTGTTGAGAATATTATAATCCCTTCCTCGTCGCTAATGTAATATTCATTGTCTCCAATGACAAGCATCACACAAGCACGATTGTCGATTCCCCATTCTCCTAATGCAGGGCAGATCATGGCCCATCTTCGTCAGCATTGTTGCAACTAAACTCTTTATTTACAATATTTTCAAGAAATTTGCTCTTGATAGGGAGTATTATTATTATTATTCTTCATCGGTCTCCCGTTCTCAGCTTGAGCTGGTAATTCTTCTATGAACCAGTCAAAAAACATTTCAGTTCCTCCCACTAGTTCAGAAATTTCTGCACGATGTGACAGGTTTGCAAATCCACAGCCTGCTGTGCACATCCCGCGATATTCTGGGACAATTCGATCCCTTGAAGATTTCTCTTGAATGATTCCCTTCCGTCTTCTGAAGTTCCGGATGCCTCACGGTGAACTCGGAATAGAGGGAGTATCTCCATCCAGGAAGTGGTTTGTCCTTCAATATTCATTTCGCGGCTCCACTGGATACGTGCGTTGCGAGCTCCCCTGCGGGCAGTCCTCCTCACGGTCGAGCCAGCAGGTGGAGTGGCATCTCGATCTTCTGCCATTATATCGGTTTCCACTTCTCGTTCATGGGTTCAAGGAGGAAGTCGTAAGGTGTTAAATCACAAGATCTCCGTGGCCAATTTTGATCACCTATTTTTTCCGGATCATTTTCATGCATTTCAAGGACCCAATCAGCAAAGACACGACGTTGTTGATGGTCGACCGGTTTGAGTTCTTGTGTTAACTGAACTTTATAAGCATAACATCCAAGTATTTATGCAAAATTCGGTGTAATGACGAGAAATGAAAAACCCTGGGTTTTCTTCAACATTTTCGGCTACAGCTTCAATATTATCGGCTGTTCTTGAGCGACGTGAACGGCTCTTATTCTTCACATCACTCTAGTACTCTGGGTAATGAAAAAGAATTATTCCGTCTTGGAAATTCAATTTTAAAATCATTCTAGATGAAATTTATTCAAACGTGTGGAATTATCCCGGGCACATAAATTAAAACTTAGACGAGCGAAGCCGTTAAGAACGCTGAAATGCAGTTCAAAAGGTTACGTAATTCGAGGGGAGCGTAGTCGACAGTTTTTTTGTCAATCACCGAATTTTATAGTTTTTTGACCAATAGTGTAAGACCACGTCGTTCCAGAGAAATTCCTTCTAGAACGGTCCAAGGGGTCGAAGAGACAGGGGTAATTTGCTTTAAATAGAGTAGTTTTCTGGAATTAAGGGAAGTTCCGACAGTGTCGTGAAGTAGTGAAGCACAACGTGTGCATCGTGGGGGAGGAAAAATGCGAATTAAATCGTAGGGAGTACCTATGCCGATTGGGGGTAGTAGAGTTCTGTCGGTTCTTTACATCACAATGTAACTTAGAGGTAATTTGGAAGTAAATCAATTTGTTTTTATTTCGTTATTAATAGCAAGCGTTTTCGTGAGTGTTTGGTATGGTAATTTTTATAATTAAAAGGTAATTTTCGACGATTTGATTAAGGAAGGTACTACGTTACTCCCCATTTGAATTGTTTTTTTTTTGTTCTATTGTTTTTTTTTATATTTACGAAGAATAATAATTTTGATTGCTCAATGAATGTAGTAGACAATTTTTTAAATTTAATATATTGTTGATTTTAATGACGATTCCTTTTTATTCCATCTCCTCTCAGAAAATGATTTTTCATAAGACCTTGCGTTTGCTCAAGGCACGAGTCCAGGTTCCCTTTCGGCTGGAAAAGCGTGCAGGCTTCAGAAGGTAAGATTTCTTAGTTGCGATAACAGGTGTGTTGAAAAATACCCAAACACACCCACAGGTATCACATCACTAACTTGTCCCAACAGCTCAAATTTTTCACCACTTTATGTATTTCTGTTCGACAATGTGCTTCACGATGACCCAAAGATGTTCGAGTTTTACGAACTGTCTCTGCAAAATTTTCACCATTGTTGAAGTGAATTTTAAAAAATTCAATACGTTGTTGAAGCGTGTATCGTTCCATTTTTATTAATGGCGTAGTTTCTACTTGTCAAATGTCAAAAAATGACAGCTTCAAAAGTAGCTTCCATCGAAATGTCGGGGTATTCGAAATAACACCTCTTATTGGAAAACCAGTGATGAGGAAAAAAATTAAAAAAAATCGAACTTCAACACTTTGTATCTTGTAAACAAAACGTTGGCGGACCCATGCTTATGGCACTTCTTTTCTCGAAATTAAGCAATGATTTTCCTCTCTTCGTTGGCCTCCAATTTAGGAACACAATATATGTGAAGGGTTATAAAAATTTTTTTTGATATATTCCTCTCACCTCTGGAATGGGACACGCTGTATGCACAACAATATTTCTAGAAATGTGCTCAAAAATGCTCTGTCAAGGACAGATAAGAAAAACTCAAATATCAGCTAGCAATGACGGTAGCGAATAAACGTGAAATGCTGAAATTTCGATGTTTAATCACTGTCCGTTTTCAATAAAGAATCTCAGCGTAAAACAGCGGTTCTCAGCTAGTCTCATATCCAAACTAGATTCGAAAGATAACTCGTTCATTCGGGAAAAATAATCTCAGCATCCATTTCTCAGCAAATACCCGAGCGAACAGTCATGAGAATCGTAAATTTAACGATGTTAGAAAAACCCTATTCTCTTCCGCTGTCAGAAATCATGTTAAATACTTCTGTTGGAAAGCGCTGTCGGAATGAAGAGATAATAAAGTTTCTAGAATGCGCTGAATTGAAATTCCAAATTAAAGGTATTGCAAGAAATTTCTTGAAGCGATTTGATTGTTCCTTTCACGCATTTTATTAGATGATTTTTCAGTAAATGGGACCCGGCGCATTCACCATTTAGTCACGCAGATTCAACGATTCACTTCAAATGTGGATTTCAAGGCTCATTAATAATTTAATATTCTGGGCACTACATTAAATCAATTCTATTGAAGTGAAAGTGAACGTTTCATAAATTTTCCTGTGATAAACACCAATTTTAATAACAAACGTACCATAAAGTCCAATTATATTCCTAAAGCTTTGTAGTCCATTCCAATGCAATGTTTCAATTTCGGAATCCACAATGTTTATTGATAGTAAATAGAGCCTCATATAAAGCCTTCGTGTAAATCAATTATATTACATTTAGACTGCGACGAACGAAATCGATGCCGTTACATAATTCTCAATGCATGGACTCATTTGTGGATGCTTAATATACAGCAATACTTTATTAGTGCAAAAGCAGGAATGTTTTGGTGAATTTTGCAAGCAGAGAAATGATTTTTTTCAATCGTTCAACTTGATTACCTCATTAGCAGTGGAATTTTGGATGAACTATCGATTGCGATCATTGATTTGAAGTAGATGGTGTTTCAATAAGAGCACAATATTTCAGTGTACAATAAAACATGGTTTTCTGCAGCAAAGTATTGAAAAATTTCAGAACCCACCCACGTGAGGTGGAAAAATGGAAATCTTCAATTTGCTTTGGAGAGACGAAGAAGGCAGTAGCCAGAGAAGCCTTAAACGGGAAGGTTCTCGGTTGACTCGCATGCGGTAGTTAGGAGTAGGCGGAGAAGCCTTAAACGGGAAGGTTCTCGGTTGGCTCGCGTTCGGTAATAGGGAGTAGCTGGGGAAGCATTAAATGGGAAGGTTCTCAGTTGACTCGGGAAAGGCGAAAGAGTAACTCATTTTTGGTTCTTTCGAAGATAGGGTATCAAACAGAGACAGAAAAGAATGTCTCGTAGATGGATACTTATTCCATATTTGTGAAGAATTATAGTGAGAACAATATGATATAATAACTGCACACTTGTAACATAGTTGTTATGTTTCATTTTGAGATCAGAATGAGAGTTTTTGGTTCTCTCTTCGCTACATAATATCAACTCCAAACATCATTGTATGAATTATTCAATCGTATACAGTTCATTAAAATATCAATTTCCAAATTAATTGCAATAAACTAATGCCCAACTGTTTGACGGTTACAAATGAATTCCCAATATTTGGATTAGATTAACTCATATGAATATAATTACTCCAAATTATAAAGCTGCAAACAGTCATTGAATTTCACATTGTAGAGACTGTAATGATGCTGGATACAATTATCAATAATAGACTGCCTCATTATCATGAGTGCGAAGTGGATAAACCAAATTCAGCATGTGTGTAGTTTCTGGTTGAAACCTATGATCAGCAATGCTGAACGGAACAATATTCCTTGCTTGAGTTATAAGAGTTATATAGTAGTATTGCGAAAGGGGTTGCAGTTCACTGTGACCTCAAGGTCAAGGTTTTTAATGCCACCTAATAAAGCTGTTCTCACTAAGCACTTCGCAGCTTTCTATCCAGTTCCAGAGATCTAATGAAATCCAATATCTGGGAAGTTTCCAATGAGACTAGTTCCTCACTCATCCAAGTTTTATGCCCAAGGGATTCTAACCTTTGGGTTGCGATGCAAGTCCTTCCTCGACTAGGTGGATAGGAGTTTCTTCCTCCTCCCAATAGAACAAACACTCTTCAGAAGATAAACCCATTCTCACCAGATGCTTCCTTAGGCAACAATGTCTTAAAATGAACCTTAGAAGGACGCATATCCACATCACCATGGAAAGCCAGGCCACGCTAAAGTCCCTGGAATTACAATGCCAAGGATCTCTGCTGACCTGGGAGTACCGTAGCACCATGAAGCCACTGGCCATCAGAGGCAATAAACTGGCTCTACTATGGGTGCCAAGGCATTGTAGTGTTGCAGGAAATGAAAAAGCTGATGAGATGGCGAAAAGTGCATCAAGATTAACACCTGCTAGAACTGAGCCTTTGTGTGGGCTTGAAAAAGACCAATATGAGACAGCGGTCCAACAATGGGAGTTGGACAACAGATTTCCCAAATACCTTGAGGAGGAAAATGTCGACAAATCAGCTTCTTTGTAGAGGTTGAATGCGGGACAATTGTATCCTGAAACGGAAGGATTTCTGACGGCTATCCAGGATCGAGTTATAAGAACTTGCAACTACGAGAAGCACTCTTTGAAGCTGAACGTGGAGGACAAATGCAGGAAGTGCGGCGCGGTTGGCGAGTCTATTGAACATATAATCGCCGGTTGTCGAAGCATCTGGGCCTACAAAACCAAGTGACAAGAATTGTTCACCAGCAGTTGGTAGGGTTTTTTGGATACTTGTCCGCGATATTATAATTATCAACCTGCAGCAGTGTTGGAAACGGACGCAGCGGTTCTCATTGGGACAGATCCATAACAGCAGATAGAAGAGTGGACTACAATAGACCGGACCTTGTGTTCATTGGGAAGAATCCGAAGTATGGGTTGATAATTGATGTGACAGTACCATTGACTCATAACATCGGAAGAACGAAGTCAGAAAAAATAACGAAGTACGAGAACTTGGCAATAGAACTGAAGAATATGTGGTAATTGTCGAAGGTCACTATCATACCGTTGGTGATTTCGGATGAGGGAGTCATGTCAAAATCATTCAAGAGAAATCCCCAGGAAACACAGACTTCTCCGCGATATCTCTGAGAGGTTACAATGCGAGTTTTATGGGAGCTCCTACCGCGAGGTCCCAGAGATCTCTATGTGATGTTACTAAGCGAATTTCCCACTGATGTGCCCATTCGATATCTTGGAGACCGCGCCATGCGATATCCTTGGGAACTCTCCATGCGGTAACTTGGAGAGGAGGGCGTACCATGCGAGTGACAAGGTCAATCTGATCACGCAGACGCTTGTCTATCAAATCGACTTGTATAAACAGCAAGTTTACCAAGACATCGAGAGGGGTTTTGTGGCTAGATTAGTCAGTTGTGTTTATCGGTGTTACTGTGCGAGGTTCGTTATTGTGTGAAATTTCGATGAGGATATTTGTGCTCCAAGTAAGTGTTTTTTTCATTAAATTCTGGAGTTTTCTCCCCCATTACGACATATACCGTAACCATTTTTATCGCCATTTATGTTATCCGAGTAATTCAACCACGAATAACGGAATTGATCAATTTACATTAAACGATTTTCTAATTGGTGTATTGGTGATCAGGATAATTATTCCTATTAACAATATGGATGAGTGTAATAACTTCACAACAGATTTTACAAGAATGGTTGATAGAGGCGAATATTCCACAAATTCAAGCTAATAAATTGATAATTTTTAATAGGCATGGTTCATAAGTTCCTGTGGAAACCATTATTGCAATTCCAATAGGAATGAAAGAAAACACATCCATGAGAATTTTGATGATTCGACACTTTCACGGGAACTGTTTGGAATTATATCTCATTTTGTTTCAAGCTGATATATGAATGGGCATTGAAATGTTGTTGAAATCCTCTTTGTTCAATTTGTGCTCCAAAAGAACTTGACACAATGTTTATTCACGTTTTGATTAATGTAAAAACCACTGGCCTTACAAAAGTGTTACCGATTTTCTTCTGAATCTATCGATCTAACGAAAAAGCACATAAAAATCTACCGAAATTTGATGGAGTGAATGTATGTTCTGATATTCTAGGAAATCATGACTCTTACGATATTTTTTGAAGATTTCCTTAGCATACCATAAATTGATACATTAGTTGAGTTATACGTTGACAAATCTATATTTTTTTCAAGCAATTCGATGTACATGCGTTTATTTTCAACATATTTGCGGTTTTCAATAGGTGTTAATTTTTTGAATCCCTATTTATTTTGTCAGAATACTCATTTTTTGTTCGAAAGATTAGTTTTCGGACATTAATTTTGTGAATAAATGAAATCCATTTTCAATTTTGCTTCATTCGTAAAATAACCTTCTTGCCCAATATTTCGGTGAATGATATTTCAACTTGAATAACACAAAAAATATGTGAAAAGGTATTTTTTCCAAAAATCTACCGATTTTTTCCGAACTTGTAGGTACGGAGGGTGGCAACACTGCATACGTAGAGGACAACAGAGGAGTCTTTTCTCAAGATTGGCTGAGAGATTGTACCCAGAGGAAGAAAGAAATGTAATGTTTTGAATATTTTTTTCTTTATTTTTTTGTTGCAATTTGTTGATAATAAAGATTGAAGGATTTATTCGCTTGTTTTAGTTCACCTTCTGTTGCAACCGAAAATGATGAATAACTTTAAACATTGTTTGTTGTGAAGATAAATTCAATAATATAGCTAATATACAGATTCTCATCATAAGAATAGGACAAATCAAATTTAGTTTTTGATGTTCTATTATATATTCTTATGAAATGGAGCTGTACAGATTTGATTCCAAATATGGCATGTGTCTCGAAAAGGCAACAAGGAACAGATCATTCAAACAAACATATTGATCCATTCCCCGCTCCTAATCTCAGTATTAGCAGAGGAATGTGAAAACGGGGCACCATACAGTTCTGCGTATGATGCAAGAGCACAGATAAAAACCTCAGCAAAAACTCTGTCTCCCCGTATAAGTGTAGGGATATTGGATTTGTGTACAAATATTCATGTTGGAGGGCATCTTCTTCGAATGTAAATCCTTCTTCATTACTTCAAAGGGGTTGACAAAGCATTTTTAAATAATCTGAAACAAAAACCAAAGGGAGAAAAAAGGAAAAGCAAAATCCACTAATATATTCAAATTGTTTTGAAGGTACCAACCCATCTCAAAAATGAATCAGATACTGAATGAATAGAGTTGAAACCATCTGAAAATTTATATATTGGACAATTATTGACCAAATGGTCAATAGTTTGCTCTTCATGCCCACACTCACATCTCGGGCTATCAATGGCATTCCATTTGAAGAGCATACTATTACAACGTCCATGACCTGTTCTAAGACGATTCAGAAGACACCAATTTTTTCTAGACAGATGAAAACCGGGAACTTTCTCTGAAGGATCGAGAATTAAACTTTTATTGAAAAAATCATATGAAGTCCATTCCGAACTCCAAATTTCTTTATGATTTTTTTTAAAATAAAGAAAATTATTTATCCATAGAGGCTTTCGAGATTTCAATCTAGCCAGTCTTGTATCTGGCATATAACTCATAATAGGAAATGAATTTGGAAAGGAATGAAATTTATCCCAAGACTTCATGGCAGCAACCTGTCTACGAATATGAGGAGGTATTATATTAGAAAGAACTGGTAACCAAGCTAATGTAGTAGATTTAATGGTTCCAGTTATAATCCTCATAGAAATATTGAGTTGCCCATCAATTTTATGGACATGGGAACTATTCAACCAAACAGAACAGCAGTATTCAGCTGCAGAAAAAACCAAGGCTAAAGCAGCCGTACGAAGAGTGGTAGCATCGGCACCCCAGGATGTACCAGCTAATTTTTGAATTATATTATTCCTCGTCTTCAACTTTAAACGTAAACTTTCCAAATGAGCCTTAAAAGTCAAAGAAGAATCTAGTTTTATTCCCAGATACTTGGGAGTGAAATTATGATTTAAAACTGTATTGTTGAAACTAACCCTCAAAGTTTTATGTTTTTGATGATTATTCAAATGAAAACACGACACCTCTGTTTTAGTGAGACTCGGGCATAAACGCCACTCCAGAAAATAGTTCCTCAAAATTTCTAAATCTTCAGTTAAAGTATTCTCAAGAATGTTGAAATCAGAATGACGGAAGGCAAGAGCAATATCATCTGCATAGATAAATTTCTCGGAGGAAGTATCAGGAATATCACTCAAATATAAATTAAAAAGAAGAGGTGACAACACCGATCCTTGGGGAAGTCCGTTGTTCAAAGTTTTGAAACTACTACTATCACCATCAATAAAAACACGAAGTCTCCTATCCGTCAACATATTTTCAATCAAACCAACCATTTTCCCACATTTCAAATGCTTAAGAAGTTTGAAAATTAAACCATCTTTCCAAACAGTATCATAAGCCGATGATAAGTCGACGAATGCTGTTCCTGTTTTTAATTTCTTATCAAAACCTGATTCGATGAAAGTAGTGAGACTAAGAACCTGATCAGAACAATTCCTATTTTTCCTAAAACCTCCCTGACAATTCTGCAAACCATCTTCAACATGGGATTCAATCCTAAAGAGAATCAATCGTTCTAAAATTTTGAAAGGGACACTCAATAAACTGATAGGACGATAACTACTGGGATCTGAAGAATTTTTACCACGTTTAAGAATCGCTATAACTTTCGCTCTGCGAAATTCAACTGGAAAAAGACCAGAATTCAAAATATCATTATAAAAAGACAACAACCAGGATAAAGCCTTCTTTCCCAAATTTTTTATAAACTCAGGATAAATTCCATCAAACCCAGCTGCTTTTCTAGACCTAGTACATTTAATTGCAGATGTTAATTCTTCCATGTTGAAAGGACTAGATATAGCATCTGAAACAGATGTCGATGTTCTTAACCTATGCACATTTTTCTTCATTTCTTTCATTTTAGATCTAGAAATTTTAACTGAGTTCGAAACATTTAAAAGACGACGAGCAATTAATTCAGGATTTACTTTCGAAGAGGGCTTTGCAAGAGGAGCAGCTTCACCTAATTTTCTCAAAACATCCCATGAACTTCTACTGGAATGAGTAAAATTCATATTGCTCACAACATCATTCCATTTCTCCTTGCGACTAATGTTAATTGAATTCAACAACTTTTCTGATTTCTGATCTGTTGGAAAATTTTGGAAATCCTTATATAAATTCTCAGTATCATTTGACCACCCAGGAATATAGTTTTGACGGAAGCCTCTTGGAACGAATTTCTTTGCAGCAGCTTTAACTACACCAATAAATCTAGAATAATTTTTATATGTAGGACGAAACCATCTGATATCACTATCTATTTTTTCCCTAAATTTATCCCATCGAGCTTTTTTGAAATTCCATCTAGGCTTAGGTAGAGATGAATTAATATGAATAGCATCACCTAAACAATGTAAAATTGGTCGATGTTGACTGTGTGGGAAAGCACTCAAAACTTTACGACTTACAGAAAGAGGTTTTGAGTCCACATCACTCGAAACTATACACAAATCAGGATTATATCCCCTGTTCCACCTTGCGGATTGAAATGATGGCCTGTCTTTAGCATCATAAATTAAATGGAAATCATTGTCTTCCATCCATTCTGTTAGAGACAATCCACTTCTATTATTAACAGCATAGCCCCACATGGAATGGTGTGAATTGAAATCACCACAAAAAATTGAAGGATGAGGAAAGGTTATATCAAAATTTCTTTGCCAAATAGAATTGGGTGGTTTATAAATATTGATTATATGAATGTCACAAAATTTGAAGGCAATAAAAAAAACTTCGTCAACTTCCCCTTTACGAACTAACTCGACATTACAAGCTGAAGAAGTTTCAACATAACAGGCTAAACCATAAATTGGACTTAAGAGGTAATCAATTAATACATAACCTGCTAAAAGACCCCGTTCACGGAGCTGGTGTTCAGTTGCCGTATGAGTTTCTTGTAGGAGGATCACCTCAGCCTTATGATCCGTTGCCAATTTTGATAAGTAATCGCTTTTGTCTCTTGATATCCCTTCAACATTCAAATTTAAAACTGTAACTTTGCTCTTTGACCAGGAGGATCTCTTGGACCAGGTCTGGTCTTCCAAGCGATGATTCTTCGATTCCTCAGGTATTGGAGGAATACTACAGGACCCTAGTATCGGGGAATCATCTCCCATAGATTAAATATCCTAATGATTCTTCAAGAATTCTTCGAAAATCGGAGAGAAAATTTCGAAAACGACTGACACTATATTAACATTTCGCAATGCGACCTGTATATACCTGTGCAAAGCGGCCTATGTAGAAACTTTTTATACATCTATCAATGCGACCTGTTTGAGAATATCTTATATATCTCGCAATGCGACCTGTTTGAGAATATCTTATTCATCTCGCAATGCGGAGGTTAATAAGAAGTTCTCAAAGTCCTCGCCGCGGGAGGTGTATGCGAACTCTAAGTGGGGCTTGTTTGAGGATATCCACGTAGGATATCGTCAAGAGTTCTCTGGGAACTCTTTTGTGGCGGACATTTGGAGGAGATATAGAGCTTCCTGCGACCTCCCAAAGAAGTCACAAAAGGCGTCACAACTTCCTAAAAAGAAGTCGCAGGGATTTCTCTGGGATATCTTCGTGTTGCCTGGGTCTTCACAAGATCGAATTATCCCAGAAGATCGCGGTATGAGCACAACAGACTATAGCATTGCAAAGGTGAACCGGGAACCCAGGTGCAAGAGACATTATTTTTCTTGCCTACCTCATTGAGTTTTTGCCGGCACTCCCAAATCATGTTTGAGTCATTGTTATAGGAGCTCAGTGCTTCAATAGTGACTTGACTATTCTGATATAGTTAAGATTTACTAGCATCTCTGTTACATAACAGTTTTGTAATTGTGCTCTCCTTGTGACATGTCTGTGACAAAACAAAGAACGCAGGATTTCTACTCATCTATTTCACCTCTCACTCTTTCTCCAACGTTCTCCCTTCTCTCGTTAGAAGGTACAACAATGTATCGTTACAGTTTTTGGCAGTAACAAAGATAGAACATTTCCATTAGTAAATGAACCCAACAAAAGCATCAGCACCGCTGTTATTCAATCAAGCACATCCGATAAGCTCGCTTCCGAAAAACGAATCCCATCGATAAGACCGATGACAACCAGGCAAGGTCGATCCTTTTCATCCCTCTGTTCTCGCCCAAAACAATGCTTTCCTTTAATAGCGTTGTCATCGAAAATGCCCTTTTTTCAGCCTGTGCGGATTGGAAAATGCTCGTATACAAACATGAGAACGCGGCAGTTTGACTTCTGTTTTGCATTTGGCACTCGATAAACTTCCTAAAGCATACAGTGGATCGAAAAATATGCCTCAGGTGCCATAAGCGTTATAGAAAGGGGTGGAATGCCGTGTATGGGATTACAAAAGCGGGGGTATGATTCGGATGTAGTCGATGTCTGCTATGAATCATTGAGTTTGAATATTTTGAGATCGGTGTAATCCAGCAGTTTGAATATAGGGTTGTAATGCATAATTAGAGTAGACATTTCAAGGTTTCTCTAATGATTGAGGAGGTATTTTATAGAATTCCCAGCTTCTTCATGAATTAAACGTTTCTACATCAAACGATAAAAAAGAAGACACAGCATCTCATTCATAAACTCGAGAATTGATGAAGCCAAAATTGTTTCAGAATCTAACTTTGAAAGGTCCAGTGGCGTGGTGTTATCGGTGTTGAAGAATGGAAATAAAATCAGAAGTGAATTAACTCGTTTTGAGGAATTCATACAATGTTCCGAACAGAGTCAGCTTAATTTAGAATTGATAACCAAATGTTCTTCCTCTCAATATCAGAAGGGAATCTTGAAAGTGGAATTCTGAAAATTTACGCCTCTGTTACTTAGAGTGATGAGAGAAGAGCATACCTGTGTTAACTTAAATTCAAATAGTCCAATTTACCACAAACAAGACACCAAATCTCACTTTTCATACGCAATGAAACGCGATATCGCGATGACAACACTGTTCAATACGTCACCAGTACCACAAAATCAAGAAAGCAGTACGAAATTAATGAATGAAATGGTCACAGATTCAGAAATGGTGCAGCTCTGTTAGGGGGCATAATAATAGGGCGCAGTGGACTGTAAGGAAGTTTCACTATAACTATAACTACACCCAGTTTAGTTCTGATAATTTTGAAAAATGGCTACACCATTTATTATTGAAATTATAAGTTCTATGTCCAAGGTTTTTGCACACATAAACAAGAATTACTATGAAATCAACACAAAATTAAAAAAAAATGTCGCAATAATTTGTAGTACAAAAATTTGTATGGAGCAATATCGCCAACACAAGGATTATATTGCTTTCTGATTGCCGCACAAAAGGTTTGTTTTCATCAATATAAAAGATTGGAACAACACAACAAGAATGATTTTCTTCAATAATACTCAGTTAAACGAAGAGAATGCAAAATTATAACAAGAGTTACAATGGCAAACAATTAAAAATGGAAAGTGCGCAAATAAGTTGCAGAAGTTTATTCATACAAAATTTCATGTAGAAAAATAAATAGTGATCTTCCTAGTAAACCCTCACGCCTAAGACCCTTTCTTGGTTTGTCACAAAGAGACTTGGTCTGTAGATTTCATGTTGATACGTCACCAACTAACACATGGGTTGAAAAGTCCCGGGCCTAACGAAGAAAATACGGTTTTTTGGTTCAAAATTAGCTTTATAGTTATAGTTATAGTGAAAAGGGGTTACAGTCCACTGCGACCTGGAGGTCTATTGTGCCCCCTGACAGAGCTGTCATCATCGCGCCTCCTACAGCTCGCCCTCCAGTTCCAGAGATTTGATGAAATCCAGTATCTGGGACGGCTTCAAGGAGGATAACTCCCCACTTCTACAAGTTTCTTGTCCAAAGCTATCTTTCCTTTGGCTTACAATGGCATAGCATTCCGTAACCAGGTGAATAGGAGTTTCTTCCTCCTCCCCACAGAATCTACACTCATCAGTGTCCGATAAACCCATTCTCAACAGATGCTTCTTTAGGCGACAATGTCCTGTGAGAAAGCCAGTGAGTAGGTGAAGTTGGTTTTTACTGAGATCCAGATATTTTTTGGATCTAGCAGTTTCAAAGTTCCGGAGGAACTTTTTGGAGTGATCCATTCCTGGGAGATTCCGCCAGAGTTTTTTTCTTTCGGTTTTCTCCTTCAGCATAAATTCCTTCTTATAGGTGCATTTTCCTATACCACGGAAGGGTTCTGGGCCAGTGAGTGGCGTCTGTGCGCCCTTTCTGGCCAGTTTATTGGCCTCTTCGTTTCCTACGATTCCCGAATGACCGGGAACCCAGATTAAAAAGACCTTATTCTTCTTGCCTACCTCATTGAGTTTGTTTCGGCACTCCCAAATCAGCTTTGAGTCAATGACGTAGGAGCTCAGTGCTTTCATAGCAGCTTGACTATCTGTATGAATAGCTATATCGCACTTCTGATAGTTTCTTTCTAGATGTACAGGGTGTTTGGAGGGTGAGTAGCCATAGGTAAATGGTGGATAGGTGATGCTCTTGGCTACTTGTTGCGCCTAATAAAATATCATTTTGCCCAAAGTTCAAGGTGTTATAATTTTTTTTTCCATTTTTCTAGAAATTTCCCATTTTTCTCATTAAAACCTTGAATTTTCTCAAATATAATGCTCGAGGTGCCTATAAAATGATTTATTTCCTTAGTCTAGTCTTGTCTTATTTAGATTGAATCATAATTTCATACAAACGTCTTCAAAAAACCTGACAGCGTCGTATCAAACATCAAAATGAAAAAAAAAAATAATGTTGTGTCCACTTTACAAAGTGAAATAAAAAAAGAATTCACATGGTGTTGGGTTTTAAAATGGCTTTAAAAACTTCTCTAGTTAATACTCTTTGCAATGGTATTTACATGTACCATTAATAATCAGATAACTCAACAAAAAACCGTTTTGTCTTCAAGGATGCCTTGAAAGGATGACGACAAAACTATTCCATTGAGCAGGCAAAATCTTTTCTCTCATTCTACCACAGCTTAAAATAGCGTGCCCTCTCTATCATCGGCTAACAATACTCCCAAGGGCGTCGCCAGCTGCTCCCCGTGCCCCCCCCCCCCCAATCAGAATAAAAAAAATGAACTGATTTTCGTATATTATGCTATTATTTCAAAGGTTTTTAAGGAATTTTTTAGCTCTAGGGGGGGGCAGCTGCCCCCCGTGTCCTCCCCCCCAGCTCAAAATATGCTACAGAATATGTTGATGAACCACCGAAATGTTGAGTGAACTCAAAACTGCATTACTGCACATTTACTTTTTATGAAATGACTTGCAAATGTAGTAATTACCCCCCCAGCTTTTGAGCTAGGGGGGCACGCCTCCCCCCCCCTAGAGCTCAAAAATCTCTTGAGAACTTATGAAATAATAGCACAATATACGAAAATCAGTTCATTTTTTCTATTCTGATTGAGGGGGGGAGAACGGGGTGCAGCTGCCCCCTCCCTGGCGACGCCCTTGGGAGTATTGTTAGCCGATGATAGAGAGGTCACGCTATTTTAGCTGTGGTAGAATGAGAGAAAAGATTTTGCCTGCTCAATGGAATAGTTTTGTCGTCATCCTTTCAAGGCATCCTTGAAGACAAAACGGTTTTTTGTTGAGTTATTAATGGTACATGTTACATACCATTGCGAAGAGTATTAACTAGAGAAGTTTTAAAAGCCATTTTAAAACCCAACACCATGTAAATTTTTTTTTATTTCACTTTGTAAATTGGACACAACATTATTTTTTTTTTCATTTTAATGTTTGATACGACGCTGTCAGGTTTTTTGAAGACGTTTGTATGAAGTTATGATTCGATCTGAATAAGACAAGACTAGACTAAGGAAATAAATCATTTTATAGGCACTTCGAGCATTAAATTTGAAAAAATTCAAGGTTTTAATGAGAAAAATGGGAAATTTCTAGAAAAATGGTAAAAAAATTATAACACCTTGAACTTTGGGCAAAATGATATTTTATTAGGCGCAACAAGTAGCCAAGAGCATCACCTATCCACCATTTACCTATGGCTACTTACCCTCCAAACACCCTGTATATCTAGACATCTTCCGATTGCAAGTATTTCCGTTTGAAGGACGCTTGTACAGGAGCCTAGCGATAGTGCACACTTGGTACTTGTCCCAAGTTCTTCTCAGTGCTTACTTTCTTGATCATTACATCGCTAGGAAGGTTTGCAGATGAGGTGTAGTCATTCAGAGAGGACCAAGCTCTCTGAAACCTGACTCTCTCATTGCCTGCTCCTTCTTTAGATACTCTAAGGATGGCCTCATGGGCTACCCTATCAATCACTAGATGTAGAGGTGTGAGGTCTGTGATGATCTCAAGCGCCCTGGTTGGGCACGTTCTCATAGCTCCCGTGATGCACACACAGGCAAGCCTTTGTACTTTGTCGAGTATTTTCCTCGTACTTGCCTGACTTGTCTTTGCAAACCAGGCTACTGCCCCATATGTGACTATAGGTCTTACAATCATGACGTACATCCATCGCAGTATTTTTGGGTTACAGCCCCAATTCCTGCCGCATAGACGTCTGCATGCCATCAGAGCTCTTGTAGCTCTGCCAGTAGCATTATCAACATGCTTATTCCACAGAAGTTTGCTATCCAGTGTTATTCCTAGGTATTTGACTTCAGACCCCCACTCCAAGATATTTCCGTTTAATACTAACGTTTTCATGGCTGGAAGTTTCCTCTTCCGAGTGAACGGAATCAATGTGGTCTTGGTTGGGTTGATGTTTAGCCCCACTGACAAGCACCACTGCTCAATAATTCTAAGGCCCTTCTGCAATAGGTCGCAGAGAGTGCCTTCGAATTTACCTCTAATTATTAGGACTATGTCGTCAGCATAGCCTACACATTCAAATCCAAGCTCCGTTAGCCTGTGTAGAAGTTCATCCACTACCAGGCTCCATAGGAGGGGGGATAGCACCCCACCCTGAGGTGTTCCACGAGTAGCTTTGACGAAGACGGATTCCTCGCCCATCGATGTCTCAGCTATCCTCGTCGTTAATACCTCATACATCCATCTTAAGATGGTATTATTCACTCCTCGCCTCTCAAGTGCATCTCTGACAGACACATGTGTTGTGTTGTCAAAGGCCCCAGATACATCCAGGAAGGCACACATGGCGATTTCTTTGTTATTCAGAGTTCTCTGGATGACTTCAGTCAGCTGATACAGAGCGGTCTCCGTTGAACGTCCCGCCCTGTAAGCATGCTGAGAATTGTGAAGTGGTGTTTTCTCCAGATGCTCCGTTCTTATGTAGTTATCTACGACTTTCTCCATCGTTTTAAGAAGAAACGATGTTAGGCAAATGGGTCTGAAGGATCGAGGGTCAGTCCCGTCCTTTTTCCCTACTTTGGGAATGAAGGTTACTTTTGCCCTTCTCCACTTTTCAGGTATTTGACCCAATGCTAAGCTGCTTCTTGTGATATTCAGTAGATGAGGGAGGATCTCCTCCACTCCTTTCTGCAGGAGTATCGGAAACACCCCATCTACTCCTGGGGATTTATACGGCTGAAAGGTGCTTATTGCCCATTCAAGTCGTTGCCTTGTGAATATACTCTTAGCAATGTCCCAATCCTCCTTGCGGGAATTCTTGGTGTGCTTCATTGCTATTACAGTATTACTTATTGGTTCACTACCTGGGAAGTGTGTTTCGAGAAGAAGAATGGATCGTTCCTTCTCTCCTTCAGTGTACGAACCGTCTGGCCTTTTAAGCGACATAGTGGGGTTAGTTCCCCCTTTTGCCATGACTTTCTGAAGTCTGGCTGCTGTGGGAGTGGAAGTGATGCTTTCACAAAAGGCTTGAAAATTAAGTCTTTTGGCCTTCCAAATTAGCTTTATTCAACAACGTTATCTCCATCAAGAGCAATGATTCCAGTGCCGCTCAAACATTTCAATACCACTTTTGTAGAACGAAATTTCTTACCGGCGAGCATTTTTTTCAGGTCTGTGAACAGCCAGTAGTCGCTGGGAGCCAAATCTGGCGAATACGGTGGATGTAGGAGCAATTCGAAGTTCAATTCATGTAGTTTTGCCTTTGTTTTGATTGACTTGTGACACGGTGCGTTGTCTTGATGAAACAAAATTTTTTTCTTTGCCATATGCGGTCGTTTTTTTACAATTTCGGCCTTCAAACGCTCCAATAACGCTATATGATATTCACTGTTGATGGTATTTCCTTTCTCAAGATAGGCGATGAATATTACACCACGCACATCCCAAAATACCGAGGCCATAGCCAGAGGCGGCCTTAGGGGGTGGCGAACGGGGCAATCGCCCAGGGCCTAGCTCTTGGAGGGGCCTCGCGCAAGAACCCAAGCATGAGAGCATATTTGGCTTCATGTGTAAAAAGGAAATCAATACAAGTGAATTTTTTAAACAATGCAGCTACTTGCAAATGTCCGTGGCAGTAGGAGAATCATGTGATATTGATGGACATGAATTGTACGAAGAACAGAATATGTTCATCAGTGCGTATGAGGAAAATGACGATATTATCCCGGTGCTGAAATACATAAGAGAAAAAAATATAACTGAAGTTTACCCCACTATCGAAATAGTCCTGAGAATTAGAGCCATTTCACAAGGGACTGATGGTCAGTCATGATGGTCGGTCGAACCGATCATCAGTCGGCGGTATTTGTTTTCACATCGATGAGTATCGTCAGTCGCCGCTACCAAAGAACATTTGCTGCCATGGATTTGGAGCGTGACACTATAATTGCTTTGTACGAGAAACCGTCCGATTCCCGCACGACGTGAAAACTTTTTTCGTATTTCGAAATTCTTATATTGGAATTATTATTGTGTGGATTCTTTGTTTGAAAAGTTATATGGGAAATCTACTTGATGATTGGTTCAAGTTTTCTTGAAGTTTTAAAATTTACTATATCATCTTGTATATAAAAAACCAAAGACCTCAGACAAGAAATTAAGGAACGAGGACATTATCGACGATCAATCTGTTGATGAATATGCAAACTTGCTTCGTCATTGAAAAAGATTCTTGAAATCTTCCTGTCATACACAGATCAGAGCCAGATCCTTCCAATATTCAAATCAATATTTTTATAATTAATTTATAATTCATTATAATAATCTGGGAATGTATTCCATATTTCCATTTTTTTTCTATGGCACTAATGAGCATTTCAGTTTCAAAATTAACTTTTTCCTACCCATTGACTATTATCCACTATTATTGGTGAATAAATACAATCCTTTCGTAAATACGTAGAAATTCCTAAGAATATTCAATAATAACATTCGCGACACCCTATGATCGTTATTACCCCTCCCATGAAAAAGAGCTATATCCGCCCTTGGTTTCATGGGTCGACTGATGATACGCATGCATGTGAAAGTATTGCAAAATCCAGTTCAAACGCCGGTCCCGACTGACCATCAGTCGCATGTGAAACGGCTTTCAGTCCCATGTGAAACGGCTTTCAGTCCCATGTGAAACGGCTCTTATTGCCACCACACCTGTTGCAGTTGCGTCTGCTGAGAGGAGTTTTTCGAGGCTTAAAATTAACAAAACTTATTTGAAGAATTCAAGATCGGCTTTCAGTACTTGATATTCTTCCAATAGAAAATGACGTAGCTCATTTGTTGGATTATTGTGTTCTAATTAAAGATTTGAGTCTCAGAAAAAGCCGCGAACATAAATTTTGAAATTTAACATAAATTTTAAAATTTATCTTCTCAGAATTTGTTGAATTTGTAAACCTTTCAAAGTAAAATATTTTGAAACACAAATTTTATTTGGTTGTAAAACTATGGCAGTTTTTATCAAACATGACAAAATACCTAAACCAAACTACCCGACCTAAATCCGAATGACATACTTTTCACGAAGGACAAATAAGGGCCTCGCAAAGACCTGCCGCCCAGGGTCTCGCAATTGGTAAGGCCGCCGCTGGCCATAGCCTTTCCAGCCGATTGTTGTGCTTTCGGGCGCTTTGGACGAGGTTGACCAGTTGCTGTCCACTCAGATGACGATCGTTTTGATTCCGGGGTGAAGTGATGGATCCATGTTTCATACATTATCACATATCGGCGCAATAATTCCGGTTTGTTATACGTTTAAACATGGCCAAACACTGCTCAGAAGCATTAACACGTTCTTGTTTTGGTCAACAGTGAGCAAATGCGGCACCCACTTTGAACAGAACTTTCTCATATTCAAATGCTCATGCAATATAAAGCCAACACGTTCTTTCGATACCTTTTCGATGTCAGCTAACTCACGCAACTTCACTTTTCGATCATTCAAAACGATTTTGTGGATTTTTTTATGTTTTCTGGTGTTACGGCCTCATTTGGACGTCCACTGCCTTCTGCATCATCGGTGTCTCTACGACCACGTTTGAAGTCAGCAAACCAATGTTTTATTGTTGTTTCTGATGGAGCGGAGTCCCCATAACACTTTTCAAGCCATTGCTCCGGTTGAACGGTATTTTTTCCATCAAGAAACAGTGTAAAATTAAAACACGAAATTGTTTTTGAAAATGAAATTGGAAAAAAACTCTTGGCACAATGACTCACAAACTAAAGAATAGAATTTCATGAAAATTCAATAGCTATCTTTTGAAAGTTAGTATCAACTGAAAAAAAAGGTGACTGCAATAAAACTAGCGCCATCTATGTGTTAGGCCCGGGACTTTTCAGCCCATGTGATATGTTAGCCAGATCTTCATCACCACGCTGAAGTCTCTGGAATCACACTGCCAGGGATCTCTGCTGACCTGGGAGTGCCGTAACACCATAAAACTACTAGCCAGAGGCAATAAAATGACTCTACTAGGGCATTGTGCCGATGAGCTTTCAAAAAGGCATCAAGATCAACACCTGCCGAACCTGTGCCTTTCTGTGGGCTTGGGAAAGACCAATATAAGGCAGCGGTCTAGCAATGGGGGTTGGACAACAGAAAAACCCTCTGGAGAAACACGCCTGGACTTACTCAGTCCAAGAAATTCGTGACGATTTCACCGACTTATACCAGTAAGCTTCTAAAGCTGTCACGAACTAAGCTTGGGTTATGATAGGTCTGCTCACGTAGCACTGTCGGTACAAACATCATTCGTACCGTATTGGAAAGTCAGCAGATGAGATTTGTAGACTCTGTGGATCAGAGGCAGAACCAGCTGAAGACATGGTATGAAAGTGTCCAGAGCTAGCTGGCCTAAGAACCATTCATACAGGGAAACCGGTCCTGGATTCCCACGAGGTAATGGCAAGGGTTCCTAAGGATGTGATCGGTTTTCGGTTTAATTCAAGACCATTGACGACAACCTTGGGTTTCAATGAATGGGTAGGGTAGAGAACAAAAGATCTACATGGTCGTTGTCCTTGGAAGCTAACCGAGCCATAACGACAATGTGCTTGTGTTATATCTGCTGGAATAACGATAATTGAGGAACATATGGCCGAGTTATTCGTATTTGAATATGCAAAAAGAATTAGAATAAATGAGGAAGTCATTATGAATTGTAACTCCTGAACATTTAACGGAAAAGTAAGACCTGGAACACAGTTCATCGTCGAACAAACTCTTCAAAGTTCCCGAACTACTGTTTCGAATCATAAACTATAATATGTGTGTCCCACTTCCTCGTAAACTCTTTTCATTTTGTCTTTATGTACCCATAAAATGGACGATAAATAGTTCAGATATTATCTTGCAGCGAGAATCATTTGTTCTAAGACAGAATTTACGACGGAGCATACCTCGCTGAATAACTTTGATATTTACCAGAAGGCTGCCTCTGTTATGAATATGTGGACGTGAAAGAGCTGAACTAGATACGGGTAGAATGGAGAATTGCTTTGTTTTTGTGGAAGTTAAGTTATTATGTCCCAAGAAGTTATGGGTACGTTGAACTGGTTTGTGTTTAGAAGAGATCGACCTACTGAAGGATTCCAATATGGAACTCACTTTTCATCTCAAATACTCGACGTTGAAGAAAAATATCATTAGGATCATTTGTATTTGGGTAGAATAATTCTTATTATTATTTTTATAGGATGGGGTCGATTGGCTGCAGACGAACCTTTCGGAACTGCGACCAGATCTATTGTTTTTATACCCTACTGAATCAGTTCCCGAGGAGATCATCTACCATCATCATAAATCGTAAAATCTCCCTAGAAACTTTCGCAATTCCATCGTGAGGCTTGCCTAGTTGCAGCTTCCTAAGGCAAGCTGGTCCTTGATTGATTGATTAGCTGACGAACAAGAGACCGGGTTAGCGCTTGGCCTCCCTGTGACACTGCGACCAACTTGGGTCTATTGTATCACTCTTTCGTCAGTGGTTCCTCACGAGAATAGGTTTGTGTCCTTTATCAGGTTCAGTAGACTGTTTATGAGGTTTTTCGGATTCATTCCCGTTTCCGGATTGATTTCACCAAAGATTCTGTGGCGCCTTCTTCCCAAGGCGTCGCATTCAAAGATTATGTGAGAGGCTGTTTCTTCCTCTTCACCGCAGAGTCTGCAATCCACGGGTTCTCCAAGTATTCCTATGGTGTTCAGATGTTTTCTAAGGCCGCAGTGTCCCGCCAGTAGACCTACTATTATACGTGCCTTTGTTCTGTTTAGATTCTAAAAGTCAGCCGTCAAGGTTTGGCTTGTGTGTCCTACCATGGCTTCGCTGTGTGTTTGCCCGTCGCTCTGTTCCCAGTGTTGTCGGTGTCTTTGTTTTATCCACTCCTCAATCAGGGTCTTGCATCGGTTTTTGCTGATTCCAAGCACAGGTTCTGGCTCTGTGAATAGCGTTTCAGATGCTTGTCTTGCTAACTGGTCTGCTTTTTCGTTGCCCGCTATTCCCTTGTGACCTGGCACCCACATCAGAGTGACCTTGTTGTGTTTTTCCAGCTCCAGAAGATCCTGGAGGCATTCCCAGACGGGTCTAGACTTCATCTGTGTAGAGTTGAGAGCTTTGATGGCGCTCTGGCTGTCAGAGAGAATGTGGATGTGTTTTCTTTGGTAGCCACTTTCCAGGTTCTTCTGTATGCATGTCCAAATGGCATGTGTTTCAGCTTGAAATATCGTGGCGTGTTTGCCGAGAGGTATTATGTAGTCCCTTCTTGGCCTCACTCCGTGTATTCCCGCTCCTGTTCCTTCATCTGTCTGTGTACCAGACTATTTCTGCAGGTGATTGTGATTCTATACTCGAGTCCCATCCGTTCCAGTCGAGCCGTCTTTTGAATGGTTTCTCGAATGAGTATAAGGGTTGCATGTAGTCTGAAATCACATCAAGGTCCTACAATACACCAAAACTCTATCCGGGTCAGCTTGAGAAGTTAACCTGTGAAGAGGGCGATTACCCTTCAAATCTTATCGCTGGTTTCTGTTCTGGAGATCTCCTCCAGATGGGTGTCGTGTCTTGAATCTTCCATGATGCACTTTTAGCTAGGGCCACCAGTGGTCCTTTCCAAGGTCACAGAAGGGTTCAGATCTCTTCAATTAGAGTCACAATTCCTGCACGTTCCATCTCACTTATCACTCTACGATTTTACTTGACTGCATGTGAAAGAAGTAAGCAATGCTTTTTCTGAGATTTTTTTTCAAATCTGAACAATACTCCAGATCTGTTCAATCTCCCATTCCCTTTCAACAGAACGACGCCCCGTGTCCTGATAGCGGACGACGCGGGCTACACGCTTTTGTTCTCCTAACCGACTTCGCCCGATTTGGTTTTGTTTCGCCCCATTCAACGGGGATATCTGGAAGGCTCGCTGCGTCCTCGATGCTAAATGGATTTTCGATTGTTTTTTGAAGTTCGGCCCTTCGAGCCGGCCGCGGTGAATGGATCCATCGCCCGGCTATTTTGCAGGCGTTCTCTTCGGGATGCGGTAATGGCCCGTTGGGAATTCAAAAAAGGGGAGTTAAGACCTTATCACGTCGATTTAGATGTGAATAAAGGTGATTTTGACGAGGAGAAACGGTTGAAGTGTATCTTATTGGAGTAAGCGATTCGTGATGGGGCGACGTTAGTGTTGTATGGACTATACAGGGTGTTCCTAAACTGAAGGTTCAAACAAGAAGGAGAGATTCTTTGAATAATTTCAAGAAAAAAAGTCCTATAAACATGGAACCGCAAACGTTTTGTTTGCGAGACACTGTGTGTTTAAGTTTGAATTCCTATCAAGGTTTCTTCTTATAGGATCTACAATCCACAAAATATTCAACTCATATTTGTCACAGATACTACAATTTGGAGTTTACACCATGTGACATACCAATTTCCATTGGAAATCTACAGGGTAATTTTTTTCTGGAACACCTCTGTCTCCTGTTTTCCTCCAGAACTTTTTTTGGTGGGCCACTGTCAGTTTGAGATTTTTAAAAGAAGCTTTGTTGTTATACTCAACTTTTTGATCTCCTGTAGTTTTGTCGTATCTGCCACCAATATCGATATAAATAAATTTTAACGATCCTCTTGAAATCCTCAAAAAAATATAGTTAATATAAAAGAAATATGAACTATGTAAGTCTGGGGTTCTGGCAAGCAATAACTGATATCTACCCCTTCCAATCCACTTGTTCTCATAATTTTCGTTTCAATACTCCCTCGTACACCCTATATCTCGAAAGCGAAACGTATGCGGTCCATTTTTTGACTTTTTTCTTAAAATTTTGCAAGGAATTTACCATCTTTGCTTGAACTCCCAATTCAGGAACAACCTGTATAGAGAGCATCATGCAGAGAACACTACAATCCGTAGCATGTTCTGAATCAATATAAAATAGCAGGATAACAAACTTAATGCGATCAAAAGCTCTCACTGGTTTTTGAAACTGAATATGAACATTTCCTAGCGAACATGATATGAGTGGGCCTCTTGTGACGAGCTTCAACACAACATAAGCGGACCATAATCATGATAAGTCATAGACCTCCAGACTACCACCCGCCCTGTTGGCTGGCCTTCAACGGCTGGACAGAGTTAGGATGATATGATATGATAATATTGTTTATCCTGATTACCCCTAGGTCTGAAATTACAGCTTCGAAGCTTGTAACTTGTGCCGAGTTCGGAGTAAGCAGTTGTGTTCTGTGTAGGCTTTGTTACTGTGTCCTTTCGCCACCTTAGGCACAACACTGTTAATTTTTGACCCAACAGTGAAAACGCCTACCGAGACTAGAAAATTTCTTTCTCGGGATTGAACTTCGGACCTTTGGGTCCTAATTCCAATACTCTACCAACGAGCCAAGGGCACTCATAATGGCCTGATATTACATTGGGGTTTCTGTACGTGAGAAACGGATGTATGCGAGAAGATGAGCTGTAGCCTTTCGGATCAAGTTTCCTCATAAAACCGAAAAATCCAAAAAATTAATTATAGAGGGTGTTTGGAGGGTGGGTAGCCATAGGTAAATGGTGGATAGGGGATGCTCTTGGCTACTTGTTGCGCCTAATAAAATAACATTTTGCCCAAAGTTCAAAGTGTTACGATTTTTTTGCCATTTTTCTAGAAATTTCTCACTTTTCTCATTAAATTTCTTTTAAATTTAATGCTCGAGGTGCTTCTTAAATGATTTATTTTTTTAGTCTAGTCTTGTCTTATTCAGATTGAATTATAATTTCATACAAACGTCTTTAAAAAACCTGACAGCGTCGTATCAAACATCAAAATGAAAAAAAAATATGTTGTGTCCACTTCACAAAGTGAAATAAAAAAAAATTTACAATAGTATGTAACATGTACCATTAATAATCAGATAACTCAACAAAAAGCTATGTTAGATTAATTTGACCTGCTCAATGGAATAGTTTTGCGGTCACCCTTCAAAGGCATCCTTGAAGACAAAACGGTTTTTTGTTGAGTTATCTGATTATTAATGGTACATGTTACATACCATTGCGAAGAGTATTAACTAGAGAAGTTTTTAAAACCATTATTTTAAAACCCAACACTATGTAGACTAGTAGACATAACATTTTTTTCTTCATTTTCATGTTTGATACGACGCTGTCAGGTTTTTTGAAGACGTTTGTATGAAATTATGATTCAATCTGAATAAAACATGACTAGACTAAAAAAATAAATCATTTTATAGGCACCTCGGGCATTAAATATTGAAAAATTCAAGATTTTAAGGAGAAAAATGGGAAATTTCTAGGAAAATTGCAAAAAAATTATAACACTCTGAACTTTGGGCAAAATGTTATTTTATTAGGCGCAACACCCTGTATATTGAGATGGTGTCAAGAGACTTCGGTGCCACGATTTGTATGACGGCATGCGGAGGCAGCGTACAATTCATGGCTAGATCGTGGGAATGCCAACTTCAAAACTAATCAAAAATTTCATACGATTACTACAACCTTCTCAGAAACCGCCCACAGAAGGTGGAAAAAGAAAAAACTCCAATTGCATTTGAAAACAAAAAAGTGTTAGTAGTTGGAGAATTCGAAAACAGGAAGGTTCACAGTTGACTCGAGTTCGATTGTGAGAAGATTCAGGAAGTACTTCAGAGTTTGGAAGTAAGGTCTCAAAGCGGAGACTTAAAGAGTACTATTCGGGGAATAGCGGCGGAAACAGCAATAGAGCTGTTGATTTTCGGGTCAAGTTTCATGAATCCGAAAAATCACAAAAATAAATTATATATTGAGACGGTGTCAAGGGACTTCGATCCCACGATTTGAATGACGGTATGCGGAGGCAGCGTACAATTAATGGCTAGATCGTGGGAATTGCAACTTTACAACTAACCAAAAATTACATACGATTAAAGATTGAAGGTAAAAACTGAAAAAACATTGATTGATTGCTCTTAAAAACAAAGAAGTCAGAGTATCTGGAAAATTCGAAAACGGAAAGGTTCCCAGTTGACTCGATTCGGTTGTAGGAAGATTTAGGAAGAACTTCAGAGTTAGGGAGTTAGGTCTCAAAGCGGAGACTGAAAGAGTGCTATTCGGGGAATAGCGGTGGAAACAGGATGCAGGCGAGAAGATAAGATCAAGTCATAAATCTGAAAGATCCCAAAAATAAATTATACATTGAGACGGTGTCAATGGTAGCTTCCCAGTTGACGCGGGTTCGGTTGTAGGAATATTCAAAAGAAGCCCCTCGATTCGTTCCATATCCTCCTCAAATCTTCCCCCCAATCCTTCCACCCCCAAGTGCATACCGAAACGCAACCTTTCCCTATGAATATCATCCATTTTCTGAAAAGGACCGACCGCATAGTCACCGATTTAATAAAGTATCGGAAACTTGGGTCTACATTTTCCGCCCAGCCGCCTTATTAACCGCGGCTTAGTTCTTTTTCGAAAGTTCAGTTATTAGATAAATCTTCAATATATACCTCTCGAAGACGCGAAGAGTTTTGGAAGTTTCGGGACTTGGGCTGGAGGCGGCGGCGGTTCAATGGGAGTCATTATTGACAGTGTGAAGTTGGGGCGGCGGATTTGAAGTCTTTATTCGGGGATGGAAGGATTGACGTATTGGAGAGTCGGCGGAGTGTTTTTGAGGTGTTTGTTCGGAGTTCTGGCGGAAAGTTTGATATTACGGGCGCGGTGGACGTGAAGAGATTAATTTTCAGTTTTGTCTCGAAGGGTTTTCAAGGCTTGAGGATATTTCATTCGGCAGGATATGATATATTATTGCTACCAGTCTTAATTTTACCATTGAATTTAAATGCACATAGAGGAACATCGCAGTTGAATGATTTGAAGCTGATTTAAGTTGTAGAGGGCAAGTGTGTTTCAGAAAATCGAAAATTTTTAACCTCGCATATGGCGGTGAGTAGCTGAATTTTAAAAAACTATTTTCTAAGCCGAATGAGTTGACGATCAGAACCGGCGTTGTAATGAAGTTCGATTTTCCGATTATGAAATCGGCCTTCATTTTAAATTAATTTTTCCGGATTTTCATTTCAAATTCCTGCATTTCATTTCCGTTCAGAATTAAACCGAGAAGATCGAATATGGTTCGTTCGATATTGTTTTACATGCAGAGAACATAATAAAAAGAGTCATAAGAACCACGTAGAATGTAGATAACGCCGTTTTTCTAGTTTATACGTACGATAAGCCAGATTCGAAGATGTTTTACCGGAGTACTTTTCTAGAAAAGTAGCATTTCTGCGCTTGCCGTTTCCGCCCCCCTCAGGGAGATTATAAAAGGCGATTTTCCCCTCATCTGTCACCCATTATCCACTTTTGCTCCGGCTCGAGTAGAGTATTTTCTTTTGCGTTTCCGAATTATCCTTTTTTTGATTCGAAAGTTTAGCGACTTCAGTAATTCTCGATTGTTCTTTTCTTTACCGAGTGAGTAGTAGTGCACCGAAATCGTAAGTACCGATCCAATTCATTTCAGTCCAATTTTTCTGTATCTTCGTTGAGTCTATCAAAATAGCTGTTGAGTCGAGATCCGTATTAAACCTTCCTTTACTCGTACAAGATTCCCTATAGTCTATAGTACGTTTAACCGAGTAAGTCGGTGCTCGATTTAGAGTCTGTTCTTGATGGAGAGTAATCTCATCATCAGACCGGAGGGCTCATGCAAACCAATGCTATAGAACGTTGAGTCGAATTCCGATTCGGTACCGATCCTTCGCGCCCCTAGTTCGGTGCGTCCTGTTTGACCATTTATATTTAACCTGGCCAAACCCGACCTTTCTAGACGTGAAACAAGCTAAGTAGACAATATAACTCTTTTGAGTTTCCGGACTGAAAGAATATCGGACAGAAAGTAAGCACTGTACATTTTCATATCCGTCTCACATTTTTCAACTGTAGATTTAAATTCTCCGTTTAATTCAAACCCCCCCTCCCTTCTATTCTGGCTGACTCGTACCGTGAAATATTTCTTTCGAATGAATGCTCGCAGTCAGGCAAAACTGAATCATTTTTCTTTACCTGTGTATATTTGATATATGTTGGGATTAATGCATATTTGATGTTTTATTGATATTGGTGAATATTTGATATTTTCTTATTATTGCATATTTGATATTTTCTTGACCTTATTGCATTTGTATCACTATTTCAACCGTTTGAATAAATTGTGTGAATTGCTCTATTTTCGATTTCTCATTTATCGCTAACACCCTAGATACAACCGAACTCCGTCTCCGGCTAAGCAGCTATCCTGGCAGGTTTGCTATTCTACCTTATAAGCAAAAAGAATAGCTGGCGCTCGAGGTAAGGTTTCTAGGGGAAAAACCCCATTACAGCGTATGTAAATGTGGGATGTTCAGTATTTCATCATACCTGATTTTTTGGATGCTATAAAAAATTAATCAATTTTTCTATGATTCATAGAAATAGAGGAAAATGACTCTCCTAAAGATTTCTGTAACCAAATGGATTGCCAGATTGTATAGTTCCTTTAGCATCAAATCGTTCAGGGGCGATGTACCTCTATGAATATTTAAACTCAATGATTATACATACAAAAGGTCTCCTGAAGAGAGAAATTCACAGCAGTACCAATTCTTATCGCAATGGGAATTAAGAAAATTATGTACGAGGTAGAAACAAATATACCACAAGGTAACCACTGAAGGAATGGTACTTCTGGTTGGTCTGACTCAAAGAGATGTATCGGGTGTTTTTTTTGGAGTGATAGAATTCCCGATAGGGATAACTGTGATTTGACAGAAGGTAGAAGCCATTCTGTTTTGACATTTCAGTTCAGTGAGCATGGACAAATTATCAGTAGTAATATCTAGGAGCATAGAATAACTGGAGAGAAGGCTCCCCTACGAAAATGAACTGCCAAAAACGTCCGAACTTGTCAGTTCGCCGCAAGGTCACGAGATGGCGACAACGTCGTTTCTTCCTACAACATGGCTATCCTTAATAAAATTATCTTTAATGGTTATTCGTTGTTATTACTTATTAGGTCCCATTTATTACTATATCATAATATATATTCTTTTGAAAGAAAGCAATACATACTTTTTTCGTAAATCCGACAATATAATGCATATAGCACGTGTAAAGAAACAAGGCTACAAGGATCAGATTGAATATAGGAAGAAAAATCTGTTTCCCGCTCCGAATCTAAGTGTTAGCAGAGGGAATGTAAACGGGGTACCATACAATTCTGCGTATAATATACGAGAACAGATAAAACCTCAGTCTTCCCGTATAATAATAATAATACTTACCTGAATGTTCGCTTTTTCCGATAAGGATATTGTTTTGACAAATTTATTACCGATCACAGACTTCCCATAAAATTGCGCATAAAAAGTTGATTAGAATAAAGCGATGTTATGTCATCAATATTGTCTATGTTATGATTTATGGCCATTTTCAATTAAAAAGAAGCATAAATGTATCAATAACAATGACAGCCACATTATATTCTTTGCAATTGTAGCGCCATAGAACAAAATATCTGACATGTTACTGAATAAAGGATCTCAGCGTTATCTATCGGGCGTCACACGAAACTCTAACCTCCGCCGTTATTGGCAGTTCAAAATGATCTGTCGAGCGTATGAAGCCTTCCCTCCAGTTATTCTATGCTCCTAGGTAATATCACAAGAGATTGAATTTCCGTGTATCGATTTATTTTCGAACGAAAATGAGTTGCTTGGAAACATCACAAGTCCATAGGAACTCATCTGAGTTTGGAAATAAAAGATAGACTACTGAGGTGAATTCAATCTCGTGTGATATTTCAAAAGACTATTTCACGAACAAAATTAAAAGTCAGAAACTCCATATTCGAGAAAATCAAAGAAAAACCCATGTTGACATCTATATACTCCATTCACAATTATAAAATCACAACTCTGGCCTTGGAAATTTGACACATTCCACTCTGTATCGAAGTTATGACGTTTTTCGAAATATTTTTATGTTCCAAGTCAACACTATGTTGCCCTTTCTACATTCTTAGCGTATTTCTCAGAATGTGAATTTATTCGGAAAATGAATGAATTGCAAAAGATGTGATGGACGAAAATAATTAACGTTTATATGAATTGATAGAAAGGATTCCTTTTTTAGTTATCTGCATGAAAAATACAAGAGATTACTGTTATTTTTCGCCATGGAAGAAAATTGCATTGCCTTCACATAATTTTCATATGCATGCTTGTGAAGATTTAATGTTTATTAAACCCTCTTGAACTGACTTGACGACATCAGTTGTTGATTCTAATCAAGAATTCATTAAAAAAAATCAACCCAAAGATATAAGATGAATTGATGGGTAATTACAAGAATCAAGAATAATATCAATTTTATTTTGTTGATAACTTTCTTAAAATCAATGTTTGGGTATAAAACTCGGCTGCGTTTGTTCAAACAACATCTAAAGAATTCATTTTTCACCATCTCGACCTTTGAAAAGCGTTTCTTATAGGAGAATTAGGTCTAAGTTCCACCTCATTAGTGAGGTACCTAACTTTTGCAAATCTGCTTAGATATCGCCAAATTTCTTAGAAAACCTGAAAAATATCATCCTAATCGACCTCTCGAGGCTCCATCCGATCCATCTTCTGCGATATCTGTCCAAATAACAGCTTTTTCAACGAAATTCCCGTGTACCCCTTTAACCTCGAAATGTAAACATTCGTCCTGGTCTTGAAAATCGTCCTCACGCTCCAAACTGGTGCTAAAATCAATAAACATTCGTTGGATATCGTGGATATTCGACGAAAAACTCACCTGCAAATATCGATTAAATACCAAAAATCTGCGAACAATTTGTAAACCTAACAAAATCTGAAATTTATTTGATACTTTTACTTTGATGTAAACAAAGAAACTGGCAACGTCGTTTTGTCATTAACGATATTTTCTGTGCGCGCACTGACTTTTCATCATATGTTCTGTGCTTTTCATTAGGGGCACCAACTCCTGAAAACGAAACCATGACCTCCTATGTGATTAAATAAAAGTGAATGGAGTATACAATTTATATTTATCAGTTGTCAAACCGTTCGTATCCATAGCTCAATCACAGATTATTCTATCATTGAAAATACTGAAGTTGAACCAATCATAATTCAGAGACAGTTGGTATTATCGCGATAATACGAGCTGTCCTTGGACTGTGGTTGGTCAGTTTTTGAAATGAGTGAAATAGTCATGGAAAGACTCACGCCGCAACAACGTTTACAAATTGTTGGAATTTATTTTTCAAAATCAATATTGTATTCGCCAAACTGTAGGTTTCTGCTTTTATGATTTTCTTTATAGATAAGGTTCAGTGAGTTATAAAACTGAATTTTCAAAGAACTGAAAAACTTCGCACAAATTAATTTCCAACTTTCTTTCAAATATTTGTAAGACACCTGATTCATCTCAATTCGGCCTGGACCTCTCCAGTTCTCAGACGACTACCAGCAGGGTCCTATTTGAAAGTATAATTTTCCGATTTCCAGACCCGTCACCTCGGAAAACGCTCATTTTGGAACAATTGAATTCTTACCCTATCTAATTCCAGGAAACTGACCCAGGAGCGAGTTTTCCCGGATTATTTTTCGAAGAACATCATAAGGTGTGAGAGAGGGAAGGAATCATTGCATTGCAATCTTGTCATTATTCTTTGGGAATTTTCATTGAGTTTTTTGGGAAAACACTCTTGTCTAAGCCTCTTGCGGAATTCTAGTTCGGTAATCATTCCAGTCTCTTCGACTCAGGAGTATTATCTATTGATGAATTTTAGCACTTTTACGCTTCTGCTACTTGTAAAGCAACGACCACATACAGCACCATCCCTTCGTACTCCATATTTTTCCCCACACCGGAACCCATTAATTTCGTATCCAGTGAATTCGTTCGGTGACAAGAAAGACTGTTCAATACATGAGTCTGAAAACCAGCAGATCGCGGGTGTTTTTTTGGAGTGATAGAATTTTTAATTGGAATGAAACATATTCAAATTAAGATTGAAAAAAAATTTTTTTTTTATTTGAAAGATTATTTCATGATATTTATGTAAGCAATGTGAATTTTGAACCCCCTTATGAATTGATACAAGGTGCGGCACGGAGGGCGGACGTTTTTCAGATGGGCATAACTTTCCCCCACTGAGGACGAGAGAAGTGGGGAAGGTGCCGTTAGACTCGTGTGTTCCTAGCATTTATTTACCAAAAGTTACGGTTTGGTGCGCTGTATCGCAAACTCGCATCATTGGCCCTTACTTCTTCGAAGACGTTAATGGTCGTGCTGTTACCGTGAACTCAGAGCGGTACGTCGAAATGATCAAATACTTCTTTATCCCCGAATTACGACGGCAACGTGTTCCAATCCGACGTGTGTGGTTCCAACAGGATGGGGCGACCGCCCACACAGCCAGAGCATCAATGGACGTTATTCGCCCTCTCTTCCCTGGTCGCCTTATTTCCAGGTTTGGCGATGTTCATTGGCCTCCCTGGTCCCCAGATTTATCCATATGCGATTTTTTCTTATGGGGACACCTCAAGGCTAGAGTATACGAGACCAAGCCCCGAACTCTGGACGAATTGAAAAGCGCTATTCGCGTGGAAGTTGCCCAAGTTGAGAGAGCGATGTTGGAGAGAGTCTACGCGAACTTCCAAGAGCGCCTCCAGCACTGCATCACCGATTTCGGCCACCACATGCCTGATGTGATTTTCCACACTTGACTGTCTCAAATGCTATTTCCTTGAGAATCTGATTCCGTCAATAAATGTGTTTTTGAGTAAAAATTAACGCTTTTATTATTTTTTTAAAACCATCCATCCTCCGTGCCGCACCCTGTATAATAATAAGCTGAGACCATATCTACCGAATCTATAGCGTAGGCTTAATCAAACACTATGTGATCTGAAGCGATGGCTTTCGATGATCCCTCTCTACTCTCTCTCTCTGTCTCTCAGTACCACGCACTCTAACCAGACGCAAGCAAGGTCGAGTTAGTAAAACAACAACATAACCTGAATGTACTTTGTGTACCATTTTAAGCCCACTGATAAATTGTGAATAAACAACACGTTATCCACACCGAAGTGTTTTATTATTTTACATTTATATTTTGAAAATAATTTCTGGCATATATGTCCACCACGACTAGCTCTGAGGAACCGCATTCGACCAGACCAATTCTGGGCCACTTTTTCGAGTGATTCAGGCCTTTTTTCAGCAATAACACGAGTTTTGCTGGCTTCCAAAGGGTCTATTGTTTCTGGTTCATCAGCATAAACCAATGACTTGACATAACTACAAAGAAAAAATTCCATTGAAGTTATGTCTCATGATCTTGGAGGCAATAAATTGGACCATTTCTAGAGAAATAATGTTATCGCCAAATCTTTCTTTCAATGAATGAATGGTTACGGTAGCAGCATGAGGTGTAGCACCACCTTGTTGGAACCGAAACACTTATATGTTGATACCATTCAAATTTTGAAACGAATAATCATTGATCATCGATCTGTTACGAGAACCATTCACTGTTACATTAGCTCCAGGATCGTTTTCGAAGAAATATGGACCGATGATGCCTCTAGTGTGAGAAGCACACGATACAGTGCATTTTTCAGGATGAAATGGAACCTGCAGAACTTCTTGAGGATTGTTTTCGCTCCATATACGGCAATTTTGCTGGTTTACGTGGATGTTCAACCATAAATGAGCTTCATCTCTAAACACCATTTTTCGATTAAAAGTATATCAACTTCAAGCTGTTCCAGGGCCCGATCAGAAAAAAAACGACGCTTATTATGGCAGAGTGGCTTCAGTTCTTGAACCAGTTAGATCTTGTAGACAAAGATCTTCACGCAAAATTCTCCATGTGGTGGATGAACTTGTTGTGAACGTTAACGAATAGACAAATCTGGACCTTAATTAACACTTTCACTAACAGCAGCGATATTTTCTTCTGTACGTACAGTTCTTTGCCTTGTTGTTGTTGTTGCATCGAATAGAGAAAATGTTGTCCGAAATATGTCGATAGTTCGACAAATAAGCTACTCTGATGGACGATTATGTCCACACAAAGTTACACAAAGTGCACTTTAAGTTTGGCTGATTTTGACATAAATTTCAAGAATTTGTAAACGTTGTTCTTCCCATCATAATTTGTCGATGCTCACTGAACAGAAATTTCGAAACAACATGGCTTCAACTTTTTGTCAAATAACAGTTATTCCCATCGAAAATTCTATCACTCCTCCAAATTAACTGGAAGATGCGACCAATATACACTGCGCAAAAAAATTAACGCACATTATGGAAATCTCAAATTTATTCTACAACTGAATGTGTTCTCAATGATAATTATTTTTATCAGAATTATGCATGCATATGTTATCCACTTTCAACGTTTTTCTTCAATACAGATGTTTTCTCCCAGCAGGAATAAAAAAAGATGATATTATCAGATTTTGAATGTATTGGCTCCATTCTAAAATCAGTTGTTCTCGATCAATTCTAGTGATCAATAGTTTTTCTTTCGTTTGATTTCCTACACTCGATCGCCATGCAACGCGAAACCCTCAATTTGACCCAAGAGGAATGTGCCCAAGCGGTAGTTTTGCGAGAAGAAGGGTGGACATACACCAGAATTGCAGAAAGGTTTGGAGTTTCCCATACAAGTGTGTCCACAATGTTGCAGCGATTCAGGGAGACAGGTATGAATGTCCGAAGACCAGGACAGGGTAGACCACGTGTAACAACTGCCATTCAAGAACGTTACTTGAGAGTTTCTTCGTTGAGACAACGGTTTGCAACCGCTCGCCTCCTTCAAAATCAGCTTGAGCAAACTCATGAGGTGCAAATTAGCACTAAGAGAATAAGAAATCGCCTCAGAGAATATGATTTAAGGCCTCGTGTCGCGGCAAGAGGCCCAGCTCTTACCCCCAGCCCATCGAAGGGCGCGTTTGGATTTTGCGAGAGAGCATATCCATTGGGAAGAGGCCGATTGGGAAAGAGTTCTCTTCACAGATGAGTCTTGATTCTGCCTCTACCATTGTGATCGACGTTCCCTTGTATACAGACGTCCACATGAAAGATATGCTCAGTGCAATTTCCTGAATACTACTGGTTTCGGGGGAGGATCGATTATGGTATGGGGTGGAATATCTTTGACTGCTCGCACAGACCTAGTGGTCGTTGATAATGGAGCTATGAATGCTGTATATTCAGTATATAAGGAACATTCTTGAAGAGCATGTAGTGCCATTTGCCCCATACATTGGTGAAAATTTCATTTTTATGGACGATAATGCCAGACCCCATCGTGCGCGCATCGTTCAGGAGTACCTTGAAGAGGTTGAAGTCTCTCGAATGGAACGGCCAGCAAGAAGTCCAGATCTCAATCCGATTGAGCAGGTTTGGGACAACCTCAATAGAAGGCTGAGAAGTTCAGAAAATCATCCAGCTACTCTTAATGACTTAGGAATACAACTCGGAGAAATCTGGGAAGGATTAGATCAGAACATTTCAAGATCACTTATTTTGAGTATGAACCGTCGTTGCCGAGCTGTAATTAACGCAAGGGGTGGAAATTCCAAGTATTAAATCACTTATCAGCATTTCAGTATTTTGAAAATTGTTCATTTCTCTTCTTTCACATAAGATTCGGTGAAATCCTGAATTTTTCTTCCATTTAATGTGTCTTGTTTCGTTCAAAACCTTCCCGAGAGAACATAAAAAATAAGTTATAAAGTCAATGTAGAGGTAACTTTCATTAAAATTGAGATTTTCAGAATGTGCGTTAATGTTTTTGCGCAGTGTAGTACCTAGTATTTCGACTATTCTCAAAAGAGGGCTATTATTGGCAGCGTACGGTAGCAAGAACGAAAATAAACTCTTTACAGATTGTTTTTCCTTTTCCTTCTTTTGTTGCTGAGTTGTGATATTCTCCATCCACGTCATTCAACACCTCCCTATCTCATCAAAATTCAAGCCCTTTCACCCTATTCGCCCTTCAGTATTCCAAACGCACAAGAGAGATCCCCGAAATATTTTTCGTTCATCCTGCACTGGTCCCGATTGTCTTCGTGCCAGTTCAGCGATTTCATCCTAATTGTACCTTTCCAAATGCTGTCGATGGCCCAACAACATCGAATAGAAATCGCACAGTCAGATCGATGTGCGCCATTGAAGGCTCACGTGGCTCGGAATCCAGACAAAGTTCGGTATTTCCCCCGTTTACAATCGGGAATTACACCCAGGTCTCTTCGTTGATGCCCTAACGGTTCCAGTCGATCTCTTAATGAAGTTCATTGTCCCGTGGAATGCCGGTCCTGATGTATTTGCCCTGATTCGTCGAGAAATCCCGGAACTTGGAATGTACTTTACTGATTGCTGTCCAAAAACTGTTGTTTCTAATGAGTTCCATGAAATACATCAGCTAAGCTTGAGGAACTGTAGCAATTCCGAAGTCAGTTCCTCAGTTTGAGTCGTTCGTGTAGATAGAATTCACAATCACTGTTCAAAATTCACATTTTTATTTATAATACCACAAGGTTCACACTGCGAATGGACTTCGTGGGTAACAAAGAAGACCTAGAGCTCTATGATATATCCAATCACTATGTGGCCTGAAGTTCTAAGATTACCTACTCTCCTAGAATCCCACAAAGATTCTACCCGTTTGTCACACTTCTGCTATCTGTCTAGCAACGGTCGTACGGCGCCATCAGTTCTCTCTTCCTTCAACACGCCACCCCATCATAGTTCACCCCATATTCTTCCCCAAGCCGAAACCCGTTAGAGTCGTATCTAATGAAGTGAATTCGTTCCGTGAAGAAAAAAGACTATTGAACACCTAAGCAAAGCAAGAAAACCAGCAAATGCATCTCTTCAAGTCAGACCAACCGTAAGTACCATTCCTTGAGTGTTTACTTTGTGATATTCTTTCTACCTCATACATAGATTTTTTTCTTTAATTAATCAGAATTGCAATATTTTTAATAATTTGGAATCTACACAACTAGTGTTCACAATTTGTATTTTTATTCTTATTCACAATTGATACCACTAAGTTTAAAAAATTTAAAAAACACTTGTTTTTATAAGCGAATTCATTTCGTGAGAAAAAGTACTCTAAGTCGTCCAACACGTACATTTCTCTCAAGCTTCAAGAGTCTTTGACTTGTACATATATTTTAACTGTAGATTCTTGAGGCCAAAATAAACCTCTTTTTCATTTTCCATTTCTCCGAATTCGGCTCAACTTAAGGGATATAGCCATTTGAAAAGAAAAATTGGGCTGAATGCGTGCCTGATATTATTCTCAACAAACACCTCAACGTTCATATTTTCCGATTGAAGTTGATGTGATTATTAGATATTCTGGGTGATACATCTATACTAATATTATAAAGAGGAAAGATTTGTATTTTTGTTTGTTTGATACGAATAGGCTCAAAAACTACTGGACCGATTTCAAAAATTCTTTCACCCTTTGAAAGCTACATTATCCCTGAGTGACATGGGCTATACTTTTCACCCGAAAAAATTAAGGATACCTACTATAACTTCAATAATTACAAAAAAATCAGCCAAAATCAGCTATTTTCACGTGCGCTGCAAAAACCGTGAGACTTACGTGGATACAATGTATGACGGAAATGTACCTCTTGAATATTTCTACAAAAAAGTCCGCGATAGCATGTATCTGTCTCTCAATATTGACTTGCTATTACCTGTTTATGGTAATCAGATGTTTTCCAAAATTATGCACTATTTGGGAGTGTGTTTTTATGAATTGGGTATTGATCCTAATCCAACCTAATACGTTATTTATCCCCAGTATTTAATTTAGAACAAAATTACCCCTCATATCATACAATTACAACGAGTACATCAAAAGATATGGCAGGTTGAAGTTTTGAAGATGAAACCGCCGCGTGAAACAAATTTCTACTCGGGCGAAGCTGGGACGGCCTGCTTGTTAAGAAAATATTCAAGCACTAACCTTATTCGAATAAGAATGTTACAAACACGATATTTCCTAACAAAACCGCTAAGTTTTGTCCCATAATTTCTGCAATTGAAAAGCCATATTTCTCACACCAAAGTAAGTTCCTTCTTCTATTTTCCTGAAGATTAGTTTATAAACACTAATAATTTGTTCATATTTTGCTCGATATTCTGAAACGATCTCATAAAAATTGGTTTCTCACTAACCTATCCTCCATCAACCTAAGTCAATGACCTAACCTAACTCATCTTCTGTGATATGATATTCCACAGAACTCTAGAGAAGACGATGCCAGATTGCCGATTTTCTCTTCAAACATTAGTATAGGCGAAACCAAGGAGCCGGAACGTACCCTATCGTTAACGGAAGAACTACCACAAAGGCACCAGTTCTGATTCTCGCCGATATAGCGATACGTTCTTAATTTCAGTCGCCCATAACGGTGCGATGCCGGCTGCGATGTAGCACGGCCTACTCTTCCCTTCTGAAGGCTGTGGATGTAGCCGCCACGCAAGACAAACCGTGTTTCTGTGTCTCCAACCTCCAACGTTAGTCAGTAACTTCGATTCATTTATTTATTTATTTACAGAGAATAAAGCAAAAAGGTGGTGATAATATAAATGAAGTGTGAATTGATGTATTAGTAGTGTCGTCCGGTGTCGAGTTACATTGTTTTGATAGATTTTTTGCTGAAGGACCGGTAACAATGAATTTTCAATAGAAACTGCCTATAAAATGTATAATTTTATGCTTCTTAGAATATAATTTCATCTCCCACATTTGTGGGATTTTATTATTAGATACATATCTCTACATCAAACGTTTTTTCATTCTCGCCTTGACAAAGTTGATAAACTGATAATAATTCTGACAAGATTGTTAACATTTTGAGAGACCAGAGAAGAAATAATATTCGATGAGATTTAACTCAGGACAGCATTCAGATTATTCTTGAAATTCATGATTTTTTCATCAAATTTAATCTTATACAATTAGGAATAACTTGAAAACGACACGTTTTAATGAAAAAACATGGGAATACTTTTGTTTTCTAAAATAATTGATTCTTTCGAAAACGTGAACCGTTTATTTTTTTCAAGTGGTTTTATAGTATTTTTGCTTGAATGTATGAGTTGACTACACTGTAACTTCTATACCAGGAGAAATATGGAATAAGTTTTAATTGAGGAATATGCACCATGAATAGACTTAACAATCATCCAAAAGTCAGTTCATTCGAAATATCGATTTCAAATATATGGAAGGAATAGTGCTGATTTCATGGATTTTTGACACCCTGTATCTTTCAAAGGATACCGAATTTTGAAAAATGGTATGGAAAAAAAGTGTTTCGTTTGATGAGAGGAATCTGCAGTCAAAATACATGTACAAGTCAAAGTTTTTCATACATACATCTTCTCCAATTTTTGTTTTGATATGAATGCCATATCAGTCCATTTTTCTCTACAAGGGAGATTTTTGTATAATTAACATTGGTTCTCCGATTCGCGATAGGTATCAATTTATTGTCATATCGAGAATTGAAGAAATACTCATAAATTATAGTTACAGATATTTCCTTAAATATGACGATAACGCAAAAACACTTTGTCGAGACCAAAATCTGAATGAAAAACGTTTGATGTAGTTATGTGAAAATAAAACCCCACAAATATGGGAGATGAAATTGAACATCAAGGATAATGAAATTATACATTTAATACGAACAGTTTCTATTAAAACTCATTGTTACCGGTCCATATTGAAAATAAATGTCAATGAAATTCAAAAATTCAAAATTCTATTACATAAATTCTTTGAAAGTCTTCACATAATCATCATGAGATCGAAGAAAAACACCATAAATATTCATTTTTCCCCTTTTATAACAACAGAGCTCTAGAAATTATGTCCTCCATATTTTGTTCAAGCTTAACGCATGCGTCGTTCATTAGACTGACGTTTGAGACAAATAACAAGAATATAAGGTTTGAGATGGGTAGATTCATAGATCTTACGGTTTGTCTTGCGCGACGACTACCTTGCACAACGTCACTGTTTGAAGAGGAAATCAACAATTTAACATCGTCTTCTCAGAAGCTCTGTGAAATATGAATAGAAGATGGGTTCGGTTCATTCATTGACCTAGTGTCCTATGAATTAGGTTGATTAATCATGAATAAAGAGAAAAGAAACAATTCTTTCTGAGATATTTTTGGAATTTCGAGGAGAATATGAACAAGTTATTAGTGTTTATATACAAACTAATCTCCAGAAAAATCGAAGAAGGAACTCATTTTGGGGAGAGAAATATGGCTTCTCAATTGCAATTAAATAATTATCCAATTGCAAAAAAATAATCGGACAAGACTAAGTGATTTTGTTAAGAAATGTCGTGTTTTTAACATTCTTATTCGAATAAGGTTGGTACTTGAGTATTTCCTAAATGTATCAACTCAATCTTAATAGAGAAATATAACTTTGAGTTCCTTGCAGAGAATCGCCTCAGGCACGTATTTGGCCTATTTTTTTTTCAAATGGCTATATCTTTTAAACATTTGAAAAAATTAATACAAAAACGTTTCTTTTGGCCTCAAGAATCTACAGACAAAATATATGTGCAAATCAAAGACTCACCCTAAATGAGGATTTTTCAGACGGTCAAAATGTGTATCGAAGCATACAGTGTCGTTCATAGTCTGAACGATTGTGAGCTGTTTGTCTTGTAAGTGACAAATAATTTATATCCACTGCTGAAAGTTCCTATTCGTTAATCTGTTTGACATTTCTCAGACTGAAATACATCAAAACGTCGACTCTGCAGAAACTAATTCCTTGGACTTATCACGCTACTATGCACCAAGGAACGGTTTTCCTTTATACACTGCTAACTTTTCATTTTCTCTTCAACCCCTTCATTCGCTAGAAACGAGACTGCAAGAACATAAGGCTCAAGTCCATAAATATTAATATCTGCACGGCTTAAACTGGGTCTTATGAGGGAAATATGCATCCTGAGGAACAATGTTGAAAGCTTGCGCTACCAGGGACGTCACAAACTATTCATTCTTATCAGATAATAGTGCTTAATTCATTCACCCCACCTTGTCGGGTACGTTGTTGATTCAATTAAGATATACTTAATGATGGCTAGGGGGATGTGTCGACATTATTCAGGGATTTCACGCCGAATTATGATAGTAAGTATCTTCCATGGTGTTATGAAGGGTTAGGGAATGAAAGTGATACATTTTGAGGACTTCAAAGTTCATATTTGTTGAAAGAAATTGAGTTGATACATTAAGGGAGTACTCAACTACTAACCTTATTTGAATGAGAATGTTAAAAACACGATATGCAATAAAAAAACCTAATTTCTCCCATCGAAATAAATTACTTCTTCGATTTTCCAAAAAATCAGTTTGTGAACACTAATAACTTGTTCATATCCTCCTTGATATCCCAAAAATATTGTAAAAAGAGGTTTTTCATCCCATTTATAATTAATCAACCTAAACAGATTATGTGGAAGACTTTCAGTGAATTAATGTAATGTTAAAACCGTGTAGTGTCGAGTTTATAAACTTCCCAGAGGATATTGTTTAGATAGAAATATCGTCACAGATTATTAAGTGGTAAGTATCATTATATTTTTCTTTAATTTCAATTCAATACGTGGTTTGTATCGACATTCATCATTCATATATCTGAATTTTGTATTTCATTGACATTCATTTTCAATATGGACCAGTAACAATAAATTTTCAATAGAAACTGTGCGTTTTAAATGTATAATTTCATGCCCCTGGTGTTCAATTTTATCTCTCACATTTGTGGTATTTTATCATTATCTCTATGTCAAACGTTTCTTCATCATTCAAATTCAAGTCTCGACAAAGTTGATAAACATTCTGACAACATTGTTAACTAGTGCGATGGATTCTTCATCGATTCGGTAATCGGTGATATTTAAAGTCCAGGGAAGCATCCAGAGTATTCGTTTTATACGAATAACTCAAAAACGAAGCGTTTTATTTATCAAAAAATTCAACAAGCGTTCTCAATGAATCGCCTGGTATATTCGAATCGATGATGGATGAATATATCATCGAAGGTTCGAAAAGTTCGACTAGGCGGCTCACGATTTCCTTGAATTTTTCAATAATTTTCCGAGAACAGAAAGTTGGGACGATAAGTTGAGTGGGGCGTCCCAAGTTTCGGAAAGTTTGTTCATAATCATTGCATGAATGTTTCTCGAAGAGGTAGTTGTTAAGTTTATGGATTATTTCGTCTCGGAAAAGAGAGAATTTCGGGTGGCGAATTATAACGTGGAGCCAACCCAAGCGATTATAAATTATGCGAAATGCTTTAAAGAATACAGGGGAATAATTGAAATGTTGAAATTAATTCTGTGGCTTCCCTGCGAATATAAATGAGGACATAATCATGAACTTATTCAAAAGTAAATGAACATATCCAAAATACGTAATTACCACGACCTCTATGTAGAAAAGAGAACGTTGCTCATGCATTTGACAGAAAAAGTACTATAACCTGACATTTTCAAAATATACACGGTGAAATATGTCAGAAAGTCATGGCCGACAGGGATACATTATAAAAGTGAATGGAGTATAACTTCTGATGAAATTGTTAATTAGAAAAAACACCAACCCCTCAACTCAAAAACTACAAGTATTCAATTATACAAGACCTCTCTCGGAGAGCAGAATGGACTGATGTACCAATTTTTCTTACCACGAAAATTATAGATATAAATGTGAGTCTGACATTGAATTACACAAAGCGATGTACCCTGCTAGGTTAGATTCGGTCGATCGTTTATACAGTAGATGGATGGCGAATAATACTCTACAGGCTCATCAAAGGGTGTTTATTTCTTGAGCCATACTGAACGGGTCAGAGATGATAATTCACATGAATGGAAAAAATCTATTCACTACGGAATTACTATTGAATCAAACTGTTGACCAATGAGAGAAAGAATGTTACTCATGGTTGATCTGATTCTTTATTCTCTGGTTTCCTGCAGCTTCCTAAGATATTCTGAGGATGGTCTCATGGGCTACCCTATCAATCACTAGATGTAGAGGTGTGAGGTCTGTAATGATCTCAAGTTGCCTAGCGGGGCACGTTCTCATAGTAGAGGAAGAGCCAGTGACCAATTTTCACATGTCATTTCATAACTCACCAAAATTTACTTGTTTGATATTCAATATCTGCTCGAAAATAAAAACCACTTCTGCCAGCCCATAATGGCCGGAGTAGACTACCATAAGCGCTCAGAGAGGCCAGAAAATAAGGTTCAACTATGTCATAGTATCATTCACAAAACTTTCAGGAATTGTTAGTGGTAATATATTGAATCTATAAAAAATAATGACAGAAGTTTTTCGTCCCTTCTAAGTGTTGGCAGAACTCTTTGAAAATTCATTAAGAACAGCTGTACTTAGGTATGTCATTTCAGTACGCTTGAAATTTACAGGAAATAAAGAAAATGTGTCTAGAAAGCGAATTATAATCATGACAGAAATTTTTTACATCACGAACCATCTGCCAGAACGAGAAATGTTGCCGCGCAAATGCGAGCGAAATGAGCTTAGTCATATTTGCAAGTCAGACCTAGAGCGCATATTGGGCATGTATCATTGTCAATCAAAGGAATAAATTAAAGGAATTAAAGGTGTTTATTTTTAACATTACAACAATTTATTTAGTTAAAAACTATTCAAAAAAATATGCTCTTCCTACGCATCCTCGAAATTAGTTTCCTCAAGAATTTTTCGAATGGATTGAGAAGGTCATGAGTATACCTGTGTGACTTACGAAACATTCAAAGAAGTGTAAGATCTCAGTCACATTAAGAGGTAAAAAATAAACCATCAGGGCATTTAAAACCCCAAAATTTGGGTAGACTAATGGTGGGTTTCACAAAGATCGTTGATTGAGTGATTCACAGAATACCTTGACGTTTTTGTCAAATCGACCAATAGAATTTCAAATTTACGGATTTTTTATCACAGAATCGCTCGATTAAGCATTTGATCACCCGATCAACTTTTGTGAAACCCGGCTCAAGAGTAGTAAAAGAGAGTATAAGACTTTCACAGTGAGCTCTAGTATTACGAGTACCTACATAGCGAAAACCCTTATCATCGGATCAGGTAAATGAAACTGAAAACAAATTCTATAATTTCATAAAAGAATTTAAGCTTCCTATCAACTTTTGATGAGTCTCCTAAATGCCCAGTATGCTCTCTAGGTCTGACTTGCAAACATGAATAAGCTCATTTCGCTCACATTTGCGCGGCAACATTTCTCGTTCTGGCAGATGGTTCGTGATGTAAAACATTTCTGTCATGATTATAATTCGCTTTCTAGACACATTTTCTTATTTCCTGTAAATTTCAAGCGTACTGAAATGACATACCTAAGTACAGCTGTTCTTAATGAATTTTCAAAGAGTTCTGCCAACACTTAGGAGGGACGAAAAAGTTCTGTCATTATTTTTTATAGATTCGATATATTATCAATAACAATTCCTGAAAGTTTTGTGAATGATACTATGACATAGTTGAACCTAATTTTCTGGCCTCTTTGAGCGCTTATGGTAGTCTACTCCGGCCATTATGGGCTGGCTGAAGTGGTTTTTATTTTCGAGCAGATATTGAATATTGAACAAGTAAATTTTGGTGAGTTATGAAATGACATAGGAAAATTGGTCACTGGCTCTTGGTCTATAGCTCCCGTGATGCACACACAGGCAAGCCTTTGTACTCTATCGAGTATTTCCTCGTACTTACCTGACTTGCCTCAGCAAATCAGGCTACTACCCCATATTTGATAATGGGTTTTATGATCATGACGTACATTCATCGCAGGATTTTTAGGTTACAACCCCAATTCCTGCCGCATAGACGCCTACACGCCATTGGAGTCCTTGTGACCCTCCCAGTAGCAGTATCAGCATGCTTATTACAAAGAAGCTGTTATCCAGGGTCATTCTCAGGTATTCAACTTCAGACTTCCACTCCAAGACATCTTGCTGCTATACCAGACACTTTTTATTTCTCAGCGAAATCTATAGTGAATCGATATCCACGAGATGACTCCTTGTGGATTTACTGGAGATCGGCAGATTCTGGAAATCCTTGTTAGGACGTTGCTAGCGTCACAGCCTTACCCTTGCCCTAATACTCTCTGCTGGACCAGTCGTTTTGCAATTCTCTGTGAATCCTATCGTGAATTGACATCGGCGAGATCACCATGTCAATTCGCTGGAAGTTTGCAGTTGACTTTTTAATCCTACCCTCCTCAATCCAAATGACCACGAGCCGCCTCTGGATGAAAGGATGTAATGGCGTGACAAAACCCCATCCCAGGCATAACATGTCTGTCTTTGTAGACATTGCTACGATTACATTATTGTGATATTCGATTATTTTTCACAGCGGGAGTCAAAAAGTTATTACACGCCGTTTTATAGGTTTTGCTCTTATAGAGACATGGTAGTTATTTCATCCATTAAGCTGGATGAAAATTGGTATACCATGGGTTCACTTCATTTCGTTATTCAACCAATTGTTGGGGTTTCGTTTAAGCCAACATTCAAAATATATTTCAAACAAAACGACGAGCATAACTTTCAATTTTCGTTTTCAAAATCTTTTCCTCCTCTCAGAAGTATCAATAAGTTCATGCGATTTTTTTTCAAAAATGTGAATGTTTAATGTGAAATAACACCTATGCTTCCAATGTTCACCGTTCGAATATGTTGGCTTCAGTTAATACGGCACAAAATTTCATTCCTTTTGAATAATTCTCACTGCTTTTGAATGATGGCAAATGGCTGGTTGAGTGACTCCAAATCTGTTCAGCACTACGATATTGCATATAACAATTTTCTGGCCTGGTGTGAATGGGAAAATGTAGAAGGGAACTTCAGTGAACCTGTTTTCCTGGCATACTTAGAAAAAAATCAAATATATGGAGTTCATCAACTTTGTCGAGAAAATCTTCAAAGATAAAGTCAAGCGCCCCTAATAAAAACGTTGTGGATGTTAGTAAATATTTTAAGGTAATAGCATATTTAAAACGGAAAAGTGAAGGTTATCGTCCCAAAAAATCGAAAATTCTCACTCGTGAACAAGTTAAAAAGTTTATAAATGAGGCACCAGATGAGAAATACTTGATGGTTAAGGTTGCAACTATTTTCGGATTATTTGGAGCCTGTCGGCGTGAAGAATTGTGTAATTTATCAGTGGAAGACATCGAAATAACAAAAATAATCATTGGTTATACAACTTCCAAACACAAAAACGAAAGTCAGTCGTTCTTTCACTATTATTGGGAAGTATGTTGACTATTTTAAGTACTTTGCACTGCGCCCTTCTGTCATCAAACATCGTCGTTTTTTCCTGGAATACATGAATGATGAATGCACTGCCAATCCAGTTGGTATCAATACATTTGGGAAAAATCCATCTATTGTTGCCGAATTCCTCAAACTGCCAGAACCAAAGCAATATACAGGACATTGTTTTCGAAGATCCTCCGCTTCATTGTTAGCAGAATCAGGAGCAAATATTACGGATATAAAAAAACATGGTGGAAGGAAGTCTACGACGGTAGCCGAGGGCTATGTTGATCATTCCATTGCATATAGAAATGTCATTGCTGAAAAAATTCTCCCAACCTCAACAGATTTTGGATCATAATCGTCCAATATTGTACTTCCGGTTTCTTCAAGTACTGATGGTGCTGAGGATTCTAATAATGTGTTGCGAAGCTCCCTAACGTCACAGGGCATTAATGTTAGTAATTGTTCTAGTTTTATGATTAATATTAAATATTTATGTTCATAAGCAATGATTGTTAAATATTGATAATAAAAATTTGCAATTGCTGAATTGCTGAGAAAATTGTGTGCTAAAAATATTTTTAACACTAATGTTAAAAATATTTTTTCTCTATTTCAGTATCGTAATGTGTTCATTACAGTTCTAAAAACAGTGCTGTAATGAATTCATTACAGCATCGTTTTCAGTAACATTTTTCGTTTTGTGGTTGTCAGCAATGACTTCCGATCCTTTTAAATTACAGCAGACGTCAATTTGGAAATGTCAATTTTCGTACTTAATAACATTCACACCAACTGCCAAGATACAATATGAAAGTCACTAGGACCTATAATTTGAATAATTTCATTGAATTTCACAAAATTTGAGTGAAATAGAGAAAATATCGTCTAATACTCGTTGCAGAATGCAAATCCAATTTCGCATTCGTATTGGAATAGGAGCCCATTCTGCAACTAGTTTTAGAATATACTATTACACGCTTCCACGTAAACAATCAATGTTAACATTAAAAGTGTCACTTTTAATGGCAGTTGTACAAAAAATAATATTCCACACTAACGTTGACATTTTCAGAGCACACAGAAACTATGTTGTTAACACTTAGCAAAATGATAAATAATAAAAAAAAAACTGATGATGACACGACCATATTTCCACTCCTGATGGCATTTTCAAAATTTAAAATCAGAAAATATTGAGGGTAGGTACATATTATGATGGCCCATTGTTTGGCACGTCCCCAAAACACCCTGTATATAATCAAAACGCTTTGCTCATCAATCTCTTTATTAGCATCACATTTTTACACCAGGAATTATAGCCTAGGGGATGGATAACCCAACAGGTTTCCCCTAAACCTTTCGACCTATAATTAAGTAGCAATTTCCACCCCACAATCCACTCGTCGGTCTTGCCATCTCATTTCCTTGCCCCTCTGTAATTTCCACCCAGTCTCCAATGCAAATTATCCCCCAAATTCATGCATTTTTTTTCGCTGAGAAGGAATATTGGAGAGCTGATCGTTTAAAGGAGACGAAGGGCTTTTAGTATCTCTCACTTTGTAGGTCACCGTTATATTGCTTCGTCTTTTCGAATTTTCCTTCTCATGGGGATAACTTTCTTGTTTATATTGTGAGGCTGGGTTTAATTCTAGACGTAACGGTCGTTTACTGTGGTCTCCTAAAATGATTAAAAAATGTAGGTGACTTTAATGAAAATTGATGAAAATGAAATTATTGTAGAATTGTCCAAGTGAATTCATGTTTCCTATTATTATTATTATTTTGACACGGAGTCTTTATGGCTCTGTTAGACTTCCAGGGACTTTTTTTTTCAATATTGTGATTCTCATGAAAAGGAATACCCTGTAATGTTCAGAGAACACTGCGAGAACCAAGGGCAAGCATGTAGGAATTGGTGTTCTTCTTGAATTTCTGGAGGTTATATGCCTCGGGGAACACCTCTCTAGGCAATGTATTCCAAAGCCTCGCTGTTCGTTGGATGAACGAGTCTGCAGGTCTCCAAAGTGACCACGAAAGGATGTGAAGACTTGACTTGACGGGTTAGTCTCGAAGAGACTGCCAGAGGGGGAAGGATTGCTAATAATTCAGAAGAGCATCGCCCATGGAAATATCTATAAAATAGAGACAGATCTCCTACTCTTCTACGGTGTTCCAGAGAGGTGAGCGAGTTTGTAAGCGAGGCATCACCGACGAGACGAATTGCCCTTTTTTGTACAGAATCCAAGAGTTTTAGGGTATGTTTAGCTGCAGCACTCCAAATATGGGAACAGTATTCCAGGACAGGTCGAATCTGTGCCTTATAGGTCATAAGCAGCTGACCTGAGGTGAAATAGCTCCTGGCACGAAACAGAAAACCAAGTTTTTGGGATGCCCTTTTAGCAATGGATCTCACGTGATTCTCCCAAGAAAGGTTACTCCCGACAGTAATACCAAGCATCGAAATGGATGACTTCAATGGTATGGTCACATATGATAACTCTATGCTGGACACAGTAAGATCGGCTTTTCAAAAGAAAAATCATGTTTGTGTTTTGCTTGCGTTGAATTCCACCAAGTTATTAGATCCCTATTCAAGAATTGTCGCCAAGTCCATATTTATGTTATTAAAATTTCTTCCTCTTTCGTTTCTGATTTGGCTGGCCCTAGAAGAAATGGTGGTATGAAGGGTACTATCATCCGCGAAGCTGTGCACTGGACACGAAGTTGCTTCCAGCAAATCGTTGATGTGAAGTAGAAATAGTGTTGGAGCCAGAATGGATCCCTGTGGAACACCAGCATTTATGGGTAGAGAGTCAGATGAAACTTCATCGACCACTACATGGAGAGATCTGTTTGAGAGGAAACTAGCCAGCAGAGAACACAGCTTTGGGAGCACGCCATAAGATGGAATCTTGGCGAGGAGTGATGCCAGACTCGATCGAATGCCTTGGAGATATCCAGTGCTACGGCTAGGGTTTCACCATATTTCTCAATAGATAGCTGCCATATATGTGAGACGTAAGCGAGCAAGTCACCAGTGGATCTCTGATGACGGAAACCATATTGTGTATCGTTGATAATTCCTGAGTGTTCCAGATGTTTCATGAGCTCGAAGTTGATGGCTTTTTCCATAACCTTTGAAATAATAGATAACAGAGCGATAGGTCTGTAGTTGTTAGGTAGGGTCTTTTTGCCTTTTTCAGGGACTGGTTGTACTCTTGCGATTTTCCAGTTGGATGGGAAAACACCCAATTTGTGAGAGTGGTTGAACAACTTGCAGAGGACAGGTGTTAGTTCGGGGGCACATTTCTTGAGAACAATCGGTGGGATTCCGTCGGATCCACTGGCTTTGTTGGTGTTGAGACCCAACAGAATCTTTCTGACAGTACGTATGCGAAAGGTTATCTCGGGCATACGACTGTCAATAGGTGTAATATTCGGGGATTGTTTTCCCGATTAATCCAGAGTGGAATTTTCAGCAAACAAATGCGCGAAGATGTTGGCTTTCTCCAGGGCAGTTGTTGCTTGTGTTCCATCTTCCTTGGGTAGAGGAGGAAACGAGCTGGAAGTAAAGTTTCTTCCTACAGCTTTGGCGAAAGACCAAAATGAACGGGATCCGATGGGACATTCAACAAGTCTAGGTCTTATTTTGGCATTGTGAGCATCTTTTGAAGATTTGATTGTCTCATTGCATATGCCTCTAGCCTTCACATATTCTGCTCTAGTCTCAGAGCCTGGATTTTTTTGTGATCGATGGAGGGCTGCCTGTTTGAAAGCGACAGCTTTGGAGCAGTTTTTCACTGCGACTCTTCTGTCAACTGTCCATCTGTCACGTCCTAATCATGTGACATCAAGACTGTCAAACATGGCGCGCAATTCAAATCTTGCGCTTTTGTTAAAATACCCTTTATATGAATAAAATATAAAATAAGTGTGGAAATATAAAAAATTACATGGTCGATTTCCATCAATGAGGAAAAAACTCTGCGAACATTCAGCTAAAATTACTCTCCATCCCCACAATCTAGAGAATTCCCAGATGAGCCGAAGGGACCGCGAAAGAAATCAACACTTCATCCATCCTTCCAGACGTAAGTTCCCACGAATCTGGAAAATATTTTCCCGGACTCACAAAACCCGGATTACAACACAAGGTGTCCGGATGAAGATATCGGACAGGAAAAACAGGAAACATTCGCCAGATATGAGGAGAGTGTCAACAATGAGAACCGAGAGATATAAAGCAATCTCTGTCTGTGGATGAACCCTGGAGATGAGGTGTCTTTTCAGGATAAAGTGTTGAGACGAAAGGAATGAGGAAAATTCCAGGAGAATGGTGTTTGTCACGAGAAGATAGTGCGGGATTTAATGCACGTTCAGAACAGTATTTTTCACTATTTACGTTTGGGTTTAAGGAGTTTATTGCTGGATTCGCATTTCTCTGATCCAGAATAAAATATTCGACAGCTGTCAAAAAACGTTCGAATCTGTCAAAGAAACGTTTGACAGATATGGATCAGGTCACTCGATCAGTGTTACATTTCGCACGTAACTTGAATACGTCATTTTTCATCTGAATGAAAAATTTCGTCTCGATCCAATCAGTCGTTTTGGAATAATGAGAAAAACAAATAATTGGGTGAATATTTATTGAAACCCTATATTCAATTATTCCAACAGGGTGAATAGCGCTGCTTCCTATGTAATCGACCATTTGTGAAAAAGGAAAAATAATTCTGTTTCATTCTGAACATGCAGTGGAAACATGCATTTAGTTTCACAACACTGCATGGGAAAACTCTTGGATAATTCAATTAATTGAAAATTCGTATTCGAAAACTCTTTTCCAATCAGCTGAGAATACTTTGTGGTTTTCAAAAAATCCAATTTGAAATATTCATATGTATAATTTCTCATGAGGGAATATTAAGATTGCAAAGAAATTATGTATTTTCAATAATAAAAAGATTGAGTCGTTGGAATCTTTCAAACTCAATAATTTAAAAAATACTGAACAGATTGATTTGAAATTTAGTCTATAATCATAAAAAAGCATAAGGGATCAAGCAAAAGTTGTCGAATCACAAAAAAAATTCAAATGAGTAATGAACCAAAAACAAAATTCTTCGATGTTTAATTTCATATTGTTACTTGCTATGAAAGTATTCTATAGAATATCTTGAATATTATTATTTACCTTCTCCATTGATAGGAAAAAAGTTAGTATGTATAAATCCAAAATCTTCTGAATTGTCATCACCCTCCATGTAACCAATGGTCTCTGAAAAAATTTCTTGATTTGCTGTCAACAATGAAGAGTTGAATTCCAAACTGGATAATTGTAATCCCATCTTTTCCTAATGAAAAATAGTAGAGTACTTATAAGCCCCCAATTTAGAGTATAAGACCTGAACAATTTGACATTTGCACTAGAGAATTAGCAGTTGTCAATTGATTGAATGATTCTATACGTTCCTTGTATTCTGTGAAGATTTTGTTCAGAAAAAAAGGAAAGAAAAATCAAACAGAAAGCTAGGAACTGAATCAAGTACAAGATGCATTTTCACAATACGTTTCTGAGAAAAACAAGAAATTTGGCGAGAATTTGGGGCGAGACAAATACAATGATTGAACTCTTGTAGTAAATTAGAAGAAACTTTGTCCACGACAGAAAATATTGTGTATGAATCTGTTATTCATACAAAGAGCTCTCTTGGAGAGAAGAATTGACTGATAAACACAGTGGAATAACATGTTTGGCTTGTTACGCCACATGTGGCACTGATGACGGCATAATAAGCCAGACACAGCTCTTTCACTACTCTTCTCCGATGGCAGCACGATCCTAGCGGTTCACTTTTTAATTGGATCTTCACTAGTCCTCTTTATTGTATTTTTCCTAACGGAAGTGAACCTGTTTGACAATATCATTTTAACCGTCGTGTGGTCAGCTTATTATGCATTCAACTCCTTTGACAGGTTTTAATGGTTCTTTATCTTCACAAGTGAGTTACAATGAATGTTCACAATCAATGGTCGCAAGGGTATGGGTGGCTAGTGCAGGCCAACATACAACGGAATAACCTGAGAACTTATGCGAAACGCACTGAGGACCGTAGGGGAATGGTGCAACGGAGAGGGCCTAAGGGCAAATCCGAACAAAAGAGCACTCATTCCCTTCACTCGCAAAAGAAACATGGGAGATCTCACACCTCCCAGAATCTTCGGCGAAACTTTACAAGTTGTAGAACAGGTGAAAAACCTAAGGCTGATTCTCGATAAGAAACTAACCTGGAACCCGCATCTACACCATGTAACAAACAAAAGCAAAACGACACTTATGATGTGCAGGAGAGCTTTTGGAAAAACCTGGGGACTCAAACCGAAAGCCATGTACTGGCTCTACACAGCGGTAATAAGACCCAGAATCACTTATGGCTCACCCCTGTGGTGGCCAAAAACAAATCAGAGACAGGCAAAAACCAACCTTGGGAAAATCCAGAGGTTTGCCTGTCTCTGCATCATGGGTGCAATGAATAGCACTTCAACAGCTGCTATGGAGGTCATCCTTAACCTCTCACCCCTTGACGAACATGACATAGGAGAGGCCAGGATGGGTGCATACAGACTGATCCAAACAAAAAACAGGGGAACCCGCACAACCGGGCACACCAGAAACACTCATGTAGCTGACGTAGCCGAGCTCGATATGATTTCAGACTACATGCAACCCCGATACTCATTCGATAAACCATTCAAAACACAGCTTGACTGGAACAGATGGGACTTGAGTATAGAATCACAATCATCTGCAGAATTAGTCTGGTACACAGACGGTTCAAAGACAGATGAACGAACAGGAGCGGGAATACATGGAGTGAGGCCAAGAAGGGATAACATAATACCTCTCGGCAAACACGCACGATATTTCAAGCAGAAAGACATGTCATTAGGACATGCATACAGAAGAACCAGATAAGTGACTATCAAAGAAAACACCTCCACATTCTCCCTGACAGCCCGAGCGCCATCAAAGCCCTCAACTCGACACAGATAAAGTCTAGACTCGTCTGGGAATGCCTCCAGGACCTTCTGGAGTTGGCGAAACACAACAAGGTCATTTTGATGTGAGTGCCAGGTCACAAGGGAATAGCGGGCAATGAAAAAGCAGACCAGTTAGCAAGACAAGCATCTGAAACGCCATTCACAGGGCCAGAACCTGTGATTGGAATCAGCAAAAACTGATGCTGGACCCTGATTGAGGAGTGCAACCAGTTGCACCATTGCAATACTTAGAGAACCCGTGGATTGCAGACTTTGCGCTGAAGAGGAAGAAACTGCCTTGCACATTATCTCTGAATGCGACGCCCTAGGAAGAAGGAGTCACAGAACCTTCGGAGAAATCAGTCCGGAAACGGGAATGAATCCGAAAACCCTCATAAATAGGCTACTGAACCTGATAAAGGACACGGACCTATTCTCGTGAGGAACCACTGACGAAAGAGTGATACAATAGACCCAAGTTGGTCGCAGTGTCATAGGGAGGCCAAGTGCTAACCCTATATATCTAATGATTCCTATAAGGGGAATGAGCCAATCTAAACTGAAGCTGGGCTTTGGTAACAATCCAGATCTGCGCTTGTGCGGCAATATTGAAAATAAAAATATTTTTTTAATTCCGTCTCTCTCTGACACATCGTATTATGTCTTGAAACGTATGTCTTTCTTAACTTCATGTGACTAGTTTCGATCCTAACCTCACAATTTCATGTGAAATGTTTCAATCGCTTCATTTCGTTTTCTTCAAGTCCTAAATACCATTGTTAACTCCTATTTATATTCTAAAATTGAACTGACAGTATTTAAGTTACATATTTTCATTCTCGATATTTATTTTCTTGTTGTCTTTCAGAATAAACATAACCTCTAAATTTCTCGCAGTTTTTGAATTTCCAGTTGACACAAGCGTACAACTCAATCTTTACCAAAGATTTGGCTTCACTTTGTGACTGTGAAAAGCAGGAGTATAATCCATATTGATGTTATCTATATAAATAAAAGAAAGATGTTGGTTACACCATTTATAACTCGAAATCGGATGGACTGTTTGTTATGAAACTTCATGTATGGGTTCGTCTACGGTCTGGTTATTATAAAATACAATAAAACTTCGAAAATTTCGATGAAAATTTCACTTATACAGGAAATGCTTTTCCTTCTTTCGACTAGGAGGGCTACTAGGTGTCGCCACAGTTACAGGTACACTACAGCTAATTCGTAGGTACTTTATTCGATATTCTCTCCGTTAGATGGCGAGAACAAATAGTGTGTAATTTGAGTTGCCTCCAACTCTGCGCTGTTTACCAAAACCAAAATGTCTTAGCGTAGGAGTACAGATCTCTAAAATGATTAGATTTCGTTGATATATGAGAGCAGTTTCGTTCTTACCACTTCAGGCGGCGCTATTCATACGTTATGACTGATTATTATTAGTTATTTTAAAAGTTTTATTTATTCAGAATAACGCAATCGTGAAGGTACTATATTTGATATTATCATCATTAGATGGCGATGTATATACAATTACTGAGTATTTTGCAAAGAACTTATAGTACCATGGAAGGCTATTACCAGATCAAGAAGCGGGCGAATATCACAGTGAATTTTTATCGAAATGTTGAGGAGATCGAATTTTGGCGATCAGTTTCGATCGTGAGTTGTTCATTCTCATCTTTTCTCATAATTTTCGAAACGTTTTCGAATTTCTGTTTGGGTAATAAATATATTTGTGTAAATAACTGAATCCAAAATTGCCATAATTAGTAATTGACATATTATTTTTGTGTTTCTTTTTTGTGTGACAGTTCATATCCATAGAAACATGGAAATCTCGCTGCTCCACCAACTGAGATTTTTACCAATTATTTTGAGCTGAGCACCAAAAGGCTAAGATGTTTATGGTGTATGGACTAATTAGAATTTGATTAGCCAACATTGAGAATATTAGAAAAGTTTGGTTTTTTCACTTCAGAAAGCGCTATTCACAAAATAAGTTATAATTTTTATCAGATCAGAGGTAATTTTAATCATCGGAACTATTTCTCATCCATATAATTCGATCGTGATTTATATTTGCATTCGTGGTGTCGTTCATCACAAGATAGGTACTGCAATGAGAGAACTGAAAAACATTTAAAACAAAAAGTTATATGTTCAACAATTAGATACCGCTTAAATGAAGAGAATTATTTTCCTGCGAATAACAATGGTACTAAAATTTTGAATATTTTGCCTGATTTATCTCCTTCTTGAAAAAATAGCAATGATTAGTTTATACAACTTCAACGGTGGGTTTTATAGAGCGTAATTACCGGTGATAGGAGCTTGATCTACCATCAACTCGATTTGACAGTTCAAAAATCAGCGAACTGAGCTGTTGATCTCCGATCACCGGTGATTACGATTTGTGAAATCCACCGTAAGTATCATTTAGGCGAAACAAAGTTCGCCGGGCCAGCTAGTTAGATATATGGCTAACCCGGTCTCTTGTTCGTCAGCCAATCAAATTAATCATGGGTGGTGTATTCCAACCAATCACCCTTCCAAACAACGAATAATTATAATCAAGTATATTATTATGTATTTTCAGTGTGATCTAGTTTGTGGTTCGTGATTTGGCCTAGTTCCATTCCGCCAGAACTAGTTTTTCGAATTGCGGTACTATGAATCGAAAATCGGCTTCGGTTACCGCCCCCAGGCTAAACGAATACCTCAATATTTCATCGGAAAATTATGAGCCGCGCCACGGTTCGAATATTTCCCTGCAATTATTAATGCATTACTCGGTTTGGCAACCCGGACAGCTCATTATCCGGATTGATTAAAAATCAATGAATCCGTGCCTTCGAGGCCTGAACAGACCGCGGACAGTCGACTGAGAAGGCGGGTTGGAATTGGGACTGAGGTCCCGTGGGAGCATTGCGGCGTTATGGGATGGGGATGTGTTGATTTGGGATTTTTCTTTTTCGGCGGGAAACTTGCGATAGTGGTTGATTCAATTTCCGGTGTCTGAGAAAGTCGGGTTTTATCTTTTGACGCGGGTGAAAGGTGGAATTGTGGGTCAATCAGTGGCTTCATGAGGGGGATTGCGATTGTTGATATATTGCCATTTTTCCGAAAGTTGAAAGAATTTCTCTAACTCGAAGATATTGTGGGGAGAGATTGGTTCATTTGCTAGCTCTTTTCGAGAGAGCTAAGTTAAAATTCTTCATTTATAGATTTAGGAAACAATAAAGCCTTTTTTTCTTCATCAGTAGATTATAGTTGCGAATAAATCCTGGTGTTGGCACCACTGAGACTTTGTTAAACACATTCCTGTCGAAGGTTAGGCTCCAGTTCTGATATTTTCAATTCTCGTTGGTTGATTGTTTACTCTATTCATGCTGCATATTCCTCAATCAAAATTTGTTCAATATTTCTCCTGGTATAAAAGTTACAGAGTAGCCGACTCATAAATCCGCGCAAAAATACCATAAAACCACTTAAAAAAATAAACGGTTCATATTTTCGACAGAATCAAACATTTCAGAAAATAAAAGTATTTCATTGTTTTTTCAACAAAACGCGTCATTTTCGAGTTATTCCTCATTGTAAACGATGAAATTTGAGGGAAAAATCATGAGTTTCAAAAATAATCTGGATGCTTCCCTGCATGAAATATCATCGAATATTATTTCTTCTCGCGTCTCTACAAGTTAACAATGTTGTCAGAGTGTTCATCAACTTCGTCAAGACTAAAATCTCTATGATGGAGAAACGTTTGATGCAGAGATATGTGATAATAAAATCCCACAAATGCGGGAGATTAAACTGAATTCTAAGAAGCATGAAATCATACAGTTTAGACGCACAGTTTCTATTGAAAATTAATTGTTACCGGTCCTTCAGGAAAATATCTATCTGAACAATATCCTCTTGGAATTTTAACCCGACACAACACGGTTATTATTACATCAATTCACACTTGATCATCACCTGTTTACTTTATTCTCTGTTGAGGTGGGCGTTCAATGTAGTGTGTTTTTATTTCAAGTTGATTTCGAAAACGGTTTCACTTTGAGAACTGAAATTTTGTGGTTGAACTCAGAAAGGATTAGGGTTCTTGTTGAAATAATTTTAATCGATTTCATTCCGACAGTCAATTTTTTTTCTTTCAAAAATAGAAGAAAATGAGCCAACCCATGCTTCTGTTTTATTTCAACAGAAAGACCCATGAAAATAGTTCAACTTCCGATTAAAAGGGAATCTACTGATAATTTCGTTCAGAAGATTAACTTGAAATACGGAATTGGCAGAGAATGGCCAAATTCAAATTTTGGCGGAAAAAAGTTCCTGTTTTACCCACAAATTCGCTTATTCCATAGTTCGGCGATTTTCGGATAGAGAGCGCCATTGTACATTTCATTCATGATTAGAGAGATATTCATAGAACTTGATAGTGATAGTGCATGTTCTATGGAGATATCCATTAAATGGACGGTGGGGCCTCTATCGGCTGAGCTTTCCAACTCGCTTTAAACGCCGACCTTAATAATAGTATATTGTTCAATGAGCGGTAATGTGAGTCATAACACACGCAGATTAATTTTTGCAGAACGAGCCATCAGGCGAGTGGTGTGATTCATCAAGTGTGTTATGACCATTACCGCGAATGGAACACTATACTTTATCTTCGACTTCTTCAGTGAAATTCGAATTAACAATGGTTTGTCATGCGTGGCGGCTACCTCGCATTGCGAGTTAGCGAATGCGAGGATAGCGCAACCGCGCACCGTTATGAGCGACTGAAATTGAGATCGTAGCGCTATATCGGCGAAAATCAGAAGTACTCGTTCGGCATTTCCAAAGAGCAACGCCAAGACGCCTTTAGTGAAAAGTAAACAAAACCAGTGACCTTGCGAAAGTTTATCCGTGAACAACGTACTGCTTCCTTGGTTTGGCCTATACCATTGTTCGAAGAAAAAATCCGCAATCTGGCATCGTCCTCTCATAAGTTTTGTGTGGTTTAGGTGAGGTCATTGACCTCGAATCCTATGACCTAGGTTAATGGAGTTAGGTTAGTGAGAAAATGAGTGATTTTCCGCGAATTGGTTTGGTCGCACCCCTTGTGGTGGATACCCGGTGGGTGTGACTGACTGGTTGCTGGAGTCATTTTGGGATAACGCACGCCCTGTGAGCTTCATGAGTCGTCCCCGACATTTTGGTGTGATAGAAAATACTTGTCAATCACTAACACCTCATATTTTTGGAATATCTAGGAAAATATGATAAAATTATTAGTGCTTACAAAGTAATCCTCAAAAAAATCGAAGAAGAAATTTATTTTGGTGAGAGAAATATGGCTGTATAATTGCAGATATAATCCGACAAAACTAAGTGATGTTTTAGGAAATATCGTGTTCGTAACATTCTTATTAGTTCTTATTAGTTGAGTATTTCCTAAATATATCACCCAGAACATCTAATAATCACCTCGATTTCAATCGAAAAATATGATTTTTGAGATCTTTGCAGAGAATCGTATCAGGCACGTATTTAGGCCTCGGAATACTCATTCACCTTCATTACCACTAAGAACACGAAGAAACTATTGTTCATTTTCGAACACACCTGGTCCATACACTCCTCAAAGCCTGTATTTCTTCCAGCTGCATATTTACAGAATAATAAAACTCCGTTTGTGTCCTCTTGTCTGGCAAATTCATGCAGATGTACCTCAATCGATCTGCGCCTCTCGCTCCCTCCTCATTCCGTATTATTTCCTTCCATTCACGGGATGAAAAAGAGCACCGGGCGAATTTCCCTCAAATTTACGAGCACGAGGGACCGGAAAAGATGATGAAGAGGACAGATAGACTGGATACGTAACGCAACACAAGACGTATATGATGATCTTCCGCATACACCCTAAATTAGCTCGGCAACAAGGGGGTTTGAAGGCTATAATTCGGAAGGCGGGGACTTTTTTACTGCTTGTGAGAATATGGCAACGAATTGCTGTTCGAAATTGCCATTTGGGTTTATTTAGAGGAACGTAACATGAAAAATTACGAGCATAAACTGACTAGAGCTAATTTATTTAGGAATGGCAAGTTCAATGTCATTCTCTGAGAGATAGAGCTTCTATCCTATTCTTAAGGGCGAATAGGATTTCGAGGGATAGTCAAAGTGAGAATTTATACCGAATCATTGAAAGAAACTTTTATTTTTGGAGCGTAAGGCAGTTTTGTTTAAACATATAATGACTTGTGGATGCTATCAGAGTCTCCATCAGGTAAAAAATTCTAGATCTGGGCTTTTCCGATTCTCTATTCCGTATTCCGGACCATTATTGTGTTCATATTGTGTAGAAATATCTTCCTGCTCGAACTACGTGTTGTTTCATATTTATTCGTAGCGCTACCGTAAAATCAAACACCCGGTGGACACCCGGTGGGTGTGATCGACTAGTTGCTGGAGTCATTTTGGGATAACGCACGGCCTGTGAGCTTCATGACACGTCGCCGACATAAACTGACTAGAGCTAATTTATTTAGGAATTGCAAGTTAATGTCATTCTCTGGGAGATAGAGCTTATCAATGCGAGTAAAACAGTTATGAACTCTGAGGTACTTCATGACCTGATGATAGGAGGGACCTTTAGGAGGGGCTGGAAGCGTGCGGAAGGTTGTAGAGATTGTAAAAGAATTCAGGGACGTTTGAGAGTGATCGAACCTTGTGAGGGATTGAAAGCGAATCGAATTTCGAGGGATAGTCAGAGTAAGATTTTATACCGAATCAGTAAAACACACAGTGGACACCCGGTAAAGGTGACTGGTTGGTTACTGGAGTTATTTGGGGATAACGCACATTCCGTTCGCTGCTTGACTCGCTACAACATTTTGGTAGATGCGCAGCGCTACTTTCCGGATTTTCGTGAATTTTGACCTATCTTGTCGCTTATTGGGCAGTGTGGAGTTTTTTAATTCTTCAGCGCTTTGGTTTGGTCGCACCCCTTGAGGTGGACACCCGGTGGGTGTGACTGACTGGTTGCTGGAGTCACAACCTTTTATAACCTATTGTGACTGGCGCCCAAGCTATTATATTTCAGCCGGAAAAAGCCAATAGCTAAAGAAAGCCCGTCACAATGCTGAAGGCCATTACTTGGAGGCTACAACCAGACTGGTACGCCCCATTTTCTTCATGCGTATTTAGTATGTTGGGCCAAATCAGAAGAGGCCTTGTTGTATTGGTGTAACCGAAACTAGCAATAAGACTCCCACAACAGCGCTAGAGGTCAAACTTAATATACCTCCACTCATTCTGAATGTCAGGCACAATCTGATTGATCAGAAAGCTCATCTCCAGTGGATGGATAGGACATAATATGGGATCCTGAATTAAATAGACCCAAACCTCTTGGCAAAACCCTCTTACATAATGCCAACTGCTTTTGATTTCAAAACTCCCCTTTCAACGGTCATACGAGACAGTGGACTACGTAAATCGAATAGTATTCCATAAGGTACACTGATGGATCAGAATCTGCCAGGGGAAAAGGGAATTCTTTCCCTGTAATCTTCATAGGGATATTGACGTCCTTTTTGAAAAAAGAAATAAATGCATCAACTTTCAAATCTCTCCCTTTCGCTTCGTATCCAGTCAAAGACCCCTGGAAACCTATACAGAATGCGCTACACCCCCAATTTCAGCATCTGTGTCTGTCAGTCCAGAAATTCCCCAATTTAGGCAACGGAATAATTTGATGGAAGGGTATTCCGGAATGCAGAAATGATGGGATCTTGACAAGGATCCATCAATTATAAAGTCTCATTACATTCTGTTTAGAATTCCGTATTCCATGTTGCCAGCTGGATAAATTAAATGTTTGATGGGGATTTCATTCAGATTTGCGAGTAATGTTTATGCAACATTTGTAGTTATAGTCAACAAGTACTTCAATCGATTTGGTGTATGTAAATATAAGTGTAAAAATTATTATTACGTCAGTTGTCCTGATGAAGACTGTGTCGCGCAGAAAAATGTATTTTTTCGGCAACCGTCCGGGAAGTACCCACTTCCCGGACGCTTTTTCTTTGAGAAAGTAGCATTTCCCGGCCTAGGCCGGAAAGTACGTACTTCCCGGCCTAGGCCGGAAAAACACGTCGTTGTTGTCATTGTTATAATCATCACAATGGCAACGAAATAACGGATGACAGTTCTTTTCTGTGTTCTGTTTAATTCAAATATGAATCAAAATCAAAAAAGAGATGTGTCATCTCATTGATTTGTAATTCTTCACGGTTGCCGAAAAAATATTGTACGCAACACGCCCGGAAATAGTTTTTTTGGACTCACAGACTTCCAGGACTCGCCTCCGGCTCGTCCTAGAATCTTGTCTATTCGTCCAAAAAAACCCTATTTTCCGGACTTGTTACGTAAATTACTATTTTGTTCAGTACAAGTCTCTCGATTTCGAAATATCAAGCATTTTCGAACATTCGAAAAAATTACACACTTTGTCCCTCCTTTTGTCTACAATCTTGTAGCTTGTGCGAGTTTAGAGAATCACTTGTGTTCTGTGCAAACATTGTTACTGTGTCCTTACACCACCTAAGGCACAGCACTGTTAGTTTTTGTCTCAATGAATAGTGGCCAACTGAAAAATTTCTTTCTTAGCCTCGGGATTGAACTCAGGCTTTCCGGTCCGAAACAACACCCTTATCACTGAGCTAGGAGCTCACATATCCATTGATGGTTGTGTTTCAATTCAAGATAAATCCTTCTTCACTCACCTTTTATTGCTGGATCTGGATGGTGATGGCATGTTGAAACCTGACACCCCCTCCTTTGTTCCAGACTTGGGCAATGTTTACCCCCGTTTTCAGGTTGTACCTTGACGGATCTCTTTCTGGACATGGTACCAGCACCGCAGTCGACATCACAGGCAGACCAAGGACCCCATCCTGTCACCTGACAGTCCACCACTGTAAGAAGGAAAATGAATACATTAGTCCAGATGTAGGTACACAATGGAGTGAAGTCAAGTTATACATAACATTCAGTTAGAACTCGATTTCAATTGAACAAATGTGCAAATTATGTGCTATTTTTTTCTGATTGCGTTCCAAGAATTTCAAATGGGATTTGTTACAGCTTGCCATGTTTGATGTCAGTATTCTCCCCATCTAATTTATTTATTACTCTTACTTAATTAGCCAAGTTAGTGCTGGAATTATGTGCAAATTATGTTTACTTGATGCGCTATCAAATGTTAGCAAATCACCAAAAAACAGAAGAATTTTTGGAATTTTTTTTTTGAACTGGCGAGAGTATTAACACACCAACGGTGAGTCGTTGAAATATCAGCCTAGATTTAAATGATTTTCACAAAATATCATCATTTCATTATGCGCAAATTATGTGCAGAGTTATTTTCTCCAATGCACTCTTGGAAATAACATCAGCTTGCCCGGCAAATAATTTTTTCAACGATGAGAAAGTGCTTGAACTATGTGCAATTTATGTAGAGTGTACATTTTTTATGAACTCGCCTTCAAGTTCTTTTTGGAAGTAATACTCGGTATATCTTGTCTCATTAGTTCACCACATAGTTTTTCTTTGCGCTAACCACAATAGCACAATTGCCATAAAAACGGTATAAAATACTGCAGGAAAAGTAGGTCTGCACATAAATCTCAAAAAACTTGCCCATAATTACGGAATTTACTCAATCCAAAATATGGTGATAAGAATCAAAAAAATTACGTACATAAATCACACATGATTTGTACATAATTCTTTCTTCTTTTTCATGGGAATCCTAAGAAAATTGAATTGCTTATTGAGAAATGTGCAAGCTAGCAAAATTCTTGATAGCAAATTATTGAATTCTGCATTCAAAAACCGACTCTGCACATAAATCACACCAATTGCACATAAATCCAGTTTTTTTCATTGGATTCCAATGTGCTAGCATGCCCTGCATTGCACATAAAAACCGAGCTTCACACATAATTTGCACATAATTCTTTCATCTGTTCCATCGAAATCGTATGGGAATTAAATTGCTCATTGAAAAATGTACAACCTAGCACAAATCTTGATAGCATCTAAGAACCGATTCAGCACATAAATCACACCAATTGAACATAAATCCAGTATGGTTTTCATTGCAATCCAGTGCTAAAGAATGGAGATATCAAGAGCTGTGCAAGCATGCCTCGCATTGAAAAGGTCTGCTGTGTGCACATAAAAACCGGGCTTCACACATAATTTGCACATAATTCTTCCATTTATTTCATCGAAATCGTATGGTAATTAAATTGCTTATTGAAAAATGTGCAACCTAGCACAATTCTTGAATACATCTAAAAACCGAATCTGCACATAAATCACACCAGTTGCACATAATTCCAGCATTGTTTTTATTGCAATCAAGTGCTAAATAAATGAGATATAAAGAGCTGTGCTAGCATGCCCTGCATTGCACAATTTTCATTGAAAAGGTTCGGTGTACGCACATAAAAACCGGGCTTCACACATAATTTGCACATAATTCGGACAGAAGAAAAGATATGTTCTCGGTCGATGTGACAATATTGCTGTGCTAGCTTTATGATTTCCATCAGTGGAATAACAGCCCTCACAATCAGAAATTATGCGCCATGTATCTGTGATCTCAATTCGAATCCCCAGGAAATGTTGACATGAATTAATCAATATCTTCCATTAGTTCTAGGTTCGGTTTCTGACGTATTCACTCAGAAATAGTGCTAATTGAAACAGATCAAGACATATCACTCGAATATCCATCCATTGCTTGTCGGCCCCAATCTCAAGGGCTCAAAGATAACCGTCCCACTTCAATGTCAACAACCTCATCCCCCCTATGGCACCATCTAATTACAATCTCGGAAACTCGGTCAGAATCTCACAAAGTAAATACCTCGTGGATGAGATCTCGATAGGGGTGGAAACCGCAGGGACCGCTCAATTTTGCGCACTGCAAGAATGATTGCGTACTTGATAAAAAGCTTTGTCTTTCGTTCCCTAACGTCACAACAAATCGCATTTGTGCGGGGAAGGCCGCCAGAAGAAGCCCATCTAGAGGCCTCCTTTGTTTTTATATTGCCTCATAAAAGCCACTCCTCGAGCAAAACGGCGATATAATGAAGATATTCCCATCGTCATCCGCTACCCAACTCTGGGAAATAAGGAAAGTATATCTTCTTTGATCGACGCTTGTTGGAGGGTGAAAATATTGCGGGAAATTAGATTCTTAGCGCTCCGGGAACTGAGCATTTCGTATTCATAAATGGGAATTGGAGATTCAGATATGAATTCATCAGTTCGAACTCGTGGAGCATGAATTTATGTGAGTTTCCGGGAAATCTTGAAGAGGAAGATGGACTTGATGGTTTCTCGAGACATTATTTGGTAGGTAGACACCGGACATGTGAGGTTTGAGTTTGGTGTCCTTGAACCCCTTAAGAGTCTTCAGCCTTCAAAATAGGAAACCAGTGGCGTAGCTAGATAGTCCGGGGCCCTGGTGCAAAAATCGAAGAGGGGCCCCTTAATGAATTGTTTTCGAGTCAAAATATAAATACTTTGAAGAAGCAAAGTTACTTACTGAAGGTACAGTTGAGGAATATACTTGAATAAATTATGTTGTTATTTATGTATTTGAGTAGGTATATTAAATTCATTATATTAATGTTATATTGATGTGGATGAAAAAAAGGGCTTTAAAAACATTTTTTATAGATATTTACTATATGTACAAATATTCACAAAAAATTGTCATTGTCACTATGACCTTCTAGCCCTATTTTTTTTATTGATACGTTAGATTATTTGGTGAAATCACAATAAGAATAAATTATTCGGGGAATGAATTCAAATTCATTATTGGGGATTCGAACATAGAGGTCAAGTCTAGATTTGAAGTTATTTATTCTCTGGGAAAAAAATATGTTTGCAACCTCTTTCTAGGCCTACTCTTTGCGAAAGATTCAAGGACTTCACTCAAATCTAGACTTGATGCAGCTTCATTTTCAGTTGATAGGTATAAGCGGTATAAGCCATAAATATCCCAGTTGAGCTTGGCTTGGCAAATAAGCTAAATAAATTCTTAATTTGCTGAAAGATCTTTCAGCTTCTACAGAGGTGACAGGAAGATTGTATGGAACAGTAATATTGCTGTAAATACTTCTGTAAGATCGCATTCCAGCATTCCGTATTTCCTTATTATTTTCATATACAATTCATGAATTTTCCATGCCTTATTCAATTCAGGTAGAAATAGGTGATAAATATTGAGAACTTGAATTTGAAAGTTGGTCCCTTTCATATCGCAATATTAACTTTGAAATTGGTCGAAGATTTGAATTACAGTTTTTTCGTCTACCTATATCTAGTAGAAATGATGGTGAAAATTCAAAATTTTGTTGACTGCAGTCATACACCCGAAACTTGAATTCAATCAATCAATCAAATCTTTATTGTACTACAGGCTTAATACAATAGCGTGTACTCGTCAATTTTCAGTCTAAATAACACATTATTAAAATAAATATGGATATAAAATGAACCTACAGTCTAGAGCAAACTATACTTATATCACAGATAGGTTTGTGTCGCAGAAAAACCCTTATAGAGCGAATAATACGCTTTTGTTACAAGGAGCGCCTTCAATTCTCTTTTAAATTCAATGAAACTTAATAGTTTCCAATGATTCGGCAGTTTGTTGAAAACTGCAACCGAAATATAAGAAGGCGACTTCTGAAATTGAGAAATTATTATATCGAGCACTCTATAGAAAATATTTATTTATTTTCTCCCCTGCTTCGAAATCGGTGATCGGAAGCTAATTCATCAAAATATTTTTTATCTTTTTTTTGTCTCTTTTCTTCGAAATGGGGATCTCCACCATATGCTATGGCATTTTCTCTAGCTTTGCACTTGAAGGACTCGAAGTCACTCCTATAAATTTTTTTATTCGTATTCGTCTCATCTAAAGCTCTGCATACATCGTCCAAACTGACATCGCATTTTTCTAATACTGCAGATGCATAATTGATATCATTGAGAATGCGGTGCATTAAATCGCCGAGGAAAATGAATTCAAAATTCAACATTCTTTTTAATTTCTGCTTGTTTTCGCTCTTATTTGCAAGAATTCATTCTTCTATTTCAGCTAATGCACGAATGATATGAAAAAAACGAAATTTGATGGGCGAAATTATGTTAACCCTACTGTACCATCTAGTCGGATTTAGTTTTTTTAGATAGGTATCCGATTCACCAGTGAATTTTGGCAATAAATCCCTAGATTTTATGATATTTCGGAAAAAACATTTTTCAACAACTGAATATAATAAAAACAATGTTATTCACATAATAGATCACAGAGAAAAATCAAAGTTTGATTTTTTTTTAAGTTCAAACGCGATTTGATGGTCAGCGCTTGGGGGCCTCTGAGGTCGGGGGCCCTGGTGCACTGCACACCCTTGCACCCACGTAGCTACGCCGCTGTAGGAAACGTATACCGTCAGATGGCGGTGCAGTGCATTAATTTTTATTTATTGGATTATTCGGCTCAATAGAACAAATATTGGGGCGCAGGGAATATTAACAAGGAATCCTACCCTGAACTAGATCTCACACTGACTGTATAATACACTAATTTTCCTTCACCAGTCATCTGGGAGTAGATACCTGCGGGGCGTGCCATTTAAAAGAAATTCAATTCCATGTTTGAATCCACAATTGTAAGAAACAATTAATTTTCACTAATCGACGGCTAAAACAAACCTTAATGAATTGTCTTTGATAAAAATGGATATTTATCATTTCGAATAAAAAAATTCAAGGAAATAAATTTCGCGGGAACAACACATTGTTGTAATATTATTTACAAAAATACGGTATATTCTGAAAGATAAATGAGATAGACGTTTGATTAACTAAATGATAGACATCAATACTGAAATGAAAAAACACAAAAATATTCATTCGTTTTGATGGTGGAAATGTTACAAAATATCCAAAAATGATGGCGAATATACTTTTCATTCATTTAATACTTATGAAATATTTTTTCTATTACTTTTATCTCTATACAGGGTGTTTGGTAATTCGACGTGAACCTTGGAAAGGGATACACTAGACGTCATTTGCAGTGAATTGCGTCGAGTAAAGCATGGTCCGAAATTGTATGGTTACGAAGATATGGCGATTTTTCAACTTTTTCGAAATTTTCTGCTTCGTTATCGAAATAATTTATTTTGTGAAAACTACTCGACTCAAAATATTCAATGAATATTTTTTTCAAAGCTGAGGAGATGGTCCTCATTTCTTGCGAAAAAGTATTCACTAAAAATTCAGATAACCCGAGATATACAGGGTCATAAATGGCTGCACCTGTTTTCCTCATAAAATCTTGATAAAACAATTGAGAATTACTCGAAAAAAGTATTATGAACTTGGTGTACAAATGTAAGGAAAAACTTCCCTGTTTCATCAGCTTTCCAAAAAGGTACATATGTCAATAATTCCTTCATGCAATCTAAAAATATGGCCGGAAAATCAAGCAGACAACAGACTTTTTCGAGTCATTTAGTGATCGAACCATGGCCCGCTTACAGCTTACGAATCACGTCGAGTGAAATAAAGGATAATAGGATATCTGAATGACTCGAAAAAGTCTGTTGTCTGCTTGGTTTTCCGGCCATATTTTTAGATTGCATGAGGGAATGATTGACATATGTACCTTTTTGGAAAGCTGATGAAACAGGGAAGTTTTTTCTCCCATTTGTACACCAAGTTCATAATACTTTTTTCGAGTAATTCTCAATTGTTTTATCAAGATTTTATGAGGAAAACAGGTGCAGCCATTTATGACCCTGTATATCTCGGGTCATCTGAATTTTTAGTGAATACTTTTTCGCAAGAAATGAGGACCATCTCCTCAGCTTTGAAAAAATATTCATTGAATATTGAGAGTCGAGTAGTTTTCACAAAATTAATTATTTTCGATAACGAAGCAGAAAATTTCAAAAAAGATGAAAAATCGCGATATCTTCGTAACCATAGATTTTCGGACCATGCATCACTCGAAGCAATTCACTGCAAATGAAGTCTAGTATATCCCATTTCAAGGTTCACGTCAAATTACCAAACACCCTGTATACTCATACATCCCTTCATCAATCAGAAAAAAATAATAATTGAGTCGCGATGATACCTGCCTGCACGTTATACAGGGTAAGTCCTTGACTTGAACATATATTTCAACAGTAGATGCCTCTCATCAAACGAAACAATTTTTTCCAATACCATTTTTCAAAATTCATTTTCGTTTGAAAGATACAGGTCCAAAATCCATGAAAAAAACTTTTCTGTTCCTATCTTCGGAACCGTTATTTTGGTTGATTGTTTACTCTATTCATGGTGCATATTCGTCAATCAACAGTTATTCAATATCTCGCCTGGTATGAAAGTTACATAGTAGGCGACTCATAAATCCACGCAAAAATAGCATAAAAACACTTGAAAAGGATAAACGTATCATATTTCCTAAAGAAGTCATTTCCGGAAATAAAAGTCTTCTAATTTTGTTTTCAATAAAACGCGTCGAGTTATTCCTAATTGTATACCAAAAAATTGGAGGTAATTGAATTTCATGAAAAATATGGATGCTTTCCTGGATTGAATATTTTTATTCCTCTGGTCTCTAAACAAGTAAACAATTTCGTCAGAATGTTTATCAACTTTGTCGAGACTAAAATCTAAATTATGGAAAAACGTTGGATGTAGGATATGTACCTGATAATAAAATCCCACAAATGTGGGATTTAAAATTGAACACAAAGGATCATGAAATTATACATTCAATACGCATAGTTTGAAAATTTATTCTTACCGACCCATACTAAAATTAAATGTCAATGAGATACTAAATATATTGAATTGAAATCCATAAAAAATAAAAACTGAATAATCTGTAGCGATATTTCTATCTAAATAGTATCCTCTTGGAATATTATAAACTCGACACTACACGGTTAATATAGCATTGATTAACTGAAAGTCTTCACATAATCATCACGAGATCGAAGAAAAACAACAGAAATAATCACTTTCCCCTTTAATAACAACATAAATCTAGAAATGATATCCTCCGTATTGGTTCACACTAATTAATTTGTGGCGATGTTTCTATCTAAACAATATCCTCTTGGAATTTCATAAACTCGACACTACACGGTGAATATTAGATAAATTCACTGAAAGTCTTCACATAATAATCACAAGATCAAAGAAAAACACCTAAAAAAATTACTACCCCCTATTATAACAACATAGCGCTAAATATGATATCTTCCATATTCGTTTACACTTTCTGATTGCGTTGGTTGTCGCTAGACGCATGCGTCGTCTACAGACGCTGACGTTTGAGATACAGAACAACAATATAATGTTTGAGATTGGTCGATTCATAGTGGTGTATCTTGCGCGTCCGCTAGCTCGCACGACACACGGTAATACCTTTGTTCAAAGAGAAAATCAACAATCTGGCATCGCCTTTTCAAAAGCTCTGTGATAGCTATGACACAGAATATTTTTGTTAGAATGAAACATGGGTGAGGTTAGGTTGATTGATCATGAATTGAATTAAAAACGTTTCTCCTTATGATATTTTGGTAGATGGAGGAAAATATGAACAAGTTATCAGTGTTTACAAACTGAACTACAGGAAAACCGAAGAGGGAACTCATTTTGATGGAATAAATATGGCTTGTAAATTGCAGAAGTAATCGGACAATACTAAGTGTTTTTGTTAGGAAATAACGTGCTTGTGACATTTTTGTTCCAATAAGGTTAGTTCTTGAGTATTCTTTAAATGTATTAACACAATTTCGATAAAAAATATGAACATTGAGGTGTTTGCTGAGAATCGTATCAGGCACGTATTTAGACCATTTTTTTTTTCAAATGGCTATATCTTTTTAACAGAGCTGAATTCGGAAAATGGAAAATGAAGAAAGGGTTTCTTAAGGCCTCAAGAATTTACAGTTAAAATATATGTACTGGTAAAATTTAAAGCTATGGGCCAGTCCTATGGAGTAGTGGTTCCAAGCACCTATCGTTACGAAGCAAATATGGTAGTTTCTATAAAATCAAAGTCTGTCAAAGTATGTATGTCCCAAAAAACCTCATCCCTGTCAAATATCTAACAATCATCTCAATCAAATCCTTCGATCAACTTTATGTCCCGTCATAACAGTAAAGTTGAAGGAGTAAGCAGTAAAGAACCTTGCTTCCGGACCCATAAAGACCCTCAGCGAGAATAAAACGGAAACTTTCCTGAGTTATGTATTCTCATATTGACCACTCCGGTTCGACGTCTTCCGTAGATTTTCCGAGGCTTTCGGCCGGTGGAAATTCACTAATGGGGCTATTTGTATAGCCGCTTCCATTAGGATTTTCAGGGTGAAAAATTGGACGGTTTGAGATCGGAATGAGTTGGTCTAATTGGATATTTTACTGTAGAGATGAAATATGGGATCTTTGGTTCAATCTCGTAGTCAGAAAGAATGGAAGGATCTTAAATGGGAAATAACTCAATGATTATGCATGGTAGCGAGAACATTTATCAAGGCGTTCACATGATACAGGGTGTATTTTGAGGTGAGGATTTTCTTTTGGGTGGTGATAGAACTCATCAAAATAAGTCATTTTACCAAAAATTCCTTATATGTTCAATTCAAAAAATTTATAAACAATTTTGGGCATCGATACCTTAATACTACTCTGGCCTGCATCTCTCTGTTCCAGGTTTATGAACATCTGCCAAGAAATCTTGTTCTGTACAACTTATACCCTGAACTGGCATTCTGTTTTGATTCACCATGAATTAAAAGCATATCAAAAGTTCCTTATTTGAATAAACGTAAACACTCGTACAATCTACACCGCACCCTCGCCGTTACTGATCACAATCGATATTCTGAGTCATGTATGATAGAAGGCCAAAAACAAGAGATGTTGATATCTACGGTGAGGCAGGCGAGGGAGCAAGTTTGGACTGAGAAATTTTCAGATTCAGCTAGAAACCTAGAAAATATTCTAGTTTCATTTTCTCGAAACAGGGGCATAATTCATATAAAAATGTTTGGTAAAATGACGTATTTTAATAAGTTCTACCATCTGTCAAAAGAAAAGCCTCACCCTTAAATACAACCTGTATACTAACTGGTAAACGAACTGCAATACCCAGAATGAGCTGTTTTACTTTTATTTGATTTTTTTGCGAAACATAGATGGTATAGCAAGGAGTAGATGATTAAAATCAGGAGAAAAACATGAAGGGTTCACAATTTCTTGTAATAAATTTGTTAATGAAGTGTTTGTCCACCGCGGTTATCTATACACTCCCCAACACGTCTTGGTATTGATGCAATAAGATGGTCTACGATCCCAAGCTACCTTTACTTCATGTCTCAGAGCCGCCAAAGTCCGTGAGGGCTGGGGTAAATTTCCAAGCCTTCTACCCATGATCTCCCTAACATGCTCTATGGGCGAAAGATCGGGGGATCTGGACGGCCAGGGCAAAAGATTCACATGGGTCGCTTCAAAATATATTCCCAGGACAAATATGTAGATCTGTGCGCCCGTTGAAACATATCCCGGCCCATACCATAACACTACCCCCTCGGAATGGATGGACTTCTTGGACATGGACATGGGATTGTCCATGCCCTTATTCTTCGAGAATCTGAAAATCGTCCATATCTGGAGTCATCAGTGAAAAGGACACTACGCCATTCATCGTTCCAATTGATATGTTGCCTTGCCCATTCCAGTCTTTGACGCTTATGGTCAAGTGTTAATGGAACTCCTCTTGATGGACGTCTAGAACCTAGATTCACCTCTCTCAAACCACGTCTGATGGTTTCGATGGAAACTTGGACCCCATCTGCATTTTGAAGAGTATTCCGTAGCATTCTACACGTAGATGTAGGGTTTCTTCTCGCCGAAACGGCAATGAAACGATCCTGAGCATGTGTTGTTTTTCGTCGCCCACCAAGCCTTGTTCTTTCCAACACGGAACCTGTCTCCCTTAACCTATTCCAAAATCGAGATATAACACTTTGGCTGACTTGGAGCCTTACTGCTACAACAACCTTAGTTAGGCCACCCTGTAGCATTCCGATAGCCCTATTAGCCTCAGCGTTTGTTAATTTACGTCTTGGCATTCTCAGAAAACTCGTTTCAAATCGAAGCCGTTGATAAACTGACTTCGTTTCAAAATAAGAACAGTCATGAAGCATATTATGCAAAGAACCAAACAACGTTCCGTTTTTCTCTGATAGGTAAATGACTATAACCTAACATTTTCAAAATATTCACGGTGAAATGTGTCAGAATGTCATGGCCAACCGGGATATAGGGTATAGGTTGGTATGAAAGGCAAAATCTTGAATGGAGCATTCAGAAACATTGGTTTTTTGAGATCAGTCTTCAGTTTTGGTGGTGTTTTGAGTCGAACAGTAAAAATTACAGGAGCGTTTCCACCATAAACAAACAGAAATATGGGATAGCATTCCAACAGAATGGATAATTCGATGACCAAATAGGCAATTCAGAAAGGCATACGGCTTTGCGTACCTATCGAATGGATCGAATCCAATCGCGTAGACAACAGCTATCCACCAACTAGAACGCTGACAATAAAAGCCGCGATGTCCGTAACATATTCCCAATTGCGTTCGCATCGAACAAAAATACGGACTGCTGACCACACACCCCATAAAAAAACCTATTATCCTGGCTTTGTGATCGACCATCCAATTCTTCCAAACACACAGATGTCCTAATAGCCATTGGGCCGTTATGGTTTAATCGTGATGTTTCGACGTGGGTGGATGGCTTTAAACCCCCCAGAATCCTTGGGGGAGCCAGCGTCCGTCTCGTAACTGCTGATTGAAACCCTAATCATCTTATTATGGCTGCAAACAGCGTTGTCACTAATTACAGTTTGCTGTCCAGATTAGATCCTGGCAGGACGTTTCCTGCGGCGGCTGTGAATCTGATTCGAATCGTGATTATCGTCACGTGATATCGAGGAGGACGTGCTTCGGGGTATCTGTGGTCAACAGACGTAAGATTCTTAGGATTGGTGATGATGGAGGATGACCCTGGAAGGAGAAAGGATTTTCCTGCTTAGTTTTGTTGGGAGAGTTCTTTCATAAGAGAAGAAAAGCTATAGTTTCCTCATGACACCGAAAAAGCCGAAAAATAAATTATATATCGAGACGGTGTCACAGGACTTCGGTCCCTCGACCTGGATGGTGGGATGCAGAGGCGGCGTAACATTCAAGGCTGGATCGCGAGAATTGCAACTAACCGAAAATCTCATACGATTACGACACTCTCCTCGGAATCCGCCCACAGGAGGTAGGAAAAAAAAACTTCGATTGTTTTTGAAAACAAAGAAGTGACCAGTAGTTGGAGAATTCGAAAACGGGAAGGTTCTCAGTTGGCTGGGGTACGGTCTTAGGAAGATTTGGGAAGTACTTCAGAGTTTAGAAGTTAGGTCTGAAGGTGGAGACGGAAAAAGTGCTATTCGGGGAATAGCGGTGTGAAGTGTTGAAGCGGTAATTCAAGGTTAAGAATTAATTAGAATATGGCGTGAAGAAACGGGATTGAAGTTAGTAGCGAACAACGAGTTGGTGACGTGTTTTTTTTTCAAGGATGCATTCATCATCCTTTGGACTAACTGTCAGGAGTAAAAAGATCAGATAATTTTGAGTATGCTTCGCTTATTTGAGAATTGTTAGAAGGTTGCAATAAACGCCAAACATTTTGAGTCTTAAGTTCTGAAATCTCCCCAAATTTTCTGGTACTTTGATTTTTTTCTGCTAAGACAAGTTGACCAGTTTTTGTGAAAATTTATTCTTTTGGAGTGATTGATTCATAGACAGTGTGTAAAATCGTTTTTTTAATTTTCGTCTCAATATCTACATCTGTACATCTAAAGTTCAATCTTGAAGTATTTCATTCACAACTCTTCTCTCTGGAGAATACCTAAACAAAAACCTATCAGGAAACGCTCAAATGGGACGCCCTACCCCACCCCCCATATTCCCTATACAGGGTGTTCTACAAACTCTATGGCAACCATGATTCTTGAGGAATTTCTTAGAAAAAACATTGCATTCATATTCCAAAATTAAATTGAGAAATAATTAGAGGGAGAGATGAAACTATCGCGAAATTATAGAATGTATATCAGAGTGAGAGAGCAAGAAAATGGCATGTCTTTAATGTTACTGTACAAGTATAGATGATCTACGTTCACCATGAGACATAAAGAGGTGTTCTGTGCATAAAACTGTGAACTTTGACAAGCTGTAACTTTTCGATGTTCATCACAGAATTTGACAAAGGTCAGAGACTACTTTTCTTCTTCTTCCCATTTATTGGCCTCTTTTACTTTCGAATTAAATCTACCGTCTATACAAATCTACTTATTACATGGATCTATCAACTAGATCTACGCGCTCTACTAGTTCTGAACATATATTTTCCTATTAGCATAGGTCCGATTCGTTTTTGTTTAGAAGATACAAGTACTTGAAAAATTATATTTTTATGTTCAAATCATAATAATAAATGGAAAGTTTGAGACTATAAAAATTGTTCAAAATGTCCACTTTCTGCTTGAATGCAAGCTTCACATTGACGAACTTGAATTAGGTATATCAAGTAATTGTTGATGAGATTGGATTTCAACATGATGAACAAGATTCTTCATATGTCTCCATAAATAAAAATCTGAGGGATTCAGATCAGGCGAACGAGTGGCCATTGTATTGAGCTCTAAGCCATCAATGAAGTCAAAAAGGTTGTACTCCAAAAAATTGTATGAGAGTCTGCATTTAAACGATCATTTAAAACATATACTGGCATCAAATCATATTCCTGAGTGGTGAAAGAATGCACTGTTATTCAAAACGTACATCAAGTGTCAAATAAATAATTTAAAAAACGTCAATTACCATATCAACCTGTCGGCTTACTTAATCAAAACATGAAATTTTTTTTCAAATGCTTGTAGCTCCTAAACGAAAACGAATTGGACCCATGTTCATGGAGAAAAAATGTTTAAAAGAAGCACAGCTACCTTCTGTCAAGGTTTGTCATAGAGCTTGTACAACACCCTGTATATTGCGCCGTCAGATTATTACTTGTTTCGGTCGATGGCATATGGTCTGCCTCATCAGCAGTTATGCCGGCCACTCACGAGGCTACAGAGACGGGCGTTTTATGATGGTTTCTAACACAGAACGTTGGAAGCTTGTAAAGGCAAGCGACCAGAGCAGGTAGTAAAACGCTTGAAACGGTCGTGAATGGCCTACATTACACTCATATGAAGACATTAAAGAAAATGCATTGATAGCCTAAAAAAATTAACACTTTTGCCGCAACGGTATTAGAGCTCTACCAGAAAGATGACAAAAAGTTGTAACTGAAAATGGAAAAGGATCCATTTGTAACTGTAAATATTTCGTATTGGTAATTTTATTTGGGAAATAAAACAATATAATAATGTTAACGCTTTTTATTCCCAACACCGAATGAATTCAATCTGCATGTGTGCCAGCCGATAAGAACCCAGCCTGCGCACTCCTTGTATAATAACTTAAATAATTTTCTTTCGGGATATCACATATTCCCCTCCTTAAATCTAGAAAAACCTTCATTATAAATTACAATCAGGTATATTTCAACCTTTCGATGGGTTTTAAATTCCTTTTTGGCCTAGCATTACTGTTACAAGAAACATCTGGTATACACATATATCAGGATCAATGACTTTTTCACTAAATTCACTGCTTAGATCTAATGTTTCACATTGGTTATCAATTCCTTTCACTTCATTACAATTTTTGTTATCGATATCGAAATGAGAAGTTTGAACATTACAATTTTCTGCATCATCAGAATTTGTTGCAGGATAGTCGGAAGGCACTGATGGACAAGATAAATTCTCTGAATTTAGACAATCGACAACTTCAGCTGAATATTCATTTCCAAGTTTTTTTAATTGATTTGAATGTCTTTTCCAGTTCCTTCCGAGTTCAGGTATTTTTACAATAAAGGTACATCTTCCTATCTTTTTACATATTATGCCCTCTATTGAGGCTTCTTTACATCCCTATAATCTCTAGCTAAAACCTGTTCGCCGATACTGAAATCAATTCTTTTATTCCCCCTATAATATTTCTTTTGTTTCTCTTGTGCTTTTTTTACATTTTCAAGAACCTTCTGGTTATTTTTAGGTAACATACGATCGAATCTAGTCATAAGATTACGTCCGAACATAAGAAATGCGGGGCTCACTCCAGTAGTGCAATGTGGAGTATTCCTGTAATCGAACAAAAATCTATTCAAAATTTTATTCAACCCAAGATTATAATCGGTAGCAAATGCCTTCTTGAGGGCGTTCTTCACAATTTTTACACTATTTTCCGCTAAACCGTTTGAACTTGGATTATATGGAGCACAAGTCAAATGCTCAATATTATTATTAGTCAAAAAGTCTTGGAATTCCTGAGATAGAAAAGTTTGAGCATTATCAGAAACAAGTGTTTTGCATAAGCCAAAACGGGCAAATAAACTTCTCAAAACATTTATGGTGGTAGACGTATTAGTAGAAGCCATTTCAAATACTTCTAACCATTTAGAATGCGCATCAATTACCACTAAGAACATACGACCCATGAAAGGTCCTAGAAAATCAATATGTATACGTGCCCATACTTCCTTAGGCCATTCCCAGGTGTGAAGCTCGGTTTTTGCCGTGTTTTTGCCATATAATTTGCAGGCTTCACAATTTTTTACTTCTAATTCAATTTCCCTATCGATACCGGGCCACCAGAAATAGGATCTAACCAATGCTTTCATTTTAGAAATACCCAGATGAGAAGAATGTAACTCCTTCAAAGTTTCTTTTCTAAAAGAAAACGGCAAAACGAATCTGTGATTCCAGAATATAAAATCATTCTGTATAGATAACTCGTGTCTTTTTGGATAATACTTACTACATTTTGAATCAATTTTTTTTTGTGAATCTGGCCAACCCCTTAGAATATAATATTTCACCTTTTTTAATTCTTCATCGCATTCTAGTGTTTTGCGAATATCATCATAATTCAAACCGAATCTATTTTCATGACAAAAAAAATTTATATAATCAATTTCTTCTTCAACGTCTGTTTCTTCAATATTTGACTCTGTAACAGGCATTCTTGATAAACTATCCGCTTTATTGTCACTAGATTTTACATATTCTATTTCGTAGTTGTAACCACTCAGTATAATAGCCCAGCGGCGTAACCTATTAGCTGAAAATTTGGGAATTTCCTTTTTCTCTCCGAAAATTGCCAATAGAGGTAGATTATCAGTTACCAAAAAGAATTTCCGACCATAAAGGTATTGATGAAATTTTGTAACGCCGAAAATTATTGCAAGTCCTTCTTTCTCAATTTGAGAGTAGGATTCCTCATGCACATTTAAAGTACGTGATGCATAGGCTATTGGTTTCTCTATCCCAGAAGGGAAAACGTGACTCAGAATGCTTGCAATCCCCTTTTCTGAAGCATCAACAGTTAGTTTAATTTTAAGATTCGGATTGAAGTGAACAAGAACTTCCGGGGATTGCAAAATATCTTTAATTTTATTAAATGCATATTTGCAATCAGAGGACCAAAACCATTTATTGTTTTTTTTTTAACAGTTGGTACAATGGATATAAAATACTGGATAAATTTTTCACGAATTTTGCATAATAATTGACCATGCCAAGAAAAGATCGCAATTCTGTGATATTAGTGGGAGCGGGAGCATTTTCTATCGCTAAGGTCTTCGATTTTGATGCATGAAGCCCCTCCTTATCAATTATATGGCCTAAGTACTCTATTTCAGATTTGAAAAACTCACATTTCTTTCTACTAACCTTGAGTCCTGCCTCTTTCAATTTCTTTAAAACTATTCTTAATATTTTCAAATGCTCTTCGAAAGTTTTGGAAAAAATTAGGATGTCGTCAATAAACACTACCACTCCATTAATTCCGCCAAGGAGAGACTCCATAACCTTTTGGAATTTGGCAGGAGCACAAGCGATGCCGAACGCTAATCTGTTGAACCTGTACAAACCCTTGTGCGTAGAAATTGTTAATAATTTTTTAGAAGGCTCATCCAGACAAAGTTGCTCAAAAGCCTGAGACAAATCTAATCTTGAGAAGACTTCCGCTCCCTCGGTCTCACCGAACAACTCGTCGATCCGCGGTAAAGGATGCTTGTCTACCTCTATCTCAGGATTCAGAGTGATCTTGAAATCTGCGCATATTCTAATTTCTCCATTTTTCTTGAAAACCGGCACTACTGGACTGGCCCATTCATTGAAATCCACAGGTGATATAATACCTAGAACTTCTAAACGTTTTAGTTCTTCTTCAACTTTTGTTTTTATTGCAAAGGGTATAGGTCTTGCTTTAAAAAATTTCGGGGCAACTTTTTCATTTTTCAATTTTATTGAGATCAGTCCCTTCGTGAACTTACCGAGCCCAGGAGAAAAAAACAAAATCATACTCCTTGCAAATTTTATCCAAGCTTTGTTGAACATTTAATCCTGCACAATCCACAAAATTCAATTTCTCGAACTTCAAGTCAAATAATTTTAAAAAATCCCTGCCCACAATTGGTGGTCCACCATTTTTAAAAACATAAAATTCGACAATTATTTGTTGACTCTTATAAGTGACAGGTAGCTTAAGAACACCTATAGGTTGGGACTCGCTATTATCATAGAACAAAAAACGTTTACTAGTTTTTTTCAACTCAAAGTTCGAAAATTAATGGATGTACAGGTTTTCAGAAATTGCTGAAATTCCCGCTCCTGTATCAATTTGACATCGGAGTTTTATATTATCAACATATACTGTAATGTAAAAAATATTTGAATCATCAATTCCTTCCTTAACAGAAAAAATTGACAATTCAGTTTCATTTTCTAATGGAACATTTTCATCGACAATTGCAGATGTTATGAAACTGTGTCTGCTATCATTTCTTGTCGAATTCCTATATTTCGAATTTTTAGAATGAGAACACATTGAAGCTAAATGTCCTTGTTTATGACAATTATTACAATTATGATTTTTATAAAAACACTTATCTGTGCTATGGTTTTGTCTTCCACATACGTCACACCTTTGACGTAGACCGCTACCTGAATGGTTGCCATGACGCCTGTTGTCACGTGACCAGATGCCGCTTTCTTGACTTGTGCCAGCACCATAACGAACATGATGAAGAACTTCTTCTTTTACAGTGACGTCATGAATCTCTTTAGCCGCCATTTTGTTGCTTGCAATATTCACCATATCCTCAAATTTAATTGAAATTTTCTCCTCCATCATTCTATCCATAACCGGTCCGGAACCAAATCCAAAAAGGAACTTATCCCGTAGGGAATTATCCAGATTTGTCGAAAATTCACAGTCAACCGCCAAACTACGGACTCGGGCAGCCCAATCTTTGGCTGATTCTTCCTGTTCTCTTCTTGCGGCGTAAAATTTGTATCTTGCGACAAATGCACTTTTTTGCGGTAAAAAATGGCCATCATATAGTTGCAACAGTTCCTCAAAAGTTCTTTTTTCTGGTTCAATGGGACTGCACAAATCAAAAATCAGTTTATATGCTTCTTCGTCGAGAAGATTAAGGAAAATTGCTCGCATTCTGGTTACCTCTGTGATGTCGTTAGCACAAAAATAGTTCTTCAATTTCGCTTTATAAATAGTCCATGAATTTGTCAGACAAAATTCTTTGAGGTGTCCGATCACTGAAGAAACTGAGTCGGTCATTTTCACTTGGAAATACAATCCTCACTTCACGATGAAAAAGAATTTGTCGTTGAACTATGTTTACTTTCAATTTTTATCCTCGTCGCCAGTGTAAATATTTCGTATTGGTAATTTTATTTGGGAAATAAAACAATATAATAATGTTAACGCTTTTTATTCCCAACACCGAATGAATTCAATCTGCATGTGTGCCAGCCGATAAGAACCCAGCCTGCGCACTCCATGTATAATAACTTAAATAATTTTCTTTCGGGATATCACAGTAACCATTTTTCACAATAAAATTGTATCTTCATCGAATAAAAAAACAGAAACTCAGTTGGGCACCTTATACCTACAAGTTTCATCTCCGAAATTGGATCCTATACATCAATTTTACATGCATGAAATCAAAACTTCATCTCCAAACCCTGTTCCTCCGCCATTTTGTACATATTATCGATCATGTGAAAACAAAGCCGACACGAAATGTATTTCAAAACTTAATGAATGGGAACCTACTCAATAGAATGTGAAACACCTGCAGGTAACATAATAGCGGAGGCTCATATAGCTTCGAAATATTAGTCCTCCAGTTTCACAGCTTCCTTACTTCTTGCTAACGAAATTAGTAGGAGCTGCACAAAAGTGATCACGTTGTCGAAACTTGTCGAAATCTTTGGGGATTCTCAGTGCTGGAAAATCTCTGATGGAGTTAGCGAATGGATACATTCGCCAAATGAATAGAATATACATTATCTTCAGTAGTAGTTTAGTAGTTTGTAATAGATACCGTGCATGTTGATATACGCTAAGTGAACGGTTTAGATAAATATTTCTGAATTTCTAGTAATTCTAACCCTAAATCTCAATTTTTTTTGCATGGCAACATGGGATTTGTATTTTGGGGCGTTGTCCTGTATAATCAAAATACATTTGGATAGCTTTCCGCGTCTTTTCTCTTCGATTTTTTCCCGTAGAGTGGTCAGTAATGTCGAATAGTAATCTCCAGTTATTGTTCCACCCTTATCCAAAAAATCAATCATGATTACTCCACGGCAATCCCAGAAAACTGAAGCATAAAGTTTTCTAGCAGATTTTTGGACACTTCTTAGCTCTTGGAGAACCAGAGTGTCGCCATTCCATCGATTGTCGCTTTGTTTCTGGATCGTAGAAATGTACCCAAGTCTCACCCATAGTACCAATTCGGTTTAAGAAGTCTACATCGTTTTCAAATCGAGCACAGATCGAACGCGATGCTTCTACCCTTGCACGCTTTTGGTCAACCTTCAAACATTTGGGGATCCATTTTTCTCATGTTGACGTGAACTATATGATGAACGCGTTCGTATGAAATCTTCAGTGCTTCGAATATCCGTTTTAGCCCAATTTGGCGGTCTGATTAAATCATGTCATGAACTGCATCGATATTTTCTGGGACTGACACAGAAACTGGCCTTACCGATCGGTCATCATATTTCATATGCGAATTATTTCGAGCAAAACACTGTTACCGGTGGCGTCGTTATTTTATATTACCACAAGGATAAGTGTGCACAATTTGACATTTTCAGCAACGGATTTTCACGTCAGCTTCATTCCATGTTCGTTGTCGAGCTCGATCACACTGTTCGTGGAAATAGGAGTTATCGACAAGATCCGCTTGACCGTTTTGCTGAAACAGGTGAGACTATATTCCATCTCACGAAAACCAATATGGAGAGAATGTCGAATAATAAACAAAAATATCGAAAAATAACCTAATTCCCAATTCAATTTTCATAAAGCCTGTTTCAAAGATGCCTCGAACCAAACCCACATGTGCAACATGCAGATCGTTACACCCCCCATTCCCTTTTTATTTATGGTTCATAATGGGCGCCCCTAAGCACGCAAATAGCCCGCAATCATGACTTTTTAATACAGTTCAACCCTGCATTGATGAAATTCGTTTTGGCACGGAATGCTTTCATCATTCGGGTCTGCGCTAGAATATTTTATGCCCTAGGTGGGATCCACAACATTGAAATAAAGATCGTAGCAAAATTTATATTCGTCCATCTTAATTATTTAGAACACAGATGGCGCGAAAGGCACCATGAATCGACCTAATAGGAATTTCGAACTGTGACATATTATGAAAATGTGGTAAAACTATCGAAGAAGTATTAAGTGCATATGATTTTTCCAAAAAAGTTTCAAAACATGATATGAAAGGTTTTTAACGAACTCAAATCGTGACGACATAATTTTTGTTGAAATACTTAGTCCTGAAATTGGGAATTTCTTATTGATCTATCTACTAATTACTGTTCCTACTGAATTTCTAACAAATCGACTGTCGTATTCAACAAAATTTGGCAATGTTTGTATCTTGATTAGTATACCAAAGTGTTCTGGTTTTTATTTTTGTACCCTGATTGTTTAATCAGGATAATGTTCTTTTTTACTGTTTCTATTTTGGGATATTGGTGATTCTCGTTGATCTCGATGATTAAAATTGTTTAACGAACATAAAATTGTATTTTCTTGTTACCTATACTTAGATACTTAGCACAAAATAATTATACATACAAGTAATATAGGCTAGGAGCATAGAATAACTGGAGAGAAGGCTCCCCTACGAAAATGAACTGCCAAAAACGTCCGAACTTGTCAGTTCGCCGCAAGGTCACGAGATGGCGACAACGTCGTTCGTTCCTACAACATGGCTATCCTTAATAAAATTATCTTTAATGGTTATTAGTTGTTATTACTTATTAGGTCCCATTTATTACTATATCATAATATATATTCTTTTGAAAGAAAGCAATACATACTTTTTTTCGTAAATCAGACAATATAATGCATATAGCACGTGTAAAGAAATGGCTACAAGGATCAGATTGAATATAGGAAGAAAAATCTGTTTCCCGCTCCGAATCTAAGTGTTAGCAAAGGGAATGTAAACGGGGTACCATACAATTCTGCGTATGATACACGAGAACAGATAAGACCTCAGTCTTCCCGTATAATAATAGTAATACTCACCTGAATGTTATTACCGATCACAGACTTCCCATATAATTGCGCATAAAAAGTTGATTAGAATAAAGCGATGATATGTCATCAATATTGTCTATGTTATGATTTATGGCCATTTTCAATTGAAAAGAAGCATAAATGTATCAATAACAATGACAGCCACATTATATTCTTTGCAATTGTAGCGCCATAGAACAAGATATCTGACATGTTGCTGAATAAACGATCTCAGCGTTATCTATCGGGCGTCACAAGAAACTCTAACCTCCGCCGTTATTGGCAGTTCAAAATGATCTGTCGAGCGTATGAAGCCTTCCCTCCAGTTATTCTATGCTCCTAGATATAGGTATACAATAATTTTGAAATATACCTTCTATATGAAAATGTATGGCAACGAAGCAAAATGATCAGTTGTGATTTACGAATATGTATGTTGTACTAACAGTTGACTGACGAAGATTGATTAACAACTGGCAATGACTCAAGATCAAAATGTGAATAGATAAATACAATGATGAAAAAACATCAACATTGGTAATTCACAAGCTAACCAAGGGAATACAAAAAAATTAAAAAATTTAATTATTCGCCGAAGAAAATCATCGATTAAGTAAAAATAGGTGTATACAGGGTGAGTCTTTGACTTGTACATATATTTTAACTGAAGTCTCTTGAGGCCAAAAGAAACCTTTTTTTCATTTTCCATTTTTCCGAATTCGGCTCTGTTAAAAAGATATAGCCATTTGAAAAAAACATTGGGCTAAATACGTCCCTGAAATGATACTGTGGAATTGATTCAAAGTTCATATTTCTCGATAGAAATTGAGTTTATACATTTAGGCCCAATTTAGGGAATACTCAAGTAGTCAAGTACTAACCTTATTGGAATAAAAATGTTGCAAACACGATAATTTCAACAGAAACAGTTAGTTTCATCGGATTATATCTGCAACTAAAAAGCCACATTTATTCCAACAAAATAAGTTCCTTCTTCGATTTTTCTGCAGATTAGTTTGTAAACACTAATAACTTGTTCATATTTTCCTCGAAATTCCCAAACAATATCATGAAGAAAGACTTTCATTCAGATTTATTATTAAACAACCTAACCTAATCTAATTTGTATCGATTCTGTGAATTTTTGGACAGAAATGTCAAGAACATGTTGTCAGCTTGCTGATATTTTCATTGAGGTTAAGGATTTTTTACGAAACATAGTATAAATCACGATAAATTTGTGTACCGTGGTATGAATATCTATGAATTCTGCCGTTTCCATCATAAATCGACTTTGCCGCCAAATTTTACCACGCATGCGTAGAGCGAAAACCGAAATATTGGTTATCTAGTCTGGAGCCAACTAAAACAATAACAATGCAGGCTCTGAACAGTCTCAACAAACTGTAAACATTATTTGAAGTTCAGAATACATTCATTACATTCAGTGGATTATTGTTCTAATGTGATTATTACGTGTAGTGAATTAATATAATTTCAACCTTGTCGAGTTTATAAAATTCCAAGATGAGTTGTTTAGATAGAGAAACATCGCCACAGATTATCAGGTATCGTTTCATCATTCATATCCGAATTTTGTATTTCATCGACATTTAACTTCAATATGGACAGGTAACTATGAATTTTCAATAGAAACTGTGCGTGTTAAATCCTCCTTGGTGTTCAATTTTATCTCCCACATTCGGGGGATTTTATTATTAAAAAATATCTCGACAAAGTTGATAAATATTGTGACAACATTGTAAACTCGTCTAAAGACCATCGAACAATTTTCGATGATATTTAATTCAGAGACGCATTCAGGTTATTCTTGAAATTAATGATTTTTTCGTCAAATTTCTGCGGGTAAAATTGGAAATAACTCGAAAACGACGCGTTTTATTGAAAAAAAATAGGAATACTTTTAGTTTCTTAAATGATTGATTCTTTCGAAAATATGAACCGTTTATCTTTTTAAAGTGGTTTTATGGTGTTTTAGCGTGTATTGATGAGTCGACTACCTTGTAACTTTTATACTAGTGAAGATATTGAATATGTTTTGATTGAGGAATATGCACCATGAATGGAGTAAAAACTCAATCAAAATTCAGTTCATTCGAAATAACGGTTCCGAAGATATAAACAGAAAAGTGTTTTTTTCATGGATTTTCGACACCCTGTATTTTTCAAACAAAACCGAATTTTGAAAAATGGAATAGGAAAAAGGTGTTTCGTTTGATGAGAGGAATCTACAGTTAAAATATATGTACAAGTCAAAGACTCACCCTGTATAACAAGGAGAGAATTCATCGATGTACATATACAGGTGACCTGATAATTAGGTATTTACTTCAAAAATAGATCAATTCTTGGGAGCCCTTCTGTCATCATAATTTCTATTTCAATAATCTTCATTTAATAAAAATTGCACCGCCAATTTCTGTGGATCCGCTCGACAAATGTGTAAATTTTCACGTTTACTCTATTCTATTTTTTCCCTGCACAATTTGCTTCCTGCAATAAAATCCACAAGCTTGAAGCATATTCTCTATTAATTCCATCCTACCCCACACACCCTCGAGTTCGATAAACCAAAACAAAAATTATACACACATAATCCGAAAAAAACTTTCCGGCTATTGCCCTTCGTCGATCACCGTGAAATATCAGAGCTTTACTGCCCATCATCGGTTGAATGACTCGGCACTCCGAAATTATATCCATCGGGCTCAAATAACGGTGCAAGGGGTAGATTTTCCGGTTAATTTGTCCTCGTTGTCGAACTCCAGGATTATTAATACCGTAGAGACGATTTATTCATTACCTGATTATAATAAGGGTGCGTTAAGGACTTATTACAGTCCCAAGGAGAGGTTTAGAGAAAAATACCTGATATATGTTCCGACGGCCGCCGAACTATAAATTAGATTTTGTCGTTTTTCTTCAAAACCTGGAAAGATACAAATTTTCTTTCACCACGGATAATTTACGGATAAATCACAGACAAAGTTGAGCTACTTTTTTTTGCTGAAAACATTTTTTGGATATTTGTTTCGCCAAGTTTATATCAAGTTAGCGAAACATCTAATAATTTTGAAAATACAAGAGTCACGATGTTTGTTTCTTCACGGACAATCAACGGATAAATCAGTGAAAAAACTTAAATGATCTGTTGATTGCTAAAATCATTTTTTATTATGTGGCATGATATTTTGATATATACTTTTCATAGCAAGTGATATATTTTTTTAAACAGAAGCGGAAAAAATGTTCTGTTCACGGATGAATCCAGGATGGAACGCTACATCTTTCTTTCAAATTTCAACAATAATGCATTCATAGTTTTCGAAAAAATGCCTGATGTACGTTCCGACAGCCGCAGATCGATCAATTAGAATTTGTCGTTTTTCTACAAAACCTTGGAAGATACAAATTTTCTTTCACCACAAATAATTCACAGATAAATCACAGAAAAAAAAGAGCTACTTTGTTTTCTGCTGAAAACATTTTTTGGATAGTTGTTTCGTCAAGTTGATATCAAGTTAGTGAAACATCTGATATTTTTTAAAATACAATAGTGGCGATGTTTTCTCTTTCTCTCGATTATAAGAATCTCAATTCCAGTGCGGGGATTTTGCTCCACGTATCGCATTTTGTGAATGACTTGACATAACCCAAAGAAAATAATCCATTGGAGTTATGTGGCATGATCTTGGAGGCCAATTAATTGAACCATTTATCGAAATAATGATATCGCCAAATCTTTCCTTCGATAAATCAATTGTTACGGTAGCAGCATGAGGTGTAGCACCCTCTTGTTGAAACCAAAACACTTCTGGGTGGATACCATTCAAATTTTGAAACAAATAATCCTTGATCATCGATCTGTAACGAGCACCATTCACTGTTACATTAGCTTCAGGATCGGTTTTGAAGAAATATGGACCGATGATGTGAAGCACAACATGCATGCAGATTTGCTTGTGAGAAATGTTGAAAAAAAGGGTACTAAATTGAAAACTGCCTAGGGTTAAATTGTACACCATTTCAAATCCGATATATTCATCAGAAACATGCATTGTATGAAAAGTTTATTTTGCATGTTTGAATTTGGTTACCCAAATATTCCATTAGCTTTATAATCACCTGTGCTTTTTTTCCTGACAAATTGGTATTGAATGTTATCAGGCCCGGATCTGGGGGGGGGGCAAGCAGGGCGCTTGCCCTGGGCACCAGCTTAAGGGGGTGCCAAGTTACAACCAGAGGTTAAATTTTTTTCAATTTTTGATTTGCTCGGAAGAAAGTAATATTATTAAAGATGACCCGACTCTGAAGTGCCATAAAAAAGGACAAACATCGTATCTGTCCGAAACTATACAAAATGAAATTATCGATTAAATGGCCACCAAAGTTCGGAATAACATTATTAATGAGATCAAGAACGCTAACTATTTCACTTTTATGTTCGACTGCCCCCAGATGTATCTCACATAGAACAAATGAACCAGGTTATACGATATTTAAAGAGAACGGAGTCTGGATATGAGATAAAGAAAAGTATTATTGACTTCTTAAAAGTTGACGGAAAAACTGGAGAATAATATCATAGACAATTATTCTATATACTGCAAGCTGATGATTTAGATGTCAAAAAATGTCGTGGGCAATCCTACGACAACGGATCTAATATGGCTAGCATATATATAGAGGAGTCCAATCCAGAATTCTACAGATGAACGAGCTGGCTGTACTAGTTCCATGCCTAGGACACTCTTTGAATCTTGTGGGTGTCCATTCGGCTTCATCATGTTCAGAAGCAGTAAATTTATTTGGTGTTGTGCAAAAACTGCATTCTTTTTTTGTTAGTCAACCACATGATGGACAATTATGAAAAAGTGCACGAAAATAAATTTTAAAGGAAGTATCAAAACAAGATGGGCTAAACATCAAGATGTTGATGCCTTGCTCAAAAATTTACTGGGAGTTGTGAAGGTTGTGGAAGAAATCTCACTAGTCGTAGAATCCACGTATGAAGCTGGTGATTTGCTTCATGCTGTGATGGATTTTAGATTCATGCTGAACCTAACAATTTGGGATAATATTCTGCGAGAGATCGATAGGGTCAACGTGGAAATTCTGAAAGTTCATTATCGTTGATACAAGGTCTTGTGAGGATCTTGCAAGGAATGAGAGAAAAACCTATTGAAAACTGGATCTCGGAAGCTACACTCCTTTCAGAAGAATTAGATGTCGAGCCAATTCTTAGAAATGAACGTGTTTCCAAGAAATGTGAGAGGATGAGTCAAGAACGCTAGATCTAGTTGGTTTATTCTCGAAGTAAATTAAGGTTGTTTTCGACTCTAAACATGCAAAAAGTGGATCTGCAAAAAGATGGCACCTTTTTAGCGCAAAAATATTGAAGAGACTTGAATGCAGTTGATTTTTGTTAGGAACTAGCAGTTTTCAAAGAGCTGGTTCCTGAAATTAGTGAAAGATCGACTTCATTAGACCTGCTACAAATTCTTCACAATCAAAATCTGCAAGAAGCTTTCCCTAATGTTAGTATAGCTTTTATATACTACACATTACCAACCTCGTCTGCAAGATGTGAACGCAGTTTTAGCAAATTGAAAATAATGAAAAATTATTTGCGTCCCTCAATGAGTCAGGAACGTCTCTCTGACTTCTTAGCTATAGAAAACAAAATTGCTTCCGACACGTATTTCGAAGATCTGATAGATGCGTTCGCGGAAAGAAAATCACTCCGCGTGTAGCTGTGAAGAAAAAAATCTAATTTCTTTCCTTGTGATATGTTCCTCATTATTAGTTTTAATTTTTATTATTCATTTGTATAATTTATTTTGGTTATTTTTTATGAATTCATATATGTATAACACAAATGGGGGGGCGCCACCATGAATTTTTGCTCTGGTCAGAAAAAATCGTAGATCCGGGCCTGATGGAACCTGCAGAACTTCTTGAGGATTGTTTTCACTCCATATACGGCAATTTTGCTTGTTACGCAGTCGTTCAACCAGAAATGAGCTTCATCACTAAACACAATATTTAGATAAAGAAGTGGATTAACTTCGAGGTGTTCAAGGGCCTAATCGGCAAACAAACGACGCTTATTATGGTCAAGTGGCTTTAATTATTGAACCAGTTGGACTTTGTATGGGTAAGGACCAAGATCTTTACGCAAAATTTCCCATGTGGTGGATGCACAGTGTCCAACATGTTGTTAACGTCGACGAATATACAAATCTGGATCTTCATTAACATTATCAATTAAAGCAGCGATATTTTCTTCTTCACGTACAGTTATTTGTCTTGTTATTGTTGTTGCATCGAGTAAAGAAAATGTTGTCCGAAATCTATCGATAGCTCGACGAATAAGCTGCTCTGATAAACGATAATGTTACCATAAATTTCACGAAGTGCTCTGAAAGTTTGGCGAATGGAACACTGATTTTGAAAATAAATTTCAACAATTTGTAAACGTTGTTGCGGCGTGAGTCTATCCATGATAATTGTTCAATGCTTAATGAACAGAAATGTCAAAAAAACATGGCTTCTACCTTCTGTCAAATCACAGTTAGCCATACCGAAAATTCTATCACTCTAAAAAAAACACATGATACTTTCTTTATGGGGCTGTAACCAAGCAGGGAGGCTGAAAAAAAAAGTTTATAAGAAAAATCCACCCTATATTTTGATCAGGAATCGCCTCCTACTAGTCAAAATCAACCTGTATACCCCAAAAGAGCATCAAGAGAGCATAAGAATTGTGTCCTCCACAAAAAAATGACCTTCGAGCAGTCATTTCAAATCTCATTCAACTCCAGTCTTCCAAAGGCTTCTCCAACGTCAAGATCAAACCCCCTGGCCTCCATCATCTATTATTATTACCCAGTTCTCGCGTCTGCACCAATCTGCTGATAAATTGAGTCGGCACGCTTATTCGTTTTCATCAACTTACGGGCCATGCCAACCTATAAATAATTTATACGGATCCGGTCCATATAAATAGATGCCAGTTGGTGACGTCCTGATGTATGGCCGTAAAGCCAGACGGATGCACCCCGGTTGGTAAGCGCAGCCGAAGAGATTGATGGACTGATTTCAATCCAGGTTTATACGACGCCTAAGTGGATGCGGCTGATGGAATCCATTAAGAACGACGATTGAGGTGATTGATTTTTCTGAAGTTGGCCGGATGCTGAGATTTATCTGCCGATTGCGGGAAATGCAGGATATCATTTTTTATAGGGGGATATTAATAGGTTAGCAATTCTCATTTGCATGTTAATTATCAATGAGGAATTCAAGGGATGGTGACTAGGATAACTTGGCATTTCTCCACTTGCTGACCATACAGGAGAACCTATCTGCAAATGGATCGCGCCAGAGAACAATAAGGTGATACACTCGGTCATGCCTATCCCTGTGTCTTGATATCTATTACAATTTTTCCAATCCATTCACTTTGCACCAACACGCTTCAAATTATCAACTAGATTTTTCTGGTTTAGTGAATATTCATATTGAACTTTGGAAAGAAACATGCTTTTTAATCATTCACCATATTTTTCGTTCTCGAACCAGAATTTCCAGGCTGTATGCTCCTATATTTGATCGTTCGAAAATGTATCAATACAAGATGAAAGTATACTGCTGGTATACAGATTCACAGGATGGTAATCGTATGTGATAATTGATGATTTTCATGTTCAAAGTGCCTTACTTCGAAAAATACCATTTAATTTCAAGGATATACACATTCTGAAAATCTCAATTTTAATGAAAGTTAACTTTACATTGACTTTATAACTTTTTTTTTGTCCTCTCGGGAAGGTTTTGAACGAAACAAGACACATATTAAATGGAAGAAAAATTCAGGATTTCACCGAATCATATATGAAAGAAGAGAAATGAACAATTTTCAAAATACTGAAATGCTGATAAGTGATTTAATACTTAGTATTTCCACCCCTTGCGTTAATTACAGCTCGGCAACGACGGTTCATACTCAAAATGAGTGATCTTAAAATGTTCTGATCTAATCCTTCCCAGATTTCTCCGAGTTGGATTCCTAAGTCATTAAGAGTAGCTGGATGATTTTCTGAACTTCTCAGCCTTCTATTGAGGTTGTCCCAAATCTGCTCAATCGAATTGAGATCTGGACTTTTAGCAGGCCATTCCATTCGAGAGACTTCAACCTCTTCAAGGTACTCCTGAACGATGCGCGCACGATGGGGTCTGGCATTATTGACCATACAAATGAAATTTTCACCAATGTATGGGGCAAATGGCACTACATGCTCTTCAAGAATGTTCCTCATATAGGTACTTATCAGCATTCATAGCTCCATTATCAACGACCACTAGGTCTGTGCGAGCAGTCAAAGATATTCCACCCCATACCATAATCGATCTTCCCCCGAAACCAGTAGTATGCAGGAAATTGCACTGAGCATATCTTTCATGTGGACGTCTGTATACAAGGGAACGTCGATCACAATGGTAGAGGCAGAATCTAGACTCATCTGTGAAGAGAACTCTTTCCCAATCGGCCACTTCCCAATGGATATGCTCTCTCGAAAAATCCAAACGCGCCCTTCGATGGGCTGGGGTAAGAGCTGGGCCTCTTGCCGCGACACGAGGCCTTAAATCATATTCTCTGAGGCGATTTCTTATTGTCTGAGTGCTAATTTGCACCTCATGAGTATGCTCAAGCTGATTTTGAAGGAGGCGAGCGGTTGCAAACCGTTGTCTCAACGAAGAAACTCTCAAGTAACGTTCTTGAATGGCAGTTGTTACCCGTGGTCTACCCTGTCCTGGTCTTCGGACATTCATACCTGTCTCCCTGAATCGCTGCAACATTCTGGACACACTTGTATGGGAAACTCAAAACCTTTCTGCAATTCTTGTGTATGTCCACCCTTCTCGCAAAACTACCGCTTGGGCACATTCCTCTTGGGTCAAATTGCGTGTTTTGCGTTGCATAGCGATCGAGTGTAGAAAATCAAACGGAAGAATCACTAGATCACTAGAATTGATCGAGAACAACTAATTTTAGAATGGAGCCAATACATTCAAAATCTGATAATATCATCTTTTTTTATTCCTGCTGGGAGAAAACATCTGTATTGAAGAAAAACGTTGAAAGTGGATAACATATGCATGCATAATTCTGATAAAAATAATTATCATTGAGAACACCTTCAGTTGTAGAATAAATTTGAGATTTCCATAATGTGCGTTAATTTTTTTGCGCAGTGTATTTATTGCTATGATGAAAGCATAGTAATTTTCTAGTTACTTTTTTGTAACTAGAAATAAAGCTGCGACTGGAATTCCAAGGCCTTCTTTGATGTCAATAATTCTTGGATGGACTATACAATCTTTTGTCGGGTTCTAGGTGAGTCCTCTTAGAACTTCAGACCACAGAGAAAGTGGGTGAATCATAGAGCCTTGGGTCTTCTTTGTTACCGACGAAGTCCATTCGCAGTATGAACTACATATGTGGTAGTGAAAATAAAAAATATGAATTTTGAACAGCTTCCTTTATGACCTAGTTACATAAATAATCATTTGCCCCCAGTAATGATCTTCTGAAACCTTTCAATCCCTTCAACACTCTCTGATCGCTTGAATGAGTTCACAACTAGAAAGAATTCTGAAAATGCTCTTCTGGCAGCCTTCGTCAAAGAAAAGGCGATAGGACCAGCCGAAGTGTGAAGGAATTCGGATTTATGGCAAGGCCTTAAGCAAAATGATGGCTTTATGGGTGTTGAAGGAGTAAACAAGTTTAATCAGCTGTGTGAGCATCAGTTTGCTGATACGGAGACGAGAACTAATTTACATTTTCCTGTTTGTTGGTTGGAACGGAAATTGTTTTGTGTGTGGATGGAAAATTATGTTCAGTTGGTATTGAATCAACATCAGTGTTCATTGCGGAGAAACAGGATCTGTATTATTGAAAATAGAATTAATTTAGCGTATTCATGAAATAATGAGTATGAATACCAAGAAAGACATATGGTTCGAAGGTTTGCATGGGGAATAAATTTTCGAATAAAATGGTTAAAAGATTAATTTCAAGGTGGGCGTTCAATGTAGTGTGTTTTTATTTCAAGTTGCATTTGAAAATGGTTTCACTTTGAGAACTAAAATTCTTGATGAAATAATTGAAATCGATTTCATTTCGGAAGTTGATTTTTTTCTTTCAAAAATAGAAGAAAATAAGCCAACTCGTGCTTCTTTTCTATTTCAAACGAAAGACCCATGAAAATAGTTCAACTTTCGATCAAAAGTGAATCTACAGATAATTTTGTTCAGAAAATCAACTTGAAATACGGAATTGGCAGAGAATGGCCAAATTCAAATGTATGGCGGGAAAAAATTCCTGCTTTACCAACATATTCACTAATTTCATAGTTCAGCGATTTTCGGATAGACAGCGCCATTGTATATTTCATTCAGAAGGGAGACCATTTGATGGAATATTCCATAAAAAGCACGGTGGCGCCTCTATCGGATTAGTTTTTCTACTCGTTGTGATCGGTGTATTTTTTCGACTTGAAGTACATAATTCGATATGCTGAAACAATGTATGTTTCTTGCATTAACAATTGTGTTGCCAGATGGAACAACGAAATAATTAACTATTAGCGATATCTGATACAAAAACCGCATGAACTTATTTATTAGTATAAAGAAATATTTCAAAAAAGTTGAAAAGGCAATAATGACCATGTAATACAAGAGAATATACACACATCATCAAGTCTTTCCAAAGTCTTCTCCAAAGACTACCGAGATGAGTGCCCTTGGCTCAGTGGTAGAGCGTTGGAATTCGGACCCAAAGGTCCGGAGTTCAATACCGAGCTAGGAAAGAAATTTTCTAGTCTCGGTAGGGGCCACCATTCTCACTGTTGGGTCAAAAATTAACAGTGCTGTGCCTAAGGTATGCGTAAGGACACAGTAACAAAGCCTACACAGAACACAACTGCTTACTCCGAACTCGGCACAAGTTACAAGCTTCGAAGCTTGTAGTTTCAGAGGGGTCTCCTCAGGAGACCTAGGAGTAGTCAGGATAAACAATATATCATATCATATCATATCATGTCAATAATTCTTGGATTAACTGTATCTGTTTTTATCACACTTCTGTTACTTGTCTAGCAACGGTTATACAGGGTGAGTATTTGACTTGTACATATATTTTAACTGAAGATTCTTGAGGCCAAAAGAAACCTTTTCTTCATTTTCCTGAATTCGGATCTGTTAAAAAGATATAGCCATTTGAAAAAAAACATTGGGCTTAATACGTTCCTGAAATGATACTGTGGAATTGATTCACAGTTCATATTTCTCGATAGAAATTGAGTTTATACATTTAGGCCCAATTTAGGGAATACTCAAGTAGTCAAGTACTAACCTTATTGGAATAAAAATGTTGCAAACACGATAATTTCAACAAAAACAGTTAGTTTCATCGGATTATATCTGCAACTAAAAAGCCACATTTATTTCACCAACATACGTTCCTTCTTCGATTTTTCTGCAGATTAGTTTGTAAACACTAATAACTTGTTTATATTTTCCTCGAAATTCCCAAACAATATCATGAAGAGAGACTTTTCATTCAGATTAATTATCAAACAACCTAACCTAATCTAATTTGTATCGATTTTGTGAATTTTTGCACAGAAATTTAAAGAAGATGTTGTCAGCTTGCTGATATTTTCATTGAGGTTAAGGATTTTTCACGAAACATAGTATAAATCACGATACATTTGTGTACCGTGGTATAAATATCTATGAATTCTGCCGTTTCCATCATAAATCGACTTTGCCTCCAAATTTTACCACGCATGCGTAGAGCGAAAACCGAAGTATGGTTATCTGGAGGCCAACTTTAAACAATAACAAACCAGAGTCTCTGAACAAACTGTAACATTATGTGAAGTTCTGAATAATCTGAATACATTCAGTGACTTATTGTTCTAATGTGATTATTATGGGAATTAATATAATTTCAACCGTGTCGAGTTTATAAAATTCCAAGAGGATGTTGTTTAGATAGAAACAACGCCACAGATTATCAGGTATCGTATTATTTTTCATTAATTTCAATTCAATAAGTAGTTTGTATCGAGATTCATCATTCATATCCGAATTTTGTATTTCATCGACATTAAACTTCAATATGGACCGGTAACTATGAATTTTCAATAGAAACTGTGCGTATTCAATCCACCTTGGTGTTCAATTTCATCTCCCACATTTGTGGGATTTCATTATTAAAATATCTCGACAAAGTTGATTAATATTGTGACAACATTGGAAACTCGTTTAAAGACCAAAGAAGGAATAATATTCGATGATATTTAATACAGAGATGCATTCAGATTATTCTTGAAATTAATGATTTTTTCGTCAAATTTCTCCGGGTAAAATTGGAAATAACCTGAAAACGACGCGTTTTATTAAAAAAAATAGGAATACTTTTAGTTTCTTAAATGATTGATTCTTTCGAAAATATGAACCGTTTATCTTTTTAAAGTGGTTTTATGGTGTTTTAGCGTGTATTAATGAGTCGACTACCCTGTAGCTTTTATACTAGTAAAGATATTGAATAGGTTTCGATTGTTATTATAATTAATACAGTAAAAACTCAACCAAAATTCAGTTCATTCGGAATAACGGTTCCAAAGATATAAACAGAAAAGTGTTTTTCTCATGGATTTTCGACACCCTGTATCTTCTTAACCAAACCGAATTTTGAAAAATGGTATAGAAAAAAAGTGTTTCGTTTGAAGAGAGGAATCTACAGTTAAAATAAATGTACAAGTCAAAGACTCACCCTGTATAGCGCCTTCAGTTCGACACTCCCTATCACCCTTCACCTCATATTCTTCTCCACGCCAGAACCCGTTAGTTTCGTATTCATGCAGTGAATTCGTTCCGTGAGATAAGGATACATCTCTTTAAGTCAGACCAACCGTAAGTAGCATTCCTTCAGTGGTTACTTCGTGGTATTGTTTCTATCTCATACATATATTATTTTCTTTGATTCTCAGTTCATTCTTCTCTCCAAGAGAGCTCTTGTATATTCAATATTATTCGATCAGCACCTACATAATCTACTTCTGAATTCCTTTCTTCTCCTTATAGAACTCTGCGCCGAAATAACAGCAATTTATAGCTGCTGCAACTGAAAAACTGCAAATAAATTAAGTTTTCCTCATTCTTTCTCCCGAGACGACAATACTCGACTTCTTTGTATTCCATAGGCGTCCATTTGTTCCGTAACACCCATTGTATGGCAACACATGCCAAAATAACAATGACCGCTAGATGTTACTGATAAACTTTATAGCTGTTTTGTGACTTTCACCTATTGTTAGAATTGCGGGTGGCAAGGGAAAGACTTTCGTGTGTTTGAAATTCGTTTGCTCGATAAATGAGGCGGCATTCAGGGTGGTATTTGTTCGGGGTATCAGAATTTATTTCGAGGAAAGCGCAGAGGAAAAATACAGTTGAAAGGCTGTTGGAAATTCTTCAGAAGAGTTATGTTGAATCAATTTAAATTTCCAAAGAGCAACGCCTAGAGGCCTTTAGCGAGAAGTAATCAAAACTAGTGCCCTTGCGAGAGTTCATCCGTTAACGATAGGGGACGTACTGCTTCCTTGGTTTCGCCTATACCATTAAAGAGAAAATCAACACGATCTGGCATCGTCTTCTCGAAAGCTCTGTGAAATATCACAGAAGATGGGTAAGGTTAGGTAATTGACCTCGAATCCTATGACCTAGGTTCGTGAGAAAACAATATTTTATGTGATAGTTCTGGAGAGATGTGGAAAATAAGAACAAGTTATTAGTGTTTACAAACTAATGTTCAGGAAAATCGAAGAAGGAACTCATTTTGGTGGAAGAAATATGGCTTTTCAATTGCAGAAATAATCGAAAAAACCAAGTGTTTTTGTTAGGAAATATCTTGTTCGTAACATTCTTATTCAAAAAAGGTTATTGCTTGAGTAATTGGGTTGTTCCTAGATGTATCACCACAGAATATTTCATAATCACCTCAAGTTCAATCGAGAAAAATGCATTGAATCCAGAGAATGGTATCAGGCATGTATTCGGCCCATCTCTCTCGGCTATATCTCTTTGACATAGCCGAATTCGGAAAAATGAAGAAAAGGTTTCTTTTGGCCTCAAGAATCTACAGTTAAAATATATGTACAAGTCAAAGATTCACCCTGCATATGTATTCAGAAGACTAATGAAATTCTAAAACTAAATTAATGCAATGTATAAAGAAACTCTTATCATCAATCGAGCCTCTTGTTCAAAGGGCATTGCTTTGTGGATATATCGGTTGTTTTTTTAGAGTGATAGAACTTCAAACTGAAATAAAACACATTTAAATTGGAATCGAAGCCAATTTACAGTGAATGGTGCTCGTTACAGATCGATGATTAATGATTATTCGTTTCAAAATTTGAATGGAAGATATTCAAGCTACTGCCGAAGGCATTTCAACACAGCCTCTGAAGGAGGTGAATAGCATCACAGGTTTCAAGAAGGCCCGTGCCAAAGAGAAGGAATTTTGCAATCAGTACGATTTGTTCGTCTTTTTTCTCATCGATTCAGAAGAATTGAATGAAATTCGAATGGTTTGAAAGCAAGAGTTTCCTGTTACCCAATTATTGGTGATACGGAAAATATTCAGATAATTCTATTGGCTTCCAACGCATATCACATGAATACTTCACGTCGTGCATGACAGAATATTTCGAGAACAAACTAAACGCCAGTAACATTGCGTGAATCGAAATGAAAACAATATCCCCCCGAATTCCATGATGAAGCATGTCGTGTATGCTCAATAAATGACATTTTGCTGCAGCATAAAGCTACGCTTCTACCATATAACTCGGACCGGCAAACTTCCATCCATTGTTGTGAAGAATTTTCGAAACGATGTCAGTTTCGGGCCTATCACCAGGATAATAACTACATCAAAGCGGACTGTGTGCACAAAAGAATGCGCTCAATTGAATCGTCTCCCTCGTAGGTTTTCGAATATGATCCCCGAATGTTGTTACAGTGCAGGAAGTGTTTTTTTATGTTTTCTCTTGATGTTATATGGAATATTCTTTATATAGTTGTTTGAGCAGTTTCTATCGTTCATTGAATACTATCATCTATAAGAGCTCTCTTGGAGAGAAGAAATAAACTGCTGTACCAATTCTTATCACAATGAGAATTGAAGATTGAAATGAATGTATGGGATAGAAATAAATACCTCAAAGTCAACACTGTGCGAATGGTGCTAACGGTTGTTCTGACTAAATGAGCTGTATGTGCTGGCTGTCTGGTTTAGTGCAATGTTGTATCGGGTAAAGTCATGGCGAATTCACTTTCAGGTGCCGGCGAGGGTATGAGTCTGTGTTAGGGTTGCGAGCTTAAGGTAAGACCGTTGCGACTAGTGGCAGAGGTGTAATCGAACTGAGCAGGTATAAAAAATTTTCGGGTTCTAGGTGAACCACAGAAAAGGTGGGTCAAGTCATAGACCTGTTCTTTTTTGTTACGGCACCATTCGCAAAAGTTTTCCTGCTAGTCAACTGAAAATTGAAGGGATGAATCCAACATTCGATTATCCATTGCGAAGAGAAATTCATAATGAAAACCTGAAGCCCCCAGAAACTTTCGAGGATTCTTCAATACCTCAATCCCAATCCCAACTCTCCAAATCCCCCAAACCAACGAAATATCACCACCCCTCCCACGCCGTCTCCTGGAACACAATAAGCAATGGAAAATTATCCAGTTTAATCTCGAGAAATCCATTTCGAAAGCAACTTTCGACTGTTGTAGCTTATAGAGCGGGCAGGACGAAATTGAACCGAGATGACCAACAATACTGTCGTTAGTTCTGCTTTTCCAACTATCGAGATGCTGTCCTCGAGGAGAATATCAGGTGCATTTGCTGCACTCTCTTCCTAATTTCGCAACATTAATCTGTGGTAATGGAGTTTACTGGTACTGTGACTTATTTTTCGTTTTTCTTGGTGCTCCTCGCTGTTTTTTGAATAAAGAGAAGTAGCCTAGAGGGGTTTCCAGAGAGCTTTTTCGGACAATATCAAATGAATCCGGGCATTTCAGTCATGATCATTATTTATGCACTCAAAGTTTTATCCTGATTAGATGTGGTGACACTGACAATATTTCATCCTGAGATTTGAAATTTCGAGGAATGCAAAGGATATCCCAATACTCCCAATAGTTGAAAAGGAAATATGGAATAGGTTTCTTCCAATTTGAATTTCCTGAATCACAAATTAAAGAGGTGATGTTTATCGAAATGGGCCTCATCACTCAAGATGATTTTTCGATGGAATTCCGGATCATTTTCATGCATTTCAAGGACCTAATCAGCAAAGACACGACGTTGTTATGTTACCTGAACTTCATAATACTTAAGACCCTAATCTTTATGCAAAATACGCATTGTGGAATGACTTATTCTGAAGAACGACGAGGAATGGACAAACCTGGGTTGTTTTCAATACTTTCTGCTACAGCAGCAATATTCTCGGCTGTTCTTGAGCGACGTGCAGGGGTTTTATTGTTCACATCACTTACTTGTCCCAACAGCATAAATTTCTTCACCAAATTTTGTATTGAGGTTCGGCAAGGTGCTCCACGACGACCCAAAAATGTTCGAGTTTTACGTCTCTGACAAATTTTCACTATTTCTATAGTGAATGCTTCAGAACAGCCTCAGACATCTTAGCTGACGCATAAAACAAAGTTCAAGAAAGACCGATCCCAGAACGATTATATTGTTGTTTCATTGAAAATTTTTTGACAGTTCTAACAACAAATCAAATTTTATGATTTTGTATCATATGGAACCATTTCAGCCAATCATGTCAACATTACATCGAAAACTACATCCAATGCAATTTTCAATCCCAATGATAACACGATAGAGTGTTATAAAATTATATAATAGTTCCATGGCAACATCATTCCAAACAAATTTCAAAATGTCACGTTTCGGTAATGTTAAAAATATAAATGAGCTTATCAAAGAAAACATTCCCAGAAATACTTCCAATAGCCACAAATATATTTGGGGAATATTTATGGCATGTTGCTACGAACGATCATACGAATTGAACGAACGCAGAAGCTTGGAAGAATTGGCGTTTATACTCAAAGATTGGGCTGTCAATATGAGAAAAAAAGACGGAACAGAATTCAAAGAAGCAACGGTAAAGACAATGTGGAATGTTTCGAGCAAACTCTTACAAGAAAAGTATTATAAGGACTACAACATTATGATGGACCCGTTTAATAATATAATATTTAAACCAGCCCGAGATGCCCGCGACGCAATCAGAAAAAAATTGCAAGCAGACCCAAGTAAACGTAAATCCAGTTCTGTTTCGTTAAATTTGTTAAGTTAACAGAATAATATTGTTATGGGATGAAAATACTCCTGAAGGTCTTATGCGTAAATTTTATCATATTGCTGCAGTAGAACTAGCGTGACGAGGAGGAGAGGCATTTGCTTGTTTGGTGAATTTTTTTCAAATCGAGAAGAATAACGATGGTTCTCCAACAAATCGCATTGAATACAATCCGGTATTCCGTAAATGGCCAAGGTGGTTCTAAAAGCTGTACGAGTAGTAAATGGTTGGTTTCCAATAGTGAGAGACAAAGCTGCCCTGTACATCTTTTTCATAAACTAATATCAAAACGAGGCGAAAATATTACCTCACCACGACTATTCTTGAAACCAAATCGATATTGGAAAAATTAAACTGACAAATGGTACGATAATGTACCTGTTGGAAGGAATACCATAAATAAATGGACTAAATATGCTGCCGAAGCAATTGGCTTGAATGTCAAAGACAAAAAGATAACGAATCATTCAAATAGATCAACAGCTGTCAGTCAATTAGCAAAAATTGGTGTAGAGGAACAACAATTGCTGAAGATTACTGGTCATAGCAATCAAAATTCTATCAAACCATACCTAAACCTCGATCAAGAACACCACAACAAGATAATAAATATTATGCGTGGAAATAGATCTTCTATATACAAGAGAACAGCAACGAATCTAATGTTGAGTTGAATCTTACGAATTGCACTTTCACTAATTGTACTTTCAATAAATAAATAAATGTTTTGTTGTGTTGAGTTATACATTTTTTCTGTTAAAAAATTTTCTGCCGAATATTCCTCGGACATTGATAAATGCCTCATAATTTTATAACCAATATCTCAGGCTCGTTGCTTGGTAACAGCCCGAAGCCGAAGGCTGAGCTTTCGATGGTCATAAAATTATCTCGTCTATTATCAAGGTCCTAGCAAGTCCTAGGGATATTAATAATGAAAACAGCAAACCTTCTGCTGGCAAAAGCTCAGCAGATAGCTCCAGCATGCTCTTCTTTGGTCACATTTGGTGTTCATCACAGGCAATATCTTCTTTTACTGTTACTGATATTTTGTTTTGGTCTTTCAACTTCAGTGCCTAACATATTTACTAGTCCTAAAATCATAAACGGCTCTCCATGGAAGTCACGATGAGATTCTTAGCTGTTATCTGTTTTTAATGTATCGCTGTATTCTTCTTTTTATCAATATTTATCCTCAGAATCCACTGAATCCAGGTAGAGGTGTAAGGTGTCTCTACCTAAATGAGTGCATTTACCTCAACCAGTTGCTCAAGAAATTTTTTCTCTAGTTCATTAGTAACTTAGTCTGTTAGGACGTCGCCATTTTGAAATAATCCGTATAATGACGCATAAATTCCCAGCACTTTCCCCCTTCAAAATGCTAAATTAAAATCGGAAATAACATCTTCGTTTCCTAAACGAGCAGAAAGTTATCCCTAACCCCTCAACTCGGCGTCAATCTTCTCTCGAATCAATTAAAAATTACCCTCAGCATTCAGATCTCACTCAATCCGCTGTCGATTTTTCATCCGAAAGCATCTCCGTTATGTTTGTTCGACAAAGTGTTCTCTAATTGCGTTTTAACAAGTCGATGGTGATCCTTTCCGATCTCTTCGCACGACTGATCCTGATCGATTTGCATTAAGAATCGCGGAAGGTTCAGCTCCTCATGGCAGTCGACTTTAATTGGCTGTTTTCGAGGATCCAGGAGATCAGGCTTCAACGACAAGACGGTTGGATAATCCGCATCTAAAGAGACTTGAAAATACCTGCCTTGAGCTGTTTGTATGCCAGCACTGAGTTTGTTGGCAACAAAAACTGGAATTTGGACCTTTCTCGTTCGAGGTCTACTCACACCTATCAACTTTCTCACCCGCGCAAACATCTTTGTCGGTGCGGCTTCATTAACATCGAATTCCCGAAAAAAGTCCAACTTTGATAGTGTAATTGGAAGCACGTCGAGCCGGAAAACCGAAGATACTTGGTTCGACCCCCGCTCGAATTGAAATTTTTTTCCGGAATTCGAAAATCTACATATTTCACAGACTAATGAATAATGATAATAATGCCTCCTAGAGGTCAAATAATGTTCAAAGTGTCTCCTGAAGGTAAATAAAATCTAATAAGGCAGCTCCTAAATCTCCATATAATAAAATTCTCTTTGTTTTTCGCGAAAAATCTGCTTTTCCGCCGTAGGAACATAACAAGTCCTTTTTTTGCATTTCAATTAACCCTTCCATTAAGCCGTGGTAACTGGATATTTTATAAACCATTGTTACGGAGCTCTGAAAGCTTTGTATTTACTTTACAAGGATACTAGTGGGAACTCTCAAACGAGCTCTCTGCCTTTATTACTGAAAATTTGCTATATATGCATTTTCGTGAACGTTCATTGGAAAAGGATGCAAATCGAATTTTCGCGTTTTTGATATTGTACTTTTTGTGTGTTGCTGCTGCTCTGGTTTTTATCCTAGAGGACCTAGGAGCTTCATTGAATTATGGATAGGTTAATGGGTTCTGGGAAACAGTTTGGCGTACAGGCGCTATTGGATTTAACCTGTAGTTTCGATAATATTCGGATTTTAATACTTGCTGTATTGGAGTATATGGATGTTCATATCTTACCAATTCTCCTGGGGTTGCACCAGTAGCTTTTTGAATCAATACACAAAAATTCTACAGCTTGAGTTTTGAGGATTACGTTTCATTATTTGAAATAACTGTTAAACATATGAGTTTTTCTGAAAAGCCCATTCTCATTATATGCTTGGAATTTGGACCTTTCTCGTTCGAGTTCTACTCACCTATCAACTTTCTCACCCGCGCAAACATCTTTGTCTATGCGGCGTCATTAACATCGAATTCCCGAAAAATGTTTAACTTTGATAGTGTAATTGGAAGCACGTCGAGCCGGAAAACCGAAGATGCGTGGTTCGACCCCCGCTCGAAGTGATTTTTTTTCCGGAATTCAAAAATCTATATATTTCACAGACTAATGACTAATGATAATAATGCCTTCTAGATGTCAAATAATGTTCAAAGTGTCTCCCCAAGGTAAATAAAATCTGATAAGGCAGCTCCTAAATCTCCATATAATAAACTCTTCTTTGTTTTATATGCATTTTCGTGAACGTTCATTGTAAAAGGATGCAAATCGAATTTTCGCGTTTTTGATATTGTACCTTTTGTGTGTTGCTGCTGCTCTGGTTTTTATCCTAGAGGACCTAGAAGCTTCATTTAATTATGGATAGGTTAATGGGTTCTGGAAAACAGTTTGGCGTACAGGCGCTATTGGATTTAACCTGTAGTTTCGAGAATATTCGGATTTTAATACTTGGTGTATTGGAGTATATGGATGTTTATATCTTACTGATTCTCTAGGGGTTGCACCATTAGCTTTTTGAATCAATATATTAGAATTCTTCAGCTTGAGTTTCGAGGAGTACCTTTCATTATTCGAACTTACTGTTACACATATGGGTTTTTCTGAAAAGCCTATTCTCATTATATGCTTCCAAAAGTGACAATGTCCCATGAGGAAGGCAGTAAGGAAGCCTACCTTATTCTTATTATTATTTGAACCGGGGTCTTTGTGGCTCGGTTAGTCTTCCAGGAGCTGCGATCACGTAGATCATTTGTTCTCTACCCTGCGCGTTCATTGGAACCCAAGGAGGTAGTCGATGGTGTTGATGAAACCGACAACATCCTAAGGAGCCTTGGCTGTTACCTCGTGGGTATCCAGGACCAGTATTCCCATATGAATGGTTCTCAGACCAGCCAGTTCTGAACGCTTGCATACCATGTGTTCAGTTGTTTCTGCTTCTGATCCACAGAGCCTACCGATCTCATCTGCTGACATTCCCATGCGGTACAAATGATCTTTGAATCGACAGTGCCCCGTCGGCAGACCTACCATCATCCAAAGCTCAGCTAGTGGCAGCTTCAGGAGCTTACTGATATAGGTCGGAGAAATCGTCACCGATTTCTTAGACTGAGTAAGTCCAAGAGTGTTTCTTCAGAGGGTTATTCTATTATCCAACTCCTATTGCTGGACCACTGTCTTATATTGCTCTTTTCCAAGCCCACAGAAAGGCTCAGGACCACCAGTTGTTAACCTGGATGCTCTTTGTGGAAGCTCATCGGCTTATTTATTTCCTTCAACACCACAATGCCCTGGCACCCATAGTAGAGTCACTTTATTGCCTCTGGACAGTTGCTTTATGGCGGTACGGCAGTGTGATTTCAGGGACCTCAGCGTGGCATGGCTATCAGTGGTAATGTAGATATGCCTTACTTTGAGGTTTATTCTAAGACACCCCTAGGCGCATACGTAAACAAACGTATCTCGGTCTGTAAAATAGAGGGCTCACTTCCCAGGGTTTTAGAGATCATCAGTTCAGGTCCATATACCCCAATGCCAGTGACTCACTCTGATTGATTTACGGTAAACCATATGGATGACGATTTACGAAACCTCAAGCACTAGGACAGTTAGCTACGACCGTTTCAAAGGGCGTTTCGAAATCGAATATTGTTGGCATAACATCCGATGGTTTTCCAAAGAGGTTTGAGTCCAGGTGATTCAATATCCTCGTATGCCCAATCCAGTTTCCAGATAGAAGCTTCCCGTTATATTGATATTATTATTGCCTACCGAGATCTAGATGATTTTTGGTTCTGTAGTTACGAAATTTCGAAGGACCTTTTTGGAATGGCCCATTCCTGTAGAATTCCTCCAGAGTACTTTCTCTTCCAGTTTTTTTTCTTATCTGTTTACCATTTAATGGGATTTACTTTGAAATTTGGGGTACTGTTATCCTTTTGCCATTCCTCCTTTTTCATGCCATCGTGTTGAAGTTCTTCTCAACACTTGCTTCTTCAATCATAAAATTACTAGCTAAGTTCGCAGATGAGATGTTCATGAGCAGGTACCTACCCCATAGTGAGTTATTGCCTTGGTTGTTGATATTTCCTTCCTGGTATTGGCTCTGTGATGGATTTAGGTTCAAGAGGAAACCATGGAAGAGCATATGTGAACCAATTCTTTTAGATATATGAATCAGACTCAAACAGTGAAAATACGTCTTTCGAATCTACTTGGTGCCTTTTCTGATCTGACTTGCTCAGTATTCTTTCGTTAAATCATTATATGGGTAGTTAGTCCATGTAATGATGTCTTCAATGTCAGCTGCGAGGAAAATCCCGAGAAATGTTTACCACGTTTCCTCAGTTGTCCATCCCCTCCCTCCAACCCTCATGCTGATAGCCGTATCCCGGCCGATCGCCAGCGCCCTCTAATTGCAACCACCGGTCGTCGAGGTCAATTGACCGTACAAAAGATCCGTAATTTGTCTGGGCGCGAAACAATCGAGTTGGCGCTGATTAACCCCCGCGAACGCAGATAAAGCGTCGGAAGTTATGGGAACCAATAAACTTGAACGTCGGGAGTTATTTACGAGACGTTTTTATCGGGGGGAAGTACAGAGGCCGTGTTCCGGCAGTGCGCCCATTTAATTTTTGTTGGATTTTTGTTGAATTGTTTTCCTTTTTCATTTTATCGTTATTGATTGCTTTGGTCATTAGCTGCTGTAATCGCAGTTTTATAAGAGAATCTTTTATGGAGGATTGCATTTCCCTGATCAGTGTTTCTTGTTTGTCCTCGATTGCTTTTCTGTTCGAACATGGGAAACGGTTTTAATTGGACTCGAAGTGATATCTGTCTATGAATCTTTGATGCTGAGTTTTGGAACGTTTTCTCATATCTACATGAAGGCTTTGTAGACTTTGTCACTGTCAAAAGGCACTCAATAGACGAGAGAACAAAACCATTATCAGTAGGTCATCAAACCACCCCTTGCGACGCCACTGGAGGAACACCACAAGGAGTGATATCTCCCCTATGGAGTCTAGTGGTGGATGAGCTACTACACAACCTTACGGAGCCATGCTTCGTATGTATAGGCTATGCTGACAGAAAAGTCCTAAATTTGAGAACACCTTACGCGATTTAGAGCAAGAAGGCCTCAGAATTATCGAGCAATGGTGCTGGTCACTGGGGCTGAACATTAACCAACCAAGTCCACAGGAATCCCATTTACCCAGAGGAGGAATTCTGCGGGCAAGTATCTGGGAATATACCTAGATTACAAGCTTCTGTGGAACAAGCATATTCAGGTTACTGAACTACAGCAACTAAGGCCTTGATGACGTGCAGAAATCTGGCTAGAAAGGTTTGGGGATGTCACCCAAAAATACTGCGAAAGAAGTTCATCAAGACTGTGAGACCGATAATAACTTCTGGATCAATAGTCTGCTATGCCAAGGTAGGTCAGAATAGTCCGAAGAGAGCCCTTGATAAAATTCAAGGTTAGTCTGGGTTTCTATCACTGGAGCTATGAGAACAACGTGCCAAACTAGGGCACTGCAGACCACTAGAGTTCTCACACCTCCTCATCTGGTGATAGATAGATTAGTCCATATGGTCATTCTGAGACTATGCAGGGGAGGCACTGAAAATGTGAGAATTAGGAATCAGAGAGCAAAAGATTAGCGAACGTTTTCAGTGGCGAAATTATTGAGAGGACTAGCATTAGGAAAACCGTCACTACAAGGCTGTGTAGGAAAGAAAATATGGAAAGCCGTCTCCCCAGGAGACCTAGGAGTAATCAGGATAAACAATATCATAGGAGCCCCCAATTTCAACTCTCGAAAAGCATACCATTAGGGATCATAACAGATCACACACCTCTTCATCTTGTGATGAATAAATTAGCTAGGGAATGAGGAGATAAGAAACCAAAGAACCTGACCAAACACATCGCATCAGCAAGCCTTCCCAGTCACGAAGAAAACTAGCATCACGAAAACCTTCACTGGGATGCTGAGTTGAAAAAAGGGAAAGGGAGACAACAATCTCAGCTTTCGAAAATAATACCATCGAATGGTACTCAGAAGGTTCTTAAGAAACCACTGTAATAAATCGAAAAATTGCCCGTAATCGATATATCTGACTTCTAATTTTATAGTCGTGTTTTTCGATACTACTTCGCTGCCAACGAAGATAATCAATGAAGGTGTTGATTTTCGGATCAAGTTTCCTCATAAAACGCAAGCAAGAAATCGAAAATAATCCGTATGTTGAGAAGGTGTCAGGCTGATTTGTTTCAGGAACTGGGTAGCGGGATGCTGAGGCAGCGCAAAATTTAAGGGTAGAACGCAAGAACTGCAACTAACAGAAAAACCCCATACGGGTACGTCACCCTTCTCTGGGAAAAGAGGCAGCGCAAAATTCAAGGCTAGAGCGCAAGAACTGCAACTAACAGAAAAACCCCATACGGGTACGTCACCCTTCTCTGGGAAAAGAAAACCTTTAATTACTTTCGAAAACGGAGAAGTCAGCTGAAGAATTCAAAAACGGAAAGGGTCTAAGTTTGCTCTGGTTCGGTTGTAGGAAGATATAGGAAGTACTTCAGGTAGGAATTTAGGTATCAAGGAGGAGACTGAAAAAGTGTTATTCGGGGAATAGCGGTGTGAAGTGTTACATCGGTCGTTAAAGGTCAAGCGTTGTCTGCCTCTAGTCAAATCTTGCAAGTGAAATATGACACACTATCTTATCGTCCGATCGATTTTAAATTTGGCACATAATTCTGGTGATTATTTTTGCGACCCAAATATCGACCAATAGAATTGCACCATTCGACGTCACATGGTACAACCTACATGGTATTATACTGATAATTTTTTGAAAATTTTCTCTGGTAGTTGCTATATATAAAAAACAAAACATGATCCAGTCAAATTAATCACACGTCAAACTGACAGGTTGAATTCAATTGTGAAAATTGGAGATTTTGCATGAAAATGAGTCGATTTGGAGTTTGTTCTCTGTCCACCATCGATAAAAAAGTCAAAGGAAATGTTCCCATTAATACGGAGAAGTCAAAAAAAACAGTTTGGAACCAATTTACTACTTTTTGTATTGAGAGGGAATACACATTGAGTGCTGAAACGAGTGAAGCGCAATTGGCAAACATTATGAAAGATTACGCTTACAATATGAAGAAAATGGATGGAGAAGACTATAAGGAAGGTACAATAAAAACAATGTGGAATCAGACTGCAAAATTACTTCAAGAAAAGTATTTGAACGATTTCGACATCAAAATCAACCCATTTTCGGATGCTGCATTCAAGACCGCTCGAGGAGCTCGTGATGCCAAGCGTAAGGCTTTACAATCTATTCCGGAAAAACGGAGGGCAAGTGCAGCAGCGTTGGAGGAAAAAGATTGGGATGCAATGACCACTGTTTGGGACGAGGAAACTCCTGATGGCCTCCAGAAAAAATTATTCATGATAATATCAGTGGAATTGGCTTGGAGAGGTGGTGAGGGCAGCATGGCGTCAATACATCACTTCAAGGCAGAACAGCGAAATGACGGGGAAACAACTGGGAGAATTGAATACAATCCAATTTTCAGCAAGACCACACAAGGTGGTGATAAAAAATTATCAGACAGCAAGTGGCTGGTGGAGAATCGGGAAATCCCTGACAAGTGCCCAGTGAGACTGTTCCAGAAATTGAGAGAGAAGAGAGATGCCAATATCAAGAGCGACAGACTATTCCTGACCCAAAATCCATTCTGGAATAAAGTTCCAGGCGCTAGGTGGTACAAGGATTCCCCAGTAGGCCAAAACACGATTTCAAAGTGGGTTAAGGAGTCAGCACAAAAAGCTGGGCTTGACCTTGGTAACAAAAAAATCACCAATCACTCCAGTCGTGCAACAGCCGTCTCCAATCTAGCGAAATCGGGCCTGGGAGAGCAGCAGATAATCAAAATAACTGGACATGCCAACAGTAACTCCATCAAGCCGTATCTCCAACTCGACCAGGAACACCACGAATTAATTGTCAAGAAACTGCGAAGGAGTGAGCCTACTGCAGAAAATGCCATCAACAGCATAAACCTCATGCCATCTACCTCTTCTGGGACCATTACCGATAACTCTGACTTGAAGAAAACATGCACCAATGTTTACAACAATTGTATTTTTAATTGCACTAGTCTTTATCTTAATTAAATGTTGTTTTATTCATTATGAAATTCTTATTTGTTAACTGTACATTTCGTCTCATGGTGCAATTCTATTGGCCGACATTTGGGACGGAAAAATAATCCCCCGAATACCACACGAGCTTCAAAATTATCTAGCATTTCCCTCAAGGTTCCCTGCAAACAAATAAAGTCGTCAAGTTTTTCAGGAAAAATCACTCGCGCTTCGCGCTCTTGATTTTTTAACCTGAAAAACTTGACTCCTTCATTTGTTTGCAACGAACCTATCGGGAAATACCCGATAATTTTGAAGCTCTTGTGGTATTATAAGTGATTATTCCACTCTTTTCATTTTTAGTGAGGAAGTTTCCGTAGCAACGATCGTTTCATCCCGAAAAAATTCTCAAGTCGGCAAAACCAACATGTTGGTTTTTCAGCGACAAAATTTTTGACGTTTCTCGAATTCATAGATAGCTTCGGAAATTAATATCATAGAGAGAACAAACAACGTTTAGTGGTTTAGTTAATCTATGATGAATTCTAATTTGCTAAATAGCACAATACACGTCAATTGTGAACATATTACCCTATTTTCTCGTGGAATACTCAAGCCGAATTCCACTCGAGATGAAATTTAAGCAGGTAAAATTTCTCTCTTGTAATATTCAAGTTTGTTGCTTCTCGGAAATTTCATATCAATCGAGAAATTTTGCCGGCAAAATTCCATTTCTAGTGGTATTACGTATGACAATGTATCATGAAATATTTGTTAAAGAAAAAAAAACAAACAGGCGGATGAGTTGTGTAATTATGGTCCGATTCCATTCCAAATTAGTATCTGGGGGTTTTTGGGTTCGACAATGATGATTCTTCTGTCAAAATTGAAAAATTCAAGATGGCGGCTACAATATGACGGAAGAGTTTTGTGGTTATGATCCGATTCTATTCAAAATTGTATCTGGGGATTTTCTGGGTCAGAAATTACGATTCTTTAAAATTGAGGAAGAGTGTTGTTATTATAAAAGCTTGTCTTTAAAAATATTTTATATATACCTTACTTGTTTAAGTAAACATTAATCATCCCTTGGTTCAACTACCAGAAGGAGAAGGGTCAGATATTTTCGAGTATGCTTCCTAATTTGAGTATTGTTTGATGGCTGCATGTACCGCCAAAAGCATTTTGAGTCCGGGGTCCCAAGATTTTTTGATGCCTTGATTTTGTTTCGATGAGTTCTCAAACCACAATGGGGACAGGCGCTGGAGTATACGAGGCAAGAACCAAGTTTAAACTATCGTTAGGCTCCCGCCCTAGTGTTTTTCAAGCAGAATTATCGGCAATACGAAGAAACTATCAGAAGTGCGATGGTCATTCACTGGAATAGTCAAGCCACAATTGCAGCATTGAGCTCTGATGTCATTGACTCAAAATTGATTTGGTAGTACCGGAGAAAAACTCAATAAGGTAGACAAGAAATATAAGGTCTCAAATCTGGGTTCCTAGTCATTCGGGAATCCAAGGAAACGAAGATGCCATTATGCTTACCAGATAGGGCGCACGAACACCAATCACTGGCCCAGAACCTTTCTGTGGTATAAGAAAATGCACCTATAAGAAAGAGTTTCAATAGAAGGAGAAAACCGGTAGGGAAACTCTCTAGCGGAAACTGCAAGATCCAAAAAATATCCGGATCTCAGAAAGAACCAGCTACACCTTCTCACCGACTTTCTCACAGTGTAATAAATCGAAATATTTCAGTTGACTAGTATAGACTTCTGAAATTGATACTCATGGGTCCGAAAATTATTGAATGGCTTATCGGTCGGCACAGGATGTTTGGCGAGACGATAACGATTGAAATTATTGATTTTCGGTTCAAGTTTCTCATGAGACTCAGACGATATCAGAAAATCATTCCACGAAATCGGTTGCACTAAATGCGTACGATAGCAGAAGAATTTGAGGCTAAAATCGTGGGATTTGCAACGTGTCAGTGCCCGAAAGTTTCATAGGAAATTGCATCATCCTTTCATAACCCACCCACGGGAGAAAATTTTGTTTTGGAGAGACGAAAAAGACAGTAGCCGAAGAATCCTTAAACGGCAAGGTTCTCGGTTGACTCGCGTTCGGTAGTTAGGAGTAGCTGGATAAGCCTTAAATGGAAAGGTTCTCAGTTGACTCGGGTTTGGTTGAGTTTGGAATCGGGAGTTAAGGCGTAGCCCCTTTCTAACTGAAACTATAACTAACTCACAAGTAATATATCATAAGATGGACATCTATCAATGTCTTAGACACTCAGTCCAACAAAATAACCTAAAAATCTACCGTTTCCCATCTCAATTATTAATTTCCAACTTTCTGAAAGGACCAACAAGTAGTTTTCGAACTTCTTCCTCCAACCTGTCGATGAAGTTTCACCAGAAGTGCCAAAACAACACCCGGATCCTAATCACTTTATTGCACAGATGGCCATTCAGGCCTCAGATCCATCACTCCTCCAAATTGCTCACATGAACAAGACTTATCGCCCTCGAATAAGTGACAGGGGGTTAATTTGTTGGCTAAGTTGGCGTAGAAACGATTTTCGCACATTCGCCCCCAACTTTCTAATTCGGAATAGTTGGATGAAAACTATGCTCGCATAACATTCGCTTTAAAAGCAGGGTAGCGTGGCGGAAGGGCTTGGTTATGAACGGTGGAAACTGGGGGGTGAGGGGCAGTTGGGGGATATTAAAATTCCGCTTCCAGCATTATGAATTTTCCGGAGTTTTAGGTAGAATGCTCGAATCATAGTTTTCGTTGTTTTTCATCAGATTGCTCGGTTGGAATGCATGCATGCAGATTTGCTTGTGAGAAATGTTGAATAAAAATTGTACTAAATTGAAAACTGCCTAGGGTTAAATTGTACACCATTCCAAATCCGATATATTCATCAGAAACAAGCTGCGTTGTATGAAAAGTTTATTTTGCATGTTTGAATTTGGTTACCCAAATATTCCATTAGCTTTATAATCACCTGTGCTTTTTCTCCTGCCAAATTGGTATTGAATGTTATGGGTCTATATTTATTATTAAGGTCGCCGTTCAAAGCTAGTAGGAAATCTAATCCGCCTCCGTGCATTTTATGGAATATCCCCATAGAACTTACATTATCACTATAACTTCTATGAATATCTCTCTAATTATGAATTAAATGTACCATGGCGCTCTCTATCCGAAAATCGCTGAACTATGAAAATGGTGAATATGTGGGTAAAGCAGGAACTCTTTCCCGCCATATATTCGAACTTGGCTCCGGGATGAAGCGTAGACATTTGCCCCCTAGGTGGAACTACTGTACAAAACTCTACTCAATAGTTCTTGCTAGGGAGTAATATAAGTTCTGCCGTTTCAGTTGGTATTCGTCTCAGGATAAGGCTACATGCATCTGATGACGGCCAATAAGCCAGAAACCGGTAATGCATTGTCTTCCTGTGGTGGTGCCACCTGGTGGTGTGCTTCGGAAACTAGATCTCTACTAGTCCAATTCTGATATGTATTTTAGTTTGTTCCAACTTAGGGACATGATCCTCCTTTTTCATTGGTATTGAATGTTATGGGTCTATATTTATTATTAAGGTCGCCGTTCAAAGCGAGTAGGAAATCTAATCCGCCACCGTGCATTTTATGGAATATCCCCATAGAACTTACATTATCACTATAACTTCTATGAATATCTCTCTAATTATGAATTAAATGTACCATGGCGCTCTCTATCCGGAAATCGCTGAACTATGAAAATGGTGAATATGTGGGTATAGCAGGAACTCTTTCCCGCCATATATTCGAACTTGGCCATTCTGCCAATTCCGTATTTCAAGTTGTTTTTCTGAACGAAATTATCTGTAGATTCGCTTTCAATCGGAAATTGAACTATTTTCATGGGTCTTTCGTTTGAAATAAAACAGAAGCATGAGTTGGCTTATTTTCTTCTATTTTTGAAAGAAAAAAAATAACTTCCGAAATGAAATCGATTTAAATTATTTCATTAATAACCCCAATCCTCCCTGAGTTCACCCAAATTTCAGTCCTCAAAGTGAAACCATTTTCAAATGCAACTTGAAATAAAAACACACCACATTGAACGCCCACCTTAAAATGAATTTAGATCTCCTCGAAAATAATCTATGAATTTCCGTTCACATTGTTCGAAACTGTTTATTTATTCTTCTCGACTAATCAAGTAGAACACTTGATACTTTAATTTCAACTAAGCATTTTTTGTTTCCAGCAATTGGACTTCGTTGGTAAGCAAGAAGATCCGCACATCAGTGTTTTACCCACTCACTTCGATTCTGTGGTCTACAGTTCAAGAATCGAGGTACCACAATCAACTCGACCCCTTTCTCACAGTGAACTCCTTCCGTGAGAAAAAGGACTCTTATTCGTAGAACACATACATAGCAGACAATCAGATATATCTCTCAAGTCTGTATCATTCTTTCAGTGTTTAATTCGTGGTATATTATTCAATGTCATGCATACACTTGTTTTTCTTATTTTCGTTTTGTTACGAATTGGTGAATAAGTCCTTTTTCATCTACAAGAGAGATTTAACTTAAGAGTTTTTCAATATTTGGTGTTGTTTTATATTCCGCTATATCGCTGTCATTTTTTGACATTTGACTAGAAGAAACTACGCCATAAATAGAACGATACACGCTTCAACAACGGATTGAAATTATTAAAATTGACTTTAAAAATAGAGAAAATTTGGCAGAGACGGTTAGTAAAACTCGAACAATTTTTGGGTCGTCTTGAAGCACTTTATCGAATCACAATACAGAAATTGGTGGAAAAATTTGAGCTGTTCGGACAAGTTAGTGATGTAGAGGATAAAACCCGTGCACGTCACTCAAGAACAGCCAAGAATATTGCTGCTGTAGCCGAAAGTGTTGGAGAAAACCCAGGTTTGTCCATTCCTCGTCGTTCTTTGAAATTAGACATTCCACAAACGTCGTAACACCGTATTTTGCATGAAGATTTGGGTCTTAAGGCTTTTTTTAATGTTGTGGTTCTCACGAAAAGGAATATCCTGTAATGTTCAGAGAACATCGTGAGAACCAAGGGCAAGCAGGTAGGAATTGGTGTTCTTCTTGAATTTCTCGGGGAACACCTCCCTAGGCAATGTGTTCCAAAGCCTCGCTATTCGTTGGATGAACGAATTTTTGAAGAGAGATGTTCTGCAGATCTCCAAAGTGACCACGATGGGATGTGAAGACTTGACTTGACGGGTAAGTCTCGAAGAGACTGCCAGAGGGGAAATGATTGCTGGTAATTCAGAAGAGCATCGCCCATGGAAATATCTATAAAATAGAGACAGATCTCCTACTCTTATAAAGTTAACTCAAGCCGGCCGATCATCAACAACGTCCTGTCTTTGCTGCTTGGGTCATTGAAATGCATGAAAATTTTTCGGAATTCCATCGAAAAATCATCTTGAGTGATGAGGCCCATTTTGACCTCGGTGGCTTCGTCAACAAGCAAAATTGTCGCATTTTGGGCTCTAAAACCCAAGAGTTATTCTTGAAAAGCCTCTCTATTCTCAACGTGTGACTGCTGGGTGCAGTTTCTGGTCCGGCGGGGTCTTTGGACTGCTTCGACGACCTTGGGTATAATAAAGATTAGTTTATAGGTTTACGGGTCCAATTGTGAAGAAAACCAACTGTGTACTAGCCGACGTTTCGTTTAATATGTATACTTAATCAGGGCACTGGAAGAGACAGCAAAAACAATGATGTTACAAACTATGAAGAATATCTCAACCAAATATAATCACACAATTTATAATAAAAACATTTTTTTTAACTAACAAAAATATAAACAACGTATAGAGGTTCAGGAGTGAAATCAAAACTAGAAAGATCAAGTATGTAAAATGATTCTTTGAAATTAGCACGAATACTTACAATACTATATGGTTTTCTCAGTTAAACAAGATGTATGATTCATCTTTGTGTGTACCAGTCTGTTATTTTCCTATATTTTATGTTTTATATTTGGTTGAGATATTCTACATGGTATGATATATTGTTTATCCTGATTACTACAAGCTTCGAAGCTTGTAATTTGTGCCAAGTTCGGAGTAAGCAGTTGTGTTCTGTGTAGGCTTTGTTACTGTGTCCTTACGCCACCTTAGGCACAGCACTGTTAATTTTTGACCCGACAGTGAGAATGGTGGCCCCTACCGAGACTAGAAAATATTATTCCTAGCTCGGGATTGAACTTCGGACTTGCAGTGTCCTAATCCAACGCTCTACCACTGAGTCAAGGGCACATAGTTTCTAACATCATTGTTTTTGCTGTCTTTTCCAGTACCCTGATGATGTTTACATATTAAACGAAACGTCGGCTAGAACACAGTTGGTTTTCTTCACAATTGGACCTCTAAACCTATAAACTAATTTTTTTTTTGACCTTATTCTTTCGAGAATGAGGCTGAAGCCTGGAGCAACAGTTACGGTGAATGGATTGCGCTATCGAGGGATGATTAATGATTTTTTATGGCCGGAATTGATATTGATCTGGACAACGTTAACCTTCAACAAGACGACGCTACGTGCCACACAAGCAACGAAACCATTGATATTCTAGGGGAATATTTTCCGAACCGTATATATATCGAAGAGGTGATCACAATTGGCCACCGAGATCTTGTGATTTAACGCCTCGCGACTTGTTCCTTTGGGACCATGTGAAAGAGAAGGTCTACGCCAAGAGCCCAGTGTCGATTCAGGACCTCGAAGATGGAATTCATGAGGCTTTCGAGGACATAGGGTAGCTACTTTGCGATTTGGTTATGGGAAATTTCATGTAAAGGATATGGTCCTGTAGTCGTGGTCGTGGTGGTCAATTGGATGGTGTTATTTTCCATTATTAACAACATACCTTCCTCTTTATAATGAAACAAGCAGGGCGACCCAGCTTCGCCCGGTGAGAAATTTGTTTCACGCGGCGGTTTCATCTTCAACACTTCAACCCGCCATATCTTTTGATGTACTCGTTGTAATTGTATGATGTGAAGGGCAATTTGGTTCTAAATTAAATACTGGGGATAAATAACGTATTAGGTTGGATGAGGATCAATACCCAATTCATAAAAACACACTCCCAAATAGTGCATAATTTTGGAAAACATCTGATTACCATAAACAGGTAATAGCAAGTCAATCTTGAGAGATAGATATATGCTATCGCGTACTTTTTTGTAGAACTATTTGAGGGGTACATTTCCGTCATACATTGTATCCACGTAAGTCTTACGGTTTCTGCAGCGCACGTGAAAATAGCTGATTATGGCTGATTTTTTTGTAATTTTTGAAGTTATAGTAGGTATCCTCATTTTTTTCGGGTGAAAAGTATAGCCTATGTCACTCAGGGATAATGAAGCTTTCTGAAATCGGTCCAGTAGTTTTTGAGCCTATTCGTATCAAACAAACAAAAATACAAATCTTTCCTCTTTATAATATTAGTATAGATAAGCATCCGATCATTTATGTAAAAAAATGGAATTTTTCTTTGAATTTAAAAATAACACCTTCCATTGGAAACCCCTTCATCAGCATCATTTCTCTCATATTCAAGCAACCACCGTAGCTTTAACATTAATATATTCTAGAGGGTGAACCCTTCGCCCCTAAATGTACCCCCTCCATAATAGAACCAGCAAACTAGACTCGACGACTAAAAATGGAACGATAATAACGAATCCGAAGTCGTCCAAACCTAGGAACTTTTCCCGAACGAAGCATGTTGATAATGAAAACATTTCGTGGAAGCAATTTCGCATGACCGAACTCCCATTATGTATTCCGAAAACGTTAATGAAACCTTTCTGGAACATTATGAATTAATCGAAAGTCAAGTTTCCTGCTCGCGAAGTTCAGAAAGAAGCTTGTCGTTCTGTAAAGTCGAAAAGTTGAAATGGGAGGAGGAAGGTTTTCGTTGAGGTTGAAATTAATCTTGAATGTTTTTGTTTGCTTTTCACTTGTGAGGGTTGTCTTAGAAATGATCACTTCTCTTGGTGTTAGACAATTGGGGAGGAAACCTGCTGTTGGTTAACGTACTTCGTGGCGGAAATTTCAATCAAGACGCGGTGTTTGAACAAGTAATTGGCCATTTTGGTTGGTTGCATAATAAAGAGGAGGTAGCTAAAGAAGATAGGTTACAGATTACTTCGGTAATTCTTTATATGAATTGGTCTGTGATAAAAATTAGAGAAAGATTTTAACGGCATGCATTCCGGGAGGTCTAAGCAAAAACACTCTCACACAAAAAAAAAAAATTCTACCACCGGCGATGGGTGTGAGAAATTAAAAGTCTAAGTTTATGGCTTGTGACTTTTGAAACCTTGTTTTTATACCAAATAGTCCCTTGCAGTAAATTGATGAACTGACATTTTTTTTGTCCCACAAGCGTTCTTAATCAGGGTACATTTCCGACCTATTACGCATCCATGCCTGAGGGGTCACAGTCAGAAAGTTTAACTCGTGTCACTTTCGAAAGAAGGGACCTGCAATTCTGAAACTTTCAGGGTACATTCTAAGTCCAAATGCTTCGATTGACTTCGTTGGTAGACAGAACCGTTTGAAAACAGACAGAACGTACAAGATATACAGGGTGGCCAAGAGATTGACGTCAAAAAGGAGAAAACAGGTCCCTCGTGTCATGGGCTATTCGAATCACCCCCATGTTATGCTATTATTCACGGTATTCGAGTTATGAATTTTTTTATGAACTTTGAGAATTTTCGACTTGACCATCTTAAAAAAGAAATTAAACAAAAGTACGGGACTTCTCTGTGGAATTCTTTTTGTAACTCAATCTCCATGAATTGTACTTTTATACATAAAATAACCAGATTCGTAACTTCGATAAAAATTATGGAAATGTTGGTCTCAAGTGAAAAAGTTACGTAAATTGGATTATGATCTAAATTTTCGAATCAAAATTAAAAATGTAGAAAGGCTAATTCACGGTTTCTTAGTATGGTTCTTAACACTCTACTTTTGCTAGAATTATTCTTCAAAGTCATCGAGGTGGAAAAAATCAAGGAACTAGACATTTACTACAAAATTATTTTTTGCCATTTTAAGATATTTCTGATCAAGTTATGATAGAAAATGCTGAAAATTAATGAAAATTAGCTTTAGATGTTGTTCAAGAAAAGTTCTAGATAAAAAAAGAAAAAGGTATGGCAATAAATCACACATCATAATGTAAATGAAATGAAACTTGTTTATAAAATTTACAGTAGGTTTTCAAAGTGGCCACCTCCAGCCTCAATACACATTCTACACCTTCTTATAAAATTTTCTTTTAATCGCATGAAACCTGCCCTGTTCTCTCTTAGGACACGTTCGGCTTCTCTTAACTTCAGTCGCAGCTCGTCTTCACTCGAACATTCTCGGGCGTAAACAATTTCTTTGAAATAACCCTAAACGGCAAAATCGATGGGATTAAGGCCAGGTGAACGTGGGGGCCACTTGATTGGTCCGCTGCGCAGCCATGAAAAACCGATCGGGATTATTCAAATTTTCGAGAACAATTTTTGATTAACCACTTGAATGAACGATACCTGAACAGATGGATCGGACGCAGTCGACCAATCAAGGAGCCCCCACGTTCACCTGACCTTAATCCCATCGATTTTTTCGTTTGGGGTTATTTCAAAGAAATTGTTTACGCCCGAAAATGTTCGAGTGAGGACGAGCTGTGACTGAAGATAAGAGAAGCCGAACGTGTCCTAAGAGAGAACAGGGCAGGTTTTATGCGATTAAAAGAAGATTTTCTAAGGAGGTGTAGAATGTGTATGGAGGCTGGAGGTGGCCACTTTGAAAACCTACTGTAAATTTTATAAATAAGTTTCTTTTTATTTACATTATGATGTGTGATTTATTGCCATACCTTTTTCTTTTTTTTATCTAGAACTTTTCTTGAACAACATCTAAAGCTAATTTTCATTAATATTCAACATTTTTTATCATTATTGATCAGAAATATCTTAAAATGGCAAAAAATAATTTTGTAGTGAATGTCTAGTCGTTTGATTTTTTCCACCTCGATGACTTTGAAGGCTAATTCTAGCAAAAGTAGAGTGTTAAGTACCAATGTTTATCAATGATTCTAAAAGCTGACTGTTGAGCGCAGTTTTTAAGCATACTAAGAAACCGTGAATTAGCCTTTTTACATTTTTAATTTTGATTCGAAAATTCAGATCATAATCCAATTTACGTAATTTTTTCACTTGAGACCAACATTTCCATAGTTTTTATCAAAGTTACGAATCTGGTTATTTTATGTATAAAGGTACAATTCATGGAGATTAAGTTACAAAAAGAATTTCACAGAGAAGTCTTGTACTTTTTTTCAAATATCTTTTTTAAGATGGTCAAGTCGAAAATTCTGAAAGTTCATAAAAAAATTCATAACTCGAAAACCGTGAAAAATAGCATAACATACATGGGGGTGATTCGAATAGCCCATGACACGAGGGACCTGTTTTTTCCTTTTTGACGTCAATCTCTTGGCCACCCTGTATATGAACCTCGAGATTTTGCCGTCATGAAATTCTTCCAAAGATTTCTCATTACCAGAACACATCGCCGACAGAATTTAATATCATGGAAGGGAAAAATAATTTTTTGTCCGTGATATAACAATCGTACAAAGGAAAAAATATGTACCGAGAAATCCACGTTATTGTTGAATCCTCTCGTATTTTTTTCGAGCCCCACATCCGAAAATATAGATTAAATTCGTTTCTCCCAATCTTTTCTTCGGTTCGGGAATTACAAGCAATTATTCGCAGTCCTCTTGGGTTTTTTCACCTGCGCAACCTCGAGAACACTCCAATCTAATATCTATCCCCTGTACCACCCAGTCCGATTAAAAAAACCCTCGTTCTCCCTGGTGGAATTCAATAAAACACTTAGGTTCGTAGCTACTCCTGGTGATCCATTATAGCTTTCCGGCTTTCATTAAGGTCCCGAAACCTGTAAACTGGGAAGTAAAATAAAACCAAGGGCCCTCTCTGGATGAGACTGTATCGGGAACAAGGCCCACATGGCGATTAATTGGATTGCGGGGGTGGTCGAATGTTTTGGGGGAGGAAAAATTGTGTTTTGGTCTTTCGAAGCGATATTGAAATCGACAAATACCTCAAAAATTCATGCAATGAAAACCCATTAGATGGCGATGCATACAATTACTGTGTAATTTGCATAGAACTTATAGTAACATCATTGTTTCAAGAGCACAATGGTACGAGGATGTATTGATATCTAGTGAACCTAGACCTGTTCCATGCATAAACAAAATATTGCGATACCATATCAACGAACAATAACTTATTAGAAGTGTCAGTGTAGAGTTCGACGTCAAAAAAGTAAACCAGAGTTACGCAATAAATTTAAAAAAAGATGTCCACCGAAATTGTAAAAATCGAAAAATTGGAGTATCGAGCCATCATCAAGTACCTGTATTTAAAAGGGTTAAGAGGTTAGCTGATTTACGAAGATATGCTTAATACCCTTGGTGATCAATGTCCTTCGTATACGACCGTGAAAAATTAGACTGCAAGCTTCAAAAGAGGTAAATTTTTCATTGAAGATGATGACCGCTCGGGAAGGCCAGTTTCTGTGTCAGTCCCCGAAAATATCGATGCAGTTCATGACATGATTTCCTCAAACCGTCGAATAGGGATGAAACGGATATCTTAAGCACTGAAGGTTTCATACGAACGCGTTCATCATATAGTTCACGTCAATTTGGACATGAGAAAATTTTCTGTAAAATGAATCCCCAAATGTTTGAATGTTGACCAAAAGCGTGCAAGGGTAAAAGCATCGCGTTCGATCTGTGCACGATTTGAAAACGATGTAGACTTCTCAAACCGAATTGTTACTATGTATGAGACTTGGGTACATTTCTACGGTCCAGAAACAAAGCAACAATCGATGTAATGGCGACACTCTGGTTCTCCAAGACCTAAGAAGTTTCGTGTCCAAAAATCTGCTGGAAAAGTTCTTGCTTCAGTTTTTTGGGATAGCCATGGAGTAATCATGCTTGATTTTTTGGATAAGGGTAAAACAATAACTCGAGATCACAATTCGACATCACTGACCACTCTACGGGAAAAAATTAAAGAGAAAAGACGCGGAAAGCTATCCAAAGGTATTTTGTTTTTACAGGACAACGCCCCAGTACACAAATCTCATGTTGCCATACAACAATTCGTGATTTAGGGTTAGAATTACTAGAACACCCCCCTTATTCACCAGATTTGGCTCCGTCCGACAATCACTTCTTTCCTCAACTAATAAAAAGTTTAAAAGGTCGTAAATTTTCTTCCAACGAGGAAGTAATGAAAGCTGTGGAGGACTGGTTTGCAGAGCAGGAAGAAACATTTTTTTGAAGGTCTAGAGACGTTGCAGGTTCGCTGTAATAAATGTATTCAATCAAGAGGAGAATATGTTGAGTAATAAAATATTTTGACATTGAAATTTTGTTTGGTTCTATAGCTAAGAATTTTTCAAATATCCTCGTAACATGGAAAGCGGGTAAACATCTCAAGTTGATGGAACAGTGGAATTTCACCGACATATCAAGTAAATCGGATTTTGACGATCAGTTTCAATCGTGGGTTATCCATTCTCATCTTTGCTCTTCATTTTTGAGATGTTATTGAATTTCTATTTGGGTAATCAATATATTTGCGGGAAAACTGAATCCAAAATTTCCCATAATTAATAATTGACATTTTATTTTTGTGTTTCTCTTCTGTGTGACAGCTCATATCCACGGAAATATGAAAATCTCGCATCTCCACCAACTGAGATGTTTTCATTATTTTAAGCTGAGCAGCAAGGCTAAGTTGTCTAAAATAATGGTGTGAGCACTGATTAGATTTGGATTGGTCAAAATTAAGAAAATCAGAAAAGTTTCGTTTTTTCCACTTCAGGTACACAAATTTATTAGTTATTTAGAATATTTGAATTTATTCTGGTGAACGGATTTTGTTGATAGTTTATAGTTCTTTCAAGTGTGGCGACTTGCCACCGGCGTGCAGAAGTCTGCGACCGCGCTTCACACGCCGCCCGCACAGAGGGCACCTCCCCCTCGGCAGCGTGGGTTACTGCGGTACCATATTCTTTATAGACCGACCAGGTCTACTACCCAGTACCCACGCTCGTCTCGAGCAGGGCAGCTGTAACATCTACGTCATTGGCAGGCCTCGCTTACATTAGCCAATCTGATGAGTCCATCGTGAGCGAGGCTGGGACGAAACGTAACCCCATCCCGATTCACAATTAAAAGCAACACGCTTCACAAGCAATAATTTTTGTTTATATTCTCGATATTTTGATTCATATTATTTCTGAGGAAAGGTATAATATGGCTTATATTCCCCCTATTCACAGTCACAAAGCTAAGCCAAATTTTTGGTGAGGATTAAATTGTATGCTTGCGTCAACTGGAAATTGAAAAATGGCGAGATATTATGTATATTCCAAACGACAACAAGAAAATGGATATCGAGGAAGATATGTATGTTCGATTCTAAAATATGAATAGGAGTTGAAAATTATATCCAGGGCTTGAAGTAAACGAAATAAAGCGCTTGAAACATTTCACATGAATTTGTGAGTTTATATTCGAAAGTATTTACATGGAGCTATGAATGACATACGATTCACGACATATGATATGTCAGAGAGAGAGACAGAATTAGTAAATCATTTTCATTTTCAATATTGCTGCATAAGCGCAGATCTGGAATCTTACCAAAGCCCAGCTTCAATTTTCATTCTCCCATTGCCCATATTTTAATTATTAGATATATATGCACCGAAATGACACCTATGACATTGCGGCGCCGCCACGAAACAATTCTAATATTTTCGATTTGGTCGATGCCAGTGCATTCAAAAATTAGACATCCCCAGTTAATCTCAAGCAAGGCTAATATCATTCCATAAAAATGTAAATTCTATGGTAAATTGAGTTGCCTCCAACTCTGTGCTGTGGACCAAAACCAAAATGTCTTAGTCAAGAAGAAGAATAAGAAAACGTCTCAGAGTATTCGTATTGTGTGAAGTGAAGTGAAAGTACCATAGACAAAGTACTTCAATTGGAATTTTCAGCGATGTATTTGCAGAACTCAAGTGGTTTATACAGTGATCAGAGGTAATTCATCATTGGAACTATTCCTCATCCATATAATTCGATCGTGATTTATATTTGCATGCGTGGTGTCGTTCATCAGAAGGTACTGCAACGAGAGAACTGTAAAACATTAAAAACAAAGAGTTAAATGTTCAACAATAAGGTAGCGATCAACTAAAGAGAATTCTTGAACAGCAATGTCATTAAAATTTTGTAGCAAATGAAAAACAATAAATTGTCACCTGGAACTGTGGAACTAAATGGGAAAAAACGAGTTGGATATATAAGTGAAGATTTAGATTTCTCATATTTAAAAAATCGATGAAAAAAATGGAAACTTTTGAAACAGTCTCAAAATTCTTCCCTTTACTTTTGTGGGGGAAAATGAAAGTCTATTCTTCTAATTTTTGTGTAGTATTATATGAAAATATCCTACTGAGACTAACGGAAACTCTCAAACTCATATGTAAACAAAAATGTATGTTCAGATGCAAATCCATCCACCTCTCCTATGGAAGGCCCTGATGAATCCATTTGAACATGAGGAAAATAAACAGAAACCGAACATTTCGAAGTTTTTGGCTCCTGTAGTAGCGAACTCGCATTGACTTGGGGGCCTTAACCCCCATATGAAAAGCTGAAGCTTGTTCGCAAATAAACAGACACATGGGGGTGATGATTAAGCTCTGGATTTCCTCAAGAATTCGTTTATGTATTGAAATTCCCTTGGAATGAAAATGAACAACCTTATGTCAACTGAAAACATTTATTCAGAAGTTTACAAATTTGAAATTCTGAATAATCAGGTCAGGTCATACACATCCGGGGTGAGTCTTCGACTTGAACATATATTTTAACCATGTTTTCATCTTCCATTTTCCTGAATTCGGCTCTGCTTGAAAGATATAGCCATATGAGAAAAAATTAGGCCAAATACGTGCTTGATACTACTCTCAGAGAAATTAACTATTTGAGGTGTTTTTCTTCGATCTCGTGATGATTATTTGGAATACTTTCAGTGAATGTATGAAATATTAAGTTTATAACATTCCAAGAGGATATTGTTCAGCTATAAACATCGCCACAGATCATTTAGTGCTAAGTATCATTTTATTTTTCATTCATTTTAATTTAAAACGTGGTTTGTATCGAAATTCATCATTTATATATCTGAAATTTGTATTCCATCGAAAGCTACTCATGTAAGGTTATAAAGTGAGAGATTATTTTGAGGAACTTCTTGGAACCTATTGTCAGTGGCGCCCGAGCAACTGGAATTTAACAGGTAGAAGCCAATAGAGAAGAAAAGCTCCTCACAATCCGTGAGAAAATCTATTTTTATGTTTCATCATCGAATTGTCGTAGATTCAAGGGAACTCCCCCTTGAACAAATTTGACAATCGCTGCAGAAACTGTTAAAAATTATGTCTCCAACCCTCCCAACCATTCCAATCTCCCTTTCATCCCGGAATAACCGAATGGGCAATATTCACCGGGATAAAAACATCGATTTCCTCAAAACCTCCACATCATTTTTCATCAAGGGCCACTTTATACCACTCCAGATGACCCGGAAGGAAGACTCCCCATTTCCTCGCCCCGTAACGGGCAGGATAAGTGGGGGAAAATCGTAAATAATACTCTCCGTGAGAAAAATGGCGCTTCTTCAGTGATTTCCATTAAAGAAGTCTTCTAGAGTATAACTGAGGTGGAGGGAGACAAGATTGATGGTTAAGTGTTATGACGTGTGAATTCACTTTTAGACTGGCAGCGTCTGTTGTGGATGTTGCAGTAGGTACAGCCTACTGTGTATTCGAGACAATTACAAGTGGCGACGAAGGGTTTGAATACACTGGAGGATTAAGTGTTATAATATGTCATGTTGTGAATCCGTTCTTATAGAAAATACTGTAAAATGGTATATAGTGGTTCTCAAACCACGATGCGCCAGTGCTGGAGTATACTGGGCAAGAACCAAGTGTACACTATCCTAAGGCTCCCACTCAAGTGTTTTTCGGGCAGACTTACTGGCAATTGAAAGATGTCTAGACATAAAGCTTAAAAGAAAGTATCAGGGTTTATAATGTGTAATGGGTTTTTCTCTTTCGTCTCTGTGTATTTTTTTGCTTATCAGTATTGAGAACGAGTCCCTTAGTCACTGATACTAAGTTAAAAGATTGTAGATTACAAATAGCTAAAAACGTCTTGTTCCTTATTCTTGGATGTCTTTTCATCATTTTATTTTTTCGGATTGTGACTGAAACATCTATGCTTTGCCATACTTGGAAACAAGCTTTAGCCACCTAATGTCATTCTAACAAATAAAAAACAGTTTCATTCCTCGTCATGTACTTGATTCTAATAATTTTTGCTCACAGATAAGCGAAGAAGAACCAAAAACCCGGCTTCAAAAACATTTAATTGGAAAAAAAACAAGACCTATACTTAATACATATAAATTTTTGGGAATAATGTTTTTTTAATCGCTACCTCTCTGAGCAGAAAATAATAGATACTTATATATTTCAGTATAAATATGAGGTGAATATTGTGATGTGTTGCAGGCCGGGACAAATGAAAATTACACAACGTATAATGAAAATTAATATGGATTGATTTCAGTTTCTAAAAGTAAAAGACATTTTTGATCTGAATTGAATGCTCAAGTTCACTGTTTTGATAATTTCAAGGAAAATAATTGGTGTGTCAGTCCAAACATCTACGAAAATGAGACATATCGATAAACTTTCCAGAGAGAAAATTGAATATCCATAAAGGAGCCTTTTTTCAGATTCTTTGCTGACATACTAAATTGTAATGTATCATTTTCCAATATTCCGAAGTGTTTGCCCAGCGCACGTCGCTGCTGCGGAAAATTCTTCAATAACAATCCTCAATTCACGTTTACGTTCGTGTTCAAAGAGAAAGACAAATCAAGTTCCATTAAACTAGAATTGAATCACAAATATTTCATAGCTCGGGTTAACAAGCTTTTGGAATAACAAAGGGGTAGAGTTCAAAAATCGACTGGAATTAATGGAATTCGAAACCACCCACTGTGATGGATATTCATCCTCGGTTAGCATTCTTTCGATATATTTTTTCAATGTGCTGAATGCTGAAAATTATTGTGCTGTTAACGTTCAGAGCAACAACGTTATTCATCAGCATGTTTCCTATGGTTCAATATACATAATAACTTTTCGACGCTTGAAAAATATTCGACCCCAAACTCATTTTCTCTTGAAGAAATGTCAACACCTATGAAAGTCCTATAACAAATACAGGGTGAGTCTTTGATTTGTACATATATTTCAACTGTAGATTCTTGAGGCCAAAAGAAACCTTTTTTTCATTTTCCATTTTTCCGAATTTGGCTCTGTTAAAGAGATTTGAGAAAAAATTGGGCCAAATACGGACCTGAAAAAATTCTCTGCAAACACCTCAAAGTTCATATTTTTTGATTGAAATTGAGGAGATTATTAGATGTTCTGGGTGATACAATTCGAAAATACTCAAGGCCTAAACTTATTTGAATAAGAATGTAACAAACACGATATTTCCCAACAAAAACACTTAGTTTTGTCCGATTATTTCTGCAATTGAAAAGCCATATTTCTTACACCAGAATAAGTTCCTTCTTCGATTTTCCTGAAGATTAGTCTTTAAACACCAATAATTTGTTCATATTTTCCTCGATATTCTAAAACGACCTCATAAAAATCGGTTTCTCACTAACCTATCCAACACCATTAACCTAGGTCATAGGAACTTTCGAGATGACAATCGTACACAATTACTACAATTAGGAATAACTCGAAAACGACACGTTTCATTGAAAAAACATAAGAATACTTTTATTTTCTAAAATTGTTGATTCTTTCGAAAATATGATTTGTTTATCTTTTTCAAGTGGTTTTATTGTATTTTGGCGTGAATTTACAAATCGACTACGCTGTAACTTTCATACCAGGAGAAATATTGAATAAGTTTTGATTGAGGAATATGCACCATGAATAGAGTAAACAATCAACCAAAAGTCTATTCATTCGAAATATCGGTTCCGAATATATGGAAAGAATAGTGTTAATTTAATGGATTTTCGACCTCTTGTATCTTCCAAACGAAACCGAATTTTGAAGAATGGTATGGGAAAAAAGTGTTTCGCTTGAGGAGAGGAATCTACAGTTAAAATGTAAAAAATCTAAAGGATAGAATAGACCTGCAATCGCCTTTCCCTGTACCCGGCCCATCCGCCATTTAGCATCCGACCTCAAACGCAGTAAAATCGCGTCGCTTCCCGCCGACCCCGAAGCGATCTCCCGACACCTGACCCCACCGGACCGAATCTCCGAGCGATAAAACCTGTACGAAATTTATTTCGATATAATCTGATTACCCAGCGCGTCGCTGTATCAACGGGAGCGAGGGGGTAGCGAGGGATCGCAAATAAATTAGGGGCGGGCTTAGGGAAATTCGACGGCGGGGTCAGGTTTGCGAACGGTTGATCGCGATGGCCCGGATAACTCGGTCCGGAAATAATGCGTCCGGAATCGGGAACCGTCTGATTGCCGGCAATGAGTTGTCGAATGCGGGGGTGTTGTGTTTGATTTCGGCGTGTGGGAATCGGAAGGGAATATTGGGGGAATACTGAGATTTGGAAATGAGCTTGTTCGGATTTTATTGCATTATTCGGTTCTCTGTGTGAATATTCAGTATTTCATGTTGTTAAATACTGGTTGAGATTTTGATTTGTACATATATCCTAACAGTAGATTCTTGAGGCCAAAAGGAACCTTTTTTCATTTTTCATTTTGACGAATTCGGCTCTGTTAAAAAGATATAGCAATTTAATAAAAATGGGCCAAATACGTGTCTGATATCATCCTCTGGAATTAATGCAAAATTCCTATTTCTCGATTGAAAATGAGTTAATATATTTAGGGAATACTCCAGTCGTTAACTTATTGGAATAAAAATCTGATAAACACGATATTTCTTAAGGTCGCCGATCTCAACGAGTAGGAAAACTATTCTAATAGAGGTGCCACAGTGCATCTTATGAAATATTCCATTAAATGGTCTCCCTCATGAATGAAATGTACAATGGCGCTCTCTATCCGAGAATCGCCATCGAACTATGAAATTAGTGAATATTTAGGTAAAGCAGGAACTATTCCTCGCTATATATTTGAATTTGGCCATTCTCTGCCAATTCCGTATTTCAAGTTGATTTTCTGAAGGAAATTATTTGTAGATTAACTTTTGACCGGAAGTTCATCTATTTTCATGGGTCTTTCGTTTGAAATAAAACAGAAGCATGAGTTGGCTTATTTCCTTTTATTCTTTGTTTGTAAACATATTTGTAATAACTTGTTCATATCATCCTCGACATACTGAAAATATCTTTTAAAAAAAGGTTTTTCATCCAATTTATGATTAGTCATCATAACCTAACCATGTTATTTATAAACAAAAATCTTCTACGACAGAGCTATCACAGAGCTTTTGAGAAGAAGATGCCAGATTGTTGATTTTCTATTCAAACAATGATGCGAGTTAGTGGGAGCGCAAGATACACCGTGAGATCTATGAATCGACCCATCTCAAACCTTATATTGTTGTTCTGTGTCTCAGACGTCATCGTCTGTAAACGACGCATGCGTATAGCGACAACCGGCACTATTTGCAAGTGTAAACGAATATGGTCTACATTTTTTCTAGAGCTTTGTTGATTATTTTAGGTGTTTTCCATCGATCTCGTGGTGATTATGTGGAAGATTTTCAGTGAATTAATGTAATATTAACCGTGTAGTACCGAGTGTATGAAATTTCGAGAGGATATTGTTGAGATAGAAACATCGCCTCAGATTATTTAGTGCTTAGTATAATTTTATTTTTCATTAATTTCAATTTATTACGTGGTTTGTATCGACATTCATCATTCATATATCCGAATTTTGTATTTCATTGACATTTAACTTTGATATGGACCAGTAACAATAAATTTGGAATAGACACTGTGTGTATTGAATGTTTAATTTCATGCTCCTTTGAATTCAATTTTATCTCCACTTTTGTCGGATTTTATTATTACATATCTACATCAAACGTATTTTCATCATAGAGATTTCACAATGTAGATGAATATTCTGACAACATTGTTAACTTGTTGTGCGATCAGAGAGTTAATAATTTTTCTGCGATTCGATGATATTTGAAATCCAGGGAAGCATTCAGATTATCCTTTAGATTAGTGATTTTTCGTCAAATTTTATCGGATAAAATTTGAAATAACTCGAAAACGACACGTTTTATTGAACGTACATACATTTCATTTTCTGAAATGACTGATTATTTCGAAAATATGAACCATTTATCTTTTTCAAGAGAAGATTCATAGAATTTTTGCGTGTATTAACGAGTCGGCTACACTCTAACTTTTATACCAGGTGAAATTTTGAATAAGTGTTGAATGAGGAATATGCACCATGAATAAAGTGAACAATCAACCAAAATTCAGTTCATTTTTGAAATGACAGTCCGACGATGTGGAAAGTAAAGTGTTGTCTTAATGGATTTTCGATACCGTGTATCTTTCAAAAGAAACCGAATTCTGATAAATGGTATGAGAAAAAAGTGTTTCGTTTGATGAGATTAGTCTACAGTTATAATATACTAGCTGGCCCGGCGAACTTTGTTCCGCCTAAATGATACTTATGGTGGATTTCACAAATGGTAATCGCCGGTGGTCAGAGATCAACGGCTTGGTTCTCTGATTTTTGAACTGTCAAATGTTTCCATGGATATGAGCTATCACACAGAACAGATACACAGAAATAATATGTCATAATATGTCAATCACTAATAATGGCAATTTTAGATTCAGTTATTTCCGCAAATATATCTATTACCCAAACAGAAATTTAAAAACATTTTGAAAATTGTGAGAAAAGATGAGAATGGACATCTCACGATTGGAACATCGCCAAATTCGATTTACTTGACATTTCGATAAAAATTCACTGTGAAATTCACTGTGAAATTCACCCGATTCTGGATCTGTTAATAACCTTTCATGGTACTATAAGCCCTGTGTAAATTACACAGTGATTGATGTCATATGTTCTTTTTTCGACCATTTCAAACCACGACGACCGAAATGCTCGAAAAAAGAACAGTTGACATCAGTCGATGGCCGCGAAAGCCTCAACAAATTCATCGCCATTTAATTGTGATAATGTCATATAGTACCTTCATGATTACGTTATTTGGAATAAATGAAACTATAAAAATTACTAATAATCATCAGTCATAATGTGTGAATAGCGCCATCTGAAGTGGTAAGAACGAAACTTTTCTCATATCTCAACGAAATCTAATCATTTTAGATATCTGTACTCCTACGCTAAGACATTTTGGTTTTGCCCAACAGCGCAGAGTTGTAGGCAACTCAAATTACACACTATTACAGTGACTATAGAGGGAATATAGTCACTATTTGTTTATATCGCCATCTAACGCGGAGAATATCAAATGAAGTACAAACGAATAAGCGGTAGCGTAACTGTAACAGTAGCGACATCTAGTGGCCTTACTCAAAAGGAAGAAAAGCATTTTCAGTACAAGTAAAATTTTCATCGTTTTTTTCAAAGTTTTATTGTATTTTATAATAACCAGACCGTAGACGAATCCTTATATGAAGTTTCATAACAAACAGTCCATCCGATCTCGAGTTATAAATGGTGTAACCAACATCTTTCTTTTATATATATAGATACTACTGGCGTCGTGTAGGAGTTGTGCTAATTAGAGTCCTTTTCTTCACTTTATGAAAACACGTTGTTTATAACTAAGGTTAAGCAGGCGAGTGCTGGTTCGCGTATGCGGCTTAACTGGTTCTAGCGTGTGAGAGGGACTGATGGCTATTTAGCCGTGGCGAGACGAGAAAAGAGAGAGAATCCTGGTCGAATACTGGGCACCCATCCTTAAGAATCCACCGAGTCAAGAAGAAAGGGTAACCACAGAGGTCTAGATCTTCTTCGTCACCGACCATTCGCAGTATAAAATTTGTAGTATTGAGTATGAATAAAAATAAATTGGCTGTGAACAATGATCCACAACTTTAAGGTTGTTTTATCCCTCACATTCGCATTGAGAAATCGGTGCTGACATCACGGAAACCCTCATCCGAAAATAGCTCTCCTTATTCTCCGAATCGACGAAAGCAACTTGAGAAACCGAACAAAATTGCACTCCGCAACCTTCCGTTGATCTCTGAAAAAGGGAACGTCCGTTCGAACGAACGATTCCGTCCTTATGTGGTCCTGAAACAATATTGACTGTGGATCAGCAATCCGTTTTCTGGATGAACCGGGATCCGTCCCGTCTGAATTTGAATAATTTAATCCCCACGGATCGATGTTCCTTACGTTGGAAAAGAGAAAGGGGTTTTCATGGGATAGAAGAATGGAATCCGGGGTTTTTTGTCGTCCGGTTAGGTGAACCATGCATAATGGATTCGTGAACAGGGAGGTTTTGAGATAGCAGGATGGGATTACTGACTAAATGATCTCTATGCATCCTGGAAAATCGATTCGCGTTGTAAAGGCTGATTTTTCGAGACCTATAGGATTTTTTTTGCAAAAAAATGAAATTCATGTCCTCGCCGGACCATAAACACGTTGAGGATATAAAGGCTTTTCAACAATAACTCTTGGGTTTTACGAGCCCCAGATGCGACAATTTTGCGTGCTGACGAAGCCACCGAGGTTGAAATGGGCTTCATCACTCAAGATGATTTTTCGATGGAATTCCGCATCATTTTCATGCATTTCAAGGACACAATCAGCAAAAACACGACGTTGTTGATGACCGATCGGCTTGAGTTCTTGTGTTAACTGAACTTTAAAAGCCTAAATACCCAAATCTTTATGCAAAATACGTATAATGACGTTTGTGGAATACCTAATTCCAAAGAACGGAGAAATGGACAAACTTGGGCTTTCTGCAACATTTTCGGTTACAACAGCAATTTTCTCGGCTGTTCTTGAGCGACGTGCACGGGTTTTATTCTTCACATCACTAACCTGTCCCAACAGATCAAATTTGCTTACCAATTTCTCTATTGCGGTTCGACAAGGTGCTCCACGACGACCCCAAAATGTTTGAGTTTTACGAACCGTCTCTGCCAAATTTTCACCATTTTTATAGTGAATTTCAATAATTTCAATGCGTTGTTGGATCGTGTTGTAACATATCTGAATTGCCTACCCTGCAATAAAATAAAATGCACCGTTGCCAGACTCCATGGCTTCCAACTTTGGAACGTCTATTGTCGAAACGTGGAACTACGTTGAATGAACTTATTTGATATTATTTTATAATTCTATGAATGATGAATATTAGTACGACTTCAAGCAATACTTTAGGCAATGCGCATCTTTATAAATAGGAGATTTTAATCATATCGAAGATCCACCAAGAAGTAAACTCGTTCTTCTGTGACCATTGAAGAAATACGATTCTGTGGAAGAAAAACTAACCTCCGAAACGACTAGAATGGAAGGGCCTCTTTTACTTCACTTTCACTCGGCTGCGGTCTGTTTTCACTTTTATATTCTGGTTCATAATAGTGTTCCTTTGAAATGGAGTTCCTCTTCTAGGAATCCGCCATTTTAGTATATTTTGAAGACGCTTCCTTGTTATCTGGTATGTACTCTGTTTCATTTCACAGGATCTAATCTCATGTAAGCTTATTGTATCTTATTATTGCATTTCTATTGAATATTGTGGAACTCTGTTCTGCTACCAACCCATTTGGAATATTCTTATACTGTTCGTAAGGCCTACTGCACATTTAACTATTCACTCGACATTATGGTATACGCATTGGAGTTGTTGCTTTTAGTATAATATTTCACGTACAGGGGAAACATGGTTTGGAGGTCTAAGGTAAACTGTTTATATCGCCTGTGCCTAAGGAAAACATCCTCCCTAGCATCGTGGAGGAGACTTGCCTCTGAGAGTTCTTTAGACGAACGTCCTCAGTAAAACAAGCCTTGGTCATTGGCCTTGGTGAGCCGGGCAAGTATCCTAGGCCGGATTGCTTCGTCCCGGGTCCACCGTTCATCAGTCAACAGAAAATCTAAAGAGTTTATTGTCCACTTCCAAACCAACGCGAATAAAATCACACACACACACACTTGGAAGGAAGGATTCTTACACATGGAACTGTAAAAGCTCTGCGCAACAATAAAGTGACTCACTCTATATGCCCATAACCTTTGGATGTATTGGATTCTGCTTTTTATCACAATTGTGACAGTAATAACCTTACGGGAGTATAGGAAGCTCCATGTTGTACATATCATCAGTACTCGTCTTATAAATAATTGTTCTATGGATTGTAAACGTATCATCTGTAATGCTAGAAGGTTTTTTGCTTTGAGTTTCAATTGATTCTCGTTCGTTTTTCCTTCATATAGCTGTGGTTCTTCGAACTATGGTGCTGGACGAATAAAGGCTCTTGTTCCATCTTTATGTCCAATCTAGTGTATTATTTATCTTTTTTACCTCATTATTTCCCATCCTATATTTCACTAATCTGAGTTATTACGAATCTGAATTACTACGACATAACATAGAGTTCTGCCAATCTAGACGATCACATCACAAGCCAAAAATATAAGTATAAAACCCCCTTTAACGTAATTCTACCCTCAGCTCTTCAGAGCAGGGTTGCCCCTTTTCTCTTTTTCATAATGTTCCTAGGATTTACAAACTTGGAATGTTACAGTGTATCGTTCCATTTTTAATAATGGCGCAGTTTCGACTTGTCAAATGTCAGAAAACGACAACTGACATCTACCGAAATAGCGGACCACATTTGGACCACTAATTTCAGCAATAACGCCAGTTATGTCGGATTCCAAAGCGTCTATTGTTTCTGGTTCATCAGCATAAACCAATGACTTGACATAACCCTAAAGAAAATAATCCATTGGTGTTATGTCACATGATCTTGGGAGCCAATTGATTGGACCATTTCTCGAAATAATGTTCTCGCCAAATCTCTCTTCGAATAAATCAATTGTTACGGTAGCAGCATGAGGTGTAACACCATCTTGTTGGAAACAAAACACTTCTGGGTGCATACCATTCAAATTTTGAAACAAATAATCATTGATCATCGATCTGCAACGAGCACCAGTCACTGTAACATTAGCTCCAGAGCTAGTCGTGGTGGCCATATCCCAAAAATTATTTCCAAAACATAAATGTCATAAAATTATCTTTCAAATAAAAAAAATTGGCTTCAACCTCAATCTAAAAGTGTTTTATTTCAATTTAAAGTTCTACCACTCCGACACATGGAAAAGACTGAGTCATTAATCAAAACCCTCCCATGTTCAAACCCCATTAAAAAAACAAAAAAAAACCCTTTTTTAATTTCACCAGCAATAATATTTCAGTGAAACCGGAATCACCAACTTGACTCTGAATCCGTGAAGAATGTCCGCCTTAATAAATATTTACTGGAGGCACTTGTTGAAAGGGTCTTTCCGAAATCTCAACCATTAAGTCAGACGTCATTAAGGGTATAAACGCCCCGGCTAGAGCCCGCACGAGGGAAAAGTTCAAGAAGGAGTTCCATTTATCTTGGTGTTGAGTTGGCGGAAATTCTTGCAGATCATATTAGAGAGGACGTCAATATTTGAACGTTAAATGAGTAAGGAAAGCTTTTTTCGAAATCATTTTTAGACAGATTTGTTTGGGAGTTTGATACATTTTCAATTATGGAACTTTTCGTTTTCTGACAACATTGTTAACTTGTACTGCGATCAGAGAATATCAATTTTCCTGCTATTCGATATTAAAAAAAATCCAGGGAAGCATCCAGATTATTCTCGAGATTTTTTATTTTATGTGGTAAAATTGGGAGTAACTCTAAAACGACGCGTTTAGTTGAAAAAAAAATAGGAATACTTTTATTTTCTAAAATTACTCTTTCGAAAATATGAACTGCTTATCTTTTCAAGTAGTTTTATAGTATTTTTGCGTGGGATCTCTTAGGGATCTCTTTGTGTTGCCTGGCTATTGACAGATACTTTCTGTACACTGTAATATCGAAGAACTTCGAAATCACAGTGACATTTCGTTCTTCTTCAGTAAGGGACGATGATGTATACCAACCTTTCGAAATATGAATCAGGCTAAAACAGCAGATCTATAGTGTCTCTTATTCACCCAGCGCATCATTGTTTTTCTCGCACCCAATCCATCAAATCATGCTCTGTCATCTGTCCTCCCTCGCTGTTTATAAATGGACACATGTCTAAGCCCCCATCTAGAAAGCTCCGAATTTGTGTACCGTAATTAATGTTGCCTGGGCCATTACAAGAATTGCCTCCATTTATCCGTTAACTTGGTCGTTGTTTCGAGCATTTGGCTAATCTGGGAGCTTCCCCGTTATTGTTTTTCGCTGTTGGGACCACTGTTCTCGTAGCCATTTTAAATTGTTATCTTTCTCTCCGACTGAGCCAACAGAGGAAATTTATTTTATTCCTATCGAAGCTTTCTGGATGCTGCTTTTTAAAGGAGGTGATTAATTGCTTGGGGCGCTATCGTGGATTTTTCTGATACTCAATTTTGTAATGACAATTTTAGGAGAAGGTTCTCACCGAATCAAAAAATTCAAACAATTGAAATAAACAGGGTGTCTTTGACTTGTACATATATTTCGAATTTCATTTTCCATATTTCCGAATTAGGTTCTGTGTAAAAGATATAGCCATTTGAAAAACAAAATTGGGCCAAATACGTGACTGGTACGGTTCTCTGCAAAGACCTCAAAGTTCATATTACTCGATTGAAATTGAGTTGATACATTTAGGTAATATTCCCAACCTTAATAGGAATGTTAGAAACACGATTTTTCTTAACAAAAACACCTATTTTTGTCCGTTTATTTCTGCAATTGAAAAGCCATATTTCTCCCATCAAAATAAGTTCCTTCGTCGATTTCACTGAAGATTAGTTTGTAAACACTTATAACTTGTTCATATTCTCCTCGATTTCCCAAAAATATCTCACAAAGAATTATTCTTTCACTGTGTTTATGATTAATCAAGCTAACTCATATGATTTTAAGTCAATGACCTAAACTAACCCATCTTCTATGAATATTTCATAGAGCTTTCGAGAAAACGTTGCCAGATTGTTAATTTTTTCTTTAAACAATGGTATAACTGTGTGTCCTGCTAGGTAGCGGGCACTCAAGACAAACCGTCTATGATCTATGAGTAGACCCATCTCAAACCTTATATTGTTGGAGGAAATCATGTGATTATTTCAGGTGTTGATCTCGATTATGTGAAAACTTTCAGTGAGTGAATGTAATATTAACCGTGTAGTGTCGAATTCATAAAATCTGCCACAGATTTTTCAGTGCTGAGTATCATTTTATTTTTCATTAATTTCAATTTGATACGTGGTTTGTATCGACATTCATCATTCATAAATCTGAATTTTGTATTTGATTGACATTTATCTTTAACTAGCTGGCCCGGCGAACTTTGTTCCGCCTAAATGATATTCACGGTGGATTTCACAAATCGTAATCACCGGTAATCAACAGCTTGGTTCTCTGATTTTTGAACTGTCAAATGTTTCGATGGATATGAGCTGTCACACAGAACAGATACATAAAAATAATATGTCAATAACCAATTATAGCAATTTTGGATTTAGTGATTTCCGCAAATAGGTATATTTATTATCCAAACAGAAATTCAAAAACATTTTAAAAATTATGAGATAAGATGAGAATGGACATATCACGATTGAAACTGATCGCCAAAATCGTATATACTTGACAATTCGATAAAAATTCACTGTGATATTCACGCGCTTCTGGATCTGTTAATAGCCCTTCATGGTACTATAAGTCCTATGCAAATTACACAGTAATTGATGTCATATGTTCTTTTTTCGACCATTTCAAACCACGTCGACCGAAATTCTCGAAAAAAAAAACAGATGACATAAATCGATGGTCGCGAAAGCCTCAACAAATTCATCGCCATATAATGGTTCTAATGTCAAATATAGTACCTTCACGATAACATTATTGCTTGACAAAATTATCTACCATTAACACGCCACGTTCGCCAGAATAAATTCAATTATTTGAAATAACTGATAAAAATCAGTCATAATTTGTGAATAGCGCCACCTGAAGTGGAAAGAACGAAACATTGCTAATATAATCAATTTGGTCACAACAAAATATAATCAGTGCCTACACCATTATTCTAGACATCCTACTTCACGATTACGTTATTTTGAATAAATAAAACTATAAAAATAACTAATAATCAGTCATAATATGTGAATAGCGCTATCTGAAGTGGTACGAAATCTAATCATTCTAGACATCTGTACTACTGTACTCCTACGCTAAGACTTTTTGGTGTTGGCCAACAGCGCAGAGTTGTAGGCAACTCAAATTACACACTTATAGTGGCTATAGTGGTAATATAGTCATTGTACACACTATTTGTTTACATCTCCATCTAACGGAGAGAATATGAAATCAAGTAGCGCGGTAGCGTAACTGTAACTCTAACTAACCTAGTGGTCTCGCTCAAAAGGAGGAAAAGCATTTCCTGTATAAGTGAAATTTTCATGGATTTTTTCGAAGTTTTATTGTATTTTATAATAACCAGACCGTAGACGAATCCATATATAAAGTTTCATAACAAACACTCCATCCGATCTCGAGTTATAAATGGTGTAACCAACATCTTTCTTTTAGATATATAGATATGGACCAGAAACAATTAATTTTCAATAGAATCTGTGCGTATTAAATGTATAATTTCATGATCCTTGGTGTTCAAATTCATCTCCGACATTGTGGGATTTTATTATTGCATATCTCTACATCAAAGTTTTCCCATTATTTAGATTTCACTCTCGACAAAGTTGATAAACATTCTGACAACATTCTCAACTTGTTTAGAGACCAGAGAAGTAATAAAATTCGATGATATTCAACCCAGGGAAGCATCCAGCTCATCCTTTAAATTCATGATTTTTTCCTCAAACTCATCGTTTTCAATTAGGAATAACTCGAAAACAAAGCGTTTCTTAGAAACAATATAAATATACTTTTATTTTCTAAAATGATTGATTCGCTCCTACGATCAATTATAGGAGCATACAGCCTGGAAATTCTTGTTCGATAACGAAAAATATCGTGGATTTTTGAAAAGCGCGTTCCTTTCCAATGTTCAATATAAATATTCACTAAACCAGAAAAATCTAGTTTATAATTTGAAGCGTGTTGCTGCAATGTGAATAGATTGGGAAAATTGTAATAGATATAAAGACAGTGACAAAACATAACGAATGGTGAAGTGACTAAAAACATAACCAAACAAACAAACAACTAAACACGCTTATCTCATCCTTTCCGCCCCCTACAACCCCCAAAAAAGCCCCCGTTTCGAATAACCACGATGTCCCGGCAATTAGCCTTATAGTAGAACCGGCCTTATCCGCCAACAATTAAGTTCTGAACGGATTTAAGCTCCAAACAGCTACAATATAAACGTCAAGCGAGTCGTTTCTTTAGGGTTGCCCGCACTGGACGAGGGTTCGATCCCATTCCCCACCGGTGTGTCCGGTACCCCCCTTTAAATCACGTGGAATCGCAGAAATCATAAAACAACTGGGGGCAATGCTGCAAAACCGAAATTGTTGGGCGGGTGGTCGTGATTAATAACGGAGGTGGATTTTGGTCATCCCTGAACGTAGAAAGGCGGCTGTGCGTTCGGAGGGGTTGGTTGGTGGATCAAAACGGTGGTTCTGCAATATTTTCTTCATTCGGATTAGGAGTATTGGATTGAAAGTCAGTTTTGTTTTTATTGTGAATAGTGATTTCTGATATTGATGTTAAATTTATTACATGTGGCGTCAGTTATAAAAATCACACATTATAATTGTTCAAAATTAATTTATTTTCATTCATACTCAATACCACAATGTTCATTCTGCGGATGGACTAAGTAGGTAAAAAAGAAGACCCAGATCTCTCTCGACTCTGTGGTCTTAAGTTCTCAAGGAGAGGTAACCAGTGCCCGACCAGAATTCATTCTCTTCTCGTCTCGCCACGGCCCTATAGCCATAATTTCGCTGACTCTCCTCGTTTACCAAGGCTATCAGTTCGCCATTCTATTTCAGTTCGCTAAGCAAGAACATAGTTCGCTTCGCCTGGCAACTATTAGCCCTGCAGTACTTACAGAGTTATTAATCCCAACTGCAAAAATATTTAACTTGAAAAAAAGTCGAAAAAGTCCTTTTCGTAATCAATGAAAGGCTCTGTGGATCAGAAGCAGAAACATCTGAACACATGGTATGCAAGTGTAAAAGGTCCGAGTATGCTTCCCTGTGGGACACCCATTTCAACTGTTTTCTCTGAAGATGTTATATGTCTTACATCACTAGTAATCAGAACTTTTTGTCGTCTATTATGCCCCAGCTGGGGATAAATCCATGTTGATTTCTGAGAAATATATTGAACTTTTTGAAAAACTTTATAATTCGATTTGATATGATAAGTTTTGGATGCAACTGCCCTGGCAATCTCATTGCCTCCCTGGGATTCATTTCTGCATCAGGCATTCATGCATGCGGGGCACCTAATTTGAGTATTTTCTGTTGAATGTAAATGTTGAGTTCTGGAAATTGAATTCCTTTCATTCTTCCCTTGAATGAAACTCATCATTATGGCCAGGATTCCTGGTTACCCTTTATACTACGCTGCCGATGTTAATGAACTGCAAAATCTATTCACATCCGTACCAACTTTTCCATTGTGGCAACCTGAACGCGAAAACAACATTCGATTCCGTCTCTTCCCAAAACAGCCGTCGACAATAATTGCTTTCCGAATGCAAAACTTCGGAAGAGAGAAAGAACGATAACGGAGAGAATAAGGAAAGCATAACATCACGGTAGAGCACAGAAGCTCACGAACGTGTTCAAACCCGCCGAGAGATAAATCAACTGGTGCATGCCGGCACGTATTTTTTGTTGCGCGGGTGTCATAACTGTTTATTTTTATGTCCTTCGCGGTCCACAGTTGGCAATATTGATCGCGCCGATTGGTAATTCCGCGGAACGATGAGGCGTTCGAGATACGCGAATGATTCAGTGGTGTCTGATGACATCATGATCATAACAGGTTATTGGCCCAGGACGGAATTCGTAGCGTCCGAATAAATTTTAATCGGGCTGGCTTTCAGGCCGTCCCTGTCTCCCCCATTCATTAGCCCGGCAAGTAGCGTCATTTTCAAGGGTCAAAGGCACAAGTGGCATTTATGGGACGTTTTCATTGTACTGGTTTGGCGGCATTCAGGTAATATTTGTACTACGTGTAAGCATGCTCGTTCGATGATGACCCCTCGGGAGTTGTTGACGGAAGAGGAGGACCACTGGAATTTGGGCGATCCAGGAAATAGGGAATAGCAGGAACAATGTTAACGATCGAGGTAACTGAAAGCTTCTTAATAGTTCTTGTTGGGTAACCCTCAATGTCCTTATCTTATATTGAGAGTTGCTGCAGTATCTCTTATGATTATTGTACAGGGGGGCTAGATTTCGATGGTCTAGTTTCTAGTACTACAACTCCTAAACTATAAAAGACAAGCAGGCCGTCCCAGCTTCGCCCGAGTAGAAATTTGTTTCACGCGGCGGTTTCATCTTCAAAACTTCAACCTGCCATATCTTTTGATGTACTCGTTGTAATTGTATGATATGAAGGGCAATTTTGTTCTAAATTAAATACTGGGGATAAATAACGTATCAGGTTGGATGAGGATCAATACCCAATTCATAAAAACACACTCCCAAATAGTGCATAATTTTGGAAAACATCTGATTACCATAAACTGGTAATAGCAAGTCAATCTTGAGAGATAGATATATGCTATCGCGTACTTTTTTGTAGAACTATTTAGGAGGTACATTTCCGTCATACATTGTATTCACGTAAGTCTTACGGTTTTTGCAGCGCACATGAAAATAGCTGATTATGGCTGATTTTTTTGTAATTATTGAAGTTATAGTAGGAATCCTCATTTTTTTCTGGTGAAAAGTATAGCCTATGTCACTCAGGGATAATGTAGCTTTCTAAGGTTGAAAGAATTTCTGAAATCGGTCCAGTAGTTTTTGAGCCTATTCGTATCAAACAAACAAAAATACGAATCTTTCCTCTTTATAATATTAGTATAGATGATATGTATATGTACTTCCAAGTTCACTATATATCGAAAATTTCGAAAAACCACTTTTCGTTCAACAAAATCCAAGCAGGCTTTGATTCGCTTCCTTCAAAACTGAGGCGGTCATAGAATTCCATGTCTTATTTATTTTCACTTGTCAAATTCAATTCAGTTTCATCATTGTTGTATCGTCTGTTGCTTCTGAAGTTCTTATAAGGTCATAGAATTCGATATCTCACAATATATATTGTAAATTGATAAATGAAAAGCATTCAAATACTCAGATGATTTGATGATGACAATAACACAAAGTTTTAGTAACCCGTTGAAAACAGGAATGAATGTTTCCATGAGGTGCAAAAAAAGCTCCTTCAAGAAAAATGTAGGTTTATTTGAAAAAATAATATTCACAACAAATGTTCAACTCGTTGTCCATTCGAGAAAAACATAAACTGCATCTTTTAATGATGTGATATAAATAAGAACTAGAATCGCGTCATGATACAGCAATGATGAAACTGAATTTGGCCAGTGAAAATGAATATGACATGAAATTCTATGACCGCCTCAGTTTTGAAGGAAGTGAATCACAGCCTGCTGGGATTTTGTTGAAAGAAAAGTGTTTTTTCGAAATTTTCGATATACATAAAGCGAACTCGAGAGTATATCATGATATATATTTTTGAAATCGTTGAAGAAAGATCAATTTGAAATATCATTTACCACTATGGTTTCCATTTGAAAAAAAAAAATTGTTATAGCTCCGAAATTTGAGCAGATACAAAAAATCCAATAGCACCGCTGAAAAACAGTGAGAAAAGTGCCCTAAAGATTATTTCATTTCGAGAGCGTAGATCCTCTAATACGGATGTTATAGTCAATCATAAAAATGGACCAAATATCAAAACGTCCTGTAGCTCGGAAACTAGAAGCCGTAAACTCTTGGGGTTTTCAGCAATTCATGTTTCTCGAAAAAAGAGGACATGACATGTATATTACTTTTTCTCTATCTCTTATAGTTTAAGAGATGTAGAACTAACCAACTAACCCATCGAAATCTGGCCACCCTGTACTTTGAAAAACCATAAGAGTTTCAAAACGAAATTCTGTTCACAACAATAGAACCAGTGAGTTGTGAAGTCTTCCTGATTCTAACCTATAAATTTTCAATTCGATAATTATTAACTGCGAAGAGATATTCGAATACATCAAGGCTTTTCAGTAATCCTGTGGACAGGCAGATTACGTCTCACATATAACTTGAGCAAAATGCACAGGGGCAATCGCTTATTTGTGAATGTTTCCGATTTATGTATCAGACTGTTCATTGGAAAAATGTTGACACACGCATTCTGTGGAATGAGACCTTGTTCGTGTTTTTTCCAGCCATCTGGCATCTGATTACATAAACGTCGATTATTTTCGAATTTTCCTCGTTGCTCTGTCATCTCTCCACGTCTTGCCGGTAGGTAACTATGAGAAAACCAATTTGCTGAATGAGTAGAACCTTCAGAAAGCGAGGGAGACTCGAGTTCGCCGTCATTTTTATTAAAGAGGGTAAATTTCGCTGAACTCTTAGATTCCGTATCTAGGTTGGTCGAGCTTTGTCAGCGCTTACAAGGAGCCGATTCGAGTAATTTTTCCGGCCCTCTTTCCTCTACGTGTGACTTTACGTATGACTGGCTCGACCGAATCCTCGCATCGAGAGATTTCGATCGCATTTAGAGTAATTCGATGGTTTCTTAAGGTATGATTCTTTTTCGGGACTCACAAGGGATATTACAGAAACGTCCATACTTCCTGAAGTCAACACAACAAGTGAGGCAGTCCTCACCAATAAATGTCGAAAATAACACGCATAAAGCTTACATTTTATTAATTTTTTATTTCATCATTCCACATTTTCTGCATCCTTATGCATTTAAATCGTAATTTCTCTTCGTTACGTAGCAAAACAATACGGCAAGTCTCGCACTTCCTCGTCTAGCGCGTTATTCTGCATCCTAAGGATCCGACAAGACCCCGAGAAGGCGCACGCCTGAAAGACAAATTTTACAACGTGTCTGAGGCTAGCCTCTGGAATGTAGATGTTCCCCAGCGAAGTGCAAACTGCAATTATTCTGCACTATTTCGATTAATGAGGAACTGTTTCAGTTTTCAAATTTGGTTGGATTTGTGAGAAGAGTTTTAACTGTTATTCGTGTAGGTTTAGGTTTGTCTCAGTGTTCGTATGATATCTTTCGAAAAGTCTTTTGATTTTGTTACTAAATTCTATTACTATCCGAGTCCCGAAGGCGAAATGGATTTGTAGGGTCCAAGTGGAACGTCACAAATCGCCCAGATAAATGCAAATCCTCGAAATACTTGAGATTTTTGAAACTTTTTAGCTAATCATATACAGGGTGACTCTTTGACTTGTACATAATATTTTAACAATAGATTCCTCTCATCAAACGAAACACTTTTTTTCCATACCATTTTTGAAAATTCACTTTCATTTGGAAGATACAAGGTGCCGAAAATCCATGAAATTAACACTATTCTTTCCATAAATTCGGAACCGATATTTCCAATGAACTGCATTTTGGTTGATTGTTCAATCTATTCATGGTGCATATTCCTCAATCAAAACTTATTCAATATTTCCTCTGGTACAAAAGTTACAGCGAAGTCGGCTCATAAATTCACGCAGAAATACTATAAAACCATTTGAAAAAAAAACGATTCATATTTTCGAAAGAATCAACCATTTTAGAAAATGAAAGTATTTTTATGATTTTTCAATAAAACGCGTCGTTTTCAAGTCATTCCTAATTGTATACGATGAAATTTGAGGAAAAAATCTTGAATTTCAAGAATAATCTGGATGCTTCCCTGAATTAAAGATCATCGAACACTATTTCTTCTCTGGTCTCTTAACAAATTAACAATGTTGTCAGAATGTTTATCAACTTCGACTAGAATCTCTATGATGGAAAAACATTTGATGTAGAGATGTGTAATAATATATATATATATATATATATATATATATATATATATATGTATGTAGATCGTCAAGTTTGGGGACATTTTTAAGATGCCGTTTTTTTTGTATACATCGGTATACATTCGTATATATGACCTATTGGACCGCCGAAAACCCTGAAAAACACATGTTTACAAGTTTGGGGTCATTTTCATATTTGATATTTTTTAGCATATTGCGGTATACATAGGTGTAATTTCTAGTCTAGAGTCAGAAAAACCGCAAACATCCAAAAAAAATCGAATTTTAGAAAGTTAAGAACCCACACAGCACATGTACGTACAATGGATGTTGATTATGGATGTTCGAAACATCCATTGGCTGTCCAGGATTGGTACATAGTACAACCAATGGACGTTCATGGGACGTCAAGGACACCACTTTGGACGTACGATTCAAGTCCAGATAACGTCCAGTGGATGTACATTGTGCCTATCCTGGACATCCATTGTACGCAGGGCCGTATCTAGGGTGTGGCCAAGTGGCCCCCGCCACAGGCGCAAGGTCCGCAGGGGCGCCAAAAAATATCAAATGAAAAAAAAATTTGAGCGCCAAAAAAATTCAAAGAATAAAATATAGAAGCGCCAACAAAATATTCGAGATAACATGTCACGGTTTTCATGTATACGCCAAAAATATTTTTTTGCGTAAGGAGCGATGTCGCGACTCCGCCAGGTAGGATGTGAAAATCGACCGCGTGTACATAGATGTGTCCGCTGACAAGCCGAAAACAGTGTTGCCGCACCAAGCTAAAAAAATAGTAGTAGATTGGAGGTTGAAAGCGGAGTAGATACATACCAAAGCGGAGTAGATACATGCTATTCAAACTATGACTGTTGACGATTTACAGAAAAGTGTTGCAGATCTTGCAATGAAGTATCCTTTGGATTTAAATGCACATGAGTTTTCAGTGGAAATCGAAAGTTTCAAATTTCAAAGTAGCCTTATTTTAGAAAACTTGAATAAAGTGGGACCATTACAAATATTGAGAGGTATATATGATCTGACTCTTGAAAATATTTATCCCAATCTGGAAACGGCGTTGAGAATATTTTTGAGTTTGCCAGTGACAAACAACTGCTACATGTGAACGTTCCTTTAGCAAACTGAGACTTATAAAGTAGTATCTTCGTTCCTCCTTGGGACAAGAGCGATTATCAAATATGTCAATCCTCGCCATCGAGAAAGAAGTGACATGTACCTTAGATTACTCTGAATTAATTGATATATTCGCCGAAGCAAAATCAAGAAAGGCGAGGTTTTGAACATATTCCTAATAATATGATTGTGATTAACTAGAAAAACTATCAAGTCACCTAACCAAAAAAACATTTCACTTTGCGTTTGCAGTGTTAATGAATTTTCAGTTGAAAATTTTTTATTTGTCTGTTTTGTTTTTAGAATTCATATTATTTTTATATTTAATTATTTCATTTGATATGAGTATTTTAATGTTTTCAATAAAAATAGGTAAATATCCATATTATTGTGTATTATTTCGAATTTGTGACGAAAATATCTGAATAATATTATGAAAAAATATTATAATATATACAGGGTGGCCATTTGAAAACGAAACAGACGAGATTTCAGACGAAATAAATTTTTTCGATAGAAATGCTCGGACAGGTCGATTTCTGTTTCGAGGGGGACAACTTAAGATGTAGGTTACGGACGCATAGCGCTTCAACCCTTGCTACTACAACCCTCACCCTCAATTTTTGAATAGGGAAGATGGGGTGAGTGATACCTCATTTGAAAGGTATTTTTATATTGATTTCAGCACAGTAGTTGTTTTTTCATTTTATGCATTAGTTCTCGAAATATTCTCAACTAAGTATTTGAAAATGAAGTGGTGTTTTCATGGCACTTGTAGTGTTTTTTTGGTGAAAAATCGACATTTTGAGCTTCAAAACAACCATGACTGTGGCTTCCTTCCTTCAATCCACTGACATAGAAATCTTTAATCAAGATGTCGATTTTTCACAAAAAAACACTACAAGTGCCATGAAAACACCACTTCATTTTCTAATACAAACAATTACTGTGCTGAAATCAGTATAAAAATACGTTTTAAATGAGGTATCACTCACCCCATCTTTCCTATTCAAAAATTGGGGGTGGGGGTTGTAGCAGCAAGGGTTGAAGCGCTATGCGTCCGTAACCTACATCTTAAGTTGTCCCCCTCGAAACAGAAATCGACCTGTCCGAGCATTTCTATCGAAAAAAATTATTTCGTCTGTAATCTCGTCTGTTTCGTTTTCAAAATGCCACCCTGTATATATATGTATATATATTTAGTTTATTCAAAACTAAAAAAAAAATTTGAAACATGATGATAAAAATCTACGCCAATTTGGGGGCGCTGAAGAAAATCTTGCCACAGGCGCAGTAGTACCTAGATACGGCCCTGATTGTACGTACATTGGATGCACATGTACGTACATTGGACGTTATCTGGACTTGAATCGTACGTCCAAAGTGGTGTCCTTGACGTCCCATGAACGTCCATTGTTCATCCAATGGATGTACATTGTGCCTATCCTGGACATCCATTGTACGTACATTGGATGCACATGTACGTACATTGGATGAACAATGGACGTTTATTATGGATGTTCGAGACATCCATTGGATATCCAGAATTGGTACATAGTACATCCAATGGACGTTCATGGGACGTCCAGGACACCATTTTGGACGTTCAATTCAAGCCCAGATAACGTCCAATGGATGTACATTGTGCCTATCTTGGACATCCATTGTATGTCATATGTACGTACATTGTATGAAAAATGGATGTTTATTGTGCGTAATCTGCAAATATCGGTATATGCTTCTTTTTCAAAAACTGTTAATATTATCCACCACAAGATGAGGAATTCATTATTATTAATAATATAAACAAATACAGGGTCTAAAGTAATTTTAATCCAGGAAAATTATTTAGTGACACTGAAATAAATCAGATACGGCGGTACTAGATATACCTATAACATCATCACACACCATGGGATCTGACTCAAACTTGTCATGTCAGCTTGCCACACATCATCATCCGAGAACCCAGTAAAGGTTCCAAACACATCTATTCAAGATGTTGTACTCTGCAGTAGCCAGTAAATCATATCATTGGAACGGAACAAAGGTCCTCTTACCACATGGCGACATCTAGTTAAGAATTACACGAACAATATGAGTGCCCTTGGCTCAGTGGTAGAGCGTTGGAATTAGGACCCAAAGGTCCGAAGTTCAATCCCGAGCTAGGAAAGAAATTTTCTAGTCTCGGCAGGGGCCACCATTCACTGTTGGGTCAAAAATTAACAGTGCTGTGCCTAAGGTGGCGTAAGGACACAGTAACAAAGCCTACACAGAACACAACTGCTTACTCCGAACTCGGCACAAGTTACAAGCTTCGAAGCTTGTAGTTTCAGAGGGGTCTCCTCAGGAGACCTAGGAGTAGTCAGGATAAACAATATATCATATCATTCGCTCTCTAAGTTACGCAAACGAAGTTAGATGGCATATCTCTCAGTTTCTCCTCACAGTGTCACAGTGACTACATGGTAACATAGTCACTGTATTTCTCCTCAGCAAGCAAGAATGTGAATTTTCACATAATATAAAACAAGGAATGTTCGAAAATAATAATTATCCAACGAAAGTTGATTCTAGAAGGAATTATTCAGTAAAACTGAGATTAATCAGATATATCAGTTGTTTATATTTATATCTCAGTTTTACTGATTTTTTTTTAATAATTTCTTCTGGAATTAACTTTCGTTTCGGTCGGAAACACGGCCGATATGGCGCTCATCTGCTAATCGTCTATGTTCACTGTTGGATATACAATGGACGTCCAGAAATGTACATTAAATTGACCAACAAAATGCACCATTAATAATGTATCTGAATTGGACGTACAAGGAATGTTCACTGTTGGATGTACCATGGACGTCCAGAAATGTACATTAACTGGACCAACATAATATGCACCATTAATAATGTATCTGAATTGGACGTACAATAAATGTTCACTGTTGGATGTACCATGGACGTCCAGAAATGTACATTAACTGGACCAACAAAATATGCACCATTAATAATGTATCTGAATTGGACGTACAATGAATGTTCACTGTTGGTTATACAATGGACCAATGGACGTCCAGAAATGTACATTAACTGGACCAACAAAATATGCACCATCAATAATGTATCTCAATTGGACGTACAATGAATGTTCACTGTTGGATGTACAATGGACGTCCAGAAATGTACATTAACTGGACGAACAAAATGCACCATTCATCAAATTTTATTTGAAGATTGTGTTTGGAAATACTATTAATTTTTATTTGGAACAGAGAAAATAGATGAGATTCAAACAGAAAATTCATATATATTTTTGGACATTATATGTATGTACGATGGACGTACGTTCGTAAAAACCAATGGACGTCAACAATTGTAAGTACAATGGACATCCATTCAACGTCCATGGACGTTGGGACTTGATATGGTCGTAAAATGGACGTCCAATGGATGTCGTGTGCTGTATGGGAAGGTCATAGGAAGAGTAATCGGCCAGCGCCTCGCTTTTGATTGAATATTTGCGTTGCGTTGCGTCAAAAAGTGCGCCCATCTGTCATTGTCCTAAGGCCATTGTCAGGCTTCTTCATGAAATGTTATTTTGAACGCAAGCATGAATAATTTTGTGCGGAAAGCAAACCCTCGTTTTGGGGGGGGGGGGGCGAAGGGTATTTTAAGTGACAACTTTTTTACCTTTCATTATTCTATAAGTTAACATCAAATCGGTTTGAAACGTTCGCTCCGTTCACTATTCAGTGCTCCTTAAAAGAAAGAATCATAACAAAATGAGTGGAAATATTAATTACTATTACTAGATCTCAATCATTCCATGAAAGCTTCACCTTCTGGAACGATGAAAACGAAATCATTTGATTCACCTAAATGTTTTTGATATTTCACTTTATTATCCATTATTCTTTAGATAACGAGTATTAAATAGTGAACGGAGCGGAAGTTTCAAATCGTTTTTTCTCAAAATCGGATCCATTGGGCTATATAACACAAGGGCATCTTCTTTCAAGAAAAAATATCAGAGTTTATAAATTTGATGTATAACTTGTAAAATAATGAAAGCTATAAAAGTTGTCTCTGTACATACCCTTCGCCTCCCGAAAATGATACAATTATGTTTGAGATGAAAAAAATCCACTCAAACCATTCGGTGCGTATTCTTGATATTAGCCAAAGTGTAAAATTTCGACGCTTCAAGGGGCACCGTTTTGAAAATATGTGACAAAAAGTGTTGCCTGGATGTCGTTTTCAGAGGGCTCTAGCACTAGCTCTTTAACGAAGAATTTTTGTTTTTGTATTATATGATTTTGGTCGAAAGTGTCTCCAATAATGTCTAGAACATCCACTAAAAGTTTGTGGGTTTATGCTGTATGTATATTTGCAAAAAGTAAAAAATATCCAACAAAGATAAACTATGAAAAACTCCTTAATCGAATAAAAATATGTCCATAGACTGTTCTTAAATACATTCATAGAAAACGCTCTCAAAATATTATTTCATATTGAGAAAATGTGCATGATATGAATGAAGTTATTATTTCCGAAACAACTAGAGTTCCTACATATTTCCATTTGCCGAAAATTCACCACTCCTATTTTCTGTGTAACAGATATCGATTTATCCAATGAAATTAATTTAATCCACTCATCATATGATCACGATACTTTGAAAATATTGATGACTCCAAACATATCATAACATAACAAAGAAGGTTCCCAAACTTATCGCTTTGCAAACGTATAAAAGAATATACCAGAGACTGTAGAGAATAATTATTCACTTCTTGATCTGCAGACATAAATTTGTAGTCTATGATCCCAGGGTATAGGCCTGTCCAACGTCCTAACCTAACGCCCTAAATTGTGGAGGACAAACAAACGTGTTCGTGATATTCCATTGTTATTCCGTGCTTTTAGTTAGTTACAGTAGTGTTTCTTCGTTACTAATTAAGATTGAGAAGTGTTTTTTGAATTTATAAAGACTAAATATACGTTTCAACGTATTTATTTACGTTGTCCTCCAGAATTTGACGTCTATCTGACAGCGGGTTGGAGTGGCCTATAAGGACGAAAATTATTTTTTGTTTAAAAGATATCGATTTATTCAATAAAATTAATTTCATTCACTCATCATAATATGATCACGATACTTTGAAAATATTGATGACCCCAAACTTATCATGACATAACAAAGAAGGTTCCCAAACTTATCGCTTTGCAAACGTATAAAAGAATATACCAGAGACTGTAGAGTGTAGGGAATGATTCACTACTCGCTCTGCAGACATAAATTTGTAGTCTATGATCCCAGGGTAGGTATGTGGACGAAATTTATTTTGTCCACGACTACTCTTCAATCCGTAGTATGATCTTTCAGGAATATAATGATAGTCATAATTCACCGTAACCGGTAAAATTATGAATAATGATCCATTATTCACTATACAAATAGAAAAAGAAAATTTTGAAATTGCCAGGATTCCAAACGGGAACCTTTCGCGTGGAAAGGCTGACTGCTAACCTTCACTACATTTACGTCCTGATAAATAGTATTAAAAATATCCATTTAATGTTATTTTCTATGATTTCACATTCAGATTGACAGACTGAAAATATTTGAAATCAGAGTGAGAGAATGGAATGGAATCGATACCAAGTGAAATTTTCGGCGTTAACGTCATCTTGGAATATCCAGTGCGAACACAGAAAATATTATGTCAAAACTTTTGATAACTATCTTATTGTTGAAAATGCAGATTTTGCCGAGGAAGTCGTGGACTAAGTATAGTATTCAATCCGCACATAATTACTAATGAAAAAGAAGGATCGTGTCCCTAAGTTGGAACAAACTAGAATACAGAATACAGAATATAGTCCAATTATGATAATTACAAATATTCAGTCGGGTGAATTGCGCCACTCGACTCGCTCGTGGCGCAAACTTTACCCTCGTGAATAATAGTACATAATCATATGTGTTCATTAAAAATATATCATTTTGCTAAACAGATATCGATTCATTCAATAAAATTAATTTCATTCACTGATCAGTGATCATATGATCGCAATACTCTGAAAATATTGATGTCCCCAAACTTATCATTACACAAAAGAGAAGGTTTCCAAACTCATCACTCTGCAAACGTATAAAAGAATATAAAGACCATTATCCCAGGAACTTCTCGCTGCTCAGACATAAATTTGTAGTCTATGCGGACGAAATTTATTTTTTGTTTAACAGATATCGATTTATTCAATAATAGTTATTCAATCAACTAGTTTATTAATGACAGCGATTAATGGTCGAGTTATTTTAACGCCTTAGCGGAGCGGAGGGGCTCTAGTTTATGATCAACTTCTGATCTTGAGTGAATAATAAGGGTTGTTTTCATTTCTCTACACGGAGTCGACAGCTGTGTGTCATTGTGATAAAAAATTTTTTTTTTCATTCGAGGAAGTGGCCAAAAACCAAGGAACTGACAACATTTTTATCTCTTGGGATCAATTCTCAGGATTATTCATGAAGAAAACTTTGAATGAAATACAAAACTAACATAAAATTCATCCCAAATTGTTTAACTGTAATATTATTTGCAAAGTAATCTTCAACTGCGAGAACTTTTTCTTCGTATTCTCTCAACATTCGTTTAATACTGAATCAAGATATGCTAAAGTAAATTCGAGTTATCATGAATTTGAATTATTCAAACAAAAAACAATGTAATTATGTAAAATTTGTTTCGAGTTATCTATTCATTGAATTCAGCTGTATTTCCTCCTTCTTCTCGTCGCTTCTCATAATGAAATCAGATTTTATTTCGATAAATTTTGCACAAATAGGATTCATCAATAATTGATTATTTAAAAAATCTCTGAAAGCGTGCTATATTACGATATACGAATACAACGTGAGTCGTGATGAAAATCGCAAATCATAAACATAACATTCAGGCGCGTAACGAGGGAGGGGGTTGGTGCAAAAAATCTGAGGGAGAAATATTCTTGTCCCCAAACTGATCATATCATAACGAAAAACGTCCTCAAACTTTACGATTTACACACATATAAATTTGTACTCCAAGATTCTACGTCCTCAAACATTACGATTTACACACATATATAAATTTGTAGTCCATAATTCTACGTCCTCCACAATTGATTAATTAAATATAATGAATAAACCTTACCATACACAATACACAGGGTCTCCCATTCGTTTTGTCCTATCCCCTTATATAGGAACTCAAACGTGTTAGAAAAAAGTTTCAAATAAAAGTTGTTCGTAATAACGTAATCTTTTATTGTATAATAATTTCAAAATGGCGTCGAGCTTATATACAGGGTGGTGACATAAAGTTATAATTTCTTAAATGGAACACTCTATATAATTATACTTTTGAAAAGAGCTCAAAAACACGATTTCATTCATGTATAACATTAATAGTCTATAATGTTCTGTTCCGGATTTATGGCTAGTTTTCAGTGAAAATGGGTCCAACTTTGGACTGCAATAAAAAAGTCTCTATAGAATGGATTCGAATGAAACTTGTAATGAGAGTTTTTCAATTCAGATGTCTTATATATTTAATCGCAAACAATTTGATAGAGAGCGATTAAAATCAATGCGATTGTCTTTCTTCAACCTCCAAATATCTCGAATTATTATTTGAGAAATTATAACTTCATGTCACCACCTTGTATATAAGCTCGACGCTGTTTTGAAATTATTATACAATAAAAGATCACATTAATACGAACAACTCTTATTTGAAACGTTTTTCGATTACATGTGTGAGTTAAGGGGATAGGACAAAACGAATGGGACACCCTGTACTATGTATAATGAAATCGAAAAACAGAAATTAATTTTCAATGATCCTAGTAGCATTCTTACAAATTATGCGATATGATTATTCATTATCTGGCTAGTATGTTATAAGTAAAATTTTTTTATAGTAGCCAATAAGGTCACTTTGAAAAAAAATATATGTGAGAGTGCATAGTAGAGTTTATTCATTATATTTTATTAATCAATTGTTGAGGTCTTAGAATCTTGGACTACAAATTTATGTGTGTGTAAATCGTAAAGTTTGAGGACGTTATTCGTTATGGTATGATCAATTTTGGGACAAGAATATTTCAGTGTCTGTCTTAGATTTTGTTCTAAATTCAAAATCTTCTGAATGTTATCGATACAAATATAATCTGCTATAATATAGTTACAGCCTGACAAAATGTTCAACAAAGTTCATGATGCTTCAAAAAATTTCAAATACTATTTGGTTTCCAGAAACGCCTTGTGTGAATTGCTTGATTTGGTGGCACAAAAAAGAATGGAATTGAAAAATTATTCCTAATGATAAACCAAGTAAGACAAATGGAATTTATTGAACTTCGTAACGTTTTGGAATCTATATCAGACTTCTTCATCAGAAGAATACATCGAAAATCTTCGAAATTGTGATTTTTGTGTTTATCTATTGACAATAGACATAATTATATTATCATAGTTGATTAATTGTTATAGGCACAATTTTTTTATAACTGATTTTCTCCTGACAAATAATAAGTACAAGAATTCACGCAGGAGTATTATCAACATCCTTTTTCGATAAAATATGACAAAGAAAGTGAAACAACCAGAAAGAAGTGTTTAAATTTTAATTTTTTTTTGTAAAACATAGAAAGTATAGCAAGGGGTAAATGATTGAAATTTGAAGAAAAAAACGAAGGGGTTTACAATTTTTTTTCAATAAATTTGTTAATAATGTGTTTGTCCACCGCGATTATCTATACACTCCCCAACACGTCTTGGAATTGATGCAATAAGATGGTCTATTTCTTCTTGAGGTATACTATCCCAAGCTACCTGTAGTCCATGTCTCAGAGCCGCCAAAGTCCATGGGAGATGGGATTAATTTCTAAGCGTTCTACCCATGATGTCCCAAACATGCTCTATGGGCGAAAGATCGGGGGATCTGGGCGGCCATGGCAAAAGATTCACATGGCTCGCTTCCAAAAAAAATAAACTAACTCTGGCAACACGCGGTCGAGTCGAGCATTATCTTGCTGAAATATTCGATTCTTGAGCCGGTTAAGGTAAGGGAGAACATATGGCTCCACTATTTCTTGGAGGTAACGCAGCGCTGTCATGTTACCTCGTATAAAGACTAAAGGTGACCTACTTGCATGTCCAATAGCAGCCCATACCATAACGAATACTGTCCAGTGTACAGGGTGTCCCAAATTGCTTGATTTTGGCTGTTTCTGGTACTTCTAGGCTAGATAGGTAAAAATGTTGAAAGGAATTCTGGGCTCGATTTTTGTGGAAACTCCGTTAGTGAAAACCCTTTCACGGTATATTAGATAGATATAACCACCTAATATTGATATTTTATAGATTTCAAAAAGTGCCATAACTTCTTTATTTTTGAAAATATCCATAGATATGGCATATTGTAGAAATTTCCATGGAATGAGCTATCTGATGATGCAATAATATACCTGGTGTGCCATTTGAAATAAGAACATAGTATACCGTTTCCGGTACAAACGGAAGTTGCAGAGGAATTCATTGCCGAAAACCCCCAAATACAAATTTTCTGCACAAAATTATGATTAGTTTCGGACAGTTACAGTCTTGGACTACAAATTTATATGACGCGTGTAAATCGTAAAGTTTGAGGACGTTTTTCGTTATGATATGATCAGTTTGGGGACGAGAATATTTTTCTCTTAGATTTTGTGCTGAATTCACATTTTCCAAATATTATCGATATAAATATCATCTGGGAGGTTCTGCATTTTCTGAAACATTTTGGGATTTTCACTCCCAGCTTCTGAAAAAAAAATCAATAAAAAAATTTAATCATAATATGAGCAAAATGTACGAAATCCTCATTCGAAACAAACAATCTTGGGAGAAGAAAGGAATCTTATATATGTATTCTCAGATTAATTAGGCATTTTCGAAAACAATCATGACAAACAATTTGTAACATAAACTATTATATTCGATAACTGAAACTACATATTCAATCGATGCAATTATCGAGATGATACTGATGAACAATAACGAAACGGGCCAATAATGAAATGAAAAATTAATTCTTCGAACTAAATATTGATTTCAGTCTCTAAGAGAACTAATTGAACATCACTTGAGCGATAATCATTATTCTACAAAACAGTTTATGCATTTGAGGATGAAATTTTGAGACAAGACCTCAAACTAACCATTTAAACAATTTCTGAAAAAGTTTGGGGACAGGTCCCCAAACTAACCAATTATCAGAAGAAAAGTTTGAGGACTGACCCCAAAGTTGACAAATGTCTCCGAACTGACCATTTAACAAACAGAAAAGTCCCCAAACTCATCGATTTACATACATATATATATATATATATATATATATATATATATTCTTTTGAAAGAGAGAATTACATACTGTTTTGTAATATCAGACAATATATGGCATATGGCATGTGTGAAGAAATGGCGACAAGGAACAGATTGTATAAAATAATAAAATTTGTTTCCCGCTCCAAATCTGAGTGTTAGCAGAGGAAATGTAAACGGGGTACCATACAATTCTGCGTATGATACGCGAGAACAGATAAAAACCTCTGAAAAAACTCTGTCTCCCCGTGGGAGATAAAATTGAATTCTAAGAAGCACATTCTATACGCACAGTTCCTACTAAAAATTTATTGTAACTATCTGAACAATATCATCTTGGAATTTTTACTCGCCACTACACGGTTATTATAACATCCATTCACTGAAAGTCTTCACATCACAATTATCACCTGTCTGCATTATTCTCTGTAAATAAATAAATAAATCGAAGTTCATGGCGCAGGTCATAACAAGCGTTGTTCATGAGACCACAGACTGTGATGGGACTAACGTTGGAGACACAGAACAACGGTTTGTCTTGCGTGGCGGCTACAGCGCACCGTTATAGGCGACTGAAATCAAGATCGTAGCGCTATATCGGCGAGAATCAGATCTACTCGTTTGACATTTCCAAAAAGCAACGCCTAGATGCCTTTTGTGGAAAGTAAACAAAACTAGTGTCCTTCCGATAGTTCATCCGTTGACGATAGGGGACGTACTGCTTCCATGGTTTCGCCTATACCATTGTTTGAAGAGAAAATCAGCAATCTGGCATCGTCTTCTCTGAAGTTCTGTGAAATATCACAGAAGGTGGGTTAGGTTAGGTAATTGACCTCGAATCATATGACCTAGATTAATGGAGTTAGGATAGGTTAGTAGGAAAACAATTTTTATGGAATAATTTTTGAATATCGAGGAAAATATGAACAAATTATTGGTGTTTACAGACTAATCTTCAGGAAAATCGAAGAAAGAACTTATTTTGGTGGGAAAAATATGGCTTGTCATTCGCAGAAATAACTGGACAAAACTAAGTGTTTTTGTTGGGAAATATCGTGTCTGTTACATTCTTATTCAAATAAGGTTAGTGCTTGAGTAAACCCTATGAACTATATGAACTTTGAGGAATTTGCAAAGAATCGTATCAGACACGTATTTGGCCCAATAAAGCAAAGTGTAACAAACAAAGATTTTCTATCGAATATATTGTAGATTCATCTCATTTCCAAAACATAGGGAGAAACATAGGCGGCCAAGGCTTTTGACGATGTGTATGTATCCCAAAAGTGAATTTTTATCGGAATAGCTTCCCGTGTTGGATCTGGAAAGATCCTCAGTGCCCTCCCTGGTTACATTTATACAACTCGGAACCATGAGAGTCCTACATTCGCTCTAAATCCGGCCTCTGTTGATGAATCCTACTCAGGATGATGAAGACACAAAGCCTCATATCCATTGTCCTTGTCGGAATAAAAGCTGCACTCAGTGAAGAGGAAAAGTCCCTTTCAGAAAGGAACAATGCCCCCTAGTGCCCTTTTTCCGTGAAAAGCCGCAACTAATATCGCTGAAGTCCTCTTTGACACCGAAAGAGATCCCTTAAAATGTCGCGGTTCAACTTTGTCCCGCGATATGTGTACACCTAGGGGAGTTTGTGTTCGGGAAGTTGGGAAGAGGCTATTTCCACTAATGGCGCTCCTATGGAGTTACGAGACGTATCGATTGTTTGGTGAAGTTTTCCAGACTGTCGATGGCGTGTGTCGTACCTCTTTTGCCGTTGAACTCTGGAGAAGTCGGTGTTATTGCGGGAGTTGTCGTCTGGGGTCAAAGATGCATTATTTCTGGAAATGCAGGGCGCTGTTTTGAAGATTTCCGGAATGACAACAGGAGACAGCATCTCATTCATAAATTCGTGTATTGTTGAAGCCAAAATTTAGTCAGTTCTCAATGAGAAGGAAGAAGATAGCATAAATAAAGAATAGCAACATCAATATACATGGTGGCCAAGAGATTGACGTCAAAAAGGAAAAAACAGGTCCCTCGTGTAATGGGCTATTCGAATCCTCCCCATGTATGTTATGCTATTTCTCACGGTTTTCGAGTTATGAATTTTTTTATGAACTTTGAGAATTTTCGACTTGACCATCTTAAAAAAGATATTAAAAAAAAAGTACAAGTCTCCTCTGTGGAATTCTTTTTGTAACTTAATCTCCATGAATTGTACTTTTATACATAAAATAACCAGATTCGTAACTTCGATAAAAATTATGGAAATGTTGGTCTCAAGTGAAAAAGTTACGTAAATTGGATTATGATCTGAATTTTCGAATCAAAATTAAAAATGTAAAAAGGCTAATTCACGGTTCCTTAGTATGCTTAAAAACTGCGCTCAACAGTCAGCTTTTAGAATCATTGATAAAAAATGGAACTTAACACTCTACTTTTGCTAGAATTAGCCTTCAAAGTCATCGAGGTGGAAGAAATCAAAGAACTAGACATTCACTACAAAATTATTTTTTGCCATTTTAAGATATTTCTGATCAAGTTATGATAAAAAATGCTGAAAATTAATGAAAATTAGCTTCAGATGTTGGTCAAGAAAAGTTCTAGATAAAAAAAAGAAAAGGGTATGGCAATAAATCACACATCATAATGTAAATAAAAAGAAAACCTGTATACTGCAATGGAAACATTGGTGATCCTAACTTTGAAAGGCACCAGTAGCGTGGTGATATCGGTATTAAAGAATATAGATCCAATTCCGAGTGAATTACATTGTCAATTATAAGTGAAGATCTTCTGGTGAGAAAATTCAAAATTCACATTTTTAATCTTTATACCACAAAGTTCATACTTCGTCGCATAGCTCTATGATTTACCCACTTCTCTGTGGTCTGAAGTTCTGAAAGGAGTCATCCAGAACTTAATAAAATATTCTACCTGTATTTTTATCACAATTCTGCTTCTTGTTTAGCAACACAGCGTCACACAGCGCCATCAGTACGCTATCTCTTTTCTTCTAACCCGGCCTTCAGTTCGCCACCCTATCATATTTCACCTCAATTTTTCCTGATGCCAGAACCCCTTAGTTTTGTATCTAATGAAGTGAATTTGTTCCGTGAGAAGAAAAGAATATGCACCTACACGAGGTCAGAAAACCAGTAGATGTATCTCTTCAAGTCAGACCAACCGTGAGTACCGTTCTTTCAGTGTTTACTTTTTTTTAATAAAACGCGTCGTTTTCGAGTTATTCCTGATTTTATTGGATGGAATTTGACGAAATAATCACGAATCTCGAGAATAATCTGGATGCTTCCCTGGATTTTAAATAGCACCGAATGAAATAAAAATTCATCCCACTACAAGTTAACAATGTTATCGGAATGTTTATGGAAAAACGTTTGATGTAGAAGAGATATGTAATAAGATAAAATCCCATGAATGTGGGAGCATGAAATTATACATATAATACGCACAGTTTTTATTAAAAATTCATTGTTACTGATCCATATCAAAGTTAATGTCAATGAAATACAAAATTCAGATGAATGTCGATACAAACCACGTATTAAATTGAAATTAATGAAAAAAAAATGATACTCAGCACTAAACAATCTGTGGCGATGTTTCTATCTAAACAATACCCTCTTGGAATTTCATAAACTCGACACTACACGGTACATATTACATGAATTCACTGAAAGTCTTCCACATAATCATAACGAGATCGAAGGAAAACACCTAAAATAATAAATTTCTGTAACAACATAGCTCTATAACAAATGCCCTCCATATTTGTTTACACCTGCAAATCGCACCGGTTGTCGCTATAGCGACGCTTGCGTACTCGCAAGCGTCGTTCACAGACGATGAAGTTTTAGACACAGAACAACAATAAAAGGATTGAGATGGGTCGATTCATAGATCTTACAGTGTGTCTTGCGCGCCCGCTACCTCGCACCTTTGTTTAAAGGGAAAATGAAAATCAACAATCTGACATCGTCTTCTTAAAAGCTCTGTGATAGTTCATAGAAGATATTTGTTTGTACGCAAAATGGGTTAGGTTAGGTTGATCAATTATAAATTGGATGAAGAACCTTTTTTCACAAGATATTTTTGGGATATCGAGAAAGATATAAGCAAGAAATCAGTTTTTACAAACTAATCTTCAGGAAAATCGAAGAAGGAACTCATTTTGATGGGAGAAATATGGCTTTCCAATTGCAGATATAATCAGAGAAATCTAAGTGTTTTTGTTACTAAATATCATATTTTCAACATTCATATCTGAATAAGGTAAGTACTTGAGTATTCCCTAAATTTATTAACTCATTTTCAATCGAGAAATATGAACTTTGAGGTCTTTGCAGAGAATCGTATCAGGCACGTATTTGGTCCATTTTTTTTCAAATGGCAATATCTTTCAAACAGAGACGAATCTGTAAAAATGGAAAATAAAAAAAAAGGTTTCTATCGGCCTCAACAGTCTACAGTTAAAATATATGTACTCACTTCGTACATATTGGGTAAAAATTATAAATTCCAAAATTACAGTCCTATGAATAATCGCGCAAAAAATATGCTGAATTTCTCAGACTTATTCTTTGTCCCTCTCCTTATCATGTTCTATTTCAACCAGCTCGTCATTCTGTCAATCCGACATAAGTCACGTTTACCTAACTTATTCCGCGAAAATTATTACGAGGTCTCCTTCAGCGGTTACAATTTCCGGACCAGCCAAACGATGCGGTTTTCGCAAGAGCCTTTCGAGATTTTCCAGGGAACAGATGACTAACAATGCGAGCTAACCAAAGCGCGCGTGCACAGCGTCGGTATAATTTAAACGGAACAGCATGCATTCCTGCGACTGGTAGGGATACTCAGGATGTTGAACGATAATAATATTCTTCGAGGATGATATTCATAGAAGCTTGTTATAATTAGAGGATACGTTGATGAAGCATTGAATAAAAGGGGAGGATTTGGATGACAACAATTTTTTCTTATTATATGGAGATTTTTCTAAATTGGAGAAGATTCCTTGCATAATTTTGAGGATTGAAAGCCCCATAAACATGGGAACATTTTTCCGAATTCGACTCTGCTTAAAAGATATAACCATTTAATTAAAAAAAATGGGCCAATTACATGCCTGATTCGATTTTCTACAAACACCTCGAAGTGCATATTTCTTGTTTGATATTGAGTTAATACATTCAGGGAATACTCAAGTACTGACCTTATTCGAATAAGAATGTTAATAACACGATATTTCTCAACGAGAACACTTAATTTTGTCCGATTATATGTGCAATTGAAAAGCCATATTTCTCCCACCGAAATAAGTTCCTTCTTCGATTTTCCTGGAGATTAGTTTTTAGTTTGTAGATACTAATAACTTGTTCATATTTTTCTCGAGATCCCAAAAATATCTCAGAAAGAATTGTTTTTCCACTCTTCTTATGATTATTCAACCTAACCCATAGGATTCTAGGTCAATGACCTAACCTTACCCATCTACTATGAATATTTCAAAGAGATTTTGTGAAGACGATGCCAGATTGTTGATTTTCTCTTCAAACAATGGAATATACAGGGTGGCCATTTGAAAACGAAACAGACGAGATTACAGACGAAATAAATTTTTTCGATAGAAATGCTCGGACATGTCGATTTCTGTTTCGAGGGGGACAACTCAAGATGTAGGTTACGGACGCATAGCGCTTCAACCCTTGCTGCTACAACCCCCACCCCCAATTTTTGAATAGGGAAGATGGGGTGAGTGATACCTCAATTCAAAGGTATTTTTATACTGATTTCAGCACAGTAATTGTTTTTTCATTTTATGCATTAGTTCTCGAAATCTAAGTATTTGAAAATGAAGTGGTGTTTTCATGGCACTTGTAGTGTTTTTTTGTGAAAAATCGACATCTTGATTAAAGATTTCTATGTCAGTGGATTGGAGGAAGGAAGCCACAGTCATGGTTGTTTTGAAGCTCAAAATGTCGATTTTTCACAAAAAAACACTACAAGTGCCATGAAAACACCACTTCATTTTCAAATACTGTAATAGGGTTTTCTTCCCTTTTTGGAAACCTTACCTCGAGCGCCAGCTATTCTTTTTGCTTATAAGGTAGAATAGCAAACCTGCCAGGATAGCTGCTTAGTCGGAGACAGAGTTCGGTTGTATCTAGGGTGGTAGCGATAACTGAGAAATCGAAAATAGAGCAATTCACACAATTTATTCAATAGATTGAAATAGTGATACAAATGCAATAACGTCAAGAAAATATCCAATATGCAATAATAAGAAAATATCAAATATTCACCAATAGCAATAAAACATTAAATATACGTTAATCCCAAGATATATCAAATATGCAGTAATCAGAAAATATCAAATATACACAGTTAAAGAAAAGTGATTCAGTTTTGCCTGACTGCGAGCATTTATTCAAAAGAAATATTTTACGGTACGAGTCAGCCAGAATAGAAGGGGGGGGAAATTGAATTAAACGGAGAATTTAAATCTACAGTTGAAAAGAATGTGGGACGGATATGAAAATGTATAGTGCTCACTGTCTGTCCGATATTCTTTCAGTCCGGAAACTCAAAAGGGTTATATTGTCTACTTAGCTTGTTTTACGTCTAGAAAGGTCGGGTTTGGCCAGGTTAAATATAAATGGTCAAACAGGACGCACCGAACAAGGGGCGCGAAAGATCGGTACCGAAACGGAATTAGACTCCACGTTCTATAGCATAGGTTTGCATGAGCCCTCCGGTCTGATAGTGAGATTACTCGCCACTAAGATTCAGACGTTATCGGGCACTGACTAACTCAGATAAACGTACTATAGACTCAGGAAATCTTGTACGAATAAAGGAAGATTTAATACGGATCTCGACGTAACAGCTATTTTGATAGACTCAACGAAGATACAGGAAAATGAGACTGAAATGAATTGGATCGGTACTTACGGTTTCAGTGCACTACTTTTCACTCGGTAAAGAAAAGAGAAAATCAGGAATTACGTTCGTTAAACTTTCGACTCAAAAAGAAAGGAAATTTCGGAAACGCAAGAAAATACTATTCGATTCCGGCCGGAGCAAAAATGAATAATGGGGTCCCAGATGAGGGGAAAATCGCCTTTTATAATCTCCCTGAGTGGGGAAGAAATGACAGGCGCAGAAATGTTATTTTTCTAGAAAAGTACTCCGGTAAAACATCTTCGAATCTGGCTTATCGTACGTATAAACTAGAAAAACGGCGTTATCTACATTCTACGTGGTTCTTATGACTCTTTTTACTAGATTCTCTGCATGCAAAACAATATCGAACGAACCATATTCGATCTTCTCGGTTTAATTCTGAACGGAAATGAAATGCAGGAATTCGAAATAAAAATCCGGAAAAATTAATTTAAGATGAAGACCGATTTCATGATCGGAAAATCGAGCTTCGTCACATCTCCCGAAGGACGGACGGCAAAATTCAATCAATCACAATTTGAATTTTCGCGGTTCCCGACCATCTAAATAAACAAATCAACACGGTTGTCTCGCAATCAGGCTTACATTATTTACAATCTATCGTCTCCATGTTCTGTGCGTGGTCCGTGGTCGTAGATCTTTGTTCCTCCAGTCAAAGGGTAGTTCCAATATCCCATATCTCATATCTGCGCATGTGTCGCTGTCGACGCCGCCGCCATTTCGATGCCTTGTTTACGATGTGTTATCAGCTGACATTTCCATTTTCTGGTTAACAGTAAACCTTGAATTAATAAATGTGTACAGCGAAGGGTGATGGAATAATGAAATAATTGGTCGAAGACACCTCCTACACAGTAAGTACTTAATTACAAGTCCTCTTCGATGTGGTTTGACTTAGTGCTTTTCAGATGTTGGCTTGACTTTGTTGGTTGTTGGACTCGAAATAGGGCACGCCGAATTGGTATGAATTAATCCAGTGGAATAGACGATGGAGTCGGCGTCCAAAACTGACGCACTGGATGTTGGCATCGGAGTTGATGGGTCGTCGATGTAGGTACCAGGCGGATTGTCGACTTCGGCTGTTTCGTGATTGTTACAGGTAGGTATTCCATATAGTTCCAACCATCTGATCTCGGTGAAACTTCTCCCATTTTCTTGTTTCTTTCTAGCGGACTTCCCTCGATAGACTAGTCCTCATTTCCACAGACAGTGAACAGCGAACAGTTGTGTACATAAAACATACATAATACAATAATTAATCATCAGTTATTAATACAATAATGCTTGATTCAGAATGGAAACGGTGCAATAGGTTGACCTTCCTGGACTAACAGACTGATTTAATAATTCTGAACTAGAAATACTTAGAAGTAATGATGTTACGTTTAACGGTATTAGCCCAGACAGGTACCTTGATGAATGTTTTACAGATGAAGGTTTAGTAGTCTAACGAGTGAAACAGATATCAATTCATAGGCAAAATATGACAGTTCAGACAGTTTATATAATGGGTTAGTTGTTTCCCGGTAGAGAAAAGATCAAGATCAGATAACACCACCAGGTAACGTTATTGAAAGGTTGTTATTAAGGTCGGCGTTTAAAGCGAGTAGGAAAGATCAGTCGATAGAGGCGCCACCGGCCATTTTAAGAAATATCTCCATAGAACTTACATTATCACAATAAGTTCTATGAGTATCTCTCTAATCATGAATGAAATGAACAATGGCGCTCTCTATCCGAAAGTCGCCGAACTATGAAATAAGCTAATTTGTGGGTAAAGCAGGAATTTTTTCCCGCGAAACTTTGAATTTGGCCATTCTCTAACAATTCCGTATTTCAAGTTGATCTTCTGAACGAAATTATTAGTAGATTCACTTTTAATCGGAAGTTGAACTATTTTCATGGGTCTTTCTGTTGAAATAAAACAGAAGCATGGGTTGGCTCATTTTCTTCTATTTTTGAAAGAAAAAAAAATGACTGTCGGAATGAAATCGATTAAAAATATTTCAACAAAAACCCTAATCCTTTCTGAGTTCACCCACAAAATTTCAGTTCTCAAAGTGAAACCGTTTTCGAAATCAACTTGAAATAAAAACACACTACATTGAACGCCCACCTTAATTTATGTATTATTTTGAACGATTACCTGGTGTTGTTGGCCGGAAAATGCGGTGGCTTCTCTAAGGTGACGGTGTTACAGTGTGTTGGGGATACTACTAGTGCTGACGGTTTTCTGTATTGCAGGTCTCAGTTCTATGGCGGTTTCCCCATCTCTGCTCAGGCTGGACGGTTTTCCACTCTGGTGTTGTTGGCCGGAAGTAGACGGTGAGCTGGCCTGCTTGGTGGCTTCCATACAATGACAGGAAAACCAGACTGTACCGGTGACTTGGAAGAGTTTTATTCATGGTATGGCTTAAGGTCTTTAATGTGGATGTTTGACACTCTTTTACCACCGTCATCTTTCAGGTCGTACACGACGGGGGAAATTACTTTTACTACGGTGTATGGGCCGACGAACTTTGGTGCAAGTTTGGAAGCAAAATGGTCAACGGCAGACGATAGAGGACGATCACGGCGCAGAACTCTGTCTCCAACATGGTAACGGGCATCTCTACGGCGGAGATTGTAACTGTGAGCCTGCTGATTGAAAGCACGGTACAACCTGGTTCGGACAAACTCATATGCCTCCTGGAGATGTTTGAGCTGATCAGTACGGTGAGTCATATCTCTTCTTCCTGCTTCCTGACTGCCGGATTCCTGGCCGGTTTCTTCATTATGGGGGTTTGTCGAATAAATCGCCCTTGGAACTTCTAGTTCTCTTCCATAATTCAAATAGGCAGGTGTGAATCCGGTAGATTCTTGCTTGGCAGTGTTGATTGCAAAAGTCAGTTCTCCTATCTTCTCATCCCAGTTTCGTTGATCGGTTTCGCAGAACTGTGCTACCATTGTTTTCAATGTACGGTTGGCCCTTTCTACGGGGTTACATTGCGGTGTGTAAGGAGGGGTGAAACGGTGAGCTATGTTCAACTCGCGGAGACTGTTCTTGAATAATCGGCTGTCAAATTGTACCCCATTGTCGGATATCACCAGTTTTGGACAGCCATATTTCAGAATTACTTGTTCGTAGAGGGCAGAGTAAACAGTTTTGGCGGTGGCTTTTCGCAACGGACGGCATTCTACCCACTTTGTAAACCGGTCTTGCATCACAACGATGTAGGAATTTCCCTTTTTGGATCGTGGCAATGGCCCCACGATGTCGGTAGATACTTCCTTGAACGGCGCATCCGCCATTCGGTGTGGTTGCATTTTCCCAGGAGTTTTCTGTTGCGAAACTTTGAACTTTTGGCACGAAGTGCAGCTCCTTACATATTTGGCAACGTCTCTAAACATCCCTGGCCAGTAGTACTTCCGGGCTATCCTAGAAATGGTTTTGGCAATTCCCATGTGACCAGCTAATTCGGAATCGTGGTTTTCTTTTAGGATTTCAGTTCTTTGGTCAGTAGGAATACAGAGTTTCCAGGGTCGGCCGGATCCATCTTCAGTGAAGTCGGATGAGTCCCAGAAATGCCTGAATAATTTTCCATTTTCTACGGAATAATCAGGGAAATTTGCCGGATCTTTTTCCACCTCCTGTAACTTCTTGTTATACCATTTGCAGGGGGTTGTTTCTACCTTGGTTAAACACACAGAATTAACGGACGGCAACGGATTCCGGGACAGACTGTAAGCACCTTTGTTCGTAGATCCTTTTCGGTACTGGACTTCGAAGGCTTTTTGTCGGTCTTCTCTCCATTTACATCGGTGTTTCTTCTTCTGTTTGCTGGCCAGTTCCAAAATAGGTTTATCGGCGATGTTTATCTCAGGGGTTTGTTCGTAGACCGGAATCGGTTTGGAAATCGGTCGACCTTCCAAATAGCATTCTGCTGTTTTCAGAATAATGTTGAAGTTGTAGTTTGAGAGTATGTCCATTCCCAGAATGAGGTCTACAGGTAGGTCAGGAACCAACAGGAATTTTAAGTCGGCCAAGGTATAATCGTCTATCCGGACCATAGTTGTGTAGCGTTTCGGTACGACGGTAGTTTTGCCATTGGCGATCACCACAAATTCATTGAACATGGGTTCTCCCTTTATTCCTTTTTCTTCCAAGCATTCTGCAACTTTCTGGCTGCAGAAGCTTTTGGTTGCTCCTGTATCCATTAATGCTCGGAAGGGCTCGCCTGTCACATGAACCTCTACTAACGGACGATTTTCTTTACAGATGGACGGTGTCAGTGGAGTCAAAGTCTCCGGAGATATGGCTGACCCCGATTTCATACCTCCATTTAGTTTTCCGAACACGGGCAGTCTCTGGAGAGAATATTCTCCCTCTGGCATCGAGAACAAAACAGTTTCGGGGGTCTCCGGCACTCTCGTCGCATGTGGCCGTATCCACCACAGCGGAAACATTGGGTCTGAAAGGAGACTCTCCGGGCTCTCTGTTGATCGGTCCGGTCCGGAGGTGATGAATTCTCAGCCTGACGGTGTGCGGGGGTGGCGGTCGACTGTGGTTGACTGTAAGTATTACTTGTTGACGCTGAACGTGATGTTTGTGTCCGAGAAACTGACTCTGTAGGTTTTGGATGGACTGCTGCGGTTGCTGGTTGGACTCGATTCTCGGTGTCCAGCGAACAATTGGCCTGATAACGGTTTCGCTGCTGGGTGTGGTAGGTCAGGTGCGGTTCATCAATGAGGCCTGGTTTGGAGGGTGGCCTGGTGTATTGGTGCATCTGCCATTGGACCAGTTCGAACACTTTTCCTTTCCGAAGAAGTTCATCGTAAGTCCTAGTTTCTTGGAAGGCCAAGGCTTGCTGTAGGGACGGTAGCAACCTCTGTCTAATCAGACGGATCTGTTCCTCCTCGGACGGTCGAATACCTGATAGTTTCTGGAACAGGTTCTGCATCCTGGTAACGTAGAGCAGACGTTTCTCGTCTGGGCCCTGCATTCGCCTTTTTATTTCCTCCAACAGATTTTCCTCATAATTCACCGGTAGGAACGCGTCCTTCAATTGGGCCTTGAAGTCGTCCCAGTTCTGAAACGTTCCCCTCCTGGGGATGAACCAATCCCGAGCATCTGTCCTCAGAAGTTCGTACACAGAGTCAAACACCTGTCGTAAGGGTACTTTCCGGGATTCTGCCAGCCTCTCCACTTCATCAATGAAGTCGGTGACACTCTGGGTCCCATCAAAAGAAATCGACCATTTGTACAGCGGGACAAATGGTGTTGATGTAGGTCGGGCTTCGGGCTCAGGTCGGTAACTGCCTTGTGCCAATGACCTTAGGGGGTTTCTCGGTGGTAGATTTGCCGGGAAAGATACCCCTCGTGTGGAGTTCGCCCAGCGGTCCGGTGTCAGTCTCTCAGGTCGTGATATCGCAGGCGGCTCTTGAGAAGTAGGTATGGCCGGCATTTCCTGTAGTATGCTTCTACATGTCCGTCTAGTGTCATTCATAACTCGATCTGATATGGAATTTCTTTCAGGTGTGCGAGCTCGTGAGATCCTGCCAGCTGACGGTGGAGGGACGTCTTCTCCCAGGTCAATAAGGGAGGGCTCGACCCTTGCTGCGCGCTGTGGCTGAATTGGAGACATCCCAGGTGACGGTGGGACCTCCAGATCCAGGAGAGACCTTCCTTCCGGCTGCGACGACGGTTGCTGACTGCTGACTTTGTGAACTGCCTGTAAAGCATCCAAGGCCTTGAGGGTGGCTCCCTTGAGCTGATTTACCACCTGTAATTGTGACTCCTCAGTTGTGTCAATAAAATTCAGTCTTCCCTGTATGTGTTTCAGCCTCGTGAAAATGCGCGAATACTCGTTATCGGCGTTGTCGTGATTGAAGTTCTGAACTGCCTCTACTAAATCGGTGAGCTTGTCCCGGCACACCTCGATATCTTGAGCAGGATCCATCCATGCCCCAGATTGTAAGGGTGCATCCGAATGGAGAACCTGTCGTAACAAACTTCGTTTGGTCATCACTGTGCTGGGTACCGTTTGCCCTCGGAGTTGAAGTTCGTAGGTCAGCTCATCACTCAGCAGCCGGTTCACATCCATGATTATTGTTTGCGGTCAAGTCTTTCCACGTAAAGTTGTGTCCAGTTAGAAATGTTCACAGTTGCCGGTTATGTCACTCACGAACTGTGGATTATTTGTTTATGCGTACAGGTAACAGTAAAATATAAATGCCGCAACAGTTACAAATGATATAGCCGGAATAACACCAAATCTGTCTTTATTTCACTCACCAATAATTGTTCAGATAAAGAATAGAAAAGAAGAACTTTCAGTCTTAAGTACAAAAATTCGAAACCACCTACCTCGGAATAATCCTTTAACGGTTCCTGTAACAGAAAATTAAACAACGAAATCCAATAATATCAAAAACAACTGATCAGTACTGAAAGTTCAATGTTCATCAGAAATAAAACACTACCGGGAAAGATTCAATATTTCATAACAGTTCAAAAACAATGGCAACAAATCAAACTCAGAACAATGTATTTATTTCACACAGTTTTCAAAAAGGAATACCAGAAACAGCGGTTTTCACAGTTCAAGCATAAAACTCAATATATGGTATTCACTTTACTTACTGAATAAATCGGGAATCAACTCAGTTCAGAAAGTCAATTTCGAACGAAAAAAAATGCACAGTATCAGGTAATGAATACGGTCAGAATCGGGGCGCAAATTTTGCACAGAAACTCTATTTTTGCGGTCCCTGCTCGGGCGCCATTTTGTAATAGGGTTTTCTTCCCTTTTTGGAAACCTTACCTCGAGCGCCAGCTATTCTTTTTGCTTATAAGGTAGAATAGCAAACCTGCCAGGATAGCTGCTTAGTCGGAGACAGAGTTCGGTTGTATCTAGGGTGGTAGCGATAACTGAGAAATCGAAAATAGAGCAATTCACACAATTTATTCAATAGATTGAAATAGTGATACAAATGCAATAACGTCAAGAAAATATCCAATATGCAATAATAAGAAAATATCAAATATTCACCAATAGCAATAAAACATTAAATATACGTTAATCCCAAGATATATCAAATATGCAGTAATCAGAAAATATCAAATATACACAGTTAAAGAAAAGTGATTCAGTTTTGCCTGACTGCGAGCATTTATTCAAAAGAAATATTTTACGGTACGAGTCAGCCAGAATAGAAGGGGGGGGGGAAATTGAATTAAACGGAGAATTTAAATCTACAGTTGAAAAGAATGTGGGACGGATATGAAAATGTATAGTGCTCACTGTCTGTCCGATATTCTTTCAGTCCGGAAACTCAAAAGGGTTATATTGTCTACTTAGCTTGTTTTACGTCTAGAAAGGTCGGGTTTGGCCAGGTTAAATATAAATGGTCAAACAGGACGCACCGAACAAGGGGCGCGAAAGATCGGTACCGAAACGGAATTAGACTCCACGTTCTATAGCATAGGTTTGCATGAGCCCTCCGGTCTGATAGTGAGATTACTCGCCACTAAGATTCAGACGTTATCGGGCACTGACTAACTCAGATAAACGTACTATAGACTCAGGAAATCTTGTACGAATAAAGGAAGATTTAATACGGATCTCGACGTAACAGCTATTTTGATAGACTCAACGAAGATACAGGAAAATGAGACTGAAATGAATTGGATCGGTACTTACGGTTTCAGTGCACTACTTTTCACTCGGTAAAGAAAAGAGAAAATCAGGAATTACGTTCGTTAAACTTTCGACTCAAAAAGAAAGGAAATTTCGGAAACGCAAGAAAATACTATTCGATTCCGGCCGGAGCAAAAATGAATAATGGGGTCCCAGATGAGGGGAAAATCGCCTTTTATAATCTCCCTGAGTGGGGAAGAAATGACAGGCGCAGAAATGTTATTTTTCTAGAAAAGTACTCCGGTAAAACATCTTCGAATCTGGCTTATCGTACGTATAAACTAGAAAAACGGCGTTATCTACATTCTACGTGGTTCTTATGACTCTTTTTACTAGATTCTCTGCATGCAAAACAATATCGAACGAACCATATTCGATCTTCTCGGTTTAATTCTGAACGGAAATGAAATGCAGGAATTCGAAATAAAAATCCGGAAAAATTAATTTAAGATGAAGACCGATTTCATGATCGGAAAATCGAGCTTCGTCACAATACTTAGTTAAGAATATTTCGAGAACTAATGCATAAAATGAAAAAACAATTAATGTGCTGAAATCAGTATAAAAATACCTTTCAAATGAGGTATCACTCACCCCATCTTCCCTATTCAAAAATTGGGGGTGGGGGTTGTAGCAGCAAGGGTTGAAGCACTATGCGTCCGTAACCTACATCTTAAGTTGTCCCCCTCGAAACAGAAATCGACCTGTCCGAGCATTTCTATAGAAAAAATTTATTTCGTCTGTAATCTCGTGTGTTTCGTTTTCAAATGGCCACCCTGTATGTGTGTCTTGCAAGACAAACCGTAAGATCTATGAATCGACCCATCTCAAACCTTATATTGTTGTTCTGTGTCTCAAACGTCAGTGTCTGTGAACAACGTAATCAAATATGGAAGGAAACATATCTACAGCTGCGTTGTTATAAAAAGAGAAAGTGATTATTTTAGGTGTTTTCTTCGACCTCCTGATGATTATGTGAAGACTTTGAGTAAATTGATGTAATATTAACCGTGTAATGTCGAGTATATAAAATTCCAAGAGGAAATTGTTTAGATGGAAACATCGCCACAGATTATTTAGTGCTAAGTATCATTTTATTTTTCATTAATTTCAATTCAATACTTGGTTTGTCTTGACATTCATCATTCATATATCTGAATTTTGTATTTCATTGACATTTATTTTTAACTAGCTGGCCCGGCGAACTTTGTTCCGCCTAAATGATACTTACGGTGGACTTCACAAATCGTAATCACCGGTGATCGGAGATCAACGGCTTGGTTCTCTGATTTTTGAACTGTCAAATGTTTCCATGGATATGAGCTATCACACAGAACAGATACACAAAAATAATATGTCATTAAATGTCAATCACAAATAATAACAATTTTGCATCCAGTTATTTCCGCAAATATCATTATTACCCAAACATAAATTCAAAAACATTTTAAAAATTATGAGAAAAGATGAGAATGGACAACTCACCATTGGAACTCATCGCCAAAATCCGATTTACTTGACATTTCGATAAAAATTCACTGTGATATTCACCCGCTTCTGGATCTGTTAATAGCCTTATAAGCCCTATGTAAATTACACAGTAATTGATGTCATATGTTCTTTTCTCGACCATTTCAATCCACGACGACCGAAATGCTCGAAAAAAGAACAGATGACATCAATCGATGGCCGCGGAAGCCTGAACAAATTCATCTCTATTTAATTGTGATGATGTCAAATATAGTACCTTCACGATTACGTTATTTGGAATAAATAAAGCTATAAAAATAACTAATAATCATCAGTCATAATGTGTGAATAGAGCCATCTGAAGTGGTAAGAACGAAACTTTTCTCATATCTCAACGAAATCTAATCATTTTAGACATCTGTACTCGTACGCTGAGACATTTTGGTTTTGCCCAACAGCGCAGAGTTGTAGGCAACTCAAATTACACACTTTTACAGTGACTATAGAGGGAATATAGTCACTGTACACACTATTTGTTTATATCGCCATCTAACGCGGAGAATATCAAATGAAGTACAAACGAATAAGCGGTAGCGTAACTGTAACTGTAGCGACATCTAGTGGCCTTACTCAAAAGGTGGAAAAGCATTTCCTGTATAAGTTAAATTATCATCGATTTTTTCAAAGTTTTATTATATTTTATAATAAACAGACCATAGACGAATACATATATGAAGTTTCATAACAAACAGTCCATCCGATCTCGAGTTATAAATGTGTAACCAACATCTTTCTTTTATATATATAGATATATAGATATGGGCCGGTAACAATAAATTTTTAATAGAAACTGTGCATATTAAATGAATGATTTCATGATCCTTGGTATTCAATTTCATCTACAATATTTGTGGGATTTCACAATTACATATCTCTACATCAAACGTTTTTCCATCCTTTAGATTTCAGTCTCGACAAAGTTGATTAAAATTCTGACAACATTGTTAACTTGTTCAGCGACCAGAGAAGTGAAAATATTCGATGATGTTTGATCCAGGGAAGCATCCAGATTATTCTTGAAATTCATGATTTTTTTTTCCCCGAATGTTATTGTATACGATTAGGAATAACCCGAAAACGACGCGTTTCATAAGAAAATTTGAAAAATGGAATAGGCAAAAGGTGTTTCGTACAATTCGAAGACTCACCCTGTATTTTCAACTGAAATTTGGCATAGATATTACAATTTCTAGTTTACACCATGTGCCAATTTCGATTGCGAATCTACAGGGTGATATTTTTTCCTGAAACATTGTCCCCTGTTTTCCTCCAGAACTTTTTTTGGGGAGCTACTGTTAGTATGACAAATTGTGAAAAGAAGCTTTGCTGTTATACTAAACTTTATGATCTAGTTGTTCTGTCGTATAAGCTACAGATTTCGGGAAAAAAAAATTCAATGATAATATTCAGGAAAAAAAATGAACGTCAACTATTAACAAATTAATTAACAGCATCAGAAGCATACGAAGTTGAAATGGAAGTTAAAGTAGAAAAAATGTAAATATTAAATTTCAGCATACTTCCATCTACCCTTATGCAATCCTTGATTCCACGAATCGATCAAAAACCAGGAAAACCTCACCGGGTGCTACAAGATCAAACAGCCTAGAAATAATTTGCAGAACACTTGTATACTTCCCATTAGACGACCAATTAAAAGCCAGAGTAGGGCAAACAGACTACCCCAGTTCCGAACGAATTAAACAACTTTTTGATCCCTTTAATCCTACCCCGCTGTACCCCCCCCCCCCCCCACCCCAATCTTCTTGCGATGGATTGGAGTAAGCTAGGGGTGTCAAGATCGTAAAAATTTTGATACATCGATGTTGTAAAACATCGATTTCTCGATAGGTTGCTTCAAGCTTTAGTTTTCCATAAATGAACATTTATTGGACAAGAATTGGCAACTTTCGAAACGGTCACAATATTTCTGAACTTCCCAACCTTTTATGGATCTGTAATAAATCGTATTGGGGTTAATCAATATGGATTTCTAAATGTATATTCATGTCTTCGAATATTACTTTGTTGCCTAAGGGTATCAATACTATTGGTACGTGAGGAAAAGGATGTATACTCCATTCACAATTATAAAATCACAACTCAGCCCATGGTTTCGTTTTCAGGAATTGGTGCACCTGATAAAAAATCTGTGCGCGTACAGAGAATATCTTTAATGACAAAACGGCGTTGCCAGTTTCTTTGTTTACATCAAAGTAAAAGTATCAAAGATATTTTGACATGGGTGCAAACGGCAAATTTGAATTGGACCAAAAATCGATTTATAAGCATGAATAAAGCAAAAGTAAGTACTAATCGCCTTTTTTACAGTTGATACAAAGTTTTTTTTAGATATCTGGCCGTTTGGAAAGATTTCAAACGAAATTCCGGTCCCCCAGAAGTTTGGTTAGTTTGGGTATCGTTTTTGGTGCTCAAAATTTATTTGGAATGTGTAAATGGACAAAAAAAGGCTTCCTTATACGATCTTTTCACGAAAGCGACCGGAAAATATGGTTCAGGTAGGATTTTCGAGGAATTATGAAGAAAGAACTTGCAGAATGAAATTGCACGATTTTCGTAAGTAAACGGGTTTTGGATGGCCATCATCGGTCTCTAAATGATAATTGTTGATCGTTTTCACGTTTCAGAAAAAGAACCACTTTGTATAAGCCCATTTTGAAGAAATTTGTGTATGTAACATTCAACGGTAGGTATTTGCTCTTAATCGAACGAATATATTATATCTAGTGCTACTTCTTTCAAAAGAGACACAAGCTTTTAATGCTGTAGGGACCCTATAATGTGGAGGAGTTTGTGTCTTATTTTAGAACAGGTGAATGATAAATGTGAAGCATATGTTTGACTTGTTCCATATTATTTGTACAAACCTACTGTGGTTGTAATGTATGAATATTTTTTAAACTAATACATTACTATACAGTCAGAATATTTTACTCCTTGTTCATAAGATCAAATAAATGAAATGTATATCTTCTACTCTTATTTTTATTAAGTTAGCTATTAAGGTTATGTTCCAAGAAAAAGTTCCTGTTGCATCAGAACTCCCTTCAACTATTTGGATTCCAGTAGAGGGATATAATGTTCCATTATTCTTGATTCAACAATTGATGTCAAGTCTTGAACTTTCAGTTCAAGAGGATAATAAACATTAAATCTTCACAGGCATGCATATGAAAATCATGTGAAAGCAATGCAATTTTCTTCCATGGCGAAAAATAATATATTTCAACAGTGATCTCTTGTATTTTTCATGCAAATAACTAGAAAAGGAATCCTTTCTATCAATTCATATAAACGTTAATTATTTTCGTCCGTCACATCTTTTCCAACTCATTCATTTTCCGAATAAATTCACATTCTGAGAAATACGCTAAGAATGTAGAAAGACCAACATAGTGTTGACTTGGAACATAAAAATATTTTGAAAAACGCCATAACTTCGATACAGAGTGGAATGTGTCAAATTTCCAAGGCCAGAGTTGTGATTTTATAATTGTGAATGGAGTATATGCGGGACGATAAGCAATAGAGCTGTTGATTTTCGGGGCAAGTTTCCTCGTGAAACGCAAGCGAGAAATCAAAAAATAAATTGCATATCGGGACGGTGTCAGGGTTTTGTTTCGCGACCTGGGCGGTCAGGATGCTAAGGAAGTGTAAAATTCAGGGCTGGATAGTGGGAATTGCAACATTGCACCGAAAATTTCATTTGATTACGACACCCCACTCGGAATCCGCCCACGGAAGGTGAGAAAAGAAAAAAATTTAAATGCTTTCAAACAGTAGCTGGAGAATTCGAAAACGTGAAAGTTCTCAGTTGACTCGGTTTCGGTTGTAGGAATATTTAGGAAGTATATCAGAGTTAGGAACTACGGTCTCAAAGCGGAGACGGAAAAAGTGCTATTCGGGGAATAGCGGGGTAAAGTGTTGAATCGGAAAATATTTTAGTCTCTTCGATAAGTGATCTGTTATTTTTAAGGATTCATTCATCATCCTTTGATTAACTGCCAGAAGGAGAAAGGTCAGATAATTCTGAGTAGGCTTAGCTTATTTGACTTACGATAAAAACCGTGACGTCGATGGCAGTGTCTTCGACGTTTCGAAAGCATCGTATCAACCCCTAGATGAAGCCAGATCAACATTTTTAACGATACTTCCAGATTCTGTTTATGTCTTCAACTTCAAAGGTAGAAGCGGATTTTTCAACTTTTGTAATTAAAACGTACTGACTGGCTCTGATTGCTGTGTAGGCTTTTTTGGAGGAAGATGAGGGGGGAGGATATCGGAAAACATCAAACGTTTTCGGAGTGGAAGACGATTGAGAATTAGATTAAGAAAGTTGCGGAATCTTGTTAACCGTTAAAGTCGCCAGTTATCTGATTACCACTTCTGATTAAATATCGTAGAGATTCTCGCGGATTTATAAGGATTGAATTACTTTTTGCTGAGGGGGAATCTCGAATGATGAGATTAACAGGAATTTCATTATAATAATTGGTCCAATTTTTTAATCATCGATATTGGATAGAATTCAGCCTAAAGCACTGACGTGAAGTCAGGTGCACGTGAGCACTCGTTCGTTCACCTTGTGGGTAGATTCACCCTATAGGTAGATTCAATTGCCAGTGCGAGAAAGTAATTGTTCAAGTTTAAAGATATCCTGTTATGAAAATATTTTCTGTTTTTTACGCATCGTCAAAACTCTTGCCCCCCCCCCCCCCTAACAACTCTCCACTTGTTGCATGTAATGCCGGGTTTCCACCAAGCGGACAGGTCAAAACAAAACACGAACTGTCCGTTCGGACAGAAATTTCGAACAATTTTGTTTGGAAAATGTTCGAAGACTGTTGGGGTTCCCAACGGACTTTCAGTTTACACCAGTCGCGGACAGAAATGAATGAAAACTGTTCGTGTTTTGTTTAAGTTTGATTCAGTTTACATAGAGACACCGGACGTGTAGTTCTGAGAATGTGGCGCGCTGCAAACTTGAGTGAACAAAACGACGAGGATTTATTTTTGCTGGCAGTTACATTTTACATTATTAAAAAGAACAAAACTAAACGCCGGTTTTGGATTAGGCCATCCTTAAGGCAAAAAAGGGGAAATGTGACGTCTAAACTGTTACAAGATCTCAGAGGGGATGATATGAGTATAGGAGGTAAACTTCGATCAAGTTTTAATAAACATTACGACTTCTTCCCTTCACGCACCGAATCAAACTACCACATTAGATCGCAACAACGTAAATAAAAACAAACTAGGCGTTTACACCAAGCTAACAAACAGTCCTAGAACTCGTAAATCCTTTGAAGTTTACCGACATTGGATGGGACTCTGTTTGTGTCCGTAAAAACGCAATTCGCGGACTTTCGAGTCCGGAAAACAATCCACAAGTTCTAGAACAGTTTGCAAACAGTTCGCGGACTGTCACAAACGGACCGAGTTCGTGTTTTGTTTTTGTTCTGTCCGCTTGGTGGAAACCCTGCATAACAATTCATTAATTTTATTATTCTTTTTTATTTTTTTTTTCATGGGCATCTCCAATATTAGAAAGTGTACGAAGTTAATTGGTGAATGGGTAGCATTTCGCTCAGATATTCCTCGATATTCTCTGATGTGACATCCTGAAGTTCTTATGATTATCGAGAAACTCAAAAAATAGATATGTAGTTCTAGAATTACTTCATAATACACTGCGCAAAAAAATTAACGCACATTCTGAAAATCTCAATTTTAATGAAAGTTAACTCTACATTGACTTTATAACTTATTTTTTATGTTCTCTCGGGGAGTTTTTGAACGAAACAAGACACATTAAATGGAAGAAAAATTCAGGATTTCACCGAATCTTATGTGAAAGAAGAGAAATGAACAATTTTCAAAATACTGAAATGCTGATAAGTGATTTAATACTTGGTATATCCATCCCTTGCGTTAATTACAGCTCGGCAACGACGGTTCATACTCAAAATGAGTGATCTTAAAATGTTCTGATCTAATCCTTCCCAGATTTCTCTGAGTTGGATTCCTAAGTCATTAAGAGCCGCTGGATGATTTTCTGAACTTCTCAGCCTTCTATTGAGGTTGTCCCAAACCTGCTCAATCGGATTGAGATCTGGACTTCTTGCTGGCCATTCCATTCGAGAGACTTCAACCTCTTCAAGGTACTCCTGAACGATGCGCGCACGATGGGGTCTGGCATTAACGTCAATAAAAATGAAATTTTCACCAATGTATGGGGCAAATGGCACTACATGCTCTTCAAGAAAGTTCCTTATATACTTATCAGCATTCATAGCTCCATTATCAACGACCACTAGGTCTGTGAGAGCAGTCAAAGATATTCCACCCCATACCATAATCGCTTCTCCCCCGAAACCAGTAGTATTCAGGAAATTGCACTGAGCATATCTTTCATGTGGACGTCTGTATACAAGGGAACGTCGATCACAATGGTAGAGGCGGAATCTAGACTCATCTGTGAAGAGAACTCTTTCCCAATCGGCCTCTTCCCAATGGATATGCTCTCTCGCAAAATCCAAACGCGCCCTTCGATGGGCTGGGATAAAAGCTGGGCCTCTTGCCGCGACACGAGGCCTTAAATCATATTCTCTGAGGCGATTTCTTATTGTCTGAGTGCTAATTTCCACCTCATGAGTTTGCTCAAGCTGATTTTGAAGGAGGCGAGCGGTTGCAAACCGATGTCTCAACGAAGAAACTCTCAAGTAACGTTCTTGAATGGCAGTTGTTACCCGAGGTCTACCCTGTCCTGGTCTTCGGACATTCATACCTGTCTCCCTGAATCGCTGCAACATTCTGGACACACTTGTATGGGAAACTCCAAACCTTTCTGCAATTCTTGTGTATGTCCACCCTTCTTCTCGCAAAACTACCGCTTGGCACATTCCTCTTGGGTCAAATTGCGTGTTTCGTGTTGCATAGCGATCGAGTGTAGAAAATCAAACGAAAGAAAAACTATTGATCACTAGAATTGATCGAGAACAACTGATTTTAGAATGGAGCCAATACATTCAAAATCTGATAATATCATCTTTTTTTATTCCTGCTGGGAGAAAACATCTGTATTGAAGAAAAACGTTGAAAGTGGATAACATATGCATGCATAATTCTGATAAAAATAACTATCATTGAGAACACCTTCAGTTGTAGAATAAATTTGAGATTTCCATAATGTGCGTTATTTTTTTTTGCGCAGTGTATTTTTTTACCTCTGATCCTAACTACCATAAATCCTCTGTACTTAGACAATACAGACATTTTTTCATATTTCTCTAAATCAGAAATGATACAGCCTCTGCCATGATATTTTATCGATAGAATTGGTAAAAACGGGCATGGGGCATGCTTATACCTACAGCTGCCCCAAGGGTAATAATCTCGTTAAAAATTTGATATTCCCTCCTAGTTTCGATCAGGAATCTTCCATATTGAAAATAACGAATCAACACACTTTCAAACTTCTCTCCAGATCCCTAAAATCACCAAGGAGATCCTTCCAATCATCTCCCTTCCAATAAATAAACGAGAAACTCATCTCGTAAGAATTTTTAATGCTTTTTTCATCGCGTAGCAAGGAGATTCTTCCAATCTTCCTATTGATTCAGATTCAGGTCGATTGAAGTCCCTCCTACGTTCGAGGAGAGCTTGGAGATCTCCCAAAAGGTCCCCTATCGAAGGATGGGGAAATCGGACTAAACAAACACGTCGCGTTTATCTTTCCCTGTCCAATAATTTGCCCATTTGGCCACAAAAACCGGAATACCTGTCCCAAACGAGCTTTTAACAGGTCCGTCATTTCACGCGTCGGTTCTTTTCGGATTTATAACTTTCTGCCCCTGGTATTATACGGTAGACGGGGATTACCACCCCTTTTTCATCGGTAGGGTCATCACTGACACCTTTTAAATTCGTCTGGTTGACGTAGGGCCAGTTTTTATTCATTTCTATTCTAATTTATTCTTTCCGTCTATTTAAAAGCTAATTCGCCTGAAAGAAAGTTTTTTTCAGTCTAACCAAACTTATTCTAAACGGGCCTTTAGACCCTGGAAGAATGGGACTCCTTAATAAATAAGTTTTTAATGTAAACCATGTAGGTCACTTGAATAAAGGATTCAATAAGATAACTGAACGTTCGGTAGGTTTAATTTAATCTTCTATGAACTACAAAAATTTTCATGATTATTATTTCAAAAATATAGCTTTTACTCATAAAAACGAAAAACATATTCAATAACCCCAGATCTAACGATTACCCTGGTTTTTTTAATTGAAAAACTAATTAAATCGAAAAAAAGAAAACTATGTGCCCTCGGGACGTTCTTCAACTTCAATTTAAAAAAAAATCAAGTCTCTACGTCGTAAATTAGGGTACTTAGGTACTCGTGAACTAAAGAGACCACTTTTGAATGGAGATTTACCACGATTCAAAAGGTGCTACTGCCCCTAAAGATAAGACATGTAGATTGATCAGCAAGGTTGTAAATCTCGTGATATGTGTAACGAACGGCTTGATCATATTTTTTTTACATCACGTTAGGTTAAACCGCGACCGAACATCATTCTAACACATTCTGAACGAGCCTTTAGGCTTCACGTGATGTACATAAAGTTAGCAAAACAACTCTCTCGAATGAAACTCGGAATAGCTCATAATATTGCCATTTTTTATTCGCAATGTATCCGTGAAAAAACAAATTTTGCCGCACTTTTTATTTGAAGAAATATGAGATGATATCAACTTAGCGAAACAAAGTGCCTAGCTCACCTTTTTCAGTGATTTATCCGTAAATTATCCGTGGCCAAAGAAAATTTGTAGCTTTCCAGGTTTTGTAGTAAAATGACTAAATCTGATTGATCGATCAGTGGCCGTCGAAACGTTTATCAGGCATTTTTCTCGAAAACTATGCACGCAAAATTGTTGAAATTTGGAAGAAAGATGTATCTTTCTATCGTTGATTATTCGTGAAGATAGAAATTTTGCCGCTTCTGTGTTTAAGAAAATATCACGTACAATGGTAAGTGTATTCCTAACTATAAAGTTACATATTGATAAAATTATTTCATTATTTTCAGTGATTCATCCGTAAATCATCCATGAAGAAAAAACATCGCTACGGATAAATCACTGAAAAAAATTTAATTATCTGTTGATTGCTGAGATAATTTTTTCAATATGTGCCCAGTGCACGTGATATTTTTTTCAAATTTCAACAATACTGCATGCATAATTTTCGAGAAAAATGCCTGATAAACGTTCCGACGGCGGCTGATCGATCAATCAGATTTTGTCATTTCTCTACAAAACCTGTTACAATGTTACAAATTTTCTTTCACCACGGATAATTTACGGATAAATCACTGAAAAAGGTGAGCTATGTACTTTGTTTTCTGCAGAAAACATGTTTTGGATAGTTGTTTCGCTAAGTTGATATCAAATTAGCGAAACATCTAATATTTTTAAAATACAAGAGTGGCGATGTTTTTTTCTTCACGGATAATTCACGGATAAATCACTGAAAAAGATGGGCTAGTTTGATTTTCGCTGAAAACAGTTTTTGGATAGTTGTTTCGCTATGTTGATATCAACTTAGCGAAATTTTTTCAACCAATTCTTTGGATTTAGCACATCAAGATATCGATTCAGAATATCATGAAAACTGTGATTATTAAAAAAATGGAGTGTTGTATTTGAAAAAAGCAAAACAAATGTTTGTAATTCGATTGATCTGAGTCGTTCCTAAAAATTTTTTAACGAATGTCCTTCGAGAATAGACAGTTAAATCAGCTTCTGAAGAAAAATACTTCCTCATTTTCACATTCAGAGATGTATGTCAAGCAGGAAAACCTACTTTTCTCTCGAACTCCTTCATTCGTCACACAGAAGAATGCTCTTCATACCAATTCAATTCCATAAATGTTAAACCAGAGTTTCTCCATCTAAGTACACATAATCATGTTAAATCTCTTCCACATCAAACAAGCCAGCGCTCATCAAGAAGTACCCATTCATTACCAATCCCATCTTCACAAGAAGTTGACTCTGATAATGCGCTAATTATACAGAAACCTGTATCAAACCGGAGGGCAAACACCGTTGGTATATGTTTGAGGAGAAATATGGCTTATTTCCACTCATTAAAGTACACAACCGTAGATTATATCCGTGTTTCCTCAGGTTCAAATTGGACAAAACTATGTTTGACGATGATTATTCACTCGTAGAAATGTTATAGTTGTTTGTTTTGAATTAAGATATTGTTTAGAACTATATTTTTGGTTTATTAGTCTCTATTATGAAAGCGAGAGAGATATAATGATGATATTTATTCAGTACACAACATCAAAATGCATGTATACAGGTTGTCCTGATGAATATCGATATTTCTCGAGAAGAATTAAAAGACCCAAATCTGATGCAAAATACGGTGTTTTCCAAAGAACGACGAGGAATGGACAAACCTAGGTTTTCTTCAACACTTTTGGCTACCGCAGCAATATTCTCGGCTGTTCTTGAGCGACGTGCACGGGTCTTATTCTTCACATCACTAAATATTCGAGTTTTACGAACCTTCTCTCCAAACTTTCACCATTTGTGTATCGTTCCATTTTTATTAATTTCAGGACACTGTTTTTGCAGTGGAGGGACAGGTAAATAAACTATTATTAGTAAATTGCCAACGTTTCGATCACTTCATTATGATCTTCTTCAGGGCTGAAATATAATATCGAGGAAATGTCAAAACAGCGACACTAACTCTTTCAACATCACACACAAATTAAAAACAACGGTATGAGAACTTATCAATCCTCAGACATCAAAAATAACACCCATTATCATACTTAAACATATCTAAAATAGAATTAAACTCCGCTCAGAGAGAAATTATCAAGTGTAAAAACAAATAATGCACAAATTGCAAGACCAAGGTGAAAAGGCAGATAAAAACACTGCAAAAACAGTATCCTGAGATCTTTATCTAAAGTACACAAAACTTCTTACATTATTTTTATTAATGGCGTAGTTTCTACCTGTCAAATGGCAAGAAATGACAGCATCGAAAGTGACATCCACCGAGATAGCGGAATAGACGAAGTAGCAAGAAGTATGAGAGTAAATTTCAGGCGGAATGAAAAAACTGAAGAAATTAGAAAAAGGGCATGTTCTGGTTTCAGAAATGGTGGAGATCATGTCGAACATAATTTATGGATACATTTTCTACTGAAATGTTGAGTCTAATGCAATAAAAAAATATTGGTTTCGTTACCTTTCTTTCTTTGCTTCTATCCCCATTCAAATCAAAATCTGCTGAACTAATTCCTGCATTCTAACGAAAACTTCTTTAGGAAATGAAGGAGTATTTGGCAAGTATTTAAAATAATTTTTTCATACATAAATTAAGGAATACGAAAGTTGCAGGCAAATTTATACTAGAAATTCAATATTCTTTACTTTCAAATCATACTAATTCTTTTTCAACAGCTATTAGAGCATAGTTTTCATTTGTTCATACATATCACATCCTTTTATGATGAGAATAATCCAAAAATTTTAATCAAACTTGGTCAACGTAGAAAAAAAGACGAAAATGAAGTAAGTTGAGAACATTTTCAAAACACACAAGAACAGAAAATGTTGATTTTCGGCTACCAATAAATATGGCTCAAAAGACAGCAAATGAGTGATACCTACACCCCTCCAAGGTTCACATCTAATTTAGAAACATCCTGTATAGTCACATACTTCGATTTTGCAGGTGTTTGTCGACAAATAAACAAAATTGACATTTCTTATTTGAATAGTTCCCAGTTTTTGTAATTGTTTTTAGTTCGTTAAAAAATCTTCACTCAAATTTATTTTATTATTATTATAGATTAAGGAAAGAAATAACGGCATGCAGACAATTGAATATTTTTTGAAATTCCGGAAAAAGTTCGATTCCTGCACGGTGTGTGACTTTTTCCGGAATTTCAAAAAATTTTCAAAAAATATTCAATTGTCTGCATGCCGTTATTTCTTTCCTTAATTATATTTACAGACGTTAAACTATTCTCAATTATTATAGATTTTATTTATGTCAGAAAAATATGGTCGGGAGAAAAAATAACTCACCACCACAGGCCTCCTTGAAGTCGTGGCAACAATCCCCCAGCTTCAAACAGGCATGATCACAATAACAAGGTTTATCACTCAAATCCTCCAAAATCGAGTTGAGGGGCGCCTTTTGCACCACGCAAGAACTGTCCCTCCCGGGACAGCACAACTTCGATTCCCTGCAACTTCCGCAAGAGACCCGGCCGATGCCCGCGACCAGAACCATGAGGAACACCGCGGAAAAACTACGTACGTACATCTCGACCTCCACGTTCGCGAAAATCAATCCGAAAATTGGAAAACAGCGGGTGGAAACATGCAATTTTCGCGGTCCGGCGGTGGTTTTTCCGGGTCGACGCGAAGTTTTCCCGGTGGAAAGTGGCGAGTTCGCGTGTTCGCGCTTTCCAGGAACGTGGGAGAGCGTTTGGATGTCGGTTCGAAGAGAGGGCCGTGGAATGGTGAAAGAGCTTTCTTGTGCGGGCGAAAGCTCACCGGTTGCTCTCACGTTGCCCTTGGGATGCTGCAAGTGACGATCGCTCTTTCGTTTCTTCAGCAGAAGGAAATGCACGTTGTTGTTGGGGGAATTTCTCGGTTCTTGGAGGTGGACGATTTTTTTCTGAATTTAATTCGTCAAAATTAATTCATTCTAATGCTCTAAAAATGAGAAAAAGATAAATGTATCAAAATTAACAGTGTATTATGATATAGATAGAATTTAAAGGTAATAGCATCAAAAATCTAATGATTTGCTATTTAATCATGGAAACATACACGCTTCAACAGAAGTTGTTAAATTATCAAAATCAGCACTCATTGGTGAATACTGAGGAAATTTTAAGGAGAAGAATACATGGTATTGTTCAGTCAATCGACTAACTTTTCGTCTTATTGTTGACAAATTTTAAATTTTTTTACATGATACAAAAGTACCAGTACGACAAAGAAATGCACGTACATAAGAGAATATCGATTTGGTATAGCAGCAATTTTAAGATAAAATCAAAATTTGGCGGTTACACGTCTTTCTCGACATTTGAAACTTTCTCAAACAACAGTATGAAACATTTTATGAAGAGATTTGGGTTTACATTCTTCACTTTTATAATGTAGGTATACCGATTGGCCATGAAATTCTGACACATTTCACCGAGTATATTTTGAAAATGTTAGGTTATAGTCATTTTCCTGCCAGATACAAACGCAACATTGTCCTTTCTACATAGAGGTCGTAGTAATTACGCATTTATCAAAATATTTATTTACTTTGGGAAAATAATGAATTTGAGAAAATATTATGTTATTCAATAAGACCTGGCGAATGCTGAAAAAACTTTTTTTCTGTTAATACTAGGAATATTTCACGCATTTAAACATATGGTTGGAAGATTCAGTTATGCTATTTTCTTGTTGGAAATCGAGAATCGGGTGCTGAAATTTTACTGAAAAATATTGCACAGGATAGTCCGTTACTTTCTGATAGTTCATTCGAAAAAAGAATAAAAGTACTCGAATAACTCGACAGAACAACTTCTAAATTAACAGACGGACCTATGGAATTCCCCATTATCAAAATTCTCAAGAAATAAGCTTACAGAAGACATTTAAATACCTTTTTTCACAACTTGAAAAACTCCAGTATGAAAATGTATCAGTACTACGAAACCTGTGTCACAGTTATCAATAAACCTTAGAAGAACTAACTCCATTTACAAAGTTAAAGAAGAGTAAATAGAAATTAGCATTGGCAACGTCTCTACAATTATGTGACATTATTTGCCAACCGGGATACTTTATAAAAGTGAATGGAGTATACAAAATTCAATTGGTTCAAGATATGAAGCTATTAGACCACCATAAAATAAACGTCATTTACTTTCTGAGTTTGCTCTTGAACAACTTAAAAATGATGAATAATTTGAATGGTTGCGTAAACAAACAAAATTGAAGGGATGAAAGTCCACACGAAACTGTTTAGACACCAATACATCCAGGTAAAGCCACTGTTTTGAGTGAAATTTATGCTGGTTGAGTAATTGGTCCATATTTCTTTGAACAAATGTCGATGATTAGTTGTTATTAGAATGCTCAGAGCACGTGTACGCGAAATATATCGGCAGCTAAGTGAATTTGAAAGAGGACGAATTATTGGTCTACGGGAGGCGGGTTTATCATTTTGAGCAATCGTTAAGGGGCAGTATCACCTTTCGAATCGTGGTAAATCTCCATTCAAAAGTGGTCTCTTTATAGACTTGATTTTTTTTTAAATTGGAGTTGAAGAACGTCCCGAGGGCAAATAGTTTTCTTTTATAGTAGTTTATAGAAGATTAAATTGCCGAGGGCAAATAGTTGCGATTTTTTCGATTTAATTAGTTTTTCAATTCAAAAAACAGGTTGAACTTCAGCGTTTTGGAAACTACACTTAATGATTTTTTTCCGACGGTTATTCATCATTTTTTGGAAAAAATCGCAACTATTTGCCCTCGGCAATTTAATCTTCTATAAACTACAAAAATTTTCATGATGATTATTTCAAAAATACAGGGTCTTTCACGAGGAACCTCACCCATATTTATACGGGAAGCTACTGAACGTATTTTCATGAAATTCAGCATTTATAAGTATTTCACGATGCTGATAAAATCTAAAATATTTTCAAGGCATGAGCACCTCCGGTTTTTCCGGAAATGACGTCAACTTCCGTTTTTCAAATTAGAACACCATTTTTTTATTGCAGAAATAGATTCCTTAGAAAATTTCAAGTTATTTTGATGTAACATTTTTCAGTTTGGGTTGGAAAATTCTCTCTGAGCGGGAAAATTCGAAAAAAAAAATCGAAAATGGAGCTCCGCTGAAACAAGAATAACTTCGAGGTTTTTGGATGGAAAATTTTCATTTTTGGGATTTTTGAAGATGTAAGATTGATGTATCCACCTTAAAAATCTAAATCGAGATTCATGATACAGGGGGTGAAGAAATCGCTTTCAAAGTTAGGGATGACAAAATCGTGAAAAATCAATTTTTTTCAAATTAGAACCCCATTTTTTTATGGCAGATATTGAATCTACGTTAAAAAATAATGTGAGTGTATGCATCGCACCCTTGCCCTAAAATGGATATTTTCTGAGTTATTCACAAAAAACTGTTCTTCGTCTTGAATTTTCAGCTATTTCTTTTCCCTTCACGCCAAAAAGATGAAATTTTCAGGAACTGTTATTTGAACCATGCTGTAGATTTTTCACCCCTTCTTGAAACCGACTTCAAGTTACTATTAGGAGAACCATGGCAAACTCTCGCAGTTATAACTAGAGACGATGCTCAAAGTTTTGACCGTTAATTTCTAGACATTTATTTATACGTCTCAGGAATGCTTCGTGCGTTGCTCTTCTTATTTCATCGGGAGGAAGAGATCGGCAAAAGTGTTTAAAAACCAAATTGAGTTTCAAAACTATGAATCTAAAAATCTGAACAAACCTGAACGCATTTCTGACTCGTTCTATGCAGTCCTCTTTATCAGTCAGGGGAGTTGAGTAGACAATATTTTTTATCCTACCCCAAACATAATAATCTAAAGGAATTAAATCGGGAGAACGTGGTGGCCAAAGATGTGGACCATTGTTCGCCAACCATCGATCTTCAAATAGCCTGTAGAGGATATTTGACACATTGAGTGAATTGTGTGGAGGCGCGCCATCTTGTTGATACCATAAGTCATTATGGTTCTGTACTAGCGGCTCAATTATTCGAGTCAATATGTCAGAATATCTATCTCCTAAGGGAGAACATTCTTTAAATAATGCAAACATGTGTAGTGTTCTATCTTACCAGTTAAAGTCCCATCATAAATGTGAACATCGAGAATTGCATTATTTTTGATGGCGCAAAAAACATTGAAACTCCAGGTCTCTTGAAAGTTCCATTGTCTGAAGTGGTGGTTGTTCTCTTCATCCCAATAATGACTGTTATGCCTATTGAAAGAACCATTCTTTGTGAGTTTAGATTCATCTGTCCAAATTATACAGTCCAAAAAGTTTTCATTCTCTTGAAATCGAATCATCATAGCTTCGCAAAACTCTGTTCTCCTGACGAAATCAGTTTCCTTCAATTGCTGTACCCTATTGAATTTATATGGGTGCATTTTATGTTCTCCAAACACTCGATTGAGATAATCCCAGATCAATCTCGACATCTTTGAGAGAATTTTGAGGATTCACACGAAAATATGCAAGAACTGTAATTTCGTTGTTCTCATCTTCTACTACACTTTTTTCTCTGTGTATAGTTTTCTTAACGAAAGATCCGACATTTCTCAAGTTTGTCATGGTTCTGTTAATGGTATCTCTCGTTGGTCTGGGTCGGTCAGGAAACCTCTCAATGAACAGTCGAATCGTTTTATCTACAACTTTATTACATTCTCCATGAAGTAGAATGAGATTTAAATAATCTTCATTGGTAAAATTAGGCATAGTGATCGATTTTATAACTTAATACGAATTATCACCAAATTAATAGTAAACACAAAATGCTACTGAATAAAGAGGAATTTGGCAGATGTAATTAATGATATCTATCATTAAAAAAGTTTTTGCATATGGTTCATAAGGAATTATTTGTTTATCACTGGAGAGAAAACCGATGGCCGATTAGTTGAAATAAAGAGGTTTCCGATACAAATTCGAATCCAAATTCGCCATCTATTTAGGAACAACCAGTAACTTTTTTCTCTTGCATATTAGGGTAGTAAAATCTAAAACATGGTTTAAGTAACAGTTCCTGAAAATTTCATCTTTTTGGCGTGAAGGGAAAAGAAATAGCTGAAAATTCAAGACGAAAAACAGTTTTTTGTGAATAACTCAGAAAATATCCACTTTAGGGCAAGGGTGTGATGCATACACTCACATTATTTTTTAACGTAGATTCAATATCTGCCATAAAAAAATGGGGTTCTAATTTGAAAAAATTGATTTTTCACGATTTTGTCATCCCTAACTTTGAAAGCGATTTTTTCACCCCCTGTATCATGAATCGCGATTTCGATTTTTAAAGTCGATAGATACATCAATCTTACATCTTGAAAAATCCCAAAAATGAAAAATTTTCCATTCAAAAACCTCGAAGTTATTCTTGTTTCAGCGGAGCTCTATTTTCGATTTTTTTTTCGACGACGTCGGGGAGAAAGACGTGAACCTCAGTTTGATGTTGAGCCTCATGTACACCGGACCAGTAGGCGTTATGGTATGGGGTGCTATTGCACATGCAAGTAGGTCACCTTCAGTCTTTATTCGAGGTAACATAACAGCACTGCGTTAACTTAAAGAAATAGTGGAGCCATATGTTCTCTCCTACCTTAACCGGATCGAGAATCCAATATTTCATCAAGAAAATGCTTGACCTCATGTTAGCAGAGTTAGTTTAGACTTTTTTGAAGCGACCCATGTGAATCTTTTGCCATGGCCACCCAGATACCCCGATCTTTCGCCCATAGAGCATATTTGGGACATCATGGGTAGAAGGCTTGGAAATTTACCCCATCCTCAACTGACTTTGGCGGCTCTGAGACAAGAAGTACAGGTAGCTTGGGATAGTATCCCCCAAAAAGAAATAGACCATCTTCTTGCATCAATGCCAAGACGTGTTGGGGAGTGTATAGATAATCGCGATGGACAAATACATTATTAATAAATTTATTGAAAAAAAAATTGTAATTCCTTCGTTTTTTTTCTCCAAATTTTAATCATTCACTCCTTGCTATACCTAATATCTATGTTTTCCAAAAAAAATTAAAATTTTAACAGCTCCTTCTGGGTACTGCAGTTTCTTTGTCAGTTAGTATACTAATATATGTTTAACGAATATTATTTTGATGAAATCCCAACAATTGATGGTTTTTATAAATGAGTAGGAAACTCTGACTGTTATTTATGTCTGCTGCTTTGCATTCAATAAATATTCCATATGGAGGCTTCTAGTTGGCATTTTAAGTTCGAAAACCTCACGACAAAAAGGTTTAGCATCAAAGCACACCCTTGAAACAAAATAAGTAAAAATAGCAATAACAAAAGAACCAGCATCAGGTAACCCTGGTCTGATCTACCAATGCCCCTCTCTCAATGCACCTAGACCAGTCTGTAATTGAAGAAATAAAAGAAAGAAACTCCCTTGGCCGACATTATTCAACTTGTCGCAGAAGCGACTGCAGATGTAAACGACCTGAAAACAAAGCCGTATCGCCCGAACCTGTTCCCGGCGTTTTTTCACGAAAAGAATCTGCGGGAAGTGATCGCGGGTTCAACGTTGCCCCGGAGACAAAAGAACAAAAGAGCCGGTTGACACCCACGCCGATGCCCAAATACCTCACCTTGTCCGGCCACAAAAACTCAGGTGGAACATGGCGCCGTCCGCCCTTCGTCGTTCTTTTGTTTTTCGGGCACCGCCGGACAGCGAGATGTCCTCCAAGGCCCGCTTGATTTAATTCGAGAGACGTGCCGCTGAGAGTGATACAGATTGGGAGGATGGGAGGGGACAGGTGCTGCGAGGGGGTGTCTTGATCGGGTTTGACGGATGACACAGCTTGTTTCATTGAGGAAGAGAAGATCAGTCGGTTTTTATCAGTGTAGGTTCCTGCTCATCGCAATTTGACATGAGGAGGCTGACTTAATGAGCAAGGCAAATTGATAAATTATACTTTTTGCAAGGTCCAATATAAAAACCACAAAAACGAAATCAAAACAAAACGGTTATAGTAACGCCTGCCATCAATAAGTTTAATCATTTTTTCCACGTTTGTCAAAAATGGATATTGTAATGATTTTCATTTGGCCATGACTAAAGGTGGCCAATTTTAACATTGCTACCTGGTATATTAAACTTGTCTAAGAAGTGTCTAATAACTATTCAGTCGTCGTCGTCAATCAAATCCACCAACTGTAACTAAACTGCTCCACATGAGTTAGTGATATTGACTTAAATTGCAAAAAAATATAGTTAAATTAAGATTTTTGTGATGAAAATTCATATTAACATAATTTCAAGTTGCAAATTCATTTTAGCCTGTAGGTCTGCACTCTGCAGCGTATAGGTACAGGGTAAGAAAAATCGAGTAAAATAACGAAATCTCATTCCCAGAGAATTCAAGCATTTTAAGACTATCAATACAATGTATGGCCTCCACGGGAATCAATAACAGCTCGTCATCTTCTTTGCATACTACACACGAGGTTGTTGAACATTTCTTGAGGAATTTGGTTACATAAACGGGGCAGAAGCTCTCTCAGATCATTTAAGGATTCTGGGGTAGGTTGATGGTTATCTAATCTTCTTTGGAGCATATCCCATGCATGTTCTATGCAATTCAAATCTGGTGAGTGCGGAGGTATTGGTAAATGTGGAATACCAAACTCCTCGCGCGCATTGTCAACTATGGCTGCACGGTGCGGTCTAGCGTTATCGTCTGGAAATTGAAAAGTTTCACCAATAGTGTGAAAATTTGGCACAACATTGTCAATGACATGCTCCCTATAGTGTAAGGTCATATTCCCAGGACAAATGTGTAGATCTGTGCGCCCGTTGAAACATATCCCAGCCCATACCATAACACTACCCCCTCGGAATGGATGGACTTCTTGGACATAGCGACGATTACGGGGTATGCGTGGGATTGTCCATACCCTTATTCTTCGAGAATCTGAAAATCGTCCATATCTGGATTCATCAGTGAAAAAGGTACAACGCCATTGATCGTTCCAATTGATATGTTGCCTTGCCCATTCCAGTCTTTGACGCTTATGGTCACGTGTTAATAGAACTCCTCTTAATGGACGTCTAGAACCTAGATTCACCTCTCTCAAACGTCGTCTGATGGTTTCGATGGAAACTTGGACACCATCTGCATTTTGAAGAGTATTCCGTAGCATTCTACACGTAGATGTAGGGTTTCTTCTCGCCGAAACGGTGATGAAACGATCCTGAGCAGGTGTTGTTTTTCGTCGCCCACCAAGCCTTGGTCTTTCCAACACGGAACCTGTCTCCCTGAACCTATTCCAAAGTCGAGATATCACACTTTGGCTGACTTGGAGCCTTTTCGCTACAACAACCTGAGTAAGGCCACCCTGTAGCATTCCGTTACCCCTATTAGCCTCAGCGTTTGTTAATTTACGTCTTGGCATTTTCAGAAAACTCGTTTCAAATCGAAGCCATTGATAAACTGACTTCATTTCAAAATAAGAACATTCATGAAGCATATTCAAAGAACCAAACTTCAGAAAAAAGGGGACCAGATTGACGAAATGTCTCATACTGATTTTTATTGGATCGATTCAAGTTGTTATTGAGTTTTAAATGATTTTACAGCGATTTTCTCGAAGATTATATACTTTTAAAAACGATTGAATACGATATCCCTAACTCTTGTGGAGCAGTATAATTTAGGTTTGAGTTATGAAGCAGCTGATAATGATGACACGATCGATTCTTTCATGTTATGTTATTACAATTCACAAGTAGAGTTCCTATAGATCTGCCTATTAAATGTACTCAATTCACTTTTCATAAAGTATCCCGATTGGCCAAGATTTAGGTTTATCAAATTTTTTGTACTTAAAACTGACGCAGGTTGGCACTCGTGAAATGTCAAATAATTCTCAGAGACGTTGCTAATGCTAAGCTGCATCCCAGTTTAGAAATATGTTCTTCCCAATTCAGTGTATCATTCACATAGATTCCTAAAAACTTTGTAAATGGAGTTAGTTCTTTTAAAGTTTGACTGTGACGCAGGTTTCGTAGTACCTACTACTATACTCCATTCACGTTCATAAATTATCCCGGTTGGCAATGACAGAACTTCTTACACATTTCACCGTGTATATTTTGAAAATGTTAGGTTATAGTAATTTTCCTGTCAAATAACTGGGCCACGTTGTCCTCTCTATATAGAGGTCGTAGTAATTACGTATTTATCAAAATGTTCATTTACTTTGGTAAAATAATGAATTTGAGAAAATATTACCTATGTGAATTCATTAATTCCAAAGACTTGGCGAATTTTCGAGAAACTTTTTTCTCTATTAATACTAAAAATATTACACGTATATAAACATGGTTTCAAATATTCAGTTATGCTATTTTCTTTTACGGAAATCAAGAATCGAGTGCAGAAATTTTACTGGAAAATAATGGACAAAATAGTGCGTTACTTTGTGATAGTTCATTCGAAAGAAGAATAAAAGTACTCGAATAACCTTCTAAATGTCCAGACGGACCAATGGAATTCCCCACTTTTCAAAATTATCAAGAAATAAGCCTTTTTGTACAATTTGAAATACTCCAGTACAAGGGCGGATAATAGCTCTTTTTTATGGGAGGGGTAATAACGATTGAAAACCATTAAATCAGGTACAAAATGTATGAAATATCTTATACACCACCTTTTTCTTAGGTCTTAAATATACTCATGGGGGGTAGGAACCCTCAGTACCCCCCCCCCTATGTCACAGTTAAACCTTAAAAGGACCAACTCCATCTACGAAGTTAAAAAAGAGTAAATAGAAATAAGCTTTGACAACGTCCCTGAGAATCATTTGACATTAAACGAGCACCAACCTGCGTCAGTTTTAAGTGAAAAAAACTTCAACTACAAACTCACCCTAAATCATGGCGGATTGAATTCAAAAATTACAGAATCGGGGTTTTCTGAAGATTCAACACAGTTTAATTCAATATCAAAACATATTTCCATAACAAACTCCTCATTTAAAAATATACAAGAATACAAATTTTGCGGGTAAAATAACTTCATTGAGAACAAATTAATAATATGTCCGAAAAAAAATGTTCAATACAATTACAGTTATTGGATTAACCATATTTTCAACCGAATAATTTTACAAAGAAAAATGATGATATCGGATCATCTGCTGAGAAGGCAGCTACCTATATAATTCAAAGAAATAATACACAAATCATTTGCCACTATAAATAATGACAAATGAAATGTGAATACGAACTAGGTCTCCGATACTGTTCACCCTACCAGACCGAATGGTCCAACGTCAACTGAGAATCGCACCGACTGCAGTTTCGTCCTATTAGGACTCATCAGGGTGGAATATCTCAAAGTCGACGCTGGATGGAAAATCTTTTCGTCAAGATATGGACATTTGGCGCCGCACTATTTCGATGAGAAATTAATGAGCGACATCTATACCTTCAGAAAAGACCCCCCCTCGGTGATTGAATGAACAATAAAGGAAACTTTCTTCCAAATTGCACCACCAGATTGTGAATTTCAACGTTAGAGAACGCCATAATCAATTCACCTGGGATGCGCGGAGACGTTCGCAGTTCGTAGGTTGAAAACCCAAAATAATTACAAAGAAAAATGATGATATCGGATCATGATGATCCGATATCATCATTTTTCTTTGTAATTATTTTGGGTTTTCAACCTACGAACTGCGAACGTCTCCGCGCATCCCAGGTGAATTGATTATGGCGTTCTCTAACGTTGAAATTCACAATCTGGTGGTGCAATTTGGAAGAAAGTTTCCTTTATTGTTCATTCAATCACCGAGGGGGGGTCTTTTCTGAAGGTATAGATGTCGCTCATTAATTTCTCATCGAAATAGTGCGGCGCCAAATGTCCATATCTTGACGAAAAGATTTTCCATCCAGCGTCGACTTTGAGATATTCCACCCTGATGAGTCCTAATAGGACGAAACTGCAGTCGGTGCGATTCTCAGTTGACGTTGGACCATTCGGTCTGGTAGGGTGAACAGTATCGGAGACCTAGTTCGTATTCACATTTCATTTGTCATTATTTATAGTGGCAAATGATTTGTGTATTATTTCTTCGAATAATTTTAATTTAAATTAAAATGTACCGACAATTAGAATGAGATCTGAATACATTGATTATTAATTTTTTTATTCATAAATATGTCAGCATTGTATTACCTACCAGCAGTGCTCAGAAAAAGTATTGAATATTGTATTGGGGTGTCCCACTCCCCCCTCCACCACTACTCTACGGAAGACCATTCAGAATCTTTCTGATGGAAGCTTCTGAGTATAATGGTTCAATGGAGTTGCTGAAAAAAGGAAAAATCCGTTCCTATACTACCCCCTAGGCCTACAACCTACAAGGCAATCTGCCCTCCCAACTAAATGGGCTTATGGCACATGTTAAACCTCCAAAACCCTTGATACAACATCTCCGTAGGTAAGTATGCTGAGACTGAGAATCATTAATATCTACTGAGCATAAGGGGACATTTCCTTTTTGCTAGGACATATCGATTTTCCTCTCCATCTAACAGGAGGAATTCCTATTCCAATATTTGGAGAACCTCCAAATATCAGGATAGGGCCTCCAAAAAAATAACCAAACAGATGCAGGTGATATGGAAAGGAAACATCTGCGGCGCAAGCGTTATGAAATTGTTGCCTCTAAAGGTCAGTCTGGTGTCCTGCTCTTCTTGGTTTGGTATGTATAAATTATGAGATTTTACGGTCGTTTTTGAGAAATTCGCTTCATTATGGGCTGGTTGACTCAAAATGGGTCTTTTGGATAGATTAATTTGGGTGTTGTTCGTGTTAATTCAAATATTTGATATGAACATAACCTCAATTTCGTTCAATTGAGCTCCAAATTCATGGATATGTTTTCTGATCCAAAATCCTATCGAGTTATAACTTGCGTAGATTCGATTGACTATTCAGTATATGCCGCATGACAAATCGGAAACCAGATGTAAAACTCTTAACAAGTATCTTGCAATAAAAACATAGAATGAAAACTTTTAATACATTCTTTACAATCAAAAGAAGTTAACATAATATAATATATTTTTATGCAAGTTACTTACCATTCCATATGCACGTAGGATGTTGTAAATATGTATAAATAACCCACGCGACCTTGGTTGTTTTTATATACAGGGTGATCCGCCAAAAATTGAACATAGTCATGTGTTAAATTCTTATAAATGCACACATGAGATTTAGATTGAACAGTAGATCGAGAAAAATGAAAGAACACATTGATAAACTTCTACTATGTCGCAGATTGAGATGGACTAGGGGGAGAGGGGTAGTTTCATTCAAATCCAATTGACTAACTTATGTTCTATTTTGAAAATCAATCGAATTTCAAAAGTAAAAAAATACGATTAGGTACAGATAACAAGCCGAATTATATGATTACTAAATATATAACCTACTAATATTCAATACAATATTGGAAAATTCCCCCCTGTATAGGGGCATCTCATTCTGCTAAGTACCTATAATGCTCCCCTTGCATGGATTAATTTCTGCAGATGCTAATTTTGAAACTACTCACCATTTAAACTGAAATTCACATATCCGATAACTTTTCAAAAATTTGGCTGGAATCATTTCAATTAACCATTTCAAATGTTACTTTCTCCTTTGGCCATCCTGTATATGAATCTTACTCAACCGATTTAGGATTTTATCATTTTAGAATAGAGGAGGTAGCTTGCATATTAACAGAAAACTAGAACAGTCCCGATGTTAACCATAATCACGAGTTTCGTGTAAACATCAATAAATCAATGATAAAAGAGGTCTCCAAACTGGACCATGAAGAACCCCATGTGTTTTTAGGGTTATTCACTTTATTCGGTTGGTACAGTTGACGTAGCTGTCAAGTAGCATTCGACCACAGAACAATCATAAATGACAATTGAAATTTTTGACAGATCTCCTGTCAAAGATTTTCCTTCTGTGGTGAGCAGCATCATGTTGTCAAAGATGACGCTTGTTTAGTATTTGTTTAATTTATTTTCAAATTTTGCCGGCTTTTGATGTTATTTAAACATTAGAGGCACAATTTTACTTTCGTAAATGTTTGTTGAATAATTTTTTGTATACGTATTCAATTTTGTACAAACTTTCACTCTGAATCTCCATAATAATGAGGAAAATAAGTTTCGTCTAGGTTATAAATTCGAAAACATTTAATTTGTTCCTGTTTCCTTGTGAATTTTAAAGAAAGAAGCTCAGGATCAAGATGGAAGTGGATGAAAACGTTGACGATCCTATGGAAATCGATGATACAGTCCCAGAAACACAAATAATTGAAAAATCCAAAGAAGTCCCAAATGGGAATGAGAATACTTTAGATGTTGTTGTACTGGATGATGATGAGGAAGATTCTAATGGTACAGCTGCTAGAAACGAAGAGACTAATGGTACAGCTGAAGATGTGATCAATCTTGTTACTGAATCTAGAGGTGGTGATTGCATAAATTATGCGTGCAAAAGTGGAACGGAACTCATGGTAGCTCCCGGTTTTTGTCTGTCATATTACAGAGTGAAGAGCTCAAATAAAATCGAAAAGAAAGTTTGTTTGGATTGTTATAAGACTGCCGTGAAGATGTATGATAGTTTAGTAACTGAAATGAAGTCTGGCAAATTGTTATTTGATGTTGATGTTCCTATACTGAATGATATGGTAGAGATCGAAGATTCTGATGAAGAGGACTTGCCAGTGAAAAAGGATGATGATTTTGTTGATGATGAGAATCTCAAGTTCATCGAAAAGAATATTGATGATGTTTTGCACAGAGTTATGGCCAAATTTAATCTGAAAGATCGAATAAAAAAAGAAGAAGATTCACTTAAACAACGATTTGCTAAATCACAAGGTAAGACTAGCATTCAGTGCTGATGAGCAAGGGTGAATTTATTTAAACCATGAATGAATAAATAAATATAATGTATATTAACACATCTATTTCAGAGAGTTGTAAGCAATTAAGAGAAAATTTACATTCAATGAAAAAGGAAATTGATCAAATACAGTTGGATTTTTATAATGATTTTAGGCCAGAAGTACGAGATGCTCAGTTAGCTACTATTATTATAGATGATTATATGGTTTCTCCTGAAACAATTTCCAGACAAGGTAAAGATTGAATTAAATCATTGATTATGAAGTGAATTCATGTAAACATTGTAAACCGTCCTTTATTTCAGCTTCTAATAGTACATCAACAAATAATGTGATATTAGAACCCTCCAGAAAGAGTAACAGAAGAGTTAAACCCGTTTCATACTCTGAAATTGAAGATATCACTAATTCTAACAGTCCACAACCTGCAAAAGCAGCCCCTACCGCAAATAAAGAAACGGAAGTTATACAAATTACCGAAGAACCAACTGATTTACCGCCTAGGGGTAACACTACTAGACCACCTCTAGAAATAAGTAAGTTCTCAACGTTATTGTGTATTTGTACCGTTTATTATTGAATCTTTTCTTTCAGACGAGATCTATTACATATCTAGGGATGGCAATACGTCGAGCTGTTGGATCAGAGCTAGACTGAACAACGTTATTTTACCAGGAAACATGCACGAAGGACAGAAATGTCCGACCACCCTGTATAAACTTACAGAACTCAAGCAGCAGAGGGAAAGAGTGGTTGGTGGTAAAAATATAGCGTACATTAGCCCTTGTGCGACAAGGCTTAGGGTTGGAGATCGTGTTATAGCGGTATTTAAAGAGGGAACTGATGTTAAGAAAAGGTCAAATCCTTATTATCCAGGAATAGTGGCTGAACCTCCATACGAAGCAAACAAATACAGATATCTGATCTTCTTTGATATAGGTAAGAATTCGGCAATCCGACGATCTGTCAAATAATTTTTGAGGTTAGTGCTGGTGGTCAAACAAGGGGAATTTAGGTTTGTTCATGTGGATATCAAAAACGTTTATTTGCTTGAAAAATTGTTTGAGGGGGGATATTTTTTTGATATATCTAGTCAATCTTACTCTCAGGAATATTGAACCGGTAAAAATTGTCGGAATTAGGTGCATTTTCATTTTTGAACACCCACCGTATGTAGCTTGATGTATTGTCCACATATCAAGTATCTCACCAGGAAATGAAGGGAAACTTGGTCAGCAGTCATCAAGACTTGACAAAATACTAAAAGTTGTGATCATGAGATTGAATAAAATTTTCTTTATTGGTGTTGCCTCGGGATATTTTTTTATATTACAAAACTCGAAAACTAACTGATTTACACATAAAATGAAAAAATTAATAATCTACCTCATATTTACCATTGACCAGCGATCTGTCCAAAATATACTGCTCCACAAGAGTTAGGGATATCGTATTCAATCGTTTTTAAAAGTATGTAATCTTCAAGAAAATCGCTGTAAAATCGTTTAAAACTCAATAACAACTTGAATCAACCGAATAAAAATCAGTATAAGACATTTCGTCAATCTGGTCGCCTTTTTTCTGAAGTTTGGTTCTTTGCATATGCTTCATGAATGTTCTTATTTTGAAATGAAGTCAGTTTATCAACGGCTTCGATTTGAAACGAGTTTTCTGAAAATGCCAAGACGTAAATTAACAAACGCTGAGGCTAATAGGGCTATCGGAATGCTACAGGGTGGCCTAACTCAGGTTATTGTAGTGGAAAGGCTCCAAGTCAGCCAAAGTGTGATATCTCGACTTTGGAATAGGTTCAGGGAGACAGGTTCCTTGTTGGAAAGACCAAGGCTTGGTTGGTGACGAAAAACAACACCTGCTCAGGATCGTTTCATGACCGTTTCGGCGAGAAGAAACCCTACATCTTCGTGTAGAATGCTACGGAATACTCTTCAAAATGCAGATGGGGTCCAAGTTTCCATCGAAACCATCAGACGACGTTTGAGAGAGGTGAATCTAGGTTCTAGACGTCCATTAAGAGGAGTTCCATTAACACGTGACCATAAGCGTCAAAGACTGGAATGGGCAAGGCAACATATCAATTGGAACGATCAATGGCGTAGTGTCCTTTTCACTGATGAATCCAGATATGGACGATTTTCAGATTCTCGAAGAATAAGGGTATGGACAATCCCACGCATACCCCGTAATCGTCGCTATGTCCAAGAAGTCCATCCATTCCGAGGGGGTAATGTTATGGTATGGACCGAGTTATGTTTCAACGGGCGCACAGATCTACACATATGTCCTGGGAATATGACCGCCTTACACTATAGGGAGCATGTCATTGGCAATGTTGTGCCAAATTTTCACGCTGCTATTGGTGAAACTTTTCAATTTCTAGACGATAACGCTAGACCGCACCGTGCAGCCATAGTTGAGAATGCGCGCGAGGAGCTTGGTATTCCACATTTACCAATACCTCCGCACTCACCAGATTTGAATTGCATAGAACATGCATGGGATATGCTCCAAAGAAGATAAGATAATCATCAACCTACCCCAGAATCCTCAAATGATCTGAGAGAGCTTCTGCCCTGTTTATGGAACCAAATTCCTCAAGAAATGTTCAACAACCTCATGTATAGTATGCAAAGAAGATGTCATGCTGTTATTGATTCCCGTGGAGGCCATACTTTGTATTGATAGTCTTAAAATGCTTGAATTCTCTGGGAATGAAATTTCGTTATTTTACTTGATTTTTCTTAACCACCCTGTATACGCTGCAGACCTACAGGCTAAAATTAATTTGCAACTCGAAATCATATTAATATGAATTTTCATCACAAAAAGCTTATTTTAACTATATTTTTTTGCAATTTAAGGCAATATCCCTAACTCATGTGGAGCAGTTTATCTAGGTTAACATTGGTGGAATTATTCATTTTTTTCCAGGTTACTCCCAATATGTCCCGTACAACATGGTGAATTTGGTGTATGAGGTAAGCAAGAAAGTCTGGGAAGACATGCCTCCGGATTGTAGACAATTCATCAAGAAGCACATAGAAAGCCAAGACTGGCCGATGGTGAAACTGAAGAAAGACCAAACCATCATCACTGAGTATAACGGTGAGTTTTAGATCTAATCGAAATGGGCAATGTAACTTTATCCATTTTTTTATTTATTTCAGGTAAATGGGAAGTGTGCACTGTGATCAACGTGGATTGTTCCCTAGTCCAGGTTTTCTTCGACGAATTGAATCGATTCGAATGGATATACAGGGGTTCCAGAAGAATCAAAGAGATATATAGGGAAGAAAATAGGACGTCTGGTCAGAGAGCTTCCAGGAAGGGCCAAGTAAGTTTTCAATTACTAGTTTGTCAATAGAGCTTAGTCATGAGCTTAGACATATGGTAAACAAACTGTTTTAACACAATAGTAATTTTGTTTTGGTGTCTGATACTTTTGAATGGGTGAATGTGTCTGATTTTGTGCCAAATAACGATAAAGTGATTCTACGGCATGACAACGCTCGGCCTCACGCTGCTAAACCCGTTGAAACCTTTCTAGAATCGCTCAAATTGGAAGGCCGCGATAGCAAATATCTATCTCTCAAGATTGACTGGCTAAGGACTGAACGAGAATAAATTCGCTATCACAAAAACGCTTATATCTTCTGAACCACTGGACCGATTTCGAAAATCACACTCATTTTCGATTCATCTACTAATTCTAATGAAAACTGTTTTTACAATAAAAAAACCAAAACTATTTTTTACAAAATTTATGGATTTTTTCTGGAATTCTTCCCATCATGCTTCTTATAGTGTTCTCAGTCACTTTCTGGGATGCTGTCTTCCACTTTTGCTTGAATTCCGCTAATGTTTTCGTTGATTTCTTAGTCTTCTTCAATTCTCTTTTTACTAGGGCCCAATATCTTTCGATTGGCCTGAGTTCTGGGCAATTTGGTGGATTGGCCTCCTTGGGGTCAAAAACCACATCATTAGCTGTACCATTCCTTGGTGGCCTTGCTGTAGTGGCATGAAGCTAAATCTGGCCAAAAGATTGTTGACACACCGTGCTCACGTAAAAATGGTAAAAGTCGCTTCTTCAAGCATTCCTCGATGTATATCTTCGAGTCAACAGAGCCTTGGCCAACGAAAAACACAAGTGCAAATTGCTTGTCATACCAGGAATTTTTTAGGAAACTTTGCTTGTTTCTTCACGCGAAATTGTTCGTTAACATTTCCACGAGAATCTGCAGTATAAAATTCCTGGCCAGGAAGTTGCAAGAAATCAGCAACAGGAAAAATTTTTGAAGAAATCTTTTTTTAATTTCTTTGCTCTTGATTTCGCTTCTTGATTCTTCACAGCCTTTCTGTCTGGCACTTTCTGCACTTTGTATGTTCTAAGCCCACAACTCGGCGTGATTTTTTGAACGGTTGACTGCGAACAACCCACTATTTGGGCCACTTTCCATACTGAAAGCTAGGAGCATAGAATAACTGGAGAGAAGGCTCCCCTACGAAAATGAACTATCAAAAACGTCCGAATTTGTCAGTTCGCCGCAAGGCTACGAGATGGCGACAACGTCGTTCGTTCCTACAACATGGCTATCCTTAATAAAATGATCTTTAATGGTTATTCGTTGTTATTACTTATTAGGTCCCATTTATTACTATATCATAATATATATTCTTTTGAAAGAAAGCAATACATACTTTTTTTCGTAAATCCGACAATATAATGCATATAGCACGTGTAAAGAAATGGCTACAAGGATCAGATTGAATATAGGAAGAAAAATCTGTTTCCCGCTCCGAATCTAAGTGTTAGCAGAGGGAATGTAAACGGGGTACCATACAATTCTGCGTATAATACACGAGAACAGATAAAACCTCAGTCTCCCCGTATAATAATAATAATACTTACCTGAATGTTCGCTTTTTCCGATAAGGATATTGTTTTGACAAATTTATTACCGATCACAGACTTCCCATAAAATTGCGCATAAAAAGTTGATTAGAATAAAGCGATGATATGTCATCAATATTGTCTATGTTATGATTTATGGCCATTTTCAATTGAAAAGAAGCATAAATGTATAGTCCATCCAAGAATTATTGACATCAGAGCAGGCCTTGGAAGTCCAGTCGCAGCTTTATTTCTAGTTACAAAAAAGTAACTTAAAATTTTCTGTGCTTTCATCATAGCAATAAAAATATAGAAATAACCTGAAAATTTATTGGTATTTTTTCGAAGTAGGGGAATCTGAACATGAAAATGTTTCCAATTATCACATACGATTACCTCCAAACTGAATGGATAAATGGATTGGGAAAATTGTAATAGATATCAAGACAGGAACAAAACTTAACGAATGGATTTATTTAATATAAAGAATTTTGTCATGACATTGTAACTTTCAATATTTGTGAACAATGAAGGTGTGAAATATTCCTACTATTGTTTCAACAACCACAACTCAATAACTGTTATTTCCTCCTGGGCAGACCTCATCATGTTCATAATAAAAGATTTCATGTCACCAACATCACATATACTCCATTCACAATTATAAAATCACAACTCTGGCCTTGGAAATTTGACACATTCCACTCTGTATCGAAGTTATGACGTTTTTCAAAATATTTTTATGTTCCAAGTCAACACTATGTTGCCCTTTCTACATTCTTAGCGTATTTATCAGAATTTATTCGGAAAATGAATGAATTGGAAAAGATGTGATGGACGAAAATAATTAACGATTATATGAATTGATAGAAAGGATTCCTTTTCTAGTTATTTGCATGAAAAGTACGAGAGATCACTGTTGAAATATATTATTTTTCGCCATGGAAGAAAATTGCATTGCTTTCACATAATTTTCATATGCATGCTTGTGAAGCTTTAATGTTTATTATCCTCTTGAACTGAAAGTTCAAGACTTGACATCAATTGTTGAATCAAGAATATAATGGAACATTATATCCCTCTACTGGAATCCAAATAGTTGAAGGGAGTTCTGATGCAACAGGAACTTTTTCTTGGAACATAACCTTAATAGCAAACTTAATAAAAATAAGAGTAGAAGATATACATTTCATTTATTTGATCTTATGAACAAGGAGTAAAGTATTCTGACTGTATAGTAATTTATTAGTTTAAAAAATATTCATACATTACAACCACAGTAGGTTTGTACAAATAATATGGAACAGATCAAACATATGCTTCACATTTATCATTCACCTGTTCTAAAATAAGACACAAACTCCTCCACATTATAGGGCCCCTACAGCATTAAAAGCTTGTGTCTCTTTTGAAAGAAATAGCACTAGATATAATATATTCTTTCGATTAAGAGCAAATACCTACCGTTGAATGTTACATACACAAATTTCTTCAAAATGGGCTTATACGAAGTGGTTCTTTTTCTGAAACGTGAAAACGATCAACAATAATCATTTAGAGACCGATGATGGCCATCCAAAACCCGTTTACTTACGAAAATCGTGCAATTTCATTCTGCAAGTTCCTTCCTCATAATTCCTAGAAATTCCTACCTGAACCATATTTTCTGGTCGCTTTCGTGAAAAGATCGTATAAGGAAGCCTTTTTTGTCCATTTACACATTCCAAATAAATTTTGAGCACCAAAAACGATACCGAAACTAACCAAACTTCTGGGGGACCGGAATTTCGTTTGAAATCATTCCAAACGGCCAGATACCTAAAAAAAACTTCGTTATCAAGTGTAAAAAAGGCGATTAGTACTTACTTTTGCTTTATTTATGCTTATAAATCGATTTTTGGTCCAATTCGAATTTGCCGTTTGTACCCATGTCAAAATATCTTTGATACTCTTACTTTGATGTAAACAAAGAAACCGGCAACGCTGTTTTGTCATTAAAGATACTCTCTGTACGCGCACAGATTTTTTATCAGGTGCACCAATTCCTGAAAACGAAACCATGGCCAGAGTTGTGATTTTATAATTGTGAATGGAGTATATATTTCGACTAATCTTCTGTTATTTCTTTTTATATAGGCTATGGAAAGCCTTTCCATTTATTAGCTGTACACTCTTCAAGAGCCTCATTCTAAAGATATTTATTTCACTTGCTCAATTATTTGCCACATTTATTCGAAATTTCGAAACATTCATGACAAAACAAAATGTCAGTGTTATTTCCAACACCAACCTGAATTCTGCGACTCAAAATATCACTGAACGGGCATTACCAACCTAATTTCGATTTTCCAAAGCCCCCCGGGATGTCAATAATTCTTGGATGGACTATATCAATAAAATGACAGCCACATTATATTCTTTGCAATTGTAGCGCCATAGAACAAAATATCTGACATGTTACTGAATAAAGGATCTCAGCGTTATCTATCGGGCGTCACACCAAACTCTAACCTCCGCCGTTATTGGCAGTTCAAAATGATCTGTCGAGCGTATGAAGCCTTCCCTCCAGTTATTCTATGCTCCTAGCTGAAAGGGTAGGATTCTTCTGAAAAAGGCTGATGGCTTTCTTCACTTTTTTTGGGCTATGAAACCCCTTTTGCGATTCTTTTGAAGCTCCATTTTTGATTATTTTGAAAAAGTTTCACTATAAATTCTCGTGTTTTCACTTTGCTTGACATTTTGCGACAGAGATTTGGAATATCTGTTAAGTAACTGTTCCACATGTGTCTGACGTTCATAACAAAGCTAACTATAACCAAATTTTGATTTTTTTCTCAATTGGTTCAAGAGATATAGGCGTTTTTGTGATAGCGAATTTATTCTCGTTCAGTCCTTATTACCTGTTTATGGTAATCAGATGTTTTCCAAAATTATGCACTATTTGGGAGTGTGTTTTTATGAATTGGGTATTGATCCTCATCCAACCTAATACGTTATTTATCCCCAGTATTTAATTTAGAACGGAATTGCCCTCCACATCATACAATAACAACGAGTACATCAAAAGATATGGCAGTTTGAAGTGTTGAAGATGAAACCGCCGCGTGAAATAAATTTCTACCCGGGCGAAGCTGGGACGGCCTGACGGACTGATTCATTTGTAACCATTTTTTCACAATGAAGTTTTATTTTCATCAAAAAAAAGAGCGGACCTTAGTTGCCGACAAGCTTCTAACGGATACCACAGAACTTGATCTTTCGTCTACTTTTCTACTTCAAATCAATGTGAAACCTTTCTTTTCCAGATCGAATCGAAGAACATCGTACAATACACTCCGAATGTCAATTTCGCCGTATCTGACACCACGGAAATCGTGGAGGAAGAAACACCGGTAAGTCCGGGAGATTCAGGCATGGAAGAAGAACAAAACCTGCCCAGCGTGCGGGCCGTCGCACGCAAGAGTACGGCGAAACCTCAAGGTCACACGTCTCCCGCCGTCGTGCCGTTCCTTCCGCCTGTCAACAGCACCTCCAACTACGCTACTGGACCTCAAAGTAGGATAATGGTAAGGAGGAGAGATTTTGTCGAATTTATTTTGAAAACGGTGAATTGAATTTTTTTTGTAGTACTTCACCCCACGTGATCAGCACATTTTGAAGCGACCGTACAGGTCTCATTCTTGTTCGCCGAAATGCAAGGACTTTTTGACGCACAACATCAGCAAATTACGCGGGCACAACCCCCTTTCCAAGCCCCTCTTATGTGGCTGGGCTAGGATGACTTACAAAGGTAGAGTACGGAAGGACATAGCGTACAAAGCACCCTGTGGAAGGTTGCTAAGGAACATTGCTGAGGTTAGTTCTGTCTGTTGGAAACATAGAGTAATAATTGAACACAGAGGGAGTTTTGACAGTTGGGTGGCGTACCAACATCTGTGTGTTTGTACTTTCATTTTTCATACGACTTAATTGGTTACTTCATTATTTTTGGTTTATTTAGTACTTTTCGCGATGAGAGGTGAAAAGTGTGTAGTTTGTGGATGAAACGATTAGGTGCCATTTCATTTTGATCTACATTGGTGATTGGAGCAATTAATCAGCGATTGACCATCTTTCATTTTAAAAAATGGGTCACCTAAAGCACTGAGGTGAAGTAAGGTGCTTTTGAGCGTTACATCAAAAAAAAATACCTGACAGAAAATTTTACTACTTTTTTCCCTATCAAGATTCTAAAACAACTGTAGTGAAAATCAATAGTTCTGGTAAATGAGTGTATGCGAGGATAATACATTCTGAAGAAGTCCCTGTCGATTGTTTAGGTTAACTTATGAAATGTTATTGTGGATAATTCTTTCTTGTCCTCGCCATCTTTGGTGAAGGGTTTTCCAATAAGAGGTTTTATTTTGAAAAGCCTGCTATTTCGGTAGATGTAACTTTCGAAGCTGTCATTTTTTGACATTTGACAAGTAGAAACTACGCCAGTGAGAAAAATGGATCGATACACGCCCCAACAATTTATTAAAATTATTAAAATCTATATATATATAAAAGAAAGATGTTGGTTACACCATTTATAACTCGAGATCGGATGGACTGTTTGTTATGAAACTTCATTTATGGAATCGTCTACGGTCTGGTTATTATAAAATACAATAAAACTTTGAAAAAATCGATGAAAATTTTACTCATACAGGAAATGCTTTTTTTCCTTTTGAGTAGAGCCACTAGATGACGTTAGAGTTACGCTACCGCTTATTCGTAGGTACTTCATTTGATATTCTCCGCGTTAGATGGCGATATAAACAAATAGTGTGTACAGTGACTATATTCCCTCTATAGTCACTGTAATAGTGTTTAATTCGAGTTGCCTACAACTCTGCGCTGTTGGGCGAAACCAAAATGTCTTAGCGTAGGAGTACAGATGTCCAAAACGATTAGATTTCATTGAGATATGAGAAATGTTTCGTTCTTACCACTTCAGATGGCGCTATTCACACATTATGACTGATGATTATTAGTTATTTTTTTAGTTTGATTTATTCCAAATAACGTAATCGTGAAGGTACTATATTTGACGTTATCGCAATTAAATGGCGATGAATTTGTTGAGGCTTTCGCGGCCATCGATTGATGTCATCTGTTCTTTTTTCGAGCATTTCGGTCGTCGTGGTTTGAAATGGCCGAAAAAATACATATGACAGCAATTACTGTGTAATTTACAAAGGGCTTATAGTACCATGAAAGGTTATTAACAGATCCAGAATCGGGTGAATTTCACAGTGAATTTTTATCGAAATGTCAAGTAAATCGGATTTTGGCGATCAGTTCCAATCGTGAGATGTCCATTCTCATCTTTTCTCATAATTTTTAAAATGTTTTTGAATTTCTGTTTGGGTAATGAATATATTTGCGGAAATAACTGAATCCAAAATTTCCATTATTAGTAATTGACATATTATGACATAATATTCTTGTATATCTGTTCTGTGTGACAGCTCATATCCATGGAGACAATTGACAGTTCAAAAATAAGAGAACCAAGCCGTTGATCTCCGATCACCGGTGATTACGATTTGTGAAATCCACCGTTAGTATCATTTAGGCGGAACAAAGTTCGCCGGGCCAGCTAGTTTACAAAAATGGTGAAAATTTGGCAGAGACGGTTCGTAAAACTCGAAACATTTTGGGGTCGTCGTGGAGCACCTTGTCGAACCGCAATAGAGAAATTGGTAAGCAAATTTGAGCTGTTGGGACAAATTAGTTATGTGAAGAATAAAACCAGTGCACGTCGCTCAAGAACAGCCGAGAATATTGCTGCTGTAGCCGAAAGTGTTGGAAAACCTGGGTTTGTCCATTCCTCGGCGTTCTTTGTAATTAGGCATTCTACAAACGTCATTACACCGTATTTTGCATAAAGATTTGGGTCTTAAGGCTTATAAAGTTCAATTAACACAAGAACTCAAGCCGGCCTATGATCAACAACGTGATTGGGTCCTTGAAATGCTTGAAAATGATCCGGAATGCCATCGAAAAATCATCTCGAGTGATGAGGCTTGTTTCCACATTCGTCAACAAGCAAAATTATCGGATCTGGGGCTCGGAAAACGCTAGAGTTATTGCTGAATAGTCTCTTTATCCTCAACGTGTGACTGTTTGCTCCGGAGGGGTCATTGGATCTTACTTTTTCGAGAACGAGGCTAGAGCAACAGTTACGGTGAATGGATTGCGCTATCGAGAGATGATATAGATTTTTGCTGCCGGAATTGGATGGTATTGATCGCTAATTTTCAACAAGACGGCGCTACGTGCCACAGAAGCAACGAAACTATTGATCTTTTACGGGAAAAGTTTCCGGACCGTGTTATCTCTCGGAGAGGTGAGGTGATCACAATTGACCACCGAGATCTTGTGATTTAACACCTTGCGACTTCTTCCTTTGAGCTATGTGAAAGATGTCTACGCCAAGAGCCCAGCGTCGATTCAATACCTCAAAGATGGAATTCGCGAGGCTATCGAGGACATGGGGCAGCCACTCTGCGATTTGGTTACGAAAAATTTCATGAAAAGGGTATGGTCGTGGCCGTGGTGGTCATTCGGTTGATTTTATTTTCCACTAGTGACCCGCCTCGGCTTCGCACGAATGCAATGCTGATACTAAATACCTACTACCTACTACATTATGTCCTTATAAACAACGGTCACAGCTTTTTTGTCATGAGACAATACGAACATATTTTGTTTAGAAGTTACTCTTGAATGAGCGACATAAAATTGACCAAAACACTCAACGCTCAAATCTAAGCCCGCAACGTTGAAAGTTTAACTCTGCGATTTATTAATGGTCATTGCAAAAGATGTCTTCACTGGAAATTGAAGGCGTTCAAATTGGAACGGCCAATCTGATGGTATCAGCGGAATTCGGGGAATTTAAATACATACGTCTTCTCCGGTACCACATCCGGTGAGTATTGTGCAGTCTATTATGAACGTTTTTAATGATTTTTACCAGCAAACGCGTGCCATTGCAAAGTTTAGGTGGATTCAGGTTTCTTAATAAAATAACCGATACAACCTACTTTCAAGACCATTTTATGAGAAGGGAGTCCAGACGGGTTCAAAGAATTGAGAAATTCTGTAGGAAAATGGACAGCTTCTTCCAAATCGATTGGTTATTGTGGGTTATCCTTAAGAGATAGATATATACCATCGCGGACTTTTTTGTTGTCCTTTTTTAGGTGTACAATACCGAGCACAGTATTTTGATTTATCTCGTGGGGTTCAATCAGCGTTTGCAATAAGCGCGTTCGGCAATAGCATCCGAGAGCGGACGGATTTTTTAGTCACGTGATAACAGATTGTACAGATTTGTCAGATTTTTCTGTAATAAACGAACGCTAAGGAGCATTTAGATCGATTTTTCTGTTTGGCGTATGTAACGCCTTACCCGAGCCAGATATTAAATTAGAGCTTAAAGGTCTATTCGTCCGTAGAGGTAGTCTGGGTACTATTTTAATTCTTTTGTTATAGTTCTCAACATTTCTACCCCTTGGTTGAGATGATTCAATATTTTGAATCATTATTTTTTTTATCAAACAACATTTTTTTATTTATTACTACACAACAAATAACATAAGACACGAAAATTCAACAGACTGTTTAAGAATATTCGAAGCGGTATAAAAAATCCATTCACAAAGGCCGAGAAGTAATTTCTGTTTCTGTTCTGTGGAAAAAAATCCGTTTCCTCCGTCGAAATACACCGAGCAAAAAGATCTACATCCGATTGATCAGATTTTCTTGCCGAACGGTCCAGATGTGTACTCCCCTCAATCTGGATGTAATAAACGAACGGTTCAGATCAATCCGACCAGTCAGATGTCATTGCCGAACGCGCTTAATGTAAGCTAAAAAAATGTAAATTCACCATTCTCACTGTTGGGTCAAAAATTAACAGTGCTTTGCCTAAGGTGGCGTAAGGACACAGTAACAAAGCCTACACAGAACATAACTGCTTACTCCGAACTCGGCACAAGTTACAAGCTTCGAAGCTTGTAGTTTCAGAGGGGTATCCTCAGGAGACCTAGGAGTAGTCAGGATAAACGAAATATCATAATATGAGTTTTTCCCTACAATATTATGAAAGTATCATACATATAAACCTTCCTCTTGGATCACTTTATCTATTAAAAAAAAAGCGTTTCAAAATCCGTTGCGTAATTTTGAAGATTTGAGCATACATAGGGACAGACAGCGATAGCGACTTTGTTTTATACTATATATTGATTCTTAACGGCATGCCATCCTCTTTATAATGAAATAAACATTCGATCATTTATCTGAAGAAAATGGCATTTTTCTTTGAATGTCAAAATAACATCTCTTATTTGAAAACCTTTCATCATGATTGTATTGGCTCAAAGGTAAGTTGTCAACAGAATTCAGAACACCTTGTCACACAAAGAATTCTGAGATTGACAATTATTTGACAGAAGTGTGTTACCAATATGGCCGACATGGTATTGTTTTTGTTTACGTTATAGCTCCTCCCCTTCTAGGTTGTATATGAGTTTACACTGTTGCAACTTGATTAATTTATTCAGACTCATATTCTGATAATCTTTTTTGAGTCATTTCAACTCCAAAGAACAACGTTTTCTGTAGTCATCGCCATCCGAAATTGTCTCGACGTATGCTCCCTCTATGTTAAGTTGTTACTCTAGACTGGGAATAAGGAGGACTATTGTCTTTTTTTTAAGTTGCATAAACTTTTCTTCGCACTATTTTATTCTTGTCTTGTAGGTTCATTATTATTTATCGATAACAAAGAGCGAAATGACAGTTGATCTGTTCGATTTCAACCATATGGTCCGATGTCTGGCCGAGTTCAGTGTCGATTGCGACCCGGACCCCAAAGACTTATCGAAAGGTGAGCATTTTTCGGATTGCTTCAAGAAAAAGCCTAATTTTTCGTATTTCAGGTCTTGAACAAGTCACGATTCCTGTAATAAACGGAATAAACAACGAAATGTTGGACTTTTGCAATTATTCCACTAAGAGAGTCCCTATGGAGGGTGTGAAGATGAACTTGGACCCCAACTTCTTGGTGTGCTGCGACTGTGATGACGATTGTATCGTAAGTATCCAGAAAAATAAATGCAGATTTATTTTATTGTTGCCCTTTCGTTCCTTCATCTTTTTTATTTGCAGGATAAATCCAAATGCGCTTGTTGGAAGCTAACGATGGAGGGTGCTACCTTTTTCGATAGCACTATCGATCCAAATTCTGTCGGTTATATCTACAGAAGACTACAAGATCAAGTGGTAACAGGAATATACGAATGCAACTCAAGGTATTTTCTAATTTCCGAAAAGTAACTTTTTCATTAATCATTAATTAATGATGTTTGTTTTCCAGGTGCAAGTGCAATAATACTTGTTTGAACCGTGTAGCTCAGCATCCTATGTCCCTCAAACTGCAGGTTTTCAGAACTCACAACAGGGGTTGGGGCATCAGGTGTCTCAACGACGTGCCCCAGGGAACCTTCATCTGTGTATATGCGGGAACTATCCACACCGACCAGATGGCAAACGAGGTGAGAAAATCTGCAAATATCGGGTGTTTTTCAGAGTGATAGAATTTTCGATAGGGATAACTGTGCTTTGACAGAAGGTAGAAGCCATGTTGTTTTGACATTTCTGTTCAGTAAGCATTGACAAATTATCATGGAACGACTCACGCCGCAACAACGTTTACAAACTGTTGAAATTTATTTTCAAAATCAGTGTTCTATTCGCCAAACTTATGGAGCACTTCGAGAAATTTATGGTTTACATAATCGTCCATTAGAGCAGCTTATTCGTCGATTTATCGATAGATTTTAGACAACATTTTTTCTACTTGATGCAACAACAAGAACTGTATGCACGGAAGAAAATATCGATGCTGGAAGTGATAGTGTTAATGAAGATCCAGATTTGTCTATTATTCGACGTTCACAACCAGTTGGACTCTGAGCCTTCACCACATGGAAAATTTTGCGTGAAGATCTTGGTCTACACCCATACAAGATACAACTGGTTCAAGAACTCAAGCCACTTGACCATAATAAGCGTCGTTTGTTCCCTGATTGGGCCCTAGAATAGCTTGAAGTTGGTCCAGTTTTTATCGAAAAATTATGTTTGGTGATGAAGCTCATTTCTGGTTGAACGGCTACGTAAACAAGCAAAATTGGAGTGAAAACAATCTTCAAGAAGTTCTGCAGCTTCAATTGCATCCTGAAAATGCACTGTATGGTGTGCTTTACACGCTGGAGGCATCATCGGTCCATATTTCTTCAAAAACGATGCTGTAGCTAATGTTACAGTGAATGGTGCTCGTTACAGATCATTGATCAATGATTATTTGTTTCATGTATGGTATCGACCCAAAAGTGTTTTGGTTCCACCAAGATGGTGTTAGACCTCATGCTGCTACCGTAACAATTGATTTATTGAAAGACAGATTTGGCCATAACATTATTTCAAGAAATGGTCCAATTAATTGGCCTCCGAGATCATGCGACATGACTCCAAAGGTTTATTTTCTTTGGGGTTATGTCAAGTCATTGGTTTATGCTGATGAGCTAGAAACAATAGACGCTTTGGAAGCCAACATAACTGGTGTTATTGCTGAGATAATGCCCGAATTACTCGAAAAAGTGGTCCAAAATTGGTCTGGTCGAATGCGGTTCCTCTGTGCTAGTCGTGGTGGACAAATGCCAGAAATTATTATTGAAACATAAATGTCATAAAATTTTCTTTAAATAAAAAAAAATTGCTTCAATCTCAATTTAAATGTGGTTCATTTCAATTTGAAGTTCACTCTAAAAAACACCCGATACTTGGTTTTTCATAGCAGGACGTTCTTTCTCGAGGAGCAACGGAAGGTCTTGAAAACACTTCGATTATTTGAAACTATATATTTTAATCATACAGGTGACATGTTTCGGCTGTATCTAGCATTTCTCAAACCATGGATATCTAAAATACAATAAAACAAAATTTTGAAATCGAACAAATAAAATGTAAATACAGGGTGCGGCACGGAGGATGGATGGTTTTAAAAAAATAATAAAAGCGTTAATTTTTACTCAAAAACACATTTATTGACGGAATCAGATTCTCAAGGAAATAGCATTTGAGTCAGTCAAGTGTGGAAAATCACATCAGGCATGTGGTGGCCGAAATCGGTGATGCAGTGCTGGAGGCGCTCTTGGAAGTTCGCGTAGACTCTCTCCAACATCGCTCTCTCAACTTGGGCAACTTCCACGCGAATAGCCCTTTTCAATTCGTCCAGAGTTCGGGGCTTGGTCTCGTATACTCTAGCCTTGACCATTAACGTCTTCGAAGAAGTAAGGGCCAGTGATGCGAGTTTGCGATACAGCGCACCAAACCGTAACTTTTGGGCTGTGCAGCGGTCTTTCGTGTAAGTGTTGCGGATTTTCATTAGCCCAATAACGGCAATTCTGCCGGTTAACCATGCCGTTGAGGTGAAAGTGGGCTTCGTCACTCATGAACAAAATGAGGTTCTCATTTTGATCGATCAGTGCTTCCATCTCACGTGCGAAGTTCATTCGTTGTGCATAATCTCCGGGGTGTAACTGTTGCACAATGGCCAATTTGTAGGGGTGAAAGCGAAGATCCAACTGGTAAATAAATGCTAGGAACACACGAGTCTAACGGCACCTTCCCCACTTCTCTCGTCCTCAGTGGGGGAAAGTTATGCCCATCTGAAAAACGTCCGCCCTCCGTGCCGCACCTTGTATAACCCTTATAGGTTATACATTTGTAAATAAATAAACAAATCAATACAGAAGTGAATAAAATTAAACAAATAAATAAATAAAACTCACGATTTTTAGTTCCAAAATATCATGATAGTCGGTCATTAAGTTAAAAGCATTTTAATTTTGCGTCAACTAAAAGATCAAAATAAAATAAATATTCAGACAACACAAGGGACAGAGACTAATCAGGTACCACAGGCGACACGTCAAAACAGACAGATGGCTGAAGACAGAGCTAATTGTTTTGTATATTACATACAGAGCTAACACTAAAATTCTCCTTCCTCAGGTTCACTCAAGCTCTCCTGCTAGGTGACAATAATTTGTATGTTTCTTTAATATTGTTAATTAACATTGCATTGAGAGTGTTATATTGGTTGTTCTGTAGATGTTTGAATATTTCAACCTCCTCTAATATTTCCTGTTTAAACCCGAAATCGCAATGATGAATCAATTGTACATTGGTGTTAATATCAAAGCAGTGTTCCTCTTCTCTAAGGTGTGAACCGAAAACCGATTTGTTGTTGTTAGGATTTCTGAGGCTATACAGATGTTCCTTTGTCTTAGTTTTTATAGACCTACCACTTCTACCCACGTATACAGCATTGCAGTCAGGAATCAGGATCACCACATTCAAGTCTGTAAACCCCTGGTTTTTCCAAGTTGTCTATAGGAGTTTTATTTTTGACCAATAACTGTTGTGAAGTGTTTTGGGATTTGAAGGCTATCTTCGTATTCTCTATATTCCCCAAAACTCTAGCTATTCTATGGGATATGTTTCCATAGTACGGAAGACTGCAAAATATCTTGGTTGTATTGTTAGTTCCGGTTTCAGGGGTTGACTGAATGTTTATTTTATTTTGATCTTTTAGTTGACGCAAAATTAAAATGCTTTTAACTCAATGACCGACTATCATGACATTTTGGAACTAAAAATCGTGAGTTTTATTCATTTATTTGTTTAATTTTATTTTATTCACTTCTGTATTGATTTGTTTATTCGTTTATTTATTTATAAATGTATAACCTACAAGGGTTATATTTACATTTCATTTCTTCGATTTCAAAATTTTGTTTTATTGTATTTTAGATATCCTTGGTTTGAGAATGGCTAGATACAGCCGAAACATGTCACCTGTATGATTATAATATATAGTTTCAAATAATCGAAGTGTTTTCAAGACCTTCCGTTGCTCCTGGAGAAAGAACGTCCTGCTATGAAAAACCAAGTATCGGGTGTTTTTTAGAGTGCACTTCAGATTGAAATGAACCACATTTAAATTGAGATTGAAGCAATTTTTTTTATTTGAAAGATAATTTTATGACATTTATGTTTCAATTATAATTTCCGGCATATGTCCACCACGACTAGCACTGAGAAACCGCATTCGACCACACCAATTTTGGACCACTTTTCGAGTAATTCGGGCCTTATCTCAGCAATAACACGAGTTATGTTGGCTTCCAACGCGTCTATTGTTTCTAGCTCATCAGCATAAACCAATGACATTACATAACCCCAAAGAAACTAATCCATTGGAGTCATGTCGCATGATCTCCGAGGCTAATTAATTGGACCATTTCCCGGGGTAATGGTAACGCCAAATCTTTCTTTCAATTAGTTGAATGTTACGGTAGCAGAAGTGTAGCACCATCTTGTTGGAACCAAAACACTTCTGTGTTGATACCATTCAAATTTTGATACAAAAAATCATTGATCATCGATCTGTAACGAGTACCATACACTGTAACATTAGCTCCACCATCGTTTTCAATTAAATTTGGACCAATGATGCCTACAGCGTGTAAAGCACAACATACAGTGCATTTTTAAAATATATACATCCAAATAATCGAAGTGTTTTCAAGACCTTTCGTTGCTCCTATACTCAACACTTCAAAAATGGGATTCTATGAGTTTACGTTCTTTCTCCGACTGGCCCAAAATTTGAGGAGTAATAATCAAGGTATATGAGATGTAGAGAGAATCTGAAAAAGCTCAGTGGTTAGAGTATTGAACTAGGACCTGGAGGTTTCGGGTTCGATCCCGAGGCAGGAAAGATTTTTGTCTTGTTAGACGATAGTGACCACCAATCATTTTTTGGTCAAAAATTAACATTGATGTGCGTAAGGTGGCACCTCCTAAATTGAGGATCTCTAAAGCCCTGGGAAGTGAGCCCTCTATTCTACAGACCGAATTACTGGCTGTTTACGTATGCGCCCAGGAGTGTCTTAAAATGAACCTTAAAGGGGTACATATCTTGGTCTCCACGGACAGCCAGGCCACGCTGAGGTCACTGGAATCACATTGGCAAGGATCGGAGTGCCGTAACAGCTCAAAGCAACTGGCCAGAGGCATGCTATGGGTGCCACAGCATTGTGGTGTTGAAGGAAATTAAAGAGCCGATGAGCTTGCAAAAAAATGCATCAAGATTAACACCTGCTGGACCTGAGCCTTTCTGTGGGCTTGAAAAAGACCAATATTAGGCAGCGGTCCAACAAGGTGAGTTCGATAACAGAATAAATCTCTGGAGGACACTCCTGGACTTACTCAGTCTGAAAAATTCGTGATGATTTCACCGACCTATACCAGGAAGCTCCTAAAGCAGTCACGAGCTTGGCTTCGGGTGATGCAAGGTCTGCTGACAGGGCACTGTCGGTACAAATATCATTTGTACCGTATGGGAAAGTCAGCAGATGAGATTTGTAGGCTCTGTGGACCAGAAGCAGCAACACATGGTATGCAAGTGTCCTGAGCTGGTTGGCCTATGCGTCATATGGCGAAACCTGTCCTGGATACCCACGAGGAAACGGCCAAGACTCTTAAGGGTGTTGTCGGTCTTATCAACACCATTGATGACCCCCTCAAGTTTCGTTGAATGAGTAGGGTGGAGAACAAAAGATCCATGTGGTCGCAGTTCCCGGAAGGCTAACCGAGCCATAACGACCGGGTCTGGATACAGTAACAAAGCCAGCACAGAGCACTGGTTCTCCTAACACTGACAAGCTACAAGCTTATGAGGGGTCTCCTTAGAAGACCTAGGAGTGTCAGCGCCTTGATAAATTCTCCAAATATTCTTGGGTGACGTTAAGGAAGAATGATCTTGTATAATCGACCAAAGAGTGAAGTGTATCTCGATGGTGACCCACAATATAATTGTCCCTTTACAGGATGGAAAGACGTACGGCGACGAGTACTTCGCGGAACTGGATTACATCGAGTCCGTGGAGAAATTCAAGGAGGACTACGAGAAAGAGGTGAACTTTGACGAGGTGGACAGGTTGAGCGACAGGGGACCGCCGTCTCCCACCGAGGAGATGGAGGTGGACGAGGTTGTGTCTAGGCAGGTTGCGGGCAAGAGGCTTCGTTACCAAGACGACAACGAGTTTGTACCGCCTGTTCCCTTGACGGCTGCCCAGATGGAATCTCGAGTACAGTGAGTAGGATCCGTTTTTTTTTTCAGGTTGAAATTCTCGTCTGAGTGGTTTGAGGTGGGCGTTCAATGTAGTGTGTTTTTATTTCAAATTGCATTTGAGAATGGTTTCACTTTGATGTGGGATTTTGTGGGTAAACTCAAAAAGGATTGGAGTTCTTAATGAAATAATTTGAATCGATTTCATTTCGAAAGTACTTTTTTTTTCTTTCAAAAATAGAAGAAAATAAGCCAACTCATGTTTTATTTCAAACGAAAGACCCATGAAAATAGTTCAACTTCCGATTAAAAGTGAATCTACAGATAATTTCGTTCAGAAAAACAACTTGAAATACGGAATTGGCAGCGAATGGCCAAATTCAAATACACTGTGCAAAAAACTTAACGCACATTCTGAAAATCTCAATTTTAATGAAAGTTAACTCTACATTGACTTTATAACTTATTTTTTATGTTCTCTTGGGAAGGTTTTGAACGAAACAAGACACATTAAATGGAAGAAAAATTCAGGATTTCACCGAATCTTATGTGAAAGAAGAGAAATGAACAATTTTCAAAATACTGAAATGCTGATAAGTGATTTAATACTTGGTTAATTACAGCTCGGCAACGACGGTTCATACTCAAAATGAGTGATCTTAAAATGTTCTGATCTAATCCTTCCCAGATTCCTCCGAGTTGGATTCCTAAGTCATTAAGAGTAGCTGGATGATTTTCTGAATTTCTCAGCCTTCTATTGAGGTTGTCCCAAACCTACTCAATAGGATTGAGATCTGGACTTCTTGCTGGCCATTCCATTCGAGAGACTTCAACCTCTTCAAGGTACTCCTGAACGATGCGCGCACGATGGGGTCTGGCATTATCGTCCATAAAAATGAAATTTTCACCAATGTATGGGGCAAATAGCACTACATGCTCTTCAAGAATGTTCCTTATATACTTATCAACATTCATAGCTCCATTATCAACGACCAGTAGGTCTGTGCGAGCAGTCAAATATATTCCACCCCATACCGTAATCGATCCTCCCCCGAAACCAGTAGTATTCAGGAAATTGCACTGAGCATATCTTTCATGTGGACGTCTGTATACAAGGGAACGTCGATCACAATGGTAGAGGCAGAATCTAGACTCATCTGTGAAGAGAACTCTTTCCCAATCGGCCTCTTCCCAATGGATATGCTCTCTCGCAAAATCCAAACGCGTCCTTCGATGGGCTGGGGTAAGAGCTGGGCCTCTTGCCGCGACACGAGGCCTTAAATCATATTCTCTGAGGCGATTTCTTTATGTCTGGGTGCTAATTTGCACCTCATGGGTTTGCTCAAGCTGATTTTGAAGGAGGCGAGCGGTTGCAAACCGTTGTCTCAACGAAGAAACTCTCAAGTAACGTTCTTGAATGGCAGTTGTTACCCGTGGTCTACCCTGTCCTGGTCTTCTGACATTCATACCTGTCTCTCTGGATCGCTGCAACATTCTGGACACACTTGTATGGGAAACTCCAAACCTTTCTGCAATTCTTGTGTATGTCCACCCTTCTTCTCGCAAAACTACCGCTTGGGCACATTCCTCTTGGGCCAAATTACGTGTTTCGCGTTGCATTGCGATCGAGTGTAGAAAATCAAACGAAATAAAAACTATTGATCACTAGAATTGATCGAGAACAACTGATTTTAGAATGGAGCCAATACATTCAAAATCTGGTAATATCATCTTTTTTTATTCCTGCTGGGAGAAAACATCTGTATTGAAGGAAAACGTTGAAAGTGGATAACATATGCATGCATAATTCTGATAAAAATAATTATCATTGAGAACACCTTCAGTTGTAGAATAAATTTGAGATTTCCAGATTTAATTTTTTTGCGCAGTGTTTATGGCGGGAAAAAATTCCTACTTTACCCACATACTCTGTGATTTCATAGTTCAGCGATTTTCGGATAGATAGCGCCATTGTACATTTCATTCATAATCAGAGAGATATTCATAGAGATTATAGTGATAATGTAAGTTCTATGGAGATATTCGATAAAATGCACGGTCACGCCTCTATCGGATTAGTTTTCCTACTCGCTCTGAACGGCGACCTTAATAGCCCACAGCATTGACTTCGAATTCTTTTGCACCTTTGTCATCGCACTGACCTCAAATTTGTCTCCAGGACCAGGTTGCGAAAAAGAAAACCGCAGGATACCGATTCGGACAGCAGGGAAAGCGAGCCGGACAAGGAACCGAAAAAATTCACGGCCATCCGAACTCCCGTATCCGTGAAAGAGGAGGCGGTGGAGACCAACCTGGCCGAAAGGTTGAAAAATATCGTTTCCGACATCGACACGGTAACGATCAGTGACGATGAAGACGGTGAGATTTATCCACATAATTCTATATTCTATCATTTGATCCTTGAAATTAAAAGTGAAACATCTAGAGGCTTGTGCCGAGGGTCAGTGAGAACTATTGCGCATGCGTAATATCAGCATGATGATGTATAATGACATGTCGCTTCTCTTCGCCCGAAGCATGCGTATAGCGACAACTGACCCTGGATTTAGGACTTGACTTTTGTATACTTTTTTGCCGCTACGTTCGAATTCTATACATATTTATGATTCTATGGATTTATCGATGGTTTTCGAGTTCGACGCGATTTGTGACTGTTTTTGAATTTTGCAGAGGTCAGAGAAGTGTTGAGTTTCAATCCCAAGAACGAGACGGATCTAGACGAAAAGTCGAAATATCTGTCGGTCAGAGATCATTACGGTGCTGATGAAAGTATCTACATAATGGATGCGAAAAACGCTGGGAATATAGGTCGTTTTCTCAATGTAAGTACAGATTTATGTTTTTGTGGATTTATTGTAGCAGTTTCCGACAGAAATCTAAACTACGTTTCATGATGTAAGCAAAAACGTTCATAATTAGACATATCCAATTTGATTCACCTTTGGAAAACCTTTATTGATGGTGAATTTATTCAATTTGCTGGTTTCCTTCTAGGAATTTTCGATATTTGTTTCATTTCAGTATATTACATTGTTTTAAAACCTTATAAATGGATCTGAAGAACTCCAGTACGTGAAATGATGGTCAAAGTTAGATGATGTGCAAAGTTAACCCCGGTTTTCTGTAAAATTTTCTGAGAATTATAACTTTTGGTTTTCTTATTAGGAGTTTAAATAAGTTTGTGCGGTTTTGATGACATAGATCGCTACAATTTTATTTTTCCATTGTTTCCTATACTTCATTCACAATTATAAAATCACAACTCTGGCCTTGGATATTTGACACATTCCACTCTGTATCGAAGTTATGACGTTTTTCAAAATATTTTTATGTTCCAAGTTAACAATATGTTGCCCTTTCTACATTCTTAGCGTATTTCTCAGAATGTGAATTTATTCGGAAAATGAATGAATTGGAAAAGATGTGATGGACGAAAATAATTAACGTTTATATGGATTGATAGAAAGGATTCCTTTTCTAGTTATTTGCATGAAAAGTACAAGAGATCACTGTTGAAATATATTATTTTTCGCCATGGAAGAAAATTGCATTGCTTTCACATAATTTTCATATGCATGCTTGTGAAGATTTGATGTTTATTATCCTCTTGAACTGAAAGTTCAAGACTTGACGACATAAATTGTTGATTCTCATCAAGAATTCATTAAAAAAATCAACCCAAAGATATAATATGAATTGATGGGTAATTACAAGAATCAAGAATAATGTCAATTTTATTTTGTTGATAATTTTCTTAGAATCAATGTTGGGATATAGAACTCGGCTGCGTTTGTTCAAACAACATCTAAAGAATACATTTTTCACCATCTCGACCTTTGAAAGGCGCTCCTTATAGGAGAATTAGTTCTAAGTCCCACCTCATTAGTGAGGTACCTAACTTTTGCAAATCTGCTCAGATATCGCCAAATTTCTTGGAAAACCTGAAAAATATCATCCTAATCGACCTCTCGAGGCTCCATCCGATCCATCTACTGCGATATTTGTCCAAATAACAGCTTTTTCAATGAAATTCCCGTGTACCCCTTCAACCTTGAAATGTAAACATTCGTCCTGTTCTTGAAAATCGACCTCACGCTCCAAACTGGTGCTGAAAACAATAAACATACGTTAATCTTGGATATTCGACGAAAAACTCACCTGTGGAATCTGAAATATCTTTGATACTTTTACTTTGATGTAAACAAAGAAACTGGCAACGTCGTTTTGTCATTAACGATATTTTCTGTGCGCGCACTGACTTTTCATCATATGTTCTGTGCTTTTCATCAGGGGCACCAACTCCTGAAAACAAAACCATGACCTCCTATGTGATTAAATAAAAGTGAATGGAGTATATTATGTCAACACCGTTATTTTGAAATGTCATCATTAGGCTTTCTCTTCGACCATAGAAAGAGACAGCATCTCATTCATAACTTCGAGAATTGGTGAAGACAAAATTAAGTTAGTTTTCAATGAGTGGGAAGAACTGGAAGAAGATAGCATAAATGATAGCAATATCACTTTATAATGCCATGGCGACATTGCGGAATCTAACTTTGAAAGTTCCAGTAGCGAGGTGTTATCGCTATAGGTATTGAAGAATGGAAATGAAATTGCAAGTGAATTAACTCTTTAATTAAAATAAGATTGTTACTTCCTAGAGTTTTTTATTGCGTGACTAGTTTCGCTCTGTATTGTCAGAGCATCCTCAGACTAGACTCACTGAAATTACAATACAAACATCAGACTCTAAACATACTACATTCTTTAAAATTATTCTTAAAAGTATTCTCACCTGAACTCTCTCAACTTCGAATCGTCAAATAATGTAATAGATAAGGACAAAAATTACCGAAGTTCCTCATAAAACGTGTCTTCTATAAAAATTTCAAAATTGAAGGTTATAAACATAGACAACACACTCATTAAAATTAAAGGTTATGAACAAAGAGAACATATATGACAAATTTCATCACAATGTTGTTACATGACCAGACATCTTTTATATTCTTCTCATAATAAACATTTTATTAAACTATCATTGCCAAAATCTACTTGAGTATTTAACATAACATTATTGTGGAATTACTGTGGAAAGGCACTGATGACGAGCTTGAAGAATTTTTACAATATATAAATGGTTGTGTGCAGTCAATAAAGTTTAAGTTAGAGAACTCAGGAAAGAAGGTAAATTTTTTGGACTTGGAGATTGAAGTAATTGATGGAAAACATTCATTTGGAATATACAGAAAACCGACCCAGACTGGCATCTCAATTCCAGCACAATCCCAACATAGTCATGCACATAAGATAGCCATATTCCATAGTTTACTGGAAAGATTGATGAATATTCCCATGAAGCAGGACAAATTTGACGAAGAATTGAAGATTATTAAGCAGACTGCAGTCATGAATGGCTTTGAAGAAGAAATAATTCAAGAAATGTTCAATAAAAAAGTACGGAAAAAGATAATTAAAGAAAATTTTATAATAGAGGAAGACAATAGAGAAAATAAAAAATTTGTTCCCTTATCATATATCGGAGGAATTTCATCAAAAATAAAGAAAATATTGGAAAAAGATCCTTCCATAAAGGTTGCTTTCAAACCAACAAATAACATCAATAAGTTGTTGGTAAACAATAAAGAGAAAACCGGAAAATTAGACAAGAATGGGGTTTACAAGTTGACGTGTAACACATGCGACGCCTACTACATAGGAAAAACTACGAGGACCTTCAAACAAAGAATTAGGGAACATATGAGAATCTTGAGACTGGGAGATAGTTACAACGACTCACATTTTGGTAATCATTTATATGAAAGTCAACATGATTTCAATACCGAAGAAAATTTTGAAATTTTGCACACAAATGTTAATAATTGGGTCATGGATAGGTTGGAGAGATTAGAAATTTTACGACATAAAAAATTTGACAATAATGTTATGGTAAATACTCAAGTAGATTTTGGCAATGATAGTTTAATAAAATGTTTATTATGAGAAGAATATAAAAGATGTCTGGTCATGTAACAACATTGTGATGAAATTTGTCATATATGTTCTCTTTGTTCATAACCTTTAATTTTAATGAGTGTGTTGTCTATGTTTATAACCTTCAATTTTGAAATTTTTATAGAAGACACGTTTTATGAGGAACTTCGGTAATTTTTGTCCTTATCTATTACATTATTTGACGATTCGAAGTTGAGAGAGTTCAGGTGAGAATACTTTTAAGAATAATTTTAAAGAATGTAGTATGTTTAGAGTCTGATGTTTGTATTGTAATTTCAGTGAGTCTAGTCTGAGGATGCTCTGACAATACAGAGCGAAACTAGTCACGCAATAAAAAACTCTAGGAAGTAACAATCTTATTTTAATTAATACACCACTTCCTATCTGGACAATCCCACGAAAAATTAACTCTTTTTGACGAATTCATGCAATGTTCCTAACATTGAAACAGATTTTGAATAAGGTAAAGCTGAATTCAGAATTGATAACCAAATGTTCGTACTCTCAATTTCAGAAGGGAATCTGAAAAGTGAAATTCTAGAAAACGAAGAATCTACGCCACTGTTACTTAGAATGATTAGAGGATTCAAATAGTCCAATTCGCCACAAAAAAGATTTATACGAAACAGTTTTTCAAGGTATTTTGCTAATCATATTCAGAAATAAATCCAAATACCACGATATCGTGATGACAACACTGTTTGAAACGTCATTAGTAATAAAAATTAAAATAGCGGTGCGAAGTTTATGAATGAACTGGCCACAGATTCAGAAAACGGTGCTGCCATAACGTGTCCATTCATTATCTGAGGCAAAAACGGCCGAGCCGTTTCGCGAACATTCTGATACTTTAGGATATGTAATGTAAGGAATGCACAAATGTGTGAATGAATTTCAATCTGAAGTACTTTTCATTTCGATCGAGAGTTTATTCATTAAACAATTCAAAGAACGTCACAACGTTTCCACCACATTTTGATTCCATAGTAGGACAGTTACCAAGTTCAGTTCTGTTGATTTTGAAAACTGGCTTCACTATTTATTATAACTAGCTGGCCCGGCGAACTTTGTTCCGCCTAAATGATACTTACGGTGGATTTCACAAATCGTAATCACCGGTGATCGGAGATCAACAGCTTGGTTCTCTGATTTTTGAACTGTCAAATGTTTCGATGGATATGAGCTGTCACACAGAACAGATACATCAAAATAATATGTGAATTACCAATTATAGCAATTTGGATTTAGTGATTTCCGCAAATATATTTATTACCCAAACAGAAATTCAAAAACATTTTAAAAATTATGAGAAAAGATGAGAATGGACATATCACGATCGAAACTAATCGCCAAAATCGTATATACTTGACATTTCGATAAAAATTCACTGTGATATTCACGCGCTTTTGGATCTGTTAATAGACCTTCATGGTACTATAAGTCCTATGCGAATTACACAGTAATTGATGTCATATGTTCTTTATTCGACCATTTCAAACAACGACGACCGAAATTCTCGAAAAAAAAAACAGATGACATAAATTTATGGTCGCGAAAGCCTCAACAAATTCATCGCCATCTAATGGTGCTGATGTCAAATAAAGTACCTTCACGATAAGATGTCTAGAATAATGGTGTAGGCACCCGTCAATTTTTGAATGGAATGACGTTCGACCAAATCGAAAATATTAGCAACGTGGCGGCGCCGCAATATCATTTCAGTGTATTTTCCGTTGTCAATTTGATGGATGTATCAACAGCTGGTTTGCTAAAGTCAATCATGACATGACACCAGAATGGCATCTTTTTATAATGAAAGTTTTATACTTTTCCTAAGAACTAATATACATCAGAATGTCAGGAATATAAACACACATTATTGCTTGACAAAATTATCTACCATTAACACGCCACGTTCGCCAGAATAAATTCAAGTATTTGAAATAACTGATGAAAATCAGTCATAATTTGTGAATAGCGCCACCTGAAGTGGAAAGAACGAAACATTGCCAATATAATCAATTTGGTCACAACAAAATCTAATCAGTACCTACACCATTATTCTAGACATCCAACTTCACGATTACGTTATTTTGAATAAATAAAACTATAAAAATAACTAATAATCAGTCATAATGTGTGAATAGCGCCATCTGAAGTGGTACGAAATCTAATCATTTTAGACATCTAAAAGTTGTAGGCAACTCAAATTACACACTATTACAGTGACTATAGTGGTAATATAGTCACTGTACACCCCATCTAACGGAGAGAATATGAAATCAAGTACCTATGAATAAGCGGTAGCGTAACTGTAACTGTAGCGACACCTAGTGGCCTCGCTCAAAAGGAGGAAAAGCATTTCCTGTATAAGTGAAATTTTCATCGATTTTTTCGAAGTTTTATTGCATTTTATAATAACCAGACCGTAGACGAATCCATATATGAAGTTTCATAACAAACACTCCATCTGATCTCGAGTTATAAATGGTGTAACCAACATCTTTCTTTTATATATATAGATATTAAGGCGCGTCTCTCCATTCTATAGTCTAATGTTTTTGTGGGGAGTTTTTGCTTGGTTATATTATGCAGAAAAAATCTGGGGAAATTCATCGTATTTTAGTGGAAGTTTATTGTTTAAACCTGCCAACAATGTCCCATACCACATCGCAAAATTATTTATATGTATTATTCTTTACACTTGGTAGGTCAAATGTCTCATGAAGAATATTGTTGACAGGTACAGTATTGCCAATATTTGTAATGAAAATCCTCAAGCACTATTCGGATATCGCTTCATAGTTTGAACAAAAAAATTGCCTAGTTTCAAATTTGAATTGCTTTTATTTTTTTCAGCATTCATGTGCTCCAAATGTGTTCGTTCAAAACGTCTTTGTTGACACACACGACCCCAGATTTCCTTGGGTAGCTTTCTTCTCATCCCAATTCATCAGAGCGGGCATTGAACTGACTTGGAACTACAGTTACGATGTGGGAAGTGTGCCTGGAAAAGTGTTATACTGCCACTGTGGTGCGTTAGAATGTAAAGGTCGTTTATTGTAAATTTTTATGATGCGAATCAAGAGACTTTAAAAGTAATTGGAGAAATATCGAGTTGTATCTTGTTTTCAGTGTATATTTCTAGTGTCATATTGATATTTAGAAATTTTAAGAATATGATATTAATGAGAACAGTGTTTGTCCAAAATGAAATCGTAATAAATATTCAGCTATGTAATTTATGGAGAGATTGTATGGATATTGCAACAATAGAGTATTTTCAAGAGATGTAATGAAAGATGAATTAGTATAATAAAAAATCTAAGAATAACAGACTTGTTTCATTGAAATTCCTTCTCCAAAAATTGATATACAGGGTGCGGCAACTAGTTCTCCCGCATTAGAAGGAGCTGTTAAAAATACGAAAAATTGGAAAAATTCTTTTTATTTTTAAAGCCGACATAATTAAGTATTTTTCATTTATGTCTCGAAAACATATACGAGGATATATTGAAAAATTCTTAGCCTACTATAGACCCGAACAAAATTTCAATGTCAAAATATTTTATTACTCAACATATTCTCCACTTAATTGAATACATTTATTACAGCGAACCTGCAACGTCTGTAGACCATTAAAAAAATGGTTCTTCTTGCTCTGCAAACCTCCACAGCTTTTATTACCTCCTCCTTGGAAGAAAATGTATGACCTTTTAAACTCTTTTTCTGTTGAGGAAAGAGATGATAGTCGGACGGAGCCAAATCTGGTGAATAAGGGGGGTGTTCTAGTAAATCTAACCCTAAATCACGAATTTCTTGCATGGCAACATGAGATTTGTGCACTGGGGCGTTGTCCTGTAAAAACAAAATACCTTTGGATAGCTTTCCGCGACTTTTCTCTTTAATTTTTTCCCGTGGAGTGGTCAGTAATGTCGAATAGTAATCTCCAGTTATTGTTCTACACTTATCCATAAATCAATCATGATTACTCCATGGCAATCCCAAAAAACTGAAGCAAGAACTTTTCCAGCAGATTTTTGGACACGAAACTTCTTAGGTCTTGGAGAACCAGGGTGTCGCCATTCCATCGATTCTTGCTTTGTTTCTGGATCGTAGAAATGTACCCAAGTCTCATCCATAGTAACAATTCGGTTTAAGAAGTCTTCATCGTTCTCAAATCGAGCACAGATCGAACGCGATGCTTCTACCCATGAACGCTTTTGGTCAACATTCAAACATTTGGGGATCCATTTTGCAGAAATTTTTCTCATGTCCAAATTGACGTGAACTATATGATGAACGGGTTCGTATGAAATCTTCAGTGCATTGATATTTTCGGGGACTGACACACAGACACACAGAAAGGGGCCTTCCCGATCGGTCATCATCTTCAATGGAAAATTTACCTCTTTTGAAGCTTGCAGTCCAATTTTTCACGGTCGCATACGAAGGACATTGATCACCAAGGGTATTAAGCAAATCTTCGTGAATCTGCTTACCTCTTAACCCTTTTAAATACAGGTACTTGATGATGGCTCGATACTCAAATTTTTCGATTTTTACAATTTCGGTGGAAATCTTTTTTTTTTTTAATTTATTGCAACTCTGGTTTACTTTTTTGACGTCGAACTCTACACTCATACTTCTAATAAGTTATTGTTCGTTGATATGGTATCGCAATATTTTGTTTATGCATGGAACTGGTCTAGGCTAACTAGATATCAATACATCCTTGAATCCAAATGGCGGCCTTGGCGAGCGACGCACATGTGGAGTCATTCGCAATATTTTTTCGTGTTTTTTTTTAACATCTCCTTCGAATGTGGGAGAACTAGTTGCCTCACCCTGTATTAGTGCTACAAAGGTAGGAGTCCCTTACCAAGAGAACAAGCCATTCTCTTATCATTGGTCGAGACACCAAAGCAAGCAAAGATAGGAGTGCCCAACCTAGGAAAAAGGAAATTCTTTGTCGAACTCAGCTTTTACAAGACTTACCACCAAGTTGATGATCAGAGATGATTTTAGAATGAATTAAAAAAATCGTCGAGAGTAAGTTTTCAATACAACAATGAAATAATACTCAATGTATACTTTATTTAAGACCTTAACGTAACATGTCAGTGAAATTAAATAGATTATTCGTTTTCTTTAGCTAGTTGCATTTCCAAAGTGCAAGTTATTTCACGTTTTGTGACCAAAAGTTGCTTTGTATTTTCCGTGTTTTCTAATTCATCATTTCTCTTGTAACTTGTACAACATTCGTTCTTTACTTCCATCTCTTCAGATTCATTTTCTTCTTTCTTATCCCCTTCTTCTCGGATATTTTGTTCTGTTTCCATCTGCATGGGGATTTCATTATTTTCTGCATTATTCTCTTCTTCGTCATTGTTTTTTTCTTCTTCCATCTGGATGAGGTTCTCATTCATATCCTGATCCTCTTCCAACTTCGAACTTTCATAGTCTTCAACATTGACTTCAATCATCTTCAACATTTCTCTTATATGCTCCAAACTTCTCTCAGCCTCCTCTGGGTCCCTCATATCTTTATTTATATACGCCAAATGCGTTTTACGCCTATCGCAAACAACCTCTTCTTTTTTACCACTTTCTTCTACCACTTTCGGAGCGCATACCACTCTCTTGCCATCATCCATATCTTCGAAAAGTTTCTTTTCGAAATCAATCTGTTTGGCCAAAGAATCGTTATAGCTCTTGAATATTTCGTTGGCGGCCGCCTTAGATCTCTCGTTGAAATCGTCTAGGGACTTTCTGAAATCAGCCATTTTTGCTCGTATTTCCGCTATGGAGTTTGTCATGATGACTGTGTTGTCCAGGGGACTTCCATCGGTTTTTTCCATTAGATCGGTGTTGACGTATTTTGTGACTATGTCGTTGGGTCTCTGGAAGAAGCTTGCTGGGCCTGATGCACCTGAGGAAGACCACAGTCAAGTACAGCTGTTTTCGGTGAGAATTTGAAAATTATGGTTCTTTCAGTATAGCACTTCTCTTTGTTTAAGTAGTATCATTGAGTTTGAATATACATAGAGACACAGCCCAGTTCAACGATTTGAAGCTAAATTTTGTGTAGTTCCTTCACCGGTTCATAGATGGATAAGTGTGTTTCAGAGAAGCGAAAATTTTTACTCCCGCATCTGGCGGTAAGTAGCTGAACAGTAAGGCACTATTTCCGAATCCGAATGCGATGACGTTCAGGACCGGCATATGGAAATGTGGGATGTTCAGTATTTCATCACCTGATTTTTTTGATGCAATAAAACGACAATTATTTTTGATCTCTCATGAATATAAAATACTGATGTATGAAAAAATAAATGCATGCAATTTTTTTCTTCATTCACAAGTATTTATAAATAGATTTTCTATGAATTTCTAAAAATATTTAATTTTTTATATACAGCGGGATGCTTCTCTGCCGAGATTCCTTTGTTTTTTTCTGTCCCCTGTACAGCTTCACTCTAATCAGTTGTCTCAACAAATGAATCCTGTGCTTTTCAAATTCTGGAGTTAACGGAGAGTTCCAATCTTCTATAAATTCTTTTTTTTTAATTTTCCTAAAATATACCTTTGAAGTCATATCTTTTCTGATTTTGTGAACATAATTTTCTTTATGACCAATAGCGATTTCGATTTGCAATATATATCCAATCATTACCAAGCTTATTCAAATCATCAATGAGGAGTGCTTTATTGCACTTACCGCATTTGTTTTTTTTGGCGATGTTCCTCATCAAATACCCCGATTTAGTTGGATTCTAGGGTATTTAGGGGTTCAATTAACTCTTTATCCCTTATATACCCTCACTAGGCTCCCCGTTGCCCGAATCCGCAGAAGAAATGGTCGAATCTGTCCAATCAACCACATCAATGGACTTTCAGATTCTCCCATTGTACACAGGTCGAAATCATTGTCGTCTTGGCAGTTAGAATTATCGGAACATTTTTCAAGACAACCAGTCATGACCGACTGCAACCCAAATCTGAAGCATCGAGCTGAGGGGTTTGGGTCATAACCCCTACGCTGTCTTATTTTGGAGAATGAATTCTCGATTGAGTCCTGGTTGAGCCGACTTTTTATCAAATATGGAAATGTTTCCTTCGTCTTCTCCCACAATTGAAGGATGCTACTGATGGTTTGTATCAAACCGTTGAAACAATAGGGAATATTTTCCCCAACTGTCCAAGACTTAATGAATTCAATTGATTCCGTCAGAGTTTGTATTGCTGATGGCTGATAATTTCCCTCAAATTTTCCATTCGAATTGAGGCAGTCGAAAAGATTCATTCCTTTTCAGAATCAACTGAGCAGTTGAATTGGCACTTCTCGACCTCAGCTCACCAGTAGCAATGACTGTTCTCATAGCCGAATATAAAGTTCTGATGAAAATCTGCATGGCCAATTTAACCTTCATTTTCTGGAAGGCGTTTGGATTTATGTGGTTTTCAGTTATCTTCAAGAGAGTATGAGAAAGACAATTTCTTTTCATCGATTAAGTACGTTTCTTTTATGTCCCTCCAAGAAACATTTTCACCCCCCATTTCCTACCTGGGAACACTCCTCTGGAGAAATTCATGGCTAATAGTTCATCATCGTTGAATCACACCGTTTGTGACGAATTTGGACGAATCCGACCCAGCCTACGATTCATAGAACTAGAGGAAAATAAATCTCCTACAGATTTCGATAAATGAGTAGTGACAAAATGGATCGGACGAATATAGTTCCTTTAGTAGCTACTATGTGCCGCCACTTAAGTTGGCAAATTGGCAAGTAAACTGCCAAAAATTTGTGCATCAAATCAATGAACTGGGTTGTGTCTCTATGTATATTTAAACTCATTGGTAGTTTTCATAACCCTCAGGAATTCGTTACATGAAATAATAGGTAAATTTTCGGAATTATGAATAATCTCCAGTTGTTTCAGTGCTAAGCAGCTGAAGAAGAATGAATGCTCTGTATTTCACCAAAATATCACCACAGACAGAATTATAAATTTTCAAAATTAGAGTTTGGATTTAGTTTTTCCTCTCCCAAACTTAAAACCGCATATACATATAATAATGTTCATTCTGAAAAAGAATAAATGCTTTATATTTCACCAAAATTTCATCGCTCTTGCTTCACCACAGTGTGACAATGGAATTGAAAAAAATGTTTTCCTTGGATCTAGTTTTTTCTCTCCTAATCCTAATCTAACCACCACCATTTTTCAATGTTTATTCTGAAGAAAAATCCCCCAGCTTGGCCACAGAAAGAATTATGAATTTTCAAAGTTTGACAATTGAATTTAAAAAAAATTCAGCGTTTCTCACATACCTTCTGTAGCCAAGTCCTGCGAAGTCCCCATACTGCGATATCCTCTAAATCTCTGATCTTCTGTCTCATCGTAATCTGAAAAGGATAAATATTAATGCTGGTGTGGCGACTCACTGTCTACAGCGTGTGTGGCTTTTAACAGAAATACCTTACCTTCGTCCCCTTTCTTTCCAGTCGAAGAACAACTTCGATCAAGCAATTCTAGAAAATAAATGAAAGCTATATTTCAACCAAAAAGAACCACAACATCCCTTCAAATACCCTTATCTTTCTTAGCCTCAGTGAAGATACTCCTCCTCTTCTGTTCTCCTCTAGCATCCTCCTCAACAACCTCGCAATACTGCTCGATTGGCGTGATCTCAAACTCCTTCCATTCCTCCTCAGGCTCTTCCTCCTCCTCCTCCTCGCTCTCCTCCTTCACCTTCCTCTGTATAGGCAGCAGCATCACTCTGTTCTGAGGCGGCAGGCTTATGTCCCATTCCAGGAGCTCCCTATAGTCCCTGTCGTCCTCGTTCGAGTCCTTGAGATGACTCACCTCCCGTTTTCTCTCGTACACCTCTGTCTCCCCGTCGCTGTTCAGCTGTTCCAAGGTGACGGTGGCTTCGGTGGACTTGGACCCGTCCATGTTTCTGAAGAAGGTCTCTGCGTTCTCGCTTATGTGCTTGCAGGTGTAGTCGATGGGGTTTAAGGGCGAATCGTAGCGGGAGACGCTACCCTGACGTTCCTGTATAAGAATGGTCTAAGGAGAAGTCCCAGCTGATAATCTTAGGGAAGTAATTGGAAGTTGGCCTAAGGTTGAGTTGAGCAAGCCAAAAGGTGGAAGTCTCTACCAAAGAGTTCACCAGATCAACGATAGTTGATTGTGAAGAAATGACAACAAAAAAGGTTTTGCGTTGGAAGGAAGTATCTCTAGTGTGCAGGTTGGCATTGAAATTCGAGAAGAAATGAAGATATCGTAGCCAATATTGGAGCATTCAACATCAAATTCATAGTATTTCGGGCTGTCTAGCCGTGGTCCAATAGAAAATTCACCTTACTATTCGCCTACAACTGCGGAAGGCATTTTGAGAATTTTCTCGGTCGATGGTTGTAACCTATGACTGCTCCGAACTGGTGATGTAATTGGATCTACCGCTGTATTTATAGCCGCAGCCCCACCGCCGTGAGACCGGTCCGTTCGTCTCCTCCGCTTCGGACAATCAGTCCTAGGATTGCAGATGGCCAAGCACCGTAAGCAATGGGATTTTTCTCTTTCCTGTTCATGTCTCTGTTGTTCTTCTTCTTCTTCTTCTTGTGCGGCGCCTTTGGTTCGGAAAAGACTATAACACCTTGGCTCTTGGTATTTAAAGCAGGACCGAGTGATGGATGTAGTCCCCAGAAAGGTGATAAAGTTCATTGAGACACTATTGCCTGACTAGTAAACAGTGCGGGGATGCACAATAGATCTTCCTCCTCTTCTTCTTCTTCTTGTGCGGTGCCTTTCGTTGGCCGAACGTAGGCCTCATGGCCCATTGTTCATACCGCATTTGTATAATACTAGAGAGACTCAGACCCGAAGGCACGCTGATAAGAATGCCGCGAGCCGACAAGCAGGAGTCCCTTTCACCATAGAGATGGAAGGTGTAGGGTTCCCTAGTTGTGTTAACCTCAGTATAGATAAGTTGCCGCACGTGAACAGTATATTCTCCGCCGTTTCATCCGCGTTCTTGCACCAACGGCACAGGGAACACTCAGTTAGAGCCATTCTTTTTAAATGTTTGTTGAACAGATGGCCAGTAAGAGCACCAGTCACCAGAGACAATTGCTTCCTCTAGAGAATCAAGAGCTTTTTGACCTCCGGCTTCGAAGAAGGCCCCTTGATAAGGAATTACGACTGCCTGAGATCCGTTCTCGTGTTCCACTCAGAGGAGAATTTCTTATCAATCTATCTCTCGAAGAGGTTTTTGATAATATGTATGACAGATAGGAAGCTCGGGTTCCGGCCCAGTAAACGTCGAGCGAGCCCCTTCTTTGGCTAAGTTATCTGCTTTTATATTACCAGAGATAGACGCATGCGCCGGGCACCAGACAACATTGAGAGTGCTGTCTGAGCCAAGCGTGCGCAGGGCCTCTCTGCATTCGTACACCAAGTTCGAGGTTACTTTTATTTCAGAGAGTCTTTTCAGTGTACCCTGACTGTCGCAACATTTGTATATGTGTTCCCCGAGTATCCTCTGCGGATACACTCCACCGCACATACGAGGACAGCATATAGCTCTGCTTGTGCTATTGAGCAGTCTTTTCCTAGAGGAATGGACCACTTTGTTCTTGGTCCAACAATCCCAGCACCGGCACCAGTATTGCAAAACGAGCCGTCGGTGTACCAGGTGGGACCTTTAGGTTTTAGTAGCCTGTCTGGTTTACACCACTGATCTTTGTCAGGGACAACTGTCCTAGTTTGTCATAGGGCTTCCCAGTAAACAATAAGGTAGTGGCGGTAGTGCAGTATCTCTCTCTATTTCCATGTTGAACCATGGGTGCCTGCTATTGAGATATTCTTCACTGTGAATCTAAATAACGAAGGGAATTTTTCCATGGATTTTTGCGAAACGTTAGGTGAAATTCCTATTGCGCCACATGATCAGAAACCCATTATTCTGGATGCATGGCTTCATACTCGATTTGCCTCCCTTACATCTACATGTGAGGAAATGCAGCCTATTGGATTGAATGAGAATATCCCTTGATGGGAAGCTCCTCTAATCTAATCACCACCTATACCAACTTGGATTATTGGCGACCATTCGGATTGCTACTTAACATTGATTAATCAAACACAAAGCAACATAAACCCAAGGAAAAGCCTTAAGAATTGCAATGATCAGCTTTCTCGAGCTGGTATTCATACAACACGACACGACAGTGGGAATTCTAATATTAAGACTACTAAGGACTGAACGAGAATAAATTCGCTATAACAAAAACGCTTATATCTTTTGAACCACTTGACCGATTTCGAAAATCAAACTCATTTTCGAATCATCTTCTAATTCTAATGAAAACTGTTTTTACAATAAAAAAACCAAAGCTATTTTTCACAAAATTCATAGACTTTTTCTGGAATTCTTCCCATCATGCTTCTTATAGTGTTCTCAGTCACTTTCTGGGATGCTGTCTTCCACTTTTGCTTGCATTCCGCTAATGTTTTCGTTGATTTCTTAGTCTTCTTCAATTCTCTTTTTACCAGGGCCCAACATCTTTCGATTGGCCTGGATTCTGGGCAATTTGGTGGATTGGCCTCTTTGGGGACAAAAACCACCTCATTAGCTTCGTACCATTCCTTGGTGGCCTTGCTGTAGTGGCATGAAGCTAAATCTGGCCAAAAGATTATTGACACATCGTGCTCACGTAAAAATGGTAAAAGTCGCTTCTTCAAGCATTCCTCGATGTATATCTTCGAGTCAACAGAGCCTTGGCCAACGAAAAATTTGCTCCTTTTCCCACAAGTACAAATTGCTTGCCAAACCAGGAATTTTTTAGGAAACTTTGCTTGTTTCTTCACGCGAAATTGTTCGTCAACATTTCCACGAGAATCTGCAGTATAAAATTCCTGACCAGGAAGTTGCGAGAAATCAGCCAAGACATAGGTTTCGTCGTCCATCACGCACCAGGAAAAATTTTTCAAGAAATCTTTTTTTTAATTTCTTTGCACTTGATTTCGCTTCTTGATTCTTCACAGCGTTCCTGTCTGGCACTTTCTACAAATGTTCTAAGCTCACAACTCGACTGGATTTTCTGAACGGTTGACCGCGAACAACCCACTATTTGGGCCACTTTCCGTCCTGAAAGGTTAGGATTCTTCTGAAAAAGGCTGATGGCTTTCTTCACTTTTTTTGGGCTATGAAACCCCTTTTTCCTCCCGGTTCCTTCCTTGCGGTTAATTGTAAGATCTTCGTTGAAGCGCTTAACAACTCTTGATACCGTTTCCGGACGAACGCGAGCCTCTTTTACGATTCTTTTGAAGCTCCATTTTTGATTATTTTGAAAAAGTTTCATTATAAATTCTCGTGTTTTCACTTGGAATATCTATGAAGTAAATGTTCCACATGTTTCTGACGTTCATAACAAAGCTAACTATGATCAAATTTTGATTTTTTTCTCAATTGGTTCAAGAGATATAAGCGTTTTTGTGAAAGCGAATTTATTCTCGTTCAGTCCTCAGATGGAGCAAGCTCAAGTCAACATTTTGTTGGATAAAACAGATGTTCTTCTCAACATTGAAAATTATTATCCAAGGATGAAATGAGGGTCATCAAAATTCATAAGTGCCAAATCAACAAGATCAGGAAAGAAGAGAAACCCATTGCTAAAGTCAAACCTACTCGTATCAGGGGATGAACAAAATGATTCACTGATTCATAGAAGAACCATCACTGGATTAAGAGCTTAATCAGAAATACCTTCCCGTCCTCCTCAGCCTTCCTCCTATTCGTCCTGTCGATCTCCTCGCACTCCTTGTCGAACTTCTTCATCTGCTCCTCCATCTCGTCGTCCGAAAGCGGCCACTCCTTCCTGGTAGCCGCGATCTCGTCCAGCTTATCGTTGAACCTCTTCCAGCTGTACTCCTGTTTCTTCACGTCCTCTTGCGCCTTCTCCTCCCCGTAAAACTCCGTTACCGTCAGGCTTCTGTCCTCGTTCCCGAACAATTCGATCGTCACTTCCTCTCTTTCTGCCATTTCTTCGGGATCTGACGCTAGGTTGTCATCTTGACTGGAGGACGTCAACATGGCGTATATTCGACGTTCTTCTTCTCGGTCCAGCCCTATGGCCTTTCCCATCTCTTTGAGCATCGAACCGATGCGTTCTTCTTGTTCGTAGATCTCTGGTTTTATGAACTCTTTCATCAGGTCCAGCTCTGATATCGTTGGGAGTTGCTGGGGTTCTTCTTTCGGAGAGTCAGTTGGACATTCTTCTTGTGTCTCCGTTGAACATGCTGTGTCCTCCTTGATTTCGATGTCCTCAAGGTCATTGGGTTCTTCGTTCGAGATAGTTGTCAGTTTATCGGCATCTTCTTTGTCATACTGGTCTGTGATGTCTTTGTCTTCTGTTGTAACCTTGAAGGCTATCACGTTGTTTGGTTTATCTGAAGAGTCTTCTTTTGATGCTATAAATTTTCGATAACGTATCAACCTAGTCTTGAGCTGTTAAGAATAAAGGTGCAAGAATGTCAAAAATATTGATCTTACCTAACAACAAGGCTTTGTTGATTTCCTCCTTCCTTATCTTCTCATTAATCTCCATCTTCCACCACTTCCCATCATTCTCAACCTTCTCCTCGATCACTTCCTCCACTATTGGTTCAATATCTCCTTCATCCTCCTCTTTTATTTCTACGATAAGAGGCCTACGCTTCACCTCTACAATCTTCTCATCATCACCTCCACTATTTTTAGTTTCTTCTGCCAACTCTTGGCTTTTCCTCGTCTCTTCTTCTATAGCTTCTATCTTCTGATCTTCCACCAAATCGTACATATTTTTCCTCATCTTCTCCATGAAAGTAAGGTTGTCTTCCACAGCATTCGAATTCTCCTCATCTGTGGTGGTGATCTCTTCAATAAGAACCTTGTTGGGTCTTAATTCAGTTCTAGATACTTCTTCGAGTAGAGGTTCTTTTGCATCATCTTCTTTATTCACCTCTTGAATCTTCTCATCATTAACTCCACTAGTTTCAGATTCTTCTGTCAACTCATAGCTTCTTATTGTCTCTTCCTCTATAGCTTCCATCTTCTGATCTTCCACCAAATCGTACATATTTCTCCTCATCTTCTCCATAAAGGTAAGGTTGTCTTTCACAGCATTCGAATACTCCTTATCTGCAGTGGTGATCTCTTCAATAAGCACCTTGGTGGGTCTTAATTTACTTCTGGATACTTCTTTGAGTAGAGGTTCTTCTGCCTTATCTTCTTTCTCAGCAATATCTTGAATGAAATGGGAAGATGTGGAAGCTCTTTTTGGTGCCAAGAAGATTGAGAAGTCTGCTTCATTTTGATGGGTTCCTTCTTCAGGTGATGATGCAAGGTAGTTATCTGCTGGTAGTTCATCGTGGATGGCAGGATTTTCCTCAACAGTGGGATCTTTTGGAGGTTCTTCTTCTGTTCTTGGTGTTTTAATTTGGAGAGCATTGCCTTCGTGTGGATCATTCTTCATTCTATCTTCTGAAGAATCTTCTTCGGTCTCCAAATCTTTTTCCTTTGTGTATTTGATTGCAGTTGAAGACCTATCCTTCTCTCCCAGAGTTTCTGATACAAGTTTTTTAGATGTAGCAACTTTGGTGGCAGAAGGTTCTCTATCCACACCATCGAAGGAGTACCTTTCCACATTTTCTTCATAGAGGTTTTCGCATGTTTCACATGGCTTGCTTGGTCCAAATTCATCTTCATTCACCTGTGAACAATTTTATAGCAAAAACGATTAATGACATTCTTTCCTTCTTCTTTATACCTTCTCCGCAATCCTCTTGAAGATTTCGTTGGAGTTCTCGGTGGCAAAAGCATTGCCGTTGGTTCTGCATTCTACAGGATAATCGATCACTCTTTTCCGGTACTCCATGTAGTCCTTGGGATGATCTGGGTCTTCGCTGCTGCTGCTACTATCAGATACCTGCTGTTCTTCCTCTTCGTCATCGTAGACCTGTGGAGGGTTCTCTTCTTCTGACGCTGAAGACGCTGTGGTTTCGTTGTCGTCATCCAAACTCACGCTGGCTCTGTAAAAGAAGTTATGACAACACCTGTATGGTCATGAATTGGATATGACTTACGGGGCAGGTTCTGATCTGCTGGCATCTCCTTCGCTTTCCGAGCATTCGAAGGAGGTGCCGAAACCGCTGTCGCTGTGGAAGTTGTTCTGTTGGTCTCTGTTTCGGACTCTCTCGTCCCTCAGTCGCACCAGAGCTGAAACGGATATAAATTGGACGAATCTTCATATTAGAATGTATGGTTGCCTCACCATTTACACTGTCCATGATCCTCTGTCTCTCTCTATCTATCCATCGTTGTCGTTCTGCGGCTTCTTCTTGAACTCCGCCTCGCTCCCTGGAATATGACATATAAGGGGTGTCTCATTTGAAAGTGTCCACCCTCAATAACTCAACAACGAATATTTGATGGCAGGAGGACATGGCCTGGTATACATAGCTTGTTTCTACTAGCAACCCTCTGGAGAGGGTTGCAACTCCATCAGGAATCTGAATAGGGAAATTGGGTACTTTTGTAGCACAAATGTATGCATGGATTAAACTTTGTATGAACCTGCAGTTTGTGTTCTTATAAGTGAATATTCACAAAGTTACATGGTGTATTTCATGGAATTATATGGTGCCGATGAAACTGAATGAAACAAAGATGTTGTAATTGATCGTATAATTTTTTATTGAGAGAAAAAAACAAAACAAATAAATAATAAGGTGATCAAAAGTGTTGAATGCTTTTTCCTCTTCATGCTTATCGGAATCTTCATTGCCAGGCCATACGCAAAGAGATTATTGCTTTCAGGTCGGACAGGTCGATTTCTGTTTCGAGGGGGACAACTTAAGATGTAGGTTACGGACGCATAGCGCTTCAACCCTTGCTACTACAACCCTCACCCCCAATTTTTGAATAGGGAAGATGGGGTGAGTGATACCTCATTTGAAAGGTATTTTTATACTGATTTCAGCACAGTAATTGTTTTTTCATTTTATGCATTAGTTCTCGAAATATTCTCAACTAAATATTTGAAAATGAAGTGGTGTTTTCATGGCACTTGTAGTGTTTTTTTGTGAAAAATCGACATTTTGAGCTTCAAAACAACCATGACTGTGGCTTCCTTCCTCCAATCCACTGACATAGAAATCTTTAATCAAGATGTCGATTTTTCACAAAAAAACACTACAAGTGCCATGAAAACACCACTTCATTTTCAAATACTTAGTTAAGAATATTTCGAGAACTAATGCATAAAATGAAAAAACAATTACTGTGCTGAAATCAGTATAAAAATACCTTTGAATTGAGGTATCACTCACCCCATCTTCCCTATTCAAAAATTGGGGGTGGGGGTTGTAGCAGCAAGGGTTGAAGCGCTATGCGTCCGTAACCTACATCTTAAGTTGTCCCCCTCCAAACAAAAATCGACCTGTCCGAGCATTTCTATCGAAAAAATTTATTTCGTCTGTAATCTCGTCTGTTTCGTTTTCAAATGGCCACCCTGTATATATATTCCTGATGGAGTTGCAACCCTCTCCAGGGGGTTGCTAGTAGAAACAAGCTTTGTATCTCAGATCATGCTGTCAACAAAAATCGACCTGTCGGAGTGTTTTCACAAATTCTGATTCGTCATTGATGTGGACACTTTCAAATGAGACAGCCTGTATAGGGTGTATACAAATCGCATCTCTATTTGTTGGTGAGTTTGGTTTTTATTTTGGGGGAAATGAGAAGCTTTGCAAGATTGTTCTGAAAATTTTGACACAAGTTTTCAGTTGCTTACCAAGCTTCTGCGCAAGCCCTATCTCTGGGGAAAACAGGTCTGTCGTCGAGGTACTGGAGGTTTTTCTGAAATTCACAAAAATATCATTCATTTACAATTTCAAGGTTTGTCATTGGACCTCCTGAAAATGGCAACGTAGAAGCTACACAAAGCAAGAAACCCTACTCCTGTACACCCACCACACTCTGAACAAACGGCCTCTATACTTTCGTGTCGTGGTTGCTGTCGAACCTTGTAAAGGGTTTTCCAATAAGAAGTGTTATTTACATAGATATTCCACAATATTGTAGAACTAGCTGGCCCGGCGAACTTTGTTCCGCCTAAATGATACTTGCGGTGGATTTCACAAATCGTAATCACCGGTGATCGGAGATCAACGGCTTGGTTCTCTAATTTTTGAACTGTCAAATGTTTCCATGGATATGAGCTATCACACAGAACAGATACACAAAAATAATATGTCATAATATGTCAATCACTAATAGTGGCAATTTTGGATTCAATTATTTCCGCGAATATATTTATTACCCAAACAGAAATTCAAAAACATTTTGAAAATTATGAGAAAAGATGGGCATGGACATCTCACGATTGGAACTCATCGCCAAAATCCGATTTACTTGACATTTCGATAAAAATTCACTGTGATATTCACCAATTCACCCGCTTCTGGATCTGTTGATAGCCTTTCATGGTACTATAAGCCGTATGTAAATTACACCGTAATTGATGTCATATGTTCTTTTTTTCGACCATTTCAAACCACGACGACCGAAATGCTCGAAAAAAGAACAGATGACATCAATGGATGGCCGCGAAAGCCTCAACAAATTCATCGCCATTTAATTGTGATAATGTCAAATATAGAACCCTCACGATTACGTTATTTGGAATAAATAAAACTATACAAATAACTAATAATCATCAGTCATAATGTGTGAATAGCGCCATCTGAAGTGGTAAGAACGAAACTTTTCTCATATCTCAACGAAATCTAATCATTTTAGACATCTGTACCCCTACGCTAAGACATTTTGGTTTTGCCCAACAGCGCAGAGTTGTAGGCAACCCAAATTACACACTATTACAGTGACTATAGAGGGAATATAGTCACTGTACACACTATTTGTTTATATCGCCATCTAACGCGGAGAATATCAAATGAAGTACAAACGAATAAGCGGTAGCGTAACTATAGGTGTAGCGACATCTAGTGGCCTTACTCAAAAGGAGGAAAAGCATTTCCTATATAAGTAAAATTTTCATCGATTTTTTCAAAGTTTCATTGTAATAACCAGACCGTAGACGAATCCATATATGAAGTTTCATAGCAAGCAGTCCATCCGATCTCGAGTTATAAATGGTGTAACCAACATCTTTCTTTTATATATATAGATATCGTTGGTTACTTTTAATAGCCCGCTATTTCGGTAGATGTCACTTTCGAAGCTGTCATTTTTTGACATTTGACAAGTAGAATCTACGCCATTAATAAAAATTGAATGATAAACCTTTCAACAACGCGTTGAAATTATCAAAATTTACTATAAAAATGGTGAAAATTTGTCAGGGACGGTTTGTAAAACTCAAACATTTTTAGGTCGTCGTGTAGCAACTTGTCGAACCCCAATACAGAAATTGGTGAAAAAATTTGGGCTGTTGGGACAAGTTAGAGATGTTGAAAATAAAACCCGTGCAGGTCGCTCAAGAACAGCCGAGAATATTGCTGCTGTTGCTGAAAGTTTCGAAGAAACCCCATGTTTGTCCATTCCTCGTCGTTCTTCAGAAGTAGGCACTTCACAAACGTCATTACACCGTATTTCGCATAAAGCTTTGGGTCTCAAGGCTTATAAATTCAGCTAACACAAGAACTCAAGCAAAATTGTCGCATCTGGGGCTCGGATAACCCAAGATTCATTGTTGAAAAGCCTCTATCCTCAACATGAGATTGTTTGTTGCGGGTTATGGTCCGGCGGGGTCACTGTACCTTACTTTTTCGATGAGGCTAAAGTGACAGTTGAATGGATTGCACTATCGAGAGATGATTTATGATTTTTTTCATGGCTGAACATCGGAACATCCTCTTAAAAAATGGCATTTTTCTTCGAATGTCAAAATAACACCTCTTGTTGGAAAACTTCCACAACCAAGTATTTAATCGTGGTTGCATTAAGTATAAATATACATAGAGGTACAACCCAGTTCCACGATTTGAAGCTGAATTTAGTGTAGTTCCTTCACCGGTTCATAGTGTTTCAGAGAATCGAACATTTTTTCCCTAGCATCTGGCGGTAAGTAGCTGAACTATAAAGCACTATTTCCTAATGATCCGAATGCGATGACGATCAGGAACGGCGTATGGAAATGTGAGATGTTCAGTATTTCATCACACCTGATTTTTTTGGATGTTATAAAACGACAATTAAATGTGCCTACGATTCATAGAACTAGAGGAAAATAAATATCCTACAGATTTCTATGAAAGGATAGTGACAAAATGGATCAGCAGATTATAGTTCCTCTAGTAGCTACTATGTGCCGCCACTAAAGTTGGCAAGTAAACTGCCAAAAAATTTTGCATCAAATCGTTCATGGGCGTACCTGTATGTACATTCAAAATCAATGGTTGTAGTGATCTTAAGAATTTCTATTCCCCTGATTCCATATTTAAAAATTATACGTACGCAAGATAAAATCATGGTTTTCCTGTAAGCGGGTATTTTACGCAGCACGGGATTTCCCATGAGATTGAGGACCCTGAGACCGGGCATGCGCGTCAATACCTCCACTATGAGAGGCTCATCGATGTGGTTGTTGGACAGATCCAGCACAGAAACCTCCAGAAGATCGGCTAGATGCTCGAAATCCTCCAATGTTTCGACGTAATTGTTGGACATGTTCAGAGTATGCAAGTTCTTTATTACAGCTGTAAAAAGTCTATTTTATTTTCTAGGTTTACACACAAATTATAGTGGCCAAAATTAATTATGTCCGTTCGAAAACACGACAACCAAAAACTACGTTATTTTTGGTCATCTGGTCAGTTGTATCATTCTGGGGCATCCTGTATATTGTTGTTAGCACAGTCAATGAGGAAATTTTTGAGACTATTGTTTTTCTTACCCAAATTCTCTATTTTCCTGACTTGGTTGTAGGAGATGTTCAGAGTGTCCAACATTGGACAATTGTCCAAATTTTCGATTTTCTTGATGAGATTATAGTGTAAAAAAAGACTACGTAGTCCTCTCTGGTTGTCCAAGCCGCTTATTTCACGTATACCGTTATTTTCCAGCCATAAACACTTTAAACCAGTGTACTCTTCCAGGTTTTCTATGTAGGAAAATCCTTTGAAATGTAAGTAGAGTACATCGTTCAAATGAGGAGTTTGGTAGAGTTTATGTTCTTTGCAATGCTTTTTTATGAATTCCTTCGTCATTCTGATGGAGAGAAAATACAATGTAATAAGAATAGAATAATGAATGCAGTGAAATCTGCATTTCTAATGCATCTTATTGTTAAAACTTGAATGTGAGAATTCCATTTTCCGTCAACTTGCTTTACATGGGTTAAATCGAAGTGATCCCGACTTACCTGGGTGATTTGAAAAAGTCATCCAGCCCGGAATTTCCATGGTCGGTGTTTCTATTAGGTATTTCCGCAATTTTAGCCATTTTTCGTAGAAATTAAGCGAAAATATCGACGTCAATCGATCAAACTGTCTAGTAACCCAAGATACGAAAATTCACAATGGCGCCAATGGGATATCCTAAATTTCAAACGCACCAATCGCAGCTTTCACGTCAAACTCCAACCAATAGGATTTGAATTGTTTGAATTTGAGACAGTCGCAGTAAATTCATGTGATGTTTATTGTTTATGAATTCAGGACTAAACGTCAAAAGATGTGTTAATTAAATAGGAATTTGTGTAGGATTCTGTGCCATATAAACTTTCAAGATGCCTTGTGAGATGATAACGCTCCAACTGGGCCAATGCGGCAATCAAAGTAGGTATTGATTTTTCCACTTACACAAAAAGTTTAGGTTAGGAATATGTTTAATAATAAAACTTTTTAGTTGGTTTCGAGTTCTGGAAGCGTTTATGTGCAGAACACGGTATTAATCCAGATGGTATCTTAGAGGATTTTGCGACTGAAGGTGTAGACCGTAAAGATGTTTTCTTCTACCAAGCAGACGATGAACATTACAAACCAAGATCAATCCTGGTAGATCTTGAACCTAGAGTCATTAACACAATATTGAACTCTCCTTACTCCAAACTGTACAACCAAGAAAATGTTTTCCTATCCAAAAACGGTGGAGGAGCTGGCAACAATTGGGCATCTGGTTATTCCCAAGGAGAGAAACTCAACGAAGAGATATTCGATATCATCGATAGAGAGGCTGATGGTAGTGATAGTTTGGAAGGTTTTGTCCTTTGTCACTCTATCGCTGGAGGAACTGGTTCAGGTATGGGTTCTAATATATTGGAAAAGTTGTCGGATAGGTTTCCAAAGAAGTTGGTTCAGACGTACAGCGTTTTCCCAAATTTGGATGAAATAAGGTGAGTTTTACAGGGTGTTTTGTTACTCAGTGATCAAATACCAGGAGGTGATTGAAGAAATCATTTGAACGAAAAAGCATCATACATTTCTTGACATTATACACTGCGCAAAAAAATTAACCCACATTATGGAAATCTCGAATTTATTCTACAACTGAAGGTGTTCTCAATGATAATTATTTTTATCAGAATTATGCATGCATATGTTATCCACTTTCAACGTTTTTCTTCAATACAGATGTTTTCTCCCAGCAGGAATAAAAAAAGATGATATTATCAGATTTTGAATGTATTGGCTCCATTCTAAAATCAGTTGTTCTCGATCAATTCTAGTGATCAATAGTTTTTCTTTCGTTTGATTTTCTACAACGCGAAACACGCAATTTGACCCAAGAGGAATGTGCCCAAGCGGTAGTTTTGCGAGAAGAAGGATGGACATACACAAGAATTGCAGAAAGGTTTAGAGTTTCCCATGCAAGTGTGTCCAGAATGTTGCAGCGATTCAAGGAGACAGGTATGAATATCTGAAGCCCAGGACAGGGTAGACCACGGGCAACAACTACCATTCAAGAACGTTACTTGAGAGTTTCTTCGTTGAGACAACGGTTTGCAACCCCTCGCCTCCTTCAAATTCAGCTTGAGCAAACTCATGAGGTGCAAATTAGCACTCAGACAATAAGAAATCGCCTCAGAGAATATGATTTAAGGCCTCATGTCGCGGCAAGTGGCCCAGCTCTTACCCCAGCCCATCAAAGGGCGCGTTTGGATTTTGCGAGAGAGCATATCCATTGGGAAGAGGCCGATTGGGAAAGAGTTCTCTTCACAGATGAGTCTAGATTCTGCCTCTACCATTGTGATCGACGTTCCCTTGTATACAGACGTCCACATGAAAGATATGCTCAGTGCAATTTCCTGAATACTACTGGTTTCGGGGGAGGATCGATTATGGTATGGGGTGGAATATCTTTGACTGCTCGCACAGACCTAGTGGTCGTTGATAATGGAGCTATGAATGCTGATAAGTATATAAGGAACATTCTTGAAGAGCATGTAGTGCCATTTGCCCCATACATTGGTGAAAATTCAATTTTTATGGACGATAATGCCAGACCCCATCGTGCGCGCATCGTTCAGGAGTACCTTGAAGAGGTTGAAGTCTCTCGAATGGAATGGCCAGCAAGAAGTCCAGATCTCAATCCGATTGAGCAGGTTTGGGACAACCTCAATAGAAGACTGAGAAGTTCAGAAAATCATCCAGCTACTCCTAATGACTTAGGAATCCAACTCGGAGAAATCTGGGAAGGATTAGATCAGAACATTTTAAGATCACTCATTTTGAGTATGAACTGTCGTTGCCGAGCTGTAATTAACGCAAGGGATGGATATATCAAGTATTAAATTACTTATCAGCATTTCAGTATTTTGAAAATTGTTCATTTCTTTTCTTTCACATAAGATTCGGTGAAATCCTGAATTTTTCTTCCATTTAATGTGTCTTGTTTCGTTCAAAACCTTCCCGAGAGAACATAAAAAATAAATTATAAAGTTTCTGTAGAGTTAACTTTCATTAAAATTGAGATTTTCAGAATGTGCGTTAATTTTTTTGCGCAGTGTAGATTTTTGAGTTGGTTTTCTAGTTTAATAGTGTACTTATTCGATTTTAGCGATGTAGTTGTGCAACCTTACAATTCTCTACTTACCTTAAAGAGACTAACAGAATCTGCAGATTCTGTAGTTGTCCTGGACAATACAGCCTTAAACAGAATAGCGGCAGAAAGACTGAGAATACAAAATCCTACCTTCACCCAAATTAATAGTTTAGTAAGCACAATTATGACAGTATCAACTGCAACGTTACGGTGAGGAATTGTGTTAATGTTTTTTCAGAAACACTTCACAGTATTTTTATAGATATCCATCGTATATGCATAATGATCTCATGGGGCTCTTAGCTCCACTCATACCTACACCTAGGTTGCATTATCTAATGACTGGGTACACCCCTTTGACTACTGATACAAACGAAACGAGTGTTGGAAAGACAACTGTGTTAGACGTAATGAGAAGACTTCTACAGCCGAAAAACATGATGGTGTCTACCACTCAGGAGAAGAATTCTCAGCATTGCTTCATTTCTATTCTGAATATAATACAGGTACATTACTTGTACAGGGTGGGGCAGAAGAACCTATCCGATTTCAAATCCCTTTTTCTCAGAAGAGAGAGCAGGTAGAGTAGTGGGGTAAAAACCGTTAGAAAGCTGGTTTTATGCCATTTGTCAGTAGTCAACATGCCTTGGTCTGGTGAACATCGTGCTTTTGTTATTGAGCGGTTTATCGAATGCGGCGGTTCGATAATTGCTACACAACGTGCTTTTCGAATTCATTTCGGACTCGGGCGTCATGATCCTGTTCCACATCACGCTACGATTAAAGTGTGGGTGTCAAATTTTAGACAGACGAGTTCAGCATTGAAAAAGAAGTCGCCTGGACGTCCCAGGACAGCAACAGGACCTGAAAACGTGGCCAATGTGAGAGCCGCGATTGAACGTTCCCCGCGTCGTTCGGCGCGAAAACATTCGCTCGCTTTGGGGATTTCCAACCGCAGTATTCGGCGAATTTTGCACCGGGACCTCAAAATGCATCCCTACAAAATGGTTGTTGCACAGAAATTAAGTGAAAGGGATTTTGAAACCCGTACGAACCTGTGTCGCGATCTCCGAGAACTGCCAAACGACGATGTTGTGCTCTTCACGGACGAAGCCTATGATGTGAAGGGGTTACCTCAAATCGAAGGTTTACCAGCATCGACCAAGGACCCTTCTTGCTTTACGAAGGGAAATTGCTCGGGCAATTGAAGAAATTCCTGTGGAAATGACGGTGAAAGTCATGGAAAGCTACCGCGAGCGCCTAAATAAGTGTATCCGCTCCCAAGGACGACATTTGAGTGATGTGCTTTTCAAAACTTAAATTTAAAAATGGCATAAAATTTGCGATATGTTAATAAAAAAAAATTTTTGACAAGCTGAGTGGTTTTAATTTTATAACGTTTTGAAATCGGATAGGTTTTTCTGCCCCACCCTGTATAACGCATGGATTACTTTTATTTTTTTTTTGTTGAAATTATGATTCGAGAAACTAGTAGAACCCCTAGATCTACCTATCAGGTTTTTTTAGAGTGATAGAACTAATTGAAATAAAACACATTTTAATCTTGATTGAAGCCAATTTCCACCAATGTCCACCAAGACTAGCTCTGAGGAAAGTAAGTACCATATTGTTGGAACCATTCAAATTTTTAAACAAATAATAATTGATCATTGATCTGTAACGAGCACCATTTACTGTAACATTAGCAGCAGAGCTAGTCATGGTGGACATATGCCCGAAATTAAACTGCTCCACATGAGTTAGGGATATTGACTTAAATTGCAAAAAAATATAGTTAAAATAAGATTTTTGTGATGAAAATTCATATCAATATGATTTCAAGTTGCAAATTAATAGTAGCCTATAGGTCTGCAGCGTATACAGGGTGGTTAAGAAAAATCAAGTAAAATAACGAAATTTTATTCCCAGAGAATTCAAGCATTTTAAGACTATCAATACAATGTGTGGCCTCCACAGGCATCAATAACAGCTTGACATCTTCTTTGCCTACTACACACGAGGTTGTTGAACATTTCTTGAGGGATTTGGTTCCATAAAAAGGGCAGAAGCTCTCTCAGATCATTTAAGGATTCTGGGGTAGGTTGATGATTATCTAATGTTCTTTGGAGCATATCCCATGCATGTTCTATGCAATTCAAATCTGGTGAGTGGGGAGGTATTAGTAAATGTGGAATACCAAGCTCCTCGCGCGCATTCTCAACTATGGCTGCACGGTGCGGTCTAGCGTTATCGTCTAGAAATTGAAAAGTTTCACCAATAGCAGCGTGAAAATTTGGCACAACATTGTCAATGACATGCTCCCTATAGTGTAAGGCGATCATATTCCCAGGACAAATGTGTAGATCTGTGCGCCCGTTGAAACATATCCCGGCCCATACCATAACACTACCCCCTCGGAATGGATGGACTTCTTCATAGCGACGATTACGGGGTATGCGTGGGATTGTCCATACCCTTATTCTTCGAGAATCTGAAAATCGTCCATATCTGGATTCATCAGTGAAAAGGACACTACGCCATTGATCGTTCCAATTGATATGTTGCCTTGCCCATTCCAGTCTTTGACGCTTATGGTCACGTGTTAATGGAACTCCTCTTAATGGACGTCTAGAACCTAGATTCACCTCTCTCAAACATCGTCTGATGGTTTCGATGGAAACTTGGACCCCATCTGCATTTTGAAGAGTATTCTGTAGCATTCTACATGTAGATGTAGGGTTTCTTCTCGACGAAACGGTAATGAAACGATCCTGAGCAGGTGTTGTTTTTCGTCGCCCACCAAGCCTTGGCCTTTCCAACACGGAACCTGTCTCCCTCCAAAGTCGAGATATCACACTTTGGCTGACTTGGAGCCTTTCCGCTACAACAACCTGAGTTAGGCCACCCTGTAGCATTCCGATAGCCCTATTAGCCTCAGCATTTGTTAATTTAACACTTGGCATTTTCAGAAAACTCGTTTTAAATCGAAGCCGTTGATAAACTGACTTCATTTCAAAATAAGAACATTCATGAAGCATATGCAAAGAACCAAAAATTCAGAAAAAAAGGCGACCAGATTGACGGAATGTCTCATACTGATTTTTATTGGGTTGATTCAAGTTGTTATAGAGTTTTAAATGATTTTACAGCGATTTTCTTGAAGATTACATACTTTTAAAAACGATTGAATACGATATCCCTAACTCTTGTGGAGCAGTATATTTTTGAAACATAAATGTCATAAAATAATTCTTCAGATAAAGAAAAATTTGGCTTCAATCTTCATTTAAATGTGTTTTATTTCAATTTAAAGTTCTATCACTCTAAAAAAAACACCTGATGCTTCAAGAAACTACGTTTAGTTAGGTCAGAGAATATTCAAAATTTCAATTAGAACCGAAACGTTGAATAGGTAATATACGAGGTGAGGCCAAGCATGAGAGTCAAAAATTTCTATAGATTCATTTATTAAACAATAAAAATTGAATCAAAGTTACTGCAACATAATGTACAAATAAAGAAATCATTTTAGGGCGAAGTTGATCCTACCCAGGTTCATAAGTCCTTGCAAAGAATAAGAGAGAGAAAACTAGCTCAGTTCATCCCATGGGGGCCAGCTAGCATAGACGTGGCCCTGTCAAGAAAATCACCATATATCCAAACCGCTCACAGAGTATCAGGTTTGATGTTAGCCAATCACACCAACATAAGTTCGGTAGGAAGCTCAAGGCTCGTTTATATTGAATATTTTTATATCGGTTCAATTTTTAGTTGTTCGAAAGGGCTCTTATGCAATACGATAAGTTGAGAAAGAGAGAAGCATTTTTGGATCAATTTAGAAAAGAAGACACTTTCAAGGATAACTTGGATGAATTGGATAACAGTAGAGAAGTTATTCAAGATTTGGTTGATGAGTATAATGCCGCAACTAGAGAAGACTATTGTACTTGGACTGGATGTGATTAAAGATTAATAATCCTGTTTTATGATCTGAATTCCGATTATCATGTGATGAAAATCTTTGTTGCCATGTTTTATTCGCAGTTTTAATTTGTTGATTCATTCTGTGGTGTTATACTGTTTTGTTACTGTCTCTAGTTTTTAATAATAAAATATTTTAATTCTCAGATTCTAAATTTTTGTATTCTGAATTAAATATTATTCAAGACTCACCCTGACATCGCAAGCTAACTTTTCCTCATTACCAGTTGAATTCTGCGTTCAGATTGGTGCTTATTTCCTACTTCATTAAAATGTATTTCGTTGGGACTGGGATAAAGTAAAAAAATTCTCAGTTGCATAAAGCTTTCATTCTTATTTTTTCAAAATCAGCTAAGGTTATACATTAACAGGAACTCCTGAATCTAAGATACAAAAAAGTGACTCAAAAGCAAAATCATTATTTCTACCGTGATCCCACAAGTGACACTTATCACTTTTAATCCATATGCATAGTATCAACATGAGTTTTGAGATGATGCTTCCGATATGAAACGTATTCACATGAAGAACAACGAAGTTATCTTGGGTTTAGATGGATAGAATCAACATGGTACTTCTGATGACTTTCTTTTCAAAGCTCATTTACATAAGTGCTAGTTATGGGGCTTCAGGTTCAAATGAACAGATTCTATGTGTATTTTAAGATTAAACTCCAGATTAGCAATAAAATCGCATCGAGGACACTTATAATTCCTCAAATTAGAATAAACTAATTAATAATTAAAACTTGAATCAGCTTGTATATGTCCTATGGACAGGAATTTGCTACAAGATACCATTCATTAGAATGTTTATCCAAGATTCTATTTGGGGAAAAGTTGAATAGTATCTCCTTCTTCCATATTCTATTAAATTTATTGTAGAATCAACGTATTGAAGGAAGTCAAGTTCATACACTGCGCAAAAAAATTAACGCACATTCTGACAATCTCAATTTTAATGAAAGTTAACTCTACATTGACTTTATAACTTATTTTTATGTTCTCTCGGGAAGGTTTTTAACGAAACAAGACACATTATATGGAAGAAAAATTCAGGATTTCACCGAATCTTATGTGAAAGAAGAGAAATGAACAATTTTCAAAATATTGAAATGCTGATAAGTGATTTAATATTTGGTATTTCCACCCCTTGCGTTAATTACAGCTCGGCAACGACGGTTCATACTCAAAATGAGTGATCTTAAAATGTTCGGATCTAATCCTTCCCAGATTTCTCCGAGTTGGATTCCTAAGTCATTAAGAGTAGCTGGAGGATTTTCTGAACTTCTCTGCCTTCTATTGAGGTTGTCCCAAACCTGCTCAATCGGATTGAGATCTGGACTTCTTGCTGGCCTTTCCATTCGAGAGACTTCAACCTCTTCAAGGTACTCCTGAACGATGCGAGCACGATGGGGTCTGGCATTATCGTCCATAAAAATGAAATTTTCACCAATGTATGGGACAAATGGCACTACATGCTCTTCAAGAATGTTCCTTATATACTTATCAGCATTCATAGCTCCATTATCAACGACCACTAGGTCTGTGCGAGCAGTCAAAGATATTCCACCCCATACCATAATCGATCCTCCCCCGAAACCAGTAGTATTCAGGAAATTGCTCTGAGCATATCTTTCATGTGGATGTCTGTATACAAAGGAACGTCGATCATAATGGTAGAGGCAGAATCTAGACTCATCTGTGAAGAGAACTCTTTCCCAATCGGCCTCTTCCCAATGGATATGCTCTCTCGCAAAATCCAAACGCGCCCTTCGATGGGCTGGGGTAAGAGCTGGGCCTCTTGCCGCGACACGAGGTATTGAATCATATTCTCTGAGGCGATTTCTTATTGTCTGAGTGCTAATTTGCACCTCATGAGTTTGCTCAAGCTGATTTTGAAGGAGGCGAGCGGTTGCAAACCGTTGTCTCAACGAAGAAACTCTCAAGTAACGTTCTTGAATGGCAGTTGTTACCCGTGGTCTACCGCTGTCCTGGTCTTCGGACATTCATACCTGTCTCCCTGAATCGCTGCAACATTCTGGACACACTTTTATGGGAAACTCCAAACCTTTCTGCAATTCTTGTGTATGTCCACCCTTCTTCTCGCAAAACTACCGCTTGGGCACATTCCTCTTGGGTCAAATTGCGTGTTTCGCGTTGCATAGCGATCGAGTGTAAAAAATCAAACGAAAGAAAAACTATTGATCACTAGAATTGATCGAGAACAACTGATTTTAGAATGGAGTCAATACATTCAAAATCTGATAATATCATCTTTTTTTATTCCTGCTGGGAGAAAACATCTGTATTGAAGAAAAACGTTGAAAGTGGATAACATATGCATGCATAATTCTGATAAAAATAATTATCATTGAGAACACCTTCAGTTGTAGAATAAATTTGAGATGTGCGTTTTTTTGCGCAGTGTATTTTGCAGAAACATAGGTATGGTACCAGATGTGTAATGGAGAGGCAGAGTCATCTTTGGGAAATTCTCAGAACCAGAGGGGTCAAATTTCACAGGAAGCTGTTTGTGGTTATGACTCATTCATTACTGTCAATTTGAAGTTTCTGATATTTACAACAATTTGTTGATCAGTTTTTGTTAGGTTGTTTGATAATTACCTACAGGTTCTATAATAAGTAATGTGATGTTAATGTGAAGAGTGAAACGAACTTTGGATTCATAAATTTAAAATTATACAACAATACATAATTCACGTAACTCCTCTCATCATCTCTAATATAACCGATTTTTTAAGCCAACTTCCGATGGCTACCTAAAAAGGATACTTAAAAGACATGAATTCATTATCATTCTACGCACTATAGTCACCGGTTCAAAGAAATTTAGAGTCTGATTTAGGTTGTTTAAGTGTTTTCGTTGGAAGCAATAACTAATGGCGAATCAATTCATTTCACCTGGTGGAAAGTTGAAACGATTTTCCATTGATGATGCATTTGAGGAAGAGACTGACGAGGCCATAAAAGTATATGGATCAACGATACCCAGATCCCCATTATCAAATTCGAGTATAGCAAGTCAAGGAGAACTCAATGGTGTTAGAGTTGATAATGGAAAGTGAGTTGCCTTCATTTTTGTTTTCTTGAGAGTATATTAAGGCCAATGTCCATTGTCAAGGTGCTTCCTTATTTGGAATTCGACCCATTCCATTCAGAAATACTCAAGCTTAGCGCCCTAAATTGCTATTTATAGACTTTGAGAGAATATCAATAAATACTTTTCATTCATTGAGACGTTGAAAATACGTCTGAAAATTAATGAAACAAAGGTTTTATGAATCTGTTATCTTGCAGAGGGTATAAGCTAGCAAGAGACACATCAAGAGACAGCGATTCTCTGATACAAGACTACTACGAGTGTTCTAGTCAAGACTACTGGGGCAGTTCTTGTTTTAACCACCCCAAAGTAAGGGAGAACTGGAGAATGGTATTGGCAGCCTCCACACTTCTGATAATCGGAATAGGCCTTTTGGCCACAGCCATAGCAACTTTCATAGCACCTCAGTCGGGCTTGCAAGGGGCAGTGTTTCTCTTAGCGGGTCTTATTTGTTTCATACCAGGAGCTTATCACGTTGTTTATATCTATTTGGCAGCTAGTGGTAAAAGGGGTTACCATTTTCACAATTTGCCTCTGTTTACCTGAATTTTTTCAATGTTTAATGATAACCAAAGCTGTATATATCTACATTTTACCCTATCTTCGGAGATGAGTTGAGTAATTTCACTTCTTGTATGTTCAGGTTGATTTTAAACCCTAAAGTTTGCAAGAATAATTGAGTCTTTCAGATAGTTTGATCTCTGAAATTTATCCACAAATTACAGTGTAAAGAAATGAGAAAAAGATGGTTGAGTATCGCATAACAATTTGAATTCCATCAATATCCTCACTTGCACAGCGGCAATTTCCAATTTCAACCTGGACAAACAAGAGGATTAGTAGGTAGTCATTCAATCTGTTGTGGTTTTGAAAGTTGGAAGTGCTGCTACACATGGTGATGGATTAGAGGAAATATTTTTTTTAGATGTTTCAAAGCCACAAACGGATTGTAAAAAATATATGTATATTCAGAATATTTCTAATCAAAACTTGAATACATCACATATTTATTATTTTTTTATTTAGAAGATTGGGGTAAGTTGAACCAATTCTTGATATTTATCAAAATTAGGAGCTATGAAAAAATCTGTAAGACTTCAACCGATTTATTGTGACCAGTCAAAAATTTATTTGTTCCGTCCTTTGAAGCTCTCTGATACTTTATAGACCCATTGATATCCAAGAAATTCCATTTTTCGAAGTGATAGAAGTGAACGCCAATCAAAAGATTCAAGATTTGTTGTGTATGAAAAATTTATTGTTGGTCCTTACAGATTTTTCAAAGATTCTCAAATTTGAAAGAGTGAGATTGTGAAACGGTTGTTTGGAGTCTGATATTTGTGATAATTATTTAAGATTCAAACTTTGAAGAATTCCTGAGATTATTGATATTTATATTTTATGTGCCACTTTTGATTTTTTTGAAAATTTCACTTTTGAATAGATTAAGGCATTTTTATACTTTTAATGAAGCTGCTTAACTCTGTTTGATATTGTAATAACTTTTCAAACATTCATTTTTTTAATTGTTTATGTGTTGTGATTAATAATAATAAATCGATTTGAATTTTTACATTGATTTGAAGATCAATTATTTTATTAGATGTGTTATCCATCTTTTATATTCTTTGAAGTTGTTCAATCAAACAAAGAAAGAATCTTCATGAATATGTGGAGTTTATTGGAAAGAAAATCACTACACATGTTTCAGCCTCTACAAAATTGGGGGTATCTTCAGGTTATGCAAATAGAGCAACAAAAGCAAGTGACTAGATGTTGAAACTTGAATTCAAAGTTTTTGATTTTTCGAAAATGTCGATAACCTAGAGTTCTACTAAACATAAAACATATTTTTTTGAACCATCAAAAAGTTGTCTATCTGTATATTGTACAGCTCATTATCAAATTTCAACCCTATCGGATATTCAAATTTAGAATTAACAACTTTTCAATAACCATTTACGATTTTTACGAACCTCTAAGGTACCCTTAAATTTTCAAGACCTTTCTTTTGGACTTGATCGTGTTGACGGACGGACAATTAAATTTAACCACAAATTCATCATCAGAGAGTCCTAACTAATCGTTTACGACTTTTTCGTGCTCAAATTATTAGAGATTCGGGCAAAAGTATAACCATCTTGTAGATAGGAAGGAATACACAAAAAACAAATTTTCGTAACACATAAAATATATTTACAAAGTTCTTCTGATAAGATAATACATTTAAATTTGTGTTAATTATATCCTAAAAACATATAAATACTTGCAACCCATACTTTTATTAAATCTTCACTCATTCTGCATAATCCTTAAGGAAAACAAAATTTAATCATATTCAAAGAGCTTTCTAAGCATGAATCTTTGAGAATCAGTTAAAATTGCCCTACACTTGTCCAATAAAACTTGCAATATTCCTTCAATAAACAATATTTCACCAGTTCATTGTCAATGAGCAGTTCAACAATTAGAGATCAAGTTCACATATTTAAAATGTTATTACTGTCCAAACTCATAAGTAGCTTTCGAACAAATCAACGAGCCTTCGTATATCTTTAATTCTCTGCGAATACCCTTGTACATTCTTCATAGTCTTTGACACTTCCTCAGCTTTAGCCATCACGGTATACATGCTCTTAATGTTCGAATCCATAGCTTCAGACATCTTCGTTACAGCATCCTTGTACACATTAACATTCTGAGCAGTCAACGAAGATATAGACTGCAAAATTTCACACAAATTTTCTGTTAGGGAATCAATAGAAGTCGCTAGACTCTGAGCTTCGTACTCCAAGTCCTGCAATAAACCCAAATTAGGGAGCCCCACTTGCGGAAACACATTTCTGCGGTGCAAACTCATGGGGGTACTACTTTTGGAACTGTTGGTGGTGTCGCTTTTCTTCGAAACAGGACTGGAGAGTTTTATTTTGTATTCCAAATTATCAGTGACGTAATGTGTCATGTTGCCCTCCCTGTGGAATGTGCCTTCAAGGTTCGACGGTTTGTTGGGGGTGAAGTTCCTATCGTAGGCTAACGTTGCAGGTCTCTGCATTATCTGCTCGGCCAGGGGAATCACAGAGGTACCAGGTAGGGAGGCGTCTTCATCCCCAGGACTTGGATCGGTCTTGAAGGATATTTCACTGTAGGATTGTGTCATTTGAGCTGAAATTTCTTCGTCTATGTCGTCGTTGTCAGGGTAGCTTGGTTCTTCGGATGCGATTTGGTCTTCGGGTTTCTTTAGGCGTGGGGGTATCTGGGGGGGACGGCCCCCTTGTTGGTCTGCTGGTGCAGGGGCAGATTGACGTTCTTCCATGGTGGAACTAGAATGGTTTTATGAATGAAATATTTTATACTGATATTTAGTTTTTATTATATTGAGCAATTGAAACACCCTGTAGACTTTTCTGCATTTCTCTTCTCAAGTTATTGACAAAAAACTCAAATCAGAATGATTAGCTAGATTCTTTCAGAAATCGATATGCCATCTTTTAAATATCTAAGTCTTGTTGTTTAGGAGAAAATGTGCAGAGAGACTGATTTTTTTTATTCAATTCTCATCAATTCTATCGAAACTGAAAACAGTGGTATGAGTAGTTTTTCATGTAACTTGAAATGCTAAATCATCAATTTTGAAGTTTTTCTCTGATGAATTCAAAAATTAAATGAGGCAAAACAATTAGAAAGGAAATCAAGAAAAACGAAAACTATAGGAAAAAATGAAGCACTAAACTAATAAAAAATAATTGAATCAGCAAAGATTTTTTCCATTGCATTAATTTTCCTGTTTTCAACTTTCTGTGATATAGTAAAGATATCTTGACTAAATTAGTTTTTAGAATAAGCCAAAAAGCAATGAGCAACATAAAATTACCATACAAAAATAAATACTGAGAAGAAATTACAGGCTAGGCTAGGTTAAACTAATATATTTCAAGTTATGGTTGATATTGTAAGGAAGAAATAATATACAGTATAATCCACTTATAATGAACTCGCATGTAATGGAAACTCTCATGTAATGAACCTATTTCCAAGTCCCGAATTAAAACAATGTAAAATCCTTGGACAAGATGGACTCGTTTATAATGGAACCTCGCCTGTAGTGGACTGAAAATACTGAAATAGTCAATTATAAGCAAGTTTTAGTGGGGATCCAATGCCACGAAGGTTTGTGATGCAGTAGCAAACAACACGATTTTGACGACTTCAAAAAAGAAGAATTATCTGACAGACATTTGCAGAAGTCATATAAAAAACCTCTGTCCAAAGTAAATTAACAGACTTCCTTCCGAAACACTAGTTCAGTATTGAGTATGTATAATTATTATCAGTGTTATTGACCAACATAATATCTATTCAGATTTATAAAAAGTACATATACATACTTATTTAATAATAAAAGACAGCTTTTCAATTGTTCTTTTTTTATTCTCATGAAATGGACACTCGGTTATAATGAACAATATGTCTTGGTCGCCTCGAGTCCATTATAAGCGGAATGCACTGTAATTCTCACTGCAGGTAGTTTGTAGGTAAAGGAAAGAACAGTAAAGCTATCTAAGGTTTACTCCAAATTCTCAGATACAAATCTACTATAGTAGGGAATGACAGATATGACTAGAATAACACATCACCAAATCTCCATTAGATCGATAGTGTAAATTTTCTTCTCCTTATTACATAAGTCTTCCGATATACTCAGTCCTTTTCATTTTATTCCGAAGCTCTAACCAATGCACCAGAAAATTGTCAGCCATATAAGTCATTATTTTTCCAGTCAATGAAAAGGTCTTCACACGACAAAAACTCTCGATAAAAACTATTTGAGTGTTCTTAATGAATAAACATTTCAATACAAAGCAAATGAAACTAATTGGAACACAACTTCCAGGTCCGTTGCATATAAGAATATCAGGCCTTGTAATCAGGACCACTGGCACCGAGTATAAAATAGAGTACAGAGTGGTAAATATAGATGTAAGGTAAGATTGATGCACTTCTCGACTTCTAGGTATTTTGATGATAGAATAGTCTTTGCTGTCCCCTTTATCCTTCTCGAAGTTCACTACTTTGTCATAGCTTCTTTTGTCGGTCTTTGCCATCACGTAAAAACGAGGTTTGAAGTTAGAGAAGTCGACACCTTTGAGTAGTTGGAGCATTTCAGTCGTATGGCCACCTGACCCAATAAAGATCATTGTTTTGCTACTTGATCTTCCAAAAACATCGCTAACCCTGGTATTACCCGTGGTTACTCGAAAAATTAAGTATAGCACTCTGGTAATCACCAGGAGAACCGCTAATAAAACAAGTTCCCAAAAAAGTTGAGGATCCATGGTAAATGGATTTGTTTACATCAAGATCAATACAGTTGACGTGCATAAACGTCAGTTCGAGTACTACATTTCTTGTAAACAAAAACAACAAATTTTCATATTAAAACCAGTTTCTTTGCAATCCTTTTTTTTTTCATTGACTATTGTTTATTGTTATCCTACCTGTTTCCTTCTTGTAGGAATTGAGGCGTGACGTCACACAAGTCAACCTGACATATTGATTTGTACCATTCAACAACCAAAACAATCCCTATCAAACCCCCTAAAATTGTTACCAGCATGGTATTTTTTATGTAATTTTGTCCATCATCAACCGTATCTTCAGGAAACATTGCGAATATTCGCATAGGAAACATATGAAAGTTTGCCGGTTTTTCATGTGTAACTTTTTTTTGTATTTATTTTATAAGTAATTGTATTAAACTTTCACAAAATAATAGCAATAAAGGCAGATATTTATTACATATATGAAAAACTTAGGCTTTAAAGGCCAGCAAAAAGAATTGTTTTGTCCGAAATAATAATCATATCAAGAAAAATTTATTTCTGTAGTTGACCCATGGTTTTCTGTTTCTATGATTACTATGCCAAGTTGCCAAATGTGGAAATTATCCCGAAATATACGGAATTCAACTGAATTTGATCTGCAATAACTCACGCCTATAACTCACTCTAATACAAATAGGAAAAACTAAATTACCTATGGAATGAATGAGACAGTCGAATAGTTTGGGAACTCTATTTCAGACATCAAGGTTGCGTTCTCGCCATCCATTCCTACATTTTCTTGAGTCTGAATATCCAAAAATTGTATTTGGAAAACGTTAATTTTTGAAGTTTTCTACGTGATTCGATATCAATTCGATTCTCGACCACTGAGATAGCTTTTGACAACTGTTGTCAATTTTGAAAATGCAGATTAATTCGAATTTTACTGAAGAAGTCGAAGATAAAGTATAGTATTCAATTCGCGGTAATGGTCATAAACAAAGATATTCTACAACTTGATGAATTACACCACTCGCCTGACGGCTCGTGCTGCAATATACATCTGCGTGTGTGATGACTTACATTACCGCTCATTGAACAATATACATACTATTTTTCGCTTCTGAGCAGTAATTACATTCATATTTAATGTTTTAATCAACATTTTGTTGCACTTCTTGCAGTTAAAGGTTTGATATTTTTACGATCTTTTGACTTCACTTGACGTGCTACCAAATGTTGATGAAAACATTGAATAAGAATTTAGTAACTGTCTAGAAAGAAAAACAATTTCAACATTAGATGGATTCGTGGAGAACACTTGAATTCAATCCACTCATTACTTCTGACGAGTTCATGGAGCAGCATATTTAATCCTGCGAATGAAAAGTGAAAACTCGGAAAAATAAGGGGGTTGATCTGGCAACACGGTCGATGTACGAATTTTGACAATCGACCTCAAACCTTTGACATGTCAAGCAATCATGACATTTATGACGTTTAACAAATAGGCAACTGCTTGCGTTGTCCGTGATTTGACGTCTTTTTTTACAAACATAAAAAATTTAGAATTTAATAGCAACAAATTATGAGAATAACGAAAAGTGTTAATTGATCATAGGATAGTAGTTTGTTTAGGATGGGTGACGGCGGGACTGGCAAAAGTGCATCGGGTCAAAATGAGCCTGTAATGAAAGGATGGTTATTCAAATGGACTAATTATCTTAAAGGCTACCAGAGACGTTGGTTTGTACTGCAAAATGGGCATCTCTCCTATTACAGGTGAATACATTTTGGCTAGAGATTTTCGAGGAAATGCATTGCTTGATAGAATAGTTGGCTGTGGGATTCATTGGAGCAATTTAGCTATGTTGGGCTGCCAAAAAATACTGCCACAAGTTCAGACCTTTCAATGACTATAAAAGAAAATCTGTTAGTAATTTGGACAAAATGTTTACTCAAACTGAATATCTCAAACTAAAAAAGAACGTGAATCAGTTGTCCTATGATTTGCAGAGGTATTCCTACATCTGTTTGACTTCTGTTAAGTATTTTCCTTCATGAAATTCCTCTAATTTTACTTTCAATTTTCGTGAACTGAGGAAGTTATTTGAATTTTCCTTATCTCTTCAAGCAGTCGCTAAAGTGTTATCAAGAAAGAGAATTATTATTCCTCATTTTTCACCTTATGTGGTTTGATATGGGAAGTTCAACAAAACACTTAAATCTTGTCTATTTATTAGGTTGACCTTCATGGCCCAATTAATTACCTATTGTCGTTTCATTAAACTCTGGGTCAATTCAATATCGATCTAATAAGTATTGGGGAGTTTTATAAGTGGAGATTCAATTTCCATTTTATTCTGAAGTTGAATGATTATGATATTCTGGGTATAGAATAATGGGTTGTTTGTTAACCAATTTGTAAACAATGAGGTTTTTATGTGGAATTCCAAACATAACCATGAGATCAGAAAATTCTGTTTACTCATTTAGTGATCTCTATATTCAATGCCTTTCGGAATTAATGCAAAAGTTATTGTTCTTCAAAAAACCCAAGCTTGCAACTTGTACATATTTGTATTTGGAATTGGCAGAAGTGTCAGGTGTTTTTCTAAAGTGATAGAACTTTAAATTGAAATAAAACACATTTAAATTAGACAATTTCATGATATGTATTTATATTTTGAAAATACACTGCGCAAAAAAAATAACGCACATTATGGAAATCTCAAATTTATTCTACAACTGAAGATGTTTTTCTTCAATACAGATGTTTTCTCCCAGCCGGAATAAAAAAAGATGATATTATCAGATTTTGAATGTAATGGCTCCATTCTAAAATCAGTTGTTCTCGATCAATTCTGGTGATCAATAATTTTTCTTTCGTTTGATATTCTACACTCGATCGCTATGCAAGGCGAAACACGCAATTTGACCCAAGAGGAATGTGCCCAAGCGGTAGTTTTGCGAGAAGAAGGGTGGACATACACAAGAATTGCAGAAAGGTTTGGAGTTTCCCATACAAGTGTGTCCAGAATGTTGCAGCGATTCAGGGAGACAGGTATGAATGTCCGAAGACCAGGACAGGGTAGACCACGGATAACAACTGCCATTCAAGAACGTTACTTGAGAGTTTCTTCGTTGAGACAACGGTTTGCAACCTCTCGCCTCCTTCAAAATCAGCTTGAGCAAACTCATGAGGTGCAAATTAGCACTCAGACAATAATAAATCGCCTCAGAGAATACGATTTAAGGCCTCGTGTCGCGGCAAGAGGCCCAGCTGTTACCCCAGCCCATCGAAGGGCGCGTTTTTGCGAGAGAGCATAGCATATCCATTGGAAAGAGGCCGATTGGGAAAGAGTTCTCTTCACAAATGAGTCTAGATTCTGCCTCTACCATTGTGATCCACTTTCCCTTGTATACAGACGTCCACATGAAAGATTTGCTCAGTGCAATTTCCTGAATACTACTGGTTTCGGGGGAGGATCGATTATTGTATGGGGTGGAATATCTTTGACTGCTCGCACAGACCTAGTGGTCGTTGATAATGGAGCTATGAATGCTGATAAGTATATAAGGAACATTCTTGAAGAGCATGTAGTGCCATTTGTCCCATACATTGGTGAAAATTTCATTTTTATGGGCGATAATGCCAGACCCCAATAGAAGGCTGAGAAGTTCAGAAAATCATCCAGCTACTCTTAATGACTTAGGAATCCAACTCGGAGAAATCTGGGAAGGATTAGATCAGAACATTTTAAGATCACCCATTTTGAGTATGAACCGTCGTTGCCGAGCTGTAATTAACGCAAGGGATGGAAATACCAAGTATTAAATCACTTATCAGCATTTCAGTATTTTGAAAATTGTTCATTTCTCTTCTTTCACATAAGATTCGGTGAAATCCTGAATTTTTCTTCCATTTAATGTGTCTTGTTTCGTTCAAAACCTTCCCGAGAGAACTTAAAAAATAAGTTTTAAAGTCAATGTAGAGTTAACTTTCATTAAAATTGAGATTTTCAGAATGTGCGTTAATTTTTTTGCGCAGTGTAGTTCGTCATTTTTGTGTTTGGAATAAAACAAATAACGCATCGAAAAGATGAATAAAATGAAATTTGACTTAAAATAATACAGATCAATTTTCAAATAAGATATATAGGGTGTTGATATTAGAGCCTTGTGATTGGTATTTCGGAAAAAGTTTCTCCATTAAATTATTAAAACCTGAGGGGGAAGCCCCAATTTTCCAATTTTCTTTAGAAATTTCCCGTGAAAATCAAAATTGGATTTTTTTTGGGAAATACCAACATCTGTCAAATAAGCTCTATGTATTCCATGGAAAATAATTCTCTAAATACCCCTGTAGCAATAAGTACACTATTCAATATCTCAAATCACTCAACCAGTAAAGTAACGAAATTTTTTCAATATTATTAATATGAGGTGACTTTCAATTGAAGGCCAATACAAAAATAATCCTTGGATTAGATTCGCAGATAATAGAGTGGTTTTAAAATCATACAACGGAACCTAATTCGTAATTGTGTTAAGCTGAAAGGTTCAATTACGAACAACAATAAATAAACAAGTCAGACTCGAAAATTCGAAGTATTTTCCACACTTCGGTGCTGTTTCTATATGAATTATCAATTTTTATTCGAATCCTTGAATTCCTTGGTGAATACGTACCTGAAAAATATGAATAAGGTGATGACACCTTTGAAAATGAAAATTCATTTAAAATCAATTCAAATTTTGCATGCTTTAAGAATCAATTCTAGAGTTGCATGTTTTGTTATAGGGTGCTCCATTATTGTGCTCAAATACTGCATTGCGTGATGCAAGCTTTGCTTCTTTGAGTTATGCACCAGCATATATTTCATTTTATCTTCTTTTGTGTTGCATTTTGTCACGGTAATGAACCACTCCGTATATACTAACTTGGCATGTGTTTCAAGTGTGCTTGGCTTTAAACCTTTAAATGGTAATCACTAGCATTAGTGTTATATGACGTACAGTTTTATATCTTTCGAATAATTATTACACATTACAAGATATTTTTTATGAAGAATATGCTAGTTATTTCGGATTTTACTATTTTGTTGTATTCCACATTTGAGTAGTGTTTTTGTTATGTCTGTTCCTCGAAAAAATACTTTTACCTATACACATAGTTTTAGCTTCAGTTTGAATTTGTTGAACTAGTTTTTAACAGACCTGATAGAGGGAGTTTGATAGGAAGAATTGTTGAATAGTTTTTGAAGGAGTATCAGCTGGTTGAAATCATACAGGGTGGATCCGCACTTTGCATTTATATGCTATTGAGCAAGAATGTCCTACTATTTAAAGAAATTATTATATTATATTATATTATCCAATGAGAGGTGTTATTTTGAATAGCCCACTTTTGAAGCTGTCTTTTTTAGACACTAAAAATGGTGAAAATTTAGTTAGTAAAACTCGAACATTATTGAGTCGTCGTGAAGCACCTTGTCGAACCGCAATACAGAAATTGGTGGAAAAATTTGAGCTGTTGGGACAAATTAGTGATGTGAAGAATAAAACCCGTACACGTCGCCCAAGAACGGCCGAGAATATTGATGCTGTAGCCGGAAGTGTTGAAGATAACCCAGGTTTGTTTATTACTCGTCGTTCTTTGGAATTAGGCATTTCTCAAACGTCATTACACCGTATTTTGCATAAAGATTACGGTCTTGAGGCTTATACAGTTCAGTTAACAGAATGGCATTTTTTTTTTGGATGTCAGAATAGCACCTCTGATTGGAAAACCCTTTTCTTTCATTATTATAGGGACAGTCTCTGAATGGACGATTGAAAAAAAATTTGATCATGTACTTTTGAAATTGTAGGCACTGACATCAGTTTTGTTGAAACTCTTATAGTTCTGGTCTTTCATTAAGGCCCTTTGATTTGGGTAAATGTATTTATCAGACAATTATTGGAAAGAGAAACATTCACTAAATTCTAGGGATCCAGTGGATAATAAAAAAAAATAAAGGTGGAATATCCTGTTTAGTGTTTATTTTGAAAACATTCATAATTGTATCAATGTACAAACTATATTCAATAAATTAACACTGATAAAAATTAATCTTGGTATTGGTTATTGAAAATTTCCCTTAAATAATAAAGGGGCGGCAAATACACTGTGCAAAAAACTAACGCACATTCTGAAAATCTCAATTTTAATGAAAGTTAACTCTACATTGACTTTATAACTTATTTTTTATGTTCTCTCGGGAAGGTTTTGAACGAAACAAGACACATTAAATGGAAGAAAAATTCAGGATTTCACCGAATCTTAAATGAACAATTTTCCAAATACTGAAATGCTGATAAGTGATTTACTACTTGGTATTTCCACCCCTTGCGTTAATTACAGCTCGGCAACGACGGTTCATACTCAAAATGAGTGATCTTAAAATGTTCTGATCTAATCCTTCCCAGATTTCTCCGAGTTGGATTCCTAAGTCATTAAGAGTAGCTGGATGATTTTCTGAACTTCTCAGCCTTCTATTGAGGTTGTCCCAAACCTGCTCAATCGGATTGAGATCTGGACTTCTTGCTGGCCATTCCATTCGAGAGACTTCAACCTCTTCAAGGTACTCCTGAACGATGCGCGCACGATGGGGTCTGGCATTATCGTCCATAAAAATGAAATTTTCACAAATGTATGGAGCAAATGGCACTACATACTCTTCAAGAATGTTCCTTATATACTTATCAGCATTCATAGCTCCATTATAAACGACCACTAGGTCTGTGCGAGCAGTCAAAGATATTCCACCCCATACAATAATCGATCCTCCCCCGAAACCAGTAGTATTCAGGAAATTGCACTGAGCATATCTTTCATGTGGACGTCTGTGTACAAGGGAAAGTCGATCACAATGGTAGAGGCAGAATCGAGACTCATCTGTGAAGAGAACTCTTTCCCTATCGGCCTCTTCCAAATGGATATGCTCTCTCGCAAAATCCAAACGCGCCCTTCGATGGACTGGGGTAAGAGCTGGGCCTCTTGCCGCGACACGAGGCCTTGAATCGTATTCTCTGAGGCGATTTCTTATTGTCTGAGTGCTAATTTGCACCTCATGAGTTTGCTCAAGCTGATTTTGAAGGAGGCGAGCGGTTGCAAACCGTTGTCTCAACGAAGAAACTCTCAAGTAACGTTCTTGAATGGCAGTTGTTACCCGTGGTCTACCCTGTCCTGGTCTTCGGACATTCATACCTGTCTCCCTGAATCGCTGCAACATTCTGGACACACTTGTATGGGAAACTCCAAACCTTTCTGCAATTCTTGTGTATTTCCACCCTTCTACTCGCAAAACTACCGCTTGGGCACATTCCTCTTGGGTCAAATTGCGTGTTTCGCGTTGCATAGTGATCGAGTGTAGAAAATCAAACGAAAGAAAAACTATTGATCACTAGAATTGATCGAGAACAACTGATTTTAGAATGGAGCCAATACATTCAAAATCTGATAATATCATCTTTTTTTATTCCTGCTGTGAGAAAACATCTGTATTGAAGAAAAACGTTGAAAGTGGATAACATATGCATGCATAATTCTGATAAAAATAATTATCATTGAGAACACCTTCAGTTGTAGAGTAAATTTGAGATTTCCATAATGTGCGTTAATTTTTTTGCGCAGTGTAGTTCTCCCACATCTGAAGGAGCTGCTAAAAAAATACGAAAAAAGATATTGAAAAAAATTGATTATGTAGACTTTCAGATTAAAAATAATTTTTCCAATATCTTTTTTTTTCGTATTTTTTCAACAACTCATCCTAATGTGAGAGAACTAGTTGCCCCACCCTCTAGTAGTCTCTACCCGAGATGCTGAGGATCCACCGAAATTGAACCAATAAATCCCAAACGAACACCCTATAACATTGAGAATAGATGTTGTGTCGTTTCTGCCCTGTATTATACTCGACAGAATTTTGTTAGCGATACTCATTAGGAATTGTTGAAACTTCCCCTATGTGATACGTGTAGAAAGTAAGAGAGCCATCTGTTGTGCAGGGTTGAAAACAACGGAGCTGTGTCCACCCTATCTATTAGAAGAAGGCGCAAATTTAAATCAGGGTGAGTAGGTGTTTTTAAAAAAACGCCCTGCACAACATACTATCATTATCATTCAGAAATACCATCTTAATTTTATATATTCTTGTATTGTGTACCTATTGTTGACGCGCCGCCAAAATTTTCCCGGAAATCCCCACAGATGGCGTTGCTAATATTATAATCACAGATAATGACAATCGTTTTTTTTTTCGTTGCATACCTGAGGATGGCAAGATCCTTGCCTATGAGGAAATGAACATTTTCAAGTGCAGAAGACTAATTTAAATACACTAACTGACAAAGAAACTGCAACACCGAAAAGGAGAGTTTTTAGATGTGAACATTTTTTGTTACTTGAATATTGTAGTCGTTTTTTGCAATTTTTTTTAATTTTACAGCAAATCAGCTTTTCGATTAGTTCCAAAGTCGATGTTAAGTTGATGTTAAAAAGCCTAGAGCACGTGTACGCGGAATTTATCGCCAGCTAATTAGAAAGAGGTCGAATTATTGGTCTACGGGAGGCGGGGTTGTCAACTCGAGAAATCGCTAACCGTACGAACAGAAATCCAACTACTGTTATGAGATGTTGTCAAGCGTTGGTTGATAATGCCCAAAATCGAATAAGAGTAGACACCGTACGTCGAAGGGGCACAAATGAAGTTCAAGATCGACGTCTTAATACTTATGGCCATCTGATACCGATTTGCGACAACTCGATCTTTGGCTGATGGGTGGTTAGGAGAACAAGGGCATTCTGTAACTGTCCGAACGGTTTACCGCCGGATGAGGTCTTTTGGACTGCAGCATTATCGACTCCATCTTGTATTACCTCGGAAGGTTGAGCATCGATGGCAACGATTACAGTGGTGCAGAGAACGTCAACATTGGAATATGGAATGGCATCAGGTCGTCTCTTCTGATGAATCTCGATTTATGAAAAAAAATTGTAACTCTCCGTTTTTTTTCTTCAAATTTTAATCATTTACTCCTTGCTATACTATCTGTTCCAACAAAGAAATCAGAATTTAAACAGCTCCTTCTGGGTATTGCAGTTTATTTATCAGTTAGTAGGTATAATAATTGTACAATGTGTATCAATGATTACGAAATTAATATTTAACAATTTCAAAAACGAACATAACTCATGCCATGTTAAAAAGCTCTAACAAACAATGAAAGAGTTTGAAAGAACTTTTTGTTAATGAATAAAAAATATTTCAATTTGCCTTCATTGCAAATTCAAAATCAGATGATATCCTACAAACTGTTTTGAGGATTTATTGTATCATCTTCTATTTTGTATACCAATTGTGCGTTTTAAAATTGTCACACTGTACAACATTTCAAGGGAATAAATGAATCATTAAAATCCAGCAAAAAATTCTTCAATGAACTAAAAAGTTCGATTGGCGAATTTTGGCAGATATGAGTCATACCACTTATAACTGTTTATTCATCTATTCTATCTTTTCTTTCCATTAATTGGTACATTGTTCATTTTGGGAAATCTCTTTCATATTTTCTACATATCATACGAATATGATAAATGCTTTCATTACTAATCTGAACTATTTGCATGATACTTTCTCGCTGTGGTACTTATCATTCGATAATTTTTCAATTGTTTGATAACGAAACATTGTTTCTGATTGTTTCATTCGAAAATACGATAGGTTGAAAATGTTTTTATTATTTTTTACATTCGACCAGTTTATCACTAATAATTTCTATCTTTATAGTTTTTTTATGGGAATTTCTATGGCTATCGGTTAGAAAATGTGATAGAATGTTCAAAAAATATTTCACTCATTTCCTCTATCCCAGTTAGTCAGGGTTATACATATAGGAACTTTATACAGAGTGGGTTGAAAGTACCTCACAAAATTCATATCTTCGGTATTTACTATTTTGTAAAAAATGCTCGAACAGGTCAATATTTTAAATTAGGCAGAGTTTCATCTACACTATCCGAGGGTTGAAACCAACCCTAATTTTTGTGCTAGAAATGCATAGACCTTTCGTTTCTGAGGATCATTTTTGGAATTTCTATGAACCTTTTTATTATAGGGGTAAAATGACTAAACTCAAGGCAAATTTCAAATCCGCAAATCTCAATTTTCAATATCGTTACTTATACCGAGTGTCCACAAATCGATTGGAAAAAATGAATGAAATTGGATTTTATTTGAGAGTGCCCTGTGCAAACTCTACCGAGTCTACTGTTATTAGGTTGTCAATGGATTAAAAGTCACCCCGCAGTGACCATATTGCAATGTGTTACAAAATTTGGACTTTGGTCGAGCCAGAAACTTGTAATTAGGGAAAACATATGGCAAGAAGTTATATTTTCACATTTTTCGTCAACTATACGTGACAACAGACTCAGTAGTTTCACAAAGGGCACTCTCAAAAATTCTTAATGTTTATGAATATTTTGTCAGCACTCCTTACAAAGGTTTCCGAAAAAAGTTTTTGTCCATTGTCATCAATTTAACGTTGAATATTTGAATAGTTGAGAAAAAATTTATATTTTGAGGTGATTCCCCTTAAAAAAATAGGGCTAGTCTTTCATATAAACTTTTCACCCCTCTAAACTTTTTCGCAAAAAAAGTTTAGTTAGCAGTTTTGAACGGTAATTATGAAGTGGGGAGTTATTTGGTTGAGACGCCCATTCATAGAAATATGAAACCATTTATTGAAAAACAAAGAGCTTCCTTGCATCATGCTTCTTTATATATACAAAGGGAGTGAAAAATAACGTACACAATTCGTATTTTCGATATTTACTATTTTGTACAAGAATGCTCGAACAGGTCAAATTTTTCATTTAATATTTCCCATTTTCTATTTTTTTCTGATAATTCATACATTCCTACCCTATAAAAAGGCATGTTTTCAATAAGTGATCAATCACTCTTAAAATTTAAAGGTTTTCCAATGAGAGGTGTTATTTTGACATTCAAAGAAAATGCTATTTTATTAGATAAATAATAGGTGAAAGAAAACACTATACCAGATAAATTACTTAGGTGATTTTTAATCTCTCAACATGTTTCGAGCTTAATAAAGCTAATCTTCGGGAGTAATAACGTAAGTGAAGCTGAAAAATTTGAGAAAACATCAAGAAAGCTCGAAAAACAAAACAAAGCATAAAAAACAATCTAAAAATGAAGAAACAATGTAACTTAACGAACAAAATGACAGGACGTAGTTAGTTATAGTGAAAAGGGGTTACAGTCCACTGCGACCTTAAGGTCTATTGTGCCCCCTGACAGAGCTGTCATCATCGCGCCTCCTACAGCTCGCCCTCCAGTTCCAGAGATTTGATGAAATCCAGTATCTGGGACGGCTTCAAGGAGGATAACTCCCCACTTCTACAAGTTTCTTGTCCAAAGCTATCTTTCCTTTGGCTTACAATGGCATAGCATTCCGTAACCAGGTGAATAGGAGTTTCTTCCTCCTCCCCACAGAATCTACACTCATCAGTGTCCGATAAACCCATTCTCAACAGATGCTTCTTTAGGCGACAATGTCCTGTGAGTAGGTGAAGTTGGTTTTTACTGAGATCCAGATATTTTTTGGATCTAGCAGTTTCAAAGTTCCGGAGGAACTTTTTGGAGTGATCCATTCCTGGGAGATTCCGCCAGAGTTTTTCTCTTTCGGTTTTCTCCTTCAGCATAAATTCCTTCTTATAGGTGCATTTTGACAGGACGTAATAATAAAATGAAACATAATGAACAAAAGTCAAAATGAACAAAAACTGGTCAAAGAATAAAATGATGAAAATGGTAGATACAAAATAGTAAAAGTTCAGTAACATAAAATCTTTGAAAGGTCATTAGCATTAAAAGTTGAAGTAATCAAAAATCAGAGAGTGCAAAAGGTGAACAGAATAATAACGGAAAAAAGGCAGAATGTAATGAAAAACTTACATTAAAATCTTCAAACACAATTCACAGAAAATCTCTCAGAGTGTATTTCATTATGAAAGGAAAGGTTAATAATTGAAAATAACATGAGCCAAATGACCACCACATTGACATTGACCTCAAAAGATCTATCCATTTGTGACACAAAGAGTTATGGTTGCCATTTAAAAACCACCCCTATATAGGGTGCATGATAAGATCCTCAAATAAAAATTTATTAGTTCGAGCATTTTTCTTCAAAATAGTAGATACCATTGAGTTTAAATATACATAGAAGAGCATCAAATGTTGAACGATTTGAAGCTGATTTTAGTAGTAGGTCCTTCACTCGTTCATAGTGGGGCAAGTGTGTTTCAGACAATCGAAATTTCTTACCGTTGCATCTGGAGCTGAATAGCAGAACTGAACTGCTCCACATGAGTTAGGGATATTGACTTAAATTGCAAAAAAATATAGTTAAAATAAGATTTTTGTGATGAAAATTCATATTAATACGATTTCAAGTTGCAAATTAATTTTAGCCTGTAGGTCTGCAGCGTATACAGGGTGGTTAAGAAAAATCGAGTAAAATAACGAAATTTTATTCCCAGAGAATTCAAGCATTTTAAGACTATCGATACAATGTATGGCTTCCACGGGCATCAATAACAGCTTGACATCTTCTTTGCATTCTACACACGAGGTTGTTGAACATTTCTTGAGGAACTTGGTTCCATAAACGGGGCAGAAGCTCTCTCAGATCATTTAAGGATTCTGGGGTAGGTTGATGATTATCTAATGTTCTTTGGAGCATATCCCATGCATGTTCTATGCAATTCAAATCTGGTGAGTGCGGAGGTATTGGTAAATGTGGAATACCAAGCTCCTCTCGCGCATTCTCAACTATGGCTGCACGGTGCGGTCTAACGTTATCGTCTAGAACTTGAAAAGTTTCACCAATAGCAGCGTGAAAATTTGGCACAACATCGTCAATGACATGCTCCTTATAGTGTAAGGCGGTCATATTACCAGGACCAATGTGTAGATCTGTGCGCCCGTTGAAACATATCCCGGCCCATACCATAACACTACCCCCTCGGAATGGATGGACTTCTTGGACATAGCGACGATTACGGGGTATGCGTGGGATTGTCCATCCCTTATCCTTCGAGAATCTGAAAATCGTCTATATCTGGATTCGTCAGTGAAAAGGACACTACGCCATTGATCGTTCCAATTGATATGTTGCCTTGCCCATTCCAGTCTTTGACGAGTATTCCGTAGAATTCTACACGTAGATGTAGGGTTTCTCCTCGCCGAAATGGTGATGAAACGATCCTGAGCAGGTGTTGTTTGTCGTCGCCCACCAAGCCTTGGTCTTTCCAACATGGAACCTGTCTCCCTGAACCTACTCCAGAGTCGAGATATCACACTTTGGCTGACTTGGAGCCTTTCCGCTACAACAACCTGAGTTAGGCCACTCTGTAGCATTCCGATAGCCCTATTAGCCTCAGCGTTTGTTAATTTACGTCTTGGCATTTTCAGAAAACTCGTTTCAAATCGAAGAGGTTGATAAACTGACTTCATTTCAAAATAAGAACATTCATGAAGCATATGCACAGAACCAAACTTCAGAAAAAAGGCGACCAGATTGACGAAATGTCTCATACTGATTTTTATTGGATCGATTCAAGTTGTTATTGAGTTTTAAATGATTTTACAGCGATTTTCTCGAAGATTACATACTTTTAAAAACGATTGAATACGATATCCCTAACTCTTGTGGGGCAGTTTGTGGGATGTTCAGTATTTCATCACACCTGATTTTTTTGGATGAAATAAAACGACAATCAATATTTGATTTATAGAACTAGAGGAAAATAAATATCCTACAGATTTCTATAAATGGATCTGCAGATTATAGTTCCTTTAGTAGCAACTCTGTTGGCAGTAAACTATTTTTGCATCAAATCGTTCAACAGCGTTGTTCCTCCATGCATATCTGAACTCAATGTCAATACCGAAAATTTATAGTCACTCTGTATGTACTCAAACGGAGCTGTTATTAAACTATTATTTCTCTTTCTTTGCAGGAATCAAGCGGAAATGGCTCACACTTGCCGTGGAAGCATCTCCCTTCATGGCGCTCTCATATATACGGTTGATGCCACAACGTTCGTCATATCAAATGGGGGCACGCAGACATTTCATATACGTGCGGCTTCCGAAGTGGAAAGACAGTCCTGGGTCACAGCTCTGGAACTGGCGAAAGCCAAGGCCATGTAAGTGAGACTGCGTTATTCTGAACGCACACTTTGGTTTGATTCAGGGAGTGTCAGAAGAAAATAGCTCACCCTTATACAGGGTGGACCATCCACAACGTTCCACCCCGAATTTTGAGCTTTGGGATGGAATTACGAAAAAACGCTCGGACAGGTCAAATTTTGTTGAAAGGGGGACAATAAGGGTGGTCAAATGAGTTTGATATCACTACCCCTCTAGCTGCAACCCCTATCAGCTCTCTTTTTGAATAGGGAAAAGGGATCGAGCAGCACCTTGTTGGAAAGGCAATTCAAATTACTGCATGAGTGTATTTTTTTTCATCGCTTTATTATTATACAGAGTAACTCAGTATTCCATCATTAGCTTTCAAACGCCGAATTTGGATCTTTGAGATGGAAAAAACGCTCGGACATGTCAAAAATTGAATTCGATATCACTACTCCTCTAGCCGCTACCCTAACAGCAATTACACTGCGCAAAAAAAATTGACGCACATTCTGAAAATCTCAATTTTAATGAAAGTAACTCTACATTGACTTTATAACTTATTTTTTATGTTCTTTCGGGAAGGTTTTGAACGAAACAAGACACATTAAATGGAAGAAAAATTCAGGATTTCACCGAATCTTATGTGAAAGAAGAGGAATGAACAATTTTCAAAATACTAAAATGCTGATAAGTGATTTAATACTTGGTATTTCCACCCCTTGCGTTAATTACAGCTCGTCAACGACGGTTCATACTCAAAATGAGTGATCTTAAAATGTTCTGATCTAATCCTTCCCAGATTTCTCCTAGTTGGATTCCTAAGTCATTAAGAGTAGCTGGATGATTTTCTCTTCTCAGCCTTCTATTGAGGTTATCCCAAACCTGCTCAATCGGATTGAGATCTGGACTTCTTGCTGGCCATTCCATTCGAGAGACTTCAACCTCTTCAAGGTACTCCTGAACGATGCGCGCACGATGGGGTCTGGCATTATCGTCCATAAAAATGAAATTTTCACCAATGTATGGGGCAAATGGCACTACATGCTCTTCAAGAATGTTCCTTATATACTGATCAGCATTCATAGTTCCATTATCAACGACCACTAGGTCTGTGCGAGCAGTCGAAGATATTCCACCCCATACCATAATCGATCCTCCCCCGAAACCAGTAGTATTCAGGAAATTGCACTGAGCATATCTTTGATGTGGACGTCTGTATACAAGGGAACATCGATCACAATGGTAGAGGCAGAATCTAGACTCGTTTGTGAAGAGAACTCTTTCCCAATCGGCCTCTTCCCAGTGGATATGCTCTCTCGCAAAATCCAAACGCGCCCTTCGATGGGCTGGGGTAAGGGCTGGGCCTCTTGCCGCGACACGAGGCCTCAAATCATATTCTCTGAGGCGATTTCTTATTGTCTGAGTGCTAATTTGCACCTCATGAGTTTGCTCAAGCTGATTTTGAAGGAGGCGAGCGGTTGCAAACCGTTGTCTCAACGAAGAAACTCCCAAGTAATGTTCTCGAATGGCAGTTGTTACCCGTGGTCTACCCTGTCCTGGTCTTCGGACATTCATACCTGTCTCCCTGAATCGCTGCAACATTCTGGACACACATGTATGGGAAACTCCAAACCTTTCTGCAATTCTTGTGTATGTCTACCCTTCTTCTCGCAAAACTACCGCTTGGGCACATTCCTCTTGGGTCAAATTGCGTGTTTCGCGTTGCATAGCGATCGAGTGTAGAAAATCAAACGAGCGTTTTTTTCCATCTCAAAGATCCAAATTCGGCGTATGAAAGTTAATGATAGAATACTGAGTTACTCTGTATAATAATAAAGCGATGAAAAAAAAATACACTCATGCAGGAAATTGAATTGGCTTTCCAACAAGGTGCTGCTCGACTCCTTTTCCCCATTCAGCTGTTAGGGGTTGCAGCTAGAGAGGTAGTGATATCAAACTCATTTGAACACCCTTATTTGTCCCCCTTTCAACAAAATTTGACCTGTTCGAGCGTTTTTTCGTTATTCCATCCCAAAGCTCAAAATTCGGGGTGGAAAGTTATGGGTGGCCCACCCTGTATGAAAAAAACTTGAAAATTGTTGAATTAATGCTCACATGCTTCCAAGGCTGCGAGAAGATATGAATTGACAATCATTCATATCCTGCAGAATCACTTGATAGTCAAAATCATATCCCCCATATTGATTCAGGTGTTCCACAGTGCAGAGTTTTTGGATGGTTTTTAAAAAAGTGAAAAACCATAAATGGCAGTTTCGCCGATCATACAGCTATTGATCTGTATTTCAGGTTGAAACCATACATTTCTTGGAACCAGTTGATGAATACAAGAAATATTAGGTCTGTGTTTATAAATTTTGGGTTCTCAATACATGGGAATTAACTTCATTGCACGTTACCAGTTGTTAGGGTCACTTGATATCACAGCATGTTCATTTTCTCCTAATTTTCGAACGTTCGTTCTACTCGAACGGAGGTCTGTATTGTTCGAATTTTTGGTGCAATTTATTTACCTCGATAGCAGAAATAAACATTTTTTTATTATTCGCGGTACTCAATAACACTCGTCGCCACGCCACCCTGTAGGTAGAGTGCACGGTAAAGTTTCATTTAGTTCTAGCCTACGATTCTTCTCAAAGTCAAACAGATGGGTAATTCTCGTCGAATTCCAAAATTTAAGTCTACCGTTATTGATACAGATACCCATGTAATTATTATCGATGTTAGGTTTTTATTTTGACGCTAGGTACCTTTTCTTCCATCACTCCGAAAACGAGATATCATTAAATGCAATTAAAAAGTTATTACAAATTTTATATCATAAAAATCATTCCCTCACGTTGTCGCACTATCCCAGTTTCCTGCTGAAACTCAATATTTTCATCCTATTCAGTAATTTTTTGTGAATCAAATTTTAGTCAAATATTGTAATGGTAATTTTCGTTATATTTAAACAACAATTCAAGCCACGACATATACAAGGTGCGGCACGGAGGGCGGACGTTTTTCAGATGGGCATAACTTTCCCCCACTGAGGACGAGAGAAGTGGGGAAGGTGCCGTTAGACTCGTGTGTTCCTAGCATTTATTTACCAGTTGAACTTCGAATGAACTTCGCACGTGAGATGGAAGCACTGATCGATCAAAATGAGAACCTCATTTTGTTCATGAGTGACGAAGCCCACTTTCACCTCAACGGCATGGTTAACCGGCAGAATTGCCGTTATTGGGCTAATGAAAATCCGCAACACTTACACGAAAGATCGCTGCACAGCCCAAAAGTTACGGTTTGGTGCGCTGTATCGCAAACTCGCATCATTGGCCCTTACTTCTTCGAAGACGTTAATGGTCGTGCTGTTACCGTGAACTCAGAGCGGTACGTCGAAATGATCAACAACTTCTTTATCCCCGAATTACGACGGCAACGTGTTCCAATCCGACGTGTGTGGTTCCAACAGGATGGGGCGACCGCCCACACAGCCAGAGCATCAATGGACGTTATTCGCCCTCTCTTCCCTGGTCGCCTTATTTCCAGGTTTGGCGATGTTCATTGGCCTCCCCGGTCCCCAGATTTATCCATATGCGATTTTTTCTTATGGGGACACCTCAAGGGTAGAGTATACGAGACCAAGCCCCGAACTCTGGACGAATTGAAAAGGGCTATTCGCGTGGAAGTTGCCCAAGTTGAGAGAGCGATGTTGGAGAGAGTCTACGCGAACTTCCAAGAGCGCCTCCAGCACTGCATCACCGATTTCGGCCACCACATGCCTGATGTGATTTTCCACACTTGACTGTCTCAAATGCTTTTTCCTTGAGAATCTGATTCCGTCAATAAATGTGTTTTTGAGTGAAAATTAACGCTTTTATTATTTTTTTAAAACCATCCATCCTCCGTGCCGCACCCTGTACTTATTGAATAACTATGGGATTTCAATGTATGTTCCTTTGAATAAAATCATTCCCTCACCTTGTTACAAATATTCGATCTATGGTCATATTCAGCGAATTCTATGAAAGTAGCTTGAGTTTTTTTCTAGCCAGTCAATGCGCGAATTATGTTACTATGGTGATTCTGATTAAACTTCAACTCGGTTTCGTGCAATAGTGTATTCAGTTACAATTATTACTATATTACTTTTCCTCACATCATTCCCTCATTAGACATTATCAAAAAATAAGGTGAGTATGAGTAAAAGATACATTATATTTGGATGCGTTTTGGGGGGTAGTGTTCATAGTTCAAAATGTTTTCATAAGGTCAGGGCTGTGTATCTATGTTATCTTAGTTTTCCTGTTATTTCGTCATTCCCTCATTTCAAACTGAAGTGAGGGAATGACGGTGAGGGAATGACTTTTAAACTAAGATAACTCAGATTTTTATTTTATTTGTCATGTGGTACGTGAGTTCATCGTTTTTTCTCGTTTAAGGAGCAAATAATGGCAAGAAAAAAGAAATTCTCCGATACAGAGGCAAAATTAAAAAAGAAAGAGTACGATAAGAAACGCCGAGAAGAAATGAAATCTGCTCCTGATAATTTAAATGACTTAAATCTGGGGACCACTATATGAGTGAAATCTAGTATCATATGTATTACAAAACTGTCACAAAAAATTCAAATTTATTGAAAAATTTGTTGAGAATTCATTCCTGAATAATTTCGGAATTTCATGAGAATTACCCAGATACGTACAGCATAATATGTGAGATCAAGAGCAAGGGCGGATTTACGGGGTGGGGTACTAGGGGTAACTACCCCCCATGAGTAGCGAAGACCTGAGAAAAAGTTACGCAAAATTGAATATTTCATGCATTTTGTACCTGATTTGATGGTTTTCAATCGTTATTACCCCTCTACAAACAGCTATATCGGCCCTTGATCAAGAAAACCATGCCATTAGAGCCTTATGGCTGAAAAGAATCCACTCGTGAAATGTCAAATAATTCTCAGAGACGTTGTCAATGCTAATTTCTATTTTTTTTTAACTTTGTGAATGGAGTTAGTTCTTTCAAGGTTTAACTGTGACATAGGTTTCGTAGTTCTACTACATTTTCATACTGGAGCATTTTAAGTTGTGCAAAAAATTATTTAAATGTCTTCTGTAGGCTTATTTCTTGAGAATTTTGAAAAGTGGGGAATTCCAAAGGTCCGTCTATTACTCTTTTTTTTGCCGGGTTATTCGGGTACTTTTATTTTTTTTTCGAATGATCTATCACAAAGTAACGGACTATTCTGTCCATTATTTTCCAGCAAGATTTCAACACTCGATTCTTGCTTTCCATACAAGGAAATAGCATAACTGAATCTTAATCTAACTATGTTTATACAGGGTGAGTCTTTGACTTGTACATATATTTTAACTGTAGATTCTTGAGGTCAAAGGAAACCTTTTTTTCATGTTCCATTATTCCGAATTCGGCTCTGTTAAAGAGATTTAGCCATTTAAAAAAATAGTGCTAAATACGTGCCTGACATTATTCTCTACAAACACCTCTAAAGTTCATATTTTTCGATTGCATTGGATATTCTGGGTGATACGTTTAAAAAATACTCAAGCACTAACCTTATTTGAATAAGAATGTTACAAACACGATATTTCCTAACAAAACACTTAGTTCTGTCCGATCGTTTTGGCAATTGAAAAGCTATATTTCTCACACCAAAATAAGTTCCTTCTTCGATTGTCCTGAAGATTAGTTTATAGACACTAATAATTTGTTCATATTCTCCTCGATATTCTAAAATGATCTCATAAAAATTGGTTTCTCACTAACCTATCCTACCTCCATTAACCAAAGTCATATGATTCGGGGTCAATGACCTAACTTTACACATCCTCTGTGATATCAGAGACAACTTTTTTCTGGTGATATTCACTCACAGAACTCTAGAGAAGACGATGCCAGTTTGTCGATTTTCTCTTCAAACAATGGCGAACTCAAGAAAGCAGTACGTCCCCTATCGTTAGCGGATGAACTATCACAATCGCTAAAGGCGTCTAGGCGTTGCTCTTTGAAAATGCCAAACGCCGATATAGCGCTACGTTCTTAATTTCAGTCGTCACGGCCTACTCTTCCCTTCAGAAGGCCGTGGATGTAGCCGCCACGCAAGACGTTGTTCCGTGTCTCCAACCAGTCCAACCTAAAACTTTAGTCAGTGATCCCATACACGGCATAAACGAAGTATACGCGATGGACTTTATTTATTTACAGAGAATAAAGCAAACAGGTGATGATTATGTAAATGACTTTCGGTGAATTGATCTAATAGTACTAATAGTAGTGTCGTTCTGGTGTCGAGTTATATTGTTTCGATATGTATTTTGCTGAAGAACCGGTAACAATGAATGTTTAATAGAAACTGCCTATAAAATGTATAATTTCATGCTTCTTAGAATTCAATTCTATGTACCACAAATGTGGAATCTTATTATTACATATCTACATCAAACGTTTTTTCATCATAGAGATTTTAGTCTTGACAAAGTTGATAAACATTCTGACAACGTTGGTAACTTGTTGAGAGACCAGAGAAGAAATAATATTCGATGAGATTTAACTCAGGACAGCATTCAGATTATTCTTGAAATTAATGATTTGTTCCTCTAATTTAATCTTATACAATTGGGAATAACTTGAGAACGACGCGTTTTATTGAAAAAATATGAGAATACTTTTGTTTTCTAAAATAAATAATTCTTTCGAAAACGTGAACCGTTTATCTTTTTCAAGTGGTTTTATAGTATTTTTGCGTGAATTCATGAGTCGACCATACTGTAACTTTTATACCAGGAGAAATATGGAATAAGTTTCAATTGAGGAATATGCACAATGAATAGACTAAAAAATCAACCAAAATTCAGTTCATTCGAAATATCGGTTCCGAATATTTAGAAAGAATAGTATTGATTTCATGGATTTTTAACACCCTGTATCTTTCAAACGAAACCGAATTTTGAAAAATGGTATGGGAAAAAAGTGTTTCTTTTGATGAGAGGAATCTACAGTTAAAATATATGTACAAGTCAAAGACTCACCCTGTATACTTGAAATATTTCCAGTATTAACGGAGAAAAAAGTTTCTTCAACATTCGCCAGGTCTGGAATTATCGAATTCACATAATATTTTCTCAAATTCATTATTTTCCAAATGCGAATAAACATTTTGATGGTTACGTACTTACTACGACCTCTATGTAGAAGGGACAACGTTGCTTATTTATCTGACAGGAAAATAAATATAACCTAACATTTTCAAAATATTTTCAAAATGTGTCAGAATTTCATGGCCAACCAGGATACTTTACAAAAGTGAATGGACTATAATACATAAAACAGCATAGGGTCCATATCTGCCATTTTAACCCGTTTTTCATCCATTCAAAACGTCCTTCCGTTCTTGTATATCTAAGCACTGATGAAACCGTTCTTGCGCAGAAGGACAATGGAGTCCGAAGACGACGAAGAGACGGAGGTCGACGGTTCCGGTAACCCGGAAGAATGGTCGACGGTCATCCGCAAGCTGGAGGCCCAGATCAACGACCTGGAGACCTGCAGCGAACTGATCCAGAAGCACTGGAAGGCCCTTTGCAAGCCGCTCAACGAACTGGAATCTAACAATGGTGATATAGAGATGTGTCAGGGGAAGACCAAGGAGGTAGGAGAGAGGGCCACTTTGTTCAGGATCTCCACCAACGCCATGATAAACGTGAGTGAATTTTGTGTGTTTTTTATTTGCTAAACAACTTTTTATATTCGACAAACTTCGCCCGGGGAGAAATTTGTTTCACGCGGCTAGTCTTTTATAGATATGCATGTCCGCCTCTCACAATTCGGTGCCCTCTCCTACTCGCCTATCTACCACGGTGACGCATTTTGGTGCGGTCGTGCGGTTTCATCTTCAACACTTCAACCTGCCATATCTTTTGATGTACTCTTTGTAATTGTATGATGTGAAGGCCAAAGTTGTTCATAGAAATCATAATATATATACTTACTCTAGAATGCTAAATCAATTGGATCGAAGTGTTGTAAAAATTTCAGTGTGGTCCACAATGCGCATATGTGCCATCAGGTTGTTTCTGAACAGGGTCGGCTTCAATAAAATTTTGTGCTGTTATTGTTGCAGTTGGATTTAATCAATTCATAATTAGTATTCGACACTTACTAGTTGTTTTGAACATATTGATAATTTTCAACAGCTATTTGAATGGTAAATTTGGAATCATCAGCGACTGGAAGATAAGCTGAAACTCTTTCATTGTTCCAAAACCTCTTCAGGCGTTGAAAAAACCCGGTTTCGGTATAAAAATTAATTCAAGGATCAAGGAAGACAAATTCTGGTTAACAAACAACGAATCTCTTGGTAAAGTACAGAAAAAAAATCAAATGAGCAAAATATACTAATATATCCCTTCAGAACAGTTCTATTCTTCGTGTTCCTGAAAATAGTGGAAACATGAAAATGTATTGTACATCTGCCAATGCGTTACCATCTGCATCGTTTCATGGGTGAATTCTGATACCTACATTCATTCTCCAACAAGGGCGGATATAGCTCTATTTCATGGGAGGGGTAATAACGATCATGGGGGGGGGGTAATTACGATTGAAAACCATAAAATCAGGTGAAATATGTATGAAATATTGTATGTGCACCCCCGTAAATCCACATAATCATCACCTGTTTGCTTCATTCTCTCTAAATAAATAAAGCGTGAACTTCGTTTATGCCGTGCTGACTCAAGGACTATAAACAAGAATTCTTGTTTATAGTCCTTGGAGCTGACTAACGTTTTAGGTTGGACTACTTGGAGCACAGAGCATCGCGGGTACATCCACGGCCTTCTGAAGGGAAGAGTAGGTCGTTGGCGACTGAAATTAGGAACGTAGCGCTATATTGGCGAGAATCAGAACTACTCTTTTGGCATTTTCAAAGAGCAACGCCTAGACGCCTTTAGCGATTGTGATAGTTCATCCGCTAACGATAGGGGACGTACTGCTTTCTTGAGTTCGCATTGTTTGAAGAGAAAATCGGCAATCTGGCATCGTCTTCTCTATAGTTCTGTGGAATATCACAGAGAATGTGGTAAGGTTAGGTCATCGACCCTGAATCATGTGACTTTGGTTAATGGAGTTAGGATAGGTTAGTGAAAAACCAATTTTTATGAGATCGTTTTAGAATATCGAGGAAAATATGAACAAATTTTTAGTGTCTATAAACTAATATTCAGGACAATCGAAGAAGGAACTTATTTTGGTGTGAGAAATATAGCTTTTCAATTGCCGAAATGATCGGACAGAACTAAGTCTTTTGTTAGGAAATATCGTGTTTGTAACATTCTTATTCAAATAAGGTTAGTGCTTGAGTATTTTCTAATTGTATCAACCAGAACATCTAATAATCACCTCAATTTCAATCGAAAAGTATGAACTTTGAGGTGTTTGCAGAGAATTGTTCCAGGCACGCATTAAGCTCAACTTTTTTTTCAAATGGCTATATCTCTTTAACAGAGCCGAATTCGGAAAAATGGAAAAAGAAAAAAAGGTTTCCTTTAGCATCAAGAATCTACAGTTAAAATATATGTACAAGTCAAAGACTCACCCTGTATGCTATCGCGGACTTTTTTGTAGAACTATTTGAGAGGTACATCTCTGTCATTGTATCCACGTAAGTCTTACGGTTTTTGCAGCGCACGTGAAAATCGCTGATTATGGCTGATTTTCTTGTAATTATTGAAGTTATAGTAGGTATCCTTAATTTTTTTGGGTGGAAAGTATAGCCTATGTCACTCAGGGATAATGTAGCTTTCTGAGGGTGAAAAAAATTCTGAAATCGTTCCAGTAGTTTTTGAGTCAAGTCGTATCAAACACACATCTTTTCTCTTCATAATATTAGTATAGATTGGAAACCTAAATATTGTTGAACGTCTGTGAGATGGGCTAAGGAAATGATCTTTGATTGCAGGCGTGTATGGAATACATGAAAACATGCCAGACTCACGGTCACAAATGGATACGTTTATTGGAACACGAGAGGGAGCAGAGGATGCGTCTTCAGGAGATGGTAGAGACCTTAGCTCAGCAACATTCTAATTTAGAACAGGCGGCTAATGCTCATTCACACAAACCAAGTGAGTAGATTTTCTCTTTATTCTTTCTTGACCATTTTTGTATCAGCTACCTCAACTTGAACAAGGCAATGTTTTGAGGTCGCCTATCATAACGAGTAGGAAAACTAATCCGATAGAGGCGCCATCGTGCATTTTATGGAATATCTCCATAGAACTTATATTGTTACTATAAGTTCTATGAATAGAATTATAGTGTTACTATAAGTTCTATGAATATCTCTCTCGTCATGAATGAAATGCACAATGGCGCTCTCTATCCGAAAATCGCTGAACTATGAAATTAGTGAATATGTGGGTAAAGCATATTTCCCGCCATATATTTGAATTTGGCCATTCTCTGCCAATTCCGTATTTCAAGTTGATTTTCTGAACGGAATTATCTGTAGATTCACTTTTAATCGAAAGTTGAACTACACTGCGCAAAAAAATTAACGCACATTATGGATATCTCAAATTTATTCTACAACTGAAGGTGTTCCCAATGATACTTATTTTTATCAGAATTATGCATGCATATGTTATCCACTTTCAACGTTTTTCTTCAATACATATGTTTTCTCCCAGCAGGAATAAAAAAAGATGATATCAGATTTTGAAAGTATTGGCTCCATTCTAAAATCAGTTGTTCTCGATCAATTCTAGTGATCAATAGTTTTTCTTTCGTTTGATTTTCTACACTCGATCGCTATGCAACGCGAAACACGCAATTTGACCCAAGAGGAATGTGCCCAAGCGGTAGTTTTGCGAGAAGAAGGGTGGACATACACAAGAATAAGAGGCCCAGCTCTTACCCCAGCCCATCGAAGGGCGCGTTTGGATTTTGCGAGAGAGCATATCCATTGGGAAGAGGCCGATTGGGAAAGAGTTCTCTTCACAGACGAGTCTAGATTCTGCCTCTACCATTGTGATCGACGTTCCCTTGTATACGTCCACATCAAAGATATGCTCAGTGCAATTTCCTGAATACTACTGGTTTCGGGGGAGGATCGATTATGGTATGGGGTGGAATGTCTTTGACTGCTCGCACAGACCTAGTAGTCGTTGATAATGGAACTATGAATGCTGATAAGTATATAAGGAACATTCTTGAAGAGCATGTAGTGCCATTTGCCCCATACATTGGTGAAAATTTCATTTTTATGGACGATAATGCCAGACCCCATCGTGCGCGCATCGTTCAGGAGTACCTTGAAGAGGTTGAAGTCTCTCGAATGGAATGGCCAGCAAGAAGTCCAGATCTCAATCCGATTGAGCAGGTTTGGGACAACCTCAATAGAAGGCTGAGAAGAGAAAATCATCCAGCTACTCTTAATGACTTAGGAATCCAACTAGGAGAAATCTGGGAAGGATTAGATCAGAACATTTTAAGATCACTCATTTTGAGTATGAACCGACGTTGCCGAGCTGTAATTAACGCAAGGGGTGGAAATACCAAGTATTAAATCAATTATCAGCATTTTAGTATTTTGAAAATTGTTCATTCCTCTTCTTTCACATAAGATTCGGTGAAATCCTGAATTTTTCTTCCATTTAATGTGTCTTGTTTCGTTCAAAACCTTCCCGAGAGAACATAAAAAATAAGTTATAAAGTCGATGTAGAGTTAACTTTCATTAAAATTGAGATTTTCAGAATGTGCGTTAATTTTTTTGCGCAGTGTATGTCAAGGAAGCGACCGAAACACAAAGAAGAAGAGAAGGCATCAGGATATTAATTCGATGTACAATATTCGCGCGAAAAGAGATAATTTGTGAGAGGACCTCGTCAATTTTAAAGAAAGAGTCTGTAGTAGTTGTATTATTTGAATCGGCTTATGGTGTCAGAAGAAGGGTTCTTGAGGAGACTAGATCAACTGCTTGCTCTTCAAACTATTAAGTCGTAGAGCTAGTTCGACTTCAATCAGACCCGCAGCTCTTTTCCCTACCATTTCGTGCCGTCATCTTTCACCGATAAGAATACAATATCAAGGCTCCAACACCGCGGAAGTACCTACTTCTTCATTCAATAACATTACACAGTCGTAACAGTCCCTCTCGGATGCAAGTCACCGCAACCAAAGTGACATTGAAGTTTATTAAACTACATTCGCCTCTATTATCGACGTAAATCCATCGGGTACAATCACCAATAGACACCGGCAGAGAGTTGGGCAATCTACGCGTTCAATTTTCCTCAATCAGCACAATTCAATAATACTAATAATAATAAATAGCACATTTTTCGCGCGATAATACACATCGACGATTGGTGTACGGTCGATCGGTCGAGTGGGCTGGGAGCGGGTACAGCTGCGGTATCGAATTTTTGTTCGGTTTCGAGATAGGGACACGATGAGTTCGAATGGAATGTGATTTGAGCGGTTTGTTGTACGGGAGTCTCAGTGAGATTGGTTCCGACGGGTCGGTGTTGATGTGCTGAGTGCCAGGGAGGAAGAAGAAGAACAAAGTCGGTGGTTGGTTTTGGATAAGGATACCGAATTTAATGTCCTGGTGCGTATGTTGAGAAGAGGTTCGATTTCTGGGAAGTATGTATATTCCACTCTCTTTTTGAAAGTATCCCGGCTGACAAAGATTTAGGTTTATCAAGTTTTTTTTACTTAAAACTTAAAAGTGAAGCAGGTTGGTACTCGTTAAATGCCAAATAATTATCAGACGTTGCCAATGCTAATTTCCATTTCCTTTTTTTTATCTGTGTAAATGGAGTTAGTTCTTTTAATGTTTGACTGTGACAGGTTTCGTAGTACAATACATTTTCATACTGGAGTATTTCAAGTTTTACCAAAAAGTATTAAAATGTCTTCTGTAGGTTTACATCTTGAGAATTTTGAAGAGTAGGGAATTTCATAGGTCCGTCTGTTCGTTCAGAAGTTTTTCTGTCGGGTTATTCGAGTACTTTTATTCTTTTTAAGAATGAACTATCACAAAGTAACGGACTATTCTGTCCATTATTTTTCAGCAAAATTTCAACACTCGATTCTCGATTTCCGTACAAAAATATAGCAACTGAATCTTCCAACCATGTTTATATACGTGAAATATTTCCAGTAACAGAGAAAAAAGTTTATTCATTCGCCAGGTCTTTGGATTTATTGAAAACACATTATATTTTCTCAAATTCATTATTTTCCCAAAGTAACATTTTGATAAATACGTAATTACTACGACATCTACGTAGAGGGGACAATGACAAGGAAAATGACTATAACCTAACATTTTCAAAATATACACGTTGAAATCTGTCAGAATGCCATGGCCAACCGGGATACTTTATAAAAGTGAATGGAGTAATCTATATAATATACAAGCAGGCCGTCCCAGCTTCGCCCGAGTAGAAATTTGTTTCACGCGGCGGTTTCATCTTCAAAACTTCAACCTGCCATATCTTTTGATGTACTCGTTGTAATTGTATGATGTGAAGGGCAATTTTGTTCTAAATTAAATACTGGGGATAAATAACGTATTAGGTTGGATTAGGATCAATACCCAATTCATAAAAACACACTCCCAAATAGTGCATAATTTTGGAAAACATCTGATTACCATAAACAGGTAATGGCAAGTCAATCTTGAGAGATAGATACATGCTATCGCGGACTTTTTTGTAGAGCTATTCAAGAGGTACATTTCCGTCATACATTGTATTTACGTAAGTCTTACGGTTTTTGCAGCGCACGTGAAAATAGCTGATTTTGGCTGATTTCTTTGTAATTATTGAAGTTATAGTAGGTATCCTTATTTTTTTCGGGTGAAAAGTATGTCACTCAGGGATAATGTAGCTTCCAAAGGGTGAAAGACTTTTTGAAATCGGTCCAGTAGTTTTTGAGCCTATTCGTATCAAACAAACAAAAATACAAATCTTTCCTCTTTATAATATTAGTATAGATAAAAGAAAGATGTTGGTTACACCATTTATAACTCGAGATCGGATGGACTGTTTGTTATGAAATTTCATATATGGATACGTCTAAGGTCTGGTTATTATAAATTACAATAAAACTTCGAAAAAATCGATGAAAATTGTTCATATACAGGAAATGCTTTTCCTTCTTTTGAGTAAGGCCACTGGGTGTCGTTACAGTTACGCTACAGCTTATTCGTAGATACTTTATTTGATATTCTCCCCGTTAGATGGTGTAGTAAACAAATAGTGTGTATTTTGAATTGCCTCCAACTCTGCGCTGTTGTCCAAAACCAAAATATCTTGCGTAGGAGTACAATCTCTAAAATGATTATATTTCGTTGAGATATGAGAGAAGTCTAGTTCTTACCACTTCAGTTGACGCTATCCACACATTATAGCTGATAATTATTAGTTATTTCTACAGTTTTATTTATTCAAAAAAAAACGTAATCGTCAAGGTACTATATTTGATATTATCACCATTAGGTGGCGATGTATATACATTATACAATCACTGTGTTATTTGCTTAGAACTTATAGTACCCTGAAAGGCTATTACCAGATCAAGAAGCGGGTGAATATCACAGTGAATTTTTATCGAAATGTCAAGTAATTCGGATTTTCGCGATCAGTTTCAACGTGAGTTGTAAATTCTCATCTTTTCTCATAATTTTTGAAATGTTTTGAATTTCTGTTTGGGTATCAAATATATTTGCGGAAATAACAAAATTGCCTTAATTAGTAATTGACATATTATTTTTGTGTATATTTTCTGTGTGACAGCACATATCCATGGAAACATGGAAATCTCGCTGCTCCACCAACTGAGATGTTTACCAATTATTTTAAGCTGAGAACCAAATGGCTTAGATGTTTCAAAGACTGACCAATCACAGTCCAAAGACAGCTCGATTTTCGCGATAATACCAACTGTCTCTGAATTATGATGGGTCTGACAACTTGGGTATTTTCAACGATTCAACTACAGAATAATCTGTGATTGAACTATGGATACGAACGGTTTGACAACTGATAAATATGAATTGTAGACGTCAACATGAGTTTTTCCTTGCTTTTCTCGAATCTCTTTCTTATAAATTTCACTCGAGATTGAATTTACCTCATAAGTCTATCTTTTATTTCCAAACTCAAATGGGTTGCTTTAAGGAAACACCACTCGTCCTCCGGGCTCGTGATGTTTCGAAGCAACTCATTTTCTTTTGAAAATAAATCGATAGACTTATCACAGAAATTCAATCTCTTGTGATATTACTACTGAAAAAACTATCGCGAAACGAGCTCCCATTTGAGAGATATGAATTTTTAAAGAAAAATGAAAACATTTAAAAAAACAAAAAAATTTTGTTGTTTATTCCAGACGGCTTACTGAAGTCATTTTCAGGTCGGCATTTCTGAAGCATTCGAAGGCGCGTATTGCGGTGAAACAGGCTTTCATTCCAGAGATGTAAAAATCCCTTCATTTGGAAGGACTTTCACTAAACTTGAAACATATTTTTCGGAACCGCCAAAAGTCCTCTACTCGCAGGTACCATAATATCCATTCTCTCCGCCACACCCTGTATACATTGAAATCTTTATCGCCGTTATGGTTCTAACTCGACGAATTAATCATAAAATCGCAGTTTTCTTTATCAGAATTACAACAGGTACTCCATGGTGATTGTTTCCTAGAAATTCCTAGAGAATTTCCTCATACCTCCTTGCGGTAACAATGCAGATGTTATCCGACACGCGATTTCAATGTAAGTTTACTTCAACGTAATTATTGTTTCCTTGACCATTCACACCTATTCATATCGGTAAAGTCCAAAGTGTGATTTCTTATCGCTATACCCCCGTACAATTGATAATTCGACCGATTTCCTGTGCTTTCACGTTATCAGAGAAAAGAAAAAGAGTCTGTTCTTAATATGCTCGACCGTTTCGCTAATTGATAACGAATACTTGGTCGAATTCAATTCAGTCCGTTCGTAAACAGGATAACTCTCGAACGGAAAAAGCTGGAAACATACGTGGTAGGTTCAACTACCGTTAAGGGCGTTGCGCACTGTAAACAAATATGGAGGTGTTTTTTTCCGATCTCGTGATGATTTTGCGAAGACTTTCAGCGAATTAATGTTTTATTAACAGTGTTGTGTCGAGTTTATGGAATTTTGGTGTATAAATTGGCTTTTTCCCTTCACGAGGAATTCAATGAAAATTATGAGACTAAAAAATTATAGTTTTGAATGTTCTTCATTTTTGTGGAAACATACTACAAAATGAGGTATTTACATCTACTATAAACTATGATCTGAATAGCAAGGCACACACGGAAGGGAAATCTGTGAGATCTGATCCGCAGTCCCATTCTGTTACAGGTCCTGACTTCGGATCGGATCGCTCCCGCCGATCTGGTCCGTCGCGGATCATATATCTCATTGATCCGCGACAGACCAGATCGGCGGAGGCGATCCGATTCGCAGACCAGATCTGTTACAGATCTGGACTGCCGATCAGATCTTACAGATTTCCCTTTCGTGTGTGCCTTGCTATTGTGTATAAATTCTGACGCGACATGACAAACTTCTGTATGATATTTCATTGTAATCAAGTATCACCTTTACCTCTGGAATATTCTCGGAATGTAAAGCTGTAAATTCATCAATTCAACCTCAGAACTTGGCCACGGAACACAACCTTTCAAAATAATTGCTAAATGCTCTATATATATTCACTAAAAATATTGTTTGCAGTTGTTTGAGAAACTCTCAACGAAATTTTTTCAGCAAGGTTTCTCCATCTATAGTTCATTTATCAATGGGTGCGTTCATCCGACTGAGCAGCTACCGCTACATGCTCCTTCAAACGTCAAAACCATATGATTTGTTCGATTAGTTGTGGTCAAATTTTTCCAATATATCAAAAGCATTAGTGATATATATTGTTAAGGCATCTTTCTTAGGAAATTTGTGAAAAAATAGAGACCCCTTTTACTTTTCCTTGAAAAGCAATTGAAATCCCAACAGTTAACATTGCAAACGGCTTTTTTCAGTACTAGTACTTGGCTTGCTCTTTGTTATATGATCAATTCACTAGCCTAAAATTATGTACAGGGTGAGTCTTTGACTTGTACATATATTTTAACTGTAGATTCTTGAGGCTAAAGGAAACCTTTTTTTCATTTTCCATTTTTCCGAATTCGGCTCTGTTAAAGAGATATAGCCATTTGAAAAAAAAATATTGCTGAATACGTGCCTGATATCATTCTTTACAAACACCTCAAAGTTCATATTTTTCGATTGAAATTGATATGATTATTAGATATTCTGGGTGATACATTTAAAAAATACTCAAGCACTAACCTTATTTGAATAAGAATGTTACAAACACGATATTTCCTAATAAAACACTTAGTTCTGTCCGATCATTTCGGCAATTGAAAAGCTATATTTCTCACACCAAAATAAGTTCCTTCTTCGATTGTCCTGAAGATTTGTTCATATTTTCCTCGATATTCTAAAACGATCTCATAAAAATTGGTTTCTCACTAACCTATCCTAACGCCATTAACCAAAGTCATATGATTCGGGGTCAATGACCTAACCTTACCCATCCTCTGTGATATTCACCCACAGAACTCTAGAGAAGACGATGCCAGATTGCCGATTTTCTCTTCAAACAATGGTATAGGCGAACTCAAGAAAGCATTACGTCCCCTATCGTTAACGGATGAACTATCACAATCGCTAAAGGCGTCTGAGCGTTGCTCTTTGAAAATGCCAAACGAGTAGTTCTGATTCTCTCCAACATAGCGCTAGGTTCCTAATTTCAGTCGCTACGGCCTACTCTTCCCTTCAGAAGACCGTGGATGTAGCCGCCACGCAAGACAAACCGTTGTTCTGTGTCTCCAACTCCAACCAGTCCAACCTAAAACGTTAGTCAGTGATCCCATACACGGCATAAACGAAGTTCACGCTTTATTTTGTTACAGTGAATAAAGCACACAGGTGATGATTATGTAAATGACTTTCAGTGAATTGGTGGGGATAGTAGTGTCGTGTATGGTCGAGTATTGTTTCGATAGATATTTTGCTGAAGGACCGGTAACAATGAATTTTAAATAGAAACTGCCTATAAAATGTATAATTTCATGCTTCTTAGAATTCAATTTTATGTCCCACGAATGTGGAATTTTATTATTACATATCTCTACATCAAACGTTTTTCCATCATAGAGATTTTAGTCTTGACAAAGTTGATGAACATTCTGACAACGTTGGTAACTTGTTGAGAGACCAGAGAAGAAATAATATTCGATGAGATTTAACTCAGGACAGCATTCAGATCATTCTTGAAATTCATGATTTTTTTCCTCTAATTCAATCTTATACAATTAGGAATAACTTGAGAACGACGCGTTTTATTGAAAAAATATAAGAATACTTTTGTTTTTTAAATAATTAATTCTTTCGAAAACGTGAACCGTTTATCTTTTTCAAGTGGTTTTATAGTATTTTTGCGTGAATTTATAATAAGTCGACTATACTGTAACTTTCTTACCAGGAGAAATATCAAATAAGTTTCAATTGAGGAAGATGCACCATGAATAGAGTAAACAATCAACCAAAATTCAGTTCATTCGAAATATCGGTTCCGAATATATGGAAAGAATAGTGTTAATTTCATGGATTTTTGACACCCTGTATCTTCCAAACGAAACCGAATTTTGAAAAATGGTATGGGAAAAAACTGTTTCTTTTGATGGGAGGAATCTAGAGTTAAAATATATGTACAAGTCAAAGACTCACCCTGTATATTATTAGCATTAAAATATGAATCCTTTTGCCCAAATACTTTACCTTTTTTTAATTTCTGTCTTACAGTAAGATTAAGACACAGCTCATTACCTTGAATTACGATGATCAATTTCATAACACCCTTGTTGATAATTATGGAATTAACTTTTCTCATCAGTTAAAACTGCACCAGAAAATTAAACTCAGACAAGACTCCTTGTAACGTAAAATATAATAAATTTGTGAATAATATTTCGAATGAATTTCACTGATATAATCACCTCAACATTTTTTTTAATACTGATAATCTTCTCCGAAAACGATAGATACTTCTAAATATCCCTCAAGAATACCTGGATATTCAATAAAATGATCTCAACACATTACTCGTTTTCTAGGTTGGAATTTTTGCCGAATGGAGGCGTTTTGATCTTTGGATTCGCTAATAATGAATGCTAATTATAACCAGAGCCCTATAAATCATGATACTATCTGTGTGGTAAATTCAAATAAAAACTATAGTCCATCCAAGAATTATTGACATCAGAGCAAGCCTTGGAAGTCCAGTCGCAGCTTTATTTCTAGTTACAAAAAAGTAACTAAAAGTTTTCTGTGCTTTCATCAGAGCAATAAAAAAAATATAGAAATAACCTGAAAATAAAATGGTAGTTTTTCAAAGTACGGGCAGTACGGCAATTTGAAGTATTTGAACATGAAAATGTTTCCAATTATCACATACGATTACCTGCAAACTGAATGGATTGGGAAAATTGTAATATACTTATATCAAGACAGAAACAAAACTAAACGATTGGATTTATTTAATACTAGCTGGCCCGGCGAACTTTGTTCCGCCCTAATGATACTTACGGTGGATTTCACAAATCCACTCTGATTTTTTAACTGTCAAATGTTTCCATGGATATGAGCTATCACACAGAACAGATACAAAAAAATAATATGTCATAATATGTCAATCACTAATAATGGCAATTTTGGATTCAGTTATTTCCGCAAATATATTTATTACCCAAACAGAAATTCAGAAACGTTTCAAAAATTATGAGGAAAGATGAGAACGGCCAATTCACGATTGAAACTGATCGCCAAAATCCGATTTACTTGAAATTTCGTTAAAAATTCACTGTGATATTCAACCGCTTTTTGATCTGTTAATATGTAAATTACACGGTAATTGATGTCATATGTTCTTTTTTCGACCATTGCAAACCACGACGACCGAAATGCTCGAAAAAAGAACAGATGACATCAATCGATGGCCGCGAAAGCCTCAACAAATTCATCGTCATTTAATTGTGATAATGTCAAATATAGTACCTTCACGATTACGTTATTTGGAATAAATAAAACTATAAAAATATCTAATAATCATAATGTGTGAATAGCGTCATCTGAAGTGGTAAGAACGAAACTTTTCTCATATCTCAACGAAATCTAATCATTGTAGACATCTGTACTCCTACGCTAAGACATTTTGGTTTTTCCCAACAGCACAGAGTTGTAGGCAACTCAAATTACACACTATTACAGTGACTATAGAGGGAATATAGTCAATATACACACTATTTGTTTATATCGCCATCTAACGCGGAGAATATCAAATGAAGTACCAAGGAATAAGCGGTAGCGTAACTGTAGCTGTAGCGACATCCAGTGGCCCTACTCAAAAGGAGGAAAAGCATTTCCTGTATAAGTAAAATTTTCATCATTTCTTTCAAAGTTTTATTGTATTTTATAATAACCAGACCGTAGACGAATCCATATATGAAGTTTCATAACAAACAGTCCATCCGATCTCGAGTTATAAATGGTGTAACCAACATCTTTCTTTTATATATATAGATAATATGAAGAATTTTGTATGACATTGTAACTTTCAACATTTGTGAACAATGATGGTGCAAAATATGAAATGTAAATATTCCTACTGTTGTTTCAACAACCACAACTGTTATTTCCTCATCTGGGCAGACCTCATCATGTTCATAATGAAAGATTTTATGTCAGCAACATCCCATATATTTCGACCTTAGACTATACCTTAGTATAGTCTAAGATTTCGACTAATCTTAATATTTCCTTTTATATGTGCTATGGAAAGCCTTTCCAATTATTAGCTGTACCTACACTCTTGAACAGCCTCATTCCAAAGATATTTATTTCACTTGCTCAATTATTTGCCAAATTTATTCGAAACATTAATGACAGAACTGAATATTAGTGTTATTTCCAACACCAACCTGAATTCTACAACTCAAAATATCACTGAACGGGCATTACCAACCTAATTTCGATTTTCCAAAGCCGCCCAAGATGTCAATAATTCTTGGATGGACTATATATAGAACCAGGGTGAAATTCAAATAGCACCTCCCTTATATCATGTCCATCCCTGAAATCATGATGAAGTTGACAATCTAACCTCGAATTTCGACGCCATTATCACCCCTAAAATTTCTTGTCAAAAACTTCCTGTCTGTTCAGTTTTCGGTGATTTTTTCTTCTAAATTTCAGTTATGACATTTTCCGTTTTCAATTTAGCCATCATTCTGGCCATTTATTGAACTTTCTTTACATTTCGTGCCTTCTTTTGAGAGGATTATATGGTCTTTGACATTTGATGTGATTTCTTTCGCTTCGTTTCACGTAAAATTTGATTGAATTCTATGCTATTGGTTTGCAGTGAACTCCAGCGAAGCAGAGGATGAAGATGAGCACGAGTTTTACGATGCAATAAACGAAAATCCGGGCAGTCCAGGAAGTACAGGAGATAATTGTATAACTTTTAACATACCTACCGGAAACACACACAGGAGGCACAGTTCCGGAAGCTCAAGCGAAGTAGATGAGGCTCAGGAAACGAAACATGTAGGTATTCGTTCGTGAGATGTTCATTTCCCGTTTCTTATTCAGCTCACGACGGGGTGAGGCACGCAAATACATAAATGTTGAAACAATGCCAAAAATTTCGTCCTCTAAAAATAGGAAAACAAAATTTATTCTCACTTATTTTATAACCGGAAGTGCTCGGGCTCCAAAAAATTATTTTAACTCAGTAGAGAATTTCGAAACGTCTAATAGGCACTCGAACTTAGGACACCCCGTATACTGCATTCCTTTTCTTTTTTCAACCTCTGATTCTAGTAAAGGCACGAAAATTAGCCATTTTACGGCTGTGCTACCCGAAAACCAGTGCAATTCCCGTCATACATCAGTACATTACTAATATTTTTCCAGGTTGTAGTAGTGACCGAAAAGGCTAGAAAAATAACGCATCCTGAACAACCTACCAACAACATGTTAGCGAAATCGTCAGACAGCGCGAGAAAAAGGAGAACCAGGATACCGGACAAGCCTAACTATCCTCTGAACCTGTGGGGCATCATGAAGAACTGCATAGGAAAAGATCTATCTAAAATACCGATGCCCGTCAATTTTAGCGAACCCCTGTCCATGCTACAACGGCTTACGGAAGATTACGAATACGCGAATATCTTAGATGTTGCTGCAAAGTGAGTGCAACTCTTTTTTCTCTTATTTTCATGTACACTGCTCAAAAAAATTAACGCACATTCTGAAAATCTCAATTTTAATGAAAGTTAACTCTATATTGACTTTATAACTTATTTTTTATGTTCTCTCGGGAAGGTTTTGAACGAAACAAGACACATTAAATGGGAGAAAAATTCAGGATTTCACCGAATCTTATGTGAAAGAAGAGAAATGAACAATTTTCAAAATACTGAAATGCTGATAAGTGATTTAATACTTGGTATTTCCACCCCTTGCGTTAATTACAGCTCGGCAACGACGGTTCATACTCAAAATGAGTGATCTTAAAATGTTCTGATCTAATCCTTCCCAGATTTCTCCGAGTTGGATACCTAAGTCATTAAGAGTAGCTGGATGATTTTCAGAACTTCGCAGCCTTCTATTGAGGTTGTCCCAAACCTGCTCAATCGGATTGAGATCTGGACTTCTTGCTGGCCATTCCATTCGAGAGACTTCAACCTCTTCAAGGTACTCCTGAACGATGCGCGCACGATGGGGTCTGGCATTATCGTCCATAAAAATGAAATTTTCACCAATGTATGGGGCAAATGGCACTACATGCTCTTCAAGAATGTTCCTTATATACTTATCAGCATTCATAGCTCCATTATCAACGACCACTAGGTATGTGCGAGCAGTCAAAGATATTCCACCCCATATCATAATCGATCCTCCCCCGAAACCAGTAGTATTCAGGAAATTGCACTGAGCATATCTTTCATGTGGACGTCTGTATACAAGGGAACGTCGATCACAATGGTAGAGGCAGAATCTAGACTCATCTGTAAAGAGAACTCTTTCCCAATCGGCCTCTTTCCAATGGATATGCTCTCTCGCAAAATCCAAACGCGCCCATCGATGGGCTGGGGTAAGAGCTGGGCCTCTTGCCGCGACACGAGGCCTTAAATCATATTCTCTGAGGCGAATTCTTATTGTCTGAGTACTAATTTGCATCTCATGAGTTTGCACAAGCTGATTTTGAAGGAGGCGAGCGGTTGCAAACCGTTGTCTCAACGAAGAAACTCTCAAGTAACGTTCTTGAATGGCAGTTGTTACCCGTGGTCTACCCTGTCCTGGTCTTCGGACATTCATACCTGTCTCCCTGAATGCAACATTCTGGACACACTTGTATGGGAAACTCCAAACCTTTCTGCAATTCTTGTGTATGTCCACCCTTCTTCTCGCCAAACTACCGCTTGGGCACATTTCTCTTGGGTCAAATTGCGTGTTTCGCGTTGCATAGCGATCGAGTGTAGAAAATCAAACGAAAGAAAAACTATTGATCACTAGAATTGATCGAGAACAACTGATTTTAGAATGGAGCCAATACAATCAAAATCTGATAATATCATCTTTTTTTATTCCTGCTGGGAGAAAACATCTGTATTGAAGAAAAACTTTGAAAGTGGATAACATATGCATGCATAATTCTGATAAAAATAATTATCATTGAGAACACATTCAGTTGTAGAATAAGTTTGAGATTTCCATAATGTGCGTTAATTTTTTTGCGCAGTGTATTAACTTTTCTTTTATTTTTTTATTTTTGAAAAATGAATTTTTTTTCAGGTGTACTGATCCCTGCGAGCAACTAGCTTACGTAGCTGCCTTCACCATTTCATCTTATTCTACCACCGCGATTAGGGCGGCCAAACCCTTTAACCCCTTGCTAGGAGAAACCTATGAGTTCGACAGAACAGAAGATTTAGGTTGGAAAGTAATCAACGAGCAGGTAGGTTGTCGCAGACATCATTCCTGCAGCTTCCAAACGTTCTAAATGGTACCAATTCTATATTTCAGGTATCACATCATCCCCCTATGGTGGCGCAGTTCTGCGAGGGTAGGGGGTGGAACTGCTGGCAAGAATTCACCATGACATCGAAATTCAGGGGCAAATATCTACAGGCAAGTGAAGTTAGTTCGTTTTGATATATTATTATAGTTGTCGCTTTGTATCGATTAACACAATTGTTGAGTGAAATAGCGCGCCAGCTGCTAAGCACGTCGAATTCTAACAGTACTTTGAAGGTTTGTCTGTGAGGAGAAGTATGTTCTTTGTGTATTGGTCGATTTTTGTGGTTTGGAGAGGTGGGAATGAGGATTTGCTTCGGCTTCTTTCAGTTGCTTTGCTGTCATCCAATCATGAAACATTACGGTACACAATTTAAGAGTGATTCAATTGTTTGATGCATATATTCTTCGGCTGAGAAGTTGAGGTACTGATACACAGTCTCTGCATAAATTTAAATATACCAACTGACAAAGAAACTGCAACACCTAGAAGGAGCTGTTTGAATTTAATTTTTATTTTTTGTAAAACAGATAGTATAGCAAGGAGTAAATGATTTAAATTTGGAGAAAAAGAAAAAAACGAAGAGTTACAATTTTTTTTAATAAATTTGTTAATAATGTGTTTGTTTACCGCGGTTATCTATATACTCCCCAACTCTTCTTGGCATTGATGCAATTAGATGGTCTATTTCTTCTTGAGGAATACTTTGCCGAGCTACCTGTACTTCATGTCTCAGAGCCGCCAAAGTCCTTTGGGGCTGGGGTAAATTTCCAAGCCTTCTACCCATGATGGCCTAATCATGCATGTTGCAGATATTCCAGCGAAACCACTGAAATGTCCCAGAACAAGGACCCTATGGACACAAATTCAGAGAAATCAAAATGGCGAACTCGCCAGTCAGAAAAACCTACCTCTTTCAGAGGGTTCTCTCAGTACCAAATTAAGTACAGTTGCCTCACTGATTATAAATTAGAATACTTCACCGAAATAGAGTTCCAGAAGAATATTGATCCTGGTTCTTAAATAGAAGACACAAATTGCACGAGGCAGAATTGAAGGAATGATGAATCTCACCTCTCAATATGGCAAATCCCTTTTCAGGCACAGTAAGATCAGACAAAATCCTCCAAATAAGCTCTGAAGCTAAACGAAATAATCCCACTGTATATAACGTTTTCGAAATTCAAATCCCAAAATCAGCTAAGTATCAAAACTCCTCGACTTTCGAAAACCACCATTAAATTGAAGAATGTGCAGAAAACGACCATTCCACCAGTCTCCACGTGAATCAAATTCACTTATCACCGTACTTCAGTTCCGAAATCCTCAATTAAAATCCCCAACCAACATATCCTCATCCTTGTCCCACAAATCGAAATTTCCAAAATTCTATCTCGTTCCCACACCGCAGGCGATACAACAGGTTTCCCGATAAGAAAACATATTTTCCCCCATCCTCGTCGTAATACAGTGGCGTGACTTCGATCAGGGATCGGAAAATTAGCATCCGCCAATAGGGATGTTTACACATGTCACAAATGCATATAAATTGAGGTTTTCCACATTGAAGGTAGTGTTTTAAATACTAAAACAATATTTTAGTGATCTAATTACTCTCATTAAATTAATAAAATTGATTCAAACTGTGTTATCTATTACCGATTATCACGTGACTGCAAACACGAATGAGAATACGTGACGTCACTGTTCTGTAAACAAGCTAACCTATAACCTATGTGTCATCACGAGTACGAACTTACGAAGAACAGAAGAGAGTAAAACGTATCACCAGCGAACTATTTTACGATTATTTGTTATTACGAAAACGATTTGTTCGCATGAAATCACACAAGATCAATTCGCTTTGACAGAAAGCGAAGTCTGTTTACCGTATAGTGACGTAATCATAATCACTTAACAGTATGAAGCGTTTCAGCGGGAATTTTGAAAACTATTTTCATTTACGCATTTTTCATTGGTATTTGCTATATTTTTTCCATAAATATATTTTTTTCGTGTTTGTATAGGGCTTATCTACAAATTAAAATCATTTCCAAAAAAAAGTCAACATCCCTATTCCGAACGTAACATGTTTTACAAAAAAAATTAATACAATCTAAACAACTCCTTCTGGGTGTTACAGTTTCTTTGTCAGTTAGTATATTTCCACCATAAAGGATCGATGTGATCATCGCTTTTTCACTGATCAGGTTAAATGAACTATTTGGAATTTTCAGTTTTCTCAAGATAACTATGCAATATTGTTTTTGTTCCATTTCATGTCTGAAGCAAAATGTGCAAAGCTGATTGAAAAAAATTGATCATAATCCGGAATATAATGAGATATACAAGGAAATAGCCCTATGTGCCTATGTGATCGCCCTAACCCCAAGAAACCGACCAAATATCTAGGTGTTCTATTCGTTCGAAGACTCTCTTGGAGTCCACACCTCGAGGCTGCGAATGCTGTGATCAGTAAGGGCCATAGAGCTCTCTTCACATGCCAGGGAATGGTCGGAAAAACATGGGGGCTAAAACCTGACCTGACCATAGAAATCATAATATATATACTTACTCTAGAATGCTAAATCAATTGGACCGAAGTGTTGTAAAAATTTCAGTGTGGTCCACAATGCGCATAAGTGCCAGCAGGTTGTTTCTGAACAGGGTCGGCTTCAATAAAATTGTATGCTGTTATTGTTGCAGTTGGATTTAATCAATTCATAATTAGTATTCGACACTTACTAGTTGTTTTGAACATATTGATAATTTTCAACAGCTATTTGAATGGTAAATTTGGAATCATCATCGACTGGAAGATAACCTGAAAATCTTTCATTATTCCAAAACCTCTTCAGGCGTTGAAAAAACCCGGTTTCGGTATAAAAATTAATTCAAGGATCAAGGAAGACAAATTCTGGTTAACAAACAACGAATCTTTTGGTAAAGTACAGAAAAAAATATCAAATGAGCAAAATATACTAATATATCCCTTAAGGACAGTTCTATTCTTCGGTGTTCCTGAAAATAGTGGAAACATGAAAATGTATTGTACATCTGCCAATGCGTTACTCTGCATCGTTTCATGAGTGAATTCTGATACCTACATTCATTCTTCAAGTCATTTGTCTTTTTGAGTTCCGAGTATATTCCAAAATCAATCTGTTATCTTATCTGAATGAAAGTGCAAAGTTTTACTTCAATATATTTTATTTTCGAGTTCGAATTATCCATTAAAAGATGGTTTACTCACAAGATTTCATGATTTTTCATAATGAATTGCGTTCTTTTTCTATATAAAGAACCAATCTCATGGTGCGAGTGGATAGATATGTGTCAATCGAATGAAAAGCAAAGCGTAAATCATAAATTTCTAACAGTTTATATGAATGAAAAGGTGCACATAGTTTACATACTCAAGTGGGAAATGAGCGGGTCAAGACAAGGACACCACAACACTATACAGTTCATTGTTTATCGGATACGAAAAAATCCAAATCGAACACAACAAAAGCAAAATGCACACGAAGAATATCAAACACGAAAATAACAGTTACGCACCAGTAAACTAGTTTGTCTATGCAGTAAACTAAACTGTGGCTGCAGACTGACACTAAGCCGTTCCTGCCTAAACTTTCACTAAGGTCATTTCAAAGTCATTTGCCTTGAGACAGAAAAAGCGGTGTTGCGCGGTCTATATCTATTTAGTGAAACCTACTACATTACTGCTCTGATTTTCTCACCAATTCCACAAATATTGCAATTCACTTATGATATTAATGTGTCTAATAGTCGTAGGAAGTGGCGCATGAGCTATAAAATATGTTTGTTACTCAATGGAATATTTTAATTGTTTAATTATATTGAACTTAAAATAGAACCGATAAAACATTTAGGGACTTGGCATCGTTCTACGTGAAATTTCCTAATGGTGAGCATGCGCACATTGTGAATCAGTTGCCTATGCGGCACGTTTTTCGCTGCGGAACTAGAAGGAATTAGCATTCTAGAGTAAGTATATATATTATGATTTCTATGGACCTGACGAACTGAATCTATAAATCCATTGTTCTCTATCAATTGGTGGACAAGTGCAATCTAGTGTCAGGGCAATCAGTCCTGGAAAAACTACAACGAACATCGTGTCTATCTTTCACAGGAGCAACACGCTCTTTTCCAACTTCTGCCATGCAAGTCATCTTGGACCTGCCCAGATGTCTTTCTGGAAGCTGAGGCGGCCAGGTGGGCTCTCAGAATTTCGAAAAGAACGAGTACTGAAAAATGGCGACTACTCAGGACATACGCATTCTAAATGAGTCCAAGGAGCTCCTGGATATGGTCACAGGTGACCCACCACTGAGACTCGAGTTTCAGAAAAATTTCAACACGACATTTCCAAGTCGTGAACAATAGGCTAATAATGAAGTGGTTTTCCCCAGTGGTCTGCGATATTTAATACCAATGGCTGAAAACCAAGTAAGGACAAGTGGCAGCTGACGTACCCGGTCCTCTGATCCAATAAGCCATACCAATGGGTTTCTGTCCTTCGGTATTTCAAGCAGAAAGCCTTGCCATAAGGGAGTGTGTTGCGCATTGTATAGGACGCAACTTACGAAGAACCAGAATATACATAGTATCGGATAGCAAAGCAACCCTGCTAGTGCTTGACTCCCCACTAGTTGAGTCAAAGTTAGTCTGGGAATGTAAAACGTCCCTCAAAGGAGAAAGAAACCAATTATTTGGGCACCTGGCCACTCCGGGATAGCTGGCAATGAAGCGGCAGACCCACTGGCCAGGGAAGGAGGATCAATTCCCTTCACCGGGCCAGAGCCATTTTGTGGCTTTCCACTTCCCAGCCAGTCATCAAGCGATGGCAGTTAAGAGATAGGAACAAGAGAGAAAGCTTGTGTTCAGGCCAAGTCATTTCTCTTCTACTCGACGAGGTGGACTAAAATTGTTCTCTCACTCAGTAAACCGGAATTGAGGAAACTGACATGGGCACTCACGGGACACTGTCCTGTGAGGTATCATCTGAAGAACATGAGGAAGGCGCCGGAAGACACTTGCCGCTTCTGTCAAGAAGCCACTGAGACATCCAAGCATTTGCTATGTGATTATGAAACTGTTCATCGAAAAAGGCTAAAACACCTTGGCTCTTTATTTTCAAAGCCGGAACAAGTGATGGATGTAGTCCCCAGAAAGAGTTCATAGAGACAGTATTGCCTGACTAGTAAACAGTGCGGGGATTCACAATAGATCTTTAGGTCAAGGTCCTCTAATCTAATCTATTCCAATGTGGGAGATTCATAAAATCATTCGAAAAATCTCTTACCTCACCATAAGCTTTAATTGTTTCTAATGATCCGGCCTGGTCACCTTCTGATGCTGCCTTCTATCTCTTACAGATAATACCGCTAGGAAGTGCTTTTTGCGAGTTCAAAGAGTCGAAGAATAAATTTTCGTGGAGAAAAGTCACAACCACCGTTCATAATATAATCGTAGGAAAATTGTGGGTCGATCAGCACGGTACGTTTGACGTCCTTCCGTTGTAAAGATATAAAATTCTGCAATGTGCTTTGTTTCAGGCGACATGGAAATCATAGGTAGAGGAAACGCAGAAGGCATCAAGTGCCATCTGAAATTCATACCGTACTCGTATTTCGGAAGGGATTCTCAGAGGAGAGTGAAAGGTGTGGTGATGGATGCTCAAGATAACGTTAAATGGGCTATAGACGGTGAGTCTTATTGCACTTGGATATTTCTTGTGTTTGTTATTGTTTTTCCTTGATATACTTACTGAGAAAGAAACTGCAATACCCAGAAGGAGCTGTTAACATTAATTTTTTTTTGTGAAACATTGATAGTATAGCAAGGAGTAAATGATTAAATTTGGAGAAAAAATCGTGAAGGTTTGTTCATGTAAACATTTTTTGTTACTCGAATATTGTTCAAAATTCACATATTTGTTTTCTTTTACCACAAAGTTTATACATAGGATGGGCTTATTTGATTAAGAGGTTCTCTGTGCTCTGTGCGATTCTATGGCTGTTGCAAAAATACCACAAGCATATACCTGCTCAGTTCGACAAGACCTTTGCCTTCAGTCGCATCGTTTTTATACGGCTTAGCTCGAAGCCCTCAACAAAAAGTTTCCACGTCGTCGGCCTTTAGTTCGCCACCCTTAAAAAGTGAATTCGTGTGATAAAGACTTTTACCCAGTACAACACCTACGAAACCAGACAGAAGCAGATACGTAACTTTTAATCTGAACAACCGTAAGTTCCATTCTTTCAGTGTTCACTTTGTGGTAATCATTTTCAATTCTATCAAACATACATTTTTTTCTTTAATTCTCGAGGCGATAAGAATTGGTACAGCAGTCCATTTCTTCTCTCCGTGAGAGCTCGTGTATATTATTCAAATATTGTAGTCGTTTTTGCCAATTTTTTTAATTTTACAACAAACCGGCTGTTCGAGGAGATCCAAAGTCGATGTTTAGTTGTTGTTAAAATGCCTAGAGCAGGTGTACGCGAAATTTATAGCCAGCTAAGTGAATTTGAAAGAGGTTCGATTATTGGTCTACGGGAGGTAGAGTGTCATTTCGAGAAATCGCCAAAATCGAAGAAGGGTAGGCACTGGACGTCGAATGGGCACAAATGAAGTTCAAGATCGATGTCTAAGACTTATTAGAGACGGATTTGCGACAACTGCATCTTTGGCTGATGGGTGGTTAGGAGAACAATGCCATCCTGTAACTGTCCGAGCGGTATACCGCCGGATAAGGTTTTTTGGACTGCAGCATTATCGGCCCCATTTTGTGTTACCTCTGACGGTTTTGTATCGCCGGCAACGATTACAGTGATGCAGAGAACGTCAACATTGGAATGTGGAATGGCATCAGGTCGTCTTTTCTGTTGAATCTCGATTCTCCTTGGGTGCACATGATGGCCGAAGAAGGGTTAGACGACGTCGGGGAGAAAGACGTGAACCTCAGTTTGATGTTGAGCGTCATGTAGACCCGACAGTAGGCGTTATGGTATGGGGTGCCATTGCTCATGCAAGTAGGTCACCTTTAGTCTTTATTCGAGGTAACATAACAGCGCTGCGTTACCTTCAAGAAATAGTGGAGCCATATCTTCTCACCTACCTTAACCGGCTCGAGAAAACAATATTTCAGCGAGATAATGCTCGACCTCATGTTGCCAGAGTTATTTTAAACTTTTTTGAAGCAACTCATGTGAATCTTTCGCCATGGCCGCCCAGATCCCCTGATATTTCGCCCATAGAGCATGTTTGGGACATCATGGGTAGAAGGCTTGGAAATTGACCCCAGTCCCCACGGACTTTGACGGCTCTGAGACATGAACTACAGTTAGCTTGGGGATAGTATCCCTCAAGAAGAAATAGAGCATCTTATTCCATCAATGACAAGACGTGTTGGGGAGTGAATAGATAATCGCGGTGGACAAACACATTATTAACAAATTTATTAAAAATAATTGTAAACTCTTCCTTTTTTTTTTCTCCAAATTTTAATCATTCACTCCTTGCTATACTATCTATGTTTTATAAAAAAAAAACAAATTTGAACAGCCCCTTCAGGGTGTTGCAGTTTATTTGTCAGTTAGTATATAAGAAGGTTCATGAGGTCTAGCGTGGTAAGTTTATAGGTTTGAGAAGGGATTAGATCCATTGTGACCTCAAGATCTATTGTGTCTCTTATCGAAGCTGTTTTCGCAACTACGCCGAATAAAGTCCTCCAGCTCCAGAGCTCCAATAACCTCCAGTATGTGAGAGGGTTTCAAAGAGATTACATCCTCGTTCTTCCTGAAATTATCTTGTCCCTAGACGCAAGGAATGTCTTATTCCTACTGAGATCAAAATAATTATTCATTCTTACAGTTCCGAGATCCTGAGGGAACTTTTTGGAATGGTCCTCTCTTTCATTTTCTTCCTTCTCCAAAATAGCTATTTATGTAACAAGTACATAAATTAGGTCTTTATGGACGAGTCCAAAATTTATGGCAGAGCGAGCAAAGCGAGCGAGGCCAATAATTTGGGCAAGTCCATAAGCCTAATTATGTACGAGTTTGCATACAAAGCTTTATGTTTGACTGCAATGCAGACATTTTATTTTCTGAAATGGCAATTAATATATTCGTCGCTTCATTTCAAGGAATACTTTGAGTGTGCTTTTGCTTATCTTACCTTAGTAACCATCAGCGACCTTAGCAACCTCACTGAACAAAGTTGTTTACTTCGTTAATTCTGTGACAAACGTCATAATAATCCCAAAAATGGATAGTTCGGAAGAGGAAAGCGTGAATAATTTAGCCGCAAGTGCCAAAGAATCTCTCCTACCCACTAAAAGTGCTTATGAAAATTTGTATGCGGCCTATAACAAGTGGTGTGAAACGAAGAAAATTGCAAAATCGAGAGAAGACTGTGACAGTTGAGTCCAATAAAGTGGTGTCCAATAAAGTGGTGTCCAATAAAGTAGTCAATTCTGGACGCTAAACGAATTCATGAATCAAGTGTTTATGAAGCAGTCGAACATAAACTCACTTATAGGTGCATTTGTCTTTACCACAGAAAGGTCCTGGACCAGTAAGTGTTGTTTGTGCTTTCTTTCTAGGAAGTGTGTTGGAGTATTCATTACCTTTGATTTCCGAATCACCAGAAACCCAGATTAAAGAGACCTTGTTGTTCTTGCCTACTTCATTAAGTTTATTTCGGCACTCCCATAGCAGCTTTGAGTCGATGACTTGGCTTTGATAGCAGCTTGACTATCAGAATGGATCATTTTGTGACACCCTTGATAGCTTCTTTCCAGGTTTATGTCTACGCATTTTTCAATTGCAAGTATTTCTGCCTGAAAAACACTTGAGTTGGAGCCAAACGATAGTGTACCCTTGGTTCTTGCCCCGCATATACCAGCGTTAGCCCCTATGGTGGTTTCAGAACCACCTCTATACCATTTAATGGTATTTACTTTGGAATTTTGGGTACTGTATGCCTTTAAACATTCTTCATGTGGTTGAGATGTCTTCTAACATATTTGGAAGATCCCCTGGACCTCCAACACTTCACTATATCGATATAAAGATCCACATACGCCCTCCTGCTGTCTAGATCGCAAAAATTCTAATAGGACCTGAAATATTCCCCTGCGGTACACCAAAATCGTTTCACCCATACAAATTCAGTCTCCGGAGGACTTATCAACGTTTTTTTCTCCTTGAAGGTACGTGGGACGACCAGGTGGAAGTGTCCCCGGTCATAAGCGACGTTGGCACACCCTCCAATCCCGTCTACAAGACGGGATCGCCGGTGCTAGCGTGGAAGCGCAACCCCATGGACCCCGAGGCCGAGAACTACTACAACCTGAGCGTGTTCGCGTGTCAGCTGAACGAAATGGAGGAGGGCATAGCGCCCACCGACTCTCGCCTCAGACCGGACCAGAGACTGATGGAGATGGGTAAGTGGGACGAAGCCAACGAGGAGAAACTGAGGCTGGAGGAGAAACAGCGCGCCGTCAGGAGGCACAAGGAGGCCGAGGCGGAGAAGGCGGCTCACGAAGGTGCGTTGAATTGCTATTCGTTTGTTTTTGAGAGTGTGTTGAGAATTCGAAACGAAATTCGGCATTTTTTGTGATCACCTGTAGAATTTTTTCGTCGAAACCAGAGTTTAAATCGCACAACAGGGCTTCAATAACAGTTAATAAAAATTTCATCCTTCCAACGTTGAAGGGCAACTAGCTATGACCATCTTTATGAACACCTGAATAGCTATATGTATTCGACTAAAATCACAAACCAATTCGAAGAGCTTCGGGATCACAGTAAAATCATATGATCAAAGTCACATTAGAAAGAAATTCCTATTGTTTGACCACCAGCACTAACCTCAAAAAATTTTTGACAGATCCCTCTTCACTATAGGGCATTCTAATGACCTGTCAAAACAAATTCTCAATATGGCGGCTGAGGGCAAACCATAGAACTCATAGTACATGTACTATAAGTTCTATGGGGCAAACAATACGTTGGTGTTCCTTATGACGTGTTATGACACTTCAGAAAGTTGTATGCCCCATAGACAACTTGTTGTCTATGGTTTGCCCTCAGCAGACGCCATTTTAGGTCACGTGATTTAGAATGCCTAATACTAAAATGGTAACTGTGGTTCGACCCTAATCTTAATATCGCTATCGCAGCTTATACAGTGGGGAAATTTTTATACGATCGAAAAGAGGAATAATCCATTTGTGAAATTCCGATTCCCTAGGGCCTAGGCGATGCAGAAGTATTTAAAAAAAAATCGGGAAAAAACTGGCCAAATGGGCAATGTTAAACTCGATAAAACTTTCTTCACAGATATCTTGGCCGCGATGTGACTATACGGATCGAAGGAGGAAAGATCAAAGCAAAGTACATAGCTTGATATTCTTATTCACCATAATTTTTCCTTCAGGAAAATTGATCAAACTTTGACATTTCGCCTATAAAATCACCCAATTTGCAGAGATCTACCGATAAGGATAACTATGGGGTGTTTGAACTGTACAGTGTGACAAGAAAAACCTCGGACAAACTCTTTTTCATTCAACTTTAAAACAGAAGAAATTGAACAAAACAACAACAAATAATAATAGCTTGAACATTTGTTAATAATATATTTGAGCCGTTTCGAAGTGGCTTTCTTTGGCGGCGATACACAGCTTGAGACGCTTCTTGAAATTTTTGGCAATGGGCCGCAGCTCCTCGGGCGTTAATCGGTTCCATTCCCGGCGCAGAGATTGCTCCAGCGAGTCCAAATTTTTGTGTTTTTTAGCACAAGCCCTGTGCTCCAAAATCGACCACACGCTGTAGTCCATTGGGTTGAGATCCGGTGACTAGGGCGGCCATTCTGCAGATGAGATGAAACAAGGAAAATGGGTCTTACACCATTCTTGCGTCATTTTCGCTCTGTGAGCCGGAGCGGAGTCCTGTTGAAAGGTCCAATGCGTATCGCCGAAGTGCTACTTGGCCCACGGAAGTACTACGGCCTCGAGGATGTCGCAGCGGTAGACTTTTTGATTGATTTTGACCCCTTGATCCACGAAAACTAAGGGAGTTTTACCACTGCCGCAAATTCCGCTCCAGACCATGACGGATTGCGGATTTTGACGGTGTTCGACGATGGCCGATGTACCGGGAGCCCCTACGGAACAGACTCTGTCGTTTTGGTGGTTGTGGGATTGTTCTACGGTGAAAAGCTTCTCGTCTGTGAAGAGAATTCGCTCCCATTACTGACCGGCGGCGAGACGAAGGAGTTGGCGGCACCTTTGGAGTCGTACGAGCTTGTTTTCCTCCGTGAGGAGTTGAACTTTTTGGAGCTTGTATGGCTTGAGGTTGAGCTCCTTATTGGCAATTTGACGGACTGATTCGCGGTTGATACCGGTCTCACAGGCTATTTTCCTCATGGAAACCCTCGGATTTCGATTGACTCACTTCTTGACGATGTTGCGATTGCTAGGTGTATTGACAGTGCGTTTTCTACCACTTCCTGGACGACGACCATCATGGCCAAGCTCCTTGAAACGACGAATTGCATCGAACACGGTTTGTCGAGGCAAATTGAGCAAACCACCAATTTCGCATTGACGCCTACCTTGACGAAACAGCTCCAAAATCGCACTACGTTTGTTTGACATTCTAAAACTCTGTGAAATGAAATTATATCAAACTGAAAATTCACATATTAGTACAGGAAAGTGTACAGAAACCAAGAAAATAAAAATACTTTGGCTGCGCTGAAATACTTTTGTTCCAGACCACAGCAAAATTTGTCCGAAGTTTTTCTTGTCACCTTGTAAATTGAAATAAAACATATTTAAATTAAGATTGATGCCTTTTTTTGAAGATAGTTTTATGAAATTTTGTGTTTTGAAAATAATTTCTGGTATATGTCCTTCACGACTACCTCTGAGGAACCCATTTCGACCAGGCCAATTTCGGACCACTTTTACGACTAATTCAGGCCTTATTTCAGCAATAACACGAGTTATGTTGGCTTCCAAAGCGTCTATAGTTTCTGCTTTATCAGCATAAACCAATGACTTGACATAACCCCAAAGAAAATAATAGTTATGTCGCATGATCTTGAAGGTCAATTATTTGGACCATTTCTCGAAATAATGTTATCGCCAAATCATTCTTTCAATAAATCAATTGTTACGGTAGCAGCATGAGGTGTAGCACCATCTTGTTGGGACCAAAACAGTTCTGGACATATGCCGGAAATTATTTTTAAAGCATAAATGTCATAAAATTATCTTTAAAATAAATAAAATTTGGCTTCAATCTTAATTGAAATGTGTTTTATTTCAATTTAAAGTTCTATCACTCTAAAAAAATACCCTATACTTAATAGGTAGATCTAGGGGCTCTACTAGTTAGATTGCCTAATGGGGAAGATGGTCGTGTGATATTCTGTTGGAAAAGGTCTTTTCCTTCTGAATATGACATTAAAAATAGAGTTTTGTTCATTCGTTTACGTAATATTTTACTTTGAAAATGAAAGATCACCCGATTTACCTGAAGATTAAGATGATTTCCAATTTCAATGCAGGAATAGAAAATTTGTTCAGAAAAACGACAATCTGGCGCCCTGTATAAATAGAATTTCGATCATAGTGTGCTTCATTGTTGGTTCTATGTTTTAAAAGAAAAATGAAGTCGACAGTTCATATAGGAAAAAACTAGTAGAGCCCTTAAGGTGAATACAGACTATTCTGACGTGACATGATTCCACGTCACGTCAGACGTGTACTGTGCTCCCATTGGCCTGATATGAACGTGAACGCACAGAACAATGTGTTGCATTTTTATATCACTTACATTTTGACGTTCACGTTCATATTAGGCCAATGGGAGCACAGTATACGTCTGACGTGACGTGGAATCACGTCACGTCAGAATAGTCTGTATTCACCTTAAGATCCACCTATTGTGTAGTTCTCTCTATCGTTAGATCTCCGCGAATCGGATGATTTTGTAGGGGAAATGTCAAAGTCTTGATCAATTTCACTGAAGAAATTGGAAAATAATGTAAAATATGAATACCAACCTTTTTGGATCGACCTTTTCTCTTTCGATCCTCATATAAACATCACGGCCAAGATAGATATCTGTGAAAAATATTTCTACATCACCTAGACTCCTAGAGTATCGAAATTTCAACCACGTATGAATCCATTATTCCACTTTTTGACCTTGTTAAACTTTTTCACTGTATCTCAGCTTCGCTGCGATTTTAAGATTCTTCTGGACCCACTTTTTCGACTGATTCCCTCAGGTCGGTCCACAGAGTTACAATTTTATTATAGTATAGAATTATGGAGCCAGTACTAAAATTTTTCAACAATATAATTGAAATCCAAGGAAGCCATTTTATATTTTGAATCATAAAAATCTATTTTTCCAGGACGTTCTTTGGAAGGATACAAGCCGTTGTGGTTCGAACAGAAAGAAGACCCAAATACAGGCACCATTATGCACGTTTACAAAGGAAACTACTGGGAATGCAAGCAAAAACAGGATTGGTCTTCGTGTCCAGACATCTTTTAGGCCAATACGGATCCTATAGATCAAATTCGATTCCTCTTTTTGGTGCCCCACATATGCAGTTTGCACATTTTGTCACTCGTATAAAGCATACAAACCATAAGTTTAAGCTTTCAAAAGTTACCGAATAGTCACAATAACCTGTTGAAATTTTTGTTATTTGTATTTTTCATTGAATTGTCGGAATGATGATGTTGAACACCCGTGTTTTTTGAGAGAACATTTGTGATAGTATGTAAATAATATGAATCTTAACTATTATACCGTACTTTTTTTTTTGCTGTGAAACTTTGAAACATTTAATTGGAATAAATTATTACAGTGAATATCTAAATTATCAATTATTGTTGTATATATTGTACGATTCAGATATGTAAAGCTTCTCGCTAGGTACAATGAATAATTTTTTAATATATCAGTTAAATCGTGAAGTCTTGTTTTATTTCAAGAGTGTTTGATCACCTTTTCCAAGGGAATTCCTTCTTTACAGACAATAAATTGGCTTTGGAGGGTAATTTAGTCCCTCCTAAGTGATGAAAAGCAGAGATCAGGTCTATTGTTGTTTATTTACAAAGTTTGCTTAGATTTTATCTCAGAAAACTTTTATTTTCCTAGTAGAGCATTAAATAAAGAATGATTTAAACTTAAAAGTGAGGTGAATATGAGAAAACATTTCCTGTGCAGTTGAAAAAGCTCATCGAGATTAATTACTGCTGTTTGTGGTGACTTCTTATTTAAGCTATGCATGTATACAGGGTGAAATCAGCAGGACTTTAAAAGTCTACAAAAAACCTTTATGTTAAGAAGAAAAATCTCATATCAACATATACAATAAGCTGTCCCGAAATGAATGAAACAGAATTTGGCTGAAGATTCTCTGAGTCTAGATGAAATGAGGAGACCAATTCCTGATTTTTGCCAGAAGACCCCCTTTTGGAGCTACAGCACCCTGAATTTTGGCTCTAAAAATAGTCATTTCTCTTTATCTCGGAATCCAATTTACCCATTTTGGTGATGGACCTCCTCAATGAAGTTTTTCAATTGAATGGGCTTTCTAACGGTTTAACAATTTTCAAGGAATTAAAATACACAGTAAATGTTTTGTGACCCATTAAAAAGTTTTTAGGTAGCACCCTCAAATTTCACTTATGATCAAACTCCTATGAACTAAATTCAGTGATTTTCGCATGACCACATTCAGATATAAAAAGAAAAGACTATGTGTTTTTAAGGGGTCCAATTTCTGGAGGTTTTAAATTAGAAAGGGGGTCTCCTTATTTCGCCCCAAAAATCTGTGAACAAATTTTGTCAGGAAAAAATGCATAGAATGATTTTAGACAGGGCAGTACAGTAATTTTTCAAATTTTATAGTAGTGAAACCCTCCGGCACTGGTTGCCTCATGGCCGTAAATGGTAACTGAATGTACCACCAATGTAATAAGTTTTTTTTAACTTCTTTTAAATTCCTGCCAAGCAGGAGTGTAGACCACCTTACATACAGTGTGCTTCACTTGAAGTGGCCGACAATTTATTCCATCATAACAGGTAGATCGATTGTCAATTTTTTTCTGGGTGTAGTACTCTGATAGCTCTATACAATAATGCATAATTTCGAGATTTGCCTTCGGCATAGCATACTAAAATATCAAAGAAAACAGCGAAAACTACAACCAAATAGTAGGGATTTTTTTTAAGAAACTGAACTAAACGAGCATACGAAATTTCTTCACGACACACCCTGTACGTTATAGAATATCCAGAATACGCAAAATAGGAAAACTGGTCATCGCACAAGCGCAGGAAAATCTAGTTGGCTGGTGTTGCAGAACCCAAGTTCATTTCCGTATTTCCAGTAGACAGACTCTGTGCTTTTTAGTGGTGACGTACACTGCGGAAAATCATTACTCAGTGCAAATTGTGGTCTTGAAACATTAAATAATAGGCGAATAGTTGTAGAAAACACGATTCAAACGTTTGATTCCGTTTAAACCGAAGACATATTTCCAATTTCCCGATAAAACGTCACGTTTGGCAATCTGACATTTCTAGTATGTCATGAAAAACAAATAGCGTCAAATAGTTGTAAATCAAAGTTTCACTCGAGAATCTGGGTGGAAATTAAGAGAATTAAACCTACACAGACGATTTCAGAAAAGATCAAATTCAAATAGACCGCCATTAAGTGACGTCAGACCGATAATCGGCGAAGATACCTCGTGATTCATCGTTCCACTTTAGTGTGGCGGGCGCGGCCATATTGGTAGTACGCGGAAAATAGCTGATAGGTTTGTGTGGTGCTGTGAATTTCATCTAAAATCATCTCAAAATGGCTGATAGGGAGGATAATGTTTACAAAGCGAAATTAGCGGAACAAGCAGAACGATATGATGGTACGTTTATTTTTGAGTTATACGTATTTTTTCATTATGGTTAATTCAAATCTTTTTTCAAGTGTCGGCAAATAGACGCTAGGATATTGACAATTTTGACAGTTCCGAAAAATCCCTTATTTTGTTGAAAGTATTATTTCACGAGGCTCGATTCAAAGTCTCCAAAGACAGACGAGCTTTAATTCAATGAGTTTCATTTCTCTCATTTCAACACTTATTGATTTTGTCCAAGTCTGGGGTAATTCGATATTTGGCTGAATTCTTTGATAATGATTCATTAGTTGCCTTTCTTGATATTGTTACCTAGCTGTTTCTTTCCGTTTTCTTTTAAGGAAATCATTCAGTTATCTTTTCCTTATTGAAAACGTAGGAAGGCGTACGTGATTCATTTTGGCTACCTTTTTTAGGACCCTGGGGAAAGTGATGACTTGAATTTATAAGAACTTCCTTGTTTCTACAATATTTCTTGTAATTATTAGATTAACATTATAGCTACCAGTTTTTTGAAGTGTGTTAATAGCAAAAAATATTCATGGAACGAATACCTCATAATTTATTCTGAGTTGTCAAATTCATTAGCATGCTTTTTTCCGAGAATATTATTTCCACCCACATTGATTCAGTTGACATTCCAAGAGGCCAGTAAATTTATTATTCCGCAAATAATTCAAAACTACGTGGTCAATCTGGAAATGAAAAAATTACAAGAATGCATTTTCGAATAACTGGCTTAATCAGGTGGGCTAAGGTCAATTTGACTACAAACTTGATTTTTTTCTGTGATTTTATCCAAAGTTGAAGTATCGATTTTTTTTATGAAAATTGCAGGTTATGGATGTATTGTTTGTTGTAATTATGTGTTTCTTCGAGTTGGAATTCCTTAATTTGTGGTTCCATAATTAGTGTGATTAATTTTTGAGGTGATAATTATGAAGATAACTAGGAATTTAAATGAGTGGGAAAGTAGTGATAAATGAAATTTGGAATGGAATCTCTGGTTTTTGGAAAGGGGACGCTCATTTTGAAGCATAGAAAAGTATGAAATGGGACAATCTTGTGAGAAAAAGTTATCACGAGATCAAACAACTAATTTGTACGACAAAGAAGAAAGAATAGACCCTTTGTGAGACCAGTGGTTGCCTATTGATAGTAACTCGATGGATTTACAGATAAAAATGTCTGAAACAAGTCTACTAACTTCCAAGTACAGAACTCCTGGAAGGTCCCACAGAAAAAACATTATGTGTCATTCTTCACTTTGTTTATTGTTATTTGTTTATATTTCAATAGGGAAATCTTTCACCATAAACACAACCTCATGGCCACATGGCGTCAAGACATGTATGATATGTTTTCATTTTGAAAAATGATAGGTAGTTGCCTTGTTTTTTTATTCTTTGTTCAAATGAGAATATTTAGATTTTTATCATGTTGGTAGGATTTCGTGGAAATGACATTTTGAATAAAATTTTTATTCTTTGTTTTATTTGGACCTCTGGTCGTACATTTAACGACCTTGGGTCAATTCAATAATGAGTACATCTTTTATTTTTTATATGTATCGATTTTCATCAGTGAAAATATTGATGTCATTGTGAGTTTTCAAGCTGACTGGCATTCTTAAAAAATTCCTTAGTCAGCAATTTGAGGGAATTATAACGATGCAATTTCTATTTGGACGAGTCTCTTTTTGTGTTGAAACACAAAGTATTTCGAGTTTTTGGGTGTTTTCACACCGTACAAATTGAATATTGAGTAGATGACTAAATATTCACTAGATGGCGCATGACGTGAAGAAAATAAAGAATTCAATTCAAGTTTGTCATAATTTTTACTTTCATTCAATTACATTCGGTTGCAAATATACTCGTGACACGGTTGCGTAGACGTTGTCAATGTTGAATCATATTTACGATCAGCAACTTATATAACCACACCAACGCATCGAAATTCATGTATGGATTTAATATATTCTAAATACTACTTAAATTATACGTTGAAAAGCGAAGGGAAACATGTTCACCTAATTTTGCTTAATGCTTAATTTATGGTTTAGGGTTATCTTGAATCGATTCGCGTTTATTACTGATAAAAACAATTTTGACCTGCTTTATGAGGGTGTATTGCAATCGTTCAAGTTTTGTAGGGTTCGATTGCCACAAAAAATGATTCAGAGTTTTTCAAAGATGGGGCCCTTTGGATGTGCCTTTTGAAAAAGTCCAATTTGTTTGCCCCTTTTTGAATAATTGCACAAATTCTATGTTGATGGAATATGAATCTAAATTTGGATCAAGCTTCGTCAAATATTTGCTTCTACGAGTGGGCATCACTCTGTTGCTAAAGTAATATTAATATAAATGAAATAATGCTTGCTTTTTCCATCCATTCGGATGGGATTCCAATATTTCATTCAAATCGATTACCTCCACTAATGACATTTTTAATCGAACTCCTGTACCATCCATTTGCGATACATTGTTTTTTAGCAATGTCCAATATTGCTATCATTCGTTTTGAGTCATCATTTCATCTCGAAAGTGTTTTCATTTGGTTCTTTTATGTGAAAAATTCATATTTGTTTTGTGAATGTTCTATGAAACCTGCCATAGATCTCCATGCGTCCTATCATAGATTTCCATGCGTCCTATCATAGATTTCCATGCAACCTGTCATAGATCTCGATGCAACCTGTCATAGATCTCCATGCAAATGCCTTTTAAATGTCGCCAATTCACTCCTACTAGGTTCCTCACGAAAATTGTTTTAATTTTCGTACTCTCTCATTCGTTATATTTAGGATCTGAAAAGAAAAATTTGTTGTTTCAAGAAGTCCCTTCGTAGAAATTTTGAGAGCAAATGTCTACCTTTTTATAGGTTATCCACGGCAGTTTTTAAAACAAACCATGAACTAGCGTCAACAAGGCAACACTGGAAGGGGAATTTGCTACAATCTCGTTTAGTCAATTTCTGGTTAGATTATAGTTCAAATCGATCGCTATTCGCGAAAAATATTGTGAAATTCATTAAATAGATTCAATTAATGCACATATAGTTGCATACAGGGTGGTTCTCATTGAATAGTTCGCCAGATAATTTCTGAACATGAGGAGACAGGTCAATTTTTTCGTAGGGGGACATATTTTGATTGCCAATTCGTGGGTGTACATCACCCTAAGGGAGGGGTGGCAACCCCTTTAATGGCAAAAGGGATCGAGTGACATATAATTCTATTTATGAATATGCTAAAAATTTTCATTTGGTTTTCGTTTCGGTGCAAAGAATATGATGTTCAAATTGCCCACAGATATACAAACGAGGTACCGTACAATAGAAGAGTCCCTTCATGCTGGCCAACTGTTAAAAAATACCTAAAAATCACTTCCCTTTTTTTCGCAATGATTCAACTCTTACCTGAAAGCTTTAATCATAATGAATATATCCTAAAAATATTAGATGTCACGAAAGTCTCCTTTAGGCGTTATGATTTTTTCTTTTCTTATGCTTTCATCAATGCTTCTTTGTTATGAATCTATGAATAAGAGACCCCCACCAGAAATTTTCTATGGAGAATTTGAATTTTTCGCTGAAGATTTTGCGTTGGTTTTGCCTTGAATATTGTGTAAATTGTCATAAATGAGGAGTTTTATCAGATAATTTAGATTTTGAAATGTCCACAATTTTGGTGGGGATATCTTATTCATAGATTCATAGCAAAGAAGCATTGATGAAAACATAAGAAGAGAAAAAATTATGACTCCTAAAGGAGACTTTCATGACATCTATATATATAAAAGAAAGATGTTGGTTACACCATTTATAACTGGAGATCGGATGGACTGTTTGTTATGAAACTTCATTTATGGAATCGTCTACGGTCTGGTTATTATAAAATACAATAAAACTTCGAAAAAATTGATGAAAGTTTTACTTATGCAGGAAATGCTTTTCCTTCTTTTGAATAAGGCAACTAGGTGTCACTACCGTTGATACGTAGTCGTACAGATAATATACAAGCCACTCTACGTAGTCGTAGGTTAATATTACCGCTGTTAGATGGCGATATGTGATTCGCATAGAACTCATGGTAACATGGAAGTCTATTGCCAGATCCAAAAGCGGGTAAACATCTCAAGTTGGTGGAACAGTGAATTTTTACTGAAAGATCAAGTATCTGATTTTGACGATCAGTTTCAAACGTGAGTTGGCCATCTTCATCTTTTTTCTTTATTTTTGAAATGCTTTCGAATATCTGTTTGGGTAATAGATATATTTGCCGAAATAACTGAATCCAAAATTGCCCATAATAAGTAATTGACACATTATATTCGTGTTTCTGTTCGCACAGAGACAGTATTGTAAGCGTTAATAATGTTGAAACGTTTGCTCATCGGGCTTTCACTTATGATTTGCAATAATGTTTCATGGGTTGCCTAATCTGATCTGGTCGAATGACCATCAATAAATTTGAATATGAGTTCAACACAATTCACAGTGTTGATAATTTTGCCGTGTCGATCGTACTATCGACATTTGATCATCTCGATTTGTCTTCTAACGAGCTTGATATCGTCAACTAAATTGAACAAATTGAAAAGAGATTGACAGCTCATATCCATGGAATAATGAGAATCGCGCTGCTCCACCAACTGAGATGTTTACCCATTATTTTGAGCTTAGCAGCATAGCTAAGATGTCTAAAATAATAGTGTGGCCACTGATTAGATTTTGAGAATATTAGAAAAGTTTTGTTTTTGCCACTTCAGGTTGGGCTATTAACAAATGACTGATTTTTTAATTTTTTTAATTCTGGTCGAGGGGCTGTGTTAATAGTCGATAGTTCTTTAAAGGAATAATTTTTGTTCATATTCTTGACATTTTGATTCATATTGAGGAAAGGTATAATATGGATTATACATTCCTGCTATTCCCAGTCAGTTGAGGTACTGCAAAAAGAGAACTGTACAACAATTAAAAACAAAAAGTTATTATATGTTCAAGAATTGGGTACCGCTTAAATTAAGAGAATTATTTCCATGTGAATTACAAAATTATTGAAATTTTGTATATTTTGAACTTTTATTTTGCCTAATTTATTTCCTGCTTGAAAAAAGCAATGGTAAGTTTATACAACTTCTAAGTATAATTCAGGCGGTACAAAGTTCGCCGGGCCAGCTAGTCTAATATATTTAGGATATATTCATTAGGATTAAAGCTTTCAGGTGAGAGTTAAATCATTGCGAAAATAGGGAAGTGATTTATAGGTATTTTTAAACAGTTGGCCAGCATGAAGGGACTCTTCTATTGTAGGATAAAAGAGCACAGATGAAAACCACAGTAAAAGCTCCGTCTCTCCGTATAAGTGTATCGATCTAAAGGACCCCGCACTTTTTCTATGGCAAATGGCGTTCCGTCAAATTTTCTAAAATTTTGGTATAATGTAGTACTCGGCCTACTGATCAAAAGTGTCCATGGCCCCAACTCAATCCTATGACTAGTTTTCGAGATACAGGGCGTTGAAGTTGAGAATTACCCACTTTTACTACGCCCGTATCTCGGAACAGAATCGAATGAACTTCAATTTTTCTCAAGAAACATTTCATTACATCCCCAGGGAGCAACCATATAGAGGAATATGACCGAAAATCGTTACGAATACAGGGTTATCCATAATTGAATGCATGCCCGATTTTGAAAGTATAAAATATGTCAGTTTCAGAGCGAGAACGTTCACCAAATGAAATATTACACTAGATATGTTGTTGTTACATCGAAAAAGTCTGCAATATCCAGAATTTATACTGGGTGATCCATTATTATAGAAACTATTCTCAAGGAGGGTTGAATGGACACCCTGTATTTATGGCTTGATTCAAGGTGTTTGTTTAATTTTTTTAGAACATATCATCATGGACTTCAAATAATACAGGGTGATTCAGTCATGAAATGAACTTTGAACCTCATCACCCTGTATTTCAAGATTAACTCCGATGTGGTGGGAATTTTGTTTCACCATTGTACTTGATATAAAAACATCAATACGGCCGAGAGTTTTTATCCACTTCCTATGATCAGATTTTTTTTTATGTAATATGAAAATTATTTATTTATGTTATTCTATTCTTATTCCAGCATAACAAAAAATCTGGTCATAGGAAGTGGATAAAAACTCTCAGCCGTATTGAGGTTTTTTATATCAAGTACAGTGGTGAAAGAAAACTCCCACCTCGTCGGAGTTAATCTTGAAATACAGGGTGATGAAAAAAAGGTGGTTTTTGGATATTTTCGTGAGGTTCAAAGTTCATTTCATGACTGAATCACCCTGTATTCTTTGAAGTCCATGATGATATGTTCTAAAAAAATTGAACAAACACCTTGAATCAACCCATAAATACAGGGTGTCCATTTAACCCTCCTTGAGAATAGTTTCTATAATAATGGATCACCCAGTATAAATTCTGGATATTGCAGACTTTTTCGATGTAACAACAACATATCTAGTGTAATAGTTCATTTTGTGAACGTTCTCGCTCTGAAACTGACATATTTTATACTTTCAAAATCGGGCATGCATTCAATTATGGATGACCCTGTATTCGTAACGATTTTCGGTCATATTCCTCTATATGGTTGCTCCCTGGGGATGTAATGAAATGTTTCTTGAGAAAAATTGAAGTTCATTCGATTCTGTTCCGAGATACGGGCGTAGTAAAATTGGGTAATTCTCAACTTCAACGCCCTGTATCTCGAAAACTAGTCATAGGATTGAGTTGGGGCCATGGACACTTTTGATCAGTAGGTCGAGTACTACATTATACCAAAATTTTAGAAAATTTGACGGAACGCCATTTGCCATAGAAAAAGTGCGGGGTCCTTTGTTGTCAGAATAAGGTGAAATTTAGATTGCAGGGTTTTTTCGACTCGACACCAACTTTCCTCAGTTTTAATTTTAATATTTGCTCTTGATAGGGAGAATCTTTCGATCAGGTCCGATCTTCCAGCCATGATTCTTCTGGTGTTCGAGGAGCCCTACACGTCCCTTATGTTGAGGGATCATCTCATTCATCTCACATAGTTTGAAAGTGATTTATTATATTTTGTTTCTAGTTTTGCTCGAAAAACATTGAATATTCATAAGGAGTCATTGCTATCATCATTCCAATGTAATTCTCTCAAAGCTGATAATCAGCATTCGATATATTGACGCCCATTCAACAATTTCAACGTTTCACGACTTTTCCGCGCCCTCCTTCCCCTCTGTCGAGTGGCGCGTGTCGCCATCCTTAAAAAGTTGACGGATAACCTGTTCGAACCGAATCGGTCGCGTCTCCCGTTAATTCCGTCGTATTTTCACCTTTGAACCCCCTTCGGTCTTCGCGACTCGACGGCCCGGATGTTCGGAGCGTCGCCGCCGCCCACCTGCCGCCCCTCGCGGGCGGGCGGTCGACGACTGTTCAATTTTATGGCGTAGATGACGAATCCGGGCCAAGTTTGCCGGGTTCCGGTCGATACACGCGCGTTTCAAAGGGGAAAACGAAAACGTCTGACTTACGGCGTAGAGGGAACCGATGAAATCTATCGTGCTTCGATTGGTCTCGCGAGAACTGCTTGTTGCATTCGGAACAGTTCGTTTTTTTATGGCAACTTTTGCGTAATTTCGTTTTGTTCCTTGTTTACTTCTCGTGTAGAAAACTATACTAACTGATAAAGAAACTGCAACACCCTTAATAGTGCCCATCCACGGGGGACACCGAATCGGAAACATTGTATCCCAATCTGCAATAAATCATGGCCAATAAAATGTGCCGCTTGGGTTTTGACAAGAGGTAGACGGATTATGTTGCTAGAATTTGCCAGCGTTGCCACTCACAGGCCTTATTTTTAAGATATCTGTTGAAATATCCTGAGCTTTTTATTTTCCACAGGCAGGTTTTCTGCCTGTACAATTCTATGAATCCTGTTAAAAATTCTTTCATTTTAAGCAAAGTTGCTTCTGAATTTCAACTAGAAGATGTTCTGGAATCGACTGCCCAGTGCTGCCACACGCGTCACTTAAAAATGAGCTGAAAAAATTTGTAAGGTAAAATTATGAAAGAAACCAATAACGGGAAGTCAAACATACCTTTTAAATTGAATAAAAATGTCACACACCACAATGAATTTCCACAGAAAATGAGGAAGCTATCAGTAAGGAGGCTGGAGAAAGACTGAGTATAAAATGAATAGATAATTCTTAGCGGAAATCACAGATGCACAACAAAATCTTGATTACCCAAATTCGACCGTCTTCTCATAATAATAAGAGTGAAAATAGCGTACCTACCTGTACAAGCACCACCAGTCTAGGTACAAAGGGTGCGAATTGTAAACAGATGTTTTTTTACGACATCTAATGCCAGCATAACCAATTTTGCAAAACTGATAAGAATTCAACTACCTGGTGCAATAATATTCAACAAAATCGGAGATGCCGTTGAAACTTTCTGAATTCCCCAATTATACGGAAATTTTCGTAGAAGTGACTGACACAACTGCAAAAATTCCGATGTTCTTCATGGGAACTGATAGCATCTGCAATGGCACGCGCCGGATTTTATGGCCCTTTATTATCTTTGCCGCTTGTGTCCGGTTCGGTTACCTCGTGAGTGGAGACCATAATGGCCATAAGTATTAGACCTACTCCTACTCTTCTTCGATTTTGGGCATTATCAAACCACCCTTGACAACATCTCATAACAGTAGTTTGATTTCTGTTCGTTCGGTTAGCGATTTCTCGAAATGACAACCCCGCCTCCCGTAGACCAATAATTCGACCTCTTTCAAATTCACTTAGCAGGCGATAAATTCCGCGTACACGTGCTCTGGCATTTTAACAACAACTAAACATCGAATTTGGATATCCTGGACAGCTGGTTTCTTGTAAAATTAAAATAATTTCCAGAAAAACCACTAAAAATTTTTCTCTAAATGTAATCATTATCTCCTTTCTATACTATCTATGTAAATAAAAAATTCAAAATTTAAAAACTCCTTCTGAGTGTTGCAGTTTCTTTGTCAGTTCGTGTATTTCTTGTTCATTATAGAATATTTATGTCATTAAGTGTGAAAACAGCCTCTTATTTCCATCTATCGTATGTCCTTTTCTTTTCCGCAGGTCACAGGTTTCCCTTGGTAGATTGGTAAACAGGTGGGGAAGGGTCGTCCAAGTGCCATATTATGGTAGTATCGTTGATGAACGCTCCCTCTACCCTTTTTTCCGCCCCAAGCTATTTTTTACTTTGATGCTCTTATTTGCAGCCTCTCAATAGGCCGAGATGAATGCACATGGAGGGGTTAGTTATGGATGTTCTTTCGGCCGTTCTTCGTGTACATAAACGTTCTGGTAATCGCATTCTTTCGTGTGGATAATGGGCGAGGGTTGTGGGGGCATAATGGGAATATATGAGAACTTGTGAAGGAGCTCTAATAGGACTGTTTCTCTTGGACGAAGTTTTTTTAAGGCACTTTTACGGTTGGCTCTTTGTGTATGCGTTGAAACAGTTAACACTGATTCTTCGATTTTCAAGAGTGCATGGACCTCCATGCTATCGCCGCCGAGTTGCGCATTATAACAACAGAAATATGCAATGGGGAGAAGTATAATGTTTAATACTACAAAAACGACCAATTTAAGAAAACTATGATAGCATTGATGATTAAGTTTGTTCAGTTTCCCTTGCATACTCCTCGTATTCTGTTCTCATACTTGAATTATTAGCAACTCTTTTGTGTCCTTTCTAATCCTGTCTTGTATTCAAATTTACTTGGCAGTTTCGCTTTAGGACAAAATTATAGTGTTTATATGCTTTTCTTTTGGAAATGTATATTATATTCTTTCTATCAAGCACTTAACTACATAATATCAATTAATTAATTGATACTTACAGAACATACCCAAAGTAAAGAAGTATCATTTTAAAATGTTACAAAAACAAGATCGAACAAAATCCAATAAAAGAAAACTGATATCATTGATGAATATGTTTAATTTCTCTTGCATACCCCTCGTATTCTGTTCTCATACTTGAATTATTGACAACTCTTTTATGTCCTTTCTAATCCTGTCTTGTGTTCAAATTTACTTGGCAGTTTCGCTTTAGGACTAAATTATTGTGTTTTTATCACATCATTTCCCTTAAGCACTTAACTACATAATATTAATTGATTGATACAAACAGAACATGCCCAAAGCAAAGAAGTATCATTTTTTATGTTACAAAAAAAAGATAGAACAAAATCCAATGAAAGAAAACTCATATCATTGATGAATAAGTTTAATTCCTCTTGCATACCCCTCGTATCCTGTTCTCATACTTGAGTTATTGACAACTCTTTTGTGTCCTTTCTAATCCTGTCTTGTATTCAAATTTACTTGGCAGTTTCGCTTTAGGACTAAATTATAGTGTTTATGTGCTTTTCTTTTGGGAATTTATCATATATTCTTTCCATTAGTCACTAAACTACATAATATAAATCGATTGATACAAACAGAACATTCCCAAAGCAAAGAAGTATCATTTTTGATGTTACAAAAACAAGATAGAACAAAATCCAATAAAAGAAAACTGATATCATTGATGAATAAGTTTAATTTCTCTTGCATACCCCTCGTATTCTGTTCTCATACTCGAATTATTGACAACTCTTTTGTGTCCTTTCTAATCCTGTCTTGTATTCAAATTTACTTGGCAGTTTCGCTTTAGGACTAAATTATAGTGTTTATGTGCTTTTCTTTTGGGAATCTATCATATATTCTTTCCATTAGGCACTAAACTACATAATATTAATTGATTGATACAAACAGAACATTCCCAAAGCAAAGAAGTATCATTTTTGATGTTACAAAAACAAGATAGAACAAAATCCAATAAAAGAAAACTGATATCATTGATGAATAAGTTTAATTTCTCTTGCATACCCCTCGTATTCTGTTCTCATACTTGAATTATTAGCAACTCTTTTGTGTCCTTTCTAATCCTGTCTTGCATTCAAATTTACTTGGCAGTTTCGCTTTAGGACTAAATTATAGTGTTTATGGGCTCTTCTTTTGGGAATCTATCATATATTCTTTCCATTAGGCACTAAACTACATAATATTAATCGATTGATACAAACAGAACATTCCCAAAGCAAAAAAGTATCATTTTAAATGTTACAAAAACGAGATAGAACAAAAATCCAATTGAAGAAAACTGATCTCATCGATGAACAAGTTTAATTTCTCTTGTATATTCCTCGTATTCTGTTCTCATACTTGCATTATTGGCAACTGTTTTGTGTCCTTTCTAATCCTGTCTTGTATTTAAATTTACTTGGCAGTTTCGCTTTAGGACTAAATTATAGTGTTTATATGCTTTTTTTTTTGGGAATCTATCATATATTCTTTCCATTAGGCACTAAACTACATAATATTAATCGATTGATACAAACAGAACATTCCCAAAGCAAAGAAGTATCATTTTTATGTTACAAAAACAAGATAGAACAAAATCCAATAAAAGAAAACTGATATCATTGATGAATAAGTTTAATTTCTCTTGCGTACCCCTCGTATTCTGTTCTCATACTTGAATTATTGACAACTCTTTTGTGTCCTTTCTAATCCTGTCTTGTATTCAAATTTACTTGGCAGTTTCGCTTTAGGACTAAATTATAGTGTTTATGTGCTTTTCTTTTGGGAATTTATCATATATTCTTTCCATTAGTCACTAAACTACATAATATAAATCGATTGATACAAACAGAACATTCCCAAAGCAAAGAAGTATCATTTTTGATGTTACAAAAACAAGATAGAACAAAATCCAATAAAAGAAAACTGATATCATTGATGAATAAGTTTAATTTCTCTTGCATACCCCTCGTATTCTGTTCTCATACTTGAATTATTAGCAACTCTTTTGTGTCCTTTCTAATCCTGTCTTGCATTCAAATTTACTTGGCAGTTTCGCTTTAGGACTAAATTATAGTGTTTATGGGCTCTTCTTTTGGGAATCTATCATATATTCTTTCCATTAGGCACTAAACTACATAATATTAATCGATTGATACAAACAGAACATTCCCAAAGCAAAAAAGTATCATTTTAAATGTTACAAAAACGAGATAGAACAAAAATCCAATTGAAGAAAACTGATCTCATCGATGAACAAGTTTAATTTCTCTTGTATATTCCTCGTATTCTGTTCTCATACTTGCATTATTGGCAACTGTTTTGTGTCCTTTCTAATCCTGTCTTGTATTTAAATTTACTTGGCAGTTTCGCTTTAGGACTAAATTATAGTGTTTATGTGCTTGTTTTTTGGGAATCTATCATATATTCTTTCCATTAGGCACTAAACTACATAATATTAATCGATTGATACAAACAGAACATTCCCAAAGCAAAAAAGTATCATTTTAAATGTAACAAAAACGAGATAGAACAAAATCCAATAAAAGAAAACTGATCTCATCGATGAACAAGTTTAATTTCTCTTGTATATTCCTCGTATTCTGTTCTCATACTTGAATTATTGGCAACTCTTTTGTGTTCTTTCTAATCCTGTCTTGCATTCAAATTTACTTGGCAGTTTCGCTTTAGGACTAAATTATAGTGTTTATATGCTTTTTTTCTGGGAATTTATCATATATTTTTTTTCCTCAAGCAATAAACTACATAAAATTAATTGATTAATACAAACAGAACATGCCTATAGCCTACCTGAGATAGTGAGTAAATTTCGAATATACAATTCACTGATAGAAAAAGATAGCAGATATTTTACAAGCGAAAGAAAGTACATTATTTGCTTCCCTTCTTTTACCTGCATTTACTGCCTTGTACAACCCACGTGTTTTGCCCTAACTAAGCTATTGAATCATTTTGATTATTCAATGAATGATTTCCATGTCATGAGCATTACAAGGGTCATACTAGAGAACCTCTTAAAGAAATTGAAAGAATCGCCATAAGCATATCAGCTTAAAAAAACAATTAACAAAATAAAAACGAGGGATATAGTTTCACCGTGGATATTAGTATTCAATAATAAAAAAATCTGATGATATCCTGAAGACTTATTTTCAATCTCCCAGTGATGAGCATGATGGGAAATATATTGAGGGCCCTTAATTTTAAGTTTTAATAGATATAGAACTCTATTCAAAAGAATATATTTCCGTGTAATACAGATAAATAAACCTTCAGATCTTAGGAAAAATCAATAGTTGAGTGTCTTGAATTCCCCCAAGTAGTAATCAGCTTATCTTTGGGCAAAGTGCAGTGGGAATAGATTAGATTATTAAGGGTCGATCGGACACGAAGCCCTCACTATTGCACTGGGAAACACCGACCAAGTTTGTTGTCGATACCCCTATCATTGACATTATTGATTGCTCATCAAATCCAAGAACTATGATTATGCTCCAAGATCAAGGGTGGAAAGCTACATCTTTCTTCCAAAACTTAACAATATTGCATTCATAGTTTTCGAGAAAAATGCCTGATATACGTTCCAACGGTCGTAGAACTATCAATCAGATTTTGTCATTTTTCTACAAAACCAAGATGCTAATTTTTTATCGCCACGGATAATGTACTGATTAATCCCTTAAAAAAAGAGCTACTTTGTTTTTTGCTGAAAACATTTTCGGATCATTGTTTCGATAAGTTGATATGAATTTAACCGAGCTTTGCTAGAGTAACGGCCTCAATAAAGCGAGTAAGTTATTTTGCAGCATAATAATGCTTGGCCACATGATGCGTCGCCCTTTAAATCGTACCCTAGCGTAGTCCTAGCCCACCTGCCGTACAGCCCAGACATGCTCCTTTTCCACGAGAAAGTTTAAAAAAAGAATTGAACAATGTATAAATTATGAGATAGACTTCACGTTTCTAGAGCGATAGGGGAAAACTTGATGAAAGGTGAAATGCTCGAATTGCGAATAACCAAGGCTGTAAAAACGTACCGCAGGGCTTGTCGCCGCTTTTACGACCCTCTCCACGTCGGCCTTCCGGACGCGTCGCGATGCCGCTTCCAGCAAAACCGACCGTCGCTTTGTTCTTCTCCCCGCCGACCAGCTTTCCTCTATCCCGCTTTCGCCGAATCGATAGCGGGCGTCGCGCTGAGGCACGCCGGTTCGGCGAACTCCCGACGGAGATCGACGTCCGTGCCCCCACCCCTGCCTGGCACGACCGCCGTCCTGACGACAGGCGTCGGGATTTGGGGGCGGGCGTCTCGAGATCCAGGAGGATTTACAGTTTCTAACGGCGTCTGCAGCCTTTCGCGAGAAGATCTGGGTCAAGGTCGACGCGAAGAAGTTCTCGGCCGTGCGTACTTCCTGGTTCGACGGTGGGGGTGTCCAGTTTTTTACGATGTATCGGGATTGTCGTCGCGGTTCGATGTATAGACATCCCTGACTTGGTCTAGGCGATAGGATCGATGAAAATTGACGAATTGGAAAAGAGATCGTAAAAGTTCATCAACGATGCTATTACAGGGGTGTGCATTATATTTCGAAGTATCGTTTTATAAAAAATAATCGATAATACTCGAGACATAGAACCAAATAACTAATAATATAAATAGATACAGTGGTTAAAACATTTTTCTCTATTTCAGTATCGTAATGAGTTCATTACAGTACTAAAAACAGTGCTGTAATGAATTCATTACAGCATCGTTTTCAGTAACATTTTTCGTTTTGTGGTTGTCAGCAATGACTTCCGATCCTTTTAAATTTCAGCAGACGTCAATTCAGAAACGTCAATTTTCGTATTTCCTAACATTCACACCAACTGCCAAGATACAATATGAAAGTCACTAGGACCTATAATTTGAATTTTTTCGTTGAATTTCACAAAATTTGAATGAAATAGAGAAAATATCGTCTAATACTCGTTGCAGAATGCAATTCCAATACTCATGCGTTCGAAAACTCGCTCCTTCGTCGCTCGTTTTCGAATTTCGCATTCGTATTGGAATAGGAGCCCATTCTGCAACTAGTTTTAGAATATACTATTCTGCTCCCATAGAATAATATATCCATTATTCAACTGATCTGTAATAGTGTGAGGTAATAATAACTCACGCCTATAACTCACTCTAATTCGAATAGGAAAAATGTAGCTTACGAAATGAATAAAAAAGTCGGGCCAATGGGGAACTCTATTTCAGACATCAAGGTAACGTTCTCTCCGTCTATTTCTACATTTTCTTAGATCTGAACATCCAACAATTGCATTCGGAATACGTGAATTTTTGACGTTTTCTACGGGATTCAATATCGATTCGATTTTCGACCACTGAAATCGCTTGACAACTGTTGTCAATTTTGAAAATTCAGATTAATTCGAATTTTACTGAATTTCTCGGACCCAAATCTCTGAAACTCTGGTGTTTCCTGGTATTACCTTGCCGCAATCTCGAGCATCCGTGAAAGAAATTATTTAGTAGATAATATAAAACGAAACAAAATAAAAAAGGGTATGTTGAATATAAAATGTTTATGACAGTTGCAAATCATAACAGAAATTTTGCACTCGAGTTTCTGAGGAAAAAAGTTCCAATGTGGGAATTGCTGACTCAAATTATTGAATCATTTCTATCCAGTACCATCTACAGTCCGTTCCGAGTACGATCCTGGCAATCTCTTAGGGCGTTGAAAGGGAGTCCGATTATGACCGTTTGACCAATAAGAGCTTTATTATGCGCAAACCGGACGATTCTGTTTGTTTACAAAGCTCCTTCTTATATTTGAACGGACTTTAGTTTCCGAGCTACAGTGCGATTTTGGTATTTGGTCCATTTTTATAATTGACTTAAACTTCCGTATTAACTCTCGAGCTGAACACATCTTCAGGGTACTTTTTTTACGGTTTTTCAGCGATGCTGTTGGATTTTTTGTATCTGCTCAAATTTCGGAGATATAACAAAAAAAAATTTTCAAATGAAAACCATCATGGGAAATGATATTTCCAAATTTATCTTTCTTTAACGTTTTCAAGAATATGTCATGATATTTTTCCGAGTTCACTATATATCGAAAATTTCGAAAAAACAGTTTTCGTTCAACAAAATCCAAGCAGGCTTTGATTCACTTCCTTCAAAACTGGAGCGGTCATAGAATTTCATGTCTTATTTATTTCTACTCGTCAAATTCAATTCAGTTTCATCATTGTTGTACCGTCTGGCGCTTTTAAAGTTCTTATAAGTTCATAGAATTCGATATCTCACAATTATTGACTTATTTCAAAGTCTCAGTTCACATAAATATTTCGATTCAACTCACCGTACAATACTTTTTTTATTTGAGACACGTTACTTTAATACCATGAATATTAACGCGTTCAATCGGAAAACATGAATACAATTTTTTTTCATGATTCCTGCGTAAGAATTCAAGCTGTTCTGATAATTCCATACTGTCGCGAATGTTCTGAAAAAGCCGAAATTGTTACCAAGGACCAAAGAGAAGATTTTACATTTCTGACAATGCATCTCTACGACAGGGGTATTCTATTCTTTTGTTCACCCACAGCTGTTTCCATTCGTTCCTGGTCAAATACTCCCATCAATACACTCTAAGGACGGATTTTAATCCGTACCAATGCAGTGGTTTGGTCTTCAGGTAACATTTCGTGATAAAGGGTCCTTTGTGTGTTTAAAATCACACAAAATCGACAACAACTAATGGCTACCAGGCGCCATCTGCTCTATTTTAAGTTTCTCTTGAGGTGGGCGTTCAATGTAGTGTGTTTTTATTTCAAGTTGCATTTGAAAATGGTTTCACTTCGAGAACTGAAATTTTGTGGGTAAACTCAGAAAAGTATTGAAATAATTTAGATCGATTTCATTTCGAAACTTAATTTTTTTTAACTAGAAGAAAATGAGCCAACTCATGCTTCTGTTTTATTTCAAACGAAAGACCTATGAAAATAGTTCAACTTCCGATTAAAAATGAATCTACAGATAATTTCGTTCAGAAAAACAACTTGAAATACGGAATTGGCAATGGCCGAATTTAAATATATGGCGGGAAAAAGTTCCTGCTCTACCCACATATTCACTAATTTCATTGTTCAGCGATTTTCTGATAGAGAGCGCCATTGTACAGTTCATACATAAGGATAGAGATATTCATGGAACTTTAGTGATAATGTAAGTTCTATGGAGATATTCCATAAAATGCACGGTGGCGCCTCTATCGGATAAGTTTTCCAACTCGCTTTGAACGGCGACCTTAAAGAAGTAATGATTTCAAGAGATCTTATTTCAGTCTACACATTTCTTGAATATTCCCCAATTACACTGCGCAATAAAATTAACGCACATTCTGAAAATCTTAATTTTAATGAAAGTTAACTCTACATTGACTTTATAACTTATTTTTTATGTTCTCTCGGGAAGGTTTTGAACGAAACAAGACACATTAAATGGAAGAAAAATTCAGGATTTCACCGAATCTTATGTGAAAGAAGAGAAATGAACAATTTTCAAAATACTGAAATGCTGATAAGTGATTTCATACTTGGTATTTCCACCCCTTGCGTTAATTACAGCTCGGCAACGACGGTTCATACTCAAAATGAGTGATCTTAAAATGTCCTGATCTAATCCTTCCCAGATTTCTCCGAGTTGGATTCCTAAGTCATTAAGAGTAGCTGGATGATTTTCTGAACTTCTCAGCCTTCTATTGAGGTTGTCCCAAACCTGCTCAATCGGATTGAGATCTGGACTTTTTGCTGGCCATTCCATTCGAGAGACTTCAACCTCTTCAACGATGAGCGCACGATGGGGTCTGGCATTATCGTCCATAAAAATGAAATTTTCACCAATGTATGGGGCAAATGGCACTACATGCTCTTCAAGAATGTTCCTTCTTTACTTATCAACATTCATAGCTCCATTATCAACGACCACTAGGTCTGTGCGAGCAGTCAAAGATATTCCACCCCATACCATAATCGATCCTCCCCCGAAACCAGTAGTATTCAGGAAATTGCACTGAGCATATCTTTCATGTGAACGTCTGTATACAAGGGAACGTCGATCACAATGGTAGAGGCAGAATCTAGACTCATCTGTGAAGATAACTCTTTCCCAATCGGCCTCTTCCCAATGGATATGCACTCTCGCAAAATCCAAACGCGCCCTTCGATGGGCTGGGGTAAGAGCTGGGCCTCTTGCCGCGACACGAGGCCTTGAATCATATTCTCTGAGGCGATTTCTTATTTTCTGAGTGCTAATTTGCACCTCATGAGTTTGCTCAGGCTGATTTTGAAGGGGGCGAGCGGTTGCAAACCGTTGTCTAAACGAAGAAACTCTCAAGTAACGTTATTGAATGGCAGTTTTTACCCGTGGTCTACCCTGTCCTGGTCTTCGGACATTCATACCTGTCTCCCTGAATCGCTGCAACATTCTGGACACACTTGTATGGGAAACTCCAAACCTTTCTGCAATTCTTGTGTATGTCCACCCTTCTTCTCGCAAAACTACCGCTTGGGCACATTCCTCTTGGGTCAAATTGCGTGTTTCGCGTTGCATAGCGATCGAGTGTAGAAAATCAAACGAAAGAAAAACTATTGATCATTAGAATTGATCGAGAACAACTGATTTTAGAATGGAGCCAATACATTCAAAATCTGATAATATCAACTTTTTTTATTCCTGCTGGGAGAAAACATCTGTATTGAAGAAAAGCGTTGGAAGTGGATAACATATGCATGCATAATTCTGATAATAGTATATTATTTCATTAGGAGGAGAAGTGTCACTTTTCGTGGCGAGCTTGAGTTTATCCGCCGAACGGAGTGAGGCGGATAATTGAAAGCGAGCCACGAAAAGTCACTTCTTCTCCGAATGAAATATGCTATTTTATTTCCAAACGTTTTCAAATTCATGAAAATTGTACATTTAATATGTAACTTTATCAAATAAAAATGACGTTTGAATTGGAAGTTTTTGTATTCTATGCATCTATGTTCATGGTAACCAAGTAATCTTTTTCGTAGCAACACTTTTCCTGCCGCCGCAGGGAAAAGTAAAATTTCTCCGCCTAGGCGGAGAAATAGAACTTTTCGATGATCCTGTCAGTCGAGAACTGACGTTGTTATCGTACGTTTGGAAATAAAAATAATTATCATTGGGCGCGTTCATCCGACTAAGCAGCTACGCCACCGCTCCTTCAAACGTCAAAACCATATGATTCGTTGTGTCAAAATTACTAACTAATTTGACACAACGGATCGAAAAAATCATATGGTTTTGACGTTTGAAGGAGCGGTGGCGGTAGCTGCTTAGTCGGATGAACTGAGAACACCTTCAGTTGTAGAATAAATTTGAGATTTCCATAATGTGCGTTAATTTTTTTGCGCAGTGTATTTAATAAACACAAATAAGGGTTGTATCCTCCCAAATGGCTATATCATCAACATTCAATTAAAGCAGGAACACCACTTTGTTAAATTTAATCAGAAACGCTCGAGCTTGTCGTTTTGCCTCGAATATGCAAACGGGGAAATAGCTGGAATATACTAATTAATTTCCGATCAATTAATCGAAGCCATCGCTAACCGCAGGGTTTGCCTTGATGTCCGACCACTGAAATAACCCCTTCTCACGTGATGCACGCTTGGGTCCAATAACTTCGAATTCGTGTTCAACTCTCGGCAGTATACCCTATTTATCCTTGTATATTCTCGCGATACCCTCAATTAATCTACGCGTAACGCTTTCTGATTTGACGTGGAACAGTCAGTTGGTATCCATCGTAGCAATGGGTTATATGGCGCTGATGACGACTAATGAGCCAGAAACCGGTACGTCATTATCCTGCTGCGGTGGTATACTTTGGAATTTAGATCACTACTAGTCCTTTTCCCTCAAAAATTTACTTATTCGGTCCATCGTGAGGGGTACCTCAGGGCAATATTCATGTCCCGATAATATTCTGCTGGCTCTCTTTATTGAGTCGTTTTTCGTGTGAAACTTCATTTGAATCATCCGAGACTGTTTCTTACGCAGTTTACGACTAGTTTATCCGATTTTTATCGGCGAAAGTGCTAGATCTAATTAATTTTTCCGGGAAAATGGTTTCGGATTAGGAGTCGACCTCGCCCTGTGGAGGTTTACCAGCGATTTGATCCTTTCGATCGTTCCGTGGCGTAATCGCTTCAAATCCGAGGACACTTTCTCACCTTTAATAGCAGCTGTCGGTAAGTGGATTTTCTCGGGAAAATGCGCTTACGCCGTTAAATCGTAGAGTTCGGAGATTTTCACCGGGTTGGTTTTATGGTCGTGTGAAAGTTCTTTCGATATGAGATTTTATTCATTCGCACCGTGTTCGTCCGATTTATCTGTGAAGCGTTGACACTAGTTTCAAAATGATCAGATTTCTTGAATACAATGTTGAAAATGGTGTTCGCACATTGAAGTTCTCTCAAAACTACCAATTGGTATTAAATTTGAAAACACTATGTCCAAGCCCTGATTTTCGCTTGAACGAATTCCTTCTCTACAAAAAGTGTCTTTTCACTGCTATTATTATCCTTTGTAACATTCCAGGTTTGTTAATCCTAGAACATTATGGAAAAAGAAAAGGGGCAACCCTGCTCTGAAGAGCTGAGGGTAGATTTACGTTGAAGGGGGTTTTAAACTTATATTTTTGGCTTGAGATGTGATCGTCTAGATTGGTAGAACTCTATGTTATGTCGTAGTAATTCAGATTCGTAATAACTCAGATTAGTGAAATATGGGATGGGAAATAATGAGGTAAAATAGATAAATAATACACTAGATTGGACATAAAGATGGAACAAGAGCCTTTATTCGTCCAGCACCATAGTTCGAGGAACCATAGCCATATGAAGGGATAAAAAGCGAACCAAATCCAATTCCTCATTGGATTTGAAAGCAAAAACCCTTTTAGCATTACAGATGATATTTTTACAATCCATAGAACAATTATTAATAAGACGAACACTGGTGATATGTACAATATGGAGCTTCCTATACTCCGGTAAGGTTATTACTGGCACAATTGTGATAAAAAGCAGAATCCAATACATCCAAAGTTATCCAAAGGTTATAGGCATATAGAGTGTGTCACTTTATTGTTGCGCAGCGCTTTTACAGCTCCATGTGTTAGAATCCTTCCTTCTAAGAGTGGTTTGGAAGTGGACAATAAACTCTCTAGATTTCCTGTTGACTGATGAACGGTGGACCCGGGCGAAGCAATCCGGCCTAGGATACTTGCCCGGCTCACCAAGGCCAATGACCAAGGCTTGTTTTGCTGAGGATGTTCGTCTATAGAACTCTCAGAGGGAAGTCTCCTCCACGATGCTAGGGAGGATGTTTTCCTTAGGCACAGGCGATGTAAACAGTTTACCTTAGACCTCCAAACCATGTTTCCCCTGTACGTGAAATATTATACTAAAAGCAACAACTCCAATGCGTATACCATAATGTCGAGTGAATAGTTAAATGTGCAGTAGGCCTTACGAACAGTATAAGAATATTCCAAATGGGTTGGTAGCAGAACAGAGTTCCACAATATTCAATAGAAATGCAATAATAAAATAGAACAAGCTTACATGAGATCAAATCCTGTGAAATGAAACAGAGTTATTCAAATGGGGACCGTGTACATACCAGATAACAAAGAAGCGTCTTTTAAATATACTAAAATGGCGGATTCCTAGAAGAGGAACCCCATTTCAAAGGAACACTATTGTGAACCAGAATGAAAGTGAAACGAATACAAGCCGTCGAGTGGAAGTGAAGTAAAAAGAGGCCCTTCCATTCGTTGTCGTTTCGGAGGTTAGTTTTCTTCCACAGAATCGTATTTCTTCGATGGTCACAGAAGAACGAGTTTACTTCATGGTGGATCTTCGATATGATTAAAATCTCCTATTTATAAAGATGCGAATTGCCTAAAGTATTGCTTGAAGTCGTACTAATATTCATCATTCATAGAATTATAAAATAATATTAAATGAGTTCATTCAAGGTAGTTCCACGTTTCGACAATAGACGTTGCAAAGTTGGAAGCCATGTAGTAGTCTGGCTACGGTGCATTTTATTCTATTGCAGGGTAGGAAATTCAGATATATTACACCTTCATCATCGGTCTCCCGGTCTCAGCCTCAGCCGGTATTATTACTTCTATATGAACCAGTGAAAAAACATTTCAGTTCCTCCCACTAGTTCAGGAATTTCCGCACGATGTGACAGGTTTGCAAAGCTACAGCCTGCTGTGCATATCTCGCGATCCTCTGGGATAATTCGATCTTTTGAAGATTTCTCTTGAATCATTTGGACATGACTCCCTCAGCCGAAACCACCAATGGTATAATAGAGTCTTTCGACAATTGCCACATATTCTTCAGTTCTATCGCCAAGTTCTCGTACTGTTATGAGTCAATGGTACTACCATATCAATTATCACCCCATACTTCTGATCTTTCTCAATGAACATAAGGTCCGGTCTATTGTAGTCCACTGTTCTATCTGTTGTTATAGGTCTGTCCCAATAGAGAACCGCTGCGTCCGTTTCCAACACTGCTGCAGGTTGATACTTATAATATGGCGGACAAGTATCCAAAAAACATGCCTAAGAGCTAACTGCTGGTGAACAATTTTTCCCCACTTGGTTGTGTCGGCCCAGATATGCGTTTTCGGCAAGAACTCGACTACCGGCGATTATATGTTCAATAGACTCGCCAACTGCATTTGTCTTCCACGCTCAGCTTCCAACAGTGCGACCACATGGGCTCAAGAGATCCTCATTTTAGGCCCATATATCCCAAAGCCAGTGCCTCTTTTGACTGCTGTACCCATTCAAATGATGTCGTAGTTTCAGGCGTTAACCAATTCTTTTTTTTTGTAGAAATGGTGGAGGCCATGAAGAAGGTGGCCAAGCTCGATCTCGAGCTGACCGTAGAGGAGCGCAACCTCCTGTCCGTGGCCTACAAGAACGTGATCGGAGCCAGGAGGGCCTCCTGGAGGATAATCTCGTCGATCGAGCAGAAGGAGGAGAACAAGGGTGCCGACGACAAGCTGGAGATGATCCGTCAGTACCGTTCTCAGGTGGAGAAGGAACTCCACGACATCTGTTCCGACATCCTCACCGTCTTGGACAAGCATCTGATTCCCTCCGCCTCCACGAGCGAATCTAAGGTAAGGTTTTCTTTCTCTGAAAACATTAATGGAGTTGAGCAAACAAAGAGAACTTTTTTTGTGAGGGTTTTAGATGATTTCGATATCTAAAAAAAAATCGGTTCGAGCGAGAATCGTACCTGGCATTTTTAGATTTCTGGTCTACTGTTCTGACCATTAAGCTACCGAAAATACTTATCTTTCCGGAATTCGATAAAAAATGCTTGGCGACTCATAATATGGCCTTTATCTGTCCAGTGTTAAGGGGAAAGAGAATTAGTCAATTTTAACGCTCTCTAACCATGGCATTGGATGCATACTGGGTGAACTGAGCTGGTGGTAATTTTCTTCCTTCTTTCGCCAGGTGTTCTACTACAAAATGAAGGGCGACTACCACCGTTACCTGGCCGAATTCGCCACCGGCTCGGACCGCAAGGACGCGGCCGAGGATTCGCTCGTGGCCTACAAGGCGGCCAGCGACGTTGCCATGACCGAACTGCCGCCCACGCACCCGATCAGGCTCGGTCTGGCCCTCAACTTCTCCGTGTTCTACTACGAGATCCTGAACAGTCCGGACCGCGCCTGTCGGCTTGCGAAAGCCGCATTCGACGATGCGATCGCCGAGCTGGACACCCTCAGCGAGGAGAGCTACAAGGACAGCACGCTGATCATGCAGCTACTCAGGGACAACCTTACCTTGTGGACCAGTGACATGCAGGGTGACGGTGAGTTGAAAAGCGACGTTTTCGTTGCGATTCTGTGATTTTTCGGTCGTTTGGGAAGTGGGAACATAGAAAGAGGAGACCCGGCATCTCGTCGGTGAAGCCAAAATTGAGTCAATTTTCAATGCGTGGGACGAAGATAGCGTGAAGGGTAGTAATATCATTTTATACTGCAGTGGCAACATTGCAGAATCTAATTTTGAAAGATGCAGTGGCGTGGTGTTATCGGTATCAACACTTTTTGGTGAATTGATAACGTTGAAAAAGATCCTGATTTAGGTAAACAGAGTCAGCTTAATTCAGAATTGATTTTTCTTCTCTCAATATCAGGGGGAATCTGAAGAGTGGAATTCTAAAAATCGAAGAATCTACGCCACTTTTACTTCGAATGATTACACATACCTATGTAAACCCAAATTAGGATTCAAATAGTCCAATTCAACACAGACAGGACACATACCAACCATTTTTCAACGTATTTTGCTAATTATATGCAGAAATAAATCCAAATCTCACTCTACACTCGCAATGAAGCGCGATATCGCTGTTTAACACTGTTCAAAACGTCATAAGTTACACAAAATTGATGAACTGGCCACAGATTCAGAAAAAAGTGCTGCCATAAAGTGCACATTCATTGTTTGAGGCAAAAACGGCCGAGCAGTTTCAAGAACGTTCCGGTACTTAAGTATGTGTGATGTGAAGAATGCACAATATTTGAAGAAATTAATACTCATTTCTGACATTCACGCACAAATGAGTTAATAAATTACAATCTAAAGTACTTTTCATTTTGATTAAGAGTTTATTCTTTAGAAAATTTAAAGAATGTCACAACGTCGCAAAAATGTCTACTAAATTTTGATTCCGTATTAGTACAGTTACCCAGTTTGGTTCTAATGATTTTGTAGATTGGCTTCACTATTTATTATTGAAAAAGGCGTCTCCTCTTTCCATAGCCTAATTGGGATTAAAGTTGTTTAAAAAAAATATCAGGTGCTTCCTTCAGTTGACAGCGGTCATACTGTTGAAGCTACATTCACTTTTATAATGTATCCCGGTTGGCCATGAAATTCAGACACATTTCTCCTTTTATATTTTGAAAATGTTAGGTTATAGTAATTTTCCTGTAAGATGAATAAGCAACGTTGCCATTTCTACATACAGGTCGTAGTAATTACGTATTCATCTAAATGTTTATTTACTTTGGGAAAATAATTGATTTGAGAAAATACGAGGATGTATTGATATCTAGTTAGCCTAAACCAGTTCCATGGATAAACAAAATATTGCGATGCCATATCAACGAACAATAACTTATTAGAAGTGTCAGTGTAGAGTTCGACGTCAAAAAAGTAAACCAGAGTTACGCAATAAATTAAATGTCCACCGAAATTGTAAAAATCGAAAAACTGGAGTATCGAGCCATCATCAAGTATCTATATTTGAAAGGGTTAAGAGGTAATCAGATTTACGAAGATATGCTTAGAACCCTTGGCGATCAATGTCCTTCGTATGCGACCGTGAAAAATTGGACTGCAAGCTTCAAAAGAGGTAAATTTTCCATTGAAGATGATGACCGATCGGGAAGGCCAGTTTCTGTGTCAGTCCACGAAAATATCGATGCAGTTCATGACATGATTTTATCAGACCGTCGAATTGGGCTAAAACGGATATCTGAAGCACTGAAGATTTCATACGAACGCGTTCATCATATAGTTCACGTCAATTTGGACATGAGAAAAATTTCTGCAAAATGGATCCCCAAATGTTTGAATGTTGACCAAAAGCGTGCAAGGGTAGAAGCATCGCGTTCCATCTGTGCTCGATTTGAAAATGATGTAGACTTCTTAAACCGAATTGTTACCATGGATGAGACTTGGGTACATTTCTACGATCCAGAAACAAAGCAACAATCGATGGAATGGCGACACTCTGGTTCTCCAAGATCTAAGAAGTTTCGTGTCCAAAAATCTGCTGGAAAAGTTGTTGCTTCAGTTTTTTGGGATTGCCATGGAGTAATCATGATTGATTTTTTGGATAGAGGTGGAACAATAATTGGAGATTACTATTCGACATTACTGACCACTCTACGGGAAAAAATTGAAGAGAAAAGACGCGGAAAGCTATCCAAAGGTATTTTGTTTTTACAGGACAACGCCCCAGTACACAAATCTCATGTTGTCATGCAAAAAATTCGTGATTTAGGGTTAGAATTACTAGAATACCCCCCTTATTCACCAGATTTGGCTCCGTCCGACTATCATCTCTTTCCTCAACTGAAAAAAAGTTTAAAAGGTCGCACATTTTCTTCCAACGAGGAGGTAATAAAAGCTGTGGAGGACTGGTTTGCAGAGCAAGAAGAAACATTTTTTTGAAAGGTCTAGAGACGTTGCAGGTTCGCCGTAATAAATGTATTCAATTAAGAGGAGAATATGTTGAGTCATAAAATATTTTGACATTGAAATTTTGTTTGGTTCTATAGTAGGCTAAGAATTTTTCAATATATCCTCGTATTATGGGAATTTAATAATTCCAGAGACCTAGCGAATGTTGCAAATATGTTTTTTTCTGTTAATACTAGAGATATTTCTAGTATATAAACATGGTTGGAAGATTCTTTTATGCTATTTTCTTGTACGGAAATCAAGATTCGAGTTGTGCAATTTTACTGAAAAATAATGGACAGAATAGTCCGTTACTTTGTGATATTTCATTCGAAAAAAGAATAAAAGTACTAGAATAACCCGACAGAAAAACTCCTAAACGAACAGACGGACCTATGGAGTTCCCCACTTTTCTAAATTTTAAAGAAATAAGCCTACCGAAGACCTTTAAATACTTTTTGCACAACTTAAATACTCCAGTATGAAAATGTAGTAGTACTACAAAACCTGTGTCATAGTAATACCTCGAAAGAACTACCTCCATTTACAAAGTAAAAAAGAGGAAATAGAAATTAGCGTTGGCAACGCCTCTGAGATTATTTGACATTTCACGAGTACCAACCTCCGTCAGTTTTAAGTAAAAAAAACTTGATAAACCTAAATTTTGGCCAACTGGGATACTTATAAAATTGGAGTATTCGCTCTGATTTGGTAAAACCAATAGTCACTGTTGAAGCCGAACGTTTTATTTCAAGCGCTTTTCCTTTTTGCGTCGAATATGATGGACATTTTCTTTGCAGGTGAGAACGAACCAAAGGAACAACTGCAGGACGTAGAAGACCAGGACGTATCGTAATTTAAGCGTTGAACAAAAGAACGAACTAAAAAAGTGCTGTGTAGTGCAGGGTGTAAAGTTCAAAATTATGCTCTAGACATTATCCACAGGGCGGTCGTATCACAACTCCCCGATACGGATGCCCGGTACATATTGTATTATTATTATTATTCTTAGCCGTAAATATACTGTCTCTGTTTTGTCTTGGTATGACTCTGGACCGGAATGAGTGGAACTTTAAAGCTATCTTTTTCGGCAACTGTCCCCACCCCCATTCTTCCTCTTGGACTACCCCCTTTTCGAATTTCGCTCCCCTTCTGTCAAAATTTTGCGTGAATGGTCGACTGGGTGAGTGCGTAGGTTTTGCTTGTGTATTTAATTCTATTCTGTATTATTTTCTAAATTATGAGTTTTATACCGTTTGGTCATCACCAGCAATATTCCGATGTAAGTTTTTATGGCAGCCTAACCTTTTTATTTTCGAACGCAGGTTTTATTTGTGTTTCTCGAACAGATTTTTTAATTGTCTAAATTAATTCGGTAAGATGCTCTAGAAGATCCAAGCTAATCGAAATTGGAAATACGCTTTACAAAATTGCAAGCCATAATCAGACATTTTACATTCAATATAGCCTTTTTGTGTGTCCGATTCTAAGCTTTCAGGTTGATGTAGGGTGTGAGGTTCGTTTAGCTCAATCAGGCAACAGTTTTCCAGACTTATAGAATCCGTAACCTGAATGATTTTCCGGAGTTGTTCAGAGTGGGATAAAAGTTTCTCTTACACTGCCACCTCAATATTATATCAAAATCCCAGTCTAAACATCAACCTGGATTTGACTCTCTTCCTGTTCTTCCTCTACGTGTCAAGGGTTAGGTCTACAAGCAGGTTTGGAGGAAGCGCATGTATCTCGTACAAAAGCATTCCTTTTACTTCTACGTTTTTTAATATTTAGTTGATAATTCTGAAGCAATAAATTTTGGATGTAGGTAAACCTGTTACCTGTACAAAACAAAAATATGACAATCTAGCAGTTGTTTTTTTATAGTTCGAATAGATTCGCCAAACATCACTGGTTTTCTTTTTCACAGTTTGATATTTCACATGTCTCTTTTTAACGAATCTTCGAGATTAGCTGACGGTCGATTATATGTACTTACTAGATTCACTTAACGAGGTTTCAGGGGGAACAAGGCCCTTGCGGTATTTTTTGAAGTATTTTGCATTGACCGCAGCTACAGTTTGAGATTGTTAATTGGAGACTTGGAATAAGTTGCATTTTTCTTGTATGTATGAATGTAAAATGCTGTGTAGATTGGTAAAACAAATTGATGTATTATTATAAAATACTGAAAAAGATTGTTTTTTATTTAAGAATCCCTTCATTCATTTCCCATTTGTGAATGAAATGAGGAACATGCAGTCTGTACTGTGTGAGGGTTTCAAACATATACTAACTGACAAAGAAACTGCAACACCCAGAAGGAGCTATTTTCATTTTTTTTTGTAAAACTGATAGTATAGCAAGGAGTAAATGATTGAATTTAGGAAAAACGTTTTTTTCATGTAAACATTTTTTGTTACTTAAAAATTGTAGTCGTTTTTTAAAATTTAACAACCAGCTGTTCAAGGAGATCCAAAGTCGATGTTTAGTTGTTGAGATTCCTAGAGCACGTGTACGCGGAATTTATCGCCAGCTAAGTGAATTTTAAATTGAAGTTGAAGAACGTCCCGAGGGCAAATAGTTTCCATTTTTTCGATTTAATTAGTTTTTCAATTAAAAAAACCAGGGTAATCGTTAGACCTGGGATTATTGAATATATTTTTCGTTTTTCATGAGTACAAGCTATATTTTTGAAATAATCATCATGAAAATTTTTGTAGTTTATAGAAGATCAAATTGCCGAGGGCAAATAGTTGCGATTTTTTACAAAAAATGATGAATAACCGTCGGGAAAAAATCATGTGTAGTTTCCAAAACGCTGAAGTTCAACCGGTTTTTTTTTAATTGAAAAACTAATTAAATCGAAAAAATCGCAACTATTTGCCCTCGCCAATTTAATCTTCTATAAACTACAAAAATTTTCATGATGATTATTTCAAAAATATAGCTTGTACACATGAAAAACGAAAAACATATTCAATAACCCCAGATCTTAACGATTACCCTGCTTTTTTTAATTGAAAAACTAATTAAATCGAAAAAAAGAAAACTATTTGCCCTCGGTACGTTCTTCAACTTTCAATTTAAAAAAAAAATCTAGTCTCTACGTCGTAAATTAGGGTACTTACGCGTGAAATAAAGAGACCACTTTTGAATGGAGATTTACCACGATTCAAAAGGTGATACTGCCCCTTAAAGAGCTCGAATTATTGGTCTACGGGAGGCGGGGTTGTCATTTCGAGAAATCGCTTACAGTACGGACAGAAATCCAACTATTGTTATGAGATGTTGTCAAGCGTGGTTTGATAATGCCTAAAAATCGAAGAAGAGTAGGCACCAGACGTCGAAGGGGCACAAATGAAGCTCAAGATCGACGTCTAAGACTTATGGCCATTAGAGACCGATTTGCGACAACTCGATCTTTGGATGATGAGTGGTTAGGAGGACAAGGCCATCCAGTAAATTGTCCGAATGGTTTACCGCCGGATAAGGTCTTTTGGACTGCAGCATTATCGACCCCATCTCGTGTTACCTCGGTTGAGCATCGCCGGCAACGAGTACAGTGGTGCAGAGAACGTCCACATTGGAATGTGGCATGACATCAGGTCGTCTTCTCTGATGAATCTCGATTCTCCTTGGGTGCACATAATGGACGAAGAAGGGTTAGACGACGTCTGGGAGAAAGACCTGAACCTCAGTTTGATGTTGAGCGTCATGTATAGGCGTTATGGTATATGGTGTTATTGCACATGCAAGTTTTCTCTCAAACAGATCTCTCCATGTAGTGGTCGATAGAGTTTCCTCTGACTCTACCCATAGATGCTGGTGTTCCGCAGGGATCAATTCTGGCTCCAACGCTACTTCTGCTTCGCATCAACGACTTGCTAGAAGTAACTTCGTGTCCAGTGCCCAGCTTCGCGGATGATAGTGCCCTCCATACCGCCTTTTCTTCTAGGGCTCCAATACCAGCCTGCCAAATCAGAAACGAATGAGGAAGAAATGTTAACAACATAAATATGGACTTGGCAACAATTCTTGAATGGGGATCTGATAACTTTTTAGAATTCAACGCAAACAAAACACAAGCATGTATTTTCTCTAGAAAAGCCGATCTTACTGTGCCCAGTATAAATTTGTCAGGAGTCACCATACCATTGAAGTCATCTTCATTTCGATGTTTGGTATTACTATCAGCAATAACCTTTCTTGGGAGAATCACGTGAGATCCATTGCTAAAAGTGCATCCCAAAAACTTTGTTTTCTGTTTCGTGCCAGGAGCTATTTCACTTCAAGTCAGCTGCTTATGATCTATAAGGCACAGATTCGACCTGTCCTGGAATACTGTTCCCATATTTGGGGTGCTGCACTTAAACAAATCCTAAAACTCTTGGATTCTGTACAAAAAAGGGCAATTCGTCTCTTCGGTGATAGGTACCTCGCTTGCAAACTCGCTCACTTCTCTGAAACACCGTAGAGGAGTAGGCTATCTGTCTCTATTTTAAAGATATTTCCATGGGCGATGCTCTTCTGAATTATCAGCAATCGTTCCCCCTCTAGCATTCTCTTCAAGACTAACCCGTCAAGTCTTCACATTCCTTCGTGGTCACTTTGGAGACCTGCAGAACATCTCTCTTCAAAGACTCGTTCATCCAACGAACAGCGAGGCTTTGGAACACATTGCCTAGGGAGGTGTTCCCCGAGGCACATAACCTCCAGAAATTCAAGAAGATCACCTGCTTGCCCTTGGTTCTCACGATGTTCTCTCAACATTACAGGATATTCCTTTTCGTGAAAACCACAACATAAATACGTTTATTTGCTTGGAAAATTGTTTGAAGATGACATCTTAGGGATATCGAACTAGAGGATTCTGCGGGGATAAGATTGGGGGAGACAAGAATGCAGAAATTTTTTTTCATTATAAATTCACAAACTATGAAATTTCGTAATGGCTTCTGTGGTCAAGCTGAAGCGATGAAATTTGGGAGCAATATATAGCTCTTATTCTTCTTCAGAAAAAAATATTGGATGAGCCTGCGGTGGTAAGATTGGGAAGGAAGAAGTTAAATCAAGAAAAAATTTATTTCCACTCAATTCCCAAATTTTGAAAAGCTAGATCGAAGAAATTTTGGTGTGGTATGGTGTTTTCATTCCCCTTAAAAAAAATATTAGTTGAGTCTGCAGTGGAAAGATCCCTAAAGCACTAGCTTGAGCACAAAATAAGTATAAGGTTTAGGGGGACATCAAGTATGAAACATTCTTGAGATGTTAGCAGATATATCAATCCATTTGTTATGTTCTCGAACTCACAGTGGTGTATTTTCATAAAAAAAGAGATAAACTGGGTATGTTCTTTATATGAATTTATTAAAATCCAGAATCTTATCTAATAATACCTACATTCCTATGACATCGGGTGAAATAAATGAAGTACAGAGAAATGAAATAACTAATCACATTTCCGGAAAGCAATATCAAGGATATAAATAAATATTCGAATCGTGAAAATGAATATCAACATCTTTATTAACTACACTATACACTTGACCAAATTCGGCTATTCGAGAGCAATCCTCGATTTGAATTCCTTCAGAAAAAAAAATCATACATCCAAATTCGTCGTATTCAACCAGACTGGAACTGTGTTCACGTCCCATACCAGGGGTGCCAATACTGGAAAGACGGAAAAAAGGACTAGAAGCGATATAACTGCTACTCCCGTTCCAACTTTCGCCATCTCTGAAGAAGGCATGTTGCAGGGGGCTGCTGCTATCGCATTTGGGGGTGTTGAGACGGGCAAGCAGTAAGCGAAAGAACAACTCAGGGCTGCAGGCATCATGAGGTACATCGGATGAATGTTTGCAATCTGCAACGGACATACAAACACAGCTTTATAAAACATTATTGATTCATTCAGTAGTTTTCATATAGTGCTGAGGCTTTTCTTTTGACAGGTGATAGAACTCATCAAAATAAGGCTTTTTCAGTGCAGAAATAATCGGACAAATCAAAAATATGGAGTTCATCAACTTTGTGGAGCAAATTTTCAATGATAAAGTCAAGCGCCCTTATTAAAAATGGTGTGGATGTTAGTGAATATTTTAAGGTAATAGCATATTTAAAACGGAAAAGTGAAGGATATCGTCCCATAAAATCGAAAATTCTCACTCGTGAACAAGTTGAAAAGTCTTTAAATGAGGCACCAGATGAGAAATACTTGATGGTTAAGGTTGCAACTATTTTCGGATTATTTGGAGCCTGTCGGCGTGAAGAATTGTGTAATTTATCAGTGGAAGACATCGAAATAAATCATTGGTTATACAACTTCCAAACACAAAAACGAAAGTCAGTCGTTCTTTCAGTATTATTGGGAAGTATGTTGACTATTTTCATAAGTACTTTGCACTGCGCCCTTCTGTCATCAAACATCGTCGTTTTTTCCTGAAATACATGAATAATAAATGCACTGCCAATCCAGTTGGTATCAATACATTTGGGAAAATTCCATCTATTGTTGCCGAATTCCTCATACTGCCAGAACCAAAGCAATATACAGGACACTGTTTTCGAAGGTCCTCCGCTTCATTGCTAGCAGAATCAGGAGCAAATATTACGGATATAAAAAAACATGGTGGATGGAAGTCTACGACGGTAGCCGAGGGCTATGTTGATTGCATATAGAAATGTCATTGCTGAAAAAATTCTCCCAACCTCAACAGATTTTGGATCATCATCCAATATTGTACTTCCGGTTTCTACAAGTATACTCATGGTGCTGAGGATTTTAATGTGTTGCGATTGTTGCGAAGCTCCCTAACGTCACAAGGGCATTAATGTTAGTAATTGTTCTAGTTTTACGATTAATATTAATGTTCATAAGTAATGATTGTTAAATATTGATAATAAAAATTTGCAATTGCTGAATTTTTTTCATCTGATTTCATCATAAGAAAATGGAGTGCTGAAAATATTTTTAAAACTAATGTTAAAAATATTTTTAACACGCTTCCACGTAAACAATCAATTTTAACATTGTTTGCTGTCATTAAAGGTGTCACTTTTAATGTGTTTTCAAAATTCTTATTCAAATAAGGTTAATACTTGAGTATACCCTAAATGTATCAACTCAATATGAACGTTGAGGTCTTTTCAGAGAATCGTATCAGGCACGTATTTGGCCCAATTTTTTTTCAAATGGCTATATCCTTGAAACAGACTAATTGGGAAAAATGGAAAATAAAAAAAGATTTCTTTTGGTCTTGAGAATCAACAGTTGAAATATATGTACCTACAAGTCAAAGACTCATCCTGTATAAGTATAAATATTCACTTACCTCTGAGATCTCAGCAAGAACAGGAAGAATCACATTACAAACGGCTATATTACTCGAAAACTGAGTAAGAAGACAAGCCAAAAGACAGGCTATGACCATGATCGCCAACCTGGGCAAGGAAATCACGCTGCCTAAGTAATGAACGATGAAATGGTTCATTCCGCTGGCTTTTGAGCCTTCAGCAAGGGCAAAACCACCTCCAAGCAAGAATATCAGACCCCATGGTAGTTTCTGCTGGACTATTTTCCACGTGAGGAGAGCTGGAGATGGTGTTTTCGGCCTTTTGGCTTCGTCATTGTTGAAGATGTAGATGAAGTCTGGCTTTGCTGGGATTATGAAGAAGAGCATGACCACTATGAGTGCGGCTGTTGCGTCCTTGACCTGGTGGGAAAAGTAAAATTTCAGAAAAAATGATCAAAGCACTAACCTGAATTTAAGAGCTTTTGCGCGCATATTCGTAGCCAGAGGGTTTTCCAAAAAGATGTGTTATTTTGAATAGCCCGCTATTTCGGTAGATGTCATTTTTGGAGCTGTAATTTTTTGGCATTTGACAAGTAGAAACGCCATTTAAAAAAATTTGTCAGCAAAAAACTGGAACATTTTTGGGTCGTCATGACTCATGAAGCACCTTGTCGAAACGCAATACAGCAATTGGTGGAAGGATTTGAGCTGGCAATAGGTAAAAAGGCACAACTCCTCGATTTTAGGTCGCTGCTTGAAATATACGAGGTCGTCCAGCCGACCGAGCGCTTACCCTGATCATCAATTTCACCGTTTCTTATTGTTTATTCCAAATATGAAATGGATATATGTAGTTAATAGCTAACTATCAAATTTTATGTCTTAAAAAAAACGTTTTCGTGCTGTTTAAAGAAGAAAAATATGAAATTTTCTAATTCCTAGTAAATTCAAACGTCGTGTTATAAGCGCTAGGTGTCCAAATAACACCTTTCATTGGAAAACCCTTCATTTGCTGGAGCCAATGAAGTAGATCCAAATTTTGTGAGGTAATAACCACCGACTATTACCAATTTGAAGAGATTCATTTGCCCCCTTACAATCCAAGGAACGTACAATCTCTCGACATTTCACAACATAAACGCCTTTGTCAATTAAAAGCTCTCACTGAATACAAATTCCTTATTTACTCACCATTGTGCGTGATTTAGCATTCAAATTATCCTATGAAGAGCCACATGAAATTAGATTATAACATGCATGAATATAAGGAAGTTCAATGAAACGTAAAAGAACGTTAATGAGTGCATAAACTGATTAATTATGGTGAGGAGGATGTGTTATATAATTCACAAGGTTGATGAAAGGGTAATTTGGTTAAGACATATTTTAATGCTCAATCTAGTTTTTCTGTTTCAACTATCTGTATTATACATTTAAGGAAACTAGGTCCAGCAATTTTCATTTATCACAATTAATTCGAAGAACCCTGCATCTTCACTTGAACTTCAATAATTCTTTCAAATTTTGAATTGTCAGACTTATTTATAATAATAACCGGGGTTTTTTTACAGAGTGATAGAATTTTCGATAGGTATAAATGCGATTTGTTCAGTTAGCATTGACAAATTATAATGGAAAGACTCACGCCGCAACAACGTTTACTAATTGATGAAATTTATTTTCAAAATCAGTGTTCTATTCGCCAAACTTCGTGAAATTTATGGTTTACATAATCGTCCACCAGAGCAGCTCCTTCGTCGAACTATGGATGGATTTCAGACAACATTTTCTTTTCTCGATGCAGCAACAACAACACGACAAAAAACTTAACGTGCAGAAGAAAATATCGCTGCTGTAAGTGATAGTGTTAATGAAGATCCAGATTTGTCTATTCGTCGACGTTCACAACTAGTTGGACAAGTGTGCATCCACCACGTGGAAAATTCTGCGTAAAGATCTTGGTCTACACCCATACAAGATCCAACTGGTTCAAGAACTAAAGCCACTTGACCATAATAAGCGTCGTTTGTTTGCTGATTGGGCCCTAGAAGAGCTTGAAGTTGATCCACTTTTTTATCGAAAAATTGTGTTTTGTGATGAAGCTCATTTCTGGTTGAACGGCTACGTAAACAAGCAAAATTGCCATATATGGAGTGAAAACAATCCTCAAGAAGCTCTGTAGGTTCCATCCTATCCTGAAAAATGCACTGTGTGGTGTGCTTTACACGCCATATTTTTTTAAAAACGATGCTGGAGCTAATGTTACAGTGAATGGTGGTCGTAACAGATCGATGATCAATGATTATTTTATTCCAAACTAGCTGGCCCGGCGAACTTTGTTCCGCCCCTAAATGATACTTACGGTGGATTTCACAAATCGTAATCACCGGTGATCGGAGATCAACATCTTGGTTCTTTGATTTTTAAACTGTCGAATCGAGTTGATTCTCTATCAAGCTCCGAATGCTCCGATCACCGATGATTACGCTTTGTGAAACCCACCGTTAAAGTTGTATCAAATCAACTAATCATTGCTATTTTTTCAAGCAGGATATAAATTAGGCAAAATATACAAAATTTTAGTAACATTGTTATTTGAACAAAAAGAATTATCTTTATGTAAGCGGTATCTAATTATTGTTGAACATATAATTTTTCTTTGACTGTTTTACAGTTTTCTCATTGCTGTACCCAAATAAAAATATAAATCACGATCGAATTATATGGATGAGAAATAGTTCCAATGATTAATTACCTCTGATCTCACTGTAGAAACCATTTTAGTTCTGCCAATACAACGCTGAAACTTCGAATTGAAGTACTTTGTCTATCGTCCTTTAATCTCACTTCACAGAATACAAATACGCTAAGACGTTTTCTTATTTTTTGGTCCAAAGCACAGAGTGAGGCAACTCAAATTACACACTATTTGTTTACATCGCCATCTAACTGGGAGAATATCAAATAAAGAACCTACGAATAAGCTGTAGCGTAACTGTAACTGTAGCGACACCTAGTGGCCTTACTCAAAAGAAGGAAAAGCATTTCCGGTATAAGTAAAATTTCATCGATTTTTTCAAAGTTTTATTGTATTTTATAATAACCAGACCTTAGACTAATCCATATATGAAGTTTCATAACAATCAGTCCATCCGATCTCGATGAGTTATAAATGGTGTAACCAACATCTTTCTTTGACTTGTACATATATTTTAATTGAAGATTCTTGAGGCCAAAAGAAACCTTTTTTCCATTTTCCATTTTTTCGAATTCGGCTCTGTTAAAAAGATATAGCCATTTGAAAAAAAAATTGGGCTAAATACGTCCCTGAAATGATACTGTGGAATTGATTCAAAGTTCATATTTCTCGATAGAAATTGAGTTTATACATTTAGGCCCAATTTAGGGAATACTCAAGTAGTCAAGTACTAACCTTATTGGAATAAAAATGTTGCAAACACGATAATTTCAACAAAAACAGTTAGTTTCATCGGATTATATCTGCAACTAAAAAGCCACATTTATTCCTCCAAAATAAGTTCCTTCTTCGATTTTTCTGCAGATTAGTTTGTAAACACTAATAACTTGTTCATATTTTCCTTGAAATTCCCAAACAATATCATGAAGAGAGACTTTTCATTCAGATTTATTATTAAACAACCTAACCTAATCTAATTTGTATCGATTCTGTGAATTTTTGCATAGAAATTTCAAGAAGATGTTGTCAGCTTGCTGATATTTTCATTGAGGTCATTGAGGATTTTTTACGAAACATAGTATAACCGAAGTATGGTTATCTGAAGGCCAACGTTAAACAATAACAAACCAGAGTCTCTGAACAAACTGTAAACATTATGTGAAGTTCTGAATAATTTGAATACATTTAGTTACTTATTGTTCTAATGTGATTATTATGTGAAGTGAATTAATATAATTTCAACCGTGTCGAGTTTATAAAATTCCAAGAAGATGTTGTTTAGATTATCAGGTATCGTAATATTTTTCATTAATTTCAATTTAATAAGTATTTTGTATCGAGATTCATCATTCATATCCGAATTTTGTATTTCATCGACATTTAACTTCAATACGGACCGGTAACTATGAATTTTCAATAGAAACTGTGCGTATTAAATCCTTGGTGTTCAATTTTTTCTCCCACATTTGTGGGATTTTATTATTAAAATATCTCGACAAAGTTGATAAATATTGTGACAACATTGTAAACTCGTTTAAAGACCAGAGAAGGAATAATATTCGATGATATTTAATTCAGAGACCCATTCAGATTATTCTTGATTTTTTCGTCAAATTTCTCCGGGTAAAATTGGAAATAACTCGTTTTATTGAAAAAAATAGGAATACTTTAAGTTTCTTAAATGATTGATTCTTTCGAAAATATGAACCGTTTATCTTTTTAAAGTGGTTTTATGGTTTTTTAGTGTGTATTGATGAGTCGACTACCCTGTAACTTTTATACTAGTAAAGATATTGAATAGGTTTTGACTGAGGAATATGCACCATGAATAGAGTAAAAACTCAACCAAAATTCAGTTCATTCGAAATAACGGTTCCGAAGATAACAGAAAAGTGTTTTTTTTATGGATTTTCGACACCCTGTATTTCCCAAACCAAACCGAATTTTGAAAAATGGTATAGGAAAAAAGTGTTTCGTTTGATGAGAGGAATCTACAGTTAAAATATATGTACAAGTCAAAGACTCACCCTGTATAGATTAGAATGGTATCGACCCAGAAGTGTTTTGGTACCAACAATTAAGATGCTGGTAGACCTCATGCTGCTACCGTAACAATTGATTCATTGAAATAAAGATTTGGCGATAACATTATTTCAAGAAATGGTCCAATAAATTGGCCTCCAAGATCATGCGACATGACTCCAATGGATTATTTTCTTTGGGGTTATGTCAAGTCATTGGTACAATAGACGCTTTGAAAGCCAACAATACTCGTGTTATTGCTGAAATAAGGCCTGAATTACTCGAAAAAGTGGTCCAAAATTGGTCTGTTCGAATGCGGTTCCTCAATCCTCAGAGCTAGTTGTGGTGGACATTTGCCGGAAATTATTTTCAAAACATGAATGTCATAAAATTAACTTTCAAATAAAACAAATTTTGGCTTCAGTCTCAGTTTGAATGTGTTTCATTTCAATTCAAAGTTCTATCACTCTAAAAAAACACGATATATAAATTCAAAGATGAAGATGTCGAGTGACAACAAACTTCTTACCAATCTCTTTCATCTCTTTACTCTTTCATAAGAAAATAAAAATTCAATAGCCTAAACTCACCTTGTGTTCAGTAATCAGCTCCGCCCATCCAGTTATAAACTGCGGCTTTCTGAAGAACCACAATAGTACAGAAAGCACAAAACAGGCTGCTACAGAAGCCTCGTGGAAAGACATAGGCCCCATCTCTTCTATCTTCTGGGAGATCAGCTTCCTAGCCACGATCTCACCCTGGGTGCCCACCCTAATGGTCTTCGCGTCTTGGGAATGGGGCCTGAACAGACCCATGAACCAGAACTGAAGCCAGGCGAGGGAGAGGTACATCATGAGAAGCATGAGGGGCACGTTTACCATCATCCATTTGGCGAATTCTACGCCTGGCGAGTCTGGGAAGGATGTTTCGTAGATGCCTTTGAAGGTTAGGTTGGTGCCACTGCCTACTATGCAACCTGGGGAGAACAAGGCGTTTGGTTCAATCTTGAAAATAGATGCAGGAGATTTTTAGGAAGATTGGTAATCAACTTATGAGAAGCCATAGCAAATAATGCTTCGGGCAAGCAATTTGTGGAAGTGAGGAAGCAACATCGCCGAATCCATTCTAGAACTTGAGGGCCAGCTGTAGCCAACGTAGTGACGAGAATAGACCGGGGATGTATCACCTTTTGAATCGTGGTAAATCTCCATTCAGAAAGTGGTCTCTTTATTTCACGAGTAACTACCCTAATTTACGACGTAGAGACTTGATTTTTTTTTAATTGAAGTTGAAAAACGTCCCGATGGCAAATAGATTTCTTTTTTTCGATTTAATTAGTTTTTCAATTAAAAAAAACCAGGGTAATCGTTAGATCTCTGCAATATTCGGGTTATTGAATAAGGACTGAATGAGAATAAATTTGCTATCACAAAAACGCCTATATCTCTTGAACCAATTGAGAAAAAATAAAAATTTGATCATAATTAGCTTTGTTATGATTGTCAGAAACATGTGGAACATTTACTTCATAGATATTCCAATTCTCTATCGCAAAATGCCAAGCGAGGTGAAACACGAGAATTTATAGTGAAACTTTTTCAAAATAATCAAAAATGGAGTTTCAAAAGAATCGCAAAAGAGGCTCGCGTTCGTCCGGAAACGGTATTAAAGTTGTTAAGCGCTTCAACGAAGATCTTACAATTAACCGCGAGGAAGGAACCGGGAGGAAAAAGGGGTTTCATAGCCCAAAAAAAGTGAAGAAAGCTATCAGCCTTTTTCAGAAGAATCCTACCTTTCAGGACGGAAAATGGCCCAAATAGTGGGTTGTTCGCATTAAACCGTTCAGAAAATCAAGTCGAGTTGTGGGCTCAGAACATACAAAGTGCGGAAAGTGCCAGACAGGAACGCTGTGAAGAATCAAGAAGCGAAATCAAGAGCAACGAAATTAAAACAAGATTTCTTGAAAAATTTTTCCTGTTGCGTGATGGACGACGAAACCTATGTCTTGGCTGATTTCTCGCAACTTCCTAGTCAGGAATTTTATACTGCAGATTCTCGTGGAAATGTTGACGAACAATTTCGCGTGAAGAAACAAGCAAAGTTTCCTAAAAAAATTCCTGGTTTGTCAAGCAATTTGCACTTGTTGGAAAAGGAGCAAATTTTTCGTTGGCCAAGGCTCTGTTGACCCGAATATATTCATCGAGGAATGCTTGAAGAAGCGACCTTTACCATTTTTACGTGAGCACGATGTGTCAACAATCTTTTGGCCAGATTTAGCTTCATGCCACTTGACGCCACTACAGCAAGGCCACCAAGGAATGGTACGAAGCTAATGAGGTGGTTTTTGTCCCCAAAGAGGCCAATCCACCAAATTGCCCAGAACTCAGGCCAATCGAAAGATATTGGGCCCTGGTAAAAAGAGAATTGAAGAAGACTCAGAAATCAACGAAAGCATCAGCGGAATTCAAGCAAAAGTGGAACACAGCATCCCAGAAAGTGACTGTGAACACCATAAGAAGCATGATGGGAAGAATTCCAGAAAATATCCATGAATTTCTAAAAAATAGTTTTGGTTTTTTTATTGTAAAAACAGTTCTCATTAGAATTAGAAGATTCGAAAATGAGTTTGATTTTCGAAATCGGTCCAGTGGTTCAAAAGAAATAAGCGTTTTTGTGATAGCGAATTTATTCTCGTTCAGTCCTTATGTTTTTCGTTTTTCATGAGTACAAGCTATATTTTCGAAATAATCATCATGTAAATTTTTGTAGCTTATAGAAGATTAAATTGGCGAGGGCAAATGGTTGCGATTTTTTCCAAAAAATGATGAATAACCGTCGAAAAAAAATCATTAAGTGTAGTTTCCAAAACGCTGAAGTTCAACCTGTTTTTTTCAATTGAAAAACTAATTAAATCGAAAAAAAGAAAACTATTTCCCCTGGGGACGTTCTTCAACTTCAATTTAGAAAAAAATCAAGTCTACGTCGTAAATTAGGGTAGTTACTTGTGAAATAAAGAGACCACTTTTTGTATGGAGATTTACCACGATTCAAAAGGTGATACTTCGCCTTAAGGTTGCAGTGTACCTAATTTCAAAGTGATAGTATACTAACTGACAAAGAAACTGCAACACCCAGGAGGAGCTATTTGAATTTCATTTTTTTTTTGGTAAAACATAGATAGTATAACAAAGAGTAAATGATTAAATTTTGAGAAAAAAATCGTGAAGGTTTTTTCATGTAAACATATTTTGTTACTTGAATATTGTAGTCGTTTTTTGCAATTTTTTTAAATTTTACAACAAACCAGCTGTTCGAGGAGATCCAAAGTTGATGTTTAGTTGTTAAAATGCCTAGAGCACGTGTACGCGGAATTTATCGCCAGCTAAGTGATTTTGAAAGAGGAATTATTGGTCTACGGGAGGCGGGGTTGTCATTTCGAGAAATCGCTAACAGTACGAACAGAAATCCAACTACTGGTATGAGAAGTGGTCAAGCGTGGTTTGATAACGCCCGAAATCGAAGAAGAGTAGACACCGGACGTCGAAGGGGCACAAATGAAGTTCAAGATCGATGGTAAGACTTATGGCCATTAGAGACCGATTTGCGACAACTCGATCTTTGGCTGATGAGTGGTTAGGAGAACAAGGCCATCCTGTAACTGTCCGAACATTTCACCGCCGGACAAGGTCTTTTGGACTGCATCATTATCGACCCCATCATTCCTCTGACGGTTGAGCATCGCCAGTGGTGCAGAGAACGTCAACATTGGAATGTGGAATGGCATCAGGTCCTCTTCTCTGGTGAATCCCGATTCTCCTTGGGTGCACATGATGGCCGAAGATCGGTTAGACGACGTCGGGGAGAAAGACGTGAACCTCAGTTTTATGTTGAACGTCTTGTACACCGGAAGGTAGGCATTATGGTATGGGGTGCTATTGCACATGCAAGTAGGCCCCCTTTAGTCTTCATTCGAGGTAACATGATAGCGATGCGTCACCTTCAAAAAATAGTGGAGCCATATGTTTTCCCTTACCTCAACCGGCTGGAGAATTCAATATTTCAGCAAGATAATGCTCGACCTCATGTTGCCAGAGTTAGTTTAAACTTTTTTGAAGCGACCCATATGAATCTTTTGCCATGGCCGCCCAGATCCCTCGATCTTTCGCCCATAGAGTATGTTTGGGACATCATGGGTAGAAGGCTTGAAAATTTACCGAAGCCCCCTCGGACTTTGGCGGCTCCAAGACATGAAGTACCGGTAGCTTGGGATAATATCCCTCAAGAAGAAAAGACGATCTTATTGCATCAATGCCAAGACGTGTTGGGAAGTGTATTTATTATCGCGTTGGACAAACACATTAATAACAAATTTCTTAAAAAAATTGTAAACCCTTCGTTTTTTCTTCAAATTTTAATCATTTACTCCTTGATATACTATCTTTGTTTTACAAAAAAAAAAAATTGAAAATTCGAACAGCTCCTTCTGTTGTTGCAGTTTCTTCGTCAGTTAGTATATTTCTTCTTGAAAGAAATGCGATTGTGTTCCAAGAACCGCTTTAAGAATTCCAACAAATCCAGCTTCATTATCGCAATTCTCTTATGATTATCTTCATCAGATTGCATCATTTGTTATGACTGTTCTACAACATGATACGGACCTTCTTTTTGTGTACAACAATATTGATCGATATTGAATGTCATTCTGAGGTCTAGATCAAAATTACACGTATTTCAACTCAAAGTTTGAAGAGATTAAAGAGAAGGTTATAATACAATATGCGACTAACTGTGTTCACGAAAAAAGATGGCAGTGAACACGATAACTTTTATTTGTGTGTCATTTTCATTTCACAGAAAGCTCTAATCGCAATATTTTGGAGTTAACCCAAAGTAAAGCACTCTCGATCAAAAATATAAAACAAAAAACGCACCATTGCCTCCAATACTGGCGGCATATGCAGTACTTATAAAGTAGCACATTGTTGTCCTTGTAGGTTTCTTGGCCTCAACTATTTCATTCTCAGTCCTCTGTCTCTTCTGCTTCCCATCATCACCAAGTTCAACAACGTCATCTTCAAACATATTTCCAATACCCTGGGACTCCAGCTCTTTGAGAGTTGCTTCTATGATGGGGATCATCATAGCTGTAGCTGCAGTATTTGATATCCACATAGATACGAACATAGTTACAGTGATGAGCCCTACGTTCAATTTTCTTGGACTACAACCAACCTGGAAGCATCATCTTCGTCTATAATTGGAGAAAAATTAAGTGGAAAAGAACTTCATCCTAAGATACCAAAAATTTCTTCTTTAATAAGTGGTTGTAATGATTTTGCCTACACCTGGAAGTACTGCCTTTGTTCTACCCATAAATGAAGAATATTATGGGGACCAGAACTGCACCCTGAGGGTTTCCATACCTTAGATGGTCAAACTTTGTTTATATAATAAATAAATTCCACTCACCCATTTGATTACATGCAGGGCTACTCTTGTATGCAAATTACAATGCTCAACAGCTATAGCAATGATGAGACCTCCCACAAACATCATGTTGGTCTCCTTCAAGTAGCACAGGGATGTCTTGTCCGAATCTAGTACTCCCATAAGAGGAAATAGTACCATGGGGAGTAGTGACGTGACAGGTAAAGGTAGAGCTTCTAACACCCAGTACCCAGCCATCAGGAGTACTACATAGAGACATCGTAGGGCTGGGATGTTGTTGAGGAGGAAGACTGGCAGGAGTACCAGAGGGTACAGGACTACGAAGAGTGATTTCCAGTACACTCTGAAGGCGTGGCCGATCATGCGGTAGGTTGAAACCATGCTCTCTAGGGTTTTCACTGGAAGAATTTGATATTTTGGAATTTTTCAATCGTGGTAAATTAAAGAATAAAGATACAAGATAGTGTAAGAGGAATTTGAAATTTGACTTGAAATCAGTAAAAAATATGCAAATCCACACCTTTTTTTGTCGTTTCTGTATTAAAAGTGAGATTAAGAAATAGTTGAGAATAAAATGTTCTGACAGGAAACTGAAGAAGTCAAATCCTCTGACACCATGAATAGAAGCTATCAAAAGCTCTTATATGAATTGAGTTTATTGAATGCGTAAGTTGTGGGAAATAAAACAAAAAAAATTCCTGATTCCTCTGAATGGAAAAAAATTAAAAACATACCCACATCTTGTTCTGAACTGTCTATTGATTCTAAGATATATTTAAGAACAGGTGAAGCAAGTGTTTTAGCTTTTTATTCTCACAAGAATCACCAACATGGCAACATATAAAGTTGAGCGGACCAGAAAACTTCCAGACATTATTGAGTCTTTTTCTACACAATTTAGAGCAGTTTGTGCTAAACACTTATCTGCGAAAGACATTATCCATGAAGATAAGGTAATTATTCTTAACCAAATGGCAGAACAAATTCCTAGTAAAATGAGATTAGATTCTATATTCTGATTTAGAACTCTTTCTAAGTCTATTCCTCTTCATAAAAACATGCACAAGAAATAAATGAAGAACATTAAGAGCTTAATGAAAAATGGGAAAGAGTGAAGAGTATTGCAGGCGGGGACAAACTGATATCTTTCTGTTTTAAATTTCGTCATATGTTTCGTCATTTTTTTTATAATGAAGTATATACTATTAACTGTAGATTTGGCCTTGTTTTTCTTATCTTCTTCTTATCAGTTAAATGGTTTTGCTGTCGGGTTTTGTTTTTTTATAGTTTGTTTATTTCTATTTGAACGAGTTGGTCATTGGTGGGGAGTAAAAAGGAGGTCTATACAGGGTGTTTCCTTGTTCAAAATAAAGTCTGTTATAGAGGGTGTATTCAAAGTTGAGGCTTTTCTGATTGTAGAACTCATCAAAATAAGTCATTTTTTTTTATGAATTATGCCCCTGTTTCGAGAAGATGAAACTAGAATATTTTCTAGTTTCTAGGTGAATCTCAAAATTCCTCAGTCCGAACCTGCTCCCTCGCCTGCCCCTCCGTAGATATCAACATCTTGTTTTTTGTTTTCTTATCATACATGACTGTGAATATCGATTGTGATCAGTAATCTTGGAAGTGTAACGGCGAGGGTAGAGTGTTTTATGTTTCGAATAGAGGCACGTTTATTCAAATAATGAACTTGTTGATATGCTTTTTAATGGTGGATCAAAATAAAATGCCAGTTCATCGTATAAGTTGTACAAAACAAGATTTCCGCTAAGAAATCACCCAACTTCGCGGATGTTCATAAACCTGGTGCAGAGATGTAGAGATATGATGAACAGAGATGCAGAGTAAGGACTGAACGAGAATAAATTTGCTATCACAAAAACGCCTATATCTCTTGAACCAATTGAGAAAAAATCAAAATTTGATCATAATAATTAGCTTTGTTATGAACGTCAGAAACATGTGGAACATTTACTTCGTAGATATTCCAATTCTCTGTCGCAAAATGTCAAGCGAAGTGAAAACACGAGAATTTATAGTGAAAATTTTTCAAAATAATCAAAAATGGAGCTTCAAAAGAATTGCAAAAGAGGCTCGCGTTCGTCCGGAAACGGTATCAAGAGTTGTTAAGCGCTTCAACGAAGATCTTACAATTAACCGCAAGGAATGAACCGGGAGGAAAAAGGGGTTTTATAGTCCAAAAAAAGTGAAGAAAGCCATCAGCCTTTTTCAGAAGAATCCTAACCTTTCAGGACGGAAAGTGACCCAAATAGTGGGTTGTTCGCAGTAAACCGTTCAGAAAATCAAGTCGAGTTGTGGGCTCAGAACATACAAAGTGCAGAAAGTGCCAGACAGGAACGCTGTGAAGAATCGAGAAGCGAAATCAAGAGCAAAGAAATTAAAAAAAGATTTCTTGAAAAATTTTTCCTGTTGCGTGATGGACGACGAAACAGCTTGGCTGATTTCTCGCAACTTCCTAGTCAGGAATTTTATACTGCAGATTATCGTGAAAATGTTGACGAACAATTTCGCGTGAAGAAACAAGCAAAGTTTCCTAAAAAAAAATCCTGGTTTGGCAAGCAGTTTGCACTTGTGGGAAAAGGAGCAAATTTTTCGTTGTCCAAGGCTCTGTTGACTCGAATATCGAGGTATGTTTGAAGAAGCGACCTTTACCATTTTTACGTGAGCACGATGTGTCAACAATCTTTTGGCCAAATTTAGCTTCATGCCACTACAGCAAGGCCACCAAGGAATGGTACGAAACTAATGAGGTGGTTTTTGTCCCCAAAGAGGCCAATCCACCAAATTGCCCAGAACTCAGGCCAATCGAAAGCTATTGGGCCCTGGTAAAAGGAGAATTGAAGGAGACTAAGAAATCAACGAAAACATTAGCGGAATTCAAGCAAAAGTGGAACACAGCATCCCAGAAAGTGACTGAGAACACTATAAGAAGCATGATGGGAAGAATTCCAGAAAAAAATCCATGAATTTTGTAAAAAATAGTTTTGGTTTTTTTATTGTAAAAACAGTTTTCATTAGAATTAGAAGATCATTCGAATATGAGTTTGATTTTCGAAATCGGTCCAGTGGTTCGAAAGATATAAGCGTTTTTGTGATAGCGAATTTATTCTCGTTCAGTCCTTAGTATTAAGGTATTGATGCCCAAAATTTTTTATGAATTTTTCAAATTGATTATTTCATACAAGAAATTTTCGGTAAAATGACTTATTGTCTATGTATTGATGAGTTCTATCACCTGTCAAAAGAAAGTCTCACCTTAAAATACACCCTGTGTAGGTACTATTAGCTATATGTATAGGTCTTGTTTGTCTTATCAGTTAAATGTTGTTGTTGTCAGGTTTTTTTTCTTTGATAGTTTGAATTCAATCATTTAAGTCTCATTAATAAACGAGTAGTAGATCTATACAGGGTGTTCAAAATAAAGGGTAGTTTGTTATATAAATGTTGTGTCAAAAGATAGCGGAAAAATGAAATTTGGAGAAAAAACTTAAGTTCGGCTAGCCTGGTCAATAGCCTTCCATGGTACTATGCAAATTACACAGTAATTGTCATATGTTCTTTTTTTCGACCATTTCAAACCACGACGACCGAAATGCTCGAAAACAGAACAGATGACATCAATCCATTACCGCGAGAGCCTCAACAAATTCATCGCCATCTAATGTTGATAATGTCAAATATAGTACCTTCACGATTACGTTATTTTGAATAAATAAAACTATAAAAATAACTAATAATCAGTCATGATGTGTGAATAGCGCCATCTGAAGTGGTAAGAACGAAACTTTTTCATGTCTCAACGAAACCTAATCATTTTAGACATCTGTACTCCTACGCTAGGACATGTTGGTTTTGGCCAACAGCACAGAGTTGTAGGCAAAAAACTTAAGTTCGGCTAGCCTGGTTAGGTTTTATAACTTTTTCATCTCTTGTATTTTTCTTGTAAAACGTACCGCTTCGAAATACCAAATGAATGGCAATTTGTTTTAGTACATTTCATTTTTTTATTTCAAAACGGTACATTTTACGAGGAACATATACAAGAAAAGAAAAAGTTTTTAACCAAAACAGGCTATCAATGAAAATTATGACTGTGCCAGTTCAAACATCGCTGAAAATTGAACAAATTATCAATAAACTTTTCACAAAGAAAATTGGATATTGTGAGCTGTTCATAGGAGATGAAGATATGCTGTCGCGGACATTTTTGTAGATCTTTTAGAGACATAAAAAATCGTAGTGCATAATTTCAATCTCACTGAACTATTTTTCATCTACATGCCGATGAAGCGGAAAATTCTTCGATACAATCACTCAACAGTATTTTCACACTAATCAAAGTTTCTTAAAAAAACTTCTATAATTCATACGAATCTACTGACGCCTTACCATATGTTAAAATCCATAGGTGGATGAAAACTACATTTACATTTGGTGACAGTAGAAATCTTTATTAAGTTTATTAGAGACAGTTTTATTTGAGACACCTGTAATCTCTGATATAATCGACTGAAAAGTCCGAAATTCAACAGGGACAAAATACATAGTTTAAACGTTATCGGAGTAACATTAAGTTCTGTTTGGAATTTTGCGAAAATTATGGAGTTTCGGATAAAAATAATCACTTCCTCATATAATTTTCCTTCTTGTTGAACAAAAGCGATAATCATTAATTAATAGCTCATCAACTTGCCAAGCAGAACATTGTTATTATGTCTGTATATTATCGTTACGTTTTATTGACCAATTAAGATAGTTTATTGTATGTAAGAAAGAATGATACGATGACGGATTCTGTGGTATCAATCCATATTCATATACAGCGTTCGGTATTTCCAATCTGGAGCGGAGCGATATAAAGAATATTCGATCACCTGACCTCAGGGCGAGTGGTAGCAAGGTGGTTGCCGAACGGTTATGGAAGAGTCTACCACACATAATTTGATGTACAGATTCTGTGATAATTGGAAACAGTTTTCTATGGAATTTAACTTCGAAGTTAAGGGAAGAATTTCTCACTTTTGATTTATTGTATTTATAAAGCTATGCTTCATTGAGTAATTTCCTGTTTTTATAGCTGGGTGTAACTTCACCGATCTACACTATGTAATAAATCCCCATGGGATCTAAGAAAAGGAATGCTGGAATTGTTGGGTCGTTGGGTGCACCTATTCTAGTGCTATGAAGTTATTTCATCATTCTGCTTTGTACCCCAGAAGTTCATATTCCAACAATTGTTCCAGTACACCAAGAATAGATTAAACCTTTGTTTATGCAGGTTTAGTAATTGATCCATGATATTGACGTAACGCTTGGACGAAATCGATTATATTTAGCATATCTTGAAAATTTCCGATTGAAATTAAGAATTAATTAAAAAGTATGGGAATTCATTGCAGTTAATACTTGTTCATTTGGTACACATGTCTGAGAATTGAAACTGTGGAAACCGATTAAAAGCAGAAAACATTAGATTAACTTATAGCTTGATTGAAATGGACTCTGATGAGTGATGAGAGATTATTTTAAATGATGGTTTGGTTAACTGGTCTTAAGTTAATTAGAGAGTAACTTTAGCAGCTATTGTTGTTTGTCATATTGCATCGGATATTTTCGATAATAATGAATCGATACCCAAATCTAAGCAATTGTTTAAATGCAACTAAAGCACTGAAAATTCAAATAATTATTATGATTTCCTCCATTATAAAATAAATTAATCACACTCCATAATTTTTCGAAGAAACTCTGTTTAGTTGAGCGTTAAAATTCCAAGATATATTATCATATTGTTTTTCGTATTGTGGTTTACCACTTTTCATACAATTCTTGGCATAAGTTTATTATGAACATGAATTATGTATCGTTGGAATGAAGAATCTATCAGGGAAAACTGGATTTTCGATACAATTACTGTACCTCTTTCGCACTTCAACCATTGAGCCATTATTTCGTTAGCAAAGACAGTGGAATTTCACAACTTTGACTGCCGACATGAATCGAAGAGTGATAACTGAGATTGAACGTGCAAGAATTGTGGTTCTGATTGAAGAAGGCAATGCCGAAATTTTATGGCTCCTATGAGCCAACTCTATAGTTGGTGTCTCAGACATAGATTCGCTATCTCCAGAGCAATACTCTTCGTGATATACCAAGAAGTCGTACTGTCACTACAATCAACGACAGAACCACTTTATTCACATAAGTGTCTCAGAGAAACCCAACCATAGCATGATCAGCTCTCCAAAGAGATTTGAGACATAGAAGTCTGTGTATCGTCAAATGAAAGCTCTGATGGAGTTAACAAGGAGATTTTTCTTGAGTTCTGGTAAGCTAAGTTGAGAAGATTTTTCGAAAATTGAGCATCTTCAAAGATATGGGTCTAAGATTTCGAGAAAATAATATGATCCGCCAATAGCTCACAGAGAAATTATATCGAAAATCCGGAGTCTTCAAATTTCTACGGAAAAAAATATAGTAGGTACCTACGAAACCCTTGTCTTGTCCACGCGTATTCTACTCGCACTTAACAATTTAAATGGTCCCATTAGTTAATGCATTTTGAAGATTAAATTTGCATATTTTAATCTTGAGTAGGCTGTTAAACGCCAGTTGATATGACAATGATTATTGTTTGTGTCATTCAGGTAATTTTCTTCAGCACAAAAAACACATATACTAGGAAATATGTCCATGTTCTTTTATATACACACAATAGTTTCCCCCCCCCCCCCCCCATCAACCCACAACTTGTTCAATATAACAAAAAATCGATAAACCAGCAAAAAATACTCAATTTCGCCCGAGAAGTTGTGTCCTTTCAAGGCAGATCAATAATGTGCTGGGGGAGTGAAATGTTTGGTCGCTGACTCGCCGCACCCCTCTTATTATCGTTGAACGAACAATGACTGGTGCCATCTACGTAGAAACCATCATTGTTCCTCTGTGCAACGAATTTAAGGATACTTTTATTAATCAGGATGAAAACACCGCACACGAAGGATTCAAACATTCTTCAAGAGAACAATGTCCAGAGAATGAATTGACCAGCTAACGAAGTTAATTTAAATTTCACCAAAACTGAGATAGAAGGATTCTGTTTTCACTGAAATTCATGGATCTTATATGTAACTATCATCGGATGAAGCTGAGTCCACCCTGTCCAATATTGTCGAAGTGAATTTTAATTCCACCAAAACTGGGTTTTCAGGAAATTGGTTTGAGATAGAAGGATTCTGTTTTCACTACAATTCATTAATATTATATGTACTTGTAGTAACTATCATCGGATGAAGCTGAGTTCATCCTGTCCAATATTGTCGAAGTGAATTTTAATTTCACCAAAACTGGGTTTTCAGGAAATTGGTTTGAGATAGAAGGATTCTGTTTTCACTACAATTCATTAATCTTATATGTACTTGTAGTAACTATCATCGGATGAAGCTGAGTCCACCCAGTCCAATATTGTCGAAGTGAATTTTAATTTCACCAAAACTGGGTTTTCAGGAAATTGGTTTGAGATAGAAGGATTCTGTTTTCACTAAAATTCATGAATCTTATATCTACTTGGAGTAACTATCATCGGATGAAGCTGAGTCCACCCTGTCCAATATTTTCGAAGTGAATTTTCATTTCACCAAAACTGAGTTTTCAGGAAATTGGCTTGAGATAGAAGGATTCTGTTTTCACTAAAATTCATGAATCTTATATGTACTTGGAGTAACTATCATCGGATGAAACTGTGTCCTCACTGTCCAATATTTCCGAAGTGATTTTTAATTTCACCAAAACTGAGTTTTCAAGAAATTGTCTTGAGATGGAAGGTTTCAGTTTTCACTAAAATTCATGAATCTTATATGTACTTGGAGTAACTATCATCGGATGAAGCTGTGTCCACCCTGTCCAATATTTTCGAAGTGAATTTTAATTTCACCAAAACTGAGTTTTCAGGAAATTGGCTCGAGATAGAAGGATTCTGTTTTCACTAAAATTCATGAATGTTATATGTAACTATCATCGGAGGAAGCTGTATTCACCCTGTCCAATATTTTCGAAGTGAATTTTAATTTCACCAACACAGAGTTTTCAGGAAATTGGCTTGAGATAGAAGGATTCTGTTTTCACTAAAATTCATTGATCTTATATGTACTTGGAGTAACTATCATCGGATGAAGCTGAGTCCACCCTGTCCAATATTTTCGAAGTGAATTTTAATTTCACCAAAACTGAGTTTTCGGGAAATTGGCTTGAGATAGAAGGATTCTGTTTTCACTAAAATTCATGAATCTTATATGTACTTGGACTAACTATCATCGGATGAAGCTGAGTCCTCCCTGTCCAATATTTTCGAAGTGAATTGTGAATTTTAATTCCACCAAAACTGAGTTTTCATGAAATTGGCTTGAGATGGAAGGTTTCTGTTTTCACTAAAATTCATGAATCTTATATGTACTTGGAGTAACTATCATCGGATGAAGCTGAGTCCGCCCTGTCCAATATTTTCGAAGTGAATTGTGAATTTTAATTTCACCAAAACTGAGTTTTCATGAAATTGGCTCGAGATAGAAGGATTCTGTTTTGACTAAAATTCATGAACCTCATATGTACTTGGAGTAACTATCATCGGATGAAGCTGAGTCCACCCTGTCCAATATTTTCGAAGTGAATTTTAATTCCACCGCAACTGAGTTTTCAGGAAATTGGCTTGAGATAGAAGGATTCTGTTTTCAGTGAAATTCATGGATCTTATATGTACTTGGACTAACTATCATCGGATGAAGCTGAGTCCACCCTGTCCAATATTTTCGAAGTGAATTTTAATTTCACCAAAACTGAGTTTTCAGGAAATTGGCTTGAGATAGAAAGATTCTGTTTTCACTAAAATTCATGAATCTTATATGTAACTATCATCGGATGAAGCTGAGCCTAACATAATCGACATAATTCTGATTGATGAAAAAATATTTTCGGCAATTATATTTACTAACAAATTCACAATTTGAACATTCTCTTACTTTTCGCAGAACGTCTTCGGAAACCCAAAAAATCACAAAAGTTCACACTCCTCTTTGTCAATTTTCTTCAAAATTATCACATATAATCACAGCCACTTTTAAAAAACCACCCTATTAAAGTCCACCCTAAGCACTGTCCACTCTTACGTAGCACAAGACGGATTTGATCGTGATAAGCCTCAATATTTTCTTGATGTCCACAACTCGCATGTTGACCAAGGAGTACTGAAAGTGCTGATAGGTTGACTCGAGCGTTTTATGGAGTCCACTCCTATCCCTCCACGAAGCCGGACTCCAAAGTACGAAGTATCGGGAGATTCGGTCATGTTTGGGAGGAACGGATGGCGATACTTGATTTGAATAAAAAAAGGTCGCCTATCTATTTTGGTTAACTCTGTTTTTTTTGCTAAATATTGAGTTGTGCGTTAGGTGCAAGAACTATGATACTAACCAACAAAGAAACTGCATGCAATACCCAGCAGGAGTTGTTTGAATTTTAAATTTGTTTTGGTGAAACATAGATGGTACCTATATCAAGGAGTGCCTAAATGATTAAATTTGGAGAAAAAATCGTGAAAGTTCTTTCATGTAAACATTCTTCATTACTTGAATATTGTAGTCGTAATAGTGTAATTGGAAACACATCAGTCGGTTATATGAAGATGAAAACTTTTTTCGGAATTCAAAATTCGTCTGGATACCGATAAAGTATATAACATTACTAGCAAGGTAAGAGGGTTTTTACTGGCGAATGGAGGATATTACTGACGAGCCGCAGGCGAGTAAGTTACCTCCTTGAGCCAGTAAAACCTGTTACCTTGCCTGTATTGTTTTATATTTTATTTGTTTCTCATTTGTAAAAAGGTTAGATAATTCCCAACAAAATCTCAAAAATTTGTCGCAAATGTCGTAAGCTATGGAAGCATTGCCATGAACATGTCTGTTTATTCTTCTTTACATTAGTTTTGGCGAAAGCGAAAATGAATGTACCAAAAGAAATTATTGAGGCAGCCAGCAGTGTAGCTTCAAGTTTATTACCTGCAAAATCAGCTTCAAGGTACGAGCGAGAATACGACGACTTCAAAAAGTGGAAAAACAAAAATAGTGTGATTGGGGTAACTGAAGATGTTTTGTTGGTCTACTTGAATCAACTATCAGCTAGATTCAGCCCTAATACTTTATGGGCAAAATGGTCTATGCTGAAAAGCTGCTTGTAAATGAAAGAAGATGCCCCTGTTCGCAGGTTTGTTTTCCTTGAAAAATTTATTGAAAAATATGACGTTTAGTTGTCATTTGCAGATTTCGAAAGGTGATAGCGTTTCTGAAACGAAAAAATGGGCGTTATACGCCAAAAAAGGCCAAAGTATTAAGTAAAGAAGAGGCTGAACAATTTCTTTTACATGCTCCTGATGACCAGTGGTTGCTGGCGAAAATTGTAACAATATTTGGGATTTTTGGATGTTGTCGATGTGACGAAATTCTCTCCTTAAACATGAATGATGTAGATATAGGAAAATACGTTATTGTGACATTGCGGCAAACAAAAAATTTAACAACAAGAAGATTCACCATAACCGATGATGGCTGCAGCTTCAAGCCCTGCATGTTATACAGAAAATATGTAAATCTTCGGCCTTCTGGAACAGAAAGCCTTAGATTTTTTTTTGACATACCGACATGGAAAGTGCATTTCCCTTAATGCTGGCCAGAACACTATTGGTGGTATCCCAAAGCAAATAGCGAAATATTTAGGTTTAAAAGACCCAGAGTTATACACCGGCCACTCTTTTCGCAGAACTGGAGCCACTATGGTTGCGGATTCGGGTGGAGATATTTTAGCACTAAAGCGTGCAGGAGGGTGGAAGAGCACCGAAATTGCGATGAGTTATGTCGATGATTCGGTCAACAAAAAAATCGAAATGTCTAGCAAATTATTTGGTAGTAAGGAGAGTACAAATGTTCTGCAATCCTCGAGTTCAGCAGTTCCTGAGTCAACAGCTTGTTCATCATCATCAGTATCAACTCTTTCATCATCAAGAATCTGTGTTACTGGAAATAACAATTGTACCATGATTTTCAACAAATATATGACGATAAAACAAAATTTTCTAATGTAAATAATACTTGTAAAAATTTTGCAAGTTAACTGTCAGTTTTACAAGTTAGTGACTTGATAAAATAAACTTTCTTGATTAATATTGTATTTTTGGAAACTGACGTTTACAAATGAGAAACAAATAAAATGATTTGCTCCCTTATATATTTCACAGACGTTAATTTCCAATCAATATTTAATTCTTCATTGTCTTGAGCAAACTACAAATACTTCAAATAAATTTTCACCTGGAATTGTGAAACTTACGAGGATAAATTGAAAAATTCTTAGCCTATTATAGAACCAAACAAAATTTCAGTGTCAAATATTTTATACTCAACATATTCACCTCTTAATTGAATACATTCATTACAACGAACCTGCAACGTCTCTAGACCTTCCAAAAAAAAAGTTTCTTCTTGCTCTGCAAACCAGTCCTCCACAGCTTTTGTTGCCTCCTTGTTGGAAGAAAATTTACCACCTTTTAAACTTTTTTCAGTTTCAGAAAAGAGACGGACGGACCCAAATCTGGTGAATAAGGCGGGTGTTCTAGTAATTATAACCCTAAATCACGAATTTTTTGCATTGCAACAGGAGATTTTTGTACTGGGGCGTTGTCCTATAAAAACAAAATACCTTTGGATAGCTTTCCGCCTCTTTTCGCTTACATTTTTTTCCGTAAAGTGCTCAGTAATGTCGAATAGTAATCTCCAGTTATTGTTCTACCCTGATCCAAGAAATCAATCATGATTACTCCATGGCAATCCCAAAAAAACTGAAGCAAAAACTTTTCCAGCAGATTTTTGGACACGAAACTTCTTAGGTCTTGGAGAACCAGAGTGTCGCCATTCCATCGATTGTTGATTTGTTTCTGTATCGTAGAAATGTACCCAAGTCTCATACATAGTAACAATTCGGTTTAAGAAGTCTAAATCGTTTTCAAATCGAGCACAGATCGAACGCGATGCTTCTACCCTTGCACGCTTTTGGTCAACATTCAAACATTTGGGTATCCATTTTGCAGAAATTTTTCTCATGTCCAAATTGACGTGAACTATATGATGAACGCGTTCGTATAAAATCTTCAGTGCTTCAGATATCCGTTTTAGCCCAATTCGACGGTCTGATAAAATCGGGGACTGACACAGAAACTGGCCTTCCCGATCGGTCATCATCTTCAATGGAAAATTTACCTCTTTTGAAGCTTGTCCAATTTTCTACGGTCGCATACGAAGGACATTGATCACCAAAGGTATTAAGCATATCTTCGTAAATCTGCTTACCTCTTAACCCTTTTAAATACAGGTACTTGATGATGGATCGATACTCCAATTTTTCGATTTTTACAATTTCGGTGGACATTTTATTTAAATTTATTGCGTAACTCTGGTTTACTTTTTTGACGTCGAATTCTACACTGACACTTCTAATAAGTTATTGTTCGTTGATACGGTATCGCAATATTTGGTTTATGCATGGAACTGGTCTAGGCTAACTAGATATCAATACATCCTCATATTTCAATACTTTTCTACAGAAAACCATGTTTTACTGAACATCCTCGTACATTTAGAAATATATTTCAATGCAAGAATAAAATAATATCGTCCTCAATCGTTGAGCAGCGTACTGTATTTAGCAAAATCAGGTGACTTTTGCACGTGAAATTCCCAGTCGACGTTCGTGTTTTAAAACCTGAAAAAAATGCTTGTACCAATCGAAAATACATTAAGTTTTTTGGACGGATGTAGATAATAGATGTTTTCGTTATTGCTCGCTAGTTTCTAGGAAGTAAAGGGTTATCATTCTATATACAAAACGTATTTTACACTTTTCGATCAGGCCATAGTTTTATCTGAATAACTGTAATGTTCAATTTTCAAGCCGAAAATGGACATCATTGGGTTGAAAAGTTAAATTCTGTCCGTTCAGCAGTTAACACGATGTCTTACGAAAGAAAAGATCCACAGTCTTGATAATTATCAATTAAGGGTACCTTGATATCCAAAATGGACAGAATCTGCCCAACGGTTTCAGAGTTATCAATTTTTGAAATTGAATTTTCCCAATATTGAGTTTAAATTCGATATCAAGCTGTGTAAAAAACTGTTTGTTTTCATTGAGGCTTCATCGACAATATTGACGTGATTTGAAAATAATGTAAAGTGTTGTTTTTCACATCACACCCGGCATTTTGCAAATTATTCCATACAAACATGCATGTTTAGAACCTAGTGACGTAAAATAGCCATTATGATTTCATAACCTTATGTACCAACTTGTTTTCATTGTTCTTGCTATCCTTACATCTAAGTCCTTCAAAATATAATAAATTATGTGTTTATTGCATTAATTTCGAATGAGGACTTATTTTGGAAATAATTTTTCATATTTGTAATTATTCACTTATCTGTATCATATTACCACTCTGTTTATTTATTTTCGAAAATGAAATTTTATGAAAAAAAAAACATATTAAGAACGGAGTTTTTATCATCTTTGATTATGAATAATTTACCTGAGGCATAAGTTGATTATGCTTTTATTACCTCGTATTATCTTATCCTTCAGGTGAATTGGGACATATATCATAGTCGAAAATTACGATAATACTCAATAGAAGTTTGGGCTAATGAGTCAAGAATATTTCAGCATGCTCTCCTGCAATAAGAGCCATAATTCTTGCATGCTCAATCTCACTTATCACTCTACGATTCATGTCGGCAGTCAAAATCGTGAAATTAAACTTCATTTGTTAACGGAATGATCGCAAAAAGATTGTAAACATCTATTTCATGCGAGCTTTTGAAAAATTCCTTTATATGAGAATAAGCTTTTGTGGGGCTCATGTATATACTGACAAGCTCGCTTTGATTGACGCAATGAAAGACAACATTGATGAATTCATTAGTGAGATACCGGCCGATATGTTGGAAAGAGTATGCCAAAATTTGCATGAAATAATCTTCAAACATGTCTATGAAGTTAGCAGTGCCACTTGAGAGAAAATGAACAAAACCTATTGCATTAATTGTCGAATAATTGTCGAGAATTTGTCGTGAAAGAAAAAAATTTGTCGCGTCTTTAGTTTTTATTTACGGGGTGGCTTTGCTAACTTAAGGTTAAGTTAGCAGAACCACTTTCTCAATATCTATACCGAATATCATAAAAATGGTTATAAATAATTGTCGAGTAATTGTCGAAGTCCATGTGAAGTAATAAAAACACAAAAAATCCATTCCTTCTTGTTTATTTTACGTCTTTTTCCCGCGAGTTGGAGATATTTCTGGAATTTTCGATTTTTTGGAGAGCGCATTCGTAATCGACTTTTTTTCTATTGCACCAATTGTCGAATACCTGCATCGAATTTGTCGTGAAAGAAAAAAATTCGTCGCGACCTTCGTTTTTTTTCTACTAGGTGGCTTTGCTAACTTTATATTAATTTAGCAAATGGTGGTCGAATATCATCAGGATGATCATAAAAGATTGTCGAGTAATTGTCGATGTTCAAATAAAGTAGAAAACACAAAAAATCTTATCTTTCTAGCAATTTCCACTCCATTTTCTCGGGATTTCCCTATATTTCTGAAAATGTCGCATTTTTGGCGAATACCTGTCCCGAATTTGTCGTGAAAGAAAAAAAATTGTCGCGTCCTTAATTTTCTTCTTTCACGACAAATTCTCGACAATTATCCGACAAATAATGCAATAGTTTTTATTGATTTTCTCGCAAGTGGCACTGCTAACTTCATAGACATGTTTTTGTTTTAATTAATAAGGACTTCGACAATTATTGATAATCATGTTTATGATTTTCGACCCATGGTTATGCTAACTTGATATAAAGTTAGCAAAGACCCCGTAGAGAAAAAATTAAGGACGTGACAATTTTTTTTCTCTCACGACAAATTCGAGGCAGGTATTCGACAATTAATGCAATAAAAAAAAATTAATTACGAATGCGCTGTTGCCAAAAATGCGATAATTACAGAAATATCTCAAACGCGCGGGAAAAAGACGTAAAATAAACAAGAAGGAATGGATTTTTTGTGTTTTTTTACTTCATATGGACTTCGACAATTATTTATAACCATTTTTATGATATTTGGTAGATATTGAGAAAGTGGTTCTGCTAACTTAACGTCAAGTTAGCAAAGTCACCCCGTAGAAAAAAAAACTAAGGACGCAATAAATTTTTTTCTTTCACGACAAATTCTCGACAATTATTCGATAATTAATGCAATAGGTTTCACTGATTTTCTCGCAAGTGGCACTGCTAACTTCATAGACATTCTTCAAACATTAAATTATATGGACCGTGTACTATCGTTTCAAATAAAGATTTCATGCGTTTTTCTGAATTTTATGTTTTATTTCCTATAGCTATTAAAAAATCATATAAGATAAAATTTTAATTTCGCAAAAAACGATGATATTATTTTAATAAGATATTGTATTTCGAAAAAACGAGTACATTTTATGTTTCGTCGACTTAAGTAGGTACATCCATTTGCAATAATAAGAATTTCGTTTACATTCAAATGCCAATCTGTATTGAGTGCCAATAAAATCAAGGTGTTGAAATTGAATTTCATCAAGTTTTCTCTTAAAAATTGCGAATGTTCCATTTAACCAGTATTAACCGATATGGAAATAAGGAGCGTTAGAGAAAGTAGATTTTCTGCATGTGAGAGACTGATATCGATATCAGATTTTTTCGAATTAAATGAGTCCTGATAGAAATTATCCAGCTGCTATCTCAATTAAGATAACAGTTGAATAATTATGAAAGTAAGTAATCAACTTATTGTTACGTGCTGAAAACAATCTTGCTGAATCTACGGATTCGGCCTAGTGTGAACGCGGCTTAACGAGAGTCGATTGAGATGTCAAAAGGGTTAACTGATGCCACTGGAATGCCCAGACAAATCACTCATCTGATTTATTTTCAAGGAAAAGCTCGATACTTCCCAATACGTCATCTGATATTGGACCATCGGTGATGTTACACTGTGTAGTAAATATTTTGTTTGAACAAAACAGCGTCATAATAATATGACGATTATCTGAGGATGATAGGTCAAGGTTTATGCCTTTCCAAGGCATTACTTCCAGAAATTTCGAAATGATTTTGAAAAAACGTGGAGAGATTTTTGACAACTGGAGCAGTATACTGCTTCACAAAAGTTAAGGACCTTCACAAATTTTGAGACGGTTCACACTATTTTGCCCATTTCTTTATAACTTACGAAGTTTCAGGTGATATTCCTCGTATTTGTATGTAATGAAAATTCAGTTCATACAAAAAATGAAATTCAGACCTACCAATATTTGCCTTCAAAACTGTTGCTCTTCCTAGAAAGATCCCAGAAGAAAAAAAGAAAAGCAACTTGAAAAAAAGAGGTGTTGTTTTGAATAGCCCCCTATTTCGGTACATGACACTTTTGAAGCTGTAATTTTTGACATTTGCCAAGTAGAAACTACGCCAATAATAAAAATGGAATTTTGGTGGAAAAATTTGGGCTGTGGGACAAGTTAGTGTGAAGAATAAAACCCGTGCAAGTCGCGCAAGAACACCCGAGAAAATTGCGGCTGCAGCCGAAAGAGTTGAAGAAAATCCAGGTTTGTCCATTCCTCGTCCTCAAAGATGGAAATCATGAGGCTATCGGAGACATAAGACAGCTATACTTTCCGATTTGGTTATGGAAAATATCATGAAAAGGATATGGTCCAAATATATAGTCGTGGTTGTGGTGGTCATTTGGCTGAAGTTATTTTCCATTGTTAACGGCATACCTTCCTCTTTATAAAGAAACTAGCTGGCCCGGCGAACTTTGTTCCGCCTAAATGATATTTACGGTGGATTTCACAAATCGTAATCACCGGTGATCGGAGATCAACGGCTTGGTTCTCTGATTTTCGAACTGTCAAATGTTTCCATGGATATGAGCTATCACACAGAACAGATACACAAAAATTGAAAAATAATATGTCATAATATGTCAATCACTAATAATGGCAATTTTGGATTAAGTTATTTCCGCAAATATATTTATTACCCAAACAGAAATTCAAAAACATTTTGAAAATTATGAGAAAAGATGAGAATGGACATCTCACGATTGGAACTCATCGCCAAAATCCGATTTACTTGACATTTCGATAAAAATTCACTGTGATATTCGACCGCTTCTGGATCTGTCAATAGCCTTTCATGGTACTATAAGCCCTATGTGAATTACACAGTAATTGATGTCATATGTTCTTTTTTCGACCATTTCAAACCACGACGACCGAAATGCTCGAAAAAAGAATAGATGACATCAATCGATGGCCGCGAAAGCCTCAACAAATTCATCGCCATTTAATTGTGATAATGTCAAATGTAGAACCTTCACGATTACGTTATTTGGAATGAATAAAACGATAAAAATATCTAATAATCATCAGTCGTAATGTGTGAATAGCGACATCTGAAGTGGTACGAAAAAAATTTTTCTCATATCTCAACGAAATCTAATCATTTTAGACATCTGTACTCCTACGCTAAGACATTTTGGTTTTGACCAACAGCGCAGTGTTGTAGGCAACTCAAATTACACACTATTACAGTGACTATAGAGGGAATATAGTCACTGTACACACTATTTGTTTATATCGCCATCTAACGCGGAGAATATCAAATTAAGTACAAACGAATAAGCGGTAGCGTAACTGTAACTGTAGCGACATCTAGTGGCCTTACTCAAAAGGAGGAAAAGCATTTCCTGTATAAGTGAAATTTTCATCGATTTTTTCAAAGTTTTATTATATTTTATGATAACCAGCCCGTAGACGAATCCATATATGAAGTTTCATAACAATCAGTCCATCCGATCTCGAGTTATAAATGGTGTAACCAACATCTTTCTTTAATATATATAGATAAACATCCGATCATTTATTCGAAAAAATTGCATTTTTTAGAATGTCAAAATAGCACCATGTTGGAATACCTCTTATTTTTTAGCTGCTCTAAAAAAGAAGGCTTCTGTACCTATAATCTAATGAAATTGAAAATTCAATAATATCACACTACAAACATCCACAAATACCCTGCAATTAACAACTTCGTTTTGTAGTAAAATAAATAAATAATATCGCCTCTTGAAACATTCGTTACAAATTATCATTTATTCATCCATCAAACAGGTCCTTCTGAAGCGAATGAATACTCCAACATCAATTTCAAAGATAATTATTCTAGATAATCAGAAAATTATTGGTCACATATCATTGTATCCATTACCAAACTAACCGTTTGTTCGAAAAGATGGCATCAACATCCATAGGCCAAATTATCCTTTGTTTGCACAACATCATCACTCTCCACGAAGAAGTCAAAATAGTTCAAGTAATTAATTTCCAACACCACCTTGATTATCCACTCATCAGGGAGGGAATAGAGGATATTGGAGAACGAGACTATCTGAGACCAAAACCTGACATGTACATCATCAATATAACCAATAATTCTCTAAAGGATCTCCTGGTAACTTTGGAGAAACGTTCAAGTTTTAATCCTAGATCAAAGTTCGTGATAATAGGTCAAAACATGGAAGAAGATTCTTTGAGGAGTTTGTACCGATTCTTCGTTTTAAACATAATTTTTATACGAGAATCAGATGGAAATATTTACACTTATTTTCCATTCTCTGAAAAGAAGTACCCAGTAAATAACTTCGAACTAGTGCAAATTGCAAACATTACAAGTTACAATACAAGAACTTTTTTTGAAAACAAAGTGCCACCTGTATGGCAAAAATCTACATTTATATCGTGCTTCATCCTTGTTCCACCTTACTTCATCACTAAAGAAAAGGGGATATACCCCGAAGTGTTAGACTACCTCTTTTTAAAGACAAATATTGAAATGCACTGGATAGACGATGAAGTTTCAGATGATGAAAACTGGATAACTCACTTCCATGAGATTCTAAAGGGTAAATGTGACGGTTACATGGCCTATATGATCGAGAACACTGACTTATTAACACCTTCTGGTTTCGATTACGGTTATTGGTACATACCAATTCCGAATAAACTGGATAGATGGAAGTATGTCTTCAAGATCTTCACAGTGCATGTTTGGATCCTCTGGTTTGGCACCCCTTTGATCCTCAGTATTGTTTGGTGCGCTACGATATGTACCAAAGAGGGTAATACCAACATGACGAACTTAATTAGTAGTTTTGCTCTGATTTCCAGATTTTTCCTGGAACAATCCGTGAAGTTGTTTCCTGGATTACTTTCCCAAAATATCGTTGCTATCACCGTGATCTTCTTCACGTATTTCATGAATTTGTACTTCAAGAGTAGGTTTGCATATCTCCTAACCTTTGGTCGTATTTTTGAGCAAAACACCATAGAGACTTTCGATGATATAATGGATGCCAAAATACAGGTTGGGATTATACCAAACGTCATCTCGGATTTCGGAGACAATGCAAAGGCTCTAGAGTACTTTAAAACATACCAAGAATACTGCTATTTCGATGGATACTGCATCAATAGGACGGTTTTCCAAAGAGACATGGCCACTCTCACATCGATGAAGATGTACACTTACGACAGAAAAAATCTTATGGCCTTCGACGAATACGGTCAAGATCTTGTAATAAGGCTCAACCCTTCTTTTGTTTCTTTCATGGCTGGAATGATACTCAGAAAAGGCCATCCAATGGTGGAGTTTCTGCATTGGAAGATGCACATCTTGTGGGACCATGGTTTTGTGGAGAAAGTAAATGCTAAATATGAAGATGGCGATAAGTATGAGCAGTCAAATTTTGTAGCGACTGCATTGGATCTGGAGCAAATTGAATTTCCTTTGGGTTTGCTTGTCATTGGATTGATCATCAGTGCGATAGTTTTTTATTTTGAGTGGAAGGAAGGGATTTTGTAAATGTAGCTTTCAGAATAAACAAGCAGAAAAGAAGGTTGAGAAGACATATGTTAGGTTCTGTTGTACTTTCTTTTGTCATTTCTCCCCTTCTGCATACTGAGTCTTGAAAATTGTCCTATATGAAGTGGTCCACACTGATTTGAATACTTTCCAGAAGAACCTTCAGAAATCAGGAGAGTCTTTGTGAAAATGGGGAATTACCAGTAGCATAGGTGATTAAGAGCTACAGGAAATCTTAAAAAAAAAACACATAAAATTAAGAAAAATGCTTGAAATCTTTATTTGAATCGATAGAATACTAACTGACAAAGAAATTTTTTTTGGTAAAGCATAGATAGCATAGCAAGTAGTGAATGATTGAAATCTGAGGAAAAAATGAAGGGTTTACAACAGAGCGTAATCGACAGTTTTTCTGTCAGTCACCGAATTTCATAATTTTTCAGCCAATAGTGCAAGACCACGTTTTTCCAGAGGAATTTCTTCCAGAACGTTTCATGGGTACAAAGAGACGGGGGGTATTTTGCTTCAAATAGAGTGATTTTCGGAAATTAAGAGGAGTTCTGACAGTGGCGTGAAGTAGGGAAGCACAACGTGTACATCGCGGGGGAGGGAAAATGCGAATTAAATCGTAGGGAGTACCTATGCCAATTGGAGGTGAAGTTAGGTCGGTTTTTCAAATCTCAATGTAGCTCAAAGGAAATTTGGAAGTAAATCAATCCATTTTTTTGTGATTAACAGCAAGTGTTTTCTCGAGTGTTTGGTCTAGTAAGAGATACATTTTTTAACAAGATAGGAAATTTCAATTACTCTGCGCAAAAAAATTAACGCACATTCTGAAAATCTCAATTTTAATGAAAGTTAACTCTACATTGACTTTATAACTTATTTTTTATGTTCTCTCGGGAAGGTTTTGAATGAAACAAGACACATTAAATGGAAAAAAATTCAGGATTTCACCGAACCCTATGTGAAAGAAGAGAAATGAACAATTCTCAAAATACTGAAATGCTGATAAGTGATTTAATACTTGGTATTTCCACCCCTTGCGTTAATTACAGCTCGGCAACGACGGTTCATACTCAAAATGAGTGATCTTGAAATGTTCTGATCTAATCCTTCCCAGATTTCTCCGAGTTGGATTCCTAAGTCATTAAGAGTATCTGGATGATTTTCTGAACTTCTCAGCCTTCTATTGACGTTGTCCCAAACCTGCTCAATCGGATTGAGATCTGGACTTCTTGCTGGCCATTCCATTCGAGAGACTTCAACCTCTTCAAGGTACTCCTGAACGATGCGCGCACGATGGGGTCTGGCATTATCGTCTATAAAAATGAAATTTTCACCAATGTATGGGGCAAATGGCACTACATGCTCTTCAAGAATGTTCCTTATATACTTATCAGCATTCATAGCTTCATTATCAACGACCACTAGGTCTGTGCGAGCAGTCAAAGATATTCCACCCCATACCATAATCGATCCTCCCCCGAAACCAGTAGTATTCAGGAAATTGCACTGAGCATATCTTTCATGTAGACGTCTGTATACAAGGGAACGTCGATCACGATGTTAGAGGCAGAATCTAGATTCATCTGTGAAGAGAACTCTTTCCCAATCGGCCTCTTCCCAATGGATATGCTCTCTCACAAAATCCAAACGCGCCCTTCGATGGGCTGGGGTAAGAGCTGGGCCTCTTGCCGCGACACGAGGCCTTAAATCATATTCTCTGAGGCGATTTCCTATTGTCTGAGTGCTAATTTGCATCTCATGAGTTTGCTCAAGCTGATTTTGAAGGAGGCGAGCGGTTGCAAACCGTTGTCTCAACGAAGAAACTCTCAAGTAACGTTCTTGAATGACAGTTGTTACCCGTGGTCTACCCTGTCCTGGTCTTCGGACATTCATACCTGTCCCCCTGAATCGCTGCAACATTCTGGAAACACTTGTATGGGAAACTCCAAACCTTTCTGTAATTCTTGTGTATGTCCACCTTTCTTCTTTTGGCTCAAATTGCGTGGTTCGCGTTGCATAGCGATCGAGTGTAGAAAATCAAACGAAAGAAAAACTATTGATTACTAGAATTGATCGAGGACAACTGATTTTAGAATGGAGCCAATACATTCAAAATCTGATGATAATATCATCTTCTTTTATTCCTACTGGAAGAAAACATCTGTGTTGAAGAAAAACGTTAAAAGTGGATAATATATGCATGCATAATACTGATAAAAATAATTATCATTGAGAACACCTTCAGTTGTAGAATAAATTTGAGATTTCGATAATGTGCGTTAATTTTTTTGCGCAGTGTATATGAATTAGGAACGTACAGAAAGGTATTACGTCACTCTCCATTTTAATTGTTTTTTTCTGTTTACTGTTGAGTTCTTGAAGTTTGAGAAAAAAAATTTTGTTCACTCGTGAATGTAGAAGAGAATTTTTTTATTCAATATATTGTTGAATTTGATGACAATTTCTTTTTATTCAATACCCTCTCAGAAAAGGGTTTAATTGTTCAAAGACCTTGCGTCTGCTCAAGGCACGAATCCAGATTCCCTTCCGGCTGGAAAAGCGTGCAGGCTTCAGAAGGTAAGATTTCTTATTTGCGGGAACAGGTGTGTTGAAAAAACACCCAACCACACACTCAGGTATTACCTACTACTACCGCAGTTTATAACCACAGTACCATTTTCGTATGTAAGGGAACTATCCTGAACATGAAATGATTAATACATTTATAGGACCTACCATTGCATGCCTCCAAAACTTTTGCTTTTCCTAGAATGATCCCAAGAAAAAGGAAAAAACGGAAAATATTTGTTAGCGTTTCTAATGAAGAAGGCTTTTGTACCTATAATCTGATGCATTTGAAAATTCAATAATATTACACCCACGAACATCCACAAATACCCTACAATTAACAACTTCGTTCTGTAGTAAAATAAATAAATAATATCCTCACTTGAAACATTCGTTACAAATTATCATTTATTCATCCATCAAACAGGTCCTTCTGAAGCGAATGAATACTTTAACATCAATTTCAAAGATAATCATTCTAGATAATCAGAAAATTATTGGTCACATATCATTGTATCCATTACCAAACTAACAGTTTGTTCGAAAAGATGGCATCAACATCCATAGCCCAAATTATCCTTTGTTTGCACAACATCATCACTCTCCACAAAGATGTCAAAATAGTTCAAGTAATTAATTTCCAACATCACCTTGATTACCCACTCATCCGGGAGGGAATAGAGGATATTGGAGAAGGAGACTATTTGAGACCAATACCTGACATGTACATCATCAATATAACCAATAATTCTCTAAAGGATCTCCTGGTAACTTTGGAGAAACGTTCAAGTTTTAATCCTAGATCAAAGTTCGTGATAATAGGTCAAAATATGGAAGAAGATTCTTTGAGGAGTTTGTACCAATTCTTCGTTTTAAACATAATTTTTATACGAGAATCAGATGGAAATATTCACACTTATTTTCCATTCTCTGAAAAGAAGTACCCAGTAAATAACTTCGAACTGGTGCAAATTGCAAACATTACAAGTTACAATACAAGAACTTTTTTTGAAAACAAAGTGCCACCTGTATGGCAAGAATCTACATTTTTATCGTGCTTCTTCTTTGCCCCACCTTACTTCATCACCAAAGAAGAGGGAATTTCACCCAAAGTGTTAGACTACCTCTTTTTGAAGACGAATATTGAAATGCACTGGATAGACGATGAATTTTCAGCTGATGAAAACTGGGCAACTCACTTCCAGGAGAGTCTAAAGGGTAAATGTGACGGTTACATGACCTACTTGATCGAGAACACTGCCATGTTGACCCCTCATGGTTTCGATTACGGTTATTGGTACATACCAATTCCGAATAAACTGGATAGATGGAAGTATGTCTTTAAAATCTTCACAGTGCATGTTTGGATCCTCTGGTTTGGCACCCCTCTGATCCTCAGTATTGTTTGGTGCGGTACAGTATGTACCAAAGAGGGTAATACGAACCTGTCGATCTTAATTAGTAGTTTTGCTCTGATTTCCAGATTTTTCCTGGAACAATCCGTGAAGTTGTTCCCTGGATTACTCTCCCAAAATATGATAGCTATCACCATGATCTTCTTCACGTTTTTCATGAATTTATACTTCAAAAGTAGGTTTGCTTATCTGCTAACCTTTGGTCGTATTTTTGAGCAAAACACCATAGAAACTTTCGATGATATAATGGATGCCAGAATACAGGTTGGGATTATACCAAACGTTTTCTCGGAATTCCGGGACAATGCAAAGGCTCTAGAGTATTTTAAAACTTACCAAGAATACTGCTATTTCGATGGATACTGCATCAATAGGACAGTTTTTGAAAGAGACATGGCCACTCTTATAACGATGAAGATGTACACTTACGACCAAAAAAATCTTATGGCCTTTGACGAATACGGGCAAGATCTTGTAATAAGGCTCAACCCTTCTTTTGTTTCTTTCATGGCTGGAATGATACTCAGAAAAGGCCATCCAATGGTGGAGTTTTTGCACTGGAAGATGCACATCTTGTGGGACCATGGTTTTGTGGAGAAGGTGAATGCTAAATATGAAGATGGCGATAAGTATGAGCAGTCTAATTTCGTAGCGACTGCATTGGATCTGGAGCAAATCGAATTTCCTTTAGGTTTACTTGTTATAGGATTGATCATCAGTTCGATAGTTTTTTATTTTGAGTGGAAGGGAGAGATTTTGTAAATGCTTTCAGAATAAACAAGCAGAAAATAAGGTTGAGAAGACTTATGGTAGGTTGTGTTGTACTTTCTTTTGCCATTTCACCCCTTCTGCATACTGAGTCTTGAAAATTGTCATATACGAAGTGCTCCACACTGATTATTCAGATGCTTTTCCGATGACCCTTCAGATGAAGGGAGAGTCGTTGAAAAAATGGGAAATTACCAGTATTATAGGGTGATTTATAAAGAGCTATAGGAAATCTTGAGAAAAACACATAAAATTAATAAAAATGCATGAAAACTTTATTTGAATCGATAGTATATACAAAAATTGACTGGGAAACTGCAATACCCTGCTGTTTGAATTTTGATTTTTTTTTGTAGAACATAGATAGTATATCAAGGAGTAGATGATTAAAATTTGGAAAGAAAAACGAAGGGTTTTAAATTTTTTTTATGGAGCTGACCATAAAATGGAAGAAGCAAACGATCAATTTAATTTCTCCACTACTCAAATGAGAAATGTGCTTCAATTATCTACATTGAGAACTCGTAGGATGAGAGGTGATGTTTTGTTGTATGCTTTTCTATAATGAAGCTTCAGATCACCCATTATTTATACCCCAAATATAATATGGAATAAATGTAATTCGACTCATACAGTCCATTTTTTCACTATTCACTTCATAAAATTCCAAGTAGAATAATAACCTCTGCTATAAATCATTCCAAATCATAATGCAACGCCTTCTTCACAAAATTCCATATAATCTGTTCCTCACACACCCTACAATCTTCGTAATATTGAATATCCCTTTTTAAATAAGTAGGTTTACGATATAAAATGAACCACCCCAAATTCGTTCATCCAAACTATTACTTTAGCGCCCTTAACATGGCTGTATACGGAATTTCTGCAGTAAAATTTGGAATTCTATACAGAACCCAAATTCTTCTTTGTTTGAACAGTATTTTCTCGAATTCAGACCAGATAACCAGAATTGTTCTGGTTAATTTTGAACCAGACAAAACTGTAAATTTTCCAATGGAATATCTCAACTTGAAGGAACCAGAATATTCAAGTTTTAGACCAGAAAGAATCGACGTTTATGTTATAAACAAGGACGAGGTAGAGGTACCAGAAATGGTGGACGAACTAATGAGGCGTACCCAGTTCTACCCTAGAGCTCTATTCATTTTCATCGGGGAAAACATTGACCAGAACGACCTAAAGAAACTCTTCAGCTATTACATACTTGACGTGTATTTTTTTAATACAACAAATGGTGATGTTTTCACGTATTTTCCATTTAAAGGAGGTATTTATCGTCCCTCCTCTCTCACGTTGGAAAAACTTGGTGATGCAACAACTTGCGATAAGAACTTGTTCAACCAGGAGAAGGTTCCTAAGATATGGAAGCAAGTACAGTTAGAAATCTGCATGTCTCCTGTTGCTCCTAGTGGTATAAACGAAAATGAGGGTATTTTTCCTGATATGTTCAATTTTCTTGCTGATAGATTGCAGCTGAAATTGAACTGGAGAATAGATGAACTTCCTAAGGAAGGATTCTGGTTGAAGCACTACATGATGATGTTTTACGAAGGAAAATGTGACATCCACACAGGGTATTTGATGGAAGAGGCTGAACCTTTACCTCCTTTCTCATTCAGTTCTGCATATTGGTTTGTTCCTTCTCCTTTACAGATCCAAGAATGGAGTTATGCTTTTAGGGTTTTCGATACTAGAGCTTGGATAGGATGGGTTTTTTTGATCCTGCTCCTTTGCTTTATTTGGTCTATAGAGGAGTTCTTGTTGTTGAGGAATGGATGTATCTCATCCTTCTTGTCAGCTTTCATACTAATCGCCAGTCTTTTTTTAGAGCAAACTCAAAAATTCAACAGATATTTCATAACAGCCAGCATACTCGTCTTTATAATGTTCCTTTTATCTTCTCTGATGAACATGTTGTTCAAATCTAAGTTCCCAGTCTTCTTGATCAATGTACATTACGAAGACTCAGATATTCGCGATGTAGACGACTTAATGAAGACTGGGATGCTGGCAGGGGTGCCAATTTATTTCGTACCCATCTTACGGAGTAGACCAGAATTAAGAGAGTATCTGGAGCACCACCATTATCTTTGTTTGCTGGATAACGAGTGCTTGAGAAGGACCGCTTTCCAGAGGGACATGGCAACAGTGCAGGTCAAGACGTACTTCCTGTACGAAAGGAAGAGTTTTTTGGATAAGAATGGAAGAGATCTTGTTAGGATGGTAGAACCGGCTATTCTTTCAGGGTCCATGAATCCGATAATGCCTAGAGGTCATCCTCTGATAGAAGAAGTTAGTCGATATATGATGTTTCTTTGGGATCATGGGTTTGCAGAGAAGATAATTGGAAATTATTCGAGCAACGAGGATTTTGACGACGTGGATTTTAATCTGATAAGGTTGAGGATTGGACACATTATACTGCCTTTGACTGTGTTTTTTATCGGGGTTGCTCTTAGTGTGGTCGTTTTGGTATTTGAGATTTGCAGGTCGAGAAAATCCAACCAACCATAATTATATATCATCACCTCAATGTGTAATGTGAATCTAGTGATTTGGTGAGTCTTTGACTTGTACATATTTCTCAACTGTAGATTCTTGAGGCCAAGAGAAACCTTTGTTACATTTTCCATTTTTCTGAATTCGGCTCTGTCGATATATAGCCATTAAAAAAAATTGGGACGAATACGTGCCTGATACGATTCTCTAGAATTGATGCAAAGTTCATATTTCTAGATTGAAATTGACTTGATTATTAGATGTTCTGTGGTGGTACATTTAGGAAATACTCAAGCTCTAACTATATTTGAATAAGAATGTTACAAACACGATATATCCTAACAAAAACACTAAGTTTTGTCCGATTATTTCTGCAATTGAAAAGCCATATTTGCCCCACCAAAATAAGTTCCTTCTTGGATTTTCCTGAAGATAAGATTGTAACACTAATAATTTGTTCATATTTTCCTCGATATCCCAAAACTATCCCATAAAAAATTAATTTCTCACTGACCTAACCTCACTCCATTAACCTAGGTCATAGGATTCGAGGTCAATGACCTTACCCAACCCATCTTCACTGATATTTCACAGAGCTTTTGAGAAGGCGATGCCAGACTGTTGATTTTCTCTTCAAACAACGGTACGCTACTTCGCAGGTAGCCGGCGCAAGACAAACAGTTCTGAGTCTCCAACGTTAGTCCCATCACAAACCAGTCTGTGGTCCCATAAACAAGGCATGCGTATAGCGATAACCTGCGTCATAGACTACGATTCATCTATTTACAGAGAATAATGCAAACAGATGATGATTATGTGCAGACTTTCAGTGAATTGATGTAATAACCGTGTGGTGTAGAATCAAAATTCCAAGAGGATATTTTTTAGATAGAAACATCGCCACAGATTATTCAGTGCTAAGTATCATTTTATTTTTCATTAATTTCAATTCAATACGTGGTTTGTATCGACATTCACCATTAATATTCGAGTTTTGAATTTCAACGACATTTATTTTTAAAATGGACCGGTAACAATGAATTTTTATTAGAAACTGTGCGTATGAAATATATAATTTCATGCGTCTTTGAATTCAATTTAATCTCCCACATTTGTGGGATTTTATTGTTACATATCTCTACATCATAGAGATTTTAGTCTTGACGAAGTTGATAAACATTCTGACAACATTGTTTACCTGTTAAGAGACCAAAGAATAAATAATATTCGATGATATTTCATCCAGGGAAGCATCCAGATTATTCTTGGAATTCATGATTTTTTTCCCCAAATTTCATCGTATACAATTGGAATAACTCGAAAACGACGCTTTTTATGAAAAAACATTGGAATACTTTCATTTTCTAAAATGGTTGATTCTTTTGAAAATATGAACCGTTAATTTTTTTCAAGTGGTTTTATAGTATCTTTGCGTTAATTTATGAGTCGGCTATGCTGTAACTTTTGTATCGGGAGAAATAATGAATGAGTTTTGATTGGGGAATATGCACCATGAATAGAGTGAACAATCAACCAAAATTCAGTTCATTCGAAATATCGGTTACCAATATACGGAAAGAAAAGTGTTATTTTCATGGATTTTCGACACCCTGTATCTTTCAAACTGAACCGAATTTTGAAAAATGGTATGGGAAAAAGTGTTTAATTTGATGAGAGGAATCTAGAGTTGAAATATATGTACAATTCAAAGACTCACCCTGTATTGTACACCAGAAATGATTGAATCAGTGTTTCACGATTCATCCCACTGCACAATATTGTAGAGCTTAGAAATGTTTGATGATTGATTGTCATAAGTTGTCAAACCGAATAAAGTTATTTCTAATAAACTGATCCTGTTTTCTTGGAGAAGCTTACTATCACTGATTGGCAGTGGCGACTTGTCCTATGAGGCAGGTGAGGCAGTGTCTCACCAATAAATGTCGAGAATTACACTTATCTATATACGTATACACGTATACACGTATATATAAAAGAAAGATGTTGGTCACATCATTTATAACTCGAGATCGGATGGACTGTTTGTTATGAAACTTCATATATGGATTCTTCTACGGTCTGGTTATTATAAAATACAATAAAACTTTGAGAAAATCGATGAAAATTTTACTTATACAGGAAATGCTTCTCCTCCTTTTGAGTCAGGCCACTAGATGTCACTACAGTTACAGTTACGCTACCGCTTATTCGTTTGTACTTCATTTGATATTCTCCGCGTTAGATGGCGATATAAACAAAAAGTGTGTACAATGACTGTATTCCCTCTATAGACACTGTATTAGTGTGTAATTTGAGTTGCCCACAACTCTGCGCTGTTGGGCAAAACCAAAATGTCTTAGCGTAGGAGTACAGATGTCTAAAATAATTAGATTTCGTTGAGATATGAGAAAAGTTTCGTTCTTACCACTTCAGATGGCGTTATTCACACATTATGACTGATGATTATTAGTTATTTTTATAGTTTTATTTCTTCCAAATAACATAATCGTGAAGGTACTATATTTGACATTATCACGATTAAATGGCGATGAATTTGTTGAGGCTTTTGCGGCCGTCGATTGATGTCATCTGTTCTTTTTTCGAGCATTTCGGTCATCGTGGTATGGAATGGTCGAAAAAAGAACATATGACACCAATTACTGTGTAATTTACATAGGGCTTATAGTACCATGAAAGGCTATATTAACAGATCCAGAAGCGGGTGAATATCACAGTGAATTTTTATCGAAATGTCAAGTAAATCGGATTTTAGCGATGACTTCCAATCGTGAGATGTCCATTCTCATCTTTTCTCATAATTTTTAAAATATTTTCGAATTTCTGGTTGGGTAATAAATATATTTGCGGAAATAACTTAATCCAAAATTGCCATTATTATTGATTGACATATTATGACATATTATTTTTGTGTATCTGTTCTGTGTGATAGCTCATATCCATGGAAACATTTGACAGTTAAAAAATCAGAGAACCAAGCCGTTGATTTCCGATCACCGGTGATTACGATTTTTTGAAATCCACCGTAAGTATCATTTAGGCGGAACAAAGTTGGCCGGGCCAGCTAGTAAATATCATATTTTATTAATTATTCATTTAATCATTTCACTTTTTATCATCTGCAACCATTCGCATTTATATCGGTATTTCTCTTCGTTAATTAGCAATGAAATACGGTCCTGGGTCTACTACGTTTCCATATCTCACGATTTCTGTGTCCATCTCACTTCCTCATCTCCCAGAGTGATCGGAAGGGGCAGGCCTCGCACTTCCTCGTCTAGCGCGTTATTCTACATCACAGGCAATCTAAATATTCCCCTGGCGAATGGTAAACTGCAACTATTCTGCACTATTCTGAATAATCGGGAACTCGGCTCAGTTTTCGAATTACTTACGTCAGATACGGAATAATTTTACTGCAAAAGTGTTGCTCTTGGACTGATGTATCAGAGAAGTGTTCACAATCTGTCGAAAATCAATTAGGGTAGTAATAAATTATAAATAACCTTTTATGAATCCATTCACTAAATAAAACATCTTTGTTGAGTACCAGAATTTTGAGTATATCCTGAATGGATTTCAAGGAAATATCTTCAGTAGTTCTCCAAATAATATGGTTGAAGTTAAGAAAGAATGCTCCTGTGTTCATAATGCCATTAAAAGTGAATCGATTGCATGAATTAACAACGTAACAAAGAACAATCAATTATTATTTCATTTCGTTAATTTTTTCAGATAGTTAAGACTGATAAATATTTCATTATCGCTCAAATTCATCCTTGTACATTTTTAACAGGAATTTTTTTCGGAAATTATATAAAAGTGACATGAGACTCATTTCGCCTAATCAATACATTTTACTTATCTATTTATCTCCACTAATTCAGGAAAGTATGATAGTTCCAATTAGATACACTGTCCATTTTTTTTGTCTTCATCATTTTGTGAATAATCTTGTTAATGATGGCAATTATGCTGCTGTTGTAAACTACGACCATATTTTCAATTTTACGACAGTGAGGATAAATACTGATTTTTTTCTGAGATTATATGTAGCACCAAAAGTTTATATTATCAATTCAGATGAAACTGATATCGAGGAGGTTCTCATGTTGAGGAAGAAAATAGGATACCAAGAAGAGACAAAATACCTATTTATAGGTGATCATGTAAAATCATTGGTGAATCTAAATGAATTTTCATATCATTTTGGTGATCCTTTATTTATGAATAAGGATAATGGAGATATCCACAGCATTATAGCAACAGATCAAACTGGTTATCAACTGAAAACTGTGGAAATGAATAAGTCAGAAAACTGTGAAAATAACTTCATCAACTTAAATCCTTCTGAAAGAAGCAAGAACGAAAAGTTGTCCCTGAAAATATGTTTCTTTTATGGCCAACCATACGTAATTCCTAACGATGGCAAGGACTTAAAGGGCATCGAAGTAGATATATGGAAATTAATGATTGAAACCTTGAACATCACTACAAAATTTCACGTAGGAAACTTTCCATTGAAAGATTTAATAAGTTTTCTGGAAACAGTTCTATTTAACGGAACCTGTGATGTGCACATGGTGAAAAAATGCGGTGGCGAAACCTTGGATTCTTCCGACCCATTTTTCTTCGATACGGCTCATTGGATAGTAAGGTCCTCTGGGCCTCAACCAAGATGGAGAAATGCTTTGGAAATTTTCACACTCAAGGTCTGGATGATTTGGTTGTTTTCGGCTGTGTGTCTTTCTCTCACATTACATTTGACCAGGATAGTTTTCAAGGATAAAGGAAGACCAACTGATGGTCTGTTGATCATATTTAAACTTATGCTGGAACAACCTCACATTCTGAAAATGTCAAATTTGTCTCAAATCTCGATAAAAGCTATAATACTTTTGAGCACCTTCCTCATGAATCTTTTTTACGATACCAAATTCATATTTTTATTGACTGGTTTCAAAGAGGCTTTTTCTCCCAATTCCTTCGAAGATATAATGGCGAACAATTATAAAATTGTTGCACCAGCTGAAATTCGCAAATTATTTCAAAATGATGAACAGATTTCGACCTATCTGAAAGAACATCTGGAACTAGGTTTAATAGGATTGAATATAACCAAGCACGATGTTGCCAGTCTGTCTTTAAGACGAATGTTTCTTCATGACATCAAGAACCATTTGGACGAAGAGAAAAGACCAATGATAAAAATATTAGAACCTGAAATAATGACTCGATATTTTGGAGCAGTTGTAAGAAGAGGAGACCCAATCAAGAACGTCATCAACAAGAAATTGTCTTTGTTTTTTCAGCATGGCCTTCTGTCTAGAATTTTTTCCAAGTACAAAAATTTCAATTTCGTCAAAGGTTCCAACATTCAGAACAGAAGACTCAATATGCGATCTCTTCAGTTTTCTTATGGTGCATGGATTTTGGGAATCATCATATGTCTTGTCGTTTTCTGTTACGAATATTTTAGACCTAGATCTGAACCATAATCATGAAATTTGGTCACATTGTCTATGAAAAATAAAAAAAAATTCATCGGAACTTCATTTGAATCTTTACCACCCATTTTAGTTCATGTCAAAGTTACCTAATATTCTTTTCTTCAGTATCGTAATGTGTTCATTACAGTCCTTAAAACAGTGCTGTAATGAATTCCTTACAGCATCGTTTTCAGTATAATTTTTCGTTTTGTGGTTGTCAGCAATGACTTCCGATCCTTTTAAATTTCAGCAGACGTCGATTTGGAAATGTCAATTTTTGTACTTCCTAACATTCACACCAACTGCCAAGATACAATATGAAAGTCACTAGGACCTATGATTTGAATTTTTCATTGAATTTTACGAAATTTGAGTGAAATAGAGAAAATATCGTCTGATACTCGTTGCAGAATGCAATTCCAATACTCATGCGTTCGAAAAAACGCTCCTTCGTCGCTCGTTTTCGAATTTCGCATTCGTATTGGAATAGGAGCTCATTCTGCAACTAGTTTTAGAATATACTATTCAAAACATAAATGTCAAAAATTGGTTTCAATCTTAATTTAAATGTGTTTTACTTCAATTTAAAGTTCCGTCACTCTAAAAAAAAAAACACCCAATACAAAATTATATAACTTTCATAGAAACTTGCTTCTAATTCGTAAATCTTACATTATAAGTATATGATATATTATGTGGAAGAAAATTTAATTCTCTCTCAGTAATTCTCAAGATATACAGGGTATTCCATTTAAGAAAAAAATAACTTTCAACCGTTTTTGTATGCCTTGGTAAAAATCGAATTTTTAATTCTCGTTCTCCGTTAACGTCTAACGTACCATCGACCGTGATACACTCTGTATAAGGTCAAAATGATCTCATCCTTCACCCCCATTGAGATGTATCGGTAACCCAAACCCCCTGTGGCCCCTGTATACAAGGATATTGGCGTATATTCCGAATAGGGAAAAGTTATAGGTTCTTAGGTGTTAGATGCTTTCTTGAGGAGAAAAAAAAATCTAAATGGCAGCAAATTACGAAAATTTTATCAATGGTTGCCATATTGGATTTTATTCCTTCAATTTACTCGAATTTCTTTGAAACAAATTTAGAAAAATCCGTCAACACGACTTTATTATTGCATGTCTACATTGAGAACAAAATTTTGTTCACTTTATGTTGAAACATCCTGTGATTGCAATGTTGAGAAATTATCCAGTCAAAAATAAAAATGTAGAAAGATTTGGCTTCATTATAAATTTCATCCTTATCAGCTACACATGAAATGTTAGATGCAGTATAATAAAAAAATACCAAAAGAAGATCGATCTCATGCGTTTAACAACGGAATAATGGAAACGTAAATTATTTATTTAGAATATTTTTCATTTTCATAATTTTCCAGATAGTTGTCATTGATAAAAACTCAATTATCGTTACGAATTCATCCTTGTTGATTTTTCGCATAAATTATTCCTGAAAATCATATTATAAATATGACATGAGAATAATTTCAGCCAATCAATATATTGCTGCGCATATTAGTTTAACTGCCTTCTCTAATTTGGGGGGATATGTTACTTCCATTTAAACATTCTGTAATTTTTGTTTGTTTACACTTTGTAGACCATCTCACAAATGATGGAAATTATAGTGCTATTATTAACTTCGACCACATTTTCAATTTTCCAGCAGTGAGGATTAATAACCATTTTTTCCTGAGATTATATGCAGTACCAAAAGTTTATATTATTAATTTGGAGGAAACGAATATGAAGGAGTTTCTCATGTTGAGGAGGCATCTTGGTTTCAACCAAGACACCAAATACTTGTTTTTAGGTAATAGCATGAATTCACTGCTGAATTCAAGTGAATTCTCATATTATATTGGTGATTCCATATTCATCCAAACAGAAAATGGGGATATTTACAGAACTATATCTACAGATCAAATTGCTGGTCCATTAAATATGAAAAAATCTGGAAACTGCAAAAATAACTTGACCGACTTAGATTTTCCCAAAAAAAGATTGAAGAAGAATTTCACCCTGAACTTTTGTGTATTTTGTGGCAACCCTTACGCAACTATCGGCGGAAGCAATGACAATAAGGGCATCATTTTAGATATTTGGGAATTGCTGATGGAACAGTTGAAAATTTCTACCAAATATCAGATGCGCCATTTTCCAGTGGGAAAGTTAATAGATTTTCTGGAAACAGTTCTTTATAATGGATCCTGTGATGTACACATTGGAAATGAATTCAGTGGTGATGCTCTTGAATCTTCTCGTGCATTTTTCTTCGATACCTTTCACTGGATGGTAAAAACCCCTGGGCCCCAGCCAAGGTGGAAAAATGCCATCGAAATTTTTACGCCCAAAGTCTGGATGATTTGGTTGTTTTCGGCTGTATGTCTTTCCTTCACATTACATATGACCAGGAGAGTTTTCAAGGATAAAGGAAGACCAACTGATGGACTGTTGATCGTATTTAAACTCATGCTGGCACAATCACACATTATAAAACTATCGAATTTGTCTCAAAACTCGATAAAAGCTATAATACTCTTAAGCACCTTCCTAATGAATCTTTTTTACGATACTAAGTTCATATTTTTATTAACTGGTTTCAAAGAGGCATTTTCTCCGAATTCCATCGAAGAAATAATGGAAAACAATTATAGAATTGTTGGTCCCCAAGAAATATCCCAAATATACGAAGGAGATGAGAAAATTTCGAATTATCTGAAAGACCACATGGAACCAAGTCTGATTGCAATGAACATAACAACGCACGATGTAGCCACTTTGTTTTTGAAACGAATGTATCTTCATGGCATCAAGAATCACCTGGATGAAGAGAGAAGACCAATGTTAAAACTGTTGGAGCCAGAAGTAATAATTCGATATTTTGGCCCTGTTCTACGAAGAGGAGACCCAATCAAGAACTTACTCGATAAGAAAGTACTTCTGTTATTTGAACACGGCTTTGTGTCCAGAATTCTGTTCAAATATAAAAAATTCAATTATATGAAGGAACCTCACGTTCAAAACAGAAGCCTCACTTTACATTCTCTCCAGTTTCCATATGCTGTATGGAGTTTGGGAATGATCCTTTGTTTTGTCATTTTTTGCTACGAAATTAATTTTAAACCTAGGTCTTAACTAATATCCTGCTGAAAATGTTGAGTCTTAATGCCGAACAATCAACTTCTTTTCCCTGGTACATTCTGTTCTGAGGAATCCAGACCAAACAAGATGGAATTGTAGGAATAATTCTTGTATTATTGGCATTATTGGTTCCCCAATAAAAAGATTCATAACCAACTGTGTAGCAATTTTTTTTTTTTAATTAAAGTATTATGACGTCAAAAATTTTCATCTTCATTCAACGTTTGCAAAAGATTTATTTTATAAGCCTTACTTCCACTTTTGGAATATACTATACAGGGTGAGCCTTTGACTTGTACATATATCTTAACTGTAGATTCTTGAGGCCAAAGGATACCTTTTTTCATTTTCCCAATTCTGTTCTGTTAAAGAAATAAAGCCATTTGAAAAAAAAATGGGCCAAATACGTACGTCATACGATTATCTGCAAACACCCCAAAGTTAATATTTTCCGATTGAAATTGAGGTGATTATTAGTTGTTCGGGGTGAAACATTTCGGAAATACTCAAGCACTAACCTTATTTGAATGAGGATGCTACAAACACGATATTTCCCAACAAAAACACTTGGTTTTGTCCGATTATTTATGCAAGTAGAAAGCCATATTTCTCCCACCAAAATATGTTCCTTCTTCGATTTTCCTGACGATAAACTTTAAACACTAATAATTTGTTCATATTTTCCTCGATATTCTAAAACTATCTCATAAAAAATTGTTTTCTCACTGACCCATCCTAACTCCATCCACTCAGGTCATAGGATTCGAGGTCAATGACCTAACCTAAACCATCTTCTGTGATATTTCACAGAACTTTCGAGAAAACGTTACCAGATTGCTGATTTTCTCTTCAAACAATGGTATAGGCGAAACCAAGGAAGCAGTACGTCTCGTATCGTTAACGGTTGAACTAGCGCAAGGGCACCAGTTTTGTTTACTTTTCGCTGAAGGCGTCTAGGCGTTGCTTTTTGGAAATGCCAAACGAGTAGTTCTGATTCTCGCCGATATAGCGCTACTTTCTAAATTTCAGTCGCCTATAACGGTGCGCTACCTCGGATCGTAGTCGCCACGCAAGACAAACCGTTGTTCTGTGTCTCCAACGTTAGTCCCATCACAGACCAGTCTGTGGTCCCCGTCCCATGAACGACGCTTACCTAACCCGCGCCATGGACTTCGATTTCTTCACAGAAAATAATGCAAACAGGTGATGATTATGTAGAATACTTTCAGTCAATTGATGTGATAATAACCGTGTAGTGTCGAGTTATATTGTTTAGATAGATATTTTCAAGAAGGACTGGAAACAATGAATTTTTAATAGAAACTGCGTATAAAATGTATAATTTCATTCAAATCAAATCAAATCAAATTTATTTATTCCCTCTAGACATATACAAATATGTATGGGACATGTCAACATAGCAAAAAAAGCAAAAAAAAACAAAAAAAATTTACAGATAGTTATCTAGAAAAAGACAAAACAATCAACCCATTTGTACTACCCATTAAATAATGAAAAATGTACACATATATGGACATAATATATAAGTTTCTCAACCATGCACAGAAAAATCTGAATCATCAATGAATTCCTTAATGCTATAATATGCCTTCGAAAGCAGCACATCTTTTACATATTTCTTGAATACTCGGATTTCAAGTGATCTTATCTGTTGTGGAAGACTATTAAAAAGCTTCACACATTGGTACTGGGGAGAGGACTCGTATTTTGAGGTTCTGTGCTTAGGGAAGGACAGAAGACATTTATTTCTCGTGTTGTAGAGATTGCTATCACTTAAAATTTCAAACTTTGTTATGTTATCCTTGACATAAACTAAACAACGGTATATGAAAAGTGAAGGAACAGTCATTATTTTATAATTTATAAAGATTGGTTTGCAGGAAACTGGTATTCTTATCTTAAATATCATCCTAAGCACACGCTTTTGAGACAGAAGAATCCTATGGACATTATCTGCATTTCCCCATAAAATTATGTTGTAGTTAAGATGGGAGTGAAAAAGGCTATAGTGGACGCCGAGCACCGATTGTAGTGGAAGAGAGTCCCTAATTCTGCTCAGCGCGTAGTACGACCTGTTTAACTTTGTACTGATGTGGTCAATGTGATCGTTCCACTTTAGTTTATTGTCTACGTAAAGACCCAAGAACCTGACACTAGGTTTAGAAACAACGATGATATCATCGTAATTGAAAGACATAGGGAAGCTCATACCTCTAATATTGAAGAAAATCCACTCAGTGTTATCCAAGTTGACCACCAGAGTATTTTGTCGGCACCATTCAACAAATTTTTTCATTATGAAGGAGCATTTGTCCAATAACTCCGCAGGAGTCTTTGCTGAAATGACGAAGGAGGTGTCATCGGCAAACATGGTTATCAGTTCAGCCATGATGTGTTCAGGCAAGTCATTTATGAAGAGGATGAAAATGAGTGGTCCCAAGATAGATCCCTGAGGGACCCCCAAATCAGAATCGAACAGCTCAGACCAGCACTCCTCGACTCTAACGATCACACTTCTAGCAGTCAGAAAGGAATAAATCCAATCAAGGAAAATGCCTCTAAAGCCTAAGCTGAAAAGTTTATCGATAATGAACTTGAAGTTAAGAGAATCGAAAGCTCGAGACAGGTCAAAGTATAACCCAGCAACGTATAATCCGCTATCCAGACATTTATAAACGTAATCAATGAAGGCGATTGCAGCTGTCTGCGTTGAATGGCCTCTACGGAAACCATGCTGATTCTGACTTAGTATTTTATGCTTGTTTAGGTAAACAACTATACGATCATAAACAATTCTCTCAATCGCCTTAGAAAAAACACTTGTGAGAGAGATAGGTCTATAGTTACTCAGATCTGTTGGGTCTTTTTTTTTGAAAATTGGTATAACTGTAGACAATTTAAGGGAGGAAGGAAACTTTCCACTACTAATTGAAAGATTTACAACATGCGCTAAATGAGTAGATATCAGGTCAGCTATTCCCTTCAAAACTTGACCGGATACTCCATCGATGCCACTACTTTTATTATTTTTTAAAGCATTTATTGCATTGTATATTTCATTCTCGGAAACTGGGAAGAAGAAAAAAGTACTCTCTTCTAGTTTCGAAGTAGTGCATGAATATGGAAGAGCCGTCCCATAGTGATCAACAAGACTTTTCTGAGCACAGGTTGTGAAATATTGGCCAAAAGCAGATGTCACAGTTTTGAGATCGGTACATATCGAACCATTGATATTGAGCCTGAGCGGTATCTTAGTATTGATCTTTCTAGATGTCATATCGTTCACAATTTTCCAAACAGTCTTGTTTACATTTGAGGAATCATTCAATAAATTTTCGTGATACGCAAGTTTCGCATTTTTCAACATCTCATTATAAGTTTTCTTTTTAATTTTGTAAATTTCCAGTAGATCCCTTGAACTAGAGTTTTTGACCAACCAGTTCAAGTTTTTCAACTCATCACGGTAAGATTTTATTTCTGGACTTACCCATTTCACCGCATCATTTTTGAAATAAATTTTTTTCTTTGGACAAACTTCGTTAATGCAAGAAATTATATTATTTATAAAGAGATGAAAACATTTGTCTATATCAGATGTTACATATATTTGACTGAAGGTCCTGTCAGCAATCATGGCACGAAGCTTGAACATATTTGTGAAAATTCTAGTTGGTTCAGATAAAGTAAGATCCAATCCAAAAGAAATCAGAAGATCATCAACAAGGTTCTTATCATGGTTATTAACATTCAGATAATCTACATTAAAATCACCGCATACAAAGACAGATGTGTGCTCTTTTATTACACGCAAAAGAATGAAAGATAATTGGTTTATAAAAGTTTCCAAGTTGCCTGATGGAGATCTGTATACACTCAAAATACAAATGTTCTTATCTTGAAGACTCAAGCTAGCAGCGCAAACCTCACAATGAATCTCTGAGCACAGAGAAGCAATGTTTATATGTTTAAAGGGCAAACCTTTTTTAACGAATATCATCGATCCTCCATGAATCGCATTTGGGCGACAAAACTGGGCAGCCAGAAAGTATCCAGGCAAATTGACTGATTCAACACTGTCTCTACTACACCAATGTTCTACGATGCTGACAACATGCGGCTTATGTTCGCCAAACAACACCTCCAATGCACACAACTTGTTTGAGATACACTGCACATTCAAATGAAAAATTTTCATGTAATTCACATTTTCAACTTTATTCACAATCAACGGTAGAATGTCCTCTTGTCGTAATCCCTGGGAGATCTGGAAATTTCTTCTTGTGAAAAAACTGCGTAACCAATGCTCCATTTGGCCACACGTCTTTCCTCCATGCATTCTTGAGATTTTCTTGGTTAATAGATACCTTCAATTTTAACTTCCACATTTGTGGGATTTATTATTACATATCTCTACATCAAACGTTTTTTCATCATATTCATTTCAGTCTTGACGATGTTGATAAACTTTCTCACAACATTGTTAACTTGTTGAGAGGCCAGAGAAGAAATAATATTCGATGATATTCAACCCAAGGAAGCATTCAGATATTTCTTGAAATTCATGATTTTTTTCCTCAAATTTCATCGGATACAACTAGGAATAACTCTAAAACGACGCGTTTCATTGAGAAAGCATTAGAATACATACTTTCATTCTCTAAAATGTTTATCTTTTTCAAGTAGTTTTATAGTATTTTTGCGTTAATTTATGAGTCGGCTACGCTGTAACTTTTGTACCAGGAGAAATATTGAATGAGTTTGAATTGAGGAATATGCAGCATGAATAGAGCGAACACTCAACCAAAATTCAGTTCCTTCGAAATATCGGTTCCGAATATATGGAAAGAATAGTGTTAATTTCATGGGTTTTCGACACCCTGTAATTTTCAAACGAAACCGAATTTTGAAAAATGGTATTGAAAAAAAGTGTTTCGTTTGATGAGAGGAATCTACAGTTAAAATAGATGTACAAGTCGAAGGCTCACTCTGCATATTTAAAAAATATGTCAAAGGTTTATCTTTGAAACCCTCAAGCAACACACGGTGGGAGAGTCGCATGAATGCTATAAGACCTTTAAAACAACACTTTAAAAATATCATAGAAGCTTTAAATGCTGTAATTGAAATACTTTTCCTATTAATTTTTCAAAATGTAGACTGAATAAAATACTTTTAGTTCCCGTTTGTATTTGCAGTTTGTGCTACATATAAGTTTATTTTTTTTAGTATACATTTGGACAGAACCCCTCATTGCCACCCCTGTGGACGACAATGTTCACATCATTCAAATATCTGTAGGTATTATTTTTTCCTAATTACTAGCTTGTTTTGACCGCCATTAGAAACATCAAAATATTGAAGATTCCTATCGACTAATGCATGAAATAAATACATGCCATGCAATTACTTATGTATCGACAACCTTCCTTTTTTTTTCAAATCAAGCAGTCACATCCACCATCCACTCCAATTTGTAGACATCTATATATATATTATTGCGCATATTAGTCTGTCTTCTCTAATTTGGGGATATGCTAATTCCAATTAGACATACTGTAAATTTTTTCTGTTTACATTTTGTTGACCATCTTATAAATTATGGAAATTATAGTGCTGTTATAAACTTCGACCACATTTTCAATTTTCCGACAGTGAGGATTAATAACCAGTTTTTTCTGAGATTATATGCAGTACCAAAAGTTTATATTATTAATTTGGAGGAAGCGGATATGGAGGAGTTTCTCATGTTGAGGAGGAGACTTGGTTTTAACCAAGACACCAAATACTTGTTTTTAGGTAATAGCATGAATTCAGTGCTGAATTCAAGAGAATTTTCATATTATATTGGTGATTCCATATTCATCCAAACAGAAAATGGGGATATTTACAGAACTATATCTAGATATCAAACTGATGGTCCATCAAATATGAACAAATCTGGAAACTGCGGAAATAACTTCACCGACTTAGATTTTCCCAAAAAAAGAATGAAAAAGAATTTCACCCTGAACTTTTGTGCATTTAGTGGCAAACCTTATGCAACTATCGCCGAAAGCAATGACAATAAGGGCATAGTTTTAGATATTTGGGAATTGCTGATTGAACAGTTGAAAATTTCTACCAAATATCAGTTGCGCCATTTTCCAGTGGGAAAGTTAATAGATTTTCTGGAAACAGTTCTTTATAATGGATCCTGTGATGTACACATTGGAAATAAATTCAGTGGTGATGCTCTTGAATCTTCCCGTCCATTTTTCTTCGATACCTATCACTGGATGGTAAAAGCCCCTGGGCCCCAGCCAAGGTGGAAAAATGCCATCGAAATTTTTACGCCCAAAGTCTGGATGATTTGGTTGTTTTCGGCTGTATGTCTTTCCTTCACATTACATGTGACTAGGAAGATTTCTAAAGATAAAGGAAGACCAACTGATGGACTGTTGATCGTATTTAAACTCATGCTGGCACAATCACACATTATAAAACTATCGAATTTGTCTCAAAACTCGATAAAAGCTATAATACTCTTAAGCACCTTCCTAATGAATCTTTTTTACGATACTAAGTTCATATTTTTATTAACTGGTTTCAAAGAAGCTTTTTCTCCGAATTCCGTCGTAGAAATAATGGAAAACAATTATAGAATTGTTGGTTCTCATGAAATATCCCAAATATACGAAACAGATGAGAAAATTTCGGAGTATCTGAAAGACCACATGGAACGAAGACGGATTGCAATGGACATAACAACGCACGATGCAGCCACTTTGATTTTGAAACGAATGTATCTTCATGACATCAAGGATAACCTGGATGAAGAGAAAAGACCAATGTTAAAAATGTTGGAGCCAGAAGTTATAACTCAATTTATTGGTCCTGTTCTACGAAGAGGAGACCCAATCAAGATTTTACTCGATAAGAAAGTACTTCTGTTATTTGAACACGGCTTTCTGTCAAGAATTTTGTCCAAGTATGAAAATTACGAATATAAAAAAGAACCTCATGTCCAAAACAGAAGCCTCACTTTAGATTCTCTGCAGTTTCCATATGCTGTATGGAGTTTGGGAATGATCCTTTGTATTGTCATTTTCTGCTACGAAATTAATTTTAAACCTAGATCTTAACTAATATCCTGCTGAAAATGTTGAGAATTAATGCCTAACAATCCACTTCTTTTCCCTGGTACATTCTGTTCTGAGGTATCCAGACCAAACAAGATGGAATTGTAGGAATAATTCTTGTATTAGTGGCATTATTGGTCCTCCAATAAAAAGATTCATAACCAACTGTGTAGCTATTTTTTTGTTTGAAAATATTATGACGTCAAAAACTTCAAAGATCGGGGTTAAATGTAAGAAACAAAATTTTTCATCTTCATTCAACGTATGCACAAGATTTATTTCATAAGCCTTACTTGTAATTTTGGAATATACTATACAGGTTGAACCTTTGACTTGTACATTTATTCTAACTGTAGATTTATGAGGCCAAAGCATACGTTTTTTTTAATTTTCCATTTTTCCCAATTCGGTTCTGTTAAAGACATAAATCCATTGGGCCAAATACGTGCCTGATACGATTCTCTGCAAACACCTCGAAGTTCATATTTTCCGATTGAAATTGGGGTGATTATTAGCGAGATTATTAGTTAATCAGGGTGATACATTTAGGAAATACTCAAGCACTAACCTTATTCGAATGAGAATGTTAAAAACACGATATTTCCTAACAAAAACACTTAGTTTTGTTCGATTATTTCTGCAAGTAAAAAGCCATATGTCTCCCACCAAAATGGGCTCCTTCTTCGATTTTCCAGAAGATTAGTTTGTAAACCCTAATAATTTGATCATATTTTCCTCGATATTCTGATCTCATAAAAAATTGTTTTCTCAATAACCTATCCTAACTCCATTAACCTAGGTCATAGGATTCGCGGTCAATGACCTAACCTAACCCATCTTCTGTGATATTTCACAGAACTTTCGAGAATACGATGCCAGATTGCTGATTTTCTCTTCAAACAATGGTAAAGGAGAAACCAAGGAAGCAGTACGTCCCCTATCGTTAACGGATGAACTATCGCAAGGGCACCAGTTTTGTTTACTTTTCTTTGGCGTTGCTCTTTGAAAAGGCCAAACGAGTAGTTCTGATTCTCGCCGAGATAGCGCTACTTTCTAAATTTCAGTCGCCTATAACGGTGCGCTACCTCGGATCGTAGCCCCTACGCAAGACAAACCGTTGTTCTGTGTCTCCAACGTTAGTCCCATCACAGATCAGTCCCCGTCCCATGAACGACGCTAACGTAACCTGCACCATAGACTTCGATTTATTTACAGAGAATAATGCAAACAGGTTATGATTATGTAAAAGACTTTCAGTAAATTGATATGATAATAACCGTGTAGTGTCGAGTTATATTGTTTAGATAGGTATTTTCCTGAATGACCGAAGACAATGAATTTTCAATAGAAACTGCGTATAAAATGTGTAATTTCATTCAATTTTATCTCCCACATTTGTGGGATTTTAGTCTGGACGATGTTCATAAACATTCTCAACTTGTTGAGGGACCAGAGAAGAAATAATATTCTATGATATTCAACCCCAGGGAAGCATTCAGATTATTCTTGAAATTCATGATTTTTTTCCTCAAATTTCATCGAATACAACTAGGAATAACTCTAAAACGACGCGTTTCAGTGAGAAAACATTGAAATACTTTTATTTTCTAAAATGGTTGATTCTTTCGAAAATATGAACTGTTTATCTTTTTCAAGTGGTTTTATAGTATTTTTGCGTTAATTTATGAGCCGGCTATGCTGTAACTTTTGTATCGGGAGAAATAATGAATAAGTTTTGATTGAGGAATATGCACCATGAATAGAGTAAACAATCAACCAAAATTCAGATCATTCGAAATATCGGTTCCGAATATATGGAAAGAATAGTGTTAATTTCATGGGTTTTCGACACCCTGTATTTTTCAAACGAAACCGAATTTTGAAAAATGATATTGAAAAAAGCGTTTCGTTTGATGAGAGGAATCTACAATTAAAATATATATACAAGTCAAAGACTCATCCTGTATATTTAAAAAATATGTCAAAGGTTTATCTTTGAAACCCTCAAGCAACACACGGTGGGAGAGTCGCATGAATGCTATAAGACCTTTAAAACAACACTTTATAAATATCATAGAAGCTTTAAATGCTTTATTTGAAGTACTCTTCCTATTATTTCCTTAAAATGGATCTTAAAATACTTTTAGTTCCTGTTTGTATTTGTAGTTTTTGTTACATATAATTTTTTTTAGTATACATTTGGACAGGACCCCTCAATGCTACCCCTGATGTGGACGACAATGTCCACATCATTCGAATATCTGTATGTATTATTTTTTCCTAATTACTAGCTTGTTTTGACCGCCATTAGAAACATCGAAGATTCCTATCGACTATTGCGTGAAATAAATACATGTCATGCAATCACTTATGTATCGACATCCTTCCTTTTTTTCAAATTAAGCAGTCACATCCAGTCCAATTTGTAGACATCCATCATGATCCCTTTAATATATTCAACCACAAGCCTACTCTGTATCGATTTCTTCGTCAAAAATCATACCTTCAATGAAAATTATGCAGTCGTCCTGAATTCAGATTCAAAATTTAATTTTCCAGCTTTCAGAATGAATTTAACGAGTTTCGATAATATGCAACGTCTTCTTCAGGTACCCACCCTGTATATTGTAAATCTGGATCGAATCGAAGTTCAAGATGTGTTGACCTTGAGGAGGCATTTTGGACACAGCATCCATACGAAGTACGTTTTCGTGAGTGAGAAGTTGGTGTTTGAGAATGGGCGTGGAAATTCAACAGATTATATGAAGAACACAGTATATATTGAGTTGGTGAATGGAAATATTTTCTGTCTCGAAAAAGAAAATGGAAAGATACGCAAAGGGGGAAAAGCAGGAAACTGTGCTAATAATTTTACGAAGGTTGTTATAAGAAAGGCTGAAGGGTTTTCGAGAGTTAAAAAGCTCCATATATGTATGTTCATAGCGCCCCCATATGTTATTCCTAGCAATGGAACACTGAAAGGTATGGAGGTTGAAGTTTGGAAAGAAATTCTTGGTTTGCTGGATATGAAAGGAGTGTTTATTCCATATGTTTACCCCAAAAGACGTCCAGATGAATATTTCCACGAACTTTTATCAAATGGTTCATGTGATGTTTTTTCTGGTTCCAGTCCAATTCCAGGCTTCTTCGACCTCAGTCACACACATTTCTTCGATGCCCTCCACTGGGTTGTGAAGACTCCCAAAGAAATACCAAGATGGAGGTACGCCTTGGAAGTGTATTCAAAAGAAACTTGGGTTTTATGGTGCCTAGCAGCAATAGCACTATCTATCTGTCAATACATCGTAACCAAAATTCATAAACAGAAAGGAAGAATAACAGATTGTTTGGTGATGATCAGCAAGCATTTCATAGAGCAATCCCAAAGATTAACACCATCTAGATTCTCCAATTACATCTTGTTAGGCACTCTTATTCTGACAACCAGTTGGATGAACCTTTTTTATGAGAGCAGGTTCACATTTCTGCTCACTGGGTCGAAGTATGAATCTTCAGTCAACACTTTCGAGGATATAATGGAAAAAGAGTATACTCTGAAATGTTCCAGACCAATGATACGGTTTTTCCATGAACCCAGAATTGTGAAATACTTCAAAAATCACTTGGAAGAAGATACTCTCACAATGAACATCTCTGAGTACAACGCTGCTACTTTGTTCCTCCGGAAGATGTTCAATTACCAGATACGAAACTTTTTGGATGAAGATAAAAGGCCGTCTGTCAGAATGCTGGAGATTCCACTGGTTACCCTACCTTTTATGTCGATATTGCGTAAAGGTTCTCCACTTACTGATGTCATTAATGAAAAGTATGATCGTTTGCTGGAAAATGGGGTTTTCAATTGGATAAGCACAAAATTCGCTGCGTACCAAGAAGATAAGATGCCTAGTGTCCATGTTAGAAAACTGACGTTGCATTCTTTGCAACTGGCTATTGTTTTGTGGGTTTTAGGAATTGCCATTTGTTCGTTACAGTTTTATTTAGAATTGAGAAGTTGAAATAAATCTGTAATCATTATTAGGACTTATTTAATTATATTGGCAGATGGACAGCGGCGTAGCTACGTGGGTGCAAGGGTGTGCAGTGCACCAGGGCCCCTGACCTCAGGAGGCCCCCAAGCGCTGAACATCAAATCGCGTTTGAACTTAAAAAAAAATTCAAACTTTGATTTTTCTCTGTGATCTATTATGTGAATAACATTGTTTTTATTATATTCAGTTGTTGAATAATGTTTTTTCCGAAATATCATCAAATCTAGGGATGTATTGCCAAAATTCACTGGTGAATCGGACACCTATCTAAAAAAACTAAATCCGACTAGATGGTCCAGTAGGGTTAACATAATTTCGGCAATCAAATTTCATTTTTTTCATATCATTCGTGCATTAGCTGAAATAGAGGAATAAATTCTTGCAAATAAGAGCAAAAACAAGCAGAAATTTAAAAAAATGTTGAATTTTGAATTTATTTTCCTCGGCGATTTAATGCACCCCATTCTCCATGATATCAATTATGCATCTGAAGTATTACAAAAATGCGATGTCAGTTTGAACGACGTATGCAGAGCTTTAGAAGAGACGAATACAAAGAAAAAAATTTATTGGAGTGACTTCGAGTCCTTCAAGTGCAAGGCTAGAGAAAATGTCATAGCATATGGTAAATATCCCTATTTCGAAGAAAAGAGACAAGAAAAGATGAAAAATATTTCGATGAATTAGCTTCCGATCACCGATTTCGAAGCAGGGGAGAATTTTCCGAAATAAATATTTTCAATAGAGTGCTCGATACAATAATTTCTCAATTTTAGAAGTCGCCTTCTTATATTTCGGTTGCAGTTTTCAGCAAACTGCCGAATCATTGGAAACTATTAAGTTTCATTAAATTTAAAAGAGAATTGAAGGCGCTCCTTGTATCAAAAGCGTATTATTCGCTCTCAGAGTTTTTCTGCGACACAAACCTATCTGTGATATGAGTATAGTTGGTTCTAGACTGTAAGTTCATTTTATGTCCATATTTACATATTTTAATAATGCTTTATTTAAGCTGAAAATTGACGAGTACACGCTATTGTATTAAGCCTGTAGTACAATAAAGATTCAATTGATTGAATTCAAGTTTCGGGGTAACAAAATTTTGAATTTTCACCATCATTTCTACTACGACTAGATATAGGTAGACGAAAAAACTGTAATTCAAAGCTTTGACCAATTTCGAAGTAAATATTGCGATATGAAAGGGACCAACTTTTCAATTCAAGTTCTTAATATTTATCACCTATTTCTACCTGAATTGAATAAGGCATGGACAATTCATGAATTGTGAATGAAAATAATAAGGAAATACGGAATGCTGGAATGCGATCTAACAGAAGTATTTACAGCAATATTACTTTTCCATACAATCTTACTGTCACCTCTGTAGAAGCTGAAAGACCTTTCAGCAAATTAAAAATAATATAATATTATTTGCGGAACACTATGAGCCAAGCTCAACTGCGACATTTATGGCTTATACCTATCAATTGAAAATGAAGCCGCATCAAGTCCAGATTTGAGTGAAGTCATTGAATCTTTCGCAAAGACTAGGCCTAGAAAGAGGTTGTAAACATATTTTTTCCGAAGGAATAAATGACTTCAAATCTAGACTTGACCTCTAGGTTCGAATCCCCAATAATCAATTGTAATTCATTCCTCGAATAGTTTATTCTTATTGTGATTTCACCAAATAATCTAACGTATCAATAAATAAAATAAGGCTAGAAGGTCATAGTGACAATGACAATTTTTTTGTGAATATTTGTACATATAGTAAATATCTATAAAAAATGTTTTCAACGCCCTTTTTTTCATCCACATTAATATAATGAATTTAATACACCTACTCAAATACATAAATAACAACATAAGGTATTCAAGTATATTCCTCAAACTGTACCTTGAGTAAGTTACTTTGCTTCTTCGAAGTATTTTAGTATTTATATTTTGACTCGAAAACAATTCATTAAGGGGCCCCTCTTCGATTTTTGCACCAGGGCCCCGGACTATCTAGCTACGCCACTGCAGATGGAGTGCCTAAAATGTCTTTATTGCCAACATATGTACATAATAATAAAAAAACATTCTTGGTGGATAAAATCAGGAATCCTTGCTTTTTGCATAATGAGACCGAATAGAAACTATAATGAAGGGTGGTATCCCTTAGACCAGTAGATTACGAGGAAATATTGAAAAATTCTTAGTCTCCTATAGAACCAAACAAAATTTCTGTGTCAAAATATTTTATTACTCAACATATTCTCCTCTTAATTAACTAAAATGGGATCCTTTCAGCGCAAAAATATTGAAGAGACTTGAATTAAGTTGATGTTTGTTAGGAACTAGCGGTTTTCAAAGAGATGGTTCCTGAAATAAGTGAAAGATCGACTTCATTAGACGGCAAGATCTGCAAGAAGCTTTTCCTAATGTCAATATAGCTTTAAGTATACAGGGTCTTTCACGAGGAACCTCACCCATATTTATACGGGAAACTACTGAACGTATTTTCATGAAATTCAGCACTTATAAGTATTTCACGATGCTGATGAAATCTAAAATATTTTCAAGGCATGAACACCTCCGGTTTTTCCGGAAATGACGTCAACTTCCGTTTTTCAAATTAGAACACCATTTTTTTATTGCAGAAATAGATTCCTTAGAAAATTTCAAATTATTTTGATGTAACATTTTTCAGTGTTGGTTGGAAAATTCTCTCTGAGCGGGAAAATTCGAAAAAAAAATCGAAAATAGAGCTCCGCTGAAACAAGAATAACTTCGAGGTTTTTGGATGGAAAATTTTCATTTTTGGGATTTTTCAAGATGTAAGATAGATGTATCCACTTTGAAAATCTAAATCGCGATTCATGATACAGGGGGTGAAAAAATCGCTTTCAAAGTTAGGGATGACAAAATCGTGAAAAATCAATTTTTTCAAATTAGAACCCCATTTTTTTATGGCAGATATTGAATCTACGTTAAAAAATAATGTGAGTGTATGCATCACACCCTTGCCCTAAAATGGATATTTTCTGAGTTATTCACAAAAAACTGTTTTTCGTCTTGAATTTTCAGCTATTTCTTTTCCCTTCACACCAAAAAGATGAAATTTTCAGGAACTGTTATTTGAACCATGCTGTAGATTTTTCACCCCTTCTTGAAACCGACTTCAATATACTATTAGGAGAACCATGGCAAACTCTCGCAGTTATAACTAGAGAAGATGCTCAAAGTTTTGACCGTTAATTTCTAGACATTTATTTATACGTCTCAGGAATGCTTCGTGCGTTGCTCTTCTTATTTCATCGGGAGGAAGAGATCTGCAAAAGTGTTTAAAAACCAAATTGAGTTTCAAAACTATGAATCTAAAAATCTAAACAAACCTGAACGCATTTCTGACTCGTTCTATGCAGTCCTCCTTATCAGTCAGGGGAGTTGAGTAGACAATATTTTTTATCCTACCCCAAACGTAATAGTCTAAAGGAGTTAAATCGGGAGAACGTGGTGGCCAAAGATGTGGACCATTGTTCGCCAACCATCGATCTTCAAATAGCCTGTAGAGGATATTTGACACATTGAGTGAATTGTGTGGAGGCGCGCCATCTTGTTGATACCATAAGTCATTATGGTTCTGTACTAGCGGCTCAATTATTTGAGTCAATATGTCAGAATATCTATCTCCTAAGGGAGAACATTCTTTAAATAATGCAAACATGTGTAGTGTTCTATCTTACCAGTTAAAGTCCCATCATAAATGTGAACATCGAGAATTGCATTATGTTTGATGGCGCAAAAAACATTGAAACTCCAGGTCTCTTGAAAGTTCCATTGTCTGAAGTGGTGGTTGTTCTATTCATCCCAATAATGACTGTTATGCCTATTGAAAGAACCATTCTTTGTGAATTTAGATTCATCTGTCCAAATTATACAGTCCAAAAAGTTTTCATTCTCTTGAAATCGAATCATCATAGCTTCGCAAAACTCTGTTCTCCTGACGTAATCAGTTTCCTTCAAATGCTGTACCCTATTGAATTTATATGGGTGCATTTTATGTTTTTTTAATATTCTCCAAACACTCGATTGAGATAATCCCAGATCAATCTCGGCATCTTTGAGAGAATTTTGAGGATTCACACGAAAATATGCAAGAACTGTAATTTCGTTGTTCTCATCTTCTACTACACTTTTTTCTCTGTGTATAGTTTTCTTAACGAAAGATCCGACATTTCTCAAGTTTGTCATGGTTCTGTTAATGGTATCTCTCGTTGGTCTGGGTCGGTCAGGAAACCCTCAATGAACAGTCGAATCGTTCTATCTACAACTTCATTACATTCTCCATGAAGTAGAATGAGATTTAAATAATCTTCATTGGTAAAATTAGGCATAGTGATCGATTTTATAACTTAATACGAATTATCACCAAATTAATAGTAAACACAAAATGCTACTGAATAAAGGGGAATTTGGAAGATGTAATTAATGATATCTATCATTAAAAAAAAAAGAATGTAAAACATGGTAAGTTTTTGCATATGGTTCATAAGGAATTATTTATTTATAGAGAAAACCGATGGCCGATTAGTTGAAATAAAGAGGTTTCCGATACAAATTCGAATCCAAATTCGCCATCTATTTAGGAACAACCTGTAACTTTTTTCTCTTGCATATTAGGGTAGTAAAATCAAAAACATGGTTTAAGTAACAGTTCCTGAAAATTTCATCTTTTTGGCGTGAAGGGAAAAGAAATAGCTGAAAATTCAAGAGGAAAAACAGTTTTTTGTGAATAACTCAGAAAATATCCATTTTAGGGCAAGGGTGTGATGCATACACTCACATTATTTTTTAACGTAGATTCAATATCCGCCATAAAAAAATGAGGTTCTTATTTGAAAAAATTGATTTTTCACGATTTTGTCATCCTTAACTTTGAAAGCGATTTTTTCACCCCCTGTATCATGAATCGCGATTTCGATTTTTAAAGTGGATACATCAATCTTACATCTTGAAAAATCCCAAAAATGAAAATTTTCCATCCAAAAACCTCGAAGTTCTTCTTGTTTCAGCGGAGCTCTATTTTCGATTTTTTTTTCGAATTTTCCCGCTCAGAGAGAATTTTCCAACCAAAACTGAAAAATGTTACATCAAAATAACTTGAAATTTTCTAAGGAATCTATTTCTGCAATAAAAAAATGGTGTTCTAATTTGAAAAACGGAAGTTGACGTCATTTCCGGAAAAACCGGAGGTGCTCATGCCTTGAAAATATTTTAGATTTCATCAGCATCGTGAAATACTTATAAGTGCTGAATTTCATGAAAATACGTTCAGTAGTTTCCCGTATAAATATGGGTGAGGTTCCTCGTGAAAGACCCTGTATACTGCGCATTACCTACCACGTCTGCAAGATGTGAAGGCAGTTTCAGCAAATTGAAAATGATAAAAAAATTTTTGCATTCTTCAATGAGTCAGGAACGTCTTTATGGTCTCTCGGTCTTAGCTATAGAAAACAAAACTGCTTCAGACAGATATCGAGAAGCTGATAGGTGCATTCGCGGAAAGAAAATCACGCCGCGTGAAGCTGTGAAGAAAAAAAAATTTCTTTCCTGGTGATATTTTCCTTATTATTAGAATTTAGTTTTATTATTTATTTGTATAACTTATTTATGTTATTTTTTATGAATTCATATATTTCACAAATGGGGGGGGGCGCCATCATGAATTTTTGCCCCGGTCAGAAAAAATCGTAGATCCGGGCCTGTGTTAAAGACATAAATCCATTTCAAAAAAAATTGGGCCAAATACGTGCCTGATACGATTCTTTGCAAACACCTCGAAGTTCATATTTTCCGATTGAAATTGAGGTGATTATTAGTTGATCTGGGTGATACATTTAGGAAATACTCAAGCACTAACCTTATTTGAATGAGAATGTTAACAACACGATATTTCCTAACAAAAACACTCAGTTTTGTTCGATTATTTCTGCAAGTAAAAAGCCATATGTCTCCCACCAAAATGGGCTCCTTCTTCGATTTTCCAGAAGATTAGTTTGTGAACACTAATAATTTGCTCATATTTTCCTCGATATTCTAATCTCATAAAAAAAAATTTCTCACTAACCTATCCTAACTCCATTAACCTAGGTCATAGGATTCGAGGTCAATGACCTAACCTAAACCATCTTCTGTGATATTTCACAGAACTTTCGAGAAGACGATGCCAGATTGCTGATTTTCTCTTCAAACAATAGTATAGGCGAAACCAAGGAAGCAGTACGTCCCCTATCGTTAACGGATGAACTATCGCAAGGGCACCAGTTTTGTTTACTTTTCTTTGGCGTTGCTCTTTGGAAATGCCAAACGAGTAGTTCTGATTCTGGCCGAGATAGCGTTACTTTCTTAATTTCAGTCGCCTATAACGGTGCGCTACCTCGGAACGTAGCCGCAACGCAAGACAAACCGTCGTTCTGTGTCTCCAACGTTAGTCCCATATCACAGACCAGTCTGTGGTCCCCGTCCCATCAACGACGCTAACGTAACCTTCACCATGAATTATGCAAACAGGTGCTGATTATGTAAAAGACTTTCAGTGAATTGATATGATAATAACCGTGTAGTGTCGAGTTATATTGTTTAGATAGATATTTTCCTGAAGGACCGGAGACAATGAATTTTCAATAGAAACTGCGTATAAAATGTGTAATTTCATTCAATTTTATCTCCCACATTTGTGGGATTTTAATATTACATATCTTTACATCAAACGTTTTTTCATCATATTGATTTTAGTCTTGACGATGTTGATAAACATTCTCAATACATTGCTAACTTGTTGAGGGACCAGAGAAGAAATAATATTCTATGATATTCAACCCAGGGAAGCATTCAGATTATTCTTGAAATTCATTATTTTTTTCCTCAAATTTCATCGAATACAACTAGGAATAACTCAAAAACGACGCGTTTCATTGAGAAAACATTAGAATACTTTTATTTTCTAAAATGGTTGATTCTTTCGAAAATATGAACTGTTTATCTTTTTCAAGTGGTATTATAGTATTTTTGCGTTAATTTATGAGTCGGCTATGCTGTAACTTTTATACCAGGAGAAATATGGAATAAGTTTCAATTGAGGAATATGCACCATGAATAGAGTAAACAATCAACCAAAATTCAGGTCATTCGAAATATCGGTTCCGAATATATGGAAAGAAAAGTGTTAATTTCATGCATTTTTCAAACGAAACCGAATTTTGAAAAATGGTATTGAAAAAAGTGTTTCGTTTGATGAGAGGAATCTACAATTAAAATATATATAAAAGTCAAAGACTCATTCGTATATTTAATAAATATGTCAAAGGTTTATCTTTGAAACCCTCAAGCAACACACGGTGGTATAGTCGCATGAATGCTATAAGACCTTTAAAACAACACTTTATAAATATCATGGAAGCTTTAAATGCTTTAATTGAAGTACTTTTCCTATTATTTTCTTAAAATGGATCTAGACTGAATAAAATACTTTTAGTTCCTGTTTGTATTTGTAGTTTTTGTTACATATAATTTTTGTAGTATACATTTGGACAGGACCCCTCAATGCTACCCATCATTCGAATATCTGTATGTATTATTTTTTCCTAATTACTAGCTTGTTTTGACCGCCATTAGAAACATCGAAGATTCCTATCGACTATTGCGTGAAATAAATACATGTCATGCAATCACTTATGTATCGACATCCTTCCTTTTTTTCAAATTAAGCAGTCACATCCAGTCCAATTTGTAGACATCCATCATGATCCCTTTAATATATTCAACCACAAGCCTACTCTGTATCGATTTCTTCGTAAAAAATCATACCTTCAATGAAAATTATGCAGTCGTCCTGAATTCAGATTCAAAATTTAATTTTCCAGCTTTCAGAATGAATTTAACGAGTTTCCATAATATGCAACGTCTTCTTCAGGTACCCACCCTGTATATTGTAAATCTGGATCGAATCGAAGTTCAAGATGTGTTGAGCTTGAGGAGGCATTTCGGACACAGCATCCATACGAAGTACGTTTTCGTGAGTGAGAAGTTGGTGTTTGAGAATGGGCGTGGAAATTCAGATTATATGAAGAACACAGTATATATTGAGTTGATGAATGGAAATATTTTCAGTCTCGAAAAAGAAAATGGAAAGATACGCAAAGGGGAAAAGGCAGGAAACTGTGCTAATAATTTTACGAAGGTTGTTATAAGAAAGGCTGAAGGGTTTTCGAGAGTTAAAAAGCTCCATATATGTATGTTCATAGCGCCTCCATATGTTATTCCTACCAATGGAACACTGAAAGGTATGGAGGTTGAAGTTTGGAAAGAAATTCTTGGTTTGCTGGATATGAAAGGAGTGTTTATTCCATATGTTTACCCCAAAAGACGTCCAGATGAATATTTCCACGAACTTTTATCAAATGGTTCATGCGATGTTTTTTCTGGTTCCAGTCCAATTCCAGGCTTCTTCGACCTCAGTCACACACATTTCTTCGATGCCCTCCACTGGGTTGTGAAGACTCCCAAAGAAATACCAAGATGGAGGTACGCCTTGGAAGTGTATTCAAAAGAAACTTGGGTTTTATGGTGCCTAGCAGCAATAGCACTATCTATCTGTCAATACATCGTAACCAAAATTCATAAACAGAAGGGAAGAATAACAGATGGTTTGGTGATGATCAGCAAGCATTTCATAGAGCAATCCCAAAGATTAACACCATCTAGATTCTCCAATTACATCTTGTTAGGCACTCTTATTCTGACAACCAGTTGGATGAACCTTTTTTATGAGAGCAGGTTCACATTTCTGCTCACTGGGTCGAAGTATGAATATTCAGTCAACACTTTCGAGGATATAATGGAAAAAGAGTATACTCTGAAATGTTCCAGACCAATGATACGGTTTTTCCATGAACCCAGAATTGTGAAATACTTCAAAAATCACTTGGAAGAAGATACTCTCACAATGAACATCTCTGAGTACAACGCTGCTTCTTTGTTCCTCCGGAAGATGTTCAATTACCAGATACGAAATTTTTTGGATGAAGAAAGAAGGCCGACTGTCAGAATGCTGGAGATTCCACTGGTTACCCTACCTTTTATGTCGATATTGCGTAAAGGTTCACCACTTACTGATATGATTAATGAAAAGTATGATCGTTTGCTGGAAAATGGAGTTTTCAATTGGATAAGCTCAAAATTCGCTGCTTACCAAGAAGATAAGATGCCTAGTGTCCATGTTAGAAAACTGACGTTGCATTCTTTGCAACTGGCTATTGTTTTGTGGGTTTTAGGAATTGCCATTTGTTCGTTACAGTTTTATTTAGAATTGAGAAGTTCAAATTAATCTGTGATCATTATTAGGACTTATTTAATTATATTGGTAGATGGAGTGCCTAAAATGTCTTTATTACCAACAGTGGCGGCTCGTCAGGGACGGCAGGGTCGGCACGGCCGACCCTTTATATTTTGTGTTCAGCTAAAATTTAAATTACTCTTTCTTCTGTTAAATTACCAAATTTATTATAATTATTGTATTCCCAATACCTATGTGAATAAAATTCTAAAAATTATATAACTGAAATATTTCAACTTCTTGAAAATACGCTCTTCCAATCTCAACGCCGCTCCGTTTCGTCAACCCAAATCAGTCCTAGTATTGAAATGTGTGTAACTGCGGGAAGACGAGAGCGCCAAGCATCGAACGCTTTCTGGGGACCGACGTTAAAGCAGGTACGGCATGCCGTACTCGGCCGTACTGGATCAATGAAAGGCGAATACGAATGAGACGATTTCTGTTGGAATTTTATTCAGATAATGATAAATATTCTATTCGCCTTCTAGTTAATGCTTTTTCATAATCGAAAATGGGATGTTTTCGTTTAACCTCACAAATTATAAGAGATAAAAGTTGCTTAAAACGAATTTTTGTCGTATTTCGTACTTTTACTACTTTTATAGACGTGAATGCTAAATATGATAGTACTTATATGAATTTCCGTCTATTTCCACTATTTCCAGAAATTTTTAGCCGAAAAAAAAATGCTGAACAGTAGCCGTTAAACTCTTATTGCAGGCTCAGGAACGGCAAATGAGATTATGCTGTACCTACTGGAAATGCCTTGATTCGTAGACACGAGAAAGGATTGGATCGGGGGTACCTCGACTGTTTTCGTTTGTATTGCGGGATGCGGATTGTTTATTGTATACAGGGTGTCCCAAGTTCGAGTGCCTATTAGACGTTCCTGGAGAACTAGACATATTTGAAATCTGAAAATTGGGATTATGATATTGTTCGAAATTCTCTACACTCTACAGACTCAAAATATATTTGGAGCCTGAGCACTCCGATTATACAAGGAGTGAAAATAAATTTGTTTCATTTTTTTTCCATTTTTTCGTTTATTATATGTTTGAGTCATCAATGCTCAATACATTTATGTCAAAACCATTGAATTCATTCTAATAGATTTAAAAATATCGAAAATAATCGGAAAATATCAAAAACGAAGAATTTAAAAAAGAATTTTTTGAACAAATTTCTTTTCAATCCTTGTATAACCGGAAGTGCTCCGGATCCAAATATATCTTAGGACTGTAAAGAATTTCGAACAATATCATAATCCCAATTTTCAGATTTCAAATATGTCCAGGTCTCCACAAACGTCTAATAGGGCCGCGTGAAGTTAGCGAAAAGTTGGTGGAACAAATTCTGAAACCAAGCTAAATATTTAGTTCTGAATTTGTTCTAATTTGTTCTGTATCAATCATCCCCAGCACCCTTATGGTTTTCGAGTTATTCGCATGTCTTTGATTTAGTGCTGACTTCACGCTCAGCACCAACATGTCCGAATTTGGAAAAAATTTGTATGTCAATATTTAGTCCCGAATTTGTTCCAATTTGTTCTGAAGAAAATTCTCCGATATCATTTTCCGTTAACGAGTTATTCACATTCGTAACATTCGGTGATGACGTCACACCCAGCTCCAAAGCTTTTTGTTCTCCAAGAAATTCGAAGAAATTTTGATGCAAATATTTAGAACCCAATTTGTTCCAATCAGTAAAAGTTGTTTTGTTGAAATACCATTGTTGGTTTTCGAGTTATTAACAATTGTTTTGAGCGAGCGTGAAGTTAGCGAAAAGTTGGTGGAACAAATTCTGAAACCAAGCTCAATATTTAGTACTGAATTTGTTCTAATTTGTTCTGTATCAATCATCCCCAGCACCCTTATGGTTTTCGAGTTATTCGCATGTCTTTGATTTAGTGCTGACTTCACGCTCAGCACCAACATTTTCGAATTTGGAAAAATTTGTATGCCAATATTTAGTCCCGAATTTGTTCCAATTTTTTCTGAAGAAAATTCTCCGATGTCATTTTTCGTTAACGAGTTATTCACATTCGTAACATTCTGTGGTGACGTCACACCCAGCACCAAAGCTTTTTGTTCTCCAAGAAATTCGAAGAAATTTTGATGCAAATATTTAGTACCCAATTTTTTCCAATCAGAAAAAGTTGTTTTGTTGAAATACCATTGTTGGTTTTCGAGTTATTAACAATTATTGTTTTCAGCGAGCGTGAAGTTAGCGATAAAGTTTTAAATTATAATTTTTTTTTTCAACATCTAATAGTAAGTACTCAATTTGTTCCAATTTGTTCTAAAAACCACGAATCAATTTCATTATTAGTTTTCCAGATATTAAGGATTTACGAAGATTTGATTACGTCACAATAGGTGTAGCTTTGAATCTCCATTCGAGACCATACCACTGAATGCAGATTTGGATTCAGGACCAATTCGTTTCTTATTCTCGCTTATTAAATTGTTAGGAAATAATTATTTATATCAGAACTTCTAAATTTGCAGTTTCCGTTATTTGGACTCAGTGAAATCCTCTTTACACGGAGGCAATTTTTCAGATTGAAGCAAATTATTCAGTTAGATAAATCGTCCGTTATACAGGGCGAGTCTTCGACCTGAACATATAAAGGGTGTTTCAATTTTTCAAATTGCGTGGTTTTTTCAAGAATAAATAAAATAAAGATGGCGCATTGAATTCGTCTTGGTATTTTGGCGTCCAAGAAGTATGATGTATGAAATTTATAAAAAAGGCTTCGTACGAGTGTATCGAACTGACAGATATTCGTGACACGATATCTGTTTCTGTTGACAATATGAACCAAGTTCAACATTTTGCCATTTTTTAGAAGTGGAATTTCAATGTTTTTGTCGTAACCGATGTATTGAATTTCTGGGGTAGGAATTCCGTAGTATCCCTTACTTATCACATTTTTTGATTTTCCCAATCCAGCCCAGTGCTCAATTTCAATGCCTTGAAATCTACATGCAAGGTACGATTTTATGACGGCGTTTCTTTGTATCGTAGAGATCAAAATGCCGCGAATGCGTATAGCGTAATTAAGCGTATATAAAGATAAGAGCGACTGCGCCCGGCGCATGTTCGTTTGATCTGCGACGTTTTCCTTGAGCTATCGGTGTCGTTGCTTTCAGAAAAAACATGCGCGGTTGCTTTTAGTCCAGTAATGAATTATTTAGATTTATTATAGACTGCTCCATTATTTCGATTTTTTGCAAAACACGATAGTATAAATAGATGCGCAAAACTCAAATTTAATCATTCTTGTGAAAATTTTCGAAGTTATATGTTGCAGTGATCTCGTAATAACTATCGTATATACCTACCCCGATATCAGTTGATTTAGAAAAGGTGATTTTAGTTATCATTCTGTAGAAATTGCTCTATTTCGCGCTTCTGTAGTGCAGTTAATACGGCCGGAAGAAAGCGAGCGGTAGATAATGCCTTAGTTGTGAAAAAACTGATTGAACACAAGGAAAAATCATTAGATAAAATGGGGAAACCCAGTGATGATATTATTCAAACAGACCGCAACACCTGAAAATTTCCACATATTATGAAATATGGACATTCATCAGCAGAGAATTTGATAACAAAATTTCTGCGAAAGCATTGTACGTATTTGTGAGGAGAAATTGCTCAGAATGCTGGAAATATTTGGCAATATCAGAAAACAATTTCAATTTGGATAAATTATCCTGTTCTAAGAAACCGATTCCAAGCTCTACTAACTCCACTTTGTGAAACATTCAGCCGCTGAGCGGCTTCTTCTTGCGACCAACCAGGAACAGCAATTTTTTATCTCAATAAATCAATTGTGTGAGTTGCAAAATGAGGTGTAGCGCCATCATTTTGAAACCATATGTCCTTTAGATTAATATTCATCAATTCAGGCCACATAAATCCGATTATCATTCGACGGTACCCAACACCATTTCACAGAACGCTGATTCTCATAAAATAATTCAACAATTTCAACGCATTGTTGTACAGTGTACGAAGCCATTTTTATAAATGTCATAAATCACACTTCTTGAATGCCAAAATACCCAGACGAATTCAATGCGCCATCTATATTTTATTTATTCTCGAAAAAAAAAACACGCAATTTGAAACACCGTTTATATGTTCAGGTCAAAGACTCGCCCTGTATAACAGACGATTTATCTAACTGAATAATTTGCTTCAATCTGAAAAATTGCCTCCGTATAAAGAGGATTTCACTGAGTCCAAATAACGGAAACTACAAATTTAGAAGTTGTTGATATAAATAATTATTTCCTAACAATTTAATAAGCGATGATAAGAAACGAATTTGTTCTGAATCCAAATCTGCATTCAAACGTGATAAAAGCGGCTGCGTGCGGCGCATGATCAAAGAGACAACGGCTCTTCTCATGTTTGATTTATGACCAATTACAGATAGCTTTGTATGAGCCAAAACTGCCGACAGTGGTATGGTCTCGAATGGAGATTCAAAGCTAGAGCTACACCTATTGTGACGTAATCAAATCTTTAATATCTGGAAAACTAACAATTAAATTGAATCCTTCTTTTTAGAGGAAATTGGAACAAATTGAGTACCAATATATGTTGAAAAAAAAAGTGATAATTTAAAACTTTATCGCTAACTTCACGCTCGCTCAAAACAATAATTGTTAATAACTCGAAAACCAACAATGGTATTTCAACAAAACAACTTTTTCTGATTGGAACAAATTGGGTACTAAATATTCGCATCCAAATTTCTTCGAATTTCTTGGATAACAAAAAGCTTTGGTGCTGGGTGTGACGACATCACCGAATGTTACGAATGTGAATAACTCGTTAACGAAAAATGATATCGGAGAATTTTCTTCAGAACAAATTGGAACAAATTCGGGACTAAATATTGACATAAGAATTTTTTCCAAATTCGAACATGTTGGTGCTGAGCGTGAAGTCAGCACTAAATCAAAGACATGCGAATAACTCGAAAACCATAAGGGTGCTGGGGATGATTGATACAGAACAAATTAGAACAAATTCAGTACTAAATATTGAGCTTGGTTTCAGAATTTGTTCCACCAACTTTTCGCTAACTTTACGCTCGCTCAAAACAATTGTAAATAACTCGAAAACCAACAATGGTATTTCAACAAAACAACTTTTACTGATTGGAACAAATTGGGTACTAAATATTTGCATCAAAATTTCTTCGAATTTCTTGGAGAACAAAAAGCTTTGGAGCTGGGTGTGACGTCATCACCGAATATTACGAATGTGAATAACTCGTTAACGAAAAATGATATCGGAGAATTTTCTTCAGAACAAATTGGAACAAATTCGGGACTAAATATTGACATAAATTTTTTTTACAAATTCGGACATGTTGGTGCTGAGCGTGAAGTCAGCACTAAATCAAAGACATGCGAATAACTCGAAAACCATAAGGGTGCTGGGGATGATTGATACAGAACAAATTAGAACAAATTCAGTACTAAATATTCAGCTTGGTTTCAGAATTTGTTCCGCCAACTTTTCGCTAACTTCACGCGGCCGTCTAATAGGCACTCGAACTTGGGACACCCTGTATATCTGCCGACTCAAGATAAAAGTTCACGAGCCGCCACTGATTACCAACATCTGTAATAATAAAAAGAACATTCTTGGTGGATCCAATCAGGAATCCTCAAAAAATATTCCAATAACCTATAGCCACCCTCAGACTATTCCCCAAAAACTACGAGAATATAATATATTGAAAAATTCTTAGCCTACATAGAACCAAAAAAAATTTCAATGTCAAAATATTTTATTACTGAACATATTATTCTCCTCTTAATTGAATACATTTATTACAGCGAACCTGCAACGTCTCTAGACCTTACAAAAAAATGTTTCTCCTTGCTCTGCAAACCAGTCCTCCACAGCTTTTATGACCTCCTCGTTGGAAGAAAATTTACGACCTTTTAAACTTTTTTTCAGTTAGGGAAAGAGATGATAGTCGGACGGAGCCAAATCTGGTGAATAAGGGGGGTGTTCTAGAAGCAAGAACTTTTTCAGCAGATTTTTGGACACGAAACTTCTTAGATCTTGGAGAACGAGAGTGTCGCCATTCCATCAATGTTGCTTCGTTTCTGGATCGTAAAAATGTACCTTAATTTCATCCATAGTAACAATTCGGTTTAAGAAGTCTACATCGTTTTCAAATCGAGCACAGATCGAACGCGATGCTTCTAGCCTTGCACGCTTTTGGTCAACATTCAAACATTTGGGGATCCATTTTGCAGAAATTTTTCTCATGCTCAAATTGACGTGAGCTATATGATGAACGCGTTCGTATGAAATCTTCAGTGCGTCAGATATCCGTTTAGACCCAAGTCGACATCTTTTTTTTAATTTATTGCGTAACTCTGGTTTACTTTTTTGACGTCGAACTCTACACTGACACTCCTTATAAGTTATTGTTCGTTTATACAGGGTGCGGCACGGAGGATGGATGGTTTTAAAAAAATAATAAAAGCGTTAATTTTTACTCAAAAACACATTTATTGACGGAATCAGATTCTCAAGGAAATAGCATTTGAGACAGTCAAGTGTGGAAAATCACATCAGGCATGTGGTGGCCGAAATCGGTGATGCAGTGCTGGAGGCGCTCTTGGAAGTTCGCGTAGACTCTCTCCAACATCGCTCTCTCAACTTGGGCAACTTCCACGCGAATAGCCCTTTTCAATTCGTCCAGAGTTCGGGGCTTGGTCTCGTATACTCTAGCCTTGAGGTGTCCCCATAAGAAAAAATCGCATATGGATAAATCTGGGGACCGGGGAGGCCAATGAACATCGCCAAACCTGGAAATAAGGCGACCAGGGAAGAGAGGGCGAATAACGTCCATTGATGCTCTGGCTGTGTGGGCGGTCGCCCCATCCTGTTGGAACCACACACGTCGGATTGGAACACGTTGCCGTCGTAATTCGGGGATAAAGAAGTTGTTGATCATTTCGACGTACCGCTCTGAGTTCACGGTAACAGCACGACCATTAACGTCTTCGAAAAAGTAAGGGCCAATGATGCGAGTTTGCGATACAGCGCACCAAACCGTAACTTTTGGTAAATAAATGCTAGGAACACACGAGTCTAACGGCACCTTCCCCACTTCTCTCGTCCTCAGTGGGGGAAAGTTATGCCCATCTGAAAAACGGCCGCCCTCCGTGCCGCACCTTGTACATGGAACTGGTCTAGGCTAACTAGATATCAATACATCCTCGTAGTGAAGATCCCACACACATAAAATTGTCATGTTACATTCAAGCTGAGAGTTGATAGGGAAAGACAAGACTTTTGACGATGATTTCCCATATTTAGGTCAAGGCGTATCAATTGATCTTAGACTGGACAAAAACTTCCTTTGGTAAATATAAAAGTCAATTCAATAATATTGTTTTCACATCTTCATGAAAGAAATATCCATATCTTGTTTTACCAAAACTAGACTTCCTTAATGTTCACCCAATACAAACAAGCAAATGAACTGAGTTTTGATGATCCAAACGCATTTAATCAACGTAAGTTAAAGGAATAGTGATTCACACAACGAATTTAACTCATTCAGTCCATAATCAGAAGAACAGAATTACCTACCATGATTCCTTCACTTCCTTCAAACATACTATTATGCATAAACTTCCTTATGAAGGATATTTCACAGCACAACTTGGTAGCAGTCGTTGATTTAGATTTGAAAGTCGATTTTCCTTCAGTGAGAATTAACTTTGGGAGCATCGAAAATTTGGACATCCTCCCGCAAATACCATCTGCATATGTAGTCAATTTAGATCAAATAGGAGAAAAAGAACTGACCCATATACTCAAAAAGTTTGGTCATTCCATCAGTACCAAATACGTATTCATTGGACATAGCTGGAGGTCACCTTTCAACCAGCATTTTTCTTCAGAATATTTCAGAAATGTCATCTTTATCAATTCTGAAAACTGCGAAATCTTTCAAATTTTAGATCCAAATGTTGAGCCAAAAAAAAACAAGAATTGTTTGGAAAATTGTCCAGAGGTAAGATTCGAAGAAATGAGGTTTGATTTTGCAAAAGGAGCTCTTAAAATCTGCTTCTTTCCAAGCCCTCCCTATGTCATGGGAGATGAGGAACAAAAGAAAGGTATAGAAAAAGAGATATTTGGAACCATATGCAGTTTACTCAAAACTGAAGAAGAATTCATAACAATTTTTAAACTTGAAGGAGAACTATCACAGTTCGTCGAGTTTATATTAAATAATGGTTCATGCGACGTCTTCAGTGGTATGTACCCAATTGCTGGTAACTTCGACCTCGCTCACTGGTTGTACATAGATTCCATGATATGGGTGGTAAAGTCAGCTGAAGAAATACCAAGATGGAGATATGCTTTCGATGTTTTCTCCCCTGAAACTTGGATGTTCTGGATTTTATCAGCAGTCAGTATTACGATCGCTCAGTTTACCATAATAGTGGTAACAAACCAAAATGGAGGCCTCAAAGATGGTCTGATCTTGTTTTTCAAATATTTTTTGGAGCAAACCGAATCTTTTGAATCGAAAGTTGCTGCTAGAATAATTTTATTTGGATCTCTTCTTTTTGCCACATTTTTCATGAACGTTCTGTATAAGAGCAATTTCATGTTTTTGCTAACAGGTATAAAATATGACGTTGATGTCAACAGTTTGGAAGAAGCGATGAGAAATGGGTACACATTTAGATGCGCACGAAGTGCGCTACAATATTTGCAGGAGCCTAAAGAAATCGAATATTTCGAAAACCATTACGAAGAAAAAAACCTGAGTCTTGAAAATTTAAGGAAGAAAACTGCACAGTTGATTCTCGACAAAATGTTCTCTTACTCGTTCTCAGATTTTCTGGATGAGAATAACAGAGCTACCATAAGGAAATTGGAGAGGCCTTTGATTCAACTGCCGTTCGGTGCTCTTCTGAAAAGAGGGTCGAACTTGACAATAGTTCTAAACGAAAAATTGGACTTGATGGCAGATATGGGAATTCTGACTTGGATTTATTCCAGATATATCAACGAGGTAGAAGAAGGAAATAGCGTTCGAGTCAGAAAACTCTCCTTGGATTCCATACAGCTACCCATATTTTTGTGGGTCATAGGGATCACAATCAGTGTACTCGTTTCCATTTACGAGATCAAAATATCGAAGATATTTGAAAGCCAAAAAATGCTGAAGAAACCGATTTTCAATGACAGTGAAAAACTGAATTTTAAATGTCAAGGAAAATAATAATATGTAACTTAATTAATAATTGTTGCATTCACAGTAATTTCATATGCTTTTCACAACGCGGTGTTATACAGGATGTACCTAAATTGGAGGTACAAACCAAATAGGTAGATGACATAGTTTTAAGAAAAAAAAACCCTAAACATATGAGACCATAAAATTTTGTTTTCGAGATACAGGGTGTACTTAGGGGGTATTTGAACGAAAATGATGCAAAGAGGTGTATTGAATGGGGTGGACATCAGTCATAACCAGCCCAGACTCAAATACACTGCGCAAAAAAATTAACGCACATTATGGAAATCTCAAATTTGTTCTACAACTGAAGGTGTTCTCAATGATAATTATTTTTATCAGAATTATGCATGCATATGTTATCCACTTTCAACGTTTTTCTTCAATACAGATATTTTCTCCCAGCAGGAATAAAAAAAGATGATTATCAGATTTTGAATGTATTGGTTCCAGATCTAAAATCAGTTGTTCTTTGTTCTCGATCAATTCTAGTGATCAATAGTTTTTCTTTCGTTTGATTTTCTACACTCGATCGCTATGCAACGCGAAACACGCAATTTGACCCAAGAGGAATGTGCCCAAGCGGTAGTTTTGCGAGAAGAAGGGTGGACATACACAAGAATTGCAGAAAGGTTTGGAGTTTCCCATACAAGTGTGACCAGAATGTTGCAGCGATTCAGGGGGACAGGTATGAATGTCTGAAGACCAGGACAGGATAGACCACGGGTAACAACTGCCATTCAAGAACGTTACTTGAGAGTTTCTTCGTTGAGACAACGGTTTGCAACCGCTCGCCTCCTTCAAAATCAGCTTGAGCAAACTCATGAGGTGCAAATTAGCACTCAGACAATAAGAAATCGCCTCAGAGAATATGATTCAAGGCCTCGTGTCGCGGCAAGAGGCCCAGCTCTTACCCCAGCCCATCGAAGGCCGCGTTTGGATTTTGCGAGAGAGCATATCCATTGGGAAGAGGCCGATTGGGAAAGAGTTCTCTTCACAGATGAGTCTATAGATTCTGCCTCTACCATTGTGATCGACGTTTCCTTGTATACACATACACACATACATCCACATGAAAGATATGCTCAGTGCAATTTCCTGAATACTACTGGTTTCGGGGGAGGATCGATTATGGTATGGGGTGGAATGTCTTTGACTGCTCGCACAGACCTAGTGGTCGTTGATAATGGAGCTATGAATGCTGATAAGTATATAAGGAACATTCTTGAAGAGCATGTAGTGCCATTTGCCCCATACATTGGTGAAAATTTCATTTTTATGGACGATAATGCCAGACCCCATCGTGCGCGCATCGTTCAGGAGTACCTTGAAGAGGTTGAAGTCTCTCGAATGGAATGGCCAGAACATTTTTATACGATCCAAAAGAGGAGTAACTAATCGATGAGTGAAATTTCGATTTTCTTACTTTTTAGGTCTGGAGATCTGGCAGGCCTTGACTGTTGTCCACCCCGTCCAATCTACCTGTTTTCATTAAATTCCGTTCAAATACTTCTCAGTACACCCTGTATCTCCAAAACGAAACGTTTTCGTTCCCATGATCCAGTTCATGGGACTCTCTTTCTTCAAATTACACCAGTAATCTACCCTATTCGTCTGTAGATCTAATTCAGGAACACCCTGTATTCTAAACCACCTCTGGATAGTCTACAATTATCAGATGCAACATTTTTGGTTATTAATAAGGTTTGATAATGTTTCCCAAGTTTCATCTTACTCTGTCGCTTTTTGTTATAAAGTTACATAGCTCTCTCGACTCTATTGAATAGATATTCAGTCTTGAACGTGCCTCTTTTTCGTCCTTAAGAGGTGCCCAGAATGCAAAAATGCAAAAAACGCCCCTCTGGAGTCTGGACAATCCAATAGAGTTGCAAGTATAAATAGTAGTAAAATCTGTACAAGCAATAAGGAAAGGCGTGCCTTCGGGTCTGAGGCTCTTTAGCAAAAGACTCTTTGCTTTAGCAATACATAAATGCGGTAGGAAAATGGGGCACAGGGCCTACACTCGCCGCAATATTGAAGAAGAAGGTAAGTAAAAGTAAAACTTTGGTCCTGCAAATTTACATTTTCAAATCTGGTGTAGTAGAGCAGGACATTCGGAGCGTTCACAACCTTAAATGCTTGAGTACTTCATAACGAAACCTAATAAAACTAAGTCATTGAAAACATTAGTACGTGCTCAAACCCCATGGGTCCCTCCAGGGCCGGCTGGAAATCGGGTTTGATCCAGGTTAAATGTGCAAGTTGTTCTTAATACAACCCTGTGCAGTGGCGGCTTGTCCTATGAGGCAGATGGAGCAGTGCCTCACCAATAAACGTCGAAAATTACACGTATAAATATCATATATTCAATAATTATTTATTCAATCAATTAAAATTGTTTTCATTATCTTCTTCCATACGCATTTATATCGAAATTTCCCTTCATTATATAGCAATAAAATGCGTCTCCGGTTGGGTCTAAGTTTCCGTATCTCACGATTTCTGGGTATCCAGCTCCCATTTTACATCATAAGGAACGGACGGCAGGCGAGAAAACCGCACCCCTAAACGCCAAATATTACATTGAGTCTGAGGCTAGCCTCTCCTCTAGTCTTGATATTCTCTCGCGAAGGGCAAACTGTAATTATTCTGCACTATTTGGGAATTAGTTCTTTAATCTATGAACTCGGGTCAGTTTTCAAATTGGGTTCGATTTGTAAAAATAGTTTTATCTGTTTTTCGTGTAGATTTAGGTTTGTCTCAGTGTTTATATGATGTCTTTCAATCTTATTACTGAATTCAATTTCCATCGGAGACCCGAAGGCAAAATGTATTCAACGGGACCGATGGGACGTCATGAATTCCCCTGTTAGATGTAAACGCTCGAAAGACTTGTGATTTTTTTGATTTTTCAGCTAATCAGCAAAGGTTTTGTCGTAATTCTTATGGGGATAAATCATATACAGTTCAAGAAGTAAAGCGATCTATTCCAGATTTGAGTGAATGTCTTGAGAATATTACGCAACTGACGAAGAAGAGAGTTCTCTAGAATTAGACATTTATAGGTATATGTACATATACAGAGTGTCACATCAGTGCAATGAAGTAGATAATCTCATTACTTACGTCAGTTACGGAATAAGTTTACTGCAAAAATGGTTGCTCTTGCACTGATATATCAGCCTAAAATAATAGTACCGGCCACAGGGTGTTCGTTTGAAGCGGTATTACTAGTAACAGAATTAGGTCGGTTTGTTCTAATGGTAACCACTTCATATCATTTCATCTCTTAGTGCCAAGTTAGTATTTTTATTCATTGGCATCAACATTTTTCTTAATTTATCCGGCGTGGCTAACATATAACGAAAAAATAATGGAAAGTGGAAGATTTTACTTCATTATCAGAGTGACAATATTCTCAATGTTCTGGTTAATGGGTGTTTCAAATCTGATGATATGATGGAAAGTAACTTGCTTGTAGAGGAACAAGGTCCAAAATTGAAGAATTTCAATAATGATGCTCATTTTCTTCAACTGGCTTCAAATTACTTTTTATACACACCCTTTATAATGTTTAGTTTTCGAGTAAGATAATTCTTCATCGCTAGAAGTAAAGATGACCTTGAGTATGCTAGCGATAAAGAATTATTCTAATCATCAGTTTTGGAATAGCCTTTTTCACGGCAACGCCACGGCAGGGAATCTTTTTTCTCCGATGTGCCTCACCACCTTAAACTGTCACGAGCCGTCACTGACCCTGTGTACAACCAGGCAAGAAAATTATCGAGTCGAGGTTCTGAACCACAAGATTAAGTAGCAATTAGGGTACAAAGACAGTAAATGTAACACTCATAAAATCAATTATTGACAAAATTTGGTAACAATGTTTCTATAATAAAGCACTGTCACTCAAAGCATATTTCTTCGAGCACCATACTCATGTTAGCAATTTTGCCAAACTCCCCTTTACTTTCATCCTTGCATTGAGCCATCTGTGTATATAACAGGACTGGCAACTGTCGGGGCACTAAACCTGATAACTTTCAATTAAGAATTGTCCCTGTGCGTTGCTTCAGTTATCCACTTAACGTAAAGCACAGTCCTTCCTTTCGTAATCGGTTGAACACCTATTGATAGGTTCGATAGGGACTTTTCCACGTAATACCATCCTCAAGGAAGCTTCCTTCAAGCCACGGCATATCGAGACGATATCACAAGTTCCATCCAGTAAGAATAGAGAGTATTCAAGACTGTTTTATGTGGGCCACCTTGCATATAGAATTCTTGATTTTCATACGATCTCTCACTGGATAAAAATGCATCCACTTTTTGAAATCACAAACATCTCTATTTGATTCCGCAGAATCGTGAAAATCATTGAATAAAATATGTAGGAACTATTGTATAGGTATATATATTTCGATATACAGCTCAGCTCAAACAAACACCAATGCAAACATCCAAATGAACCGAGTTTTGATGACCCAAATGCATCGAAAAGGTTCTCTAATTGCATATCGAGAATGATGCAGATATTCACTTTAAGATAATGGGAACAAAATGGAATTCATGTTGAAAAAACTTGAGTTATAGTTAGATCGATTGTAACTTCAGAATCTCAATCATCTACTTCATTAATTGCTGCAGTCTCATTCCTATTTAAAAATCTACAATGAATGTTTCATTGTCTTACAACATAGTATTATGTTTAAATTTTCTTATGAAGGATATTTCACAGCACAACCTAGTAGCAGTCGTTGATTTAGATTTGAAAATCGATTTTCCTTCAGTGAGAATTAACTTTGGAAGCATTGAAAACTTGGACAGCCTCCCGCAAATACCATCTGCATATGTTGTCAATTTAGATCAAATAGGCGAAAAAGAGCTGACTCATATACTCAAAAAGTTTGGTCATTCCATCAGTACCAAATACGTATTCATTGGACAAAGCTGGATGTCACCTTTCAACCCTCATTTCTCTTCAGAATATTTCAGGAATGTCATCTTTATCAATTCTGAAAACTGCGAAATCTTTCAGGTTTTAGATCCAAATGTTGAGCCAAAAAAAAACAAGAATTGTTTGGAAAATTGTTCAGAGGTTAGATTTGAAGAGATGAGGTTTGATGTTGCAAAAAGTGCTTTTAAAATCTGCTTCTTTTCAACTCCTCCCTATGTCATGGGAGATGAGGAACAAAAGAAAGGTATAGAAACAGAAATATTTAGAACCATATCCAGATTACTTAAAACTGAAGGAGAATTCACAACATTTTTTGCTCTTGATGGAGAATTATCACAGTTTCTTGAGTTTATATTGAATAATGGATCATGCGACGTCTTCAGTGGTATTTACCCAATTGCTGGTAACTTCGACCTCACTCACTGGTTGTACATAGATTCCATGATATGGGTGGTAAAGTCTGCCGAAGAAATACCAAGATGGAGATATGCTTTCGATGTTTTCTCGCCTGAAACTTGGATGTTCTGGATTTTATCAGCAGTCTGTATTACGATCGCTCAGTATACCATAACAGTGGTGACAAACCAAAATGGCGGACTCAAAGATGGTCTGATCATGTTTCTCAAATATTTTTTGGAGCAAACCGAATCTTTTGAATCGAAAGTGGCTGCTAAAATAATTTTATTTGGATCTCTCCTTTTCGCCACATTTTTCATGAACGTTCTGTATAAGAGCAATTTCATGTTTTTGCTGACAGGTATAAAATACGATGTTGATGTGAACAGTTTAGAAGAAGCGATGAGAAATGGGTACACATTTCGATGCGAACAGAGTGCGTTGCAATATTTGCAGGAGCCTGAAGAAATTGAATATTTCGAAAACCATTACGAAGAAATAAACTTGAGTCTTGAAAATTTAAGGAAGAAAAGTGCACAGTTGATGCTCGAAAAAATGTTCTCCTACTCGTTCTCGGATTTTCTGGACGAAAATAACAGGGCTACCATGAGGAAATTAGAAAGGCCTTTGATTCAACTGCCTTTCGGTGCTCTTTTAAGACGAGGGTCGGACTTGACAAGAGTTCTGAACGAAAAATTGGAGTTGATGGCAGATATGGGTATTTTGACTTGGATTTATTCCAGATATTTCAACGAGGTAGAAGAAGGAAACAGCGTACGAGTCAGAAAACTCTCCTTGGATTCCATACAGCTACCCATATTTTTGTGGGTCATAGGAATCACAATCAGTGTACTCGTTTCCATTTACGAGATCAAAATATCCAAGATATTTGAAAACCAAAAAAAGCTGAAGAGACCGATTTTCAATTTGAAATAACAAGGGAAATGAAAATATGTAACAAAATCAATAATTGCTGTTTTTACAGTAATTTCATTCGTATTTTATAACGTAGTGTTTTGTGTTATACAGTGCTCCTAAATTGAAGGTTCACACCAAGAGGGTAGATGCCCTACATTATTTTGAAAAAATGAAATCTCATGGGACTGCAAAGATGTAGATTGAACGGGATGGATATCAGACAAACCAGCCAGATCCCCAGACATAAATGGTTCAGTTTCATCTTTATTCCAAATGGACAAAACTACAAGAGAACAATAAGATAACACCAAAGCAGTTTTCCACGATTTTTCAAATTAACAGTGGCTAACCAAAAAAATTTTCGGGAGGAAAACAGGCGAGAAAAGTTCACCCTGTAGTTTTGCAATCTAAATTGGCATGTCAAATGGTGCAAACTCTAAATTTTAATGTGCATTCCAAATTCCAGATGAATATCTTCAGAAATGCATCAGTGACTATGAATTTAGGAACACCCTGTATACTAAACCACCTCTGGATCGTCTAAATGTTAATACTGTTCAGAAGGGTCATTTTAAATTATTAATAATGTGTGGTATTGTTTCCCAAGTTGCATCTTACTCTTTTGCTTATTGTTACAAAGATATACCTAGCACTTTTGACTATAGAGATATAGATATTTTACCCTATTGACTAAACACCTCACAATGGACTTTCGTCAAGTGATATAGAGATTCTGTTTTTCATCTCCATCAATAAAGAAGCTGCTGATTTATTCCCTAATAAAAGGTATCCAAAACGCAAAAAAGCAAAAAAATCCTGTTCTGTACAATTCAACAAAGTGAAGACACTAAATGTAACACTCATAAAATATATTATCGTTGAGACAAAATTTGGTAAACGTTTTTCTATAATAAAGCACTCAAAGCATATTTCATTAATTACCATCAATGTAATTCAATATCCTCATGTAAGTAATTTTGACAAACTCCCCTTGACTTTCAGTCCTGCATTGGGCTATCTGTGTATAAAATAGTAATGGCAAAATTACTTTTTTTTGTCTTAAACTTCAAACTTAATAATTGTCTATGTGCATTGTTCAATTAAGTTATCCGCGAAACGTAAAGGAACAGACCTTCCTTTCGTAATCGGTTAACCCCCTATTGATAGGTTCAATAGGAACGTTTCCAAGTAATAACATCTCCAAAGAAGCCTCCTTCTAATGAAGGGAGATCGAGATAGAATTGAGAGTATTCAAGACTGTTTTAAGTGGGTCACCCTGCATATTGAATTCTTAATTTTCATACAATCTCACACGAGATAGAAATACATCCCTGGGTTCCACTTTTCAGATCAACTCACATCTTCTATATCTATATATATATATATATAAAAGAAAGATGTTGGTTACACCATTTATAACTCGAGATCGGATGGAGTGTTTGTTATGAAACTTCATATATGGATTCGTCTACGGTCTGGTTATTATAAAATACAATAAAACTTCGAAAAAATCGATGAAAATTTCACATATACAGGAAATGCTTTTCTTCCTTTTGAGCGAGGCCACTAGGTGTCGCTACAGTTACAGTTACGCTACCGCTTATTCGTAGGTACTTGATTTCATATTCTCTCCATTAGATGGCGATGTGAACAAATAGTGTATACAGTGACTATATTACCACTATAGTCACGGTAATAGTGTGTAATTTGAGTTGCCTACGACTCTGCGCTGTTTTCCAACACCAAAAATCTTCGGGTAGGAGTACAGTAGTACAGATGTCTATAAAATGATTAGATTTCGTACCACTTCAGATGGCGCTATTCACACATTATGACTGATTATTAGTTATTTTTATAGTTTTATTTATTCAAAATAACGTAATCGTGAAATAGGATGTCTAGAATAATGGTGTAGGCACTGATTAGATTTTGTAGTGACCAAATTGATTATATTAGCAATGTTTGGTTCTTTCCACTTCAGGTGGCGCTATTCACAAATTATGACTGATTTTTATCAGTTATTTCAAATATTTCAATTTATTCTGGCGAACGTGGCGTGTTAATGGTAGATAATTTGTCAAACAATAATGTGTGTTTATATTCCTGACATTCTGATGTATATTAGTTCTTAGGAAAAGTAGAAAACTTTCATTATAAAAAGATGCCGTTCTGCTGTCGAGTCATATAATTGACTTTGGCAAATCAGCTGTTGATACATCAATCAAATTGACAACGGAAAATACACTGAAATGATATTGCGGCGCCGCCACGAAACGTTGCTAATATTTTCGATTTGGTCGAACGTCGTTCCATTCAAAAATTGACGGGTGCCTACACCAATATTCCAGTCATATTATCGTGAAGGTACTATATTTGACATAAGCACCATTAGATGGCGATGAATTTGTAGAGGCTTACGCGACCATCGATTTATGTCATTTGTTTTTTTTTCGAGAATTTCGGTCGTCGTGGTTTGAAATGGTCGAAAAAAGAACATATGACATCAATTACTGTGTAATTTGCATAGGACTTATAGTACCATGAAGGGCTATTAACAGATCCAGAAGCGCCTGAATATCACAGTGAATTTTTCTCGAAATGTCAAGTATATACTATTTTGGCGATCAGTTTCAATCGTGATATGACCATCCACATCTTTTCTCATATTTTTTAAAATGTTTTAGAATTTCTGTTTGGATAATAAATATTTTTGCGGAAATCACTAAATCCAAAATTGCTATAATTGGTAATTGACATATTATTTTTATGTATCTGTTCTGTGTGACAGCTCATATCCATCGAAACATTTGACAGTTCGAAAATCAGAGAGAGCTGTTGATCTCCGATCACCGGTGATTACGATTTGTGAAATCCACCGTAAGTATCATTTAGGCGGAACAAAGTTCGCCGGGCCAGCTAGTCTTATTATAATTCACGCAATCGTGAAAATAATTGAATTGAATACAATATAAACTATACATTTTTATAACGACCTCAGCTTTCGTGAATGAAAGATTGTCTTCCATCCTTTTAATGTTTAATGTTCAGTTCAAACAAAAACCAAGGCAAACATCCAAATGAACCGAGGTTTGATGAACAAAATGCATCAAAAAGGTTCTTTAATTGCATATCTAGAATAATGCAGATATTCACTTTAAGATAATGGTTACTAAATGGAATCCTTGTTGAACAAACTTGAGTTATAGTTTGATCGATTGTAACTTCAGAATCTTAATCATCTACTGCATTAATTGCTGCAGTCTCATTCCCATTTAACAATCCACAATGAAAGTTTCTTTGTCCCACAACATAGTATTATGTTTAAATTTTCTGATGAAGAACTATTCGAAGCAGAACTTAGTAGTGGTGGTTGATTTGGATTTGAAAACCGATTTTCCCTCGGTGAGAATAAACTTTGGAGGCATTGAAAACTTGGACAGCCTACCGCAAATACCATCTGCATATGTTGTCAGTTTAGATCAAATAGGAGAAAGGGAACTGACTCATGTACTCAAAAAGTTTGGTCATTCCATCAGCACCAAATACGTATTCATTGGACATAGCTGGAGGTCACCTTTCAACCCTAATTTCTCTTCAGAATATTTCAGGAATGTCATCTTTATCAACACTGAAAACTCTGATATCAATCAAGTATTAGATGGAAATTATGTTGTACCAAAAAAAACCAAGAACAGTTTTGAAAATTGTTCAGGAGTTACATTCGAAAAAATGAAGTTTGATCTTGAAAAAAGGACTCCTAAAATCTGCTTCCTTGGAAATCCTCCTTATATTATGCGAGAGTGGGACAAAAAAAGGGGTATAGAAAAGGAAATATTTGGAAACATAATGAGTTCACTTAAAGCTGAAGAAAAATTTATATCCGTGAGACTGAATGGAGGATATTTAGCACAGTTTATTGAAGAAGTACTGAATAATGGTACCTGCGATGTCTTCAGTGGTATGTATCCAATCCCTGGTAACCTTGACATCACCCGCTTGATGTTCATGGATTCCATGATATGGGTGGTAAAGTCTGCCGAAGAAATACCAAGATGGAGATATGCTTTCGATGTTTTCTCACCACAAACTTGGTTGCTGTGGGTGTTTTCAGCAGTCTGTCTTTCTGTAGCTAAGCATATTATAGCAGTAGTTACAAAACAAAATGGCGGACTCAAAGATGGTTTGATTGTTTTTACCAAATTTTTCTTGGAACAACCTCAGACTTTAAAATCACAAGTATCTGCTGGAATAATTCTATTGGCAACATTCCTTTTTGCCACGTTTCTCATGAACGTTTATTACAAGAGCAATTTTATGTTTTTGTTGACAGGTACGAAATATGACGTGAATGTCAATAGTCTAGAAGACGCGATGACCAATGGATACACCTTAAGATGTTCCCGGACAGCTTTACAATATTTTCATGATCCCAAAGAACTCGAATACCTCAAAGACCATTACGAAGAAAAAACCTTGCATCTTCAGCAGTTAGGGAAGAAAACAGCTCAGTTGATGAACGAAAAAATATTCTCTTACACGTTCTCAGATTTTCTGGATAAAAATTATAGAGCTTCTGTAAGGAAGTTAGAGAAGCCCTTGATTAATCTGCCCTTTGGTGCTTTGTTGAAAAAGGGAGAGCATTTGACAGGAGTTCTGAACGAAAAATTGGACAGGTTAGCAGAGAATGGTGTTTTGACGTGGATTTTTTCTAAATACAGCAATGAGGTGAAAGAAGAAAATGGCGTTGGGGTCAGAGAACTCTCTCTGAATTCCATTCAGCTACCGATTCTTTTGTGGTTCATAGGAATCACAATCAGCTTACTCGTTTTCCTTTACGAGGTTAAAATAAACACACTGTACAACCGTTGAAGTGGGCATTGAATTATTTGAAGGTGAAGCTTTTCTTTTGACAGATGGTAGAACTCATCAAAATAAGTCATTTCACCAAAAATTTTTCATATGAATCATGCCCCTGTTTCGAGAAAATGAAACTAGAATATTTACTGAACCTGTTCCTCCGTAGATATCAACATGTTTTTTGTCTTCTTATCATACATGAATCAGAATATCGATTGTGATCAGTAATCTTCGAAGAGTTACGTCGAGGGTAGAGTGTTTTATGTTTCGAAAATGAGGCACGTTCATTCAAATAATGAACTTGTTGATATGTTTTTAATTCATGGAGAATCAAAACAAGATTTCCGCTAAGAAATCACCCAACTTCGCGTATATTCATAAACCTGGTGCAGAGATGTAGAGATACGATGAACAGTGAGATGCAGGGCAGAGTCGTATTTAGATATTGATGCCCAAATTTCTTATAATTATTTTAAATTGAGCATTTCATATAAGAAATTTTCGGTAAAATGGCTTATTTTGATGAGTTCTATCACCTGTCAAACGAAAAGCCTCACCTTAAAATACGTCCTGTATTTGAATTGAATAAGGAACAAAATAAATTAGGAATAAAACTATTTGTCCACGAATATCGAATCAAGAGCTTTAATCTGACAATCACAGAATATATCATTATCAAACTCAAATTCTTCTGAGCAGGGAATTGTATTTATTTGTTTCTCATTTGTAAACGTCAGTTTCCAAAAACACAATATTAATCGAGAAAGTTTATTTTATCAAGTCACTAACTTGTAAAACTGACAGTTAACTTGCAAAATTTTCACAAGTTAGTAGTATTATTTACATTAGAAAATTTTGTTTTATCGTCATATATGTTGAAAATCATGGTACAATTGTTATTTCCAGTAACACAGATTTTTGATGATGAAAGAGTTGATACTGATGATGATGAACCATCTGTTGACTCAGAAACTGCTGAACTCGAGGACTACAGAACATTTGTACTCTCCTTACTACCAAATAATTCGCTAGACATTTCGATTTTTTTGTTGACCGAATCATCGACATAACTTATCGCAATTTCGGTGCTCTTCCACCCTCCTGCACGCTTTAGTGCTAAAATATCTCCACCCGAATCCGCAACCATAGTGGCTCCAGTTCTGCGAAAAGAGTGGCCGGTGTATACTCTGGGTCTTTTAAATCTAAATATTTCGCTATTTGCTTTGGGACACCACCAATAGTGTGCTGGTCAGCATTAAGGGAAATGCACTTTCCATGTCGGTATGTAAAAAAAAAATTAGGCTTTCTGTTCCAGGAGGCCGAAGATTTACATACATATTTTCTGTATAACATGCAGGGCTTGAAGCTGCAGCCATCATCGGTTATGGTGAATCTTCTTGTTGTTAAATTTTTTGTTTGCCGCAATGTCACAATAACGTATTTTCCCATATCTTCTACATCATTCATGTTTAAGGAGAGAATTTCGTCACATCGACAACATCCAAAAATCCCAAATATTGTTACAATTTTCGCCAGCAACCATTGGTCATCAGGAGCATGTAAAAGAAATTGTTCAGCCTCTTCTTTACTTAATACCTTGGCCTTTTTTGGCGTATAACGCTCATTTTTTCGTTTCAGAATAGTATATTCTAAAACTAGTTGCAGAATGGGCTTCTATTCCAATACGAATGGGAAATTCGAAAACAAGCGACGAAGGAGCGAGTTTTTGAACGCATGAGTATTGGAATTGCATTCTGCAACGAGTATTAGACGGTATTTTCTCTATTTCAGTCAAATTTGGTGAAATTCAATGAAAAATTCAAATTATAGGTCCTAGTAACTTTCATAATATTGTATCTTGGCAGTTGGTAGTTTTACGAAAATTGACATTTCCAAATTGACGTCTGCGTCTGCTGGAATTTGATAGGATCGGAAGTCATTGTTGACAACCACAAAACGAAAAATATAACTAAAAACAATGCTGTAATGAATTCATTACAGCACTGTTTTTAGTACTGTAACGAACTCATTACGATACTGAAATAGAGAAACGCTATTTCCTTTTGAAATCTACAAATGACAACTAAACGTCATATTTTCAATGAATTTTTTAAGGAAAACAAACCTGCGAACAGGGGCATTTTCTTTCATTTCCAAGCAGCTTTTCAGCATAGACCATTTTGCCCATAAAGTATTAGGGCTGAATCTAGCTGATAGTTGATTCAAGTAGACCAACAAAACATCTTCAGTTACCCCAATCACACTATTTTTGTTTTGCCACTTTTTGAAGTCGTTGTATTCTCGCTCGTACCTTGAAGCTGATTTTGCAGGTAATAAACTTGAAGCTACACTGCTGGCTGCCTCAATAATTTCTTTTGGTACATTCACTTTCGCTTTCGCCAAAACAAATGTAAAGAAAAATAAACAGACATGTTCATGGCAACGCTTCCATAGCTTACGACATTTGCGACAAATTATTGAGATTTTTTTGGAATTTATCTAACCTTTTTGCAAATGAGAAACAAATAAAATATAAAACAATACACGCAAGGTAACGGGTTTTACTGGCTCAAGGATGTAACTGACTCGCCTGCGGCTCGTCAGTTATATCCTCCATTCGCCAGTAAAAACCCTCTTACCTTGCTTGTAATGTTATATACAATAACATGTCATATCAATTTGAAACGGCCCTTTGTGCGTAGAAATAAAAATCATTTCAAAAAAAATTATTCACATTCGTGGAAAAAGATGGATATCCTACTTGCATATTATAGCTATTCTTGGATGATTTACGAAACCTCGTTCTCGTGAATAATTGCCACCATAATAAGCTCGTTGAATAATATACTATTATGTATTGGCTTTCTTTGGCCCACCTCGAAAAAGAGTGTTATCATTTTCAACGTCCTACACGTTTTCATTGAAGAGATATCAACACCAAAAAAGAACAAATTAGCGAAAAGTATTAGTTTTAAATTAGTATCAGTAGTCTTGTTTTTTAGAAATAATTTTCAATGTAAATTTGAAGAAAATGCACTTCGTTTCTTGAAATATATCTTTTTAACACTTCCGTTTGTATGTTATCACCTTGTAAAACTGAGTTCGACCGTCTTCAGAAAAGGGATTAGCAGAGAAAATGAAAAAACGGGACACCATACAGTCCTACGTATGATGCAGGAGCAAAGATAAAACCTGAGCAAAAACTCTGTCTCCCCGTATTGTAGGGATATAGAATTTGTTTACAGAATAAGCTGAAATTTATACTGAAGGTCATCTTCTTCTTTGAATACAATTTATTCAATTTCTCCAAAGAGGTTGACGAAGCATTTTGTAATAATCTTATGACAAAAAAAGAGGGAAGAACAAGAAAGAAATATCCACTGTATATTCCTTATCAGATTGTTTCGCAGCCCATCTCGAAAACGAATCAGATACTGAATGAATAACCTTAAAACCATCTGGAAATTTCTATACTGAGCCATTATTGGCCAAATGGAGGCCATGGGCCCCTCCTTGGACCTCGAAATTGACAATAATCCCTTTATTAGTTGTCCTATAACGTTGATAACGCTATTCATGCCCCCCCCCTGAAAAAATTCTTTCTCTTCTTCTTGGTCATAACCTCAAACCTACACTGAATAAAACTAAAGGTAAACTTGACAACAACCTTTATTCCTCAAAATACACTAACACACTATCTAATTCAACAAACAAGACTCGTATGTGGGTACCAAGTACTTGATATTGATGAAGGCATCCTCACCTCCAGTCCTCTCCATCAGCTCCAATGTTTCATTGATCAAATCCGATATGTTCTCACCTCTGGTCTTGGTGTAATCGATCTCATCCCCGCAGTTCACGTTGCAGTTCTTGAACATGTTCAAAACAGGTAGCAGCTGCCGGTAGTAAGGCACCAAAGATTCCCCCACTTGCTCGTTGGTTTTCAAGAGGTGTTGAAGCACTTTCAGAGTGATGCAGATGACTTCTTTGTTCCTGGTGTTGAAGGCGTTCTTGATAGGAATTATAAGTTGAGGGATGCAAGGGAAAGTCTTGGTACCTCCGTAGGTCAACATATCGTGAACCGCTTGCCTTGCGAAGACCTTGTAAGGGTGCTTGGTCTCGGTAAGACCCTCGAAAAACATCGGAAGGTAGAAATGGAAGTCCAGTTTGGTTATATCCGTCTTCCAAGATATCCCTTTGGTTTCTAGGGCCACTGGAAAATCTCCTCGGTGGTAACGATACCTGAATAGATTGTGGGCTGGTGGTCTTTCCTTAAAAGCGTGGCAACTTGGTGGTGGCACCACATGACTTCCTTTCTGCATGGATTGGATGGAGAAGGGTGGTACAGTCTTCTTCTTGGCACTCTTTGGTGCCGCAGGAAGTGGTCTTCTCAAGTTAGATCTGAATTCTTTCCCGCAAACCATCTGTGAGGTTGCCCAATACACAATGCCGATTTTTCTTGGGTTGTTTATCGACGTAACATCCGTTGTTAAGGGTCTAAAGGCGTTGGGGTTGTCTTGGTTACAATCGTTTTATTTATGTTATTGAAGATTGATAAATGATATTACTAACTGACAAAAACACACCCAGAGAGAGAGAGAGAGCTGTTTGAATTTTATTTTTTTTTTCTGCTCAAACGAAGGCTCTATCATTTCGTCGATATCTGTTTTTTTTTTTATTTTTGGCCAAGAATGGTCACACAAGATAAGTTTCGATTCCTATTTGACGAATACGTAGTCGAATATACTCCATTCACTTTTATTTAATCACATAGGAGGTCATGGTTTCGTTTTCAGGAGTTGGTGCCCCTGATGAAAAGCACAGAACATATGATGAAAAGTCAGTGCGCGCACAGAAAATATTGTTACTGACAAGACGACGTTGCCAGTTTCTTTGTTTACATCAAAGTAAAAGTATCAAAGATATTCCACATTTTGTTAGGTTTACAAATTGTTCGCAGATTTTTGGTGTTTAATCGATATTTGCAGGTGAGTTTTTCGTTGAATATCCAAGATTAACGTATGTTTATTGTTTTTAGCACCAGTTTGGAGCGTGAGGACGATTTTAAAGACCAGGACGAATGTTTACATTTCGAGGTTAAAGGGCTACACGGGAATTTCGTTGAAAAAGCTGTTATTTGGACATATATCGCAGTAGATGGATCGGATGGAGCCTCGAGAGGTCGATTAGGATGATATTTTTCAGGTTTTCCAAGAAATTTGGCGATATTTAAGCAGATTTGCAAAAGTTAGGTACCTCACTAATGAGGTGGAACTTAGACCTAATTCTCCTATTAGAAACGCCTTTCAAAGATCGAGATGGTGAAAAATGTATTCTTTAGATGTTGTTTGAACAAACGCAGCCGAGTTTGATTTTAAGAAAGTTATCAACAAAATAAAATTAACATTATTCTTGATTCTTGTAATTACCCATCAATTCATCTTATATCTTTGGGTTGATTTTTTTTTAATGAATTCTGGATTAGAATCAACAATTGATGTCGTCAAGACTTGAACTTTCAGTTCAAGAGGATAATAATCATTAAATCTTCACAAGCATGCATATGAAAATTATATGTGAAAGCAATGCAATTTTCTTCCATGGCGAAAAATAATATACAGGGTGTTTGGTGGGTGAGTAGTCATAGGTAAATGGTGGATAGGTGATGCTCTTGGCTACTTGTTGCGCCTAATAAAATAACATTTTGCCCAAAGTTCAAGGTGTTATAATTTTTTTACCATTTTTCTAGAAATCTTCCATTTTTCTCATTAAAACCTTGATTTTTTTCAAATTTAATGCTCGAAGTGCCTATAAAATGATTTATTTCCTTAGTCTAGTCTTGTCTTATTCAGATTGAATCAAAATTTCATACAAACGTCTTCAAAAAACCTGACAGCGTCGTATCAAACTTCAAAATGAAAAAAAAAATAATGTTGTGTCCACTTTACAAAGTGAAATAAAAAAAAATTATATAGTGTTGGGTTTTAAAATGGCTTCAAAAACTTCTCTAGTTAATACTCTTTGCAATGGTATGTAACATGTACCATTTATAATCAGATAACTCAACAAAAACCGTTTTGTCTTCAAGGATGCCTTGAAAGGATGACGACAAAACTATTCCATTGAGCAGGCAAAATCTTTTCTCTCATTCTACCACAGCTAAAAATAGCGTGCTCTCTCTATCATCGGCTAACAATACTCCCAAGGGCGTCGCCAGGGAGGGGGCAGCTGCCCCCCGTGCCCCCCCAATCAGAATAGAAAAAATGAACTGATTTTCGTATATTATGCCATTATTTCATAAGTTTTTAAGGGATTTTTGAGCTCTAGGGGGGAGGGGGCAGCTAGCCCCCGTGCCCCCCCCCAGCTCAAAAGCTGAGGGGTAATTACTACATTTGCAAGTCATTTCATAGGCCTGCAGTAAAGGTGCAGTAATGCAGTTTTGAGTTCACTCAACATTTCGGTGGTTCATCAACATATTCTGTAGAAAACTAAAGATAGAGAACTTCAAATCATTTATTTTAAATCTTGTTCAAATTGTTGGCCATTATTTCTAATACATGCGTACCCAACATCTCTTTCTTATTTCCGTTGTGGTATGGCTTAGTCCAATTTCTTGCTTCATTATCACAAATGCATTATCTATTTTTTCTATTAATTGCTCTCTTGTGTCAATGGCCAACAATTGATAATAAATGATTTGAAGTTCTCTATCTTTAGTTTTCTACAGAATATGTTGATGAACCACCGAAATGTTGAGTGAACTCAAAACTGCATTACTGCACCTTTACTGTAGTAGGCCTATGAAATGACTTGCAAATGTAGTAATTATACCCCAGCTTTTGAGCTGGGGGGGTGGCATGGGAGGCAGCTGCCCCCTTCCCCCTAGAGCTCAAAAATCCCTTAAAAACTTATGAAATAATAGCATAATATACGAAAATCAGTTCATTTTTTCTATTCTGATTGGGGGGGGGGGGGCACGGGGGACAGCTGCCCTCTCCCTGGCGACGCCCTTGGGAGTATTGTTAGCCGATGATAGAGAGAGCACGCTATTTTTAGCTGTGGTAGAATGAGAGAAAAGATTTTGCCTGCTCAATGGAATAGTTTTGTCGTCATCCTTTCAAGGCATCCTTGAAGACAAAACGGTTTTTTGTTGAGTTATCTGATTATTAATGGTACATGTTACATACCATTGCAAAGAGTATTAACTAGAGAAGTTTTTAAAGCCATTTTAAAACCCAACACTATGTAAAATTATTTTTTATTTCACTTCGTAAAGTGGACACAACATTATTTTTTTTTTTCATTTTGAAGTTTGATACGACGCTGTCAGGTTTTTTGAAGACGTTTGTATAAAATTTTGATTCAATCTGAATAAGACAAGACTAGACTAAGGACATAAATCATTTTATAGGCACCTCGAGCATCAAATTTGAAAAAATTCAAGGTTTTAATGAGAAAAATGGAAAATTACTAGAAAAATGGTAAAAAAATTATAACACCTTGAACTTTGGGCAAAATGTTATTTTATTAGGCGCAACAAGTAGCCAAGAGCATCACCTATCCACCATTTACTTATGGCTACTCACCCTCCAAACACCCTGTATTTCAACAGTGATCTCTTGTACTTTTCATGCAAATAACTAGAAAAGGAATCCTTTCTATCAATTCATATAAACGTTAATTATTTTCGTCCATCACATCTTTTCCAATTCATTCATTTTCCGAATAAATTCACATTCTGAGAAATACGCTAAGAATGTAGAAAGGGCAACATAGTGTTGACTTGGAACATAAAAATATTTTGAAAAACGTCATAACTTCGATACAGAGTGGAATGTGTCAAATTTCCAAGGCCAGAGTTGTGATTTTATAATAATATATAATACTATGATTTTATAATAATATATAATACTATCCGTCCGCCAAATGGGGAATTCAAGCTACATGGGAAATTTCATCTAGATCGATCAACGAGAAGCACTCAAAATTCAAGCGAAATACCAAAAAAAAACCAATTGTTCGGTACATGAATGGATAACACCACTTGGTACGAATTTTAGGAAACTTCTCGCACCAACTTAGTAGATCGTAATCTTCTTTAATAATTTAGTTTGAATTCTTATTTTATAACATACCTTCAACACATCCGGCATCACTATTAATTTCTTTTTTGCGAAAATAGGAAAATAACAAATAAGACACTCATCGAAAAACTCTTCCCAAATAGAAATGTATCTCCTTCATTTCTCGAAGCACTGAATGAAATAAAAACTAGACAAAAGCTGTGATAGACATCAGAAAAAGTCGTCAAGGTTGAATGCTATCAATAAATTTTTTTATGACTACCTATTAATCCTAAAATACCCAAACTGACCGGTAGAACATCAAAAATTGAGTTAACCTCACCATGGGCCACTATTACACTATCAAAATTTCACTTCGTGGATATCTGAAAGTGTTCGAATACTAGATGGCAAATAGACAAGTACTAATCTCGCGATAAAAAAAATCGTGTATTGCCCCCTGTGTTTACGAGACTTAGTCTGGATTTACATGTTCATGTTGTCATTACGTATATGTTGCCTGTAAATCAATCAAGTCAAAGCCATAAATTGCTCCATGGCGAGATGGATGCGCTATCGTTTAATGAAATTTGTTCGATTATTCTGATAAAGGATGGAAGATTATTCCCCACTCGGGACAATAATGTTGAGGGGGTGTGGCGATAGAAGAAAAGAGAAAATAGCTCTCATAGAGTTTCAGAAAAAATTACTAGAGTCTGTGAAAGATAAACTTAAAAATAGAAAAGAAAACAAAAAAAAGTCTATATAAATATACACTGCGCAAAAAAATTAACGCACATTATGGAAATCTCAAATTTATTCTACAACTGAAGGTGTTCTGAATGATAATTATTTTTATCAGAATTATGCATGCATATGTTATCCACTTTTAACGTTTTTCTTCAATACAGATGTTTTCTCCCAGCAGGAATAAAAAAAGATTATATTATCAGATTTTGAATGTATTGGCCCCATTCTAAAATCAGTTGTTCTCGATCAATTCTAGTGATCAATAGTTTTTCTTTCGTTTGATTTTCTACACTCGATCGCTATGCAACGCGAAACACGCAATTTGACCCAAGAGGAATGTGCCCAAGCGGTAGTTTTACGAGAAGAAGGGTGGACATACACAAGAATTGCAGAAAGGTTTGGAGTTTCCATACAAGTGTGTCCAGAATGTTGCAGCGATTCAGGGAGACAGGTATGAATGTCCGAATACCAGGACAGGGTAGACCACGGCCCACGGGTAACAACTGCCATTCAAGAACGTTACTTGAGAGTTTCTTCGTTAAGACAACGGTTTGCAACCGCTCGCCTCCTTCAAAATCAGCTTGAGCAAACTCATGAGGTGCAAATAAGCACTCAGACAATAAGAAATCGCCTCAGAGAATATGATTTAAGGCCTCGTGTCGCGGCAAGAGGCCTAGCTCTTACCCCAGCCCATCGAAGGGCGCGTTTTGATTTTGCGAGAGAGCATATCCATTGGGAAGAGGCCGATTGGGAAAGAGTTCTCTTCACAGATGAGTCTAGATTCTGCCTCTACCATTATGATCGACGTTCCCTTGTATACAGACGTCCACATGAAAGATATGCTCAGTGCAATTTCCTGAATACTACTGGTTTCGGGGGAGGATCGATTATGGTATGGGGTGGAATATCTTTGACTGCTCGCCCAGATTTAGTGGTCGTTGATAATGGAGCTATGAATGCTGATAAGTATATAAGGAACATTCTTGAAGAGCATGTGGTGCCATTTGCCCCATACATTGGTGAAAATTTCATTTTTATGGACGATAATGCCAGACCCCATCGTGCGCGCATCGTTCAGGAGTACCTTGAAGAGGTTGAAGTCTCTCGAATGGAATGGCCAGCAAGAAGTCCAGATCTCAATCCGATTGAGCAGGTTTGGGACAACCTCAATAGAAGGCTGAGAAGTTCAGAAAATCATCCAGCTACTCTTAATGACTTAGAAATCCAACTCGGAGAAATCTGGGAAGGATTAGATCAGAACATTTTAAGATCACTCATTTTGAGTATGAACCGTCGTTGCCGAGCTGTAATTAACTCAAGGGGTGGAAATACCAAGTATTAAATCAGTCATCAGCATTTCAGCATTTTGAAAATTGTTCATTTCTCTTCTTTCACATAAGATTCGGTGAAATCCTGAATTTTTCTTCCATTTAATGTGTCTTGTTTCGTTCAAAACCTTCCCGAGAGAACATAAAAAATAAGTTATAAAGTCAATGTAGAGTTAACTTTCTTTAAAATTGAGATTTTCAGAATGTGCGTTAATTTTTTTGCGTAGTGTATTAAAAATCGTTGTTTCTTCTGTGAACTTGTTACAAAAATGTAATTGCAGTATGTTATAAAAATTTCATTTCTCTACAGAAGAAAAATTACTCTGGTTGTTTACGAAGGTCGGTTCCAAAAATATAAGAGAAAGACTAAAAACTGATATTCCTCAGTTAACAAAATTTCAAAATTCATATTTTTTTCTGTGGAAAAGCTACAGTGATGAGATGATAGTATACTCCATTCACTTTCAGGTATCTCGGTTGGCCAAGATTCGGGTTTATCAAGTTTTTTTACTTAAAACTGACGCAGGTTGGTGCTCGTGAAATGTCTGATAATTTTCAGAGACGTTGCCAATGCTGATTTCTGTTTACTCTTTTTTGTTAATGGAGTTAGTTCTTCAAGGTTTAACTGTGACACAGGTTTCGTAGTACGAGTACTACTACATTTTCATACTGGAGTATTTCAAGTTGTGCAAGAAGGAAAGAAGGTATTGAAATGTCTTCTGTAGGCTTATTTCTTGAGAATTTTGAAAAGTGGGGAAATCCATAGGTCTGTCTGTTCGTTCAGAAGTTTTTCGGTCGGGTTATTCGAGTACTTTTGTTCTTTTTTCGAATGATCTATCCATCTATCACAAAGTAACGGACTATTATGTCCATTATTTTTTAGTAAAATTTCAACACTCGATACTTGTTTTCCAAAAATAGCACAACTGAATCTTCCAACCATGTTTATATACGTGAAATATTTTTAGTATTAACAAAGACAAAAGTTTCTTCAACATTCGCCAAGTTTTTGTTATTATTCAATTCACATAATATTTCACAAAAATTTATTATTTTCCCAATGTAAATAAACATTTTGATGAATACGTAATAATTACGACCTCTATGTAGAGATGACCATGTCGTTTAGTTATCTGACAGGAAAATTACTATAACCTAATAAATAATAATAATAAATAGGTATACATGGTGAAATGTGTCAGAAGGTCATGGCCAATCGGGATACTTCATAGAAGTGAAATGAGTATATTATGTTATAGAGATTTCATCTCTCTGCAGAAAAAATAATGCTAAAGATACAAATGACAGTTTCAACTTTCAAGTACATACCTAAGGACTGAACGAGAATAAATTCGCTATCACAAAAACGCTTATATCTTTTGAACCACTGGACCGATTTCGAAAATCAAACTCATTTTCGAATCATCTTCTGAATCTTATGAAAACTGTTTTTACAATAAAAAAACCAAAACTATTTTTTACAAAATTCATGGATTTTTTCTGGAATTCTACCGATCATGCTTCTTATAGTGTTCTCAGTCACTTTCTGGGATGCTGTCTTCCACTTTTGCTTGAATTCCGCTAATGTTTTCGTTGATTTCTTAGTCTTCTCCAATTCTCTTTTCACCAGGGCCCTATATCTTTCGATTGGCCTGAGTTCTGGGCAGTTTGGTGGATTGGCCTCTTTGGGGACAAAAACCACCTCATTAGCTTCGTATCATTCCTTGGTGGCCTTGCTGTAGTGGCATGAAGCTAAATCTGGCAAAAGATTGTTGACACATCGTGCTCACGTAAAAATGGTAAAAGTCGCTTCTTCAAGCATTCCTCGATGTATATCTTCGAGCCAACAGAGCCTTGGCCAACGAAAAATTTGCTCCTTTTCCCACAAGTGCAAATTGCTTGCCAAACTAGGAATTTTTAGTAAACTTTTCTTGTTTCTTCACGCGAGATTGTTCGTCAACATTTCCACGAGAATCTGCAGTATAAAATTCCTTACCAGGAAGTTGCGAGAAATCATCCAAGACATAGGTTTCGTCCTACATCAAGCAAGAGGAAAAATTTTTCAAAAAATCTTTTTTTAATTTCTTTACTCTTGATTTCGCTTCTTGATTCCTCACAGCGTTCCTGTCTGGCACTTTCTGCACTTTGTATATTCTAAGCCCACAACTGGACTTGATTTTCTGAACGGTTGACTGCGAACAACCCACTATTTGGGCCACTTTCCGTCCTGAAAGGTTAGGATTCTTCTGAAAAAGGCTGATGGCTTTCTTCACTTTTTTGGGGCTATGAAACCCCTTTTTCCTCCCGGTTCCTTTCTTGCGGTTAATTGTAAGATCTTCGTTGAAGCGCTTAACAACTCTTGATACCGTTTCCGGACGAACGCGAGACTCTTTTGCGATTCTTTTGAAGCTCCATTTTTGATTATTTTGAAAAAGTTTCACTATAAATTCTCGTGTTTTCACTTCGCTTGCGTTTTGGGTCAGAGAATTGGAATATCTATGAAGTAAATGTTCCACATGTTTCTGACGTTCATAACAAAGCTAACTATGATCAAATTTTGATTTTTTTCTCAATTGGTTCAAGAGATATAGGCGTTTTTGTGATAGCGAATTTATTCTCGTTCAGTCCTTATAAGTTTCTCTGGAATATTTCACAAACACCCTGTAGAAATCAAACTAATTTCCAGGTACTGAAGCAGTTTATTTTTGCTCCCAACGTGAAAACAATAATCATTATCAGTTTTGGGAGCTACGAATCTGATAAAATCTGTTGATATTAAAAACACTCTATTCTTCAAAATCTGACTTTTTAGCAAGTTTAAAAATGGATAATTGGGTATGGCCATGTCCAATCACTCACCGGACACCCTGTATGTCAATCGCAATATTATGTATCAGAATTTTGTATTACATCATTCAAATCTCGCATTTTCTTCTCAATTCTATTGAGGTCAGAATCGATTGTTCCTTGTATGCCTTGATATGATTGAGACCTGTATGTTTTCTTCCTCATAGCTATTGTACAAGGTGAGAAATTGTTGTTAGATGTCAAGTTCTTTGCTGGTTAGAACTTATCGCATAGGTGTATACCTGTTGATTAGTTGAGTAGGTATGCATTTGAAAGTGAAGGTGACTCTGCTGATATGTTTATGGAGTTGCTTCAGATCATTGTACTTGTAGAACAATTAGATTGGTTAGGAAGGTATTTTAGGAACATTTGAATTATGAACTGAATAGAATTTGAGATAAGTCAATTGCGAAAACTGAGAAAATTCTTCGGGATGATTTCGCAGTCAGAAGAAGGTAAAGGTACTGTCTTGGAGTTTTGTAATTTTTTTTTTATTATGAAGGGTTTCCAGCAGAGACTTGCAAGTTTTAACCTGCACTCTGAACACAATCTTGTACATATCACTTTCATGTCAAAAGATTCGGTAAAGATAACTTCAACAAATGAAAATGGTTCTGTATACAGGGTGTTTCATTGGTAAATGAACCTGAGCTAGATCTACCCTAGGCGAGTCCAAAAAACCGATATATGATAGGTCTAATCAAATCCATAACCGAAATAGAGGATGGTTCATGTATTCAACAAAAATTTAAATTTCTCATAACTTTTGAACCAACCAGTATAGTCGCTTGATATTTGGAACGTATGATCCACTTCCACATATCGATCGATTTACTTTTGAATTTCCCAAAAATTCCATATCCGTATTTGAAAAATATGGGTCTTCTTCCAAGCTGAGATTCAACACCCTGTATATTAAAAGTTCGGGATTTTATTGAGATATTTGAAGAGAGTAGAAAATGTTCAATGAGGTTCAGTAGATTTTATTGTCCCGCACGTCATTTTGCTCAAAGAAAGCTTCAGGGAAAGAGATCCGATTGAATATTGAAATTCCACTTATTCTCAGAAGAATGTTGTTGTGATCAAATTGAATTTTTTTTGTCCCACTAATTACACATTCGAATTTCATAGTAGGTATTCTGAGGAATCATTTCAAGTTATTTCCGGATTATTGATTGAGAAAAATTTATTTGAAGTCAACAAATGAATAAGGAAATACACTGCGCAAAAAAATTAACGCACATTATGGAAATCTCAAATTTATTCTACAACTGAAGGTGTTCTCAATGATAATTATTTTTATCAGAATGATGCATGCATATGTTATCCACTTTCAACGTTTTTCTTCAATACAGATGTTTTCTCCCAGCAGGAATGAAAAAAGATGATATTATCAGATTTTGAATGTATTGGCTCCATTCTAAAATCAGTTTTCCTCGATCAATTCTAGTGATCAATAGTTTTTCTTTCGTTTGATTTTCTACACTCGATCGCTATTTGGCCCAAGAGGAATGTGCCCAAGCGGTAGTTTTGCGAGAAGAAGGGTGGACATACACAAGAATTGCAGAAAGATTTGGAGTTTCCCATACAAGTGTGTCCAGAATGTTGCAGCGATTCAGGGAGACAGGTATGAATGTCCGAAGACCAGGACAAGGTAGACCACGGGTAACAACTGCCATTCAATAACGTTACTTGAGAGTTTCTTCGTTGAGACAACGGTTTTCAACCACTCGCCTCCTTCAAAATCAGCTTGAGCAAACTCATGAGATGAAAATTAGCACTCAGACAATAAGAAATCGCCTCAGAGAATATGATTTAAGGCCAAGTGTCGCGGCAAGAGGCCCAGCTCTTACCCCAGCCCATCGAAGGGCGCGTTTGGATTTTGCGAGAGAGCATATCGATTGGGAAGAGGCCGATTGGGAAAGAGTTCTCTTCACAGATGAGTCTAGATTCTGCCTCTACCATTGTGATCGAAGTTCCCTTGTATACAGACGTCCACATGAAAGATATGCTCAGTGCAATTTCCTGAATACTACTGGTTTCGGGGGAGGTGGTATGGGGTGGAATATCTTTGACTGCTCGCACAGACCTAGTGGTCGTTGATAATGGAGCTATGAATGCTGATAAGTATATAAGGAACATTCTTGAAGAGCATGTAGTGCCATTTGCCCCATACATTGGTGAAAATTTCATTTTTATGGACGATAATGCCAGACCCCATCGTGCGCGCATCGTTCAGGAGTACCTTGAAGAGGTTGAAGTCTCTCGAATGGAATGGCCAGCAAGAAGTCCAGATCTCAATCCGATTGAGCAGGTTTGGGACAACCTCAATAGAAGGCTGAGAAGTTCAGAAAATCATCCAGCTACTCTTAATGACTTAGGAATCCCACTCTGAGAAATCTGGGAAGGATTAGATCAGAACATTTTAAGATCACTCATTTTGAGTATGAACCGTCGTTGCCGAGCTGTAATTAACGCAAGGGGTGGAAATACCAAGTATCAAATCACTTATCAGCATTTCAGTATTTTGAAAATTGTTCATTTCTCTTCTTTCACATAAGGTTCGGTGAAATCCTGAATTTTTCTTCCATTTAATGTGTCTTGTTTCGTTCAAAACCTTCCCGAGAGAACATAAAAATAAGTTATAAAGTCAATGTAGAGTTAACTTTCATTAAAATTGAGATTTTCAGAATGTGCGTTAATTTTTTGCGCAGTGTATAAAAACTTAACGTGAATTACAGAAGGTGCTCGAAAGTACAACCATTTTGCCCAATACACATTCTTGCCCTCTTCAAAATATATCTGATACTTTTTTTATCATGCCTCTGGATTATTACGTATTTTATTGCAAGTGACTTTGTTACGTTGATTGAGGATCTCCTCACTTTCTATTTCAGATGAATATACTGAAGATTTCAAATAACTCCAAATGCAATAATCAACAGGATTAAAATCTGGTGATCCAGCGGGCCAGGCATGCGGTCCACCTCTGCCAATCCTCATATCTCGAAAGTTATGATCGTAAATTTGCCTGATCATTACTCTGAAATGGGGTGGAGCTCCATCATGCTGAGAATGCATTTCTGCAATGTCCGTACGTATGGTGTGGCGTTTATAAAAATCGATTGATTGGACCACACGTCCTGCCAAGACTGCTTACGGGTGATCACTGATCTTTACCATAGATCTTTACTTAGATTTCCTCCAAAATCATCTTCATGTACCTATTACACAAAGGAACGGATATTGCAAGAATGCATTTTCAGCAAGATGGAGCTCCACCCCATTTCTGAGTAATGGCCAGACTCAGACAACCGTCTTTTGTGTATTATGTATTGGAGAAGTGAATATTGAATATCATTGAGGAATCAAATTCAAATTGTCCAAATTCCTGTTGAAATTATTTAACCTAAAATCGAATACTTCAAAAATGACAGAATTTAAAATCCACCAAAATAAGACTGTTTGATAATGTTTGACGTTTTAAAACAGAACTGAGAAAAATTGAAAATGTTGGTAACCTGAGCTAGATCTACCCTAGACGAGTCCAAAAAACCGATATATGACAGGTCTAATCAAATCCATAACCGAAATAGAGGATGGTTTATGTATTCAACAAAAATTTAAATGTCTCATAACTTTTGAACCAACCAGTATAGTCGCTTGATATTTGGAACGTATGATCAACTTCCACATATCGATCGATTTACTTTTGAATTTCCCAAAAATTCCATATCCGTATTCGAAAAATATGGGACTTCTTCCAAGCTGAGATTCAACACCCTGTATATTAAAATTTTGGGATTTTATTGAGATATTTGAAGAAAGCAAAAAATTTTCAATGAGGTTCAGTAGATTTTATTGTCCCGCACGTCATTTTGCTCAAAGAAAGCTTCAGGGAAAGAGATCCAATTGAATATTGGAATTCCACTTATTCTCAGAAGAATGTTGTTTTGATCAAATTGAATTTTGTTTGTCCCACTTATTACACATTCGAATTTCATAGTATTCTGAGGAATCATTTCAAGTTATTTCCGGAAAAACATTATTGATTGAGAAAAATTTATTTGAAGTCAACAAATGAATGAGGAAATACACTGCGCAAAAAAATTAACGCACATTATGGAAATCTCAAATTTATTCTACAACTGAAGGTGTTCTCAATGATAATTATTTTTATCAGAATTATGCATGCATATGTTATCCACTTTCAACGTTTTTCTTCAATACAGATGTTTTCTCCCAGCAGGAATAAAAAAAGATGATATTATCAGATTTTGAATGTATTGGCTCCATTCTAAAATCAGTTGTTCTCGATCAATTCTAGTGATCAATAGTTTTTCTTTCGTTTGATTTTCTACACTCGATCGCTATGCAACGCGAAACACGCAATTTGACCCAAGAGGAATGTGCCAAGCGGTAGTTGTGCGAGAAGAAGGGTGGACATACACAAGAATTGCAGAAAGGTTTGGAGTTTCCCAGACAAGTGTGTCCAGAATGTTGCAGCGATTCAGGGAGACAGGTATGAATGTCCGAAGACCCGTCCTGTAACAACTGCCATTCAAGAACGTTACTTGAGAGTTTCTTCGTTGAGACAACGGTTTGCAACCGCTCGCCTCTTTCAAAATCAGCCTGAGCAAACTCATGAGGTGCAAATTAGCACTCAGACAATAAGAAATCGCTTCAGAGAATATGATTTAAGGCCTCGTGTCGCGGCAAGAGGCCAAGCTCTTACCCCAGCCCATCGAAGGGCGCGGTTGGATTTTGCGAGAGAGCATATCCATTGGGAAGAGGCCGATTGAGAAAGAGTTCTCTTCACAGAATCACAGATTCTGCCTCTACCATTGTGATCGACGTTCCCTTGTATACAGACGTCCACATGATTTATATGCTCAGTGCCATTTCCTGAATACTATTGGTTTCGGGGAAGGATCGATTATGGAATATCTTTGACTGCTCGCACAGACCTATTGGTCGTTGATAATGGAGCTATGAATGCTGATAAGTATAAAAGGAATATTCTTGAAGAGCATGTAGTGCCATTTGCCCCCATACATTGGTGAAAATTTCATTTTTATGGACGATAATGCCAGACCCCATCGTGCGCGCATCGATCAGGAGTACCTTGAAGAGGTTGAAGTCTCTCGAATGGAATGGCCAGCAAGAAGTCCAGATCTCAATCCGATTGAGCATGTTTGGGACAACCTCAATAGAAGGCTGAGAAGTTCGGAAAATCATCCAGCTACTCTTAATGACTTGGGAATCCAACTCGGAGAAATCTGGGAAGGATTAGATCAGAATATTTTAAGATCACTCATTTTGAGAATGAACCGTCGTTGCCGAGCTGTAATTAACGCAAGGGGAGGAAATACCAAGTATTAAATCACTTATCAGCATTTCAGTATTTTGAGAATTGTTCATTTCTCTTCTTTCACATAAGGTTCGGTGAAATCCTGAATTTTTCTTCCATTTAATGTGTCTTGTTTCGTTCAAAACCTTCCCGAGAAAACATAAAAATAAGTTATAAAGTCAATGTAGAGTTAACTTTCATTGAAATTGAGATTTTCAGAATGTGCGTTAATTTTTTTGCGCAGTGTATAAAAACTTAACGTGAATTACAGAACGTGCTCGAAAGTACCACCATTTTGCCCAACACATTCTTGCCCTCTTCAAAATATATCTGATACTTTTTTATCATGCCTGGATTATTACGTATTTTATTGCAAGCGACTTTGTTACGTTGATTAAGGATCTCCTCACTTTCCATTTCACATGAATATACTGAACATTTCAAATAACCCCAAATGAAATAATCAACAGGATTAAAATCTGGTGATCCAGCGGGCCAGGCATGCGGTCCACATCTGCCAATCCATTGCCCGGTGAATGGTGTGGTGTGGCGTTTATAAAAATCGATTGATTGGACCACACGTCCTGCCAAGACGGCTTACGGCTGATCACTGATCTTTACTTAGATTTCCTCCAAAATCATCTTCATGTACCTACTACCTATTACACAAAGATACGGACATTGCAAGAATGCATTTTCAGCAAGATGGAGCTCCACCTCATTTCTTAGTAATGGCCAGACTCATACAACCGTCTTTTGTGTATTATGTATTGGAGAAGTGAATATTGAATATCATTGAGGAATTAAATTAAAATTGTCCAAATTCCTGTTAAAATAATTTAACCTAAAATCGAATACTTCAAAAATGACAGAATTTAAAATCCACCAAAAGAAGACTGTTTGATAATGTTTGACGTTTCAAAATGAACTGAGAAAAATTGAAAATGTTGAAATCTTTTGGGTCCCCAAAGCCCCTAGTGGTGCGCCACTGTATCAAAGCATTTCAATTCGAAAAAAAAGCATTGCCTGACAGTTCAATTGACTACCAGCCACCACTGCCATGAATCGGGTTTTCTTTACAGCATTTAATCAAATAAACTTCCTTAATCAAGCATAAATCATTAAAATTATGTTATTATAGGAGTCGTTTGAAAGTTATAAAATTGAAAATCTTTCGAAATCGAATTAAAATGAAAAGTGTCTCTGAATTTCAAATGTTACCGGTTCAATTCTCGTTATTGTCCGTTTGGAAAGACCACTTGGTTCTCAGAACTACAGTGGCAATTCTGTTCCAGGAAAGATTTTATCATGAATCTGCTGTTTGCGGAGTTGCTAAAATGTGTGAACGATGAGAATGGATATTCATACAATTGGTTGTCATATTATTTTGAGATCAAATTCCAAGACCAAGAGGGAGATTACTCAAATATCTACTGAAAATCCATGAAAACTCAGCTTCCCTTCAGAACCAAAATCCTGGCTGCGCCACTGCTCTGGGCAAAAGTAGGTTCAATTTTTTGGATATCTCTTCACTGATAACCATAAAGGGTTAAAACAGATCTTTCGAAAATGAGACTTGAAATAATTTTACTATTTTTACAAAATTTCCACTTTGTACCCGAAAAAATTGTAGTAAAGCAAATTTAGGTAAAATTGTGAATAATTCAAGCGCCACCAACCCATTCAAACTTATCCAAAACGCCAAAAATAATTAAAAAGCGTGCGAAATTCGTTGCAGTACTCGCAGTAGTCATCTTAAATCCACAAGAGACGTTAACCTCTACCGAAACCCAACTAAACTGGTTCATCTCTACTCACATCTCTCGAAGGCACCTTCTCTCCCGCAATGCTCCCAAGAAACACCTGCTAACGCGCCAAAAACTCCGCACCACGACCACTATTCATCTCCCGCAGGAAAATCCCTGAAAACCTCGCGACAAACGGTACGAAACGCGTCGCCAGTCTGAAGATCGCGATCGCGGTAGCCGTGGAATTGGTAACAGCTGAACGTGGTCTTTTCACGGCCGACTTGGACGTTTCTTGGTCATTATTTCTGACCTGGTCTCCTGCTATGGCCGACACACGTCTGAATGATTGGATCATTCGGTATTATGATGTGTAATTATGGTTAAGTGCCAGCCTTGCCACAACCGGTCAGTAGGTTCTGTCAGGATGGCCGGTTTTGGTTTTGGGATATGGACCAGTTGGCTTTGTCCGGTTGGATGGGTTGATTTTGGGAGTGAAGGAACCATCAACCGCATGAAGGTGTTTCTGTGTTCTCATCACTGTCATGTTTTGAAAAACATGTTGGTCTTTTTCAGTTATGCCACTTCCTTTGGACATCGAACTATCCATGGAAATTTCAAGCCTCTAAGTGATTTCTTACGAAAGTTATGTCGAAGTCGAACAGAGAAAGAAGAATTTGACCACGAATTCTTCATCTGCGAACCAAAACTAATCGTCAGCCCATAAACCCAACAATACAAGCAATTGGCAAAATGATTTCGTGCAATGAGTTAGATCAAGAAGTTGGATCGCATTCGTATTTATGCTCAAGCTGAGAATTCAAACAAGCGCGCAAAAGCTCAGGTTGCTTCCAAATGTATACATCATCATATGCATTTTCCATAATTAGCTATTCTGATCGTCATTCAAAAGTGCGAAAAGCTCAAAACGCCAAAATCATCCATAGAATTCGATTCCTCAGTGAATTACCAGCAGGCTCGTTTCATTTCAGCCTCCGAGGTGTCCCCTTGCATATAATAACTTAGGCAACTTGTAATACGCATATGTGTACAACTAGTTGCCTACTCAATTTAGAGTGACATCTAGTAGGCAATTACTGAATGAGACCAATTTACAAATAGGAAACTATTCTCAACACCGGGAACTTCGAGCTCATCCCAATAGATGGCCACAAGAAAGTTCTCAAATTGCATAATAGGTGGCACCTGTAGTAGTCTTGGTGATTTCGATAGAATTTGAGTAAGCTGTAACTTACGCAGTAATTTACATAGATAACTTATGCTTATTTTCAAAGCCTTCACTTGGCAATTTTAGAAAAACAAACTAAAACATATCTTTTATAAGTTAATTTCAAGGTTATTTTATTCAAAACCCTGTTTACAAAATGCGAAATAAATATTTTCACATCGTTTATTTCTAGTAGCATCAACTTTATTGTTCTTCTTACAATCAACTATTTACACAACAGCGAATCAAAGGTTCCTCAACATCGATAATGTGAAGAAAAACCAAATTGGACTATTAATCTTAAAATTACAATATCTTCTTCGTCTAACCTTGTCCATGTTAAAATCTTGAGTGCATGTAGTAATCAATTGCTGTTGAAAATGCTGCAAATCCTGCAGCCCCAATCACACCTGCTTTGACTCCAGCTGAGGATAATCAAGATTAGACAACAAACCAACAAAACAAAAGTTTGCTTTAAATTACACGAAATTTCTAATTCTTATGGTATGGCATAATTTTGTAATTGGAAAAATATAGACGTACCTCTCAGACCTATCAGTCCCCCTGTAACTGCACCAGCGTAAGTTCCATTCTTCCAATCAGATTTACCTCTCATCTTAAAAAATTAAAATGATAAAAACATCCATACAAACTTTCATCACCTTAGCACTTACTGTTTCTATACTACATTCTACCCCTGAAAAAAGAGCTCCAATAAGAGCAAAATTCTTAGCATAACTCAAAGTAGTAGTCTTCATTTCTTTAAAAACTTGTCGAGCAGTCTGATTTTCCACATCTGTAGAGCTTGGACCGACACTTGACGAGAAAAGACCTATCGCTGCACCCAAACCATATCCTATAAAAACCAAAAAACTGAAATAGACAAGATGCAAAGCAACTCAACGTACAATAATATACACCTATAACACAACTCATCGTGCATTTGAATGGACAGCTTTCGAGGAAAGCTTCCATCATTTTCTCTTCATTGGTTTTTATGGTAACTGGTCCCAGTGTTCTAGGGATAATTATATTTTCTCTGAAACGATTGTTGTTACCGACGAAATACTTGGTCAGGTAGGACCATTCATCTGAGGATAATTCTCGTTTGTTCTCCATGTTTATTATTTTTGATTTATTATGACTAATTAATTAAATTACAGCATTGAAGCAGTAAATCAGCTGTGTTTAAAACCAAAGAATCTTCCGTTGTGTTTATTCAATTTGTTGATTTATATTCTTATTTCTAGTTTATACAAAGACTTATAAACTAGTTTATGAGTTTATAAGTCTTTGGAAGAATCACAGATAAACTAGGTTATGAAAATATTTTAAGGTTAGATCAAAGAGGAAGATTTTTGTTTAGATCACAGACAATGCTGACAGTACCTTCTTTTTCATAATATAGGCCATCACTATTTTTTCTCAACGAGTCATATTTGAAAACAAATTAAACCAAAATGTATCCACATTTGTATAATAGATATTTTCTCGTGTCTAGCCAATGCAAGAGGAAATTGCATTGGATTAAATCGATTCGGAAACCCTTGGAAAAAATTCAGGTGTTATTGAAATATTTCCTTGAATGCTTTCATGTCATCTTTATTGTTTGGTTTCATATATTCATAAATAATTCCAGATCTAGCTTTTATACAAGAATAGAAAGTTCGGAATCATGGAAAATTCTAATTGCTTTAAATATTCAGCACCTTCTTCCTCTAGAATGACTAACATTGTTTCATACCTATATAATTATCACCATTCAATTGCAATTAGTCGAAAAAGGATCGATTACACTGGTGTTAAATAAGTGTATTTAAAATGACTAAAACAGTGACTTGTGACTTCAATCACTTCAGATGGAAACATTTCATAATAGTTATTTCAATGTTGAAAAAGGAGTGAAACACTTTTTTTCTTGCCTCTTTATTCTCGAAATGGATAACAAAATTCCTTTTCTCCCTCATAAAAGCATTTTATGTACTTATTCCAAATGATTCATATTGATTGTACCTAAATCAGTTTATAGATAAATAAATAATTTTATTTCCAAACGTACGATAACAACGTCAGTTCTCGACTGACAGGATCATCGAAAAGTTCTATTTCTCCGCCTAGGCGGAGAAATATTTACTTTTCCCTCCGGCGGCAGGAAAAGTGGTTGCTACGAAAAAGATTCATTGGTTACCATGAACATAGATGCCTAGAATACAAAAACTTCCAATTCAAACGTCATTTTTATTTGATAAAGTTGCATTAAATGTACAATTTTCATGAATTTGAAAACGTTTGGAAATAAAATAGCATATTTCATTCGGAGAAGAAGTGACTTTTCGTGGCTCGCTTTCAATTATCCGCCTCACTCCGTTCGGCGGATAAACTCAAGCTCGCCACGAAAAGTGACACTTCTCCTCCTAATGAAATAATATACTATTTTCTTGGAAGAATAATCCTATGCGCACAGCGCAATCTCTATCTTTCGTTTTATAAGGTCACTTATTGATTTTTTGTCTGAGAAACTGGGGGTGAAAATACCAAACTGAGATTCTGCAAACGTTAAACAATCTGACGTACATCAATAAATAACACCCTAAAATTATGCAAATCAATTCTTTAATCCTGCTCCCCTAATATTTAAATCTGGCACATGGATGGTAAAAACTATAAAAGCAATGTTTAAAACAAACAGATTATTTATAGACCAGTTCTCCCAGACAGCCCGTCAAGAACATAACGTTAAAAATAATTATAAACCTGAAATAATTTCATTATAACTTGAATTTATTCGTTTTCGTTTTGTGAATATCCAAGCGTCACGGAGTGTACCACGCCGGTCCAACCAATGGCGTCGAACTATATATAAATATTAAATAAATAGACAATGTTTACATGTTTGAGTTCGTACGAAAAAGAGTTTTGGTGCTTTAAGTGATTCTACAATTTTAGGAAAAATTCAGGTGGGTACCTACCAAAGCTTTTCACAAGAAAAACAACCCCTTGTCCTTCGAAAATTAGCATTTCATCCCCTTTATTAACAAGTAAATATTTGCCGACTATTCAACCTATCAAAGACGTACGTCCTTCCTTACATTCTTTTTAACCAACGTTCTTAGACTTGCGTTTGTCGCTAACTTACGTCTGTGATAGCTCCAACCTAGAAATATAATTATTTAAGAGATTTCTTTTACATTAACGTTTTTTATCGATTTCGACGATTTGCAGTTGACTCAGTGGGTTTTTGTGCTTTCCAAGAGGTAGTTAAGGTATTTTCCAACAATTGTCAATATAGATTTGTTGATATTTATGATTTTTAGACGTAATATCGAAGTTATGATTAATGTTATATTTTTTCACCTTAAATAAGGGTGAGCAAAATGGCGCAGAGTTTTTATGTAATTAGTTTATAGTTTTCTCTGCAAATCAATAAGATTCATACAAGAATTTCTTATTAATATTTCCAAATGTTTTTATGCAATTATTTCTCAGATACCTAGAATTAAATATATGATACATTACCGTAAATGAGTGCCTTATTTATGTAGGTAATAAACTTTTCAATTACCTTGTTGTCTTAATATCAATATTAAATGGTAATGAACGGACTTGCATTTTCACCTGAAATCTCACACCTTTATCTACAAAATAAGGTTATGTTGCGGTGTGTTCATTTGTTTTGAGAATGACTCCCCTCTAATCCATGGTCTCCTTGGTTTTATCAGCTGTTACTTTATCTTAAAAGAATGTTTCCCTAATCTTGCATAATATTCCACTACTGGCTAATAATTAATTATTTGCTATGAAACAACACATTCGTGTGAAAATTAAATAAATCACTTTTATTATAATTTTTTTTGTTTTTCTGAAAGCCAATTCTTATCCTCAACAATTGAAGCATTGGCGTAGTATATGGGGCCTTAGTGCCCCTTTTTATTTACCTTTACGTCTACATAAAGCAAATAATTTCCAGAATTAAAAAATATGTTTCATGATAGTGTTTTTAAAATTGCTGTAAAAGTTGTATGAAACAGGATTTTCAACAATTTATCCCTGAAATTTCTTATTACCATCAAATTGATTGAGGTAGTTATTCTGGTTTTCAACAAGAATGATTTGTTAATTATTAATGTTAACAAAATGGGATACCTTGAAAATATGTAAGAATTGGATGTAACAAATTGTGAACAACATATTCAAATGTGCATTTTGGTATTTTGTTGAATATGGATTTGAATAATATTTTATCAACACTTCACCCCTTCATACATGTCAAGTTCGCACTCAAAATTAAATGCAATCCTTTTTTTCAACAGTTTTGGAATAGCTTGATGTTTTACCCTTGAAACCACAGCTGAGCAAGATGGCATTGTCACCACCACAACAGTTTTGTGTGAGATGGAACAGTTACCAGTCAAATCTACAGAATGCCTTCCCAAAACTTCTTAATTCCGAGCACTTTGTAGACGTAACCTTGGCTTGTGAAAATGAAATGTTGAAATGTCACAAGGTGGTCTTATCAGCTTGTTCTACCTATTTCGAAAAGCTGCTCCTGCATAACCCTTGTCAGCACCCTATCATCTTCATGAAAGATATGAAGTAAGAAAATCAACCAATGATGTGAAACAAATCAGATCTATCATATTTACCTTGAAGAATTGAATTATCAGCTCTTCGTTTATTTTCCGAAGTATCAATCTTAATACTTATTTTCATTTTGTCTTCTTCATTTTAGATTTCATGAAATGCAGTCTTTGATCGACTTCATGTATAAAGGTGAGGTAAATGTATCTCAAGATGATCTTCCATCTCTGTTGAAATCTGCAGAAGCTTTACAAATAAGAGGACTGTGTGGGTCTGATCACATATTTGGACAACAAAACTTTGTCAAGACACAGGTATTTATGTACCCAGTATAAAAAACAATTCATTTTTTGTAAGATGTCGATCTCATTTTTTGAGAAGCATAGAAATGCGAAAACTAATTGTTTCTATGACTCCCTACAGGGTGGAATTTGAAATTAAGCCATTTGAACAATCACCCATAACTTCTTCATTTTTAAGCTACAGCTTTGAAAGAGAAATATATTAATTCCTTCTGGCTATAAGTCTATCAGTTGTGTGTTTCTCTCTAAAGTCTAAATAGAGAGAAATTTTCAAAAAGCCAATCACAAAGTACGCAATTCATTAACACCTTCAGTAATGATGCCAATTGATGTACATATCTAACTCAATCCACCAATATTTATAATTTAAATTTAGAATAACGATTTTACTTTCCCAACAAAAATTTCCACTTTTGCAATATTTTAGCTTGCTAGAGCTTCAGCAGCTGTGGCTGCTGCATCTTCCCAAGCATCATCAAGTACAAATCCAGGTAACGACGCTGAAAAGGCGGTCAGTCACATTCAGCAACAAAATGTTAAAACTGAAAAAACGGAAGAAATGGAATGTGCTCAATCGGCATCTGAATCAGATTCAAACGATGGCTTACAAATAAGGGGTAGGTAAATAATCAAATTAACTGAGGGTGAAAACAAAACGAAAATATAAAAAATATCCTGTTTATCATCACGTGATATTTCAGAGGAGAATGAAATTGTCAAAGAAGAACCAGAAGTTGATGAATCTTATTACGAAGGAGAATCAGAAATGTTAGACACTGAATTTATCGAAGGCGAAGGAACTATAAATACAGGAGGGGAGGACAAAACAGCGCCTATAAGTGCAATGGCGAATGTTTCTTGCCATTACGATGGAACACCAGGTAATTTGAATTGCATTCAATCTCAAGTTCATATCCGAGCTAGAATTTTTATTTCAGTTTCAGGATCTTCTGCGAAGCGAATAAGAAGGACAGATGAAGAGCTCAGAAGGGCTGCAGAGTGTATAACAAGGGGCCAAACCTTCCAGAACGTGAGCGATCAGTTCAGCATACCAATCTCGACGATACGTTTCTACATGGCCAGAAAAGGGATATTACCGAGACGTAAGCGGGGAAGGGCATGTTCCGGTTCCGTACACGTCAACTTACCAGTAGGCAACACTGGATACAGTTCGAACATGTACACCTCCAACCCTAACCGAATCACACCTGGTAACACGAGTCCAGTAGGTCCACCTTACCATATTGTGCATTATAAGTTATCCCAGCTGGGGGTGTCCAAATTGAAATGAAACGATCTCTTTCCAGGTCGCTAGTCCCCAGATTTTGTATAAATATATGAATCCTAGGAATGATTTGTCGTTTTTGAAGTCGAACGCATCAAGATAAAGCGGCCGAAGTATTGTCCTGACAAAGTGAAGTCGAGAGAATATGTGTTTTGTCCATTAGATTCAGAGATCTCTGAACATTCAGGTTTGACGATGATATGATGATAACCTAATTCTAGATTATGTTAGTACTTAAAAAGGGGGAAGATCTCTATGTAAAGCAAAAGGTAATGTAGAACAGTTTTATATTTTATTAGATTCAACTATACAGATAACAGGAACCAACTAAATCAGCTTACCCTATAGTTTACAATCAAGGGTGAAAGAGCGTTTTATTTTATTTCTACTGAACCAGCTGTTCAAAATAAGAAAATTGTTTTAACCCTTTAGAATTATTTGGTTATTTAATATAACAAAGTAATTTTCCAATGACTGGCTCATTGATAATTTTTATCTTGTTTAAAAACAGTATTTTCAGTTTTTGACTAATATTTCGTTGTTTGCTCGAATAGCTTTGCCATAAACTGTCGGCCACACGAATATTGAGACAAATCCTCATTTTAATTGGATGCTCAAAGTCAATACGTAATTTTTCTAATTAAAACATTTCAGAAAAATCAAACTAAATGTAAACAATATTGGATTGTTTCTTCCTAAAACATCTATTTACATGAGACCATAATTTTTTCAACTTCTTTTCATGAATGTAACAAGTAGGTACCCGTATCACAGGTAGGATCACTTCCTTCACAATTTTGTTACCTACATCCTGGGATATTTGAATACCTGATATAATATGGATCTCAGAGTATAAAGAAAAGAGTAGGTTCCGTTTTAAGCTAAAGTTTCTATTTTTGCAAAATTTCACAAAACCTTTTACATTCATATTTAGATCACATCCTCTTTGGCCAAGAGGATGAGGGTAAGTTGATTCAGTTCCGTTCACAATGTGTTAAAAAACATGTCTTAAAATTACAATGAAGGAGACCAACACGAGTAATTCAGACAATAAAAGATACAGGCCGGATACTCTTCTCAACGACAAAGTCATTCCTAATGCCAATGAACCGTTTTTGTTCAAGGTCAAAGGAATTTGACTCACTTTCTTTCCCGTACTTTTAAGGAATAAAACTTCGAAACTAAAGAAATCTAATTTTATGAAAATGTTGAAATGTGAGTGTTATTTATTTTTTATCATCCCAATGAATACTTTGTTTTAACTTAGATTAAGGTAATTTATTTTCATATTCTACATCACATCTGATTAGATGCATATTTTCTTGAATGTGTTGCCATGTTTATATTGTATTTTTTTCCTATTATTTATTTATTTAATACTAGCAGGTCATTCTGAGTGGTGGCAATGAAGTTTTAAATCATTCAGAATGCTCTCACAGATGTTGAGACTGATTTCGAATCGTAGCAAGTGAGGTTGTTCAGGTTCATTTTGATATTATTTTTAATTCAGTGTATGAAGACAGTATTCAATTAATACAAAAGTCAACCGAAACCATTGTAAATAAATTCTCACCAAAGTATAGTAGTAAATATGTGTTGTCCTATTTTCGTTTTATAAATTTTCGCCCTATTGACATCTGATTAAAAAAACACAAGGCCATGTGAATATTTTAACAAGCATTCAAAAACACTTTGTAAGATAGGCTATTGACTTTCGATAATAAGGCTTCGCTGAAACTATGGTTGCTAGAAACTAACGTCATAGACAGTCATTCATTTAATACTAGCTGAGCCCTATTTTCATGTCAATAGTATACTCAAACATAATTCTTCAATGGCTTGTTGAATATACTTCAATATTGAAGAACAGTTCCTTGGGATATAACCTAACTTCATTTATGATATATTTTTCAATATAAAACTATTCCTTTTAGGAATTGTTCATCACCGAATCATCAAGGGCTATTTAATGTTTTAAATAAGTTTCTGTACTTGATTTAAACCTGTATTGATGAGTGAGTAATTTTTTTTCCATAAAATTTGTGGTATAGATAAAATGTAGGTAATAAAAAAGGTATAGTACTCTAATTAAGTCATAGGTAGTAAAATAATTCACTGAATCAGTTCTAGTCTAAAAAAATCATGAAGAAGCTCATGAACCAATGTTTCAACAAATTATACAGAAACAACATTTGCAACTCTCAATTGGAACAAAGTTTCAGTTACAGCCTTCCACAGTATCAATAGTGCCATAAAAATCAGATAATTAAAGTGCCTCTCACATCTCAAAGTTGTTTTATACATCAAATATAGAATTTTATTTTCATTTCAAATACACACTTGAAAGAAACCAATTATTTTCTAGTTTTGAACCAAAAGGTTCATACGATGATCTCAAAAATATTGATCAATGTTTTATGAAACAGTAAAATCATAAGTAGGTACCAAATGTTCATGTCTGCATTTAGTTAGTGAATGTCCCTGAAATTGGAGAATTGTGTTTTTTTTAACCTTGACAAATTTTTTTTCTGTATTATTTCAGCTTAATGTGTAAAAACAAGTACCTACATCATGTGTAAAGTGCCATCTGATATATTTTTCTAGTTTAATAGAAAGCTTAAGTATTGTGAAATTAGACATAATTGTATACAGTATTTGGTCTTAATATAAAAGTATTATACAAGGCATTTTAGTGTTTTATCCTGCTCACGTAGCTTCCTCAAGGGGAGAGTCAATTTGTCGCATTTTCTTGAATATCTTGTGAAATATGCATTTAAAAAAAAATTATTTGTCATTTCCACGATGAGAATTTTATTTGGTATACCCAAAATTGCCACATAAAAGTTACAAGATGAAGAGTTCATTCAAATCCAAACGACCAGTCATCACTTGATCTAGGATCATATTAAGATCTATTTAGTGATATTCTCACCTGCGTTATCTTGTAGATCACTTTGAAAACACCCTGTTTATCATTGGCGCACACCCAAAACCTCTCAAATTATTTTTCAGCAGCAAGAATAATCTTCCATAAGCAAACAAATTAATTTATCGAAGCGGAAACCATAAAACAGGCCTGTATTAAAATATTTCTGAATAAAGGAACGAATTAAAAAATTTGCTCACGTATAAGAAAGGGTATGACTTATGACTCTTTGTGTCAACACAACTGGGACAACTTATTTAAGCGCGCCATTATTGTGTTCAACATGACCATACTGTCCCAAAGAAGTTCAAGAATTTTTGACGCGGTATGTAGGCTCCAAGAAAACTTTATATCATCCAAAACATCCTTTATTATTATCATCTAAACAAATTGAACAAAATAAATAAAATCTAACGTCAAGAACTTGACTAACTATCGACTCGCACGCCGTCATCACCCAATGTTGTCATATTAGTCTCGAATTCACCATTCGACAGATCTGTCAATACTGCATCAAGGTCACCTTGAGAAAAATTCGAAGGAACAAGGCAAGTTGCATAACCCCCACCACCTGCACCAGTCAGTTTTCCTTTTAAACCATGTTTCTTTAATATTCTGACGATTTCTTCTAATGCTGGATGAGAGACACCCAGTATTTGCAAGCAGCTGTGATTTATTTCCGATAATTCCTAAAATAACACGATATTTCGTACATTTTCACACAACTATCTAGAAAGCATGGTCCATTTACTAAATTATATATTTTTTCATTCACCTCTAACTTTTTTAATGTTTCCTCCAAGTGAGGACCACCCCTGTTGAGGATTTTAATACAGTCCAAAGCACTTTTAGATATTTCGTCCATTGTGTTCAAAATTCCATTACCAACCCCGGAGAATTTCTGAACAAAATCAGCAGCTCTTTGAACCAAAGTTTTGGTATCCCTCGAAACTTTTGTGTTGATCAGGAGCAGTTTCAAAGGATAACTCATGGTTATTCGGTCTGGAGGTGATCCCTTTTTGAAGGCCAGCAGAGAACCGTAGGTACAGATTGTGTTGTCGATACCTACAGAAATTCAATATTCACTGAACGAAGCAAATTTAAGTGAGCTCAGACTACTATAACTGTTTCAAACCTCAGGAAAAACAGGCTTTTTCATTATCCTTTACATTTCAACACAGATAATTGAAAAATGAATAAAATTAATTAAAATCCAATTTCATACGCATTTGGGCTTACTGAGCAAGATAATAAACTATACCCCTTTGTTTCCTAACAATTTATTTTACCTGACGGATTTCCATGATGTATCCTCTCCCCGTAGAAACCCCAATCCGACGTAACCTTCAATTCCTCCTCATTAAACAACGCAGCGTCAGAATCAATAAGCAAGACGCTAGGCGCATAGCCATACTTCGACAAATTACCATTTACCTCATTCCTTTTCACCATGACCTTGACGTAATGCAAGAGGCTGGCAACAAGGCAAACCACAAAAGAGGCGGAGCTTCCTGTACCCGCCCCTATTGACAGTTGACTACTGACAGAAAAATGGAAGGGACGCAAACTGACATTCAGAGAACCGAATATGGCGGTCAATAAGTAAAGGAACGATATCAACGAATTTTTTTGTATTTTGGTCAAAGTATGGTAGGCTCCGGTTTCCGAAAGAAAACCCTCGATGTTTTTGAGATGGAGGTCATGGTCAATCTTCTCTGGATGTTCTAAATTGAAGCAGGATATGTCCGGATTGACCGGTAGAGGTTTGTCCAGGAGGTTCTGGATCTCCTGAAATGGATAGCATGCATTTTACATGGAACTGTCAGGAAGAAAATGAAGAAGAGGAATAACGAAAGCCTAGATATCAGGATTCAAAGATGTGAAGAAGGCCAACAAATGAAGAATATTAAAACATTAAAACCAACCCTAACAAATGCATGCTAGAAAAAAGGATGAAAGAAAGATATTTGTGTATAACAACCATAGATTAGAAGTGGAGATTTAGCATAGAACTGATAGTTACTATAAGTTCTATGAGATTTGGTAACAAGTATTTTCGTATAGTTTGATTTCCAAGGGCCAGTTCTGTAATTTCAATCAGTCTTCTTCATCGTCTAAAGTCTTGAAAGATTTGTCGTTGACAAAATTCAATTTTGGTAGGAAATAAAGTAGCTTTCATTGTGCTTTGGGCAAAGTATTGTTGACTTCCCACTTCCCAGCTTATTCTATCCACTATACCAAATGAAATATTTGTGATATGTAAAATTAAATGCAGCTCTACATAAATCTTGAAGTTCTTTCTGGATTCTCCTTCAAAATATTGGCCAATTTTCTTCAAAAGGTGTTCATTCACACAGAGAACAAACTTTTGACTTTGATTATGGAAATGGTCAAAAGTGAAATATAATTTTCAAAGGACTAGCACCATTTATAATCCATTCATTTTTATAAAGTATCCCGGTTGGCCATCACATTCTCACACATTTCACCGTGTATATTTTGAAAATGTTCGGTTACAGTCACTTTCATGCCAGGTAACTAAGCAAAGTTGTCCTTTCTACAAAGAGGTCGTACTAATTACGTATTCATCAAAATGATTATTCACTTTGGGAAAATAATTAATTCGAGAAAATATTATGTGAATTCAATGATTACCTGGCGAATGTTGAAGAAACTTTTTTCTGTGTGGGTACTGGAAATATACTGTTCCACAAGAGTTAGGATATCGTATTCAATCTTTCAATGTAATCTTCGAGAAAATCGCTGTAAAATCATTTAAAACTCAATAACAACTTGAATCGATCCAATAAAAATCAGTATATTTCGTCAATCTGGTCGCCTTTTTTCTGAAGTTTGGTTCTTTGCATATGCTTCATGAATATTCTTATTTTGAAATGAAGTCAGTTTATCAACAGCTTCGATTTGAAACGAAGTTTTCTGAAAATGCCAAGACGTAAATTAACAAACACTGAGGCTAATAGGGCTATCGGAATGCTACAGGGTGGCCTAACTCAGGTTGTTGTAGCGAAAAGGCTCCAAGTCAGCCAAAGTGTGATATCTCGACTTTGGAATAGGTTCAGGGAGACAGGTTCCGTGTTGGAAAGACCAAGGTTTGGTGGGCGACGAAAAACAACACCTGCTCAGGATCGTTTCATTACCGTTTCGGCGAGAAGAAACCCTACATCTATGTGTAGAATGCTACGGAATACTCTTCGAAATGCAGATGGGGGTTCAAGTTTCCATCGAAACCATCAGACGACGTTTGAGAGAGGTGAATCTAGGTTCTAGACGTCCATTAAGAGGAGTTCCATCAACACGTGACCATAAGCACCAAAGACTGGAATGGGCAAGGCAATTGGAACGATCAATGGCGTAGTGTCCTTACACTATAGGGAGCAAATCATTGACAATGTTGTGCCAAATTTTCACGCTGCTATTGGTGAAATTTTTCAATTTCTAGACGATAACGCTAGACCGCACCGTGCAGCCATAGTTGAGAATGCGCGCGAGGAGCTTGGTATTCCACATTTACCAATACCTCCGCACTCACCAGATTTGAATTGCATAGAACATGCATGGGATATGCTCTAAAGAAGATTAGATAATCATCAACCTACCCCAGAATCCTTAAATGATCTGAGAGAGCTTCTGCCCCGTTTATGGAACCAAATTCCTCAAGAAATGTTCAACAACCTCGTGTGTAATATGCAAAGAAGATGTCAAGCTGTTATTGATGCCCGTGGAGGCCATACATTGTATTGATAGTCTTGAAATGCTTGAATTCTCTGGGAATAAAATTTTGTTATTTTACTTGATTTTTCTTAACCACCCTGTATACGCTGCAGAGTGCAGACCTACAGGCTAAAATTAATTTGCAACTTGAAATCATATTAATATGAATTTTCATCACAAAAATCTTATTCTAACTATATTTTTTTTGCAAATTAACTCATGTGGAGCAGTTTATTTCACGTATATAAACATGGTAGGAAGATTCGGTTATGCTATTTTCTTGTATACTCCATTCACTTTTATTTAATCACATAGGAGGTCATGGTTTCGTTTTCAGGAGTTGGTGCCCCTGATGAAAAGCACAGAAAATATCGTTAATGACAAAACGACGTTGCCAGTTTCTTCGTTTACATCAAAGTAAAAGTATCAAAGATATTCCACATTTTGTTAGGTTTACAAATTGTTCGCAGATTTTTGGTATTTAATCGATATTTGCAAGTGAGTTTTTCGTCGAATATCCAAGATTAACGTCTGTTTATTGTTTTTAGCACCAGTTTGGAGCGTGAGGACGATTTTCAAGACTTGGACGAATGTTTACATTTCGAGAATAAATGTCTAATAGACATTGGCAAAGTCTCTGAGAATTATTTGTCATTCACGAGTGCCAACCTGCGTCAGTTTTAAGTAAAAAAACTCGATAAACCTAAATCATGGTCAACCGGGATACATATTTCATAAAAGGGAATGGAGTAAACTCAAATAACCCGACAGAAAAACTTCTAAACAAACAGACGGACCTATTCGATTCCCCATTATTTAAAATTGCCTACAGAAGACATTTCAAAATCTTTTGCACAACTTGAAATACTCCAGTATGAAAATGTAGTAGTACTACGAAACCTTTGTCACAGTTTAACCTTGAAAGAACTAACTCCACTTACAAAGTTCTTGGGAATCTATATGTGAATGATACACTGAATTGGAAAGAACATATTGCTAAACTGGAATGCAGTGCAGCATTGGCAACGTCTCTGAGAATTATTTTGACATGGCTAGTGATGAGCGAAACCGTGATTTTCAAATCACGGTGATAAATGTGACTGCTCTTTGTCAGTACCAGTGATTTTAAACGGTGATTCAATCACAGGCACGATTTGAATATTTACGTGTTACGTCTCACCGGCCTTCACAGCAAAGCAACCAACCAATACGATATTTTGTATGGAAGTGGCGAATTAGCGACTTTCAGAAATACGCGCCTGAATACCAATAAGGCACGAAGTCGCATATCACCCATGTCATTCTTACGGTGATATAGGAAAATGATCCTTATGGTTTTGGTTAGTGCTTTATGAATCGCAGAAATGCATTCACCGTCCAAACAGATATCACGTCTTTTGCGTCTTAATCGCTTTGGAGTCTTCGATCCCAGTAACGGAATTAACTGTGATCAAATCACGCTCTTCATTACCGGTACGGAACAGTGACTACCTGTGACTTAGAGATATCAGTGATTAAATCACAGTGAATGAAATATCGCTCATCCCTAGACATGGCCGATATTTCACGACTGCCAACCTGCGTCAGTTTCAAGTAAAAAAACTTGATAAACCTAAATCATGGCCAATCAGGATACTTTAAAAAAGTGAATGTAGTATAGAAATCATGCAACAAGAAATGAAGTACATAAAACCTATAGAGAAGAAACATAGAGAATGCCATAAAGAATAGGTTTGTCTCACCTTAAAATTGAACGAGTAGTGAAGATTAATATCAGGAAAGTGTGCCTCAATAACAGATACATCTTCGGAATTTTCAATCTCCCTTAAAGTTACAGAAGTGCGCAAGCCTAAGCTGGCGGCTAAAGCTAGTTTTCCATACACTACGGAATGTTCCCCATGTAGAATAACCTTGCCTGGTGCAGATATGGTGAAAACGATACCTAGAATGAATTTAACATAGAATCGTCAAAAAAAAATATTGAACACTGAGAAATAGACGCAATATCTATTATTCGAAGTTATTTACCATTAGACTTATTAATAAAATCCCCAGAGGGTGATGCGTTCAAGAATTGCGAGTCGATAGCTGAAGACATGGCTCTACTTTCCCTCTTTCTCCTTCAGTTCCTGCCACTGATCAGGAGTGTACGTTTTGGGGGAAAATGCGTGAATGTTCTTGATCTCGTTGTTAAGAACTTTGTGCACCAACCTTCAATTACCAAAAAAAAAATCAGATCAAATATTGACATAAATATACAACATTACCTGTGTCTTTGCAACAGAGGTACTCCTTCGAATTTATCGGCCACAACTATACAACTTATATTTGCTCCACATCCGCCTGAATCATCTATGACTTCCTAAAAAAATACTATTCGTAGTACACATGGCAGTAGCGACATATTCAAATCAAAATTTCTCAAATGCCATAAAAATATGTGTTGTTTTTGAGCGCTTGTTCTACTCTCACAATAGCTATTTTATTATTAATAGATGTTTTCTGGAGATCATACAAATTATTTATATCAACACATAAGAGAAGTAATTTTTGGTAATTGTCGTCCTAAGAAATTGTCTGTAAACACAAACATGTTTAGACAGAAAAAACCTAGAATCTTGAAACTTTTAGGGTCTTTTTGAGACATTCTCTGTACAAGTTCGTTAATGGCTAAAATCCGCAAAATGATAGTTGTACAAAAAACACCACTTGACAACAATAAATTTATTCCATTAAATTTTCTGATATACAATTTATGTCATTAAAAACCAAACAAACATTAATTCACATAACTTTATAAATATGTCTACATAAGTGAAACTATGCACTAGCTTAGTTTTCTTTCAACTTCACATTACCAATATCACCAAAATCTTGAGGTATTTGTAGTTGCTTCATATTGAAATACAAAAAGAACCCGATGAAATGCACACAGCTATACGCAGAAATTATCAATGGAAATAAATCTGGATACTTCCTAGGGGGTTCCACAATCGAATAAGAAATGAGAATGATGATACTCCCAACTAAAGACGAGAACATGCTCAACAGGAAGAAAAAGCTTCTCAACGAACTTGGATCATTTTTCAATTGTTCAATTTTTCTTGAGAACTTTGAAGTATTTTTATCTTTATTTCCTTTTCGCTCTAAAATAGTCTGAATGAATCTTAACTTTGGACATTGATCTTTGGTATTTCTAGTGGTGTTGTACATGAATTTCATACAAACGTAAAATGCTACTGTATAAAATAAGACAAGAGGTATTGTAGCAATCAAAAGATCATCTTTTATGAACAAATGCAGCATACTAAAAACGGAAATGAAAAGAAACCAAAAACAAACAAATGGTTCCTCAGGAAAATAAAGCAAAACTGGCAAAGCCACAATTAAAATAGATTTCTCATGAACTTGATATGAGAATAAAAAGAAAGCCAAAGAATTATTTATCAAGGCTAGAATAAACTTCCTCGGATTAGGCCTCGAGAACAGATCGATACTAGAGGGAAAAACTGCTGAAAATGTTGTGAATAAACACATTTTCGTCAATTGGGAATGATCACATGTTCGTAATTTATAAAAAACATTGAGGATGCACCAGAAATTCGCTACTTTATCTTCGAATATCCCTCTATCAAAGGGGAACAATCGATGTAGAACCATTAACCCTGTTTCAAAATCAGAAACGAACGGAAACCAAATAATATAAAAGGTTAAAAGTACAGTAAAACCAATTTTGAGTAAAGAAAACAATCCACTAATAGCTTTCTGTCCAGGTTTCGGTATACACGTACTGAGCAAATAAAAAAAGAACGGTAAGGAATGATAAAGTTCCATTTGCTTATAATTCAAAGCTAAACAGAAAAAAAATGAAGACCATAAATTTCTCCGATGTAACAAGCATATAACAGAGCAAATAGTAAGTCCAAGTGAAACACAGTTATACTGAAAATGCCCATGATCTATCAAAATGATTCCTGGGTATAAAACACCGAGAATTGTAGACAGAGTGGCAGGTAAAAATGATGCATGCTTCTTTGATTTGACACTGCTCATTTGAATACTCTGATACACTTTAACACTTGTGAAATAAAAGATAATTAAAGATGGAATGAAAACAAGAACATCACTAATTAACACAGTCATTCTCATGAAAATCTTGAGATCATCACTTTCATAACCCCTCGAGTCATGTAACAAAGTATAATTCGGATTGAAGTAAGTTGCAACTATTCCACATAGATACATATGATAGGCTGTGAGGGGAGGGTAGTCTAGTCCCCAGTATTGAAGATTATTATCAGATGTGTTTCGATACCAGTCTTTTATAGGTAAATTGGTAGTTATTTCCATCCAATGTCTTTGTGCTTCAAAATCTCCAAACATTGGTGGATTTCCTTGTCCCGAATGAGGATGTAGCATAGTTACATTTCTCAGAAGTATAGCAATCAGAATACCAAAAACAACCAACCAATTGTCGCAAGATATTCTCAATAAGAATTTTTCCACAGCCATTTCAGAATTTGATAAGACAGATGTGGTTAGTTAAATTTATGGACCTAAATATGGCAATAATTCTGCTGAAAATAAACATTATCGATAATCGCCGGAGATTTCGGGGATTGCATATATTTTTAAAGTACGTGCGAAGTAGATTTTTCTCAACTTACCACGTGGGTTGCCTTTAATTCATTAATCAATTTATTTTTGATTTGTTCAGTGTCGACGACAGCAGTCATATTAACTGTAAAATATCTTGGTGAATTTTTGAATCGACAGGAGTTGGTTGCTACTTTTCTTGGTATTTGCAAACAACGCTTGAATATGGTAGTCATGAAAAAAAATTCAAAGTCGACTTGGATTTTTAATGAGATCAATTCAAAATTCGGCTATGTTTTTTGGAAATAAATCAAGGATGCCCCTTTAATGAATTTCTATGATTATATAATTATAATTTCTTCTTCTTTTTCATAAGTGGTAAGGAAATAATACAGGGGGTATTCGTTTTGAAATTCATCATCGGTGTAACAAATTTATGAATATCTTCGATTTCAGTTTAGAATTTCCTCATCACCATAGGAGTTAGGGCCATCATAATTTTTTTGAGGTGGTATTTGGTATTTTTTATTACAAAGGAAATGAATTCCTCATCATAGTCTGAATCTGAATCATCAAATGAATCGCTGAAGTCTGAAAATCGGGAAAGAGAACAGTAATTTGGATAATGAAATCTCCCCTTTTACCACACCATTGAAGTCGCTGTCTTCACTGTATTCTCTTATTTCTTCATTTATCACATCATCATCACTTCCAATTTCTTTGTATATTTCCAATTCACTATCACTATCGTCACTATTACAATCTCCCTTCAATTCGGAGAGAATATCTTCAATGATATCATTTACCGATTGTTCATAATTTGAAGATTCTGAATTTACTTCTAGTTCATCGAAACTATTACTTTCTGCATCTCCTTCGTATAATGAGTCCGATATTTCATCAACACTGTCTTCGGAATCGTCATCCGTCCCACTAAAATATTCTGATTCGTTTTCGCTGAAATTGAAGTCATCTTTCAACACAACATTCATTTTTTTCTTGCTATGACATGATGAAAAATCAAGAAGACATTCTCAAAATTCAAAAATTGAACTCATAGAAAGGTTCGCGATTGAAGAAATCACTGCAAAAGTTTATTTCTTGTTAGATGCATGATCGACACGAAATAAAACAGTGAAATTAATAATCTTCATTCAGTTCATTCAATAAATAGATATATTGAATAGAATTTTAAGCTCAATATTTCATTCGTGATTTGCCATTTGGTGATCTCAAACCTTGCAACTTTTGTTCAGATCGACTAAAATAATCAATATTTTTGCCTTCAAGCCAGACGAGTACAACAAACTATTTAATGAGGATATTAATAACTAGTCCTAGGGACGTTATCCTCTTCGTTGAAACTATTTAATTTTCAATTATCTGTTCACAAACTTCAACACTCCGGAAACAATATACGGCGTTGCCCCATTCAATGGCTTGGCATTCAATGTGGCAGCTATGACAATAAATGTCATAGAATTGTTGAATTCTTCGTGCTGTCATTAATGACAGATATACGTTATTTGAAATCTGTGGACATATTACTTAACCTAGCTTTTCCATGCTGATATTTGCGGCGTTTCAAAACACTAAAATATTGAATTAAAAAAAATGGGTAACAACAAACTGAAGCGAAAGTTGGAGGCAAGTGAAAAAAAAGTAGATGAGATTAATAATCAAAAACCGGAAAGCGAAGAAGAATCATCAGTAAGTAAATACTTTATTCAGGAAATGAAAAAATTACCAAAAATCCATGTTTCAGGATGAAGAATTGTTGAATATAGTAAATAGTGAGGCAGAGGATAGTTCGGATTCTGACGGAATAATAGAAGACTCAGAAGATGAAGTTGACGAACATCCTGAAGAAGAACTTGAAGAAAGTGATGGAGATTTATCAGAAGATAGTGAAGATGAAGACTTCGAAGAAGAATTTGGTGAAAGTTCCGAAGAAGAGGAAGGCAACTCTAGTAGTGAACAAAACGAGTCTTCTGAGGAAGATGCGGTCGAAGAGAAAGAAACAGAAGAACCAACAGAAAATGGCAAAGAGGAGATTATCAAAAAAAAAGGTATTATTTATTGTCATTGTACTGCATCCATGATATCGAAATAGATTATAATTAATCATTCATTTCAGGTTTATCAAAGGGGAAAAAAGGTGTTGAAAAAAATAAAAACATTATTAATAAACTAGAAGGGGAAAAGTCAGTTCAATCTAAAACAGTTCCAGATGAATACGAATATGATAGTTCTGATGAAGAAGATATTAGAAATACAGTTGGTAACATACCTAAGAATTGGTATGATGAATATAAGCATTTAGGTTACGACTGGGATGGTAAAAAAATAATCAAACCTGAAATTGGAGATCAGCTTGATGAGTTCCTCAAAAGGATGGAAGATCCCGATTTTTGGAGGACAGTTAAAGATCCACAAACCGGACAAAATGTTGTACTTAGTGATGAGGATATACAACTCATCAAGAGAATAAAGGCTGGTAAAATACCAGACGCCAATTTTGAAGAATATGCAGTAAGACTTTATATTTACAGCATTTATATACAGAACTGATTTATTGCTTTTCCCTTTAGCCTTGGATCGAATGGTTCACCAGCGAGGTGATGGTTACACCATTGCGCAATTTCCCAGAACATAAAAGATCTTTCCTGCCCAGTAAAGATGAAGAAAGAAAGGTGTCTAAGCTGGTTCATGCATTGAAAATGGGCTGGATCAAGACAAGGGAAGAAGCAGCTAAACTGAGAGCCAAGAAGGAACCACAATTCTATATGTTGTGGAAAACTGACGATCAGGCTGATGAAATGCGTAGGATATACAAGCATATTCAAGCACCAAAAAGGTAGGATATAACAAATTGAGTAAAAGATGTAAACTCCTTTCATTTTTATAAAGTATCCCCATAGGCCAAGGTTTAGGTTAATCAAGTTTTTTTTACTTAAAACTGACAAAGGTTGGCACTTGTGAAATATCGGCAGTGTCAAAATAAGTCTCAGAGGCAAATGCTAATTTCTACTCTCAATATTCTCAATACACTATAAAATGTGTCAGAAAATCACTTTTTTGTGTTTTGTTTGTATGATTTTTGTGAATGAATGTCAACAATTTTATATTTTAGGCTTCTGCCAGGGCATGCAGAATCTTATAATCCTCCCCCAGAATTTCTGTTTGATGAAAGGGAAATGAAGCAATGGAATAAATGCAAGGATACTCCCTGGAAGAGAAAGCTTCATTTTGTTCCTCAGAAATTCGAATGTTTGAGGAAGGTTCCTTCATACAAAAGGTATGAAACTTGCACGCTCCATATTTGTTCTGTATTCTTAATCACAATTTTTTCACACAGATATATCAGGGAGAGATTCTTAAGGTGTCTAGATCTCTACCTCTGTCCCAGAGCGATCAAGATGAAAATCAATATCGAACCGGAAGCCTTGGTGCCTCAGCTACCAAGTCCCAAAGATCTTCAACCATTCCCCAACACTCTCGCTGTGGAATACAAAGGTCACACTGACATGATTCGCACCATCAGTACAGACAAAATCGGGCAATACTTACTAAGTGGTTCTGACGATGGCACAGTTAAGATTTGGGAAGTAAGCACTGGAAGATGCTTGAAGACCATTAACACCGACGAAGTAGTAACGTCTGTCGAGTGGTGTCCTAACCCCGCCTTGTCCTTGATCTTGGTGGCCAGCGGTAAAAGGGTGCTCCTCATCAATCCACATGTTGGGGACTCTTTGGTTTGTTCTAAAACGGACTATGTGCTCCAAGAAGCCCAGAATGTTGAAGCTGTGATGGTGGAGAGGGTAAGAACGACGGTGCAATGGTCTCTGCCGGAGGAGGAGTTGTTCAAGAGGGGTGTTAGGGTGGTTTTGACCCATTTCAAGGAAGTGTCGCAGGTGACTTGGCACGGTAGGGGAGATTACTTCGCGACAGTTATGCCAGATGGGCAGAACCGGTCAGTTTTGATATCTCAGATCTCCCAGAGACGATCCCAGCTGCCTCTGTCCAAATCTAAAGGTAAGTGAACGTGATCATCTTTTATAATTTCCACATTTTCAAGGTTCCGAAACTGAATTTTTATCAACCCAGCGAACCCGAAGTTAAAATAATCTTGTATTCAATCTAGAAATGACAGAGATGTTTCTATTTCTCTTACACTTACATTTGAAGCTTTCTAAAGGTCAAAGAATTTCTGAAATCGGTCCAGTGGTTTTTGAGTCAAGTCGTATCAAACACAAAAATACAAATCTTTCCTCTTTATACACTACGCAAAAAAATTAACGCACATTCTGATAACCTCAATTTTAATGAAAGTTAACTCTACATTGACTTTATAACTTATTTTTTATGTTCTCTCAGGAAGGTTTTGAACGAAACAAGACATATTAAATGGAAGAAAAATTCAGGATTTCAACGAATCTTATGTGTAAGAAGAGAAATGAATAATTTTCAAAATACTGAAATGCTGATAATTGATTTAATACTTGGTATTTCCACCCCTTGCGTTAATTACAGATCTACAACGACGGTTCATACTTCTTAAAATGTTCTGATCTAATCCTTCCCAGATTTCTCCGAGTTGGATTCCTAAGTCATTAAGAGTAACTGGATGATTTTCTGAACTTCTCAGCCTTCTATTGAGGTTTTCCCCAACCTGCTCAATCGGATTGAGATCTGGACTTCTTGCTGGCCATTCCATCCGAGAGACTTCAACCTCTTCAAGGTACTCCTGAACAATGCAAGCACGATGGGGTCTGGCATTATCGACCATAAAAATGAAATTTTCACCAATGTATGGGGCAAATGGCACTACATGCTCTTCAAGAATGTTCCTTATATACTTATCAGCATTCATAGCTCCATTATCAACGACCACTAGGTCTGTGCGAGCAGTCAAAGATATTCCACCCCATACCATTATCGATCCTCCCCCGAAACCAGTAGTATTCAGGAAATTGCACTGAGCATATCTTCCATGTGGACGTCTGTATACAAGGGAACGTCGATCACAATGGTAGAGGCAGAATCTAAACTCATCTGTGAAGAGAACTCTTTCCCAATTGGCCTCTTCCCAATGGATGTGCTCTCTCGCAAAATCCAAACGCGCCCTTCGATGGGCTGGGGTGAGAGCTGGGCCTCTTGCCGCGACAGGAGACCTTGAATCATATTCTCTGAGGCGATTTCTTATTGTCTGAGTGCTAATTTGCTCCTCATGAGTTTGCTCAAGCTGATTTTGAAAGAGGCGAGCGGTTGCAAACAGTTGTCTCAACGAAGAAACTCTCAAGTAACGTTCTTGAATGGCAGTTGTTACCCGTGGTCTACCCTGTCCTGGTCTTCGGACATTCATACCTGTCTCCCTGAATCGCTGCAACATTCTGGACACACTTGTATGGGAAACTCCAAAACTTTCTGCAATTCTTGTGTATGTCCACCCTTCTTCTCGCAAAACTACCGCTTGGGCACATTCCTCTTGGGTCAAATTGCATGTTTCGCTTTGCATACTATCGAGTGTAGAAAATCAAATGAAAGAGAAACTATTGATCACTAGAATTGATCGAGAACAACTGATTTTAGAATGGGGCCAATACATTCAAAATCTGATATCATCTATTTTTATTCCTGCTGGGAGAAAACATCTGTATTGAAGAAAAACGTTGAAAGTGGATAACATATGCATGCATAATTCTGATAAAAATTATCATTGAGAACACCTTCAGTTGTAGAATAAATTTGAGATTTCCATAATGTGCGTTAATTTTTTTGCGCAGTATAATATTAGTATAAATGAAATAAAGTCATACTTGGAAATATCGATCTGGGCTGTTTTATGTGCGCACCCTGTATATTGATGATATCAGGATGACCCAAAATATCTATATTATCTTGCAGTGAAAAATTGTTTAAACATATTTCAGATATCATACAATGCGTTCTCTTCCACCCGACAAAGCCATGCCTTTTCGTAGCCACTAGAAGGCACGTAAGAATATACGATTTGGCGAAGCAGAACTTGGTGAAGAAGTTGATGACAAACTGCAAGTGGATATCAACAATGGCGATTCACCCTGGTGGTGACAATCTCCTTGTAGCGACTTACGACAGAAAAGTGTTGTGGTTCGATTTAGATCTCAGCACCAAGCCGTATCAAATTCTGAGGTTGCATGGTACAGCGGTCAGAGGAGTAGCTTTCCACAAGAGATATCCCTTGTTTGCTTCTGGTTCAGACGATAGGAGTTTGATAGTATCGCATGGAAAAGTTTATAAGTATGTATTTTTTTCTTGTTATGGTTATTTTCAAGCAGGAATTCATATAACTTTGAATTATTCGTGAATTTCATCCAGATTGAGTTTGACCAATCGTTTTTAAGTACAGTTAAATGAATAATGGTCCATTCTATCTTGAATCAAATCCGGAGGTTTAAAGTGTTGTTTTTTTATATTGATTGTTAATTTTTTTCTTTTCAGTGATTTGCTCCAGAATCCATTGATAGTCCCATTGAAACGACTGGAAGATCATAAACAACACAATGATTTTGGTATTTTTGGTGTTACTTTCCATCCGATGCAGCCTTGGGTATTTTCGTCAGGTGCTGACGGTACAATTAAATTGTATTCAAACTGAGTGTTTAAACACGGTGTTTATATTTATACATAAATATTCTGTTATATTTTCTCTAAGATTAATAAAAAAATTGTTGTAAATTGTCCATCATTGATGATATTTCCTGTTGATAAGAATGGTGTACATTATTTTTCAACTGTGGTCTTTAATAATTCAGAATTTTTGGTACAGAGAAAGAATTGGCTTGAAACTTGTTTCAGAGGAGAAATACAAAATCGCTTTATACACTGCGCAAAAAAATTAACGCACATTATGGAAATCTCAAATATATTCTACAACTGAAGGTGTTCTCAATGATAATTATTTTTATCAGAATTATGCATACATATGTTATCCACTTTCACTTAGAATATAAAACAACAGGAAGGAGCACTCCTTCCTGTTGTTTTTCTTCAATACAGATGTTTTCTCGCAGCAGGAATAAAAAAAGATGATATTATCAGACTTTGAATGTATTGGCTCCATTCTAAAATCAGTTGTTCTCGATCAATTCTAGTGATCAAAAGTTTTTCTTTCGTTTGATTTTCTACCCTCGATCGCTATGCAACGCGAAACACGCAATTTGACCCAAGAGGAATGTGCCCAAGCGGTAGTTTTGCGAGAAGAAGGGTGGACATACACAAGAATTGCAGAAAGGTTTGGAGTTTCCCATACAAGTGTGTCCAGAGTGTTGCAGCGATTCAGGGAGACAGGTATGAATGTCCGAAGACCAGGACAGGGTAGACCACGGGTAACAACTGCCATTCAAGAACGTTACTTGAGAGTTTCTTCGTTGAGACAACGGTTTGCAACCCCTCGCCTCCTTCAAAATCAGCCTGAGCAAACTCATGAGGTGCAAATTAGCACTCAGACAATAAGAAATCGCCTCAGAGAATATGATTTAAGGCCTCGTGTCGCGGCAAGAGGCCCAGATCTTACCCCAGCCCATCGAAGGGCGCGTTTGGATTTTGCGAGAGAGCATATCCATTGGGAAGAGGCCGATTGAGAAAGAGTTCTCTTCACAGATGAGTCTAGATTCTGCCTCTACCATTGTGATCGACGTTCCCTTGTATACAGACGTCCACATGAAATATATGCTCAGTGCAATTTCCTGAATACTACTGGTTTCGGGGGAGGATCGATTATGGTATGGGGTGGAATATCTTTGACTGCTCGCACATATCTAGTGGTCGTTGATAATGGAGCTATGAATGCTGATAAGTATAAAAGGAACATTCTTGAAGAGCATGTAGTGCCATTTGCCCCCATACATTGGTGAAAATTTCATTTTTATGGACGATAATGCCAGACCCCATCGTGCGCGCATCGTTCAGGAGTACCTTGAAGAGGTTGAAGTCTCTCGAATGGAATGGCCAGCAAGAAGTCCAGATCTCAATCCGATTGAGCAGGTTTGGGACAACCTCAATAGAAGGCTGAGAAGTTCGGAAAATCATCCAGCTACTCTTAATGATTTGGGAATCCAACTCGGAGAAATCTGGGAAGGATTAGATCAGAACATTTTAAGATCACTCATTTTGAGTATGAACCGTCGTTGCCGAGCTGTAATTAACGCAAGGGGTGGAAATACCAAGTATTAAATCACTTATCAGCATTTCAGTATTTTGAAAATTGTTCATTTCTCTTCTTTCACATAAGATTCGGTGAAATCCTGAATTTTTCTTCCATTTAATGTGTCTTGTTTCGTTCAAAACCTTCCTGAGAGAACATAAAAAATAAGTTATAAAGTCAATGTAGAGTTAACTTTCATTAAAATTGAGATTTTCAGAATGTGCGTTAATTTTTTTGCGCAGTGTATTTTCATGATCCTAAGTTTTAGATTGAAGCCATTTTTAATTTGTGTTAGCTGAAGCTTCCAAAGCTCACGAACTGAATTTCGAAACTGATTTTCCACCGATTAATACAATCCGACCAAGAAGAAAACCAATACAATTTATTTACAGAGATGAAGTTTTAGTAAACCCAAAAACTAATACAGAGTGGAATTTTGTTTTAGGGTCCTAGATCAAACAATTACTTCGTTAGAAAATAGATTCGAGGAGTTGAAATCATTTAATGTGGTATTTGGTTTTTAGCGACAACTTATTTAACCACTCCAATAATGAAGTGTTGTAAAGATTTGTATGTCCTTACATGCTTGAGCAGAAGGTATATTTTTGCAAACAACAATACTACTCCTTTGAAAGGGATAAAGAAAAAGATACATCAATAATAAAAATACTTTAATTAAATTAATAAAAAAAAATCGGCGTTGAAACCTTCAACACACAAGTCGGTAAGAGATATATCGACCAGCTGTAGCTGAGGATCTGATAATTTTCACCACCTGAAACAAAATTGGAAAAATTAATATCTGCAGTGACATTCATGATTATTATTTTCACAAACATATTGAAACTAAAGAAAAGGTTTTCTGATATAAACTAACATAAATAATATTCACCACCAGTCATTAGGAATTAAAAATAATATTCAAACAATTCAACTTCTGTCGAGTTTCCTTACCTGCCCTCTTTTCAATCCAAAATACCTTGCAACTGGATCACCTGCCTGAATTCTCATCAACATGTTTTCTTTCAATTTGCTGCAAAAAAAAAAGAAACTCACATATTTCAAGAAATAAACAGAAAATTATAATTTTGTATGCATTAAAATAAAATTCAACCCACTATCTAGCAAGGAGCTCTTGTTTCTCCTCAGGAGTCATCACAACATGTTCTGGAACCAACTCGTGCTCCGTGATGTTGATCAACAATTCAGATTCCAAAAACTGTTCCAGAATGTACTTAGGTGCCATATCTACCAATGATTGTTTAGCAGAAGGTGTCATTCCTTGTTGAACAACAATAATGGCCCTATGAATGTTTTCATCCTGCATACGTTGACAATAGGTCTTGATTGTTTTTATACCGATTTTAGGTTCATCTGGGAAGAAAACAAACATTTGATCCGTTGGATCGTCATTGTGAGCGACCAGAACAATGAGATCTCCTCTCGCAGGTCTTTTCTCACTGCAAAATACCGATCCTTACACTATGTTTGTTAATATTAAGTAAAAATTCTACCTTGGTTTATCTCCAAATTGTTCTTTAAACTGTTCAAGGGTTTGATCCAATTCATCCTGAGTTACAAGATATCCTCTGTCGTGACATAGCTGAAATAGTATTTTGCAAATTACAAAGACCATGCTAAATGGCTATAAGGTAGCCGTTTGTTTATGAATATCAAATCAAATGAAACGAAATATCGCGAAAGATACGGGTGAGCCTAGACTGCCGAAAAAATCAAATATTGACGCTTACCTGCATTACTGTCTTGCGAATTCTCCATAACTTGTAGGTTTCTGATTCATCATCCATCTTATTATTATTTCAATTATTCAAAAATTTAATCACGTTTCACCAATTTCGGAATCTTATATTTGTTTGGTTGAATCACAGAATATCTAACGTCAGTACATAGATACAAAGACAAAATACCTACTCACAGAACATGTACTGTACCTCCACAGATTCAGATTCCACAGGCAATTAAAAACTCAGAACAGTTGAGGTTTTGGTTTTTATTTATTCACCTAAAAATTTTAGGTGAATAAATAAAAATTGCTCCGACTCTCCACATCATATTTCGTCATTAAAAAGCTGGAATAATAATTCATAATATCATCATTTGACCTTGGGTCATTTTGGGTAAAATAAGGAACAGTGACCTAGGGCAGATGATAATAAAATTCTAAACCTTCATTTGAAACTGTAATTGCATTGGATCTTTCAAGAACAATCCCAATTATAAAGACAATCAGAAAATTTAAGGTTTTTTAGGTCTTCTGGTTTAATGAAAAATGCCCCAACACCCATATCTCCCCACAAAATATTTTCATCACTATCGAGCTGAAACAATAATTCATAATCCTTCAGATTTTCATCACATGTCCTTGGGTCAGTTTGTGTGAAATAAGGGTAACCACCAATGCGATGTCCATGGGCTGGATAAAGAGCATTATATTCATCATGCCTTTCCCAATTTTCACCAAAATCTATAGTTTCATTAAATCGATAATCTGATGTTGAGATATACTGATTTTCAAGAGAAAAATTCATAGCACACACAAAATCTTTCTCGAATGGTCCGATTGGAAATGTGTAGTTTTTCGAAACTTCATGAAGTTTTGAATCATCTTCAATTACATCTTTAAAATACAAGACTTTGGATTCTCCATTTTCAAGACCCATCAGCTCATCGTTGCCATCGATGTAAAACTGAACGATTCCTTCCTTTGGTAAATTGTCAATATGTGGGATTTCAGAGAAATTAACTTGAGCCAGAAATAACAAAGCTTCTCCATTGGAATTGAGTGGAAACTGTTCCGTAAGAGGAAGGTAGGGTGTTCCTCCTACCTTACTTTGCCACTTTTTTAATTGAGGATTGGGACTTAATTCGAACTTTAAGGTTTTCTTCATGGTGGCTTTGATTGCATCGGAAAAATCAGCATATTGATCAGGAATGTTCATATTACTTTTTAAAAACAAACAGTAAATATTAATATTTAACAATTTATTTTTTTTTGTTTAGGTTAGTCATAAAACACATCATTGGTGTTCTCTGGCTGAAAGGCACATGCCGATCTATACAAGCCATGTAATACTATGTGGCAACGCAGTGTGGGAGACAACTGTAAATTCTGTTAGTTTATTAGATGTTCTGTGTTAGTGACTTTGAACCTTTTCAAAAGCCAAGAGCTTAAAAATGAATTTGAGCCTTGGTAACGAAACGAACGTTAGATTTAACCTTAGATTATATATCCCTGAATTCAGGGATATATAATCTAAGGATTTAACTGAACAATCTATAATGAAATGTACATCATGATTTGTATGCAAATCACCATCTTCCAGTGGCGGCTCGTCAGGGACGGCAGGGTCGGCACTGCCGACCCTATATATTTTGTGTTCAGCCAAAAGTTAAATTACTCTTTCTTCTGTTAAATTACCAAATTTATTATAATTATTGTATTCCCAATACCTATGTGAATATAATTCTATAAATTATATAACTGAAATATTTCGACTTCTTGAAAATAAGCTCTTCCAATCTCAACGCCGCGCCGTTCCGTCAACCCAAATCAGTCCGAGAATTGAAATGTGTGTAACTGCGGGTACAGTGACTAGATAGTCACTGTAACTGCGGGAAGACGAGAGCGCCAAGCATCGAACGCTTTCTGGGGACCGACGTTCAAGCAGGTACGGCATGCCGTACTCGGCCGTACTGGATCAATGAAAGGCGAATACGAATGAGACGAAATAATACTTATTCGACTGATTTCTGTTGGAATTTTATTCAGATAATGATAAATATTATATTCGCCTTTTAGTTAATGCTTTTTCATAATCGAAAATGCGATATTTTCATTCAATATCAATTATAAGAGATAAAAGTTGTTTAAAACGAATTTTTGTCGTATTTCGTACTTTTACTACTTTTATAGACGTGAATGCTAAAAATGATAGTACTTATATGAATTTCCGTCTATTTTCACTATTTCCAGAAATTTTTAGCCGAAAAAAAAAAGCTGAACAGTAGCCGTTAAACTCTGATTGCAGGCTCAGGTACGGCAAATGAGATTATGCCGTACTGGAAATGCCTCGATTCGTAAACACGAGGAAGGATTGGATCGGGGGTACCTCGACTGTTTTCGTTTGTAGTGCGGGATGCGGCTGCAGGCTTCACTTATTTATTACTAGCTGGCCCGGCGAACTTTGTACCGCCTGAATTATACTTAAAAGTTGTATAAACTTACCATTGCTTTTTTTCAAGCAGGAAAAAAATTAGGCAAAATTAACGTTCAAAATATACAAAATTTTAATAATTTTGTAATTCACATGGAAAGAATTGTCTTTATTTAAGCGGTAACTAATTGTTGAACTTGAACATATAACTTTTTGTTTTTAATTGTTGTACAGTTCTCTTTTTGCAGTACCTCATGTGACTGTGAATAGCAGGAGTATAATCCATATTATACCTTTCCTCTTATATGAATCAAAATGTCAAGAATGTGAACAAAAGTTATTCCTTTAATGAACTATCGACTATTAACACAGCCCGTCGACCAGAATTTAAAATCAGTCATTTGTTAATAGCCCAACCTGAAGTGTCAAAAACAAAACTTTTCTTATATTCTCAAAATCTAATCAGTGGTCACACCATTATTTTAGACATCTTAGCTATGCTGCTAAGCTCAAAATAATAGGTAAACATCTCAGTTGGTAGAGCAGCGCGATTCTCATTATTCGATGGATATGGGCTGTCAATCTCTCTTCAATTTGTTCAATTTAGTTGACGATATCAAGCTCGATAGAAGACAAATCGAGATGTTAAAATGTCGATAGTACGATCGACACGGTAAAATTGTCAACACTGTGAATTATGTTGAACTCATATTCAAATTTATTGATGGTCATTCGACCAGATCAGATTAGGCAACCCATGAAACATTATTGTATATCATAAGTGAAAGCCCGATGAGCAAACGTTTCGAAATTATTGACGCTTACAATACTGTCTCTGTGCGAACAGAAACACGAATATAATATGTCAATTACTAATTATGGGCAATTTTGGATTCAGTTATTTCCGCAAATATATCTATTACCCAAACAGAAATTCGAAAGCATTTCAAAAATAAAGAAAAAAGATGGAGATGGCCAACTAACGTTTGAAACTGATCGTCAAAATCAGATACTTGATCTTTCGGTAAAAATTCACTGTTCCACCAACTTGAGATAAGTTTACTCGCTTTTTGATCTGGCAATAGACTTCCATGTTACCATGAGTTCTATGCGAATCACATATCGCCATCTAACAGCGGTAATATCAACCTACGACTACGTAGTCTATTCACTGTACGACTACGCATCAACGGTAGCGACACTCAGTGGCCTTATTCAAAAGAAGGAAAAGCGTTTCCTGCATAAGTAAAACTTTCATCAATTTTTTCGAAGTTTTATTGCATTTTATAATAACCAGACCCAAGACGATTCCATAAATGAAGTTTCATAACAAACAGTCCATCCGATCTCTAGTTATAAATGGTGTAACCAACATCTTTCTTTTATATCACTTATTTATTATATACAGGGTGTCCCAAGTTCGAGTGCCTATTAGACGTTTTTGGAGAACTAGACATATTTGAAATCTGAAAATTGATATTGTTCGAAATTCTCTACAGGCTTAAAATATTTTTGAAGCCTGAGTACTTCGATTATACAAGGAGTGAAAATAAATTTGTTCATTTTTTTTTCTATTTTTTCGTTCATTATATGTTTGAGTCATCAATGCTCATTTCATTTCTGTCAAAACGATTGTATTCATTCGAATAGTTTTCGAAATATCGAAAAGAATCGGATAATATCAAAAACGAAGAAATAAAAAAAATTTTTGAACAAATTTATTTTCAATCCTTGTATAACCGGAAGTGCTCCGGATCCAAAAATATCTTAGGTCTGTAGAGAATTTCGAACAATATCATTATCCCAATTTTCAGATTTCAAATATGTCCAAGTCTCCAGAAACGTCTAATAGGCACTCGAACTTGGGACACCCTGTATATCTGCCGACCCAAGATAAAAGTTCACGAGCCGCCACTGCCATCTTCTATTCGTTTTTATTAAGTTCGACACGTATCTTATGCGTTTAAACAATTCCAGGGTCATTAGCTATTGTAAGGCTCAGTGAAAAGGGTTATAAGTAAAAATTGAATAGATAAATATCAGCTCTATTTCATTTGATACATTGTAAGAAATTTATAGCCCCAACTTTTGTGGACATCACTGTAAATTTGTAATATTGGTTTTATGTTATTTACAGATAATTCAGTCATTTAACAAATCGACGCGATTCTTCTAAAGCTTTGTGGATCTTAGGTAACATATTTCCAACATTCTTCTCATACTTGGGGTCTAATTTGATCTCATCTAAAACCTCTGCAAGAACAACTAACATTTCTAAAAAAATTGTCCTGCAATGACTGGCACTATACTTTTGAAATATTAATGATACAAATTCAAAACTTATATTCTGTTTCAATTTGATCAATGTCAAAAGAACTTTTTCACGTGTTTCAGTTCCTGATAATGAGTGGTATTTTTTACCTTTGAGAGCAATATCAACTGCTTTCACAACCACATCAAGAAGTTTTACTGACACCAATCCAGTTGAAGCACATAAATCTTTATCTGATGTGATATAATTTGCAATTCCGCATGTCAAAAAGCTTGTATCGACTTGAATTCCGACCTCTTTGCAACCACTGCTTTCTCCCTCTGATGATCTCAGCACCTGATGAGGTAACAACTCAAGACCACAACTCACAAATATTATTTCATTTTTTTTGGAATTTTCATCATGGCTAATATGACTCGGCACATACTTCTTTGTAGCCATATTCTCCTCATCTGACCCAGTTGCTTCGGAATCATTGTCATGTGTGTCATCATTATTATCTGTATTCACTTGTACTAACATTCGTTTCCTCTTATGGAATATTTCACTCTCTGCTTCATTGTTGAAGTGTCGTTTGGTTGAAGACATACTGTTTCTTTTAAGTGATAGCATTAGACAGAGTGCATCTAAAATACAATATTACATTTAAGTAGATTGAGAAATTGGGATTTTATATAGTTTCCAATCACTGAAGAGCGAAAAAATATTTGCTTTTCATATATGTACATTTGAATATAACTTGTAACATAGATGCATAGATCTATCTTGTAAGTTGTAACCCACCTACCTTAATTCAAGCAGCCGTCGTTCCTTCGATACGCAGCAACTTTTTGAATGCCAATTTTATCATGTCAATGGATTTTTCCTTAGACAAAGGATTTTTCATTTATATCCTCAAAAGCATTTTCATTGCAGAAATCATAATAACAAAACATAACCACAACATGTCATAGAACTCATAGATAAACAACAAGGCCATAGATAATGACTTCAAGTCAAGTCATTGTTTTTCGAAAAGAGTTCAGCAAACAGTGAACAAAAAATCATTGGGATTGAATAATAAGTTTCCGATGTTAATGCTTCGCTCAGAATTATGTTATCATCAGAAAATGGTGCTTAGGATAAAATGAAACCAGATCGTTATATTTTGAACGACTTTTTCATAATTACAATTAAAATTAAATCATGTTTTGGCACTAGCACAAACGATAAAATGATGAACACATTGTACAGTGTTGCCTTGGCTAGTCATAGAGACGCTGTGGACGGCTTTGATCACGAAGAAAACTGCTCATCTGTGTATACATGGATATTCTGTGACTACATGCATCTTCTGTGTGCATAAGTTAACTTTCTGTAGTTTTGTTTAATGGCGTTATTTGATGTTCTCTGATGGTCGTGGTCAGAGTGTAAATTTTTGTAGTCCTTCTTGAGTTTATATGTATCATACATATTTATAGTTAATTTCGGTGTGAATAATTGGTAAGTTTTCATAACATTAATTCTTTCATAAAATAGATAACCATTTTTTTACCAAATATCTGAACAAGGACGCTAGGCCATCCAGGTGGTGATGAATATGCTAATGTGAATAGATTCACATTTTATTGACTAAAGTGGATAATTTGAAGCAGAATAATTTTCCAACATTGTGAGCGTTTTTAAAGATCATTCAATATTTAAGGGCTCACAATTTGCATATCTATTACACAAATTTTTCATTCACTGAAGTGAATTTCGTTTTCAAATTCACAACTGTCACCTTTTTGGTGTAGAAATCGGAATTAACAACAATATGTTGAAGGAAATAATTTTCGAAACGTATTTGAGATCGAAATTGGAAATTGTACTTGGTTGCAGTAACTCATTAACCAGTTGGAAAGAAGAATTCTTTTTCTGAATTAAAGGAAATGCAAATGTCCTGTGTTATTGTACTGCAACAGAACATAATACGTAGATATTTGGTTAATTCGAATGGTTGAAAACTACAAATTTTCCATGTGCTTGTGATCGATCTAGGCAATGATTCATAGAGATGATGTTTCTAAGTGTCAATTTGTGATTATGCAATCAGTAACATTTGAATACATATTATGTTTGAAGCTACATCAAAGATGTACATATCTGAAATCATAATTCAAGGAATACTCGTTTTGTTGAATGAATTTGTATTGAGGATGCACTGTGAACTTGTCCAACAAGAAAATCAAAGATCGTTATTTCAATTCTATGCTCTATGCAGATCTTTTATTGCGCGCATGTTTTTTATATTTGTTCTATGGTCACTATCATGTGGCGCCTTTATAAAGGCGGTTGTGCATGTGGTTAACCATAGATTGAAGCTTTAAATAACCTTAAAAGCACGGCGAGGTGCGTTGTCTTCTGTTCGTAATGAACATGTGCTTGGGGCAATGTGTCGTAAGTTGATATTTAATATATACTGTATTTAAATATAGAGGTGTTCCAAAATGAATGTGGATTGTCCTGATTTTGAAGAATAATACTTCTCTTATCGGAAAAATTACTCCACAAAAATCGTAGAGGTATTCATCACTGATCAAAGAATTATTATATTTTCGGAAATAGAATAGATTGAATGTAATATTTCTTACTGGGATTTGTTTTCTGATGCAAGTGTAACTTATTTATTGAAGACTTAACTGCTTCGAGTATGCTGTGATTAGTTTATAATGTTTATATAAACAGGATTCGTTTTATAATACATACGTTTTTTCATTTATGTTAATTTTTGAAAAGATATAATCTAATAATCACTAAGAGCATTTTCTGTTGGAAATAATGGAGGTAAATTTCATAAAACTTTCAGCATTTTTGCTATCTAACGCTTATTTTCTGCCAAAGATAATGAAATTTCTCCACAACATATATATTTATAACGCGTTTAATATTTTTCGGCATTTTCAAAATGGCGGCTGAACGCAATAGGGTATGAGAATAAATTATAGTTTCCAAGAGTTCCCTATTTCAATATCAAACCCCGTGGGATTTCGATATGCCATTACGAAGATTAGAGCTGATGTAAAAATTCGCAACATGTCAATCTCTTCATTTCAGACATATCGTTGATATGAAGAACAACAAAGAATGTAGTTAATATTTCTTAAACCTCCTAGTACTCTATGACTTCTATTTTTGTTTTTCGAGATAAACTCGTTAGATTTCGATTTCTACCATTTTCAAGATGGCGGTGCAATTAAATAGGAGAATGAATTATAGTTTATAATCTTCCAGGAAAGACAGACAAAACAATTTTAAATGCTCTTTAACTTTTAGATAAGGTGACAAATTACAGACGGACACTTGAATTTTATTAATTGTTATTGAAAACTATAGTTTCTATACGAAATAGATAAATATTATCTATTTCGGGCATATCCTAACTATTTGTTATTGAATGTCTTGTTGATTTCAGGGTTCAAGTCGATGGCCAAGGAAGGAGTATTGATATATCTATGAAAGGAAATATTTGAAATCAAAGGTGGAAATTAATTGTTGACTTCAAATATTTCCCCATGATGGATTTCAGCATTTCATCACGTCCAATGATGAGGGAAATGCTTCATCAGTTTCCCACCAGAAGAATAAAGATCCATCGGCATATAGGAGGTTGTTCCATTCATTTGAAGTCGAGTGTCGTCCGTGTGCTTATGCTGCAAATCAAAACTGTTGCATCAAGCTGATTTGCAGCATAATCACACTGGTGTCACTTGTAACGCACCGACAATGATTTACTGCTTCCATATAGAAGGCTCATTTTTGGAAGATTGAAATATGAATATTGTGATTTTGGATATGAAGGCAAATGCCGACAGTGAAGAAGCTGACTCTTCAATCAGACATTCGTCTCTTGAAGCGGTTGGATGTGAGTTGCCTGCTTTGTCCTTCAATATCTGAAACTTGGAGAGATTTCCATCCAGCTTTGTCTTGGAAAGATTTCTCTTACGAGGTTCTGATTGTTTGGACAAGTTTGGTAGCCAATTCACATTCACTTAGTATTTGTTATTTATTATTGTTGATTGTTGAATGCATTGGGTCTTCACTGTCTTACTTGATATTAGTTGATATGTGTATATAATGCCTTTTATCTCAAAGATTGATGTAACAAATCAGATATTTTATTGATTGATTTTTGTGATTTTATGAAAAATATACTTTCAAACGCATCAAACGAATTTTTATTTCTTCCAGCTGTAGAATCTTCATACTCCTAAAATTATTTGTTACTCCAATTCTTATGAAAATTCTTGGATACTTGGAATGTTAAATGAAATCAAATCTCAAAATACAGTTTCTTGTTTTTCTGTGATATGTTAATTTCAGTTGGTTTAGGAAAATTGATATTGTTTATTTACAAGGAAACTAAATTGAGTCGCCTATTATGTAGGCCCTGGTGCCAGTTCTTGAGAATGTTTCAGGTTAATAATAATAAATAACTGTTATTATAATCATATTCGAAATAATTTGGGTACCAATAGCCAAATAATTCTTTAATCAATATCAGTCACGATCGCTGAATTCAGCAAAATGAAGTATTTCCTAATTCACGTTGATAATAAGGACAATTCAGCACTTACTTACAATTTTTCGAAATAGTTAATCCGTTTCAGGCACTTCACACACGTATATGTTTAATCCGATCGATCTTATGTAAAAATCGAACACTCAGTAGCAACTGACCCACAGAACACCTAATAATTTGACCAGTTCGGTTTTCGCTGATGACTGCAATATCAAAAACTGGGCAAGTTTATGATTCAGAATTATATAACTGGTTCGACAAATTTACAATATATGAGATGAAAAAGTCAGGATGATTGTGATAGTATAAGAAATTTAAATGGAAAATCTTCGTTTATTCGTTCTATACAGGGTCTTTCACGAGGAACCTCACCCATATTTATACGGGAAACTACTGAACGTATTTTCATGAAATTCAGCATCATTAAAAAAAAAGAATGTAAGACATGGTAAGTTTTTGCATATGGTTCATAAGGAATTATTTATTTATCACTGGAGAGAAAACCGATGGCCGATTAGTTGAAATAAAGAGGTTTCCGATACAAATTCGAATCCAAATTCGCCATCTATTTAGGAACAACCTGTAACTTTTTCTCTTGCATATTAGGGTAGTGAAATCTAAAACATGGTTTAAGTAACAGTTCCTGAAAATTTCATCTTTTTGGCGTGAAGGGAAAAGAAATAGCTGAAAATTCAAGACGAAAAACAGTTTTTTTGTGAATAACTCAGAAAATATCCACTTTAGGGCAAGGGTGTGATGCATACACTCACATTATTTTTTAACGTAGATTCAATATCTGCCATAAAAAAATGGGGTTCTAATTTGAAAAAATTGATTTTTCACGATTTTGTCATCCCTTACTTTGAAAGCGATTTTTTCACCCCCTGTATCATGAATCGCGATTTCGATTTTTAAAGTGGATACATCAATCTTACATCTTGAAAAATCCCAAAAATGAAAATTTTCCATCCAAAAACCTCGAAGTTATTCTTGTTTCAGCGGAGCTATATTTTCGATTTTTTTTTCGAATTTTCCCGCTCAGAGAGAATTTTCCAACCAAAACTGAAAAATGTTACATCAAAATAACTTGAAATTTTCTAAGGAATCTATTTCTGCAATAAAAAAATGGTGTTCTAATTTGAAAAACGGAAGTTGACGTCATTTCCGGAAAAACCGGAGGTGCTCATGCCTTGAAAATATTTTAGATTTCATCAGCATCGTGAAATACTTATAAGTGCTGAATTTCATGAAAATACGTTCAGTAGTTTCCCGTATAAATATGGGTGAGGTTCCTCGTGAAAGACCCTGTATATGTGGTAAATTTTGTGTGATTGATTTGAATGTGTAATACTTTCTTTTCATAGAGCAACGTTTTTATACCCTTCGACGCGTCTAATGTTCATGTGTGATCACTACATCTTCAGGGGATGGGAATAATTACTTCAACTTTGGACCAATTGATACCGAAAAATACGCGTTAAAAATTATAACTCTGAGTTAATTACGGAGTTGCCAAATTTCATGGCTTGTAATAGGAAAAGCCAGTCTGTGTCCGAACGCAACTGCCAACTATATAAAAAGAAGACTGAGTTATATTTGTTTTCTGTGGTCTCAAAAAAAGTATCGCTTACAGGTTAAGGCAAGATAGTAAATATTTATAAGAATTTTATTTATTAAATTAACAAAAATAAGTCAATGAAATAGTACTTGGGAAAATGTCTTCAGACTCTTCTGAAGATGAAAATTTAGAACACTTCAAAGAAGCAACAGATTTAAATTTTTTCAAAAATTCTCTGTATAATGGTGAAGGTGAGATTTTCAAAGTATTATATCTATCCAGATAGCTTTATTCGATATTTTTCAGTCCAAAGTGTCGTGGAAGATACAAAAATTGAAACGATCCCTTCTCTACGAGTCAAAGAAGATGATAATCAGTTCAGGTTGTTTAACGTTACTCCTCAATTCCAGAAATACGTCGGCAATGCCTTAAGTCAAAAAATTGAAAAATATCTGAGTGAAAATTTGGCTGAATATTGTGAAAAAAAAAGGAAAAGGAAGAAAATACACGACTGTATTAAATTATTGAGTTCATCAAAATATCCCATTGAGATTGGCTGTGAGAACGAGGATAATTCTAAGAATGGACCAAGAATAAGACCGAAGGCCAGAAAACCCAAATATTCTATAAGTGAATCAGATTTTAAATTACTTGCTATATCAGGAGAAGATATTTTAAATAGGAAAGGAACTGAGTTTTGGTCCAATAGGAGTAAAGCTCCTGTATATAAATATACCAAAAATAAAGAGGGCGTTCTGTGTTTGAAAGAATAAATGTAAATTATACAATTCAAAAAAGTTTTTGATTAAAATTTAAGAATTGTACAGTCTCAATTTATTATCCTTATATCCTAAACAAAAAAATTAGAGATATTCTGTGATCTTTTATCCTTCAATTTGCATCATAATAGGTACATTTTTCAGATTCAATCACTTGTTATCTGCGACTAGGTTTTGAAGCCAGGAAAATGTGATTAATTTCAGAAATACAAAATAAATGATTAGTTATATTTTCAACAGTTGATAAGAATATGCATTAAAATACTGTTTGGTAACAAAAGGACAGGTATAAATTGTTAATAGGGATCATCACTCTTTTATATTGTTTCAAGTTAATGACTGGTTAGATCAGAAATAAAGGTGACATTGTTTTTGTATAAAGTTAGCATCATACCAATTTCAAGATTTGGACGAATAATTTCATCTAAATATCATGGATCAATGAATTTGTAATAATATTGCGCTGTATGTGATAATAAATAGATCAAATATTTTCGAGGTAAAGTAGTAATGAAATTTCTAACCTGGAAAAACTGCGTTCTTCTAACGTTTTATACCTTTTCGATAAGTCTTGAGTAGTTTTTAAAGTCCCACTTATGAAACTTTCACTGGTGCAACTTCTATTACATCCAATCTTCTTCTGCATCTTTGAATTTATTGCAGATGTAGACTTTAATAACTGGCCATGTTTTATTGGAAAAAATTTCTGGATATTTTTCTTGAAGTTCCATCACTTCTTTTTTTTGTGGAGGAACTTTTTCTTTAATATGCTTTCTGAAAAAATTCACAGCTAGATTTTTCTGTTGAGTAGTCCAAGGAACCAATGTCCTTTTATTATTTCTTTTATTATCTTTCAAGAGGTTCGAGTCACTTGTTGGTTTTTGTTCTTTTGAAATTTCTATTGGATTACATTCGACAGTAACATCATCTTCATTTCTGAATTTGTTGCAGATGTAGACTTTAATGACTGGCCATGTTTTGTTGAAAAAAACTTCAGGATATTTTTCTTGGAGTTCAACCACTTCCATTTTTTTTGGAGGAATCTTTTCTCGTATATGTCTACTGAAGAAGTTTTCGGCTAGTTCTTTCTGTTGAGCAGTCCAAGGAATTAATGTCCGTTTATTTCTTCGTTTATTATACTTCAAATTAGTTGTCGTTGGTTTTTGTTCTTTTGTAATTTCTAGAAGATTACGTTCTTCGATAACATCATTTCTTGGTTCATTCGGTCTATTCTCCTCATCAAAATTCAAATTTGACTTAATATCATCATGTCTTTCAACTTTGAGTGAAGATTTTTCATCTGCATCTCTGAATTTGTTGCAGATGTGCCCTTTAATGACAGGCCATGTTTTATTGAAAAAAACTTCAGGGTATTTTTCTTGGAGTTCAATCACTTCCATTTTTTTTGGAGGAATCTTTTCTCGTATATGTCTACTGAAGAAGTTTTCCGCTAGTTCTTTCTGTTGAGTAGTCCAAGGAATTAATGTCCGTTTATTTCTTCGTTTATTATTCTTCAAATCAGTTGTTGTTGGTTTTTGTTCTGTTGTAATTTCTAGAAGATTAGGTTCTTCGATAACATCATTTCTTGGTTCATTCAGTCTATTCTCCTCATCAAAATTCAAATTTGACTTAATATCATCATGTCTTTCAACTTTGAGTGGAGATTTTTCATCTGCATCTTTGAATTTGTTGCAAATGTACACTTTGATGGCCGGCCATTTTTTGTTGAAAAAAATTTCAGGATATTTTTCTTGGAGTTCAACCACTTCCATTTTTTTCGGAGGAATCTTTTCTCGTATATGTCTATTGAAGAAGTTTTCGGCTAGTTCTTTCTGTTGAGTAGTCCAAGGAATTAATATCCGTTTATTCCTTTGTTTATTAACCTTCAAATCAGTTGTTGTTGGTTTTTGTTCTATTGTAATTCCTAGAAGATTACGTTCTGCAATAACATCATTTCTTGGTTCATTCGGTCTATTCTCCTCATCAAAATTCAAATTTGACTTAATATCATCATGTCTTTCAACTTTGAGTGGAGATTTTTCATCTGCATCTTTGAATTTGTTGCAAATGTACACTTTGATGGCCGGCCATTTTTTGTTGAAAAAAATTTCAGGATATTTTTCTTGGAGTTCAACCACTTCCATTTTTTTCGGAGGAATCTTTTCTCGTATATGTCTATTGAAGAAGTTTTCGGCTAGTTCTTTCTGTTGAGTAGTCCAAGGAATTAATATCCGTTTATTCCTTTGTTTATTAACCTTCAAATCAGTTGTTGTTGGTTTTTGTTCTATTGTAATTCCTAGAAGATTACGTTCTGCAATAACATCATTTCTTGGTTCATTCGGTCTATTCTCCTCATCAAAATTCAAATTTGACTTAATATCATCATGTCTTTCAACTTTGAGTGGAGATTTTTCATCTGCATCTTTGAATTTGTTGCAAATGTACACTTTGATGGCCGGCCATTTTTTGTTGAAAAAAATTTCAGGATATTTTTCTTGGAGTTCAACCACTTCCATTTTTTTCGGAGGAATCTTTTCTCGTATATGTCTATTGAAGAAGTTTTCCGCTAGTTCTTTCTGTTGAGTAGTCCAAGGAATTAATATCCGTTTATTCCTTTGTTTATTATCCTTCAAATCAGTTGTTGTTGGTTTTTGTTCTGTTGTAATTTCTAGAAGATTACGTTCTTTGATAACATCATTTCTTGGTTCATTCAGCCTATTCTCCTTCTCATGAAAATTCAAATTTGACTTAATATCATCATGTTTTTCAACTTTGCTTGAAGATTTTTCATCTGGATCTCTGAATTTGTTGCAGATGTACACTTTAATGACGGGCCATGTTTTATTGAAAAAAACTTCAGGATATTTTTCTTTGAGTTCAATCACTTCCATTTTTTTTGGAGGAATCTTTTCTCGTATATGTCTACTGAAGAAGTTTTCCGCTAGTTCTTTCTGTTGAGTAGTCCAAGGAATTAATGTCCGTTTATTTCTTCGTTTATTATTCTTCAAATCAGTTGTTGTTGGTTTTTGTTCTGTTGTAATTTCTAGAAGATTAGGTTCTTCGATAACATCATTTCTTGGTTCATTCAGTCTATTCTCCTCATCAAAATTCAAATTTGACTTAATATCATCATGTCCTTCAACTTTGTGTGAAGATTTTTCATCTGCATCTTTGAATTTGTTGCAAATGTACACTTTGATGGCCGGCCATTTTTTGTTGAAAAAAATTTCAGGATATTTTTCTTGGAGTTCAACCACTTCCATTTTTTTTGGAGGAATCTTCTCTTGTATATGTCTATTGAAGAAGTTTTCAGCTAGTTCTTTCTGTTGAGTAGTCCATGGAATTAATGTCCTTTTATTCCTTCGTTTATTATCCTTCAAATCGGCTGTTGGTTTTTGTTCTTTTGTAATTTCTAGAAGATTACGTTCTGCGATAACATCATTTCTTGGTTCATTCGGTCTATTCTCCTCATCAAAATTCAAATTTGACTTAATATCGTCATGTCTTTCAACTTTGAGTGAAGATTTTTCATCTGCACATCTGAATTTGTTGCAGATGTGCACTTTAATGACTGGCCATGTTTTATTGAAAAAAATTTCAGGATATTTTTCTTGAAGTTCAATCACTTCCATTTTCTTTGGAGGAATCTTTTCTCGTATATGTCTACTGAAGAAGTTTTCCGCTAGTTCTTTCTGTTGAGTAGTCCAAGGAATTAATGTCCTTTTATTCCTTCGTTTATTATCCTTCAAATCGGCTGTTGGTTTTTGTTCTTTTGTAATTTCGATTGGATTATATTCCACAGTTACAAAATTTCTTGGTTCAATCAGACTATCATCCGTCTCGATAAAATTGCAGCCAAACTGAATTTCCTCTTTTTTTCCTGTAAGTTTAAATTTATTACAATTGTAGATTCTGAAAACTAGCAGAGTTTTATCATACAAAATTTCTGGATATTTTTGTTCGATATCAATCATTTTTTGGGGAAAATATTTCTTCTAACATGTTTAAAATAATCATTTTTGTTTCTCTAATAAATCTCTTATTTCTAAATATTCCCTAGCTATTATGTTCATTCCTGAACTTTAAAATTATCATGGTATGTTTAAAGTTCAGACACCTGGCTCAAGTTTAGAATTGAGGAAGAAATGATACAGTCGAACTTCGATGAGGCATTCCTCATTCATAAGTGATTTTAACATGTACATAAAGTTAGCAAAACAACTCTCGCGAATCAAACTCAGAATAACTAAAAATTTTGCCGTTTTTCATCTGTAATTTATCCGTGAAAAATTAAATTTTGACGCTCTTTTATTAAAAAAATATGAGATATGTCGCTAAGTGGATATCAACTTAGCGAAACAAGTATCCGAAAAATGTTTTCAGCAAAAATCAATCGAGCACGCACATCTTTTTCAGAGATTTATCGGTGAAGAAAAAAACACATCAAAAATTATTAGATATTTCGCAAACTTGATATCATCTTGGCGAAACAACTATTCAAAGAATGTTTTCAGCAGAAAACAAAGTAGCTCATATTTTTCAGTGATTATTCCGTAAATTATCCATGGTGAAAGAAAATTTTTATCTTTCAAGGTTTTGTAGAAAAATTACAAAATCTGATTGATCGATCTGTGGCCCTCGGAACGTATATCAGGCATTTTTTTCGAAAACTATGAATGCAATATTGTTGAAATTCGAAAGAAAGATGTAGCTCTCCATGCTTGATTTATCCGGCAAAGAAATATCACATGCACTGGTGAGTGTATATCAAATTACCAGGTCACATAATAAAAAAACTATTTTAGCAATCATTTTCAGATAAATCACTGAAAAAGATGAGCCACTTTGTTTTTTGCTGAAAACATTTTTTGAATATGTGTTTTGCTAAGGTGATATCAAGCAGACGAAGCATCTAATATTTCTTAAAATACAAGATTGGAGATGTTTTTTTTCTTCACGGATAAATCACTGAAAAAGATGAGCTAGTTTGATTTTTGCTAAAAACATTTTTCGGATATTTGTTTAGCTAGCGACACATCTCATAATTTTTCAAATACAAGAGCGGCAAAATTTATTTTTTCAGGGATAAAAAACGGCAAAATTTTGAGCTATTCCGAGTTTGATTCGCGAGAGTTGATTTGCTTACTTTATGTACATGATTTTAACGAATCGTTTTATAGCTTAGCTGTATGCCAAGAAATCAGTTAAGTTCTTTAGTTATAGGTAAGTTGTGAGGTTTCACGACAATATCGCTAATAATATGTCGACTTAACGTACTTTGAAAATTTTATCTCTTGATGAAAAATATAGACTTTTGAATGAAGTGGAAAGTGGTGCACGAAAGAAAGATGTAGATTTGAAGTATGGCGTTCCGGCAAACACCGTATCTAGGTTGAAAAAAAGGAAATAATTATCAGTGCAGTTGAAATTTTTGGTGCTTGTGAGAGTTCCAAAAGGCTTTGAAAATAATGTAGTGTTGACAAAGCAGTTTTAGTTCGACTGTATTTCTTTCTCCTTTTCAATTCAACAAAGTGTTCATTTATTTGGGCTATGTGTAGATAGAGGAGTAGTAATGAAATAATTTTAGGATGCTTTGAGGGAAAATATGTTTTATTTGTTGCAATAATATATTTTGATTTATCACATCGATCATGACAATAAATAATCATAACTAATATACAGGATGCTAAAAGAATATGGGAAAATATTTCAGTGGTATTTAGTAATGGTCAAGGTTGCTCTGATCAAGTGGTATCAGTTGGTATTTTTCATACCAACTACATAATAAACATTATATTTATAATTTACAGTAATGAGTGATAATAAATATATTCAACTTTTGTATCAGTAGAACTTTTAACATTCTTTGAAATATCTAACTTTACAATCAATCTGATTAGAAAGGACCCCGCACTTTTTCTATGGCAAATGGCGTTCCGTCAAATGTTCTAAAATTTTGGTATAATGTAGTATTCGACCTACTGATCAAAAGTGTCCATGGCCCCAACTCAATCCTATGACTAGTTTTTGAAATACAGGGCGTTGAAGTTGAGAATTGCCCACTTTTACTACGCTCGTATCTCGGAACAGAATCGAATGAACTTCAATTTTTCTCAAGACACATTTCATGACACCCCCAGGGAGCAACCATATAGAGGAATATGACCGAAAATCGTTACGAATACAGGGTAATCCATAATTGAATGCATGCCCGATTTTGAAAGTATAAAATATGTCAGTTTCAGAGCGAGAACGTTCACAAAATGAACTATTACACTAGATATGTTGTTGTTACATCGAAAAAGTCTGTAATACCCAGAATTTATACTGGGTGATTCATTATTATAGAAACTATTCTCAAGGAAGGTTAAGTGGACACCCTGTATTTATGGGTTGATTCAAGGTGTTTATTTAATTTTTTTAGAACATATCATCATGGACTTCAAAGGATACAGGGTGATTCAGTCATCAAATGATCTTTGAACCTCACGAAAATAACCAAAATCCACCTTTTTTTTCATCACCCTCTATTTCAAGATTAACTCCGATGAGGTGGGAGTTTTATTTCACCACTGTACTTGATATAAAAACATCAATACGGCTGAGAGTTTTTATCCACTCCCTATGGACAGATTTTTTTTTATGTAATATGAAAATTATTATGTTATTCTATTCTTATTCCAGCATAAAAAAAAATCTGGTCATAGGAAGTGAATGAAAACTCTCAGCCGTATTGATGTTTTTATTTCAAGTACAATGGTGAAAGAAAACTCCCACCTCATCGGAGTTAATCTTAAAATAGAGGGTGATGAAAAAAAAAGGTGGTTTTTGGGTATTTTCGTGAGATTCAAAGATGATTTGATGACTGAATCACCCTGTATTCTTTGAAGTCCATGATGATATGTTCTAAAAAAATTAAACAAACACCTTGAATCAACCCATAAATACAGGGTGGCCACTTAACCTTCCTTGAGAAGAGTTTCTATAATAATGGATCACCCAGTATAAATTCTGGGTATTACAGACTTTTTCGATGTAACAACAACATACCTATTGTAATAGTTCATTTTGTGAACGTTCTCGCTCCGAAACTGACATTTTATACTTTCAAAAACGGGCATGCATTCAATTATGGATAACCCTGTATTCGTAACGATTTTCGGTCATATTCCTCTATATGGTTGCTCCCTGGGGATGTCATGCAGTGTTTCTTGAGAAAAATTGAAGTTCATTCGATTCTGTTCCGAGATACGAGCGTAGTAAAAGTGGGTAATTTTCAACTTCAACGCCCTGTATCTCAAAAACAAGTCATAGGATTGAGTTTGGGCCATGGGCACTTTTGATCAGTAGGTTGAGTACTACACTATACCAAAATTTTAGAACATTTGACGGAACGCCATTTGCCATAGAAAAAGTGCGGGGTCCTTTTGAGATTAAATTTAAGATCACAAGTTGATTTGCAGATATAATTTTTTGAAAAATTGTATGTTGTATATTTTATTTTATTAATTAATTTAAAGATCCCCTATCTAACAAATCAAGATGTTCATTCCATTAAAAATGAGCTAATCTTATATGACTTTTGAATTCTTCTTTACAATTTGAAGTGAATGGACACAGTGAACATATGTATTCGTTAGCATTAGAATGATGTGATTTGATATGTCTCGATAGATTACGTTTAGAGCCTGCCCGATGGTCACAAAACGGGCATTGCTCCTTAGGATTCAAATGATAAGAAGATATATGAAACTCAAGAATATATTTCCGGGTTGTGGAATGATCACAATAGGGACACTGGTGGTGTCTCAATTTCAAATGAACGCAATCAATGTGGTTCTTGAGGACAGAAGCACGATTTGCTGAGTAATTGCAATCATTACATTCAAATCGAGTTTCTAAACCTAAATGAACCGTATTTATATGACTTTTAAGGAGAACTTTAGAAATTTCAGTATGGCCACATATGTGACATTTGTGTGGCCTTATATTCAAATGAACATAATTTATATGAGTCTGAAGGAGTTTTTTAAAATTTGATTCAAAATCACATAAGTGGCATTTATGTTCCTTGTTATTCAAATGAACAAGAATTATGTGCCTTTGGAGATTTTTATTGGTACTTGTTTCATAATCACATTTTTGGCATTTATGGGGTTTTAATTTCAAATGCACTGCTTCTATATGTAGTTTGAGGCTATATTTATATTTTGAAGAATACTCACATAAGTAACATATAAATACTTTAGAATTTGAATGGTGTGAATTAGTAGGAACTATTTTATTACCAGAATGATTATTTGATTGTTTCTCCTCTTGTTTGGCAATGTTAAAAGTAGGTATTTTTGGTTCATTCCAATCAATCTTTTCGCATTTGGCAATAAAAGTATTTCTTTCATATAATCCATTTTCATCTAGAAATTGTTCATCAATATCAATATCATCGGTACCTTCTTGCTTGAATTCCATTCCAGCTCCTGTATATTCAACACTAAAACAAGGTATCATGAACAAGAGTATTCAAAGTATATTATTCTACCCTTTATGAATTTAACGGCTCTAATACCAGCAATATAGCTGATTAAGATTATTGTAATTAACTCACCACTTAATCATTTGTTCTTTATCATTTATGTTTCGACTTCTTCAATAAGTTTCTTTGGGTTAGTCTTGGATCTATATATGTAATTTCCAACTCCGTACTACTGTATTCTCAAAGAGTAGATGTAAATGACATAACACAAACTATATATTGACTATGGCACTTTTTCCTATCAGTTTAATAATTAAAGCAGAAACAAGTTGCCCCTGATTAAAAGATGTTCTCACTTCTCAGCTCTGTCAAAACTTTGGTTAGGAACACAAAATATTAGTTAGGTTAGGAATATCAAACCATAGAAACCCATACCTTTCATAGAGTATAGTTTTATTTCTATGATACTCAATCTCGCAGAACACAGAACAATTAAATATTTCTCACTGGCCTCTTCTTTGATTTATGCATGCTTGGTCTCAGTTTTATGTTGTTGTGTGGTTAGGAATATCAAACCATAGAAACCCATTCCTTTCATAGATTAGTTTTATTTCTATGATACTCAATCTCGCAGAACACAGAACAATTAAATATTTCTCACTGGCCTCTTCTTTCATTTATCCATGCTTGGTCTCAGTTTTATGTTGTTGTGTGGTCTTTAAAATACTTTTAAAAATATCCCCGCTAATGATTATTGGACGCTGACACTGGTAAAAAGTTTCGTGTTTTTCCCTTGGAATTAAAATTTGAATTTCGGGATATGGTGCTTGGTGCAGTATCCTTCGAATTGTATCTTGTAAATTTTATGACTTCTAACAAATTGGTAAAGGGTGAAGGTCTGTTTTACGATGCCACCCAGAAAGAAATTGCGTCACAATTATAGAAATAATATATGTTGTTCCTCTTGGTGTAAAATTATTCAAAGCGTCTCAAGCAAGAGTGACGAATTATCTCAAAGTGTTACCACCTTGAGACACATCACTCAAAAAAGGAAAATAACGTTGAAACAGAAGAATGAAATGTTCAGACGAAAGTACAGCAATCAACAAACATAAAATTTATTATTCTAACAATAAAAATAATAATTGCTCACATAAAAATTTATAGGTATACTATTTTTAAGCTAGGTGTCTCAAAGGTAGAAGACACAAATATGGTCGAGATTTGTAGGTCATGCATGATCCCTTTGTCATTAAAAAAATTGCAAAATAAAAAAAAACAAATATTCTTGATACATTCAAAGCAGTCTGTGGAATATTTATTTCAGTAAAAGTACTAAAAGTGTATATGTACTGTATGATTTTGGACTCCAGTAACAAAATGATGAGTATCTTGAATTTAGTTGAAAATTATTGTTCTTTTCCATGAATAGATTTTGTATGTTCCAATAGCTTACGTTTAGTACTTGTTCGATATTCACAGAGTTGACATTGTTGCATTGGATTCAAATGATTAGCATCAATATGCTGCTTCAGGACATACATACGAGACGAAGTGTAGTTACATAAGTGACACTTGTGTTTTCTAGATTTCGAGTGAGAATCTATATGTCGTACAAATGCACCTCTAAGATTTGTAACGAAATCACATGAAAGACATTTGAGTTCTTTTTTGTTGAAATGAACAGAATTGATATGATTCATGAGAGTTTTCTTTTCTTTTGTGGCAAATTTACACCAGTGGCATATATGTGGTTTTATATCTAAATGAACAGAACTTATATGTCTCCTTAGAGAATCTGTAATATTTGTGCTATACTCACATAAGTGACATTTATTTTTCTTAACGTTCAAGTGGACATAATCTATATGCTTCATCAAGTTAATTTTAGAGTATGTTGCATAATCACATAGTAAGCACTTGTGATCTTTCAATAACAAGTGCACTGATTCTATGTGGCATTTAAGGTTGTATTTATATTTTGAAATGAAGGTACAACAATGGCACTTATATTCCGTATAAGTTTTCTTGTTTCTATTCAAAATGCTCACGTGATTTTCCTCTTGTTCTGGAATGGATGTATGATTAGAATTTTCCTCTTTTTTGCATATGTTTTCATCATAAAAGCCATTTTCATCAGCGAATTGTTCAACAATATCTATTGTATCCACTACTTCTTGTTTATATATACCATCATTTAGACATTCAAAACTGAAAGACAATTGTTATTTTCATATTCTGCACAATCTGGATGTTTCATATGATATGTAATGCAGATCTAAAGATTTGAATTTCAAATCCTTAGGGCGTGAAATTATTTCAATGGAATAAGGACACTTACCTATCATCAGTTTCTCTTTTAACGTTTACTTGCATTCTCTCAGAATCCATATCTTCGATTTGAATGTCTTTCTTACCGCAGAGGTGTTTTATTGCTGATAAAAGTTAAATAGGATCATTTGATGAACTAATGGAAAGAACAAAATAACACAAATATACATCAGAGTAATGAAATATGAGAATGAGAAGTAAAAATAAGTTTGTGGTTTTAATCTAACCTTACATCATCCAAACCACAGATCACTGTAACTTCTTCATCCTTTGAATAAAGAACTATGTTCTAAGTCTTCATAGTAAGCGCGTTCGGCAATGACATCTGACTGGTCGGATTGATCTGAACCGTTCGTTTATTACATCCAGATTGAGGGGAGTACACATCTGGACCGTTCGGCAAGAAAACCTGATCAATCGGATGTAGATCTTTTTGCTCGGTGTATTTCGACGGAGGAAACGGATTTTTTCCACAGAACAGAAACAGAAATTACTTTTCGGCCTTTGTGAATGGATTTTTTATCCCGCTTCGAATATTCTTGAACAGTCTGTTGAATTTTCGTGTCTTATGTTATTTGTTGTGTAGTAATAAATAAAAAAATGTTGTTTAATAAAAAAATAATCATTCAAAATATCGAATCATCTCAACCAAGGGGTAGAAATGTTGAGAACTATAACAAAATAATTAAAATAGTACCCAGACTACCTCTACGGACGAATAGACCTTTAAGCTCTAATGTAATATCTGGCTTGGGTAAGGCGTTACATACGTCAAACAGAAAAATCGATCAAAATGCTCCGTAGCGTTCGTTTATTACAGAAAAATCTGACAAATCTGTACAATCTGTTATCACGTGACTAAAAAATCCGTCCGCTCTCGGATGCTATTGCCGAACGCGCTTAGTGTATTTTTTCCATAGATTGCATCATCGTCCTTATACAAGCCGTGAACTGACGTCAAATACGCAACATTGCAAAATTGACAGTAATTCGAAAAAAATCCGTTGAAACTCCATTTGAATACAAAATGAAATACATCAAGTCAAAGGTCCATTAAGATGTGGAACACTTCCAAGCGCCAGCAATTTACGTGGATATCGAGTTTTGAATTGTTTTTCAGAAAAATGCTCGCTACACATTGTGTAGCGTTTTGGATCGCTCATCAGATCAATATCCTTGCGTCCAGAGAATTCTATCCACTTTTTGGCACTGAAAATTAATCGAGATAAGATTTTTTTTAATATTGACTGAGTATACTAACAATTACAAAACACGCGTTTACAATTTCTACTTTATTTTTATGGTACTGACGTACGTTTCGTCCTTACTGGAAAGACCATCAAAATAAAGTAGAAATTAAAAACACGTGTTTCTTCAAATAATTTCTTCCAGGTAACAGTCAGAACATTCAATAACTAAATAAATACTTACAGTTCCATGTCTTTTGGAATTGTAAAAAAAGCGAGCTCCGGGCTTCTCTTTTTGTTGTTGGAGCAGTTTATTACCATGCAATATGAACCACCAGTTTGTCTATACATCTTGAGAAAAAAGTTGAGTTTATCTTGAGCTGAACGACAAATATTAATCATTGAACAGAAGTAAAAACTGAAATGAACATGGAAAACCATAGAGGTAAACATTGAACCTAACCTATTTTTTCTAGTTCAAACACAGACAGGTTTGTGTTTCAAAGAAGCACTTCATGTTTCACTCTTCTTCTTTATAGATAGCCCACGTTCAAAATCCGTTTCCGATTCTATTTCTAGAGAATTTCTTGTGAAATCAAAATAATATATTGAGGAAATTTGGGAAAGATTCAACAAAAAACTTGATAAATATGACTATGTTTATTTATAAAGATCGAAAATTTCATAGCATAATTTATAGATGACTAAAAACATGAAATAGTGAAAATAGATTAATCGTTATATTACAATATTCTTGCAACCACTCAATACGACCATCTGCTGTGATTAATCCAAATAAAAAAATAATAAATTTCATCCATTAATCCATATCACAACTTAAATCAGCAAGTACCAAAACTCTAGTTTTATCAAAACAAGTATAAAATATGAACAAAATTTGGCACGAAATGCTTATCCAACAATTAAATGCATAAAAAATACTACCACCTAATAGCTAGAAGAAGTGATTAGCTACCAAAAAAATTACATCAAGTGATCACGAACTAAACTTGGAATATGATCTATCGTAAGTGAAAATCAGAAGACAAACTAAGTTATTGCCTATGTATAGAGCCTTTACGTCACTGATGTCACATCAGAATTAACTGTCGTTTTCGACTGGAAAAATAAAATTATTTCGACAAGCTGATTTGGTGCACTAGACCGACTCGTTGGTGCTTTGGAATTCTGACAGGGCGTGGATAGGATTTTGGACTTTCTTCTGAGAGCCCTTCCTTACTTTCGCTCTCACTTCCTCGGGTTTTTCGGGTCTTACCAAAGGTTTCTTTTCGGGAGCCTTCATTCTCCATACAACAATAGGCGACTGCAAAGAGAAACGAATGAAGCATGTGCAAGAATATTTGAATATTAGCAGTTTTCATTGGCATGTCCAACAATTCTCTAGCTCCATACAAGAATACATTGTATTTCCTTTTTTTTTTGAACAATCATACTAGAACGGAATATATAATTACACAGTCACCAATAAAATTAACCGTTCACCCAGATTTCTATGATTTCCATAGATATTTTTCAACAAATAAGTCAATCTGAGATGAAGCATACATGGTGTCCCAGGACTAGGTGTAACAAACTGATGATGAAGAAATTAAGATAAAATTTCCTTCAAAATATGAAGCCTAACCACTGACGGATCCAGACAGTTTTTCAAGGGGGGGGGCCATGAATTCTTTCAGGGGGGCTATCAATGGGCAAAAATTTTTTACCAACGTTATAAGACCACTAATGAAGGGATTATTGTCAATTTCGAGGTCTGAGGGGGTCATTGGAACTTACTCTTTCAAGAATTAGGCTGGTGCAACAGTTACGGTGAATGGATTGCGCTATCGAGAGATGATTAATAATTTTTTATGACCGGTATTGGATGGTATTGATCTGGACAACATTTACTTTTAACATTTGGCTGATGTAATTTTCTATTATTAACGGCATACCTTCCTCTTTTTTAATGAAATAAACATCAGATCGTTTATCTTGAAAAAGCGCATTTTTCTTGCAAAAAAACCCTTCATCGAATATTTTCACTGGCGTAGATGAGAAGGTTTTTATAAATAGCAACGTCCCAACTTGAACGCCACTGACATTCTCGCCAAATTATTTGACGACCTAGAAATTCTTGAAGATTACTCTCAAACAATGGTACTTTAAGTACTCCAAATCTCACCATTTTCGAGAAATACGGCTTCAAATATTACAAGGTTGCTTTTTTCATGAAAAAAATTAATCATCTGACCAATAACGTGAAGTCAGCAGCTTTTGAACTCTCGTTCGTCCACCTTTTAGGTAGATTCGAATTTTTCAATTCGTGTAATCATTTAAAATAATTTTTAAATGTTATAAAAAGATGATAGCTAGCAGCTGTCAAAGAATGTTCACATTGGGACTACTAAAAGTAGCATCCATACACGGATCAAATAACACGAACAGTGTTGTCGTCTGTATGAAACTGAGAAATCTGTACTTGCGGAAAATGCTTGATGGATGGACATGACATTCTGTTCCCTAAAACAGAAGTCATTTACACCATCAAAAGTTATTATCCAAGGATGAATATGGAGACCATCGAAACAATAAGCACAAAAACAAAATGAACAGGAAAGACGAGAGTCCCATTTTTTATAGTGCGTGGTTGCCTGCCTCTTAATTCTGGAACGCTAGAACTAAATCTGTCACAAGAAAAGGGATGAATTAAAAAGCGAAGCTGTTGCCACTTTTCAGGATATACGGCAACGCAGGATTGCTGAAATATATAACATTTCTAGCAAGGTAAGAGGGTTTTTACTGGCGAATGGAGGATATAACTGACGAGCCGCAGGCGAGTCAGTTACCACCTTGAGCCAGTAAAACCCGTTAACTTGCGTGTATTGTTTTATATTTTATTTGTTTCTCATTTGTAAAAAGGTTAGATAAATTCCAAAAAGATCTCAATAATTTGTCGCAAATGTCGTAAGCTATGGAAGCGTTGCCATGAACATGTCTGTTTATTTTTCTTTACATTTGTTTTGGCGAAAACGAAAATGAATGAACCAAAATAAATTATTGAGGCAGCCAGCAGTGTAGCTTCAAGTTTATTACCTGCAAAATCAGCTTCAAGGTACGAGCGAGAATACGACGACTTCAAAAAGTGGCAAAACAAAAATAGTGTGATTGGGGTAAATGAAGATGTTTTGTTGGTCTACTTGAATCAACTATCAGCTAGATTCAGCCCTAATACTTTTTGGGCAAAATGGTCTATGCTGAAAAACTGCTTGGAAAAATGAGAAAATGCCCCTGTTCGCAGGTTTGTTTTCCTTAAAAAATTTATTGAAAAATATGACGTTTAGTTGTCATTTGCAGATTTCAAAGGGTAATAGCGTTTCTGAAACGAAAAAATGAGCGTTATACGCCAAAAAAGGCCAAGGTATTAAGTAAAGAAGAGGCTGAACAATTTTTTTTACATGTTCCTGATGACCAGTGGTTGCTGGCGAAAATTGTAACAATATTTGGGATTTTTGGATGTTGTCGATGTGACGAAATTCTCTCCTTAAACATGAATGATGTAGAAGATATGGGAAAATACGTTATTGTGACATTACGGCAAACAAAAAATTTAACAACAAGAAGATTCACCGTAACCGATGATGGCTGCAGCTTCAAGCCCTGCATGTTATACAGAAAATATGTAAATCTTCGGCCTCCTGGAACAGAAAGCCTAAGGTTTTTTTTGACATACCGACATAGAAAGTGCATTTCCCTTAATACTTGCCAGCACACTATTGGTGGTGTCCCAAAGCAAATAGCAAAATATTTAGGTTTAAAAGACCCAGAGTTATACACCGGCCACTCTTTTCGCAGAACTGGAGCCACTATGGTTGCGGATTCAGGTGGAGATATTTTAGCACTAAAGCGTGCAGGAGGGTGGAAGAGTACCGAAATTGCGATGAGTTATGTCGATGATTCGGTCAACAAAAAAATCGAAATGTCTAGCAAATTATTTGGTAGTAAGGAGAGAACAAATGTTCTGCAGTCCTCGAGTTCAGCAGTTTCTGAGTCAACAGATGGTTCATCATCATCAGTATCAACTCTTTCATCATCAAAAATCTGTGTTACTGGAAATAACAATTGTACCATGATTTTCAACATATATGACGATAAAACAAAATTTTCTAATGTAAATAATACTACTAACTTGTAAAAATTTTGCAAGTTAACTGTCAGTTTTACAAGTTAGTGACTTGATAAAATAAACTTTCTTGATTAATATTGTGTTTTTGGAAACTGACGTTTACAAATGAGAAACAAATAAATATGTTAGAAAGACGGAGCAAAACCAAATTGTCAAAGCAATAGTTTCAGTTTTGTACTTACAGCAACCATCCCAGCTTGTCTTGGATATTTGGTAGAAGCCACATAAGACGCTTTAACTGTGAGTACCACAGCATTCATCAAATTCTTCGCTGCCTGTATCAAGGACGTAGCACTGTCCAACTGAAAAAAATTAAGAGAAATTATGAACATTTCGATATTATTGGTTATCGAGAGAAATTTATACTCCATTCACTTTTATTTAATCACATAGGAGGTCATGGTTTCATTTTCAGGAGTTGGTGCCCCTGATGAAAAGCACAGAACATATGATGAAAAGTCAGTGCGCGCACAGAAAATATCGTTAATGACAAAATGACGTTGCCAGTTTCTTTGTTTACATCAAAGTAAAAGTATCAAAGATATGTCACATTTTGTTAGGTTTACAAATTGTTCGCAGATTTTTGGTATTAAATCGATATTTGCAGGTGAGTTTTTCGTCGAATATCCAAGATTAACGTATGTTTATTGTTTTTAGCACCAGTTTGGAACGTGAGGACGATTTTCAAGACCAGGACGAATGTTTACATTTCGAGGTTGAAGGGGTACACTGGAATTTCGTTGAAAAAGCTGTTATTTGGACAGATATCGCAGTAGATGGATCGGATGGAGCCTCGAGAGGTCGATTAGGATGATATTTTTCAGGTTTTCCAAGAAATTTGACGATATCTGAGCAGATTTGCTAAAGTTAGGTACCTCACTAATGAGGTGGAACTTAGACCTAATTCTCTTATAAGAAACGCCTTTCAAAGGTCGAGATGGTGAAAAATGTATTCTTTAGATGTTCTTTGGACGAACGCAGCCGAGTTTTATATCCCAACATTGATTTTAAGAAAGTTATCAACAAAATAAAATTGACATTATTCTTGATTCTTGTAATTACCCATCAATTCATCTTATATCTTTGGGTTAATTTTTTTTTGATGAATTCTTGATTAGAATCAACAATTGATGTCGTCAAGTCTTGAACTTTCAGTTCAAGAGGATAATAAACATTAAATCTTCACAAGCATGCATATGAAAATTATGTGAAAGCAATGCAATTTTCTTCTTTGGCGAAAAATAATATATTTCAACAGTGACCTCTTGTACTTTTCATGCAAATAACTAGAAAAGGAATCCTTTCTATCGATTCATATAAACGTTAATTATTTTCGTCCATCACATCTTTTCCAATTCATTCATTTTCCGAATAAATTCACATTCTGAGAAATACGCTAAGAATGTAAAAAGGGCAACAATTGGAACATAAAAATATTCTGAAAAACGTCATAACTTCGATACAGAGTGGAATGTGTCAAATTTCCAAGGCCAGAGTTGTGATTTTATAATTGTGAATGGAGTGTAAGTGCTGAATTCAAAAGAAAGAAATGTATAAACACGTGATGAAACCCATAAAAAGTGAAATGTTTATTGCTTTCACAAAAATCAGCTTGTTGGCAACCGCATAGAAACGACAATAAATTGGCGACGAACGCTTACCCCAGAGACAATAAGTTCTCCCGAAATGTTCTGAACGTCAGCCTTCACTTTAGACGTGATGTTCATCTGATGACAATACAAGGCTATCCTCTGCAGATAGGCCAGCAAATCTTTTTTGGTCGAGCTCTCCGGACACTGTTCCGCTATTTGTCTGGTCAACTTGTCCAATTTCGTACCGGCTTCCGAAATCTTTTTAGCGGCATTGATAACGTCCATCGTCGTCTTCAACGGGCCACGACCTCTGGAAAAAAGAAAATTGAATTTTCTAAACTTCACACCCCTGAAAAACTGTCTGGAGCCGCCAGTGTCCCCGGATGAATCTACTCACCGGGTGAAATCTGTCATTTCCATCATGATCATGCACATGTGCTTGGCCAGTACGATGATGTCGTTGCCAGCGTCGTCCCATTTGGCCACTTCCCTGTCGAACTTCAATTTTTCGCTCCTGAAAAATTCCACCTGTTGCAGGATCTTCTGCTTGTCCACCTCAGGCATCTTGCCCATGGCCTCACGGGCCGTTGTTATTCCACTGATCTCTGGATATTCGTCCACGCCGTGCTCTCCGGTGTGAGCACTCGCTAAAACGATAAAAAGATATTATAGCGTGTGATTTTTTAAGTACACAAAAAAATTAACGCCCATTATGGAAATCTCAAATTTATTCTACAACTGAAGGTGTTCTCAATGATAATTATTTTTATCAGAATTATGCATGCATATGTTATCCACTTTCAACGTTTTTCTTCAATACAGATGTTTTCTCCCAGCAGGAATAAAAAAAGATGATATTATCAGATTTTGAATGTATTGGCTCCATTCTAAAATCAGTTGTTCTCGATCAATTCTAGTGATCAATAGTTTTTCTTTCGTTTGATTTTCTACACTCGATCACTATGCAACGCGAAACACGCAATTTGACCCAAGAGGAATGTGCCCAAGCGGTTGTTTTGCGAGAAGAAGGGTGGACATACACAAGAATTGCAGAAAGGTTTGGAGTTTCCCATACAAGTGTGTCCAGAATGGTGCAGCGATTTAGGGAGACAGGTATGAATGTCCGAAGACCAGGACAGGGTAGACCACGGGTAACAACTGCCATTCAAGAACGTTACTTGAGAGTTTCTTCGTTGACAACGCTTTGCAACCACTCGCCTCCTTCAAAATCAGCTTGAGCAAACTGATGAGGTGCAAATTAGCACTCAGACAATAAGAAATCGCCTCAGAGAATATGATTTAAGGCCTCGTGTCGCGGCAAGAGGCCCGGCTCTTACCCCAGCCCATCGAAGGGCGCGTTTGGATTTTGCGAGAGAGCATATCCATTGGAAAGAGGCCGATTGGGAAAGAGTTCTCTTCACAGATGAGTCTAGATTCTGCCTCTACCATTGTGATCGACGTTCCCTTGTATACAGACGTCCACATGAAAGATATGCTCAGTGCAATTTCCTGAATACTACTGGTTTCGGGGGAGGATCGATTATGGTATGGGGTGGAATATCTTTGACTGCCCGCACAGACCTAGTGGTCGTTGATAATGGAACTATGAATGCTGATAAGTATATAAGGAACATTCTTGAAGAGCATGTAGTGCCATTTGCCCCATACATTGGTGAAAATTTCATTTTTATGGACGATAATGCCAGACCCCATCGTGCGCGCATCGTTCAGGAGTACCTTGAAGAGGTTGAAGTCTCTCAAATGGAATGGCCAGCAAGAAGTCCAGATCTCAATCCGATTGAGCAGGTTTGGGACAACCCCAATAGAAGGCTGAGAAGTTCAGAAAATCATCCATCTACTCTTAATGACTTAGCAATCCAACTCGGAGAAATCTGGGAAGGATTAGATCAGAACATTTTAAGATCACTCATTTTGAGTATGAACCGTCGTTGCCGAGCTGTAATTAACGCAAGAGGTGGAAATACCAAGTATTAAATCACTTATCAGCATTTCAGTATTTTCAAAATTGTTCATTCCTCTTCTTTCACATAAGATTCGGTGAAATCCTGAATTTTTCTTCCATTTAATGTGTCTTGTTTCGTTCAAAACCTTCCCGAGAGAACATAAAAAATAAGTTATAAAGTCAATGTAGGGTTAACTTTCATTAAAATTGAGATTTTCAGAATGTGCGTTAATTTTTTTGCGCAGTGTATTTTCTTTTTGGCAACATGGAATACCTAATGGTGTTGGCACTGATAAGATTTTGTCTAAAACTTTTTTGTCGACTGAAACTGTGAGATGGGGTCCAATTTTTATTTCTCCCGAAAGGGGGTCGCGCTATTTTCAATTGCCAATAGCGCCACGACCGTAAAATACTGCGGATTGTTCCGGAAGTAGGACCCGATCTACAATCTAGAGTGCTGTTTTGATCAACAATTTTTAGTTAGGAGTCGTTACGCCAGGATTTCTATGCATCTATTTGGCAACACTGATTTTGACAGCTCACGCACTTTTCGTGTTTTGTGTCACTGTCAAACATCTTCAGTTTCGTCATTGAGTTGAAATATGATATGCAAAAGAAACATAAGAGATCTCACACCTCCCAGATTCTTCGGCGAAATATTACAAGTTGTAGAACAGGTGAAATACCTTGAGCTGATTCTCGATAAGAAACTAACCTGGAACCCGCATCTACATCATGTTACCAACAAAAGTAAAACGACACTTATGATGTGCAGGAGAGCTTTTGGAAAAACTTGGGGACTCAAACCGAAAGCCATGCACTGGCTTTACACAGCGGTAATAAGACCCAGAATCACTTACGGCTCACTCCTGTGGTGGCCAAAAACAAATCAAAGACAGGCAAAAACCAAACTTGGAAAAATCCAAAGGCTTGCCTGTCTCTGCACCACGGGTGCTATGAATAGCACTCCAACAGCTGCTATCGAGGTCATCCTTAACCTCTAACCCCTTGACATACATGTCATGGAAAGGCCAGGATGGGTGCATACAGACTGATCCAAACAAAAAACCAGCACAACTGGGCACACCAGAATCACTCATGTAGCTGACGTAGCCGAGCTTGATATGATTTCAGACTACATGCAACCTCTATACTCATTTGAAAAACCATTCAAAACACAGCTCGACTGGAACAGATGGGACTCGAGTATAGAATCACAATAATCTGCAGAAATAGTCTGGTACACAGACGGTTCTGAGACAGATGAAGGAACAGGAGCGGGAATACACGGAGTGAGGCCAAGAAGGGACTACATAATACCTCTCGGCAAACACGCCACGATATTTCAAGCTGAAACACATGCCATTAGGACATGCATACAGAAGAACCTCGAAAGTGGCTACCAAAGAAAACACATCCACATTCTCTCTGACAGCCAGAGCGCCATCAAAGCTCTCAACTCGACACAGATAATGTCTAGACTCGTCTGGGAATGCCTCCAGGACCTTCTGGAGCTGGCAAAACACAACAAGGTCACTCTGATGTGGGTGCCAGGTCACAAGGGAATAGCGGGCAACGAAAAAGCAGACCAGTTAGCAAGACAAGCATCTGAAACGCCATTCACAGGGCCAGAACCTGTGCTTGGAATCAGCAAAAACCGATGCAGGACCCTGATTGAGGAGTGGATAAAACAAAGACTCCGACAACACTGGGAACAGAGCGACGGGCAAACACACAGCAAAGCCATGGTAGGACACACAAGCCAAACCTTGACGGCTGACTTTTTGAATCTAAACAGAACAAAGGCACGTATAATAAGTATTAGGTCTACTGACGGGACACTGCAGCCTTAGAAAATATCTGAACACCATAGGAATACTTGGAGAACCCGTGGATTGCAGACTCTGCGTTGAAGAGGAAGAAACAGCCTCTCACATAATTTTTGAATGCGACGCCCTGGGAAGAAGGCGCCACAGAATCTTCGGAGAAATCAATCCGGAAACGGGAATGAATCCGAAAAACCTCATAAACAGGCTTCTGAACCTGATAAAGGACACAAACCTATTCTCGTGAAGAACTACTGACCAAAGAGTGATACAATAGACCAAAGTTGGTCGCAGTGTCACAGGGAGGCAAAGCGCTAACCCGGTCTCTTGTTCGTCAGCAAATCAATCAATCAATCAAGTTAAGAAGAGTAAATAGAATTAGCATTGGCTACGTCTCTGATAATCATTCGACATCTAACAAGTACCAACCTGCGTCAGTTTCAAATGAAAAAAAACTTGATAAACCTAAATCTTGGCCATCCAAGATACATTATAAAAGTGAACGAAGTATAGATACATACATTTACTCCTAGTTTCCAAAGTGTAATTCTCATCCAGCTCCACATCTTCCGGATCCAAATCTTCGTCAGCCTGAAACAACAACCCACCGTCAACTCCACCCACTCAGAACTCAACCTCACATCCAACTCACCCTGTTCATAAGAACAGCCCTTCGAATCTCCCTGACGCCGTCGTAAACCAACCTGGAGGCGTCAATGAAATCGTTCTCATCCACCTCCTTCGTCGGATTGCTGGACAAGGCCTGAACTGCAACCTGCACCCTCTGAGTGAACTTGGGCATCACCTGTTCGTTCAAGACTTTAACAGCTTCCAATACTCTCTTGGTGTACAGACAAGGTTCGTAATTGTCCATTTCAGCAGTCACAACGTTGCAGACTCTGTTCGATCTACCTTGAATGCCTGCTGCGGTTCTATCCAAAGTATCCGGGTCTCCTTCTTGTAAAGCCAAGACGCATTTGTTAACGTCTTCCAAGATGTGGTTCTCTGACACTGCCAGGAAGTCGTCGATGGTCGTTATATCGTCCACGGCTTCGGTCAGGATGCGAACTTGGTTCTCCCATATCTGCTTGAAAGCGTCCATGTTTTCTTGGGCCACTTTACTGCGGGGTCTCGCCGCCAAAACTCTGGCGGCGTTGATCACTTCCGGACACAAGTTCTCGATCTGGGCGGAGGCGTAACGCACCATCTTCACGCCGTCTTCGTTGTTGGACATGCTGCACACCAAATTGGCCACCTCGACCAGCTTGTTGGAGTGTTCGTTGAACACCACAGCGTACTCCTCCACTTCTTTCTCGTTGCCGCTCTGGGCCGCCTTGATGAGGAGCAGAAGTGGCACGTTGGTTTCTAGGAAGCTGAAAAGGGGGATTGTTATTGAGGGGGTGAACGATTTTTGGTGGAAAGTTGACTACCTGTCGGATACGTGATCTACGACAGCTTTGCGAAGCTGCCTCCTCAAGTCTCTGGTTTTCTTGCCCATGTTCTCAATGGCGCCGGATAATTTGTCGCTTTTGTCCTTAGTACCCATCTGCCGGAACATAAAACACAATAAATATGGGACATAGTAGCAGAGAAGCAGACAATTGACCATATTCATTAGCTATCGGTTGCAGCTTTTTGAGCATCTTTGGGTTGGTACCAATGTGTCATCAATGTCAATGTTCAATGTCAAACCTCATTAATGTCAATTGTCATTGATTGTTTACAATTTTTGAAGTTTCGAACGTGCTATTTATTTTGAATTTTGATAGAGCAAAACCAATTTTTGGTAAAAATGGATGATAAAAAGGTGTAAGTACATCTTGTGTACACCTAAATTTTATAAAGAATATAATGAAACCTAAATGATAATGAATTGGCGGGCCTATTTCAAATCAGTAATGACAGTGATGACATGTTATAATTATTGCTGCCAACCTGAAAACGTTCAAAAAGCTGCAACCGATAGCTTATAAATATGGTCAATTCGAAGGAATTAAGGTGGGCGTTCAATGTAGTGTGTTTTTATTGCAAGTTGCATTTGAAAATGGTTTCACTTTGAGAACTGAAATTTTGTGGGTGAATTCAGAAAGGATTGGAGTTCTTCATGAAATAATTTAAATCGATTTCATTTCGAAAGTTCTTTTTTTTTCTTTTGAAAATAGAAGCAAATAAGCCAACTCATGCTTCTGTTTTATTTCAAATGAAAGACCCATGAAAATAGTTCAACTTCCGATTAAAAGTGAATCTACAGATGATTTCGTTCAGAAAAACCACTTGAAATATGGAATTGGCAGAGAATGGCCAAATTCAAATATTTGGCGGGAAATAGTTCCTGCTTTACCCAGATATTCACTAATTTCATAGTTCAGCGATTTTCGGACAGAGAGCGCCATTGTACAGGGTGGGCAAAATGGGTGCTACATGAACTAAAACTTTTTAACCAGAGGAGATAGAGAAAAATGAATGGCACCTTATAGTCCTCTTTCTTCGAGAAACTGTTAATGCCATCAAGTGCATTCCTCTATCTTCTTTCGTTTCCGAGTTATAGGTCGAAATTGCAATTTGGGCAATTTCAACTTTGGTCATTATCTCCGTTTCTGTTCATGCTAGGATGTTGAAATAAAAACATTATACAGGCACTCTTCTGATAGCAATCCAGTGGCGTACTCTGATTTTTTCTAAGAGGTTTATTTGCTGAGTTATAACAAAAAGTTTTAGTTCATGTAGCACCAATTTTGCCCACCTTGTACATTTGATTCATATGGATAGAGATATTCATAGAACTTATAACGCTATAAGTTCTGTGGAGATATCCCATAAAATGCACGGTGGCGCCTCTATCGGATTAATTTTCCTACTCGCTCTGAACGGCGACCTTAAGCGTAAACATTTTATTTTACAGAAATTAGCAAATGTAATCAATAGAATGACAACTTACGTTGGACATGTACTCAGACAACAAATCTTGAAGAGCCTGTCTTACAGCATTGCATTCAGCGACGATACGTTCTCTCCTTTCGTCTCTGGTACAACTTGAGTCTGCCATCAAGGCAGCACCGCTGATTATACTTTCCAGGCGTTCTTCCAAAGAAGGCCTTGTATGTATTTCGTTGTAGGCCAAAGGCTCCATGGCCATATGATCCTGAAAACATGAAGAATTTACCATTTCGTCAAGATTTCGGTTTTTTAGCCGATTGGTCGATGTCGAATCCCCGCCGCTAGTTGTTTGAGCTCCTGCGTGCAATACCTCTTATGCCGCTCTATAAATACTTACCCTGAGTTTGTTCCAAAAGTGTTATTTAATGTTTCCTTATTATAGTGGGAAAAATGAAGAAAAACTCATTGGCGATAAAACTTTTATTTAGGAACCCTGGAACTTGTATCCAAACTCTCAAAACTGCATGTTCAATAAAAACTGTAGCTAAATTATTTAGTCTCAGCTGGAGATTGTCGATCTTGAATAATTTTTGATAATTTTTAATTTTGGAAAGGATCTTTCACCAGAGATGCAGCTGAAACCGGCAGTGCAAGTAATATTCCAAGTGCTACCGCTGTATTCGGAAATGTAGAAATTAAGTCATTGCCAAAAAGATATTGCAACAGGGTTTGTGGATCATTAGTTAGACTAATCTTCTGCAAAATGCGACTTTAATGCAATTATTTCATTAAACAAATCAATACCGTCAATGTCTGATTCAATACTTGCATCATCTTTAAACTTCAGATGCAAATCTTTAGAACACTACACACATTACTACAATCTGGAAACTTGGATACCATGTATTCAACTGTTTGTGCTTCTGATCCATAGAGTCTTTGTAGACTTGAGACATTTGTATCGCATTTGCTGACTTTCCCATACGGTACAAATGATGTTTGTACCGTCAGCAGACCTACCATTACACGAGCTCAGCTCGTGACAGCTCTGGAAGCTTACTGTATAAGTCGGTGAAATCGTCACGATTTTCTCAGACTGAGTAAGTCAAGGAGGGATATTCTGTTGTCCAACTCCCATTGTTGAACCGCTGCCTTACATTGGTCTTTTCCAAGCCCACAGAAAGGCTCAGGTCCAGCTGGTGTCAACCTTGATGCACTTTTTGCAAGCTCATCGGCTTTTTCATTTCCTTCAACACCACGATGCCCTGGCACCCTTAGTAGAGCCACTTTATAGCCTCTGGCCAGTTGCTTTATGATGTTACGGCACTCCCATGTGTGCCCCTGTCTCAGTGGTTAGAGAATTGGGTTAGGACCCGGTAAGTCTGAGTTCAATCCCAAGTTAGGAAAGAATTGTCCTAGTCTCGGTAGGGGCCACCATTTCACTGTTGGGCCGAAAATTAACAGTGCTGTGCCTAAGATGGCGTGCAGGCGTCTATGGGGCAGGAATTGGGGCTGTAACCCAAAAATACTGCGATGGATGTACTTCATTATTGTAAGACCTATAGTCACATATGGGGCAGTAGCCTGGTTTGCTAAGGCAAGTCAGGTAAGTACGAGGAAAATGCTCGACAAAGTATAAAGGCTTGCCTGTGTGTGCATCACTGGAGCTATGAGAACGTGCCCAACCAGGGCGCTTGAGATGATCACAGACCTCACACCTCTACATGTAGTGATTGACAGGATAGCCCAAGAGGCCATCCTCAGAGTATCTAAAGAAGGAGCAGGCAATGAGAGAGTCAGGTTTCAGAGAGCTTGATCCTCTCTGAATGACTACACTTCATCTGCAAACCTTTCTAGTGATGTAATTATCAAGAAAGTAAGCAATGAGAAGAACTTCGGTACAATGCTAAGTAAAAGAGAGGATTGGGAAAGGGAATACACCAACTACAATCTCAAAGAAAATACAATGAAATGGTATAGGGATGGTTCTAAAACCGCTACAGGAGCTGGCGCTGGGATTTATTGGACAAGTACCAAGTGTGCACTATCGTTAGGCTCCTGTACAAGCGTCCTTCAAACGGAAATACTTGCAATCGGAAGATGTCTAGATATAAATCTAGAAAGAAACTATCAGAAGTGCGATATAGCTATTCATGCAGATAGTCAAGCTGCTATTAAAGCACTGAGCTCCTACTACGCTCTTTCTGGCCAGTGAATTGGCCTCTTCGTTTCCTACGATTCCCGAATGACCGGGAACCCAGATTAAAAAGACCTTATTCTTCTTGCCTACCTCATTGAGTTTGTTTCGGCACTCCCAAATCAGCTTTGAGTCAATGACAATAAGGTCTTTTTAATCTGGGTTCCCGGTCATTCGGGAATCGTAGGAAACGAAGAGGCCAATACACTGGCCAGAAAGAGCGTACAAACGCCACTCACTGGCCCAGAACCCTTCTGTGGTATAGGAAAATGCACCTATAAGAAGGAGTTCATGCTGAAGGAGAAAACCGAAAGAGAAAAACTATGGCGGAATCTCCCAGTAATGGATCACTCCAAAAAGTTCCTTCGGAACTTTGAAACTGCTAGATCAAAAAATATCTGGATCTCAGTAAAAACCAACTTCACCTACTCACTGGCTTTCTCACAGGACATTGTCGCCTAAAGAGGCATCTGTTGAGAATGGGTTTATCGGACCCTGATGAGTGTATATTCTGTGGGGAGGAGGAAGAAACTCCTATTCACCTGGTTAGAATGCTATGCCATTGCAAGCCAAAGGAAAGAGTGCTTTGGACAAGAAACTTGTAGAAGTGGTGAGTTATCCTCCTTGAAGCCGTCCCAGATACTGTATTTGATCAAATCTCTGGAACTGGAGGGCGAGCTATAGGAGGCGCGATGATAACAGCTCTGTCAGGGGGCACAATAGACCTTAAGGTAGCAGTGGACTGTAATCCCTTTTCACTATACTATACATATATACTATAAGGTGGCGTAAGGACACAGTAACAAAGCCTACACAGAACACAACTGCTTCTCTGAACTCGTACTAGTTACAAGTTGAAGCTGTAGTTTCAGAGGGGTCTCCTCAAAAGACCTAGGAGTAATCAGTATAAACAATATATCATATCCCAGGTCAGCAGAGATCCCTGGCAGTGTGATTCCAGGGACCCCAGCATGGCCTGGCTGTCTGTGGTGATGAAGATAAAAAAATGATTCAAGAAAGTATTCAAGTTCCTCCCAAAGAATCTTTCAATCAATATGCCCAATATTAGATATTAGTAATTTCAAAACTTATTGAATCAATCAAGATAAACAAATACCTTTATTATGCCATCAATGATAAGATGGCCTTCTGCAAAAAAGAAATAGAATAAATCAATTAATTCTCTTCAAATGGAGATTTCCTTTTCCCTCCATCTTTTCAGCATATGAAGAAGTAGAACAATTGACGTACTCCAGTTACTTAACAGATTAATGAAAGTGCAAACTATTCTACATTTCAGTTTGTAAGTATAATTCTTGAAGCTTTATATTTTTGGCCAAATGTTTGTAGTTCTCAGGATTTGAGCCGCAAATAGTCTTGAACATTTGGGTTGAATTCTCTGATGAAGATCTATTACAATCAAATTTAATTCTGTCCGTCCGGTCGTCTGTAAACTCAATAACTCACGAAAAAAAGAATTTTCAATGCATGTTTTTGGTCTAAATGTGCCAAAATCTCAGAAATAACGTGACCAATATAGTTGAAATTGTGTAATAAGCTGTTAAGTTACTATTTTTGAGAAAATACAAAATTACGAGATGGAACTGAAAAAATTTCCAAAAAATCGAACCTCCGAAATAAGATAAATTGAGTAACCCAAAAATCGTAGCGACATGCAATCCGAAGATCGAAAAATTGTAAAATACACTTACATCAAACTCGTCAAGAGCTGCAGCCAGCTCCCCGGGCCCATCATACGGACAGCTGGTAGACATAGTTGGCCTTCCTTGAGCGACGTCATTGATGGTGTTGACCGCCTCGCAAACTTGCTTCAACACGTAATCCCTATTGGCCTTCGCCGCCGCCAATTCAGGGTGACGAACGTACACTTTCGAAGCCGTCAACAACATGGTCGAATGCTTCTTGAGCACCGCCCTGGCGGCGGCCAAATCGTCCCTCAGCTGGGGGTCCTTCAGTTCCTGCTGCCTCTTGGCCGACTGATTCAACAGTTCGTTGGCGTTGCGACGAAGGGCGTTGATGTTGTTGATCAGTTCGTCTTGATTGGAGGAGTTTTTCAGGTTTTCCAGATCGTTCTCGACCACTTGGAGGCTCTTGAGAAGGAGATGGACGTCGACCATGTCGGCGAGTATGAGTAGCCGGGTGACTGCTGACAGCAAGTTTCTCGCGGCCCTCACCATGTTTCCTCTTTTCAGGGAGGAGCAAGGATCCTCGGAGAACTCCCTGGCCGCTATGCTCATGGTGCTGCCTGAAAATGTCATGAATGACCTGAATTCGACAATCAAACATGCTCATAAAATAAACTGCTCCACATGAGTTAGGGAATAAATAATAATAAAAGCTATTTATTGATCAAAGGCCAATCTGCCATTGACATATCAGTCCTGCAGCCAGTGAGTTAGGGATATTGACTTAAATTGCAAAAAAATATAGTTGAAATAAGATTTTTGTGATGGAAATTCATATTAATATGATTTCAAGTTGCAAATTAATTTTAGCCTGTAAGTCTGCAGCGTATACAGGATGGTTAAGAAAAATCAAGTAAAATAACGAAATCTTATTGCCAGAGAATTCAAGCATTTTAAGACTATTAATACAATGTATGGCCTCCACGGGCATCAATAACAGCTTGACATCTTCTTTGCATACTACACACGAGGTTGTTGAACATTTCTTGAGGAATTTGGTTCCATTTAAACGGGGCAGAAGCTCTCTCAGATCATTTAAGGATTCTGGGGTAGGTTGATGATTATCTAATCTTCTTTGGAACATATCCCATGCATGTTCTAAGCAATTCAAATTTGGTGAGTGCGGAGGTATTGGTAAATGTGGCATACCAAGCTACTCGCGCGCATTCTCAACTATGGCTGCACGGTGCGGTCTTGCGTTTTCGTCTAGAAATTGAAAAGTTTCACCAATAGCAGCGTGAAAATTTGGCACAACATTGTCCATGACATGCTCCCTATAGTGTAAGGCGGTCATATTCCTAGGACAAATATGTAGATCTGTGCGCCCGTTGAAACATATCCCGGCTCATACTATAACACTACCCCCTTGGAATGGATGGACTTCTTGGACATAGCGACGATTACGGGGTATGCGTGGGATTGTCCATACCTTTATTCTTCGAGAATCTGAAAATCGTCCATATCTGGATTCATCAGTGAAAAGGACACTACGCCATTGATCGTTCCAATTGATATGTCGCCCTGCCCATTCCAGTCTTTGACGCTTATGGTCACGTGTTAATGGAACTCCTCTTAATGTCTAGAACCTAGATTCACCTCTCTCAAACATCGTCTGATGGTTTCGATGGAAACTTGGACCCCATCTGCATTTTGAAGAGTATTCCGTAGCATTTTACACATAGATGTAGGGTTTCTTCTCGCCGAAACGGTGATGAAACGATCTTCAGCGGGTGTTGTTTTTCGTCGCCTTGGTCTTTCCAACACGGAACCTGTCTCCCTGAACCTATTCCAAAGTCGAGATATCACACTTTGGCTGACTTGGAGCCTTTCTGCTACAAAAACCTGAGTTAGGCCACCCTGTACCGTTCCGATAGCCCTATTAGCCTTAGCGTTTGTTAATTTACGCTTGTCATTTTCAGAAAACTCGTTTCAAATCGAAGCCGTTGATAAACTGACTTCATTTCAAAATAAGAACATTTATGAAGCATATGCAAAGAACCAAACTTCTGAAAAAAGGCGACCAGATAGACGAAATGTCTCATACTGATTTTTATTGAATCGATTCAAGTTGTTATTGAGTTTTGAATGATTTTACAGCGATTTTCTTGAAGATTACATACTTTTGAAAACGATTGAATACGATATCCCTAACTCTTGTGGAGCAGTATATTTAATAGGATCTTATTGCTATTTCAATCATCAAATCAATCCACTCCATGCCTATGAATCATTTAGTGATGTTTAGATCTGTTTGCATAACTAAATTTTATCATTATGATTCAGCCTCAACAAGAAAAAAATCTTGTTTGGCTTTCTGTGAATTACCTTCCATAATCTAACCAAATCAATAAATATAATCACATATATCCAGAATGTCTGTCTTGTAGATTCTTGAAGTCCCCAACAATTGTGGAAGGGTATTCACCCAGCAAAATGATAAGGAATCATGAATAAATCAGTTATTTACCTGTTTTGCGTACTTCTTCCACCGCAGCCAACATTTCATGGGTTATATCAGGGTTCTCATAAGCGATTTGTTCACCCTTTTCAATGAAATTTTCAGTAGCTTTTTCGACAGTGCTTACAAGAGCATTAGCACGCTTAGATTTGCCCTTCTTCTTCCTAGAAGGTCCCTTCGTATTCACCAATGTTGTTACTTGCAACACCAGTGGTTCCAGAGTCTTTTCTACTGACATTGTCCGTATTTCCAAATTTTTAGGGTCCCATTTAAGACCAAGATGGTCTCCAATTGTTAGAGTCATATTTCGTGGATTTATATGTTTTTCTGAAAGGAAATTATAAAAACTTTACATTCGTTTGATTAGTCACAGAACGAAAGGCTTTGACACTATATTCATTGAAAAAACAGTTTAAGAACAGTATTTAATATGAAAACGTATCGACTTGTCAGTACACAATGCATACTTTTGATTTGTATCTTGTAGAGAGATCAGCTCACTTCGAGAACAAATTATTCACACCTACACCCAATTTATGATTTCACCATAATATTATTACTCACTATCAGTTACGGATTTTATCAAATAGGTAGGGTGTGACTCATAAAAACTTTGTCACATATGAAAACAAACAGGTGAGTGACGGCACTGGTCTGACATCTGTCAGTCAAAAGTGTCAGAAACAAAGAAAAATAAACATACGAAAAAATCTTTTTCATGTACGAATAATATCTCTGATCGATACATTTAATTTACAGCTTCGGTTTCGAGCCGATCTACTTTGAACAAATGGTAATTTTAAAATAAAAAATTCACTTTGAACTCATGAAAAACCAAAATTTATTTTATGTTCCGTAGTGTATTCTGTGTTCATGTGTTTCTATGGAATTTTGAAATTTTCCTTGCGGGAAAAAATGAGAATTATTATTTTTTTTCAATTTTTGAAAGAATTCGATTTAGTGTACTTACGGAAAGGTTGTTATTAGATTAGGGATATCTGATATTCTTATTTTTGAATTGATCATAATATTCAGATTCAAATACTAGCAGTGGGTTATTTTCTGGAAATAGTCCATGCCTCAAAGCAATTGTATGAGAGAATATATCCAAGAATGACTCCATTTTTCTCATTTATTTTATCAAACAATAAAAAATAACATTTGAAAAATACCAGTTTTTAATTAGAGCGTTGTATCGAGATTATGTTCAGGATTTTTCTAACGATTTTTTCAGTTTTTTTGGCAAAAGATAAGGAATGGGTGTTCCAAATACCAAAGAGAAATACGGGAAAATAGCAAATCGATAAAACACTCTGTACCCATACATAAATGTATACTATTTTTGGGAGCTAAATTCGTGGGGCTTTAAACTCGGAAAAAGGGGGGCCCCCAGGTGAAAATAGGGGCCCCATAATTTCGAGAATCTGTGACCGAATTTTGTTGCATCAAAATTTCGGGACACCTGTATAGAATCACACTTTATTTGAATCAAGATGAACATATTCAGCAAGAATAATAAGAACCTGAGAAACCCAATAAAATATACCTTCTGCTCCACAAGAGTTAGGGATATCGTATTCAATCGTTTTTAAAAGTATGTAATCTTCGAGAAAATCGCTGTAAAATCATTCAAAACTCAATAACAACTTGAATCGATCCAATAAAAATCAGTATGAGACATTTTCGGCAATCTGGTCGCCTTTTTTCTGAAGTTTGGTTCTTTGCATATGCTTCATGAATGTTCTTATTTTGAAATGAGGTCAGTTCATCAACGGCTTCGATTTGAAACGAGTTTTCCGAAAATGCCAAGAAGTGAATTAACAAACGCTCAGGCTAATAGGGCTATCGGAATGCTAAGGGTGGCGTAACTCTAGGTTGTTGTAGTGGAAAGGCTCCAAGTCAACCAAAGTGTGATATCTCGACTTTGGAATAGGTTCAGGGAGACAGTTTCCGTGTTGGAAAGACCAAGGCTTGCTGATGGGCGACGAAAAACAACACCTGCTCAGGATCGTTTCATCACCGTTTCGGCGAGAATAAGAAACCCTACATCTACGTGTAGAATGCTACGGAATACTGTTCAAAATGCAGATGAGGTCCAAGTTTCCATCGAAACCATCAGACGACGTTTGAGAGAGGTGAATCTAGGTTCTATAGACGTCCATTAAGAGGAGTTCCATTTGACGTGACCATAAGCGTCAAAGACTGGAATGGGCAAGGCAACATATCAATTGGAACGATCAATGGCGTAGTGTCCTTTTCACTGATGAATCCAGATATGGACGATTTTCAGATTCTCGAAGAATAAGGGTATGGACAATCCCACGCATACCCCGTAATCGTCGCTATGTCCAAGAAGTCCATCCATTCCGAGGGGGTAGTGTTATGGTATGAGCCGGGATATGTTTCAACAGGCGCACAGATCTACACATTGGTCCTGGGAATATGACCGCCTTACACTAATAGGGAGCATGTCATTGACAAAGTTGTGCCAAATTTTCACACTGCTATTGGTGAAACTTTTCAATTTCTAGACGATAACGCTAGACCGCACCGTGCAGCCATAGTTGAGAATGCGCGCGAGAAGCTTGGACCAAGCTTCTCTGCTTGGTATTCCACATTTACCAATACCTTCGCACACACCATATTTGAATTGCATAGGACATGCATGGGATATGCTCCAAAGAAGATAATCATCAACCTACCCCAGAATCCTTAAATGATCTGAGAGAGCTTCTGCCCCGTTTATGGAACCAAATTCCTTCAGAAATGTTCAACAACGTCGTGTGTAGAGAATGCAAATAAGATGTCAAGCTGTTATTGATGCCCGTGGAGGCCATACATTGTATCGATAGTCTTAAAATGCTTGAATTCTCTGGGAATAAAATTTCGTTATTTTACTCGATTTTTCTTAATCACCCTGTATACGCTGCAGGGTAAAAATTAATTTGCAACTTGAAATCATATGAATTTTCTTCACAAAAATCTTATTTTAACTATATTTTTGTTGCAATTTAAGTCAATAATCCTAACTCATGTGGAGCAGTTTATTATTTATCATATTTCCTTTCAATTAATCGAAAACTATATAGATTAAATGATACTCATTCGACAGTAATGAAACACAATAAGCAGATGTCCATGGCTATTTAAACGTTATATTTCTTTCCTGCAGTTTGGAGGGCATATGTGTCAGTTGAAGCATGATACCTTTACCTTTATGTTATAATTAACCTTTTCCCCTTTGGTACTATCGAAACCTAACAGACCATATCAATTTACAAGTCTTCGTCGAATGCTACACACGCTTATTCAGTGCCATCTGCTGAAAACGTAAACATTCATTTTTGATATTGAACGCGTTTTTTGTCGGGACCGAAAAACTGAAAATGTGTTCCAATATCAATGTGGAAGATATAGAAGTTTTTACTCGCCACCCATATTTTTGTTTGTATTGATCAAATGTTGCGACAAGACCATGCTGGATACCTCGAACAGATCGATTTAAAAAAATGTTGCCGGCAAGAAATGTAGAATTGACGAAAGTACACTATTTTGAGGCTTCGAAACATCACAGAAATGCAGAGGTAGTACCTACAATTAGTGAGGAAGTTTTTCAAAATACCTTCAACAGGAATTTAATAATAAAAAAAAATATTTTCGGGCACAAATGGGTACTGAGGGTTAACGAATTGGACGGTGGTAATATTAAGAAGAAAAAAAGTGTTAAATGTTTGCTTTATTGTGTTGTATTCTTTTGTATAATATTGGCTATTTTGAGTGGGATTTTCTTCACGTTTGAATTGGGTAAGTCTAATTAGAGAAAACCGACCAATTACAGCGTTTCTATATTATTTTATTTGCAGAAAAAAGGTTTCTCGATAGCTCATTTATCGAAGGTAATCAAAGTTTTATAAAGATAGCTAGAAGCATAGACAAAATATTCAATAATAAATTACACCTAGATAATGATGGACTGAGTAGTTTCAAAGTTACAGATCTCAGTTTGAAAAAGGGAAATGTAACTCTTCAGACGACGACTAACGTAAGTTCAAAAAATGTTTTTCCCAATTTTGAAAATTGCATACTTTCTAAACGTTTTCAGTTTTTTCAAATCAGCAATTCTTGTTTCTCATACTCAGTATAAATATCCGGCTGGACTAGCTGTTTTCTGTGAGCCATCTGTATGTAAGCCAGCCTTTACAGTATGCGTCATTTTATCGAAAATTTCCTATAGGAAATGTTCAATTCAAGAAATTTATAAAAAATTTTGGGCATCAATACCTGAATACTACTCTGGCCTGCATCTCCCTGTTCATCATATCTCTACATCTCTGCACCAGGTTTATGAACATCGGCGAAGTTGGGTGATATCTTAGCGGAAATCTTGTTCCGTACACCTTATAGGCTGAACTGGCATTTTGTTATGATTCACCATAAATTAAAAGCATATCAACAAGTTCATTATTTGAATGAACGTGCGGCATTTTCGAAACATAAAACACTCGTACCCTCGATCGAAGATTACTGATCACAATCGATATTCTGAGTCATGTATGATAAAAAGGGCAAAAAACATGTTGATATCTACGGAGGAGCAGGCGAGGGAGCAGGTTCGGACTGAGGAATTTTCAGATTCAGAAACTAGAAAATATTCAAGTTTCATTTTCTCGAAACAGGGGCCTAATTCATAGACAAAATTTTGAGGAAGCAGGAAATCAAAAAAGAGAGATATCGACAATGCCATTCCCGATACTTTGCTAGACCTGCATATGTTCAATTATTGTTTTCAAAAATTTAATCATTTCGATTTTTAGGGTACTCTTACCGCAGCAAACGCAACAGGAAGATTATACTGTGCGAACTGCACAGAAAACCACGTTTGCTTCAAAACCGAGGAAACAGAAAAGCCAAAATGCGTAGAAATCGTGGACAAGCATGACCCAACTGGCTGTGGAGGACTCTGTATAGTGAACGTCGAATATTGTGCCATTTTGGACAGACAGCACATGGTTTATCAGTGCACGACACTGGCTAATCTTCTGAGGTGTCCTAGTAATACATTTAATTGTGGTGAACAATGCATAGCTAGAAGCAAGGTTTGCGATGGTATCGTTCATTGTAAGGATATGCAAGATGAACGATTTTGTGGTAAGAACAATTCAAAATCATTTCTATTTATTGGTGTTTTCATTTTGAAAAACACAGTTTCTCTTACCTTTTTACTCTATATTAAAATTGGTACATTGCACACCCTGTAAGTTTTCATAAATATTCATAATTGAAGAATCTCCACCAAGAATCATTGATCAAAATTGTTTTTTCCATAGATTGTAGACTAGAGGAAAATTTTCAATGTACAAACTCCACCAAATGTCTTCCAAAAAACAAGAGATGTGATGGAATTGTGGACTGTTGGGATAGGTCAGATGAAAAAAACTGTCACAAAGGTAGGTGAAATAATCAATTTCGATATTCACAAGTATGGACCAATTTTATTGATTTCCTTGTAAAAACTAAAAAAAAACGTTTCAGGTTGTCCTTCAGGTCAGTACAGTTGCATAGATGGCCAATGTATTCCTAAAGATCATTTTTGCGATGGTGTAATACACTGTTCGGATTCAAGTGACGAACCACAGGGTTGTTTGGTATAGATTTTATTTATCTGAAGTATTTATTGACTGAAATATATATTTTTATAGCACAAAAAGTTTGTTATTCTTTATTTCACCTAAACCTGTTCGAGAACTTTTAGTAAGAATTTTGCATTCAAGTAGTACACTTTAAAATACACTGCGCAAAAAAATTAACGCACATTATGGAAATCTCAAATTTATTCTACAACTGAAGGTGTTCTCAATGAAAATTATTTTTATCAGAATTATGCATGCATATTATGTTATCCACTTTCAACGTTTTTCTTCAATACAGATGTTTTCTCCCAGCAGGAATAAAAAAAGATGATATTATCAGATTTTGCATGTATTATATCCATTCTAAAATCAGTTGTTTTCGATCAATTCTAGTGATCAATAGTTTTTCTTTCGTTTGATTTTCTACACTCGATCGCTATGCAACGCGAAACACGCAATTTGACCCAAGAGGAATGTGCCCAAGCGGTAGTTTTGCGAGAAGGGTGGGCATACATAAGAATTGCAGAAAGGTTTGGAGTTTCATATACAAGTGTGTCCAAAATGTTGCAGCGATTCAGGGAGACAGGTATGAATGTCCGAAGACCAGGACAGGGTAGACCACGGGTAACAACTGCCATTCAAGAACGTTACTTGAGAGTTTCTTCGTTGAGACAACGGTTTGCAACCGCTCGCCTCCTTCAAAATCAGCTTGAGCAAACTCATGAGGTGCAAATTAGCACTCAGACAATAAGAAATCGCCTCAGAGAATATGATTCAAGGCCTCGTGTCTCGGCAAGAGGCCCAGCTCTTACCCCAGCCCATCGAAGGGCGCGTGTGGATTTTGCGAGAGAGCATATCCATTGGGAAGAGGCCGATTGGGAAAGAGTTCTCTTCACAGATGAGTCTAGATTCTGCCTCTACCATTGTGATCGACGTTCCCTTGTATACAGACGTCCACATGAAAGATATGCTCAGTGCAATTTCCTGAATACTACTGGTTTCGGGGGAGGATCGATTATGGTATGGGGTGGAATATCTTTGACTGCTCCCACAGACCTAGTGGTCGTTGATAATGGAGCTATGAATGCTGATAAGTATATAAGGAACATTCTTGAAGAGCATGTAGTGCCATTTGCCCCATACATTGGTGAAAATTTCATTTTTATGACGATAATGCCAGACCCCATCGTGCGCGCATCGTTCAGGAGTACCTTGAAGAGGTTGAAGTTTCTCGAATGGAATGGCCAGCAAGAAGTCCAGATCTCAATCCGATTGAGCAGGTTTGGGACAACCTCAATAGAAGGCTGAGAAGTTCAGAAAATCATCCAGCTACTCTTAATGACTTAGGAATCCAACTCTGAGAAATCTGGGAAGGATTAGATCAGAACATTTTAAGATCACTCATTTGAAAATTGTTCATTTCTCTTCTTTCACATAAGATTCGGTGAAATCCTGAATTTTTCTTCCATTTAATGTGTCTTGTTTCATTCAAAACCTTCCCGAGAGAACGTAAAAATAAGTTATAAAGTCAATATAGAGTTAATTTTCATTAAAATTGATATTTTCAGAATGTGCGTTAATTTTTTTGCGCAGTGTATATTCCATTCACTTTTATGAAGTATCCTGGTTGACCATGATTTAGGTTTATTAAATTCTTTTACTTAAAACTGACGCAAGTTGGCAATCGTGAATGTCAAATAATTCTGAGACGTTGCCAATGCTAAATTCTATTTACCCTCTTATAATTTTGTGAATGAAGTTTTAACTGTGACACAGGTTCCAGTGGAACCGTTCCACAGTACTACTTCATTTTCATACTGGAGTATTTCAAGTTGTGCAAAAAGGTATTCAAATGACTTCTGTAGGCTTATTTCTTGAGAATTTTGAAAAGTGGGGAATTCCATAGGTCCGTCTGTTACTCTTTTTTTGTCGGGTTATTTGAGTACTTCTATTCTTTTTTCAAATGAACTATCACAAAGTAAGGGTATATTCTGTCCATTATTTTTCAGTAAAATTTCAACACCCGATTCTTGATTTCCGTAAAAGAAAATAGCATAACTGAATCTTCTAACCAGGTTTTTATATGTGAAATATTTTTTCCAGTACTAGTGTAGTGCAGTAGTGATTATAGGAATTTGCTACAGAAATGGGAGGTTAGATAAAAAATAAAATAATTACCTTGATGGTAGAAATTCCTTTAATCATAAGAAAATTTGATAAATATAACCTTAAACCTAAATCCTCAATCCATACGTGTCTTCAATTCCTTAATTGTTACCTTATCCTTTTCACTGAAAAAAATTTGCCCTCAGTAAAATCCAATTAAACTTAATAAAAAAAAACTTACATGATGTAAACTGTTGCACCCCAACCAGAAATGGCATCTCTGTCGAATGCATTCATCAAGGCTTGGGCAGTGGTTTCAAATAAGTCATCTGGACCTAAATTAGGTTCCCAAACGGATTCACACATACCGTACAGTTGCGCACTGGCTGTGCCTCCTACCACGAACTCCTCTGGCTTATTGATGCAACCTATCAAGTCCATATTGCAGATGAAGGGCTCATATGTGACAGAATCTAAGCCTGCTACGATCGGTTCGACAAAGTAAGGACCGAATCTCTTTTCATATAACATATTGGAAATCATAGAAGCCATAACTTTGGGAGATATTTTCCTGTTTTCTTTAAGTTCATAAATATTCTTCCTGAACCTCAGTCTTTCCATAACTGTCTGGGTGTCCGTTGCTAATCCCGGTAAACCTACATAGAGGTGAGGACCCATTTCGAAGATTTTTTCGAAGTTTGTGCTGACGGTCTGCATTTGGATACCATAACGCTTGTCGGCGGCTATGGTAACACATCCGTCCCCCTTCATGGCTAGCATAGCCCCACCATTATATGCCATAATACTCTGAAATGGTTTTCATCGAAAATCATAAAATTTTTCTATATAGAACCCCATGCTTTCAAGTATTTCATAATTTTCTGCATATATTAAAGGAAAATATACGAAATACATGTTGAATACTTGTCCGTAATTCATTCTCAATATTAAAACAAACTATTAATCGCTAAGTCATCTAACCTAACCTGAAATACCTGTACAGTACGAATAAAGTTAGATGATTAATCTTTCTCTTACCATTTTGAATGAGTCTTAAATTACAGGTCTATTCAATGAAAAATTAACAATACGAATTGCAATGAAAAAAACAAATCTAAATCAATTTTGATTTGTTGTACTTGTAAGCTCTTTTTCAACTTTTATAAATTCTTTTGACAAATGACGTTTATTACACAGAGGAAAATTAATTTATTATTTCCACAGATCATCACATTCAAAAATTGGCTTGAATTTGGAAATGGTGAACATTGCTCAATTTTGTTAATAACTATATCTATTTTTGTGATAACTATCGAATTGTATGCCCAGAATACAATTCTGTCTTAAACAACACATCAATATAACAAACAAACAAAAAAGTTTCAGAATGACTAGTGTTTTTTTCAACCCATTTGTTTCATCCACATTATGCAAAAAAGCCCCCAAGGTGCCCACCAAGCTGGCAATAAAAATAATGTGAAAACAAGGGTGGTTCTATACTGATTCCCAGCCATATAACGCAATCCAGGGATGGTGTGTCCTAGTTTATATTCATTCGCTCCTCCACTAGAATTCCTGATAGCATTCTTCAAGATATTGCGGTATTCTTCTGACTGTAATATTTTTTTCTCCGCAATGAGGGAATATTCACGCGCATCTTTCGAATACAGGGGCTCTTTCGGGACCTTGTTAGCTATCTCGGAAATCATCTTTTTAGACTGATTTCTATTCAATAGATTCTTTACAGCTTTTGGGATAATTTTTTGTATGTTCATTTTGATATCTTTTGTCTGAGTTTGATTGAGTTTTTTCTGGCAATAAGGTATCCTAGGAAACTGATTTTGAAACAGAAGCGCGCTTGGATAAAAAATCGGATCAACAATCCGGCTCTGTTTTAATCACAGAACAATGTTTATTTTATGTTGGCGATCCTTAATCGGCGTTTTCGAAAAATAATATGGCGTCCAAAAGTTAACTTCACTTATGCTTTATCATTCATTCGGTCGAAAATAATCAGCTAAAAATAAATAAGTATTCACATTAATTAGCTCAGATCGCTTTAAACCGGGGACAATTATTGTTTAGTTGTTTAAGTTGAAACAATCATGAAGGTTACACTGAAAAATTTACAACAACAATCATTTGTGATCGAGATGGAACCAACGATAACGGTACGTATTTTCTTGATTTTTTTTAAGGAAAATTGCAAGTTTTTGTTGTTTCAGGTCAAGCAGCTCAAACAGAAAATCGAAAAGGACGCTGGTTCGGAATATCCTTCGGACAATCTTAAACTTATCTATGCTGGTTAGTTCTTATTTTGGTTTTAGGTTCAAAGAACTGATGAATCATTTGGAATTTCAGGGAAGATTCTTAACGATGAGAGTCCTTTGTCTGAATACAACATTGATGAGAAGAAGTTCATTGTTGTGATGGTCACAAAACCAAAACCTCCAGAGAAGCCCAAGAGTGGAGATGGAAATTCTGATCAAAAAAGGTGAATGTTCTATGCCGACTTATTCATTACGACAATTTTATTTCGTTTTAGACCTATATATGATCGCTTTTTATATAAAATTTACTTATTTCCTTTGCCAACACTTTGTATATTGGAGCTGTCACATATTGTTTTCCTGTTTGAATTCATTGCTATACTGCCTGCCAAATAATTTGAACAACAATCATGCTCCATCGTCATGAAAGCATTCTCTTTTATATCTAATTTTTAATTTTTTCCCATCAAAATTTGCAGTTTGAATCTTGAGACACCGTTGATGTTTATTTTTCAAAATTGAAAACTGCAGGGCTGTCTTGTTTGATTTCAGTTCTCAACCATCCACCACCACCCCTGCGACTCCACAGGCTCAGCCTGCCGCCCCCGCAGCAGCTCCAGTGGCAGCTACAGAGACTCCCTCGACAGCTGGTACCACCCCAGTCACTGGGGACACCACAACCATAAACAGTGCTGCTGAATCGGCTCTTCTGATGGGTCAGGAATATGAGAAAATGGTTAAGAACATCACCGACATGGGATACGCTAGAGACCAGGTCGAACAGGCCCTCAGGGCGAGTTTCAACAATCCGGATAGGGCTGTGGAGTATCTAATCAATGGAATACCGGCGAATTTGGATGAACAGGAAGCTGTGAGTTGTGTAATATGTATGTTTTCGGGTGAAAGAAGGAATTTCGATGTACACTGCGCAAAAAAAATTAACGCACATTCTGAAAATCTCAATTTTAATGAAAGTTAACTCTACATTCACTTTTTAACTTATTTTTTATGTTCTCTCGGGAAGGTTTTGAACGAAACAAGACACATTAAATGGAAGAAAAATTCAGGATTTCACCGAATCTTATGTGAAAGAAGAGAAATGAACAATTTTCAAAATACTGAAATGCTGATAAGTGATTTCATACTTGGTATTTCCACCCCTTGCGTTAATTACAGCTCGGCAACGACGGTTCATACTCAAAATGAGTGATCTTAAAATGTTCTGATCTAATCCTTCCCAGATTTCTCCGAGTTGGATTCCTAAGTCATTAAGAGTAGCTGGATGATTTTCTGAACTTCTCAGCCTTCTATTGAGGTTGTCCCAAACCTGCTCAATCGGATTGAGATCTGGACTTCTTGCTGGCCATTCCATTCGAGAGACTTCAACCTCTTCAAGGTACTCCTGAACGATGCGCGCACGATGGGGTCTGACATTATCGTCCATAAAAATGAAATGTTCACCAATGTATGGGGCACATGGCACTACATGCTCTTCAAGAATGTTCCTTATATAATTATCAGCATTCATAGCTCCATTATCAACGACCACTAGGTCTGTGCGAGCAGTCAAAGATATTCCACCCCATACCATAATCGATCCTCTCCCGAAACCAGTAGTATTCAGGAAATTGCAATGAGCATATCTTTCATGTGGACGTCTGTATACAAGGGAACGTCGATCACAATGGTGGAGGCAGAATCTAGACTCATCTGTGAAGAGAACTCTTTCCCAATCGGCCTCTTCCCAATGGATATGCTCTCTCGCAAAATCCAAACGCGCCCTTCGATGGGCTGGGGTAAGAGCTGGGCCTCTTGCCGCGACACGAGGCCTTAAATCATATCCTCTGAGGCGATTTCTTATTGTCTGAGTGCTAATTTGCACTTAAGAGTTTGCTCAAGCTGATTTTGAAGGAGGCGAGCGGTTGCAAACCGTTGTCTCAATGAAGAAACTCTCAAGTAACGTTCTTGAATGGCAGTTGTTACCCGTGGTCTACCCTGTCCTGGTCTTCGGACATTCATACCTGTCTCCCTGAATCGCTGCAACATTCTGGATACACTTGTATGGGAAACTCCAAACCTTTCTGCAATTCTTGTGTATGCCCACCCTTCTTCTCGGAAAACTACCGCTTGGGCACATTCCTCTTGGGTCAAATTGCGTGTTTCGCGTTGCATAGCGATCGAGTGTAGAAAATCAAACGAAAAAAACTATTGATCACTAGAATTGATCGAGAACAACTGATTTTAGAATGGAGCCAATACATTCAAAATCTGATAATATCATCGTTTTTTATTCCTGCTGGGAGAAAACATCTGTATTGAAGAAAAACGTTGAAAGTGGATAACATATGCATGCATAATTCTGATAAAAATAATTATCATTGAGAACACCTTCAGTTGTAGAATAAATTTGAGATTTCCATAATGTGCGTTAATATTTTTGCGCAGTGTATTTTGTTGATTGAGTGAGCTGGACACATTCGGGAGTTACTTTGAGGGTTTTAAAGCGATTTATTATTTACTTTCGATGGTTTGCAGGTAAGTGCTGATATGTCTGGGGTGGACGAGAGACAGTCTGAAGCCGGAGACCCTCTGGCCTTCCTGAGGACTCAACCTCAATTCCAACAGATGAGGCTCGTTATTCAACAGAATCCGCAGCTATTGAATGCCGTTCTTCAGCAGATTGGTCAAACGAATCCTGCTCTGCTTCAGCTCATATCTCAAAATCAGGAATCGTTTGTCAGGATGCTGAACGAACCCACACCAGGCCAAGGAGCAGCGACAACTACCCCAGCTATTGCCCCCACAGGTAATTTTCAGTTTCAAGACCGTTTTTTTTTTTTTTTAAATCAAAATTTTGTTGATTGAAAGATTATCCTGTATATTATCACATTTTTGGCTGCTGTTCGATGCCTAATCTGGAAAGATTGGGTGGCCACTGTTGGAAGGTACAGTATAGTTATGATTTCAGGTCAAGGGGTGGTGCCTCCGATAACTCCCCCGGCCGGGGCAGTGCCGGCAGGTATGATTCAAGTAACGCAACAAGACAAAGATGCCATCGAGAGACTTAAGGCGCTGGGCTTCCCCGAACACCTTGTTGTGCAGGCATACTTCGCATGCGATAAAAATGAGAATTTGGCGGCCAATTTCTTGCTTTCGCAAAATTTCGACGATTAAATTAAATTAGTCACTAAAATCTAAAGATAGGCTGAAAAACCGACAAATAAAAGTTTGTTTTTAAAATTGTACAAAGTTTCGGAAGTTTGAAATCGTTTGACGCCGACGATTTTGTTCGTATCGCATACTTTGTACACCCCTAGTTGTCATCCAGTTATCCGTTCATCTATGGTTTTTTACCACTTTCTCATGATGTATTTTTGCTGTAAATAAAACTAGCTGGAGATTAGTCTGAATATATATTGAAGCTTATATGTTTTTCCTTGTTGATTTTGTTTATTATTATCTTTTTGTAAAATAGCACAAAGCCAGGTTCAAGTATTGGTATGTTTGAGTTTGCATGAGCATCGTGTTTTCTTGGATTTTATATCGAACTCTGGATATTTTTTGTAGATTTTTCAAAACTTAAATGACTGTTTTACCAGAAAGGCTTTTCTTACATAATGTAATTCAATTAGAATAATTATATTGATAAAATAGTGGACACGTTGTTTTTTTAATATTCACTAGAAGTTTCTTCATTTCCACTCCAAATTAATATCGTTCTTGTGAATAACATTCTTTCCTCTAAAGCAAAACTCCCACCTAACCTGTGAAAGCATTTTCACACATATTAGCGCCATTTTCTGATAGAAATGCACTAAATTTTCACTCTAATCATATTCCTAACAGCAAGATTGACTGAAAATGTCCCCATAAAAAAAATTCCTAGCAAATAAACGTTTCAATATCTACAAAAACAAAGCTAACTTTCCAATGTTTGACCACCAGCGCTAACCTCAAAAAATATTAGGGAATCCAACGACCTGTCAAATATTTTTTTGAGGTTAGCTGGTGGTCAAACAAACCAAGTTTAGCTTTGTTCATGTAGACATTAGAACCGTTTATTTGCTTGAAAAATTGTTTTATGTGGAAATTTTTTCGATATTTCTAGTCAATCTTACTCTTAGGAATATCAGACCAGTGAAAATTATTTAAATTAAGTGCATTTCCAATAAAAAATGCCATAAATGTGTGCTAAAGTTGGATGTGCAAGTCGTTCAAATTATGAGGATTTTCTTGAATATTTTGGAACACCCAGTGTATGTAACTTGGTGTATTATACACATATTAAGTGACTTATCAGGAAACAAAAGGAAATTGGGTCAGCAGTCATCAAGACTTGACAATATCGAAGATAAGAAACTAAAGTGAATGTGTCTTCGTAGACACTGAAATAAGCAGTATTCAGTTCATGTAAAATGTAAAACTGATGAATATTTAAATTTATATCATATAAAAGGATATAGAAGTTACAGGGACAGAGCTCTGATTAATATTCCTTCTCCAATACTTTCTCTTCAATCTCTTCGGGCTCCCAATACTAAAAGTTGTAATCATATTTGATTGAGTGAAATTTTCTTCCTCAGTGATACTTCAGGATACTTTTTGATATTAGAAATCATAAAAACTCACTCGTTCACTCATGAAATGCATATAAGATAATAAAATTCCTCATATTTACTGCAAGCCAGCGACCTGTCAGAAAATTTATAGGTTATCTGGAGGCAGGGCGCCACATGGTTTGGATTGCCTAATAGGGCCATATATCTACTAATACCAATATGGATTATACGCCTGCTAATAGTTGTCTGAAAGTGAAGTCAGATCTTTGGTAAAGATTGAATTGTACGCATGCGTCAACTCTAAATTCAATTATGACAATAGACTTGGAGGTTATGTCATCATTTATTTACATTTTAGGCTTCAAGATTTTCTTGCTTGGATGAAAACGTTCTACTAAAACATTTCTATTTTAGTTTTCGCAAAGAAATTAATGTTATAAGTTTTCAGAAAACTATTTGATTCATCGTATTGAAGGTAATGCATTCTTTTAGCCGGAATAAATATTGATAATTCATGTATCAAGGATTCATCAAGAAATTTTCGTCAGAAGTTCTAATGGAATTCCGACTACCCGATAAAATAAAACGTAGGTATAGGTATGAACATCTTTGCTGTGAGAGGTTGATAAAATGGTAACTCACATTATTGAATAATCCATCGTAAATCTATCTATAGTTAAATGAACTCTTGTTATCAAAGTAATGTAGAAGTCAAAAAGATTCTTGTGTTTTAGCTGAATTGAATATTTCATTACTGAAACAAAATTGAAATGTGTTTTTTCAGGTAGGTATTCAAGGATATGTTTATTCGCAATGTTACCTACCAATAGTTATTCTCTTCACAATTTTTGTTTGATAAGAAGTCTTGAATTTTTGTCTTGTTTTGTTGATCTACTTGCTCAGATTGTTTTTTGAAAGGTTTCAATTCTGAATGAAAAATTCCTTCTTTGCTTCAAACATTCCATTTTGAGATCCTTTCTATAGCAACTATTGAAGTACTATCAAGTAGAGGCCATGAACATTAATTATTCAAATTTGTGTTTCTCAATTTCTTAAAATGATGTATTCAATCATTCTATGTAATAAAACAAATAATAACTATTTTACAGTTTATTTACACATTTTTTTCATTACAATTTCATACCAAAAATTATTGTCAAGGAAGAGAACAAACCAGTTTACATGCTGAGGTAGGTAGATTTGGATGAACTTACTTCTTAATTGAGACATATGAAGTTTTGTTCACTTTGGTAGATTGGAAAATATGGGGCCTATTTGATAAGGTTTTTGGGGAAATAAGCTTTCATGACATATTCAACATGAGTTAAGTATTAGAAAAGTTTGAATCCTCCTCCAATTTTGAAATGGTACATGAAATTACTTCGAAATATTTTCTTACTATGAGTTTTCAGGTAAACTATGAATTTTTAGTCCATGATCCAATCATAATTGCTTACATAGTAAGGGAAATTGCCGTCAGACAAGGGTAAATACAAAATTTTTCTCAGAAGGGCACTTTCGAGAACAGGTTGAACTTTTCTGATTGGATTATTATATGAATATGTGATTTGGAGTTTGTTACGAGTACCTTCATGGAAATATGCAATTTTTTAACAACCCGGGGACTGCATATTCCATTAAAATTGAATGAGAGGCTATTATTATGACATATCGAGAACATGGGAGTTGAGGTAGCAGTACATACACTAAGTAATACAGTATTGCAAAAATACTGAACCATGACCTAAAATAAAAAGATGTTGAAATTGCTGAATTTTGTTAAAGTTTCAATAATACCATCTAAATAGTGAGCATGATATGTAATCTAAAAAACAAAGTTGAAACTAAAAAGACATACCGTTGATTGGAAGGATTGCCTGTAAACAGTAGAAGATTAAAATCATGCAAGTTTTTTGCTAAAACAAGATGAGTACGTAATGTTGAGGTGAATAAACCTAGAGTGGAACCTCGATATAACAAATTTTAGACCAATCTCACCTCAGTTTAACGAATTTCTACTTGCTCCCTTCCGATTTGTTATATCGGGGTTCCACTGCGTATTGATATGATGTAATCAAAAGCCAGGCAAGTTTACCTCTCAATCTAATCTAATATGTAACAAATGATTTATTAAGTTTCAGAATGCACTTATTCTAGAGTCAGTTTAACTGACTGATTTCATTCATTTGATGAAAAGAAAAACACATCCAATATGTGTGTTGAACAGCTCTTTCACCTAACGGTACATTGGCCATTAAAAACTTAGAGCCAACCCTTTCAGTGGGTTACTATTCAGAAAGAGATTTATACTTTAAAAGATGTCCTCCATCCAAACCAAAATTGACTTCTCTGGGTGTTTTCTATTAGTACCTTTCCCTGTAAAATAATTTTCAACAAAATGTCTTCCACAAATTCTCAGCTGTGCGACATCAGCATTTAGGTGACATAGGGCCATCCACTGAGATCTTTGTAGGTGATTCTGAGGGAACCTGAAAAAAATATAGTGGTAAAGGAGAAAGCATGAACGTATAACAGTTGTATTTGAATTTTTTACCTGTGATATGAATTCGAGCGTGTAGGGTCACAAATGTAACATTTGTGAGTAGAGCTCCTTAAAGACATGTTTAATTCCTTATTGAATAAAAGAACACAACAAAATTTTCAAATAGATATAAATACTATTCAAAAACGGACCAACTATACCTATAAAGACTAACCAACTCAACTAGGTAAATTAACTATGATTATATCAAACGCGAAAATGAACAATAACAACAACGATTATAAGTGAAAAATGAACGAAATATTATTGATTAACGAATTTTCACAAACGGAATAAATAATTTGTTTGGTTATGAGCGTATGAAATAATACATCACATCATTAATTTTACTTGTATGACATAATACAAGGTGCCAGAGAGAGATAGAATAACTACGTTATTTTTTTTCTTAATATTTCTGCACTTGCGCAGATCTGGAGTTTTACCAAAGCCCAGCTTCAGTTTTGATTGGCTCATGGCCCATATTGGAATTATTAGATATATGAATAGGGCATTCTAATGACCTGTCAAAACAAATTCTCAATATGGCGGCTGAGGGCAAACCATAGAACTCATAGTACATGTACTATAAGTTCTATGGGGCAAACAATACGTTGGTGTTTATGACGTGTTATGACACTTCAGAAAGTTGTTTGCCCCATAGACAACTTGTTGTCTATGGTTTGCCCTCAGCAGACGCCATTTTAGGTCACGTGATTTAGAATGCCTAATTGTTTGACCACCAGCACCAACCTCCAAAAATATTTGACAGTTGAGAGAGATGAAAACTTAGCAAACCTAACGCAATCAATCTAATTCATTTTTCAACAAGAAAATACTGGATGAACCATCATATCTAATAGCACAGGTCTGTGCTAATAGCTATGCAATCTGCACCTGGTATCCAAAAAGTCCAAAATTTAAGGTTATAATTGCATCCTACCTACTTCTCCGCATGAATTGACTTCATTCTTAGGATAAAAGATGTATGGTAAATAATAAACTATTCCGAACTGAAAATCAAAAATTTAATCCTATAAATCTAAATCATCATCTGGATCCTCTTCGTCCCAATCGTCCTCTTCATCGAAATTATAAATTATGCCCTCAGTGGAATCGGATTCTCTAAAAAATTTAAAGAATGGTTTTCAACATTTTTTTTATCAAAAAAAGGATGTTTTCTTACTTTGGTAAGTAAGGTAAGGTGAGGGTGTCCCTCGATTCTTTGTCAGCTTCTGAAAGTCCAATTTTGAAGGTTGAGAGGTTTTCTGGACAAACTTCGTTTATTTTTTCCTGTATCAATTCTTGCATATTTGGTTTTTTCAATTCTTCTGTGACAAATTGGCCTTGTTCAAATTTATAAGATTCTATCTAAAAACGGGAAGTTAATCCACAATTGTGAATATGAAAAATTATTAAATGAAACGGAAATGTGATTAACTTAAGTTGAAAATAATTTTATACAGCAACATGTGACAATATGTTTAGATCTTTTCATTTTACCTTTTTAAAAACCCTGCCCCCAACTTTTTTGTAGGTATAGGTAACCCTTGAAATACTAGGCTCAAAGGTTAAATTTAAAGTAGCTAAATGTTCAAAATAATTTGCTGTCCTCTTACTATCTTTCAAAAGATCCATGTGAAGTATTGCAATTATTTGTTGATTATCTAAAAAACCTCAGACTGATTCGAATTCTCATAAATTTAAAACCTTCAATTACCTTTCATGTCTCTCAGAAGAGAATTCAGCAACCTGTAGGTGCTAACTAAATCAAGCCTATATATAAGATGAACCAAAGAATCTATAATAACAACTGAGTTATGTGTCAACTCCTTCCTAAATGCCTTCTCGATATCATCCACATTTCTCGTGAAATCATAGCTTGTAATATTACGAGTACTCAAGGCAGTTTTAGTTTTGTTGAAATTTCCTTCAAGAACGAACCACTTCACATCATTGTTTGATTTCTGGTGGTGCTCGTTGAGGAAATGAACAAGAGGTAAACCTTTCTCTTCGAGAGTATCTAGAATGTATTTGGTGAATTGGTGGATATCTGCATTTTATGTTTTTACCATTGATTAAAACGAACTTAGAAGGTGGAGTTGCTCTCAAATAAGTGTTCAACATTTTTGTTTGTTTGGAGTTTTTCCTGTTACACTGAAAGGGGATATTTCAACATTTGTTTTGTTATGAACCCATTCAAAATTTGAGGTTATGTCTCAGTTCGAGTTGCTCATACAACTTTCAGCGGCAATTTTGAATTCACAAATTGATGGGATAATGCAAAGTATACTGAAACAGAAATGTGCCAACGTTCGCGTTTGTTTGAAAGAAATAATCTTAATATTCATGCTTTATTTTCCCTCAATCCCATTGTAAAAGGATATGTTCTCCTTGCGAAACTTCCATAACAAGTCATTCAATTGAGTAACCAGAATTGAAGACAGATAAATAATTGATATTGAATAACTGAGATTGTCACATGCATTAGGAGTGAAGTTAAGTTTAATAATTAGGTCCTGTCCAATTTTGATAATTGCGGCTGCCAACAAGAACCGACTGAAAAATGAATACTTTCGGTATGAATTTCACCAAGTTTCGTGTAGCTTTTAATAATAAAAAACAATTTTTCTAAAATAAGCTTTATTTTGACATATTTGTACTGTTCAACAAATTATCCAAAATTATTGTCAGTTTCACGAATTCAAGCTCAACAATCCAAACACAATTAAATTCTCATTTTCATGTTGCAGTCAGTTTGAGCATAGAATAACTTATCTACTTTTCTACATGAAGAATACTGTTTATTCACTTTCAAAAAACTCCTAACACATATTTACACAAAATACATAGGATCTGAAATATAATATATATAAATCTTACCGATAAAAATAAAGTTAATAAAAAGTTCAAGTACAATTTCGTATAATCTCATTTTGTAAATCAATCACATACAGACATATTGCGACAAAAATCACATTTTCAAAACAATCAAAGATGTGCAACTACTGATATGCCAAAACTTCATTTGATATAATCCTTCGTTTTCCTTATCAAATATATTTACAAAAATATTTTCATCAGTCCCAAAAAATAACTGGGTTGTCAGTCTAACAATGAAACAATGAGATAAAAGCATAGAACTTATAGTAACATAGTTACTACAAGTTCTATGGATAAAAGCCATAGAGTAAAACAGAAAAATAACTCCGTTTTACTCTATGACATATTCCGGGAGAATGAATTCCCCAAACATTCCGAGTAACAGAAAGAACGAAACATCTAATTCACTCCAATTCGCTGTGGAAGTAGGTGGATATGACTTCAGTTCCCCTCCTCGTTCAGCATCTCTCGACTGCTGTATGGAGGAGGTGGCTCGGAAAGTCGCAAGATTTCTCCGTAGGTGGGGGGCCGGTCGTCTAAACTTCTACCCGTTACGTTCAGAAGGGGGTTAGCCACATCCGGCTCGTCGGCTGATATGTTCCTCAGTTCGTCCCTCAGGTTGTCTCTGGGGGAGTAAAAGTTATAAGGGATGTGGCACGTAGCCGCACTCTGGTCCCTGCCAGTCCTGGCGGAGCCCTGTTGGTGGTACGTCACATCCGGAGGACTATTTCTCTGTTGTAAAGATATCTTTTTGGCGAACATCATCACTTTCGATAGTATCAGGAGTAGGAGGATCAGAGAAAAGAGTATACTCAGAATGCCTGCAAGAGAAATGAGCCTACTTAAAAATGACGTAATAAAACAATCCAGTGTTGCCAGACTGCATAAAAGCACCCTTATCAAATGAAATGAACACTTGTAGAATAAAAAATTACATACTCCATTCCCTTTTATGAAGTATCCTGGTTGGCCAAGATTTAGGTTCATCAAGTTTTTTTTACTTAAAACTGACGCAGGTTGGCACTCGTGGAATGTCAAATAATTCTGAGCGACGTTGCCAATGCTAATTTCTATTTACTCTTTTGAAAGAGTTAGTTCTTTTGAGGTTTAATTGTGACACAGGTTTCGTAGTACATACTACTAAATTTTCATACTGGAATATTTCAAGTTGTGCAAAAATTTTTTTAAATGTCTTCTGTAGCGTTATTTCTTGAGAATTTTGAAAAGTGGGGAATTCCGTCTGTTTAGAAGTTTTTCTGTTGGGTCATTCAAGTTCTTTTATTCTTTTTTCGATTGAACTATCACAAAGTAACAGACTATTCTGTCCATTATTTTTCAGTAAAATTTCAACACCAGATTCTTGATTTCCGTACAAGAAAATATAGCATAACTGAATCTTCCAACCATGTTTATATACGTGAAATAAACTGCTCCACATGAGTTAGGGATATTGACTTAAATTGCAAAAAAATTTAGCTAAAATAAGTTTTTTGTGATAAAAATTCATATTAATATGATTTCAAGTTGCAAATTAGTTTTAGCCCGTAGGTCTGCAGCATATACAGAGTGGTTAAGAAAAATCGAGTAAAATAACGAAATTTTATTCCCAGAGAATTCAAGCATTTTAAGAATATCAATACAATGTATGGCCTCCACGGGCATCAATAACAGCTTGACATCTTCTTTGCATACTACACACGAGGTTGTTGAACATTTCTTGAGGAATTTGGTTCCATAAACGGGGCAGAAGCTCTCTCAGATCATTCAAGGATTCTGGGGTAGGTTGATGAATATTTAATCTTCTTTGGAGCATATCCCATGCATGTTCTATGCAATTCAAATCAGGCGAGTGCGGAGGTATTGGTAAATGTGGAATACCAAGCTCCTCGCGCGCATTCTCAACTATGGCTGCACGGTGCGGTCTAGCATTATCGTCTAGAAATTGAAAAGTTTCACCAATAGCAGCGTGAAAATTGGGCACAACATTATCAATGACATGCTCCCTATAGTGTAAGGCGGTCATATTCCCAGGACAAATGTGTAGATCTGTGCGCCCGTTGAAACATATTCCGGCCCCTACCATAACACTACCCCCTCGGAATGGAAGGATTTCTTGGACATAGCGACGATTACGGGGTATGCGTGGGATTGTCCATACCCTTATTCTTCGAGAATCTGAAAATCGTCCATATCTGGATTCATCAGTGAAAAGGACACTACGCCATTGATCGTTCCAATTGATATGTTGCCTTGCCCATTCCAGTCTTTGACGCTTATGGTCACGTGTTAATGGAACTCCTCTTAATGGACGTCTAGAACCTAGATTCACCTCTCTCAAACGTCGTCTGATGGTTTCGATGGAAACTTGGACCCCATCTGCATTTTGAAGAGTATTCCGTAGCATTCTACAAGTAGATGTAGGGTTTATTCTCGCCGAAACGGTGATGAAACGATACTGAGCAGGTGTTGTTTTTCGTCGCCCACCAAAACTTGGTCTTTCCAACACGGAACCTGCCTCCCTGAACCTATTCCAAAGTCGAGATATCACACTTTGGCTGACTTGGAGCCTTTCCGCTACAACAACCTGAGTCAGGCCACCCTGTAGCATTTCGATAGCCCTATACGCCTCAGCGTTTGTTAATTTACGTCTTGGCATTTTCAGAAAACTCGTTTCAAATCGAAGCCGTTGATAAACTGACTTCATTTCAAAATAAGAACATTCATTAAGCATATGCAAAGAACCAAACTTCAGAAAAAAGGCGACCAGATTGACGAAATGTCTCATACTGATTTTTATTAGATCGATTCAAGTTGTTATTGAGTTTTAAATCATTTTACAGCGATTTTCTCGAAGATTACATACTTTTAAAAACGATTGAATACGATATCCCTAACTCTTGTGGAGCAGTATATTTCCAGTATTAACAGAGAAAAAAGTTTCTTCAACATTCGCCAGGTCTTTGGAACTATTGCATTCACATAATATTTTCACAAATTCATTATTCTCCCAAAGTGAAAAATGATTTTGATAAATACGTAATTACTACGACTCCTTCGTAGAAAGGGCAACGTTACGTATTTATCTGGCGGGAAAATGACTAGAATCAAACATTTCTAAAATATAGACGGTGAAATGTGTCAGAATGTCATAGCCAACCAGGATACTTTATAAAAATGAATTCAGTTTTAGTTGAAATAACAATTATAATAGCAATAATTTGAAGTTAGGAAAAAATAAAATGAGGAAGAATCATACTTACAAACTGAAATAAACAGATATTTTGCACTTTCATTGCTCTGTTGCACCGCAGTTAAGTTTGGAAGCCCATATTCTAATTCGTCATAAGCTGAAAAATTGTCAAAATGTCAAACCAGGCACTCGATTAATGAAAATGATTGAATGCACTTCGAATTTTTCCCATAGCTAAATCAACCAAATACACCACTTTTTAGGCTTTTAATTTCTTGAGTTCAGGACAAAGAAGTTTGACATTTCGCCTATGAAATCATTTGATTTGCAGAGATCTGCCGATAAGGATAACTTGACTTAAAAGGTAGATCTGGGGGCCCTACTAATAGAATATATAATATAAAAGAAATAGGCATGCACAATCTTCGAAAATATAATCCGCACGACTTATCAAAGATCAAACTGTTAGTAATAAAATAAAAAACAACAAATGGCACCACCTCTAAAGGTACGATTTAGAAAATTTTCAACAAAAAAGGCAGATTATTACAGTTTGAATTCAGTTAGTGGGGTCAAGGGGCCAGCGACACTAAGTATCTCTTTGGTAGTTTTCTCTATCATAACATCAGAGCAGTGAAATGGTGCCATTTGTTGATTTCATGTCATCGAGTGAAAAACACATTATTCTGAATCCACACATAATGACGAAACTTTTAAAACATACCTTATCCCAAAGAAAAACATCTACACATGTTTTTCAGTTTTTTAAATTTTCTGGTGAAATGTACAAACCACATAAATGATTCATAAAAAAAATTTGAAACTGTGAATAAACAATATTCTTTTCTCACTTTCATAACACAGGGAAACTTTTGTTCTTCACTAACTTTAGGTAAATAATAAAATGATCATAAATTTTCTATCAAATTCCTAGAGCAAAAAAGTTTTCAGTGAAACGTTAATTTGAAAGTGAGCTCGGAATACTTGCACAAACTGAGGACAAGCAACAACATTCAAAGAAACTCACTTTTAGGTACCTGACAACACTTATGTCTATTTGTAACTGTACAGTTAGCATCTGTATTTCTATCGCAACACCAAGAAGTGGGAATACATCTTCCGTCGTTACATCTTAGTTTGTCTGAAATCAATTTAAATTGGAGTTTTTGTCCATGACATTTGAGTTCATGCAGTTACGGAATGATCATAACTTTTTTCAATTAACAAAAACTGAAAGTGACTGTTGGTCAACTATGTACAATAATAGGGAAAATTGTTACTATTATGATATCAAATCTCTACCTTTGCAGGGATCTCCTTTACAATGTTCAATACTCTCGTCAGATCCATCTTTACAATCAGGCTTTCCATCACACACATAATGGGGTATAACACATACCCCATTAGACATACACCTAAACATGGTATCAGTACAGAACAAAGGTTCTCTGAATACCATAGGTCGATCTACCTTCAGTCTCTCATCGCTCCGAACTAATACGTCAATGTTGATGAATTTTTTGTACTTAACAGTGAAACATATGTAGCTACCATTGTCACTTATTTTCAACGGATCAAATTTCTTTTCTGCCTTATTAAGCTCGCTTGAGGCTAAGGAATCATGAAAATCTTCCAGATTTTTATTGCTAAGCTGGTCGAAATCGACTGTAGCGTTGAATCTAGAAAAGTTGAGATGTAATTTTAAGGAAGTAATTTGAAGCGAGTTACTACCTGTTAGACTTTTTGATCCAAGAGATATGCTGATCATATCCTGTCTCATTGCGAGAAAAGACTAACTCACAAAGCAGAGAAAAATGAGCCCCAACCTTCTCCTCCACGAGACAAAAAAGAGAGTCTGTTGAACTTAACGGGATGAAAGTTTTATCCACCTTCTTTATTATCTGTAGACTTGCACTGCCTGAAATTCCAAACAAAAATAGCTTGACCACTATAACCTTCGAATTCCTTAAATACTTTCCCAATAATGTACTCACATAAGGCAGTCGGAATTAAAGACAGCAAAGAAAGAAATAAAAGCGTAAAATCCATTTTATTCACATTTTTTTCAAATAAATTCAGGAATCATTCATTTTTTATAACTTAAATTCTAATGTGACAGGAGAAAAAAATAGCACATGTACATAGAAATATAGCTGCATTTCAAATGTAGTCTATGCTATAACCTATATTCAAGAATTTTCAACACAGATCCAAACAGAACAGTGTTGTCAGTTTAACATTCTTATGTGCTTTCTCTTCAATAATTTCTATTTTTGGTTGTCTTGTTTTGTTTTTAGGTGAAGAACTTTAACAATAAAATGCGTAGGAATCGTAGTAATGCTGTGAGTATAAACAAAAACTGTCTTTGGAATAAAACATCTACTTCTTTTCTTTGAATGTTTTGAACAAGTGCTTTGAACTTCACCTGACAGCTTTGTCAAAACATTTATAACCTTCCTGGAAATGATTTGTCATCCACAATAATAATAATATAAAATAATATAATATAATAAAAAAATTAAATAAATTTTGCTTCCGTCGATCATTTGACTGTTTCATCAAACAATGAGGAGATACTGAAGGATTCAAAAAGATCGAATCCAAATTATAACAAATTCTTATTGAAAAGTCAACAGTCCCAAAATGGTAATATAACTAAAATGGAAAAAGAATTGAATGACCATTTAGTAATTTCTATGTGTGGATGATAATATTTCAAAATTATGAATGTGAATGACAATACATACACACCCTAATATATCATTTCGCTGCGAATCTTATAATGTTCTCAAATTTCCAGTTTCAGTTTGGATTCATGTTTCCAGAGATTAACCGAAACTTCAGTGTTTCCTATTTTTGTTACTCGGTAGCTATGCTACCGGGTAACGAAAGACAAGATGTGGAAAGAGGAGGAAAAAGTGAGCAAATCAGGGTTTGAACACCACTCAATCAGTTTGAATTTCAAATTCTACAGTTTGTAGCACAGGTTTGTAATTCTTATGTTTCCAGTTATAATGCCACCATCTGCGTTAGAGCAACTGACCAGACTCAATATAAGTTACCCCATGTTGTTCAAACTGACAAATAAAAAGGCCAATAGGGTTTCTCATAGTGGTGTGTTGGAATTTGTTGCTGACGAGGGAAAAGTATATTTGCCGCACTGGGTAAATCAACTGTATATATACTTTGTTTTTTCCTGAATATAAACTTTTTATAGATGATGCAAAATATGAACCTTAGAGAAGGAGATTCAATCCAAGTTGAAAGTATTGATCTGCCTGTTGGAACATTTTCCAAATTCCAACCTGTTTCTCCTGATTTTTTGGATATAACTAATCCGAAAGCTGTACTGGAGAATTGTCTCAGATCGTTTGCTTGTTTAACAAAAGGAGATGTTATTGCTGTGAAGTATAATGCGAAAATATATGAGTTGTCTGTTTTGGAAACAAAACCAGGGGATGCCATCAGTATAATCGAATGTGATATGAACGTGAGTATTTCTATTTATAATTAATGTCTCAATGAATTTCTCTATCCATTTGTTTTACCTAGGTTGAGTTCGCGGCCCCCATTGGGTACAAGGAGCCAGAATTCCGGAAGAAGGTGGAGGAAGAGATGGCGGTAGACCCTGCTGACCTTATGCCAGAACCTTCGGGCTTTGTTCCATTTGGTGGTACAGGAAACCGATTGGATGGTAAGGTCCGCAAGGACTCTACATCTTCTGAGTCCCCAACTCCCAAAGCGACCTATGTGAGAGGCATTCCAGATTATGATTATCAAATAGGAACGATAACTTTCATGAGAAGAAGCACCAAGCCAACTAATAATAAAGAGAAGGAGGATAAAGATGACTTCAAGCCGTTCAGTGGTTCCGGAAATATGCTTAAGGGAAGGATTTAATTTTTTTTTCAACTTAAGATAATTTATGTAGATTTAATTTTGGATCAATAAAGGATTTCGATGATCATTCTTACAATTTTTTGGCTTTATATTCGAAGTTCCTTGTTGTCCCAAAGACTAGAAATAATGGTTTAAAAAGCAAATATGTGACAGTATTTTCCTGGACATTCAGAGAAACGAAAAATCTGCATATATTTTTTGCTGGTTAATCTTGTTGAAATCAAAGACCTAAAAATATCTAACCTAGTTTGTGTTCTGTGCCTAACATGACAGTTGACGCAGCGCGTAATTCAAATTATGACAAGTGTCAACAATAATAATCCCTTGCAAAACATTAGACCACATTTTATTATTTCGAATTTGATTCCAGGGAGGAAATACTTTGATTCCTACGAACATGGATGATGACAAAATCAGAGAGGCGCTGGTAACTCATTTCAAGCACGAGAAGTTCAAATCGAAATTACAAAAACGTGCAATACGTGAAATAGCACAAAGTAGGTTCAGTGTCTGAGTTTTTAATATTTCACATTAAATTCTTGCAGGAAAACATGATGTGCTTGTTACTATGCCTACAGGATCGGGAAAATCGTTGTGTTATCAATTGCCGGCGATGTTGTATCCACAAAAAGTTACCATTGTCTTTTCGCCACTTTTGGCTTTAATAAAGGTGAATATCATCAATGGCTGTAGTCAGTTCTACAAAAGTTTGATTTCAGGATCAAATTGATCATATGAAAGCTTTGAAAATACATGCATGTTCCTTGAATTCCAAGATTTTGAAGTCTGAACGTGAAGCAATTATAAATGACCTCAAATTGGTGTCACCCAAGACAAAACTTTTGTATATAACTCCTGAACAAGCTGCCACTAATACATTTAAGGTAGGTTTCAGCTTAAAGGAATGGTTCTTCATTACAAAGAACTTTTACAGGATATTTTGAGGAATTTGTCAAATTTTGATAAGGTTGCATACATTGTTGTGGATGAAGCTCATTGTGTTAGTCAATGGGGTCATGATTTCAGAAGAGAATATATGAAACTTGGAGCTTTACGAGAAATTTGCAAGGCACCATATATTGCTTTGACTGCCACTGCAGGAGCTGATGTAAGTATATCAGACAATTCTTAATTGAGTAACTAACATACCTACTTGTATTCCAGGTCACCAGAGATATTCTGACTAGTTTACATTTCGGGAAAGAACACAAAGAATTCAAAACTTCCTGTTACAGAAACAACCTATTTTATGACGTATATTTCTTGAATGTTCTTGAAAACCCTTTTCAGCACGTGAAAAAATTCATTTGCGAATGTTTGAACTTTGAAAAAGAGAAGGATCTGGCTCCTGAAAATAAATCTTGCGGACTTATTTATTGTAGAACCAGAGATCAGACAGAATTTATATCAGAACAGTTGAATAAAATGAAAATCAATTGTCTGGCTTATCATGCCGGTCTAAAGAATAACGAGAGAATGGAAGTGCAGAACAAATGGCAAAATGGTGAGGTTCCTGTTATAGCTGCCACAATCAGTTTTGGAATGGGCGTAGACAAAGCTACAGTGAGGTAAATTAAAACCACCTAGGAAAAATCAGTTCTCGATTAATTATTCCATGATCAGTTTGAAAAAATGTTCGTTTTTGTTTTGCAGATTTGTAATCCATTGGGGGGTACCAAGAGACCCGTCTTCCTATTACCAGGAATCTGGAAGAGCTGGTAGAGATGGTAAACCATCCAAGTGTCGCATATACTACAGTCGAACGGATACCAAAGCTATTGAATTCCACCTTAACCAAGACTTGGCAAAAGCTAAAAACACTGATGCCGGAAGGATTAAAGCTGAGAATACAATATCCGGTTTCAAGAGAGTCGTTGAGTTTTGCGAGAATGCAGAGTGAGTTTTTTCAGTCCTATATCTCTATCACATTTTACATCTCCCTTAAAAATCTCTTTCATATCATGAGTTGTTTTCTTGGAACATTGTATATGAACCCATATATCTCAGTAACAGTTCACTATCTGATCAACATTAGTGAGAGGGATCTCTGCGTGAAGATAGTTGTGACTTGGCCTTGTTCACCATCACGCTATATCATCATACAAGTTGTGTTAATATTTTGGGTTTTCAGCGATTGTCGTCATAACCTTTTCAACCGGCATTTTGGTGAAAAGGAAAAGAAATGTCTCAATAATTGCGACATTTGTGTGGATAAGAAGGGGGTGGCTGAAAGAGCCGAACATTTCCACATTAAAAGTATACAGTACAACACCGTCATGTCCAAAGTTGATGACAGCGTTTATGCTGACTTGTACGGTGGAGGAAGAAAAGGAGTAAACGAGTGAGTTAATCTTGAAAAAAATTGTAGGAAGGTGGATGTTTATTCTATTTTTCAGTGATTACAATGATTATTTGAAAGATGATAACGACGAAGATGATAATAGGGAAGAACAAGAGAAACAGGCCAAGAAAGAAACAGCTGATTTCATCAAAAAACAATTCGAACTCAGAAAAAACCCGAGAGTAGGTCAAACGTACTCTTTGTATATCTCACCATCTCAATTTCATTCTATTTAGGAAATTTCTGCCGCAACGATAGAAAAGCTCTTTTCTAATCAGGCTAGAGTGAAAGCTGCAGCTTGGACTTCTGGTAAAGTGAAAGGTCTCAATTTAGCTACGAGGGAACAGTACTTAACGAAAATAACTGAAGGCGTCAAGGCCAATTTCAAGGCTTGCATGGAGGAAGATATGTTGACTCAGAAAGATTTGGAAAAGTGTGCCGTCAACATTGAATATTCAGTTTTCACTGTAACTACAACTCTCATGATGTACAGGATGAATTTGGCGAAGTTGGTATGTCGATTATGCTTTCGTAATTCAGAGATTGATCCTTCATTTTGGGAAAATTTATTCAGAAGTTTTCTTCGGGAAACATCAAATTGTACTACATAATAGGTTAAGGAAAGCACAAACTATTCAATTTCCAGCAGCATTTTATACATACTTTGTTAAAATTTAAAATCAATCATGAAATACATAACATATTGAAAATAAACCGCGGCGTTGTCATATCGCTTCATGGCTTTTTAAGACGGCTGTGATCATAGTTAGAGCACTTTGACATTTTCAAAATTAACAAAAGAATATTCTGTGTACTAACCATAGAATATTATTCATCAAGATTAGTGATGTTATCATTCGAATGAAAAATAATCGATCATTCGATTATTGCAATAATCGACATCATTCGATTATTAGAATGGATCATTCGAATGATAAAATAATCGACGCAGAACTAAAATCCCGTTTTCTGCGCATGAATCGAATAAGAACTCGAGCGATCGCTCGAATGCATGATGCGTTCGATCTCGAGTGAAATTTAATTCGAATGATAAATCGAGCGATCGCTCGAATGATGCGTTTGATCTCGAGTGAAATTTAATTCGAATGATAAATCGAACGATCGCTCGAATGATGCCTTTGATCTCGAGTGAAATTTAATAGACGAGTCCCTTCATGCTGGCCAACTGTTTAAAAATACCTGAAAATCACTTCCCTTTTTTTCGCAATGATTCAACTCTTACCTGAAAGCTTTAATCCCAATGAGTGTATCCTGAAAATATTAGATGTCACGAAGGTCTTCATCAAAAGCTATAAATTTTTGTTTTCTTATGTTTTCATTAATGGAAATCTATGACTTTCCAACCTAGAAAACGACTTGTTTATATGTTTCTTGCTCCTAAGCTGTTTTCATTGACTTTCTAGAAATTAGAATATCTATTCTAAATCAATGGCTGTTTCAGATATTCTTGAGGGATATGATCCTCGTAATTCGAGGTACTGAGCTGTGACTTCATCTTTCTGTAAGATGGAAATCAGAAAAGGTGAAGTAGGTATCTGCACGAAAAGATTTTTATGTTTCAATCCTCATGATATATTTGAATTTTAGGCCAGTAGATGATTATATAACAATGTAAGCAAAGTACTAGTACTGGAAAAAACTGTTCTCAATTGCTCTTCAAGGAAAAGTAAAAACACGGCTGTTCGTTTTGATAAATTTCCTGAGAAAGATGCCTCAACACCATTGACCTAGAATATTCTACATCAATGCTCAACACCGAATATCACTAATGCCTTTGGCATATTGCATAAATTGGACTGGAGAAAAGCATGGATAGACAAACTACAGATGGGAACCTTGCTGCAAAGAATATATATGTGTTTGTTCCCTTCACATGGACGATTATGTCAAGTTAATTTCAGATTTATATCCAGATTGATAAATCCATAAATAAATTGCTCCAGAGAGATTAGTTCTAGTATTAATAAAACTGAAACTGTTTGTGAAGTAGCCATTTTTAAGGGAGTTTCTCAATCAACTGCGAACAATATTTTTAGTAAATATATTGTCTGTATTTATTATTTTGAGATGTGGTATACACTGGCCAAGTTCTGATGTTGAATTGATGAATTTACCACTTTACATATTAAGAATATACTATGATTTCAAAGTGATACTTCATTATAATGATTTTCCAGTACAATGATCCTAATTTCTCATGCGGCATCAGAACTCATTCACATCCAGATCATAGTCTATGGCAGTTGTAAATACTTTTGGGTTGTTATTCTGTAGTAAGTTTCCATGCAAATAAAGAACATTAAAAACAATCATTATTTCCCTAATTTCCTTTGAATTCCTTGTAGAATTTCTATCCAATTAGAAGCGAAAACCCAATTATGCACCTATATTTAATCAACTCCACAATACAGGGTTAATAATACATTAATTCACTGAAAGTCTTCCTATGATCTCTACGAATCCAAAGAAAACACCTATAATAATCAGTTTTACATCTTGCAACAGGTCTTTGTACGAGTGCTCCTTCTTCGGAAATTAATGAAATTTGGATTTGATATTTCTGCAGTATCTTGAATCATTTTTACACTGTTAATAGAAACATCTCATTCATAAGAAAAGTTATTATAAAAAACAAACTCAAGCGAAATCCTCATTTGATTCGAAAAATTCAAATTCTCCATTCAAACATTTTGTTGGGATTTTTATTTTCCATTGATGAAACCCTAAGAAAACAAAAATTTATAGCTTTTGATGAAGACCTTCGTGACATCTAATATTTTCAGGATACACTCATTAGGATTAAAGCTTTCAGGTAAGAGTTGAATCATTGCGAAAAAAAGGGAAGTGATTTTCAGGCAATTTTAAACAGTTGGCCAGCATGAAGGGACTCGTCTATTCGAATGATAAATCGAGCGATCGCTCGAATGATACGTCTGATCACGAGTGAATTTTAATTCGAAAGATGGGAAACACATTCTTTCACATCGTTTTTTGATGAATGCGTCCAATGAACACAGGTGCGGACTCTTATAGAATTCTTTTTGATTTTATGAATATTTATGAATTTTAGAATTTACTTTCTCGCGGCAGGAGGTTTCAATTTCGTGAAATGCATGGAAGTATTTATGAGGAAACTAACTTATATTTCAATTTATGATGTGTGCCCCTTAGCCGGAGGTGTCAATAGTTTTTTGAGAATTTTCATATTGAAAATTAATGAACAATAAAATATTCTTTACTGAATAAAAATTTTGATTTGAGAATATAGAAATAGGTACTAAGATAAAATAATGAAATCATTAAGATAAAATATTTATTGTATGAAATGAACGACTGAAAGTCGGAAAAGCGCTGATACAAGCAGAAAACAGGTGTTCGACCATTCGATTATTTTTAATTCGAGTGATCATTCGATTATTGCAATCACTCGAATGCTCATCATTCGATTATTGAGATAATTCGATTATGAACAACACTAATCAAGATGGTGCACATTTGCGAGTGAAAATTTCTTGTAAAAATGGAAATATTTTAAACTTTTCCAATGAAAATCATCTCTAGATTATGAGAAATATATTAACCTCATCGGAATACATAGGAAATTCGTTGCGCCAACTGCCGAAGAATCGAGTTTAATGGGCCAGTGATACTTTTTGTTTACCTACTTTCAGATAGCAAAAATTAAAAAATGCACCGATGATCAGATTTTATACGATGACCTGGAGAAATTGTTATCGAATCAAGTAGAAGCAGAAGAAACCAGCCCGAATGTTGATGAGGCAAGAGAAGATAAGTTTTCAAATGGGTTCTGCAAAGCATCTGAGCTGCTAGAGAAGAGAGTTGTGAATACTGGTTTTCAAAAGGCTTCGGCGCTTCTGGAGGCGAAGAATAGTGAAGTGAAGGATAACCAGAGTAAAATTAGTGAATTTTTCAGTGAAAAAAGTGACTCTTCATCAATAAACAAGAGGAAAATGAGTAATGATAAGAGTGATGTGAAAGATCTCTTTGGAGATGAATCCGAAGATGGTAGTATGAGTAAAAGACGAAAAACAGATAATAATGAGAAGGATTTTAGGTTGAAAGGTAATTATCAACATTTTAGACAAGAGTTCTGTTTTCATTTTATTTATTTTAGATGACTGGGAAAGTGATTTTGATGATACATTAAAGAACAACATGAATAATGAACGTTTAGATATCCCTAATAGCTCAAAAAGCGAAGAAGATGAAAACAACTGTGATAAAATTAAAACGAGTCCTGAAAATGAGAGGTTTAACCACAAATCTCCGAACCCGAGTCCTACAGAAGCAAAAGATAAATTGAAAATACAGGAAAAGGATATTTCTATCAGTAGAAACCAAACAGATACACAAAGCAAGCCTAAAGTCAAGAGCAAATTGAATAAGAATGAAGTAGGAAAGTATGTTGTTAAATTGTTGACTCCGGCATACGCTGAAAGACGATTTGAATCTAGGGACTTGTTTAAGAAACTAGCAAGAAATATATCGCATAATCTTGTTGATAAAGGTAAGGATCAACCAAGAAATGTTTAGTCATTACCAGGTATAAATAGATGGAAATTTGGCTTTATTGAGCTTTTTTTTGGGTGAAAATGTTTATTTTATTCTTTTTTCAGATCATTTTGAAATAAAGAAGTATATCGAAGAATTTTTACGGAAGAACCCAAAAATAACAGACAAGACGTCTATTTAGTACTAAATTCTGTGTAAATCGAGGTTAATTGTTTTATTTTTAATTTGTATATAAGTAATATACTGAAATGAAGCTATAGATGGATTGGAGTATATAATATCTATATTATTTGCATCAAATATATTATGTATAATTTTGTTTTTTTTTAGGATTCAAAGTTTTTAAAGAAATAGTCTATGAACTTTACTGTATTTATGAACAAAAAATAAAACTGTGTGAATATGAATCACGTGCAGCATTTAATAGATACTTCCACCTTTCTGAATGTTTATAAAAAAATTGTAATTAATTTTTATTTAGTATAATATTCAACATCAGTAGCAAACAAATATGAATCACTTGAGTAGCAAAAAAACATGAATTTATATAATAGAGAAATAAATTTTTAATCATATAGAATATTCGGTTATAAAAATAAAGCCACAACTTTTCCCTGTAAACCATCTAATCGGCAGGCCTCTTTTCACTGTGTTTTTTGGTGTAGTCCTCTGCATTCTTGGAAAATTTCTTTCTATCCCTAAGGAATTCTTCTGCTAAGTCTGCCCTCAAAGGGTGCTCCGGTTCAGGCTCGTTCACCAAAGCCACCAATGCCTGAATCACTATAAAATACAAATTAATTAGAAATTTCATTCAATACTTCAGTTATGCTCACCTTGATCAGTTTTAGTAGCTGGCTTCCAATTTTCAGCACTTATAATTGGTAAACAAACTTGTCCTTTTTCATCTATATTTGGATGGTAGATTTTAGTTTTAAAATTGATCTTGGGTGGCTTGAAAGGATATTCTGCTGGGAAATTTATTTCAATTTTAAATGCACCTTTGTTGTATGGAGGACTATCCTGGAAAAGCATCGAATAATGAAATTGAATGCATGAATAATTTATTCAAATTACTCACTGGCACTATGAGGCCTTGCCAAGTTAAGATATTCGTTTCATCTACGTGTATATCACGAAAAGACTTCATACCAGATTGTCTAATATCACCTAATTCCTAGAAGAAACATAAAAATTTAAAAATAGTTTTCAAAAGAACATCTGGCAGGATTCTACAAAATCGGTACCAAAATTATATATTCTTTCAGTTGATTATGAAAAGAGAACAAAATTGCAGTGAATAAATCTATTCCGATGAATATTTCTTAAATAAAGAGCTTACTTTCTGCAACCTCCTTGTGGCAGCCATTTTACTAATTAGATGTTCTAATAATTTTCTTTGGTTATTGTAATTTCAATGAATCTAAAAATAGAAATTTAATTATAATCTCCTGAAATCATTCAACCAAAAATTCTAATAATACTTAGAATTTTTTCCTTTCGTATATTTTCCAAATACTAGAAAATCATTCCCTTTTTGTTTAGTGTAGTTTTGACAAATCACTGACAACTAATCACAGTAATCACGAACAGAGAATAGGATACGGAACCAAATTATAATTTTCCAATTCATTCGATAAAAGTATGAGGTGCCCAATATTATTCCTAGTCGAATCTTTTTACATATCTACAATTTAGAATTTTCATAATTAAATTAAACGCAAAAAAATAAAATTTGAAATTCTATGACGTATCAAGGCCATTTTATGTTTTTGCAGTAGTTCGAAAATAACCATTGTCAAGTCAACTCTCTCTATGTCAACGAGATGCATAGGTTATGAGTCAAAAATATATAAAAATGAAAACAAGTAGTATGTTGCATTCCTTTTTCTATCTAAATGGGAAATATCAACCAAAAAGGAACTCATAATATCTCTTTATCGATGTCAGAATTATTAGAACTCAGAAATTCCTTACCTGAAGTCATGGAACCGAAAGAGATAGAAGTACATCATTTAACCAATGATCCCACAGCTGCATGGAAGGAACTTGCATTAAATCAGAAAGTGATTAAAGTAAACGTGAAAATACCTTCGAAACCAGTAGAACCTAACAAGATAAGATTCGTATGTATGAGTGACACCCATTCTTTATTGAGGAACGATTTTGAAGTACCACCAGGAGATGTTTACATTCACGCTGGGGATTTCACGAAATGTGGCCAAAAAGACGAAGTGATACAGTTCAGTACGTGGTTGGCGACTCTTCCCCATAAACACAAGATCGTTATTGCAGGCAATCATGAGCTGAGCTTTGACGAGAAGTTTTCTGATTTATTCAGAAAGAAAATAGAATCACAATTACGAACAGATGACGGCGAACAAGTTTTGAATTATGGTAACACTAAGGATGACATTGTAGACGCAGTAAATGAAAACAATATTAGACAGTATTTGACTAATTGTACATATTTAGAAGACTCTGGCTTAGAGTTATATGGAATTAAAATTTATGGAAGTCCTTGGCAACCTGAATTTGGTGGTTGGGCATTCAATCTTCCCAGAGGTAAGTGTAAAATTGACATTTAATGATGCCTGTTGAGAAAAATTTCGATTTCTGATTTTACTATATTTTAGGTGAAAAATGTTTGTCTAAATGGGAAAAAATTCCTGAAGACACAGATATTCTGATAACTCATACACCTCCTTTGGGTCATGGAGATTTGGTGTGCTCAGGAGTCAGAGCAGGCTGTGCAGAATTGCTTCAGACTGTACAGAAAAGGGTGAAACCAAAATACCACATATTTGGCCATATACATGAAGGTTATGGTGTTTCATCTGATGGAAGAATAATCTTCATTAATGCTTCGACATGTGATATTAATTATATTCCAAAGAACTTGCCAATAGTCTTCGATGTACCTTTGCCTGCTGGTTTCTCTAAAGATTGAAGATTATTAGTAATCTTACGCTTTCAAACAGATTATTTGTGATTTTTTTAGCTGTGTTGAATATTTTGTACGTAATAAATTTTATTAGTAAACAGAGTTTTATGTATGTATTGACAACGCCATCAAGAATTTTTGAAAATGCTCAAAGAATCACTGATTTGGAAATGTTCCATTCAAAGTGGACGACGAGAAAAAGAAAAAATTGTAGAGAACGGTAAATTTTCGACGTTGTCAGTGTGACGTCTGTCAAATTGGTGAAAACAAAACTTCATTTTGACAGCTGTTCGTTCCTATTTTCTCTTTGGGATTTCGAATTTTTTTTGCAAAAACCAAAACAGAGACATGAGGTTAAAATAAATTCGAAAGCTTAATCGTGATAATGTTCCATGATTCCTGATAACTGAACTTCCTGAGTTTCGGATAAACTCCACTAACATACCGTTATGATTTTCCTAAATTAGGCATTTCCTGTGCCTCAAACCAGGGTGAAATGTTTTAATTGAAAAATTCACGTTATATCAATACTAAAATTGCAACCATGGACTCCTCGAGATCTTTTGGGGAAACTGGATATGAGAGTTTCACTTCGGACAACCTTCATAATCCTACTTATGGCACAGCTAGCAGCTCATGTATGTAAATAATGATATCTTTGACATTTGAGGCCAACAATTTGTTTATTATGCATTATCTTATCTTGTTTACATTTTTTTACGAAATAGTAAACAACTATGGTTGAAGAATTCTAACCCGGGACTGGGAATATTGTTTTTAGATCCTCCAATAGAAGAAATGGGGAGTAGGTCCAGTTTAGCTAGAGATATGAGGGATGATACAACTGGGTTTGATCACTGGGAAATGAATTACCATGAAGCAGCTATATTTTTGGAAGTACGTCCATCAATTTCATGCTACAGTGTGGAAAGTACAATAATAAACATGGTTTTTAGGAGGGAGAAAATAACGAAAAATTTGATTCTCATCCTAGGCACCCATCTGCGTTACCTGCTTATCTTCTTGTACACAATTCATGGTATTATGGACTAGACCTGGCATCATCATTAGTTCTTTTGTCTCTTGCGTTGGCTGAAAAACCTTCTATAGATAAGTTGAAACTGCCTGTGGGCATTCATGGTACACTTGAATTGCTAGCCCTTGGGGTTATTGGAATCGAATTGGCTTTGAAATTGAGATGGATAGGTTGGGGAACTATTTTGAAACACAAGAGAACTATGGTTAAGGTTTGTATCAACTTGAAATGAAGATAATAGAAATAGAACCATGTTATACCATGTACAATTTATCAGTTCTGTATTTTTCTCATACTTCTGTATATATTTAATGTTTATTTCAACTACAATTCGCAAAAAAATTAATGCACATTCTGAAAATCTCAATTTTAATGAAAGTTAACTCTACATTGACTTTATAATTTATTTTTTATGTTCTCTCGGGAAGGTTTTGAACGAAACAAGACACATTAAATGGAAGAAAAATTCAGGATTTCACCGAATCTTATGTGAAAGAAGAGAAATGAACAATTTTCAAAATACTGAAATGCTGATAAGTGATTTAATACTTGGTATTTCCACCCCTTGCCTTAATTACAGCTCGGCAACGACGGTTCATACTCAAAATGAGTGATCCTAAAATGTTCTGATCTAATCCTTCCCAGATTTCTCCGAGTTGGATTCCTAAGTCATTAAGAGTAGCTGGATGATTTTCTGAACCTTCTATTGAGGTTGTCCCAAACCTGCTCAATCGGATTGAGATCTGGACTTCTTGCTTGCCATTCCATTCAAGAGACTTCAACCTCTTCAAGGTACTCCTGAACGATGCGCGCACGATGGGGTCTGGCATTATCGTCCATAAAAATGAAATTTTCACCAATGTATGGGGTAAATGGCACTACATGCTCTTCAAGAATGTTCCTTATATACTTATCAGCATTCATAGCTCCATTATCAACGACCACTAGGTCTGTGCGAGCAGTCAAAGATATTCCACCCCATACCATAATCGATCCTCCCCCAAAACCAGTAGTATTCAGGAAATTGCACTGAGCATATCTTTCATGTGGACGTCTGTATACAAGGGAACGTCGATCACAATGGTAGAGGCAGAATCTAGACTCATCTTTCCCAATTGGCCTCTTCCCAATGGATATGCTCTCTCGCAAAATCCAAACAATGGGCTGGGGTAAGAGCTGGGCCTCTTGCCGCGACACGAGGCCTTAAATCATATTCTCTGAGGCGATTTCTTATTGTCTGAGTGCTAATTTGCACCTCATGAGTTTGCTCAAGCTGATTTTGAAGGAGGCGAGCGGTTGCAAACCGTTGTCTCAACGAAGAAACTCTCAAGTAACGTTCTTGAATGGCAGTTGTTACCCGTGGTCTACCCTGTCCTGGTCTTCGGACATTCATACCTGTCTCCCTGAATCGCTGCAACATTCTGGACACACTTGTATGGGAAACCCCAAACCTTTCTGCAATTCTTGTGTATGTCCACCCTTCTTCTCGCAAAACTACCGCTTGGGCACATTCCTCTTGGGTCAAATTGCGTGTTTCGCGTTGCATAGCGATCGAGTGTAGAAAATCAAACGAAAAAAAAACTATTGATCACTAGAATTGATCGAGAACAACTGATTTTAGAATGGAGCCAATACATTCAAAGTCTGATAATATCATCTTTTTTTATTCCTGCTGGGAGAAAACATCTGTATTGAAGAAAAACGTTGAAAGTGGATAACATATGCATGCATAATTCTGATAAAAATAATTATCATTGAGAACACCTTCAGTTGTAGAATAAATTTGAGATTTCCATAATGTGCGTTAATTTTTTTGCGCAGTGTATATTACAAGCTTAAATCAACATTTGTGGTGTATTTTGATTTATCGACTGATTATTAGATCTTACGAAACTCTTATCATCACAAATTCATTCTCTGCAGTGTGTGACCTTAGTTATAATGGTTATGGAAGCATTGGTGGTCTTGGTGAGACAGTCTTCCCATTTTCGAATAACAAGAGCCCTGCGACCCATATTTTTGGTTGATACCAGAGCATGCGGAGCTGTGAGGAGATTTATAAGACAAATCTTGCAATCTTTACCTCCAATTCTGGATATGTTGGTTCTACTTCTCTTTTTCGTATGCAGCTATGCACTTCTAGGTTATTACCTCTTTAGTCAGCATGCAACAAACCTTTATTTCAAAACGCTACCTGACAGTTTTGTCAGTATGTTTGTGTTGCTGACAACGGCAAAGTGAGTATTCAGATCTGTGGAGTTAGATTAGGTTTTTGTATCTTGTTGTTAGTTTTCCAGATGTAATGATGCCTTCTTATGCAATAACCAAATGGAGTGCTTTATTCTTTATATCTTACATATCTACAGTGCTGTATGTGTTGATGAATCTAGTAAGTGGTTAAACGACTTAAACGATCTTAATTCAGTGAATATTTCAAAGTATACAAAAAGTGTCAACAGGTTTTCACTTTTAGATGCTTGCGGTAGTTTATGAGACTTTTACGGGAATTGAGAGAGATAAATTCAGAAAACTACTTTTGCATAAAAGGAAAGCATGTCAGTTAGCTTTTCGTCTGCTGGTCAGTAAACAATCTCCCAATACCATTAAGTTTAAGCAATTTCACGGTCTGATGAGGTATTATTCACCCAGAACAAGTAAGCTCTGAGAAAAAGTGACAGAGAATTCTCATTATTCCATAATTTTCAGGTCAGAGAAATGTGATACTCATGTTCCACCTGCTAAATGTATCAGGTACAGGTTCTTTGACTCAGGATGAGTTTTTGTATATTTACGATGCACTTAGTGTAAAATGGAGATTGAGAGAACCTCTTGATCCTTGGTTCACTTCTGCTTGGCCCCCTTTGAGAGCTTTTTATAGGATATCCAGGAACATAGTTATGTGGCAATATTTCGAATATATAGTTTGTAAGTATCTACATAAATTGTTTCAAATACCTTGCTCACGTCTATATTTTATTAAATTTCAGATACTTTAATACTCAGTAATGGGGTAGCTATGTTTGTTAGAATCATGGAACATACGGATAATCTACAAAAAAGCGCTCAGTTGTTCGCAGCTTCTTGGGATACTTTCCTATTCATAAGTTGTGAGTATTGAACATTCTCTCATTGTCGAAAACTTTTTTGATATAATTATTTTATGTCTGCAGTATTCCTTTTGGAAGCTCTTCTGAAAGTGGTAGCTATAGGATGGAATGAATATGTAGCATCTGGTTGGAACGTCTTTGACCTAACTGTAACCTTGGCCGCTCTGATGGGGGCACTTCTGCTTTATTTGAATCCTTTCCTTACTCTTTTTGTGATATTGAGACCTCTTCGGTAAGTACCTATTCTTGAAAATATTGATTTTAATGGTTGTGTGTCTATTATTGATACCTATTCATCCTGTGTATGGAAGATCTGAGTGAACAATGATTGCATATCAAAATTCATGTTGAGATGTTGCTTACAGGCTTTTACGGCTTTTTAAGCTGAAGAAGAGATACAGAGATATATTTGGAACATTGGTCCTTTTGTCACCCCTAATGTGGTCAACTACGGTTGTTATGTTGGTCATGTATTACTTCTTCTCCATCATCGGTATGGAATTCTTTGCTCCTTACAACTTGAGAAACTGCTGTGTGTGAGTAGTGCATCTGTTTTATTTTTTTTTAGATTTATAAAAATAATTTTTATAGAAACACAACAGTGGAAGACTTTTACAAATACAGCACGAATTCAACAAGTCCTTTAGGTTACTATTATTTGAACAACTTCTCCGATCTCCTTTCTTCTGCAGTGACCCTATTTGAACTTACGGTTGTGAACAATTGGTTCATAGTGATGGACGCTTACGCTTCAGTAACGAACCCATATTCAAGGCTCTTTTTTATGTTGTTCTATCTCTTCACCATGGTTGTTTTGACGATAGTTGTAGCTTCAGTTTTAGAGGCCTTCAGGTTCAGGATTCAGTATAAGAAGCAGACTTCAAAGAGAGACGGTTAGTGCTACTTTCTTTTTGTAATGAAAGATTCACAGATCACATTCACGTTTTCTTATAGAGGAACAAATGCTTCATGAGGAGGTAACGATTGATTGGAATGTGCTCCAGCGTGAAATCAATGATGTAAAGATGTTGGAAACATTACAGATTGATTTTACTCCAAGAGTAAGTTTTTTGAATGAATGTGTAAGGGAAAATGGTCTCAATATTTTTTTACAGGGAACAACACACTATCTTGGAAGACGTAGACGTACCAGGGAAGTACTTCAACGTCACATGTATAGTGCAGAAATAACACATTGGCTAGAGGAGATTAAAGAACAAGAAGAAAATCATAATAAACTGCATGAAATTGTAGATGAATCTCAAATCAATTCTAGGTTAGTGGAATCATAACTTTATCAGTATTAAGTATTTATTTCAAACAGGAATATTATCTCGATAACAGTAGAAAATGGAATTATAGAAAAAGTGATATTGATCATGAATTAGAGCGCACAATTGATTAATTAACTAATTAATTTGAAAATCAATTAATTCATTAATAACCAATTGTCGGAATGTTGAGATTGAATTACGCAATGCTAACTTGAAACCAAAAATTTTATATTTAATTTATAGAGAAATTATGTTTTTACATTTATTTGAAATAACAAAAGTATTATATTTTTACTTGCTTTTATTTATTGATTGTAGTTTTTGTTTTTAATATAAAAAAAATTTAACACTGAAATAAACAAATAAAATAATGTTGCTTAATCTAATGTGTTTTAGTTTTGGATCGTATTTTAAAATCTATTAATGATTTATGAAGTTGTTTGGGGAAAAATATATCCCATGGTTTTTAAAGAAGATTTCGCTTCTTGAATTTCCTGCGAATAAAAAGTATCATCAATAATCATGAATCCTTTCAATTGACATTTAAATACCTTCTTTAATTCAGAGGCTGCTTCTTCGCAATTATTGAAAGTTAAAGTTCTATACAATACAACTGCCAAAGCATACAGCTGAAATATTCAATAAATAATTAGAGACAAGTCAATTTAAAATTCTCATTCTTACCCCAAATAAAATTATGAATATAATAGGCAAACATAAAACGAATTGAGGATGTTGCTTCGTGAAGTTGTTTCCAATTTTGTTAGTTAAAACAGCTACCCACAGTGAAACCAGAACACTTATGGCAGTAACCCATTCCATCAGTTTCGTCATATTAAAAACTTTACTTAAACTTTGATATGAAATATTAGATATAGATGTAAAAATAAAAATTATCTTGGAAATTGAAATATATTGTAAATTAGGTTAGCTGTCAAAATGTCACAGATTAGATAGAGAGATATTTGTTGGTTATGTCAAAATTCAAATTTAATTTTATATAAACCCGATAAGGATTTATTTATTCTCAAAATGGGAACTGCTTACCAAGAGAATGATCCATATCTACCAAACGGCTTATTCAAAGGAGTGTTAAGGGCTTCAATCTCTTTTGATAAAATTAGAATTAGAGTAGTTCCAAGAAATATCCCTTTTAGTTCTAATGACCGAAATTTTCGACAACAAATATTATTTTTGAAAGTCTGACCATATGACATTTTTTTAAATTCTTTGTCCTGAATAGAAAGTGATTAATTTATTATGTTATCAATCTCATTGTATTGAATGAGGACATTCACCTGTTAGTCACCCCCCTAGGTTTTCACTTTCAGCTATTACTTACTACCCTTATATAGGATGTGATTATGAAAATTTGATAAGGTTTATCAGGGAATTGAAAGATAGTTTACAATTATCATTTTTATGTTCAATTTGTATTGGAATTTCAAATTTTCAACGATTACTAGTCGAATTTGTCGGTAAATTCTTATGTATTTAGTAATATGAATTGAAACAAACAACATGGAAAAAAGTGTAGTACACTTTGTTTTGAAAGGTGAGATTAGAATTCTGCATTTACTGCTACAATTATTAGTTGAAAGATGCTTCTATTCAATTATACTATTGTATTTACTTATCAGAAGATGATATGTAGAGAACGATCAACAATAAATGAGGTTTTTTTGCAATACAGACGCAGTTGACCAAAAAGAAGAACATTACCAAAATCTACGAAGAGCACTCCAGAAAATTGATGGAACAGTTGTTAAGTTACCTGATGAAGCAAATTCTTTGGACTGTGTTGAAGTAACAATTCCAGAAGCCAACTATCAGCTTGTAAGGTAGGACTTGCTTTTTGAATCAGTTATTCATACTGATAAATAAATTCCTGGATTGTAATATGATATGTAAGGTGTATTGTTCACAAGAACGATAAAATATATCATTATGGAAATACTGCCAGGAATCATATACAGGTGGTCCTAATTATCATTATTCACTAATGTGGTTCAATGTTGTGATTTTTTCATATTTATTTGGATTTTTACTGAGGTTTTTATGAGAATTTCGAAACTAGTTTAAATGTATTCGAATATTGGCACAATTGAATCATTTTTTAATAATTTTGAGTGCAAGTCAGAAATGGTGGATGCGCTATCTATTTATAACATAATGAAGTATATTTCTTGATTATATTAATCTGTATATGTTCATTTATTTTGTATAGACTTCATTGAATTTTGGGATTATTTAATATTTGAGGTGATTATGGTTTCATATTTACTAGTAAGGTGGATTTTCAAAGGGACAATATGATTTTCCAATTCAAAGTTGCAAATCACGTGAAATTATACAATTTGCAAGATTCTAGGCCAGTGTCAACTTGTATACTTGCATTACCCATGCCCCCATATGTGTGATCTACATATTGGACTGTCAGTACATCAAGTTTGATGCAATCTGTGCAATGTAGACCCCTGGGATCATTATTCAAAATCAATTATTTTTAACGATTCTAAAGGAGATTGGCTTATGATGTTCTAGTACATTTGAGAAGGATGATAAATTCATGTCATTCTACCTGCGTTTGAATAAAAAATTACTTGGGTCATGTCAAAGGGGAAATCGTTTTTGTTCCATAATTGTATTAATTAAGCTCAATATCATTTTGTTGATCTTGATTAAAATCCAAAATGGAAAAAAGTGTTGAAAGATTGTGAATTAGGACGAGATAGAGCAACTGCATTTGGAATGAGTTTGTTTCAAAGACAATCAATTTTTGTATTTCATATCTCTTGAAAAGTTAACCTAGCTCTGATTGGGAAGTATCTAGTTTGTATTTATAGAAAAGTCAACACACTTCTATATAGACACTCTTTTATTTTTTTGGAGTCTGTATCCCTTGACCATTATATGAAGAATCATGTTAATATTGGTATACCCATATATAACATGAGTATATGTAATTCCTTGAAACTGTAATCAAGTTATTGTTAATAAAGAAAGCATTCTTTGGAAATGAGATATGAACTACTGACTCCCATTGTCTGAAATACCGGTGAAATATATCAACAAAAGATTGTTTGGTTCTGGTTTCGCAGAATGTTAACCAGCTGGAGTGCCAATCTTCCCCCATTTATTTTTGTGAAGATCTTCCAATTGGAAGGACTGGTCCTCCTCATTTCAGGGTGTTTTGTCGTACTGTCTGGTGGGTTTCCAACCCAATAAAGCATCAGGATGATGTCTGGCTTGTATGCCAAGTTTTTCTTGTATTGCATTTCGGTTATTTTCGACAAGGTGCGAATTCATGGATACTTTATGACGTCTAAGAGCAAGAAGTTTCTGTCTATCACTTGGTGAGTTTTTTTTTTGTTATGGCGTGTTGGGAAAAATTCCCGCATTATTTCATGGTAGTAATTCTATTTTTCAATAGATGGATATTTTTCTATTTTAATAATTGATCTTAACTTAATGTAACAAAGAAAAGTTGGATGTCTCATAAAGAATTGGAAATCCACTCATCAAAGAATCAAAATTAGCAAAAATGTAAATGCATTGGCCATTGGAGACTGGTTTATTATTTTGCCGGTAGTTGCGTGCTTTAGGCAGGAGAGGGGAGAAAATTTTCATATTTAGGTTTTTGATCAATTCTTTGAAAACTAATCTTTCATTCAAAATGAAAACAAAATCCTACAAGAAATGCCCCATTAATATTTTTGTTAGGACTTATTAGTATTCACAGGGTTGAAATAAAAGAAAATCTTAAGGACCTTTATTTTGCCACCACATTTAGTAGATATTCAAATTAACCTTGAATATCGGAAAAGTATATAAATTGATTGAAAGTCATTACAACGATATACATATTGGGAGATTGTTCATAGGTGACCTCTAATTCTTTTTTGGGTGTGTGTGGTAAAAAAAATGAGGAACTTTTGAAGCGCTCGTTTATATACAGGGTGGCCAAGAGATTGACGTCAAAAAGGAAAAAACAGGTCGCTCGTGTCATGGGCTATTCGAATCACCCCCATGTATGTTATGCTATTTTTCACGGTTTTCGAGTTATGAATTTTTTTATGAACTTTGAGAAGATATTAAAAAAAAGTACAAGACTTCTCTGTGAAATTCTTTTTGTAACTTAATCTCCATGAATTGTACTTCAATACATAAAATAACCAGATTCGTAACTTTGATAAAAATTATGGAAATGTTGGTCTCAAGTGAAAAAGTTACGTAAATTGGATTATGATCTGAATTTTCGAATCAAAATTAAAAATGTGAAAAGGCTAATTCACGGTTTCTTAGTATGCTTAAAAACTGCGCTCAACAGTCAGCTTTTAGAATCATTGATAAAAAATGGTACTTAACACTCTACTTTTGCCAGAATTGGCCTTCAAAGTCATCAAGATGGAAAAAATCAAAGAACTAGACATTTACTACAAAATTATATTTTGCCATTTTAAGATATTTCTGATCAAGTTATCATAGAAAATGCTGAAAATTAATGAAAATTAGCTTTAGATGTTGGTCAAGAAAAGTTCTAGATAAAAAAAAGAAAAAGGTATGGCAATAAATCACACATCATAATGTAAATAAAAAGAAATTTATTTAAAAAATTTACAATAGGTGTTCAAAGTGGCCACCTCCAGCCTCAATACACATTCTACACCTTCTTAGAAAGTTTTCTTTCAATCGCATAAAACCTGCCCTGTTCTCTCTTAGGACACGTTCGGCTTCTCGTATCTTCAGTCGCAGCTCGTCTTCACTCGAACATTCTCGGGCGTAAAAAATTTCTTTGAAATAACCTCAAACGAAAAAATTGATGGGATTAAGGTCAGGTGAACGTGGGGGCCCCTTGATTGGTCGACTGCGTCCGATCCATCTGTTCGGGTATCGTTCATTCAAGTGGTTAATGAAAAATTGTTCTCGAAATTTTAAATAATCCCGATCGGTTTTTCATTGCTTTTTTTATGTTTGAAAACGATGAAATGTGTTATAAATATTCGCGACTTTGCAGATAACCGCGTTTTTTGTAATGAAGGGCTGATAAGCCGGAATCAAGACGTTTTCATCGACGCGACTTCGTCTGAATTTTTGAACATATGAGCATTCCTTTTCACCTCCCCTCCGGCAAATAAAACCAGATTTTCCCCTGACCATCAGTTAATTCTGATTCCGCCGATCGAGTGTCAAGAAGTGTTTGAACCGAATTTTCCAGTATTCTAATTTTCACCTCAATTTTCTCAGTTTTTCTTTTGAATTAAATTTTTAGTTTTTCGAGTGAATTCTCAGTTTCCGAGTTAGTTTGGAGGTGGCCACTTTGAACACCTACTGTAAATTTTATAAATAAATTTCATTTTATTTACATTATGATGTGTGATTTATTGCCATACCTTTTTCTACCTATTAATTTTCAACATTTTCTATCATAACTTGATCAGAAATATCTTAAAATAGCAAAAAATAATTTTGTAGTAAATTTCTAGTTCTTTGATTTTTTCCATCTCGATGACTTTGAAGGCTAATTCTAGCAAAAGTAGAGTGTTAAGTACTATTTTTATCAATGATTCTAAAAGCTGACTGTTGAGCGCAGTTTTTAAGCATACTAAGAAACCGTGAATTAGCCTTTTTACATTTTTAATTTCGATTCGAAAATTCAGACCATAATCCAATTTACGTAACTTTTTCACTTGAGACCAACATTTCCATAATTTAGCATAACATACATGGGGGTGATTCGAATAGCCCATGACGCGATGGACCTGTTTCTTCCTTTTTGACGTCAATCTCTTGGCCACCCTGTATAGCTCAACCTATTCCAATGATGAGAAGTTTTTTGAATCAGTTTTATTTCGATCAATAAAAAATTGAAGGGAAATATCCAGTGGTTCTTTTAGAGTGATATAACTTTAAATTGAAATAAAACACATTCAAATTAATATTGAAGCTATTTTTTTTTCATTTGAAAGATAATTTTATGACATTTATGTTTTGAAAATAAATGACCACCACGACTGCTAGTCGTGGAACCGCATTCGTCTAGACCAATTTTGGACCTCTTTTTCGAGTAATACAGGCCTTATTTCAGCAATAACATAAGTTATGTTGGCTTCCAAAGCTTCAATCGTTTCTGGTTCATCAGCATAAACCAATGACTTGACATTACCCCAAAGAAAATAATCCATTGGAGTTATGTCGCATGATCTTGGACCATTTCTCGAAATAATGTTATCGCCAAATATTTCTTTCAATAAATCAATTGTTACGGTAGCAGCATAAGGTATAGCACCATCTTGTTGGAACCAAAACACTTCTGGGTCGATACCATTCAAATTTTGAAACAAATAATCATTGATCATCGGTCTGTAACGAGCACCATTCACTGTAACACTAGCTCCAGAGCTAATCGTGGTGGACATATGCCGGAAATTATTTTTAAAACATAAATATCTGAAATTATCTTTCGAATAAAAAAAAATTGGCTTCAATCCTTATTGAATTGTGTTTTAGTTCAGCATAAAGTTCTATCACTCTAAAAAAAACACACGATACCTAAGTCTGACGACAGACCTCACACCTCTACATCTAGTGATTGATAGGATAGCCTATGAGGCCATCAGAGTATCTTAAGAAGGAGCAGGCAATGAGAGAGTCAGGTTTCAGAGAGCTTGGTCCTCTCTGAATGACTACACCTCATCTGCAAACCTTTCTAGTAATGTAATGATCAAGAAAGTAAGCACTGAGAAGAACTTCAGTACAATGCTACGTGAAAGAGAGGATTGGGAAAGGGAATACACCAACTACAATCTCAAAGAAAATACAATGAAATGGTATACAGATGGTTCTAAAACAGCTATAGGAGCTGGCGCTGAGATTCACGGGACAAGTACCAAGTGTGCACTATCGTTAGGCTCCTGTACAAGCGTCCTTCAAACGGAAATACTTGCAATCGGAAGATGTCCAGATATAAATCTAGAAAGAAACTATCAGAAGTGCGATATAGCTATTCATACAGATAGTCCAGCTGCTATTAAAGCACTGAGCTCCTACGTCATTGACTCAAAGCTGATTTGGGAGTGCCGAAACAAACTCAATGAGGTAGGCAAGAAGAATAAGGTCTTTTTAATCTGGGTTCCCGGTCATTCGGGAATCGTAGGAAACGAAGAGGCCAATACACTGGCCAGAGAGAGCGCACAAACGCCACACACTGGCCCAGAACCCTTCTATGGTATAGGAAAATGCACCTATAAGAAGGAGTTTATGCTGAAGGAGAAAACCGAAAGAGAAAACTCTGGCGGAATCTCCCAGGGATGGATCACTCCAAAAAGTTCCTCCGGAACTTTGAAACTGCAAGATCCAAAAAATATTTGGATCTCAGTAAAAACCAACTTTACCTACTCACTGGCTTTCTCATAGGACATTGTCGCCTAAAGAAGCATCTGTTGAGAACGGGTTTATCGGACACTGATGAGTGTAGATTCTGTGAAGAGGAGGAAGAAACTCCTATTCACCTGGTTACGGAATGCTATGCCATTGCAAGCCAAAGGAAAGAGTGCTTTGGACAAGAAACTTGTAGAAGTGGGGAGTTATCCTCCTTGAAGCCGTCCCAGATACTGGATTTCATCAAATCTCTGGAACTGGAGGGCGAGCTGTAGGAGGCGCGATTATAAAAGCTCTGTCAGGAGGCACAATAGCAGTGGACTGTAATCCCTTTCCACTATAACTATACAACTATAATAAAAAGGATCGATTCTTTGTTTATTTTGTGGAAGTCTAATTTAATCATAATAACCAACAGTAAAAAACACTGTGAAGAAACACACATTTAATTTTGTCAATCCACTATAAAATAATTATTTAGAACAATTTGAACCGGTTTCGACTTACGCCATCATCAGCGATTAAATAAATAAAATAAAATATCAAAATATGACAATATGACAGAGTGAACAATGCACCTACAGGTAAGTTGACATGCGTAAAAGACTGGAAATTCCCTCTACAAATTTAAAAGTGGTGAATTGGACAATTCTAATTGACTATTCAATGTGTCTAAAGAAGTATTTCTTGAACATTTATTAATCTCCAAACACTCCAGCAAATTCATCATCTTCCCCTTGTTACATACATGCAAGATTTTGAAATGTTCAATTGAAATTTCATGGCCAGACTTTCTAATATGATCGAGTATTGGGGAAATTTCAATTGAAGATTTCAAAATCTTGCATGTATGTAACAAGGGGAGGATGGTGAATTTTCTGTAGTGTTTGGAGATTAATAAATGTTCAAGAAATACTTGTTTAGACACATTGAATAGTCAATTAGAATTGGCCAATTCACCACTTTCAAATTTGTAGAGGGAATTTCCAGTCTTTTACGCATGTCAACTTACCTGTGGGTGCATTGTTTACTCTGTCATATTATCATATTTTGATATTTTATTTTATTTATTTAATTGCTGATGATGGCGTAAGCCGAAACCGGTTCAAATTGTTCTGAATAATTATTTTATAGTCTTCTTCTTCTTCTTCTTTCCTATATGAGCTGGTAGGTCATATAGGTAGGCGTCAGCCTGTTGATAGTTATTCAGCCTCTTCCGACGTAGATGTCCAGCATTCTTTCCAACGTTTCGGTGGTCTCCCCTGAGTTCTCTTTCCTGTGCGTTTATTCTGCCTTGCACCTTTAACCAGTCTGCTCTCAGGCATCCTCTCTATGTGTTTATTCCAGTACTTTCTCCTCTGCCTTACAAACTTTCCCACATCTTGAATCCCGCTTCGTTCCCTGAGTTCCTCGCTTCTTACCCTGTCTTTCCGTGTATTCTCCTTATTATCCTCATTTCTGTCGTTCTCATCATTTGTGTTGTCCTTGCCGTATCTGGTCTTGTCTCCGCAGCATAAGTCATGATGGGTCGGATGGCTGTCTTGTATATTCTCACTTTGCTGTCTATGTTAAGATATTTATTGCGCCATACAATATCCTGAAGACAACCTGATATCCTCGACGCTTTCATTGTCTGATTTCTTACTTCCCGCTTTAGGTCTCCGTCGCTAGTGATGTCTGCTCCTAAGTATGTGAACTCTCTCACCTGTTCCACCATCTTTCCATCAATTCGGACCCAAAGGTCCGGAGTTCAATCCCGAGCTAGGAAAGAAATTTTCTAGTCTCGGTAGGGGCCACCATTCTCACTGTTGGGTCAAAAATTAACAGTGCTGTGCCTAAGGTGGCGTAAGGACACAGTAACAAAGCCTACACAGAGAACACAACTGCTTACTCCGAACTCGGCACAAGTTACAAGCTTCGAAGCTTGTAGTTTCAGAGGGGTCTCCTCAGGAGACCTAGGAGTAGTCAGGATAAACAATATCATATCTCCAGTTTACATCTTACTGGTTCTTTAGATGTTAAAATACTTTTTGTTTTGCTTGTGTTTATGAGCATGTTCAATGACTTGGCTTGCTGGTTGAAAGCGTGCAGTATTCTCTGTAGATCGTCTTCAGAGTCAGAAATCAATACGGCGTCATCGGCATAGGAGACACAATGAAAATACACATTCCCCATCTTGTATCCCGCTGTTCTTGGCAGTCTCTCTGTTATTCTGTCCATAATTAAATTAAATATGAAAGGGCTTAGGGAATCACCTTGTCTTACACCCCTATTTATCTTTATATCACTGGATAGAAGTCCACCGGTTCTGATGTTCGTTGTGCAGTTTTGGTTTATGTCAAGGATAATTTCGGTTAGTAGGGGATTAACTCCTTTCTCCCTTAGTATATCGACGACATCACAGAGTCGGACGCGGTCGAACGCCCTGGTCATATCCACAAAACACATGTACGCTGGCTTGTTGAATTCCCTAGATTTCTCTGCTATTTGTCTAATAATGAATATCGCATCAATGGTCGACCTATTTTTGCGAAATCCCTGTTGCTCCTCTCTCGGTTGTATGGTTTTGCAGAGTTCTTCTGAGATTAGTTTTGTAAAAGCCTTGAGCACGCTATTAAGCAGAGTGATACCGCGGTAGTTTTCTGGTGATGTTTTCCTTCCTTTCTTGAAAATGGGAATTGTGATACTCTTCTTCCATTCTTTCGGGATTCTTCTCTGGTTTAGAATGTGCTCGAAAAGATTTTTCAACTCGCTTTGTAGTTTTGCTCCTCCGTATTTTAGCAATTCGTTAGATATTCCGTCAGGACCAGGGCTTTTTCGATTTTTTAGAGACTTCAAGATGTTTGTGATTGTCTCTGTCTCGATGTTGATCTCATGAGTTCCCTCATTGTCTATTGCTGGGAGGAGATTTTCGTCTCCACTGTAGGCTGTTCTGAAGTATCTTTCCCATTCTGTCATCGATATTTTGTTTGTTTTGATAGTGTCCTTTATCTCTAGTTTGTTTCTCCTCAACATTCCCCAAATCTTTCTTTGGCTTCCGTACAAGTCCCTCTCCATTCCCTTCGTGAATCCTTCCCAATACTCTTCCTTGATGTTTCTTACCTTTGCATTTACTCGATTTCGCACTTGCGTATACAGAGACCAGTTTTCTTGGTTTCTCTCACGGATATAATTTATGTACGCGTTTTTCTTCTGGATTGGTAACTCTTTTACTTCCGGTGTGAACCATGGTGTTTTATTCTCTCGATTGATATCTACTTTTCGCTCTCCTATGGACTCCCGAGCTGCACTCAGGATATTATCCTTCAAGGTTTTCCATTGGTCGTCTATATGGTGTTTTTTCACAGTGTTTTTTACTGTTGGTTATTATGATATAACTATAAGTCTGACGAAAAAATATGTCACAATTATGGTCTTCTGTAATCTGGTTAGCTGGGATAGCAATGAAGGTTGAATTTTCTTGGGAGTACCTCCAGGACTAATATCCTGAAAGTAATAAAGAATATCGAGCGAATTCCAGAGGAGCGACGATGATTTCATCCTGCAGAGCATTGAGATCGCGAATGAAGCCAGCATTCCGTTAATCTCTCTGTTCTCTCTCACAACTGGAGAAGATTAAACCACTCGGAAAATACCTCTTCACAACCCAGAATTCCTGTTTTTTCCAACCTTGACCCTGAGCCTTGAATTCCCCGTCTCAACTACATGCAAATAGCCCCCTTCGATCTTAAACGACCTGCTAAATTCTGAAACCTTCAAATCCATTCATTTCCTCCTTGGTAAATCAAAAGAGAACGGTCTTAACGAGACAAAACTGTTACGGTTTAATTATTAAATCGCGAAGGATAAAACGCACGAAATTAGAGCGCTACATTTTTCACTTTCACTCAATCGGACTGGTTTAATCTGATATGGAGAGTAATGGGAGGACAATAGAGAGGTTTTCTAATTTTTCGTTCGTTATCGGAACGGCCAGGAGTGATACGATGTCTGCGGATGGTGATTTTGTGCGTGTTCGAGTGATTTTGTTTTTTGTGAGTGGAATGCTGTGTTCTGGGCTGTTTCGGAGTGATTGGTGATTATGAGAGCTTTTTTTAGGAGGTGAGTCGAAGTCGAACGGTACCGGATGGTAGTGGAATTCGTATATTGACAATAAAATACCGCAAAAAAAATGGAATAGTTCTTTCGCTGGGGTTCGAACCTGTTCAAGTTATTTCTGATAGTTTCAGTATTTTGTGTGTGATCCGCAAACGAATTTACTCGAAGTCAGATAGACATAAATTCTGTATTGATATATATTTGTTGATCTAGGTTGTGGAAGGCGATTATCCCAAAAAAAAGGACCAAAAAACCTACTATTTTCCAGGAAAAATTACCTTTAAGTAATGCTTGTTTTACTTTCTATTACTCATATAAGAATTCTTTCATTTTTTTCCAAATATGTATGTCTTATTTATTCTCCATTCACTTTTATAATGTATCCCGGTTGGCCATGATTTAGGTTTATCAAGTTTTTTTACTTAAAACTGACGCAGGTTGGTACTCGTTAAATGTCTTATGATTTTCAGTATAGTTGCCAATGGTAATTTCTATTTCGTTTTTTTTTTAATTTGTAAATGGAGTTAGTTTTTCTAAGGTTTAACTCTGACACAGGTTTCGTAGTACCAATACATTTTCATACTGGAGTATTTCGAGTGATGCAAAAAAGTACTTAAATGTCTTCTGTAGGCTTATTTCTTGAGAATGTTGAAAAGTGGGGAATTCCATAGGTCCGTCTGTTCGTTCAGAAGTTTTTCTGTCGGGTTATTCGAGTACTTTCTTTCTTTTTTCGAAAGTACTATCAAAAAGTAACAGACTATTCTGTCCATTACTTTTCAGTAAAATTTCAAATTTCAACACTATTCTTGTTTTTCGTACAAGAAATAGCATAACTGAATCTTCCAACCATGTTTATATACTCCATTCACAATTATAAAATCACAACTCTGGCCTTGGAAATTTGACACATTCCACTCTGTATCGAAGTTATGACGTTTTTCAAAATATTTTTATGTTACAAGTCAAGACTATGTTGCCCTTTCTACATTCTTAGCGTATTTCTCAGAATGTGAATTTATTCGGAAAATGAATGAATTGGAAAAGATGTGACGGACGAAAATAATTAACGTTTATATGAATTGATAGAAAGGATTCCTTTTCTAGTTATTTGCATGAAAAGTACAAGAGATCACTGTTGAAATATATTATTTTCCCCATGGAAGAAAATTGCATTGCTTTCACATGATTTTCACATACATGCTTGTGAAAATTTAATGTTTATTATCCTCTTGAACTGAAAGTTCAAGACTTGACGACATCGATTGTTGATTCTAATCAAGAATTCATTAAAAAAAAATCAACCCAAAGATATAAAATAATATGGGTAATTACAAGAATCAAGAATAATGTCAATTTTATTTTGTTGATAACTTTATTAAAATCAATTTTGGGGTATAAAACTCGACTGCGTTTGTTCAAACAACATCTAAAGAAGACATTTTTCACCATCTCGACCTTTGAAAGGCGTTTCTTATAGGAGATTTAGGTCTAAGTTCCACCTCATTAGTGAGGTACCTAACTTTTGCAAATCTGCTCAGACATCGCCACATTTCTTGGAAAACCTTAAAAATATCATCCTAATCGACCTCTCGAGGCTCCATCCGATCCATCTACTGCGATATCTGTCCAAATAACAGCTTTTCCAACGAAATTTCCGTGTACCCCTTCAACCTCGAAATGTAAACGTCTGGTCTTGAATATCGTCCTCACGCTTCAAACAGTCCAAACTGGTGCTAAAAACAATAAACATACGTTAATCTTGGATATTCGACGGGAAACTCACCTGCAAATATCGATTAAATACTAAAAATCTGCGAACAATTTGTAAACCTAACAAAATGTGGAATATCTTTGATACTTTTACTTTGATGTAAACAAAGAAACTGGCAACGTAACCATGACCTCCTATGTGATTAAATAAAAATGAATGGAGTATATTCAATCTGATTTTGGGAAGTTGTTTAATTTAATTTTGATAAATTATAATTGAGATTTCTTGTTGGTCTTTTCAAATTGTTTGAATAAAGGTTTGTTTTGATGTAAAAACGTAAACATTCCATAAAGAGTAAGGAGACCTGACCCCTTGAAAACTCCTCTACATGTTTGATTGTACCTCATTCCCATTAGTATCTATGCTCCTAGTTAGTATTCTGATTGACTTTTTTTGTAGGATAAATAGTGATGTTATATTTCCAGATCCATAAAAAATTAATCCATATCTGAGTCTGGATTCTATTGAGGCATAGTAAACAGACTTGAGTACATTTTTACCTATATATCTGGCAATCACCCTGAAAGCATACAGAGAGGAACCTATTTTTTTATTGAGGTCCTCGATATGATCTGTCCAGTTGAGCCTTGCATCTATTGTAACTCCCAAGAACTTGGCGTATTTTGTTAATTTATATGTATTTCCATTTAGTGGAATGTTTGTAGGTGCGATCATTCTTGAATAAGTGGGAGGAAAAATCATTAGTTTTGTCTTCTCTTTGTTCAAAATTATATTATTCTCCATGAACCATATTTCACTTTGCTCCGAGATGTTCCCCAATAGCTTTCTCAAGTCGATCCACAGTGATTTTATGATCAAGAAGTTTGTATCATCTGCATAGTGTACACATGTTATGTTTCCGTCTTCAGATGTGTTGCTGAATTTGAAATTATTCAAATATATTATGAAGAACAACGGACCAGCTATGCTACCTTGCGGTACCCCAAGTTTTGCAGTAAGCGGTTTGGATCTTATTTTTACTCCAGATGAATTTATCTCTACCAACTGTTGTCTTTTTTGGAAGTATGATCTAATCCACCGTAAGGCAGGTCCCCTAATGCCATAACACTGAAGTTTCTTCAATAATTTCTGTGGATACAGGCAATCATAGGCCTTTGACAGGTCCAGAAATAGCCCAGCATCAGCCATATCTTTGTTTTCAAAAGCTTGCTGTTTTCACAGATCTGCCTTTGATGTACCCATGTTGGTTTTTTGTCAGGATTGCATTCTCCATCAGGAATTCCATAATTTGGTTGCAGTATTGTCTCAAAAATTTTTGAATAGTTGGAAGGATACTTATTGGCCTGTAGTTGTTATGGCCAACCGGGATACACATATAAACATTTATATAAAGGGTGTTTCAAGTAACTCTTTTTGTTATAAAATATTTTGAGATGAAATATATTTTGATATGCAACCACAATTTCAAAAAGAATATCTATTTTTTATGCGAAATTATGGGTGATCAAATAAGTTAACTTATGCAAACATTCATGGTCACCTACGGTCGATGGCACCTTGGGCGATAACAGGTTCGTTCAGCTTCATCAAGCTGTAATATTTTCAGCTCTACTGCTTTGCCCTCTATAAGGAAAAGATACTGCAACTTCGATATTTCAGATGACGCACCCTGTATATTGCATTTTTCGCTTCGATACATCAGAGGCACTTTGTGATCGTCGGACTTAGTAGGTTCCCGTAGGAAAGTTGAAATTTCTTACTCATTTCCCGAATCGCAGTGTAAACTCCATAATCTTTGGTCCAAAGATCAGCTTCGGTTAAGGCTGAAATGACAGGTTTGCGTTTTGGGGATCCCTTTGTGTTGTTGCCGCCGTATTCATAATATTGACAAACTCATCAATTCATTAGTAGAATGCTAATTTATTGTAATCAAGACGAATTTATTCTTTCGAAACCGGATTGAGATAAATTAAATTGAACGCATTTCTGCATCCGATACTCTACTTTCTACTCCATTTATAAATATGCTAGTATACACTGTATGACACAGAAACGGCGCTCGTTGCTACAGTCACAGCTTTCTTCCCTTTTTGGTGTGGACCATATTGATTCATTCTCTGTCTCCTCATCCCACTATACATATAGAGGATAGAGGATTCCAACGAAAAGGATGTATGTCAAATTATTGGCAAAAGGAATTACTTATCTTCTGTGAAAGCATTTTTGCATTTTCTATAAAACCTTTGATTCTATTTATTTAATCAACTCATCATTGAATGAAAAAGAGAATGATGACTGTAATAGGCAAAAAATTCATTGGATTAAATTCCAATGACGTAACCGCTCTTATATCTAGTCTTCATCCTTGTAAAGGTGCTATCGATGCATTTTCTTCCGATTCTGGGCAATGTTACATTGTTCAAGTTAATTAATTTTGAATGGATTACAAATTTTCAGAAGACTACTCATTCATTGAAACCCAAAGAGGTCGTCAATGTTGTTGATAAAACTGGCAACATTCTTAGGAGCCTTGGCAGTTACCTCGTGGGTATCCAGGACGGTTTTCCTCATATGGATGGTTTTTAGGTCTGCCAGCTCTGGACACTTGTATACCATGTGTTCAGGTTCAGCTGTTTCTGCTTCTGATCCACAGAGCCTACAAATCTCATCTGCTGACTTTCCCATACGGTATGATGTTTGTACTGACAATGCCCTGTCAGCAGACCTACCATCACCCGAAGCTCAGCTCATGACAGTTTTATGAACTTACTGGTATAGGTCGGTGAAATCATCACTAATTTCTTGGATAGTGCTTCTCCAGAGCATTATTCTGTTGTCCAACTCCTATTGGTCTTTTCCAAGCCCACAGAAAGGCTCAGGTCCAGAAGGTGTTAATCTTGATCCACTTCCCGCAAGCTCATCTTATCTCTCATTTCTTTCAACACCACAATGCCCTGGCACCAATAGTAGGGTCACTTTATTGCCTCTGGCCAAATGCTAGGCGCAAGAGATAGATACAGCAAACAAAATTAAAAAAAAGGATATTCTAAGAAAAAAAATGAAATCCCACCAAAAACATTTATGTGAAAAAGAATGCTAAGGCTATTAAGGGGCAGTATCACCTTTTGAATCGTGGTAAAACTCCATTCAAAAGTGGTCTCTTTATTTCACGAGTACCTAAGTACCCTAATTTACGACGTAGAGGCTTGATTTTTTTTTTAATTGAAGTTGAAGAACGTCCCGAGGCAAATAGTTTTCTCTTTTTCGATTTAATTAGTTTTTCAATTAAAAAAACCAGGGTAATCGTTAGATCTGGGGTTATTGAATATGTTTTTAGTTTTTCATGAGTACAAGCTATTATTTTGAAATAATAATCATGAAAATTTTTGTAGTTTATAGAAGATTAAAATGCCGAGGGCAAATAGTTGCGATTTTTTCCAAAAAATGATGAATAACCGTTGGATAAAAATCATTAAGTATAGTTTCCAAAACGCTGAAGTTCAACCTGTTTTTTTAATTGAAAAACTAATTAAATCGAAAAAATCGCAACTATTTGCCATCGGCAATTTAATCTATACTAATATTATAAAGAGGAAAGATTTGTATTTTTGTTTGTTTGATACGAATAGGCTCAAAAACTACTGGACCGATTTCAGAAATTCTTCCACCCTCAGAAAGCTACATTATCTCTGAGTGACATAGGCTATACTTTTTACCCGAAAAAATTAAGGATACCTACTATAACTTCAATAATTACAAAAAAATCAGCCATAATCAGCTATTTTCACGTGCGCTGCAAAAACCGTAAGACTTACGTGGATACAGTGTGTGACGGAAATGTACCTCTTAAATAGTTCTACAAAAAAGTCCGCGATAGCATATATCTATCTCTCAAGATTGACTTGCTATTACCTGTTTATGGTAATCAGATGTTTCCCAAAATTATGCACTATTTGGTAGTGTGTTTTATGAATTGGGTATTGATAATCATCCAACCTAATACGTTATTTATTCCCAGTATTCAATTTAGAACGAAATTGCCCTTCACATCATACAATTACAACGAGTACATCAAAAGATATGGCAGGTTGAAGTGTTGAAGATGAAACCGTCGCGTGAAACAAATATCACCCGGGCGAAGCTGGGACGGCCTTCTTGTCTCTTATAAACTACCAAAATTTTCATGATTATTATTTCAAAAATATAGCTTGTACTCATGAAAAACGAAAAACATAATTAAAAGCCCCAGATCTAACGATTACCCTGGTTTTTTTAATTGAAAAACTAAATAAATCGAAAAAAAGAAAACTATTTGCCCTCGGGACGTTCTTCAACTTCAATTTAAAAAAAAAATCAAGTCTCTACGTCGTAAATTAGGGTACTTACTCGTGAAATAAAGAGACCACTTTTGAATGGAGATTTACCACGATTCAAAAGGTGATACTGCTCCTTAAGCTCAACACATAACCTGTTGAGAAGATTCCATCTAGACTCTAGAGCCAAGCCCTAGCTCAACAAAACCTTAATTTTTGTCGAAAAGTATTGCTAGAGTGTTTCGCGGTGAACATTTTGTTGGAATTAAAAAAAAAACTCATACACAATACAATATTAATTTCTTTCGATGACAAGCTGGATGAGTTATGGCTATAGTCAATAACTCGTAAAAGGAGGAAATGGCTAATACCGTGAGGAGAATTATGGGAAATTTATGAGTATGATTGGTTTCGATGTCAAATTTGTCCGGATCCCTCTTTTTTCTCCGTGTATTTTATTATCATTCGGTATTTTGAATTTGGTGCAATTTTCAGTGACATATTGAACCCATTTCCTACCTCTCAGGTGAAAATCCTTGTTGCTTACAGTTTTTTATACGAGTATTTCCTTTATTTGGCGTCCTTGAATTGTTTGTAAAGAGATTGTGCCAAAATTTCAATTTGGACAAAAACCATCTTACGCACATTTGAACTGCACATTATTATCTATTAGTTTTCGTAATATCGTTTATTTCTCTTTGAATAAAAAATTATGGTTTTTCAAAAATTACCTCTTTCGAGGTTTTTTCATTTCAGGTTCTAAAGTTCCTGCAAAAGTTCCATTGACTGTAGAACGATTCTATCAATACTTTTTGAGATACTTGAAAAAAAAAACAAAAATGTGGTAATTTTCACGAATTTCTTGTTTGAGTGTCTACGTCCATGAAGAAAAGGGGATCAGAAACGATTTATTTTTTTCTGATTGATGAAGGGATGTATGAGTGTATGAAGATAAAAATAATAAAAATAGTATATTCTAAAACTAGTTGCAGAATGGGCTCCTATTCCAATACGAATGCGAAATTCGAAAACGAGCGACGAAGGAGCGGGTTTTCGAACGCATGAGTATTGGAATTGCATTCTGCAACGAGTATTAGACGATATTTTCTCTATTTCAGTAAAATTTCGTGAAATTCAATGAAAAAATTCAAATTATAGGTCCTAGTGACTTTCATATTGTATCTTGGCAGTTGGTGTGAATGTTAGGAAGTACGAAAATTGACATTTCCAAATTGACGTCTGCTGAAATTTAAAAGGATCGGAAGTCATTGCTGACAACCACAAAACGAAAAATGTAACTGAAAACGATGCTGTAATGAATTCATTACAGCACTGTTTTCAGTACTGGAATGAACTCATTACGATACTGAAATAGAGAAAAATATTTTTTAAGTATGTATTGAATGAATGAAAAGGCTATTCCCCTACATTTTTGATTATTTTCAAACATTTCCACCATCAAAACGAACAAATATTTTTGTGTGTTTCATTTCAGTATTGAAGTCTATCATTTAGTAAATCAAACGTCGATCTCATTTTTCTTTCAGAATATACCGTTTTTTTGTAAATAATATTACAACAATGTGTTGTTTTCGCGAAATTTATTTCCTTGAATTTTTTTATTCGAAATGATAAATATCCATTTTTATCAAAGACAATTTATTAAGTTTTGTTTTAGCCGTCGATTAGGGAAAATTAATTGTTTCTTACAATCGTGGATTCTGACATGGAATTGAATTTCTTTTAAATGAAACGGCCCGCAGGTATCTACTTCCAGATAACTGGTGAAGGAAAGAGAGTGTATTATACAGTCAGTGTGAGATCTAGTTCAGGGTAGGATTTCTTGTTAATATTCCCTGCGCCCCAACATTTGTTCTATAATAATGAATAATCCAATAAATAAAAATTAATGCACTGCACCGCCATCTGGCGGTATACGTTTCCTATTTTGAAGGCTGAAGACTCTTAAACAATTCCACAAAGCGATATAGCTGGTGAGGACACTGGGGTTTTTTTATACAAATCATCTTTTATAAGCTAGTATATGTATACTCCATTCCCTTTTATAAAGTATACCGGTTGTTCAAGATTCAGGTTAGTTTATTTACTTATAAAACTGTCGCAGGTTGGTACTCATGAAATGTCATTTATTTCTCATAGACGTTGCCAATGCTAATTTCTATTTACTCTTTTTTAATTTGGTAAATGAAGTTAGTTCTTTCAAGGTTTAACTGTGAAACAGGTTTCGTACTACTCCATTTTCATACTGGAGTATTTCAAGTTGTGGAAAAACGTTTTTAAATATATATATAATTTTGAAATGTGGGGAATTCCATAGGTCTGTCTGTTCGTTTAGAAGTTTTTCGGTCGGGTTATTCGAGTACTTTTATTTTTTTCGAATGAACTATCACAAAGTAACGGACTATTCTGTCCATTATTTTTCAGTAAAATTTCAAAACTCCTTCATTTCCGTACAAGAAAATAGCATAACTGAATCGCCCAACCATGTTTAAATACGAGAAATATTTCCAGTACATTCATTATTGAATTCACATGATAAATACGTAGTTAGTGCGACCTCTATGTAGAAAGGACAACGTTGCCATGACTATATAACCTAACATTATCAAAATATACACTGTGAAATGTGTCAGAATGTCTTGCCCAACTGGGAGTATAGACTATTTGCGTCATTACGCCTTTATTCAATTGTTAACAGCCCCTTATTTTTATCTATTGCATGGCCCATGTGATTTATTCTATATTTCTTGGTTTGCTGTCTAGTTGTACCCAATTAACAAATCATAACGGTTTTATTGTTGGGTCAACAATATAGCTATTGATGAATTGCAACGGAACAAAGCAAGAATTGAACACGAACAAAACTAATCAGTTTAACTGGAAAACTACGTCTCGCACTAAGCAGTAATGACCGATCTTTTGAATGTTTCTATTTTCCGAATAGGTTATTCATTTTTATGAAGGATTCCTTTCCGACTTCGTCACTTATTTACGTGTTTTCTATCTGAAAGTTTCATTATCAAATGGCTTGTCCAATGATTCCGATATTATTCACCGCAAGAATTATTTTGTTTGAAGAAAGCTACCAGTTGTACCCAGAATAAGGTGAAGTTATGGTGAAAAATATTCGTAACTCTTTGAGATTGAATTTTAATAGAGAATATCTAATTGAAGTAAGTTTGTCGATTGCTTCTTCTGTTTTAATAGAGATAAATTCACAGATTTCTGTTGGTTTGATCAAAATCGAAAATCTCTTTTATTGGAACTGAAACATTTTTTTGTATCGCATCATTTATTGTTTCTTGTTTCATATTTTAGTTCAGAAATTCATCCAGTCTTTCTTTATTTACATGTTTTCATTTTTTAATGATTTTTATCATAATTCAGTGAGTTAATTTTTCAACAAAATAGCTTAATTATTGCAATATGTAAAAATAAATTTATCTACTCATGTTTCCAAAATCTGTGGCTTATCGGTAAATGCTTGTGAAAATACAATATACTATTGCAACTCCAATATAAACTGCTCCACATGAGTTGGGGATATTGCAAAAAATTAAAGTAAAAATAAGATTTTTGTGATTAAAATTCATATTAATATGATTTCAAGCTGCAAATTAATTCTAGCCTGTAGGTCTGCAGCGTATACAGGGTGGTTACGAAAAATCGAGTAAAATAACGAAATTTTATTCCCAGAGAATTCAAGCATTTTAAGACTATCAATACAATGTATGGCCTCCACGGGCATCAATAACAGCTTGACATCTTCTTTGCATACTACACACGAGGTTGTTGAACATTTCTTGAGGAATTTGGTTCCATAAACGGGGCAGAAGCTCTCTCAGATCATTTAAGGATTCTGGGGGTAGGTTGATGATTATCTAATCTTCTTTGGAGCATATCCAATGCATGTTCTATGCAATTCAAATCTGGTGAGTGCGGAGGTATTGGTAAATTTGGAATACCAAGCTCATCGGGCGCATTCTCAACTATGGCTGCACGGTGCGGTCTAGCGCTATCGTCTAGAAATTGAAAAGTTTCACCAATAGCAGCGTGAAAATTTGGCACAACATTGTCAATGACATGCTCCCTATAGTGAAAGGCGGTCATATTCCCAGGACAAATGTGTAGATCAGTGCGCTCGTTGAAACATATTCCGGCCCATACCATAACACTACCCCCTCGGAATAGATGGACTTCTTGGACGTAGCGACGATTACGGGGTATGCGTGGGATTGTCCAAACCCTTATTCTCCGAGAATCTGAAAATCGTCCATATCTGGATTCATCAGTGAAAAGGACACTACGCCATTGATCGTTCCAATTGATATGTTGCCTTGCCCATTCCAGTCTTTGACGCTTATGGTCACGTGTTAATGGAACTCCTCTTAATGGACGTCTAGAACCTAGATTCACCTCTCTCAAACGTCGTCTGATGGTTTCGATGGAAACTTTGACCCCATCTGCATTTTGAAGAGTATTCCGTAGCATTCTACACGTAGATGTAGGGTTTCTTCTCGCCGAAACGGTGATGAAACGATCCTGAGCATGTGTTGTTTTTCGTCGCCCACCAAGCCTAGGTTTTTCCAACACGGAACCTGTCTCCCTGAACCTATACCAGAGTCGAGATATCACACTTTGGATGACTTGGAGCCTTTCCGCTACAACAACCTGAGTTAGGCCCCCCTGTAGCATTCCGATAGCCCTATTAGCCTCAGCTTTTGTTAATTTACGTCTTGGCATTTTCAGAAAACCCGTTTCAAATCGAAGCCGTTGATAAACTGACTTCATTTCAAAATAAGAACATTCATGAAGCATATGCAAAGAACCAAACTTCAGAAAAAAGGCGACCAGATTGACGAAATGTCTCATACTGATTTTTATTGGATCGATTCAAGTTGATATTGAGTTTTAAATGATTTTATCGAAGATTACATACTTTTAAAAACGATTGAATACGATATCCCTAACTCTTGTGGAGCAGTATATTTGATAGAAAATCTTTGTTTTTTACTCTTATCGTCAGGCAGGATGAGACAAAATAGGAAAAATGAGAAAAACTAAATCTATCGATGCTCAAAATATGTCTCCCTCCGAATGAAAATTGACCTATTTCGGCATTTTCTCTGAAAACATCCTTGTCACGACAAGCCTGGCAAGTTTTTAAATTGTCAGCCTGTATGTGATAAGTCTAGTCAATTTTGTAACCGAGATACAGGGTGGTTTTTGTATTCTCCGATAATTTCAATTCTTGGTACCTTTTTAACAACCCAATTTTCATAGAGCTAGATTGTGAAGTTTCAGTGTTTTGATTTTTTTAGAGCCTCGTGGAAAAATTATTGAACTATTTGCAGCAGACCAGTTTCCATTGCACAAAACTGCTCACTGCACCAAAACCTATTTTTATCGCAATATTCAGTTGGTCATTTTCTCTTATAATTTATCAATTTTTTTCTGTTCGAAGATAATAAACAAAGTGGAATGTACAGGAACCCCTTCTACCTGGATCCATTTACACACGTCTCCAAGCTCAGTTCTTATCTTATCGAAATCGACTTAAAAAAATAATTCATATTCATTCGACGCTACGGTTCAAGTCGTCTAGCCTATGCAGTTTCGAAGAAAAGCACAATAATATCGCCGTAATATTCCCGACGTAATTATGTGTGTTGTTGCGAAAAACCGTCTTTTTCGTTTGTAGTTTATCGCCGGCAGTGGTTTGAACGTCCGTATCTCTAGTTTGTCAGTCGGAATGTGCGATAAAGAGCCCCTGCTATCCAGGGAAGATGTGTGGTATGTAAACAACGATATTTCGTGGTTCAAAACACCTGTCGAAGTGAAAAATTGGGTTTGAGCAAATTGTCGCGAGGTGTCGTTTTGGGTCAGTAAGGCGGCCTTAACCTAATTGGGAATTTGCATTGCTAGACCTTGATATAGAGACGAATAAACAACGGTGAAACTGTTCCCAGTTTACACGTTTTATTTTTGATACACATGAAGATTTGGATTTTTGAAAATAATCTTGTAGCTTCGAATCATCAACGGAACAGTATTATTGCCTAAATTCGGATAAAGAACTTTTGAAATTGCGTCTTATTTTTAATCCGACTGCGCCAGAAAGAGGGTTATGTTTTGGAGTGTGTGTTTGTGTAAATACTCCATTCACTTTTACAAAGTATCCCGGTTGGCCAAGATTTAGATGTATAGTCCATCCAAGAATTATTGATATCAAAGCAGGCCTTGGGAGTCCAGTCGCAGCTTTATTTCTAGTTACAAAAAAGTAACTAAAAATTTTCTTTGCTTTCATCATAGCAATAAATATACAGGGTGGCCAAGAGATTGACGTCAAAAAGGAAAAAACAGGTCATGGGCTATTCGAATCACCCCCATGTATGTTATGCTATTTTTCACGGTTTTCGAGTTATGAATTTTTTTATGAACTTTGAGAATTTTCGACTTGGCCATCTTAAAAAAGATATTTAAAAAAAAGTACAAGACTTCTCTGTGAAATTCTTTTTGTAACTTAATCCCATGAATTGTACTTTTATACATTAAATAACCTGATTTGTAACATTAATAAAAATTATGGAAATGTTGGTCTCAAGTGAAAAAGTTACGTAAATTGGATTATGATCTGAATTTTCGAATCGAAATTAAAAATGTAAAAAGGCTAATTCACGGTTTCTTAGTATGGTTAAAAACTGCGCTCCACAGTCAGCTTTTAGAATCATTGATAAAAAATGGTACTTAACACTCTACTTTTGCTAGAATTAGCCTTCAAAGTCATCGAGGTGGAAAAAATCAAAGAACTAGACATTTACTACAAAATTATTTTTTGCCATTTTAAGATATTTCTGATCAAGTTATGATAGAAAATGCTGAAAATTAATGAAAATTAGCTTTAGATGTTGGTCAAGAAAAGTACTGGATAAAAAAAAGAAATTGGTATGGCAAAAAATCACACATCATAATGTAAATAAAAAGAAATTTATTTATAAAATTGACAGTAGGTGTTCAAAGTGGCCACCTCCAGCCTCAATACACATTCTACACCTTCTTAGAAAATTTTCTTTCAATCGCATAAAACCTGCCCTGTTCTCTCTTAGGACACGCTCGGCTTCTCTTATCTTCAGTCGCAGCTCGTCTTCACTCGAACATTCTCGGGCGTAAACAATTTCTTTGAAATAACCCCAAACAAAAAAATCGATGGGATTAAGGTCAGGTGAACGTGGGGGCCTCTTGATTGGTCGACTGCGTCCGATCCATCTGTTCGGGTATCGTTCATTCAAATGATTACGGACTTGAGTAGCGTAGTGACACGGGGCGCCGTCGTTTGGGAATATCATAGTTTGACGAAGTGGCCCCCACGTTCACCTGACTTTAATCCCATCGAATTTTTCGTTTGGGGTTATTTCAAAGAAATTGTTTACGCCCGAGAATGTTCGAGTGAAGACGAGCTGCGACTGAAGATAAGAGAAGCCGAACGTGTCCTAAGAGAGAACAGGGCAGGTTTTATGCGATTGAAAGAAAATTTTCTAAGAAGGTGTAGAATGTGTATTGAGGCTGGAGGTGGCCACTTTGAACACCTACTGTAAATTTTATAAATAAATTTCTTTTTATTTACATTATGATGTGTGATTTATTGCCATACCTTTTTCTTTTTTTTATCCAGTACTTTTCTTGACCAACATCTAAAGCTAATTTTCATTAATTTTCAGCATTTTCTATCATAACTTGATCAGAAATATCTTAAAATGGCAAAGAATAATTTTGTATTAAATTTCTAGTTCTTTGATTTTTTCCACCTCGATGACTTTGAAGGCTAATTCTAGCAAAAGTAGAGTGTTAAGTACCATATATGATTCTAAAAGCTGACTGTTGAGCGCAGTTTTTAAGCATACTAAGAAATCGTGAATTAGCATTTTTACATTTTTAATTTTGATTCGAAAATTCAGATCATAATCCAATTTACGTAACTTTTTCACTTGAGACCAACATTTCCATAATTTTTATCAAAGTTACGAATCTGGTTATTTTATGTATTAAAGTACAATTCATGGAGATTAAGTTACAAAAAGAATTTCACAGAGAAGTCTTGTACTTTTTTTTAATATCTTTCTTAAGATGGTCAAGTCGAAAATTCTCAAAGTTTATAAAAAAATTCATAACTCGAAAACCGTGAAAAAATAGCACAATAGATACATGGACAGTCGTCTCCATGATCTAGAAAGTTGATAACAACATTTTATTCTTCATTGTCCTCTTTAAATAATGCCCTAGGGACCTATCTCCTGCTCTTTGGAGGAAATGTTTGCTCATTTTTTGATTTGATTGCAATCACTTTAGATGTAGAAGTTGAAACTAAGTACATTTGTTGAGTTTACGGCTCACGTTTGCCTTGTCCACTCATAAATCGTCCTTTTGGGGCTGGAGAAATCTCCTCATAGGAACAGCAAGAGTAGGATAAGATGCATCGCCTTTATTAACCCAAGATGAATGTTTTTGATCTGAATTTGCTAAGAAAAGTCCTAGTTCTTTGTTTGCTGATGAATATTTGACCTCGTCCAAACGTAGTTTCAAAACTGGTGGATCTCATGATGTTTTTCTTTAAAGGGAAACCTCCGAAACTCTCGGTTTTGAGCCGTTGATTAACCACAAAGCAGATCTAGAGGCCGTTACAGTTCTTTCACACACAGGAGATGGCACAGATACCAAGCAAAGTGGCAAAGAAGACGAAGATGGTTCCGTTCAGGTAGCTATCGAAGGAATGACATGTAATTCCTGTGTAAGGAGCATAGAAGACACAGTAGGCCAAAGACCAGGGATCAACAAGATCAAGGTGAGAATATCCACACTATATTCATTTCAAAGAATTGACAATAATGTTGTTCAGCATCCAACATGTATGCAATTTAGAGTACTATTTATACACCAGCGCCATCTATACTCAATATAGACTAAATAAGCATTTTCCACACATTCATATTACTAAATGCTTTGTATCGGAAATATCTTAGATTTACAAGGATTATATTTCATTATTCCGTTAATTATTAATAATTTTAAGATAATAATGGACGACTTTCTCAGGTTTCCCTCGCTAACAAATCTGCTCTAGTTCAATATGATGTAAGGAAAATTACACCACAAGATATTTGTGATTATATAGATGATATGGGGTTTGAAGCTGCATTGCCATTGCTGAATGGCCAGCAAAGAGTCAATCAGAGTTATATACATATCAACGGTATGACCTGTAATTCATGTGTACAGTCCATTGAAGGTAAGTTTGTCCCGTATTTTTTTCTCATGGCTAATACATAATATTGAAATCAGATCTTTATATTTTATCGTGAATTCGAAAAATGGTTTTGGATTGCACATGCATTGACATAGATATTGTAGTTTTGAGGAAAATCGACAGAATTCAGTATTTTTCATTATTTAAGGTATGATCTCTTCAAAAGAAGGTGTTAAAGGTATATCAGTTGACCTACAGAAAAAAGAAGCATTTGTGGAGTTTGTAGATAATGTTAGTGCGGAACAAATAGCAGAGATGATAGAAGATATGGGTTTTGAAGCCTACGTGAAGACTGTTAATGGTAAAGAATATAGAATAGGTAAGGCAAAAATTGACTCAGTTTTTTAAAACTAATTATTATTGGTTTTTTACACCCTTTTTCACGCAATTATTGAAACTCGCATCCCCTCATAATGTAGAAAGATTGGTAATGTTATTTCTTTTTCATTCCTTCGAATGTGTCTATATAGATGCATAGAAAACCTATGCATCTCTATCTCTATGAACGGTGTTACTGATGTCATTTATGTCATTTTTCCACTGCACTAAATTCCTGTATGAGATGAAAACTAAGACTATTCATACATTTCAAATCTCGCACCAAGCATAGTATAATTCTCATCTCCACCTTGATTGTTTTATTAAATTCGTTTCATTTTTCAGATAATAGGAAATCACAAAATGGCAAAGCCATAACGAATGGCCATAGTAGTAAGGATGAAGAGTTAAATTTGGAAAAATGCCATTTGCAGATAAAAGGAATGACTTGCGGCTCTTGCGTTGCTGCTATTGAGAAGCATGTTATGAGAATAACAGGTAAATCTGATACGAATCAAGAAACAATGCTTCTTTAAAAATGTCTCCAATATCATTGAAATTCTATGATATCTTGTTCAGGTTGCCATAAAATTCTGGTGTCCCTCCTGGCGGCCAGAGCAGAGGTACTTTTCGACCCTTCGTTCATCTCACCGAATGACATAGCCAGTTCCATATCGGAACTTGGATTTCCCTCCCTTGTTTTGGTGCAGTCTGGAGGTAGTGAAGCGGAATTAGACTTGGAAATAGGAGGAATGACTTGTGCCAGTTGCGTGTACAAGATAGAAAGCAACATAGTCAAACTGCAGGGTGTGGTTTCGGCAAAGGTGGCCCTCACCACCAGGAGGGGTAAATTCTTTTACGACTCGGAGAAAACAGGTCCTAGAGATATCATAAAAGCTGTGGAAGATTTAGGTAATGTCCCAGAGTTTGAGGAGGAAGTGTGGGTGATTCATCTGTGGTTTTTTAGGTTTTACAGCTGAATTACTGAATAAAGACAGAGGTGGTGATTATCTTCATCAAAAAGAGGAGATTCGAAGATGGAGAAACGCTTTTTTGGTTTCGTTGATTTTCGGAGCGCCCAGTATGATTGTTATGATGTATTTTATGTTTGTTATGTCGACGGGAACAATGAACCACAAGGATATGTGCTGCGTTGTTAAAGGTGAGTGCAAAATGGTATATCTCTAGTATTATCTCAGATCTGGACAGAAAATGATGTTTTGTCTATTTTGCAGGTCTCTCTCTAGAAAATCTGATAATGTGGATGCTCTCAACTCCAGTCTTAATCTTCGGCGGTCGCCACTTCTTCGTACAAGCTTACAAGGCCCTCCAACACTGTACTACAAACATGGACGTACTTATAGCAATGGCAACTTCGATCTCTTACACTTACAGCGTGTGCGTCGTGGTGGCGGCCATGATAATGGAACAGAACACGTCGCCCCAAACTTTCTTCGATACGCCGCCTATGCTGTTGGTTTTCATCAGTTTGGGAAGATGGTTGGAACATATCGCCAAGGGAAAAACGTCAGAAGCTCTGTCCAGGTAACAGATCACATAGTTTTGATGTTTGAGGTTATAGGTTCTTTAGTAGGAGATTATGTCAATGTCGTTTGTCATTGAGTGATAAAGTTTTGAGGTTCAGCGCATACCTGAACCTTATTTTGTTGTTTTTGATATAGTTCAATGATAATATGTATTTTGTGATATTTGGCCCTTACCTATAACCATTGAGTTTAAATATACATAGAGACAGCCCAGTTCAACGATTTGAAGCTAAATTTTGTGTAGTTCCTTCACCGGTTCATAGATGGATAAGTGTGTTTCAGAGAAGCGAAAATTTTTACTCCCGCATTTGGTGGTAAGTAGCTGAACTATAAGGCACTATTTCCGAAGCCGAATGCGATGAAGATCAGGACCGGCATATGGAAATGTGGGATGTTCAGCATTTCATCACATGATTTTTTTTGATGCAATAAAACGACAATTATTTTTGATCTTTCATGAATATCAAATACTGATTTATGAAAAAATAAATGCATGCGATTTTTTCTTCATTCATAAGTATTTATAAATAGATTTTGTATGAATTTTTAAAAATATTTAATTTTTTATAAACACCGGGATGCTTCTGTATCGAGATTCCTTTGGTTTTTTTTCTGTCCCCTGTACAGCTTCACTCTAATCAATTGTCTCAACAAATGAATCCTGATGTGCTTTTCAAATTCTGGAGTTAACAGAGACTTCCAATCTTCTATAAATTCATTTTTTTTAATTTTCCTAAAATATACCTTTGAAGTCACATCTTTTCTGATTTTATGACGATAATTTTCTTTATGACCAACAGCGCTTTCCTCATCAAATGTTTGAAATCGGTTGAGGGAATTCTCAAATGTATCCGATTTCGATTTGCAATATATATCCAATCATTACCAAGCTTATTCAAATCATCAATGAGGAGTGCTTTTTCGCACTTACCGCATTTGTTTTTTTTTTGCAATGTTCCTCATCAAATACCACGAGAAACTTGCGATTGAGTTGGATTCTAGGGTATTTAGGGGTTCAATTAACTCTTTATCCCTTATATACCCTCACTAGGCTCACCGTTGCCCGAATCCGCAGAAGAAATGGTCGAATCTGTCCAATCAACCACATCAATGGGCCTACTTTCAGATTCTCCCATTGTACACAGGTCGAAATCATTATCGGAACATATTTCAAGACAACCAGTCATGACCGACTGCAACCCAAGTCTGAAACAACGAGCTGAGGGGTTTGGATCATAACCCCTACGCTGTCTTATTTTGGAGAATTAATTCTCGATTGGGTCCTGGTTGAGCCGACTTTTTATCAAATATGGAAATGTTTCCTTCGTCTCCTCCCACAATTGAAGGATGCTACTGATGGTTTGTATCAAACCGTTGAAACAATAGGGAATATTTTTCCCAACTGTCCAAGACTTAATGAATTCAATTGATTTCGTCAGAGTTTGTATTGCTGATGGCTGATAATTTCCCTCAAATTTTCCATTCGAATTGAGGCAGTCGAAAAGATCATTCATTTTCAGAATGAACTGAGCAGTTTAATTGGCACTTCTCGACCTCAGCTCACCAGTTGCAGTGACTGTTCTCATAGCCGAATATAAAGTTCTGATGAAAATCTGCGTGGCCAATTTAACCTTCATTTTCTGAAAGGCGTTTGGATTTATGTGGTTTTCAGTTATCTTCAAGAGAGTACGAGAAAGACAAATTCTTTTCATCGATTGAGTACGTTTCATTTATGTCCCTCCAATAAACATTTTCACCCCTCATTTCCTACCTGAGAACACTCTTTTGGAGAAATTCATGGCTAATAGTTCATCATTATTGAATCACACCGTTTGTAACGAATTTGGACGAATCCGACCCTGCCTACGATTCATAGAACTAGAGGAAAATAAATCTCCTACAGATTTCGATAAACGAGTAGTGACAAAATGGATCGGACGAATATAGTTCCTTTAGTAGCTACTAAGTGCCGCCACTTAAGTTGGCAAATTGGCAAGTAAACTGCCAAAAATGTATGCATCAAATCAATGAACTGGGTTGTGTCTCTATGTATATTTAAACTCAATGCTATAACTTAAATTCTCCGAAATGTCTAGGCTCTTATCACTCAAAGCCACGGAAGCTCTTCTGGTGACGTTGGGACCGAACGGTGAGATCGAAAGCGAAAAGCAAGTGCCGGTGGATCTGGTGCACAGGGGGGACATCTTGAAGGTTATACCAGGCTCGAAGGTGCCAGTAGACGGTAAGGTCCTCCAGGGTCAGAGTATGTGCGACGAAAGTCTCATAACCGGAGAAAGTATGCCCGTGCCAAAGAAAATAGGTTCCAGCGTTATCGGAGGTTCGATAAATCAACACGGTCTTCTGATCGTCGAGGCCACTCATACTGGGGAGGCCACAACTTTGTCGCAGATCGTGAAGCTGGTGGAAGAGGCTCAAACTTCGAAGGCGCCTATACAGCAGCTCGCAGACAAAATCGCGGGGTGAGTGTCAAAGAATTAACCCAAAATCTGGATAGATCTCGACAGTTGCCCAATTGAGTTCATCACAGTTCGTCTTCGGGTTGCTTTCTCTCAATTCATGGATATTTCAGGTACTTCGTTCCTACAGTGGTGTTACTCTCCCTCTTGACGCTGGTGGTCTGGTCCATCATAGGCTCCATAGATATCAGTTACCTTCCCGTCAGCAATGCAGAAAGAGAAGGCTTCACATCCACAGAAATCCTCTTACAGTTCGTGTTCAGATGCGCGCTGAGCGTATTGGCCATCGCCTGTCCATGCGCCCTAGGCCTGGCCACGCCCACCGCCGTCATGGTGGGAACCGGCGTCGGCGCAATGAACGGTACGTTAACTATTACAAGTAGGAGACGAGTGAACTACATATTTCGATTTGTTTTTTAAGGCATTCTGATAAAGGGAGCGGAACCGTTGGAGAATGCGCACAAGGTCAAAGCCATAATGTTCGATAAGACCGGTACCATCACGAAGGGGGTGCCGGAAGTGGCCAGGATTTGGATGACGGGTGACATCTTCAATCCGGCTGTCATTTTCAGCGCTTTGGGATGCGCGGAAACCAACTCCGAGCATCCGATAGGGATAGCTATCATCAAGTATGTGAAGGAGGTGCTCAATTGTGATTTGACAGGTAGGTTTCTGCATGTTAGATTTTCTCGACTGCGCCATATTTTACCTACGTTAATTTCGTGAATGGAAACATGGTTTCGGAGATATACTAACCGACAAAGAAACTGCAACACCCAGAAAGTACTGTTTAAATTTTTTTCGTTGGTAAAACATAGATAGTATAGCAAGAAGTAAATGATTGAAATTTGAGTAAAAAATCGTGAAGGTTTTCTCATGTAACCATTTTTTGTTATTTAAATATTGTGGTCGTTTTATGCAATTTTTTTAAATTTTACAACAAACCAGCTGTTCGAGGAGAGTCAATGTTTAGCTGTTGTTAAAATGCCTAGAGCACGTCTACGTGGAATTTAACGCCAGCTGAGTGAATTTGAGGGAGGTCGAATTATTGGTCTACGGGAGGCGGGATTGTCATTTCGAGAAATCGCTAACCGTACGAACATAAATCCAACTACAGTTATGAGATGTTGTCAAGCGTGGTTTGATAATGCCCAAAATCGAAGAAGTTGAAGATCGACGTCTAAGTCTTATGGCCATGAGGGACCGATTTGCGACCACTCGATCTTTGGCTGATGAGTGGTTGGGAGAACAAGGCCATCGTGTAACTGTCCGAACGGTTTACGACCTGATAAGGTCTTTTGGACTGCAGCATTATCGACCCTATTTTGTGTTACCTCTGACGGTTGAGCATCGCCGGCAACGATTACAGTGGTACAGAGAACGTCAACAATGGATTGTGGAATGGCATCAGGTCGTCTTTTCTGATGAATCTCGATTCTCCTTGGGTGCACATGCTGGCCAAAGAAGGAACGACGTCGGGGAGAACGACGTGAACCTCAGTTTGATGTTGAGCGTCATGTACAGGGTGTCCCAAATTCGATGATCACTGAGAGCATCTCGAGAACCATAAGGGTTAGAGAAAAAATGTTCAAGGACTCCCGATCTCTTTTTTCAAAATAATCAATTGCCAGAAAACAGATCCGAGATATCTGAATTGGTTCTCGAGTTACAGGTCGTTTCTGAAAAATTGGTGTTTCAAATATTTCGCTATATCTCGTTTTCTGTTGGAGATATCACGAAAATTCCAAAAAGTTTTCTTTTCTAATTTCTATTGCCTATACGTTGCTTTCCTCTGATCCGAAAAATTATTCGCCGTTCAAGTGCTAGAAAGAAAAGTTTGTGTTTTTCAAATGGGACACCCTATATTTTTCAGTATTGCTTCTTAGCCGCAGATTCACAGAGTATGTGTAACCGGTTTTTCGATAATCTGATCCGTTTCAGAGATATTGAGTTTTCCGTCTTCACTCGAATTGGGACAGCCTGTATATAAAAATTTTTCTTTTATTTGGAGATATTTTATTTTTGATTCTATGAAAAACTAACATTGATCGAATAAAAACTTTAATACAAATGAATTCTAAACAAAAACTACAATAAATGTTCGAATTGTATCTGATGATTTCTTCTTTTCAAGATAATCATTCGGTTAAAATTATTCACTACACACTAGACAAATTAGATTTTTTAATTAAATGGAATATACTTAATTACAAATGAAGTTTTCCATTTTATAGTATCGAAATTTTCAAAAATATTGTAATCTTCTATTATATCTCTTTCATTCAAGAAGATCAGTTCATTCAAAAAGGCAAACTAGACAAAAAATAAAATAAAATATCTCCAGATAAAAGAATCTTTATATACAGGCAGTCCCAATTCAAGTGAAGACGAAAAACTCAATATCTCTGAAACGGATCAGATTTTCGAAAAACCGGTTACAGGATGATATTCTGTCAATCTGCGGCTAAGAAGCAATGATGAAAAATATAGGGTGTCCCATTTAAAAAACACAAACTTTTCTCTCTAGCACTTGAACGGCGAATAATTTTTCGGATCAGATGAAAGCAACGTATAGTAAATAGAAATTTTCGTGATATCTCCAACAGAAAACGAGATATAGCGAAATATTTGAAACAGCAATTTTTCAGAAACGCCCTGTAACTCGAGAACCAATTCAGATATCTCGGATCTGTTTTCTGGCAATTGATTATTTTGAAAAAAGAGATCGGGAGTCCTTGAACATTTTTTCTCTAACCCTCACGGTTCTCGAGATGCTCTCAGTGATCATCGAATTTGGGACACCCTGTACAACGGAGAGAAGGCTTTATGGTATGGGGTGCTATTGCACATGCACCTTAAGTCTTCATTCGAGGTAACATGACAGCGCTACGTTACCTCCAAGAAATATTGGAGCCATATGTCCTCTCTTACCTTAACCAGCTCGAGAATCCAATATTTCAGCAAGATAATGCTCGACCTCATGTTGCCAGAGTTAGTTTAACCTTTTTGAAGCGACCCATGTGAATCTTTTGCCATGGCCGCCCAGATCCCCCGATCTTTCGCCCATAAAGCATGTTTGGGACATCATGGGTAGAAGGCTTGGAAATTTACTCCAGCCCCCACGGACTTTGGCGGCTCTGAGACATGATGTACAGGTAGATTGGGACAGTAACCCTCAAGAAGAAATATACCATCTTATTGAATCAATGCCAAGACTTGTTGGGGAGTGTATAGATAATCGCGGTGGACAAACACATTATTAAAAAATTTATAAAAAAAATGTAACCCATCGTTTTTTTCCGTCAAATTTATTCACTCCTTGCTATGCTATCTATGTTTTACTAACAAAAATTTAAAATTTAACCAGCTCCTTCTTGATGTTGCGGTTTCTTTGTCAGTTAGTATACAGGGTGAGTCTTTGACTTGTACATATATTTTAACTGTAGAATCCTCTCATCAAACGAAACACTTTTTTCCTATACCATTTTTCAAAATTCGGTTTCGTTTGAAAGATACAGGGTGTCAAAAATCCATGAAATTAACACTATTCTTTCCATATATTCGAAACCGATAATCCGAATGAACTGAATTTTGGTTGATTGTTTACTCTATTCATGGTGCATATTCCTCAATTGAAACTTATTCCATATTCCTTCTAGTATAAGAGTTACAGCCTACTCGTCTCATGAATTCATGCAAAAATACTATAAAATCACTCGAAAAAGATAAACGGTTCATATTTTCGAAAGAATCAAACATTTTAGAAAATAAAAGTATTCTTATATTTTTTCAATAAAACGCGTCGTTTTCGAGTTATTCCTAATTGTATACGAACAAATTCGAGGAAAAAATCATGAATTTCATAAAAAAACTGAATGCAACCCTGAATTAAATATCATCGAATATTATGTATTCTCTGATCTTAACAAATTAACAACGTTGTCAATGTTTATCAACTTCGTCAGGACTAAAATCTACATGATGGAAAAACGTTCGATGTAATAATTGAATTCTGAGAAGCATGAAATGAAATTACACAGTCTATAAGCACAGTTTCTATTGAAAATTTATTGTTACCGGTCTTTCAGGAAAATATCTATCTCAACAATATTATCCTCTTGGAGATTTCAATCGACACTACACGGTCTGCACATCACAATCATCACCTGTTTGCTTTATTATCTGCAAGTAAATTTAGATAGATAATTAAGGTTATCCCGTTTAAGCGTCTTTCATTATCATAGACTGGCCTGCGGTTCGAGACACAGAAACAGAACAACCACAACACAACGGCCTGTCCCGCCTGTCTGCCTTGCGTGCCGGCTATATCGTAGCGCTATATCGGCAAGAATCAGAACTCGTTTGGCATCTCCAAAGAGCCACGCCTAGACGCCTTTAGCCGTTAGCGATTGTGATAGTTCATCCGCTAACGATAGGGGACGTACTGCTTTCTTGAGTTCGCATTGTTTGAAGAGAAAATCGGCAATCTGGCATCGTCTTCTCTAGAGTTCTGTGCTTAGACAGGTTCTGTGCACGGCCTTCTAAAGACTTTAGTCTTTAGATGGCCGTGTTCTGTGGAATATCATATCGCAGAAGATGAGTTAGGTTAGGTCATTGACCTCGAATCATCTGACTTAGGTTGATGGAGTTAGAATAGGTTGGTGAGAAACCAATTTTCATGAGATCGTTCCAAAATATCGAGGAAAATATTAACCAATTATTAGTGTTTATAAACTAATCTTCAGGAAAATCGAAGAAGGAACTTATTTTGGTGGGAGAAATATGGCTTTTCAATTGCAGAAATAATCGGACAGTGTTTTTGTTAGGAAATATCGTTTTTGTTACATTCTTATTCGAATAAGGTTAGTGCTTGAGTATTTTCTAATTGTATCACCCAGAACATCTAATCACCTCAATTTCAATCGAAAAATATGAACTTTGAAGTGTTTCCAGAGAATGTATCCAGGCACAGACTCAGCACTATTTTTTTTTTCAAATGGCTTTATCTTTTTAACAGAGCCGAATTCGGAAAAATGGAAAATGAAAAAAAGGTTTCCTTTGGCCTCAAGAATCTATAGTTAAAATATATGTACAAGTCAAAGACTCACCCTGTATAAATTTTTGAAATTTCATTTTTCCGATTATTCAAAAATTACGTATGTGATCCTGCTCAAATTTGGTGAAAGGCTGTATAATAGCTACCTTTGCGTGTGTTCTAAATTTCGTTAAAATCGTGATATCAAAAGAATAGAAAAAAAATTGTTTAAAAAAAAACAACTTTTGATATAAGTGCTACTTGTGGGTGTATTTTGAATCTTAGGATGAATCGATTTCGAAGAGTTTCCAAACCAACCTGTTGCCAGTATAGAAGAAACAAAAGTTCCATTGGGGAGAAACAGTTTAATACATTTTCCGTGAAGATTTTCCTTTTTCATTCCATTTCTTTGGTGTTTTATTCTAGAGATATCCTCCTGTTTTTCCAGGTTTCGTCTCGAACTTCCAGAGCGTACCGGGTTGCGGCCTCCGGTGCACCGTTTCTTCCGTGTCTTCCATGGTCAACAACGCGAAAAACAACAAGGAACTGGCCGAATTCTGCTCGCTAGTATCGGCCGGCAGTTCCGGCACTTTTACGGTGCAAAACGTGCAAGTGGACGTGACACATTCGCAAAATCTTATGTTGGGCAGACTGATCGGCCTCAGTTCCCAAGAGAACGACTCGTTTACCGGGGAGTATCAGGTGATCGTGGGAAATCGGGAATGGATGAGCAGGAACGGATTGGTGGTGACGGACGATATGAACAGGAGGATGGGGGAGGAGGAGGAACAGGGGAGGAGTGCCGTTTTGTGTGCCTTGAACGGTAAGGGTGCATGTGAAATTTTATTTGAAGAGAGGTCCAGTTGCTTACAATCCCTGTTTAATGGTACGGATCTGTACAAAAATCTGTTTCTTCAGTGTACTTTCCGTTTATTATTGTTATTGTAACGTTCTCGGAGTTAATCAAATTGTCTGCTTCGTTAGATTAATTTATTTTCAATACCACTAACTTATCACACTAATTTATAGACAATAAGTAATATTATTTACACTCTTGCTAATTTATATTCACTACTTGGAATTCGCTATTCACAATTCGATCCGGCTTTACTTAGGAAAGTAACTGACTGGTCTCCAACGTGCGCGTCTTTTTAAATCGATACAGCCCTGCTCGAGAACATTCCAGACAATCGAGACGCTTCGAGAGTTTCGGTACATGGAATCACTTCGTCCGCCACATTATCAAAGATTGTAGGATGTCATTTATTTTATTGATTTGATTTATTTTGTTTTCAGGAAAAATAGTATGTATGATAAGCGTGGCAGATACAGTTAAGCCGGAGGCTAGCTTAGCTGTCTATTCCTTGAAAAAGATGGGATTAGAAGTTATACTATTGACTGGCGACAATAGGAAAACGGCGGCCAGTATAGCTAGAGAAGTTGGTATCACGAAAGTTTACGCAGAAGTATTACCGTCTCATAAGGTTGCCAGGGTGCAAAAGTGAGTGTTTGTTCTTTACAATTAATTAACTTTGTCCAGGTTTTTATAAGGGAGAACTAGTTTTTTTTCTTATTGTTCCAAGTTCCCGCTGTTTGTCGATAGATGGCTCCAGCAGTAAGTACTGGTCGATATTGACTTATCCAGAAACGTCATGAATCAAGCTTAGACATACGGTAAACGAACTGTTTTAACACGTTATTGATTTTGTTTTGGGTTCATACACTTCTGGTTGTGTGAATATGTCTGATTTTGTGCCAAATAATCGTCACTTGCGGGAAGTATTGTTTATCTTCTTTCATTGGGAGAACACGATGGCTGAAGCGCTTCGAGAGCTCCAAAAAGTGTACGGAGTTTCTGCTCAAATACGGTGATTTCGATGAGAATTCTCTAGCACCCGCCCAAACATTTGTAAGCGAACCCATGCGTTGGGAATGATTCAAAAACAGCCGCTAGCTGTTTGAGCGCCCGCGCGCAGTACCTGTTATACCGCCCTTTAAGGGTCCCTGAAAAAAAGGGAGTTAAAAACGATTTATTTTTTTCTGATTGATGAAGGGATGTATGAGTGTATAAAGATACAAATGATTTAAAAAATATTTTATAATTATTGAATGAATGAAAAGGATATTCGCCATCATTTTTGGTTATTTTGTAACATTTCCACCATCAAAACGAACAGATATTTTTGGGTTTTTTCATTTCAGTATTGAAGTCTATCATTTAGTTAATCGAACGACTATCTCATTTTTCTTTCAGAATATACCGTTTTTTGTAAATAATATTACAACAATGTGTTGTTTCCGCGAAATTTATTTCCTTGAATTTTTTTATTCGAAATGATGAATATCCGTTTTTACCAAAGACAATTTATAAAGATTTGTTTTAGCCGTCGATTAGTGAAAATTAATTGTTTCTAATTGTGGATTCTTACATGGAATTGAATTTCTTTTAAATTACACGCCCCGCAGGTATCTACTGCCAGATGACTGGTGAAGGAAAATTAGTGTATTATACAGTCAGTGTGAGATCTAGTTCAGGGTAGGATTTCTTGTTAATATTCCCTGCGCCCCAACATTTGTTCTGCTAAGCTGAATAATTCAAATAATAAAAATTAATGCACTGCACCGCCATCTGGCGGTATACCGGTATACGTTTCCTATTTTGAAGGCTGAACACTTTTAAGTACTTACCCAGGGTTTGGTCAGAAAGGACTATTTAATGTTTCCTCATTATAGTGGGAAAAAATGAAGGAAATCGTATTGGAGATGAAACATTTATTCAGGTACTCTGTAATATGTATCCAAGCTCTCCAAAATTGCATGTTCAATTGAAACTATGCTAAATTACTAGTCTCTGCTGGAGCACTGCCGATTTTCAATAATTTTAAATTTTGGGAAAGATCTTTCACCAGATGCAACTGATACCAGCAGGGTTCGTAAAATTCGAAGTGCTATCGATGTATTCGGAATTGTCATTGCCAAAAAGATATTGCAACTTCAGTGTTTGTGGATCATTAGACTGGTCTTCAGCAAATAAATATTATTATTATTCTTCTCCATCGGTCTCCAGTTCTCAGCTTGAGATGGTATTACTTCTATGAACCAGTGAAAAAACATTTCAGTTCCTTCCACTAGTTCAGAAATTTCCGCACGATGTGATAGGTTTGCAGATCCACAGCCTGATGCGGTGCACATCCCACGATCTTCTGGGATAATTCGATCCCTTAAAGATTTCTCTTGAATGATTCCCTTCCGTCAGCTGAAGTTCCGGATGCCTCCCGGTGAACTCGGTATAGAGGGAGTATCTCCAACCAGGAACTGGTTTGTCCTCGCAATTGTTCACGTAATAAAAAGCTCGCATTACTTCAAAATTCATTTCGCGGCTCCACTGGATACGTGCGTTGCGAGCTCCCCTGCGGGCAGTCCTCCTCACGGTGGTCGAGCCAGCAGCTGGAATGGCATCTCGATCTTCTGCCACGATATCGGTTTCCACTTCTCGTTCATGGGTTTGCCACCATTTACCCTTGGTGGCCCAGGTAACTCGGGCCGTGGGGACGTCACCCCCCATGTGGCGTGGCAGAAACCACACCACACCCGTGCGGTTCGGTTATTATTATTATTAGATGCGGCTTTAAAACAATTATTTCATTAAACAAATCAATACCGTCAATGTCTGATTCACTACTTGAATCATTTTTAAGCTTCAGAAGCAAATCTTTACAACACTTCATTATAAATTGGCTCTACTAAAACTTCATCACTGTGTTCAAATTGAAATTAATCGTTGGATAACCTGTTCCTATATTGAGTTCGTGAGCCAATTTGGAAGCTTCAACCAATACAATTTCAAAATGATCAGACGCGCGATATTGTATGAAACTATCAATCAATCAGCTTATTCAATAAATGTATGCAGATTTGGTATATCATTTTACTCAGGGCCTTAATTTCATTTAACATATCAAACAGAATTACTACCGAGCAAATAAATCTATAGTTTTGTATGTTCAAAGCGTGATTTTTGGCAACATTTCTCATCTGCTGTTGGGAATATCTTGCTATTTTCTCGGTACCGATAGAATTTTGTCTGATTTACGTCTAGGTGTAGAAATGGATGGGAAATTGATGAAAGGTGTGAGCAAATCCTCTTATAAGCGCAATCTTTGATGATGTTGATTTTTATAATGTTTTTTTATGCTATGTCATTTCTTATGCTATAGGCGGGTTGGGTATTATGACAACTACCATTATGTCATGAGTCACTCGATTTGCCCCCCCCCCCCCTAGTGCTCTGATAAGATGAGAAAGTGCCTCCTTTTGGTAAAATCTATAATCAGGTTAGCCTGTAACAATGAAATCTGTTTCTATTGCAGGTTGCAAGCCAAAGGTGTCAAAGTATGCATGGTGGGCGACGGTATAAACGATTCTCCAGCTTTAGCTCAAGCGGACGTCGGAATGGCAATAGCGGCAGGCACAGACGTGGCCGTCGAAGCTGCGCATGTGGTGTTGATGAGGAACGACTTGCTCGACGTCGTAGCTTGTTTGGAGCTATCCAGATGTACCGTGTCCAGAATACGGCTCAATTTCTTATTCGCCAGCATGTACAACCTTCTAGGTAAGCGACTTAAGTTCCCAAAATCTTCCATTTCATGGTAAAATACGAAAAATGATTTTTTTTTAGGTATCCCGCTAGCGGCTGGCGCTTTCAGCATGTTCGGCTTCATGCTGGCTCCTTGGATGGCCAGCGCGGCAATGGCGCTGAGCAGCGTGTCCGTAGTGGGGTCCAGCTTGCTCCTGAAGCTCTGGAAGAAACCGACCAAGGCGGACCTGGAGACGCCGGAGTTCTTGTCGCTCAGGGACAAGCAAGAAATGGACGCGATATCGATACATCGTGGCCTGGACGATATCGAAAATTATTCGAGTCCGCCCAATGGAATTTCAAGGTATACGATAAATTGTGTAGAGTAGTTTTTTTTTTAGACGGTTGGTCGTACTGAGTGTACATAGATTATTATGGATGAGTGAAGAAAGTTTAAATGAGGTATTATTTTTAATAAAGTATATGAATTTTTGATGATTCTTTAGGTGTTCGTTATGATAGAAATAGTGAAATATTTCTTTCGACCGGAAAGTGAAACAAATTCACAGCATTGTTGTAACGTGAAGCGTTTAGAGAAAGAGGCATGGAAATCGTAGACCTTGTTGTATTCTTTCCTCTGATTTGTTAGCGAATTTCAGTATTATAATGGACTGTTTAAGTGGAGGAGGATAACATCCTAGAACATTTTACTGAGAGAAAAGCAGTTTTTTTTTCATCAATTAACAGTCCTTGCATATTTGTTTCTCATTGTATTGAGGATTCGAAAAGTACAGAGCACTTATTATAAGAGTGTCTGCTTTATCCGTACTATGCCAATATGTAAATACCAATGGCCAAATAACGCACGAACTATTGGAAATTTGAAAAGTGCTATTTCATTCTAAAGGCTTGTTTGGACTAGGCCAGTATTTTAGTCGAGAGGAGAGTCGATTCGCCCACTGACTACTCTACCACAGTATCAAAGAATCTTAAACAGTATAAGGTAGTAGGTACATCATCCTGTGAGTCTACTCGACTCGATTGCTGGCGTTCGCACACGGGAAATTACAAAATCATTCGCTACTCAACAAATCTACTGGCCTACTCTGAACAAGCCCTTTGGGCGATTTAAATTATTTCTATAAGAACTCCAATCCTTTCTGAGTTCACCCACAAAATTTCACTTCTCAAAGTGAAACCATTTTCAAATGCAACTTGAAATAAAAACACACTATATTGAACGCCCACCTCAAAGGCTTGACGGAACAGGTCCAACCCTTATTTTATTTGATTGAACGGTTTTATAAAATCGATGGTTAGGTTAGGTTTCATTGTAGTTGCATAGAAACTTATTTATATGCATCTATGTTTCAATTATTATTCGATTATCGAACAACCACATAATTCTATACCTATATTTTAACAACTAGTGGATTTTGTCTGCCTCCCGCTAGAACTACACTCCATTCACTTTTATAAAGTATCCTAGTTGGCCATGACATTCTGACACATTTCTCCGTGTATATTTGGAAAATGTTAAGTCATGGCCATTTTCCTGTGAGATAACTACGCAACGTTGCCCCCTCCACATAGAGGTCGTAGTAATTACGTATTTATTTACTTTGAGAAAATAATGAATTTGAGAAAATATTATGTGAATTCAATAATTCCAAAGACCTTGGAATGTTGAAGAAACTTTTTCCTCAGTTAACACTGAAAATATTTCCCGTATACCGTAAGATTGAGTTATGTGGAAATCAAGAATCGAGTGTTGAAATTTTACTGAAAAATGATGGACAGAATAGTCCGTTACTTTGGGATTTTTCATTCGAAAAAAACATAAAATTACTCGAATAACCTGACAGAAAAACTTCTGAACGAACAGACGGACCTATGGAATTCACCACTTTTCAAAATTCTGAAGAAATAAGCCTACAGAAGACATTTAAATACCTCTTTGCACAACTTGAAATATGTGCAGCTAAAAAATAAATATCTATTCATATAAAATATAATACCTTGGTTTTCACTCACATACGTCGAAAATGATGATAGATTATTGATTCCAAATTATCAGAGTTACTACCCGAATAAGCAGATTTCAATACTACATAGGATTTCCTGATACTTTGTCTTCGTTTCTTCAACACTGCCTTCGGCATTTTTCGTTTCCAAGCGTGATGATTATATTGAGATTGAGACTATTGAGAGAAGAAATTAGCATTGTCAACGTCTCTGAGAATTATTTTGCATGCCGATATTTGACGTGTGCCAACCTGCGTCTGTTTCAAGTAAAAAAAATTGGTAAACCTAAATCTTGGCCAACCGGGATACATTATGAAAACGAATGAAGGATAGTGCGCATGTCGGGCATGTCAGTGATAAATTCCATGATAGATGCATACCTGGTGTTGGCACTGATTAGATTTTGTTTAAGACTTTCTTGTCGATCGAAAATCTTGGATTTTGTGCGGCTTTTCATTTCTCCCGAAAGGGGTCGCGCTATGATTCCATTGCCCCAGTAGCGCTAGGACTGTGAATTATTGCGGATTATTCCGGAACTAGACCAAAATCTGAAATCTAGAATGCCGTTTTGATCTACAAATTTTGGTCACGATTTTTAGTAAGGAGTCGATACACCAAGTTTTCTATGCATCTATATTCCATGTAAGGTAACCATGGATACAATATGACATGTCCCTTCTCTTCGCCGCGAAAGTTCATGGCGCTTGCGTATAGTGCCAACGGGCGCTGGATTCAAGCGAAACTAGCTCTACACTTTCGTATACTCAATAGCCACTACGCCCACATTCTATATTTATAATTCTATGCGGACAACGAACGAACTATTCCGAAATTCCCGTAGCGTCCATAAACCATGGATTTATATCTTGTATGTATGGCATAAACATTGATCATCCATTGGCCAACTGAATTTCCATAAGTATAATCCACAGAACATACCTATAATATATATGCCATATCTATGTCAGAACCTTCGATTTTTTAACCACATATTGGAAGTAGTGGTAAGGAAAAGTAGCTAGAATAGTATATTCTAAAACCAGTTGCAGAATGGGCTCCTATTCCAATACGAGTGCGAAATTCGAAAACGAGCGACGAAGGATCGAGTTTTCGAAAGCATGAGTATTGGAATTGCATTCTGCAACGAGTATTAGACGATATTTTCTCTATTTCACTTAAATTTTGTGAAATTCAAATTATAGGTTCTAGTGACTTTCATATTGTATCTTGGCAGTTGGTGTGAATGTTAGGAAATACGAAAATTGACATTTCCAAATTGACGTCTGCTGAAATTCAAAAGGATCGGAAGTCATTGCTGACAACCACAAAATGAAAAATGTTACTGAAAACGATGCTGTAATGAATTCATTACGATACTGAAAAAGAGAAACTGTATTCTATCATTGTAGAGATCCTTCTTGAATTCCCAAGAAGTAACAAGGAACAAAGACCTACTCTCTGATTTGAGAAGCTTTACTGAATCCTGAGGGTATCGGAATAAAAAAAATTGTCAATTCTACGCATAATTTAATTTCTCTCTAAGTGAATCGGCAATCTTTGATTTTTTCGGGATGTCACCACATTAGAGGACATCCAGTCGTGATGAATTGTTGCTAATAATTTACTACGCATACGTTTGTTTAATTTAGGACAAGACAAAAACGATAAGTTTTTCAACATCTAGGAGGTGGTGGACCTGCCTTAGATACGACGAACCCTTACCAATTCTGATTTCCAACAAGATAATACGTGACAACACATACCCAGTATTGCGTTGGCCTTAATTGAAAACAATCAAGTCTAGCTGTTGCCTTGACCCCCTAGATCTCCCGATCTTTTACGCATTTAACACGTCAGATTCATAATGGGAAGAGGATTACTCGGTTTATCCCACGCTCCTCAGACTTTTGAATCACGGGGTACAAGTGCATAAGACATCTTGGTGTGCCAACACATCAAATAATTTTCTTCACTTTCTCAAATTTTGATCAATCACTAACAAAAATTGTTGTAATGAATGCATTAATAATGATCCTTTTCTATTTGCCAACAATTCAATTCATCAAATTTATGAACAAACCGAATGAATCAATTATGAAGACACAAGATTCATAGTTTTCATCTTTGCTTCCATACTATGAATGATCAAATAAAATCCACCTCAGAAATGTTATTTCTTATAGGTTTTTCGATTATTTAGCGGAAAGATTACAGTGTGCATATCAGAATTTCATTTAAGTTGTAGCAACCATTTGAAAGGTCCATGATTTGAAAGCTGACTTAGATGAGAAGTTTCACTTACCTCAATAAATAAAAGGTTCAAGCTTCCAAGGGAGTGAGGTTTAAATGAAAATCAAAGAGTTTCAATTTTTATTTGAGCGTATTTTCACATTCAATTGATTGTTTTTCGCCAATTTTGAAGCCCCTAAATAATTAACTTGCCTTTATTCAGATATTTCCAATGTACTTGAACTCCGTTCATTATTCCACATTATCAGATGAAAAAATGATTAAATAATCACATATAGATCTCATAAATATTCCAATCACTTCATTGAAATCTAGATTATATTATTCACAATGATAAATAATACATGAGTTGTTGCAATTTATATTCTGACTAATCAATTGCAAAACAATGAAACTGGTACCTTATTCAAACCACCTTCAAACACAATGGAGTGAAAATTACTAATTTAAGTAGTTCGTTACAACACCTCAAGAAGAATACCTGAATGGTTATGATAAGGAATTTATCAGTCTTGATTTTACTCAGCGTTATCAGTTTATCATTGATCACATATATTTGAACTATCTTCTATTTGTAGTGAATTTGTTGATAAAATCAAATTCTTACTTTTCAATTATTTGACTGCAATAGTTGGGATATTTCAATATATCAGATCGAATTAATTTTTTTATTATTTCGAAATTGATGACTGATGAACATTTATAAAGGATGGTCTGATAATAATAAGTCGATAAAAACATTTATTTTGAGATCGTTTAAATCTGATACTGGCCGTTTTCAGTAAATTTTAGATTGAGAAATTAGCTGCAAAAAAACTGTTTAGTGAATACTTGACTGCTCCGAATTGGGAGTAGTCAATCCTTGAGTTATAACCTCTGAAGATGCCTAGCGCATTTGTAGACGAAACGTTAGGTGGAATTCCTATTGGACCATCGTTGAAAAGCCGGAATATTTTTAAATAAAAATGGTATTATGTTATAATGACTTTGTATATTATTTAATTGGACTTCAATTTACTCTTTTTCGTGTCATATAAACGTATTATGCTTATTCCCAATAACAAGAGAGGGATAAAGAGAGAAGTCTATATTGCTAACATTCAATTTAATTTTCAGGATACTTGGAAGGGGCAAAAATGCAAAAGATTCCCTCCTAAGCAATGAGGACACAACTCATGTGGAATTCAGTTCCAAAAAGAACACCTTGATCGAATCTCTTATGTAAAAATAACCCATGTTACTTAAGTACCATATTTCAAACTAAAAAATATATAAATTTATTTTATCTATCTGTTTTGTTTTTAAATATATTTGATATATTTTCAATTTTATATACTCTGAGAAGTTTGAGATTTTCATTTTATTCAAACCTTTCCCATATTTTGAATTTATTTTCATTCTGTGTTGGGTAAAACGCTGTCCCTAAAAGTGGCGTAAGGACTCTATCGATGTGTAGAAACCTAGGATATGTTTTATCGATCATGATCGACCGGAAAAAAAAACGAATACCAAATGGATCGTAATATCTTTTCCAAGTATAACTATGTTTTACTATTACACCATTGCCAACATATAAACTGGGCTAAAATGACGTAATTCAGGTGACTGCGATCTTTGTCTACTACAAAACGATGATTGACTAAACAACATTTATTAGAAAACATCACAGTGATTATTACACTTTTTTTCTTATACAACTAGATAAATTCGTAAAAAAAAACTATTTGAAACATAAAACTAGCTGGTGTGAAACAAAGAACATGCAAAATAGTAAACACTGAATATAGAACGTAACACACAAAAATTAAACAAAACAATAACTCTTTAAGAACTTAACAATTAATTTTTGTACTGCAAGACTAGAAACTTAAAATTTATCCTGGGATCACAAGATATCATTGAAATTGTTGACTCAAACGAGATCTCGTCACAATTTCTGTTGTACCATAAAATTTACGCCGTTTTTTTTTCTTATCTTCAACACTTGCAGACCTCAATTCATATTTATTTGGTTCAGAATCTGTTTGATCTCGATTTCTTTTTCTTGTAGGAGTATTCTGCAACTTCTCATCATTTTCCAATGGTAACCTTTTTACTTGAAGACATTTGTCTTCTTTACTCAACTCATTCAAATATTCATTTTTCATGAATGCCATAGACTGGGTATTGTCTTTTGAATTACTTTTCTTGTATTCAACTTTAACCAAAAAATTTGAGGTGTTATCACTTTTTTCGGTATCACTTGTGGACATGTAAGTAATTCTTGATCCTTCCTCTATTTCTTGTGATTTTTTTGTACTTGAAATTGTATTTGGATTTGTTTTAGTAGTATAATTTGAATTAATGAGACTCTTACTCACAATGAACACATGTTCGGCATTTAATTCTTGATTTAGTATATTTCCATTTGTAGTTGCTTGTTTTTTATGATCAATTTGTTTCATTTTTGCATAATTACTTAAAATTGTTTCATAAACGGATTCATTTTTATGTTCAAGAATACTCCTTTCATTGTTGCTGTCAATTCTAACATTATTCACTTCATCAGATTGTATGTGTATTTGTTGAATATTTTTCTTTTCAATATCCCCTGAACTATTGGTATCTATATCACCTATTATCTCCTCTCTATTTTCTCTCAAATTTGACGATTTAGACTCATAATTTTCCTGATCATTTCTGATTGAAAAAAGGTGTCCTTCTAAATTAGGTTCATTTGTTTCTTGAATTTTTTCACCTGAACTTTTCATCTGAACATCTTCTACTTCATTATTCTCAATCATTTCATGTTTTAGATCAATATCTTGTTTAGTATATGTTTCCTTCTGGTTTTCAATAGTAATAAGTTGCTCAGCATTATTAGTTGGGATTTCTAAATGTTGTAAATTAATGTCCTTTTTTGTTTCTGTTTCTTTTTGCTCTTCAACCAATTTTTCTTCTTCCTTAGTTTCATTGGAAAGATATTCTTCTTCATTCCCTATAGTTAAGTCAAAATCTTCTTTTATAACTACTTCTTTTTCATCCATTTTATGAAGCTGATTATCTTCAAGAATATTGGAAAAGTCTTTCACTTCATTCATCAAACTAGCTTCTGAATGTTTTAAATCAACGTCCCCTTTGGTATGTGTTTCTTTTTTGTCATTAATTGATTCATGTTTTACTTTGTTAGTTTCCGTAATAAATTTATTTTCAGTAGTGGAGATTGAAATACCTTCAAGTTCTTTTTCCACCACGATTTCTGAATATTCCAAATAAACATTTCCTGTGGTACATCTTTCTTTTTTGTTATCACTTGTATCAAGATGTTCAACTTTATTAGTTTCATCAACTTTTTCACTTAGAGATGAAGAGATCAAAACATCCATTTCATTCCTCGTAATTTCCAATTGTTTTTCTACTTTATAAGTTCCTTCATTTATTTTTTCTTGTTGAGGTAAGATCATCAAATCCTCACCGTTTCCATCTGAGTAAATTTCATTGGGTTTTTCCTGCGAATTACTGATTTTCACTTCATCTTTATATGCTGACTTTGAACTATTGCTCTCGTTTTTCTTCACACTAGAAAACTGTTTATCTTCCTTGTCTTCTTCAATAGAGGTAATACATTTATCATCGCTATGCACTGAAGGTGTATGAATGATTAAAGCTTCATAAATATGCTTTCCTATGATGGATCTCTCTTCATAGATGTTTTCATTAAATTCAATATTTTTGACACATTTTTTTGTTGCTTTGTCTTCAGTATTTTTCTCATCCCTAATTTTTGTAGATTTACAAACACTCGCATTTTTTTCAGAAAACCGTTCAGATATTTCTTCAAAAGATGATACATTCAATTTCGGATCCTCAGTGGTATCAATTTCTTCTTTATGATTAAAATCAGGGGGCATAATTTTGATCTTAGGAGCATCTTTTATTTTGTCATCAGTTACTTTTTCTTTCGACAAAAGGTTTTGCAACTCATTATTTTCATCCTCCAATTTATTTGAGCACAGCAAATGTGTTTTCTTATTTGCACTATCATCCAAAATCTCAAATTGAAATTCATTTTTTGATGGAATCTTTGTCCTAATGAATTTTTGTGGCAAATAAGATTTTAGATTTTCTAATTTTTTTCTCTTCACAGCAGGCACATAATTCCCATCATTTTCCTTATTTGATACTTTGCTAGACTTGAGCTTTGTGTTCAGTTTTGTTTTTATGTTCAAAGTAAAATCATTTTCTTTGTTTTTCCCAGTTTTTTTATCACCTTTCGCACAATGATTGTTGTCTGTAGAATTTTCGCAAATGGACAAACTATTTGTTCGACTTACAAAAACCCCATTGTTTGAATATTCAACAATAACTTTCTGAACACCTTCTTTAGGAACCACTTTCTTATATTGAAAAATACCCTTCAGTTTAGAGATATTTACAATATTAATTAGTTTTTTGCTCTTTTTATCACTTGAAACATTTTTAGTTTCAGTATTATTACCAATAATAACACTTTTTAAAGGTACAATTGAATTTTGTGGTTTTATTGGACTTGGGATATCTGCTGTTCCGTTAGATGACATTGGGAATGCTGTAATAAAAATATTAAAGATTATAAGAATGGTCTGGTTGAGTTTACTGATAGAAATTATTGAATTGACTAAAAATATGAACCTTCGAACAAATGGCTGTAATTCACGTCTTTCCTCAAGATCTCTTCCAAGGTATCTCCATATCTTAGGTTGATGAAACTGATAAGTTTATTTTGTATGGTATTAAGACTTTCCTCGTCCCACATTTCAAAAATAACTTTATCGAATGTTGAATTCAATTCAGCAGAACAGTCTAAAAAATTTACCTTGTTTAGAAAATTTCAGCATTAACGAAAATATAAATTGTAATGAAAGGATACATTATTCAGTAACTATTTTTTTGAATTGTTACTCACCAATGTCCGAATCCAAAATATTGCTAGATTCTTTACCCATTACATATACTTCTTTCGACTAGAAACGTATTGATACTATAAATAAAAATGGCAGTCTGCTTCAAGTTTTACGATTTCTAATATTTAAACGGCAAAAAAATAATATAAACACCTAGAGATACTCTGATGAGAACTGAGTTTATACGACTATTTGAAAATTTCCGTAATTTTAGTTTCAAAATGTTTTCTAAGTACTTCAAAGGAATTCTCCATCTTTAACGTTCTTATTCGAAATACCTCTGACATTTTCGAATTTGCCGCCAAACAAAAGGATTGGGTCACTGAGCACAATAAATGTTTTCTCTGTTCCTTTCAAGAAATAAATTCGAGAACTGAAGATTTTGAGGATGAAAAATATATTTAGAATTTCGAGTTGTGAATGATTATGAAAAAGGAAGAAATTATATCAGGAAAAATTTTAGACAGCCGTTTATTATAAGACTAAGACGGCTGTGACTTCGATACGGGTGTTGTTAAAAAATATATCGGCAAATATGCATTGAAAATTTTCCTTTTTCTACAATGGAACATTCACTTTTTGGATAAGTTCATATTTGTAGATTCGATATAATATTAATTTATGAGCAATAAAGGGAAGTCTCTTTCAAGTGGATTCTGAGAACATGGGGCAGACTGTATCGAGACATTTTTCGTTGGTATAATAAAAGAATTCATAACTAAGCTCAAATGTATAAATAAAACAAGGATATTTAATAAAATAATTTATTTTCACTTTACTTCACACTTATAGATACAATTCTTATATCATCAAAAGGTTTATCTGTCTTTGCATTGGTTTTCACGTTACTAATGTTCTGAACCACTTCCATTCCTTTCACAACTCTTCCGAAAACTGTGTGCTTGTTGTCCAACCACGGTGTAGGTGTAAGAGTTATAAAAAACTGACTTCCATTAGTATTTGGTCCCGCATTTGCCATAGACAAGGTGTATGGCCTATCGTGCCTCAAGTGAGGCCTAATCTCATCTTCAAATTCACCTCCCCAAATACTCTCACCCCCAGTCCCGTTACCTGTAGGATCCCCCGTTTGTATCATAAATCCTTTGATTACTCTATGAAAAATATGTCCGTTATAATATCCATTCTTGCTGTGTACACAAAAGTTTTCGACCGACTTTGGGGTATCCTTCATGAATAATTTACAATGGATATCGCCAAAAACTGTGTGGATGATTGCATTCTCATAGAGTCTTTGCTGCATTGGTTCGTCCATGGTTGCAAAAGTGTCTTCTTTTGATGGTTTTTCATTAAATACATCTCTGTCTTGATCCATTCCTATCTCATCTGGTTCTCGTTTAGAGAACAGATAAAATCTTGATTTTTTATAAGCTGTACACACTAAAGTAGGATCTGGTCGAATGGCTTCAAGAGTTGGGTTGTTGGAAGCTTCAATTTCAAAGGTAACAGCTGCTTTAGATTTTTTCGCCGAACCTAAAACAAGAATTTATTTTTTAGAACCAATTTCACATAACAAAAAGTAGTCTTACCTTGGTAAATTGCTATATGTAAAATCCTCAAATTTTCATTCTTTCCTATAATTTTAACACACTTATTTGTATACAAATTGACCAATTTGATTCCTAGTAATGTAGCATACATCAAAAAGTGTCCACTTTCATCAAAAACAACATTAGCTAAACTAAATGCTTCTGATTTTTCTAAATCTCTTTCAACAGCCATTCTACGACCAAATTCCATATTTGGCAGCTGTTGGGTTTTTTGCTGTAGTTCAGTAAACCTCGGAAGACTCTCATCAATGACTTTGATCTAAAAGAAAAATTTATTTAACTGAAATTTTTTTTGGAGAAATGAACCATAAATTAACCAGATCATATGAAATATGGAGCAGCGGTTGAAGTACAACCTCCTTAAACAATGTTGGTACTCACCAATTTTCCAGAAACAAAATTGAAGATCCTCACTCTTCTATCTAAGGAGATTGTGGCAAACCTTATACCATCAGGCGAAAAAGCCATACCTGTAGGTATAGTCTTATTCTTAGCAAACTCATAAAGATCCGTATCTAGTTTAGAATCAAAGCTGACATTTTTGGGGAACATACAGTTATTTTTCAGTCCTGACCAATATTCTGAAACAAGTGTAGAGTACTGAGAACTTTATTCAATAATTTATTAAAATAATAACTTCATATTTACCTAATATACCCCCTTTTACAACTGATATAACGACATCAAACTTGAAATTGTACCTGATTAAACATACTGGTTTGCTATGCATTTTCTCTAAAATTTTTAAAGGTGTAGCGTCTGCTTTTCCATCATAAATGTATATTGCAGGGCTGTCATTATCACAAACTGCTAGAGCGTGAACAGCGTCACCTGGAGAATGAATCCATTCCACAAGAGAAGGAGTATATTCTAACCGCATCATATTTATCATATCGAAATTGACTACATCGAAAATTTTAAGAGATTTATCTGAAGATGCAGAGCAGAATAAGGTACCCTCTACATTAACCGCAGCTTTTGTGACTGGACCTAGAAAAGTATAGCATTTTACATCAACTTGTTTTCACAATTTTCAAAAGCTTCAAACCTAAATGACTCCTGAAATGTTTGACAAATTCTATTCCAGTTTCCATTTTTTTCCAAAATTTGATGTGACCATCACAACTTGCAGTGATTATAAAGTCAGTCGCTGTTACAAAACAGTGGGTTATAATATCCCGGTGCATGTAGCTTCTTTCATAAGATTCTGCCGTTGGTAGGTTGTCGACGTAGAGGTGTTCGAAAGGCAAAATTTTCCTTTTTTTGGGCTGTGAACATTCTGATAGAGAAGGTCCCACAAAATCATTTGAGTCTTCATCTTCAGTCGGTCTTTTCTCGGTTTTATCAACGTTTTCATTGGACTCTGACATTATGAAGGACTCTTGCAAATTAAAATACTAATTTATTTATAATATTCCAAAATACATCAAACGGTTTCGAACAAAAACAAACCTATTCTAACCTTAAAAATTATTCAGCCAAGGTCATGTCAAAAAGGTGTCTTTGGTCATGTTCCGTTACAGATTTCAGGAACAATTTTCAAGGTTTTTTTGTCTGTGGTTACTTTAAATTTTCTGTTCTGTGGTGGTAATTCTATGATTTTGTGGTTCTTCTATTGTAATATTGTTCTATGGCGGTTGTTTCGGGGGTTCCTTTTTACCCATAGAGTAATAACAATTAACCACAGAACACAAATAATTAACCTCAAAGTTACATGTGTTTTGTGCCGCAACTACTACCACTTATAAATTGAAATTTGAGAAAAACCTTTGAATTTTGAATGAAGAATATTTTATTGAAAGGAAAAAATTGCTGAGCATTGAGGTATTGAGTTGTATTAAGTGCAAAAATGTCCTTGTATCGTAAGAGAAGAAATGATTTCATACCAACTAATGAAGTCATCTCCAGTGTATCCTTTAGTATATTTACACCTGAAGAGATCAAACAGTTGGCCGTGAAAAAAATTATCACACCATTAACATTCGATACTCTAGGACATCCCATTCCTGGTGGCTTATATGATAGGTTGTTAGGTAAGTTTATTGATGAATGTCCTTACTTGATATAATTCCTCATTCTCTTTTGTAGGACCTATGAATGATAAAAGTGACTCATGCGGAACATGCCAGAAATTAATATCAAAATGTCCAGGACATATGGGGTATATAGAACTTCCATTACCTGTGATAAACCCCATGTTTCACCATCTCATTGGAAATATTTTGAAAATTTCTTGTCTAAGGTGTTTTACTATACAGCTACCAGGTATGTAATATTGCTATTTAGTTATACAATAGCGATTCATAATTGGTATGCACAATTCATATAATGTTCATTATTTGCAGTACAAATTAAAACTTGTTTGGCTATACAAGTTAAATTGCTGAATGGAGGAATGATAGCTGAAGCTTTAGAACTTGATGATTTGATTAATGCTGTAGCAATAAAAATTGAATCTAAAGAGGATATACCAAATGAGATACAAAAAACAATCAAACATTTGGATCAATTAGCTAGATCAGTAAAAGGTAAGTTTTCTCATAAAGCACTGTTAAAGTTGTAAGTTTGCAAGTTTACTGAAACTCTCCTATCAATCAGTATTAGCTATTGAAAAGAATCAACTCTAATTCATATCAAATTCTACCCTATAGACAAACCAGATGGTGATATACAATTGACAAAGGAAGCAGAACAACTAAGAAAACAATTCGCAGTGAATATCACGAAATATTTTAAACAAGGAAAGTGTTGCATTTCATGCAGTCAGTTTGGTGACCGCCTAAAGTACCAGAAAAATCGAATAATATTGCACTATAAAAGCGATAAGGCTGGTGATAATACTGTCGTTAAAGAATATTTAATGAAGTATGTGAACCCTGATGAATCCAGAAACTATCTCAGAGGAATATGGAAAAAGGAGCCTGATCTCCTTATGCTCATAGCCCCAGTTTTAGCAAATTTCAAGAATAGAGAGCATCCAACAGATATTTTCTATTTTGAGGTCGTCCCAGTACCCCCACCCATGTGTCGACCTGTGAGTAATTTTTAGGGTGATATTTGAACATTTTTTGACTGATTTTTTTCTCAGGCGAACTATTTGAAAGGAAAAATGAGTGAACATCCAAAAACAAATGCCTATAGATCCATCTTGCAAAATAGCATTATCTTGAATACAATTATCTACGTTATGAAACAGGAGGGCGAAGACACTGGTGAATTATCTGCAGAAGCAAAGGTAATAATAACAATTAATGTAGAAATTGAATAAATCAATATTAAGAGTTTTATAATTTTCAGGATGTATACAATTCAACTAAAGGTAACAGTGCTGTTGAGAAACTAAACAATGTATGGGAGACTCTGCAATCTAACATTGACGGTATAATGGATAAAGATTTGAGCAGGCAGAATGAATTTTTAGGTTTAAAACAGGTTTGTCCAGTTTCAAAATCTATGTGTTTATATAGTTTTTATTTTTTGTGTTGACACCGATTTCTTTCAATATTTTATCATTTTTTTTAGGACGAATTAATGTGTAAAACTTTGGTAAAATGTGTAAATGATCTTTTTTGTTCATGTTCTCTTTTTCTAGATTATCGAGAAGAAACAAGGCATGTTGAGAATGCATATGATGGGAAAGAGAGTAAACTTCTCAGCGAGATCTGTGATAACACCAGATCCTAATTTGAAAATCGATGAAATAGGTATACCGGAAACATTTGCAAAACAACTTACCTATCCCACATATGTCAATTCTCATAATATTGAAGAATTGAGGAAGATGGTTATGAATGGACCAAACATACATCCAGGGTGAGTAAAATAATATTATCTGAATTTGTGTTGTTTTTTGTGGTTTATAGTTTATTGAATTTTATTGTTCCTTTATATTTTCCGTTCTTTGTGTTGACTATGATCTACACTGCGCAAAAAAATCAACGCACATTCTGAAAATCTCAATTTTAATGAAAGTTAACTCTACATTGACTTTATAACTTATTTTTTATGTTCTCTCGGGGAAGTTTTGAACGAAACAAGACACATTAAATGGAAGAAAAATTCAGGATTTCACCGAATCTTATGTGAAAGAAGAGAAATGAACAATTTTCAAAATACTGAAATGCTGATAAGTGATTTAATACTTGGTATTTCCATCCCTTGCGTTAATTATAGCTCGGCAACGACGATTCATACTCAAAATGAGTGATCTTAAAATGTTCTGATCTAATCCTTCCCAGATTTCTCCGAGTTGGATTCCTAAATCATTGAGAGTAGCTGGATGATTTTCTGAACTTCTCAGCCTTCTATTGGGGTTGTCCCAAACCTGCTCAATCGGATTGAGATCTGGACTTCTTGCTGGCCATTCCATTCAAGAGACTTCGACCTCTTCAAGGTACTCTTGAACGATGCGCGCACGATGGGGTCTGCCATTATCGTCCATAAAAATGAAATTTTCACCAATGTATGGGGCAAATGGCACTACATGCTCTTCAAGAATGTTCCTTATATACTTATCAGCATTCATAGCTCCATTATCAACGACCACTAGGTCTGTGCGAGCAGTCAAAGATATTACACCCCATTCCATAATCGATCCTCCCCCGAAACCAGTATATTCAGGAAATTGCCCTGAGCATATCTTTTATGTGGACGTCTGTATACAAGGGAACGTCGATCACAATGGTAGAGGCAGAATCTAGACTCATCTGTGAAGAGAACTCTTTCCCAATCGGCCTCTTCCCAATGGATATGCTCTCTCGCAAAATCCAAACGCGCCCTTCGATGGGCTGGGGTAAGAGCTGGGCCTCTTGCTGCGACACGAGGCCTTAAATCATATTCTCTGAGGCGATTTCTTATTGTCTGAGTGCTAATTTGCACCTCATGAGTTTGCTCAAGCTGATTTTGAAGGAGGCGAGCGGTTGCAAACCTTTGTCTCAACGAAGAAACTCTCAAGTAACGTTCTTGAATGGCAGTTGTTACCCATGGTCTACCCTGTCCTGGTCTTCGGACATTCATACCTGTCTCCCTGAATCGCTGCAACATTCTGGACACACTTGTATGGGAAACTCCAAACCTTTCTGCAATTCTTGTGTATGTCCACCCTTCTTCTCGCAAAACTACCGCTTGGGCACATTCCTCTTGGGTAAAATTGCGTGTTTCGCGTTGCATAGCGATCGAGTGTAGGAAATCAAACGAAGAAAAAACTATTGATCACTGGAATTGATCGAGAACAACTGATTTTAGAATGGAGCCAATACATTCAAAATCTGATAATATCATCTTTTTTTATTCCTGCTGGGAGAAAACATCTGTATTGAAGAAAAACGTTGAAAGTGGATAACATATACATGCATAATTCTGATAAAAATAATTATCATTGAGAACACGTTCAGTTGTGGAATAAATTTGAGATTTCCATAATGTGCGTTAATTTTTTTGCGCAGTGTATAATATACAGAACGTCTGAATGAAAATACTCCACACTTTCCAATTAGTAACACAATTTATTTAGTTGTTGTGTTCTTTTTCATCTTTTACAGTTGTTGTTTAAATTATTCCTTCATTTATATTTTTCAGTTTTTATGTTGACTATGATCTCATCTATACAGAATGTCCCAATTAAAATACTGTACCTTTTTAACTAGCAGCGCAGTCGATTCTTCCAAGTCACTTCAGACTTGTCAATTTTCCACACAAAAGAGCAGATTCGTAATTAATATTTTGCATTTTTCTGTAGAGCCGCAATGGTAGAGTTCCAGAACGGGAATATTATTAGACTAGACCCAAAAAATCCCCTACAAAGGGAAAGTATCGCAAAACGTCTTCTAACACCGACCGAAGTGAAAAATCAAGATTACAGAGAACAGAAACTGGTGCACAGGCATCTGTGCAACGGCGATATTCTCTTGTTGAACAGGCAACCGTCCTTGCACAAACCTAGTGTGATGGCACATAAAGCGAGGATTTTGAGGGGTGAAAGGACTTTTAGATTGCATTACGCAAACTGTAAGGCTTACAATGCCGATTTCGACGGTGACGAAATGAACGCTCATTTTCCTCAGAGCGAGAAAGCGAGGAGTGAAGCTCAATGTATAGGTAAGTTTTTTTTTATAGGAAGTTCGATCGATGTTTTATTATTATTTTTTTTCAGTGAACGTAAGCAATCAATATCTTGTGCCGAAGGATGGTACCCCTTTGAGTGGTCTCATTCAAGATCACGTCATATCTGGTGTCAAGCTTTCGATGCGTGGGAGGTTTTTCAACAAGTAGGTCGAATTGTTTGAAAGTTATTTATTTCAAGATTGTTTCGTCTTCAGATCTCTTTTTAATTTATATTTCCATTACTTTTTTTTTTAGGATGAACTACAATCATCTTGTTTTCCAAGCACTTTACCATAGGACACGCAACATCAAAACTCTGCCTCCTGCCATCATCAAACCTGAAATGCTCTGGTCTGGCAAACAGGTTTTATCAACTATCATCATGAATATCATTCCGGATGGAAAAGAATTGATCAATTTGACGTCTGAATCGAAAATCAAAGCAAGGGTAAGTAATCGTTTGTCACATTCCATTTGGGATTTTCTCATTTTGTTTCTTGTGCCTTGTGGTGAATAACATTAAAAGTCGAGGTTGAGTAGGCTGTCGACTTTTGGAAACCCTTAGCTGGAGTTTACTGTCATTCATTTAATGCTACTTGACCTTGAATTATTAGGCAATCCAACGAACTGCCAAATATTTTTTGAGTTTAGTGCTGGTGGTCAAACAATGGGAATGTGGCTTTATTTATGTAGATATTAAAAACGTTTATTAGCTTGAAAAATTGTTTTGTGGGGATATTTTTTCAATATTTTTAGTCAATCTTACTCTCACGAATATCAAACCAGTGAAAATTATTTGAATTGAGTGCATTTTTAATTGAAAAAATTCCGTAAATGTGGTCCAAAGTCGGATATGAAAGTCGTTCAAATAAAGAGGATGGTCTTAAATATTGTAACGTTTTCTTGCTTATTAAAACGTCTGGGATAAATAAATTATTTATTCACATTTATCATAACACTACTTATCAACTACTAAAGAACTAATTCTAGCAAAAGTCTATGCGATTAATTCCACGCGTTGCTTGGCTCTGAATAATAATAATCCCTCTCCGCCAATGTGCTCCGTATATATCGCGCCGATTCCTTTCTCGTAAAGCCTGGATGCGCCTAGAAATTGAAAACTCCAGAACGTGAGAACTAACGCACGCTCTGTCGGGTGGAAGCGTCGAAAGGAATACATTCCACGGGCGTGCAGAAAATTCGAAATCACAGGAGCGCCGAATGCACAGGGCCGCACTTGTGAAAATATTTTGGAGCATCCACTAAATGTAATTTGCTGTTTTACCCACATACCAAATGTCTTACGAGGAAACGAAGAGAACTTTGGTCAGCAGTCATCAAGACTTAACACAATCCAAGATAAGAAACTACTGTATAGTTTATAGTAAAAAGGGGTTACAGTCCACTGCGACCTTAAGGTCTATCGTGCTCCCTAACAGAGCTCTTATTATCGCGCCTCCTACAGCTCGCCTTCCAGAGATTTGGTGAAATCCAGTATCTGGGAAGGCTTCAATGAGGATGATTTCTCACTCCTACAGGTTTCTTGTCCAGAGAACTTTTTCCTTTGGATTGCAATGCCATAACATTCCGTAGCCAGGTGAATCGGAGTTTCTTCCTCCTTCCCACAGAATCTACACAGTCAGTGTCCGATAAACCCATTCTCAACAGATGCTTCTTTAGGCGACAATCGAAAGTCAGTGAGTAGTTGGTTCTTTCTGAGATCCAGATTTTTTTGGATCTAGCTGTTTCAAAGTTCTGAAGGAACTTTTTAGAATGATCCATTCCTGGGATATTCCGCCAGAGTTTTCTCCTTCCGGGTTTCTCCTTCACCATAATCTCCTCCGTCTCGCGAGCCGTGGCCCGATCGAGTCGCATCGCCCGGTCGCTAATTATATATAATCACATGTTTTTCGCTTATTGTTTGAAAGTAATCAGCCACCGACTCCGGGAATAAAACCCCGGATTGATCGAGCTGTTTTACCGATTCAATAAGTCGAGTCCAAGTGTAATTCCGAAAAATGTCGACGAATAAAAAAGTTGTGCCTCTACAAATCATGATTCCCGAATGTAGCTGTTGCAAACGATCAATCATGAAAAATTTTGTGAAGTGCAATATTTGTACCAAAGTATATCATCCTGGTTGTGCGAATAAAACTAAAAAGTGCTGCGATGAAGATTTCACTAATTCAGGCGATTCAAACACTGGTGATACTTCCCCAGTGTCTGAAAAGAATGTTACCATTGATTCTCATCATCAGTGCTTATCAAAAATAATAATCGAATTACAATCGAAGAATTCTATCTTGATGGAACATAATGCCGTCTTGATGGAGAATAATTCCCTGTTAAAGTACAAAATTTCTAAATTGGAGTCCGAAATCATAGACAAAAATTACAGAGATTATCAATCTCAACAAAAAAAGTCATGTAAACATTGAAATGGTAACGAAGAAAGCAGATGATCTCCCTGCTCGAAGTTATTCATCCGTCGTTAAAGAGAAACCGGATAATGGTGCTGCAAATGACAATCATCCGAATCCCACCCAAATACCCGCTATTCATGTTACGGAACCCAGTACTTCTCGCGCTCGCGACCCTGCGAGTTTAACCAACAAGAACAAGCGGAATAAACAAGCAACAGAAAACCGGATCGACTCAAATGTAAACAAAGAAGTTTCGAGTAAGTCTGCAATTAATATGGAAACAAAATCACAGACTAATAATTCTAAGGAAGAAAAATGGAATGTCAAAAGGTCTACACGAAAACGTAGTAGAACCTCAATAACTGGGACCAATTCCAGCAGTACAAACGTCGAAGGAGTGGAAAAATACAAGGCGTTTCATGTATCTAAACTGAAACCCGACACTACAATTGAGAATCTGCAGCATTTTTTGGTACAGAATTTCTCCAGTGTCAAGTGTGAAGTACTAAAATCTAAATTTCCGGATAGCTATTCATCCTTTAAAGTGCTCATTCCAAGCTCTGAATATGAAAAAGCTCTGGACGGATCAAACTGGCCGAATAAAGCAAGTATTCATCGGTTTTTTCAACCAAAGAAAGTGAATCGGCCCGCAGACTGAATACTTCTGAAGTAAATGGGTTTCTCACAAGATCTGAACAATTGGGAATTTTGCATGTGAACACACAATGTTTATCAAACAAGTTGGATATCCTCGAGTTGCTCCTGTCTGAGAAGAATCCTGATATAGTGAGTGTTGTGGAGCACTGGTGTACTTCTGAAAGTGTGAAGTCAATGATAATTCCTGGATACATTCAGGCTGACTATTACTGTCGACCCAATCGAATTCATGGTGGATCAATGTTATATGTTAAAGCCGGTGTTCAAGTGAAAAATGTGTCGGTCTCAAAATTTTCTGAGGAGATGGAATGCGAGATTAGTGGTAGCATAGTGATAGCTAAAAACCTCAAACTATGTATTCTGAGTGTTTACCGCCCGTGTTCAGGTAATTTCGAAACATTTCTTGAAAGATTGTCATATGCTTTGAACCATTGTATAAATATTACTGATGTCATGTTTGTTTGCGGTGACTTAAATGTTGATTTCTTGAAAATTGATTGTAGAAATCGTAAACTATTTATCGACTTGCTGGAGTGCTTTAGTTTGAGCGTGTCATCTGCTGATCCAACCAGGATATTTACCGATATCACTGGTCATACATCCATTTCAAAAGTAGACTTCATTCTGACTAACGCTAAACTATCTGATTGCACTGTCGAAGTTTATGATGCTCATATTAGTGATCACAGAGTAATTTCTTTAAAATTTCTCACTGAAGTTCATTTCAATAGTCAACGTATATCGAAACTGGTTCGAAATTTAAACCCATATAATCTCAATGATTTTTGTTATTGTATTTCCAATAATGATTTCAATGAAGTGTATGAATTCTCGAATGTTGATGATTGCTTTGTTAGTTTCATGAGTATTATTCAAAATACTTTCGAGACTTGTTGTCCTTTGACAGAGATTACTGTTGATCCTATTCGTGAAAGCAAAAAGTGGATAACTGCAGAAATTATTTCTGCAAAGCAAGAATTAATGAGTCTTCATTGGTTGAATTCAAATATTAAAAGCCAATCCACCATTAAATTATACAAGGAAGCGAAGAATTCCTACAATTCTTTAGTTAGGAGAACAAAACAGGCATTCCATAGTGAAAAGATTGAAAAATCAGAAAATAAAAATAAAACTGTATGGGCAATGGTGAATGCTTTGACTGGCCGAAAGAGTGGAAAACACGAACAAATCACAATTATTATCGATGATGTTCCGCATGATAAGGCCTGTGAACTAGCCGAAATATTTGCGGACCATTTCTCTACTGTTACCGAGACAGCACTTGCTCGTTATTATCAGGGCTCTTTTTCTTCCTCATGTACCACCTCGATTATGATGAATAATAATTTTTTTTTTCATCCCGTTTTGGAACATGAGGTTGTTGACGTGATCAATTCACTTAAAAACAGTAAGGGTTCAGGCATCGACTCCATTTCTGCTAGGATTTTAAAATTGATAAGTGCTCAGATTGGTCGACATTTTGCTCACTGCATAAATTTGTCTGTCAGTATGGGTATCTTTCCAAATGTTCTCAAGAGGGCTACGGTAATTCCGGTACATAAAAAAGATGATGTTCAGGATATTATGAATTACAGACCAATTTCTATTCTCAGTGTTTTCTCGAAAGTCTTTGAACGAATTGTATTCGATAGAATGATGAAATATCTAAACAAGTTCAACATGTTGAATAATGCACAGCACGGATTTAGGGGGGGGCGATCAACGCAGACGGCGGCTGTTCATTTTGTCGAGTTCGTTTATGAATGTCTCGACGCAGGTTCTTATGTCGCTGGTCTATTTTTTGACCTTTCTCGAGCTTTCGATAGTCTGCCTTTTCAATTCATTTTAGACAAGTGCTATAATTTGGGCTTCCGTGGGATATTTTTGGACTGGCTTCGAAGTTATTTACGCGGAAGATCTATGTATGTCAGAGTTCAAGATTGTTTATCCGTCGAACACAATGTAAATTTGGGAGTGCCCCAAGGTTCAGTGCTGGGACCACTTTTATTTCTGATTTTCATTAATGATCTTCCTGTGAATCTTAAGAAGTTGCTGACTAATGCAAACACTAGTCGTGATCTTCAGTCCTCAATTGAAGACTGCGTCATTACGTTGTTTGCAGATGATACATCGGTTGCGGTGGCGACGCGTACCTTTGGGGAGCTTCAAACGATGTGCGATCTTCTGCTGCGTTGTTTTGTAAATTGGTGTAATTTAAATAGCATCATGGTAAATGTAAACAAATCTGTTTGCATTCATTTTTCGAATGAAGTGAATCATCGAATGATGATCATTCGGCATTCGGATAATTTTGCGTTGTTCAAAACCAGCACTATGTTTCTCGGTATCCTTCTTGATAATAATTTGAGATGGAGCCTGCATATTGATTCATTGTGTAAAAGATTGAATAGTTCATATTATGCGATTTGTAGAATAAAAGATTCAATCCCTATAAATTCGCTTCTTAATGTGTATTACAGCTTGGTTTATAGCCATATGTCTTATAATGTTTTGTTATGGGGAAACTGTTCAGATGCTAAAAGAGTGTTCATATTACAAAAGAGAATTTTGCGTATGATTTTTAAAATAGCTCCTTGATCATCCTGTCGTCCACTCTTCATAGCTAATGCCATTCTCACAATGCCTTCTATATTTATTTTCAAATGTCTCATTTATGTGAAAGAAAATGAAGATAAATTCAAAAAGCTTAATAGCTTCCATCGTTATAACACGAGAAATGAGGGAACTTTATTCATTCCTAGACATAGAACTACTAAGTTTGAGATGTCTCCGATGTTTCAATGTGTTAGATTATATAATCATTTGCCATATTCTGTACAAACACTTAATATTAATAAGTTTAAGAAAGTTGTCAAATCACATTTATTGAAAAAATGTTATTACTCTGTAAAAGACTATCTCTCTGACTCTGTGGAGACTAGTTGATAATTATCTCTTGACCTGTCCTATACATGTATATGTCTTAAAGGATCAATAAAATTTATTATTATTCTTCATCGGTCTCCCGTTCTCAGCCTGAGCTATTATTATTCATCGGTCTCCCGTTCTCAGCTTGAGCTGGTAATTCTTATATGAACCAGTGAAAAAACATTTCAGTTCCTCCCACTAGTTCAGAAATTTCCGCACGATGTGATAGGATTGCAAATCCACAGCCTGCTGTGCACATCGCGATCTTCTGGGATAATTCGATCCCTTGAAGATTTCTCTTCTCCATCCAAGAAGTGGTTTGTCCTCGCAATCGTTCACGTAATGAAAAGCTCGCATTACTTCAATATTCATTTCGCGGCTACACTGGATACGTGCATTGCGAGCTCCCCTGCGGGCAGTCCTCCTCACGGTGGTCGAGCCAGCAGGTGGAGTGGCATCTCGACCTTCTGCCATGATATCGGTTTCCACTTCTCGTTCATGGGTTTGCCACCATTTACCCTTGGTGGCCCAGGTAACTCGGGCCGTGGGGACGTCACCCCCCATGTGGCGTGGCAGAAACCAAACCACACCCGTGCGGGTGTAATTATTATTATTATTATTATGGGTTCATTTTCCTATACCACAGAAGCGTGGTTGAGTGGCTTTTGTGCGCTCTTTCTGGTAAGTGTATTGGTCTCTCCGTTACCTACGATTCCCGAATGACCGGGAACCCAGATTAAAAAGACCTTATTCTTCTTGCCTACCTCATTGAGTTTGTTCCGGCACTCCCAAATCAGCTTTGAATCGATGACATAGTAGCTCAGTGCTTTAAAGGCAACTTGACTATCTGTATGAATAGCTATATCGCATTTCTGATAGTTACACTCTAGATTTATATCTAGACATCTTCCGATTGCAAGTTTTTCCGTTTGAAGGACGCTTGTACAGGAGCCTAACGATGGTGCACACTTGGTACCTGTCCCATAAATCCCAGCGCCAGCTCCTATAGCGATTTTGGAGCCATCTGTACACCATTTTATTGTATTTTCTTCGAGATTTTTGTCGGTGTATTCCCGTTCCCAGTTCTCTCTTTTGCTAAGCATTGTACTGAAGTATTTCTCAATGCTTACTTTCTTGATCATTACATCACTAGGAAGGTTTACAGATGAGATGATAAGAAACTAAGGCGAACGTTTCTTCGTAGATACTGAAATAAGCAGTATTCAGTTCTTGTTATAGGTAAAACTGATGAATTTTTGAATCATATGAAAGATTGAAGAGGTTATAGGTTGCAGTGCCCTGATGAATATTCCATCTACAATCATATGATTGAGTAAATTTGTTTTCGTTGGTGCTGCTTCAGGATAAAAAAGCATAAAAACCCTCAGGTTCACTCATATGCATAGAACAATAAAATTCCTCATATTTACCGCTAACCAGCGACCTGTCAAAAACTGTGTTTTGAGGTTAACACTGGTGGAATAATCACATAGTTTGAATTCCACCAGTATTAACCTCAAAAAGTTTTTGATTGGTCGCTGGTTAGCGGTAAATATGAGGAGTTTAATTATTTTATGAATGAACCAGTGAGGTTTTATGCTTTGAAATGTGAAAAAATCCTGAAGGAACACTGACGAAGAAAATTTCACACCACTTTTAGTATCGCCAAGATTGTAGAGCAAGGATTGCTGAAGGAATATTTATCATAGCACTGCAACCTATAACTTTTCTAAACTTTCATATGATAAAAAATTGAGATATTCATCAATTTTATTTATAACACAAACAGAATACTGCTTATTTTGGTATCTACGAAGAAATGTTCACTTGTTTCTTATCTTGGACTCTGTCAAGTCTTTTTGACTGCTGACCAAATTTTCCTTCATTTCCTGGTGGGACTCTTGACATGTGGATAAAATAAGTTGAACATAGTGGGTGTTTTAATATTTGAGAAAATCTTCTCAATTAGAACGGCATGGACTTCCGACTTGAATATTCCTGAGAGTAAGATTGAGTAGAAATATCAAAAAATATCAAGCAAATAAACTTTTTTAATATCTACATAAAGAGAGCTAAATTCCCATTGTTTGACTACCAGCACTAACCTCGAAAAATATTCGACAGATCTTCGAATTGCCTTATTCTGAAACTTTGTTATAGAAAATTACGATCTCCATATGCATAAAAAAACTTCATTAGTTGGTTAACAAGTAGTTTCTTTGATTATACCTTCAATTACAGATTGAAGAGTGATCCATTAATCTTCAAGCCAAATCATGCTCAAAATATTCTGATAGTTTTATCAATTAAATATAATTTAATTATTCAGGATTGGCAAAACACCCCACCACGACCATGGAAAGCAGGAGGCACACCCTTCGAAGATGACTTGGAGATGTCTGAATCCAGGGTTATTGTAAGGCATGGTGAACTTTTGTCCGGAGTTTTAGATAAGTCTCATTACGGAGCCACACCCTATGGTCTCATTCATTGCGTGTACGAGGTAAGAAACATATAACACTCTTCGAGTATAATACAAATATTATTACTACATCTGGATCATTTTTTTTCCAGCTGTATGGAGGACCATGCGCAACTGAAATGCTGAGTTCACTCACCAGGTTGTTCACCACCTATTTACAAAAGGAGGGCTTCACACTTGGTGTGGAAGATATTATAACGTTGGCCAGTGCGGATAAGAAACGTAGGAGAATCATCAGGAACTTGAGAACAGTGGGCCCGGAGATAATGAAGAAAGCTCTAAATATTTCGGGCGATGTAACAGAAGATGAAATTGTGGAAATGCTCGATAAGAAGTTGGTGGACAATCCGAATTTCACAGCTTTGGTGGATAAAGAGTACAAGTTTAACTTGAACAATTTCACCAACCAAATGAATAAGTATGTATTGAACTCTTCTCAATCACAGTTTTAGTTACAATTCTCCCCTTTTCGTTCAGAGCATCCATGACCGGTCTTCTCAGCAAATTCCCCAAAAACAATTTGCAATTGATGGTGACGTCCGGTGCTAAAGGGTCCACAGTGAACACCATGCAGATATCCTGTTGCCTGGGGCAGATCGAATTGGAGGGGAAAAGGCCTCCCAGGATGATATCCGGGAAAACTTTACCCAGTTTCACAAGATCCGAATTCTCTCCTAGATCTGGCGGTTTCATTGAGCAGAGATTCATGACCGGAATTCAGCCTCAAGAATTTTTCTTCCATTGCATGGCTGGCAGAGAGGTGGGTTTGGATTTGTGTAAATTTTTGTGGATTTATGTTTGATATTGGGAATTTTCAGGGTCTTGTCGATACTGCTGTGAAAACGAGTCGAAGTGGATACCTTCAAAGGTGCTTGGTTAAAAGTTTGGAGGGGGTGCATGTGAAGGCTGACTTGACTGTCAGGGACAGTGATAATAGAGTGATACAGGTATATGAGTTTTTCCGATTCAACCTTATTATAATTTAAATTTTTTTTAACATTCTGAATAACATGTTTTTATTTTAGTTTCTTTATGGACAAGATGGAATGGACGTTGGAAAAGCACAATTTTTGTTGAAGAAACATTTGCCTTTTTTGCACGAAAACGTGCATGCCATTCTGGATAAAAAATTCATAAAGGCAGAGGCCAAAACCGAGAGAAGTCTCACAGTAAAAGAATATACTAAAATGGTGAATATACCCGATTTTCCTCCATTAAAACATCAAGTGTTTCCTAATCGATATATTTTACATTGCGCAAAAAAATTAACGCACATTCTGAAAATCTTAATTTTAATGACAGTTAACTTTACATTGACACTATAACTTATTTTTTATGTTCTCTCGGGAAGGTTTTGAACGAAACAAGACTTATTAAATGGAAGAAAAATTCAGGATTTCACCGAATCTTATGTGAAAGAAGAGAAATGAACAACTTTCAAAATACTGAAATGCTGATAAGTGATTTAATACTTGGTATTTCCACCCCTTGCGTTAATTACAGCTCGGCAACGACGGTTCATACTCAAAATGAGTGATCTTAAAATGTTCTGATCTAATCCTTCCCAGATTTCTCCGAGTTGGATTCCTAAGTCATTAAGAGTAGCTGGATGATTTTCTGAACTTCTCAGCCTTCTATTGAGGTTGTCCCAAACCTGCTCAATCGGATTGAGATCTGGACTTCTTGCTGGCCATTCCATTCGAGAGAATTCAACCTCTTCAAGGTACTCCTGAACGATGCGCGCACGATGGGGTCTGGCATTATCGTCCATAAAAATAAAATTTTCACCAATGTATGGGGCCAATGGCACTACATGCTCTTCAAGAATGTTCCTTATATACTTATCAGCATTCATAGCTCCGTTATCAACGACCACTAGGTCTTTGCGAGCAGTCAAAGATATTCCACCCCATACCATAATCGATCCTCCCCCGAAACCAGTAGTATTCAGGAAATTGCACTGAGCACATCTTTCATGTGGACGTCTGTATACAAGGGAACGTTGATCACAATGGTAGAGGCAGAATCTAGACTCATCTGTGAAGAGAACTCTTTCCCAATCGGCCTCTTCCCAATGGATATGCTCTCTCGCAAAATCCAAACGCGCCCTTCGATGGGCTGGGGTAAGAGCTGGGCCTCTTGCCGCGACACGAGGCCTTAAATCATATTCTCTAAGGCGATTTCTTTTTGTCTGAGTGCTAATTTGCACCTCATGAGTTTGCTCAAGCTGATTTTGAAGGAGGCGAGCGGTTGCAAACCGTTGTCTCAACGAAGAAACTCTCAAGTAACGTTCTTGAATGGCAGTTGTTACCAGTGGTCTACCGTGTCCTGGTCTTCGGACATTCATACCTGTCTCCCTGAGTTGCTGCCACATTCTGGACACACTTGTATAGGAAACTCCAAACCTTTCTGCAATTCTTGTGTATGTCCACCCTTCTTCTCGCAAAACTACCGCTTGGGCACATTCCTCTTGGGTCAAATTGCGTATTTCGCGTTGCATAGCGATCGAGTGTAGAAAATCAAACGAAAGAAAAACTATTGATCACTAGAATTGATCGAGAACAACTGATTTTAGAATGGAGCCAATACATTCAAAATCTGATAATATCATCTTTTTTTATTCCTGCTGGGACAAAACATCTGTATTGAAGAAAAACGTTGAAAGTGGATAACATATGAATGCATAATTCTGATAAAAATAATTATCATTGAGAACACCTTCAGTTGTAGAATAAATTTGAGATTTCCGTAATGTGCGTTAATTTTTTTGCGCAGTGTACAACTAGTTTTCTATTTTTCAGATAAAAGATTGGAAGACAGAAAACGAAAGTCCGCTATCGAAGAGAAAATTAAATCCGTTCACTTTATTCAGTAAATTCTTCGCAGAGTCCTCCGATAGAGAGTTGACTAAAGATCAATTGGTACAACTGTGGAGAGAAGCTGGGGACGAGGTTAGACAGAGGTAATTTGTGTAACAATTATTTTTTTAGATAAAATGCAACGTTTTGTTTTTTCACAGCTTCGTAGATAAATGCAAACAATGTCCTGATACTTTGAACTCGACGTTCTACCCACATAGTCATTTTGGATCGATCAACGAGAGGATAGAGAATTTAATAAAGAATTACGAAGGTTGTACTGGAAAGAAAGACAAGAAAACTTTTGAAAATATGATGAAGCAGAAGTCGATGACTTCGTTGTGTGACACTGGGGAAGCCGTCGGTTTATTGGCTGCACAGGTATGTTTTGAAGGGTATTTCATCTATTTTAACTGGGGTTCTATTCTTTCGTATTTTTTTTTATTCAGATATAAAATTCATTACTCAAAAATATTAGATGAAAATAATACACTCAGAGTTCTTTCCAATCCAACGATCTGTCAAATATTTTTTGAGGTTAGTGCTGGTGGAAAAACAATGGAAATTTAGCTTCGTTCATGTAGACATTAAAACCGTTTCTTTGCTTGAAAAACACCACTTAAATGTAATTTTGAATAGCCCGCTATTTCGGTAGATGTCACTTTTGAAGCTGTCATTTTTTGACATTCGACAAGTAGAAACTACGCCATTAATAAAAATGGAACGATAAACGCTTCAACAACGCATTGAAATTATTGAAATTCACTATAAAAATGGTGAAAATTTGGCAGAGACGGTTCGTAAAACTCTTAACATTTTTGGGTCGTCGTGAAGCACCTTGTCGAACCTCAATAAAGAAATTGTTGGAAAAATTTGAGCTGTTGGGAAAAGTTAGTGATGTGAAGAATAAAACCTAAGCACGTCGCTCAAGAACAACCGAGAATATTGCTGCTGCAGCCGAAAGTGTTGAAGAAAACCCCTCGTTCTTTGGAATATGGCGTTCCACAAACGTATTTTGCATATAGATTTGTTGATGAGGTCCATTTCCCTCTCGGTGGCTTCGTCAACAAGCAAAATTGTCGCATCTGGGGGATTGGAAAACCTAAGAGTTGTTGAAAAGCCTCTCTATCCTCAGCGTGTGACTGTTTGGTGCGGTTTATGGTCCGGCGGCGTCATTGGACCTTACTATTTCGAGAATGAGGCTGGAGCAACAGGTACGGTAAATGGATTGCGCTATCGAGAGATGACTAAGGGGCAGTATCACCTTTTGAATCGTGGTAAATCTTCATTCAAAAGTGGTCTCTTTATTTCACGAGTAACTACCCTAATTTACGACGTAGAGACTTGATTTTTTTTTAATTGAAGTTGAAGAACGTCCCGAGTGCAAATAGTTTTCTTTTTTTCGATTCAATTAGTTTTTCAATTAAAAAAACCAGTGTAATCGTTAGATCTGGGGTTATTGAATATGTTTTTCGTTTTTCTTGAGTACAAGCTATATTTTTGAAATAATAATCATGAAAATTTTTTAGTTTATAGAAGATTAAATTGCCGTGGGCAAATAGTAGCGATTTTTTCCAAAAAATGATGAAAAACCGTCGGAAAAAAAATCATTGAGTGTAGTTTCCAAAACGCTGAAGTTCAACCTGTTTTTTTTAATTGAAAAACTAATTAAATCGAAAAAATCCGCAACTATTTGCCCTCGGCAATTTAATCTTCTATAAACTACAAAAATTTTCATGATTATTATTTCAAAAATATAGCTTGTACTCATGAAAAACGAAAAACATATTCAATAACCCCAGATCTAACGGTTACCCTGTTTTTTTTTAATTGAAAAACTAATTAAATCGATGAAAAGGAAACTATTTGCCCTAGGGACGTTCTTCAACTTCAATTTAAAAACGTCGTAAATTAGGGTACGTACTCTTGAAATAAAGAGACCACTTTTGAATGGAGATTTACCACGATTCAAAAGGTGATACTGTCCCTTAATGATTTCTTATGGCCGAAATTGGATGGTATTGATCTGTACAACGTTTACATTCAACAAGACGGCGCTACGTGCCACACAAGCAACGAAACCATTGATCTTTTACGGGAGAAGTTTCCGGACCGTGTTATCTCTCGAAGAAGTGATCATAATTGGTCACCAAGATCTTGTGATTCAACACCTTGAGACTTCTTCCTTTGGGGCCATGTGAAGGAGAAGGTCTACTCCAAGAGCCCAGCGTCGATTCAAGACCTCAAAGATGGAATTTGTGTGGCTTTCGAGGACATAGGGCAGCCACTTTGCGATTTGGTTATGGAAAATTTCATGAAAAGGATATGGTCCTGTAGTCGTGGTGGTCATTCGGCTGATGTTGTTTTCATCATTAACGGCATACCTTCCTCTTTATAATGAAATCATTTATCATTTTATCATTTATCTAAAAAAATGTCAAAATAACACCTCTCATTGGAAAACCCTTTATTTTGGAACACCCACTGTATGTATTATCCACATATTGAGTGACTTACCAGGAAACAAGCAGAAATTAACAGTCATCAAGACTTGACAAAATCGAAGATGAGAAACTAAAGTGAATATCTTTTCGTGGACACTGAAAAAGTAGTATTCAGATATTATAAATGTAGAACTGGTGAATATTCAAACTTTGATATCATTAAAAATGGTAAAGAATCTCTCTGCAAGCTCCCAGTTCTGAAACTTGTGATCATATGATGGAGTAATGTCTGTCAGAGATGCACTTGAGAGACGAGGAGTGAATAATACCATCTTAAATTGGATGTATGAGGTGTTAACGACGAGGATAGCTGAGACATCGATGGGCGAGGAATCCGTCTTCGTCAAAGCAACTCGTGGAACACCTCAGGGTGGGGCGTTATACCCCCTCCTATGGAGCCTGGTAGTGGATGAACTTCTACACAGGCTAACGGAGCTTGGCTACGAATGTGTAAGCTCTGCTGACGACATAGTTCTAATAATTAGAGGCAAATTCGAAGGCGACCTATTGCAGAAGGGCCTTAGAATTATTGAGCAGTGGTGCTTGTCAGTGGGGCTGAACATCAACCCAACCAAGACCACATTAATTCCGTTCACTCGGAAGAGGAAACTTCCAGCCATGAAAACGTTAGCATCAAACGGAAATATCTTGGAGTGGGGGTCTGAAGTCAAATACCTAGGAATAACACTATATTGCAAACTTCTGTGGAATAAGCATGTTGATAATGCTACTGGCAGAGCTACAAGAGCTCTGATGGCGTGCAGGCGTCTATGCGGCAGGAATTGGGGCTGTAACCCAAAAATACTGCGATGGATGTACGTCATGATTGTAAGACCTATAGTCGCATATGGGGCAGTAGCCTGGTTTGCTAAGGCAAGTCAGAGGTAAGTACGAGGAAAATGCTCGACAAAGTACAAAGGCTTGCCTGTGTGTGCATCACGGGAGCTATGAGAACGTGCCCAACCAGGGCACTTGAGATCATCACAGACCTCACACCTAGTGATTGATAGGGTAGCCCATGAGGCCAACCTCAGAGAATCGAAGGAGCAGGCAATGAGAGAGTCAGGTTTCAGAGAGTTTGGTCCTCTCTGAATGACTACACCTCATCTGCAAACCTTCCTAGTGATGTAATGATAAAGAAAGTAAGCACTGAGAAGAACTTCAGTACAATGCTAAGCAAAAGAGAGCAAAGGGAATACACCAACTACAGTCTCAAAGAAAATACAATGAAATGGTATACAGATAGTTCTAAAATCGCTACAGGAGCTGGCGCTGGGATTTACGGGACAAGTACCGAGTGTGCACTATCGTTAGGCTCCTGTACAAGCGTCCTTCAAATGGAAATACTTGCAATCGGAAGATGTCTAGATATAAATCTAGAAAGAAAATATCAGAAGTGCGATATATCTATTCATACAGATAGTCAAGCTGCTATTAAAACACTGAGCTCCTACGTCATTGACTCAAAGCTGATTTGGGAGTGCCGAAACAAACTCAATGAGGTAGGCAAGAAGAATAAGGTCTTTTTAATCTGGGTTCCCGGTCATTCGGGAATCGTAGGAAACGAAGAGGCCAATACACTGGCCAGAAAGGAAGCACAAACGCCACTCACTGGCCCAGAACCCTTCTGTGGTATAGGAAAATGCACCTATGAGAAGGAGTTTATGCTGAAGGAGAAAACCGAAAGAGAAAAACTCTGGCGGAATCTCCCAGGGATGGATCACTCCAAAAAGTTCCTCTGGAACTTGAAACTGCTAGATCCAAATATCTGGATCTCAGTAAAAACCAACTTCACCTACTCACTGGCTTCCTCACAGGACATTGTCGCCTAAAGAATCACGTTGAGAACGAGTTTATCGGACACTGATGAGTGTAGATTCTGTGGGGATGAGGAAGATACTCCTATTCACCTGGTTACGGAATGCTATGCCATTGCATGCCAAAGGAAAGAGTGCTTTGGACAAGAAACTTGTAGAAGTGGGGAGTTATCCTCCTTGAAGCGGTCCCAGATACTGGATTCCATCATATCTCTGGAACTGGAGGGCGAGCTGTAGGAGGCGCGAGGATAACAGCTGTCAGGGAGCACAATAGACCTTAAGGTCGCAGTGGACTGTAACCCTTTTTCACTATACTATACTACTATACTATACTACTATACCCACATATTAAGTGACTTACCAGGAAACAAACAGAAATTTGATCAGTAGTCATCAAGACTTGACAAAATCGAAGATGAGAAGCTAAAGTGAATATATTTTCGTAGACAATGAAATAAGCAGTACATATTCAGTTATTTTAAATGTAATGATGAAGATTCAAATTTTATCATATAAAAAGATGAAGAAGTTACAGGTTGCAGTGCTCTGATAAATATTCCTCCTCCAATACCTTCTTTGCAATCTCTGCGAGCTCCCAGCACTGAAACTTGTGACCATACAATCAAGTAAATTTTTCTTCGTCAGTGTTGCTCAGAATATTTTTCGGTATTACAAAGCATAAAAATTCACTGGTTCACTCATAAAATTTCTTGCTTTTTCCGCTAACCAGCGACCTGTCAGGAAGTTTTGAGGTTAACACTGGTGGAATAATTAGGCCTAATTAGCAATCCGAAGCACATGATTATTACACCAGTGTTAACCTTAAAACGTCCTGACAGGTCGTCATGAGGAATTTTATTATTTAATGCATTTTATGAGTAAGTTTACCAAATTCCCAGTGTTTTAACCTCCAGCACTAACCTCAAAAAATAATTGACAGATCATTGGATTACCTAATTCGTAACATTCGATATAATTTTAGTAATCTTTCTGATTCCAAACCTTCCATTTCAGTCAATCGGCGAACCCTCCACTCAGATGACGCTGAACACATTCCATTTCGCTGGCAGAGGTGAAATGAACGTAACATTAGGTATACCCCGTCTTAGGGAAATCCTGATGATGGCCAGCAAAAATATCAAGACGCCCTCCATGGAGATACCGTTCTTACCGACCGACAATCTCGAACACGAATCGGAAACATTGAGGAAGAAGTTGAACAGGGTTACCGTTTCAGATGTCCTACAAGACGTCGAGGTAGAGATAGCTTCCGATGTAAAGAAATTGTGAGTTTGAAAATTGAGCCCTTTTGTTTGAATTTCCTGACAGATGGCGTAGAGTTTTTATGTCATATGTCAAAAGTGACATTAGATTACATGACGACTAAGGTGCATAGAATATCTATTATACAGTTATGCACTTCAACCTTGGATTTCTTGAAAGTTTGAATTATTCTTATCGACAAATTCCTCAAGCTTACGATCCTCTAATTTCTTGATCCATTTCAGCGTCTATCGGTATACTTTGAAATTTATATTCCTTCGTCATCGTCGATACATCAAAGACTACTGCGTCAACCCCAAATATGTCATAAAACATATGAGGAAAAAATTCTTCAAACTGCTGCTTCAAGTCATAGCGAAGCAGAACAAATTCAACGACATGTAAGTACAAAATTTCGAAAGTTGAAATGGATCTTTGAGTAACAAGTATTTCAGGGTTGTGATAGGTGAATCTAAAAGAGCGAATAGGGAAGTTGAGGATGATGAGGTGCAACAAGATTTGCCTGCTCCTGAATCGGACAGTTCGGATGAGGAACCTGAAGACGAGGATGATGCTAAAGCCAGAAAAAAGTACGAAGCTGTGCATGATGATCAAGAAGATGAAGATGAGGAAATGGAGGAAACCCACAGTGGTCAGTAACTCTCAGAATTGAAAATACAAATGGCTACTTGTGTTTTGTACCTAGCCACATGCTTTTTGTCTTCTAATTACATTTTAAGAATCAAACTTCCCCACAATCCACTGCCATTATGAATACAACATGGGTGTTCATCTTTCAAACTGTAAATTTAAAAAAGTGTATTTGATTTTCAGAAAATGAAGGAGAGGAAGAAAATGCAGCTATGAATGGGTCGAAAATTGATGATACCGATTTGCAATTTATGAGCACCTACAGAATGGTTGAGGATATAACATGTGATCAGGAAAAATACCTTTGGTGCCAAATGACCTTCACTGTAAGTGACTTCCTTGTGCTTATCAAACAATCAATATTAATCATTTTTTTATTACAGGTACCCTTCAAAAACGCACATTTTGATCTCACGTCATTATTGAAAGAAGTCGCTGCAAAATCCGTGATATGGGAAGTACCAAACATAAAAAAATCTATAACGTATATGAAAGATGGGGTGATGACTTTGAGAACGGACGGTATAAATATTCCTGTAAGTTGTTTGAGTATTCTGATATTTTTCGTTTGCTAATTTTTTGTTTATATTTGCAGGAAATGTTCAAATACGATAAGATATTGGATTTGAATAAGTTGTATTGCAATGATATTCACAAAATGATCGAACACTTTGGTGTTGAAGCGGGTATGGCTGCTATCGAAAAAGTAAGTGATTCTACCATATTTTTTGTTGATCACTGATATGAACTAGTTACTTAGTCACTCTATTCCACACCACCCTGTTAGGGTTAGGTTTATTTTTCCATTTGCAGAACTATACTCCATTCACAATTATAAAATCACAACTCTGGCCTTGGAAATTTGACACATTCCACTCTGTATCGAAGTTATGACGTTTTTCAAAATATTTTTATGTTCCAAGTCAACACTATGTTGCCCTTTCTACATTCTTAGCGTATTTCTCAGAATTTATTCGGAAAATGAATGAATTGGAAGAGATGTGAGGACGAAAATAATTAACGTTTATATGAATTGATAGAAAGGATTGCTTTTCTAGTTATTTGCATGAAAAGAGATCACTGTTGAAATATATTATTTTTCGCCATGGAAGAAAATTGCATTGCTTTCACGTGATTTTCATATGCATGCCTGTGAAGATTTAATGTTTATTATCCTCTTGAACTGAAAGTTCAAGACTTGACATCAATTGTTGAATCAAGAATAATGGAACATTTTATCCCTCTACTGGAATCCAAATAGTTGAAGGGAGTTCTGATGCAACAGGAACTTTTTCTTGGAACATAACCTTAATAGCTAACTTATTAAAAATAAGAGTAGAAGATATACATTTCATTTTTTTGATCTTATGAACAAGGAGTAAAATATTCTGACTGTATAGTAATTTATTAGTTTCAAAAATATTCATACATTACAACCACAGTAGGTTTGTACAAATAATATGGAACAGGTCAAACATATGCTTCACATTTATCATTCACCTGTTCTAAAATAAGACACAAACTCCTCCACTAGAGTTGTAACGAATATTCGCAATCGCATTCGCGAATATTCGCATATTTTTGGATATTCGTATTCGCATTCGCAAAATGTCTGCGAATGTTTTGCGAATATGAATATCAGAAAAAAAACAACTTATAACACAAAAATTAGGTGCAATTGAAACTTACAAAAACAAATCTATGAAACATTTATCATTCTTTTTTTTGTAACTTTTTAATGTTTAAATAATAATCATCTTGAACAAAAAACAAACGGAACGCACCGCGTAACTGCCAGCAAGCCATAGACAATTGGCGCCAAATTTGAACATATCTACATTCGCATTCGCGAATGTCAGTAGCAGACATTTGCATTCGCATTCGCGAATGTTTGAAAAATGACATTCGTTACATCACTATCCTCCACATTATAGGGCCCCTACAGCATTAAAAGCTTGTGTCTCTTTTGAAAGAAGTAGCACTAGATATAATATATTCTTTCGATTAAGAGCAAATACCTACCGTTGAATGTTACATACACAAATTTCTTCAAAATGGGCTTATACGAAGAAGTTCTTTTCCTGAAACGTGAAAACGATCAACAATAATCATTTAGAGACCGATGATGACCATCCAACACCCGTTTACTTACGAAAATCGTGCAATTTCATTCTGCAAGTTCTTTCCTCATAATTCCTCGAAAATCCTACCTGAACCATATTTTCCGGTCGCTTTCGTGAAAAGATCGTATAAGGAAGCCTTTTTTGTCCATTTACACATTCCAAATAAATTTTGAGCACCAAAAACGATACCGAAACTAACCAAACTTCTGGGGGACCGGAATTTCGTTTGAAATCTTTCCAAACGGCCAGATACCTAAAAAAAACTTCGTTATCAAGTGTAAAAAAGGCGATTAGTACTTACTTTTGCTTTATTCATGCTTATAAATCGATTTTTGGTCCAATTCAAATTTGCCGTCTGTACCCATGTCAAAATATCTTTGATACTTTTACTTTGATGTAAACAAAGAAATTGGCAACGCCGTTTTGTCATTAAAGATATTCTCTGTACGCGCACAGATTTTTTATCAGGTGCACCAATTCCTGAAAACGAAACCATGGCCAGAGTTGTGATTTTATAATTGTGAATGGAGTATACGACGAAAGGACTATTTAAAGGCCCATACTGATTCCGCATTTTTGCACACCCTGACAATCCATCTTTTCAGGGCTAATTATTCATTGAATTTTTCAGGAAATAAAAGACGTTTTCCAAGTATACGGTATCACCATTGATCCCAGGCACCTGTTGCTCATTTCAGAGTTCATGACATGGAAGGGAACATTTGAACCAATGAATCGGGCTGGTATGCAGAATAGCGCTTCCCCTTTTCAACAAATGTCGTTTGAGGCTTCTTTGACGTTCTTGAAAGAAGCAGTGATAGGTGGTTAGTAAATTTACAGTATTATTTATTTGTTCATTGTTTTAAATAACAAAAGTTAAAACATTTTTCCATATTTTTCTTGCAGGAAAGTTAGATGATCTGAGCAATCCATCGAGTTCTCTGATGGCTGGAACTATCTCTTCCATCGGTTCAGGAGGATTTGATTTATTGACTAAATTCTCGTTGTGTTCCTGAAAGAAACAATGAAACTCTTAAGGAGTTTATTATTTCGATCTAGGCTCATTCAGGATAACTTTGACAGTGTCTTGGAAAACTCAGCATAAATTTTGTGAATTGTACATAAATTATATAAATTGTACATAAATAGTGATTAATATATCTCCAATGAATTAATTCAAGCCGAATTATATCCTTTATCCGACACTGTATCATCTCCTGAAGTCGCATAAGTTTTAAAAAACACATCATGAGAAAAGAAAGACTGTACGGGGTTAGGTCAAATATTTTTCTGACGACTGCCCTTGTTTTCACATTCGCTCTTAATAAGAGGGCGAAATTTGAATTTTCCTTGTTTCAGTATTCAGAAAAGCAAGAATGGGGGTGAAATGCAATACGGATTTGTTCAGACCTTCAGTTTTATTAAAATTGTCTTGGAAAACTAGAAATTTTGGCCTGCCCTCGTACATAAAACAGTGAATCATTTGAAGTTATATAAACGTTAGTCATGCAAATAAGTTTCGGAAACGAAATTTGCTCTTTCATTTCGAAAGTCAGGGCTCAGTTCCAACGCGATTTTTGTGGGATGAACATACAGGGCGCGCGTTCTCTCAAGAGTCCTTTGTAAGATTGTAAGTTTGTAGTGACGTGAAGTGATGCAAAATAATTTCTTAGTGCACCTCCTGACGGTTATCAAGTGTGAATTTGCTGCTCCTTATTTGTGCTTTATTTCGATGCTCTTAAAGATTGGTGGTTACATCGTGAGTAATTATATCCATACCAATATTATACGAAGTCATCGAGTTGGCGATTTTGCATTTTGAATGCATTCTCATTCAATTATCATCATAATAATTTCCAATTTCGCGAATTTTAATAACTACATATGCTGACCCGTTTGGTGATAACATAGATAATTGTTCTTTGTAAAACATCGCGTGCGAGTACATATGCCTACGCTTGTATCTGGCTGACTCCAGTGGCGGCTCGTTCTGTTGGAACCGAGTTCTATTTTAATTTCAGTAGATCTCCTTTTGTTTACCGTTCCCGTCCTTTTTTTGTTTTTTCGTTCGTGGCCCTCCTATTCTGTCTGAGTCTTCCTTACGGGTCCAAGGAAGTGAAGAGTATTTCACCTAATCCTAATCCTTTTAGTTGTTCTTTTAGAAAATGCCAGGGTACTCGTGCACTATTTGTTTCAAGAAAGTTACAGCAGACGACTTGTCTGTTTCTTGCTCTAAATGCAGTAAATTCTTCCATGCTGCATGTGCTAATCTTACTAAAAAGGAGATTGAATTCTTCAAAGCGAGCAGCGACGTCTGGAACTGTACACATTGTGTTTCAACGGCACGCAAACTCCGTAGCAATTCTTCTGGTGCGAAACCGCTGTCTTCTTCTTCTACTCAGTCGGGTGCAGTATCCAAGGACGCGTCATGTCAGGACAATCAGATTACATTACAACATTTTGAACTCCTTATGGAACATATTCGTGTGATTACAGCTACCATGGAGCGAATTGAGAGAAGGCAGGATGACCTGATTTCTCAGGTGGCGTGTTGTTCAGCCAAGATCCAAGAACACTCGGAAATTCTAACTGAGCATCAGTTGAGTATTGCTACGTGCAAGGGTGATATTTCAGCTCTTGAGCGTGGTCATTCATCTATGTCTGCGGAGATAGCGTCTGTGGCTGGTAGAGTTGCCGATCTGCAAAGTGTCAAACTTTCTGAGCAAAGTGTTGGTATCACTGAGGTTCTGGACAGAGTGGAGAAATCGCAGAATATTATTTTGGCAAATGTCCCCGAGAATCCTGACGTGGCTTCAGACGTTAGTTTGGTGAATGCCGTTGTCGATCATGTCCGCCCCTCATCCAGCAGTTTCATAACGGGTATCACACGCCTTCCAGGTAGGGATAACGCTCGTCCACGTTGGGTTAAAGTTTCTTTCTCCAGCTCTGTTGTCGCCAAGTCGCTGCTCAGGAACAAATCCCTGCTTCTCGGACATCGGGAGTATCGTAATATAAAAGTTTATGATGATAAAACGAGGAAACAGGCGGATGAGTTGAGGATGGCGCGAGAGGAGCTGGCGGGGAGACAAGCGTCGGGCGAGTCAAATTTGACTATCAGGTATGTCGGCGGACTTCCAAAAGTTGTGAATAATATCGTACCCGCCAAGGATACCTCAAAAAACTTCAAACCCTAAATGTATGGCCCTTAATTTATACGAACATAATGTCCCTAGGATCTAAATTTTTAGAGCTTGTCTCCTTCATTGAGGCACATAAGCCATACTTAGTTTTAATTACTGAAAGCTGGCTGAATCCTTCAATTCCGGACTCTACCTATTCTATATCGAACTACTCGTTGTTCCGTCATGATAGTCGAGCTGCACTGGGTTACCGTGGTGTGTGTGTGTGTGTGCATGATAGTCTGTTTCACGAGTTAAAGGTTGACGTCTCTCACCAGGATTGGCCGAACATTGATAACATTTTCTTAACAATATCTAACTGCCAATTTTCGATTGTGATCGGGTGCATTTATAGACCTCGTCCTTGTGCTGATGATGCCAGTGTGGTTCGGTATCTCAGGGAGTTATCTGAGACATCTTCTAATGTTTTCATAGCTGGAGACTTCAACTGTCCAGACTTAAATTGGCCGCTTGTGGGTCTTCCATCCACGAGGTCCCCCTCTTATCCCTACGCTGATCTTGTTACATCCACGGGTCTCCAGCAGGTGGTGAGTGAGCCTACTAGACATATAGGCATGGCCAGACTTCTTCATTGCTTGATTTGATCTTTGTTTCGGATAAAAACTTGTTATCTGATGTTGAACACTTTCCACCTATTGGTAAGTCGGATCATGACGTTTTACTCACGGAACTCCAGATGCAGCTACCTACTTCATTACAGTCTCGACAGGTAAAGGTCAGGAAGATTGTTGACTATGGCTGCATATCGGAGACTCTCTCATCGGTTAACTGGAGTTCTCTTTTATCACCTGATCTGCCAATCGATGAGATGTGGAAGTTGTTCGAGGCTGAGTTGAACAAAGCCATGTCTGCTGGTACCAGAGAGGTCGCATCTGCCTACATTCCGACAAAACCATGGATAAACAACCAAATTATGAAACTTCTGAGACGCAAAAGGTCCCTCTGGCAAAGATATCTACGCAGTCGAAATGATACTGACTACAGGACCCACAGAGATTTCTCCAATTTTCTTTCTTCTACCATTCATTCCGCCAAAACTAATTTTGAGAGAAAGTTAGCGACCAAATCCAACAGAAAGCAGTTTTTCAAGTACTTGAGAACCACGATGAACTCAAAGGTCAGTTTCCCGGTTGTGAGGAAGCCGTCTGGGGATGTCTGCAGCAATCCACGTGAAACAGCTGACGTTCTGGCTAGTACATTTGCCGAAGTGTTTACCCCAGAGCCTGCGGGGAACTTACCTGCTCTAACATCTGCTCGAACGAGTAATTTTATGGATACTGTAAGTCTATCCGAGCACTTAGTGATGGAATATCTTTCTAAGGTGAAGGTGGATAGTTCCCCTGGCAGAGACGGTTTTTCGCCGCGTTTGTTGAAGAACTGTTCTGGATTCTTGGCGCTTCCGGTTTTTCTTATATTCAAGAAATCTCTCTTCAGCTGCACTCTGCCCTCCGATTGGTTATCCGCCTCAGTAACCCCCATTTATAAGAGGGGTGATAAGCTGTCCCCACTCAATTATAGACCTATAAGTCTGCTGTCGGTCCTGTCTAGAGTCTTGGAGAGAATAGTTTGCGACAGGGTGATCGATTTCTGCTCAGCTCAAGGGATTTTTCCCAACCAACAACACGGATTCCTACCTCACCGTTCAGCCCTCACTAACCTGATCTGTTGTCTCGACGATTGGACTAAGGCGTGGGACGAGAACGTTCCAGTTGATGTGATCTACCTAGATTTTTCTAGGGCATTTGATCGTGTCCCACATAATCGTCTTCTTCATAAGCTGGACCACCTGGGGTTGAGGGGGGGTCTTCTTGAGTGGATTCGTGCGTTTTTGACCAACAGAAATTTTCGGGTGAGGGTTGGCGATGTTTACTCATCTTCCGAATGGCATGTTCGAAGTGGTGTCCCTCAGGGATCGGTTCTCGGTCCCATTCTGTTCCTTCTATATACCTCTGATCTCCCTGGTTGCTTTTTGTCGACATGTTCTATGTATGCGGACGATACTAAGATCTATAATTTTCCACTTCTCAATGCCACAATTCTCCAACAGGATCTCAATAGACTGTCCGCTTGGTGTCGAGAATGGTTGCTTCCACTAAATCTGGACAAATGTCGTGTACTGCACATAGGCAGAAATAATCCGCGACTTTCGTACACAATTGACGATCATTGTCTTTCTTCTGTCACCAGTCAATGTGATTTGGGCTTGACCATATCGAGCGATCTGTCCTGGTCCACACATGTTGCGTCAATTACAGCTAGAGCCCGTCAACTGACCTACCTGGTTCAGAGATCCTTCCGAGGCTCTGATAGATCAGTTTGTAAACTGATTTATGAGTCTTTCCTACGCCCTGTCATGGAATACGCTGGCCCAGTATGGTGGACTGCCCTTATTGGTGACATGAACTCACTCGAGTCTGTCCAGAGATGGAATACCAGAATCCCATTTGGAGTCGTCCGCCCAGATTATGAGACCCGCCTCCGTCTGAATAACATGACGACATTTGCTGATAGGCGCACAAGAGGTGACCTGATATTCACATACAAGTGTATGCACGGAATTTTTGGTCCTCAAGTCGAGTCCATATTCTGCAGAAACATCAACAACCTCCGAGGGCACAATTTTAAATTGAGGAAGGAGAATTTCCGGACCATTCCAAGGCAGTTGTTCCTTCCAAATAGAGTGTTCCCATCCTGGAATAGTCTTCCCAGTCCCGTGGTCAATAGCTCTACCACCAACAGCTTTAAGAATGGGTTGGACAGACTAAGACGACTTCGATGATGAGGAAATGTTGGCTGTTGTTGCTGCTGAATTTGTTTTACCATGTTGTGCCTACCTATGTTTGAAATGTTTAAATTCTTTTTTTTTTGTATTCATTCACTTTATTTTGGGGAGGTGTACATTGAATTGTTTTTTTTTTTTTTAATGTTAGCTTATTTGAGTTTATAGGTATTTACCTCAACTCTGATTGTGTTATTAATAATAATAATAATGTGCTGTGTTTAGTGTATTATCGAGAAACCGTAAGTTATACTGTGTGTTTCATTGTAAGTGGCTACAATGCACTGGCGGATCCAAACTTTGTCCGGGGGGGAGCATGAATTTTTTCAGGTTTCTACCAACATTATAGGAGTTAAAGATTTAAAATGACATTTATTCATTGAAAATATTAGGGATCGATTGAACTACTATCAAGGGATTTTTGTCAAATTCGAAGTCCAGGGGGGGGGGGGGGGTGATACAAACCAATTTCTAATCATGTCAAGTTGAAGACTTATTTTCTACTCATTTAAGGTCGCCGTTTAGAGCGAGTAGGAAAACTAATCCGATAGAGGCGCCACCGTGCATTTTATGGAATATCTCCATAGAACTTACATTATCATTATAAGTTCTACGAATATCTCTCTGATTATGAATGGAATCTACAATGACCCTCTCTATCCGAAAATCGCTGAATTATGAAATTAGTGAATATGTGGGTAAATCAGGACTTTTTCCCGCCATATATTTGAATTTGGCCATTCTCTGCCAATTACGTATTTCAAGTTGTTTTTCTGAACGAAATTATCTGTAGATTCACTTTTAATCGGAAGTTGAACTACACTGCGCAAAAAAATTAACGCACATTCTGAAAATCTCAATTTTAATGAAAGTTAACTCTACATTGACTTTATAACTTATTTTTTATGTTCTCTTGGGAAGGTTTTGAACGAAACAAGACACATTAAATGGAAGAAAAATTCAGGATTTCACCGAATCTTATGTGAAAGAAGAGAAATGAACAATTTTCAAAATACTGAAAAGTGATTTAATACTTGGTATTTCCACCCCTTGCGTTAATTACAGCTCGGCAACGACGGTTCATACTCAAAATGAGTGATCTTAAAATGTTCTGATCTAATCCTTCCCAGATTTCTCCGAGTTGGATTCGTAAGTCATTAAGAGTAGCTGGATGATTTTCTGAACTTCTCAGCCTTCTATTGAGGTTGTCCCAAACCTGCTCAATCGGACAGAGATCTGGACTTCTTGCTGGCCATTCCATTCGAGAGACTTCAACCTCTTCAAGGTACTCCTGAACGATGAGGTCTGGCATTATCGTCCATAAAAATGAAATTTTCACGAATGTATGAGGCAAATGGCACTACATGCTCTTCAAGAATGTTCCTTATATACTTATCAGCATTCATAGCTCCATTATCAACGACCACTAGGTCTGTGCGAGCAGTCAAAGATATTCCATCCCATACCATAATCGATCCTCCCCCGAAACCAGTAGTATTCAGGAAATTGCACTGAGCATATCTTTCATGTGGGCGTCTGTATACAAGGGAACGTCGATCACAATGGTAGAGGCAGAATCTAGACTCATCTATGAAGAGAACTCTTTCCCAATGGATATGCTCTCTCGCAAAATCCAAACGCGCCCTTCGATGGGCTGGTGTGAGAGCTGGGCCTCTTGCCGCGACACGAGGCCTTAAATCATATTCTCTGAGGCGATTTCTTATTGTCTGAGTGCTAATTTGCACCTCATGAGTTTGCTCAAGCTGATTTTGAAGGAGGCGAGCGGTTGCAAACCGTTGTCTCAACGAAGAAACTCTCAAGTAACGTTAATTCTTGAATGGCAGTTGTTACCGTGGTCTACCCTGTCCTGGTCTTCGGACCATACCTGTCTCCCTGAATCGCTGCAACATTCTGGACACACTTGTATGGGAAACTCCAAACCTTTCTGCAATTCTTGTGCATGTCCACCCTTCTTCTCGCAAAACTACCGCTTGGGCACATTCCTCTTGGGTCAAATTGCGTGTTTCGCGTTGCATAGCGGTCGAGTGTAGAAAATCAAACGAAAGAAAAACTCTTGATCACTAGAATTGATCGAGAACAAATGAATTTAGAATGGAGCCAATACATTCAGAATCTGATAATATCATCTTTTTTTATTCCTGCTTGGAGAAAACATCTGCATTGAAGAAAAACTTTGAAAGTGGATAACATATGCATGCATAATTCTGATAAAAATAATTATCATTGGGAACACCTTCAGTTGTAGAATAAATTTGAGATTTCCATAATGTGCGTTAATTTTTTTGCGCAGTGTATTTTCATGGGTCTTTCGTTTGAAATAAAACAGAAGCATGAGTTGGTTTATTTTCTTCTATTTCTGAAAGAAAAAAATGAACTTTCGAAATAAAATTATTTCATTGAGAACTCCAATACTTTCTGAGTTTACCCACAGAATTTCAGTTCTCAAAGTGGAACCATTTTCAAATGCAACTTGAAATAAAAACACACTACAATGAACGCCCACCTAAACTGGATGCAAATATTTTCAATGAATCGATACTGAGACTTGGGAGACTTATTTCCTTAAAATTTACAGTTTTGATTTGTTGTCCATTATTTTTGATAACAAACAATAAAAAAATTATCCCTTCCCTTTCTAGATTGAAAGATATTAATTTGAGCAATCCATCTAGTTCTCTGAATTTAATTTTTTCTCAGCCAATCATACCACTGCAGACTCCTCTAATAATATTTTTCTGAAGAGGAACAAGAGTTCTATTATAATGCACCAAAATTTCATTGCGCTTGCCTGACACCATTACGAATTTATAAACTTTGGGAATTGTGTAAAAAAAATATTTTTTTTTTTTATTCAATTTTTTTCTCCCAATCTCACCACCGCAGACTCATCTAAAAATTTTTTTGTGAAGAGCAATAAGAGCTCTATATTGTACAAAGATTTCTTAGCTTTAGCTTGACCACTGAATTTAATTTTTTCTCAGCCAATCTTACCACCGCAGACTCATCTAATATTTTTTTTTGTCTGAATAGGAATAAAACTTCTATATCCAAAATTTTATCGCTCTAGCTTCAGGTTTATCTTGACCAATATTACCACCTCAGACTCTATATCGCACCAAAATTTAATAGAACCTTTAGAACAAACAACATATCTACAAACTTGGCATTTATTGAGTACATAAATGTCAAAATCACAATAAATAAAATAAGAGTCAACACTTATTCATTGTTTTTTGTAAATTAGGGTGAGCTGAAGTCACATGACGGTCGAGGTAACCTTTATGGCTTCCTAGATAATCGCAGAAGTTACACTTATAAAGCATTTTCATTGAATGAGCATAAGCTATATGGGTTTTGATATTATTTTGTCCAACATAGTCACAGAAAGGGCATGTGTGAGTACCCTTTATATGTGCAGTGAGCAGAATATTTTGCCTACCCACGTAATCACAGTAGGGGCATTTGAATTGTTTCAAATTTGAATGAGCTGAAATGATGTGTCGGTCGAGATGATGCTGATGAAATCCCTCATAATCACAGAAATTACATTCATATTTCTGTCTATCGGGAAAATGAACAGTACCAATATGTGTTCTGATGTCTTCACATCTAATATCACACAGAGGACATGTATGGGTAGATTCTATATGCATATCGATAGCACCTTTATGTGTTGCAACATAGTCACAGTAACTACATGTAATAAACTCCTCGATAGAATGAACATGTTCCATGTGTTTCCTGAGCTGAAATCTTCCAATATACTCACATAGATGACACTTATGGGTGTTATTTGTATGTCTATCTTGTTCCTCCTTACTGCTACAAACGAATTCACAAAATTTACATTCGTAAGATAAACTAAAATGATTAGAATTCTGGTGATTCATAAGATCCGAATTTTTTCCAACATAATTACACTGATTACACTTATGTTTACTTCTTATATGCCGTATAAGCTTGCTTTCTTCATTTGCATATTCACAGTAATTACATTTAATATTTGTCTTTTTATGTGCATGTGCATTTGGATGAATCTTTTCCATGTGTCTTTTTAGATTATCCGTTCTTCTGCAGAAATATTCACAGAGGTGGCACTTCAAAAGGACGTCCCCTACTTGTGGATGCAACTTAAGTTTATGCTTACAGAGGTCCAAAGAATCTTCAGCGTGGTACTCACATAAGTGACACTTGTGTATTTTCAACTCCAGAGGATCTTCACTAATATCACACATACTAGAACTTTCTTCTTGTTCATCTATCTCTTCTACTTTGATTGTGTGAAATTCAATTTTCTCATCGGATATTTCAGAAGAGGCGCTGGGATCATCAACATTTTCAGTCTTGATTTCAAATGCATTGCCATCTACGAAATTTTCGGTGATCTCCATATCTTCAACCTTGACTGGAAATGTGCTACAGAAATCTTTTTTGTTGGCATTCTGCACTCTGAAAAATACAAATGGTGTTAAAAATTATTGACAAAAATGGTTTTATAGAAAGGAAACTGCAGAAAACTCAACAACTGAATGAACACACTTACGCAATGCTTGATTCGGCTTCTTCCTTGATCATAATTCTGTCATCAGTTGAATTTAAGGATGAAGCATCACATGGTCTTTTTCTGTGAATTTTTTGACACACAAACCTTGATGGCAAAACACCATCTTTAAACAATAACCTCTTGGCGAAACCCATTTTGTATTTAGTAAAATTTGCAACATCATTCTCTATCTATAATAAGAATTTTCCAAGGTAAGTACATATATTAAAATATTTGGTCTCAAAAAACAGTAAACCATTCAATATTCATATAACAAGAACGAAAATCAGAATGGAATCAAAATAAGCCCTGTTTCCTTGCAAATTACAATTCTACGATATAGTAGGTTCAGCTGGATGAAGCTGAAAATACCCTTAGTTATTATAACCACAGTATAACTCATACTGTGCTACTAAAGAGGAAGTCTGGTAACGGAAGTCTTTGGTGCTACTACCTTCTGTTATATGAATACTCAGTGGTAAAAAATATTCAATAATTATACAATGGTCTATGCTATATATATACTTACGTCAAAGTGATCTTCACAACAATAAGCAGCCGAAGAGTTCAATATAACTCTACCAATTGCACTGGACCACTTTTTTCGCAATTCCGAATCTCTTCTTGGAACAGATAAAAATAGTTTATCTGGTGTTGTTTTAGTGCTGTTTTTACACCTTGGGACTATACAGTATTTGTAACTCATTGTAATGAGCGGACACCAAAAATTACAAGCAAACTGTTTTATTACTTTCCATTTATTTCAGTGCCCTGGCACCCGATCTTTTCTCTATTCAAGGCCGTGGTCCCCGGATATAAAAAGAGATGGGTAATCTGGAGGCTCTGACTAAACAGAGACGGACATAGTTTGCCCACCAAAGTTGGTGGGCAAGAAGGCATCAGTGTTGCCGTTACAACAGGATTATCGTTAAATTTGCCGAATTGTTTTCTACTTGTTGACGGTATAATTTTTTTCATTGAAAGCCGCAACGGACGGGAGCGATAATATAATATATAGATTAATAGTGCCGAGTGCGTCAACTGAAAAAAAAAAATAAGTATTATAAAATAATATCCTTAGCTCTCAAAAGAACTTGTTATATATTTTGCTATTGGCTCCAGCCAAAGCACAGCAATATCAATTGGAAAATAGTATAATCCTCTTGAAGAAAGTTGTGTCGTCTCAGAAATAACCCGTCTCGGAAAGTTGGGTTCGATTCATCCGAAAAAGCGGCAACATGGTTGACAAGGATGACGATACCAGCAGTCCATCTCTTTTTATATCCGAGGACCTAGCCGTTTTCCGAGGGGCTTGTCCATTTAGTTTATAAGTCTTTGATTTATTTATACATAATAATTTGAGGTTAGAATCCCAGTGACAGAACACCAACATGACGTGTCATAGTGTGATCTTGTGATCCTAGTTGGGTAGACAATCCGTAATACACCATTTCGTTTTACTGGTTCCTGATTTCTGAAGAAATAAGAAATTGAATTTGAAAAATTCAAGGAGCTTTGATTTGATAATTGCGCTAAAAAATTTGAAGATTTAGTATTGCCGTTGGTACTTTTTTCGTAATCCAGTCAACTACCTCATTCCGAAATATGATGATACAAAATTACAAAATATGAATCACTAGCTGGCCCGGCGAACTTTGTTCCGCCTATTGATACTTGCGGTGAATTTCACAAATCGTAATCATCGGTGATCGGAGATCAACGGCTTGGTTCTCTGATTTTTGAACTGTCAAATGTTTCCATGGATATGAGCTATCACACAGAACAGATACACAAAAATAATATGTCATAATATGTCAATCACTAATAATGGCAATTTTGGATTCAATTATTTCCGCAAATATATTTATTACCCAAACAGAAAGTCAAAAACATTTTAAAAATTATGAGATAAGATGAGAATGGACATCTCACGATTGGAACTCATCGCCAAAATCCGATTTACTTGACATTTCGATAAAAATTCACTGTGATATTCACCCGCTTCTGGATCTGCTAATAGCCTTTCATGGTACTATAAGCCCCATGTAAATTACACAGTAATTGATGTCATATGTTCTTTTTTCGACCATTTCAAACCACGACCACCGAAATGCTCGAAAAAAGAACAGATGACATCAATGGATGGCCGCGAAAGCCCCAACAAATTCATCGCCATTTAATTGTGATAATGTCAAAATTTAGAAACCTCACGATTACGTTATTTGGAATAAATGAAACTATACAAATAACTAATAATCATCAGTTATAATGTGCGAATAGCGCCATCTGAAGTGGTAAGAACGAAACTTTTCTCATATCTCAACGAAATCTAATCATTTTAGACATCTCTACTCCTACCCTAAGACATTTTGGTTTTGCCCAACAGCGCAGAGTTGTAGGTAACTCAAATTACACACTATAACTTTGACTATAGAGGGAATATAGTCACTGTACACACTATTTGTTTATATCGCCATCTAACGCGGAGAATATCAAATGAAGTACCAACGAATAAGCGGTAGCGTAACTGTAACGACATCTAGTGACCTTACTCAAAAGGAGGAAAAGCATTTCCTGTATAAGTAAAATTTTCATCGATTTTTTCAAAGTTTTATTGTATTTTATAATAACCAGACCGTAGACGGATCCATATATGAAGTTTCATATCAAACAGTCCATCCGATCTCGAGTTATAAATGGTGTAACCAACATATTTCTTTTATATATATAGATGAACCATCATGAGGGCAATCATTATTTTGTTTAAAATTTTTGAGATGCATACAAGCTATTAAAGAAAATGTACAAACATAGGCCATCCTTCTATAGAAAAGTTTAGGAGCTTTGAATTTTGGAAAAATTCCTAATATTTCTTCGATATTGTGTGGAAGTTTTTCGTTCAGTAATGTACGGATGTTCTGTATTAGGAAGAATTAAAAATACTCTTTTCTTGAAATATTTATTACAACTACTCAATCAACAATTTGTGCAGAATTTTTTAATCTTACATTTTACATACACATTTGCTGAATGAAGTATCCATTAAGTACAAAAATAACGTGAATTTTCTAAAATTTATGTGAAAAATATCCCTAAAATACTCATGAATGTTCATGAAAATAATTATAAATTTATCGATATAAAACAGTCTTCTTAAGTTATATCTAGAAAATATATTTTAAAATCTTAACCAATGAGTCTATACACTAAGTAACATTAATTATACTCGACAGTTCCACTGGTTCATAAAGTTTCTTCCTTTCTTATTTAATATCTTCCTTCTTTTCTTCTTCTTTGGGCGTATACAGGATTTCTGCGTACTCAGTTTTGTCATTGTCATTTTTCACCACCGCCTTCACACCGGGGCTGATCAGGTCCAATTCTGCGTACACAACACCCTCTTTATTCCCCTCTGTTTCGTTCTCAGTAGCCAACGTAGTATCTAGTGGTTCTCTAGAGGAATCCTCAACTTCTTCAGTTTTTTCTACATCCTCGTCGTTTTTGATTTTCTCCTTGCTCTTCTCCTTCTTGAAATAATTTGTGAGCTTTACGGGGATCAAAGTACGTTTCGAGTCTTTTGGGCGACCATCAGCGCTTTCTGTATCACTTCTGGAAAAAAGGTTCATATGGATTACACAAAGTTCTGGGATTACCTTTTTTGAGGCAACAGTACAGTACAGGAATATTTCGTGAATAAATAGGAAATTTTGGTGCAATATAGAGCTCTTATTGCTCTTCAGAAAAAAATTATTAGATGAGTATGCGGTGGTAAGATTAAGAAAGAAAAATAATATCCAGAAAAAAAAATTTTTTACTCAATTCTCAAATTTTTAAAATTCGTAAGATGTTCAAGAACTAGGCCTTATTTAAAAATAACAATGTACTCACGATTCTCCTAACTGCCTCTCTCGTGGCCCTGTAAATTAAAAAAAATCAAAACTATATAAATAAATAAATGTATTTAAGGCAATTGACCTAAGTCCTTCAGCACAAAACTATATATATTTTAGTGAAATAAACTAGAAGTGAACGTCTTTCGAAAATAATACGAGAAAATCGGCAATAGATCTTTATTTATAAAACAATTTTATAATTATAATCTCAACTTATCATTTAGAGTACATTCAACATACAAAATTTTTACATTCATCATTTCAACTATTCAAATATACTATTTAGAAATATCGATAAATCACGAATATTCATTTAGATTTTTATTTCGAGTAACAGGTCAACAGAGAGCTCACATTGAAGTTCATATTCTGAGAATTTTTTTTAAATCTTCATATAACGAAGTCGATAATTTTTAAGAAGAAGAAGCTGGAATCTTCAGTAGCGATTGCGGTAAATTAGAACAGAAAAAATTAAATTATTGTCCTTCAGGTTTTAAAATAATAGTTACAGACAGTCGGCAATAATTATAGCATATTTATGATATAAAAACTAATTCAAAAGGTTTTACATGGTTAAATCAAAATGATAAATATGGAATGTTTATCTAAGAAGTGCTTATGTACAAAAAGTTGTGAACAAAAATTGTATTGAGAAATATTCAATCATTGGGATGATTCTTAAATCTAATCCTCACAAAAATGATAATAAATAGTCTAGTCTAGTGGACACTTAAAACTACTTAAAGTAACGTTCATTTTAAGGAATGTGGCTTATTTAAGTCTTCACTCAAGTTCAACCGAAGAATAGAAAATTTCACCTAATCAATGTTAAGAGAAAGGAAATATAGAAATGAAAATATCTTTACATAGATTAAATTTTCATAAAACTCATCGGATATTCAATGAGATTCGTTATTTTGATTAACGCCATATACAGGGTGTTACACAATATTTTCCGCTCAGAAATCAATAAAATTGTCAAAAAATATGAAATTAATTTAATTATTTCTTTGAAACAACTAGAACTGGTTGTTTCAAAGAAACATATTGAACATGTTTAAAAAAATTTTTTTTGAGAGATTTTCAATATTTCGAAAGATAGGCCTACTCCAATACCGAAAAATAATGTTCAAAATATAAAAATGATCCAAAGTTCTTTTGATTTTGTAGGTTTATATTGATTTTTATAATTTGTAGTGTTTTGTTGTGTCTTGTATTTTTCTTGGTATTGAAAATCTCTCAAGGTCCAAAATGGACGTAGATTCACTCCAAAACTTCACGACGAGCGGATATAAGAAGAATGCTGTTAACAAAATGTCCTTCATTCAGTCTAAGAACACAAAACACTCATTTGGATATCACTCGAAGATTTTAGGAATATCCCTAGACTTGTGTGTTGATTTTCTCGTCTTTTTTTATTGGCAAATCGTTACCGTTGATGTATTCTTGGGACACTTGGTGATGAGGATTGTCTACTCCATCACCAGAGATTGCGTCTTGACCTTGACGGGTGCCATTTTCGCTAGTGTAATCGATGACCGTGGCGCCCCCTATAACAGATAAAAGCTAATGTATTTCTTGGAGGCAAGTGAAAAGTGTTAGATTCTTGGAGTAGTGTGGATTGAGTCTGATGTTTGTTGTTCTATAGCTGGAAAACTGGAGGACATAAACTCCATTCACTTTTATAATGTATACCACAGCAGAATAATGACAAACTGGTTTCTCGCTTGTTAGCCTTCATCAGTGCCACATTACCCTTACTGCGGTAGCAATAAACTGAAACGTCCTAGAGACGTTATTCTTCTTTTTTTATTTTGAGAATGGCAGGTTATAGTAATTTTCTTGTCAGATGAAGAAGCAACGTTGCCCTTTCTACATCGAGGTCGTACTGATAACGTATTTATCGAAATGATTAGGTATTTACTTTGGGAAAATAATGAATTTGAGTAAATATTATGTGAAATCCAATAATTGTTGGAGACACTTTTTCTCTGTTGAAACTCTGTTGAAACTGGAAGTATTTCACGTATATCATAATGGTTGGAAGATTCAGTTATGCTATTTTCTTGTACGAAAATCAAGAGTCGAGTGTTCGAAAAAAGAATAAAAGTACTCGAATAACCCGATAGAAAAACTTATGAACAGTGGAATTCCCCAATTTTCAAAACTCTCAAGAAATAAGCCTACAGAAGACATTTTAATACCTCATTGCACAACGTGAAATAATCCAGTATGAAAATGTAGTAGTAGGTATTACGAAACCTGTGTTTCAGTAGTTGACCTTAAAAGAACTAACTCCATCTACAAAGTTGAAAAAGAGAAATTAGTACTGGCAACGTCTCATTTTTCATATGACATTTAACGAGTACCAACCTGCGTCAGTTTTAAGTAAAAAAACTTGATAAACCTAAACCACGGCCAACCGGGATACATTATAAAAATGAATGGAGTGGGTATACTTAAAATACTTATTAATAGAATAATATCGGTAATAATTATATTAATTAGATAATTCTTGTTGCTAAAACTTTCTACAAAATTCAAAATGATGAACAGATAAAAAGGGTATTGACTTGGGGTGAATGATCAATTTAGAATGCCTGGTAAATTTTTTTAGAAAACGAAAAAATATGAAGAAACTTTTCTTGGAGAGGATGAATTGTCCATTCAGACAAATCGCAAAGTCCTATTTTGGACAGGGCCGTATCAGTTAATTTTTCATAATTCATGTAAGTGAAGCCTTACTACTCCGGCACTGGTTGCTCCAGGGCGGTTATATTATTACTGAATCTGATAAAAATTAATATGATGATGTTTGGAAAATTTGGTTCAAATATCTTCAGATGTCGATTATACAGAATAAATGATTTTCATGAAATATTTTTCAAAAAATAAGTTTTTCAATCTACTGTTAGTCCTACTAGTAGTACTAGTACGAAATAGAGCACCCTGTATACCCCACAACAGCTATTCTAAATTCAAATTTGAAGTGTTGGACTTGCTTTATTGCGAAGAGCTTAAACGACATTACGATGATTTTTATCCCAATTCACAATCATCACAATTTTGCAACGAGTCGTTTTTATGTCAATCAAGCACTACCAGCACCAAAATATGCGGTGTTTGACATCCAAACTAAGTAAGAATATCCAGCAAAGCGGTAGGTAATAATACAGGGTCTTTCACGAGGAACCTCACCCATATTTATACGGGAAACTACTGAACGTATTTTCATGAAATTCAGCACTTATAAGTATTTCACGATGCTGATGAAATCTCAAATATTTTCAAGGCATGAGCACCTCCTGTTTTTCCGGAAATGACATCAACTTCCGTTTTTGAAATTAGAACACCATTTTTTTATTGCAGAAATAGATTCCTTAGAAAATTTCAAGTTATTTTGATGTAACATTTTTCAGTTTTGGTTGGAAAATTCTCTCTGAGCGGGAAAATTCGAAAAAAAAATCGAAAATAGAGCTCCGCTGAAACAAGAATAACTTCGAGGTTTTTGAATGGAAAATTTTCATTTTTGGGAATTTTCAAGATGTAAGATTGATGTATCCACTTTAAAAATCGAAATCGCGATTCATGATACAGGGGGTGAAAAAATCGCTTTCAAAGTTAGGGATGACAAAATCGTGAAAAATCAATTTTTTCAAAATAGAACCCCATTTTTTTATGGCAGATATTGAATCTACGTTAAAAAATAATGTGAGTGTATGCATCACACCCTTGCCCTAAAATGGATATTTTCTGAGTTATTCACAAAAAACTGTTTTTCGTCTTGAATTTTCAGCTATTTCTTTTCCCTTCACGCCAAAAAGATGAAATTTTCAGGAACTGTTACTTAAACCATGTTTTAGATTTTACTACCCTAATATGCAACAGAAAAAAGTTACATGTTGTTCCTAAATAGATGGCGAATTTGGATTCGAATTTGTATCGGAAACCTCTTTATTTCAACTAATCGGCCATCGGTTTTCTCTCCAGTGATAAATAAATAATTCCTTATGAATCATATGCAAAAACTTACCATGTTTTACATTCTTTTTTTTAATGATAGATATCAGTAATTACATCTGCCAAATTCCTCTTTATTCAGTAGCATGTAATTAATGATATCTATCATTAAAAAAAAATAATGTAAAACATGGTTCATAAGGAATTATTTATTTATCACTGGAGAGAAAACCGATGGCCGATTAGTTGAAATAAAGAGGTTTCCGATACAAATTCGAATCCAAATTCGCCATCTATTTAGGAACAACCTGTAACTTTTTTCTCTTGCATATTAGGGTAGTAAAATCTAAAACATGGTTTATGTAACAGTTCCTGAAAATTTCATCTTTTTGGCGTGAAGGGAAAAGAAATAGCTGAAAATTCAAGGCGAAAAACAGTTTTTTGTGAATAACTCAGAAAATATCCATTTTAGGGCAAGGGTGTGATGCATACACTCACATTATTTTTTAACGTAAATTCAATATCTGCCATAAAAAATGGGGTTCTAATTTGAAAAAATTGATTTTTCACGATTTTGTCATCCCTAACTTTGAAAGCGATTTTTTCACCCCCTCTATCATGAATCGCGATTTCGATTTTTAAAGTGGATACATCAATCTTACATCTTGAAAAATCCCAAAAATGAAAATTTTCCATCCAAAAACCTCGAAGTTATTCTTGTTTCAGCGGAGCTCTATTTTCGATTTTTTTTCCGAATTTTCCCGCTCACAGAGAATTTTCCAACAAAAACTGAAAAATGTTACATCAAAATAACTTGAAATTTTCTAAGGAATCTATCTCTGCAATAAAAAAATGGTGTTCTAATTTGAAAAACGGAAGTTGACGTCATTTCCGGAAAAACCGGAGGTGCTCATGCCTTGAAAATATTTTATATTTCATCAGCATCGTGAAATACTTATAAGTGCTGAATTTCATGAAAATACGTTCAGTAGTTTCCCGTATAAATATGGGTGAGGTTCCTCGTGAAAGACCCTGTATATATGTACTATAATTTCACAGGTGGACCACACAAAACAGTCCAGCCTGATGTTTTCGTCGAGTTTTTCAGGTAAATGGCGAGAGGTCAATTTGTATTCGGAGGGGGACATCTTTTGATTGAAAAACGGGGGTGTACCTAAAGGGGGAAGCAACTGCCACATTCGTGCAATTAAAAGATGTCTCCCTCCAAATTAAATTCGCCCTGGGCTTTTTCCCGAAAAACTTATAGGTACGCAAATATCCTACTGGACTGTTTCATGTAGGCCTCCCTGTATGTTTTCATCGGAACTTGAAAGCTGTAAACGCTTGGAGAAATAGAATGAGGTAGGTAACTAGATCTACTATTTTTGAGTTAATTAAGGAGAAATCTACAATAACTAACACTTTACAACACTTGTAATCAAGCATTCGTCTAAACATTCTGAAGTTCCATCATGCCTACATATTTAATACATAAACTGACAACTAGGGAAACATTCGGTGATCTAACACTTACCACATCAACTTGCCTCTAAAATTAATTAGCTTTTATTTGTTTTGGATGCATAGGGGGAGAAGAAACACACAAATAACATGACATCCATTTATGTTCAGGTATGTTGATATTCCAGAAAAAACTGCCAAAACATCATTCTATAAGATATTCTTTACAATAATGTTTCCATTAGATTCTTCTCAAAATTTGTATATTATAAATTAAAGAATGTTTTTCGATGTATCTGACAATGCCTTCGGGAACAACATACGTTTTCTTATACATAATATAAGCTTAGTAAACTAAATTTATTCTAAGACTAGGGTCTACATCTATGTATACAAGAATAACTTCAACTTACCAGAAAAACACCACCTTCCGGTGGTTTTCGCGAAAATGAGAAGGAAAACAGCCATGAGCAGGACGCATATTGCTACCACAATTCCAACTAAAGATCCTAAGCCCAACTCCAAACCTAAAAAAATAAGACAAAATTTCAAACTTGGAAATCATCTGTAAATGTTGAAAGTCGCTCTTTATTGTTTCAATCTGAACCGATGATGAGAGGCTGATTAAAGTCGTCTATGTGGCTGCACCTCTAGCTGATTGCACAGAAAATACAGGGTGAGGTAGTTACTCCATGCAACATTTATCTTGGCAGAGGTACGTAAATTTGATTGTACATTCCATAACAATTTGAGAAGGTGCTTGTGCGGAGGGGTCTCGGAGAAGAGCTCTTGGGGAAGTGCTTTGTGGGAAGTGCTTTTTAGGAAGTGATTTTGGGAAAGTGCTTTCGGGTAAGTGTTTTTACGGAAGTGCTTTGGGTAAGTGCTTTTGGGGAAGTGCTTTTGAGGAAGTGCTTTTATGGAAGTGGTTTCATGAAAATGCGTTTGGGGAAGTGCTTTTAGTTAAGTGATTTTGAAGAATTGCTTTCGCAGGGATTTTTCTACTCATTAAGGATGATGCCTCATTGCATTTTAGCAAAATCGCTAAAATGACTAGGAAAAGTAGAATGTAGTTAGAATGATTAGACTGACCTTCTTATTTCCCGAGTTAAATACCTAAATAACGCAGGGTCGATTGTTTACGTTAGAATCACTTTTCTTAAGATGATTGCACAGAAGATGCAGCTTGAGCTAGATATCTCCATGGAACATTCATCTTGTCAGAGGTACGTAAATTTGAGGCAACATTCCATGATTTCGGGGAAAGGCTTTTGGAGAAGGACTTTTGGGGAAGGGCTTTTGGGAAAGGGCTTTTGGGGAAGTGCTTTTATGGAGGTGCTTTTGGGGTGTGCTTTCATAGGATTGCTTCTGGGGAAGTGCCTTTGGGGGAAGTGCTTTTAGGGAAGTGCTGTTGGGGAAGTGCTTCTGGGGAAGTGCTTTTGGGGAAACTTTCCAATTCATATTCAACCAACGTAACTCACCATGAAGTTGCTCCCTCAGAAACTTTTGTATCCCTGTAGGAGGGCAGCATGGAATGTCAACAACTTCATATTAAAATAAAGTAAGAGCCACAAAAGATAACTTTCAATTTCAGAAAATGAAGAAAAAATTCGGGTACCCACCTTCTGGCTCTGGATTCGTTGAGATCCTGACGCGGTATTCTTGACGACCAATCTGGTTCTGGGCTGCTAGTATGTATTCCTTTTCCGTGTCTTCTTTCTGGACAGCCGCCATCCTCAGGTTCACTTCGTAACGTCCTTGTTCCTGGAATTCAAATTAAATTTGGAGGTTTGTTTTCCAAATCTTGATTCAATAACACCAACAGATTTTAGTGTGTCGGAATTTTTGTAGACGCTAATTCTTACCAATTCTATGATAGGTTGGGCATCCATTCTTCCTGTGTTGTCACTGTCTCCTTCTTTGATGTTTTGGTCAGCGACAAACCATTCGATCTTTGGCTTCGGATTGGCCTCGATGGTAATAGAGATTACTCCCTGTTGACCAATAATATACCCGAACTGTTCTAGTGGGTTCTTCAACGGTTGAGGTGGATCTAGAAGATAAAGCAACCGATTATTGTGTTGTCCCTAAAATATAACGGGAGATTTTTTATCTCTCATGTACAACAATAATCAGCCTTGTAAAATGGAAAAAGAACGAAAAAAAAAATTAGTTCCTCATATTCATATACAAAGAAATTACCAAAGTTTAAGAAACTTTTTGAGGCCATGGCACATTTTTTTCAATAGTTCCATTGCAATCTTTTCGTACTATCGATTCAAATAAAGATTTCATGCATTTTTCCTTATTTTTGTTTTTTTTTATTTCATATAGCTCTTAAAAAATAACCCTACACTTTGTTATTTCTGTGTTTTCGGCTTGATGCAGCCAATCTTCTAACAGTACTTACAAACTACGTTGAGCTGCCTGCTAGTCTCCTGTTGGCCATTCTGGTATGCGGGATGTTGGGCCACGCACCTCAGCCTCTTGCCGTTGTCCGATGCTCTCAACTGTCTTGTAAGATTCTGGGATTTAGATTGAAAATTCTCCTTGGCTATTTCAATAACGGTGGGCATGCTGAGACCTTCCAAGATCGGGACATCGTCTGAAATTCAAATGAGAGGCGTTCTGTGAATCCGTTGCATAATTTTCGATGGTCATATCCAATTTGGAACAGATTGGGAGCGGTGAGATTCATAAATATGAATGTTACAGCCAATTGTGTAATTCTGGGACTGTGTTCCTATTTGATGAGATGCAGTTGGCTCTATGTTCATATTATGCTTTAATATTTGGTAGAGGGTGTGAATTTAAGTTAGACTCTCAGTATAGGAAACGTGAAATATACTCCATTCACTTTTATAATGTATCCCAGTTGGCCATGACATTCTGACACACTTTCCTTTAAGATAACTACGCAACTTTTTCCCGTTTACATAGAGGTTGCAGTAATTACGTATTCATTAAAATGTTTATTGACTTTGGGAAAATAATGAATTTGAGAAAATATACTGCTCCACAAGAGTTAGGGATATCGTATTCAATCGTTTTTAAAAGTATGTAATCTTCGAGAAAATCGCTGTAAAATCATTTAAAACTCAATAACAACTTGAATCGATCCAAAAAAAATCAGTATGAGACATTTCGTCAATCCAGTCGCCTTTTTTCTGAAGTTTGGTTCTTTGCATATGCTTCATGAATGTTCTTATTTTGAAATGAAGTCAGTTTATCAACGGCTTCGATTTGAAACGAGTTTTCTGGAAATGCCAAGACGTAAATTAACAAACGCTGAGGCTAATAGGGCTATCGGAATGCTACAGGGTGGCCTAACTCAGGTGGTTGTAGCGGAAAGGCTCCAAGTCAGCCAAAGTATGATATCTCCACTTCGGAATAGGTTCAGGGAGACAGGTTCCGTGTTGTAAAGACCAAGGCTTGGTGGGCGACGAAAAACAACACGGCGAGAAGAAACCCTACTCTTCAAAATGCAGATGGAGTCCAAGTTTTCATCGAAACCATCAGACGACGTTTGAGAGAGGTGAATCTAGGTTCTAGACGTCCATTAAGAGGAGTTCCATTAACACGTGACCATAAGCGTCAAAGACTGGAATGGGCAAGGCAACATATCAATTGGAACGATCAATGGCGTAGTGTCCTTTTCACTGATGAATCCAGATATGGACGATTTTCAGATTCTCGAAGTATAAGGGTATGGACAATCCCACGCATATCCCGTAATCGTCGCTATGTCCAAGAAGTCCATCCATTCCGAGGGGGTAGTGTTATGGTATGGGCCGGGATATGTTTCAACGGGCGCACAGATCTACACATTTGTCCTGGGAATATGACCGCCTTACACTATAGGGAGCATGTCATTGACAATGTTGTGCCAAATTTTCACGCTGCTTTTGGTGAAGCTTTTCAATTTCTAGACGATAACGCTAGACCGCACCGTGCAGCCATAGTTGAGAATGCGCGCGAGGAGCTTGGTATTCCACATTTACCAATACCTCCGCACTCACCAGATTTGAATTGCATAGAACATGCATGGGATATGCTCCAAAGAAGATTAGATAATCATCAACCAACCCCAGAATCCTTAAATGATCTGAGAGAGCTTCTGCCCCGTTTATGGAACCAAATTCCTCAAGAAATGTTCAACAACCTCGTGTGTAGTATGCAAAGAAGATGTCAAGCTGTTATTGATGCCCGTGGAGGCCATACATTGAACTGATAGTGTCAAAATGCTTGAATTCTCTGGGAATAAAATTTCGTTATTTTACTCGATTTTTCTTAACCATCCTGTATACGCTGCAGACCTACAGGCTAAAATTAATTTGCAACTTGAAATCATATTATTATGAATTTTCATCACAAAAATCTTATTGTAACTATATTTTTTTTGCAATTTAAGTCAATATCCCTAATTTATGTGGAGCAGTTTATTTCACGTATATAAACATGGTTAGAAGATTCAATTATGCTATTTTCTTGTACAGAAATCAAGAATCGAGTGTTGAAATTTCACTGAAACATAATGGACAGAATAGTCCACTTTGTGATAGTTCATTCGAAAAAAAAAAAACCAAAAGTATTCGAATAACCCAACAGAAAACCTTCTGAACGAACAGACGGGCCTGTGAAATTCTCCACTTTTCAAAATTCTTAAGAAATAAGCCTATAGGAGACATTTAAATACCGCACAACTTCAAATACTCAAGTATGAAAATGTAGTAGTACTACGAAAGCTGTGTCACAATTAAACCTTAAAAGAACTAATTCCATTTACAAAGTTGAAAAAGAGTGAATAGGATTTAGCATTGACAACGTCTCTGAGAATTATTTGACATTTCACGAGTACCAACCTGTGTCAGTTTTAAGTAAAAAAAACTTGATAAACCTAAATCTTGATCACCCGAGATAAAAGTGAATGGAGTACATTTCAGTTACTTTGTCGTCCAAAACGGAAGCAATATATGATTTTTTGAGGAGGACTCACCTAAAAACCATGAAATATTGGCGGCAGGTCTTCCGTTGTTGACTGCACAATAAGCGTGAATGGGATCATGTATCTTGTAAACACCAACAACATTGTCAGAACCTCTGCTCACTTCCATAACTGGCGCCTCTGGACGTTCTGAAAAATATATAGGTTGTTACGTCTTAAGTCAATTGAAGAAAAAAACTACGGAGTTCAGATCTGGATTTGAGTGAACTTACTGGCGACGACAAGGTGCATTTCACCGACGGATTCCTTGGTCTCTGTGGTCAAACCTAGGGTGCATTTGATGATTCCGTTGTTCCTTTCTGAAACGCTGTTGATGGTGAATCCGCACTGTCCGCTGTCCAAGCCCACTCCGTAATACTTCACCTGATGATGAAAGGAAAAAGAGAATAGTTAGAGAAGGTCTTTGAGAACATTTTTTGATCCAATTTCAGCAATATCAGAGTATCTATTAGGTGCGCAAATTAGTTGGTCAATAGATGGCTACAGCAGTAGGTAAGCATTGACGGATCAAGACAGTTGTCTCGAGTGGCTGAATGTATCACAAAGTGCCCAGAGAACAACGAAATAATGACAATTGTAACGAGCAACTTCCAATAAATATATTTTTTTACTCTAGAAGGACTTTCAATGTGCATTCTTTATATCGTTCAGTTATACAATCCGAAAAATAACTCACATTATCATTGGACGTTATGCTTGGGTTCAGATTTTTCGTTTCCTCTCCTGGTATTTCTGCTCTGCAGTATTGGAGTCGCACCCCCACTCTACAAACGAAGGTTACATTGTGTCCTGGTAGAACCAATATCTCCTTTGGGCTGACTTCCACAAGTGCAAACATGAATCCTGCAAAAAAATCAGTACATTAAAAGATGAATTACAATTATGTAAAAAGATAATATTAAGCAGTCCAGCAATAAACTTAATATTTTGGCCAAATTTATATAATGCTGGCATTTCTGAAGTGAATTATTACTAGTGTTGTTTCGTCAAAATAGCTAAAAATTCATATAAGACATTTTTTGTGATGCAGTTTTTAGATAGTTTGATCTAGTTTCATTGTCCCAGTTAGGATTTTTCGGAATTATCCAGAAGAAATTTCTTAGATTGAAACATCGCACAGATTAATTATTGCTAAGTATCATTTCGTATTTGGTTCATTTTAATATCGACATTCATGATTGATATTTCTGAATTTTGTATTTCATTGACATTTATTTTTAATATTTTCTTGAAGGATTGAACAGTAACACTAAATTTTTAATAGAAACTGGACGTACAAAAAGTTTAATTTCGAAAAAAATCCGTTGTGTGTCGGAAGATGGACTTGATTTTTGAGAAATTTCATGCTCTATAGAATTCAATTTCATTACCCACATTTGTGGGATTTCATTATTACAGATCTCTACATCAAACGTTTTCCCATCATAGAGATTTTAGTACTTACTAGGTCAGTGATTACCTGATGAAAATTTAACAAAGTTAACAAACATTCTTACAACTTTGTAAACTTGTACTGCGATTAGAGAAATATTAATTTTTCTGCGATTCGATGATATTTAAAATCCAGGGAAGCATACAGATTATTCTTGAGGCTTTTGAATTTTTGGTCTAAATTTATAGGATGAAATTGCTTTTGACTGGAAATAATTTTTAGGAGATTTCATTTGCCTTCTCTAAAGGTGCCCCTACACGTTACTGAAAGCATTCAGTGCTCCACCAATTGCCACTAATGTCATAATTCCCATGACAGGCGGACGTTCGAAAAGAGATTCCTGATTTAGCAGATTGAGAGCAATATGTACGACTCTAATCGAATTTTCTCGTTCAAAGGGTTTTTAATTTCGGTAGGCAATGGCACAAAGCGCTTTGACGTAACATAGACGGGAACACAATAGCGGAGGAGATAGTGGAGTGTTGGAGGTAAAGGGGAAATGCTTTTATTGGAGGCTTTGACGGTTCCGCCACGAGAATTGAAGTGATATTTTGATATTTTCTTCATATATTTTATGAGGAATCGATGCGACAAGATTGAGTCAGTGGGTTATCCACGAAATGAGGTTTATTTGCTAAGTCTGAATATTCTGCTCGGCGCACACTTCTTGCACCTTCTTGCTCTCAGATCACGATGCAGTGTGAAATGAGCGAAGAGAGCATAATAAAAGACCGGCTGAGAGCAAGAAGGTGCAAGAAGTGTGCGCCGAGCAGAATATTCAGACTTAGCAATTGACGTATTTTTTATAGTGACATTCTTTAAAAAAAAATTGGAATAGTTATTTATGATATGAGTGTTGAAAGTGACGTTTTAATTTGTGAGTGAAGAAGTTTGTGAAATGAACGGAGCGAATTGAACAATTTCACGAACAAAATAAAATCACTTTTAACACAAATACCATACAATGCTTTTTGTACAACTGCCCATAGATGCATAGAATACCTATTCTATGCATCTATAACTGCCATATTTTGATAATGAAATGGGCGAATTTGCAATGACAATAAACTTCAAAATGCATTTTAATATTCAAATAATCAAAAGGTTGTTGTGAATGGCAAACGTTGCCAACGTTATGATTACTAACAAATGAGAAAAGACGCTGTCATTTGAATTTCGTTCCTGTCCAATTTTCGTCTTGGGTTTTCAACTGCTCAATATGTTTGTCGAGAGTCCAATTATTAATAAAAGTGACGATTTGGTTGTTCCTGTGGATATTGCAAGAAGAGCAAATCTGGAACTCCTACCTAAAAAATCTGTTCAGCAGTACGATATTGCATATAACAATTTCCTGGCCTGGTGTTAATTGAAAAATGTAGAAGGGAACTTCAGTGAACCTGTTTTCCTGGCATACTTAGAAGAAAATTCAAAAATTTGGAGTTCATCAACTTTGTGGAGCAAAATTTTAATGATAAAGTCAAGCGCCCTTATTAAAAATGGTGTGGATGTTAGTAAATATTTAAAGGTAATAGCATATTTAAAACGGAAAAGTGAAGGATATCGTCCCAAAAAATCAAAAATTCTCACTCGTGAACAAGTTGAAAAGTTTATAAATGAGGCACCAGATGAGAAATACTTGATGGTTAAGGTTGCAACTATTTTCGGATTATTTGGAGCCTGTCGGAGCGAAGAATTGCGTAATTTATCAGTGGAAGACATCGAAATAACAAATAAATCATTGGTTATACAACTTCCAAACACAAAAACGAAAGTCAGTCTTTCTTTCAGTATTATTAGGAAGCATGTTGACTATTTTCATAAGTTCTTTGCACTGCGCACTTCTGTCATCAAACATCCTCGTTTTTTTCCTGAAATACATGAATAATAAATGCACTGCCAATCCAGTTGGTATCAATACATTTGGGAAAATTCCATCTATTGTTGCCAAATTCCTCAAACTGCCAGAACCAAAGCAATATACAGGACACTGTTTTCGAAGATCCTCCGCTTCATTGCTAGCAGAATCAGGAGCAAATATTACGGATATAAAAAAACATGTTAGATGGAAGTCTACGACGGTAGCCGAGGGCTATGTTGATCATTCCATTGCATATAGAAATGTCATTGCTGAAAAAATTCTCCCAACCTCAACATATTTTGGATCATCATCATGCAATATTGTACTTCCGGTTTCTACAAGTACTGATGGTGCTGAGGATTCTAATGATGTGTTGCGAAGCTCCCTAACGTCACAGGGCATTAATTTTAGTAATTGTTTTAGTTATACGATTAATATCAATGTTCATAAGTAATGATTGTTAAATATTGACAATAAAAATTTGCAATTGCTGAATTTTTTTCATCTGATTTCATCATAAGGAAATGGAGTGATAAAAATATTTTTAACACTAATGTTAAAAATATTTTTAACACTAATGTTAAAAATATTTTTAACACGCTTCCACGTAAACAATCAATCTTAACATTGTTTGCTGTCATTAAGAGTGTTTTAATGGCAGATGTACAGAAATTTACTTGTTGTTAAAATTCATTATCTGCGGTGAATATGTCCTCCACAATATCTTCAGTAGACCTTCAATAAATTTTGCACGAACAAATTTTCCTGGAGATCTCCGTACGAGGACGGTCCCGTAAACTATTCCACATCCCAAGGGAACCCTCACCAAAAGGGGATTTCCAATAATGAGAGCAATAAAAGTGAAGGCAGAAATAAAATGTCAAAAGGACCAAAGTTATTTAGCAGGACCAGAGACGACCCTCTGGTGGAATTCGGAATGAACGTCGGACGACTTGGGAATAGGGGAGGTACGGGAATTTCTCTGGATCGTCCGCATTTTTCTTCGACGTATGTGCGACTGGTAGGGACAGACGGAAAATTCCCATGCGGAAATTTGAGGAATGGTGAAATTGCACGGGAACTCTGGATATTCAGGGGTGTTTTGAGATATTTGGGATAAGATTGATAGTGACCAGTTGCCGAATTATTCTACTGGCTTCAGGAAGAAGCACAGTATTATTTCGCCTATATTCTGAAGTCAGTGCCAAACAAACAACTCTTCATCATTCAAATTTCACGCAGTTATCAAACTACGCATACAAACTACAGCTACGAGCTACCACTACGCTGCAGCTACGGACGAGCGGAAGTCAATCTCTACGAGAAGAACGTTTGGCTTCCAATAGAACGTGAGATTGCAGCCATGTATCCAAAGAACGATAAACCGAGTACTTAACGATTACTAGCTACGACTACGAACTACGCCTACGCGCTACGGCTACGAGCTACCACTTTGAGCTGCGGCTACAAGTCAATCTCTACGAGAAAAACCTTTGACTTCCCATAGAAAGTGAGACATTATCAAGAGAACGACATACCAAGCTACGACTACGAGCTACGACAACGAACTACGACAACGAACTACGACTACGAGCTACGGCTACGAGGTGCCACTTCGAAGTGCGGCTACAAGTCGATCTCTTCGAGAAAAACCTTTGACTTCTCACAGAAAGTGAGACTTCTTCCAGAAAACGACAAACCGAGGTACGACTACGAACTACGACTAGGAGCGATGGCTACGAGCTAGCACTTCCAGCTACGTCAACGGGGAAGTCAATCTCTACGAACCTTTGACTTCTCATAGAAAGTGAGACATTATTAAGAGAACGACAGACCGATCTACGACTACGAACTACGACAACGAACTACGACAACGAGCTACGGCTACGAGCTACGGCTACGAGCTCCCACTTCGAGCTGCGGTTCCGAAATTTTGCAGAAGCCAATCTATAAGACAAAAACCTTTGACATTCACAGAAAGTGAGGCTATTTAGAGAACGACAAACCGAGCTACGGCTACAAGTTACGACATCGACAACGACCATGAGCTGCGGCTACGAGCTACCACTTCGAGCTGCGGCTACGGAAGTCAACCTATACGAGTGAAACCTTTGTCTTCTCACGGAAAATGGGACTGTATTCAGAGAAAGACAAACCGAGCTACAACTACGAGCTACGAGTCTACGACAATGAACTACGACTACGAGCTACGGCTACAAGGTACCATTTCGAGCTGCGGCTACGGACACTTGCAGAAGTCAATCTTCTTCTTCTTCTTCTTCTTCCTTTAGCTAGGACAATGTCCTGTTTCCTCCAACTTTTTATTCGATGTCCTGTGACGACGAAGTCCAGGAATCAGCCCATCTTTTTGGTGGTCTTCCTAAGGGTCTAGTCGTGTTCGGCTTTTCCTTGTATGCGGCCTTGGCGAGTCTGTCGTTTTCCATCCTGTCTACATGCTCTTTCCATTCTCTTCTTCTCCCTCGTGACCATCTCACGACATCTTGCATCTTATCGCATCGCTCCCGTATCTCACTGCTCCGCTGCCTGTCCCACAGTGTGACGCCTGCGATGGCTCGCAGAGTCCTCATTTCGGTCGTTCGTAGGGCTCTTTTCGTCCGGCTAGTGTCCGCTCTCGTTTCCGCTGCGTAGGTGAGGATGGGCCTCACTGCTGTTCTGTAGATCCTTGCCTTGCTGGTTATAGACATGTATTTGTTTTTCCAAATAGTACTGTGCAGACAGCCAGACACTCTTGCTGCTTTATTACTTTGTATTTTAACCTCGTCATATGTGTTTCGGCTGCTTGAAGCTATTATCCCCAGGTATTCAAAGCTCATCACTTGTTCGATAGGTTGGTCGTTTAGTGCTAGTTTGCATCGTATCGGTTCCTTGCTTATGGTCATAGACTTGGTCTTCGGTATCGAGATGCTCATGTTATATTTCTTAGATGCCTGGTTCAGCTCAAACAGCATTCGTTGCAGGTCGTCCTCATTTTCTGCTATGAGAACCGCATCGTCTGCATAACACAATATTTTAAATTCAGTTTGTCCCATCCTGTAACCTCGTCCTACCCTCTTCACCCGGTCTATGATGTGGTCCATTATCAGGTTGAAGAGCATCGGACTCAGACTATCTCCTTGCCTGATACCTATCGATATCGGCATTTCCTCTGTGGTTGAGGTGCCTGACTGTATTCTCGTGCTGTTGTTGGTATTGAGCTGTTTTATTACCTGGATGATATTGTTGTTGACTCCTCGTTCTTGGAGGATTGTTAGCACATCCTTTAGTTGCACTCTATCAAAGGCTTGAGTTAGGTCAGCAAAGCAAAGGAACGCAGGTTTATTAAATTCTATGGACTTCTCGATGATTTGTCGCAGAATGAATATAGCGTCGATTGTTGATCTATTCTGCCTGAAGCCTTGTTGTTCAAGTCAATCTCTACGAGAAAAACCAACGTCTTCCCAAGGAAAATGGGACTGCATTCAGAAAACGACAAACTGAGCTACGACAACGAACTACGACTGCGAGTTACGACTACGAGCTAGCACTTCGAGCTGTGGCTACAGACACTAGCGAAAATCAATTTCTACGAGAAAAACTCATGTCGGAAAATGAGAACATTCAGAGAACGACAAACCAAGCTACGACTACCAGCTACGGCTACGAACTAGCACTTCGATCTGTGGATACGGATACTGGTCAATTTCTACAACAAAATTCTGTGTCTTCTAAAGGAAAATGAGACGTTATTTGAAGAACAACAAATCGAGCTACGACTACGAGCCACAAGAACGAACTGGGACTACGAGCTACGGCTACGTGCTACCACTTCGAGCTGCGGCTACGGGCACTGGCGAAGTCAATCTCTATAAGAAAAACATTTGTTTCCTCAAGAAAACTGACTGTATATAGAGAACGACAAACCGAGCTATGACCACGAGCTACGACTACTAGCTACGGCTACGGCTATAAGCTACCCCTTCGAGCTGCGGCTACGTACACTTGCAGAAGTCAATCTCTACGAGGAAAACCTTCGACTTCTCAAAGGAAGTGAGACTTTATTATAAGGACGTCAGACCAAGCTACGACTACGAGCTACGACAACGAAATACAAATTGAGCTATGGCAGCGATCTACCAGTCAAGCTGCGGCTACGGACCCTTGCAGAAATCAATCTCTACGAGAAAATCCTTCGGCTTCCCACAGAAAGTGAGACTCTATGCAGAGAACAACAAACCGGGCTACGAATACCAGCTACGACCACGAACTATGAGCTACGACTACAAGACACCACTTTGAGCTCCGTCTACGGACACTTGAAGAAGTCAATGTCTACCTGAAAAACCTTTGACTTCTCACAGAAAGCGAGACTATATTCAGAGAACGACAACCGAGCTACGACTACGAGCTACGAGTTACGACTACGAGCTACGAATACGGCGATTACGACGAGCTATGGCTACGAGCTACGGCTACGAGCCACGAGCTACTGCTACGAGCTACAGCTACGAGCTACTACCACGAGCTACGACTACGAGCTACGACTGCGAGCTACGGCTACGAGCTAGCACTCGACGGCTATGAACACTAGCGGAAATCGATCTCTACGAGAAGAACGTTTGGCTTCCAACAAAACGTACCCAGAGAACAACAAACAACAGGTCGTCTCCTCAAGAAGTCTGATGAAACCGCAATTGCATATTTCATGGAACTTTGCAATTACTCATTCAGAGGCGCACACTCCTGGTATCACTAGAATAGAGTTGCAATTTCAAATGAACAATTCTGTTTCATGAAAACAGTTTTATAACATCGATTTCATCGGTATGCATCATGGCTCGCTCACCCACTATTGAAAAATTCTATGCTTCCACACTCCAATAACCCCAACCTAAATAAACATCAATTTGTCTTCGAAATCAGGCCTTTATTGTCTACATAGAAACGGAAATTATTGGCCTCTAACAGAGTGCGAACTACTTTTTAACGAGGTTATTGTTCAGCACGCCACAGCAGCGAGTTCATTCTATTTTTTATCGATTCGAAAATTATTTTGCGCGCCATTTGAACCTTTTCAGAACGATACATTGGCTGTGCTCGGTGCCAATTTCGTTACTTCGATCAGTGAGCGGAATAGCAATTCGATAGGTTAGGATGCGATAGAGAGAAAAAATGGCTATTGAAATTCATTTTGTCTATCTTTAGTATATTGCAGGGATTTTATTTGCAGATGAAAAAAATTCGTTCAGAATATTCTTTTACCTTGTGCCCAGGGCAAAAGAAAGATGAGCTGATGGCGCTGTATGATCGTTGCTAGACGAGTAGTGAAAGCTAGGAGCATAGAATAACTGGAGGGAAGGCTTCATACGCTCGACAGATCATTTTGAACTGCCAATAACGGCGGAGGTTAGAGTTTCGTGTGACGCCCGATAGATAACGCTGAGATCCTTTATTCAGTACAGTGGCTTTATACAAGACAGTGGCGACAATAGACGTTCACGTTTTGATTGGTCGGACTGTTTTCGACCACTAATGGCGGATTTTCATTGTTTTGTTGTCATGTATCTAAACATAAAGCTCAAGATCGAATCAAATGTCAAACAGCACGACACTCAAATGTAAAGAAATATCCGCCATGTTTGGGCATGTTTGACCCTATTGTCGCCACTGTCTTGTATAAAGCCACTGTATTATTCAGTAACATGTCAGATATTTGGTTCTATGGCGCTACAATTGCAAAGAATATAATGTGGCTGTCATTGTTATTGATACATTTATGCTTCTTTTTAATTGAAAATGGCCATAAATCATAACATAGACAATATTGATGACATAAAATCGCTTTATTCTGATCAACTTTTTATGCGCAATTATATGGGAAGTCTCTGATGATCGGTAATAAATTTGTCAAAACAATATCCTTATCGGAAAAAGCGAACATTCAGGTAAGTATTATTATTATTATACGGGAAGACTGAGGTTTTATCTGTTCTCGTGTATTAAACGCAGAATTGTATGGTACCCCGTTTACATTCCCTCTGCTAACACTTAGATTCGGAGCGGGAAACAGATTTTTCTTCCTATATTCAATCTGATCCTTGTAGCCATTTCTTTACACGTGCTTTATGCATTATATTGTCGGATTTACGAAAAAAAGTATGTATTGCTTTCTTTCAAAAGAATATATATTATGATATAGTAATGAATGGGACCTAATAAGTAATAACAACGACTAACCATTAAAGATAATTTTATTAAGGATAGCCATGTTGTAGGAAGAAACGACGTTGTCGCCATCTCGTGACCTTGCGGCGAACTGACAAGTTCGGACGTTTTTGGCAGTTCATTTTCGTAGGGGAGCCTTCTCTGCAGTTATTCTATGCTCCTAGGTGAAAGTGTGATGAAAAGGTAGAATTTTTTTGTGGGGTTCTGGGTGACTCCTTTCAATACTTCAGACCACAGAATCACAGAAAGTGTGTTAATCATAGAGCTCTGGGTCTTCTTTGCTACCGACGAAGTTGATTCGTAGTATGAACTATGTGGTATCGAAAAGTAAAAAGATGTAAATAGAAATAAATTTCTATTATTCCTCTTACGAAGATCCCTCTTCACGATATGCAGAAACCCTTGGAAATCAACGTCTAGCCTCACCAGCCTTGTTCCGGCGGTGTTACGGCAATAAAAGCATTTCCGGGTATCACATATCTTCACCACTTCCGGTCCAACAAACCGGAAGCGGTCTCGCGAGGATGCGAGGAAGGGCACATAGGAGAGCGTGCACGTTCTAATGTGAATTTGATTTTGTTATCCCCTTTATTCCCGCTCCTTCCCGCGGGATCGCACGATTCGGATTCTAATTTTGATGCCTTAGCCATTTTCCGTTGGATGGTTATGGAAATTGACGCCAATTGTAATGCAGAACGTTTAGGTTGGAGCCTTGCGAACTGTTTTTGAAGGCAGCGACAACAAACTGTCGAAAATGCAAGTCATGAGTGAGTATAACGCATTTCGTATGTTATAAGAACATTTCTCCTTTGGTTCCAAATAGATAATTGGGCAAGATGAATATTTAGCAATTGGCGACGAGGATGGGATCGAAGTAGACTATTTGCGGGGACCTGGGAGCGTTGAGGGTTATTCGGCTCATTTTGGAGAGTTAATATAGAGTTGTAGAGGAGTCATCTTAAGGGGAGGTGGTACACGTTCGAGCTCGCGAGCTACCTACAAAAATTGGGCTTTTTATTTCCATGATATCTCAGTTCGTATGCGGCGTAGACCAACAACTTTTTTCTAAATTAAAGCTTAATCATTTCTTCATAATGTGTATCACTCGCTTCTCCGTTTTTCTTCGTTTATCAGGAAAAAAACCTGGGGAGCTGTAATTTCTGAAAATCAGGACAAACGATTTTATTTCCGGTGTGGTGGTGATATTATTTCCATGGTATCTCCGTCAATTTTTGGGATAAAAGTATGAAATTTTCAGTATACATGCGGAATAGTACACCGCGCAAAAAAATTAACGCACATTCTGAAAATCTCAATTTTAATGAAAGTTAACTCTACATTGACTTTATAACTTATTTTTTATGTTCTCTCGGGAAGGTTTTGAACGAAACAAGACACATTAAATGGAAGAAAAATTCAGGATTTCACCGAATCTCATGTGAAAGAAGATAAATGAACAATTTTCAAAATACTGAAATGCTGATAAGTGATTTAATACTTGGTATTTCCACCCCTTGCGTTAATTACAACTCGGCAACGACGGTTCATACTCAAAATGAGTGATCTTAAAATGTTCTGATCTAATCCTTCCCAGATTTCTCCGAGTTGGATTCCTAAGTCATTAAGAGTAGCTGGATGATTTTCTGAACTTCTCAGCCTTCTATTGAGGTTGTCCCAAACCTGCTCAATCGGATTGAGATCTGGACTTCTTGCTGGCCATTCCATTCGAGAGACTTCAACCTCTTCAAGGTACTCCTGGTCCTGAACGATGCGCGCACGATGGGGTCTGGCATTATCGTCCATAAAAATGAAATTTTCACCAATGTATGGGGCAAATGGCACTACATGCTCTTCAAGAATGTTCCTTATATACTTATCAGCATTCATAGCTCCATTATCAACGACCACTAGGTCTGTGCGAGCAGTCAAAGATATTCCACCCCATACCATAATCGATCCTCCCCACAAAACCAGTAGTATTCAGGAAATTGCACTGAGCATATCTATCATGTGGACGTCTGTATACAAGGGAACGTCGATCACAATGGTAGCGGCAGAATCTAGACTCATCTGTGAAGAGAACTCTTTCCCAATCGGCCTCTTCCCAATGGATATGCTCTCTCGCAAAATCCAAACGCGGCCTTCGATGGGCTGGGGTAAGAGCTGGGCCTCTTGCCGCGACACGAGGCCTTAAATCATATTCTCTGAGGCGATTTCTTATTGTCTGAGTGCTAATTTGCACCTCATGACTTTGCTCAAGCTGATTTTGAAGGAGGCGAGCGGTTGCAAACCGTTGTCTCAACGAAGAAACTCTCAAGTAACGTTCTTGAATGGCAGTTGTTACCCGTGGTCTACCCTGTCCTGGTCTTCGGACATTCATACCTGTCCCCCTGAATCGCTGCAACATTCTGGACACACTTGTATAGGAAACTCCAAACCTTTCTGCAATTCTTGTATATGTCTACCCTTCTTCTCGCAAAACTACCGCTTGGGCACATTCCTCTTGGGTCAAATTGCGTGTTTCGCGTTGCATAGCGATCGAGTGTAGAAAATCAAACGAAAGAGAAACTATTGATCACTAGAATTGATCGAGAACAACTGATTTTAGAATGGAGCCAATACATTCAAAATCTGATAATATCATCTTTTTTTATTCCTGCTGGGAGAAAACATCTGTATTGAAGAAAAACGTTGAAAGTGGATAACATATGCATGCACAGTTCTGATAAAAATAATTATCATTGAGAACACCTTCAGTTGTAGAATAAATTTGACATTTCCATAATGTGCGTTAATTTTTTTGCGCAGTGTATATTGCAGGATGGGTATTAATCAGTTTTCTGTTAATTGCCCCCCTGAATTTTTAAATAAATTATAAAGTAGGAACTTTATTGTTCATATTTTCAACCAGGTTTTTTTCCTAATATACGGAGAAAAACGGAAAAGCGAGTAATACACATACTGCAAAATATCATTCCGGATGTATACTGAAAATTTCATACATTTATCCCGAAAATTGACGGAGATATCATGGAAATAAAATCTTTTGTCCAGATTTTTATGAAATTACAGCTCACCAGGTTTTTTTCCTACTAACGGAAAAGCGAGAAATACACATTCTAGACTTCTAGAGAAATGATTAAGCTTCAATTAAAAAAAAACATAAATTGTTGGTCTACACCGCATACGAACTGAGATATCATGGAAATAAAAAGCCGAATTTTTGAAGGGATCTTGTGAGCTCAGACGTGTAGCACTGTAGATTTGATTGGAACTTTTCATCTATGCTCACAACCTCTGATTGTGATATTCAACAAATCGTTCCTTCTCAACGTGCTTCTTACCTACTCCAACCAATTTTATTCTAGCGTATAGCCAAGAGCTTTTATACAGAGATACAACATGAAACCAAACAATTTTCTTCTGGCCTGAAAAACATTCAATACTTTCCAATCGTTCTCTATAGAAACCTAAAAACAACAATGTAAAAAGCAATATCTGGAAGTCATAAAATATCAAAACAGCCATAACTCAGAAAATACAATAACACCGAAACAAAGAACGTCTTCGTGCCCTGCTCAAGACTAATGATATTCTTCACAATAGGTACCCCATTCTAGCCTAATAACGCAACCCAACTGAGTCGGATATTAAATTATATTTCCCTTTCAAGAAAACCTCAAACAATTAACTTTTCCGGTATAAATCTCGGTTTCTTTTCATGCCACGAACCGAAGAGATGAGGGAAAAATTACCTATCAATAACTGGAAGGACATAAATCCCCCTGATGTGGCAAGGGGCACGATCTGAAAAGGATCCAAGGTGGCTTTGGGTCGATATGAATGAGGGATTAGGTTCTACAACATCCCCTTTCATCTTTTTCCACGTGAAGATCAGAAACGCGAACGGAAAAATAAGCGAAAAGTAGATGAATCGCTTGGGTTGGGAATCTAAGCTGTCTAATTTGAGGAAATGAGGCTGGAAAGCTTCTGCATGAATGGATGAATAAGTCGAGGAAAATGAAAAGCTGCAATACTTATAAGAAGCGAAAAATTTGGAGAGAATGCCATGTCTACTACATTTTGATTCCGTAATATAGTATAGTTACCAAGTAAAGTTCTGATGATTTTGAAAATTGGCTGTACATTTAATATTGAAAGGCTCCGATTGGCCATAATTTAGGTTCATCAAGTTTTTTTACTCAAAACTGACGCAGGTTGGTACTCTTGAAATGTCAAATAATTCTCAGGGACGTAATTGGAGTTAGTTCTTTCATAGTTTAACTGTGACACAGGACACCGGTTTCGTAGTACTACTACATTTTCATGCTGGAGTATTTTAAGTTGTGCAAAAAGGCATTTAAATGTCTTCTGTAGGCTTATTTCTTGGGAATTTTGAAAAGTGGGGAATTCTATAGGTCCGTCTGTTCGTTAAGAAGTTTTTTTGGTGGGTAATTCGAGTACATTTATTCTTTTTTTCGAATGAACCATCACAAAGTAACGGACTCATCTGTCGATCTGTCCATTATTTTTCAGTGAAATTTCAACACACGATTCTTGATTTCCGTACAAGAAAATAGCATAACTGAATCTTCCAACCATGTTTATCCAGTGTGACAAGAAAAACCTCGGACGAACTCTTTTTCATTTAACTTTTAACAGAAGGAATTGAACAAAACAACAACAAATAATAATAGCTTTGACATATGTTAATAATATATTTAAGCCGTTTCCAAGTGGCTTCCTTTGGCGGCGATACACAGCTTCAGACGCTTCTTGAAATTTTCGGCAATGGGCCGCAGCTCCTCGGGCGTTAATCGGTTCCATTCCCGGCGCAGAGATTGCTTCAGCGACTACAAATTTTTGTGTTTTTTAGCACAAGCCCTGTGCTCCAAAATCGACCACACGCTGTAGTCCATTGGGTTGAGATCTGGTGAGTAGGGCGGCCATTCTGCAGATGAGATAAAACAAGGAAAATGGGTCTTCCACCATTCTTGCGTCATTTTCGCTCTGTGAGCCGGAGCGGAGTCCTGTTGAAAGGTCCAATGCGTATCGCCGAAAGGCTGCTTGGCCCACGGAAGTACTACGGCATCGAGGATGTCGCAGCGGTAGACTTCTTGGTTGATTTTGACCCCTTGATCTACGAAAACTAAGGGAGTTTTACCACTTTTGCAAATTCCGCCGCAGACCATGACGGATTGCGGATTTTGACGGTGTTCGACGATGGCCGATGTACCGGGAGCCTCTACGGACCAGACTCTGTCGTTTTGGTGGTTGTGGGATTGTTCTACGGTGAAAAGCTTCTCGTCTGTGAAGAGAATTCGCTCCCATTGCTGACCGGCGGCGAGACGAAGGAGTTGGCGGCACCTTTGGAGTCGTACGCGCTTCTTTTCCTCCGTGAGGAATTGAACTTTTTGGAGCTTGTACCTCTTGAGGTTGAGCTCCTTTTTGGCAATTTGACGGACTGATTCGCGGTTGATACCGGTCTCACAGGCTATTTTCCTCATGGAAACCCTCGGATTTCGATTGACTCGCTTCTTGACAATGTTGCGATTGCTAGGTGTATTGACAGTGCGTTTTCTACCACTTCCGACGACCATCATGGCCAAGCTCCTTGAAACGACGAATTGCTCGACACGGTTTGTCGAGGCTCATTGAGCAAACGAACAATTTCGCACCTTGACGAAACAGCTCCAAAATCGCACTACGTTTGTTCGACATTCTAAAACTCTGTGAAATGAAATTATATCAAACTGAAAATTCACATATTAGTACAGGAAAGTGAAGAGAAACCAAGAGAATAAAAATTATTTGGCTGCGCTGAAATACTTTTGTTCCAGACCACAGCAAAATTTGTCCGTAGTTTTTCTTGTCACCCTGTATACGTGAAAATATTTTCAGTATTAACAGAGAAAAAAGTTTCTTCAACATTCGCCAGTTCTTTCAAATTATTGAATTCACATAATATTATCTCAAATTCATTATTTTCCCAAAGTAAATGAACACTTTGATAAATACGTAATTGTATATGTAGAAAGGACAACATTGTGTATATATCTGACAGGAAAATGACTATAACCTAACATTTTCAAAATATACACGGTGAAATGTGTCAGAATGTCATAGCCAACCGGGAAACATCATAAAAGTGTATGAAACGAAAACCATAGAATTCCTACCCCAATCCAGATCAGATTGCTCCCCCCTCCCTCGGACAATACAGCGACAATCAGTGATATATTTGATTGGCGTCCTGCTAATCGGACATACTACAAAATGAATTGATATAAATTTGATGGTCTTGTTTGCTGAATAAATCAAGCCCAGCTGTGACCACCCAGTGACGTAGGCATGCTGTAGCAATTGTTTGGAGGAGGGCAAACAAACATGGGAGGGCTCGCATGGAAACATGTTTGTCAAACATTGCGCTATATGTCGATGATAAGTGTATTTCGATTTGAATTGTGCGGTTTCTGCCCAGTGAAGGGTACATTATGGGCTAATTTGTCTGACGAGAATGGAGAAACAGCTAAAGGCTGCAAAAGCTCCCAGAAATATAGATTGATACTAACTCCTGCACCTGCTGCAGATTTTCGAATCTATGTTCCTCATAAAACGCAATCAAGAAGTCGAAAAATAAATTGTATATCGAGACGGTGTCAGGGAATAAGTGCTATTCGGGGGATAGAGGTGTGAAGTGGGATTCGTCCTCGGATTCCTCAGTCTGAAGTTAGGAATTAATTAAAGTATTTCAGACTACATCTTGTCGATGAACTCTGAAGGTAGATATCTCCGCAACTAAGCACTTTTTCAGAAAAAATTAAAGGATAAAATATCCTTAAAATGGTCGAAGGATTAAACTCTTGAATTTTCGCCGCATGTTTACATGTATCCTTGGGAAATCTGGATGTACAGAAGAAAAACTTCGGACAAATTCTGCTGTGGTTTGGAACAAAAGTATTTCAGCGCAGCCAAATAATTTCTATTCTCTTGGTTTCTCTACACTTTCCTGTACTAATATGTGAATTTTCAGTCTGATATAATTTCATTTCACAGAGTTTTAGAATGTCAAACAAACGTAGTGCGATTTTGGAGTTGTTTCGTCAAGGTAGGCGTCAATGCGAAATTGTTCGTTTGCTCAATGTGCCTCGACAAACCGTGTCCAATGCAATTCGTCGTTTCAAGGAGCTTGGCCATGATGGTCGTCGTCCAGGAAGTGGTAGAAAACGCACTGTCAATACACCTAGAAATCGCAACATCGTCAAGAAGCGAGTCAATCGAGATCCGTGGGTTTTTATCAAGGGCGGATCCAGCTAATTGGCTTAGGGGGGGTAATTCCAAGAAATTCAATGTCAAAAATTCATATAATCAACAACGAAATACACAAACATATATATATATATATATACATATTTTTAATTTCAGCAAATAAAACATTCGAAAATATTTTTTAAATGGTAAAATCTAGCTTTCTTTGCTTTCCTGCAAATTGGTTTATGATATTTTCAACATTAATATACATACAGGGTGTCCCAAGTTCGAGTGCCTATTAGACGTTTCTGGAGAACTGGACATATTTGAAATCTGAAATTTGGGATTATGATATTGTTGGAAATTCTCTACAGACCTAAAATATTTTCAGAGCCAGAGCACTTCCGCTTATACAGGGAGTGAAAATAAATTTGCTCAAAAAATTTGTTTTTCAATGTTTTCGTTTCTGATATGATTGAGTATTCAGTGCTGAATACATTTCTGTTGAAACCATTGTATTCATTCGAATAGTTTTCAAAATATCGAAAACAAACCTGAAAAAAAGTAAAATATTCATAGTCAGTATTATGTTCATTTTTCTTATTCTGAACATCCTGAGTGTTAACCGTTTTCACAACGTCAAAGTAGAAGAATGTGGAAAGGTCATGCATCTTTTGAATTTCATAAATATCATCACAGGGTGTTTCAAATTTCGTGTCAAAAACTGTGATCCAAAATTGGCCATAACTTCTGTTTTTCAAATTAGAACCCTATTTTTTTATTATTGCGTTGGATTCTGCGGAGAAAAATAATGATAGCACTCTCTGATGCTCTTGCTCTTAAATTCAGTAATTCCCGAGTTATTTGAGCTTTTCTGGATTCATGTTGTACGTAGAATCAAATTCATCTAATCTTTTACTTAAGAATATTCTGTGATCATACAAGATAAGTTTTCCCATTAATAATTCCCAAGTGACAGCTCTAATTTTAGGTTTCATCTTTACTTTTCGATTTCATTCAATGGTTTCATAAAAATATTCATCGGTTGCATGAGAATATTCTGTGACCATATATAAATTATCCCATTAATAATTCCCAAGTGACAATTCTGACTATTACTTGTTACTATGGTTTCATGAGAATATTCATCGAATCTGTTTAGATTCGATGAATTTTACTCTACGTACGACATGAATCCAGAAAAGCTCAAATAACTCGGGAATAACTGAAATTAGGACCAAGACCATCTGGGAGTGCTATCATTATTTTTCTCCGTAGAATCCAACGCAATAATAAAAAAATAGGGTTCTAATTTGAAAAACAGAAGTTATGGCCAATTTTGGATCACAGTTTTTGACACGAAATTTGAAACACCCTGTGATGATATTTATGAAATCCAAAGATCCAAAGAACTTTTCCACATTCTTCTGCTTTGACGTTGTGAAGACGGTTTACACTCAGGATGTTCAGAATAAGAAAAATGAACATAATACTGACTATGAATATTTTACTTTTTTTCAGGTTTTTTTTCGATATTTTGAAAACTATTCGAATGAATACTCGTACACTGGTTTCAACAGAAATGTATTCAGCATTGAATATTCAATCATATCAGAAACGAAAACATTGAAAAAAAAATTTTGAGCAAATTTATTTTCACTCCGTGTATAACCGGAAGTGCTCTGGCTTTGAAAATATTTAAGGTCTGTAGAGAATTTCGAACAATATCATAATCCCAAATTTCAGATTTCAAATATGTCTAGTTCTCCAGAAACGTCTAATAGGCACTCGAACTTGAGACACCCTGTATAGTTATGGATATGCAATTATGCAACAGAGCTGACCCGGTTAGTCTTTCTTGAGACATAGAAGCTCGCAGCCACGTTTTCAATCTTTTCAGTGCAGAAAAACTTCTTTCTGCTGAAGCAACGCTGACTGGCAGAGTACATAATATTTGTAAGAGTATTTTCAATATCGGGTAAATATTGGCGTCACATTCTCTGAATGCGTCTAAAGCATTATCTGGTAATTGCTGGTTCAGTTCCTTTTTTTGCCATTGCCATTTCTTGGACAACTTGCTTACGTAGGGCGAGATCCGAGATCGCCTACTACATTCTCGTTTTGAAATTAAAATTGTTGATTTTTATTTTAAGAATATAAATAAATGAGCGATCGAGAAATTCTTAGGGGGGGTAATTACCCCAAATACCCCCCCCTGGATCCGCCCGTGGTTTTTATGAGGAAAATAGCCGGTGAGACCGGTATCAACCGCGAATCCGTTCGTCAAATTGCAAAAAAAGAGCTCAACCTCAAGCCATACAAGCTCACGGAGGAAAACAAGCGCGTACGACTCCAAAGGTGCCGCCAACTCCTTCGTCTCGCCGCCGGTCAGCAATGGGAGCGAATTCTTCTCACAGACGAGAAGCTTTTTACCGTAGAACAATCCCACAACCACCACAACGACATAGTCTGGTCCGTAGAGGCTCCCGGTAGCATATTCATATCCCACGTACCGTATCGCATTCCGAATTCACCCGAAGCCGAAGTAAACCGCAACCGTGCTCGCGATTTCGAACGTATTTTACGGATTACATGGGATCGCTAAGATAATCCTATCGCATTGTTATTAAATAGAGTTTTTGAAGAAAATAAGCGCTAATTTTTTTTGCAAGTCGATGACTAAATAGTAAGAACGAAAATAGGCACGGAAGGGAAATTGAAATTGAGGTGAGGGGTTTTGCGTAGATAATATTCCCATAGTAGCAATTCGAAAAATGATTGAATCAAAAAACGAGAGGCAACTACATCAAGACGTTCTTTAACAACAATTTAAACAAAATCAAATCTTCAAATAAAATAGGAGAGTGAATATAATGAATTGGTAAGTGCAGTTTCTGAATGGATAATATACTCGTCAATAATCAACATAAAGAATCATCATTTATTTGATGTACGGAAATATTTGTGAAAAGATTTTAATAATCTTAGAATATCATAACCAAAAAAAAATTCATATTTATAAATTCCTTTCACATAAAGTTAAGCTCATAATCTTTTTCATTCAGGTAAAATAGGGTTACTCCTTACAAAATATTTTTTGTTATAACAATCTGAATCATCATTTGGACTGGGTTATTGGATGTTGTTAACTAGGTATTCCCATATTTAGTTCTGATATAAATAACCATTTGAGAAAAATGTGGAGTAATCTTATTCATTGAACATAATTTTCGATGAAATTCTGTCCACTTAATTTTTGAATAGTCTTTCAATCATACCTACTATTACTTTCACAAATTGATCCTTATTTTTGTCTTTCGTATGTTGCACAACTGATCGCAATTAAGTGATATTCTTTTTCGATACCATTCTCCTTTTGACAACTTTTGAACTTCATAACTCTTCTAATAATTTTGTACATTAAGCTCAGTGATTCTTCTATTCAACGGCTTTTTACTTTGTGTATCTTTGCAACAGCAACGGGAAAATAATATGTACCCACAAAATTCAATTTGCTTGATAGCTATGTAAATTGTGATTAATTTTGTCAATTCGTTTCAGAAGTGCGAGGCCCAACTTATGAATGCAGCAAAAGTTACTCGGTCAATGACAACAACTATTAGAAAACCCCACGAAAAGTTTAAAAAAATACCATTTAAGAGATGATTTCGATCATTCTTTCCGCTTCTGTATAAAATCTATTCTGAATATACTTATTTCTTCATCTCGATAAATTCATAACCTGAAAGCATTCACTCTGTATGAGAGGTAGCCGTTATTATTCGTGAATATGGAAAAATGTAATCGTTATTATTTGAACAGAAAAAAATAAAAGATTCGGGGTACCATTATAACGTGTAATCCCAATTCATATTCCACGATTGATATCGCCAAATAAGATGCGATCACGCACGCGGTTTATCGCGTGAGCTTCGGCTGACTCCGAGCTGCGATACGGTACGTGGGATATGAATATGCCTCCCGGTACATCGGCCATCGTCGAACACCGTCAAAATCTGCAATCCGTCATGGTCTAGGGCGGAATTTGCGGCAGTGGTAAAACTCCCTTAGTTTTCGTGGATCAAGGGGTCAAAATCAATCAAGAAGTCTACCGCTGCGACATCCTCGAGGCCGTAGTACTTCCGTGGGCCAAGCAGCACTTCGACGATACGCATTGGACCTTTCAACAGGACTCCGCTCCGGCTCACAGAGCGAAAATGACGCAAGAATGGTGTAAGACCCACTTTCCTTATTTCATCTCATCTGCAGAATGGCCGCCCTACTCACCGGATCTCGACCGAATGGACTACAGCGTGTGGTCGAGTTTGGAGCACAAAAATTTGGAGTCGCTGAAGCAATCTCTGCGCCGGGAATGGAACCGATTAACGCCCGAGGAGCTGCGTCCCGTTGCCGAAAATTTCAAGAAGCGTCTGAAGCTGTGTATCGCCGCCAAAGGAAGCCACTTCGAAACGGTTTAAATATATTATTAACAAATGTTCAAGCTATTATTATTTGTTGTTGTTTTGTTCAGTTTCTTCTGTTTAATGAAGTTGAATGAAAAAGAGTTTGTCCGAGGTTTTTCTTGTCACACTGTATTATGAAAAACTTCTAAAGTTTCTTCCTTAACCTTGTAAACGGAAACATGAGATACTCCTTCTACATCAGGTCGTGTCAGAAATTGCACGACTGTCACTCCCGCAAGCTTTTCCATCCAAATTCAATTCGAAAATATATTCGCTCGCTCAAATATTTACCCAGTCGAGAGCGCACAGAAATCCGCCATCGTATTCAGGTGGCAAGCAGGAAAACGAGTGGGATAGAAGCCTTCGTGACACCGTGCTTTTAATGGAATGTGACCGCAACCAAGGCGTATGTCTAATCAGATAATTCTTAGGACATATATACACAGCACATCGGGCGTGAAAGGAAACCGGCACTCTCCTACGAACAGGTTTACACGTGCCGAAGGTTTAATTCGACTTGCGTCTTTGTCGTAAACAAACTGTTAATTCAATTTTCATTTCGCACCCCAACTAGGCGCGTTATATGACCCAATATGATTCCTGAAAGGCTTACATACGCCTCCGGAATACTAACGGGCGCCTGATACTGGCGCGCGCCGAGTTGCGACAATTTCCTATCCGGCTCGAAGGACCAAGATGCAAAAAAGTACAATCCGTTACGTTCGTCGGATTCCAATACGGCGATATTGAATTCGACGTTTTCTCACCCATCTAGAGAGCGTTGGATCGGAATTTGTACCGGCTTTCCGCGCGACAACAGCCTCCTCTTCTTTAATATTCCGCACAAGTTCCGAATACATGGAAAAGCAATATACAATCTGTCAATAGCAGGGCGCGAATCGGTAGGCACGATCGTTGGTTTGTTGAGCCGCAGGTAGAAAGTGGAGAGGTGAGTCGTGTGACGGGGGGAATGGAGGATTTGGGGGGTGTGGGAGATGCGACGAGAAGTTTGAGATGTAATTGTGGGGAATTTGTAAGCGTTTTCGTCGTCCTAGGCGTAGTATGTTAGGATTATGAGAATAAGAATGAGTATCTCCCACCCGAATAGTATTTTTGTGGCGAGAAATATTAAAATGCATATAAGAGATCAAATTACAACCACCGAAATCAACAAGATCAAGGCAGTCGTTACATCCAGATTCCAGACCATGATACAAAGATCATGCAAACAACCCGAATCCACTTGGGATATCCATGATTTATTTATTCTCGATAGGACCTGCTGCTACTTTATCAGTTTTTCTTTGAATTGTGGTTTTCACGAAAAGGAATATCCTGTAATGTTCAGAGAACATCGTGAGAACCAAGGGCAAGCAGGTAGGAATTGGTGTTCTTCTTGAATTTCTGGAGGTTATATGCCTCGGGGAACACCTCCCTAGGCAATGTGTTCCGAAGCCTCGCTGTTCGTTGGATGAACGAGAGTAGTATAGCTATACGAGTTCTGGCTCAATTTGCATATTTTAATATTCAAATTGAGCCAGAACTATTATTCCCAACAAACAATGGTTCAAATTCCAATTTTAATATTTTAATATGCAAATTGAGCCAGAACTCTTATAGCTATACTACTAACGAGTCCTTGAAGAGAGATGTTCTGCAGGTCTCCAAAGTGACCACGAAGGGATGTGAAGACCTAACTTGACGGGTTAGTCTCGAAAAGACTGCCAGAGGGGGAACGATTGCTGATAATTCAGAAGAGCATCGCCCATACAAACATCTATAAAATAGAGACAGATCGCCTACTCTTCTACGGTGTTCCAGAGAAGTGAGCGAGTTTGTAAGCGAGGCATCACCGACGAGACGCATTGCCCTTCTTTGTACAGAATCCAAAAGTTTAAGGATTTGTTCAGGTGCAGCACTCCAGTTATGGGAACAGTATTCCAGGACAGGTCGAATCTGTGCCTTATAGATCATAAGCAGCTGACCTGAGGTGAAATAGCTCCTGGCACGAAACAGAAAACCAAGTTTTTGGGATGCATTTTTAGCAATGGGTCTCACGTGGTTCTCCCAAGAAAGGTTACTGTCGACAGTAATACCAAGCATCGAAATGGATGACTTCAATGGTATGGTCACTCCCGACAATTCTATGCTGGGCACAGTAAGATCGAATTTTCTAGAGAAAAGACATGCTCGCGTTTTGTTTGCGTTGAATTCTACCAAGTTATTAGATCCACATTCAAGAATTGCTGCCAAGTCCATATTCATGTTGTTAACATTTCTTCCTCGTTCGTCTCTGCTTTGGCGGGCTGGTATTGGAGCCATAGAAGAAAAGGCGGTATGGAGGGTACTATCATCCGCGAAGCTGTGCACTGAACACGAAGTTGCTTCCAAAAAATCGTGTGGAGTAGAAATAGTGTTGGAGCCAGAATTGATCCCTGCGGAACACCAGCATTTATGGGTAGAGAGTCAGATGAAACTCCACTACTGTATCAGTGTTTACTATTTTATAATGTCTCACATCTGATAACTTGTAAACATCCCTTATTTAACTGTTTAGACTATTTATTTCAGTATTTACTCTATCTTGTATCAGATTAGAGATTCTTGGTGACCCTATGTTTACTGTTGAATCATTTGTATTGACTTTCATTCACTATAAATACTTGACCACTTCCAATAACTCTCTTGTCAAAGACATTTCTTGCGTAGGCTTGCAACTGCGAGGCATTCTGTAACCAGGTGAACAGGAGTCTGCAGGATCTGCACCCGTCAGGCCATTCTCATCATATGCTTCCTAAGTGCGTAGGCGTATCTTCCTCTTTCTGAGATCCAAATGATTCTTGGTTCTTACAGTTCCGAAATCCTAAAGGAACTTTTTGGAATGATCCATTCCTGGAAGATCCCTCCGGAGTGATTCTCTTAAAGTTTCTAAATTCTGCAGGAACTTTCTCTTATAGGTGCATTTGTCTTAGGAACAGAAGGGATTGTGCTCTTTTTTTGGTTAGGGTGTTGGCCACTTCATTTCCTTCGATTCCTGAGTGACCAGGAACCCAGATCACAGAGACCTTGTTGTTCTTACCCACTCCATTAGGTTTCTTTTGGCACCGCTATATCAGCTTTGATAACATGGGAGCTCAGTGCTTTGATAGCAGCTTTACTATCAGAATGGATCCCCATGTCACACCCTTGATAGTTTCTTTCCAGGTTTTTGTCTACTAATCTTTCGACTGCAAGTAGTTCTGCCTGAAAACACTCGAGTAGGAGATTAACACTTGGTTCTTGCCTCTTTCGTGGTTTTAGAACCATCTGTAAACCATTTAATGGTATTGTGATGTACCCCGCTAGGGTAGGTTCGGTCAAGCGTTTATACAGTAGAGGGATGGTGAATAATACTCAAAGGATGTTTATTTCTGAAGCCACTTGACATAACTAGGAATGATCGCTGATGAGAAGTACTTGGTAAGTGATGACTAGACACTCTGACTTTTACTTCTCTCATTCCTAGATATAGCCTGATGGGATAACCTTGATCACTAGATGCAGAAGAATGAGATCTGTGTTGACTCTTAGCTCATTAAACCTATCGATTGAGCGAATAGTTCAGCATCGATTTTTGTTTTGTTTTTGTCCATTTTGGTATTTATCAGGAATCACTTCTCTTTTTCATTCCCTTAAATTTCTTGATCATAGGAATTCATTCGAATTGAAATTTATTAACATTGAATTCAATTGATATTCTTGTTGACGTGATAATTTTGAAGTTAATGCATTGAGTTTAAGTATACAGAGAGGTACATCGCCTTTGAACGATTTGATGCAAAAATGTTGGCAGTTTACTGCCAATTTAGTGGCGGCACATAGTAGCTACTGAAGGAACTATCGAGGGAACTATGATCTGGTTGCTATTAATGTACAGAAACCTGGAGGAAATCTATTTTCCTCTATAGTTCTCATAGAAATCATAATATATATACTTACTCTAGAATGCTAAATCAATTGGACCGAAGTGTTGTAAAAATTTCAGTGTGGTCCATAATGCGCATACGTGCCATCAGGTTGCTTCTGAACAGGGTCGGCTTCAATAAAATTTTATGCTGTTATTGTTGCAGTTGAATTTAATCAATTCATAATTAGTATTCGACACTAGTTGTTTTGAACATATTGATAATTTTCAACAGCTATTTGAATGGTAAATTTGGAATCATCAGCGACTGGAAGATAAGCTGAAAATCTTTCATTATTCCAAAACCTCTTCAGGCGTTGAAAAAACCCGGTTTCGGTATAAAAATTAATTCAAGGATCAAGGAAGACAAATTCTGGTTAACAAACAACGAATCTTTTGGTAAGGTACAGAAAAAAAATCAGATGAGCAAAATATACTAATATATCCCTTAAGGACAGTTCTATTCTTCGGTGTTCCTAAAAATAGTGGAAACATGAAAATGAATTGTACATCTTCCAATGCGTTACTCTACATCGTTTCATGAGTGAATTCTGATACCTGCATTCATTCTTCAAGTCATTTGTCTTTTTGAGTTCCGAGTATATTCCAAAATCAATCTGTTTTCTGAATGAAACTGCAAAGTTTTACTTCAACATATTTTATTTTCGAGTTCGAATTATCCATTAAAAGATTATTTAGTCACAAGATTTCATGATTTTTCATAATGAATTGCGTTCTTTTGCTATATAAAGAACCAATCTCATGGTGCGAGTGGATAGATATGTGTCAATCGAATGAAAAGCAAAGCGTAAATCATACATTTTTAACAGTTTATATGAATGAAAAGGTGCACATAGTTTACATACTTAAGTGGGAAATGAACGGGTCAAGACAAGGACACCACAATACTATACATTTCATTGTTTATCGGATACGAAAAAATCCAAATCGAACACAACACACAACAAAAGCAAAATGCACACGAAGAATATCAAACACGAAAATAACAGTTACGCACCAGTAAACTAGTTTGTCTATGCAGTAAACTAAACTGTGGCTGCAGACTGACACTGACCCGTTCCTGCCTAGACTTTCACTAAGGTCATTTCGAAGTCATTTGCCATGAGACAGAAAAAGCGGTGTTGCGAGGTCTATATCTATTTAGTGAAACCTACTACATTACTGCTCTAATTTTCTCATCAATTCCACAAATATTGCAATTCACTTATGATATTAATGTGTCTAATAGTCGTAGGAAGTCGCGCATGAGCTATAAGATAAGTTTGTTACTCAATGGAATATTTTTATTGTTTAATTATATTGAACTTAAAAATAGAACCGACAAAACATTTAGGGACTTGACATCGTTCTACGTGAAATTTCCTAATGGTGAGCATGCGCACATTGTGAATCAGTTGCCTATGCGGCACGTTTTTCGCTGCGGAACTAGAAGGAATTAGCATTCTATATTATAATTTCTATGATAGTTCTATGAATCGTAGGCAAAATTAAGTGTTGTAAAAGGCGCATTCGGTATTCCCTTTCGGAGGTGGATCGGACACAGAACATCCAATAATTCGGATCTCTCTCTCTCTCTATCTCTCTCTCTCTCTGGCTAAAAGAGAGGAGAGAGGGAGATCCGTATTTATTAGATGTTCTGTGTCCGTTTTCTCTCCGGATTGGTAATAACGATCGCAGTAACAATCGCATCCAAAAAATCAGGTGTGATGAAATCATAGACTTGGGATAATATGTCTATGGATGAAATACTGAACATCCCACATTTCCATACGCCGGTCCTGATCATCATCGCATTCGGCTAAGGAAATAGTGCTTTATAGTTCAGCTACTCACAGATGCGATGTTAAAAATTTTCGATTCTCTGAAACACGCTTGTCCCTCTATGAACCGATGAATGAACTACAATAAAATCAGCTTCAAATCGTTCAATGGCGATGTACCTCTATGCATATTCAAACTCAATGGTTAATGTGAATAATTTGTAGAAATTGACGGTGCTATTGCACTGTTTTGGTTTGGCCTCCAGCATCCTTATCCCGTCTAAGAAACGAAAGCGAAGCCCTAGAAGAAACCAATCAAGCACGTCCATCATTCCGCAAACGTAAAAGACCCATTTCAGCCCTCTTTTTCCTATCCTGATTGATTGGGATGTCGTCCAGGCTCCTTGATCTCGCAGTAAACCAAAGGACAGAATCGATCACCTGTTATTCCGGTAGTTCTTTCCCTAGTCCGGGTTACGTTTTCAATAACGCGGAGTCACAAAGGCTGCCCGGATTTTTATTGAGCGAGGTCTGATGTTCGCAATATCTCAGGCGAATGCGTCAAATTTGTCGGGGAACTATTAATTTTTATGGATCCCTCGGATATATTGATATTTCCGGAATAGAGTGACAGGCTTCAGAACTTTCGACGTGATAAATTGAACTGAGTGGAATATTGGATATGAAATTGTTTCCGAACAGATTTAAAATATGGCAGTGAAGAATTCAGAATCGCCTATAAAACGAACGTTAATATTACAAAAAAAAGGTAAACGACTCCTTTAATGCTCAATATTTTCGTAAAAATTGAATCTCCATGTGGACTCACCTATAACCCAGAAAAACATTCTACCTCCTTGTTCAAAACACTTCTGCTACTTGTCTAGCAACGATAGATAAATACAGCGCCATCAGTTCGCTATCTCTCTTCGTTTAACACGGTCTTAAGTTCGCCACCCTATCAGAATTCACCTCATATTCCTCCCCACGCCGGAACCCGTTGGTTTTGTATATGAAAAGTGAATTCGTTTCGTGACAAGAAAGAATATTCAATACACGAGGCAGAAAACCATCTCTTCAAGTCATACCAATCGTGAGTACCATTTCTTCAGAGTTTACTTTGTGGTATTGTTTCTATCTCATACATACATTTTACTTCAATTCTCGTGCTGATAGATTTGGTTTAGTTGGACATACATATACAGTACAGTTCATATAAATTTTGGTATGACATAGATATGCATAGAAAACCTGGTGATGGGATTGATTAGATTTTGTTCGACACTTTCTTGTAGAAGTTGTAGATAAAAAAAACCTGAGTATTTGTCCTGCTTTTCATTTCTCTTGAAAGACGTCGCGCTATTCTTTTTATATGACATTCAAAATTAATTCATGTTTGGATTGAATTTTTGGCATATTCATTCAAATACAATAAATTCATCTCTCTAAAGACATAGCTTAACCTATTTCATACAGAAACTACAATAAAAAATAGCGGCATCAAGACGTCATTCAGACGTTTTTGTGACGTAAAAAAAGTTGACAGTCGACAGTATCAGGACTGTTTTGCACCTTGATTAGTTTACCAAGTTGTTCTGGTTTTATTTTTGTACCCTGATTGTTTTACCAGGATAATGGTCTTCTTGACTGCTTCTATTTTGTGTGATGCTGATGATTTTCGTTAATATCGATGATCAAGAAAGTTGTGACTACGATAAATTGTTATTTCTCTTAGATGATATTGAATTTGAGAAAATATGTATTATATGTGAATTCGATCATTCCAAAGACCTGGCGAATGTTGAAGAAACTTTTTTCTCTAATAATACTGGAAATAATTCACGTATATAAATATGGTTGGTGTTGGGTAGAGTTTCAGTTAACCAACTGAAGTGCGGTTCAATTTTGTTTAATGAAAAATTTACCAAATTTTTGAATGGAAAAATAAGAGAGCTAATGGACTGTATATAATTATAAATAGTTATTGAAACCCAACACAAATGAAAGGATAAATGCACCCAAATTAACAATTGCAAGGTCTTACCTATTTCAGCAAAACGGTCAACCAGATCCTGTCGGTAACTCCTATTTCCATGAACAGAGTGATCGAGCTCGACAAACGAACATGGAATGGAGCTGACGTGAAAATCCGTTGCTAAAAATGTCAAAGTAGGAACACTTATCCTTGTGGCAGAATAATAACCACGCCACTGGTAACAGTACTTTTCGAACCAAATTCGCACAAACGAATGTTCTTAAATGAATGTAATTCGAATGACTCGAAATCACTAAAATTGGGAATCACAAGAAAAACTGAACCTTTCTTAATTCACGAAAGGAAACAGAATAAATTTAAATAGGCGGGAGCAGATATATTCACGATTAAGGCAATCAATGAACTGAATGAAAAATATGAAAGATGAAACAAACATGCGACATATGCGCCCCACAGCTGACGACTTCTTCTCGCGCCCACACTACATATGGGACTTCCCCAAGTACGGAGAAATTAAATTAATTTGAAAGGAAAATGAAAAATTCAGAAAACTTTATTCGAATCGTTCCCTTGGCGTGAACAGTTGGAAGATTCAGTTATGCTATTTTTTTACGGAAATCAAGAAACGAGTGTTGAAATTTTACTGAAAAAAATGGACAGCATAGTCCGTTACTTTGTGATAGTTCATTCGGAAAAAGAATTAAAGTACTCGAATAACCCGACAGAAAACTTCTAAACGAACAGAGGAACCTATGGAATTCCCCACTTCTTAAAATTCTCAAGAAATAAGCCTACAGCAGACATTTAAATACCTTTTTTGCCCAACTTGTTATACTCCAGTATGAAAATGTAGAAGTACTACGAAACCTGTCACAGTTAAACCTTAAAAGAACTAACTCCATTCTCAAAGTTAAGAAAGAGTAAACAGGAAGTAGACTTGGCAACGTCTCTCAGAATTATTTGACTTTCACGAGTGCCAACCTGCGCCAGTTTCAAGTAAAAGAACTTGTTAAACCTAAATCATGGCCAACCAGGATACTGTAAAAGTGAATGGAATATACAGGGTGTATTTAAAGGTGAGGCTTTTTTTTACAGATTGCAGAACTCATCAAAATAAGTCATTTTACCAAAAATTCTTCATATGAATTATTCCCCTGTTTCGAGAAAATGAAACTTAAATATTTTCTAGTTTCTATGTGAATCTGAAAATTCCTCAGTCCGAACCTGCTCCCTCGCCTGCTCATCCATAGATATCAACATGTTTTTTGTCTTATTATCATACATGACTCAGAATATCGATTGCGATCAGTAATCTTCTATCCTGTTACGGCGAGGGTACGAGTGTTTTATGTTTCGAAAATGCCGCACGTTTATTCAAATAATGAACTTGTTGATATCCTTTTAATTTATGGCGAATCAAAACAAAATACCAGTTCAGCGTGTAAGTTGTACAGAAAAAGATTTCCGCTAAGAAATCACCCAACGCGGATGTTCATAAACCTGGTGCAGAGATGTAGAGAGATGCAGGCCAGAGTAGTATTAAGGCATTGATGCCCAAAATTTTTTATCAATTTTTGAATTCAACATTTCATGTTATTGACTTATGTTGATGACTTCTTTCACCTGTCAAAAGAAAAGCCTCACCTTAAAATACCTCTTGTATATTGTTGCGTCAAAAATGGACGCTAGCTACAGTATGGTTTCTCAAACAATCGAATCGAAAGAACAGTCGAAAACGTCCCAAACAGCGTTAATCGGCAACGTCATTCGATACTCCCAATTCAATCTAAACACGATTCCGTATAATCGTGGCGGAATCCGCTCGCCATTCGTTGAAAACCGGGCCGGAATCAAAGCGCATTAAAGAGCAACAATATTAATTGATAACGTGTAATACGGCGAAACACTTTGGTAGGTTCGAATCCATTTGAATTTCGCGTAGGCGAACGTAGAATCGAGTCGACAACTCGCAAATGGGTTTTCGTACGAATCCACTTATCCCGACGTACAAATGAAAATCGGGAAATAATGGGAGGAAAAACAAAAGGAGGATGCGCATTTTATGCATTGTTCGGTCTCGGAGCGGCTATCGGGCTTGCAGCGCGATAAACGAGACGGAAAATGAAACGGCGAATGGAAAAACTACCGTTAGTTCCGGCCGGGATAAAGGGGTTGAGCTTTTCTGGGTTTTTTGACGGGTGGAACTGGGACGAGTCGGAATCAGTTTGTTTATAACGGAAGGTGAGCTGGGTTAGTCAATGGGGAGGGTTTTCTGCTTCTCACGTCTATCAGCAGAACTTTAATTAGAGCCCCTTTTATGGATTTGATTCGCACCTGAAGACTCTTATTCTTACGACACATACACGAGATCAGTAGTACATTCATCGCAGTATTTTTGGGTTACATCCCCAAGTCTTGCCAGCCAGACTTCTGCACGCCCTCAAGGCCTTCGCTGCTTTGCGAACAGCATTATTATTATTTGAACCCAGGTCGTTATTGCTCGGTTTGCCTTCCGGGAACTGCGACCATGTAGATATTTTGTTCTCTACCCTACTCATTCATTGAAACCCAAGGAGGTCGTCAATAATGTTGATAAAACCGACAACATCCTTAGAAGCCTTGGCCTTCACCTCGTGGGTATTCAGGAACGGTTTCACGATATGAATGGTTCTTAGGCCAACCAGATTTGGACACTTGCATACCATGTGGTCAGCTGTTTCTGCTTCTGATCCACAGAGCCTACAAATCTCATCTGCTGACTTTCCCAGTCGGTACAAACATCATTTGTACCGACAGTGTCCCATCAGCAGACCTACCATCACCCGAAGCTCAGCTCGTGACAGCTTTAGGAGGTATAGATCGGTGAAATCATCAAGAATTTCTTAGACTAAGTCCAGGAGCGTCCACGTTTGTTCTGTTATTCAACTCTCATTGTTGGATCGCAGCCATATATTCTTTTCCAAGCCCATAGGAAAGCTCAGGTCTAGCAATTGTCAACCGGCTTTTTCATTTCTTCAACACCACAATGCTCTGACACCCATAGTAGTTGGCCAATTGCTTTATGGTGTTACGCACCTACCAGTTCAGCAGAGATTCCTGGCAGTGTGATGTGTTAAAGTCATACATAATGTTTTCTGAAAAATGTCTTAAAAAATACGTAGGTATGTTGAACATTTTTCTCAAGAACTCAAGGAAGTTGGTCCGACAACTAACATATCTCTGAGTTGCAACATTAAACATGAAATGATCCCCTCGAACAAGTAAGCCTTTTGAGGGAAGAATTTCAGTATATCTTCCATTATGGATTTTTCAAACTCGAGTCACAATCTTGTCAACAACACCGCCAATAACGATGACTTCCAGCTACCATCCAAAATGCCTAATATTATTTATGGCAAACAGCGTCACTCGAGCGTAGCGAAGATATTCCCCGATGTCTCAGATTCAATTTTCTAAAAATCGGTTATACCCTCCTGTCGAACATCGGCCCCCAGTCATGCAGATTCAATATCATTTTCAGTTCACGAGATGACTTCCCTCCCCGAATATCTCCTTGTTTTTCAAGTCGCGCCTCTCGGATTTAGCGAGCGTCAAAACGGGCCAGGAATGCCTGCCGATTTGTCATTTCTGGCACCCTCCGGGAAGGCATGTACGACGAGAATTTTTCTTCGAGGACTATTTATCATTTGTAACCATATTATATCCGGAGATCTGGCTTGAGTTATGGTTATGGTATAAATAAAGAGGGAATGAGAGGCTGTTGGGTCTATTGAGAGGCGAAAGCAGGGCTCGGGGAGTCAATTTTAACCAAATTATTGTCGAATTGGGGAATATAAGAGACGAAGTTGCAAATTGGTGGAGGAACTGGTTCGATTTTTACTACGCTATCGAAAAGTTTGGAAAACGATATTTTTGAAACTCAGTAGAACCAAGTGTTTTGAAGATTTCGAAAGTATCTTTCTCCGTATTATTACAGCATGAGTGTTGAGGTGATTGACTACCAATTTGCTATTTCTAGCACCTTCCTTTAAGGCATGTATGAGCAGAATGATTCTACGTAGACTCTATCATTTGTGAACATTTCGCATCCGGAAATCTCCCTTAATTATGTTTACAATGAAAAGAAATCAAGAGGCTATTAGATTTAACGAGGGGTGGAAGTAAGTCCGAGGAGTCAATTTTGAGGTTATCATTGTGTGACTTGGGACAATGGTTGCAATTTGGCGGAGGAACTGGTTCCATTTTTTACTGGGCTGATTGAAAAATTTGGAAAACCAACGTTTTGAAACTTCGTAGAAACAACTGTTTCGAAGATTTTCAAAGTTTCTTTCTCCATATTAATACAGCAAGAATGTTGAGATGATTGACTACCTATTTGACATTTCTGGCACCTTCTTTCAAGGCATACAGGGTGAGTCTTTGACTTGTACATATATTTTAACTGTAGATTCCTCCCCTCAAACGAAACACTTTTTTCCCATACCATTTGTCAAAATTCGGTTTCGTTTGAAAGATACAGGGTGTCGAAAATCCATGAAATTAACACTTTTACTTTCCATTTATTCGGAACCGATATTTCGAATGAACTGAATTTTGGTTGATTGTTTACTCTATTCATGGTGCATATTCCTCAATTAAAACGCATTCAATATTTCTCCTCGGAAAAAAGTTACAGCGTAGTCGACTCATAAATCAACCAAAAAATACTATAAACCACTTGAAAAAGATAAACGGTTCATATTTTCGAATCAACCATTTTAAAAAATAAAAGCATTCCTATGTTTTTTCAATAAAACGCGTCGTTTTAAAGTTATTCCTAATTGTGTACGATGAAATTTGAAGAAAAACTCATGAATTTCAAGAAAAATCTGAAAGCTTCCCTGCCTTGAATATCATCGAATATTATTTCTTCTCTGGTCTCTTAACAAGTTGAGAATGTGTCAGAATGTTTATCAACTTCGTCAAGACTAAAATCTCAATGATGGAAAAACGTTTGATGTAGAGATATGTAATAATAAAATCCCACAAAATGTGGGAGATGAAATTGAATTCTCAGAAGCATAATATTACACATTTCATAAGCACAATTTATATTAAAAACTTATTGTTACCGATCCTTCAATAAAATATCTATCTAAACAACATCCTCTTGGAATTTCAAGTCGACACTACACGGTTCTCATCACATCAAGTCACTGAAAGTCTTCACATCACAATCATCACCTGCTTTATTCTCTGTAAATAAAAAAATACATAAATCGAAGTCCATGGCGCAGGTTATCGCGTAAGCGTTGTTCATGGAATCACAGACTAACGTTGGAGAGACAGAACAACGGTTTGTCTTGCGTGGCGGCTACAACACAGCGGACCGTTATATGCGACTGAAATTAGGATCGCAGCGCTATATCGGCGAGAATCAGAACTACTCGTTTGGCGTTTCTAAAAAGCAACGCCTAGACGCCTTTAGCGAAAAATAAACAAAACTAGTGCCGTTGCGATAGTTCATCCGTTAACGATAAGGGACGTACTGCTTCCTTGGTTTTGCCTATACCATTGTTTGAAGAGAAAATCGGCAATCTGGCATCGTCCTCTCAAAAGTTCTGTGAAATATCACAGAAGATAGGTTAGGCTAGGTCATTGACCTCGAATCGTATGACCTAGGTTAATGGAGTTAGGATAGGTTAGGGAGAAACCAATTTTTATAACATCGTTTTCGAATAGCGAGAAAAATATGAACTAATTATTAGTGTTTACAAACTAATCTTCAGGAAAATCGAAGGAGGAACTCATTTTGGTGGCAGAAATATGGCTTTTCAATTGCAGAAATAATCGGACAAAACTAAGTATTTTTGTTAGGAAATATCGTGCTTTTAACATTCTTATTCAAATAAGGATAGTGCTCGAGTATTTTCTAAATGTATCACCCAGAACATCTGATAATCACCTCAATTTCAATCGAAAAATATGAACTTTGAGGTGTTTGCAGAGAATTGTATCAGGCACGTATTCAGCCCAATTTGCAAGAACGTAAAACAATAACTGATCCAAAATTATTCAAAACGCAAACGACAGAAAATCGCCAGAGACTAAAACAGTTATCAAAGACGGAGCACAAACAAAAAATTGAGATAAAAGAGAGTAAACATTTGATTTCTCATAAATGAACATATAGGGTGGACAACACTTGGCAACTGTTGAAATGCTCACAGAATCTCTGGACTTCCTCAACTTTGGTGGAGCACTACATAACTAACTGGGAAAAATAGAATAGATTCAACGAGATCAATTTTGAGATTAACCCTGCGAAAGGATTGCCTTTTCAGGTGTTTCTTAAAAAAAACAATAATACCAGAACACGAAATGAGGGATGTACTTTCGAATCTATTTTGTATCAGTTTCACCCTCATCAATCAAGGTTGTCCCATAAAACAACGAACAACGATACTACACATCGCGATGATCATTTACCAGAACAATCAACAAAATTCATAAGCAATAACGCAAGCATGCATCAAGTACGTCAAGTCATATTTCATTCTGACGAATGTCTTTTAATCCATACCCGAACAAAATTGACCGAACTGTTGGACTGCCGTATCTGAAAAAAGGTCTGAATTGATGTTCTCAATCAAGCAAAATGAACGTAGGACAACCAAAGCCGCAATTATTGATGGAAATTGTAATAAATTAGTATTATATCGGAGTGAATTGCATCCACTAATGACGTTTGTGTTTCTAGTTTCATGCTAAATGGTGAGTTATGATTTTAATTATGTCAATAATAGTTGCGTCGGATATTGATTAGGTTATTTCCATTGTAAATTGTTATGAGTAGATGAATTGCATGCTTTCATAATGGTACTTTATGGAATCTATGTCGTTTATGGGAACAAAAACAGGAAGTCTTTGGGTTAGTTATTATGCTGAGTGATTAAAATGTATGCCACAAGTTTATAACTTCAGTATTTACTATTTTGTAGACTAATGCTCAAAAAGAACAATTTCTATTTTAAATTACACAAAATTTCGTGCATAATTAGGGAGTTTGTGGTGGAGAGTTGTTAAGATTCTTCGAATTGCAACCCTAACTTTCTGTGTGATTCAATGAATACGAGGATATATTGAAAAATTCTTAGCCTACTATAGAACCAAACAAAATTTCAATGTCAAAATATTTTATTACTCAACATATTCTCCTCTTGATTGAATATATTTATCACAGCGAACCTGCAACGTCTCTAAACCTTTCAAAAAAAAATGTTTCTTCTTGCTCTGCAAACCAGTCCTCCACAGCTTTTATTACATCCTCGTTGGAAGGAAATTTACGACCTTTTAAACTTTTTTTCAGTTGAGGAAAGAGATGATAGTCGGACGGAGCCAAATCTGGTGAATAAGGGGGGTGTTCTAGTAATTCTTACCCTAAATCACGATTTTTTTGCATGGCAACATGAGATTTGTGTACTGGGGCGTTGTCCTGTAGAAACAAAATACCTTTGGATAGCTTTCCGCGTCTTTTCTCTTTAAGTTTTTCCCGTAGAGTGGCCAGTAATGTCGTAATCTCTAGTTATTGTTCTACCCTTATTCAAAAAATCAATCATGATTACTCCATGGAAATCCCAAAAAACTGAAGCAAGTACTTTTCCAGCAGATTTTTGGACACGAAACTTCTTAGCTCTTGGAGAACCAGAGTGTCGCCATTCCATCGATTGTTGATTTGATTCTGGATCGTAGAAATGTACCCAAGTTTCATCCAAAGTTACAGTGGCGCACCCAGAAATTTTATTCGGGGAGGGGGGGGGGGGGGTCTGCTCAAGAGTAATCAGGTTTTTGTAAGTTATATAATTTAAAAAATGCACCGCGAGCGAAAACCTTCGTAATGGCATTCGTTATTATACCAGGTGTTTCATTGGTAAATGAACATACGGTAACCTGAGCTAGAGCTACCCTAGGCGAGTCCAAAAAAGCGATATATGATAGGTCTAATCAATTCCATAACCGAGATACAGGGTGCTTTATGTATTCACCAAAAATTTCAATTCCTCATAACTTTTTAACCAACCAGTATAGTCGGTTGATATTTGGAACGTATGATTCACTTCTACAGGTCGATCGAATTACTTTTGAATTTCCAAAAAAATCCAGGTCCGTATTTGAAAAATATGGGACTTCTTCCAAGCTGAGATTCAACACCCTGTATATTGAAATTTTACGATTTGATTGAGATATTTGAAAAGAGAAGAAAATTTTCAATGGAGTTCAGTAGATTTCATTGTCTCGCACGTTATTTCCAATTGAATATTGGAGTTCCTCAAAATTCTCAGAAAAATCGTACATTATGATCTAATTGAATTTTTTTTGTTCCACTAATTGCACGTTCGAATTTCATAAAATTCTGTGGAATCATTTGGAGTTATTTCCGGAAAATCATTATTCATCGAGAAAAATTTAGTTGAAGTCAACAAAGATGAATCAACTGAAGAAACATAAAAACTCAACGTGAAATACAGAAGGACGAAGGTGCTCGAAAGTACCACCATTTTGTTCAATACACATTCTTGCCCTCTTCAAAAATATGTCTGATACTTTTTTTGATCATGTCTGGATTATTACGTATTTCATTGCATAATGAAATTCTGTTGACCATTCTTTCATTTCGTAAAATCCAGCTACTAAATTTGGTTCTTCTAATTTCATCACCTGGATCCAATCGTTGTACCTTCTGGAGATCAAAATTCGATCATAATGTACGATTTTTCTGAGAATTTTGTGGAATTCCAATATTCAATTGGATCTTTCCCTTGAGCTCTCTTTGAGCAAAATGACGTGCGGGACAATGAAATCTACTGAACTCCATTGAAAATTTTCTTCTCTTTTCAAATATCTCAATAAAATCCCAAAATTTCAATATACAGGGTGAATCTCAGCTTGGAAGAAGTCCCATATTTTTCAAATACGGACCTGAAATTCTTTGGAAATTCAAAAGTAAATCGATCGACCTGTAGAAGTGAATCATACGTTCCAAATATCAACCAGCTATACTAGTTGGTTCAGAAGTTATGAGGAATTGAAATTTTTGGTGAATACATAAACCACTCTGTATCTCGGTTATGGAATTGATTAGACCTATCACATATCATTTTGGACTCGTCTAGCTCTAGCTCAGGTTAACGTATGTTCATTCACCAATGAAACACCCTGTATATGTATATCAATCCCTATTTCTATCTGTAAAGGAAATGTTTAAGTTTCCATTCTGTTCTAAAATAATTATTATTACTTTTAGAAAAACAAAAAGATGGAAATATTTGAATTACTTTTCTTTGTCACAGCTCGTGGGGGCTGCAGCCCGACAGCCCCCCTCCCTCGGTGCGCCACTGCATAGTTACAATTCGGTTTAAGAAGTCTACATCGTTTTCAAGTCGTGCACAGATCGAACGCGATGCTTCTACCTTTGCACGCCTTTGGTCAACATTCAAACATTTGGGGAGAAATTTTTCTCATGTCCAAATTGAGGCGAACTATATGATGAAAGCGTTCGTATGAAATCTTCAGTGCTTCAGATATCCGTTTTAGCCCAATTCGACGGTCTGATAAAATCATCGATATTTTCGGGGACTGACACAGAAACTGGCCTTCCTGATCGGTCATCATCTCCAATGGAAAATTCACCACTCTTGAAACTTGCAGACCAATTTTTCACGGTCGAATACGAAGGATCACCAAGGGTGTTAAGCATATCTTCGTAAATCTGCTCACCTCTTAATCCTCTTAAATACATCAGGTACTTGATGATGGCAATTTTTCGATTTTTACAATTTCGGTGGACATCTTTTTTTGTAATATATCGCGTAACTCTGGTTTACTTTTTTGACGTCGAACTCTACACTGACACTTCTAATAAGTTATTGTTCGTTGATATGGTATCGCAATATTTTGTTTATGCATGAAACTGGTCCAGTATAACTAGATGTCAATACATCCTCGTATTTCAATACTTTTCTACAGAAAACCCTGTTTCACTGAACACTCAAATCTTGCGCTTTCATTGAGAAACACCCTTTATAAAAACTCTATTCGCGGACTAACAAGTTTAAAAAACGATCCAAAAGTTCTACAACAGTTCGCGGACTGTCACAAATGGACCGAGTTCGTGCTTTGTTTTTGTCCTGTCAGTTTGGTGGACACCCGGCATTACTCTGGTTAAATCGATATTATAGATTTTTTTGGTTTAACATGATTATATTCCAATCCTCCAACTGATAATTTTCTCCTAAAACTTACTGTAAAACATCAAACATTCTCGCACAGATCTCCTAAGACCCGAGTTGCAAAATGGCGTATGCGCTCGTACCATTTCCTCGTCTTCCAAACTTCAAACTTCCCAGCGAAACATCGCTCAACAACCGAAATTAATCAAGGCCATTCGTTCCCCCAGCCATCCTTCGGGATGTCACTGACGTATCGGTTTCGCCAAGAACTCACTATCTCCCTGCCTCTCCCGCCCGAAACTTAACACGTAAAACTTTCACAATTTTGGCGCCCTACACGTCACACGTTATGTAAAACTCGATCTTTTTTCTGCAGGTGCGAACGGTTATTTTTCAAACACCAAAGTTTCGGCCCACCGCTCCAGAAACAGGAAAACGCGGAGGAAACGCGTTAAGTGTCGACAATATGGCGGCGCCAAGGCAACTTGATCATCTTTCACGTCTTGTCCTGCGAGGAAACTTGGAGCGAAGTTTTTATTAAATTTGATTAAAAAAAGTTTCGGGGAAGCTACATGTTTATGTACTTTTCGGGTAATGTCTCGAAGTGGGCGTGTCCCGTGCGGATTAAAGTATATTGTTTTCGGGGAACGAGGAGATTACTTCCGTTCGCTCGTTTCCGGTGGTTTCAGGAGTCCTCAGGGGGAGATCCAGGTGATGCAAGGTGATTTCTCCAAACGGTGAATATGGTTGTTTTATCATTTTATTAGTCGGAGGTTGAATATAAAAGTCCACACCTTTGTACAAGGTCCTCAAACAACAAGCCTTATTCTTAAAAAACTTTTATAATAACAACACTCATCCGCCATTTTGAAGCCGCCATCTTGAATTCCTAAATTTCGAAGAATCGTAATTTTCGACCCAGAAATCCAATTTTGAATAGAATTGGATGATAATTACAAAACTCGTCCGCCATATTGTAGCCGCCATCTTCAATTTTCAAAATTTGACAGAAGAATCATCATTGTCGAATCCAAAAACCACCAGATACTAATTTCGAATGGAATCGGAATTACGTAACTCATCCGCCATTTTGGAGCAGCCATTTGGTTTTTTTCTATAACAAATATTCCATGATGCATTGTCATATTATTTGCAAGATTTGATTACAGATGCAGACACCGGGACAGGTGAAACCAACTAAATAAAAGCTTGTAAAATTAGAGGATAACGCATAATAAAAAAGGAAAATGGACTAGCAGATCTAATTTCCGAAGTACACCACTGGTGTCACCACGACAGGAGGATAATGACAGACCATCATCAGTGCCACGCAACCTAGTCTGCCATTATGTCCCATGCCATTTTTCGAAATTCGGTTTCGTTAGAAAGATACAAAGTCCATGAAATTAACACTATTCTTTCCATATATTCGTAACCAATATTTCGAATTAACTGAATTTTGGTTGATTGTTTATTCTGTTCATGGTACATATTCCTCAATCAAAACTTATTCAATATTTCTCCTGGTATAAAAGTTACAGCGTAACCGACCCATAAATCCACGCGAAAATATCATAAAACCACTTAAAAAAACCGGTTCATATTTTCGAAAGAATCAATCATTTTAGAAAACAAGAATAATCCTAAGTTTTTTCAATAAAATGCGTCGTTTTGCAGTTAGTCCTAATTGTATACGATGAAATTTGAAGAAAAATAATGAATTTCAAGAATAATCTGGATGATTCCCTGGATGAAATATCATCGAATATAATTTCATTTCTGGTCTCTCAACAAGTTAACAATGTTGTCAGAATGTTTATCAACTTCGTCAAGACTAAAATCTCTATGATGGAAAAACGTTTGATGTAGAGATATGTGATAATAAAATCCCACAAATGTGGGATATAAAATTTAATTCTAAGAAGCATGAAATTATACAGTTTAAACGCACTGCTTCTATTAAAAATGTATTGTTACCGGTCCTTCAGGAGAATATCTATTTGAACAATATAGTCTTGAAATTTTAACTCGACACCACACGGCTATCACTGAAAGTCTTCACATAATCATCACCTGTTTGCATTATTCTTTGTAAATAAATAGATCCTGGCGCAGGTTATCGCTATACGCAAATATCATTCATGGGACCACAGACTGGTCTGTGATGGCACTAACGTTGGAGGCACAAAACAACGGTTTGTTTTGCGTGCCGGCTACCTCGCAGTGCGCGGTAGCGCACCGTTGTAGGCGACTGAAATTAAGATCGCGCAATATCGGCGAGAATCAGAACTACTCGTTGGACATTTCCGAAGAGCAACGCCTAGACGCTTTTAGCGAAAAGTGAACAAAACTAGTGCCCTTGCCGTAGTTCAACCGTTAACGATGGGAGATGTATTGCTTCCTTGGTTTCGCCTATAGCATTGTTTGAAGAGAAAATCAACAATCTGGCATCGTCTTCTCAAAAGTTCTGTGAAATATCACGGAAGATGGGTTAGATTAAGTCATTGACCTCGAATACTATGACCCAGGTTAATGGAGTTTGGTTAGGTTAGTGAGAAAACAATTTTTTATTAGATAGTTTTGGGATATCGTGGAAAATATGAACAAATTATTAGTGTTTACAAACTAATCTTCAGGAAAATCGAAGAAGAAACTCATTGTGGTGGGAGAAATATGTCTTTTTAATTGCAGATATAATCGAACAAAACTAAGCGTTTTTGTTAGGAAATATCGTGTTTGTAACATTCTTCAAATAAGGATAGTGCTTGAGTATTTCCTAAATGTATCACCACAGAACACCTAATAATCACCTCAATTTCAATCGCAAAATATTAACTTTGAGGTTTTGCAGACAATCGTATCAGGCACGTATTTGGCCCACTTTATTTTCGCATGGCTTTATCTCTTCAACAGAGCCGAATTCGGAAAAATGAAAAATGAAAAAAGGTTGCTTTTGTCCTCAAGAATCGACAGTTAAAATATATGTATATGTCCAAGACTCACCCTGTATTACAAACTACCCTTTATTTTGCACAAGGAATCTCCATTTGAAATCTATCACATCAATATGATAAAAATGTCCGTTCTTTTGTTCCCACCGTTGAGATTACTGGAAACATGGAATTGATTCATTCCATCCATATTGAAAATAATAGGTTGCAATTTGGATCATTTGCACAACGCATAATTTCAAGCAATTTTCTCTGGAATGGCCAGTTATGTTGTAGCCTGGCTTTATTAAACAGAGTAATATTAGGCTATTAGCTTTATCTTGATCTAGTCGAAGTTGTTTTGATTCGGCTGTATCACTCATTTATGTTGCTGTTGACACGATACCGCCAATTTTTCGATTCGATCCGTGCTGATATGTAGGGTGTTGTTGTTGACATGCAAACACTTGTACGTCTGATATTTATATAGTCTTAACCAATGCTCTGACATTCTGGCACAACCTGTACATTATAGCTTGATGGTATCTAATGACAGTGATTAAAATAAATGTTTATTATGTCAAATATAGCCTACTATGATGATGTATCCAAATTTTGGATACAAATAATTCCTCCACCAATTTGCTTCGCGATTCTTATCTTCAAATAGTCTACAATGATTTCCTGTTGAGTCCCTAAGTTAAGAGGCCCTAAAGGAGGTCCAAGGGTGTCAATTTTAACGTAATTCTGTATTGTATAGTTGATAGCATCGGTAATAGTGTAAAATATTGAGAGATTTCAAATGTATATTTTCTTGAAACGACTCGATAACCACTTCAGAAATAGAGCAAAATAATGTGGAGAATCGCTGAAAAAAATGTCGTGAACTCAGAGGAGATCATATTGTGGAATAAACAGGATCAAACTCATTACTTCACGTTGTTCATTTCCCTGTTCAAGTAGCCAAAACCACGGATTTTCAAAACTCATTCACCTGTCTGAACGATTACAGCAAAACGCTCTTTAATACCCCCTGTCACTCTTCCCGATTGAACGTCAGATGATATTAGACGCTGCGAAACGCTGTTTTGCAGCCCCCTCGAGCTGTGACATCATTCAAGCTGTTTTTCACTGAATTACATCGGCGCCTCTGTTGACGCTTTGAAATGAGAGAGATGACGATTATATTCGAAATAATTTAGATTCTTCGCTCCGCTGTTAACCAGGACATTCGCTGAATATTCAAAGGGCAGACAGCTTGCGATAGGCGTTTCATGAACCAGCAGTTCGGTTGAATGCTCGATGAATAAAAGTGAGAATATTGAAGATTACAAGAAATATGGAATGAGCCGTTTCTGAGCATCTGCGAAAGTTCTCGTTTATGGTAATCATTTCGGAACTGCATGAGAGGAGGTGGCAAAAAAATGAGAATCGTTTTCAATTGATATTCATTTTATTTTGAATATAGCGCACTTACTAATACGAACTTGATATGCAGGATGAGTCTTTGACTTGTACATATCTTTTAACTGTAGATTCTTGAGGCCAAAAGAAACCATTTCCTCATTTTCCATTTTTTCGAATTCGCCTCTGTTAAAGAGATACAGCCATTTGAAAAAAAAAATTGGGCCAAACATGTGCCTGATACGATTCTCTGGAATTGATGCAGAGTTCATATTTCTCGATCGAAATTGAGGTTATTATAAGATGTTCTGTGGTGATACATTTAGGAAATACTCAAGCACTTACCTTTTATAAATATGAATGTTACAAACACGATATTTGCTAACATAACGCTTAGTTCTGTCCGATTATATCTGCAATTAAAAAGCCATATTTCTCCCATCAAAATGAATTCCTTCTTCGATTTTCCTGAAGAGTATTTTGTAAACATCAATTATTTGTTCATATTTTCCTCGATATCCCAAAACTATCTCATAAAAACTGTTTTCTCACTAACCTATCCTAACTCCATTAACCTAGGTCATAGGATTCGAGGTCAATGACCTAACTTAACCCATCTTCTATGATATTTTTGAAGGGACGATGCCAGATTGCTAATTTTCTCTTCAAAAAATGGTATAGGCGAAACCAAGGAACTATCGCAAAGGCACTAGTTCTGTTTACTTTTCGCTTATGGCGTCTGGGCGTTGATCTTTGGAAATGCCCAACGAGTAGTTCTGATTCTCGCCGATATAGAGCTACGAACTTAATTTCAGTCGCCTACAACGGCACGCAAGACGAACAGTTTTTCTGTGTCTCCAACATTAGTCCCGTCCCAGACCAGTCTGTGGTCCCATGAACGACGCTTGCGCCGTGGATTTCGATTTATTTATTTATTTAAGTAGAATAATGCAAACTAGTGATGATTATGTGCATATCTTCAGTGAATTGATGTAATAATAACCGTGTAGTGTCAAGTTAAAATTACAAAGGGATATTGTTTAGATAGAAACGTCGCCACAGATGATTTATCATTGAGTATCATTTCATTATTCAGTAATTCCAATTCAATGCGTGCTTCGTATCGACATCATCATTAATATTCATATTTTGAATTTCATCGACATTTATTTTTAATGTGGACTGGTAACAATAAATTTTTAATAGAAACTGTGCTTATAAAATGTATATTTCCATGCTTCTAAGAATTCAATTTCATCTTTTACATTTGTGGGATTTTATTATTACATAAAATCTTTACATCAAACGTTTTACCATCACTTGGCGAAGTTGATAAACATTGTGACAACATTGTTAACTTGTTAAGAGACCAGAGAAGAAATAATATTCGATTATATTTAATCCAGGAAAGCATCCAGATTATTCTCGAAATTCATGATTTTTTCCTCAAATTTCATCGTATACAATTAGAAATAACTCGAAAACGACGCGTTCCATTGAAAAAAACATAAGAATTCTTTCATTTTCTAATATAATTGATTCTTTCGAAAATATGAACCGTTTATCTTTTTCAAGTGGTTTTATAGTATTTTTGCATGAATTAATGAGTCAGCTACGCTGTAACTTTCATACCAGGAAAAATATTGAATAAGATTTGATTGAGGAATATGCACCATGAACAGAGTAAACAATCAATCAAAATTCAGTTCATTCAAAATATCGATATATGAAAAGAAAAGTGTTATCTGTATCTTTCAAACGAAACCGAATTCTGAAAAATGGAATAAGAAAAAAGTGTTCAATTTGATGAGAGGAATCTACAGTTGAAAATGTGTCAAAGACTCACCCTGTTGGATCAAAGTTCAAAGATGGCGGAAAAATAAGTCATTTTGTAATAGATTGCTGGAGTTGGACGAAGTGATCTCCCAATATCAAGAAGAGGAAATGAATACATCCAAGAGAAAACACCCCAAGCTTCCACTATTGACCAAGATCAAAAGCTTAAAATAAGAAAGTTTGAAATATGTAACTTTTATGTTAACTTTTTATCTTGAACAATAATGAGATATACAAAACATTGTTAAAATAGAGGCTGAAGGACCCTTGGTCGATGTCCCATTGCATAGGCAATCAAGAACAGTTATTATTATCTATATATTATTATCTATATATTATTATCTATATATATAAAAGAAAGATGTTGGTTACACCATTTATAACTAGAGATCGGATGGACTGTTTGTTATGAAACTTCATTTATGGAATCGTCTTCGGTCTGGTTATTATAAAATACAAAAAAACTTCGAAAAAATTGATGAAAGTTTTACTTATGCAGGAATAAGGCCACTAGGTGTCGCTACCGTTGATGCGTAGTAGTACAGTGAATAGACAAGTCACTCTACGTAGTCGTAGGTTGATATTACCGCTGTTATAAGGCGATATGTGATTCGCATAGAACTCATGGTAATATGGAAGTCACTGTACGTAGTCGTAGGTTGATATTACCGCTGTTCCATGGGGATATGTGATTCGCATAGAACTCATGGTAACATGGAAGTCTATTGCCAGATCAAAAAGCGGGTAAACTTATCTCAAGTTGGTGGAACAGTGAATTTTTACCGAAAGATCAAGTATCTGATTTTGATGATCAGTTTCAAACGTGAGTTGGCCATCTACATATTTTTTCTTTATTTTTGAAATGCTTTCGAATTTCTGTTTGGGTAATAGATAGATTTGCGGAAATAACTGAATCCAAAGTTGTCCATAATTAGTAATTGACATATTATATTCGTGTTTCTGTTCGCACAGACACAGTATTGTGAGCGTTAATAATTTTGAAACGTTTGCTCATCGGGCTTCCACTTATGATATACAATAATGTTTCATGGGTTGCCTAATCTGATCTGGTCGAATGACCATCAATAAATTTGAATATGAGTTCAATATAATTCACAGTGTTGATAATTTTGCCGTGTCGATCGTACTATCGACATTTTAACATCTCGATTTGTCTTCTAACGAGCTTGATATCGTCAACTAAATTGTACAAATTGAAGAGAGATTGACAGCTCATATCCATGGAATAATGAGAATCGCGCTGCTCTACCAACTGAGATGTTTACCAATTATTTTGAGCTTAGCAGCATAGCTTAGATGTCTAAAATAATGGTGTGACCACTGATTAGATTTTGAGAATATAAGAAAAGTTTTGTTTTTGCCACTTCAGGTTGGGCCATTAACAAATGACTGATTTTTCAATTCTGGTCGACTGGCTGTGTTAATAGTCGATAGTTCATTAAAGGAATAATTTTTGTTCATATTCTTGACATTTTGATTCACATAAGAGGAAAGGTACCTATAATATGGATTATACTCCTGCTATTCACAGTCACATGAGGTACTGCAAAAAGAGAACTGTACAAAAATTAAAAATAAAAAGTTATATGTTCAGGTTCAACAATTAGTTACCGCTTATAAAGAGAATTCTTTCCATGTGAATTACAAAATTATTAAAATTTTGTATATTTTGAACTTTAATTTTGCCTAATTTTTTTCCTGCTTGAAAAAAAGCAATGGTAAGTTTATACAACTCTTAAGTATAATTCAGGCCGTACAAAGTTCGCCGGGCCAGCTAGTTATTATTAAATTAGAAAAGAATCTTACGCAACGACTTGGATGAAATTACATTCGGATAGCCTGTGTTTTTATCAAAATTTTGTAGAGCATGGACCTGCGCTTCGATATCCTATCTAGAACACAAAAAGTACTCAAACCACTGTTCCATTTTTTAGTGAATATTTCACTGATCTGAGTTATGAAGGATCAGAATTACTATGACATAAAACAATCCTATTCACTCATTAGAATCCCTTCCTTTCAGAGGCGGAAAACTTTCCATCTAAAACACTCAACAGCAAACATTTCCTAATTTCACCCCCAAAAGCCAAATTCAATGAACTCTCCCAACCCCAAACAACTTTTCCATCGCAAAAAACCGCCCCCACACTGATCAACTAGAAGCTGCGAACGCTGTGACGATATTCCTATTTATAAATGGCACGTCATCGTGTACAAAACTAATTAAAACTCTGTTACACCCAGCCCAGTTTTGCGCATCTAACGAAGTCGCCGACCTTTTGACACCCCATTTTAATTTGCCAAATTGAAATATACCAGACGTTTATCGTGTAAATCATCCCCGGGGAAAGGGGGGGCGAACGAACGTGACTTCATATCATATCTGTGGAGAATATCAAACTATGGCGTTTTAAAACTATCGCAGGGAGTGGTTGGAGAGATATACGAGCCATAATGGCATGTTTGAATATTTCTGTTGGCTTTGGAGGAATTTTATCTTTTATTTGATGGCGTGACCTCGTCCAGTTAAATTTCTCAATTTTGACGAAGGAAACACAATTTTTAGAATGTAGCTTGATGCACTGCATGACTGCTCATGACGTGTTTGATTTGAGCTTAGACTATGGAAAGAGAAGCAGTGGTGCTTGTCAGTGGGGCTGAACATCAACCCAACCAAGACCACATTGATTCCGTTCACTCGGAAGAGGAAACTTCCAGCCATGAAAACGTTAGTATTAAACGGAAATATCTTGGAGTGGGGGTCTGAAGTCAAATACCTGGGAATAACACTAGATAGCAAACTTCTGTGGAATAAGCATGTTGATAATGCTACTGGCAGAGCTACAAGAGCTCTGATGGCATGCAGGCGTCTATGCAGCAGGAATTGGGGCTGTAACCCAAAAATACTGCGATGGATGTACGTCATGATTGTAAGACCTATAGTCACATATGGGGCAGTAGCCTGGTTTGCTAAGACAAGTCAGGCAAGTACGAGGAAAATGCTCGACAAAGTACAAAGGCTTGCCTGTGTGTGCATCACGGGAGCTGTGAGAACGTGCCCAACCAGGGCGCTTGAGATCATCACAGACCTCACACCTCTACATCTAGTGATTGATAGGGTAGCCCATCCTCAGAGTATCTAAAGAAGGAGCAGGCAATGAGAGAGTCAGGTTTCAGAGAGCTTGGTCCTCTCTGAATGACTACACCTCATCTGCAAACCTTCCTAGTGATGTAATGATCAATAAAGTAAGCACTGAGAAGAACTTCAGTACAATGCTAAGTGAAAGAGAGGATTGGGAAAGGGAATACACCAACTAAAATCTTAAAGAAAATACAATGAAATGGTATACAGATGGTTCTAAAACCGCTTCAGGAGCTGGCGCTGGGATTTACGGGACAAGTACCAAGTGTGCACTATCGCTAGGCTCCTGTACAAGCGTCCTTCAAACGGAAATACTTGCAATCGGAAGATGTCTAGATATACATCTAGAAAGAAACTATCAGAAGTGCGATATAGCTATTCATACAGATAGTCAAGCTGCTATTAAAGCACTGAGCTCCTACGTCATTGACTCAAAGCTGATTTGGGAGTGCCGAAACAAACTCAATGAGGTAGGCAAGAAGAATAAGGTCTTTTTAATCTGGGTTCCCGGTCATTCGGGAATCGTAAGAAACGAAGAGGCCAATACACTGGCCAGAAAGGGCGCACAAACGCCACTCACTGGCCCAGAACCCTACTGTGGTATAGGAAAATGCACCTATAAGAAGGAATTTATGCTGAAGGAGAAAACCGAAAGAGAAAAACTCTGGCGGAATCTCCCAGGGATGAATCACTCCAAAAAGTTTCTCCGGAACTTTGAAACTGCTAGATCCAAAAAATATCTGGATCTCAGTAAAAACCAACTTCACCTACTCACTGGCTTTCTCACAGGACATTGTCGCCTGAAGAAGCATCTGTTGAGAATGGGTTTATCGGACACTGATGAGTGTAGATTATGTGGGGAGGAGGAAGAAACTCCTATTCACCTGGTTACGGAATGCTATGCCATTGCAAGCCAAAGGAAAGATAGCTTTGGACAAGAAACTTGTAGAAGTGGGGAGTTATCCTCCTTGAAGCCGTCCCAGATACTGGATTTCATCAAATCTCTGAATCTGGAGGGCGAGCTGTAGGAGGCGCGATGATGACAGCTCTGTCCATCAGTACGATATTGCATATAACAATTTCCTGGCCTGGTGTTAATTGAAAAAGGTAGAAGGGAACTTCAGTGAACCTGTTTTCCTGGCATACTTGGAAGAAAAATCAAAAATATGGAGTTCATCAACTTTGTGGAGCAAATTTTCAATGATAAAGTAAAGCGTCCTTATCAAAAATGGTGTGGATGTTAGTAAATATTTAAGGTAATAGCATATTTAAAACGGAAAAGTGAAGGATATCGTCCCAAAAAATCAAAAATTCTCACTCGCGAACAAGTTGAAAAGTTTATAAATGAGGCACCAGATGAGAAATACTTGATGGTTAAGGTTGCAACTATTTTCGTATTATTTGGAGCCTGTCGGCGTGAAGAATTGTGTAATTCATCAGTGCAAGACATCGAAATAACAAATAAATCATTGGTTATACAACTTCCAAACACAAAAACGAAAGTCAGTCGTTCTTTCAGTATTATTGGGAAGTATGTTGACTATTTTCATAAGTACTTTGCACTGCGCCCTTCTGCCATCAAACATCGTCGTTTTTTCTCGAAATACATGAATAATAAATGCACTGCCAATCCAGTTGGTATCAATACATTTGGGAAAATTCCATCTATTGTTGCCAAATTCCTCAAATTGCCAGAACCAAAGCAATATACAGGACACTGTTTTCGAAGATCCTCCGCTTCATTGCTAGCAGAATCAGGAGCAAATATTACGGATATAAAAAAACATGGTGGATGGAAGTCTACGACGGTAGCCGATGGCCATGGTGATCATTCCATTGCATATAGAAATGTCATTTCTGAAAAAATTCTCCCAACCTCAACAGATTTTGGATCATCATCATCCAATATTGTGCTTCCGGTTTCTACTAGTACTGATGGTGCTGAGGATTCTAATAATGTGTTGCGAAGCTCCCTAACGTCACAGGGCATTAATGTTAGTAATTGTTCTAGTTTAACGATTGATATTAATGTTCATAAGTGATAATTGATAAAAATTGATAATAAAAATTTGCAATTGCTGAATTTTTTTATCTTATTTCATCACAAGAGAATGGAGTGCTAAAAATATTTTTAACACTAATGTTAAAAATATTTTTAACACGTTTCCACGTAAACAATCAATTTTAACATCGTTTGCTGTCATTAGAAGTGTCACTTTTAATGGCAGTTGTACAAAAAATATTATTGAGGTCGGTTTTTTTATTATTTCTTTAATTTCTTGAATAATTTGTTTATTCCTTATTATCGTTGTCTGTTGGAACCCAGAAGCAACGAAACAGTGGTGAACAACTCTTCATGAATTCAAAGTTCATGTTCTGAACCTAAATCATGTTGATGAGTTATTTATTCCATCAAACCCTCAAGAATCGCTAATGAAGAATGCTGCGTCTTCACTCTTCTGTTCCTATCATCAGTTTCCTCCAGCAAAATTCCGCCGAGAACATCTTCCATCAACAACGTTTTCTCCAGTCTTGCTGACGAAACAAGTACCGTCAGCAGTCAGCACATCAACACAGCAACCCCTTTTGAATCCTCAATACGTACGATCATTAATTAACCGCCATAAACGAATAAGAACTTACGAAACGACGTTCTGCCTTCACATCATCCTCAGAAATTCATCTTCTCCTTTTGCGCTCCATAAGTGCCTCCTGCTCAAACACAGGATTTAATTACGAAGAACAGATAAAGGCGCGGAGGCAATACGTAAGGCGTTATAATTATAAATAGTGAAGCTCGCGAGCTGAATATGACACTTTGGGTTATGATGGATGACTTGAGCGGGGATAGGGAAACGTTTATGTGGTCTAATCGCGGTAGGCGTTGAAGAATCCCCGGGATACCCACTTGTCTTTATTGTTGACATATGGGAGGGAGTTTGGGAATAATTTGCTGGGGGTATCGGAATCTGATGATGTTCAAGCGGATGCGAATTCCTCAAGGGATGCTGATTCAATAATTGATATTGTTACTTACATACCTTCAATATTGTTAATTATTCATACTAGCTGGCCCCTTAATTGTAAATTGAAATAATGGGTAATCATCTCAGTTGGTGGATCAGCGAGATTTTTATGTTTCCATGGATGTAAGCTGTATCACAGAACAGATACGTAAAAATAATATGTTAATTACTAATTATGGGCCATTTTGGATTCATTCATTTCCGAAAATATCCGCTTTTTGATCTAGTAATAGCCTTCCATGTTACTGTAAGTTCTATGCAAATGACACAGTAATTGTATACATCGCCATCTTATAGCTATAATATCAAATATAGTACCTTTACGAGTACGCCATCAACCGTAGCAACACCTAGTGGTCTTATTTAATAGAAGGAAAATCATTTCCTACACAAGCAAGTTTTAATTCATTTTATATAATATACAACTTCTCAAACCATTCAAAGCAAGGGCAAGACAAATTGTAATAGACTGTGAGCCGTATGTACGTGAGGATTTCTTCGAGTACTGCAGAAAAAGTGTAGAGCTTGTATAGGAGGGGAAGGGAAACTAAGCGCAAATGTGCTTTGTTTTCAAATTGGATGTAGAATTAAGTACTCATTTTTTTCTGGTATACTGAAATGTTTATTCCAGATGACGATTTTCAGTTTCTGTATTTTATTGTTGTAGAACATGATACACATTCTTGGAATAAACGATATTATTATTATTATTATTATTATAACTAGCTGGCCCGGCGAACTTTGTTTCGCCTAAATGATACTTACGGTGAATTTCACAAATCGTAATCAATATCAACGCCTTGGTTCTCTGATTTTTGAACTGTCAAATCTAGTTGGTACTAGATCAAGCTCCGATCACCGGTGATTACGCTTTGTGAAACCTACCGTTGTAGTTGTATAAACTCAAGAGCGTACCCAGGATTTCAGCTAGGGGGGGGGGCAGCTCATACATGAGAAGATGGTCGGTCAGGTATATTGTCAGTAAACCAGGAAAATTAACATTGATTTTATCTTCAAGGGGGGGCAGAATGGTCAAATCACGATTGAAACCGATCGCCAAAATCCGATTTACTTGACATTTCGATTAAAATTCACTGTGATATTCATTCGCTTCTTGATCTGGTAATAGCCTTTCACGGTACTATAAGTTCTATACATCGCCATCTAATGGTGATAATATCGAATATAGTGCCTACAAGATTACCTCATTTTGTTTTGAATAAATAAAACTGTAAAAATAACTAATAACCAGTTTAGTATAGTATAGAACAATCAGGCATAATGTGTGAATAGCGCCACTTGAAGTGGTAAGAACGAATTTTCCCTCATATCTCAACGAAATCTTATCATTTTAGAGATCTGTACTCCTACGCTAAGACATTTTGGTTTCGGTCAACAGCGCAGAGTTGGAGGCAACCCAAATTACACTTCATATGTTTACATCGCAATCTAAGCTGTAGCGTAACTGTAACTGTAGCGACACCCAGTGACCTTACTCAAAAGAAGGAAAAGCATTTCCTGTATGAGTAAAATTTTCATCGATCTTTTCAGAGTTTTATTGTATTTTATAATAACCAGACCGTAGACGAATCCATATATGAAGTTTCATAACCAACAGCCCTTCTGATCTCGAGTTATAAATGATATAACCAACATCTTTCTTTTATATATATAGATAACCAAGCCGTAGATGAATCCATAAATGAAGTTTCGTAACAAACAGTCCATCCGATCTTGAGTTATAAATGGTGTAGCCAACAACTTTGTTTTATACATGTATAGATTGAAGTAATTTGGTTTTTATAATAGTCTTTCGGGGAAGTGACAGTGGTCGTCAGTGTAGGATGTCTGCATGTCTGCATCTTTTACGCAATAAATAAAAAAAAAGATGTCCACCGGAATTGTAAAAAATTGAAAAATTGGAGTATCGACCCATGATCAAGTACCTGTATTTGAAAGGGTTAAGAGGTAACGAGACTTACGAAGACATGCTTAATACTCTTGGTGATCAATGTCCTTCGTATGCGACCGTGAAAAATTGGACTGCAAGCTTCAAAAGAGGTAAATTTTCCATTGAAGATGATGACTGATCGGGAAGGCCAGTTTCTGTGTCAGTCCCCGAAAATATCGATGCAGTTCATGACATGATTTTACCAGACCGTCGAATTGGGCTAAAACGGATATCTGAAGCACTGAAGATTTCATACGAACGCGTTCATCATATAGTTCACGTCAATTTGGACATGGGAAAAATGCAAAATGGATCCCCAATTGTTTGAATGTTGACCAAAAGCGTGCAAGGGTAGAAGCATCGCGTTCAATCTGTGCTCGATTTGAAAACGATGTAGACTTCTCAAACCGAATTGTTACTATGGATGAGACTTGGGTACATTTCTACGATCCAGAAACGATGCAACAATCGATGGAATGGCGACACTCTGGTTCTCCAGGACCTAAGAAGTTTCTTGTCCAAAAATCTCCTGGAAAAGTTTTTGCTTCAGTTTTTTGGGATTGCCATGGAGTATTCATAATTGATTTTTTGGATAAGGGTAGAACAATAACTGGAGAATACTATTCGACATTACTGACCACTCTACGGGAGAAAATTAAAGAGAAAAGACGCGGAAAGCTATCCAAAGGTATTTTGTTTTTACAGGACAACGTCCCAGTACACAAATCTCATGTTGCCATGCAAAAAATTCGTGATTTAAGGTTAGAATTAGTAGAACACCCCCCTTATTTACCATATTTGGCTCCGTCCGACTATCACCTCTTTTCACAACTGAAAAATAGTTTAAAAGGACGTAAATTTTCTTCCAACGAGGAGGTAATAAAATCTGTGGAGGACTGGTTTGCAGAGCAAGAAGAAACATTTTTTTTGAAAGGTCTAGAGACGTTGCAGGTTCGCTGTAATAAATGTATTGAATAATAATAATAATGGGTGTGGTTTGGTTTCTGCCACGCCACATGGGGGGTGACGTCCCCACGGCCCGAGTTACCTGGGCCACCAAGGATAAATGGTGGCAAACCCATGAACGAGAAGTGGAAACCGATATCATGGCAGAAGATCGAGATGCCACTCCACCTGCTGGCTCGACCACCGTGAGGAGGACTGCCCGCAGGGGAGCTCGCAACGCACGTATCTAGTGGAGCCGCGAAATGAATATTGAAGTAATGCGAGCTTTTCATTACGTGAACAATTGCGAGGACAAACCACTTCCTGAATGGAGATACTCCCTCTATACCAAGTTCACCGGGAGGCATCCGGAACTTCAGAAGACAGAAGGGAATCATTCAAAAGAAATCTTCAAGGGATCGAATTATCCCAGAAGATCGCGGGATGTGCACAGCAGGCTGTGGATTTGCAAAACTATCACATCGTGCTGAAATTTCTGAATTAGTGGGAGGAACTGAAATGTTTTTTCAATGGTCCATAGAAGAATTACCAGCTCAAGCTGAGAACGGGAGACCGATGAAGAATAATAATAATCTTTATTTCTTCAGTTCAATATACAATGCATATAACAGAAGAAAACGTCAAATTAAGAGGAGAATATGTTGAGTAATAAAATATTTTGACAATAATTTTGTTTGGTTCAATAGTAGGCTAGGAATTTTTCAATATATCCTCGTACCTTCTGTTGATATTAATTCAAGTTTCAACAAGAACCAGAATGTGATTTCTCGAAAAATTTGTTCCACTTTCATGAATCTTCTTCCAGACTCATCCCTATCGACCTCTGGTCCATCACACTGGCAAAGGACGCACAAACAATAAAAAACTTTCGATTGAGAGCGAGCTGATCTGGTGGCAAAGGTGGGGCTGATTGAAATGAACATCCGTTATCGAACGCCTCTGGCGCAATGTACAAGCAGAACCGGGGGTCTTTCAGCGTCCGCCCGGGCGGTCATGTGATCGTTGTGCATGATTTGATGCATGTTGCACGACCCACTTTACCAACATGGCTATAATTTCAATTTGCGTTCGTCAGGTAAACTTGTTTGTTCGCGTTCCGATATCGCTAATTACTTATTGAAGGTAATTTATACGGGCGGCACGGTGTGTGTGGACGAATCCGGGCCATTGTGAACCGTTTCCGGGCATTTTGCGGAATTGGGTCTACTCCCCGATTTTATGCATGTTCCCGCACAGCTTACGTTCATATATAGAAAGTCCAGTAATTATGCTGATAATTGAATGCTTTACATTTTTTCAGAAGCCACAACTGCGTTCGGAAAATAGAGATACACACATCGTCAAAACCCAGGCAACACAGACTTCTCCGCGATATCTCTGAGAGGTTACAATGCGAGGTCCAAGAGATCTCTATGTGATGTTACTAAGCGAATTTCCCACTGATGTGCCCATGCGATATCTTGGAGACCTCGCCATTGGATATCCTTGGGAACTCTCCATGCGGTAACTTGGAGAGAGGAGCGCACCATGCGATTGACAAGGTCAATCTGTTCACGCAGGCGCTATTTGTCTATCAAATCGACTTGTATAAACAGCAAGTTTACCAACAGTTAGTCTATGGTTTACCAAGACATCGAGAGGGCCGAGAGGGGTTTTGTGGATAGATTAGTCAGTTCTGTTTGTCGGTGTTACTGTGCTGTGCGAGGTTCGTTATTGTGTGAAATTTCGATGAGGATATTTGTGCTCCAAGTAAGTGTTTTTTTCATTAAATTCTGGAGTTTTCTCACATATTAGGACCGTAACCATTTTCACCGCCATTTATGTTATCCGAGTAATTCAACCAACAATAACGGAATTGATCAATTCACAGTAAACGATTTTCTACTAGGTATATTGGTGATCAGGATAACTATTTCTATTAATAATATGGATGAGTGTAATAACTTCATAACAGATTTTACAAGAATGGTTAGTAGAGTCGAATATTTCACAAATTCAAGCTAATAAATTATTGATAATTCTTTATTTCTTTAGGCATGGTTTACAAGTTCCTGTGGAAGCCATTATTGCAATTCCAATAGTAATCAAAACACTTCCATGAGAATTGTGATGATTCGACACTTTCACGGGAATTGTTTGGAATTATATCTCATTTTGTTTCAAGCTGATATATGAATGGGCATTGACATGTTGTTGAAATCCCCTTTGTTCAATTTGTGCTCCAAAAGAACTTGACACAATGGTTATTCACGTTTTGATTAATGTATAAACCACTGACCTTACAAAAGTGATCTAACGAAAAAGCACATAAATCTACCGACATTTGATGGAGTGAATGTATGTTTTGATATTCTAGGAAATCATGACTCTAAGGATATGATTTTGAAGATTTCCTAAGCATTCCATGATTTGATACATGAGTTGAGTTATACGTTGACAAATCTATATTTTTTCAAGCAATTTGATGTACATGCGCTTATTTTCAGCAAATTTGCTGTTTTCAATAGGTGTTAATTTTTTGAAAACCTATTTATTTTGCCAGAATACTCATTTTTCGAAAGATTAGTTTTTCGAACATTAGTTTTGTAAATAAATGAAATCCATATTCAATTTTGCTTCATTCGTAAAATAACCTTCTTGCCCAATATTTCGGATAAATGGTATTTCAACTTGAATAACACAAAAAAAATGTGAAAAGGTATTTTTTTCCAAAAATTGACCGATTTTTTCCAAAAATCTACCGAAATCTACCGATTTTTTCCGAACTTGTAGGTACGGAGGGTAGCAACACTGAATACGTGGAGAACAACAGAGGAGTCTTTTCTCAAGATTGGCTGAGATTTTACCCAGAGGAAGAAAGAAATGTAATGTTTTGAATAATTTTTTTGTTGCAATTTGTTGATAATAAAGATTTAAGGATTTATTCGCTTGTTTTAGTTCACCTTTTGTTGCAGCCGAAAATAATGAATAACTTTTAAGACTGTTTGTTGTATAGCTAATATACAGATTCTCATTATAGGAATAGGACAAATCAAATTTAGTTTTTGATGTTCTATTTACATTTCGCAATGCGACCTGTATATACCTGTGCAAAGCGGCCTGTGTAGAAACTTCGTATACATCTCGCAATGCGAACAGTTTGAGAATATCTTATACATCTCGCAATGCGGAGGTTTATAAGAAATTCTCAAAGTTCTTGCCGCGGGAGGTGTATGCGAACTCTCAGTGTGACTTGTTTGAGAATATCCGCGTAGGATATCTTCAAGAGTTCTCTGGGAACTCTTTTGTGGCGGACATTTGGAGGAGATAGAGAGCTCCCTGCGACCTCCCAAAGAAGTCACAAAAGGCGTCACAACTTCCTTAAAAGAAGTCGCAGCGATTTCTCTGGGATATCTTTGTGTTGCCTAGGAAGTGTTGCCCCTTATAGGTTTCTCAAGAAATAAAAATTTATAATCTTGAAATGGGATGAATATTTTCCTCTATTTCAACTGCACTGTATTCGATAGAAAATCTTTGTTTGTTACTCTTTGCTTCATGCAGGATGAGACAGAATAGGAAAAATGAGGAAAAATTTTAATTCATCGATTACTTATTTTTGATTAAGGTCGCCGTTCAGAGCGAGTAGGAAAACTAATCCGATAGAGGCGCCACCATGCATTTGATGGAATATCTCCATAGAACTTTATCAACATAAGTTTTATGAATATCTCTCTAATTATGAATGAAATGTAGGTACAATGGCGCTTTCTACCCGAAAATCGCTGAACTATGAAATTAGTGAATATGTGGATAAAGCAGGAACTTTTTCCCGCCATATATTTGAATTTGGCCATTCTCTGCCAATTCCGTAATTCAAGTTGATTTTCTGAACGAAATTATGTGTAGATTCACTTTTAATCGGAAGTTGAACTATTTTCATGGGCCTTTCATGAGTTGGCTTATTTTATTCTATTTTTGAAAGAAAAAAATGAACTTTCGAAATGAAATCGATTTTAATTATTTCATCAAGAACTCCAATTTTTACTGATTAACTCACAAAATTTCAGTTCTCAAAGTGAAACCATTTTCAAATGCAACTTGAAATAAAAACACACCACATTGAATGCCTACATTAAGGATGGCGCACAATGCAGTTTGTTTTTATTTCAAGTTGCATTTGAAAATGGTTTCACTTTGAGGACTGAAATTTGGTGGGTAAACTAAGAAAGGATTGGAGTTCTTAATGAAATGATTAAAATCGATTTTATTTCGAAAGTTCATTTTTTTCTTTCAAAAAATTGTTACTTCACATTCAACAAACCGCAGATTTTTGACGATGTGTGTATGCTTTTTGCAACCATGAGGCCAACCTCAGAGTATGCTAAGGCAAGTCAGGTAAGTACGAGGAAAATGCTCGACAAAGTACAAAGGCTTGCCTCTGTGTGCATCACGGGAGCTATGAGAACGTGCCCAACCAGGGCGCTTGAGATCATCACAGACCTCACACCTCTACATCTAGTGATTGATAGGGTAGCCCATGAAGCCATCCTCAGAGTATCTAAAGGAGCAGGCAATGAGAGAGTCAGGTTTCAGAGAGTTTGGTTCTCTCTGAATGACTACACCTCATCTGCAAACCTTCCTAGTGATGTAATGATCAAGAAAGTGAGCACTGAGAAAAATTTCAGTACAATGCTAAGCAAAAGAGATGATTGGGAAAGGGAATACACCGACTATAATCTCAAATAAAATACAATGAAATGGTATACAGATGGTTCTAAAATCGCTACAGGAGCTGGCGCTGGGATTTACGGGACAAGTACCAGGTGTGCACTATCGTTAGGCTCCTGTACAAGCGTCCTTCAAACGGAAATACTTGCAATAGAAGATGTCTAGATATACATCTAGAAAGAAACTATCAGAAGTGCGATATAGCTATTCATACAGATAGTCAAGCTGCTATTAAAGCACTGAGCTCCTACGTCATTGACTCAAAGCTGATTTGGGAGTGCCGGAACAAACTCAATGAGGTAGGCAAGAAGAATAAGGTCTTTTTAATCTGGGTTCTTGATCATTCAGGAATCGTAGGAAACGAAGAGGCCAATACACTGGCCAGAAAGAGCGCACAAACGCCACTCACTGGCCCAGAACCCTTCTGTGGTATAGGAAAATGCATCTATAAGAAGGAATTTATGGTGAAGGAGAAAACCGAAAGAGAAAAACTCTGGCGGAATCTCCCAGGGAAGGATCACTCCAAAAAGTTCATCCGGAACTTTGGAACTGCTAGATCCAAAAACTATCTGAATCTCAGTAAAAACCAACTCCACCTACTCACTGGCTTTCTCACAGGACATTGTCGCCTGAAGACACATCTGTTGAGAATGGGTTTATCGGACACTGACGAGTGTAGATTCTGTGGAGAGGAGGAAGAAACTCTTATTCACCTGGTAAAGGAATGCTATGCCATTGGAAGCCAAAGGTAAGAGTGCTTTGGACAAGGTATTCCTCATTGAAGCCGTCCCAGATACTGGATTTCATCAAATCTCTGGAACTGGAGGGCGAGCTGTAGAAGGCGCGATGATAGCAGCTCTGTTAGGGTGCACAATAGACCTTAAGGTCGCAGTGGACTGAAACCTCTTTTCGCTATAACTACAACTATGTATATGCATTCACAATCGACAATTAGATTTGAATATAAACAGATAACTGAAGGAATCGAAAAAATTGATCGAAACCATAGAATCCAGTCCCCTTATCTTCCTCGCCAACGACCTTCTTCTAACCTAAGAATAACCTTTAAAAATCGACGCGTTCGATAAAGCCTTTATTGCCACCTTTTCCCGGAGTTAAAAAATCCTTCCGTCTGCAAATTCGACATCCGAGCCACGGAGTCAAAAGGACGAATAGGCCCGATGAAGTGATAAACTCCGACAAAATCTGTCGTAAATTCTTAGGGCCTATTATTACTGGAGGAATTTGCCGGAGTTCTCTTTGAACCTCCCGAATTTATTTGCGAGGCGTAATGGATCCACACTGTTTCCGGTAAGGGGGAGAAAGTTTCCGGAATTGGGTCGAAATATAGAGAAGTCATTAATCCTTGACTTTTTTCGAATTGTCGTATTTGTCAATAACTATGATTCAATTTTACACTTAATTGGATTTTTACATTATTCACGTAAAAACTAATATGCGGTTGAATGCTCTACAGGGCGGTTTTTAAGGTGAGGCTTTTCTTTTGAGGTGATAGATAAGTCATGTTACCGAAAATTTCTTACATGAAATGTTCAATTTAAAAAAATTTATAAAAAATTTTGATCATCAATACTAAGATGCCTAGAATAATGGTGTAGGCACTGATTAGATTTTGTTTAGACCAAATTGAGAATATTAGCAATGTTTCGTTGTTTCCACTTCAGGTGGCGCTATTTACACATTATGACTGATTTTTATCAGTTATTTCAAATATTTGATTTTATTCTGGCCAACGTGGCGTGTTAATGGTCGATAATTTTGTCAAGCAATAATGTGTGTTTATATTCTTGACATCCTGATGTATATTAGTTCTTAGGAAAAGCATAAAACTTTCATCATAAAAAGATGCCATTCTGCTGTCATGTCATAATTGACTTTGGCAAATCAGCTGTTGATACATCAATCAAATTGACAACGGAAAATACACTGAAATGATATTGCGGCGCCGCCACGAAACATTGCTAATATTTTCGATTTGCTCGAACGTCATTCCATTCAAAAATTGACGAGTGCCTACACCATTATTCTAGTCATCTTAATCAATACCTTAATAAGTACTACTCTGGCATGCATCTCTATGTTCATCATATCACCAGGTTTATGAACATGCGTGAAGTTGGGCGATTTCTTAGCGGAAATCTTTTTCTGTACAACTTATACGCTGAACTAGCATTTTGTTTTGACTGGGGAATTTTCAGGTTCACCTAGAAACTAGAAAATATTCTAGTTTCATTTTCTCGAAACAGGGACACAATACAAATAAAAATTTTTTGGTAAACTGACTTATTTTGATGAGTTATACCATTTGTCCGAAGAAAAGCCTAACCTTTAAATACACCCTGTATACAGTTGAAATATTCAGATATTCATCTCATTTCCAGATTCCAGAACATAAGACTTTCAATGATATGTGTATTTTATTCAACATAACTTTTATGGGGGTTGCTTCTGGACCATTCGAAGAACGTTCCATTAAAACTATCACATTTGCAGCAAATATTAATGAAAACATTGCTTCAGTGAATTGACCATTGTTTTCAATGTGAGTTCTCTTTTATTTGAAAACAGTAATTTGGTAAATACGAACATTTCAAAAATGACACCGACAAAGACATAAACTGAAACAACGAGCATTTTAAACTTGAGATACTGGTTCGTTTGAACTACGCCTGAGGGGATCAGGCCCTAGATAGATGATAAGTGGCTCCAGATTTATGATCGAGGTAGCGTCATCCTTAAGACGGATGTGGCCAAGATGTAAGAGGATGAAATTCAGAAAATTCTGACAATAAACTATGTCGAATACTTGAACGAATGGAATAATAATTTTCATTTTGGAAAATTTTTAGAGTTGATATAATTTTAGTAGTTTTCGTGTGATTCACATTAAAACAATACACACTTTATCTTCTCTAGAAACAACGATACTCACGGTGGAATCTTCATGATGGTAGATGTAGATTATTTACCTGAAAAAGAAAGTTATATGAAAATGTGCTATGGTAAGTAATAAATCAGATAACAAAGTAACATATTGATCAAAGTAATAGTTATTTATGATATGAGTGTTAAAAGTGACGTTTTCTTTTGTGATTGAAAATGTTTGTGAAATGAGCGGAGCGAATTGAACAATTTCACGAACAAAACAAAATCACTTTTAACACAAATACCATACAATGTTTTTTGTACAACTGCCCTATTTTGATGATGAAATGGGCGAATTTGCAATGACAATTGAAGGTTGTTGTGAATGGCAAACGTTGCCAACGTTATGGTAACTAACAAATGAGAAAAGACGCTGTCATTTGAATTTCGTTCCTGTCCAATTTTCGTCTTGGGTTTTTAACTGCTTAATATGTTTGTCGAGAGTCCAATTATTAATAGAAGTGACGATTTGGTTATTCCCGTGGATATTGAAGAGTCTGCAAGAAGAGTCTGCAAGAAGAGCAAATCTGGAACTCCTACCTAAAAAATCTGATCAGCAGTACGATATTGCATATAACAATTTCCTGGCCTGGTGTAAATTGAAAAATGTAGAAGGAAACTTCAGTGAACCTGTTTTCCTGGCGTACTTAGAAGAAAAATAAAAAATATGGAGTTCATCAACTTTGTGGAGCAAATTTTCAATGATAGTCAAGCGCCCTTGTTAAAAATGGTGTGGATGTAAGTAAATATTTTAAGGTAATAGCATATTTAAAACGGAAAAGTGAAGGATATAGTCCCAAAAAATCAAAAATTCTAACTCGTGAACAAGTTGAAAAGTTTATGATTGAGGCACCAGATGAGAAATACTTGATGGTTGAGGTTGCAACTATTTTCGGATTATTTGGAGCCTGTCGGCGCGAAGAATTTTGTAATTTATCAGTGGAAGACATCGAAATAACAAATAAATCATTGGTTATACAACTTCCAAACACAAAAAGGAAACTCAGTCGTTCTTTAAGTATTATTGGGAAGTATGTTGACTATTTTCATAAGTACTTTGCACTGCGCCCTTCTGTCATCAAACATCGTCGTTTTTCCTGAAATACATGAATAATAAATGCACTGCCAATCCAGTTGGTATCAATATATTTGGGAAAATTCCATCTATTGTTGCTGAATTCCCCAAACTGCCAGAACCAAAGCAATATACAGGACACTGTTTTCGAAGATCCTTCGCATCATTGCTAGCAGAATCAGGAGCAAATATTACGGATATAAAAAAAACATGGTGGATGGAAGTCTACGACGGTAGCCGAGGGCTATGTTGATCATTCCAATGCATATAGAAATGTCATTGCTGAAAAAATTCTCCCAACCTCAACAGATTTTGGATCATCATCATCCAATATTGTTCTTCTGGTTTCTACAAGTACAGATGGTGCTGAGGATTCTAATAATGTGTTGCGAAGCTCCCTAACGTCACAGGGCATTAATGTTAGTAATTGTTCTAGTTTTACGATTTGTATTAATGTTCATAAGTAATGATTGTTAAATATTGATAATAAAAATTTGCAATTGCTGAATTTTTTTCATCTGATTTCATCATAAGAAAATGGAGAGCTAAAAATATTTTTAACACTAATGTTAAAAATATTTTTATCACGCTTCCACGTAAGCAATCAATTTTAACATTGTTTGCTGTCATTAAGAGTGTCAGTGTACAAGAATAGATATTCAGTAGATCTGGGAAATTTTTTTAGTTACTGTCATGTTGCTCTTCGTTTCATTGGACGAGGGCTGTATTATTTTCCGGGTAAATTATGCAGTTTGCTTTTGTTCATTTGTTATGACTGAATTCGTTGATATTGTGTTAGGTAATCACTCTGAAAAAGACCTAGGATGAAATCCTTGGTTTCACGATGGTTCATAAAGAAATTGACAAACACTAGGTATGAATTTGTTTAATATTTTCCGTTTCAACAGAAATTCGAATTGAATTTGTACCCTTATTATCCGGCTCGAAGGACCAAAAAATGTCGGTTCTTGATTGGGAATCGACACTTAAATGTAGGGAGGAATTGATGAGGTAACTGATAGAGTATTGTGGAATGATTCATTTATTGATTACAATCTGAGCTTATATGTATAGGTACTAATTCGAATTTAAACAATATTGGTATCAGCAGGTCACCCGATTTGACGTCACTCGCTGTGAATATACTCTATTTCCGCTGCTTTTCCTCCAGTCAGCAGGATTCGATCGATTGCTCTATGGAATTCGCTTCAAAAAGATCGAATTCCTTCGAAAAATATTCGAAATGGATTTCGATAATTTAATTTTCAGCTGAAAATTGAATAAAATGATGAAAAAAAGTCTAACATATAAACAATTTCTTTTGAAAATTTTAGTTTCTTTGTATTCCAATTTTTGGCATAGACTGGATCGAAGTAAAACTTTCTGAAGTCATTACTCGATGCATTTTGTTGGGATCAAGTGATTATGAGAAGAATTTTATAAATAATTCGTTCTTTTTCGGAACAAATCAGTATTCCACTTCCCTCCCACGACCTTCCACCTTTCCCGCAAAGAAGAACATAAACTCGGCTCGAACGCCGCAATATCCGCACGAAAACCTCAACCAGTCGAAAAAAAGAAACCGGAGTATCCAATCTACCATCCCCGGCCGAAATTCCTGAAATCCTCACGTCGGCCTGGAAAAACATAAAAGGAGAGCAAATAACCGCCCCCGGAATTGTTATTACCCTGTCACTTTCCCTTTCCGACTCCTCTTCCATTTCGAAATGGAAATCCGACCAGATCCAATACCTGTAATGTGCCAGAAATCGGGTAATTTGGAGCGAGGTCCTCCGGATTTTCGGACGTTTGATGTTATGCCCGGACTCTTCCGGGATTGCGGCTCTGAAAGATGTCATCCAGAGATTCCCCGACTAGTATTTATCCTAATTCGAAAGAATGAGAGCTGGAACTGTACGGGGAATACGGATATTCGGGAGAATTAAGGAATGCGTCGGGTTACTGGCCCCTCCACCATTCTGTAACCATAATATTATCGTGAATGATGCCCGGTTGACTTTATCCTTAACTAGCTGGCCAGGCGAACTTTGTTTCGCCTAAATGATACTTACCCACCGTTAAGGTTGTATAAACTAATCATTGCTATTTTTCAAGCAGGAGATAAATTAGGCAAAATATTCAAAATTTAAGTACCATTGTTATTCCCAGGAAAAGAATTCTCTTCATTTAAGCGGTATCTAATTATTGAACATATAACTTTTTGTTTTAAATGCTTTTCAGTTGTCTCATTGCAGTATCTATCTTGTGATGAACGACATCACGAATGCAAATATAAATCACGATCGAATTATATGGATGAGAAATAGTTCCAATGATAAATTACCTCTGATCTGATAAAAATTAGAACTTATTTTGTGAATAACGCTTTCTGAAGTGAAAAAACCAAACTTTTCTAATATTCTCAATGTTGGCTAATCAAAATGTAATTAGTGCTTACACCATAAACATCTCTGCCTTATGGTGCTCAGCTTAAAATAATTGGTAAAGATCTCAGTTGGTGGAGCAGCGAGATTTCCATGTTTGTATGGATATGAGCTGTCACACAGAACAGAAACACAAAAATAATATGTCAATTACTAATTGTGGCAATTTTGGATTCAGTTATTTCCGCAAATATATTTATTACACAAACAGAAATGCAAAAACATTTCAAAAATTATGAGAAAAGATGAGAATGAACAACTCACGATTGAAACTGATCGCCAAAATCCGATTTACTTGACATTTCGATAAAAATTCACTGTGATATTCACCCGCTTCTTGATCTGGTAATAGCCTTCCATGGTACTATAAGTTCTTTGCAGAATACACAGTAATTGTATATACATCACCATCAAATGATGATAATATCAAATATAGTACCTTCAATAGCGCCGCCTGAAGTGGTAAGAACGAAACTGCTCTCATATTTCAACGAAATCTAATCATTTTAGAGATCTGTACTCCTACGCTAAGACATTTTGGTTTTGGTGAACAGCGCAGAGTTGGAGGCAACTCAAATTACACACTATTTGTTTACGCCATCTAACGGAGAGAATATCAAATAAAGTACCTACGAATAAGCTGTAGAGTAACTGTAACTGTGGCTACACCTAGTAGCCCTACTCGAAAGAAGGAAAAGCATTTCTTGTATATGAAAAATTTTCCTCAATTTTTTCAAAGTTTTATTGTATTTTATAATAACCAGACCGTGGACGAACCCATATATGAAGTTTTATAACGAACAGTCCGTCCGATCTCGAGTTATAAATAGTGTAACCAACATCTTTCTTTCATATATAGATTTGTACGTTCGATCGTGACAAATATAAGGTGTTTTTTCAAGTAATAGGACTTGAAATAAAACACATTTTGATTAAGATTGAAGCCGATTTTTTTTTATTTGAAAGATAATTTTATCTCATTTATGTTTTGAAAATAATTTCCGGCATATGTTCACCACTCTGAGTAACCGCATTCGACCAGACCAATTTTGGACCACTTTTTTTTCGAGTAGTTCATTCAAATTTCGAAACAAATAATCATTGTTCATCGATTTGTAACGAGCACCATTCACTGTAACATTAGCTCCAGCATCGTTTTTGAAGAAATATGAACCGATTATTGTTCCAGGATGTGAAGCACACCATGCACTCCACTTTTCAGGATGCAATGGAACCTGCAGAACTTCTTGAGGATTGTTTTCACTCCATATATGGCAATTTTGCTTGTTCACGTGGCCGTTTAACCAGAAATGAGCTTCATCACTAAACACAATTTTTCGATAAAAAAATGAATCAACTTCAAGCTGTTTTAGGGCCCAATCTGCCAACAAACGACGCTTATTATGGTCAAGTGGCTTCAGTTGTTGAACCAGTTGGATCTTGTATGGGTGTAGACCAAGATCTTTACGCAAAATTTTCCATGTGGTGGATGCACAGAGTTCAACTTGTTATGAACGTCGACGAATAGACAAATCCGGATCTTCATTAACACTATCACTTACAGCAGCGATATTTTCTTCTGCACGTTAAGTTCTTTGTCTTGTTGTTGTTGCATCGAGTACAGAAAATGTTGTCCGAAATCTACCGATAGTTCGACGAATAAGCTGCTCTGATGGACGATTATGTAAACCATAAATTTCACGAAGTGCTCTATAAGTTTGGCGAATAGAACAAAGATTATGGTAATAAATTTCAACAATTTGTAAAAGTTGTTGCGGCGTGATTATTTCCATGATAATTTGTCAATGCTTAGTGAACAGATATGTCCAAACAACATGGCTTCTACCTTCTGTCAAATCACAGTAATCCCTGTCGAAAATTTTATCACTGTAGCGGAGAAACCTTTTACATCGATTCCATCAACAGTTAGTGCATATTATCCTGCCAAATTGTACTCATAAGTGAGGCAAAATGCTATCATTTGAAAAAATATTCAGAAACTGCGTGTACAGCTCTAAAACCTTCTCGAAACTTATACAGGGTGAGTCTTTGACTTGTACACATATTTTAACTGAAGATTCTTGAGGCCAAAAGAAACCTTTTTTTCATTTTCCATTTTTCCGAATTCGGCTCTGTTGAAAAGATATAGCCATTTGAAAAAAAAAACATTGGGCTAAATACGTCCCTGAAATGATACTGTGGAATTGATTCAAAGTTCATATTTCTCGATTGAAATTGACTTTATACATTTAGGCCCAATTTAGGGAATACTCAAGTAGTCAAGTACTAACCTTATTGGAATAAAAATGTTGCAAACACGATAATTTCAACAAAAACAGTTAGTTTCATCGGATGATATCTGCAACTAAAAAGCCATATTTCTCACACCAAAATAAGTCCCTTCTTCGATTTTTCTGCAGATTAGTTTGTAAACACTAATAACTTGTTCATATTTTCCTCGAAATTTCCAAAAAATATCATGAAGAAAGACTTTCATTCAGATTTATTATTAAACAACCTAACCTTATCTAATTTGTATCGATTCTGTGAATTTTTGCACAGAAATGTCAAGAACATGTTGTCAGCTTGCTGATATTTTCATTGAGGTTAAGGATTTTTTACGAAACATAGTATAAATCACGATACATTTGTGTACCGTGGTATGAATATCTATGAATTCTGCCGTTTCCATCATGAATCGACTTTGCCGCCAAATTTCACCACGCATGTGTAGAGCGAAAACCGGAATATTGGTAATCTGGTCTGGAGCCAACTAAAACAATAACAAAGCAGTCTCTGAACAGTCTGAACAAACTGTAAACATTATGTGAAGTTCTGAATACATTCATTACATTCAGTGGAATATTGTTCTAATGTGATTATTACGTGAAGTGAATTAATATAATTTCAACCGTGTCGAGTTTATAAAATTCCAAGAGGATGTTGTTTAGATAGAAACATCGCCACAGATTATCAGGTATCGTTTCATTAATTTCAATTTAATAAGTAGTTTGTATTGAGATTCATCATTCATATCCGAATTTTGTATTTCATCGACATTTAACTTCAATATGGACCGGTAACTAGGAATTTTCAATAGAAACTGTGCGTGTTAAATCCTCCTTGGTGTTCAATTTTATCTCCCACATTTGGGGGATTTTATCATTAAAATATCTCGACAAAGTTGATAAATATTGTGACAACATTGTAAACTCGTTTAAAGACCAGAGAAGGAATAATATTCGATGATATTTAATTCAGAGACGCATTCAGATTATTCTTGAAATTATTGATTTTTTCGTCAAATTTCTCTGGGTGAAATTGGAAATAACTCGAAAACGACGCGTTTTATTGAAAAAAAAATAGGAATACTTTCAATTTCTTAAATGATTGATCCTTTCGAAAATATGAACCGTTTATGTTTTTAAAGTGCTTTTATGGTGTTTTAGCGTGTATTGATGAGTCGACTACCCTGTAACTTTTATACTAGTGAAGATATTGAATATGTTTTGATTGAGAAATATGCACCATGAATAGAGTAAAAACTCAATCAAAATTCAGTTCATTCGAAATAACGGTTCCGAAGATATAAACAGAAAAGTGTTTTTTTCATGGATTTTCGACACCCTGTATCTCCCAAACCAAACCGAATTTCGAAAAATGGAATAGGAAAAAAGTGTTTCGTTTGATGAGAGAAATCTACAGTTAAAATATATGTACAAGTCAAAGACTCACCCTGTATATGAGACAATCATTAAAAAATTTGTTCTATTGTTTCTTCTGTTTCACCACATTTTTTGGAAAATCAAAACCAGAAAATCTATTCGAAGAAACAGTGATAAGATCTACGTTGGACATAACTGCCAAATTTATTATTCTCCTTTATTCAAGCTGAGAAAACAGTTATGTATATACCAGAAAAATATTCGAGTCTTCAACCTCGGAATTTTATCGACTGGAATATAAGACAGTAATAAATCGAAATATTGCATTCTAAATTTATATTCATGGCTTCGAATATTACTTTGTTGCAGAAAACTATCAGTACGTGAGAAACAGGATGTAGGCGGGAAGATAAGCAGTAGATCTATTGATTTCCGGATCGAGTTTCCACATAAAACGCAAGCGAGAAATCGAAAATAAATTGTATGTCGAGATGGTGTCAGTGATTTGTCTCACGTTCTAGCTGGTCGGGATGCGGCGGAGGCGTAGTTCAGGGCTAGATCGTAAGAATTGAAACATTGCAATTAATGAAAATTTCATATGATTTCGACACCCTTCTCGGAATCCGAAGGTGGGAAACGAAAATCTTGAATTGCCTTCAAAAACGAAGAAGTGACAATAACTGGAGAATTCTTCAGCAGGAAGGTTCTCAGTTTGCTCGGGTTCAGTTGCAGAAAGATTTAGAAATTACTCAAGTCAGGATGTATGGTCCCAAAGACGGAAAAAGTGATATTCGGGGAATAGCGGTGTGATGTATTGAATCGGAAGTTTGTGAATTATTTGAATATTTTTAGGCTACGTCTAGGCGCGATATAGGAAGTAAGTTACGTCGCGAAAGACCGGGAGTGAAGTAAACAGCGAACAACGGTTTATTGATGTGTTTTTCAAGGATACATTCATCATTCTTTGGATTAACTGCCTAAAGAGGAAAAGTCAGATAATTTTGAGAGTGCTTCGCTCATTTGAGTATTGTTAGAAGGCTGCATGTAACGTCAACAGCATTTTGAGTCCAGAGTCCTGAAATCTGCATAAGTTTTTTTTGTACTTTGGTGGCCCCAAGACTGCTCATTGAGGTACACCTATCCTCATGAGGCTCTATAATCATCCGTTTAGGTACACCGATACAAACTTCGACGCTATTTCTTCACCCAAAAACTACAGATCCCCATATACGTCAACAAATCACTTGCATCCATTAATTTGAGTCAGGAATCGACTGTTGTGCAGCCATCGAACCGAATCAATCGCTCTTATAATTCCGACACAGTGCGTTACCTCGTATATACAGACATTCGAAGCGGCACAATGGTTAAGCCTCCGTCTACAAGGCATAATGAATATGTAATGTTCAATGGATGTCAACGGCACCGAGCGTATGATGCACGAGGGCCTTATTGATGCCCGTAATTAGTGGTTGGTTGGGAGGCGCACGTATGTGGGAGGAGGGTTATCGGAAGGGTTAAGGGGGCCTGATCCGATCACGGTTATTGAAAGGTTGGATTCATGATTTATAGGCGGAGCATCGATGCTTGAACAGTAGATGCAGTCGGTATGCAGTTTAGGTTTATAATTTCTGGGTGGTTTCACTTTGGATACCAAACTATAATCAAGAAATAATATTCAGTTCCAAAATTATCTCATTGGCTTCGATTTGGGAAAGGAATGAGATGGTCAGGCTGATCACAACTTTCTTCTCTTACACAAGGACTTCAAGTCCCTAATTGAAAGTGAGAATGAGACTCCAACCAATCGTTGGCTATTCGTAGGAAACTCGCTATGAGCAGTGACCCACAAAGGGGTAGTTTCTGTACGGAAAGGATCAATTTGAAAGGGTGTCACGATGTTCAGAACCTCTTCCACTCGCCACGAGACTTCAGGCCTCGAATTGAACGTGCTGAATTAGAACGAGGGGTAGCTCGTTGGATATTTGTAGGAAACTCGCTATGAAAAATTACCGATGAAGTGGTGCTCTCTGAAAAAAAGGATCGGTTTGAAGGGAAAAAGGGTGTCACGATGTTCAGAACCTCTATCACTTGCACAGGGACTTCAAGCCCTGAATTTGAAGTGAAAATGAGACCACAATCCCTCCTTGGCTATTGCTAGGAAAATCGCTATAAAAACTGATCGACAAAGGGTTACTCTCTGAAAAAAAGGTTGGGTTTGAAATTGAAAAGGGTGTCGCGATGTTCAGAACCTTCTTCTCAAATGACAATGAGAATGAGAGCACAATATCTCCTTGGCTATTGCAAGGAAACTCGCTATGAAAACTGATCGACAAAGGGTTGCTCTCTAAAAAAAGAAGCGGTTTGAAATTGAAAAGGGTGTCGCGATGTTCAGAACCTTTTTCTCTTGCACCGGGACTTCAAATGACAATGAGAATGGGAGCACAATATCTCCTTGGCTATTGCTAGGAAACTCGCTATGGAAACTGATCGACAAAAGGTTGCTCTCTGAAAAAAGGATCGGTTTGAAATTAAAAAGCGTGTCGCGATGTTCAGATCCTCTTTCTCTTGCACCGAGACTTCAATTAACAGTGGGAATGTGATCGCAATCCTTCCGTAGCTATTGCTATAAAAACAGATCGACAAAGGGTTACTCTCTGAAAAAAGGGTTGGGTTTGAAATTGAAAAGGGTGTCGCGATGTTCAGAACCTTTTTCTCTTGCACCGGGACTTCAAATGACAATGAGAATGGGAGCACAATATCTCCTTGGCTATTGCTAGGAAACTCGCTATGGAAACTGATCGACAAAAGGTTGCTCTCTGAAAAAAGGATCGGTTTGAAATTAAAAAGCGTGTCGCGATGTTCAGAACCTTTTTCTCTTGCACCGGGACTTCAAATGACAATGAGAATGGGAGCACAATATCTCCTTGGCTATTGCTAGGAAACTCGCTATGGAAACTGATCGACAAAAGGTTGCTCTCTGAAAAAAGGATCGGTTTGAAATTAAAAAGCGTGTCGCGATGTTCAGATCCTCTTTCTCTTGCACCGAGACTTCAATTGACAGTGGGAATGTGATCGCAATCCTTCCGTAGCTATTGCTATAAAAACAGATCGACAAAGGGTTACTCTCTGAAAAAAGGGTTGGGTTTGAAATTGAAAAGGGTGTCGCGATGTTCAGAACCTTTTTCTCTTGCACCGGGACTTCAAATGACAATGAGAATGGGAGCACAATATCTCCTTGGCTATTGCTAGGAAACTCGCTATGGAAACTGATCGACAAAAGGTTGCTCTCTGAAAAAAGGATCGGTTTGAAATTAAAAAGCGTGTCGCGATGTTCAGAACCTTTTTCTCTTGCACCGGGACTTCAAATGACAATGAGAATGGGAGCACAATATCTCCTTGGCTATTGCTAGGAAACTCGCTATGGAAACTGATCGACAAAAGGTTGCTCTCTGAAAAAAGGATCGGTTTGAAATTAAAAAGCGTGTCGCGATGTTCAGATCCTCTTTCTCTTGCACCGAGACTTCAATTGACAGTGGGAATGTGATCGCAATCCTTCCGTAGCTATTGCTATAAAAACAGATCGACAAAGGGTTACTCTCTGAAAAAAGGGTTGGGTTTGAAATTGAAAAGGGTGTCGCGATGTTCAGAACCTTTTTCTCTTGCACCGGGACTTCAAATGACAATGAGATCTCCTTGGCTTTTGCTAGGAAACTCGGTATGAAAACTGATCGACAAAGGGTTGCCATCTAAAAAAAGGATCGGTTTGAAATCGAAAAGGGTGTCGCGATGTTCAGAACCTTTTTCTTTTGCAGCGAGACTTCAATTGACATTAAGTATAAGACCACAATCTCTCCTTGGCTATTGCTAGGAAACTCGCTAGGAAAACTGATCGACAAAAGTTTGCTCTCTGAAAAAAGGATCGGTTTGAAATTGAAAAGGGTGTCGCGATGTTCAGAAGTTCTTCATCTTGCACAGGGAATTCAAACCCTGAATTTAAAGTGAGAATGAGACCGCAATTGCTCGTTGGCAATTGCTAGAAAACTCGCTATAAAAACTGACCGACAAAGGGTTACTCTCTACGATAAAGGATCTGTTTGAAATTAAAAAGAATGTCGGCGATGTTCAGAACATCTTTCTCTCTCACTTCGAGCCCCGAATGAAAAGTAGGAATGAGACTCCAACCTCTCGCCAGCTTTCACTAGGAAACTCGCTATGAAAACTGATCGACGAAGGGTTACTCTTAAAAAAAAAGGATCGGTTTGAAATTAAAAAGAATGAGATGACCGTCAAAGGGGTAGTCTCTGAAAAGAAAGGATCGGTACGTAATTTAAAAGTTTGTCGCGATGTTGAGAACCTCTTCTATCTGCACCGGGACTTCAAGCTACGAATTGAAAGTGAAAACGAGATAGCAAACCCTCTTCGACTATTAGTAGGAACTCGCTATGAAAAATTACCGACATAGAAAGTATAGGTTTGAAGTTGATGAGAGTATTATGATGTCCAGAACATCATTCTCGTGCACCGTGAGTGAGAATGAGGCTGCAATATCTAGTCGGCTATTTGCAGAATACTCGCTATGAAAGATGACCGACAAAGGGGTACTCTCTGAACAGAAAGGATAGGTTTGAAATTAAAAAGAGTGTTATGATGTTCAGAACCTCTATCACTTGCACTGGGACTTCAAGACCCGAATTGAAAGTGGGAATGATGCTGCAATATCTAGTGGGCTATTTGCTCTATGAAAGGATCGGTTTGAAAGGACAAAGGTTTTCATGATGTTCAGAATCTCTTTCTCTTGCAACGGGACTTCAAGCCCCGAATTGAAAGTGGGGATGAGAATGCTACCCCCTGCTGAGCTATTCGAGGGAACTCGCTATAAATATGATCATCAAAGGTGAACACTTCAAACAGGCAACAGGAAAGACGGGGTATTCCAGGAAGGAATGGAAAGAGTTGCAATTAGAAAAGCGAAGAATCGAAAAATGTTCACAGTTGGCTACCGAGATCACAGGATATCTAGATCCCTGCTGCACGAACCTTGTTTTCGTCGATAAGGAAGCTTTCACTGGAAAAATCAATGAGACATTGAACTTGGTCTTGAATACTATCTCACAACGGAGCATTTAAGAATCAATAAGTATAAGATTCTTGAGGAATCGTTGGCCTTTAATGAACTAGCTATGGGGAGTGGAGATGGAATATCTACATCCTGACATTTTGCCGAAAAAAAAGACCTTCAGCAAGGAATTTGTCGGCTGAAAATGTGCAATCACAATTTCAGGCGAAGCTCCATTATCGGATTTTTAAGGCGTTTAAAAAAAGCTAGAATTTCTTTCTATCGGATCATTTTCGATAACGGAATTTGATTCCCAACTCTAATTATGTGTTGAATAAATAAAATAGGAAAACATCTAAAGATTCCTATCTCCCACGAGAGAATAGAGAAACAAATCTAACTCTTTCAAGAATGAAGCCTGATTTTTATGCTCAGAAAAAAATCTAACTCGATCCATCTCGATTTTTAGCCTTTATGGGGTTTGAAGACTTGGAGAGGAGTCGTTGAACTCCTTAAGGAGATTAAAACAAAGAAGAATACTAGACAGTTTACAACACAATCCTATCCAGACTGTAAAGTTTCAACTTCGAAAGATTCTTCAGAGACCAACTCTAATCCAATGTAATCTTTTGAATCCTCCATTCGGGGATACTCTATTCGATTGAAGGCAACCACCAAATGTGCGAGAAAGATAAAAGGCTTCGAACAGAACTCCCCCTCTTCTTCCTAGATTCCACCCTATTCTCCCACATTCGATTCAAATTCCTGCCACCTTAAACCCCCCAGACATCCTCCTATCCGAAAAACACGAGCCCACGAATCCGTCCCTCCCGGACACCCCGGAATGCAACAAATCGAACCGAAATTCCGCGTCTCCTCTCGGAAATCTCGCGATCCGAATAACCCGGGCCCGTCGAAAGCTATTACATTAAAGAGTACGTCTTGACGTGATCGGAATACGCCGCCTCGCCACCCCCAAAGTCGCGGCCGCAGATATATGGCGCCGCTCCGGACCCCGGATCGGATCTCCGGAACAGTTGCAGCGGAATCGTAATGGTCGGGGAATAACGGGAGCGTTGCCGTTACTGCAATCTGTTCTTGAAGCGAGAGGGGTTAATAAATTAAATTCGCGTTGTGCGGTACACACATCCGGGCAGATCCTGCTATTCCTGCTGGCTGGTATGGACGTGATCTTCGCCCTTAATTGTTATTGTGGTTCTCCGTGCATCGTCGTCGGCTTTACGACGTTCGGGATCCGGAGGGAGAGGTTTTGCAGTTTGTAATCGAATTGGGGTAGCGATTAATTCGGTTGTGACGGAGTTTTATAGAGTGTTATCTTTTTGAGGGCGTGTTGCAATTCGTATGGGGATACGGAGGCAGCGCTCGAGTAGAATTGGCTTTTCCCCGCTGAATTGCATGGGAATGCTGTTTATAATTAATTTTTGTAATACAGAAGGTTGATTTGAATAACGACCTGACAGGGTTCACACAGAGAAATCTATATATACACTGCGCAAAAAATTAACGCACATAATGGAAATCTTCAATTTATTCTACAACTGAAGGTGTTCTCAATGATAATTATTTTTATCAGAATTATGCATGCATATGTTATCCACTTTCAACGTTTTTCTTCAATACAGATGTTTTCTCCCAGCAGGAATAAAAAGAGATAATATTATCAGATTTTGAATGTATTGGCTCCGTTCTAAAATCAGTTGTTCTCGATCAATTCTAGTGATCAATAGCGCTATGCAACGCGAAACACGCATTTTGACCCAAGAGGAATGTGCCCAAGCGGTAGTTTTGCGAGAAGAAGGGTGGACATACACAAGAATTTCAGAAAGGTTTGGAGTTTCCCATACAAGTGTGTCCAGAATGTTGCAGCGATTCAGGGAGACAGGTATGAATGTCCGAAGACCAGGACAGGGTAGACCACGGGTAACAACTGCCATTCAAGAACGTTTCTTGAGAGTTTCTTCGTTGAGACAACGGTTTGCAACCGCTCGCCTCCTTCAAAATCAGCTTGAGCAAACTCATGAGGTGCAAATTAGCACTCAGACAATAAGAAATCGCCTCAGAGAATATGATTTAAAGCTTCGTGTCGCCCAGCTCTTACCCCTGCCCATCGAAGGGCGCGTTTGGATTTTGCGAGAGAGCATATCCATTGGGAAGAGGCCGATTGGGAAAGAGTTCTCTTCACAGATGAGTCTAGATTCTGCCTCTACCATTGTGATCGACGTTCCCTTGTATACAGATGTCCACATGAAAGATATGCTCAGTGCAATTTCCTGAATACTACTGGTTTCGGGGGAGGATCGATTATGGTATGGGGTGGAATATCTTTGACTGCTTGCACAGACCTAGTGGTCGTTGATAATGGAGCTATGAATGCTGATAAGTATAATAAGGAACATTCTTGGAGAGCATGTAGTGCCATTTGCCCCATACATTGGTGAAAATTTCATTTTTATGGACGATAATACCAGACCCTATCGTGCGCGCATCGTTCAGGAGTACTTTGAAGAGGTTGAAGTCTCTCGAATGGAATGGCCAGCAAGAAGTCCAGATCTCAATCCGATTGAGCAGGTTTGGGACAACCTCAATAGAAGGCTGAGAAGTTCAGAAAATCATCCAGCTACTCTTAATGACTTAGGCATCCAACTCGGAGAAATCTGGGAAGGATTAGATCAGAACATTTTAAGATCACTCATTTTGAGTATTAACCGTCGTTGCCGAGCTGTGATTAACGCAAGGGGTGGAAATACCAAGTATTAAATCACTTATCAGCTTCAGTATTTTGAAAATTGTTCATTTCTCTTCTTTCACATAAGATTCGGTGAAATCCTGAATTTTTTTTCCATTTAATGTCTCTTGTTTCGTTCAAAACCTTCCCGAGAGAACATAAAAAATTAGTTACAAAAGTCAATGTAGAGTTAACTTCCATTAAAATTGAGATTTTCAGAATGTGCGTTAATTTTTTTGCGCAGTGTATAAAAGAAAGATGTTGGTCACACCATTTATAACTCGAGATCGAATGGACTGTTTGATATAAAACTTCATTTATAGGTTCGTTAACGGTCTGGTTATAATAATAATTAAAATGAAACTTTGAAAAACCGATGAAAATTTTAATTATGCAGGAAATGCTTTTCCTTCTTTTGAGTAAGGCCACAAGGTGCCGTTGATGCGTATAGTCGTACAGTGACTAGATAAGTCTCTGTACGTTGTCGTAGGTACTTAGTTTGATATTACCGCTACTAGATGGCGATGTGTGATTCGCATAGAACTCATGGTAACATGGAAGTCTATTAGGTACCAGATCAAGAAACGGGTGAACATCTCAAGTTGGTGGAACAGTGAATTTTTACCGAAATATCAAGTAAATCGGATTTTGACGATCAGATCCAAACGTGAGTTGCCCATCTTCATCTTTTTTCTTTATTTTTGAAATGTTTTTGTAATAAATATATTTGCGGAAATAACTGAAGCCAAAATTGCCCATAATTAGTAATTGACATATTGTTTTAGTGTTTCTGTTTGCACAGAGACAGTATTGTAAGCGTCAATAATTTTGAAACGTTTGATCATCGGGGTTTCACTAATGATATACAAAAATGTTTCATGGGTGGCCTAATCTGATCTGGTCGAATGACCATCAATAAATTTGAATGTAAGTTCAACACAATCGGCAGTTTTTTGTTGCATTTTTCACTCTGCCGTGTCGATCGTACTATCGACTTCGTTTGAACATCTCGATTTGCTTTCTTACGAGGTTGATATCGTCAACTAAAGTGGATTGGAGAGATTGAACCCTAAAATTTTTGTTTATTTGCCGTCCCTATCGTTCGAAAATAAGGAATTCACCTAATTTGGTCAACCTTTTAGGCAAGCATTGTATGTGATGATGGAACGATTAAAAATGTTTCAACCTTTTAGTTTTTTTACTTTGTGATTACTTTGTGGTATTTATTTCTTCTCCATACATCCAATCATTCTTTAATTCTCGTGGTGATAAGAATTGGTAAAGCAGTCCATTTTCCTCTCCAAGAGAGCTCTTGTATTCAGTATGTTTGTTTGTGATCTTAAAGGAAAATTAAAACCTTGAGATCTCGGATTATACTTCATTCATTTTCAGGTCTACCCAACAAAGAGATAGATCATTTGGCTTGATAGAACGCTGCTGAATGACCAGCTCTGAGGCCTCGTCACAGCTGAATCGAGTGTAACCATTGTGGTTATTGATTGGAAAGGACTACTACCAGTCTAGTCGAATCCCAGAAGTGACTAAATGAAATCTGAACGATTAGGAAGTGTAGAGTGAAGTCTGAAAGCAAATCTGAAAGAGAAAACCAAGTTCGTGACCTTTGATTCTTTGAACCAAAGTTCCAATCCTCATAACGCCACCGAACCGTGAAACTCGAGCAAAATTCGAAACTCTCCAACCGGTTAATAAAAAAAACCCACCCGGCCTCGTCGCGTGCAAAAAAACACCGTGCAAACAACGCAAACTTGACAAGGAAACGAAGAAGGGAGAATGGAAAAGCGACGGGACAATGGGGGAAGACTCGAATGTCGAGGCAGGGGATTCTACACACGTATTCAATGAAATAGAAGTCGTTAAGTGAACTCCTATTACAGTTTATTCGACACTCGGTCGCCTGCTAGGCGAGACTGATGGGCCTAGGTTTCTTCGGGCGTTTCCCAGGCGATGTTTGCTCGGTCTGAGGACAGACTTCGGAGGCCAGGAGCGTAACGTCACGGAGGCAAAAATGAAAAATGCAAATTTTGAACACCTTATTATCTCGTTTCGGCAAATAGGGAGAAACTTGGTCTCCAAAGTCTCGAAGTTAATCTCCCATCAATACCATTCACATAATGATCAAGTGTGTAATGGGGTTTTTCTCGTAGAAATCTTAAATCGAGCGCCAGCTATTCTTTTTGCTTATAAGGTAGAATAGCAAACCTGCCAGGATAGCTGCTTAGCCGGACACAGAGTTCGGTTGTATCTAGGGTGTTAGCGATAACTGAGAAATCGAAAATAGAGCAATTCACACAATTTATTCAAACGGTTGAAATAGTGATAAAAATGCAATAATGTCAAGAAAATATCAAATATGCAATAATAAGAAAATATCAAATATTCACCAATATCAATAAAACATCAAATATGCATTAATCCCAACATATATCAAATATACACAGGTAAAGAAAAATGGTTCAGCTTTGCCTGACTGCGAGCATTCATTCAACAGAAATATTTCACGGTACCAGTCAGCCAGAATAGAAGGGGGGGGGGAATTTGAATTAAACGGAGAATTTAAATCGACAGTTGAAAAATGTGGGACGGATATGAAAATGTACAGTGCTTACTTTCTGTCCGATATTCTTTCAGTCCGGAAACTCAAAAGAGTTATATTGCCTACTTAGCTTGTTTCACGTCAGGAAAGGTCGGGTTTGGCCAGGTTAAATATAAATGGTCAAACAGGACGCACCGAACTAGGGGCGCGAAGGATCGGTACCGAATCGGAATTCGACTCCACGTTCTATAGCATTGGTTTGCATGAGCCCTGAGTCTGACTATGAGATTACTCTCCATAAAGGACAGACTCTAATCGAGCACCGACTTACTCGGTTAAACGTGCTATAGGGAATCTTGTACGAGTAAAGGAAGGTTTAATACGGATCTCGACGTAACAGCTATTTTGATAGACTCAACGAAGATACAGAAAAATAGGACTGAAATGAATTGGATCGGTACTTACGATTTCGGTGCACTAATACTCACTCGGTAAAGAAAAGAAAAATCAGAAATTATTATTAGCAACAAATGACGGAAAGTCGGCTATTGCTGACTACTGAAATCGCTAAACTTTTAAATCGGAAAGGATAATTCGAAACGCAAAAGAAAAGTACTCTACTGAAGCCGGAGCAAAAGTGAATAATGGATCACAGATGAGGGGAAAATCGTCTTTTATGATCTCCCTGAGGGGGGCGGAAACGGCAGGCGCAGAAATGCTACTTTTCTAGAAAAGTACTCCGGTAAAACATCTTCGAATCTGGCTTATCGTACGTATAAACTAGAAAAACGGCGTTATCTACATTCTACGTGGTTCTTATGACTCTTTTTACTATGTTCTCTGCATGTAAAACAATATCGAACGAACCATATTCGATCTTCTCGGTTTAATTCTGAACGGAAATGAAATGCAGGAATTTGAAATGAAAATCCGGAAAAATTAATTTAAAATGAAGGCCGATTTCATGATCAGAAAAATCGGACTCCATTACAAGTGTTACATTTCAAAGGATTCTATTCCCCTCCCATCCTATCTTAAATGTTCTTCCATCTCCTACAAAGTGACGTAGCAACCGATACCTTAAGTCTCTGATACTCACCATCCATCATAACGAATGAGTTAATTGGAACCGATGCATTTCAAGCACCATCCAAGTTACGGCATGATTGGGGTACTTTCCCAAGTACACACCATCCCGATCGGCAGCCTCCTTTGATCTTCGATAAACCGCTTGTATCGATCGGAGCTTAAGGCGAGCAAGACTTGATAATTTCCTTTGTCGCAACATATCGTCGCTGACATTTCGTTCTAATTAGAGGGGTAATTTACGTGACGATTTTCACATGAATGGCTACCGTTGGTTGATTCTCGTCTATAGAGGGATTATATTGAAAGGGTTTCAATAGTTTGAAGGGTATTGCTTCAGGTTAGGAAGGCACATTGATTATTGATTTCGGGGAATTCATAAATTCACATTCAGGGTGAGTTTTCGGCATGTACATTTATTCTAACTGTAGATTCTTGGGGCCAAGGAAAACTTTTTTCATTTTCCATTTTTCCGAATTCGGCTCTGTTCAAAAGATCCAGTTAAAAGAATGGGCCGAATACGTGCCTGATACGATTCTGTGCATCTTTCATTTTTCATTTTTCTCCATTGAAATGGAGTCGATACATTTAGGGAATACTCAAGTGCTAACCTCATTTGAATAAACAAGAACACGTATACTCCATTCGCAATTATAAAATCACAACTCTAGCCATGGTTTCGTTTTCAGGAATTGGTGCACCTGATAAAAAATCTGTGCGCGTACAGAGAATATCTTTAATGACAAAACGGCGTTGCCAGTTTCTTTGTTTACATCAAAGTAAAAGTATCAAAGATATTTTGACATGGGTACAAACGGCAAATTGGAATTGGACCAAAAATCGATTTATAAGCATAAATAAAGAAAAGTAAGTACTAATCGCCTTTTTTACACTTGATAACGAAGTTTTTTTTTAGGTATCTGGCCGTTTGGAAAGATTTCAAACGAAATTCCGGTCCCCCAGAAGTTTGGTTAGTTTCGGTATCGTTTTTGGTGCTCAAAATTTATTTGGAATGTGTAAATGGACAAAAAAGGCTTCCTTATACGATCTTTTCACGAAAGCGACCGGAAAATATGGTTCAGGTAGGATTTTCGAGGAATTATGAGGAAAGAACTTGCAGAATGAAATTGCACGATTTTCGTAAGTAAACAGGTTTTGGAAGGCCATCATCGGTCTCTAAATGATTATTGTTGATCGTTTTCACGTTTCAGAAAAAGAACCACTTCGTATAAGCCCATTTTGAAGAAATTTGTGTATGTAACATTAAACGGTAGGTATTTGCTCTTAATCGAAAGAATATATTATATCTAGTGCTACTTCTTTCAAAAGAGACACAAGCTTTTAATGCTGTAGGGGCCCTATAATGTGGAGGAGTTTGTGTCTTATTTTAGAACAGGTGAATGATAAATGTGAAGCATATGTTTGACCTGTTCCATATTATTTGTACAAACCTACTGTGGTTGTAATGTATGAATATTTTTTAAACTAATAAATGACTATACATTCAGAATATTTTACTCCTTGTTCATAAGATCGAATAAATGAAATGTATATCTTCTACTCTTATTTTTATTGAGTTAGCTATTCAGGTTATGTTCCAAGAAAAAGTTCCTGTTGCATCAGAACTCCCGTCAACTATTTGGATTCCAGTAGAAGGATATAATGTTCCATTATTCTTGATTCAACAATTGATGTCAAGTCTTGAACTTTCAGTTCAAGAGGATAATAAACATTAAATCTTCACAGGCATGCATATGGAAATCATGTGAAAGCAATGCAATTTTCTTCCATGGCGAAAATAATATATTTCAACAGTGATCTCTTGTATTTTTCATGCAAATAACTAGAAAAGGAATTCTTTCTATCAATTCATATAAACGTTAATTATTTTCGTCCGTCACATCTTTTCCAATTTATTCATTTTCCGAATAAATTCACATTCTGAGAAATACGCTAAGAATGTAGAAAGGGCAACATAGTGTTGACTTGGAACAAAAAAATATTTTGAAAAACGTCATAACTTCGAGACAGAGTGGAATGTGTCAAATTTCCAAGGCCAGAGTTGTGATTTTATAATTGTGAATGGAGTATAGTTTTTCCCGATTATTTCTGCAATTGAAAAACAATATTTCTCCCATCAAAATTAGTCCTTTTTTTGATTTTTCTGAGGATTAGTTTGTAAACACAAATATCTTGTTCATATTTTCCTCAATATCCCAAAAATTTATCATAAAGAATCGTTTTCACACTCTATTTATGATTAATCATCCTAACTCAAAGGGTTCTAGTTCAATGACCAATAACCTAACCTAACCTAACCCATCTTCTATGAATATTTAACAGAGCATTTAAGGGTACGATGCGAGAGGGTAGCGAGCGCGCAAGACAAACCGTAAGATCTACGAATCGACACATCTCAAACCTTATATTGTTGTTCTGTGTCTCAAACGTGAGTGTCTGTGAACGACGCATGCGTTTAGCAACAACCGGCGCGATCCGCAAATGGCGTAATTAACGATGCAGGAAATCATTTCTAGAGCTATACTGTTCATAGAAGGGAAGAGTGATTATTTTAGTGTTTTTATTCGATCTCGTGATGATTATTTGAAGATATTCAGTGAATGAATGTTACATTAACCGTGTAGTGTCAAGTTTATAAAATTCCAAGAGGATATTGTTCAGATAGAAACATCGCCTCAGATCATTTAGTGCTGTTGGGTCGAGTTTCAGTTTACCAACTGAAGTGCGGTTCAAATTTATTTAATGAAATTTTTACCAAGTTTCTGAATAGAAAAATGAGAGAGCTAATGGACTGTATATAATTAGAAACAGTTATTGAAACCCAACACAAATGAAAGGATAAACGCACCCAAATCAACAATTGAAAAATAGTCTTGCCTATTTCAGCAAATCGGTCAACCAGATCTTATCGGTTACTCCTATTTCCATGAACAGAGTGATCGAGCTTGACAAACGAACATGGAATGAAGCTGATGACGTGAAAATCCGTTGCTAAAAATGTCAAAGTAGACTTATCCTTGTGGCAGAATAATAACCACGCCACTAGTAACAGTCCTTTTCGAACTAAATTCGCACAAACGACTGTTCTTAAATGAATGTATTTCGAATGAATCGAAATCACTAAAATTGTGAATCACAAGAAAAACTGAACTTTTCTAAATTCACGAGAGGAAACAGAAGAAATTCAATTAGGCGGTAGCAGATATATTCACGATTAAGGCAATCAATGAACTGATCTGAAAAATGAAACAAATATACGACATATGCGTTACACAGCTGACGATATCTTCTCGCACCTACACTCCATATGGGATTTTCCCAAGTACGGAGAAATTAAATTAATTTTGAAGGAAATAAAATGAAAAATTCGAAAAAGTTTATCTGAAATGTTCACTTGGCGTGAACAAGTGCTAAGTATCATTTTATTTTTCATTCATTTCAATGTAACACGTGGTTTGAAACGACATTCATCATTCAAGTCGGGTTAATAAAATTCGAAGAGGATATTGTTTAGATAGAAACATCGCCTTAGATTATTTAGTGCTTAGTATCACTTTATTCTTCATTCATTTCAATTCAACACGTGGTTTGTATCGACATTCATCATTCATATATCTGAATTTTATATTTCATTGACATTTATTTTCAATATGGGTCGGTAACAAGAAATTTTCAATGGAAACTGTGCTTATAATTTCATGATCTTCTACATCTATCTCTACATCAAACATTTTCCATTATTAAGATTTCAGTCTCGACAAAGTTGAACAACATACTGACAAAATTGTCAACTTGTTTAGAGACCCGAGAAGTAATAATATTCGATGATATTTAATCCAGAGAAACATCCGGATTATTCTTGAAATTCTTGATTTTTTCCTGAAATTTCATCGAAAAATAACTCGAAAACGACGCGTTTTATTGAAAAAACATAGGAATACTTTTATTTTCTGAAATGGTTGGTTTTTTCGAAATTATGAACCTTTTATCTTTTTCAAGTGGTTTTATAGTATTTTTGCATGAATTTAGGAGTCAGCTACGCTGTAACTTTCATACCAGGAGACATATTGAGTATGTTTTGATTGAGGAATATGCACCATGAATAGAGCAAACAATCAACCAAAATTCAGTTGATTTGAAATAACGGTTCCGAATATATGGAAAGAATGGTGTTAATTTCATATTCACAGTTTGAATAACTGCACAATACTCACTCTGTATTATGGGTGCATAAATCTTCTTGCTGCATCTTGTCTACGGAAATGGACACAGACCTTCTTTCCAATCTCCAGAAACAATCCTCTCCCGTTTCGCGACAGATCCGATATCGCTTATCCCCATAAATCACCTCCGATGGTCATTTTCTATTTTCTGCACCGGCTTACGAAGTTAACGTCATATCTCACCTGTGCATTATGGCCGAAGAACGTTTCTCTTCTCTGAGCGATAAAGCGGAAGAACGACGTAGCACCCAGCACCGGATTTTATTCTTTCGGTATATTGCCGATCACATCAATCCGGAATTTTATTGGTCCCCGTCGAAATATCAAGAAGAATGGATCCGGAGTTATTGCTCACATCGATTTTTTTTTAATTTGAATGTTTCCGGTGCCAATGACGTTTACGGAGAGATGTTAAGATTGATGTTCCGACAGCAAGGTGGATTTATATAAAGGGGTTGATGGAGATGAGGAAGAGGCGATCCAAAAATGATAATTTATTTGGTTTGATCTCTCCTGTCTTCGACAGTCAGAGTATGCTGAAATCCTTCACTGAATTTAAAGTAACCTCAAACTTGGTGGATGAATGCAACGAGGCTCTGCGCACGCTTGGCTCAGATAACACTCTTACTGTTGTCTGGTACCCAACGCATGCGTACCTCTGGGAATATAAAAGGAGATAAATTAGACAAAGAAGGGGCTCGCTCGACGTTTACTGAGCCGGAACCCGCGCTTCCTATCTATCATTCATACACCAAAAACCTCTTCAATAGATGGATTGATGAGAAATTCTCCTCTGAGTGGAACACGAGAACAGATCTCAGGCAGTCGAGACTCCTTATCAAGGGGCCTTCTTCGAAGCCGGAGGTCAAAAAGCTCTTGATTCTCGACAGGAAGTAATTGTCTCTGGTGATTGGTGCTTTAACTGGCCATATGTTCAACAAATATTAGCAAAGAATGGGTTTTACTGAGTGTTTCCTGTGCCGTTCAAAGACAGATGAAGGAACAGGAGCGGGAATACATGGAGTGAGGCCAAGAAGGGATTACATAATATCTCTCGGCAAACACTCCACGATATTTCAAGCTGAAACACATGCCATTAGGACATGCATACAGAAGAACCTAGAAAGTGGCTACCAAAGAAAACACATCCACATTCTCTCTGACAGCCAGAGCGCCATCAAAGCCCTCAACTCGACACAGATAAAGTCAAGACTCGTCTGGGAATGCCTCCAGGACCTTCTGGAGCTGGCGAAACACAACAAGGACACTTTGATGTGGGTGCCAGGTCACAAGGGAATAGCGGGCAATGAAAAAGCATCTGAAAAGCCATTCACAGGGCCAGAACCTGTGCTTGGAATCAGCAAAAACCGATGCAGGACCCTGATTGAGGAGTGGATGAAACAAAGACACCGACAACACTGGGAACAGAGCGACGGGCAAACACACAGCAAAGTCATGGTAGGACACAAAAGCCAAACCTTGACGGCTGACTTTTGAATCTGAACAGAACAAAGGCACGTATAATAGTAGGTCTGCTGACGGGGCACTGCGGCCTTAAGAAACATCTGAACACCATAGGAATACTTGGAGAACCCGTGGATTGCAGACTTTGCGGTGAAGAGGAAGAAACAGCCTCTCACATAATCTTTGAATGCGACGCCCTAGGAAGAAGGCGTCACAGAATCTTCGGAGAAATCAATCCGGAAACGGGAATGAATCCGAAAAACCTCATAAACAGGCTACTGAACCTGATAAAGGACACAAACCTATTCTCGTGAGGAACCACAGACGAAAGAGTGATACACTAGACCCAAGTTGGTCGCAGTGTCACAGGGAGGCCAAGCGCTAACCCGGTCTCTTGTTCGTCAGCAAATCAATCAATCAAAAATTGTGAATAGAAAAAAGAATACCATATTTTGATTCACATTGAACATTATTATGAACTAGCTGGTCCGGCGAACTTTGTTCCTTTGTTCCGCCTGAATGACGATTTCACAAATAGTAATCACCGGTGATTGGAAATCAACAGCTTGGTTCTCTGATTTTTGAACTGTCGAATCGAGTTGATTCTATATCAAGCTCCGATCACCGATGATTACGCGTTGTGAAACCCACCGTTAAAGTTGAATCAACTAATCATTGCTATTTTTTCAAGTAGGAGATAAATTAGGCAAAATATACAAAATTTTAGTAACATTGATATTCGCACTAAAAGAATTCTCTTTATTCAAGCGGTATCTGATTATTGTTGAAAATATAATTTTTCCTTGAATGCTTTACAGTTTTATCATTGCTGTACCTAAATAAAAATATAAATCACGTTCGAATTATATGGATGAGAAATAGTTCCAATGATTTATTATCTCTGCTCACTGTAGAAACCATTTTAGTTCAGCTAATACAACGCTGAAAATTCGAATTGAAGAACTTTGTCTATGATACTTTAATCTCACTTCACAGAATACAAATACGCTAAGACGTTTTCTTATTTATCTTCTTGACATTTTTGTTTTGATCAACAGCTCAGAGTTGGAGGCAACTCAAATTACATACTCTTAGTTCACATCGCCATCTAACGGGGAGAATATCAAATAAAGTACCTACGAATAAGCTGAGGCGTAACTGTAACTGTAGCGGCACCTAGTGGCCTTACTCAAAAGAAGGAAAAGCATTTCCTGTATAAGTAAAACTTCCATCGATTTTTCCAAAGTTTTATTGTATTTTATGATAACCAGACCGTAGAGGAATCCATATATGAAGTTTCATAATAATCAGTCCATCCGATCTCGAGTGTAACCAACATCTTTCTTTTATATTTATAGATTTATGATGAATTGTTTCGACCAACTATAAATGATTCACGTAAAAAAAGAAAAATTTCATAACTTACATTGATAACTTAGAACTACGATAAGATCGATTGCAAGCGAAAACGAAAGACACTCGCCATCCTTGAATGCGTCGTGTGGAATGACCGAGGGTGTTCGAGGACTCGCGGGTTGTGAAGAATGTGTAACGTGATTATGTTGCTCCCTGAATTAAATTCAGCATTTTCGCTGTTGGATAGTTTACACCCTTTGCGGCGTTGCCGGTTGATTCTGGCTTGTGGTGGAGATGGCTGTGGTATTGTGTGCGGTCATAGAAGTAGAAGGGGATTGTTTGACAGTTGGCTGCTCTGTGAAAGCGAGGTAACCTCTTTTTGGGAGAATTTTGAAAAATTGTGGAAGATTTAAAGCTGAATTGAATGTAAATTATTTGTCTGAAAGTTTTATCTGGAATCATCCTCGTTGTAGGCGATTATAATTTCAATTTGGTTAATTCCATGGATAAGATAGAGAATATTGGTTTTAATCCAAGGGTACGTTTGTTATAACGGATTATTATATTCTTCCATGAGACCCGGAATCTTTATAGAGGTATGATGTGAGCTTATATATGAGACCATTGTCTAACAGTCTTTTTATTAGGAGTTGTATACGAATATTTGTTGTTGGAAAATTGTTGGAGATATAGAATTTGGAAAGGAGATCGTTTTGTCCCTCGAACAACATCCTAAGAGGTATGAACTTTCATTGAATTTTGTGAACAATGCCTTATGGTGTTTTATTAGGGTCCAAGTGTCGGGCATCCAAGTGTCGGGCATCCAGGCATTCTAGTATCGGATATACAAGTATCTGGCATCCTGGTATCGGATATACAAGTATTTGGCATCTTGGTATCGGATATACAAGTATCTGGCATCCTAGTATCGGCTATTCAAGTATCTGGCATCCACGTACCACCCATCCAAGTATTAGGCATCCAAGTATCTGGCATCCAAGTGCCTGGCATATGAGTGCTTAGCATCCACGTTACAAGTACTATCGACGTCTCTACTTCAGGCCATTCCGTGGTTGAGGTAACCGGTGCTTCGCACTGGCTTTAGGTTTATAATATATTATTGTACAAAGTGAATAACTGATAGCAGGGGAGACCTTTCAATCATTTATGTTTAACTTTTATCACTCATAATTGAGTTTATTATAGTGGCAGATTGCCCAATTTACATTTTTACCTTTGTACCAGTTTCAGTTGATACTGGATTGCGATTTTTCGATACTGTTCATAATTACAATAGGCGTAAGTGTAAACATTTGTGAACTGAGGTGGATACTAACTGGCCAGTTATTACAACCACGGTACTTGAACTTCTTTTCCAATTTATAACTTGATTTAGTGAGATTTAATCGAATTCAGCAATTTTGTGGAGTTTTGTTTCGCTGAATATACCTATCAACTACTGCAAATCTAATTTAACTTTTTCATTAATATTGTTCAATTAGTTTAATTTTAAATAAAGGGGTTGACATTGAGTATCAGTTGTCTTATTGCTATTCTGGTAGGGCAGTACGCAATTTTGTGGACAGGCAAATTCTCTACCTGGCGCCCATTCATAAACTTCAATTTTTTTTTAACTCACTCCCATCTTCACTGAGTTTAGCCGCGAGCCTGATTTGCCAAGTGACCAGGCTTACTCAAGTCGACACGTCACAAATGTGAGTATACCACACTTCGCACGCATTGGCTTCTTCAATTTTTTCAGCTGTGGGCATGACCAACATTGCCTGCTGACCACGATTGCCCCATCTTCCCCTACTTCATTTTCTGAGAAGTAGTCTTCATTTTCAATTGTTTCCGAACAGAAAACCGTTCTTCCAAAGTCTGTTAAACGTTTAGAATTGTAAAACAATTCTGTACCCACCTAGCGTCTCCTTTCTATACTGAGACGGTTTCCAGAATTTCGCCCTAAGGAGGATATTTTATTGAGTTTCCCACATAAGTTTACTGCTGCATTGATGACAGCAGACCAAAGCTTCTTACTTCCAGATCCAGTGAATAATCCACATTGGAATTTGCACATGTCCCACCTCCACAATAAGCAGTAAACCAGTCCATGCATTTTTAAGGACGCAAGTCGAGAATAAAACGTTATTTTATTTCCTCATTTCATTGTTCGTTCGTGAGTAACAAGAGAATGATCTTCGACTGTTCGAGAAGATCTGCTTCATCCGTGTAGAAATTTACGAATCAACGCTATTTCACGGCACACCGACCCAGATATGTTCAATCTAGGACGTGAATTGTTTAAAATGAACTGGGAAATGGGGAAAATGGTCGACATTGACTGAAAGTCGATTCGTCAGTGTTCGATATTAGCATTTCGTGAATTGTTCCACTCGCAACGTTACGAGAGTCGTCTTCACCAACCTCTTCACACAGAAAGATCCCTTTTCAATTCAAACGAGTCGAATTACTTAGTTCAGAAAGAATTATGACAGCAAAAATGATTGGAACATAATAATTAAATCCATTCAACGTTTGGAGAATTGCAAACGAAGATCGAGTTCAGCTTACTGGGCCCATAACCTATTGAGTTTACCTTCAGAAGACTCAGAAAAAACAATTATTATGAATATTTGAATAACTACACTGCGCAAAAAAATTAACGCACATTATGGAAATCTCAAATTTATTTCACAACTGAAGGTGTTCTCAATGATAATTATTTTTATCAGAATTATGCATGCATATGTTATCCACTTTCAACGTTTTTTTTTTAATACAGATGTTTTCTCCCAGCAGGAATAAAAAAAGATGATATTATCAGATTTCGAATGTATTGGCTCCATTCTAAAATCAGTTGTTCTCGATCAATTCAAGTGATCAATAGTTTCTCTTTCGTTTGATTTTCTACACTCGATCGCTATGCAACGCGAAACACGCAATTTGACCCAAGAGGAATGTGCCCAAGCGGTAGTTTTGCGAGAAGAAGGGTGGACATACACAAGAATTGCAGAAAGGTTTGGAGTTTCCCATACAAGTGTGTCCAGAATGTTGCAGCGATTCAGGGAGACAGGTATGAATGTCCGAAGACCAGGACAGGGTAGACCACGGATAACAACTGCCATTCAAGAACGTTACTTGAGAGTTTCTTCGTTGAGACAACGGTTTGCAACCGCTCGCCTCCTTCAAAATCAGCTTGAGCAAACTCATGAGGTGCAAATTAGCACTCAGACAATAAGAAATCGCCTCAGAGAATATGATTCAAGGCCTCGTGTCGCGGCAAGAGGCCCAGCTCTTACCCCAGCCCATCGAAGGGCGCGTTTGGATTTTGCGAGAGAGCATATCCACTGGGAAGAGGACGATTGGGAAAGAGTTCTCTTCACAGATGAGTCTAGATTCTGCCTCTACCATTGTGATCGACGTTCCCTTGTATACAGACGTCCACATGAAAGATATGCTCAGTGCAATTTCCTGAATACTACTGGTTTCGGGGGAGGATCGATTATGGTATGGGGTGGAATATCTTTGACTGCTCGCACAGACCTAGTGGTCGTTGATAATGGAGTTATGAATGCTGATAAGTATATAAGGAACATTCTTGAAGAGCATGTAGTGCCATTGGCCCCATACATTGGTGAAAATTTCATTTTTATGGACGATAATGCCAGACCCCATCGTGCGCGCATCGTTCAGGAGTACCTTGAGGAGGTTGAAGTCTCTCGGAATGGCCAGCAAGAAGTCCAGATCTCAATCCGATTGATCAGGTTTGGGACAACCTCAATAGAAGGCTGAGAAGTTCAGAAAATCATCCAGCTACTCTTAATGAGTTAGGAATCCAACTCGGAGAAATCTGGGAAGGATTAGATCAGAACATTTTAAGATCACTCATTTTGGGTATGAACCGTCGTTGCCGAGCTGTAATTAACGCAAGGGGTGGAAATACCAAGTATTAAATCACCTATCAGCATTTCAGTATTTTGAAAATTGTTCATTTCTCTTCTTTCACATAAGATTCGGTGAAATCCTGAATTTTTCTTCCATTTAATGTGTCTTGTTTCGTTCAAAACCTTCCCGAGAGAACATAAAAAATCAGTTATAAAGTCAATGTAGAGTTAACTTTCATTAAAATTGAGATGTTCACATTGTGCGTTAATTTTTTTGCGCAGTGTAGTTCCTTTTCAGGTTGAAATGAGCAAATCTCCCAATTATATCATATCAATTGTCCTTTGAAACTTGCTAGGGTAGGTTCCTATTGATTCTAGGTATTTCGTATCAGGGGATGGGGATTTTGAGAGACAAAGTTCCAATACTGAATACAACTTGTTGAAAGGTAGTATTATGCTTGATTTCCTCCCAGCAGATCGGCAAGCAAAGCTCCAATATTCGCATCGAAATCAATAATGAAATCCTCACATTTATGAAGGATTATGATTCTGTTTGTTGATAATTAGAAATTAGTTTATACAGGTAGTAGGTTCATAAATCTAATGATTCCATGATTAAACTTTCAATGATTTGTATTGGAATTGAACTCAGATCAAGCTGATATTGGTTGCTTAAGCTGTAGAGCACTTATCGATGAATTGATGGAAGTTATGAGAAGAACATATTTGAAAACAGAAACCAGTGTATGTGAAATGAAATGTGCAGATTTTAAAACCAACGCTGTTCATTAGACCATGAGGAACACAACGGATAAATCAGGACATAAATCGAGTGGAAAATTTGGGAAATATCGTCTACTGGGTGTCACGTGTCAACGTGGGGAATAGGGGATTAAATTCACACACAAACATGAACCCTCGTTAACAGGTCAGGATTTGAAGAATAAAGGGTTGGAAGAAGAATCGTAGTGTAATTTTGCGATGTTACTATAAATTATGGAATCACACACTCAACAAAGTTTATACAGATACCTTATTAAATAGTGTATGTAAGCGATATTGGTTCTTCTTCTTCCTGTGTGGGGCCAAAGGCATTATTTTGATACTAGAGAGACTCAGACCCGAAGGCACGCCATCAAGAATGAAGTCGGCCGACAGGCAGGAGTCCCTTTCACCATAGAGATGGATGGTTCAGGTTTCCTAGGAGTGTTAACCTCAATTCTGATAGATTACCTTTCCTGCACCGATGGCACAGGAAACACTCAGTTAGACCCTTCTCTGTAAATGTTTGTTGATCAGATGATCATATCAGTTAGAATAGGCCTCACAAACATAGTACACAACCGGTGAATAAAGTGGGGTTTGAACCAAAATATATCATTGGCCTTATTTGCTCGAGCTTCGATGTGTTTGCTTCACAGAAGTTTGCTGTCTAATATAACATTGAATACATATTGGGCACATGAGGATATTGAATCAACTGGATTAAAACCTCTTGGCAAAACCATCGGATGTTATACCAACAATCATTTCGAAATGCCCTTTTGACCATCATAGACGAGTGTGAAAACAGCAACGGTTTTGCTAGCAACGGTTTTAGCGGGTGCACCGTAACTATTGGTCCCAGCTGAGAATATGCCTCGTTGAAAGATTCGCTATTGAAATTTCGCTGGCGACTGCAGAATTATTAGAGAATATTCAAACTCTCAATGATATCATCGACATTCATTCGAGATCGATTAAATAAGGTGGTCATAAGAGGGTGCAAAAATAAAACACTGCTGAATGTTACGTTCCCTTAAACCTAAAAACAAATTGACATGAATTATATTGATATTTTAATATATTATGTATATGTGATTGATATTGATATTGGATCGGATATCAAAATGGTGAATAAAAATCGACGCTATCCATTGCCGTGCGCTAGAAGTGGAACGAATGTACTTTGAAAATTTCGAATGGTCAGTACAATGAAATTCGAATTAGGAGTTGTCGCTCATCTTGAGGTAGTTTTTGGTGTTGACTGAAAAGAGAAGAGAAATTCCTAATGGATGGATCCCATTGTCGGGCTTCAGGGGCGGCGCAGCAGGACTTTGAAAATTTCGAATGGTCAGTACAATAAAATTCAAAACAGGGGTTGTCGCTCATCTTGAGGTAATTTTTGGCGTTGACTAAAATGAGAAGAAAAATTCCTAATGGATGGATCCCATTGTCGGGCTTCAGGGGCGGCGCGGCAGGACTTTGAAAATTTCGAATGGTACGTTCGATAAAAATCAAAACAGGAGTTGTCGCTCATCTTGAGGTGGTTTTTGGTGTTGACTAAAATGAGAGGAAAAATTCCTGATCAATGAATCCCATTGTCGGGCTTCAGGGGCGGCGCGGCACGACTTTGAAAATTTCGAATGGCCAGTACAATAAAATTCAAAACAGGAGTTGTCGCTCATCTTGAGTTGATTTTCGGTGTTGACTGTGATAAGAACAAACTTTTCTAATCGATGAATCCCACTGTCGGGCTTCAGGGGCGGCGCGGTAGGACTTTGAAAATTTCGACTGGTACGCTCGATAAAAATCAAAACAGGAGTTGTCGCTCATCTTGAGGTAGTTTTTGGTGTTGACTGAAAAGAGAAGAAAAATTCCTAATGGATGGATCCCATTGTCGGGCTTCAGGGGCGGCGCAGCAGGACTTTGAAAATTTCGAATGGTCAGTACAATAAAATTCAAAACAGGGGTTGTCGCTCATCTTGAGGTAATTTTTGGCGTTGACTAAAATGAGAAGAAAAATTCCTAATGGATGGATCCCATTGTCGGGCTTCAGGGGCGGCGCGGCAGGACTTTGAAAATTTCGAATGGTACGTTCGATAAAAATCAAAACAGGAGTTGTCGCTCATCTTGAGGTGGTTTTTGGTGTTGACTAAAATGAGGGGAAAAATTCCTGATCAATGAATCCCATTGTCGGGCTTCAGGGGCGGCGCGGCACGACTTTGAAAATTTCGAATGGCCAGTACAATAAAATTCAAAACAGGAGTTGTCGCTCATCTTGAGTTGATTTTCGGTGTTGACTGTGATAAGAAAAAACTTTTCTAATCGATGAATCCCATTGTCGGGCTTCAGGGGCGGCGCGGTAGGACTTTGAAAATTTCGACTGGTACGTTCGATAAAAACCAAAACAGGAGTTGTCGCTCATCTTGAGTTGATTTTCGGTGTTAACTGTGATAAGAACAAACTTTTCTGATCGATGGATCCCATTGTCGGGCTTCAGGGGTTGCGCGGTAGGACTTTGAAGATTTCGACTGGTACATTCGATAAAAACCAAAACAGGAGTTGTCGCTCATCTTGAGATAGTTTTTGGTGTTGACTGAAATGAGAAGAAAAATTCAGGAATTTTTCCTCTCATTTTAGTCAACACCAAAAACCACCTCAAGATGAGCGACAACTCCTGTTTTGATTTTTATCGAACGTACCATTCGAAATTTTCAAAGTCCTACCCCGCCGCCCCTGAAGCCCGACAATGGGATTCATCGATTAGGAAAGTTTGTTCTTATCACAGTCAACACCAAAAATCAACTCAAGATGAGCGACAGCTCCTGTTTTGGTTTTTATCGAACGTACCATTCGAAATTTTCAAAGTCCTACCGCGCCGCCCCTGAAGCCCGACAATGGAATTCATCGATTAAAAAAGTTTGTTCTTATCACAGTCAACACCGAAAATCAACTCAAGATGAGCGACAACTCCTGTTTTGAATTTTATTGTACTGGCCATTCGAAATTTTCAAAGTCCTGCCGCGCCGCCCCTGAAGCCCGACAATGGGATCCATCCATTTGGAATTTTTCTTCTCATTTATGTCAACACCAAAAACTATCTCAAGATGAGCGACAACTCCTGTTTTGGTTTTTATCTCGGTTTTTATCGAACGTACAATTCGAAATTTTCAAAGTCCTACCGCGCCGCCCCTGAAGCCCGACAATGGGAACCATCCATTAGGAATTTTTCTTGTCATTTTAGTCAACGCCAAAAATTACCTCAAGATGAGCGACAATCCCTGTTTTGAATTTTATTGTACTGACCATTCGAAATTTTCAAAGTCCTGCTGCGCCGCCCCTGAAGCCCGACAATGGGATCCATCCATCAGGAATTTTTCCTCTCATTTTAGTCAACACCAAAAACCACCTCAAGATGAGCGACAACTCCTGTTTTGATTTTTATCGAACGTACCATTCGAAATTTTCAAAGTCCTACCCCGCCGCCCCTGAAGCCCGACAATGGGATTCATCGATTAGGAAAGTTTGTTCTTATCACAGTCAACACCGAAAATCAACTCAAGATGAGCGACAGCTCCTGTTTTGGTTTTTATCGAACGTACCATTCGAAATTTTCAAAGTCCTACCGCGCCGCCCCTGAAGCCCGACAATGGAATTCATCGATTAAAAAAGTTTGTTCTTATCACAGTCAACACCGAAAATCAACTCAAGATGAGCGACAACTCCTGTTTTGAATTTTATTGTACTGGCCATTCGAAATTTTCAAAGTCCTGCCGCGCCGCCCCTGAAGCCCGACAATGGGATCCATCCATTTGGAATTTTTCTTCTCATTTATGTCAACACCAAAAACTATCTCAAGATGAGCGACAACTCCTGTTTTGGTTTTTATCTCGGTTTTTATCGAACGTACAATTCGAAATTTTCAAAGTCCTACCGCGCCGCCCCTGAAGCCCGACAATGGGAACCATCCATTAGGAATTTTTCTTGTCATTTTAGTCAACGCCAAAAATTACCTCAAGATGAGCGACAATCCCTGTTTTGAATTTTATTGTACTGACCATTCGAAATTTTCAAAGTCCTGCTGCGCCGCCCCTGAAGCCCGACAATGGGATCCATCCATTAGGAATTTTTCTTCTCTTTTCAGTCAACACCAAAAACTACCTCAAGATGAGCGACAACTCCTAATTCGAATTTCATTGTTCTGACCATTCGAAATTTTCAAAGTATACATTCGTTCCACTTCTAGCGCACGGCAATGGATAGCGTCGATTTTTATTCACCATTTTGATATCCGATCCAATATCAATATCAATCACATATACATAATATATTAAAATATCAATATAATTCATGTCAATTTGTTTTTAGGTTTAAGGGAACGTAACATTCAGCAGTGTTTTATTTTTTCACCCTCTTATGACCACCTTATTTAATCGATCTCGAATGAATGTCGATGATATCATTGAGAGTTTGAATATTATCTAATAATTCTGCAGTCGCCAGCGAAATTTCAATAGCGAATCTTTCAACGAGGCATATTCTTAGCTGGGATCAATAGTTACGGTGCACCCGCTAAAACCGTTGCTAGCAAAACCGTTGCTGTTTTCACGCCGATCCATCATAGTACAATTAGTTCCTTAAATCGCTTGGACGAAAAGTTATCCATATGATTTACCGATAGATCAAAATCAGAGAGAGGCAATGGCACTGGGACCTAAACTGAGGTTCTCTGGAAAGTGAACCCTCTATTTCGATGATCGAGATACTGGCTGTTTACGTATGCGCCCAGGAGTGTCTTAAAATGACCCTCAAAGTGGCGCATATCTTCGTCACCACAGACAGCCAGGCCAAGCTGAGGTCCCTGGAATCACACTGTCAGGAATCTCTGCCTACTTAGCACCTACAGACCTATCGCTCTGTTATCTATTATTTCAAAGGTCATGGAAACAGCCATCAACTTCGAGCTCATGAAACATCTGGATCACTCAGAAATTATCAACGATAGACAATATGATTTCCGTCATCAACTGGTGACTTGCTCGCTTACGTCTCACATATATGGCAGCTATCTATTGAGAAATATGGTGAAACCCTAGCCGTAGCACTGGATATCTCCAAGGCTTTCGATCGAGTCTGGCATCAAGGACTCCTAGCCAAGATTCCATCTTATGGCGTGCCCCCAAAGCGATGTTCTCTGCTAGCTAGTTTTCTCTATAACAGATCTCTCCATGTAGTGGTCGATGGAGTTTCATCTGACTCTCTACCCATAAATGCTGGTGTTTCGCAGGGATCAATTGTGGCTCCAACACTTTTTCTACTTCACGTCAACGATTTGCTGGAAGCAACTTCGTGTCCAGTGCACAGCTTCGCGGATGATAGTACCCTCCATACCGCCTCTTCTTCTAGGACTCCAATACCTGCCCGCCAAATCAGAAACGAACGAGGAAGAAATGTTAACAACATAAATATGGACTAATCTTACTGTGCCCAGCATAAAATTGTCAGGAGTAATCATACCATTGAAGTCATCCATTTCGATGCTTGGTATTACTGTTAGCAATAACCTTTTTTGGGAGAATCACGTGAGATCCATTACTAAAAGTGCATCCCAAAAACTTGGTTTTCTGTTTCGTGCCAGGAGCTATTTCATCTCAGGTGCTAATGATCTATAAGGCACAGATTCGACCTGTCCTGGAATACTTGTTCCCATATTTGGAGTGCTGCACCTAAACAAATCCTAAAACTCTTGGATTCTGTACAAAGAAACGCAATTCGTCTCGTCGCTCACAAACTCGCTCACTTCTCTGGAACACCGTAGAAGAGTAGGCGATCTAACTCTATTTTAAAGATATTTTCATGATGCTCTTCTGAATTATCAGCAATCGTTTCCCATCTGGCAGTCTCTTCGAGATTAACCCGTCAAGTTATGTCTTCATATCCCTTCGTGGTCACTTTGGAGACCTGCAGAACTTCTCTCTTCAAAGACTTGTTCATCCAACGAACAGCGAGGCTTTGGAACACATTGCCTAGGGGGTTGTTCCCCGAGGCATATAACCTCCAGAAATTCAAGAAGAACACCAATTCCTACCTGCTTGCCCTTGGTTCTCACGATGTTCTCTGAACATTACAGGATATTCCTTTCCGTGAAAATCACAACATTAAAAAAAAACCTGGGAGTGCCATAACACCATAAAGCAACTGACCAGAGGCAATAAAGTGACTCTACTATTGGTGCCAGTGAATTGTGATGTTGAAAAAAATGAAACAGTTGATGAACTTGCGAAAATAGCATCAAGGTTAACACCTGCTGGACCTGAGCCTTTCTGTGGGCTTGGAAATGAACAATATAAGGCAATTGTCCAACAATGTGAGATGGACAACAGAATAACCCTCTGAAGAAAGTCCTTAACTTACTCAGTCCAAGAAATTCGTGATGATTTCACTGACCTATACCAGTAAGCTACTAAGGCTGTTACGAGCTGTGCTTCGGGTGCTGGTGGGTCTGCTGACAGGGCACTGTCGGTTCAAATACCATTATACCATATGGACTTGTCAGCAGATGAGATTTGTAGACTCTGTGGATCAGAAGCAGAAGTGCTTTATAAGTGCAAAAGATCTATGTGGTCGCAGTTCCCGGAAGGCTAGTTCAAATGATGATAATAATGAGTGACAATAATTTGTTGTCTTCATTGTATCTTGGGCTCCACACTCAAATATTGTTATTAACTGTCAATAGTGTTAATGATTCAAAATTAGAAAAAAATATTCTTTCTTCGTTGTGATCGTTTTTCTACCTAGAATTGAGGACATCATAGGTCTCCCCTTCTTATATTTGAAACAACATGAAACATCGAATGAAATTGAGAGAAAGTGTACTAGTGAAGGTCTAATTTAAAAGTCAACCGCTAGGATCGTGCTGCCATCGGAGAAGAGTAGTGACAAATCGGTTTCTGGCCAGTTGTGCCTATATCACTCTCAATTATAATAACCATGATAATTAACCATTTGGATTACCGAATGGAATATTCACACGTTAGGCGTCTGGTGCACTGATACGTACCTGTTTACGTTCAAACGCCACATAGTAGGCCCTCTGCTGCCGTCAATCTGGCTAATCGATATGGCCATTCCACGTCCGACGGTCTGGCATATCACATACCTACTGGCAAATATTGGCGTTAACCGCCACGGCCAATAACCATTAATTTGGACCATTGAGCCCGAATATTTCTCGCTGTTTACCCCGAAATGGGAACGGGGGTGGGACCTGAGTTCGACCTGTCGATAACGTTCAGAGCTTAAGGTGTAGTGGAATTCAGACTGCGAAGCAGTCCAAGGGCTTGATAAATATAGACTTCTAAATTTATTTTCATGGTTCCGATACCTACTTTGTTGCCAAAGGGACGTATGCGAGAAGACAAGCTGTAGAACTGTTGCAAGGAATCAAAAATAAATTGTATATCGAGACGGTGCCAGGGGATTTGTCTCACGATCTGGTTGGCGGGATCTGAGGTAGCGCAAAATTCGAGGCTAGTGCGCGGAAACTGCAACTAACCGAAAACCTTATGCGGGAACGACACCCTTCTCGGATTCTGCTCACAGAAGGTGAGAAAATAAAACCTTCAATTGATTTTGGAAAACGAAGAATTGACGGTAGCTGGAAAATTCTTGAACGGAAAGGTTCTCAGTTTACTCGGGTTCGGTTGTGGGAAGACTTAGGAAGTACTTCAGAGTTAGGGGGTACGGTCTCAAAGCGGAGACAGAAAAAGTGCTATTCGGGGAATAGCGGTGTGAAGTGTTGGATAGGTAGTTGAAGGTTAAGAATTAATTGAGAAGTTAAGACTACGACTAGCTTAGCGTTATTTTTGTCCTCGAATTGTACTGACACATTTAAAACAACATAGCATCATTAGCTTCTTCATTCTTCTGTAGTCATTTTAAACAGAAATTATGAATACAATAAATGAATAATATTTCAAATATCTTGTCTGAGAAAACTCACAACTTTCAATACCATCCTGTACAATTATTAACTTCCAATTAAGTGTGAAGACAGAAATGCCATCTTGCCAATAAATAATTCTGCCCTTTGCCACGAAAAAAGACGGAGTGAAGACTAAATCCTCAGTCTGGTTCCTGAATCAAGAAAATATAATTTTTTTCGCTAAATTTCTTCCAGACCCGGAGAATTTCCATCAATTCAATTAGTTCTCGATGGCGAAAAGAGAAAAAGACCGACTATGCGGATGATTAATTCAGAATTTTCAACTCGGAGAAATCAAATTATTGTGGGTTTTCAATGGGTTCGAGTCTGGTCAACGGATAAATTCGAATCTTCCTCATTATGAGACGGTTGAAAATTGGAATGAAATTTTATTTTCAGCGTCCTCAGTTCAATTTGATTACGGGTCAATGGCATGCTTTTCATATTTATCACCGTAATCGATTTCATTAGTACAGAAAGGTGAATCTTTCGAAAAACCTCAAGGTTTCATCATCTAGGTACCTCACACCGTTATACAGGGTGAGTCTTTGACTTATACATATATTTTGACTGTAGATTCCTCTCATCAAACGAAAAACTTTTTTCCCATACAATTTTTCAAAATTCGGTATCGTTTGAAAGATACAGGGTGTCAAAAATCCATGAAATTAACACTATTCTTTCCATATATGTATTTGGAACCGATATTTCGAATGAACTGAATTTTGGATGATTGTTTAGTCTATTCATGGTGCATATTCCTCAATTAAAACTTATTCCATATTTCTCCTGGTATAGAAATTACAGTGTAGTCAACTCATACATTCAAGCAAAAATACTACAAAACCACTTGAAACAGATAAACGATTCACGTTTTCGAAAGAACCAATTATTTCAGAAAACAAAAGTATTCCTATGTTTTTTCAATAAAACGTGTCGTTTTCAAGTTATTCCTAATTGTATAAGATTGAATTTGATGAAAAAATCATGAATTTCAAGAATAATCTGAATGCTGTCCTGAGTTAAATCTCATCAAATATTATTTCTTCTCTGGTCTCTCGAAATGTTAACAATGTTGTCAGAATTATTATCAGTTTATCAAATTTGTCAAGACGAAAATCTCTATGATGAAAAAACGTTTGATGTAGAGAAATGTAATAATAAAATCCCACAAATGTGGGAGATGAAATTAAATTCTAAGAAGCATGAAATTATACATTTTATAGGCAGTTTCTATTGAAAATTCATTGTAACCGGTCTTTCAGCTGAAAATCTATAAAACAATATAACTCGACACCAGACGACACTACTATTACATCCATTCACTAAAAGTCATTCACATAATCATCACCTTTTTGCTTTATTCTCTGTGAATAAATAAATAAATAAATCGAAGTCACTGACTAACGTTGGAGTTTGGAGACACAGAAACACGGTTTGTCTTGCGTGGCGGCTACACCCACAGCCTTCAGAAGGGAAGAGTAGGCCGTGGTACATCGCAGCCGGCATCACACCGTTATGGGCGACTGAAATTAAGAACGTAGCGCTATATCGGATTGTACTCGTTTTTTGTACATTTTTTCAAATTTGGCAACAAATCAGCTGTTTGGGGAGATCCAAAGTCGATGTTTAGTTGTTGTTAAAATGCCAGAGCACGTGTACGCGGAATTTTTCGCCAGCTAAGTGAATTTGAAAGAGGTCGAATTATTGGTCTACAGGAGGCGGGGATGTCATTTCGAGAAATCGCTAACCGTACGAACAGAAATCCAACTACTGTTATGAGATGTTGTCAAACATGGTTTGATAATGTCCAAAGTAGAAGAAGACTAGGCTGCGGACGTCGAAGGGGCACAAATGAAGTTCGAGATCGACGTCTAAGACGTATAGCCATCAGAGACCGATTTGCGACAACTCGATCTTTGGCTGATGGTTAGGAGAACAAGACCATCCTGTTATCGCCGGAACGGTTTACCGCCGGATAAGGTATTTTGGACTGCAGTATTGTCGACCCCATCTTGTGTTACCTCTGACGGTTGAGCATCGCCTGCAACGATTACAATGGTGCAGAGAACGTCAACCTTCGAATGTGGCATCAGGTCGTCTTTTCTGATAAATCTCGAATCTCCTTGGGTGCACATGATGGTCGAAGAAGGGTTAGACGACGTTGGGGAGAAAGACGTGAACCTCAGTTTGATGTTGAGCGTCATGTACACCGGACAGTAGGCGTTATGGTATGGGATGCTATTGCACGAGCAGGTAGGTCACCTTTAATGTTTATTCGAGGGAACATGACGGCGCTGCAAGATAATGCTCGACCTCATGTTGCCAGGGTTATTTTTTTTAAATGTCTTTGTTTCGGTTCTGCGTGACAGCTCCTATCCATGAAAACATGAAAATCTCGCGGTTTCACCAACTTGAGATGTTTACCTATTATTTCAAGCTGAGCAGCAAGGCGAATATCATTCCATTATGATGTAAGTTCTATGGTAGCAACCAGAGAGCCTGTCAATTGCCAGAAAGATGGGAAAAGTAGTGGCTAGCAACGGACAAAACTCTGAACATTGAATGTATGGGCATTTTTTTCAAATTAAGCTTCAATTTGCTAAAAAAAACTGCAAGAACTCCATAATCCTGCTACCATAATATTAATGTTGTTATGTTGATGATTCAATATCATTTTTTGGTGAAGGAAATCCATATATATAAAAGAAAGATGTTGGTAACACCATTTATAACTAGAGATCGGATGGACTGTTTGTTATGAAACTTCATTTATGGAATCGTCTTCGGTCTTGTTATTATAAAATACAATGAAACTTCGGAAAAATTGATGAAAGTTTTACTTATGCAGGAAATGCTTTTCCTTCTTTTGAATAAGGCCACTAGGTGTCGCTACCGTTGATGCGTAGTCGTACAGTGAATAGACAAGTCACTGTACATAGTCGTAGGTTGATATTACCGCTGTTAGATGGCGATATGTGATTCGCATAGAACTCATGGTAACATGGAAGCCTATTACCAGATCAAAAAGCGGGTAAACTTATCTCAAGTTGGTGGAACAGTGAATTTTTACCGAAAGATCAAGTATCTGATTTTGACGATCAGTTTCAAACGTGAGTTGGCCATCTTTATCTTTTTTCTTTATTTTTGAAATGCTTTCGAATTTCTGTTTGGGTGATAGATATATCGGAAATAACTGAATCCAAAATTGCCCATAATTAGTAATTGACATATTATATTCGTGTTTCTGTTCGCACAGAGACAGTATTGTAAGCGTCAATAATTTTGAAACGTTTGCTCATCGGGCTTTCACTTATTATATACAATAATGTTTCATGGGTTGCCTAATCTGATCTGGTCGAATGACCATCAATAAATTTGAATATGAGTTCAACATAATTCACAGTGTTGATAATTTTGCCGTGTCGATCGTACTATCGACATTTTAACATCTCGATTTGTCTTCTAACGAGCTTGATATCGTCAACTAAATTGAACAAATTGAAGAGAGATTGACAGCTCATATCCATGGAATAATGAGAATCACGCTGCTTCACCAACTGAGATGTTTACCCATTATTTTGAGCTTAGCAGCATAGCTAAGATGTCTAAAATAATGGTGTGACCACTGATTAGATTTTGAGAATATAAGAAAAGTTTTGTTTTTGCCACTTCAGGTTGGGCTATTAACAAATGACTGATTTTTTAATTCTGGTCGACGGGCTGTGTTAATAGTCGATAGTTCATTAAAGGAATAATGTTTGTTCACATTCTTGAAATTTTGATTCATATAAGAGGAAAGGTATAATATGGATTATACTCCTGCTATTCACAGTCACATGAGGTACTGCAAAAAGAGAACTGTACAACAATTAAAAACAAAAAGTTATATGTTCAAATTCAACAATTAGTAACCGCTTAAATAAAGAGAATTCTTTCCATGTGAATTACAAAATTATTGAAATTTTGTATGTTTTGAACTTTAATTTTGGCTAATTTTTTTCCTGCTTGAAAAGAGCAATGGTAAGTTTATACAACTTTTAAGTATAATTCAGGCGGTACAAAGTTCGCCGGGCCAGCTAGTAGTATATATTCCACTAAAATCTATGTAAGGATGTGGAAGGAATTTTCCCAGAAAACTGATGAGGAAAAAATATTAAAATTAATCGCATAATTTGAACTGTAGGAACCTAATTTTAATAAACACGATATCACGAAATGCGTTTTCATTAGGCAAATAATCCGTTATTTTTTTTTTGACGAACGACAGCAAGCCAGCAAAATGTTTTGGCAGATCTGATAATTATTTAGGGGTAGAAATGTCATATCATTTCAGTTTTTGAATATTTATGAGCTGGTGGAAAGTATTATTCTCTCTTTGATTAATGTTTTTCTGTCACGAATACGTATGGGCATGTCCAATTATGCTAGATTGTACGGAATATCTTCATTTAAAAACAGAGTGAGCACCATATTGCCGAAAGTAATTCTGGACAAAAGTCAACCTCCTCAACTGTTTAGGGAACACCCTGTATAGCAGTGAGTTTTTCACCAATCATTTCAGTACTTAACCAACTCATCTCAACTTGAATTATAAACATTGCTGCTTCAAAAAAACTTTCCATCCAAGCCCCTTCCTTGGTGAACCTTAAAAGAACAATATTTTAAGGCGCCTACTCAAGGTAATGAAAACTCGTTCTTTCCGGTTTGAATATTTTTTATGACCCCTCCAAGTTCCGAGGACGAAGTGAATCGATTTCAGCCCTGGACTGTTCTGTCTTCAGGTCACATTTTTCATTCTTGAAGCACAATTAGCGACTTTAATTTCCTGTGGAATTCCCGAATGAATAAAGTCGACGAAGGGAGGGGGTGTTGAGTCAAGATGTTTAACTAAGATGGTATTTCATGAAACTCATATATTTTCGAGCACAGTTTTTTTCGCAGGAAGAAAATTAATTGGAAAGACGGCGAGCAGTTTTTGAACATTCGTCTTTACAGAATTACCGAGATCGGCGAGATCCTATGATATTCTGGAAGATCTTGAAAATGCTGGGAATATCAAGGTGTCATTCCTCACACTCAGTCAATCTTCTAAAGTTCCAACAAAAATACTTTGTATGAATCACGATGGAACAATTTTCACTTGAAATTCATTTCTCTGAAATAATGAATGTAGAATTTCATTCCCGAGCAAGTGTACAGGAGTCCTGCTTGCATACTTTTTGTTTGCAAAGAGTTCTCTTCAAACATTGTTTAATAAACTGTTTTTGTTTTATCAATAAAGACAGAAAGCGTGAATACGTAGGCGCTGAAACCTGTTTGAGCTCCACAAAAACGTTTTATATTAGAAACAATTACAATGTTTTCAAAATCGTATTCTTTTAAAATCATGTTAGGTTATCCCCTATTGATAGGTTCAATAGGGACCGTTCCATGTAACATACCATTTCCAAGGAAGCCTCTTTCAAACGACAGGATATCAGGGCGATATTCGTAGGACCAATATAAAGGATTTTCCAATATGAGGTGGTATTTTGACATTCGAAGAAAAATGACATATCCTTGGATACATGATCGGATGTTTGTATCATTATGAAGAGGTATGCCGTTAATAATGGAGAATAAAATCAGCCAAATGAACACCACGACCACGACTAAAAGACCATTTCTTTTCATGAAATTTTCCATAACCAAATCGCAAAGTGGCTGCCCTATGTCCTCGATTGTCTCACATTTCCATCTTTGAGGTCTTGCATCGACGCTGAGCTCTTGGCGTAGACCTTCTCTTTCACATGGCCACAAAGGTAAAAGTCGCAAGGAGTTAAATCACAAGATATCGGTGGCCAAATGTGATCACCTCTTCGAGAGATAACACGGTCCGGAAACTTTTCCCTTGAAAGATCGATGGTTGTGTTGCTTGTGTGGCACGAAGCGCCGTTTTGTTGAAAGTAAACATTAAGGTTGGGAATGTTTGAGTGTATCTTCGTCAGAAACAACAATACTCACGGTGGAATCTTAATGATGGTAGATGTGGATTATTTACCTGAAAAAGAAAGATGTATGAAAATATGCATTGAAGATTAATCTATTCAGAAAGAAAAGTATTATCTTTATCTTTATATATATAAAAGAAAGATGTTGGTTACACCATTTATAACTCGAGATCGGATAGACTGTTTGTTATGAAACTTCATATATGAATTCGTCTACGATCTGGTTATTATAAAATACAATAAAACTTTGAAAAAAATCGATAAAAATTTTGACTATGCAGGAAATGCTTTTCTTCCTTTTGAGTAAGGCTACTAGATGTCGCTACAGTTACAGTTACGCTACCGCTTATTCGTAGGTACTATTTGATATTCTCCGCGTAAGATGGCGATGTAAACAAATAGTGTGTACAGTGACTATATTCCCACTATAGTCACTGTAATACTGTGTAATTTGAGTTGCTTACAACTCTGCGCTGTTGGGCGAAACCAAAATGTCTTAGCGTAGGAGTACAGATGTCTAAAATGATCAGATTTCATTGAGATATGAGAAAATTTTCGTTCTTACAACTTCAGATGGCGCTATTCACACATTATGATTATCAGTTATTTTGAAAGTTTAATTCATTCAAAATAACGTAATCGTGAAGGTACTATATCTGACATTATCACCATTAAATGGCGATGAATTTGTTGAGGCTTTCGCGGCCATCGATTGATGTCATCTGTTCTTTTTTCGAGCATTTCGGTCATCGTGGTATGAAATGGTCGAAAAAAGAACAGATGACATCAATTACTGTGTAATTTACATAGGACTTATGAAACCATGAAAGGCTAAACAGATCCAGAAGCGGGTGAATATCACAGTGAATTTTTATCGGAATGTCAAGTAAATCGGATTTTGGCGATCAGTTCCAATCGTGAGATGCCATTCTCATCTTTTCTCATAATTTTTAAAATGTTTTTGAATTTCTGTTTGGGTAATAATAAAATATTTGCGGAAATAACTGAATCCAAAATAAATTGCCATTATTACTTATTGACATATCATTTTTGTGTATCGGTTCTGTGTGACAGCTCATATTCATGGAAACATTTGGCAGTTCAAAAATCAGAGAACCAAGCCGTTGATCTCCGATCACCGGTGATCACGATTTGTGAAATCCACCATTTAGGCGGAACAGAGTTCGCCGGGCCAGCTAGTAAATATATAAATAAATATTAAACACAGTGAATAGATTTTCAGTAGATCTCTATGAAATTGAATATGTTTTGTTTGAGCAGAATATACATATCATAGACGAAGGCCGTATTATTTTCAGGCTACACTCTTCATTTGTTATGATTGAATTTGTTAAAAATTGTGTGGGGAAAAAGCTTTGAAGAAGTTTATGGAGATTATTATTTTGTTCTTTATTTTAGTGTTCTAAAGAAATCACCGTAACTGTTGCTCCAGCCTGATTTTCGAAAAAGCAAGGTCCAATGACCACGCCGTATCATAAACCTCACCAAACAGTCACACGTTGATGATAGAGAGGATTTTCAACAATAATTCTTGTGTTTTTCGAGCCCCAAATGCGACAATTTTGTGTTAACTGAACTATATGGACCTTAAGACCTATTTATTAATGTAAAATACGGTGTAATGACGTTTGTGGAATGCCTAGTTCTAAAGAACGAGGAATGGACATTCGGCTACAGCAGCACTAACTCGTCAAACAGCTCAAATTTCTCCACCAATTTCTGTATTGCGGTTCGACAAGGTGTTTCACGAGGACCCAAAAATGTTCGAGTTCAACCAACCGTCCCTACGAAATTTTTACCAGCTTTTATTTAGTTTCACCTGTCCCGGTGTCTGTCTGTAATCAAATCTTGCAAGTTGGATATGACACACTTCTAATCGTCCGATTGATTTGAAATTTTGCAGGTGTACCTCATTCTGGTGACAATGCATCATGAAATATTTTCTATAGAATAAAAACAAAATGGCGGCTCCAAAATGGCGGATGAGTTTTGTAATTATGATCCGATTCCATTCAAAATTAGTATCTGGGGGTATTTGGGTTCGAAAATGATGATACTTTTGTCAAAATTGGGAAATTCAAGATGGCGGCCACAATATGGCGGACGAGTTTTGTGATTATGATCCTATACTATTCAAAATTGGTATATGGGGGTTTTCTGGGTCGGAAATTACGATTCTTCAAAATTGAGGAGTTCAAGATGGCGGCTTTAAAATGGCGGATGAGTGTTGTTATTATAAAAGCTTGTCTTTAATTTTTTTTTATTTTCCTTGTTATAGTTAATTTTAATAATAGCAGTGCGTTGTTGAAGCTTTTATCGTTCTATTTTTATGAATGCGTTGTTTGTCTTTGTCAAATGTCAAAAAATGACAGCTTCAGAAGTGACACCTCTTTTCGGAAAACCCCTTAATTGGGATAACTTTGTGTTGCCTGGGAAGGCTTTAAGAAAGGTTTCAAATGGAAAATACGACAACTGTCATTTCCAACCAGAATTCCGAAGTATATTAGTGCGCGTTTCTAACGACGACAAAAAAATCAGTCCAGATGAAATAGGACTTTACTCCTTCACTCCCACATTAAAAAACCCCTGAATGCATTTCATTTGCGATCCAAAAAACGAAAAACTAGTTTGAACCCTCTCCGCAAACGATCTCGAACTTCCTGCTCTATTCTGCATCTTTTAAGTGAAAAGTTCCATCCCCAAATCTGCCAGTCTACGTTTCATCACGAGATCCACGGTCGTCGCATTAAAATGATCCTTTTCCATCTCCAGAACATTTCTTATTATCCGGCAGCCCAAGCTAGCGCGGGAGAACGAAAAATCCATTCTTCCTCTCTAATTATTTTTTCAAAACTCCCGATGTTCTAATAGGATTTTAATAATTGAAAACCATGAGGGAGACCTGGAGTTTTGAGGAACTTTTTAATTGAAAACTTCAGCACAGGAATGACGTTTTCTGTTATTAATTGGGCCAGGTTTCTTGTTTGCATGGGGCACAAGTTGCTGTGCGGGGCTGATTGGGTATATCGGATTAGAAAATGATAAATTGGATTTGCCTGTGTAGCAAGTTTGGCTTTGTGTGTATCAGGTGGAGCCGGATTACCATGACCGAAGTCTGAACCATGAAGAGTTTCGATTTTACATCGTGATTATCATTAGGGAGAATATACAGATTGAATCTTTGACTTGTACATATATTTCAACTGTAGATTCTTGAGGCCAAAGGAAACCTTTTTTTCATCTTCCATTTTTCCGAATTCGGCTCTGTTAAAGCGATATAGCGAATTGAAAAAAAAATTGGGCCCAATACGAGCCTGATACGCTTCTCTGCAAACACTTCAAAGTTCACATTTTTCCATTGAAGTTGAGGTGATTATTAAATGCCCTGTCGTGATACATTCAGGAAATACTCAAGCACTAACCTTATTCGAATAAGAAAGTTACAAAAACGATATTTCCTAACAAAAACACTTAGTTTTGTACGAATATGTCTGCAAGTGGAGAGCCATATTTCTCCCACCAAAATTAGTTCCTTCTCCGATTTTCCTGAAGATTAGTTTGCAAACACTAATAATTTGTTCAGATTTTCCTCGATATCGCAAAACCAATAACCACATGATCACATGAAAAATTGTTTTCTCACTAAACTAACCTAACTCCATCAACCTAGCTCATAGGATTCGAGGTCAACGACCTAACCTAACCCATCTTCTGTGATATTTTACAGAACTTTCGAGAAGACGATGCCAGATTGCTGATTTTTTTTCAAACAATGGTTTAGGCGAAACCAAGGAAGCAGTACTTCCCCTATCGTTAACGGATTCCTTGGAAATGCCCCACGAGTAGATCTGATTCTCGCCGACTTAGCGCTACGAATTTAATTTCAGTCGCCTATAACGGTGCGTTAGCCGGCACTCAAGACAAACCGTTGTTCTGTGTCTCCAACGTTAGTCCCATCACATACCAGTCTGTGGTCCCACAAACGACGCTTGCGTATAGCAATAACTTACCCCATGGACATCGATTTATTTATTCACAGAGAATAATGCAAACAGTTGATGATTATGTGAATTGAAGTAATAATAACCGTGTAGTGGCAAGTTAAAATTCCAAGAGGATATTGTTTAGATAGAAACATGGCCACAGATTATTTAGATTTTATTTTTCATTAATTTAAATTCACTACGTGATTCGTATCGACATCATCATGAATATTCGAATTTTGAATTTCATCGATTTTTAATATGGTCCGGTTACCAGAAATTTTGAATAAAAACTGTGCGTATAAAATGTATAATTTCATGCTTCTTAGAATTCAATTTTATCTCCTACATTTGTGGGATTTTATTATTACATATCTCTACATCAAACGTTTTTCCATCATAGAGATTTTAGTCTTGACGAAGTTGATAAACATTCTGACAACATTGTTAACTTGTTGAGAGACCAGAAGGAAATAATATTCGATATTTCAGATAATTCTTGAAATTCATGATTTTCTCCCCAAATTCCATCGTGTACAATTGGAAATAACTCGAAAACGACGCCTTTTATTGAAAAAACATATGAATACTTTTATTTTCTGAAAAAATTGATTTTTTAGAAAATATGAACCGTTTATCTTTTTCAAGTGGTTTCATAGTATTTTTGCATGAATTTATGAGTCGGCTACACTGTAACTTTTATACCAGGAGAAATATAGAATAAGTTTCGATTGAGGAATATGCACCATGAATAGAGTGAACAATCAACCAAAATTCAGTTCATTTGAAATGATGGTTCCGAAGATATGAACAGAAAAGGTTTTTTTTCTTGGATTTTGGACACGAAGTCGAAGACATTAAGTTAAACATTAAGCAAAACAACTCCGGCGAATAAAACCCGGCATAGCTCAAGATTTTGCTGTTTTTCATCTGTAACTTACCCGTGAAAAAATAAATTTGCCGCTCATTTATTTAAAAAAATATGAGATGTTTCGCTAAGTTGATAACAACATGGAGAAACAACTATCATAAAAATGTAATCAGCAGAAAACTACAGTGGCTTTATACAAGACAGTGGCGACAATAGGGTCATAGAACACGTTTTTGCCCAAACATGGCGGATATTTGTTTACATTTGAGTGTCGTGTTGTTTGACATTTGATTCGATCTTGAGCTTTATGTTTAGATACATGACAACAAAACAATGAAAATCCGCCATTAGTGGTCGAAAACAGTCCGACCAATCAAAACGTGAACGTCTATTGTCGCCACTGTCTTGTATAAAGCCACTGTACAGAAAACAAAGTAGCTCATAAGTCTCTATGGTTTATCCGTAAATTATCCGTGTAGGAAGAAAATTTGTATCCTTCAAGGTTTTGTAGAAGAATGACAAAATTTGATTGATAGTTCTGCGGCCGTCGTAACGTATATCGGGCATTTTGAAATTTGGAAGAAAGATGGAGCTTTCTATCCTTGATTCATCCGTGGGGAAAAATTTGCCGTTTCTGTTCTTAAAGAAATATTAAGTGCACTGGTAAATGTATATCAAAATACCAGGTAATAACACAATGAAAAAATGATTTGTCGTTTTGCTCTCATTAAGTACATGTGGATTTGGATTTTTGGAAATCTATTGTGGATATGCTTAAATCTTCACAAATGAAGAAGCTGTAACATTTCTGAATTTCTGAGGTCAAATAATTAATCACAATATCACAAATACCACTACGTTCTCTAGAACTCCCTCTAGCTTCTTCGTTGCTATCTTTAGCACTCTGAAGAATCCGAACTACAGGTGTAATAAATCGAAATATTGCGGTTAATCAATATAGACTTCTGAATTTAGATTCATGGCTTCGACAAAGAGAATGTATAAGAGATGATAAGCATTAGAGCTGTTTATTTTCGGATCAAGTTTTTCTCATGAAACGCAAGCGAGAAATCAAAAATAAATTGTATATCGAAACGGTGTCAGGGATATGTCACGTCAAAAAATCATATAACACTACGACCGTCAAATATGGGGAGCAATTAAAATCTTGCGTTCTTTTTGAAACACTCTTTATTATTGATTGAACATTTGAAAGGTGTTTATCCTAAAAAAGATGGACCAAAAAAATATCTTGATGTTTGCCTATAATTCGAAACTCCTTTTCGTTGTGACACTCGGTAGATTCCAAACGTTTAATTTTTGCATTCAACTCGGAACGATCCATTACTCAGTTATAACCGTTGTCATAAATAACCGAAACAACGAAGTTTCATCACACAAACATCGATATACTTTCATTTTCCTCGGCCTCATTCAGTGGAAGCAACAATTCATTTTCCTCCATAACATCCATCGTTGCCTATCAACCGTCCTGTCACACAGTTGGATGGACCACTGCTGGCCTCTAAATTGGAACATATATTTTTTCAAATCGTCCGAGCTATCTGTTCAAACATCCATGCACACACGTGGATGATTAATGGCCACTACCAAATGGCCAAAAACTACGTCAGAGGTTGCCAGGCAATAACGGGGATAATAAAAAGGGGAAAAACGATGTTTTCCTTGAAATTCCGAAGTGAAATGCGGGATGAAATGATTATTCGGAGAAAAAAGGTTCGGGAATTTATGATTGAATGAATGAAAATATCTTATATCGAACTTCTTGCGGAAAATTTGTGTTTCAATATGTTGCTCCTGAAAAATTTCGTAAAACGACGTTCGGAGGACTTTATACAGGTTCCCTTCATTTTCTGATCAGCATTCTTCAATTTCTTTATTTTTCTGCTGCCTGTGATTTAGGACATCATTTTGTTTCCATCTGAGACTTTTGATTCAACAGTAATATTTATAATTCTGCGATTTTATAGAGCGAGTACGATCATCCTGATTTATTCTGCATGTATTTCTAGTTAGACCCGATATATTGGAATCATGATGATGGTACTTCCTAGTGATAGAATTTTCGATAGGAATAACTGTGATTTGACACAAGGTACAAGCCATGTTGTTTCGACATTTCTTTTCAGTAAGCATTGACAAATTATCATGGAAAGACTCACGCCGCAACAACGTTTACACATTGTTGAATAGTATATTCTAAAACTAGTTGCAGAATGGGCTCCTATTCCAATACGAATGCGAAATTCGAAAACGAGCGACGAAGGAGCGAGTTTTCGAACGCATGAGTATTGGAATTGCATTCTGCAACGAGTATTAGACGATATTTTCTCTATTTCATTCAAATATTCTGAAATTCAATGAAAAAATTCAAATTATAGGCCCTAGTGACTTTCATATTGTATCTTGGCAGTTGGTGTGAATGTTAGGAAATACGAAAATTGACATTTCCAAATTGACGTTTGCTGAAATTTAAAAGGATCGGAAGTCATTGCTGACAACCACAAAACGAAAAATGTTACTGAAAACGATGCTGTAATGAATTCATTACAGCACTGTTTTTAGTACTGTAATGAACACATTACGATACTGAAATAGAGAAATTCATTCTCAAAATCAGTGTTCTATTCACCAAACTTATAGAGCACGTGAAATTTATGGTTCACATAATCGTCCATCAGAGCAGTTCATTCTTCGAACTATCGATAGATTTCGGCCAACATTTTCTCTAATCGATGCAAGAGCGACAACAAGACGAAGAACTGTACGTACACAAGAAAATATCGCTGCTGTAAGTGAAAGTGTTAATGAAAATCCAGATTTGTCCATTCGTCGATGTTCACAACAAGTTGGACACTGTGTATCCACCACATGGAAAATTTTGCGTGAAGATCTTGGTCTACACCCATACAAGATCCAACTGGTTCAAGAACTAAAGCCACTTGACCATAATAAGCATCGTTTGTTGGCTGATTGGGCCCTAGAACAGCTTGAAGTTGATCCACTTTTTTATCGAAAAATTGTGATGAAGCTCCTTCTGATTGAAGGGCTATGTAAACAAGCAAAATTGCCGTATATCCAGTCCAATTTACCAGAAACAAGACACAGAAGAACGTTTTTTTTTTACGTATTTTGCTAATAATATTCGGTAATAAATCCAAATATCACTTTTCATACGCGATTAGGTGATGACAAAACAGTTCAAAACGTCATTAGTGACACAAAATTGAAATAGCGGTACGAAATCAATGAATGAACTGGACTCAGATTCAGAAAACGGTGTTGCCATTACGTGCCCATCTTTTATCTGAGGCAAATACGGCCGAGCCGTTTCAAGAACATTCCGATACTTCACTACTTCAGTATATATAATGTGAAGAATGCAGAATATTTGAAGAAACAAATACTCATTTCTGACATTCACGCACAAATGAGTAAATGAATTTCAATCTAAAGTACTTTTCATTTTGATTTAGAGTTTTTCATTAGAAATTTCAAAGAACGTCACAACGTTGCAATATTTCGACTACATTTTGAGTCCGTAGAGGTACAGTTACCCAGTTTAGTTCTGATGATTTTGAAAATTGGCTTCACTATTTATTATTTCTATAGTCTAAGGATAAATTCGACGGTAGGCTTTAGCTGGCAGTGGGTTTAGGTGTAACGTCCGACAAAGAGGATCCTGAGGATCTGAGAACCGTGACTTAATTGGCCGAGCTAGGGAGGAGCATGTTTTGATTGAAATTCGAGCATTTCTATAAAACGTTCGAGTTATAAGATACAAAGGATACTATACTCCATTCACTTTTATTCAATCACATAGGAGGTCATGGTTTCGTTTTCAGGAGTTGGTGCCCCTGATAAAAAATCTGTGCGCGTACAGAAAATATCGTTAATGACAAAACGACGCTGCCAGTTTTTTTGTTTACATCAAAGTAAAAGTATCAAAGATATTTTGGCATGGGTACAAACGGCAAATTTGAATTGGACCAAAAATCGATTTATAAACATAAATAAAGCAAAAGTAAGTACTAGTCGCCTTTTTTACACTTGATAACGAAGTTTTTTTTTAGGTATCTGGCCGTTTGGAAAGATTTCAAACGAAATTCCGGTCCCCCAGAAGTTTGGTTAGTTTCGGTATCGTTTTTGGTGCTCAAAATTTATTTCGAATGTGTGAATGGACAAAAAAGGCTTCCTTATACGATCTTCTCACGAAAGCGACCGGAAAATATGGTTCAGGTAGGATTTTCGAGGAATTATGAGAAAAGAACTTGCAGAATGAAATTGCACGATTTTCGTAAGTAAACGTGTTTTGGATGGCCAACATCGGTCACTAAATGATTATTTTTGATCGTTTTCACGTTTCAGAAAAAAACCACTTCGTATAAGCCCATTTTGAAGAAATTTGTGCATGTAACATTCATCGGTAGGTATTTGCTCTTAATCGAAAGAATATATTATATCTAGTTCTACTTCTTTCAAAAGAGACACAAGCTTTTAATGCTGTGAGGACCCTATAATGTGGAGGAGTTTGTGTCTTATTTTAGAACAGGTGAATGATAAATGTGAAGCATATGTTTGACCTATTCCATTTTATTTGTACAAACCTACTGTGGTTGTAATGTATGAATATTTTTTAAACTAATAAATTACTATACAGTCAGAATATTTTACTCCTTGTTCATAAGATCAAATACATGAAATGTATATCTTTTACTTTTATTTTTATTAAGTTAGCTATTAAGGTTATGTTACAAGAAAAAGTTCCTCTTGCATCAGAACTCCCTTCAACTATTTGGATTCCAATAGAGGGATATAATGTTCCATTATTCTTGATTCAACAATTGATGTCGTCAAGTCTTGAACTTTCAGTCCAAGAGGATAATAAACATTAAATCTTCACAGGCATGCATATGAAAATCATGTGAGAGCAATGCAATTTTCTTCCATGGCGAAAAATAATATATTTCAACAGTGATCTCTTGTATTTTTCATGCAAATAACTAGAAAAGGAATCCTTTCTATCAATTCATATAAACGTTAATTATTTTCGTCCGTCACATCTTTTCCAATTTATTCATTTTCCGAATAAATTCACATTCTCAGAAATACGCTAAGAATGTAGAAATGGCAATATAGTGTTGACTTGGAACATAAAAATATTTTGAAAAACCTCATAACTTCGATACAGAGTGGAATGTGTCAAATTTCCAAGACCAGAGTTGTGATTTTATAATTGTGAATGGAGTATATGTGTTGTACAGATGGATATTCCATTGGCTTCAACTCAGATCCAGTTGCAGCATTACAATTATTCGGATCCACGATCAGATCCAATCTCGCATAATGCAATTTCAACTTCAGACACAAGGATAGCCAGTTCAGAAGTAACTTTCCGTAAACCGCACCATCCCTCCCCATTGATAAAGCGTCTCGCAAGATTTCCTCCCATTCATCACCCCTCCCTTCCCCAACTCCCGTCTATTGTTAGAATTCGGCACAAAAGGGCTTTTTACCGGCTGAAAAAATCTAATTACGCATGGAGCGCAGAGTGCTGTGCACATCGGATGAGAGATATGTTAAGCGTCTTGTTTAAATATTTACGTTGCACTTTGCGGGCATCACGTATGAGGACAACCAAGGAGCGATATTGGGTGTGGATTCTTCGATCGTTGGAGTGGTTTGGAGGCGGAGTTGTTTGGAGTTTTGAATTACTGATGTTCCGGTATATATAGGGGCACTTATCTGATTGCGAGATATACAGGGTGATGAATGGGTAATACGGTTCCTGCTGGTAAAGGACTATGAGGCGGTTCAGGAAAAAGTTCTTGAGTTTTCGAGATATTTGAAAATTCAAAAAAGTTACACCCTTTAGCGCTATTTTTTGCGCTAGATTCCAAATTGTACCATTTCTGAATTTTCTATCCTCTAAGCAAATGAAATGCACCGATGCCAAAGCTACTTCATGGCTTCCAACTTTGCAACTTCTAATGTCAAAACGTGGAACTACATTGAATGAAACTTATTCAATACTATTTTTTAATTCTTTGAATGATGAATATTAGTACGATTTCAAGCAATTCTTCTGGCAATTCCCATCTTTATAAAAAGAAGATTTTGATCATATCGAAGATCCACCATGATGTAAACTTGTTCTTCCGTGACCACCGAAGACATGCGAAAACAAATGGAAGATCACTTTTACTTCTGCGGCCTCTTGATTTTATCTTGATTCCAATCGTTCCACTTTTATTCTGGTTCACAATAGGTGTTCCTTTGAAATGGAGTTCCTCTTCAAGGAATCCGCCATTTTAATATATTTTTAAGACGCTGCCTTCTTTCTCTGGTATGTACGCCTTCATTACTATAACTCTGTCTATATTCACAGGATTCAAACTCATGTAAGCATGATCTATTTTATTATTGCATTTATTTTGAATATAGTGGAACCTCGTTCTGCTACCAACCTCTTTGGAATATTCTTATACCGTTGCTAAGAACTACTGTACCTACATTTAACTATTCACTCGAAATTATGGTATAGGCATTAGAGTTGTTGCTCTTAGGATAATATTTTACGTACAATGATCAATGGCTTAGAGGCCTAGAATAAACTGTTTGAATCGTCTGTGCCAGGGAAAACATCCTCCCTCGCAGTGGCTTGGACACATTCCCTGAGAGTTCTGTGAACGAATGTTTTCAGAAACATAGCCTCGCCTTTGGGCCTTGGCGAGCCAGGCAAGTATTCCACAAGAGGGATTGCTTCGTTCTAGTTCCAACAGGAAATATAGGGAGTATATTGTCACCTCCAAACCATAGTGACTAATAGAAATTCACACGTAATACTTGGAAAGAAGGATTTTTACACTTGGAGCGACAAAGACACTGCGTAGGAATTTCATGATGACACACTTTATATGCCTATAACCTTTGAATAACTTTGGATGCATTGGATTCTGCTTTTTATCACGATTGTGCCAGTTATAATCTTACGGGGGTATAGAAAGCTCCATATTGTACATACCACCAGTGCTCATCTCATTAATTATTGATCTGTGGATTGTAAATATGTCATCTGTAATGCTAGAAGGGTTATTTTGCTTTGAGTTCAATGATAAATTGAATTTTGTCCGTTTTTTTCCCTTCAAAAGCTATAGTTTCTCGAACTCTGGCTCTGGACCAATAAAGGCCTGTTCCACCTCTGTGTCCCGTCAAGTATTTATATTTATCTGATTTCACATCCTCATTTCTCATCCTTTAATTCACTAATCTGAGTTATACGAATCTGAATTACTACGATATAACATAAAGTTCTACTAAATATAGACGATCACAAGCCAAGCCGAAAATATAAGTATAAAATCCACTTTATCGTAATTCTACCTTCAGCTACCGGAAGCAGGGTTGCCCTTTTTCTCTTTTTAATAATATTTCCAGGAAGAACATTCCTTGGAATGTTGCAAAATGAAGAAAGTTTTTCCAATCTGTTTTTTGGGTAGTCACATGATTGTGACGCGACAGATCGAAAGTTAACAGATGAGAGTAAGTAAACATGGAGCATTACACGGTAGAACAACGCGTTTTGATTGTCGAAAATTATAATCAAAATGGTGAAAGTTTAATTGCCACTATACGTGAAGTGTTCGGTGAAAATAATGAGCATAATTGATGAATTGCGAAAAGAATGATCGAAAAAGTCGAAACTACTGGTTCGGTTTGCACTGAAAATTTCATACGAACGCGTTCATCATATAATTCACGTAAATTTGGACATGAGAAAAATTTCTGCAAAATGGATTCCCGAATGTTTGAATGTTGACCAAAAGCGTGCAAGAGTAAAAGCATCGCGTTCGATCTGTGCTCGATTTGAAAACGATGTAGACTTCTTAAACCGAATTGCTACTATGGATGAGACTTGGGTACATTTCAACGATCCAGAAACAAAGCAACAATCGATGGAATGGCGACAGTCTGGTTCTCCAAGACCTAAGAAGTTTCGTGTCCAAAAATCTACTGGAAAAGTTCTTCATTCAGTTTTTTGGGATTGCCATGGAGTAATCATGAATGATTCTTTGGATAAGGGTAGAACGATAACTGAAGATTACTATTCGACATTACTGACCACTCTACGGAAAAAAAATAAAGAGAAGAGACGCGGAAAGCTATCCAAAGGTATTTTGTTTTCACAGGACAACGCCCCATTACACAAATCTCATGTTGCGATGCAAACAATTCCTGATTTAGGGTTAGAATTACTAGAACACCCCCCTTATTCACCAGATTTGGCTCTGTCCGACTATCATCTCTTTCCTCAACTGAAAAAAAGTTTAAAAGGTCGTAAATTTTCTTCCAACGAGGAGGTAATAAAAGCTGTGGAGGACTGGTTTGCAGAGCAAGAAGAAACATTTTTTTTGAAAGGTCTAGAGATGTTGCAGGTTCGCTGTAATGAATGTATTCAATTAAGAGGAGAATATGTTGAGTAATAAAATATTTTGACATTGAAATTTTGTTTGGCTAAGAATTTTTCAATATATCCCCGTACATAATTTCTAAAACAATGAATATTTCAATTCTTTGCAACAGAAAACCATGATTTATTGAACACCCCAATTGTTCAGAAGTCATACTTTTTATTTTATATACCACAAAGTTTATATACAGGGTGTCTCAAGTTCGAGTGCCTATTAGACGTTTCTGGAGAACTAGACATATTTGAAATCTGACATTTGGGATTATGATATTGTTCGAAATTCTCTACAAACCTAAAATATTTTCAAAGCCAGAGCACTTCCGGTTATACAGGGAGTGAAAATAAATTTGCTCAAAAATTTTTTTTTCAATGTTTTCGTTTCTGATAAGATTGAATATTCAATGCTGAATACATTTCAACAGAAATTTATTTTCACTCCTTGTATAACCGGAAGTGCTCTGGCTCTGAAAATATTTAAGGTCTGTAGAGAATTTCGAACAATATCATAATCCCAAATTTCAGATTTCAAATATGTCCAGTTCTCCAGAAACGTCTAATAGGCACTCGAACTTGAGACACCCTGTATAGGATTGGCTTACTCGGTTAAGAATAAGACCGAGATTTTCTGTGCTCTGCGATTCTATGGCTGTTTCAAAAATCTCACAATATATACCTGCTCAGTTGAACAAGCCACCTGCCTTTAGTCGCATTGCTTTACACGGCTTAGCTCGAAGCCCTTAACAAAATAGTTTTCCACGTCGTCGGCCTTTAGTTCGCCACCCTTTATACAAAGTGAATTCGTATGTGATAAGAACTTTTACCCTGCACAACACCACACGAGACCAAAAACAGAAGCAGATACGTAACTTTTCATCTGAACAAACGTAAGTACCATTCCTGCAGTGTTCACTTTGTGGTTTTTATTTTCAATTCGATCAAACATCCATTCTCGAGGCAATAAGAATTGGTACAACAGTTCATTTCTTCTCTCCAAGAGAGCTCGTGTATTTTATTCAGTAATCTTGCTCTGTTATTCAAACACCCTTAATATCTTTTCAATACTGAATGAGCGAGAACTGGGGCAGATATTGTATCAAAAATCCCCTATACATAACATCGATCCCAAAACGACCATCATGTAGGTGAATTTTCAACCCATACTTCTGGCGAGTTTAAAAAACTTCTCCACAACACATGTACGACTAGCAGTAAAGAAGAATCTTATATTGATACGGAAGAAACTTTCCAACTTCCCCAAGTTTTTCTGCCCCAACATCCCGCACGATACTCTAATAAAGTTGAGAACAAGGCAATATTGAAAAAGTAAGTTATATCGATGTGGAAATCCCGAGAGTCGTCATTTAATATCAATCGCTCCCTTGGTTAGCCAGAGGAAAAACCCCCATGATCTTTACGACCCTTTATGGCTTTTTCTGGTGCTGAGAACCGCATCTGCTGGAAGTCTTATTAATCCTAGAGGCGGAATGTGGAGTAAATTTCTTATGATAGGAATGAGTAGTTGGGGACCAACGCATCCACCATTCTGTATCGATACTATCCATGGGTTTCCCTAAAAAGTTTTGACAAAAAATTATACTTTCGTGCAAATCTTATTTCTTAAAACATCTTATTACGTGAATCGTAATAAATTGAATTAATCATAGCGATAAAAATAGGATGTTCTTATTTGGAAAGACTTTGACATTGAAATTTTATTGAAAGAGTCTGTAGAATTTATTAAAATCCCAATCAGTGGAGGATGAAGTTGTTTTGGTCTTTCTTTATAAGCCAAAATTGAAACTTTTCATGAAGAATTTCTAAGAGATTAACGATGAAATCAAAACTCAATTTCTGTAAAAGGAAAGTGGAATTATATTCAATTTGTAATTTTAAATTCTAGTCTGTAAATTTAGAGTCTAATTCACCCAACTAATCTCTATGTTCACAATGAATCTGTGATTCTTATACTTCATTCACTTTTATGAAGTATCCTGGTTGGCCATGAAATTCTGACATATTTCACATTTTCATTTTATTATTTTGTTAACTTCTATTCCAAGCATGTTCAACATGTTTTCTTCGCTCCCATTTTCTGCTCATTCCAAGTTTCCGTTTCATCAGGAGAATAAACGATTTCACCAAAAATATTCTCTATGAAAGTTTCAAATGAAGAAAATAAAAAAAGGGGATCTGAACTGGAATAGTTCGCAGAATATGTGAGAAAGTTCTAAAGAATATTCTAGAAAATATTCTGAAGAATATGTTAATGAATATTCCAGAATAATCATGGGAGTATTCTACATATATTCTGGAGAATATTCTGAAAAAGATTGTTAAGAATATTCTGAATAATATCCTCGAGATTATGCTGCAGAATATTCTGGAAAACTATTTTATAAATAAATTCTTGACAATATTCAGAGTTTTTTCCAGAGTATTCTCCAGAATTTTATTGATTTCCTCAGAATATCATTGATTTTCTCCAAAATATTCTGAAGAATATACTCTGGAACATTCTTTAGAAAATTGGGAGAATTGTTTCCGAGAATATTCAGAGTATTTTCCAAAATAATCTCAAGAATATAACTGATTTCTATGGAATAATCTTAAGAATATCCCCAAGTATTCTGGCGAAAATCAATAATATGCTGGACAATTATTCTATGAATTCATGAGAATATTCAGAGTATCTCCCAGAATATTATTGATTTTCTCCAGAATATTCCCCACAATAACCTGAAGAATATGCTCAATATACTTCGTTCTCGTTTATAAAGTATACCGGTTGGCCATGACATCCTGACACATTTCACCGTTTACATTTTGAAAATGTTAGGTTATAGTCGTTTTCCAGTCAGATAAATACGCAGCATTATCCTTTCTACATAGAGGTTGTAGTAATTATGTATTTATCAAAACGTTAATTTAGTTTGAGAAAATATTAGGATGTAAAACCAATAATTCCAAAGGCCTGGCGAATGATGAAGAAACTTTTTTCTCTGTAAATACTGGAAATTTTCAACGTATATAAACATGGTTGGAAGATTCAGTTATGCTATTTTCTTGTAGAGGAATGAAGAATCGTGTGTTGAAATTTCACTGAAAAAATAATGGACAGTATAGCCCTCCACTTTGTGATAGTTCATTCGAAAAAAGAATAAAAGTACTCGAATAACACGACAGAAAAATCCCTAATCGAACAATGGAATCCCCCACCTTTTAAAGTTCTCATGAAATAAGCCTACAGAAGACATTTAAATACATTTTTTCACAACTTGAAATACACCAGTATAAAAATGTAGTAGTACCTACTACTAAACCTGTGTCACAGTTGAACCTCAAGAGAACTAACTCCATAAAAGTTAAAAAGAGTTAATAGAAATTAGCAGTGGCAACGTCTCTCAGAGTTATTTGACATTTCAAGAAGGCCAACCCTACCCATGTCAGTTTTGAGTAGAAAAACATGGTTAACCTAAATCTTGACCAACTGGCATACTTTATAGAAGTGAATGGAGTATACTTAATTTCAGAGTTCTCTTCATTTCAATAAAATTTTCTAGACAAAAGTTGAAAACAATACATCAAATAGATGAAAAATTAAATGAAAAAATCCGAATATGAGAGAAAAATTATGGTATTTTAATAAAAAAAAATACTATTGAACATGAATACCGATACAAACTGGTGAATGCGATAGTTCCATTTCTCATTATGATATACGTTATTTTCTTCTAATTCCCCCTCTAGAATTAATGAGTGTTCTTTCAATTTATTGAAGAATAAAATGTCCGTATGGAAAAGAAATAAATACCACAAAGTGAACACTGTAGGAAGGGAACTCACGGTTGATCTGACTTGAAGAGATGTATCTGCTGATTTTCTGGTCTCGTGTTTTGTTGTACTGAGTAGAGTCCTCATCTCACGAAACGAATTTCCCTTTAAGGTACGAATATAACGGGTTCCAACGAGAAGAAGAATACGAGGGTATATGTCTGTTAAGGGGCAGTATCACCTTTTGAATCGTGGTAAATCTCCATTCAAAAGTGGTATCTTTATTTCACGAGTAAGTACCTTAATTTACGACGTAGAGACTTGATTTTTTTTTAAATTGGAGTTGAAGAACATCCCGAGGGCAAATAGTTTTCTTTTTTTCGATTTTTATTATTATTATTATTATATCAAGGTGAAGAGTTGAGGCCAAGCCTATAAACTCGCAAAAAATATACATATGAAAAATAAATACACCGTAACTTAAAATAAATGCATTACAAAAAAAACAAAAAGAAAACTCTCGTCTCCACAAGCAGCACTCACTCGCGCGTCGCGAGTGAGGCATCATAGTTGTTCTTAAAACTGTTGACAGAAGCTGAGTTCACCACCGATGAAGGTAAATTTCATTAGTTTTCAATTAAAAAAACCAGGGTAATCGTAAGATCTGGGGTTATCGAATATGTTTTTCGTTTTTCATGAGTACAAGCTATATTTTTGAAATAATCATCATGAAAATTTTTGTAGTTGATAGAAGATTAAATTGCCGAGGGCAAATAGTTGCGATTTTTTCCAAAAAATGATGAATAACCGTCGAAAAAAATCATTAAGTGTAGTTTCCAAAACGCTGAAGCCTGTTGTTTTTAATGAAAAACTAATTAAATCGAAAAAATCGCAACTATTTGCCCTCAGCAATTCAATCTTCTATAAACTACAAAAATTTTCATGATGACTATTTCAAAAATATAGCTTGTACTCATGGAAAACGAAAAACATATTCAATAACCGATCTAACGATTACCCTGGTTTTTTTAATTGAAAAACTAATTGAATCGAAAAAAAGAAAACTATTTGCCCTCGGAACGTTCTTCAACTTCAATTAAAAAAAAAAATCAAGTCTCTACGTCGTTAATTAGGGTACTTACTCGTGAAATAAAGAGACCACTTTTGAATGGAGATTCACCACGATTCAAAAGGTGATACTGCCCCTTAAGGGAGGCGAACTAAGCCGTATGACCGTTGCCACTCGTCATAGAGATATATTGAGTACTAGCTGGCCCGGCGAACTCTGTTCCGCCTAAAAGATATTTACGGTGGATTTCACAAATCGTAATCACCGGTGATCGGAGATCAACGGCTTGGTTCTCTGTTTTTTGAACTGTCAAATGTTTCCATGGATATGAGCTGTCACCCAGAACATATACAGAAAAATAATATGTCAATTAGTAATAATGGCAATTTTGGATTCAGTTATTTCCGCAAATATATTTATTACCCAAACAGAAATTCAAAAACATTTAAAAAATTATGAGAAAAGAGTAGAATGGCATCTCACGATTGGAACTGATCGCCAAAATCCGATTAACTTGACATTCCGATAAAAATCCACTGTGATATTCACTCGCTTCTGGATCTGTTTAGCCTTTCATGCCTTCATAAGTCCTATGTAAATTACACAGTAATTGATGTCATCAGTTATTTTTTCGACCATTTCAATGGTGATAATGTCAAATATGGTACCTTCACGATTTTTTTATTTTGAATAAATAAAACTATAAAAATAAGTAATAATCAGTCATTATGTGTGGATAGCGCCATCTGAAGTGGTTAGAACGAAAATTTTCTCATATCTCAACGAAATCTAAACATTTTAGACATCTGTACTCCTACGCTAAGACATTTTGGTTTTGCCCAACAGCACAGAGTTGTAGGCAACTCAAATTACACACTATTACAGTGACTATAGAGGGAATATAGTTACTGTACACACTATTTGTTTACATCGCCATCTAACGCGGGGAATATCAAATAGTACCTACGAATAAGCGGCAGAGTAACTGTAGCGACATCTAGTGGCCTTACTCAAAAGGTGGAAAAGCATTTCCTGTATAAGCAAAATTTTTATCGATTTTTCCGAAGTTTTATTGTATTCTATAATAACCAGATCGTAGACGAATCCATATATGAAGTTTCATAACAAACAGTCCATCCGATCTCGAGTTATAAATGGTGTAACCAACATCTTTCTTTTATATATATAGATAGCAGGTAAAAATATTTGTGGGATTCTAGATAACACTACCATAGAATGGAGAACATAGAGGTCTCGGTCTAATTCTATACTTTGTGGTATTTAAACAAAAGAATCTGAATTATTAATAACCCGAATAAAACTTCTGGACATTTAGCATCGGAGCAAAATGGTGAATGCGATGGTTCTATTTGAGTCGAAAATAGTTTTCTTCACATCCCAGCTCTAGGATTAATGAGTCTTGCAGTAGATGCAGTTTTCAACAAAAGAAGAGCCATAAGATCATAGTTTTCCCAAGGGATGACGTGATATTAAAAAATTATTGTACCATTGTGCATTCCTAAAGCTTTTATGAAAAAACTCTTAACATTGTTTTCAATTGTCGCACCTGCATCCCTGGCAAACCCAAAACTAACCTTGAGGAAGAAGAAGAAGAAGAAGCCAACGAACGGAAACAAGAACAACTCCCCGCACAATAGGAGTGTTTACCCCAAAGTTCCGATACTCCCGTTACTCTTCCAGGAAATAAATGGGACTAACAAAAGTTCCCCAGTTTCAGATGCAAACAAAAGATTATCCTGATGGCTTTTTCCTCTGTTCTTGTATGCGTTTCGGATCGATCGAGACGTCATCGGGAATTTTTTCGATGCCGGTGCCAATATTTGATCTCGCGAACTGGGGAAAGCATGTGGAGGAATTGAATTATGGGATGAAGTGTTTGTCGGATGAGATACTCGAGTTGGATGAAATTGGCTTAATCTGTTGAATCTTGTGATTGCTTCACTGTTGGATTGAGTTTCATGGGCGAGGAAAAATTTCGTTTGAAGGTTTTTTTGAAAACTTTGAGAATTACTTCATCTGGACAAAATAATTAGAGAGGCGTCCAACTTTACATCGTGCCCTTTTTTAAAGGGTGTGTATTGAGGGAAGATTCCTATGGGAAGATTCAAAGAGAGATGTAGCTGGTGCATTAATCAATAAATAACCCACTCCGCACTATTCTTCAAGATGTTCTATGACTTAACCTCACTTTTGCTATGTTCTAATTTTTACTCGAGACTTTTTGATTTGAGGGAGTGGGCTTGAGTGAATGATGAATTTTAAACATAGTTCAGAGAATAATATTTAATTAGAGGTGTTTCCCCAAAAATTCAGCGGTTGCAAAATTCAAATTTAACTCAAAAATACAAGTTGAGTCTTTGACATATATTTCAACCGTAGATTCCTACCATCAAACGAAACACTCGTTTCCTATAACATTTTTCGAAATTCTGTTTTGTTTTGAATATCATAAAAATACACTTTTCTGTTCATATCTTCGGAACCGTTATTTCAAATGAACTGAATTTTAGTTGATTGCTTACTCTTACTCTATGCATGGCGCAAATTCGTCAATCCGAACTTATTCAATATTTGGTATGAAAGTTGCAGCATAGCCGATTCATAAATCCACGCAAAAATACCATAAAACCACTTGAGAAAGATAAACGGTTCAATCAATCATTTTAGAAAATAACAGCATTCCTTTTTTTTTAAACGCGTCGTTCTAGAGTTATTCCATATTGTATACGAAAAAATTTGGGAAAAAAAATTACAATTTCAAGAGTAATCTGGATGCTTCCCTGGATTAAATATCATCTAATATTATTACTTCCCTGGTCCCTTAACAAGTTAACAATGTTGTCAGAAAGTTTATCGAATTCGTCGAGACTAAAATTTGAATGATAGAAAAACCTTTTATGTGAAGATGTATCATAATAAAATTCCACAACTGTGGGAGATGGAGATGACAACCAAGGATCATGAAATTATACATTCAATAAAAACATTTTCTATTAAACCTTTATTATTACCGTTTCATATCAAAAATGAATGTCAATGAAATACAGAATTCGGATATATGGAAGATGAATGTCGATACAAACCACGTATCAAATTGAAATTAATGAAAAATAAAATGATACGCACCACTAAATAACCTGTGGTGATGATTCTATCTAAATAATATCCCCTTGGAATTTGATAAAGTCGACCATCCACGGTAATATAACATAAATTCGCTGAAAGTCTTCACATATTCATCACCAGATCGAAGAAAAACACCTTGAATAATTACTTTTTTCCTTTTATATTTACGAATATTTTATATTTACGAATCGCGCCGGTTGTCGCTATGCGCATGCATCTTTCACAGACACTCACATCTATATATATAAAAGAAAGATGTTGGTTACACCATTTATAACTCGAGATCGGATGAGCTGTTTGTTATGAAACTTCATATATGGATTCGTCTACGGTCTGGTTATTATAAAATAAAATAAAACTTTGAAAAAATCGATGAAAATTTTACTTATGCAGGAAATGCTTCTCCTCCTTTTGAGTGAGGCCACTAGATGTCGCTACAGTTACAGTTACGCTACCGCTTATTTGTGTGTAATTCATTTGATATTCTCCGCGTTAGATGGCGATAAAAACAAATAGTGTGTAGTCACTGTGTACAGCGACTATATTCCCTCTATAGTCACTGTAATAGTGTGTATTTTGAGTTGCCTACAACACTGCGCTGTTGGGCAAAACCAAAATGTCTTAGCGTAGGAGTACAGATGTCTAAAATGATTAGATTTCGTTGGGATATGAGAGAAGTTTCGTTCTTACCACTTCAGATGGCGCTATTCACACATTATGACTGATGATTATTAGTTATTTTTATAGTTTTATTTATTCCAAATAACGTAATCGTGAAGGAACTATATTTGACATTATCACAATTAAATGACGATGAATTTGTTGAGGCTTTCGCGGCCATCGATTGATGTCGTCTGTTCTTTTTTCGCGCATTTCGGTCGTCGTGGTTTGAAATGGCCGAAAAAAGAACATATGACATCAATTACCGTGTAATCTACATAGGGCTTATAGCACCATGAAAGGCTATTAACAGATCAAAAAGCGGTTGAATATCACAGTGAATTTTTATCGAAATTTCAAGTAAATCGGATTTTGGCTATCAGTTTCAATCGTGAATTGTCCGTTCTCATCTTTTCTCATAGTTTTTGAAACTTTTTCGAATTTCTGTTTGGATAATAAATATATTTGCGGAAATAACTGAATCCAAAATTGCCATTATTAGTGATTGACATATTATGAAATATTATTTATGTGTATCTGTTCTGTGTGATAGCTCATATCCATGGAAACATTTGACAGTTCAAAAATCAGAGTGGATTTGTGAAATCCACCGTAAGTATCATTAGGGCGCAACAAAGTTCGCCGGGCCAGCTAGTTTGAGATATAACAACAATATGAGCATTGATATGGGTCAATTCATAGATCAAACGGTCTGTCTTGCACTCCCGCTACCTCACATTGTTTGAAGAGAAAGTCAACTATCTGGCATCGTCTTCTCAAAAGCTCTGAGAAATATTTATAGAAGAAGATGGGTTAGGTTGGGTAATCCACCTAGAATCCTATGAGTGGGATTGATCAATCATAAATAGAGTGAAAAACAATTCTTTGTGAGATATTTCTGGGGTATCGGGGAAAATATGAACAAGTTATCAGTTAGTGTTAACAAACTAATCTTCAGGAAAATTGAAGGAGGAACGTTCTTTGGTGGGCGGAAAATGACTTTTCAATTGTAGAAATAACCGGACAAAACTAAGTGCTCTCATGTTTTTAACATTCTTATTCGAATGAGGTAAGTACTTGGGTATTCCCTAAATTTATCAACTCAATTTCAATGGAGAAATATGAACTTCGAGAACTTTGTTGTAGAGAATCATATCAGGCATATATTTGGCCCAAATTTCGAACGGCTTCATCCTTCAAACAGCCGAATTCGGAAAAATGAAAACAAGGTTTTTTTTTATTTGGCCTCGAAAAACTACAGTTGGAAGATATGTACAAGTAAAAGACTCACTCTGTATATAACAGGGAGGACTAATTTTATTGAATCATGAATAATCCATGGACATATTAGAATCATTGCTTTTGGTGAAATCATAATCCTAAGGAGGCTCCCCAAACCAATTTACAGAAAACTCTGAGTGAATGATGAATTTCAAACGCATACTTCAGAGAATAAGAGATATTGGCAAAAAAAACTCGCTGAGGATGGTTGTTGTTTAGGGGTTTTGAATAAAATATTCAAAAGAAATCAAGTGTGTTCCTTTTATTACTGTGCGAGATAAAATAAGAACTCCCCAAAAAAACAATCTTGAATTAAACATTTGCTAATTTCAATATGGATTCGTGCTGCATTCAAATCGGATAAAATTTAACGCTTTCATAACGACAACACGGAAAGAATGGCGGAATAAATCGAGGAAAAATCCATAGAAACATTTCCGAATGGAACCACGCAAACAGTTCAACCAAGCGATATTTCATCAATTCCAAACCCAGAAAATTCCAACAAACCCGCCTTCAAATTGATTTTTGCCTAACGACATGGAATATTAATTTTTCCGTACATAAATTACCGTTTAATACGTAGAATCCATTTGAATTTTTATTCGAAATGGCGATTTGGAAGCCGACGGCGTTCTGGTTAGTGGCAAAATCATCGACAGAACTTCGGGTTGGCTTTCAAATGATGCGGAAAATGTATGGAAATGGAAGGAATATTGTTTGGATTTACGCTATGAATGTGGGATTATGTTTCTCGATCCAGTTTTGTACATGCAGTATTATTTCTCTTCTATTCGTATGAAATACACATTGTTTTGTTTCGCGAAACGTTTTTGTTGGAGTTCAAACCAAAATAATACCAAGGAAACTGAAGGGCTGTGAAGTTGGCGATCACTCTCAGATTGATCGATAGATTTCGGACAACATTCTCTAAATTCGATGCAACAACAACAACAACAAGACAAAGAACTGAACGTATAGAAGAAAGTATCGCTGCAGTAAGTGACAGTGTTAATGAAGGTTCAGATTTGTCTATCCGTCGACGTTCACAACAAGTTGGACTCTGTGCATCCACCACATGAAAATTTTGCGTGAAGAAGAAGAAGATAGAATTGTATGGACAAGATCCAACTGGTTCAAGAACTCAAGCCACTTGACTATGATAATAAGAGCTTGAAGTTGATCCACTTTCTTATTGAAAAATTGTGTTTAGTGATGAAGCTCATTTCTGTTCGAACGGCTACATAAACAAGCAAAATTGCCGTATATGGAGTGAGAACAATCATCAAGAAGTTCTGCAGGTTCCATTGCATCCTGAAGAATGCACTGTATGGTGTGCTTTACACGATGGAGGTACCTTTGGTCCATATTTCTTCAGAAACGATGCTGGAGCTTATGTTACAGTGAATGGTTCTCGTTACAGATCGATAATTAATGATTGTTTTCTTCAAGATTTAATTGATACCGACCCAGAAGTGTTTTGGTTCCAACAAGATGGTGCCACACCTCATGTTGCTACCGTTACAATTGATTTATTGAAAGAAATATTTTGCGGCAACGTTTCTCGAGTAGTTGTCCAATTAATTAATTGGCCATGCGACATAACGCCAATGGATTTTTTTTTTGGGGTTAGGTCAAGTCATTGTTTAATGCTGATAAACCAGAAACAAGAGACGCTTTGAAAGCCAACATAACTCGTGTTATTGCTGAAGTAAGGCCCGAATTAATCGAGAAAGTTATCCAAAATTGTTCTAGTCGAATGCTGTTTCTCAGAGTTAGTCGAGGTGGACATATGCCAGAAATGATTTTCAAAACATAAATGTCATAAAATTATCTTTGAAATAAAAAAAAAATTGGCGTCAATCTTAACTTGAATGTGTTTTATTTTATTCATTTATTGTCAAACCAACACAATTATAAACTGTAATTATAGGAAAGAGATTATACCTAATACATGATTAACAAACTGAACACAAAACTTGACAGAAAATAGTTCACTGCTGTAAGAGAAAGTGAGTTTCTTTAATTTCTTTGGGATTACTGACAACAAACAGGTCGATGCTACGAGGATGTATAGAAATCTAGTTAGCCTAGACCAGTTCCATGCATAAACAAACCATTGCGATATCAGATCAACAATTAATAACTTATTAGAAGTATCAGTGTAGAGTTCGACGTCAAAAAAGGAAACCAGAGTTACGCAATAAATTGAAAAAAAAGATGTCATCGAAATTGTAAAAATCGAAAAATTGGAGTATCGAGCCATCATCAAGTACCTGCATTTAAAAGGGTTAAGAGGTAAGCAGATTTACGAAGATATGATTAATACCCTTGATCATCATTGTCCTTCGTATGCGACCGTGAAAAATTGGACTGCAAGCTTCAAAAGAGGTAAATTTCCCATTGAAGATGATGACCGATCGGGAAGGCCAGTTTCTGTGTCAGTCCCCGAAAATATCGATGCAGTTCATGACATGATTTTATCAGACCGTCGAATTGGGCTAAAACGGATATCTGGAGCACTGAAGATTTCATATACGAACGCGTTCATCATATAGTTCACGTCAATTTGGACATGAGAAAAATTTCTGCAAAATGGATCCCCAAATGTTTGAATGTTGACCGAAAGCGTACAAGGGTAGAAGCATCGCGTTCGATCTGTGCTCGATTTGAAAACGATGTAGACTTCTTAAACCGAATAGTTACTATGGATGAGACTTGGGTACATTTCTACGATCCAGGAACAAAGCAACAATCGATGAAATGGCGGCACTCTGGTTCTCCAAGACCTAAGAAGTTTCGTGTCCAAAAATCTGCTGGAAAAGTTCTTGCTTCAGTTCTTTGGGATTGCTATGGAGTATCATGATTGATTTTTTGGATAAGGGTAGAACAATAAGGGATTACTATTCGACATTACTGTCCACTCTAAGGGAAAAAATTGAAGAGAAATGATGCGGAAAGCTATCTGAAGGTATTTTGTTTTCACAGGACAACGCCCCAGTGCACAAATCTCATGTTGCCATGCAAAAAATTCCTGATTTAGGTTAGAATTACTAGAACACCCCCCTCATTCACCAGATTTGGCTTCGTCCGACTATCATCTCTTTCCTCAACTGAAAAAAAGTTCAAAAGGTCGTAAACTTTCTTCCAACGGTGAGGTAATAAAAGCTGTGGAGGACTGGTTTGCAGAGCAAGAAGAAACATTTTTATGAAAGGTCTAGAGACGTTGCAGGTTCGCTGTTATAAATGTATTCGAATAAAAGGAGAATATTTTGAGTAATGAATTATTTTGACATTGAAATTTTGTTTGGATCTGCAGTAGGCTGAGAATTTTTCAATATATCCGCGTATATTACCACAAGGATAAGTGTGCACAATTTGACATTTTTAGCAACGGATTTTCACGTCAGCTTCATTCCATATTCATTCCACTTGGTTAACTGAAACTCTACCCAACAAACGTCTTTATTTCCTGTTGTAACTACAAAGCGAGTTGCACAAGATCAGAATCTCATCTTTTCAATCAAATAAACTCTAATCACGAATTTTGTTCCGAAAAAGCAAATGCATTATACAACGATCGAGTAATGATTTATCCAGTCAAACATTGCTTCACTCACTACGTGAATCTTGTTACGAATCTCTTTCTAAGAAATATCAGAATAATGAAACGTGAAATGCAAGAAAGAATCCTGCACAAATTTGAACTCCGTGAAAGAAAGGCGCTTTATTACAAATTATACGTCTTGTATGCAAATACTTCTGCATGATGCAATCTATAACGCTCCAATAGATTCCTATAGACAAAAGAACTACTTCATATTCTCCGAATGTCTACATTCGAACATTCTCAGTCCAATTCCTACCTTCCCCATTTCCCACATTTTTTCTTCCAGCTTTCTCAATCGATCTCTTCCGGATCTATCCCGATTTAGTTTAAGCGCGCCTTTTAGGAGCGGAAGTACCAAATCGAGTTCTCGTAGCCGTAGCTGCGTCGCTCTCCCCGTGACGTCGGAAAGGGTAATAGAAAAAAAAACCGGGGTAAGGACGTAGCTATCCTTGATTCAATAAGCCGCCGATTTTGAGTGTAGCGGGAGTCCAGAGGGTTCAAGATGGAATGCAATTTGTGTAGGAGGATCGCTGACTACGCGAGGGGGTAGGCGGGGTGAAGAAGGGGGTGGTGAAGTGAAGTGGAAATAGGTTGGGATAGATCGGGTGGATCAAGAGATTTTTGGAGTGAAATATTGGTATTTTTAGTGGAGGAAATAGTAAGAGAGTTTTCAATCAACATCCTTCGAAGACATATTGTATTCCTAAGAGTTTCTCATTCTGAAAATACACTGCGCAAAAAAATTAACGCACATTCTGAAAATCTCAATTTTAATGAAAGTTAACTCTACATTGACTTTATAACTTATTTTTTATGTTCTCTCGGGAAGGTTTTGAACGAAACAAAACACATTAATTGGAAGAAAAATTCAGGATTTCACCGAATCTTATGTGAAAGAAGAGAATGAACAATTTTCAAAATACTGAAATGCTGATAAGTGATTTAATACTTGGTATTTCCACCCCTTGCGTTAATTACAGCTCGGCAACGACGGTTCATACTCAAAATGAGTGATCTTAGAATGTTCTGATCTGATCCTTCCTAGATTCTCCGAGTTGGATTCCTAAGTCATTAAGAGTAGCTGGATGATTTTCTGAACTCTCAGCCTTCTATTGAGGTTGTCCCAAACCTGCTCAATCGGATTGAGATCTGGACTTCTTGCTGGCCATTCCATTCGAGAGACTTTAACCTCTTCAAGGTACCCCTGAACGATGCGCGCACGATGGGGTCTGGCATTATCGTCCATAAAAATGAAATAATCACCAATGTATGGGGCAAATGGCACTACATGCTCTTCAAGAATGTTCCTTATATACTTATCAGCATTCATAGCTCCATTATCAACGACCACTAGGTCTGTGCGAGCAGTCAAAGATATTCCACCCCATACCATAATCGATCCTCCCCCGAAACCAGTAGTATTCAGGAAATTGCACTGAGCATATCTTTCATGTGGACGTCTGTATACAAGGGAACGTCGATCACAATGGTAGAGGCAGAATCTAGACTCATCTATGAAGAGAACTCTTTCCCAATCGGCCTCTTCCCAACGGATATGCTCTCTCGCAAAATCCAAACGCGCCCTTCGATGGGCTGGGGTAAGAGTTGGGCCTCTGGCCGCGACACGAGACCTTGAATCATATTCTCTGAGGCGATTCCTTATTATCTGAGTGCTAATTTGCACCTCATGAGTTTGCTCAAGCTGATTGAAGGAGGCGAGCGGTTGCAAACCGTTGTCTCAACGAAGAAACTCTCAAGTAACGTTCTTGAATGGCAGTAGTCTACCCTGTCCTGGTCTTCGGACATTCATACCTGTCTCCCTGAATCGCTGCAACATTCTGGACACACTTGTATGGGAAACTCCAAACCTTTCTGCAATTCTTGTGTATGTCCACCCTTCTTGTCGCAAAACTACCGCTTGGGCACATTCCTCTTGGGTCAAATTGAGTGTTTCGCGTTGCATAGCGATCGAGTGTAGAGAATCAAACGAAAGAAAAACTATTGATCACTAGAATTGATCGAGAACAACTGATTTTAGAATGGAGTCAATACATTCAAAATCTGATAATATCATCTTTTTTTATTCCTGCTGGGAGAAAACATCTGTATTGAAGGAAAACGTTGAAAGTGGATAACATATGCATGCATAATTCTGATAATTATCATTGAGAACACCTTCAGTTGTAGAATAAATTTGAGATTTCCATAATGTGCGTTGAGTTTTTTGCGCAGTGTATGAAAAAATATCAGGAAAGTGTGTTTTCATAATAGAAATACTTCCATGAAATATCATCACTCTCTCGCTTTTCGTTGATAAGATACGAAATAAAATATAATAAAAAAAGTAAAATTCAGACTTCACAATTTCTGAATAACTGGAAAAAGCGAGTGAAGGGTTTGTAGGGCTATAGTGAAATTCGACAATTACTTTTAGGACGGTGTCTAAAATTAAAAATCTCATGTTTGTTTGCATGATAAATACATTTAACGCAATACATGTCTACCTCAGTATGTATAAATTTATGAGAAAATAGCAATTTAATTGTATTATTTGTTCTGAAACTAAAATGTGCAGTGAACGAAAAGTTGGCAAAGAAGCTTCTCAGACTCACTCTTAATCCTCAGCTGATTGAATCTGGTAATATGTATACTTCATGTCTTACCTGAAATATAAAATATAAAATTAATATACTGATTGACATAGAAAAAAGAACAATCATATCAATGCATTTACATCGAGTAATTTCTACGGATTTGTTATATTAAAGACAAAACCGATGAGAATTCCAATCATATCGATAAACTAATCATGTTTTATTGAACACTGAGATCGTATTGACACCACCATTAAAATCAGGTGTAACGAAATGGCGGATGCGACGGTCATACGAGGATATATTGAAAAATTCTTAGCATACTATAGAACCAAACAAAATTTCAATGAGAAAATATTTTATTTCTCAACATGTCCTCCTCTTAATTGAATACATTCATTACAGCGAAACTGCAACGTCTCTAGACCTTTAAAAAAAATGTTTCTTCTTGCTCTGCAAACCACTCCTCCACAGCTTTTATTACCTCCTTGTTGGAAGAAAATTAACGATCTTTTAAACTTTTTTTCAGTTGATGAAAGATATGATAGTCGGACGGAGCCTAATCTGGGGAATAAGGGGGGTGTTCTAGTAATTCTAACCCTAAATCATGAATTTTTTGCATGGCAACATGAGATTTGTGTACTAGGGCGTTGTCCTGTAAAAACAAAATCCCTTTGGATAGCTTTCCGCGTCTTTTCTCTTTAATTTTCTCAAGTGGAGTGGTCAGTAATGTCGAATAGTAATCTCCAGTTATTCTTCTACCCTTATCCAAAAAATCAATTATGATTACTCCATGGCAATCCCAAAAAACTTTTCCAGTAGATTTTTGAACACGAAACTTCTTAGGTCTTGGAGAACCAGAGTGTCGCCATTCCATCGATTGTTGCTTTGTTTCTGGATCGTAGAAATGTACCCAAGTCTCATCCATAGTAACAATTCGGTTTAAGAAGTCTACATCGTTTTCAAATCGAGCACTGATCGAACGCGATGATTCTACCCTTGCACGCTGTTGGTCAACATTCAAACATTTGGGGATCCATTTTGCAGAAATTTTTCTCATGTCCAAATTGACCTGAACTTGATGATGAACACGTTCGTATGACATTTCCAGTGCTTCAGATATCCGTTTTAGCCCAATTCGACGGTCTGATAAAATCATGTCATGAACTGCATCGATATTTTCGGGTACTGACACAGAAACTGGCCTTCCCGATCGGTCATCATCTTCAATGGAAAATTTAGCTCTTTTGAAGCTTGCAGTCCAATTTTTCACGTTCGCATACGAAAGACACTGATCACCAAGGGTATTAAGCATATCTTCGTAAATCTTCTTACCTCTTAACCCTTTTAAATACAGGTACTTGATGATGGCTCGATACTTCAATTTTTCGATTTTCACAATTTCGGTAGACATCTTTTTTTTTTAATTCATTGCGGTTTACTTTTTTGACGTCGAACTCTACACTGACACTTCTAATAAGTTATTGCTCGTTGATATGGTATCGCAATATTTTGTTTATGCATGGAACTGGTCTAGGCTAACTAGATATCAATACATCCTCGTATAACTAAGAATTTGCGTAATTGGAACATTCTAGCATACAAACATTGCTCCAATTAAAAGTAGAAAGCGATCAATGCCCTCAAAATCAAGTGAAACACTGAAACCTTTATTTCATTTTGTAGCTAGAATTGGCTTTTGATCACTGCAAAAAACGTTGTGGAGAGCTATTTTAATATTTTCATTATTTCTAGAGTGAGAAGACCAGAATGTTCTCAACTCATCGAGTTTTTTTGAACGTATACTGGGCTTACTTGAGGCTGTGTTATCTTTTTCAGAAATAGCCGAGAAGGTACACAGAGGTCAAGAGGTGTAGTTACAGTGGTGTTTTGTGGTAGCAAAAGAAGGTCATGCAGGAAGAGCTAGAGGTACAGTAAGTGTCAAAAAACGCACTGCACTAAGCCGGCCTCTCACTCAACAAGACCTCTCAACGAAAATGTTGAAAATCATCAAGTTTCGAATGAAAAAATATACGCATTCAACTCTTCCTTTGGTCAGAAAGAAATACACCACCATTTCAGCATGTTTCTGCCCAAAAACCCTCCAGGCTCTCCGGGGAGGCCCCAAACATTCTCTCGTGCACCGTCGGCCGAAAAAAAAACAACCCCTTTAAAAGGCTATATCGTTTCACGGTAAAAGCGCGAGTAATTGCCGCACAAACTCTGCTTTTTCTCCCCCAATTATCAACCGTGAAAAGCGAAAACGCAGAAAGCCTAGCGCGAAAGTATACAAACGACTCCAAAGGTTCGCTTTTATGACTTTCGTTGCAGTTTCAGGACCACTCCGGTTAATTTTTATGTAAAATTGCAGCTAGCATAGAACGGTCTTGCGTTTTTACTGCGATAATTTCATGTTTGCGCTTTTTGGCGGCTGCTTCCGTGCAGAAAATGGTATTTTCATTACTGGGAACTCTTTGGAAATACAAATGCCTCTATTATTTCTCGTTTCGTACCTAGGAGTACGGAACTAACGACGGAAATGGACGGTATGAATTCTTGGTTTTTTCAGCTACGGAAATAATATTTGTTTCATGATATTCCCTTGCTTTACCCCCTACAAAATTAGTGAAAATTCTGTAAGTTTGATGACAAATCCACATGTATATCTTATGTTCGATCTTGATTTTTTCATTCAATTTTCACAAGAGTGACGTTGTGAAGTGTTTTCCATAAAAAAATTCATCCTTCTGGGGTTTGTGTTCAACATTAATCAAGAATGAATTCACCTCAACAACCCTTCATCCAACAGTTTGTCTCTATTTCTTTTTCAAAATAACAACCACGGTCATTGTAATTTACCAGGATGTATTGATATCAAGTTAGCCTAGACCAGTTCCATGCATAAACAAAATAATGCGATACCATATCAACGAACAATAACTTATTAGAACTTTTTCCGGAATTTCAAAAAATTGAGTTGTCTGCATCTTTCCCTAATTAACTTATTAGATGTGTCAGTGTAGAGTTCGACATCAAAAAAGTAAACCAGAGTTACGCAATAAATTAAAGAAAAAAAGATGTCCACCGAAATTGTAAAAATCGAAAAATTGGAGTATCGAGCCATCATCAAGTACCTGTATTTAAAAGGGTTAAGAGGTAAGCAGATTTACGAAGATATGCTAAATATAAATACCCTTGGTGATCAATGTCCTTCGTATGCGACCGTGAAAAATTGGACTGCAAGCTTCAAAAGAGGTAAATTGTCCATTGAAGATGATGACCGATCGGGAAGGCCAGTTTCTGTGTCAGTGCCCGAAAATATCGATGCAGTTCATGACATGATTTTATCAGACCGTCGAATTAGGCTAAAACGGATATCTGAAGCATCAGTGCTTCAGATATCTTCAGAGATTTCATACGAACGCGTTCATCATATAGTTCACATCAATTTGGACATGAGAAAAATTTCTGCAAAATGGATCCCCAAATATTTGAATGTTGACCAAAAGCGTGCAAGGGTAGAAGCATCGCGTTCGATCTGTGCTCGATTTGAAAACGATGTAGACTTCTTAAACCGAATTGTTACTATGGATGAGACTCGGGTACATTTCTACGATCCAGTAACAAAGCAACAATCGATGGAATGGCGACACTCTGGTTCTCCAAGACCTAAGAAGTTTCGTGTCCAAAAATCTGCTGGAAGAAATCTTGCTTCAGTTTTTTGGGATTGCCATAGAGAAATCATGATTGATTTTTTGGAAAGGGTAGAACAATGAATGGAGATTACTATTCGACATTACTGACCACTCTACGAGAAAAAATTAAAGAGAAAAGACGCGGAAAGCTATACAAAGGTGTTTTGTTATTAAAGGACAACGCCCCAGTACACAAATCTCATGTTGCCAAGCAAAAAATTCGTGATTTAGGGTTAGAATTACCAAATTTGGCTCCGTCCAACTATCATCTCTTTCCTCAACTGAAAAAAAGTTTAAGAGGTCGTGAATTTTCTTCCAACGAGGAGGTAATAAAAGTTGATGTGGATGAGTGGTTTGCAGAGCAAGAAGATACAATTTTTTTGAAAGGTCAAGAGACGTTACAGGTTCATTGTAATAAATGTATTCAATAAAGAGGAGGAAATGTTGAGTAATAAAATATTTTGACATTGAAATTTTGTTTGCTTCTACAGGGTGAAAGTGACCAATCAAAAGCGCCCTACAGAAGAATAAGTAGGCAGTGGGGATGCGAGAGTGAGACGCCAGAGCTGCTGCCGGCTCTTCACGCAGTAAACCGAGCTTGGCGTCTCACTCTCGCGTCCCCACTGTCTACTTATTCTTCTGTAGGGCGCTCCTGATTGGTCACTTTCATTAAGTTATTACTAATTAACTACGTTATCAAAAAATTTCAAGCATGGATATTTGGGCTTAGAATATTTTTCACTTTCGATCCCCTCAATTGGGTGCGCGACTTCTGGGACACCCTGTATAGTAGGCTAAGAATTTTTCAATATATCCTCGTATATGACGAAACGGTGCCGACTTCATTGAAATTCGTCGATTATGCGACTCAAGTCAGGAAGTCCGCTCTTGTGAAACTCCGGGATATCTCAAACGCTCAGCGCTCGTCTGGTACGAAACTGTCGGGAAATATACAGAATCTGAAACTGCGGGAGGGCTTCGAAGCTGGGGAAGTTGAAGTTTGCAACATATTACTCTCGTTCTATTTGCATACGTTCCTGCAAAAGTTCGGACAGTCGACATGAAAGATCCGGCCAATTTGGAGGCTGTTCTCTGCAGGCCCGTAAACCTCAACAAGTTTCCACGTGGGTGAACTGCGATATATCTCGGTTTGTGGCCGGTTGAACGCGAGGTGGTTAAGCGAAAATCAATTTTGTAAATTTGCCGCCATGCGGTCTGCAATGAAACGGCTATACGGGGTGTTTCTGAATTGATGCGAAAGATTTCAAAGGGTAATTCCTTCTACAAAATCAAGGGTAGTTTATTGTTTGAATGTTGGGTCAAAGGTCAAACGTTAGGGAGATATGGCGCTTCAAAGATGGCGGAAAAATGAAATTTGAAGAAAAACTTAGGTACGCAACGACTTGGATTGAATTAAATTCCGATAGACTGATTGAGTCACAAACTATTTTATCTCTTGTATTTTTCTCGTAAAATGCACCGTTTCGAAATAAAAAAATTAAATTTGACGAAAAAATAAAAAATCATCAGAATAATCTGGATGCTTCCTTGGATTTTTAATATCACAGAATGGCTGAAAAATTACAAACTCTCTGATCTGTATACAAGTTAACAATGTTGTCAGAATGTTTATCAACTTTGTCCAGACTCAAAGCTTTATGGTGGAAAAAAGTTTGGTGTATGGATAGTATGGATATGGATATATGATAATAAAATCCCAAAATTGGGGGAGAATTCTGAGAAGCATGAAATTATACATTTTATACGTGCTCACCCTGTGTACAGGGTGAGTCTTTGACTTGTACATATATTTTAACTATAGATTCTTGAGGCCAAAGGAAACCTTTTTTTCATTTTCCATCTTTCCGAATTCGGCTCTGTTAAAGAGATATAGCCATTTGAAAAATAATGGGCTGAATACGTGCCTGAAACAATTCTCTGCAAACACCTCAAAGTTCATATTTTTCGATTGAAATTGAGGTGATTATTAGATGTTCTGGGTGATACAATTAGAAAATACTCAAGCACTAACCTTAGTTGAATAGGAATGTAACAAACACGATATTTCCTAACAAAAACACTTAGTTCTGTCCGATTATTTCTGCAATCGAAAAGCCATATTGCTCCCACCAAAATGAGTTCCTTCTTCGATTTTCCTGAACATTAGTTTGTAAACACTAATATTAATAATCATATTTTCCTCGATATTCTGAAACGATCTCATAAAATATTGGTTTCTCAATAACCTATCCTATTTACATTAAACTAGGTCATAGTATTCGAGATCAATGACCTTACCTAACCCATCCTCTGTGATATTTCACAGAACTCTAGAGAAGACGATGCCAGATTGCCGATTTTCTCTTCAAACAATGGTAAAGGCGAACTCAAGAAAGCAATACGTCCCCCATCGTTAACTTATGAACTATCGCAAAGGCACAAGTTTTGTTTACTTTTCGCTTAAGGCGTTTAGGCATTGCTCTTTGAAAAGGCCAAACGAGTGGTTTTGATTCTCGCCGATATCTGCGATCTTAATTTCAGTCGCGGTGCGCTGCGATGTAGCCGCCACGCAAGACAAGCCGTTGTTCTGTGTCTCCAAGGAGTCCCATCAGGCCAGTCTGTGATATAATGAACGACAGTTAGACGCGATAACCTTCTTCATGGACTTCGATTTATTTATTTATTTACTTACAGAGAATAAAGCATGTGATATGAAGACCGTGTAGTGTCGATTAAAAATTCCAAGAGGATATTGTTTAGATAGCGATTTTCTTGAATGACTGGTAACAATAAATTTTCAATAAAAGCTGTTCTTATAAACTGTGTAATTTCATGCTTCTCAGAATTCAATGTTATCTCCCACATTTGTGGGATTTTATTATTACATCGAACGTTTACCATCATAGAGATTTTAGTCTTGAGAAAGTTGATAAACATTCTGAAAATATTGTAAATTTGTAGGGAGACCAGAGAAGAAATAATATTCGATGATATTTAACTCAGGGAAGCATTCAGATTTTCTATGAAATTCATTATTTTTTCCTCAAATTTCTTCGTATAGAATTAGAAATAACTCGAAAACGACGCGTTTTATTGAAAAATCATAAAAATACTTTCATTTTCCTAAATGGTTGGTTCTTTCGAAAATATGAGCCGTTTATCTGTAACTTTTATACCAGGAGAAATATGGAATAAGTTTCAATTGAGGAATATGCACCATGAAAGTAAACAATCAACCAAAATTCAGTTCATTCGAAATATCGGTTCCGAATATATGGAAATAATAGTGTTAATTTCATGGATTTTCGACGAGCCCGAATTTTGAAAATGGTATGGAAAAAAGTGTTTCGTTTGATGAGAGGAATTCACAGTTAATATATATGACTCACCCTGTATATCGTCTTAGATTGCAACCGAATGGTAGTGGTTCTAAGGATTAGAATACGTGATAAATTAGCATTCGTTTCTAAAAAATGAAATGAAACGAATCGAGATTGCCATCGCTTCGATTATACACCACAATATAACAAATCCAAACTTCGCTGACGTCAAAGTCCCAGACCAATCCGAAACTCTCAACTTTGTTTGGCACTACTGGTCGAGGACACGAAGTCAATTTCGCTTCACATAAAAGGGTGGAAATTTACGCCCCGTTAAAAATAATCACTCGACAGCTCCACGTTGCACATTTTCGCGCACTCAGGTAGATGTTATATTCCCCATATTTTCTGGCAACTTCGAAGTTGTGTTTACTCTCAAGTTTACCTGATTGAAGATAAGCATTGCTGGTGTAGGAGGTCTGGGTATCGATTGGGGTGTTTTGATGCTGTTAGTGTTTGTTTAGTTCGCCACTTATGAAGTTCCAAGATGTAATGAGGTGATGATTGGAGTGAAGCATTAGGGGACTAGGTATAGTATACATGCAAAAAAAAACATGATCCAGTTCTGAAACTCGATATGAAAGGTTTTGTACAACTGCCATTAAAAGTGACACTTTGAATGACAGCGAACAATGTTAAAATTTATTGTTTACGTGGAAGCGTGTTAAAAATATTTTTAGCACTCCATTTCCTTATGATGAAATCGGATGAAAAAAATTCAGCAATTGCAAATTTTTATAATCAATATTTAACAATCATTACTTATGAACATTAATATTAATCGTTAAACTAGAACAATTACTAACATTAATGCCCTGTGACGTTAGGGAGCTTCGCAAAACATTATTAGAATCCTCAGCACCATCAGTACTTGTAGAAACCGGAAGTACAATATTGAATGATGATGATCCAAAATCTGTTGAGGTTGGGAGAATTTTTTAAGCAATGACATTTCTATATGCAATGGAATGATCAACATAGCCCTCGGCTACCGTCGTAGACTTCCATCCACCACGTTTTTTATATCAGTAATATTTGCTCCTGATTCTGCTAGCAATGAAGCGGAGGATCTTCGAAAACAGTGTCCTTTATATTGCTTTGGTTCTGGCAGTTTGAGGAATTCGGCAACAATAGATGGAATTTTCCCAAATATATTGATACCAACTGGATTGGCAGTGCATTTATTATTCATGTATTTCAAGAAAAAACGACGATGTTTGATGGCAGAAGGGCGCAGTGCAAAGTACTTATGAAAATAGTCAACATACTTCCCAATAATACTGAAAGAACGACTGACTTTCGTTTTTGTGTTTGGAAGTTGTAGGTATAACCAATGATTTATTTGTTATTTCGATGTCTTCCACTGATAAATTACACAATTCTTCACGCCGACAGACCCCAAATAATCCGAAAATAGTTGCAACCTTAACTATTAAGTATTTCTCATCTGGTGCCTCATTTATAAACTTTTCAACTTGTTCACGAGTGAGAATTTTCGATTTTTTGGGACGCTATCCTTCACTTTTCCGTTTTAAATATGCTATCACCTTGAAATATTTACTAACCTCCACACCATTCCTAATAAGGGCGCTTGACTTTATCATTGATTCGCTCCACAAAGTTGATGAACTCCATATTTTTGATTTTTCTCCTAAGTATGCCAGGAAAACAGGTTCACTGAAGTTCCCTTCTACATTTTTCAATTTACACCAGGCCAGGAAATTGTTATATGCAATATCGTACTGCTGAACAGATTTTTTAGGTAGGAGTTCCAGATTTGCTCTTCTTGCAGACTCTTCAATATCCACAGGAACAACCGAATCGTCACTTTTATTAATAATTGGACTCTCGACAAACATATTAAACAGTTGAAAACCCCAAGACGAAAATTGGACAGGAGCCAAATTCAAATGACAGCGTCTTTTCTCATTTGTTAGAAATCATAACGTTGGCAACTTTTGCCATTCACAACAACCTTTTGATTATTTGAATATTAAAATGCATTTTGAAGTTCATTGTCATTGCAAATTCGACCATTTCATTATCAAAATAGGACAGTTGTACAAAAAACATTGTATGGTATTTGTGTTAAAAGTGATTTTATTTTGTTCGTGAAATTGTGAAATGAGCGGAGCGAATTCATTTTTTGACCCGTCCGAGCATTTTTTTCATCTCAAAGATCCAAATTCGGCGTCAGAAAGTTATTGATGGAATACTGATTCACTCTGTATAATAATAAAGCGATGAAAAAAATACACTCATGCAGGAAATTGAATTGCCTTTCCAACAAGGTGCTGCTCGACCCCTTCTTCCTATTCAAAAATGAGAGCTGTGGTAGTTATATCAAACCCATTTGAACACCCTTATTTGTCCCCCTTTCAACAAAATTTGATCTGTCCGAGCGTTTTTTCGTTATTCCATCCAAAAACTGAAAATTCGGGGTGGAAAGTTATTATTATTATTTTGAACACATTTATTATTATTTTGAACCAGAAATCACCTTTCAAAATCTTTGGGATCGATTCAGAAACACCTTGTATATTTCTCCCCTCGCACTCATACTCAACAAAAAAGCTAGTTTATTCTGATCTACTTATTCCATCTTTTCCTCATTTTCAGGAAGCATAGAAACGAACACAAAATCCGACAAAAACACCCTCTCATCACGAAGAAAAACGCTATATTCAAGGATCCCTATCATCGATATCTCAAAGAACGAGAGCGCCATCCTGTAATGTATGCCGAGAGCATGAAATAATTTAATATCCACTTTGAATTTATAAAGAGCCACTTTGGCGAACGTGATTTTCCCTCCGATACAGGCTCAATTCCGAACATAATGATCGAGTGAACCCCATAATTTCGAATCTGTGAGGAGCTTAGGGTTTCCGCTTAAATGGTTAGATCATGAATGCTGCAAGGGTGCTGAGGCGGGAGGGTGCTGCCCTAGTGTAGGTCGTTGGCGAAGAGGTCGTTTATGATATCAATTAATTTCGATAGAGAATGATGCATTTTATGGAGTTTCTTCTCGACATACTCCGATATTGTCGAGGAAAATATTTCTGTGATATTTTGGTTAATTGGTTTTCATTTTTGATCGCTCGTTCCACTTAAACAATGGCTATATATAATCTCATCAGGACGTCTGTATACTCCATTCACTTTTATAAAGTATCACGGTCAGCCATGACTTTTTTTTGCTACAGAAATCCATGTCTTATTGAACACTGAACTCTTAAACACTCCGATGTATTGAAATGGCGAAGGCGTCGGTTATATAACTAAGAATTTGTGTAATTGAAACATTCTAGCATATCAACTTCTCCACATGAGTTAGGGATATTGACTTAAATTGCAAAAAAATATAGTCGAAATAAGATTTTTTTGATGAAAATTCATATTAATATGATTTCAAGTTGCAAATTAATTTTAGCCTGTAGGTCTGCAGCGTATACAGGGTGGTTAAGGGGCAGTATCACCTTTTGAATCGTGGTAAATCTCCATTAAAAAAGTGGTCTCTTTATTTCACGAGTAAGTACCCTAATTTACGACGTAGAGACTTGATTTTTTTTTTAAATTGAAGTTGAAGAACGTCCCGAGGACAAATAGTTTTCTTTTTTTCGATTTAATTAGTTTTTAAATTGAAAAAAAAAACAGGTTAATCGTTAGATCTGGGGTTATTGAATATATTTTTCGTTTTTCATGAGTACAAGCTATATTTTTGTAATAATCATCATGAAAATTTTTGTAGTTTATAGAAGAATAAATTGCCGAGGGCAAAAAGTTGCGATTTTTTCGATTCAATTAGTTTTTCATTAACAAAAAACAGGTTGAACTTCAGCGTTTTGGAAACTACACTTAATGATTTTTTTCCGACGGTTATTCATCATTTTTTGGAAAAAATTGCAACTATTTGCCCTCGGCAATTTAATCTTCTATAAACTACAAAAACTTTCATGATGTGAATTAGGGTACTTACTCGTGAAATAAAGAGACCACTTTTGAATGGAGATTTACCACGATTCAAAAGGTGATACTGCCCCTTAAGAAAAATTGATTAAAATAACGAAATTTTATTCCTAGAGAATTTCAAGCATTTTAAGACTATCAATTGAATGTATGGCCTCCACGGGCATCAATAACAGCTTGACATCTTCTTTGCATACCACACACGAGGTTGTTGAAGATTTCTTGAGGAATTTGGTTCCATAGACGGGGCAGAAGCTCTCTCAGATCATTTAAGGATTCTGGGGTAGGTTGATGATTATCTAATCTTCTTTGGAGCATATCCCGTGAATGTTCTATGCAATTCAAATCTGGTGATTGCGGAGATATTGGTAAATGTGGAATACCAAGCTCCTCGCGCGCATTCTCAACTATTGCTGCACGGTGCGATCTACCGTTATCGTCTAGAAATTGAAAAGTTTCACCAATAGCAGCGTGAAAATTTGGCAAGGACATGCTCCCTATAGTGTAAGGCGGTCATATTCCCAGGACAAATGTGTAGATCTGTGCGCCCGTTGAAACATATCCCACCCCATACCATAACACTACCCCCTCGGAATGGATGGACTTCTTGGACATAGCGACGATTACGGGGTATGCGTGGGATTGTCCATACCCTTATTCTTGGAGAATCTGAAAATCGTCCATATCTGGATTCATCAGTGAAAAGGACACTATTGATCGTTCCAATTGATATGTTGCCTTGCCCATTCCAGTCTTTGAAGCTTATGGTCACGTGTTAATGGAACTCCTCTTAATAGGCGTCTAGAACCTGGATTCACCTCTCTCAAACGTCGTCTGATGGTTTCGATGGATACTTGGACCCAATCTGCATTTTGAAGGGTATTCGGGAGCATTCTACACGTAGATGTAGGGTTTCTTCTCGCCGAAACGACGATGAAAGGATCCTGAGCAGGTGTTGTTTTTCGTCGCCCACCAAGCCTTGGTCTTTCCAACACGGAACCTGTCTTCCTGAACCTAATCCAGAGTCGAGATATCACACTCTGGCTGACTTGGAGCCTTTCCGCTACAACTACCTGAGTTAGGCGACCCTGTAGCATTCCGATAGCCCTATTATCCTCAGCGTTTGTTGATTTACCTCTTGGTATTTTCAGAAAACTCGTTTCAAATCGAAGCCGTTGATAAACTGACTTCATTTCAAAATAAAAACATTCATGAAGGATATGCAAAGAACCAAACTTCAGAAAAAAGGCGACCAGATTGACGAAATGTCTCATACTAATTTTTATTGGATCGATTCAAGTTGTTATTGAGTTTTGAATGATTTTACAGCGATTTTCTCGAAGATTACATACTTTTAGAAACGATTGAATGCGATATCCCTAACTCTGGTGGAGCAGTATATTTATTTCTCCAATTAGAATTCTGAAACCAAAGCATTAAGAACCTCGATGTCAAGTGGTTTTTTCAGCAAAATGAAAAAATTTAATTTGTGTGTTTTATGATTCATTTTCATTTCTATGAAAAACTTATAATTTTTCGAACAGCCTCCTGAGAAAATGTGTTATTCAAGAGGACAAACAACTCAACTTCAACTGAAAAATGTTAATCTTCCCAGTCTACAGACATCAGAGCGGATCTGACTTGTTTATTTCCTGTTGTAACTTCAAGGCGACTTGCACGAGATTAGAATCTCATCTTTTCACTCACATAAACTCTATTCGTGTATTTTGTCCCGGAAAAGCAAATGCTTGTAGACACGTGGAAGCCAAATGCTCAGACTTGAAAAGAATATCCTTAGGAAGGGAACGTTCGCCTGCTATGAAGGGATCAATTTTTTTTTCAGAAAGAAGTTCTTATGTAGGATTTATTTGTAACAATGGGGTTTGTAATATTTTTTGTGCGATTGACTTTTTATCGAACTTCTTTACATATTCTCAATAGAAATCTCAGAGAGTTGTTTTCTATTCATGCCAGTTTTCGTTTTCGTTTGATTTTCTACACGCGATCGCTATGCAACGCGAAACACGCAATTTGACCCAAGAGGAATGTGCCCAAGCGGTAGTTTTGCGAGAAGAAGGGTGGACATACACAAGAATTGCAGAAAGGTTTGGAGTTTCCCATACAAGTGTGTCCAGAATGTTGCAGCGATTCAAGGAGACAGGTATGAATATCTGAAGACCAGGACAGGGTAGACCACGGATAACAACTGCCATTCACGAACGTTACTTGAGAGTTTCTTCGTTGAGACAACGGTTTGCAACCCCTCGCCTCCTTCAAATTCAGCTTGAGCAAACTCATGAGGTGCAAATTAGCACTCAGACAATAAGAAATCGCCTCAGAGAATATGGTTTAAGGCCTCGTGTCGCGACAAGAGGCCCAGCTCTTACCCCAGCCCGTCGAAGGGCGCGTTTGGACTTTGCGAGAGAGCATACCCATTGAGAAGAGGCCGATTGGGATAGAGTTCTCTTCACAGATGAGTCTAGATTCTGCCTCTACCATTGTGATTGACGTTCCCTTGTATACAGACGTCCACATGAAATATATGCTCAGTGCAATTTCCTGAATACTACTGGTTTCTGGGGAGGATCGATTATGGTATGGGGTGGAATATCTTTGACTACTCGCACAGACCTAGTGGTCGTTGATAATGGAGCTATGAATGCTGATAAGTATATAAGGAACATTCTTGAAGAGCATGTAGTGCCATTTGCCCCATACATTGGTGAAAATTTCATTTTTATGGACGATAATGCCAGACCCCATCTCTCGAATGGAATGGCCAGCAAGAAGTCCAGATCTCAATCCGATTGAGCAGGTTTGGGACAACCTCAATAGAAGGCTGAGAAGTTCAGAAAATCATCCAGCTACTCTAAATGACTTAGGAATCCAACTCGGAGAAATCTGGGAAGGATTAGATCAGAACATTTTAAGATCACCCATTTTGAGTATGAACCGTCGTTGCCGAGCTGTAATTAACGCAAGGGGTGGAAATACCACCAAGTATTAAATCAGTAAATCACTTATCAGCATTTCAGTATTTTGAAAATTGTTCATTTCTCTTCTTTCACATAAGATTCGGTGAAATCCTGAATTTTTCTTCCATTTTATGTGTCTTGTTTCGTTCAAAACCTTCCCGAGAGAACATAAAAAATAAGTTATAAAGTCAATGTAGAGTTAACTTTCATTAAAATTGAGATTTTCAGAATGTGCGTTAATTTTTTTGCGCAGTGTATTAGGAGTTTTTGTTCGATCTCGTGATGATTATGTGAAGACTTTCAGTGAATTGATATAATATTAAGCGTGTAGTGTCGAGTTTAAAAAAAATTCCAAGATGATATTTTTTAAAAAGAAACACCACCAAAGATTATTTAGTGCTGAGAATCATTTTATTTTTCATTAATTTGTATTTATACGTGGTTTTTTATCGACAATCATCATCAATATCCGAATTTTGTGTTTCATCGACATTTATTTTCAATATGGAGCGGTGACAATAAATTTTTAATAGGAACTGTGCGTATTAAAGGTATAATTTCATGATTCTTGGTGTTCAATTGGATTTTATTATCACATATTTCTACATCAAACGTTTTTCCGTCATTTAGATTTTAGTCTAGACAAAGTTGATAAACATTTTGACAACATTGTTTACTTGTTCAGAGGCCAGAGAAGAAATAAAATTCGATGATATTTAATCCAGGGAAGCATCCAGGTTATTCTTGAAATTTAAGATTCTTTCCTCAAATTTTATCGTATACAATTGGAATGGAATAACTCGAAAACGACGCGTTTTTATTCTGAAAAACATAAGAATACTTGTGTTTTTTTTATGGATTTTCGACACTCTGTATCTTTCAAACGAAACCGAATTTTGAAAAATGGTATAGGAAAAAAGTGTTTCGTTTGATGAGGACAATCTAAAGTTGAAATATATATGCATGTCATACATATGCAGGGTGAGTCTTTAACTTTTTTCCTATGCCATTTTTCAAAATTCGGTTTGGTTTGGGAGATACAGGGTGTCGAAAATCCATGAAAAAAACACTTTTCTGTCTATATCTTCGGAACCGTTATTTCGAATGAACTGAATTTTGGTTGAGTTTTTACTCTATTCATGGTGCATATTCGTCAATCGAAACCTATTCAATATCTTTACTAGTATAAAAGTTACAGGGTAGTCGACTCATCAATACACGCTAAAACACCATAAAACCACTTTAAAAAGATAAACGGTTCATATTTTCGAAAGAATCAATCATTTAAGAGACTAAAAGTATTCTTATTTTTTTTGGTGAAACGCGTCGTTTTCGAGTTATTTCCAATTTTACCCGGAGAAATTTGACGAAAAAATCATTAATTTCATGAATAATCTGAATGCGTCTCTGAATTAAATTTCATCGCATATTATTCCTTCTCTGGTCTTCAAACGAGTTTACAATGGTGTCACAATATTTATCAACTTTGTCGAGATATTTTAATAATAAAATCCCACAAATGTGGGAGATAAAATTGAACACCAAGGAATATTTAATACGCACAGTTTCTATTGAAAATTCATAGTTACCGGTCCATATTGAAGTTAAATGTCGATGAAATACAAAATTCGGATATGAATGATGAATCTCGATACAAACTACTTAATAAATTGAAATTAATGAAAAATAATACGATACCTGATAATCTGTGGCGATGTTTCTGTCTAAACAACGTCCTCTTGGAATTTTATAAACTCGGCACGGTTGAAATTATATTAATTCACTTCACATAATAATCACAATAAGTCACTGAATGTATTCATAATATTCAGAACTACACATAATGTTTACAGTTTGGTCAGAGACTCTGGTTTGTTATTGTTTAACGTTGGCCTTCAGATAACCATACATCAGTTTTCGCTCTACGCATGCGTGGTAAAATTTGGCGGCAAAGTCGATTTATGATGGAAACGGCAGAATTCATAGATATTTATACCACGGTACACAAATGTATCGTAAAAAATCCTTAACCTCAATGAAAATATCAGCAAACTGATAACTCCTTCTTGAAATTTCTGTGCAAAAATTCACAGAATCGAAACAAATTAGATTAGGTTAGGTTGTTTAATAATCAATCTGAATGAAAAGTCTCTCTTCATGATATTGTTTGGGAATCTCGAGGAAAATATGAACAAGTTATTAGTGTTTACAAACTAATCTGCAGAAAAATCGAAGAAGGAACTTATTTTGTTGGAATAAATGTGGATTTTTAGTTGCAGATATAATCCGATGAAACTAACTGTTTTTGTTGAAATTATCGTGTTTGCAACATTTTTATTCCAATAAGGTTAGTACTTGACTACTTGAGTATTCCCTAAATTGGGCCTAAATGTATAAACTCAATTTCTATCGAGAAATATGAACTTTGAATCAATTCCACAGTATCATTTCAGGGACGTATTTAGCCCAATGTTTTTTTCAAATGGCTATATCTTTTTAACTGAGCCGAATTCGAAATGGAAAATGAAAAAAAGGTCTCTTTAGGCCTCAAGAATCTTCAGTTAAAATATATGTACAAGTCAAAGACTCACCCTGTATATGCATGTCACAGACTCACTCTGTATTTTGGTTTTGTACTGTATGAGGATTCAGGGACTTTTATGAAAATGCTGCTAGTTCTGTATATCTTTTTCTATAAATACCACAATTAAGGCTTCATATTCACACCAACTATCTGGAAACCCCAAAACGCCTTTTTGATGAAATTCAATCTACCCTTTATCTCATTCTCTGCTACGAATTGTTTTTATGGTTTCCCATAAACCCCCATCGGTCCTCAAGGACCACTTGCCACGTCCACATCCTGATGCCTCGGATACCCGACAATTCAAGAACCCCCCACCCAGGCCATAAATACACCACCGCATGCCAGATGAAAAATATAAACAAGAGCGACTGTTTCCTTCGTCAAATATTGGTTATTGGCTATTTTTCCTTTTGCCCCCCTTCGTTATGTGCGGTACAAAATGTAGATTCGGGCTTTCGCGGTATGGAATATGTGGAATTGTCCTTCGTTTTCTTCTTTCCGTTATCGTTATTGGAATCGAATAAGTTTCGCCCTTATTGAAATTTATTCTGTGAACGCGGAGTTCTGTGATGCGGGGTGTTGCGTTCCGAATAAATAATGTTCGGGAAGGGGGATGGATCATTGTATTCTGTGGTTATGATGAACACTGTTGGAAACAGAGGGGGATAAATTCAATTTTATTCAGTTTTGTTGTTCTGGAGAATCGGAATTTCATGGAATTTTCGACCGAATTCGTACTTGAGTCTCTTGATTTGATAAAATTGTCATTGGACTTTGATGTGGACGGTGATGATTTGAACTAGAATTGCAAATTGGTGGAGGTGCCGGTAAGATTAATTAATACCTGTATTGTCTTGAGAGCCATAAATAAATGACGAAATATTGAGTAACTGAGAAAAACTTGTTTTTATTCAAACAGACCGCAACACCTGAAAATTTCCACATATTATATATATATATATTCTTTTGAAAGAGAGAATTACATACTGTTTTGTAATATCAAACAATATATGGCATATGGCACGTGTGAAGAAATGGCGACAAGGAACAGATTGTATTAAAGAATAAAATCTGTTTCCCGCTCCAAATCTGAGTGTTAGCAGAGGGAATGTAAACGGGGTACCATACAATTCTGCGTGATACACGAGAACAGATAAAAACCTCTGAAAAAAATCTGTCTCCCCGTTTTTGTGTGGTGATACTGAATTTGTTCAGAAAAATATGCTGCTATCCATGTTACAGAGCTCCTTGTGCTTGAAAACATGCCTTTGCATCGAACTGGAGGCAAATATCTTGAAATTATATCTGTAACAAGACAAAAAAGAAGAAAAACGAGAAAGAAGCAGTAGAAAAAATACTTCACCTGCTAAATAAACCTTTTCACAAAGTCCTAACTCTCTCATGGATCGGGAGGATCTTTCGATCAGGTCCGATCTTCCAAGTGATGATACTTCTGTTCTTCAGGTGTTCGAGGAACGCTACAGGCCCGTTAGGTTGGGGGATCATCTCCCATAGATTAGAGTGGTTGTTTTTAGCGAAAAATCAGCAAAAAGCTAGAGCAAATTCGAAAAACCAGTGGCGGCTCGTGACAGTTTAAGGTGGTGAGGCACAACAGAAAAAAAAAGTATTCCTTGCCGTGTGGCGTTGTCGAGAAAAAAGCTGTTGCAAAACTGATGATTATAATAATTCTTTATCGCTAGCTTTATCGTGTCTTTGTTATTTGTATTCTTTGTTCCTTCCTTTGATATCAAAGTTAACTTTGTCCTTTGCATGCCGTTCGAAGATCATTCTACTGGGCAGTATCTAGATTGTTGTTTTAGCGTTATTACTTGATAATATTTCAGTTTGTCGAATATGCGACAGCAGTAATCTCTTTTTTCTTTAGAATTTTCGACCTTGTAGATTGATCGTTTTTGCGACAAATATTTTTCTTTGATTTTATTCGACTTTATATTGGTGATATTTGAGTGACTATTTCACTCATTTCAAAAACTAACCAAACACAGTCCAAAGACAGCTCGTATTATCGCGATAATACCAACTGTCTCTGAATTATGGTTGGTCTGATATATTGTAATATATCTGAATTTTCTACCCTTCAATAAAATAAAATGCACTGTTGCCAGACTCCATGGCTTCCAACTTTGCAACGTCTATTGTCGAAACGTGGAACTACGTTGAATGAACTTATTTGATATTATTTTATAATTCTATGAATGATGAATATTGGTACGACTTCAAGCAATACTTTAGGCAATTCGCATCTTTAGAAATTGGAGATTTTAATCATATCGAAGATCCACCAAGAAGGAAACTCGTTCTTCTGTGACCATCGAAGAAATACGATTCTGTGGAAGAAAAACTAACCTCCGAAACGACAACGAATGGAAGGGCCCTCTTTTACTTCACTTTCACTCGGCTGCGGTCTGTTTTCACTTTCATTCTGGTTCACAATAGTGATCCTTTGAAATGGAGTTCCTCTTCTAGGAATCCGCCATTTTAGTATATTTTTAAAGACGCTTCTTTGTTATCTGGTACGTACACTGTCCCCATTTAAATAACTGTTTCATTTCACAGGAGTTAATCTCATGTAAGCTTGTTCTATTTTAATATTGCATTTCTATTGAATATTGTGGAACTCTGTTCTGCTACCAACCCATTTGGAATATTCTTATACTGTTCGTAAGGCCTACTGCACATTTAACTATTCACTCGAAATTATGGTATTCGCATTAGAGTTGTTGCTTTTAGTATAATATTTCACGTACAGGGGAAACATGGTTTGGAGGTCTAAGGTAAACTGTTTATATCGCCTGTGCCTAAGGAAAACATCCTCCCTAGCATCGTGGAGGAAACTTCCCTCTGAGAGTTCTGTAGACGAACGTCCTCAGTAAAACAAGCCTTGGTCATTGGCCTTGGTGAGCCGGGCAAGTATCCTAGGCCGGATTGCTTCGTCCCGGGTCCACCGTTCATCAGTTAACAGGAAATCTAAAGAGTTTATTGTCCATTTCCAAACCAACGCGAATAGAATCACACACACACAGACTTGGAAGGAAGGATTCTTACACATGGAACTGTAAAAGCTCTGCGCAACAATAAAGTGACACACTCTATATGCCTATTACCTTTGGATGAATTGGATTCTGCTTTTTATCACAATTGTGCCAGTAATAACCTTACCGGATTATAGGAAGCTCCATATTGTACATATCTCCAGTGCTCGTCTTATTAATAATTGTTCTATGGATTGTAAACATATCATCTGTAATGCTAGAAGGTTTTTTGCTTTGAGTTTCAATTGATTCTCGTTCGTTTTTTCCTTCATATGGCTATGGTTCTTCGAACTATAGCGCTGGACGAATAAAGGCTCTTGTTCCATCTTTATGTCCAATCTAGTGTATTATTCATCTATTTTACCTCATTTTTTCCCATCCTATATTTCACTAATCTGAGTTATTACGAATCTGAATTACTACGACATAACATAGAGTTCTACCAATCTAGACGATCACATCACAAGCCAAAAATATAAGCATAAAACCCCCTTTAACGTAATTCTACCCTCAGCTCCTCAGAGCAGGGTTGCCCCTTGTCTCTTTTTCATAATGTTCCTAGGATTTACAAACCTGGAATGTTACAGTATTTTCAACGATTGAACAACAGAATAATCTGTGATTGAACTATGGATACGAACGGTTTGACAACTGATAAATATAAATTTTAGACGTCAACATGAGTTTTTCTTTGCTTTTCTCGAATATGGATTTTCTGGCCTTTTATTTTGTTCGTGAAATAGTCTTATAAAATTTCACTCGAGATTGAACTTACCCCATAAGTCTATCTTTTATTTTCACACTCAAATGAGTTGCTTTGAGGAAACACCACTCGTCCTGCGGAATCGTGATGTTTCCAAGCAACACATTTTCGTTCGAAAATAAATCGATAGACTTATCAGGGAAATTCAATCTCTTGTGATATTACTACTGACAATTAATGTATTTTGGAAAATGATACGTATGTGTAGCATACTCAAGGTCATCTATTTCGAGGAACATTTTGCTTTGTAAAATGTTTACTTCCAGTGATGAAGAATTATCTGACTCGAAAACTAAACATTTTAATGGCTGTGTATAAAAAGTAATTTGAAGCCATTTGAAAGAAATACGCATCCTTGTTCAAATTCTACAATTTTTGGACCTTGTTAAGAACATTCTCTACAAGGAAATAGCTTTCCATCATATTATCAGATTTGAAACACCCATTAACCAGTATTTAAGTCGAGTGGAGAGTCGATTCGCCCACTGACCACTCTACCACAGTATCAAAGACTCTTAAACAGAAGGTAGTAGGTACATCATCCTCTGACTCTACTCGACTCGATTGCTGGCGTTAGCACACGGGAAATTACAAAATCATTCGCTAATCTACTAATCTACTGGCCTAGTCCGAACAAGCCCTAAACGATGAAATAATATGAAGGGGTTACCATTAGAAAAACCGACCCAATTTTGACACCCCTTCAAACAAACACCCTGTACTTTTATTTTATAGTGATATATCAGTACAAGAGCAACCCCTTTTGCAGTAAAATTTTTCCGTAACTGACGTAAGTAATGAGATTTTCTACGTCATTGCACTAATGGGACACTCCGTATATGTTCATATACCTATAAATGACTAATTTTAGTGAACTCTCTTCTTCGTCATTTGCGTAATTCCTCAAAACATTCACACAAATCTGGAATAGATCGCTTCACTCCTTGAACTATAAATGATTTATCCTCATAAGAATTACTCCGAAAACTTTTCTGATAAGCTGAAGCATTCAAAAAATCACAAGTATTTCGAGTGTTTACATTTAACTGGGGAATTTGTGATGATCCACTCGGTCCTGCTATATCTATTTCGCCTACGGATCTCCGATGGTTATTAAATTCAGAAATAAAATCGAAAGACTTTACGAAAGATATCATACGAACACTGAGACAAAACTAAATCTACACTAAAAACAGTTAAAACTATCCTTACAAATCCAACCCAATTTGAAAACTGACCCGAGTTCCCGATTAATCTGAATAGTGCAGAATAATTGCAGTTCGCCATTCGCGAGGGAATATCTAGAATCGAGAGGCTAGCCTCAGACTCAACGTAACATGTGGCGTTTAGGCGTGCGGTCTTCTCGCCTGCCGTCCGTTCCCTATGATGTAGAATAACTCGCTAGAAAAGGAAGTGCGTGGCCAGCCTCTGCCTTAATATCTAGTAGCACAAACTACTTGCGGGAAACACCGTGACAGGTCAATTCTGATTTGGAAGACGGACATCCTTTGTGGTTGGCAACCATCTCAAGAATTTTAATTGGTAATAGCTGTGGGGTGACCCTTTTTTTGTGAATGTGTGCAATTCTGGATATGCTGAGAAATATTCGTTTGCAGTTTTCTTCAGTGTGAAAACTGGTTGGAAATAATTGAATTCCCATTCAAAAACCATATCGAGAATGTCCAAATCGCGTGAAAGAACAATAAAACTCATTATTCTCGACATAATCCCCATCAAGCTCAAAATAACACGCTATAGAACTCTTCGACACAATTTTGCTGGCGACGTGATAGAACGGCACAATAGGAGCAAGATTAATTGGTTATGAGATGATAAAGACCTCGTAAAGTAGACAATGGGGCGTGAAATGAAGCATCGTCCTGTATACGGTGTGATATATGACTCAAAGTTCGCAGGAACTCATTGTCTGCTGTTGGTACATTAAACGCGCCACACCTGAAAACTTTGATAGTTTCCACGACAATCAACGAATTTCATGAAAGGGTTTGTGTGGAATCCGGACCATCATTAGGTTTGTGGTATTGATCTTCAGGGGGCTAATGGGAGCATTCAACGAAGAGTGGGTGAAAGATCCATTTTGAATATCCCAGTCAATTGGTCGGCAGTTTCAAAAACTCGAAGATATTTCCTCGTAACATTGAATGTTTGTTATGAAAGGTATCCAATAAAAGCGCAGGATTTGAATTCCGCGCCACATTCCGAATGTCACAAGATTATGACGTGACATATAGAAAGTTGACAGATGGGAGTTAGTAAACATGGAGCATTACACGGTAGAACAACGCGTCCTGATCGTCACAAAATTCAGCATCAGTGAATGGCGAACGTTATCGTTCTATGATGACACAGTTTCTGTGCCTCATTTGTAAGCTATTGATTTTGATGACATGTGGTTTCAGCAAGACGGTGCCATATGTCAAAGCACTCGTGCAACATTGACGATCTTGCACGAGTTTGCTCCTGGTTATGTCATTTCCCGATTCGGTGACCAGAATTGGCCTTCAAGCCCTTTCGATTTAACGCCTTTAGACTTCCGGCTGTGGGGAAATCTGAAGTCATAGGTTAATGCCAATAAGCCTACGACCACTTGAGCATTAAAAGCCGAAATTAGACGCTGTATCGATGAAATACCACCACGTGTATTCAATAACGTATGTGAAAATTTCGTCAAAAGGGTACGCATATGCTGGCAAAGCCGTGGCGGCCATTTTCAGGGTAGTTTGCTCCATACGTAATTCCCAAATGAATATTTTCCAAAACAATGAATATTTCAATACTTCACTACAGAAAAACCTGTTTTATTGAACACTTAATATTTCAGCTCTTATTGAAACAACCATCAGTTGGTTCAAAAATTCGAGTTAAGCTGAAGCCTCAACGTTGGGCGCCAATTGTGTAACAATCTTGGGCTATCATCGAATCTGTACATGACATGTTTTCGACATATTGTGCAGTAATTTTTTTGCTAGCTTGATGTGGTTCATTTTCTTGAAAAGTGGAAGAAATTTTATTCCTACCTCAATAATCCCTCAGCTTCAAAATGCCTCTTACCTGAAAAGAAAAATAAAGTTAGTATAAAATAGAAATCCAAACATTTAGAGGGATGTATGGCAACCACAGTCAAACGAAAGGATTTCAGACAAAAAGCATGAACAGTTGGTTTTTGGTTGAAAGGGGAAATATTTTGATACACTTGGCAACCCTGAAGAATTATCCTTTACGAAATATCGAATCACTTGGTAAATTTAGAGAAGAGAAGACAAGGTATTTGGAAGATATACCTTTTTCAAAAAGGATTAGCAGCTTGAATATGTCTCCATTCAAACGGAAGTTTATGTCTTTTTATAAATATTTGAAAGTCATCGAACACTTTGTGATTAAGCTCTTTATTTGTCTATATTATCTGAGTTCTTAGATGAAATCGATATATTAATCCTTAGAGCACGTGATATCACGTCTGATATTTTATGAAATGTCATTCTGACATACATTTGAAACCGATCAGGGTGCTCATTCAATAATTCTTGAATTAATTGATGGCATTCCCCCCCTTCCTCAGTTCGTTGATTCATTTGGTGAATCGAATCCCTTCTATGAGAATCACCAGCAACTGTAAAAGCACCATGTTCTCCATATCTTCTTACCATTCCTTGGCGTGAGCTCACGTGATGTGTTTGCACCTTAAGGTGCAGACACATTGTTGTCACGTCACGTGAGCTCACGCGAGGAAATGGGAAGAAGATATGGAGAATATAGCTGCTTTTACAGTTGCTGGTGATTCTCATAGAAGGGATTCGATTTACCAAATGAATCAACGAACAGAAGAAGGGGGGGAATTCCATCATTAATTCAAGAATTATTGAATGAGCACCCAGATCGGTTTCAAATGTATGTCAGAATGACATTTCACAAAATATCAGACGTGATATCACGTGCATTCAGAAAATGTAAATTTGCGGAATATAGATCTTGCGTGCTTTCAGTGCTATAATGTGACAGCAGATACAATGTCGCTAAAATTTTCACTACATCTTGATTCCGTAGTGGTATAATCACCCAGTTTAGTTCTGATGATTTGGCTTCACTATTAACCATTGAAAGGTGCAACCACGATAATGCATGGAACTTAGACCATAGGAAGAGAGACGCACCTTTCAATAATAAATAGTGAAGCCAAATCATCAGAACTAAACTGGGTGATTATACTACTATGGAATCAAAATGTTGTAGTAGTACAATCACCCAGTTTAGTTCTGATGATTTGGCTTCACTATTCATTATTGAAAGGTGTGTCTCTCTTCCTTCAGACACATTGTCATCACGTCACGTCACATCACGTCATCTTCCCAAAATGTGCAACCACGATAATGCATGGAACTTAGACCATAGGAAGAGGAGACACACCTTTCAATAATAAATAGTGAAGCCAAATCATCAGGACTAAACTGGGTGATTATACTACTACGGAATCAAAATGTAGTAAAAATTTTCGCAACATTGTATCTGCTGTCACGTTAAAGCACTGATAGCACGCAAGATCTATATTCCGCAAATTCACATTTTCTGAATGCACGTGATTTCACGTCTGATATTTTGTGAAATGTCAATCTGACATACATTTGAAACCGATCTGGGTGCTCATTCAATAATTCTTGAATTAACTGATGGAATTCCCCCACTTCCTATGTTCGTTGATTCATTTGGTAAATCGAATCCCTTCTATGAGAAACACCAACAACTGTAAAAGCAGCTATGTTCTTTATATCTTCTTCCCATACCCTCGCGTGAGCTCACGTGACGTGACAACAATTTGTATGCACCTATAAAGGTGCAGACACATTGTTATCACGTCACGCCACATCACGTCATCTTCCCAAAATGTGCAACCACGATAATGCATGGAACTTAGAGCATAGGAAGAGAGACACACCTTTCAATAATAAATAGTGAAGCCAAATCATCAGAACTAAACTGGGTGATTGTACAACTACGGAATCAAAATGTAGTAAAAATGTTTGCAACATTGTATCTGCTGTCACGTTATGGCACTGAAAGCACGCAAGATCTATATTCCGCAAATTTACATTTTCTGACCGCACGTGATATCACGTCTGATATTTCGTGAAATGTCATTCTGACATACATTTGAAACTGATCTGGGTGCTCATTCAATAATTCTTGAATTAACTGATGGAATTCCCCCACTTCCTCTGTTAGTTGATTCATTTGGTAAATCGAATCCATTCTATGAGAATCACCAGCAACTGTAAAAGCAACTATGTTCTCCATATCTTCTTCCCATTCCTTTGCATGAGCTCACGTGACGTGACAACAATTTGTATGCACCTTTTTAGTCTTGACAGTTTGTTGTGTCGAGTATTCTCTTTTGTTTCAATCACTGGTTGGTGTTATGGTGTGCCGAAGATAATTAACAATGAGTAGTGAACTCTTCTCCTAATTTCATGGATCAAAAAAGTCGTTGCGTTGACACTTAAGGTGCAGACACATTGTTATCACGTCACGTCACATCACGTCATCTTCCCAAAATGTCCAACCACGATAATGCATGGAACTTAGACCATAGGAAGAGAGACACACCTTTCAATAATAAATAGTGAAGCCAAATCATCAGAACTGAACTGGGTGATTATACTACTAAGGAATCAAAATGTAGTAAAAATTTTTGCAACATTGTATCTGCTGTCACGTTATAGCACAGAAATCACGCAAGATCTATATTCCGCAAATTTACATTTTCTGTATGCACGTGATATTACGTCTAATATTATGTGAAATGTCATTCTGACATACATTTGAAACCGATCTGGGTGCTCATTCAATAATTCTTGAATTAATTGATGGAATTCCCCCACTTCCTCTGTTCATTGATTCATTTGGTAAATCGAATCCCTTCTATGAGAATCACCAGCAACTGTAAAAGCACCATGTTCTCCATATCTTCTTACCATTCCCTCGCGTGAGCTCACGTGATGTGTTTGCACCTTAAGGTGCAGACACTTTGTTGTCACGTCACGTGAGCTCACGCGAGGAAATGGGAAGAAGATATGGAGAATATAGCTGCTTTTACAGTTGCTGGTGATTCTCATAGAAGGGATTCGATTTACCAAATGAATCAACGAACAGAAGAAGGGGGGGAATTCCATAAATTAATTCAAGAATTATTGAATGATCACCCAGATCGGTTTCAAATGTATGTCAGAATGACATTTCACAAAATATCAGACGTGATATCACGTGCGGTCAGAAAATGTAAATTTGCGGAATATAGATCTTGCGTGCTATCAGTGCTATAACGTGACAGCAGATACACTGTTGCAAAAATGTTTACTACATTTTGATTCCGTAGTAGTACCTACAATCACCCAGTTTAGTTCTGATGATTTGGCTTCACTATTCATTATTGAAAGGTGTGTCTCTCTTCCTTCAGACACATTGTCATCACGTCACGTCACATCACGTCATTTTCCCAAAATGTGCAACCACGATAATGCATGGAACTTAGACCATAGGAAGAGGAGACACACCTTTCAATAATAAATAGTGATGCCAAATCATCAGAACTAAACTGGCTGATTGTACTACTACAGAATCAAAATGTAGTAAAAATTTTTGCAACATTGTATCTGCTGTCACGTTATAGCACTGATAGCACGCAAGATCTATATTCCGCAAATTTACATTTTCTGACCGCACGCGATATCACGTCTGATATTTCGTGAAATGTCATTCTGACATACATTCGAAACTGATCTGGGTGCTCATTCAATAATTCTTGAATTAACTGATGGAATTCCCCCACTTCCTCTGTTCGTTGATTCATTTGGTAAATCGAATCCATTCTATGAGAATCACCAGCAACTGTAAAAGCAACTATGTTCTCCATATCTTCTTCCCATTCCCTTGCATGAGCTCACGTGACGTGACAACAATTTGTGTGCACCTTTTTAGTCTTGACCGTTTGTTGTGTCGAGTATTCTCTTTTGTTTCTATCACTGGTTGGTGTTATGGTGTGCCGAAGATTAACAATGAGTAGTGAACTCTTCTCCTAGTTTCATGGATCAAAAAAGTCGTTGCGTTGACACTTAACGTCAACCGGGAAATTCAAAAAAATTATCATAGCATGAGATATTTTTTTATTTGTAAGATTTGAGTCTATACTGCCGATGGCCTAGTTTACTCGAATTTATCCATCCTGTCACTACAGAACATCAATATTTCAGCCACATCAATTAGTAAACTTTCCTGATTCGAAATGAATAGGACGAAAAATATACAACTCCAAAAAACCGACCGATAAATCAAACATTAAAATTCCATATTTCACCCCCGCAACCCACCCATGCGAATCACGCAACTCGCAGAAACAGATTCGCATCGAACATTTCCAGCGATTCAGCGGGACTCAATCAACCGTTTACATTTTTGACAACTCCATTATGAGGCCTCCAAAACGAAGACAGGCACTTCTTTCCGAATTGATTCGAAAGGGGTCAATTCTTGGGGGATGGGGGCGAGGAACGGCGGCTCAGAGAGCGCGTATCCGGTTCTGCCGACTCGACAACGCTGGAATATGAGAGATCACCGTTGTCAGATAGGGTAGATTGATATTTTCGCGTTCGATTGTAAGGGTTTAATTGGGTTTTTTCCCGGGGGATAAATAAGTTACTCTGATTCGTTTCGGGAGTCGATTTATCTGTTGCGGCAGAGGGTTGAAGCATTTTAGGGACGCTGATTGATTTGGCGTAGAGTGGCATCGAAGGAATATTCAATTTCCAGTAATTCATTCGAAAGTTGCAAAATGGTGTATGCGACGGGTACAGTTCGACGGTTCTATTATGAAAGGGCTACACGGGTCGAACTTTTAGAATGAAAATATTGATTAAGCACCTTGAAAAGTATAAGAATTCCCTCTGAAAATTTGCTAGAAGTGCTGTTTTCCAAGAGACAAGAGATATCGCCTTCCTTAGATGCGGAACCCTAGAAGGTTTCAATAAGAGCGTATTATTTCAGGGTTCTATAATAGCTATTTATGTAACAAGTATAGTCCATCCAAGAATTATTGACATCAAAGCAGGCCTTGGAAGTCCAGTCGCACCTTTATTTCTAGTTACAAAAAAGTCACTAAAAATTTCTATGCTTTCATCATAGCAATAAATATCCTTGAAATCAAATGGAATTTGTCCTCAATTATCGCATACAATTACCATCATGTGAATCTTCTAACCAGCAGTATATTATTTTCATCTTGAATTGATACATTTTCGAACGATCAATTATAGGAGCATGCATACAGTATGGAAATTCTGGTCCGATAACGAAAAATATCGTGGATGATAAAAAAGCATACTCCTTTCCAAAGTTCAATATGAATATTCGCTAAACCAGAAAAATATAGTTGATAATTTGAAGCGTGTATCTGCAAACTGGATGGATTCTAAAAATAGTAGTAGATATCAAGACAGAAACAAAACTTAACGGATGGATCTATTTAATATATGAAGAATTTTGTCATGACATTGTAACTTTCAATATTGCTGAACAAAGAAGGAGTAAAATATTTAATAATTAAAAATGTGAATATTCCTATTACAACCACTCTGTTATTATTTCCTCATCTGGGAAGAACTCGTCATGTTCATGATTGAAGGTTTTATGTCAGCAATATCATACCATTCCATATATTCTGACTAATCTCCTCTTATTTCTTTTTCTACGTCCTCTGTGCAGGCTTTCCATTCATTAGCTGTACCCACATTATTCAAGAGCCTCATTCCAAAGATTTTTCACTTGCGCGATTATTAGCCAAATTTATTCGAATATTAATGACAGAACAAAACGCCAGCGGCCAGGGTTATTTGCAACACCAACCTGAATTCTGCAACTCAAAATATCACTGAACAGGCATTACCAACCTAATTTCGATTTTCCAAAGCCGCCCGAGATGTCAATAATTCTTGGATGGACTATACATAAATTAGGTCTTTATGGACGAGTCCAAAATTTATGGCAGAGCGAGCAAAGCGAGCGAGGCCAATAATTTGAGCAAGTCCATAAGCCTAATTATGTACGAGTTTGCATACAAAGCTTTATGTTTGACTGTAATGCAGACATTTTATTTTCTGAAATGGCAATTGATGTATTCGTCGCTTTATTTCAAGAAATACTTTGACTGTGCTTTTGCTTATCTTACCTTAGTAACCATCAGCGACCTTAGCAACCTCACTGAACAAAGTTGTTTACTTCGTTAATTCTGTGACAAACGTCATAATACATAATCTCAAAAATGGATAGTTCGGAAGAGGAAAGCGTGAATAATTTAGCCGCAAGTGCCAAAGAATCTCTCCTACCCACTAACAGTGCTTATGGAAATTTGTATGCGGCCTATAAAAAGTGGTGTGAAACGAAGAAAATTGCAAAATCGAGGGAAGACTGTGACAGTTGAGTCCAATAAAGTGGTGTCCAATAAAGTAGTCAATTCTGGACGCTAAACGAATTCATGAATCAAGTGTTTATGAAGCAGTCGAACATAATAGTTATTTATGTAATAAGGATCATAAAGACGATCATTATGGTACAAGTCGTGAATGTTATCGGGCGAGGCGTAGCCGAGTCCGATAACACGGCGTGTGCCATAATGATTGTTTATGATTCGTATTACATACAAAATTTTATCTGATGGCATTTATATCAATACATTTTCGAAAAATTAAAAACTGCATTTTCGACATGTCACAATGACAACTATTTTTTAAGGAGTAAATATTGTGTAGTTTCAAATATTATAGAATTTCATTATGGTACTTAGTACCATAATGAATTCATTATGGTACTTAGTCCCATAATGAATTCATTATGGTACTTAGTCCCATAATGAGCTTCCTTATGTCATCAAAATTGAGTGACATAACGTTGTCATTATGACATGCCATCAGATAAAGCTGTTTTTGTACAACGTGTGCCTTTCGGATAATAATAATAATGAAGGACTTAAGTGAATATCCAATATACAGTGCGCCGAGTGTGCGTCGAAATTAAAGAACAAATTTATTTTCTCAGAAGAAAAATATTTGGCAACATAATCCTGAAACAGGTCAATTTTTGTTTCACTTTTAACAATTTTTTTTGCATTTTTGAAGGATTTTTGTTGCACCCTGTGTCATCCCCATCAACCCTTTAAATTTTTTGAATAGGGAAAGTGGGTCATGTGGTACTTTTTTGGCAAGGTCTTTGTATCTTCTTCACAGGGGTGCAGAAATTTCCAAGAAACAATTTTGTTTTGAAAAATTAGTTAGTTAAAAGAACTTTTCAGTATTTGAACTTTGTCATGGCTCTTTCTTTGAATCTGAAAATCGTCCGTATCTGGATTCATCAGTGAAAAGTACACTACGCCATTGATCGTTCCAATTGATATGTTGCCTTGCCCATTCCAGTCTTTGACGCATATGGTCACGTGTTAATGGAACTCCTCTTAATATACGTCTAGAACCTAGATTCACCTCTCTCAAACGTCGTCTGATGGTTTCGATGGAAACTTGGGTTTCTTCTCGCCGAAACGGCGATGAAACGATCCTAAGCAGGTGCTGTTTTTCGTCACCCACCAAGCCTTGGTCTTTCCAACACGGACCTGTCTCCCTGAACCTATTCCAAAGTCGAGATATTACACTTTGGCTGACTTGGAGCCTTTCCGGTACAACAACCTGAGTTAGGCCACCCTGTAGCATTCCGATAGCCCTATTAGCCTCAGAGTTTGTTTATTTACGTCTTGGCATTTTCAGAAAACTCGTTTCAAATCGAAGCCGTTGATAAACTGACTTCATTTCAAAATAAGAACATTCATGAAGCATATGCAAAGGACCAAACTTCAGAAAAAAGGCGACCAGATTGACGAAATGTCTCATACTGATTTTTATTGGATCGATTCAAGTTGTTATTGAGTTTTAAATGATTTTACAGCGATTTTCTCGAATATTACATACTTTTAAAAACGATTGAATACGATATCATTAACTGTTGTGGAGCAGTATATTTGAGGTCTCATTAATGAACATTTGGCGGACGAGAATCTGTAACTATTGAAACGGTCACAAAATTCCTTATCTGCCTTAACTTTCGTGGAGCAGTATATTCTCGAAACATATCATTCTTTTCAGACCTCTATAATAACTCTGAAAAACTGTCTGGATATTCTACATGTTTTTTCCGTGTCCAAAATAAGAGCCAGACTAGCAATTTTCCAGATTTCCAGGACCATTTTACGACAGAGGTACGCCAAGAATGTCTAGCCGGGGTCTTACCGGATACAGGGAATGAAAATCCGGGAATGAAAACCGTAATAACCGCGGTCCCTGGGATAAAATGTATCGTAAAATATGGGAATTGAGGTCACAAGTTATAAGTCGAGATATGAAATGGTTCCTGAAATTGAGTTGTTAAATTTGAAGAAGGTAGGTTCTGGCACAAGGCGACTAAGGATTCCATTATACCTTCACCTCACGAATGATACGCACTCTCTCTTGTGCTGCTCCTCTAAAAATGCTTAAAGATGGGCAGTATTGATTTGAACTGGGATCACAAATTGGTGGAGGTGCCAGGACCATTTTATTTCAAGATTATCACAACAGTTAGTCCAAGATCCCAGAGCAATCAGACATAACTTATTTTCACACGGATGAAACCTGAAGTTTTCAGTAGCGTCTCGTGTGCCTTGAATACCTACGCGCTTTGTGGAACTTGCCGAGTGACACCTGGGCAGGTACCAGGTGAGAAAGGTTACTAAAAATAAGAATTGTTTTACTTAAATTCACATGGCTGATTTTTTAATATGTCATGTAGAATATTATTTTGAAGTGATATCATAAGTGTCAGACACTTTTGATGGACCAGAGCTTTTGTCAGACGCTTTTAAGCTACCCGAAAAATAAATGAACTTCACTTATTTTTACATGTCTGATTTTTTAACATGTTATTGAAGTATTTATTCAAAAGTTATATTCAATCAGTCAGACAAATCAGAGTGACCAAATATCCCCTAAGACAAAAATTATCCGGCCAGAAGTATGAGGGCGAGAGCACTATGCATGCGCTTCAGAGTGAGTGAGTCGTCCATAATAACTCGGTTCCCCGTCTTAAACTCACCATCTGTTTCAATCTACTTTGTATATGCTGTTTGCGTGTAATATTATATAACTTATAATATAAATATACAGTATGGTGCAAATGAAAGGAATAAATTCGTTATTTCGTAAACCGCCGAATTTAAGGAAAAATCCCGAAACACGTCGATTTTTATTTTAGAGCGGGCTACTCGTAAGGATACCTTTTTATTTTTGACGTCATCTATATGAGCGTGATGACGTCATCGCTGAAATTTTCAAATGGAAATGTAGGTGTTGTGATACATTATTTGAAAGGTCTTTTAAATACCTATTCAGCCATACCAATATGTACAATAATTGATTTGCTTATTGTCACAAATATTATTGATGAAATTTCAACAGGTTTCTTAATAAAATGTATTACCTAAGTATGGGTATGATGTATTTATTGACACACAAAAATAAATTTTGTAAAGGCCGTCATTGTATTTTAGCTGAAGGTAAACAATTTAAGCACTCAATTTAGGTTTGGTTGTATTTAATCAGAAATACATCTTAAATATTCATTGTAATAATAGAATTTTATTAATTTCTTAAACAAATACAAAAATCAATTACTGCGAATTATTGATATGACTAGATAGGTATTTAAAATACCTTTCAAATAATGTATCACAACACCCACATTTCCATTTAAAAATTTGAGCGATGACGTCATCACGCTCACATAGATGACGTCAAAAATAAAAAGGTATCCTTACGAATAGCCTGTTTTAAAATAAAAATCGACGTGTTTCGGATTTTTTCTTAAATTCGGCGGTTTACAAAATAACGAATTCATTCCTTTCATGTGCACCATACTGTATATTTATATTATAAGTTATATAATATTACACGCAAACAGCACATACACAGTAGATTGAAACAGATGGTGAGTTCAAGAAGGTGAACCGAGTTATTATGGACGTCTCACTCACTCTGAAGCGCATGCATAGTGTTCTCGCCCTCATATTTCTGGCCGAATAATTTTTGTCTTAGGGGATGTTTGGTCACTCTAATTTGTCTGACTGATTGAATATAACTTTTAAATAAACACTTCAATAACATATTAAAAAATCAGACATGTACAAATGAGTAAAGTTCATTTATTTTTTGGGAAGTTTAAAAGCGTCTGACAAAAGCTCTGGTCCATCAAAAGTGTCTGACACTTATGATATTACTCCAAAATAATATTCTACATGACATATATAAAAATTAGCCATGTGAATTTAAGTAAAATAATTATTATTTTTAGTTACCTTTCTCACCTGGTACCTGCCCAGGTGTCACTCGGCAAGTTCCACAAAGCGCGTAGGTATTCAAGGCACACGAGACGCTACTGAAAACTTCATGTTTCATCCGTGTGAAAATAAGTTATGTCTGATTGCTGTGGGATCTTACTCTAAGTGTGTTAGTTATTTATATTACGAGGATGTATTGATATCTAGTTAGCCTAGACCAATTCCATGCATAAACAAAATGGAGCGATACCGTATCAACGAACAATAACTTATTAGAAGTGTCAGTGTAGAGTTCGACGTCAAAAAAGTAAACCAAAGTTACGCAATAAATTTAAAAAAAAATGTCCACCGAAATTGTAAAAATCGAAAAATTGGAGTATCGAGCCATCATAAAGTACCTGTATTCAAAAGGGTTAAGAGGTAAGCAGATTTACGAAGATATGCTTAATGGTGATCAATGTCCTTCCTGAAAAATTGGGCTTCAAAAGAGGTAAATTTTCCATTGAAGATGATGACCGATCGGGAAGACCAGTTTCTGCGTCAGTCCCCGAAAATATCGATGCAGTTCATGACATGATTTTATCAGACCGTCGAATTGGGCTAAAACGGATAGCTGAAGCACTGAAGATTTCATACGAACGCGTTCATCATATAGTTCACGTCAATTTGGACATGAGAAAAATTTCTGCAAAATGGATCCCTAAATGTTTGAATGTTGACCAAAAGCGTGCAAGGGTAGAAGCATCGCGTTCGATCTGTGCTGGATTTGAAAACGATGGAATGGCGACACTCTGGTTCTCCCAGACCTAAGAAGTATCGTGTCCAAAAATCTTCTGGAAAAGTTCTTGCTTCAGTTTTTTGGGATTGCCATGGAGTAATCATGATTGATGTTTTGGATCAGGGTAGAACATTAACTGAAGATCACTATTCGACGTTACTGACCACTCTACGGAAAAAAATTAATGAAAAAAGACGCGGAAAGCTATCCAAAGGTATTTTGTTTTTACAGGACAACGCCCGAGTACACAAACCTCATGTTGCCATGAAAAAAATTCGTGATTCAGGGTTAGAATTACTAGAACACCCCCTTATTCACCAGATTTGGCTCCGTCCGACTATCATCTCTTTCCTCGACTGAAAAAAAGTTTAAAAGGTCGTGAATTTTATTCCAACGAGGAGGTAATAAAAGCTGTAAAGGACTGGTTTGCAGAGCAAGAAGAAACATTTTTTTGAAAGGTCTAGAGACGTTGCAGGTTCGCTGTAATAAATGTATTTAATTGAGAGGAGAATATGTTGAGTATCAAAATATTTTGACATTGAAATTTTGTTTGGTTCTATAATAGTAGGCTAAGAATTTTTCAATATATCCTCGTATAAACATGGTTGGAAGATTCAGTTATGTTTTTTCTTTTACGGAAATCAAGAATCGAGTATTGAAATTCTTCCTGGAAAATAATGGACAGAATAGTCCGTTACTTTGTCATAGTTCCTTCGAAAAAGAATAACTCGAATAACCTAACAGAAATTCACCAAAATTCTCAAGAAATTATACTACAGAAGACATTTAAATACCTGTTTGCACCACTTGAAATAGTCCAGTATGAAAATGTAGTAGTACTGCGAAAGCTTGGTCACAGTGATACCTTAAAAGTATCAACTCCATTTACAAAGTTAAAAAATATTGAATATAAATTAGCATTGGCAACGTCTCTAAGATTCATTTGAAATTTAACGAGTACCAACCTGCGTCAGTTTTAAGTAAAAAAACTTGATGAACCGAATTCATGGCCAACCGGGATACAATATAAGAGTGAATGGAGTATACAAACCCCGATATCAGACGACAGGAGGTCTAACAACTTTTTTATCACAAATATAAATTTTCCTGTGATATACTGGGTGATCCCATTCAATTAAGATCGAGTGAAATGAAATCGATATATTCAATCTGAAAGTGAAGATAATCTATATGCAAATTTTGTACGACGACTCTCAGTGGAAGACTTCCCAAGTTCTCCTCTCCCTATTTGTTGACTCTCAGCGTCAGAATCAATGTTGCAAAATAAGGTAACAAACAACCCAATAAATCGAGACCCTCGAAACTTTCACGGTTTTTTCCCGACAATAAATCAGATTAAAAGCATCAAACCTCTCTCGGTTTATATTTCCCACGGAGGAAATCATGAAAATACACATTAAACGGGGAAAATGGAAATATATCTGATGGAAAAATTCAGAGTTATCGGCATGAGGGTCAGACTTCCCGACTGTTCGGGGGGAGGATCCGTTTTATGACAGGTATAAATTGAATTTGTTATTGTTGAACCGAAAAAATTAGCTGGAGAGGAAAATATGTTGTTTTCGTGACTGAGGGTCCTTGGAAAAGTTTTTGCGGGTCGATGAAATCGAAGGACTGCGAGGAAAGATATTAGATATTAGAAATGAATCAGTCCCTGAATTTTAAATAGCACCGAGCGCTGAAAAATTCATCGCACTACAAGTTAACATTGTTGTCAGAATGTTCATCAACTTTTTCGAGACTAAAATCTAAATGATTGAAAATCGTTTGATGTAGAGATATGTAAAAATGAAATCCCACAAAGGTGGGGAAATAAAATTGATCACCAATGATCATGAAATTATGCATTAAGGTGGGCATTCAATGTAGTGTGTTTTTATTTCAAGTTGATTTCGAAAACGGTTTCACTTTGAAAACTGAAATTTTGTGGGTGAACTCAGAAAGGATTAGGGTTCTTGTTGAAATAATTTTAATCGATTTCATTCCGACAGTTGATTTTTTTTCTTTCAAAAATAGAAGAAAATGAGCCAACCCATGCTTCTGTTTTATTTCAACAGAAAGACCCATGAAAATAGTTCAACTTCTGATTAAAAGGGAATCTACTGATAATTTCGTTCAGAAGATCAACTTGAAATACGGAATTGGCAGAGAATGGCAAAATTCAAATTTTGGCGAGAAAAAGTTCCTGCTTTACCCACAAATTGACTTATTTCATAGTTCGGCGATTTTCGGATAGAGAGCGCCATTGTACATTTCATTTATGATTAGAGAGATACTCATAGAACTTATTGTGATAATGTAAGTTCTATGGAGGTATTCCATGCACTCGCTTTAAACGCCCACCTTAAATTATACTAAGCACTAAATTTCCTGTGGCGATATTTCTATCTAAAAATTTATAAACTCGACACTACACGGTTAATACTACATTCATTCACTAAAGGTCTTCCTTCAAATCATCTCGGGATCGAAGAAGAACACATAAAATAATCACTTTTATAACAACATAGCTTTAGAAATGATGTCTCCCATTCCTCTCGTTTGAAACAAAGAACAACAATATAAGGTTTGAGATGGGTCGATTGATGGATCCTGAGGTTTGTCTTGTGCGCCCGCTACCTCGCATAAAAACACCGTTATACCATTGTTTGTAGAGAAAATCAACAATCTAGAATCGTCCTTTCGAAAGCTCTGCGAAATATCCATAGAAGATGGGTTAGGTTAAGTCATTGACCTAGAATCTTATGAGCTAGGTTGATTTACAATATATGGACTGAAAAAACAATTTTTTATAAGATATTTCTGGGATATCGAGGAAAATATGAACACGTTACTTGTGTTCACAAACTAATCTTCAGGAAAATCGAAGAAGGAACTTATTCTGCTGGGAGAAATATGGCTTTCTAATTGCAGGTATAATCGGACAAAACTTAGTGTTTTTGTTCAGAAATATCGTGTTTTTAATATTCTTATTCGAATAATGTTTGTACTTGAGTATTCCCTAAATGTATCAACTCAATTTCAATCGAGAAATATGAACTTTGGGGTTTTAGCGGAGAATCGTATCATGCACGTATTTGGCCCATTTTTTTTTCGAATGGAAAATGGAAAAAAGGTTTTTTTGGCCTCAAGAATCATCCGTTGAATAATTCAGTTGAGTTTTTGGTCGAAAACTATCTCGCAGATGCACTTCCAGTGATGCGAAGAGTGGGGGTAATCCGATCAAACCGTGCATTAGCCTCGTATCCCTAATTCAGCATAACCGTCCCCTTTGTTGGCAATATTCAGGTCGCGCAATATATTCTCGATAGACCGGTAGTTAAACAATACATAAATTATAGCAGGGATTAGGCGGAAGGCCCCAATATAATATTTATAACTAGTGTTCCGCATTACCTTCAGTATACAGATATCTTGGGGGATAACGCAACGTATACATGGCGGATAAGACGTTAGGGAGGATCATCGGATTGGAGGATTATCAATAGCATCCGTGAGGTGGAGATATTAATCGATCATGCGGATGTTAAGGGTTGCTTCAAAGCTTGTACTGTTCCACAAAAGGAAAGACATTTTGTGACCGTTTCAGAAGTTGCCTATTCTTGTTCACCAAATAATCATTTATCAGAAATCAAATGTTCCTGCTAGGGATTAATATAAGTTCTGCCGTTTCAGTTGGTCGCTACCGCAGTGAGGGGTTATATGCCACTGATGACGGCTAACAACCAATAAAACGGTTTTTCATCATCCTGCTGTGGTGGTGACACCAGTGGTATATTTTGGAAATTAGATCTCTGCTAGTCCATTTCCCTCATTGATTATGCTATGTCCTAGAGACGATATCCTCTATTTTTATTGATGAATTCAGTTCAGAACACGAAGTTTGCCCGGAAACATCCAGCGAACGAAACCAACAACCATTACCTAAATCCAACAACCTCGAACTCCTCGAAACCGATTTTCCAATCCTCCCAAATGAGCACATCCCATCTTAATCCCGTCGGTTGTTATTTCCCGAGAACTTCGCCATTTTCCCATCGGTGAAATATCTGTATCCCTTAATGCAAGCCGTGATTTGGCTAATGTTAGTTTTACATCCCCGTTCCGATCGTCGGTGCAGATAAAGTATCCGCCTGCAGAGCGTTTGGTTCGGTTGTTATGTTAACCATTAAGTCTGTCTGATATCAGTTTTGGGGGTATTTGGAATCTTTATCGTTCGCAGGCGTTTTGTCGTTAGAGAACTTGAGGGAAGAGTGATTGGGGATGGATTTCAGATTTCCCCAGGTGTGGCTTTATCGATGATAAGATGGTTCCAAGGTTCCCGCGTGATGTGGAGAAGAGTGAGTGAAATAAGTCCATTGAATAATATATGATTGGTATTCAGTTATCCCATCCAAAAATCGAAATTTTTATGCTATATGAGAGTAATCAATGCGGCAATAATCCTTCCATCCGTTCATTCGAGACTTCCATAGCCTTTGTCATCCAAACCAAGGTTCAATGTTGTCACACGTCAAATTTCCTGACGGTGATAATGGAGATCAACTGGTCACAACATAACGAGAGTTTGGGTAGGTCTTAGAAGATTTGAATATGGCACCAAGCCATGTAAAAGTTTATCGCTAGCTTAAATCAAATAAAAGGAAATCGTCAATATTTCAAATCTCATATAATGAAGTATCTAAAGCTGGTCTTTGCCTTAAACATAGTAAATAGCGAACAATGAACTACCTAAAAGTTTTACTCGATGAGAAACTGAATATGTAATGTAATGAATGAAAAATCATACTTCGGTTATGTTACGGGGTTTTCACAAAGAATTCTTAACTATAGTGTCTTTCAGTTTTACTGGGAACTATCAAGCTTCCTCGTAACGTGTGAGCTTTGTTTATAAAGGCTTATGCTTAACGCTGAAGCTTACGCTATCTATCTAGAGTTTCTATATGAGACTCTCACGAGATCTAGGTTTCTAACAGTAACCAAAGAATCCATTTCCGTACACTAGAGAGGGCAAACTATTGAGCTTCCTCTTAACGCGTAAGCTCTGTTTAGAGAGGCTTATGCCTAACGCTAAAGCTTACGCTACAGTATCTCCAAGACTGTCACGACATTTTGGTTTCCAACAGTCAACGAAAAATCTGTTTCCGCACGTAAGTCCTCGATTATGTCTAGAGAGGGGAAATATTAAGCTTACGCTTAACGCTAAAGCTTACGCTTAGAGCCAAAACTTACGCTATCTATCTAGATTATCTATAATACTTTCACGAGATCAAGGTTTCTAGCAGTCAACAAAGAATTATTTCCCGAACACTAGAGGGAGCAAACTATTAAGCTTCCTCTCAACGCGTAAGCTTTGTTCAGGGAGGCTTATGCTTAACGCCAAAGATATATCTAGAGTATCTCCAATAGTGTCACGACATCTTGGGTCCCAAAAGTCAACGAAGAATCATTTCCCCCACAGAAGTCCCCATATTGTCTGGACAGGGCTGAATATTAAGCTTACGCTTAACGCCAAAGCATACGCTATCTATCTAGATCTACGAGATCTAGGTTTCTAACAGTCACCAAAGAATATTTACCCGCACACTAGAGAGGGCGAACTATTGAGCTTCCTCTTAACGCGTAAGCTTTGTTTACCGAGACTTATGCTTAACGCTAAAGCTTCCGCTATCTATCTAGAGTTTCTTTGAGACTCACGCGATCTAGTTTTCCAACAGTCACCAAAGAATCTTTTCCCGCACACTAGAGAGGGCAAACTATTGAGCTTCCTCTTAACGCGTAAGCTCTGTTTAGAGAGGTTTATGCTTAACGCTAAAGCTTACGCTATCTTTCTATTTTATCTTCAAGACTGTCACGACATTTTGGTTTCCAACAGTCAACGAAAAATCTTTTCCCGCACGTAAGTCCCCGATATTGTCTAGAGAGGGGAAATATTAAGCTTACGCTTAACGCTAAAGCTTACGCTATCTATCTAGAGTTTCTATGAGACTCACGACATCTAGGTTCCTAACAGTCACCGAAGAATCTTCTCCTGCACACTAGAGAGGGTGAACTATTAAGCTTCCTCTTAACGCGTGAGCTTTGTTTATAAAGGCTTATGCTTAACGCTAAAGCTTGAGCTATCTATCTAAAGTTTCTATGAGATTCACGAGATCTAGTTTCTAACAGTCACCAAAGAATTTTTTCCGCACACTAGATATGGCGAACTATTAAGCTTCCTCTTGACGCGTGAGCTTTGTTCAGAGAGGCTTATGCTTAACGCTAAAGCTTACGCTATCTATCTATTGTATCTCCAAGACTGTCACGACATTTTGGTTCCCAACAGTCAACGAAAAATCCTTTCTTGCACGTAAGTCCCCGATATTGTCTAGAGAGGGGAAATATTAAGCTTACGCTTAACGCTAAAGCTTACGCTATCTATCTAGAGTTTCTATGAGACTCACGAGATCTAGATTCCTAACAGTCACCGAAGAATCTTCTCCTGCACACTAGAGAGGGTGAACTATTAAGCTTCCGTTTAACGCGTGAGCTTTCTTTATATGGGCTTATGCTTAAGCTATCTATCTAGAGTTTCTATGAGACTCACGAGATCTAGTTTCTAACAGTCACCAAAGAATCTTTTCCGCACACTAGATACGGCGCACTATTAAGCTTCCTCTTAACGCGTAAGCTTTGTTTATAGAGGCTTATGCTTAACGCAAAAGCTAGTTATCTATCTACAGTATCTCCAAGACTGTCACGACATCTTGGTTTCCAACAGTCAACGAAGAATCTTTTCCCGCACATATGTTCCCTATATTGTCTAGAGAGGGGAAATATCTATCTAGAGTTTCTATGAGACTCACGAGATCTAGTTTTCTAACAGTCACCAAAGAATCCTTTTCCGCACACTAGAGAGGGCGAGCTATTAAGCTTCCTCTTAACGCGTGAGCTTTGTTTATAGAGGAATATGCTTAACGCTAAAGCTTACGCTATCTATCTAGAGTTTCTATGAGACTCAAGAGATATAGGTTCCTAACAGTCACAAAAGAATCTTTTTCCGTACACTTGAGAGGCAAACTGTTGGGATTCCTCTTAACACGAAAGCTTCGTTTAGAGAGGCTTATGCGTAACGCCAAAGGTTACGCGTTCTATCTAGAGTATCTCGAATATTGTCACGACATCTTGGGTCCCAACAGTAAATGAAGAATCCTTTTCCCCACAGAAGTTCCCCATATTATCTAGAGAGGGCTGACTATTAAGCTTACTCTTAACGCTAAAGCTTACGCTATCTATCTTGATTTTCTATAAGACTTTCACGAGATCTCGGTTTCTAACAGTCAACAGAGCATCTTTTCTCACACACTAAAGAGGGCGAACTATTAAGCGTTCGCTTTATGCTTAAGCTCATACTTAAGCATAAGCTTAATAGACCGCCATGTCTAGACAAAATCGAGGATTTCTGTGTGGGAAAAGATTCTTCGTTAACTGTTGGAAACCTAGATGTTGTGAAAGTCTTAGAGATACTCTAGAGTCTAGATATTCGCTTAACTTAAATCTTACGCTAAAGAGTAAGCTTAATACTCTGCCTCCTCAAGACAATATGGACTGTGTCAAACGTACTGCGTGTACGTTTGACTCATGATCTTTTAACATATCGAAATAATTGAAATAAATTCAATGTAGCATTTCCGCCGTTAGGGAAATGATGGAAAACCAATTCGCGAGAACGGCAAAGTAAATTCCACCCTCCCCAGACGCAAGTCGCGCCGTCACAGATGACAATATTGAAATTTAAATATCCAATAAGTCGTATATAAAAATGTATGGAAATAACCCCGTTGTCGGCTCCTGGCATCGTCGGTTCTCCACGAGGTGTATATTTCAATTTGGAGAACGTGGGACTATATCCGGAAAATCCGGATGTCTGGTTTCTTGCCGTTCGTTTCGCCATCCTTGGCAGATGTATTACGGTGGGAGGTTGCTATTTGAAGTGCTACTTATCACAATTTAGGGTAACATACGGCGGGGAAGCAAACGATGAACTATAAAGATAGAACTGTTTTTTGTCGTGAAATGTTGGCTTCTCACTGATATTTTTCTTTTGTGGCTTTTCACACTTTATGTGACCTCATAGATCAAAGGCAGAGCATCATAATGAAGATCAATTATTGGGGAATGTTTGGATTGCAAAATTTTCGAGTTGATGAATAATTTTGTTGTTTGATTATTTGGTAGATAGAGGTGGTTGATGACAATCGAAAGCTCTTTATAGCTAATACCAAACGTGTTCAATTGGATTGAATCAAAGTTGATTGTAAGAACGCAAAACAAAAAATATCTAAAATTCTTAAAACAAAATTTCAGTGAAACACTACAAATCTCGTCAAAAAAGGTACAATTTCAATTTTGTTATGTCTGAAACAACACTATATACCAAGGGTCACCAATTTCTGCAAGGCTGGGGAATTGCAATCTTCTTCTTGCCCGAAAATTTTGATTAATAATGTGAAAACTTTTCAGGTATTTGGATATTATATAATTCGATATTCCTCTCTCTACATCAAGCAGATTTTGATTAATGCTGAGACATTTAAAACCAATAAGAGTATTCTGATCTAAAGGTAAGTTATCAATTATTGGTTGCCTACTGCCTTATACCTACTGATGACGAGTATAGTATATAACATTACTAGCAAGGTAAGAGGGTTTTTACTGGCGAATGGAGGATATAACTGACGAGCCGCAGGCGAGTCAGTTACCTCCTTGAGCCAGTAAAACCCGTTACCTTGCGGGTATTGTTTTATATTATATTTGTTTCTCATTTGTAAAAAGGTTAGATAAATTCCAAAAAAAATCTCAATAATTTGTCGCAAATGTCGTAAGTTATGGAAGCGTTGCCATAAACATGTCTGTTTATTTTTCTTTACATTTGTTTTGGCGAAAGCGAAAATGAATGTACCAAAAGAAATAATTATTGAGGCAGCCAGCAGTGTAGCTTCAAGTTTATTACTTGCAAAATCAGCTTCAAGGTACGAGCGAGAATACGACGACTTCAAAAAGTGGCAAAACAAAAATAGTGTGATTGGGATAACTGAAGATGTTTTGTTGGTCTACTTGAATCAACTATCAGCTACATTCAGCCCTAATACTTTATGGGCTCTATGCTGAAAAGCTGCTTGGAAATGAAAGAAAATGCTCCTGTTCGCAGGTTTGTTTTCCTTAAAAAATTTATTGAAAAATTTGACGTTTAGTTGTCATTTGCAGATTTCAAATGGTATGTAATAGCGTTTATGAAACGACAAAATGAGCGTTATACGCCAAAAAGGCCAAGGCATTATACAATTTCTTTTACATGCTCCTGATGACCAGTGGTTGCTGGCGAAAATTGTAACAATATTTGGGATTTTTGAATGTTGTCGATGTGAAGAAATTCTCTCCTTAAACATGAATGATATAGAAGATATGGGAAAATATGTTATTGTGACATTTCGGCAAACAAAAAATTTAACAACAAGAAGATTCACCATAAACGATGATGGCTGCAGCTTCAAGCCCTGCATGTTATACTGAAAATATGTAAATCTTCGGCCTCCTGGAACAGAAAGCCTAAGATTTTTTTTTGACATACCGACATGGAAAGTGCATTTCCCTTAATGCTGGCCAGCACAGTATTGGTGGTGTCCCAAAGCAAATAGCGAAATATTTAGGTTTAAAAGACCCAGAGTTATACACCGGCCACTCTTTTCGCAGAACTGGAGCCACTATGGTTGCGGATTCGGGTGGGGATATTTTAACACTAAAGCGTGCAGGAGGGTGGAAGAGCACCGAAATTGCGATGAGTTATGTCGATGATTCGGTCAACAAAAAATCGAAATGTCTAGCAAATTATTTGGTAGTAAGGAGAGTACAAATTTTCTGCAGTCCTCGAGTTGAGCAGTTTCTGAGTCAACAGATGGTTCATCATCATCAATATCAACTCTTTCAACATCCAAAATCTGTGTTACTGAAAATAACAATTGTACCATGATTTTCAACATATATGACGATAAAACAAAATTTTCTTATGTCAATAATACTAATAACTTGTAAAAATTTTGCAAGTTAACTGTCAGTTTTACAAGTTAGTGACTGGATAAAATAAACTTTCTTGATTAATATTGTGTTTTTGGAAACTGACTTTTACAAATGAGAAACAAATAAAAGTCTTAACGCTTTATTTTATTTAATCGATTTCACATTTGCCTCATACTGAGGTATTTATCACAGCACTCCCTCCAATGAGAAAAATTTCGTTACACTTCTAAGTGTCGGTTGTTTTTTTTTTGAGTGATAGAATTTTCGATAGGAATAACTATGATTCGACAGAAGGTAAAAGCCATATTGTTTCGACATTTCTGTTCAGTAAGCATTGACAATTTATCATGGAAAGACTCACGCCGCAACAACGATTACAAATTGTTGAAATTTATTTTCAAAATCAGTGTTCTATTCGTCAAACTTATAGAGCACTTCGTGAAACTTATGGTTTATATAATCGTCCATCAGAGAAGCTTATTCGTCGAACTATCGATATAATTCGGACAACATTTCCTCTACTCGATAGAAAAACAAGACGTAAAGAGCAAAATATCGCTGCTGTAAGTGATAGTGTTGATGAAGATCCATATTTGTCTATTCGTCGACGTTCACAACAAGTTGGACTCTGAGCATCCGCCACATAGAAAATTTTGCGTGAAGATCTTGGTCTACACCCATACAAGATCTAACTGATTCGAGAACTATAGCCTATTGTCCATAATAAGCGTCGTTTGATTGCTGATTGACGCCTAGAACAGCTTAAAGTTGATCCACTTTCTATCGAAAAATTGTGTTTAGTGATGAGGCTCATTTCTGGTTGAAGGGCTACGTAAACAAGCAAATTTGCCGTATATGGAGTGAAAACAATCCTCAAGAAGTTCTGCAGGTTCCTTTGCAATCCTGAAAAATGCACTGTATGGTGTGCTTCACACGCTGGAGGCATCATCGGTCCATATTTAAAAATGATGCTGAAGCTGATGTAACAGTGAATGGTGCTCGATATATCAATGATTATGTTTCAAAATTTGAATGGTATCGACCCATCAGTTTTTTGGTTTCAACAAGATGATGCTACACCTCTTGCTGCTACCGTAACAATTAATTCATTGAGCGAAAGATTTGGCGACAACATTATTTCCAGAAATGTTCCAATTGTTTGGCCTCCAAGATCATGCGACATAACTCCAATGGATTATTCTCTTTGGGGTTATGTCAAGTTATTGGTTTATGCTGATAAACCAGAAACAATAGACGCTTTGGAAGCCAACAAACTCGCCTGAATTACTCGAAACAGTGGTCAAAAATTGGTCTGGTCAAATGCGGTTCCTCAAAGCTAGTGGTGGTGGACATACTAGATCTATAAAAAGTACCCGGAATTGTAAAAAAAACACATAAATTTAAATTTAATCATCAATATTTATTTTGTCTCCTTCAAAATAGTCCCCATTGCTTACAATACAACTATGATATCGGCGAACCCACTTTTCCATGCACCGCTCATACGCCGCCAAAGGTATGGCCTTCAGTTCTCGTTGCGAATTTGTTTTGATGGCTTCAATGGACTCAAAACGCGTTCCACGTAGGGGCAATTTGAGTCTTGGGAATAGAAAAAAGTCGCACGGAGCTAAGTCAGGTGAATACGGCGGTTGTTCGATGGTATTTATTGAGTTTTTGGTCTTGTATTCCTTAATAATTATGGCTCGGTGCGACGGCGCGTTATCATCATGCAAAATCCACGAATTGTCTTTCCATAAATCTGGCCGTTTACGACGAACATTCTCACGCAAACGCCTCAATACACCCAAGTAATACTCCTTATTCACTGTCTGTCCTTCAGGAAGAAATTCTGAGTGCACAACACCACGATAATCGAAGAAAACAGTGAGCAAAACTTTAATTTTCGATCGACTTTGACGTGGTTTTTTCGGACCGTCTTTGAATGATTTGTACCAATCGTATGCTTGTGTTTTTGACATACAATTATCACCAAAGGCTTTTTTTAACATTTTCAATGAATCGGCACAAGAAAATTCGTTTGCAAGACAAAATTTGAGGCAAACTCTTTGATCAACTATTTTTTCCATTGTAAAATTCGCAGAGCACTTTTGAGGTCGACTGATACTGACAGCTGTTGTAAACACACTAGTTGACAAATCGCGCTCAAATTTGGCTTGGTAATAAAGGAAGGTCCTACCAACTTTAAGAAAAAAAAAATTACCGATTCCTTTTTGGCGGTTCATTTAAATAACATTTTCCGGGTACTTTCTATACAGAGAGTATGCCGAAAATAACACGTAAATGTTATGAAATTATTTTTCAAAAAAAAAATGGTTATAGTCTTGATTTAAATGTGTTTTATTCCAATTTAAAGTTTTATCACTCTAAAATAAAACCCGATATATCGAATTACAGCCATTACAATCTTCCTCACACAAATGTATAGACCAGAAAAGAATAAGAGGACACTCCGCAACAAATTCCCTTTTTCCTAAAGGAAATATCCACTCCAAGATTCTCATCTATTCCACTCAGCCATAACCGGCAGAAATCCAAAAGAAATCAACTCAAACGCCCGGGGCATTTCCTTACTACATTACCCCGTTGAAAGGTCCTCATTACGAAGGAACGTTCTCTGCTTTCAGTCGAGATTTGTCGCTTTTTCTACTACCACGGATGTCGCGAAAAAGGGTAAATTGCCGAAGATGCTTCCCGTGTTGCTACCACCGTCAAACCGCAGGGCTCACGTCGTCTACAGAGAGGTTATAAAAATTGCAGAGGGGCATAATGGAAGCGTGCGGTTCCGAGACGTTCTGGGGGCAGTATATTCGTAATTCCGTTTTACGACTGAAGGATTTCTCGTCTATTCCCGAAGGGTGAGGTTGGTACTATAGGATGACCTTGGTTGAGAAAGGAAGCAAGGTAATTGGATTATTTGAGGTGTAAAAAAACAATGATTCGTTGAGACCAAATATACTAACTGACGAAGAAACTGCAACACCCAGTATTCGAAATTCATACTTTTTATGTTATTACACCACAAAGTATTCTACTGCGAATGGTGCCGTAACAAAAAAGAACAGGTCTATGACTTGACCAACATTTTCTGTGGTTCACCTAGAATCCCAAAAACATTCTATACAGGGTGTCTCAAGTTCGATAGCCTATTAGACGTTTCTGGAGAACTGGACATATTTGAAATCTGAAATTTGGGATTATGATATTGTTCGAAATTCTCTACAGATCGCCAGAGCACTTCCGGTTATACAGGGAGTGAATATAAATTTGCTCAAAAAATTTTTTTTCAATGTTTTCGTTTCTGATATGACTGAGTATTCAGTGCTGAATACATTTCTGTTGAAACCATTGTATTCGTTCGAATAGTTTTCAAAATATCGAACAAAAACCTGAAAAAAAGTAAAATATTCATAGTCAGTATTATGTTCATTTTTCTTATTCTGGACATCCTGAGTGTTAACCGCTTTCACAATGTCAAAGTAGAAGAATGCGGAAAGGTCATGCATCTTTTGAATTTCATAAATATCATCACAGGGTGTTTCAAATTTCGTGTCACAAACTGTGATCCAAAATTGACCATAACTTCTGTTTTTCAAATTAGAACTCTATATTTTTATTATTGCGTTGGATTCTACGAAGAAAAATAATGATAGCACTATCAGATGCTCTTGCTCTTAAATTCAGTAATTCCCGAGTTATTTGAGCTTTTCTGGATTCATGTTGTACGTAGAATCAAATTCATCTAATCTTTTACTTAAGACTATTCTGTGATCATAGAAGATAAGTTTCCCCATTAATAATTCCCAAGTGACAAGGTTTTATCTTTACTTTTCGATTTTATTCAATGGTTTCATAAAAATATTCATCGAATATGTTGCATGAGAATATTCTGTGACCATAGAAGATAAATGATCCCATTAATAATTCACAAGTGACAGTTCTGACTATTACTTGTTACTATGGTTTCATGAGAATATTCATCGAATCTGTTTAGATTCGATGAATTTTACTCTACGTACGACATGAATCCAGAAAAGCTCAAATAACTCGGGAATAACTGAATTTAGGACCAAGAGCATCTGGGAGTGCTATCATTATTTTTCTTCGTAGAATCCAACGCAATAATAAAAAAATAGGGTTCTAATTTGAAAAACAGAAGTTATGGCCAATTTTCGATCAAAGTTTTTGACACGAAATTTGAAACACCCTGTGATGATATTTATGAAATTCAAAAGATGCATGACCTTTCCACATTCTTCTACTTTGACATTGTGAAAACGGTTAACACTCAGGATGTCCAGAATAAGAAAAATGAACATAATACTGACTATGAATATTTTACTTTTTTTCAGTTTTTTTTTAGATATTTTGAAAACTATTCGAACGAATACAATGGTTTCAACAGAAATGTATTCAGCACTGAATACTCAATGATATCAGAAACGAAAACGTTGAAAAAAAAATTTGTTGAGCAAATTTATTTTCACTCCCTGTATAACCGGAAGTGCTCTGGCTCTGAAAATATTTTAGGTCTGTAGAGAATTTCGAACAATATCATAATCCCAAATTTCAGATTTCAAATATGTCTAGTTCTCAAGAAACGTCTAATAGGCACTCGAACTTGAGACACCCTGTATATACTCCATTCACAATTATAAAATCACAACTCTGGCCATGGTTTCGTTTTCAGGAATTGGTGCACCTGATAAAAAATCTGTGCGCGTACAGAGAATATCTTTAATGACAAAACGGCGTTGCCAGTTTCCTTGTTTACATCAAAGTAAAAGTATCAAAGATATTTTGACATGGGTACGAACGGCAAATTTGAATTGGACCAAAAATCGATTTATAAGCATGAATAAAGCAAAAGTAAGTACTAATAGCCTTTTTTACACTTGATAACGAAGTTTTTTTTAGGTATCTGGCCGTTTGGAAAGATTTCAAACGAAATTCCGGTCCCCCAGAAGTTTGGTTAGTTTCGGTATCGTTTTTGGTGCTCAAAATTTATTTGGAATGTGTAAATGGACAAAAAAGGCTTCCTTATACGATCTTTTCACGAAAGCGACCGGAAAATATGGTTCAGGTAGGATTTTCGAGGAATTATGAGGAAAGAACTTGCAGAATGAAATTGCACGATTTTCGTAAGTAAACGGGTTTTGGATGGCCATCATCGGTCTCTAAATGATTATTGTTGATCGTTTTCACGTTTCAGAAAAAGAACCACTTCGTATAAGCCCATTTTGAAGAAATTTGTGTATGTAACATTCAACGGTAGGTATTTGCTCCTAATCGAAAGAATATATTATATCTAGTGCTACTTCTTTCAAAAGAGACACAAGCCTTTAATGCAGTAGGGGCCCTATAATGTGGAGGAGTTTGTGTCTTATTTTAGAACAGGTGAATGATAAATGTGAAGCATATGTTTGACCTGTTCCATATTATTTGTACAAACCTACTGTGGTTGTAATGTATGAATATTTTTTAAACTAATAAATTACTATACAGTCAGAATATTTTACTCCTTGTTCATAAGATCAAATAAATGAAATGTATATCTTCTACTCTTATTTTTATTAAGTTAGCTATTAAGGTTATGTTCCAAGAAAAAGTTACTGTTGCATCAGAACTCATTTCAACTATTTGGATTTCAGTAGAGGGATATAATGTTTCATTATTCTTGATTCAACAATTGATGTCAAGTCTTGAACTTTCAGTTCAAGAGGATAATAAACATTAAATCTTCACAGACATTCATATGAAAATCATGTGAAAGCAATGCAATTTTCTTCCATGGCGAAAAATAATATATTTCAACAATGATCTCTTGTATTTTTCATGCAAATAACTAGAAAAGGAATCCTTTCTATCAATTCATATAAACGTTAATTATTTTCGTCCGTCAAATCTTTTCCAATTCATTCATTTTCCGAATAAATTCACATTCTGAGAAATACGCTAAGAATGTAGAAAGGGCAACATAGTGTTGACTTGGAACATAAAAATATTTTGAAAAACGTCAAAACTTCGATACAGAGTGGAATGTGTCAAATTTTCAAGGCCAGAGTTGTGATTTTATAATTGTGAATGGAGTATACCTGCTCAGTTTCATTACACCTCTGCCACCAGTCGCATCGTTTGTACACGGCTTAGCTCGCAGCCATTAATAGACTTATACCCTTGAACTCTGCCACGAAGTTTGAAAATTTTGAGTTAAAGATCCCAAATATTATGAAAGATAGATTGACATACGGAATACTACCGAAAAAAAGACGTCCATATATAAAATCTGAGGGATTTGAGAAGATTACCCTTGCCAAAGGGACAAAATCGATAGCAAACAAACCCAAAGACAATCGATGATACATCCATATTTCCATCTGTAAAAACGAAGCTCCAAATCGAAAAAATAATGAGCAAGAAAACCATTACCTTCTCTCACAAAGCTGCTTCACTGTCATCTGTACCTTTTTCCCGGAAATAAGTGTTAAGCTTTATCCTCTTGTTATTTCCAATCCCGTAACAGAACAAATAGCTGTCTGCGATAGTTCGTCTTTTGTTTTCCCAACTGATGAGCTTGTTTACGTTTTTGAACCCCAATCCCCATCCCCATGGGGTGGGAGAGCCATTAGTGGGGTTTTTTGTCATACGACGAAGCAAGCCATCAGTCATGAAGGAGGATGTTTGGGGTGGGGAGATGTTGGTGGTTTCTTATTTTTGACTGACAAGTTAAAATGGTAATTCATCGTGAGGTGTTATCGAACTTTTTGACGACTGGATAATGGATGGCCTTTTTCCTCTTCTGAGAGTGTCAGTTAATCAAGAACACTCAAATAGTACTTCGTAATTGATGACTCGATTAGGCAGCATGTAATCAAGCCTTTAGACTCTTCGCAACGTTCGAATGATTCGACAGATATTCGAGATAATCATGAATTTGTGCTTTTCAAGAGTTTCTGGATGCAGTAGATTTCACAAATCTCATTCACCGCTGATCGGAGATCAACGGCTTAAGTCTCTGATTTTTTAACTGCCAAATCGAGTTGGTCCTAAATCAAGTTCCGATCACCGGTGATTACGCTTTGTGAAACCCACCGTTAAAGTTTTATAAACTGACCATGGCTATTTTTTCAAACAGGAGATTAATTAGGTTCAAAATAAACAGAATTTCAATAACATTAAAATAATTCTCTTTATTTAAGCGGTACCTAATTGTTGAACATATAACTTTTTGTTTTTAATGGTTAAAAGTTATATCATTGCAGAACCTTGTGATGAACGACACCACGAATGCAAATATAAATCACGATCGAATTATATGGATGAGAAATAGTTCCAATGATGAATCACTGTATGAACTACAGATTTATCCGTAAATTATCCGTGAAGAAAAAAACATCAACACTATTGTATTTAAAAAATATAAGATGTTCCGCTTACTTGATATCAGCTCGGAGAACAACAATGTTTTGTAGAAAAATGACACAATCTGATTGATAGTTCTGCGGACGTCGAAACGTATATTAGGGATTTTTATCGAAAACTATGCATGCAATATTGTTGAAATTCCAAAGAAAGATGTAGCTTTCCATCCTTGATTTATCCGTAAAGAGAAAAAATTTTGCTTTTCTGGTTTTTGAAAAAATATTACGTGCACTGGTTAGTGTATATCAAATTACCAGGTCAAAGATCACTGAAGAAGATGAGATAATCTGCTGATTGCTAAAATATTTTTTTTTATATGACCTGTTAATTTGATATCAACATGGGATATTTTGTTGGAAATGAAAGCAGCAAAATTTTTCTCCTCACGGATAGAGATGGAATAATACATCTTTTTTCAGAATTCAACAATATTGCATGCATAGTTTTCGAGAAGAATGGCGGATATACGTTTCGACGGACGCAGAACTATCAATCTGATTTTGTCATTTTTCCACAAAACCATGAAAGATCCAGTTTTTTTTTCACTACATCATTTCGACCAAAAATTGGATTCAAACACCATTTTGATAATAATTTTCGACAATTCTGAGTTTATAGGTTAAACATAAACTCTTATTTGTACAAATAATAAGAATAATAATCAGGACGCGTTGTTTTACCGTACAATGCTCCATGTTGACTAACTCCCATCTGTCAACTTTCGATCTGTCACGTCATAATCATGTGACATTAAAACTGTCAAACATGGCGCGAAATTCAAATCTTTCGCTCTTGTTGAAATCATCCTTTATGTTTAATGATTGCTCTGAGGTTCTATTCAATAACGAAAAATCAACAAGAGTCTTCCACAACAAATGACACGGAAAAATAACCCCTTTACTACCCTTTCCCAACGAATAATGTGAAAATACGCCACTATAATCATTGACCGAAGACAAACCGCCTCACACAGTCGATTATTGCAATGATTAATACGAGCAGTAACTCAAAGGGCTGTTTCCCTCCATTCTTTGTCTTCCTGACGCCTGTTTTCCCATTTTTGTGGCCGGAACGACGTTGAAATAGCGAATTTTAGCTGATGGAGTGTATGGACCGACGATTAATCACCTTTACTGAGGCCAATATTATCGTGAAAAAGCGTGCTGTCTCGATGTGGTGGACGCTTTGTCACTTGTTCAGCGAACTTTCCCAATGAGTTCTATGGTTGGGGTCGGGATAGAAGTTTTCTGGTGATGCATTCAATTATGACAGTATGGAAGAATTAATGAGTATTATACAGTGTGAAAATCTTCCATAGCTGCGGACATATCAGAGATTTCGTTGAAATATAGACCTCTTGTACAGGGTGCGGCACGGAGGATGGATGGTTTTAAAAAAATAATAAAAGCGTTAATTTTTACTCAAAAACACATTTATTGACGGAATCAGATTCTCAAGGAAATAGCATTTGAGACAGTCAAGTGTGGAAAATCACATCAGGCATGTGGTGGCCGAAATCGGTGATGCAGTGCTGGAGGCGCTCTTGGAAGTTCGCGTAGACTCTCTCCAACATCGCTCTCTCAACTTGGGCAACTTCCACGCGAATAGCCCTTTTCAATTCGTCCAGAGTTCGGGGCTTGGTCTCGTATACTCTAGCCTTGAGGTGTCCCCATAAGAAAAAATCGCATATGGATAAATCTGGGGACCGGGGAGGCCAATGAACATCGCCAAACCTGGAAATAAGGCGACCAGGGAAGAGAGGGCGAATAACGTCCATTGATGCTCTGGCTGTGTGGGCGGTCGCCCCATCCTGTTGGAACCACACACGTCGGATTGGAACACGTTGCCGTCGTAATTCGGGGATAAAGAAGTTGTTGATCATTTCGACGTACCGCTCTGAGTTCACGGTAACAGCACGACCATTAACGTCTTCAAAGAAGTAAGGGCCAATGATGCGAGTTTGCGATACAGCGCACCAAACCGTAACTTTTGGTAAATAAATGCTAGGAACACACGAGTCTAACGGCACCTTCCCCACTTCTCTCGTCCTCAGTGGGGGAAAGTTATGCCCATCTGAAAAACGTCCGCCCTCCGTGCCGCACCTTGTACCTTCATTTATGCATCTCAGGAAATTATTATCTGATATACAGGGTGTCCCCGATAAATGTTATTCAACAAATGGATGATTTTTTCGGAGGATCACCCATATATTTTCACATATTTCCAATGACCTTCATTACCTCTCTCATGAAGCAAAATATCAGAGACATTTTTCCAACGGTACAGAGCTTATTCGAAGAAAACTACAAAAAGGTGAGGGTAAAGTAGTTCAGTAAAAGTCATCTGACGATTTCCAGAAGCTACAGTAACATGAATTTGATCTTAAAGTTTTTTAATTGAAGGATTTGCCTTGTCACCTTTCCTAAATGATCAACCTATCATATACAGGGTGTCCGTTATTAACGTCCAAATATTAAGAATTTCAAATCATTATTTCCCGATTTTTTCAAATGTAACACCCTGTATTTTTTTCCACAATAATGTAGACAATTGAATACCTTACATTTTCTCAAAAGTAACCTTTGCATTATTTTCACTCCCGCATCCAGCAGACACGAAAAATGATTTAGCAACTTAAAATTTTATTGAAAAAATAACATAAAAAAACTAACGGACATTAAAAAAAAATAAAACTTCGCAGGAATTATTCAACACAGCATTACTCATCATGGGTATCTTCGAAAGGCAGAGGCTGTTCGCAATCGATAACTAGATTGGTAGCATTTTTTTTTATTTCTTCTTATTGAAGATTCTCGATATAGCTTTCGAGGTATCTTGACATCTCGTGTCACTACAAACTTGTTCAAAAACCCCAGAAAACTCGATATTGGGCAGCATAAGTTCAACTATCCAATTTTTTCCAAAAATTCATACGGATTGATTCACTGTATTCAAAAGTATCTTTGAGCTCAAAGTAGCAATAACTTGATTACTATTTTTTTTAGAAAGCCGATAAAAACTGCTATAATTTGTTCAATACGTCATCAATATGTATTGCTTGTACGGAAAAAAATTTCATTTTTATGTTGATGCTCAGGAAGTATGATTCTGGAAAGATTTCAAAGTTTGTCATTAATTATTCATTTAGTTCTATTTCAATGTTTGACCTCTTCTGAATGTCCCTTAGTTTTTATGTTATTACTTATTTGAATGAAATTTTCATTTGGGATATCATTTTTCGTGTCTGCTGGATGCGAGAGTAAAAATAATCCTGAGGTCACTTCTGAGAAAATGTAAGGTGTTCAATTGTCTACATTATTGTGGAAAAAAATATAGGGTGTTACATTTGAAATAATAATTTGGAGTTCTTCATATTTGGACCACAATAACAGACACTCTGTATAAGATAGGTTGATCATTTAGGAACGGAAACAAGGCAAATCGTTTAATAAAAAAACTTTTACATGAAATTCATGTTACTATCGCTTCTGGAAATCGTCGGAAGACTTTTACTGAACTACTTTTCCCTCACCTTTTTGCAGTTTTCTACAAATGAGATCTGTAGCGTTGGAAAAATGTCTTTAATATTTTGCCTCAAAAAATGTGTGAAAATATATGGGGTGATTCATTGAAAAAACATCAATTTGTTGAATAACATTTATCGGGGACACCGTGTATATCAGAAAATAATTTCCTGAGATGCAGAAATGAAGGTACAAGAGGTCTACTTTTCAAAAAAATCTCTGAGATGTCTGGTTCGGCAGCTATGGAAGATTTTCGCACTATTGCAGGTCCCTGTATACAAGGTGAGTCTTTGACTTGTACATATATTGGAAATGAAGATTCTTGAGGTCAAAAGGAACCTGTTTTTCATTTTCCATTTTTCCGAATTCGGCTCTGTTGAAAAGATATAGCCATTTGAAAAAAAAATTGTGCTAATTACGTCCCTGAAATGATACTGTGGAATTGATTCAAAGTTCATATTTCTCGATAGAAATTGAGTTTATACATTTAGGGAATACTAAGCACCTTATTGGAATAAAAATGTTGCAAACACGATAATTTCAACAAAAACAGTTAGTTTCATCGAATTATATCTGCAACTAAAAAGCCACATTTATTCCACCAAAATAAGTTCCTTCTTCGATTTTTCTGCAGATAAGTTTGTAAACACTACAAACTTGTTCATATTTTCCTCGAAATTCCCAAACAATATCATGAAGAAAGTCTTTTCATTCAGATTTATTATTAAACAACCTAACCTAATCTAATTTGTATCGATTCTGTGAATTTTTGCACAGAAATTTCAAGAAGATGTTGTCAGCTTGCTGATTTTCATTAAGGTTGAGGATTTTTTACGAAACATAGTATAAATCACGATACAGTTGTGTACCGTGGTATAAATATCTATGAATTCTGCCGTTTCCATCATAAATCGACTTTGCCGCCAAATTTTACCACGCATGCGTAGAGCGAAAACCGAAGTTTTGGTAATGTGGAGGCCAACTATAAACATAACAAACCAGAGTCTCTGAACAAACTGTTGTGAACATTATATGAATTGTGAAGTTCTGAATACATTCAGTGAATTATTGTTCTAATGTGATTATTATGGGAAGTGAATTAATATAATTTCAACCGTGTCGAGTTCATAAAATTCCAAGAGGATGTTGTTTAGATGGAAACATCGCCACAGATTATCAGGTATTGTATTATTTTTCATTAATTTCAATTTAATAAGTAGTTTGTATCGAGATTCATCATTCATATCCGAATTTTGTATTTCATCGACATTTAACTTCAATATGGACCGGTAACTATGAATTTTCAATAGAAACTGTGCGTATTAAATCATCCCTTGTGTTGAATTTTATCTCCCACATTTGTGAGATTTTATTATTAAAATATCTCGACAAAGTTGATAAATATTGTGACAACATTGTAAACTCGTTTAAAGACCAGGGAAGGAATAATATTCAATGATATTTAATTCAGAGACGCATTCAGATTATTCTTGAAATTAATGATTTTTTCGTCAAATTTCTCCGGGTAAAATTGGAAATAACTCAAAAACGACGCGTTTTATTGAAAAAAATTGGAATACTTTTAGTTTCTCAAATGATTGATTCTTTAGAAAATATGAACCGTTTATCTTTTTAAAGTGGTTTCATGGTGTTTTAGCGTGTATTGATGAGACGACTACCCTGTAACTTTTATACTAGTAGAGATATTGGATAGGTTTCGATTGAGGAATATGCACCATGAATAGAGTAAAAACTCAACCAAAATTCAGTTCATTCGAAATAATGGTTCCGAATATACCTATAAACAGAGAAGTGTTTTTTTCATGGATTTTCGACACCCTGTATCTCCCAAACCAAACCGAATTTTGAAAAATGGTAAAGGAAAAAAGTGTTACGTTTGATGAGGGGAATCTACAGTTAAAATATATGTACACAGTACAAGTCAAAGACTCACCCTGTATAGTGTAACTATTTTGAGTACAGCATCTTTGTTATGAAAGTTAGGAGTGAATAAATGATAAATCTCTTGAATTTTGAGCCTCAAACAAAAATCCCAAACTATGTGTGAAACGGTTCTCAAACTGCGAGGAAATTTCAGAAAGTTTCATCAGCTATACACTAAAAATTCCTCTCTTATGAAATATGTCCAGAATTTCATAGCTTCCCTTCGTATACGTTGCGGGCTATAAAGGCCCTTTATTTAGGTTATGGCTTCATTATTATCCCATTACAAGGAGCATATTCATCCATGAGGAGCAGGTATAGGGCTGTCCAACGCTGTGATTACACACCACCTTTGTTTATACGTAATTTCATCAGGGTTCATTAGCGGTTAGATGAATTAATTAAATTAATCAAAGAAGTTAGGTTGGAATTTGTTTTTATTCGAAATCGAGCCGTTTTTGCCGACAGAACTGTTTCCGGAAAATTGTTGGAATCGCATCAAATTCTGAACACCAATAAACAGAATTTGAATATGTTTTTCAATTAAACAATGCATTGTATTGATTCCTCGAATTCATTTTCAGGTGAATGAGCCATGCCAAATTCAGAACACATTTCTGATATCCTAACTGATACAAGTATGCTCTTTGATGTTCGGAAAATATCCGATAATAGTGATTTAGATTTACGTAAAAAACATCATTTATCAGAAAAATAGCATTGCTCTTTTAATGTCAAAATAACACATCTTAATGAAAAACCCTCTACAAGTGAGACGAGCTCTCTTGAATGAGTGCTGGTTTGTTCTTACAGAAACACTGTAATTTTTTCTATAATTCGCTATCTGTTGAACTTCCCCTCAAGTAGACACCGACATTATCTCATCTAAAGTCTATAAATATTAAAAACCCTAATTTTCATACTTCAAAATGCATACTTTTATTTCCCTCATGTTCTATTTCATTTTCCGTCGACTTCATCCGATGAACGCGTAATATGTCAGGAAAATGATATTCATTATCGTTAATCGAGCAATATTCTCGTCCATGACAGTTCCGTCAGATGATGAATGAGGTTCAGAAAATTGTTTTGTAGATAATCGCTATGAGAAACATTTTTCACTGAGAGAATTCCTATGGAAGAAGATTGGCGTACGGGTGAAATGTTGTAGAAAAGCATTTGCTCGGTTTCCCTCACGGAAAACGGTATGAAATATTCTCAACTTCAAGTGTATTTAAATGATTTTCCAATAAGCTGTCATTTTTTGACATTTGACAAGTAGAAACTACGCCATTAACAAAAATGGAACGATACACGCTTCAACAACGCATATATAAGATGTTGGTTACACCATTTATAACTCGAGATCGGATGGACTGTTTGTTATGAAACTTCATATATGGATTCGTCTACGGTCTGGTTATTATAAAATACAATAAAACTTCGAAAAAATCGATGAAAATTTTACTTATACAGGAAATGCTTTTTCTCCTTTTGAGTAAGACCACTAGATGTCGCTACAGTTACAGTTACGCTACCGCTTATTCGTTTGTACTTCATTTGATATTCTCCGCGTTAGATGGCGATAAAAACAAATAGTGTGTACAGTGACAATATTCCCTCTACAGTCTTTGTAAAAGTGTGTAATTTGAGTTGCCTACAACTCTGCGCTGTTGGGCAAAACCAAAATTGTCTTAGCGTAGGAGTACAGATGTCTAAAATGACTAGATTTCGTTGAGATATAAGAAAAGTTTCGTTCTTACCACTTCAGATGGCGCTATTCACACATTATGACTGATGATTATTAGTTATTTTTATAGATTCATTTATTCCAAATAACGTAATCGTGAAGGTGCTATATTTGACATTATCACAATTAAATGGCGATGAATTTGTTGAGGCTTTCGCGGCCATCGATTATCTGTTCTTTTTACGATCATCTGTTCTTTTTACGAGCATTTCGGTAGTCGTGGTTTGAAATGGTCGAAAAAGAACATATGACATCAATTACTGTGTAATTTACATTTTACATAGGGCTTATAGTACCATGAAATTAACAGATCCAGAAGCGGGTGAATATCACAGTGAATTTTTATCGAAATGTCAAGTAAATCGGATTTTGGCGATGAGTTCCAATCGTGAGATGCCCATTCTCATCTTTTCTCATAATTTTCAAAATGTTTTTGAATTTCTGTTTGGGTAATGAATATATTTGCGGAAATAACTGAATCCAAAATTGTCATTATTAGTGATTGACATATTATGACATATTATTTTTGTGTATCTGTTCTGCGTGATAGCTCATATCCATGGAAACATTTGACAGTTCAAAAATCAGAGAACCAAGCCGTTGATATCCGATCACCGGTGATTACGATTTGTGAAATCCACCGTAAGTATCATTTAGGCGGAACAAAGTTCGCCGGGCCAGCTAGTTGAAGAATAAAATTTGCTATAAAAATGGTGGAGATTTGGCAGAGACGGTTCGTAAAACTCGAACATGTTTGGGTCTTCGTGAAGAACCTTGTCGAACCGCAATACAGAAATTGGTGAAAAATTTTAAGCTTTTGCGACAAGTTAGTGATGTGAAGAATAAAACCAGTGCACATCGCTCAAGAAGAGCCGAGATTATTTCTGCTGTAGCCGAAAGTGATGAAGAAAAACCAGGTTTGTCCATTCCTCGTCGATCTTTGGAATTAGGAATTCACAAACGTATTTTGCATGAATATTTGGGTCTGAAGGCTTATTGTTCAGTAAACATAAGAACTACAACCGGCCGATCATCAACAACGTCGTGTCTCTGCTGATTGAGTCCTTGAAATGCATGAACATGATCCGGAATTTCATTGAAAAATCATCTTGACATGGTCCTGTAGTGTTGGTTGTGGTGGTCATTGGGCTCTTTATAATGAAATGAACATTCCATCATTTTTCTGACAAATGGCATTTTTCTTTGAATGTCAAAATACATCTCTTATTGGAAAATTTCTTAGAATTATTTCATACTTAAGGGTCTACGTCCCTGAAAAAAAGGGAGTCAGAAACGATTTATTTTTTTCTGATTGATGAAGGGTAGTATGAGTGTATAGAGATAAGAATAATAAAAAAAATATTTTATGAGTATTAACTGAATGAAAAGGATATTCCCCGTCATTTTTGGTAATTTTTCAACATTTCCACCATCGAAACGAACAAATATTTTGGTGTTTTTTCATTTCAGTATTGAAGTCTATCATTTAGTTAATTAAATGTCTATCTCCTTTTTCTTTCAAAATTCATCGTTTTTTGTAAATAATATTACAACAATGTGTTGTTTTCGCGAAATTTATTTCTTTGAATTTTTTTATTCGAAATGATAAATATCCATTTTTACCAAAGACATTTTATTAAGGATTTTATTAGACGTCGATTAGTGAAAATTAATTGTTTCTTACAATTGTGGATTCTTACATGGAATTGAATTACTTTTACGCCCCGCAGGTATCTAGTCCCAGATGACTGGTGAAGGAAAATTACTGTATTATACAGTCAGTGTGAGATCTAGTTCAGGGTAGGATTTCTTGTTAATATTCCCTGCGCCCCAACATTTGTTCTATTAAGCTGAATAATCCAATAAATCAAAATGAATGCACTGCACCGCCATCTGGCGGTATACGTTTCCTATTTTGAAGGCTGAAGACTCTTAACATAACCAATATCGTTCTTGTCATATTGAATCAACTACTGAAGTAAAATCCTGAATGCTATTGAATTTTTTAAATTAATCGATTTTGGTATTATTGTACTCATTTCTCATCTTTATACACAAGTATAACTGTCGAATCTCAAATCCATTAGTTGACAAAATCTCATTTCAATACCTGAAAATGATTACTCATACCGTAATGTATTAAATTTCATTTTCCGTCGACTTCATTCGACGACCGTATGATATATCGAGGAAATTACTCTAAATATCGTTAATCGAGCAGTATTTTCATCCATGACAGTTCGGTCAGATGATGGATGAGGTTTACGAAGTTGTTGACGTACATAATCGTTATGAGGAATATTTTTCACACAGAAATTAGATAGGGACGATAACTTTTAGATTGAAACGTAATGAAAAGGTTTTTTTCAGAACTGATAGAAAATTGAGACAAAATCAAGTTTTTACTGGGTCAATAATCTTACACAATCTAAACAAATCAATTAATATGAACAGGTATTACAGTTATAGTTAAATATACGGTGATCTATTGATATCTAGTTAGCCTAGAACAGTTCCATGCATAAACAAAACATTGCGATACCATATCAAAGAACAATAACTTATTAGAAGTGTCCGTGTAGAGTTCAACGTCAAAAAAGTGAACCAGAGTTACGCAATAAATTGAAAAAAAGATGTCCACCGAAATTGTAAAAATCGAAAAATTGGAGTATCGAGCCATCATCAAGTACCTGTTTTTAAAAGGGTTAAGAGGTAAGCAGATTTACCAAGATATGCTTAATACCCTTGGACTGCAGGCTACAAAAGAGGTAAATTTTCCATTGAAGATGATGACCGATCGGGAAAGCCATTTTCTGTGTAAGTCCCCGAAAATATCGATGCAGTTCATGACATGATCTTATCAGACCGTCCAATTGGGCTAAAATGGATATCTGAAGCACTGACGATTTCATACGAACGCGTTCATCATATAGTTCACGTCAATTTCTGCAAAATGGATCCCCAAATGTTTGAATGTTGACCAAAAGCGTGCAAACCATTGCGTTCGATCTGTGCCCGATTTGAAAACAATGTAGACTTCTTAAACGGAATTGTTACTATGGATGAGACTTAGGTACATTTATACGATCCAGAAACAAAGCAACAATCGATGAACAGGCGACACTCTGGTTTTCCAAGACCTAAGAAGTTTCGTGTCCAAAAATCTGCTAGAAAAGTTCTTGCTTCAGTTTTTTGGGATTGCCATGGAGTAATCATGATTGATTTTTCGGATACGGGTAGAACAATAACTGGGGATTACTATTCGACATTACTGACCACTCTAGGAGAAAAAATTGAAGAGAAAAGACGCGGAAAGCTATCCACAGGTATTTTGTTTTATAATGATAATAATAATAATAATTTTTATTCGTCCTCCAAGACATACAATAATGCATAGGACACGTCATTGTAAATATACACACATATACAGGTAATTCACAAATATTTAAATACAATCCATGAGAGTATGATATAATTAAAAAATAAATAAGTTAGGTACTTATCCAATAAAATTTCACTATAATAAATATTTAAAATTAATCCAAATGTCCATCACTCAGATATTCCCGAACACTGTAAAATGCCTTCCTTAATAGCATTGCTTTGATTTTATTTTTAAATTTTTTTTCATTTAAACACTTATACGATGGCGGGAGATGATTATATAAAATCAGGCCTTGGTACAGAGGTGATGTTTCAAATTTCTTGGTTTTATGACGAGGAACACTGAGCATACCTGAATGCCTCGTACTGTAATCATGGAAGTCTGCATTTTCTTGATGTATTTCAAGTTTGCTCTGATATATAATAAAATTTTATAAATGTATATACATGGAAATGTCAAGACATTGTGTGCCAAAAAAGAGGGTCTGCAAGATTCCATGTAGGAGATATTAAAAATTGAACGAATGATCCGCTTTTGGGCAATAAATATTCTCCCACTGTTCACCGCGTTACCATAAAAAATCACATTGTACACAAGATGACAGTAGACCATGCCATAATAAACGGTGAGGAGTGAATTTTGTGGCATGGACCGCTTCAAACAGGATATGGCGTAAAAGGATTGGTTGATTCTCTTGGATAAAAACTGAACTTGATCGTCCCACCGTAAGTTATTATCAACATAAATCCCCAGAAACTTGATGCAGTTAGATGACTGAATGTTCATGTGCTCGAATTGGAGTTTAATATTTTTTTCTGTGGAACTGTTTGCACGAAAATACACGCATTGAGTTTTGTCAACATTAACCATTAAGGCATTCTCCCTGCACCAGCTGACAAACATACACAAAGACAAATTTAATTTGTCCACCAATTCATCAACCGATCCCGCCGACACCACTAAGGATGTGTCATCAGCGAACATCGTTAACATATCCGTCATAATTCCTCTAGGTAAGTCATTGACGAATAAAAGAAAGATCAGCGGTCCCAAAACAGATCCCTGAGGAACCCCAAGATCCATATCGTATGTATCAGAGAGAACATTCTCTATTTTAACAGCTATCTTTCGTTTCTCAAGATAATCCGCCAACCAGCTCAGGAAAACACCCCTAAAACCCAGGTTTTCTAACTTTTGGCAAATAAAATCGAAATTGAGGCAATCAAATGCTCTCGATAAATCAAAGAACAGGGCTGCCACATGACGTCCTGAATCAAGAGAATCATATACTCGCTCTAACAAGCTGGCAGCAGCTGTTTGGGTAGATCGATTCCTACGAAACCCATGTTGGCAATTGGTCACAATGTCAAACCTTTCCAGATATTGAATCATTCTATCATAAACAATTTTTTCAAACAATTTCGAGAATACACTCAACATACTTATTGGGCGGTAGTTCGCTATGTCTTTCGGATCGTCTTTTTTGTATAAAGGTATAACTATAGCCATTTTCAGTGAAGCTGGAAATTTTCCTGAAGTAACAGATAGATTGAAAATATGCGCGAGATGATCTGAAATGTGCTCGATAATTTCCTTAAGAATTTTAACAGAAATCCCATCTGCACCAGAACTCTTCTTATTTGATAATTGTCGGACAGTGAAGCAAATTTCCTCTGAACTAACGGGATTAAAAAAAAATGTACTGGATACATTTTCCGGTAGAGTGCAATTTTTTGAAATTAATTCACCGAAATGCTCAGTGAGCTTCTTCCTTGTTACACTTGAAAAATAATCACCAAAAGCGCCAGCCACGTCCCTAGAGCTGGAATAAACATCCTCGTCCATGGTCAAGGAGATTTTCTTACACGACTTCTCCCGCCCTGTTTCCCTATTGACCAAGGTCCATACACCCTTCGAATAATTATCTGACCCATTGAGAAAATCTAGATTGTAATTAAGCTTAGTTCTATGCAGCATTTTTTTATAGTTTGATTTCTCCTCTCTATATTTGAGAAGTGATTCTTTAGTGTTTAAATTTTTACACAACCAGTAAAGATCTTTAAGTTTTTGACTAGCTTGTTTCACGTCTCGATCAATCCAACAATGCTTAGAAGTTCTATTATTCCGGGAAGATCCGAGCGGACAACACTTATCAAATTCACACAGTATTCCATTCATAAAAATATCAAACGAAACATCAATATCACAAGTCTTATAAATATTATCAAAATCTAGCTTGGAAATATTCGACGCCAATTGTTTTTACAGGACAACGCCCCAGTACACAAATCTCATGTTGCCATGAAAAAAATTCGTGATTTAGGGTTAGAATTACTAGAACACCCCCCTTATTCACCAGATTTGGCTCCGTCCGACTATCATCTCTTTCCACAACTGAAAAAAAAGTTTAAAAGGTCGTAAATTTTGTTCCAACGAGGAGGTACTAAAGGCTGTGGAGGACTTGTTTGCAGAGCAAGAAGAAACATTTTTTTTGAAAGGTCTAGAGACGTTGCAGGTTCGCTGTAATAAATGTATTCAATTAAGAGGAGAATATGTTGAGTAATAAAATATTTTGATATTGAAATTTTGTTTGGTTCTATAGTAGGCTAAGAATTTTTCAATATATACTCGTACATGTATATGGAAAATAATCCAGAAAAAGTTGGTCCAATTAATTGCTCCAAGAATATGAAGAGACAACCAGCAGCGCTTCTCGATTTTATAAAAAATTCATTCCAAAAAAATTTCGAAAAAGAAATTCTATGGAATACAAAACTCATTACATGAGCAACTCGTGCGTTCGTACCTGAAAATTACAATTATTGTCTCTATCGTATAATATTTCATTTTCTGTCGACTTCATCTGAGGATGATCTAATAAGAATATGTCAGTAAAAAGGACATTCCATTTTCTTTGATGGAGAAAAATTTTCATGAATCAAAGCACTCCCAGATGAGGAATCAGGTTCATAGAATTGTTGGAGTATTATAATTTTTTTAATTAAAAATCTCATATCAAATATTAGTTTGCTAAGATTAAATTCCGAGTAAATAAGTGTCATAGAGCACAAATGATACAGGTACCTGCAATTATTTCGAACGCTTTTGATGTTCAGTTGCTTGATTTTTAACAATTTCTGCTCTTCTCAACTATTTTATTTCTCGTTTTCGCAGTTTATCATTGTGCCCGAAATTTGTTAGTTAATTTCAAATACAAAAAATACACACATCCTCGAATGCCATGCCCCCACCCCCTATCAACTCTACTTGTTGAATGTAACATGAAATTTTTTTTTGTGTGGAATCTTCACTATCGTATCACTTAAATGAAAAATATTAGAGGCGCAAACGGTCCCTTTTCCCGGAAACCGGTGCAGCATTGCACGGAGACCGGTGCCTGGCCGACCCAGAGTAACATCTTTTTTTTGTGGTTTTCACGAAAAGAAATATTCTGTAATGTTGGTCGTGAGAACCAAGGGCAAGAAGGTAGGAATTAGTGTTCTTCTTGAGTTTCTGGAGGTTATATGCCTCGGGAACACCTCTCTAGGCAATGTGTTCCAAAGCCTCGCTGTTCGTTGGATGAACGAGTCTTTGAAGAGAGATGTTCTGCAGGTCTCCAAAGGGACCAAGAAGGGATGTGAAGACTTAACTTTACGGGTAAGTCTCGAAGAGACTGCCAGAGGGGAAACGATTGCTGATAATTCAGAAGAGCATCGCCCATGGAAATATCCTTAAAATGGAGACAGATCGCCAACTTTTCTATACGGTGTTCAAAAGAAGTGAGCGAGTTTGTAAGCCAGGCATCACCGACGAGACGAATTGCCCTTTTTTGTACAGAATCCAAGAGTTTTCGGATTTGTTTAGGTGCAGCACTCCAAATATGGGAAGAGAATTCCAGGACAGGTCGAATCTGTGCCTCATAGTTCATAAGCAGCTGACCTGAGGTGAAATAGCTCCTGGCACGAAACAGAAAACCAAGTTTTTGGGATGCACTTTTAGCAATGAATCTAACGTGATTCTCCCAAGAAAGGTTACTGCAGACAGTAATAATACCAAGCATCGAAATGGATGACTTCAATGGTTTGGTCACTCCCGACAATTCTATGCTGGGCACAGTAAGATCGGCTTTTCTAGAGAAAAGAAATGCTCGTGTTTTGTTCGCGTTGAATTCTACCAAGTTATAAGATCCCCATTCAAGAATTGTTGTCAAGTCCATATTTATGTTGTTGCAAGGAAAGACCATCATATCGCAAATTTAACTCGAAGGAATCGAACGGTATCTGAACTAGTATCTGAACTAGCCCTTCAATCTCGAAAGAACCCACAGTACCAGGGTAATTTAAGGAAAAATCATAAAAATTGGATAATTCGAGAATCCACCACTCTCAAACAACATCCATTCACCATTTCAGACAGCCCTTTTTAAATAACATCTGCAAATTCGAATAAACCCATACAAGCTCGGGTTTCACCAAGTTACGATCGCCCAAAGGAATAAATCAAGGTAGTCACAAGCCATGAACTTTGACTTTTAATTTCTCACACCCATCGCCGGGGGTAAAATTTTATCGGGGAACGTCTTTTTTAAATGTATGTATAAATAGTATATAACATTACTAGCAAGGTAAGAGGGTTTTTACTGGCGAATGGAGGATATAACTGACGAGCCGCAGGCGACTCAGTAACCTCCTTGAGCCAGTAAAAACCGTTACCTTGCGTGTACGAGTATTGTTCTATATTTTATTTGTTTCTCATTTGTAAAAAGGTTAGATAAATTCCAAAAAAATCTCAATAATTTGTCGCAAATCTCGTAAGCTATGAAAGCGTTGCCATCCATGAACATGTCTGTTTATTTTTCTTTACATTTGTTTTGGCGAAAGCGAAAATGAATGTACCAAAAGAAATAATTGAGGAAGTCAGCAGTGTAGCTTCAAGTTTATTACCTGCAAAATCAGCTTCAAGGTACGAGAGAGAATACGACGACTTCAAAAAGTGGCAAAAAAAATATTGTGATTGGGGTAACTGAAGATGTTTTGTTGGTCTACTTGAATCAACTATCAGCTAGATTCAGCCCTAATACTTTATGGGCAAAATGGTCTATGCTGAAAAGCTGCTTGAAAATGAAAGAAAATGCCATTGTTCGCAGGTTTGTTCTCCTTAAAAAAATTATTGAAAAATATGACGTTTAGTATTCATTTGCAGATTTCAAAAGGTAATAGCGTTTATGAAACGAAAAAATGAGCGTTATACGCCAAAAAAGGCCAAGTTATTAAGTAGAGAAGAGGCTGGACAATTTCTTTTACATGCTCCTGATGACCAGTGGTTGCTGGCGAAAATTGTAACAATATTTGGGATTTTTGGATGTTGTCGATGTAAAGAAATTCTCTCCTTAAACATGAAAGATTTAGAAGATATGAGAAAATACGTTATTGTGACAAGAAGATACACCATAACCGATGATGGCTGCAGCTTCAAGCCCTGCATGTTATACAGAAAATATGTAAATTTTTTTTGACATACCGACATGGTAAGTGCATTTCCCCTAATGCTGGCCAGCACACTATTGGTGGTGTCCCAAAACAAATAGCGAAATATTTAAGTTTAAAAGACCCAGAGTTATACACCGGCCACTCTTTTCGCAGAACTGGAGCAACTATGGTTGCGGATTCGGGTGGAGATATTTTAGCACTAAAGCGTGCAGGAGGGTGGAAGAGCACTGAAATTGCGATGAGTTATGTCGATGATTTGGTCAACAAAAAAATCGAAATGTCTAGCAAATTATTTGGTAGTAAGGAGAGTACAAATGTTCTGCAGTCCTCGAGTTCAGCAGTTTCTGAGTCAACAGATGGTTCATCATCATCAGTATCAACTCTTTCATCATCAAAAATCTGTGTTACTGGAAATAACAATTGTACCATGATTTTCAACATATATGACGATAAAACAAAATTTTCTAATGTAAATAATACTACTGACTTGTAAAAATTTTGCGAGTTAACTGTCAGTTTTACAAGTTAGTGACTTGATAAAATAAACTTTCTTGATTAATATTGTGTTTTTGGAAACTGACGTTTACAAATGAGAAAAAAAAATGTTTGGTAAAATGATTTCTTTTGATGAGTTCTACCATATGTCAAAAGAAAAGCCTCGTCTTTGAATACACCCTTGTTGAGGAGGATATAGGGCATTCAATTGTAACAATTGCTTCAAGATCGTATTTTCTTCCTCATCAACTTTCGAAAATAGCCCTCCATTATATCTCCAGTTTGTATAAGCCTTCTAATCCCAAATTCTCATGCAAGATTAATGAACTCCATCTTGTGCTTGTGCCCCAATCTCCAAATATTCCTCATTTCACTATCAACGAATATACATGCGGCCGCATCAAAGAGATGAATCGCCCGTTCAGCAAACGCCGCGATAATGCTAAGAAGTCTTGAGCACGACTAATTCCAGGGACGCTAGACAGTGGACGTCTTGACGTCGTTATCAGAGACCAGGAAAGACAATGCCTCCGAATAATTAATGGTGATATTAACCAATTACGAGGCAACAAAGGACCCTTCTCGACAGTACAATAAGAATCTAGATCATGGGGGATCTAGGGTTTCTGGCGGGACGGTCCTTCAAGGTGTAAAGGATAGGTTTGTTGCCTGTTGAACGTAATTCTCGATAATTAACTTCCGGTAGATGGCAAGGTGGTCTAACTAGACGAGGAGTCCTAAACGACAATTCGGGAAGAGGAAAAAGAGTAACGATGCAATAAAGTGCGCATGTATTAGAATGAGCGACTCTTACATTAAATAATATACAAGATCCCTCTTGGACAGAAGAATGGACTGCTGTACCAATTCTTATCACCACGAAAAAAGAAGAATAAATTGGATGGATGGATGGAATAGAAATAAATACCACAAACTAAACACTGTGAGAATGGTACTTACGGTTGTTCTGATTAAAAGATATTTATCTGCTGGCTGTATGGTTTCGAGCAATGTTGTACCAGGTAAAGTCCTTATCACACGAATCGACTTCACTTTTAGGTGTATACCTGTTGAGGGCTGCGATCTCAGCCGTGTTTGAACGTTGCGACTGGTGGCAGAGGTATGATCGAATTGAGCAAGTAGGAATAATGTTTTTGGGATTCTAGGTGAATCACAGAACAGGTGGGTACAGTCATAGACCTGTTCTTCTTTGTTACCGCACCATTTCACAGTTAAAAACTTTGTGGTATAAGAAGACAAAAAATTAATTTTGAACAAACTTGGAGGAAATAGTTTGACAATGCACTATCTGTGGATTCTGGGAATTTTCGGAGCATAAAAAACAGTTACAGAGAAATACATTCTCCGAAATTCTTGCTCGAGTTGGCCAAACTGAAACAAAAGGACTTGCACCTCTGCTGAGGAGCTTGGTCATGGTTCTGGAAAGGCTCACAGCGAAAGTCTTCAAAATTCAGACTTATGGTGATGATTAAGTGAATAATAAAGTGACTGATAAAGGACCTGCAAATGGCTCTATGCATCAACCAAAAGTGGTGCGAAGAAGAAGGGCTAGAAAAGCACTCGAAGATCACCCTCATTCCATTCACTGGAAAAAGGACTTGGATCACCATTGCGTCCTCACTACGGCAACATCTGGACAAAAACAAATTCCTTTGTCCACAAATTGAGCTGTCTTTTTAAAACAGGTGGTGTTCAAAATTCATATTTTTGTTTTCTCATACCACAAGGTTTCCTACTGCGAATGCCATAACAAAGAAGAACAAGTCCATGACTTAACCCACCTTTTCTGTGGTTCACCTAGAATCCCAAAAACATTCTTTCCACCTGTTGAGTTCGATGATTCCTCGGCCTATGCCACAACCTCTATACAGCCTATAGTTCGCCACCCTAACAAAGTGAATTCGTGTGATAAGGACTTTACACGGAACAACATTGCATGAAACTAGAGAGCCAGCGGATACATCTCTTTTAGACAGAACAACCGTGAGTACGATTCTCCCAGTGTTTTCTTTGTGGTATTAAATTTCTATTCCATACATTCAATTTATTCTTTAATTCTTTTGATGATAAGAATTGGTACCGAAGTCCATTCTCCTCTCCAAGAGAGCTGTTGTATTTTACTCAGGTGGTATAGATAAATAGATTTCTAACCATACTTGTACTGCAATATTTGTTCCATTTGCCTTGATTTACAGCCCTAGATCTTTGTTCAAGCACCCTTGAGACTGATTTATGGGTCATTGGTTGAGAGTGTTCTCCACCCAAGATACTCAGGTCAAGTTTGGGAAATCCATCTGGTTTTTCGAGACCATAACCATATCCTGAGAACCTTCTCAGTTTCTAAGAATAGGCTTATAAAACAAAGTATATCATATGACACATTTATTGCAGAACAAGTTTGAATTATGAAACACAAACCAGACATCGAATGCCCAAGTCCAAGGATTTTCTCATTGGTCCCTACACACAAGAAATGGGTTGTTTTTCCACTTTAGTCAAAAATGACAAATGAGAACACTTTTGTGGCTTATCAAGGGGTTTTTCGATTCGGACACTCAACCAAGTGTTGCTCTTTCCCTCTTTTACTCAGAGGAAATGAAGCCCCCCATATTTTCCAGCTTGTCTTCAAAAATCCTATGTTACAGCGACAAGTACTCAGTTCATGGTCAGTTGTCAGTTGTAAATCGTATAATAATAGATGGAGTATTGACGAAATTGATGCAGGCTGTAGACCATAGGTATATATATACCGAAGAAGTCTACTTAGGGTATCAAATTTCAACTGATTTCGAATGCTGATAAATTGTAAAGAAAGAAGTCTGTAATCTACAGTTGAAAAATAGAAAGTAGAAATCTGACCCTGAAGGCAATTCGATTTCAAGAAAGTTTTTGCCTTTCTCCTGTTAGCAAATTAATAGTTCTTCGAAAGTTTCAATTCTGCGCGAATTCCTCTCTAAAAGTTGATATATTCGAAACCATTTTGAATAGCATTAAAAATTAATTTCTTTCAAATCAATTTTCGGATTACGAACAAACAGAACAAAAACGAATTGCAAAACATAATCCAGCGTATTTCAAATCCCCTTTTCCCGTTTGTGCAAGGGACGGATTCGATATTTCATTACATTCCCAGCTGCCAAAAATAAACAATTGTCGCTTCTATTAAATTATTCATGAAAAAAACTCTTGTATACACGGGTCAGAACGCCGAATTATCGGATGTTGATGGGCTGTAGAGCGATGTAAAAATCAACGCTTCAAATTGTATAGAATTCAACGAGCATATTTTCTAGTGAAAAACTGATAAATATTCGGGTATTCGGCATTTTTGGAACACTTTATTGCCTTGTACTTCGTTTTATATCGGTCGTGAATTTTATGTATGGTTTATTAATTGCATCATAAACAACAAAAATATGGTGAAGAATTCGTTTTTCCAGTATTTGTAAGCATTTTATATAAAATATAGATAAAATGTGAAATCAACAATAAAGTATATGGAATCATAAACGTTTTGAATTTGTCTCACCATATCCATGCCCAAAAAGCTTACCTGCAAAAAACAAGAAAATATATTAGTACAAGATCTGATAGTCTATTCAACGATGTCTTGTTATAGTTATTCAGATTCGATTAACTCATGAGTTTAAAATTGGAAAACAAACATCGAAACGTAATAAATACACAAATAAAGTACATGAATATACCCCAGCAAGAGAACTCCTTTGTTTTAGGTAGAAGTTTCACAGAAAAAATTATGAAAGTATATATAACACAGTAACTGATTGAATGTAGTAACAACAAGAAAGAGTAAAAAAATACTAGGTAAGAAGAGGAGCACTGGACCAGCAAATGCAACAACAAATTGAGATTTGAGAGTACTCCTGAACTGGTGATCTTATACAGGGTGTTAGGTAAACATGCGGCAAAAATTCAAGTTGTTATTCCTGGGACGATTTTGAGAATATTTTATTCCCTGATTATATCTGAACGACAGCTTTGTTGTGAGGATATAGGGCGAAAAACATTCAAAGTAAGAAAAACCAATTTCGTGCATTCTATGCTCCTTTCCCGCTCTGTGGTATAACCATCGTCTCTAGGGTAGATTGTTCTGTACGCCATTATTATATTTTGTGAATGATTACATAGTTGACGTGTAAATGATTGTTAGTGAAGTCCTCTATGATGGCTCGCTGGACGAATGCCGAGAACGCTGCATTTTATGTATGGACTTGCGGATGTCAATGCATTAGAAACTAGGCGACTGTCCGTTGAACGCCGAATTTTATAGTTTTTTAAAACAATAGTGTGTAACATTCCAAGTTTGTAAATCCTAGGAACATTATGGAAAGAGAAAAGGGGCAACCCTGTTCTGAAGAGCTGAGGGTAAATTTACGTTAAAGGGGGTTGTTTACTTATATTTTTGGCTTGTGATGTGATCGTCTAGATTGGTAGAACTCTATGTTATGTCGTGGTAATTCAGATTCGTAATAACTCAGATTAGTGAAATATTGGATGGGAAATAATGAGGTAAAATAGATAAATAATACACTAGATTGGACATAAAGATGGAACAAGAACCTTTATTCGTCCAGCACCATAGTTCGAGGAACCATAGCTATATGAAGGAAAAACGAACGAGAATCAATTGAAACTCAAAAAAAACCTTCTAGCATTACAGATGATATGTTTAGGTACAATCCATAGAACAATTATTGATAAGACGAGCACTGGTGATGTGTACAATATGGAGCTTCCTATACTCCGGTAAGGTTATTACTGGCACAATTGTGATAAAAAGCAGAATCCAATACATCCAAAGTTATCCAAAGGTTATAGGCATATAGAGTGTGTCACCTGATTATTAATGAAATTCATAAGCAGTATCCTTGTAGTTCCTAGTGTGAGAATCCTTCCTTCCAAGTGTTATGTGTGAGATCCTAGCAGTCGCGTTGGTTTGGAAGTAACGATAAACTCCTTATATTTCGTGTTAACTGATGAACGATGGCACCTTCAAAGCACTCCTTGCTTATCGGGTACGCCAAGGGCCCGAAGACGAGGCTTGTTTTACTGAGGACGTTCGTCTATAGAACTCTCAGAGGAAGTCTCACTGGCCACTGTTGTGGGGGATGTTTTTCTTGACACAGACGATATAAACAGTTTATCCTAGGCCTCCAAACCAGTGATATTTGTACGTAAAATATTATCCTAAAAGCAACAACTCCAAATGCCTAAACCATAATGTCGAGTGAATAGTTAAATGTGCAGTAGGCCTTACAAACAGTATAAGAATATTCCAAATGGGTTGGTAGCAGAACAGAGTTCCACAATATTCAATAGAAATGCAATAATAAGATAAAATAAGCTTACATGAGATTAGATCCTGTGAAATGAAACAGAGTTATTTAAATGGGGACAGTGTACATACCAGATAACAAAGAAGCGTCTTTAAAATATACTAAAATGGTGGATTCCTAGCAGAGGAACTCAATTTCAAAGCAACACTGTTGTGTACCAGAATGAAAGTGAAACGAATGGATAACAGCAGCCGCACAGTGAAAGTGAAAGTAAAAGAGAGCCTTTTCATTCGTTGTCGTTTCGGAGGTTAGTTTTTCTTTCACAGAATCGTATTTCTTCGATGGTCACAGAAGAACAAGTTTACTTCATGGTGGATCTTCGATATGATTAAAATCTCCTATTTATAAAGATGCGAATTGCCTGAAGTATTGCTTGAAGTCGTACTAATATTCAGCATTCATAGAATTATAAAATAATATCAAATAAGTTCATTCAACGTAGTTCCACGTTTCGACAATAGACGTTGCAAAGTTGGAAGCCATGAAGTAGTCTGGCAACGGTGCATTTTATTTTATTGCAGGGTAGGATATGTTACAAGTGTAAGACCACGTCGTTTCAGAGAAATTCATGGGGAATTTGCTTTAAATAGAGTAATTTTCGGGAATCATAGGAAGATTCGACTGTGGCGTGAAGTGAGTAAGCACGACGTGTGCTTCGCGGGGAAGGGAAAATGCGAATAAAATCGTAGGAAGTACCTGTGTTGATTAGGAATTGAAGATCAGTCGGTTCTTCGAAAGGCAACTTAACTTAAAAGAAATTTGTAAGTGATTCACTTTTTTATGTGATTAACAAGTGTTTTCGTTAGTGTTTGGTCTGGTAAGAGAGAAATTTTCAATACAGAATGGGAATTTTCGGTTATTTGTTTTAGGACCATACCAAAAGGTACTGCGTCGCTCTCTAATTCGATTTGGTTTTGATTTTCTTTTGTGTTTTGTTTTATATTTACTGTTTTGTTCTTGAACAGTTTGAGAAATTTCAATTTTGTTTGCTCAGTGAATGTAGAAGAGATTTTCTTCATTTATTATATTGTTGATTTTTATGACCGCTGGTTTTCATTTCATCCCCTCTCAGAAAACGACTAAATTTTTCATGAGACCTTGCGTTTGCTCAAGGCACGAGTCCAGATTCCCTTCCGGCTGAAAACGTGTGTAGGCTTGAGAAGGAAAGATTTCTTATTTGCGGTAACAGGTGTGTTGAAAAACACTCAAACACACCCCGCAGGTATTACAATGTGAGGGCTGACGAAAATCCACATGAGATTTGAGAAGATCGGTTTCAACATTCAACATCAACACTCGTTGAACGTTTGAGTTGAAATTGTGAGTGACTGCCTAATTGGACCGGTATTTCTACTAGGAAGACTTAATGGCGAAATATACCTTAACTTTTTGGAACAAACGCTACCTCAGTCTCAGTTTCTGGAGGATGTACCATTGGCTACAAAACAGCAACATGCGGAGATCGCTGGATTGGTAGACGTGGACCTCACGTATGGCCTGATCGATGCCAGGACTTAAACCTTCTGGTTTATTTCCAATGAGGCCATCTTAAGTCATTAGTTTATACTAAGGACTGAACGAGAATAAATTCGCTATCACAAAAACGCTTATATCTTTGAACCACTGGACCGATTTCGAAAATCAAACTCATTTTCAAATCATCTTCTAATTCTAATGAAAACAATAAAAAATCAATACTATTTTTTACAAAATTCATGGATTTTTTCTGGAATTCTTCCCATCATGCTTCTTATAGTGTTCTCAGCCGCTTTCTGGGATGCTGTCTTCCACTTTTGCTTGAATTCCGCTAATGGTTTCGTTGATTTCTTAGTCTTCTTCAATTCTCTTTTTACCAGAGCCCAATATCTTTCGATTGGCCTGAATTCTGGGCAATTTGGTGGATTGGCCTCTTTGGGAACAAAAACCACCTCATTAGCTTCGTACCATTCCTTGGTGGCCTTGCTGTAGTGGCATGAAGCTAAATCTGGCCAAAAGATTGTTGACACATCGTGCTCACGTAAAAATGGTAAAAGTCGCTTCTTCAAGCATTCCTCGATGTATATCTTCGAGTCAACAGAGCCTTGGCCAACAAAAAATTTGCTCCTTTTCCCACAAGTGCAAATTGCTTGCCAAACCAGGAATTTTTTATGAAACTTTGCTTGTTTCTTCACGCGAAATTTTTCGTCAACATTTCCACGAGAATCTGCATTATAAAATTCCTGACCAGGAAGTTGCGAGAAATCAGCCAAGACATAGGTTTCGTCGTCCATCACGCAAAAGCAAAAATTTTTCAAGAAATCTTTTTTCAATTTCTTTGCTCTTGATTTCGCTTCTTGATTCTTCACAGCGTTCTTGTCTGACACTTTCTGCACTTTGTATGTTCTAGGCCCACAACTCGACTTGATTTTCTGAACGGTTGACTGCGAACAACCCACTATTTGGGCCACTTTCCGCCCTGAAAGGTTAGGATTCTTCTGAAAAAGGCTTATGGCTTTCTTCACTTTTTTTGGGCTAAGAAACCCCTTTTTACTCCCGGTTCCTTCCTTGCGGTTAATTGTAAGATCTTCGTTGAAGCGCTTAACAACTCTTGATACCGTTTCCGGACGAACGCGAGCCTCTTTTGCGATTCTTTTGAAGCTCCATTTTTGATTATTTTGAAAAAGATTTACTATAAATTCTCGTGTTTTCACTTCGCTTGACATTTTGCGACAAAGAATTGGAATATCTATGAAGTAAATGTTCCACATATTTCTGACGTTCATAACAGAGCTAACTATGATCAAATTTTGATTTTTTCTCAATTAGTTCAAGAGATATAGGCGTTTTTGTGATAGCGAATTTATTCTCGTTCAGTCCTTAGGCTTGTGGAAGATGTGGACGATTTAACAGATCGGATAATTGCTGGGTATCACTCAATATGAAACGACCATGGTGTTTTCGAAGAGTTGGCAGTCTATGAGAAGAAGATTGTATGGTCATCAGAGCTGAAGGTAGACATTTTCAACAATTTTTGTAAGAAATTTAACATGCAATTTTTAGTAATAAATTGTTATCCGTTGAAAATTTGTTTCGTCCTGTATAGATTGTTGCAAAAGGGGTTTGGATACTGTTGTATAACCTACAGATGAACCTATTATTCCTCAAGATATCTAAAATATTCTGAATACTAAAAAGTTCGATCCACATGCTGAACCTCATTCAAAAGTCCGTAGGCAACAATGAACTTCTCAGAGAACAATACGCCATCCTGACGTTACAGGCGAAAAATTTTAAACGTTTAAAATTCTGGAGACGCCACCGATTCCATTTCACCGTTCGTTTTATCGTGAAAAATCTCCTAAACTTCAACCCCATAGACTTAATTCCACTCCGATGATTGATAAAACGAAATTTCGTTCCATTGGCCCTCCAAGGCATTTTTCACCGGAGGCAAGTATGGAAACTTTTAAAAGGTTTTTTTGGAGTCTTGAAGTCGTAAGTGGGTTGCGATATGGAAGGGGGCGGATGAATTTCAAGGGACGCAAGAAGAAAAAGCAATTTGGGTGATGAGTAATTTGGCTATCGGTAATTTTGGAAATACTGAGGAAAAATATCGTTTATACAATGTATATTACAAGGATGAATATGGAGGCCATGAAAATCTATAAGACCAAAAACAACATGAACAGGAAAGAGGACATTACAATCTTCTGCATATTTACTTTACCAAGCTGAAATTTTCCAAGCCACGTGTTAGAGGAGAAAAATTTAATATGGATAGATGGAAACTAATGGACCAATTTTCATTCAGACTCAAAGAAATATCTTAGGGGACAGTATCACCTTTTGAATCGTGGTAAATCTCCATTCAAAAAGTGGTCTCTTTATTTCACGAGTAAGTACCCTAATTTACGACGTAGAGACTTGATTTTTTTTTAAATTGAAGTTGAAGAACGTCTCGAGGGCCAATAGTTTTATTTTTTTCGATTTAATTAGTTTTTCAATTAAAAAAAAACAGGGTAATCGTTAGATCTGGGGTTATTGCATATGTTCTTCGTTTTTCATGAGTACAAGCTATATTTTTGAAATAATCATCATGAAAATTTCTGTAGGTTATAGAAGATTAAATTGCCGAGGGCAAATAGTCATGATTTTTTCAAAAAAATGATGAATAACTATCGGAAAAAAATCATTGAGTGTAGTTTCCAAAACGCTGAAGTTCAACCTGTTTTTTTCAATTGAAAAACAAATTAAATCGAAAAAATCGCCACTATTTGCCCTCGGCCATTTAATCTATATCTATATATCTATATATATATATATAAAAGAAATATGTTGGTTACACCATTTATAACTCGAGATCGGATGGACTGTTTGTTATGAAACTTCATATATGGATTCGTCTACGGTCTGGTTATTATAAAATGCAATAAAACTTCGAAAATATCGATGAAAATTTCACTCATACAGGAAATGCGTTTCCTCCTTTTGAGCGAGGCCACTAGGTGTCGCTACAGTAACAGTTACGCTAACGCTTATTCGTAGGTACTTCTCGCCGTTAGATGGGGTGTACAGTGACTATATTACCACTATAGTCACTATAATAGTGTGTAACTTGAGTTGCCTACAACTTTGCGCCGTTGGCCAATGTTTCGTTCTTTCCACTTCAGGTGGCGCTATTCACAAATTATGACTGATTTTTATCAGTTATTTCAAATACTTGAATTTATTCTGGCGAACGTGGCGTGTTAATGGTAGACAATTTTGTCAAGCAATAATGTGTGTTTATATTCCTGACATTCTGATGTATATTAGTTCTTAGGAAAAGTAGAAAACTTTCATTATAAAAAGATGCCATTCTGCTGTCATGTCATAATTGACTTTAGCAAATCAGCTGTTGATACATCCATCAAATTGACAAAGGAAAATACACTGAAATGATATTGCGGCGCCGCCACGTTGCTAATATTTTCGATTTGGTCGAACGTCATTCCATTCAAAAACTGACGGGTGCCTACACCATTATTCTAGACATCTTATCGTGAAGGTACTCACTATATTTGACATCAGCACCATTAGATGGCGATGAATTTGTTGAGGCTTTCCCGACCATCAATTTATGTCATCTGTTTTTTTTTTTTCGAGAATTTCGGTCGTCGTTGTTTGAAATGGTCGAATAAAGAATATATGACATCAATTACTGTGTAATTTGCATAGGACTTATAGTACCATGAAGGTCAATTAACAGATCCAGAAGCGCGTGAATATCACAGTGAATTTTTATCGAAATGTCAAGTATATACGATTTTGGCGATCAGTTTCGGTCGTGATATGTCCATTATCATCTTTTCTCATAATTTTTAAAATGTTTTTGAATTTCTGTTTGGGTAATAAATATATTTGCGGAAATCACGAAATCCAAAATTGCTATAATAGGTAATTGACATATTATTTTTATGTATCTGTTCTGTGTGACAGCTCATATCCATCGAAACATTTGACAGTTCAAAAATTTGCATGATGATTATTTCAAAAATATAGCTTGAACTCATGAAAAACGAAAAACATTTTCAATAACCCCAGATCTAACGATTACCCTGATTTTTTTAATTGAAAAACTGATTAAATCGAAAAAAAAGGAAACTATTTGCCCTCAGGACGTTCTTCAACTTCCATTTGAAAAAAACAAGTCTCTACGTCGTAAATTAGGGTACTTACTCGTGAAATAAAGAGACCACTTTTGAATGGAGATTTACCACGATTCAAAAGGTGATAGTGCCCCTTAACAAATTGTTGATGTTCACCATCTCCATTTTAACTTTAAGCTCTGACCCTAAGGCTATCAAAGTTTTTTGGAACATAGTTAAGCGAATTCTCACCCAACATAAATGCTCAAGAAAGAATCAAAAGGACCCCAAATGGCACAAAACCCCAACTAACCTTCGGCTTGTGACTGATAAATGAGCCATGAACGAACGGAGTTCCAGAAGTGAAACTGGATGGCAGAATGAACAATGTACCCTAGGCAAATTACCGCTAAGGTCCGACGGACCTTGGTTTTGGTTGTTTTGTAATTTCAGTTCGTGTCCCTTCCATTGTTTATGGATGGGGAAAATGAGTCGAATGTTCATCGGGAGTCAAGGACTTGGGATAATTGATGGTTTGGAGGGGTGGAGAGTTGGGGGTGAACGATTGTTTGTCTTGGGGAGTGGTTGAAATCTATTAAATCGCCCATACGGAGGTTATGTTTTGTTACAAAGTTCAGAATGGGGAACTCATTAGGTGCGCCATTCAGTTCTATCCACGAATAAAGTAATTTCTTATGGCTTCATATGATAACGGCGGAACGTATATCAGGCATTCTTCTCGAAAACTATGCAATATTGTTCAAATTTGCAAGAAAGATGTAGCTTCCCATCCATGCTTTATCCATGAAGAGAAAAATTTTCCAGTAGCTCGAAAACGTCATTGAAAAACGAGATTATACAAGGTGATAAGAAAAATTTCGAACAAATTTTGCTGTGGTCTGGAACAAAAGTATTTCAGCGCAGCCAAATAATTTTAATTCTCTTGGTTTCTCTACACTTTCCTGTACTAATATGTGAATTTTCAGTTTGATATAATTTCATTTCACAGAGTTTCAGAATGTCAAACAAACGTAGTGCGATTTTGGAGCTGTTTCGTCAAGGTAGGCGTCAATGCGAAATTGTTCGTTTGCTCAATGTGCCTCGACAAACCTTGTGCGATGCAATTCGTCGTTTCATGGAGCTTGGCCATGATGGTCGTCGTCCAGAAAGTGGTAGAAAACGCACTGTCAATACATCTAGCAATCGCAACATCGTCAAGAAGCGAGTCAATCGAAATCCGAGGGTTTCCATGAGGAAAATAGCCTGTGAGACCGGTATCAACCGCGAATCAGTCCGTCAAATTGCCAAAAAGGAACTCAACCTCAAGCCATACAAACTCCAAAAAGTTCAACTCCTCACTGAGGAAAACAAGCGCGTACGACTCCAAAGGTGCCGCCAACTCCTTCGTCTCGCCGCCGGTCAGCAATGGGAGCGAATTCTCTTCACAGACGAGAAGCTTTTTACCGTAAAACAATCCCACAACCACCAAAACGACAGAGTCTGGTCCGTAGAGGCTCCCGGTACATCGGCCATCGTCGAACACCTTCAAAATCCCTAATCCGTCATGGTCTGGGGCGGAATTTGCGGCAGTGGTAAAACTCCCTTAATTTTCGTGGATCAAGGGGTCAAAATCAATCAAGAAGTCTACCGCTGCGACATCCTCGAGGCCGTAGTACTTCCGTGGGCCAAGCAGCACTTCGGCGATACGCATTGGGTCTTTCAACAGGACTCCGCTCCGGCTCACAGAGCGAAAATGACGCAAGAATGGTGTAAGACCCATTTTCCTTGTTTCATCTCATCTGCAGAATGGCCGCCCTACTCACCGGATCTCAACCCAATGGACTACAGCGTGTGGTCGATTTTGGGGCACAGGGCTTGTGCTAAAAAACACAAAAATTTGAAGTCGCTGAAGCAATCTCTGCGCCGGGAATGGAACCGATTAACGCCCGAGGTGCTGCGGCCCATTGCCGAAAATTTCAAGAAGCGTCTGAAGCTGTGCATCGCCTCCAAAGGAAGCTGTTCAAGCTATTATTATTTGTTGTTGTTTTGTTCAATTTCTTCTGTTTAATAAAGTAAAATGAAAGAGTTTGTCCGAGGTTTTTCTTGTCACACTGTATAAAAATCAAACTCACTCAGACTTAATTCCAACCTTCGAATAACTTGTCAATATGCAAGACGAACACTTCCCATGATAAAAAGGAATAAAGACGGACAGCATAGCTCTGAAAAAACTCTTAAAACCCTCCTAAAAGCCCCAGAGGGACCACACCGCGAAATAAAGTGTTCCGCGCCACCTAGCGGTGACGAATAGGGATTGTGTCCACACGAAAGAAAAGATGAGGTGTCATTTCGACCCTTCGTCTCCCCCTCAAACTTCACGGCCGTTCTTGAGTCAACGAAGCGTGGCCTACTCCGTGATATCTGCGGTCAGAGTTGTTTAGAGGTTAAAATGGGATACCGAGGGAGAAAAGGGCTCATGTAAAATGCATGGGACAGATGAAGCAGTCCAACAAACAATATGCGCGGGAGGAGCGGAGCATTCTATGGGGATATACGTCGATTTTGGCAGGATTCGGGATCCTTTCAGGGATATATGGGTTTATTAAGTATTTATGGATTGCTGCAGTCATTCTTGTCATATTGAAGCCAGAGTGGTATTGTGTATTTGTATTAATGTAATCTATTTTGCTGTCTGTCGGTGGAACGGAAAACAGAATAGGATTTGCAGGGTATTCCAACTGGAACATCTACTAGACGTTCTGACGAAGGAACTGAAATGATGTCCTGTATTATTATTATTATTTGAACTGGGGTCGTTATGGCTTTCGATCTGGCTGTCCTTGGTGATGCCTCAAAGCGGAGACGGAAAAAAGGTTATTCGGGGAATAGCGTAGTGAAGTTAAGAGTAGCTGCAAAAGCCTTAAACGGAATGTTGACTCGGGATCGGTTTTAGGGTACTTCACTGTTTGGAAATACGGTCTCAAAGCGATGACGGAAAAGAAGCTATTCGGGCAATAGCGGAGTGAAATTTGGAATAGGAAGTAAAGGGTAGCTGGAGAAGTCTCAAACGGGAGGTTTTCAGTTGACTCGGGATCGGCTTTAGGGTACTTCAGTGTTTGAAAGTATAGTCTCAAAGCGGAGACGGAAAAAAAGCTATTCGGGGAATAGCGGAGTAAAGTTTCCTTTTGCTCAAAAAATGTTTGATAATTTATAATGATAAGGAAACATTGGCCTAGTTTCGGACAATCATGACTGCCACAAGCATTTCGGACAGGAGTTCAACCTGCACCCACCTTTCAAAAAACTAATTAAATAGTTCACGAATTCTCATGAAGGGTCCGGTGAGAACCGAAGCCCTAACTGCTCTCGGACATCTGTTGAATTATCCACCTGTTCGCCTACTGTGAATGTGCCAGCGGAATATCTACCTTCTGAAATTTTCAGCGAGCCGACGTTCGAACGCCCGCTGGCGTCCTTTTCAGGACTGAAGGGACGTTTCAGTGGCCTTAAAAATGTGCCGGTCGCTTTTGGAACGCGTCAGTCGAATTTCTTTGAGACAAAGTGGAAGAATTATCCTCCTCTTGTCTATGTTTGTTTGAACTTGTGTATTGTTGAAGATTTGCCGTTTGTGGAATCTTTCATGAATTTCAGTAGAATGCCATAATTGACATCATTGATTTACAGTACCATTCTGATTTATATTTGTTTTTTGAACATTTTAAGCATTCGAGCATTCCACAAATGATCCAATTATTCGGACTATTTCACTCATTTCGAAAACTGGCCAATCACAGCCCAAAGACAGCTCGTATTATCGCGATAATACCAACTGTCTCTAAAGTATGATCGGTATTTTCAACGGTTGAACTACAGAAAAATCTATGATTGAACTATGGATACGAACAGTTTGACAACTGATAAACATGAATTGTAGACGTCAATAGAGTTTTTATTTGCTTCTCTCGAATATGGATTTTCTGGCCTTTTATTTTGTTCGTGAAATAGTCTTATGAAATATCACACGAGATTGAATTTACCTCATAAGTCTATCTTTTATTTCCAAACTCAAATGAGTTGCTTTAAGAAAACACCACTCGTCCTGCGGACTCGTGATGTTTCCAAGCAACTCATTTTCCTTTGAAAAAATCGACTTATTACTGAAATTCAATCTCTTGTGATATTACCACTGATAAATCCATCGACTTATTTTCAAACGAAAATGAGTTGCTTGGAAACATCACGAGTCCGTAGGACGAGTGGTGTTTCCTTGAAGCAACTCATTTGAGTTTGGAAATAAAAGATAGACTTATGAGGTAAATTCAATCCCGTGTATTATTTTATAAGACTATTTCACGAACGAAATAAAAGGTCAGAAAATCCATATTGCGGTTAGGAAATCGTTCAATGTACAGGGTGGGCAAAATTGGTGCTACATGAACTAAAACTTTTTAACCCGAGGAGATAGAGAAAAATGAATGGCGCCTTATAGTCCTCTTTTTTCGAGAAACTGATTATGCCATCAACTGCATTCCTCTATCTTCTTTTGTTTCCGAATTATAGGCCAAAATTGAAATTTCAACTTTGGTCATCATCTCCGTTTCTGTTTATGCTTGGATGTTGAAATCTATCTATATATATTATTGAATTAGTGTCCTCCAAATTATAATCTACTCGGGGTTTTTTGCTATCTATATAAAAGAAAGATGTTGGTTACACCCTTTATAACTCGAGATCGGATGGTCTGTTTGTTATGGAACTTCATATATGGATTCGTCTACGGTCTGGTTATTATAAAATACAATAAAAAATCGATGAAAATTTTACTTATACAGGAAATGCTTTTCCTTCTTTTGAGTACGGCCACTAGATGTCGCTACAGTTACTGTTACGCTACCGCTTATTTTGTACTTCATTTGATATTCTCCGCGTTAGATGGCGATATGAACAAATAGTGACTATATTCCCTCTATAGTCACTGTAATAGTGTGTAATTTGAGTTGCCTACAACTCTGCGCTGTTGGGCAGAACCAAAATGTGTAGCCTTGGAGTACAGATGTCTAAAAAGATCAGATTTCGTTGAGATGTGAGAAAAGTTTCGTTCTTACCACTTCATATGGCGCTATTCACACATTATGACTGATGATTATTAGATATTTGCATGGTTTTATTTATTCCAAATAACGTTATCGTGAGGATTCTTTATTTGACATTATCACAATTGAATGGCGATGAATTTGTTGAGGCTTTCGCGGCCATCCATTGATGTCATCTGTTCTTTTTTCGAGCATTTCGGTCGTCGTGGTTTGAAATGGTCCAAAAAAGAACATATGACATCAATTACTGTGTAATTTACATAGGGCTTATAGTACCATGAAAGGCTATTAACAGATCAAAAAGCGGTTGAATATCACAGTGAATTTTTATCGAAATTTCAAGTAAATCGGATTTTGGCGATGAGTTCCAATCGTGAGATGTCCATTCTCATCTTTTCTCATAATTTTTAAAATGTTTTTGAATTTCTGTTCGGGTAATAAATATATTTGCGGAAATAATTGAATCCAATCCAAAATTGCCATTATTAGTGATTGACATATTATGACATATTATTTTTGTGTATCTGTTCTGTGTGATAGCTCATATCCATGGAAACATTTGACAGTTCAAAAATCAGAGAACCAAGCCGTTGATCTCCGATCACCGGTGATTACGATTTGTGAAATCTACCGCAAGTATCATTTAGGCGGAAAAAAGTTCGCCGGGCCAGCTAGTAATAGTATATTCTAAAACTAGTTGCAGAATGGGCTCCTATTCCAATACGAATGCGAAATTTATTGGAATTGCATTCTGCAACGAGTATTAGACGATATTTTCTCTATTTCACTCAAATTTTGTGAAATTCAATGAAAAAATTCAAATTATAGGTCCTAGTGACTTTCATATTGTATCTTGGCAGTTGGTGTGAATGTTAGGAAGTAAGAAAATTGACATTTCCAAATTGACGTCTGCTGAAATTTAAAAGGATCGGAAGTCATTGCTGACAACCACAAAACGAAAAATGTTACTGAAAACGATGCTGTAATGAATTCATTACAGCACTGTTTTTAGTACTGTAATGAACACATTACGATACTGAAATAGAGAAAAACAATATAGAGGCACTTTTATGATAGCAATCTAGTGGCGTACTCTGATTTTTTCTAAGAGATTTATTTGCTGAGCTATAACATAAAGTTGTGTTTTTTCTTATGGAAACAGTAGTTTGAAATGACTTAGAAAGAATCGATGTATAACATATGATACATTTCTGAAACGGGAAAAAATGGCGATTCTTTCTAAGTCATTTCAAACTACTGTTTCCATGAAAAAAAACACAACTTTATGTTATGAGTCAGCAAATAAACATCTTAGAAAAAATCAGAATACGCCACTGGATTGCTATCAGAAAAGTGCCTGTATAATGTTTTTATTTCAAAATCCTAGCATAAACAGAAACGGAGATAATGACCAAAGTTGAAATCGTCCAAATTTAAATTTTTGCCTATAACTTGGAAAGGAAAGAAGATAGAGGAATGCAGTTGATGGCATTATCAGTTTCTCGAAAAAAGAGGACTTTAAGGTGGCATTCATTTTTCTGTATATCCTCGGGTTAAAAGTTTTCGTTCATGTAGCACCTATTTTGCCCACCTTGTACAGTCGGCTAGCTTCTAATGCATTGCCATCAGCAAGTCCATGCATAAAATGCATATCAGCCTTCTCGGCCTTCGTTTATCGAGCCATGATAGAGGACATCACTAACGATCGTTTCCACGTCAACTATGTTAACACGCACAAAAAAGAAAAGTAGCGTACATAACTATCCACCTCGAACGCGTGGGTAATATCACAGAGCAAAAAAGGGACATTGAAGGCAGGAAATTTGTTTTTCACACTTTGAAAGTTTCTTCGCAACAAAACGTCTTTTCAAAAATAATCGAAGAATAAGATATCCTCAAAATAGTTCAAGGAATAACCCCTTGAATTTTTACCTTACACCCTGTAGAAACTGGATAAAATCTTGCCCACGAAAAAAAATTAAATTTGGTTGCAAAAATTAGCCGATTTGGTTAATTATTCTGCATTTTGTATTACATTCCACCCTCTCATGTTCACGATCTAAGTTGTATAGTTGACACTTCAACAATGAACCATCAAAAACTTCCAGAATTTGCATAATCAGATTGAATTTCTGAACCCTCAACGTTGCTGGATGGCGGATGCGCCAGTCCCCGTCGAGCACATTCCTACTCCTTATAATTCTTCGAGTGTCTCGATTGTTTTTCCATTTCCTGTTGCTAGTTAAGTCTTGTGTCACTCGAACTAAATCGTGCTCGACCCGTTAGGCCGAATAAATGAAATTTCCCGCTTGAATTCTAACAGCCGGACGAACCATTTGAAGTATTTCCATCGAAAACAATTTCCAACTCACTTATTCCAGTAGTGGCCAACTTGAGTCAAGTTTTCCCGAGGCATTCGAACGTTTCCATCCTTATTATCTTCCGAATATTTCAGACCGTCCAGAATTTATAAACACTCGTTTTCTTTGCGATTATTAATTCGCCGAGGCCAAAGTTTGTATTATTTCCCAAGTTTCGGATGAGGTTTACCTTGCTGAGATGAAGAGTATCCAGCCGTAAGGAAGGGAGTTGTTGGGAAGTTATTCTTGGAATTGGAAGAAAGGAACTGGCTTGAATCTGAGTGTTTAAGTCCCGCACCTACTTCTTGCGTATGACGAAATAGAAACATTTGATGAAAATTATGATATAATTTGTTTTCGGAAAAACCCATTTCAGATCATGAAGAATGTTTGATCTACGAGGATATATTGAAAAATTCTTAGCCCACTATAGAACCAAACAAAATTTTAATGTCAAAATATTTTATTACTAAACATATTTTTCTCTTAATTGAATACATTTATTAAAGCAAACCTGAAACGTCTCTAGACCTTTCAAAAAAAATGTTTCTTCTTGCTCTGCAAACCAGTCCTCCAAAGCTTTTATTACCTCCTCGTTGGAAGAAAATTTATGACCTTTTAAACTTTTTTCAGTTGAGGAAAGAGATGATAGTCGGACGGAGCCAAATCTGGTGAATAAGGGGGGTGTTCTAGTAATTCTAACCATAAATCACGAATTTTTTGCATGGCAACATGAGATTTATGTACTGGGGCGTTGTCCTGTAGAAACAAAATACCTTTGGATAGCTTTCCGCGTCTTTCCTCTTCAATTTTTGTCCGTAGAGTGGTCAATGATGTCGAATAGTAATCTTCAGCTTTTTTTACAATCGTTGGAAGAGTAACACAACCAACAATGTCCAGAGAAATCACCGGAATCAAGGAATTCCTTCTTACCGCCAGAAGGAAAGACGCTAAATCAGTCAAAATAAAGAAAAACGTTGACAACACCAAATTCAAAGTCCGCTGCTCCAGGTTTTTATATACCTTGGTCATCACAGACAAAGAAAAGGCAGAAAAGCTGAAGCAGTCCCTTCCACCAGGTCTTCAAGTAAAAGAGGTTAAATGAGTTCATGAGTTGTAAAAACTTATATATAAAAATGTTCTACCCTTATCCAAAAAATCAATCATGATCACCCCATGGAAATCCCAAAAAACTGAAGCAAGAACTTTTCCAGCAGATTTTTGGACACGAAACTTCTTAGGTCTTGGAGAACCAGAGTGTCGCCCTTCCATCGATTGTTGCTTTGTTTCTGGATCGTAGAAATGTACCCAGGTCTCATCCATAGTAACGATTCGGTTTAAGAACTCAACATCGTTTTCAAATCGAGCACAGATCGAACGCGATGCTTTCACCCTTGCAAGCTTTTGGTCAACATTCAAACATTTGGGGATCCATTTTGCAGAAATTTTTCTTATGTCCAAATCGACGTGAACTATATGATGAACGCGTTCGTATGAAATCTTCAGTGCTTCAGATATCCGCTTTAGCCCAATTCGACGGTCTGATAAAATCATGTCATGAACTACATCGATATTTTCGGGGACTGACACAAAAACTGGCCTTCCCGATTGGTCATCATCTTCAATGGAACATTTACCTCTTTTGAAGCTTCGAGTCCAATTTTTCAGGGTCGCATACGAAGGACATTGATCACCAAGGGTATTAAGCATATCTTCGTAAATCTGCTTCCTTCTTAACCCTTTCAAATACAGGTACTTGATGATGGCTCGATACTCCAATTTTTCGATTTTTACAATTTCGGTGGACATCTTTTTTTTATTGATTGAGTAACTCACTTTTTTGACGTCGAACTCTACACTGACACGTCTAATAAGTTATTGTCCTATGATATGGTATCGCAATATTCTGTTTATGCATGGAACTGGTCTAGGCTAACTAGATATCAAAACATCCTCGTTATCTTGAGTAAACACCAAATATTATAAACTGAATTTTGCTCCTGCTTCTGAATCTGAGATAGGGTATACAAAAAAAAAACAGAGTACCTATTAATTGAATACCAACTACTCTAACCAAAGAACTCCAATGTAACCTGTTGCCCTCGAAATCTCAATTTTCGTTCAAACATAATCAATTAAGCAACCCCTCCCCATTCGACGTATTCAAACGTCACCCCCATCCAAGATCCGTCGACAGATCTCAGAACTCCTTACAAGTTGGGACTTCCCGAAGTGAATTTAAGTTCGCAGATTACAACCCTTAATTTTGAACGGGTCGCATTTACAACGGCAAAACTCGCATTACCCCCACCCCCTCTCGAAAACAGGGTAAGCCTAACTTATTATTCCATTCCGGTTTGGACCATTTCGATGGAGAAGTCAAGAAAAGGCCCTTCCGTGGCCCATTTCTCTCCCTGGGAAGATTCAACGAGTTGAAACAATTATTATCCTCGAATTCCCCAGGTCTAGCGGATAAAGTGGTGTTGGTTCTAGGTGGAAGGGGAAGACGGTATTGGATCGGAAGAAGTTAATAGGATTGTTGTTCTTGGTGACAGAGGACCCGAATGGATGATTATTTCCGCTCATTTAGACTCTGATAGGTAGCTGGAAATAATTCTCTAGGAAGATTTCATCAGTCAGAGTTGCCCTATATTAAAAATTATGAAAACAGCAACAAGCAAAAAATTATGACATCTCACACATACAAAATAAAGCCTTATACATTCATTTTCCATTTTTCTGAATTCGGATCTGTTAAAAGATATATCCATTTGAGACAAAATTGGATCGAACGAGTGCCTGATATGATTCTCTGCAAAGACCTCAAAGATCATATTTCTAGATAGAAATCGAGTTAACACATTTAGGGAATACTGAATATGAAATATTCGAAAAAGAATGTTAAAACACAATGGTTCTTGAGGGTCCATGTCCCTGAAAAAAGGGAGTCAGAAACGATTTATTTTTTTCTGATTGATTAAGGGATGTATGAGTGTATAAAGATAAAAATAATCGAAAAAATATTTTATAAGTATAAAATGAATGAAAAGGATATTCCCCATCATTTTTGGTAATTTTTCAACATTTCCACCATCAAAACGAACAAATATTCTTGTGTTTTTTCATTTCAGTATTGAAGTCTATCATTTAGTTAATCAAATGTCTATCTCCTTTTTCTTTCAAAATATGCCGTTTTTTTGTAAATAATATTAAAACAATGTGTTGTATTCGCGAAAAATATTTCCTTGAATTTTTCTATTCGGAATGATAAATATCCATTTTTACCAAAGACATTTTATTAAGGATTTTATTAGCCGTCGATTAGTGAAAATTTATTGTTTCTTACAATTGTGGATTCTTACATGGAATCGAATTTCTTTCAAATGACACGCCCCGCAGGTATCTACTCCCAGATGACCGGTGAAGGAAAACTAGTGTATTATACAGTCAGTGTGAGATCTAGTTCTGGGTAGGATTTCATGTTAATATTCCCTGCTGCCAACATTTGTTCTATTAAGCTTAATAATCCAATAAATGAAAATTAATGCACTGCATCGCCATCTGGCGGTATACGTTTCCTATTTCGAAGGCTGAAGACTCTTAACAGAAACACTTAGTTTTGTCCGAAAATATCTGCAATTGAAAATTATATTTCTCCCACCGAAATAAGTTCCTTATTCGATTTTCCTGAAGATTAGTTTGTGAACACTGATAACTTACTCAGATTTTTCTCGCTATCCCAAAAATTTCTTATGGAGAATGGTTTTTCACTCAATTTATGATCGATCAAACTAACCTTGCCCATTTTGCATTCAAAACAAAAATTTTTTATGAATATTTCACAGAGCTTTTGAGAAGACGATGCCAGATTGTTGATTTTTTCTTTGAACAAGGTAGCGAGGTGGCGGGCGAGCAAGACACACCGAAAGATCTATGAATCTACCCATCTCAAACCTTATTTTGTTGTTCTGTGTCTCCATCATCAGAGTGCGCATAGCGACAAACGGCGCGATTCGTAAACGAATTGGAGTAAATCTTTTCTAGAGCTATGTTGTTCTAAATGGTAAAAGTGATTATTTCAGGTGTTTTTCTTCGATTTCGGGATGATTATGTGAAGACTTTCAGTGAATTTATGTAATATAAACCGTGTTGTGTCGAGTTTATGATATTCCAAGAGAAGATTGTTAAGATTTTAACTTCAACTTTTGTGCAATTTTATTATAACATATCTCTACATCAAACGTTTTTCCATCATAGTTATTTTAGTCTCGACAAAGTTGATAAACAACATTGTTGATTTATTAAGCGACCAGAGAAGTAATAATATTCGATGATATCTAAAATCCAGGGAAGTATCCAGATTATTATAAAGATTTCTGAGTTTTTCTTCAATTTTTATCGTATACAATTAGGGATAACTCGAAAACGACGTGTTTGATTGAAAAAACATAAAAATACTGTATAAACCCTATATAAATACACCATTTATTCAAAAAAATTACATCCTTTTACAATTCTTCTCGGTAGCAAGACTCCATATAAAGGAATTCGTGCATAGTTTCTTTGAACAGAGATCTAGTTCAAATTTCATGTTTTGCTTATTTTTTTCCCAACTTTAACATAAAGTTTTTCGAATCAGTTGTGAGAGTCATATTATTGAATAAAAAATACCCAACCGAAAATACGATGTAGTAAAATGGTACCACCGAATTTTCATGATGAAGCTGAGAGGAACCCTTAGAAACTCAATTAATTGACACTGGCGCCTTCGCCAAATTGTTACAGTATTTAAATCCGAAATTTTCATCACGATTGCATGGCTTCGAGGGATTTCCTGCATTGAATTTCGCTGGTTTTCCTGATGTAAAACTCCTGTTTCTCATTCGAATCACACCCGAAGATCGAACTGCAGAAATAGAGGAAATAGACACTGGATTCATTTCCAACAATTTAAACCTAATACCTTTTCAAACCGCGTTCGCAAAAAATCTCCCACCAAATCGTCCGTTAAATTCTTTCAGGACCAAGAGGGCCGTCGGCTCGATTCGCGGATAAATCAAACCGCGAGAATAACTCAAACACTCGCCCGGTTTTCCCGGAATGGAAAACCCCTCGATCGGAATCAATTAATCCGTTATCGGGTTTTCTTGCGGTGAAAAATCGCGAAAAACTGCGAAGGAATAATTGCGTCGGGCTTTTTTGGCATTCCTTTCTCTTCGCCTTTCTGGGGCAAGACGTTCCTCTATTGTTTTCTCCAGGAAACACGGTTTTTCCCTCTACGTTATTAATCTCGGGGTTGGTCATCTGCAGGAAGAAGAGTAGATTGAGTTTTCCGAACAATATAATGGAAAAATTACTTTTCGAGGCGATTATTTCAGGCCGTCGTCAGTTGAATTGATTTTTTCCATTTGCGGGTCAAAGAAAGATAGATTAAATGAGGATTAAATGAATTTGCCAGTTTGGCCATAGTTCCATCGTTAATTGTTAGTCTATTCAATAGAAGCATTGAAATCGGTTCTGAAAATTGAACATCAATGAAATCATATTGGCGCCCAACGTTAGGTGACCTTGAGATAAAAGTTTATCATTGCTCATTCATTTCGACTCGAAAAGATAATTTTGAGTTTTATAATTTCCAGCAATCGAGGGGGCTTCACCTCTTGAAAATCACATACTTCAATTTTATTTTTCAATATTTGTTCTGATAATAAGTGGTAAACGGTTTTCCAATAAGAGGAAATATTTTGGCATTCAAAGAAAAATGCCATTTGCTGAAATACACTGCGCAAAAAATTAACGCACATTATGGAAATCTCAAATTTATCTACAACTGAAGGTGTTCTCGATGATAATTATTTTCATCAGAATCATGCATGCATATGTTATCCACTTTCAACGTTTTTCTTCAATACAGATGGTTTCTCCCAGCAGGAATAAAAAAAGATGATATTATGAGATTTTGAATGTATTGGCTCCATTCTAAAATCAGTTGTTCTCGATCAATTCTAGTGATCAATAGTTTTTCTTTCGTTTGATTTTCTACACTCGATCGCTATGCAATGCGAAACACGCAATTTGACCTAAGAGGAATGTGCCCAAGCGGTAGTTTTGCGAGAAGAAGGGTGGACATACACAAGAATTACAGAAAGGTTTGGAGTTTCCCATACAAGTGTGTCCAGAATGTTGCAGCGATTCAGGGAGACAGGTATGAATGTCCGAAGACCAGGACAGGGTAACAACTGCCATTCCAGAACGTTACTTGAGAGTTTTTTCGTTGAGTCAACGGTTTGCAACCGCTCGCCTCCTTCAAAATCAGCGTGAGCAAACTCATGAGGTGCAAATTAGCACTCAGACAATAAGAAATCGCCTCAGAGAATATGATTTAAGGCCTCGTGTCGCGGCAAGAGGCCCAGCTCTTACCCCAGACCATCGAAGGGCGCGTTTGGATTTTGCGAGAGAGCATATCCATTGGGAAGAGGCCGATTGGGAAAGAGTTCTCTTCACAGATGAGTCTAGATTCTGCCTCTACCATTGTGATCGACGTTCCCTTGTATACAGACGTCCACATGAAAGATATGCTCAGTGCAATTTCCTGAATATTACTGGTTTCGGGGGAGGATCGATTATGATATGGGGTGGAATATCTTTGACTGCTCGCACAGACCTAGTGGTCGTTGATAATGGAGCTATGAATGCTGATAAGTATATAAGGAACATTCTTGAAGAGCATGTAATGCCATTTGACCCATACATTGGTGAACATTTCATTTTTATGGACGATAATTCCAGACCCCATCGTGCGCGCATCGTTCAGGAGTACCTTGAAGAGGTTGAAGTCTCTCGAATGGAATGGCCAGCAAGAAGTCCAGATCTCAATCCGATTGAGCAGGTTTGGGACAACCTCAATAGAAGGCTGAGAAGTTCAGAAAATCATCCAGCTACTCTTAATGACTTAGGAATCCAACTCGGAGAAATCTGGGAAGGATTAGATCAGAACATTTTAAGATCACTCATTTTGAGTATGAACCGTCGTTGCCGAGCTGTAATTAACGCAAGGGGTGGAAATTAAATCAGCATTTCAGTATTTTGAAAATTGTTCATTTCTCTTCTTTCACATAAGATTCGGTGAAATCCGGAATTCTTCTTCCATTTAATGTGTCTTGTTTCATTCAAAACCTTCCCTAGAGAACATAAAAAATAAGTTATAAAGTCAATGTAGAGTTAACTTTCATTAAAATTGAGATTTTCAGAATGTGCGTTAATTTTTTTGTGCAGTGTAAATTCCTTTCATGAAATTTTCCATAACCCTATCGCAAAGTGTCCTGGATAGCCTCACGAATTCCCTCTTCGAGGTCTTGAATCGACGCTGGGCTCTTGGCGTAGACTTTCTCTTTCACATGGCTTCAAAGGAAGACGTCTTGAATCACAAGATTTTGTAGGCTTTTCATCATCAACACTTAGGTTTTCCGAGCCCCAAATGCGATAATTTTGCTTGTTGACGAAGCCACAGAGGTGGAAATGGGCTTCATCACTCAAGATGATTTTTCGATGGAATTCCTGATCATTTTCATGCATTTCAAGAACCTAATCAGCAAGGACACGACGATGTTGATGATCGGCCGGCTTGAGTTCTTGTGTTTACTGAACTTTAGCCTTTAGACCCAGATCTTTAAGCGAAATACGATGTAATGACGTTTGTGGAATCGAGAATTGGACAAACCTGGGTTTTCTTCAACACTTTTGTCTACAACAGCAATATTTTCGACAGTTCTTGAGCGACGTGCACAGGTTTTATTTTTCACAACACTTAATTGTTCCAGCAGCTCAAGTTTCTACCGAAATAATGGGATATTCAACATCTTTTATTGAAAAACCCTTCATATCAGTCCATTCTTCTCTCCAAGAGAGCCCTATCTATTATGAACACATATTCTCAACTTCCAATAAGAATTTCATAAGGTTCATATTTCTTGTAATAACTGCCTAGAGCAAACAATAGATTCTATTATTGTTCTTGGATCCTTTTCCGCTTTCATTAATTAGCAAAAGGGAATTGGAGGAATTTCCCTCTTAATTGAAAAACGGAATGGGAATTCTCTAGTCTGAAAAGAAAATTGCTTTGCGGATTTATTGTTTCACTGGGTAAAACAGACCATTACACTTCACTGAATTTTTATCTGGGTCATTAATTTTGCACTGCGAATGATCCGAATCTATTCAAGTTTAATATTTTTTTTCTTATTCAGATTGAAATTCATTTGAGCGAAAAGCTATGAAAGCAGGTGGAAAATTTTGCATGTATACTCCATTCATTTTTATAATGTTGGCCATGAAATTCACACAATTCACCGTGTATATTTTGAAAATGTTAGGTTATAGTCATTTTCTGTCATATAAATAAGCAACGTTGTCCTTTCTACATAGAGGTCGTAGTAATTACAGATTTTTCAAAATGTTTATTTACTTTGGGAACACATACAATGAATTTGAGAAAATTCCGTTTCGTTATACAGGGTGAGACTTTGACTTGTACTCTAACTGTAGATTCCTCTCATCAAACGAAACACTTTTTTCCTATACCATTTTTCAAAATTCGGTTTGGTTTGGGAGATACAGGGTGTCGAAAATCCATGAAAAAACACTTTTCTGTTTATATCTTCGGAGCCGTTATTTCGAATGAACTGAATTTTGGTTGAGTTTTTACTCTATTCATGGTGCATATAATACCTCAATCGAAACCTATTCAATATCTTTACTAGTATAAAAGTTACAGGGTAGTCGACTCATCAATACACGCTAAAACACCATAAAACCGCTTTGAAAAGATAAACGGTTCATATTTTCGAAATAATCAATCATTTAAGAAACTAAAAATATTTCTATTTTTTTTTCAATAAAACGCGTCGTTTTCGAGTTATTTCCAATTTTACCCGGAGAAATTTGACGAAAAAATCATTAATTTCCAGAATAATCTGAATGCGTCTCTGAATTAAATATCATCGAATATTATTCAGTCTCTGGTCTTTAAACGAGTTTACAATGTTGTCACAATATTTATCAACTTTGTCGAGACATTTTAATAATAAAATTCCACAAATGTGGGAGATAAAATTGAACACAAAGGAGAATTTAACACGCACAGTTTCTATTGAAAATTCATAGTTACCGGTCCATATTGAAGTTAAATGTCGATGAAATACAATATTCGGATATGAATGATGAATCTCGATACAAACTACTTATTGAATTGGAATTAATGAAAAATAAAATGATACCTGATAATCTGTGGCGATGTTTCTATCTAAACAACATCCTCTTGGAATTTTATGAACTCGACACGGTTGAAATTATATTAATTCACTTCACATAATAATCACATTAGAACAATAATTCACTGAATGTATTCAGAACTTCACAGTTTGTTCAGAGACTCTGGTTTGTTATTGTTTATAGTTGGCCTCCAGATATCCAAAACTTCGGTTTCCTCTCTACGCATGCGTGGTAAAATTTGGCGGCAAAGTCGAATTATGATGGAAACGGCAGAATTCATAGATATTCATACCACGGTACACAAATGTATCGTGATTTATACTATGTTTCGTAAAAAATCCTTAACCTCAATGAAAATATCAGCAAGCTGACAACATCTTCTTGAAATTTCTGTGCAAAAATTCACAGAATCGATATAAATTAGATTAGGTTAGGTTGTTTAATAATAAATCTGAATGAAAAGTCTTTCTTCATGATATTGTTTGGGAAATTCGAGGAAAATATGAACAAGTTATCAGTGTCTACAAACTAATCTGCAGAAAAATCGAAGAAGGAACTTATTTTGGTGGAATAAATGTGGCTTTTTAGTTGCAGATATAATCCGATGAAACTAACTGTTTTTGTTGAAATTATCGTGTTTGCAACATTTTTATTCCAATAAGGTTAGTACTTGAGTATTCCCTAAATGTATAAACACAATTTCTATCGAGAAATATGAACTTTGAATCAATTCCACAGTATCATTTCAAGGACGTAATAAGCACAATTTTGTTTTTCAAATAGCTATATCTTTTCAACAGAGCCGAATTCGGAAAAATGGAAAATGAAAAAAAAAATTCTTTTGACCTCAAGAATCTTCAGTTAAAATATATGTACAAGTCAAAGACTCACCCTGTATATTCGCACATAACAAAAAAGAAAAAAAATTACATAGAATCATAAAAATGTATCAGATGAATATCAAAATGAGTAAACAAGAAATCTGATTCAATTCACACATATGAAAACTAAGATGAATCTGTATCGACCGACGAATCCAAATAGCAGATGGCTGTTTCTGTGGCTTCCACTGCCCCATCAATAAGGAGGACACATTAAGAAGTCCTCATCAACCACCGTCTTGTTCTTAATCCGCAAACCTCCAAGTCCCATTTAACAGAAACTCTCCGAAGATATTCAAGATTAATCCCTCTAGACTCACCCCTGTTCATCTATTCAGTTTCGACCACTAATGAGCCCTAGTTAGTTACTGACACCAACATCAACTACTCCATACCTCATCCAACTCCTCTTCGCCCATTAACAGGAAGCTAACATATTGCAATATCTTTTCAACGAGAACATGATTTAGAGACGGAAAATTCGTTGGAAAATATGACTTTCCAGATGTCGGGAATTCCTCAGTTTCTATGGATGAAGTAGGGGAGGAATGAGGGGGGTGGGAGAAAAAGGAAGGATGTCATTGGGAGTTTTTGACATCGATAGAACGTTGAGCCTCAGGGTTTAGGATGTGGGGAGCTAAAAATAGAATCGGAAAATTATTCGTTCGGCTCCGGGCATCGGGATGTTGAAAATAAGGGAGTTTTCGGTGACTTTCCCATATTTTATACAATTCATTGGACATGCCCTCTGGTGAGTGAGAATGAAAATAAAAAACATTTGGAATGTAAGCTGAACCTCTGATTTACCATCAACACAGAGCCAGCATTAAAAACATATTTGTCCTCAACAAATAGAAAATACAGAATGTTTCTCAATATCATGTCGATACGAAAGTTTTTCCTCGACCTATTTTAGGAAAAAACTTCAAGTGAAAATGAAGTTGTCGCACCCTGTCCTTAGGCTCTACCTATTAAAACTAGTGGAGTATACAAGGTGAGCCACGATGAACTGTGCATTTCGATCACGTTCAGAGCCTACTCAGATAGATATCAAATGAACATTTAAAAGTGTTCTTTTTTTTCTCTCCGTTCTGTTCATTTGAGACTCACTGCAGTTTGGTGCATTGTGGTTTTGTTTGTTTAATTTTTGATTGATGATTTGCTGTCAATTTGATCTATTTGTATCTTGTGTATTATTGTTATGTTGTTATTGTGTTTGAAATTGTTTTTTTATCGATTGTAGCCGGAGGAAGGTGAGAAATAAACCACCGAAACGTCGCCATAGAGATCTAGGATTTTTATTGTTCCTTCAACCAATATCAACATTGTCAATTTAAAAGTGTCTTCTCCTCTTCATAAGTTTTATAAGGGAAGATTTTTAGTTTCCACCGAACATTTCGATCCGTTATAACTTTTGAACGGTTACCTTGAATCGATTCAAATTTTTGGGAACTTCCTTATTCATAATTCTGAAAATCTATACTCCATTCACTTCTATAAAGTATGCCGGTTGGCCATGAAATTCTGACACATTTCACCGTGTATATTTTGAAAATGTTAGGTTATAGTCATTCTTCTGTCAGATACAAACGCAACGTTGTCGTTTCAACGTAGACAACGTATCATTTACGTATTCATCAAAATGTTTATTCACTTTGGGAAAATAATGAATTTCAGAATAATATGTTATGTAAACTTAATGATTCCAAAGACCTGGCGAATGTTGGAGAAACTTTTTTCTCTGTTAATACTGGAAATATTTCACGTGTTTAAACATGGTTTTTTGTACGGAAATCAATAATCGAGTGTTAAAATTTTACTGAAAAATAATGGACAGAATAGTCCGTTACTTTGTGATAGTTCGTTCGAAAAAAGAACACTCGAATAACCTGACAGAAAAACTTCTAAATGAACAGACGGATTTTCAAGGGATAAACCTAGAGAAGACATATTACCAGGTGACAAGAAAAACTTCGGACAAATTTTGCTGTGGTCTGGAGCAAAAGTATTTCAGCGCAGCCAAATAACTTTTATTCTCTTGATTTCTTTACACTTTTCTGTACTAATATGTGAATGTTCAGTTTGATATAATTTCATTTCACAGAGTTTGAGAATGTCAAACAAACGTAGTGCGATTTTGGAGCAGTTTCGTCAAGGTAGGCGTCAATGCGAAATTGTTCGTTTGCTCAATGTGCCTCGACAAACCTTGTCCGATGCAATTCGTCGTTTCAAGGAGCTTGGCCATGATGGTTGTCGTCCAGGAAGTGGTAGAAAACGCACTGTCAATACACCTAGCAATCGCAACATCGTCAAGAAGCGAGTCAATCGAAATCCGAGGGTTTCCATGAGGAAATAGCCTGTGAGACCGGTATCAACCGCGAATCAATCCGTCAAATTGCCAAAAAGTAGCTCAAGCTCAAGCCCACAGAGGAAAACAAGCGCGTACGACTCCAAAGGTGCCGCCAACTCCTTCGTCTCACCGCCGGTCAGCAATGGTAACGAATTCTCTTCACAGACTAGAAGCTTTTCACCGTAGAACAATCCCACAGCCACCAAAACGACAGAGTCTGGTCCGTAGAGGCTCCCGGTACATCGGCCATCGTCGAACACCGTCAAAATCCGCAATCCGTCATGGTCTGGGCAGAATTTGCGGCAGTGGTAAAACTCCCTGAGTTTTCGTGGATCAAGGAGTCAAAATCAATCAAGAAGTCTACCGCTGCGACATCCTCGAGGCCGTAGTACTTCCGTGGGCCAAGCAGCACTTCAGCGATACGCTTTGGACCTTTCAACAGGACTCCGCTCCGGCTCACAGAGCGAAAATGACGCAAGAATGGTGTAAGACCCATTTTCCTTGTTTCATTTCATCTGCAGAACGGCCGCCCTAATCACCGGATCTCAACCCAATGGACTACAGCGTGTGGTCGATTGTGGAGCACAGGGCTTGTGCTAAAAAACACAAAAATTTGGAGTCGCTGAAGCAATCTCTGCGCCGGGAATGGAACCGATTAACGCCCGAGGAGCTGCGGCCCATTGCCGAAAATTTCAAGAACCTTCTGAAGCTGTGTATCGCCGCCAAAGGAAGCCACTTCGGAACGGCTTGAATATATTATTAACAAAGGTTCAAGCTATTATTATTTGTTGTTGTTTTGTTCAATTTCTTCTGTTTAATAAAGTTAAATGAAAAAGAGTTTGTCCGAGGTTTTTCTTGTCATACTGTAAAATACCTTTTCGCAACTTCAAATACTCCAGTAAGAAAATGTAGTAGTACTAGTTACTACGAATACTGTGTCACTGAATTATTTGATTTTCACGAGTGCCAACCTGCGTCAGTTTTAAGAAAAAAAAACCTAATTCATGACCAACCAGGATACTTTATAAGAGTGAATAGATTATAGATATGGGTCTGAAATGTTGTTTTTGTCTGTCGCAAAAATTTCACTCCCTAACCTCGAAGTGTGACTCTTTGGTGTGGTTTATGGTCCGGCGGGTCATTGGACCTTACTTTTTCGAGTATGAGGCTGCAGCAACAGAAGCTATCGAGAGATGATCAATGATTTTTATGGCCAGAATTGGAAGGTATTGATCTGGACAACGTTTACACTCAACAAGACGATGCTACGTGCCACACAAGCAACGAATCTATTGGAAAAGTTTCCGTACCGTGTTATTTCCCACAGAAGTGATCACAATTGGCCACAGAATTCTTGTGATTTATCACCTTACGACTTCTTCCTTTGAGGCCATGAGAAAGGGAAAGTCTACGCCAAGAGCCCAGCGTCGAGGCAAGACCTCAAAGATGGAAATCGTGAGACAATCGAGGACATAGGGCAACCACTTTGCGATTTGGTTATGGAAAATTTCAAGAAAAGGATATGGTCTTGTAGTCGTGGTCGTGGTGGTCATTTGGCTGATGTTATTTTCTATTATCAACGGCATACCTTGTAATTAAATAAGCATTCGATCATTCATCTAAGAAATGGCATTTTTCTTTGAATACCAAAATAACAACACTTTGGAAAACGATTATTTTCAAAATGAAACCCTCCAGCTCCAGAAATCAATAACGTACAATTTTCTTTGTGAATATTAAACAAACTTCCTGCTGAGACCATCACATCCTCCAATCAAAATCTTGGCTCCACTCCACACAATTTTCCACTCAATTTGTACCCAAATTCGACGTTGTATCGTTAGCGAAAAGTTGTTTTCCTCCTTCCAATTTTCCAGGAAAAACTACCGATCTACTCGAAAATCCCGACTCGAACCGGTTACTCATTATGAGTCCAAACTTTGCACAATTAAGCCCTCAAACTAACGAGAAAAAAGACCACATCGATCGTAGTTGGAAAATTGAACGACAACGAATTTTACTTTGTATAAAAGGGTGAAGTTTTCCTTGTTGTTGCACTCAGAGCCTCACTCTAAACTAATTTCCCCATCTCCTGGGTCGTGGAGAAGATTAGGATTTGGAGAGACACTAGAAGGCTGCGTTCCTTGGTGATGAATCGATGCTGTAGCTGTTCTTGATTAAAATTTGAATTATATTGATGGGCGCTTTCAAAGATCTAATTTGAATTTCTTAGTTATATGGTATCAGTATACTTGAGTTGCGATTGGGGAAATAACAAGAATTTCACCATTTACTGTTCCAAATGGGTGAACAAATCAACTTGACTCACTCGGTCTCCATTTGGTGAAAATTCCTGTTCAATTCGATGAAAGTGAATTTGAATTACCACAACCTGATTTAATTATAAAGCAACAGTTTCACAGGAATTGTGGTTTTTTCCAGTTCACAAATTGGAATGAAAAAATATGAGCATCGGGAAAGGTACCGGGTGTAACATCTTCAACCTACAGTTACAAAATGAGTTACAAAATGAGATGCAATTAAAATTATTGTTGGAAATCGAAAAATTCCCAACTCTCACAAAGAACTATCGATTGATGATTGCTCATAGGTAAAATCGTCTTCTGTATATTTGCATCATCAGATTTCTTGAGAAATTGCATTTATGTATAATTCAAGAGCAAATACTTCCAAGAATGGGTGAGGAAAATTGGTTTTGTAAGAAAATGAATCGAAGAATATTCAAACCTTCATTGAAGCGATATTCTTGATGCCGCAGATATTATTGTATCATTGTCTATTAACGTATGGTCCTAAAGTTTTGGGAAAAATTTCAAAAGCATATAACTCTGACTTAAATAATCTTATATTTTTATTAAATTATTCAACAATTTAACTTAACTATCCTTATTATAAATCAAAATTCAAATAACAGACAAGGGACCATTATTTTCAATTTGCATAATAATTCCCCTGACACGTTGCTCCTCAATTAGACCAGGTGAAATTTTTCCCAAAACTTTAGGACCATACGAGCGTTAATACAAATTATTCATTAACTTTTGAATTTCAGTACTTACGAACATTTGAGGTTTGGCAGAATGGCAGTGGTTTATTTACCTGAAATAAAAAACATCATTATTATACCTATAAAGAATATCGGATAACACAAGTGGTATCGGTGGTTTATAATTTTGTTGAATTCTGTATTTGAGCCACCCATATAGAGGGTGTTTCAATAAGAGCGCATGATATCAGTGTTCAATAAAACATGGTTTGCTGTAGCAGAGTATTAAAATATATACAGAGTGAGTCTTTAACTTGTACATATATATTCCTCTCATCAAACGAAACACTTTTTTCCCATACCATTTCTCAAAATTCAGTTTCGTTTGCAAGATATAGGGTATCGAAATTCCATGAAATTAACACTATTCTTTCCATATATTCGGAACCGATATTTCGAATGAACTGAATTTTGGTTGATTGTTTCATCTATTCATGATGCATATTCCTTTGTCAAAACTTATTCCATATTTCTCCTGGTAAAAAAGTTACAGCGTAGGGGACTCATAAATTCACGCCAAATACTGAAGAAGATAAACGGTTCATATTTTCGAAAGAATCAACCATTTTAGAATATAAAAGTATTCCTGCATTTTTTCGATAAAACGCATCGTTTTCGAGTTAATTATAATTGTATACGAAGAAATTTGAGTAAAAAATCATGAATTTCAAGAACGATCTGAATGCTTCCCTGGGTGAAATATCATCGAATATTGTTTCTTCTCTGGTCTCTTAACAAGTTAACAATGTTTATCATTTTCGTCAAGACTAAAATCTCTAAGATGAAGAAAATTTTGATGTAGAGATATGTAATAATAAAATCCCACTAATGTGGGAGATTAAATTGAATTCTAAGAAGCATGGAATTATTCATTTTATAAGCACAGTTCCTATTAAACTTTCATTGTTGCCGGTCCTTCAGGAAAATATCTATTCATACAATATAACTCGACACTACACGGTTATCTATATATAGAAAAGAAAGATGTTGGTTACACCATTTATAACTCGAGATCGGATGGACTGTTTGTTATGAAACTTCATATATGGATTCGTCTACGGTCTGGTTATTATAAAATACAATAAAACTTTGGAAAAATCGATGATAATTTTACTTATACAGGAAATGCTTTTCCTCCTTTTGAGTAAGGCCACTAGATGTCGCTACAGTTACAGTTACGCTACCGCTTAATCGTTTGTACTTCATTTGATATTCTCCGCGTTAGATGGCGATATGGACAAATAGTGACTATATTCCCTCTATAGTCACTGTAATAGTGTGTTATTTGAGTTGCCTACAACTCTGCGCTGTTGGGCAGAACCAAAATGTGTTAGCGTAGGAGTACAGATGTCTAAAAAGATCAGATTTCGTTGAGATATGAGAAAAGTTTCGTTCTTACCACTTCAGATGGCGCACACACATTATGACTGATGATTATTAGTTATTTTTATAGTTTTATTTATTCCAAATAACGTAATCGTGAAGGTACTATATTTGGCATTATGACAATTAAATGACGATGAATTTGTTGAGGCTTTCGCGGCCATCGATTGATGTCATCTGTTCTTTTTGCGAGCATTTCGGTCGTGGTTTGAAATGCTCGAAAAAAGAACATATGACATCAATTACTGTGTAATTTACATAGGGCTCATAGAACCATGAAAGGCTATTAACAGATCCAGAAGCGGGTGAATATCACAGTGAATTTTTATCGAAATGACGAGTAAATCGGATTTTGGCGATGAGTTCCAATCGTGAGATGTCCATTCTCATCTTTTCTCATGATTTTTAAAATGTTTTTGAATTTCTGTTTGGGTAATAAATATATTTGCGGAAATAACTGAATCCAAAATTGCCATTATTAGTGATTGACATATTATGACATATTATTTTTGTGTATCTGTTCTGTGTGATAGCTCATATCCATGGAAACATTTGACAGTTCAAAAATCAGAGTGGATTTGTGAAATCCACCGTAAGTATCATTTGGGCGGAACAAAGTTCGCCGGGCCAGCTAGTTATTACATAAATTCAATGAAAGTCTTTTACATAATCATCACCTGTTCGCATTATTCTCTGTAAAAAGATGAATGAATAAATCGTCCATGGCGCAGGTAATGTGAGCGTCGTTCATGGGACGGCGACGACAGACTGATCTGTGATGGGACTAACGTTGGAGACAGAACAACGGTTTGTCTTGCGAGGCGGCTACGATCCTAGGTAGCGCACCGTTATAGGCGACTGAAATTAAGATCGTAGCGCTATATCGACGAGAATCAGAACTACTCGTTTGACGTTTCCAAAGAGCAACGCCTAGACGCCTTTAGCGAACAGTTAACATAATTAGTGCCCTTGCGATAGTTCATCCATTAACGATAGGGGACGTACTGCTTCCTTGTTTTCGCCTCTACCATTGTTTGATTTGAATAGAAAATCGGCAATTTGGCATCGTCTTCTCAAAAGTACTGTGAAATATCACAGAAGTTGGGTTAGGTTAGGTCATTGATGGAGTTAGGTAAGGTTAGTGAGAAAACAATTCTTTCTAAGATATTTTTGGAAAATCGAGGAAAATATGAACGAATTAACAGTGTTTACAAACTAATCTTCAGGAAAATCGAAGAAGAAACTTATTTTGGTGTGAGAAATATGGATTTTCAATTGCAGAAAACTAAGTGTTTTGTTAGGATATATCGTGTTCGTAACATTCCTATTCGAATAAGGTTATTGCTTGAGTTGTTCCTAAATGTATCACCCAGAACATTCAATAATCAACTCAATTTCAATCGAAAAATATGAACTTTAAGGTGTTTTCAGAGAATGGTATCAGACACGTATTTGGACCATTTTTTTTTAAATGGCTATATCTCTTCAACAGAGTCGAATTCAGAAAAATGGAAAATGAAAAAAACGGTTTCTTTTGGCCTCAAGAAATTACAGTTGAAATATATGTACAAGTCAAATACTCACCCTGTATAGTGAATACAAGAACCAAAATTGACCGAACCATCTTCAGAGTAGATCCGAAAGAGAGTATTCTCAAAATAATATGGGTGTGTGACCTATTGAATCACACCTGCTCGGGCGCCAGTTGAAATTGATTTTAAAAGGTGTAACTCATTTCTTCAAATGGAAATTGCCATCAGCATTCGATTTTGTCAAACCAATATCTCTTCTATATGTTCTTCCACTTTGTTTTCGAGAAAAGACCCTCAGAATACCATCATTTCATTCGATAATCCATGCAATCCTATCTCCCTTCTCCAAAATCCTCGTCACAATTCTAATAAGCCGAAATCCCCTTTCTCCTCTCTCCAGATTATACCGATTTTATATTTATAAAATCGACCGACACGAAAACTCACTTCCTCCTACCCGGTAGGCCACTTCTCAGAGTCGTGAAGTCGAAAATGAAAAGACTGGAAAGGAAAAGGTCCTCGTCCTGCGTCTCATACAACTTCTTCTCCTTTAGCGGCACCCCATCTTAGGGATCCAGGAGTTTTATTAAGTTCCAAGATAAATCCTTCTATTATTACGAGAGGATATAGCGGGATTTTGGCAGAAAGTTTTCATCTACTCCGTATTCTTAAATGCGAGACTGGCCCCCTTTGGGATCGGCCGTTATTGAGAGTTGAAAATTCGGTGAAAGGATTTGGGGGGGATGATGCCGCCATTTAGGGTAATTGCATTTTTTGGGAGGTAGTAGTTAATTTATGTCGTATTCTCCGACATGCATATAGGGTGATTTTAAAGTTGAGTTCTTTTTATAACAGAAGGTAGAACTCATCAGAATGAACCAAGTCACAAAAATTTCGCCTCTTCGACTAGTTCATGTATCTACTGGCTTTCTGGTTTCGTGTAATGTTATACTTGGTAAAGTCATTATCTCACGGAACGAATTCACCGTTGGGTACGAATATAATGAGCTCCGACTTGGGGAAGGAAGTTAGGAAGCGAGGGTTTACAGGGTGAGTATTTGACTCGAACATATATTTAAACTGTATTCGTGAGGCCAAAGAAAACCTTTTTTCATTTTCCATTTCACCGAATTACGCTCTGTTGAAGAGATATAGCCATTCGAAAAAAAATTGGGCCAAATACGTTCCTGATACGATTTTCTGCAAACACCTCAAAGATCATATTATTCGATTGCAATCGAGGTGATTATTAGATCTTCTGGGTGATGCATTTAGGAAATACCCTAGCACTATAACCTTATTTGAATAAGAATGGTCCAAACACGACAGTTCCTAACAAAAACACTTAGGTTAGTCCGTTTATATCCGCAAATCAAAAGCCATATTTCTCACACCAAAATAAGGTTCTTCCTCGATTTTTCTGAAGATTAGTTTGAGACAATAATAATTTGTTCATATATTTCTCGATATTCCAAAAATACCTTAAAAAAAAATTTCTCACTAACCTAACCTAACTCCATCAACCTTGGTCATAGGATTCGGTGTCAATGACCTTACCTAACCCATATTCTGTGACATTTGCTGATTTTATCTTTAAACAATGGTATAGGCGAAACCAAGGAAGCAGTACCCCTATTAACGGATGAACTATCGCAAGGGCACTAGTTTTGTTTACTTTTCGCAAAGGCGTCTAGGCGTTGTTCTTTGGAAATGCCAAACGAGTAGTTCTGATTCTCGCCGATTTACGCTAAAATCTTAATTTCAGTCGCCTATAACGGTGCGCTACCTCGGATCGTACCGCCACGCAAGACAAACCGTTGTTCTCTGACTCCAACGTTAGTCCCATCACAGACTATTTGCAGAGAATAATGCAAACAGGTGATGATTATGTGAAAGACTTTCATTGAATTGATATAATAATATCAATAATAATGCCAACAAATGGTTGAAATCTTTTGTAACTGATAGGAAACAAAGAGTAAACATCACGAAAAATAAAATAACTGTCAAATCCAAAATATTGACACGGACCACAGGAGTAGACCAAGGTAGTACAAATGTCCTGCAAACATGAGCATAAGAGCTTTCAATAAATTACCATATCAATGTGAAGGCATAAAAGAACACATGTTCAAAAACAGATATTTTTTTAATAATGTTAGAGCCTTATAGTTTGGCTGAATATTTTGAAGGGGCCCTATGACTCCTGTAAGTTTTTTTTTGGATGTCATTTCACTTAAATTATGCATTGTTATCAACATTTGTATTTTTTTATTTGAAATAAAGAAATGTTATTATTATTATAATAACCGTGTAGTGTCAAGTTAAAATTCCAAGAGGATATTGTTTAGATAGATATTTTCCTGGACCAGTAACAATAAATTTTCAATATAAACTGTACGTATAAAATGTATAATTTCGCTTGCTTCTTAGATCTTCCACATTTGTGGGATATTATTATTACAAATCTCTACATCAAACGTTTTTGCATCTTAGAGATTTTAGTTGTTTTAGTGTTTATCAACTTCCTCAAGACTAAAATCTCTAGGATGGAAAAAAGTTTGATGTAGAGACATGTAATAATAATATCCCACAAATGTGAGAGATGAAATTGAATTCTAAGAACCAAAAATTGTCAACTTGTTAAGAGACCAGAGAAGAAATAATATTCAAAGATATTTAATCCAGGGAAGCATCCAGATTATTCTTGAAATTCCTTATTTTTTCCTCAAATTTCATCGTATACAATTAGGAATAACTCGAAAACGACGCGTTTTATTGAAAAAAGATAAAAATACTTTCATTTTTCACAATGATTGATTCTTTCGAAAATATGAACCGTTCACCTTTTTCAAGTGATTTTATAGTATTTCTGCGTGGATTTATGAGTCGTCTACGCTGTAACTTTTATACCGGGAGAAAGAATGAATAAATTCAGATTGAGGAATATGCACCATGAATAGAGTTAACAACCAACCAAAATTCAGTTCTTTTGAAATATCGGTTCCGAATATCTGGAAAGAATAGAGTTTATTTCATGGATTCACGACACCCTGTATCTTTCATACGAAACCGAATTTTGAAAAATGGCATGGGAAAAAGTTTTTCGTTTGATGGGAGGAATCTAAAGTTAAAATATATGCACAAGTCAAGGACTCAATCTGTATATTTAGTGGCGAGCTGAGTCGTATGCCGTTGCGACTAGTGGCAGAGGCATCGAGAGAACAGGTGGGACCTTTTTGGGATACTATCTGAACCACAGATAAAGTGGGTAAAGTCTTCTTTGTTACCGAAAAAGTCTTACGCAGTAGGGAACTTTGTGGTATTAGAAAACAAAATATGTGAATATTGAAAATCATCAGTATGTTGACGAATATCTTTCCTTCAAGAGTTTATCAGATACATCGTTGGTTCCACTCCAATTTTCATCGAGGTTGGGTTATGTTGTCCTGAAGATGATCAAAATAATGATCGAAACCTAGGTCGACTTCTACCCACTTCGATGAGGTTGGAACTTTCATTAGTTCCCTGGATGAAGAATTTGGCAAGTTCGTGTCGGATCCATGGCGGTTGTTGATATTTATATCAATGAACGCGATGTATCTGATAAACTCTTGATGTTGTTACAGTATTCCTTTTGGAGATAACATTTCTTTTGATGATTAAGTCATGTACTGGCTTACGCCGATAAAATGCGAACGATTCTCACGCTCCTGCTTGAATCAATCTGAAGACATTCAGCTGATTCCTGCCGAATGAGCAAAAGAGAGGTATGCCATCTATCTTCGTCCAGGTGACTTCGAGAGGGAATTGGTTGTCTGATTCTTAACTAGATGTCGCCTTGATGTATACTGTACCTCAAGACGTTGTCTAGTTTTGTTTAAGAGGACCTCCGTTCCACTCCAATTTTCATCGAGGTTGGGTTATGTTGTCCTGAAGATGATCAAAATAATGATCGAAACCTAGGTCGACTTCTACCCACTTCGATGAGGTTGGAACTTTCATTAGTTCCCTGGATGAAGAATTTGGCAAGTTCGTGTCGGATCCATGGCGGTTGTTGATATTTATATCAATGAACGCGATGTATCTGATAAACTCTTGATGTTGTTACAGTATTCCTTTTGGAGATAACATTTCTTTTGAATATCTTTCCTTGTTCAGTAAATGAAAGAATCTCCTCAAGAAAGAAGATTACCTAAACATCACCTCTATCCCCACAAATGTTTCGATATTTCTGTATTCGATTCTCAACCATCCCCAATCAATTATCACCTAATTGATATCCAACTGGGAGCCGATCGACTGACACGTCTAATCTCCAATTCCTGCCCTTGCACAACACCGATCTCTCCCACCTAATTCCGGACCACTTTCTGGTCTAGTCAGCAATTAACAGCTCAGTAATTTGCCTAATTTATGACAGGACACGTGTAGGTATCTCTGCCCTAACCACGAAATGGAGCATGCACGCTTGCAGGGTTTGGGGCATATGCATAAATCTGTTTCGCTACAATAAATGTAGTTTTTAATCAAAAACAAGAAATCTACATCAACATTAGGTAGCAGAGCGTGAATTGATTTACAATTGTAATTTTTTAGAACTAAGGATGGTTAACAATTTCCTTGTTTACAGTGGGCAGAAGAGTAACACAAATACACGCGTTAATACGGCGTTGAATTTGTCAGCCAAAACAATATGGTAGCTAGGAGCATAGATAACTGGAGGAGAGGCTTCATACGATTGACAGAATACTTTGAACTGGCTATGACGGCAAAGGTTGAAGTTTCGTGTGACGCCCGCTAGATGGGCGCAATGATCGTTATGGCTCTACAGTTGCAAAGAATGTAATGAGATCAAACTATCCGCTTTCGTCAAAAATTCCAGCTCCAGCAGAATGATGGAAAAGAGTTGAAGCTTATAATTGGCAATACTTGGAACAATTCGTTTGTAACCATTTTTACACAGTGTTGCATTTTCATCTAAAAAACGGTGAGAACTTAGTTGCGCACTCATATACAGGGTGTTTCTAAACCCATGCGAAAAAATTCAGGAGCTGACTGCTCGAATGAAATTCAGATGGGTCTTTCTAGGAAGTTTTATTATAGGAAAAACCCATCGGAATTTCATATCCTGAATTTTTTCGCATGAATTCAAAAACAGCCTGTACATGGCATGCAAAATCCATATTCCTCAATTGAAATTGAGTTGATACATTTAGGGAATACTCAAGTACTAACCTTTTTTTGAATAAGAATGTTGAAAAAACGATGTTTTTCAACAAAAATTTTCCGATTGTTTCTGCAATTGAAAAGCCATATTTCTCCCACCGTAATAAGTTCCTTCTTCGATTTTCCTGAAGATTAGTTTGTAAACACTAATAACTTTTTCACATTTCAGTCGATATCCCAAAAATATCTCATGGAGAATTGTTTTTTCACTCTATTTATGATAAATCAACCTAACTCATAGGATTTTCGGTCAATGACCCAACCTAACCCATCTTCTATGAATATTTCACAGAGCTTTGAGGAGACGATGCCAGGTTGTAGATTTTCTCTTTGAACAATTTTATAACGGTGTATCTTGTGAGGTAGCAGCGCGCAAGACAAACCGCAAGATCTATGAACCCATCTCAAACCTTATATTGTTGTTCTGTATCTCAAACGTGCGCTATCCGTAAATGACGTAAAGAAATATGGAGGAAATCATTTCAAGAGCTATGTTGTTTTAAATGGGGAAAGTGATTATTTAAGGTGTTTTTCTTCGTTCTCGTTATGATTATGTTAGTAATTTCAGTGAATGAATGTAATATTAAGTATCAGTTTATTTTTCATTCATTTCAATTTAATTCCATGTGGTTTTCTTCGATCTTGTGATGATTTTGTGAAGACATTCTGTGAATTGATGTAATATTAACGTGTATAAATTGGGACAATAAATTTTCAATAGAAACGTTTTTCCATCATTTAGATTTTAGTCTCGACAAAGTTGATGAACATTCTGACAACATTCTTCAGTTGTTTAGATACCAGAGATGATATTCGATGATATTTAATCCAGGAAAACATTCAGATTATTATCGTATACAATTCGGAATAACTCGAAAACGACGCGTTTTTCTGAAAAATCTTGAGAATAGAGTTTTATTATAGGAACAACCCATCTAATTACATATGAGCAAACACCCCCTAGATTTTTTCGCATGAATTCAAAAACGGCCTGTACATGGCTACATGTGTTCATCCACTCATTAGAAAATTCCTTGGATTCAAGTCAAATTGGAAAATTCCCTTCAAACAAAGAAGAATGTAGATGAATCACGAAAGAAGTTCATATAAGAGTCGACTCCCTCTAATAAAACATCCCATCGGAGATCACAGCGCGAAGCTCAGCCTCAAACAAACTCAACAAAGCTCCTACAACAGCTCATTTTGCCTTCGAATCAAGAAGGCCCGGGAGGAGTCGCGAATAAACTTCAAAAAGACGAGCTCTCAATAACGAGAATCGAAAGAAGTAGGCGTCAGCACCGTCGGAATGTTATCTTTGACAGATTATTGAAAGGTCTAGAAGTTTTAATTGATTTCTACAACGGCAGCCTGAGAAAATTAATGGGCTTCTCCCGATTGAAGAGGATTTGGAGGAGCTGATCTGGGAGGTTAGGGCCCGGAGGTTCAGATTTTATTGGGAAATCCGGCTATTGTGCATTCGCTGGAGGAGCTGATGGAAGTTGAACAAACAGAACGGGATAGGGGGGGATGGAATGAAGTTGTCCCTTTTTTGCCGAATTTTGATTGGACAGGGTGTAGAGTGAAGTTTTAATCTTTTCGGGATTCGATATCTCGATATTGAGAAAATAAGTCACTTTAAATTGATAAATGTTATTGACATCATAATATGCTGAGGCCAAATCTACCCTAAAGATCTATGGCGTAGATCTATTGTACAAATAGCAAATTTAATAAAAGAAATTGTAAACCCGTCGTTTTTTTCTCCAAATTTCAAGCATTAACTCCTTGCTATATACTATTTATGTTTTATCTACAAAAAATCGAATTTAAACAGCTTATTCTGTGTGTTGTAGTTTCTTTGTCAGTTTTTATATGAAACTTTCGTTTCAATGATGTTTTTTTGTGACTCGATGTCAATTAATTAGTGAGATAGTAATCAACATTCTTGAATGGCTCTTTGTAATAATAATTCTTCAAATTCTTGTGTTGAAATATTTAGAAATGTTTGGAAATGTGTGCAAATTGTGGAAATTTTTGGAAATGAGCATGCGCAATAGTACTAAGAGACGTACTGAAAGTAAGGTTAGAATATTCATTTGATTAACATTGTTAACGCTATCTAACAATTATCTAGTAAAACGTGTATAGAAATGGTAGATTTTTTCTTGCTTTTGTTTTGCATTTTTCATTTTCTGGTTTTGTTCAGAGGCTCACAGCACTCAAAGTATAGGTGAAGCTGATCGTCCTAATGGGTTTTGTGAATGGCTCGAAAGGGAACTAGATCTTCCAGATTGAAAAACGCCCTTAGAATCTCCAGGGATATCTTGCCGAGGACAAATTATGGTGTTTTAGAAATTCATAGAAGGTTACTTGAATGGATATAAGTGGCCAAAAATTCCCTAATCGAAGAAGTGAACAAATAATTCGTGTTTTATGGTCCCATTGAGTTAATTGGGACTTATAAACAAATGCACTGCGCAAAAAAATCAACGCAGGAATTGTGTGGAAATGCTTGAATATTCTGCAATATTTGGAAATGTTGATCACCCCTCGCTTTAAAGAGCCTCAAATGCCCCAGACATCCGTGATGCCTTCTCCAATTCCAGAATCCTCCGTCCGGGACAGGAGCAGAGCCTGCGACGCCAGATAAACAAAGGACGCTCGCCAGGATTTCCCGCATCCAGACATCCTAAGCCTAGGACCGTACGATTCGGCGATAACTCCCAATGTACGGTCATCATCTCCATAACCTACGACCCTCCAGTGCATAAAGAAGCGGAGGCCGAACGAATAAAAACCGATTTATGGGTCTATTAGGGATAGGAAGAGGGTGTAACAAGTGTAACGCTGCGATTAGCGAGTGATTCATCTTGTCGAGGAATTTGGTCCTTCGTGTTGGATAGTTATGAAGTTTTTTTCGATTGGGGGGTAGGATTGGTGGATGAAGCTATTTTAGAATGGTAATTCGGAAGATGAAAGGATGTTTCGATACATGAAACTGATTCTAAAGCAAATATTGTGACATTCTCCCTATATGTAAGGAAATATTTTTGCCTGGCTTGTGATCGTCTATGGTTGGTAGGATTCAATGCTATGTCGAATCTGAATTACTATTCAGGTCCGTTATAACTCAGATTAGTGGAATATAGAATAGAAAATAATGAGGTGAAAAAGATAAATAAAAAACACTTGATTGGACACAAAGGTGGAACAGGCCTTTATTCGACGAGCGGAAATAGTTCGAGGAACCACTGCCCTGAGGGGATAAAAAGAACGAGACCTCGAAGATGGTTGGTTGGGTTAGGGCTTGTAGAGGCCTTGAAGGGTGGGAGGCTTGGCTCTATATCAGGGTGAGTCTTTGACTTGTACATATATTTTAACTGTAGATTTCTCTCATCAAACGAAACACTTTTTTCCTATACCTTTTTTCAAAATTCGGTTTGGTTTCGAAGATACAGGGTGTCGAAAATCCATGAAAAAAACACTTTTCTGATTATATCTTCGGAACCGTTATTTCGAATGAACTGAATTTTGGTTGAGTTTTTACTGTATTCATGGTGCATATATTCCTCAATCAAAACGCATTCAATATCTCTACTAGTATAAAAGTTACAGGGTAGTCGACTGTTCAAACATATAAACACCATAAAACCACTTTAAAAAGATAAACGGTTCATATTTTCGAAAGAATCAATCATTAAAGAAACTAAAAGTATTCTTATTTTTTTCAATAAAACGCGTCGTTTTCGAGTTATTTCCAATTTTACCCGGAGAAATTTGACGAAAAAATCAATAATTTCAAGAATAATCTGAATGCGTCTCTGAATTAAATACCATCGAATAATTCCTTATCTGGTCTTTAAACGAGTTTACAATGTTGTCACAATATTTATCAACTTTGTCGAGATATTTTAATAATAAAATCTCACAAATGTGGGAGATAAAATTGAACACAAAGGAGGATTTAACACGCACAGTTTCTATTGAAAATTCATAGTTACCGGTCCATATTGAAGTTAAATGTCGATGAAATACAAAATTCGGATATGAATGATGAATCTGGATACAAACTACTTATTAAATTGGAATCAATGAAAAATGAAATGATACCTTATAATCTGTGTCGATGTTTCTATCTAAACAATATCCTCTTGGAATTTCATAAACTCGACACGGTTAAGATTATATTAATTCACTTCACATAATAATCACATTAGAACAATAATTCACTGAATGTATTCAGAACTTCACATAATGTTTACAGTTTGTTCAGAGACTGTGGTTTGTTATTGTTTATAGTTGGCCTCCAGATAACCAATCTTTCGGTTTTCGCTCTACGCATGGGTGGTAAAATTTGGCGGCAAAGTCGATTTATGATGGAAACGGCAGAATTCATAGATATTCATACCACGGTACACAAGTGTATCGTGATTTATACCACGGATACTCAAAGTGTTTGAGTATCCGTGGATTTATACTATGTTTCGTTACAAATCCTCAACCTCAATGAAGATATCAGCAAGCTGACAACATCTTCTTGAAATTTCTGTGCCAACATTCACAGAATCGATACAAAATAGATTAGGTTAGGTTGTTCAATAATAAATTCTGATGATCTGAATGAAAAGTCTTTCTTCATGATATTGTTTGGGAATTTCGAGGAAAACATGAACAAGTTATTAGTGTTTACAAACTAATCTGCAGAAAAATCGAAGAAGGAACTCATTTTGGTGTGAAAAATGTAGCTCTTTAGTTGCAGATATAATCCGATGAAACTAACTGTTTTTGTTGAAATTATGGTGTTTTTATTCCAATAAGGTTAGTACTTGAGTATTCCCTAAATGTATAAACTCAATTTCTATCGAGAAATATGAACTTTGCATCAATTCCAGAAGATCATTTCAGAGGCGTAGTCAGCCCAATTTTTTTTCAAATGGCTATATTTTTTTAACAGAGCCGAATTCAGAAAAATGGAAAAATGAAAAAAAAGGTTTCTTTTGACCTCAAGAATCTTCAGTTAAAATACATGTACAAGTCAAAGACTCACCTTGTATAATCTGATAGTTATAGTGAAAAGGGTATACACTCCACTGCGACCTTAAGGCCTATTGTGCCCTCTAACACAGCTGTTATCATCGCGCCTCCTACGGCTCGCCCTTCAGTTCCAGAGATTTGGTGAAATCCAGTATCTGGGACGGCTTCAATGAGGGTAACTCCCCACTTCTACAAGTTTCTTGTCCAAAGCACTCTTTCCTTTGGCTTGCAAGGGCATAGCATTCCGTAACCAGGTGAAAAGGACTTTCTTCCTCCTTCCCACAGATTCTACACTCGTCAGTGTCTGATAAACCTATTTTCAACTGATGCCTCTTCAGGCGACAATGTCCTGTGAGAAAGCCAGTGAGTAGGTGAAGTTGGTTTTTACTGAGATCCAGATATTTTTTGGATCTAGCAGTTTCAAAGTTCCGGAGTTGGAGTGATCCATCCCTGGGAGATTCCACCAGAGTTTTTCCCATTCGGTTTTCTCCTTCACAATAAATTCCTTCTTGTAGGTGCATTCACAGATGGGTTCTGGGCCAGTGAGTGGCGTTTGTGCGCTCTTTCTGGCCAGTATATTGGCCTTTTCGTTTCCTACGATTCCTGAATGATCAAGAACCCAGATTAAAAAGACCTTATTCTTCTTGCCTACCTCATTGAGTTTGTTCCGGCACTCCCAAATCAGCTTTGAGTCAATGACATAGGAGTTCAGTGATTTAATAGCAGCTTGACTATCTGTATGAATAGCAATATCGCACTTCTGATTTCACGTTTGAAGGACGCTCGTACAGGAGCCTAGCGATAGTGCACACCTGGTACTTGTCCCGTGAATCCCAGCACCAGCTCCTGTAGCGGTTTTAGAGCCATCTGTATACCACTTTATTGTATTTTCTTTGAGATTATAGTCGGTGTTTTCCCTTTCCTAATCCTCTCTTTTGCTTAGAATTGTACTGAAGTTTTTCTCAGTGCTTACTTTCTTGATCATTACATCACTAGGAAGGTTTGCAGATGAGGTGTAGTCATTCAGAGAGGACCAAACTCTCTGAAACCTGACTCTCTCATTTCCTGCTCCTTCTTTAGATACTCTGAGGGTGGCCTCATGGGCATCTAATCTGATAATGAGCTTGTTAATCTTGGCAACCTTCATATGAAGTGTTTCTGATAAAAGCACTAGGTGATCATAACAAAGCTCTACTTTATGAAATACACCATGAGCCCATATTCTTGTCTCTTTAAACACCGAATTTTTCCGCATTCGTGAAGAAAATTACCCACAAATAACTCAAACCTGCACAACTCCACCTGTCATAAACCTTCCCCCGACTACAAAACCAGTTGATACCATTCAAGCGCAATGAATTCTTCATAATCCCAACAAAAGGACTGTCACGCCGAGCATAAGAAAGAGATAATAAGTGTTGATGACATCTCCCCTCGAAGGGGTACACATTCAGGTTGAAAAACCTTCCATGCTCCCATCCTTTCAACCATTCTGAACCCATTAAAAAGTTCCTTTTCACCGTCTCCCCCTCATTAAAAATAATTAAGCCGCCACAGATCCATCGTCTATCTCTATGTGTGAGGCGCAAATCGGATACGGATCGAGGGTGGCCGAAATGAGGAATTTTCCCGGACAATTTTCCGTCCTTTGAATGCCCGGAAAAGAGTGGAGGATTTTCATTTCTCGCGTTTTACGGCCCTCCTGCTGGTTGTCGCGACTGCAGCAGCGGGAGAGTCAAGTGCTCAAACAGTCTTCAGCGTTATAAATGAAACCTGAATTGCGAAGTTTCTTTCGTTTGTTTTAATCTCAAACAGCCCACACTGTAGAATTGTTAGGGAAATTGCGAGCAGGGGAGGATTCGGGAATTTCGCTATCGTGGAATATCTGGAAACCCCAATTCAGTGTTAGGTGATGAAGACCTGATTTTCGATTATATTCAATAGTTCTCTGAGACCAATAAAAGAGGAATAATACCTCCTTTCAAAACTCGATGATGTAGGCAAGCATGGCGTAATCTCCCAGGAATGTATTAATCCAAAAAGTTCCTTCGGAACTTTGAAACTACAAGATCCAAAAGGTCTCTGGATATCAATAAGAACCTCCTCACTGGCTTTCTTACAGGACACGGCGAGAATAGGTTAATCGGACACTGAAGAATGTAGATTGCGTCGGGAGTAGAAATGTAATAAATCGAAATATTTCAGTTGACTGGTATAGACTTCTGAAATTGATATTCATGAGTCCGAAAATTATTGAATTTCTTATCGTTCGGCACAGGATGTTTGACGAGACGATGGCGATTGAAATTATTGATTATTGAGTTTCTCATGGGACTCAGACGATATTAAAAAATCGTTCCACGAAATCGTTTGCACTAAATGCGTACTATAGCAGAAGAATTCGAGGCTAAATTCGTGGGATTCGCAACGTGGCAGTACCCGAAGGTTTCATGGAAAACTGCGTCATCCACTCACGGGAGGTGAGAAGAAGAAAAATCTTTAATTTGATTGGTTTGTAAAAACGAAGAGGCAAAACTTTAATTTGATTGGTTCAAAAAAAAAAACGAAGAAGGAAAACCTTTAATTTGATTGGTTTCTGAAGTAAACGAAGAGAGGGGTAGCTGAAGAAGTCTGGAACAGGAAGATTCTGAAACGAAAAATGCAGTAGCTGGAGAAGCCTTAAACGGGAAGGTTCTCGGTTAACTCGCGTGCGGTAACTAGCAGTAGCGGAAGAAGCCTTAAACGGGAAGGTTCTCGGTTGACTCGCGTGCGGTAATTAGCGGTAGCCGGAGAAGCCTTAAACGGAAAAGTTCTCGGTTGACTCGCGTCCGGTAATAGGGAGCAGCTGGAGAAGCCTTAAACGGGAAGGTTCTCAGTTGACTCGGGAATGTCGGAAGAGTAACTCATTTTTGGTTCCTTTGAAAATTGGGTCTCAAACGGAGACAAAAAAGTGTCGAGTCGAAAGTAAAAGATTTTTGAAATTAATTAGAGTTATTTAGATTACGCCTCGTTGAAAAATCGGTAGTGAAATTAATCTGTGAACAGCGAGTGAGCGACGTGTTTTTGTGTTTCTTTAGTTCAGGTATTTTTGCATAGGTTTGGCTTGTTTGAGTATTGTTAGTAAGCTGCATAAAACGCCAACGTTTTGAAGTCCAGAGTCCCAAAATCCCCCCATAAGTATTCGGAAATTTAAGTTGTATTATTTTGAGATCACCCCATGTTTACGTTTTAGGGTTATTTTGATAAACCCCCAAGGTTTTGATGATTTAGTTTTGCTCTGTAATTCGAATTTGAGTTGATAATTTTATTTGGTTTTTGGAAATTTAATTCTGCTGTGAAATTTGGTGTTTGTTTTGATAATATGAATTCGATTTGGTAAATCGACCAAATATTTGGATAATTTAGTCTTTTGACGTGACGTGACGTGATTATAAGTATTGTCTGTAAAACCTTTTAGCGCTCTTCCGTCGAATCTCAAAGGGGGTGCTTTTTACAGAAAAAAAACTCCTTTTCACCTTGTCAAAGAATGCCTTGTCATTGCAAGCCAAAGGAGAGGATGATTTGAACAAGAGACTTGCAGGAGTGAGGAACTAGCCTCGTTGAAACCTTCCCAGATATTGGATTTCATTAGTTCTCTGGAACTGGAAGGCGAGCTGTAAAGTGCGTGGTGAGAACAGCTCTGTTAGGAGACACAATAGACCTTAAGGTCGCACTGAACTGTAACGCCTTTCTAACTATTACAATAGGGCATCTCTCCACCTATGTAACAGATGAACTACTGACAGAGCTTCAATTCAAAAGTATCGGTTATGCTGACGTCCTAATAATTAGAGGCAAATTCGATCAGTGGTGCTTGTCAGTCAGGGTTAACATTAACTCAGCCAAGGCCACAGTCTCTCGAGAAAACTATGAAATCCATATCGATAAATGGAGATATCGTAGAATTGCTCTAGACATTGAGCTTCTGTGAAATATGCATGTTAAACCTACTCGAAGTAAGGCGATAAGGGTATTACTGCAGAATCCCATTCAGAAAACTTGGGGCTGTAACCCTTAAATGCTGCGATGGATGGACGTCATGATAGTGAGAGGAATTATAACTCATGGAGCAGTACGGTTTGCTCAAGCAGCGCAGACAAGCATGACAAGGTACAAATGTTGACCTGTGTCTGCATCATTATGAGAACGTGCCCGACTAGAGCACTCGAGGTCATCATAGATCTCATTCCTCCACATTTAATGATCGATAGGGTAGTTAATGAGGCTATCCTTGGAATTTAGGGAAGGTACAGGTAATGAGAGAATTGGAAGTCAGAGAGCCTTGTCCTCACTGAAAAAGTACTCCTCATCAGCGAACCAACCTTATGATCCTAGATAGACAGTGTACACTATCGTTATGCTCCTAATCCAGTGTTTCTCAGGCAGAAAAACTTGCAACCGAAAGATGCGAAGACATGAACTATCATGTAGTGATCATATAGTAAACCATTCTGAGAGTCAAGCAGCTTGCAAAGCACTGCACACAGATATGAGGAAAACTTAACGAAGTACCTAAGCAAGATCAACAAGGTCTCAGACTGAAGAATCTGGGTTTCTGGTCACTCAGGAATCGAAGGAAATAAAGTGCCAAGCACACTAGACCGTATAGGAACACAAACTCCACTCACTGCCTCATAATATTTTTGTGGTATAGGCAAAAGCACCTATCAGAAAGAGTTTTTGGGGAAGGAAGAAACCGAAAGAGAAGCAGTCTGGAGGATTCTTCAAAAAGTTTCATTCGAAAAAGTTGCTTGGGGATTTGTGAACTGTAGGACCCAGAATTATTTGGATCTCAGCCTCCTCACTGGCTTTCTTACATGACAGCAGATATATCTCTTCAAGTCAGACCAACCGTAAGTACCATTCTCACAGTGTTTATTTTGTGGAATTGTTTCTATCTCATACATACATTATTTTCTTTAATTCTCGTGGTGATAAGAATTTGCACAGCAGTCCATACATCTCTCCAAGAGAGCTCTTGTATAATGAACACAGTCGATCATCCTCTCAAACCAACACCACGAACAACCTATATTCACCATTCCGCATAATCCGTAAAGAACAAGAACGAAACATTGTCTCAAACTACGAATTTACGTTACGTGCCATCAACGCTAATCCCCCTCCTCCAACTCACTTTGATTTTCGGCCAGATCGTGCTTTATCTCCTTCTCCTGCTCCAAGAGCCGTTCCCCAGCAACCCCATCGAAATAATCAGCATCCCTTATTGGTACTTACGTCGAATTTCGCATTTTCAAGTTTGGATTTCACGATGGTATATAGGCCGGCATGCTTTGAGGGCTCAGATGAAGATTTTCCTCGGAGATATACTACAAAGTAACAATCGCATTTGGATGGGGTGCTCGAGATGTGAATTTAGAGGTGATAAACCGATTAGTGCGCGATTTTAGACATCATCGTTTCCTAAATTAGGACATTCCTCCTTTTTATTATTATTGTAGAGGGGGAGAAGTTTTTGATGTCGGTTTAAATCAGTTATAAGGGTCATTGAAGACGTTGGACCTCGGAAATAAGAGAGAAGATTGATGAGACAAAGAAATTTAAGATTATATTGTCTACTCACTCTCGGCATATAATTTTTCCGAATTCTATAGCTTAGCTCTTAGGTATCTTCGTAACACTTTTGAAAATACAATATTTCTGGTTCTTCCAACAACTCAGAGAAAATTTTTGAGTATTTATAGCTCGTGGTTTTGTACTATATAGTTACATTTCACTGCGATCCAAAGGTCCATAGTGTCCCCCCATCAGAGCTGTTTTCGCAAGTGCGCTATCTACAGCTCGACCTCCAGCTCCAGAGCTCTAAAGGAGTTGTGTAACTGAGAGGGTTTCAAGGAGGCTAAATCCTTGATTCTCTTGTCAAAGACCTTCTTTGCACATGGTTGCAATGGCGAGGCATTCTGTGAACAGGTGGAGGAGTTTCTAATAAGCTTATTATTCAAATGCGTTCAAAGGTTAGAATGCCAGTGATATATACTGCTCCACAAGAGTTAGGGATATCGTATTCTATCGTTTTTAAAAGTATGTAATCTTCGAGAAAATCGCTGTAAAATCATTTAAAACTCAATGACAACTTGAATCGATCCAATAAAAATCAGTATGAGACATTTCGTCAATCTGGTCGCCTTTTTTCTGAAGTTTGGTTCTTTGCATATGCTTCATGAATGTTCTTATTTTGGAATGAAGTCAGTTTATCAACGGCTTCGATTCGAAACGAGTTTTCTGACAATGCAAAGACGTAAATTAACAAACGCTGAGGCTAATAGGGCTATCGGAATGCTACAAGGTATGGCCTAACTCAGATTGTTGTAGCGGAAAGGCTCCAGGTCAGCCAAAGTGTGATATCTCGACTTTGAAATAGGTTCAGGGAGACAGGTTCCGTGTTGGAAAGACCAAGGCTTAGTGGGCGACGAAAAACAACACCTGCTCAGGATCGTTTCATCACCGTTTCGGCGAGAAGAAACCCTACATCTACGTGTAGAATGCTACGGAATACTCTTCAAAATGCAGATGGGGTCCAAGTTTCCATCGAAACCATCAGACGACGTTTGAGAGAGGTGAATCTAGGTTCTAGACGTCCATTAAGAGGAGTTCCATTAACACGTGACCATAAGCGTCAAAGACTGGAATGGGCAAGGTAACATATCAATTGGAACGATCAATGGCGTGTAGTGTCCTTTTCACTGATGAATCCAGATATGGAAGATTTTCAGATTCTCGAAGAATTAGGGTATGGGCAATCCCACGCATACCCCGTAATCGTCGCTATGTCCAAGAAGTCCATCCATTCCGAGGGGATAGTGTTATGGTATGGGACGGGATATGTTTCAACGGGCGCACAGGTCTACACATTTGTTCTGGGAATATGACCGTCTTACACTATAAGGAGCATGTCCTTGCCAAATTTTCACGCTGCTATTGGTGAAACTTTTCAATTTCTAGACGATAACGCTAGACCGCACCGTGCAGCCATAGTTGAGAATGCACGCGAGGAGCTTGGTATTCCACATTTACCAATACCTCCGCACTCACCAGATTTGAATTGCATAGAACATGCATGGGATATGCTCCAAAGAAGATTAGATAATCATCAACCTAACCCAGAATCCTTAAATGATCTGAGAGAGCTTCTGCCCCGTTTATGGAACCAAAATCCTCAAGAAATGTTCAACAACCTCGTGTGTATTATGCAAAGAAGATGTCAAGCTGTTATTGATGCCCGTGGAGGCCATACATTGTATTGATAGTCTCAAAATGCTTGAATTCTCTGGGAATAAAATTTTCGTTATTTTACTCGATTTTTCTTAACCACCCTGTTTAAGCTGCAGACCTTCAGGCTAAAATTAATTTGCAACTAGAATCATATTAATATGAATTTTCATCACAAAAATTTTATTTTAACTATATTTTTTTTACAATTTAAGTCAATATCCCTAACTCATGTGGAGCAGTTTATTTTAGTCTTTCAAGGTTCTCTAGAAAAATGACAAAATCTGATCGATAGTTCTGCGGCCGTCGGAATGTATGTCAGGCATTTTTTCTTTCGAATACAATATTGCTGAAATTTGGAAAAATTTATCCGTGAAGAGAAAAATTATGCAGCTGAAAACACTGTTTGAATTTTTTGTTTCGCCAAGTTGATATCCAGTTAGCGAAACATCTAATATTTTTTTAAATATAAGAGAGGAGATGTTTTTTTCTTCACAGAAAATCAACGTCTTCTTTCAATAATGTGAGTGATAATACTGAAATGTTTCCTGAACATATTCACTGATTTTCCATCGGAAAAATACGATACTTTCATTATTCCCGATAAAATTAGAATATTATCGAAATCTACCCTGAATGTTCCCCAAACTTCCTCCCTTGTTCGACGAACAAATTTTGACTCATCATCTGGTCCTTTCCCAATAATTTATGGGTTGAATTCTTGGTCCGGAATACGTACAGGGTTGATTCATTGCGAGCTGTATTTAATTCGAAGTTTAATTTCATGCCGAAAACCAGCCGAATGCTCTAACCGAGGCGGGGGCCCTTTTCTTGTGTAAATATTTGATTTGAAGACGGTACAGTCAGGATATTTCTGGTTATGACGAACAGTCCGCATCTAGTGAGCTAGATATTTGATTTTCGACCGTATTGAGGGGGTTGTTCATTCGAAGTCGACATGAATAGAAGTCTCATCAAACAGTATCAGATTAAAAAATGTAGGACGAATTAGGTGATTTCACTCTCCTTAGAATCCCGTACAATTGATAAAAATGCTGCTTCACTGAATACATTAAGGTCGCCGTTAAGAGCAAGTAGGAAAATTAATCCGATAGAGGCGCCACCGTGCATTTTATGGAATATCTCCATAGAACTTACATTATCACTATAAGTTGTATGAATATCTCTCTAATTATGAATGAAATGTACAATGGCGCTCTCTATCCGAAATTCGCTGAACTTTGAAATCAGTGAATATGTGGTAAAGCAGGAACTTTTTCCCGCCATATATTTGAATTTGGTCATTCTCTGCCAATTCCGTATTTCAAGTTGTTTTCTGAACGAAATTATCTGTAGATTCACTTATAATCGGAAGTTGAACTATTTCATGGGTCTTTCCTTTGAAATAGAACAGAAGCATGAGTTGGCTTATTTCCTTCTAATTTGAAAGAAACAAAATTAACTTCCGTAATGAAATCGATTTCAATTATTTCATCAAGAACTCCAATCATTTCTGAGTTTACCTACAAAATTTTAGTTCTCAAAGTGAAACCATTTTCAGATGCAACTTGAAATAAAAACACACTACATTGAACGCCCACCTCAAGTGGCAGCGAGTATCTTTCCTCGGGAAACACTTAATATCTCCATAGCTGAATTTGGGGACTTCATTTCCATTTCTCCACGAATAATTATTTAGAACATTATATTGATATTCAGGATTTCGGAACTAGTACATAATTGGCGCCCAACGTGGGGCACCAACAAACGAACCTCAAATTGATCGAAGAATATTTATCTGAATTTTCGAATATTCAATAATTTCATAATGTTGATAGCGGCAAGAAATTACTTTTTCATCAAAAGCTATTCCAGGCAACAGTGGCAACCCCAATAGATCCCAAATATCGCTCTGCGACTTCGAGAGGTTGTTGAGGGCTCTATATCTCACATGACAGGCATCAGATTATTCCCAGAATATTGCGATACCATATCAACTAACAATAACTCATTAGAAGTGTCAATGTAGAGCTCGACGTCGAAAAAGTAAACCAGAGTTACGCAATAAATTTAAAAAAAGATGTCCACCGAAATTGTAAAAATCGAAAAATTGGAGTATTGAGCCATCATCAAGTACCTATATTTGAAAGGGTTAAGAGTTTAATACCCTTGGTGATCAATGTTCTTCGTATCCGACCGTGAAAAATTGGACTGCAAGCTTCAAAAGAGGTAAATTTTCCATTGAAGATGATGACTGATCGGGAAGGCCAGTTTCTGTGTCAATCCCCAAAAATATCGATGCAGCCCATGACATGATCTTATCAGACCGTCGAATTGGGCTAAAACGGATATCTGAAGCATTGAAAATTTCATACGAACGCGTTCATCATATAGTTCACGTCAATTTGGACATGAGAAAAATTTCTGCAAAATGGATCCCCAAATGTTTGAATGTTGACCAAAAGTATGCAAGTGTAGTAGCATCGCGTGCGATCTGTGCTCGATTTGAAAACGATGTAGACTTCTTAAACCGAATTTTTACTAAGGATGAGACTTGGTTACATTTCTTCGATCCAGAAACAAAGCAACAATCGATGGAATGGTGACACTCTGGTTCTCCAAGACCTAAGAAGTTTCGTGTCCAAAAGTCTGCTGGAAAAGTTCCTGCTTCAGTTTTTTGGGATTGCCATGGAGTAATCATGATTGATTTTTTGGATAAGGATAGAACAATAACTGGAGATTACTATTCGACATTACTGACCACTCTACGGTGAAAAAATTTAGGAGAAAAGACGCGGAAAGCTATCCAAAGGTATTTTGTTTTTACAGGACAACGCCCCAGTAGACAAATCTCATGTTGCCATGCAAAAAATTCGTGATTTTGGAATTACTAGAACACCCCCTTTATTCAACAGATTTGGCTCCGTCCGACTATCATCCCCTCGATCATCCCTTTCCTCAACTGAAAAAGGTTTGAAAAGTCTTAAATTTTTTTCCTACAAGGAAGTAATAAGAGCTGTGATGGACTGGTTTGCAGAGCAAGAAGAAATTATAAAAATATCCATGTTTGAAATTTTTTGATGAATTAGTTAATTAGAAATTAATTAATGAAAGTGACCAATCAGGAGCGCGCTATAGAAGAATGAGGGACGCGAGAGTGAGACGCGAGAGTGAGACGCCAGAGCTGCTGCCGGCTTTTCACGCAGTAAACCGAGACTTGCGTCTCACTTTCGCGTCCCCACTGCTTACTCATTCTTTGAAGCGCGCTCCTGATTGGTCACTTTCATTAATTAATAACTAATGAACTACGTTATCAAAAAATTTCAAACATGGATATTTGGGCTTAGAATATTTTTCACTTTATATCCCCTCAAGGAAGTGCAGTACTTCTGGGAAACCCTGTATAGTAGGCTAAGAATTTTTCAATATATTCTCGTATCTCTCGCCCTCTAACATCAGACTTAGAAGTTTTACCTGCCCTTTTCAAAGTGACATCAGAACAACTTCCTTCAATTTCCCCTCCTTTGCAAGACACCGATCCCAACTAACCATCTCAAAAAAATACCCCCAGTTGTCCCCTCTCAATTTCCTCCTCGCACCTTTCCAAACAATCCGGCAGTCTCAACCTACCAAGAACTCCCTACACCGGAGGCAAGGTCGAATAGTCTCGGAGAAATTAAACAACGATCAAAACAATCCCCAACTCGTTATTCCCAAGTTTCTCCCCTGCACAAAAGCAGGCAAGATCGCGCCACGCGCCATACAAAAGGAACAATCGAGTCCGGTGAATCCGGGGACCTTAGCCCGGATGCCTCCGGCTCGGTATCGCATTTCCGATGAGATGAGGCGAAAATCATCGTTCGATAATTGGAAATGACGTCGTGGAGGGCGAAACGCAAATCTTGCGAATGGGGGTGATTTAGGGAGGGCGAATAGGGAATTGGGGGAATTTGGAGGTCCGAGCATTGGTTCCAGGATTTTCTTATACGTGGATATGGAAGAGATAAAGGTTGAGGAAAAAATTAATATTGATTTAATGGGCCACCCAAACCCAAAAGTAGCCCAGGCAACACAGATTTTTCCGCGATATCTCTGAGAGGTTACAATGCGGCTTTTATGTTAACGCCTACCACGAGGTCTCAGAGATCTCTATGTGGTGTTCCTAAGCGAAGTTCCCACTGATGTGCCTATGCGATATCTTGGAGACCACCCAATGCGATATCTTGGAGAGCTCACAATGTGATATCTTGGAGACCTCGTCATGCGATATCCTTGAGACCTCTCCATGCGATAACGTGGAGAACTCACCATGTGATTGACAAGGTCAATCTGTTCACGAAGTTGTGATTCTCGGTGTTACTGTGCAGTACGAGGTTCCTTATTGTGTGAAATTTCGATGAGGATATTTGTGATCCATGGTAAGTGTTATTTCTTATTGAATTCTGGAGTTTTCTCACCTATTAGGACACATACCGTAACCATTTTACCGCCATTTATGTTATCCGAGTAATTCAACCACCAGTAACGGAATTGAATAATTTACATTTAACTACTTTCAACTTGGTATATTGGTGTTCAGGATATTTATTTCTATCAAGAATATGGATGAGTGTAATAGCTTTACAACAGATTCTACAAGAATGGTTGGTGGAGTCGAATATTCCCAAAATTCAAGCTGATAAATTGTTGCTAATTTTTAATAGGCAAGGTTTACAAGTTTCTGTGGTAACTATTATTGCAACTCCAATAGTAATAAAACAAAACACTTCCATGAGAATTGTGATGATTCGACTCTGTCACAGGAACTGCTTGGAATTATATCTCACTAGCTGGACCGGCGAACTTTGTTCCGCCCAAATGATACTTGCGGTGGATTTCACAAATCGTAATCATCGGTGATCGGAGATCAACGGCTTGGTTCTCTTATTTTTGAACTGTCAAATGTTTCCATGGATATGAGCTATCACACAGAACAGATACACAAAAATAATATGTCATAATATGTCAATCACTAATAATGGCAATCTTGGATTCAATTATTTCCGCAAACATATTCATTACCCAAACAGAAATTCAAAAACATTTCAAAAATTATGAGATAAGATGAGAATGGACATCTCACGATTGGAACTCATCGCCAAAATCCGATTAACTTGACATTTCGATAAAAATTCACTGTGATATTCACACGCTTCTGGATCTGTTAATAGCCTTTCATGGTACTATAAGCCCTATTTAAATTACACAGTAATTGATGTCATATGTTCTTTTTTCGACCATTTCAAACCACGACGACCGAAATGCTCGAAAAAGGAACAGATGACATCAATGGATGGCCGCGAAAGCCTCAACAAATTCATCGCCATTTAATTGTGATAATGTCAAATATAGAACCCTCACGATTACGTTATTTGGAATAAATAAAACTATACAAATAACTAATAATCATCAGTCATAATGTGTGAATAGCGCCATCTGAAGTGGTAAGAACGAAACTTTTCTCATATCTCAACGAAATCTAATCATTTTAGACATCTGTACTCCTACGCTAAAACATTCTGGTTTTGTCCAACAGCGCAGAGTTGTAGGCAACTCAAATTACACACTATTACAGTGACTATATTCCCTCTATAGTCAGTGACTATAGAGGGAATATAGTCACTGTACACACTATTTGTTTATATCGCCATCTAACGCGGAGAATATCAAATCCAAACGAATAAGCGGAGCGTAACTGTAGCGACATCTAGTGGCCTTACTCAAAAGAAGGAAAAGCATTTCCTGTATAAGTAAAATTTTCATCGATTTTTTCAAAGTTTCATTGTATTTTATAATAACCAGACTGTAGACGAATCCATATATGAAGTTTCATAACAAACAGTCCATCCGATCTCGAGTTATAAATGGTGTAACCAACATCTTTCTTTTATATATATAGATTTTGTTTCAAGCTGATATTATATGAATTGGCATGGAATTTTTGTTGTTGAAATCTTCTTTGTTCAATTTGTGCTTGACACAATGTTTTGATGAATGTATAAACAGCTGACCTTACAAAAGTTCATTACTGTACATGCCATTTTTATTCTTCCAGATGTAATGAAGCATACGTGGAGGACAACATATGAGTCTTTTCTCAAGTTGGACTGAGACATTGTACCCAGAGGAAGAAAGAAATAGAATGTTTTGAATATTTTTTTCTATATTTTTTTGTTGCAATTTGTTAATAATAAAGTTTAAAGGAGTTATTCGCTTCTTTTAGTATACCATCTGTTGCAGCCGAAAATAATGAATAACTCTCAACACTGAGTGTTGTGTAGTTCAATTCAATAATATAGCTAAAATAGAGTTACTCATCATAGGAACAAGACAAATCAGACTCAATTTTTGATGTTCTATTCACCCCTTTTGATATTCTGAATTGAACTCGTACAGGTCTCCTTGTGTACAAGAATACCAGTGCAAAGTGCTATTTCAGGTGTTGAAGGAAATTAAAAGGCCGATGAGCTTACGAAAGGTGCATCAAGGTTAACAACTGCTTCACCTGAGTCTTTTTGAGGGCTTGGAAAAGACCAATATAACATAGAGAGTTGGCAACAGAATAACCTTATGGAGAAACACTCCTGCACTTACTCAGTCCAGGAAATTCGTAATGATTTCACCGACCTATACCAGTAAGAATATGATGCTGACGACGAAGATACCGGCCCTTAGAGTAGTAACTTTTTATTCAGAGGTTCTACCTAAGTTCTTCTCACCATTTCTAAAAATCTTTTCCTGAACTTTTGTTACCAATAAAAAATACAGGAGTTATGGAAGACCTTGATTGCTCGAAAGCTCTGTAGATTGATTTTCATAAACACAAATAATAATCGAAGATCATTAAGAATATTCAGAGAGTTTGAATAACGTCGAAAATTGGCAAGACGAGAAAAAATATAAAAACTTATTTCAATAATCTTCAATTTTACTATCTCCATCGAAAGTTGAACTGAACAAGTTCTCAACAGTATCATAGATGAAATTCCTATGGTCCATGTTGAATTTAACCGAATTATTGAATTTGTTCTTCCATATTTTAGCCCTTCGCCTTCAAAACTCCATCTTACGACCTCTGTCTCGTAATTTATGAGCGAATATTTCGTTCTGACTTCTGAGATACTGGGTAGTTCGATTCAGAAAAATGTTCATCAAATTTAAAGTTTAATATGATGGTGGATCTTACACAGACGGTCGTCGTGAGTCGAAGACCACTCGTTGGGTAAATATTTGATCCAGAGACGGTTCAACTTCGAATATTCGCGGCTATATTGAATATTATTAGACAGTATAATATTGCTGCATTTTCAATAAGAGAGATCTTGGTGGCTGGAGAAGTTTAGGGATGAGCTACCATAATGTTCTCGATAGGAAACTTTGTCTGGACGTCTGATGAATTTTCTTCCAGAGATGATAATATAAAACAAAGGAAATATTCGAACTGACTATCTTTTCCAACCTTTACAAAGCTAAAATTTTAGGTTCTGGATGCATTTTCGGAATTTATGTCTCTGTTTGTTTTCAATCTCATTTAAATTCTTGATCAACGAAACCTTCCAAAAAGTGATCTTGTATCTCTCTTACATTGATATCATTGTATTCTACTCGATGAACTTCTTATTATCTAACATTATTCTATACTCATTGTTGTATTGATGTTCAATTATATTTCTCTTCATAGTTATTCTAATTGATATGATATATTCTTGAAATCTCATCTGATGGTATAAAATTCTTACCTCCACCTCGTCAAATATTCGCTTCAGATAACACATGGAAAAGATATTTACCTGAAACAAAGAGAAAACATTCGTTAGCCTCGCAAAATCAAAAATATTATAGAGTGAGTATTTAACTTGGGCATATTATATTATTATATTACTGAATTCATTAGATTAACAGGAACATTTTTGTTAGTAAAGTATACTAACTGACGAAGAAACTGTAACTCTCAGAAGGAGCTGTTTAAATTTCAACTTTTTTCGGTAAAACACAGATAGTATAGCAAGGAGTTATGATTAAATTTGGAGAAAAAAATCGAGAAGGTTTTTTCATGTAAACATTTTTTGTTACTTAAATATTGTAGTCGTTTTCGCAAATTTTTTAAATCTTACAACAAACCAGCAGTTTGATAATGCCCAAAATCGACGAAGAGTAAGCACCGGACGTCGAAGGGACACAAATGAAGTTCAAGATCGACGTCTAAAATTTATGACCATCAGAGACCAATTTGCAACAACTCGATCTTTGGCTGATGAGTGGTTAGGAGAACAAGGCCCTCATGTGACTGTCCGAACGGTTTACCGCCGGATAAGGTCTTTTGGACTGCAGCATTATCGACCCCATCTTGTGTTACCTCTGACGGTTGAGCATCGCCGGCAACGATTAAAGTGATGCAGAGAACGTCAACATTGGAATGTGGAATGGCATAAGGTCGTCATTTCTGATGAATCTCGATTCTCCTTGGGTGCTCACGATGGCCGAAGAAGGGTTAGACGACGTCGTGGGAAAGACGTGAACCTCAGTTTAATGTTGAGCGTCATGTACAACGGGCAGTAGGCGTTACGGTATTGGGTGCTATTGCACATGCAAGTAGGTCACCTTTAGTCTTCATTAGGGGTAACATGACAGCGCTGCGTTACCTTCAAGAATAGGTGGGTACATAGAAGATGAGTTATGGATTTACAAGGTGACAAGAAAAACTTCGGACAAATTTTGCTGTGGTCTGGAACAAAAGTATTTCAGCGCAGCCAAATAATTTTTATTCTCTTGGTTTCTCTACACTTTCCTGTACTAATATGTGAATTTTCAGTTTGATTTAATTTCATTTCACAGAGTTTTAGAATGTCAAACAAACGTAGTGCGATTTTGGAGCTGTTTCGTCAAGGTAGGCGTCAATGCGAAATTGTCCGTTTGCTCAATGTGTCTCGACAAACCGTGTCCAATGCAATTCGTCGTTTCAAGGAGCTTGGCCATGATGGTCGTCGTCCAGGAAGTGGTAGAAAACGCACTGTCAATACACCTAGCAATCGCAACATCGTCAAGAAGCGAGTCAATCGAAATCCGAGGGTTTCCATGAGGAAAATAGCCTGTGAGACCGGTATCAACCGCGAATCAGTCCGTCAAATTGCCAAAAAGGAGCTCAACCTCAAGCCATGCAAACTCCAAAAAGTTCAACTCCTCACGGAGGAAAACAAGCGCGTACGACTCCAAAGGTGCCGCCAACTCCTTCGTCTCGCCGCCGGTCAGCAATGGGAGCGAATTCTCTCCACAGACGAGAAGCTTTTCACCGTAGAACAATCCCACAACCACCAAAACGACAGAGTCTGTTCCGTAGAGGCTTCCGGTACATCGGCCATCGTCGAACACCGTCAAAATCCGCAATCCGTTATGGTCTGGGGCGAAATTTGCGGCAGTGGTGAAACTCCCTTAGTTTTCGTGGATCAAGGGATCAAAATCAATCAAGAAGTCTACCGCTGCGACATCCTCGAGGCCGTAGTACTTCCGTGGGCCAAGCAGCACTTCGGTGCTACGCATTGGACCTTTCAACAGGACTCCGCTCCGGCTCACAGAGCGAAAATGACGCAAGAATGATGTAAGACCCATTTTCCTTGTTTCATTTCATCTGCAGAATGGCCGCCCTACTCACCGGATCTCAACCCAATGGACTACAGCGTGTGGTCGACTTTGGAGCACAGGGCTTGTGCTTAAAAACACAAAAATTTGGAGTCGCTGAAGCAATCTCTGCGCCGGGAATGGAACCGATTAACGCCCGAGGAGCTGCGGCCCATTGTCGAGAATTTCAAGAAGCGTCTGAAGCTGTGTATCGCCGCCAAAGGAAGCCACTTCGAAACGGCTTAAATATATTAATAAAAAATGTTCAAGCTATTATTATCTGTTGTTGTTCTGTTCAATTTCTTCTGTTTAATAAAGTTAAATGAAAAAGAGTTTGTCCGAGGTTTTTCTTGTCACACTGTATAAAGAAGAACTCCTGTGAATTTGCATGAAGATAATTCGAAATAGAAGGGGTTATACATTTCAGGGAATATCAGTGTTTTATTGAATTGAATATGAGGAATGTAAGATAATGCTATATTCGGCTTCCAAAGCTGACTTAAACGTGATATACCTCAAGAATATCAAATCAGTGGAAACCCATCCAAAACACCTCACAGGAAACCACCTCGTTTCGTCCTGAAACTGGAATCTCACCCACACAAAAAGCAACCCCAACCCTCCCAAAGTAATCCCCCCTTCAATTCCAGTCACGCCACCATCGCCGCGCGAACCTTGCATCAAAAAACTCTGGAACAATCATCAACCACCACTCCCTAACGCGCATCTATCACGAAACCTTGCCAAAAAGTAGTCCCAGATACCGCAAAAATGCTGTAACAGGTGCGTGGAGGGACGCAACACCGATTAATCATAATTAAAACGTTTATTCCGGGTTATAAAGGCGCAAGAGATGATTATCAGTGGTGCCAACACACGGGGAACAGGATTGCCAACCGGACAGTGCGGAGGATTAGGAAAAGTTTCGGGACTGGAATGCGGGTATTTTTAGCCTTGGATTAATTGGAGGGGACAGTGGGAAAGAGGCTTATAATTCGCTTGATATGCGGAAAATTGGAAAATTAGTAGGTTAGGAGGGTTATTTAGACTGGATTCGAGTGGTTGGGTTATGGGATCGAGTGGGGTAAACGAATTTTGCTTTTTGATATTCGTTGAAGGCAGGAAAATGATCTTTTTCGGGTTTCACAGGGATAAAACAGGGAAACCGTTTTAGAATCACTCCCATATCTGTCTGCGAATGCTCTGAAAATTTGAATACTTATTACTTATTGTTCAAAATTCATAATTTTCATTTTATCATACCACAAAGTTTCCTACTGCGAATGGTGCCGTTACAAAAAAGAACAGATCTATGACTCGACCAACCTTTTAAGTGGTTCACCTAGAATGCCAAAAACATTTTTTATACCCGATCAGTTGGGTCACATCTCTGCCACCAGTCGCAACGTTCATATACGGCTTAGCTCGCAGCCCTTAACAGTTATACATGGTGGCCATTTGAAAACGAAACAGACGAGATTACAGACGAAATAAATTTTTTCGATAGAAATGCTCGGACAGGTCGATTTCTGTTTCGAGGGGGACAACTTAAGATGTAGGTTACGGACGCATAGCGCTTCAACCCTTGCTACTACAACCCTCACCCCCAATTTTTGAATAGGGAAGATGGGGTGAGTGAAACCTCATTTGGAAGGTATTTTTGTACTGATTTCAGCACAGTAATTGTTTTTTCATTTTATGCATTAGTTCTCGAAATATTCTTAACTAAGTATGTATTTGAAAATGAAGTGGTGTTTTCATGGCACTTGTAGTGTTTTTTTTGTGAAAAATCGACATTTTGAGCTTCAAAACAACCATGACTGTGGCTTCCTTCCTCCAATCCACTGACATAGAAATCTTTAATCAAGATGTCGAACAAACAAAGCGTATTGCGAAGGAGCTCAATCTTGCTGAAACTCAATCTAAATTATCTTCGATATAATTTGCAGTATTTCCAATAGCATGCGGTAACACTTGATCGATAGAAATCTCCAAAAAGTCCAAATACGTACATATCTCTAATCAGATTACCAGGTAAGAAAATCGAATCATTAATGATGCCACAGAAATATTCCAGTCCCAATTCGTGAAACGATTTCCGACTTAATTATGAAGTGTTTTCTCAGTTGGCTTCAATAATGTTTTCATTTTGTTGATTATTGAATTCATATCTTTTTCAAAAAAATGAGAATCGATAATTTTTTATTTATTACGAACAGATCATTAAGTTGGCTTACTGTTTCTTTGACATCTGAATTATTCTTAGTTTTGAATCGAGACTTGTATGTGTTCTAATTCATTGTTCGACATGGTTTATTCAATTGCAGAGCGGGTGGAAATAATTTCACTTTTTTTTGCAAACAATCAATGTGCGAATAGAACCGCAGAATTCTTCAATCAACGACATTGGAGGAAGGAAGCCACAGTCATGGTTGTTTTGAAGCTCAAAATGTCGATTTTTCACAAAAAAACACTACAAGTGCCATGAAAACACCACTTCATTTTCAAATACTTAGTTGAGAATATTTCGAGAACTAATGCATAAAATGAAAAAACAATTACTGTGCTGAAATCAGTATAAAAATACCTTTCAAATGAGGTATCACTCACCCATCTTCCCTATTCAAAAATTGGGGGTGAGGGTTGTAGTAGCAATGCGTCCGTAACCTACATCTTAAGTTGTCCCCCTCGAAACAGAAATCGACCTGTCCGATCATTTCTATCGAAAAAATTTATTTCGTCTGTAATCTCGTCTGTTTCATTTTCAAATGGCCACCCTGTATACCCTCGTCTGCATCTAAGAGTGAATTCGCCAGGACTTGACCCGATACAACATTGCACGAAACCAGACAGCCAGCAGATACATCTCTTTTAGTCAGAACAACCGTGAGTACCATTCTCACAGTGTTTACTTCGTGTTATATATTTCTATTTCCATGCATTCATTTTATTCGTTAATTCTCGTCGTGATAAGAATTGGTACATCAGTCCATTTCTTCTCTCCGAGGGAGCTCTTTTATAAGCTGTAAGTTATTGTGTAAGCTAAAAAGACCTTTGTGAACACTAAAGTTCGTCATATTTTTAAAGCCTGAAGCAGGAAACAGTTGGTTTCCGAAACTGTTGCGTTAATAGATCATCTGTAAACTAAAGTTTTCTGCCTATACACCGAACCTCCACACCTATTAATACTACAAGGCAATCATAGACATAATTTGAAGATACTTTCATAATGTATTCCGGCTGGCCATGACATTCTGACACATTTCACCGTGTATATTTTGAAAATATTAAGTTAGAGTCATTCTCCTGTCATATGAATGAGCAACGTTGTCGTTTCTACGGAGAGGTCGTAGAAGTTACGTATTTATCTGTTTATTTTCTTTAGGAAAATAATGAATTTGAGAAAATATTATGTGAATTCAATAATTCCAAAGACCTGGCGAATGTTGAAGAAACTTTTTTCTGTTAATACTGGAATAAACTGTGTGAGGCGGTCATATTCCCAGGACAAATGTCTAGATCTGTGCGCCCGTTGAAACATATCCCGGTCCATACCATAACACTACCCCCTCGGAATGGATGGACTTCTTGGACATAGCGACGATTACGGGGTATGGGTGGGATTGTCCATACCTTTATCCTTCGAGAATCTGAAAATCGTGCATATCTGGATTCATCAGTGAAAAAGACACTACGCCATTGATCGTTCCAATTGATATGTTGCCTTGCCCATTCCAGTCTTCGACGCTTATACGCTTATGGTCACGTGTTAATGGAACTCCTCTTAATGGACGTCTAGAACCTAGATTCACCTATCTCAAACGTCGTCTGATGGTTTCAATGGAAACTTGGACCCCATCTGCATTTTGAAGAGTATTCCGTAGCATTCTACACGTAGATGTAGGGTTTCTTCTCGCCGAAACGGTGATGAAACGATCCTGAGCAGGTGTTGTTTTTCGTCGCCCACCAAGCCTTGGTCTTTCCAACACGGAACCTGACTCCCTGAACCTATTCCAAAGTCGAGATATCACACTTTGGCTGACTTGGAGTCTTTCCGCTACAATAACCTGAGTTAGGCCACCCTGTAGCCTTCCGATAGCCCTATTAGCCTCAGCGTTTGTTAATTTACGTCTTGGCATTTTCAGAAAACTCGTTTCAAATTGGAGCCGTTGATAAACTGACTTCATTTCAAAATAAGAACATTCATGAAGCATATGCAAAGAACCAAACTACAGAAAAAAGGCGACCAGATTGACGAAATGTCTCATACCTACTGATTTTTATTGGATCGATTCAAGTTGTTATTGAGTTTCAAATGGTTTTACAGCGATTTTCTCGAAGATTACATACTTTTAAAAACGATTGTGCAGCAGTATATTTCACGTATATAAACATGGTTAGAAGATTCAGTTATTATTTCTTTTTGTACGGAAATCAAGAATCGAGTGTTGAAATTCAACTGAAAAAATAATGGACAGAAGAGTCTGTTGGATTGTTCATTCGAAAAAAAAATAAAAGTATTCGAATAACACGACAGAAAAAACTATAAACGAACAGTTGAATTCCCTCTTTTTCAAAATTCTCAAGAAATAAGCCGACAGAAGACATTTAAATATTTTTTTGCACAACTTGGAATACTCCAGTATGAAAATGTAGGCATAGTTAAACCTCAAAATCTTACTCCATTTACAAAGATAGAAATAAGTATCGGCGAAGTCTCTGAGAATCATTGGTCATTTAACGAGAACCAACTTGATAAACCTAAATCATAGCCAATCGGGATACTTTATCAACGTGAATGGAGTATACTACCTTGAATGTCAATGTCAATCCACCAATTCAAGTCTTCGAATCCATCTTCATGAACAACAACCAAACCTCCCTCTGTTTCGCCCTTGGGGATACCATACTTCGAGGTCTATAGCCTGGACGCAAGCAACAAACAGCCTTCAACAACGCAGTGAATTTGCTTTTCTCCAGCGTCTTCAGATTTCCAAAGATAGAAAAGAGGGAAGAGATCGGAAGCATTAGGCAAACGAATGACACGATAAAAACAACCTAAGGCGTCCATCCATCGCCGATGGGAAACAACAAAGATTTTCGATTCGGCATTTCCCAACGCGAGGAAAGAAAAACGAGAATGAAATTCCATCAATCCCTTCGGATCTTACCCTAATATATTTCCAATTCCGAATAAATGGGGTTTGAAAAGGTTGAAAAGGTGCAAGCTGAGTATTTCATATATCCCGGGGTTCTGGATGCTTGGACAGTGGCGCACCGAGCGATCACGTATTCGAGAATCATTGATGGAACCTTCCATCTGCTTTTTTGGGTGAGCATAGCTTTCCTTCTTGCATAGAAGAATTTAGTATAGTAAAAGGATCAAAACATAAAGGGTGTTTCGAAAAGAGAGCAAAATTTCAGTGTTCAATAAAGCATGAAATATCGGGGGTGTTTTTAGAGTGATAGAATTTTCGATAGGGATAACTGTGATTTGACAGATGGCCGAAGCCATGTGACAAATTATCAGTAGTAATATCACAAGACATTGAATTTACGTGACTATTTCACTCATTTCGAAATATGACCAATCACAGTTCGAAGACAACTTGTATTATCGCGATAATACCAACTGTCTCTGAATTATGATTGGTCTGACAACTTCAGTATTTTCAACGATCGAACTACAGAATAATCTGTCATTGAACTATGGATACGAACAGTTTGACAACTGATAAATATAAATTGTAGACGTCAACATGAGTTTTTCTTTGCTTTTCTCGAATATGGAGTTTCTAGCCTTTCATTTTGTTCGTGAAATAGTCCTATAAAGTATCACACGAGATTGAATTTACCTCATAAGGCTATCTTTTATTTCAAAACTCGAAAGAGTGGCTTTGAGGAAACACCATACTCGTCGTACGGACTCGTGATGTTTCGAAACAACTCATTTTCGTTTGAAAATTAAAGATAGACTTATGAGGTAAAATGTATTTTCAATCTTGTGTGATATTTTATAGGACTATTTCACGAATAAAATTGAAGGTCAGAAACTCCTTATTCGAGAAAGGCAAAGGAAAACTCATGTTGACGTTTACATTTATACAAGGTGACAAGAAAAACTTCGGACAAATTTTGCTGTGGTCTGGAACAAAAGTATTTCAGCGCAGCCAAATGATTTTTATTCTGTTGGTTTCTCTACACTTTCCTGTGCTAATATGAGAATTTTCAGTTTGATATAATTTAATTTCACAGAGTTTTAGAATGTCAAACAAACGTAGTGCGATTTTGGAGCTGTGTCGTCAAGGTAGGCGTCAATGGGAAATTGTTCGTTTGCTCAATGTGCCTCGACAAACCGTGTCCGATGCAATTCGTCGTTTCAAGGAGCTTGGCCATGATGGTCATAGTCCAGGAAGTGGTAGAAAACGCACTGTCAATACACCTAGCAATCGCGAGTCAATCGAAATCCGAGGGTTTCCATGAGGAAAATAGCCGGTGAGACCGGTATCAACCGCGAATCAGTCCGTCAAATTACCAAAAAGGAGCTCAATCTCAAGCCATACAAGCTCCGAAAAGTTCAACTCCTCACTGAGGAAAACAAGCGCGTACGACTCCAAAGGTGCCGCCAACTCCTTCGTCTCACCGCCGGTCAGCAATGGGAGCGAATTCTCTTCACAGACGAGAAGCTTTTCACCGTAGAACAATCCCACAACCACCAAAACGACAGTCTGGTCCGTAGAGGCTCCAGGTACGTCAGTCATCGTCGAACACCGTCAAAATCCGCAATCCGTCATGGTCTGGGGCGGAATTTGCGGCAGTGGTAAAACTCCCTTAGTTTTCGTGGATCAAGGGGTCGAAATCAATTAAGAAGTCTACCGCTGCGAAATCCTCGAGGCCGTAGTACTTCCGTGGGCCAAGCAGCACTTCGGCGATACGCATTGGACCTCGCTCCGGCTTACAGAGCGAAAATGACGCAAGAATGGTGCTTACACCATTTTCCTTGTTTCATCTCATCTGCAGAATGGCCGCCTTACTCACCGTATCTCAACCCAATGGACTTCAGCGTGTGGTAGATTATGGAGCACAGGGCTTGTGCTAAAAAACACAAAAATTTGGAGTCGCTGAAGCAATCTCTGCGCCGGGAATGGAACCGATTAACGCCCGAGGAGCTGCGGCCCATTGCCGAAAATTTCAAGAAGCGTCTGAAGCTGTGTATCGCCGCCAAAGGAAGCCACTTCGAAACGACTTAAATATATTATTAGTAAATATTCAAGCTATTATTATTTGTTGTTGTTTTGTTCAATTTCTTCTGTTTAATAAAGTTAAGTGAAAAAGAGTTTGTCCGAGGTTTTTCTTGTTACACTGTATTTATAACAGTTGTCAAACCGTTCGCGGCGTTCGCATCCATAGAATAGATAGGGGGAGATCGTTACCCTTCGTACGCGGGGCACATTCATACAGTCAAAATAAAACTTGAACGAAACGACGTACCGCCTTGCTTTTGTATGTGAGCTCGAGTGGAGGTACCAACTTTACGTCAACGTACTATAGCGCCATTCGCACTGGGGAGAGCGAAGTGTCAGGCACGAACGTGTTTTCGCGCTCGCTAAGTAATTTTTTGATCAATGTTTTTGTCTATTGTTACCGTAGAGAAGATAGGTTTTCGTGTAGAGAATTCTATCAGTAACTAGCAAAATATACTTAAGATATGTTTTCAATAGTAAATTTATGACGTTTTCCTATCAATATTGAAAGAGGATATATTTTGCTGTTATTTATTAAGTATGGTACTTTCGTACAGAACTAGGCGGGGCACATTCGGGCGCGTAAGAATGTGCCCCAACTAGGTACGATTTAGTGTGTTAGTGTACTAATTGCTAATTTTTGCATTAACTTCTTTCTTGGAGGTTCCGCTGTTCCGCGAGAACAAACTATTAACCCACCATTGATAACTTATGATAAACTACAAAGGTTTAATTTAGATCCTTTGAATAATTCACCAAACCATCAAATAATAGTAGTTCCTTTGAAGACAGTTTTGACACTAGAGGCAATTCGACCCTATCCGACTGTTGTGAGAAGTAATAAAACAAACAAAGGACGACGGCCAGGAAAATCACGTATTTATACTGACTGTATGTAGGTGCCCCGTTGTTGGGGCAGGTTCGTACATATTCCAGATTTAGTTTTAAATCATAATTATGGTTGAAACATCAGATGAAATCATCTGTAATTTTTTTATATGAATCTCAGATAGTTAGACTATACATTCAAGCTGTCAGGTGATTGATTAATGAAAAAACAAAAAATAAAAAAAATAAAATGTTGAAACCGTTCGAAGGGTCCCCACGCTCTCCTTTGACACTGGCGCATTCGGCAAATTGCAACATAATTTTATTTCGATATATGAGCCGCTCAGAATAATAATGGACCAAATCCATTTTTTGCATAAATTGCGATTTCTTTTTCTATGGAATCAGTACGAAATTCTCTCCCAAAATGCAAGAGAACACACTCCAAAATTCATTAATTTTCGAGATATTCCATCAAATTCGCTGGATACAGTAGTCAAAACTGAACATTTTCAGTGTAAAACTGGAACAAGTCCTCGATTCAGTGTAATTGTGGTCTATGCGACCGTGTTTGTATTGTTCAAGTTGATTCTTTTACGAACACAATATATAAATATTTTTTGTGATGGAAGCAGATAGCATGGTAGATTCATGTGAGGAATTTCAGCAAGAGTCGGCAAGTAATCCAACATGTACCTAAGTATATTATACTTTAATAATGAAATAATAAACCACAAGGTGTTTCATTTGGTAACTAACCGTAAGTATCTCAGAAACAGGATGACCTATATGTATAACAAACTTGGTCAAAAAATTGTTTCAGAATATTCTCAAGTTCGCAATTTTCCGTTAAATAGCAAAATTACTCTAAAAATATCATTTTTTGTTTCACAAAATATAAAGGGATAGAGGACATAGAGGTTTTTGAAATGTTAAAAAAACAACAATAAAAACTCATTTGTTACCTTTTACAACTTCTGTTGAATTATTTTTCTAAATTACCAATTTTCAAGTAGTGGGGAAAATATAGTTTTGTCGTCAGAAAAAGGACTGTAAGTCTATTACGTGTGAACTGGTTATCATGAATTTTGGCTCGATTTAAGCGGTATTAAAGCTCAAATTCAGAATCACTTAACAATATATCGAACATTTCAATTATTGTAAATTGTGGGTTGTTATGTGACACGTCTAGTGACTATTTTTTTCAGGTAAATTTGGAATGTATTGCTCAATCAGCTCGCGTAAAATTGTATCACTTTTGACTTTCCAAAATCACAGATCGTTATCTTTTGTCGTTCCAAAGTTATTCACATTCCTTTTCAATTTTAGTTTTTCTGATTCACGCTTTCATCTTCGAAAAGAGGGGGAACTAATTTATCCTAGTAACATGAAAATGTATCGAAAAATTTGATTCAAAATAATGAAAAATGAAACAGTACCTTTAAAAACTATCTATTCAATATAACGTAAAATTGATGATTTTGAATATTCAATAATGTGCTTGCCATAATTTGTGTGGTGCAATTTCATTATTGTTGCAGTTTGAAGAGCTCTGCAAAATAGTTATCTTGAATGACCTTGATATTACCAGCAAAAAGTAAGCCTGAAAGAACAAAAGTTTATTCTTTGCTCCACTTAAAAATAGTTAATATGAAAAAAAATTGCCATACTTTTTGTGAGATATGGCCGGTCATTACACTAAATGAATAACCAAGTTGGATCCTTGAATATTCAGGTTAATATTTTCAACAAAAAAAATGTTAAATTTCAAAGAATCTCATCCGAAAAACATGTGTGTTGGTTATTTCTGTTCAGGTTCCTAAGATGAAAATTTTTATTTCAAATATTTCATTAGTTCTGAAAACTAATAATGATAATATTGAAGCAAAATAAATACACACATGATTTTATTTTGAAGGTCCACTATCTCCTGGTGAAATACCAGGAGGGGCGAATGCAGAAAATCTACCACCGATCACTGGGAAGCGAACAAGAAGAGAGATATCTTGGAAAGTAAATGAAAGAAAGTCGAACAGAAATACTGGAAAGGCCTATGTGACAAAAAAAGGAGTCAATGTATCCAGTAAAAAATTTGTTGATCCAAATTGTCAGTGTTCAAAAAAATGTAATGAAGTATTCACTGAAGTAAAACGCAATTTAATATTCGAGTCGTTTTGGAGACTTGGTGATTTTGTTTCTCAAAATACCTATATTTACGGTCTTGTAAGAGGGAACAAAATTGCACGCAAACGTTTCAAAAATGGTTCTGGTCATGGAAAAGAAATGACTTACAAGTATTTCTTAAAAATAAATGATAAAACTCGTGTTGTTTGCAAGAAATACTTCCTTGATACATTTAAAATAAGCAGTGGACGTCTTCATAGATGTATTCCTAAGAAGATTCCAGAATTCAAAGAAACACGTGGTACTACAAGTTCCAGACGATTAAATGATTCTGACACCACACATAAAGAGTTTTCCAGCATATCAAAGTCACTATACCAGAGCACACAACCCCAACAGAAAATATTTGAACCCTGACTTAACGGTAAAAAAATGTATGACATGTACAAAGAAGATTGTGATAAAATTGAAATTTTATTATCACGTATTTAATACGAAATTCAATTTGCATTTTAAACACCCCCATCAAGATTCATATAGGTTATGCGACGAACTCAACCTAAAAATTAAGGCTGCTAGTGATGTAAATGAGAGGAAAACCCTGGAGATCCAACTAGAATTGCATCAGAGGAAGGCCGAATCGGCAAGAAATAATCTAAGGATTCAAAAAAGCAGATGGGACTACTTACGTGATAACCTACGATTTACAGAAAGCTCTTCCTTTTCCAAAATTGACAGTGTCCGTGGCTTTTTACAAGAGAAATTCATACCTATATAATTTTGGTATACACTGCATAAATAACGAAACAGGATATATGTACGTATGGGATGAAACTGAGGGTGGACGGGGATCACAAGATATAGCAACATGTTTGGTTAAGTATTTGAAAGAAAATGCTGCTTCTTTCAAACATGTTATGATGTTATAGCTTACTCAGATTCATGCACAGGACAAAACAGAAACATTAAATCTAGCCTATCACTCCTCAAGCTTGTGCAAAACGAAGATATAGGCATCGAGACCATTGATCTTAAATTCTTGGTGTCGGGACACTCTTATCTTCCCAATGATGGTGAGTTCGGAATTATAGAAAAAGCAGCCCGCAGAACTAGCCAAGTTTACAGTCCTACCCAATGGGTAGACATCATCAAAATGTAGAAAAAAAAGCACCACAGTTCAATGTCATTGAGATGCAGCATCAGAACTTTTTGAGCACAAAAAATTTGGAAAACGCAATTGTAAACCGAAAAAAAAAACTATTTGCGGTTATAGTTTCAATTGGTTAAAAATTAGATGGCTTCGATTCCAAAGAGACCAACCGCTGCAATTCCAATTTGAAGAAACCCTGGATTCTGACTTCGGATTCTACAAAGTAGATTTATCTAGGAAAACAAGAGGTAGACCTTTGAGGAATTTGGGTACAATACATCAGGACCCACTTTATCTTTCAAGAAGGGCTGTCTCTGCTGCGAAGAAAAAGGATATGTTAGATTTGTTACCATATATTCCTCCGATATACCATCGATACTACCGCAACCTACCAGTCGAAGTAGCAACCCGATTATCATTAGTAAACAACGAAGAAGATCGATCATCTGGTGATGAAATGCAATTCAACTGATGAAAAAATTTTGACCAGTCATTGTAATAATGGACTAAGTCCAAAAAAATTTTTTTTCTTGCGAAACAAAAAAGGTGTTAGATGTTATTTCGAATTTTGATTAGCTTTTCTCAATCTACCCATATTCATCTGTGAATAAACATATTAGACTATAATCGTTGATCTTTCTTTGAATTTTCTAAACAATATTTCACGAAATTATCGATATCTGAAATTAACCTTGAGTGGAGATGGTCCACTATTATTCTACGTGCCCCATATAACCGATTTTGTCATTACTATTCCATGGGCATTGCTTCGAAAGATTTCCTTCATTCAATTTCATCGATTCTTTCGATTTAAAATGCTTAAAAAACCCATAGATACGTATTCTTTTGATACTGATGCCTTTGCCAAATTATAGTCGAATTTAAATCTGAAATAATCGGAATTTTGCATCACTTTTCGATTGCATTGCTTCGAAAAATTTTCTCCATTCATTCCACTGGTCATTTTGATTTTGATTCAAAATGCGTAGAAGAACCCAAAGATATGTACGCTTTCCGTTGACACTAGCGCCTTCGCCAAATTGCAACAGAATTTAAATCTGAAATAATCGAAATTTTTCATCACTATTTGATTGCATTGCTCCGAGAGATTTCCTCCATTCAAACATTTGGGCATCCATTTTGCAGAAATTTTTCTCATGTCCAAATTGACGTGAACTATATGATGAACGCGTTCGTATGAAATCTTCAGTGCTTCAGATATCCGTATTAGCCCAATTCGACGGTCTGATAAAATCATGTCATGAACTGCATCGATATTTTCGGGGACTGACACAGAAACTGGCTTTCCCGAACGGTCATCATCTTCAATGGAAAATTTACCTCTTTTGAAGCTTGCAGTCCAATTTTTCAAGGTCCCATACGAAGGACATTGATCACCAAGGGTATTAAGCATATCTTCGTAAATCTGCTTACCTCTTAACCCGTTCAAACACAGGTACTTGATGAGGGCTCGATACTCCAATTTTTCGATTTTTACAATTCCGGTGGACATCAATTGGTCTAGGCTAACTAGATATCAATACATCCTCGTAATATTCTATGGGAGTAGATAAATGTGATTTATTTCAATTTAAAGTTCTATCACTCTAAAAAATTAACCGATACGTGGGAGAAAAAAAGAATATAATATTTCTCCCAATACCCCCCTGCCCGACCGATTTTCCATTTCCACCTTTCTTATTTCAAGTGGTTCTGAATGTTCTGCAGCCTCCCCGTCAGATAATCGGTTATTCAATGCTCACATAATGGGGATTTCCTTGTCGAACACGGTGGCAATTTATGTATTCCTTTTTCTTCCTGGGACGCCAACCCCCAGAAGCCCCACGACGTCGAGGTGGGAAAACCCGAACGCTGGTTTCGCGGAAAACAGGAGGGATCGATAGATATGATCGGTGGAAATTGATGGATGGGATCCTGTTGTTTTTTTTGTGTTTTGGATGTGAGGGAAAAACGATGAATACAGTCGAGGGATAGGGTGGTGGGGGATGCAGGATGATTTTCATTGTATTGGGGAAAATCTGCTTTAAATTGGCAGTTAGGGATACAGGGATTCATGGAGATTTCGACTTTGAAACGTTCGTAATGAACCAGTTAAGTACTGGTTTAGAATCGTTACAAGAATGATCAATTTCAAAATGAGTCGTTGACGCATTTTAAATCAGAAAAAGTACTAGAATTGAATGGAGGAAAAGTCTGGGAGCACTGCCATTGAATGAAGATGAAAAATTTCGATTATTTCAGATTTAAATTATGTTGCAATTTGGCGAAGGCGCTAGTGTCAACGGAAAGCGTACTTATCTATGGGTTCTTCCACGCATTTTGAATCAAAATAACCCGTGAAAAGAATGGAGAAAATCTTTCGAAGTAATGTAATCGAATAGTGATAAAAAATCGATTATTTCAGATTTAAATTCGATAACAATTTGGCGAAGGTGTCAGTATCAAAAGAAAACGTATCTATGGTTTTCAAAAAGCATTTTTTGTACAACTGCCAATAAAAGTGACACTTTTAATGACAGCAAACAATGTTAAAATTGATTGTTCACGTGGAAGCGTGTTAAAAATATTTTTAGCACTCCATTTCCTTATGATGAAATCAGATGAAAAAAATTCAGCAATTGCAAATTTTTATCTATATATATATAAAAGAAAGATGTTGGTTACACCAATTATAACTCGAGATCGGATGGACTGTTTGTTATGAAACTTCATATGTGGATTCGTCTACGGTCTGGTTATTATAAAATACAATAAAACTTCGAAAAAATCGATGAAATTTTCACTTATACCGGAAATGCTTTTCCTCCTTTTGAGTAAGGCCACTAGATGTCGCTACAGTTACAGTTACGCTACCGCTTATTCGTTGGTACTTCATTTGATATTCTCCGCTTTAGATGGCGATATAAACAAACAGTACAGTGACTATATTCCCTCTATAGTCACTGTAATAGTGTGTAATTTGAGTTGCCTACAACTGCGCTGTTGGGCAAAATCAAAATGTCTTAGCGTAGGAGTACAGATGTCTAAAATGATTAGATTTCGTTGAGATATGAGAAAAGTTTCGTTCTTACCACTTCAGATATGGCGCTATTCACACATTGTGACTGATGATTATTAGTTATTTTTATAGTTTTATTTATTCCAAATAACGTAATCGTGAAGGTACTATATTTGACACATTATCACAATTAAATAACGATGAATTTGTTGAGGCTTTCGCGGCTATCGATTGATGTCATCTGTTCTTTTTTCGATCATTCGGTCGTCGTGGTTTGAAAATGAAATGGTCGAAAAAAGAACATATGACATCAATTACCGTGTAATTTACATAGGGCTCATAGTACCATGAAAGGCTATTAACAGATCAAAAAGCGGTTGAATATCACAATGAATTTTTATCGAAATTTCAAGTAAATCGGATTTTGGCGATCAGTTTCAATCGTGAATTGTCCGTTCTCATCTTTCCTCATAATTTTTGAAACGTTTTTGAATTTCTGTTTGGGTAATAAATATATTTGCGGAAATAACTGAATCCAAAATTGCCATTATTAGTGATTGACATATTATGACATATTATTTTTGTGTATCTGTTCTGTGTGATAGCTCATATCCATGGAAAAATTTGACAGTTCAAAAATCAGAGTGGATTTGTGAAATACACCGTAAGTATCATTAGGGCGGAACAAAGTTCGCCGGGTCAGCTAGTTATCAATATTAAACAATCATTAATATTAATCGTAAAACTATAACAATCACTAACATTAATGCCGTGTGACGTTAGGGAACTTCGCAACACATTATTAGAATCCTCAGCACCATCAGTACCTGTAGAAACCGGAAGTACAATATTGGATGATGATGATCCAAAATCTGTTGAGGTTGGGAGAATTTTTTCAGCAATGACATTTCTATATGGAATGGAATGATCAACATAGCCCTCGGCTACCGTCGTAGACTTCCATCCACCATGTTTTTTTATATCCGTAATATTTGCTCCTGATTCTGCTAGCAATGAAGCGGAGGATCTTCGAAAACAGTGTCCTGTATATTCTTTTGGTTCTGGCAGTTTGAGGAATTCGGCAACAATAGATGGAATTTTCCCAAATGTATTGATACCAACTGGATTGGCAGTGCATTAATTATTCATGTATTTCAGGAAAAAACGACGATGTTTGATGACAGAAGGGCGCAGTCCAAAGTACTTATGAAAATAGTACTGAAAGAACGACTCACTTTCGTTTTTGTGTTTGGAATTTGTAGAACCAATGATTTATTTCTTATTTCGATGTCTTCCACTGATAAATTACACAATTCTTCACGCCGATAGGCTCCAAATAATCCGAAAATAGTTGCAACCTTAACCATCAAGTATTTCTCATCTGGTGCATCATTTATAAACTTTTCAACTTGTTTACGAGTGATAATTTTATATTTTTTGGGACGATATCCTTCACTTTTCCGTTTTAAATATGCTATTACCTTAAAATATTTACTAACATCCACACCATTTTTAATAAAGGCGCTTGACTTTATCATTGAAAATTTGCTCCACAAAGTTGATGAACTCCATATTTTTGATTTTTCTTCTAAGTATGCCAGGAAAACAGGTTCACTGAAGTTCCCTTCTACATTTTTCAAGGCCAGGAAATTGTTATATGCAATATCGTACTGCTGAACAGATTTTTTAGGTAGGAGTTCCAAATTTGCTCTGCTTGCAGACTCTTCAATATCCACAGGAACAACCAAATCGTCACTTTTATTAATAATTGGGCTCTCGACAAACATATTAAGCAGTTAAAAACGAAAATTGGACAGGAACGAAATTCAAATGACAGCGTCTTTTCTCATTTGATAGTAATAAAAACATTGGCAACGTTTGCCATTCACAACAATCTTTTGATTATTTGAATATTAAAAAGGATATTGAAGTTTATTGTCATTGCAAATTCGCCCATTTCATTATCAAAATAGGGCAGTTGTACAAAAAACACTGTATGCTATTTGTGTTAAAAGTGATTTTATTTTGTTCGTGAAATTGTTCAATTCGGTCCGCTCATTTCACAAACTTTTTCACCCACAAAATAAAACGTCACTTTTTGCACTCATATCATAAATAACTATTAAATCAAAAGAATCAGTGAAATTGAATGCAAATCGGTTATATCAAATTAAAATTATGTTACAATTTGGCGAATCTATGAGTTCTACGTTTTGAATAAAAAAAACCAGTGGAATTGATGGAGAAAGAAGATCTTTCGAAGCCATGCAATCGAATAGTTATAAAAATTTGATTATTTCAGATTTTTAATTACAAGTTGGCGCAGGCGCCAGTGTCAAAGGAAAAGGTTATCTATGCCTTCTTCTACGCATTTTGAATCAAAAAAACCAGTGGAATTGAATTGGAGTAAACCTCTCTGAGCAATTTAATCTAATAGTGATGAAAAATTTCGATTATTTCGTATTAAAATTCTGTTACAATTTGGCTCAGGCGTCAGTGTCAAAGCAAAGCGTATCTATGGGTTCTTCTACTCATTTTGACTAGAAAAAAACACTGAAATTCAATGGGGGAAATCTCTCGGAGCAATGCGATTTGATTATGATAAAAAAAATTATCATTTGAAATTGAATTTCTGTTACAATTTGGCGAACGCGCCAGTGAAAATGCAGATTAATTCGAATTTTACTGTGGAAATAATATTCAATTCGCGGTAATGGTCATAACACACTTGACGAATTACACCAATATACTATTAAATCAAGCTGACCGCGAATAATTGTTCCACTTCATATTTATTCATTCCAAAACACATTCGTTCATCTGATCTATGATTCTAGACAGACGTTGCATATCATGTCAATCAATCGCATGATTGGACACTAAAAATCTCTCGACTCAGCGGCAAGATCAAGAAAGCAACAGTCGACGATTTATCACCTAGTATCCAGCCAATTCAACATTCACCTTGCTCTCAAAAAAAGATCACCGTTATTCAAAAGTAAAGCACCGCCTCGAGAGATGGTCATAACTTACGGGGCCTTTCAACTTCCAATCGTCCAACTATCATATACCGCCACAAGGATGCCGAAGGTAGAAGCTTTACAAGCGGCCATAGATTGTACCTTAGACCATGCACAATATTTATACGACCTCAGGATTGTACCTGTACCTTTAGATCTACATTTTAGCGTATCCTGAAGACCAGAGGAATTTACGATCGAGTTAATAAGTCTTGCCGATGGTATTGGAAAGTTACCGAAAAATTCACACATGACTCTTTCTGTACAAAACTGAGCGATATCATATTGAATTGAATTGGCAAGACTTTTGAAGATGTGTGTATACATCTTCGAAAGTCTTGCCCTCCCCCTATCAATTCTTAACTTGTTGAATGTAACAGTATATTTTTTTGTGTGTGGAATCTTCACTGTAATATCACTCAAGGGGATGTGGTACACGTCAGAGCTCGCGAGCTCCCTTCAAAATTGGACTTTTTATTTCCATGATCTCAGTTCGTGTGCGGCGTAGACCAACAATTTTTTTTAAATTAAAGCTTAATCATTTCTCTAGAATATGTTTACTCGTTTCTCCATTTTTCTTCGTATATTAGGCAAAAACATGGTGAGCTGTAATTTCATAAAAATCTGAACAAACGATTTTATTTCCATGATATCTCCGTCAATTTTCGGGATAAATGTATGAAATTTTCTGTATACATGCTGAATAATATTTTGCAGAATGTGTATTAATCAGTTTTTCTGTTTATTGCCATCTGAATTTTTAAATAAATTATAAAGCTGAAACTTTATTGGTCATATTTTTAATCAGGTTTTTTTCCTAATATACGGATAAAAACGAAAAAGGGAGTAATACACATTCTGCAAAATATTATTCCGCATGTATACTAAAAATTTCATACATTTATCCCGAAAATTGACGGAGATATCATGGAAATAAAATCCCACATCCCCTCAAGGTGGGCGTTCAATGTAGTGTGTTTTTATTTCAAGTTGCATTTGCAAATGGTTTCACTTTGAGACCTGAAATTTTGGATTGGAGTTCTTAATGAAAAAATTCAAATCGATTTCATTTCGAAAGTTCTTTTTTTTTCTCAAATATAGAAGAGAATAAACCAACTCATGCTTCTGTTTTATTCCAAACGAAAGACCCATGAACATAGTTCAACTTCCGATTAAAAGTGAATCTACAGATAATTTCGTTCAGAAAAACAACTTGAAATACGGAATTGGAAGAGAATGGCCAAATTCAAATATATGGCGGGAAAAAGTTCCTGCTTCCCACATATTCACTAATTTCATAGTTCAGCGATTTTCGAATAGAGAGCGCCATTGAACATTGTATTCATAAGGACAGAGATATTCATAGAACTTATAGTGATAATATAAATTCTATGGAGATATTCTATAAAATGCACGGATTAGTTTTCCTACTCGCTCTGAACGGCGACCTTAAAACGAAGTTATAGAATATAGATAAAAGAATGTCACCAAAACTGATCTGGCATCATTTGGTAAGCGCACATTACCCACTTTTCCTATTTCAGCACCTCAACCAGCAGAACATGGCGACATTCGTCTGTTCGATCTTGCCAAATCGGTACATTGGATAATGAAAGAAGGAGGTGGTATAGGCATAAAGAAACGAAGGAAATTAGGAATGATGGACGTTTCGGATGATGAAGATGGACCCCTCCCACCGATGAACGACATATACAGACAGAGACAGCAGAAAATTATCTAATCTTCTTTGGAGCATATCCCATGCATGTTCTATGCAATTCAAATCTGGTGAGTGCGGGAGTATTGGTATCTCCTAGCGCGCATTCTCAACTTTGGCTGCACGGTGTGGTCTAGCGTTATCGTCTAGAAATTGAAAAGTTTTACCAATAGCAGCGTGAAAATTCCTCTCCCTATAGTGTAAGGCGGTCATATTCCCAGGACAAATGTGTAGATCTGTGAGCCCGTTGAAACATATCCGGCCCATACCATAACATTACCCCTCGGAATGGATGGACTTCTTGGACATAGCGACGATTACGGAGTATGCGTGGGATTGTCCATACCCTTATTCTTCGAGAATCTGAAAATCGTCCATATCTGGATTCATCAGTGAGAAGGACACTACGCCATTGATCGTTCCAATTGATATGTTGCCTTGCCCATTCCAGTCTTTGACGCTTATGGTCACGTGTTAGTGGAACTCCTCTTAATGGACGTCTAGAACCTAGATTCACCTCTCTCAAACGTCGTCTGATGGTTTCGATGGAAACTTTGGCCCCATCTGCATTTTGAAGAGTAGTCCGTAGAATTCTACACGTAGATGTAGGGTTTCTTCTCGCCGAAACGGTGATGAAACGATCCTGAGCAAGTGTTGTTTTTCGTTACCCACCAAGCCTTGGTCTTTCCAACACGGAACCTGTCTCCCTGAACCTATTCCAAAGTCGAGATATCACACTTTGGCTGACTTTGAGTCTTTCCGCTACAACAACCTGAGTTAGGCCACCCTGCAGCATTCCGATACGTCTTGGCATTTTCAGAAAACTCGTTTCAAATCGAAGCCGTTGATAAACTGACTTCATTTCAAAATAAGAACATACAAGAAGCATATGCAAAGAATCAAACTTCAGAAAAAAGGCGACCAGATTGACGAAATGTCCCATACTGATTTTTATTGGATCGATTCAAGTTGTTATTGAGTTTTGAATGATTTCACAGCGATTTTTTCGAAGATTACATACTTTTAAAAACGATAGAATACGATATCCCTAACTCTTGTGGAGCAGTATATTATTTTATGGGAGTAGATAAATTTAGATTTATTTTCTCATTTTTCCTATTCTGTCTCATCCTGCATTGAGCAAAGATTAACAGACAAAGCTTTTCTATGTTTTTCATATGTTTTTGGCCCTGTGAGATGGGTGGTTATTTAGTTTGTAGCTTTGCGAGTAATTACTATTATTTCATAGTGTTTGTAATGTGAATAAATAAATAATATCTTGCAGTTGAAATAGAGGAAAATATTCATCTGATTTCCAGAACATAGATTGTTTATTTCTTGAGAATCCTAGGAAGCAAAACTGACGATGTGCGTGAGTACATCCCAAATCCATCCGTTTTCCAAGCAAAAATACAACTCATTACCTCGGGAAGCATTCGTGTTATGAAATATCCTCCGAAATAGAGCCAAAACCAATATTCTTAGAAATAATTACCCAAATCCCCATCGACAAATACACGCTTCGCCCCTTTCAACCCCCTTCAATAATTCGTGTACGCTTACACCCAAATCCCCCCATATTTCAGCATAACACAATATTAGCTTATAACTGTATGCGAAACCAGACAGAACCACATTCATCTTCCACTGTTTGAAGCCGATTTCCAACTATTTCGAGTCTAGCAATTTATGACTTCAGGCTGACTGCCAACAATAAAAACATGAACAATAGGCGCGATTTATATGGATGTAGAGTTTAACGATGAAAGACACGCTTATTTTCGCGAATAACTGTCGAAGTCAATGGGGTGATCGAAATGTCTGTACGAAAAACTGCAATCCGTAAGACCACAATCATTGTAGATGCATAATATACTTATATCGTACAGAGTGTCCCGGAAAATGTGGAAAATCTCTCGGATTCATATAAAACATGAAAAAATAACATGACAAGTTCCCATAATTTTTTTTCCTAGCGGCCCTTCCTACGGAGATACGGCCTCCTAAATGGCGTCACTGGAAATCCATTCTACTGGAATAAATCTCAAACTATTTCATATTATTCAAAAAAAAATTGATATGATGAACAGTAGTAAGGACCTCTTAAAATACTACCCTTAAATTTAAAGTAGCTCTTTTAGTTCACCAGGGGCGGACTAGGTTGTACATTTTAATGCTTACATTTTCAACACCCTGTATGATAAGGAGTAGAAAAATAAAAATTTGGATAGCTCGAACATTAGGCTAAAAAAAAGGTACCCTTGTTCATTGTGGATAAAATGAACCGTTTTCGAAAAACAAAATTACGAAGACCCTTAACCATGCAGTTTTGGCATAGAAAGGTACGTTAACAAAAAATATTTTTTAAAAATGTACTCTCACTACAGCTTGCAACGATTGAATATAAATACGCTGGTTATAAATAATTTATTAAAAACTTCATAAGAGAAAAGGACCCCGCACTTTTTCTATGGCAAATGGCGTTCCGTCAAATGTTCTAAAATTTTGGTATAATGTAGTACTCGACCTACTGATCAAAAGTGTCCATGGCCCCAACTCAATCATATAACTAGTTTTTGAGATACAAGGCGTTGAAGTTGAGAATTGCCCATTTTTGCTAGGCTCGTATCTCGAAAAAGAGATTCAGATTCTAACGTAAGTTTACATTAGTGGAGCATTTTTATTTTTTTCGGAACATGTCCAGTTTTCTTAGAAAAAATTTTTAAACATGAACAATATCGTTATTTCGCTCCAAAGGAGTGCTAATATTCTGAACTAGATAGTAAAGCTGTTTCGTCCAATGATACAAAGCTCTTCCTGAGTAGTTTTTCCAAATTCGAAATTCATTGTTAATCACTTATATTCAAATGTATAAAATCATTTAATCCAGAAAATATCCTTTAGATTATTTTGTGTGGAGACATCTGAAAACAAACGTTTATAAGGTTGAAATTAGAAGTAGAGAACACCTAGTTGAAAGAATTTTCGAGGAATGTTATATCTTAAAGCAAAATCAATCTCATGAGAAGGTCAATTAGAAATTTAATAAAAAGGTCGCGAATATTTATTCAAAAAAGAGGAAATTATTTCGAACATTCTATGTAAATTTTGTGTTAATCCTTAGTTGTGCCTTTCATAATATGTATCGAATGTTTATTCTGTATTAGTTGTTGTAGATTTTTTGGTTTACGTAGGTAAGTATAAAGATCTTTTCTGAATTAGATGATTTTATACATCAGAATATGAGTGATTAAAATTTAATTTCGAATTTGGAAAAACTACTTTAGGAGTCCGGAAGAGCTTTGTATCATTGGACGATACAGCTTTTACTATCTAGTTCAGAATATTCTCACTGCCTTGGAGGAAATAACGATATCGCTCATCTTTGAAAATTTTTTCTAGGAAAACTGGACGTGTGCCAAAAAAATAAAAACTTTCCAGTAATATAAACTCATGGTAGAATCTGTAGCAGGTAGCGAATTTTTGAAAACGGAATGTACAGGGTGTTTTTTCAACCTGCAAATTTAATCTGAACTTATCATAATTCCCACCCGGTATTTTTGAAAAAGTGATGGAATAATTGAAAGAAGACAATCATATTGTTCTACACTCAAAATTTCATCAATATTGGTCAAACCATATCAAAGTTATGAATAAAAGAAAAATCGGTCGAATCGGACAAATCACCCTGTAGACTCTCAATAAAGGCCGCCAACCATAAACCAAACATTGTTTCGAAACGGTCTCATCCGGAATCACCCTGTATATTCAAAAATTTTCTCTTTTCTTTGATGTAAAGTCCTGAAATTCACATTCCGCAGTCCTGAAAACATTCCACAATGTCTTCTTGCTGATCCGTCCATGGACTGAAATAGAACTCAGCTTGGAAATTGAATCATTCGTTGAGGCATGGCAAAATTGGAAATATCGGAAATTTCATATTTGGTCGTCCACTGTGTCGCGTTCATTTTTCCTTTTGATCGATGATGATCCGATGGTTTATTCTTTATTCATATCCTCTGGCATGAAGGGACATGAATGCCATTTATCCATAACGCCATGTCGTATTTTCCAGTGGAAAGACAATAATTGACATGCAATAACAAAAGATACGAGAAAGAATATTCGAACAAATTTGGCAAATAATTGCGCAAGTGAAAAAACTTTGGAATGAGGCTCTTGAAGAATGTACAGCTTTTGAATGGAAAGCCTGCACAGAGCACGTAAAAAAAGAAATAAGAGAAAATCAGTCAAAATAAATGGAATATTATGATATTGCTGACATACGAGTAAAGCCTTTAATTATGAACATGACGAGTTCTACCCAGATGAGGGATTAATAAGAGTATTTGTTGAAGCAGAATAATAGGAATATTTACATCAACATTACATATAATTTTACATTGTTCACAAATATTGAAAGTTACAATGTCATGACAAAATTCTTCATATATAAAATAGATCCATTTGTTAAGTGTTGTTTCTGTCTTGATATCTACTACAACTTTTCCAATCCGTTAAGATACGTTAACAAAAAATATTTTTTAGAAATGTACTCTCACTACAGCTTGCAACGATTGAATATAAATACGCTGGTTATAAATAATTTATTAAAAACTTCATAAGAGAAAAGGACCCCGCACTTTTTCTATGGCAAATGGCGTTCCGTCAAATGTTCTAAAATTTTGGTATAATGTAGTACTCGACCTACTGATCAAAAGTGTCCATGGCCCCAACTCAATCATATAACTAGTTTTTGAGATACAAGGCGTTGAAGTTGAGAATTACCCACTTTTGCTAGGCTCGTATCTCGAAAAAGAGATTCAGATTCTAACGTAAGTTTACATTAGTGGAGCATTTTTATTTTTTTCGGAACATGTCCAGTTTTCTTAGAAAAAATTTTTAAACATGAACAATATCGTTATTTCGCTCCAAAGGAGTGCTGATGTTCTGAACTAGATAGTAAAGCTGTTTCGTCCAATGATACAAAGCTCTTCCTGAGTAGTTTTTCCAAATTCGAAATTCATTGTTAATCACTTATATTCAAATGTATAAAATCATTTAATCCAGAAAATATCCTTTAGATTATTTTGTGTGGAGACATCTGAAAACAAACGTTTATAAGATTGAAATTAGAAGTAGAGAACACCTAGTTGAAAGAATTTTCGAGGAATGTTATATCTTGAAGCAAAATCAATCTCATGAGAAGGTCAATTAGAAATTTAATAAAAAGGTCGCGAATATTTATTCAAAAAAGAGGAAATTATTTCGAACATTCTATGTAAATTTTGTGTTGATCCCTAGTTGTTCCTTTCATAATATGTATCGAATGTTTATTCTGTATTAGTTGTTGTAGATTTTTTGGTTTACGTAGGTAAGTATAAAGATCTTTTCTGAATTAGATGATTTCATACATCAGAATATGAGTGATTAAAAATTAATTTCGAATTTGGAAAAACTACTTTAGGACTCCGGAAGAGCTTTGTATCATTGGACGATACAGCTTTTACTATCTAGTTCAGAATATTCTCACTGCCTTGGAGGAAATAACGATATTGCTCATCTTTGAAAATTTTTTCTAGGAAAACTGGACGTGTGCCAAAAAAATAAAAACGTTCCAGTAATATAAACTCATGGTAGAATCTGTAGCAGGTAGCGAATTTTTGAAAACGGAATGTACAGGGTGTTTTTTCAACCTGCAAATTTAATCTGAACTTATCATAATTCCCACCCGGTATTTTTGAAAAAGTGATGAAATAATTGAAAGAAGACAATCATATTGTTCTACACTCAAAATGTTGTCAATATTGGTCAAACCATATCAAAGTTATGAATAAAAGAAAAGTCGGTGGAATCGGACAAATCACCCTGTAGACTCTCAATAAAGGCCCCCAACCATAAACCAAACATTGTTTCGAAACTGCCTTGACTAGTATAAACTTCTCCTGGAATCTGACGGTTTCATCCGGAATCACCCTGTATATTCAAAAATTTTCTCTTTTCTTTGATGTAAAATCCTGAAATTCACATTCCGCAGTCCTGAAAACATTCCACAATGTCTTCTTGCTGATCTGTCCAGGGACTGACATAGAACTCAGCTTGAAAATTGAATCAGTCGTTCAGGCATGGCAAAATTGGAAATATCGGAAATTTCATAGTTGGTCGTCCACTGTCGCGTTCATTTTTCCTTTTGATCGATAATGATCCGATGGTTTATTCATATCCTCTGGCATGAAGGGACATGAATGCCATTTATCCATATCGCCATGTCGATTTTCCAGTGGAAAGACAATAATTGACATGCAATAACAAAAGATACGAGAAAGAATATTCGAACAAATTTGGCAAATAATTGCGGAAGTGAAAAAACTTTGGAATGAGGCTCTTGAAGAATGTACAGCTAATAAATGGAAAGCCTGCAAAGAGCACGTAAAAAAAGAAATAAGAGAAGATCAGTCAAAATAAATGGAATATTATGATATTGCTGACATAAAGCCTTTAGTTATGAGCATGACGAGTTCTACCCAGATGAGGGATTAATAAGAATATTTGTTGAAGCAGAATAATAGAAATATTTACATTTTCAATATTACATATAATTTTACATTGATCACGAATATTGAAAGTTACAATGTCATGACAACATTCTTCATATATAAAATAGATCCATTTGTTAAGTGTTGTTTCTGTCTTGATATCTATTACAACTTTTCCAATCCATTCACTTTGCAGCAACAAGCTTCAAATTATCAACTAGATTTTTCTGGTTTATCGAATATTCATATTGAACTTTGGAAAGGAGCATGCTTTTTAATCATCCATGATATTTTTCGTTATCGGACCAGAATTAATTGATCGTTCGAAAATGTATCAATACAAGACGAAAATAATATACTGCTGGTATACAGATTCACACGATGGTAATCTTATGTGATAATTAAGGATATTTTCATGTTCAAAGTGCCTCACTTTGAAAAAATACCATTTAATTTTATGGTTATATATTTAATGCTATGAAGAAAGCACAGAAAATTTCTAGTTACTTTTTTGTAACTAGAAATAAAGCTGCGACTAGACTTCCAAGGCCTGCTTTGATGTCAATAATTCTTGGATGGACTATAGTAACATATTTTCTTGTGAGGAATATAATGTTCGGTTGACATTGCAGTTTTATCTACGGTGTCTGCTTTCCAATAATAAATAATAGAACCTTGATGGAAATATTGCGGTTCTTGTCAATATTTCGAGCGCACCTCTCCTACTTTCACGCCATCCTATCCGGGCTTTCACAGTTCACCGCACAATTCATTTCTGTATGAAATCTAGGCGAAATCATGCGAAAAATATGGTCGATTGGTCGACTGACAATTACGCGCCCAGTGAAATGTCACGACTTATCTCTGTGGCCGGAACGTTCAAAAATAGAGACATGGTTGTAGTTACAGTTAACGTAATGGCGCGCAGAGTGGAAATGAACGGAGTTTTGAAACTGCGGGACTGGAACGGTGTCCCGATAATTTTCAGTTATCCTATGGTTTGCCAGGTGCTCGGAACCGGTGAACCGAGGAAAATCGCGGCGGAAAATGATGCAGATATTTGACAACTCGACGGTGTATATAATTGGAATCTTTGAGAGATGTTCTTTGGATAAACTCCATTCGCTTTTATAATGTCTCCCGGTTGGCCATGACATTCTGACACATTTCACCGTGTATAATTCGAAAATATAAGGTTATAGTCAGATACATACGTTGTTCTTTCTACATAGAGATCGTAGTAATTACGTTTTTATCAAAATATTTTTTTACTTTGGAAAAATAATGAATTCGAGAAAATAATATGTGGATTCAATTATTCCAAAGACCTGGCGAATGTTGAAGAAAATTTTTTCTCTGTTAATACTGGAAATAAACTGCTCCACAAGAGTTCATATGTATCACCTTTTGAATCGTGGTAAATCTCCATTCAAAACTGGTCTCTTTATTTCACGAGTAAGTACCCTAATTTACGACGTAGACACTTGATTTTTTTTTAAATTGAAGTTGAAGAACGTCCCGAGGGCAAATGGTTTTATTTTTTTCGATTTAATTAGTTTTTCAATTAAAAAACTGGGGTAATCGTTAGATCTGGGGTTATTGAATATGTTTTTCGTTTTTCATGAGTACAAGCTATATTTTTGATATAATCATCATAAAAATTTTTGTAGTTTATAAAAGATTAAATTGCCGAGGGCAAATAGTTGCGATTTTTTCGATTTAATTAGTTTTTCAATTAAAAAAACAGGTTGAACTTCAGCGTTTTGGAAACTACACTTAATGATTTTTTTCCGACGGTTATTCATCATTTTTTGGAAAAAATCGGAACTATTTGCCCTCGGCAATTTAAGATCTAACGATTACCCTGTTTTTTTTTTCAATTGAAAAACTAATTAAATCGAAAAAAAAAACTATTTGCCTCGGGACGTTCTTCAACTTCAATTTAAAAAAAAAATCAAGTCTCTTCGTCGTAAATCAGGGTACTTACTCGTCAAATAAAGAGACCACTTTTGAATGGAGATTTACCACGATTCAAAATGTGATACTGCCCTTTAAGAAGGCTGGTAAATATGTCGTACTACCATTATAAGGAATCGACTTCCCCTTCATAAAACCAGAAAAACTGTTTTTTTTTGTGGTGAAAAATCGTTTGAATAAATTCATACCATAAATCATAAGTGTGTTTGTGATTGAAAACCAAAGCGATTCAGAATCCAATCGATGATGACCTGGAAACCGCAAATAGAACATTGAATCAAATATTCAAACAAACCAGCATGAACACTTTGACTTATTTGTAAGCCAACAATTCTAGACTCGAAAATCCATAATTTAATTTTGTATGAGCTGAATAGTAGTTGTTTCGTATTAAACCAAGTGTACTTCAACAAAGTTCACTATTCTGGATCGTGGAACTGATCGATGGAGAGTTTTTGTCATTCTAACATGACATGCAAGGAAAATTTTATATTGGTGACGGTTCATTATGTTTGATAGTGCTTTAGAGCTGCATCTAGCAAACGCACGTATTAATTCTTAATCAATATGTTTCATATATTATTTGATGAGTTAAATCTATTTTTGTACAACTGCCATTAAAAGTGACACTTTAAATGACAGCAAACAACGTTAAAATTTATTGTTCACGTGGAAGCCTGTTAAAAATATTTTCAACATTAGTGTTAAAAATATTTTTAGCACTCCATTTTCTTATGATGAAATCAGATTAAAAAAATTCAGCAATTGCAAATTTTTATTTTCAATATTTAACGATCATTACTTATGAACATTAATATTAATCGTAAAACTAGAACAATTACTAACATTAATGTCCTGTGACATAAGGGAGCTTCGCAGCACATTATTAGAATCATCAGCACCATCGGTACTTGTAGAAACCGGAAGTACAATATTGGATGATGATCCAAAATCTGTTGAGATTGGTAGAATTTTTGTCAGAAATGACATTTCTATATGCAATGGAATGATCAACATAGCCCTCGGCTACCATCGTAGACTTCCATCCACCATATATATATATCCGTAATATTTGCTCCGTATTCTGCTAGCAATGAAGCGGAGGATCTTCGAAAACAGTATCCTGTATATTGCTTTGGTTCTGGAAGTTTGAGGAATTCGGCAACAATAGATGGAATTTTCACAAATGTATTGATATTATTATTATTATTATTCATGTATTTCAGGAAAAAACGACGATGTTTGATGACAGAAGGGCGCAGTGCAAAGTACTTATGAAAATAGTCAACATACTTCCCAATAATACTGAAAGAACCACTGACTTTCGTTTTTGTGTTGGGAAGTTGTATAACCAATGATTTATTTGTAATTTCGATGTCTTCCACTGATAGATTACACAATTCTTTACGCCGACAGGCTCCAAATAATCCGAGAATAGTTGCAACCTTAACCATCAAGTACTTCTCATCTGGTGCCTCATTTATAAACTTTTCAACTTGGTCACGAGTGAGAATTTTCGATTTTTTGGGACGATATCCTTCGCTTTTCCGTTTTGAATATGCTATTACCTTAAAATATTCACTGATATCCACACCATTTTTCATGAGGGCGCTTGACTTTATTATTGGAAATTTGCTTCACAAAGTTGATGAACTCCATATTTTTGATTTTTCTTCTAAGTATGCCAGGAAAACAGGTTAACTGAAGTTCCCTCCTGCATTTTTCAATTTACACCAGGCCAGGAAATTCTTATATGCAATATCGTACTTCTGAACAGATTTTTTAGGTAGGAGTTCCAGATTTGCTCTTCTTGCAGACTCTTCAATATCCACAGGAGCAACCAAATCGTCACTTTTATTAATAATTGGACTCTCGACAAACATATTAAGCAGTTAAAAACCCAAGACGAAAATTGGACAGGAACGAAATTCAAATGACATCGTCTTTTCTCATATGTTAGTAATCATAACGTTGGCAACGTTTGCTATTCACAACAACCTTTTGATTATTTGAATATTAAAATGCATTTTGAAGTTTATTGTCATTGCAAGTTCGCCCATTTCATTATCAAAATAGGACAGTTGTACAAAAAACATTGTATGGTATTTGTGTTAAAAGTGATTTTAACACATATATCATAAATAACTATTCTATTTATTACTATTAATAGTAGGTATACTCAATGCAATTGACACAAACAACATCTACACAAGACATATATGAAGAAAAAAATAAATAACCATTCATCATCAAAATTTTCCTTTCTGTCTCCACAATTTTTGCCACGTCTCCTATGAGACATTCTTCCGACACTTTACAAGTGGTTATAAATTTGGCCAGCCGCAAAAAACGACGACGGTTAAAACTTAACCACTGAAACATAAATGAGATCACGTGCAATACGAACATCAAGAAATAAATTATGAAAATCTACAGGGGGCATACATCACCCCAACGGGCTTTATAATGTTTGGACGTCCCTGTGGAAAAACCTGCCATGGTTCGCGGTATCACGTAGAGTATCCAATATTCATGGACTCCTCATTGTTTTCCTGAATTTTTCCGTTATTTTTGCTGATCAGAATTATGAGTGGGAAGCGTTTGAAGGGAATTTATTGCTTGTGATCATATAGGGCAAGTTTTAATTAATCATCACGGCAGTTTTGTCTGTAGAGTCTAGAGAACCATTCCACCTTTTAGAAGGGCACATTTCCACACTCACATGGACGCAAATCTACAAAAACCCCAAGTATACTAGCTGGCAAAGAAACTGCAACACCCAAGAGAAGCTGTTTAAATTTAATTTTTCTTTTTTGGTAAAACATAGATACCTAGTATAGCAATTAATGAATTATTGAAATTTGGATGAAAAAAAAAAGAGAAAACGACTACAATATTTAAGTAAAAAAAAATGTTTACATGAAAAAATCTTCACGGTTTTTTCTCCAAAGTTAACATTTACTCCTTGCTATACTATCTATGTTTTACCAAAAAAAAATGTACAGCTCCTTCTAGGTGTTGCAGTTTCTTTGTGAGTAGTATATTTCACGATCACAATAAATTTTTTATATAGTGATTCCATTGAAAACCTCATTAGCATTCATACAGCAACTTTAACGATGTTGTACGAAAGCTTAAGCGAACAGAGATCCTAAAGGAATTACAGCCTTAATTCTTAAACCAATAATGTGAAAATAATAATGGAAATGCAAAGAAAATCGACTTGACCTGACAATTATAGGTCAAGAAAACCATTTCCTTCAGTTGTTAATGAGATTTCACCTTAAATCATTTCAAAGGGGATTCAACGGATATTTCCAGCGATTTTTTTACGTTAAGTTCGCTAACAAGTTCAAGCTCCTAGAGAAGATTATAGGCGCTTGTATGATTGAACTTAATTAGGCCTAATTTTACGATGATTATAATTCCTCATTAGTTTTTATTGACATTGAACCACAACATACCATACAAACATTACTAGTCAATAGGAATATCTTTTATGGAATCAGTTATGTGAATAAATCTTCAAACAGATTTTCCAAGTGGATATTCTTCATGAGTTATTTTCAGGATATCGAGAAAAATATGGAGTTATGAGTGTTTACAAATTAATCTATAGAAAAATCGAAGAAGGAACTCATTTTGATGGTACAAATATGGCTCTTTAATTCCAGATGAAATCGGACAAAACTGAGTGTTTTTGTTAAGAAATATCGTGTTTCTTAACATTCTTATTCGAATAAGGTTAGAATCTGAGTACTTCCTAAATGTATCAACTCAATTTCAATCGAAAAATATGAACGCTGAGGTGTGTGCAGAGAATCGTATCAAGCACGTATTTGGCTCAATTTTTTTTTCAAATTGCTATATCTCTTTAACAGAGCCGTATTCGGAAAAATGGAAAGAGAAAAAAAAGGTTTCTTTTGGCCTCAAGACAACAAACTATCAATACATATATAGATATCTCCCCAAGGACAGTTGTCGGAAAATAATGAAGCATCTCACACACGAATCGGCCTCTCTGAATAGCTTTTGATCAAAGTTCATCCCCTCCCATCTTTTCGACCCCTGCAAAACACATCGCACAGGAAACTGCAGTCACAGGGCGCGTAAATTACAATCAGGGCAGCAAAAACATAGCTCGGGCCTTCTTACCAACGGCCACCCGGTTAGCCGGTCTCGGCTGGACGCTTTTTGCCGATGCAAATGGACTTTTTGGAGGCGGTCATACGTTTCGGCTTCTTTATAGCGAGGCTGGGAGTCGGGTGTGTGGTTGACACTGTATGTTCAGTGTACACCGTTTAATGAATTATTATTTTTGATGTTTCGTTCCCGGAAGGGGAGCCAGAACTGTTTGTCTGTGTTTGATGGATTTTATTCACGTTTTTGGGGCGATACAGTCCTGGGAGATTCCACTAGAGTTTCCCTTTCGGTTTTCACCTTTTCCAGAAATTCTTCCTCATACACTGGCAAAAAAATTAACGCACATTATGGAAATCTCAAATTTATTCTACAACTGAAGGTGTTCTCAATGATAATTATTTTTATCAGAATTATGCATTCATATGTTATCCACTTTCAACGTTTTTCTACAATACAGATGTCTTCTCCCAGCAGGAATAAAAAAAGATGATATTATCAGATTTTGAATGTATTGGCTCCATTCTAAAATCAGTTGTTCTCGATCAATTCTAGTGATCAATAGTTTTTCTTTCGTTTGATTTTCAACACTCGATCGCTATGCAACGCGAATCACGCAATTTGACCCAAGAGGAATGTACCCAAGCGGTAGTTTTGCGAGAAGAAGGGTGGACATACACAAAAATTGCAGAAAGGTTTGGAGTTTTCCATAGAAGTGTGTCCAGAATGTTGCAGCGATTCAGGGAGACAGATATGAATGTCCGAAGACCAGGTCAGGGTAGACCACGGTAACAACTGCCATTCAAGAACGTTACTTGAGAGTTTCTTCGTTGAGACAACGGTTTGCAACCGCTCGCCTCCTTCAAAATCAGTGAGCAAACTCATGAGGTGCAAATTAGCACTCAGACAATAAGAAATCGCCTCAGAGAATATGATTTGAGGCCTCGTGTCGTGGCAAGAGGCCCAGCTCTTACACCAGCCCATCGAAGGGCGCATTTGGATTTTGCGAGAGAGCATATCCATGGGGAAGAGGCCGATTGGGAAAGAGTTCTCTTCACAGATGAATCTAGATTCTGCCTCTACCATTGTGATCGACGTTCCCTTGTATACAGACTTCCACATGAAAGATATGCTCAGTGCAATTTCCTGAATACTACTGGTTTCGGTGGAGGATCGATTATGGTATGGGGTGGAATATCTTTGACTGCTCGCACAGACCTAGTGGTCGTTGATAATGGAGCTATAAATCCTGATAAGTATACAGGGTGAGTCTTTGACTTGTACATATATTTTAACTGTAGATTCCTCTCATCAAACGAAACACTTTTTACCCATACCATTTTTCAAAATTCGGTTTCGTTTGGAAGATACAGGGTGTCAAAAATCCATGAAATTAACACTGTTCATTCCATATATTCGGAACCGATATTTCGAATGAACTGAATTTTGGTTGATTGTTTACTCTATTCATGGTGTATATTCCTCAATTGAAACTTATTTCATATTTCTACTGGTAAAAAAGTTACAGTACAGTCGACTTATAAATTCACGCAAAAATACTATAAAACCACTTGAAAAAGATGAACGGTTCACGTTTTCGAAAGAATTAATTATTTTAGAAAACAAAAGTATTCTTATATTTTTTCAATAACACGCGTCGTTCTCAAGTTATTCCTAATTGTATAAGATTGAATTAGAGGAAAAAATCATGAATTTCAAGAATAACCTGAATGCTGTCCTGAGTCAAATCTCATCGAATATGATTTTTCTCTGGCCTCTCAACAAGTTACCAACGTTGTCAGAATGTTTTTCAACTTTGTCAAGACTAAAATCTCTATGATGAAAAAAGTTGGATGTAGAGATATGTGATAATAAAATTCCACAATCGTGGGACATAAAATTATTCATTTTATATGCAGTTTCTATTTGAAATTCATTGTTACCAGTCCTTCAGCAAAATATCTATCGAAACAATATAACTCGACACCAGAACGACACTAATAATATTACATCAATTCACTGAAAGTCATTCACATAATCATCACCTGTTTGCTTCATTCTCTGTAAATAAATAAAGCGTGAAATTTGTTTATGCCGTGCTATAACGTTTTAGGTTGGACTGGTTGGAGCACAGAGCATCGGGGTTACATCTACGGCCTTCTGAAGGGAAGAGTGGCCTACTCTTAGACAAAGGGTCTAAGGGCCTACTCTTCCCTTCAGAAGGCCGTGGATGCATGGCAACTGAAATTAGGAACGTAGCGCTATATTGGCGATAGGGGACGTACTGCTTTCTTGAGTTCGCATTGTTTGAAGAGAAAAACGGCAATCTGGCATCGTCTTCTCTATAGTTCTGTGCTATATCACAGAGAATGTGAGCTTATGTCATTGACCCTGAATCATATGACTTTGGTTAATGGAGTTAGGATAGGTTAGTGAAAAACCATTTTTTATGCGATCGTTTTAGAATATCGAGGAAAATATGAACAAATTATTTGTGTTTACAAACTAATCTTCAGGAAAATCGAAGGAGGAACTTATTTTGGTGGGAGAATAATAGCTTTTCAATTGCCGAAATGATCGGACAGAACTGAGTGTTTTGTTAGGAAATATCGTGTTTGTAACATTCTTATTCAAATAAGGTCAGTGCTTGAGTATTTTCTAATTGTATCAACCAGAACATTTAATAATCACCTCAATTTCAATCGAAAAGTATGAACTTTGAGGTGTTTGCAGAGAATTGATCCAGGCACGCATTAAGCTCAACTTTTTTTTTCAAATGGCTATATCTCTTTAACAGAGCCGAATTCGGAAAAATGGAAAATGAAAAAAAGGTTTCCTTTAGCATCAAGAATCTACAGTTAAAATATATGTACAAGTCAAAGACTCACCCTGTATATAAGGAACATTCTTGAAGAGCATGTAGTGCCATTTGCCCCATACATTGGTGAAAATTTCATTTTTATGGACGACAATGCCAGACCCCATCGTGCGCGCATCGTTCAGGAGTACCTTGAAGAGGATGAAGTCTCTCGAATGGAATGGTCAGCAAGAAGTCCAGATCTTAATCCGATTGAGCAGGTTTGGGACAATCTCAATAGAAGGCTGAGAAGTTCAGAAAATCATCCAGCTACTCTTAATGACTTAGGAATCCAACTCTCAGAAATCTGGGAAGGATTAGATCAGAACATTTTAAGATCACCCATTTTGAGTATGAACCGTCGTTGCCGAGCTGTAATTAACACAAGGGGTGGAAATACCAAGTATTAAATCACTTATCAGCATTTCAGTATTTTGAAAATTGTTCATTTCTCTTCTTTCACATAAGATTCGGTGAAATCCTGAATTTTTCTTCCATTTAATGTGTCTTGTTTCGTTCAAAGCCTTCCCGAGAGAACATAAAAAATAAGTTATAAAGTCAATGTAGAGTTAACTTTCATTAAAATTGAGATTTTCAGCATGTGCGTTAATTTTTTTGCGCAGTGTAGGTGCATTTCCCTATACCACAGAAAGGTTCTGGATCAGTGATTGGTGTTCGTGCGTCCTCTCCAGCAAGCCCAGATTGAAGAGACCCTATTTTTTTATGCCTACCTCATTGAGTTTTCTTTCTACTGAATGATTATAAGGGTAATTTAGCTTCGAATTCTTTCCAACAATGTTCCATTGGTCCACGATTCTGTCCCCGAAACTCCCAAAATCGAACCCCGCCACTGCCACCACCGATTACAGTATCACATACAGCCATTACGGCGAAATTCAATTGTCTACAAGCTCCGGAATAATGAAATAATATCGTTCCCGAGGGATATCCAATCATCCGGGACCTGTCTCATGCCTCTGTACGGAGCCCACATCGCTGCGTCCATAGGAATTAGGGGGCCATTATTGAATTCCGTAACCCCGGACGAAAGAGAGATTGATTGGGCATGTCGCTGGTTGAGTTCGCGGAGACAAGGAGAAATGGAAAAAGTGGTCAAAGATGGGATTTCCAGCTTGGAATCTGCCTCTGTTTTGATTATTATTCAGAATTTGTTTTTTATATACACATACATGCACGAGGCGAGCGGACAAGCAGAAATATCTCTCAAGCCAGCATAAACCGTTAACGAAAGATCAGTAAATACTTTTCTCTGAGCTTTATGATTCAAAATGCTGAATTTTTATTATTTGATTAGGTAAGTAGCAACAACTCTACTATCCAGACGACCAATATAAAAAGTCTTTACCTTATTTTAGAAGAATCTTCTGCGAAACTACTGGGTTTGTTCTCGATGTTATATTCACAATGTCTCTTACCTGAAAAAAAGAAACGGCATTAGAAAATAATCTCAAACATATGAAATGAATTTTGGGGCGCATGCAGAGTTTTTTTGAGATCTAGCTCAATTTCTTGATTTGCTTATTTTTTCCCAAGTTAAACCTTTCGTGGTAGAATAAAATATGATTACTTGAGTGCCAAACTTAGAAAAAACATCTGTATCTCAAGCATTTAATAAAAAATAAATCCTTTTTAGAATTAGTCACGGTCTTTTTTGTAACACGAAAGTGCTAAAATACGCAGATGCCTGTGATTAACGAAGCAAGTTTCCTAGGAAAATAAACTGCTCCACATGAGTAAGGGATATTGACTTAAATTGCAAAAAAATATTGTAGTTAAAATGAGATTTTTGTGATGAAAATTCATATCAATATAATTCAAGTTGCAAATTAATTTTAGCCTGTAGGACTGCAGCGTATACAGGGTGGTTAAGAAAAATCGAGTAAAATAACGAAATTTTATTCCCAGAGAATTCAAGCATTTTGAGACTATCAATACAATGTTTGGCCTCCACGGGCATCAATAACAGCTTGACATCTTCTTTGCATACAACACACGAGGATGTTGAACATTTCATGAGGAATTTGGTTCCATAAACGGGACAGAAGCTCTCTCAGATCATTTAAGGATTCTGGGGTAGGTTGATGATTATCTAATCTTCTTTAGGGCATATCCCATGCATGTTCTATGCAATTCAAATCTGGTGAGTGTGGAGGTATTGGTAAATGTGGAATACCAAGCTCCTCGCGCGCATTCTCAACTATGGCTGCACGATGCAGTCTAGCGTTATCGTCTAGAAATTGAAAAGTTTTACCAATAGCAGCGTGAAAATTTGGCACAACATTGTCAATGACATGCTCCCTATAGTGTAAGGCGGTCATATTCCCAGGACAAATGTGTAGACCTGTGCGCCCGTTGAAACATATCTCGGCCGATACCATAACACTACCCCCTCGGAATGGATGGACTTCTTGGACATAGCGACGATTACGGGGTATGGGTGGGATTGCCCATACCTTTATCCTTCGAAAATCTGAAAATCGTCCATATCTGGATTCATCAGTGAAAAGGACACTACGCCATTGATCGTTCCAATTGATATGTTGCCTTGCCCATTCCAGTCTTTGACGCTTATGGTCACGTGTTAATGGAACTCCTCTTAATGGACGTCTAGAACCAAGATTCACCTCTCTCAAACGTCGTCTGATGGTTTCGTTGGAGACTTGGATCCCATCTGCATTTTGAAGAGTATTCCGTAGCATTCTACACGTAGATGTAGGGTTTCTTCTCGCCGAAATGGTGATGAAACGATCCTGAGAAGGTGTTGTTTTTCGTCGCCCACCAAGCCTTGGTCTCCCTGAACCTATTCCAAAGTCGAGATATCACACTTTGGCTGACTTGGAGCCTTTCCTCTACAACAACCTGAGTTAGGCCACCCTGTAGCATTCCGATAGCCCTATTAGCCTCAGCGTTTGTTAATTTACGTCTTGGCATTTTGAGAAAACCCGTTTCAAATCGAAGCCGTTGATAAACTGATTTCAAAATAATAAGAACATTCATGGAGCATATGCAAAGAACCAAACTTCAGAAAAAAGGCGACCAGATTGACGAAATGTCTCATACTGATTTTTATTGGATCGATTCAAGTTGTTATTGAGTTTTAAATGATTTTACAGCGATTTTCTCGAAGATTACATACTTTTATAAACGATTGAATACGATATCCCTAACTCTTGTTGAGCAGTATACTTATAGTTCATAGATAGAAAGGGGTTACAGTTCACTGCGACCTCAAGTTATATTGTGCACTCTCACAGAGGTATGTACTTCATATGATAGGATACAAGAAAATTTGAGCATGGAATGATCCGACAAGTCCAAATGCACATATACTGACATCAATGCGTTTGAATCTCATCGAACCACTTCAAAAGTTGCCTAAGAATACAGACCTATCCTTCCACATAGGGAGAAGACATTAATACTAGATTAGTTTTCTCTCAAACAGATCTCTCCATGTAGTGATCGATGGAGTTTCAATTGACTCTCTACAGTCTCTACCCATAAATGCTGGTGTCCCGCAGGGATCAATTCTGGCTCCAACACTATTTCTACTCCACATCAAAGATTTGTTGGAAGCAACTTCGTGTCCAGTGCAGAGCTTCAAGGATGATAGTACCCTCCATACCGCTTTTTCTTCTAGGGCTCCAATACCAGCCCGCCAAATCAGAAACGAACGAGGAAGAAATGAATCTAATAACTTGGTAGAATTTAACGCAAACAAAACTTAAGCATGTCTTTTCTCTAGAAAAGTCGATCTCACTGTGCCCAGCATAGAATTGTCGGGAGTGACCATACCATTGAAGTAATCTATTTCGATGCTTAGTATTACTGTCGGCAGTAACCTTTCTTGGGAGAATCACGTGAGATCAATTGCTTAAAGTGCATCCCAAAAACTTGGTTTTCTGTTTCGTGCCAGGAGCTATTCCACCTCAGGTCAGCTGCTTATGATCTATAAGGCACAGATTCGACCTGTCCTGGAATACTGTTCCCATATTTGGAGTGCTGCACCTAAACAAATCCTAAAACTCTTGGATTCTGTACAAAAAAGGGCAATTCGTCTCGTCGGTGATGTCTCGCTCACAAACTCGCTCACTTCCTTGGAACACCGTAGAAGAGTAGCCGATCTGTCTCTATTTTATAGATACTTCCATGAGGATGCTCTTCTGAATTATCAGCAATCGTTCCCCCTCTGGCAGTTTCTTCGAGACTAAATCGTCAGGTTAAGTCTTCATATTCCTTCGTGGTCACTTTGGAGACCTGCAGAACATCTCTCTTCAAAGACTCGTTCATCCAACGAACAGCGAGGCTTTGGAACACATTGCCTAGGAAGTGTTCCCCGAGGCATATAACCTCCAGAAATTTAAGAAGAACACCAACTCCTACCTGCTTGCCCTTGGGATCACGATGTTCACTGAACATTACAGGATATTCCTCTTCGTGAAAACCACAATTAGAAAAAAAATAGGTTTCTTGCCACTCTGAAGTTGCAAGTAATTACTGAGAAGTATAACTGACCAGAACAAAGTCTAGGAAGTTTTTCAACGAGGCTAGGTCCTCACTCCTGCAAATTTCTTGCCCACAGGATTCTTTTCCTTGGGTTGCAATGGCAATATTCAAGCAACTGGGAAATCTGGAGCTTGCAGATGAATATGAATTGACAGATAAGCAGCTCTAAAAACACTGACAACGGGTCTTAGTGGCAAGGACGATTCACATGCAACAATGATGATAATTCTAGATGAAATGTCGACGACATGGAAGTAATAGGATCACGATAAGAGCCAAAGAACCGAAGCAATTATCCCTCAAACAATTCGAATATGGATCAGAACAGGAAATGCACAATTTGCATCATACTCTCATTACGACAAAACTAAACGATGGCGACGAATTACGAGCTAACCACCAAATACCCTTGTAACTACCCCAAAACCAATACCAGGGACTAGTTTCAAACATTCCAAATCGATTCTGATAAAGGTATTGACGACCAATCTAATTATAATCCAACTAAAACGTGGACAAACCATTATTTGCCGTTTCCCTGTACGTGATTCAGACCCAGCATAAATAATTAAAGTGAAGTATGATACAGGGGTAATTACACGTAATCATCAATTTGTTTCATGACGTAGTATCGGCGTAGAAATTCAATCAAGTCACTATTCGACTCCCCATGCACCAAATTAACCCGTTTGTTCTCAGTTGTGGTTTGTTTGTCTGTGGGGGTAGATATCTAAAAATTGATTCATTAGAGTCCCAACGGCTTGTTTTGATGATGGGTTTGAGTACAATACGGATTGATGAAAGGTCGTCAAATAAGGGGTGGAATGCTTTTGAGGGCTAACTTTGATGTGTAGTTCTTAGGCTATCAACACTCCCAAACTTGGTTGAGACAAAGAGGATGGGAAAAAATGGCCAAAACAGACCTTTTCATTGACAAAGTCCGGAGGAAAATAATCGAAATCTAACAGCTAAAGATTTTCATTAAATTTGCAGAAGATACTGCACGACACAAATTATGTGGAATGATCTATGAAAATACACACATCGTCATTAGTCTTGCCCCCTAGGTTGCTAAAGGAGAAAACGATCAATGTTCTGGGAACGAGATGAATATTTTCCTTTATTTCCACTGCAATATACACTGCGCAAAAAAATTAACGCACATTCTGAAAATCTCAATTTTAATGAAAGTTAACTCTACATTGACTTTATAACTTATTTTTTATGTTCTCTCGGGAAGGTTTTGAACGAAACAAGACACATTAAATTGAAGAAAAATTCAGGATTTCACCGAATCTTATGTGAAAGAAGAGTAATGAACAATTTTCAACATACTGAAATGCTGATAAGTGATTTAATACTTGGTATTTCCACCCCTTGCGTTAATTACAGCTTGGCAACGACTCGACGGCTCATACTCAAAATGAGTGACCTCAAAATGTGCAGATCTAATCCTTCCCAGATTTCTCCGAGTTGGATTCCTAAGTCATTAAGAGTAGCTTGATGATTTTCTGAACTTCTCAGCCTTCTATTGAGGTTGTCCCAAACCTGCTCAATCGAGGCCTTAAATCATATTCTCTGAGCGATTTCTCATTGTCTGAGTGCTAATTTGCACCTCATGAGTTTGCTCAAGCTGATTTTGAAGGAGGCGAGCGGTTGCAAACCGTTGTCTCAACGAAGAAACTCTCAAGTAACGTTCTTGAATGGCAGTTGTTACCCGTGGTCTACCCTGTCCTGGTCTTCGGACATCCATACCTGTCTCCCTGAATCGCTGCAACATTCTGGACACACCTGTATGGGAAACTCCAAACCTTTCTGCAATTCTTGTGTATGTCCACCATTCTTCTCGCAAAACTACCGCTTGGGCACATTCCTCTTGGGTCAAATTGCGTGTTTCGCGTTGCATAGCGATCGAGTGTAGAAAATCAAACGAAAGAAAAACCTAGGAGCATAGGAAGAACTATTGATCACTAGAATTGATCGAGAACAACTGATTTTAGAATGGAGCCAATACATTCAAAATCTGATAATATCATCTTTTTTTATTCCTGCTGGGAGAAAACATCTGTATTGAAGAAAAACGTTGAAAGTGGATAACATATGCATGCATAATTCTGATAAAAATAATTATCATTGAGAACACCTTCAGTTGTAGAATAAATTTGAGATTTCCATAATGTACGTTAATTTTTTTGCGCAGTGTATTTGATAGAAAATCAAGATTTTTTTCTGGTTTATTGTTTTCATTCAAGTGAAAATTCCACACACAAAAGATTGTCATGCTACATTCAACAAATTCAGTCAAGACTTTTGACAATGTGTGTATGTTAGAATCATTGGCAATTATCAACGCTCACTCTGTAAAATTTCAGTTGAAATTTGCGGCAGCCTTCTGCATTACTATGCAAGGCATTAAGTTTTATCATACTCCGTGCCTTGGGTGAGTGTATGCTGATAATCTTTTATTATTCTTCAACATTCCCACTATATAGGGCATTAACAGAGGTTAGTCGGGGTCAACTTTAATAACCAGCTGTGAACTTAATAAGCGACGAGGCTCTGGGAAGAAGAATTACTATTTTATTCGCGTTATATTCGTTCATTTACGACTCCGGTCAGACTTCGCGATTTCGAGAAGAATCAGAGAAGATAACCGCCATTCAAGGCACCAGAGTTAGAGTTTTATCCAGCGTTGCCGCTTTTATCTATTCTCGACTTGGGAATAAAGAAGGTTACCATTTGAACTATGCACTATTATTCTTTCTCAGAAGGAGAAATTGATAGGGAAGCATGCACAAAGAAACTCCCAAACATAATGCTAGGGAAGCTGAAATACTTATACAGCATACGAGGATAAATTCTTAGCCTACTATAGAACCAAACAAAATTCCAATGTGAAAATATTTTATTACTCAACATATTCTCCTCTTAACTGAATACATTTTTTACAGCGAACCTGCAACGTCTCTAGACCTTTAAAAAAATGTGTCTTCTTGCTCTGCAAACCAGTCCTCCACAACTTTTATTACCTCCTCTCCTTAACGACCTTTTGAACTTTTTTTCAGTTGAGGAAAGGATGATAGTCAGACGGAGCCAAATCTGGTGAATAAGGGGGGTGTTCTAGTAATTCTAACCCTAAATCACGAATTTTTTGCATGCAAACATGAGATTTGTGTACTGGGGCGTTGTCCTGTAAAAACAAAATAACTTTGGATAGATTTCCGCGTCTTTTCTCTTTAATTTTTTCCCGTAGAGTGGTCAGTAATGTCGAATAGTAATCTCCAGTTATTGTTTTACCCTTATCCAAAAAATCAATCATGATTACCCCATGGCAATCCCAAAAAACTGAAGCAAGAACTTTTCCAGCAGATTTTTGGACCCGAAACTTCTTAGGTCTTGGATAACCAGAGTGTCGCCATTCCATCGATTGTTGCTTTGTTTCTGGATGGTAGAAATGTACCCAAGTTTCATCCATAGTAGAAATTCGGTTTAAGAAGTCTACATCGTTTTTAAATCGAGCACAGATCGAACGCGATGCTTCTACCCTTGCACGTTTCTGGTCAACATTCAAACATTTGGGGATCCATTTGGAAGAAATTTTTCTCATGTCCAAATTGAAGTGAACTATATGATAAACGCGTTCGTATGAAATCTTCAGTGCTTCCGATATCCGTTTTAGCCCAATTCGACGGTCTGATAAAATCATGTCAGGAACTGCATGGATATTTTCGGGGACTGACACAGAAACTAGCCTTCCCGATCGGTCATCATCTTCAATGGAAAATTTACCTCTTTCGAAGCTTGCAGTCCAATTTTTCACGGTCGCATACGAAGGACATTGATCACCAAGGGTATTAAGCATATCTTCGTAAATCTGCTCACCTCTTAACCCTTTTAAATACAGGTACTTGATGATGGCTCGATACTCCAAATTTTCGATTTTCACAATTTCGGTGGACAGCTTTTTTTTAAATTTATTGCGTAACTCTGGTTTACTTTTTTAACGTCGAACTCTACACTGACACTTCTAATAAGTTATTGTTCGTTGATATGGTATCGCAATATTTTGTTTAGGCATAGAACTAGTCTAGGCTAAGTAGATATCAATACTGTTGGGACATACTGTACATATTGTATTTATTCGTATTATCAAGTTACATAAACAATTTTAGTTGTATGACATAAAAGGTTGTCAAAATAAAAGATCGTCAAAAAGTCACCTTCCAAATTATTATCATTTACAAATAAAAATTTGGAAGGTGACTTTTTGACGATCTTTTATTTTGACAACCTTTTATGTCATACTCACTCTTTTGTCATAACCACGACAACATACTTCAAAAATTATAACATGTACACTATGATGAAATAAATTAAAACAAGTCCCAACATTATGTTGGATTGCTTTTTATTTAAAATTATAATAATTTGGAAGGTGACTTTTTGACGATCTTTTATTTTGACAACCTTTTATGTCATACTCACTCTTTTGTCATAACCAAGACAACATACTTCAAAAATTATAACATGTACACTATGATGAAATAAATTAAAACAAGTCCCAACATTCTCCGGCCCCAAGCTTATTCCTCGTACACTATGATAAAATAAATTATAGCAAGTCCTAACATTCTCCGGCGCCAAGCTTATTCCTCTCCAAACCTTGCTGGAACCTTCAAAATTCGACCAAACCTTGATCTTTGGACTGGTTTCTTATTATTCTCTTCTTTTTTCTTTTTCTTCTGTTTCGATTCTGTAGTTTTCGAAGATGATTTGGCAGCAACATTTTTCGTTTTGCTAGAATTTTTGGAGGTGGGAATGCTTCTTTTTTGGAATCTCCAGATGCTGCAGCCTTATTTCCCTGTTGGGTTTTTCCCTTATCTTCTTTAGGAAATTCAGGTTCTAGTTCGCAGGGCATCTTCGTTCTTGTGGGCGCTTCGCAAGGAGCACTTCTTTTTGAAGGAATCCTACAAGGCTGTTTCTGGTTGGGAAATAGTTTATCGAAAATTTTCTGCCTGACGCATCTTCCTCTCACATCACAGTCAACTATTGATCGTTGTTTCTTCACCATGAATGAAGAGCGTTCCACTATTCTCATACAACTCTCCTTAGAACAACTGCCAATTTGAATTTCTTCCTTGTCCTCTTCCAAGGCCCATACTTCGAGGGAATCCGAGGATTTTCGCTTGGGACAAGTGAAATCAGTCGGTTGGAACAGATTTTTTGGGTGAAGTTGCGGATTTAGACGAGGTAGACGCGGTATTTTTTAAAGGTCGTTTTAAACATCTGCAAAATGTTCGAAATTTGTTACGTGAAAGATTTAAAAATGAGTATCTTGCAGAGTTAGTAAATAAAGGTCACAGGCAGAAGACGCAGCAAATCAAAGTGGGTGATGTCGTTTTGGTCGGAGCAGACAATGTGAAACGGGTGCTCTGGCCAATGGGAAGAATACTAGAAATATATGATGGAAAAGATGGAGTTAGCCGAGTCGCAAAAGTGAAAACAAAGAACGGAATAATAGTTAGGCCATTCCAAAGGATCTTTCCATTAGAATTAAGCACGGCATCAGAATCAAACAGTAAAGAAGTTATAACTATAGAAGGGAAACAAAAGAATAAGGAAAAGGAAGAGAAGAATGAAAATCCAGTCCAAAGATCAAGGTTTGGTCGAATTTTGAAGGTTCCAGCAAGGTTTGAAGAGGAATAAGCTTGGGGCCGGAGAATGTTGGGACATACTGTACATATTATATTTATTCGTATTATCAAGTTACATAAACAATTTTAGTTGTATGACATAAAAGGTTGTCAAAATAAAAGATCGTCAAAAAGTCACCTTCCAAATTATTATCATTTACAAATAAAAAGCAATCCAACAAATACATCCTCGTAGCTGCTGTCTGTTTTGCCTTGTCCTTAAGGAGATGTCGATGGAATTTTGAGACGTTCAATTGATTCACTTAGAGCCACTCTTCTAGTTGAGAGTTCTCTTGTTATTCTTCAGTTGTGTTTCTTGTTTGTTATTGGTATCGTAGTCTTTCTGGATGCTTATTTTCCTGGTGATTTTGTCCCTTGGGAGGTTTGCTGATGAGATAAGTTTCAGCCTTGCTTTGCCCTTCCTAAATTTCCTCATAAGTGATTATGAGTCTCAGAATCATAACGTACATCAATCGCAAAGTCTTACCAGATAAATAAAGATATGACCTCCAACAGAAAAATAAAAACCCATTTGTTTCGAAATTTAATTTGACCACGTGGTACGTCACATTGCAAATGAAGAAATTATTCAACTTTAACATTTTTGGACTTCGTTAATTGTAAATCTTACTATAACTAAAACTATGGGCGTTCAATCGGTTTTGCCAACTGTAGAATCCTAGGTGTAGCCTTATACTTCAACGCAGCTGGTGATATCTTCCAAAACTCTTCTTCGGGAGCTGCTGCAGTTCCTTCTTTTCTGATCTTCACCACGTACAGTTTCTCTATTTGCGGTGTTATCTTGTAAGTCAAGGCTGATTTCGGAACTGACCTTTGAGCTGGGAGAGGTGGTTCTAAGTCATCGAACCTCTTCGGTTGTTGGTAAAGTTTTAGTATGATGTCTGTGGCTGTATAACTTCTGGCTGCTTTGCTGACTTCGTTCGATGTTCTCGGAGGAATTATAACACGTTTGACAGGTTCAGCAAGGTCCATGTACCTGCTCATTTGTTCGATGCCCTTCCATTTGCCTCTCTTTGGAGGTGCTTCCACGAAGAGCTTCTTTGGAGTTGCCAGATTCTCAACTCTTTGTACCCTCTGTTCTTCCGTTTCCTTGATTTTCTTCCTGCTGGTTCTAGCCATCAGAGCTTTGCGTTGTGCCAGCTTTTGCGCCTTCTGATTCCTCATCATCTGGTGCTTCCTGTAGAAGAAGTAGATGGAGTTGATTGTTTTCTCTTCCTGTTTCGCCAAGTTCTTGATTTTCTTCTGTTCCAAAATCTCTTTGAACGATTTTTTGTTGTCATAGATTGTTCTGAGATGGGCGAAAGCCAGCTGATTGCACCTCATCAAGATCTCCGGGTCTATGACCAAAGATTTCTGGATGAGCCTCAAAGGTCCATCGTATGGCGGTACGAATTTGTCTTGGGGCATCTTCGCTTGGGCCAATTGGGTCTCCCTCCATATTCCTTTGAGTTTGAACCTGTGTTTTCTGGGTCTACCTTCTAGGTTTGTAACTGTGAGGACCACTTCTTTGTTTGCTGCGTTTTTATTGGCGGATTCCGACATTGGGGCAGTTTGCGTTAGCATTTTTGGGTGGAATGAGATTTTGCAATCTGACGTTTTTGAACTGGGAATTTTGAATGACGTATGATCGCCTTGGAGAATTTATTTTTTAAATGAACATAGAGATTCCGAAAAACATTTATTTATGGATATCGTATAGACGCATATAATACCTGGTGTGGGCACTGATTAAATTTTGTTTAAGATGAGGCTTTCTTGTCGATCGAAAATCTGTAATGGGGTCATATTATTCATTTCTCCCGAAAGGAGGGTAGTATCCAAGTTGGCCAAGATTTTGGTTTATCCAATTTTTCTACTCAAAACTGTCGCAGGTTGGTACTCGTGAGAAGTTGCCAATGCTTATTTCTATTTATATACTCCATTCACTTTTATTTAATCACATAGGAGGTCATGGTTTCGTTTTCAGGAGTTGGTGCACCTGATGAAAAGCACAGAACATATAATGAAAAGTCAGTGCGCGCACAGAAAATATCGTTAATGACAAAATGACGTTGCCAGTTTCTTTGTTCACATCAAAGTAAAAGTATCAAAAATCGATTTCAAGCGGATAACCAATAATAACCGCGGTTATCTCTGGTCCTGCCCTTGGTTATAGCCCTTCAGGAAGGACCACGTATAACCAACTTGCGCTTGAATGTGGTTATCTGAATCGCGCGAAAATCAAGCCAATTAACCTCACTTCTTATAACCAGAATCTTAACCCAGCTCTCGAGTACGGTTATTTGCGGTCCAAACGATGACGTTGAAGGGCTTATTCATGACGTCACATATGTACTTATAACCAACAAGGACCAAAAGCGCTTAAATGAAGTTGGTTATCTTTGGTAATTACCACTTAGGACCAGGTTATCCGCTTGAAATCGACTAAAGATATTCCACATTTTGTAAGGTTTACAAATTGTTCGCAGATTTTTGGTATTTAATCGATATTTGCAGGTGAGTTTTTCGTAGAATATCCAAGATTAACGTATGTTTATTGTTTTAAGCACCAGTTTGGAGCGTGAGGACGATTTTCAAGACCAGGACGAATGTTTACATTTCGAGGTTGAAGGGGTACACGGGAATTTCGTTGAAAAAGCTGTTATTTGGACAGATATCGCAGTAGATGGATCGGATGGAGCCTCGAGAGGTCGATTAGGATGATATTTTTCAGGTTTTCCAAGAAATTTGGCGATATCTGAGCAGATTTGCAAAAGTTAGGTACCTCACTAATGAGGTGGAACTTAGACCTAATTCTCCTATAAGAAACGCCTTTCAAAGGTCGAGATGGTGAAAAATCTATTCTTTAGATGTTGTTTGAACAAACGCAGCCGAGTTTTATATCCCAACATTGATTTTAAGAAAGTTATCAACAAAATAAAATTGACATTATTCTTGATTCTTGTAATTACCCATAAATTCATCTTATATCTTTGGGTTGATTTTTTTTAATGAATTCTTGATTAGAATCAACAATTGATGTCGTCAAGTCTTGAACTTTCAGTTCAAGAGGATAATAAACATTAAATCTTCACAAGCATGCTTATGAAAATTATGTTAAAGCAATGCAATTTTCTTCCATGGCAAAAATAATATATTTCAACAGTGATCTCTTGTACTTTTCATGCAAATAACTAGAAAAGGAATCCTTTCTATCAATTCATATAAACGTTAATTATTTTCGTCCATCACATCTTTTCCAATTCATTCATTTTCCGAATAAATTCACATTCTGAGGAATACGCTAAGAATGTAGAAAGGGCTAAATAGTGTTGACTTGGAACATAAAAATATTTTGAAAAACGTCATAACTTCGATACAGAGTGGAATGTGTCAAATTTCCAAGGCCAGAGTTGTGATTTTATAATTGGGAATGGAGTATACCTACTGCAAAATATTATTCCGCATGTATACTGAAAATTTCATACATTAATCCCAAAAATTGACGGAGATATCATGGAAATAAAATCGTTTGTCCAGATTTTTATGAAATTACAGATCACCAGGTTTTTTCCTAATATACGAAGAAAAACGGAAAAACGAGTAATACACATTCTAGAGAAATGATTCAGCTTCAATTTGAAAAAAAAATTGTTGGTCTACGTCGCATACGAACTGAGATATCATGAAAATAAAAAGCCCAATTTTTGAAGGGAGCTCGCGAGCTCGGACGTGTACCACTTCCCCTTAAGATGTCTTAGTTGGCCAGATTGAAAACTTGTTAATTTAATATCGTAAAATTTAAGATTTCACGATGCACGTTAATCTATTCAATCCGAAGATTTCATATAATTCGAGCGAGAAAGCCATTCCTATCAATACTAATTGCATCGATCCAAACTAAATCACCTCGATATTCATGCTTTCTAATGACCATCAATCTCAAAATCTCCAGAACTATCACCACAAATTCCAATCCGCAATAAACATAGCCATCGCAGGAAACTGCACCAATCTCTAAAAAAATCTCACCCACTGCAACGTTCAAAGAAAGAAAATCAACCTGTAGATAATCACTGGTGTTATGGGCAGAAAGGAAAGAAAGAAATTGACATATCGCCAACGAGAGAGACCATGATTACGCGATGTGTACGGAGAAAATTCATTATAATTTCCTACCTACCAGCCAGATAAATTTAATTTGTAGATGGGAGTTGAAGCCCTGTTCCTAGCAGTGATTTTAATGGGATGTAATTACAACAGTTGCACATCGCGTTTTATTATGGCTGTGCGCTTTTTTTATGTAGGAAATGGGATATAGGAAACGCTATTTCGGTGTTGGATGTTGTAGAAACTCGAGACAATCATATACACACTTCTTTTCATCATCTACTATTGAATAAAACAGCTGAAAATTGGAAAGTAGTTTCATCTGAAAATCCTGTAAAAATTTCTGTAGTTCGTCACTTTTGAACCAAATTAACCCTTCGATCAATAAACATCAGGGTCTCTTTCGAGAGGAACCAGGTTGGCAGGAGAGAACCCCGCACTTTCCTTATGGCAAATGGCGTTCCGTCAAATGTTCTAATATTTTGGTATAATGTAGTACTCGACCTACTGATCAAAAGTGTCCATGGCCCCAACTCAATCCTATGACTAGTTTTTGAGATACAGGGCGTTGAAGTTGAGAATAACCCACTTTTACTACGCGCGTATCTCGAAACAGAATCGAATGAACTTCAATTTTTCTCAAGAAACATTTCAATCCATCCCCAGGCAGCTACCATATAGAGGAATATGACCGAAAATCGTTACGAATACAGGGTTATCCATAATTGAATGCATGCCCGATTTTGAAGGTATGAAATATGTCAGTTCCAGAGCGAGAATGATCGCATAATGAACTATTTAACTAGATATGTTGTTGTTAGATCGAAAAACCCTGAAATACCCAGAATTCATACTGGGTGATCCATTTTTATAGAAACTATTCACAATGAAGATTAAGTGAACACCCTGTATTTTTGGATTGATTTGAGGTGTTTCTTCGATTTTGTCAGAAAATATCATCATGGACTTCGAAGAATACAGGGTGATTCAGTCATGAAATAAACTATGAATCTCACGAAAATACCCAAAAACCTTCTTTTTTTTTAACCCTCTATTTAAATATATCTAGGTTTTGGTATGGGACATTGCATGTCGCCTATATGTGCAGACATTGTGGTTTCTACGTTGCAAGAAGTATGCCTTAATAGACTGCCTTTTAAAGTAGATATATTCAAGAGATATGTCGATGATATTTTTCTAGCTATTCCAGATGGCATGGAAAATTAAGAAGTTCTCGATGTCTTCAATGGTTTTCATCATAAATTGCAATTTACCTTAGAAAAAGAATCAAATAACAGCATAGCTTTTCTAGATCTGAAAATTATGCGAAATGAAGATAATGTATTGAAAATAGATTGGTATCATAAACCAGCATATTCTGAAAGACATATAAACTTTCATTCCCACCATTCTATTCTACACAAGATCAATATAATAAATAATCTAAAATTTCGAGCTTTAAAACTATCAGACAAACAATTTTGGCAAAAAAACATACAGTATATTCAATCAATCTTGAAAATGAATGGTTATCCTAGTTCCTAAATCTCTAAAGTTCTTAAGCCCGATAATATTAATGGCTCACTCACAAACATAAAATCAATGAGAGAAGCAAATTTTAATAATGTAAAAAACAACAACAAAATATACTTGGGTTTAAGCTACGTAAGGGGTTTATCGGAATGATTGTCAAGGGTTTTCCAAACGGAGAGATTTGCTATAGTTTTTAAAAATACAAATACAATTAAGGAAAACTTTTTCAGCAAGTTAAAAGATAAAACATCGAAAAACTTAGAATCGAATATAATATATAAAAATTCCGAGCCACCAATGTGAGAGAAGTTATATCGGCGAAACCAAAAGATATCTTAACAAACGAATTGACGAACATAAATATTCAATCAGCAGACCAAATGCTCTTCCAAAAACTTCCAGCAGAACACGTAAAAGACAAAAACCATACATTTAATTTTGAACAAACCTCAATTTTAAAAAAGGGACACACATTATATAAAAGGTTGATATATGAGATGCTGTATATTAAAATAAATAAGTCAGTCAACTCAAGAACAGACATATCGAATCTCAACCAGGGATATTACAATATTTTGTCTAGGGTGAAAAAGAAGACTTAACAACAATGTGCTCGACAGTCATTGTTTTCTTCTGCAGGTGTTTATGTTTTTTTGGGCGGTTTAACCAATAGAGATAACATCGTCTGGTTGATGTTTAAATCCTTTATGCAGCCTACATCAGCTCATTTTGATTCTTTAAAATATCGAAAAGACGAATCATTGTTTTTGACAAATGAGGACCGTTTTACTTGTAAGTAAGACCATTTCAGGATTTTGAGAAATTAGTTTGGTCTTCGCGCTCTCATTTATTTGCCGTTCATGTCTTGGCAGGTTGTTTGCTTCCCAATTATGTTGTGATTTGTTTCAAGTTATTTCAGTTTATTTGATAACTCTAAAAAGATTGATTTTAATGTTTATGTCAAGTTCTTGCCTTTTGTGTTTAAATTATCAATAATTTTTTGTACATTATGTTGATTGTTAAGTGAATTTTGAAATGAGAAAGTCTTAGAAATATTTAAAATATCTCATACCTGTTGTTTTGTAATTTTCAGCAGCCCTGAAGATTGCATAATATATGCCGAAACGTCGGCCATAGAGTAATTGGTTTTTCTCTCTATAATTGACGTATTCCCAACAATCATCATATTTAAACTAGTATAAGGTCAAGTTAAAACTCTATCAATCTTCAATATTAACTCCGTTGAGGTGGGAGTTTTCGTTCACCATTGTACTTGATATAAAAACATCAATACGGCTGAGAGTCTTTATCCATTTCATATGATCAGATTTTTTTTTTATGTTATATGAAAATTATTTATTTGTAATTCTGTAGAAATCAAATGAAAAATTACTCTTGAAAAAATAATCTGATCATAGGAAATGAATAAAAACTCTCAGCCGAATTGATGTTTTCATATCAAGTACGAAAACTCCCACTTCAACGGAGTTAATCTTGAAATAGAGGGTGATGAAAAAAAAGGTGATTTTAGGTATGTTCGAGAGGTTCACAGTTTATTTCAAGACTGAATCACCCTGTGTGTTCTTCGAAGTCCATGATGATATGTTCTGAAAAAATCAAACAAACACCTTAAATTAACCCGAAAATACAGTGTGTCCACTTAACCTTCATTGTGAATACTTTCTATAATAATGGATCGCCCATGTTGAATTCTGGGTATTTCAGGGTTTTTCGATGTAACAACAACATATCTAGTTAAATAGTTCATTTTGCGAACGTTCTCGCTCTGGAACTGACATATTTTATACTGTCAAAATCGGGCAAGCATTCAATTATGGATAACCCTGTATTCGTAACGATTTTCGGTCATATTCCTCTATATGGTTGCTCCCTGGGGATGGAATGAAATGTTTCTTAAGATAAATTTAAGTTCATTCGATTATGTTCCGAGATAGGCGCGTAGTAAAAGTGGGTAATTCTCAACTTCAACCCCCTGTATCTCAAAAACTAGTCATAGGATTGGGTTAAAGCCATGGACACTTTTGATCAGTAGGTCGAATACTACATTATACCAAAATATTAGAACATTTGACGGAACGCCATTTGCCATAAGGAAAATGCGGGGTCCTTTGTTTATATTTTCATTGGTTCTATCCAATCTATCAGTTTGTTTCACACAAACTGGGAAACCCTCTATATGACCAGGAGCTAATACCGTGCGAGAGAATTAGTTTAATTTCACACCGCAAAACCGGAATCTCTTCTTGTTCCACCAAATTGTTAATTAACCCCGATTATCCAAACACAAATATCGAATTCGATCAAGTCGCTTGTTCCGGCAACCGACAAAATCCCTTTGTTCCTTCATTAAAAACCCTTCTACCCCCATCCCACGTGAGGATTAGGCCCGGAGCGGATCTGCCGACGCGATAGGGCCCGAGAGCAACAATCTCCCATTGGCAGATCGGCCGATATATCCTCTAAATTGGTCAGGACACTGATGAAAATCCCCAGGCGTTCGCCTTCCGCCAAATTCCGCTCCGTTTCGGAGACAGCCGTCAGGAAAAACAGGAGAAACGGGGGCGAAATCCCTTCGAATCCTCGCGACTTGTCCCATCTGCACCCTTCGCGTCAGATGAAATGTGGGGGGTGCGAAGGGAGCCCTGACCTCGACATATGTCGACGGTCTTCTTCTCTCAACTTATTGCTTTGAATATTTCCAGTGAATGGCTGGGAAATGTACAGCGTTTCGAAACGTGGGCATAGAGAACGCGAAGGGTGGTTTTATTTCCCCCAGCAAGTTTTTCTTCCTATAAATAAGAGAAGGTATTGACCCAGGATTCGTTCTCTTTAGATCTTGCCAGAGCAACATGATTCAACTCCGATGAGAACAGGATTGCAACGTGGGCCGTCTTCAACAACATTAGCAGCAGAAACAAAACCATGGCGACATCTAGTAGAGAATCAGAGCCAAAAGCTTCTATTTTGATCTTTATCTTTTGGGAATCATACTAATTGCAATAGATGTCAATTATAAGAGTCTAGATGCCTGCTTGCTCTATACGCAGACGATACGGGCATACCAATTGGACACAGAAACACAAGAATAATTCACTAAAGACTTCAAGAAGCTGCAGACGATATCAAACATTGGTGTAACAATGGAGGAAGGAGTCAAGCAATACTACTTCAAGAAAGAAGGTTGAAGATGAAATCGAAGATATCCATAGACGATAATGAAATAGAATGTCTAACTAAGGACTAATGTGGAAACAGCACATTAAGTATGCAGTGGATAAAACGAATGTAGCAATGAATAGTATATAACATTACTAGCAAGGTAAGAGGGTTTTTACTGGCGAATGGAGGATATAACTGACGAGCCGCAGTCGAGTCCATTACCTCCTTGAGCCAGTAAAACCCGTTACCTTGCGTGTATTGTTTTATATTTTATTTGTTTCTCATTTGTAAGAAAAGTTAGATAAATTCCAAAAAAATCTCAATAATTTGTCGCAAATGTCGTAAGCTATGGAAGCGTTGCCATGAACATGTCTGTTTATTTTTCTTTACATTTGTTTTGGCGAAAGCGAAAAAGAATGTACCAAAAGAAATTATTGAGGCAGCCAGCAGTGTAGCTTCAAGTTTATTACCTGCAAAATCAGCTTCAAGGTACGAGCGAGAATACGACGACTTCAAAAAGTGGCAAAACAAAAATAGTGTGATTGGGGTAACTGAAGATGTTTTGTTGGTCTACTTGAATCAACTATCAGCTAGATTCAGCCCTAATACTTTATGGGCAAAATGGTCTATGCTGAATAGCTGCTTGGAAATGGAAGAAAATGCCCCTTTTCGCAGGTTTGTTTTCCTTAAAAAATTTATTGAAAAATATGACGTTTAGTTGCCATTTGCAGATTTCAAAAGGTAATAGCGTTTCTGAAACGAAAAAATGAGCGTTATACGCCAAAAAAGGCCAAGGTATTAAGTAAAGAAGAGGCTGAACAATTTCTGTTACATGCTCCTGATGACCAGTGGTTGCTGGCGAAAATTGTAACAATATTTGGGATTTTTGGATGTTGTCGATGTGACGAAATTCTCTCCTTAAACATGAATGATGTAGAAGATATGGGAAAATACGTTATTGTGACATTGCGGCATACAAAAAATTCAACAACAAGAAGATTCACCATAACCGATGATAGCTACAGCTTCAAGCCCTGCATGTTATACAGAAAATATATAAATCTTCGGCCTCCGGGAACAGAAAGCCTAAGATTTTTTTTGACATACCGACATGGAAAGTGCATTTCCCTTAATGCTGGCCAACACACTATTGGTGGTGCCCCAAAGCAAATAGCGAAATATTTAGGTTTAAAAGACCCAGAGTTATATACCGGCCACTCTTTTCGCAGAACTGGAGCCACTATGGTTGCGGATTCGGGTGGAGATATTTTAGCACTAAAGCGTGCAGGAGGGTGGAAGAGCACCGAAATTGCGTTGAGTTATGTCGATGATTCGGTCAACAAAAAAATCAAAATGTCTAGCAAATTATTTGGTAGTAAGGAGAGTATGTTCTGCAGTCCTCGAGTTCAGCAGTTTCTGAGTCAACAGATGGTTCATCATCAGTATCAACTCTTTCATCATCAAAAATCTGTGTTACTGGAAATAACAATTGTACCATGATTTTCAACATATATGACGATAAAACAAAATTTTCTAAAGTAAATAATACTACTAACTTGTAAAAATGTTGCAAGTTAACTGTCAGTTTTACAAGTTAGTGACTTGATAAAATAAACTTTCTTGATTAATATTGTGTTTTTGGAAACTGACGTTTACAAATGAGAAACAAATAAAAGGTTTCAACCTGGTTTGTTAGGAATGAACAAATCCGAAAAGACATAAAATGGGAGTCCATTCCTACATTCATCAAAAGAAAAGCTGCAGAAGCCAATAAAAGTGCTAGTGAACATCCAAATGACGACCTTAGAAGGTTAGTTGAATATGACCCCGCTGAAGGTGAAAAAACAGCGAGAATTTACCGCAAAAGTCCCAGAGACCAATTGCGAAAATGAAGATATAAAACTCTAAACTTAGAAAGAGATATCCAATTGAAGGATGAACACAAACACTCAGCATAAAGAATGCCAAAGAGGAAAAAACAGATAAGAAGATAGAAAGTTACTTTCGAAACCAACCGCAGGAGAGGTGTTTAGTCGGTAAGAATCCGACACTACCCAGAAAGACTGGGTGTCTGATGTGAGATCCACCTCTTCTATGTACAACAAAAACAAGTTAACGTCTATAGGCATCATTGCAAACAAATTTCAAATTTTTTAAATCAATGTCGATTGTAAGAGAGCGAAACAATAACAGATCTAGGTAAGTAAACGTTTGATTGTTCATAAATGAAGATTGGTTGGACAAGAATCGACAACCGTTGTGAAGGTGGCAAAATTCCTCAACGAACACAGCGTGGACATTTGCACACGCCCTAAGCTTGAATCAATTCTCAGTAGATGGCGCCCCCAAAAGAGGTACCAGGGTACCCTGGTTCGCTTCTAGTAGGGCAACACCAAGACCTACGTCATTGCCAGACTCCGTTCCTATAGCAACATCTATAGATCAATTCAGGCCTCAAAACACATCAAAGCTTATGAAGTCGAAGAAATAGACCAGACTACAAAAATAATAGACAATTTTCACCACTCATTCAGTTTCTAAACTTTCTCATCTCAAATACTCCTCAACCGACAGGAAAACAAAGACAAATTCCAAAAATATTAACAAGCACTTAATAGCACGAATGTGAACGTCAAAAAAATGAAGAACAATGGACCAGGGCCTGTTGACAATTGAAGACACACATGAAATCAACGCCTGTTCTCATGGTATCTGAGTCCATTATGAATTTCTCCTCTAGCCACTTTCACTACAAGAGAATTCCAGTACGTCTTGTACTTTTCACTAAACACACAGCACCCATTTATTGGATGGATCTCGAACGTGAAGTATAGATAATAGGTCTTTATTGTTGGGAATGACGCAGGTCTGTATCTAGGTGGGAAATAATTTGTCTTGACCGTTGAGGTTCTCAGGTTTGATCGCACTTTTTAAAGGCAAGAATATCGTCTAAATTGATGATTTATCTGGTTTATGTGTTTTTACCTCTCTCTATATTTATCTACATAAATTATAAAACAGCTCAAATAACACACTAATCAGTGGCGTCTTGTCCTATGAGCCAGGTGAGGCAGTGACTCACCAATAAACGTCAAAAATCACACGTATAATGATCATATTTTATTAATCATTCATTTAATCATTTAAATTCTTTTTATCCATAGGCGTTTATATCGTAATTTCCCTTCATTATATAGCAATAAAAAGATTCCAGTGTATCCATCTCACTTCCTCAACTCCACAGGCTGGCCTTGCACTTCCTTGTCTGGTGCGTTATTCTACATCATAGGGAAACGAAGCCAGGCGAGAAGAGTACGCTAGCGATATAGAATTATTCTAATCATCAGTTTTGCAACAGCCATTTTCTCGGCAAGGAATCTTTTTTTCTGAGGTGCCTCACCACCTTAAGCTGTCACGAGCCGCCACTGACGCCGATCCTGTTCTTCTTGGATTCCTCGCCGTACGAAAACGGTTAAACAAGCAGACACATCCACGCAATAGTCTCAGCCATTCTGCCGTAATAACCAGCTGACTAAATAATAATTTTCCGTCGTTGAATCGTGACGGCTTAGAAATTGCTGAAGATGGTTACAACACGAATGCTGATCATTTTAAGATAATTCAGGACATGGGAATCGAAAGAGAAGGTCTGGTTGTATTGTCTGCTTTAAGGTCGATCAAAGTTGCTTCCAACATGCATTAAAGTTCATTGGAAATCTTCCGATGCATCTATGGGTGATGTCGACATGAATATTTCAGTGGAGCAACTTGTATAGGTTTCATCTTCACGAAATACAGTTGGTACAAGTGTGTTGGTGCTTTCATCAAAGATTGTCTCATACCATGATTTTCGATATCTCTCCTTTTTCTAGTTGTAGAAATACGCAGTTCCCTCAAATCTTCCAACTCTATTTTCATCAGGGTTTGCTGAAGCCTGTTCTTCTTACAAATCCTTCTTAGGAAGCACTCCCTTCTTCCATTCCCTGAAGAACAGTACTACCAACAAATCAACGTCAGTTAGAGATCAATTACAATCTACAAAATCTCTTTCAAGCCCTCATGTCTTTTCCTGAAAATAATTTACTTTACCAGAAATCTATATTATCTTTCAGTCTGTAGAGAATGCTACTAAAACTAACTTTCAGAATCATTTGATACAGTATTTCTTTCATTATTCGATTCAGCAGCAGCTCTTCGTATGAATCCTTCGTCTTGATCTTTTTTTCCTACTTTCCTTTAGCAAAAAAATTTCTGCAACTTTAAAACTCTGAAGACTATGAAACTTCAACGTCTATGAGACTCTAACATCTATCGGGTGTTTTTTAGAGTGATGGAACTTCAAATTGAAATAAAACACATTTAAATTAGGACATTTTTGGACGACTAAGATCATTCTATTCTGAGTTCAATTCGCTGTAGCTTTCATGTTCATTCTTCCTGATACAGTTTCGAAAGACCCCCCGCGAATAAATAAAGTAGGAGATGATAAACTCCAATCTCCCCTTCCGATTCATATTTCAATCATTAAACATCAAATCTGACTCGAACATTCTCTGCCTCTCCGATCTCGAATATCTCCATCCGTAAACATACCTCGGCCTATCGACTATTCGCGATCTACTTTTTCGTCCTTGTGTCACATTTCGAGCGCGGCTCCAAGACGTTTAAATTTCAAAACTGGTTTTTGCGTCTAGCTCGACTTGTATTTCCTCCTGTCCCCAAGTGGAGACAGTCAACGGCCATTAACATATTCATGGTTTCCATATCTTAATGTACGAGTATGTATATCATTCGGATGCGAGATTCGTCTGTCTTCTTGATATCCATTTTTGGGTCTCTACGGTGATCTAACCTCGATTCACTAAACCAGCGTTTCCGAAACGTTTGATGCTGCGATACTCTCATCAGATTCCACTTCAAAAATGGTTCACTGAAAGCACTGCCGTAATGGTAACAGCTTTTTAGCGCTCATCCACATTGTAAGTAGATTCGCATTTTCCACTTAAATAAAACAATTGGAAAAACAATTGACAGTAGCTACCAAAGGAATCGTCTATGATCCCCGATATGATACAAAAACATTGGGACTCTTTTTCGATAATTCTATGTTTCTGGTATTGCGATATGGACAAAATTCAGCTCGTCGCCATTCTCCATCGTGTTAATTGATTATTACCACGAATTCTCCATCAGTGAGTTCAACCAATTGGTTTGAGGGCATTTTCGTGTCGAAATTCAACAAAGAGTCAATTCTCGTTTTACAATTTTTAAGCAGTATCAAAATTTCCAAAGGAATTGTAAGACGTTAGTGTTCTATAATAGACGTTAGATGATCATAGACGTTAGAATTCTTTAGACGTTAGATTCGTATAGATCAGTCCAACAAAACAGCTGATCACCTTTTCAAGATGGCTGCTGGGGGCAAACAAATAACAAATAAAAAGTTTATAGAATTTCACAATGCCACACAACAAAATAGTAGCAAGCTTTTATACGACAAAAATGAAGCAATTGCGTGAAAAACACACAGTAAACAATCGGTTTGTTGTTTGTTTGCTTCCAGCAGTCACTCAAACAGCTGATCGTGACAGATCGTTGGACTGGTCTATAGACGTTAGAGTTCTATAGACGTCAGAGTTCTATAAACGTTAGAGCATCAAGGACGTTAGAATTTTACAGACGCTGAAGTTCAATAGACGTTAGAGTTTCAAAGACGTTTGAGTTTTAAGGACGTTTGATTACTATAGACGTTGAAAGTTTTATACACTTTGGATTTTCTTAGTAGTTAGAGCATTATATCGGGTGTTTTTTCTTAGAGTAAATTTTTTATAGGGATAACTGTGATTTGATAGAAGGTAGAAGCCATGTTGTTTCGACATTTCTGTTCAGTAAGCATTGACAAATGATCATGTAAAGACTCACGTCACAACAAAGTGTACAAATCGTTGAAATTTATTTTCAAAATCAGAGTTCTATTCGCCAATCTAATATAGCATTTCGTGAAATTTATGGTATACATAATCGTCCACCGGAGCAGCTTATTCATCGAAATATCGATAGATTTCGGACAACATTTTCTCTACTCGATGCAACAACAACTACAAGACAAAGAACTGTACGTACAGAAGAAAATATCGCTGATGTAAGTGATAGTGTCAACGAAGATCCAGATTTGTCGATTTGTCAAGGTTCGCAACAAGTTGAACTCTGTGCATCCACCACATGGAAAATTTGGCGTGAAGATCTTGGTCTACACCCATACAAGAACCAATGGGTTCAAGAACTGAAGCCACTTATGGTACAGTGAATGGTGCTCGTTACAGATCGATGATCAATGATTATTTGTTTCAAAATTTGAATGGTATCGACCCAGAAGTGTTTTGGTTCCAACAAGATGGGTCACACATTATGCTGCTATCGTAACAATTGATTCCTTGAAAGAAAGATTGGGCGATAACATTATTTCGAGAAATGGTCCAATTAATTGGCCTCCAAGATCATGCGACATAACTCCAATGGATTATTTTCTTTGGGGTTATGTCAAGTCATTGGTTTATGTTGATAAACCAGAAACAATAGACACTTTGAAAGCCAACATAACTCGTGTTATTGCAGGAGTAAGGCCTGAATAACTCGAAAAAGTGGTTCAAAATTGGTCAGGTCTAATTCGGTTCCTCTGAGCTAGTCGTAGTGGACATATACTGGAAATTATTTTTGAAACATAAATGTCATAAAATTATCTTTCTAATGAAAAAAAATTGGCTTCAATCTCAATTTAAATGTGTTTTATTGCAATATAAAGATCTATGACTCTAAAAAAACCGATACATCTGGATTCACTCTATCAGATTTGATTCCACTTGCGATTTGAAATAGGATTTGAAATAACCCAAAGAAAAAAAATAGACAACACCAATTAATGCAACAAGATAAAAGCAAGAGAGCAACATCTCATAAACGCTAGGCATACATTAGCACCATTCCAAAACCAATCTACGAGCACTCCATCCTAATCTAAATCTTCCGTGAACTCTTCAGACGCCAAAGATTCCCTTGTTCTTCACCTGAAACAGAACACCTCTTGAACGGGTCCAATTTATGATGGAATTCCTCCGATCCTTCACGCCTCGACGAACTGGATGACGACGGAGGTTGTTCGAGACTTATTGCATACCTGTCTACCTGCACAATGGTGCACGGTGTCATAAAAACAGGAAGAGTCGAAGCTAAGGCACCCCGGTGTGAATTAGAGAGGGTGACTTCGGAAAAAAGGGCAGCCAACAGGTTGGGGAAGGCATTAAATGAGCACCTTTAATTGTGACAGGTGCCTTTGTTGCTTTTTCGAGGCGAGGCGGGGTTGCGGGTTGATCTAGAGGTCTTTGATGGAATATGAGGAGGGGAGTTGGTGATATTTTATCGTTTGTTGGGTTAAGTAAGATTGGTGGTCATTAATTTCTATCTACAGCGATTGGTTATGCGGGTGGATGTGAACTTTGATTTAATTTCAATATTCTTGTAGATAGACGATTATAGTTGATCGAATCAAATCAAAGAACAATCAATAATTGTTGTCGTGTTCACAGGTCGTACTGTAGACTCATGTCGCACAAGATGTTAAGATCACTATCTATCCCTCTCAAGCTGACATGGTAGTTTTCAAGAACAATTTTCTTCACAATGTATATGCTCTAGGTTTTGATGGAGTCAGTATGAAAATAGTTTTCCAATAAGAGGTGTTATTTTGAATAGCCGCTATTTCGGTAGATGTCTCTTTTGAAGCTGAAGTTTTTTGATATTTGACTACACCTTTCACAGTTGTAATTCAGAAATTCAAAGTTGAATTTCAGAAAAGGGAACATGTATTTCAGAATAGCAATATGTTATTCAGAAAACAGAAATTGAATTTCAGAATAGTTAATTCAATTTCAGAAAAACGAAATTGAAATTCAGATTAGAAAGTTGTAATTCAGAAAAACATAGTTGTAATTCAGAATAGTAAATTGAAATGCAGAAATGGCAAATTCAATTTCAGAAAAGGAAAATTGTATTTCAGAAGTTATCAAATCAATTTCAGAAAATGTAATATGTAATTCAGAATAGTATCGAGCTCGGTATCAAGTGATGCAACATAGGAATCTACGACAATGTGGCATCGAACTTGTCTTTAGTATTTCGTATTTTCAAATTTGTTCTTTTCCTGTTTTCGTTTTTGACTGTATATACCTCCATTCTATTCTTGGAAATAAAGTTATTGTTATTGTATTTCTTACTTCTATGAAGGTATCTAAGTACTTTGAGAGTCGAAAATGACCTCAAGAATCATAATTAATATTTTTCGCCGCCCATTTTAAATGAAATCATGTCTCCATTGGAATAACATACATAATATTAGAAAAAGTGGAAAGCAATCGAATTATTACAATTTCTTTTTTCTGAATTACAATTTCGTTTTTCTGAATTAAAATTTCCCATTTCTGAATTTCAAATCACCAATTCTGAATTACAATTTATATTTTCTGAAATTCAAATTACCGTTTCTGAATTACATATCATTATGCTGAAATTCAAATTACCCTTTCTGAATTACAATATCACTATTCTGAAATTCACATTACCTTTTCTGAATATCAACTTACTATTCTGAATTACAATTTCCATTTTCTGAAATTCAATTTGCTTTTCTGAATTACATTTTACATTTTCTGAATTACAATTGTAAAAGGTGTAGTATAAACTACGCCATTCATAAAAATGGAACGATATAATGTCTATAAAGTTAGCAGTGCCACTTGCGAGAAAATCAATCAAACCTAATTGTCGAATAATTGTCGAGAATTTGTCGTGAAAGAAAAAAAATTGTCGCGCCATTTTTTTTTCTACGGGGTGGCTTTGCTAACTTAACATGAAGTTAGCAGAACTACTTTTTCAATATGGAGCGAAAATCATAGAAATGATTATAAATAATTGTCGAAGTCCATATGATGTAAAAAACACACCAAAAATCCATTCCTTTTTTCTGCGATTAAATCCATTCCTTTTTTCTGCGATTACCTACGTGATATTTCTGGCATTCGCATTTTTTGCAACAGCGCATTCGTAATTGACTTTATTTCTATTGCATTAATTGTCAAATACCTGTCCTGAATTGGTCGTGAAAGAAAAAAGTTTGTCGCGTCCTAAATTTTTTCTGCGGGCTGGCTTGACTAACTTTATATCAAGTTAGCATGACCACTTTCTCAATATAGATCGAAAATCGTCATAATGATTTTGAATAATTGTCGAAGTCCATATGAAGAAAAAAACACGAAAATACCTTTTAGTTCATTTCATGCCTTTTTTTACTGCGATTTTGTGACATTTCTGGAATTACCGCATTTTTGGCATCAGCGAATTGGTAATTGACTTTTTTCTATGGCGACAAACTTTTTTTCAAGACAAATTCAGGACAGGTATTCGACAATTGAAGCAATAGAAAAAAATCAATGACGAATGCGCTGTTGCCAAAAATGCCATAATTCCAGAAATATCAGGAAATCGCGGGAAAAAGACGTGAAATAAACTAGAAGGAATGCATTTTTTGTGTTTTTTTTACTTCATAGGAACTTCAACAATTACTGGACAACTATTCATAATCATTCTCATGATATTCGATTCTCGATTCATATTGAAAAAGTGGTTTCGCTTACTTTATGTTAAGCAAAAAGTTAGAAAAAAAAACTAAGGACGCGACAATTTTTTTTCTTTCACGACAAATTCTCGACAATTAATGCAGTAGATTTCATTGATTTTCTCGCAAATGGAACTGCTAACTTTATAGACATAACGATACACGTTTCTTGAAATCACTATGAAGATGGTGAGAATTTGGCAGAGACGGTTCGTAAAACTCGAACATTTTTGTCTCGTCGTGAAGCACCTTGTCGAACCGCAATACAGAAATTGGTGGAAAAATTGGAGCTGTTGGGACAAGTTAGTGAAGTGAAGATTAAAACCTGTTCACGTCGCTCCAGAATAGCCGGGAATATTGCTGCTGTAGCCGAAATTACTCCGTTTTTGCATGTAGATTTGGGTTTTGAAGTTCAGTTAACACAAGAACTCAAGCCGGCCGATCATCAATAACGTCGTGTCTTTACGGATTGGGCCCTTGAAATGCATGAAAATGAACCGGAACTCCACAGAAAAATCATCTTGAGTGATGAGGCCCGTTTCTACCTCCGTGGCTTCGTCAACAAGCAAAATTGTGACATCTGGGGCTCGGAAAACCCAAGAGTTATTGTTGAAAAGACTCTCTATCCTCAACATGTGACTGTTTGGTGCGGTTTGTGGTTCGGTGATGTCATTGGACCTTACTTTTTCGAGAATGAGGCTTGAGCAACAGCTACGGTGAATGGATTGCGCTTTCGAGAGATGATTAATGATTTTTTATTTCCGGAATTGGATGGTATTGATCTGGACAACGTTTACTTCCAACAAGACGGCACTACGTTCCACACAAGCAACGGAACCATTGATATTTCACAGAAAAAGTTATCGTGTTATCTCTCGAAAAGGTGATCACAATTGGACATCGATATCTTATTGGAAAACCCTTCAGCATTCGTTTTTCATTTTCATAAATATTTCCACAGCACACTTCCACCATAAACATTATATTCAATTCGTTTCTCCATAAAGAAAGTATAGTATAAATTTCTCCTGCACTCCGACAAAATATCCATTCCGGTAAGTGATAGTTGTTTCGCTGGGAATCGTGGAAAAAATCCAAAAACGTCGTTTATTAGTAATTGTTACCGGCGTCTCCCGCAGATTAACTTGATTAATGGCTTCCTCACTGTAGACAACCGATTTTTTTGTCAGCGTTAAGCAGGTCACTGGGTTATTTCGCATTTTAATTGAGAGAAGGTTGTCGTGAGTTTCGATGATAATTATCTCGCGATAGTTCTGATGGAGATGTACCAGGGGCATTCACTAAGTAGTGGTGGAATTATTTTTTATTCCTTCACTGGGAAAGCTTTCAAAATCAAAATAGAAGAAAGATTCAATCTTGAGTGTTCACCAAACAAGAGATTATGTTCAGCAATTCTCAAAACTTTATTGTTGGAAAATAGTTGTGATTGAAATAAACGATAATGAGAGAAAATAAATTAATAAATAATTAAATTTTACAAAAGGAGTTCAAAGCGAGAAACTTTGTTACTGGAATCAGTGGTCTATGAAGCAAGATGTCAGGACCTGGGCTCTGAAACAGATGAATGATGACCCAATGGAGAATTTTGTACAATGATGAGACCCACTTCTGACACGAGGAAAATCAACAAAATCGCTAGCTCCAATGGAGGCATAGGTGGCGATACCTGCTTTTGGCTATATTTCCGTCCTAATCTCGTAAAAGTGATAGAAAATTAAAGGTTATGAATCTAAGGATGAACAAGAAGTTAGCAAAACAACTCTGGCGAATCAAACTCAGAATAACTCGAAATTTTGCCGATTTTATTCGTAAATTATCCGTGAAAAATTTTTGCCGCTCTTATATTTAAAAAAAAGGAGATGTTTCGCTATGTTGATATCAACTTAGCGAAACAACTATCCGAAAAATGTTTTCAGCAGAAAACAAACTAGTTCATCTTTTTCAGTGATTCATACGAAAATTATCCGTGAACAAACAAAATTCGTATCTTTCAAGGTTTTGTAGAAAAATGACTAAATCTCGTTCATTGATCTGCATCCGTCGAAACTTGTATCAGGCATTTTTCTCGAAAACTATGAATGCCATATTATTGAAATTTGGGAGAAAGATCAGCTTCCCATCTTTGATTCATGAGGAAAAAAATTTTGCCGCTTCTATTTGAAAAAAAATTTCAAGTGCTCTGATAAGGATCAAAATACCCGACCAAAATGTTGATATCAACTTAGCGAAACAACTATCCGAAAAATGTTTTCAGTAGAAAACAAACTAGCTCATCTTTTTCAGTGATTCATACGAAAATTATCCGTGAACAAACAAAATTCGTATCTTTCAAGGTTTTGTAGAAAAATGACTAAATCTCGTTCATCGATCTGCATCCGTCGGAACTTATATCAGGCATTTTTCTCGAAAACTATGCATGCCATATTATTGAAATTTGGGAGAAAGATGAGCTTCCCATCTTTGATTCATGAGGAATAAATTTTGCCGCTTCTATTCGAAAATAAAATTTCAAGTGCTCTGATAAGGTTATATTTTTCATTGATTTATCAGTTAGTTCTCCGTGAAAAAAAAAACATCGCCACTCTTGTATTTGCAAAAATATCAGATGTTTCGCTAAGTTGATATCAACGTAGCAAAACAACTATCCAACAAATATTTTCAGCCAGGAACAGAGTAGCTCATCATTTTCAGTGATCCTTAAATTATCCGTGAAGAAAGAAAATTTGTATCTTTCACGGTTTTGTGGAAAAATGACAAACTCTGTTTCATCGATCTGCGGCCGTAGGAATGCATATCAGGCATTTCTCCGTGAAAAGAAAAATTCTTCCCGCTTTTGTTATAACCAAAATATCAAGTGAACTGGTAAGTAAATGTCAAATTACCCGATCAATCAGATTTTGTCATTTTTCTACAAATCCTTGAGAGATATAAATTTTCTTTCATCAGGGATAAATCACTGAAAAAGATGAGCTACTTTGTATTTTGGTGAAAACATTTTTTGGATATTTGTTTCTCCAAGTTGATATCAAGTTAGCGATGTTTTGTCTTAACGGATATTCAACGGATAAATGACTGAAAAGCATTATACAGGGTGGCCATTTGAAAACGAAACAGACGAGATTACAGACGAAATAAATTTTTTCGATAGAAATGCTCGGACAGGTCGATTTCTGTTTCGAGGGGGACAACTTAAGATGTAGGTTACGGACGCATAGCGCTTCAACCCTTGCTACTACAACCCTCACCCCCAATTTTTGAATAGGGAAGATGGGGTGAGTGATACCTCATTTGAAAGGTATTTTTATGCTGATTTCAGCACAGTAATTGTTTTTTCATTTTATGCATTAGTTTTCGAAATATTCTTAACTAAGTATTTGAAAATGAAGTGGTGTTTTCATGGCACTTGTAGTGTTTTTTTGTGAAAAATCGACATTTTGAGCTTCAAAACAACCATGACTGTGGCTTCCTTCCTCCAATCCACTGACATAGAAATCTTTAATCAAGATGTCGATTTTTCACAGAAAAACACTACAAGTGCCATGAAAACACCACTTCATTTTCAAATACTTAGTTAAGAATATTTCGATAACTAATGCATAAAATGAAAAAACAATTACTGTGCTGAAATCAGTATAAAAATACCTTTCAAATGAGGTATCACTCACCCCATCTTCCCTATTCAAAAATTGGGAGTGAGGGTTGTAGCAGCAAGGGTTGAAGCGCTATGCGTCCGTAACCTACATCTTAAGTTGTCCCCCTCGAAACAGAAATCGACCTGTCCGAGCATTTCTATCGAAAAAATTTATTTCGTCTGTAATCTCGTCTGTTTCGTTTTCAAATGGCCACCCTGTATAATCTTTTGAATGCTGAAATAATTTTTAGAATATGTTACCTGGTGATTTGATATAAGTACAATTACCAGTGCACGTGATATTTTTTTAAAAACAGAAGCGGAAAATTTTTTTCTTCACGAGTAAATCACGGATGGAAAGCTCCATCTTCCTCCTGAATGCATAGTTTTCGAGAAAAATGCCTGATATACGTTCCGCATAACTATCGATCAGATTCTGTGATTTTTCTACAAAACCATACAAATATACTTTGACCATGGATAATTTATGGATAAATCACTGAAAGAGATGAGCTAGTTTGTATTTTGATGAAAACATTTTTCGTATAGTTGTTTCGCCAAGTTGATATCAAGTTACCGAAACATCTTATATTCTTTTAAAATACAAGAGTGACGATGTTTTTCTTAACGAATAATTAACGCATGAATCACTGAAAAAAATATAAGTATCTGTTGATTGCTAAAATTATTTTTTTCAAGATGTGATGGGGTATTTTAATATGCCCTTAACAGAGCACGTGATATTTTTTTTAAAAACAGAAGCGGAAACATTTTCTTCTCCACGGATATATCAAGGATGAAAAGCTCCATCTTACTTCCGAATTTCAACAATATTGCATGCTTTTCGAGAAAAATGCCTGAAATATGTTCCGACGGCCACAGAACTATCAATCAGATTCTGTCATTTTTCTACAAAACCTTTCTAGCTAGTTTGATTTTTGCTGAAAACATTTTTCGGCGAAACATCTGATCTTTTTTCGAATATAGGTACGGCTAAATTTATTTTTTCACGGATAAAAAACGGCAAATTTTGAGCGCTTTCGAGTTCGATTCGCCAGAGTCGTTTTTCTAACTTTATGCACATAATTTGAGGCTTAGCAGAGGCCAAAATAATATTTTGAAAATGAATCGTAGTTGAGATTACAATCCTGAGGATCACCAGCTAGAGTAATACTACAGTTCTTCTGGCTACAAAATAACGATAATTAATACATATGGGCAGGTCAGTATCGAGCTCAATAATAAGGAATGTTTAGTGGTTTATGGAATCTAAGATCTAAGCACCATTTTCCCGTACGTCCTTCGTAGAAACCTGTCAAGTTCGCGATACGAGAACTTCACGGTTCGCCGACATCGCCCGGTATCCCACGGTCCTCTCAGCGCATAATAATTTAAAAACCAACAGTTTTCGAGTACGCGTCAGTTAGGAGCAGAACTACCGGCCGCTGCCCCCCCTCCGCCCCCTCGCAGCATATCATTTCATGGTCGAGGCCCCCTCGACAAAAGAAATCGAGGGCGTACGACTAAATTCGAATACCGTTAAACTCGTTTTTAATGCCGTATTTTATTCCGTGTAGCCTTTCCTGTCTCGGACAGTCACGGATTCAGGGTTTTTTATTAACTGTTGATGTTCTATGGACGTCGCATGCGTTTGTTTTGCGGCCGAATGAGGGTACTTGATGGTCGGGGTGGTGCGAGATCTGCGACAGTCAAAACAACTGGATTCGGGAATTTGTTGATGAAAAAAAAAGAAACGGAGAGAGGTTTAATTTTTCATGTTGATCCAGTCGGAAACTGTGAACTTGGCACACTTTGGTCCAGTTGTTGTGTTCGTTTCTGTATGTTCACATTCGTCGACTTATTCAAATTTATTGGAAGTCGAGAAGCCAATGTTTTGGTGCGATTGATAATTTTCAAATGGCGGGAAAAATTCATTGGGTAATCTTCATGGTGTTACTTCCATCGAGCTTTTTCAAACGGAACACCTCTTTCATGAAATTTATTTTCCAAATGTCTACATTTCCTACAAAGAATGTCCCATATTTAAACCGCTCTTTTTTGAGATATTACACATTTTCAACAGAGTAATCGTTGTTTTAAAAAATGTGAAATATCCCAAAAAAGAGCGGTTTGAATATGGGACATAGTGTGTAAAAAATGTAGACATTTGGAAAATAAATTTCACGAAAAGGAAAAATAAAGGGTGTCCCATTTGAAAATATCGAGTTATCGCATATTTAATTTGAGTAAATTGAAAAATGTATATTAGACACTCTGTATAAAAAAACTTCAGATGTTCACGGAATGATGAAGCTGATATCTTAAGCTAATAACTACTGTAAAAATTTCGTTCATCTAGATTGAACACAGCGGTTGCTATAAGAAATTTGATGAACCCCTTAAGGGGCAGTATCACCTTTTGAATCGTGGTAAATCTCCATTCAAAAGTGGTCTCTTTATTTCACGAGTAAGTACCCTAATTTACGATGCCGAGACTTGATTTTTTTTTTAAATTGAAGTTGAAGAACGTCCCGAGGGCAAATTGTTTTCTTTTTTTCGGTTTAATTAGTTTTTCAATAAAAAAAAACAGGGTAATCGTTAGATGTGGGGTATGAATATGTTTTTCGTTTTTCATGAGTACAAGCTATATTTTTGAAATAATCATCATGAAAATTTTTGTAGTTTCTAGAAGATTAAATTGCCGAGGGCAAATAGTTGCGATTTTTTCGATTTAATTAGTTTTTCAATTAAAAAAAAACAGGTTGAACTTCAGCGTTTTGGAAACTACACTTAATGATTTTTTTCCGACGGTTATTTATCATTTTTTGGAAAAAATCGCAACTATTTGCCCTCGGCAATTCAATCTTCTATGAACTACAAAAATTTTCATGATGATTTTTTCAAAAATATAGCTTGTACTCATGAAAAACTAAAATCATATTCAATAACCCCAGGTCTAACGATTAGGTACCCTGGTTTTTTTAATTGAAAAACTAATTAAATCGAAAAAAAGAAAACAATTTGCCCTCGAGACGTTCTTCAACTTCCATTAAAAAAAAATCAAGTCTCCACGTCTTAAATTAGGGTACATACTCGTGAAATAAAGAGACCACTTTTGAATGGAGATTTACCACGATTTAAAAGGTGATACTGCCCCTTAAGGGGAAGTGGTACACGTTCGAGCTCGCGAGCTCCCTTCAAAACTTGGGCTTTTTATTTCCAAGATATCTCAGTTTTTTTCAATCAAAGCTCTAGGATGTGTATTACTCGCGTTTCCATTTTTCTTCGTATATTAGGAAAAAAACCTGGTGAGCTGTAATTTCATAAAAAATCTGGACAAACGATTTTATTTCCACGATATCTCCGTCAATTTCCGGGAAAAATGTATGGAATTTTCAGTATACATGCGTAATAATATTTTGCAAAATCTGCTCATTTGGAAAAAAAAACTGTTGAATATATACCTAACCAAAAAAAGTTCCTACTTTTTAATTTATTCAAAAATTCCGGAGGCAATAAACAGAAAAACTGTTTAGTACGCATTCTGCAAAATATTATTTCGAATGTATACTGAAAATTTAATACATTTATCCCGAAAATTGACGGAGGTATCCTAGAAATAAAATCGTTTGTGCAGATTTTTATGAAATTATACCTCAAGAGATTTTTTTCCTAATATACTGAGGGAAACGGAGAAGCGAGTAATAAACATTCTAGAGAAATGATTAAGCTTTAATTAAAAAAAAATTGTTGGTCTACGCCGCATACGAACTGAGATATCATGAAAATAAAAAGCCCAATTTTTGAAGGGAGCTCGCGAGCTCGGACATGTAGCACCTCCCCTTAAGGCTTGTTCGGACTAGGCCAGTATTTTAGTCGAGTGGAGAGTCGATTCGCCCACTGACTACTCTACCACAGTATCAAAGACTCTTAAACAATATAAGGTAGTAGGTACATAATCCTGTGACTCTACTCGACTCGATTGCTGGCGTTCGCACACGGGAAATTACAAAATCATTCGCTACTCGACTAATCTACTGGCCTAGTCCGAACCAGCCCTTAAGGTCGCCGTTCATAGCGAGTAGGAAAACTAATCCGATAGAGGCGCCACCGTGCATTTTATGGAATATCACCATAGAACTTTCATTATCACCATAAGTTCTATTAAAATCTCTACCCTTATGAATGTAATGTACAATGGCGCTCTCTATCCGAAAATCGCTGAACCATGAAATTAGTGAATATGTGGGTAAAACAGGAACTTATATATGTATATATTTGAATTTGTCCATTCTCTGCCAATTCCGTATTTCAAGTTGCTTTTCTGAACGAAATTATCTGTAAATTCACTATTTTCATGGGTCTTTCGTTTGAAATGAAACAAAAGCATAAGTTGGCTCATTTTCTTCTATTTTTAAAAGAAAAAAAAATGAATTATCGAAAAAAAAAACATTTAGCACATAATAGATAAATCAGAACAAAAACTTGAAACCATAGCAGCGTTAGGCGGGTTCAGTACCAGAAAGAATGACCGCGCAGGCACAAGCAAGAAAAGGCTACTTCTGGCTTGTGCTTCCATAATTTTTATTCGTGAATTATGGGACACCCAGCATGTAAAGATGAATAGGGACAGGAAGACTTTTGACGGTTAGGGTATTTCATACACGACATCGCATCAGTCGACCGATAGTTTTTACGGCGACCCCTGTAAATTCAGAGCCCCTGAATTTTTTTCCATATATAAATCCCAAGTTTATATTTTCCGCCCTTACGAGAACGCCCGCCGATGGAATTTACATGAAAATGTGGATTTTCCGAGAGGGGTAAAAAGTCTGCGGAAAAACGCCCCATAAATAAGGGAGCGACCTGGAAAACGGGGGGGTTTTCTTCACGCACCCGATGTACGGGTGGAAATTGGATGTTCAGAACTCCCGAGTATATAAATTAAATGGTTTGTGAAATATCCAGAAGGATTTTCGGATGTCGAGGGAACCCGGGCTGAATTTTCATGAAGGGAAATCTATGGAAAACTCGTCTGGCGTGTGGAAATTTATCTGACATGAAATTCGCCATATGGGCGCATTAATTTCCCTTGAAGATTTTTCTGTTTCTTGCGTTGATACGCGCGGCAGGGGAAAGGGGGTAATCTTGTTTCCTCGATTTTTCCTCCGAGGGAAATTCTTTCTCGTTTCGCGGTGGAAAATCGTCGGTAGGTGCGTCAAGAGTTGAACGATTTATTGGGGTCGTAGGCGTCTCGGGGATGAAATTTTAATTTTATTTGATCGTAAAAAATGCCATTCAATGAGGTCTGAATCTTGGGGGGGCTGTTTCTTGAGAAAAGGTTGATACTGTCAGGAAAAGTGGAGGGCATAAGCTTTATTTCCTTCACATATCGGGTGTTTTTTTAAAGTGCTAGAACTTTGAATTGAAATAAAACACATTTAAATTGAGATTGAAGAAATTTTTTATTTGAAAGATGATTTTATGACATTTATGGTTTGAAAATAATTTCCAGCATTCGACCATAGCAATTTTGGACCACTTTTTCGAGTAATTCAAGCTTTATTTCAGCAACAACACGAGTTATGTTTGCTTCCAAAGCGTCTATTGTTCTGGTTGATCAGTATATACCAATGACTCGACATTACCCCAAAGAAAATATTCAATTGGAGTTATATCTCATGATCTTGGAGGCCAATTAATTGGACCATTTCTCGAAATAAAGTTATGGCCAAATCTTTCTTTCAATGAATCAATTGCTACGGTAACAGCATAATGTGTGACCCATCTTGTTGGAACCAAAACACTTCTGGGTCGACCCACCATTCAAATTTTGAAACAAATAATCATTGATCATCGATCTGTAACGAGCACCATTCACTGTAACATTAGCTCCAGCATCGTTTTTGAAGGAATATGAACCGAAGATGCCTCCAGCGTGTAAAGGACACAATACAGTGCATTTTTCAGGATGTAATGGTGCCTGCAGAACTTCTTGAGGATTATTTTCACATCATATATGACAATGTTGCTTATTTACGTAGCCGTTCAACCAGAAGTGAGCTTCATCACTAAACAAAATTTTTCGATAAAAATGTGGATCAGCTTCAAGCTGTTCTAGGACCCAATCAGCCAACAAATGACACTTATTATGGTCAAGTGGATCTAGTCTTGAACCAGTGGGATCTTGTTTGGGTGTAGACCAAGATCTTCACGCAAAATTTTCGATGTGATGGATGCACAGAGTCCAACTTGTCGTGAACGTCGACGAATAGACAAATCTGGATATCCATTAACACTAAGGACTGAACGACAATAAATTCGATATCACAAAAACGCTTAAAATATATTTTGAACCACTGGACCGATTTCGAAAATCAAACTCATTTTCGAATCATCTTCTAATTGTAATGAAAACTGTCGTTACAATAAAAAACCAAAACTATTTTTTACAAAATTCATGGATTTTCTCTGGAATTCTTCCCATCATGATTCTCATAGTGTTCTCAGTCACTTTCTGGGATGCTGTCTTCCACTTTTGCTTGAATTCCGTTAATGTTTTCGTTGATTTCTTAGTCTTCTTCGATTCTCTTTTTACCAGGGCCCAATATCTTTCGATTGGCCTGAGTTCTGGGCAATTTGGTGGATTGGCCTCTTTGGGGACAAAAACCTTACTGTAGTGGCATAAAGCTAAATCTGGCCAAAAGATTGTTGACACATCTTGCTCACGTAAAAATGGTAAAAGTCGCTTCTTCAAGCATTCCTCGATGTATATCTTCGAGTCAACAGAGCCTTGGCCAACGAAAAATTTGCTCTTTTTCCCAAAAGTGCGAATTGCGCCAAACCAGGAATTTTTTAGGAAACTTGGCTTCTTCTTCACGCGAAATTGTTCGTCAACATTTCCACGAGAATCTGCAGTATAAAATTCCTGACCAGGAATTTGCGAGAAATCAGCCAAGACATAGGTTTCGTCGTCCATCACGCAACAGGAAAAATTTTTCAAGAATTTTTTTTAATTTCTTTGCTCTTGATTTCGCTTCTTGATTCTTCACAGCGTTCCTGTCTGGCACTTTCTGCACTTTGTATGTTCTAAGCCCACAACTCGACTTGATTTTCTGAACGATTGACTGCGAACAACCCACTATTTGGGCCACTTTCCGTCCTGATTCTTCTGAAAAATGCTGATGGCTTTCTTCACTTTTTTTGGGCTATGAAACCCCTTTTTCCTCCTGGTTCCTTCCTTGCGGTTAATTGAAAGATCTTCGTTGAAGCGCTTAACAACTCTTGATACCGTTTCCGGACGAACGCGACCCTCTTTTGCGATTCTTTTGAAGCTCCATTTTTGATTATTTTGAAAAAGTTTCACTATAAATTCTCATGTTTTCACTACGCTTGACATTTTGCGACAGAGACTTGGTATATCTATGAAGTAAATGTTCCACATATTTCTGAGGCTCATAACAAAGCTAACTATGATCAAATTTTGATTTTTTCTCAATTGGCTCAAGAGATATAGGCGTTTTTGTGATAGCGAATTTATTCTCGTTCAGTGTTTATCACCTACAGCAGCGATATTTTCTTCTGTACGTACAGTTCTTTGTCTTGTTGTTGTTGTTGCATCGGGTAGAGAAAATGTTGTCCGAAATCTATCGATAGTTCGACGAATAAGCTGCTCTGATGGACGATTATGTGAACCATAAATTTCACGAAGTGCTCTATAAGTTTGGCGAATAGAACACTGATTTTGATAATAAATTTCAACAATTTGTGAACGTTGTTGCGGCGTGAGTCTTTCCATGATAATTTGTCAATGCTAACTGAACAGAAATGTCAAAACAACAAGGCTTCTTTCTACCTTCTGTCAAATCACGGTTATCCCTATCGAAATTATATCACTCTAAAAAAACACCACATGTATTAAAAAAGTTTGTTTCCAGCTCGAGACCACTTTTGACAATTTCTTACCAATTCGTACACCGTTAGAACCTCGGTTAGAACCAAGTTATCTCGAAACTACGCATTTCATCTCTCATCTCATGGAGTTATTGGCTAGGATATTATTTGTATCGATGATGACGCTTCCTCTAGAGTCTAGACAATAATCTCTTGATTAAATTAACAGTTAGAGTTCTCCAATTTGCGGTATCTTTGTTATTTGTGGAAGCTCATAATTGTTATCGATTGCCATCGAAATTCAAACGTGGACATGGCCAGAGTGAAGGGAAATCATCGGAGGTCTGTGAATTGTTTGGGGTCACAGGCGAATTATATTAGATCTGATGGAGATTTAATTCGACAGGATGACCGTAAAAATTCGTGGTTCCGATAACTCAACGGCTTGGGTGAAAGTCAAGAACGATCTAGGAAGCTCACTTTTGAATCATCAGATGAATAAGATTCTTTTCGATCAGAAGTTGAAACACATTATTCTGAAGAGGAATACTGTTCAGGGGTTAATATTCTTTTCTTTCTACAGGGTGTCCCAGAAGTCGCGCACCCCATCGAGGGGATCGAAAGTGAAAAATATTCTAAGCCCAAAATCCATGTTTGAAATTTTTTGATAACGAATTTTTGGGCTAAGAATATTTTTCACTTTCGATCCCCTCAATGGCTTATGTGCTTTACACGCTGGAGGCATCATAGGTCCATGTTTCTTTCAAAACGATGCTGGAGCTACTGTAAAGATTGATTTATTGAAAGAAAGATTTGGCGATAACATTATTTCGAGAAATGGTCCAATTATTTGGCCTCCAAGATCATGCGACATGACTCCAATGGGTTATTTTCTTCGGGGTTATGCCAATTCATTGGTTTATGCTGATTTACTAGGTATAATAGACGCTTTGGACGCCAACAGAACTCGTGTTATTGCTGAAATAAGGACTGAATTACTCGAAAAAGTGGTCCAAAATTGGTCTGGTCGAATGCGGTTCCTCAGAGCTAGTCGTTGTGGACATATGCCGGAAATTTTTTTTTTACATAAATGTCATGAAACTATCTTTCGAATAAAATAAAATTTGGGTTCAATCTCAATTTAAATGTGTTTTATTTCAATTCAAAGTTCTTTCACTCAAAAAAACACCCGATATTACAAATACCTCAGTCATCATACAAGTTCTTTCGTGTGGAAAATCTTTAAGCCCACTTTCCCGCATACACGAAACTTTTACTGGAAATTTCAATTGCCCAGAATGTATAAATTGTTCATAGAACTCCATTTGGCACTATCGAAATTAATAATTCTATATTCTGTTGAATGAATATTCTTTATTTTGTTTCGTGTGTGTGAAATTAAAAAGTTTGTTGGAGAAACTCATATACATACTCCCATATTTCCATAGAATATTCGTCAGATACTTCAAATTCATATTATGCCTTATCAACATCCTGTAGGTACAGCTCTAATTCATTCCAAGATCAACTTCTCCGTTAAAAAAAAGAAAGTTAGATAGAAAAAAGTTTTATGACCATGTCTTATTGTAAAGAATTTTCTGAAGTGCCCATACAATAATACCTTCTTGAACCCTCAGTGGTGAAGGAATAGAGAAAATAGCAGCCTATACATTTCAGTCCGATAAAAGTACCTGTTGGAACGAAATTCCTTCAAATGAACCCTAAACACCTGACAGTCCCAAGCAGGTGCTATCAACTACCTGCCTTAAAACCCCTATAAAATAAACTTGAAGTGCAAAACACTCGAAGATCGTTGACCTATTCACAAACACGAATAATATAAACGACAATTTCCTATTTTAATAAATAATAAGCAACCAGGAAAAAACACTAAATTAATTCGCCATATGTCAGAGACATCTGCCGATCAAATACCGCCATCTGTGACCCCCTTTAGACCGTCCCGCTCCAAATGTACCATCAGATGTGCTCGGAATTGCTTCCCATTTCAATTCCAAAACACAAACAAATACGTCTTTGTTTTAGCGCCACTGTTTGCGCAATTAACGTCGCATATACGCTTTTTACTGTTAAGCCTCTCCAGCTATTAGTTTTGAGAGGAAACAGATTGACGGGATCGGGTTGTAAACTTTCCGAATTGTCGCGTTAATGAAGGAAACTCGTTAGGGAATAATTGGAAATGGGTTCAACTATGCTTTTCTATGCTCCGGATAGTGGTCGTAAAAATGATTGGTTATTTATTTCTTCTTTCACCATTCACCCGTTCACTCCGCCTCGACTATGAATAAAATTCAGTTGGACGTTGGTGGGGTGTACCGCAGGGGTCGCTTCTAGGTCCACGTGAGTTCGCGTTGATCGTATGAGAAATGAGGAAGATTTTACAACTTTTTATACTATTTACTATTTTTATAGTGAATTTAAATACAGGTTGACAAGAAAAACTCCGGACAAATTTTGCTGTGGTGTGGAACAGAAGTATTTCAGCGCAGCCAAATAATTTTTTTTCTCTTGGTTTCTCTACACTCTCCTGCACTAATATGTGAATTTTCAGTTTGATATAATTTCATTTCACAGAGTTTTAGAATGTCAAACAAACGTATTGCGATTTTGGAACTGTTTCGTCAAGGTAGGCGTCAATGCGAAATTGTTCGTTTGCTCAATGTGCCTCGACAAACCGTGTCCGATGCAATTCGTCGTTTCAAGGAGCTTGGCCATGATGGTCGTCGTCCAGGAAGTGGTAGAACACGCACTGTCAATACACCTAGCAATCGCAACATCGTCAAGAAGCGAGTCAATCGAAATCCGAGGGTTTCCATGAGGAAAATAGCCTGTGAGGCCGGTATCCACCGCGAATCAGTCCGTCAAATTGCCAAAAAGGAGCGCAACCTCAAGCCATACAAGCTCCAAAAAGTTCAACTCCTCACGGAGGAAAACAAGCGCGTACGACTCCAAAGGTGCCGCCAACTCCTTCGTCTCGCCGCCGGTCAGCAATGGGAGCGAATTCTCTTCACAGACGAGAAGCTTTTCACCGTACAACAATCCCACAACCACCAAAACAACAGAGTTTGGTCCGTAGAGGCTCCCGGTACATCGACCATCGTCGAACACCGTCAAAATCCGCAATCCGTCATGGTCTAGGGCGGAATTTGCGGCAGTGGTAAAACTCCCTTAGTTTTCGTGGATCAAGGGGTCAAAATCAATCAAGAAGTCTACCGCTGCGACATCCTCGAGGCCGTAGTACTTCCGTGGGCCAAGCAGCACTTCAGCGATACGCATTGGACCTTTCAACAGGACTCCGCTCCGGCTCACAGAGAGAAAATGACGCAAGATGGTGTAAGACCCATTTTCCTTGTTTCATCTCATCTGCAGAATGGCCGCCCTACTCACCGGATCTCAACCCAATGGACTACAGCGTGTGGTCGATTTTGGAGCACAGGGCTTGTGCTAAGAAACACAAAAATTTGGAGTCGCTGAAGCAATCTCTGCGCCGGGAATGGAACCGATTAACGCCCGAGGAGCTGCGGCACATTGCCGAAAATTTCAAGAAGCGTCTGAAGCTGTGTATCGCCGCCAAAAGAAGTCACTTCGAAACGGCTTAAATATATTATTAACAAATGTTCAAGCTATTATTATATGTTGTTGTTTGTTCAATTTCTTCTTTTTAATAAAGTTAAATGAAAAAGAGTTTGTCCGAGGTTTTTCTTGTCACACTGTAGTTTCAATGCGTTGTTGAAGAGTGTATCGTTCTATTTTGATTAATGGCGTAGTTTCCACTTGTCGAATGTCAAAAAATTACAGCGTCAAAAGCGACATCTACCGAAACAGCGGGCTATTCAAAATAACTCTATAACGTATTTCTTTTGTACCTACTCATGTCGTATACTCGGTTCATAAATAAATAATGAACTATTTTATCATCCAGTGGAACTTTACATCGAAATGAAACTTTCACAAGGAGTATACGTCTCTATAAAACGAGCCGAACGCAAAGAGGAACAATGTAAATTCCCATTTACTTGGTCGCACACAAAAGTGTAACACGTTTGATAGCTTCATAAAAAAAGAAGTTATTTTTTCAATGGTGATGGTGAATTATTAATTTCTAGGCGATGAGAATCGACCGCCGTGAGTCAAGTCGAGAGTGTGGGAAATTGTCGATGCGGTTTCGTTACGCCATTTTTTTTTATCATTCCAAACAGCGAAAACCAGATAAGAGGAATGAGTGTCTTCGCTTGACATTTTTTCTGCATATTCATTATTTTCCGATGAGTAAACCTGGTTACAAACGGCCAGACGAACGGACAGAAGTGAATCTGATGAGGGATTCGTGATCAGTGAATCGAACCTACTCGATTGCCAATGACAGTGGCGGCTTGTCCTATGAGGCAGTGCCTGGCCAATAAACGTCGAAAATTACACGTATAAATATCATATTTTATTAATTATTCACATAATCATTTAAATTTTTCTCATTATCTGCATCCATACGCATTCATATCGTAATGTCCCTTCATTATACCAATAAAATGCGTCTCCGGGTCTACGTTTCCATATCTCACGATTTCTGTGTATCCATCTCACTTCCTCACCTCCCAGTGAACGGCAGAGGCTGGCCTCGCACTTCCTTGTCTAGTGCGTTATTCTTCATCATAGGGAACGGACGGCAGGCGAGAAGACCGCACGTCTAAACGCCACATGTTCAGTTGAGTCTGAGGCTAGCCTTTCGAATTTAGATATTCCCCCGCGAAGGGCAAACTGCAATTATTCTGCACTATTCAGATAAATCGGAAACTCGGGTCAGTTTTGCAATTGGGTTGGATTTGTAAGATGAGTTTCAACTGTTTTTCGTGTAGGTTTAGGTTTGTCTCAGTGTTCGTATGATATCTTTCGAAAAGTCTTTCAATTTTGTTACTATCCGAAGCCCAAAGGCGAAATGGATTTAGCAGGACTAAGTGGATCAACTCATATTCCCCAGTTAAATGCAAACACTCGACATCCTTGTGATGTTTTAAATTTTTCAACTTATCAGCAAAGTTTTTGGAGTAATTCTCATGAGGATAAATCATATTCAGTTCAAGAAGTATACTCGTAAAGCGATATATTCCCGATTTGAGTAAATGTCTTGTAAATATTACGCAACTGACGAAGAAGAGAGTTCTCTAAAATTAGTCATTTATAGGTATACTAGCTGGCCCGGCGAACTTTGTTCCGCCTAAATGATACTTGCGGTGGATTTCACAAATCGTAATCACCGGTGATCGGAGATCAACGGCTTGGTTCTCTGATTTTCGAACTGTCAAATGCTTCCATGGATATGATCTATCACACAGAACAGATACACAAAAATAATATGTCATAATATGTCAATCACTAATAATGGCAATTTTGGATTCAGTTATTTCCGCAAATATATTTATTACCCTAACAGAAATTCAAAAACATTTTGAAAATTATGAGAAAAGATGAGAATGGACATCTCACGATTGGAACTCATCGCCAAAATCCGATTTACTTGACGTTTCGATAAAAATTCACTGTGATATTCACCCGCTTCTAGATCTGTTAATAGCCTTTCATGGTACTATAAGCCCTATGTAAATTACACACTACACAGTAATTGATGTCATATGTTCGTTTTTCGACCATTTCAATCCACGACGACCGAAATGCTCAAAAAAAGAACAGATGACATCAATGGATGGCCGCGAAAGCCTCAACAAATTCATCGCCATTTAATTGTGATAATGTCAAATATAGAACCCTCACGATTACGTTATTTGGAATAAATATAACTATAAAAATAACTAATAATCATCAGTCATAATGTGTGAATAGCGCCATCTGAAGTGGTAAGAACGAAACTTTTCTCATATCTCAACGAAATCTAATCATTTTAGACATCTGTACTCCTACGCTAAGACATTTTGGTTTTGCTCAACAGCTCAGAGTTGTAGGCAACTCAAATTACACACTATTACAGTGACTATAGAGGGAATATAGTCACTGTACACACTATTTGTTTATATCGCCATCTAACGCGGAGAATATCAAATGAATTACAAACGAATAAGTGGTAGCGTAACTGTAACTGTAGCGATATCTAGTGGCCTTACTCAAAAGGAGGAAAAGCATTTCCTGTATATGTAAAATTTCCATCGATTTTTTCAAAGTTTTATTGTATTTTATAATAACCAGACCGTATACGAATCCATATATGAAGTTTCATAACAAACAGTCCATCCGATCTCGAGTTATAAATGGTGTAACCAACATCTTTCTTTTATATATATAGATGTACATATACAGAGTGTCCCATTAGTGAAATGAAGTAAAAAATCTCATTACTTACGTCAGTTACGGAATAATTTTACCTTTTACCGCAAAAGTGGTTGCTCTTTCACTGATATATCAGCCTTGAAAAATAGTAGGTACAGGATGTTCGTTTGAAAGGTATTAGAATTGGGTGGGTTTGTTCTAATGGGTTACCATATCATTTCATCGTTTAGTTCCAAATTAGTATTTCTATTTATTGGCATCAAAATTCTTCTTAATTTATCTGGCGTTGCCGACAAGTGGAAGATTTTACTTCATTATCAGAGTGATATAAACTTCAATATTCTCTATTTTCTGTCTAATGGGTGTTTCAAATCTGATGATATGATGGAAAGCGATTTCCTTGGAGAGGATGTTCTTAACAAGGTCCAAAAATTGAAGAATTTCAACAAGAATGCTATTTTTTTTTCAAATGGCTTCAAATTACTTTTTATACACACCCTTTAAAATGTTTAGTTTTCGAGTAAGATAATTCTTCATCGCTGCTATACGTATAGTTAAAATAAGATTTTTGTGATGAAAATTCATATTAATATGGTTTCAAGTTGCAAATTAATATTAGCCTGTAGGTCTGCAGCGTTAAGAAAAATCGAGTAAAATAACGAAATTTTATTTCCAGAGAATTCAATACAATGTACCTATGGCCTCCACGGGCATCAATGACAGCTTGACATCTTCTTTGCATACTACACACGAGGTTGTTGAACATTTCTTGAGGAATTTGGTTCCATAAACGGAGCAGAAGCTCTCTCAAATCATTTAAGGATTCTGGAGTAGGTTGATGATTATTTAATCTTCTTTGGAGCATATCCCATGCATGTTCTATGCAATTCAAATCTGGTGAGTGCGGAGGTATTGGTAAATGTGGAATACCAAGCTCCTCGCGCGCATTCTCAACTATGGCTGCACGGTGCGGTCTAGCGTTATCGACTAGAAATTGAAAAGTTTCACCAATAGCAGCGTGAAAATTTGTCACAACATTGTCAATGACATGCTCTCTATAGTGTGAGGCGGTCATATTCCCAGGACAAATGTGTAGATCTGTGCACCCGTTGAAACATATCCCGGCCCATACCATAACACTACACCCTCGGAATGGATGGACTTCTTGGACATAGCGACGATTACGGGGTATGCGTGGGATTGTCCATACCCTTATTCTTCGAGAATCTGAAAATCGTCCATATCTGGATTCATCAGTGAAAAGGACACTACGCCATTGATCGTTCCAATTGATATGTTGCCTTGCCCATTCCAGTCTTTGACGCTTATGGTCACGTGTTAATGGAACTCCTCCTAATGATTCACCTCTCAAACGTAGCATTCTACACGTAGATGTAGGGTTTCTTCTCGCCGAAGCGGTGATGAAACGATCCTGAGCAGGTGTTGTTTTTCGTCGCCCACCAAGCCTTGGTCTTTCCAACACGGAACCTGTCTCCCTGAACCTATTCCAAAGTCGAGATATCACACTTTGGCTGACTTGGAGCCTTTCCGCTACAACAACCTGAGTTAGGTCACCCTGTAGCATTCCGATAGCCCTATTATCCTCAGCGTTTGTTAATTTACGTCTTGACATTTTCAGAAAACTTGTTTCAAATCTAAGCCGTTGATAAACTGACTTCATTTCGAAATAAGAACATTCATGAAGCATATGCAAAGAACCAAACTTCAGAAAAAAGGCGACCAGATTGACGAAATGTCTCATATTGATTTTTATTGGATCGATTCAAGTTGTTATTGAGTTTTAAATGATTTTACAGCGATTTTCTCGAAGATTACATACTTTTAAAAACGATTGAATACGATATCCCTAACTCTTGTGTAGCAGTATATTTTACAAGCAAAATGTTCCTCGAAATAGAGGACCTTGAGAATGCTAGCGATAAAGAATTATTCTAATCATAGGTTTTGCAAGGGCCTTTTTCTCGGCAACGACACGGCAAGGAATCTTTTTTTTCCTGATGTGCCCCACCACCTTAAACTGTCACGAGTCGCCACTGTAGATCGAGCGCTCAAAAAGAAAGTTAGTGTCGCAATTTTAACAGTTCCATGTTCTATCTAGATTACTCACAAATACAGCGGCTTCAGTATGGAAATTCTTGCTGATGACTCACCTGTAACAGAAAGAGATCCGCAATTAGTAAACATATAGGTGGAAAATAACACAAATTCCTTCTCTGGTCGATTAAACATTTAAATGCAATTAGGTGCCATCAACTCCGATAGGAAATAACAGTTAAGTTCCCAATTAAGAAGCCATTATCAATTTTAATATTAAGAAACGAGCAGGTCAGTATTTCCTCTGTTTGAATAACAGTATTTATTCTCGTTTTCATTGACAATTATAGTTTGATAGGAATTATCGTATTTTTGCAGCAATTTCCTTCAATGTTCTGTAGAATATTCAGGGTTTTTTAAGTTTCAGAATATAAAACGACACTCTGCTTCTTCAAGACCTGAGAAGTTTCGTGTCTAAACATCTGCTGGAAAAGTTCTTGCTATTCGACATTACTGACCACGCTACGCGGAAAGCTATCCAAAGGTATTTTGTTTCTACAGGACAACGTCCCAGTCCACAAATCTCATGTTGCCAAGCAAAAAATTCGTGATTTAGGGTTAAAATTACTAGAACATCCCCCTTATTCCCCAGATTTGGCTCCGTCCGACTATCATCTCTTTCCTCAACTGAAAAAAAGTTTAAATGGTCGTAAATTTTCTTCCAACGAGGAGGTAATAAAGGCTGTTGAGGACTGGTTTGCAGAGCAAGAAGAAACATTTTTTTTGAAAGGTCTAAAGACGTTGCAGGTTCGCTGTAATAAATGTATTCAAAAGAGAAGAATATGTTGAGTAATAAAATATTTTGACATTGAAGTTTTGTTCGGTTCTATAGTAGGCTATAGTATATAACATTACTAGCAAGGTAAGAGGGTTTTTACTGGCGAATGGGGGATATAACTGACGAGCCGCAGGCGAGTCAGTTACCTCCTTGAGCCAATAAAACCCGTTACCTTGCGTGTATTGTTTTATATTTTATTTGTTTCTCATTTGTAAAAAGGATAGATAAATTCCAAAAAAAATCTCAATAATTTGTCGCAAATGTCGTAAGCTATGGAAGCGTTGCCATGAACATGTCTGTTAATTTTTCTTTACATTTGTTTTGGCGAAAGCGAAAATGAATGTACCAAAAGAAATTATTGAGGCAGCCCGCAGTGTAGCTTCAAGTTTATTACCTGCAAAATCAGCTTCAAGGTACGAGCGAGAATACGACGACTTCAAAAAGTGGCAAAACAAAAATAGTGTGATTGGGGTAACTGAAGATGTTTTTTTGGTCTACTTGAATCAACTATCAGCTAGATTCAGCCCTAATACTTTATGGGCAAAATGGTCTATGCTGAAAGAAAATGCCCCTGTTCGCAGGTTTGTTTTATTGAAAAATATGACGTTTAGTTGTCATTTGCAGATTTCAAAAGGTAAAGCCCGCAACGGACGGCGAGCGATATATTATATCTCATATATTACACCAATATCGCTCCTTATGAAAATGCACCAAGCCCCGCAGACGACGCTATAATATATATTCCGATATTACGATATTTTTCCATACTAAAATGACATATGTCAATGCAAAGCTATAATATATATTATATTATCGCTCGCCGTCCGTTGCGGGCTTAATAGCGTTTCTGAAAGGAAAAAATGAGCGTTATACGCCAAAAAAGGCTGAACAATTTCTTTTACATGCTCCTAATGACCAGTGGTTGCTGGCGAAAATTGTAACAATATTTGGGATTTTTGGATGTTGTCGATGTGACGAAATTCTCTCCTTAAACATGAATGATGTGAAAGATATGGGAAAATACGTTATTGTGACATTGCGGCAAACAAAAAATTTAACAACAAGAAGATTCACCATAACCGATGATGGCTGCAGCTTCAAGCCCTGCATGTTATACAGAAAATATGTAAATCTTCGGCCTCCTGGAACAGAAAGCCTAAGATTTTTTTTGACACACCGACATGGAAAGTGCATTTCCCTCAATGCTGACCAGCACACTATTGGTGGTGTCCCAAAGCAAACAGCGAAATATTTAGGTTTAAAAGACCCAGAGTTTTCGCAGAACTGGAGCCACTATGGTTGCGGATTCGGGTGGAGATATTTTAGCACTAAAGCGTGCAGGAGGGTGGAAGAGCACCGAAATTGCGATGAGTTATGTCGATGATTCGGTCAACAAAAAAATCGAAATGTCTAGCAAATTATTTGGTAGTAAGGAGAGTACAAATGTTCTGCAGTCCTCGAGTTCAGCAGTTTCTGAGTCAACAAATGGTTCATCATCATCAGTATCAACTTTTTCATCATCAAAAATCTGTGTTACTGGAAATAACAATTGTACTATGATTTTCAACATATATGACGATAAAACAAAATTTTCTAATGTAAATAATACTACTAACTAGTAAAAATTTTGCAAGTTAACTGTCAGTTTTACAAGTTAGTGACTTGATAAAATAAACTTTCTTGATTAATGTTGTGTTTTTGGAAACTGACGTTTACAAATGAGAAACAAATAAAGAATTTTTCAATATATCCTCTTACATTGTATCTTGAGAATCCTAGGGGCGCCAAGACTTTCGACGATGTGTGTATATTCAGCATTAGCAAACAAGCAGCCATATTTTCCGCAAGTCAGAAAATATTTCCGCTGATTCCCGTAAAAATCCAGAGACGCAAATATCGAAACGCAAACACAAGCCACATGCAAAACCCAAAAATTACGACAGTCGCGTGTCATCCTCGTCATAGCAATTTTCCTCGAGAAAACCGGCTTTCCACCGATTTGGCCCGAACATCGAGACCGATTTGCATATTTCTTTCGGCTGATGCGGGGCCGAACCTATTTATTTCGAGATTGCATGCATAATACGGCCCGAAAATAATGTAACTCAATTTGGAAAATTGGTAAAACTGCTGTCGCCGACCGGTTGGATCGCGCTCCGAGCGGCTTTCCCGGAAATTGGGAAATGTGACCGAAGAAAGGCGCCATTAAAAAGCGTTTTCAGGTAATTTCCTAATCGACGCAAGACGCCGTTCGATGGAGAAAAGCGGTCTAGCGGCGCTAATGGGAAAATTCGGATGCAATGTGCGTCCTACTCATCGTAATAGGAGAGACTAATGTATTTTTCATCATAGACTGAATGTAGGTACTGAAAGTTGTAACATGATTGATAGATAATTAGAAATCGATAGATTCAATGGTCATACTTTTTTCTAACCTGTACTCTGTAGCAAATCTACATAACGATTTAATTTTTATAGAAGAACCAAACGTATTCTATAGTGAGCCTTTGACTGGTACATATGCAGTGTGTTTGGGTATGACTTAGCGATAATTTAAGGGCGTCAAATATACCCCTATTTTTGGAATAGCCGCCATTTTGAATTATTTTTTTTTATTTTAGTTGACTCTTTCAAATGATATCGATTTCTCTGGACATAAAGGTCCTACAGATGTGAAAAAAATTTTTTTGAAAGATAATACTACCACCTTTTTTTGAAGTAGAACAATATGAAAACATTCAACTCAAAAATGTCATAAAAAAATTCTTAAAAAAAAATTTAGTCAAAAAATTTACTGAATTTTTTAGTAAATCCTCACTAGTACAAAAACTAGCACATTGAAGTATAATTTTTTTTCAATGAACTAACACGCAAGGATATCAGCTACAAAACGACACCTACATCATTTCTGTATGTTACATAAACTGCGCAAAAAAATTAACGCACATTATGGAAATCTCAAATTTATTCTACAACTGAAGGTGTTCTCAATGATAATTATTTTTATCAGAATTATGCATGCATATGTTATCCACTTTCAACGTTTTTCTTCAATACAGATGTTTTCTCCCAGCAGGAATAAAAAAAGATGATATTATCAGATTTTGAATGTATTGGCTCCATTCAAAAATCAGTTGTTCTCGATCAATTCTAGTGATCAATAGTTTTTCTTTCGTTTGATTTTCTACATTCGATCGCTATGCAACGCGGAACACGCAATTTGACCCAAGAGGAATGTGCCCAAGCGGTAGTTTTGCGAGAAGAAGGGTGGACATACACAAGAATTGCAGAAAGGTTTGGAGTTTCCCATACAAGTGTGTCCAGAATGTTGCAGCGATTCAGGGAGACAGGTATGAATGTCCGAAGACCAGGACAGGGTAGACCACGGGTAACAACTGCCATTCAAGAACGTTACTTGAGAGTTTCTTCGTTGAGACAACGGTTTGCAACCGCTCGCCTTCTTCAAAATGAGCTTGAGCAAACTCATGAAGTGCAAATTAGCACTCAGACAATAAGAAATCGCCTCAGAGAATATGATTTAAGGCCTCGTGTCGCGGCAAGAGGCCCAGCTCTTACCCCAGTCCATCGAAGGGCGCGTTTGGATTTTGCGAGAGAGCATATCCATTGGGAAGAGGCCGATTGGGAAAGAGTTCTCTTCACAGATGAGTGTAGATTCTGCATCTACCATTGTGATCGACGTTCCCTTGTATACAGACGTCCACATGAAAGATATGCTCAGTGCAATTTCCTGAATACTACTGGTTTCGGGGGAGGATCGATTATGGTATGGGGTGGAATATCTGCTCGCACAGACCTAGTGGTCGTTGATAATGGAGCTATGAATGCAGATAAGTATATAAGGAACATTCTTGAAGAGCATGTAGTGCCATTTGCCCCATACTTTGGTGAAAATTTCATTTTTATGTACGATAATGCCAGACCCCATCGTGCGCGCATCGTTCAGGAGTACCTTGAAGAGGTTGAAGTCTCTCGAATGGAATGGCCAGCAAGAAGTCCATATCTCAATCCGATTGAGCAGGTTTGGGACAACCTCAATAGAAGTCTGAGAAGTTCAGAAAATCATCCAGCTACTCTTAATGACTTAGGAATCCAACTCGGAGAAATCTGGAAAGGATTAGATCAGAACATTTCAAGATCACTCATTTTGCTGTAATGAACGCAAGGGGTGGAAATACCAAGTATTAAATCACTTATCATCATTTCAGTATTTTGAAAATTGTTCATTTCTCTTCTTTCACATAAGATTCGGTGAAATCCTGAATTTTTCTTCCATTTAATGTGTCTTGTTTCGTTCAAAACCTTCCCGAGAGAACATAAAAATAAGTTATGAAGTCAATATAGAGTTAACTTTCATTAAAATTGAGATTTTCAGAATGTGCGTTAATTTTTTTGCGCAGTGTAATTTGAGAGTTATTGCTGTTTGAACATGACCCTTATGAAAATTGATGAAATAAAATAAAAACTCACTACTGTACATACTTTTGATCATTTTCAATGATCAAAGTAACAAATTTATCACAAAAATTGCTCAAAATGGCCGCCTCTGCTTTGTTGACAGGCAGTGGCCCTCATGGCGACTTTTCTTGTGGGCCTGGAAATCAATACAGTGGCTGCTCTTATTTCGTTTGCAACAGTCATTATTTTTTGCACCAGTTCTTCTCTGTTGTTTGGAACCCTGGAATATACCCTTTACTTCATCCATCCCCATAAAAAATAGTCCAGCGGTGTTAAGTCCGGAGAGCGTGGTGGCCAAGCACCTGTTCCACCACTGCATTGATTTTCAGGGGCACAAGAAAAGTCGTCATAAGGGCCACTGCCTGTCTTTAAAGCAGAGGCACATGTGAAGTCTTTCGCGGAAGTTTAACATTACTCTTTACAGCATAGCGGTTTCAATTTGGATGATTTCCTCCTTGTTTGCATCTTTCAAGTCATCAAGGGTCCTAGGGCGACGTTGAAGACCTGTTTTAGAACTTTGTTTTTTTTCTAAATTGTCAGATAGGGGCTTTTTGGGTGGTCAACAAATCAAACTATGACTTGTAATCACAAGCAAATCTCCACGATGATTTTTCCAGACCCAGCGCTTTTTTCCACACCTGTCATTCTTAATTCAACCTGCATGAGTCCCTTGATCCTCTTTTGTTAAAACGCAACAAAAACCACCTGTTTCAGGCTTTCTTCGGGGTAGAACGAGTCTGAGTAACGTCTGACGGTTTCCCTTTGTGTCCAAGGAAACCATTACGGTAATCTCATACTGTTATATAGATATTTAATGACCATGTTGGGATTACAGGATAGAATGCTTTTCTTTGATGAAAGGATGAGATACAAAGGTCATCAGGCACTTCTTTGTCGTTTTACGTCGGGGAAATCTGTTTTGGAGATGGAGGAAATGGTTCGTTAGTTTTATAGATCGGGTTGCGTCATTGTTATTGAAATTTGGATTAGCTGGCTAGTTTGAATGTCAAGTTGAGTTCTTCAACTGGAAGTTAAACAGCGGAATTAAACTTTGTTTCAAGTTTTATACAGGAATTCAGAAATAACTTCGTCCCCTAGTTTTGGGTCTAGAATAATTTTTCACAATACTCCGGACGAGTGTGGCGACAAAGTTGTGAAACCAATTGATATCGAATTAGGTCACAAAATAATATATTGGATATTTGAAAATAATACGTGACAAATCCGTTGGAAATGATTCAACAGTTTCATCTTACCGCAATCTTAGATAGATTTCATTACGAAATTAAATAAAAACATTCACCATATTTATAAAATAGGAAGTGTTTGATCTGATAGAATTGATCTATATCGGTTACATTGAACCGTTTCATCATAACAACATCTTCTGCTATGAGTTGTCCACAAAATGCGATGTCCAAAGTTGTGCTTCAAAATTGTGAAAATGCTGGGATACCCGAAATGATTTGAGAAAGAAATTCAACAAACTACAGAAATGAAAAAGTCAAAAGACATTTGATCGTCAGTGTGATCTCAGACTTTTCGAGAAATATTCAAATTTAAAATCTGATTTCGGGCATATGGACGGATATACAGGCGATATATTTCATGTACAGGGTGGGCAAAATTGGTGCTACATGAACTAAAACTTTTTAACCCGAGGAGATAGAGAAAAATGAATTGCACCTTATAGTCCTCTTTTTTCGAGAAACTGATAATGCCATCAACTGCATTCCTCTATCTTCTTTCGTTTCCGAGTTATAGGCCAAAATTGAAATTGGTGCGATTTCAACTTTGGTCATTATCTCCGTTTCTGTTTATGCTAGGCTAGGATGTTGAAATAAAAACATTATAACGGGTGATCCATTTCGAGGTTCCCTACCTTTTTAAAGAAAAAAACACACAAAATTAAAATTTAACGGGGAATGTTTATTATCATTCGAAAGAACATTCTTTGGCATTTATTCTTTCAAGATTATCTCTTTCAAATGTTGGCCGCGGCTACGTCTCAGATAGTCCATCCGTTGAGTCCAATTTTCGATGACTCGTTCGAGCATTTCGACTGGTAACTGGCGAATGACACGCGTGATGTTTTGCTCCAAGGCCTGAATCGAAGCGGGTTTATCCGTATAGACTTTAGACTTTACGTATCCCCACAAATAAAAGTGTAAAGGTGTTATATCACACGATCTTGGTGGCCAATCGACCGGCCCATTACGTGAAATTATCTGTTCACCGAAATGCTCTCTCAATAAATCCATTGATTCGTGCGATGTGTGGGAAGTGGCGCCGTCTTGTTGAAACCAAATGTCGCTGAGATCACGAGCTTCAATTTCAGGCATCAAATAGTCGGTTATCATGGCGCGATAACGGTCGCCATTGACGGTTACGTGAATTTTCGTAATAAAGTTGAACGATTTGTAAACGTTGTTCAGGCGTAAGTCTTTCCATGACGAAATGCCAAACAATACTGAACAAAAATAATATGACAGCTTGACACGACTCACGCGTGATCTGTCAAAAAAAGGCTATTGAAAAAAGTACCTCTAGTTGGATCACCCGTTACATGCACTTTTCTGATAGCAATCCAGTGGCGTACTCTGATTTTTTCTAAGAGGTTTATTTGCTGAGTTATGACATAAAGTTGTTTGAAGTAGTTTGAAATGACTTAGAAAGAATCGCCATTTTTTCCCCGTTTCAGAAATGTATCATATGTCATACATGTTCATGTAGCACCAATTTTGCCCACCCTGTACATAAAGTTTGCAAAACAACTCTCGCGATCAAACTCGGAATAGCTCAAAATTTTGAAGTTTTTATCCGTGAAGAAATTGATTTTGCCGCTCTTATATTTAAACAAATATGAGTCGTGTCGCTAAATATCAATGATGTTTTCAGCATAAAACAAACTAGCTCACCTTTTTCAGTGATTCATTTGTAAATCATCCGTGAAGAAAAAACATCGGCACTCTTGTATTTTAAAAATATTTTATTTGTTTCTCATTTGTAAACGTCAGTTTCCAAAAACACAATATTAATCAAGAAAGTTTATTTTATCAAGTCACTAACTTGTAAAACTGACAGTTAACTTGCAAAATTTTTACAAGTTAGTAGTATTATTTACATTGGAAAATTTTGTTATATCGTCATATATGTTGAAAATCATGGTACAATTGTTATTTCCAGTAACACAGATTTTTTATGATGAAAGAGTTGCTACTGATGATGATGAACCATCTGTTGACTCAGAAATTGCTGAACTCGAGGACTGCAGAACATTTGTACTATCCTTACTACCAAATAATTTGCTAGACATTTCGATTTTTTTGTTGACCGAATTATCGACATAACTCATCGCAATTTCGGTGCTCTTCCACCCTCCTGCACGCTTTAGTGCTAAAATATCTCCACCCGAATCCGCAACCACAGTGGCTCCAGTTCTGCGAAAAGAGTGGCCGGTGTATAACTCTGGGTCTTTTAAACCTAAATATTTCGCTATTTGCTTTGAGACACCACCAATAGTGTGCTGGCCAGCATTAAGGGAAATGCACTTTCCATGTCGGTATGTCAAAAAAAATCTTAGGCTTTCTGTTTCAGGAGGCCGAAGATTTACATATTTTCTGTATAACATGCAGGGCTTGAAGCTGCAGCCATCATCGGTTATGGTGAATCTTCTTGTTGTTAAATTTTTTGTTTGCCGCAATGTCACAATAACGTATTTTTCCATATCCTCTACATCATTCATGTTTAAGGAGATAATTTCGTCACATCGACAACATCCAAAAATCCCAAATATTGTTACAATTTTCGCCAGCAACCACTGGTCATCAGGAGCATGTAAAAGAAATTGTTCAGCCCCTTCTATACTTAATACCTTGACCTTTTTTAGCGTATAACGCTCATTTTTTCGTTTCAGAAACGCTATCACCTTTTGAAATCTGCAAATGACAACTAAACGTCATATTTTTCAATAAAGTTTTCAAAGGAAAACAAACCTGCAAACAGGGGCATTTTCTTTCATTTCCAAGCAGCTTTTCAGCATAGACCATTTTGCCCATAAAGTATTAGGGCTGAATCTAGCTGATAGTTGATTCAAGTAGACCAACAAAACATCTTAAGTTACCCCAATCACACTATTTTTGTTTTGCCACTTTTTGAAGTCGTCGTATTCTCGCTCGTACCTTGAAGCTGATTTTGCAGGTAATAACCTTGAAGCTACACTGCTGGCTGCCTCAATAATTCATTTTGGTACATTCATTTTCGCTTTCGCCAAAACAAATGTAAAGAAAAATAAACAGACATGTTCATGGCAACGCTTCCATAGCTTACGACATTTGCGACAAATTATTGAGATCTTTTTGGAATTTATCTAACCTTTTTACAAATGAGAAACAAATAAAATATAAAACAATACACGCAATATAACGGGTTTTACTGGCTCAAGGAGGTAACTGACTCGCCTGCGGCTCGTCAGTTATATCCTCCATTCGCCAGTAAAAACCCTCTTACCTTGCTAGTAATGTTATATACTATTCCGCTTCTGTCTTTAAAAAATATCACGTGCACTGGTAAGTGTATATTAAATCACCCGTTGACATATCCAAAAAATTATTTTAGCAATCAACTGATCATTTAATTTTTTTCTGTGATTCATCCTTTAATTATTCGTCAAGAAAAAACATCGCCACTTTTGTATTTTAAAAGAATATTAGATGTTTCGCTAACTCGATATCAACTTGGAGAAGCAACAATCCTAAAAATGTTTTCAGCCAGAAACAAAGGAGTTCATCTTCTTCAGTGATCTGTCCGTAAATTCTCAGCTGTGGGAGAAAATTCGTATATTTCAAGGTTTTGTAGCAAAATGCAAAATCTGATTGATCGATATGCGGCTGTCGGAACGTATATCAGGCATTTTTCTCGAAAACTATGCAAGAAATATCGTTGAAATTTGGAAGACAGAGGTATACTCCATTCACTTTTATAAAGTAGCACGGGAGGCCCTGGAATTCTGACACATTTCACCGCGTATATTTTGAAAATGTTAGGTTATAATCATTCTTCTGTCAGATATGAACGCAACGTTGCCGTTTCAACATATAAATCGTAGAAATTACGTATTTAACAAAATGTTTATTTACTTTGGGAAAACAATGAATTTGAGGAAATATTATGTAAATTCAATAATTCCAAAGATCTGACGAATATTGAAAAACTTTTTTTCTCTGTTAATACTGGAACCGAGTGTTGAAATTTTACTGAAAAATCATGGACAGAATAGTCCGTTACTTTGTGATAGTTTATCAACCCGACAGAAAAACTTTTAGAGGAACAGAACAGACGGACGTATGGAAATCCACACTTTTCAACATTCTCAAGAAATAAACCTACAGACGACAATTAAATACCTCTTTGCGCAACTTGAAATACTCCAGTATGAAAATGTAGTGGTACTACGAATCTTGTGTCACAGGATAAACCTTATAAGAACTAACTCCATTCACAAAGTTAAAAAAGAGTAAATAGAAAGTAGACTTGGCAATGTCGCTTGATTTTCACGATTGCCAACCTGCGTCCGTTTTAAGTAAAAGAACTTGATAAACCTAAACCATGGCCCACCAAGATACTTTATAAAAGTGAATGGAGTATAGCTTTCCATCCTTGATTTATTCGTGAAGAGAAATCGCCGAAAAAGAAAAGATAATCTGTTGATAGTTAAGATCATTTTTTGAAAATTAGATCTGTTAATTGGATAAACACTTACCAGAGCTCGTGTTTTTTTTTTAAGAGGAGCATTTTTCTTTTCACTTATAAATCAAGGATGGAAAGCTTCATCTCTCTTTCAAATTTCAACAAAATTGCATGCATAGTATTCGGAAAAAAGCCTGATATACTTTCCGACGGCCGCAGATCCATCAATCAGATTTTTCCATTTTTCTACAAAAACTTGGAGGATAAAAATTGTCTTTCACCACGGATAATTTACGGATAAATCACCGAAAAAGATGGGCTACTTTATATTTTGCTGAAAACATTTTTTGGATAGTTATTTCGCCAAGTTGATATCAAGTTAGAGAAACATGTGATATTTTCTCAAATACAAGAGAGGCGATGTTTTTTTCTTCACGGATAGTTGACGGATAAATCACTCGAAAAGATGAGCTATTTCGATTTTTGCTGAAAGCATCTTTCGGGTAGTTGTTTTGCTGGGTAGATATCAAGTTATCGAAACATCTGATATTTTTTTAAATACAAGAGTGGCGATGTTTTTTCTTCGCGGATAATTAAGGGATAAATCACTGAAGAAGATGAGCTAGTTTGATTTTTGCTGGAAACATTTTTCGGATAGTTGTTTCGCTAAGTTGATATTTACTTAGCGACACATAGTTTTTCAAATATAGAAGCGGCAAAATTTATTTTTTACGGATTAATTTTGATTGAAATAGATCACTGAAAAAGAAGAGGTACATATTTTGTTTTTTGCTGAAAACATCTTTTGGAAATGTGTTTTGCCTTAGTCATATCAAGTTGGCAAAACATCTTGTAATTTTTTAAATACGAAAGTGTCGACACATGGTTTTTCGAATATAAAAGCGACAAAATTTATTTTTCACGGATAAAAAACGGATGAAAAACGGCAAAATATTGAACGAGTTTCTCACATTCAAAAAATTGGTGAAAAAAATATAAGGTCTCAAAATTTCGAAATTTTATGGAGCAGGTTATATATTTGAAATGTTTTTTTTAACAGACAATTTACGTATAAAATTTCAAATATCCCTCTTTTGATTCGCAAGAGTTGTTCAGCTAACAAAACGTAGATCTTTTAAAGTAACCTGATGATTAATGTAAGCCTCGATCTGTTAGCACACACTACTGCTTTCGTAGCAATTTAAATACGAAAACGGTCCATCCATTTCCTTTAATTTGTCGACCATAACAACAAGTCAGAAACATCAGAATGTGTGAAGGAAACGGGACGCCAAAGTTGTGAGTCTCGACGACTTCAGAAGTAAATGGCGTCATAACTCCCCTATCCAAGAACACTGGAAAGGGTTATTCAATCAGGAAACCATCCACTTTGTAAGCTCGAAGTGGCGGTTAGACAAACTTGTAGCGACTTAAATCAAGTCCGCCGCAATCATTATTCCCTTGTCATACACCTACCCGCACAAGTCCCTTTTGGTCTTCTTCTTGGCCATGCGATTAAAAACCCACGCAAGAACAGGGTCCGGTAATGAGAAGACGAACGAGGCGTACGCCAACTGGGCCAATAACCTGTTCACCCTCGTGAAAAATTGTAGACGTCTCTTGAATTATAGTTTTTGAATGAAGAAATATTATGAGTAGCTGACATTTTGTTGTTTATCCGTCAATTATAAGCTGTGGTAAATTAACATGTAATTGAAACTTGATATCAACCTTTTAATTCGATATCAAGTTTAGCCGAGCACGTGATATTTTTTTTTTTAAAGAACGGCGAAATTTCTCTCTTCACGGATAAATGTAGGATGAAAAGCCACATCTCTCTTCCAAATTTCAACAATAAATATATTCGAGAAAAATACCTGATATACGTTCCGACGGCCGCTGATCGATTGAAATCATAATCAGATCTACAAATCCTAAAAGCGACAAATTTTCTTAACAACACGCATAATTTACAGATAAATCAATAAAGAAGATGAGCTACCTTGTTGCTAAGTTTATATCAAGTTAGCAAAACATCTCATTCATTCTAAATACCTACAAGAGTGTTGAGGTTTTTTTCACCACGGATAATTCACGGATAGATCATCGAAAAATATGACGTAGGTACATACTTTGTTTTTCGCTAAAAACATATTTAGGATATGTGTCTTGCTAAGTTTATATCAAGTTAGCAGAACATCTTATACTTTTTAAATACGCGGATAGTTCACGGATAAAACACTGAAAAAGATGGGCTACTCTGTTTTTTGCTGAAAAAAATTTTTGGATATGTCTTTCGCTAAATTGTTAAGTTAGCAAAACATCTTAAATTTTATCAAATAGAAGAGTGTGGAATTGTGAATGTTTTTTCACCACAGATTATGCACCGGTAGATCACTGAAAAAGATGAGGTACTTTAGTTTTTGTTAAGATCAATTTTTGGATATGTGTTTTGCTGAGTTTATATCAAGTTATCAAAACATCTTGAATTTTTTTTAAAAACATGTGTGTCGATGTTTTTTTCACCACGGATAATTCAAGGATAGATCATCGAAAAAAATGAGGTACTTTGTTTTTTTGCTGAAAACATTTTTTGGATATGTGTTTTGCTATGTTTATAGCAAGTTAGCAAAACATCATATAGTTTTTTACATACAAGAGTTTCGATGTTTTTTTTCACTGCGGATAATTCTTGGATAGATCATTGAAAAAGATGATGTATATTGTGTTCTGCTGAAAACATTTTTTGGATATGTGTTTTGCTAAGTTAGCAAATCATCTTAAATTTTATCAAATACAAGAGTGTGGATGTTTTTTTCACCACAGATTATTCACCGGTAGATCACAAAAAAGGTGAGGTACTTGTTTTTTGTTAAGAACAATTTTTGGATATGTGTTTTGCTAAGTTTATATCAAGTTATCAAAACATCTTGAATTTTTTTTTTAAAACAGGTGTGTCGATGTTTTTTCACCACGGATAATTCAAGGATAGATCATCGAAAAAATGAGGTACTTTGTTTTTTTGCTGAAAACATTTTTTGGATATGTGTTTTGCTTAGTTTATAGCAAGTTAGCAAAACATCTTATAGTTTTTTTAAAAACAAGAGTGTCGATGTTTTTTCACCACGAATAATTCTCGAGTAGATCATTGAAAAAGATGAGGTAGTTTGTTTTGGTGCTGAAAATATTTTTTGGATATGTGTTTTGCTAAGTTTATACCAAGTTAGCAAAGCTTCTCATATTTTTTTTACATACAAGCGTGTGGATGTTTTTTTTCACCATAGAAAATTCAGGGATATATCACTGAATATGATGAAGCACTTTGTTTTTTTGTCACAATTTTTTTTTGAATCTGTACTTTGCCAAGTTTATATCAAGTTATCAGAACATTTTGAATTTTTTTAAAAACAGGAGAATCGATGTTGTTCACGGATAGATCATCGAAAAATATGAGGTACTTTGTTTTTTGCTGAAAACATTTTTTGGATATGTGTCTTGCTAAGTTTATATCAAGTTAGCAAAACTTCTCATATTTTTTTACATACAAGATGTTTTTTTCACTACGTATAATTATTGGATAGATCATTGAAAAAGATGGTGTATATTGTTTTCTGCTAAAACATTTTTTTGATATGTGTTTTGCTAACTTGATATAAACTTAGCAAAACACATATCAAAAAAATGTTTTAGCAGAAAACAATATACACCATCTTTTTCAATGATCTATCCAATAATTATACGTAGTGAAAAAAACATCTTGTATGTAAAAAAATATGAGAAGTTTTGCTAACTTGATATAAACTTAGCAAGACACATATCCAAAAAATGTTTTCAGCAAAAAACAAAGTACCTCATATTTTTCGATGATCTATCCGTGAACAACATCGACTCTCCTGTTTTTAAAAAAATTCAAAATGTTCTGATAACTTGATATAAACTTGGCAAAGTACAGATTCAAAAAAAAATTGTGACAAAAAAACAAAGTGCTTCATCATATTCAGTGATATATCCCTGAATTTTCTATGGTGAAAAAAAACATCCACACGCTTGTATGTAAAAAAAATATGAGAAGCTTTGCTAACTTGGTATAAACTTAGCAAAACACATATCCAAAAAATATTTTCAGCACCAAAACAAACTACCTCATCTTTTTCAATGATCTACTCGAGAATTATTCGTGGTGAAAAAACATCGACACTCTTGTTTTTAAAAAAACTATAAGATGTTTTGCTAACTTGCTATAAACTAAGCAAAACAAATATCCAAAAAATGTTTTCAGCAAAAAAACAAAGTACCTCATTTTTTCGATGATCTATCCTTGAATTATCCGTGGTGAAAAAACATCGACACACCTGTTTTTAAAAAAAAATTCAAGATGTTTTGATAACTTGATATAAACTTAGCAAAACACATATCCAAAAATTGTTCTTAACAAAAAACAAGTACCTCACCTTTTTTGTGATCTACCGGTGAATAATCTGTGGTGAAAAAAACATCCACACTCTTGTATTTGATAAAATTTAAGATGATTTGCTAACTTAGCAAAACACATATCCAAAAAATGTTTTCAGCAGAACACAATATACATCATCTTTTTCAATGATCTATCCAAGAATTATCCGCAGTGAAAAAAAACATCGAAACTCTTGTATGTAAAAAACTATATGATGTTTTGCTAACTTGCTATAAACTTAGCAAAACACATATCCAAAAAATGTTTTCAGCAAAAAAACAAAGTACCTCATTTTTTTCGATGATCTATCCTTGAATTATCCGTGGTGAAAAAAACATCGACACACATGTTTTTAAAAAAAATTCAAGATGTTTTGATAACTTGATATAAACTCAGCAAAACACATATCCAAACATTGTTCTTAACAAAAAACAAAGTACCTCATCTTTCTAAGTGATCTACCGGTGAATAATCTGTGGTGAAAAAATATCCACACTCTTGTATTTGATAAAATTTAAGATGTTTTGCTAACTTAGCAATTCAGCGAAAGACATATCCAAAAAATTTTTTCAGCAAAAAACAGAGTAGCCCATCTTTTTCAGTGTTTTACCCGAGAACTATCCGCGTATTCAAAAAGTATAAGATGTTCTGCTAACTTGATATAAACTTAGCAAGACGAAGACACAAGTTAGCAAAACATCTTATATTTTTTTGAATAGAAGAGTGTCGATACTTTTTTCACCACGGATAATTCATGGATAGATCACTGAAAAAGATGAACTACTTCGTTTTTTGGATTTGTGTTTTGCTGAGTTGTTACCAAGTTAACCAAACTTCTCATATTTTTTTAAATGCAAAAGCGATTTTTTTCACCACGGCTAAATCACTGAAAAGGATGGGGGTACTTCTTTTTTTGCTGGAAACATTTTTGGTTAAATGTTATGCTGAATTTAAATCAAGTTAGTAAAACATCTCATATTTTGTCAATACAAGAGTGTCAATTTTTTTTTTCCACCAAGGATAATTCACAGATAGATCACTGAAAGAGCTGAGGTACTTTGTTTTTTGCTGATGACTGTTTTTAGATACCTATGTGTTTCGCCAAGTTGATATCGAGTTATCGAAACATCATATAGTTTATTAAATATAAGAGTAGCAAAATTTTTGTTTTCACGAATATATTACGCATAAACAAACGGAAAAATATTGAGCTATTCCGAGTTCGGTGTTTTTTTCACCAGGGATAAACCACGGATAGATCACTGAAAAGGATGGAGGTACTTCTTTTTTCGCTGAAAACATTTTTGGTTAAGTGTTTTGCTAAATTTAAATCAAGATAGTAAAACATCTCATATTTTGTCAATTACAAGAGTGTCCATTTTTTTTCCACCAAGGATAATTCACAGATAGATCACGGAAAAAGGTGAGGTACTTTGTTTTTTGCTGATGACTGTTCTTGGATACCAATGTGTTTCGCCAAGTTGATATCGAGTTATCGAAACATCTTATATTTTATTAAATATAAGAGCAGCAAAATTTTTATTTTCACGAATAAATTACGCATAAACAAACGGAAAAATATTGAGCTATTCCGAGTTCGATGTTTTTTTCACCACGGATAGACCACGTTTAGATCACTGAAAAAAATGAGGTACATATTTTGTTTTTTGCCGAAAACATCTTTTGGAAATGTGTTTTGTCTTGTTTATATCAAGTTGGCAAAACATCTTATAATTTTTTAAATACGAAAGTGTCGATGTTTTTTTCACCACGGATAATTCACGGATACATCATTGAAAAAGATGAGGTACTTTCTTTTAGCTGAAAACATTTTTCAGATATGTGTTTTGCTAAGTTTATATAAAGTTAGCAAAACATCTTATATTTTTTTAAATAAAAAAAGTGTCAATGTTTTTTCACCATGAATGATTCACGGATAGATCACTGAAAAAGACGAGGTACTTTGTTTGTTGCTGTAAACTTTTTTTGGATACCTATATGTTTCGCCAAGTTGATATCAAGTTAGCGAAACATCTTATATTTTATTGAATATGAGAGCAGCAAAATTTTTATTTTCACGAATAAATTACGCATAAAAAAACTGCAAAATATTGAGCTATTCCGAGTTTGATTCGACATAACTTATGTATATGGAATATCATTTCCAAAGATACACGAAGAAACTATTCAACAGCCACAAAATCAGTTATTACTGGGAGAAGATCCACGGTTCTGAATCAACCGCCCAACTGATTTATAACAATCCGCCCCACCAAAAACCCGCCCAGCTATTCAAAGAACTGGTCAGGTAAAAGGAGCCTGCTGGACCGAAGACGAGGTGCGTTGACTCCCCCGTATCGTTAGTGCCAAGACTTGAAAACGAAAGCCGTTCGTTATTCACAGAAACCGGAAAAGAATCAATTCAACCACAGAATGGACTTCGGAATTTTATCTTCCATTGTTGTCGGTTCGGAACGCGTCGTTATTCATCTGATTGGGTGCGATTAGATTAGGTGGTGCGGGTGTGGTATCGGAGATTCGGTGTATTATCTCATATTCTGTGATAATTTTGAGTTTGATTCGATCATTAAACGATTTTTGATCGAGCAGCAATGGGCGCGTTCATCCGACTAAGCAGCTACCGCTACCGCTCCTTCAAACGTCAAAACCATATGATTTTTTCGATTCGTTGTGTCAAAATTACTAACTAATTTGACACAACGGATCGAAAAAATCATATGGTTTTGACGTTTGAAGGAGCGGTAGCGGTAGCTGCTTAGTCGGATGAACGCGCCCAATGATTCCGAAAGAAGAACGTTTCTGTCACATAATTCTATATTTATAATTCTTTGGTTTCTGTCATTGCTTAAAACTAAAAGTGAAAAAGTCAAAGTCATAGAGTATTATAGGCTATTTAAGTGTGAAGTCAGCCTCTTCTTCTCATCTATTGCCTGGCCTCTTAGCTACAAATCTGTGCCCATTTCCAGGCGATAAAAAAGTACCCTGCAATCGGATGCTTCTTGCATAACGTAACAACATGAGAATACAGATTTAGCAATAACCTTTGGAATAAAACGATTGTGAAAGTGAATTCTCTTTTAATTAGTATACCTGGCTGCATAAAGTGTATAAATTTAACGCATTGCGGAGCTGCTCTTACGTAAATCTTTGGTTCTCATTGCATATCGTGAAAAAAATCTAGAATATTTATTGGGTTATTCGCTGAAATCTATGGTTAAATTAATCTGTGTTCTTTTTCCGGGTGCTTCCCGTATATTTTCTCGCTACGCGCTTTATTTGAATACCAAATTATATGCCGGATTGAAATCAGTTCAGTAATATGCTAACTGACAAAGAAACTGCAACACCCAGGAGGAGCAGCTGAAATTTTAATTTTTTTTGGTGAAACATAGATTTGGAGAAAAAAAGATGCCGATTCTTGTCCACCAAGTGTTCATTTATGGGAAATCAAAAGTTTACTCTCTTATATGGTAATGATTTGTTTTCTCTTTGTTTGATAACTGTTTCAGTTTCGTTATTGTAGTTTTCGTTTCTTAGAATTTTGGATCCGTTTTACATTTTCACAATCATAAAATACGATTTTCTAAGGAAGGAACGATCAAACCATGATATTCTGCCATTGTGTTTTGAGGCTCAAGAATAAAGCCGATTCCTAAAATATACTGCTCCACAAGAGTTAGGGATATCGTATTCAATCGTTTTTAAAAGTATGTAATCTTCGAGAAAATCGCTGTAAAATCATTTAAAACTCAATAACAACTTGAATCGATCCAATAAAATTCAGTATGAGACATTTCGTCAATCTGGTCGCCTTTTTTCTGAAGTTTGGTTCTTTGCATATGCTTCATGAATGTTCTTATTTTGAAATGAAGTCAGTTTATCAACGATTTGAAACGAGTTTTCTGAAAATGCCAAGACGTAAATTAACAAACGCTGAGGCTAATAGTGCTATCGGAATGCTACAGGGTGGCGTAACTCAGGTTGTTGTAGCGGAAAGGCTCCAAGTCAGCAAAAGTGTGATATCTCGACTTTGGAATAGGTTCAGGGAGACAGGTTTCGTGTTAGAAAGAACAAGGCTTGGTGGGTGACGAAAAACAACACCTGCTCAGGATCGTTTCATCACCGTTTCGGCGAGAAGAAACCCTACATCTACGTGTAGAATGCTCTCCAAAATGCAGATGGGGTCCAAGTTTCCATCGAAACCATCAGACGACGTTTGAGAGAGGTGAATCTAGGTTGTAGACATCCATTAAGAGGAGTTCCATTAACACGTAACCATAAGCGTCAAAGACTGGAATGGGCAAGGCAACATATCAATTGGAACGATCAATGGCGTACTGCGTAGTGTCCTTTTCACTGATGAATCCAAATATGGACGATTTTCAGATTCTCGAAGAATAAGGGTATGGACAATCCCACGCATACCCCGTCATCGTCGCTATGTCCAAGAAGTCCATCCATTCCGAAGGGGTAGTGTTATGGTATGGGCCGGGATATGTTTCAACGGGCGCACAGATCTACACATTTGTCCTGGGAATATGACCGCCTTACACTATAGGGAGCATGTCATTGACATGTTGTGCCAAATTTTCACGCTGCTATTGGTGAAATTTTTCAATTTCTAGACGATAACGCTAGACCGCACCGTGCAGCCATAGTTCAGAATGCGCGCGAGGAGCTTGGTATTACACATTTACCTCTGCACTCACCAGATTTGAATTGCATAGAACATGCATGGGGTATGCTCCAAAGAAGATTAGATAATCATCAACCTACCCCAGAATCCTTAAATGATCTGAGAGAGCTTCTGCCCCGTTTATGGAACCAAATTCCTCAAGAAATGTTCAACAACCTCGTGTGTAGTATGCAAAGAAGATGTCAAGCTGTTATTGATGCCGTGGGGGCCATACAGTATTTTGATAGTCTTAAAATGCTTGAATTCTCTGGGAATAAAATTTCGTTATTTTACTCGATTTTTCTTAACCAGTATACGCTGCAGACCTACAGGCTAAAATTAATTTGCAACTTGAAATTATATTAATATGAATTTTCATCACAAACATCTCATTTTAACTATATTTTTTTGCAATTTAAATCAATATCCTTAACTCATGAGGAGCAGTTTATTTGAACGATCAACTCATTTGGTAATTTCGATCTGAAAAATGACGTTTCGAGCTGTTTAACCGTCACTGTACAGATTCAATTCTAATATTAAGCTTGATGAAACTTATAGTTCCACTTTCCACAATCGAAAACTAGGTGGTCTTATCACAAACCATAAAAATTTAACGCGTATAAGGCAGTAATAAAATTGAGAACTAGTTATTCCGTAATAAATTCCCTTAACGACCACTGAAACTATAATCCGAATATGGTATTCTTCTCCATGTTTTCACTACGACAAATATCTAAAATGCGAGAAAGTCCATACAAACTTAACGTCGAGTGAAATCTACATTGCAATGGAAATTTACTATTCGATTGACTGCGTACTGATGAATGGAAACTCATTAATTTGTATTTCTACCACTTCTAAAGAGTGTTTTGATAAGAGCGCAAGAATATTCGTATCTTTCAAGGTTTTGTAGAAGAATGTCAGAATCTGATTGATTGATCTGCGACCGTTGTAACGAATATCAGGCATTTTTCTCGAAAACTATGCATGCAAATTCGTTGAAATTTGGAAGAAAGATGAAGCTCTCCATCCTTGATCTATCCGTGACGAGAAAAATTTCGCGTGATATTTTTTAAAAAACTGAAACGGCAAAATGTTTCTCTTCACGGATAAATGATATGCGTTCCAACGGCCACAGTTCGATCAATCAGATTTTGACATTTTTTATGTCCATAAAGTTAGCAGTGCCACTTTCGAGAAATTCAATGAAACCTATTGCATTAATTGTCGAATAATTGTCGAGAATTTGTCGTGAAAGAAAAAAATTTGTCGCGTCCTTAGTTTTTTTTTCTACGGGGTGGCTTTGCTAACTTAACGTTAAGTTAGCAGAACCACTTTTTCAATATCGCCCGAATCTCATGAAAATGGTTACAAATAATTGTCGAGTAATTGTCGTAGTCGATATGAAGTAAAAAAAACCCAAAAAATCCATTCCTTTTTGTTTATTTTACGTCTTTTTCCCGCGAGTTCGAGATATTCCTAGAATTATCGCATTTTTGGCAACAGCGCATTCGTAATTGACTCTTTTTCTATTGCATTAATTGTCGAATACCTGCCTCGAATTTGTCGTGAAAGAAAAAAATTTGTCGCGTCCTTAGTTTTTTTTTCTACAGGGTGGCTTTGCTCACTTTATATTAATTTATCGAAAAGTGGTCGAATATCGTCACGATGATCATGAAAGATTGTCGAGTAATTGTCGATGTTGAAATAAAGTAAAAGACACACAAAAAATTTAATCTTTCTAGCAATTTCCACTCCATTTTCTCGCGATTTCCCCATATTTCTTGAAATATCGCATTTTTGGCAACAGCGCATTCGTAATTGACTCTTTTTCTATTGCATTAATTGTCGAATACCTGTCCCGAATTTGTCGTGAAAGAAAAAAATTTGTCGCGTCCTTAGTTTTTTTTCTATGGGGTGGCTTTGCTAACTTAACGTTAAGTTAGCAGAACCACTTTCTCAATATCGACCGAATCTCATGAAAATGGTTACAAATAATTGTCGAGTAATTGTCGTAGTCGATATGAAGTAAAAAAAACCCAAAAAATCCATTCCTTTTTGTTTATTTTACGTCTTTTTCCCGCGAGTTCTAGATATTTCTAGAATACTGTAGAAGGGGAACATCTTGGGTCCAGTATGATGATCTAAAGAAAAAAGGTGAAAGATGCCCACCCAATAGGAAAGTGTATCCAGAAATAATTATATTTTGTGAAATATAAATTCAAAAAAATTATCTTAATTTTTTTTATCGGCAACATAATTTCTGAGTATTAATGAATTGAAGAAATTTAACATCAGAAATTACATTACCATCAAAGCAAAAAATTCAATACAGGGGTCCTGAAAGTTCATGGTTTTTCATGGTGGTGGGATAGATTTTCAGTACGAATTCCATGAAACAATTAGTTTCGGACATCAGGATTTGATGCCGACACAAATATACTCAAGATGTGAAATATTTTTCTCTTCACGATGGTCATGACAAATTACATTTGAAAAATATTTTTGATAACTCGGTTTCACGAATATTTGTGTTCGTTAATATTAAAACCTTTCTTTTATTCTGAAAAATGTTTGATTCAAGAACATCATCATATTTATCGATTATAACAGGAAATTAACCGAAAACGTCTTCAAACACATGCGCTGTTGCAAAAAATGCGATATTTACAGAAATATTATGAAATCGCGGAGGAATGAATTTTTTGTGTTTTTTTTTAATTTATATGGGCTTCGATACTTACTCAACAATTATTTATAACCATTTTCATGATCAATAAGAGAGTCAATTACGGATGCGCTGTTGCCAAAAATGCGATAATTCCAGAAATATCACGAACTCGCGGGAAAAAGACGTAAAATAAACAAGAAGGAATGGATTTTTTGTATTTTTTTTACTTCATATGAGCTTCGACAAATACTCGACAATTATTTATAGACATTTTCATGATATTTGGTCGATATTGAGAAAGTGGTTCTGCTAACTTAACGTTAAGTTGGCAAAGCCACCCCGTAGAAAAAAAATTAAGGACGCGACAATTTTTTTTCTTTCACGACAAATTCGGGACAGGTATTCGACAATTAATGCAATGGAAAAAGAGTCAATTACGAATGCGCTGTTGCCAAAAATGCGATAATTCCAGAAATATCACGAACTCGCGGGAAAAAGACGTAAAATAAACAAAAAGGAATGGATTTTTTGGGTTTTTTTTACTTCATATCGACTACGACAATTACTCGATGATTATTTGTAACTATTTTCATGAGATTCGGGCGATATTAAAGAAGTGGTTCTGCTAACTTAACGTTAAGTTAGCAAAGCCACCCCATAGAAAAAAAAACCAAGGACGCGACAAATTTTTTTCTTTCACGACAAATTCGGGACGGGTATTCGACAATTAATGCAATAGAAAAAGAGTCAATTACGAATGCGCTGTTGCCAAAAATGCGATAATTCTAGGAATATCTCGAACTCGCGGGAAAAAGACGTAAAATAAACAAAAAGGAATGGATTTTTTGGGTTTTTTTTACTTCATATCGACTACGACAATTACTCGACAATTATTTGTAACCATTTTCATGAGATTCGGGCGATATTGAAAAAGTGGTTCTGCTAACTTAACGTTAAGTTAGCAAAGCCACCCCGTAGAAAAAAAACTAAGGACGCGACAAATTTTTTTCTTTCACGACAAATTCTCGACAATTATTCGACAATTAGTGCAATAGGTTTCATTGAATTTCTCGAAAGTGGCACTGCTAACTTTATGGACATCATTTTTTACGAAACCTCAAAAGATTCAAATTTTCTTTCACCACGAGTAATTTACGGATAAATCCCTGATAAAGATAGGATACTTCGTTTCTTGCTAATAACATTTTTTGGTTAGTGGTTTCGCTAAGTTGATATCAAGTTAGCGAACATCTAATATTTTTCAAGATACAAGAGTGGCGATGTTTCTTCCTTCAACGGATAATTTACGGATAAATCATTGAAAAAGATGAGCTAGTTTGATTTCTGCTGAAAACATTTTTCGGATAGTTGTTTCGCCAAGTTGATATCAAGTTAGCGAAACATCTAATATTTTTCAAGATACAAGAGTGGCGATGTTTCTTTCTTCACGGATAATTTACGGATAAATCATTGAAAAAGATGAGCTAGTTTGATTTCTGCTGAAAACATTTTTCGGATAGTTGTTTCGCTAATCTGATATAAACTTAGCGAAACATCTCATATTTTCAATACAAGAGCAGCAAAATTAATTTTTTTCACGGATAAACAACGGATAAAAAATGGCAAAATCTTTAGCTATTCCGAGTTTCATTCGCCGGAGTTGTTTTGCTAACCTTATGTTCATCCATAGCCGTCTGAAGATGGCTTATCACACAAATGACACTTACGTACAATAACTCTAATCTCAAACAACTGGAAACATCGACACAATCCGGGCTGTAACTCAAGAATCCGGATTTTCCACCACCGATGATTAATCCTCAAACCTCCCCCGACCTTATCATCCCCCCTTGTTTCTGGAGTACGACACATGTTATATCGGCCGATAATGGAAATCCTCTTCAAGCTCCTGGGCCTTTCCGCTTCGACTGGCGCGAATTGAGAGTGAAAATTTAATCGGCCCGAACGATTGGACTTTTCGCAATAACAGTCAGGAACCTGACGATGATTAAAATGGGCGAAACCGTCATAAAAGACGATTCGGCAAGTCGAGGAGTGGGCGGCAGTTGATGGAGTCGTTTGTGAGGTCGTTCAATTACGTTTTTGAGTTTATTGGAGGAATAGGTGTTGGATGCGGGATTCGTTAAGGGGGAAAGTGGGAAAAGGGGGGCTTTAAGAGCTGAAGTAGTGTATCGAGTTAGCGGACCACCCGACATGCATAGTTTTCGAGAATAATGCCTGATATACGTTTCGACGGTCGCAAAACGATCAATCAGATTTTGTCATTTTTCTACAAAGCCGTGAAAGATAGAAATTTTCTTTCACCCCAGATAATTCACGGATGAATCACAGAAAACGATGAGTTAGATTGATTTTGTGTTGAAAACATTTTTTGGATAGTTGTTTCGCTAAGTTGATATCAACTGAGCGACACATCCCATATTTTTTAGAATATAAGAGCGGCAAAATTCATTTTCTCACGGATAAATTGAGGATAAAAAACGGCAAAATTTTGGGCTATTCCGAGTTTTATTCGCGAGAGTTTAACTTTATGTACGAGGATATATTGATATCTAGTTAGCCTAGACCAGTTCCATGCATAAACAAAATATTGCGATACCATATCAACAATAACTTATTAGAAGTGCCAGTGTAGAGTTCGACGTCAAAAAAGTAGACCAGAGTTACGCAATGAATTTAAAAAAAAAGATTTCCACCGAAATTGTAAAAATCGCAAAATTAGAGTATCGAGCCATCAAGTACCTGTATTTGAAAGGGTTAAGAGGTGAGCAGATTTACGAAGATATGCTTAATAACCTTGGTGATCAATGTCCTTCGTATGCGACCGTGAAAAATTGGACTGCAAGCTTCAAAAGAGGTAAATTTTCCGTTGAAGATGATGACCGATCGGGAAGGCCAGTTTCTGTGTCAGTCCCCGAAAATATCGATGCAGTTCATGACATGATTCTATCATACCGTCGAATTGGGCTGAAACGGATATCTGAAGCACTGAAGATTTCAAACGAACGCGTTCATCATATAGTTCACGTCAATTTGGACATGAGAAAAATTTCTGCAAAATGGATCCCCAAATGTTTGAATGTTGACCAAAAGCGTGCAAGGGTAGAAGCATCGCGTCGATCTGTGCTCGATTTGAAAACGATATAGACTTCTTAAACCGAATTGTTACTATGGATGAAACTTGAGTACATTTCTACGATGCAGAAACAAAGCAACAATCGATGGAATGGCGACACTCTGGTTCTCCAAGACCTAAGAAGTTTCGTGTCCAAAAATCTGCTGGAAAAGTTCTTGCTTCAGTTTTTTGGGATTGCCATGGAGTAATCATGATTGATTTTTTGCATAAGGGTAGAACAATAGCTGGAGATTACTATTCGACATTACTGACCAATCTACGGAAAAAAATTAAAGGGAAAAGAGGCGGAAAACTATCCAAAGGTGTTTTGTTTTTACCGGACAACGCCCCAGTACACAAATCTCATTTTGCCATGCAAAAAATTCGTGGTTTAGGGTTAGAATTCTTAGAACACCCCCCTTATTCACCAGATTTGGCTCCGTCCGACTATCATCTCTTTCCTCAACTGAAAAAAAGTTTAAAAGGTCGTAAATTTTCTTCCAACGAGGAGGTTATAAAAACTGTGGAGGAATGGTTTGCAGAGCAAGAAGAAACATTTTTTTAAAGGTCTAGAGACGTTGCAGGTTCGCTGTAATAAATGTATTCAGTTAAGAGGAGAATATGTTGATTAATAAAATATTTTGACATTGAAATTTTGTTTGGTTCTATAGTAGGCTAAGAATTTTTCAATATACCCTCGTACATCGGAAATTTGGCTCAATCTTAATTCAAATAATAAATATTTGAATATTTGAATTGTTCTTTTGTTTGAGGTTCATTATAACTGATATTTTTAATAATTATTTTTCATTGATATCTGATTTTTTCTTTCTTTTCTTCTCATATTGTTCTTCCTGACGAATTCTATACAGTTGTAAGCTGTCCAGAGAATGAATAAATAATCTAATCTAAATGTGTTTTCAATTTAAAGTTCTATCACTCTAAAAAAAACACCCGATACCTTGTGTGAATGAATTAAAATTTATCATTTGGGATTTTGAGTGTAAATATAATTAAACTCGTTAAAAATAATAATGATTCTACCTTTGGGCTTGCGTCGAACTTCCTAGGTCCCAGAACTCCCAGAATCAAGAGACAACGACATCGGCAATTGAACTGTAGTCAGACTTTAGATTTCAGGAAATTGCTTTTTAATTGCCGCCTTCATCCCGATTTTATGCCTTCCTTCCAGGGCCATTTTCTCAATTTCATCCTGCTATTCATTATCATCCGAATAGGTTCGTGCCTTATTGCCCTTGCAGACTTCGTAATTAGTGTTTTGGTTGATTTAAACGAAGTAGAATCGGATCAGACTGTGACTGGGTTTATTCAAGAAGCAAAGGCAAGTTTTTATCGCCTTCTACAGTGTCTCTCGACACTTGGAGGGTGTCTTTCGACGTCAACAAACTTGGAGGTCAAAACCTCTTGGAATAAAGACCGGAGTACCCCACGGTTCCGTCCTGGGTCCCGTTTTCTACATCATTTATATACTGGTGAACATTATAAGGGGAGAGATTACTCGCCCTTGAGATGTTCAGTGGCTTTTACAGAAAGCGTTTGATGAATTGATGCGAAATAATTTGGGAGGTTATTCCTTGTCAAAAATAGATTGGGTATTTCATATAAACTTTTCTCTTTTGGGCTTAGTTACGGCTCTCTGAAGATGACGCCCGGAAAAACAGTTTTAGATTTTTTTCTTAAAAACTCACAAGATCAAGATTAAGCACTAAAAAAAATTGGTGGTGTTCCTCTATCATTGCAAGGGTCAGAAAAAGCATCCCCTTAACGTTGTTGCTAGGCAATTTCACGAATGATATCTGTATCAAAATCACGAGCGGCCAGCGAAAAAGGAAAAAAATTTCATGAGTGACATTGCCGAAAAGCAACAAACTTTAATATTACCAGAAAAAATTCAACCTGCTTAAATTTCATCTCCAGTGGTATGCAACATGACTATTTCACAAGAAAATATACTGCTCAGCCAGAGTCAGGGATATCGTATTCAATCGTTTTCAAAAGTACCTATGTAATCTTCGAGAAAATCGCTGTAAAATCAATTAAAACTCAATAACAACTTGAATCGATCCAATAAAAATCAGTATGAGACATTTTGTCAATCTGGTCGTCTTTTTTCTGAAGTTTGGTTCTTTGCATATGCTTCATGAATGTTCTTATTTTGAAATGAAGTCAGTTTATCAACGGCTTCGATTTGAAACGAGTTTTCTGAAAATGCCAAGACGTAAATTTACAAACGCTGAGGTTAATAGGGCTATCGGAATGCTACAGGGTGGCCTAACTCAGGTTGTTGTAGCGGAAAGGGTCCAAGTCAACCAAGGTGTGATATCTCGACTTTGGAATAGGTTCAGGGAGACAGGCTCCGTGTTGAAAAGACCAAGGCTTGAGGGGCGACGAGAAACAACACCTGCTCAGCATCTTTTTATCACCGTTTCGGCGAGAAGAAACCCTACATCTACGTGTAGAATGCTACGGAATACTCTTCAAAATGCAGATGGGGTCCAAGTTTCCATCGAAACCATCAGACGACGTTTGAGAGAGGTGAATCTAGGTTCTAGACGTCCATTAAGAGGAGTTCCATTAACACGTGACCACAAGCGTCAAAAACTGGAATGGGCAAAGCAACATATCAATTAGAACGATCAATGGCGTAGTGTCCTTTTCACTGATGAATCTAGATATGGGCGATTTTCAGATTCTCGAAGAATAAGGGTATGGACAATGCCACGCATACCCCGTAATCGTCGCTATGTCCAAGAAGTCCATCCATTCCGAGGGGGTAGTGTTTTGTTATGGGCCGGGATATGTTTCAACGGGCGCACAGATCTACACATTTGTCCTGGGAATATGACCGCCTCACACTATAGGGAGCATGTCATTGACAATGTTGTGCCAAATTTTCACGCTGCTATTGGTGAAACTTTTCAATTTCTAGACGATAACGCTAGACCGAACCGTGCAGCCATAGTTGAGAATGCGCGCGAGGAGCTTGGTATTCCACATTTACCAATACCTCATCCGCACTCACCAGATATGAAGATGTCAAGCTGTTATTGATGCCCGTGGAGGCCATACATTGTATTGATAGTCTCAAAATGCTTGAATTCTCTGGGAATAAAATTTCGTTATTTTACTCGATTTTTCTTAACCACCCTGTATACGCTGCAGACCTTCAGGCTAAAATTAATTTGCAACTTGAAATCATATTAATATGAATTTTCATCACAAAAATCTTATTTTAACTATATTTTTTTGCAATTTAAGTCAATATCCCTAACTCATGTGGAGCAGTTTATTATAAACTAAACGTTGTTTGTTTTCTCTATGTTACAAGCTTCGAAGCTTGTAGTTTCAGAGGGGTCTCCTCAGAAGACCTAGGAGTGAGCCTAGGAGTAATCAGGATAAACAATATATCATATCATATTCATTTCCCAAGCTATCTATGAATTTGAGAAATGGATTTTATCGATGGAAAGTTTTGTCGGCTTGCATGTTTTATCGCTGTGAAATTAGAGTTTCTATGAAAACTTCCTCACTGGAAATGGAATGAGTGAAATAGTCAAAGCAGTCCGAGATCCCAACATCATTAGAAATATCCCATATTCCATAATTCCTCGTCAACAAAATTGCCTCAGGATTTCAGTAGTCCATTAATTCATTTATTACCGATAATGATCATAAGGAAGGAAATCAGAACAACCATGAAGAAGAAACATCATTATCACCCCAAGAAAAAAGTTCCAATGACAAAATAACGAAATCCTGTCATTATCAACCAATTCCGCATCATGCAAAGCTAAAATTCTTCCCTCGAGCCCAACAAAACCTTAGTCACACTCTGAATCACAGTTTTCAATGCAACTTTGACCGAGTCTCGCATTGTTGCACACTCATGTGTAATTTACAAACAGCAATATACATTATGTGAGTCATAAAACGAATATTAATGGAGTAAAATCACGCCAATAAAGGTTATCTGGGATAAGTTTCAAAACATCGAGAATATAATAAAGTATTGGAGATATTTCGATAGCGAGTTATTGTTGTGGTTTTTCGAACATAATTGTATTGTGTTGCTTTCGAAGGTTTCCATTAAAAGCACGAGGAAGGGTTTCTCATGAAAAAGTAATGTAGAATCGATGGGGATTCATTTTGTGGTAGTCCCACAATTGGCACTTATGTATTCTCGACAGTTATCTGATCAGAAATTGAAAATAATGCATATGTTTATCTATCATTTACACCTGATGAGTTACCCAGAATATACAGAGTGTAACAGCCAAATGGAATAAATTCGATAAAGAATAAATGAGTGGGTGTTAGGAAAAACGCTCGGACACGTCGATTCGTAATTTTAAATGCGCATATTTTTCAAGCAAATAAAATTATATAGGGTGTTCCATGCGACCGTGGCCAATACCAACTTTCATATTTCAAAGGCAAACCCCTGTATATTATTTATTTTTTGGATTCTTCAGAAAATTCTAGACATAATTCATGTACAATGTCCTATACCTATCTTCAACTTTTTCGGAAATATTAAGTGTTTTCAGATTTTTTACAAAAATTAACATTTCAAATGAAAATTATTTTATTTCACAAATTCGATACGTTACACTCAATACTTATTTCCCATTTACCTCTTGATATGAAGAAAGTAAGCAAAATCCATTACTGAGAAGAAATTAAAAAAACAAAAACAGATCTGTTTATTCTCATAGCCTTAGTAACACGTTGTCTGTTTGCATGACAATAAGTGATCAGTGTAAGTGCTATTGTCTTTTGAATTTCGATAACTGTACGTAATAGTATTAGAAAATATTGTTCATTTAACAGAAATGCACAAAATAACCATTCTTCCAATGATAGGTTATGGAGATTACACACGGACACAAATGGAAGTTTCTCGCTTATTTCACGAAAAATTTCCAAATTTGCCGCCATATCCCAAGGAACAATTAGCAAAATAGAAAAGAAGTTTCGAGAGCTTGGTCATGTAAGACATATAAAAAAAATTGCTGCCAATGCAGTAAATGATGATACGAAATTGGATATTATGCTTGAGTTTCAAGAAAGCCCACATAATTCTGTTCGAAAAGTAGCCCCGCTGTTCACAGTCAGCCACACGTCAATATTTCGAATATTAAAGGAAAGTAAGATGCACGTTCGCGGCGAGCATTTTGAACATTTCCTACATTGACATTAATGTTTTTTAAGTGTAATGTACCGAATTTGTGAAATAAAATAATTTTTATTCAAAACGTTGATTTTTGCAATAAATCTGAAAACACTTAATATGTACTTCCGAAATAGTTAAAGATAGGTATAGGACATTGTACATGAATTATGTTTAGAATTTTCGGAAGAATCCAAAAAATTAAATAATATACAGGGGGTGGCATTTGAAATAAGAAAGTTGGTATTGGCCACGGTCGCATGGAACACCCTATATCATATTATTTTCTTGAAAAACATTCGCATTTAAAATTACAAATCGACGTGTCCGAGCGTTTTTCCCATTTATTAATTATCTCATTTATTCGTTATCGAATTTATTCCATTTGGCTGTTACACTCTGTAGATGCATAGAATACCTGGTGTTGGCACTGAATAGATTTTTTCAAGAGTTTCTTGTCGATCGCAAAACTGTGATGGGGTCCTACTTTTCATTTCTCCCGCAAGGGGTCGCGCTATTTCCATTGCCGCAATCATTTATTTTCATAACTTTCATGGAATTCTTCGTGAAATGTCGACCCAATTAGAAGGGAAAAAGCCAAAAATTTATATAAACTCGACACAGCACTGTCAATAATACATTCACTAAAATTCTTCACGAGTTCGAAGAAAAACACTTAAAACAATCTAGCTTTAGAAAAATTTACTCATTTTAATCTATGTTCGTTGACAGTTAGCAGCGCCCTCATCGGTGGTTGAAATCCTCAATTCCGGAAGTAGGACCCGATCTACCATCTTGAGTACCTACCTCGGTACCTACCCTATTCGATTTAAAATTTTTGGTCACGATTTTTTGTTAGGAGTCGTTACACCAGGGTTTCTATGCATCTATCCAAGAATAAAGCTTTTGACAGTCACGATTATTCAATTTAATATCTATGAAACTCCTTCGATGCGAAATAAATACGAGGATAGATTGAAAAATTTTTAGCCTACCAGAGATCCAAACAAAATTTCAATGTCAATAGTAATTTACGTAACAAGTCCAGAAAATAGGGTTTTTTGGACGAATAGACAAAATTCTAGGACGAGCCGGAGGCGAGTCCTGGAAGTCTGTGAGTCCAAAAAAAATATTTCCGGGCGTGTTGCGTACAATATTTTTTCGGAAACCGTGTAGAATTACAAATCAATGAGACGACACATTTCTTTATTATACATTTTGATTATTATTTGAATTGCACAGAACAGAACTGTCATCCGTTATTTCGTTGCTATTGTGATGATCACCACAATGACAACAACGACATGAGTTTTTCCGGCCTAGTCCGGAAAGTACGTACTTTCTGGACTAGGCCGGGAAATGTTACTTTCTCAGAGAAAAAGCGTTCGGGTTGCAGAAAAAATATTTTATTACTCAACATATTCTCCTCTTAATTGAATACATTTATTACAGCGAACCTGCAACTTCTCTAGACCTTTCAAAAAAATGTTTCTTCTTGTTCTGCAAACCAGTCCTCCACAGCTCGTTGGAAGAAAATTTACGACCTTTTAAACTTTTTTCAGCTGAGGAAAGAGATGATAGTCGGACGGAGCCAAATCTGGTGAATAAGGTGGGTGTTCTAGTAATTCCAAACCTAAATCACGAATTTTTTGCATGGCAACATGAAATTTGTGTACTGGGGCGTTGTCCTGTAAAAACAAAATACCTTTGGATAGCTTTCCGCATCTTTTCTCTTTAATTTTTTCCCGTAGAGTGGTCAGTAATGTGGAATAGTAATCTCCAGTTATTGTTCTACCCTTATCCAAAAAATCAATCATGATTACTCCATGGCAATCCCAAAAAACTGAAGCGAGAACTTTTCCAGAAGATTTTTGGACACGAAACTTCATAGGTCTTGGAGAACCAGAGTGTCGCCATTCCATCGATTGTTGATTGTTGCTTTGTTTCTGGATCGTAGAAATGTACCCAAGTCTCATCCATAGTAACAATTCGGTTTAAAAAGTCTACATCGTTTTCAAATCAAGCACAGATCGAACGCGATGCTTCTACCCCTGCACGCTTTTGGTCAACATTCAAACATTTGGGGATCCATTTTGCAGAAATTTTTCTCATGTCCAAATTTTCGTGAACTATATGATGAACTCGTTCTTATGAAACCTTCAGTGCTTCAGATATCCGTTTTAGCCCAATTCGACGGTCTGATAAAATCATGTCATGAACTGCATCGATATTTTCGGGGACTGACACAGAAACTGGCCTTCCCGATCGGTCATCATCTTCAATGGAAAATTTACCTCTTTTGAAGCTTGCAGTCCAATTTTTCACGGTCGCATACGAAGGACATTGATCACCAAGGGTATTAAGCATATCTTCGTAAATCTGCTTACCTCTTAACCCTTTTAAATACAGGCACTTGATGATGGCTTGATACTCCAATTTTTCGATTTTTACAATTTCGGTGGACATCTTCTTTTTTTTAATTATTTGCGTAACTCTGGTTTACTTTTTTGACGTCGAACTCTACACTGACACTTCTAATAAGTTATTGTTCGTTGATATGGTATCGCAATATTTTGTTTATGTATGGAACTGGTCTAGGCTAACTAGATATCAATACATCCTCGTAATAGAGTAAATCAGTTTGTATTTCGAATTTTGAAGAAGATACACAGTTAAGAAAGAAAGTGAACATTGAAATCAAGTTTGCAAGTTTTTGGTAAGAAGCATATTTTTGGCCAAATTATGAATTAGCCTCCTTTCAGACATAACATCTTATTCTATGCATCTCTAACTCAACCATGACTTCCACATCTGTCATCTTTCATACATATTCCTGACAGATATAAATCGCTTCTTCCAGTTCTGGAAATCCCAGCAATATCATGTCCAGAAATGAGATTTCGTCTTAGACATGTCGCAATTTTAGCACTGTTCGTTGCCTGGCCCAAAACGGGACTAGATCGTTAACATTCACAGCCATTCTCTCCGATGGTATCATCAAATAACCGTTAGAGAAATAAAGAATTCTACGCACGAAGTCCGTCTATCTGGAGTCGGAGATACTGCGACAATATGACAACCGTTCCTCGGTCTTGTGTCATTCTTTGCCATCCGTTTCGCAGAACTCGATTTCACGATCGAGTTGGCTCTGGGACGACAGGTTCAAAGTCAAGGTGGCTCGTTGGTGGGCCATCGACGACAGCCTTGTTGCCCACTCGTCCACGTCTAGTGGGAAGTCAGGTGGTAGACAGCATTCTGGTTTAAATCATCTTTAGTACCTCGTATGGTTTGGAACGGTCCTATTTTGAATATTCTGCCATTTTTCGACATTTTGGAATTCATGAATTTCAATAATTTATGGCTCAGTTGATATCAACTTAGCGAAACAACTATCTCCGCACGCAATGCTTTTCATTACAAGATCCGTAATTTTGATTTCACTGAATATAAATCAATTTCAGTTGTTATGTCCGGAATTGGCGAATGCTAGTTTTCCGATCCCTGATCGTAGTCACGCCACTGTATTACGACGAGGTTGGGGGAAAATATGTTTTCTTGTCGGGAAACCTGTTGTATCGCCTGCGGTATGGGAACGAGATAGATTTTGGAAATTTCGATTTGTGGGACAAGGATGAGGATATGTTGGGTTAGGGATTCTAATTGAGGATTTCGGAACTGAAATACGGTGATAAGTAAATTTGATTCACGTGGAGACTAGTGGAATGGTTGTTTTCGGCACATTCTTCAATTTAATGGTGGTTTTCGAAAGTCGAGGAGTTTTGATGCTTACCTGATTTTGGGATTTGAATTTCGTAAACGTTATATGCAGTGGGATTATTTCGTTTAGCTTCAGAGCTTATTTGGAGGATTTTGTCTGATCTTACTGTGTCTGAAAAGGGATTTGCCATATTGAGAGGTGAGATTCATCATTCCTTCAATTCTGCCTCGTGCAATTTGTGTCTTCTATTTTAGAACCAGGATCAATATTCTGCTGGAACTCTATTTCGGTGAAGTATTCTCATTTGTAATCAGTGAGGAAACTGTACTTAATTTGGTACTGAGAGAACCCTCTGAAAGAGGTAGATATTCCTGACTGACGAGTTCGCCATTTCGATTTCTCTGATATTGTCGATTGATAAGTCACCGGGTCAAATAAGCCCAAGAAGATCAGTCCTGCTGCCGTCAATTACCTTTTGGTAATTTCAACATCGTGGAGGTTGTAAATCGTCACTACCTTTCTCCCTTTGGATCGAGGAACTTTATTAAGGTCGTATCATCAATTTCTGGAATTTATCAGTGCTAATATCGAACTGTGTTATTAAGTTTAAGTCAGATAATACTTGCATTATTATTTAGTATCATCATCAATGACAGGTTAACGTATGAGACCTACTTAAGTTATTTTGGTAAGAACCTCATAAGGTTTCAGTGCATTATTTCACATATAATTTGCTATCGTTATATGATCTATTTATATATACAGTGTGAGCCATATATAGCGCTATATAAGGGTAATTCTCATCGAATTCCAAAATTTAAGTCCACCGCTATTGATACAGATACCCATGTAATTATTATCGATGTTAGGTTTTTATTTTGACGCTAGGTACTTTTTCTTCCATCACCCCGAAAAACGAGATATCATTAAATGCAATTAAAAAGTTATTACAAATTTTATATCATAAAAATCATTCCCTCACGTTGTCCCACTATCCCAGTTTCCTGCTGAAACTCAATATTTTCATCCTATTCAGTAATTTTTTGTGAATTAAATTTTAGTCAAATATTGTAATGGTAATTTTCATTATATTTAAACAACAATTCAAGCCACGACATATACTTATTGAATAACTATGGGATTTCAATGTATGTCCATTTAAATAAAATCATTCCCTCACCTTGTTACAAATATTCGATCTATGGTCATATTGAGCGAATTCTATGAAAGTAGCTTGAGTTTTTTTCTAGCCAGTCAATGCGCGAATTATGTTACTATGGTGATTCTGATTAAACTTCAATTCGGTTTCGTGCAATAGTGTATTCAGTTACAATTATTACTATATTACTTTTCCTCACATCATTCCCCCATTAGTCATTATCAAAAAATGAGGTGAGTATGAGTAAAAGATACATTATATTTGGATGCGTTTTGGGGGGTAGTGTTCATAGTTCAAAATGTTTTCATAAGGTCAGGGCTATGTATCTATGTTATCTTAGTTTTCGTGTTATTTCGTCATTCCCTCATTTCAAACTGAAGTGAGAAGAAGTGAAATCTACTCCTGATAATTTAAATGACTTAAATCTGGGGACCACTACAGGGTCTTTCACGAGGAACCTCACCCATATTTATACGGGAAACTACTGAACGTATTTTCATGAAATTCAGCACTTATAAGTATTTCACGATGCTGATGAAATCTAAAATATTTTCAAGGCATGAGCACCTCCGGTTTTTCCGGAAATGACGTCAACTTCCGTTTTTCAAATTAGAACACCATTTTTTTTTTGCAGAAATAGATTCCTTAGAAAATTTCAAGTTATTTTGATGTAACATTTTTCAGTTTTGGTTGGAAAAAATTCTCTCTGAGCGGGAAAATTCGAACAAAAAATCGAAAATAAAGCTCCGCTGAAACAAGAATAACTTCGAGGGTTTTGGATGGAAAATTTTCATTTTTGGGATTTTTCAAGATGTAAGATTGATGTATCCACTTTAAAAATCGAAATCGCGATTCATGATACAGGGGGTGAAAAAATCGCTTTCAAAGTTAGGGATGACCAAATCGTGAAAAATCATTTTTTTCAAATTAGAACCCCATTTTTTTATGGCAGATATTGAATCTACGTTGAAAAATAATGTGAGTGTATGCATTCAGCTATTTCTTTTCCCTTCGCGCCAAAAAGAAGAAATTTTCAGGATTTGTTACTTAAACCATGTTTTAGATTTTACTACCCTAATATGCAAGAGAAAAAAGTTACAGGTTGTTCCTAAATAGATGGCGAATTTGGATTCGAATTTGTATCGGAAACCCCTTTATTTCAACTAATCGGCCATCGGTTTTCTCTCCAGTGATAAATAAATAATTCCTTATGAACCATATGCAAAAACTTACCATGTTTTACATTCTTTTTTTTAATGATAGATATCATTAACCATATGAAAAAACTTACCATGTTTTACATTCTTTTTTTTAATGATAGATATCAAAAACATGGTAAGTTTTTGCATATGGTTCATAAGGAATTATTTATTTATCATTGGAGAGAAAACCGATGGCCGATTAGTTGAAATAAAGAGGTTTAGGATACAAATTCGAATCCAAATTCGCCATCTATTTAGGAACAACCTGTAACTTTTTTCTCTTGCATATTAGGGTAGTAAAATCTAAAACATGGTTTAAGTAACAGTTCCTGAAAATTTCATCTTTTTGGCGTGAAGGGAAAAGAAATAGCTGAAAATTCAAGACGAAAAACAGTTTTTTGTGAATAACTCAGAAAATATCCACTTTAGGGCAAGGGTGTGATGCATACACTCACATTATTTTTCAACGTAGATTCAATATCTGCCATAAAAAAATGGGGTTCTAATTTGAAAAAATTGATTTTTCACGATTTGGTCATCCCTAACTTTGAAAGCGATTTTTTCACCCCCTGTATCATGAATCGCGATTTTGATTTCTAAAGTGTATACATCAATCTTACATCTTGAGAAATCCCAAAAATGAAAATTTTCCATCCAAAAACCTCGAAGATATTCTTGTTTCAGCGGAGCTCTATTTTCGATTTTTTTTTCGAATTTTCCCGCTCAGAGAGAATTTTCCAACCAAAACTGAAAAATGTTACATCAAAATAACTTGAAATTTTCTAAGGAATCTATTTCTGCAATAAAAAAATGGTGTTCCAATTTGAAAAACGGAAGTTGACGTCATTTCCGGAAAAACCGGAGGTGCTCATGCCTTGAAAATATTTTAGATTTCATCAGCATCGTGAAATACTTATAAGTGCTGAATTTCATGAAAATACGTTCAGTAGTTTCCCGTATAAATATGGGTGAGGTTCCTCGTGAAAGACCCTGTATATGAGTGAAATCTAGTATCATATGTATTACAAAACTGCCACAAAAAAAATTCAAATTTATTGAAAAATTTTTTGAGAATTCATTCCTGAATAATTTCGGAATTTCATGAGAATTACCCATAAGGACCTCGAAGTAATTACTCCCCCTTTAGAATCATTGTTATAGATCATTCATCTAGATGTATTTAGTGATTTTTCGGCAACTAGAGCAAGTGTGCTGGATGTGAATATTAAATCACTTGGCGCCCCCTTAATAATATCGTTTTTGTATAACCGACTCCCATCTTCAACTGAGCTTTGGGACCATCCAGCATATAAGCGAGATTTTTAGTCCTAAGCGCTAATAAAGAATTATATAGCGTAGCATATCAAAAACATTTCAGCAAAAAATAAAGTAGCCCATCTTTTTCAGTGATTTATTCGTAAAATTTCCGTGGTGAGAGAACATTTGTATCTACCTAGGTTTAGTAGAAAAACGACAAAATCTGATTGATCGACCAGCTACCGCCAAAACGTATATCAGGCATTTTTCTCGAAAACTATGCATGAAATTTTGTTGAAAATTGAAAGAGAGATGATATCTTCATGGTTTGATTCTACCTCAACTTTTATGAATTTTACTGATCATCACAGTACAAAAGGCTATCGACTTCGAACTTAGATTCATTCTGAACCATGGTTAGAAGGCTGGTAAGGAATTTAAACTCAAACGCCAAAATCATGAAGACTAAAAAAACTAAACCACATTTCGTCACGTTTAAGCCGAGTTTATTCAACTCGTGGGCAACAGACGAGCGTTTTATTTAGATAACTGTGCGCACCGAAGGTTACGTCGGTTCGTAAACCCGCGGAAATGTACCCATGCACCCATAGATTCCCATCGATAATTCGGGTATTGTTTCGGTTCGGTAAGTTTGAGCAGAACTCATCAGAGATTGTCTGTATCGGTACATAAATCATAAAAAACTCAGCAAATTCTTGCAAAGGTTTTTTTTCCCAGGCCAAGCAACCAAGGGGTTGTAGAGGGTTAGGTGGGATGATTTTTTTTCTAATTTAAAGAATGGTAATAAAACTTTGAAAATCGAGTAAAATAACGAAATTTAATTCCCAGAGAATTCAAGCATTTTAAGACTATAAATACAATGTATGGCCTCCACGGGCATCAATAACAGCTTGACATCTTCTTTGCATACTACACACGAGGTTGTTGAACATTTCTTGAGGAATTTGGTTCCATAAATGGGGCAGAAGCTCTCTCAGATCATTTAAGGATTCTGGGGTAGGTTGATGATTATCTAATCTTCTTTGGAGCATATCCCATGCATGTTCTATGCAATTCAGATCTGGTGAGTGTGGAGCGAGGTGTGGAAGTCCTGGCGCGCATTCTCAACTATGGCTGCACGTTGCGGTCTAGCGTTAACGTCTAGAAATTGAAAAGTTTCACCAATAGCAGCGTGAAAATTTGGCACAACATTGTCAATGACATGCTCCCTATAGTGTAAGGCGGTCATATTCCCAGGACAAATGTGTAGATCTGTGCGCCCGTTGAAACATATCCCGGCCAATACCATAACACTACCCCCTCGGAATGGATGGACTTCTAGGACACAGCGACGATTACGGGGTATGCGTGGGATTGTCCATACCCTTATTCTTCTAGAATCTGAAAATCGTCCATATCTGGATTCATCAGTGAAAAGGACACTACGCCATTGATCGTTCCAATTGATATGATGCCTTGACCATTCCAGTCTTTGACGCTTATGGTCACGTGTTAATGGAACTCCTCTTAATGGACGTCTAGAACCTAGATTGACCTCTCTCAAACGTCATCTGATAGTTTCGATGGAAACTTGGACCCCCATCTGCATTTTGAAGAGTATATTCCGCAGCATTCTAGACGTAGATGTAGGGTTTCTTCTCGCCAAAACGGTGATGAAACGATCCTGAGCAGGTGTTTTTTTTCGTCGCCCACCAAGCCTTGGTCTTCCCAACACGGAACCTGTCTCCCTGAACCTATTCCAAAGTCGAGATATCACACTTTTGGCTGACTTGGAGCCTTTCCGCTACAACAACCTGAGTTAGGCCACCCTGTAGCATTCCGATAGCCCTATTAGCCTCAGCATTTGTTATTCTCAATTTACGTCTTGGCATTTTCGGAAAACTCTTTTCAAATCGAAGCCGTTGATAAACTGACTTCATTTCAAGATAAGAACATTCATGAAGCATATGCAAAGAACTAAACTTCAGAAAAAGGCGACCAGATTGACGAAATGTCTCATACTGATTTTTATTGGATCGATTCAAGTTATTGAGTTTTAAATGATTTTACAGCGATTTTCTCGAAGATTACATACTTTTAAAACCGATTTAATACGATATCCCTAACTCTTGTGGAGCAGTATATATTGTAGTTGACATAGAGGAAAATATTCATCTCATTTCCAGGATATAGATTGTTTATTTGTTATTTCTTGGGAAACCTAGGGGGCCCAAACTTTTGACGATGTATGTACCTATACCAGAGCATTCAAAAAACGAAAAAAAATGTCATCAGAATCTAACAATTTGAAATGTCCAAAAAGGTGAAAAAATTTTCGACGTCACTCAAAATATGCATCTGAGATTTCTACATTATGCATTTAAATTTCTAAAAATATGAAAAAATATCAAGAAAGTGTGTTTTCATAATGGTTATACTTCCATAAAATATCATCATTCTATCGCTTTTCGTTTATAAGATACAAAATAAAAACATAATTTTTCCGCCATCTTTGAATAGCGATATCTCTCAAACGTTTGACTGTTGACCCAACAATTATACAGGGTGGCCATTTGAAAACGAAACAGACGAGATTACAGAGGAAATAAATTTTTTCGATAGAAATGCTCGGACAGGTCGATTTCTGTTTCGAGGGGGACAACTTAAGATGTAGGTTACGGACGCATAGCGCTTCAACCCTTGCTGCTACAACCCCCACCCCCAATTTTTGAATAGGGAAGATGGGGTGAGTGATACCTCAATTCAAAGATATTTTTATACTGATTTCAGCACAGTAATTATTTTTTCATTTTATGCATTAGTTCTCGAAATATTCTTAACTAAGTATTTGAAAATGAAGTGGTGTTTTCATGGCACTTGTAGTGTTTTTTTGTGAAAAATCGACATCTTGATTAAAGATTTCTATGTCAGTGGATTGGAGGAAGGAAGCCACAGTCATGGTTGTTTTGAAGCTCAAAATGTCGATTTTTCACAAAAAAACACTACAAGTGCCATGAAAACACCACTTCATTTTCAAATACTTAGTTAAGAATATTTCGAGAACTAATGCATAAAATGAAAAAACAATTTCTGTGCTGAAATCAGTATAAAAATACCTTTCAAATGAGGTATCACTCACCCCATCTTTCCTATTCAAAAATTGGGGGTGAGGGTTGTAGCAGCAAGGGTTGAAGCGCTATGCGTCCGTAACCTACATCTTAAGTTGTCCCCCTCGAAACAGAAATCGACCTGTCCGAGCATTTCTATCGAAAAAATTTATTTCGTCTGTAATCTCGTCTGTTTCGTTTTCAAATGGCCACCCTGTATAACAAACTACTCTTTATTTTGAACAAGGAATCGCCTTTTGAGATCTTTCGCATCAATTCAGACACCCTGTATTGCTAGAAATTTTTTTTAATTATATTCATCTATCCTCATCAAATTCTTCAACGCAAACTGATGTAAACTTTAATTTTAAGAAAATCCAAAAAAGCTAAATAATTTTTAACTCCAAATACAATTTGAGTCCGAGTTTGAGTCAAACTTTTCAAATTAGAATGCGGGTTTGAAATACGAAGATTTCATTCATTTCTCATAATATATTTCGGTTCAGTGGCGCACCGAGGGGGGGGCTGTCGGGCTGCAGCCCCCCCCTCCCCCGAGCTGTGACAAAGAAAAGTAATTCAAATATTTGCATCTTATTGTTTTTCTAAAAGTAATAATAATTATTTTAGAACAGAATGGAAACTTAAACATTTCCTTTACAGATAGAAATAGGGATTGATATACATATACAGGGTGTTTCATTGGTGAATGAACATACGTTAACCTGAGCTAGAGCTAGGCGAGTCCAAAAAACCGATATATGATAGGTCTAACCAATTCCATAACGGAGATACAGAGTGGTTTATGTATTCACCAAAAATTTCAATTCCTCATAACTTCTGAACCAACTAGTATAGCTGGTTGATATTTGGAACGTATGATTCACTTCCACAGGTCGATCGATTTACTTTTGAATTTCCAAAGAATTTCAGGTCCGTATTTGAAAAATATGGGACTTCTTCCAAGCTGAGATTCACCCTGTATATTGAAATTTTGGGATTTTATTGAGATATTTGAAAAGAGAAGAAAATTTTCAATGGGGTTCAGTAGATTTCATTGTCCCGCACGTCATTTTGCTCAAAGAGAGCTTAAGGGAAAGATCCAATTGAATATTGGAATTCCACAAAATTCTCAGAAAAATCGTACATTATGATCAAATTGATCTCCAGAAGGTACAACGATTGGTGATGAAATTAGAAGAACTAACTTTAGTAGCTGGATTTTACGAAATGAAAGAATGGTCAACAGAATTTTATTATGCAATGAAATACGTAATAATCCAGACATGATCAAAAAAAGTATCAGACATATTTTTTGAAGAGGGCAAGAATGTGTATTGAACAAAATGGTGGTACTTTCGAGCACCTTCTGCTTTTCACGTTGAGTTTTTATGTTTCTTCGGTTATTTATTCATCTTTGTTGACTTAAACTAAATTTTTCTCGATGAATAATGTTTTTCCTGAAATAACTCCAAATGATTCCACAGAAAATTATGAAATTCGAACGTGCAATTAGTGGGACAAAAAAAATTCAATTGATCATAATGTACCATTTTTCTGAGAATTTTGTGGAACTCCAATATTCAATTGGAAATGACGTGCGGGACAATGAAATATACTGAACTCCATTGAAAATTTTCTTCTCTTTTCAAATATCTCAATCAAATCGTAAAATTTCAATATACAGGGTGTTGAATCTCAGCTTGGAAGAAGTCCCATATTTTTCAAATAAGGGCCTGGAATTTTTTGGAAACTCAAGAGTAATTCGATCGACCTGTAGAAGTGAATCATACGTTCCAAATATCAACCGACTATACTGGTTGGTTAAAAAGTTATTAGGAATTGAAATTTTTGGTGAATACATAAAGCACCCTGTATCTCGGTTATGGAATTGATTAGACCTATCATATATCGGTTTTTTGGACTCGCCTAGGATAGCTCTAGCTCAGGTTACCGTATGTTCATTTACCAATGAAACACCCGGTATAATAACGAATGCGATATATCCATTACTTAAGAAGGTTTTCGCTTGCGGCGCATTTTTTAAATTATATAACTTACAAAAATCTGATTACTCTTGAGCAGCCCCCCCCGAATAAAATTTCTGGATGCGCCACTGTATTCGGTTCACTTCGGAATTTTAAGCGGGAAAAAGAAAATTTTGAAAAAACCCAAGAATGCTAAATAGTTTTCAACTTCTTCCTTCTTAATAATTGCTGGATTAGGTAAATTTGTTTTGAAATTGATCAAAATTGCGAATTTTGAGAATATTAAATCGACATTTATCAATTCAAAAATCAAATTCAAGGATTTATAAAAATCTCTTGATCGTGCTGATTTTTCCTACTGGATTCCCACATTCAAAATCACTCAAACTCATTTGGCAACATCATTTTCATGACTACTGATTTACTATTTTTTTTTTCATTACAACTGAATATGCACGGCACCACTCTGAATATTCCACAAGAAACGCGCTATCAGAAGCCGGCTCCAAGCCTTCTTCTGGCAATTTCCCAAGGTTCTCTGGTTCCCGCGCTTATAAGACTTAAGTCCGTTGACTCCTGCGACCACCAGAATGGCAACGCGGCCCACCATCTTACCTTGAAACAACGACAATCCGACCAGCATCTGCAACATCAGGCTCAACCTCTTCTCCTCCATTTTCTCAACTCAAACTTTCCCCAAACACTCAAAAACCACAAAATCTGCCAGAAAATCCGTCACAACAACTAAGGAACGCACCAACTCGAAAACCGCTGGTATCAACTCTTTCACTCACTTCTTGTCGCGTACTACTTAACAGGTGTCTATCGCAGAAGGCGTAACTCGCGATCGGAAAACGCTGCGCGTGCTCCCGTGCTCAAAACGAAGACTATGTCGGCTCTAAGGTCGGTTTTGAACTGGAGGATCGGTGGAAGAGCGAGAAAAGCGCTGAACTTTCCGTAACCGACGCAGGTTCGTGCGTTTTCGAAGGATATCGTGTTTTGTTTATTGTGAATTATCGTTTTATTTATCTACCTGGCTGGTGGAGAGCATTGGTTACCTGGTGACGCTGTTTATAGGAGAGCGAGACGAAACGACGCAGGTATACGCCAGTGGCGGCTTGCCTCATCAATAAACGTCGAAAACTACACGTAAAAATATCATATTTTACTGATTATTCATTCAATAATTTCATTTTTTTTATATTCTGCTTACATACGCATTTATATCGTAATTTCCCTTCATTACATAGCAATAAAATGCATCTCCGGGTCTACGTTTCCATATCTCACGATTTCTGTGTATCCATCTCACTTCCTCACCTCCCAGTAAACGGCAGAGGCTCGCCTCGCATTTCCTCGTCTAGCGCGTTATTCTATATCATAGGGCACGGTCGGCAGGCGAGAAGACCGCAGGCCTAAATGCCACATGTTACGTTGAGTCTGAGGCTAGCCTCTCGATTCTAGATATTCCCTCGCGAAGGGCAAACTGCAATTATTCTGCACGATTCAGAATAATCGGGAACTCGGGTCAATTTTCGAATTGGATTGTACTTGTGAGACAAGTTTTAACTGTTTTTCGTGTAGGTTTAGGTTTGTCTCAGTGCTTATATGATATTTTTCGAAAAATCCTTTAATTTTATTACTGAATTCAATTATCATCGGAGACCCGAAGGCGAAATGGATTTAGCGGGACCGAGTGGGTCGTCACAAATTCCCTAGTCGAAATACTCGTGATTTTTTAAATGTTTCAGCTTATCAGCAAAGTTTTAGGAGTAATTCTTATGAGGGTTAATCATATACAGGGTGGCCAAGAGATTGACGTTAAAAAGGAAAGAACAGGTCCCTCGTGTCATGGGCTATTCGAATCACCCCCATGTATGTCATGCTATTTTTCACGGTTTTCGAGTTATGAATTTTTTTATGAACTTTGAGAATTTTCGACTTGACCATCTTAAAAAAGATATTAAAAAAAGTACAAGACTTCTCTGTGAAATTCTTTTTGTAACTTATTCTCCATGAATTGTACTTTTATACATAAAATAACCAGATTCGTAACATTGATAAAAATTATGGAAATATTGGTTTCAAATGAAAAAGTTACGTAAATTGGATTATGATCTGAATTTTCGAATCAAAATTAAAAATGTAAAAAGGCTTAAAAACTGCGCTCAACGTTCATCTTTTAGAATCATTGATAAAAAATGGTACTAAACACTCTACTTTTGCTAGAATCTAGAATTAGCCTCCAAAGTCATCGAGGTGGAAAAAAATCAAAGAACTAGACATTTACTACAAAATTATTTTTGGCCATTTTAAGATATTTCTGATCAATTTATGATAGAAAATGCTGAAAATTAATAGCTTTAGATGTTGGTCAAGAAAATTTCTAGATAAAAAAAGAAAAAGGTATGGCAATAAATCACACATTATAATGTAAATGAAAAGAAATGTATTCAAAGTGGCCACCTCCAGCCTCAATACACATTACATAATCTTAAAAAAATTTCTTTCAATCGCATAAAACCTGCCCTGTTCTCTCTTAGGACACGTTCGGCTTCTCTCAACTTCAGTCGTAGCTCGTCTCCACTCGAACATTCTCGGGCGTAAACAGTTTCTTTGAAATAACCCCAAACGAAAAAATCAATGGGATTAAGGTCAGGTGAAAGTGGGGGCTACTTGATTGGTCCGCTGCGCAGCAATGCAAAAACAATCGGGATTATTTGAATTTTCGAGAACAATTTTTGATTAACCACTTGAATGAATGATACCCGAACAGATGGTTCGGACGCAGTCGACCAATCAAGGGGCCCCCACGTTCACCTGACCTTAATCCCATCGATTTTTTCGTTTGGGGTTATTTCAAAGAAATTGTTCACGCCCGATAATGTTCGAGTGAAGACGAGCTGCGACTGAAGATAAGTGAAGCCGAACGTGTCCTAAGAGAGAAAAGGGCAGGTTTTATGCGATTGAAAGAAAATTTTCTAAGAAAGTGAAGAATGTGTATTGAGGGTGGAGGTGGCCACTTTGAACACCTACTGTAAATTTTATAAATAAATTTCTTTTTATTTACATTATGATGTGTGATTTATTGCCATACCTTTTTCTTTTTTATCTAGAACTTTTCTTGACCAACATCTAAAGCTAATTTTCATTAATTTTAAGCATTTTTTATCATAACTTGATCAGAAATATCTTAAAATGGCAAAAAATAATTTTGTAGTAAATGTTTAGTCCTTTGATTTTTTCCACCTCGATGACTTTGAAGGCTAATTCTAGCAAAAGTAGAGTGTTAAGTACCATTTTTTATCAATGATTCTAAAAGCTGACTGGTGAGCGCAGTTTTTAAGCATACTAAAAAACCTTGAATTAGCATTTTTACATTTTTAATTTTGATTCGAAAATTCAGATCATGATCCATTTCAAGTAACTTTTTCACTTGAGACCAACATTTCCATAATTTTTATCAAAGTTACGAATCTGGTTATTTTACGTATAAAAGTACAATTCATGGAGATTAAGTTACAAAAAGAATTTCACAGAGAAGTCTTGTACTTTTTTCAATATCTATTTTAAGACGGTCAAGTCGAAAATTCTCAAAGTTCATAAAAAAATTCATAACTCGAAAACCGTGAAAAATAGTATAACATACATGGGGTGATTCGAATAGCCCATGACACGAGGGACTTGTTTTTTCCTTTTTGACGCAATCTCTTGGCCTCCCTGTATAGTTCAAGAAGTAAAGCAACACCACGGCAAGAAATATTTTTTTCTGATGTGCCTTACCACCTTAAACTATCACGAGCCACCACTGGTATACGGTTTACGGTTGGCCCTCTGTGTTCTTGAGGAATTAGCGGAAACCGGTTACGTTCGAATAGGTGCACTTGAAAATGTACAGGGTGTTTTGGGACGGATTAGGGATGAGAGGCACCTGAAGTGGTCTGAGTGCACTTGCTGTTGTAGAGCTGGTGAAAGTTGAGGTTAATCTGGTTAATGATGTCATTTTCTTCGAGTGCTGTCCATCTCTATCCCGAAAACTTACCAGTGTTATTTCTGAGTAGGCGGAAGCTGAAAATCGATGTAAGATGAACAAAAAGAGACAAGACTTCTTCCTGGAATTATTGACATCAAGGGCGGCTTTGGAAAATCTAAATTTAGTAGGTAACAGTCTTAGACCATAGAAATAAGAGACACAGCATTTCAATCGTAAATTTCAGAATTGTTGAAGCCAAAATTCAGTCGGTTTTCTATGAGTGGAATGATTGGAATGAAGATAGCATGAAGGATAGCAATAGATGGTATAGATACTGCCGTGGCAACATTGCAGAATCTATCTTTCAAAGGTCCAGTGGCGTGGTGTTATCGATATTGAGGAATGGAAATAAAATTACGAGTGAATAACTCTTTTTGTCGAATTCATAAAATGTTCAGAACATTGAAACTGCTTCTTAGTTTGGTAAACAGAGTCAGCAAAATTCAGAATTGATAACCACATGTTTCTCTTCTCAGAAGGAATCTGAAATGTGAAATTCTAAGAATCGAAGAATCTACGCCACTGTTACTCAGAATGGTAAGAGTAGAACAAACCTGTGTAAACTCAAATAAGGGTTCAAATAGTCCATCTATATATATAAAAGAAAGATGTTGGTTACACCATTTATAACTCGAGATCAGATGGAGTGTTTGTTATGAAACTTCATATATGGATTCGTCTACGGTCTGGTTATTATAAAATGCAATAAAACTTCGAAAAAATCGATGAAAATTTCACTTATACAGGAAATGCTTTTCCTCCTTTTGAGCGAGGCCACTAGGTGTCGCTACAGTTACAGTTACGCTACCGCTTATTCATAGGTACTTGATTTCATATTCTCTCCGTTAGATGGGTGTACAGTATTACGACTATAGTCACTGTAATAGTGTGTAATTTGAGTTGCCTACAACTTTTAGATGTCTAAAATGATTAGATTTCGTACCACTTCAGATGGCGCTATTCACACATTATGACTGATTATTTGTTATTTTTATAGTTTTATTTATTCAAAATAACGTAATCGTGAAGTAGGATGTCTAGAATAATGGTGTGGGCACTGATTAGATTTTGTTGTGACCAAATTGATTATATTAGCAATGTTATGTTCTTTCCACTTCAGGTGGCGCTATTCACAAATTATGACTGATTTTCATCAGTTATTTCAAATACTTGAATTTATTCTGGCGAACGTGGCGTGTTAATGGTAGATAATTTTGTCAAGCAATAATGTGTGTTTATATTCCTGACATTCTGATGTATATTAGTTCTTAGGAAAAGTAGAAAACTTTCATTATAAAAAGATGCCATTCTGCTGTCATGTCATGATTGACAGCAAATCAGCTGTTGATACATCCATCAAATTGACAACGGAAAATACACTGAAATGAAATTGCGGCGCCGCCACGTCGCCAATATTTTCGATTTGGTCGAACGTCATTCCATTCAAAAATTGACCGGTGCCTACACCATTATTCTAGACATCTTATCGTGAAGGTACTATATTTGACATCAGCACCATTAGATGGCGATGAATTTGTTGAGGCTTTCGCGACCATAAATTTATACATCTGTTTTTTTTTCGAGAATTTCGGTCGTCGTTGTTTGAAATGTTCGAATAAAGAACATATGACATCAATTACTGTGTAATTTGCATAGGACTTATAGTACCATGAAGGTCTATTAACAGATCCAGAAGCGCGTGAATTTTTATCGAAATGTCAAGTATATACGATTTTGGCGATTCGTTTCGATCGTGATATGTCCATTCTCATCTTTTCTCATAATTTTTAAAATGTTTTTGAATTTCTATTTGGGTAATAAATATATATTGCTATAATTGGTAATTGACATATTATTTTGATGTATCTGTTCTGTGTGACAGATCATATCCATCGAAACATTTGACAGTTTAAAAATCAGAGAACCAAGCTGTTGATCTCCGATCACCGGTGATTACGATTTGTGAAATCCACCGTAAGTATCATTTAGGCGGAACAAAGTTCGCCGGGCCAGCTAGTTTTACCATAAACAAGACACACACGAACCAATTTTTCTACGTATTTTGCTAATAAAATTCGGAAATAAATCGAAATCTCGCATTTCATACGCAATGAAACGCGATATCTCGTTTGCAACACTGTTTAAAACGTCATTAGCATGTGGTTATGTTTGTTAAAGTTCCTTGTAGAATGGAACAAATTTGGAAAATAATTGTATCAATTTTGGATGCTTATCGATCTGTTCTGAATTGGTATATTTCTTAAGTTTTGAGCTATTAAAAATGAATGAAATTGATCAGGATAGGTATTTACCGCCTAACAACAAGGGAACATGAGACCCCGTATTGTTCGAAGGATTTAGGTAAAAAAAGAAGCCAATTCTTTTTCAACCCAAATTGATATGTACCATTTTGGTCAAGTTTCACAAAATGCTAAACAAGGCGTCCTTAAATTACCACCATATAATTTCCAGTATAATCTATATCTTTACTAATATTATAAAGAGGAGAGATTTGTATTTGTGTGGTTTGATACGACTCGACTCAAAAACAACTGGACCGATTTCAAAAATTCTTTCACCCTCAGAAAGCTACATCATCCCTGAGTGACATGGGCTATACTTTTCACCCGAAAAAATTAAGGATACCTAGTATTTAATTTAGAACGAAATTGCCTTTCACATCATACAATTACAACGAGTACATCAAAAGATATGGCAGGTTGAATTGTTGAAGATGAAACCGCACGACCGCACCAAAATGCGTCACCGTGGTAGGTAGGCGGGTAGGAAAGGGCACCGAAGTGTGAGAGGGGGACATGCATCTCCACAAAAGAGTATTCAGACACGTGGTCGACTCAATACGAAGCGAAGCAGAGACTTTTTCTACCCGTGCGAAGCTGGGACGGGCTGCTTGTCAACTATATTTTTCTATATTATACTCCATGCACTTTTATTTAATCACATAGGAGGTCATGGTTTCGTTTTCAGGAGTTGGTGCTTCTGATGAAAAGCACAGAACATATGATGAAAAGTCAGTGCGCACACAGAAAATATCGTTAATGACAAAACGACGTTGCCAGTTTCTTTGTTTACATCAAAGTAAAAGTATCAAAGATGTTCCACATTTTATTAAGTTTACAAATTGTTCGCAGATTTTTGGTATTTAATCGATATTTGCAGGTGAGTTTTCCGTCGAATATCCTAGATTAAAGTATATTTATTGTTTTTAGCACCAGTTTGGAGCGCGAGGACGATTTTCAAGACCAGGACGAATGTTTACATTTCGAGGTCGAAGGGGTACACGGGAATTTCGTTGAAAAAGCTGTTATTTGGACAGATATCGCAGTAGACGGATCGGATGGAGCCTCGAGAGGTCGATTAGGATGATATTTTTCAGGTTTTCCGAAAAATTTGGCGATATCTGAGCAGATTTGCAAAAGTTAGGTACCTCACTAATGAGGTGGAACTTAGACCTAATTCTCCTATAAAAAACGCCTTTCAAAGGTCGAGATGGTAAAAAATTTATTCTTTAGATGTTGTTTATACAAACTCAGCCGAGTTTTATATCCCAACATTGATTTTAAGAAAGTTATCAACAAAATAAAATTGACATTATTCTTGATTCTTGTAATTACCCCTCAATTCATCTTATATATTTGGGTTGATTTTTTTTAATGAATTCTTGATTAGAATCAACAATTGATGTCGTCAAGTCTTGAACTTTCAGTGCAAGAGGATAATAAACATTAAATCTTCACAAGCATGCATATGAAAATTATGTGAAAGCAATGCAATTTTCTTCCATGGCGAAAAATAATATATTTCAACAGTGATCTCTTGTACTTTTCATGCAAATAACTAGAAAAGGAATCCTTTCTATCAATTCATATAAACGTTAATTATTTTCGTAAATCACATCATTTCCAATTCATTCATTTTCCGAATAAATTCACATTCTGAGAAATACGCCAAGAATGTAAAAAGGGCAACATAGTGTTGACTTGGAACATAAAAATATTTTGAAAAACGTCATAACTGCGATACAGAGTGGAATGTGTCAAATTTCCAAGGCCAGAGTTTTGATTTTATAATTGTGAATGGAGTATACCAATTTTCAACTGAAAATGCGACTGGAAATCTACAAATTTCGGTTGAGAAATTCAATTGATATTCACAGGGTGTAATTTCAAGAAAAAAAGGCCCATAAACCTGTGATCGTATACGTTCCGTTTCAGAGATACAGGCTGTGAAAGTTTGAATTTGTTTCAATAGACCTTTCCAGAATTACCTGTGAAGGTGAAAGTTGCGCGCGTCACTTGTGGGCTAAGAATGATTATCATTGGTCGTCAAAATTTCCCTCCTTAAATCGTTGACATTTGACAATTGATATTATTATTTTACGCAGCCGACTTTTTGGATGTGGATGTTATTTGTTGTATTGTTTATCGAAAACCTAAATTTTAGTATGCCTCAACAATGTTTTGTTACTAATTGACGGTCAAGGTACGATAAAACCAGTAGGATCTCATTTCATTGCTTCCCTCTCTCTCTTTCTTTTCTCTCTCGCACTAAGGTTTGCGCATCTTTTAATGCTGCCCACAAGTTGAGCATGAAATATACCTGTTTCTCTCTCATTCTGGTTTAGTTAACATCTTTTATCTTTGTTCTTCGTATTCTGGAAAGGTCTATATGTTTTTCTCGTAGTACCTGCATTTCGCCTGACATTCAACCGAAATTGGCGTAGACATCACAATTCAGAGTTGACACCATGTGAAATGCCAATTTCGATTTCAAATTCACAGGGTGATATTTTTCTGGAGCACTGTCCCCCTAATCCCCTCATCAGCGTTGTCACTCATTCATTTCCTACCACTCTGAGTCTGGACACCCGCCAACCAAAGTTTACCACACCATTCCCCTCAAACTCCTCTTCGAGAGGCTTAGAACAAACACAGGGTGTATCTGGAGGGACAGATATGGGATTATAACTTAATCCGTTAAGCCTTCTTAACAACTCAGGTTCTGTCTAAACAAGTCGAGAGATATTCACTGGGCAACGAACGGGACAGGAGGGCTGGGAGTTCTTGTTGAGTTAGATTCAGGTTATGGATGGGATTTGAAATTGATCTCAATGATGCAGTAGAGAATTCGATGTTTGTTACTGTTGAAATGTGGGGATGAAGAATCCAAAGCCGATTGTCAATTGCGAAATAAACACATTGCTTTCATTATTAATATGCTAACTGACAAAGAAACTGTATTACCCAGAAGAAGCTGTTTAATTTTTTTTTCGGTGAAACATACACTGCGCAAAAAATTAACGCACATTATGGAAATCTCAAATTTATTCTACATCTGAAGGTGTACTCAATGATAATTATTTTTATCAGAATTATGCATGCATATGTTATCCACTTTCAACGTTTTTCTTCAATAAAGATGTTTTCTCCCAGCAAGAATAAAAAAAGATGATATTATCAGATTTTGAATGTATTGGCTCCATTCTAAAATCAGTTGTTCTCGAACAATTCTAGTGATCAATAGTTTTTCTTTCGTTTTATTTTCTACACTCGATCGCTATGCAACGCGAAACACGCAATTTGACCCAAGAGGAATGTGCCCAAGCGGTAGTTTTGCGAGAAGAAGGGTGGACATACACAAGAATTGCAGAAAGGATTGGAGTTTCCCATACAAGTGTGTCCAGAATGTTGCAGCGATTCGGGGAGACAGGTATGAATGTCCGAAGACCAGGACAGGGTAGACCACGGGTAACAACTGCCATTCAAGAACGTTACTTGAGAGTTTCTTCGTTGAAATTTGCAACCGCTCGCCTCCTTCAAAATCAGCTTGAGCAAACTAATGAGGTGCAAATTAGCACTCAGACAATAAGAAATCGCCTCAGAGAATATGATTTAAGGCCTCGTGTCGCGGCAAGAGGCCCAGCTCTTACCCCAGCCCATCGAAGGGCGCGTAAGGATTTTGCGAGAGAGCATAGATATCCATTGGGAAGGGGCCGATTGGGAAAGAGTTCTCTTCACAGATGAGTCTAGATTCTGCCTCTACCATTGTGATCGACGTTCCCTTGTATACAGACGTCCACATGAAAGATATGCTCAGTGCAATTTCCTGAATACTACTGGTTTCGGGGGAGGATCGATTATGGTATGGGGTGGAATATTTTTGACTGCTCGCACAGACCTAGTGGTCGTTGATAATGGAGCTATGAATGCTGATAAGTATATAAGGAACATTCTTGAAGAACATGTAGTGCCATTTGCCCCATACATTGGTGAAAATTTCATTTTTATGGACGATAATGCCAGACCCCATCGTGCGCGCATCGTTCAGGAGTACCTTGAAGAGGTTGAACTCTCTCGAATGGAATGGCCAACAAGAAGTCCAGATCTCAATCCGATTGAGCAGGTTTGGGACAACCTCAATAGAAGGCTGAGAAGTTCAGAAAATCATCCAGCTACTCTTAATGACTTAGGAATCCAATTCGGAGAAATCTGGGAAGGATTAGATCAGAACATTTTAAGATCATATGGCTCCTCTATTTCTTGAAGGCAACGTAGCGCTGTCATGTTACCTCGAATAAAAACTAAAGGAGACCTACTTGCATGAGCAATAGCACCCTGTACCATAACGCCTACTGTCCGGTGTACATGACGCTCAACATCAAACTGAGGTTAACGTCTTTCTCCCCGACGTCGTCTAACCCTTCTCCGGCCATCATGTGCACCCAAGTAGAATCGAGATTCATCAGAAAAGACGACCTGATGCCATTGCACATTCTAATGTGTCGTTCTCTTCACCACTGTAATATTTGCCGGCGATGCTCAACCGTCAAAGGTAACACAAGATGGAGTCGCTAATGCTGCAGTCCAAAAGACATTATCCGGCGGTAAACCGTTCGGACAGTTAGAGGATGGCCTTGTTCACCTAACCACTCATCAGCCAAAGATCCAGTGGTCGCAAATCAGTCTCTAATGGCCATAAGTCTTAGACATCGATCTTGAACTTCATTTGTGCTCATTCGACGTCCGGTGCCTCCTCTTCTTCTATTTTGGTCATTATCAAAGGACGCTTGACAACATCTCATAACAGTGGTTAGATTTCTGTCCGTACGCTTAGCGATTTCTCGAAATGACAACCCCGCCTCCAGTAGACCAATATAATTCGACCTCTCTCAAATTCAATTAGCTGGCGATAAATTCCGCGTACACGTGCTCTGGGCATTTTAACAACAACTAAAAATAGACTTTGGATCTCCTCGAACAGCTGGTTTGTTGAAAAATTTAAAAAAATTTGCAAAAAACGACTACAATATTCGGGTACCAAAAAATGTTTACATGAAAAACCTTCACGATTTTTTCTCCAAATTTACCAAAAAAAACAAAAATTCAAACAGCTCCTTCTGGGAGTTGCAGTTTCATTGTCAGTCAGTATATTTTGTTTCATACATAATTCCCAAATGTACTTGAAAGTAAAATGGGGTTGAAATTTGAAACCCTTGGACCTAACGAAGTTTCTCTATATTATATAAAAAGGGTGAAGCGCGGCCATATCCCCGTTGGCCCGTTGTGATCTCGCCGATCTCAATTCCCAAAAAATGTTCTGATAAATACAGGGAAATAAAATTGTAACTCAAATAAGAAATAACAAAAGGTTTAAAGGTAGTGAAACACACAATTCTTCAATTGTAAGAATGATGTTTGACGGAGATTGCCATGTATAGAAATACTAGCTGGCCCGGCGAACTTTGTTCCGCCTAAATGATCAACAGCTTGGTTCTCTGATTTTTGAACTGTCAAATGTTTCGATGGATATGAGCTGTCATACAGAACAGATACATCAAAATATTATGTCAATTACCAATTATAGCAATTTTGGATTTAGTGATTTCCGCAAATATATTTATTACCCAAACAGAAATTCGAAAACATTTTAAAAATTATGAGAATACATAGATGAGAATGGACATATCACGATCGAAACGAATCGCCAAAATCGTATAATATACGAGTATATCAAGTATATTATACTTGACATTTCGATAAAAATTCACTGTGATATTCACGCGCTTCTGGATCTGTTAATAGACCTTCATGGTACTATAAGTCCTATGCAAATTACACAGTAATTGATGTCATATGTTCTTTATTCGACCATTTCAAACAACGACGACCGAAATTCTCGAAAAAAAAACAGATGACATAAATTTATGGTCGCGAAAGCCTCAACAAATTCATCGCCATCTAATGGTGCTGATGTCAAATATAGTACCTTCACGATAAGATGTCTAGAATAATGGTGTAGGCACCCATCAATTTTTGAATGGAATGACGTTCGGCCAAATCGAAAATATTAGCAACGTGGCGGCGCCGCAATATCATTTCAGTGTATTTTCCGTTGTCAATTTGATGGATGTATCAACAGCTGATTTGCTAAAGTCAATCATGACATGACAGCAGAATGGCATCTTTTTATAATGAAAGTTTTCTACTTTTCCTAAGAACTAATGTACATCAGAATGTCACGAATATAAACACACATTATTGCTTGACAAAATTATCTACCATTAACACGCCACGTTCGCCAGAATAAATCCAAGTATTTGAAATAACTGATGAAAATCAGTCATAATTTGTGAATAGCGCCACCTGAAGTGGAAAGAACGAAACATTGCTAATATAATCAATTTGGTCACAACAAAATCTAATCAGTGCCTACACCATTATTCTAGACATCCTACTTCACGATTACGTTATTTTGAATAAATAAAACTATAAAAATAACTAATAATCAGTCATAATTTGTGAATAGCGCCATCTGAAGTGGTACGGAATCTAATCATTTTAGACATCTAAAAGTTGTAGGCAACTCAAATTACACACTATTACAGTGACTATAGTGGTAATATAGTCACTGTACACCCCATCTAACGGAGAGAATATGAAATCAAGTACCTATGAATAAGCGGTAGCGTAACTGTAACTGTAGCGACACCTAGTGGCCTCGCTCAAAAGGAGGAAAAGCATTTCCTGTATAACTGAAATTTTCATCGATTTTTTCGAAGTTTTATTGCATTTTATAATAACCAGACCGTAGACGAATCCATATATGAAGTTTCATAATAAACACTCCATCTGATCTCGAGTTATAAATGGTGTAACCAACATCTTTCTTTTATATACAGGGTGACTGGTGACGTAAGGGACAACGGCTAAGTGGAGATAGAGGACCTCAAACTGAATGAGAATTTGGGTTTCAAATGTCCCATAAGGGTATTCGTTTCGGAGATATAGGGTGATTTATGAAAAAATGCTAAATCTATGAACTCCCATATCTTCGTTAATATGATATGTTTTTCGCTGATATTTTACATGTATGTTCATAAAGGCATTCTCTGTCAGCATAAGAAAAAAAAATTGAAAAAATTGCTGGCCCCCTACTCAAAAATTTCAATTTACATGTCAAGTGAGAAATATCACACGGTATATGAGATAAAATAAAATCAAATAGAAATTTGGAAAGAGGGAAAAAAACTGATGAAATATCAGTTTTTTGTTTGAATGGCACAAATTTTCTTTCGGTTCTATGATATGTTGAAGTAAGAATATTACAATATTTTTATATTCAAATCATGAAAAGTAGTACTACTCATAGAAAAAACTTGAATTCGAGGCGCTAGAATGAGCCTGGCATCAAAATATTCCTTCAAATCTATTTTTATCAATTAATATTTCGATGCCATATAAAATTTCAAAATAAAATTTGTTGTAGATGGGGTGATGAAAGAGTTGGATACTCAAACACAAAAATAGAAAAAGTCGCAAATATAATTCATAAAAAAATCAAGTAAGGAAATGTTCGAAATGAGAGCCGTTCACCTCCATACATTTATTGGCTCTCTTGAACAAATGAAGCACAGCTTTTCTAATCAGAGGAATATTTTTTTTAATTTCTTCGCATGCTTCAGTTATTCTGCTCTTCAAATGTTCACGGCTTGTTATTGTTTTTTTATACACCGTATCCTTAAGATGACCCCATAGGAAATAATCCAGAGGAGTTAGATCGAGTGATCTAGCAGGCCAATTCCTAGAACCTCCCCGACCAATCCACCTGTCAGGAAACTCCCTATTCAGAAAATTATTCACTTCATTTTGATGCCAGGCTCATTCTAGCGCCTCGAATTCAAGGTTTTTTCTATCAGTAGTACTAATTTTCATGATATGAATATAAAAATATTGTAATATTCTTACTTCAACATATCATAGAAACGGAAGAAAATTTGTGCCATTCAAACAAAAAACAGATATTTCATCAGTTTTTTTCCCTCTTTCCCAATTTCTATTTGATTTTATTTTATCTCATATACCGTGTGATATTTCTCACTTGACATGTAAATTGAAATTTTAGAGTACGGGCCAGCAATTTTTTCAATTTTTTTTTCTTATGCTGACAGAGAATTCCTGTATGAACAAACATGTAAAATATCAGCGAAAAACATATCATAATAACGAAGATATGGGAGTTCATAGATTTAGCATTTTTGCATAAATCACCCTATATCTCCGAAACGAATACCCTTATGGGATATTTGAAACCCAAATTCTCATTCAGTTTGAGGTCCTCTATCTCCACTTAGCCGTTGTCCCTTACGTCACCAGTCACCCTGTATATAGATTATAATAACCAGACCGAAGACGATTCCATAAATGAAGTTTCATAACAAACACTCCATCTGATCTCGAGTTATAAATGGTGTAACCAACATCTTTCTTTTATATATATATAGATAAACAGGGCCTTACCGGTTCTCCGAAGTCTTCAATGCACTGCACAAAAAATATGAGTCCTATCTCAAAATATCCACGCACCAATCACTAATTTTAATTACGAGAAAGTATGGAGAAGATCAATGTTCAAACGGTAAATTTATAAAACCATCAAACTTGTTTAATTAAAACTTGAAGAATTGATTAGAAGAAAGGAATTAATACGTCTTGAGATTGGCTTAAATTGGCGACATGTTGTTTCAGAAAGAAATCGAAATGAATACGTACCTACTATCTTAAAATTCGGAAATTCCATCTCCGTTTTTTTCCAAAACTCCAGTCGTTGAAAAACGCGAAATATACCAAGATACGGGCCTCTTATCGCGATGCTTAGCATATGTCGGTTGTTTTTATACTCGCGTTTCTGTTTACAATTATTGAATTTATCGAGTTAACTCGTGTATCTTGAAAATTTACACGATGACATATACAATATACAGGGTCTTTCACCAGGAACCTCACCCATATTTATACGGTAAACTACTGAACGTATTTTCATGAAATTCAGCACTTATAAGTATTTCACGATGCTGATGAAATCTAAAATATTTTCAAGGCATGAGCACCTGCGGTTTTTCCGGAAATGACGTCAACTTCCGTTTTTCAAATTAGAACACCATTTTTTTATTGCAGAAATAGATTCCTTAGAAAATTTCAAGTTATTTTGATGTAACATTTTTCAGTTTTGGTTGGAAAATTCTCTCTGAGCGGGAAAATTCGAAAAAAAAATCGAAAATAGAGCTCCGCTGAAACAAGAATAACTTCGAGGTTTTTGGATGGAAAATTTTCATTTTTGGGATTTTTCAAGATTGATGTATCCACTTTAAAAATCGAAATCGCGATTCATGATACAGGGGGTGAAAAAATCGCTTTCAAAGTTAGGGATGACAAAACCGTGAAAAATCAATTTTTTCAAATTAGAACCCCATTTTTTTATGGCAGATATTGAATCTACGTTAAAAAATAATGTGAGTGTATGCATCACACCCTTGCCCTAAAATGAATATTTTCTGAGATATTCACAAAAAACTGTTTTTCGTCTTGAATTTTCAGCTATTTCTTTTCCCTTCACGCCAAAAAGATGAAATTTTCAGGAACTGTTATTTGAACCATGCTGTAGATTTTTCACCTCTTCTTGAAACCGACTTCAAGTTACTATTAGGAGAACCATGGCAAACTCTCGCAGTTATAACTAGAGAAGATGCTCAAAGTTTTGACCGTTAATTTCTAGACATTTATTTATACGTCTCAGGAATGCTTCGTGCGTTGCTCTTCTTATTTCATCGGGAGGAAGAGATCTGCAAAAGTGTTTAAAACCCAAATTGAGTTTCAAAACTATGAATCTAAAAATCTAAACAAAACTGAACGCATTTCTGACTCGTTCTATGCAGTCCTCTTTATCAGTCAGGGGAGTTGAGTAGACAATATTTTTTATCCTACCCCAAACATAATAGTCTAAAGGAGTTAAATCGGGAGAACGTGGTGGCCAAAGATGTGGACCATTGTTCGCCAACCATCGATCTTCAAATAGCCTGTAGAGGATATTTGACACATTGAGTGAATTGTGTGGAGGCGCGCCATCTTGTTGATACCATAAGTCATTATGGTTCTGTACTAGCGGCTCAATTATTTGAGTCAATATGTCAGAATATCTATCTCCTAAGGGAGAACATTCTTTAAATAATGCAAACATGTGTAGTGTTCTATCTTACCAGTTAAAGTCCCATCATAAATGTGAACATCGAGAATAGCATTATTTTTGATGGCGCAAAAAACATTGAAACTTCAGGTCTCTTGAAAGTTCCATTGTCTGAAGTGGTGGTTGTTCTCTTCATCCCAATAATGACTGTTATGCCTATTGAAAGAACCATTCTTTGTGAATTTAGATTCATCTGTCCAAATTATACAGTCCAAAAAGTTTTCATTCTCTTGAAATCGAATCATCATAGCTTCGCAAAACTCTGTTCTCCTGACGAAATCAGTTTCCTTCAAATGCTGTACCCTATTGAATTTATATGGGTGCATTTTATGTTTTTTTAATATTCTCCAAACACTCGATTGAGATAATCCCAGATCAATCTCGGCATCTTTGAGAGAATTTTGAGGATTCACACGAAAATATGCAAGAACTGTAATTTCGTTGTTCTCATCTTCTACTACACTTTTTTCTCTGTGTATAGTTTTCTTAACGAAAGATCCGACATTTCTCAAGTTTGTCATGGTTCTGTTAATGGTATCTCTCGTTGGTCTGGGTCGGTCAGGAAACCTCTCAATGAACAGTCGAATCGTTCTATCTACAACTTTATTACATTCTCCATGAAGTAGAATGAGATTTAAATAATCTTCATTGGTAAAATTAGGCATAGTGATCGATTTTATAACTTAATACAAATTATCACCAAATTAATAGTAAACACAAAATGCTACTGAATAAAGAGGAATTTGGCAGATGTAATTAATGATATCTATCATTAAAAAAAAAAGAATGTAAAACATGGTAAGTTTTTGCATATGGTTCATAAGGAATTATTTATTTATCACTGGAGAGAAAACCGATGGCCGATTAGTTGAAATAAAGAGGTTTCCGATACAAATTCGAATCCAAATTCGCCATCTATTTAGGAACAACCTGTAACTTTTTTCTCTTGCATATTAGGGTAGTAAAATCTAAAACATGGTTTAAGTAACAGTTCCTGAAAATTTCATCTTTTTGGCGTGAAGGGAAAAGAAGTAGCTGAAAATTCAAGACGAAAAACAGTTTTTTGTGAATAACTCAGAAAATATCCACTTTAGGGCAAGGGTGTGATGTATACACTCACATTATTTTTTAACGTAGATTCAATATCTGCCATAAAAAATGGGGTTCTAATTTGAAAAAATTGATTTTTCACGATTTTGTCATCCCTAACTTTGAAAGCAATTTTTTCACCCCCTGTATCATGAATCGCGATTTCGATTTTTTAAGTGGATACATCAATCTTACATCTTGAAAAATCCCAAAAATGAAAATTTTCCATCCAAAAACCCTCGAAGTTATTCTTGTTTCAGCGGAGCTCTATTTTCGATTTTTTTTTCGAATTTTCCCGCTCAGAGAGAATTTTCCAACCAAAACTGAAAAATGTTACATCAAAATAACTTGAAATTTTCTAAGGAATCTATTTCTGCAATAAAAAAATGGTGTTCTAATTTGAAAAACGGAAGTTGACGTCATTTCTGGAAAACCGGAGGTGCTCATGCCTTGAAAATATTTTAGATTTCATCAGCATCGTGAAATACTTATAAGTGCTGAATTTCATGAAAATACGTTCAGTAGTTTCCCGTATAAATATGGGTGAGGTTCCTCGTGAAAGATCCTGTAGAGGATGTTTCAAAGATCGTAAGATTTCAGGGTTCAATAGAAATTTGTATGGAACAAAATATCTTGTAAATGGCCCCCATGGCTCTGCTGGCATATGCGTACTCTTTTGACGAAATTTTCAATAATGTTATCGATGAATATACAAGAGCTCCCTTGGAGGGAAGAATAGACTGCTGTACCAATCCTCATCACCACGAGAATTAAAGAATAAAAAATGTATAAAATCGAAACAAATACCGCAAAGTAAACAATGTAGGAATGGTACTTACGGTTGGTCTGACATGAAGAGATGTATCTGCTGGTTTTCTGGTTTCGTGTAATGTAGTACCGGGTAAAGTCCTTATCTCACGGAACGAATTCACTTTTTGGTACGAATATAACGGGTTCCGACTTGGGGAAGAAAGCGAGGGTATATATCTGTCAAGGGTGGCGAACTGAGCCGTATGACCGTTGCCACTAGTGGCAGAATTATATTGTGTATAACATTGGATTCATAGACTTGGTTCTTCCTTGTTACCAACGCAGTCGATTCACAGTAGGAAACTTTGTGGTAATTAAAAATCGAGAAATGACACGACCAGGAGCAAACTCGTACGAGATCGTCAATGTATGACATGAGGCACCGTCCTGCTGAAACCACATGTCGTCAGGATCAATAGCTACCAAATGAGACACAAGAAACTTTCTATAATCTGAGGTGGAAATCCATCATTGAAAAAAGCCAATCGAAACAACAAAATCACTGGGGAAAGAATTTCGATTGAAGTCCGCATGAACGCAGTCAATTCAAGTATCCACGAGGTTTCTACCCGGTCGGTGAATCATCCTCTCCAATCGTTGCACTCGTTTACTGGTCAAATAGACGTTTAAATCCACGATAAAACGAACAAAGAGCTAATGAAAAGAGAGCTCGATCAGGTTTGGGAAATCGTTCAATCCATTGAAACATTCTTAATTGAGAAAAAAATCAACTGTTGCTTGGTGAGAAAACAATATCGTTGGAAGTTTTCTAGGTAGGTATCGACAACTTTGAGGAGTAATGACCGGATTGAATAAATGTGTACATTGTAGTTATAGTAAGGTTATAGTTCACTGCGACCTTAAGGTCTTTTGTGTCCCCAAACAGAGCTGTTCTCACTACGTAGGTACTTTTCAGAATGTGAGGAAATATTATGTGAATATTATGTTCCAAAGACCTGGCGAATGTTGAAGAAATTTTCTTCTCTGTTAATAGTGGAAATAAACTGCTCCACATGAGTTAGGGATATTGACTTGAATTGAAAAAAATATAGTTAAAATAAGATTTGTGTGAAGAAAATTCATATTGATATGATTTCAAGTTGCAAATTAATTTTAGCCTGAAGGTCTGCAGCGTATACAGGGTTGTTAAGAAAAATCGAGTAAAATAACGAAATTTTATTCCCAGAGAATTCAAGCATTTTAAGACTATCAATACAATGTATGGCCTCCACGGGCATCAATAACAGCTTGACATCTTCTTTGCATACTACACACGAGGTTGTTGAACATTTCTTGAGGAATTTGGTTCCATAAACGGGGCAGAAGCTCACTCAGATCATTTAAGGATTCTGGGGTAGGTTGATGATTATCTAATCTTCTTTAGAGCATATCCCACGCATGTTCTATGAAATTCAAATCTGGTGAGTGAGTGCGGAGGTATTGGTGAATGTGGAATACCAAGCTCCTCGCGCGTATTCTGAACTATGGCTGCACGGTGCGGTCTAGCGTTATCGTCCAGAAATTGAAAAGTTTCACCAATAGCAGCGTGAAAATTTGGCACAACATTGTCAATGACATGCTCCCTATAGTGTAAGGCGGTCATATTCCCAGGACAAATGTGTAGATCTGTGCGCCCGTTGAAACATATCCCGGCCCATACCATAACACTACCCCCTCGGAATGGATGGACTTCTTGAACATAGCGACGATTACGGGGTATGCGTGGGATTGTCCATACCCTTATTCTACGAGAATCTGAAAATCGTCCAAATCTGGATTCATCAGTGAAAAGGACACTACGCCATTGATCGTTCCAATTGATATGTTTCCTTGCCCACTCCAGTCTTTATGACGCTTATGGTTACGTGTTAATGGAACTCCTCTTAATGGACGTCTAGAACCTAGGTTCACCTCCCTCAAACGTCGTCTGATGGTTTCGATGGAAACTTGGACCCCATCTGCATTTTGAAGAGTATTCCGTAGCATTCTACACGTAGATGTAGGGTTTCTTCTCGCCGAAACGGTGATGAAACGATCCTGAGCAGGTGTTGTTTTTCGTCGCCCACCAAGCCTTGGCCTTTCCAACACGGAACCTGTCTTCCTGGACCTATTCCAAAGTCGAGATATCACACTTTGGCTGACTTGGAGCCTTTCCGCTACAACAACCTGAGTTAGGCCACCATGTAGCATTCCGATAGCCCTATTTGCCTCAGCGTTTGTTAATTTACGTCCTCGCATCTTCAGAAAACTCGTTTCAAATCGAAGCCGTTGATACACGATACACTGACTTCATTTCAAAATAAGAACATTCATGAAGCATATGCAAAGAACCAAACTTCAGAAAAAAGGCGGACAGATTGACGAAATGTCTCATACTGATTTTTATTGGATCGATTCAAGTTGTTATTGAGTTTTAAATGATTTTACAGCGATTTTCTCGAAGATTACATACTTTTAAAAACGATTGAATACGATATCCCTAACTCTTGTGGAGCAGTATATTTCACGTATATAAACATGGTTGGAAGATCAACTTATGCTATTTTCTTGTACGGAAATCAAGAATCGAGTGTTGAAATTTTACTGTAAAATAATAGACAGCATAGTCCGTTACATTGTGATAGTTCATTCGAAAAAAGAATAAAAGTACTCGAATAACCTAACAGAAAAACGTCTATCTAAACGAACAGACGGACCTATGGAATTCCCCACTTTTCGAAATTCTTAAGAAATGAGCCTACAGAAGACATTTAAATACCTTTTTACTCAACTTGAAATACTCCAGTATGAAAATGTAGTGATTATACGAAACCTGTGTCACAGTTAAACCTTAAAAGAACAAACTCAAATTACAAAGTTAAAAAGCCTAATTATCAAAAAACCATTTTGAAGACAAGCTTTTATAACAACATCATCCGCCATTTTGAAACCGCCATCTTGAATTCCTCAATTTTGAAGAATCGTAATTTCCGACCCAGAAAACCCCCATATACCAATTTTGAATAGAATAGGATCATAATTACAAAACCCGTTCGCCATATTGTGGCCGCCATCTTGAATTTCCCAATTTTGACAAAAGTATCATCATTTTCGAACCCAAATACCCCCAGATACTAATTTTGAATGGAATCGGATCATAATTACAAAATTTATCCGCCATTTTGGTGCCGCCATTTTGTTTTTTTTTTTCTATAAAAAATACTTCATGATGCATTGTCACCAGAATTAGGTGCACCTGCAAAATTTCAAATCAATCGGACGATTAGAAGTGTGACATATTTAACTTGCAAGATTTGATTACAGACAGACAGACAGACAGCGGGATAGGTGAAACTAAATAAAAGCTTATAAAAAGAGTGAATATAGAAATTGCGTAATTCAAACACTTTTGCAATTCAGAAAAAAGCTCTTGTCTCATTGTAACAGGAATTATTTTTGTATTATTGCTGGAAATACAGTGAGTTATACCATTTCGAAATCTCAATGTAACAAGTATGTTTTCTCTTAAGTTGGCTTAAGGTGTCCATTTTTTTTACACGACGTTTTTTTTACGGTCGTTAGGTTAAACATAGATGCATGGAAACCCTGGTGTAACAACTCCTATCTAAAAATCGTGACCAAAAATTGTAGATCAAAACTGCACTCTTGATTGTAGATCGGGTCCTACTTCCGGAATTATCCGCAATATTTCGCGGTCGTAGCGCTATTGCAGCAATGGAAAATAGCGCGACCCCTATCGGGAGAAATGGAAAGTAGGACCCCATTAAGATTTTCCATCGACAAGAACGTCTTAATCAAAACCTAATCAGTGCCAACACTTCTATGGTTTAACTTTGGAGTGTTGACACCAAAAAGAGTGGGAAAGGGTGCAATTATTTTGAATTTCCGAAAATAACGAATATCTCGAAAACCGATGGACTTTTACTGAACATGAAACAAATTGAATCCGTAAAAATGTATTTTCACGGATGCCAAGAATGAAAATCTAAATCAGATCTGCTCGCAAGAAAATTGGTAATTTCACCCACTCGAATTGGCCTTCAGACCGAATATTTCCATTACTTCCAATATAATTTCATTTGGAAGCATTCTCGGGAAAACGTTTTCCTAGACTTTCGCCCGTCGATTCCGCTACAAGAAACGCAAAGACCGAGCAATTAGCAAATGAATGGACCCATTTCACATCCAGAGCAGAGTTTCCAGACCTTAAAATGGGAAAGAAAAGCATTACCCTTGTTCCTGATGAAGAAATCCTTTGAAATGGCCGGGGTCAGAAAGGAAAATAGTGAAACGCGATGTAATTGAGAGGGGAAAGGTGAAAAAATAAACGGAAGAAAGGGTATTTTCGGACTGGGGTAAGCAGTGCGTTAAACTACAATGCCAGAAATTCGAGGAAAATATCTTCTAATTAGTTCGTTGCCCGGAAGTTGAAAGAGGGAAATATATCCTTATGCAATAACAGGTTTGAATTTTAATGATACTTATTATAAATCTAACACGTTTGTGAATTTAATTTTGCCTCTTCCACTTTTACCACCGCATATTTGAAATCCCTCCAGTCAATGTTTTCTGAAGAGGAATAAGAGCTCTATATTGCGACGAAATTTCATAGATTTAGCTAGACCACAGAAAGAATTACGAACGGCATTCTAGATCTGGTCCTACTTCAGGAATAATCCACAGTATTTGACGGCGACAATGAAAAATAGCGCGACTCCTATCGGGAGAAACGAAAACTAGGACATCTCAGATTTTCAATATAATCAGTAACAACACCAAGTATTCTATGCATCTTACATGATATGATAAAAATTGAGATGTCTAAAAACAGTTAGACATCTTAATTAAAATCAATATAGATTGTTCCTCTTTCGTATATCGTTACCTTTTTCCATTTATCTTAAATTCTACGTTTTTCATACAAAACCCAGTAAATGGCGCAAAATAGAATCATACCCCAAAGCAGATAACTTTCAATATACTACTTTGTAATGTGTGTTGCATACTACTAGGTTTATCTATGTTCTAGGAGCAGAGCTCTGTTCAATAAAAAAAGAAGTCTTTGTTTCTATTCTATGATTGAGACATCGAATAATTCCAACCACAGAACAGATATATTCCAACTAGAGGTGTGCAACTTGGATACATCTGAGTATCCGAATATCCGGTACCATAGATCATACCACGGATACTCAAACATTTTTTGAGTATCCGTGAGATCATACTATCGGATATTGAAACATGAAATAGATTATGTATCGAGTACATTCATTGGATACTTGGTATCCAAATCTATACTGACAAAAGCCACATTGAAAATGTAGAATATCTTTGGTTTTATGTTTTGAAAAAGGGAATAATATTAGAAATAGGAAGAAAAATATAAAATTTATTCGAAGAAGATAAATATAAACGTCACCTGTTATTTATACAAAAAACAAAATAAATATTGTATGTTTTCTCAGAAGAAACAAAATTAAAAAAATATTCTCTTGAAAAATATGAAAATAGCTGAGCAGCTGAATAAAAAATGGTTTGTTTCAAAAAGTCTTCATTCCACAAAATACAAAAACCATATATAAATTATAAATGCGTATGCGGCATGCTATGCGGTGATTTCCCGTTGATCAAAAATTTGCTGAATTTGTGCAAATCGTAGTTGGTAGTTTTACAAATTCTCTCATCTGTCAAGGAAACTTTAATAATTAACAGGTACCTATCCAAATATCCGATAGTTTTTTGAAATGGGGTATCCGATACTCGAATTTCAGTAGAGTATCCGATTCTTTTCGTTGGATAGTACTTTTTGCACACCTCTAATTCCAACCACAGAACATATGTATAATACAACTATGCTCGAAAGAATGATTTTCTATGACTTCTTATTTGAATTTTCAAAAATTTCCGTTTTATTTCCTATTTTTCCTATATACAAATTGTTCTAAGAGCAGAAAAAGGAACATATAAAACGAAACTAGGATACAGCATGAGGAAGAAATAGATTTTCTCCTTATCGTGCAACTAATATATAGATTGTTCGAATAAATCATGGAGCAAGAGAACGTTGATCCAATGGAAAATAACATTTTTTATGATATCGTAAAAGAAGAGAATACATCATTGGAGGAATTACAGGGCTATTTTAATATTCAATATGAATATGTTCAGTGAGTATTGGATATTCATCAATAAATATGAAATCTAGTTGATTCGTTCTTCCAGGGAAACTGAAGATGCTTGCAAAGATTCAGAAATGAAACTCGAATTCAAGTATGTTAATACTGCTGAAAAAGTTTTGTTGCATATGAGATCCCATAAGGGTAAATGTGGCTTATGCAATGGCAGTGAAATTGTTAAAGCTTACCCTTGCACTTTGTGTGATTATGCTACTGTTCGTAAAAGAGATCTCAAACGTCATATAAATATAGTACACTATTTCAAAGCTACCAAATGTAACACCTTTAAGTGTAATATGTGTGAATTCACATCGACCAAGAGCGAGCTTAAAAGACACTTGGAAGAAATCCATAACAGAACATGGAAACACAAGTGTCATCTATGCGACTATTCAACTGATAAAAATAGGTTGTTGATTTCACATTTGGAAGAAACTCATTCAGACTTCAAGGGCTTCAGTTGTGAAAATTGTGATTATGTTAGTGATACAAAGAGCCATTTAAAGTACCATGTTCAAAAGGAACATTCAAAATCAAAGCTTTTCATTTGCAATTTATGCTGTTATGGATCGGTAAAGAGAAACTTACTGAAAGAGCATATAGAATCCGTCCATTTGAAAGTGAAAAACTACCACTGTTCATTTTGCGACTACAGTTGTACCAACAAAAAATCTCTCCATTGTCATATCAAATATGCTCACCAAAAACTGGACAGTTACATTTGTCATATTTGTGGTTTGATGTTCACCAGAAAAGGAAACTTGAATTTTCACATAAAAAGTATTCACTCCGAGTGTATGGAGAAAAGGTTTAAATGCGACAGGTGTGCGTATAGTACCTGGAAGAAGTCAGATTTGACAAGGCACATGAGACTCATACATTTGAAATTAGGGCAGCAATAGATTAGATAATGTTGAATTTGTTATTGAATTGAATTGTATTTATTTCTTGAATAAAATTAAGTATCTGTAATATTTCTTCGTTTTAATGTCATTCTGAAATGAGAAATTGATCGGATAGCCTAAGTTATTGGTTTTCAAATTTTGGGAATGACATTCTATACTATACTAAAATGTGGACCGTTGAGAAAGAGATTCTTAAAATTCGAGCAAAGCTGCTATACAGTGAGGAAATTTTCATATGTTCGAAAAGAGGAATAATTGATTCATACAAGGGGTTAAATTTTCGATCCTCTTGGTGATATAGAAGTATTTTTTAAAAATCCGGCGTAAATTTTAAACTACATAATAGGTAGATCAAGGGGCTCTACTAGTTCATATACTATAGAAGCAATAAATCTGAATTTGCATTGATTTCCAGAATCCAGAAAATTCCAAAAATTGGAGAATCTTTGAATGTTCAACTTCACAAAATGAAGCAGTCCGCATATAAACCACCAACAGCACATTTCTGAATCAAAAATATTCGTCACTTACTGATCAAATCCAATACTGCCTATGGTACAATTCACCTCAGACTCAACTTACTGTTCTCACTTGACTCACCTTTTTTATATTCACGATAAACATTCACTGATTTAAAAAAACACTGAAATGTTCAATCTTCTTGAAAGTTGAACATCTCTAAACAAATACGCAGAAATTTTATTGAAATCATTTAATTAACCTTCAGTTCGGTTGATCCCAAACGAACTGAATAAATCACCGTTTTCTCCAACACATTGAAATTAAAACATCCATTAACAAACTCAAGTGGTTTAAAATAAAAATTGAAATCGTCCAGTCCTGATTTCTGAGTCTCCTCTCAGGCCTTCACTCTTTTCTGCTGTCTCTGTCTGTATATGTCGTTCATCGGTGGCAGGGGTCCATCTTCATCATCCGAACCGTCCATCATTCCTAATTTCCTTCGTTTCTTTATGCCTATACCACCTCCCTCTTCCATTATCCAATGTACCGATTTGGCAAGATCGAACAGTCGAATGTCGCCATGTTCTGCTGGTTGAGGTGCTGAAAATAGGAAAAGTGGGTAATGTGTGCTTACCAAAGGATGCCAGATCAGTTTTGGTGACATTCTTTTATCTATAACTTCGTTTTAAGGTCGCCGTTCAGAGCGAGTAGGAAAACTAATCCGATAGAGGCGCCACCGTGCATATCTCCATAGAACTTACATTATGACTATAAGTTCTATGAATATCTCTATCATTATGAATGAAATGTTCAATGGCGCTCTATATCCCAAAATCGCTGAACTATGAAATCAGTGAATAGGTGAGTAAAGCAGGAACTTTTTCCCGCCATATACACTGCGCAAAAAAATTAACGCACATTCTGAAAATCTCAATTTTAATGAAAGTTAACTCTACATTGACTTTATAACTTATATTTTATGTTCTCTCGGGAAGGTTTTGAACGAAACAAGACACATTAAATGGAAGAAAAATTCAGGATTTCACCGAGTCTTATGTGAAAGAAGAGAAATGAACAATTTTCAAAAAACTGAAATGCTGATAAGTGATTTAATACTTGGTATTTCCAACCCTTGCGTTAATTACAGCTCGGCAACGACGGTTCATACTCAAAATGAGTGATCCTAAAATGTTCTGATCTAATCCTTCCCAGATTTCTCCGAGTTGAATTCCTAAGTCATTAAGAGTAGCTGGATGATTTTCTGAACTTCTCAGCCTTCTATTGAGGTTGTCCCAAACCTGCTCAATCGGATTGAGATCTGGACTTCTTGCTGGCCATTCCATTCGATAGACTTCAACCTCTTCAAGGTACTCCTGAACGATGCGCGCACGATGGGGTCTGGCATTATCGTCGATAAAAATTAAATTTTCACCAATGTATGGGGCAAATGGCACTACATGCTCTTCAAGAATGTTCCTTATATACTAATCAGCATTCATAGCTCCATTATCAACGACCACTAGGTCTGTGCGAGCAGTCAAAGATATTCCACCCCATACCATAATCGATCCTCCCCCGAAACCAGTAGTATTCAGGAAATTGCACTGAGCATATCTTTCATGTGGACGTCTGTATACAAGGGAACGTCGATCACAATGATAGAGGCAGAATCTAGACTTATCTGTGAAGAGAACTCTTTCCCAATCGGCCTCTTCCCAATGGATATGCTCTCTCGCAAAATCTAAACGCGCCCTTCGATGGGCTGGGGTAAGAGCTGGGCCTCTTGCCGCGACACGAGGCCTTAAATCATATTCTCTGAGGCGATTTCTTATTGTCTGAGTGCTAATTTGCACCTCATGAGTTTGCTCAAGCTGGTTTTGAAGGAGGCGAGCGGTTGCAAACCGTTGTCTCAACGAAGAAACTCTCAAGTAACGTTCTTGAATGGCAGTTGTTACCCGTGGTCTACCCTGTCCTGGTCTTCGGACATTCATACCTGTCTCCCTGAATCGCTGCAACATTCTGGACACACTTGTATGGGAAACTCCAAACCTTTCTGCAATTCTTGTGTATGTCCACCCTTCTTCTCGCAAAACTACCGCTTGCGCACATTCCTCTTGGGTCAAATTGCGTGATTCGCGTTGCATAGCGATCGAGTGTAGAAAATCAAACGAAAAAAAACTATTGATCACTAGAATTGATCGAGAACAACTGATTTTAGAATGGAGCCAATACATTCAAAATCTGATAATATCATCTTATTTTATTCCTGCTGGGATAAAACATCTGTTTTGAAGAAAAACGTTGAAAGTGGATAACATATGCATGCATAATTCTGATAAAAATAATTATCATTGAGAAAACCTTCAGTTGTAGAATAAATTTGAGATTTCCATAATGTGCGTTAATTTTTTTGGGCAGTGTATTGTGTATTTGAATTTGGCCGTTCTCTGCCAATTCCGTATTTCAAGTTGATTTTCTGAACGAAATTATCTGTAGATTCACTTTTAATCGGAAGTTGAACTATTTTCATGGGTCTTTCGTTTGAAATAAAACACAAGCATGAGTTGGCTCATTTTCTTCTATTTTTGAAAGAAAAAAAAATTAACTTTCGAAATGAAATCGATTTAAATTATTTCATTAAGAACTCCAATCCTTTCTGAGTTTACCCACAAAATTTCGGTTCTCAAAGTGAAACCATTTTCAAATGCAACTTGAAATAAAAACACACCACATTGGACGCCCACCTTAAATCTGCCAAAAATGTTTCTATCCTGTTAAGAACTCATCAAAAGCGATCTGATTTGGATTACTGAAAATATTTGGATAACACACTTTGCATTATACTGATTAGTGATTGTTGCATAATGAATGGGTAATATGGTACCCGCATGTGAAGGACTTTGTGACGGTTCCTATGATATGTTTTATGTCTAGTAAAAATCCTTAGTTTTCGAAAATTCACATAACTAACTTTTCCACTCTCTTTGGAGACTCCAAAAAAGAGATTTTTCAATTTGGAGTCCTGCCACCAACAAGAGTGGTGTAATTCTTTAGAAATTTAGAAAATGTCGACCAAAGGACTTTTACTAAACATAAAACATATTTTTATGAACTGCCCCTACCTGTAGCAACAATATTATCCATTCATTTCGACACACCCTGTATAAGAGATTCAGTAAGTAGATGATATTATTATGGTAAACATGGTCATCGTTAAATGAAACTTACCCGAATCTGGAAGTCGAATTCTGTTGAACACATCTGCAAGTTGATCGATGACAACAAATGGGCCTTTGAAACAATTCGGAGGAGGGAGCAGAGTACATAAATGCGCTGCGGCAGGGGGAAATGGAAAAGATCCACCTGAAAAACAACAAGCAAATTTTCCACCTTCTCATTATGAATTTGAACCAAATGGAATTAAGTATATCACAAAAAAAAAATGAAGCTGTACAATTTTCGTCTATTTTTTGTGAAGAAACTACTACAAAATAGATATCAATACTCCGATCTATCATCAATGCTGTAAAAATGTTATATTCACCTGGAACTGGATGTTCACCGGGCAGTGGGTTTGATTTAGGTTTATACGGAATCATCTGCGCATAATCTGGTGTTGGCAATGGAGATTCCGAATCTCTCGATATAATTGAATGAAGAACATGGTTTCTTCCAGCACTCGTTATATTGATAACTTCTGTATACCTACGAAAAAAGAATAAAACAAATATTTTTCATTTAAGCTCTGCTGATCACTGGAGATGCTATCACTATCATATTGAGGAATAGACCCTTCAACAACATATTGCACGACCGATCTTCCCCATTCAAATTTAAGGGGTTGGGTTTACTGAGTAGAGGGAGGAAATGATATAGTGAGGTTTCTATGTAAAAAAATGTTCCCCTCATGAACAGAATTGACAGTTCGCCGTTCAGAGCGAGTAGGAAAACTAATCCGATAGAGGCGCCACCGTGTATTTTATCGAATATCTCCATAGAACTTACATTACATACATTACATACTTTCTACGAATATCTCTCTAATTATGAATGAAATGTACAATGGCGCTCTCTATCCGAAAATCGCTGAACTATGAAAATAGTGAATATGTGGGTAAGGCAGGAACTATTTCCCGCCATATACACTGCGCAAAAAAATTAACGCACATTATGGAAATCTCAAATTTATTCTACAACTGAAGGTGTTCTCAATGATAATTATTTTTATCAGAATTATGCATGCATATGTTATCCACTTTCAACGTTTTTCTTCAATACAGATGTTTTCTCCCAGCAGGAATAAAGAAAGATGATATTATCAGATTTTGAATGTATTGGCTCCATTCTAGAATCAGTTGTACTCGATCAATTCTAGTGATCATTATTTTTTTTCGTTTGATTTTCTACACTCGATCGCTATGCAACGCGAAACACGCAATTTGACCCAAGAGGAATGTGCCCAAGCGGTAGTTTTGCGAGAAGAACGGTGTACATACACAAGAATTGCAGAAAGGTTTGGAGTTTCCCATACAAGTGTGTCCAGAATGTTGCAGCGATTCAGGGAGACAGGTATGAATGTCCGAAGACCAGGACAGGGTAGACCACGGGTAACAACTGCCATTCAAGAACGTTACTTGAGAGTTTCTTCGTTGAGACAACGGTTTGCAACCGCTCGCCTCCTTCAAAATCAGCTTGAGCAAACTCATGAGGTGCAAATTAGCACTCAGACAATAACAAATCGCCTCAGAGAATATGACTTAAGGCCTCGTGTCGCGGCAAGAGGCCCAGCTCTTACCCCAGCCCATCGTTTGGATTTTGCGAGAGAGCATATCCATTGGGAAGAGGCCGATTGGGAAAGAGTTCTCTTCATAGATGAGTCTAGATTCTGCCTCTACCATTGTGATCGACGTTCCCTTGTATACAGACGTCCACATGAAAGATGTGCTCAGTGCAATTTTCTGAATACTACTGGTTTCGGGGGAGGATCGATTATGGTATGGGGTGGAATATCTTTGACTGCTCGCACAGACCGAGTGGTCGTTGATAATGGAGCTATAATGCTGATAAGTATATAAGGAACATTCTTGAAGAGCATGTAGTGCCATTTGCCCCATACATTGGTGAAAATTTCATTTTTATGGACGATAATGCCAGATCCCATCGTGCGCGCATCGTTCAGGAGTACCTTGAAGAGGTTGAAGTCTCTCGAATGGAATGGCCAGCAAGAAGTCCAGATCTCAATCCGATTGAGCAGGTTTGGGACAACCTCAATAGAAGGCTGAGAAGTTCAGAAAATCATCCAGCTACTCTTAATGACTTAGGAATCCAACTCGGAAAAATCTGGGAAGGATTAGATCAGAACATTTTAAGATCACTCATTTTGAGTATGAACCGTCCTTCCCGAGCTGTAATTAACGCAAGGGGTGGAAATACCAAGTATTAAATCACTTATCAGCATTTCAGTATTTTGAAAATTGTTCATTTCTCTTCTTTCACATAAGATTCGGTGAAATCCTGAATTTTTCTTCCATTTAATGTGTCTTGTTTCGTTCAAAACCTTCCCGAGAGAACATAAAAAATAATTTATAAAGTCAATGTAGAGTTAACTTTCATTAAAATTGAGATTTTCAGAATGTGCGTTAATTTTTTTGCGCAGTGTATTTGAATTTGGCCATTCTCTGTCAATTCCGTATTTCAAGTTGTTTTTCGGAACGAAATTAACTGTAGATTCACTTTTAATCGGAAGTTGAACTATTTTCATTGGTCTTTCGTTTGAAATGAAACAGAGGCATGAGTTGGCTTATTTTCTTCTATTTTTGATAGAAAAAAATGGACTGTCGAAATGAAATCGATTTCAATTATTTCATTAAGAACTCCAATCCTTTCTGAGTTTACCGTCAAAATTTCAGTTCTCAAAGTGAAACCATTTTCAAATGCAACTTGAAATAAAAACACACTACATTGAACCACCACCCCAATGCAAATTCTTCTTGAGTTTAGCAGAAATAAAACTCCAATAATTGTTCATACACCTTCAGCCTTCAGCTTCGTTATCACTGTGTTACTTACCTATGGGGCCATGTTTATCTAATGGCGGAACTTATTTGTGCACCTGATAAATTTTTTTCACTGCTGCATTCACTTTCTACTTAATTGAAAGATCCCACATAAATAAACAAACACTCACCCTATACTTTTCAATTCTTGCGGAGAACACGGATACAGATCAAGAAAACGATATCTGTCAACCAGTTGCGCTGTTTCTTTCCCCTCAAACTCCTTTATCTTGGACAACACTTCGGATCTTCTTTTTTCTACCTTAACGATACTCTGCAGATCACCAATATTACACTCGAATTCCAAAAACCGATTCCAAATATCCCTAGAAACAACCAAAAATAGAATAAAAAATTTGAAAGAACAAAATCCTACAAAACTTACACCGATTTCTCATTTTCGAGTGACCCGGAGGACAAAACCCTCTCGAATAACACTCTGGTGTTGTGATCTTCATTCAGATGCGACAAATAGTCGATGTAACAAGTGATGTACTCGGGAACGTCGCTGAATTTCTTCAAACCCAGCTCGAAGATCCTAAACGCGATATTCTTATCTTTACTACAGTAATACTCCATCAACGCTGCGCATACAAAAATGTGGTAGTGAGACCTGTTGTCTTCTCTTGCTTTCTTGAAGACGGCTCTGGCAGATTTGATGCCCTCCGCCCTTCTGGCGAATTTCATGTATTGGATATATGCCTGCAAGGAAGAGGAGTTCTGTTAAACCTACCTATACTCAATTTACCTTTATAAAGTATCCCGGTTGGCCAAGATTTAGGTTTATCAAGTTTTTTTACTTTGAACTGACGCAGGTTGGTACTAGTGAAATGTCAAATAATTCTCAGAGACGTTGCCAATGCTAGGTTCTATCTACTCTTTTTGAACTTTGTAAATGGAGTTGGTTCTTTTATGGTTCAACTGTGACACATGTTTTGTAGTACTACTACATTTTCGTACTGGAGTATTTCAAGTTGTGCAAAAAGGTATTAAAATGTCTGCTGTAGGCTTATTTCTTGAGAATTTTGAAAAGTGGGGAATTCCATAGGACAGTCTGTTCGTTTAGAAGTTTTTCTGTTGGGTTATTCGTACCTTTATTCTTTTTTTCGGGTGAACTATCACAAAGTAACGGACTATTCTGTCCATTATCTTTCAGTAAAATTTCAACACTCGATTCTTTATTTCCGTACAGGAAAATATCATAGCTGAATCTTCCAACCATGTTTTAATACGTGAAATATACTGCTCCACAAAGTTAGGGATATCGTATTCAATCGTTTTTAAAAGTATGCAATCTTCGAGTAAATCGCTGTAAAATCATTTAAAACTCAATAACAACTTGAATCGATCCAATAAAATCAGTATGAGACATTTCGTCAATCTGGTCGCCTTTTTTCTGAAGTTTGGTTCTTTGCATATGCTTCATGAATGTTCTTATTTTGAAATGAAGTCAGTTTATCAACGGCTTCGATTTGAAACGAGTTTTCTGGAAATGCCAAAAATTAAATTAACAAACGCTGAGGCTAATAGGGCTATCGGAATGCTACAGGGTGGCCTAACTCAGGTTGTTGTAGCGGAAAGGCTTCAAGTCAGCCAAAGTGTAATATCTCGACTTTGGAATAGGTTCAGGGAGACAGGTTCCGTGTTGGAAAGACCAAGACTTGGTGGGCGACGAAAAACAACACCTGCTCAGGATCGTTTCATCACCGTTTCGGCGAGAAGAAACCCTACATCTGCGTGTAGAATGCTACGGAATACTCTTCAAAATGGGGTCCAAGTTTCCATCGAAACCATCAGACGACGTTTGATGACCATAAGCGTCAAAGACTGGAATGGGCAAGGCAACATATCAATTGGAACGATCAATGGCGTAGTGTCCTTTTCACTGATGAATCCAGATATGGACGATTTTCAGATTCTCGAAGAATAAGGGTATGGACAATCCCACGCATACCTCGTAATCGTCACTATGTCCAAGAAGTCCATCCATTCCGAGGGGGTAGTGTTATGGTATGGGCCGGGATATGTTTCAACAGGCGCACAGATCTACACATTTTTCCTGGGAATATGACCGCCTTACACTATAGGGAGCATGTCATTGACAATGTTGTGCCAAATTTTCACGCTGCTATTGGTGAAACTTTTCAGTTTTTAGACGATAACGCTAGACCGCACCGTGCAGCCATAGTTGAGAATGCGCGCGAGGAGCTTGGTATTCCACATTTACCAATACCTCCGCACTCACCAGATTTGAATTGCATAGAACATGCATGGGATATGCTCCAAAGAAGATTAGATAATCATCAACCTACTCCAGAATCCTTAAATGATCTGAGAGAACTTCTGCCCCGTTTATGGAACCAAATTCCTCAAGAAATGTTCAACAACCTCGTGTATAGTATGCAAAGAAGATGTCAAGCTGTTATTGATGCCCGTGGAGGCCATACATTGTATTGATAGTCTTAAAATGCTTGAATTCTCTGGGAATAAAATTTCGTTATTTTACTCGATTTTTCTTAACCACCCTGTATACGCTGCAGACCTTCAGGCTAAAATTAATTTGCAGCTTGAAATCATATTAATATGAATTTCCATCACAAAAATCTTATTTTAACTATATTTTTCTGCAATTTAAGTCAATATCCCTAACTCATGTGGAGCAGTTTATTTCCAGTATTAACAGAGAAAAAAGGTTCTTCAACATTCGCCAGGTCTTTGGAATTATTGAATTCACATAATATTTTCTCAAATTCATTATTTTCCCAAAGTAAATAAACATTTCGATAAATACGTAATTACTACGATTTCTAAATAGAAAGGACAACGTTGCTTAGTTATCTGACAGGAAAATGACTATAACCTAACATTTTCAAAATATACACTGTGAAATGTGTCAGAATGCCATGGCCAACTGGGATACATTCTAAAAGTGAAAGGAATATGAGCACCACACATTGAAGGACTAAGAAAACATTGTATTAGGTATGCAACTAAGTTCCTGCTGTTTGTGAATAGATGGCTCCAGGCAGTAAGAGGAACTTTTTTGTGCACCTCAAAACGTCCAGCTTTCTTTATTGTATTCGTCCATTTCTTGAACTATGAATAAATTGTGAATAACATGAAAAAGCTGTTGAACTAAGGATTGGGTTCTGAAGAAATGCGTTAACTTACCAGAGTTGGATCTATGTCGGATATTTCTAGATATTTCGAGTAGATCTGATGTACTTTGTCGTACTTCAACCGTCCTTCTTCATAATCAGCGTACGCAAAGTACAGTAACTGGTTTTTGCTGAGCAGCGAACTAGTAGCTCTTTCGAAGATGTTTGCAGCCTCTTCACTGAACAATTTAGAAGCATTCACGTCCTAAAACAAATATATTTTGACATAAAAATCTGACAAAAATGAGAAAGACTAAAAAACTTCAAAATTAAAAAAAATTGAGATAAAAAATCAAACTATTTATATTTTATCTTGATGCTTACCCCTTTTTCAGCCAGAATTTTACAGCTGTACTCCAGGAATTGAGCAGTTTGATACCAAATATCTGGATGATGACCTAAGCATAGTAGGCACTGCTCTAAAGCAAATACCACACGTTTGGTCAACAAGGCTGTATCTTCAGTCCTCAACGGATTGCTCTTTTCCCAAGCGATGTATTTTTGCCAAAGTTCGACCTGGAAACATTTTCAGCCATCATTAATACATAAATCAGTAACTGTAACCCCTTTATACATTCTACAATATGTTGCTACTTAAACAATCGATATTGTTGATAAAGAGCGCTCAAAAAGGACTGAACTTACCTGTTTCTTTTCTTCAGGTGTACCACTGGGCGGTACACTAGGAGCATTACGATTGATACCTCTAATCTGTACCTCTAGCTCTTTCGCGACACGTCTAGCGTTCATGTAATCTCTACTTCTTTCAATGCTCATCTTTTCTGCAATTATTGGATTGATTGCCTGAAAAAGTTGATGGTTGGAAATATCATTATTATTTTTAAATTCATCTTCAAAATGTGTTCGGTCTCGTGTTTCTAAACGAGCTACTGGTCCAAAAATGAAAAATCTATAACCCACCTGCTCAAACGCTATGTAGTCTTTCCAAAAGGTCTCCATCCCTGTCATAGGATTAATAATACCCCTCTGATATACTTTTCTCACAGCTGATATCTTCTGATTCTCAGCGTAAGAACCAATAGCTTCAACCCCCTTCAGAAAATTAACGTAATCGTTCCAAATGGAGTAGGCATGTATGTCCATGCCTATTTTGTCCAAAGCAAAATCGTAGGCCTGAGCCATCTTCTCTCTATATGAAAAAATTTGATTTGTTGTATTTGTTTGGTAAAATTACGTGTTTTACTTACTTGTATGTTGGGAGTGAAGCTTTTGTTTCCTTGACATAGGCTAAATAAAGTTTCCATAATTCGATATTTAGTATCTTCATCAAACATCTCTGGAAAAGCTGTGGAAAAGAGGTCATTAACGATGACACAATGGAGGAAAAGTTTTAGCGGAACTATTTTCTTTGCTACCATTTATGAAACATTTTTAAATATTGAAACACAAATGGATAAAATATAAATTTTATTGCAATAATCAAAGTTTTAGCAGATCTTGTTCCAGCTTGAAAATATTTTCTTTGCTACCACTAATGAAACATTTTTAAATATTAAAATACAAATTGATAAAACATAAATTTTATTGCCATAATCAAAGGATGATGTTGTTCCAAGCTCATTCAGTGATTGAAAAAATCTTGGAGAAAATATTTTTGGAATATTCATATATGAAGTTGTTTGTAAATGCTATAACTAGAACAATGGCCTATTGGAGTCCCAATGGAATACATGCAAATTCTTGCATATTTTGTCGGCAATCTGGTGATATGACAATAAACATTAAATCAATTTCGTTCTTCTGAAGGGTTGGATTTCCGACCATAAAAAAATTCACGCTATACTTACTCACTTTTTTTAAATTCCAAAACTATATACTTCAAAATAATAAAGCAAAATAATGTCAGTTAACATAATTTCATTCCAAAGATGATTTTATTGGTTTCACATACCCTTTGTTTATAAAAGCATTAAAAATTTGAGGATTATATGAAGAAAGATGGGAAGAAATCTCAACTCGGTAAGAAAACCAATACTTAAAAATAGTCTATAGACAGAGAGACCATCAGTTGAAGCACCAACATTTATAATAATAAAAGTATTTTCTCATTTCAATAACTGTTTAGTTAATTAATTCGTAATCACCACATTAACACAATTCATTTCTCCTAAAAAAAATATCCGCTCATGCAGTTAAAAAACAATTTTTCGGTCTTCAAACAGCACAATGGTAACGATTTTGTGGTAACTCATTATTTTATCATTAATTTCATTGAGCGTTGTGACAAGTTTCAGACGAATTGGGCAATTAGTTTCAATGTTTCATCAGGCATTTGGACCAGAAATCTTCAAGACTCTGTCCCTTTTTTCAATAGTTACTGTTTTTACGGATGGACATAACTGAATTTGGCTATGAATTCTTCATTAGTGATACTAACATAATTGGCCAATGCGAAAAACCATTTGAAAATCCAAGCAACTTGTTCATTTTGATTACAAAGTGATAAGAACCATTTAGGCACAATCCTTTTCTTTCAACGTTCAACGTCGAAATTTCCTAATTATTTTTTACACATTTACTAAACAAACTTTTTATTCTCAAAAATGGGAAAAAACTGAGTGATAACTATTATGAGGGATACAGGAGGAACCAATAGCAGAAGATTCAAAAACGTAGCCCTGAGGATGAACTTAGTAAAGTTCAAAACTATGGCGAGAGGAAAATAGTTTTTTTCTGAAGATAATTAATCCACTACTGAACCAAATAACTAGTATATTAAATTGTATCTAAAGTATCTAATTGTTTCAATTGTAAAATGTAGATGTAAAGGTTGAACAAACCAGAAAAAAACCTTCCAAAACCATACATTATGAACTGTGAGAAAGAAATAACCTTGAAGGTGTAGTTTAGAAAAGTTTTCTCCCAGTTTCTGAACACAAAGAAGAATATAGAAAAAATATTTATCGTTCTCAGGTTGTATTTATTTACTATCTTAAAATTCTTGTAAAACACTGTTTCTCTATAAAATATGTGTATAATATAATTACCAATAATGACTCCTACCTTTTCTACCCTTTCAAAATTTCTGAATTTCATCTGAAAAGAAAATTCTTGTATTAGTAAGATGTATCAAAGCGTAAATTGTGTGTGAGCATTGATTCACAACAAAGCTTTGTGAAATTGATGGTGAACACATGTTATATACAACCCATCAACATTAGAAATCGATGATACTCACTTCATGCTCAATGTATATCCTCCAGTATCTTGAAGCACTTGGGAATATTGTGATCAAATGCTCGTAGAGAGCTCTTACTTCAGATACATGCTTGGTTTGACACTCCCTCAATAATATGGACCAGGCTTCCAAGTCATATGGACTCCTCTCGACTTGTTTTTGGGTCCTGTAAAGCTTATCATTGCCCCAATCCTAAAATTGAAATGAAAAGGGTAGAAATGAAGCATATTTTCAAGCTTGAGATTGGTTATGATTTACGCTGTGAAACTTACAATGTGGAGACGTTCTTCCGTCATCTTCGATATGGGAAAGAAGACAACAACGTGTTATTTATTAAGGTATTTCGTTCAATTGGTGCCAAGACAACGTATACAGAAACAAATATAATAAAAATTTACATCAATCTCAATCGATTGACAGTTGACCACAGAGACAGAAGAAAACATGTGTTGACTAGTGAGTAGTGATTCGATTGATTAGTACTAAAAATAACATGTGATCCGGTTATTTGAACAATATTCGGTTATCAAAACTCAAAAGTCAGTGATTCGAATAAACAGATGCGTCTACAGACTGACTGTACTTTTTCCATTGATTTACTGATTTTCTGTTTCCGAAATTCAATCATGTGACCAACACATTGCCTGATTCTAGTATTCCGGCATATGGAATATGGTCTGAAGTTAGAGACTCTCCACATGAAAGTTAACAAACCGATTATTTTCGTTTGATGTTCTGTGGTCCGCCCTCCGTCACAGCTAATATTAATTCGAGTTATTTTAACCGGTTAATTGAATATCCGAATAGGTGGACATCGATTATTTAAATCATCCGGTTATTCGGTACACGAATGTCAAATACCTTTGACTAATCAAAATCGGTTTTTTTTAGTAAATGTTGACTAATTAAATTAAAGAATTCAAAACTTGAAAAGATATTCTTTTAAAAACAGGGTTTATTTCACAATTCGATCACGGCCATCAGCTAAACTTATCTCCAACAGAGGTTTTATTTTCGTCTGCAAATAAATAGATTATCATTCAAAACAAAAATCACTTTATTTATTATCAACTTGAATAGATAGGAGCAAAATAATCTTATTGACCAGAAACTCTCATTGCACATCTTTCGAAATATCTCTGTCTGGCTTCTTCAAAAATTATTCCAACAGTTCTTTTTTTATAAATATCAATTTTCGGCTTTTTAATCACTGGTTCTTCAATCACTTTTTCCTCTTTCACTTCAACAGAGCCATTAGATTGATCTACATTTTCTTCTTTAGTGGGAGGAACTTCTTCGTTTTCTTTAGGAATTTCTTTATTTTCATCTTTTGCTTTATTTGATTTTGTCTGCTCCTTATCTTCCCCTTCTTCACTGTCTGATGAATCAATGCTGAAATCTGAATCTGCATCTAAATTTGAGGGTAAATGCTCCTTTTTCACTTCTATATTTTCATCTCCACTGTTTGATTCTTCGCGTTTTCTGTAATGCCTCTTTGATGTATTCTTTTTTATTATTTTATCATCTTTAGGATCTTCATGTTCAGGACTTTCGACTTTAGTAATATCAATATCATTTTTAACAGTATCCAAAGTTTCTTTCTTATCTTCATAGTTGACTTTCTGATCGTATAAGTGTCTGTAAAAACCATCTAAATTTCCTTGTTTTTTTACATCTCCAATAGCCTCTAAATATTCTTCCCTTTTCTCTTTTTCCTCAAGCAATTTCATTTCTTCCAATTTCTTCTGATATGAGGTTGTTACAAATGATTCTTTATCTTTGAACTCATCTCCTGAAATGGAATAAATCAGAACAATTCAAAAACCTTATTATACTAACCCACCTTCTGCTTCTCTCTCTTTCTGTACTTGACGATCGATTCTCATTTCATTTTCTCGCTTTCTTCTTTCGGCAGCTTTCATCAAATTTTCAATATATTTTGGTTTTCTATCAACTCCTTTTTTCGATAATTTGAACTCATTTTTTTGTTTCTCCATATCGTCATATATCTCGTCATATTGGTAAACCGTGGGATCTTCTTCAACAGCCTTTTCTTGTGCAAGTTTTGCCTGCTTTTTAATGAGCGGTTTCTGAAATACTGGCTTCGATGAATTTGACTCATCAGAATCGGAATCTTCATCGAATATTGCAGCTCTTTTACCCGGAGCTTGAACAACCATCTTATTCTTTCCCGGGACTATCAGACCATATCTAAAAGTACAAAGATATATCATAAACTTTCTCGAAAAAGTAAGAGGTCAGGAGTAACTTACTCTTTCGACATTTTATAATATAAATGATGAGTTGGTTTGTATGAGTTTGACTTTCAATTGGTTTTTTACTACTGTTAGCACTATTATATCTTATTGTACATCAAAGATATCAATAATTATTACTAATTTTATATGAACAAAATTTATAATTGGAGGTTATGTTATTATTTACATGTGTTGAAAGAACAGAGGAAGTCAAAGACTGCGGTCAAATCGAGAAAAAAAATTATTCATGTATCTAAAACTTTGAATCTTTACAATTTCAGCAAATAATATCACGATAACTCTTCGTAAAACCAAAAATGATTTCGAGTCATTCTTGTTTGGTGTGCAAAATAAGTAAAAGAAAAGTGAAAAAAGCAAGGTGACCTTTTTTATTGTTCTATGGTGACTTCACAGAACAGAACGTCAAATAAATTTTGCAACAACACAATCAACGACAAACATTTTTCAGTGCTTTCTTTTCTCGCCACATCTTCTATCTCTGTTTTTTACCTAACGGCGGACGTAGTGATTGACACAATTTGAGGCTTCGTTGACAGAAGCTAGCAAAATCCTAACAGTATTGTGATCGTATATCAAAAATAAAAACAATAAAAAGTGAAATGTGTTGATAGAATATCACCAATTTAAAAGTATCATAAAACAATAACAACAATGTCTATCGGAGTTAATTTAAGAGTGACTGGCTATTGTCGCCAAGGTGGTCGTAAATATATGGAAGACTTTTTTTCTGTTGCTTATCAACAAACTGAAGACGAAAAAGATTTGGAATATGCCTTTATTGGGATTTTCGACGGGCACGGTGGGGCTGAAGCTGCAGCATTTGCCAAAGAGCATCTTATGGAGTCAATTATAAAGCATAAAAGTTTTTGGTCTGACAATGATACTGAAGTGTTACGAGCAATTAAAGATGGTTACATTGCCACACATTATGCTATGTGGAAAGAACAAGGTGAAACATATTATCAATCTATACTGAACTTTTGTGTAACTGTTGAATTTTATTTTAGCCAAATGGCCAAAAACACCATCTGGACTTCCAAGTACAGCTGGTACTACAGCTAGTGTTGCGTTCATTCGAAGAGGAAAAATTTACGTTGGTCATGTGGGTGATTCAGGAATAGTATTAGGTATGTGGAATATTAACTGTATGGAATATTTTCATCATGTTTTCTTCATTAGGCTATCAGCTTCCTAACTCCACTGAGTGGAGAGCTAAGCCTCTAACTACAGACCATAAGCCAGAAAACTTTGAGGAATTGACTAGAATCAGGCAATGTGGAGGAAAAGTTGTGGCTAAGGCAGGTTAGTAACATCTTTAATATGTTGCTCTAGATAGTTAAATGTTTCCATATGGAAAGGTTGATGTGGATTTCAGCACACAAATTTATACAAATAATAACAAACTTTGTATTCAGAGTCAATCATAAACATAAATGATAAATTAGTTTGTCTGTTTATATTTTTATTCCAATGTAAACAAATGGGTTTCTCTCCAGAACAAATCTGTCAAACATTCACATAACCAATGTAATGTCAAATAGAGTTTGGTTAGGAAATAGTAGTGTTCATTGTGAATTGAATAAAGAGCAGCATTAGAATGTAAATCTCAAAAAGTAACCAGGGAATGGTCATTATCACACAATATCAAATTTTTCCAACTCTTAGGAGTGCCCCGAGTAGTTTGGAACAGACCAAGAATAGGACATCAAGGTCCCATTCGCAGATCCACTCCAATTGACGAAATCCCTTTCTTGGCCGTGGCCCGTAGTTTAGGTGACCTATGGTCCTACAACTCTAGGCTGAATCAGTTCATCGTATCGCCCAATCCAGACTGTGGTGTGATAGCAATAGATACATCAATTCATCGTTGTTTGATATTCGGAACGGATGGTTTGTTCAATATGATGAGTCCGGCCTTGGCTGTCTCGATTGTTCATCAGACCGAGAAGAATAACGAGGTGGCCACAGTGGACCCCGAGCAACAGAAGAGTTGGCTGAATCCTAGCAAGTTGCTGGTCGAGAAGGCTTTAGAAAGGTGAGTAAATTTGAGTTGGTCTAATGGTTAAGACGAAAAATACAAGTGTATACTCCATTCACATTTATAAAGTATAGCGGTTGGCATTGGAATTCTTACACATTTCACCGTGTATATTTTGAAAACGTTAGGTTATGGTCATTCTTCTGTCAGTTGAACAAGCAACGTTGCCGTTTCTACATTTATGTCGTAGTAATTACTTATTTATCAAAATTTTTATTTACTTTGGGAAAATAATGAATTCGAGAAAATATTATGTGAATTCAATAATTCCAAAGACCTGGCGAATGTTGAAGACACTTTTTTCGCCTAAATACTGGAAATATTTCACGTATACAGGGTGAGTCTTTGACTTGTACATATATTTTAACTATAGATTCTTGAGGCCAAAGGAAACCTTTTTTTCATTTTCCATTTTTCCGAATTCGGCTCTGTTGAAGAGATATAGCCATTCGAAAAAATCAATCGGGCTGAATACGTGCCTGATATTATTCTCTGCAAACACTTCAAAGTTCATATTTTTCGATTGAAATTGAGGTGATTAGATGTTCTGGGTGATACAATTAGAAAATACTCAAGCACTAACCTTATTCGAATAAGAATGTAACAAAAACGATATTTCCTAACAAAAACACTGTCCGATTATTTCTGCAATTGAAAAGCCATATTTCTCCCACCAAAATAAGTTCCTTCTTCGATTTTCCTGAAGATTAGTTTATAAACACTAATAATTGGTTAATATTTTCCTCGATATTTTGGAACGATCTCATGAAAATTGGTTTCTCACCAACCTATTCTAACTCCATCAACCTAAGTCAGATGATTCGAGGTCAATGACCTAACCTAACTCATCTTCTGTGATATGATATTCCACAGAACCTGTCTAAGCACAGAACTCTAGAGAAGACGATGCCAGATTGCCGATTTTCTCTTCAAACAATGCGAACTCAAGAAAGCAGTACGTCCCCTATCGTTAGCGGATGAACTATCACAATCGCTAAAGGCGTCTAGGCGTGGCTCTTTGGAGATGCCAAACGAGTTCTGATTCTTGCCGATATAGCCGGCACGCAGGGCAGACAGGCGGGACAGGCCGTTGTGGTTGTTCTGTTTCTGTGTCTCGAACCGCAGGCCAGTCTATGATAATGAAAGACGCTTAAACGGGATAACCTTAATTATCTATCTAAATCTACTTGCAGATAATAAAGCAAACAGGTGATGATTTTGATGTGCAGACCATGTAGTGTCGATTGAAATCTCCAAGAGGATATTGTTGAGATAGATATTTTCCTGAAAGACCGGTAACAATAAATTTTCAATAGAAACTGTGCTTATAGACTGAGTAATTTCATTTCATGCTTCTCAGAATTCAATTATTATTATTATTATTATTATTATTACAAAATTGAAAAGAGTTTAGGCAGTGCCTATAAACTCACAAAAAAAAATACAACATAATCAAGATACATGCGAACGAAAAGAAAAGTGCCTGAAGAGCTAAAATAACCCAAAGTTCAAAGTTCCCAACCATCACATCCCGTCACACACGGCGAATCCAGCTGTCGTAGCCATTCTTGAAGGTGTTCACCGACACTGAACTCACCACGGCTGAAGGTAGAGCGTTCCATGCATCAAATACACGATTTGCCAAAAAGTGTTGTCTCTGCACCGATTTGAAATTTTCCTTCTTCAACTTGTAGGGATGACCACGCAAACGGTCGTCCGAATTGACAGCAAATAAGTTCCGCAAACTAACACCAAACATGTCATGAAGAGCGCGAAAGGAAATGATAAGGTCACCACGAGTCCTCCGGTCCGCGAACGTTGATAAGTTCATTATTGAAAGTCTCTCGTTGTAGGAAGGGCGCGAAACACCATAAGGTAGTCGAGTTGCGCGACGCTGAAGGCCCTCAAGCAGCGACAAATCACGGCTCAAAACTGGACTCCAAACGGGACCAGCGAACTCCAGGATGGGGCGGACATACATCCGGTAGATAGCTGCGCACGTTGATGGGTCACACCTGCCAAACGCCTTTTGAATGAGGAATAAGGATCTCTTGGCTTTATTGACAGTGTGGAGGATATGATCCGACCAAGTCAGGCTGTCAGTTATGATCACCCCCAGATCGCAGTGACTACCAGAAACTGGGATCGGGCTCCCATCCAGGTAGTACGGTCGTCGTGGATTGCGGGCACCCATGTGAAGAACGACGCACTTTTCGATGTTGAGAGGCTACTGCCAGTCTCGACACCACTGCGAGATAGAGTCGAGGTCCATCTGAATCGTATCGAGGCTAGTGGGTTTACCAAAAATTTTTGTGTCGTCGGCAAATTGGGAACAGTGGGAGTGAACATGAGACGGCAAATCCGAGATGTAGATTAGAAATAGTATAGGGCCTAGTACAGATCCCTGGGGAACCCCACTCACAACTGGCTTGGGTGAAGACAGAGACTCCCCAACGCGAACTTGAAAAGTGCGATCCGAAAGAAATGCCTCGATCCATGAAAGAAGGCGACCACGATCGCCAAGATGTTCCAATTTGCGTAGAAGGCGCTTATGGGGCACACGGTCAAAAGCACGAGAGAAATCCAGATAAACAACATCGACTGGTACACCCTTGTCGAGGGAAACTGACCAGAAGTTGACGCATTCGAGGAGGTTGGTAATGACCGAGCGCCCTGGGAGAAAACCGTGCTGACATTGAGGGATTAAACCGTGGCTCAATGCAAAATGAAGAATTCCATCCAGTAAAATCTTCTCACAAATCTTCGCTGCAATCGGGGTCAGACTGATAGGACGATAGTTAGCAGCGCTCCTCTTGTCCCCCTTCTTGAAAATAGGAGTTACACGTGCATTTCGCCAACAGGAAGGGAGGGAGGAAGTCTCGAATGAGGCAGAAAAAATTATGGAAAAGGGAAGCGAAAGAGAATGAGCACATTCTTTGAGCAACCTTGCAGAAAGTCCAACATCGAACGTTTTTCCATCATGTAGATTTTAGTCTTGACGAAGTTGATAAACATTGACAACGTTGTTAATTTGTTAAGATCAGAGAATACATAATATTCGATGATATTTAATTCAGGGAAGCACTCAGATTTTTTATGAAATTCATGATTTTTTCCTCGAATTTGTTCGTATACAATTAGGAATAACTCGAAAACGACGCGTTTTATTGAAAAAGTATAAGAATACTTTTATTTTCTAAAATGGTTGATTCTTTCGAAAATATGAACCGTTTATCTTTTTCGAGTGATTTTATAGTATTTTTGCATGAATTCATGAGACGAGTAGGCTGTAACTCTTATACTAGAAGGAATATGGAATAAGTTTCAATTGAGGAATATGCACCATGAATAGAGTAAACAATCAACCAAAATTCAGTTCATTCGGATTATCGGTTTCGAATATATGGAAAGAATAGTGTTAATTTCATGGATTTTTGACACCCTGTATCTTTCAAACGAAACCGAATTTTGAAAAATGGTATAGGAAAAAAGTGTTTCGTTTGATGAGAGGAATCTACAGTTAAAATATATGTACAAGTCAAAGACTCACCCTGTATAAACATGGTTGGGAGATTCAGTTATGCTATTTTCTTGTACGGAAATCAAGAACCGAGTGTTGAAATTTTACTGAAAAATAATGGACAAAATAGTCCGTTACTTTGTGATAGTTCATTGGAAAAAAGAATAAAAGTATTCGCATAACCCTACAGAAAAACTTATAAACGAACAGTGGAATTTCCCACTTTCCAAAAAATAAGCCTACAGAAGAAATTGAAATACCTTTTTGCACCCCTTTAAATAATCCAGTATGAAAATGTAGTGGTACTACGAAACCTGTGTCACTGTTAAACCTTAAAAGAACTATGTGAATGATAGGTAAACCGAATCAAGAAGAACGTATTTCTAAACTGGGATGCACAAGGCTTCAGTCAAAACAATAATTTCTAACATCGTCACATGTATATGTTTCTTTCTGAGAAAGAGCATTAGATTCTTTAATGTGTCAAACAATATGGCATGTTCAAAGCAATTACAGTATTAGGAAAACAGATTTGAACAGGACGCCATACATTTTTACCTATGATACATGAGCACAAAGATAAAAACCTCTGAATAAGTATAGAGATTTTGAAATTTTTTTCAAAGAATAGGCTGACACATTCATAACGGACAGAATCTTCTTCAGAAACAACATTTCATCTTTCTTTTGGATTGACACTGACAAAATATCTTGAAATCTGCAACAGAAAAGGAGATAGAAAATCATCAGGACATAGTATATGAACCACATTTGGTCCTTGACAACGAAGGTCTTCCGACCATATCTGGTCCTCCAAGCAATTATTTTTGAGATCCTCAGGTTTACGAAGAAGCTTTATGTCCCGTATAAAGAGAAAGCCTTTCCCAAAGTTTCCCAATTGGTTATTTTTATATCTAGGTGGTTTGCAGCAACTTCCTCTTTCATATCCATAATATAATTCATTTTGTTTGATTCAGTTGAACCTCCTTGATCGTAGAAAATCTTCGATACAGTACTAGTTTTATAAGGAGGGTATTCGACATTATTGCCATACTAGAAAACCCAAATGTTAGGTCTTTCACACTGCATATAGGGTTCTGTTGAAAAAGGCAGCTCTTTCGCAAAAGTGAGTAGTGTATCAATCGAAAAGTGTTAATTTTTCAAATTATAATTCCAAATTTGTCGTTCCAGATCTTTCTTCAAAATAAAGTCTGCAGTCAGTGTCTTTTTGGGTGCCCCAATAGTAGGAAATTCTTTGTCGTCTCTTTCACTTAAAATCCTCCTAATTGTGTTTATGTGCAGCTAAAAAATGAATATCTATTCATATAAAATATAAAACCTTGGTTTTCACTCACTTATACGTCGAAAATGTTGGATAGCTGGTCATGAACTGTCGATACCAAATTATCAGGGTTACTTTTAGAATGCGCAGATTTCAATTCTAAATAGCACTTCCTGATACTTTACCTCTGCTTTTTCGAAACTACCTTCGGCATTCTTAGTTTCCAGGCTGGATAATTAATAATGAAAAATAAACGCCGGCAACGTCTCCGACATTTATTAATTGACGTAATGTCATCCACAAGTGCCAACCTGCGATTTTTTCAGGTGAAAAAACTTGATAAACCTAAAACTTGGCCTCCCGGGATACTTTATAAAAGTGAATGGAGTATATTTTCCAGTCTTCCTAGTTTATCCCAAAATATTCTTTATCAATTTTGAAAATCATAGATGGCGAACCACCAATATGCGTGCTGACAACACATCAGTAGTAACCTTGATGTTGGATCCACCGGGCCCGCCCAGGGCTCAAGTCCTCCAAAGAAAACACAAGCAATATCCAATGACTGGTTTTAAAATTGTAACGCGTTTCAATGACGAAGAACAGAACTCTGAAGACAGTAACAATTCTGAAAGTGGACCGACCTTGGAAGAAAATGAACACCCTATCACTAAAGAGGACGTAACACCAAAAGCTTCAGGGGAACACCCCGAAGAATCCACAAAAACGGAGAGCCCTCAAAGCTCAGAGTCCACAAGCGAGACCAGTCCAAATTGTAGTACAAAATCACAAGTACCTTTTTCCGAAGTATCTTCGAATCCTCTACCTCTAAAAGAAAGAAATTTCGTTCCTAAGCCCAGGGATAGCATGGCCTTCGACCCGAGAGAACCTTACAGTCCCAATAAGTTGCAAAACGAGAAAGAGAATCAGTTGGATAAAAGTAAAGAGACTTTGGAAACATCCGTTCAAATAAACGAAATATCCTCGAGTTCTACGGATTTATTCGAAAACGTTGAGGAAGAAACCGAGAATGACCAAAGCAGCTTGATGAAACACAACTTGAGAAGTATGGGAAAATTCAAAGGAGTCTCAAGTTCGGCAACAGAACAGCAGGCGAAGTTGAAACGTAAAAGTAGTGAGGAAGAACCTTTGCGAAAAAGTATGAGGATCGATAATGCACGAAGGAAAAGTGACAGGCTTGAAGATAACAGAAAAATGCACCAGAAAAACTCAAAGTTAGATTTAACAAGGAAATTACTGAATAAGAAAAAGTTAAACCTAAAGAAGAGGATATTGAAAAGACCAACTTTACGAAAGAAATTTAGAATGATGATGGAGTCTGTCAAACAGTCCAAAACAACTTTAATGAAAATCACCGCTAAAAGCGTTCTTCCAAAAAAGAACAACACAGTCGCCCCCACAAATGCCACCAGACTTCGTCGAGGTAACGTCCAAAAGAACCAAAAATCGACCAGAAGAACTAAAAGATCAGTTTCGGAAGTTGTTCAACAATCCAGGTCTTCACGCAGGGAAACAGCAGGACTAAACTCATCTCCCAGCGGTGAATGGAAGGTGGACCCCGTTAAGAGAACGAACTCAGTCAAAAAAACCTCCCCTAAAGTTGCAGAGACCATGAAACGAAGATCAAAGAGTTTGGATCGGTTGAACACAGACGGTGAGCAATAGTTTTAATTTTAGGTTAGAACATAGATGACCTGGTTTTTCTTCAGAAGTTTCGAAGGCATCCGTCGTAAACGGCAGGAAAACGCCGCAACGGGTTTCCCCGAGGCACCAAAATCAAATGACGAGGCTGCGCGGAAGTCCCTCGAGGAGTAAGTAGGTCCACAATGTTCTCTTCTTTAGAGCGAATTAATATTCCAAAGAAATACACGTATCAGCGAAATCAATTGGATTGATTTTTTTTATTGCATAATTTATCTGTTCCTAAGATATCGACAGTGTTGCTGAAATCTTTCAGAAATTTTTTAATAAATATATATACGGTGACTTTACTCCTGTTGGAATTTTATCTTTTCATATTGTCAAATTGGAATAAATTTTTTTTTTTTGTCTCCAATATTTTATCGATATATTTTTTTTTCAATCGCTTACATTATTTTTCCATCAATTTCACGTTGTGTAAACTTCAAACTGTTCATCTTTTCATTCTTGTATTTTATGCATTCGAACGCAGGTGAATTTGATACTTTGGACTGTACATAGTGCCCCTTGAAATGTTTATTGTTTTAAGTCTAATAGCCTAATTTTGATTCGATAATGTTCAAATGATTCTAGTGGTATTTTAGTTTATTTTGATGTATCATGGTGTTTAAAATTTTAGTTGTTTTGGAGGTATCGTTTAGAAATGGGAATTGCTATGGTTCAACATTACGATTTTATTTCTTTGGTGATATTGTTGGATACCATAGCTGCCTCATGTTTAGTTATTCGTAAGATGGTGCCCTCAATGTAAAAAAAGATACAATATTCTAAATACGGACAGAATGGACGATATGAAAAAATGCTATTTTTGTAAAGTGAAATTGTATTTTTGAATCAGCATTGAAAAAATCAATTAATTTAACTTAATCACATTTATTTTCTATATTTTATCTTTATTGACCTTTTAGTTTGGAAGATTACGATTAGTAATAGAAATTGTGCCTTTGTTACCAAAATAACTTTGCACTTGGGCAAGAAGATAAATATATTTATAAGAGAAATGTATAATTTTCCAGTAAATAGAAAGTTCATTATTCGTTGCTGCATTATTTCATAGTCAATATGTTCCCAATAAAAATGGCATTTGTTGTCAATTATCTGTCAAAAATAAACGATTTTGACAGAATCTAAGACGGATAAACGAAAATTGTGTCCTGATCTGTACCATAGCTTTTTCTGGCATCTTCTAAAGTCCGTATCGACATTACACATATTCCTGGAAAAATTCAGCTCGAGAAATGTTTAAAAAATTTGAGTGAACGTATACTTACTGTCGTTTAGAGTGGGATTTCGGTAGAAAACTTTGTTCATCATCAAATTGTACCCGCACAACACTATATAGTGTCCTTGGTATGGCACAGGCCATCGGAACATTTTCTTCATTTCGTAACCTATCTTATTATATCTGCAAATATCACAGCCTAGTATTTTAGCGTTGGTGAGAAGAATCACAGGACCAGTTGTTAAATGTTCTAAAATTGACCTACACGAGATCGATCCTTTATAAATGATTATACCGTTCTTCTCTGCATTGTCGAATCGATTATTTATGCGGTCTTCATCCTAAAATCAAATTCTTTACATCTGTGTGGTCGATTAAATATTTATTATACTCACCCTATTGAATATTTGGTTATAAAAATCTATCCTCTCGTAAGCGGGATGCACACCCAGTGTAATTGTGTAAAATATATGTCTTATTCCAAACCTTTTTAACAGGTAGCATAAGTCTATTGTCCATGTGCTGAAAAATTGGATAATCTCAGAATGAAGTAACATTTTTCTACATTATTTGTTCTTTTTCATATCAAAGGGTGAGAATTTCAAGCGTTTTCCTCTCATTTTCAGTTTACCTTGTGTTGAATCCTTCTTCTTTGCATATTCTTTCTCTGTTGTCCAAAAAATATTCCCTGCTTTCATCTGACAGCACCATAAGCACACAAGACAGTCCACAGTCCCAGTTGAAGTCCTGCTTGTGGTGTTTTAGGTCTATTTGGCATCGTCCTGGGCTTTCTGCGAAAACATAAATACTTAAATTACTTGTTGACTTTACCTATTTTCATTGAAATAAGCTTAGACTTTCCTTTTTCTAAGGAAATAAGCAATGAAAGACGTTGCTTAAAGATTAATTTTTTATGGAAGAAAAAGTAGCTTTTCTTGATAGAGAAAGACATACTCTGCCCAATATAAGTGTAGGATTTAGTTTCAGTTACATTTGTTTCCGATTCGGATTTAATTATCATTTCTCTTTTTAAAGTTTTGGGATATGCGGTAATTTAATTTTGAAGTTGAATATTTCATTCTGACAATTCTTGTCTAAAACACACAAAATTATTTGTTATTTCACAATTTTTGCAAGCTTGTTCCATGAAACAAATATCTGGAACTTTCAAATTTTGAGCTGAACGTTTATTAAGCCTATATACACTGCGCAAAAAAATTAACGCACATTATGGAAATCTCAAATTTATTCTACAACTGAAGGTGTTCTCAATGATAATTATTTTTATCAGAATAATGCATGCATATGTTATCCACTTTCAACGTTTTTCTTCAATACAGATGTTTTTTCCCAGCAGGAATAAAAAAAGATGATATTATCAGATTTTGAATGTATTGGCTCCATTCTAAAATCAGTTGTTCTCGATCAATTCTAGTGATCAATAGTTTTTCTATCGTTTGATTTTCTACACTCGATCGCTATGCAACGCGAAACACGCAATTTGACCCAAGAGGAATGTGCCCAAGCGGTAGTTTTGCGAGAAGAAGGGTGGACATATGTACACAAGAATTGCAGAAAGGTTTGGAGTTTCCCATGCAAGTGTGTCCAGAATGTTGCAGCGATTCAGGGAGACAGGTATGAATGTCCGAAGACCAGGACAGGGTAGACCACGGGTAACAACTGCCATTCAAGAACGTTACTTAAGAGTTTCTTCGTTGAGACAACGGTTTGCAACCGCTCGCCTCCTTCAAAATCAGCTTGAGCAAACTCATGAGGTGCAAATTAGCACTCAAACAATAAGAAATCGCCTCAGAGAATATGATTTAAGGCCTCGTGTCGCGGCAAGAGGCCCAGCTCTTACCCCAGCCCATCGAAGGGCGCGTTTGGATTTTGCGAGAGAGCATATCCATTGGGAAGAGGCCGATTGGGAAAGAGTTCTCTTCACAGATGAGTCTAGATTCTGCCTCTACCATTGTGATCGACTTTCCCTTGTATACAGACGTCCACATGAAAGATATGCTCAGTGCAATTTCCTGAATACTACTGGTTTCGGGGGAGGATCGATTATGGTATGGGGTGGAATATCTTTGACTGCTCGCACAGACCTAGTGGTCGTTGATAATGGAGCTATGGATGCTGATAAGTATATAAGGAACATTCTTGAAGAGCATGTAGTGCCATTTGCCCCATACATTGGTGAAAATTTCATTTTTATGGACGATAATGCAAGACCCCATCGTGCGCGCATCGTTCAGGAGTACCTTGAAGAGTTTGAAGTCTCTCGAATGGAATGGCCAGCAAGAAGTCCAGATATCAATCCGATTGAGCAGGTTTGGGACAACCTCAATAGAAGGCTGAGAAGTTCAGAAAATCATCTAGCTACTCTTAATGACTTAGGAATCCAACTCGGAGAAATCTGGGAAGGATTAGATCAGAACATTTTGAGATCACTCATTTTGAGTATGAACCGTCGTTGCCGAGCTGTAATTAACGCAAGGGGTGGAAATACCAAGTATTAAATCACTTATCAGCATTTCAGTATTTTGAAAATTGTTCATTTCTCTTCTTTCACATAAGATTCGGTGAAATCCTGAATTTTTCTTCCATTTATTGTGTGACACAATAAATGGAAGAAAAATTCAGGATTTCACCGAATCTTATGTGAAAGAAGAGAAATGAACAATTTTCACACAATTTGTGTCTTGTTTCGTTCAAAACCTTCCCGAGAGAACATATTAAGTAGAGTTAACTTTCATTAAAATTGAGATTTTCAGAATGTGCGTTAATTTTTTTGCGCAGTATATTTTGATACACATTTTTTTTTCAAAACGAATTTTTCTATATATCCTTATTTTAAGAAAACAACAATATCTCAATCTCCTCAGACATATCTGAAAATAATAAATCCCAAATTTCAATATCGTAAACTCATACCGAGTGTTCACAAGAAGGATGCAAAAAATTGAATATTTGAAAGATTACTGTGTAAATGCTTCTCAATATGTGGTCAATGTTATATTCAATGGATAAGAATCACAAGTATTTCAATTCACGCAATATCATCCACATAAATTGTGCAGAGTTGATAAAAATATGGACTTACAACATATCAGAAAAACTGAATTTTGAACTTACGGCACCCCTAGTCGATTTTTCCCCCGTTTAAGTATAACTTTGCCCTCCAAAACACACACAATGCGTACACAAATAAACATACCAGTCTTTCCAAGTATCTCCAACATGAATTCTGACACAAACTTAAATTCGTGAAATAGAAAAAAATCAAACTGCGGAAATTACAGTAGAAGATCATTAATTCAATCACAACTAAATCATGAATCACATTAGTGATAGTCCATGCTGATAACGAGCAAAATAACTGAAATGTTTCATAAAAGGTATGAGAGATATGAAAAATGAGGCCTTATCTTCTAGGATAAGCTCAGTAAACAAAAATTGGTGCATTGTACCAAATAAGCAGTGTGATGAACAACACAGTACGTCTTGGATATCTATTTGAATTTGATGTTGAATAATTACTTACTATAAAACCGTTTTCTAAATTAAAGTATTGATGAAGTATGAAAATTTATTTTTTTCCACTGAATAAGTTAAACAAAGAAAAATGTGTGTACATAGTGAAAATAACAATAATTTCATACAGGTGTATCTAAATTCATGCGAAAAAATTTCCCTATAACAAAATTTCCTCAGCCCACCCTTTTCCGAGATATCGTACCCTTAAAAAGTGGTGACTAATTTTTTTTTTCTAAAATTTCACTAATGCTAGAATCTTGAAATTTTGTAATTTTCGTACACTCGCAAAGGACTAATCATGGGTATTTTTTCAATATTTCTGCTACATTATACAGGGTTGAAATTAGCAACCCTTACTTTATTTCATATCAAAACCTTTTTTTCGAGATGAAGTTTCATGGAATAAAATTATAACTTGAAATCCTTGTTTTATTTAAAACAATTTTTCATTCTTAAATTTTCTTCCCAAAACCAATAGCTGAAGAGAAAAATAATAAAAACTCAATTTTAGTCACCACCTTTTAAGGGTGATATCTCGGAAAGGGCAGGACTGAGGAAATTTTGTTATAAAAAAAAACCCATCTTAATTTTATACGAGCAATCACCTGCTGAATTTTTTTGCATTAATTTAGAAACACTCAGTATAAATAGCGCTCATAAAAATTCTAAATCTATGTGGGCTGTGAACTTATTGAGTTGCAGTTTGTGCTAGGAGCATATAGATATTCTATGCTCCCAGGTTTGTGTATGAGGACTCTAATTAAAAAAATTAAAAATATAGAGGCAAGGCTTTTAGTAATTTGTTATACACAACAAAGATATTGCTTAAATCAGACAGGTGATGAGGTTTCTATATGATATATATTCAACTAATTATTCTCAAAACAACGATTCGTACTTAGAAAATAATGAAACTCAAGATAACGATATACAAAATGAAAACACCTGAAATATTTTTTCCTAAGCACATATTTTCTCGTACTTGTATCTTTTATATTTTGCCTTTGTGAACCATGCACTCTGTCTACTATACTTTAAGTTAGGATGCATGTTTTCATTATGAAAAATCGTCAACAATAATCATATTAATATTACGAATTGAGTAAGAGTGATGATCATACCTGGTAAGTTTTCTGTCATAGTAGACTTGCAATGGAAAACATCACAAGGAATCTGGTGCGAATATCTCGTTCAATATCGTTTACAAAGTACGTATCAGTTTCATTTCGCGGAATGAAGTTTCTTCGAGACGAAACAAACTCGTTTTTAACATTGACCCTCGGTCCGATAATTTCAGGGTTGAACATGAGGACGTCTTTATTAAATATGGTATTTGATTCGAGCCACTTCCTTTAATTCGGTTGAAATAAAATCTACATCGTTAAGAACCATCGGATATCAAATAATTCTATGTTAATCGAGTCTCTTTACCTTGAGCATATCGTGACCTTATTTCAAATTGAAACGGAAAGTAAAAGGGTAAGTTAATGCGAATAATCACCATTCTTATCGAGTTCACAGTGTGAACTTCTCTGGAATTGTATATTCCATTTTTTTCCAGTTATATTTGAAAAATGAATGAATTGCATCAATTGGCTAGTGGAAGCGCATTCACCAAATATATGAAAATATTCCAAGAGTTTATACAACTTCCTGAAATAATTGTTGATAATGCAGTACAACACAATTTTATTCAATCGAATAGTCAGTCATAAATCAATTCAGGAATTCAGAAATGTAATACCAATTTGGGACGAAATCAATGAAGAGAGCGCATCCGCCAAATTCAAATGGCAAATACCAATTTTCTGTGACTCTCTGTGGTTTACATTTTAATTAAAGGTTATTAAACTGTTGTCTGTTGACATATTTGTGAAATTGAAAGGCTCAATTTGAGAAGAGAAGAATCATTATTCCAAGAACTGTATAAAGTTCAAAGTTTATTTAAAAGCCAAATTGTGATAAATAGCATTCAAGATGCCACGAGCAGAAGTAGGAACCCCCAAGTATTTGGCCAACAAAATGAAGGCCAAAGGCCTCCAGAAGCTGAGATGGTACTGCCAGATGTGTCAGAAACAATGCAGGGACGAAAACGGCTTCAAGTGCCACACCATGTCCGAGTCTCACCAGAGACAACTTCTCCTCTTCGCAGACAATTCAAAAAAGTTCATGGATGAGTTCTCGTTCGATTTTCAGAAAGAATACTTGCAGATTCTGAAGAGACAATTCGGAACTAAACGAGTAAATGCAAATAGAGTTTATCAAGAATACATTGCAGATAAAAATCACATTCATATGAACGCAACTAGATGGGTGACTCTAACAGGTTTCGTTAAATTCTTGGGAAAAACTGGAAAATGTATTGTTGATGAAACGGAACAAGGGTGGTTTATCACGTACATAGATAGAGACCCTGAAACGATTTTGAAAGAGAAACAAAAAGCAAGGAGGCAGAAAATGCAAAAAGATGACGAGGAAAGAAATCTTAAATTTATTGAGAAACAAGCAAGACTGGCCCAAGAAAAAGCTGCCCTTGAAGATCCAGAGGAAGAGAAAGTATCTGAATTAGTACGTAACAATGAAGAAGAAGTTTTAAAATTAGATTTGAAGCTGTCTAAAAAGGAATCTGAAAAGATTACAAACCCATTGAGTTCCATCAAGAGGAAAAATGAAACAGACGTCTCAAGTAACAACACCAAGAAGGTTAAATCGGATACAAAAAAAACTGCACTTGATGAAATAAGGGAGATGGAAGAAAAGAAACGAGAGAGAAAAAATAGAAAAGATTACTGGATAACTGAAGGAATAGTTGTTAAAATCCTTACAAATTCCTTAGGACCTGATTTTTATAAGAAGAAAGGAGTAATAAGAGAAGTTATTGATAAATACCATGCTATTGTTAAGTTACTTGACAATGGGAAAAAAATCAAGATAGATCAAGAGCACCTAGAAACTGTTATTCCTGCAATTGGCAAAACTGTTAAAATTGTTAACGGTGCATACAGGGGTGAAATAGCAACTCTGCTCTCGTTGAATGTTGATAAATTTAGTGCTAGTTTAGAGATTGATAAAGGACTACTGAAGGGTAGAAAGCTTGAATTACCTTATGAAGATTTCTGTAAATTGGATGACTGATTCATATGCATATATATTAAATTGATTCTCTAAAATACAATAATGAATTGTGAAACCAAATCAATAAAAAAATATTTAATTAATTCTCAATTAAAAGAAGGTATCTAAAAGATGTATAGATACATGTGTACATATTTGTAAAGATTTAAAATAGGTAACTTAATTTGTAAATATTATTAATCATGCAATGTGCTATGAAAATATAACGTTTGTATTTTATTTCCTTTTTTTTTGGTAAAATTTTTAATTTGATCACATTATAATTATGTTTCTATGCTCTCAAGTCTCATTAGTTCTTTACTGTAATATTTGTGATTGTCTTTATTCTATGGTGATTACTTGTATTATTGTTCTGTGGTCATTTCCCTCATTTGCAATACAAATTTTGAATTTTTTAAATAATAATTATTTCAACAACTACCCAGATAAATGAAAAATGTCTAGCATGACTGTTATCTCCACTTTTAGTGTGTGTATTGTGAAAGATATCGAAATTATATAACCTATAAACAATATATACAAGATACCGTACATAAGTATAAAAGAAAGGAATATGACTTCACTAGTGGATGCAATATGATTTCACCATGACTTCATTGAGACGTTTCATTCTGAACCTCGCCAATAATGTTATCACCTCAAGAAGTAAAAACAACCGTCCCTTCACTGTTATAGTAGAAGGAAACATTGGTTCTGGCAAAACAACATTTCTCAATTATTTCAAAAAATTTAAGGATATCTGTGTTTTATCCGAACCCATTGATTTATGGAGAGATTGCCAAGGTCATAACTTATTAGGTCATATGTATTCCGATCCAAAAAAATGGGCTCTAACATTCCAGTCTTATGTTCAACTGACAATGCTGAATCATCATACTTTACATACTGAATGTTCCATCAAAATGATAGAGAGATCGATATATAGCGCCAGGTATTGTTTTGTGGAAAAGATGATGCGAGATGGGACTCTCAGTGAGCCTTCAGCTGCAGTTATAGACGCTTGGTTTCAGTGGCTCACCAAAAACACTGCAGTTGAAGTGGATCATATAGTATACCTCAAATCACAACCTGAGGTTGTTTTTGAGAGAATGCTCAAAAGGAACCGATTGGAAGAGAAACCGATAACATTGGAATTTCTCAAAGACTTACATCAACTCCACGAAGAATGGTTGTATGACAAAATATTGCATCGTTGCCCTGCAACTGTATCTGTTATAGATGCCAATTTAGATTTAACTTCAATCAAACAGGAATGTGAAAGAATTAATGAGATCACCCTTAATCCTAAGAAAATTGTATTGTAGGGTACATTTCCTCAGGTGATCCGCATTTAAATAATAAAGTTACCTCATTTTCTACTCGAGCAACTCAATGATTCCATTTCATTTTTTAAAAGCAGAAAACCTTAATTTTTACACAAAGATTGTGATCATATCAATCGAATATTCCCAAATATTCATTCTGAACAGGAATAAACGTAAAAAAAATCAAAGTATAATTTTTATATGGGAATAATCAAATGCCACTTGAATAAGCATTCAGGGCGGTCTTTGTATGGCGGGTTTCGCAACCTCAACCTCACAACTTTTGTTGAAATAGACTATATATTTTTACAGAAATGGTAAAGCTCGAAATTGTTTAATTTTCAGAAAAATTTCATTTATTTTGGTAACTAAAATAAATAAGATGCAGGGCTGTCACAACACTTTTCATGGCTTGTATATTCAGTGAGAGTAGTTCAAATAACAACATATCTATGACCTAACCAAATTAGTAAATGTCATAACTCCCAAATAATCAAATATTGAAATTTCCAGTTATAAGATGAATTTTTAGAAATTGATACCTGAAAAACTATGTTTCCTGTAGCATATATCATGACACCTTATAGTTTTTTATGAGAAATTGTATATATCAAATAATTATGGAGAAAGTCTGTTGAAAGGCGTAAATTTAACTAGAGCCAGTACAGAGACGCCAGTATGAATAACTGTGACAACTCAAACAAAGAAGTGAATTTTTCCGAGGATTGGTAAATATTGTCATTAGTCTTAAAAACTCTGCATACTCATTTAGAACTAATTTTACAGTCTCAATTTTCAATTCATATGGTTTTAGTTCTCAACATATCAAAGACGAAATGTTTTTGGTCGATATCAAAGAGGAGGATATCCAAGAGCAATTTATCGATATCATTAATGGAAATGTATATAAAAGAGGAGAACATGAGCTAAAAAATGAAAATAACACACATAAAACCCAAATTCCTGATACTAATATAAAAGTGGAAGAAAGCTTTGTAGAACATCTTGATTCAAATCACTTTTCAAAGGAAATAAATTCTGTTTTTGTCAACGAGGCATGCATAGAGAATTCAATTTCTGAATATGACAATCATGAAATAAGTCCCAAGCCGAAAAAACTTCATGTTTGTGAGTTCTGCGATTTTACAGCAAATCAGAAGAGTAATCTCAAAAGTCATATAGAAACTGTGCATTTGAAATTGAAACCATTTAAATGCCCTTCATGTGAATATGCATCATATTGGAAAAGACATTTGAGAGTACATATGGAGAGTAAAAATCATTCCGAGGGTGTAAAAGAGCTCCAATGCCACTTGTGTGAATATACCACATTTAAAACAGAAAAACTTAGTTCACATCTAGTCCGCCATGTAAAACGACATAGGTGTAACATATGTAATTATGCTTCAACACGTAAACAGGCTCTCAATAATCATATCAATTCTGTTCATAAAAATCTCAAACAAGAGAAATGCAACTTATGCGAATATCGTACAAGTTTGAAAGCAAATCTTAAGCTCCATAAGAATTCTGTCCATTTGAATTTGAGAGAGCACAAGTGCCACTTGTGTGAGTATGAAGCAAATCAAAAAAGGTGCCTTCGAAATCATATAGACTCTGTTCATTTGAATAGGAAACAATTTGAGTGTCATCTCTGTGATTATGCTTCCACCCAAAAGCAGCACCTTCGAGGTCATATAAGTTCAGTTCATTCCAATTTGAAACCATTCAAATGTAACATGTGTAGTTATCGAAGTAACAAGAAGCATCGTCTTAAAGAGCATATTAATGCTATTCATGACTGTTCCCGAAAATTTAAGTGTTTTCAATGTGACCATGTATCTTATTATAAAGAAAATTTGAAAAAGCATATTAATACTGTTCATTCCAATAAATAGATCAATACGTGTTTATTCTTTATGTTCCACTTTGATTTTACCCGGATCACCATGTAAGAAACAAATTAACTACGAATAATAGAAATTTTTGTCGAAATAGTATATTCTAAAACTAGTTGCAGAATGGGTTCCTATTCCAATACGAATGCGAAATTCGAAAACGAGCGACGAAGGAGCGAGTCTTCGAACGCATGAGTATTGGAATTGCATTCTGCAACGAGTATTAGACGATATTTTCTCTATTTCCCTCAAATTTTGTGAAATTCAATGAAAAAATTCAAATTATAGGTCCTAGTGACTTTCTTGGCAGTTGGTGTCAATGTTAGGGACATCTGCTGAAATTTAAAAGGATCGGAAGTCATTGCTGACAACCACAAAACGAAAAATGTTACTGAAAACGATGCTGTAATGAATTCATTACAGCACCATTTTTAGTACTGTAATGAACACATTACGATACTGAAATAGAGAAAAGTAGTTTTCTTACAAGTCAGTGATTCCTTAATACTCCCTTCTGTCAATTTTTTGACAGCTGTCAAAAATAAATTTCGATTGTTTTCATGAACTGGAAAATGTGAATCTTGTAGAATCAAAGACTTCTTTGGTAAAATGTACCATTTTACTACAAATGTAAAACTGATCTAAAGTTTGCTCAATGCTACAAGTTATCTTTTTGTCTATGCAAGTTACAAAGCAGTCAATTGAAGGATGAATAGCTGTAATAACTCAAACAGAGAAGTAAATATTCACGAAGAATGGTAATTATTGATTAATTGGGATTATTCCATTGACCTAGAATGGATTTTATTCGTAATTTCTATGAAATCACATGTGTATACTCCATTCACTTTTATAAAGTATACCGGTTGGCCATGGAATTCTGACACATTTCACCGTGTATATTTTGAAAATGTTAGGTTATGGTCATTCTTCTGTCAGTTGAACTAGCAACGTTGCCGTTTCTACATTTATGTCGTAGTAATTACGTATTTATCAAAATGTTTATTTACTTTGGGAAAATAATGAATTCGAGAAAATATTATGTGAATTCAATAATTATTCCAAAGACCTGGCGAATTTTGAAGACACTTTTTTCGCCTAAATACTGGAAATATTTCACGTATATGAACATGCTTGGGAGATTCAGTTATGCTATCTTCTTGTACGGAAATCAAGAACCGAGAGTTGAAATTTTACTGAAAAATAATGGACAAAATAGTCCGTTACTTTGTGATAGTTCATTCGAAAAAAGAATAAAAGTATTCGCATAACCCTACAGAAAAACTTATAAAGGAACAGTGGAATTCCCCACTTTCCAAAAAATAAGCCTACAGAAGAAATTGAAATACCTTTTTGCACCCCTTTAAATGCTCCAGTATGAAAATGTAGTGGTACTACGAAACCTGTGTCACTGTTAAACTAACTCCATTAACAAAGTTCGTGGGAATCTATGTGAATGATAGGTAAACCGTAAGCAAGAAGAACGTATTTCTAAACTGTGATGCACCTTAGCTTCAGTCTGTTATCTTTGGGTGTAATGACCAGAATCTGGACAAATTCTGCATGAAAACCATCTATCATACAGTATTCGAGTCAAAAGTAAGATATGGAATTATGTTTTATAGTTTTATGGACATACTTCGAAGTCAATTCAAATATTCAATCTCCAGGTGGGTGTTAAACGTCTTGAATTTAATTATCATATCAACTGGCATATGATTGGATACAAAACTTGAGAAAACGGTAACACAATAAAGAAATTGGTTTTGATACATAATAAAAAAAACTTCAACAATTTTCCATCACAAAACATAATAATTTCTAACATCGTTACATGTATATATTTCTTTTTGAGAAAGAGCATTAGATTCTTTAATGTATCAAACAATATGGCATGTTCAAAGCAATTGCAGTATTAGGAAAAAGATTTGAACAGGACGCCATACATTTTTACCTATGAAACATGAGCACAAAGATAAAAACATCTGAATAAGTATAGTGATTTTGTAATTTTTTTCAAAGAATAGGCTGACATATTCATAACGGACAGAATCTTCTTCAGGAACAACATTTCATCTTTCTTTCGGATTGACACTGACAAAATATCTTGAAATCTGCAACAGAAAAGGAGATAGAAAATCATCAGGACATAGTATATAACCCACATTCTTGATAACGAAGGTCTTCCGCCAATATCTGGTCCTCCAAGCAATTATTTTTGAGATCCTCAGGTTTACGAAGAAGCTTTATGTCCCTTATAAAGAGAAAGCCTTTCCCAAAGTTTCCCAATTGGTTATTTTTCTATCTAGATGGTATGCAGCAACTTCCATATCCATAATATAATTCATTTTGTTTGATTCAGTTGAACCTCCTTGATCGTAGAAAATCTTCGATATAGTAATAGTTTTATAAGGAGGGTATTCGACATTTTTGCAATACTAGAAATCCCAAATGTTAGGTCTTTCACACTGCATAGGGTTCTGTTGAAAAAGGCAGCTCTTTCGCAAAAGTGTAGTGTATCAATCGAAAAGTGTTTTCAAATTATAATTCCAAATTTGTCGTTGCAGATCTTTCTTCAAAATAAAGTCTTCACCCAGTGTCTTTTTGGGTGCCCCAATAGTAGGAAATTCTTTGTCGTCTCTTTCACTTAAAATCCTCCTAATTGTGTTTATGTGCAGCTAAAAAATGAATATCTATTCATATAAAATGTAAAACCTTGGTTTTCACTCACTTATACGTCGAAAATGTTGGATAGCTGGTCATGAACTGTCGATACTCGATACCAAATTATCAGGGTTACTTTTAGAATGCGCAGATTTCAATTCTAAATAGCATTTCCTGATACGTTACCTCTGCTTTTTCGAAACTACCTTCGGCATTCTTAGTTTCCAGGCTTGATAATTAATAATTAATATTTAATAATGATGAATAAACATCGGCAACCTCTCTGAAATTTATTAATTGACGTAATGTCATTCACAAGTGCCAACCTGCGATTTTTTCTGGTGAAAAAACTTGATAAACCTAAAACTTGGCCTCCTGGGATACTTTATAAAAGTGAATGGAGTATAGTTTCAAAGTGAATTGTTTCAGTTCTCAACATATCAAAGAAGAAAAGTTATTGGTCGTTATTAAAGAGGAAGATGTACATGAACATTTCGTCGACACGGTTGATGGAATCATATATGATAAAAAAGAATATGATCTAGATAATGAATATACCGTACAAAATCCCCAAACTGATACTAATGATTTTAAAGTCGAAGAAAGCTGTATAGAATATATTGATTCAAACAATTCATCAAAGCAAATCAATTCTGTTTTCGTCAAAGATTCATGCAATGATAATTTAATTTCCGAATGTGACAACAATGAAACAAGTCCCAAACAGAAAAAACAACATTCATGCAACTTATGTGATTACTTTACCCAAAAGAAGAGTAATCTCAAATGTCATATAGAAGCTGTACATTTGAAATTAAAACCATTTGAATGCCACTTATGCAAGTATGCAACATATAGTAAAAGACATCTAAACCTTCATATGAAGAAGAGAACTCATTCAAACGGTGGTATTTATTATGCTGAGGAGCACAAATGTCACTTATGCGACTATTCTACATTACAAATGCAAAAACTAAATTCACATTTAGTCACCCATTCAAATAGATATAAGTGTGACATATGTGATTATGCTTCGACTCGGAAAAATAACCTTAATCATCACATCAATTCTGTTCATAAAAATCTCGAACAAGAGAAATGCAATTTATGTGATTATTCTACAAGAACAAAAAGAATTCTCAGAATACATATAGAATCTATCCATTTGAATTTAAGACGACACAAGTGTCACTTGTGTGAATATGCAGCAAATCAAAAAAAGGATCTTCGAAACCACATAGATGCTGTTCATTTAAATAAGAAACAATTTGAATGTTATCTCTGTGATTATGCGTCCACCAGAAAACAGAATCTTCAACGTCATATAGATACGATTCATCTTAACTTGAAACAATACAAATGCAACGTATGTGATTTTAGTACTAACAATAAGCAGCGTCTGAGAGTGCATGTTGAGGCAATCCATTTGAAGTTCAAAGAACACATGTGCAAAGAATGTGACTATGTATCTAGTTATAGCGGAAATTTAAAGAAACATGTGAAAACTGTGCATTCGAATAAATAATGTTAACTCTGTATTTCTCAAAGGACTTTTTCTATGGCAAATGGCGTTCCGTCAAATGTTCTAAAATGTCGGTATAATGTAGTACTCGACCTACTGATCAAAAGTGTCCATGGCCCCAACTTAATCCTATGACTAGTTTTTGCGATACAGGGCGTTGAAGTTGAGAATAACCCACTTTTACTACGCCTGTGTCTCGGAACAGAATCGTATGAACTTCAATTTCATTCCATCCCCAGGGAGCAACCTTATGGAGGAATATGACCGAAAATCGTTACAAATACAGGGTTATCCATAATTGAATGCATGCCCGATTTTGAAAGTATAAAATATGTCAGTTTCAGAGCGAGAACATTCACAAAATCAACTATTACACAAGATATGTTGTTGTTACATCGAAAAAGTCTGTAATACCCAGAATTTATACTGGGTGATCCATTATTATAGAAACTATCCTCAAGGAAGGTTAAGTGGACACCCTGTATTTATGGGTTGATTCAAGGTGTTTGTTTAATTTTTTTAGAACATATCATCATGGACTTCAAAGTATAAAGGGTGATTCAGTCGTGAAATGAACTTTGAACCTCACGAAAATACCCAAAAACCACCTTTTTTTTTCATCACCCTCTATTTCAGGATTAACTCCGATGAGGTGGGAGTTTTCTTTCACCACTGTACTTGATATAAAAACATCAATACGGCTGAGAGTTTTCATCCACTTCCTATGATGGCAAAATGCATGTTTAATAAAAGTACTTGGAAATGTTTCTTGTGCAACTGTGTGGAATTGAGAAAAACTGAGAGTGCATGTTGAGGCAATCCATTTGAAGTTCAAAGAACACATGTGCAAAGAATGTGACTATGTATCTAGTTATAGCGGAAATTTAAAGAAACATGTGAAAACTGTGCATTCGAATAAATAATGTTTACTCTGTAATTCTCAAATTTTCTATAGGATAATTTCATCTTGTTATAAAGGATTCAAATTCATAAATCATTGAAATAAATTCATGCAACAGACATGTTTGGGACTAAGGTAAACAAAATCTTCATTGCTTTTTATTGAATAATTATTTTCATTGTTGCTTTTGCCACACTAAGCACTTATTATTGGATGGCATATCATATTTCTGTTTCAACACAATGTGGTACTTTCTCGCTATATTCTCAAGATCTATTATATCTCTCAGACCCCATTTGGGTTGTTGACTCGTGATACTTTTGTCAAAATCAATATTTGATTGGGGTTCTATAACACCGTTGTAAGCGTAAGCTCCATACGTTATTATCAGACCATCTGGTTTGAGAACTTGGGAACCATTCTGGAATATACCTATCGAGCATTCTATGGGGCTTACATGAATCAAATTAACGCAAAGAATGTAATCAAAAAGTTCGGTTAATTTCCAGCTAGCCGATACATCTAACTCAATTGGATATCTGACGTTTTTTGTTGGAGTATCGTCCGCGTAAGCCTTTATGCTATCAAATAGACTATTTTCTATATCTGACGGCTGAAACTGCAAGTTGGGAAAGTACGATCCAAAGTAAGAACAATGTTGTCCAGTACCAGACGCTAGTTCTAAAACTTTCCCTTCGCCGTCAGATCTGAAATGCTTCTTGAGTACATCTAAAATGGGGCCCTTGTTTCTGTCAGCAGAGGGATAGTTCATTTTTCTGGAACTGAAACAGATGTTTCGAGAAAAAAACTTCAGATATTCGATGTGTTCACCTCATTTTAACTCTTGCTGAAGATGATAATTTTTTTCCTACTACAGTTTCAACAATTTCACCTCCTGTTCTACTAGAAATTAGTCTCAGATTCGTAAATATTTTCATTTCATGTACTTGCACATTTCCCATTCGCTCGATAACAGAGCCCATAGAATCGCATACGACGAGCCATAAATACAATGTGGCAACGACGCAGTCTATCAAAGCAAAGTGAAAATTTGCTAAAGGGAAATAACGCGGTCCAAAGAGCGGAAAAATTATGTTCTTTCGTATTTTAAAAACGAAAAGCGATAGAATGATGATATTTTATGGAAGTATGTATTACTATTATGAAAACACACTTTCTTGATGTTTTTTTCATATTTTTGAATGAGTAGAGGGGCTTGAAATGGACTACCCTATCATTTTTTTCAACTGAATAAAGAAAACTTACGCAACGACTTGGGTAGAATTAAATTCGGATAGCCAGATTAGGTTAGTCACTTTTTCATCTCTCGTATTTTTCTCGTAAAATAAAAAATAAAATGTAAATCAGTTCTAAAACAAATTTCTCTTTCCCGACACGTAATGAGGTACATTTTATTTTTTTATTTCACAACGGTACATTTTACGAGAAAAATACAAGGAATGAAAATGTTTCTAACCAAACCAGAATTCAATTCTATCCAAATCATTGCGTAAGTTTTTCTTTAATTTAAAGAACTTCATTCTCCTATTACTCTTGCAGTGTTGCCTTGTTACCCAATTCCATAGAATATAAAATACTTTATTCTGAGCGCTGGAGGTGACAGAGGCTCGCATAAGAGTGGAAGTTGTTCTGTGATCGGAAGTTTCGAAAATATGTGACGTATGACAGCACGTGTTTGAAATTATGAAATTTGATTGCTTTTTTGACTTCTAATCTCCGAAAGTTACATTACAAGTTATTTAAACATAAACTGTAAAACAATGGATTATTTTAAAGTAGATTATGAAACAGAAACGTATAATATTGAAAACATGTCTGAGATACCAGAAGTTGGGATGGAAGTTATTATTGAAATTTCTGATATGAAATTGGAGAACGATTATTACGAAGAACTATACGATATTAAATTCGAAGAGAAGATTGAAGACATCGAAATTACAGAACATTTCATTGTTGACGATGGAGTTTATGAAATGAAGCACGAAATCAAAAGTGAATGTGATGAGTCAATAGATTGTTCAGACCAGAATGGTGAAAATACCAACGAAGAAAATGTTCCACAACAGGATTTAGAATCAGGACAATCACAACTCAACTGTGACTTGTGCAGTTACGTCTCAAACAGGGAAGTTGGTCTCCGTAGACATAAAGAACGCATTCATTCTAAATCGAAACGTCACAGAAGATTATTTGATTCAGAGTCAGAAGGAGAAGATGTTACCAAGATACATAAAAAAACTATACTCAGTAAATCCAAAAAGCAGAAATCAGGTCGGAATAATAAGACTTGTTCTAATGCTAAGGACTACCAGTGTTATATATGTGGATTTGTGTCACATCGGAAAGAAAATCTTAAGAAACACATTGAGAGTATTCATTTGAATTTGAGGAAACACCAATGCCACATGTGTGATTATGCCTCGAATTGGTCTAGCGATCTCAAGAGGCATATAAATTTTGTCCATTTGAATAAGACAGGGTATGAGTGTCACTTATGTGATTACGTTGGAAGAAAGAAAAGTAGACTCAAACGCCACATAGATTATGTTCATTTGAAAACGAAACCATTCATTTGTGACTTTTGTGATTATGCAACAAACCAAAAGATGTATCTTCAACACCATATTGAATCCACCCATTTCAATGTGAAGAAACACTTGTGCCACTTATGTGCATTTGTGACGAACTGGAAAAGTGTACTCAAGAGACACATTGCATCGTCCCATTTTAAGGAAAAACCACATATGTGCCATTTATGCGATTTTTCTTCGAATCGGAGAGAGAACTTGAAGACTCATATAGATACTATGCATTTTAATTTGAGAAGGCATAAATGTAACATCTGTGGATTCACCACCAATGTTTTAATTTATCTCAAGGAACACATAAATTATGTTCATTTAAATTTGAAGCGATTTAAATGTGATTTGTGTAACTATGCTTCAAATAGGAAAAAGATGCTTAAAGATCATGCAAATCTTGTTCATTCAGTAACTTAATACATCAAATCTTTATCTCTCTTTGAATTGATAAAACAATTTTGAATCATAAGAATTCGTAGCTTTATGTAGAGTTTCTGATTTTAAACGTAATCAATAGTTTTTTCATTCTGAATGCAATATTCGATATTTTACCTATTTCTTTTAGGTTATTGAAATGTTCTGTATTGGTGGCAACTTTCTAGTATTAATAATACCGTAACAGTGGAATGTTTGTAGAAATTGAATAAAAAATTTATAATTTCTAATAATTTATTACATATTATCTACCTCCATTTTACCATTAGTCTTCATTTTCAGAGCGAGAGCTAAAATACTTCACATACCAAGGTTTTTCTCTAATTCCTTTTTCTTTTTCATATGCTCTATCTTGAAGCTTAACTATCAGCTTGAAGTAATTGGCGTCCTTTATTAAAAATTTCATTGATTCCAAACGATACTTAGTTTCTGGGGAATCATCAAATTTACCTTCTTTATAATTCTTCATAAATTTTTGTGATTCAGGCCACAGTCTGAAATACATCGCTATAGTCAGAAAATTAAAATTTCATATCTTCTTACTCGAATAAGTACCAAGATATTCCTCCAAACGTGAAGATACCAAGTGCCATTAGATTCACAAATTTGTTCATGGGTGTTCCACTGAGTGTTCGTGGTTTTCTCAGGGACTCGTCGGTACTTCTCCTCGACATGATGAATATCTCTTCTGTTTATCAAATCTCACACATAAAAAGTTAATTTCTTTTTAAATCACTATTTTAGAGTTTAGGTCTAAAGTTTAGACCTGGTTTATTTATATCACAGTTCACAGAACATCTAAACCATAGATATCTGTAAATTTTTCAGGTTAAAAACACAATCGGTAGGTTTGTCTATGATCGATAACATCTGAAAAAGTCCGGACTTCCGAGTTCCGCTCACACTCGTCGGATTGCCCGTATATATATATACTCCATTCACAATTATAAAATCACAACTCTGGCCATGGTTTCGTTTTCAGGAATTGGTGAACCTGATAAAAAATCTGTGCGCGTACAGAGAATATCTTTAATGACAAAACGGCGTTGCCAGTTTCTTTGTTTACATCAAAGTAAAAGTATCAAAGATATTTTGACATGGGTACAAACGGCAAATTTGAATTGGACCAAAAATCGATTTATAAGCATGAATAAAGCAAAAGTAAGTACTAATCGCCTTTTTTACACTTGATAACGAAGTTTTTTTAGGTATCTGGCCGTTTGGAAAGATTTCAAACGAAATTCCGGTCCCCCAGAAGTTTGGTTAGTTTCGGTATCGTTTTTGGTGCTCAAAATTTATTTGGAATGTGTAAATGGACAAAAAAGGCTTCCTTATACGACCTTTTCACGAAAGCGACCGGAAAATATGGTTCAGATAGGATTTTCGAGGAATAATGAGGAAAGAACTTGCAGAATGAAATTGCACGAATTTCGTAAGTAAACGGGTTTTGGGTGGCCATCATCGGTCTCTAAATGATTATTGTTGATCGTTTTCACGTTTCAGAAAAAGAATCACTTCGTATAAGCCCATTTGAAGAAATTTGTGTATGTAACATTCAACGGTAGGTATTTGCTCTTAATCGAAAGAATATATTATATCTAGTGCTACTTCTTTCAAAAGAGACACAAGCTTTTAATGCTGTATGGGCCCTATAATGTGGAGGAGTTTGTGTCTTATTTTAGAACAGGTGAATGATGAATGTGAAGCATATGTTTGACCTGTTACATATTATTTGTACAAACCTACTGTGGTTGTAATGTATGAATATTTTTTAAACTAATAAATTACTATATACAGTCAGAATATTTTACTCCTTGTTCATAAGATCAAATAAATGAAATGTATATCTTCTACTCTTATTTTTATTAAGTTAGCTATTAAGGTTATGTTCCAAGAAAAAGTTCCTGTTGCATCAGAACTCCCTTCAACTATTTGGATTCCAGTAGAGGGATATAATGTTCCATTATTCTTGATTCAACAATTGCTGTCAAGTCTTGAACTTTCAGTTCAAGAGGATAATAAACATTAAATCTTCACAGGCATGCATATGAAAATCATGTGAAAGCAATGCAATTTTCTTCCATGGCGAAAAATAATATATTTCAACAGTGATCTCTTGTACTTTTCATGCAAATAACTAGAAAAGGAATCCTTTCTATCAATTCATATAAACGTTAATTATTTTCGTCCATCACATCTTTTCCAATTCATTCATTTTCCGAATAAATTCTGAGAAATACGCTAGGAATGTAGAAAGGGCAACATAGTGTTGACTTGGAACATAAAAATATTTTGAAAAACGTCATAACTTCGATACAGAGTGGAATGTGTCAAATTTCCAAGGCCAGAGTTGTGATTGGAGTCACGGATACTCAAACAGTATCCGTGAGTATCCGTGGATTGGAGTATATTTTGCCGAAGAATGTGCACCTGCCCTCACCTAAATATGTTCAACGAATGATTCAGAGCAATCCGAGTTAAAAACCGAACGCGCTTAACCATCGATTGATTACAACTTCTATGTCCATGTACTTAACCATAGATATAGATACTTAACACGTAATCAAAATTTTTATAGTGTTTAGATAAAATATTCAATTTTAGGCAATTAAAGTTGCTTCTTCACTCTAATAATTGTTTTAAAACCAAACAGAGTAATTTTTCCTTTGTTCAGTATGGATGATAACATAGTGCAAAAGATAAAATTTGAAGTGATTGAGCTCACTCAACAGTTTATTGATGACAACCATAATAATGAACTAGAAGAAAATATTGAATCCCTTGTTAAATCTGAATTCAACGATATATCTGATAAGTGAGTTTTTCTGATTTTCATTTCACTTAACGAATCAAATAAAGAATTCATTTTTCAGTACGGATGATCCTAAGATTGTAAAAATCGAACAGTTCATTGATGGTAGTCAGGTTTATGAAAGGGAAGATTATATAGAAAATATTGGATACATAGTCAAATCGGAATCTAATGTTTGGTTAGTATGATTCAAAATAATTCTCAAAGTCCATATACAACATACTGGATCGAAATCTGAGAGTTGTTTGTTGTTCTATTTTCAGTATGAACGACAATGAGGCCAAGGAAGAAGATGTAGCTCAGGAATTGAACTCTAAGCCACATAAATGTCCCCAATGCGATTATGTAGCAGATTGGAAAGCAAATGTCGAGAGACATATAAAAACTGTTCATTTGAATTTGAAGCAGTACAAGTGTTCCCTATGTGATCATGCTGCAAGTCGAAAAGCACATCTCAAACTACATATTGACTCCGTTCACTTGAAGTTGAAGCGATACCACTGTCACTTATGTGATTATGCTGGAAATAAAAAACAAAATCTGAAAAAACATATAAATTCAATTCATTTGAAATTGAAACAGTACAAGTGCCATCAATGTGATTATGTTACAAGTGAAACAGAAACTCTAAAATATCATGTGGACTGTGCTCATTCAATGTTGAAGCAGTTTCAGTGTCACCAATGTGATTATTCTGCAGTTCAAAAAGAAAATCTCAAATATCATATAACTTACGTCCATTTGAGGTCCAAAAAGTATAAGTGTCACTTGTGTGATTTTGCCGCAAGTTGGCAGGCACGAGTCAAACATCATATAGATTCTGTTCATTTAAAATTGAGGCAATACCAATGTCACCTATGCGATTATGCTGCAAGTAGGATAGGACATCTCAGACAACATATAGGTACTGTTCACTTGAAATTGAAGAATTACCAGTGTCATCTCTGTGATTATGCCATAAGTACAAAAGGAAATCTCAGAAATCATATAGAATCTGTTCATTTGCGATTAATAAAGCACAAGTGTCTTGAATGTGATAAGGCTGATTGTGTTCATTCAAAATTGAAGCCATACCGTTGTAACCATTGTGATTATTCCTCAAGTCTGAAAGGAAATCTCAAAAAACATGTTGATGCTGTTCATTTGAACTTGAAACCACACAAGTGTTACATATGTGATTATTCTACAGTTCATAAAGGGAATCTTAAACAGCATATAGAATATGTTCATTTGAAATCAAAACCATTCCAATGTAATGTATGTGATTATTCTTCTGTTCGAAAAGGAAATCTCAAAAAACATGTAGATTCGGTTCATTTAAATTGAAGCAATACAAGTGTCATCAATGTGATCATTTAACTTGTCACTGCGATTCTGTTTATTCGAAGGTGACCCTGATGTGATCATTCTGCAAATTGGAAAGTACATCTTGAACTATACAGGGTCTTTCACGAGGAACCTCACCCATATTTATACGGGAAACTACTGAACGTATTTTCATGAAATTCAGCACTAAAGGCCTCTTGCAACGACAGAGAATTCTCGCGAGAATTTTCTGTCAAATTCACTGACCGAGAATTCTCTGCCGATGCATACGATGGAACAATGGAATTCCACAGAGAATTCTACCGAAAGTAGTATGCAACGGCAGAGAATTTTCGGTCAGTGAATTCGACAGAGAATTCTCGCGAGAATTCTCTGTCGTTGCAAGAGGCCTTTATAAGTATTTCACGATGCTGATGAAATCTAAAATATTTTCAAGGCATGAGCACCTCCGGTTTTTCCGGAAATGACGTCAACTTCCGTTTTTCAAATTAGAACACCATTTTTTTATTGCAGAAATAGATTCCTTAGAAAATTTCAAGTTATTTTGATGTAACATTTTTCAGTTTTGGTTGGAAAATTCTCTCTGAGCGGGAAAATTCGAAAAAAAAATCGAAAATAGAGCCCCGCTGAAACAAGAATAACTTCGAGGTTTTTGGATGGAAAATTTTCATTTTTGGGATTTTTCAAGATGTAAGATTGATGTATCCACTTTAAAAATCGAAATCGCGATTCATGATACAGGGGGTGAAAAAATCGCTTTCAAAGTTAGGGATGACAAAATCGTGAAAAATCAATTTTTTCAAATTAGAACCCCATTTTTTATGGCAGATATTGAATCTACGTTAAAAAATAATGTGAGTGTATGCATCACACCCTTGCCCTAAAGTGGATATTTTCTGAGTTATTCACAAAAAACTGTTTTTCGTCTTGAATTTTCAGCTATTTCTTTTCCCTTCACGCCAAAAAGATGAAATTTTGAGGAAATGTTACTTAAACCATGTTTTAGATTTTACTACCCTAATATGCAAGAGAAAAAAGTTACAGGTTGTTCCTAGATGGCGAATTTGGATTCGAATTTGTATCGGAAACCTCTTTATTTCAACTAATCGGCCATCGGTTTTCTCTCCAGTGATAAATAAATAATTCCTTATGAACCATATGCAAAAACTTACCATGTTTTACATTCTTTTTTTTTAATGATAGATATCATTAATTACATCTGCCAAATTCCTCTTTATTCAGTAGCACGAAAAACAGTTTTTTGTGAATAACTCAGAAAATATCCACTTTAGGGCAAGGGTGTGATGCATACACTCACATTATTTTTTAACGTAGATTCTATATCTGCCATAAAAAAATGGGGTTCTAATTTGAAAAAATTGATTTTTCACGATTTCGTCATCCCTAACTTTGAAAGCGATTTTTTCACCCCCTGTATCATGAATCGCGATTTCGATTTTCAAAGTGGATACATCAATCTTACATCTTGAAAAATCCCAAAAATGAAAATTTTCCATACAAAAACCTCGAAGTTATTCTTGTTTCAGCGGAGCTCTATTTTCGATTTTTTTTTTCGAATTTTCCCGCTAAGAGAGAATTTTCCAACCAAAACTGAAAAATGTTACATCAAAATAACTTGAAATTTTCTAAGGAATCTATTTCTGCAATAAAAAAATGGTGTTCTAATTTGAAAAACGGAAGTTGACGTCATTTCCGGAAAAACCGGAGGTGCTCATGCCTTGAAAATATTTTAGATTTCATCAGCATCGTGAAATACTTATAAGTGCTGAATTTCATGAAAATACGTTCAGTAGTTTCCCGTATAAATATGGGTGAGGTTCCTCGTGAAAGACCCTGTATAGATTTCATTCATACAAAACTGTATCAACAACAAGTGTCACCAGTGTGATTATGTGTCTAGCAAAGACGAAAAAGTCCATTTGAAATTGGATAAATTGAAGTATCTTCAATCTGATTTTGCTATAAGTTATAAATAAGAGTTACTGTTTTATAATGTAGGTTCTGTTCATTCAAAATTGAAGCAATACCAATGTCGTTTAGGTGGTTTTTAATTTTTAAAATTGATGAGTTATCTATATTATAGAACCTTTTGTAATGATTTCTGTAGTAGATTATAATAATAAACTATTTTGAGTAAAATTCTTTTTTTATTAAATCAGGTGTACACAATGTTTGAAATGTTTTATGTGTACCAGGTTGCGTAACTTTTTCTCAGGTCTTCGATACTCACGGGGAGGTAGTTACCCCCCGTAAATTCGCCCTTGAGTGATGAGAGGATGGCATAGATCCATTAGAAATTCCAAATCAGTGTTGCCACATGTTGTTTCGTGGCTTAAGATCGCACTTAACCATAGATTTAGAATGTAGTTCATTTTACATCAATGATTGTTTTGATTTTGATCAATTTGACAACAATAATAATATTTACTTGTGATTTTGACCAATACTTCCTTAGGAGGAACGATTTTGAATGAAAAAATCGTGTAATTAAGGACCTCTTTATTTTAATAGGGTAATAAGCTTATACGAGATGTTTCGAGACTTCATTCGAAAAAAACTACTGCCAAACGATAACTTTGACTTCGCAGTTTAATTTTTAATCAAAATTCACTCCTTCTATATGTTTATGTTAAATTTGTTTCGAATCCAATATCCATTCCGTCATAACAAAGACCTCTTTGGTAATAATCAGCATGGTTGACAAAACTAAATCACAAAATGTTCAACTTACTGAACAGTTTATTGATGATAAACATATTTATTATAGGAAAGAAAATATTGAAAACATTATTAGAGCTGAAGTGGGTGAAATGACTGATAGGTAAGTGTTTTTGAATCTCATAATCAATTTCTATCAGGAAACATTAACCTCCTTCTGGCATAGTCAGGTAAAAAAGAGTCTCCTGATCATCTGACTTCAATCAAATTGAAGAAAACATTTTTAGTATGGATGATAATATGATCGTGAAGACAGAGGTAGAAGATATAGACATAACTGAACATTTCAATGATGGCAGGTATAATTATGATATACAAGACTGTATAGAAAATATGGGATACATAGATAAATCTGAAGCCGATATTCGGTAAGTAGGTAGATCCAATTTTTACTTCTACTTCAATAAAACTATCAAAGCCCATTTGGGTTTATCAGTACAAAATTATTTATTGTTAGAATTTCATTGATTATTAGTATGTATCTATACAGGGTCTTTCACGAGGAACCTCACCCATATTTATACGGGAAACTACTGAACGTATTTTCATGAAATTCAGCACTTATAAGTATTTCACGATGCTGATGAAATCTAAAATATTGTCAAGGCATGAGCACCTCCGGTTTTTCCGGAAATGACGTCAACTTCCGTTTTTCAAATTAAAACACCATTTTTTTATATCAGAAATAGATTCCTTAGAAAATTTCAAGTTATTTTGATGTAACATTTTTCAGTTTTGGTTGGAAAATTCTCTCTGAGCGGGAAAATTCGAAAAAAAAATCGAAAATAGAGCTCTGCTGAAACAAGAATAACTTCGAGGTTTTTGGATGGAAAATTTTCATTTTTGGGATTTCTCAAGATGTAAGATTGATGTATCCACTTTAAGAACCGAAATCGCGATTCATGATACAGAGGGTGAAAAAATCGCTTTCAAAGTTTGGGATGACAAAATCGTGAAAAGTCAATTTTTCAGATTAGAACCCCATTTTTTTATGGCAGATATTGAATCTACGTTAAAAAATAATGTGAGTGTATGCATCACACCCTTGCCCTAAAGTGGATATTTTCTGAGTTATTCACAAAAAACTGTTTTTCGTCTTGAATTTTCAGCTATTTCTTTTCCCTTCACGCCAAAAAGATGAAATTTTCAGGAACTATTACTTAAACCATGTTTTAGATTTAACTACCCTAATATGCAAGAGAAAAAAGTTACAGGTTGTTCCTAAATAGATGGCGAATTTGGATTCGAATTTGTATCGGAAACCTCTTTATTTCAACTAATCGGCCATCGGTTTTCTCTCCAGTGATAAATAAATAATTCCTTATGAACCATATGCAAAAACTTACCATGTTTTACATTTTTTTTTAATGATAGATATCATTAATTACATCTGCCAAATTCCTCTTTATTCAGTAGCATTTTGTGTTTACTATTAATTTGGTGATAATTCGTATTAAGTTATAAAATCGATCACTATGCCTAATTTTACCAATGAAGATTATTTAAATCTCATTCTACTTCATGGAGAATGTAATAAAGTTGTAGATAGAACGATTCGACTGTTCATTGAGAGGTTTCCTGACCGACCCAGACCAACGAGAGATACCATTAACAGAACCATGACTTTTTTCTCTTGAATGTTAGGGTAGTAAAATCTAAAACATGGTTTAAGTAACAGTTCCTGAAAATTTCATCTTTTTGGCGTGAAGGGAAAAGAAATAGCTGAAAATTAAAGACGAAAAACAGTTTTTTGTGAATAACTCAGAAAATATCCACTTTAGGGCAAGAGTGTGATGCATACACTCACATTATTTTTTAACGTAGATTCAATATCTGCCATAAAAAAATGGGGTTCTAATTTGAAAAAATTGATTTTTCACGATTTTGTCATCCCTAACTTTGAAAGCGATTTTTTCACCCCCTGTATCATGAATCGCGATTTCGATTTTTAAAGTGGATACATCGATCTTACATCTTGAAAAATCCCAAAAATGAAAATTTTCCATCCAAAAGCCTCGAAGTTATTCTTGTTTCAGCGGAGCTCTATTTTCGATTTTTTTTTCGAATTTTCCTGCTCAGAGAGAATTTTCCAACCAAAACTGAAAAATGTTACATCAAAATAACTTGAAATTTTCTAAGAAATCTATTTCTGCAATAAAAAAATGGTGTTCTAATTTGAAAAACGGAAGTTGACGTCATTTCCGGAAAAACCGGAGGTGCTCATGCCTTGAAAATATTTTGGATTTCATCAGCATCGTGAAATACTTATAAAAGCTGAATTTCATGAAAATACGTTCAGTAGTTTCCCGTATAAATATGGGTGAGGTTCCTCGTGAAAGACCCTGTATAGAGAAAGGTCAAAAACAATAAAGAAATTGATTCAACATAGTAATAAGATCCAGTTTTTCCACCCTGAGGTGAACTTTCGAATTTGGATCAGTCAGATATCAGGATTTAGTGTTAAACCATGGTTGAAAGTGTCTATTCTTCAATTGTGCAGTGTTATTTTGAACTATCTCAAGAATTGTGCATTATTCATTGGTTTTAAATAATTCGAAAATCTCAAAACGTTGCCTTATTTGCTTTATCACTCTCAACAGTGAAAAACCAAAACCTTGTAAAAAAAGATCAGCCAATTACAAGCAAGCGGAAATCAAATTGCTTGTTAAATTGTGCTTAAAATTTTCATTGGTTTTGGAAAACAAGCAAACCGATTCTGCCATGTGGAAGAAAAAAGAGGAAACATGGAAAATAATCCATACTGAATTTAATGCAATAACAGGTAATCATGTCTTATTTCAAAATATAACATTTAATAACTTGTGTCTTTTTAGAATTGATACCAAGACCTGTAGATTCATTAAAACAAAAATATGAAACGATAAAAAAAGACCTAAAAAGAAAGGTGAGGCATAACAAACAAGAATCAATGAAAACTGATGGAAGTTCACCCAATTATATTCATATTGAAGAATACGAAAAATCTTTGTTGGAAAAAATTTCCCTGCAGTTCTACGGCCTTAACAGCTTGAATGATTGTGATAAAGATTCACCTGAAGCTCTACAAAACGAACATCTGGACGAAGATTCAGACAAGGTCAGTTTATTAATATTACCATTTTCTTAGAATATACTTGATAATAATGTTTCAGGAAATAGAGGGTGACTCACAATTTTCTAACGACGAACATGAAACAATCAAAATGGGCCATGAGGAAAACGACATCTCCGAGCCTTCAAGTTCAAGCCATAAAGTAAGATCGCAACACTCACTAAAAAAATTAATTATTCTTGTTCTAAATAATGTTTTTCAGGCTGAATCAAATTGGAGTTCATGGAATACAGAATCCTTGAGAAGAAGGAAAAGTATCGCTCAGTCTACTGAACCAAAGCGCTTGAAAAGAGCGGAGGTTCATGACCGAGTAGACCAGCTTATTTACAAGCGTCAGGATCTAGTTCAGTTACAGAGGGAGTTGATCATCACGGAAGCATCATACAAGTGTGAAGAACATAAGGAACAAATGAAAAAAATACAAGAGGAAATGAACAACCTGAGAAAAATGGATTTAAGGGCAGAAAAGGAACATCAGAAAAGGATCGAATTGCTTGATCTCGATATATTGATAAGGAAAAAACAATTGAAGTTAGGTTAGTTAATAAAAAATTAAAAAAAAAACCGATTTTTCATATTCCCTGATATCTGAGAGATTCGAACATTTTTTTAAGGTATCAACTGCATTCAAAAATGATAATTTTGTGATCATAGTAACTTCCGTTCATTCACAATTTTTTATAGACGCATCAACGAATAGTCTACTGAAAAAACCGACCTAAAATGTTCAAATAACAAGTACCTTATAGCAATATAATAAGTTGTTCCATTTTTCAATATAAGTGACAAGGAAGCCAAGGAAGGAGATCTAGATCAAAAATTGAACTCAAAATGACACAAGTGCCATCAATGTTATTATGTTGCAAGTTACAGCGCACATCTCTAACGTCATATTGATTCTGTTCATTTGAAATCATGCCATTAAAAGTGTCATCTACATGATTATGCAGAAAAAAAAAATAAAATTTGGAAAAACATGAATTCAATTACATAATTTGAAATTGAAACAGTACAAGTGTCATCAGTGTGATTATTTTACCAGACAGACACTCCTAAATATATAGACTGTGCTCATCCAATATTGAAGCAATATCAGTCTCAAAAGTTTGATTATTTTATTTCAATATTTAATATGCCTCATAGAAAATGTAGAAGTTTATATAATAATAAAATTCTTCTGTTTATTGTGGGAAAAAATTATTTTTCGCAAAACTTTTTTCATATTCTTCGTTTTATCTCCAATTTTCATCTGATGATAGTAATCAGAAATTTTCTTCCTCTCTTTCGAAATCTGGAAAAAAATTTTGAATTATCTTGGCTAGAAAAATATGAAGACTTACCTAAAAAATGTTTTTTTCTCCATTGCCTCTGAATGAAACTACATTATCATTTATACTTTTTACAATGGGCGAGTTCATTCGTTGAGATTTTATCGATAGCTGAGGCATGAGAGATGAGAGTACGCATTTTCAAAATTTCATTTATTCGATCAAATCAAATGTGTCATTACCTCATAACTTGTTAAAATCGACTGAAATAAGCAACTCATTGCAATTGGACGTTTAAGTGTAACCGGTAAGCTTGAAACTACTACTACTTTCAGGAGAATAAGATATTTACTCAAGTAAATTAATGATGAAACTTGTCGCCATTAACGTTCATCAATTACGACATTGCCATATTGGTCATAGCAGCTATGCGAGTGTACCGAAACACCTCAATGGATTATGATCTGTGGTATTCGCAAAAAAATAACCTTACTATTTTCCAAATCATCAAATGATAACTTGATTAATTAATTCACTGAAATCTAAAGCAAAAAGTATCAATGAAAACTTAAATAATAATAAGAATTAGACTACTTTCTAGATAAAATGGCGAGAAATGATTTCACAGTATTATTGGATCTCCAAGAGTTTTTTTCGGATGATAGACGACGTTCAAAAGTGCTCATAAATCAAAATTACACCAAAATAATAGACCTGGAAGATAAAATTTCCGAAATATTTGGAATTGAAAGATTTCATTTGCTTAGTGATGGCCATTTCTTACCATCCTGTGAAGATATAGCTCTTATAAGGAATGGAGAAACTATTTGGTAAGATCACAATACCGATCTTAATAATGCAATGTTTAAGTGATTTTAATTAATTTTTTTAGCGTAAAACCCACCTTATCTCCACTTCCATCAGTTCTTCTCAGTGATATATATTATAAAAACCATACAAACTCATGTAATGAAATAAAAAGAATATCTGATGATGGATTGTCACAAGTAACTTTACAACAGGGTACCGTTCCTCTAGAAAAACCAAATCATCAATTCTGTAACGAGACTGTAGTATCTACACCATGTGATAAAAAATTAGAATATTGCATTGAGAACAAAAATGATCACTTGAGAGCCGGATTCTATGCCAGCACCCCAAATACTGAGAATATATCTTCTGAATATAATGAGAGACGCGAAAGTGATGAACTTGTTGAATTACATAAGAATAAAAAAAAGAAAAAACACAAATTGGAAAGAAATGAAAATGTGAGTAGAAAACGGAAATGCAAGGTATTAGAAGAAGACAAAACATTGGATGCAGATATGAGCATTGAAAACAATTGTGATTTTGAGAGGAAAAGTAAAGGAAAGACCAAAAGGAAGAAAACTATGAAAAAAGAATTGGATACTGAAAATAATTCTCTACAAAAAGAAAATGACGAATTGATAGATAGTTCAAACAAGGAAGTAAGTATAAGAGAACCAAAAACAACACATCATGAGAATTTAGTGGATGTTGAATCGAAAATAAATGAACGCATCAATATTGATTTGAAGCCTTTACCACACAAAAAAGCAAGAGAAGGCAAGACTTGGAGTACAGAACCTCTTTTGAAGACGATTAACATAGTCAAAATAGTTAAAACACCTATTTCCAAAATAGAAATAGATTATTCAAGATTTGATTTCATACCTAATGAAGATTATCCCTTGGACAATCCACTCAATGAAATAAAAAATGTAAATAAGAATTCCCCTGGCACCAATTCTAATGGTCAGAAAAGCAGCATTGTTAAACAGAATAACTCAGAATGTTCTGTTTCATCTGAACACAACTCAGAAGGCACAGCTTCAATCAGGATGGTTTTAAAAACATCACCAAAAAAAATATGTGAAAACATCAATTTGGATGTTGGTGTAGAAACGAACGAAATATCTTCAACTTCACATGTAACAGCTTCGAATAAAAATGAGAACCTTGAGGTACCAGCTTTACTTGAAAACAATAGTAGTTTTGGTTCTGATCGAATCCAATTGAATGATAATTCTCAAGACAGCGAATATGAATCGAAAAATAAGGCTAGGGAATTATGGAGACAAAAAATTAATAAAATAAGTGAAGATTCTAAGAGTTTGGGATCCTGTAGTAGTTCAGCTCTGTATAAAAATTTTGTAAAGGCTAATATTTTGTTTGAAGATAAAAATAATCAGTTGGACACTGAAATTGTTGATGCAATTAATACAAATAAAGATGTGGATAAAGCCGAATCTGAAGAAACAACAACAAAAGAGGTCCCTGATTCTGCAGTGCATACTGAAGAAGATTCATTGTTATCGTTTACAACAGTGACAGGTAAAATTTCATTTTTGACCTGATTGAAAAATATCTACAACTATACTCTTTCGTACTAGAATTCATGTTATGTATTGTACAGGTTTATAGAAAATTAGGCATTCCAACAACCTGTCAGAAATTTTTTTAGTTTAGTGCTGGTGGTCAAACAATGAAAATTGTTTATATAAATACACTGCGCAAAAAAATTAACGCACATTCTGAAAATCTCAATTTTAATGAAAGGTAACTCTACAGTGACTTTATAACTTATTTTTTATGTTCTCTCGGGAAGGTTTTGAATGAAACAAGACACATTAAATGGAAGAAAAATTCAGGATTTCACCGAATCTTATGTGAAAGAAGAGAAATGAACAATTTTCAAAATACTGAAATGCTGATAAGTGATTTAATACTTGGTATTTCCACCCCTTGCGTTAATTACAGCTCGGCAACGACGGTTCGTACTCAAAATGAGTGATCTTAAAATGTTCTGATCTAATCCTTCCCAGATTTCTCCGAGTTGGATTCCTAAGTCATTAAGAGTAGCTGGATGATTTTCTGAACTTCTCAGCCTTCTATTGAGGTTGTCCCAAACCTGCTCAATCGGATTGAGATCTGGACTTCTTGCTGGCCATTCTATTCGAGAGACTTCAACCTCTTCAAGGTACTCCTGAACGATGCGCGCACGATGGGGTCCGGCATTATCGTCCATAAAAATGAAATTTTCACCAATGTATGGGGCAAATGGCACTACATGCTCTTCAAGAATGTTCCTTTTATACTTATCAGCATTCATAGCTCCATTATCAACGACCACTAGGTCTGTGCGAGCAGTCAAAGATATTCCACCCCATACCATAATCGATCCTCCCCCGAAACCAGTAGTATTCAGGAAATTGCACTGAGCATATCTTTCATGTGGACGTCTGTATACAAGGGAACGTCGATCACAATGGTAGAAGCAGAATCTAGACTCATCTGTGAAGAGAACTCTTTCCCAATCGGCCTCTTCCCAATGGATATGCTCTCTCGCAAAATCCAAACGCGCCCTGCGATGGGCTGGGGTAAGAGCTGGGCCTCTTGCCGCGACACGAGGCCTTAAATCATATTCCCTGAGGCGATTTCTTATTGTCTGAGTGCTAATTTGCACCTCATGAGTTTTCTCAAGTAACGTTCTTGAATGGCAGTTGTTACCCGTGGTCTACCCTGTCCTGGTCTTCGGACATTCATACCTGTCTCCCTGAATCGCTGCAACATTCTGGACACACTTGTATAGGAAACTCCAAACCTTTCTGCAATTCTTGTGTATGTCCACCCTTCTTCTCGCAAAACTACCGCTTGGGCACATTCCTCTTGGGTCAAATTGCGTGTTTCGCGTTGCAAAGCGATCGAGTGTAGAAAATCAAACGAAAGAAAAACTATTGATCACTAGAGTTGATCGAGAACAACTGATTTTAGAATGGAGCCAATACATTCAAAATCTGATAATATCATCTTTTTTTATTCCTGCTGGGAGAAAACATCTGTATTGAAGAAAAATGTTGAAAGTGGATAACATATGCATGCATAATTCTCATAAAAATAATTATCATTGAGAACACCTTCAGTTGTAGAATAAATTTGAGATTTCCATAATGTGCGTTAATTTTTTTGCGCAGTGTATGTTCATCTAGATATTAAAAATCTATTCTATTCTGGATATTAAAAACTTTAATTTGCTTGAAAAATTGTTTAAGGGGCGCATTATTTCGATATTTCTAGTCTATCATGTTCCCAGGAATATAAATCCAGTGAAAATGATAAAAATTAAGTGCATTTTTTTTAAATTCCGTAATGAATTCGTTTGGTGAATCACCCAACTATATTCAATTGCATTACTTATAGGATGATCTTATAACTATAACATCCCCTTTTATAGATACTGGAAACGATTCTGAACCAAAGAAAAAAAGGAGAAGGAGGCACAGAAAGAAAAATAAAAATGAAATATCAACAAAACCTTGTTGGGAAGAAAATTCTAATAATTTCATTGCTAAAAATGTGCCTTTGGTTTCTGCTAAACCGAAAATTCATGTCAGATTCGAAGATTCAGACAATGGTAAGAAATATCAAGAATCAATAGGATGAATTCATCTCAATTTTGAATGTTTTCACTGTCGTCTCTGAGAATTATTGACATTTCACAAGTACCAACCTGCGTCAGTAAAGTAAAAAAACTTGATAAACCTAAATCTTGTTATCTTACTTGAAATTCATACTCATTTTTTTTCTCAGAAATTTTGGAACAGAACAAAATTCAACCTGAGGCACATGATGTTGAAGAAAAAATCAAGATATTTCAAAATGTTACTTTAACTCCTGACAAATTTTCTTGTGGGGAAAATGAAATTCATGTTGAAGAAAAAAGAAATATTGAACCAGATACTGACTCACCAAATCATGAACTCGAAAGGGCAGCGGCAAGTTCTAAAAGTCCTAGTTCTTCTAACTCCACGCAAGAGAAGTGTATTCCGATGGTACTCCAGGCACCAATATCCAAATTCTTCAATGAAAAGATAGAAACTCTCAAGCAATATCATAAGGATCATAGTAATTCTAGTAATTGCAATTCAAAGGATGAGGAAGAAATCGATACGGCACTTTTGAAACTCAAAACAGAACTTCTTAAAACTGTTGATGCTATGGATCGATCAATCAAAACTCGGGATATTTTAACTGGACACAGCCAATCTTTTTGAATATTATCTTTTCAGTTATGTCCATCCTAATGAATGAAATCTGTGTATATTAAGCATAATTACAGTGTATTTGTAAATAGGTATGTCTTTCAGAATTTTTCCAGCACATCCAAAAAGTTCCCATTGTTTTCGAATCACGCTTGTTATAATGACTGCTGTGGTTGGGACCAATTATGGACAGAAGAGCTCTGTGGCCGCAACTATTTTTATGTTCTGTGGTTTTACTATAGATAACCTAAACAATAAACTAACCTTGTAAATTTGTTTTGATTTAAAAAAACGTTTCAATTTGAATCTCTTGTTGAATGAATGATTTAATTGTGATAAGTTGATAACATGGCCCTAACACCAGAAATAAATATGGAAAAGCGATTGATAGTTGTTCTCGAAAACGCACCCTTTGAATCTGTTAAAGTAAGTACATTTTTCGCATGTTAATTTTTTTTGTAGCGGTAGTTCAATTGAACTAGGTTTGCACATAATACAAGATATTGTTATCAATTATCAAATAGTTGCTCTAAACTTTAGTTCGTGAGGCAGTACTGAAACATGCATAAAAAAGTGAAATGATTAACGATTAAATACTATAACATTCACCAAAGATGTTCCTTGGCAGACAAATTGCTATATAGATGTATTATAAACTAGTAATGTTTCTCTAAGGCCTTTCGATGGATGATTTTTTGAAGACCCTTAACATGATATGAAAATAGGTTCATTCTTACAGATCGGAGGCAAGTTCCAACTTTTGCACCAATGTGATCATGCCGATATATTGAAGAAAAATGGGATCGATCCAGAATCCTGGAATCCCGAAATGATGCATATCAGCCTCTTACACTTGTTCGACAGTCCTTTAAATAGAGCTGGTATGCTACAGGTGTATGTACATACTACAAAAAATATATTATTAGAATTTAATCCAGAAACAAGGATACCTAGAACTTTCAAACGATTTGCAGGATTAATCGGTATGTTATGAAACATTCAAATTTAAATAACTCATATCGTATTGTATTTAGTTTTATTCAGTTTCTGTATGGTTTATTTATTTCAGTACAACTTCTTCACAAATTGTCAGTAAAGGATGAAAATGGGCGTAAACTGATCAAAGTGATAAAGAACCCTCTCACAGATCATCTTCCAGTTTCTGCACCTAAAATTGCAATATCACCTTTATTCAAACAAGTTAAACCATGCAAGGAATTGGTTCCAAATAATGACGATCCTATAGTCATAGCTGTACGAGCAGATGACGGAGAAAAATTAGATACAAAATACACCAAAGAGAATTACAGTATAAGTAGATATCCCATGAGTTCGTTCACAATTTGTGGAGAACTCTGCAATGCATTTGAAGAAGCTTGGGGCATTTTTTAAGCTGTTGAATGCTTCCTACAATATTCCTTGAGAACCTACAATAAAAAATAGGTTGCTGGAAAAAATCTTGTACATAAATGTTCGATGGTAATGAAAATAAAATAAATATACCTAAAAATGTTTTTATCCCATTGTCATACCTCAGAACTATCAATAAATAGTAAATAAAATTCGATTTTCACCAATTTTATGGATGAAGTTGGGACATAAAGAAAAGAGGTTATCATTGATGACTTTATTTCATTTATAATCTCGATATTAGCGTTATGCTGAATATTCTAATATTTACAGAAAAAATATACAAATATGAGAAGAGAGTTCAGATGAGAAGATCTCATTTAACATTTTTTCGTAACATCTTACAGACGTCAATTCTTCAGGAAAACTCAGTGAACATTTTGAGCCTTTGTAATTTGGCGGAATGTAGAATCATTTATAACAGTTCGAATGAAAGACTGTGAGGAACAAATCTTTTTAGCTTTGTGGAATTATAACTTCCACACAGGATAGTTTCAGAGAATTTGAAACGAAAGAATTATTTTTGTATTGACAAGGATAACGTCCAGCCTATAACTTTCTCGAAGGTAGGGATTTCAGAGTGTTAATCTTACTGATGCAGACTTGGCCATATTTCCATCTGAAACTTCCATTTAGAAATCATTAACTTGGCAAATGAACCGTTGTGAAGAATATTCTTTTCTAAAATTAACGAGTCAGGAGTACATTCGAATTTGATATAATTAAAGATATCACCCTTTTAAACTATGAAACACATTGAAATAATTAACTTACTCAAATCCATTTCCGTAAGAAAGTGATAGGCTGGTTAAATATCCAAACTTTATATCTTTGTTGATGAAAATGAACCCATCATTTGCTGTTCTTAAATACTAGCGCTGAAAAACCTTACATAATATAGTCTTGTTCATATCTTCTAAAGAAAAAATTAAAATTTCACTTCCTTCGAGAATCGCAATGAATAAAAATTTCCATAGTTTCAAGATCTTTAATTGTCAGACAAAGTGGGCAAATATCGGAACATAAAAATAGGAGCAATTTGGATCAAACGGTTTTTCCTGCTATAAAAATTACTGTTTCAAAACAGAATGGAAACATAATTTTGAATCTTTGGATTTGGACAGAGAACGCTTGACTAACTCTTGATATTAAATGGATACAACATTAAAAATTACAGAAATCATCATTCAAATCGATCATTTTTGATAATTCAAATACGTCCTTGATTCCATGAGAAATGTAGAAACAATAATTAGTCAATGTGAGATGTTGGCAACAATTCCATCTATTACAAAAAACGTAATCCTCATCGGCTGTGAAGACACATCCTAAACCCAAATTAAAATAAAACTTTTCAAAATCTTTAAAATGTTCACGATGATTCACAATATGTATTCAACTTTAACATATACAGGATTAAAACATATATATTTATCACTATCCAACAAATGGTTTTGTTCCATTTTTAACACGTAAATTAAACAAAAATTCTCTGGAAAACACATCAAACCTGAAATGAAAGTTTCTTTTTTTCATTCAAAACTCGAAAATAATAATTCACTTTTCGAAAAATCCCTACAAGACACCACCTTTATCTTTTTTTTGTTGGAACAAAACCATCGTTCCAGAACGTTTGTAACGAGTAAAAATATCTTTAGTCGTTACAAGTGAATCAGTTACATTAAAAAATTGACAATCAGTTACTTTTTGAGGACAACTGTAACAACACAAGTCCAGGCGACCTTTTGTATAGTCTTCTTTGAGTTCGTTGAAATGTATCATTCTGCAAAATAAGTAGACGTATTATAGAAGCAAACGAAGAGATACAAACATTTTTATGGAGGGATTAAAAAAAACACATCAATTTCAATTACGAACAGGGGAATTCTCTCAAATTTTCAATAAAACTGCAATAATAATGGTAACATGAACTAAGTATTCGATGAACCCAAAGATATTCTTTGGATGAACCCCTGTTTTAGAATCAACTACAATCCTTAGATATTGCAGTTACTTGTCGAGTTATGGAAAAAGGGAAAAACACCTCATGTACTTACCAGATCCTGAAAAGGTTTAATTTGGTTTGAGCCTTTTTGGCCTGAAAATGGATATATTGCTCAAGACAACAATATCACAAGGAAAAAAAATTTCTGTCATAAATAAAAATCAAACATGAGGATAACGTCCTTAAGCTCATAAATAAAAATTTTTAAACTATCATATAAACATGCCGGTAGTAAATATCAACACTGGTCTATTAAATAATTATTAAATTGATAAAAATGGGAATAAAAAACTAAAGTCACTTCTCAGAATTGATGGAAAATAAAAAAACACATCTTGCAACAAACAAAATTGATGGATCAATTGTTCAACCAATAATAAAAGATGGTATGTTTTAGAGTCTTTAGCTACCAAAAAAGAGGCAAAATCATTTCAATGTAATACAGTATGATAATCCGAAAATAGTATCAACAGAATTAATATTTCATCCCAAATTTGTCGTGAATGATTGGTTTAACCAAATCAAACGAAAATAGAATAAAAAATGAGAGACACCGCCTTGAACTTATAAAGCTGCAGAATTTCTTTTATGATGCGCAAAAAAATTAATGCACATTATGGAAATCTCAAATTTATTCTACAACTGAAGGTGTTCTCAATGATAATTATTTTTATCAGAATTATGCATGCATATGTTATCCACTTTCAACGTTTTTCTTCAATACAGATGTTTTCTCCCAGCAGGAATAAAAAAAGATGATATCAGATTTTGAATGTATTGGCTCCATTCTAAAATCAGTTGTTCTCGATCAAGTGCCCAAGCGGTAGTTTTGCGAGAAGAAGGGTGGACATACACAAGAATTGCAGAAAGGTTTGGAGTTCCCCATACAAGTGTGTCCAGAATGTTGCAGCGATTCAGGGAGACAGGTATGAATGTCCGAAGACCAGGACAGGGTAGACCACGGATAACAACTGCCATTCAAGAACGTTACTTGAGAGTTTCTTCGTTGAGACAACGGTTTGCAACCGCTCGCCTCCTTCAAAATCAGCTTGAGCAATCTCATGAGGTGCAAATTAGCACTCAGACAATAAGAAATCGCCTCAGAGAATATGATTTAAGGCCTCGTGTCGCGGCAAGAGGCCCAGCTCTTACCCCAGCCCATCGAAGGGCGCCTTTGGATTTTGCGAGAGAGCATATCCATTGGGAAAGAGTTCTCTTCGCAGATGAGTCTAGATTCTGCTCTTCCATTGTGATCGACGTTCCCTTATATACAGACGTCCACATGAAAGATATGTTCAGTGCAATTTCCTGAATACTACTGGTTTCGGGGGAGGATCGATTATGGCATGGGGTGGAATATCTTTGACTGCTCGCACAGACCTAGTGGTCGTTGATAATGGAGCTGTGAATGCTGATAAGTATATAAGGAACATTCTTGAAGAGCATGTAGTGACATTTGCCCCATACATTGGTGAAAATATCATTTTTATGGACGATAATGCCAGACCCCATCGTGCGCGCATCGTTCAGGAGTACCTTGAAGAGGTTGAAGTCTCTCGAATGGAATGGCCAGCAAGAAGTCCAGACCTCAATCCGATTGAGCAGGTTTGGGACAACCTCAATAGAAGGCTGAGAAGTTCAGAAAATCATCCAACTATTCTTAATGACTTAGGCATCCAACTCGGAGAAATCTGGGAAGGATTAGATCAGAACATTTTAAGATCACTCATTTTGAGTATGAACCGTCGTTGCTAAGCTGTAATTAACGCAAGGGGTGGAAATACCAAGTATTAAATCACTTATCAGCATTTCAGTATTTCGAAAATTGTTCATTTCTCTTCTTTCACATAAGATTCGGTGAAACCCTGAATTTTTCTTCCATTCAATGTGTCTTGTTTCGTTCAAAACTTCCCGAGAGAACATAAAAAATAAGTTATAAAGTCAATATAGAGTTAACTTTCATTAAAATTGAGATTTTCAGAATGTGCGTTAATTTTTTTGCGAAGTGTATTAGGACGAGTGGTGTTTCCTTAAAGCAACTTATCGGGTAAATTTAGTTGCATACTTCTGAGAATAAAGTTATTATTTATTTAATGATTCACTAGAACAATCCTAGAAGGAAAAATCTAGCTTAGCGTTTGTCAAACTTGCTTTTCTCGCTTACCATTCATAAGGATTGTGCATCGCTCACATGGATGTAAAACAACGTTTTGAGGCATAATTTGAATGAAGAAGGAAATATGTGAAAATACTCATCAAATCTCAATATTCAATAAGAAAAATGAGTCCACTTAGATGATAAAAAAAAGAGATGTGCTGAAATTGTAGTAATTTTCATGCGCAAATTTGGATCAACATATATTTCGATACTTATTTTCAGCTCAAGCATTGTAGAAAGTACAGTTTCACAAAAGTGAAATGGAACTTAAAACAATGCTTTTATGGAGAAAGTTAGGTACTCATCGATCAGCTCTAGCTTGGTAAATTCCATTGCAAGGCTTTTTAGCCTACAGAACGAATCCAATGGACTTCAGTATAGTCGTATTATTTGAATGTATTTATCAGGAACTGTTACTTGAGGCAGACTGTTGAGATCACAACATGCTGCAGCCCCGATATCTATTTTATAGGAAGGTAAGTACATAAGCTTTTGAGTACCATCTTCAGAAGTCTCAAGCAAGACTCTAGCTTGTCTCGGCGATCCATTGTACAACAACAATAAAACACACAAAATCATAAACAATCGCTTCATTTATTACAACCAAAGAGAACACAATGAGGGCGACACACACACAGACGGACACGAAAACAAAAAAACGACAGACTCACCGTCGGCGTACAATTGGCCAGAGAGAGAGAAAGAGAGATGAGACGGTTGCCATTAGTTGTGTACCGGGGGAGCGGATTGCCTCTCGATTTCTTCGAGACTGATGGCGTGCTCGACTAGGCCCGCGGTGCTCGGCAACTCGCCGACTCGGGCTCTCTCCAGCAGATCGGACGAGAACCAACGGGACAGCTGATTGGTGCTGTTGCTGCTGCTGTTGTTCGACGTAGATGCGGAGCTGTCGTCGTCTTTGCGGGCGCTGTTGTTACGGCCACCTGCTCGAGAAATCGGATTTTATTGATTATTCGTCAACGACCATATTTATACAGGGACTCGTTCTGACACACCCTGTAAAACAGTCGAATATAGTTAAAATCCATAATCGTTTATGCATTAATCCGCCATCACTAAGTGACATGGAAAAAACAATTTTTCTGTATTAGGCAATCCAACGACCTGTCAAATATTTTTTTGAGGTTAGTTGGTGGGCAAATAAACCAAATTTAGCTTTGTTCATGTAGACATTAAGGTCGGCGTTTAAAGCGAGTAGGAAATCTCCTCCGATAGAGGCGCCACCGTGCATTTTATGAAATATCTCCATAGAACTTACATTATCACTATAAGTTCTATGAGTATCTCTCTAATCATGAATGAAATGTACAATGGCGCTCTCTATCCGAAAATCACCGAACTATGAAATAAGTCAATTTGTGGGTAAAGCAGGAATTTTTTCCCGCCAAAATTTGAATTTCGCCATTTTCTGCCAATTCCGTATTTCAAGTTGATCTTCTGAACGAAATTATCAGTAGATTCACTTTTAATCGGAAGTTGAACTATTTTCATGGGTTTTTCTGTTGAAATAAAACAGAAGCATGGGTTGGCTCATTTTCTTCTATTTTTGAAAGAAAAAAAATTAACTGTCGGAATGAAATCGATTAAAATTATTTCACCAAAACCCTAATCCTTTCTGAGTTCACCCACAAAATTTCAGTTCTCAAAGTGAAACCGTTTTCGAAATCAACTTGAAATAAAAACACACGACATTGAACGCCCACCTTAAAACCGTTTATTTGCTTGAAAAATTGTTTTATGTGGACATTTTTTGGATATTTCTAGTCAATCTTATTCTTAGGAATATCAGACCAGTGAAAATTATTTAAATTAAGTGCATTTTCAATAAAAAATGCCATAAATGTGTGCCAAAGTTGGATGTGCAAGTCGTTCAAATTATGAGGATTTTCTTGAATATTTTGGAACACCCAGTGTGTGTAACTTGGTGTATTATACACATATTAAGTGACTTATCAGGAAACAAAAGGAAGACTTGACAATATCGAAGATAAGAAACTAAAGTGAATGTGTCTTCGTAGACACTGAAATAAGCAGTATTCAGTTCATGTAAAATGTAAAACTGATGAATATTTAAATTTATCTACACTAATATTATAAAGAGGAAAGAATTGTATTTTTGTTTGTTTGATACGAATAGGCTCAAAAACTAATGGACCGATTTCAAAAACTCTTTCACCCTTAGAAAGCTACATTATCCCTGAGTGACATAGGCTATACTTTTCACCCGAAAAAATTAAGGATACCCACTATAACTTCAATAATTACAAAAAAATCAGCGAAAATCAGCTATTTTCACGTGCGCTGCAAAAACCGTAAGACTTACGTGGTTACAATGTATGATGGAAATGTACCTCTTGAATAGTTCTACAAAAAAGTCCGCAATAGCATATATCTATCTCTCAAGATTGACTTGCTATTACCTGTTTATGGTAATCAGATGTTTTCCAAAATTATGCACTATTTGAGAGTGTGTTTTTATGAATTGGGTATTGATCCTCATCCAACCTAATACGTTATTTATCCCCAGTATTTAATTTAGAACAAAATTGCCCTTCACATCATACAATTACAACGAGTACATCAAAAGATATGGCAGGTTGAAGTGTTGAAGATGAAACCGCCGCCGCCGCGTGAAATAAATTTCTACTCGGGCGAAGCTGGGATCATATAAAAGGATGAAGAAGTTACAGAGACAGTGCTCTGATTAATATTCCTTCTCCAATACTTTCTCTTCAATCTCTTCGGGCTCCCAATACTAAAAGTTGTAATCATATGATTGAGTGAAATTTTCATCGATCAGGATACATTTGATATTAGAAATCATAAAAACTCACTCGTTCACTCATGAAATGCATAAGATAATAAAATTCCTCATATTTACTGCAAGCCAGCGACCTGTCAGAAAATTTATAGGTTATCTGGAGGCAGGGCGCCACGTGGTTTGGATTGCCTAATAGGAATTTAGCTCTCTCCATGTAGATATTAAAAACGTTTATTTGCTTGAAAAATTGTTTTATGGGGATATTTTTTGATATTTCCATTCAATCTCTATATTGTATTATGTACTCAGTGTGGATCTTTCGAAGTACTATACTTAAAAATAAGTTTATAACATCGGGCGGCCTCTTAAAAAATATCACATTGTCATAATTTGAAACACTATACATATTATGTAGAAAAAATAAAATTTCAAGATGGAGATTCCACAGTTTCTTGCTAGATTTTGTTAGATGTTATTCAAAAATATCACCGGTTAGATTGTTAGAACACAAAATACCCCATTAAACATATCCAGTATTGTTGAATACCAAAAATACCGAGGTTTCAACTTTCTACTGAAATCACCACTGAATCCAGTGGCGCACCCAGGATTCTGTTATGGGGGGGGGGCTTTGTATAAACAGGGAGTTTCATTGGTAAATGAACATACGGTAACCTGATCTAAAGCTACCCTAGACGAGTTCAAAAAACCGATATATGATGAGTCTAATCAAATCCATAACCGAGATAGATCTCTGCGTATTTCGAAAGTTCTGATCTAAAAATTGCCCGACCATTTCTCAGAAATGGGGTGGAGCTCCATCATGCTGAAAATGTATTCCTGCAATTTTATTGTTACTTTATTACTTGAAGGTACGGACATTGGAAGAATGCATTTTCAGCATGATGGAGCTCCACCCCATTTCAGAGGAATGGTCTAACTCAGACAACGGTCTATTGTGTATCATGTATTGAGGTTGAATATGAAATACTTCAAAAATTACAGAGTTTAAAATCAACCAAAAGAAGACTGTTTGATAATGTTTGACGTTTAAAAATGAACTGAGAAAAATTGAAAATGTTGGTATCTTTGGGGGAGGGGAGGAGGGCTGCAGCCCCAAAGCTCCTCCCCCCTGGGTGCGCCTTTGACTGAATTTACCTGTTAATTTGATAATTTCCGATCAATTATTCTGTAGGATTTAATTTTGATCCATGACTTTGACATCTACAACTCCATGACTCCATTGTTCGGGAACTGTGATCGGTAGGATAAATTTCTTGGAGATTCTCTGGATGTGTCTTGATCTAAATTTCGGAAATAAATAACCGTTTCTAGGTCCAGTAGTTTCGGGTAAAAATCGAAAAACGTCGAATGGCGAATATTATTTCCTAGGGTTTGGCGAAGGGCTTACTTTGCTGGGCTGCTGCAGCGCTGAGGAACTGCTGCCATGCCGTGTTTTGTTGTTGCTGCTGGGAAAAACTCTGGGAGTTTTGCTGCTGTTGCGTCTGTGGTGGCTGCTGAGCCGCAGGCTGAGTGCTGGTCGACATCGGCAGCGATTGCTGGTGTTGCGCGCGCAACTGCTGCTGTGTCAACTGTGGAAACTGTTGGGGTTGCTGGTTAGACTGGTTAGAATACTGACCGATATAGCCCAAAGAGGAAACGCCTAAAGGAATTTATTTCAATTGTTAGACATGACGAACACATAAAATCACAATAAATACCACAAAAACTACGCATGATATCCAATAATAAGCAACAAATATCCATTAAGAAGTTAAACTTTTGACTGATGCAGCCCTTTGAAAAAAGGGCGTAAACGAATTTATTTCAATTGGACATACTGACAAATTAAAAGAGTCATCCCGATAAATAACACAAAAACTACACAGAATACACAATAAAAGCAACGATAACAATTAAAAATGTAAATGAGAACATCAAATTTCAAGAATCATATGTTTATAGTTATGAATAATCGATAAATTTGCTGGTGCGATATCATTGAGAAAGAAATCACAATAAAAACCAAGTATGGATTCTGGTCGTCCATTATCACTGTTCAAAATCAAAGCCATAACTGTCCAACTGTATATTAAAAGTCGATAATGATGATACCAAAAAGAAAACCAGTTCACTAAGCAAATAAAAGATGTTTCACATCTACCTATTTCTACGAAGCATTATTGTCATACCTGAATTCTGTGGAGACTTCTGGTGGCCATACTGCTGTTGACCAGCGACAGATTGCTGTTGTCGCGACTGTTGCTGATTGAACATAAACTGTTGCTGGTGAGCATTGAAGAATTGTTCTGGACCTGTACTCTGATATCCAACGTTAGCCTTCACTATTGGACGACCAGCTGTGAAAAATTTTATTATGAAAATTAAATTCAAATAAGATTTCTGACAACAAGTAAGAATTTTCATATAGAATAATAGTGGAGTGCCTGGAGCATTCAAGCTCGGACTAGAGTTATAGTGAATGAATTGATACGATCGATGTGGGATATTGTTTTTCAAACTATAAATTGCAATGTTTACCAATTTTTTTTTGTGCAATCCATTTTTTCATTGTTTAAACAAATTATTATAAAAAATTAATGTTTGACCATATATTTTCACTTTAAACAGTAATTTTTTTGTATTTGTATGTTGAATCTCACCTGATTAGACATATAGGAACATTTTTCAAAGATACCTGTGAATAAAAATACCAGTAGGGATCTCGAACGTGGAGGGGAGAGCGGAGCGACTGCTGCTATTATCTCTAATATATAAAATTCTCCTGTCTGCATCTTTGGCTACCGAACTCCTCCGACACGGCTGGACCGATTTTCGTGAAATTTTGTGTGCATATCGGGTAGGACTGGGTATCTGCGAACATCTATTTTTCATCCCCCTAAATGATAAGGATGGTCCACCCCTAACTATTTTTTCGGACAAAATTTTTTATTTTTATTTTTTTATGATACGGCATACAAAAATACATATAACCCTAAATTTTCACCCCTCTACGATCAACCCCTTTTTCTAACACAACCTAACCTAACCTAAATTGAACTCTTTCAGACTAGTTTTTCATTTTTATTGGCCAACATCTATTTTTCATCCCCCTAAATGTTAGGGGTTGTCCACCCCTCATTTTCTTTTGAATTTTTTTGGTAAAAGTTTTTTATTTTAATTTTATCAAAAAATCAACATTTTACGAATCATTTCCGGAAATTTCTATTAATTTAAAAAGGGCAGAAAATCTCTTTTATGTTATTGACGGAGGCATGTTACTACATCGTTGTAAATGGCAATTAAATGAAACGTTTGCAATGATATGTGACCATTATGTAAGATATTTGAAAAATAATTATAATAGTAACACATATGTGGTATTTGATGGGTATAAAAAAGATACATAGTATTAAATCAGCCGAACGGAATCGTCGTGCATTGTGCATTAAAAAATAAATGTGCAGATATTGAATTTGATGAACATATACCTTTAAAAATTGCTCAAGATAAATTTTTGACAAATAGTAAAAATAAAATTCGCTTGATAGAAATGTTGAGAGTTAACTTAGCTGACAACAATATATTTACATGCCAAGCGGAAAGCGATGCCAACAAATTAATTGTTGAGACGGCAATGAATTTGGAATCGAAAGATGTTGTTATAGTTTCAGAAGATATCGATGTCTGAGTGATATTAACGGCATTGGTAGATAAAGATCGTGAAATATATTTTCTAGAACCATCCCGAGGCAAAGTTCAACAGAAGATATTTTCATCGATAAGTTTAGAAAAATCATTACCAAACTGTAAAGAACATATAAATACATTGGGGTTCAATTCTTTCATAAAAGCAAAAGCCAAAGATACAAGTGTTATTTTGTCATCACTGCCTCCAACAACTGATGCAGCGTTTGAGCACCTTAAAAGAGTGTACCTACAAATTCAGATATGGCTAGGAAATGACGTACTTTTTGAAAATTGGGGATGGAAGTATTCCAATAACATGTACATCCCAATAACTATGAATCAATTACCTGCTCCGGATAATTTATTACAAATGTTATTTTGTAATTGCAAAAAGGGATGTGGAGCTGCGTGTGGATGCAGAAAAAGTGGCTTACACTGCAGTGTAGCATGTCTACAGTGCAGAGAAAATAGTTGTTCCAATACTTCACCCTTTATACAGATAGATGAAGTAGAAGAAAATATTTGATGTTGACAACAATGTTATATATTTAAATAAACGGATTTTGTACTAATAATTTTTTTTCATGGTCGTAATTAATTACATTATTTCTTTAAATGTACACAATAGAGTACGTTTCATTTATAATTGAACTGGCCGAGAAATTTCATTGTACATAGCAGCTATCGCTCCGCTCTCCCCTCCACGTTCGAGATCCCTACTGGTATTTTTATTCACAGGTATCTTTGAAAAATGTTCCTATATGTCTACTCAGGTGAGATTCAACATATAAATACAAAAAATTACTGTTTAAAGTGAAAATATATGGTCAAACATTAATTTTTTATAATAATTTGTTTAAACAATGAAAAAATGGATTGCACAAAAAAAAATGGTAAACATTGCAATTTATAGTTTAAAAAACAATATCTCACATCGATCATATTATTTCATTCACTATAACTCTAATCCGAGGTTTTACGGTTTTGAATGCTCCAGGCACTCCACTATAATCAATGCAATTAGTTGCACATAATTAAAAATAAATTCTTCAAGTAATAAAACTGAAATTTCAAAATAGCACCATCAAGAAAAATGAGAATAACCACACCTTAATTTTGTGGCTTATACAAAACATAAAAAAAAATTAAATTTTGTGTATAGAGAACTGAAAATATACGAATTAAAATTGTACCAAAAATAGTTTTTGGTCCATTTAACTTCAAGCCACGATGTTATGTGTTGTATAATCCAGACAAGAACTTAGAAAGTTTTGACGACATAACCAAACAAGAAGCAACGATACAATATTCAATGCATGCAAACGTGATAATACTAAGGTGTTTTAGCCTTAAAAAGGTCATTATCATTCGAAATTTCATCAGAGAGTAATTTGGAACAAGGTTAACACCTTGCAAATATGTTCAAAACAAACCTCTTCGGTTCCGATAAATTAAGAACTTACGTTGTTTAGAGTGATACTGACTATTCCACTGATTGGTCTGCTGCTGAGGTTGTTGTTGCATTCTAGCTCCAATCACTGCTCTACCTTGCTGGAACTTGTTCGTCTCTACATTCTTTGAATCCTTATTTCCTACAGAATAAGAATTTGAGTCATCTCACCTCTTTTCATACATATTCTTCATCTTCATAGAGGATTCATTATATTCTTCTCCACATATTCAGGAGAATTCTCTTCTTATTTCAGTGATCTTCATAAAACCCAAATGGATTTTCGATAGATATTGACTTTGTATGCTAATTTTGGTTATTCGTAACCAATAACCATAATTTTGGTTCATAAAATCTTTCGAATTTCATTCTCTTGATGACATTCGTTAGCAAAAACTCCGTGTATCTGTTTTGCTCTTATACATATCGAGAATTTTCAATTTTTCATTTGTTCGATTACAAAAAAAAACAACATTCACACATGAAGAAACGTAAAACAAATTAAAAATAAACAAAAACCTGCTCATTCTAAACTCAAGCTTCGAAAGGTAAAAAACAACTAAAATACACTTTCCAAAATCAACAAAGCCACCACCGTCACCTCAACACCGAACTTACCATCCTCCTTGTCAGCTGTCATTTTACGTAGGACCGAGGTGGGCGTGAACGCCAACGGAGTGGGCGGGGACGATACGTTCTTATTGGACGAGCCGTTGTTCGGCATCTGCTGCATCTCCTGCTTCTTGCGGAAGTTGACCTGCTGCTCTTCCAGCCTCTTTTTGATCAGCGCCCTCTGCAGTATGCTCTGCGTGTGTACCTGTAGTTCCCTTGGTGAGGGGATACGTTGGTGCATGGCTGAAGAGCGTTAATTAATAATCATTGATCGCCCTCAGATATTCATGTATACGGGAGAAAAGGAAAATTTCCATAACGATAAACTGGTCGAAAATTTCAGATTTTGTGTTACATCAAAAGTAAAATTCGAAATTTCCTTTAAATAATCGGTCATGTTGCTTACAACCTACGAATTTTGGGAGAAAATTTGTTGATGTTATCGAAATAATTCTCCCATTCACAAACAAATGGTCTGCAAGTAGCTATTGATCCTGATGACCAAACTTGCTCTATATCATATCGGGTGTTTTTTTTAGTGATAGAACTTTAAATTGAAATAAAACACATTTAAACTAAGATTGAAGCCAAATTTTCTTTTATTCGAAACATAATTTTAGACATTTACGGTGGGTTTCACAAAGCGTAATCACTGCTGATCGAAGGTTGATCTGTAATCAACTCGATTTGGCAGTAGAAAAATTAGAGAACCAAGCCGTTGATCACCGATCACGCTTCGTGAAACCCACCGCTGTATTTCAAAAATAATTGTCCACCACGACTAGCTCTCAGGAACCGCATTCGCCCAGACAAATTTTGTACCACTTTTTCGAGTAATTCAGGCCTTATTTAAGCAATAACACGAGTTATGTTGGCTTCCAAAGCGTCTAATGGTTCTGGTTTATCAGCTTAAACCAATGACTTGACATAACCCCAAAGAAAATAATCCATTGGAGTTATATCGCATGATTTAGGAGGCCAATTAATTAGACCATACCTCGAAATAATGCTATCGCCAAATTTTTCATTCAATGAATCAATTGTTACGGTAACAGCATGAGCTGTAGCACCATCTTGTCGAAACCCAAACACTTCTGGATCGATACCATTCAAATTTTGAAACAAATAATCATTGATCATCGATCTGTTCCGAGCACCATTCACTGTAACATTAGCTCCAGCATATTTTTCAAAGAAATATGGACCGATGATGCCTCCAGCGAGTGAAGCACACCATACAGTGCATTTTTCAGGATGTAATGGAACCTGCAGAACTTCTTGAGGATTGTTTTCACTCCATATACGGCAATTGTGCTTGTTTACGTAGCCGTTCAACCAGAAATGAGCTTCATCACTAAACACAATTTTCCGGTGAAAAAGTGGATTAACTTCAAGCTGTTCTAGGATGATGGATGCACAGAGTCCAACTTGTTGTGAACGTCGACGAATAGACAAATTTGGATCTCCATCTACACTATCACTAACAGCAGCGATATTTTGTTCTATATGTAGCTACAGTTCTTTGCCTTGTTGTTGCGTCGCGTAGAGAAAATGTTGTCTAAATCTATCGACGAATAAGATGCTCTGATGGTCGATTATGTAAACCATACATTTCACAAAGTGCTCTATAAGTTTGGCAAATAGAACATTGTTTTTGAAAATAAATTCCAATAATTTGTAGACGTAGTTGCAGCGTGAGTTTTTCCATGATTATTTGTCAATACTTATTGAACAAAAATGTCAAAACAAGATGGCTTCTACCTCCTGTCAAATCACAGTTATACCTATCGAAAATTCTATCACTCTTAAAAAAAAACCGATACATACGGAAGAATCTTTTCTATTATATCGAATAGTGCCAAAAAAATAAGGAATGTGAATGAAATTTGATGATCAACTTAATATAAATGCTTGATTAACAGCCATTCGGTATAATATGATCCCATTAAGGGACTTCGGTCCAAGTTGCCAACCCAAATTTTTCGCGTTTTTTCTACCAATGGGGAAGGGAAATTTCAGAACAAATTTATAATGATCAGCTTCACATTATTCATAAATATCCGTAAACTTCGACTCGGCTTTGCAAACCAGGTAATTAGAGCAAAATATCGATATTTGTAAAGATCATGATTGGCTGAAAGTTGTGTTGGATCTCCTGGTTCACGTCAACACTGTCAATGGACCAACCATCTGTCACGACAAACAGTTAACAAACCGATTGTTTACTCCGTGTTTTTCACGCAATTGCTTCATTTTGTCTTATAAAAGTATGCTATTATTCTGTTGTGTGGTTAATTGGGGAAGTAAAAGACCTCTTGGCATTGTGACATTCTATAGAATTCCTGCTACTTCAATTTCACCCATAAAATAAAACTAAATGGACTGCCTGTTGAGGAGATAGTTATCAGCTATTTAAAGAGCTGATTAAACTGAGAAGAAATTGAAAAATACTATTCTATCTTAAAAACATTTCATTACAGTAAGAGGAACCTGATATTTGTGAGTTTTGTATTCTAACTAGCTGGCCCGGCGAACTTTGTTCCGCCTAAATGATACTTACGGTGGATTTCACAAATCGTAATCACCGGTGATCGGAGATCAACAGCTTGGTTCTCTGATTTTTGTACTGTCAAATGTTTCGATGTTCGATGGATATGAGCTGTCACACAGAACAGATACATCAAAATAATATGTCAATTACTAATTATAGCAATTTTGGATTTAGTGATTTCCGCAAATATATTTATTACCCAAACAGAAATTCAAAAACATTTCAAAAATTATGAGAAAAGATGAGAATGGACATATCACGATCGAAACTAATCGCCAAAATCGTATATACTCGACATTTCGATAAAAATTCACGCGCTTCTGGATCTGTTAATAGACCTTCATGGTACTATAAGTCCTATGCAAATTACACAGTAATTGATGTTATATGTTCTTTATTCGACCATTTCAAACAACGACGACCGAAATTCTCGAAAAAAAAACAGATGACATAAATTTATGGTCGCGAAAGCCTCAACAAATTCATCGGCATCTAATGGTGCTGATGTCAAATATAGTATAAATATAGATGTCTAGAATAATGGTGTGGGCACCCGTCAATTTTTGAATGGAATGACGTTCGACCAAATCGAAAATATTAGCAACGTGGCGGCGCCGCAATATCATTTCAGTGTATTTTCCGTTGTCAGTTTGATGGATGTATCAACAGCTGATTTGCTAAAGTCAATCATGACATGACAGCAGAATGGCATATTTTTATAATGAAAGTTTTCTACTTTTCCTAAGAACTAATATACATCAGAATGTCAGGAATATAAACACACATTATTGCTTGACAAAATTATCTACCATTAACACGCCACGTTCGCCAGAATAAATTCAAGTATTTGAAATAACTGATGAAAATCAGTCATAATTTGTGAATAGCGCCACCTGAAGTGGAAAGAACGAAACATTGCTTATATAATCAATTTGGTCACAACAAAATCTAATCAGTGCCTACACCATTATTCTAGACATCCTACTTCACGATTGCGTTATTTTGAATAAATAAAACTATAAAAATAACTAATAATCAGTCATAATGTGTGAATAGCGCCATCTGAAGTGGTACGAAATCTAATCATTTTAGACATCTAAAAGTTGTAGGCAACTCAAATTACACACTATTACAGAGACTATAGTGGTAATATAGTCACTGTATTTATTTATTTATTTATCGTATGGCCTTGACACATTAAAAATAGAAATTTTAACAAAAAGTATAGAACATTACTAGAATACAAAGTACAATACAAAACAGGATATATTATAGTATAAAACACCCCATCTAACGGAGAGAATATGAAATCAAGTACCTATGAATAAGCGGTAGCGTAACTGTAACTGTAGCGACACCTAGTGGCCTCGCTCAAAAGGAGGAAAAGCATTTCCTGTATAAGTGAAATTTTCATCGATTTTTCCGAAGTTTTATTGCATTTTATAATAACCAGACCGTAGACGAATCCATATATGAAGTTTCATAACAAACACTCCATCTGATCTCGAGTTATAAATGGTGTAACCAACATCTTTCTTTTATATATATAGATTTAAAATGTCCTCAATGTATGTACATAACCAAACTTTTTTATGTGTATATATCATATCATAAGCAATAAATCAGTTTACATTCGGTAATTTTGAATTGCATTTTCCTATATTCACAAATTGCATAAAAAATTCACTTTCACGTTCTGTATACGTTGAAGTTTTTGGCGACATCTTCAGTATGCAATTTTACGAAATAATTACTCAATTAGGATAGTCCTTAGATATCACACAATGTTTATTCACTAAAAAATTAGTATCACACACGATGATCTTTACAAATATCGTTATTTTGCTCTTATTACCTGGTTTGCAAAGCCGAGTCGAAGTTTACGGATATTTATGAATAATGTGAAGCTGATCATTACAAATTTGTTCTGAAATTTTCCTTCCCCATTGGTAGAAAGAAAGCGAAATTTTTGGGTTGGCAACTTGGACCGAAGTCCCCCATTCTGAACTTTCTCAGAAGATTGGCAATGAAAATATTTTTTATGAAAACATACATTGGCATGAGAGAAATGGACTAGTAGAGACCTAATTCCCAAAGTACACCACTGGGTGGCACCACCACAGCAAGATAATGACAAACAGGTTTCTGGCTTGTTAGCCTTCATCAGTGCCATATAACCCGACTGCGGCAGTAACCAACTGAAACGACAGAACTTATATTACTCACTAGCAGGAACACTGGAGTACAGTTCATGTACAGTGTCCCGACAGTGTCGTACTTTGGTACTCTGCTAGTCCATTTCTCTCATTGATTATTCTATGTCCTAAGGACGTTATCCTCTATTTTTGATACATTGGTATCATGGTATCTTCTCAAACCTAAATTTATAATGCTGAAATAGCAGAAACCAATTGCATCAACTCACCAGGTACAGTTAAAGTGTTTGGACTGTTAGCCATTATAGGCGATACGCAAAAGGCTGCATGAAACAAGAGTAAATGTTAAAATATGAATGCATCGGAATCAGGCCAGCTGGACTTGAGGATATACAAGGTGGTGTGGTGTATGGAGGCTTTGTTATTAGTAAGGAAAGAGGTTTATAACAGTTCGAAGAACTATTGGAACGAAACATACAGGTTTGGAAATATGAGTTGGAAACATAGCCAATTCAGCGTTAAATGGGTGGATGCTCAAGTCTAATGGACCAGTAAAATAATAATAAACCTCAGCGCGATACAACAAGGACCAAATGACTGACCTCACTCAATGGCATAGGAACGGCATCGGGTATCCTATGACATGGAGTGGGGTCAGTCATTCATTCGTTGTCACATCGCTCCGAGGATTTTGATTACTTTACTGGTCCCCTAGAGTCTAGACTTATTCATCGATCCATTCCACTTCGAACTATGTTTCCAATTTATATTTCCGAACCTGTATAGTGGCCAAAAATTTCAGAAAATCATGATTTGGCTTGTATAACGATGTAATGCTCCAAACTCTGCCAAGGAGTGATGAGCTTTTCATAACTTCTCCTTGCAAAATATTGTCCAATAGCTATTCCCAATATTTTAACCAATTATTCCAAAAAATTTTGAAACGTCTCGAAACATCTGAAACATCATTGAAAATCCAAATACTCAACATCAATCAAACACAACAAGATAGACGCAATCCAAAATCAAAAGCAACAATATAACTAACAAGCACAAAAGCCACAGCAAGAAAGTCATAGCGAGATGAAAAAAAAACCATCAAAGCTACCAGAAAAAGCAAAGCCAGGCAAAACATGAACCCCTGTTCCAAGGGGGTCCACTCACCGTTCGGGAGGGGAGAGACGCGTAACTGCTGCTGCTGCTGTTGCGGGAACATGTGATGGGGGGGCGGCACGGGACTGAGTACCCTGGGACTGGGACCCAGTCTCTGGATCCTCAAGATGGCGGTGAGCATCTCGCGGTGCCTAGGTTGGAGGGCGGGGTTGCCCAACTGCTGATAGATGTGTTGCGGGGTTATGTCGCCTCGTTTCATGCCTGTATGCAAGATTTAACGGGTTTATATCGAGGTAGATGAGAGAAACGATGCACTCTCGATACAGGGGATGTGGAATGAGTCTCAAGAGGCCTGAGGAAGGTCTCTAGATGTTTGGGACACGATTCTAAATTTTGCATACTTTAACTGTTCAAAAGGGCCACGTCCTTCTCGAGGATAATGATCTCAACTTGAATGAAATCCCAATTTCTCACAACAAATTTGGAATAAAGTAAAAACACGATGTTTTCAATGTTTAACAAAACGAAGAAATTCACCTACAAAGGTCCTGAAATTGTAGAAAGTGCACGTAACACATGGCGTTAAATTCAGATGCCCTGACTGGACACGAAAGACCATAACGATTTTTTAAAACACAAAGGGTCACAAAGGACTTTTATGTCATAGTTTCAGATAACCCCACATATGCTGTACGTATCCGTTTGACTTGAGAAGAATCGTAGGCTAGAACTTAATTGAAACTTTTTATTTCCGCGATCCACTTTTATCTGGTTAATTTATTAATTAACAGATTATAAAAATAAATTTGGCACATTTCGACATTAAGTAGAGTAGGCCTACTGGAGATACCACTTAAGGTCGCCTTTCAGAGCGAGTAGGAAAGCTCATCCGATAGAGGCGCCACCGTGCATTTTATGGAATATCCCATAGAACTTACATTATGACTATAAGTTCTATGAATATCTATCTAATAGAAGAGTCCGTTCATGCTGGCCAACTGTTTAAAAATACCTAAAAATCACATCCCTTTTTTCGCAATGATTCAACTCTTACCTGAAAGCTTTAATCCTAATGAATATATCCTAAACATATTAGATGTCACGAAAGTCTCCTTTAGGTGTCATGAGTTTTTCTTTTCTTATGTTTTCATCGATGCTTCTTTGCTATGAATCTATGAATAAGATATCCCCACCAGAAATTTTCTATGGAGAATTTGAATTTTACTATCCTTATGAGAATTTCGCTGAAGATTTTGCGTTGGCTTCGCCTTGAATATTGTGTAGATTGTCAAAAATGAGATGTTTTATTAGATAAATTAGATTTCGAAATGTCCACAATTTTGGTGGGGATATCTTATTCATAGATTCATAGCAAAGAAGCATTGATGAAAACATAAGAAAAGAAAAAATTATGACTCCTAAAGGAGACTTTCGTGACATATAATATTTTTAGGATATATTCATTAGGATTAAGGTGGGCGTTCAATGTAGTGTGTTTTTATTTCAAGTTGATTTCGAAAACGGTTTCACTTTGTGAACTGAAATTTTGTGGGTGAACTCAGAAAGGATTAGGGTTCTTGTTGAAATAATTTTAATCGATTTCATTCCGACAGTTAATTTTTTTTCTTTCAAAAATAGAAGAAAATGAGGCAACCCATGCTTCTGTTTTATTTCAACAGAAAGACCTATGAAAATAGTTCAACTTCCGATTAAAAGTGAATCTACTGATAATTTCGTTCAGAAGATCAACTTGAAATACGGAATTGGCCGAGAATGGCCAAATTCAAATTTTGGCGGAAAAAAGTTCCTGCTTTACCCACAAATTGATATATTTCATAGTTCGGCGATTTTCGGATAGAGAGCGCCATTGTACATTTCATTCATGATTAGAGAGATATTCATAGAACTTGATAGTGATAGTGTATGTTCTATGAAGATATGCCATAAAATGGACGGTGGCGCCTCTATCGGCTGAGCTTTCCTATTCGCTTTAAACGCCGACCTTAAAGCTTTCAGGTAAGAGTTGAATGAATCATTGCGAAAAAAAGGGAAGTGATTTTTAGGTATTTTTAAGCAGTTGGCCAGCATGAAGGGACTCTTCTATTATGAATTAAATGTACAATGGCGCTCTCTATCCGAAAATTGCTGAACTATGAAATTAGTGAAGATGTGGGTAAAGCAGGACCTTTTTCCCGCCATATATTCCGTATTTCAAGTTTTAATTCTGAACGAAATTATCTGTAGATTCACTTTTAATCGGAAGTTGAGCCATTTTCATGGGTCTTCCGTTTGAAATAAAATAGAAGCATGAGTTGGCTCATACTCTTCTAATTTTGAAAGAAAAAAAATGAACTTTCGAAATGAAATCGAATTAAATTATTTCATTAAAAACTCCAATCCTTTCTGATTTTACCCACAAAATTTCAGATCTCAAAGTGAAACCATTTTCAAATGCAACTAGAAAAAAAAAAACACACTACATTGAACGCCCACCTTAAAAACAAAACGCGAAACGTAGAAGTGATTTAGAGAATTTCGGAATTGAACTTTTCTTTTATATAACTTGAAAAATATTATTTGGCATAGGGCATCCTGAAAGAAGTTATAATATATTTTCAATATCTATTCAACAATGCCATTCGAAAATCCTGACCAATAAAGCCATTAATAACTTTTGAGAATCGATCTTGCTGGAGATTTTGGGACATCCTGTGTGCATGTTCATTTGCAGAGTTGAATCCCTTCAACTCTTTTTAGGCTCTGTTGATAAAGCTCGAATGAAAGAATAAATAATTTCAATACCATTTGATGAAAAAATTCAATTTTGTGCCCTTCATATCACTCAGTTTTGCAGGAAAATCGATAACTCGAAAACTACCGGATAGGAGTATCAGGTAGTCCACCTAAAATTCTTTGGAGATTCGAAGAATATATAGGCTTCCACTCGAAATAAGGGCAATAAGGCTGTTCTAAATTAGGTCTATCAACGGTCAACTGTAGATTTCTCACAAAAAATAATTTTTTTTCTCTTCCATTTTATCCTCCGGATCTTCGTTTCCCAGATACAGGGTGTCAAAAATTCATATTTTTTTCAGTTTTTTGCTAATATCTCAGAATTCGTTTGAATTACAGAATTGAGTTTCTGTTCGGACATCTTTACTAATAATAGGTGCTTTCTTGCACTTTACTCTGTTTTATCAGACGGGCCAGTGGCGGAGATATTGAATATGCACAAAGGTTTCACTCCCCAACTTTTACACCTCTGGACAAATTTGCACAGCAAATTCTGATGCACAAATGTGTTTGACATAACAAAGATACTCCTGGTTCATTTACTCTAAAGCGAACCGTTTTCGAGAAAACTGGCATTTTATGATCAAAAACAATTTGCTGACGAATTGTAACTCATTTTTTCAATTAGAAGAAAATTTCTTCTAATTGAAAAAATGAGTAGTGATAATTAACAAGTTTAATAATTTCGACAGAATTTGGCAACTAGGTTTTTAAGTGCAAATTGCAAATTTATTTTTCATTATTCTTAGCGACCATAGTTAATTATCACTACTCATTTTTCCAATTACAAGAAATTTACAATGCGTTAGCAAATTGTGTTTGATTATAAAATGCCAGTTTTCTCGAAAACGGTTCACTTTAGTGTAATGAACCAAGAGTACCTTTTTTATGTAAAACACATTGGCGCATCAAAATTTGCTGTGCAAATGCAAATTTGTCCAGTGGTGTAAAAGTTGGAGGGTAAAATATTTGTGCAAATTCAATATCTCCGCCACTGACAACTCTAATAACACCGAATAAAGTGTAAGAAAGTAGCTATTATTGGTGACAATGTATGTACAGAAACTCAATTCTGTGATTTGAGCGATTCCTGAGATATTCGCAAAAAACTGAAAACAATATAAATTTCTGACACTCTGTATCTCTGAAATGAAGATCCGAAGGAAACAATGGAAGGGAAAGAAAAATAGTTATTTTTTATAAGAAATATACAACTAATTGACCGTTGATGCACATATTTTGAAACACACTGTATTATAGGGCTGTGTCGTTTCTGCAGCTGCCAACCAGATTTCCAGGGAAGGTTTTTAGTTTTCGAGATAAGAAAAATGGGAAATCCGAGTGGGACACTCTGTATGAAGCTGCAGCTCTTCCGAGAAAAATGGACAGCAGAACAAAACCTCGAATTTCCAATTGACGAGAATAAACAAAATCAAACCAACCAGATAAACATTAACAGATACTAAAAAAAACCACCCACCTTGCAGTATCGCCTGCGCCTCCGGCCTGCTGAGCAATTCCTTGCTCTGCTGCTGCGCGAGCTCCTGCAGCGGCGACGCCCTTAGGTGAGGAGCGGCGGAGTGCAATCCCATCAGCTTGTTCAGCATGTTGGCCTGTTGCTGCTGCTGCTGTTGTCGCTGCAGCTGCGCCTGCTGTTCCTGCTGCGCCTGCTGCATCTTCAACAGGAACTCGCTGTGCATCGGATTCATGGCCGATGGAGCCTTAGGACTGGCCGGACCGCCGCCGCCCATCATGTGGGACTTTTGGCTGTTCAGCCGGGCCTGCGCCTCGTCCTGCTGCTGCGAATGGGACAGCATCTGGAGAGCCAGGAAAATAAAGGTCAGTGTTCCTCAAAAACCTCGTACGATATCGGTACCACGTCCTGCTTTATTTACGAGGCCGAACGCAACAACACTTACCTCCATTATACTCATGGCGGGCAACTTTTGATGACTGGAAGTATTTGCAGGAATAACTTGCCCCCCGGAGACTTGAGCCAACTGCAGATGAAGGCTTCATTTGAAATATTCGAACATTTTATAGTATTTCACGCAACTTACCAGTCTTTTAAATGCAGCCATATCGTCGTCCTTTTTGATCATGTGCTTGTTCTGATTTTGATTCCCCGAAATGTCCAGACCCTTCCTCATGTTCGATTCCAGTTCGTTCAAACTCAGCACCTTACCTGGGAATTCTGAAAAAAATAAAATAAATCTGATGAAGATATAAGGCACAAGGTAAATGTTGCTGATTTTTTTAAACAGATTGAGATACTGGCTGTGTGCGTATGCGCTCAGGAGTGTCTTAAAATGAACCTCAAAGGGGCGCATATCTTCATCACCACGGACAGCAGAACACGCTGGGGAGCCTGGAGTCACATTGCCAGGGTCTCTGCTGACCTGGGAGTGCCGTAACACCATAAAGCAACTGGCCTGAGGCAATAAAGTGACTCCACCATGGGTGCCAGAGCATTGTGGTGTTGATAGGCCATAATGCTAATCTATATATATAAAAGAAAGATGTTGGTTACACCATTTATAACTCGAGATCGGATGGACTGTTTGTTATGAAACTTCATATATGGATTCGTCTACGGTCTGGTTATTATAAAATACAATAAAACTCTGAAAAAATCGATGAAAATTTTACTTATACAGGAAATGTCTTTCCTTCTTTCGAGTAAGGCCACTAGGTGTCGCTACGGTTAGACAGCGATGTAAACATATAGTGTGTAATTTGGGTTGCCTCCAACTCTGCGCTGTTGACCAAAGCCGAAATGACTTAGCGTTAGATTACAGATCTCTAAAATGATGAGATTTCATTGAGATATGTCTGATATGAGAGTAGTTCGTTCTTACCACTTCAGGTGGCGCTATTCAGACATTATGACTGATTATTATTAGTTATTTTCACATCTTTATTTATTCAAAATAACGTAATCGTGAAGGTATTGACATCAATTACTGTATAATTTGCATAGAACTCTATCACAGTGAATTTTTATCGAAATTTCAAGTAAATCGCATTTTGTCGATCAGTTTCAATCATGAGTTGTCCATTATTCTCATCTTTTCTCATGATTTTCGAAATGTTTTTGAATTTCTGTTTGGGTAATAAATATATTTGCGGAAATAACTGAATCCAAAATAGCCATAATTAGTAATTGACATTATTATATTTGTGTTTCTGTTCTGTGTGACAGCTCATATCCATGGAAACATGGAAATCTCGCCCAAGGGCGGATATAGCTTTTTTTTCATGGGGGTGGAGGGTAATAACGATTGAAAATCAGGTACACAATGTATGAAATATTTTATGTGCACCACATTGTGTAACTTTTTCTAAGGACTTCGATACTCATGGGGGGTGATCTGAGTTTCATCTAGCATCAACTCGATTTGACAATTCAAAAATCAGAGAACCAAGCCGTTGATCTCCGATCACCGGTGATTACGATTTGTGAAATTCATCGTAAGTATCATTTAGGCGTAACAAAGTTCGCCGGGCCAGCTAGTAATAATAATAAAAATGCTGAAAGTCCACCCTAACATCATCCACGCGATAGAAAACATCATAGCGCTGTGGAAAACGAAGTTTGCCATCCGAGCAGAGGGTCGAACCGTTTATAAGGGATGGGTGAGATACAGGAGAGGAGTTTTCCAGGGAGATTCGCTAAGCCCGTTATTATTCTGCATAACTCTTATACTACTAACAATTGAGTTAAGGGAGAGCAAGATAGGATACAAGGCCGGACCACCAGACAGAAGGAACCACCTGATCTCGCATCTCTTGTACGTGGACGACTTGAAGCTCTATGATCCCTCCGAGTCCGCACTACGGCAACTACTGAATACCGTTTCAGACTACACATCAGCCATGGGAATGTCATTCGATTTGGACAAGTGTGCTGTTTTTCATCTGCGCAGGGGAAAAGCTGAAGACGCAGGAGAAGATATTCGACCGTAAGATGGAATGACTTTTCGACACCTCGAAGAGAGAGAAATGAAACAGAGGGGTGTACTGGAGACAACCCAGATAAAGGATGCTTTAACAGCCAGCTACAAAAAGAAGCTAAGATGCATTTGGAAATCACAGCTGTCGGGAAAGAACAAAGTATCTGCTACAAATATGCTAGCCATCCCGATTCTCATCTATTCTTTCGGGGTGGTGAAATGGACGGTAAACGAACTCCTCGATCTTGATAGGTCAACAAGGAAAACGATGAACATGAATCGTAGCCTACATCCCAACAGTTCAATACAGAGGATATACCTTCCCCGAAGCCAGGGGGGTAGAGGATTGCAATGTTTGGAATATCAACACTATCAACAAACATTGGAAATGGCAGTAAGGATTCTATGAAGCCTTCCTATTCCGAGCTGCACAAAGGGCCGTGGAGAAGCTCAGTATAACCGGCGTATCGATCACTCAGGCGGACCAAAGAAGCCTAGCGAGACTGATCCGAAAGTCTCAGTCGGATACATTACTCGAACATCATATGAGTAAGACCTTGCACTCCATATATTTCAGGAGCTTAAAAGAACAGGACCTGTCTGAAGAATTGTCTTTCGCCTTTCTAAAGTCAGCTAGCCTTAAGTCAGAGACAGAAGGATTTGTGATGGCGTGTCAAGATGGAGTACTGAATACGAGATGGTATAAAAAGAACATCATGAAAATGGACACCCCACAACTTGCAGGGCTTGCCATGGGCAACAGGAAACGATTATGCACATCCTTTCCGCCTGCAGAGTCCATGCTCCATCAGGGTATGTAGAGAGACACAAAGCGGCACTCCGAATCCTATACTTCCATCTGAGAGCCGCGTATGGGATAGACAAAGAACCGGTGCTACCATATGTGCCTCTGGAGATTGAAGCGGTGGTCCAGAACGATAGAGCTCGCATATGCTGGAACTATCCTGTCTCAACAACACGGCAGATCAATGCTGTTAAGCCAGACATATTTCTGCTGGACAAGGAGTTGAAGGAGTTATTTGTCGTGGAATTCTCCTCCCCTGCTGAAAATAATGTTGTGATGAAGGAAGAACAGAAGAGGCAAAAATACAAAGACCTTATGTTCGAGCTCGGATCTTTATACCCAGGTCATAAAATTAGGATGGTCGTACTTATCATAGGATGTCTCGGTGGAATGAGAGCTAACTACGTGGATGAACTGAAGATTATCCCGGTCTGCAGATCACTGGCCGAGGTATTGGCGCACATAATGCAGAAAGCAGTGTTGCTCGGGTCACTCCATTTTATCAGGTCCCATGAACTCTAGAAGCCACTTGCAGCTAATCTCTTTTGTTAAGGGACGCTGCGAGGGCAGGATGAAGAACTCCTCCATTGAAGTGTGAGGGGTTTTTAGTGAGTACCACACAAGATCCTGGATTCTCACACTACCGAGAGTGCGGACCCTCTCGGTGCCCATAAAGGGTTTGCCCCTCACACGGACGTTAAAAAAAAAAGCCCCAAGTCCACCCAAACATCATCCACGAGATAGAAAACATCATATCGCTGTGGTAAACGAAGTTTGCCATCCGAGCAGAGGGTCGAACCGGTTATACGGGATGGGTGAGATACAGGAGAGGAGTTTTCCAAGGAGATTCGCTAAGCCCGTTATTATTCTGCATAACTCTTATACTACTAACAATTGAGTTAAGGGAGAGCAAGATAGGATACCAGGCCGGACCACCAGGCAGAAGGAACCACCTGATCTCGCATCTCTTGTACGTGGACGACTTGAAGCTCTATGCTCCCTCCGAGTCCGCACTACGGCAACTACTGAATACCGTTTCAGACTACATCTCAGCAATGGGAATGTCATTCGGTTTGGACAAGTTTGCTGTTTTTCACCTGAGCAGGGGAAAAGCTGAAGACGCAGGAGAAGATATTCGACCGTAAGATGGAATGACTTTTCGACACCTCGAAGACAGAGAAATGAAACAGAGGGGTGTACTGGAGTATAAGGCACAAGGGAAATGTTGCTGATTTTTTTAAACAGATCGAGATACTGGCTGTGTGCGTATGCGCTCAGGAGTGTCTTAAAATGAACCTCAAAGGGGCGCATATCTTCATCACCACGGACAGCCAGAACACGCTGGGGACCCTGGAGTCACATTGCCAGGGGTCTCTGCTGACCTGGGAGTGCCGTAACACCATAAAGCAACTGGCCAGAGGCAATAAAGTGACTCCACCATGGGTGCCAGAGCATTGTGGTGTTGATAGGCCATAATGCTAATAATAATAATAAAAATGCTGAAAGTCCACCCTAACATCATCCACGCGATAGAAAACATCATAGCGCTGTGGAAAACGAAGTTTGCCATCCGAGCAGAGGGTCCAACCGTTTATACGGGATGGGTGAGGTACATGAGAGAAGTTTTCCAAGGAGATTCGCTTAGCCCGTTATTATTCTGCATAACTCTTATACTACTAACAATTGAGTTAAGGGGGAGCAAGATAGGATACAAGGCCGGACCACCAGGCAGGAGGAACCACCTGATCTCGCATCTACGGCAACTACTGAATACCGTTTCAGACTACAACTCAGCAATGGGAATGTCATTCGGTTTGGACAAGTTTGCTGTTTTTCATCTGAGCAGGGGAAAAGCTGAAGACGCAGGAGAAGATATTCGACCGGAAGATGGAATGACATTTCGACACCTCGAAGAGGGAGAAACTTGCAAGTTTCTTGGGATGAAACAGAGGGGTGTACTGAAGACAACCCAGATTAAGGATGCTTTAACAGCCAGCTACAAAAAGAAGCTGAGACATTTGGAAATCACAGCTGTCGGGAAAGAACAAAGTATCTGCTACAAATATGCTAGCCATCCCGATTCTCATCTATTCTTTCGGGGTGGTGAACTGGACGGTAAACGAACTCCTCGATCTTTATAGGTCAACAAGGAAAACGATTAACATGAATCGTAGCCTACATCCCAACAGTTCAATACAGAATACCTTCCCCGAAGCCAGGGGGGTAGAGGATTGCAATGTTTGGAATATCAACACTATCAACAAACATTGGAAATGGCAGTAAGAATTCTAAGAAGTGAAGATCCGCTTCTGAAATTTGTTGCTCAGCATGAAATTACGAACCATGGAGCCTACCTATTCCGATCTGCACAAAGGGCCGTGGAGAAGCTCAGTATAACCGGCGTATCGATCAATCCTGAGCTCGCTGGAACACCGATCAATCCTGAGCTCGCTGGAACACCGATCAATCCTGAGCTCGCTGGAACACCGATCACTCAGGCGGACCAAAGAAGCCTAGCGAGACTGATCCGAAAATCTCAGTCAGATACATTACTCGAACATCATATGAGTAAGAACTTGCACTCCATATATTTCATTAGTTTAAAAGACCAGGACCTGTCTGAGGAATTGTCTTTCGCCTTTCTAAGGTCCGCTAGCCTCAAGTCAGAGACGGAGGGATTTGTAATGGCGTGTCAAGATGGAGTACTAAATACGAGATGGTCTAAAAAGAACATCATGAAAATGGACACCCCAACAACTTCAGGGCTTGCCATAGGCAACAGGAAACGATTATGCACATTCTTTCCGCCTGCAGAGTCCATGCTCCATCAGGGTTTTTAGAGACACAACGCGGCACTCCGAATTCTATACCATCTGAGAGCCGCGTATGAGGTAGACAAAGAACCTGTGCTACCATATGTGGCTCTGGAGATTGAAGCGGTGGTCCAGAACGAAAGAGCTCGCATATGCTGGAACTATCCTGTCTCAAAAACACGGCAGATCAATGCTGTTAGGCCAGACATACTTCTGCTGGACAAGGAGCTGAAGGAGTTATTTGTCGTGGAATTCTCCTCCCCTGCTGAAAATAATGTTGTGATGAAAAAAGAACAGAAGAGGAAAAAATACCAAAGAAATGTTCGAGCTTGGAACCTTATACCCAGGTCATAAAATTAGGATGGTCGCACTAATCATAGGATGTCTCGGTGGAATGAGAGCTAACTACGTAGATGAACTGAACATTATCCCGGTCTGCAGATCACTGGCCGAGGTATTGGCGCACAGAATGCAGAAAGCAGTGTTGCTCGGGTCACTTCATATCATCTGGTCTCATGAACTCTAGAAGCCACTTGCAGCTCGTCTCTTTTGTTAAGGGTCGCTACGAGGTCAGGATGAAGACCTCCTTCATTGAATGTGTGAGGGGTTTTTAGTGAGTAGCCAAACAAGATCTTGGATTCTCACACTACCGAGAGTGCGGACCCTCTCGGTCCCCATAAAGGGTTTTCCCCTCACACGGACGTAAAAAAATAGGTTAGGCACCTGATAGGTCCTGTCAAATCAAGACTTACAGCTCCAACTGGTCTCTAGATTTAGCCACTTGCTTAGACAAACGTACCCATCACTTCTTCCTACTGAGAGACGTTTAGGAACCCCATTCCTGTCACCAGCGCTATTTGACAGTTTACAGGTAGATGAAGATTACCCCAAATCCCTCCAATACTCAACAAAAACATTTAACCCATTATGTACTAGCGTTCCATATAAGGAACAGTAAATGAGTCTTACTGAAATACACCCAAAAATTTGATCAGTCGCCCTTTTTCACTTGGGAATATGTTTTCAGCTGTTTTAGTACATAATAGTTCCAATAGACTACACTCAGCAGTTCTGAAACATCTGTATCTCGTTTTAGAGCAGTTTGTATTTATCGTTGTTACAGTGAACGTGAAGAATGGCGCGCCGGGAAAAGTAAGTATATATATTTTTCGAATCGTTCAATTGTTGTTGTAAGTAAATGATGTTTCGAAAATTGTATATAATGTTCATTATATTGCAAGTCATAACCAACAAAAAAAACATTTCAAATATGATTAGATTAGATGTTCTTTATTGTGTTCCCTATATGGAACCCTAGTCCCTTAGGATACTATTACTATGCTGAATTTGTTTATAGGTTATCCGTTCAGGATATTGCCGATTTATTCGAGAGTAATGAATTCTGGGACGATTTTGAGCCAAATGATGGTGTGCAAGCTGTTTATATTGAACCACCAGAACCTAGAGAACTATCAGACGAGGATTCTGCAGATGAAGAATCTGGTGGATTATTGGATAATCTATCCGGAAAACAACTGGTTGCAAATGCTGAAATTCTCATGGAAAGTGGTTCAAGATTGGGGAATTTTTATATGTTGGATGATGATGAAGATGGTGACGAAGAAGAGATTCCAGACGACGTCCCTTTATCAATTATTGCGTCAATATCCAAACTTTCGCAAAAATCTGAGCAGAGAAGATGGACACAAAAAAATGACCTTCCTTGTACCTCACCTGTTCTATTTCCTGAATGTGATGTTTCAAAATATAGAAATATGACTTCAATCGACATATTTGAATGCTTTATTACGGATGATATTGTGAAGTTTTTATCAGAAGAAAGTAACAAATATGCGGCTATGAAGAACAGCAAAATCTCTGTTATAACTGATGACGAAATAAGATGCTTTCTGGCAATACTGATTGTATCAGGATATGATAAAAAACCTTAAAAAAAAGCTATTGAGATTTTCATTTTCACACAAAATAAAATGTCAAATTGCAGTATTTTATTATATACTGAATAAAAGTTATGTCTCCAAACTAAATTTCATTTCTACCCCCCAAAGGACTAGTGTTCCATATATGGAACGGCCGCCATTCTGAAAATGGCGAACAGTTGAACTCGAAAATTGATCAATTATTGCTCATAGTATTATTCCAAGTATAAATAGATGCATTTCATTTCATTCCCTGCAAATTAATAAATTCAGTCCCTAATGGGTTAAATACTCACGAGTCTTGATGTTGTTCAGCATGTCGTTCTGCTGCTGCGCCTGCTTGGCGCCGAACGCCCCCTTGCCCCGCTGGAACATGTCGGCGATGTTAACCTGGCCGGCGGCCGGTTTCGGATTGCCCGGCTCGCCCGCGACCACGCCCGCGTTCACGGCCGCGGGAGATATCGGCGCGAAATACGATTCCGAACTGCCGAGCTGCGGTATGGACACTGCGACGTTGCTGGACGACTCGTTGATGTCGTTCAGGAGATTCTTCAGGATGTGTTCCTCGTGCAGGGAGGAGCGCCGGCTGTCCGACGACGGTTTGTCGGGCGATTCGCGCTTGAACCACCGGCTGAACTTCGACTTGGTCTGGTTGTCCGCAGTACCTTCGACGCCGTTCTGAAAAAATAAAATTGTGTGGTTGGAAATCTGGTTTATCGCGATACCATTGAGTTTAAATATACATAGAGACACAACCCAGTTCATTGATTTGATGCACAAATTTTTGGCAGTTTACTTGCCAATTTTCCAACTTAAGTGGCGGAACATAGTCGCTACTAAAGGAACTACATATATTCGTCCGATCCATTTTGTCACTACTCATTTATCGAAATCTGTAGGACATTTATTTTCCTCTAGTTCTATGAATTGTTGGCAGGGTCGGATTCGTCAAATTCGTTACAAACGGTGTGATTCAATAATGTTGAACTATTAGCCATGAATTTCTCCAAAGGAGTGTTCTCAGGTAGGAAATGAGGGGTGAAAATGTTTCTTGGAGGGACATAAAAGAAACGTACTTAATCGATGAAAAGAATTTGTCTTTCTCGTACTCTCTTGAAGATAACTGAAAACCACATAAATCCAAACGCCTTCCAGAAAAAGAAGGTTAAATTGGCCACGCAGATTTTCATCAGAACTTTATATTCGGCTATGAGAACAGTCATTGCTACTGGTGAGCTGAGGTCGAGAAGTGCCAATTCAACTGCTCAGTTCATTCTGAAAATGAATGATCTTTTCGACTGCCTCAATTCGAATGGAAAATTTGAGGGAAATTATCAGCCATCAGCAATACAAAATCTGACGGAATCAATTGAATTCATTAAGTCTTGGACAGTTGGGAAAAATATTCCCTTTTGTTTCAACGGTTTGATACAAACCATTAGAAGCATCCTTCAATTGGAAGACGAAGGACACATTTCCATATTTGATAAAACGTCGGCTCAACCAGGAACCAATCGAGAATTCATTCTCTAAAATAAGACAGCGTAGGGGTTATGATCCAAACCCCTCAGCTCGATGCTTCAGATTTGGGTTGCAGTCGGTCATGACTGGTTGTCTTGAAAAATGTTCCGAAAATTCTAACTGCCAAGACGACAATGATTTCGACCTGTGTACAATGGGAGACTCTGAAAGTAGGCCCATTGATGTGGTTGATTGGACAGACTCGACCATTTCTTCTGCGGATTCGGGCTACGGTCACAAAATCAGAAAATATATGACTTCAAAGGTATATTTTAGGAAAATTAAATGAATTTATAGAAGATTGGAACTCTCCGTTAACTCCAGAATTTAAAAAGCACAGGATTCATTTGTTGAGACAACTGATTAGAGTGAAGCTGTACAGGGGACAGAAAAAAAAACAAGGGAATCTCGGCACAGAAGCATCCCGCACAAGCTTAGGAGCTTGTAGTTCCGGAGGGGTGTAGTCAATCGTTATGAAAATCCAATATCAGTCTTTTCTATCAATGATATACAGACTGTTCCTGAATTGGAGATACAAACGAAGAGTGTTTGCGATTAAACATTGAAAAGTTGACATTCTTTGTGCTTCTAAATGACGTCTCTTAGACCATAGAAAGAGGAGACACAATCTCATCCACAAATTCGAGAATTGTTGAAGCCAAAATTTAGTCACTTTTCAATAGGCGCATTCGGTATTCCTAAGATGTCTAGAATAATGGTGTAGGCACTGATTAGATTTTGTTTCGACCAAATTGAGAATATTAGCAATAACAGAATTAGACTAGTAGAGATCTAGTTTCCAAAGTACACCACCAGGTGGCACCACCACAGGAAGACAATGCATTACCGGTTTCTGGCTTGTTGGCCGTCATCAGATGCATGTAGTATCCTGAGATGAATGCCAACTGAAACGGCAGAACTTATATTGCGCCCTAGCAAGAACTATTGGGTACAGTTTCGTACAGTAGTTCCACCTAGGGGGCAAATGTCTACGCTTCATCCCGGAGGTTACTTCAAAAACTAGATCTCTACGTACATTCATTTTTCCCATTCGGAGTTTCGCAAGTACTTATATATAGATCTCTACTAGAGTAATTCTGTTATGCATTTTAGTTGTTCCAACTTAGGGACATGATCCTCCTTTTCATAATATTAGCAATGTTTCGTTCTTTCCACTTCAGGTGGCGCTATTCAAAAATTATGACTGATTTTTATCAGTTATCTCAAATATTTGAATTTATTCTGGCGAACGTGGAGTGTTTATGGTCGATAATTTTGTTAAGCAATGATGTGTGTTTATATTCTTGACATCCTGATATATATTAGTTCTTAGGAAAAGTATAAAACTTCCATTATAAAAAGATGCCATTCTCTGTCATGTCATAATTGACTTTGGAAATCAGCATCAATCAAATTGACAACGGAAAATACACTGAAATGATAATGCGGCGTCGCCACGAAACATTGCTTATATTTTCGATTTGGTCGAACGTCATTCCATTCAAAAATTGACAAGTGCCTGCACCATTATTCTAGTCATCTTAGGTATTCCCTTTCCGATATGCAGCAGACACAGAACATCTAATAATTCGGATCTTTCTCTCTCTTTCTGGCTGAAAGAGAGGAGAGAGAGAGATCCGTATTTATTAGATGTTCTGTGTCCGTTTTCTTTCGCTCCACTCCGGATTGGTAATAACGAACGCGGTATATGAGTGTAACGAAGATAGCATAAAGGATAGCAATATCTAAGATGTCTAGAATAATGGTGTATGCACTGATATTGTTTCGACGATATTGAGAATATTAGCAAAGTTTAGTTCTTTTCACTTCAGGTGGCGCTATTTACAAAATACGACTCATCTTTTTCAATTATTTCAAATATTTGAATTTATTCTGGCGTTATCATTAGATACTTCCGTGGCAGCATTGCAGAATCTAACTTTGAAAGGTCCAGTGGCGTGGCGTTATCGGTATTTAAGAATGTAAATAAAATTGCAAGTGATTTAACCCTTTTTGGCGAATTCATACATTGTCCACATCTTGAAACATGCAGATTTGGTGGTTGACTTACCGATAGAAGTCCAGGAATGGTATCGCACTTGAATATATCGTCAAAGATGAATGAGTTTTCGTTGATGATTTCCATGCCACCAGAAGAGGCGGGCTGTTTCTGACCCTGCCGGTTCTCCTTGTCGTTGTCGTTCTGCTGTTCTTGATCCTTTTTCTTCTCAATTTTGTCTGCAACATCAATGCATCGTTGAAGTTATTGGAAAATTCGACGAATAAATCACACAATACGATGAAACAATTCTGAAGATCGATCGTGAGAAATATAAAGTGTTTTCCAATAAGAGGTGTTAGTACATTTCATTCATGAGGATAGAGATATTCATAGTGATAATGTAAGTTCTATGGAGATATTCCATAAAATGCACGGTGGCGCCTCTATCGGATGAGTTTTCCTACTCGCTCTAAACGGCGACCTTAAGTCAACGCAATTGTGAAGAAGACTGCGCAAACTCAATTAGGTAGGACAGGTCTGCACAAGATGAAACGAGTCTCGAAAAGGGGGATGTTCAAAATTCATACTTTCGTTTCTTATACCACAAAGTTTTCTACCGGAAAATGGTCTCAACAAAGAAGAACAGGCCTATGACGGTAACCACCTGTTCTGTGGTTCACCGAGAGTCCCAAAAACATTATATTTACCATCAGTCGCATCGTTTTTAAACGGCTTAGCTCGAAGCCCTTAACAAATAGTTTCCACGACGTCAGCCTTTAGTACGCCAACCTAACAAAGTGTATTCGTTTGATATGGACCTTTACCCAGTACAACACCACAGGAAGCCAGACAGAAGCAGATACGTCACTTTTAGTCTGAACAACATTAAGTACCATTCCTTCAGTGTTTACTTTGTGGTATTTATTTTCTATCAAACGTCCATTTTTTCTTTAATTCTCGAGGCGATAAGAATTGGTACAGCAGTCCATTTCTTCTCTCCAAGAGAGCTCGTGTATATTATTCAGGGGGGTACTTCAAATTATAAGTGTTTCTGAGCTCTGACTTCAAATTAAAGAGTGTGAACAAGCGAAATGCCATTACTTCCTACTTCAAATCAGCGAGGGGTCCAAAATACATTGATTTTTTTCAATTTATCGAGCGATATTCGAAGGACCTGGAAATATCTTCAATTTATCGAATGTCAAATTATCGAGAGTAGACACTATCCTCTTAGGGCCACTTGCACCGTATTGGTTCTAATCGTTAGTTAGTTGAGCGTCGATTAATTTATTCAATCCAGGATTAAATATTTGGCTTGCACCAAGGCTGAATGTCACTAGATTAAAGTTAATCCACAAATCTAGTTATTTTTACGTAAATTGGTACTTGTGCCTAACTTCACGTTGTTTATTTTATCCCTTTTTATGCTTTGACAGTTTCTTTGTTTAGACATTTTTTGATATCGAGCATTTCGCAAATTGAAAGAGTTTGTAATAACGAATTTCTTTGGTAAAAACCGATGCAACATTAATTGCACAAGTTGACATCTTTCTTTGGAATATTCTACTTCAAATGAAAATATACCTGATGGTTAGAAACCACTTCAGATTTGGATGTAAAATATGATAAACTAATGGATTCTTGTATGGAAATAACTGAGGCAAATAGAGAAGAAACCAGTTTAGTATAGTATAGAATGATCGAAAAGCATGAACAAACCTGATTTTCGATAATAGGGAAACATCTACAAGAAAATATGTGATTTGAATTTTTTTCAATAAACATGCATCTTGGAATTTTGTTAATATTTATTCACTTTTATTTCAACACATAGGTGATGACATTGGTGCCGATTGAATGATATCATTTGTCACTGTAAAATGAAGAATAATTCTGCATAGGTATCAGAAGAACTGAACTTCCAATTTTATTAGACATGTATGAATTTGTTCAGTTCATATTTTACCTCGACCGTTAATATTCAGTTCAATTATTCATTCTTGTGTGTGCTTTTCCTTCCACACCAATTTGATCTTTCATATCTGCGCCTAGGAAAACCAAAATCCATAATTTCTACTTCAACCATTATTCTTTTCAATTTGATTTATAATTAAACATCATTTTTGAAACAAGCCTGACATTTGTCATCCATGAATGTAACCTACAATTCAAAGTTTATCGTTAAACTTCCATTTAATCCTCTCAATTTGGAGGATTATCTTTAAGCGTTAGTTATGGTTGACTAGGATTACGACACGGTGCAAGAGAATCATAGACACTAATCGAGGTTTTGGATTTAATCTACAGTTTTGTCATACGGTGCAAGCGGCCCTTAATAAAGTAATAAACATCCGACCATCAGAAAATGGCATTTTTCATCGAATGTCAAAATAACAACCCTTATTGGAATACACACAGTATCAACAGTATGTGGACAACCAGTTGTCCACATCATACAAGAAGATAAAAAAAAATCGACTCACCATTCCGAGGCCCGTTGCTCGTCCCGCTGTCGTTCTTTCCCTCCGAATCGCCGCCCTTCGTATCCGCCTGATTCTGAGGCTTCTGTCCGTTCTCGCCGTGCTGATGCTGTTCCTCGTCCAGCTTCTCCTCAGAGATGCTGCTCTTCTTCTTCGCCCACTCGCGCACCCTCTTCGCCTGGGACGACGACGGCTGCGGCTTCTTCTTGTTGCCGAGGCCGCCGACGCCCTTGTCGTTATCGTCAAAGCCGCGCAGCTCGATGGTGTCGTTCTGAGACATCGGACCGCCCGAGAACCTGAAATTCGTAGCGAGGTATTAGAACACGTACGTTTTATGATGGATCGATTTATTTGGGACCTCACTCCGGATAGATAGACCATAGAATTATAAATATAGAATCTGGACGTAGTGACAAATAAGTATACCAAAGTGTAGACCCCGTTCTAACTAAATTCAGCGCCAGTTGTCGCAATACGCATGTGTGGTGAACTTTCGCGGCGAAGAGAAAGGGCATGCTATTATATTCATTTATTTATTCAAATGTTGAGAAGGGTTAAGGTTGAGCCTATAAGCCCAGGAAATTAAAATACAGTATAATGTGAACAACGAAAGTTCATTTCAAGGAACAAATGTGAAGAAATATCTAGTGCTGGAGCCAGAAAGGGAGCATGAACGCTACTTACGACACAGAACCTTTCTGTGGTATAGGCAAAGGAGAGTTTTTGGAGAAAGAAGAAACTGAAAGAGAAGCACTCTGGAGGAACCTTCCAGGAATTGATCATTCCGAAAAGTTTGGATCTGTGATTGTAGCCTTAGGAAGCATATGATGAGAATGGGCTTGTCAGAAACTGACGACTGGCACCATTGCAAGCCTGCGCATGAAAGTCTCGGACAGGATGAGAGAAACGAGGATTTAGCCTCCTGGAAGCCTTCTCAGATATTGGAGTTCATTGAATCTCTGTGGAGGGCGAGCTGTAGATGACGCATTTGCGAAATGTAACCCTCTTAGCACACTATATAAACTATACTCCATTCGCTTTTATAATATATCCCTGTTGACAATGTTTAAGGTTTATCAAGTTTTTTCACTTAAAATTAAGGCAGGTTGGTAATCGTGAAATAACAAATAATTTTCAGAGACGTTGCCAATGCTATGTTCTATTTTTTCTTCTTTAACTTTGCGAATGGAGTTTGTTCTTTGAGGGTTTAACAGAGACACAGGTTTCGTACTACTACATCTTCATACTGGAGTATTTCAAATTGTGCGAAAAGGTATTTAAATGTCTTCTGTATGCTTATTTCCTGAGAATTTTGAAAAGTGGGAAATTCCATAGGTCCGTATGTTCGTATAGGAATCTGCACTCGCTTAGTGTTTTGGGGTAAATCAGTAGTTCAAAATCACTCACCATTCAGGTTCTTCATCCTTATCACCAGATATGCGTCTATTACCGTACCTCCCCATGTTGTTCCGCTGCTTATCCTTATCCCTAGACATGTCGAACTCTCTTCTGAAGGGACGTCTATCGTCCTGGTTCCGATAATACTCGTTGTCTCCACCTGTGGAAGTTAAAATATAATTTACATTTTTGCACGAACAACGATAACACAAAATTAATTTCATCAATATAAAGGGTTTTTCCAATAAGCGGTGTTATTTTGACATTCGGAGAAAAATGTCATTTATTTCATCATAAAGAGGAAGGTATGCCGTTAATAATGGAAAACAAAGGATTGGAGTTCTTAATGAAATAATTTAAATCGCGATTTCATTTCGAAAGTTCATTTTTTTTCAAGAATAGAAGACAATAGACCAACTCATGCTTCTGTTTTATTTCAAACGAAAGATCCATGAAAATAGCTCAACTTTCGATTAAAAGTGAATCCACAAATAATTTAGTTCAGAAAATCGATTTGAAATACGGAATTGGATGAGAATGGCCAAATTCAAATATATAACGAGATATAGTTCCTGCTTTACCTACATATTCACTAATTGCATAGTTCAGCGGTTCTCGGATAGAGAGCGCTATTGTACATTTCATTCATAAGGGGGACCCCATTCAGGGCCGGTATTATAAAGGGCAACCGAGGGTTCAACCGTTGCGTCAACAACCAAATTCCTCACTGAAAATACGGAATCTGGTAGTTGGCGCACGGTCCATCCTTTTATACAAGGTGACAAGAAAAACTTCGGACAAATTTTGTTGTGGTCTGGAACAAAAGTATTTCAGCGCAGCCAAATAATTTTTATTCTCTTGGTTTCTCTACACTTTCCTGTACTCATATGTGAATTTTCATTTTGATATAATTTCATTTCACAGAGTTTCAGAATGTCAAACAAACGTAGTGCGATCTTGGAGCTGTTTCGTCAATGCGAAATTGTTCGTTTCCTCAATGTGCCTCGACAAACCGTGTCCGATGCAATTCGTCGTTTCAAGGAGCTCGGCCATAATGGAGCTGTTTCGTCAATGCGAAATTGTTCGTTTGCTCAATGTGCCTCGACAAACCGTGTCCGATGCAATTCGTCGTTTCAAGGAGCTCGGCCATAATGGTCGTCGTCCAGGAAGTGGTACAAAACGCACTGTCAATACACCTAGCAATCGCAACATCGTCAAGAAGCGAGTCAATCGAAATCGGTGGGTTTCCATGAGGAAAATAGCCTGTGAGACCGGTATCAACCGCGAATCAATCCGTCAAATTGCCAAAAAGGAGCTCAACCTCAAGCCATACAAGCTCCAAAAAGTTCAACTCCTCACGGAGGAAAACAAGCGCGTACGACTCCAAAGGTGCCGCCAACTCCTTCGTCTCGCCGCCGGTCAGCAATGGGAGCGAATTCTCTTCACAGACGAGAAGCTTTTCACCGTAGAACAATCCCACAACCACCAAAACGACAGAGTCTGGTCCGTTGAGGCTCCCGGTACATCGGCCATCGTCGAACACCGTCAAAATCCGCAATCCGTCATGGTCTGGGGCGGAATTTGCGGCAGTGGTGAAACTCCCTTAGTTTTCGTGGATCAAGGGGTCAAAATCAATCAAGAAGTCTACCGCTGCGACATCCTCGAGGCCGTAGTACTTCCGTGGGCCAAGCAGCACTTCGGCGATACGCATTGGACCTTTCAACAGGACCCGCTCCGGCTCACAGAGCGAAAATGACGCAAGAATGATGTAAGACCCATTTTCCTTGTTCCATCTCATCTGTAGAATGGCCGCCCTACTCACCGGATCTCAACCCAATGGACTACAGCGTGTGGTCGATTTTGGAGCACAGGGCTTGTGCAAAAAAACACAAAAATTTGGAGTCGGTGAAGCAATCTCTGCGCCGGGAATGGAACCGATTAACGCCCGTGGAGCTGCGGCCCATTACCGAAAATTTCAAGAAGCGTCTGAAGCTGTGTATCGCCGCCAAAGGAAACCACTTCGAAACGGCTTTAATGTATTATTAACAAATGTCGAAGCTATTATTATTTGTTGTTGTTTTGTTCAATTTCTTCTGTTTAATAAAGTTAAATGAAAAAGAGTTTGTCAGAGGTTTTTCTTGTCACACTGAAATACCGGCCCTGGAATATTCCATAAAATACAGGAGTTTTCCTACGCGCTTTAAACGGCGACCTTAAGGTCGCCGATCACAACGAGTAGGAAAACTAATCCGATAGATGCGCCAGCGTCCATTTTCATGGAATATCTCCATAGAATATACATTATCATTTATCACTATCAAGTTCTATGAATATCTCTATCCTCATGATTGAAATGTTCAATGGCGCTCTCTATCCGAGAATCGCTGAACTATGAAATCATTGAATATGTGGGTAAAGCAGGATCTTTTTCCCGCCATATATTTGAATTTGGCCATTCTCTGCCAATTCCGTATTTCAAGTTGTTTTTCTGAAAGAAATTATCTGTAGATTCACTTTTAATCGGAAGTTGAACTATATTCATGGGTCTTTCATTTGAAATAAAACATGAGTTGGCTCATTTGCTTCTATTTTTGAAAGAAAAAAAAGAACTTTCGAAATGAAATCGATTCAAATTATTTCATTAAGAACTCCAATCATTTCTGAGTTTACCCACAAAATTTCAGTTCTCAAAGTGAAACCATCTTCAAATGCAACTTGAAATAAAAACACACTACATTGAACGCCCACCTTAATTGCGAAATTTCTAATTGTCAAATGTCAAAAACTGACAGCTTCAAAAGTGACATCTACCGAAATAGCGCGGGCTATTCAAAACAACCCCTCTTATTGGAAAATTCAGTAAATTGATTTCCGTAACAATTTAATCATTACCTAGACACAATCCCAAGAAAAACTCACCCTCGTTCTTATCGTTGAAGTCCCACGAATCCCTCAATATCCTGCCGCTCCCGATCCTTCGGCTCACGTTCGAAGGCACCTCCCGCCCGCCCATGTGGGCGTTGTCTCCCTTTCCTCCCATCGGGCTGTGGGCCCTGGGCCCGTTGCCGGACGGCCTGCCTCCGCCGGCGCCGTTGTGGGCAGGGGGCTGTTCCCGCATCGGTACGAAACACCCGGTGTTGAAGCTGCGCCGTTGCGGGCTCAGCACGATGCCGTCGTTCTCCTTCCTGAGGCGCTCGCGCGGGTCGCTCGGCCGGCCGCGCCTACCGTCCGGCTGCAGAGAGATGTCGCTCTTGCCGGCGCCGCCTCCGGGGGCGTCGGTGGGCGTGGCCGAGGCCGGCTTCTTGTGGTCGTTCCAGCGTTCCGGGTCCCAGATGCTGGGCGGGCTGAAAGAAGGTAATTCGAGATTTATTTCTTACATCATATGATAATATTAAACAAGTAACATAAAAGGTTCTTTTTTCCAAAAAATTATAGTTTTGAAAATGATTTTGATGCTGAAGCAGAAATAACTGCCCTGGCATGAGTTATGTCACGTCACTAGGGGATAGGCGGGTAGAAGGTAGTTTTAACGCCCAGGCATACGATGATGTATTGATATCTAGTTAGCCTAGACCAGTTCCATGCATAAATAAAATATTGCGATACCATATCAACGAACAATAACTTATTAGAAGTATAGAAGTGTCAGTGTAGAGTTCGACGTCAAAAAAGTAAACCAGTGTTACGCAATAAATTTAAAAAAAAGATGTCCACTGAAATTGTAAAATTCTAAAAATTGGAGTATCGAGTACCTGTATTTAAAAGGGTTAAGAGGTAAGCAGATTTAGGACGATATTCTCAATACCCTTGGTGATCAATGTCCTTCGTATGCGACCGTGAAAAATTGGACTGCAATCTTCACAAGAGGTAAATTTTCCATTGAAGATGATGAGCGATCGGGAAGGCCAGTTTCTGTGTCAGTCCTCGAAAATATCGATGCAGTTCATGACATGATTTTATCAGACCGTCGAATTGGGCTAAAACGGATACCTGAAGCACTGAAGATTTCATACGAACACGTTCATCATATAGTTCACGTCAATTTGGACATGAAAAAAATTTCTGCAAAATGGATCCCCAAATGTTTGAATGTTGACCAAAAGCGTGCAAGGGTAGAAGCATCGCGTTCGATCTGTGCTCGATTTGAACACGATGTAGACTTCTCGAACCGAATTGTTACTATGAATGAGACTTGAGTACATTTCTACGATCCAGAAACAAAACAACAATCGATGGAATGGCGACACTCTGGTTCTCCAAGACCTAAGAAGTTTCGAGTGCAAAAATCTGCCGGAAAAGTTCTTGCTTCAGGTTTTTGGGATTGCCATGAAGTAATCATGATTGATTTTTTGGATAAGGGTAGAACAATGATTGGAGATTACTATTCGACATTACTGACCACTGTACGGGAAAAAATTAAAGAGAAAAGACGCGGAAAGCTATCCAAAGGTATTTTGTTTTCACAGGACAACGAAATGTTTAGAGACGTTGCAGGTTCGCTGCAATGAATGTATTCAATTAAGAGGAGAATATGTTGAGTAATAAAATATTTTGACATTGAAATTTTGATTGGTTCTATAGTAGGCTAAGAATTTTGAAATATAACCTCGTATGCCGACGAAATAGTGGTGACTATTAGAGACAAGCATGAAAGCTCATTAAGCAGCCGAATGCAACTTGCCCTCAGTATTATCGAAAAGTGGTGCGAGGAAGAGGGGCTAACTGTCAATCCCTCGAAAACAACACTAATCCCGTTCACTGGAAGAAGGAATCTCGATCTCAGAGCTCCGGTCCTGAATGGACAGACTCTGAACTTCCCTAATGAGTGCAAATATCTATAGTCTGTTCAAATATAAGAGAATGTAAACAAACAAACCAAATCGGTTTGTTTTGCGCATACTAACAGCTTATTGGTCAAAGGATATTTTCTACAATTCTTGTCACGCCCCCAAAAGACTGCCAGGATCGTACTTAAAGCTTAGAACGGAATGTCGATAGTAGGTACATATATATATATATATATATATATATATCTGAAGTAGGTACCTCAATTTGTCCCGGTTATAAATATTTGTTTGAATTGTACTTAACCCTTTGTCGGTTTCCGACGAGATTTCTGAAAAATAATATAAACGAAATCATCTATTGATTCCACCTAAGCAGAAATCCCAGTCGCTAAAAAGCATCGATTCAATAGACGATTTCGACATGAACTTAATTAGGAGAATAGTTCACGGTTTTTTTTCTTGATGAAATTCCTACAATTTCGAAGGTTTTGGAAGTTGTTAATAACGATGACAGCCTGCCGAATTTTAAAAAAACAACATTTTATAAATTATCGAAAAAAATGAAATTCAAATTCAAAAAACGTGGTCGTAATAGTTTATTGATTGATAGAGACGAAATAGTTGTTTGGAGGAGAAATTATTTGAAGAAAATTCGAGAATTTAGGGAGCAAGGCCGAAAAATTTATTACCTTGACGAGACATGGATAAATGCGGGATGTACAAAAAATTCAATATGGGTCGATGAATCGATTGGGTCCAACAGACAGGCTTTTCGAGAAGGTCTGTCAACTGGTCTCAAAAACCCAAGTGGAAAAGGAAAAGGACTGATTATATGTCATATAGGGGGAGAAGACGGATTTGTAGAGAACGGCCTATGGTTTTTCGAATCGAAAAAATCCGGAGATTACCATCAGGAAATGAACGGGGAATCGTTCGAAAAGTGGTTCTCAACAATTTTGCCAACTCTGGATCATAACGCTGTCATCGTAATGGACAACGCCAGTTATCATTCGAGAAAAATGGAATCGATTCCCTTCAACCCGCAAGGAAGATGTCAAAAATTGGTTGCTCAGTAAAAATATTTCCTTCGAAAATGATCTTTTGAAGGCGGAACTTCTTGCTCTGGTCAAGGCAAATAGAGGGAGGTATGAAAAATTAATTATAGATGAAATGGCCAATGAGACGGGAAGAACAGTATTGAGACTCCCACCATATCATTGCGAGCTGAATCCAATCGAGCTCATTTGGGCTCAAGTAAAAGGAAAAGTAGCTGCTCAGAACTCCTCATTTAAAATTGCTGAGGTTCGTAATTTGTTTCTGGGAGCTATAGGCTCGATTGGTGCTGAGAAATGGAAGAAATGCATACATCATGTTGTAACTGATGTCGAAGAAAAAATGTGTCAGCTCGATAATATCATGGAGTCAACAATAGAGCGAGTGCTGGTGAATCTGGATGAAAGTGACACAGAAGAAGACCAACAAAATTCTGAATAATTTTTAATAGGGTAATACATAATATATTATTTTGGACGCTGCATTATTTTTTTCAAACTTATGACATTTGTAATTTGAATATGTTGAATAAATGAATTTGAGTTTATATGATTGTGTGAACTATCCTCGATACGACCCTGGAGCCCTGAAATAAAGTCTCTACCTGAAGAAAGCCCATCCTACCTCTGCGCGACTTTGTTTATTTTGATGTCTCTTATATTTGAACAGAGTATAGGTGTCATCCTGGACAGTAAACTCAACTGGAGGAAACACATAAAAAAGACTCTTTCCAGAGCCACGGCGGCCATGTCGGCCAGCAAGAGACTCGTTGGAAAGACATGGGGCGTGAAACCAAAAATGGTATTGTGGTTATACACAGCGGTGGTACTCCCTATTGTCACCTATGCTTCCTCAGCATGGTGGACAAAAACCGAAGAGGTCACCAGCTGGTACCAGCTGGTACCAGAAACTACAAAGGCTGGCTTGTATTGGTGTCACGGGAGCTATGCGCACAGCTCCTACAGCAGCGCTTGAGATCATACTCGATTTGCCTCCCTTACATCTACATGTGAGGAAATGCAGCCTGCTAGATGGAATAAGAATATCCCTTAGCAGGAAACTCCTACCTGGAAACTGGGTTGGGCACATGAGGATATTGAATGAACTGGATTCAAACCTCTTGGCAAAAACCATCGGATGTTATGCCAAAAATCTTCGATTTCGAAACGCCCTTTAAAACGGTCATAGCTGACCGTCACAGTGCAATAAGTTTCGTAAATCGCTTGGACAACAAGTCATCCATATGGTTTACCGGTGGATCAAAATCTGAAAGGAGCACTGGCATTGGGATATATGGACCTAGATTGAGGATCTCTAAACCCCTGGGAAGTGAACCCTCTATTTCACAGACCGAAATACTGGATGTGTACGTATGCGCTCAGGAGTGTCTTAAAATGAACTTCAAAGGGGGCATATCTTCATCACCTCGGACAGTCAGGCCACGTTGAGGTCCCTGGAATCACACTGCCAGGGATCTCTGCTGACTTGGGAGTGCTATAACACCATAAAGCAACTGGCCAGAGACAATAAATTGACTCTAATATGCGTGACAGGGCATTGTGGTCAGTTGAAGGAAATGAAAAAGCCGATGGGCTTGTGAAAAGTGCATCAAGGTTAACACCTGCTGGACCTGAGCCTTTTTGTGGACTTGTAAATTACCAATATAAGGCAGCGGTTCATCAATGGGAGTTGGACAACAGAATAACCATCTGTAAAAACACTCATGGACTTACTCAGTCCAAGAAATTCGTGATGATTTCACCGACCTATGCCAGTAAGCTCCTAAAGTTGTCACGAGCTGAGCTTTGGGTGATGGTAGGTTGCTCCAGAGTGCTTCTCATTCAGTTTCTTCTTTCTCCAAGAACTATTTCTAATAGGTGCATTTACCTACACCACAGAAATGTTCTGGGCCAGTAAGTGCCGTTTGTGCTCCCTATCCCACTAGTGTCTTGCCTCTTAAATTCCTTCGATTCCTGAGTGACCAGGAACCCAGACTTAAGAGATCTTGCTGCTCTTGTCTACATCATTAAGTTTCCTTCAGCACTCTCATATCATCTTTGAGTGGACGACATAGGAGTTCAGTGTAACACCCTTGATAGTTTCTTTCCAAGTTTATGTCTACGAATCTCTCCATTGCAAGTATTTCTGCCTGAAAAACACTCGAGTGGGAGCCTAACCATAGTGTATACTGGGTTTTAGACCCTATCGTGATTTTAGAACCATCTGTATACCATTCAATTGTATTCACTTTGAAAAACTATGAATAAAAATAGGAAACATGAATTTTATTCCAAACTCCTGACTCCACAGTATAGCCCTGGATGATTCAAACAATCCTATGGACCTTATATCCACTTACACACAGTCCGTGTTGATAAAGTCCGGTTTCTTCTTGGACAGCGGTACATCCTTCAACTTGATAAGCTCATCTTTGGAGTAGTGATACTTGGGACTGTCCCGAACCGCCAAGATGGCAGGGTCGGCGAATTCCGGAGGGTCGATAACCACTTCCTCGAACACCATGCCACCAATCAGCTGTTCATCCTCTGGAAAAAAGAGATATTTGAACACATCTGAAGAAATGCAAGGGTTTAGTATATAAATAAACGAAACTGAACTGTAGAAGACATTGAAATACAAAAATTTACAATTGTCGAAACATAACCTTAAGAAAGTTTCAAAATTCCGGGTCATTCGTAAACAAAGTTTGAAATATATTAGACATTTACACTGTTTCAATTTCCGCTCTATACAATGGCGTCAAAATTTTGTATAATCCAACGTTTCGCTTTCGAGGGCCCAGCATCAGATTTTTTTTTCAATACGAACCTGTTCTAACACAAAATAAGTCACTTTTAATTCTGAATTAGATGATGCTGCTCTTCGTAAACTCAATTTTCAGGCTCTGAGAGCTTACAAAATATGTACTGAGGTAAATCATGACAGTAAAAAAGGCAATAAAGCACAAAATAACCAACAAACTTTTTCTAATTGATATAGTTAATAGTATTATTTACAATTTTACAAATCAATCAAACAAATGCCCATTATTTTCTAGGGTTAGGTCTTGTCGAGCCAATTTTCTCCAAAACTACTTGACCTATTATTGAGATTTGGAGCATATTTCGAAGAATAAATTCTGATTTACAAAAAAAGCTTTGGAAAAAAACTTGAAAACAAATTCGTGTGAACCATGTGCCACGACAAATGAAAGCTCTTTCCCCTTGTCTCTAAAGATACTGAGCCTCAAATTAAACCCATAGTTTACAGAAAACCTATAGCGAAACCCTAATCTACAGATTCCTAAAAAAAAATTATGATAAGAGAATTCTACTCGCACTGAATCCTACTTTTCTCTCACCAAGTGTCTCAAATCATATTATGAGAATCACTGGCGTATCACGGGATTTTTCCTAAGGTGGCGCGGATCAGCAGAAATTTCGAGGTGAACAATGAGTGGGCAGTGCTCAATCTGGCCCAGTCTGTAGCTACGACTATGCTTATAGATTCTAATGACTCTAAAGTTGTCTATTTGAACTACAATGGGTTTTTTAAAGAAAATGGTTTTTTTTTCTTAAGGATATCTGAACTTTTATATTCTATGAAATACAGGTTTCAATACAAGGTGTTCCCAAATAAGTGTATCAACTCTTCCATTTTTTACCCCGCTTCTTCGGTTCAGATATACAGGGTGCCAAAATTTATATTTTTTTCAGTTTTTTGCTAATCTGAGCAACCGTTTGAATCACATAATTGAGTTTTTGTACACACATTGTCACTAATAATAACTACTTTCTTGTACTTTACTCGGTTTTATTATAGACGTGCCAGTGGGGAATTATTGAATTTGCACAGAAAATGCTGATGCGCCAATATGTTTCACATGAAAAAGGTACTCCTGGATCATTACACTAAAGTTGAACTTTTTCGAGAAAACTGGCATTTTATGATCAAAAACAATTTGCTAACGCATTGTAAAGGGCCCCGCACTTTCCTTATGGCAAATGGCGTTCCGTCAAATGTTCTAATATTTTGGTATGTATAATGTAGTACTCGACCTACTGATCAAAAGTGTCCATGGCCCCAACTCAATCCTATGACTAGATTTTGAGATACAGGGCGTTGAAGTTGAGAATTACCCACATTTACTACGCGCGTATCTCGAAACAGAATCGAATGAAGAAACATTTCATTCCATCCCCAGGGAGAAACCGTATAGAGGAATATGACCGAAAATCGTTACGAATACAGGGTTATCCATAATTGAATGCATGCCCGATTTTGATAGTATAAAATATGTCAGTTTCAGAGCGAAAACCTTCGCAAAATGAACTATTTCACTTGATATGTTGTTGTTACATCGAAAAAACCTGAAATACCCAGAATTCATACTGGGTGATCCATTACCATAGAAACTATTCACAATGGAGGTTAAGTGCACACCCTGTATTTTTGGGTTGATTTAAGGTGTTTGAGTTTTTCAGAACATATCATCATGGACTTCAAAGAATACAGGGTGATTCAGCCATCAAATAAACTGTGAACCTCACTAAAATACTCAAAAACTAACTTTTTTTTAATCACCCTCTATTTCAAGATTAACTCCGTTGAGGTGGGAATTTTCTTTCACTATTGTACTTGATATAAAAACATCAATAGGTCTCAGAGTTTTTATCTGCTTCCTATGATTTTTTTTTATGCTGGAATAAGAAAAGAATAACATAAATAAATAATTTTCATTTCACATAAAAAAAAATCTGGTCATAAGAAGTCGATGAAAAGTCTCAGCCGTATTGATGTTTTTATTTATATCAAGTACAGTGGTGAAAGAAAACTCCCACCTCAACGGAGTTAATCTAATGAACCTGGAGAACCTTTTTTGTAAAATACATTGGCTCATCAGAATTTGCTGTGCAAATGCAAATTTGTCCAGTGATGTAAGAGTTGGGAGGTAAACCTTTTATGCAAATTCAATATCTCCGCCAATGGCACGTCTAATAAAACCGAGTAAAGTGCAAGAGAGTAGCTATTATTAGTGGCAATGTATGTCCAAAAACTCAATTCAGTAATTCAAACGGTTCCTTAGATATTAGCAAAAAACTGAAAAAAATATGTTATTTCTTGAGAAATCTACAATTGACCATTGATACACTTATTTACGAACTCTCGATATACAGGGTGGCTGGTGACGTAAGGGACAACGGCTAAGTGGAGATAGAGGACCTCAAACTGAATGAGAATTTGGGTTTCAAATGTCCCAAAAGGGTATTCGTTTCGGAGATATAGGGTGATTTATGAAAAAATGCTAAATCTATGAACTCCCATATCTTCGTTAATATGATATGTTTTTCGCTGATATTTTTCATACAGGCATTCTCTGTCAGCATAGGAAAAAAAAAATGAAAAAATGGCTGGCCCGTACTCAAAAATTTCAATTTACATGTCAAGTGAGAAATATCACACGGTATATGAGATAAAATAAAATCAAATAGAAATTTGGAAAGAGGGAAAAAAACTGATGAAATATCGGTTTTTTGTTTGAATGGCACAAATTTTCTTTCGTTTCTATGATATGTTGAAGTAAGAATATTACAATATTTTTATATTCAAATCATGAAAATTAGTACTACTGATAGAAAAAACCTTGAATTCGAGGCGCTAGAATGAGCCTGGCATCAAAATATTCCTTCAAATCTTGATTTAGTAGGGGAGGTTATAGGAATTGGCTTGCTAGATCACCCGATCTAGCTCCTCTGGATTATTTCCTATGGGGTCATCTTAAGGATACGGTGTATAAAGAAACAATAAAAAGCCGTGAACATTTGAAGAGCAGAATAACTGAAGCATGCGAAGAAATTAAAACAAATATTCCTTTGATAAGAAAAGCTGTGTTCATTTGTTCAAGAGTGCCAGTAAATGTATGGAGGTGGACGGCTCTCATTTCGAACATTTGCTTACTTGATTTTTTTTATGAATTATATTTGCGACTTTTTCTATTTTTGTGTTTGAGTATCCAACTCGTTCATCACCCCACTTACAACAAATTTTATTTTGAAATTTTATATGGCATCGAAATATTAATTGATGAAAATAGATTTCAAGATTTGAAGGAATATTTTGATGCCAGGCTCATTCTAGCGCCTCGAATTCAAGGTTTTTTCTATCAGTAGTACTAATTTTCATGATTTGAATATAAAAATATTGTAATATTCTTACTTCAACATATCATAGAAATGAAAGGAAATTTGTGCCTTTCAAACAAAAAACAGATATTTCATCAGTTTTTTTCCCTCTTTCCAAATTTCTATTTGATTTTATTTAATCTCATATACCGTGTGATATTTCTCACTTGACATGTAAATTGAAATTTTTGAGTACGGGCCAGCCATTTTTTTCATGTTTTTTTTTCTCATGCTGACAGAGAATGCCTGTATGAACAAACATGTAAAATATCAGCGAAAAACATATCATATTAACGAAGATATGTGAGTTCATAGATTTAGCATTTTTTCATAAATCACCCTATATCTCCGAAACGAATACCCTTATGGGACATTTGAACCCCAAATTCTCATTCAGTTTGAGGTCCTCTATCTCCACTTAGCCGTCCCTTACGTCACCAGTCACCCTGTATAAAATTTTCGGAATACATCTGATTAACCATCTGAACCAGAAAACCTTCAAATAGGCTATGTTGTTAGGAATCTTAGTTATCAGCAACAATTGCTTCAGCAGGAAATAAAGAAAGTTGCTTTACAACACAATTACATCACCCAAATAAATGAAAGTTCTCGAAAAAATGCAGACATGAATGAGTTTATAAACTCCTTATTTATCCCCCAATTTTCAAAATATCGAATTTCTGAAAACTCACTCCAGGACACCCTCTTGACCCTTGACCAGACCTGCCCCTTCCTTTGGCTCAAGATGCCAGCATCGGCGGCCAGTCCTGCCGTCGTACCGATCCCCACACAAGTCCTTGCTTCCATCCTAAGACCCCTCGTCTTCGCCATCTCGACCCCTACGATTTTTCTCACCCCCCAAACAACCTACGACCCCACACTCAAACACAAAACCGCACAGTTTCGTATAGCGAAAAGTTTAAATAATACGAATAACACGTATACCGTTGAACCGGAAGAACACTTACCGGTGAAAAAATTCAATAATAATAATACAGAGTGTAAAAATATAATAATCGGACAAAACCTTATATAGCACGATCTCACCACACAGAAATATAATCTTCGTCAAAACTAACGTTGGTAACTTAACGGGTTATCGACTGGAATGATGGCGGATTTCGAAAAAAGGCGCTTGGGAAAAAAACATTATCTCCGCACACGTTTAGAAGATTTCGTCGACAACATCCGATCGAGTAAGGGCTCGGCATGATTCGGGATAAATCGTGGATAGCGGGCACACATTTTCGAACCAACTCTTATTGAAAAATAACAATATTTAATAAGTTGAGAAAACGGGTCACTAAACTCCATTCACTTTTATAAAGATCCCGGTTGGCCATGATTTAGGTTTATCAAGTTCTTTTACTTAATACCAGTGGCGACGCTAGAATTTTTTTACATACTAAGACTTTCAATTTTCCCGTTGTATTTCTATTTACTTTGGCCCCTCCATAAAATTCCGGCGCCCTCTTGGCCCCCCTGTCTTCGAAAGCTGGCGTCGCCACTGCTTAATACTGACGTAGGTTGGCAATCGTGAAAGTAAAATAATTCTGAGAGATGTTGCCAATGCAATTATTTACTATTCACTCTTTTTTATTTTTGTAAATGGAGTTATTTCTCTTAAGGGGAAGTGCTACACGTCCGAGCTCGCGAGCTTCCTTCAAAAATTGGGCTTTTTATTTCCATGATATCTCAGTTCGTATGCGACGTAGAACAACAATTTTTTTTTAAATTAAAGCTTAATCATTTCTCTAGAATGTGTATTACTCGCTTTTGCGTTTTTCTTCGTATATTAGGAAAAAACCTGGTGAGCTGTAATTTCCTGAAAATCTGTACAAACTATTTTATTTCCATGATATCTCCGTCAATTTTCGGGATAAATGTATGAAATTTTTTGTATATGCAAATAATATTTTGCAGAATGTGTATTACTCGCTTTTCCGTTTTTCTTCGTGAATTAGGAAAAAAACCTGGTTGAAAATATGACCACTAAAGTTCTTACTTTACCAATTATTTAAAAATTCAGGGGGCAATAAACAAAAAACTGATTAATACACATTCTGCAAAATACACTGCGCAAAAAAATTAACGCACATTCTGAAAATCTCAATTTTAATGACAGTTAACTCTACATTGACTTTACAACTTATTTTTTATGTTCTCTCGGGAAGGTTTTGAACGAAACAAGACACATTAAATGGAAGAAAAATTCAGGATTTCACCGAATCTTATGTGAAAGAAGAGAAATGATCAATTTTCAAAATACTGAAATGCTGATAAGTGATTTAATACTTGGTATTTCCACCCCTTGCGTTAATTACAGCTCGGCAACGACGGTTCATACTCAAAATGAGTGATCTTAAAATGTTCTGATCTAATCCTTCCCAGATTTCTCCGAGTTGGATTCCTAAGTCATTAAGAGTAGCTGGATGATTTTCTGAACTTCTCAGCCTTCTATTGAGGTTGTCCCAAACCTGCTCAGTCGGATTGAGATCTGGACTTCTTGCTGGCCATTCCATTCGAGAGACTTCAACCTCATCAAGGTACGATGCGCGCACGATGGGGTCTGGCATTATCGTCCATAAAAGTGAAATTTTCACCAATGTATGGAGCAAATGGCACTACATGCTCTTCATATACTTATCAGCATTCATAGCTCCATTGCCTCCATTATCAACGACCACTAGGTCTGTGCGAGCAGTCAAAGATATTCCACCCCATACCATAATCGATCCTCCCCCGAAACCAGTAGTATTCAGGAAATTGCACTGAGCATATCTTTTATGTGGACGTCTGTATACAAGTGAACGTCGATCACAATGGTAGAGGCAGAATCTAGACTCATCTGTGAAGAGAACTCTTTCCCAATCGGCCTCTTCCCAATGGATATGCTCTCTCGCAAAATCCAATCGCCTCTTGCCGCGACACGAGGCCTTAAATCATATTCTCTGAGGCGATTTCTTATTGTCTGAGTGCTAATTTGCACCTCATCAGTTTGCTCAAGCTGATTTTGAAGGAGGCGAGCGGTTGCAAACCGTTGTCTCAACGAAGAAACTCTCAAGTAACGTTCTTGAATGGCAGTTGTTACCCGTGGTCTACCCTGTCCTGGTCTTCGGACATTCATACCTGTCTCCCTGAATCGCTGCAACATTCTGGACACACTTGTATGGGAAACTCCAAACCTTTCTGCAATTCTTGTGCATGTCCACCCTTCTTCTCGCAAAACTACCGCTTGGGCACATTCCTCTTGGGTCAAATTGTGTTTCGTGTTTCGCGTTGCATAGCGATCGAGTGTAGAAAATCAAACGAAAGAAAAACTATTGATCACTAGAATTGATCGAGAACAACTGATTTTAGAATGGAGCCAATACATTCAAAATCTGATAATATCATCTTTTTTTATTCCTGCTGGGAGAAAACATCTGTATTGAAGAAAAACGTAGAAAGTGGATAACATAAGCATGCATAATTCTGATAAAAATAATTATCTTTGAGAACACCTTCAGTTGTAGAATAAATTTGAGATTTCCATAATGTGCGTTAATTTTTTTTGCGCAGTGTATTATTCCGCATGTATACTGAAAATTTCTTACATTTATCCCGAAAATTGACGGAGACATTGAAATAAAATCGTTTGTCCAGATTTTTATGAAATTGCAGGTCACCAGGTTTTTTCCTAATTTATTTATTTATTTATTTATTGAAAGAAAAGAGTCGAGGTAAAACCTATAAGACTCAGCATACAATAATGAAAATGAACACAAAATTTCTATGAGTACCCACAAAAGTAAAATAAGTAAAAAATAACCAGTATTAAATCAAAATTGAAATATAGCAAAACAAAGATACTAGCATACTAATCTAACTTGTCCGAGAAAATCCAACCTATTCCTGAACACATTGACGCTGGGAGAGTTCACAATATCACAAAAGTAAAATAAGTAAAACATAACCAGTATTAAATTTAAATTGAAATGCAGCAAAACAAAGATCCTAGCATACTAATGTAACTTGTCCGAGAAGATCCAACCTATTCTTGAACACATTGACGCTGGGAGAGTTCACAACATCACCAGTCAATGCATTCCAACCGTGGAAAACTCGATTGCTGAGGAAATGCTGCCTGGGTGTTGTCTTGAACTTTTCCTTGAGAAGCTTCAATATACGAAGAAAAACGGAAAAGCGAGTAATACGCAATCTAGAGAAATGATTAAGCTTCAATTAAAAAAAAATTGTTGGTCTAGGCCGCACACGAACTGAGATATCATGGAAATAAAAAGCCCAATTTTTGAAGGGAGCTCGTGAGCTCGGACGTGTACCACTTCCCCTTAAGGTTTAACTGTGACACAGGTTTAGTAGCATTCTCATACTGGAGTATTTCAAGTTGTGCACTGTATTTCCAGCATTTAATACAAATAAATTCCTATCACATTGAGTCAAGAGCTTTTTTCGCAACGACAAAAGTGCTTAACTTTACTTAATTACCTGAAATTAACCTGAAAATATTGATTTTTATAACTGTGGGATTTGATAATGAAAGAAAACGATAGAAAATATAAGATTTTTACAAACGGTGTTCAAAGTTGCCTCTATGATCTCTATTCTGCTTGAATGTCTCATTTAAATAGGAAAGTATTTTGTATTAAATGCTGGAAATACAGTTAAACATACCATTTCAAAGTCTTAATGAAACAGGAATGAAATTTGAGCTTATCTAGTTCATTTTTGCCCATTAACGAACTTCTGGTTCTTGTCTGTGTTGTGAAGTTCTCAAGATATCTATTTTTCTGTCAGAAAATCATAAAATATGCAATTTTTCTCCAAAAGAACATCGAATGGCAGTTGAAATATCGGGTGTTTTTTTTAGAGTCAAAGAACTTTGAATTGAAATAACACATTCAAATCGAAATTGAAGCCAATTTTTTTTTATTTGAAATATAATTTTATGACATTCATGTTTTAAAAATAATTTCCGGTATAAGTCCACCACAACTAGCTCTGAGGAACCTCATTCAACCAGACCAATTTTGGACCACTTTTTGGAGTTCGAGCCTTATTTCAGCAATAACACGAGTTATGTTGGCTTCCAAAGCGTCTATCGTTTCTGGTTCATCAGCATAAACCAAAGACCTGACATAACATAACTCCAAAGAAAATAATTTATTGGAGTTATGTCGCATGGTCTCGGAGGCCAAAAAATTTGACTTCAATCTTAATTTGAATGTGTTTTATTCCAATTTAAAGTTCTGTCAATCTCAAAAAACACCCAATATACATATAATCAAAAGCTTCACAATGATTGTTTTTTCGATATATTCATGAGAAAATTAAATATGTAATTTCAAACCAAGTTCATTCAATTTCAAGTCTTCAAATGACCTAGAGCCATTCAAATTTAAATATAGAAAACTCCTTTTCTAATCGAAACATTCTTTTGAATCCATCATACCTATTTCGGAACAAAAACCAGTACATAGTTTCAAACATTACATTTGAATAAGATGAAATAAATAATTCTGAACATGTTGAGTGAATTCCTGATTTGGCTGGGAAATTTTAATGTGGCAACAGGGTCAGGTGGTCATTTGCCATCAGCAACCCTCTTCACCTTTGACTGCAATATATTTTCTTCATTTTCCACAATCGTCGCTTTGGCTTGAACATGAATCATGTATACAACTAGATTCAAGTTTATTTCACACCTCAACCCAAACCATCAGAGACAGGATTGTGGATATGAAATATTGGAGGTTTTCACAAATACATTTGTTAAGGGAATGCCTCAAAAATTCCTTGAATTCGAAGGATAGCAAATTAGAACTATACTTGAGACTTTGCCTGAACATGTTATTATTATAGTTATTCAAATCACATAGCAGCTGATATTTTACAATGACTACGTGAGATTAGACGCAGTGCTCACAGCTATCCCAATATTAGAGCATCATAAAGTGTATCACAGATCGGTTAACTAAATACTTGTTCTATGTTGAAAGATAATTCAATCAGTTGACTCATTATCAACTAAAAAATTGAACAAGGCAAACAAGGCATATAAAAAATAGTATCAAAGCATTAATCTCATAAAACAATTAATAAACAATTAGGATTTCAATTCCGATATGATAACATTAGTGACACCTAGATGACACTAACATACATAAGCATTATAGTTGAATTTATTATACCAGTTTTAGATTTCGAGTGTTTCACTGCATAAATTGATTAATTTCATTATTTGTAATAGGTATATCTGTGTGCACTTAGAAACATCACAACAAATGGTGCATTTTATTGCAAATATCAGAAACGACTAGAGATAATGATCTGTTTCATGACAACAATAAGAAATAACCACAAGTTTTGATTTTGATGTTAGGTTCCAGTGATAAAATTTCACAATAATCAATAAATAAACAATTTCTGAAAGAGAATTGTTCCATACTGAACTTGTTTATATTCATAACAAATCGAAATTTCAGCAGATTTCAGTGTCCATTTTAACAAGCATCGTCCTAATCAGTTGTATCTGCATACAAAAGAATTGGCTAACGATTAACTCAAAAAACTATTGCAAAAAATGTAGATCCAGATGAAAGAAATGGACAAATACCTGTTTTTGACAAGAAACTTTCTTTTTTCTGGCGGGTCGACAACTGAAATCTAGAGTATCGAATGAACTCAACAATATTTCGAAATGAAAATGATGTTTAATATTGTTTTAACTCACCTTTCACAACAACTTCAGTAGTGCTTTCAGTTTTATCTGAATTTTCAGCGTCTTCCGTTTGTGACATGTCGAATCTCTTTCTTTGGTTACACTTGGAAAAGTCTACTATATTCCTATTCTAGATGTACAATAAATAATCAAAAATTTTTGTATATAAAGCAACTTATTCGTTATAAAACTAATATTAATATCACAGTCTGTTAAGGTTTCCTGACAACAAAAACTCAATCATACACATATTATGTAAAATAAATCGGCGCTATTTGTACCGAAAAACTTCAGTTTAACGCACAACAATATTATGTATTGATGTTAAGCTAATTTAATTCTATTTAACGCGAATATTGAAACGTTTTCAACTTCAAAAGGCAAAAATATTAACAAACGCCATTATGCATAAACCTTTTCGTTTTCTTTTTGATAATTTGTGATTTGAAAAAGAGAGATAGCGAGAACCTCTAGTGCTGCCCCCTATGCTATTTGTCTTTGAATAAAAATGTTTATTTATTGTTATTTGTATCAATTTATGAGAAATCTCTTAAATAAAACACTTATTCATTCCTTTTGATCAGAATATAATAGAAGCCTTAAGGCCAGAACGTAATGTTCAAAGACATTCTGCTAATAGGGGATAATTTCTGATTGTTCCTCGATTAATTCTGAATTAATTAGAATCACTAACTGTGGATAAATATTTCCACGTTAGATTTTTCATCGTTTTTCATTTTTCGTAATAAGAAAAGAATTAAGTATATTCTGTGATTCATAAAATAGCTTTTCATCGTGAATGTCATTAATCTGTCAATTGTAATATTTTGATTTGTCATTATCAGCCGCAACTTTTGGAAGTGTTAATTTATTTAGATATTTCAATTTTTATTAGCTGAGAATGGCAACCGAACGGTATAGTTTTTCCTTAACAACTTTTAGTCCATCTGGAAAATTAGTGCAAATAGAATATGCCTTAGCTGCAGTTGCTGCTGGTGCACCTTCTGTGGGGATAAAGGCTTCAAATGGGGTAGTAATCGCTACTGAAAATAAGCATAAATCTATTCTTTATGAGGAACATAGCGTTCACAAAGTCGAGATGGTCACAGATCATATTGGAATGGTATACTCAGGTAATAAAATACTCCTCAAGTACTGTGAATTGATTTCATATATTGATTCGTCATCCTCAAAAGAAGTAGAGCTCTGGTAAAAATACCAAGAAAGCAATGAAATTGAAGGGAAATGCCTTATGATTCTGGTTCTTGAAGCAGCTTGTTCTTAAATTAATATCTCCTGTACCAAAATTTCTTCCACTGTGAGACTTGTTCAATTTTTCATATGAATTTTGCAGGCATGGGGCCAGATTACCGATTATTAGTAAAGGAAGCACGAAAGATGGCCTCCCAATATTTCCTTGTATACAGAGAACCAATACCTACAGTTCAGTTGGTCCAAAGAGTGGCGGCAGTTATGCAGGAATACACTCAATCAGGAGGTGTTAGACCCTTTGGAGTTTCATTGCTGATTTGTGGATGGGACAACAATAGACCGTACTTGTTCCAATGTGATCCATCCGGTGCTTATTTCGCGTGGAAAGCCACAGCTATGGGCAAGAATTACATCAACGGTAAAACGTTCTTGGAGAAGAGGTTCAGTGAAGACTTAGAATTAGACGATGCCGTTCACACTGCTATTTTGACCTTGAAGGAGAGCTTCGAAGGACAATTGACAGCTGATAATATTGAGGTTGGAATTTGTGATCAGAGTGGATTCAGAAGGTTAGAGCCTTCCCATGTTAAAGATTATTTGGCAAACATTCCATGAATGTTGATTATTTTGATTGATAAGCTTGTAAGTTTCGATTAAAGTTACGGTATAATAAATTTTTCAAGATCAGTTCTTCGTTTCAATGACTACAAAAATGCTTCCTGAATTTTAGAGTGTACTCCACTCACTTTTATAAAATAGCCCGGTTGGCCATGACATTCTGACACATTTCATTGTGTTTATTTTGAAAATGTTAGGTTATACTCATTTTCCTGTCAGATAAGTCAGAAAGAGTTTAGGGCATGCCGACAGTATTTTAGAAATTCCGGAAAAAGTTATACACCAAGCAGGAATTCAATAATTTCAAAGACCTGGTGAATGTTGAAGAAACTTTTTTCTCTGTTAATAAGGGAAATACACAAAAAAATTAACGCACATTCTGAAAATCTCAATTTTAATGAAAGTTAACTCTACATTGACTTAATAACTTATTTTTTATGTTCTCTCGGGAAGGTTTTGAACGAAACAAGACACATTAAATGGAAGAAAAATTCAGGATTTCACCGAATCTTATGTGAAAGAAGAGAAATGAACAATTTTCAAAATACTGAAATGCTGATAAGTGATTCAATACTTGGTATTTCCACCCCTTGCGTTAATTACAGCTCTGCAACGATGGTTCATACTCAAAATGAGTGATCTTAAAATGTACTGATTTAATCCTTCCCAGATTTCTCCGAGTTGGATTCCTAAGTCATTAAGAGTAGCTGTATGATTTTCTGAACTTCTCAGCCTTCTATTGAGGTTGTCCCAAACCTGCTCAATCAGATTGAGATCTGGACTTCTTGCTGGCCATTCCATTTGAGAGACTTCAACCTCTTCAAGGTACTCCTGAACGATGCGCGCACGATGGGGTCTGGCATTATCGTCAGTAAAAATGAAATTTTCACCAATATATGGGGCAAATGGCACTACATGCTCTTCAAGAATGTTCCTTATATACTTATCAGCATTCATAGCTCCATTATCAACGACCACTAGGTCTGTGCAAGCAGTCAAAGATATTCCACCCCATACCATAATCGATCCTCCCCCGAAACCAGTAGTATTCAGGAAATTGCACTAGGCATATCTTTCATGTGAACGACTGTATACAAGGGAACGTCGATCACAATGGTAGAGGCAGAATCTAGACTCATCTGTGAAGAGAACTCTTTCCCAATCGGCCTCTTCCCAATGGATATGCTCTCTCGCAAAATCCAAACGCGCCCTTCGATGGGCTGGGGTAAGAGCTGGGCCTCTTGCCGCGACACGAGGCCTTGAATCATATTCTCTGAGGCGATTTCTTATTGTCTGAGTGCTAATTTGCACCTCATGAGTTTGCTCAAGCTGATTTTGAAGGAGGCGAGCGGTTGCAAACCGTTGTCTCAACGAAGAAACTCTCAAGTAACGTTCTTGAATGGCAGTTGTTACCCGTGGTCTACCCTGTCCTGGTCTTCGGACATTCATACCTGTCTCCCTGAATCGCTGCAACATTCTGGACACACTTGTATGGGAAACTCCAAACCTTTCTGCAATTCTTGTGTATGTCCACCCTTCTTCTCGTAAAACTACCGCTTGGGCACATTCCTCTTGGGTCAAATTGCGTGTTTCGCGTTGCATAGCGATCGAGTGTAGAAAATCAAACGAAAGAAAAACTATTGATCACTAGAATTGATCGAGAACAACTGATTTTAGAATGGAGCCAATACATTCAAAATCTAAAAATATCATCTTTTTTTATTCCTGCTGGGAGAAAACATCTGTATTGAAGAAAAACGTTGAAAGTGGATAACATATGCATGCATAATTCTGATAAAAATAATTATCATTGAGAACACCTTCAGTTGTAGAATAAATTTGAGATTTCCATATTGTGCGTAATTTTTTTTACTCAGTGTATTTCACGTATATGAACATGGTTCGAACATTCAGTTAAGCTATTTTGCTTGTACGAAAATCAAGTGTTGAAATTTTACTGAAAAATAATGAACAGAATATTCCGTTACTTTGTGATAGTGCATTTGAAGAATGAAAGTACTTGAATAACCCAACAGAAAATTTCTATATGAACAGACAAACATATGGAATTCCCCACTCTTCAAAATTCTCAAAAAATAAGGCTAATTAAGACATTTTAATACCTTTTTGCACCACTTTAAATACTCCAGTGTGAAAATGTAGTAATACTACGAAACCTGTGTCACAGTTGGACCTTAAAAGAACTAACTTCATTTACAAAGTTAAAAAAGAGTAAATAGAAATAAGCAACGTCGCTAAGACTTATTTGACATTTTACGGGTGCCAACCTACGTCAGCTTTAAGTAAAAAAACTTGATAAACCTAAATCTTGGCCCACCGGGATACTTTATAAAAGTGAATGGAGTATACAGGGTGACTGGTGACATAAGGGACAACGGCTAAGTGGAGATAGAGGACCCCAAACTGAATGAGAATTTGGGTTTCAAATGTCCCATAAGGGTATTCGTTTCGGAGATATAGGGTGATTTATGAAAAAATGCTAAATCTATGAACTCCCATATCTTCGTTAATATGATATGTTTTTCGCTGATATTTTACATGTTTGTTCATACAGGCATTCTCTGTCAGCATAAGAAAAAAAAATTGGCAAAAAATTGCTGGCCCGTACTCAAAACTTTCTATTTACATGTCAAGTGAGAAATATCACACGGTATATGAGATAAAATAAAATCAAATAGAAATTTGGAAAGAGGGAAAAAAACTGATGAAATATTTGTTTTTTGTTTGAATGGCACAAATTTTCTTTCGTTTCTATGATATCTTGAAGTAAGAATATTACAATATTTTTATATTCGAATCATGAAAATTAGCACTACTGATAGAAAAAACCTTGAATTCGAGGCGCTAGAATGAACCTGGCATCAAAATATTCCTTTTAATCTTGAAATCTATTTTTATCAATCAATATTTCGATGCCATATAAAATTTCAAAATAAAATTTGTTGTAGATGGGGTGATGAAAGAGTTGGATGCTCAAACACAAAAATAGAAAAAGTCGCAAATATGATTCATAAAAAAATCAAGTAAGCAAATGTTCGAAATGAGAGCCGTTCACCTTCATACATTTATTGGCTCTCTTGAACAAATGAAGCACAGCTTTTCTAATCAGAGGAATATTTGTTTTAATTTCATCGCATGCTTCAGTTATTCTGCTCTTCAAATGTTCACGGCTTGTTATTGTTTCTTCATACACCGTATCCTTAAGATGACCCCATAGGAAATAATCCACAGGAGTTAGATCGGGTGATCTAGCAAGCCAATTCCTAGAACCTCCCCGACCAATCAACCTGTCAGGAAAATCCCTTTTCAGAAAATTCTTTACTTCATTTGCAAAATGAGGAGGTGCACCATCATGTTGAAAAATCATACCTCTCTGATTAATATTTTCTAAAAGACGAATTCAAGGTTTTTTCTATCAGTAGTACTAATTTTCATGATTTGAATATAAAAATATTGTAATATGCTTACTTCAACATATCATAGAAACGAAAGAAAATTTGTGCCAATCAAACAAAAAACATATATTTCATCAGTTTTTTTCCCTCTTTCCAAATTTCTATTTGATTTTATTTTATCTCATATACCGTGTGATATTTCTCACTTGACATGTAAATTGAAATTTTTGAGTACGGGCCAGCAATTTTTTCAATTTTTTTTTCTTATGCTGATAAAGAATGCCTGTATGAACAAACATGTAAAATATCAGCGAAAAACATATCATATTAACGAAGATATGGGAGTTCATAGATTTAGCATTTTTTCATAATCACCCTATATCTCCGAAACGAATACCCTTATGGGACATTTGAAACCCAAATTCTTATTCAGTTTGAGGTCCTGTATCTCCATTTAGCCGTTGTCCCTTACGTCACCAGTCACCCTGTATATGTGAATGTGTTTGATTCATCAAAAAAGTTAAATATTAACCATGAACATCACTATTATCGGGACTCATCGAAAATTTCTTCCCAGGTGGTTCTACTTGAAAAAAAATCTTGTTGTGTTCATATTTTATTTTATATCGAGTCACACAACAGTTTTTTCATCTCAGTCATTATGAATAGGTAAAGTTCACTTATATCGTTACATATTGGACAAAGGATTCGATGATCTTTTCATTGATATTTGTTTCTCTCCGCTGTACGAGTGCATTCTTATTGTTCTTGTTTCGGCCATAGAAACCCAGTCACTCTCTTCACCCATTGGTGCCTTGAAGGGGTAAAAGCTAAGATTTAGGTGAATAAACTTTAATTTGTTAACAATAAATGGAAATGGATTTTGGTCAGTAACTGTAATAAATAATCCTCATTTGAACACCTAGTATCTTTAACGAAGCGTTTATGGACTAATATTGACATAAAATTCTCTTCTCAAATTAAGATTTTCCATCGACTGTTGAAGTACAGATGATACAGAGCGTACCAACTGTATAATTCTAATCGAACTGAAACTTCTTGAAGAACCACTTTCGAGCTACACAGTTCAGTGTAAACCTACCATAATCTCATCCCTCCACTCCTTCATCATATCCATCATGTTATGGCCTCCCCGTCCACTGCCACCAGACAGCCATTTTGATTCCAGCATCTCGGCTGACGTGATGCGATAAGCTGGATCTTTTTTCAGAGCTTGCTTGATTATGTCTACAGCTTCCTTGGAAATTTTCGATAGGGGATAGGAGACTTCGTCCTTGACTATTTTTCTGGCCAGTTCTTTCTCGTTTGAGGAGAAGAAAGGATAGACTCCGTAAAGTAGGAGGTAGATTATCACTCCGATAGCCCACACGTCACACTGATGGCTGTAGGATCCGGACAGCATCTCTGGGGCTGAAATTCGACATTGGTTGCCAGATATTGGGGTATGTACTCCTGCCTCTGCGTAATGAAAAAATTTACCCATGTAAAGAGCAGTTCCACAGCAATCGTGCAGCATGCTCTCGATGCCAGTTCCTGTCTTTATGACACTCAAACCAAAATCTGATAACTTTATATAATATTCGTCTGAAGGATCGTTTGGGTTTTTTGCCAGTAGGATATTTTCTAGTTTGATGTCCCTATGGACGATATCTGTGAAAAAGACATTGGTTAATTTTCCTTTGTCCCTAATTCTATACTATAGTAATAGTAATTCTGTGGACCGACCCGAGGGAATCTATCGAAAAAGTGGGTCTAGAAGAATCTTAAAATCGCAGCGAAGCTGCGATACATCGAGTAAATTTTTATACGGTCGGAAAGAGGAATAATCTATTTATACGTGGGTGAAATTTCGATTCTCTAGAGTCTAGGCGATGTAGAAGTATTCTTTTAAAAATCACAAAAATCGAAAAAAAATCCTGCAGAAAAAGGAATTTTAAACTCGATCAAAATTAAATATACAGATCGAAAGAGGAAAGGTATTCATATTTTCCATAATTTTCCCATTTCTTCAGGAATATTAATCAAACTTTAAAATTTCGCCTATAAATGAAGGATAACTACTTAATAGGTAGATCTAGGGTTTATACTGAAGAAAACGTTAACTATTAAGGTGTGCGTTCAATGTAGTGTGTTTTTATTTCAAGTTGCATTTGAAAATGGTTTCACTTTGAGAACTGAAATTTTGTGGGTAAACTCAGAAAGGATTGGAGTTCTTAATGAAATAATTGAAATCGATTTCATTTCGAAAGTTCATTTTATTTCAAACGAAAGACCCATGAAAATATAATAATAATAATAATAACAGAATTAGACTAGTAGAGATCTAGTTTCCAAAGCACACCACCAGGTGGCACCACCACAGGAAGACAATGCATTACCGGTTTCTGGCTTGTTGGCCGTCATCAGATGCAATATAAGCTCTGCCGTTTCAGTTGGCATTCATCTCAGGATACTACATGCATCTGATGACGGCCAACAAGCCAGAAACCGGTAATGCATTGTCTTCCTGTGGTGGTGCCACCTGGTGGTGTGCTTTGGAAACTAGATCTCTACTAGTCTAATTCTGTTATGTATTTTAGTTGTTCCAACTTAGGGACATGATCCTCCTTTTCATGAATAATAATAATCTTCTTTATTGTTGACCCTTAAACAGTAAAATGAACATTACTGGCACCAGGGCCTACTAATAATACATATTATAATTAGAAACTAGAATATAATATAATACAAACAAAATTAAATATTCTCAACCCATCAACAAACAACTTAAAATTCTATTCTAGTTTCAAAAAGTTATGGTTATGGCACAATTCCTTACAACTTCTGGCGTTTATAATATTTGGGGGGATTGAGTTAAACACATTGATGCTTCTAAAAATAGGGGAATTCTGAGTTTTATTTATTCTTCTAAATTTATTTCTGAATGTCTCTTTCTGTCTGGTCAAATGATGTAGCTCAAATTCCGATTAAAAGTGAATCTACAGAATATTTCGTTCAGAAAATTAACTTGAAATACAGAACTGGCATAGAATGGTCAAATTCAAATATATAGCGAGAAGAGGTTCCTGCTTTACCTACGTATTCACCAACTTCATAGTTCAGCGGTTTTCGGATAGAGAGCGCCATTGTACATTTCATTCATAAGGAGAGAGATATTCATAGAACCTACATTATCACTATAAATTCTATGATTATCTCTCTCCTTATGAATAAAATGTACAATGGCGCTCTCTATCCGAAAATCACTGAACTATGAAATTAGTGAAGATGTGGGTAAAGCAGGATCTTTTTCCCGCCATATATTTGAATTTGGCCATTCTCTGCCAATTCCGTATTTCAAGTTGTTTTTCTGAACGAAATTATCTGTAGATTCACATTCAATCGGAAGTTTAACTATTTTCATGGGTCTTCGTTTGAAATGAAACAGAAGCATGAGTTGGCTCATTTTCTTATATTTCGAAAGAAAAAAATGAACTTTCGAAATGAAATCGATTTCAATTATTTCATTAAGAACTCCAATCCTTTCTGAGTTTACCCACAACATTTCAGTTCTCAAAGTGAAACCATTTTCAAATGCAACTTGAAATAAAAACACACTACATTGAAAGCCCACCTTAATGATGGTTTGAATTAATTTAGGAAGGACCTCTCACCATTTTTGTGCAAGTAAGCTACAGCACTCACAAGATCTGTGATTATCCTCTTTGATATGCTCTCAGAAAATGGTTTTCTTTCTTTAAACAACACCCACAGTTCCCCATTGCAGAGTTCCATGATCAGATATATCTTTTTCGAACTCTCGTATACTCTGTCCAGATAAACAATGTGTGGATGGTTAACCATTTTCAAAATCTGTATTTCCCTTTGAAGAAAAACAAGCTTCAGACCTGACTAAAGAGAACTTTTGTGAATTTATGAGTATTTGATACGAAACATTCCTTGTTGACAATGATTTTATCTTCGTTTGATCAAATTCAGTCCATTTCATCATCATAATATTTTTATTTTAAATGTAAAATTAAAAATGGGTCCCTTATAGCACTGATGTAAAATCAGGAGCTTTGGACACTCGTTCATCCATCTTGCAAGTTGATTCAAACTCAAGGATCATCCAAGAATTCAACGTAAACAATTTTTGGTCTCTGGGTCCATCCGTTCGAGATTTATTGTGTTCACCGTCGGCCGGGCGGACAGAATTTATTTGACCTATGCGATTGAGACCATTCCCTGCTTCAAATTCGGAAAAAACAGACGCGACGAAATTATATAGCCCTCATTATTAGATTAGATTAGAGGAGAGGTGGAAGATCATCCGACCTAGCATGCACCTTGACCTCAAGATCTATTGTGCATCCCCGCGATGTTAAACAGTCAAGCAATACTGTCTCAATGAACTTTATCACCTTTCTGGGGACTACATCCATCACTTGTTCCTGCTTTGAAGCCCAAGAGCCCAGGGGGTTGTAGCCTTTTCCGATGAACAGCTTCACAATCGCATAGCAAGTGCTTGGCTAGGTCTCAGTGGCTTCTTGACAGAAGGGCAAGTGAATTCCAGCGTCTTTCTTATGTTCTTCAGATGATACCTCATGGACAGTGTCCCTTGAGTGCGCCTGTCAGTTTTCTCAGTTCCAGTTTACTGAGTGGAAGAACCTTTTTAGTTCAGCTCGTCGAGTAGTAGAGAAATGACTTGGCCTGTTTTCGACCATTGATCGTACGCCAGAACGCAAGCTATCTCTTTTGTTCCCATTCCTTAACTGCCATCGCTTGATGACTGGCTGGGAAGCCACAAAATGGCTCTGGCCCGGTGAAGGGAATTGACCCCCCTTTCCTGGTCAGTCGGTCTGCCTCTTCATTACCAGCTATCATGGAGTGGCCAGGTACTCAAGTTCACCTGGTTTGTTTCTCAGAGTATATTGAGGGACGTTTTACATTCCCAGACTAACTTTAACTCAACTAGTGGGGGGTCAAGCACTAGCAGGGCTGCTTTGCTATCCGATACTATGTATATTCTTGCATCCCATGCAAAGCACAACACACTCCCTTATGGCAAGGGTTTCTGCTTGAAATACCGAAGGCGTTCGAAGGACAGAAACCCATTGGTATGACTAAATGGATCAAGGGACAGTGTACGTTGTCTCCCAGCAGTCCATCTTCGGTTTTCGAGCCATCGGTATAAAATACCGCAGACCCTCTGGAAAAAACCACTTCATTATTAGCCCATTGTTCAAGACTTGGAAATGCCGTTTTGGAGTTTTTCTGAAACTCGAGTCTCAGTGGTAGGTTATCTTTCACCACCTCCTGGAGCTCCTTGCACTCATTTAGAATGCGAAGGTGTCCTGAGTAGTCGCCAGTTTTCAGTTCTCGTTCTTTTGCCACCCTAAGTGCTCACCTGGCCGCCTCAGCTCCCTGAAAGATATCTAGGAAAGGCAGGTCCAAGATGACTTGCATGGCAGCTGTTGGACAAGAGCGTGTTGCTCCTGTGAAAATAAAAAGGTGCAGACACATTGTTATCACGTCACATCACGTCATCTTCCCAAAATGTGCAACCACAATAATGCTTAGAGCATAGGAAGAGAGACACACCTTTCAATAATAAATAGTGAAGTCAAATCGACAGAAATAAACTGGGCGATTGTACTACTACGAAATCAAAATGTAGTAAAAATTTTTGCAACATTGTATCTGCTGTCACGTTATAGCACTGATAGCACGCAAGATCTATATTCCGCACATTTTCTGAATGCACGTGATACCACGTCTGATATTTTGTGAAATGTCATTCTGACATACATTTGAAACTGATCTGGGTGCTCTTTCAATAATTCTTGAATTAATTGACGGAATTCCCCCACTTCCTCTGTTCGTTGATTCATTTGGTGAATCAAATCCCTTCTATGAGAATCTTTAAAGGTGCATACAAATTGTTGTCACGTCATGTGAGCTCACGCGAGAAATTGGGAAGAAGATATGGAAAATATAGCTGCTTTTACAGTTGCTGGTGATTCTCATAGAAGGGATTCGATTTACCAAATGAATCAACGAACAGAGGAAGTGAGGGAATTCCATAAATTAATTCAAGAATAAAGCCCGCAACGGACGGCGAGCGATAATATAATATATATTATAGCTTTGCATTGACATATGTCATTTTAGTATGGAAAAATATCGTAATATCGGAATATATATTATAGCGTCGTCCGCGGGGCTTGGTGCATTTTCATGAGGAGCGATATTGGTGAAATATATGAGATATAATATATCGCTCGCCGTCCGTTGCGGGCTTTATTGAATGAGCATCCAGATCGGTTTCAAATGTATGTCAGAATGACATTTCACAAAATATCAGACGTGGTATCACGTGCATTCAGAAAATGTAAATTTGCGGAATATACAATGTTGCGAAAATTTTTACTACATTCTGATTCTGTAGTAGTACAATCACCCAGTTTAGTTCTGATGATTTGGCTTCACTATTTATTATTGAAAGTGCTCGAAAATTACTTGTACTACCCTGTCTAAAATCAGAAATTACGTTAATCTTTGATCCAACTAAATGGTTAACTGCCTCTGGCAAAAGCTCCAGGTAAGTGTTTCAATATACTGACAAAGAAACTGCCAAACCCAGAAGTGGCTGCTCCAATTTAATTTTTTTTTCGGTGGAATGTAGATAGTATAGCAAGGAGTAAATGATTAAATTTTGGGAAAAAATCCTGAAGGTTTTTTCATGTAAACATATTTTGTTAGATAAATATTGTATGTAGTAGTTTTTTGCAGATTTTTTAACTTTTACAACAAACAAGCTGTTCGAGAAGATTCAAAGTCGATGGTTAGTTGTTGTTAAAATGCCTAGAGCACGTGTGAGCGGAATTTATCGCCAGCTACGTGAATTTGAAAGAGCTAGAATTATTGGTCTACGGGAGGCGGAGTTGTCATTTCGAAAAATCGCTAACCGTACGAACAGAAATCCAACTACTGTTACGAGATGTTGTCAAACGTGGTTTGTTTATGCCCAAAATTTAAGAAGATCAGGCACCGGGCGTCGAAGGGCCACAAATGAAATTACGGCCATTACAGACAGATTTGCGACAACTCGATGTTTGGCTGATGAGTGATTAGGAAAACAAGGCCATCCTGTAACTGTCCGAACGGTTTACCGCCGGATAAGGTCTTTGGACTGCAGCATTATCGACCCCATCTTGTGTTACCTCTGACGGTTGAGCATCGCCGGGAACGATTACAGTGGTGCAGTGAACGTCAACATTGGTGCAATGGTATCAGGTCTTTTTTTGATTAATCTCGATTCTCCTTGGGTGCACATGATGGCCGAAGAAGGGTTAGACGTCGGGGAGAAAGACTTGAACCTCAGTTTGATGTTGAGCGTCATGTACACCGGACAATAGGCGTTATGGAATGGGCTGCTATTGCACATGCAAGTAAGTCACCTTTAGTCTTTATTTGAGGTAACATGGCAGCGGCTTGAGAATCCAATATTCCAGCAAGATAATGCTCGACCTCATGTTGCCAGAGTTAGTTTAAACTTTTTTGAAACGACCCATGTGAATCTTTTGCCATGGCCGCCCAGATCTTCTGGTGGATGTTCTAGACGCCTTGGAGAATAAAGATATAGTCATTGCTCTATTCCTAGACTTATCGAAGGCCTTTGACAGTTTGAGCCATAAATTTGTTCTCACAAAGATGGAGCAATATGGGATAAGAGATGTGGCTCTGAATTTATTCAAGTCATATCTTGAATCAAGAACCCAAGTAGTGGCGGTTGACAACAATGATTTCCGAGAACTATCTGAAGAGAAAAATATAAAACTAGGAGTGCCCCAGGGGAGTATTCTTGGACCGTTAATCTTCATTTTATTCGTGAATGATCTCCAAAACATATTTGATGATGGGGAAATCGATACACCCTGCATTTCGGGCATACTGAAAAATCCTAGGAGGAAAGATGGATCTCAAATCTCTGGAAGACAATTTGCTGATGACACCAATATTTTGATTAGAGCAAGAAGTTTTTCTGAAACAACACGCTTAACGGAGCAGATTCTACAGAGGAGTGATCATTGGTTTGCTAGTAATCAGCTATGCATGAACACAGAAAAAACAAAAGCCATTATGATGAGGACATCTCATACATCCTTTGAGAACTAGCAATGACAGCCAATGAAATAACCTTGGAGAAGAGCACTAAATTTCTGGGAGTCCGCTTTGATGAAACTCTTTCTTGGAATACACATATAGATGACTTGACAAACAAACTAGCCAGCACATGCTACTCTTTAGGAGTTTTGAGAAAACATCTGGACATGCATGCAATAAAAACAGTATTCAGGCAGTTTTTGAGTCATGGCATGATGTTTTATGGGAGTAGAAAAATTGCAAACAAGATCTTCATAATGCAAAAAAGAGCAGTAAGAACAATGCTGAAAATGAGAATAAAAGACTCATGTAGGGGTAAATTTCGTCATCTGGGAATATTAACATCACCAGCAATTCACATTCAGGAATGTCTTCTCTTTGTGTTTAAACACAGAGAATATTTTGAGGAATAAACACTCAATACATATAACACCAGGACAACGCAATTGAAGTTTCCTATTCACAGATTGACTCATACTGAGCATGGACCAAAATATTGCTGTGTAAAGTATTCCAACAAGATTTCACCGGAATTAAGAGATGAAAGAAGTGTTTCAATATTCAAGAAGAAAATATTCAAGCTGCTACTGGAGATGGAACCGTATAACATTGAAGAGTTCCCAACTTAAAACTCAAAATGATTATGTAAATATTTGTTTAATTTGACCCTATTTCCATTTTATACTGTTTCATTTGGAAATACAGTTTATTATTATGATCCCCTGATCTTTCGCCAATAGAGCAAATTTACCCCTGCCCCCACGCACTTTGGCGGCTCTGAGACATCAAGTGCTGGTAGCTTGGGATAGCATTCCTCAAGAAGATATAAACCATCTTTTTTCATCAGTGCCAAGACGTGTTAGGGAGTCTATAAATAATCGCGATGGGCAAACACATTATCAACAAATTTATTACAAAAAATTGTAACCATTCGTTTTTTTTTTCTCCAAATTTTAATCATTTACTTCTTGCTATACTATCTATGTTTTACCGAAAAAAAAAATTCAAACAGCTCCTGGGTGTTGCAGTTTCTTTGTCTTTGTATGAATTTACGGATTCCTCTTGTCAGAATTCACTTACTAAAGATTTGGATATGCTTTTCATAGCCCATTTGGCGTTCGAATTTTTCTCCTTAACGGCTATAACTTTCCCAAATCCTCCCTCTCCTATCTCAGATCCCATCTGGAACACTTGTTCCAGATCGCTGGTATCCCTAATTTTAATATGTTTGACGATTCTGTCCGGGCTCTTCATTAGAAAATTCGGTTTTCTCTTTTTGTCGACTCTCTGAAAATCGTTAAAGATTTTGAGGAATCGCATCGGCTGAAAATCGAGTTTATCAGGTTCGATATGTCGGTCGAATAGAAAAAATTGTTTTCGCTTACTTCTTCGAATAGACTCAATACTGAAGGATCGCGTTCTCCAACTCCTGTAAACATATCATCAATGAGAGAACGTCATTTTCTTTGAGTTTATGTGACTGAAATTTCACTTTCCAATCACAGAATTGTGTGATGTGTGGCCGAGATTTTTTTGGTGGTTTTTCACTGTACAGGATGGGCAAAATTCGTTGTCTACTGAAAGGATCTTGAGAACTATAGCAGGTGGGAGAAAACTGATAACACATCTCTTTTTTCCTGACAAATCCTGGATCTGAAACAGATCCAGCCTATCGTTCATACACTGCGCAAAAAAATTAACGCACATTCTGAAAAACTCAATTTTATCATAGTCAAAATAATTAAAACTCCTATTTCCAAAATAGAAATAGATTATTCAAGATTTGATTTCATACCCAATGAAGATTATCCCTTGGACAATCCACTCAATGAAATAAAAAATGTAAATAAGAATTCCCCTGGCACCAATTGCAATGGTCAGAAAAGCAGCATCGTTAAACAGAATAACTCAGAATGTTCTGTTTCATCTGAACACAATGCAGAAGGTACAGCTTCAATCAAATTCCAGAGTGGTTCTAAAACATCACCAAAAAAAATATGTCAAAACATCAATTTGGATGCTGGTGTAGAAACGAACGAAATATCTTCAACTTCACATGTAACGAATAAAAATGAGAACCTTGAGGTACCAGCTTTACTTGAAAACAATAGAAGTTTTGGTTCTGATCGAATCCAATTGAATGATAATTCTCAAGACAGCGAACATGAATCGAAAAATAAGGCAAGGGAATTATAGAGACAAAAAATTAATAAAATAAGCGAAGATTCTAAGAGTTTGAAGTCCTGTAGTAGTTCACCTCTGTATAAAAATTTTGTAAAGGCTAATATTTTGTTTGAAGATAAAAATAATCAGTTGGACACTGAAATTGTTGATGCAATTGATACAAATAAAGATGTAGATAAAGCCGAATCTGAAGAAACAACAACAAAAGAGGTACCGGATTCTGCAGTTCATACTGAAGAAGATTCATTGTTATCGTTTACAACAGTAACAGGTAAAATTTCATTTTTGACCTGATTGAAAAATATCTACAACTATACTCTTTCGTACTAGAATTCATGTTATGTATTGTTCAGAGTGAATCGCCCAACAGAGTTATGAGAGGTTTATAGAAAATTAGGCATTCCAACAACCTGTCAGAAATTTTTTGAGTTTAGTGCTGGTGGTCAAACAATGAAAATTGTTTATATAAATACACTCCGTAAAAAAATTAATGCACATTCTGAAAATCTCAATTTTAATGAAAGTTAACTCTACATTGACTTTATAACTTATTTTTTATGTTCTCTCGGGAAACAAGACACATTAAATGGAAGAAAAATTCAGGATTTCACCGAATCTTATGTGAAAGAAGAGAAATGAACAATTTTCAAAATACTGAAATGCTGATAAGTGATTTAATACTTGGTATTTCCACCCCTTGCGTTAATTACAGCTCGGCAACGACGGTTCATACTCAAAATGAGTGATCTTAAAATGTTCTGATCTAATCCTTTCCAGATTTCTCCAAGTTGGATTCCTAAGTCATTAAGAGTAGCTGGATGATTTTCTGAACTTCTCAGCCTTCTATTGAGGTTGTCCCAAACCTGCTCAATCGGATTGAGATCTGGACTTCTTGCTGGCCATTCAATTCGAGAGACTTCAACCTCTTCAAGGTACTCCTGAACGATGCGCGCACGATGGTGTCTGGCATTATCGTCCATAAAAATGAAATTTTCACCAATGTATGGGGCAAATGGCACTACATGCTCTTCAAGAATGTTCCTTATATACTTATCAGCATTCATAGCTCCATTATCAATGACCACTACGTCTGTGCGAGCAGTCAAAGATATTCCACCCCATACCATAATCGATCCTCCCCCGAAACCAGTAGTATTCAGGAAATTGCACTGAGCATATCTTTCATGTGGACGTCTGCATACAAGGGAACGTCGATCACAATCGTAGAGACAGAATCTAGACTCATCTGTGAAGAGCCTTTCGATGGGCTGGGGTAAGAGCTGGGCCTCTTGTCGCGACACGAGGCCTTAAATCCTATTCTCTGAGGCGATTTCTTATTGTCTGAGTGCTAGTTTGCACCTCATGAGTTTGCTCAAGCTGATTTTGAAGGAGGCGAGCGGTTGCAAACCGTTGTCTCAACGAAGAAACTCTCAAGTAACGTTCTTGAATGGCAGTTGTTACCCGTGGTCTACCCTGTCCTGGTCTTCGGACATTCATACCCAAGTGGAATATTATTGTTTGCTGTTTTTCAATTCACAAGTGTAAATATTTACACTTGACATTCATACCTGTCTCCCTGAATCGATGCAACATTCTGGACACACTTGTATGGGAAACTCCAAACCTTTCTGCAATTCTTGTGTATGTCCACCCTTCTTCTCACAAAACTACCGCTTGGGCACATTCCTCTTGGGTCAAATTGCGTGTTTCGCATTGCATAGCGATCGAGTGTAGAAAATCAAACGAAAGAAAAACTATTGATCACTAGAATTGATCGAGAACAACTGATTTTAGAATGGAGCCAATAATACATTCAAAATCTGATATTATCTTTTTTTATTCCTGCTGGGAGAAAACCTCTGTATTGAAGAAAAACGTTGAAAGTGGATAACATATGCATGCATAATTCTGATAAAAATAATTATCATTAAGAACACCTTCAGTTGTAGAATAAATTTGAGGTTTCCATGATGTGCGTTAATTTTTTTTGCGCAGTGTATTATATTGGTATACGAAATCAAAGAAGCCAGATATTCAGCATTATTGAAAACGACAATTTCTCAATTTTCATTCACAACTCAAAATCTACGAACGATAGGCTGGATAATTGAGCAGTTGTGACTTACGTTACTATGGATCTGAGGTACAGATATATTATTTCACTTTTTTGAAAATTTAGATCCAACTAGAAAATTTCTTCAAGGAATTTTGTCTTGAGTGGTCAATTGACAGTTGCATACTGCTAACATGAATATATTGAATAAACCAGTGGTTGGAATTATAATAAATGGCCTGAAAGAACACTGATAAAGCAAATTTCACTCAGTATATTCATCGTCCAGTTGTAATATTCGAGATAAGCATATTTCACATCATCTGCGATGAATAATGAATGTTGACTTGGAAATGTTATAATAAAATACTTGTTTCAAATTTCAGTTTCTATTTCACAATATTACATTATTCACAAACAATTACATATTTTTTAAGAAAATAATATGAACATAATATTAAAACAGTATAAAACATGGTTTGTACAACACAAGCCATATTGATAATCAGAAAAAGCAATGAAAAAATATTGCTGCAACATAGTGATTTTTATCGTAAAAAATATACAGGGTGTTTGGAAGGTGAGTAGCCATAGATGAATGGTGGATGATGCTCTTGGCTACTTGTTGCGCCTAATAAAATAACATTTTGCCCAAAGATCAAAGTGTTATAATTTTTTTGCCATTTTTCGAGAAATTTCCCATTTTTCTCATTAAAATCTTGATTTTTTTTTAATTTAATGCTCGAGGTGCCTATAAAATGATTTATGTTTTTAGTCTAGTCTAGTCTGAATCATACAAACGTCTTCAAAAAACCTGACAGCGTCGTATCAAACATCAAAATTAAAAAAAAAATAATGTTGTGTCCACTCTACAAAGTGAAATAAAAATAAATTTACATAGTGTTGGGTTTTAAAAACTTCTCTGGTTAATACCCTTTGCAATGGTATGTATTCATCAAATCTCTGGAACTAGAGGGCGAGCTGTAGGAGGCGCGATGATGACAGCTCTGTCAGGGGGCACAATAGACCTTAAGGTCGCAGTGGACTGTAACCCCTTTTCACTATAACTATAATGGTATGTAACATGTACCATTGATAATCAGATAACTCAAGAAAAAGCTATGTTAGATTAATTTTACCTGCTCACTGGAATAGTTTTCTCGTCACCCTTTTAAGGCATCCTTGAAGACAAAACGTTTTTTTGTTGAGTTATCTGATTATTAATGGTACATACCATTGCGAAGAGTATTAACTAGAGGAGTTTTTAAAACCATTTTAAAACCCAACACTATGAAATTTTTTTTTCATTTTGATGTTTGATACGACGCTGTCAGGTTTTTTGAAGAAGTTTGTATGAAATTATGATTCAATCTGAATAAGACAAGACTAGACTAAAAATATAAATCATTTTATAGGCACCTCGAGCATTAAATTTTGAAAAATGCAAGATTTTAATGAGAAACATGAGAAATTTCTAGAAAAATGGCAAAAAAATTATAACACTTTGAACTTTGGGCAAAATGTTGTTTTATTAGGCGCAACAAGTAGCCAAGAGCATCACCTATCCACTATTTACCTATGGCTACTCACCCTCCAAACACCCTGTATGCATTTAAAATTCAACTCCTTGATAAGAAGCATACCCACAAATGCTACACTATTGTGTTTCGAGGTTTGAATGAAGAGTTTCTACATGCAATTTAAGATTATCTATACGATTTGCAGCGAAATCACACACTCTACACTTGTATTTTCTTTCATTTAAATGAACAGATCTCACATGTCTCATGAGATTACTTTTAAAATGTGAAGCATAATCACACATGCTACACTTGTGTTCCTTCAGGTTCAAATGAATAGATTTAATGTGATTTACCAGACACTTTTTTTGATTTGTAGCATAATCACATAAGCTACATTTGTGCTGCTTGAGATTCAAATGGACCGATTCAAAATGGATTTTGAGAACATTCTTTCCATTTGCAGCATAATCACATATACTACACTTGTGTTTCCTAAGGTTCAAATGAACTGAATCAACATGTAATGCTAGATCACTTTTTCGATTTGATGCGTAATTACATATAGTACACTTGTGTTTCCTAAGTTTCAAATGAACTGAATCAACATGTGATGCTAGACCACTTTTTCGATTTGATGCGTAATTACATATAGTACACTTGTGTTTTTTAATATTTGAATGAACAGATTCATCATTATTTTTAAGATCAGGTGCGGTCACATTAAGCTTTCTTGCAATTTTTATATCTTCATTCCTGGAAATGTATTCGTTTCTATCATGAATTCCTTCTTCGTCGATAAATTGTTCAGAGATTTCAATTTTTTCAACATGACTAACGAAAATAGCACCATCTTCATGCCGAGCGCTAAAAGAGATCGAAACGTAGCGATAAAAATTGTTCAAATTGAAGATGTTAAGGTGAGTTTTCACTGTAGGGATGATTCCATATCATTTGCAGTATAAGCCCACCTTAATAAAATTATATGTATTATAAATAATACTCACGACTCTGTGTTTTCATCTGATTCTTTTTTTATATCAACTCTGTTATCATCAGTGCCCATTGTTTCATATACAACATAAAGTTGTAAAACTTTATTATAGGTCTACTTTCAAAAAATTACAAGATTTACCAACACAACTCCAGGTTACAGAACACAAATAAATGAGGTTATCGATGAACCACAGAACACAGCTTAAAGTCAATCTGGACCAAAGAATATTACTTATGATTGAAATGGAAAAGTAGAGATCCAAATTCCAAGGTACACCAATGGTGGCGCCACCACAGCAGGATAAAGATAAACCGGTTTCTGTCTTGATGTTGATGACGGCTACGAAGCCAGAAACCGGTTTGTCATTATACTGCTGTGGTGGCGCCACCAGAGTAGCATTTTAGTATAGCAAAGAATGATTCATAATAGGACAGAAATGGTTTTATAATTTTATTGCTTTTTTATTGTAAATTAGGATATCTATGGGATGGGGAACAGCCATATATCTAATAACATCAATATGGATTATACCCCTGCTTTTCACAGTCACAAAGTGAAGCCAAGTCTTTGGTAGCGATTGAGTTGTACGCTTGCGTCAACTGGAAATTCAAAAATTGTGAGAAATGTAGAGGTTATGTTTATTCTGAAACACAACAAGAAAATAGATATCGAGAATGAAAATATGTCACTTAAATACTTTCAGTTAAATTTTAGAATACGAATAGGAGTTAACAATGATATTTAGGACTTGAATAAAACGGAATAAAGGGATTGAAACATTTTACATGAAATTGTGAGGTTATGATCGAAACTATAGGGCGCGGGCACATCTGACAGACGACAGCAAATTACAGTTGTCAAATCAGCCTGCTGGACAAACAAACGGATCTACAAATGCTTATTGTGTGTTTATGTCATATTTAAATTGTTTTTTTCTCGATAATGCCTCAATTTTGCGCGATTGTGAAATGTGGAAGTTGAAGCGGAAGAGATAAGGTTTCATTCCACCGATTCCCTTCTATTTTCGACAATAGAAAACATATTAATCCTCTTGCTGAAAAGAGACGTGAATTGTGGATTAAGGCAACTATACTCTGTTCAAATATAAGCGACTACGACGTAAACAAAGTCGCGCACACGAAGGATGGGCTTGCTTCAGGTAGATACTTGCTTTCAGGGCTCCAGGGTCGGATCGAGGATAGTTCACACAATCATATAAACTTGATATTATTCTCTGAATGGAATACACATGATTTGAATAGACAAATGTGAACGTTTCGTTCATTTTCGTGGTGGGCCCAATATACCACCTTCAGATGCAGTGTCCGTTTCTGAATTCGACATTATTGTCCGGAAAAGATAACTGTGAAATCGTTCTAAGCTTTAAGTACGATCCTGGCAGTCTTTTGGGGGCGTGAAAAGAATTATACAGCCGACCGTTTCACCAATCATATGTTAGTAATGCGCAAAACAAACCGATTTGGTTTGTTTGTTTACATTCTCTTATATTTGAACAGACTATAGAAGAGCAGATTTAACTACTGAGAAGTTGAAATGGGCAACTGTATGTTCGAAACATTTTGTAGGAGGTATGTTCAAAGAATCAAGGAAACATAGGCATATAAAAAATTATTATTTTTCTTCATTTTAGGCAAGCCAAGTGCATTGAAAGATGTTTACAATATAGACTGGGTACAAAATCAATCACTTGGCTACAAAACAAATATCAATGCAGTTCAAAGCATCCAGAGATTGAATCGTAGGAAGCAGAGCGATAAAAATAAGATACCAAACCCAAATATTCCAGTTTATGTGGATAGAATTATGGATCATATTGACAATGACCCTTTGTGTGAAGCCTTGAATAATCCAGCTGTTCAAAGCTTGGATATTATTGATAAAGAAGATGAAAGTGAACCTGTTGAAGAAGTGGAACATGCACGAAATTGGTGAACACCAATTTCCTGATATCAATTTCGAGTTACAGAATTGTTATAGTGAAATCCATCATCTCCGGGAAACTTTGCAGAGTTATACATTCACAATGGAAGAAGCAGAAGAAACTAGAAGACTTGCAAATGTTAGAATACAAGTTGAGCGTGTTATTGGTTCCATGAGAAACAAATATAAAATAACATCTTCAACCTTACCCGAGCATATGATCAAGTTCAAGCACAATAATGTTCCTGTGATCGATCAAATTTGACAGTTTGCTGTGCATTCATAAATTCATGTCCACTATAGTACCTTATTGATAGGAGAGTTGATATATTTATACAGTGTTAGATATATATTTTCATCAAAAATTAAATTGAATTATTTGTTTTACTGATTTTATTGATTTATCATTTATATAATTTCCTTTATGCATTATTCAATATGTACTAATGAGCCTATATACAAAATATTTAATTAAATTATTGAAATGATGATATAAAACAGTTTATTAATATTTACAGTTAGGTTTCCCTTCTTTCAGGATAGATATTATAGTTACTATAAGTTTTATGGGATAAACCCATTGACTATACCCCAGTATAAGGTAAAGTACCTTATACTGTGACTATACCCTTTATAGTCTAAAGATAAACCCATAATCTTCTCAGAATTGCAATTTTAATTCCATTAAATTACCATTGTTGTTTATTGAAATACGGTTTGTTTGTCCAGCAGGCTGAATGACAGTTGGCGTGTGACGTCACGTGCCCGCGCCCTATTAGGCAATCCAAACCACGTGGCGCCCTGCCTCCAGATAACCTATAAATTTTCTGACAGGTCGCTGGCTTGCAGTAAATTTGAGGAATTTTATTATCTTATATGCATTTCATGAGTGAACGAGTGAGTTTTTATGATTTCTAATATCAAAAAGTATCCTGAAGTATCACTGACGAAGAAAATTTCACTCACTCATATGATTACAACTCAAGAGCGTACCCAGGATTTCAGCTAGGGGGAGCAGCTCATACCTGAGAAGATGGTCGGTCAGGTTTATTGTCAGGAAACCAGGAAAATTAACACTTATTTTATCATCAAGGGGGGGGGGGGGCAGCTGCCCCCCCCTGGGTACGCCCATGTTACAACTTTTAGTATTGGGAGCCCAAAGAGATTGAAGAGAAAGTATTGGAGAAGGAATATTAATCAGAGCTCTGTCCCTGTAACTTCTTTATCCTTTTATATGATATAAATTTAAATATTCATCAGTTTTACATTTCACATGAACTGAATACTGCTTATTTCAGTGTCTACGAAGACACATTCACTTTAGTTTCTTATCTTCGATATTGTCAAGTCTTGATGACTGCTGACCCAATTTCCTTTTGTTTCCTGATAAGTCACTTAATATGTGTATAATACACCAAGTTACACACACTGGGTGTTCCAAAATATTCAAGAAAATCCTCATAATTTGAACGACTTGCACATCCAACTTTGGCACACATTAATTGCATTTTTTATTGAAAATGCACTTAATTTAAATAATTTTCACTGGTCTGATATTCCTAAGAGTAAGATTGACTAGAAATATCGAAAAAATTTCCACATAAAACAATTTTACAAGCAAATAAACGGTTTTAATGTCTACATGAACAAAGCTATACTTGGTTTGTTTGACCACCAGCTAACCTCAAAAAAATATTTGACAAGTCGTTGGATTCCCTAATTCACATGAAGTTTAGAATGGCATACGTTTCACGACATAATACGATGTGTCGGAGAGAGACAGCATTAAAAAAATATTTTTATTCTCAATATTGCCGTACAAGTGCAGATCTGGATTGTTACCAAAGCCCAGCTTCATTTTTGATTGCCTCATTCCCCATATAGGAATTATTAGATATATGGGAACAGCTCATTCAAATCCATTTTGTACACAGATTACAATTTACTAAAACGGCCGATTTGAAAATTGAGGTCTTTTATAGTATACTTCTCGTATGGATGGGGTGAATTTTTTTGTATAATCCCTCCACAATGTACACTAGTAGTAAGATAACCAAATTGAGGTCTGCACACCTAAAAAATCCAACACCCACCACTATGGTGAGAGGGACATTTTTTTTGGTAGGTAGTTACACTGGACTCACTTTCTAAAATAAAAAAATTAAAAAAATTTAAACAGAACATTCGTCATAATTTTCTCTGAGTTAGAAATAATCAAAATATTGGCGTCTTTTGTGAAGGTATTTAAAAAAAAACTCATCCATAATACACTGCGCAAAAAAATTAACGCACATTATGGAAATCTCAAATTTATTCTACAACTGAAGGTGTTCTCAATGATAATTATTTTTATCAGAATTATGCATGCATATGTTATCCACTTTCAACGTTTTTCTTCAATACAGATGTTTTCTCCCAGCAGGAATAAAAAAAGATGATATCAGATTTTGAATGTATTGGCTCCATTCTAAAATCAGTTGTTCTCGATCAATTGTAGTGATCAATAGTTGTTCTTTCGTTTGATTTTCTACACTCGATCGCTATGCAACGCGAAACACGCAATTTGACCCAAGAGGAATGTGCCCAAGCGGTAGTTTTGCGAGAAGAAGGTTGGACATACACAAGAATTGCAGAAAGGTTTGGAGTTTCCCATACAAGTGTGCCCAGAATGTTGCAGCGTTTCAGGGAGACAGGTATGAATGTCCGAAGACCAGGACAGGGTAGATCACGGATGACAACTGCCATTCAAGAACGATACTTGAGAGTTTCTTCGTTGAGACAATGGTTTGCAACCGCTCGCCTCCTTCAAAATCAGCTTGAGCAAACTCATGAGGTGCAAATTAGCACTCAGACAATAAGAAATCGCCTCAGAGAATATGATTTAAGGCCTCGTGTCGCGGCAAGAGGCCCAGCTCTTACCCCAGCCCATCGAAGGGCGGGTTTGGATTTTGCGAGAGAGCATATCCATTGGGAAGAGGCCGATTGGGAAAGAGTTCTCTTCACAGATGAGTCTAGATTCTGCCTCTACCATTGTGATCGACGTTCCCTTGTATACAGACGTCCACATGAAAGATATGCTCAGTGCAATTTCCTGAATACTACTGGTTTCGGGGGAGGATCGATTATGGTATGGGGTGGAATATCTTTGACTGCTCGCACAGACCTAGTGGTCGTTGATAATGGAGCTATGAATGCTGATAAGTATATAATGAACATTCTTGAAGAGCATGTAGTGCCATTTGCCCCATACCCTGAGGTCCTACTTTTCATTTCCCCCGAAAGGGGTCGCGCTTTTTCCAATGCTGCAATAGCGCCACGACAGTGAGATATTGCGGATTATTCCGGAACTAGGACCCGATCTACAATCAAGAGTGCCGTTTTGATTTACAATTTTTGGTGACGATTTTCAGTTAGGAGTCTTTAACCAGAGTTTCTCTGAATCTATCACTGTACTTAATTGATTCTTTCGTAATAGTGACTTTGGGCTTTGAAACACCCGAACTGCTCTAGTGATCGAAACGCCTGTTAAACTTGTTAGTTCTCTATTTCCGTTTAATTTGGAACAGTTCAGAGGAACTGCATGAAACACCAAAAATAAAGCACCTAAGGAGCTGAACCGAACCCATAGTTATCTATGGTCGACCTACTGGTCCCGTCAAAGAAATATAATGATATATCAAAAAATGAGGATCATGTCCCTAACTTAGTACCAACTGAACAAATGTGAGACATGGATTAGCAGAGATCTAGTTCCCGAAGTACACCACTAAAATGGTACTCTGGTGGCGCCACCACAGCAGAATAATGACAAACCGGTTTCTGGCAATGATGAAGACTAGCAAGCCAGAATAGGTTTCTGCTAGTCCATTCCTCACATAATGATATATATTTCTATGGTTTCAGAAAATGATCTTCTTCAAATTATTCTATGACAAAACCCTATGGCTATATAGAGAATAGGATACCTAAACATCTTGAGTTATATTATTGGTTATGTCAAGTTTAATTTGAATTTGGTGTGTTAGTTTTGGTGAATGGAAGTGGTGGCAGAGTACAATTTGTGTGAATTTTGTGATATTTCTGATATATTATCAATAGAGGACTAATAGGCGGAAATATGGAAAAACTTGTAGAAAATAGTGTCGTGAAATTTGAAGAACTTGATGACCATAGAGTTATCAAATTTGAGAAAATTGATGGTTGTTATGAGGATAATGGTGTTTGGGAGAGAAACACGTAAGTAAATATTTCTTGTTCTGTTTGAATTTACTTTCTGTCATTAGAGATTTTATCTGGATATTGAATTTAATTATTTTATTGGTATTTTTCGGGTTATAGATATTTCTGAATGTTCCCTATTTCTTAGTTCATATTTGTATACTCTATTCACCTTTATGATGTATATGACCGGTTGCCGGTTGGTGATGAAATTCTGACATATTACACCGTGTATATTTGGATAATGTTAGGTTATAGTCATTTTCCTGTCAGATGAATAAGCAACGTTGTCCTTTCTACATAGAGATTGTAGTATTCACGAATTACGTGTTCATTAAAGAATTTGAGAAAATATTATCTGAATTCAATAATTCCAAAGACCTGGCGAATGTCGAAGAAACTCTTTTCTCTGTTAATACTGGAAATATTTCACGTATACAAACATGGTTGGAAGATTCAGTTAAGTTTTATTCTTGTACGGAAATCAAGAATCGTTAAAAAAAGAGTAAATAGAAATGAGCGTTGGCAACGTCTCTGAGAATCATTTGACATTTAACGAGTACCAACCTGCGTCGGTTTTAAGAAAAAAAACTTGATAATCCTAAATCATGGGCAATCGGGTGTAACGGTTCATTTATAGCCTTAAATTTGAATTATAATAAAGGGAAGAATGCGTGCGACGAAGATGCAAATTGAGATAAAAATATGCTGATATGATCGGAACATATGAGAACCAAAATTCATTCTTAGATGGTTAATTGCGAATGGAAGTATAAGATAGTTGCTTGAAGATAATTTTAGCGATATTTTTCCAAATATATTCTTGGGATTGATACATTTCGTCGGCCACGATTTGTTCAGGCTTTAGTGACAAATCTCCGTTGTTTCGGGATCAGGGCCAGATAAAGAACCTACACTATACAGGGTCTTTCACGAGGAACCTCACCCATATTTATACGGGAAACTACTGAACGTATTTTCATGAAATTCACCACTTATAAGTATTTCACGATGCTGATGAAATCTAAAATATTTTCAAGGCATGAGCACCTCCGGTTTTTCCGGAAATGACGTCAACTTCCGTTTTTCAAATTAGAACACCATTTTTTTATTGCAGAAATAGATTCCTTAGAAAATTTCAAGTTATTTTGATGTAACATTTTTCAGTTTTGGTTGGAAAATTCTGTCTGAGCCGGAAAATTCGAAAAAAAAATCGAAAATAGAGCTCCGCTGAAACAAGAATAACTTCGAGGTTTTTGGATGGAAAATTTTCATTTTTGGGATTTTTCAAGATGTAAGATTGATGTATCCACTTTAAAAATCGAAATCGCGATTCATGATACAGGGGGTGAAAAAATCGCTTTCAAAGTTAGGGATGACAAAATCGTGAAAAATCAATTTTTTCCAATTAGAACCCCATTTTTTATGGCAGATATTGAATCTACGTTAAAAAATAATGTGAGTGTATGCATCACACCCTTGCCCTAAAGTGGATATTTTCTGAGTTATTCACAAAAAACTGTTTTTCGTCTTGAATTTTCAGCTATTTCTTTTCCCTTCACGCCAAAAAGATGAAATTTTCAGGAACTGTTACTTAAACCATGTTTTAGATTTCACTACCCTAATATGCAAGAGAAAAAAGTTACAGGTTGTTCCTAAATAGATGGCTAATTTGGATTCGAATTTGTATCGGAAACCTCTTTATTTCAACTAATCGGCCATCGGTTTTCTCTCCAGTGATAAATAAATAATTCCTTATGAACCATATGCAAAAACTTACCATGTTTTACATTCTTTTTTTTTAATGATAGATATCATTAATTACATCTGCCAAATTCCTCTTTATTCAGTAGCATTTTGTGTTTACTATTAATTTGGTGATAATTCGTATTAAGTTATAAAATCGATCACTATGCCTAATTTTACCAATGAAGATTATCTAAATCTCATTCTACTTCATGGAGAATGTAATAAAGTTGTAGATATAACGATTCGACTGTTCATTGGGAGGTTTCCTGACCGACCCAGACCAACGAGAGATACCATTAACAGAACCATGACAAACTTGAGAAATGTCGGATCTTTCGTTAAGAAAACTATACACAGAGAAAAAAGTGTAGTAGAAGATGAGAACAACGAAATTACAGTTCTTGCATATTTTCGTGTGAATCCTCAAAATTCTCTCAAAGATGCCGAGATTGATCTGGGATTATCTCAATCGAGTGTTTGGAGAATATTAAAAAAACATAAAATGCACCCATATAAATTCAATAGGGTACAGCATTTGAAGGAAACTGATTTCGTCAGGAGAACAGAATTTTGCGAAGCTATGATGATTCGATTTCAAGAGAATGAAAACTTTTTGGACTGTATAATTTGGACAGATGAATCTAAATTCACAAAGAATGGTTCTTTCAATAGTCATAACAGTCATTATTGGGATGAAGAGAACAACCACCACTTCAGACAATGGAACTTTCAAGAGACCTGGAGTTTCAATGTTTTTTGCGCCATCAAAAATAATGCAATTCTCGATGTTCACATTTATGATGGGACTTTAACTGGTAAGATAGAACACTACACATGTTTGCATTATTTAAAGAATGTTCTCCCTTAGGAGATAGATATTCTGACATATTGACTCAAATAATTGAGCCGCTAGTACAGAACCATAATGACTTATGGTATCAACAAGATGGCGCGCCTCCACACAATTCACTCAATGTGTCAAATATCCTCTACAGGCTATTTGAAGATCGATGGTTGGCGAACAATGGTCCACATCTTTGGCCACCACGTTCTCCCGATTTAACTCCTTTAGACTATTATGTTTGGGGTAGGATAAAAAATATTGTCTACTCAACTCCCCTGACTGATAAAGAGGACTGCATAGAACGAGTCAGAAATGCGTTCAGGTTTGTTTAGATTTTTAGATTCATAGTTTTGAAACTCAATTTGGTTTTTAAACACTTTTGCAGATCTCTTCCTTCCGATGAAATAAGAAGAGCAACGCACGAAGCATTCCTGAGACGTATAAATAAATGTCTAGAAATTAACGGTCAAAACTTTGAGCATCTTCTCTAGTTATAACTGCGAGAGTTTGCCATGGTTCTCCTAATAGTAACTTGAAGTCGGTTTCAAGAAGGGGTGAAAAATCTACAGCATGGTTCAAATAACAGTTCCTGAAAATTTCATCTTTTTGGCGTGAAGGGAAAAGAAATAGCTGAAAATTCAAGACGAAAAACAGTTTTTTGTGAATAACTAATTTGAAAAAATTGATTTTTCACGATTTTGTCATCCCTAACTTTGAAAGCGATTTTTTCACCCCCTGTATCATGAATCGCGATTTCGATTTTTAAAGTGGATACATCAATCTTACATCTTGAAAAATCCCAAAAATGAAAATTTTCCATCCAAAAACCTCGAAGTTATTCTTGTTTCAGTGGAGCTCTATTTTCGATTTTTTTTTTCGAATTTTCCCGCTCAGAGAGAATTTTCCAACCAAAACTGAAAAATGTTACATCAAAATAACTTGAAATTTTCTAAGGAATCTATTTCTGCAATGAAAAAAATGGTGTTCTAATTTGAAAAACGGAAGTTGACGTCATTTCCGGAAAAACCGGAGGTGCTCATGCCTTGAAAATATTTTAGATTTCATCAGCATCGTGAAATACTTATAAGTGCTGAATTTCATGGAAATACGTTCAGTAGTTTCCCGTATAAATATGGGTGAGGTTCCTCGTGAAAGACCCTGTATAAGCCGCACAACATCAAAGGTTAGTTCCATTGTTTTCGTGAATATAAATATTCATTTTTCATTTCTTCACGCAAAGGCTTTTATTTCCACCTTGATATCTGACATCAAGGGTGGCAACCACCTTTTCATTAGAGGCAGTGAGGAGGAGAAAATTCTACGTGAGAGCAACTGCCAGAAATCAACCAGGCTGTACAGTCGATCGAGAAATCCACATACACATTTTTCCTATCGTCATCAAAAGGGTCTATAAAGTAGTTGGTAAGGTAGATTGTACTGTATAAATTATAAACACCTGAGTTCGAACTCCGTAGGAATTTTTATTATTGTTTGTGTTATTGACTGCCATTTCAAACACTTTTATTTTCATTTTTTTATTAAAATTTAAAAAAAATCATTTCTTCTTGTCATTATTGATCATACCAATAAATTACTCAAGGTAAGAACTCACCCCCGTTCGCACTGAGCGAAGGGCAAGTGTACCACTTCGCAGAAAAGTTGGTGCACTATAAATTTTGTGGCTTCCTATTTTTTCAACAAGTAGGAACGTTACACGGGATAGGTATCTGAACATAAGCGCTACGCCACCTGGTGACCATCAGAGTCCCTAAAAATCTTGACATAGTTCGTGCATTGGGCTTTGTGTTGATGTGAATTTCTACAAATATTTATATTTTAAAATTATTCTAATAGTTATGAGTCGTTCGAATCATATTTTTATAACGAAAATATACACTCAGAACTAGCACAACAATCTATGTACATAACTATAGTTCCACGACTGCCCACCTTGGCGCTGCATTCTTATTTTCAGATGCCTACACATTATAAAAATGAATGGAGTATATTTTTCTTCCTCATTATATCAATCGAAGATTTATTCTATCATTTTTCCAGTTTGACAAAAAAATATTATATCACTTCTCTAATGCACGTCGTTCCATCCCTTAAAACCCAACATTTTTATTTTCCAGGATGCCCCAAAATTCTGAATCAGAATTATCAGGCAAGTCCGAACAAGATGACTCGCAAAATGTTAAGATGGAGGAAATAGACATTGATGAAGAGGAAATAATTGATGAGAAACCGTTCTTGGGTATTAATGAGAAACCGCATGTAGAGGCTACAACAACTAAGGGAGGTTCTCCTCTATTTGCCTCCCAAACTGAATTATCGATCAAGGCAGAACAAAATATTAAATTAGAAGATGTGTACACAATCAGTTATGACGAACAGATAATATCCTATGAGAAGCCACTCGAAGAGGATCCTAAGGCAATGATTTCTACAGTTAATAATAATAGATGTGAGAATGACTCGCAAAATGTTAAGATGGAGGAAATTGACATTGATGAAGAAGAAATAATTGATGAGAAACCGTTCTTGGGTATTAATGAGAAACCGCATGAAGAGGCTACAACAACTAAGGGAGGTTCTCCACTATTTGCCTCCCAATCTGAATTATCGATCAAGGCAGAACAAAATATTAAATTAGAAGATGTGTACACGATCAGTTATGAGGAGCAGATAATATCCTATGAGAAGCCACTCGAAGAGGATCCTAAGGCAATGATTTCTACAGATGATAATAATAGATGTGAGGAGTTGACTCAGAAAATCAGAAATACAAACCAAACTACTAAAATATCGGAAGTCACCTCAAGTCCCAATAGCAACCCAGATGCAGACAAATATTGGTGTCGCATATGTGATTTTGTCACAAAATACAAGCAATGTTTCAAAAAGCATTTAGAAATTGTACATCTTGGAAAGAAGTCAGCCAAATGCAGTTTTTGCGATTATGCAGCAGGAGACAAAGAAACCTTGAAAAAACATGTTGATGCTGTTCATTTGAAATTGAAACCGTTCAAATGTGAAAAATGTGAATACTCCTCTTATCATAAACGGAATGTGGTTCGACATGTGATCACTGTACATACTGCTGATAAATCTAGCCTTAATACGTTTCCATGCCATTTATGTGAGTATGCAACAAGTGGAAGATCCATCTTGCTAAACCACATAAATGGTGTACATTTGAGAAAATACAAGGAAAAGTGCCATTTCTGCAACTTCTCTGCTGTGCTACGTAAAGATGTGGACATCCACATAAACAGTGTACATTTGAAGCTGAAGAAGTTTGAATGCCATTTATGCAATTATGCAGGGAGTAGAAAGGCACACCTCAAAAGTCACATTGAACTGATCCATTTGAAAAATAAATATCGATGTCACCTCTGTAAATATGCCACAAGTCAAATAGGGGAGCTGAACAACCATAAAGAAAAAATTCATTCAAACTGTAAGAAACTTTCGTGTGATTCTTGTGATTATGTTTCTTATATCAAAAGTGAACTTGAAGATCACATAAATTCGATTCATTTGAACTTGCAGAAAAAACACAAGTGTAACTTGTGTGATTATTCTGCATATCATGACGAAGAACTAAAAAGCCACAGAAATTCAATTCATTCAAATTTAAATATACTCAACTGCCATTTATGTGATTATGGTTCACATAATAAATATATCCTGAAATCTCATATAAACTCAGTCCACTTGAAGATAAATCAATACCGATGTGATTCATGCAGCTTCGCTACGAGTTATAAGCAATCTCTTGCCAGACATAAAAATAAGCATAACAACTGAAACACATTTTGGAGATAATAGACAACATTTTGTGAATTTATATTTTTTACCGATCATAATTCTTTTGTATCTTGAAAACATATTGAATAAACAATTGAAATTTATTTTTTTTTAATTGTTCAATAATAAACCCTGTAGGAACATTTCATTCAGCCATCATTTGCCCAGTAGGCATAAGAAAATGACATTTTTATGCAATTTCATTTAACCAGAAATAAAAATCAAATTCAAATTATTGGTCTTGGCAAATTTACCTATAGGAAGTAGCTAAATTTGAATATTTTTTTGTGAAATCAAATGCTTTAAATAAAATAATGAAAGCTTACTCTCTGTGCATATCACTTGAATTTCGTTTCCACTTCGCTTGCCTTACATTGCCAACCCGGCACCATTTTTTAGTTGAAAAGCCACAATTTGGATTTCTTATTTCAATCAAGTGACACTCTGGAATATCCTGCAAAGGAAAGGAGTTTAACTTTGGAAGAAACATGCTTTCTAATCATTCATGAGTATATATGAGTGATATCTCTACATTTGGGTTCCATGTGATCGTATGTGGTAATTGAGAACATTTTCATTTCAATAGTTTTTTAAATCGCCGAACTATGAAATAAGTCAATTTGTGGGTAAAGCAGGAATTTTTTCCCGCCAAAATTTGAATTTGGCTATTTTCTGCCAATTCCGTATTTCAAGTTGATCTTCTGAACGAAATTATCAGTAGATTCACTTTTAATCGGAAGTTGAACAATTTTCATGGGTCTTTCTGTTGAAATAAAACAGAAGCATGGGTTGGCTCATTTTCTTCTAATTTTGAAAGAAAAAAAATTAACTGTCGGAATGAAATCGATTAAAATTATTTCAACAAGAACCCTAATCCTTTCTGAGTTCACCCTCAAAATTTCAGTTCTCAAAGTGAAACCGTTTTCGAAATCAACTTGAAATAAAAGCACACTACATTGAACGCCCACCTTAAAAAAAAAGGTAATGGTAAGTAGGGCAGCCAGTGAAACACAACTTCTTAACTGTATCACATCGTTAGCATGCAACTAAGGCTGTGAAGAAGTCTGAATATATGGAAGAAACGTTGCTCTGTTAAGAAGTTATGTTTCACTGGCTGTCCTATTTCCCATTATCCTTTTATATATATATTTTACCCTCAAATTTTCTTGCTTTTTTTGCTTATTTATACATGTATGTTTAACCTTCATTTTATGTTATTTTGTACTTTGTTGTATATTTGTGGTCACTGACATTTATACTTGTAAACTGCTGTTGCTATAATGCCATACGATAAATAAATAAATTGCCATGATGAAACCACAGAAAACTTTCAGTAATATTTTTGTAACTATAACTTTTCAACTTCAAATTGAGACTAATCACATTCAAATTGGGATTAAACAAATTCAAAATGAGAACAAGCAACTTCAAAATGGTAAACGAAATCGAATTGATAATAAACAAATTCAAAATAAGAATAAGCAACTTCAAAATGGTAAACACAATCGAATTGGGAATAAACACATTCATATTGACACTAAACAATTTCATATTGAGAAAAGTCATTTTCCGTTTTATTTCATAGTTCAAGAGAATTGTTCTGAAGTAACTAAGAACTCAAATGAGGAAAAAATTCATTTTACAATGCAGAGGTGTTGATAAACTTAAACTATATAATTCTATTTTATGAACAAGTTGTGAGAATCGATACTATAAATAAAAATATTTCTTCAACAATGAAAATCACACAACCATATCAACTAAGTTTAAAACATCAGGAAAATATCGCTGTATATATGCTACATATAGCGCACAGTTGTTGATATTTATTATATTTATATTATCACGCAATATAATTTCCAATTCACGCAAGCGGAACTGGTTTTGAGGAAGATTTGTCCTTTCTTCACCAGCCAAAATCTGTGGCATCCTTGTAGATATTGCCCTTTTAACTCCAGATTTAAAACTTGACCACGCAAATTCTATAGGGTTCAGCATTGGACTGTAAGGACTGAGTCTTAGTAGATTATTGTCCTGAAATTCTGGTTCCTGAAAGAACTCTTCTAATCCTGCATGACAAGGAGCATTATCTACTACCAACACCATATGCGACTGGTAAATATTATAGGCAGCACACGTAAGCAGTTCTGACTGATAATTTAGAAGCTGTTGTACGTATTCTTTTCTCTTTAATTTGGTTTCATCACAGTTTATTCTCTAAGGTTCTCTACGTACATCTTTTAAAGTGTACATCAATCCATCCAAATGTTTCCGCAAACACTCAGACGAAACAAAAATGTTATGCTCTGATTGAAATTTCAGTTTAAGCTCCTTCAGCGTAATTCTGTGATTTTCTTTCACATACTGTTTTATAAATTCGTGATGTTCTGCAGTGATTTTATTTCTTCTCTTTCCTCCACGTTGCTTGGGTATTCTATCCTGATTATTTACCCAGCGGTAAGCGGTCGATCGCTTCACTCCAATAGTATTGGCCAATTCTTACCAATCTCCATTATTATTGTATACAGCACAAATCTGCATTCCGACATTCGCTGCTTCCGCTCCTTTAATGTAACCTGGCATAGTTATAACACAAAACACTCAAAATGATCTTATCAATAGGTATATTTATTATTTGACCATATTTTTGAAGTATCAAATTTAAGTGGGAATGTCATTTCCCAATATGAGATTTTTTAGTCCCATTTTGAATATGTTTATTCCCAATTCGATTTCGTTTACCAATTTGAAGTTGCATATTCTCATTTTGAATTTGTTTAATTCCAATTTGATTGTGATTAGTCTCAATTTGAAGTTGAAAAGGTATAGAAATAAAGCTGCGACTGGACTTCCAAGGCCTACTCTGATGTCAATAATTCTTGGATGGACTATAACTTAGATGTATAGAATATTCTGTTGATTGAAAACCTGAGATGGGGTCCTACTTTTCATTTCTCTCATAAGGGTTTGCTCTATTTGCCATTGCCGCAAAAGCGCTACGACCGTGAAATATTGCGGATAATTCCGGCAGTAGGACCCTGATCTACAATCTATAGTGTCACTTTTGACTGCCCCCCTAGCCTAGTGGTTAAAGTGTTGGACTAGGACCCGGCAAGTCTGAGTGCAGTCCCGAGGCTAGGCAACCATTTCACTGCTGGGTCGAAAATTAACAGTGCTGTGCCTCCATAATAATCAATTAATCAATGTCAGGATTATCCGAAATTGTTCATTTAAGTAAATCGTAACAATTCATAGATGCATAGAAACCCTGGGGTCTTACTTCTCATTTCCCCCGAAAGGGGTCGCGCTTTCTCCAATGCCGCAATAGCGCCACGACCGTGAAATATTGCGGATTATTCCGGAACTAGGACCCGATCTACAGTGTAGAGTGCCGTTTTGATCTACAATTTTCAGTTAGGAGTCGTTACACCAGGGTTTCTATGAATCTATCACTATACTTAATTGCTGCTTTCGTTTTGACGGGGTTAGAAGCACTGGGCCTTAAAACACCCGAGCTGCTCTAGTGCTCGAAATGCCTGTTAAACAAACGTATTCGTTCCCTATTTTCGTTTAATTTGGTACAGTTCAGGGGCAACAAACCCTAGGCTGTATCTGTGCATGAAACACCAAAAATAAAGCACCTAATGAGCCGAACCGAAACCATAGATATCTATGGTCGATCAACTGGTCCAGTCAAAGAAATATAATGATATATAATTCTATGGTTTCAAAAAAATCTTCTTTAAATTATTCTATGACAAAACCCTATGGCTATATAGAGAATAGAATACCTATACATCTTGAGTTATATTATTGGTTATGTCAAGTTTAATTTGAATTTGGTGTGTTAGTATAGGTGAAAGGAAGTGGTAGCAGAGTACAATTTGTGTGAATTTTGTGAAAGTATAGTGATATTTCTGATATATTATCAATAGAGGACTAATAGGCGGAAATATGGAAAAACGTGTAGAAAATAGTGTCGTGAAATTTGAAGAACTTGGTGACAATAGAGTTATCAAATTTGAGAAAATTGATGGCTGTTATGAGGAAAATGGTGGTTGGGAGAGAAACACGTAAGTAAATATTTCTTGTTTTGTTTGAATTTACTTTCTGTCATTAGAGATTTTATCTTGACTTGAGTTGAATTATTTTACTGGTAATTTTTGAGTTATAGACATTTCTGAATTTTTCGCAGTTCATATTTGTATGCTCCATCCACTTTTATAATGTATCCCGGTTGGCCATGAAATTCTGACACATTTCACCGTGTATATTTCGAAAATGTTAGGTTATAGTCATTTTCCTGTCAGATGAATAAACAACGTTGTCCTTTCTACATAGATGTCGTAGTAATTATGTTTTAATCGAAATGTTTATTTACTTTGGGAAAATAATAAATTTTTGAAATTTAACTGAAAAACTTTGTTATAGATCATTCGAAAAAAGAATAAAAGTACTCGAATATTCTGACAGAAAAACTTATAAACAAACCGTGGAATTCCCCACTTTTCAAAATTCTCAAGAAATAAGCCTGCAGAAGAGATTCAAATACCTTTTTGCATAACTTGAAATACTCCAGTATGAAAATGTAGCAGTACTACGAAACCTGTGTCACAGTTAAACCTTAAATGAACTAACTCCATTCACAAAGTTAAAAAAGAGTAAATAGAAATTAGCATCATATGACATTTAACGAGTACCAACCTGCGTCAGTTTCGAGTAAAAAAAACTTGATAAACCTAAATCATAGCCAACCGGGATACATTATAAAAATGAATGGGGTATATTTTCTTCCTCATTATATCAATCGACGATTTATTCTATCATCTTTCCACTTCGACAAAAAAAATATATCACTTCTCTAATGCACGTCATTCCATCCCTAAAAGAACAACTTTTTTATTTTCCAGGATGCCCCAAAATTCTGAGTCAGAATTATCAGGCAAGTCGGAACATGATGACACGCAAAATGTTAAGATGGAGGAAATAGACATTGATGAAATGGAAATAATTGATGAGAAACCATTCTTGGGGATTAATGAGAAACCACATGTAGAGGCCATTACTACCAAGACAGGGTCTCCTTCATTTGCCTCCCAACCTGAATTATTGATCAAGGCAGAACAAAATATTGAATTAGAAAATGTGTACACGATCAGTTTTGACAAACAAATAATATCACATGAAAAGCCACTTGAAGAGGACCCTAAATCAATGACTTCTGCAGTTAATAATAATAGATGTGAGGAAATCAGGAATACAAACCAAAGTAATAAGATATCGGAAGTCCCCTCGAGTCCCAATAGCAACCCAGATGAAGACGAATATTGTTGTCGCATATGTGATTTTGTCACAAAATACAAGCAACGTTTTAAGAAGCATTTAGATAATGTACATCTTGGAAAGAAGTTAGCCAAATGCAGTTATTGTGATTATGCAGCTGGAGACAAAGACACCTTGAAAAAACATGTTGATGCAGTTCATTTGAAATTGAAACCGTTCAAATGTGAAAAATGTGAATACTCCTCCTCTCGTAAACGGAATGTTGATCGACATATGGACAGTGTACATACTGCTGATAAATCTAGGCTTAAAACGTTCCCATGCCATTTATGTGAGTATGCAGCAAGTGGAAAAACCATCTTGCTAAACCACATAAATGGTGTACATTTGAGAAACTACAAGGAAAAGTGCCATATCTGCAACTTCTCTGCTGTGCTACGTAAAGATGTGGACATCCACATAAACAGTGTACATCTGAAGCTGAAGAAGTATAAATGCCATTTATGCAATTATGCAGGAAGCAGAAAGACACATCTCAAAGGTCACATTGAAATGATCCATTTGAAAAAGAAATATGGATGTCACCTCTGTAAATATAGCACACATCAAATAGGGCAGCTGAAGAACCATAAAGAAAAAATTCATTCAAACTGTAAGAAACTTTCGTGTGATTCTTGTGATTACGTTTCATATATCAAAAGTGAAATTGAAGATCATAAGAATTCAATTCATTTGAACTTGCAGAAAAAACACAAGTGTAGCTTGTGTGATTATTCTGCAGATCATGAGGAAGAATTAAAGAGCCACAGAAACTCAATTCATTCAAATTTAAATGAACTTAACTGCCATTTATGTGATTATGGTTCACATAATAAATATATCCTGAAATCTCATATAAACTCAGTGCACTTGAAGATAAATCAATATCAATGTGATTCATGCAGCTTCACTACAAGTTATAAGCAATCTCTTGCTAGACATAAAAATAATAAGCATAACAACTGAAACACATTTTGGGGATAATATTACAACATTTGTGAATTTATATTTTTTACCAATCATAATTCTTTTGTATCTTAAAAACATATTAAATAAACAATTGAAATTTTATTTGTTCAATTATTCAATAATAAACCCTGTAGGAACATTTCATTCGGCAATAATTTACCCAGTGCCAGTAGGCATAAGAAAATGACAGTTTCATGAAATTTCGTTTAAACAGAAATAATAATCAAATTCAAATTATTAGTTTTGGCAAAGTTATGAAGGAAGTGGCTAAATTTGAATATTTCTTGTGAAATTAAATGCTTAAAATAAAATAGTTTTTCTACTGAAAGCTTACTCACTGTGTATATCACATGAATTTAATTCCCACTCCTCTTGCCTTACATTGCCAACTGGTTACCATTTTTCTGGCGAAAAGCCACAATTTGGATTTCCTATTTCAATCAAGTGATCCTTTGGAATATCCTGCAAAGGGAAGGAGCTGAACGTTTTCTCAACTATGTAAAAAATGAAAAAATCACATCAACAAGGAGGATTTTTCTGATGAATATGAGGTAGGAACAAAAAGCAATTTCTTGTTTTCATTTCGATGATGTTTATTAACGATCTGCTCCAAGCTCAAAAGCTGGAAGCATCTCGTTTCACAAAATGAACAATTAAATGATAGCTTACATGCTTCTATATGTTGCACAGACCTCGGCTCACAATCTGCAATAGGCTGAATACAAACATTTCAAAGAAATTATATTTATTTCATCAGTAGAGCAAATGAAGTTGATTAGAAATTGTATTCTTCGAATAAGGACTCCAGAAAAATTCAAGTGACTCTCTAAGATGTCTAGACTTATAATTATTCTAGACATCTTATGACTATCATAAACATCTGCATTCAATGTGATTCAATTGATGACATATGCATAGACAAACTATGAGCATAGATACATCTTCCTATGGACATGTGAATGAAACTTTCGAAAGTTTGATGAACGTTTATTCTCTTAAGATTGGTATTCAATTCAAAATGGAATAAAGCTATTTGAACAAGTTTCATCTGTATACATACCAGCTTTCTGTTTGTGTCTACAGTATTTCTTCTTTGAGTTCGTTTATTGCATCTTTCAGTTTACTTAATTCTGTGTACATTTATCTCATATCTCATAGAAGATTCTTGAAGTTTTTTCCCCTTGTGTATGAACGTGTATCGTCAATTAGCTCAAATTATTTTGATATACATACCTAGTCACAAACATTCATGTAATGTATCAGGGAGATTGTCCAAACTCTTCATTGAACGAAAACTATATAACACTTTCTAAACCAGTCATAAAGTTGCAACAGGTGCATTCAGATGATGCCTTTCTTCAGAAATTCATTGAATTTTTGTCTTACTTAGTGAATGGGAGGTAAAAAATGCATAACTGTCCTATTTGATCCTGCATCGAATTGACTTATATTTCACCTATATAAATTATTGAAGAAACATCTTACAATCTCATAAAGAAGTCTATGTGTACAACTATGAAATGTATAAATTAAATATCACTCCATTTCACAATTCACCTGATTAACCTCAGTCTTTCTTCTTTTCTCTCAGAATTCGAAGCATTGGTCCCCATATCAGAGGATACAACACAAACAATATTAAACCTGAGTATCTGATTGATCTGAATACTATCCAGTACTTCTCTAATGTCAATAAGGAGAACGGAACCAGACAGAAACCCATAAACACAAATGTGTACATTCTTAGGACGAATTTCACAGCTATATCAACTATCGCATGGTCAAAGAACTTCGACAGTTGTTTGTTTGAATTGACGATGGATCTCACCTGCAAAAAAATTGTTTTCTTCTAGATTTTATAATTTCTCTCGATTTGAGACTATGAAATCGTAAATTAAATCCATATCGATTTATTTTCAGCACTAACCTCCAAAAATATTTGGCAGGTCGTTTGACTGCATAATTTATAATTCTATGGCCTAATTAACGAACTCAACCACGGAATTCGAGATCCGAACACTCCGAACCTACTCAGAAGATTTCGAGCAAATACTTCCTCTTTGATTCATTCAAGTCTGTAGGTTCAAGAGTTACCGTATCCACGGACGGACAGAATTGTATTAAATTCTTGACCAGTTTTTGACCTAGTTTTAAACCATCCCCGGCTTAAAATTCGAAAATGCAGACATCGCAAAGAAAGTATACTCCATTCACTTTTATAATGTATCCCGGTTGGCCATGGCATTCTGATACATTTCACCGTGTATATCTTGAAAATGTTAGGTTATAGTGATTTTCCTGTCAGATAACTAAGCAACGTTGTCCTTTCTACATAGAGGTCGTAGTAATTACGTATTTGTGAAAATGTTTATTTACTTTGGGAAAATATTGAATTTGAGAAAATATTATGTGAATTCAATAATTCCAAAGACCTGGCGAATGTTGAAGAAACTTTTTTCTCTGTTCATACTGGAAATATTTCATGTATTGTATAAACAAGGTTGGAAGATTCAGTTATGCTATTTTCTTGTACGGAAATCAAGAATCGAGTGTTGAAACTATACTGAAAAATAATGGACAGAATAGTCCGTTATTTTGTGATAGTTCATTCGAAAGAAGAATGGAAGTACTTAAAGAACACAACAGAAAAACTTCTAAACGAACAGACAGACCTATGGAATTCCCCACTTTTCAAAATTCTCAATAAATAACCCTACATAAAACATTTAAATACGTTTTTGCACAACTTGAAGTACTCCAGTATGAAAATGTAGTCACAGTTAATTAAAGAGTGAATAGAAATAAGCATTGCAACGTCTCTGAGAATTATTTGACATTCCACAAGTACCAACCTGCGTCAGTTTTAAGTAAAAAAACTTGATATACCTAATCAAGGGGATACTTTGTGAAAGTGAATGGAGTATATATATATCTCGTTTAAGTAGGACGAACGCTCAAAAATGCAACAAAAGTTAACTGAATCAATAATTTGATAAACTCACGTCTCTCTCCATGTAGATGACTAGAAACTCAAGGAAGAACGTGACAAAGTATCCGCTGTGGTATCCATGCCAAATAGCAAGGAACAGCAAAGCACCGAGTTGACTGAGGTTCTTATTCCCCAAAAATTTCAGCCTCTTGAATATGTAATGCGCAACCCATTGATTCGTGTTGATATTGAACGATTTGATGTAATGGTTGAATTCCGTTGTATTCTCGATGAGGGACAATTTGATGTTCTGCAGTCCATCCCATTTCTTCTCGCCCACTTCATCGACGCCGTTGTAAGTGATTCCTAAAAAAATTGATAGAAAAGATCAGCGGAGAAAGTCCACATAACACACGAAAAATAAGAACTGGAATTTCTCACACCCTTACCGAATAAAATGCAGCTTCCTTCGGCTAATAACCAACAACATATGTATCTATATAGGGTATATCGCCCCCAAATACCAAGCAGAAGATGCTTCCAGAAGAAAGACTTATCTCTGAATTCATCTGATAAAAGGAAATCATCTGATACAAGCATCCCTAACACTTGGAACAGGATAAGATACAATACTCCTAGTCCAAACCTCTTCAATGCAGCACTTTCACTCGCTGGAGGTTTAGAAGGGTCATTCTGAAATAAAAGGACATTCAAATCTGTTATTGATGTATTTTAACTCATTTATTTACAAGGTGACAAGAAAAACTTCGGACAAATTTTGCTGTGATCTGGAACAAAAGTATTTCAGCGCAGCCAAATAATTTTTATTCTCTTGGTTTCTCTTCACTTTCCTATACTGAATTGTGAATTTTCAGTTTGATATAATTTCATTGTACAGAGTTTTAGAATGTCAAACAAACGTAGTGCGATTTTGGAGCTGTTTCGTCAAGGTAGGCGTCAATGCGAAATTGTTCGTTTGCTCAATGTGCCTCGACAAACCGTGTCCGATGCAATCCGTCGTTTCAAGGAGCTTGGCCATGATGGTCGTCGTCCAGGATATGGTAGAAAACGCACTGTCAATACACCTAGTAATCGCCAAGAAGCGAGTCAATCGAAATCCGAGAGTTTCCATAAGGAAAATAGCCTGTGAGACCGGTTTCAACCGCGAATCAGTCCGTCAAATTGCCAAAAAGGAGCTCAACCTCAAGCCATACAAGCTCCAAAAAGTTCAACTCCTCACGGAGGAAAACAAGCGCGTACGACTCCAAAGGTGCCGCCAACTCCTTTGTCTCGCCGCCAGTCAGCAATGGGAGCGAATTCTCATCACAGACGAGAAGCTTTTCACCGTAGGACAATCCCACAACCACCAAAACGACAGAGTCTGGTCCGTAGAGGCTCCCGGTACATCGGCCATCGTCGAACACCGTCAAAATCCGCAATCCGTCATGGTCTGGGGCAGAATTTGCGGCAGTGTTAAAACTCCCTTTCTTTTCGTGGATCAAGGGGTCGAAATCAATCAAGAAGTCTACCGCTGCGACATCCTCGAGGCCGTAGTACTTCCGTGGGCCAAGCAGTACTTCGGCGATACGCATTGGACCTTTCAACAGGACAACAGGACAGCTATTATTATTTGTTGTTGTTTTGTTCAATTTCTTCTGTTTAATAAAGTTAAATGAAAAAGAGTTTGTCAGAGGTTTTTCTTGTCACACTGTAGGCCCACAATTCTTGCACGATCAATCTCTCTTCCGGATTTTGGTACATAATTCCTCAAAAAGCAACAGTTTGTGCATTTACCTTATCTCCGAACTCCCCATTCACAAAACTCTGATACCTCCTCATAGAAAATTGAGGCCCAACCATAAAACTGGCTGGGAAACATGCAAAACCGAAAAATTCCAAAGGTTTCGGCATCGTTTTCAACATGTTCTTCTTGTTATCAGCTCCCAAATATTCTTCTGTCTGATGTCCATCATAATAATCAAAAGCAACACCTGCAGAACAAACCATTGGTATTGATAGTTATCTACTGGGTGTCCACCAGTGGAACACAATGTTATATAGGAATGTGAATTATTGTTTTTAAAGGATAATCCTATCAATTATATACCCCTTACCTATTAATTTTAGAACCAGGACGCAATGTGGCATGGTCCAGTTGATATCGTAAGAATCCGTACTCATCTGGAAATACCCTGTAGAGCAATTTCATTAATAGCAATGTGGATTGTCCTCAAGAAAATTGAGCAAACTCAAAAGGTCATCTCGATATACTGACCATATGCTTCTTTTGAATAATTACTCACCTATCAATAAATAGAGCATGTTGAATATAAAAACCACTGCCAACATAGTGGCAGTTCCACCTAGTGTTAGTAAAAAGACATAGGAAAGAACTATGCTTATGAAAAGATGTACTACGTCCACACCATAATTGAGGTATCCGAGTAACAATCCAGTAAACATGAAGTAAAAATGGTGATCACTCTTATTCCTGCCATAGAGGAATTTTCGATAAAAGATAGCTAGAGGATATCCTGCAAAAAATTGATGAGTATAAGAAAAAAAAATCACATCGAACTTATTATTTATTTTCACATATTGATTCAATAATTTTTTGCCATCTTATATTACTGGAATCCAATATGATTCCTTTACATAGTTATTCAAAATATACTGAGAAGCATAAAAGTAATACACACATCGTCAATATAGTCTTGCCCCCCCCTTAGGTTTCTCAAGAAATAAACAATCTATGATCTGGAAATGAAATGAATATTTCCCCTATTTCAACTGCAGTATATTTGATAGCAAATCTTTGTTTGTTACTTTTTGCTTTATGCAGGATGAGACAAAATAGGAAAAAGGGAAAAAAAATCTAAATTTATTATTATGGAAATATTGCAAAAAAATATTTTTTTAATGAAACTGTCACACCCTGTATTTCCCTAACGAATCATTTCGCATTCGATTTTTATAAAGCAGGGTAAGCTTTGTTTCAGCGAAAGAAAACTCTCTAGCAGTTCTGTAGTGAACAGCCTCTGTATTCACGGGAAATAAAACATATGTTTGCGATACATTTTTATGACAATTTCAATCGGGCGAATCAGGTACTATAGTTAGGTACATAAAACTTTTTGATCCGCATTGCATTGTATGTTTTAATGTTTAGTGATAATCAAGTTTGCTTCCAACCTTGTCCGATCATAAAAACAAACAATTAATTGGATAATAAAAATAAAAAAGTGAATTATTTTGGAAATCATCACGTGAGAATATTCATGCTTCACTTCAATTCCAATGACTTTGCATTATTCAAACCGTTTTTTATGTTCCTGAATATTGAGACGATTTCATGGTAATTTTCTCAAACGCTCACTTGATTCGGATATTTCATTAATGCGAACAGGAACGTACTAAGAATATTGTGATAACTTGAGCATTAATTTAACCATTGCAAATATGGAATTATCACAGTAAATAGTCTCTTTACATTGTTCTTATTTGATCTTTAGTGCCACCCCGTATTGTTTAAAAATCTGCAATAGGCGTTCTTATTCAGATCATTTAGAAATATGAGGGAGGCATCAATCACAAGAAGAATACCTGTGGCCTTGAAATTTTGGTTGTATTTTCCAGGTACCTACTTGTGGTTTGAAAATTAATTAATCAGTATCCGCAAATGTGAAAATTGTTAGTGTGCAAATATTATTTTTTGTGTCAATAAAATAAATGGAAAAACTTGAGCCTATTTCATTACAGTTCCAGTTTGAGTAATTTCATTGTTTCAATATACTTTTCTACAAAACCAAAACAAATAATAATCAAAAAGAATACTCAATTGCTCTATAATATGTCGTATTTGCTTGTTCGTTTCAATATAGGTATTTCGAATTGAATTGCATCATTGCATGTTCTAGTTATGAAGGAGACAATTTTTTTTTCAAATGAAGTTCAGGTAGATTTAGACATTCTGAACTTATTCTTGTTCACGCATAAGGAAGGCTTCTTTTGATCAAATAATAAGGAGAATGGTGATCCCAGAGGCGTCACTGAAATTGTGCAGATTAATCTATTAGAAATAGATTATGATAAATATGGTGGATGCGCTACATGTTACTTTCTTTTCAAGAGAATTCATATGAGTGAATTGAAGGGTATGTAAACTGTGATTGGCTAAATCAGTTCTCAACTTGAAATTGCGTACGAAGAACATGAACAAATTTTATTAGATTTTTCGGATAATACTGATCAGCATAAATGAAGAAAATTTGGCGGATGCGCTCAAACACATTCTCAGCAATTAATGAGAATTCAAATATAAAACGTTGTTTCAGAATTCATATAACTGTTATATTGATCTGAAGAATACGTTATTCCAGGTGAAATAAATTAGGATTCGAATTGAAGAGCTCCAGTTATAGAGAATTATGAATTTAGTTTAGAATCATCCGCATTCAAAATAGAATTGTTTTGCTTCCGGTACGACTTCGAATGCAATTAGGTCCAAAGTGTTTCAGATATCGTTTATTTACATACAGATTTGAATGAAAAATAGAGAGGCCACTACAATATTTACTATTAATCAAAGAAAAAATACGGGGTATCGGTTATGTAATCAGTAGGCACATAAATAATTTGCATCCAGTCAAGGACTAACGTAAACTCACCTGATAAAATCGATAATAACAACCTGAGAGCGGCAATATCAGCCCCCAATAAAACACTCAAAGGCTGCAACAACGAGTCTTGAAACAAACCGAACATGGTGATCGGAAATAAAAACTATGTGAATTAAAAAATTCGCACACTACATCAGCACCCCGCACCCGATAAAAACACACCAAGGTATCACTACCTACTTCGTCGCATTGCTGGATACCTCAATGCGGATAATGGTGCCGAGTGTCGTAGATAAACAATACACCTTTTGGCTAATTATACAAACTTAAGTGGACTTATGTTCGTTGGTGGCCAGATAGGTGAATGTCTCAGTGCTATTTGCGGTCACAACACACATGTCTTTGTAGTGAAATTTAGTCCTATTCGAATCGAACGGTAACAAAAGATGCATCAGACGTACAGGGCCGAGCCGCGGCGGCGTCGCGTCGTAACTATAGAAACCAGGAAGTGCCGGCCAGGTCCGGACTTGGAGAGATAAATCCAATGGGAAAGATGATGAATCAGCCAAATTTTCGACTGGAAATGAGATATACGAGCTGTTCTCCGGATATTGTGTTGTGGCATTGTGCTTTATATCTAGTTTCCCTTGAAATTTCCCTTGAAATAGATGTTGATTCATTATCTTGTTAGAGACCTTTTAGTTCATTTTCAAAATGTACTTTTTCAGTTAATTCAAGAAGTAAAAGGAGGTCAACAGCAAGAATCTTTCAGATTGCGTTTTTATTATCTTGCTCATAAAGAATTCTATTTAATCTTGTTCAAAATAATACATTTGCATGCATATGTTATCCACTTTCAACGTTTTTCTTCAATACAGATGTTTTATCCCAGCAGGAATGAAAAAAGATGATATTATCCGATTTTGAATGTATTGGCTCCATTCTAAAATCAGTTGTTCTCGATCAATTCTAGTGATTAATAGTTTTTCTTTCGTTTGATTTTCTACACTCGATCGCTATGCAACGCGAAACAGGCAATTTGACCCAAGAGGAATGTGCCCAAGCGGTAGTTTCGCGAGAAGAAGGGTGGACATACACAAGAATAGCAGAAAGGTTTGGAGTTTCCCATACAAGTGTGTCCAGAATGTTGCAGCGATTCAGGGAGACAGGTATGAAGGACCGAAGACCAGGACAGGGTAGACCACGGGTAACAACTGCCAATACTGCCATTCAAGAACGTTACTTGAGAGTTTCTTCGTTGAGACAGCGGTTTGCAACCGCTCGCCTCCTTCAAAATCAGCTTGAGCAAAATCATGAGGTGCAAATTAGCACTCAGACAATAAGAAATCGCCTCATAGAATATGATTTAAGGCCTCGTGTCGCGGCAAGAGGCCCAGCTCTTACCCCAGCCCATCGAAGGGCGCGTTTGGATTTTGCGAGAGAGCATATCCATTGGGAAGAGGCCGATTGGGAAAGAGTTCTCTTCACAGGTGAGTCTAGATTCTGCCTCTACCATTGTGATCGACGTTCCCTTGTATTCAGACGTCCACATGAAAGATATGCTCAGTGCAATTTCCTGAATACTACTGGTTTCGGGGGAGGATCGAATATGGTATGGGGTGGAATATCTTTGACTGCTCGCACAGACCTAGTGGTCGTTGATAATGGAGCTATGAATGCTGATAAGTATATAAGGAACATTCTTTCACATTGGTGAAAATTTCATTTTTATGGACGATAATGCCAGACCCCATCGTGCGCGCATCGTTCAGGAGTACCTTGAAGAGGTTGAAGTCTCTCGAATGGAATGGCCAGCAAGAAGTCCAGATCTCAACCCTATTGAGCAGGTTTGGGACAACCTCAATAGAAGGCTGAGAAGTTCAGAAAATCATCCAGCTACTCTTAATGACTTAGGAATCCAACTCGTAGAAATCTGGGAAGGATTAGATCAGAACATTTTAAGATCACTCATTTTGAGTATGAACCGTCGTTGCCGAGCTGTAATTAACGCAAGGGGTGGAAATACCAAAATCACTTATCAACATTTCAGTATTTTGAAAATTGTTCATTTCTCTTCTTTCACATAAGATTCGGTGAAATCCTGAATTTTTCTTCCATTTGATGTGTCTCGTTTCGTTCAAAACCTTCCCGAGAGAACATAAAAAAAATAAGTTATAAAGTCAATGTAGAGTTATTAACTTTCATTAAAATTGAGATTTTCAGAATGTGCGTTAATTTTTTTGCGCAGTGTATTTGGATGCCGATAAATTTAGAAAAGATAAGACCTAATCTTCGAAATAAAAATAGAATCCTCCCACAAGCCATGTTTCTTTATGGATACAATTTTATTTGATTCATTGGTGAAATGCTCAGAACAATTAATATTGCTACCTTTTTATCTGAGGTGGAATGAAATGAAAATTATTGCAGATTATTGTATTGAAATTGAGATCTTTCAAATCTCAGACCATAGAAAGAGAAGACACAGCATCTCATTCATAAATTCAAAAATTGGTGAAGACAAAATTTAGTCATTTTTAAATGAGTGGGACGTAAAATAGCATAAAAGGATAGCAAATAGCTATATCATTGTTTAAAGAGCTAAATTAAGAATTGAAAACCAAATGTTCCTCCTCTCAATATCAGAATAGAATCAGAAAAATGAAATTTTAAAAATCGAAGAATCTACGCCACTGTTACTTAGATAACAGTAGAGTATACCTGAGTAAACTCAAATAGTACAATTTACAACAAACAAGACACATACAACGTATTTTGCTAATAATATTAAGAAATAAATCCAAATCTCACTTTTCATATGCGATATCGTGATTTATTAGAGAATTCAAAGGAAGTCACAGCGTTGCAAAAATTTCTACTACATTTTGATTCCGTAGTAGTACAGTAACACAGTTTATTTCTGATGATTTTGAAAATTGGCTTCACTATTCATTATTGAAAGGCACTTCTCCCCTTTCAATAGTCAAGTTTCAAAATAATAATATAAATTTTTATTATTAGTTCGCCTTACAGTCTTCTTATAAAAATTAAAGTGCAGTATCACCTTTTGAATCGTGGTAAATCTCCATTCAAAAGTGGTCTCTTTATTTCACGAGTAAGTACCCTAATTTACGACGTACAGACTTGATTTTTTTTAAATTGAAGTTGAAGAACGTCCCGAGGGCAAATATAGTTTTTTTTTCGATTTAATTAGTTTTTCAATTAAAAAAACCAGGGTAATCGTTAGATCTGGGGTTATTGAATATGTTTTTCGTTTTTCATGGGTACAAGCTATATTTTTGAAATAATAATCATGAAAATTTTTGTAGTTTATAGAATATTGAATTGCCGAGGGCAAATAGTTGCGATTTTTTCCAAAAAGTGATGAATAACCGTCGGAAAAAAATCATTAAGTGTAGTTTACAAAACGCTGAAGTTCAACCTGTTTTTTTTTAATGAAAAACTAATTAAATCGAAAAAATCGCAACTATTTGCCCTCGGCAATTTAATCTTCTATAAATTACAAAAATTTTCATGATTATTATTTCAAAAATATAGCTTGTACTCATGAAAAATGAAAAACATATTCAATAACCCCAGATCTAACGATCACCCTGCTTTTTTTAATTGAAAAACTAATTAAATCGAAAAAAAAAACTATTTGACCTCGGGACGTTCTTCAACGTCAATTAAAAAAAAATCAAGTCTCTACGTCGTAAATTAGGGTACTTACTCGTGAAATGAAGAGACCCCTTTTGAATGGAGATTTACCACGATTCAAAAGGTGATACTGCCCCTCACATATATTTTTGACAAATCAGATAGGGGCATGTTGATGGAAACATAAACTTGCAGATAAAATATGCCATTTTATTAACAAAAGATATTTACAATTCCCTTATACATATAATTAAATAATTTATTTCATTTTTTGAAACAAATCAAAATTTGGAACTCCTCTTTCTTCCAGTGTATTTTGAATCAGCTCTCACATCTTTTCCTTGTCTCCTTCTCCTCTCCTTTTTCTCCAAAATCCAATTTCTGCTCTTTTTCAGACCTTTACCTCTGGCATTTAATCTTTCTCTCTTGGAAATGTTCACATCTGGAAAAAAAATGTAATTTTGAAGTTTGTTTCTATTAAAGTTTTTTTCAACAGTCAAAATACACCAATTTTTATAGCTACTTATAATTTTATGAAAAATGAACTCACTATTGGTCTCTGAATCAAGCGCTTTGGGTAAAGGCATATTCCCTCCAGTCATCAATACCAAGAAATATTTCTTGGCTTTTGTTGAATTGGGATAGTCCACTACAACACCACCATAAAAACCTGCTTTCATCGCTTGCTGCGTTATCAATTCAACTTGACCACTACTATCTGGATAAAACTGGAACACTGCCCTAGCCGTCCTAGTCTAAAAAATTATATCTTCAGTATTTGATTTCAACCATAATTCAACAACTCACCAATGAAGCATATAAGGTACTGAAGAACTTATATAACCTTTCAACTGGTCTGTGAGATGTTTTGTCAGCGTTGCACAACCACTGAAGGGCTGATATACTGACAGCACCGTCGAATACACCTGCTCTGAATGGCATACCTTCTCCCATATCAGCCAACAGAAGGTCTCCCTCAACTTCTCTTTCAATTGCCACCTCTAAAATAGAATTTAGACCCATGAATTCATCCCCATACATTTCTATTATTTACGAAAGATATACCTAACATAGCTGGCGATATGTCCATTCCTACCCAAATGTGTCCATTCTCTTCTAATACACTTCCAGAAAGACCGGAACCACAACCTATATCCAAAAGAAGACAGGGCTCATCTTCCGGAAGCAGTAGAAGTTCTATTGCTCTCTCACACATCTGAACTTGAATATCGATGATACGAGAACTAAAAGCAGAATAATTAGTATTCCAAATATTCACTTATGATTTACACTTACTTCTGAGTGTATTTCCTTGCTTCTTTGTCATTGTAAAACTGGAAGAAAAAATAGTGATATTAAATTTCAGGAAATTGTTGCACCTTTCTGCATACTCACAATTTCGGGGGGTGCTGTGTATTCTGGTCTAGACATTTTTATATCGGTAAAAATAATTAATATAATATACTAAATTTAATCAAATTATTCTCGTAATTTTACAGCGTACATGCCAGTAAAAAATTAGGTTATGTTGTTTGGCTTAATAGGTTATGTCAGAGACGTAAACGAAATTGTAAAATTGTTCGATGGTTTTAAAATATTATCTTGACCGTTTGGACGTAGCCATATCAATCCTCCAAAAACTTCAGCGTTTTCTTTGCTTTCAGTATTGAATTTTTTCCTTGTTCATTCTATATCAAATATCAATATGCTTGTGACGAAAATGCTTTAACTTCTCTTTTAATATTTTCAATTTTTGATTTTACCACCTCTTATATGTTCTGTGCTCTTTCATTTAACCTTTCTCATGTAAACAAAAACAATAATAATTATTTTTCAATTTTGACGGTCAAATAGTTGAAAAGTTAGAAACAGGAGGTGTTGACCCCTCTGAGAAGTTTATTGATGGCAATCATATTTGGGAAAGGAAAGAAAATATTGATACCATTGCCAAGTCTGAATTCGATGATAATAGGTGGGTGAATACAACTGCATGAACTTATTTCATTATGTCCCTCATAAAGGAAGTGGCGCCCTGATAATTTGATTTAAACTGAAAATATAATTATTTTTCAGCTTGAATGTTAAGATGGTTGAAAAGACAGAATTGGAAGACATTGAACAATCTGTTGATGAATGTTATAGGTATGAACAGTTTTACAGTTTAGTATAGTTTGATCTTTTAGGTCTCTATATTTTATGAGTATATCAATGGTCAAAGAAACTTGTTTAACATACAAAAAAGAAGTCTGACTTACAACAAACCTTATCAGATGTTTCATTTTTCAGAATGATTGTCAAAAAGGAAGAAAATGTAGATCAGAAATTGAAATTCAAGTGCCGAACATGCGATTATGCAGCAGATAAAAAGGGAGATCTCAAAAAACACGTAGATTCTATTCATTTGAACCTGAAGCAATATAAGTGTCATCAATGTGATTATGTATCAAATCGTAATGGGCATCTTAAACAACATATCCGTACAGTTCATTCAAGTCCGAAGCAATATCAGTGCCGCCAATGTGATTATGTTACAAGGGAATGCCGACAGCTCAAGAAACATGTAGATTCTGTTCATTTGAACCGGAAGCCATTTAAGTGCCACCAATGTGATTATGCGTCAATTCGGAACGGACATCTTAGAAAACATATAGACGCTGCTCATTCGAATCTGAAGCAATCTCAGTGTTAACAATGTTTTTTGCTGCTAGGAAGAACGGAGATTTCAAAACACATGTTAATGTAGATTTTGTTTATTAAATTGCAAATTTATGTGGTATGCTATAAAATATAAATAAAAACATGGACTGTGTTAATTTGAAATTGAAGTAAACCTAGTGCAAGCAATGTGATTATGCTGCAGATTGTGAAATAAATCTAATAAAACATAAAGTATCTATTTATTTAAAATAATGAGGTGCCCCTGAATCGGCTGCTAAAGCCAGCCCTGATGATACTTGGGGGTATAGAACGGTTTAATCTATATCTATATGCAATGAAAAAATCAAAGAACTAACTTTTCTCAAGTATATCTAAACAGAAGCAAGCATTAACATTTTTTTTTTCTGTTTGTTTGGGCTAATGTTGGAAACGGCAGATCCAAATTTCATGAAACTAAGCATATACAAAAAAGGACATTTCGGAAAATGTTTTAAACTACTATTTGTTCCCCACTCTATTCGTTCAATCGCCATCTTGAAAGACCTTTTATGTGTTATTTCTTGAGAAAAAATGTTTCAGGGAAAAATTTCAAGGTACTTTTAGTAGCAGAATTTCATTTTGTATGATCTTTCTTCAAATCATATAGAAGTTGAATCAGAATTGAGGAATTTGATAGCAAAAATTTTGCAAATTCATTAACAAGCTCTAATCTTTATCTTTATAATGTAAGGGAATTTTATTTACAAACTAGCTGGCCCGGCGAACTTTGTTACGCCTAAATGATACTTACGATGAATTTCACAAATCGTAATCACCGGTGATCGGAGATCAACGGCTTGGTTCTCTGATTTTTGAATTGTCAAATCGAGTTGATGCTAGATAAAACTCAGATCACCCCCCATGAGTATCGAAGTCCTTAGAAAAAGTTACACAATGTGGTGCACATAAAATATTTCATACATTGTGTACCTGATTTTCAATCGTTATTACCCCCCCGCCCATGAAAAAAAGCTATATCCGCCCTTGGGCGAGATTTCCATGTTTCCATGGATATGAGCTGTCACACAGAACAGAAACACAAATATAATAATATCAATAATTATGGCTATTTTGGATTCAGTTATTTCCGCAAATATATTTATTACCCCAACAGAAATTCTAAAACATTTCAAAAATCATGAGAAAAGATGAGAATAATGGACAACTCACGATTGAAACTGATCAACAAAATGCGATTTACTTGAAATTTCGATAAAAATTCACTGTGATAGAATTCTATGCAAATTATACAGTAGTTGATGTCAATACCTTCACGATTACGTTATTTTGAATAAATAAAGATGTGAAAATAACTAATAATAATCAGTCATAATGTCTGAATAGCGCCACCTGAAGTGGTAAGAACGAAACTACTCTCATATCAGACATATCTCAACGAAATCTCATCATTTTAGAGATCTGTAATCTAACGCTAAGACATTTCGGCTTTGGTCAACAGCGCAGAGTTGGAGGCAACCCAAATTACACATATATGTTTACATCGCTGTCTAACTGTAGCGACACCTAGTGGCCTTACTCGAAAGAAGGAAAATCATTTCCTGTATAAGTAAAATTTTCATCGATTTTTTCAGAGTTATATTGTATTTTATAATAACCAGACCGTAGACGAATCCATATATGAAGTTTCATAACAAACAGTCCATCCAATCTCGAGTTATAAATGGTGTAACCAACATCTTTCTTTTATATATATAGATTATCGTTTCTAGGATCATCTTCAAATCTCTCATGAATCAAGAAATTGATAGGAAAAGGGAACAGATCATAAAACATTACTCATTTCATTTCAGTAATTTTATGTGAAATGTTAAGGAAATATGTTTGCTCATTTTAAGATGTCTAAAAACATTATTCTAGACATCTTAGCTCATTTGCATAAATTAAGCACGAGCGAAACAGCTGTTTAAGCTTGACAGGTAGTCATGTATAATTTCACAGTGATGAAGAACAATTTCCTTGTTAACTTAATTTTCAACACGCGTATTATTTCGTAGTCTCAAGATCACTTGAAAGCAAACGCTATCATCAGCTCTTATCTAAAAACTATGATCGTAAAATTATACACCAGAGAAAAAAAGGAGAGCTCAATTAAAAAAAATATAAAATAGTGTTTAATATACAGCTGTTCTCGACAAAAGGAAGCAGAGTGTTAAATTTGAATTAATCTAACGAAAATCTAGATTTGCTAGGATTTTTCCAAAGATTCGAAAATATAAGAATTTATCCACAATCGCACATACACTGAAAGACAAAAAGCCCTATGAATAAAATACACTGCGCAAAAAAATTAACACACATTATGGAAATCTCAAATTTATTCTACAACTGAAGGTGTTCCCAATGATAATTATTTTTGTCAGAATTATGCATGCATAGGTATATTATCCACTTTCAACGTTTTTCTTCAATACAGTTGTTTTCTCCCAGCAGGAATAAAAAAAGATTATATTATCAGATTTTGAATGTATTGGCTCCATTCTAAAATCAGTTGTTCTCGATTAATTCTAGTGATCAATAGTTTTTCTTTCGTTTGATTTTCTACACTCGATCGCTATGCAACGCGAAACACGCAATTTGACCCAAGAGGAATATGCCCAAGCGGTAGTTTTGCGAGAAGAAGGGTGGACATACACAAGAATTGCAGAAATAAGGTTTGGAGTTTCCCATACAAGTGTGTCCAGAATGTTGCAGCGATTCAGGGAGACAGGTATGAATGTCCGAAGACCAGGACAGGGTAGACCACGGGTAACAACTGCCATTCAAGAACGTTACTTGAGAGTTTCTTCGTTGAGACAACGGTTTGCAACCGCTCGCCTCCTCCAAAATCAGCTTGAGCAAACTCATGGGGTGCCAGCACTCAGACAATGAGAAATCGCCTCAGAGAATATGATTTAAGGCCTCGTGTCGCGGCAATAGGCCCAGCTCTTACCCCAGCCCATCGAAGGGCGCGTTTGGATTTTGCGAGAGAGCATATCCATTGGGAAGAGGCCGATTGGGAAAGAGCTCTCTTCACAGATGAGTCTAGATTCTGCCTCTACCATTGTGATCGACGTTCCCTTGTATACAGACGTCCACATGAAAGATATGCTCAGTGTAATTTCCTGAATACTACTGGTTGCAGGGGTGGATCGATTATTGTATGGGGTGGAATATCTTTGACTGCTCGCACAGACCTAGTGGTCGTTAATAATGGAGCTATGAATGCTGATAAGTATATAAGGAACATTCTTGAAGAGCATGTAGTGCCATTTGCCCCATACGTTGGTGAAAATTTCATTTTTATGGACGATAATGCCAGACCCCATCGTTCAGGAGTACCTTGAAGAGGTTGAAGTCTCTCGAATGGAATGGCTAGCAAGAAGTCCAGATCTCAATCCAATTGAGCAGGCTCAATAGAAGGCTGAGAAGTTCAGAAAATCATCCAGCTACTCTTAATGACTTAGAAATCCAACTCGGAGAAATCTGGGAAGGATTAGATCAGAACATTTTAAGATCACTCATTTTGAGTAATGAACCGTCGTTGCCGAGCTGTAATTAACGCAAGGGGTGGAAATACCAAGTATTAAATCACTTATCAGCATTTCAGTATTTTGAAAATTGTTCATTTCTCTTCTTTCACATAAGATTCGGTGAAATCCTGAATTTTTCTTACATTTAATGTGTCTTGTTTCGTTCAAAACCTTCCCGAGAGAACATAAAAATAAGTTATAAAGTCAATATGTAGAGTTAACTTTCATTAAAATTGAGATTTTCAGAATGTGCGTTAATTTTTTTGCGCAGTGTATTAATAACTCACTGAAATGAGGTTGGTAGTACTGCACACAGAACATCTAGTACTGCAATATTATTATACTAATTTCTGACAAAAATCCTCTGTCATGTAGTCGATTTCACAGTTAACTGTTCCGGACAATAATGTCGAAATCAGAAACGGACACTGGATCTGAAGGTGGCGATCCACGAAAAACATCGAATTCAGAGACGGAAACTGCATCTGAAGGGGATATATTGGGCCCACCACGAAAAAGATCGAAACGTTCACATTTATCTATTCAAGAAAAAGAATTAATATTAAACATTTAACGAAAAGAATTTGAGGAACATCCAAATATATCGAAAATAAGCTTGGTGCGAATTGTTTCAAAGTCCTCAGGAGTCGCTAGTTCCTGTATACTCAGGATTCTCACCGAATATAAACGAAATCATCTATTGATTCCACCTAAGCAGAAATCCCAGTCGCTAAAAAGCATCGATTCAATAGACGATTTCGATATGAACTTAATTAGGAGAATAGTTCACGGTTTTTTTTCGTGATGAAATTCCTACAATTTCGAAGGTTTTGGAAGTTGTTAATTATCGATGACAGCCTGCCGAATTTTAAAAGAACAACATTTTATAAATTATTGAAAAAAATGAAATTCAAATTCAAAAAACGTGGTCGTAATAGTTTATTGATTGATAGAGACGAAATAGTTGTTTGGAGGAGAAATTATTTGAAGAAAATTCGAGAATTTAGGGAGCAAGGCCGAAAAATTTATTACCTTGACGAGACATGGATAAATGCGGGATGTACAAAAAATTCAATATGGGTCGATGAATCGATTGAACTATCCTCGATCCGACCCTGGAGCCCTGAAAGCAAGTCTCTACCTGAAGGAAGCCCATCCTACCTCTGCGCGACTTTGTTTATTTTGATGTCTCTTATATTTGAACAGAGTATAGTAGAGTCCCAAGATCTACCTATCAAAATAATAGTTTCAAATCGGGTGATTTTATAGGCGAAATGTCAAAGTTTGATCAATTTTCCTGAAAAAATGGGAGAATTATGGAAAATATCAATACCAAGCTATTTTGCATTGATCTTACCTCTTTCGATCCGTATATTTAGATAACGGCCAGGATACCTGTGGAAAAAGTTTTGTAGAGTTCAAAGTTGCCCTTTTTGCCGGATATTTTAGCGAATTTTTAAAAAATACTTCTACATCGCCTACAGAATCGAAATTTAACCCACGTATGAATCGATTATTGATCTTTTCGACTGTATGAAAATTCCCTCACTGTAGCGTAGATGCACCGCGTTTTCAAGATTCTTCAGTATCCGCTTCTTCGACAGATACCCCTACTAAATTTTTTTGTGTAGAAGCTTGAAGGCAGTTTTTTTGCTATTGTTTTCTTGTGGTCTTGAATTATTCAGCTGGAGCTCATAATAGCCCTTGTATAGATCCGCCCCTGCTTCTGGGGAAATATTACCATTTGATTAGTTTTGACGTTTTCTGTTCATCCATCACATTGTCCAGAATTAAGGAACGCTGTATAGGTACTACGGAAAGGTACTGATTGAGATTGCTATTAAAACAATCCTAATCAGTTCCATTTCATAAATCACTATTCGAAATAGTGTAAATCAGTGCAATTTTTATGAATTTCCTAATTATCCTGCCAAAGATAATGACTCGCGACATAATTTCTTGCCATTTTTATGCTTCAATTACGCGCATCTTCCATTATTTTATCATTTGCCTGAATGATTTTTGATGAAGGTGTTCAATTAGCAAAAAAAATTGGTATAAAGATGCACCTATGGATGTATTATCATACTCCCACTTCACAAAAGTCAATAAGGTTGAATTGATGGTATAATATATAACCATCATTAACCCTATTTGATTAGTAATCGAGAAACAGTGAGAATGAAATCTTTTGTAATTTTAATGCTGTTCAGCACTGCTGTCCTGGGCGCAAAATTGCGTGAGTATTTTGTCCAAATATTCTGAAAAGTATATACTAAGTATATATTAAGTTATTGTGATGACACTGATGCATGGCTGATGACTATTTAAACAAGGGCTTCATTTCTTCACGATATGCATTTGCATTATATAATTTTGAGCAAGAAATGGTCCCAAAAAATAAGGTTCGACTCTCAGATGACGAATCCACCGTCAACTTAAATTCTGTCCGTCTGACCGTAAACCCAATAACTCTCGAACGGCACAGTAAAGAGCGAATCTACTAAAAAGATGGATGTACGAGCACTCAAAATCTCATGATTTGACGTCAATACTCCAAGTGACGCATTTTTAAAATTTCGAACAGTGGAAATCAGTGCAATTTATTTTCCAATTTTCTATTTATCCTGCCAAAATTAATGGTCTTTCCTAATTTCATGAAGGTTGTATGTCTCAGTTATTCATGTACATATCTTCCATTATTTTAAACGTTGCTTGAATTAATTTTGATGAAGGTGTATAACAATCAGCACAAATAATTGGTGTACCTATGTATGTATAGGGATGTGCTAATATATTATCACACAATCCTACTTCTTAAAGTCAATGTTGAACTAGTGGTAGTACCTACTATATAATCATCTTCATGAACTTAGATAATTTCTTGATAACAGTGTAAACTGAAAATGAAATTTTTTGTCATTTTAATGTGGTCCAGTTCTGTTGTTTTCTGCTACAAATTGCGTGAGTATTTTTCCGAAATATTCTGAAAAGTAGATTGGCATCGTTTCGCCTAAGTGTTTGTGATTCTTTAGTTTTGAACCGAAACTAAAATGTCTAAAGTGCTTTTAGACATCTTAACCGAAACGATAATGTTGGACACAGTGCTGAAGAATCTGTGGTCAAATATAAATCTGACATCCGGCTGTAACCTATACACGATGTATAGGGTCTTACCAAATAAGTGTCTTGGGAGTGATTTCTTATCGAAATTGAAAGGGGCCCTTCTTGAAAAGTTACAACCCTTTCAAAATGAAAAAAACCATATTTCTTCTTGAACCTGCTGAAGAGATGAAGAAATAGTACCAATGAAAAGGCTATGACCTATGAAAGTTTTTCCAATTTTGCCGAGATTTTGAAAGAAGTGAAACATGCATCAAACTCTTATCCAATTTTTACCAGAACCTTTCGAACAAACAATATGTCTAGATTGAAAAATAACTAGGTGTTAAAACGATCTATAAATTCATTGCAAATATACTGCTCCACAAGAGTTAGGGATATCGTATTCAATCGTTTTTAAAAGTATGTAATCTTCGAGAAAATCGCTGTAAAATCATTTAAAACTCAATAACAACTTGAATCGATCCAATAAAAAACAGTATGAGACATTTCGTCAATCTGGTCGCCTTTTTTCTGAAGTTTGGTTCTTTGCATATGCTTAATGAATGTTCTTATTTTGAAATGAAGTCAGTATATCAACGGCTTCGATTTGAAACGAGTTTTCTGAAAATGCCAAGACGTAAATTAACAAACGCTGAGGCTAATAGGGCTATCGGAATGCTACAGCTTGGCCTAACTCAGGTTGTTGTAGCGGAAAGGCTCCAAGTCAGCCAAAGTGTGATATCTCGACTTTGGAATAGGTTCAGGGAGACAGGTTCCGTGTTGGAAAGACCAAGGCTAGGTGGGCGACGAAAAACAACACCTGCTCAGGATCGTTTCGATTCGTTTCGGCGAGAAGAAACCCTACATCTACGTGTAGAATGCTACGGGATACTCTTCAAAATGCAGATGGGGTCCACGTTTAAATCGAAACCATCAGAGTCAGACGACGTTTGAGAGAGGTTCTAGACGTCCAGAGGAGTTCCATTAACACGTGACCAAAAGCGTCAAAGACTGGAATGGGCAAGGCAACATACGATCAATGGATATGGACGATTTTCAGATGCTCGAAGAATAAGGGTATGGACAATCCCACGCATACCCCGTAATCGTCGCTATGTCCAAGAAGTCCATCGATTTTCAGATTCTCGAAGGATAAGGGTATGGACAATCCCACCCATACCCCGTAATCGTCGCTATGTCCAAGTCCATCCATTCGGAGGGGGTAGTGTTATGGTATGGACCGGGATATGTTTCAACGGGTGCACAGATCTACACATTCGTCCTGGGAATATGACCGCCTTACACTATCGGGAGCATGTCATTGACAATGTTGTGCCAAGTTTTCACGCTGCTATTGGTGAAACTTTTCAATTTCTAGACGATAACGCTAGACCGCACCTTGCAGCCATAGTTGAGAATGCGCGCGAGGACCTTGGTATTCCACATTCACCAATACCTCCGCACTTACCAGGTTTGAATTGCATAGAATATGCATGGGATATGCTCCAAAGAAGATTAGATAATCATCAACCTACTCCAGAATCCTTAAATGATCTGAGAGAGCTTCTGCCCCGTTTATGGAACCAAATTCCTCAAGAAATGTTCAACAACCTCGTGTGTAGTATGCAAAGAAGATGTCAAGCTGTTATTGATGCCCGTGGAGGCCATACATTGTATTGATAGTCTCAAAATGCTTGAATTCTCTGGGAATAAATTTCGTTATTTTACTCGATTCATCTTAACCACCCTGTATACGCTGCAGACCTACAGGCTAAAACTAATTTGCAACTTGAAATCATATTAATATGAATTTTCAACACAAATATTTTATTTTAACTAAATTTTTTTGCAATTTAAATCAATATCCCTAACTCATGGGGAGCAGTTTATTTTGTAACTCTTGTGCTGTGCTTGTAAAAGAAATATAGCTTCCTGATAGAAATATAAAATAAAACTCTTCAACTTTTTAAGGCAATGCCTCATAACTTTTTTTGCATCTCCGAAACTCTAATCACACAATTGAGCTCAAATTTCTCGAGTATATCAAAGAAATATGCAATATGTGTTTCCCAAAAAATCGTTATCATTGTGCTATCAGAAGATCGGGAAATTGTTTTCATCTGGAAGAGCTGAGCTCCCTATAGTTATAGTTAGAAAGGGGTTACAGTTCACTGCGACCTAAAGGGCTATTGTGCCCCCTAACTCAACACCCTATTCTCACCACGCACTTTGAAGCTTGCCTTCCAGTTCCAGAGATCTAATGAAATTCAATACCTGGGAAGGTTTCAACGAGGCTAGAACCCAGATTAAAGAGACCTTATTTTTCTTGCTTTCTTCATTGAGTATTCTCCGGCACTCCCAAAGCAACATAGGAGCTCAATCCTTCAATAGCGGATTGACTATCCGAGTGAATGGCTATGTAGAACTTCTGAGAGCTTCTTTCTAGGTTTATGTCTAGATATCTTTCAATTGCCAGTAATTCTGCCTGCAAAACACTCGAGTGGGAGCCAACGATAGTTTGAACTTGGTTCTTGCCCTATATTCTCCAGCGCCGGCCCTCATCGTGGTTTAAGAACGATCAGCATACCCTGCATACCATTTAAGGGTATATGGTACTTTGAAGCTGGAAGCTGAGCTCCTTACTTCAAGTGAATTATTTTATTATTTTTTTCAATAAATTAATTTATTATCTATTTTTCCAGCCGAGGGAACTAAGACTTGCCACAAATCAGATCCGAAATTCAACGAATGCATTCTCGATGCTATGACAGATGGGATCAAAAGATTTGGAGCAGGTTGGTAGATCAGATGACAAAAAAAAAGAGTTGAGTTACCTAATTGATATCTGATTGATGTTTGCAGGATATAAACCACTGGGTATAGCTGTGACAGATCCGGTCGCGATAACAGAGTTGAGCGCAGATACTGGGGGTTTCTCGCAGAAATATACAAATGTTAAAATATCTGGAGCATCCGACACAACGTTCTTGAAATTTGAGTGAGTTGTCTTACTCATCACAAATTTTTGATACTAATTGCCTAAGCTACCACCCATTAAAATCATTATACAGGGTGATTCACGGTGGATGCACATTAGACATGCATTATCGGAAATTCTCTACACAACTAAAATATTTTCGTCAATGCGGTGTTGCCACTTCCATCAGAAAGTAGTAGCAACTCTGCTTTTTCAAATGGAACATCTGGTATATTATATTATTTTCGGAATCTCCAACAACTTCTCGACAATTTTTTTTCAGATTTCCCTATACCTATCTGCTGCCGTTTTCGAAATATAAATTAATTTAAATTTTTTTCGCCGAAAATCATGACCTCTAAAAATGCAGATGACTTCGGGTTGAGAAACACTATGGCATTGAAACTTGGTTGGGAGTTAGGTGATACATGAATGCTTCCAACACATCAGCCTGATCTACATTACCTCAATACAGGGTGGTAAAAAATACAGTCTTTTCGGTTGCTTGAAAAAGTGTCTGAAAGTTGTTTAATTCAAATGGAACGCCCTGTACATTATTAGAAATTCAGAAAGCTGATGAAATTTGCTTTCATTCTATGTATATCATGCCTATACCTAACTAGTCAAATTTCGGACTTATGGGCATTATTTGTCAAAATGTCCCCTCATAATGGTATTCATATTCGGTATTTGGTGGGCAGGTCATGATTACTGTTCCACAGTACCTTGTGACATTCTCCTAATAATAAAGGCACCAAGAAAATTGAATTTCGACATTTTCGTCATTTCAGAAGTTGCAAATACCCTCGAAACGATGGAAGAAAACTATTCAAACGAAGTGCTCATTAATTTGTTTATTATCATTAACTGGAGAGACTTTTTGACGATCGGTAGATAAGGCACTTGGGACCATCGAATTGGCCAGCAAGTTTACCCGATCTTAGTCCTTTAGATTTTTATCTGTGGGGAAGGTTGGAAGAAGAAGTTTACTAAACACCCGTGCATTCGAGAGATGAATTGTTGCAAAGGATTACCCAAGCCTTCGAAGATTCGGATTCCAAAGAAATACGATCTGCCACGACGAAAGCTGTCAACACCCGCATTTGAAGTGTTTGGAAGGGAACGGGCAGCGATTCGAACATACTTTGAAATATTCGACATGATTGTTCTATTTTTTGTTAATAATTCACATAAATAGTTTGACTTTCAAGTTTCTTGGTACCTTTATTACTAGAAGAATGTCACAAGGTACTGCTGAATAGTAATCATGGCCGGCCTACCAAATACCGAATGGAAATACCATTCTGAAGGGACATTTTCACATATAAATGCTCATAAGTCCGAAATTTGACTAGTTAGGTATAGGCATGATATACATTATACATAGGATGAAAGCAAATTTCATCAGCTTTCTGAATTTCTAATAATATACACGGCGTTCCATTTGAAATAAACAACTTTCAGTCACTTTTTCAAGCAAACGAAAAGAACAAAAATTTTACCACCCTGTGTTGAAGTAACGTAGCTCAGGCTGATGTGTTGCAAGCATTCATGTATCACCTAACTCTAAACCAAATTTCAATGCCATAGTGTTTCTCAACCCGAAGTTATCAGCATTTTTAGAGCTCATGACTTTCGGCGAAAAAAATTGAAATTAATTTATATTTCGAAAACGGCAGCAGATAGGTATAGGGAAATCTGAAGAAAAGTTGTCGGAGATTCCGAAAATAATATAATATACCAGGTGTTCTATCTGAAAAAGCAAAGTTGCTACTACTTTCTAATGGAAGTGGCAACACCGCATTGACGACAATATTTTAGTTGTGTAGAGAATTTCCGATAATGCACCTGTAAACTGTTAAATTCGTCTATTCAGCAGTTTTTTATTAAGAGAAAAGAAAATCGTGACAATTCTAGTCTCTTTAATTCGTCTATCTATTTTTGACACAACTTGTCATAAGGTCACTGAATAAATTCAAAATCAATAATATAGGTCACGACGACGTTACATTCTTCCCCTCCCATACCAAGCTTGCAGCATAATAAAATTCAAGTGAATACATAATTCAAAAATAAAAAACATCATTTAACTAAAGTCCACTTCGTAATGTTCTGTCACTTTTCCTAATTTAGTCACAGGCCGTTTTAGAAATCCGTCTCTGGTTTTCACTGTCACTACTCTTACTCTTTCATCTAGTCCAGGAAATATTTCTGTAATTCTGCCTATTTTCCATGAATTACGAGGCAAATTTTCATCAATTATCGTAACTATATCTCCAATTTTCAAATTTTCGACGTCTTTATGCCAACGATTCCTCTTTGTTAATGTTGGCAAATATTCTTTCGACCATCTTTTCCAAAAATCATTTGCAATTCTCTGTGCTCTCCTCCATTGTTTTCTGAGGTCAGGCATCTCTCCAATAACGCCGAATTTGTCTCTACAAGTATCTCCAAAAATAAAGTGATTTGGTGTTAAGGCTTCATAGTCATCTGGGTCTGTAGTTACTTTCGTTAGAGGTCTAGAATTTACTATATTTTCTATTTCAGCCAAAACTGTTTGTAATAGTTCATCTCTTAATTTCTCCTTCAGTACCGTGTTGTACAGGGCTACTTTTACTGTTCTTATTAGTCGCTCCCAAGTTCCACCCATGTGTGGAGCAGCTGGTGGAATAAACTTCCATTCTATTCCTTTGAAAAGTAATTGATTCCTTAAGCTATTTTCGTCTATTTCAGAAATGGCTTTTCTTAGTTCTATTTAAGCTCCTTTAAAATTCGTGCCATTATCTGACAAAATCACTTTTATATCACCTTTTCTGGCAACCATTCTTCTGATAGCCATGATGACGGAATCAGCACTTAATGAATGAGCTATTTCTAAGTGTATTGCTCGCACTGCAAGACAAGTAACAATTACTCCCCATCTCTTCTCCTGTCTTCGTCCTACTGTAACCAACAATGGACCGAAATAGTCCATTCCAGTATGTGTGAATGGTTTCAAGTTCGGTGTGAGTCTAATTGGAGGTAGTTGTCCCATTTGAGGCACTTCTGGAGTTGCTTTTCTGAGTCTACACATTTGACATTTTGAGAAGACTGATTTTACAGCAGTTCTTCCACCAATAATCCAAAACTTCTGTCGAGAGTTGTTCAAAACTGTCTCAATTCCTTGGTGACCATTATTTTCATGTAAATATTGTAAATATAATTTTGTTATATGATCATCTTTAGGCATAATTGCTGGTCGTTTTGTCGCGATGTTCATATTGGGGGCTAGGTCTGTCCTCCCTTGTAACACTAAGACACCATTTTCGTCTAATTTTGGAGATAATTTTTTTATTCTACTCTGATTTTTAATATTCATATTTTTTCTCAGAGCCGATATTTCTTGAGGAAAGTTTTCTTGTTGACATTTGATAACAATGAATCTTTCAGCTTCTCTGATGTCTTCAAGTGTTGGTTTATTTTCTGCGAGGTTATTTCTTATTTTCGATAACCAATATTTTGAAATTCTAACGACCCAAGCTGTAGAAAGAAGTAATTTCATCCAATTACTGAATCTTTTCGGATTTGGTGTAGGAATATCTGAGGAAGAATACTCGGTGCTGATTTGGGTTACAGCAACGACATCTCGATGTTCGGGATTAATTTCGTCCAAATCTTTCTTCGGCCAATCGTCTTCTTTCTCCTGCAAGAACTTCGGTCCGGTAAACCAAGTTTCGAATCTGTCTCCTAATCTTTTCGCTGTATCATTCATGATTTTGACAGCTCTGGCTTCTTCTTTGGACTTCTCAATTTTCTTCACTGGTGTCACTCCAAGAGAGTCTATCGTGAACGAATTCTTCACCAGTTGATGAAGATAGTCATTTGTCAGATCTTGATTACAAATATGGTAATTGTAAGTAATCTTGGCACAATTGTCAGATATTTTTCCATGTAATATCCAACCTAATTTTGTTTTGGTCGCTATTGGTGCATTTTCTGGACCTTGGGCAATTCTTCTTGGCAAAGTCAGATGTATGTTATCTTGACCAATCAGTATCATAGGAGTTCTCTTCACCGAGCTTATTGGAAGCCCGTTCAAATGTGGATATTTTTGCCATTCTTCAATTCTCGTTTTTTGTGTTGGTAGAGCTATATTCTCGACTGTTCTCACATTTTTCAATTCAAATCTATTTGCATCATTGTAATCACCAGATATTTCCAAATCAAGACATTCAGAATCCTCCCGATGTGATATGTTATTCGTCCATTGAATGCACAAAGGTTGTTTGATCCCTTTCACGTCTAATTCTTTTAGAATAGAACGGTCAACTAACGTTACAGTGGATGCTTCATCACAAAGAGCTGCTGTCTGGATACATCGATTGTCAGGTCCATATAATTTCACATTAACAATTCTCAATAAAACTTGGTTTTCACCATTTTCCAGAGTATGTACTCTTTCAGTTCGGGAGCTGGATGATGGCTCATTAGAACTTTCACCCAAATTTTGTCTTTCCTTGTGCAATAATTTATTATGGAATAATTCACAATTGTCTATTCCACAATGTTTTTTTGTCGGGCATGCATACGTTCTGTGTTTATTCTGAAGACATGAAAAACACAGTTTGTTCTGACTCACAATAGTCCAACGTTTGTCAGAAGTTCTTGACTGGAATTTTGTACATTTTTCCAGATTATGACCTTTTTTTCTGCAGTCGAAACAAAAAATTGATGGTGATCTAGAAGTTAAAACAAGTGATCGTTCATTTCTTCTGGTTTGATGGCTTTCTCGACTTGATGGTTTGTTATTTGAAATATAACAAGCTGCATTCGCTAAGTTTGTCAACCACTTTGCGAAATCTGCTAAGGATACATTGCCATTTTGACTGCATATTTCTTCTCCCCATCTCAACTTGAGCATGTCTGGTAATTTATGACACAATTTCTTTAGCAGATGAGGATTCTGAAGGTGCATATCATAATGAAGAGATTTTATCGTACTAACTAAGCTTGTCACATTATTTGAAAAAAGAATCAGTTGTTCCATTTCGTTGTCACGAATGGCAGGCAATTTTTCAATTTTGAATATCATAGTATCTATAATTTGGTCTGGTCTTCCAAATCTAGTTTCAAGTGTTTTTATAACATCATTTAAATTTTCAGGACACAGAATCATTCCCAATACAGCGTTTTTTGCCTCTCCTCTTAAACATTTTTGTAGTTTTATCATGGATTCTTCAGGAGAGTATTCACACAATGAAGAAATTTTCCGAAATTGGTAAATGAAAGTTGGCCAATCCTCAGGTTTGCCGTCAAAAATTGGAAAATCTCTTTCAATAGTATTTCGCGTTAACATCTTTTCAGATCTTTCATTGCTGCGTCTATTATCTATACTTTTGAAAGCATTTGTCATGGCTACACATAGATCATTAATTCCAATACAATTATTATCTAGTTTTGATTTTTCTTCATTTAATGTTTCCATTTTTCTTGTCTCTTCCACCCATTCACCGACAAAGGATTTGGCATTTCCTTTAAATGACAGAATTTTGTCTATACTCTCTTCAAATGTAGAATCTGTGGACATAACATCTTGTTGGCTTTCCGCTTCTTCATTCAATAGTTTATTTTCTTCCATTTTTCTATCAAGTTCCAATATTTGTAATTCACTGAGATGTTTTTCAATCTCCAGTTCCTTGATTTTCTTCTCCAGTAATAGTCGTCTTTTTTCGGTATCATTATTCAGTTGTTGCAATTTCACAGAATAATGACTTTTCTGAGAAACACTTTTCAAGCTCCTCTTCTTTCTTTTGTCGATTTCATCCATAGATGTTTTTGTTTCAACATCAGCGTTGTCATTCAAGTCAGGTTCATTATTCGATCCAAAATTAGTAGGCCATACAAAGTTAGGATCCAAGATTTTCTTCCCAGCCGTTTGTCGACGACTTTTTGAATTTCCTTGATCTCCTTCTTCGTTAGACATAACCACAGGACTTTTCTTTAGCTCGAAGGACCAATGTAAACTGTTAAATTCGTCTATTCAGCAGTTTTTTATTAAGAGAAAAGAAAATCGTGACAATTCTAGTCTCTTTAATTCGTCTATCTATTTTTGACACAACTTGTCATAAGGTCACTGAATAAATTCAAAATCAATAATATAGGTCACGACGACGTTACAGCACCCATGCAAGTTTTCAACCCGATCCGATATCTGGTTCACCAGAAACGTCTAATGTGCCATTCACCGTGAATCACCCTGTATAACCAACTACCCTTTATTTTGATCAAGGAGTCACTCTTTAAAATCATTCGCATCAATTCAGAAACACCCGGTTTATTATACTAAAATTCATTGTTTTTATCTTCGGTGAAATTTTCAGAGTCGACTGGGATACTTTGGATTTCTATGTTGAAACTGCAACTCCTCATTCCTTATTGACAGCTGATTACCAACTCAATGGGCAGTTATTGTCCTTTCCCATAGACAGCACTGGAAAATGCAGGATTTATATGGGTGAGTGAATATACACGAATAGTTTTTCAGTTTTATGTACGATCTTCTAAGCAAATTCCATGAGCGCTCAATAGAAAGAAATAAAGCCCCTTATTGATCAGTATAACAGTGTTTGACAATCTCAACTGAGATACTTAATTCCCTCTTGGGGAAATGCTCCAAAATATTCATTACAAAAAATTCAGAGAGTACAGAACAAACCTAAAAAGTGTATTTACAATTCGGACTTTTTTACACCAACCGCTCAACTATATTCTGGTACGTCAACATTAAATATAAACAAATTGAAGAAACTGGAACAGACAAAGCTAGTCTACAAAATAAAGAATAATTTATTGAGGACACAAGCTTCACAACAGACTGGTCCAGACCAACATGCTCGAGGAAAAACTGCGGGTCGAAATTGCCAGAGGTACCCCACAGGGGGGCATACTATCCCCTCTTCTGTGGGACATGGTGGTGGATGAACTGCTAACCTCCCTGAATAACCAAGGGTATTATTCTCGAGGATACGCAGACGACATAGTGCCAGGGGTGACATGATAGTGGCGTTCAGGGCGATGCATGGATTCTTCGGTGTAGACCTTGAGCATTTATTTCCGTTGAACACGAATAATCTTCGCGGACATAATTTTAAACTTGCCAAGGAATCGTTTAAAACCTCCTACCGGATGAACTTCCTGTCAAATAGAGTTTTCGACACTTGGAATCGTCTCCCGGGTGATGTGGTGGATGCTGCCACTGTCAATGGGTTCAAGAATATGTACGACCGATGGAGAAGAAGTGCCTGAGCTAATTTCAAGACTGGCAAACTTGTATTATATATATATACTTATATTAAATTCTGTATTGAGTGCATAGGTTTTACCTCCACTCTCATTGTTTATTAATAATAATAATAATAATAATACTCGGGGGAACAAGGGAAAATACACCGGAATAACCTCAGAACTTATGCGGAACGCACTGAGGACCGTAGAGGAATGGTGCAACAGCGAGAGCCTAAGGGCAAATCCGAACAAAACAGCACTCATTCCCTTCGCAAAAGAAAAATGGGAGATCTCACACCTCCCAGATTCTTCGGCGAAACATTACAAGTTGTAGAACAGGTGAAATACCTTGGGCTGATTCTCGATAAGAAACTAACCTGGAACCCGCATCTACATCATGTAACCAACAAAAGTAAAAGGAAACTTATGATTTGCAGGAGAGCTTTTGGAAAAACTTGGGGACCGAAAGCCATGTACTGGCTTTACACAGCGGTGATAAGACCCAGAATCACTTATGGCTCACTCCTGTGGTGGCCAAAAACAAATCAAAGACAGGCAAAAACCAACCTTGGGAAAATCCAGAGGCTTGCCTGTCTCCGCATCACGGATGCAATGAATAGCACTCCAACAGCTGCTATGGAGGTCATCCTTAACCTCTCACCCCTTGACATACATGTCATGGAAGAGGCCAGGATGGGTGCATATAGACTGATCCAAACAAAAAACTGGAGAACCAACACAACTGGGCACACCGAAATTACTCATGTAACTGACGTAGCCGAGCTCGCTATGATTTCAGACTACATGCAACCCCTATACTCATTCGAAAAACCATTCAAAACACAGCTCGACTGGAACAGATGGGACTCGAGCATAGAATCGCAATCATCTGCAGAAATAGTCTGGTACACAGACGGTTCTAAGACAGATGAAGGAACAGGATCGGGAATACATGGAGTGAGGCCAAGAAGGGATTACATAATACCTCTCGGCAAACACGCCACGATATTTCAAGCTGAAACACATGCCTTTAGGACATGCATACAGAAGAACCTGGAAAGTGACTACCAAAGAAAACACATCCACATTCTCTCTGACAGCCAGAGCGCCATCAAAGCCCTCAACTCGACACAGATAAAGTCTAGACTCGTCTGGGAATGCCTGCAGGACGCATTTTCAGTAACAGCAGACGCGCTAGATCATCGGCGGTGCTTCGGCTTTTTTCGGCTTTTCAGTAATGGGCGATAGACTACAGCAGACAGATCAGTTGAAACACTTTGGCTGATGTATAAAAATGGATTGCTTTCCAGATAATTGTAATCATAAGAAATTTGAAGTTTGAGTCAAAATTTTCTAATGAAATCCTGAGACATCTTGACAATAATCCAATAAAATATTATCCTGCCATTTCCACTTTCCTAAAAAATCAGGAAAAGTGTGCTAAAAGTAACAACTCTCCTATATCAGGGTTGCCTAATTCTCTTAAATACCACGAATAAATTCCAGAGTATAAGCGCTTGAGTATGAGAAAAGGAAAAATAATAAGTGTGCAGCCAACAAGTGCAGCTAGAAGAAAATCGACAATGGGTGGCAAAAAACATTCCTCAGCTGGTAGAAGAGTGAAAAGCTTATTAAAAAAAGGCTAAAGCATCCCATTCTCTACGAGAATGTGTCAATATGAATATTGACTTAGGTGAAAATAAGTTTAAAACATCCGTTTTTTACGTTGATTTGTTATTTTTCTGAGGTTATTTTTCAATAATTTATTAATCATTACAACATAATAATAGTTATACATTAGGTTATGTATTTTTGTTTGTTTTTAAATGTGTTTCATAAATAAATTAATAACGAAAACAAAGTCATTATTTGCTAAGCTAAAATAGGTAAAATTTTTTTTAAATCATCTTTATTTACTTGAAAGTTAACTTAAGGTGAGAAACAGCAGACGTTCTAGACCTAGATCGTCTGCTGTTACTGTCGTCGCCGAACGCTATTCGAAAACATAGCGCGTCTGCTGTTACTGAAAATGCCTCCAGGACCTTCTGGAGCTGGCAAAACACAACAAGGTCACTTTGATGTGGGTGCCGGGTCACAAGGGAATAGCGGGCAATGAAAAAGCAGACCAGTTAGCAAGACAAGCATCTGAAACGCCATTCACAGGGCCAGAACCTGTGCTTGGAATCAGCAAAATCCGATGCAGGACCCTGATTGAGGAGTGGATAAAACAAAGACACCGACAACACTGGGAACAGAGCGACGGGCAACCACACAGCAAAGTCATGGTAGGACACACAAGCCAAATCTTGACGGCTGATTTTTTGAATCTAAATAGAACAAAGGCACATATAATAAGTAGCAGGTCTACTGACGGGATACTGCGGCCTTAGAAAACATCTGAAAACCATAGGAATACTTGGAGAACCCGTGGATTGCAGACTCTGCGTTGAAGAGGAAGAAACAGCCTCTCACATAGTTTTTGAATGCGACGCCCTGGGAAGAAGGCGCCACAGAATCTTCGGAGAAATCAATCCGGAAACGGGAATGAATCCGAAAAACCTCATAAACAGGCTACTGAACCTGATAAAGGACACGAACCTATTCTCGTGAGGAACCACTGACGAACGAGTGATACAATAGACCAAAGTTGGTCGCAGTGTCACAGGGAGGCCAAGCGCTAACCCGGTCTCTTGTTCGTCAGCAAATCAATCAATCAAATCAAATCGAGGACAAAAGCTACTTCATTCGTAGTTGAATAAAGGCATGATTACAATGGTAGAAGTAAAAATGATTTGAGAAAAAAATATGCAAGAACATGTATCGGACAAAATTCTCCAATGTTTAGAGCTTGAATTCCAGTGGAAATATTGAAAAAATGTGCCATGACCTCAAAGAGTTTCTTAACCTTCGGTAATATTTTTAGATGAAGAACAAAAGAACTAATGTTTTTTTTTACAAGGTTGATATAGATTATTGTTATTTATTTACGAGAGATATCAATGTAAAAGTAGGCTCTGATACCACCTTTTTGCCGTTTAAGAGTCAGGAATAAATGAATAAAAAAATTGTTTTCAAAGGGCTTCTTGAATAATCAATGCCAGTTTTAATGAACTTTCCAGGTGGGGTTAAAGCTTAATATGCACCTGTCCATGAGCAGGAGCCCCATATTGAAATATTTCTAACAATCTCTCTTTTGTAAATGTTGCTACCATAAAGATTAAGCTCAAAATTCAGACTGAACGGAGAACGATTTTTTTTTCATTCTAGATGATGTCCTCAGTAAACATCATATCAAGATGGAGAGATACGAGAAGAAGGGCAAGACTCACTTGAAGGCGGTCGTTTGGAAGCTCAAGAACATACCAAAAGCCATCCGCTACGACTACGACACCATCGTTCCTGGCAATGAGCAACTTTCCAATACCATCATGAAAACTATTAACGACAACGCCCTCGAAATATTTGAGGAACTTGGAACTCCCTTCGCGGAAGCTTATGGCGAGGTGCACAGATCTGTGGCTAACAAGGTTTTCGAGAAGATACCAGAAGATGAAATATTCCTGCCATAAAAAGAATATTGTTCAAAATGATTTTTTGTTCAAATAAAACATAACCTTCTCACTCGATCCAACTTTCTACAAAAATTTATTTGCTGAAAAGTCACGTCACTCAGGTCCTCGGGATAATAAAGGGTTTTCCAATAAGAGATGTTATTTGGAGATTCAAAGAGAAATCCCATTTTCTTGGTGAATAATCGGATGTTTATTTCATTATGTGCTGACATTGAGTTTAAATATACATAGAGACACAACCCAGTTCATTGATTTGATGCACAAATTTTTGGCATTTACTTGCCAACTTAAGTGGCGGCACATAGTAGCTACTAAAGGAACTATATTCGTCCGATCCATTTTGTCACTACTCATTTATCTAAATCTGTAGGAGATTTATTTTCCTCTAGTTCTATGAATCGTAGGCAGGGTCGGATTCGTTCAAATTCGTTACAAACGGTTTGATTCAATAATGATGAACTATTAGCCATGAATTTCTCCAAAGGAGTGTTCTCAGGTAGGAAATGAGGGGTGAAAACGTTTCTTGGAGGGACATAAAAGAAACGTACTTAATCGATGAAAAGAATTTGTCTTTCTCGTACTCTCTTGAAGAAAACTGAAAACCACATAAATCCAAACGACTTCCAGAAAATGAAGGTTGAATTGGCCACGCAGATTTTCATCAGAACTTTATATTCGGCTATGAGAACAATCATTGCAACTGGTGAGCTGAGGTCGAGAAGTGCCAATTCAACTGCTCAGTTCATTCTGAAAATGAATGATCTTTTCGACTGCCTCAATTCGAATGGAAAATTTGAGGGAAATTATCAGCCATCAGCAATACAAACTCTGACGGAATCAATTGAATTCATTAAGTCTTGGACAGTTGGGAAAAATATTCCATATTGTTTCAAAGGTTTGATACAAACCATCAGTAGCACCCTTCAATTGTGGGAGGAGACGAAGGAAACATTTCCATATTTGATAAAAAGTCGGCTCAACCAGGACCCAATCGAGAATTCATTCTCCAAAATAAGACAGCGTAGGGGTTATGATCCAAACCCCTCAGCTCGATGCTTCAGATTTGGGTTGCAGTCGGTCATGACTGGTTGTCTTGAAAAATGTTCCGATAATTCTAACTGCCAAGACGACAATGATTTCGACCTGTGTACAATGGGAGAATCTGAAAGTAGGCCCATTGATTTGGTTGATTGGACAGATTCGACCATTTCTTCTGCGGATTCGGGCAACGGTGAGCCTAGTGAGGGTATATAAGGGATAAAGAGTTCATTGAACACCTAAATACCCTAGAATCCAACTCAATCGCAAGTTTCTCGGGGTATTTGATGAGGAACATCGCCAAAAAAAATCAAATGCGGTAAGTGCGAAAAAGCACTCCTCATTGATGATTTGAATAAGCTTGGTAATGATTGGATATATATTGCAAATCGAAATCGGATACATTTGAGAATTCCCTCAACCGATTTCAAACATTTGAGGAGGAAAGCGCTGTTGGTCATAAAGAAAATTATGGTCACAAAATCAGAAAAGATATGACTTCAAAGGTAAATTTTAGGAAAATTAAAAAAAAACGAATTTATAGAAGATTGGAACTCTCCGTTAACACCAGAATATGAAAAGCACAGGATTCATTTGTTGAGACAACTGATTAGAGTGAAGCACAGGGGACAGAAAAAAACCAAAGGAATCTCGACACAGAAGCATCCAGCTGTTTATAAAAATTAAATATTTAAAAAAATTCATAGAAAATCTATTTATAAATACTTGTGAATGAAAAAAAAATTGCATCAGTATTGTATATTCATGAAAGATCAAAAATAATTGTCGTTGCATCAAAAAAATCGGGTGATGAAATACTGAACATATGGAAATGTGGGTCCAAATAGTGCCTTATAGTTCAGCTACTTACCGCCAGATGCGGGAGTAAAAATTTTCGCTTCTCTGAAACACACTTATCCATCTATGAACCGGTGAAGGAACTACACAAAATTTAGCTTCAAATCGTTGAACTGGGCTGCGTCTCTATGTATATTTAAACTCAATGGTGCTGATAAATAATATTATCTTAATAAACGCAAGTAGAAATACATGTGGTAAAAATGGGATGGTTGGGTTTTGAAAACGTACAGGTAGTTTGGCGATGAAAAAATGAAATAAAACAGACGTATTTCATGAAAAATTTATTTCAGAAATATAATAGACTTCCGACCGAAATCCACAGTACTTTGCTCAATACAAACATTTCAAGTGAAAATAAGCAAAAATACTAAATCAGTATCTCAAACAAGTTCTCATCATCGAACCATAATTCTTCTCATTAATCAGCTTCCTCGATCTCCATTTGCGTCTCATCATCTAAAAAAAACATTCTCAAGTCATCAAATCAAAATTTTTTAAATTTCCATATACGCACCAGCACTAAACATAAATTCCTGTTGGTATTCTCTCAAGAACTGCACGGACCTGCCGTCATCGAAGAATAATGTATAAGCCCTCTTGATGTCGTCAACATCAACCTCTGGGGCCTTACGCCTCTTGGCAATCAGATGGGACGTCATAATAAGCTGCATACCATAACGCAGAGACGTTTCTTTGGCAATACGAGTAAGTACTGTTAAAGCATTGTCAGTCATCTGACAGTCTTCCTCCTCACATCTTATACTGAAAAATAGTGGTCATGAAACTGAAAAACGCAAATAAAATTGTAGTAACCTCAAAATTTCCCTCAATTCCTTCTCATCGTAAGGTTTGGTAGGTACGATGATCATCCTGTCTAGAAGATCTAAGGGAATGCCGTGAGGTGATTTGTAGTTGGTACCCCTGATTTTGGTGATGCCGCGGTTGGTAGCCATGATGACAATGGGCGCCATATCGTTTTCTAACGCGCGATTCAAGAAGGAGAAACATTCAATGTCCAACATGTGGACTTCGTCTATGAAGAGGACACCCGGCATTATTTCGGCTTTTCCTTCTTCTCTCCATTCTGCCACCTGCAATTTTCGAGGTTCATATGAACACGAAGATAATTAAATCCTCTACAGGCTTCCACAACTAGATGAGTCGCTATGTGGCCACCAGGTATTCCATTGATTGAATTATAAAAAACAAGGTATCTACGAAGCAATGTGCACTTTGGTTTTAATGACTGCTGACCAAATTTATCTTTGTTTCCTAGTAAGACACTGGATATGTGGATAATACACCAAGTTATTACAGAGGCTGTTCCAACATTTTTAAGAAAATCCTTTTATTTTGAAGGACCACATTCGACTTGACACACTTTTTCGCCATTTTTCTAGTGAAAATGCACTTATTTTGAATAATTTTCAGTAATCTGATATTCCTAAGAGTAAGATTGAATAGGAATATCAAAAAAATTTCCACATGAAACAATTTTCCAAGCAGATAAACCGGATAAACGATTTTAATGTCTACACGAACAAAGCTGAATTTCCATTGTTTGACCACTAGCACTAGCCTCAAAATATATTCAAGAGGTCGCTGGTTTGCCTAATAATCACATGGTTCGGATTGCCATATTCCATAGTTTTTTAATTGAATTTTGAAGGGAGGAATAAAACAATAAAAAAAAATCATTGGATTGCATGTCGTATATCCTGTATTATTGATTGCATCGCAGCTAATGTACGATAATTTTTGCATTCAGTGTATTTTTTAGAGTGATAGAACTTTAAATTGAAATAAAACACATTGAAATTATGATTGAAGCCAAATTTTTTTTATTCGAAAGATAATTTAATGACATTTATGTTTTAAAAATAATTTCCGGCATATGTCCACCACAACTAGTTTTGAGGAACCTCATTCGACCAGACCAATTTTGTTACCATCTTTTTGAGTAACTCAGGTCCTATTTCAGCAATAACACGAGTTATGTTGGCTTTCAAAACGACTACGGTTTCTGGTTTATCAGCATAAACCAATGACTTGACATAACCCCAAAGAAAATAATCCATTGGACCATTTCTTAAAATAATGTTATCGCCAAATCTTTCGTTCAATAAATCAATTGTTACGGTAGCAGCATGAGGTGTAGCACCATCTGGTGGGACCCAAAACACTTCTGGATCGATACCATTAAAATTTTGAAACAAATAATCATTGATCTGTAACGGGCACAATCCACCGTAACATTAGCTCCAGTATCGTGTTTGAAGAAATATGGACCGATGATGCCTTCAGAATGTAAAGCACACCATACAGTACATTTTTCAGGATGCAATGGAACCTGCAGAACTTCTTGAGGATTCTTTTCACTCCATATACGGCAATTTTGCTTGTTTATGTACCCGTTCAACCAGAAATGAGCTTCATCATTATATACTCCATTCACAATTATAAAATCACAACTCTGGCCATGGTTTCGTTTTCAGGAATTGGTGCACCTGATGTGCGCGTACAGAGAATATCTTTAATGACAAAACGGTGTTGCCAGTTTCTTTGTTTACATCAAAGTAAAAGTATCAAAGATATTTTGACATGGGTACAAACGGCAAATTTGAATTGGACCAAAAATCGATTTATAAGCATGAATAAAGCAAAAGTAAGTACTAATCGCCTTTTTTACACTTGATAACGAAGTGTTTTTTAGGTATCTGGCCGTTTGGAAAGATTTCAAACGGAATTCCGGTCCCCCAGAAGTTTGGTTAGTTTCGGTATCGTTTTTGGTGCTCAAAATTTATTTGGAATGTGTAAATGGACAAAAAAGGCTACCTTATACGATCTTTTCACGAAAGCGACCGGAAAATATGATTCAGGTAGGATTTTCGAGGAATTATGAGGAAAGAACTTGCAGAATGAAATTGCACGATTTTCGTAGGTAAACGGGTTTTGGATGGCCATCATCGGTCTCTAAATGATTATTGTTGATCGTTTTCACGTTTCAGAAAAAGAACCACTTCATATAAGCCCATTTTGAAGAAATTTGTGCATGTAACATTCAACGGTAGGTATTTGCTCTTAATCGAAAGAATATATTATATCTAGTGCTACTTCTTTCAAAAGAGACACAAGCTTTTAATACTGTAGGGGCCCTATAATGTGGAGGAGTTTGTCTTATTTTAGAACAGGTGAATGATAAATGTGAAGCATATGTTTGACCTGTTCCATTTTATTTGTACAAACCTACTGTGGTTGTAATGTATGAATATTTTTTAAACTAATAAATTACTATACAGTCAGAATATTTTACTCCTTGTTCATAAGATCAAATAAATGAAATGTATATCTTCTACTCTTATTTTTATTAAGTTAGCTATTAAGGTTATGTTCCAAGAAAAAGTTCCTGTTGCATCAGAACTCCCTTCAACTATTTGGATTCCAGTAGAGGGATATAATGTTCCATTATTCTTGATCAACAATTGATGTCAAACGTCTTGAACTTTCAGTTCAAGAGGATAATAAACATTAAATCTTCACAGACATGCATATGAAAATCATGTGAAAGCAATGCAATTTTCTTCCATGGCGAAAAATAATATATTTCAACAGTGATCTCTTGTATTTTTCATGCAAATAACTAGAAAAGGAATCCTTTCTATCAATTCATATAAACGTTAATTATTTTCGTCCATCACATCTTTTCCAATTCATTAATTTCCCGAATAAATTCACATTCTGAGAAATACGCTAAGAATGTAGAAAGGGCAACATAGTGTTGACTTGGAACATAAAAATATTTTGAAAAACGTCATAACTTCGATACAGAGTGGAATGTGTCAAATTTCCAAGGCCAGAGTTGTGATTTTATAATTGTGAATGGAGTATACACAATTGTTCGATAAAAAGTGGATAAACAGCAGTTCTAGGGCTCATCAGCAAACAAACGACGCTTATTATGGTCAAGTGAACTAATTCTTGAACCAGTTAGATCTTGTATGGGTGTATACCAAGATCTTTACGCAAAATTTTTCAGATGCAGAGTCCAAATTGTTGTGAACGTCAACCAATAGACATATCTGGATCTTCATTGACACTATCACTTACAGCAGCGATATTTCCTTTTTACGTACAGTTCTTTGTCTTGATGTTGCATAGAGAAGAGAAAAGATTGTCTCAAATCTATTGCATTTGACAAATAAGATGCTCTGACAGACGATTATGTAAACCATAAATTTCACGAAGTGCTCTTTAAGTTTTGGGAAATAGAACACTGATTTTCAAAATAGATTTCAACAATTTTTCAAGGATGTTGCTGCGTCAGTCTTTCCATGATAATTTGTCAATGCTTACTGAAGAGAAATGTCAAAACAACATGGCATCTACCTTCCGTCAAATTACAGTTATGCCTTTTGAAAATTTGAGTACCTGATTTGCACAAAACATCAACTCTCTCCTCACTAGGAACAAGCACTCCACCTACCTTTCCGTTTATCTGCTCTCGAACTTCTGGCTTGATTTCCCCAGTATCCCCAGCGAAAAGGGCCAAAAATCCATGCGTCCTACTGTTGATCACATCAATCTCGTGCAAAGTAACAGTATGAACGACTTCCTTCCTTTTCTGCAATTCACCTTCAGGACACTGAACGAACCTCGTTTGATGACCTGTAGCGTCATAATCTCTGGCTCTGGCAAAAGAACGACCAAGTCGAGTGATTTTCCCTAAAAAAATTCAATGTTAACGTTTTATTTCACAAAATAAATGCAGAGTTCACTAACCTGTTGCTTTATCAATCGTTATCACATCTCCTGATTGAACCTTTTCTTTTAATATGCTGTCAATCATTTTTCCTCCTAGATCATATATTGTTTCCATGTCGGTCGTTTTCAAGATGAGTTTACCGACTTTAGAGCCTACTCCGGTAGCTGGTCTGTCAACTTGAATTTCAACAACCTCTCCTTCTATTATTTCACTCTCTTCCCTAAAATTATTAAAAAGTATAAAAATCGCTGAATATCACAGTTTCAATGAATAGTTACTTTATTCTAACTCCAATACTTTTTCGTATAGCTTGTGTGAGTGCTTCTGTCTTACTCATTTCTAAAGAGTAAATTTCAGATCCCGCCATACCAGTAAAAGGGGTATCATGCCCAAGAGAAGCAGCCAAAGCTGTTGCTATAGCAGTTTTTCCAGTTCCTGAATAATAAAAATCATAGGAAAAGTTTGATCAATACAATACGAGTACACCATACCCGGTTGTCCGGCAAGAAGTACTGCTCTTCCAGCGATTCTTCCATCACGAACCATCTGTAGGACAATACCAGCAGCTTTTCTAGCTGTGAGTTGCCCCACCATACCTTGGGAAACCTAGAAATTGATGTATTACTACAAGAAATGGCAATAATTTGAAAAATTACATTTCTGGCTTCAAGACTGTCATTTAACCCAAGACCTCGGATGTGAGAGTGGGCCCCAATACGTTCGACTCGAGTAGTTTCACGCACTTCTGCGATTTTAGCCGCTGCTGCTGCCTGGAAAAGTTTGAAAGCATTGAAAACATGTTGTGGAAATTAGCGGCAAAATTCTAGGTTAGGTTGAAGGATGTATGTTTTGAACGTTTAAAATTCTGAATTTTCTCGGTTCACCTTTGGTGATCCAATTGTGGATTCACTTGATTAAGTATTTCTAACAGAATTTGGTACTTACAGCCATTTTTATCGCTTATTAATTCCTTTGGAAAACGTATCCTTGGAAATGCAAACAATAAAATTGAATTAAAAAACGCACAGAATAATATAAAAGTTGTCATGAATGTATACGTCAAAAAATTGTTTTTCTTCTTGGTCGTTTTGTTCTTAGGAACGGGTGCATTATTTTTGCCCAAATTTTCATCTGAAAGTTGGCTTGGACGATTGAGATGGTCTCAAAGTGCTCATATTAAGTTATTTTCATCCATAAGACCACCCGTAGACACGACAACTTCCGAAAGAAACTACCTGCCTATATCCTTGAAATTTTGGTGGTCCAAATGCTCATTTTGAGGAAAATAGGCAAAATCAGCCCAATGGTTTCGGAGATATTAGATTCTGAAAAATACTTCAAAAACTACACAACCAATTGGGTGGTCACATTTCGATTCTTTCAATAGCATAATTTTTGTATTCAAAAATCACAATTCTGTAATTCAAACGGTTCCTGAGATATTATCTAGAAACTGAAAAAAATAAAGATTTTTGACACCCTGTATCTCTGAAACGAAGACCCGGATGAAAAAATGGACGAGAAAAAAATATTTTTTTCATGAGAAGTCTAAAGTTATTTAAAAACACCATGTATAAAAACTGAACAACCATCCAGTTTTTTGTCGATATTTCGCTAGAATTTTGTGGGTCTGGTCAGGCTTTCAGAAAGCGTAGTTCAATAAGTGAATTTCAAGAGATTCCAATTTCTATGTTTAAAAAAATTAAACGTTTGAAACCACGCTCATTCTACCTACTTGACCCTACTTATTAATAATTCAGAAAAATGATATTCTCGAATGTTTCTAATACAAGGTTGATCCACTCTGTAATTATTGTTTTCCAATTTACAGTACCAAAGTGTTCATTTAACTTTGAGAGCTCTATCATTCGGATCTTACGTAAAATATGTGGGTTTGTTGAACAAATTGCATAACGTACACCTTGAACAAAAACAAAGATCCATTATTTGACATGCAAACTCTTCATGTTTGAATTGACAGGTTTATAGGTAGGTTTATGGAAGACGAAAAAAATGGACTGACAATAACGTGCAAATTAATATTAGTTCATATCGAAAATGACCGCAAATCATTGTGAGATATTATTGGCTCATTTAATTTCAGAATATACATTTTGAACTAGCATTTTAGGAAGAACATTTCCTATTAAGAAGATCCCATATAGTCCCACTATGCAGCAACATATTGTTATGTTATCACATTTTTATACAGGGTGTTACCAAATAAATACAAAAGCTTTTAGGGAGTAATTACTTGTCGAAAGTACATGGTGCTACAACTAGTTCCCCCACCATGGGCGCCCGCAGAAACCCGTAAAAATTTTTCTCAGGGGGGGCCAAAATAGAGATTAGAAGGTAATATTGAGGTGTCGTGCTGAAAAACGTTAGGGCCATCAAAATCTCAGAGGGGGCCATGGCCCCCCCTGGCCCCCCCCCCCTGCGGGCGCCCATGTCCCCCACATTTGAAGGATCAATGAAAAAAATACGAAAAAAGAAATTGGAAAAATAATTTTTTATTTTGAAAGCCTACACATAATCAAGTTTTTTTCATTTATGTCTTGAAAATAATATAATCTAAATGACGGTCTCGGTGAGCGACGCACATGTGGAGTATTTCGCGGAAGTTTTCCATTACTCTTTTTCGCATTTTTTAACAGCCATTCAATTATAAATAGTGAAGCCAATTTTCAAAATCATCACAACTAAACTGGGTAACTTCACTACTATGGAATCAAAATGTTGTAGACATTTTTGCAACGTTGTGACGTTCTTTAAATTTTCTAATAAATAAACTCTCAATCAAAATGAAAAGTATCCACTTTTTGAAAATTGAAATTCATTTACTCATTCGTGCATGAATGTCAGAAATGAGTATTTCTTTCTTCAAAAATTGAGCTTGCTTCACATTACATATCTACAGGGTCATGGGCCATCCATAACTTTCCACCCCGAATTTTGAGGTTTGGGATGGAATAACGGAAAAACGCTAGGACAGGTCAAATTTTGTTGAAAGGGGGACTAATAAGGGTGTTCAAATGAGTTTGATATCACTACCCCTCTAGCTGCAACCCCTAACAGCTCTCATTTTTGAATAGGGAAAAGGGGTCGAGCAGCACCTTGTTGGAAAGGCAATTCAATTTCCTGCATATGAGTGTATTTTTTTCATCGCTTTATTAGTATATCTACACATGTTGAAAATGCTGAAACCGAGACAATAGGCCGTATTTATAAAAAGAAGGCTCACCTTTTACTCTCAAAAAATGAAGCAATTCCTTCAAGGAATATACATAAAAAGAATTGAAGGAAAAGATTTTGCTTCGAAGACTATGCTTTGAAGTAAAAGGTTATAGGTAGGTACGTTCGCCATATTTATAAAAAGAAGCATTTGCTCACAAACTAAAGGATTTGCTTCCAAAAATAGGAATCTAGACTCACAACAACTTTTCTCACTCTTTTCAGTAGTTGCCCAGCCATCGTACAGCTATGATATGTGATTTTTGGTTTTGTGGACCCAGTACCTACTCCCGTGCTTTTGTTGTTATGACCTATATGATGCATTTACGTTCAAGAAAATATTACAAACCAATATGTTCGCCTCGTGAATCAAATTTTAAAACATTTCTTAGATTCGAGGAGGAGTATCCATGTAATGTGGGGCAGACCACTTCCTTGGCATTAATTCCGAAACTCGTGGAGGAAACCTGTCACCTGTGATCAAAATATCAGTATTTCTGCGTTATTGTGCGAACCCTGGATTCCAACTTGATTGCATCAACTTCAACTGAATTCACTTGCGAACAAATAAACGCACTTTTATACTCCATTCATTTTCATAAAGTATCCCGGTTGGCCATGATTTAGGTTTATCAAGTTCTTTTACTTATAACAGACGCAGGTTGGAACTCGTGAAAGTAGAATAATTCTGAGAGACGTTGCCAATGCTACTTTCTATTAACTCTTTTTTAACTTTGTGAATGGAGTTAGTTCTTTTAAGGTTTAACGGTGACACAAGTTTCGTAGTAGATACTACTACATTTTCATACTGGAGTATTTCAAGTCAAGAAAACAGGTATTTTAATGTCTTCTGTAGGCTTATTTCTTCAGAATTTTGAAAAGTTGGGTATTCCATAGGTCCATCTGTTCGTTTAGAAGTTTTTCTGACGGCTTATTCGAGTACTTTCATTTTTTTTCGAATAAACTATCACAAAGTAACGGACTATTCTGTCCATTATTTTTGAGTAACTCTCGATTCTTAATTTCCGTAGAAGAAAATAGCATAACTGAATCTTCCATCCATGTTTATATACCTACGTGGATTATTTCCAGTATTAACAGAGAAAACAGTTTCTTCAACATCTGACGAATGTCTCTGGAATTACTGAATTCACATAATGGTCGATGGCCCATTGCATAGGCAATAAAGAACAGTTATTATTATTATTATTTTCTCCAATTCATGATTTTCCCGAAGTATATGAAGATTTTGATGAATACGTAAATACTAGGTACGACCTCTATATAGAGAGAGCAACGTTGAAGTCACATAATATTTTCTCAAATTCATTATTTTCTCTAAGAGAATGAATATTTTGATAAATACGTAATTACGACGACTTCTATGTAGACGTGACAACGTTGCTCATTCATCTGACAGAAGAATGACTATAACCTAACGTTTTCAAAATATACGCGGTGAAATGTGTCAGAATTTCATGACCAACCGGGATACTTTATAAAAGTGAATGGAGTAGGTATACGCGTTCAATGCTCACTGCATGTCAACCTGTTGAGATCGCCATACCCTTTACCTACTTCACTTATCCGAAGTATTTCCTTGCAAGGAAAAGGTGAAGATTATGAATACGAATCAAAGCAAAACCTTTCACTTCTACCTTTTACTTGAAAGTAAATGCTTCATTTTTATAAATACGGACTAATAACTGAAAACGTGAAAACAATAATATTTAGAAAGTAAATCGTGCGCTTTCGTTTAAAATGTTTAAATTGAAATAATTGCTGTTAGGGTAGCGGCTAGAGGGGTAGTGAAATCGAATTCATTTTTTGACCCGTCCGAGCGTTTTTTCCATCTCAAAGATCCAAATTCGGCGTATCAAAGTTATTGATGGAATACTGACTACTGAGTCACTCTGTATAATAATGAAGCGATTAAAAAAATACACTCATGCAGGAAATTGAATTGCCTTTCCAACAAGGTGCTGCTCGACCCCTTTTCCCTATTCAAAAATGATAGCTGGGGTAGTGATATCAAACTCATTTGAACACCCTTATTTGTCCCCCTTTCAACAAAATTTGACCTGTCCGAGCGTTTTTTCGTTAATCCACCCCAAAGCTCAAAATTCGGGGTGGAAAGTTATGGATGATGGCCCACCCTGAATAATAAAGTATCGGAATGTTCGCGAAACGGATCGGCGGTTTTTGACTCAGATAATGAATGTGCACGTTGTGGCAGCACCACTTTCTGAATCTGTGGCTAGTCCATTCATTAATTTCGTACAATTATATTGATTTTGTGTTACAAATTACGTTTTGAACAGTGTTGTCATAAGAATATCGCGTAGGAAAAGTGAGAATTCATTTATTTCTGGATATTATTATTTATTAGTAGAATACGTTTCAAAATATGGTTCGTATGTGTCTTGTTCGTGATGAATTGGACTGTTTGAATCCTGATTTGAGTTCACTCTTATCATTCTAAGTAAAAGTGGCTTGGATTCTTCGATTTTTAGAATTTCACATGTCAGATTCCATTCTCCTTCTGCAATGTTGCCACGGCAGTATCTAATGATATTGCTATCCTTCATGCTATCTTCGTTCCACTCATTGAAAACTGACTAAACTTTGGCTTCATCAATTCTCGAATTTATGAATGAGATGCTGTATCTCCTCCTTTCATGGTCTAAGGATATAATAAAGAATGAACCATCGTTTTTTGAAGATTTCCACGCCCAGTATCTTCGAAAAGTTTTCCTTCTAAATAAGTATTAAATTTGTCGAATTTGTTCATTATATTCCGATATCTATACCGAATGTCCCAAGGTAATTGAATATAACAGTAGGTGTAAGTTTTAGATGGCACACAAGGGCGTACCCAGGATTTCAGCTAGAGGGGGCAGCTCATAGCTGAGAAGATGGTCGGTCGGGTATATTGAAACAAAAAATCATCAAAATTGACTAGATATATATAAAGTAAGTGAGATATATATATATAGTTATTAATTGTCATTGTCACCTCCGAAATATAAATTCAACAAGCGTTGTCACCTCATATATACCTAACGCTGTCACCTCCGAAATCGGAGGTCACAACGTTTTGCCTTGGCCCTTGTTTCTTAGATTGTTAGACTCAGGAAACCAGGGATCAATATATCAAAAAATCGTTCAGAACGCACCATATTTATGTACTGTTCAATCTTTTAGTTCAGCTATATACCACCAGCGCTAGTGCGCCGTCTTATATATGGAGGAATAAAGCCAAGGGACGTTAAGTTCGTTGTCACCTCCGTAAATGGCAACACTGTAAGCCATACTCGTTCGGAGCAGGTGCATTGAGGAATGCATAAAAAAGTGTTTGACTCAGAACAACATATGGCATTTTTTCGGAGCTTGAAATCGTCTCGTTGATGTAAAATTAATCGTTTGTGAAAAGTTCGGAGGTCGATGTTTCTGACCCGACTATGAGATAACTAAAAACGTCTAAACAGAAAATTTTGAATTTTATGTAATTGTTGTTTTTAGCTTCATAAAATTCTTTCTGTATTTTATTTTTCAAGATTACCAGAGTTTGTCTAAGAATATAAAAAAAGTTTGCATAGCAGATTTCATTGAAATAAACTAGTACGACTGAATACAATATGTTTTCCTCGGAACTGAATTACGAGCCGGTTTTCTAGTGACGTTTGCTATTTTTTTACCTACTCAACTAGAGTTTTTCAGTTCTTCGGGCCTAATGAACTCATCCCAAAAAAGAATTATAAATTGCACCAATATTCAGACTGATGGACTGGAGCTCAGTCGTCAAAATTTTCTGAAATGGTACATCTTTTTTCCGTTTCGTCGAATTTTGAAAAATAAAGAAAAGACATTGTGACTGATTGCATTCATAGTTGCCTTTCAAGATAAACTGCGAACATTTCTCCACAGGAACAGTTTCAAGAGAATGGTGAAAGGTGGAATCACCCTTCATATACAGATTCCTTGAAAACAGTTGGAGACTTCCAAAAAAGAGAACTTAATGATGAATTCTATTCTTATGTTGATCATAACATAAGCTTTAGGTTTGCCTTTCGAGATCACAATAACTTCGGAAAAAAAAAGATTCGATATTCATGAAGCGGGTTTGGAAGTTGATGGCGTAGATCCAAATAATACTTGGTTAAATTACACCCAATGATTCAGCACATGCGAAATGTTAATGTCACAATATATTCAAGATTTCAGATTCAATCAAACTGAAATCTGGTATCTTGGAATGAATATGTCGACTCAATAGTTTAGCAAAATTTCAGACGAACTTGACGAATAGGTTAGGTATGAAAATGAAATTTCTGAATTTTTTCAGCTTTCTTATAATACGATCTTCACAGAATTTCGCATCATTTTCTTTTAGGTATATTCTTTTCAGTAAATTTAAATTCGATTTAAAGAGATTAGAGTTATTGATTTTAGAGTTATTGATTGAATGATAATGGATGTACCTAACTCGAAAACAGTCGAGCAGATTTCGTTCGAGAGAGTCTCAACATCTGGACCCCACAGCGCACAAGAAAATTTCTAGTCTTTTTATTTCCCACTTGCCAGGAAAATTAACATTTATTTTATCTTCAAGGGGGGGGGGGGGGGCAGCTGCCCCCCCTGCCCCCCCTGGGTACGCCCATGATGGCACACCTTGTATAATGCTTTGAATTACTAACAAATTTGTGTCTCCCTTTTGAATTTCCAGATGAAAAGCGAAACATACGAAAAATTGGAACATTTCGATGCTGGGAATAATGATCATGGTTATTTCGAAACCCATCAGGTCTTTAATGGTATTTTTATGTTACACCGGTGACCGGTTAACTTTTATCTCCGATTCGGAAGTAACACACTATAATTTCAGTGTTGAAAGAGTTTATTCTTGAAATGCAGAAAAGGAAACATAAATAAATCTCGAATAGCTTCTCAACAAAAATTGTGAAATGAAGAAATGATTACTCCATGCTTTGCACCCGTACCAGATATCATTGAAACTAGCTGTTTGGGTATTAATTAACAGTAAGCGGTGCAAAAAACACTGAATTCGCTTTATACGCCGCATTATTTTCTGAATATTCTAGAACAGGAGATATAAACAAATTCCATATCTTCGTAACTATTATTTCAAATCAGCTGAATTTTGGTTCATTGTTCATGGTGCATTTTCCTCAATAAAAACCTATTCAATATTTCCCCTGGTATAAAAGTTACAGCGTCGCCGATTCATAAATCCACGCAAAAATAGCATAAAAGCACTTGAAAAAGATAAACGGTTCATGTTTCCGAAATAATCAATTATTTCGGAAGATAAATGTATCCCTATGTTTTTTAATAACAGGTAGTTTTCTAGTTATTCCTAATTTTATCCGATAAAATTCGACGAAAAAAACATAAATCTCAAGAATAAGCTGGATGCTTTCCTGGATTTCAAATAGCACCGAATGACAGACAAATTATTAACTCTCTGATCGCACTATATACAAGTTATCAATGTTGTCAGAATGTTTATCAACAATTTGTCGAGACTTAAATCTAAATGCTGGAAAAGTTTTTGATGTAGTGATATGTAATAATGAAATCCCACAAATGTGGGAGATAAAATTGAATTCCAAGGATCATGAAATTATACATTTTATAAGCACAGTTTCTTTTAGAAATTCATTGTTACCGGTCCATCCTTCAGGAAAATGATATGCAAAATTCAGATATATGAATGTCGATACAAAGCACGTACTCAATTGAAATTAATGAAAAATAAAATAATACTTATTGGCACTAAACAATCTGTGGCGATAACTAAACAATGTCCTCTGTGATAATTTGCTACCAACAACCAACTAGTGAAAAACTTCTGCCTAAAATAAAAATGCCAATTTATACCTACACATAATAGTACTATATCTATTATCCAACGAGCGGTAATGTCAGTCATATAACACACGCAGATGAATTTTGCATTAATTCATCAAGTGTGTTATGACCATCACCGCAAATTTGAATACTATACTTAATCTACGACTTCTTCAGTAGAATTCGAATCAATCTGCATTTTCAAAATTGAGAACAGTCATCAAAAGCAATATCTGTGGTCGAGAACCGAATCGCGTAGAAAACGTCAAAATTTACGTTTTCCGAATGCAATTTTTGGATATTCAGACCAAAATATGTATAAATGAATGGCGAGAACGTTACTTTGATATCTGAAATAGAGTTCCCGATCGATCAGACTACTTTATCCATTTCGTAAGCAATTTCATTTTTTATTTTTGTATTAGAGTGTGTTATAGGCGTGAGTTATTATAACTCAGGCTATTGGTTTAAAGATACTCTTACAGCTCAAAATCAGTTGAATAATGGATATATTATTCTATGGGAGTAGAAACATTTTGGAAACTCGACACTTCACGGTTAATATTACATTAATTTAGTGAAAGTCTTCACATAATCATCTCGAGATCGAAGAAAAACACTTATAATAATTACATTTACTTTTAAATATAGCTTTTTAATTTAAGATATAATCGGACAAAACTAAATGTTTTGTTAAGAAATATCGTGTTTGTTACATTTTTATTCAAATGGGGATAGTACTTGAGTATTCCCTAAATGTATCAACTCAATTTCAATCGAGAAATATAAACTTTGAGCTTATTTGAGGTGTTTGCATAGAATCGTATCACGTATTTGGCCCAATTTTTTTCAAGTGGCTATATCATTTTAACAGAGCCGAAATTCGGAAAATTGGAAAATGAAAAACGGGTTTATTTTGGCCTCAAGAATCTGCAGTTAAAATTGATCTGCCTTTTTCCACCCAATTGAATTTGCGAAACCACAATTGCTCAATTTCTCTTTCACCATGTCCCAAACAGATCCATTTAGGTAATGGAATGAATATTAATTTATGGTAATTTGTCCAACTTGAACTTGACCGGGGTCAAAATTTGACAATTGAACACGCATCTTTCTCGGTTTACATTGTAGGAATAGATCCTAATCTCTGAAAAAAAATAGCGAGGTATGTTCTCGTTTCCAAGTATGTATTTTGTACAATTATACAATTTACATGAGGAAGGTATATAATTGGGTTGTATGGGACATGTGAGAGATTATCTTTGAAGGATTTTGGCATGAATAAGTGATTTGGATTGGCATGAATAACTTTTTGAATTCAAATTTGGTCGAGTGGAGCCGTAATTTCAGTATTTCTTAGTAATGGAGGGAATTATTTGTGGAAGAATAAACGCATCGTTCACGTGATGGTATCCTAGGAATACATAATGGATTTGCAGATGAAGGCCAAACTTTTTCGAGGGGCAATAAAATATAAAAACAAGATATAATTTTTTTATAATACCCTGAGAAGCAATTGAAAAATAAACATTGAAATTTCCAGACGGGACGTTTTATTATTTACGAATTGTTTATTCATGTTTTTTCATATAAGTATATATCGTAACTGCCTTTCAGGATGACATATGTATGACAACAAACAGTGGATGAATAAAACACAAAATACGCCGAAATAAATGAATGAAGGGATTTTTTCAAACTTATATTCTAATAGTATTCCTCGATAGATGCACTATCGAATGTAAACTATAGTTTTTGTGGCACTCATAGAGTTTTTTTTAATAAAGATCTAGCTCGAATTTTATGTTTTGTTTATTCTTTCCTCAAGGTTTATCTAACTTGGTGTATAAAAAATATAGTAACCTTAGTGCCAAACGAAGAAACATAATGTCTGAAATAGTATAACTCACTGTAGTTCCAGCATTTAACACAAAATAAATTCCATTCACAATGAGTCAAGAACTTTTTTTATTAATCACAAAAGTGTTACAATTTAGTTCATTACTTGAAATTAACTTAAAAATCTTGATTTTATAACTGTGGTATTTAATATTGAGAGAAAACGGGAGAAAATAACAATTTCATAATATATTTTTACCAAATTTCACAGAAGTTTTTGATATAAAGTCCAAATTATGTTTCTAAAATCAGCAATCTATGAACTGGGATTTCCGTGCTATCCCGACTTAGGTTTATCAAGTTTTTTTTTACCTAAAACTGACGCTGGTTAGCACTCGTGAAATGTCAAACAATTCTGAGAGACGTGGCCAATGCTGATTACTCTTTTATAACTTTGTAAATGGAGGTAGTTCTTAAAGGTAGGTATAACTGTTACACTGCTTTCGTAGTATCTACTGCTACATACATTTTCATACTGAAGTATGTCAAGTTGTGAAGAAAGATGCTTAAATGACTTTTGTAGGCTTATTTCTTGAGAATTTTGAAAAGTGGGGAATTTCATAGGTCTGTCTGTTCTTTTAGGAGTTTTTGGGTTATTTGAATACTTTTATCCTTTTTTTTAATGAACCATCACAAAGTAACGGACTATTCTGTCCATTATTTTTCAGTGAAATTTCAACACTCGATTCTTGATTTCCGTACAAGAAAATAGTATAACTGAATCTTCCATCCATTTTTATATACGTGCAACATTTCCAGTATTAACAGAGACAAATATTTCTTCAACATTCGCCAGGTCTTTGGAATTATTGAATTCACATAAGATTTTCTCGAATTCATTATTTTCCCAAAGTAAATAAACATTTTGATAAATACCGAATTACTACGACCTCTATGTAAAAGAACAACGTTGCGTAGTCATCTGACAGGGGAATGACTATAACATTATCAAAATATACACGGTGAAATGTGTCAGGATGTCTTGTCCAACCGGGATACATTATATTAATTTCGCTTCACCCTGTATATGGTATGAGAGGGGTGAATTAATGGATTATTGCAAGGTATAGAGCCATTTATTATGTATGGTATTTTGTAATTTTTTGGAAGGTGGACGGATTCGTATTTATTTGCATTACTGACTGTGTTATTTTTCTGTGATGTAGGTAATTGGCGAAATAAAAACTATTATTATTATTATCCGGTGTTACTCCTCAGATTTTATGAATGATAAATCTAGCTATCATTAAAAGCCATAGTAAGATTCCGTCGAATAATGATGTTGGTAGGCAAATCTTCATCCATTAAAAATCAATTCGAACAATATTACGAAAATGCTTAAATTTTGGGGAATAACCGAATATACCAGGTTTCTCTCGTAGGAATTCGAATGAGAGCACGTAGAGAAGTTGATCGAAATTAAAATGATAAAGATATCTGCATACTGGTCGAGAATCTCAATATTTATCGTTTAAAAAATGTATCGAGAAGGAAATAAATATAATAATTGTAGTTTTTGATAAGTGTAAACCTTCTTTTTGTTTTTATCAATAATTTCAAAATATAGATCATTAAAAAATAGATTCTTGAATGCGAATCTACCTAAAAGGTGGATCTACTTATGGTTAAACGAGCGCTCAGAAGTTCCTGACTTCAGGTCAGTGCGTTATGTGACACATTTTTTCGGATAGACCCATCTCATGTCTTAGCAAAAATGCAGTAGTTTGAATATTTTAATCAACGTGATTTTTATTTCTTGAAAATAATTTTAGAATGAATTTAGAGAAATATTTCGTACATGAAAAAAACTTCACCCACTTGACACTATCCTCCCTGTCTAAAACATCTCATATGAAATGACCCAACATTACTACATGAACACCGAAGAAGTTTACCTTGGAGTAAAGAAAGAATTCTATTCCAAACAATTCGTTCCATGTTGACAAAACGAAAAACCGACTTAGTTTATTTTCACTTATTTGAAATGAGAATGAACTCAAATTTAATGAGTTCGTTTTGACAAGATCGACAAAGTACAATCTTCTGGTAATTCTAGGTCATATAGGTGAAAATGTTAAAAGGAGTTCTGGGCTCGATTTTCGTGAAAACTTCATAACTGAAAACTGTTTCACGATATCTTCATTTGATTTCAAGATATAACGAAATTTTTATATTTTGGCGATTTCGAAAAAGAGCCATAACTTCTTCATTTTCTGAAATATCTAAATATGGCATAAACTTTCTACAGACACTTTTTCATTAGCAATACGACATCGTATTCAGTTTTTTTTTATCTCTTGTATAAAGGGTGAAAAAACCAACTTTCTTTTTTTTAAATAAGAATGGTATCTTTTTTCGATCCTTTGTTATGCAGAAAAAAAATCAGCTTTTCGAAAATATATATATGTCTATATATTATTTCCATATTTGAGACAGAAATAGCAAAAAAGGGGAATTTTCACTTAAAGTTGAGTCTGTTATACATTATTCTTTGAAAGTCAGAAAATAAAATATCGACATATATATATTTTCGGAGAGCTGATTTTTTTTGTATAACATAGGATAGAAAAAAGATACCATTCGTATTTAAAATAAGAAAGTTGTTTTTTTTACCCAGAGATAAAAAATAACTGAATACGGTGTCGTATTGCTGATAAAAAAGTGCCTGTAGAAAGTTTTTGCCGTTTTTAGATATTTCAGAAAATGAAGAACTTATGGCTCATTTTCGAAATCGCCGAAATATCTATATTTCGTTATATCTTCAAAGCAAATGAAGATATCGTGAAACGGCTTTCAGTTATGCAGTTTTCACGAAAATCGAGCCCAGGACTCCTTTCAACATTTTCACCTATCTAGCCTAGAAGTACCTACCAGAAACAGCCAAAAATCAAGCAATTTGGGTGACCCTGTACATATAAGTAAGAAATCAAAACGTAGTAGAATTTTTTGCAACATGTGACGTTCTTTGAATTTTCTAATAAATAAACTTTCAATAAAAATGAAAAGTACTTTAGATTGACATTCATTTGTGCGTGAATGTCAGATATGATGTATACTCCATTCACTTTTATTTAATCACATAGGAGGTCATGGTTTCGTTTTCAGGAGTTGGTGCCCCTGATAAAAAAATCTGTGCGCGTACATTGAATATCTTTAATGACAAAACGACGTTGCCAGTTTCTTTGTTTACATCAAAGTAAAAGTATCGAAGATATTTTGGCATGAGTACAAACGGCAAATTTGAATTGGACCAAAAATCGATTTATAAGCATAAATAAAGCAAAAGTAAGTACTAATCGCCATTTTTACACTTGATAACGAAGTTTTTTAAGGTATCTGGCCGTTTGGAAAGATTTCAAAGGAAATTCCGGTCCCCCAGAAGTTTGGTTAGTTTCGGTATCGTTTTTGGTGCTCAAAATTCATTTGGAATGTGTAAATGGACAAAAAAGGCTTCCTTATACGATCTTCTCACGAAAGCGACCGGAAGATATGGTTCAGGTAGGATTTTCGAGGAATTATGAGGAAAGAACTTGCAGAATGAAATTGCACGATTTTCGTAAGTAAACGTGTTTTGGATGGCCATCATAGGTCTCTAAATGATTATTGTTGATCGTTTTCACGTTTCAGAAAAAAAACCACTTCGTGTAAGCCCATTTTGAAGAAATTTGTGTATGTAACATTTAAAGGTAGGTATTTGCTCTTAATCGAAAGAATATATTATATCTAGTGCTACTTCTTTCAAAAGAGACACAAGCTTTTAATGCTGTGAGGGCCCTATAATGTGGAGGAGTTTGTGTCTTATTTTAGAACAGGTGAATGATAAATGTGAAGCATATGTTTGACCTATTCCATTTTATTTGTACAAACCTACTGTGGTTGTAATGTATGAATGTTTTTTAAATTAATAAATTACTATACAGTCAGAATATTTTACTCCTTGTTCATAAGATCAAATAAATGAAATGTATATCTTCTACTCTTATTTTTATTAAGTTAGCTATTAAGGTTATGTTCCAAGAAAAAGTCCCTCTTGCATCAGAACTCCCTTCAACTATTTGGATCCCAATAGAGGGATATAATGTTCCATTATTCTTGATTCAACAATTGATGTCGTCAAGTCTTGAACTTTCAGTTCAAGAGGATAATGAACATTAAATCTTCACAAGCATGCATATGAAAATTATGTGAAAGCAATGCAATTTTCTTCCATGGCGAAAAATAATATATTTCAACAGTGATCTCTCGTATTTTTCATGCAAATAACTAGAAAAGGAATCCTTTCTATCAATTCATATAAACGTTAATTATTTTAGTCCAAAACACATCTTTTCCAATTCATTCATTTTCCGAATAAATTCATGTTCTGGGAAATACGCTAAGAATGTAGAAAGGGCAACATAGTGTTTACTTGGAACATAAAAATATTTTGAAAAACGTCATAACTTCGATACAGAGTGGAATGTGTCAAATTTCCAAGGCCAGAGTTGTGATTTTATAATTGTGAATGGAGTATAGGTACATATTTGTTTCCTCAAATATTGTGCATTCTTCACATTACATATCGGAATGTTGGCGAAACGGCTCGGCCGTTTTTGCCTCAGATGGATGGGTACGTTATGGCAGCACCGTTTTTTGAATCTGTGGCCAGTTCATATATTAATTTCTAATCGCTTTTCTAATTTTGCTACTAATGACCTTTTGAACAGTGTTGTCAACGAGATATCACGTTTCATTGTGTATGCAAAGTGAGATTTGGATTTATTTTATAATATCATTAGCAAAATACGTTGAAAAAATGGTTCGTTAGTATCTTCTTTGTGGTAAATTGGACTATTTGAATCTTTATTCGAGTTTACATACCTAGGTATATTCCACTTTTATCATTCTAAGTAACAGTGGCGTAGATTCTTCGATTTCAGAATTTCACTTTTCAGATTTTCTTCTGATATTAAGAGGAGGAACATCAATTCCGAATTTAGCTGACTCTGTTCACCTAACTCAGAATCTGATTCAATGATCGTAACATTGCATGAATACGTCAAAAAGAGTTAATTCACTTGTAATTTTATTTCCATTCTTCGATACCGTTAACACCACGCCACTGGACCTTTCAAAGTTAGATTCCGCAATGTGGCAACGGCCGGATCAGAAGACATTGCTATTCTTAGGCTATCTTCGTCACACTTATTGAACACTGACTAAATTTTGGCATCACCAAGTCTAGAATTTATGAACGAGATGCTGTGTCTCTCCTTTCTATGGTCTTAGAGTAAAATCGTTTTTCACAGCAGGTTACAATTAAATTTGAGAAATTCAACTAAAAAAGTCTTATATTTATTTTTCAAAATAACAGTTTTTTCAAAAAACCTTCTTACAAACAGGTGTTGTTGTTTAGGTAGGAAATTCACTTACGAGAAATCAGGAGTTTTTGAGCGCTCGTTTATCCATCTTGAACTCGAACACGTTACTTGGATTTGAAAAACATAGCCCTAAGAAATTTTGTAAACCTAGCACGAAAAATCTGCAGATTCTAGATTCCATCAAGTTCATTTGCAGACCTTCCAGATTCACAAGAGATTGTCATAAATTTGTTCATAAAATTTACAGGAGTTTAAATTACTATTATTATCATTATTCAATGATTGTAAGTCTAATTTAGAATGTTACATCTTTTTGTCGAAAACTCATAATTGCATGAAGGTTTGTTGATAATTAGCATTGATTTAGATAAAGATCATTTTTTAGCAGGAGACTTCAACGTCGGGTGAGGAAGGAAAACTCATTTATTCCGAGTAAAATCTCCTGACCTTCATCCCATGTCAAATTAACAGTCTAGACTCTATATTTCAGTATAGATATCAAGGAAATGTCCCAATTGATGTTTGAAACTTATTGACCATACAGGGTTGTTCAGAATTCGCCGCTAAATTGCAAGAAATGAGCATTTTAGTAGGAGACTTCAACGTCAGGTTAGGAAAGAAACCTAGAAATTTTCATAGTCCATTTCTGAAACACGCTGCAAATTTCGTCTTGCAAGTATGTAGCGTGATATCCTCGTTCGTAAACAAGTTCCTCAACTGTCTCCAAGCCTTCTAATCTTTAAGTTCGATAATGGAAGGGTGATAGTGGAACGAATGCATATAAAATGAATGATCACCAGCTGATCCTCCGCAATCTGGGTTTTTTAATGAAACGGTGAAGTTAAGAGAGCCGGTGGACTGTCCTTACCGCAGTCCTTTTACATTTTCGAACTTTTTTCGAAAATAAAATTTGGCAAAATGGCCAAATTCGAAATTTTTTTAAATTGTGCTCTCGTGGTGTTCAGTTACTTTGGGATGCCGATTTTTGGAGCTAAACTACGTGAGTTTTTCTTCAGTGTAGATCGCAAATTATTTTCATCAGTTATAGTTTTTTTCTCGGTCAGTTTCAGGAAAATATTTCTGAGAAAATTTTAATTGAAAATTGAAACGTGGAAAGGAAAAAGTGGAATTATCATTTTGATGATTGTTCGAAGAAATTTCTACAGAATATACAGTGTGCTTCACTTTGAATGTCTACAATTAATAATACTAAAAAAGAGAAAGAAGAATTGTGATGACAATCAATTATACTATCACATTGAGACGAGAGCCATTTTCTTGATTGAAAAATGATAAAATTGATAAAAAAAGATAAAACTGTTGGATTTACTAATGAAAAAAAACGAGAAAAAATAACAATTTCATAATATCGTTTTATCGAATTAAATTTTACAAAAGGTGTTCAAAGAAACTCCAAATTATGTTACTAAAATCAGCGGTAAAATTTCACTTCCTGGGCTTCGGAACAGCTTGATGAAGATCTGCTAAAAATTTTGTTCAATTTTGAGGATGGCTAGGTTTTAGTCTCTTACAAACGAAAAAAAATAAATGGTTAATTAATTTTTTTCATTCCATTATAAAGCTTTAGCCACTACATCAAAAACTCATCAGAAAAAAGTAGTCGAATTAATACTATCCTACGGTAATAGGCTCCTAGGAAACATAGTTACGTTAAACTTAAGTATATTTAAGCATTTTTTCAATTAAGAGTAATGGGAATTCATTTTGTATTGAATGCTGGAAATACAGAATATCAATGAAACAGGCATTTTTGTTCACTTAATTTTGCATTCAGTTGACCATATTTTTTTTCACACCTCGTAACAGTTAGGAAAACATATGCAAAACATGAAATTTGAGCTAGATCTTTGTTTGGAAAACTAACTATGCATGTGTCCCAAAAATCAAAGGACTTCTCGCCAAAAAGAGTGGCAAAGGGTGAAATTGTTTTCAAGTTTTTGAAAATGTCTGAGAGAATAACTGGTGGATTTATACTTAACATAAAAAAGCAGGAATATTGTTTATGAAGAGTTTTACATTTTCAAAATTTCCTATTTCAATAATGAATGAACATTATTTGAAAAAAAAACTTTTTAGGCACATGAAAAAAGTGCTCAAACAAAAGTCTAGCTTACCATGGAGTAAAAAGATGACGATAGTTTCATTCCAAAAGATTTGGGAGCAAACCAATTTTACCATTTTTTTACCCAGAAAGAAATGCTGAAATGACACCCGTGAGGTTTTTCGATGAAGAATATTAATGCAACAGCTTCATTACGTTGTCTCATTGCATTGAAATCGTAATAAATTTTCCGAATAAACCTTTAGACAATATCATTCAATTGTTCGTGTAAAACGAGTGCTAAATTGTATAAACAACGTATACATTAATTCATTAATTCAACTAAGTCGAGTTGAAGTTTTTTCAACAATTCACTTTTCATGTTTGGTTTGGTTAAATAATTAAATTAGAAATGAAAAAATGACTATGCACCTAATACCTCAGCCAATTAAAAGACTTTTGCACCACCTAAACCTATAAACCTAAACGTCCACTTATACCTCGAATAGATCTATTGAGTATACCAAAAACTTGAGCCACCAATAATTGAAAATACAATACAATTAAAATTAAAATGGATTATTTAAGGTAGTTCAATGTAGTGTGTTTTTATTTCAAGTTGCATTTGAAAATGGTTTCACTTTGAGAAATAAAATTTTGTGGGTAAACTCAGAAAGGATGGAGTTCTTAATGACATAATTGGAATCGATTTCATTTCGGAAGTTTTTTTTCAAAAATAGAAGAAAATAAGCCAACTCATGCTTCTGTTTTATTTCAAACGAAAAACCCATGAAAATAGTTCAACTTCCGACAGCGGCGTAGCTACGTGGGTGCAAGAGTGTGCAGTGCACCAGGGCCCCCGACCTCAGGGGGCCCCCAAGCGCTGATCATCAAATCGCGTTTGAACTTAAAAAAAATTCAAACTTTGATTTTTCTCTGTGATCTATTCACTGCCAAAATTCACTGGTGAATCGGACACCTATCTAAAAAAACTAAATCCGACTAGATGGTCCAATAGAATTAACATAATTTCGGCAATCAAATTCCATTTTTTTCATATCATTCGTGCATTAGCTGAAATAGTTATGAAAAATCCTTGCAAATAAGAGCGAAAACAAGCAGAAATTTAAAAAAAAATGTTGAATTTCGAATTTATTTTCCTCGGCGATTTAATGCACCGCATTATCAATGATATCAATTATGCATGTTGAAGTATTACCAAAATGCGATGTCAGTTTGGACGAAGTATGCAGAGCTTTAGAAGAGACGAATACAAAGAAGAAAAATTATAGGAGTGACTTCGAGTCCTTCAAGTGCAAGGCTAGAGAAAATGTCATAGCATATGGTAAAGATCCCCATTCCGAAGAAAAGAGACAAAAAAAGGAAAAAAATATTTCGATGAATTAGCTTCCGATCACCGATTTCGAAGCAGGGGAGAATTTTCCGAAATAAATATTTTCAATAGGGTGCTCGATACAATAATTTCTCAATTTTAGAAGTTGCCTTCTTATATTTCGGTTGCAGTTTTCAACAATTTGCCGAATCATTGGAAACTATTAAGTTTCATTAAATTTAAAAGAGAATTGAAGGTGCACCTTGCAACAAAAGCGTATTATTCGCTCTCAGAATTTTTCTGCGACACAAAACTATCTGTTGTTTCTTTGGTTTGAAACAACACTTGCTTTGAGGTTGAGGCAACTGAACGACCAGACTCAGAACGTTCAAGGGATTTCTTAACTCCACAGTTGCCGAAGAGGTGTATTGATCAGACTAATGATGAATGATGTCTTTATTGATTACAATCTAATCTTATATACTAAATTGAATATTGACGATAAAAATAACATTGCCTTATTTGGTATCATTTCACTAGCGGAGTCCCCGGTTGCATCAATTGCATCAATTGTTTCTAGCCAGTCAGCAGATTTTGGTCGATCGGCGGCTCACTCGGTCGTGACCCACTTTTGATTAATAATTTAAATGGAATTTTCCATATTATCGAAGATGAATATTTTTTAGAATAATGTTCGAATTTCGAACACTATCTGTGATATAAGTATAGTTTGTCCTAGACTGTAAGTTCATTTTATGTCCATATTTATTTTGATAATGTGTTATTTATGCTGAAAATTGACGAGTACACGCTATTGTATTAAGCCTGTAGTACAATAAAGATTTGATTGAATTCAAGTTTCGGGTATATGACCGCAGTCAACAAAATTTGGAATTTTCACCATCATTCCTACTAGATATAGAGAGACGAAAAAACCGTAATTCAGAGCTTTGTCCAATTTCAAAGTAAATATGTATTGCGATATGAAAGGGTCGAAAGGGACCAACTTTTCAATTCAAGTTCTTAATATTTATCACCTATTTCTACCTAAATTGAATAAGGCATGGACAATTCATGAATTCTGTATGAAAATAATAAGGAAATACAGAATGCTGGAATGCGATCTAACAGAAGTATTTACAGCAATATTAATGTTCCATACAATCTTCCTGTCACCTCTGTAGAAGCTGAAAGATCTTTCAAGAAATTAAGAATAATATAAAATTATTTGCGGAACTCTATGAGCCAAAAGCTCAACTGCGACATCTATGGCTTATACCTATCAATTGAAAATGAAGCTGCATCACGTCTAGATTTGAGTGAAGTCATTGAATCTTTCTCAAAGAGTAGGTCTAGAAAGAGGTTGTAAACATATTTTTTCCGAAGGAATAAATGACTTCAAATCTAGACCTGACCTCTAGGGTCTAGGTTCGAATCCTCAATAATTAATTTGAATTCATTCCTTGAATCATTTATTCTTATTGTGATCTCACCAAATAATCTAGAAAGTCTAGAAGATCATAATGACAATGACAATTTTTTTGTGAATAATTGTACATATAGTAAATATCTAAAAAAATGTTTTCAAAGCCCTGGTTTTGATCAACATTAATATAACATTAATATAATGAATTTAATATACCTACTCAAATACATAATAAACAACATAATTTATTCAAGTATATTCCTCAACTGTACCTTCAGTAAGTAACTTTGCTTCTTCGAGGTATTTATATTTTGACTCGAAAACAATTCATTAAGGGGCCCCTCTTCGATTTTTGCACCAGGGCCCCGGACTATCTAGCTACGACACTGACTTCCGATTAGGAGTGAATCTGCAGATAATTTCGTTCAGAAAAAAGAACTTGAAATACGGAATTGGTAGAGAATGGCCAAATTCAAATACACTGCGCAAAAAAATTAACGCACATTATGGAAATCTCAAATTTATTCTACAACTGAAGGTGTTCTCAATGATAATTATTTTTATCAGAATTATGCATGCATATGTTACCCACTTTCAACGTTTTTCTTCAATACAGATGTTTTCTCCCAGCAGGAATAAAAAAGATGATATCAGATTTTGAATGTATTGGTTCCATTCTAAAATCAGTTGTTCTCGATCAATTCTAGTAATCAATAGTTTTTCTTTCGTTTGATTTTCTACACTCGATCGCTATGCAACGCGAAACACGCAATTTGACCCAAAAGGAATGTGCCCAAGCGGTAGTTTTGCGAGAAGAAGGGTGGACATACACAAGAATTGCAGAAAGGTTTGGAGTTTCCCATACAAGTGTGTCCAGAATGTTGCAGCGATTCAGGGAGACATGTATGAATGTCCGAAGACCAGGACAGGGTAGACCACGGGTAACAACTGCCATTCAAGAACGTTACTTGAGAGTTTCTTCGTTGAGACAACGGTTTGCAACCGCTCGCCTCCTTCAAAATCAGCTTGAGCAAACTCATGAGGTGCAAATTAGCACGCAGACAATAAGAAATCGCCTCAGAGAATATGATTTAAGGCATCGTGTCGCGGCAAGAGGCCCAGCTCTTACCCCAGCCCATCGAAGGGCGCGTTTGGATTTTGCGAGAGAGCATATCCATTGGGAAGAGGCCGATTGGGAAAGAGTTCTCTTCACAGATGAGTCTAGATTCTGCCTCTACCATTGTGATCGACGTTCCCTTGTATACAGACGTCCACATGAAAGATATGATCAGTGCAATTTCCTGAATACTACTGGTTTCGTGGGGAGGATCGATTATGGTATGGGCTGGAATATCTTTGACTGCTCGCACAGACCTAGTGGTCGTTGATAATGGAACTATGAATGCTGATGAGTATATAAGGAACATTCTTGAAGAGCATGTAGTGCCATTTGCCCCGTACATTGGTGAAAATTTCATTTTTATGTACGATAATGCCAGACCCCATCGTACGCGCATCGTTCAGGAGTACCTTGAAGAGGTTGAAGTCTCTCGAATGGAATGGCCAGCAAGAAGTCCAGATCTCAATCCGATTGAGCAGGTTTGGGACAATCTCAATAGAAGGCTGAGAAGTTCAGAAAATCATCCAGCTACTCTTAATGACTTAGGAATCCAACTCGGAGAAATCTGGGAACAATTAGATCAGAAAATTTTAAGATCACTCATTCTGAGTATGAACCGTCGTTGCCGAGCTGTAATTAACGCAGGGGTTGAAATACCAAGTATTAAATCACTTATCAGCATTTCAGTATTTTGAAAATTGTTCATTTCTCTTCTTTCACATAAGATTCGGTGAAATCCTGAATTTTTCTTTCATTTAATGGTCTTGTTTCGTTAAAAACCTTCCCGAGAGAACATAAAAAATAAGTTGTAAAGTCAATGTAGAGTTAACTTTCATTAAAATTGAGATTTTCAGAATGTGCGTTAATTTTTTTGCGCAGTAAAAAAGTTATCAAACGAGGAGCAAAAAACTTCAGATACAAGAGAGTAAATATTTGATTTATCATGAATGAACATTTGGTGGACAAGAATGGGCAGCTTTTGCAGCGATCACAATAATTCTGAACTTCTTTATCATAATAATTATATTTATTTATTTGTCCCTTGAGATCCGAAAATAACATAAGACAAGGTAAAAAAGAAACCAACCCACATCATAAATACATGAAAAATAAAAAAGTGCTTACGAAAATATATTCCTTTACATTCTATTCTTTTTTCTTTCCCAATTCCAGCTCAAGATTGGACAAGATGCAAAATCAACGATCCCAGCACTGAAGAATGCCTAACCGAAGCTATACAAGACGCAATAAACAAATTAATAAATCCAGCACCAGAATTAGGTCTTGCCTCCCTGGACCCATTGCTTATTCCGGCCCTGACCATTGGAGCAGGTTCGGGCCCAGTGAACGTCGCCCAGAATTTCCAAAATATCAAGCTGCATGGTTTGACCGGTTCCAAGGTACTCAACGCCACGTGAGTTTTGTTTTCAGGGTTGTGTGAGGAGATTATTTTTTCTGCTGATCTTCAGATATGATGCTGAAAATACGAGACTTTTGGCTGAATCTATTACGCCGTATTTGAGGTTAGAGGCTGATTATAACATGAATGGGAGGATTCTTCTTCTTCCCATCCAGGGGAATGGACCTTGCAATATAACTCTGTGTGAGTATTCGGAAAGATCAGTTATTTTTATTAGGAAAACTACCACTAAAAGTGCTTTCAAGGGATTCACATGATCCATGAAAAATCTGAACCAAATTACCCCTCGACCAGTATTACCCAACGACCAGTATCACCCCACGACCGGTATTACCCCACGACCACTATTTTCCTCGATAATAATTAGTATTTCAACATTCTCATGTAATTCTCTGATCTTTTAGTTAACACTCACATCAACCACACCCTCCAAGGAGAAAAAATCCGTAAAAAAGGCAAGGAATTCATCCGTATCGTCAATTACACGGTCACCCTGTATCCGGACAAGGTGGAATTCAAGTTCGACAATCTCTTCAATGGAGACGAGGCTTTAGGTGCTGGAATCAACAGGGTTTTGAACGAGAATCAAGATGCTGTTTTCGGAGATGTCAGAGGCGGTTACGAGCAGAGTTTTGGCCTCATTTTCCAGGATTTGGCCAACAGACTATTCCATAGGGTGGCTTTGAAAGATGTGTTTTTGAATTTCTCATGAATAGGGTAGATTAAAGACTGATATTGTTAGAGTGAGATTACTATGATGCAGTATTATATAGATAAGATGTAGACGAATACAGATGTGTGAAATTTATTGAGGTTCATTTTTCCTCTCCTTTTCTTTTGACCAAAGGAGTGTTATTTTGACATTCGAAGTATATGACATTTTTTTTAGATAAATTATCGAATGTTTATTTTATTATGAAGAGGAAGGTATGCCGTTTATCATAACATCAGCCATATGACTACCACGACCACGACTTTTTTTTAATGTTGTGTTTCTCACGAAAAGGAATATCCTGTAATGTTCAGAGAACATCGTGAGAACCAAGGGCAAGCAGGTGGGAATTGGTGTTCTTCTTAAATTTCTGGAGGGGAACACCTTCCTAGGCAATGTGTTCCAAAGCCTCGCTGTTCGTTGGATGAACGAGTCTTTGAAGAGAGATGTTCTGCAGGTCTCCAAAGTGACCACGAAGATATGTGAAGACTTAACTTGACGGGTTATTCTCGCAAAGACTGCCAGAGGGAGAACGATTGCTGATAATTCAGAAGAGCATCGCCCATGGAAATATCTAAAAAATAGAGACAGATCGCCTACTCTTCTACGGTGTTCTAGAGAAGTGAGCGAGTTTGCAAGCGAGGCATCATCGACGAGACGAATTGCCCTTTTTTTTTGTACAGAAACCAAGAGTTTTAGGATCGGTTTAGGTGCAGCACAAATATGGGAACAGTATTCCAGGACAGGTCGAATCTGTGCCTTATAGATCATAAGCAGCTGACCTGAAGTGAAATAGCTCCTAGCACGAAACAGAAAACCAAGTTTTTGGGATCTGTCGACAGTAATACGAGTACTGTTCAAAATTCATACTTTCTATTTTATATACCACAAAGTTTATAGGGGATGGGCTACTCAGTTAAGAATAAGACCGATATTTTCTGTGCTCTTTGCGATTCTATGGCAGCTACAAAAATCCCACAAGCATATACCTACCTGCTCAGTTCGCCAAGACACCTGCCTTCAGTCGCATTGTTTTTACACGGCTTAGCTCGAAGCCCTTAACAAATACTTTACACGTCGTCGGCCTTTAGTTCGCCACCCTTTACAAAGTGAATTCATGTGATAAGAACTTTTACCCTGCACAACACCACATGAAACCAGGCAGAAGCAGATACGTAACTTCTAGTTTGAACAACCGTAAGTACCATTCCTTCAGTATTTGCTTTGTGGTATTTATTTCCTATCAAACATACATTTTTTCTTCAATTCTCAAGGCGATAAGAATTGGTACAGCAGTCCATTTCTTCTCTTCAAGAGAGCTCGTGTATATTATTCAGATACCAAGCATCGAAATGGATTACTTCAATGGTATGGTCACTACCGACAATTCTATGCTGGGCACAGTAAGATCGATTACAGGACCATATCCTTTTCAGAAATTTTCCATAACCAGATCACAAAGTGGCTGCTTTATGTCCTCGATTGCCTCTCGAATTCCATCTTTGAGGTCTTGAATCGACGCTGGGCTCTTGGTGTAGACCTTCTCATTCCCATGGCCCCAAAGGAAGAAGTCGCAAGGTGTTAAATCACAAGATCTCGGTGGCCAATTGTGATCACCTCTCCGAGAGATAACACTGTGACGTACCCAGCTAGGGTAGGTTCGGCCAATCGTTATGCAGTTAAGGATGGTGAAGAATAATACCAGGCAGACTCATCAAAGGGGTTTATTTCTTAACCATACTGGCACAGATGATAATTCACATTCAATGTAACTGTTTACTACCGACAATAACTGTTGACTAACAAACATTCAATACGTACACGCTTCTGAATGAATCACTGAATGAATCTCCCTAGCCAATTGTTATATATATTTTACAAATGTTTACTTGTTTTAATAACATTATATTTGATAAACATAACTGGCAATGATGAGACCTAGAGCTCTGGCTTTACGTGCCGCTGTAGGTCTAAAGGGAGGTCGCACTAATCTTATTATATCACGTACGAAATATACAGGGTGTTCAACATACTACACCTTCCCTCTTTGAGAGAAAAAAAAAATTTTATACAAATGTAAAAAAAAATTTTTTTTTGACTTATCTAAAGCTTAATATCTATATCTATAATACATATCACAGTCTCAATGGATCTTACCTCTACAAAGTTTAATACAATATTCATCTAACTAATTTTTCATCACATTTTTTGTTGAAATTTTCCGATTTTACCTTCGCCAAGTTTTCTCTAGCATCTTTCTAAGCCGTTTGCAACCTATATATTAATCCAAGAGTTGTCAAAATTGTAAATAATATCTACTCGGCTTTTTAAATTTTGTGAAAATCTACTAGGTTTCTGAAAACTAAATTAAACATGTCTGAATGTCCACCGGTTGGAAGCATGTGAACATCGTTCAGAATGATTTGCCTTAATCTTCGATACGCGTTACATCTCGTATTACATTGATTTTAAAGGACGTTCCCTAGAATTTCATTTTTATAATTTGACAACATATTCAAAAATTTTATATTGCTAGCTAGCTTTATGAGGTACAATTCTAATATATTATTTTCTGCGCACAATTTTTCCAGTTTCCTCAACGATGTACCTAAGTCTTACGCCGATCGGATGTCCTGGTTAATGAAAATAATTTCTGAATTCACATTAGACATTAAATTCTCATTGTAAACCTCTGAATGTTGATTTTTCAAATTATGAAATTCTTTTTCTGAAAGTGGACTTTACTCAATACTTTTTACTGGACGTTTTGAAACTTCGACAACAACAAGGTGATCAATCCTTTTGCCATCGGAGGCATTCGTCTCGTATTGCTTAGAACCTAATTCATTTTAAATACGCGATAAGGCATGTGCTGAAAAAATTTTCTGAAACTTTTACATAATGACCCGTGAAGTTATACTCTTCTAAAATCAAACGGAATTTGGTTAATCTGCTTGACGAATTTTAATCATATTGAACAAATAAATCCGAGGTGTTATTGTTTTCAGAATGATTCGTGAACTGGCGACCGAGACCTTGTGCGTAACTCTCTTACGCTGACATGAAATTTTGTTTCGGTCAGGGGTCACGACCTCGATTTGAATGGTACGAATTTTCTTTCTGATTAAAATCACCATGATTCATTTGCGATGCTTTGAGAAAATTTGGTTCCGACTTGACAATTTACATAATTTGTTAAATTTAAATCTTGATTAATTCATTATTTACCCTATCGTCCCGTTCACTATGTTCTCGCGGATCATTTTTGATGTTTTCACAACATTTAAGTCAGCAATTAGTTCATCACTACTCACTTCACAATCAGACATAATGGGGCATACGAAATAGTCCTTACACTAATTCCTGGTGGCTTCTCCTGGCCTCGAGTTGTATTCTCGGCTCAATCGGCTCCATAGCTTCTTTGACCATTGGGCAATAATGATCTCGTCTGGCTTGGGCTGACCTGATCCCATCTTGGGTTGTACTAAGATTTGTCAATGAAGTCACATACCCATATCCAAATCCTGATGAAAACCTTCTGGACCCTGGACCTTTAACTGCATAGAACTGGCAGGATCGCCATGTGACGTACCCAGCTAGGGTAGGTTCGGCCAATCGTTATGCAGTTAAGGATGGTGAAGAATAATACCAGGCAGACTCATCAAAGGGGTTTATTTCTTAACCATACTGGCACAGATGATAATTCACATTCAATGTAACTGTTTACTACCGACAATAACTGTTGACTAACAAACATTCAATACGTACACGCTTCTGAATGAATCACTGAATGAATCTCCCTAGCCAATTGTTATATATATTTTACAAATGTTTACTTGTTTTAATAACATTATATTTGATAAACATAACTGGCAATGATGAGACCTAGAGCTCTGGCTTTACGTGCCGCTGTAGGTCTAAAGGGAGGTCGCACTAATCTTATTATATCACGTACGAATATACAGGGTGTTCAACATACTACAACACGGTCCGGAAACTTTTCCCGTAAAAGATCAATGGCTTCGTTGCTTGTGTTGCACTAAACGCCGTCTTGTTGAAAGTAAAATTTGCCAGATCAATGCAATCCAATTCCAGCCATAAAAATCATTAATCATCTCTCGATAGCGCAATCCATTCGCCGTTACTGTTGCCCAGCCTCATTCTCGAAAAAGTAAGGTCCCATGACCCCGTCGGACCATAAACCGCACCAAAAAGTCACACGTTGGGGATAGAGAGGCTTTTCAACCATAACTCCTGGGTTTTCCGAGTCCCAGATGCGTCAATTTTGCTTGTTGACGAAGCCACCGATGTGGAAATGGCCTTATCGCTCATGATGATTTGTCGATGGAATTCCGGATCATTTTCATCATTCCAAGGACCCAATCAGCAAAGACACGACGTTGTTGATGATCGGCAGGCTTGAGTTCTTGTGTTAACTGAAGTTATAAGCCTCTGTACCCAAATATTTATTCAAAATACGGTGTAGTGACGTTTGTGGAATGCCTAAATCCAAAGAACGACGAGTAATGGACAAACCTGGGTTTTCTTCAACACTTTCGGCTACATCAGCAATATTCTTGGCTTTTCTTGGGCGACGTGCACGGGTTTTGTTCTTCACATCACTAAATTGTCAAAACAGCTACAATTTTTCCACCAATTTCTGTATTGCGACATTTCTGTATTTTACTGACATTTGGTTCCAACAGGACGGAGCCACATGCCAGACAGCGGGGAAAATGAGTAATGTTCTCATGAACAAATTTGATAAAAGGATAAATTCACATAATGGTCATGTTAATTGGTCACAAAGATAGTGCCACTGACTCAGTTGAATTATTGTAATTTTTAGAATCAGTAAGATTTCGAAGTCATTACTCTTATGTATCTCAAGAAATAATACTTTGAAAATGCTTAGGGGACAATTAGATAGGCAAATTTTCAGAACATGTACCTTTAACGATCTTTTCATCGTAACTCATCTACCTGGAGAAATTTGAGTATCTTCTTCCCATTAGGGCTAAGAAGAGTATAAATACAATTTCAGCACATTGCTACGACCATTGTCGTGTCATCATGTATTTCAGAGGTTTATTTGTTGGCCTTTTGTGCCTTTTTGTTACCAGTGAAGCTGCCAAATTGCGTAAGTTGTAATTTCAATTCAGAGATCTTCAAAGCACGATGAATTATTTTGCTTACATGGCAAGAAAGAAAAATTTGATTTCTACGATTAATACAATAATTTTATAAAAATCTGTAAATTATTTAGATTGGATGTAATGAAAATGTTGAAACGCTTCAGAATTCTGATTTTTGTCTCAATATTAATTATCCGAGGAAAATATACATATAATGAAATTATACTATTGAATTTTCAGCATCATTTTTCAATAGATGTAAAGCTAGTGATAGCGTTTGCTTGAAAGTAACTGTAGAAGATGGAATAAAAAAATTGGAGAAAGGTAAGTTATTACTATTACTGAAGCAGATAAATTAATATTCAATTTTCTCTAAGTGAATGCTATAAACTTTCTATTATTATTAAAAGGGAATAGAAAAAAAGTTACTATATGTGGACAGCCAATGAAATGTAATTTTATTCTTGTTGTGAAAGCTCTGAGTTGAGATTCACATGATGAATTTTATAAAAATGTTAATTTATTCAACAAAAGGAGGGGGTGCAGTAAGATATTAATTTTAAACCAAGAATTCAAAGATTTAAAATATCGCTCATCAAGAAAATGAAATATAAATAACTAATGAATAACAAATTTGATCACCTATTTTGATGAATATAATGATAAAACAACATCAATGTCTTTGGAGTAGATTTTTACATGCATTATTCACTCACTCATTTGTTGTTCAAATTTTGATTTAATAATTTCATGTTTTGTTTCAAAGTTTATTCAAGAATCTCACATTTCTAAGAATATACATCCAAAAGGAAATCTATCTATAAAAACTTTTTCAAAATTGTTTGCCTACCTCAAAGTCAGAAATAGTTATTTGTCTAACCAACAATAACTGATTCTTCTCACCCTGTAAATCTATTTGTGTTTAATTGAGTAACTTTCCTATTTTAGGTCTGCCATCATTTGGGCTGGTTCCTCTGGATCCTTTGGTTATACCATCACTGACAATTGGAGCAGGGTCCATTGTTGCTGTACATCAGACTTACAGAAATGTTACAGTAACAGGAACAAGAAATATAGCTTTAACTGATACTTAGTGAGTAGAATTTTTGATACCTTTACATTATTTTAAGTTTAGTTTTTGAGCAGAAAATGGTCTTGAATGATATGGTTGGAATCACTGATGTAGATTTCAAATTTAATTCTGTCCGTCCGTCCGAAAACACGATTAAGTTTGAAAGAAATGATCTACAGCTTTGGCAATTTCTGGGTATAAGTTTGAGACCCAAATGTCCTTTTGAGTTTGTGCAAATCAACTCAATTGTTTTGAAGCTTATACTATTTGAAATTAAGTATCAACATTCAAAAAAGAAGCTTCTGATTGTATAGGAAATTTCGAGATCATGTGATTTAGATAATAAAAACCTTAATAAAAAAAATTCAATATCTCTGAAAATAATTGCTACATTGGGCTGAAATTTCTTATGTACAGAGTGAGAAAAATAAGGATTTAAACAGGAGCGAAGGAGCTTCTTATTGTAGGTTACTTTTTTATATAATTTGAAAATATTTGTTACATTTTAATCATTATTTTTTGCAGCATTGATTTGAAGAATGGTGTAATGTACATTGCTATGTCCTATCCTGGTTTTGAATTGACAGCTGATTATAACATGACAGGAAGAGTTCTCGTACTACCAGTAATTGGCCAGGGAGCATGTTCAATAAAATTAGGTAAGGAACATTCATCAATCAATGTTTGATGTTATTCCAGTTCATTATTATTATCACATATCTATTAAAGTTTCTGCAATGCCTATAAATTCACATAAAAATAAAGAAACATGAGATCAAAAAGGGTATACAACAGAGCAAGTAAAAAGAAAATAATCTGAAAAAAACTAGATACTATTAGATTCAATTGAATTGTAGTTAAAAAACACATAAGTTTGTATACTCCATTCACTTTTATGATGTATATCCCTTAGTTTTTTTTACTCGAAACTGAGGCAGATTGGTTTTCGTTAAATATCAGTCTTGTCAAAATAATTCTCAGAGACGTTGCCAATGCTAATTTCTATTTACTCTTTTTTAACTTTATAAATGAACTTAGTTCTTTCAAGGTTTAACTTTGACACATGTTTCGTAGTACTACCTCATTTTCATAATGGAGTATTTCAAGTTGGGCAAAAAGGTATTTAAATGTCTTATATAGGTTTGGTTCTTGGGAGTTTTTCTGTCAGGTTATTCGAGTACATTTATTCTCTTTTCGAATGAAATATCTCAAAGTGACGGGCTATTTTGTTCATTATTTCCAGTGAAAGTTCAACTCTCGATTCTTGATTTCCGTACAAGAAAAAAGCATAATTGAATCGTCCAACTATGTTTACATACGTGAAATAAACTGCTCCACATGAGTTAGGGATATTGACTCAAATTTCAAAAAAATATAGTCAAAATAAGATTTTTGTGATGAGAATTCATATTAATATGATTTCAAGTTGCAAATTAATTTTAGCTTGTAGGTCTGCAGCGTATACAGGGTGGTTAAGAAAAATAGAGTAAAATAACGAAATTATATTCCCAGAGAATTCAAGCATTTTAAGACTATCAATACCTCCACGGGCATCAATAATAGCTTGACATCTTCTTTGCATACTACAAACGAGGTTGCTGAACATTTCTTGAGGAATTTGGTTCCATAAGCGGGACAGAAGCTCTCTCAGATCATTTACGGATTCTGGGGTAGGTTGACGATTATCTAATCTTCTTTGGAGCATATCCCATGCATGTTCTATGCAATTCAAATATGGTGAGTTCCTCGCGCGCATTCTCAACTATGGCTGCAAGGTGCGGTCTAGCGTTATCGTCTAGAAATTGAAAAGTTTCAGCGTAAAAATTTGGCATAACATTGTCAATGACATGCTCCCTATAGTGTAAGGCGGTCATAGTCCCAGGACAAATGTGTAGATATGTGCGCCCGTTGAAACATATCCCGGCCCATACCATAACACTATACCCCCTCGGAATGGATGGACTTCTTGGACATAGCGACGATTACGGGGTATGCGTGGGATTGTCCATACCCTTATTCTTCGAGAATCTGAAAATCGCCCATATCTGGATTCATCAGTGAAAAGGACACAGCGCCATTGATCGTTCCAATTGATATGTTGCCTTGCCCATTCCAGTCTTTGACGCTTATGGTCACGTGTAAATGGAACTCCTCTTAATGAACGTCTAGAACCTATGTAGATTCACCTCTCTCAAACGTCGTCTGATGGTTTCGATGGGAACTTGGACCCCATCTGCATTTTGAAGAGTATTCCGTAGCATTATACACGTAGATGTAGGGTTTCTTGTCGCCGAAACGGTGATGAAACGATCCTGAGCAGGTGTTGTTTTTCGTCGCCAACCAAGCCTTGGTCTTTCCAACACGGAACCTGTCTCCCTGAACCTATTCCAAAGTCGAGATATCACACTTTGGCTGACTTGGAGCCTTTCTGCTACAACAACCTGAGTTAGGCCACCCTGTTGCATTCCGATAGCCCTATTAGCCTCAGCGTTTGTTAATTTACGTCTTGGCATTTTCAGAAAACTCGTTTCAAATCGAAGCCGTTGATAAACTGACTTCATTTCAAAATAAGAACATTCATGAAGCATATTATGCAGAGGACCAAACTTCAGAAAAAAGGCGACCAGATTGGCGAAATGCCTCATACTGATTTTATTGGATCGATTCAAGTTGTTATTGAGTTTTAAATGATTTTACAGCGATTTTCTCGGAGATTACATACTTTTAAAAACGATTGAATACGATATCCCTAACTCTTGTGGAGCAGTATCTTTCCATTATTATAACAGAGAAAAAAGTTTCTTCAACATTTGCCAGGTCTTTGGAATGATTGAATTCACATAATATTTTCTCAAATTCATTATTTTCCCAAAGTAAATAAACATTTTGATGAATAGGTAATTGCTACGACCTCTATGTAGAAGGGACAATGTTGCTTATTCATCTGACAGGAAAATGTCTATAACCTAACATTTTCAAAATATACACGGTGAAATGTCAGAATTCCATATACCTATGTTCAAACCTTCTAGGATGGTGCTTTTAAATTTGTTTTTCTTTTCAGACCAACCACGACCAACCTACAAAGCCAAGATCGAAATGTTCAAGAGAAAAGGAAAGACATACGGCAGAATAACAGAACAAGAATACCACGTCAATGCTGGACACGCCACCTATTACTTCGAGAACATCTTCAAAGGCGACAAGAGGCTGGGGGACGAGATCAACAAGGTGCTGAACGACAACTGGAAAGAGATTTACGATGAAATTGTGCCAAGTTTTGAGGCAGCTATTGGTAGCTGGCTCAGTGGCATCGCCAACAGACTTTTTGCAAGGGTGCCCATCAACGAGATATTTTTGCCTGAGTGATGAGATGGTGAAGACTTCTATTTTCCACTAGGTGGAGATTTTTATATGATACATTGTTGTATTGTTATTTGTTATGTGTGATGAGTTGTATTTGAGTATACGTGAAATAAATTATTGAGGAATTTCAAAGGTTTCATTTAGTCTTTTTATCTAGGTATCCCAACTGAAGAGATAAAAGTTTCACGACGAGAAACTGATGGATTCGTACACATTATGCTCAATATGGAAAACATTTTGATCGCTGTAGTTCTGTTTGAACCAGGGCTGTATTATTTCTTCAAAGAGGTGTATTTTATTATTCATATTTGTATCGATCCCTGTAGTCTTCTTTTACTTAGATCTTAATCGAGCATTGAAGTCTTCTATCATTTCAAGGTTTCGTTTTTGGTTGATCATCGCATTCTTTATCTATTATCGGTTTTAATTGTACCATTGGCGGAGTTGAGGGTGGGACATATGGGGGACATGGAGAAGTTGCTATAACTTCTTCATTGTCAAACCAATTTTCCTGAAGCATTCAATGGTGTCAGTAGTTCCTCCAAAAAGCTCACATATACTAACTGACAAACTGCAACACACAGGAGGAACTGTTTAAATTTTAATTTTTTCTTGGCAAAACATTGATAGTATAGCAAGGAGTGAATGATTAAAATTTGGAGAAAAAAAGAGGGGTTCCTACAATTTTTTGTAATAAAGTTGTTAATAATGTGTTTGTCCACCGCGATTATCTTTACACTCCCAAACACGTCTTGGCATTGATGCAATAAGATGGTCTATTTCTTTTTGAGGGACACTATATCAAGCTACCTGTACTTTATGTCTTAGAGCCGCGAGAGTCCGTGGAGGCTGGGGTAAATTTCCGAGCCTTCTACCCATGATGTCCCAAACATGCTCTATATGGGCACCGGGCATTGTGAGATCTAGGTGGCCACGGCAAAGGATTCACATGGGTCGCTTCAAGAAAGTTTAAACTTACTGTCTCACTCTGGCAACATTAGGTCGAGCATCATCTTGCTGGAATATGGGATTTTCGATCCGGTTAAGGTGAAGGAGATCAAATGGCTTCCCTATTTCTTGAAGGTAACGCAGCGCTGTAATATTACCGCGAATGAAGACTAAAGGTGACCTACTTGCATGTGCAATAGCACCCCATACCATAACGCCTACTGTCTGGTGTACATGACGCTCGATATCAAACTGAGGTTAACGTCTTTCTATCCGACGTCGTCTAACCCTTTCGGCCATTATCTGCACCCAAGGAGAATCAAGATTCATCATTAAAGACGACCTGATGCCAATTCACATTCCGATGTAGCCGTTCTATGCACCACTGTAATCTTTGTCGGCGATGCTCAACCGTCAGAGGTAACACAAGATGGGGTCCATAATTCTGCAGTCCAAAAGAACTTATCCGGCGGTAAACCGTTCGGACAATAGCCCAAGGGCATGTGACGTCACACGCCACCTGTCAATCAGCCTGCTGGACAAACAAACCGTATTTCAATAAACAACAATGGTAATTTAATGGGATTAAAATTGCCATATCTTTTGATATACTTACTCGTTGTAATTGTATGATGTGAAGGGCAATTTCTTCCTTAATTAAATACTGGGGATAAATAACGTGTTACTAAGTTGGATGAGGATCGATATCCTATCCATAAAAACACACTCCCAAATAGTGCATAATTTTGAAAAATATCAGAGTACCATAAACAGGTAATAGCAAGTCAATCTTGAAAGATATATGCTATCGCGGACTTTTTTGTAGAACTATTTAAGAGATACATTTCCGTCATACATTGTATCCACGTAAGTCTTACGGTTTTTGCAGCGCACGTGAAATAAATAGCTGATTATGACTGATTTTGGTACTCATTTTTTTGTTATAGTAGGTATTCTTAACTTTTTCGGGTAGAAAGTATAGCCTTTGTCACTCAGGGATACTGTAGCTTTCCAGGGGTGAAAGAATTTCGGAAATCAGTCCAGTAGTTTTTGAGTCAAGTCGTATCAAACACAAAAAAATAAAAATATTTTCTCTTCATAATATTAGTATAGATATAGATTTTGTATATAAGAATAGTGCATACACAGGAAAAGACTTAAAAGCCTATACAAGTTTGGATTCATACAATATCTTCATAAGTAAATGGATTACAAAATGTTTTGAACATACAGTTGCCCATTTCAACTTCACAGCAAGTTAAAACTGCTCTTCTAGTTGCCACAATTCACGTCTCTTTTCAGCAAGAGGATTCATATTTTCTCTATTGTCGAAAATAGAAGGCAATCGGTGGAATGAAACCTTATCTCTGCCGCTTCTACTTCCACATTTCCCAATCGCGCAAAATTTAGGCATTATCGAGAAAAAAGATTTAGAAATTTAGAATATGACATAAACACACAATAAGCATTTGTAGAACCGTTTGTTTGTCCAGCAGGCTGTTTTGACAACTGTCATTTACTGTCGTCTGTCAGATATGCCCGCGGTCTATTGCAGGATGGTCTTGTTCTCCTAACCACTCAACACCCAAAGATCGAGTTGTCGCAAATCGATCTCTAATGGCCATAAGTCTTAGACGTCGATCTTGAAGTTCATTTGTGCCTCTTCAACGTCCGGTGCCTACTCTTCTTCGATTTTGGCATTATCAAACTTGATTGGCAACATCTTAACATCATAACCGTACTTAGATTTCTGTTCGTACGGTTAGCAATTTCTTGAAATGACATGTTCGTAATAAAATTTAAAAAAAGCGCAAAAAACGACTACAATATTTAAGTAACGAAAAATGTTTAAATGAGAAAACCTTCACAATTTTTTCCCAAATTTTAATCATATACTCCTTGCTATACCTACTATTTGTGTTTCACCAAAAAAAAAATTAAATTCAAACAGTTCCTTCTGGGTGTTGCAGTTTCTTTGTCAGTTAGTATATAATTAGATATTCATGAAGAAATATTTGTTGGCAGGCAAGTGTCTAATGGGGTGTAAAATATATGGAGTGAAATGGAAGCATTTTCACTGGAAACACATACCATTCTCTCTTATTTCGAAGGGGGCATGCTTAATATTTCATTAGAGCATGAAATTCCAATTTAAAAAATATGCCATCCTTGGTTTTATACTGAAATCATCTTCGAAAATTGGAGATTACAAGTTTCCTCGTGTATTATCATTGAATTGGAGAAGAGAAGAAATGGAATGTTCTTTGAAGTTAATGGTAAATGTGAAATTCTGATTTATATGGTGAAGATTTCAGTCAAAATATCAAGTTTTTTATATTTTTGCAATGTTTATCTCAAGCTCTACTGAAATATACGAAAACCTCTAGTGTCAGAATCCCATTTGAAATAAAATTTTGTTCTATAGATAAATATTGAAAAGTATAATTTCAGGAAAATATAGTGACACTATACAATGGTAGGTACATAAAAAAGTCCTGCAGAAATGTTTCCACAGAAATGCAGAAATTTCCACAAGAAAAACGCACATCTACAAAAAACACCTTCTAACACTAAAACAATAAGATGCCGACATCAATTTTTTTCATCTTGTTTATAAACTAGATAAAAAATAGGAATTTGGCTCACTTTTGGTTGGATATCCACTAGTGTTCTTTGGTGTTTTAGAATTTAATATAAATAATGGGTTATATTTTGGACGTTATTGTGAATGAATTGTTGACTGTATGCCTGATCCAATAAACACTTTTTATTATACTGGAAAAACATAATTTCAACCTTGCATGGTCGTTGGTTTACAGGCAATACAGAAGTTTTACTACTCTGTAATTTCAAAAAAGGATGATATCGAAACGATTGACTCGATTTCGTTATTTACTTCACAATTAGTAATGATACTACTCTGAAATAATTTCATAAATGTAGTTTTGCTGTAAAAACCCATAAGTAGACCATAATGGATTCGGTAATCAATGTATTTGCATGGGTATCATACCTGTTCATCGATAAAATACTCCATTTCTTTGTTTCAAAGTATTAGCAAGAGTAATGATGATTGCCACCAGATAATTTTCAGATTTCAAAAACTGAATGATAAATAGTCAATTGAGAACCCCACCCAAAACATGAGTGAAGAATATAAGTAGTACTAAAAATTATATGGAATGTGAACAGTTGGATGGTAGTTCTTCAACGTGTGTTTCAAAATGAAAATTTTGGTTATTCTTTCAACGGTCTTGGCGGTTTGTTTCGCCCAAAATCTACGTAAGTAATACCAAGTGTACTCTAAGTATCAGAGGAATTCAATAAAATTCAAAATGAGAACTGAAAACACAATGAAGTTGATAATGTTTTGTGTGATGTGTAGAATTGTGTCTATTAAGTTTCTGGGGAATTGGGTCTATTCGAAATCTAGAAATTGGGATCTTGAGATTTTTCACAAATCGAAACATATATTTTTGGATCTTTCCAATTTCAATGACTTTTTGTCTGAACTATTAGTTCAGATAGTTTTTAAAATATTAAGAAAATACTTAAAAAAGTCAGGAGTTTTTGAGAGCTCGTCATTCACTTTCTAGCTAGATCCACCTCGAGGCGGATTCAGCTAGTAGTTAGATTCACCCTGCATACGGTAGATTCATCTTTCAGGTACATTCGCATTTACCATTGCGGGAAAGCAATTAATTAAAAAATTCTTTGTTTTCAACCAATTCATTCATTTTGTTGTTTTTCTACAGTTTTTCACTTTATATGTATTTTGGAAACTGTTAGAATTAACGCAACATTACGAACAGAAAGTCATTGAAAATTGAATGTTTTATCATATTTGAGAAGAGTAAATAAATCAAATAATTCGGGATTATTTATAATATTGCAACTGTGAGAGTCATGTTGATATTTAGGACTCTTGTGCCTGAATATTCAAATTATAAAGAACCCAAAATACTAATTGAAAAATTTATACAATTTTTACAGCATCTACTTTCAAGAGATGCAGTATCAAAGATAAGGAGTGTTTAACTGCAGCAGTTCAAGATGCTATACCTAAGTTTAAAGATGGTAAGTACTCATTGATGAAAAATTGAAAAATCACAAAATAAGTACTCGAGTGTTGTCTTTCCAAAGCTGTTGGTACCTCTTGGAAAAAAGTGCTGAAGAACTTGAAATATACAAGCTCAAAATATCATATTAAAAAAATCAATACATAATGATACACATGAGTTAGGGATATTGATTTAAATTGCAAAAAAATATAGTTGAAATAAGATTTTTGTGAAAATTCATATTAATATGATTTCAAGTTGCAAATCAATTTTAGCCTGTAGGTCTGCAGCGTATACAGGGTGGTTAAGAAAAATCGAGTTGAATAACGAAATTTTATTCCCAGAGAATTCAAGCATTTTAAGAGCATCAATACAATGTATGGCCTCCACGGGCATCAATAACAGCTTGATATCTTCTTTGCATACTACACACGAGGTTGTTGAACCTTTCTCGATGAATTTGGTTCCATAAACGGGGCAGAAGCTCTCTCAGATCATTTAAGGATTTGGGGTAGGTTGATGATTATCTAATCTTCTTTAGAGCATATCCCATGCATGTTCTATGGAATTCTAATCTGGTGAGTGCGGAGGTAAATGTGGAATACTAAGCTCTTCGCGCGCATTCTCAACTATGTATACACCACAGTATAAGGTACCTTATACTGTGGCTACACGGTGCGGTCTAGCGTTATCGTCTAGAAAATGAAAAGTTTCACCAATAGCAGCGTGACAAATTTGGCACAACATTGTCAATGACATGCTCCCTATAGTGTAAGGCGGTCATATTCCCAGGACAAATGTGTAGATATGTGCGCCCGTTGAAACATATCCCGGTCCATACAATAACACTACCCCCTCGGAATGGATGGACTTCTTGGACATAGCGACGATTACGGGTATGCGTGGGATTGTCCATACCCTTATTCTCCGAGAATCTGAAAATCGTCCATATCTGGATACATCAGTGAAAAAGACACTACACCATTGATCGTTCCAATTGATATGTTGCCTTGCCCAGTCTTTGACGCTTATGGTCACGTGTTAATGGACCTCCTCCTAATGGACGTCTAGAACCTAGATTCACCTCTCTCAAACGTCGTCTGATGGTTTCGATGGAAACTTGGACCCCATCTGCATTTTGAAGAGTATTCCGTAGCATTCTACACGTAGATGTAGGGTTTCTTCTCGCCGAAACGCTGATGAAACGATCCTGAGCAGGTGTTGTTTTTCGTCGCCCACAAAGCCTTGGTCTTTCCAACACGGAACCTGCCTCCCTGAACCTATTCCAAAGTCGAGATATCACACTTTGGCTGACTTGGAGCCTTTCCGCTACAACAACCTGAGTTAGGCCAGCCTGTAGCATTCCGATAGCCCAATTAGCCTCATCGTTTGTTAATTTACGTCCTGGCATTTTCAGAAAACTCGTTTCAAATCGAAGCCGTTGATAAACTGACTTCATTTCAAAATAAGAACATTCATGAAGCATATGCAAAGAAACAAACTTCAGAAAAAAGGCGACCAGATTGACGAAATGTCTCATACTGATTTTTATTGGATCGATTCAATTTGTTATTGAGTTTCAAATGATTTTACAGCGATTTTCTCGAAGATTACATACTTTTAAAAACGATTGAATATGATATCCCTAACTCTTGTGGAGCAGTATACCTTGAAGAAACTTATTCCAGTAATTTGTCTACAGGGTATATTCTTTGACTTGCGATCTTGCGAATATATCCCAACAAATTATTCACGTTAAAGGCAACCTCTCTTTCATTTTCTTGTCGTTTTGTTTATTTTCCTTTTTTTTGTTATGAATGGACATACCTCAATGTTTTCTCTTGATCCTTGCTCCTTTTTTGTCGTGTTTACCTCTTTCATGATTTTCATGTTCCTTTCGTCATTTTTGATGTTTATCCAATACGGGGTGTCTCAACGAAAAGGAGTCATCCGCGAAATTTCCGTTATTATAATGATTGGCAAAATTTTACTCCAAAAATTCGAATTGGGAACAAGGATTTATTATCACCTCAATGTAAAAGTCCTTGACATTGAGTGAATGCTCCAGTAAAAACCTGGGGTAAAAACGTCCAAGCTCATAGCTAGAATAGCTGTCTGAATAGTGAGAGACGGTGTTTCTGTATACGTAAAGTTTCAAAATTGTCCTTCTCTTTTTTTTTTGAATTTTTGGTGATCGAATTTCAATATTTTTACATTGTTTTCTCCTAGGTATCAAAGAATTCGGTGTACCCGCTATTGATCCACTTTTCATTCCCGAAATGAGCTTAGGAGGAGGTAAAGAAGTCCTACAGCTTCACCAAGTCTACAAGAACGCCAGCTTGATAGGTTTGTCCACGTCTAAGGTAACGAGTTTCAGGTGAGAAGTTCGTTTAAAATATACCACAAGTAATTTTTCTGTCGTTTTTCAACAGATTTACATTCAATAAACAATAAAGGACCCCGCACTTTCTCTATGGCAAATGGCGTTCCGTCAAATTTTCTAAAATTTTAGTATAATGTAGTACTCGACCTTCTGATCAAAAGTGTCCATGGCCCCAACTCAATCCTATGACTAGTTTTTGAGATACAGGGCGTTGAAGTTGAGAATTACCCACTTTTACTACGCCCGTATCTCGGAACAGAATCGAATGAACTTCAATTTTTCTCAAGAAACATTTCATTACATCCCCAAGGAGCAACCATATAGAGGAATATGACCGAAAATCGTTACGAATACGGGGTCATCCATAATTTAATGCATGCCTGATTTTGAAAGCATAAAATATGTCAGTTTCAGAGCGAGAACGTTCACAAAATGAACTATTACACTAGATATATTGTTGTTACATCGAAAACGTCTGAAATATCCAGAATTTATACTGGGTGATCCATTATTATAGAAACTTTTTTCAAGGAGGGTTAAATGGACACCCTGTATTTATGGGTTGATTCAAGGTGTTTGTTTAATTTTTTTAGAACATATCATCATGGACTTCAAAGAATACAGAGTGATTCAGTCATGAAATGAACTTTGAACCTCACGAAAATACCCAAAAACCACTCTTTTTTTATCACCCTGTATTTCAAGATTAACTCCGACGAGGTGGGAGTTTTCTTTCACCACTGTACCTGATATAAAAACATCACTACGGCTGAGAGTTTTTATCCACTTCCTATGACCAGATACAGTGGTGAAAGAAAACTCCCACCTCATCGGAGTTAATCTTGAAATACAGGGTGATGAAAAAAAAAGGGTGGTTTTTGGGTATTTTCGTGAGGTTCAAAGTTCATTTCATGACTGAATCACCCTATATTCTTTGAAGTCCATGATGATATGTTCTAAAAAAATTAAACAAACACCTTGAATCAACCCATAAATACAGGGTGTCCATTTAACCCTCCTTGAGAATAGTTTCCATAATAATGGATCACCCAGTATAAATTCTGGGTATTTCAGACGTTTTCGATGTAACAACAATATATCTAGTGTAATAGTTCATTTTGTGAACGTTCTCGCTCTGAAACTGACATATTTTATTCCTTCAAAATCAGGCATGCATTAAATTATGGATGACCCTGTATTCGTAACGATTTTCGGTCATATTCCTCTATATGGTTGCTCCTTGGGGATGTAATGAAATGTTTCTTGAGAAAAATTGAAGTTCATTCGATTCTGTTCCGAGATACCGGCGTAGTAAAAGTGGGTAATTCTCAACTTCAACGCCCTGTATCTCGAAAACTAGTCATAGGATTGAGTTGAGACCATGGACACTTTTGATCAGAAGGTCGAGTACTACATTATACCAAAATTTTAGAAAATTCCACGGAACGCCATTTGCCATAGAAAAAGTGTGGGGTCCTTTACAAAGTTTTTCCCGAATAAAAATTTTATAAATTTATAACTCCTAAACTGTTCACCGAATCGGCACATTCATAGTTGAAATAATGTACTCTGTACTCCGTAAATTTATTGTTTCAGTTTCGACATTAAGGATGAAAAAATCTTGTTGTACACCACCATGGATCAGTTGGTGATAAAAGGACATTACACAGCGACTGGCAAAATTCTTCTTTTTCCTGTTAACGGCAGTGGACCTTTCTCCATCGTTCTCGGTAAGCAAGTACTTTTGCAATTCGTATTGCAGTATTTCTACTAGTATACTCCATTTACAATTATAAAATCACAACTCTGGCCTTGGAAATTTGACACATTCCACTCTGTATCGAAGTTATGACGTTTTTCAAAATATTTTCATGTTCCAAGTCAACACTATGTTGCCCTTTCTGCATTCTTAGCGTATTTCTCAGAATGTGAATTTATTCGGAAAATGAATCAACTGGAAAAGATATGATGGACGAAAATAATTAACGTTTATATAAATTGATTGAAAGGATTCCTTTTCTAGTTATTTGCATGAAAAATACAAGAGATCACTGTTGAAATATATTATTTTTCGCCATGGAAGAAAATTGCATTGCTTTCACATAATTTTCATATGCATGCTTGTGAAGATTTAATGTTTATTATCCTCTTGAACTGAAAGTTCAAGACTTGACGACATCAATTGTTGAATCAAGAATAATGGGACATTATATCCCTCTATTGGAATCCAAATAGTTGAAGGGAGTTCTGATGCAAGAGGAACTTTTTCTAGGAACATAACCTTAATAGCTAACTTAATAAAAATAAGAGTAGAAGATATACATTTCATTTATTCGATCTTATGAACAAGGATTAAAATATTCTGACTGTATAGTAATTTATTAGTTTAAAAAATATTCATACATTACAACCAGAGTAGGTTTGTACAAATAAAATGGAAAAGGTCAAACATAATATGCTTCACATTTATCATTCACCTGTTCTAAAATAAGACACAAACTCCTCCACATTATAGGGCCCTCACAGCATTAAAAGCTTGTGTCTCTTTTGAAAGAAGTAGCACTAGATATAATATATTCTTTCGATTAAGAGCAAATACCTTCCGTTGAATGTTACATACACAAATTTCTTCAAAATGGGCTTATACGAAGTGGTTCTTTTTCTGAAACGTGAAAACGATCAACAATAATCATTTAGAGACCGACGATGGCCATCCAAAACCCGTTTACTTACGAAAATCGTGCAATTTCATTCTGCAAGTTCTTTCCTCATAATTCCTCGAAAATCCTACCTGAACCATATTTTCCGGTCGCTTTCGTGAGAAGATCGTATAAGGAGGCCTTTTTTGTCCATTTACACCTCCCAAATAAATTTTGAGCACCAAAAACGATACCGAAACTAACCAAACTTCTGGAGGACCGGAATTTCGTTTGAAATCTTTCCAAACGGCCAGATACCTAAAAAAAACTTCGTTATCAAGTGTAAAAAAGACGATTAGTACTTACTTTTGCTTTATTTATGCTTATAAATCGATTTTTGGTCCAATTCAAATTTGCCGTTTGTACCCATGCCAAAATATCTTTGATACTTTTACTTTGATGTAAACAAAGAAACTGGCAACGTCGATTTGTCATTAAGGATATTCTCTGTACGCGTACAGATTTTCTATCAGGGGCACCAACGACTGAAAACGACACCATGACCTCCTATGTGATTAAATAAAAGTGAAAGGAGTATACAAAATTTCGTGAAATATCTTAAAACAAATTATTGAAGAAAGACCTACAAACACCATTGCAAAAATATTCAAGAGGGGTTCTTCCAGTCATTTCTTCTTTAGAACTTTTCATCTTAGAAATAGGCATTCCAAAAAATATTGGAAACGTTACTTGAATCAGTCTGAAGGAAGCGAGGCTTCTGTTTCTTTTTCTATGTTTCACACTGTATCATTGATTATTTGCAGACAAACCAGTCGCAACTCTACTCATTCATTTCACGACGTACACGAAGAAAGGGAAGAAACACCTCAGAGGAAACACAGCCAACCTCATATTTGACGTATCCCACGCCAAATACAATTTCCACAATCTTCTCAAGACGAACAAGAGCATAGAGGATGGTTTGGCGAGGGTGTTGAATGACAACTGGAAGGAGATTTTCGACGAATTGGAGCCATCATACACTTCTGCCTATGCTCAAGCTGTGCTCCAGGTTGTGAACAGGTTCTTCGCCAAAGTTCCATTATCAGAGATCTTCTATGATTATTAATGCTTTATTGTTTGTTGATTATTCGAGGAAATAAATTTATGAACTCTTTATTGTGTTACTTTTTTTACTTCTTTGAAAAGGGACTGCATTTAGTGAATCAGCAAATCTATGATCACATGAATCGTGAGTGATAATAGAGATTGATCGTGCAAGAATTGTGTGCCTACAGTGTGACAAGAAAAACCTCGGACAAACTCTTTTTCATTTAACTTTATAAAACAGAAGAAATTGAACACAACAACAACAAATAATAATAGCTTGAACATTTGTTAATAATATATTTAAGCCGTTTCGAAGTGGCTTCCTTTGGCGGCGATACACAGCTTCAGACGCTTTCGGCAATGGGCCGCAGCTCCTCGGGCGTTAATCGGTTCCATTCCCGGCGCAGAGATTGCTTCAGCGACTCCAAATTTTTGTGTTTTTTAGCACAAGCCCTGTGCTCCAAAATCAACCACACGCTGTAGTCCATTGGGTTGAGATCTGGTGACTAGGGCGGCCATTCTGCAGATGAGATGAAACAAGGAAAATGGGTCTTACACCATTCTTGCGTCATTTTCGTTCTGTAAGCCGGAGCGGAGTCCTGTTGAAAGGTCCAATGCGTATCGTCGAAGTGCTGCTTGGCCCACGGAAGTACTACGGCCTGGAGGATGTCGCAGCGGTAGACTTCTTGATTGATTTTGACCCCTTGATCCAAGAAAACTAAGGAAGTTTTACCACTGCCGCAAATTCCGCCCCAGACCATGACAGATTGCGGATTTTGACGGTGTTCGACGATGGCCGATGTATCGGGAACCTCTACGGACTCTGTCGTTTTGGTGGTTGTGGGATTGTTCTACGGTGAAAAGCTTCTTGTCTATGAAGAGAATTCGCTCCCATTGCTGAACGGCGGCGAGACGAAGGAGTTGGCGACACCTTTGGAGTCGTACGCGCTTGTTTTCCTCCGTGATGAGTTGAACTTTTGGAGCTTGTATGGCTTGAGGTTGAGCTCTTTTTTGGCAATTTGACGGACTGATTCGCGGTTGATACCGGTCTCACAGGCTATTTTCCTCATGGAAACGCTCGGATTTCGATTGACTCGCTTCTTGACGATGTTGCGATTGCTAGGTGTATTGACAGTGCGTTTTCTACCACTTCCTGGACGACGACCACCATGGCCAAGCTGCTTGTAACGACGAATTGCATCGGACACGGTTTGTCGAGGCACATTGAGCAAACGAACAATTTCGCATTGAGGCCTACCTTGACGAAACAGCTCCAAAATCGCACTACGTTTGTTTGACATTCTAAAACTCTGTGAAATGAAATTATATCAAACTGAAAATTCACATATTAGTACAGGGAAGTGTAGAGAAACCAAGAGAATGAAAATTATTTGGCTGCGCTGAAATACTTTTGTTCCAGACCACAGCAAAATGTGTCCGAAGTTTTTCTTGTCACCTTGTACATGGGGCGTGAAACCAAAAATGATACTGTGGTTATACACAGCGGTAGTACGCCCTATTGTCACCTATGCGTCCCCAGCATGGTGGACAAAAACCGAAGAGGTCACAATACGCTGCCGGATGCAGACATTGCAAAGCCTGGTGTCACGGGAGCTATGCGCTCAGCTTATACAGCAGTGCTTGAGGACATACTTGATTTGCCTCCCTTACATCTACATCCTGCTGGATGCAATAAGAATATCCCTTAATAGAAAGCTCCTACGTGGAAACTGGGTTGGGCATATGAGGATATTGAATCTAATTGATTCAAACCTCTTTGCAAAACCATTGGATGTTATGCCAACAATCTTCAATTTCGAAACGCCCTTTGAAACGGTCATAGATGAACGTCATAGTGCAATAAGTTTGGTAAATCGCTTAGACCAAAAGTCCTTCATATTGTTTACTGATAGATCAACCTCAGAGAGAGGCACTGGCATTGGGATGTATGGACCCAAACTGAGGATGTCAAAAGCTCTGGGAAGTGATCCTTCTATTTTACAGACCAAGCTACTGGCTGTTTACGTATGCGCCCAGGGGTGTCTGGAAAGAACCTAAAAGGGGCGCATATTTTCATTACCACGCTAAGGTCCCTGGAATCAAACTGCCAGGGATCTCTGCTGACCTGGTCTTGCCGTAGCACCATAAAGCAACTGGCCAGAGGCAATAAAGTGACTCTACTATGGGTACCATCTCGTCATTCAAAAACTTCCATAAAACTTCTTTTTTATGATTCACAAACCTCCTGTTGATCTTACTGCAGATTTAATTAAAAAAATTACAAAAACGTGTGTTTACCAAGCCAACATAAATTACTTGATCAAAATTCCTATTTCTTCGTAAATTTTCAGTACATTTCCACATCACTGTAGGAAGACATGAACATTTATTTAAAAATCATCAATTTTATCTCTAGAAATTTGGATTTCAAAGTCTATTTTGTTCCACGCGATCAAATGTAGCTTTCATTCTTGATCTATTCGTTCACTCTGCCTTGTAAAAAGATATCGATCTATTCAAGCCATTTGCAATAACCTAACGTGAATCGGAGAAGACGGAGATGATAGATCGAATTATCGTAATCTGAGGGAGGGAATGGCATGGACGTGTAATAAATCGAAATATTCTGAAATTTATATTCGTGGCTCCGAAAATTACACTCATTTGCTTATCGGTATTGCACAGGATACAGGCGAGACGATAACGCTGCGAATTATTGATTTTCGTGTCAAGTTTCCTCATGAACTAAGAGCGTGAGGATTGCAAATGGCTCAAAAAGCTCAGACGATTATGATACCCTTTCGGAATCCACCCAAGGGAGGTGGGTAAAGGGAATAATCTTATATTGCTGTGAAAAACGAAGAAGAGGCAGTAGCTGGAGAAGCCTTAAACGGGAAGGTACTCAGTTGACTCGGGATCGGTTTTAGTTACTTCAGTGTTCGGATGTACGGTCTCAAAGCGGTGACGGACAAAGCGCTATTCGGGGAACAACGGAGTTTGGAATCGGAAGTTGAGAGTAGCTGGAGGGAAGCCTTAAACGGGAAGGTACTCAGTTACCTCGGGATCGGTTTTAGGGTGCTTCAGTGTTTGGGAGTACGGTCTCAAAGAGGAGGCGGAAAAAGTGTTATTCGGGGAATAGCGGAGCTAAGTTTGGAATCGGAAGTTAAGAGTAACTGGAGAAGCCTCAAACAGGAAGGTTCTCAGTTGACTCGGTATTCGGTTTCAAGGAATATTTTAGAAGTAATTCATTGTCTGGAAGTAGTGTTGAATCGGCAGTAAAAGGTTTAAAAATTAATTAGAAATATTTGGATCAGGTCTCGTCGATACGACCGGGGGTGAATTTAATCAGCGGACAACCGGTTAGTGATGTTTTTGTTGTTTTTTGTTGAGGATATTTTCCTCATCCTTTGGATAACCTGCAAGAAGGAGAAATGTCAGGTAATCTTGCATTTTTTGCTCATTTGAGTATTGTTAAAAGGCTGCATGTAACGCCAAAACCATTTAGAGTCCAGAGTTTTCGGTTTTATGTTGTTTTGATAATTTATTCTTTTGACGTGATTGAGTTATAGGGAGTGTGTGTAAAACCATTCATTTTATTTTGATATGAATAGACGTCTAAAGTTTATTTATTAAACACGAAGTCCTGTGCCTAGTACCATACCCACATTTTCTCCCTCCAAGGAGAATGATATTTCAATTTTTATAAAATCTTTTCTTTTATTTTGTGACACTGTCACCCCTTGATTGGTGAAAAGCCACTCTCCCGTCGCATCTCAAAGGGGTTGTTTTTTACAGACGGATATGTATTTACAGAACTCAAGTTGAGGGTTGTACCTCACAAGAAAGTACTTCTTAATGGAGTGTCAAATCGTTTAATATCAATAACAAAAAAAACTGTTCAATAATTTTAGTCTAGAAACATATTTTTCAACGGAATTTTCTCAAACAGCTTATTGGACAACATGTTCAAGTATTTTCCAACACCTTGCAAATAGTCATCTATCGAGTCGTAGTAAACGTCTTTCCAATTATCGTTCAGGACTTGATTGATATTATCGCCCAGTAGCTTATTTCCGTCGAAGAGATTGTCAAATTGAAAATGCACATTTTCTGGATCAGCCTTAATACTTGATTTCTTCACTTTCAGGAAGGTCTCTCCGTTTTTCTTGTATTTTTCTATATCCATATCCATTGTGGCTTTTATTCTCTCTGGAAAAAGGAACATACTGAAATCGTTGCTGCAACAGTCAATACAATGTCATCGAAAATATAAAATACAGCGTTCAACGAATGAAATGGATATTTCTAGAATATCAGAATGTCCTGCGTAAAAATTTAAGTCGAGGAATCTTGAACGGTTAACTTTAATATACATTCACTTTTATGAAGTATTCCGGTTGGCCAAGATTTAGGTTTATCAAGTTTTTTTACTCAAAACTGACCCAGGTTGGTACTCGTGAAATGTCAAATGATTCTGAGAGACGTTGCCAATGCTAATTTCTTTTAAGGTTCAACTGTGACACAGGCTTCGTAGTACTACCACATTTTCATACTGGAGTATTTCAATTTGTGCAAAAAGCTATTTAAATGTCTTCTGTAGGCTTCTTTCTTGAGATTTTTGAATAGTGGGGAATTCCTATATAAGGTCCATCTGTTCTTTTAGAAGTTTTTCTGTCGGGTTTTTCGAGTACTTTTATTCTTTTTTCGAATGAACTATCACAAAGTAACGGACTATTCTGTCCATTATCTCTATTACATAAAATTCTTCTGTTCGCACTTTGTGGACGAACTCCTCCGAAACTGCTAGACCGATTTTCGTGAAATTTTGTGTGCATATCGGGTAGGATTGGGAATCGGCCAACATCTATTTTTCATCCCCCTAAATGTTAAGGGTGGTCCACCCCAAAATTTTATTTTGATTTTTCTGAACGGAATTTCCTATTTTTTTATGATACAGCACACAAAAATACATACAACCGTAAATTTTCACCTCTCTACCTAACCTAACGGGAACGTGGTATAACAAAAGGCGGAACGGAGTTCGCGGGGTCAGCTAGACTTATTATACAGGGTGGCCATTTGAAAACGAAACAGCGCTTCAACCATTGCTGCTACAACCCCCACCCCCAATTTTTGAATAGGGAAGATGAGGTGAGTGATACCTCATTTGAAAGGTATTTTCATACTGATTTCAGCACAGTAATTGTTTTTTCATTTTATGCATTAGTTCTCGAAATATTCTTAACTAAGTATTTGAAAATGAAGTGGTGTTTTCATGGCACTTGTAGTGTTTTTTTGTGAAAAATCGACATCTTGATTAAAGATTTCTATGTCAGTGGATTGGAGGAAGGAAGCCACAGTCATGGTTGTTTTGAAGCTCAAAATGTCGATTTTTCACAAAAAAACACTACAAGTGCCATGAAAACACCACTTCATTTTCAAATACTTAGTTAAGAATATTTAGAGAACTAATGCATAAAATGAAAAAACAATTACTGTACTGAAATCAGTATAAAAATACCTTTCAAATGAGGTATCACTCACCCCATCTTCCCTACTCAAAAATTGGGGGAGAGGGTTGTAGTAGCAAGGGTTGAAGCGCCATGCGTCCGTAACCTACATCTTAAGTTGTCCCCCTCGAAACAGAAATCGACCTGTCCGAGCATTTCTATCGAAAAAATTGATTTCGTCTGTAATCTCGTCTGTTTCGTTTTCAAATGGCCACCCTGTATGTATAAAATTCTCCTGTCTGCACTTTGTGGCCGAACTCCTCCGAAATGGCTGGACCGATTTTCGTGAAATTTTGTGTGCATATCGGGTAGGACTGGGAATCGGCGAACATCTATTTTTCATCCCCCTTAATGTTAAGAGTGGTCCACCCCTAACTTTTTTTCAATTTTTTCGGACAAAATTTTTTATTTAAATTTTTTTATGATACAGCACACAAAAATACATATAACCCTAAATTTTCACCCCTCTACCTTACCTAACGGGAACGTGGTATAACAAAAACTGCTTATTTATTGCCTCTAAGGCGGAAACGAGTTCTGAGTAAAACTTCAACACTCGATTCTTGATTTCCGTACAAGAAAATAACATAACTGAATCTTCCAAGCATGTTTGTATACGTGAAATATTTCCAGTATTAACAGAGAAAAAAGTTTCTTCAACATTCGCCAGGTCTTTGGAATTATTGAACTCACATAATATTTTCTCAAATTCATTATTTTCCCAAAGTAAATAAACATTTTGATAAATGCGTAATTACTACGACCTTTATGTACAGAGGATAGAGTTGCATAGTTATCTGACAGGAAAATGACTGTAACCTAACATTTTCAAAATATACACGGTGTTATGTGTCAAAATGTCATGACCAACCAGTTTACTTTTTAAAAGTGAATGGAGTATGAAATGAAAATTTCGGGCTAAACATCTCAACTCCAAAAAACCAGGACTGGGCGATCGGCTCTAAACATGTTGTTCGTTTTTGTTTTGCACAAAAATTTCAGCATGAAAAAAAATGTTCTCATTGAATTCAGTGTAAGGAACCTGATCAAGTGACATCTTCACATCATACAGCATTTTGGGATCATGAAAATATAAAGCACAAAAAGAAAGAAAATATCAGCACTTCGCCATAGATTTGAGAAAATGAAAAATTTGGACTGTCAGGCAGTATAGATGGATAAACTTACCAAATTGTATGGAGAAAGGGCCATTTCCATAGACATCTAATAAAAGGATTTTACCCTTAATATCATATAATCCTTTGAAATAGGCCACCGGAACATTCAAATTCAAAACTATTTTTCCTTTGTCCAAATCGAAAACACTGAAAAACAATAGAAAGAGCACCATAAAATATGCATCACTACATACAGGGTGCGTGTAGAGGATTTTGTGGCGGTTTGGAAATTCACTTAATTACTTTCCTTAACCCTTTGGAAGTTATATTGAGAGTGTTGTGCTGAAAAACTATAAGGCCATCAAAATCTCAGGGAGGACCATATATTATACATTCATTACGCCCCACCCTGTTTACAAGAAAAAGGTTAAATATGGGAACAGTGAACGTTCTGCAACCTTGAAAAAAGTTTTGTTACCTGATAAAAAAAATTGAGATTGAAAACCATCGGTAGTGTAAGATTTTTATAACTATACAGGGTCTTTCACGAGGAAACTCACCCATATTTATACGGGAAACTACTGAACGTATTTTCATGAAATTCAGCACTTATAAGTATTTCACGATGCTGATGAAATCTAAAATATTTTCAAGGCATGAGCACCTCCGGTTTTTCCGGAAATGACGTCAACTTCCGTTTTTCAAATTAGAACACCATTTTTTTATTGCAGAAATAGATTCCTTAGAAAATTTCAAGTTATTTTGATGTAACATTTTTCAGTTTTGGTTGCGAAATTCTCTCTGAGCGGGAAAATTCGAAAAAAAAAATCGAAAATAGAGCTCCGCTGAAACAAGAATAACTTCGAGGTTTTTGGATGGAAAATTTTCATTTTTGGGATTTTTCAAGATGTAAGATTGATGTATCCACTTTGAAAATCGAAATCGCGATTCATGATACAGGGGGTGAAAAAATCGCTTTCAAAGTTAGGGATGACAAAATCGTGAAAAATCAATTTTTTCAAATTAGAACCCCATTTTTTTATGGCAGATATTGAATCTACGTTAAAAAATAATGTGAGTGTATGCTTCACACCCTTGCCCTAAAGTGGATATTTTTTGTGTTATTCACAAAAAACTGTTTTTCGTCTTGAATTTTCAGCTATTTCTTTTCCCTTCACGCCAAAAAGATGAAATTCTCAGGAACTTTTACTTAAACCATGTTTTAGATTTCACTACCCTAATATGCAAGACAAAAAAATTTACAGGTTGTTCCTAAATAGTTGAAATAAAGAGGTTTCCGATACAAATTCGAATCCAAATTCGCCATCTATTTAGGAACAACCTGTAACTTTTTTCTCTTGCATATTAGGGTAGTAAAATCTAAAACATGGTTTAAGTAACAGTTCCTGAAAATTTCATCTTTTTGGCGTGAAGGGAAAAGAAATAGCTGAAAATTCAAGACGAAAAACAGTTTTTTGTGAATAACTCAAAAAATATCCACTTTAGGGCAAGGGTGTGATGCATACACTCACATTATTTTTTAACGTAGATTCAATATCTGCCATAAAAAATGGGGTTCTATTTTGAAAAAATTGATTTTTCACGATTTTGTCATCCCTAACTTTGAAAGCGATTTTTTCACATCCTCTATCATGAATCGCGATTTCGATTTTCAAAGTGGATACATCAATCTTACATCTTGAAAAATCCTAAAAATTTAAAATTTTCCATCCAAAAACCTCGAAGTTATTCTTGTTTCAGCGGAGCTCTATTTTCGATTTTTTTTTCGAATTTTCCCGCTCAGAGAGAATTTTCCAACCAAAACTGAAAAATGTTACATCAAAATAACTTGAAATTTTCTAAGGAATCTATTTCTGCAATAAAAAAATTGTGTTCTAATTTGAAAAACGGAAGTTGACGTCATTTCCGGAAAAACCGGAGGTGCTCATGCCTTGAAAATATTTTAGATTTCATCAGCATCGTGAAATACTCATAAGTGCTGAATTTCATGAAAATACGTTCAGTTGTTTCCCGTATAAATATGGGTGAGGTTCCTCGTGAAAGACCCTGTATCTTTCATTATTATGGGAGATATACGAACCTTATATCCTTCAATTCTGATTTCGATAAACCACTGAATTGTATGTTTGTGTAGTTCTCCACTAAGTGTGCAGATTTACTAGCTAGGGATATGAAGCTTGGCACCTTGAACGGATCCAGAGGGGGTACATCAAGATCTTTGATTCCTATTTTGAAAGAAGGAAAAAATGAATTTGAACCATTGCTAATCAATGTAAATCAATACACCGTAGCCGACTCATAAATCCAAGCTAGAATACTATAAATCTACTTGAAAAAGATAAACGGTTCATATTTCGAAAGAATCACTGATTTTAGAAAATAAAAGCATGCACATGTTTTTTAATATAAGGCGTCATTTTCGAGCTATTCCTAATTTTATCTGATAAAATTGGATGAAAAAAATCATAAATCACAAGAATAATCTGGATGCTTCCCTGGATTTTAAATATCACCGAATCGCAGAAAAATTATTCACTTCAAGTTTACAATGTTGTCAAAATGTTTATCAACTTTGTCGAGACTGAAATCTGAATGATGGAAAAACGTTTGACGTCATAATGAAATCCCACAAATGTTGGAGATGAAATTTAATTCCAATTTCTAAGGAGCATGAAATTATACATTTTATATGCACAGTTTCTATTGAAAATCGGTCCATCCTTCAGGAAAATATTAAGAATAAATGTCAATGATATACAAAATTCAGATACAGGAATGATGAATGCCGATACAAACCACGTATTGAATTGAATTTAATGAAAAATAGAATGATACTTAGCACTTTATAATCTGTGGCGATGATTCTAAACAATATCCTCTGTGATAATTTGGTACCACCTACCAAATAATGTAAAACTTCTGCACAAAAAATATGCCAATTCATACACATAAATTTTATAAACTCGACACTACACGGTTAATATTACATTAATTCAACACGTTCGTTTCGGGTCTCGAGGCAGATAAAATACGTGCTTTAAGTTTGAGAACAAGTGATATAAGCTATTTCCTATTCTTGGTGGCAGCAAATTGGTCATTATTTGACATTGACACTCATTTGATTGCATCTACTTACCATTAGCAAGTTTAGGTAACGCATTCTGAATAGCTTCCTTCAAACAACCCTTATCTTTAGAACTGCATTTCTTGAAGTCTGAAGCTGAAATATGAAAGGGAGTCATTTTCAATTATGTTCAGAGTCTTATGTTTCAACAATTGTTGTGTCTCGGAAATATCTGTCTGGACTGTTTAATGTGGGCCATCCTGTGTGCAGTAGCTCCAAATGAAAAACGAAGAGAACAACAAAGGAGTTTTTTTATTTCATTAAAAAAAAATATGATGTCATGTTCATTTTTGAACTTGCAATACTGAAAATAAAATAAATTATTTTCCAACCCCATTAAAAAGTTGGGGGTTGTTCAATTCGGTCAATGAGATTTTCATTTAGAATTGAAATCTTAAATCGATTTGATTAACTTGATTTTTTTCAAATACATGGAAATACAGTGTGAGAAAAAAGTAACGCATAAAATTCATGTCTTCGGCAATTAATATTTTGTAGAAAAATGCCTAGAACATATCTCAATTTTGTGCGATACTGTTAACTCACTCGGTATATTGAAAAGTAACTAGGTTCACAGCAGAAAGAATATTCTAGCATTGTAGTAGTATAGATTTAAGGGTATATTGTATACAGCGTACAAGGAAATATGTATCAGTACCCTTTATTCATTATTTGATTCTGCAATTTAAAATATTGTGTATTTTGTTGTTATTTATTTTATACAGGAAAGTAATCTTCAAAATAATGACGAATTGAAATTAATTTCAGTATATTCTTCTGAAAATAAAAAATAATAATTTCGTGAATAACTTACGCAATTCCTCTGTGAAGCCCAATTCATAATTAGAAAAAATCAAAAGACTCATTATCAACAACCTCATCTTGACATTTACCAGGCACCTCTCACAATTGTTCAACAAAGTATTTACTTTGAGTAAGCTATATATCAAAGGAGCTTCAATTTTTTTAATTCAACCAGAATTGGAGCTATATGAATAAATTATAACAAGTTTTCCTTGATTAATGTACTCAAAAATTATAATTCGCTATTGAGCAACATTGTGGGAATATATTAATAGGGAAAATTAGGAAAAAACTTGTGTGCATCGTTACTTTGATAATTATACGTTAATGAGCTTGGCTCAGGAAGAATGATGTTATAATTTTGCTGCAATGACGACACCTCCGTTGGACATATTTGTTCATTGAAAAAGTACCAGGGTGAAATGGTGGTGTGATTCTTGTTCGATCGGGTATCAAAATACTGGTGACTACGAAAATAACAGTTATCTCATTTTTTCTCACGAAATTGTTATTATTTGTTAAATTTTCGATTATATTTCTTTCCTCTGGTATAGTTGGTTTGCATTGGATTGATATAGAGAGAATCAATTTACTAATTAAAAATTGGGTGACTTAAAGGGCTGAAGTGAAGTCAGTGCTTTTGAGCATTCGCTCAATTATCTATTGTCTAATTTTCAATCATTATTCGTTTTTGTAAAATATCTTGGACTGCTGTTGGCCGATTGTAATGTTTGTACTTTATTAAGGTTTATTTATATTTGCGAGGTTCTGCTATAATAGAATTTTAAATTATAGGAGCTAAAATACACAAATTTTTATGTTTCATCAGATTTCTCATGAAATAGTACACTCCATTCACAATTATAAAATCACAACTCTGGCCATGGTTTCGTTTTCAGGAATTGGTGAACCTGATAAAAAATCTGTGCGCGTACAGAGAATATCTTTAATGACAAAACGGCGTTGCCAGTTTCTTTGTTTACATCAAAGTAAAAGTATCAAAGATATTTTGACATGGGTACAAACGGCAAATTTGAATTGGACCAGAAATCGATTTATAAGCATGAATAAAGCAAAAGTAAGTACTAATCGCCTTTTTTACACTTGATAACGAAGTTTTTTTTAGGTATCTGGCCGTTTGGAAAGATTTCAAACGAAATTCCGGTCCCCCAGAAGTTTGGTTAGTTTCGGTATCGTTTTTGGTGCTCAAAATTTATTTGGAATGTGTAAATGAACAAAAAAGGCTTCCTTATACTATCTTCTCACGAAAGCGACCGGAAAATATGGTTCAGGTAGGATTTTCGAGGAATTATGAGGAAAGAACTTGCAGAATGAAATTGCACGATTTTCGTAAGTAAACGGGTTTTGGATGGCCATCATCGGTCTCTAAATGATTATTGTTGATCGTTTTCATGTTTCAGAAAAAGAACCACTTCGTATAAGCCCATTTTGAAGAAATTTGTGTAAGTAACATTCAACGGTAGGTATTTGCTCTTAATCGAAAGAATATATTATATCTAGTGCTACTTCTTTCAAAAGAGACACAAGCTTCTAATGCTGTAGGGGCCCTATAATGTGGAGGAGTTTGTGTCTTATTTTAGAACAGGTGAATGATAAATGTGAAGCATATGTTTGACCTGTTCCATATTATTTGTCAAACCTACTGTGGTTGTAATGTATGAATATTTTTTAAACTAATAAATTACTATACAGTCAGAATATTTTACTCCTTGTTCATAAGATCAAATGAATGAAATGTATATCTTCTACTCTTATTTTTATTAAGTTAGCTATTAAGGTCATGTTCCAAGAAAAAGTTCCTGTTGCATCAGAACTCCCTTCAACTATTTGGATTCCGGTAGAGGGATATAACAGGCCCGGATCTACGATTTTTTCTGACCGGGGCAAAAGTTCATGATGGCGCCCCCCCATTTGTGTAATATATGAATTCATAAAAGATAACAAAAATAAATAATACAAATGAATAATCAAAATTAATACTAATAATAAGGAAAAAAAAGAGAAGAAATTTTAATTCAATTTAATTTTTTATTATTTTCAATTTGCTTAAACTGCGTTCATCTTGCAGACGTGGTAGTGCAGTAAATTCATAAAGCTAAACTGACGTTAGAGAAAGCTTCTTGCAGATCTTGCCTGTTAAGAATTTGCAGCATGTCTAATGAAGTCGATAATTTCAGGAACTAGTTCTTTGAAAACCGCTAGTTCCTAACAAAAATCAACTGTATTCAAGTCTCTTCAATATTTTTGCGCTAAAAGGGTCCCATTTTTTTGCAGATCCCCTTTTTACATGTTTAAAAAGGCATTGCCGTTGAGGAATGCGAAATTCTTATGCAGACTCTCTGGGCTTTCTAAGCTTTTTCTGATTTCCGACAATAATCTGTCGAAAACAACTTTAATTTCCTCCGAGAATAAACCAAATTGATCTAACGTTCTTGACTCATACTCGCACATTTCGTCGACCTGCTTTGTCTTCTTGGAAACACGTTTATTTCTAAGAATTGGCTCCACATCCAATTCTTTTGAAAGAAGTGTAGCTTCCGACATCCAGTTTTCAAGAGGTTTTTCTTCCATTCCTTGCAAGATCTTCACAAGACATTGCATCAACGAAAATGAACGTGAAATAATTATATCCCCTTTCAGAATTTCCATGTTGACACTATTGATCTCTCGCAGAATATTATACCAAATTGTTAGGTTCAGGATGAATCTAAAATCCATCACAGCACGAAGCAAATGACCATAGCTTCATACTTGGATTCTGCGACTAGTGAGGATTCTTTGATTTCTTCCACAGCCTTCACAACTCCCGGTAAATTATTGAGCCAGGCATTAACATCTTTTTAGCCCATCATGTTTGGCTACTTCTTTTCAAATTTGTTCGTGCACTTTCTCATAATTATTGTCCATCTTATGGTTGAACAAGAAAAAATACAGTTTTTGTATAACACCAAATAAATTTACTGCTTCTGAACATGATGAAGCCAAATGGACACCCAAAAGATTCAAAGAGTGTCCTAGGCATGGAACTAATACTGCCAGCTCGTTCATCTGTAGAATTCTGGATTGGATTCCAGCCATATTAGATCCGAATTGTCGTAGGATTTTGACATCTAAATCATCAGTTTGCAGTTCATCTAGAATTCGCTATGATATAGATGCATAGAATACCTGGTGTTGGCACTGATTAAATTTTGTTCAAGACTTGCTTGTCGATCGAAAATCTGAGAATTTGTCCTGCTTGTCATTTCTCTCGAAAGGGGCGCGCTTTTTTTTCCGTAACTAGATCAAAATCTGAAATCTAGAATGCCGTTTTGATGTACAAATTTTGTTCACGTTTTTTAGTAAGGAGTCGTTACACCAGGTATTCTATACATCTATGCTATGATATTATTCTCCAATTTTTCCGTCAACTTCTAAGAAGTCAATAAAACTTTTCTTTATCTCATATCCAGACTACGTTCTCTTTAAATATCGTATAACCTGGCTCATTTGCTCTGTGTGAGATACATCTGGAGTGCAGTCGAACCTAATAGTGACATAGTTGGCCTCCTTGATCTCATTAATAATTTTATTCCGAACTCTGGTGGCCATTTCATGTTGCAGAGTTCTAGACAGATGTTGGTCCTTTTTTTGGGTGGTCAAGATGGCACTTCAGAGTCGGGTCATATTCGATAATGATACTTTTTTCCGAGAAAATCAAAAATATGAAAACAAATTATCCCCTGGTTGTTTTTGGCGCCCCCTTAAGCTGGCGCCCAGGGCAAGCGCTCCGCTTGCCCCCCCCCCCCCTAGATCCGGGCCTGGGATATAATGTTCCATTATTCTTGATTCAACAATTGATGTCAAGTCTTGAACTTTCAGTTCAAGAGGATAATAAACATTAAATCTTCACAGGCATGCATATGAAAATCATGTGAAATCAATGCAATTTTCTTCCATGGCGAAAAATAATATATTTCAACAGTGATCTCTTGTACTTTTTATGCAAATATCTAGAAAAGGAATCCTTTATATCAATTCTTATAAACGTTAATTATTTTCGTCCTCACATCTCTTCCAATTCATTCATTTTCCGAATAAATTCTGAGAAATACGCTAAGAATGTAGAAAGGGCAACATAGTGTTGACTTGGAACAAAAAAATATTTTGAAAAACGTCATAACTTCGATACAGAGTGGAATGTGTCAAATTGTGATTTTATAATTGTGAATGTAGTATACATCATATTATTATATCATTTGATTTCCTTCCTATGTAATTTCTAGAGTTCATCTGAATCAAAGTTAGGGATATAAAGAATTCAAAAATATGCTTCTTTCAAATATATTTAAATATCACAACATCTAAAAACTCAATAACTACAAATTTATACATTTATTCAAGTATTATATATTTCATTGGAATTTTCCCAAATAGTTTATTAGATAATCTCATCAGGTATGAGGCTATGGCCCCTAAATAATCTTTCTTCAATTCCTCGTATATCTCTTTCCAATTGTCATTCAACACGTTATTTATATTGTCACCCAGTTGCTTATTTCCATCAAAAAGGTTCTCGAAATGAAAATAAACATTTTCTGGTGCTGAACCCAAAATAAACTTGGTCACTTTAAGATGAGTATCTCCATTTTTCTGGTATTTTTGGATGTCCATGTCCACTTTTCCTAGAACTTTATCTGAAAAAGTGAATACGAGAAAAATTATCGTATTCCTCGCCCTCAAACTAATACATATAATCATTTTATTTACATCTTGATACACGGCAGGCATTTGGAATGATAGTAGTAATTATAGACTCAATAATAATTAACTAATATTCAAGAACATCAGATGAAAAATAAAAGATTAAAGAAAAAAATGTCAGTTACCACCAACAATCAAGTTCTAGGTCAAAGTAACGAACAAGAAAACGTTTTAAATATTTTAAACGCATCAAAACATTTGACGAACTTGAAGGTGATGCTGATCAATAGCCAGTAGTATTTTCACTGTTGATAAATGAAATTAATTAAATATTGCTAAAATTTAAAACAATGCCTTAACAATAATTTGAACAATTTGTTGTGGCTCTCGAGTATGAAGAAGACTCTTGACAACATTTTCTAATATACAGGTGGCCAAGAGATTGACGTCAAAAAGGAAAAAACAGGTCCCTCGTGTCATGGGCTATTCGAATCACTCCCATGTATGTTATGCTATTTTTCACGGTATTCGAGTTATGAATTTTTTTATGAACTTTGAGAATTTTCGACTTGACCATCTCAAAAAAATATAAAAAAAGTACAAGACTTCTCTGTGAAATTCTTTTTGTAACTTAATCTCCATGAATTGTACTTTTATACATAAAATAACCAGATTCGTAACTTTGATAAAAATTATGGAAATTTGGTCTCAAGTGAAAATGTTACGTAAATTGGATTATGATCTGAATTTTCGAATCAAAATTAAAAATGTGAAAAGGCTAATTCACGGTTTCTTAGTATGCTTAAAAACTGCGCTCAACAGTCAGCTTTTAGAATCATTGATAAAAATGGTACTTAACACTCTACTTCTGCTAGAATTAGCCTTCAAAGTCATCGAGGTGGAAAAAAATCAAAGAACTAGACATTTACTACAAACTTATTTTTTGCCATTTTAAGATATTTCTGATCAAGTTATGATAGAAAATGCTGAAAATTAATGAAAATTAGCTTTAGATGTTGGTCATGGAAAGTTCTAGATAAAAAAAAGAGAAAGTTATGGCAATACTTAAATCACACATCATAATGTAAATAAAAAGAAATTTATTTATGAAATTTACAGTAGGTGTTCAAGTCTCAAAGTTCATAAAAAAATTCATAACTCGAAAACCGTGAAAAATAGCATAATATACATGCATGGGGGTGATTCGAATAGCCCATGACACGAGGGACCTGTTTTCTCCTTTTTGACGTCAATCTCTTGGCCACCCTGTATACTGCTTGGAAAATATGTTATTTCATACTGTATGAATAGCAGAATAGCATTATATGGATATTCAATACTTTATTGCACTCACCCAATCGTATTTGGCTAGTTCCTTTTCCATAGACATCCAGAATAAGAATTTTACCTCTCACAGCATAGTTACCTCTGAGATCGATCTCGGGTGCATGAAAGGTAAAGGATATCTTTCCTTTATCCAGATCGAAACTAAAAAAAACATTTTGTGAAATTGTCGAATTTGATTTAAGGTCGAACAAACCTTAAATCAGATACTTTTGACTGAGACAATCCAGTAACATTCATTTTCTCGTAATTCTGGACAAGCTGTACGATTTTGCCATTTCCTACTGTCAGTTTGGACAGCTGCATAGGGTCTAGAGGGGGGACACCAAGCTCCTTAATTCCTAAAAAAATTATCTTTGGAAATTCATCGGTAATATACACAAATCAGCAAAGTTATATCTGGCTTTATCAGGAAAAAATGTTTTGGAAACATATGGGTTTCTGCAGTTTTATATTTCGAGAAGAAAACTATGTATACAAGGTGAACCAAATTTTTTTCAATGGTCTTCTATACTTTTAGAATTCTGTGTGAAATGCTAGATTTTGTATCAATGTGCTCTTTCTTATTGTGCAACAGAATATTATATTGAGTTAAGAATCAATGAAAATAGAAGGAAATAGAGAAAACATTTTCTTGAACTTACCATTTGCGAGTATCGGGAATGCTTCTTCAATTGCTTTAGTCAGACATGAAGTGTCTTTGGAACTACATCTTTTGAAACCTGAAGCTGTAAGATAAGTATTTTATTTTGGATCTAGGATTTCTAAATATATAATTTATAATACTTCAAAACACGAATCAGTCTTAAATTATATGTCATTTCCCCTCAAAATACTTAAAAAAAATGAATTCAATAAGTTTATTAATTTGAGCCCTATAATAAAAAAATTTAATAAAAAATTACATCGATGATCAAATCATTCTCAGCAAGAAAAGGTCTATTCGTATCTGGTACAAAGTACAAGTCAGGGTTGCCATTAAAAAACCCACCCGTAGGCATTTAAACATTCCGTACCCGCGTACGGCACCAAGCGCGAATAGCGCTACGCCTTTGGCCTGACGAACTCGAATTGAGATAAACACAACTATTGTTGTTCTCTGTCTATATTTCGGACCTTTATTGGGTCCTTTTTCAGAACATTAGCTGCTATTTAGCTGGTTTCTTCACAGCGAGTTGCTCATGTCTTGACGAAGGACCCAATCGGTCCGAAATATAGACAAAGAACAGCAATAGTTGTGTTTCTTTCAACAAGCCCTAGGCAAGCCGAGAACCTATGAAAACTCACAACCTTAAAAATAACTTATTCTCAAATCGCTTATAACTTCTTTCGGTGTCAACGATTTCCTACACATATAATATAGAGGTTCAATAAAGAAAGAATAAAAATAAATCGAACTATGTATAGGTATTAATACCCTCGCTCCGCTCGCACGTGTTATATCAGTTGATTAAATTACTTCAGTTTGATTACCTATTCTCATCTCCATTTGATTTTTCAATAAGGGAGATAGAGATGTTTTTAGTCTGAACTATAACCCAACCCACCATACTACTCAAGATTGTATCTTGGATTTTTATGGAAAGCTGGAAAGTGATTGAATTAATCGAATTTTCGTGTTTAGAAAACGTACGAAATGATTGTACCCCATTCAAACTAGACGTTTCCATTTCATTGCTTCAAAATTGAAAAGTTCTTTCTTTATAACTCTTCATCTCAAAAGTATTCCATTTAAATGCTGCAGAATATAAATTACCTATATTACCAGTAAAGATTTATTCATCACTTGGAATAATCCCACTTTCAATTAGATGAATAAAATGATAAATACCGAACTTCAATTATTGAATTACGCTTATTCCAACTATTATTATACGATTATATGTTTCGCATTCGAAGTGTGGTTGGTTTCTCAGTTCGAGTTCGTCAGGCCAATGGCAGAGCGCTATTCGCGCTTGGTGCCGTACGTGAGTACGGAATGTTTAAATGCCACCCGTAGAGGGTGCAGTATACAAACTCCTCGATTATACATAAAAAGTTCCATAATTTAAAATAAAAATTAGCCTATATTGTAACTTCTTTCTACATAACGGTAAGTACTGAAGATATGAATTTTGAGCGTTTCTTTTTACCAACTCTGTATATTTGAGGGTGTTACAGTAGTATAGTGTTAAGAGAATATTTCTTTTATATATCAGGCAAGAAAATGATGTTTCAGCACTCTTTATTCATTATTCTATTCTGCAATTTAAAATATCGTGTATATACGAGGATGTATTGATATCTAGTTAGCCTAGACCAGTTCCATGCATGAACAAAATATTGCGATACCATATCAACGAACAATAACTTATTAGAAGTGTCAGTGTAGAGTTCGACGTCAAAAAAGTAAACCAGAGTTACGCAATAAATTTAAAAAAAGATGTCCACCGAAATTGTAAAAACTGAAAAATTGGAGTATCGAGCCATCACGAAGTACCTGTACTTAAAAGTGTTAAGAGGTAGGCAGATTTACGAAGATATGCTTAATACCCTTGGTGATCAATGTCCTTCGTATGCGACCGTGAAAAATTGGACTGCAAGCTTCAAAAGAGGTAAATTTTCCATTGAAGATGATGACCGATCGGGAAGGCCAGTTTCTGTGTCAGTCCCCGAAAATATCGATGATGTTCATGACATGATTTTATCAGACCGTCGAATTGGGCTAAAACGGATAGATATCCGTTTTAGCGTATGAAATCTTCAGTGCTTCAGATGGAGCACTGAAGATTTCATACGAACACGTTCATCATATAGTTCACGTCAATTTGGACATGAGAAAAATTTCTGCAAAATGGATCCCCAAATGTTTGAATGTTGACCAAGAGCGTGCAAGAGTAGAAGCATCGGGTACGATCTTTGCTCGATTTGAAAACGATGTAGACTTCTTAAACCGAATTGTTACTATGGATGAGACTGGGTACATTTCTACGATCCAGAAACAAAGCAACAATCGATGGAATTGCGACTCTCTGGTTCTCCAAGACCTAAGAAGTTTCGTGTCCAAAAATCTGCTGGAAAAATTCTTGCTTCAGTTTTTTGGGATTGCCATGGAGTAATCATGATAAGGGTAGAAATATAACTGGAGATTACTATTTGACATTACTGACCACTCTACAGGAAAAAATTAAAGAGAAAAAACGCGGAAAGCTATCCAAAGGTATTTTGTTTTTACAGGACAACGCCCCAGTACACAAATATCATGTTGCCATGCAAAAAATTCGTGATTACGGGTTAGAATTACTAGAACACCCCCCTCATTCACCAGATTTGGCTCCGTCCGACTATCATCTCTTTCCACAACTGAAAAAAGTTTAAAAAGTCGTAAAATTTCTTCCAACGAGGAGGTAATATAAGCTTTGAAGGACTGATTTGCAGAGCAAGAATAATCATTTTTTTTAAAGGTCTAGAGACGTTGCAGGTTCGCTGCATTAAATGTATTCAATTAAGAGGAGAATATGTTGAGTAATAAAATATTTTGACATTGAAATTTCGTTTGGTTCTATAGTAGGCTAAGAATTTTTTAATATATCCTCGTAATTTCGTTGTCATTTATTTTATTCAGAAAAGTGTTCGTCATAATTATGCTAAATTAATTTCAGTATATTCTTCTAATCTTACAAAATAATTGTTCCATGTATAACTTACGCAATTCGTCTGCGAAGCTCAATTCATACTTGGAAAAAATCAAGAGACACACTATCAACACCTTCATCTTGACGTTTACCAGGCACTTTTCACAATGGTTCAACACAATCTGCAGGCTGTTAATATCAACTTTCAGTAAACTGTGTGTCAAAGGAGCTTCAATTTTTTTCAACCACGATTGGATCTATAACAATAATTCAGAACAGGTTTTTTCTTGCTTAGTGACGCAAAAACTATTAATAGAGAGTGTTCAATGATATGTTCTGGAAATATTTTACTAGGGGAAACTTGGAAAAAACTTGCGTGCATCGTAACTTCCGTGATTGTTAATTGGATGTCAATGAGCTTGGCTATGGAAGATTGATGTTCATTTTGTTGTGGTGACGACACTTCTATTGTATGTACATTATTCGTTCATTGAAAAATGTCTGGAAAAAAGGGTTCATTTTAATAGTTCCATTAGTAATCAAAATAATGGTGACTAAGAACAACATTTATCACATGTTTATTTACACGGAATTACAATAACTCTCGTATGAAGGATTTTCCAAAAAGTGGTGATATTTTGGATAGCCCGCTATTACGGTAGATGTCACTTTTGAAGCTGTCATTTTTTGACAAGTAGAAACTAAGCCATTAATAAAAATGGAACGTTATACTCTTCAACATCGCATTGAAATTATTAAAATTCACTATAAAATTTGGCGGAGACGGTTAGTAAAACTCTAACATTTTTGGGTCTTCATGAAGCACCTTGTCGAACCGCAATATAGAAATTGGTGGAAAAATTTGAGCTGTTGGGACAAGTTAGTGATATGAAGAATAAAATCGCTCCAGAACAGCCTATAATATTGCTGTTGTAGCCGAATGTATTGAAGATAACCCAGAATTGTCCATTCCTCGACGTTCTTTGGAGTTAGGCATTCTACAAACGTCATTACACCGTATTTTGCATAAAGATTTGGGTCTTATGGCCTATAAATTTAAGTTAACATAAGTTTTCGCTGATTGGGTCCTCGAAATGCATGAAAATGATCCAGAATTCCACGAAAAATCATCCTGAGTGATGATGCCCATTTCAACCTCGGTGGTTTCATCAACAAGCAAAATTGTCGCATCTGGGGCTCGCAAAACCCAAGAGTTTTTGTCAAAAGGCCTCTCTTCCCTCAAGGTGTGACTGTTTGGTGCGGTTTATGATCCAGCAGGGTCATTGGACCTCACTTTTCCGAGAATGAGGCTGGGGTAACAGCTATCGAGAGATGATTAATGATTTTTTATGGCCGGAATTGAATGGTATTGATCTGGACAACGTTTACTTTCAACAAGACCGCGCTACGTGCCACACAAGCAACGAAACCATTGATCTATTACGGGAAAAGTTTCCGAACTGAGTTATCTCTCCAAGAGGTGATCACAATTGGTCACCGAGATCTTGTGATTTAACACCGTGCGAATTCTTCCTATGAGGCCATGTGAAAGAGAAGGTCTAAGCCAAGAGCCCAGCGTCGATTCAAGACCTCAAATATGGAATTCGTGAGGCTATCGAGGACATAGGGCAGCCACTTTGCGATTTGGTTATGGAAAATTTCATAAAAAGGATAGTCGTGATTGTGGTGGTCATTTGGCTGATGTTATTTTCCATTATTAACGTCATATCTTGCTCTTTATAATTATAGTATATAACATTACTAGCAAGGTAGGTAAGAGGGTTTTTACTGGCGAATGGAGGATATAACTGACGAGCCGCAGGCGAGTCAGTTACCTCCTTGAGCCAGTAAAACCCGTTACCTTGAGTGTATTGTTTTATATTTTATTTGTTTCTCATTTGTAAAAAGGTTAGATAAATTCCAAAAAAATCTCAATAATTTGTCGCAAATGTCGTAAGCTATGAAAGCGTTGCCATGAACATGTCTGTTTATTTTTCTTTACATTTGTTTTGGCGAAAGCAAAAATGAATGTACCAAAAGAAATTATTGAGGCAGCCAGCAGTGTAGCTTCAAGTTTATTACCTGCAAAATCAGCTTCAAGGTACGAGCGAGAATACGACGACTTCAAAAAGTGGCAAAACAAAAATAGTGTGATTGGGGTAACTGAAGATGTTTTGTTGGTCTACTTGAATCAACTATCAGCTAGATTCAGCCCTAATACTTTATGGGCAAAATGGTCTATGCTGAAAAGCTGCTTGGAAATGAAAGAAAATGCCCCTGTTCGCAGGTTTGTTTTCCTTAAGAAATGTATTGAAAAATATAACGTTTAGTTGTCATTTGCAAATTTCAAAAGGTATTAGCGTTTCTGAAACGAAAAAATGAGCGTTATACGCCAAAAAAGGCCAAGGTATTAAGTAAAGAAGAGGCTGAACAATTTCTTTTACATGCTCCTGATGACCAGTGGTTGCTGGCGAAAATTGTAACAATATGCGTATTTGGAATTTTTGGATGTTGTCGATGTGACGAAATTCTCTCCTTAAACATGAATGATGTAGAAGATATGGGAAAATACGTTATTGTGACATTGCAGCACACAAAAAATTTAACAACAAGAAGATTCACCATAACCGATGATGGCTGCAGCTTCAAGCCCTGCATGTTATACAGAAAATATGTAAATCTTCGGCCTCCTGGAACAGAAATCCTAAGATTTTTTTTGACATACCGAAATGGAAAGTGTGCTGGCCAGCACACTATTGGTGGTGTCCCAAAGCAAATAGCGAAATATTTAGGTTTAAAAGACCCAGAGTTATACACCGGCTACTCTTTTCGCAGAACTGGAGCCACTATGGTTGCGGATTCGGGTGGAGATATTTTAGCACTAAAGCGTGCAGGAGGGTGGAAGACCACCGAAATTGCGATGAGTTATGTCGATGATTCGGTCAACAAAAAAATCGAAATGTCTAGCAAATTATTTGGTAGTAAGGAGAGTACAAATGATCTGCAGTCCTCGAGTTCAGCAGTTTCTGAGTCAACAGATGGTTCATCATCATCAGTAACAACTCTTTCATCATCAAAAATCATAATTTTCAACATATATGACGATAAAACAAAATAATTTTCTAATGTAAATAATACTACTAACTTGTAAAAATTTTGCAAGTTAACTGTCAGTTTAACAAGTTAGTGACTTGATGAAATAAACTTTCTTGATTAATATTGTGTTTTTGGAAACTGACGTTAACAAATGAGAAACAAATAAAATAAATATCCGAACATTTATCTAGAAAAATGACATTTTTCTTTCAATGTCAAATATTACCTCGCATTCGAAACCTCTGAAGTTATATGAATTCATCGGAAATAATTTGGAACGACCCTATATACGGAACCCCTGGCCGGATTTTGCTCATTAATGATCTTCACTGCGACATTCGAGATCCAAAACTATCCTGAAAACTCATTTTCTAATTTTTCATCATTATTCATTTTCGGAAAATATCTTGGACTTCTGTTTGCCGATTGTAACTTTTGTACTTTTGTTTATTTATATTTCCGAGGCTCTGATATTATAGAATTATAAATTATAGGAGCAAAAATACGCTTTATTATGTTTCATCAGATTTTTCATAAAATAGTACATCATATTATTATATCATTTGATTTTTCTCCTGTGCAATTTCCAGAGTTCATCTGAATCAAACTTAGGAATATAAAGAATTATAGAATATGCTTATTTCAAATATATTTAAATATCACAACATCTAAAAACTGAATTACTACAAAACTATACATTTAGTCGAGTAATATATATTTCATAGGAATTTTCTCAAATAGTTTATTAGATAATCTCATCAGGTATGAGGCTATGGCTCCTACATAATCGTTCTTCAATTCCTCGTATATCTCTTTCCAATTATCATTCAACACGTTATTTATATTGTCACCCAGTTGCTTATTTCCATTAAAAAGGTTTTCGAAATGGAAATAAACATTCTCTGGTGATGAAGCCAAAGTGAATTTGGTCACTTTAAGGTAAGTATCTCCATTTTTCTCGTATTTTTGGATGTCCATGTTCACTTTTCCTAGAACTCTATCTGAAAAAGGGCATAACGAGAAAAATTACTGTAAGTAATTTTCCTCAACCTCAAACTAATACTAATCTTATCATCAGATTTACATCTTGATACACGCCAGGCTTTTGGAATGATCTCAGTAATGAGTGACTTAATAAGGACCTGATATTCAAGAACATAAGATGAAGAAATACAAGATTTAAGAAGTCAGTTACAGAAGTTCAGGGTCATAGTAACAATCTAGAAAACGTTTTGAATATTTTAAACGCATCAAAACACCTGACGAACTTCAAGGTCTTGCTAATCAATAAATAGTTGTATTTTTAATATTAATAAATGAGATTTACGTATGGAAAATTATTGAAATTCAAAACAGTGTCTTAAAAATAATTTGAACAACTTGTGCTGCGGCCATTGTGTATGACGAAGACTCTGACAACATTTTCTCATATATACTGCATGAAACATATGTTGTTTCATACTGTATGCATTTGAGAATATCAGGGAGTTTTCAGAAATGAATTTTCCGTCCAACCTAGGTACGTCCTAAGAAATTCAATACTATTTGCACTCACCTAATCGTATTTGGCAAGTTCCTTTTCCAAAAACATCCAGTATAAGAATCTTACCCCTCACAACATAGTTTCCTTTAAAATCGAACACGGGTACTGTAAAGTCGAAGGATATCTTTCCTTTATCCAGATCGAAACTGAAAAAAAACATTTTGTAAAAGGGTCGAATTTAATTCATAGACGGACAAACCTTAAATTAGTCAATTTTGACTGAGACAATCCAGCAATATCGATTTTTTCGTAATTTTGGACAAGCTGTACGATTTTGCCACCTCCTACTGTCAGTTTGGACAACTTCATTGGGTCTAGAGGGGGGACACCAAGCTCCTTAATTCCTAAAAAATTGATCTTTCAAAATTCTTCGGTAATATACAAGAATCAGCAAAGTTATATGTCTTTAGCAGGGAAAAATGTTTTGAAAACATATGGGTTTCTGCCATTTTATATTTCGAGAAGAAAACTATGTATACAGGGTGAACCCAGTTTCTCTAATGGCCTTCTATACTTTTAGAATTCTGCGTGAAATGCTAGATATTTTGATAAATGTGACCTTTCTAAATGTCCAACAAAATATTATACAGGGTGGCCATTTGAAAACGAAACAGACGAGATTACAGACGAAATAAATTTTTTCGATAGAAATGCTCGGACAGGTCGATTTCTGTTTCGAGGGGGACAACTTAAGATGTAGGTTACGGACGCATAGCGCTTCAACCCTTGCTGCTACAACCCCCACCCCCAATTTTTGAATAGGGTGAGTGATACCTCAATTCAAAGGTATTTTTATACTGATTTCAGCACAGTAATTGTTTTTTCATTTTATGCATTAGTTCTCGAAATATTCTTAACTAAGTATTTGAAAATGAAGTGGTGTTTTCATGGCACTTGTAGTGTTTTTTTGTGAAAAATCGACATCTTGACTAAAGATTTCTATGTCAGTGGATTGGAGGAAGGAAGCCACAGTCATGGTTGTTTTGAAGCTCAAAATGTCGATTTTTCACAAAAACACTACAAGTGCCATGAAAACAACACTTCATTTTCAAATACTTAGTTAAGAATATTTCGAGAACTAATGCATAAAATGAAAAAACAATTACTGTGCTGAAATCAGTATAAAAATACCTTTGAATTGAGGTATCACTCACCCTATTCAAAAATTGGGGGTGGGGGTTGTAGCAGCAAGGGTTGAAGCGCTATGCGTCCGTAACCTACATCTTAAGTTGTCCCCCTCGAAACAGAAATCGACCTGTCCGAGCATTTCTATCGAAAAAATTTATTTCGTCTGTAATCTCGTCTGTTTCGTTTTCAAATGGCCACCCTGTATTAAATTAATAAAAAACGGTAGAAGGGAATATAACAAACATATGCTTAAACTTACCATTTGCAAGTTTCGGAAATGCATCTTCAATAGCTTCTTTCAAACATGAAGTGTCTTTGGAACTACATCTTTTGAAACCTGCAGCTGTAATATAAAAAGAAAAAGTTATAAAAGCAATATAATTTGTAAGAGTTGAGCTTTTCAAATTTGTAGCAAGAGTTGTAGCTCATTCAGGTACTGAATCCGCCACTTGGATTTTTGTTAACAATTTTTTTTTCGAACAGTTTATACTTCTATCGCAGCCAAAATTTTTCAAATGCTTTATTTGAGGCTCTCCTTGTGAGAAAAATAAGAAACGAGACTTTCATCCTCTTTCCACGAGTTTTACGGTGGTTTTATTGGATACCTCAATGCTGGGTTAAGCGCGAAAATTGGAATTTCGGAAAAATTTCGAATGAAACGAACAGGAAAGCCAAAATTATTGGTTTAACTGTTGATTACTCGGTTTTGGTCTGTTTCTGATCTAAGCAAAATATAATGATACCCAAAGAACTCATGGGGAAAAAAGCTCATTTCAACTTTGAAATTACGTGATTCATTATCCTTCTAGAAATGCAACTTATGATGAATATAATTGGTTTAGGTGCATTTGTGTAAGGTGAGGTGTCAGAAAAATAATGACATGGGTAGTTTGAAACTTATCGTCTACGAAGAAAATTTTGATCTACCTACTATTAGACGAATTTAGAAAAATCAAGGTGATGTATGGAATTATCTCAGTGTTTCGGATAATGTAGAGACAAAAAGGCTCATTCAGAAAAACCCTTACAATTTTTTACTTCTTTCACAAAATATTGAAAGTGGTTATGCCGAAAACTAAGACAAATTGAAATAACTCAAAACTTCATAAAGTATACCGGTTGGCCATGAAATTCTGACGCAATTCACAACGTAATTATGTATTTTTATCAACATGTTTATTTACTTTGGAAAAAAATGAATTTGGGAAAATATTATGTGAATTCAATAATTCCAAAGACCTAGAGAATGTTGAAGAAACTTTTTTCCTTATCAAATATTTCACGTATACAGGGTGGCCAAGAGATTGACGTCAAAAAGGAAAAAACAGGTCCCTCGTGTCATGGGCTATTCGAATCACCCCCATATATGTTATGCTATTTTTCACGGTTTTCGAGTTATGAATTTTTTTTTGAACATTGAGAATTTTCGACTTGACCATCTTAAAAAAGATATTAAAAAAAAGTACAAGACTTCTCTGTGAAATTCTTTTTGTTACTTAATCTCCATGAATTGGACTTTTATACATAAAATAACCAGATTCGTTACATTGATAAAAATTATGGAAATGTTGGTCTCAAGTGAAAAAGTTACGTAAATTGGATTATGATCTGAATTTTCGAATCAAAATTGAAAATGTAAAAAGGCTAATTCACGGTTTCTTAGTATGCTTAAAAACTGCGCTCAACAGTCAGCTTTTGGAATCATTGATGAAAATGGTACTTAACACTCTACTTTTGCTAGAATTATCCTTCAAAGTCATCGAGGTGGAAAAAATCAAAGAACTAGACATTTACCACAAAATTATTTTTTGCCATTTAAAGATATTTCTGATCCAGTTATGAAAGAAAATGCTGAAAATTAATGAAAATTGGCTTTAGATGTTGGTCAAGAAAAGTTCTAGATGAAAAAAAGAAAATGGTATGGCAATAAATCACACATCATAATGTAAATAAAAAGAAATTTATTTATAAAATTTACAGTAGGTGTCAAAGTGGCCACCTCAAAACTAACTCGGAAACTGAAAATTTACTCGGAAAACTAAAAATTTAATTCAAAAGAAAAAATGAGAAAATTGAGGTGAAAATTAGAAAACTGGGAAATTCGGTTCAAACACTTCTTGACACTCGATCGGCGGAATCAGAATTAACTGATGGTCAGGGGAAAATCTGGTTTTATTTTGCCGGAGGGGAGGTGAAAAGGAATGCTCATATTCAAAAATTCAGACGAAGTCGCGTCGAACAATTTTTCATTAACCACTTGAATGAACGATACCCGAACAGATGGATCGGACGCAGTCGACCAATCAAGGGGCCCCCACGTTCACCTGACCTTAATCCCATCGATTTTTTCGTTTGAGGTTATTTCAAAGAAATTGTTTACGCCCGAGGATGTTCGAGTGAAGACGAGCTGCGACTGAAGATAAGAGAAGCCGAACGTGTCCTAAGAGAGAACAGGCCATGTTTTATGCGATTGAAAGAAAATTTTCTAAGAAGGTGTAGAATGTGTATTGAGGCTGGAGGTGGCCACTTTGAACACCTATTGTAAATTTTAAAAATGAATTTCTTTTTATTTACATTATGATGTGTGTTTTATTGCCATACCTTTTTCTTTTTTTATCTAGAACTTTTCTTGGCCAACATCTAAAGCTAATTTTCATGAGTTTTCAGCATTTTCTATCATAACTTGATCAGAAAAATCTCAAAATGGCAAAAAATAATTTTGTAGTAAATGTCTAGTTCTTTGATTTTTTCCATCTCGATGACTTTGAAGGCTAATTCTGGCAAAAGTAGAGTCTTAAGTACCATTTTTATCAATAATTCTAAAAGCTGACTGTTGAGCGCAGTTTTTAAGCATACTAAGAAACCGTAAATTAGCCTTTTTACATTTTTAATTTTGATTCGAAAATTCAGATCATAATCCAATTTACGTAACTTTTTCACTTGAGACCAACATTTCCATAATTTTTAACAAAGTTACGAATGTGGTTATTTTATGTATTAAAGTACAATTCATGGAGATTAAGTAACAAAAAGAATTTCATAGAGAAGTATTGCACTTTTTTTTAAATATGTATCTTTTTTAAGATGGTCAAGTCGAAAATTCTCAAAGTTCATAAAAAAATTCATAACTCGAAAATCGTGAAAAATAGCATAACATACATGGGGATGACTCAAATAGCCCATGACACGAGGGACCTGTTGTTTCCTTTTTGACGTCAATTTCTTGGCCACCCTGTATAAACATGGTTGGAAGATTCAGTTATGCTGTTTTCTTTTACGGAAATCCAGAATCGATTGTTTAAATTTAACTGAATAATAATTGACAGAATAGTCAGTTATTTTGTTACTTTCATTCGAAAAAAGAATAAAAGTTCTATGAATAACCCGACAGAAAAACTTCTACACGAACACAATAGACGGACCTATGAAATTATCCACTTTTCAAAATTCGCAAGAAATAAGCCAACAGAAGGCAATTAAATACCTTTTTGCACAACTTGAAATACTCCAGTATGAAAATGTAGTGGTACTACGTATTATGTGTCGCAGTTAGACATTAAAAGAAATAATTCCATTTACAAAGTTAAAGAAGAGACGATAAAAAATATCATTCTAAAAATATCAAAAAAAGTGTGTTTTCATAATAGTAGGTATTAATTCCAAAAAATATGGCGATGAAAAAATAAATCAGGCTATCTGAATTCAATTAAATCCAAGTCGTTGCGTAAGTTTTTCCTTAAATTTTATTTTTTTGCCATCTTTTAATTGCGATATATCCTTAAGATTTGATTTTTGATCCAACATTATTTAACAAACCACCCTTTATTTCGAACAAGGAATCACCCTTAGGAATGTTTTGCATCAATTCAGAAACACCCTATATAACTCAAAATAGTATCATGCAAAATTGTGAATATAGAATAGAAAGAGAATAAATTATTTTATAAAACCATATTCTTGTTCTGTCAATATACTTACGAAGTTCTTCAGAGCGCACTACATGAAGAAAAGTAAGACTCAAAACGACCAAAAACACTGTCATTTCGCAACTTTGTAACTCTTACAACAAGATGAAAATGAAGCGATTCAATTATGCAGATACAACTCCTTAAATATTTCCCCGCTTCCTATAATTAATAGGGTTGAGAATATTATAAAAAACACCTTATATAGCGTGTCATCTCATAATAGAGTCGCTAACAATATACTTCCTATATTTTTTCAGACAACTCGTTCGCCAGAGTTTTGCCGATAAGAAGTAAATGACGAAGGCAAAAAACTGATCTTGAAAACTTGTTGACTATGGAACAATACTGGGTTATCCAAGTACTCAGCTCGAAGTTTTATTGAAAATTGCATTATTTTTTTCCATTAATTCGATTATCGCTGACGTGTGGAAAGTCACAAGTTCTATTTGTTTTTGTTGATCAAGAGTAAATTATATTATTGCAGAGTTTATTGCGAGACATTAACAAGAAGATATTGTCCAGAATGAGTGCTTCATCGAGAGGAAAACAATCAGAACAGGTTCCGACATTTTTTCATGAAGATACGAAAAACTCTTCTCCTGAAGTATTTTTATATCTTGAAAAGTTTTTGTTACCATACATTTACAACACTACTCAAACCAAATGTTCTACACCTTTCCAAATTACCACTCTTTACAAATTGTTGAATTTTATTTTCAAAATCAGCTAATCGCCAAACTTATAGAGCACTTCGTGAAATTTATGATTCACATAATCGTCCATCAGAGCAGCTTATTCGTCCTATCGAAAGATTTCGGCCAACATTTTCTCTACTCGATGCAACAACAAGACAAAGAACTGTACGTACAGAAGAAAATATCGCTGCTGTAACTGATAGTGTTGATGATGATCCAGATTTGTCTATTCGTCGACGTTCACAACAAGTTGGACTCTGTGCATCCACCACATGGGAAATTTTGCGTAATGATCTTGGTCTACACCCATACAAGATACTAAAGCCACTTGACCAAAATAAGCATCGTTTGTTTGCTGATTGGACCCTAGAAGAGCTTGAAGTTGATCCACTCTTTAATCGAAAAATTATGTTTATTGATGAAGCTCATTTCTGGTTGAACGGCTACTTAAACAAGCAAAATTTCCGTTTATGGAGTGTGAATAATCCTTAAGAAAATCTGCAGGTTCCATTGCATCCTGAAAATGCACTGTATGGTGTGCTTTACAGGCTGGAGGATAATGGGTCCATATTCCATAAAAAACGATACTGGCGCTCATGTTACAGTTAATGGTTCTCGTTACAGATCGATGGTCAATGATTATTTGTTTCAAAATTTGAATGGTTTCAACCCAAAAGTGTTTCGGTTCCAACAAGATGGTGCTACACCTGATGCTGCTACCGTAACAATTGATTTATTGAAATAAAGATTTGGCGATAACATTATTTCAAGACATGGTCCAATTAATTGGCCTTCAAGATCAAGCGACATTAATCGAATGGATTATCTTCTTTGGAGTTGTCAAATCATTGGTTCAAGCTGATAAACCAGAAACAATAGACGGTTTGGAAGCCAAGATAACTTGTGTAATTGTTGAAATAAGGTCTGAATTGCTAGAAAAAGTGGTCCAAAATTGGTTTGGTCGAATGTTAGTCAGAGCTAGTCGTGGTGAACATAGGCCGGAAATTATTTTTATTTGTTTCTCATTTGTAAACGTCAGTTTCCAAAAACACAATACTAATCAAGAAAGTTTATTTTATCAAGTCACTAACTTGTGAATCTGACAGTTAACTTGCAAAATTTTTACAAGTTAGTAGTATTATTTACATTAGAAAATTTTGTTTTATCGTCATATATGTTGAAAATCATGGTTCAATTGTTATTTCCAGTAACACAGATTTTTGATGATGAAAGAGTTGATACTGATGATGATGAACCATCTGTTGACTCAGAAACTGCTGAACTCGAGGACTGCAGAACATTTGTACTCTCCTTACTACCAAATAATTTGCTAGACATTTCGATTTTTTTGTTGACCGAATCATCGACATAACTCATCGCAATTTCGGTGCTCTTCCACCCTCCTGCACGCTTTAGTGCTAAAATATCTCCACCCGAATCCGCTACCATAGTGGCTCCAGTTCTGCGAAAAGAGTGGCCGGTGTATAACTCTGGGTCTTTTAAACCTAAATATTTTGCTATTTGCTTTGGGACATTAAGGGAAATGCACTTTCCATGTCGGTATGTCAAAAAAATCTTAGGCTTTCTGTTCCAAGAGGCCGAAGATTTACATATTTTCTGTATAACATGCAGGGCTTGAAGCTGCAGCCATCATCGGTTATGGTGAATCTTCTTGTTGTTAAATTTTTTGTTTGCCGCAATGTCACAATAACGTATTTTCCCATATCTTCTACATCATTCATGTTTAAGGAGAGAATTTCGTCACATCGACAGCATCCAAAAATCCCAAATATTGTTATTTTCGCCAGCAACCACTGGTCATCAGGAGCATGTAAAAGAAATTGTTCAGCCTCTTCTTTACTCAATACCTTAGCCTTTTTGGCGTATAACGCCCATTTTTTCGTTTCAGAAACGCTATTACCTTTTGAAATCTGCAAATGACAACTAAACGGCATATTTTTCAATAAATTTTTTAAGGAAAACAAACCTGCGAACAGGGGCATTTTCTTTCATTTCCAAGCAGCTTTTCAGCATAGACCATTTTGCCCATAAAGTATTAGGGCTGAATCTAGCTGATAGTTGATTCAAGTAGACCAACAAAACATCTTCAGTTACCCCAATCACACTATTTTTGTTTTGCCACTTTTTGAAGTCGTCGTATTCTCGCTCGTACCTTGAAGCTGATTTTACAGGTAATAAACTTGAAGCTACACTGTTGGCTGCCTCAATAATTTCTTTTGGTAAATTCATTTTCGCTTTCGCCAAACCAAATGTGAAGAAAAATAAACAGACATGTTCATGGCAACGCTTCCATAGCTTACGACATTTGCGACAAATTATTGAGATTTCTATTGGAATTCATCTAACCTTTTTACAAATGAGAAACAAATAATAGTATATTCTAAAACTAGTTGCAGAATGGGCTCCTATTCCAATACGAACGCATGAGTATTGGAATTGCATTCTGCAACGTGTATTAGACGATATTTTCTCTATTTCACTCAAATTTTGTGAAATTCAATGAAAAAATTCAAATTATAGGTCCTAGTGACTTTCATGTTGTATCTTGGCAGTTGGTGTGAATGTTAGGAAATACGAAAATTGACATTTCCAAATTGACTTCTGCTGAAAAGGATCGGAAGTCATTGCTGACAACCACAAAACGAAAAATGTTACTGAAAACGATTCTGTAATGAATTCATTACAGCACTGTTTTTAGTACTGTAATGAACTCATTACGATACTGAAATAGAGAAAATATAAAACAATGCACGGAAGGTAACGGGTATTTACTGGCTCAAAGAGGTAACTGACTCACCTGCGGCTCGTCAGTTATATCCTCCATTCGCCAGTAAAAACCCTCTTACCTTGCTAATAATGTTATATACTATTAAAACATAAATGTCACAAAATTATCTTTCAAATAAAAAAAGAATTGGCTTCAATCTTAATTTAATGTATTTTATTTCCATTCAAAGTTGTCTTGTTTTTTTTTTTTCGTAAGTGTATGATATTTTTCAGTTGTTTACCGCGGTCTGACTTTTCAGAATTTAGATTATTTTTTGAGCCCTATAGGTATTATCCTCAGGCTCTTGTCAATTTCTAATAATAATAATAATAACAGTTCTATCACTCTGAAAAGAACACCTCGATATGTATAGGGTGTTTTTCTATAGCCAATCGACCCCATCATATATTGATAGTTCCCGAAGGTACTCCAAGACAATATTTCAATTGGTTAAAGATAATTTCCAAAAGTTATGAAGCATCAAAATTTCCGATGAAAACCAAAAATCACCCTGTATAAAACTCAGAGGAATTTCCGTGAAGTGATAAAAAACAATTCAGAAACAAATGTTTTTCAATCAATTTTAAGGGACCTTCCAAATAGCCTATTTTCTATATGAATCATCGTGCCTTATCTGTCTACCTAAATGTCCCATCCAATCTATAAACCAAAAAAATCACGTTCTTTTCCTATTTAAAGCTTGAAAAACTCCTGTAATCGTCGATAGATTAATGAAATTGTGTATAGTGCTCGGTGCTTCCAAAATGAGATTCTTCCTGGTATTTTCTATTGGTTGTATAGCCTCAATCTCAGCTACTCTGCTGACTAAAGCAGCTCTGCTGAATTTCTGTAAGAATTATATTTGAGATGATAAGTGTGTGGACTGAAATTTAGTCTTTTCACAGCAGGACTGGGGGATCCTTGTAAAGTGAGCGATGAGTCTTGCTGCCATCATAAATTCACTCTCTTGTTTCCACTTCTAATAAAACGTAAGATAAAATACTGTATTTCATTTTTTATATTTATTTTCATGTTGGAATTTGTTTCTAAAACCAAAGCAAAGTAATTGACTGGATTAGATTAGACTAATTCGATTATAGATCTTGGAACTCCTCTGGTCATTCCAAAACTGAAAGTGGGCTATGGCAAAGGAGTCCTGCAGTTGGATCAGACACTGGATAACCTCAAAATCGAAGGGCTGGAGAAAGCAACCGTAACTAGTTCAAAGTGAGTACGTTCATTTTCATATGTTCATCTTAATATATAAAACAAAGTTGTTGGTTACACCATTTATAACTCGAGATCGGATGGACTGTTTGTTATGAAACTTCATTTCTGGCTTCGTCTACGGCCTGGTTATTATAAAATACATTGAAACTCTGAAAAATTCGATGAAAAGTCTGCTTATGAAGGAAATGCTTTTCCTCCTTTTGAATAACGCCACTATAGGTGTTGCTACGGTCAGCATCGTTGTCCTGAAGGCACTATATTTGATGTTATCGCCATTAGAAGGTGATGTATGTATACAATTACTGTATAATTTGCATAGAACTTATAGTAACATGGAACGCTGTTACCAGATCAAAAAGCGGTTAAACATCTCAAGTTGGTGGAACAGTGAAGATTCACCGAAATGCCAAGTAAATCGGATCAGTTTCAATAGTGAGTTGCCCATTTTCACCTTTACCCTTTATTTCGAAATGTTTTCGAATTTCTATTTAGGTAATAAATATATCTGCGAAACAACTGAATTGCCCATCTATATATATAAAAGAAAGATGTTGGTTACACCATTTATAACTCGAGATCGGATGGACTGTTTGTTATGAAACTTCATATATGGATTCGTCGACGGTCTGGTTATTATAAAATAAAATACTCTGAAAAAACCGATGAAAATTTTACTTATACAGGAAATGCTTTTCCTTCTTTCGAGTAAGGCCACTAGGTGTCGCTACAGTTAGACAGCGATGTAAACATATAGTGTGTAATTTGGGTTGCCTCCAACTCTGCGCTGTTGACCAAAGCCGAAATGTCTTAGCGTTAGATTACAGATCTCTAAAATGATGAGATTTCGTTGAGATATCTGATATGAGAGTAGTTTCGTTCTTACCACTTCAGGTGGCGCTATGCAGACATTATGACTGATTATTGTTAGTTATTTTCACATCTTTATTTATTCAAAATAACGTAATCGTGAAGGTATTGACATCAATTACTGTATAATTTGCATAGAATTCTATCACAGTAAATTATTTTCGTGTTTCTGTTCTGTGTGATAGCTCATATCCACGGAAACAAAAAAATCTCGCTGCTTCACCAACTGAGATGTTTACCCCTTATTTTGAACTGAACATCAAGGCTAAGTTGTTTAAAATTGCGTTGTGAGCACTAATTACATTTTGATTAGCCAAAATTGAGAATATTAAAAAAGTTCCTTTTTTTCTCCTCAGGTAGCGCTATTCACAAATTAGGACTGATATTTATTAGGTATTTCAAATATTTGAATATTTTCTGGTGAACGGGTTGAGTTAATAGTTGATAATTCTCTCAATCAATGATTGTTGTTTATACTCTTGACATTTTGATTCATATTAGTTCTGAGGAAAGCTTTACTATGGCTTATACTCCTGCTATTCACAAAGTGAAGCCAAAGTGAAGCGTCAACTGGAAATTCAAAAATTTCGAGGTTAAAAAATGTTGAGGTTATGTGTATTCCGAAAGACAACAAGAAAATAGATTTTGAAAATGAAAATATGTTACTTAAATATCATCAGTTCAATTCTGAAATATGAATAGGAGGTGAAAATGATATCAATATTGCTGCGAAAGCGCAGATCTGGATTCTTACCAAAGCCCAGCTTCAATTTTCATTGGTTCATTGTCCATATTGCAGTTATGAAACGACAAGTATGACATTGCGGCGCCGCCACGAAACAATTCTAATATTTTCGATTTGGTTGATGTAAATGTATTCAAAAATTGACAAGTGCGTGCACCATAGAAATTTTAAGCAAGGCTGATATCATTCCATTATAATGTAAATTTCATGGTAAATTGAGTCGCCTCCATCTCTGTGCTGTGGAACAAAACCGAAATATCTTAGTCAAGAAAAAGAATAAGAAAACGTCTTAGCGTATTTGTATTCTGTGAAGTGAAAGTACTATAGACAAAGTACTTCAATTCGAATTTTCAGCGATTTATTTGCAGAACAAAGTGATCAGAGGTAATTCATCATTGAAACTATTCCTCATCCATATAATTCGGTCGTGATTCATATTTGCATTCGTGGTTTCGTTCATCACAAGGTACTGCAATGCAGAACTATACAACATTAAAAACAAAGTTATATGTTCAACAATTAGGTATCACTTGAATGAAGAGAATTATTTTCATGTGAATAAAAAACCGAGTTATTACAATTTTGTATATTTTGAACTTTAATTTTGCCTAAGCAAACGTAAGTTTATACAACTTTAACGGTGGATTTCACAAAGCGTATAATTACTGGTGATAGGAGCTTGATCTAGAATCAACTAAATTTGACAGTTCAAAAATCAGATAACCAAGCCGTTGATCTCCGATCACTGGTGATTACGATTTGTGAAATCCATTTAGGCAAAACAAAGTTCGTGGGGCCAGCTACTATTATGATAAACTAGCTGGCCCGGCGAACTTTGTTCCGCCTTAATGATACTTACGGTGGATTTCACAAATCCACTCTGATTTTTGAACTGTCAAATGTTTCCATGGATATGAGCTATCACACAGAACAGATACACAAAAATAATATGTCATAATAGGTCAATCACTAATAATGGCAATTTTGGATTCAGTTATTTCCGCAAATATATTTATTACCCAAACAGAAATTCAAAAACGTTTCAAAAATTATGAGGAAAGATGAGAACGGAGAATTCACGATTGAAACTGATCGCCAAAATCCGATTTACTTGAAATTTCGATGAAAATTCACTGTGATATTCAACCGCTTTTTGATCTGTTAATAGCCTTTCATGGTACTATAAGCCCTATGTAAATTACACGGTAATTCAGGTAATTGATGTCATATGTTCTTTTTTCGACCATTTCAAACCACGACGACCGAAATGCTCGAAAAAAGAACAGATGACATCAATCGATGACCGCGAAAGCCTCAACCAATTCATCGTCATTCAATTGTGATAATGTCAAATATAGTACCTTCACGATTACGTTATTTGGAATAAATAAAACTATAAAAATAACTAATAATCATCAGTCATAATGTGTGAATAGCGCCATCTGAAGTGTTAAGAACGAAACTTTTCTCATATCTCAACGAAATCTAATCATTTTAGACATCTGTACTCCTACGCTAAGACATTTTGGTTTTGCCCAACAGCGCAGAGTTGTAGGAAACTCAAATTACACACTATTACAGTGACTATAGAGGGAATATAGTCACTGTACACACTATTTGTTTACATCGCCATCTAACGCGGAGAATATCAAATGAAGTACCAACGAATAAGCGGTAGCGTAACTGTAACTGTAGCGACATCTAGTGGCCTTACTCGAAAGGAGGAAAAGCATTTCCTGTATAAGTAAAATTTTCATCGGTTTTTTCAAAGTTTTATTGTATTTTATAATAACCAGACCGTAGACGAATCCATATATGAAGTTTCATAACAATCAGTCCATCCGATCTCGAGTTATAAATGGTGTAACCAACATCTTTCTTTTATGTATATATAGATAATATAGATATGCCAAACTCGTGAAGAAATTCAATGTCAATAAATTCAAATAATCAATAATTCAAAGGATCAAGAACTGATGGGGAATGGTAAAGAGTGTTGATCTTTGGCAAACAATCACAGAAATATAATAAACATTATATTTCTGTGCAATCAACAAAATAGTCAGAATGACAACGCTCTTGTTCATAAGAACGAACCCAAATAAAGACCAAGAAAGAAATATTAGTTTACTCCACAAACAAATGCTCCTGATAAAATTCGTGGAAAATGAGACAAGTCATTATTACTTGGTCAGTATGAATAAAATTTCAATTAATTGCTACCTTTCAAGTATCGAACGTTTTTGTCCTTTTTTTTTCTTTACTGCAATTTATCTGCAACCGAGTATATTTATCGGATCTGATTTCAATGTACCTATAAAAAAGATCATCTCGACATCTTCTAGAAACCATTACGCAATTAGAGGAAATGAAAATTGCATCCAATTATCTGATGTTTATGAATTGTGAACCAAAATAATTACGAAAGTTTTTGCTGACGATTGTAATTATCTTCTAATGGGTTGCAAGGTTTGTTTGCAGTAAAGCATGATCTATCTGTTAGTGTCCGTATTCAAATTTATATGTTTTGATCATATTTCAGAGAGGTAAATGCTAATTTGTGCCTATAAATCACAGTTGGAGATGTCAATTTTCAAATAAAGATGACTAATTTTTTTTAAATAATACCAATTTCAGAGTATGTAAATGCACAGAAATTAAAGTTTCAATGGGCCCTCCAACGAATCTGTTAAAAACGCTAGAAAACGGCGCCGCGGGGAATGGGAAAATGCGATGGAAATGGTAGTACCTGTGTTAATTGGCAAAAGAGTTCGGTCGGTTCCATAGAAATCATAGTATATATACTTTCTCTAGAATGCTAATTCCTTCTAGTTCCACAGCGAAAAACGTGCCGCATAGGCAACTGATTCACAATGTGCGCATGCTCACCATTAGCAAATTTCACGTAGAACGATGCCAAGTCCCTAAATGTTTTCTCGGTTCTATTTTAAGTTCAATATAATTAAACAATAAAAATATTCCATTGAGTAACAAACTTAGTTTATAGCTCATGCGCGACTTCCTACGACTATTAGACACATTAATATCATAAGTGAATTGCAATATTTGTGGAATTGGTGAGAAAATTAGAGCAGTAATGTAGTAGGTTTCACTAAATAGATATAGACCGTGCAACACCGCTTTTTCTTTCTCATGGCAAATGACTCTGAAATGACCTTAGTGAAAGTCTAGGCAGGAACGGGTCCAGTGTCACAGTGTCAGTCTGCAGCCACAGTTTAGTTTACTGCATAGACAAACTAGTTCACTGGTTTGATATTCTTCGTGTGCATTTTGCTTTTGTTGTGTGTTTTGTTCGATTTGGATTTTTTCGTATCCGATAAACAATGAACTGTATAGTGTTGTGGTGTCCTTGTCTTGACCTGTTCATTTCCCACTTAAGTATGTAAACTATGTGCACCTTTTCATTCATATAAACTGTTAAAAATTTATGATTTACGCTTTGCTTTTCATTCGAATGACATATCTATCCACTCGCACCATGAGATTGGTTCTTTATATAGCAAAAGAACGCAATTCATTATGAAAAATCATGAAATCTTGTGAGTAAACCATCTTTTAATGGATAATTCGAACTCGAAAATAAAATATGTTGAAGTAAAACTTTGCAGTTTCATTCAGATAACAGATTGATTTTGGAATATACTCGGAACTCAAAAAGACAAATGACTTGAAGAATGAATGTAGGTATCAGAATTCACTCATGAAACGATGCAGAGTAACGCATTGGCAGATGTACAAATGTACAATACATTTTCATGTTTCCACTATTTTCAGGAACACCGAAGAATAGAACTGTCCTTAGGGGATATATTAGTATATTTCGCTCATTTGATTTTTTTTTCTGTACTTTACCAAAAGATTCGTTGTTTGTTAACCAGAATTTGTCTTCCTTGATCCTTGAATTAATTTTTATACCGAAACCGGGTTTTTTCAACGCCTGAAGAGGTTTTGGAATAATGAAAGATTTTCAGCTTATCTTCCAGTCGCTGATGATTCCAAATTTACCATTCAAATAGCTGTTGAAAATTATCAATATGTTCAAAACAACTAGTATACTCCATTCACTTCTATAAAGTATACCGGTTGGCCATGGAATTCTGACACATTTCACCGTGTATATTTTGAAAATGTTAGGTTATGGTCATTCTTCTGTCAGTTGAACAAGAAACGTTGCCATTTCTACATTTATGTCGTAGTAATTACGTATTTATCAAAATGTTTATTCACCTTGGGAAAATAATGAATTCGAGAAAATATTATGTGAATTCAATAATTCCAAAAACCTGGCGAATGTTGAAGACACTTTTTTCGTCTAAATACTGGAAATATTTCACGTATATAAACCTGGTTGGGAGATTCAGTTATGCTATTCTCTTGTACGGAAATCAAGAACCAAGTGCTGAAATTTTACTGAAAAATAATGGACAAAATAGTCCGTTACTTTGTGATAGTTCATTAGCAAAAATAATAAAAGTATTCGCATAACCCTACAGAAAAACTTATAAACGAACAGTGGAATTCCCCACTTTCCAAAAAATAAGCCTACAGAAGAAATTGAGATACCTTTTTGCACCCCTTTAAATACTCCAGTATGAAAATGTAGTGGTACTACGAAACCTGTGTCACTGTTAAACCTTAAGAGAACTAACTCCATTTACAAAGTTCTTGGGAATCTATGTGAATGATAGGTAAACCGAATCAAGAAGAACGTATTTCTAAACTGGGATGCACCTTAGCTTCAGTCTGTTATCTTTGGGTGTAATGACAAGATATCTGGATAAATTCTGCATAAAAACCATCTATCATACAGTATTCGAGTCGAAAGCAAGATATGGAATTATGTTTTATGGACATACTTCGAAGTCAGTTCAAATATTCAATCTCCAGGTGGGTGTTAAACGTCTTAAATTTAATTATCATATCAACTGGCATATAATGATTGGATACAAAACTTGAGAAAACGGTAACACAATGAAGAAATTGGTTTTGATACATAATAAAAAAAACTTCAACAATTTTCCATCACAAAACAATAATTTCTAACATCGTTACATGTATATGTTTCTTTTTGAGAAAGAGCATTAGATTTTTTAATGTATCAAACAATATGGCATGTTCCAAGCAATTACAGTATTAGGAAAAAAGATTTGAACAGGACGCCATATATTTTTACCTATGATACATGAGCACAAAGATGAAAACCTCTGAATAAGTATAGAGATTTTGTAATTTTTTTCAAAGAATAGGCTGACATATTCATAAGGGACAGAATCTTCTTTAGGAACAACATTTCATCTTTCTTTTGGATTGACACTGACAAAATATCTTGAAATCTGCAACAGAAAAGGAGATAGAAAATCATCAGGACATAGTATATAACCCACATTTGGTCCTTGACAACGAAGGTCTTCCGACCATATCTGGTCCACCAAGCAATTATTTTTGAGATCCTGAGGTTTACGAAGAAGCTTCATGTACCTTATAAAGAGAAAGCTTTTCCCAAAGTTTCCCAATTGGTTATTTTTCTATCTAGGTGGTTTGCATCAACTTCCTCTTCCATATTATAAGGAGGGTATTCGACATTTTTGCAATACTAGAAAACCCAAATGTTAGGTCTTTCACACTGCATAGAGGGTTCTGTTGAAAAAGGCAGCTCTTTCGCAAAAGTGAGTAGTGTATCAATCGAAAAGTGTTCATTTTTCAAATTATAATTCCAAATTTGTCGTTGCAGATCTTTCTTCAAAATAAAGTCTTCAATCAGTGTCTTTTTGGGTACCCCAATTGTAGGAAATTCTTTGTCGTCTCTTTCACTTAAAATCCTCCTAATTGTGTTTATGTGCAGCTAAAAATTGAATATCTATTCATATAAAATATTAAACCTTGGTTTTCACTCACTTATACGTCGAAAATGTTGGATAGCTGGTCATGAACTGTCGATACCAAATTATCAGGGTTACTTTTAGAATGCGCAGATTTCAATTCCAAATAGCACTTCCTGATACTTTACCTCTGCTTTTTCGAAACTACCCTCGGCATTCTAAGTTTCCAGGCTTGATAATTAATAATTAATAATGGAAAATAAACGCCGGCAACGTCTCCGACATTTATTAATTGACGTAATGCATTCACAAATGCCAACCTGCGATTTTTTCAGGGGGAAAAAACTTGATAAACCTAAAACTTGGCCTCCCGGGATACTTTATAAAAGTGAATGGAGTATAAGTGTCGAATACTAATTATGAATTGATTAAATCCAACTGCAACAATAAAGCATAAAATTTTATTGAAGCCGACCCTGTTCAGAAACAACCTGATGGCACGTATGCGCATTGTGGACCACACTGAAATTTTTACAACACTTCGGTCCAATTGATTTAGCATTCTAGAGTAAGTATATACAGGGTGACCATTTGAAAACGAAACAGACGAGATTAGAGACGAAATAAATTTTTTCGATAGAAATGCTCGGACAGGTCGATTTCTGTTTCGAGGGGGACAACTTAAGATGTAGGTTACGGACGCATAGCGCTTCAACCCTTGCTACTACAACCCTCACCCCCAATTTTTGAATAGGGAAGATGGGGTGAGTGATATCTCATTTGAAAGGTATTTTTATACTGATTTCAGCAGAGTAATTGTTTTTTCATTTTATGCATTAGTTCTCGAAATATTCTTAACTAAGTATTTGAAAATGAAGTGGTGTTTTCATGGCACTTGTAGTGTTTTTTTGTGAAAAATCGACATCTTGATTAAAGATTTCTATGTCAGTGGATTGAAGGAAGGAAGCCACAGTCATGGTTGTTTTGAAGCTCAAAATGTCGATTTTTCACAAAAAAACACTACAAGTGCCATGAAAACACCACTTCATTTTCAAATACTTAGTTAAGAATATTTCGAGAACTAATGCATAAAATGAAAAAACAATTATTGTGCTGAAATCAGTATAAAAATACCTATCAAATGAGGTATCACTCACCCCATCTTCCCTATTCAAAAATTGGGGGTGAGGGTTGTAGTAGCAAGGGTTGAAGCGCTATGCGTCCGTAACCTACATCTTAAGTTGTCCCCCTCGAAACAGAAATCGACCTGTCCGAGCATTTCTATCGAAAAAATTTATTTCGTCTGTAATCTCGTCTGTTTCGTTTTCAAATGGCCACCCTGTATATTATGATTTCTATGGTCGGTTCTAGCGAATTTAATTTCACATTAAAAGTGACCTAGAAGTGTTCAAATGAATTAATTTTTTTTACGATAAGTTGTTTTGGTGAGTACTTGGCTTGGAAAGAAGCAAACGTTTAATAAATTGTGATTTCTCGTTTTTTGGATCCTGCAACGTACCGAAGGGTACAACGTCTTTCTCAATTTCGTTTAATTTCAGAAACGTATACTTTTGATTTGGTCATGAAAATTTCATCCCTGGGGAAAGGGGTGTGAGTTATTAAGAAAAACAAACCCAATCCAATAACAGTTATAGCAAAACTATGTTGTCAATTTAAGTTTTTGATTTCAGGTTAGATCTGGTAGGCGGTAAACTTCTTTTATCTCTGCATATAAAGGAATTGAAGCTGGTGACCAAATACAACATAAATGGTAGATGTTTGGTAGTACCGATCTGGGGAAAAGGAGATGGTGTCATAACATTAAGTAAGTTTTTTCTTGTATAAAGGTGTCTAATGCCGGGTATCCACCAAACACGAGCTGTTCGTTTGAATAGAAATTTCGAACAGGTTTGTTTTGAAAGTGTTCCAAGATTTGGGTTACCAAAGGACTTTATGTTTAAACCAGTCATGAATAGAAATCAATAAAAACTGTTTATGTTTTGTTTAAAGGTGAATACAGACTATTAAGACGTGACGTGATTCCACGTCACGTCAGACGCGTACTGTGCTCCCATTGGCCTGATATGAACGTGAATGCACAGACCGATGTTTTGCATTTTTATATCACTCACATTTTGACGTTCACGTTCATATTAGGCCAATGAGAGCACAGTACGCGTCTGACGTGACGTGGAATCACGTCACTTCAGAATAGTCTGTATTCACCTTAAAGGCGAGTTTATACAGCAACTAAAATAAAATAAGAACTAAAATAAAATAAGAACTAAAATAAAATAAGAACTAAAATAAAATAAGAATGTTCACTTGATGCATTTCAATGACAGCGTTTATACAGGAAATAAGCTAAAATAAGGAATAATATATTATTATTCTTATTCTTATTCCTTATTTTAGCTCATTTCCTGTATAAACGCTGTCATTGAAATGCATCAAGTGAACATTCTTATTTTATTTTAGTTCTTATTTTATTTTAGTTGCTGTATAAACTCGCCTTTAGTTTCATTCAGTTTACATAGAGACACAAACACATATTTTGAAAATCTGTTATGTTTCATTGGCCCTATCATTAGCAAGAACAACACCAATACAGAGACTCTAACTCAGCACAGGAACATTTTGCCATCACACTGATGTTCCTAGCAACAGGAGATTCGTACCATAGTTTAATGCAAGGGTCTCCAAACTACGGCCCGCGGGCCAAATCTGGCCCGCCAGTGTTAAGAATCCGGCCCGCGAAAGCTCATCAGCTTATATATGTATACAGGGTGTCCCAAGTTCGAGTGCCTATTAGACGTTTCTGGAGAACTGGATTATTTAAAATCTGAAAATTGGGATTATGATATTGACTCTACAGACCTAAAATATTTTTGGAGCCTGAGCATTTCTGGTTGTACAGGGAGTGAAAATAAATTTGTTCAAACATTTTTTTTTCAAATTTTTTCGTTTATGATATGATTGAGTATTCAATGCTGAATACATTTCTATTGAAACCATCGTATTTGATCGAATAGTTTTCGAAATATCGAAAAAAAACCTGAAAAAAAGTCGAATATTCATAGTCAGTATCATGTTTGATTTTCTTCTTCTGGACATCCCGAGTGCAAAACTGTTCTCACAACGTGAAAGTAGAAGAATGTGGAAATATCAACACAGGGTGTATCAAATTTTGTGTCGAAAACTATGATCGATAATTGGCCATAACTTCTGTTTTTCAAATTAGAACCCTATTTTTTTATGATTGCGTTGGATTCTGCGAAGAAAAATAATGATAGCACTTTCAGATGCTCCTGCTCCTAAATTCAGTAACTTCCGAGTTGTAGTACCTGCGGGGTGTTTCTAAACACACCTGTACCCGCAAATAAGAAATTTCAAAAGAAACCTTACCTTTTAAGCTTACACACTTTTCCAGCCGAAAGGGAACCTGGATTCGTGCCTTGAGCAAACGCAAGGACTTATGAAAAATGTAATCGTTTTCTGAGAGGGTATGAAATCAAAATAAACTGTCATCAAAATCAACAATATAATAATTTAAACAAAATATCTCTTCTACAAGCAATGAACGAAATTGTTAATTCTTAAACCTTTTCACGGAACCAACAGTAAATAAAAAAAAAACAATAGATTCAAAATCAATAAAATAGAGAGTGACGCAGTACCTTCTGGTATATGTATACCTATATCAAAAAATCATTTATTAAAGAAAATGTCTCTCTTACCAGACAAAACACTCCCGAAACACTGATAGTCACAAAAATAAGACAAATTGATTAATTTCCAAATTACCGTTAATTTACTTTTAAAATCTTGAAAAACCGACCGAACTTTACTTCCAATTAATATAGGTACTTCCTACGAATTTTTTGTTAATTCGCATGTTCCCTTTTCGCGATGCACACGCTGTGCCTACTTCACGCCACTGTCGGCACTCCCGTCAAAATCTCTTTCGGTTCTCTCTTTAGTTCCTGAAAATTTGCCTATTTAAATCAAACTCCCCCCTGCCTCTTTGACCCCTTGGAATATTCTAGAAGAAATTCGTTTGAGACGACGTGGTCTTACACTATTGGTTAAGAAACCATAAAATCTGATGATAAACAGAAAAAAAACCGTTGACTACGCTTCCCGTGGATTACGCGTCCCATTGAACTGTTTATCAGAGTCCCTAACAGCTTACGCCTGTCGAAATTTTAATTTATGTGTCTGAGATTGACCCCACAAGTTTGAATAACTTTCCTCTAGAATTATGGTAAAACTGAATATTTTGCTTTTTAAGATGAAATAATTTCTATTCATTACCCAGGGTACTACAACACTCTCTCCAATGAAAAAGTTTCTGGCTCCACTTTGCCAAAACTTTTCCCTCTTACCCCTACATATAACATTCCACTATCCTACTTGTCATGAAACAAACGTTTTATTTCTATGGAATTACTAACTTACATGCATCCATTTCTTCCCAGTTCAATAACATTATTACTGCCTGTAATTCAAAAACAACAAAAAAACCATTACGTGCACATAGCCATATGAAACATAAAATACCATTAGCAAAAATTAGCAAAATCTATGCTTTATAAATCATAAAAATTCCAAAATTAATGATTCCCGATTGTCCCTGAACACTTTCAAACAATTGTCTTGCGCGCACCTTTCCCGAATTGTTTCTAAGTTTTTCGCGTCCCCTTCCTCGATTTTTCACTACACATCCCCTTCCGCTGTAGCTTCTGGTCCTCTGTTTCGGAATAACCTTCGCTTCCTCATATCCAGCCTACCCAAAGTCTCCCATGCTGTTGTTACGCCAATGCTCTACCTCTACTTATGTCGCACTCCCGGTAGCATTATTATTGTTTATGCCCTGTCATCGTTCGTCCAAATTTGTTGTCTTTAGAACCCCTGGTGCCATGGTACATCGCCGCAGTATCGATAAAACTGAACACATATCGAATTTCTTCTGTTCTCGTTGATTGATGGGGGTGGTACTTAATCGTCTAGCGTCGTTGTTGTCGTACTCAATTCCGGAAGATGAAATTGTAACCATTTACTCTTTGAATAATTCGATTTTCGTGATTTATTATACCATGAATAACTTTTAACAAGATATGCTGTCCTTCTGTTCTTCCATGGAAATCTTGCCTGGCGTAACGTGATAATGAAGTAGGGCTGAACAGGAAGGTTATTCGTCGGATGATTGCCTGATGATTTAATCCCTTCTTTTGTCGGTCACAAAACTTTTCGTTGATTGTCTTCACTGTCCTTATGCGCGCATTGTTCTAACGTTCACTTAGATTTCAAATACAGATACATCCTCACACAAAAAAAATCAAAATTCATACATAAAAAAAATCAATCACATCAGAATAATGGTATCAGTACAATCTGAAACTTATTCCAAAAAAATGCAATACAAAAAAATCATAAATCAAAATATCATCCAAAACATGCAAGGCCTTGTGCTCGCGTTAACTAGCGACCAAAACGCTTCCTTATAATCTGTTTCAGATTATCTTCATACACCCTCCAATTAAAATTGATCAAATTAACTTCAAAACACTCAAAAGCATAACGTGAATCCACAAAAAAAAAATTTCCAATACCCTTTTCAAATTTTTCGAATTAAGGCCTCAAAAAATGTACCTAACTGCTTCTACTAAAAATTCCAAACAAAGCTATATTCATTTTTATCCACAAAATTTACTAAATTCATTTCGACGGAAATGAACCTTAAAAGTTTTGAATCTCAATAAAAAATTGGGCTACTAAAACCAGAATTGCCCCTGTTAACTCTACCAACAAAAAAAATATTAAAAATGAATGAAATGGCCTTTGCAATATTAGGTACTTATTAACTCGGAACGTGGGGTCGTCACTGCCCAATGGTACTCAAACCACTCCGTGCGGAAATCTGTTTCCTCATTGCCTGGTCCATTGGTCTGGTGGACGTGTAATTTTTCTGGGCCTTCCCAAAACCGGGACTGATTCTTCCATCCAGTCTTCCCCATCGCTATCGAGCTCCTCATCTGATTCAAAGTAAATTGTCAGTCTATCGACATGGACAACCTTTTCCTCAGTACCCCTAAATTCCCTTATCTTGCATGTCCCATAACTTGGAAATCCCGTTATTTGATAGGGCCCAATCCAGCTTTTCCCTATTTCCTTGGATGACCCACGCATTTCTTTCAAGAGTACCTTATCCCCCAACTTGAATTGGTGATCCGTCATACGGCACTCGCTCCCAAAACCCCTCGGTGACTCGCATTTTTCGCGCTCCATCACCTTACATTTTTTCTTCTTCTTTCTTGGCTTTCCCACGGTTTCTTCGATATATTGTTCGCTTTGAACTTCTGCATCCACACAAATTTTTTCAACTTTCGGTTTACCACTTTCCAAAATTTCCGTGCCAGTTTCTAGTCTTCCAAAATGTTTTTCAGTTTGTGTGTATGCATTCACACAAATTATTCCAACTTTTGGTTCCACACTCTCCCCTGGTTTCTTCAGATTCTCCACGTCAGTATTGGCTCCCTTATTTTCACTTTGGGTAAATGTTTCCCTGTAAGTGTTCCTACCCCCAATTTTCTGTGTTTGTTCTTCCCGTCTGGCGATCTGTCCGATCTCTCTAACGTCCTGAAACGTACGTTCATCGAGAATTTCTCTGCCCAAAAGTTTGAAAACAGTCCCTCTTATGGTCACAGATGGATCATGTACATAATCTATATGTGCATGGTTCGCATACAAGAAATCTCTTCCCAAAATAACTTGGGACATTCCCTAAAATCATGTCGTCACATACAACGGCCGTCCAGGTAGAGCTCCATTCTTCGTTTTCGGGTCCCATTGAAATATGGGCCGTACCCCAAGATTTTATAGAGTGTCCTGACACACTCGAAAGCCGATATTTGTCTGCTTCGTGCGGATTGATTTCGCCCCTCGAAACCAAACCCCGCTGAATAAGTGTCACAGCCGCTCCTGTATCAACCAAGCATCGGGTAAGTGTTCCGTTCATCCTTGCTTCAATTATATGCGGGATATCTTCCATCTCATCGATATTTACTTCCGGAATAACCATAATACTTTGTGCAGTACTACCTGTTATTCCCGAATTTCGACAGTCCCGGGCAAAGTGTCCAGCCTGACCACAAGAAAAACATTTTTTCGGTCTAATTCTTTTCGGACCGTCTCGCCTACCTCTGTGACAACTTTCCCTTGCCCAATACCCTTTTCTTCCGCATGAGTTCCGAACTCCCAGTGTCGCAATCCTCATATTCGATGTGTACCCCTGTACCATCATTAAGATTGATTCCTGTAATTTGACAATTTCCTCTGCTTTTTCTAAGTTCAAGTTGTCTTCCCTCAACAACCAGATCCCAATGTCCTTCATCAAATCCTTTCTTAGCCCCATTTTGAACTGGTTCAAAATCAGTTCCCTATTTAGTTTCCTTAATCCCGCTTCTTCTTCTGCTGTGGCCTTGGATAAATCCTCATGCAATAAATTGTTACCAAGTATGCGCAACCTCGTACAAAACGAAGATACGTCCTCGTCTTGTCTCTGGACACAACGGTATAAGTTCCACAGATTTTCCCCTGGGAGCTTGAGTGGTGTGAATTTTCTTAGAAGTTTCTGCTTTAATTCAGAATATTGGAGTTTATCTAGTGTCGCGTCGGATTTAAAATAATTATAGGCGTCTCCATGTAATTTGAATTTTAACAGTTTTAGAGTATCATCTTCGGACCAACCATCTAATTTCGATCTCAATTCCAACTTACCGAAATATTTTTCACAGTCTCTACCCGAAAAATCTTCTAACGTCATTGAAATCATTCCTAACATTGAGGTACCGGAGAATTTAGAAACTAGTGGTAGATTTGCGTTAGCATTTGAAAGCGACATTTTTATCTTATGATCTGATTATTTCTTCCGTGCAATAAATTATATCTTTCACCTACCTGTGACTCCCCTAAAGTTGAAAATGTCTGATCTGCAGCCTAAGACGATCTGACCCTGAAAATAGAATATCCTACCCTGACAATTAAAAAGAAAAACTATCACCACCCAAAGCAAAATATGAATTCAGGTCAAGCTAAACGTCCACTCGATTAAAAAAAATATCAATTCTTTCCTGAGAAAATATCATGAACAACACGAACAAACAGATTCCAATGAATAGTAGGTATCCTGTGAATTGAATATTTAATTCCTGAAAAACAATATATCCTGCTATATCATGTTCCAAAATCACACGCAGGATCCACCTTTCCGATGACGATGACCATTACCTATAAACACAAGAACAAAATTAAATTACCGAAACTCCCAATATTTTTTCTTTCAAACAGACCTATTAGCATGTCATGCTCAACTTAATTCATTTACTCCCTTTAAATCGCCAGTAGAAAGAATCACAATTGTCGAATTCAATTTACACTTGTTTCCCCAACCAGAATCACAAAATTTTTGAACCAGAATTACAAAATTTTTGAACCAGAATTATTATTCTTTTCTAATTTATTGTGAAACCCACACTCTCAGAAAACAGATATATTCAATCCCACCGCTGTCACCAAAATGTAGTACCTGCGGGGTGTTTCTAAACACACCTGTACCCGCAAATAAGAAATTTCAAAAGAAACCTTACCTTTTAAGCTTACACACTTTTCCAGCCGAAAGGGAACCTGGATTCGTGCCTTGAGCAAACGCAAGGACTTATGAAAAATGTAATCGTTTTCTGAGAGGGTATGAAATCAAAATAAACTGTCATCAAAATCAACAATATAATAATTTAAACAAAATATCTCTTCTACAAGCAATGAACGAAATTGTTAATTCTTAAACCTTTTCACGGAACCAACAGTAAATAAAAAAAAAACAATAGATTCAAAATCAATAAAATAGAGAGTGACGCAGTACCTTCTGGTATATGTATACCTATATCAAAAAATCATTTATTAAAGAAAATGTCTCTCTTACCAGACAAAACACTCCCGAAACACTGATAGTCACAAAAATAAGACAAATTGATTAATTTCCAAATTACCGTTAATTTACTTTTAAAATCTTGAAAAACCGACCGAACTTTACTTCCAATTAATATAGGTACTTCCTACGAATTTTTTGTTAATTCGCATGTTCCCTTTTCGCGATGCACACGCTGTGCCTACTTCACGCCACTGTCGGCACTCCCGTCAAAATCTCTTTCGGTTCTCTCTTTAGTTCCTGAAAATTTGCCTATTTAAATCAAACTCCCCCCTGCCTCTTTGACCCCTTGGAATATTCTAGAAGAAATTCGTTTGAGACGACGTGGTCTTACACTATTGGTTAAGAAACCATAAAATCTGATGATAAACAGAAAAAAAAACCGTTGACTACGCTTCCCGTGGATTACGCGTCCCATTGAACTGTTTATCAGAGTCCCTAACAGCTTACGCCTGTCGAAATTTTAATTTATGTGTCTGAGATTGACCCCACAAGTTTGAATAACTTTCCTCTAGAATTATGGTAAAACTGAATATTTTGCTTTTTAAGATGAAATAATTTCTATTCATTACCCAGGGTACTACAGAGTTATTTGAGCTGTTCTGGATTTATGTTGTACCTAGAGTCAAATTCATCTTATTTTTTGCATGAGAATATTCTGTGATCATAGAAGATAAATTAATTCACAAGTGACAGGTCTAATTATCAGTTGTTACTATGGTTTCAATGTTTCAAAAGGATATTCATCGAATCTGTTTAGATTTGATGAATTTGAATCTATACTCCATTCACAATTATAAAATCACAACTCTGGCCTTGGAAATTTGACACATTCCACTCTGTATCGAAGTTATGACGTTTTTCAAAATATTTTTATGTTCCAAGTCAACACTATGTTGCCCTTTCTACATTCTTAGCGTATTTCTCAGAATGTGAATTTATTCGGAAAATGAATGAATTGGAAAAGATATGACGGACGAAAATAATTAACGTTTATATGAATTGATAGAAAGGATTCCTTTTCTAGTTATTTGCATGAAAAATACAAGAGATCACTGTTGAAATATATTATTTTTCGCCATGGAAGAAAATTGCATTGCTTTCACATGATTTTCATATGCATGCCTGTGAAGATTTAATGTTTATTATCCTCTTGAACTGAAAGTTCAAGACTTGACATCAATTGTTGGATCAAGAATAATGGAACATTATATCCCTCTACTGGAATCCAAATAGTTGAAGGGAGTTCTGATGCAACAGGAACTTTTTCTTGGAACATAACCTTAATAGCTAACTTAATTAAAATAAGAGTAGAAGATTTACATTCCATTTATTTGATCTTATGAACAAGGAGTAAAATATTCTGACTGTATAGTAATTTATTAGTTTGAAAAATATTCATACATTACAGCCACAGTAGGTTTGTACAAATAATATGGAACATGTCAAACATATGCTTCACATTTATCATTTACCTGTTCTAAAATAAGACACAAACTCCTCCACATTATAGGGCCCCTACCGCATTAAAAGCTTGTGTCTCTTTTGAAAGAAGTAGCACTAGATATAATATATTCTTTCGATTAAGAGCAAATACCTACCGTTGAATGTTACATACACATATTTCTTCAAAATGGGCTTATACGAGTGGTTCTTTTTCTGAAACGTGAAAACGATCAACAATAATCATTTAGAGACCGATATAATTCCTCAAAACTCCTACCTGAACCATATTTTCCGGTCGCTTTCGTGAAAAGATCCTATAAGGAAGCCTTTTCTGTCCATTTACACATTCCAAATAAATTTTGAGCACCAAAAACGATACCGAAACTAACCAAACTTCTGGGGGACCGGAATTTCGTTTGGAATCTTTCCAAACGGCCAGATACCTAAAAAAAAACTTCGTTATCAAGTGTAAAAAAGGCGATTTGTACTTACTTTTGCTTTATTCATGCTTATAAATCGATTTTTGGTCCAATTCAAATTTGCCGTTTGTACCCATGTCAAAATATCTTTGATACTTTTACTTTGATGTAAACAAAGAAACTGGCAACGCCGTTTTGTCATCAAAGATATTCTCTGTACGCGCACAGATTTTTTATCAGGAGCACCAATTCCTGAAAACGAAACCATGGCCAGAGTTGTGATTTTATAATTGTGAATGGAGTATACGTACGACATGAATCCAGAAAAGCTCAAATAACACGGGAATTACTGAATTTAGGAGCAAGAGCATCTGGGGGGGCTACCATTATTTTTCTTTGTAGAATCCAACGCAATAATAAAAAAATAAGTTTCTAATTCGAAAAACAGAAGTTATTGCCAATTTTGGATCACAATTTTCGACACAAAATTTGAAACACCCTGTGATGATATTTATGAAATTCAAAAGATTCATGACCTTTCTTCATTCTTCTACTTTGACGTTATGAGAACGGTTTACACTCGGGATGTTCAGAATAAGAAAAATGAACATAATACTGACTATAAATATTTGACTTTTTTTCAGGTTTTTTTTTACGATATTTTGAAAACTATTTGAATGAATACAATGGTTTCAACAGAAATCTATTCACCATCAAATACTCCATCATATCAGAAACGAATAAATTGAAAACAAAATTTTTTGAACAAATTTATTTTCACTCCCTGTATAACCGGAAGTGTTCAGGCTCCGAAAATAATCTTAATTTTCAGATTTCGAATATGTCCAGTTCCCCAGAAACGTCTAATAGGCACTCGAACTTGGGACACCCTGTATGTTATTACTGTTGATGTAATATGTTGGATAAAAAGCACAGAATAATGGTAATTCGGCTTTATTCACTCGCATGCTAGGTGAAGCCTACAAGCAAAATAATATAGAATTCAACATAAGAAAAAAAACGCTCAAATATTTTGGCCCTCCGCATTTGTTGGAGTAAACATTATGGCCCTTAGGCTAAAAAGTTTGGAGACCCCTTTTAATGTATACTGACTGACAAAGAAGATGCAACACCCAGAATGAGCTGTTTAAATTTAAATTTTTTTTTGGTAAAACTAGTACAGCAATTATTAAATCGTGAAGGTTTTTTCATGTAGGTAAATATTTTCTGTTACCCTAATGTTGCAGTCGTTTTGTGCAAATTTCTAAAATTTAACAACAAACCAGCTGTTCGAGGAAATCCAAAGTCGATGTTTAATTGTTGTTAGAATGCCTAGAGCACGTATACGGAATTTACCGCCAGCTAAGTGAATTTGAAAGAGCTCGAATTATTGGTATACGGCAGACGGGGTTGTCATTTCGAGAAATCGCTAACCGTACGAACAGAAATCCAACTACTGTTATGAGATGTTGTCAAGCGTGGTTCGATAATGTCCAAAATCGATGAAGAGTGGGCACCGGACGTCGAAGGGGCACAAATGAAGTTCAAGATCTACGTCTAAGACTTATGACCATTAAGGTTCAGACACATTGTTATCACGTCACGTCACATCACGTCATCTTCCCAAAATGTGCAACCACGATAATGCATGGAACTTAGACCATAGGAAGAGAGACACACCTTTCAATAATAAATAGTGAAGCCAAATAATCAGAACTAAACTGGGTGACTATCCTATAACGGAATCAAAATGTAGTAAAAATTTTTGCAACATTGTATCTGCTGTCACGTTATAGCACTGATAGCACGCAAGATCTATATTCCGCAAATTTACATTTTCTGAATGCACGTGATATCACGTCTGATATTTTGTGAAATGTCATTCTGACATACATTTGAAACCGATCTGGGTGCTCATTCAATAATTCTTGAATTAATTGATGGAATTCCCCCAATTCCTCTGTTCGTTGATTCATTTGGTAAATCGAATCCCTTCTATGAGAATCACCAGCAACTGTAAAAGCAGCTATATTTTCCATATCTTCTTCCCAATTTCTCGCGTGAGCTCACATGACGTGACAACAATTTCTCATAGAAGGGATTCGATTCACCAAATGAATCAACGAACAGAGGAAGTGGGGGAATTCCATCAATTAATTCAAGAATTATTGAATGAGCACCCAGATCGGTTTCAAATGTATGTCAGAATGACATTTCACAAAATATCAGACATATCACGTCTGATATTTTGTGCATTCAGAAAATGTAAATTTGCGGAATATAACAATAACAATAACAATAACAATATTTATTGATCCCTTCAGACAAAAAGTATAGGACAAGTCAATAATAAACAAAAAGAGATTCAACGAGAAACCCTCGATCTAAACTACAAAAAAAGAAGAAATAATGTGAAAATTGAATTACTTTACAACTCTATACGGTTATCATTGAGATATTCATTTACAGAATAATAACTTTTCTTTAACAATATTTTTTTCAATATTTTTTTGAATTGGTTCACATCGTTGCGTTTTATAGAGACCGGTAAATGATTGAACATTTTAATTCCCTGATAGTCTGGTGAATGTTCATATTTTGACGTCCTGTGTCCAGGGATAATTAAGACATCACCGTTTCTTGTTGGGTAGGAATGATGACTTGATAGTTTCATTAAATTCGTCTCGTTGTTTTTAGTGTGGAGCAAACATTTATACAAATAAATTCCGACCACGGTCATTATCTCATTGTCAGAAAAGTAAGGACGACAAGATGTCCGTGGATGAACATTAAATATCAGCCTTATGATTCTTTTTTGGCATACAAGAATCCTATTTAGCTCGGACGCACTTCCCCATATTAGTATGTTGAATGCCATATGCGAATAACACATACTGTAATAAACTTCCAGTAGTGATTCAAGAGGAAACAATTTTTTAATTTTATTAATGGCGAAATAGGAACAATTTAATTTTTTACAAACAGCGTCTACATGATTCTTCCACTGCAAACCATCATCAATATAGATACCCAAAAACTTGGTAGTGTCTTTAGAGGGAATGGAAATACCTTTGTGAGATATTACAAGAACATCCTTTGTACCATTTCTCAAACTGAAGAGAATGGAAACAGTTTTTTCTATTTGACGATGAGTCCATTCCTATCACACCAGTGGGCGAACGTTTGGACAATCAATGAGGTATCCTGCTTCAACTCTTCGAGGTTCTTTGATGTTATTAAAAATGACGAATCATCAGCAAATAGAGTAATTATGCTAGCTTTAACATGTTCGGGTAAATCGTTAATAAACAACAAAAATAGAAGTGGCCCAAGTACTGAGCCTTGTGGAACTCCTACATCAACTTTAAACTCATCGGAATAGGTATCATCGATGTTGACACACATATTTCGATCCGAAATATAACTTTTCAGCCATTCAAGAAAGACTCCCCTAAATCCCAAGTTGTAATATTTACTAAGCATAAAGGAGAAATTCAAGGAGTCAAACGCTTTTGTTAGGTCGAAAAACAATCCAGCCACGCAGCTTCCCCTATCCAAGTTTTCATAAACACCCTGGATAAATGTGAAAGCCGCTGTTTCAGTGGAATGTCCCGGTCTGAAACCATGTTGAGAGTTGGTAATGAGTTTGAATTTATGTAGATAGTTGAGCATTCTATCGAAAACTATTCTTTCGAATACCTTCGAGAAACAGCTTAGAACTGATATAGGACGGTAATTTAAAATATCATGTGCATCACCCTTTTTTAAAATAGGAATGACTGTGCCCCTCTTCAAAATAGCAGGAAACACGCCGGAACATACCGATAGGTTAATTAGGAAAGCAAAGTGAACAGAGACGGGATCACTGATCGCCTTCAGCACCCTAGTTGATATACAATCTCTGCCCATGCCACCTTTATTCTTAAGCGCTCTTATAGTATCAAGTACCTCATTTTTCTCGACTGCATGGAAAAAAAAATGTAGAGCCGTGCATAAGTGAAGTAGTGCACAAACTCGGCAATGATCCACCAAAATATTCAGTAAGCATTTTGGAAGCAACAGTGATATCCCCCTATGTTTCTTTTTCAATTTACCAGTCTCGACATTCACAAGTTTCCAGGTTGTCTTATTCTTTTGAGTTGAATTATGCATTAACCTGGCATAATATGATTTTTTGGCATTTTCTAAGAGATTATAATAGCTCCTTTTTGCGGACCTATAAATCTCAAGTGATTCTTTACTCATTAAATTTATGTGAACCCAGTGAAAATTTTTCAAGTTATCGCTAGCTTGCCTTATTTCAGGTGTTAACCAACCTTTTTGGATATTTACTGCATCTCTGACACGCTTTAAAGGACAGCATAACTCGAAATTTTGCTTGATTACGTCAATGAAATTATCGAAACAAACATCAATATCGTTATGTAGATATACATCAGAGAAGTCATTACCTTGAATATTCATCTTCAGAGTATCTAAATTATCTTGAGAAATGTTTCTTGTATATTGTATTTTATTTTCAACAAAGTTAGATCTGATATATGTGGAAGAATAAAGATATTCTAGAGAGATCAATCTATGATCAGCCAGATTTGCTTCAAAAGTGCGTGTTGTACATAGTTGAATGTCTGCATTCGTTAATATATAGTCCAGTAAGGAAACTGAAGTTTTGCCAGAAAGATCTGTGAAAAGCCGAGTAGGTTCTAAAGATGTTATTTTCAGATTGAAACAATCAAGAAAACCATTCAAGTCGGACTTAAGCCTAGAATTCGTCTTGTTCACATCAATATTAAAATCACCACAAATGAAAATGAGTTCAGTTTTCTCTACACATTTTTGAGTGATGTACATGAGTCTTTCAAGAAATGCATTGAAATTACCTACTGGTGATCTGTAGACACTTAAAATACCTATTTTAATGTTGTTTATAATGACCTTAGTGCAACACACTTCACAGTCCAATTCCTCTGACAGGTGCGACAGATGAAGATCTGATGACATCCACTTTTCACGAACATATATCGCCGTACCCCCATTTTTGTGATTAACACGACAGAAGTAAGCAACCAGTACGAAATCCGGGAGCACCATACATCTCATGTTGTCCTCGACACACCAATGTTCAACTATGCTAATGATGTCTGGCTTTTCGTCTTCCAAAAGGACCACTAAATTATTGATTTTATTAGACATACATTGAATATTCAACTGTAATATTTTAATTTTGTTTACAAGTTGAATGTTACAGTTATTGTACTTTGTCGGGCACCGATCTTTTTTTTCGAAAAAAATTTCGAACACTCGCGTGATTCGGCCAATTTGATGGTAGTAGAGCCTTTTCATAGTCACTCGCAGGAATTGTAACCTTGAATGAAGAGTAGATCTTGCGTGCTATCAGTGCTATATTATAACGTGACAGCAGATACAATGTTGCAAAAATTTTTACTACATTTTGATTCCGTAGTAGTACAATCACCCAGTTTAGTTCTGATGATTTGGCTTCACTATTTATTATTGAAAGGTGTGTCTCTCATCCTATGCTCTAAGTTCCATGCACTATCGTGGTTGCACATTTTGGGAAGATGACGTGATGTGACGTGACGTGATAACATTGTGTCTGCACCTTAAGAGACCGATTTGCGACAACTCGATCTTTGGCTGATGAGTGGTTAGGAAAACAAGGCCATCCTGTGACTGTCCGAACGGTTTACCGCCAGATAAGGTCTTTTGGACTTCAGTATTATCGACCCTATTTTGTGTTACCACTGGCGGTTGAGCATCGCCGGCAACGATTACAGTGGTGCAGAGAACGACATGTTGGATTATGGAATAGTAACAAGTTGACTTTTCTGATGAATCTCGATTATCCTTGGGAGCACATGTTGGCCAAAGAAGGGTTAGACGACGTCGGGGAGAAAGACGTGAACCTCAGTTTGATGTTGAGCGTCATGTACACCGGACAGTAGTCGTTATGGTATGAGATGCTATCGCACATGCAAGTAGGTCACTTTTAGTCTGTATTCGAGGTAACATGACAGCGCTGCGATACTTCAATAAATAGTGCAGGAGCCATATGTTCTCCCTTACCTCAACCGGCTCGAGAATCCAATATTTCAGCAAGACAATGCTCGACCTCATGTTGCCAGAGTTAGTTCAAACTATTTTGAAGCGACCCATGTGAATATTCAGATCCCCTGATCTTTCGCTCATAGAGCATGATTGGGACATCATGGGTAGAAGGCTTGAAAATTTACTCCAGTCCCCACGGAATTTGGCGAATCTGAGAGATGAAGTACAGGTAGCTTGGGATAGTATCCCTTAAGAAGAAATAGATCATCTTATTGCATCAATGACAAGACGTGTTGAGGAGTGTATAGATAACCGCGGTGGACAAACATATAATTAACAAAGTTATTAAAAAAAATTGGAAACCCTACATTTTTTGTCCACATTTTAATCATTTACTCCTTGCTATACTATCTATGTTTTACCAAAAAAAAAATTTTAATTTAAACAGCTCCATCTGAGTGTTTCAGTTTTTTTGTCAGTTAGTATGATAATTATAAGCAGGTAGAGGAAAATCTAACGCGCTTCCTTGTCTAGCGTCAACTTGATGTTCGTGTGTCCTTGGTGGTATGTAGGAATGGACTAAGCGCCTGCAAATATGGATTTGAGGCATGCCTCGGTTCAGGGTAATCATTAGATCCGGGGTTATTGAATATGTTTTTCGTTTTTCATGAGTATACAAGCTATATTTTTGAAATAATAATCATGAAAATTTTTGTAGTTTATAGAAGATTAAATTGCCGAGGGTAAATAGTTGCGATTTTTTCGATTTAATTAGTTTTTCAATTAAAAAAAAAACCGGTTGAACTTCAGCGTTTTGGAAACTACACTTAATGATTTTTTTCCGACGGTTAATCATCATTTTTTGGAAAAAATCGTAACTATCTACCCTCGGCAATTCAATCTTCTATAAACTACAAAAATTTCCATGATTATTATTTCAAAAATATAGCTTGTACTCATGAAAAACGAAAAACATATGCAATAACCCCAGATCTAACGATTACCCTGGGTTTTCTAATTGAAAAACTAATTAAATCGAAAAAAGAAAACTATTTGCCCTCGGGACGTTCTTCAACTTCAAAAAAAAAAAAATTAGGTCTCTACGTCGTAAATTAGGGTACTTACTCGTGAAATAAAGAGACCACTTTTGAATGGAGATTTACCACGATTCAAAAGGTGATACTGCCCCTTAATTACTTATTAAACACTTCGTACTGTATCGAAATATTTTTTTCTTCCTCACGTTTTCATTTGAACAATATTTTTCAGAGAACGTCGACGTGAAATTGGACGTCTTTCTTCGTCTAGACAACGGAAAAATGTGCATGAACGATATGAAATCTGCGATCAAGGCTGGCGGGATACACTTCAAGTTCAGCAGTCTTTTCGGTGAAGTCAGAAGGAAGATTTTGACTCCTGAGTACGAGAAAGTCTTCAATGATAATGCCGCGTTGATTCTTCACGAATTGATACCCGAGTACGAAACGCAACTAGGAAAGCATTTCAATGTTTTGTTGAAGCCTGTGTTGGAACAAGTTCCACTTGAGGTTCTTCTGCTCCTGCCTGTATTGTCCTAGATGACTTGCATGTAATAAAAGTTCAGGATGGATACTTGTTTTATTTACTGATATGAAGCTGAAAACAGTTCGAATATTTTCAAACAGGAACTCTTGAAAGTTATATACATTTGAAAACGAAACAGACGAGATTACAGACGAAATAAATTTTTCGATAGAAATGCTCGGACAGGTCGATTTCTGTTTCGAGGGGGACAACTTAAGATGTAGGTTACGGACGCATAGCGCTTCAACCCTTGCTACTACAACCCCCACCCCCAATTTTTGAATAGGGAAGATGGGGTGAGTGATACCTCAATTCAAAGGTATTTTTATACTGATTTCAGCACAGTAATTGTTTTTTCATTTTATGCATTAGTTCTTGAAATATTCTTAACTAAGTATTTGAAAATGAAGTGGTGTTTTCATGGCACTTGTAGTGTTTTTTTGTGAAAAATCGGCATCTTGATTAAAGATTTCTATCTCAGTGGATTGGAGAAAGGAAGCCACAGTCATGGTTGTTTTGAAGCTCAAAATGTCGATTTTTCACAAAAAAAACACTACAAGTGCCATGAAAACACCACTTCATTTTCAAATACTTAGTTAAGAATATTTCGAGAACTAATGCATAAAATGAAAAAACAATTACTGTGCTGAAATCAGTATAAAAATACCTTTGAATTGAGGTATCACTCACCCCATCTTCCCTATTCAAAAATTGGGGGTGGGGGTTGTAGCAGCAAGGGTTGAATCGCTATGCGTCCGTAACCTACATCTTAAGTTATTCCCCTCGAAACAGAAATCGACCTGTCCGAGCATTTCTATCGAAAAAATTTATTTCGTCTGTAATCTCGTCTGTTTCGTTTTCAAATGGCCACCCTGTATACATACATAGAGGGTGTTTCTAAATTGGTGTGAGAGATTTTGAGGGGTAATTGATGATGTTTCTCATTCAAAGAATTTAACTCATTTAGCCACAAGTCTTCCAAACCAACAACTCCAGTTTGGAAACAGCTTGCCAAATTATTCAAAATTAATATACTGCTCCACAAGAGTTAGAGATATCGTATTCAATCGTTTTTAAAAGTATGTATCTACGAGAAAATCGCTGTAAAATCATTTAAATCTCAATAACAACTTGAATCGATCCAATAAAAATCAGTATGAGACATTTCGTCAATCTGGTCGCCTTTTTTCTGAAGTTTGGTTCTTTGCATATGCTTCCATGAATGTTCTTATTTTGAAATGAAGTCAGTTTATCAATGGCTTCGATTTGAAACGAGTTTTCTGAAAATGCCAAGACATAAATTAACAAACACTGAGGCTAATAGGGCTATCGGAATCCTACAGCGTGGCCTAACTGTTGTAGCGGAAAGGCTCCAAGTCAGCCAAAGTGTGATATCTCGACTATGGAACAGGTTCAGGGAGACAGGTTCCGTGTTGGAAAGACCAAGGCTTGGTGGGCGACGAAAAACAACACCTGCTCAGGATCATTTCATCACCGATTCGGCGAGAAGAAACCCTACATCTACGTGTAGAATACTACGAGATACTCTTCAAAATGCAGATGGGGTCCAAGTTTCCATCGAAACCATCAGACGACGTTTGAAAGAGGTGAATCTAGGTTCTAGACGTCCATTAAGAGGAGTTCCATTAACACGTGACCATAAGCGTCAAAGACTGGAATGGGCAAGGCAACATATCAAGTGGAACGATCAATGGCGTAGTGTCCTTTTCACTGATGAATCCAGATATGGACGATTTTCAGATTCTCGAAGAATAAGGGTATGAGCAATCCCACGCATACCCCGTAATCGTCGCTATGTCCAAGAAGTACATCCATTCCGAGGGGGTAGTGTTATGGTATGGGCCGGGATATGTTTCAACGGGCGCACAGATCTACACATTTGTCCTGGGAATATGACCGCCTTACACTATAGGGAGCATGTCATTGACAATGTTGTGCCAAATTTTTCACGCTGCTATTGGTGAAACTTTTCAATTTCTAGACGATAACGCTAGACCGCACCGTGCAGCCATAGTTGAGAATGCGCGCGAGGAGCTTGGTACACATTTACCAATACCTCCGCACTCACCGGATTTGAATTGCATAGAACATGCATGGGATATGCTCCAAAGAAGATTAGATAATCATCAACCTACCCCAGAATCCTTAAATGATCTGAGAGAGCTTCTGCCCCGTTTATGGAACCAAATTCCTCAAGAAATGTTCAACGACCTCGTGTGTAGTATGCAAAGAAGATGTCAAGCTGTTATTGATGCCCGTGGAGGCCATCCATTGTATTGATAGTCTTAAAATGCTTGAATTCTCTGGGAATAAAATTTCTTTATTTTACTCGATTTTTCTTAACCACCCTGTATACGCTGCAGACCTACAGACCCAACTTGAAATCATATAAATATGAATTTTCATCACGAAAAATTTTATTTTAACGATATTTTTTTGCAATTTAAGTCAATATCCCTAACTCATGTGGAGCAGTTTATTTGGCTTTACTGATGTATGTGGGCCACCCTGTAGGTAAAAAATATACGTAAACCATAAGGAAATTCTGATAACTTTTCATATCATCCCTTGATGGGCAACCCTTTCATTTTCACCAACCCCGTATAGAGCTCTTCATGATGTGGTAGTCTGGTGACCTAGGAAAACAGGGAAACGGCCCGGAAAAGCTTTGTAACAGATCGATGATGCACCTATGACGTAGGTGACATTGAATTTTCAGGAAAGGAAGCATAGAAGAACAAGCGAGAGGGGGTGTGTTACATAGAGCGGTTCAATGTTATCATCTCTTCTGTTCAACAGACAATCTGGACGAAAGCGATAGCGTGAGTTCGACAATTGATTGCTCTGATAAGCGAGTGGAATATTTGAAGATGTGATGGTTTTTTATTGAAAGAAAATTTGATGGTTGTGTGTTTTCTTTCTGAAAGGTATGTGAAGATTGAGCCTTTTCCGTTGTTTTTTATGTCCAAATAAGTTAGTTTTAGAGTTTAATGCCATTTCCGAGCCTTCATTTTTCTTGAAGTTTTAGAAATGTTCGTCGTTAGAGTTTTCTATTTTCTAGAGAGATTAATATGAAAATTAACGTGAATTAAGGAAATTGTTATGATTTTAATTCCTTTTTCATGGACCAAACATTGAAAAAAGGATTTAACTTCATACCTTTTCTCATTTTTAATCTTGAAATATTTTTTGTTCGCTCCTATATCACTATAAATTAGTTCTCGAGTTTATTGCTATTTCCAAGTCTTAATTTTTCCTTTGAAGAATTTATTGTAGTTTTGAGAATGTTTGTCGTAAGATTTTTCTTTATTCGTGGGAGATTAATGTAAAAATGAACGTAATAGTGAAAGTGAAGGAAATTATTAAGATTCTCATTCTTTTTTCATGAATCAAACATGAAAAAAGAAATTTAACTTTTTACCTTTTCCAATTTTCCATCTTCGAAATATTTTGTTCTCTCCTGTAAACACTTTTTGGACTCTCTCAGTATATATTACCACAATATTTGATCACCGTTTCTGTACCTACAATAATTTCAGAGATAACACTTAATTTTATGGACTTCACTACCGAGTGAATTTTCGAAATAACTTTTCGAATTTTTCATGTATTTTTCGTGCTGCAGGACCGTCATACTGAACAAATAAAAAATTAATGGTTCGGTAAAAAGTGATATAATGCTCAGTTTCAGCGCATAATTGTTGTGTTTTACTGATCTACAGTGTTTATTTATATTGCACAGTAATAGGTATGTACTTGTTATAATTTCATTGGAGTCAAATTTTGTTATTGTGGTAAGTTGTGGGGTATTTAAAAGATGGAGTCTTATTTATTGTTTTGTAATCAGTTGTTTTGAAGAAATTTTGAAACTAGAAAATAAATTCAAAGTTGTAGTTGGTAAATGTGTCGGAATATTCATTAGATTGATGAGCAACTGATTATTAATATATTGAAATTCAGTGGGTGAGTTCACAAATATTGAATTCGAAAGACAATGTTGGAAAACAACCCTTTATATTTTGTTTATTTATTGGGGATAGAAAATATTGGAATCTATTTTGAGATCTCAGTTTCGTGTGATCAAAACCATATAAAATGCAAGTGAATAAGTCAAAAAATTCCAATTATTCGGTAATATCATATTCGGGGTCTTAGACGATTTCGTTGACAGCTCCTGTCAAATTTTTTCCGTTGGATTCATGAATGCGAATCCACCTATAAGATGAATCAACTTTCAAGATGGATTATCTCACAAGATACTGACATCTCGTCAGTGCTTTAGGTGGTTCCATATCTTATTATAAATCTCGCAAATTTTCATGTACCTATAACTGAGCAGTTTGTCATGCACCCTCTTTAAGGGGTGGAGGATAGTTGAATTTTTTAAATGAATTTTTGTTGCTGAGGTCAAACATTTTAAATTCAGAATTTTTCTTCATCTTGAGGTAAATAATTTTCCTGACTATTTCGAATGATAGATAATAGATCTCGTGTTATATACGGAAATCGAGAAATTGTCATTTTCAATAATGCTGAATAACTCGTCTTTTTGAACTCGTATTCAAAATCTGTTGTAAAATTCAGCAGGCACTTTTTAGGAGTAATTCAAATATTTTATGATGAAATTTTTTAATTCAGCTATTTTCGAGAAATGAGAACGATTTATGTTTTCTACAATGTAAACTATAGTAGAAAGTTCTCTTATCTTGCCACAAAATTTTTTCTGATTTTAAGAATGTATCTTATGTCGATGTAACATGAGAAAAAAAATTCAATATTTTCTTCTGGTTCTCGATTCTCCTGTTGAAATATAAGCAGGCTGGCGTTACCATATTGCACCCCACATAATTCTATGTGAACTCAACCTTAAGTGATAGGGATCATCGACTGTCGAATAATTATTTCTTTTTCGTATCGATATCCTTTAGTAGACTAAAAGACTTTCATCAGATTATTAAAGAAAAAATTTATTCCATTATCTCTTTTGTTTTTTTGAAGAAATTTAAAAGGTCAATTGCAAAATTTTTAGCAATATGATCAAATGATTTCTGAAAAAATATAAGACTGAGAAACATCTTGAATGATTTTGATTTTGAATTTTTGTGTTCCACGCAACATTTCTTTTTGGAGCAGTCTGTATATTTGAGGCTATTCAAAACGCTCAACATTGTTTCTATTGGTTATCTTGAGATTCGTGTTATTCCAAGAGAATCCATTTGATTGGATTTCCCATCATGTTCATTGTATGCACAGCACAGTATGCACCAATTATTTTTACATAATTTTAGAAAATTGATAAAATCTAGTTTTGCTCAATGAATGCATCTGAATTCACTCTCTATAATAATGTTGCAGATGCGATATCTGTTCTTCCAATATGACGAGTAGGTAAATAAACTATTCATTTCAAAAAGGTGAAAGATCATAATAGGAGTTATTCCATCATTTCACATTTTTTCGTTGAAAATGTTGAACGAAAGTTACTTTTATAGTGCGTTGCTTTCTTTTCTCTTCGCTTTCAAGAAGGTCTATGTTTATTTCTGCACCTTGATCTTCGATGGAAAACTTCGCATTATGAAATTCTCAATCGCGACTTCTGTAATGTGATAATGCAGTTTGACTTGTCTCACACTTGTAAATCTATGTTTTATTCATGGAGTTGACCAATCTCCGTTTTAAATGATTTCAAGGGATTTGTAAAATTGTACAATGAATGTGAGAAAATCGTTCTTTTGTGGAATAATCTAGGAACCTTGAGTATGTAGGTTCCTTTGGACTAGTTTTACCACATTTATGTAAAAGTCGGGAGATGCGAGTATTGGATGGTGACAAGCAATTAATCAAAGGATTCTCGACATTTATAAATGTTCCCACCTCTCAATAACCACAATATTTTCATGAGAATAAATGAATATATATATTCAGAAAAAATAGTTTACCAATCAAGGCGATATATTTTAAGAATTGAATAAAATGAATGAAAAAGAAGCAACATTTATTAATTTTGAAGCAGAACAACAGTACGACAATTATGTCTTTTCGAATTGGCTTTTTCAGTATTCCATCTTGCCAAGGAGGACATTTAAATGATCTATTGTTCACTCAGAGTAGGCTCTGAAGTTATTCAAAAGATAATAAATAGGAATAAGTTATTTTAAAAATTGAAAAAGTGTCACTAAAAGCAGTCTGGAGCTTTTGAGTGCTTGTAAGTAAATCCACTTCTCTATTTTATGATCTAACTACACACATCCTCAAAAGTCTTGGCCCACCCTATATACCCTCAATTGGTTGAATGTTACATGACAATTTTTTGTGTGTGGAATCTTCACTATCTTATCAATTAAATGCAAATAATAAATCAGCAAAAAAAGGTTCTTGTTCGGTAAGAAACAGGTGTATAAGGAGTTAATCAGTTTTCAGCGAATATAACGAGAGTTGTAATATTGAGAATATTCCGTGGAAAATGCCGGGACATCCAATTTCTCAGTTTGACCGGGCAGCGTTGCCCGGAGACCAGTGCCTGGTCGACCAATAGTGACATCTGCAAGGAAAGACCATTATATTGCGAATTTCACTCGAAGGAATCGAACGTTATCTGTAACAGCCCTTCAAAGTCATTTTTTGAGGACTTATAGAGGGGTAGTCTCAACCAGTACCAAAAGGAGACGGTTGCATCATATCTCTACATCTCTGTGCCAGGTTTATGAACATTCGCGAAGTTGGGTGATTCCTTACCGGAAATCTTGTTCTGTACAACTTATATGCTGAACTGGCAATTTATTTTGATCCGTCATAAATTAAAAGCATATCAACAAGTTCATTATTTGAATAAACGTGCGGTATTTTCGAAACATAAAACACTAGTACCCTCGCCATAACACATTCGAAGATTACTGACCACAATCGATATCTGAGTCATGTATAATAAGAAGACGAAAAATATGTTGATATCTACGAAGTAGCAGGCAGTGGCGACTCTAGAGGGGGGCCCGGGCCACCCCTAAAACTTTGCTGGCCCCCCTAGAATTCTTTGACATACTAAGACTTTCAATTTTCCTGTTGTATTTCTATTTACTTTGGCCCCTCCTAAAAAATTCCGGCCCCCTCTTGGCCCCCCTGTCTTCGAAAGCTGGCGTCGCCACTGGTAGCAGGCGAGGGAGCTGGTTCGGACTGAGGAATTTCCAGATTCACCTAGAACCTAGAAAATATTCTAGTTTCATTTTCTCGAAACAGGGGAATAATTAAATTGTTGGTAAAATTACTTATTTTGATGAGTTCTACCATTTGTCTACAGAAAAGCCTCACCTTTAAATGCACCCTGTATATTGCAGTTGAAAAAGAAGAAAATATTCATCTCATTTCCAGAACATACGAGGATGTATTGATATCTAGTTAGCCTAGACCAGTTCCATGCATAAACAAAATATTGCGATACCACATCAACGAACAATACCTTATTAGAAGTGTCAGTGTAGAGTTCGACGTCAAAAAAGTAAACCAGAGTCACACAATAAATTAAAAAAAAAAGATGTCCACCGAATTTATAAAAATCGAAAAATTGGAGTATCGAGCCATCATCCAGTGCCTGCATTTAAAAGGGTTAAGAGGTAAGCAGATTTACGAAGATATGCTTAATACCCTTGGTGATCAATGTCCTTCGTATGCGACCGTGAAAAATTGGACTGCAAGCTTCGAGAGAGGTAAATTTTCCATTGAAGATGATGACCGATCGAGAAAGCCAGTTTCTGTGTCAGTCCCCGAAAATATCGATGCAGTTCATGACATGATTTTATCAGATCGTCGAATTGGGCTAAAACTGATATCTGAAGAACTGAAGACTTCATACGAACGCGTTCATCATATAGTTCACGTCAATTTGGACATGAGAAAAATTTCTGCAAAATGGATCCCCAAATGTTTGAATGTTGACCAAAAGCGTGCAAGGCTAAAAGTATCGCGTTCGATCTGTGCTCGATTTGAAAAGGATGTAGACTTCTTGAACCAAATTGTTACGATGGATGAGACTTGGGTACATTTCTACGATCCAGAAACAAAGCAACAATCGATGGAATTGCGACACTCTGGTTCTCCAAGACCTAAGAAGTTTCGTGTCCAAAAATCTGCTGAAAAAGCTCTTGCTTCAGTATTTTGGGATTGCCATGGAGTAATCATGATTGATTTTTTGGATAAGGGCAGAACAATAGCTGGAAATTACTATTCGACATTACTGACCACACTACGGGAAAAAATTAAAGAGAAAAGACGCGGTAAGCTATCCAAAGATATTTGGTTTTTACAGGACAACGCCCCAGTACACAAATCTCATGTTGCCATGCAAAAAATTCGTGATTCAGGTTAACACCCCCCTTATTCACCAGATTTGGCTCCGTCCGACTATCATCTCTTTCCTCAACTGAAAAAAAGTTTAAAAGATCGTAAATTTTCTTCCAACGAGGAGGTAATAAAAGCTGTGGAAGACTGGTTTGCAGAGCAAGAAGAAACATTTTTTTTGAAAGGTCTAGAGACGTTGCAGGTTCGCTGTAATAAATGTATTCAATTAAGAGGAGAATATGTTGAGTAATAAAATATTTCGACATTGAAATTTTGGTTGGTTCTATGGTAGGCTAAGAGTTTTTCAATATATCCTCGTATATTGCAGTTGAAAAGAAGAAAATATTTATCTCATTTCCAGAACATAGATTTTTTGTTTCTTGAGAAACCCAGACTTTTGATAATGTGTGTAAATCAACTCATTTTGTATTCGAACAATTGGAACAATAAACTTCTTTGAATATTTCTTAGGCCTTTCGGTATTGACGTTGCCATCAACGGCCATATTCCTGAAACTGGGACGTCAAATTTTCGGTGCAATAATTAAAAAACTATCGACAGCAGCTATCAAAGAAATCGTGTATGATTATGACAAAAATATTGGAATTTTTTCGATTATTCTCTAGAATATTATATGGTTCTGATTTCGCGATCTGAAAAAGTCTGCTTGCAGTTTTGATACGTCTCATTCTGCCAAATTTCGTGTCAATCGACTTCGTGCAATTGAAAATATCCAATATTTCATTTGTCGTGTACAAATTTGGAACTGGAACATCCGCCCATAATTTCGCAAGTTCCAGTAATAAATCAATCCAGATCAAAAGATATACATCAACAACTTCCTACAATTTTCTGACAAATCACGATTTTCACAAAACTTCCTCCTCAATTCTTGCCCAAGCAACAAATTATTTATTAATTGCATTACAGCTGGTCGAGATTTGAAACGGATAAAAGGAACGCATTACCTCATATATAACAATAAATCCATTAATCTATCAAGGAAAGAACCATTATGTTCGTAGTACCATGGTTCCACGCATTCAGCGATTAAACAATAATCGTTTTAGCGCTTTATTAGGATGCATTTTGCACGGGTACAGGAATAACGCTTCGCACTTGTTAATCGATTTGAGAAATCGTAGAATTCTCGAGTAATTAACATTGTTCGGTCACAGTGCTGCTATTTTAATACCGGGGTCAACTAGAAATATCGACATTTTCCTATATTCTGAATTGAATTCGTTTATTCGTTTCAAATCTTCGTATCTGCAGATGATAAGGTTTACTTCTTTCGGACGAGTCGTGATTCGGTCGACGAGAAAGGGTTTGGAAAGGTCCAGGCAGACTAGAGCGACTCAATGTCGCCCGAGAAGTTGTGCCCTTTCAAGACGAATCGATAATGTGCTAGAGGTATAATGTTCGGTCGCCGTACCCCTCTTATTATCGTTGAACGAACAATGACTGATGCCATCTACGTAGAAATAATCATTGAACCTATCATTGTTTCTCTGAGCAACGAATTTGGGGATAATTTAATTTATCAGGATGATAACGCTTCAACACACGAAGGGTTCAAAACATTCTCCGAGAGAGCAATATTCAGAGAATGAACTGGCCAGCAAACTCACCGGACATGAATCCAATTGAGCACGTATGGGATTACTTAGGGAGAGCAATATCCAATCGCAAAAACGCACCCCCAACTTTTCAGAAATTGATTTAATCTCTTGAGGAAGAATGGAACGATATGCATGCAAAATTCATTGTTGACTTGATTCGTGGGATGCCTAGGTGTATTGGGCAGTTGATTTAAAAAATAATTGGAAATACGTACGGACTATTGATTTCGCATTCAGTTGTGGAATAACTATATAATTAATCAAAAATAAATAATCGATAAATTTTGTTTTCTTATTTTCCCTATTTTGTCTCATCCTGCATAAAGCAAAGATTGACAAACAGAGATTTTCTATTAAATATAATGCAGTAAAACTAGAGGAAAATATTCATCTCATTTCCAAAAGATAGATTGTTTATGTGTGTATACAATATAAACAATGGCATCTGTTATAATGGCTCAAAAATCTGCTAGAAATTTGTATAAATCTTGATGACTATTGCTGTTAAGAGATTTCAAAACATAACATTAATTTTCTTATTATTTTACTTTGTTTTCATTCAACTACACTGCGCAAAAAAATTAACGCACATTATGGAAATCTCAAATTTATTCTACAACTGAAAGTGTTCTCAATGATAATTATATTTATCAGAATTATGCATGCATATGTTATCCACTTTCAACGTTTTTCTTCAATACAGATGTTTTCTCCCAGCAGCAATAAAAAAAGATGATATTATCAGATTTTGAATGTATTGGCTCCATTCTAAAATCAGTTGTTCTAGATCAATTCTAGTGATCAATAGTTTGTCTTTCGTTTGATTTTCTACACTCGATCGCTATACAAAGCGAAACACGCAATTTGACCCAAGAGGAATGTGCCCAAGCGGTAGTTTTGCGAAAAGAAGGGTGGACAGAATGTTGCAGCGATTCAGGGAGACAGGTATGAATGTCCGAAGACCAGGATAGGGTAGACCACGGGTAACAACTGCCATTCAAGAACGTTACTTGAGAGTTCGTGGCTATATTGGACTAATATGAACAAAAGGGAATGAAATCCAGTTGAATTCTGTCGACGTTTCGGACATTTATTGTTTGATTACATTCAACATACAAGTTTTGTTGATGATCTAAACGGATTGACGATTGTATGATTTTAAATTTCAAACAACTAAAATGAATTAGGTATTTATATGTTTGTGTACGTTAATATGATATAATTTTAACATCTGCTGCTTTTTAGTCATGAATAAGGACAACCCCATTGTTTTGAATGTAATCAAACAATAAATGTCCGAAACGTCGACAGAATTCAACTGGATTTAATTCCCTTTTGTTCATATTAGTCCAATATAGCCACGAACTCTCGAATTCATATTATCGAAAATGGACATGAATAACCCCATCAGTTACTTGAGAGTTTCTTCGTTGAGACAACGGTTTGCAACCGCTCGCCTCTTTCAAAATCAGCTTGAGCAAACTCATGAGGTGCAAATTAGCACTCAGACAATGAGAAATCGCCTCAGAGAATGTGATTTAAGGCCTCGTGTCGCGGCAAGAGGCCCAGCTCTTACCCCAGCCCATCGAAGGGCGCATTTGGATTTTGCGAGAGAGCATATCCATTGGGAAGAGGCCAATTGGGAAAGAGTTCTCTTCACAGATGAGTCTAGATTCTGCCTCTACCATTGTGATCAACGTTCCCTTGTATACAGACGTCCACATGAAAGATATGCTCAGTGCAATTTCCTGAATACTACTGGTTTCGGGGGAGGATCGATTATGGTATGGGGTGGAATATCTTTGACTGCTCGCACAAACCTAGTGGTCGTTGATAATGGAACTATGAATGCTGATAAGGAACATTCTTGAAGAGCATGTAGTGCCATTTGCCCCATACATTGGTGAAAATTTAATTTTTATGGACGATAATGCCACACCCCATCGTGTGCGCATCGTTCAGGAGTTCCTTGAAGAGGTTGAAGTCTCTCGAATTGAATGGCCAGCAAGAAGTCCAGATCTCAATCCGATTGAGTAGGTTTGGGACAACCTCAATAGAAGGCTGAGAAGTTCAGAAAATCATCCAGCTACTCTTAATGACTTAGGAATCCAACTCGGAGAAATCTGGGAAGGATTAGATCCGAACATTTTGAGATCACTCATTTTGAGTATGAACCGTCGTTGCCGAGCTGTAATTAACGCAAGGGGTGGAAATACCAAGTATTAAATCACTTATCAGCATTTCAGTATTTTCAAAATTGTTCATTTCTCTTCTTTCACATAAGATTCGGTGAAATCCTGAATTTTTCTTCCGTTTAATGTGTCTTGTTTCGTTCAAAACCTTCCCGAGAGAACATAAAAAATAAGTTATAAAGTCAATGTAGAGTTAGTTTTTTTGCGCAGTGTATTTGCAATTTTGTTAAGAAATATGAAAACTTACTGACAAGTTCGGGCCTGTTTTGTTTACAGAGAAACTTATCGGGGTAAACTATTAGTTTTCCTTATCCTACGACATTTTCTTGATGAATATCTTTTTTTGTAAAATACAAGGTAACTTTATTAAGTTTCGTTTTATTTATATAACATTATCTCTATAATTTTCTGTTTCAGATTTGTAGCAACTCTGCTAACCAATAATGCATGTGAGTATGATGCATATATCAAAAAGAAAAAATATTTAACGATAATAATTACATTTTAAATTGATGTTTGGTCAGTGAGCATGTGTTGCTATACTTACCAAAATTGTAAAAAATCGCATTATTAGTATGTATAAGTTTAGAATCAAATTTCCTCCACAAAAAAAATAGTCTTTCAGCCATGCTCCGATATGATCTTTTGTAGTTTCGATAAATTCTCGTATATTTTTTTTATTTACTAAATTGAAGATATTGTTTTTTCCTATGTTCCTTCAAATTCATTTCATACTTTTTATATCGTCACATACAGGGTGTCCCGGAAAATGTGGGAAATCTCTCGGATTCAGATAAAAAGATGACAAGTTCCCATATTTTTTTTTCCTAGCGGCCCTCCCGCCCTACGGAGATACGGCCTCCTAAATGACGTCACTGGAAGTCCATTTCACTGGAATAAATCTCAAACTATTTAACATAATTAAAAAAAAATTGATATGATGAACAGTAGTAAGGACCTCTTAAAATACTGCCCTTAAATTTAAATTAGCTCTTTTAGTTTACCAGGGGCGCACTAGGTTGTACATTTTGATGCTTACATTTTCAACACCCTGTATGATAAGGAGTAGAAAAAAACAAATTTGGATAGCTTGAACATTAGGCTAAAAAAAAGGTACTCTTGTTTATTGTCGATAAAATGAACCGTTTTCGAAAAACTGAATTACAAAGACTTGATTTTTTTTTAAATTGAAGTTGAAGAACGTCCCGAGGGCAAATAGTTTTCTTTTTTCGATTTGATTAGTTTTTCAATTAAAAAAACCAGGGTAATCGTTAGATCTGGGGTTATTGAATATGTTTTTCGTTTTTCATGAGTACAAGCTATATTTTTGAAATAATCATCATGAAAATTTTTGTAGTTTATAGAAGATCAAATTGCCGAGGGCAAATAATTGCGATTTTTTCCAAAAAAATATGAATAACCGTCGGAAAAAAATCATTAAGTGTAGTTTCCAAAACGCTGAAGTTCAACCTGCTTTTTTTAATTGAAAAACTAATTAAATCGAAAAAATCGAAACTATCTGCCCTCGGCAATTTAATCTTCTATAAAGTACAAAAATGATGATTATTTCAAAAATATAGCTTTTACTCATGAAAAACGAAAAACATATTCAATAACCCCAGATCTAACGATTACCCTGGTTTTTTAATTGAAAAACTAATTAAATCGAAAAAAGGAAAACTATTTGCAACTATTTGCATTCAATTTAAAAAAAAATCAAGTCTCTACGTCGCAAATTAGGGTACTTACTCGTGAAATAAAGAGACCACTTTTGAATGAAGATCTACCACGATTCAAAAGGTGATACTGCCCCTTAAAAGAACTTGATAAACCTAAATCATGGCTAACCGGGACACTTTATAAAAGTGAATGGAGTATAGGTACTTCTCCATTTTCGAACATTACTTTACGCTCTCAGTCTAGAAATAAGTCTCTAAAGAGAAATAAAATTGTTCTTTATTTATAATGAGATTAATTATAATTGATCAGGAGTCGCCAATTCTTGGACTTCAAAATCGGATATTCACTTTTCTCTTCAAATCCATACATTCTATTTCATTTTTAATCAAACCAACTTTGTATATGCAATAGCGTCTAGGTACATTAAGTCACTTTCAATTCGGTATTTTTCAACCAAATCGAACTCAACTTAATAAGCATTAAATGCACAAAAGTACCTAACACACTGACACCGATACCGAAGAGTTAATCAACCGGTAGCAATGCGCAGACAATTCGGAAAAATCTTCCACCAGTTTTGCAACATCACCTTGTATATCAAATGTCATAACATTTAATTGGATCCGATTGAGCTTTTCGACTCGCCTACCGCGATAAAGAGGAACGAATCAGACAGGTTGGACCGTTTATTTTGACAAACTTGACCCAGATAGGATCACTTGAGGATTCGGATTCTGTTATTTTTTTATTGTTATTGTTTGGGCGATTGCAAAACGATAGAATGTTGGGTGATGATGAGGACGAGTCTCTTGGTATTTACCAACGGATTATTATATACAGGGTGTTTCTGAATTGATGCGAAAGATTTCAAAGGGTGATTCATTGTTAAAAATAAGGGGTAGTTTGTTATATAAATGTTGGGTCAAAAGTCAAACGTTAGGGAGATATCGCGGTTCAAAGATGGCGAAAAAATGAGATCTAAGGGAAAATGGTAGACGTCCGAGCTCGTGAGCTCCCTTCAAAAATTGGGCTTTTTATTTCCATGATATCTCAGTTCGTATGCGGCGTAGACCAACAATTTTCTTTTTAAATTAAAGCTATTTTTTTCTAGGATGTGTATTACTCGCTTTTCCGTTTTTCTTCGTATATAAGGAAAAAACCTGGTGAGCTGTAATTTCATAAAAATCTGGACAAACGATTTTATTTCCATGATATCTCCGTCAATTTTCGGGATAAATATATGGAATTTTCAGTATACATGCGGAATAATATTTTGCAGAATGTGTATCGATCAGTTTTTCTGTTTATTGCTCCCCTGAATTTTTGAATGAATTATAAAGTAGTAAAGTTTATTGGTCATATTTTCAACCAGGTTTTTTCCTAATATACGGAAAAGCGAGTAATACACATTCTGCAAAATATTATTCCGCATGTATTCTGAAAATTTCATACATTTACCCCGAAAATTGACGGAGATATCATGGAAATAAAATCGTTTGTCCAGATTTTTACGGAATTACATCTCACAAGCAAGTAAAACACATCCTAGAAAAATTATTAAGCTTTAATTTTGAAGAAAATGTTTGTTCTACGTCGCATACGAACTGAGATATCATGGAAATAAAAAGCTCACGAGCTCGGACGTCTACCATTTCCCCTTAAAGAAAAACTTGAGCAACGACTTGGATTCGGATATCCTGATTTTGTTAGAAACTTTTTCATCTCTTGTATTTTTCTCGTGAAATGTACCGTTTTTAAATGAAAAAATAAGATGTAAATCACTACGTGTCGGGAAAAGCCAATTTATCTTAGAACTACATTTTATTTTTTGATTTCAAAAAGGTGCATTTTACGAGAAAAATACAAGAAATGAAAAAGTTCCTCACCAAATCGGGCTATCCGAATTTAAATCTATCCAAGTCGTTAGCTACGTGAGTTTTCCTTTGAATATTTTTTAACAAAAACTATAGGGATAGTCTACTTCGACTACTTCAACCCCCTCTACCCATTCTGAAAATATGAAAAAATGTCATGAAAGCGTTTTTTCATAATACATAGTTATACTTCCTTAGAATATCATCATTCTATTGCTTTTCAAAGTGGCCACATGGCACATGAGCTCTCTGTTTCGTTTTCAATGGGACGCCCTGAATAAATGTATCTGCGAATACGCTTTGAATTAATTGAAGGTGGCATTACTGGCATTTACAATTTAACGAACCTTGAAACTGGGTAAAGAAAGTCAATTTTTCAAATCAAAGTGTACCTACCTTCATAGTGCCCAAAAATTTTCAAAAATATAGACCTCCAAACTAAAAACGATAAAGATCAACATTTTCAACCACCCATTTTCTCTTTGGTGGACTTGTCTCATCCTCCTGCATACAGTATTGCTCAAAAATAACAGTGACATTCTTGAGTATATCTTCTGTTCGTTTGTGAGTAGCCCTGTATGTATATTATCATATGCGTTTCATTCTATGTAATCATTGGAGGGCCTCAGGCACAGATTTGGTGGAGAAATTTGTTCACTCATAATCAAGGATTTCAGTGGTGAAGTATTGACTTTTTCATATTGCTACCTATTGTGTTTTTTTTATTGAGAAAATAATGACTTATTATTATGCGTGTATGGTTGAAGTACATACCGAATATTTTTTCAAGGCTCAAGTATCCGTAGATTAATGTGATATTTTAACGGTATTTTTGAAGTTAGATGTAAGAAATCTTGATCTAATAACTACTTACTTTCTAGAATCGGATGATGGTAAAAAAAGTCGTCAATGATAAATTCAATCACTTCTATCAGAATTAATTGTTATGTGATACTTATATTACTTATATATACAGTGTGTATCTTTTCATTCGATATTTATAAATCACTTTAATACAGTTGTGATGTAGTACCTGCGGGGTGTTTCTAAACACACCTGTACCCGCAAATAAGAAATTTCAAAAGAAAACCTTACCTTTTAAAGCTTACACACTTTTCCAGCCGAAAGGGAACCTGGATTCGTGCCTTGAGCAAACGCAAGGTCTTATGAACAATTCAATCGTTTTCTGAGAGGGGATGAAATAAAAGAAACTGTCATTGAAATCAACAATGTAATAATTTAAACACAATATCTCTTCTACATTTACTGGGCAAAAAAAACAAAGCTGCTATGTTTCTACCTTTTCAAAAACCCAACAGTAAGCATAAAGAAAAACAATAGAACAGAAAACCAATAAAATAGAGAGCGACGCAGTACCTTTTGGTGTATGTATACCTGTATCAAATAATTAAAGAAAATGTCTCTCTCACCAGACCAAACACTCCCGAAAACACTTGCCGATAGTCACAAAATAAAACAAATTGATTAACTTCCAAATTACCGTTAATTTACTTTTAAAATTTTGAAGAACCGACCGAACTTTACTTCCAATTAATATAGGTACTTCCTACGAATTTTGTATTCGCATGTTCCCTCCCCGCGATACACACGCTGTGCCTCTACTTCACGCCACCGTCGGAACTCCCGTCGGATCTCTCCCTAGTTCCTGAAAATTTGCCTATTTAAATCAAACTTCCCCCTGCCTTTTTGACCCCTTGGAATATTCTAGAAGGAATTTGTTTGAGACGACGTGGTCTTACGCTATTGGTTAAGAAACCATAAAATCTGACGATGAGCAGAAAAAACCGTTGACTACGCTCCCCTTGGGTTACGCGACCCCTTGAACTGTTTATCAGAGTCCCCAACAGCTTACGCCTGTCGAAATTTTAATTTATGTGTGCGAGATTGATCCCACAAGTTTGAATAACTTTCTTCTAGAATTATGGTAAAACTGAATATTTGTCTTTTTAAGATTAAATAATTTCTATTCATTACCCAGGGTACTACAGTGAGCAAGCTGTAAGCTGTAATTCATATTCCCCATTTTTTTCCAGGAATTTTTATTCTGGATAAGTTTAATCTCAATCACCATCCCGAATCAGATAAATGGAAGCAGCGTACTGATCGCCGACAACTCCATGTCTAACATGATCGAAATCACCTCCAGGCCTCCATTTTGCCACATACATAAAGACAGGTGAATATCCCACTTTCTCCATTCGATACACTATTTTTATATCTTCATCTTCATCGCTTACTTATACGTTATTGTTTTAGTTCATTTTGTTGTTTTATTTTTTTATGCCTTAGCTTTTATAGAGAATTAAGGGGATTGTCAAATCATATCGTCATCAAATAATAATAATTATTATATTAATTTGTTCCATGAGGTCAGAAGATGACATAAGACAATAAGTCAAAAAAGAAACCAATGTGCATCATAAAAGCGTAAGAAAATTGCGTATAAGACGTCACAAAACAAATGATTAAGTAATATACAGGGTGTATTTTAAGGTGAGGCTTTTCTTTTGACAGATGATAGAACTCATGAAAATAAGTCATTTTACCGAAAATTTCTCATATTTCAATTTGAAAAATTTATAACAAATTTTGGGCATCAATACCTTAATACTCCTGCATCTCTCTGTTCATCATATCGACTACATCTCTGCACCAGGTTTATGAACATCTGCGAAGTTGCGTGATTTCTTTGCGGAAATCTTGTTCTGTATAACTTATACGCTGATCTGGCATTTCATTCTGATTCACCATAAATTAAAAGCATTTCAACAAGTTCATCATTTGAATAATCGTACGGCATTTTCGAAACATAAAACACTCGTACCCTCGCCGTAACACGATCGAAGATTAGTGATCACAATCGATATTCTGAGTCATGTATGATGAGAAGACAAAAAACATGTTGATATCTACGGAGGAGTAGGTTCGGACTAAGGAGTTTTCAAATTCACCTAGAAACTAGAAAATATTCTAGTTTGATTTTCTCGAAACAGGCATAATTCATATAAAAAATTTTTGAGTTCTACCATCTGTCAAAAAAAAAGCCTCACCTTCAAATACAATGTATAGTAAAGCTATAAGGGATTTAATGGCGTGCAGAAAGGATTGGAGTTCTTCATGAAATAATTGAAATCGATTTCATTTCGAAAGTTCATTTTTTTCCTTTCAAAGATAGAAGAAAATAAGCCAACTCCTTCTTCTGTTTTATTTCAATCGAAAGAGCCATGAAAACAGTTCAACTTCCGATTAAAAGTGAATCTACAGATAATTTCGTCCAGAAGATCAACTTGAAATACGGAATTGGCAGAGAATGGCCAAATTCGAATACAGAGCGAGAAATAATTCCTGCTTTACCTACATATTGACTAATTCCATAGTTCAGCGATTTTCTGATAGAGAGCGCCATTCTACATTTCATTCATAAGTGAGACTACTATAAATCCACAAAATGCACTGTGACGCCTCTATCGGATTAGTTTCCCTACTCGTTGTGATCGGCGAGCTTGAGCATTTTCAAATTCTTTTCTCAATTCTGACAGGGGTGTAATTCGATCCAAACTACTTGCCTCGGATCAAAGAAGAGTGAGGCAAATGACTGATGATTCCATAACAAAGCTAGTGGCAATTTGCAACGACCAATTTGTCCACTCAGCTCACCAAGGAGGTTTCATTTATCCAGGCACGAAATGGTGTGGACCTGGTAAGTTGTAAGTATGATTCCGAAGAGTTTTTGTTGATCTTTCGAAGGGTTCCAGAAGAGATGCATGAACAATATTTTTTCCACATCACATTATTACCTTTCCTGTACAAGATTCTGATTTTCTTCTTTTCTTCGTTGTAGGAAATAAGGCAGACAATTACACTGATGTTGGATATCATACCAAAGAAGATATTTGTTGCAGAGAACATGATTTTTGTGACAAATACCTAAACCCAGGGAACTGCGAAAGAGGGATTTGTAATAAGTCACCTTTCACCAGGTTAGAAATTTAAAATTGGCTGATTTAAATTGTGGAAGGGAACTTATTAGTTTGAAGAATTAAGAAAATATACTGCTCCACAAGAGTAGGTATTCAATCGTTTTTAAAAGTATGTAATCTTCGAGAAAATCGCTGTAAAATCATTTAAAACTCAATAACAACTTGAATCGATCCAATAAAAATCAGTATGAGGCATTTCGTCAATCTGGTCGCCTTTTTTCTGAAGTTTGGTTCTTTGCATCAAGGCCGTAGCCAGGGGGGGTCCGATGGGGTCCGGACCCCCCCCCCCCGAAATTTATTTTTTCAGAAATGCCAGATAATCATTTCACCGAAAATTCTTCGAATAAATTTTTTTCTAGCTACGGCCTCGGACCCCCCCCCGAAATTTTTTTCTAGCTACGGCTTTGCTTTGCATATGCTTCATGAATGTTCTTATTTTGAAATGAAGTCAGTTTATCAACGGCTTCGATTTGAAACGAGTTTTCTGAAAATGCCAAGACGTAAATTCACAAAGGCTGAGGCTAATAGGACTATCGGAATGCTACAGGGTGGCCTAACTCAGGTTGTTGTAGCGGAAAGGCTCCAAGTCAGCCAAAGTGTGATATCTCGACTTTGGAATAGGTTCAGGGAGACAGGTTCCGTGTTGGAAAGACCATGGCTTGGTGGGCGAATAAAAACAACACCTGTTCAGGATCGTTTCATCACCGTTTCGGCGAGGAGAAACCCTACATCTACATGTAGAATGCTACGGAATAGGTACTCTTCAAAATTCAGATCGGGTCCAAGTTTCCATCGAAACCATCAGACGACGTTCGAGAAAGGTGAATCTAGGTTCTAGACGTCCATTAAGAGGAGTTCCATTAACACGTGACCAGAAAGCGTCAAAGACTGGAATGGGCAAGGCACCATATCAATTGGAACTATCAATGGCGTAGTGTCCTTTTCACTGATGAATCCAGATATGGACGATTTTCAGATTCTCGAAGAATAAGGGTATGGACAATCCCACGCATACCCCGTAATCGTCGCTATGTCCAAGAAGTCCATCCATTCCGAGGAGGTAGTGTTATGGTATATGGGCCGGGATATATGTTCCAACGGGCGCACAGATCTACACATTTGTCCTGGGAATATGATCACTTCACACTATAGGGAGCATGTCATTGACAATGTTGTGCCAAATTTTCATGCTGTTTGATAGTATTCTATGACTATAAATGTATGCTATTCTGTGATACCGAAGCCAAGGTATTTTAAGGTTATGTATTATTATGATTACGACTAACCCAGAGTCTATTCATGTAACCGAATTATTCCAATAAATATAAAAGTTATAAGTGTTTCTTTAATTAAATATCAAGTATAAAGTATTAAACATGGCGCAGTCGTATGCTTGCTTGTGTTAAATCAGCAAAAACCACCAAGATCTCCGAGAAGTTTAAAGATAATGGCTGGGTACGCTGGACTCGTGAAATTGCCACCGGATTTTGACTTGCAGGGTCAAAATGCAGCAACCGAGTGGAAATTCTGGAAAACTGCCTTCACCGATTATTTAGTGGCCACTGGTCAGCATGAGGCAAATGATGGAATTAAATTATCCATCCTAAGAAATATAATTGGAACAGAAGCCGCCCGAATTATGTCAACTTTTGTGATACCAGAGGGTGAAACCAACAAATATGAACGTATCATACAACTAATCGACAAGTATGTTAACCCAAGGGTGAACGAATGTTTCGAGAGATACAACTTTCTGAAAAGGACCCAAAAAGAAAATGAGTCGTTCGAACACTTCCTCACTGAATGCAAATATTTAGTTCGTACATGTAATTATAACGAAACAGACCCGAATCAAACCCCAGAGGATAAGGCATTGAGGGATAAAATTGTCATGGGAATACGAGATCCAGTAACCAGGGAAGCTCTACTGAGGATCGAGAAGCTAACCGTGGAAAAGGCTATAGAATTCTGCCGAACCAGTGAGCAGAGCAAGCAACAGAACCTGCAATTCCAAACCGAGGTAAATATCAACGCCGCAAAGAAGGATGATAAACAAAGAAATTTCAAGACCAAGCACGGAAAATTCCAGAAGAGAGAAAATGGCCAATTCAAATGTCGAAGATGTCAGTCAGTTCATGGAGCTCGTGAATGTCCAGCATATGGAAAAAAATGCAAAAAATGTGGTATGTTAAACCATTTCGCCATTTCATGTAATGTTAAAAATGTAAAAGGTGTAGAAAAAAATGAAACTGACAATGATAGCGATGAGCAGGATGTATTTGTAGGATATGTAGGCAAATGTAACTGTAAAAAATTTAACTGTAGGCATAAGGAAATGTGGGATGAAACAGTTCAGATTGAAAATAAGAATTTTAGAGTCAAAATAGATACAGGTGCAGACATAAGCATAATTCCCAAGGAAAATATTCGCATGGTAAATAGAAAAATTTTAATACATAATACAAATTACATTATTAAAGGTTTTGAGGGTACTAAGGCCAAGACAATCGGTACAGTAAATTTATACTGTAAATATAAAGGCAAGAGTATTTACGAAGACTTTGTTATAGTTGATGGTGCATCTAAAATTCTTCTGAGTGGTCAGGCATGTACAAATTTAGGTATGATAAAGCGAATAGGTAGTATTGAGGTTTCCAAGACAGGATCAGAAAGAGAAGATTTCATCAAGCAAAATTCAGATATATTTTCAGGACCCGGTAGATTCGAAGGTGTACACAAAATAACAACTAAAGTAAATTTTGAACCAGTTAGTCACCCGCCTAGTAAAATACCATTAGCCATAAAAGATTCCTTAAAATGTGAATTGGATAGGTTAGTACGAATAAAAGCGATCGAGAAGATAGATGAAATTAAACCTGAAATGAGTATAAACCGTATTGTAATTGTGGAAAAGAATAACGGAAAATTGAGATTATGTTTAGATCCGGCAGACTTAAATAAACAAATTATACGTAAACCAAGAACTATTGATAAAATTGAAGATATCTGCTCAAATCTAAGAGATAAAAAATTTTTTACTGTATTTGATTTATCGGAGGGATACCATCATCTGATATTAGATGAAGAATCTTCGTGGAAATGTGCTTTTGCCACACCATTTGGAATTTTTAGATATTTAGTTCTACCATATGGTTTATCTAACTCTCAAGATTTATTTGAGGAAGCAGTAGAGAAGAGATTTGGTGATATTGAAAATATTTTAATATGTCATGATGATATGATAGTTGCAGGTCGCACTAGGGAAGAGCATGATAGTGTAGTAAAGAAAGTAGTAGAGAGAGCACGAGAAGTAGGAGCCAAATTCAATAAAGACAAATTTCAATATTGTAAAAACCGTGTTAAATTCATGGGGCAAGTTTTTTCAGAGAAGGGAATGGAAATAGATCAGGATAGAGTAAAAGCACTCTGTGAATTGAAAACTCCACAAAATAAAGTGGAATTGCAAAGAATTTTAGGCTCGTTCAATTACGTGAGACGGTATATTCCTAACATGACCGATTATATCCAACCTCTTTGTGAATTATTAAAATCAAATGTAGATTGGCAGTGGCTACCCAAGCATGAAGAATGTTTCAAAATTTTGAAAGAAATTATCTGTAAATCACCGGCTCTAGTTCCATTTAACCCAAACAAAAAAATCGTTCTTCAATGTGATGCATCAAAGAATGGATTAGGATGTTGTATGTTTCAGGAATATGAGAATAATGTTCTGAAATTAGTTGCGTGTGCGTCTCGTAACATGAATGATAATGAAGTAAATTATAGCCAAACGGAAAAGGAATTTCTAGCTATTTACTTTGGCACACAGAAGTTTCATAATTTTATATATAAATATGTAGTTGATGTGCAAACTGATCATAAACCCATAATACCAATTATGAGCAAACCTATATGTAAAATTGGCTCAGTAAGATTACAGAGATTAAGAATTAAGCTATTAAAATATTCTCTTAATGTTTACTATGTTACAGGAAAGAACATACATTTCGCAGATATGTTATCTAGAGATTATTTAAAATTAGAAAGTTTTGATCCGGAAATGATCGAAATGGTACATTCTGTTTCCAAACATTTACCTATGAGCGAAGAAAAAAAAGTAGAATTCAGAAATGCTACTAGTCATGATGAGGCTCTCATTAAATTATCCGAATATTATTATAACGGATGGCCTAGCGAAAAAAATATTCCAGACCATTGTAAACCTTATTATAAAATGAAAGACTCTGTTTATATAGAAGCAGGTATTGCATTTCTTGATGATAAAATAATTGTCCCAAAAAAGCTTAGACAACCAATGATTAAATTACTTCACAAAGGTCACATAGGGATTAACAAGACCATTAATAAAGCCAGAACAATATTTTATTGGCCAGAACTAACTACGGATATAATGACTTACATAAAACGATGTAGAACTTGCGAGAAATTTAGCCCAAGTAATCGTTCAGAACCCTTACTACCGCATGAAGTACCAAGATTAAGATTCAGTAAAATAGGTGCAGATATATTGGAATATGGACCAAATGCTTACTTAGTTGTGATAGACTATTTTTCACATTGGCTTGAAATGTCATTACTTAAAGATAAAACATCTGTTTCTGTTATAGATGCATTTCAAAACATATTTACCAAATTTGGTTATCCTAATTGTATTGTCGCTGATAATTTGCCCTTTGTTTCAACTAAATGTAAAAATTATTATAGAGATAAGGACATTGTTATCACTACATGCAGTCCAAATTACCACCAAAGCAATGGTCTAGCGGAAAAATCTGTAAGCATCGGAAAACAGATCTTGCGAAAAAGTTTCCTAGAACATTCAGATTTTAGAGAATTAGTAATGAGTTATAACAATACAGCCATTATTGGCTTAAACGCTTCACCAGCACAAATCCTCCAAAGTAGAAGGTTAAAAGACCAATTACCGATTACTAGCCAAAATCTGCAACCCCAAATTCAAAATCACATTTTCAAAAAGTTATGTGATCAAAAAGTAAAGCTTAAAATTCAATATGACAAAACGGCATGTAGGAAACCCATGGAATTTAAAAAGGGAGATAAAGTAGTTATAAGAACTGTACAAGATAAGACTTGGGAAAAGGCTATTGTACTCGAAAAAGCTAAGGAACCAAGATCTTATTGGGTAAAAAAGGAATGTAATGATAGGATTGTAAGACGTAACACGTCTCAAATGAAAATATCACATACGATAGTGAACAATGATGAATATGTATTGGAGCCAGAGTTAGGCCCACATCAAATGTCACAAGATAATAATACTATAGTTTCCTCATTAGATCCACAAGATCCACATTGTAGTGAACCTAAAGTTAATCAAAAAATTGTTATAGATGTTAAGGAACCTAGAAATAAGGATTGTAATAAAACAAGATTTGGACGTCTTGTAAAACCCCCTAAAAGGATTGATCTTTGAGGGGAAGGTGTTTGATAGTATTCTATGACTATAAATGTATGCTATTCTGTGATACCGAAGCCAAGGTATTTTAAGGTTATGTATTATTATGATTACGACTAACCCAGAGTCTATTCATGTAACCGAATTATTCCAATAAATATAAAAGTTATAAGTGTTTCTTTAATTAAATATCAAGTATAAAGTATTAAACACATGCTACTATTGGTAAAACTTTTCAATTTCTAGACGATAACGCTAGACCGCACCGTGCAGCCATAGTTGATAATGCGTATTCCATATTTACCAATACCTCCAAGGCCGTAGCTAGAAAAAAATTTCGGGGGGGAAATTATTCGAAGAATTTTCGGTGAAATTATTATCTGGCATTTCTGAAAAAATTAATTTCGGGATTAATTTCGGGGGGGGGGGTGTCCGGACCCCATCGGACCCCCCCCTGGCTACGGCCTTGAATACCTCCGCACTCACCAGATTGGAATTGCATTGAACATGCATGGGATATGCTCCAAAGGAGATAAGATAATCATCAACCTACCCCAGAATCCTTAAATGATCTGAGAGAGCTTCTGCCCCGTTTATGGAACCAAATTCCTCAAGAAATGTTCAACAACTTCGTGTGTAGTGTGCAAAGAAGATGTCAAGCTGTTATTGATGCCCGTGGAGGCCATACATTGTATTGATAGTCTTAAAATGCTTGAATTTTCTGGGAATAAAATTTCGATATTTTACTCGATTTTTCTTTACCACCCAGCATACCAAGGCCGTAGCTAGAAAAAAATTTCGGGGGGGGTCCGTCCGAGGCCGTAGCTAGAAAAAAATTGTGCGGGGAGAGGGGGGTGTCCGTTGAACTGTGCTATAGAAAAAATTTCGGGGGGGTCCGGACCCCATCGGACCCCCCCCTGGCTACGGCCTTGCAGCATACGCTGCCGACCTACAGGCTAAAATTAATTTGCAACTTGAAATCATATTAATATGAATTTTCATCACAAAAATCTTATTACAACTATATTTCTTTGCAATTTAAGTTAATATCCCTATGTGGAGCAGTTTATATTTCTGGAAAATAATGTCATCACATCAACTTTCAGGTCACACTGTGACTGCGACTCAAAATTCCGTAGATGTCTACAGAATGTTAACTCAGAAACTGCTAATACAATTGGAGCCATATTCTTCAACGTCATCCAAATAATTTGCTTCAAAGAACGAACTCCTTGTGCTGCCATTCATGGGTAAGGATATTCAACTTCATTCGAAAATTCTATATGTCCCCCATCACACAATTAAAAATTAAACTTTGCTTGTTGTTTGTATTTATTTGATTTTATTTTACAGTCATTATGGAGGAAAGAGCAACTATGACAATAACTGTCCTTTGATATTTTCGAAATCACCAAGATTCCCTGTAGATTTTAAGCAATTCAAACCCTTTTCATTCTTCAAAAAGAAAAAAGTACCTGGATTTTTTAATGTGATACTTAAAACTTTAAAAATATTGTAGTGCCATTATGATTTAGATTTTTTAATTTTCAAATATAACTTATTTATTTTTTCGTTTATTTCTTTCTTCATCCAAAACCATCTTATCCCTTTTATTTTATCATATATTTTGGGTAAGTATTTCACTCATATTTCAATTTCCTATTCAAAATTTCTGCTTCTCATTGCGATTTTTAATGTGTTTCGATATTTTAGGTGTTCTTTATGTTATTTTTTCAGATATGGATTAACAGACGACGAGAAAATTGAAGTTTGCAGATCATGGCAATTCCGACCTTCTGAAAAATACATTCCAATGATGCCCCAGAATTGAATACTATATCAAACACCCAATAAAGCAATAAAAATGTAGTAACATAGATAATATCAAAATTTCGACAAGTGTTCAAAAAATACAATAAATATCGAAAATAAATGTGATATTAGCAGTAGTTTGAAACCATTAGTATTTCAGGTGTGTAGATTGATCACCAATATATTTTTTTTCGTTAGAAAATGTGAGTCATTGTGTTAGAAGAGAATATGTAACTGTAATTTTTATGTGAAATAAAGCACCATATAATATACATATTTTTATTGAACAAAACAATATATGCAGCTTCCTCCATACATACAAAATAATTCTTATCTCTGTCATTAAATTATAAAATATATAAAACAACAATAGTTCAAATCGTATCTCATCCTCGTAAAATTCAACATCAAGTCAAAATCCTCATGTTGATAACTTTAGGCTATTAATAAAAATGGTGTTTCTGTTAAAACAATTACATAAAGCGTTAACGAATAGCAATTTCTAGAATTTTATCAACCGTAGAAGATTCCACCTTCAACAAAAATCCTAGCATAGATTTTCTTCATCTTCCTCTCCATTTTCTTGGACTGGATCCCCTTCTGGTCTACTTGCAGAAGCAGACTGACCAGCCTGGGAATTGTGGTTGACTATTGGCTTTGCAATGGTTAGACTTTGTTCAGGTAACGGCATATCTCTAGCTAATATAGCATATTCCACATCCATGTGCTTGATGAATGGGTTGTTTAATGCCGCCTTAGCAGCATCTGGATCTTCTTCATCATAAGCTTGAAGGAGCATCTCTAAACACTGAACTTCAGGACCTTCACAGTAATTCCCCCATTCCTAACAGTATAAAACAATGTTTGAATCAAATATACAAGGAAACTTCACAAACTATTATGGTGAAAACTCACCTTAAAAGCCTTCTCTGCAGCCACAATATCACCCCGAGCAATCTGAACCAAAACCAATGCAACGGCAAGCCGTCCAGTAGCTTGATAAGCTTCAGACTGCTCTCTCAAACCTAATTCTCTTCTTATCGCATCAGCTGCTGCCTCAAACTCCTTCAGTTTCACATGAATCCTCGCAACTTTGCTTATATACTCAGCAGCCTGCCTTGAGTTGTCTTGCACCAAAGCAATATCTGCGGCATGTTTGAATAGACGCAATGCTTCTGCTGGATATTGAGCTTCAATTATTTTGGCAGCCTTATCTAAGGAAGATGATGCTGACTCTCCGCTTCCCTGGGTCTGGAACATATTGGCAGCTTTCTCGGCCAAGGCTGGTATGTCTTTCAGATCACCAAGTTCTTTGGAGACAAGAATGGCTTGATCTAAGGCTTTAGCTGCGTAGAATAAAGCCCGATTCTGTTTGTGACAATCGGAAGCCTTCAGAAGAACACTTCTACATTGGTCGAATGCTTTTGCGTTCCTGAAGCAAGTGGCTGCTTTGTTGTATTCATCAGCTGCATTCTCATAGTCAGGTCGCCATTTCATTAGAGAAGTCTTTAAAGATTTCTCGGCGTTCTTGATGTGCTCCAAACCTTCTTCTATCTTTTTTTCCGTGTTCATTTTGAATGGGAAATCTGACGTGAGGATTATTCAAAACTGGGAGTTTCTACCCTAGATTACCATTTCGTTGAGTTTGTATTTTTTCTGGAATTCGGTTATTCTGTCCGACGTCAACGGTATTAATTCCAGGAATTTCTCGTTACCAAAAAACAAGCGCTTTCACGATTGGACCGAATGGTATTTGGTGAAACAGATATTAACACCCTCAAAGAAAATTCGATCAATATTTGAAATGGAAACGAATCTTGTAAACGTCAAAACACTCACACATGACACTCAAAGATCATAGAATACCACTAGGGATGCCCACGACATATCGATTAACATTAAACATTTTTTATCGATGTGGCTGTACCCTGGAGCGTTTTTCAGTTTGTCAAAACGAATCCAGTAAATGATGACGTTTGCAGACTTGCAAAAAGAATGAGAAAAAAGAATTTCTTACGGATTTGCATATTAGTTTTCCTTATTTTTGCCGGTTTCATGGATCTAGGACTCCTGGTAGTGATAGGAACTTACGAAGCGGAGTTCTTCTGGATGTACCTTTTGCTATACGGGGTGTTTTACACGCTGGGCGTTCTCGGTACTTATAAGGAGAAGTATTCACTACTGTATATTTTCGCTGCATACATAATACTGCACAGATGCATGGACATAGCATTGCGAACGATGGATATAATAAAAACTGATCATAGGACTAAACAAACAAGTACAGTGAGTCCTAAGTATAAGAGAGACGTTCTTTTGAAGAAAGATGGTTCGTGTTGTATGTTCGATGATGATTTAGTTCAAGAATATATCATTCCTAGCTGTTGCCACGATGATCCATCAAGGGGAGATCCTGTATCTGAAGCGTGCAGGATGGCAGGATATGGCAATTATGCCTACAGGTGGGAAAACCCATATTATCTGAGAATTGGACAAGTAGAGATCTAGTTTCCGAAGTACACCACCAGGTGGCACCATCACAGGAAGACAATGCATTACCGGTTTCTGGCTTATTAGCCGTCATCAGATACATATAGCCTTATCCTGAGATGAGAACCAACTGAAACGGCAGAACTTATATTACTCCCTAGCAAGAACTATTGAGTACAGTTTTGTACAGTAGTTCCACCTAGGGGGCAAATGTCTACGCTTCATCCTGGAGGTTCTGCCGTTTCAGTTGGTTCTCATCTCAGGATAAGGCTATATGTATCTGATGAGGCTTTCAAGGCCGGATTCAACAACAAATTCAGAGTATTCCGGGCTTCCTAGCCGTGGTCCAATAAGAATTTCTCCTAAAGATCCGCCTACAACTGACTACGACGATTGACTACTCCGAATTGGTGGTGTTACTGGATCTAACGCTTTAGTTATAGCAGTAGCCCCACCGCCGCCGTGGCCAGTAGGTAAGCTCAAGTTGGTGTTAATAGAATACCCTGCGACTGAGGGAAAGTTCACATCGAGTATCGAGACTACTTGAAGGATCATTCATACATGGATACCGGAGAAGTCTGAACTCGTCATATGCTTTGATGGATGGACATAACATTATGTTCGCTAAAACAGAGGTCGTTTCCAACATCAAGAGTCAGTGTGGCTGTGAATACAGCAATATATCCAGCAACATCACCAGTTCGGAGCGGTAAATCCTCTGGTTACAACCAAGATACCTCTAAAGATGCCTACAGCAGTTGTAGACGAGACGTTAGGTGAAAATCCTATTCGACCACATCTAGAAAGCCATATTTTGAAGAAAATCAATTACGTCCTACTTGTATGAAAACTATTCATCTTTTGACTTTCTCAGGTGTCTAGATAGAAGTGGAAGAAAATCGGCAACAACTTCAGAAGAAGAAAAAAAGACCAGGGGTATATCTTTCTTTGCTATATTCTATTGTGTAAGAACTACTATTGATGTAACTCTACTGTTCTTCGTTTTTCTTTTGGCTTATTTGTTACAATATAAAAAATCTTGAATTTTGTTGTTCTGGTATCTTTTATCGCTGTTGTAGATAGTCTATCTATGGGGGAAATTAGAATAATTCAATTAAATAAAATACAACTCATTTTATTCCCGAGCTTTCATTTTTTATTGATCACATACTTATGGACAGAGACAGTAAAAAAAATGTATATGCTTAACATTCTGTAAAGGATAGAATTATTAGATTATTAGATGCACATAATGAGCGATCGGAAAAACTCGTCGTCAAATTACTCAAATTTAATATTTTTAACCTTTTTCCACATTGTCCATGAGTTCAAAATACATATTTGTTGTTTTCTGATACCACAAAGTTTCCTACTGCGAATGGGGCGTTAAAAAAGAAGAACCATCTGTGATTCTCTTCGAATCTGTGGTCTCAAGGAATTACCCAGATCCCTAAACAAATGTTCTACCTGTTCTGTCCAATCATACCCCTGCCACCAGTCGCATCAGTCATAAACGACTCAAATCGCCACCCTATCACAGTGAATTCGTTCCGTGACAAGAAAGACTAAAACCCAATTGTTCATATAGTGAATTCGTTCTGTGAAAGAAAAAAACTATTTATCTTCAAGAGGCTACAGACCGCCAGCATATGCATCACCTCAAGTCAGACCGACCGTGAGTACCAACATTGTTTACTTTGTGGTATTTATTTCTATTTCATACATCCATTTTATTCTTTAATTCTCGTGGTGATAAGAATTGGTACAGCAGTCCATTCTTCCCTCCAAGAGAGCTCTTGTATTTTAATCACCATACTTCACAATAAAGTGTTCAATGTTAACTTCTAAACATCAAATTATGCCGAGTCGAATGCTTTTTGAAGTTATTTTTAATTTTGGTACTGTAAGTGCAATTACTTTCATAGCAATTGAAAGTGATTGAATGAGATTTGAGTGCTAATTTCAAATGAACAACATCTATATGTTCTTTGAGAAATTTTTTCTGATTCACAGCATACTCACATTGATGACACTTGTGTTATGTCAATTTTAAATGAGTAGAATCTGTGTACTTCATTCACTTTTTTGATTTAGGTTTATCAAGTTTTTTCACTTGAAACTGACACAGGTTGGTATCCGTTAAATGTCAAATGATTCTCAGAGACGTTGCCAATGCTAATTTCTATTAACTCTTTTTTAACTTTGTTATAAATGGAGTTAGTTCTTTTAAGGTTTAACTGTGACACAGGTTTCGTAGTACTACTACATTTTCCTACTGGAGTATTTCAATTTGTGCAAAACGGTATTTAAATGTCTTCTGTGGTGAATTCCACTGTTCGTTTGGAAGTTTTTAGGTCGGGTTATTCGAGTACTCTTATCCTTTTTTCCAATGAACTATGACAAAGTAAAACGGACTATTCTGTCCATTATTTTTCAGTGAAATTTCAATTCATGATTACCGTACAAGAAAAATAGCATATTTGAATCTTCCAACTATGTTGATATACGTGAAATCTTGCCAGTATTGAGATAGAAAAAAGTTTTCCAACACCAGGTCTTTGAAATTATTGAATTCACATAAAATTTACTCAAATTCATTATTTTCCCAAAGTGAATAAACATTTCGATAAATACGTAATTACTACTTCTATGTAGAAAGGACAACGTTGCTTCTTCATCTGACAGGAAAATGACCATAACCTAACATTTTCAAAATATACACGGTGAAATGTGTCAGAATTGCATGACTAACCGGGATACATTATAGAAGTGAATGGAGTATATGAAATCTCTTCTGACTTGCAGCATACTTACATTGACATTTGTGGGGTTCCAAGTTCAAATGAACAGAATCTGTATGTTTTTTTAAGATTTCATGTTAGAATGAACAGAATCTATATGTCTTTTTGAATATTTTTATGGCTTGAGGCACACTCGCATAGGTGACACTTGTATTGCCTCAATTTTAAATGAAAAGCATTTATATGAGATTTGAATTAACCTTTCAAACTTGTAGCATGACTGTTGGGTCAAAAATTATCAGTGCTGTGCCTAAGGTGGCGTAAGGACACAGTAACAAAGCTTACACAGAACACAACTGATTCTCCTAACTCGTAGAAGCTACAAGCTTCTGAGGGGTTTTCTCGGGAGACCTAAGAGTACCTAATCAGTATAAACTATAAACATAAACATTCAAACATAGGTGGCACTGATGTTGCCTCAATTTCAAATGAATTCGATGTTGTGCTTGTTTTTCCCCAAGTTTAACCTAACGTCATTGAGTTTAAATATACATAGAGACACAACCCAGTTCATTGATTTGATGCACAAATTTTTGGCAGTTTACTTGCCAATTTGCCAACTTAAGTGGCGGCACATAGTAGCTACTAAAGGAACTATATTCGTCCGATCCATTTTGTCACTACTCATTTATCGAAATCTGTAGGAGATTTATTTTCCTTTAGTTCTATGAATCGTAAGCAGGGTCGGATTCGTCCAAATTCGTTACAAACGGTGTGATTCAATAATGATGAACTATTAGCCATGAATTTCTCCAAAGGAGTGTTCTCAGGTAGGAAATGATGGGTGAAAATGTTTCTTGGAGGGACATTAATGCCCGTTTGCACCGTTTGTCAAAACAATGATTAAATTCATAAACAACGTTTTATTCTCTAATCGGGTTGCACCGTTCCTAACGAATGATTAAATGGCCATCTAACATCGTTTAAACTAAACACAGAAATTTGCTCGTTTAGTGCTCGAATAATGTCAAAAACGATTGACAGTGGAATATTTGAATATTCAGATTTACGGTGGATTTCCATGCATCCGTCATCCGATGATACGATCGTCCGAAAGTGTTGTGATTGGCGGAAATATTCAAAATTGAAAGAGCGGCAAACATTCGTCCGAAAATAGATGCATAGAAATACTATGTTCTATGCATCTATGTCCGAAAGTTTCAACTCCCTTCCGTTATCGGAGAAAGTTGAAAAATGTTTAACTTTTGTCCGTTATCGTATCAAATTTGACACAACTTTTTGAATGTTTGACGTTCTCTTGTTGTTGTTGCTTTTGATTCTTCTATTGAAAAGAAAGAAACCTATTATGGGTGAAAGATATTTTTATGAGCAGAAAGGCCCAAGGAATGTTCAATAACTTGGTACAAAAAATGCGATAGTGGGCAGTATTCCAATTATTCGAGAATGAGCAATATCACATTCAACAAATTATTGAGTATTGCTGGACCATCTCTCACAAAAATGTACCATATACGAGAACCCATCTCACCGGGTGAAAGACTACCTTTGACTTTAAGGTTTGTAATTTGATGATTCAATAATTATACAGTTCGCGTCAAAATTATGGAACAAAATCATTATCTCAGAAGAAAAATATTTGGCAACAAAAATCCTTCAAAAATGCATAAAAATTTGGTAAAAGTGAAACAAAAATTGACCTGTCTCAGGATGCCAAATATTTTTCTTCTGAGAAAATGAATTTGTTCCATAATTTTGACGCGCAATGTATATTCAAAATGGTACCATTTTTCCCATTAAAACACACGACAACGTTTTGAAAATTCGGATGGATGGAAATTGACAGTTTCGTCCGTCCGACAAAATGTATACGATATCCGAATCGGACATCGGATGACGGATGCATGGAAATCCACCGTTACTCGCACAATTGCATAAAATCGATTTAACTATAAAATGGATAATTTTGTAGACGAGATTTTATTGGATGATGATATCGACGTTCTAGACATAATTGAATTTGGTTTCCCTCGAAGATTTTACCGAAGAAAAAACTATTTTGAGAGCATGGATAAAAAGTACTATACTGAAATGAACATAGCTATTTTTATTTTTTCTTGAAATACAACATCATTATAAAATGGAATGAGAGTAGATTTTACACATTTTTAATTTGTTTCAGTTTTTTCAACTGCCCTTCCCTTATTTCTATATATAATTGAAATATTCGGGCTTTTGCCACACTTTTCTATAGAATAGCGAGGATTTCCTCATTGACTTTTTCTTCTTGTTTGTCAATGAGAGCCAACCTTCTATCAATGAGTAGACTATATTTTTCCGCGAAGTCTGTTCTGGTGAGAGCCTTCACTATTGTTTGTGGCCTCCTTCTTGAAGAGGATGATGTATTCTGAGAGACACCTAAAAGTACATATGTGATATATTACACAATTACTAGCAGTGTGTGGTACTACCTTCATATTTACGCTTTCTCGCATTGGGAATAACTTCTTTTCAATACTTTGCTTTCCATTATCCCAATCACTTTCAACACCAGTATTACATTTTTCATTGCAAAGATGTGAAAGCTAGAAATGTACTGTCATAGGAATTCGAAAAATCAAATTTTTCCACAATATTCAATATATTTATTCATAATTCTATGAATTTCTTATAACGTGAGCGACATTGCCAAACCTATCGACGATTAAACTAAACAACGATTAAGATTCGACGGTGCAATCGGCAACGCCCTAAACAACGTTTAAATATTTAACATCGGTTAGTTTAACCATGCTTAGCAGTGAAACGGTGCAAACGGCCATAAGAAACGTACTTAATCGATGAAAAGAATTTGTCTTTCTCGTACTCTCTTGAAGATAACTGAAAACCACATAAATCCAAACGCCTTCCAGAAAATGAAGGTTAAATTGGCCACGCTGATTTTCATCAGAACTTTATATTCGGCTATGAGAACAGTCATTGCAACTGGTGAGCTGAGGTCGAGAAATGCCAATTCAACTGTTCAGTTCATTCTGAAAATGAATGTTCTTTTCGACTGCCTCAATTCGAATGGAAAATTTGAGGCAAATTATCAGCCATCAGCAATACAAACTCTGACGGAATCGATTGAATTCATTAAGTCTTGGACAGTTGGGAAAAATATTCCCTATTGTTTCAACGGTTTGATACAAACCATCAGTAGCATCCTGGGAGGAGACGAAGGAAACATTTCCATATTTGATAAAAAGTCGGCTCAACCAGGACCCAATCGAGAATTCTTGAAAAATGTTCCGATAATTCTAACTGCCAAGACGACAATGATTTCGACCTGTGTACAATGGGAGAATCTGAAAGTAGGCCCATTGATGTGGTTGATTGGACAGATTCGACCATTTCTTCTGCGGATTCAGGCAACGGGGAGCCTAGTGAGGGTATATACGGGATAAAGTGAGAGAACCTCTAAATACCCCAGAATCCAACTCAATCGCAAGTTTCTCGGGGTATTTGATGAGGAACATCGCCAAAAAAATTAAATGCGGTAAGTGCGAAAAAGCACTCCTCATTGATGATTTGAATAAGCTTGGTAATGATTGGATATATATTGCAAATCGAAATCGGATACATTTGAGAATTCCCTCAACCGATTTCAAACATTTAATGAGGAAAGCGCTGTTGGTCATAAAGAAAATTATGGTCACAAAATCAGTAATGATTTCAAAGGTATATTTTAGGAAAATAAAAAAAAATGAATTTATAGAAGATTGGAACTCTCCGTTAACTCCAGAATTTGAAAAGCACAGGATTCATTTGTTGAGTTAACTGATTAGAGTGAAGCTGTACAGGGGACAGAAAAAAAACCAAAGGAATCTCGACACAGAAGCATCCCGCTGTTTATAAAAAACTAAATATTTTTAAAAATTCATAGAAAATCTATTTATAAATACTTGTGAATGAAGAAAAAATTACATGCATTCATTTTTTCATACATCAGTATTTTATATTCATGAAAGATCAAAAATAATTGTGGTTTTATTGCATCAAAAAAATCAGGTGATGAAATACTGAACATCCCACATTTCCATATGCCGGACCTGATCGTCATCGCATTCGGAAATAGTGCCTTATAGTCCAGCTACTTACCGCCAGATGCGGGAGTAGAAATTTTCGCTTCTCTGAAACACACTATGAACCGGTGAAGGAACTACACAAAATTTAGCTTCAAATCGTTGAACAGGGCTGTGTCTCTATGTATATTTAAACTCAATGCTAACATGGAGCAAAAAAATATGATCACTTGAATCCTGGAACGCCAAATCGAGAAAAAACATGCCCGATTCATTGGGATTCCAAAATGGTAATTTAATACAAAATAATAGTACCAACACAATGAGCCAATTACAATAGTGCTAGAATTTACGTCATTACTTGAAAATATTCATTTTTTAGTTGTGGGCTTATTAATGAAAGGAAATAAGGGAAAATAATAATTTCAAAATATCGTTTTATTAGATTCCATTGTACAAACGATGTTCAAACGAACTTACTGAAAATAATCACATTATTTCAAACTCTTTCACTTCACCTTTGAATGTATAGAATTCATGTGTTTGTTGAGATGCTCGCTCCGATTACCAGCATAATCACATTGCTGACACTGATATCTCTTCAGATTCAAATGGAGAGAGTCCACATGTTTTTTGAGATTTCCTTTCCGAACCGAAGAATAATCACATTCATTACACTGGAATCGTTTCAACTTCAAATGAGCATACTCTACATGATATTTGAGATCTTGCATTCGATTTCCTGCATAATCACATTGCTGACACTTGTGAGTCTTCGATTGCAAATGAACAGCATCTATATGTTTTCTGAGATAAGTTTTTATATCTGCAGCATAATCACAAAAGGGACACTGGTAAGACTTCAATTTCAAATGGACAGACTCTATGTGTCTCTTTAGGGCTACTTTTTGCTTTGAAGCATAATCACATTCGTTGCAATGGTATTGCTCCAATCTTGAATGAGAATAATTTCTATGTTCTTTGAGATCCTCCTTTGTTACTGCTGTGTAATCACATTTTTTGCAATGGTATTGCTCCAATCTTGGATGAGAATAATTTTTATGTTCTTTGAGATCCCCCTTTGTTGCTGCTGTGTAATCACATTTATTGCATTCATAAACTTTCAATTCTGGATGAACAGAATCAATATGACGTTCGAGATGAAACTTTTTAGCTGCAGCATATTCACAAAGCTGACACTTATATCGTTTCGAATGAATATGATTTGTATGTTTTTTGAGACTCCACTTTCGAGCTGTAGAAAAATCGCATTGAGGACATTCATATTGTTTCAAGTTCAAATGAACAGATTCTATATGCTTCCTGAGATTGCCTTTATGACTTGAACTGTAATCACATTGATGACACATGTGTTGCTTCAAGTTCGATTTTTCATCCTCTCCCGTTTTGTCGCTCATACTGAAAATTCATTCAATTAATAAGGTTTCCGTTTGTTGAACTTGAAGAACTAAATTTAAAGGTCTTTGGAAGTATGTTAAAATGAAGCACTTAGGTGAAGTCAGCAGTTTTTATATTCTTGAGCTTCTCAATGATAAAACAAAATTATAAAATTTCACCCAAAAAACTTACAACACAAACTATCAGAGCACAGATATGAGGATTATTCACCTCCTGGCTCGTTGAGGTGTCAAACATGCTCAAAAAGAAATTGTAGATCAAAAATAAATTGATGATTTACGTATCTCGACCAATCACAGACTATAATTGACTTGGAATAGTTATTAGTCAGTTGTTAGGTGGTTAATTGATTGAATCTACCTAATTCACAATTATAAAATCACAACTCTGGCCATGGTTTCGTTTTCAGGAATTGGTGCACCTGATAAAAAATCTGTGCGCGTACAGAGAATATCTTTAATGACAAAACGGCGTTGCCAGTTTCTTTGTTTACATCAAAGTAAAAGTATCAAAGATAGTTTGGCATGGGTACAAACGGCAAATTTGAATTGGACCAAAAATCGATTTATAAGCATAAATAAAGTAAAAGTAAGTACTAAATGGCTTTTTGGACACTTGATAACGAAGTTTTGTTTAGGTATCTGGCCGTTTGGAAAGATTTCAAACAAAAATTCCGGTCCCCCAGAAGTTTGGTTAGTTTCGGTATCGTTTTTGGTGCTCAAAATTTATTTGGAATGTGTAAATGGACAAAAAAGGCTTCCTTATACGATCTTTTCACGAAAGCGACCGGAAAATATGGTTCAGGTAGGATTTTCGAGTAATTATGAGGAAAGAACTTGCAGAATGAAATTGCACGATTTTCGTAAGTAAACGTGTTCTGAATGGCCATCATCGGTCTCTAAATGATTATTGTTGATCGTTTTCACGTTTCAGAAAAAAAACCACTTCGTATAAGCCCATTTTGAAGAAATTTGTGTATGTAACATTCAACAGTAGGTATTTGCTCTTAATCGAAAGAATATATTAAGTATATCTAGTGCTACTTCTTTCAAAAGAGACACAAGCTTTTAATGCTGTGAGGGCCCTATAATGTGGAGGAGTTTGTGTCTTATTTTAGAACAGGTGAATGATAAATGTGAAGCATATGTTTGACCTATTCCATTTTATTTGTACAAACCTACTGTTGTTGTAATGTATGAATATTTTTTAAACTAATAAATTACTAGTCAGAATATTTTACTCCTTCTTCATAAGATCAAATAAATGAAATGTATATCTTCTACTCTTATTTTTATTAAGTTAGCTATTAAGGTTATGTTCCAAGAAAAAGTTCCTCTTGCATCAGAACTCCCTTCAACAATTGATGTCGTCCAGTCTTGAACTTTCAGTTCAAGAGGATAATGAACATTAAATCTTCACAAGCATGCATATGTGAAAGCAACGCAATTTCCTTCCATGGCGAAAAATAATATATTTCAACAGTGATCTCTTCTATTTTTCATGCAAATAACTAGGAAAGGAATCCTTTCTATCATAAAAACGTTAATTATTTTCGCCCGAAACACATCTTTTCCAATTCATTCATTTTCCGAATAAATTCACATTCTGAGAAATACGCTAAGAATGTAGAAAGGGCAACTTAGTGTTGACTTGGAACATAAAAATATTTTGAAAAACGTCATAACTTCGATACAGAGTGGAATGTGTCAAATTTCCAAGGCCAGAGTTGTGATTTTATAATTGTGAATAGAGTATATCTCTACCAATCACAGACTATAATTGACTTGGAATAGTTATTAGTCAGTTGTTGGGTGGTTAATTGATTGAATCTACCCACTTACCAAACATTTGTTTCAGATTTGATAAATCCAACATTTTCTACAAAATCTTTCCTTTCATTAATACAACTGCCAACAATAAACTGTTCAGTGATATCAATATCTTCTAATTCAGTCTTTGGCTCCAATTTTAAATGAAAAGTATTTATATGACGTTCAAGTGGTCCTTTCTGACTCGCAGTATATTCACATAAGGGACACTTATATATCTTGGTTTTCAAATGAACACATTCCATATGTTTTTTCAGATCTCCCTTTCTTCTTGTAGCAAACTCACATTGCTGACACTTGTGTTCTAAGTTCGAATGAACATAACCTATGTGTTTCTTGAGATTTTTTTCATTAACTGCGGCATAATCACATTGGTCGCACAAGTATTGCCTCGAGTTCAAATGAACACATTCCATATGTTTTTTAAGACTATCCTTACGACTTGTAGAAAAATCACATTTGGGACATTTGTGCTTCCACTTCAAATGAACTGATTCTATATGTCTTGTGAGGTTTATTTTCACACTTGCAGAATATTCACACTGATAACACTTGAATTTCAATCTCGTATGGGCTGCTTCTATATGTTGTTCGAGATGTCTTTTATAACTTGTAGCATACTCACAATAGTGACACTTGTGAGGTTTTTCATCTACATCTTCATCCTTGGTCTCAGCATCGCAGGCACTGAAAAGTTGAACAATTACTGAGGTATTACCGATTTGAACTTCAAGAATTAAATTGAAAAGCCTTCTGTTTGTTCAATATCAAAACAATTATACTTATCCAAAACACATGATATTACAATGTGAATAATAAAAGGAAGTAAGTTAGGGCCAGTTCTCTTAATATTAACAGAATTAAGCAAATGAATATCACAATCTCTGCTGACAACACCAACATCATAACCGATTCAAACAATACTCAAAGAAAATGATGAATGAAGTACTAAAATGGTCTGAAAGTGTGAACCTGAATCCAAATTTCAATAAAACTGAGTTCATCATCTTCCAAAAAGACCAAAGTAATCTTACAATGCTTTGAGTTATAGTTCTCCATAACAACAAAATAAAGATCAGTGATTTTTGGTACATTACTATTATTATAATATGAAACCCCAAAACTAAACATTTTCATATAAGTTTATTGAAACTAGTTACTTACCAATTATCTGTTTCTGATTTAACAATGTCTCCAAAATTTTCTACGAAATCTTTTCTGTTGTAAACGTGACTACCGTCAATAAACTGTTCAGTAAAATCAAAATCTTCTAATTCTGTCTTTTCAGTCATGTTAAAATCCATGCTGAAAAATAAATTGTTCTGTTTTATTGAAATCAGAAATATCCCTTTTTAGAAGGGACACATTGAAATTGCTTCATGCATTATAATTCAGGAAAACCTAACTATCCTCTATTTCAGAATTGATAATGGATTCAATGTTATCTTGTCTTTCATAAACATTGTAGTCCACAACTCCACAAACCGTTCAGTAAGATGAACATCTTTCTTTATCTTTTCAACCATGATATCCCCCATACATCAAATAATTGTTATAATTAAATCAAATTGTGTGAAAATGGATGTGAATATGGTTTGGTTATATTGGTATAGTCTTGAATGTGAACAGCAAGCTCACAATTTAAGAATTTATTAGAATTTTGATACTCGTTAATTTTGGGGCACAGATAACGAATTTCAAGCCGATCTTCTGTGAAAATGTTTTGATTACACGATGTTTTATAGGTTCTTCTCTGATACAATATCTTGATGGTAATATTTATTCAACAAATCTAAATTTTCCTTCAAATCACTCAAAATCAGCTGTTCTAGTGCTATAATGAATGAAGTCTTTTGTCATTAGAGATCATAGATGCAGAATAATATGCATATTATTCCGCATCTATGATGCTGTGTTCCTAAATAGACGAGTCCCTTCATGCTGGCCAACTGTTTAAAAATACCTGAAAATCACTTCCCTTTTTTTCGCAATGATACAACTCTTACCTGAAAGCTTTAATCCCAATGAGTGTATCCTGAAAATATAAGATGTCACGAAGGTCTTTATCAAAAGCTATAAATTTTTGTTTTCTTATGTTATCTATGACTTTCCAACCTAGAAAACGACTTGTTAATATTTTTACTTGCTCCTAAGCTGTTTTCATTGACTTAGAAATTAGAATATCTATTCTAAATCAATGGCTGTTTCAGGTATTCTTGAGGGATATGATCCTCGTAATTCGAGGTACTGAGCTGTGACTTCATCTTTCTGTAAGATGCTAATTAGAAAAGGTGAAGTATCTGCACGAAAAGATTTTTATGTTTCAATCGTCATGATATATTTGAATTTTAGGCCAGTAGATGATTATATAACAATGTAAGCAATGTACTAGTACTGGAAAAAACTGTTTCCAATAGACCAGTCCAACAAAACAGCTGATCACCTTTTTTCAAGATGTCTGCTGGGTCAAACAAATAACAAACATTTCTGCTATAGTGTTACTGTATTATAACTATCATTTTACATGGCATAATTGATGACATTGAAGTTGAAAAGTGAGAAACCAACAGAAACTATCCTGAAACACGTACCTCGTAACTGAAAAACCTCGGTTTGTTATTTGTTTGACCCAGCAGCCATTTTTAAACAGCTGATCGTGACAGATCGTTGGACTGGTCTATTGCTCTTCAAGGAAAAGTAAAAACATGGCTGTTCGTTTTGATAAATTTCCTGAGAAAGATGCCTCAACACTGAATATCACTTATGCCTTTGGCATATTGCATAAATTGGACTGGAGAAAAGCAATGATGGGAACCTTGCTGCAAAGAATATATGTGTTTGTTCCCTTCACGTGGACGATTATGTCAAGTTAATTTCAGATTTATATTAGGATTTAAAATCCATAAATAAATTGCTCCAGAGAGATTAGTTTTAGTATTAATAAAACTGAAACTGTTTGTGAAGTAGCCATTTTTAAGGGAGTTTCTCAATCAACTGCGAACAATATTTTTAGTAAATATATTGTGTGTATTTAGCTGATATTTTGAGATGTGGTATTCACTGGCCAAGTTCTGATGTTGAATTGATGAATTTACCACTTTACATTTCAAGAATATACTATGATTTCAAAGTGATACTTCATTATAATGATCCTAATTTCTCATGTGGCATCAGAACTTATTCACATCCAGATCATAGTCTTTGGCAGTTGTAAATACTTTTGGGTTGTTATTCTGTAGTAAGTTTCCATGCAAATAAAGAACATTCAAAACAATCATTTATTTCCCTAATTTCCTTTGAATTCCTCGAAGAATTTCTATCCAATTAGAAGCGAAAACCCAATTATACACCTATATTCAATAAACTCCACAATACAGGGTTAATAATACATTAATTCACTGTCTTCCTATGATCTCTACGAATTCAAAGAAAACACCTATAATAATCAGTTTTACATTTTGCAACAGGTTTATACGAGTGCTCCTTCTTCGGAAATTAATGAAATTTGAATTTGATATTTCTGCAGTATCTTGAATCATTTTTACACTGTTAATAGAAACATCTCATTCATCAGAAAAGTTATTATAAAAAACAAAATCTAGCGAAATCCTCATTTGATTTGAAAAATTCAAATTCTCCATTCAAACATTTTGGTGGGGATATTTATTTTCCATTGATGAAACCCTAAGAAAACAAAAATTTATAGCTTTTGATGAAGACCTTCATGACATCTAATATTTTCAGGATACACTCATTAGGATTAAAGCTTTCAGGTAAGAGTTGAATCATTGCGAAAAAAAGGGAACTGATTTTCAGGTATTTCTAAACAGTTGGCCAGCATGAAGGGACTCGTCTATTGGAGGTGCAACCATAGAAATCATAATATAGGTAGGTAGGTTAAGGGTGTATTTCGACTCGCTATATAAATAATAGTGGACTCTTAAAATACATCAAATAGAAATCATAATATTTATACTTATTTATCAATAGATAAATAAGTTCAGTATAAAGCAAATTCCTGATTTTTTTTCACAAATAAAAAATAATATGGTGGACAGAGTAGTAATTTGCCCTTCTACACTCATTTCTCAAGTTGTGAAAGGTCTTATTCCCAGCATATTCCGAAATACACATTGCTATTCCACAAAAAAATACTTTCAGGAATAACTGAAATAATCCAATTCAAACAACCTGGACTCTTTATTATTCATATTGTCTTACCTTTCTGCATTGCAAGAAATAGTATCTCCAGGAGTATTTTCCTTATCAAAAAAATATACTTCCATTTCATCCATGCTTCCAGCAATTTCCTTTGGGGAATCATTAATTGGGATATTTCTGTTTTGAGGCATTTTTTGTAGGACCCTAGAACTATACAATAAAAAATTAGAACACACTCAGGCTTAAAAACATCACAGTGTATGAGGAAAAATTACATATTTCTCAGAAAATTTTAAATTAGGGCATCATCCAAAACCTTATTCAGTAAAAAATGGATGTATACTTGTATAGGTATTGCCTGATTCATATTTATTCCACTTCTGCAGATCACTTTAAGGATCATAGGGATTGTAGTTACAAACATGAATTATTTTCAGCTAATGATCAAGTGGCAGAATATTTTCAGCAATAGTGAGGTTCCTACCTTCCTTGTTGAATGATATAATCACATTTTCGTAAATACAGTTTTGGAACTGCATTCGGTCTCAACTGGATTCTTTTGCCTTCTCTACATATATCTTCTGGAGGAAAATGTTTGCTACAAATTACATTCTTCTCACTCAAATGTTCTACTATGGGACTCCTTCCCAAAGCCGACATCCAAGCATCATGCCTCTTTTTTGACAAGCTGAAAATGATAGGCTCCTTGAGTAATGTAGAGTTTATACAGCAGAAAAAAATCAACAAAAATACAAATACATCGTTTGTTTATCAGATTTATCATTGATATAAATACTAAAAACCGCCATGGATCCGACTTGAACTCTTTCTCTTTCTTTCTCAAACAGCATGGCCCCAGCCAGCAAGGCCCCTAACATGGGGACAGCCGAAATTTGGGCTCAGCAACTAAGGCATGTACCCAGACTCAATGTATTAAAAATTAAATAACTTGGAATAACCTTGATGCTGGGTCCCAGGGGTGTCAGGAGTCTTGGAAATCCAATCCCAGCACCAGTTTCAAACAATAATCAAGTTTCTTCGTTGAAAATACAGCAAACACTCGTTACTATAACCAGGACGCAAGGAAAAGCAGTCATCTCGCCGTAACGACCATTTTAGAACTCCGACTCGAAGTTTATAAGTCTTTGCTCGAACTCCATGGCGGTTGTTGACTGTTGTTGTTGATATTCATATCAGAGACAATCTCTGTTCATGTCTCTGATAAACAAACGATGTGTTGTCACTTGTCACAATGATTCCTTTTGGAGATATTTCTTCCTTATATAAATACAAATAATTCAACAAGTGGTGGGATTAAAACATAGAAATCATTAAGTACGTACCCAAAATAATTAATTCCGGGAATCTTCCCTTTGTTATTACACCACAACACTAAACAGTTCATTGTTTATCGGATACGAAAAAATCCACACAACACACAACAAAATCAAAATGCACACGAAGAATATCAAACACGAAAATAACAGTTTATTTATAGTGTTTATACAGGAAACAGGAACTAAAGCACCAGTGTGACCAGTATTCACTATTCAGTAAACTAGTTTGTCTATGCTGTGATGACGTGAAATGTCCTAATGGTGAGCATGCGCACATTGTGAATCAGTTTTTCGCTGCGGAACTCGAAGTATTCTGTATGAGTAAAGAATTTTCGCGTGACAATGTTTTAAAACTATTTCGTCCGTTTTGAAATATTCGTGTTTTCGCGTCGAACTGGTGACGTCACGCACCAAATGGTTCAAAATAATGTGAAGCGGTTTGAAAGCAGGAAGTGAACTGAAGTTTGGAATCAGCTGATTGAAGAAATAGTACATTGTTTACCGGGTAGGAAAAGCGTAACATTCCTGGACGATTGTGAAAATTGCTAAGGCGAGGCGCAAGCCGAGAGGATCATGAAGCAAATGACCAGCTTCATTCTTGGATTCTGCGACTAGTGAGGATTCTTTGATTTCTACCACAGCCTTCACACCCGGTAAATTATTGAGCAAGGCATTAACAGCTTGATGTTTTATAATCCATTTTGTTTGGTTACTTTCTTTCAAATTTGTTTTCGTGCACTTTTTCATAATTGTCCATCTAACAAAACTAACAAAATAAGAATACAACACCAAATAAATTTTCTGCTTCTGAACATGATGAAGCCCAATGGACACCCACAAGATTCAGAGAGTTTTTCCGTCAACTTCTAAGAAGTCAATAAAACTTTCCTTAATCTCAAATCCAGACTCAGTTCTCTTTAAATATCGTATGACTTGGTTCAATAGTGAAATAGTTGGCCTCCTTGACACATTAATAATGTTATTTCGAACTGTGGTGGCCGTTAAATCGATTATTTCATTTTGTATAGTTTTGAACAGATAGGATGCTTGTCCTTTTTTTGAGTGGTCAAGATGGCACTTCTGAGTCGAGTCATATTTAATAATAATACTTTCTTCCGAGAAAATAAAAAATGAAAAAAAATCAACCTCTGGTTTGTTTTTGGCGCCCCCTTATGCCGGCGCCCAGGGCAAGGAAATATCATTTCCTTACAGTAAGGAAATGAATATTTCCTAACAGTTAGGAATTACAAATTTTGACTGGAATGTCAAAATTTCTTATCGATTTGCGGGCAAAAATATTTTTTTATTTATGAAATGCATAGCTTAGCTGGGTAGTCAATATTGTCATTCATATACATAAAATGCATTGGTTGTATGAACAAATATATAGGATTTACACAAATTATTGTATACTAAAGTAGCAAAATCCATCTCACTGTTTTTCACCAAAAGGACGAACAAAAAAATAATAAATAATTTCAACAAAACTCAATATACTCGCTCCCAAGAATAAAGCTGCTATACCACCAGTAGACACTGAAACACATACACTGTTAAGAAGAAAGCACAATAGTCTATTGTGTACCTACTCCATTCACTTTTATAAAGTATCCCGGTTGACCATGGTTCAGGTTTATCAAGTTCTTTTACTTAAAACGGACGCAGGTTGGCACTCGTGAAAGTCAAATACTACTTTCTCTATTTTTCTCTTTAGTCTTTTTTGTAACTGTTACACTGGTTTAGTAGTAATACTACATTTTCATACTGGACTATTTCAAATTGAGCAAAAAGGTATTCGAATGTCTTCTGCGGGCTTATTTCTTGAGAATTTTGAAAAGTGGGCAATTCTATGATCGTGTAGAAGTTTTTCGAGTACTCTTTTTTTCGAATGAAGAATGAACTATCACAAAGTAACGGACTATTCTGTCCATTATTCTTCAGTAAAATATTTCAACACTCGATTCTTGATTTCCGTACAAGAAAATAGCATATCTGAATCTTCCAACCATGTTTATATACGCGAAATATTTCCAGTATTAACAGAAAAAAAAGTTTCTTCAACATTCGCCAGGTCTTTATTGGAACTATTGAATTCACATAATATTTCCTCAAATTCAATATTTTCCCAAAATAAATGAACATTCTGATAAACTCGTAATTACTACGACCTCTAAGTAGAAAGGACAAAGTTGCTTGTTTATTTGACAGGGAAATGAGTATTACCTAACATTTCAAAAATATACATGGTGAAATGTGTCAGAATTTCATTGCCAAACGGGATGCTTTATAAAAGTGAATGGAGTATACTTACACAGATCGTAGTTACCAACCTACAAAATCCAACTTTCCTCTAACCACATTCCTCTTGTACCTTTCGCTCGATAAACGCATAAGGCTTATTTCAACCACCCCAAAATCCTCCTTAATGCTACAATAATCAGAAATGATTGTCCCAACGAGCCAACAAAAAACATATTTTTACCCCGTCTTAACGTCCTTGACCACCGACATCTCAAATTCGGTACAGCTTGGCAAACAGTCACATACCAAACCTGTTCTATTGGACCAATGGGCTTTCAACACTATGAGATTGTTGTAGTGTTTGTTCAAGCAGTAAAGTCCGTTGATGTCGCAGAAAAGGTTCTTGGCTTGAAAAAATTCAGTTACTCTTGAAAATCATACAAAATTCACGATATCATTATGCTTATTCTTTCTCAAAATATATAAAAATGATCTTTTCAGCAGTGGCAAATACCCCTCCTCGTGAACACCCAGAAATCATTAGGAAGGAGAGTGAAAATAGGCTTTTGATATCGTGTCACTAAGACGTTTATCTAACGTCAATAAGAGGTTTATATAACCTCACTATAACGTTTATATAACATCACTAAGACGTTTATAAAACGTGTCACTAAGACGTTTATAAAACGTGTCACTAGGACGTTTATCTAACGTCAATAAGACGTTTATATAACGTCACTAAGACGTTTATCTAACGTCAAAAAGACTTCAGTATATTGTATAAAAAGTATCTGACCTCTGAGCCAGAGACAGGTTGTCTGAATCTCTTTCTGAGCATAGAGGGATTGAGGGATACCAGTCTAAATACTTACGAACATGTGGCATCAGATGGTGAACACATCCACACATTGCTAATTGAGCTTGTTTCCTGCAATCCACACAACAGGCGCTATAGCTGTAATGACGATGGACATCCAAATAGTTTTCGTATATGAATCTGCATTTTCTTTGTTCAATACTGACATCTTTGACCTCCGGTTGATTTTCTATCTCTCTGATGGAAATGTATCTCTTGGAGTGAATGTGTGGATTGATCAGGATGATATCGGTTGTGAATGTTGTTAATGTAGGCACCTCTTGCTCCCCTAACATGTAGACCTATAAAAGGGAAGCAAAAATTAGTTCATATGGTAAGGTTCTCAATTTCTGATGGGGGTTTTGCTTTGGGGTCCAATGAGGTGCTTGGATGTCGTTCGTTTTCCCACTAGTTGAAAGGGGCTTCTATATGGACAAAATGAAGGATTATCCAAGCTGCTCGTTTTTCAGGCAGATGTTCTCTTTTGCTACCATCATTTTACTTAACATTTCTTTGAGAATATACTGCTCCACTGTAGTACCCTGAGTAATGAATAGAAATTATTTCATCAAGAAAAATATTCAGTTTTACCATAATTCTAGACTCTAGAGGAAAGTTATTCAAACTTGTGGGATCAATCTCGTACACATAAATTAAAATTTTGACAGGCGTAAGCTGTTGGGGACTCTGATAAACAGTTCAAGGGGTCGCGTAACCCAAGGGGAGCGTAGTCAACGGTTTTTTTCTGCTTATCGTCAGATTTTATGGTTTCTTAACCAATAGTGTAAGACCACGTCGTCTCAAACGAATTTCTTCTAGAATATTCCAAGGGGTCAAAGAGGCAGGGGGGAATTTGATTTAAATAGGCAAATTTTCAGGAACTAAAGGGGAGATCCGAGAGAGATTCGACGGGAGTTCCGACGGTGGCGTGAAGTAGAGGTACAGCGTGTGTATCGCGGGGAGGGAACATGCGAATACAAAATTCGTGGGAAGTACCTATATTAATTGGAAGTAAAGTTCGGTCGGATATTCAAAATTTTAAAAGTAAATTAACGGTAATTTGGAAGTTAACCAATTTGTGTTATTTTGTGACTATCGGCAAGTGTTTTCGGGAGTGTTTGGTCTGGTAAGAGAGACATTCTCTTTAATAAATGATTATTTGATATAGGTATACATATACCAGAAAGTACTGCGTCGATCTCTATTTCATTGGTTTTCTGTTCTATTGTTTTTCTTTATGCTTACTGTTGGGTTTTTGAAAAGGTAGAAACATAGCAACTTTGTTTTTTTTTTGCTCAGTAAATGTAGAAGAGATATTTTGTTCAAATTATTATATTGTTGATTTTAATGACAGTTTCTTTTTATTTCATCCCCTCTCAGAAAACGATTGAATTGTTCATAAGACCTTGCGTTTGCTCAAGGCACGAATCCAGGTTCCCTTTCGGCTGGAAAAGTGTGTAAGCTTGAAAAGCTAAGGTTTTCTTTTGAAATTTCTTATCTTCGGGTACAGGTGTGTTTAGAAACACCCCGCAGGTACTACACCACCAGAGTTAAGAAAGTTCAGAAATATTGTGTTGTTTCAAAAGTGGCCGATTCTTGTCCATCAAATGTTCTCTCTCTTATATCTGAATGGTTTGTCCTCGTTTGATAACTTTTTCAGCTTCAGGCAAGTTCTTTTCGTTTGCCTCTCTAAGAATTTTGGATCAGTTATTGTTTTACGTTTTATTCGAAATCTGAAAATTTGTTTTTCGATAATGCCTTAACGTAAACTGAGTGCTGACGAAGTACCCTGGGTAATGGAATGGAATTATTCCATCTTAAAATTCATTTTTAATAATCGAATTTTAGAGTTTTTCAACCAAAAGTTGAAAACCACGTCATGCCTGACAAATTCATTCTAGAACATTTGCAAGGAACAAAGGGGCAGGGCAGATTTAATTCAAACAGGGTAACTTGGCGTGAAGTGAAAAAGCACGACGTGTGCATCGTGAGGGAAAATGCCTAAATCGTAGGAAGTACCTGTGCCAATTGTAAGTTCGGTCGGTTCTCGCAAAATTTCAATGTTACTTAAAGTTAATTGGAAATTGGGAAATTGCGAAGAGTGTAACTTGAAGGTAATTTAGAAGTGAATTAATTCTTTAATGTGGTTAACGGCGTTTTTTTCTGGGTGTCTGGTTGATTACAGAGAAAATTTTTATAACTAAATGGGAATTTCCGATTGATTGATTTAGAAATATACCGAAAGGTACTACGTCGCCACTGGCGTATTTAGGGGGGTCCAGGGGGGGCCAGGCCCCCCCTGATGTACCTCTGCCCCCCCTGAAAGATTCTAATCAAAAACTACGTTAGGTATCACAAATATACCAGGGGCCGCGGCCCCCCCTGAAAACTGAGGCTAGATGCGCCTATGTACGTCGCTATTCAATTTTATTTGTTTTTCTGTTTTATTGTCACTTATAGAGTGCGCGTTAAAATTGTGGAACAAATTCATTTTCTCAGAAGAAAAATATTTGGCAACAAAATCCTGAAACAGGTCAATTTTTGTTTCACTTTTACCAAATTTGTATGCATTTTTGAAGAATTTTTGTTGCACCCTGTGCCATCCTCATCAACCCTCTAAATTTTTTTAATAGGGGAAGTGGGTCATGTGATACTTTTTTGGCAAGGTCTTTGTATCTTCTTCACAGGCGTGCAGAAATGTTCGAGAAAAACATTTTGCACATACTGAAAATCTGTTTGAATTGACTAATTTTTCAAAAAAAAAATTTGTCTTGAAAATCTCTGCACGCCTGGAAAGAAGATAAAAAAACCTTGCCAAAAAGCACCACATGACCCACTTTCCCTATTCAAAAAATTTAGAGGGTTGATGGAGTTGGCACAGGGTGCAATACAAATCCTTCAAAAATTCATATAAATTTGCTAAAAGTTAAACAAGAATTGACATGTTTCAGGATTTTGTGGCCAAATATTTTTCTTCTGAGAAAATGAATTTGTTCCATAATTTTGACGCGCACTGTATAGTGTATACAGGGTGAGTCTTTGACTTGTACATATATTTTAACTGAAGATTCTTGAGACCAAAAGAAACCTTTTTTTCATTTTCCATTTTTCCGAATTCGGCTCTGTTAAAAAGATATAGCCATTTGAAAAAATACATTGGGCTAAATACGTCCCTAAAATGATACTGTGGAATTGATTCAAAGTTCATATTTCTCGATAGAAATTGAGTTTATACATTTAGGCCCAATTTAGGGAATACTCAAGTAGTCAAGTATCAACCTTATTGGAATAAAAATGTTGCAAACACGATAATTTCAACAAAAACAGTTAGTTTAATCGGATTATATCTGCAACTAAAAAGCCACATTCATTCCACCAAAATAAGTTCCTTCTTCGATTTTTCTGCAGATTAGTTTGTAAACACTAATAACTTGTTCATATTTTCCTCGAAATTCCCAAACAATATCATGAAGAGAGACTTTTCATTCAGATTTATTATTTAACAACCTAACCTAATCTAATTTGTATCGATTCTGTGAATTTTTGCACAGAAATTTCAAGAAGATGTTGTCAGCTTGGTGATATTTTCATTGAGGTTAAGGATTTTTTACGAAACATAGTATAAATCACGATACATTTGTGTACCGTGGTATAAATATCTATGAATTCTGCCGTTTCCATCAAAAATCGACTTTGCCGCCAAATTTTACCACGCATGCGAAAACCGAAGTATGGTTATCTGAAGGCCAACGTTAAACAATAACAAACCAGTGTCTCTCAACAAACTGTAAACATTATGTGAAGTTCTGAATAATCTGAATACATTCAGTGACTTATTGTTCTTATGTGATTATTATGTGAAGTGAATTAATATAATTTCAACCGTGTCGAGTTTATAAAATTCCAAGAGGATGTTGTTTAGATAGAAACATCGCCACAGATTATCAGGTATCGTATTATTTTTCATTAATTTCAATTTAATAAGTAGTTTGTATCGAGATTCATCATTCATATCCGAATTTTGTATTTCATCGACATTCAACTTCAATATGGACCGGTAACTATGAATTTCCAATAGAAACTGTGCGTATTAAATCGTCCTTGGTGTTCAATTTTATCTCCCACATTTGTGGGATTTTATTATTAAAATATCTCGACAAAGTTGATAAATATTGTGACAACATTGTAAACTCGTTTAAAGACCAGAGAAGGAATAATATTCGGAGGTAATATCACAAGACTATGACAAATAGCCGACTATTATTTTCGACCTAATTCTATCGAGGGCGTTTTGTATTTCGACAATTTGATAAGACCATATGAACATTAATAATCTGAATAACTCCCGAGAGCTTTAGCTCGAGGGAGTTATTCTTTGATTATTAATGTTCATTTGGTCGAATTGAATTGTCGAAATACAAGTTGCTCGAGATGGATTAAAGAAAATAATAGTCGCTTTTTGTCAAAGTCGAGGGATATTCAGGAAGATTATTTCATGAACACGCTCCGAACGCTCGAATCCGCGGTCTTTTGTATTTATAATTATTTTGCAAAAAAATTGCTATCCCAACCAAGTTTTGAACTCGGGACCCTCCGTACATTTTCAATTCTGAATGAATGTTATGCCAAATTTTGACACTTTAAAATAGCCGCTGATATTTCTTTGTTTACCTAAATAGTCGATAATATCACAGACCAACTGGTCTGTGATAATATTGCATATCGCGTGACTGAATTCGTGACTTTTCATTGGCGGAGCCATGTGTGAATGAAATAATCGATGATATTTGATTCAGAGACGCATTCAGATTATTCTTGAAATTAATGATTTTTTCGTCAAATTTCTCCGGGTAAAATTGGAAATAACTCGAAAACGACGCGTTTTATTGAAAAAAAATAGGAATGCTTTTATTTTTTTCAATGATTGAAAGTGGTTTTATGGTGTTTCAGCGTGTATTGATGAGTCGACTATCCTGTAACTTTTATACTAGTGAAGATATTGAATAGGTTTCGATTGAGGAATATGCACCATGAATAGAGTGAAAACTCAACCAAAATTCAGTTCATTCGAAATAACGGTTCCGAAGATATAAACAGAAAAGTGTTTTTTTCATGGATTTTCGACACCCTCCCAAACCAAATCGAATTTTGAAAAATGGTATAGGAAAAAAGTGTTTCGTTTGATGAGAGGAATCTACAGTTAAAATATATGTACAAGTCAAAGATTCACCCTGTATACTGTTGGGTCCGTGAAAATGTTGATAATTAACAATTTTGTTTGTACAAGTAATGTAGATGAAACAATTTTCTTGGAAAATGGAAACTTTTAAAACACTCTCAAAATTTAACTTTTGTGCATCAGCATATTTCTACCTCCTTACAATTCGACATGAATAATTATGAATGAAACTCACGGAAGCTATTCCTGTTATCTCTAAACGTAAGGTACCAGGTCCTGTCTTCATATTAGAAATCATTGGAAATCTGGGGGCATTCCCATTTCTTAAAAAATCTGGCTAGAATCATGTTTAGGGACAAGAATAAGGACAAACCTGGTCTGTATGGAGTTGATACCAAAACACATGCCTACTTCTGTGTCCATTGGATGAAAATAATCACAGCAGCTGAACTCCTGATTGTTCCAAATGCACTTCTGAAGCATTTTAGCACAAGGACTTCTAACCTGATTAGATTTTTTTTATTTAAATTGTCAATATCAATTTTTGCGAATATGAAAATGATAAAACAGCATTCTTAATTAGGTACATTGGAAAACTAGTGAAAGATGTATATTCAGCAAATTTTTATTGTTTATGAAGTTCATAAGTTCCTTTTGTTACCAAGCTAATCTTACGTGAATTTAAGAAATTGAATTTCCTATGGGTTTAACTTAACTGATGAACCCGAAAATGAATTTCTTTTGGAACACTCTTAATACATTGGGAAGTATGTATATACCTACACTGCGGCACTGCGCAAAAAAATTAACGCACATTATGGAAATCTCAAATTTATTCTACAACTGAAGGTGTTCTCAATGATAATTATTTTTATCAGAATTATGCATGCATATGTTATCCACTTTCAACGTTTTTCTTCAATACAGATGTTTTCTCCCAGCAGGAATAAAAAAAAGATGATATTATCAGATTTTGAATGTATTGGCTCCATTCTAAAATCAGTTGTTCTCGATCAATTCTAGTGATCAATAGTTTTTCTTTCGTTTGATTTTCTACACTCGATCGCTATGCAACGCGAAACACGCAATTTGACCCAAGAGGAATGTGCCCAAGCGGTAGTTTTGCGAGAAGAAGGGTGGACATACACAAGAATTGCAGAAAGTTTTGGAGTTTCCCATACAAGAGTGTCCAGAATGTTGCAGCGATTCAGGGAGACAGGTATGAATGTCCGAAGACCAGGACAGGGTAGACCACGGGAAACAACTGCCATTCAAGAACGTTACTTGAGAGTTTCTTCGTTGAGACAACGGTTTGCAACCGCTCGCCTCCTTCAAAATCAGCTTGAGCAAACTCATGAGGTGCAAATTAGCACTCAGATAATAAGAAATCGCCTCAGAGAATATGATTTAAGGCCTCGTGTCGCGGCAAGAGGCCCAGCTCTTACCCCAGCCCATCGAAGGGCGCGTTTGGATTTTGCGAGAGAGCATATCCATTGGGAAGAGACCGATTGGGAAAGAGTTCTCTTCACAGATGAGTCTAGATTCTGCCTCTACCATTGTGATCGACGTTCCCTTGCATACAGACGTCCACATGAAAGATATGCTCAGTGCAATTTCCTGAATAGGTACTACTGGTTTCGGGGGAGGATCGATTATGGTATGGGGTGGAATATCTTTGACTGCTCGCACAGACCTAGTGGTCGTTGATAATGGAGCTATGAATGCTGATAAGTATATAAGGAACATTCTTGAAGAGCATGTAGTGCCATTTGCCACATACATTGGTGAAAATTTCATTTTTATGGACGATAATGCCAGACCCCATCGTGCGCACATCGTTCAGGAGAACCTTGAAGAGGTTGAAGTCTCTCTAATCACTAATGGAATGGCCAGCAAGAAGTCCAGATCTCAATCCGTTTGAGCAGGTTTGGGACAACCTCAATAGAAGGCTGAGAAGTTCAGAAAATCATCCAGCTACTCTTAATGACTTAGGAATCCAACTCTGAGAAATCTGGGAAGGATTAGATCAGAACATTTTAAGATCACTCATTTTGAGTATGAGCCGTTGTTGCCGAGCTGTAATTAACGCAAGGGGTGGAAATACCAAGTATTAAATCACTTATCAGCATTTCAGTATTTTGAAAATTGTTCATTTATCTTCTTTCACATAAGATTTGGTGAAATCCTGAATTTTTATTTTATTTAATGTGTCTTGTTTCGTTCAAAACCTTCTCGAGAGAACATAAAAAATAAGTTATAAAGTCAATGTAGAGTTAACTTTCATTAAAATTGAGATTTTCAGAATAAGCGTTAATTTTTTTGCGCAGTGTACTTACCTCAGCTGGGAATTGAACAAAATCCCCTTTAAAACAATCTTTATGTTTCACTGTTACATTTGGTCCACACATTTGCAGAGTATAAAATGATAATCCCTTGAAATACACGAGTTCCTTAACTATTTCGTTAAAATTGAAATCATGGGGATTTCCGTATGTCCTGGAATAATTCATGTCAAGAAAAAAAAGCAGAAACCTTAAACCAAGAAAAAAAATTCTTCATCATTGGCAGAAACCAGCAATTTTCCAAAATCTCTGTTTCCCTTTCAATGTGACACCCTGTAGCTCTTACTTATCAGCAAATTCGCTTATCCTTTCCTGGTTATCAGTTTCACACACTGCTATAGAAGGGAAATGAGTGTCCCAGTCCAAATAGCTAGTTTCAACGACGAAACTTATAGCGTTGTTTCTAAAGTCGTTCCAAGCCGTCAATATCAGCATTATGGAGGCCAGCCAGCTCAGAATACAGCATGCTGTCCAAAAGATTCTGCAAAGACGGAATTCTCGAACAAAATTTGTGCATCAGAAATGAATAAGACCACGGATCAATTTTTTTATTTTCATAATTAATCAATTGGGGAAGTCTGTCTATCAGAAGCTGATCATGATCACAAATTATTTCTATTTTTCTTAATATCCAAATGTTCTAAGAATTCAGGCAGCACTTTGAAAAATTCAAGAAAACTCATAAAATACGAGGATGTATTGATAGGTATCTAGTTAGCCTTGACCAGTTCCATGCATAAACAAAAAATTGCGATACCATATCAACGAACAATAACTTATCAGAAGTGACAGTGTAGAGTTCGACTTTAAAAAATAAACCAGAGTTACGCAGTAAATTAAAAAAAAAAGATTGTAAAAATCGAAAAATTGGAGTATCGAGCCATCACCAAGTATCTGTATTTAAAAGGGCTAAGAGGTGAGCAGATTAAGATTTACGAAGATATGCTCAATACCCTTGGTGATCAATGTCCTTCGTATACGACCGTGAAAAATTGGGCTGCAAGCTTCAAAAGAGGTAAATTTTCCACTGAAGATGATGACCGATCGGGAAGACCAGTTTCTGTGTCAGTCCCCGAAAATATCGATGCAGTTCATGACATGATTTTATCAGACCGTCGAATTGGGCTAAAACAGATATCAGAAGCACTGAAGATTTCATACGAACGCGTTCATCTATAGTTCACGTCGATTTGGACATGTGAAAAATTTCTGCAAAATGGATCTCCAAATGTTTGAATGTTGGCCAAAAGCGTGCAAGGGTAGAAGCATCGATCTGTGCTCGATTTGAAAACGATGTAGAATTCTCAAACCGAATTGTTACTATGGATGAGACTTGGGTACATTTTTACGATCCAGAAACAAAGCAAAAATCGATGAAATGGCGACACTCTGGTTCTCCAAGGCCTAAGAAGTATCGTGTCCAAAAATCTGCTGGAAAAAATCTTGCTTCAGTTTTTTTGGGATTGCCATAGAGTAATCGTGATTGATTTTTTGGATAAGGGTAGAACAATAACTGGAGATTACTGGCCACTCTACGGAAAAAAATTAAAGAGAAAAGACGGGGAAAGCTATCCAAAGGTATTTTGTTAGGACAACGCCCCAGTACACAAATCTCATGTTGCCATGCTTTAAAATTCGGGATTAGTAGAACACCCTCCTTATTCACCACATTTGACTCCGTCCGACTATCATCTCTTTCCTCAACTGACAAACAGTTTAAAAGGTCGTAAATTTTCTTCCAACGAGGAGGTAAAAAAAGCTGTGGAGGACTGGTTTGCAGAGCAAGAAGAAACATTTTTTTTAAAGGTCTAGAGACGTTGCAGGTTTGCTGTAATAAATGTATTCAATTAAGAGGAGAATATTTTGGGTAATAAAATATTTTGACATTGAAATTTTGGTTCTATAGTAGGCTAAGAATTTTTCAATATATCCTCGTATACCCAAAAACGGCAAAAACCAAAGATATTCTAGATATTGTGGCACATCTTTGCTACAAACATTCATGTTTGGTGTTGAACAAAGAATTATTCTTTACCTTTCAGTCCAGTGTCTTCCACTTTCAAAAATGAAATGAAAGCCATGAAAAGAAGTATTCAGAAAATAAAAACGTAGATAGGCTAACTTCTCTCCCATTTTGAGGATACCCTTATTCTTATCCAGAAAGAAGCTTTAATGAAATGCAAAAATTATGTACATACTTTTTATTATATACCATCAAAATAAAAGTTCTTCATCAACTAGATATTAAGGTATTATTGTGTATATTTCAATGGATCTCTTTGTGAATCTACAGACTACAATTATAATCAGATAAACACTGAAAAGGCATGATATAAAAGAATTACATTTTCAAAGGAAAGCAGGAGAGAATAATCGATAAACAAGAATGGAAGTAGTTTAATAAATGATTATGTACTTGAGAATGACATGGTGAATACGATATATCTCTTGGAAATCACTGATGACCATAAATGAAATGAATACTAGCTATCATGTTGCTTGGTGTCCTTTATGCCTCTTACTTTTCTTTCCATTATTTGCTGAAAAATTAATACAATCGATATTTAACTTGCATTTCGATCAATAAACTATGGATGAAATTTCGAGGTAGTACACTGCGCAAAAAAATTAACGCACATTCTGAAAATCTCAATTTTAATGAAAGTTAACTCTACATTGACTTTATAACTTATTTTTTATGTTCTCTCGGGAAGGTTTTGAACGAAACAAGACACATTAAATGGAAGAAAACTTCAGGATTTCACCGAATCTTATGTGGAAGAAGAGAAATGAACAATTTTCAAAATACTGAAATGCTGATAAATGATTTAATACTTGGTATTTCCACCCGGCCCTTGCGTTAATTACAGCTCGGCAACGACGGTTCATACTCAAAATGAGTGATCTTAAAATGTTCTGATCTAATCCTTCCCAGATTTCTCCGAGTTGGATTCCTAAGTCATTAAGAGTAGCTGGATGATTTTCTGAACTTCTCAGCCTTCTATTGAGGTTGTCCCAAACCTGCTCAATCGGATTGAGATCTGCACTTCTTGCTGGCCATTCCATTCGAGAGACTTCAACCTCTTCAAAGTACTCCTGAACGATGCGCGCACGATGGGGTCTGACATTATCGTCCATAAAAATGAAATTTTCACCAATGTATGGGGCAAATGGCACTACATGCTCTACAAGAATGTTCCTTATATACTTATCAGCATTCATAGCTCCATTATCAACGACCACTTGGTCTGTGCGAGCAGTCAAAGATATTCCACCCCATACCATAATCGATCCTCCCCCGAAACCAGTAGTATTCAGGAAATTGCACTGAGCAAATCTTTCATGTGGACGTCTGTATACAAGGGAACGTCGATCACAATGGTAGAGGCAGAATCTAGACTCATCTGTGAAGAGAACTCTTTCCCAATCGGCCTCTTCCCAATGGATATGCTCTCTCGCAAAATCCAAACGCGCCCTTCGATGGGCTGGAGTAAGAGCTGAGAGCTGGGCCTCTTGCCGCGACACGAGGCCTTAAATCATATTCTCTGAGGCGATTTCTTATTGTCTGAGTGCTAATTTGCACCTCATGAGTTTGCTCAAGCTGATTTTGAAGGAGGCGAGCGGTTGCAAACCGTTGTCTCAACGAAGAAACTCTCAAGTAACGTTCTTGAATGGCAGTTGTTACCCGTGGTCTACCCTGTCCTGGAGTCCTGGTCTTCGGACATTCATACCTGCCTCCCTGAATCGCTGCAACATTCTGGACACACTTGTATGGGAAACTCCAAACCTTTCTGCAATTCTTGTGTATGTCCACCCTTCTTCTCGCAAAACTACCGCTTGGGCACATTCCTCTTGGCTCAAATTTCCGTGTTTCGCGTTGCATAGGGATCGAGTGTAGAAAATCAAACGAAAGAAAAACTATTGATCACTAGAATTGATCGAGAACAACTGATTTTAGAATGGAACCAATACATTCAAAATCTGATAATATCATCTTTTTTTATTCCTGCTGGGAGAAAACATCTGTATTGAAGAAAAACGTTGAAAGTGGATAGATAACATATGCATGCATAATTCTGATAAAAATAATTATCATTGAGAACACTTTCAGTTGTAGAATAAATTTGAGATTTCCATAATGTGCGTCAATTTTTTTGCGCAGTATATATTTAAATTGGAGAGGTATCCTTAGACCATAGAAAGAGGAGACACATCATATCATTCATAAATTCGTGAATTCGCCAAATTTAAGTCAGTATTCAATGAGAAGGAACGAAGATAGCATAATGGATAGCAATATCATTAGATCCGTGTTAACATTGCGGAATCTAACTTTGAAAGGTCCAGTGGCGTGGTGTTAACGGTATTGAGGAATGGAAAAAAATTTGATTCTGTATTAGCACAGTTACCCAGTTAAGTTCTGATGATTTTGAAAATTGGCTTTACTATTTATTATTGAAAGGTGCATCTCCTCTTTCTATAGTCTAAGGTTGTGATACATACACGTAGAGTTTTTCCCGCTCTTTTTAGTAGTGGATATACTTTCTGAATTTTTTTCTGTTGTTCCATCCGACTCAGAATTATTTTCTGTTGTTGCTAAAAATTCACGAATTTTTATCAATAATCTTCAAATTTACCCCACTGATCATTTCTAGTTTGAGAACAACTTACTTGGCAAAGAACTAGATGGCATATAACTTGGAACCATAACTGGGTAGCAAATCAATTGACAATTCATCAAATCTTGGTTGTTATTCCTGCTTCTTCTGAAACTTCCAGAATTCTTCCTTGTGAGCGTTTTGTAATTATATATTGTTGGTTTTGCGTTGCCTGGGTCTTGCCTATATTTTTTTCTGAACATATTTCCTAAAAATACCAAATTTTTTATCCAACACATTCAAAAAGTTGTTAATTCGTTTTTGAAATTTAAACCCATACTTAACTGTAACATCCTGAAATATAATCCCCGAAATCACCCTGAGGATAATACAGGCTTCCATATCCACTGTCATAACTAGGGAACAAATTCTGACTGAAGTCTCCAAAGTTGTTGTAACCACCCGGTATATAGTTTTGGTTCCACCCTTCAGGATTGTATTGACCCCCATAAGAAGGGGGATACTCCTGTTTGTAGTATGGAGGATTGCAAACGTTCATGCATACTTTTCTGCCACTGAAAGCACTTGTTATCTCGTTTTTCAGTTTTGGATGAGTTCTTTTGAATAATTTTCTGGATTTTGATTCCACATCTTCCTTTAGAATTGATTCGATAGTTTTTGCTGTAAAAATGAAGGGAAATCTCAACGTGTATGCTGAAACTGGTACGGAAGCATTTTATGGAAGTTGGTGGGCCTCAATTTGAGCATTTGTTCGATTCAACTATTCACGAGTCTTATCTCGTAATTTTATCGTGTGAAATTCCATTTTCAAAGTCGAATATCTCAAAAAAATGGGACTGTCATATTCAGAAGGAAAGGACCTTTTCAACAACATATTGCACGACCCATTTTCTCTATTCAAATGCAAGGTCGCGCAGAGGGATGAAATGGTATGACTATAGTTATTATTGGATCCAACGATTCTCCAAATTCTTAATTTTTCTACCCGAAAAGACTCCTGTTTTTTTTCAAAATGTGGCACCCTATTTGAATTTTGAGTAACATAATTCTAATATGAATGACTTACACATGTTAAGTTGAATACAAGTAAAAAATTTTCAAGTCCTCACCTTCAAAAAAACCGTACTTAGAGATCAAATAGATAATAATAATGATTCTGTTCATGGAAAACATCTTCGTTTTTAAGAATTGCATATAAGAGATATGTATATTACAGTGAACGTAAGTAAATTCTTATTCGACGATAAACTAGGAATGGAATATTGTATATTATAATTTCGAGAATTATTCAAATTGGTATTAAAATAGAAAGACCTTCGATAAGAAATATTTCGGGCTTATCAGATGTTGGAATTTTTATGATGCCATTCTTTATACATGGAGAGGTGAATGGATAATCCTTTTTTTTTTGTAATTTGAAGAATCGGAGAATATATAATGGAAAATTCATTCAAAAAATGTCTTTTCTATAGAGATAATGACTATCCAACTAAATCAATCAATCGAATTGATAAAAGAGTTATTTTCGAAGTAGCCTGAATAACACAACACTCGTATTTCCGTCAACCTTCAGCGAATTGAGAAACCCGTTGTGATCTCGCCGATCTCAATCCTCAAAAACGTCGCTAACAGAGATTAAGGCCCCACAAGGAAATCAAAATACAAGATGAAATCTTGGAAGAAAAACGGGTTAAAATATCAACCGGGTATGGTTGTGAACCAACAACGTCCAGACAAGAGGTCCCAGATAATGGAGCCCCTCGATCTGAAGAAGTCTCTCGTATTACCGTCAACCTTCAGCGAACTGAGAAAGGGTGAAGCGCGGTCGTAACCCCGTTGTGATCTCGCCGATCTGAATCCTCAAACAGGTCGCTGATCAATACAGAGATTAAGGCGCCACAAGGGAATGAAAATACAAGATAAGATCTTGTAAGTAAAATGCAATAGAATATAAATCAGGTACGATTGGGAACCAACAACGTCCAGACAAGTGGTCCCAGAAAATGGAACCCGTCCATCTGACGAAGTCTCCCGTATTACCGTCAACCTTCAGCGAATTTAGAAAGGGTGAAGCGCGGTCGTAGCCCCTTTGTGATCTCGCCAATCTCAATCCTGAAAAAGGTCGCTGAGAAATACAGAGATAAGGCCCACAAGGAAATGAAAATACAAGATGAAATCTTGAAAGTAAAATGGAATAAAATTTAAATCGGGTACGGTTGTGAACCAACAACGTCCAGACAAGTGGTCCCAGAAAATGGAACCACTCGATCTGACGAAGTCTCTCGTATTAACGTCCACCTTCAGCGAACTGAGAGAGGGTGAAGCGCGGTCGTAACCCCGTTGTGATCTCGCCGATCTCAATCCTCAAACAGGTCGCTGATCAATACAGAGATTAAGGCGCCACAAGGGAATTAAAATACAAGATAAGATCTTGTAAGTAAAATGTAATAGAATATAAATCAGGTACGATTGTGAACCAACAACGTCCAGACAAGTGGTCCCAGAAAATGGAACCCGTCGATCTGACGAAGTCTCCCGTATTACCGTCAACCTTCAGCGAATTAGAAAGGGTGAAGCGCGGTCGTAGCCCCGTTGTGATCTCGCCGATCTCAATCCTGAAAAAGGTCGCTGAAAAATACAGAGATTAAGGCCCACAAGGGAATCAAAATACAAGATGAAATCTTGAAAGTAAAATGGAATAAAATTCAAATCGGGTACGGTTGTGAACCAACAACGTCCAGACAAGTGGTCCCAGAAAATGGAACCACTCGATCTGACGAAGTCTCTCGTATTAACGTCAACCTTCAGCGAACTGAGAGAGGGTGAAGCGCGGTCGTAACCCCGTTGTGATCTCGCCGATCTCAATCCTCAAACAGGTCGCTGATCAATACAGAGATTAAGGCGCCACAAGGGAATTAAAATACAAGATAAGATCTTGTAAGTAAAATGTAATAGAATATAAATCAGGTACGATTGTGAACCAACAACGTCCAGACAAGTGGTCCCAGAAAATGGAACCCGTCGATCTGACGAAGTCTCTCGTTATTACCGCCAACCTTCAGCGAATTGAGAAAGGGTGAAGCACGGATGTAACCCCGTTGTGATCTCGCCGTCTCAATCCTCAAAAAGGTCGATGAAAAATACAGACTCAAAGGCCCCACAAGGGAATAAAATACAAGATAATATCTTGAAAGGAAAATGAGATAAAATATAAATCGGGTACGTGTGAACCAACAACGTCCAGAAAATTGGTCCAAGAAAAATGGAACCCCTCGACTTGACGAAGTCTCTCGTATTACCGCCAACCTTCAGCGAATTTAGAAAGGGTGAAGCGCGGTCGTAAACCCGTTGTGATCTCGCCTATCTCAATGCTCAAAAAGGTCGCTGAAACATACAGAGATTAGGGCCCCACAAGGGAATAAAATACAAGATAAAATCTTGAAAGGAAAATGAGATAAAATATAAATCGGGTACGTGTGAACCAACAACGTCCAGAAAAGTGGTCCCAGAAAAATGGAACCCCTCGTTTTGACGAAGTCTCTTGGATTTCTGTCAACCTTCAGTGAATTGAGAAAGGGTGAAGCGCGGTCGTAACCCCGTTGTGATCTCGTCGATCTCAATCCTCAAAAAGGTTGCTGATAAATCCAAAGATTACGGAATCACCAGGGTATGGGAATTATAACACAGATAGGAAATGAAGAAAAATGGTTTAAAAGTCGTGGAACACACAATACAATTGTTAGAATAATATTTAACGGAGAATACAATTGTTAGAATAATATTCAACGGAGAATACCATGTAAAGAAATATAAACGGGGCCTTACCGGTTTTCAGAAGTAGGCATTGCACTAAACAAACAACTGGGAGTCCTGTTTCGAATTGTCCTCGCAATGGAAATTAAAGTGAAAACCCAGCGCTAATATTTAAAACTCAAAAAAATCAAAAACTGGTCGAATCAGACTGACAAATTGTGTGAAATATGCTCAAAACGAGGGGTCGCAAAAGAGTCAAAGCGTAACAGAGTGAAAAAGCGTTCAAAAGAGCGTAAAAGAGTAAAATTCGTTGTTTTCTTAAAATTTCCAAGAATTTCCCATTTCTCAAAGAATCAAATCTCAAAACGTTTGAGGCAAGATTTCTGAAAACAGTGAGATTTAGAGCTCCGAAAATGTCATTGGCGTTCTAGTATAAGGGCGTTGTAATATCAAATAGCTTTTTCATCTGAAAATCTTTTAAATATGCCAGAAATATCGAAAGTTAGGTAGCTTTCAAGGCTCATTGTTGCTGTTTTGTATCGCTTCGATAAATACTCTGGTATATTGTATATTCCTCAGATATTGCAAACATAATGGATTTACTTTACATTATTGAGTTCTGGAAGTCATTATTACCTGTGAAGGTAATAGGCATTATTAAAAATAAAAGTGTTATTGAAGAATCAGGGAAATAAAAAAATAAAAATGACACTTTCACAAAAAGTTTAAAATCGCGATTTATAATGATAGGGTCAGGTAATATGATCTCAGCGTTATGCTTTTCAACATTTCAAATGAATGAATCAAAATCTAACACCCTCAAATCCTTCATAAATCAAAAAAGATCAACGACTAAGTAAATCACACACTGTATAATCTCCCCATCACAAAAATAAGTCTTATCAGTGATTCACGAAGTCCAGAAATTCCAAAACGGAAAATTCGAAGTCGCAATGAATATTTTCGCTATCTACGCAAGAAGGGAAATGTTCCAAATATTTGAAGAATTATAACGACTTGTTTTATAAAACCCTGCCCTGTTCACTTGGGAATATAGGTAGCTGGGAAATTGTACCAGTTCAGCAAGATGTTTAAACTTGCTGCAGTTCTTTTGGTTTTTTGTTCCACTGCCAGTCAAGGTAAGGAATCTTCCCAATCTATACTTACTTTTCTATTGAAAATAAAATTGTAGTATAACTGTGAATCTTTGAAAAAAGAATAACAACATTACCTGGTATTGTTCAATATTTGGAAGCTCAATTTTCAATCTAATAACTGAACCACAGAATATTTATTATTCAACCAGATTGTATCGCCTTCAAAATAGACTTTTCGTAATATACTAACTGACAAAGAAACTGCAACACCCAGAAAGAGCTGTTTAAATTTCAATTTTTTTTTGTCAAACATAGGTAGTATAGCATCGAGTAGATTATTAAAATTTGGAAAAAAAAAACGAAGGGTTCGCATTTTTTTTAATAAATTTGTTAGTAATGTGTTTGTCCACCAACACATCTTGGCATTGATGCAATAAGATGATCTATTTCTTCTTGAGGGATATTATCCCAAGCTACCTGTACTTCATGTCTCAGAGCCGCCAAAGTCCGTGGGGGCTGGGGTAAATTTCCAAGCCTTCTACGCATGATGTCCGAACATGCTCTATGGGCGAAAGATCGGGGGATCTGGGCGGCCATGACAAAAGATTCACATGGTTCGCTTCAAAAAAGTTTGAACTATCTCTGGCAATATGAGATCGAGTATTATCTTGCTGAAATATTGGATTCTCGAGCCGGTTAAGGTAAGGGAGAACATATGGCTTCACTATTTCTTGGAGGTAACGCACTAACGCAGTGCTGTCATGTTGCCTAAAGGTGACCCACGTGCATGTGCAGTAGCACCCCATACCATAACGCATACTGTCCGGTGTACATGAAGCTCAACATCAATCTGAGGTACACGTCCCTCTCCCCGACGTCGTGTCACGCTCCTTCGGCCATCATGTGCAACCTAGGAGAATCGAGATTCATTATAAAAGACGATCTGATGTCGTTCCACATTCCAATGTTGACGTTCTCTGCACCACTGTAATCGTTACTGGCGATGCTTAATCATCTACTCCATTCGCTATTCCTGTTGAAGTGTAGACACCTGTTGATATTCGCTGTATTTCTGTTTGATGATAGAAATCACACATAATGTTGTCTTGGTTAAATAAAAACAAATTGGGTAATAAATATTGATTCTTTTTCAGCACAACAAGTCAAATGGCAACCCGCACCTCCTTCAGGACCCTATCCAGGATGCTACAGAGTTTGCACTAGCGGTAAATACATTACTGCATGCAATTAGATTATCGAAAAACTCATGTTTAATTCAAACTAACTGATAGTCAACATTTATTCCAAATAGGTGGCACACCAACCACACCAAAACCCATAGGGCCAACTGGTGGTGGATCAGTGTCCACAGGAGGTACTTGGTCTACAGGTGGCACTTGGTCTTCAGGATGGACAGTAACAGAGATCGTCACCGGTGGAGGGTCCACCCATAAAGTCACTATCCCTGCTATAACAACAGAAAGTTCACATCCATCCACCTCGTCTTCAGGAAGCTCTTCTCCAGGAGGCTCTTCTCCAGGAAGCTCTTCTCCAGGAAGCTCTTCTCCAGGAGGCTCTTCCCCAGGTAGCTCTCCCTCAAGTACCTCCACTCCATGTAGCACTTCTTCAAGTACCTCTTCTCCAGGTAGCTCCACAGGTACTCCATCTGGCAGCTCACCCAGCGGTACATCCACTGAAGAATCTTCCGAAACTGAAGAGAGTTCTGGAAGCACACCTGGATCTACCGAAGAAGAATCTTCATCTCCAGGATCAACACCTTCAGGTGCCACTGATGAAAGTTCACCATCTGGATCATCAAGCACTCCTGGAGGAGGATCCACCTCTAGCGGTGGAAGTTCTTCTGGAACCACCGAAGAAGGCAATGAAACCACTGAACCCTCCGAGGAGAGCTCATCTCCTTCAGGCTCTTCTTCAGGCTCTACTGGTGGAGGTTCAAGCCCCAGCGGTACCACTGAGGAAAATTCAAGTTCTCCGTCAGGTTCCACTGAAGAAACTGGTGGTACCACATCTAGTGGATCCTCTGGATCTACTGGGGGATTCACTGAAAATTCTTCTGGATCAACTGAAGACAACCATAGCTCCCCCTCAGGTACCACTGAAGGATCCGGCACCACACATCATGGTGGTTCATCAAGTACGGAAGAAAGTTCAGGTGAGACGTCTTATTTTTAATGGAGATGTCTTGATTCACACTCGTTTTATTTTCAGTCAGCACCAGCTCGCCGGTCGGTACATCCACAGAAATAAGTGAGTAGCTTTCGGATTTCAAGTTAACAAAGCCTAAGGTAGAACAGAAGACCAGTTATAACCGATATTTTTTTTCCAGATGGACATTGTCTATGTCCTTGCAAGTGCTCTTCATTTGCTGCACGTAAGTGTTCTGCATTCAGTTCTGCTGAGAATAAATTGGAAATATAAAGATGCTTGCAATATAAAATAGAATACGTGATATAATAAGATTAATATTATATTAATTATACGTTTTACAGAATCCTTCATTCAAAGACGTAATCCTGGTCATGAAGGTATGTAAAAATGAGGATTCTAAATCTTCTCATCTGGCATATTTTACTGTAATCTGATGCTTCAGTACTTATGTAAAAAATTATTTCGTGATATTAAACAACCATTCAACTCCTAGCTAAACACCATCAAGTCAAGCACCACGGTTCTCAACACGAAGCGAAACACCATGAAGCCAAACATCACCAGAGTAAACATCATGGCCATGAAAATAAGCATCACGGTGTTCAACATGAAACCAAACATCACCAAGAAAAACACTTCAAAGCTAAACACCACGATGCTACTCATCATGAAGCAAAGCAACACGAAGCAAAACATCACGGACCCCACGAAGTGAAGCACCACGAGACTAAACATCACGGACCTGAAGCCAAGCATCACGGTGTCCAACATGAGACCAAACACCATGCACATGAGGCTAAACATCATCAAACCAAACATCAGAACGAACATCAACAAAAGAAACATGCAGCTCAAGGTGATGATTTTTAGATATTTTGTGTACATGAATTCTCACACGCTAATTTTTCAGCTGCTTGATGTGATACAAGAAGAAAACTCCAATTAATATGACCTAAGCTAGAAAATTTGGACGATGAAAGACATTGGTTATGGGACACCAAATGTGTTAAGACTAGGTTTAAGACTTGAATAAAGATGTTTTGTTTAATTAACTGTTTAATTCTACAATCTCAACAACCCCTTTCCCTCGAATGTAAGCGTGATGCTGATTTGTTATGAGAATAGAGCATTCCAACACAGTGCTCTGATTGGAATGCTCTGAAACAGAAAAATAATATCTGCAATCAATATTCAAAACAACAATAACAACATCATTTTGAAATTGAAAAGAATAAAATAAGCAAAATGTAATGAACTGAATCAAGATGACTTTTATTTCTTTTAAAAGTAGCCTTCAAATGGAAACAAACTTTTTCTAAGAGTTGAGGTAAAGGAAATGAAAGAAGTTTGATGAATCTATCAAGAAATGAACAAGCTCTTTCAAGGTTCTTTGTTGACCCCATTTCAGTATTTCACGGCTTGTTATAAAGAGGCCATATGTGATCGATACGACGTTTTCATGAATTGTGGCATCCCTTCTGAAAATAAAACCACAGAACAATGAATAATTTGTCCTGTCAAATATTTTTGAGGTTAGGACTGGTCTGGTAGTAGTGGTAGCCACGGGATTACCTGCTCATCAACAACTTATTTCCAGAGCGCACTGAGCGCAGTATGATATACTGTCTCCAGACTTCCAGAGGTTGTCTCTATTATCTCTTTAATTATTGAATTCGAGAGGTTTCGATAATAAAATGGATGTGAAGGGTTTCCGGGGAAAATACAAATTTCTTTCGAATTTCTTCAAATGCGAAATTGAATACGAAGGAACTACATACCCTACAGCAGAGCATGCCTTTCAAGCTGTTAAAACTGCTGACAAGGATGAAAGAAAGAAAATCTTATCCAGCAAAAACCCAGTGGTAGCCAAAAGGCTAGGTCGTAAAGTGACACTGAGAACGGACTGGGAAGATGTGAAAGTGGAGTTGATGACAGAAATTTTAAGGCTAAAATTTCAAAATCCAGATTTGAAAAAGCAGTTGCTTGAGACTGGGAACGGTGAAATAATCGAAGAGAATAGATGGCATGATAAATATTGGGGTAAATGTGTTTGTAAACGATGTAAGGGAGTTGGAAAGAATAATTTGGGTCTCATCATACAGAAAATAAGGAGTGAATTGCAATCAAATGCAGAATAAGTTACCAATTGTTTTTGATTTTGATCATAAACCATTGAACATCTTAATATTATTTAACACCCTTGGCCTTAACCCTTTGAATATCTCAAAACTAGGCCATGATCTTGAATCAAAAGTACCAATCCTCTGATGCTATACTAATTTCATTCAACACGAGTATTGCGTGTTGCCTATCGAATTCCTTAAAATTAAATTTTTGAGAGAAACCCTAATTCGCAAATTTTGATAAAGGGGAAGGAAAGTATAGTTTTGAATCTCCCTTTGGACATGCATGTTTTCAAAAACCATTGCACAAAATTGGCTAATATCAGCAGATATTGTGCAATCGGAAAAACCCATGGGACTTTACTTTCTGAGAAAGCCGTCTACATTCAGAACGCCGAACAAAATTTAATAAATGTATTACAACCTAAGTGAAAAGTGAAGTTTAAAGATGGTTATTAGCGAATTCACTGGTGAAAACAAATTCCTATCCAACTTCTGCAAATGCGAAGTGGAATACGAAGGAATCACATATCCAACAACAGAACATGCATTCCAGGCAGCCAAAACTTCCCATGACGAAGAGAAAAAAATTATTTTGGCCACAAAGACACCTCTTATAGCCAAACGTAAGGGGCTCACAGTTAAACTCAGACCTGACTGGGAGGAAGTGAAGAATGGTATAATGGCAAACATTTTGAGGACCAAATTCCAACAACTGGAATTCAAAAAGAAACTTTTGGAAACTGAAGATGAAGATATAATTGAGGGAAACAAGTGGCACGACAATTATTGGGGCATCTGTTTCTGTGATAAATGTGGTGGTAATGGTAAAAACGTTTTGGGAGAGATCATCAAGACCATCAGGAATGAATTGAAAGATATCGGACCCTAAAAGGAGTGATGTTTATTTTCTCAAAATGTACTTATTCAGGAATTTTATGGTTAAGAACTTCTCTATTTTTGTAACTGAAAATATAGGTTTAAATGAATAAGAGACGAATTTCTTTACATATAGAATGTGTCGTAGAAGCATAAAGACGCCGATTTTTATTAGAAAGTTGAAGAGAGATCCAAGGAGTCCCAAGGCACAGAACATCTAATGGGGTGTCTTGGTACCCACAGATCACACACCAAAGATGAGCAGAGTCTATGGATCTTTGACCTAACCTACAATACGAAGTCACATAACCACGGATACTCAAACATTGTGTTTGAGTATCCGTGTCACATAACGTAAATAAACTATTTCTAGCAAATTTGTGTGGTATATTTTCAAAGCAATGGACATCTTCCAAGAATCACCCACCAACAATAAAAAACCTCAAATTTCCAACACAACCGGTCGAGTAATCATAGGAATAACAGGTTTCCAATCAAGTAACAAAACTACCAAAATAGCTGAAAGAAATTTTTAGGAGGGATTGCATTAGGTCTAACTCTTGTATGTTCATCGTTCGTAAGACCTGCATTTCGAAAGTACTGTCTCCCATATATACCGGCCACAGATGAACAAATTAAGAATATTTTAACAGCTTTGAAAGGCAGAAAAGGCCTGTTATTAGACTTAGGCTCCGGTGATGGGAGAATCGTAATAGGTTGGTTGTTTCCCCTGAATAATTTGTAATATGATAACAACTGATTCTATCTGTAGAAACTGCCAAGGCTGGCTTTACATCTCATGGTGTTGAATTGAATCCATGGTTAGTTTTATACTCCAAATTTGACGCTTACAGAAAAGGCTTCAGGAAAAATACTGGGTTTTATAAGAAAGATCTGTGGAAATACGATATTTCCAAATATGACAACGTCGTTATTTTTGGGGTAGAACAAATGGTATGTTTTTTTATAACACAGGGGATGAGTTAATCATTTTTTTGTTTGTAGATGGAGAACTTGGAAAAGAAGTTTGTAAATGAATGCAATAACAAATGTAACATCATTGCGTGTAGGTTTCCTCTGCCAACTAAGAGACCCTTAGTTACTATCGGCAGTGGTGTAGATACAGTCTGGGTTTATTCAATGGATAATAAAAATCCATAATATTAGATTAATTTATGTAGGATCAATAAAATCAAAAGAAACAAACATCAGACTGTAAACCATTCTTTTTTTGAAATAAAAGAAATTATAATAATAAAATACATTTATTGCTAGCCTAAATACTTACATTCCCTTCAATAACTATGATTAGAGTGGAGTTAGACAATAACCAAGTATAATAAAGTTGTAGAAATACAAAGAAACATACGAACGTTTTGAACTATACCAATTATAAGTAAAAAACTTTTGATTTATATTTATCTTCAAAATTATAAAACTTTGGTTTCCAAGTACTTCAATATAAAAGCCTCACTTTAAGTCTTCTACATTCTTTGTCCACCTCAATGAAACATGTATAACAAAACCAAGAAAGTACAAAAAGATATAACGAATCCTAAAATAATAGAATCTCTCCGTTTCCTCAGGTTAATACGTTGAATAAGACTGTTTATAACAGGATATTTATTCGACATATCATTGAATCTTGTCTGCAATTTCTTGAATGTCTGTCTTTGGTTCTGTAAATGATCTCTGGTCTCCATAGCTATCGAAATTTGGTCGTTGACTAACCTATCCGAGCTGCAACACAAAAAATTACAGTAAATTCATTCAGAAACATCGTATTTCTACTGACTTATTAATATGTTGATTCTCTTTTAGATACATATCTCTTCTATTATTAATCCCTTCAGACCGAAAATTATCTGAGCTTCTGTGTAGAAGATCTTCTCGTTCCCTACGACTTTCATGTTGGGAATTCGTTTTTCTAAAGTCCTTCGAAAGATCTGCTAGTATATCTCTGTGACGTTGTATTGTATGCAACATCGTAGCTCCAGATACAGGTTGTTCAGCCATGTGTTCATTGATTTGTGTTAACTGAAATATTTGTTTATAACATTACTGGGGATTGGAAATGTTTTGTTCACCTTTTTGAGCAGCTGCTCGATTTCAAGCGACATTGTTTCAAAGGTATCCTCACCAGATAGAAGTGGCACTGTATCAGACGCATGACTACTGTGTGGAGTCTTCAAACCTGCTCCTAATTTACTAAAAGCCACTAGCTTTAAGTCGATCTCATTCTCTAAACCCCTAGCCTGCTTTCTTAGATCTACAATTGGAAATGAGTAATACTTTCAATGTTCACGAAACTTTTGATATATCGTAAAACAAAGAACCCAGTATTTACCGTCATAGGTTAATGCGTTTGCCATTTTCGGGAGTTTCAAATGATTCTAAATTCAACCTAAAATATAAACTAGTTATCGCAAAATAATTAAAATACACCTTTGTTTTGCGAATATTCTTAAACGTCATTTGCGTCAGCTGTATTATTTTAACCCAAAGATATTCTATCTTTGTTTTAACCTTGACTGGAAGAGGTTAGAAGGATGAAGGCCACGTTCAGATACTTCATTTAATTAATATTCGGAACGCAACTACACATCGAGGATAATGTAATTCTGTGATTTCCTCAACTTCTCATTTCAGCTTGCGTAGATTTGAATTGAATTTTCGTAGATAATAAATCGAATAAAATATATAAAAACTCTCAATAAAATGAGAGAAATAGTGCATGTCCAAGCTGGCCAGTGCGGAAATCAAGTTGGAGCAAAGGTACATCGCTTTCCAATATATGGAAAAATTGGATTCCTTGGTCTTTCTATGCTAAAAATGGTCGAAAAAAAAGTTTTGAATTATGAAGCGTTTGTTTTTCTATTACAGTTTTGGGAGGTGATATCCGACGAGCACGGCTTGGATCCATGCGGAAACTACCATGGAAATTCCGATCTTCAATTAGAAAGGATAAATGTGTATTTTCACGAAGCATCAGGGGGAAATTTCGTACCCAGGGCCGTATTAGTGGATTTGGAGCCAGGCACTATGGACAATATAAGGGCTGGTTGTTACGGACGACTTTTTCGACCTGATAATATGATTTTTGGTCAGTGGGGGGCTGGTAATAATTGGGCGAAGGGTCATTACTCCTTGGGGGCGGAAATAATAGACGCAGTTATGGATATAACAAGGAAAGAAGCTGAGACTTGCGATTGTTTACAAGGTGCGAATAATTCACAATTGATTTCTGAAAGATAAAGAATTGGTCGCTTTCGGGCTTGTTCCGATTCGTAGCTATCGCGGTCACCCAATGAGGTACAGAATCCGGCCAACGTTCTTAAGAATAACAGAATTAGACTAGTAGAGATCTGGTTTCCGAAGCACACCACCAGGTGGCACCACCACAGGAAGACAATGCATTACCGGTTTCTGGCTTGTTGGCCGTCATCAGATGCATGTAGTCTTATCCTGAGATGAATGCCAACTCAAACGGCAGAACTTATATTGCTCCCTAGCCAGAACTATTGAGTACAGTTTTGTACAGTAGTTCCACCTAGGGGGCAAATGTCTACGCTTCATCTTAAGAATCTTAAGAATCTTTATTTCTTCTAGGCTTTCAATTATGCCACTCTATCGGGGGAGGGACAGGGTCGGGCCTAGGAACCCTGATCATATCCAAGCTCCGCGAAGAATACCCTGACAGGATAATCAAAACTTACTCTATATGCCCGTCCCCCAAAACCTCCGACACAGTCGTGGAACCTTACAACGCAACGTTGTCAGTGCACCAACTGGTAGAAAACTCCGATGAGACCTTCTGCATCGACAATGAGGCCTTGTACGACATCTGCTTCAGGACCTTAAGGCTGGCTCTGCCTACTTACGGAGATTTGAACCATTTGGTCTCGGTCACAATGTCGGGAGTGACCACTTGCTTGAGGTTTCCAGGGCAGCTAAACGCTGACCTTAGGAAGCTGGCGGTGAACATGGTGCCTTTTCCGAGGCTGCATTTCTTCATGCCTGGGTTCGTGCCTTTGAGTTCGAGGTGCAGCGCCCATTATAGGTCTATGACGGTGCCGGAGTTGACTCAGCAGATGTTCGATGCCAAGAACATGATGGTGGCTTGCGATCCCAGATGTGGAAGGTAAGGGAAATGATTCAGTGTGGTGTTTGCTGTAGGGTCATATCATTTTTAAAAGTCTGTGTTCTGTGGTTGCACTCAAGGTCATACTCTGGGTTGGCTTGCCGATCCAGCGCGTATTGCACTACGATATTGAATTTATAAGGATTTAGGAATATTTTATACTTTTATGGTAATTTTTAAGATCGCTCAATTGCTATTGAAGGGTATGAAAACGTTTTTTTCCGAAATAGACGTAATATTTAATAATTAATCATTAACTATTCCTTCAATATTTTGGATGAAAAATCAGAATCTGTTAAATTTACAGCATTGGTGCCTTGTAAAGGCACTGGCGGATCTGGACAGTTTTTCAGGAGAGGGGGAGGAATGAATTTTTTCAGGGGGTGCAAATTTCAGGGGGTGCAGAGATATTCATAGAACTTATAGTGATAATGTAAGTTCTATGGAGATATTCCATGAAATGCACGGTGGCGCCTCTATCGGATTAGTTTTCCTACTCGCTCTGAACAGCGACCGTAAGAATTGGCTAATCTGAATTTGAGTTATCCATAAGCCTTTATGAGAGTTGGACGCCAGTGGCGAGGGTCAGCGGATTCATTCCAGGAAGCGAGTATCAATCAAAAAGAGTGTAGTACCTGCGGGGTGTTTCTAAACACACTTGTACCCGCAAATAAGAAATTAAAAAAAAAACCTTACCTTTTCAAGCTTACACACTTTTCCAGCCGAAAGGGATCCTGGATTCGTGCCTTGAGCAAACGCAAGGTCTTATGAACCGTTCAATCGTTTTCTGAGAGGGGATGAAATAAAATCAACAATTTAATAATTTAAAAAAAATATCTTTTCAACATTTACTGAGCAAAAAAAACTATGCTATGTTTCTACTTTTCAAAAAACAGTAAGCATAAAGAAAAACAATAGAACAGAAAACCAATAAAATAGAGAGCGACGCAGTACCTTCTGGTACATGTATACCTATATCAAATAATCATTTATTAAAGAAAATGTCTCTCTTACCAGACCAAACACTCCCGAAAACACTTGCCAATAGTCACAAAATAAAACAAATTGATTAACTTCCAAATTACCGTTAATTTACTTTTAAAATTTTGAAGAACCGACCGAACTTTACTTCTAATTAATATAGGGACTTCCTACGAATTTTGTATTCGCATGTTCCCTCCCTGCGATGCACACGCTGTGCTTCTCTCTTCACGCCACTCTCGGAACCCCCGTCGAATCTCTTTCGGATCTCCCCCTTAGTTCCTGAAAATTTGCCTATTTAAAGCAAATTCCCCTCTGCCTCTTTGCCCCCTTGGAATATTCTAGAAGGAATTCGTTTGAGACGACGTGGTCTTATACTCAGTGGCGTACCGAGGGGGGGCGGTCCGCCCCAGGCCCCGCAACAGCATAGGCCCCCGAATGGCCAAAAAGTAAAAATGAGTTAAAAAGAAAAACAATTTATCAGGCCCCATGACGGCGGAGGCCGAAGGCCTCCTTATTATTAGTCCATATGTCGGACAAAAAAAGTCTAGCCACTTCGACATGAATCCAGAAAAGCTCAAATAACTCGGGAATCACTGAATTTAGGAGCAAGAGCATCTTAGAGTGCTATCACTATTTTTCTTTGCAGAATCCAACGCAATCATAAAAAATATTTTCATCGAGGTAGGGTTATGTTGTCCTGATGATGATCAAAACAATGATCGAAACCTAGGTCGACTTCTACCCGCTTTCGATGAGGTTGGAACTTTCGTTGGTTCCCTGTATGATGATTTGTGGCAAGTTCGAGTCAGGATTCATGGCGGTTTGTTGATATTTATATCAATGAACGCGGTGTATCTGATTAATCGATTATAAAAAATAGGGTTCTTATTCGAAAAACAGAAGTTATGGCCAATTTTCGATCACAATTTTCGTCACAAACAACCCCGCAATTTCCTTATGGCAAATGGCGTTCCGTCAAATGTTCTAATATTTTGGTATAATGTAGTACTCGACCTACTGATCAAAACTGTCCATGGCCCCAACTCAATCCTATGACTAGTTTTTGAGATATAGGGCATTGAAATTGAGAATCACCCACTTTCACTACGCTCGTATCTCGGACCAGAATCGAATGAACTTCAATTTTTCTCAAGAATCATTTCATTCCATCCCCAGGGAGAAACCATATAGAGGAATATGACCGAAAATCGTTACGAATACAGGGTTATCCACAATTGAATGTATGCCCGATTTTGAAAATCTATATATATAAAAGAAAGATGTTGGTTACACCATTTATAACTAGAGATCGGATGGACTGTTTGTTATGAAACTTCATTTATGGAATCGTCTTCGGTCTGGTTATTATAAAATTGATGAAAGTTTTACTTATGCAGGAAATGCTTTTCCTTCTTTTGAATAAGGCCACTGGGTGTCGCTACCGTTGATGCGTAGTCGTACAGTGAATAGTCACTGTACGTAGTCGTAGGTTGATATTACCGCTGTTAGATGGCGATATGTGATTCGCATAGAACTCATGGTAACATCACAGACCAACGTAACATGGAAGTCTATTTCCAGATGAAAAAGCGGGTAAACTTATCTCAAGTTGGTGGAACAGTGAATTTTTACCGAAAGATCAAGTATCTGATTTTGACGATCAGTTTCAAACGTAAGTTGGCCATCTTCATCTTATTTCTTTATTTTTGAAATGCTTTCGAATTTCTGTTTGGGTAATAGATATATTTGCGGAAATAACTGAAGCCAAAATTGCCCATAATTAGTAATTGACATATTATATCCGTGTAAGCGTCAATAATTTTTAAACGTTTGCTCATCGGGCTTTCACTTATGATATACAATAACGTTTCATGGGTTGCCTAATTTGATCTGGTCGAATGACCATCAATAAATTTGAATATGAGTTCAACATAATTCACAGTGTTGATAATTTTGCCGTGTCGATCGTACTATCGACATTTTAACATCTCGATTTGTCTTCTAACGAGCTTGATATCGTCAACTAAATTGAACAAATTGAAGAGAGATTGACAGCTCATATCCATGGAATAATGAGAATCGCGCTGCCCCACCAACTGAGATGTTTACCCATTATTTTGAGCTTAGCAGCATAGCTAAGATGTCTAAAATAATGGTGTGACCACTGATTAGATTTTGAGAATATAAGAAAACTTTTGTTTTTGCCACTTCAGGTTGGGATATTAACAAATGACTGATTTTTTAATTCTGGTCGAAGGGCTGTGTTTATAGTCGATAGTTCATTAAAGGAATAATTTTTGTTCATATTCTTGACATTTTGATTCATATAAGAGGAAAGGTATAATATGGATTATACTCCTCTGCTATTCAGAGTCACATGAGGTACTGCAAAAAGAGAACTGTACAACAATTAAAATCAAAAAGTTATATGTTCAAGTTCAACAATTAGTTACCGCTTAAATAAATGTGAATTACAAAATTATTAAAATTTTGTATATTTTGAACTTTAATTTTGCCTAATTTTTTTCCTGCTTGAAAAAAAGCAATGGTAAGTTTATAGAACTTTAAGTATAATTCAGGCGGTACAAAGTTCGCCGGGCCAGCTAGCACGGGCGTAGCCAGGATTTATAACAGGGGGGGGCAAACCATGGTCATGGTCCAAGGTCGTTCAAAATGTGAAATTTTGGGATAAAAAGAAAAGGCAGATTTAGTTCATTTTTTCTTCCAGGGGTGGGGCAGCTGCCCCCCCCGCCCCACGCTGGCTACGCCCATGCCAGCTAGTATAAAATATGCCAGTTCCAGAGCGAGAACGTTCGCATAATGAAATATTTCACTAGATATATTGTTGTTACATCGAAAATTGATATGAATATTTGACTTTTTTCAGTTTTTTTTCGATACCTATTTGAAAAAAAAATATTTTGAAAACTGTTTGAATTAATACAATGGATTCAACTGAAATGTAGTCACCATTGAATACTCAATCATATCAGAAACGAATAAATTGAATAAAAAAATTTTAACAAATTTATTTTCACTTCCTGTATAACCGGAAGTGCTCAGGCACAAAAAAATTTTAGGTCTGTAGAGAATTCCGAACAATATCATAATCCCAATTTTCATATTTCAAATATGTCCATATATCTATGGCCGCCCCAGGCCCCCAACTATGTCAGTACGCCACTGCTTATACTATTGGTTAAGAAACTATAAAATCTGACGATAAGAAAAAAACCGTTGACTACGCTCCCCTTAGGTTACGCGATCCCTTAAACTGTTTGTTTATCAGAGTCCCTGACTGCTTACGCCTGTCGAAATTTTAATTTATGTGTCTTGGATTGATCCCACATGTTTGAATAACTTTCCTCTAGAAATATGTTAAAACTGAATAATTCCTTTCCAATACCCTGGGTACTACAACAGTATGGCTTTTAAGTGGTACTTGTACGGCTCTGACTAGTGTGAACAGGTTCTATCTGTAAAGGGCACTTAAGATTTTGAAACCCATCATTCAAATCCCCTTGGTATCCCCAGGTACTTAACAGTAGCAGCAGTATTTCGCGGAAGAATGTCCGTAAAAGAAATCGACGAGCAGATGCTCAACATCCAGAACAAAAACAGTCCGTACTTCGTCGAATGGATACCCAACAATGTAAAAACGGCGGTCTGCGATATACCCCCAAGAGGCCTTAAGATCTCAGCTACCTTCATAGGTAACTCCACAGCCATCCAGATGATATTCAAGAGACTGGATGTCAGGTTCAACGCCATGTTCAGGCGAAAAGCTTTCTTGCACTGGTACACGGCAGAAGGCATGGATGAGATGGAATTTACCGAAGCTGAATCAAATATGAACGATTTGATCAATGAGTACCAACAGTACGAACAGTGCGATGTTGGTAATTTGCCCGAGGATGGCGAGGAGGAAGAAGAAGAGGAATGACTATGGTTCGAGTTGGATATAGTGTTTTTTTCTTGTTGAATTTTTAGCATCTCGACCTGGATGTTCATAATATTTTTATGTAAGTTGTAAAGTGGCTGTAAACTTGAAGAATAAAGTTAAACTTATCTAGTGGTCGGAATAAATGATTCAAATTAGAAATAAGGTTCAAGTTTGTGACTGTACTACCTTGGAGCATAGAATAACTGGAGAGAAGGCTCCCCTACGAAAATGAACTGCCAAAAACTTCCGAACTTGTCAGTTCGCCGCAAGGCCACGAGATGGCGACAACGTCGTTCGTTGCTATAACATGGCTATCCTTAATAAAATTATCTTTAATGGTTATTCGTTGTTATTACTTATTAGGTCCCATTTTTTACTACATCATAATATATATTGTTTTGAAAGAAAGCAATACATACATACTTTTTTTCGTAAATCCGACAATACGAGGTCTGGCTATTAAATAACGAGACTGCTTATGAAAAAGAGTTTTATTTTAAAAATTATTCTACAATCGAATGCTCCCCTTCAATATACTCCCCTTCCCTCGCCACACACCGTTCCATTCGTTTTTTCCATTGGTCAAAGCAATGCTGGAAGTCTTCTTTTGTAAGAGCATTTAGGAGCTCCGCCGATTTTCGCTTTACCTCTTCCATCGACTCGAACCGGGTTCCTTTTAAGGCAGACTTGATCTTCCGAAATAGGAAAAAGTCACAGGGTGCTAAATCAGGCGAGTACGGCGCGTGTTCGAGCACTGGAGTGCCTCTAGCGGCTAAATAACGCTTTACAGACAGCGCGTTATGGGCAAGTGCGTTGTCCTGGTGCAAGATCCACGATTTGCTTTTCCACAACTCCGGCCGTTTCTTACGAACTCGCTCTCGCAGCGTTGCCAAAACTTTCAAATAGTAAGTTTGGTTTACAGTTTGACCCTCTGGAACCCATTCAGTCATCACGATACCGTTGATGTCGAAAAAAACGAGTTGAAACAGAGACAGGTCGACCTGGACGTTGGTCATCTTCGGTGCTCTCTCGGTCTTCAGAAAACCTTTTATACCATTCGAAAACACGCGCACGAGATAGAGAATTCTCACCATAGGCCTCTTTCAACAACTTATAGCACTCAGTCGGAGTTTTTTTTAATTTGACGAGAAATTTCACATTGATCCGTTGCTCGTGTTTTTCGTCACACATCGTTATCGGCACGAGAAAAAAACACGTTCGTTTCTAACCTCTACACAAAAAATACTACTACAGCGACGAAAACGTGTTTTCGTACTGGAATAGTAGACACTTCCAGCTATCCAATGCTGCATTCGTTTCCCACCCTACCCCTCTAGGACGCCTTCTGCGCGCGCAGTCTCGTTATTTAATAGCCAGACCTCGTATAATGCATATAGCACGTGTAAAGAAATGGCTACAAGGATCAGATTGAATATAGGAAGAAAAATCTGTTTCCCGCTCCGAATCTAAGTGTTAGCAGAGGGAATGTAAACGGGGTACCATACAATTCTGCGTATAATACACGAGAACAGATAAAACCTCAGTCTTCCCGTATAATAATAATAATACTTACCTGAATGTTCGCTTTTTCTGATAAGGATATTGTTTTGACAAATTTATTGCCGATCACAGACTTCCCATAAAATTGCGCATAAAAAGTTGATTAGAATAAAGCGATGATATATGTCATCAATATTGTCTATGTTATGATTTATGGCCATTTTCAATTAAAAAGAAGCATAAATGTATCAATAATAATGACAGCCACATTATATTCTTTGCAATTGTAGCGCCATAGAACAAAATATCTGACATGTTACTGAATAAAGGATCTCAGCGTTATCTATCGGGCGTCACACGAAACTCTAACCTCCCCCGTTATTGGCAGTTCAGAATGATCTGTCGAGCGTATGAAGCCTTCCCTTCAGTTATTCTATGCTCCTAGGTACTACTATACAGCTAAAATTGGCGCCCAACGTAGACATTCCGCTCGGGTATACTCGTTTCCGATAATTTTTTCTGTACTATATGTTGATTTCGGTGAGTCTTTGGCTTACTTTTACATAGTTTAATTGTAGATTCTTGAGGCCAAAAGAAACCTTTTTTCACTTTCCATTTTTTCCGAATTCGGCTCTGTCAAAATGACAGAGCCATTTAAAAAAAATTGGGCCAAATACGTGCCTGATGCGATTCTCTGCAAAGACCTCGAAGTTCATAGTTCTCGATTGAAATTGAGTTGATACATTCAGAAAATACTCAAGTACTTAACTTATTCGAATCAGAATGTTACAAGCACGATATTCCTTAACAAAAACACTTAGTTTTGTCCGAATATATCTGCAATTAAAAAGCCATATTTCTCCCATCAAAATGAGTTCCTTCTTCGATTTTCCTGAAGATTAGTTGGTAAACACTCATAATTCGTTCATATTTTCCTCGATATCCTTAAAATTTCCTGTAAAGAATTGTTTTTCCACCCAATTTATGCTTTATCAACCTAACCTAACGCATCTTCTATGAATATTTCACAGAGCTTTCGGGAAGACGATGCCAGATTGTTGATTTTCTCTTTAAACAATGGTCTTGCTAGGTAGCGGGCGCGTAAGACAAACAGTTCTATGAATCGACCCATCTCAAACGTCAGTGTCTGTGAACGACGCATGCGTAAATCGACAACTGGGGCGATCCGTAAACGACGTGAACAAATATGGAGGAAATCATTTCTAGAGCTAGAGATTTTTGTTACAAAAAGGGAAAGTGATTATTTTAGGTATTTTTTTTCTTCGATCTCGTGATGATTATGTGAAGACTTTCAGTGAATTTATGTAATATTAACCGTGTAGCGTCGAGTTTATAAAATTCCAAGAGGATATTGTTTGGATAGAAACATCGCCACAGATTATTTAGTGCTAAGTTTCATTTTATTTCTAATTAAATTAAATATGTGGTTTGTATCGACATACATCTTTCATATATGTATCTGAATTTTGTATTTCATCGTTATTTACCTTTAATATGGACCGGTAACAATCAGTTTTTGATAAAAACTGTGCGCATTGAATGTATAATTTCATGATTCTTGGTGTTCAATTTTATTCCCCACATTTGTAGAATTTTATTATTTCATATCTCTACATCAAACGTTTTTCCATCATTTAGATTTTAGTCTCGACCAAGTTGAAAAACATTCTGATAACATTGTTAACTTGTTTAGCGACCTGAGAAATACTAAGTCGATGATTTTTAATCCAGGGAAGCATCCAGATTATTCTGGAAATCAATGATTTTTTTCCTCAAATTAGGAATATCTCGAAAACGACACGTTTTATTGAGAAAACATAAGAATACTTTTGTTTTTTAGAATGATTGATTCATTCGAATATATGAATCGTTTATATTTTTCAACTGGTTTTATGATATTTTTGCGTGGATTTATGAGTCGGCTACGCCATAACTTTCATACCATGAGAAATATTGAATAAGTTTTGATTGAGGAATATGCACCATGAATAGAGTAAACATTCAACCAAAATTCAGTTCATTTGTTTAGTGTTTTTTTTAATGGGTTTTCGACCCTGTATCTTTCAAACGAAACCGAATTTTGAAAAATGATAAAGGAAAAAAGTTGATATATATGTACAAGTCAAAGACTCACCCTGTATAGGTCAATTCCACCACATTGGACATAAATTTTTGTTTATTGAATTCGGTTGTGATTGAAAAGTTAAGACTTTTATTTGATATTACTTCATAGCTGGTATGAGGAAGATGAACTTTAAGAAGGGTGAAAAAAAATTTTAAATCACTGAAACGACAAACTTTATTGATTATAACAATTCCAAAATATAATGAACATGTTATCTGAGGTGTTTCAAACTGCATCTAAATAGAATACATTGCAATAGTTTCAGGATTCTTAGTGTCATTTTCAGGCAATCGTGAGATTGTTACTACTGTTATAATAATCTGAACGATAGCTGGATTTTGCTTCTTCTTGTATGTTGTATTTTATATTTTTAAAGAGTGAAACAGACTATGTAGAGTGGGCCAAGAGCAAATTTCTTGTTTCTTGGTTGTATTCTAATTTCTGCTTGCACTACAATCACATTTATGACACTGCTATTGATTCAAGATCCACAATTATCTTTTGAAATTTTCACTTCCCCTTGCTGAGTAATAACATTTCTCACACTGGTAAAAGTGAAATGAAAGAATGAAAAGAATCTACATGTTTCTGGATGCTTTGTTTATTATTTGCAGAATAGTCACAGTGCTGACAAAGGTATTGCTTCAGTTTCAAATGAACAACATCTATATGTTTTCTGAGATTGCCATTTTGGTTTGCAGTGAAATCACATTGCTGGCACTTGTATTGTCTCAAGTTCAAATGGACAGAAACTTTATGATTTTTAAGATTTGCCTTTCGAGTTGAAAAATAATCACATTGGTCACACTGGTATTGTTTCGAGTTCAAATGAACCTGATGCATGTGACGTTTGAGACCTCGCTTCTTGTTTGCAGAGAAATTACATAGATGACACTTATGTTGCTTCAAGTTCGTATGGACATTTTTTTTATGTTTTTGAAGGTATCCGCTTAGACTTGCAGAATAATCACATTGGTCACAGTGGTATTGTTTTATGTTGAAATGAACACAATCTATATGTCTTTTCAGAGTTCTTTTCCGCCTAGTAGAATAATCACATTTGTCACACTCATATTCTTCCAACTTTAAATGAATGGAATCTATGTGAATTTTGAGAGCTTGTTTTCGATCAGCTGAATAATCACATTGATAGCACTGGTATTGCTTCAATTTCAAACGAATATTCTCTATACTGTCACTATGATTGCCTTTCTGGCATAAAAGTTGTTCTGAGTTCAATTGGTCTCCCACATCTTCTGCTTTTATGTCACTGGTACTGAAAATGAAGGAACTAATAATTTTGCCATTTTTTCTTCCCATCTAACTCTAAAGTGGTCCCTCAAAATCTCTCTCTTCTGTGACTTTCATGATTAGGTGATAATTGGGCATAAATCATCTAGTTTAAAAAGAATTCATATATACCCACCTATAATCAATATCCAGTTTGATTTCACTGTTTTCTGTAAAATCCTTCCCTTTTGAAACATGATTAACATTAATAAACTGTTCAATGTCAACATCTAATTCTGCCATTTCGATTTATGGGCACCCATATGGGCAAATGAATTAACTAGTTTGATTAAAAATTAGGGTAATTATGCAGAACTAAAAGAACCGTTTTAGCAAATATCGGTTTCTGATTTGGTAATGAAGTCAAAACTATCTGCAAAGTCGTGTCTTTCATACGTGACAATATCTTCAGATTTTTCAATTCTGAAATAATTCATACTAAAAGCTAGATGAATTTATATTTTCATTATTTTCCACTTTTTTATCGGACTAACCTATAAACGTCACAACCGGCAGTCACAGAATATGATTCGCTGTGCAGTGACACAACTATTTGACCTATTGTATGTTCTGTGTGGTAGATGTTATGTGCGTAATATCCAAGATTTGATCGATTTTACGAAAATCCTTTCAAACTTCTTTGAACCACTCACTTGTACTCCCATAATAATTCAATTTAAATTCATTACAAGAATTATATATTCATATGGATGATATTATGGTTGAGAGGATAGAAACTGAAGATGCTGACTTCACTGAACAGTTTATTGGTGACAATCATATTTATGAAAGAAAAGAAAATGTTGAATCTTTAGTCAAATCCGAATACAGTAAAAGGTAGGGTTTCCTGAATTCTTGATCATAAGCTTTCATTCTTACCCTCCAAATAATAACTAATCACAGAGTGATTAATTGCAATTTCTAGCGTACCCAACATGTATCAGTTTTTGAATCAAATAAAAGAATACATTTTTCAGTATTAACATGATTGAAAAGACAGACTTAGATGTTGATCTTGATGAACAGTTCATTGATGGCAGTAATATCTACGAACGAAAAGATTTTATTGAAAATATTCAAGATACTGTCAAATCTGAAGCCAGTGTTTGGTGAGTAAGCTTCATTTAATGGTATAAGATAATTAGACTTGGAGTTTTACATTCTATTTAGCATACAATAATGTTAAACTAATGAATACCTTATCAATTATGTCATTTTTCAGTATGAGTGACGAAAAGACTAAGGATGAAAATGTAGATCAAAAATTGATCATGCAACAATACGAGTGTCATCAATGTGATTATTCTGTAAGTCGTCTGCAAAGTCTCAAAATACACATGGATTCCGTCCATTCGAACTTGAGGCAATATTCTTGTGTCCAATGTGATTATGCTGCAGTGAACAAAAAAAATCTGAAAAAACATATCGATTATGTTCATTTAAAATTGCATCTGAATAAGTGTCCCCACTGTGATTACACTGCACGTAAGACAGATCTCAAAAACCATATAGATTGTGTTCATTTGAAATTGAAACAGCACAAGTGTCCTCAATGTGAGTTTGCTTCGGGTCACAAGCAACATCTGAAACAACATCTAGAATCAGTTCATTTGAGATTGAAACAACACAAGTGTCAACTGTGTGACTATTCTGCGAGCGAGAAGAATCATCTGAAAAATCACATATATTCCGTTCATTCGAAATTCAAGCAGTACCAGTGCCACCTTTGTAACTATGGTTCAAGTGAGAGAATGAATGTCAAGAGACATATAGATTCTATTCATTTGAAATATATGAAATACCAATGTCATGAATGTGACTATTCAGCAAGTCGTAAGCAAAGTATCAAAATACATATAGACTCTGTTCATTTGAACTTGAGGCAATATGAGTGCGAGCATTGTGATTATGCGGCAGTGACCAAACAAAATCTCAAGAAACATATAGAATTTGTTCATTTGAACTTGAAAGAACACAAGTGTCAGCTATGTGAGTACGCAGCAGGTAAAGAAGTGGACCTGAGAAATCATATAGATTTTGTACATTTGAAATTGAAACAATACAAGTGTTACGAATGTGGATATGCTGCAGGTAAAAAAGGAGATCTGCAAAAACACATAGACTGTGTTCATTTAAAATTGAAGCAACATAAGTGCCACCTGTGTGATTATGCTACAAATTGGAAAGTATTACTCAAAGCTCATATAAACGCTATCCATTTAAAATTGAAGCAATGCCATTGTCATCTGTGTGATTATTCTTCAAACCATAAAAAAGAATTGAAATTACATATAGATTCCGTTCATTTGAACTTGAAACCCCACAAGTGCCATCAATGTGATTATTCCTCAGTTCGTAAGGGACAGCTCACAAGGCATTTAAATGTTCATTTGAAATCGAAGAAGTACAAGTGTCTTCAATGTGATTCTGCTTTTGGTAAAAAGATGGAGCTCAAAAAACATGTAGATTCCGTTCATTTGAGTCCAAAGGACATCGTATGACCTGTGAGAACATAAACTTTCTTTCAGCTGTGGAAGCCCGGTTTGCAGTGCAAGATAAAATTTATTGTATGTAAATTAATAAAATACTTCCAAATTTTGTTTGCTTCCGTTGTAGGCTAAGAATTGTTTGAATACATCCTCTTGTGAATTCCATACATGAGGATGTCGCTTTTAACTGAAGACACAAAGTTGAAAGGGTTTAGTATTGAATACGAATAAAATTACAAGTACAGGGTGTTTCTGAATTGATGAGAAAGATTTCAAAGAGTGATTCCTTGTTTAAAATAAAGGGTAGATCTTTAAACAATGATATATCTCTATGATCACTGACCACAGCCGTCTTTATGAAAAGCCTTGAATTGTGGCAACACCGTAATCTAGGCAAATTCACAGGGGTGGTAAAAAATATATTTTACGACAATTTGGAAAATGGAAACCACAGAACACATATACAGTGCGCAAAAAAATTAACGCACATTATGGAAATCTCAAATTTATTCTACAACTGAAGGTGTTCTCAATGATAATTATTTTGATCAGAATTATGCATGCATATGTTATCCACTTTCAACGTTTTTCTTCAATACAGATGTTTGCTCCCAGCAGGAATAAAAAAAAGATGATACTATCAGATTTTGAATGTATTGGCTCCATTCTAAAATCAGTTGTTCTCGATCAATTCTAGTGATCAATAGTTTTTCTTTCGTTTGATTTTCTACACTCGATTGCTATGCAAAGCGAAACACGCAATTTGACCCAAGAGGAATGTGCCCAAGCGGTAGTTTTGCGAGAAGAAGGGTGAACATACACAAGAATTGCAGAAAGGTTTGGAGTTTCCCATACAAGTGTGTCCAGAATGTTGCAGCGATTCAGGGAGACAGGTATGAATGTCCGAAGACCAGGACAGGGTAGACCACGGGTAACAACTGCCATTCAAGAACGTTACTTGTTAGTTTCTTCGTTGAGACAACGGTTTGCAACCGCTCGCCTCCTTCAAAATCAGCTTGAGCAAACTCATGAGGTGCAAATCAGCACTCAGACAATAAGAAATCGCCTCAGAGAATATGATTTAAGGCCTCGTGTCGCGGCAAGAGGCCCAGCTCTTATATACCCCAGCCCATCGAAGGGCGCGTTTGGATTTTGCGAGAGAGCATATCCATTGGGAAGAGGCCGATTGGGAAAGAGTTCTCTTCACAGATGAGTCTAGATTCTGCCTCTACCATTGTGATTGACGTTCCCTTGTATACAGACACCCACATGAAAGATATGCTCAGTGCAATTTCCTGAATACTAATGGTTTCGGGGGAAGATCGATTATGGTATGGGGTGGAATATCTTTGACTGCTCGCACAGACCTAGTGGTCGTTGATAATGGAGCTATGAATGCTGATAAGTATATAAGGAACATTCTTGAAGAGCATGTAGTGCCATTTGCCCCATACATTGGTGAAAATTTCATTTTTATGGACGATAATGCCAGACCCCATCGTGCGCGCATCGTTCAGGAGTACCTTGAAGAGGTTGAAGTCTCTCGAATGGAATGGCCAGCAAGAAGTCCAGATCTCAATCCGATTGAGCAGGTTTGGGACAACCTCAATAGAAGGCTGAGAAGTTCAGAAAATCATCCATCTACTCTTAATGACTTAGGAATCCAACTCGGAGAAATCTGGGAAGGATTAGATCAGAACATTTTAAGATCACTCATTTTGAGTATGAACCGTCGTTGCCGAGCTGTAATTAACGCAAGGGGTGCAAATACCAAGTATTAAATCACTTATCAGTATTTTGAAAATTGTTCATTTCTCTTCTTTCACATAAGATTCGGTGAAATCCTGAATTTTTCCTCCATTTAATGTGTCTTGTTTCGTTCAAAACTTCCCGAGAGAACATAAAAAATAAGTTATAAAGTCAATGTAGAGTTAACTTTCATTAAAATTGAGATTTTCAGAATGTGCGTTAATTTTTTTGCGCAGTGTATTAACACTATCAAGGATGGCCTTCGACTGGTCGATTTTTTGACAAGAATTAGTTGAAAATGAGCAATAATTTCGAAAATTATATATTACAAAATACTCATCAGAAGCTTAATATTCTTTATCACCTCATTGTACCACCGATATCGATCCCCTTGCTTGAAAAATTCATCAGAGTACAAAAGAATGGGAAATCGTATTTATAGAAAAAAGGAAAGTTGTACAGTTGTTTGAGAACCGCTCAAGTGCTAAAAAAAAATTCGTAGTCACGTTGACTTGGGCTGAGGTTTGGAGGTACACAATCGAACAAGAAGATAATGAATTCTATGTCCTCAAACACAAACGCAGTGTTGCCATATCGTTTTTTAAAATGGAGCACCTGGCAACGATGCGAAATCAGTACAATTTACAGAATCTTTGCGCGTGCTCTAAAGAATCCGTTAATTTCAAAAAGTTTCCCAATAATTACGATTAGAAAGAATATAAAAAATATTTGAACCTTAATTCATATTCAGAATGAGGGAAATAGTACATATTCAAGCTGGACAGTGTGGCAATCAAGTAGGCACCAAGGTAAGCTTCTATTCCATAAACTACTCGATTTTCTCCAACTAAATTCGTTCCTGCGTCCATTCCTCAAATTTCATGTTACATTTTTCGACAGTTTTGGGAAGTTATATCAGACGAGCACGGCCTAAACCCTTGTGGATCATATCATGGAGACTCAGACCTTCAACTTGAGAGAATCAACGTTTACTTCCAAGAAGCGTCAGGTGGTAATTTCGTTCCTAGAGCCGTTTTGGTGGATTTGGAACCCGGAGCTTTAGATTCTATAAGAGCAAGTTGTTGGGGGCCCATGTTCAGACCAGACAACATGATTTTTGGACAGAACGGTGCTGGAAATAACTGGGCTAAAGGGCATTATTCTGAAGGTGCTGACATAGCAGATGCTGTTATGGATGTAGTGAGAAAAGAAGCTGAATCATGTGACTGTTTACAGGGTAAATAACTGATTATGTTACCGAATCAAGTTAATGATGGTTTTTCAGGTTTCCAGTTCACCCATTCCATAGGTGGGGGCACAGGGTCTGGTTTAGGAACCCTGCTTCTATCCAAAGTACGAGAAGAGTTCCCAGACAGAATTTTGAATAATTTCTCAATCTTTCCCTCCCCCAAAGTATCTGATACAGTAGTGGAACCTTACAATGCAACACTATCCATTCACCAACTCATAGAAAATTCAGATGAAACTTTTTGTATAGACAACGAAGCCCTTTACGATATCTGTTTTCGAACACTCAAACTTACTAGTCCAACGTACGGAGACTTGAATCATCTGGTGTCTTTGACAATGTCTGGTATCACTACTTGCTTAAGGTTTCCAGGACAGTTGAATGCTGATCTTAGGAAGCTTGCGGTGAATATGGTGCCTTTTCCGAGGCTCCATTTCTTCATGCCTGGCTTTGTTCCCTTGACTGCTAGGGGTTGTATTCACTACCGATCAGTGACTGTGCCTGAGCTGACTCAACAGATGTTCGATGCCAAGAATATGATGACTGCCTGTGATCCTCGATGTGGAAGGTGAGCTTTTTGTATTTATTATGTTTTAAGACTGAACGTAATGGTTGGGCTGCTGTTTTGAAGGTCTTAGAGAGTGGCTCAAATCTTGGAATTCCTTTGTTTCATCACAGATACCTCACAGTTGCTGCGATATTCAGGGGCAGAATGTCGATGAAAGAAGTCGATGAGCAAATGCTCAATATCCAAACAAAGAACAGTCCTTACTTTGTCGAATGGCTACCAAACAATGTCAAAACTGCTGTTTGTGACATTCCACCTCGAGGCCTCAAGATGTCTGCCACCTTCATAGGCAATTCATCTTCAATTCAGGTAATGTTCAAGAGGATCGGACACAGGTTTTCAGTGATGTTCAGAAGGAAGGCTTTCTTGCATTGGTACACTAGTGAGGGTATGGATGAGATGGAGTTTACAGAAGCCGAATCCAACATGGATGACCTCATCACTGAATATCAGCAGTATCAAGATGCTTCCATCGATGAATGCGAGTGTGAGACTGATGACGAAGGAGAAGAAGAATGAACTGCTATGGCATGCTCTAGTCTTATTTGTGTTTTGTTACTTTTGAATATTTTAAATTTTATTGAAGAAAATATTTTATGTTTTACTTGCTAGTCTTTTAGAATTTCGTTTTGTTTTAAACTTTTATCTTTACACTTGGATTTGATATTGCATTGAAATATATTTTCTTATTGTACAAATTCAATAGGTAATAAATATTCGTTCCATAAAATAATTATTGAAGAGAATCTGTTCAGAATAGAGGAAAATAGAAAAATTTAATTTAAAAAAAATACAAAGACAGCGCCACTATTGGTCCAACAATTGAACTAAAGTGAACCATAAAGAAGAGTCTTTTTCTATATGGCCGTAGCCTCTACGCGAAAAGTTTTTCAGCATTAATATTTTAATTTCTCAACAATTAAATAGCTGTACAGTGAATTATGTAGTTTATATTTAATGTTTTTTCTGCGAGATGGTTGTTCTGATAGTGAAAGGCTGAAGTTAGAAATCTAAACAGATTATGTTCAAGTTCAGTGATTTCGAAATAGATGTCGCAAATATTTGTTGATGCGTAAACAAAACAAATGTTGACACGTCAAATTACGAATTTAGGTTAAAAGAAAGTGAATTAAGGTTTTCCTTATTTGATTTCCTTTTATAAAGACTCCAAAAGTCCAAAATGATCCACAGCCTATTCATAATAAATTCCTCGGGAGATGTTTTTCTCGAGAAGCACTGGAAAAGTGTGATCTCTCGTTCAGTTTGCGATTATTACTTGGAGGCCCAGAGAAATAATCCAACCAATATACAACCAGTTATTGCAACTCCTCACCATTACCTGATCTCTATACAAAGAGGAGGAGTAAGTTTCGTTGCAGTCTGCATGGAAGAGACACCCCCATTGTTTGTGATCGAATTTTTACACAGAATAGTGGATATCTTCCAGGATTATTTCTCAGACTGCACCGAAAGTATTATCAAAGAAAACTATGTGGTTATTTATGAATTACTGGATGAAATGCTAGATAATGGCTTTCCTTTGGCTACAGAAAGCAATATTCTGAAAGAATTAATCAAGCCACCTAACTTACTCAGATCAATAGCCAACACCGTCACAGGAAAATCAAATGTTAGCGATATTCTGCCAAGCGGACAACTATCAAATATCCCTTGGAGAAGAACAGGAGTTAAATACACCAACGACGAGGCATATTTCGATGTAATAGAAGAAGTAGATGCTATAATCGACAAAAGTGGTGCCACAGTTTTTGCAGAGATCCAAGGTTATATTGATTGCTGTATAAAACTGAGTGGAATGCCTGACCTAACTTTATCCTTCATGAACCCCAAGATTTTTGATGATGTCAGTTTTCACCCATGCGTCAGATTCAAAAGGTGGGAGACTGAACGTGTTTTATCTTTTGTACCGCCTGACGGTAACTTCAGACTGATTTCATACCATGTCAGTAGTCAAAGCATTGTAGCGATTCCATTGTACGTTCGTCACAACATATCGATAAAATCTGGGGAACAAGGAAGACTAGATTTGACAGTAGGCCCCAAACAAACATTAGGAAGATCCATTGAAGCTGTGAAACTTGATATATTGCTGCCCAAGTGTGTTTTGAACTGTGTTCTAGTGGTGAACCAAGGAAAATATAACTTTGACACTGTTTCTAAGATTTTACACTGGGATGTTGGCAAGATTGATCCTGCCAAGTTGCCAAATATCCGTGGGAACATCTCGATAATCACTGGTGCCAATACGTCAGACCTCAATCCATCTATTAATGTTCACTTCATGATAAATCAGTTGGCTGTGAGTGGCTTGAAGGTCAACCGTTTAGATATGTACGGTGAAAAATATAAACCTTTCAAAGGTGTTAAGTACATAACCAAGGCTGGACGATTCCAAATTAGAATGTAATATTTATGTATTATATTATTTCTTGTTGAATGTATGTTTTTTTTGGAACTGCATAATATGTATATATATCTAAACGAATTTGTGTTTTATTTTATTAAAAGTGAATGATTTAGGAGTCCTGTTGTTTATTGACGTAGTATTGGTTTGTTTTATAACGAAGGAATTGAAGACTATTCCTTTGGAGGCCTATTCAAAATGACATTCCCAATTTCACGCTATTTTTTTCATAATAAACATCTATATTATCTGTAATAAGGCTCAAAAATCGATTTTTTAAAATTCAGATTTGTATAAATGAAAATGGCTAAAACAGGCTTTTGTTTGAAGACTATTGCATCATTTTCGGAGTCTCTTCCTTATACAGGATGTCCCAGATTTGCAGAGATCTACCGATAAGGATAACTATACTTATAGGTTGATATAAACTGCTCCACATGAGTTAGGGATATTGACTTAAATTGCAAAAAAATAAAGTTAAAATAAGATTCATATTAATATGATTTCAAGTTGCAAATTAATTTTAGTCTGTAGGTCTGCAGCGTGTACAGGGTGATTAAGAAAAATCGAGTAAAATAACGAAATTTTATTCCCAGAGAATTCAAGCATTTTAAGACTATCAATACAATGTATGGCCTCCACGGGCATCGATAACAGCTTGACATCTTCTTTGCATACTACACACGAGGTTCTTGAGGAATTTGGTTCCATAAACGGGGCAGAAGCTCTCTCAGATCATTTAAGGATTCTGGGGTAGGTTGATGATTATCCAATCTTCTTTGAAGCATATCCCATGTATGTTCTATGCAATTCAAATCTGGTGAGTGCGGAGGTATTGGTAAATGTGGAATACCAAGCTCCTCGCACGCATTCTCAACTATGGCTGCACGGTGAGGTCTGGCGTTATCGTCTAGAAATTGGAAAGTTTCACCAATAGCAGCGTGAAAATTTGGCACAACATTGTCAATGACATGCTCCCTATAGTGTAAGGCGGTCATATTCCCAGGACAAATGTGTAGATCTGTGCGCCCGTTGAAACATATATCCCGGCCCATACCATAACACTACTCCCTCGGAATGGATGGACTTCTTGGACATAGCGACGATTACGGGGTATGCGTGGGATTGTCCATACCCTTATTCTTCGAGAATCTGAAAATCGTCCATATCTGGATTCATCAGTAAAAAGGACACTACACGCCATTGAATGTTGCTTTGCCCATACCAGTCTTTGACGCTTATGGCACAGTATAAGGTGCTTATGGTCGCGTGTTGATGGAACTCCTCTAAATGGACGTCTAGAACCTAGATTCACCTCTCCCAAACGTCGTCTGATGGTTTCGATGGAAACTTGGACCCCGTCTGCATTTGGAAGAAAATTCTGTAGCATTCTACACGTAGATGTAGGGTTTCTTCTCGCCGAAACGATCCTGAGCAGGTGTTGTTTTTCGTCGCCCACCAAGCCTTGGTCTTTCCAACACGGAACCTCTCTCCCTGAAACTATTCCAAAGTCGAGATATCGTACTTTGGCTGACTTGGAGCCTTTCCGCTACAACAACCTGAGTTAGGCCACCCTATAGCATTCCGATAGCCCTATTAGCCTCAGCGTTTGTTAATTTACGTCTTGGCATTTTCAGAAAAATCGTTTCAAAACGAAGCCGTTGATAAACTGACTTAATTTCAAAATAAGAACATTCATGAAGCATATGCAAAGAACCAAACTTCAGAAAAAAGGCGACCAGATTGACGAAATGTCTCATACTGATTTTTATTGGATCGAATCAAGTTGTTATTGAGTTTTAAATGATTTTACAGCGATTTTCTCGAAGATTACATACTTTTAAAAACGATTGAATACGATATCCCTAACTTGCTTGTGGAGCAGTATAGTTGGATTCTAAAATGGTATTACATTATTCCTTAGATTGGGAAAAAAATTACATTTTTCTGTTGACTATTATGGCCGCCTGTCACCGATTCCGATTTGACATCGACTGCTTGGACACCCTGTACCTATATCTCTTGTTCGGATCATTACACGCGTCATACAATTCCCACAGGAATTTGTTTATGTTCCCAGGAATCATTAACTTGAATTCTTATGCCTACAAAGTTGGCGGAGTTTCCAAGAAAACAAACAGAACAGAACATGAATCTCAATTCGTTTATTTTAATTGCGTTCATTTATTAAGTACGAATTTATAAGCTTGCACAGTTTTACGCATTTTCTCGTTGATGTTCGATGTTTTCTAAACAGGTAATTCACTGTGGTCAGATTATTTAATATTTATTTCTTAGCCTTTGGAAGGTTCATTCAATACTCTCTACATGTGGATTCAGAATGATTACAAAACAAAACACGCTAAGGGAAAAGGGATGGGGTTTAATAAACTCTCATAAATAAGTGAAATAGTTCCCTGAAGAGATATACGAACTAGGACGGCGTTCTGTACATAAAAAAATGCAGGCGGTGACTTTTTATAAGAGCATACCTATACATAGGTACAAGTAGAAGAATGAACGAGTGTTGTTGAATTTTTACTTTCTGTATCTTGTGCTATCTAGGTTAAGGCAAGTGAAGGAGAGATAAACGTTATCAAGGTATCACCATGTTCAAGTGTCAGTTTTGAAGAGCAGAAATTCCATTTAATATTTTGATTAACTCCTTGATTAATTAAAAGCGGTGGGAGCTCTGCAACGAATGATCATTATAACTGAAATTATTCAAATTTTGCGTATACGTATCTTTCTTGCAGAAAAGAGGGCAGCAGAAACCAAAAAGTTTTTGCATGAAAAACTTTTGATTTTTATTTTTTCCTGCTTCTATTGAATATAGGATATTCTAATTATATTGTCTTCGGTTGTTTCCTCAGACCAGGGATTTGGAAGAGTGGGATATATGATGATATCAGATATTGAGGTATACAGTGTGTTTCTGTCCAAGTTGCGACAGTTACTTTATAACAAGACATCTGATTTTCAGAAACTTTTTTTGAAATTTATTTATCCGTAAGATTCACATGCTGATATTCACCTTTTTGAGCGCGTGTTCAACTTAAGCAACTAACATTTTATAAGTATAAAGGGTTTTCCAAAAAGAGCTGTTATTTTGAATGGCCCGCTATTTCGGTAGATATCACTTTTGAAGCTGTCTTTTTTTGACATTTGACAAGTAGAAACAACGCCATTAATAAAAATGGAACGATACACGCTTCAACATTCGACAACGCATTGATATTAATAAAAATTTTGAGTCTTCGTGAAGCACCTTGTAGAACCCCAATATGGAAAAATTTGTGCTGTTGGGACAAGTTAATGATGTGAAGAATAAAACCTGTGCACGTCGCTCAAAAACGCCGTGAATATTGCTGTTGTAGAAGAATCCCCAGGTTTGTCCATTCCTCGTCGTTCTTTGGAATGAGGCATTCAACAAACGACATTACACCATATTTTGCATAAAGATTTGGGTCTTAAGGCTAATAAAGTTCAGTTATCACAAGAACTCAAGCCGACCAATCATCAACAAAGTCGTGTTTTTGGTGATTGGGTCCTTGAAATGCATGAAAATGTTCCGGAAATCCATTGAAAAATCAACTTGAGTGATGAGGCCCATTTCCACCTCGGTGCATGGCTTCCCCAAAAAGGAAAATTGTCGCATCTGGGGCTCGGAAAACCCAAGGTGTGTTGTTGAAAAGCCTCTCTATCCTCAATGTGTGACTGTTTGGGGCGGTTTATGGTCCGGCGGGGTCATTGGCCCTCACTTTTTCGAGAATGAGGCTGGAGCAACGGAGGTGAATGGATTGCGCTATCGAAATATGATTTTTCATGGCCGGAATTGGATGGTATTGATCTGAACATCGTTTACTATCAACAAGACGACGCTACGTGCAACATAAGCTACGAAAACATTGTTCTTTTACAGAACAAGTTTCCGGACCGTGTTATCTCATGAAGAGATGATCACAATTGGCCACAGAGATCTTGTGATTTAACACCTTGCCACTTCTTCCTTGGGGCCACGAGAAAGGGAAGGTCTACGCCAAGAGCCCAGCGTCTTTTCAAGACCTCAAAGATGGAATTTGTGAGGATATCGAGGACATAAGGCATCCAGGATATGATCCTGTACTTCCAGAAAAGCTCAAATAACTAGGGAATTACTGAATTTAGGAGCAAGAGTATCTGAGAGTATTATCATCATTTTTTTACAGAATCCAACGCAATCATAAAAAAAATAGGGTTCTAATTTGAAAAACAGAAGTTATGCCCAATTCTCGATCACAGTTTTCGACACAAAATTTGGAACACCTGTGATGATATTTATGAAATTCGAAAGATTCATGACCTTTCCACATTCCTACTTCGACGTTGTGAGAACAGTTCACACTCGGGATGTTCAGAATAAGAATAATGAACATAATAGGTACTAACTATGAATATTCGACATTTTTCAGGTTTTTTTTCGATATTTTGAGAACTATTTGAATGAATACAATGGTTTTAACAGAAATCTATTCACCATTGAATACTCAATCATATCATTCACGAATAAAATGAAAAAAAAATTAGAAGAAATTTATTTTCACAACCTGTATAACCGGAAGTGACCAGGCTCCAAAAATATTTTAGGTCTGTAGAGAATTTCGAACAATATCATAATCCCAATTTTCAGATTTCAAATATGTCCAGTTCTCCAGAAACGTCTAATAGGCACTCGAACTTGGGACACCCTGTATAATCACTCAGTATACGGATACATACACGTAAGACCTTCAAACATGGGACTGCAAATGCTTCGTATTCGAGATACCTAAAGGGTGTTCCTTAAATTTTTAGTTTAAAATTTCGAGTGTTCATCCAATTATTACCCCCCCAGAAAATCAGCCTAGGACCACCCTTGTCCTGTAGTTGTGGTCGTGATGGTCATTTGGCTGATATTATTTTCACTTATTAACTGAATACCTTCCTCTTGATAATGAAATAAACATCCTATATCTCAGAAAATTTCTTCGGCAGTGGCCCCGTGATTTTGCTTGGCCTGTCAATTTTTTTATTGGTGTCTTGTAGGTGCTGGCAAATGCGAATCTACCTATAAGTATTGTACACATGAAATTAATATGTACTTACATGTAAATGAATGTTTTCAAGCAATGGGACCTGCGTTTTCTAATAATTATGCATGTCTGCTGACAGAAATGATTTAGAACCATAGATGCATACACACATACGAGGATATATTGAAAAATTCCTAGCCTACTATAAAACCAAACAAAATTTCAATGTCAAAATATTTTATTACTCAACATATTCTCCTCTTAATTGAATACATTTATTATACAGCGAAACTGCAACGTCTCTAGACCTTCCAAAAAAAATGTTTCTTCTTGCTCTGCAAACCAGTCATCTACAGCTTTTATTACCTCCTCGTTGGAAGAAAATTTACGACTTTTTAAACTCTTTTTCAGTTGGGGAAAGAGATGATAGTCGGACGGAGCCAAATCTGGTGAATAAGGGGGGTGTTCTAGTAATTCTTACCCTAAATCACGAATTTTTGCATGGCAACATGAGATTTGTGTACTGGGGCGTTGTCCTGTAAGAACAAAATACCTTTGGATAGCTTTTCGCGCCTCTCCTCTTTAATTTTTTCCCGTAGAGTGGTCAGTAATGTCGAATAGTAATCTCCAGTTATTGTTCTACCCTTATCCAAAAAATCAATCATGATTACTCCTTACTTCTTAGATCTTGGAGAACCAGAGTGTAGCCATTCCATCGATTGTTGATTTGTTTCTGAATTCTGGATCGTAGAAATGTACCCAAGTCTCATCCATAGTAACGATGCGGTAAGTCTACATTGTTTTCAAATCGAGCACAGATCGAACGCGATGCTTCTTCCCTACACGCTTTTGGTCAACATTCAAACATTTGGGGATCCATTTTGCAGAAATTTTTCCCATGTCCAAATTGACGTGAACTATATGATGGATAAGTTCGTATGAAATCTTCAGTAGTTCAGATATCCGTTTTAGCCCAATTCGACGGTCTGATAAAATCATGTCATGAACTTCATCGATATTTTCGGGATCTGACACAGAAACTGGCCTTCCCGATCGGTCATCATCTTCAATGGCAAATTTATCTCTTTTGAAGCTTGCAGTACAACTTTTCGCGGTCGCATACGAAGGACATTGATCACCAAGGGTATTAAGCATATCTTCGTAAATCTGCTTATCTCTTAACCCTTTTAAATACAGGTACTTGATGATGACTCGATACTCCAATTTATCGATTTTTACAATTTCGGTTGACATCATTTTTTTTTTCATTTATTGCGTAACTCTGGTTTACTTTTTTGACGTCGAACTCTACACTGACACTTCTAATATGTTATTGTTCGTTGATATGGTATCGCAATATATTGTTTATGCATGGAACTGGTCTAGGTTAACTAGATATCAATACATCCTCGTAGTTAAAATGAACTAAGTTTGTGTTCGGGTGGATTTTTTGAGAGAAAATGGAAAATTTCAAGTGTTTCATGTGGGATATCTACCGAAAGCTCTTATTGTTGAGACAACAAATAAATTTTATCCATATTTCTGAAAGGCCTAGTTCAGAAGATATCTAAGAAAATGAGTGAAAGTTGGGTATCATAGAATAGCAACGGTCAAAATGCCAAAGCCTTCTTGATCTCGGTATAGATTGAGCTTTAAACAAAGCTCTTTGAGTCATTATAGAACTGCTCAACTAGTAAAAACTGAGAAAAATTGAATTTGAGATGTTCAAATATAAAAACCTATCAATAAACCTTTTTTTAGTAATGATATTTACGGAAAACTGTCTGTACTGGAGTGATTCGGATACCTACTCCTAGATAGCCTTCTCCCAACCGTCCTTAGGTCCGTACACCAATACCAATTCCACTAAAAGCTCGCTGATAAGGACAAACCACCTGTTACGTCGCATTCTATGATCGCGGTTTGCAGCGTACGCAATTTAATCACAATAGTCCGTCACGAGAGTTTCAATCAAGATTGTTTAGTCGAGGTGTTTCTTGTTCAGTTTATCATGTGATACCGCTCAAATCCATCCAAGGAGGCGCGTTTGTTTTCGAAAAAATCGCGAAATTCGAAAACTGTTGACATTTCGTGAAAACAAGTGTTTAGAGCGGCTAGAGCCGGAAATTTCGTCTTTGAAAGGTTAGTAATGAGTGCCCATTTTTCAATTAGTTCAAGGATTAAGGACTTTTGTACACGAAATTTTATTAAGACAGTCGAGAAATTTTTAAACTAGATTTTTAATATACACAAAAATTTAAAACTCCCATATTCCTTACCAAAAATCGCGAAATTGTCTATTGAAACTTGCGAAATAATCTGTTGACCGTAGCCCTTCTGGTACAATTTTCGAAGGGTGCACATTGGGCCGGATACAGCACTGTAGGGGATGAAAAAGTACGCGTTTTCAGTTTGATGTACCCAGCACCATGAAAACGGATATTTCCGAAAAATCACAGGGCGAGATACCTATCAGATCACGAGATGAAAGATCATGTGATTCCAGTTTCCAATATTGCAAACGAAATAACGACATATTTTGACATTTTCTCATGGGAAAAGGGAAATTCCAACTGGGCCAGACTATTTGAGCGCGTTTTAATGTCTCATCAAGCGTAAGGTAGTTAATTTTATTTCCGATTTAACGACTCTTACTTAATGACTTTTCGTGGTAGAATTGTTTGTTTTCGATTGCCCGGACTGCCAAATTTGCGGTATTTTTGTTCAATAAGTTTGTGTTAGTTTGTTTTGGCGGCAGGGAATGTTCGGAATTTTTGGTGGTTTGCAAACGCGTCTGGCATTTTATTTACAACAAAACGCATTTTTGTGATTATGATAATGCATTTGCGCTCCAGTGGCGTGGGTGTGCCGGAGCCTAGGGGGTCACAAGTTAATTTGCTTAAAAAAAATGAAATATTGAGACTTGTCTACGCTGAAGAAAAATGCACTTTGAGGCAAAATCATTCTTGCATCAATCTATTTAACTGAGGGTTGTATATCGTGTTTTTTATAGTGATAGAACTTCAAGTTGATATAAAACACATTCAAATTGAGATTGACGCCGTTTTTTTTCTTATTTGAAAGATAATTTTATGACATTTATGTTTAAAAAATAATTTTCGGCTTATATCCACCACGACTAGCTCTGAGCAACCGCATTCGACCAGACCAACTTTGGACCACTTTTTCGAGTGATTCAGGCCTTATTTCCGCAAAAACACAAGTTATGCTGGCTTTCAAAGCGTCTATCCTGGTTTATCAGCATGAACCAATGACTTGACATAACCCCAGAGAAAATAATCCATTGGAGTTATGTCGCGTAATCATGAAGGCCAATTACTTGGACCATTACTCGAAATAATGTTATCGGCAAATCTTTTTTTCATTAAATCAATTGTTACGGTAGCAGAATTAGGTGTAGCACCATCTTGTTTGAACCAAAACACTTCTGGGTCGATACCATTCAAATTTTAACACAAATAATCATTGATCATCAATTTGTAACGAGCACCATTCACTGTAACATCAGCTCCAGCATCGTTTTAAAGAAATATGAACCGACTATGCCTAAAGCGTGTAAAGCACACCATAAAGTGCATTTTGCAGGATGCAATGGAACCTGCAGATCTTCTCGAGGATTATTTCCCCTCCATATACGGCATTTTTGCTTGTTTACATAGCTGTTCAACCAGAAATGAGCTTCATCATTAAACACAAATTTTCGATAAAAAAGTGGATCAATTTCAAGCTATTCTAGGTCTCAATCAGCAAACAAGCGACGCTAATTATGGTCAAGTGGCTTTAGTTCTTGAACCAGTAGGATCGTGGGTGTAGACCAAGATCTTCACGAAAAAGTTTCCATGTGGTGGATGCACTGAGTCCAACTTGTAGTGAACGTCGGCGAATAGACAAATCTAGATCTTCATTAAGCAAACAGCAAACAAACGACTCAAGAACGCATTTTTTTAAATTACAAATACCCTCCTGATTCTTTCAGAATCGGTTGATATGACCATATGAAATATGAAAATGCAATTGTCCGACAAAAAAATGTGGCGTTTTTCTTGTCCGACAAATGAAAATCGACGATTTTTTTGAGTTTTTAAATTCATTAATATTTGTCGGACAAGAATGAATTTATATTTTAGAGAGATTCGTTTCATAGAAAAAACAACTGTCCACCATATAAAATGCGGCAAATCCTTAGTCGGACAAAAAAACTTAAAAACTTATTGAAAAATATGGTTTTGTTTCAGAATCGTTTTTCGATAATTATTGAAATGAAACTATTGATTTTAAATGAAAGTGTATAATTTGAATTGTTTACTGACATTTTTATTCAAATCTAATGAAGAAAAACAATGAAAATACTCCTTCTTCACATTGATTTTTTTGTAACAAGACGAATGGTATCCAGTAAAAGTGTCACACCAGTCGTCAGGTATAATGACATGTCAGCTGTCCTTTGTGTTTCGTACACAGGTTTGTTTTTCTAATATTTAAACAAGAAATACTCCATCACTACTAAGAATATTATATCGGCAACAACTGAAAAACTGTCAAATAGAATAGAACAAGAATTATCTCAAGAAGAGAAAATTCGGCAGCACACTAAAATTCGTCTACACAGTTTCAGACTGCAGAGGACTGCAGTGCAAAACCGAAACAGCACTCATATTTATAGGTAAAATTACCAAACTACTTTTACAACCCTTGGTAATCTTCAAACGAAATTCTATGAAACTACCACTTTCTTTTCGAAGAATTCGCATTTTCGACCTGGGGTAGATATTCCATATTCAACTGGGACAGAAAAAAATCAGTTTCTGCATTTTTATTTTGATAGTCCATTTTCTCATATTTATTATTACATCTTCAGCCTTCAAAGTAAATAGCAACAAGTATAATCCCAGAGGTGCTTCAAAAAACGTGTCCAAGATACCTTCTACCACTTCGTGCAACATTTCACTTCTATAGAGAAGAATTTCCTTACCCAACCAAAGGTATGAAAAAAGGCAACTTTTATCGAAATTTAAATGTCAAATATAATGATTGAAAATGTTTGTTATGAAAATGGAGTCTCACGAGACCAACAAGTTTCATTCGGTGGATTGAGAAATTGCCGAACTTTTTTCGTCGGACAGTTGCATGATACTATTCAGGACATCCTCAAAAAATCAAATGTTTATAACATAAGCAAAGTTATATCCGATAAATGCATATAGTCTATTCATAACCAAATTTTCATTGAATTCTTTAATTTTTGAATGAACGCCACATTTTTTTTGTCGGACAACAAACTGGTGCACTACATTGTATTTTAAAGGTGAAAAGAGAATAAGAAAAAATTAGAACATTATTTATAATTTTTTTTAGCTAAAAAAATCGTCGTTTTCCAATTGTCGGACAAGAAAAACACCACATTTTTTTTGTCGGACAATTGCAATTTCATATTTCATGAAAGAATCAGGAGGGTATTATTAATTAAAAAAAAAATGCGATTTTCAGTCGTGTTCAAGTTGGTAGACACGCTCGAAGTCACACTATTTTTGTCGGACAATCATGTTTTCTCATTTCTCCCAGATTGTTTTTATGATTGTATTTTACAAAAAAAAGTATGTATGATTTAAAAAAATTGAAAATATGGTCGACTTCCGAGAGGTTTGCTGAAAAAAAACCGCGACTATAAAAATTTTCACAGAGGAAAAATGTGGTAGACTCCGCCTAATAAAGCTCTACAGAAAGTAAGAAAACTTTATTGATAATTTGCAATTTCTTCCACGGGCACTCGGACTATAGTCTGTTCAAATATAAGAGAATGTAAACAAACAAACCAAATCGGTTTGTTTTGCGCATACTAACAGCTTATTGGTCAAAGGATCTTTTCTACAATTCTTGTCACGCCCCCAAAAGACTGCCAGGATCGTACTTAAAGCTTAGAACGGAATGTCGATAGTAGGTACAGTAGAGTTATGAAATTTGAATACAAGTGAATGTTTTGGATTTCTTTGTTACACTCAGTTACACCCTTGTAACCCTTGTAATTAGGTCCTCTAAAATTCGCAACGGTTATAACCTGATATATCTGAAGTAGGTACCTCAATTTGTCCCGGTTATAAATATTTGTTTGAATTGTACTTAACCCTTTGTCGGTTTCCGACGAGATTTCTGAAAAATAATATAAACGAAATCATCTATTGATTCCACCTAAGCAGAAATCCCAGTCGCTAAAAAGCATCGATTCAATAGACGATTTCGACATGAACTTAATTAGGAGAATAGTTCACGGTTTTTTTTCTTGATGAAATTCCTACAATTTCGAAGGTTTTGGAAGTTGTTAATAACGATGACAGCCTGCCGAATTTTAAAAAAACAACATTTTATAAATTATTGAAAAAAATGAAATTCAAATTCAAAAAACGTGGTCGTAATAGTTTATTGATTGATAGAGATGAAATAGTTGTTTGGAGGAGAAATTATTTGAAGAAAATTCGAGAATTTAGGGAGCAAGGCCGAAAAATTTATTACCTTGACGAGACATGGATAAATGCGGGATGTACAAAAAATTCAATATGGGTCGATGAATCGATTGGGTCCAACAGACAGGCTTTTCGAGAAGGTCTGTCAACTGATCTCAAAAACCCAAGTGGAAAAGGAAAAGGACTGATATTATATGTCATATAGGGGGAGAAGACGGATTTGTAGAGAACGGCCTATGGTTTTTCGAATCGAAAAAATCCGGAGATTACCATCAGGAAATGAACGGGGAATCGTTCGAAAAGTGGTTCTCAACAATTTTGCCAACTCTGGATCATAACGCTGTCATCGTAATGGACAACGCCAGTTATCATTCGAGAAAAATGGAATCGATTCCGTCTTCAACCCGCAAGGAAGATGTCAAAAATTGGTTGCTCAGTAAAAATATTTCCTTCGAAAATGATCTTTTGAAGGCGGAACTTCTTGCTCTGGTCAAGGCAAATAGAGGGAGGTATGAAAAATTAATTATAGATGAAATGGCCAATGAGACGGGAAGAACAGTATTGAGACTCCCACCATATCATTGCGAGCTGAATCCAATCGAGCTCATTTGGGCTCAAGTAAAAGGAAAAGTAGGTGCTCAGAACTCCTCATTTAAAATTGCTGAGGTTCGTAATTTGTTTCTGGGAGCTATAGGCTCGATTGGTGCTGAGAAATGGAAGAAATGCATACATCATGTTGTAACTGATGTCGAAGAAAAAATGTGTCAGCTCGATAATATCATGGAGTCAACAATAGAGCGAGTGCTGGTGAATCTGGATGAAAGTGACACAGAAGAAGACCAACAAAATTCTGAATAATTTTTAATAGGGTAATACATAATATATTATTTTGGACGCTGCATTATTTTTTTCAAACTTATGACATTTGTAATTTGAATATGTTGAATAAATGAATTTGAGTTTATATGATTGTGTGAACTATCCTCGATCCGACCCTGGAGCCCTGAAATAAAGTCTCTACCTGAAGAAAGCCCATCCTACCTCTGCGCGACTTTGTTTATTTTGATGTCTCTTATATTTGAACAGAGTATAGACGCTTATTATGGTCAAGTAGCTTTAATTCTTGAATCAGTTGGATCTTGTATGGGTGTAGACCAAGATCTGCACGCAAAATTTTCCATGTGGTGGATGCACAGAGTACAACTTGTTGTGCACGTTGACGAATAGAAAAATCTGTATCTTTATCCACACACTCACTCACAGCAGCGGTATTCTCTTCTGTACGTACAGTTCTTTGTTTTTTTGTTGTTGCATGAAGTACAGAAAATGTTGTATGAAATATATCGATAGTTCGACGAATAAGCTGCTCTGATGGACTATTATGTAGACCATAAATTTCACGAAGGGCTCTATAAGTTTGTCGAATAGAACACTGATTTTGAAAAAGAATTTCAACAATTTGTAAAGGTTGTTGCGGCGTGAGTCTTTCCATGATAATTTTTCAATGCTTACTGAACAGAAATGGCAAAACAACATCTCTTTTACCTTCTTGCAAATCGCAGTTATCCCTATCGAAATTGAAAAAAACCCCATGCCATTTTAAGCAAAGTGAAATGATAAAAAAAAACATTCGAAAACATTTAATCAGTGAGATTGTTAGTTGATTTGCGTGAAAGTGTCAACAACTGCCACCATACGAAGTGCTTAGTTCTTGAAATTCCCATACCAATCATCAATGAGGTGTCAAAAATAATTGCAATAATTGTCAGAAGTGCAATTATCGTCAAGCTCACAACATTAACTATCAGGGATTCCCAGAAGATGACCACGGTGCTATAAAATGATATGAGTAAAGGGATAAAAGTTCAGAGCTTCATATCGAAAAATTAAAAATTGTTTGAACTCTCACTGCAATATTTACTATATATTTCTGGCATGAATGAAGCATAATTGCATAATTGGAAATAATTAATTCGTGGAACAAGACGATATTTACAAACTAAGCTAATTATGCCTTGTGGAATTCAATTCATGCATTCTAAAGGGTGTTACAATAAGAGCGCAAGACTTCAGTGTTCAACAAAACATATTGAAATATTTCAGAATTTTAGAAAACTTTACCACCCTGTATCTTAAGAGGTAAGACGTTTAGGACATATGTTCATATGAAGTTTTTTCTTAAAATAGGCCCAAATATAACTATAAATATTGACATTCAATTAGGAAACACCCTATATAATTCGAAATTTTTCGAGATACTAGATAATTAGGTACATTTTTTTCAAAGTTCATTCACCTCTTTACTTGATTTACAAAATTCTCAAAATGTTTCGTCAGCTTCTATATAGGTTACAGACTGAAATACTGATGATATTTGATTAAAGTATTTGACTAATAAATCGCTCGAATAATATTCCCATAGAAAATGGTTGAGTAAATTCAATAACGATAAGATTTGTTTATTTACTCAGTAAAAACGTAATGAATGAATAATAGATCCGTGAAATGATCCAGAATAGGGTATTTTGAGTCAATCCTCATTGCTGCAAATCATAAAAATATTCACCTATTGTAGCCAGGCTATAAAGTTTTATGACGACGCAAATGGCCTATAGGAACTTGTAAATTCAATTATTTTTTTGACAGTAATTTTTGAATGTCAATCTTTCTACAAGGTGGATCTAAAATAGCTCCTTTTTAACAATTGTTTATTGCTCAGATAGTATAAACGTTGAAAAATTGTGGATGACATCGATTCTTGACTCCTGAAAAATAAACTGACCTTTTATTGATCTCAAAAGGGCGTCTGACCCCATGTTATCTACCGATCATCGATCTACGATTAAAGATTACTATTCTGCACTTGAATTCAACAACGAATAACTTATTGTTCTTCTTATGGTTTCTTCGAATGGCACATCAGTGTGATCAATGCCTTACCTTGTTATGGCGTGAGAGCCTTGACTTCAAATCTTGGTTACGTATTCTACCCAGTGGCGTACTGGAAGTTGACCTTAGTTTTCTTACATTTAATATTTGTGTGAGATTCTGTTGCTCTCAGACAGAAACAAATGGTAGGTTACAGAGTTGGGAAAGTTTCAGAACTCTAAATCCTTGAACAGACATACTGCAAAGGAACTTCCAAATGAACACTCACTAATAAACAGAAATTGACCAAGAAATTGCACCTGAAATTCAAAACATGAGTTCTTTATTATGTAATTCCGCACACAAACTAGCTATTTTCGTCCATTTGATTATTTTATGAAGTCTGTTTGTTTTACACAAATTTGACAGACCTTATTTATGGATTCTTGTTGGTATGTTGAAAATAAAATGTGATACTTTCACCGCAACTTTGATAAGAGATAAAGGTGTTTAGATTGTGTATATTTGCATGATAATAAATGTTCATTCTGTTTGTCAGTTTTGAACTGGAGTCTGACAGTGATTTGGAAAATTCTTGGGGAATGCACACAACTTTTGAAGGCGACAAGAATGGGATAATAAGAAAAACATTCAGTGAAATTTGTGTTGGTATTTCAAATGTAAAAAAAAATAAATGAGTGGAGATTGTGCTATATTTATTTGGGTGAAATTGTCACATGATTCTGTGACCTATTTTATAATACATATCGATTTAGGAAAGCTTGAACTCGTGACCTTTGCAAAGGTTGATATTGCTCTATGTGGTTTTTATCAACTTACTGGCAGATTTGAGAGGGGTATAGGAGACTTGCCTCCTTCCTACCCTTCCGATAAACCTTTGATGGTTGTTCAAACAATCTCAATCTCTAAGATTCGAATTTCAGACGAATCATTCAGATAATAATTTTTTAATTCTACGAGGATGTATTGATATCTAGTTAGACCAGTTCCATGCATAAACAAAATCTTGCGATACCATATCAACGAATAATAACTTATTAGAGGTGTCGGTGTAGAGTTCGACGTCAAAAAAGTGAACCAGAGTTACGCAATAAATTAAAAAAAAAGATGTCCACCGAAATTGTAAAAATCGAAATTGGAGTATATAGCCATCATCAAGTACCTACCTGTATTTAAAAGGGTTAAGAGATAAGGAGATTTGCGAAGATATGCTTAATATCCTTGGTGATCAATGTCCTTCGTATGCGACCATGAAAAATTGGACTGAAAGCTTCAAAAGAGGTAAATTTTCCATTGAAGATGATGACCGATCGGGAAGGCCAGTTTCTGTGTCAGTCCCCGAAAATATCGATGCAGTTCATGACATGATTTTATCAGACCGTCGAATTGGCCTAAAACGGATATCTGAAGCACTGAAGATTTCATACTAACGCGTTCATCATATAGTTCAGGTCAATTTGGACATGAGAAAAATGTCTGCAAAATGGATCCCCAAATGTTTGAATGTTGAACAAAAGCGTGCAAGGGTAGAAGCATCGCGTTCGATCTGTGCTCGATTTGAAAACGATGTAGACTTCTTAAACCGAATTGTTACTATGGATGAGAGTTGGGTACATTTCTACGATCCAGAAACGAAGCAACAATCGATGGAATGGCGACACTCTGGTTCTCCTAGACCTAACGAGTTCCATGTCCAAAAATCTGCTGGAAAAGTTCTTGCTTCAGTTTTTTGGGATTGCCATGGAGTAATCATGATTGATTTTTTGGATAAGGGTAGAACAATAACTGGAGATTACTATTCGACACAGTGGCGCACCCGGAAATTTAATTCGGGGGGGGGGGGAGGATCTGCTCAAGAGTAATCAGGTTTTTGTAAGTTATACAATTTAAAAAATGCGCCGCAAGCGAAAACCTTCTTAAGTAATGGATATATCGCATTCGTTATTATACCGGGTAAATGAACATACGGTAACCTGAGCTAGAGCTACCCTAGGCGAGTCAAAAAAACCGATATATGATAGGTCTAATCTATTCCATAACCGAGATACAGGGTGCTTTATGTATTCACCAAAAATTTCAATTCCTCATAACTTTTTCACCAACCAGTACAGTCGGTTGATATTTGGAACGTATGATTCACTTCTACAGGTCGATCGAATAACTTTTGAATTTCCAAAAAATTCCAGGTACGTATTTGAAAAATATGGGACTTCTTCCAAGCTGAGATTCAACACCTTGTATATTGAAATTTTACGATATGATTGAGATATTTGAAAAGACAAGAAAATTTTCAATGAAGTTCAGTAGATTTCATTGTCCCTCACGTCATTTCCAATTGAATATTGGAGTTCCCCAAAATTCTCAGAAAAATCGTACATTATGATCTAATTGAATTTTTTGTGTCCCACTAATTGCACGTTCGAATTTCATAATATTCTGTGGAATCATTTGGAGTTATTTCCGGAAAAACATCATTCATCGATGAAAATTTAGTTGAAGTCAACAAAGATGAATAAATAACATAAAAACTCAACGTGAAATACAGAAGGTGCTCGAAAGTACCACCATTTTGTTCAATACACATTCTTGCCCTCTTCAAAAAATATGTCTGATACTTTTTTTGATCATGTTTGGATTATTACGTATTTCATTACATAATAAAATTCTGTTGACCATTCTTTCATTTCGTAAAATCCAGCTACTAAAGTTAGTTCTTCTAATTTCATCACCTGGATCCAATCGTTGTACCTTCTGGAGATCAATTAGATCATAATGTACGATTTTTCTGAGAATTTTGTGGAATTCCAATATTCAATTGGATCTTTCCCTTAAGCTCTCTTTGAGCAGAATGACATGCGGGACCAATTGAAATCTACTGAACCCCATTCAAAATTGTCTTCTCTTTTCAAATATCTCAATAAAATCCCAAAATTTCAATATACAGGGTGAATCTCAGCTTGGAAGAAGTCCCATATTTTTCAAATACGGACCTGAAATTCTTTGGAAATTCAAAAGTAAATCGATCGACCTGTAGAAGTGAATCATACGTTCCAAATATCAACCAGCTATACCAGTTGGTTCAGAAGTTATGAGGAATTGAAATTTTTGGTGAATACATAAACCACTCTGTATCTCGGTTATGGAATTGATTAGACCTATCATATATCGGTTTTTTGGACTCGCCTAGCTCTAGCTCAGGTTAACGTATGTTCATTCACCAATGGAACACCCTGTATATGTATATCAATCCCTATTTCTATCTGTAAAGGAAATGTTTAAGTTTCCATTCTGTTTTAAAATAATTATTATTACTTTTAGAAAAACAATAAGATGGAAATATTTGAATTACTTTTCTTTGTAACAGCTCGGGGGGCTGCAGCCCGACAGGCTCCCCCCCCCCTCTGTGCGCCACTGATTCGACATTACTGACCACTCTACGGGAAAAAATTAAAGAGAAAAGACGCGGAAAGCTATCCAAAGGGGTTTTGTTTTTACAGGACAACGTCCCAGTACACAAATCTCATGTTGCCATGCAAAAAATTCGTGATTTGGGGTTAGAATTACTAGAACACCCCCCTTATTCACCAGATTTGGCTCCGTCCGACTATCATCTCTGTTCTCAACTGAAAAATGTTTAAAAGGTCGTAAATTTTCTTCCAACAAGGAGGTAATGAAAGCTGTGGAGGACTGGTTTGCAGAGCAAGAAGAACAATTTTTTTGAAAGGTCTAGAGACGTTGCAGGTTCGCTGTAATAAATGTATTCAATTAAGAGGAGAATATGTTGAGTAATGAAATATTTTGACATTGAAATTTTGTTTGTTTCTATAGTAGGCTGAGAATTTTTCAATATATCCTCGAATTATTCATAATTTTTAGCGACCATAGCCAGGGCCGTCGAGAGCTTCGGCGGGCCCCGGTACAAACCAAAAATACGGGCCCCCCCGATGGTGTTACTTAACCGTATAATAAGATTAGGATATATGCCTTCTGAAATCAAAATCATTGAACATTGTAATTTTTTTAATGTAGAAGAAATTAGGGAAGGAAAAATAAAATTTTATCATATTTTTTCCTACATGGACTTTATACTGCTTTATGCAAGTAAAATTATTGGAATCAGAACCTTCCAGAAACATGAATTGGCTTACTAAATATATACTATAAAGAGTTGAGAAACACAGCTGCACTAAATACTGAAAAAATTAGGTAAAAATTACTTCGAAGACCGCTACAAAAAACACGAATCATTTTATGTGAGCCTTTCGGCATTTTGCAGTAGCAAAATTTGCTATAATTTTAGAAAAATCGCATCTTCTAGCTACTCTTGACTCGATCGATAATAAGCCTAGTAGAGCACTCAATCGTCCCCGGCGGGAACGTGGCCAGAGCGTAGAGCTGAAGCGGGGCAATACTTTAGGCAATGTTGTACTGATTTATGTATTCAAGAATCAAGATTGCCTATGTAGGCTATCTAATAGCATGGACAATCTTGAATGTTTACATTGTTGTTTTATAAGATTGAAAGGAATCACACAATCTTCATCAGTTCCATTTTTTTTAATATCAATGAAAAAATTCTTGTTGCTGGAGCTCGAGCCCGGGCCCCCCATGAGCCCGGGCCCCGGTAATTTGTACCGGCTGTACCGCCCTCTCGTCGGGCCTGACCATAGCTAATCATCATGATCCAATTACAAGAAATTTACAATGCGTTAAATTGTTCTTGATCATAAAAAGCCAGTTTTCTCGAAAACGGCTCACTTGAGAGCAATTAACCTAAGAACCTTTTTTATGTAAAACTCATTGGCTCATCAGAATTTGCTGTTCAAATGCAAATTTGTTCAGTGGTGTAAAAATTGGGGGGTAAAACCTAGGTGCAAATTCAATAACTCCGCTACTGCCAGGTCTAATAAATCCGAGTAAAGTACAAGAAAGTAGCTATTATTAGTGACAATGTGTGTACAAAAAGTCACGTCTGTAATTCCTGAGATATTAGCTGAAAACTGAAAAAATTAATAATTTTCGACACCTTGTTAAAAAAATGTTATTTTTTCATGAGAAATTTTTATTGATAATTCTCATGCCCGATAGTGAAGGGGGTCGAATCCACATTGAACGTTTGTTTGATAAACAAAAATACATATTTTTTAGAACATCTTTGATATGCTCTATAACAGAACCTATTTTCTTTATTTTATTTTTACTATCATGAAAATTTCTAGAATCTTAGTCTTCTCTTCGGCAAGTTATCGTGTTCGCTGTCGAACGGACATAATCGAATTTGACCCCGAATTCTTCATCAGTGAGTCCGATCAAATTTTTTAAGACCATTTTCGACAAAACATCCTGAGATTTCAAACGTTTGGACCAAATTATATCGCTATAGATCCCAGGAGCGAGCGAGCAAATAGAATAAAAATAGTTATATACAAAATTGAACTGAGAACAACCAGACGGAACCGAATTTTATAATTTCCATCAAGTCTGACACAATTGCCAATTTCCATTCGTCCGTTCGTCCCAATTGTCAGATTTACGACTAGCAGGTATGGAAAATTGGAAGCTGATTGTATTTTCAAGGTCGATAATATGCTATTGTTGTCCAAGTTTGTTGTGTTTCTGGTAGTTCGACCGCGACATTACACGAGGAAATTGTTTAACGTACTAGATTCGCATTAATTGATGCAACTGATCGATATTGCGGTTATGGATTATGGATATGCTAGAAAAAAATGTTTATGAACTTGATCTTGGAGCAAATGCATCCCAGATCGTTTTTCATACTGAGAGATGATTAATGATGATTGAGTTTCTAGTAGTTTTCTTAGAAATATTATTCAGAGAAATAAAGATTTTCAGAAGCATTATCTTCAGGAATCGAACCCCTCATTTCCATAGTTTGTGAATTAAATATAAAGGTCACATTCAAATTCTAGCGTCATATTCTGATAGATAATCCGAAATATATACTAATGGACAAAGAATCTGCAACACCAGAAGGAGCTGTTTAAATTAATTTTTTTTTGTAAAACATAGATTGTATAGCAAAGAGTAAATTAATGATGAAAATTTGGAGAAAAAAAAACGAAACGAATGGTGTTCCGTCAAATGTTCTAAAATTTTGGTATAATGTAGTACTCGACCTACTGATCAAAAGTGTCCATGGCCCCAACTCAATCCTATGACTAGTCTTTGAGGTACAGGGCGTTGAAGTTGAGAATTACCCACTTTTACTACGCTCGTATCTCGGAACAGACTCGAATGAACTTCAATTTTTCTCAAGAAACATTTCATTCCCTCATCCCCAGGGAGCAACCATATAGAGGAATATGACCGAAAATCTTTACGAATACAGGGTTATCCATAATTGAATGCATGCCCGATTTTGAAAGTATAAAATATGTCAGTTCCAGAGCGAGAACGTTCGTAATACGAACAATTTCACTAGACATGTTGTTACATCGAAAAAAACCTGAAATACCCAGAATTCATACTGGGTGATCCATTATTATAAAAACTATTCACAATGAAGGTTAATTTGACACCCTGTATTTTTGGGTTGATTTAAGGTGTTTGTTTGATTTTTTCAGAACATATCACCATGGACTTCAAAGAATACAGGGTTGAGGGTGATTCAGTCATGAAATAAACTGTGAACCTTACGAAAATACCCAAAACCCATCTCTTTTTTCATCACCCTCTATTCCAAGATTAACTCCGTTGAGGTGGGAATTTTCTTTCACCACTGTACTTGATATAAATACATCAATATGGCTGAGAGTTTTCATCCACTTCCTATGACCAGATTTTTTTTTATGTAGGTAATATGAAAATTATTTATTTATGGTATTCTATTCTTATTCCAGCATAAAAAAAATCTGGTCATAGGAAGTGGATAAAAACTCTCAGCCGTACTCTTTGCTATACAGTGGCGCACCCAGAAATTTTATTCGGGGGGGCTGCTCAAGAGTAATCAGGTTTTTGTAAGTTATATAATTTGAAAAATGCGCCGCAAGCGAAAACCTTCTTAAGTAATGGATATATCGCATTCGTTATTATACAGGGTGTTTCTTTAGTAAATGAACATACGGTAACCTGAGCTAGAGCTACCCTAGGCGAGTATAAAAAACCGATATATGATAGGTCTAATCAATTCCATAACCGAGATACAGGGTGCTTTATGTATTCACCAAAAATTTCAATTCCTCATAACTTTTTAACCAACCAGTATAGTCGGTTGATATTTGGAACGTATGATTCACTTCTACAGTTCGATCGATTTACTTTTGAATTTCCAAAAAATTCCAGGTCCTTATTTGAAAAATATGGGACTTCTTCCAAGCTGAGATTCAACACCCTGTATATTGAAATTTTGCGATTTGATTGAGATATTTGAAAAGAGAAGAAAATTTTCAATGGGGTTCAGTAGATTTCATTGTCCCGCACGTCATTTCCAATTGAATATTCGAGTTCCACAAAATTCTCAGAAAAATCGTACATTATGATCTAATTGAATTTTTTTCGTCCCACTAATTGCACATTCGAATTTCGTAATATTCGGTGGAATCATTTGGAGTTATTTCCGGAAAAACATCGAGAAAAATTTAGTTGATGTCAACAAAGATGAATAAATAACTGAAGAAACATAAAAACTTAACGTGAATTACAGAAGGTGCTCGGAAGTACCACCATTTTGTTCAATACACATTCTTGCCCTCTCCAAAATATATCAGATACTTTTTTTGATCATGTCTGGATTATTACGTATTTCATCGCACGCGACTTCGATACATCGACACTTCAAATTTCAGATGAATTTACTGAACATTTCAAATAACCCCAAATGAAATGATCAACAGGATTGAAATCTGGTGACCTAGCGGGCCAGGCATGCGGTCCACCTGTGCCTATCCACATATTTGGAAAGTTTTGATCTAAAAATTGTCTGATCAGTACTCTAAAATGGGGTGGAGCTCCATCATGCTGAAAATGCATTCCTGCAATGTCCGTACCTTCGAGTAATATACAGGAAGATGATGTTGGAGTAAATCTAAGTAAAGATTTTCTTTAAGCCGTCTTGGTATGACCTGTGGTCTAATCAATCGATTTTATTAAACGCCACACCATACGTTTCTTGAAAACTTGTATAAGGGTTTCGTATGCCTGACTGCATGCAGATTCTCTGCAGCCCATTAATGCGAATCCCTAATAATGACCCCATCCCTCGTGAATCGGTGAATAAAATTCTGTTGACCATTCTTGCATTTCGTAAAATTCAGCTACTAATGTTAGTTCTTCTAATTTCATCACCTGGATCCAATCGTTGTACCTTCTGGAGATCAATTTGATCATAATGTACGATTTTTCTGAGAATTTTGTGGAATTCCAATATTCAATTGGATCTTTCCCTGAAGCACTCTTTGAGCAAAATGACGTGCGGTACAATGAAATCTACTGAACCCCATTGAAAATTTTCTTCTCTTTTCAAACATCTCAATCAAATCCCAAAATTTCAATAAACAGGGTGTTGAATCTCAGCTTGGAAGAAGTCCCATATTTTTCAAATACGGACCTGCAATTTTTTGGAAATTCAAAAGTAAATCGATCGACCTGTCATACGTTCCAAATATCAACCAACTATACTAGTTGGTTCAAAAGTTATGAGGAATTGAAATTTTTGGTGAATACATAAACCACTCTGTATCTCGGTTATGGAATTGATTAGACCTATCATATATCGGTCATGATCAGTAAGGGCCAGAGAGCTCTCTTCGCATGCCAGAGGATGGTCGGAAGTACGTGGGGACTCAAACCTGAAATTACCAATTGGATTTATAAATCCATTGTGCGACCAATCGTTAGCTACGCAGCTTTCATCTGGTGGCCGAAGGCGAAAACACTTACGGGGCAAAAGGCCCTAGACAAATTGCAAAGAACAGCATGTTTGTCCATAACGGGAGCATCTCGCTCTTGTCCGACCGCTGCTATGCAGGTCATCCTGGACCTGCCTCCACTAGGACTATTCTTAGAAAGTGAGGCAGCCAGGTGGGCTCTTAGGGTAGCGAGGGAGCGGAAACTCAAAACTGGCGACTACACAGGCCATCTTCGCATTCTGAATGAGTGTAAGCAGCTTTTAGACGTGGTCACAGACAATCTCACCCTTAAGCATGAGTTTCAGAAAAACTTCAGCGTGACAACGCCAAGTCGCGAACAATGGATTAACGACGAAATGTTTTTCCCTGCAGGGTCTCTCGTATTTTACACCGATGGCTCGAAGACCGAAGACGGTCGAGTCGGAGCCGGAGTATACGGTTCCTCAATACAACTAGCCTTATCAATGGGCTTTTGTCCATCGGTGTTTCAAGCGGAAACCTTTGCCATAAGGGAGTGCATTGCACACTGCATGGAATGTAACTACCGGAAAAAAAGGATTTATATACTATCTGACAGCAGAGCAGCCCTACTAGCGCTTGACTCACCACTAGTTCGGTCAAAGTTAGTTTGGGAATGCAAAATGTCACTCAACGCACTCGGGCTTAACAATCAGGTCAACCTCGTTTGGGTACCTGGCCACTCAGGAGTGCATGGGAATGAAATGGCTGATCAGCTAGCAAGGAAGGGTGGACTTGTTCCCTTCGTTGGACCGGAGCCTTTCTGCGGCTTCCCAGCAAGCCATCAAGCGATGGCTGTTAGAAAATGGGAACAGGAAAGGAAGAGTAGGTCCTGGCGACTGGTCCAGGGACAGAGACAGGCTAAGTCTTTCCTCTCGTACTCAACGAGCTGGACCAAAAAAGTTCTGGCACTTAGCAAATCAGAACTGAGGAAAATGACGGGCATACTCACGGGACACTGTCCTGTAAATTATCATCTTCGGAACATGGGAAAGGTTCCTGATGATACCTGTCGCTTCTGTCAAGAAGCCACCGAAACAGCTGAACACCTGCTTTGCAATTGTGGAGCTGTCTTCAGGAAAAGGCTACAACATCTTGACTTCTGTTTCTTAAAACCGGAACAAGTAATGGGCGTGGCACCGAGAAGAGTAGTGAAGTTCATAGAGGCTTTGCTACCTGATTGGTAAACAGCGCGGGGTAGCACAATAGATCTTCAGGTCAAGGTGTTTGCGAGGCTAAGCAAAGTCTAAACGCCCCTCCTTAAATCTAATCTAATCTAATCTAATCATATATCGGTTTTTTGAACTCGCCTAGGGTAGCTCTAGCTCAGGTTAACGTATGTTCATTCACCAATGAAACACCCTGTATATGTATATCAATCCCTATTTCTATTTGTGAAGGAAATGTTTAAGTTTCCCCCCGGTGCGCCACTGTTGCTATACAATCTATGTTTTACCAGAAAAAATTGAAAAGCTCCTTCTGGGTGTTGCAGTTTCTTTGTCAGTTAGTAAATAAGGAAAATCTTGATTCAGGAAAGAATAACGGCAAATCCAAAGACGAAAATTCGTATTGTTGGACGTAATAACCTCGAGGATCTGAAGATGAATAAGCCTAACCGCAACAGCTCAGACTACGTAGGAAGTGAATTAGTGTGTCAAACAAATTAAGACCGATCATTTCTATTATTCTCCGAGCCTTCAATTGCATTGGACGAATCACTCGATTTCACCGTGTCGACCAGATAATCCAGCTCATAATTCAGATTGTCCAAACTGAAATTTGCACCCATCTGATCGATTACAAGATAAAATTGATCGATCTAAAGTTAAGAGGAAGAACAATTTTTTCTTAAATTGAAGCTTGATTATTTCTCCAGAATGTGTATTACCCACTTTTCCGTTTTTCTTCTTATATTAGGAAAAAAACGTGGTGAGCTGTAATTTCATAAAGACCTGGACAAAGTATTTCATTTCCATGATATCTCCGTCAATTTTCGGGATAAATGTATGAAATTTTCAGTATACCGGAATAATATTTCGCAGAATGTGTATGAAGGTGCAGACACATTGTTATCACGTCACGTCACATCACGTCACGTCACATCACGTCATCTTCCCAAAAGGTGCAACCACGATAATGCATGGAACTTAGAGCATAGGAAGAGAGACACACCTTTCAATAAAAAATAGTGAAGCCAAATCAACAGAACTAAACTGGGTGATTGTACTACTACGGAATCAAAATGTAGTAAAAATTTTTGCAACATTGTATCTGCTGTCACGTTATAGCACTGATGGTACGCAAATATACATTTTCTGAATGCACGTGATATTACGTCTGATATTTTGTGAAATGTCATTCTGACATACATTTGAAACTGATCTGGGTGCTCATTCAATAATTCTTGAATTAATTGATGGAATTCCCCCATTTCCTCTGTTCGTTGATTCATTTGGAAAATCGAATCCCTTCTATGAGAATCACCAGCAACTGTGAAAGCAGCTATATTTTCCATATCTTCTTCCCATTTCCTTGCGTGAGCTCACATGACGTGACCACAATTTGTACGCTTTTCCGTTTTTCTTCGTATATCAGGAAAAAACCTGGTTGAAAATATGACCAATAAAGTTTTTACTTTACAATTAATTTAAGAGGGCAATAAACAAAGAAACTGATTAATACACATTCTGCAACATATTATTCCGCATGTATACTGAAAATTTCATACATTTATCCCGAAAATTGACGGAGATATCATGGAAATAAAATCGTTTGTACAGATTTCTATGAAATTACAGCTCACCAGGTTTTTTCCTAATATAGGAAGGAAAACGGAAAAGCGAGTAATACACATACTAGAGAAATGATTAAGCTTCAATTTGAAAAAAAAAAAGTTGGTCTACGCCGCATACGAACTCAGATATCATGGAAATAAAAAGCCCAATTTTGTAAGCCAGCTCGCGAGCTCGGACGTGTAACACTTCCCCTTAACAAAGTCCCGTGGTTAGTTGCTTTATTGAAACATGTATTTGTATTGATATTCTTCCAAGAACTATCTCACTTACAGGTTTTGCCATTAATTTTATTTCCAGAAATACATTATGCTGGCATGTTCTAGAAAAATGAATTGTACTGACATCGAAACTGCAACAGGAAAACTATTCCCATAACAATTATTAGGTCATCATTACACCCAATTCGAAATACTCATTATGAGAAATGAAAATCTTAACACATTTCAACACATAAAAATAGAATTTCAATGAAAATTTCGTTGGAAGTGTTTTTGTGCCACTGAATTCAAGGAAAATCGTTCAGCTTATACACGATATATAAAAAAAAACTGACAATGCGTTCTTGAACGATTTCCGTTCCGTTTGTAAACAAAATATTCATATTTCGCATTGTAAGAATTCACGAAAGAATTGATATCTGAGATCCCATCTTAGAATATAATATTAAAATTTCCAGGAAATTCGATAGAGAAAACATTCACTTCGAAATAATTCGAAAACTAACTCTTCACATCCAGGAAAGAATGGCATTTGATTCAAGAAAACCCCCTTATCATTTTTTATTCTATTTGGAAGTTCCTCAAAAAGCAAATTGAGCTACTTCCAATGCAGTTTGCACTGAGATTCAGTAATTCAATTCCATTTTAAGTTACTGTCCTTAAACAGGCAACAGAAGTCTGAACCAAGTTCAAGAACCCTTATGGAACGTGCTACCTTGTAGAACAGTGGCGTTGCAAAATGTATCTCAACTGGGTTGTAGGAAAATGCATACCATAAGAAAATGCGAGAAAATTACTGTCTTGGAGTAAGGCACCTTTTTACAGCGATTTTGACCTTTTGCGGGCTTCAAGAATTCAAATACGAGGATATATTGAAAAATTCTTAGCCTACTATAGAACCAAACCAAATTTCAATGTCAAAATATTTTATTACTCAACATATTCTCCTCTTAATTGAATACATTTATTACAGCGAACCTGCAACGTCTCTAGACCTTTCAAAAAAATGTTTCTTCTTGCTCTGCAAACCAGTCCTCCACAGCTTTCATTACCTCATCGTTGGGAGAAAATTTACGACCTTTTAAACTTTTTTTCAGTTGGGGAAAGAGATGATAATCGGACAGGGCCAAATCTGGCGAATAAAGAGGGTGTTCTAGTAATTCTAACCCTAAATCACGAATTTTTTGCATGGCAACATGAGATTTGTGTAATGGGGCGTTGTCCTGTAAAAACAAAATACCTTTGGATAGCTTTCCGCGTCTTTTCTCTTCAATTTTGTGGCCAGTAATGTCAAATAGTAATCTCCAGTTATTGTTTTACCCTTATCCAAAAGATCAATCATGATTACTCCATGGCAATCCCAAAAATTTGAAGCAAGAACTTTTCCAGCAGATTTTTGGACACGAAACTTCTTAGGTCTTGGAGAACCAGAGTGTCGCCATTCCATCGATTGTTGCTTTGTTTCTGGATCCGGCTACATCGTTTTCAAATCGAGCCAGGGTTGGCAAAAAACAAGTTTAAAAAAAAACAAAACATTGTGTTTTTTTTATTTGAAACTGTTTTATTTGATTTAAATCATGTTTTTTTAACATTCAAAAAACATGATTTAAAACAAAAGTTTTGGCAACATTGCTATGATACTATCGGGTAAAATATTTAAATCTGGCAACACTGAATAGAACTTGTATATTGTTTACAGGGTAATCCCCTTGTCAAATTCGCCGCAAATGAATATTATTCCGGTAATTGAAGAATTGGACATAGTTCTTTTCTTCATAGCATTTTTTTCAATAAAAATATGGTTCAATCAGAAAACTCTTCCAATACAATTCTAATTGATTAAATTAGAATTAATATCTTTATTACGTGACAATAGATGTGATGAGAAACAATAAAGTGCAATCGAATTGAATATATTTTTTGTTTGCATTTTATTTCCCGCTGAGGTGAATTTCGAAGGACAAATGGCAAAAAATTGTCACAAGACATTCTTCACGCTTTACTAAAAATACCTAGAAATATCTTCTTGATAAAATTTGTCTTAATGAACGAACTGCATTTGAGAAAAAATTATGAGTATTAATAAATATTGGCCCATAATCAAGACTTAATTAGATTGATTTACACAAAAAAAGCCAACATTTCAATAACTGGGCCAACATTTGTTAAAACTCATAATTTTTTTATCAAATGCAGTTTGTTCATTAAGACACATTTCATCAAGAAGATATTTTTAGGTATTTTTAGTGAAGAGTGTAGAATATTTTTTGTTTTATTTGTTTTTTTTTCTTATTATAGGATTACTTATCTAGTGTTTTATTCCTTCAATAAAAAACTGATTAAAAACAATTGTTTTAAAACAAATATGTTTTAAACTTGTGTTTAAAACATGTTTTAAAACACTGTTTTAAAACAAATGTTTTAAAACATGCCAACCCTGAATCGAGCACAGATCGAACGCGATGCTTCTACCCTTGCACGCTTTTGGTCAACATTCAAACATTCGGGGATCCATTTTGCAGAAATTTTTCTCATGTCCAAATTGACGTGAACTATATGATGAACGCGTTCGTATGAAATCTTCAGTTCTTCAGATATCCGTTTCAGCCCAATTCGACGGTCTGATAAAATCATGTCATGAACTGCATCGGTATTTTCGGGTACTGACACAGAAACTGGCCTTTCCGATCGGTCATCATCTTCAATGGAAAATTTACCTCTTTTGAAGCTTGCAGTCCAGTTTTTCACGGTCGCATACGAAGGACATTGATCACCAAGGGTATTAAGCATATCTTCGTAAATCTGCTTACCTCTTAACCCTTTTAAATACAGGTACTTTTCGAGTCTTACAATTTCGGTGGACATCTTTTTTTTAAATTTATTGCGTAACTCTGGTTTACTTTTTTGACGTCGAACTCTACCCTGACACTTCTAATCAGTTATTGTTCGTTGATATAGTATCGCAATATTTTGTTTATGCATGGAACTGGTCTAGGCTAACTAGATATCAATACATCCTCGTACACCCCAGAAATTTCAAGATCTTTCCTGTCAAAATTCATCGTGTTTACGACTAGACTTATAATAACATATCTTCATTCTTCAATATATTGAAATTGACTTGCTACTGGCTACCCGATGAACGATACAACTTGAGGAACCGCAGAAGTTTAATGGGGTCCCCTTGTTCTTAGTCTCAACAGATGTATTAGATTTCACATGATGATGGCAACATTTAATCTTATCATTGAAAGTGTATACCTCACTGATCTCATCTTGATAGGCACTTCTCAGAATTGTTTACATGATTCGACACTATAAGAAGCATTGATCCCTTTGAGCATTAATAATTTCCTACAGTTGTTTTTGAGATACATCCATTATGTTTTTAATACCCATATTGGAGATATTGTGCCATTTCTCTATCACAGTTGTTTGTACTATAAAGCAACTGGCCAGAGGTAACAAAGGGACTATCTTAAGGTGCCATCCATCTAGGTGTCATCCTGGACAGAAAACTCAACTGATGGAGAAAACACATAGATAACATTCCTTCCAGAGCCACGGTGGCCATGTGGGCCTGCGAAAGACTCTTCGGAAAGACATGGGGCGTGAAACCAAAAATGGTACTGTGGTTATATACAGCGTTGGTACGCTCTTGTCACCGATGCATCTCTAGCATGGTAGACAAAAAACGGAGAGGTCACCAACACCATACGCAGCCGGTTGCAGAAACTGCAAAGGCTGGCCTATATTGGTGTCACGGCAGCTATGCGCAAAGCTCCTACAGCAGCGCTTGAGGCCATACTCGATTTGCCTCCCTTGTGAGGAAAAACAGCCTGCTGATGCAATAAGAATATCCCTTGACGGGAAACTCCTACCTGGAAACTGGGTTGGGCACATGAGGATATTGAAGCAACTGGATTCAAACCTCTTGGCAAAACCATCGGATGTTATGCCAACAATCTTCGATTTGGAAACGTCCTTTGAAACGGTCATAGCTGACCCTCCTAGAGCAATAAGTTTATTTGATCGCTTGGACAAAAAGTCATCCATATGGATTACCGATGAATCAAATTATTTTGAAGGTACCAATCCATCTCAAAAATGACTCAGATACTGAATGAATAGCCTTAAAACCTTCTGGAAATTTATATATTAATATATTGACCAATTATTGACTAAATTGTCAATAGCTTGCTCTTCATGACCACAATCACATCTCGAACTATCAATGGCATTCCATTTAAAAAACATACTGTCACAACGTCCATGATCTGTCCTAAGACGATTCAACAGACACCAATTTTTCCTAGACAGATGAAAACCGGGAACTTTCCCAGAAGGATCGAGAATTAAACTTAAAACTTAAATCATATGAAGTCCATTCCGAACTCCAAATTTCTTTATGATTTTTTTTAGAATAAAGGAAATTATTTATCCATAGAGGCTTTCGAGATTGCAATCTAGCCAGTCTTTTTGATAATAAATCAAAGAAAGTGGACCAGTGGAGATCTAATTAAAAAATAAACCGCTTGGATCGTGCTGCCATCGTAGAAGAGTAGTGACAGACCGGTTTCTGGCTTGTTATGCCATCATCAGTGCCACATAACCCAACCCACGATAGCGGAAGTTGACATTTTTGATTGTTTATAATAATAAAAAAATTCACAAACGAAATTCTAAGCAAAAACTTCAGCAGTTCCTGTCAGCAAAATCTGAATAGGTTTCCTACGTCTGCCATCACTTTTATCAATGGTGGCATCGCGTTGATAAGGAAATTAATGCAATTAGACCAATTACGTCGGTTGAAACGACCGAATTGCCGTAATGAAAACTTCATATCGATTCGTTTCGGTGATAAAGTAGTGGTCATTCAAAATCAATAAATACGCCATACCTTATTCTATAAATAAATCCCAAACACGAACAGAATGACGTTAGGTTTTTCGGTGAAGGTGGTTGAAAATCTGGGGGTTGTCAAACTCAGTTCTTCGAGGTTGTGATGGACATGACGTGCAGATGTTTAAATTTAAAATGTAAGATATTACCAGTGCTTCCTGATCAATGTGGTTGTGGATTAGATTTATTGTTCAATGTTCGGAAATCTTTGTCGTCGCGGTCGGAGATATCAGATACACCATTGAAGAAGCTTTCACAACAAACTGGACACTCATACAGGGTGACACATACTAAAAGATCTACTAAAATCTTTGGGAAGATCCTGTATCAAAAAATGTTTCAAATGAAAGTTTCTTAGTTTTCAAGGGGACATCGAAAGCAGATACTCAATCTGACCCTGGAGTTTGATTTCAAGGTCAAATAGATTTTTTGAATTGGGAATATGCATTTTTCGTTGAAGAATATTAATCTTCGTGAAAAACTAAAAACATTCTGCCTTTTTCTGTTTCTGCTATAAAAGAAATATTCAAATTTTTTTTATTTTTTAGTAATTCGCTAGAATCTGGAAATGGTTCTCAACACGTTATGTGGACAAAGTTCTGCTCGAAGCTTGCGTACAATATTCTCCACCTAATCGCAAACTTTCATCTATGGGGTGTTTTTTTAGAGTTAAAGAACTTTAAATTGAAATAAAACATACTTAAACTAAGATTGAAGTAATTTTTTTTATTTGAAAAATAATTTTATGATATTTATGTTTCCAAAATAATTTCCGGCATATGTCCACCACTATTAGCTCTGAGGAACCGCATTCGACAAGACCAATTTTTCGAGTAAGGCTTTATTTCAGCAATAACACGAGTAATGTTGGCTCCCAAAGCGTCTATTGTTTCTGGCTTATCAACATGAACCAATGTCTTGACATAACCCCAAAGAAAATATTCCATTGAAGTTATGTTGTATGATCTTGAAGGCCAATTAATTGGACCATTTCTCGAAAAATGTTATCGCCAAATTTTTCTTTCAATAAATTAATTGTTACGGTAGCAGCATGAGGTGTTGCACCATCTTGTTGGAACCAAAACACTTCTGGGTCGATACCATTCAAATATTGAAAAAAATAACCATTGATCATCGATCTGTAACGAGCACCATACACATTAAAATTAACTCATGCATCGTTTTTAAAGAAATATGGACCGATGATGCCTCCAGCGTGTAAAGCACATCATACAGTGCATTTTCAGGAAGCATTGGAACCTCTAGAACTTCTCGAGGATTGTTTTCACTCTATATACGGCAATTTTGATTGTTAATGGGCTTCATCACTAAAAACAATTATTTTATAAAAAAGTGGATCAATGGGCGTTTCCAGTGATTTTCAGAAAAAATCATTTCGGTAATATTTGACCCTCAGAATCTCGTAACAATTTTTCTTTTTTTTTCTGTTGTCTATTTTTCGAGAAAAAAATTATTGAAAATACCAAAACGAACGTCAAATTCAAACGTGTATAAATGGCGGCAATCATAATTTGATTGGTTGGAACAGTACAGCGTTGCCAGGTCGCCATCCTCCTAACTATCCGTTCTTCTCTATCACGGAATATTCGTTCTTATCATGGTTCTAATTGTGTGATCACAACGATGGCTGTTGGATTGAAGAGGTTATGGTGATACCCATCGAATTTAACAAGAAGCCATGTATGCTTCATAAGTTTCTGCGGTTTATTTCTCCTATTTTAGACGACAAAATAGAGTTAGTGGCAACTACGCCTTCTTGATAGCTTCCATCACAAATTAGATTGGTCATGGATGTGTACGTCATCCCGGCAGTGTCCAATGAGGTTCCGAGGATAGCTACGTCATCATGGCGTTAATTCGAATTTCAATAGTTTATTAATGATAATAATAGAAAAAATGCGCAAAATTGAAAGTGAAAAATTGGTTAGGATGATGTTTTGGACTACTCTTAATATATTTATGTAAAAAAAATGGATTTCTTGATGTACTGGAAACGCCCATTTCAAGCCGTTCTAGGGCCCAATCAGTAAATAACCTATGCTTATTATGGTCAAGTGGCTTTAGTTCTTGAACCAGTTGGATCTTGTATAGGTGTAGACCAAGATCTTCACGGAAAAGTTTCCATTTGGTGGATGCACTGAGTCCAATTTGTTCTGAAAGTCGACGAATAGACAAATCTGAATCGTCGTTAAGGGACAGTATCACCTTTTGAATCGTGGTAAATCTCCATTCAAAAGTGGTCTCTTTATTTCACGAGTAAGTACCCTAATTTACGACGTAGAGACTTGATGATTTATTTTAAATTGAAGTTGAAGAACGTCCCGAGGGCAAATAGTTTTCTTTTTTTCGATTTAATTAGTTTTTCAATTGACTATTCCACTCTTTTCATTTTTAGTGAGGAAGTTTCCGTAGCAACGATCTTTCATCTCGAAAAAATTTTCAAGCCGGCAAAACCAACATGTTGGTTTTTCAGCGACAAAATTTTTGACGTTTCTCGAATTCATAGATAGCTTCGGAAATAGAGAGAACAAACAACGTTTAGTGGTTAAGTTAATCTATGATGAATTCTAATTTGCCAAATAGCGCAATACGCGTCAAATCTGAACATATTACCCTATTTTCTCGTGGAATAGTCATGCCGTATACCACTCGAGATGAAATTTAAGCAGGTAAAATTTCTCTCTTGCAATATTTAAGTTTGTTGCTTTTCGGAAATTTCGCTCATGACATTTTTTACACATACAAATGTCATTCGCGAGATTTCCGAGCAAAAAACTTCCATATTACAATCGAGAAATTTTGCCGGCAAAATTCCATCTCTAGTGGTTTTGCATATAAAAAAACCAGGGTGATCGTTAGATCTGGGGTTATGGTTGTTTTTCGTTTTTCATGAGTACAAGCTTAATTTTTGAAATAATCATCATGAAAATTTTTGTAGTTTATAGAAGATTAAATTGCCGAGGGCAAATAGTTGCGATTTTTTCCAAAAAATGATGAACAACCGTCGGAAAAAAATCATTAAGCGAAGAGAACACTGATTTTGAAAACAAATTTCAACAATTTGTAAACGTTGTTTCGGCGTGAGTCTTTCCATGATAATTTGCCAACGCCTACTGAACAGAAATGTCAATACAACATGGCTTCTACCTTCTGTCAAATAACAGTTATCCCTATAGAAAATTCACCCTAAATCGAATTGAAATGATCAGGAAAACAATATTTCTCACGTCCACATTTACAAAATCTTGGTCAAATTTTGCCCATTAATGGAATTAATTACTGCATTCGAAATCCATTTGAAATTTCTTTGTTCTTTCGTTCGAGTTATTGTGGTTAGAGCCGGATGGACAGAATTGAATTTCTCCACGGATTCTTGATCAGTGGTCAACATTCCTGGCTCAAGAATACAGACATCCTACGAAATGATATAGTCCTTTTACAAGCAGGACTAGCGCTCAAAATGGGGTATTTCTCCAAATAATAACTTTGTCGCCTTCGAATCAGAAATTATAATTTTAGATAAGAAAGTGCGTTGATTGATTGCCTATCGTATCAAAACTCCATGTTACATTATCCTTATTATTGAATTTCAATGATTTCATAATCCACACTTTTACGAACCAGCTACCAGTAAAACAATACTTCTCCTCATATTTCTTGCAATGCAAGTTCAAGGTTGCTTGTTACTTCACATTTAAAATTGCGAAGATAAGAGTGGATCAATGGAAAATATCAATGTATTCTTATCAAAATATTTATAGGAGGAATAATTGTATGAAAATGAAACTTCCTCGAGTTTTTTCAATTATTTCTTTAAATATCCATATACAAAAATTTCCTATGTGAAAATATAACCAATACCTATCGGAATTTCAGATTGAATAATAATTTTCTATCAGAACATTCAGTACTGCTGTATTTATTGGTGGAAAACCCGTATTTTTGCAATTCAACATTGTGCAAGTTGATGTCATTCTTTGATTATTTCACCATTTCATTTTCCTCATTTGGTAATTCCACTAATTACTCTAATTGTATGTGTTCCTCTAATTAAAAGTATCTGTGTAACAAAATAGTTGCGATTAAATATTAACTAGCTCTTATTCAGTTCTTTTCCTCAAAGCTATTTCTTACCTTATCTTAAACGTACCTACTAGAAAATTGGTATGCTTACAGATAAAATTTCTTCCGTTTTTTGTTGACACGCTCAAATTTGATGAAAAAGCTTCCTAGTCGTGGACAGATAAGATAAAGTATCAAGGAAAATGTTTGGTAAAGAGTCCATTATGGAGTGTAACTCCAACTTTTCTTTGAAAGTTTCGAGAGTTATTACCAGGGCAAGAACTGATTGAGGTGGGTGAAATGTTACCATTTTTTACGTATTTGAAGCAGAGGGTGGATCTAAGAGGAGCATAGCTTCCATTCACATCTGAATATACTAAGTGCGTGGCAAGTTCTGCAAAATCGGAAATTTTACTTCCATTTCCTTATGAAAATTATGTAGGAAATCGTTTTAAAATATTCTGGGTAAGCCAAATGAGGGAAATGGCAGAGATATGATTTACTAAGTACATCGCTGGTGTCACCACCATAACCGTTTCAGTTGTTTGCTACCGCAGTAAGGGTTATGTTGCACTCAGGCCCGGATCTACGATATTTTCTGACCGGGGCAAAAATTCATGATGGCGCCCCCCTCCCCCAAGGTTGGATATGAGAATTGAATGCTTTGAAAATTAATATACAGTGTAATTTTTTTGAGTGTTTCATTAGAAGTATTCCAGGAAGGAATTTTGATACGACTTCAAGATTCTGTATTTTTCAAATTTGTTGACAGAAACTACAAAGAGTGTCACAAATTAATGTTTATATCTCCAAAATCCCTCATTGTAAGAAATTTTTTTCGCCACAGTAGAACAAGAGAAAGTACGCTGATACTGCTTCTTGTATAAATTATGAGGAAATATTATACAGGGTGTCTGAAACAGGGCTTCAAAGTGAGCCTCAATAAAAAGGAAATCTCATTTTTTTTTAAATGGTAACCACATAATTTTGTAATTCCGATCGATTGCTCGTCAAAAACTAGTTAGAGTGTGCCAAACATTTCATGCATTTGAAATCAGTAATTTTGCCGTTAATGAATAAAATTCGAATTTCACGACTAAAGCCAGGTCTCTTTGTCTAAAAATCAAATTCATTCAGATAATTTTTGAATAGGCTACGTCAATAGTAAGAATATGTCAGTTTCAAACTAAGATTTTTTCATCATCATTCATTATCTGCTTTGTTTATTCGTCACATTCGCCGCATATAAAGAACAGACTTTTGATATATCATTCTAGTGTACCTTTTTATTATTGCTTGTTTTGCATAGTGCTCGATCAATAAAAATGAGTAAGAATGACAATTCCTTACATAGCCTACTTTGAAATAGACGAGCATACCACTGAATTTGACTGAGCCAAACCTGGCTTCAGTCGCGAAATTCTGTCAAAATCAGTGGTATGCTAGTCTATTTCAAAGTAGGAATATTAGGAATTGTCACTCTCACTCATTTTTATTGATCGAGCACTATGCAAAACAATGAATTATGAAAAGTTACACTAGATATATCAAAAGTCTGTTCTTTTTGCGGCGAATGTGACAAATAAACAAAGCAGATAATGAATGATGACTAAATGAAAAAAAACTTAGTTTAAAACTGACATATTCTTACTATTGACATAGCCTACTTGAAAATTATCTTGATAACGGCATGTTTAGACAACATGGCTTTATTTAGCCGTGAAATTCGAATTTTATTCAATAACGGCAAAACTACTGATTTTGAATACGTGAAATGTTCGAAACACTCGATCGGAATTACAAAATTATATGGTTCCCATGCATTTGAAAAAAATGAGATTTCATAGAGTTTAATTAAGGATCACTTTGAAGCCCTGTTTCAGACACCCTGTATAATATTTCCTCAGCGTACTTTCTCTTGTTCCACTGTGGCAAAAAAATGTCTTACAATGAGGGATTTTGGAGATATTAACTCTAATTTGTGACACCCTTTCTGTCAACAAATTTGACAATCAGGCTATAACTCAACAATCGCTTGAAGTGGTTACGCATATCATACATCAAATCAGTGCAGAATTGAATGAAGAATTCAAATATTTAAAAATACACAGTGTGTTACATTTGAAATAAAGAAGTTTACATTCGTTTCCGGTAGAACAGGAACTAGATTCCGCTTGAAAATATTTAACAATTCAAGTTCATGTACCTACTCTGAGTCTCTGAAACAAAAATACAGAATCTTGAATTTGTATCAAAATTCCTGTATATACAAAATTTTTTATTTGTGTAATAATTAATTCATAATAAATAATAAAAATAAATTCTAATAATAAGAAACAATCACAAGGAAAGAAATTGTATTTTGTTCTTCACATCTTAACGCGGCGCGTTTTTTTTTCCGCGAACGCATCCCTCATTGATTTCAAAGATTTTTGACATAGTGATGGTTTATCATGTTTCCATGCTACAGTCCCGATTTTAGCACTAGGGTATTAATTCTTTCCGAGAAAATCCAAAATAATTTTTTTTAACCTCTGCTCGATTTTGGCGCCCCCTTAAGCTGGCGCCCGGGGCAAGCGACCCGCTTGCCCCCCCCCCTAGATCCGGGCCTGGTTGCACTGATGACGGCTAACAAGCCAGAAACCAGTTTGTCATTATTCTGCTGTGGTGGTGACTCCAGTGGTGTACTTCGGAAACAAGATCTCTGCTAGTCTATTCCCTCATTGGTAATGCTAGGTCCTAAGGACGTTATCTTCTTTTTTGATTACATCAACATGTGAAATAAGGGGTACACATATTTTCTGATCATTTCTAAGAAAACATGGTATAATGAGTTTACCGAATTGAAATACATAATATCTATTCTAGCACCAATTTCTTTTGTTACAGGTGTTGAAGAAACTTCACCAACATGGGTTCCATGTTTAGGAGCGAGGAAATGTCCCTCGCTCAACTGTTTATACAACCAGAAGCAGCCTACTTCGTTATATCTGAACTTGGAGAAACTGGCACTGTCCAGTTCAGAGATGTGAGTACTATTATAATAATCAAATTTGACATATATGTCAAATTTGATTATTGTTTTTTTTGGATAATCACAAATATACTCCATTCACTTTCATAATGTATCCCGGTTGGCAATGATTTAGGTTTATCAAGTTTTTTTTACTTAAAACTGACGCAGGGCGGTACTCGTGAAATGTCAAATAATTCTCAGAGACGTTGCCAATGCTGAATTCTATTCACCCTTTCTTAACTTTGTTAATGGAGTAAGTTCTTATAAGGTTTAACTGTGACACAGGTTTCGTAGTACTACCTAGGAGCATAGAAAAACTGGAGAGAAGGCTTCATAAGCTCGACACATCATTTTGGACGTCGGAGGTTAGATTTTCGTGTGACGCCCGCTAGTGTAGCGCTGTGATCGTTAATACCGCTAAACATCACATATCTTATTTTGTGGCGCTACAGTTGCAAATAATATAATGTTGCTGCCATTGTTATTGATACATTTATGCTTCTTTTTAATTGAAAATTGCCTTAAATCATAACAAAGACAATATTGTTGACATATCATCGCACTCTTACCAACTATTTATGCGCAATTTTATGGAAAGTCTATGATCGGAAATAAATTTGGCAACACAATATCCTTATCGAAAAAAAGCGAACAATATGAGGTAAGTATTATTATAAGGAAAGACAGAGATTTTTAACTGTTCTCGTGTATCATATGCAGAATTGTATGGTACCCCGCTTACATTCCCGCTGCTTACACTTAGATTTGGAGCTGGAAACAGATTTTTCTTTTTTTATTCAATCTGTTTGTTGTCGCCATTTCTTCATACTTGCCATGTGCATTATATTGTTTCATTTAAGAAAAGAGGTATGCATTGCTCTCTTTCAAAAGAATATACAGGGTGGCCAAGAGATTGACGTCAAAAAGGAAAAAACAGGTCCCTCGTGTCATGGGCTATTCGAATCACCCCCATATAAGAATATATATATATGTCATGATATTTTTCACGGTTTTCGAGTTATGAATTTTTTTATGAACTTTGAGAATTTTTGACTTGACCATCTTAAAAAAGATATTAAAAAAAGTACAAGACTTGTGAAATTCTTTTTGTAACTTAATCTCCATGAATTGTACTTTCATACATAAAATAACCAGATTCGTAACTTTGATAAAAATTATGGAAATGTTGGTCTCAAGTGAAAAAGTTACGTAAATCGGATTATGATCTGAATTTTCGAATCAAAATTAAAAATGTAAAAAGGCTAATTCACGGTTCTTTAGTATGCTTAAAAACTGCGCTCAAACGTCAGATTTTAGAGCCATTGATAAAAAAATGGTACTTAACACTCTACTTTTGCTAGAATTAGCCTTCAAAGTCATCGAGGTGGAAAAAATCAAAGAACTAGACATTTACTACAAAATTATTTTTCGCCATTTTAAGATATTTCTGATCAAGTTATGATAGAAAATGCTGAAAATTAATGAAAATTAGCTTTAGATGTTGGTCAAGAAAAGTTCTAGATAAAAAAGAAAAAGGTATGGCAATAAATCACACATCATAATGTAAATAAAAAGAAATTTATTTATAAAATTTACAGTAGGTGTTCAAAGTGGCCACCTCCAGCCTCAATACACATTCTACACATGCTTATAAAATTTTCTTTCAATCGCATGATACCTGCCATGTTCTCTCTTAGGACACGTTCGGCTTCTCTTAACTTCAGTCGCAGCTCGTCTTCACTCGAACATTCTCGGGCGTAAACAATTTCTTTGAAATAACCCTAACGAAAAAATCGATGGGATTAAGGTCAGGTGAACGTGGGGGCCACTTGATTGACCACTTGAATGAACGATACCCGAACAGATGAATCGGACGCAGTCGACCAATCAAGGCGCCCCTAAGTTCACCAGACCATAATCCCATCGATTTTTTCGTTTGGGGTTATTTCAAAGAAATTGTTCACGCCAGAGAATGTTCGAGTGAAGACGAGCTGCGACTGAAGATAAGAGAAGCCGAACGTGTCCTAAGAGAGAACAGGGCAGGTTTTATGCGATTGGAAGAAAAATTTCTAAGAAGGTGTAGAATGTGTATTGAGGCAGGAGGTGGCCACTTTGTACACCTACTGTAAATTTTATGAATAAATTTCTTTTTATTTACATTATGATTTATTGCCATACCTTCTTCTTTTTTATCTAAAACTTTTCTTGGTCAACATCTATAGCTAATTTTTATTAATTTTCAGCATTTTCTATCATAACTTGATCAGAAATATCTTGAAATGGCAAAAAATAATTTTGTAGTTAATGTCTAGTTCTTTGATTTTTTCCACCTCGATGACTTTGAAGGCTAATTCTAGCAAAAGTAGAGTGTTAAGTACCATTTTTATCAATGATTCTAAAAGCTGACTGTTGAGCGCAGTTTTTGAGCATACTAAGAAACCGTGAATCAGCCTTTTTACATTTTGAATTTTGATTCGAAAATTCAGATCATAATCCAATTTACGTAACTTTTTCACTTGAGACCAACATTTCCATAATTTTTATCAAAGTAACGAATCTGGTTATTTTATGTATGAAAGTACAATTCATGGAGATTAAGTTACAAGAAGAATTTCACAGAGAAGTCTTGTACTTTTTTTTTAATAACTTTTTCAAGATGTTCAAATCGAAAATTCTCAAAGTTCATAAAATAATTCATAACTCGAAAACCGTGAAAAATAGCATAACATACATGGGGGTGATTCGAATAGCATTAAAGATAGCCTGGTTGGAGGCACTAACCACGTTAGCGCCACCTCGTAACCGTGCTGCGAACTAACAAGTTCTGTGGCGGTTCATTTGTTAGCGGAGCCTTCTCTCCAGTTATCTATGCTCCTAGGTACTACAACATTTTCATTTTGGAGTGTTTCAAGTTGTGCAAAAAGGTTTTTAAATTTCTTGCGAATTTTGAAATGTGGGGAATTCCATAGTTTTTCTGTCGGGTTATTCGAGTACCTTTATTCTTTTTAGAACGAATAGTCACAAAGTAACAGACTATTCTGTCCTTTACTTTTTAGTAAAATTTCAACACTCGATTCTTGATTTCCTTACAAGAAAATAGTATAACTGAATCTTCCAACCATGTTTATTACGTGAAATATTTCTAGTATTAACGAGAAGAGAAAAAAAATTCTTCAACATTCGCCAGGTCTTTAAAATTATTGAATTCACATAATATTTTCTCAAATTCATTATTTTCCCAAAGTATATAAACATTTTGATGAATACGAAATTACTACGACCTCTATGTAGAAAGGACAACGTTGCTTAGTTGTCTGACAGGAAAATGACTATAACCCAACATTTTCAAAAAACACACGATGAAATGTGTCAGAATTTCATGGCCAACCGGTATACATTATAAAAGTGAAAGTATACTTCGCGAGTTTACGAGAAATTATAATAACCAGAGAGCCCGCAGTTTTATCATGCCAATTAATGAGTATTATTGTCAAAAAATAAAGAAAAAATTGATTCCTTAATGAAATAAGAGTATCAATAGAAATTAATCCATGTTTCCAGCTTAAATAAAATTTTCTATTCCGATTTTCTTCAATTTCCATGAATATAAACAGTTTTTGGAATATGTGCAGGTGAATTTGGAAGACATTGGATAAATGCTAGATAGAGTACCTGTTCTTATTATTAGAAACTCTTGGTGTCTTGCCATTTTCCAAAATATAATTATCTTCACAATTAATATTATGTCTACTTCTCCTTTCAGCCAAGTAGCGGAAAACTTTTTCCATATTGGCAAATCCTCTTTCTTTTTCCAGTTGAACGAGAATGTGAACGCGTTCCAAAAAAAATTCGTTACCGAGGTGAGGAGGTGCGACGAAATGGAAAGAAAACTAAGATACATAGAGGCTGAGGTCAACAAAGATAAGGTCAACATTCCAGACGTCAGGGAACTGCCAAGGGCTCCAAATCCTCGGGAAATAATCGACCTAGAGGTGAGTGGTGGACCTTGAAAATCTGCGAAGACGATTCAGTGATTAACGATCTATTTGTATTCCAACGGTGTCCCTATTAAATTATGCAATTGAGTGTTTATTTTATGTAGGATGGAAGGATTTGTTCGCATGTTAATAGGTGATTAAATTTACACTGTAGAAGCCTAAACGGTTTTTGCTGAAAGTGTGTGCAATCGAGAAAACGATACACATTGTCTATTCGAAAGGACAATATAGAGAAAGTACTTACAAAATGATTTATGGTTTTATTTCAGAGGCATATCTTCTTATTAGTAAATCACACCAATGTCATATTCTACACCTTTGGTCTTTTCTTTAAAAAATCTCATCAACATTTATGAAATGAAAGTAACAAGAAACAAAATAAACTGATCCACATGAGTTAGGAATATTGACTTAAATTGCAAAAAAATATAGTTAAAATAAGATTTTTATGATGAAAATTCATATCAATATGATTTCAAGTTGCAAATTAATTTTAGCCTGTAGGTCTGCAGCGTATACAGGGTGGTTAAGAAAAATCGAGTAACATAACGAAATTTTATTCCCAGAGAATTTAAGCATTTTAAGGCTATCAACACAATGTATGGCCCCCACGGGCATCAATAACAGCTTGATATCTTCTTTGCATACTACACACGAGGTTGTTGAACATTTCTTGAGGAATTTGTTTCCATAAACGGGGCAGAAGCTCCCTCAGATCATTTAAGGATTCTGGGGTAGGTTGATGATTATCTAATCTTCTTTGAAGCATATTCCATGCACGTTCTATGCAATTCTAATCTGGTGTGTGCAGAGGTATTGGTAAATGTGGAATACAAAGCTCCTCGTGCGCATTCTCAACTATGGCTGCACGGTGCGGTCTAGCGTTATCGTCTAGAAATTGAAAAGTTTCACCAATAGCAGCGTGAAATTTGGCACAACATTGTCAATGACATGCTCCCTATAGTGTAAGGCGGTAATATTCCAAGGACCAATGTGTAGATCTGTGCGCTCGTTGAAACATATCCCGGCCCATACCATAACACTACCCCCTCGGAATGGATGGACTTCTTGGACATAGCGACGATTACGGGGTATGCGGTATTTCTTCGAGAATCTGAAAATCGTCCAGTCTTTGACGCTTATGGTCACGTGTTAATGGAACTCCTCTTAATGGACGTCTAGAACCTAGATTCACCTCTCTCAAACGTCGTCTGATAGTTTCGATGGAAACTTGGACGCCATCTGCATTTTGAAGAGTATTCCGTAGCATATTACACTTAGATGTAGGGTTTCTTCTCGCCGAAACGGTGATGAAACGATCCTGAGCAGGTGTTGTTTGCGTCGCCCACCAAGCCTTGGTCTTTCCAACATGAACCTGTCTCCCTGAACCTATTCCAAAGTCGAGATATCACACTTTGGCTGACTTGGAGCCTTTCCGCTACAACAACCTGAGTTAGGCCACCCTGTAGCATTCCGATAGCCCTGATAGCCTCAGCGTTTGTTAATTTACTTTTTGGCATTTTCAGAAAACTCGTTTCAAATCGAAGCCGTTGATAAAATGACTTCATTTCAAAATAAGAACATTCATGAATCATATGCAAAGAACCAAACTTCAGAAAAAAGGCGACCAGATTGACGAAAAGTCTCATACTGATTTTTATTGGATCGATTCAAGTTGTTATTGAGTTTTAAATGATTTTACAGAGATTTTCTCGAAGATTACATACTTTTAAAAACGACTGAATACGATATCCCTAAGTCTTGTGGAGCAGTATATTTCATTAAGAACTCCAATCCTCTCAAATTTTAGCAGGGCCGGACTGGTATGGTGGGGGCCCACCGGGAAAAATTTTTTAGGGGGCCCCAGAGCGCTTGTCGCGGATGCCTCCAGAGGCTGAAAATCAGCGTACTGGTTCAGATTCTGAAAGAGTATCGTAATTTAAGGCGAACCCGGTAAAATAAGTAGAAAGCAACCTTTCTAAAGATATGCACCATAGTCGAGTTCGAACATTGGACACTAGGAATTGGTTTTCGCCAATTTCAGAATAATCCCCAACCCCAAATTCAACATTAGATTCTGGAAAAATCCCGGCCAATCCCGTAAGGTTGCCAACCCTAACGTTTGATAAAAGTACAAAAATACAACACATTTGAATTATACAGGGTGTTTGGAGGGTGAGTAGCCATAGGTAAATGATGGATAGGTGATGCTCTTGGCTACTTGTTGCGCCTAATAAAATAACATTTTGCCCAAAGTTCGAAGTGTTATAATTTTTTTGCCATTTTTCTAGAAATTTTCCATGTTTCTCATTAAAATCTTGATTTTTTTTAAATTTAGTGCTCGAGGTGCCTATTAAATGATTTATTTTTTTGGTCTAGTCTGGTCTTATTCAGATTGAATCATAATTTCATACAAACGTCTTCAAAAAACCTTACAGCGTCGTATCAAACATCAAAACGAAAAAAAAATAATGTTGTGTCCTCTTTACAAAGTGAAATAAAAAAAAAATCACATAGTGTGGGGTTTTAAAATGGTTCTTAAAACTTCTCTAGTTAATACTCTTTGCAATGGTATGTAACATGTACCATTGTCCATTAATAATCAGATAACTCAACAAAAAACCGTTTTGTCTTCAAGGATGCCTTAAAAGGTTGACGACAAAACTATTCCATTGAGCAGGTGAAATCTTTTCTCTCATTCTAACACAGCTAAAAATAGCGTGCTCATTTTATAGGCACCTCGAGCATTAAGTTTAAAAAAATTCAGGATTTTAATGAGAAAAATGGGAAATTTCTAGAAAAATGGCAAAACAATTATAACACTTTGAACTTTGGGCAAAATGTTATTTTATTAGGCGCAACAAGTAGCCAAGAGCATCACCTATCCACCATTTACCTATGGCTACTCACCCTCCAAACACCCTGTATAATTTAAAACAAAATATATAATCAAATAAAAAATAAGCACTCTAAAAAAACGAGACAAAAACATAGTAACTCTCGAAAAATCAGTCGGGACAAATTCTCTGTCTAAAGCCTGTTTTAAAAAAAAACATGGTTCCTGCTCAAAATATTTATTATTGTATCGTTGTCGATATTATCCGTAATATCACTTTCCACATTCATTAACACTAGTGCTCCAAGGGTTTCCTGAGCAATAGTGGAACGAATTCTGGATTTTATTAATTTCAATTTAGAACCTACCGTTTCACATTTTACCTGCGTACATATGATAATGTTGATATACAGGGTCTTTCACGAGGAACCTCACCCATATTTATACGGGAAACTACTGAACGTATTTTCATGAAATTCAGCACTTATGAGTATTTCACGATGCTGATGAAATCTAAAATATTTTCAAGGCATGAGCACCTCCGGTTTTTCCGGAAATGACGTCAACTTCCGTTTTTCAAATTAGAACACCATTTTTTTATTGCAGAAATAGATTCCTTAGAAAATTTCAAGTTATTTTTTATGTAACATTTTTCAGTTTTGGTTGGAAAATTCTATCTGAGCGGGAAAATTCGAAAAAAAAATCGAAAATAGAGCTCCGCTGAAACAAGAATAACTTCGAGGTTTTTGGATGGAAAATTTTCATTTTTGGGATTTTTCAAGATGTAAGATTGATGTATTCACTTTGAAAATCGAAATCGCGATTCATGATACAGGGGGTGAAAAAATCGCTTTCAAAGTTAGGGATGACAAAATCGTGAAAAATCATTTTTTTTCAAATTAGAACCCTATTTTTTTATGGCAGATATTGAATCTACGTTAAAAAATAATGTGAGTGTATGCATCACACCCTTGCCCTAAAGTGGATATTTTCTGAGTTATTCACAAAAAACTGTTTTTCGTCTTGAATTTTCAGCTATTTCTTTTCCCTTCACGCCAGAAAGATGAAATTTTACTACCCTAATATGCAAGAGAAAAAAGTTACAGGTTGTTCCTAAGTAGATGGCGAATTTGGATTCGAATTTGTATCGGAAACCTCTTTATTTCAACTAATCGGCCATCGGTTTTCTCTCCAGTGATAAATAAATAATTCCTTATGAACCATATGCAAAAACTTACCATGTTTTACATTCTTTTTTTTTAATGATAGATATCATTAATTACATGCTACTGAATAAAGAGGAATTTGGCAGATGTAATTAATGATATCTATCATTAAAAAAAAGAATGTAAAACATGGTAAGTTTTTGCATATGGGTTCATAAGGAATTATTTATTTATCACTGGAGAGAAAACCGATGGCCGATTAGTTGAAATAAAGAGGTTTCCGATACAAATTCGAATCCAAATTCGCCATCTATTTAGGAACAACCTGTAACTTTTTTCTCTTGCATATTAGGGTAGTAAAATCTAAAACATGGTTTAAGTAACAGTTCCTGAAAATTTCATCTTTTTGGCGTGAAGGGAAAAGAAATAGCTGAAAATTCAAGACGAAAAACAGTTTTTTGTGAATAACTCAGAAAATATCCACTTTAGGGCAAGGGTGTGATGCATACACTCACATTATTTTTTAACGTAGATTCAATATCTGCCATAAAAAAATGGGGTTCTAATTCGAAAAAAATGATTTTTCACGATTTTGTCATCCCTAACTTTGAAAGCGATTTTTTCACCCCCTGTATCATGAATCGCGATTTCGATTTTTAAAGTGGATACATCAATCTTACATCTTGAAAAATTTCAAAAATGAAAATTTTCCATCCAAAAACCTCGAAGTTATTCTCGTTTCAGCGGAGCTCTATTTTCGATTTTTTTTTCGAATTTTCCCGCTCAGATAGAATTTTCCAACTAAAACTGAAAAATGTTACATAAAAATAACTTGAAATTTTCTAAGGAATCTATTTCTGCAATAAAAAAATGGTGTTCTAATTTGAAAAACGGAAGTTGACGTCATTTCCGGAAAAACCGGAGGTGCTCATGCCTTGAAAATATTTTAGATTTCATCAGCATCGTGAAATACTTATAAGTGCTGAATTTCATGAAAATACGTTCAGTAGTTTTCCGTATAAATATGGGTGAGGTTCCTCGTGAAAGACCCTGTATACTTAAGCCGGCCCCAGACAATGCGTGTATTTGACAAATGTTCGGCATTCGCGGTGCTCCACGTACTGTGTGGGAGCTCAACTGCGGGTATCGTTCGCCATTCGCCTGCTATCCGAAGTCTTGTCGGTAAAACGGCACGAATCAAAGGAAGACGAAGTACATTCGGGCTCATTCGCGTTAGCTCCCAGACAGTGTGCTTAACTGCGCGTAGTAGATTGCCTATCTGTCTTCAGACAGAGTCGCGCCAAACCGTGCGGCGAACGTTTGTCAACAGAGAAACGAATGTCGAACATTTCGCGTTTTCCGCAGTGTGTGGGAGGGTACCCGAAGGCGCACTACGAAGGCACATTCGGCAAATACACGCATTGTCTGGGACCGGCTTTATACACAACATTATATCAAAATATGCCGACGAATGCATCTTAATTTTTTTTCAATACTGAACAACAGCAGCTTAGGCACCCTATAGACATCGCGAATCAACAGACATATTTTGGCAATTTATATTTGACTATGTGGGTTGGGGGGCTGTGTACTCAAATAATTTAATAATGTCTGTTCAAAAGAAAAACGTATAGTTTTGAGTAAATTTATTGTAGAGCTGGTAGAGCGCTTTCGGCTACTTAGCCATCTTCTTTTATATTGTTTCGTTAATAATTGTTTATATGTGTGGGTGACTAGGTCGTTTTAGGCTTTCACTTTCATAATGGCTTATTTCCCAGACCCATTGTATCTATGACGTTGCACTATGTAAGCACTTTATGTTTATTTTAGGACAACGGTACTGAAGATTTTCTTTTGAACAGACATTATTTATATTTGAATCTCTTATCATTTCTGAAAATATAGCAGAAAATGAGCTCAATTCTGAGATCAGGTCTTGTTTATCAACAGTCAAAAATTCAGAAATCGTGATTCGTGGTGAAAGCCTGCGTAAATGTTAACAAATCTTCCCGATTTCGAGCAAAATATTCTGAGTCAAACAATTGAAAGTTTTTATAATATGTTTCATAGGTTAAACATATCAATAGATGTTGATATGAAAATGAAAAAATTAAACAAACACCGTTTTAGTACACAGCCATTAACCGAAATAAATCTAATATGTTTCAGTAATAAGTAGCACTTTTTTGACAAGGGTCCCCACAAACCACATGGGGGGCCCACCGGGGAATTCCCCGGTACCCCGCCTGCCCAGTCCGGCCCTGAATTTTAGTTCTCAAAGTGGGACCATTTTCAAATGCAACTTAAAATAAAAACACACATTAGAAGATCGTATAGGAAAGTTTTTTTTGTCCATTTAGACCTACAAAATGCCTTTTTAGGGCAAGAAAAAATAGTAAACCCTAACCTACATTCGTGCTACTGAAATATCGTCAAAAATTTTCCAAAACCGCTAGATACCTGAAAAAACGTCGTTATCAAGTGTAACACATGGGCTGAAAAGTCTCGGGCCTAACAAAAAAAAACACGATTTTTTTGTTCAAAATTAGCTTTATTCATCAACGTAATCTCCATCAAGAGCAACGCAATCATTCCAGCGCCGCTCTAACATTTCAATACCACATTTTTTTGTAGAACGATTTATCTTTTGCCTCAAAATAGGCCTCAGTCTCAGCGAAAACCTCTTCATTGGTGCGAAATTTCTTACCGGTGAGCATTTTTTTTCAGGTAATCAGGTCTGTGAACACCCAGTAGTCGCTGGGAGCCAAATCTGGCGAATACGCTGGATGTGGGAGCAATTCGAACTTCAATTCATGTAGTTTTGCCATTGTTTTGATTGACTTGTGACACGGTGCGTTGTCTTGAAGGAACAAAGTTTTTTTCTTTGCCATATGCGGTCGTTTCTTTGCAATTTCGGCCTTTAAACGCTCCAATAACGCTATAAAATATTCACTGTTGATGATATTCCCTTTCTCAAGATAGTCGATGAATATTACACCACGCACATCCCAAAATACCGAGGCCATAACCTTTCCAGCCGATTGTTGTGGTTTCGGACGCTTTGGACGATGTTCACCATTTGCTGTCCACTCAGATGACGATCGTTTTGATTCCGGAGTGAAGTGATGGATCCATGTTTCATCCATTGTCACATATCGACGCAAAAATTCCGGTTTGTTAATGGCCAAACACTGCTCAGAAGCATCAACACGTTCTTGTTTTTGGTCAACAGTGAGCAAACGCGGCACCCACTTTGAACAGAGCTATCTCATATTCAAATGCTCATGCAATATAAAGTCAACACGTTCTTTTGATATCTTTACGATGTCAGCTAACTCACGCAACTTCACTTTTCGATCATTCAAAACGATTTTGTGGATTTTTTGATGTTTTCTGATGTAACCGCCTCATTTGGACGTCCACTGCGTTCTGCATCATCGGTGTCTCTAAGACCAAGTTTGAAATCAGCAAACCAACGTTTTATTGTTGTTTCTGATGGAGTGGAGTCTCCATAACACTTTTCAAGCCATTGCTTCGCTTGAACGGTATTTTTTCCCACCAAGAAGCAGTGTAAAATTAAAACACGAAATAGTTTTTGATCCATTGTTTTGAAAATTAAAATGGAAAAAAATTCTTAGCACAAAACTAAAAAACTAATGAATAGAATGTCATCAAATTTTAACTGCTATCTTTTGAAGGTTAGTATAAACTGGAAAAAAGGTGACTGCAATGAAACTAGCGCCATCTATGGACTTTTCAGCCCATGTGATAGCTTCTTCAAACATTTCCTTCTCCTTTTCTCTTCCAGGCTCACCTAGAGAAAACCGAGGCCGACATCAAAGAATTCTCTGAATCGGCAGTGAGTCTGAAGTGCAACTTCTTGGAACTAACAGAGCTAAAGCACGTACTGGAGAAGACCCAACTTTTTTTTAACGAACAAGACGACGTATCCGGAGGACTTGACAACAAGGCTCTGATCACAGAAGAATCACACACAGCTTCCGGAAGGGGTAGATTGGGTTTCGTCGCCGGAGTCATAAAACGAGAAAGAGTACCAGCTTTCGAGAGGATGCTCTGGAGGATATCCAGAGGAAACATATTCTTGAGACAGGCAGACGTTGGGATTGCTTTGGAGGATCCTATCACCGTAAGTTGACACATTCTTTTTCTTGAGCAATTAAGGCTCCAACAATTCTTTCAGGGAAACGAAATAAACAAAACAGTATTCGTTGCTTTCTTCCAAGGAGAACAACTCAAGTCCAGGATCAAAAAAGTATGTGCTGGTTTCCACGCCTCCATGTATCCATGTCCGAGCACCATCCAGGAGAGAGAAGAAATGTTGAACGGCGTCAAACTGCGTTTGAAAGATTTGGAAATGGTATGGGTCCATATCTGTCTCTCACAAAGATCTATAGCATTGTTTTTAGGTGTTGAATCAAACTCAAGACCATAGGCAGAGGGTTTTGGTGAGCGTTGCCAAGGAATTGCAGAACTGGAGCATAATGGTATCGAAGATGAAAGCTATATATCATACCTTGAACTTCTTCAATGTGGACGTCACTAAGAAGTGCCTTATTGGGGAGTGTTGGGTAGCCACTAAAGATATTGGCATTGTGCAGAAAGCTCTGGTGGACGGTTCTGTAAGTATTTCTCTAGTATAACCTCAACTTCTAGATGCCATGACTATAGCACTCATGGAAAGCTTTGTGCCCAGAGATATTATACTAACTGACAAAGAAACTGCAGCAACCAGAAGGAGAATTTCAGTTTTTTTTCGGTGAAACATATATGTAGTATGGCAAGTAGTTAAGGTCGGCGTTGAAACCGAGTAGGAAAGATCAGCCGATAGAGGCGCCACCGTCCATTTTAAGGAATATCTCCATAGAACTTTCATTATCACAATAAGTTCTATGAGTATCTCTCTAATCATGAATGAAATGTACAATGGCGCTCTCTATCCGAAAATCGCCGAACTATAAAATACGTGAATTTGTGGGTAAAGCAGGAATTTTTTCCCGCCAAAATTTTAATTTGGCCATTTTCTGCCAATTCCGTATTTCAAGTTGATCTTCTGAACGAAATTATCAGTAGATTCACTTTTAATCGGAAGTTGAACTATTTTCATGGATCTTTCTGTTGAAATAAAACAGAAGCATGGGTTGGCTCATTTTCTTCTATTTTTGAAAGAAAAAAAATTAACTGTCGGAATGAAATCGATTAAAATTATTTCAACAAGAACCCTAATCCTTTCTGAGTTCACCCACAAAATTTCAGTTCTCAAAGTGAAACCGTTTTCGAAATCAACTTGAAATAAAAACACACTACTATGAACGCCCACCTTAATGATTGAAATTTGGAGAAAAAACGAAGGGTTTACATTTTTTCTTGATAAATTTGTTAATAATGTGTTTGTCCACCGCGATTATCTATACACTCACCAACACGCCTTGGCTTTGATGCAATAAGATGTTCTTTTCCTTCTTAAAGGAATACTATCCCAAGCTACCTGTACTTCATGTCTCAGAGGCGCCAAAGTCCGTGGGTGCTGAGGTAAATTTCCAAGCCGTCTACCCATGATGCCTCAAACATGCTCTATGGGCGGAACATCAGGGGATCTGGGCGGCCAGGCATGGGAAAAGATTCACATGGGTCGCTTAAAAAAATTATAATAACTCTGACAACATGATATCGAGCATTATCTTGCTGAAATATTGGATTCTCGAGCCGGTTGAGGTGAGGGAGAACATATGGCTCCACTATTTCTTGAGGGTAAATCAGCGCTGTCATGTTTCCTCGAATAAAGACTAAAGGTGACCTACTTGAATGTGCAATAGTACCCCATAACATAACGCCTACTGATTGGTGTACATGACGCTCAACAATAAACTGAGGTTCACATCTTTCTCCCCGACGTCGTCTAACCCTTTTTCGGTCATCATGGGCCATCATGTGCATCCAAGGAGAATCGAGATGCATCAGAAAAGACGACCTCACAACATTCCAATGTTGACGTTTTCTGCACCACTGTAGTCGTTGCCGGCGATGCTCAACCGTCATAGGTAACACAAGATGGGATCGATAATGCTGTAGTCCAGTTGGATTTCTGTTCGTACACGTGCTCTAGTCATTTTAACAACAACTAAACATCGACTTTGATTGATTGATTGATTTGCTGACGAACAAGAGACCGGGTTAGCGCTTGGCCTCCCTGTGATACTGCGACCAACTTGGGTCTATTGTATCACTCTTTCGTCGGTGCTTCTTCACGAGAATAGGTTCGTGTCCTTTATCAGGTTCAGTAGCCGATTTATGAGGTTTTTCGGATTCATTCCCGTTTCTGGGTTGATTTCTACGAAGAATCTGTGGCGCCTTCTTCCTAAGGCGTCGCATTCAAAGACGATGTGAGAGGCTGTTTCTTCCTCTTTACCGCAAAGTCTGCAATCCACGGGTTCTCCAAGTATTCCTACGGTGTTCAGATGTTTTCTAAGGCCGCAGTTTTCCGTCAGTAGACCTACTATTATACGTGCCATGGTTCTGTTTAGATTCAAAAAGTCAGCCGTCAAGGTTTGGCTTGTGTGTCCTATCATGATTTTGCTGTGTGTTTGCCCGTCGCTCTGTTCCCAGTGTTGTCGACGTCTTTGTTTTATGCACTCCTCAATCAGGGTCATGCATCGGTTTTTGCTGATTCCAAGCACAGGTTCTCGCCATGTGAATGGCGTTTCAGATGCTTGTCTTGCTAACTGGTCTGCTTTTTCATTGTGTTTTGCCAGCTCCAGAAGGTCCTGGAGGCATTCCCAGACGAGTCAAGACTTTATCTGTGTCGAGTTGAGGGCTTTGATGGCGCTCTGGCTGTCAGAGAGAATGTGGATGTGTTTTCTTTGGTGGCCACTTTCCAGGTTCCTCTGAATGCATGTCCTAATGGCATGTGTTTCAGCTTGAAATATCGTGGGGTGTTTGCCGAGAGGTATTATGTAATCCCTTCTTGGCCTCACTCCATGTATTTCCGCTCCTGTTCCTTCATATGTCTCTGAACCGTCTGTGTACCAGACTATTTCTGCAGATGATTGTGATTCTGTACTCGAGTCCCATCTGTTCCAGTCGAGCTGTGTTTTGAGTGGTTTATCGAATGAGTATAGGGGTTGCATGTAGTCTGAAATCATATCGAGCTAGGCTACGTCAGCTACATGAGTGATTCTGATGTGTCCAGTTGTGCGGGTTCTCCAGTTTTTTGTTTGGATCAGTCTGTTTGCACACATCCAGGCCTCTCCCATGACATGTATGTCAAGGGGTGAGAAGTTAAGGATGACCTCCATGCCAGCTGTTGCAGTGCTATTTATTGCACCCGTGATGCAGAGACAGGCAAGCCTCTGGATTTTCCCAAGGTTGGTTTTTGCCTGTCTCTGATTTATTTTTGGCCACCGCAGGAGTGAGCCATAAGTGATTCTGGGTCTTATTACCGCTGTGTAAAGCCAGTACATGGCTTTCGGTTTGAGTCCCCAAGATTTGCCAAGAGCTCTCCTGCACATTATAAGTGTCGTTTTACTTTTGTTGGTTACATGATGTAGATGCGGGTTCCATCGACTTTGGATTCCCTCGAACTGCCGGTTTGTTTTAAAATTTAAGAAAATTGTAAAAACGACTATAATATTCAAGTTACAAAAAATGTTCACATGCCTATTCCACTCTTTCCATTTTTAGTGAGGAAGTTTCCATAGCAACGATCGTTTCATCTCGATAAAACTTTCAAATCGGCAAAACCTACAAGTTGGTTTTCCAGCGAAAAAACCTTCACGATTTTTTTCTACAAATTTAATCATTTACTCCTTGCTATACCATCTATGTTTTACAAAAAAAAAAAAAAAAATTTAAACAGCTCTTTCTGGGTGTTGAAGTGTTTTGTCACTAAGTAGATTTAGGTAATATTTGTTGATTTTAGTCTGCAAGTGGAAGTTCAATACCATCTTTCATGAATACCATTGATACAATGGAAAATCCACCAACATTCAATAGAACGAACAAATTCACTAGAGGATTCCAGAACTTGATCGACGCTTATGGAGTTGCATCTTACAGAGAAGTCAATCCAGGTGAGAATTTGAAAGGACACATTATTGCAGTCACAAGTTTTTGAACAATTTTGGCACAGCGTTTAATGATGTGCTTTTACAACATTTCATGTACCTACTCTTGCAGCTCTGTACACCATCATCACTTTCCCCTTCCTCTTCGCCATTATGTTCGGAGACGTAGGTCACGCTTTGGTCATGTTTGGCTTCGCCCTATACATGGTGATGGCCGAGAGGAAACTGACAGCAATGAAGAACAAAGGAGAAATCGTCAACATCTTCTTCGCCGGACGATACATCATTCTACTGATGAGTATCTTCTCCATGTACACTGGATTCATCTACAACGACATATTCTCCAAGTCGATGAACATCTTCGGTAGCAGATGGATGAACCTGTACGATAGGAAGACGATAGCAGAAACCAAAGCTTTCGATTTGGATCCTAATGAAGCGTATATGGGAACGCCTTACATCTTCGGGGTAGATCCTATCTGGCAGGTAGGTTTGAAGACCTCAAGCTAACTGAATACAGTTTTTTGATAGAAAATCGAACGCTACTCATTTAGGAGAATAAAATTTATTTTTATCATTTCAGATGGCCAAAAACAAAATTATCTTCCTCAACTCCTTCAAAATGAAGTTGTCAATTATATTTGGTGTTTTCCACATGATATTCGGTGTTTGTATGAGCATTCCTAATTTTATGTAAGTAAGTTTAATTTTTTTTATATGTAAGTTCATTCTCCGGTAGAAATGACCAAAGTTCTTTATTAAACCAATTTGACAATCTCCTTCACTCGAAGAAATTCATTGAAATATGTGAGATTGCTTTTAAAGCTGGTCTGATGAGGGTGAGGTTTACTTTTCCTCCCGGCTCCGCCTTAGGACTCATCAGATTGGCTATTGAGAGCATATTCTGCCAATGACGTAGATGACGGCAAGGGAAAGCTGTAACCTTTGTCTCGAACTTCCCCGCGTTTCATTTAGAGGAGATTTTTTCTAGCTATATGTTATCCTCGCATGTGCGGTGGAGAGTATCCGCAGAGGACGCTCGGGGAAACACATATACATTATGTGTGACAGTCAGGGTACACTGAAATCCCTCTCTGAAATAAAAGTGACCTCGAACTAGGCTTACGAATGCAGAAAGGCCCTGCGCACGCGTGGCTCAGATAACACCCTCAATGTTGTCTGGTGCCCGGCGCATGCGTCTATCTCTGGTAATATAAAAGCAGATAACTTAGCCAAAGAAGGAGCTCGCTCCATGATGCAAGAATACATGGGCCGGAATCCGCGCTTCCTATCTGTCATACATACAGGGTGAGTCTTTGACTTGCACATATATTTTAACTGTAGATTCCTCTCATCAAACGAAACACTTTTTTTCTATACCATTTTTCAAAATTCGGTTTCGTTTGAAAGATACAAGGTGTCAAAAATCCATGAAAAAAACACTTTTCTCTATTTCAGTATCGTAATGAGCTCATTACAGTTCTAAAAACAGTGCTGTAATGAATTCATTACAGCATCGTTTTCAGTAACATTTTTCGTTTTGTTGTTGTCAGCAATGACTTCCGATCCTTTGAAATTTCAGCAGACGTCAATTTGGAAACGTCAATTTTCGTATTTCCTAACGTTCACACCAACTGCCAAGATAAAATATGAAAGTCACTAGGACCTATAATTTGAATTTTTTCATTGAATTTCACAAAATTTGAGTGAAATAGAGAAAATATCGTCTAATACTCGTTGCAGAATGCAATTCCAATACTCATGCGTTCGAAAACTCGCTCCTTCGTCGCTCGTTTTCGAATTTCGCATTCGTATTGGAATGGGAGCCCATTCTGCAACTAGTTTTAGAATATACTATTCTGTTTATATCTTCGGAACCGTTATTTCGATGGAACTGAATTTTGGTTGATTGTTTACTCTATTCATGGTGCATATTCCTCAATCGAAACCTAATCAATATCTTCACTAGTATGAAATACACAATCAATACACACTAAAACACCATAAAACTACTTTAGAAAGATAAACGGTTCATATTTTCGAAAGAATCAATCATTTAAGAAACTAAAAGTATTGTTATTTTTTTCAATAAAACGCGTCGTTTTCGAGTTATTTCCAATTTTACCCGGAGATATTTGACGAAAAAATCATTAATTTCAACAAAAATCTGAATGCGTCTCTGAATTAAATATCATCGAATATTATTCCTTCTCTGGTCTTTAAACGAGTTTACAATGTTGTCACAATATTTATCAACTTTGTCGAGATATTTTAATAATAAAATCCCACAAATGTGGGAGATAAAATTCAACACCAAGGAGGATTCAATACGCAGAGTTTCTATTGAAAATTCATAGTTACCGGTCCATATTGAAGTTAAATGTCGATGAAATACAAAATTCGGATATGAATGATGAATCTCGATACAAACTACTTATTAAATTGAAATTAATGAAAAATAATACGATACCTGATAATCTGTGGCGATGTTTCTATCTAAACAACATCCTCTTGGAATTTTATAAACTCGACACGGTTGAAATTATATTAATTCACCTCACATTAGAACAATAAGTCACTGAATGTATTCAGATTATTCAGAACTTCACATAATGTTTACAGTTTGTTCAGAGACTCTGGTTTGTTATTGTTTAACGTTGGCCTGCAGATAACCATACTTCGGTTTTCGCTCTACGCATGCGTGGTGAAATATGGCGGCAAAGTCGATTTATGATGGAAACGGCAGAATTCATAGATATTTATACCACGGTACACAAATATATCGTGATTTATACTATGTTTCGTAAAAAATCCTTAACCTCAATGAAAATATCAGCAAGCTGACAACAGCTGCTTGAAATTTCTGTGCAAAAATTCACAGAATCGATACAAATTAGATTAGGTTAGGTTGTTTAATAATAAATCTGAATGAAAAGTCTCTCTTCATGATATTGTTTGGGAATTTCGAGGAAAATATGAACAAGTTATTAGTGTTTACAAACTAATCTGCAGAAAAATCGAAGAAGGAACTTATTTTGGTGAAATAAATGTGGCTTTTTAGTTCCAGATATAATCCGATGAAACTAACTGTTTTTGTTGAAATTATCGTGTTTGCAACATTTTTATTTCAATAAGGTTAGTACTTGACTACTTGAGTATTCCCTAAATTGGGCCTAAATGTATAAACTCAGTTTCTATCGAGAAATATGAACTTTGAATCAATTCCACAGTATCATTTCAGGGACGTATTTAGCCCAATGTTTTTTTTTTCAAATGGCTATATCTTTTTAACTGAGCCGAATTCGGAAAAATGGAAAATGAAAAAAAGGTTTCTTTCGGCCTCAAGAATCTTCAGTTAGTATATATGTACAAGTCAAAGACTCACCCTGTATATCAAAAACCTCTTCAAGAGCAGTCGAGACTCCTTATCAAGGGGTCTTCGTCGAAGCCGGAGGTCAAAAAGCTCTTGATTCTCGAGAGGAAGCAATTGTCTCTGGTGACTGGTACTCTAACTGGCCCTCTGTTCAACAAACATTTGAAAAGAATGGGTCTAACTGAGTGTTTTCTGTGCCGTTGGTGAAAGAACGCGGATGAGACGGCGGAGCATATACTGTTCACGTGCGGCAACTTATCTATACTGAGTTTAACACACCTAGGGAACCCTACACCCTCCATCCATATGGTGAGAAGGACTCCTCCTTGTCGGCTCGCGGCATTCTTGTCGGCGTGCCTTCGGGTTGGAGTCTCTCTAGTATTATACAAATGCGGTATGACCATTGGGCCGACCAAAGGCTGCACAAGAAAAAGAAGAAGAAGAGGAGAATTTGCTTTCTAATCACCTCCTAAAAATGTTTCTCAAAGATTGGAAGCGATGGTTCCGGTCCCGTAAATGCTGGGAGAGACCAGCACTTTCCCAAATCACCTGCTATCATATTACCGAGAATCTACTCACCAGATAACTTAACGAGAAACTAACATATTACAATATACTTCTGATGATAGCTTTCTGATTTCAGCCATTTCAAAAAGAAGTCAGACATCTTTCTCCAGTTCGTACCGCAAATAGTTTTCCTCTGTTGCATTTTCTTATGGATGGTTATCATGATCTTCATCAAATGGTTTAAATATGCTGCGGATAAAGAACTTCCAAGTAAGTCATACCTACCTTTTCGGTACAGATCCTCACTGATCTAGGTTCAAGCAAAATTAATTGATTCTAAAGAGGTTTTCCAATTGTTGTACCCTTTCAAAGTATTTTCACTGATTTTATTGCAATAACTTAACCAGGTATTCTGCAGGGTTCGATTTTTGTCCTGAGATTCTTTGTATTATTAGTTATTTCTTCATCAATACACTATAATTAATATTATCTTTCTTTTGACTGATTTTTTACCGCTTCTTCCACTTAGTCAATCTACAATCAGCATGTGCACCATCTGTACTCATCTTTTTCATCAACATGATGCTGCAGAAGAATCAGGAAGCTCCAGGGGATAAATGCGATGCTTACATGTTCGATTTTCAGCACACCCTGCAAGTCATCTTAGTTATGGTAGCTCTCATCATGGTACCAATCATGTTGTTTGGAAAACCAATCCTGTTCAAGCTGACTCACGGAAAAAAATCGAAGAGAGGCAGTACGGTGAGTTTTTTTCTGGACCGGTAAAAAGAATTCTTGGTGAATGAATTATTGTCTCCAGATCTCAAGAAATGGAGGAGTCCATCCAACTCAAGACCAGAACTTGGAGCTCATAAAGATGACAGAGCTCAAGGAGACAAACGGCCATGGTATGTTAGATAAAGACGGCAATGATATCAACCAGGAAGTGGCTTTCAGACAACTCCCAGTACAAAAGAAAGAGGAGCATGGAGATCATGAGGAAGAAGAATTTGGAGAGATAATGATCCACCAAGCCATCCACACCATAGAGTACGTCCTGAGTACTGTGTCTCACACTGCCTCGTATCTTCGTCTATGGGCTTTGTCACTAGCTCACGCACGTAAGTGAAACCTTCAATCTTTTCCCTTCAGCATCCGTTGAGGAATGTTTTGGATAACAAATATTTTTTCCAGAACTTTCTGAAGTGTTATGGAGTATGCTCTTCAGCAAAGCGTTCAAAATGGACGGTTATATAGGAATCTTCGCCATCTACGTACTATTCGCAGCATGGGCATTCTTCTCCGTGGCCATCTTGGTCCTCATGGAGGGTCTGTCGGCGTTCTTGCACACGCTTAGGTTACATTGGTGAGTTTGAGCATAAGTGTCAGTTGTGTGAACTCAGTTACAATGTCTTTGAAGAGGCCCAGTTCTTATTTTGTTGTGTTTCAGGGTCGAGTTCATGAGCAAGTTTTACATGGGGGAGGGTTATGCCTTCCAACCGTTCAGCTTCCATTCGATTATGGAAGGAGATGAAGGAGATGAATAAGATGCAATACCAATATCAGTACGATTTTATTTTGTTGATAGAAATAATTTTATTTAGAGTTAATGTAAAATAAAAATTTTCCAGTTTTATCAAGTTTTTTTTCCCTTTCCAAATACGACCAGAAAACTTTTGTTTTCCAAATATATCCTTGGTCGTATAAACCTACGAGTATAAATATCTTGTAATCTAGTATCTATACTCCTAGGTGAAAACATAAAACAGTCACCATTCAAAAGAAGAAGAGATTAATGAGAAGCATAAATGTACCTACATATCAATAACAATGACGGTCACATTTCATTCTTTGCAACTGTAGCGGCACAGAACAAGATATGTGATGTGTGGCGTTATTAACGATCACAGCGCTGCAAAAGCGGGAGTCACACGAAACTCTAACCTCCGCCGTCATTGAAAGTCCAAAATGATATATCGAGCGTATAAAGCCTCCTATGCCCCTAGGTCCCAGGCTTAACATCACCGATTTGTTTCTCCCCACTTATAAAGTGCTCTCTGAATCTAGGGGGTAGACCCCCCCGTCTATGTTACAACTTCACTTTGAGGTGGGCGTTTTTATTTCAAGTTATACTTGAAAATGGTTTCACTTTGAAAACTGAAATTTTGTGGTAAACTCAGAAAGGATTGGAGTTCTTGATAAAATAATTTAAATCGATTTCATTCCGAAAGTTATTTTGTCTTTCAAAAATAGAAGAAAATGAGCCAACTCATGCTTCTGTTTTATTTCAACAGAAAGACCCATGAAAATAGTTCAACATCCGATTAAAAGTGAATCTTCTGATAATTTCGTTCAGAAAAACAACTTGAAATACGGAATTGGCAGAGAATGGCCAAATTCAAATATATGGCGGGAAAAAGTTCCTGCTTTACCCACAAATTCACTTATTTCATAGTTCGGCGATTTTAGGATAGAGAGCGCCATTGTACATTTCATTTATAATCAGAGAGATATTCATAGAACTTGATAGTGATAATGCATGTTCTATGGAGATATTCTATAAAATGGACGGTGGCGCCTCTATCGGATGAGCTTTCCTACTCTCTTTAAATGCCGACCTTAAAACCGAGAATTGGATGGTCTTAGCAAAACACCCCCACGAAAGAAAGACGTTTCCCGATAAAATTCTACCCCCGGCGATGGGCGTGAAAAATTAAAATTTAATTTATTTTGTTTTGTCCCAAATGTGGTTGTTTCATCTAGTAGGGTATCATCATTGTTGATGATTATGCACAAAAAATATAATTTTTCGGCAACCGTCCGGGATATACCCACTTCCCGGACGCTTTTTCTTTGAGAAAGTAGCATTTCCCGGCCTAGTCCGGAAAGTACGTACTTTCCGGACTGGGCCAGAAAAACTCACGTCGTTGTTGTCATTGTTATGATCATCACAATAGCAACGGAATAAAGGATGACAGTTCTGTTCTGTTTAATTCAAATAAGAATCAAAATGTATAATAAAGAGATGTATAATTAGGGAAAGATTTAGCGGCATGCAGACAAATTTTGTGAAATTCCGGAAAAAGTCACACACCGAGCAGGAATCGAACCTGCGTCTTCCACTTGCCGGGCGGATGCTCTACCGCTAAGCTACAGGTGTGTGTGATACCTTTTCCGGAATTCACACACACCTGTAGCTTAGCGGTAGAGCATCCGCCCGGCAAGTGGAAGACGCAGGTTCGATTCCTGCTCGGTGTGTGACTTTTTCCGGAATTTCACAAAATTTGTCTGCATGCCGCTAAATCTTTCCCTAATTATTATTCACACAGACGATAAAATCCATTCATAAAAGAGATGTATTGTCTCATTGATTTGTAATTCTTCACGGCTGCCGAAAAAATATTGTATGCAACACGCCCGAAAATAGTTTTTTTCGGCAACCGTCCGGGAAGTGGGTACTTCCCGGACGCTTTTTCTTTGAGAAAGTAGCATTTCCCGGCCTAGGCCGGAAAGTACGTACTTCCCGGCCTAGGCCGGAAAAACACGTCGTTGTTGTCATTGTTATGATCATCACAATAGCAACGAAATATCGGATGACAGTTCTGTTCTGTGTTCTGTTTAATTCAAATATGAATCAAAATCAATAAAGAGATGTGTCATCTCATTGATTTGTAATTCTTCACGGTTGCCGAAAAAATATTGTACGCAACACGCCCGGAAATAGTTTTTTTGGACTCACAGACTTCCAGGACTCGCCTCCGGCTCGTCCTAGAATCTTGTCTATTCGTCCAAAAAAACCCTATTTTCCGGACTTGTTACGTAAATTACTATTCTGGACTTATTTTGTCTATTCGTCCAAAAAAACCCTATTTTCCGGACTTGTTACGTAAATTACTATGTTGAAATTCAATTCACGAAGGTTTTGCCTGTTTCTTGCTCTTTTTCGAATTTAACATTATGCAAATAATACAGGGTGAGTTTTTGACTTATACATATTTTTTAACTGTAGATTCTTGAGGCTAAAGGAAACATTTTTTTTATTTTCCATTTTTCCGAATTCGGCTCTGTTGAAGAGATATAGCCATTTGAAAAAAAAAATGGGTCAAATACGTGCCTGATACGATTCTCTGCAAACACCTCAAAGTCATATTTTTCGATTGAAATTGAGGTGATAATTAAATGTTCTGGGTGATACATAACACAGCCTGTTATTTTTCGGTGCGAGTTATAAAATCCGTAATACAATTAAAATGACTGCCTGTATCTTATAATTTCTGATGAATTGGGAGACAGACACTCCTTCTTTATGTTCTCTGCTCAAGTTTAAGTTAAACTAGAATAGTAAGAGCTACAACATACGAAGATTTGTTTAGAATTAATTATACCAGCATTCCCTCGAAAAAAGCTACGAATATAAACGATAAACAAGCTTTGTTTACCCATCAACTTAAACCAATTAAGGAGAACGTTACTTCTTTTTCCAGAGACCCAGAGTAACAATAACAGTTATCACACCGGTGAATATACTAGCTCGTCATTGATATTGACCATTTTCAGTTTTCACCCTCTGTATAATTGTAATCTAAACGATTACACTGCAGAAACTAAACAAGAATTCCATATGAATATTTAGATAATGAAGTTACGTGGTGCAGGGGGTGAGGTTTTTGTCTTGCTCGTGTTTGTTATGTGTGTAAATGCGGATTTTGGGTTGAGTGATTCTGGAAGTTTGGAGAAGAGAGCGAAGCGTGGAGTTGTGTTTCCTTTGGGAGGAACTTTCAAGGTAGGTCGGGAAAAGGAGAATTGGGAATGTGTGATTTCGGAATAGAGACTATTTGAAATGTCAAAATACCTGAAGAAAGAGATTTGAAGGAAATCCTACCAAAAACTTTTTTTTTCTGTTGTAAGGACTGAACGTGAATAAATTCGCTATCACAAAAACGTTTATATCTTTTGAACCACTGGACCGATTTCGAAAATCGAACTCATTTTCGAATCATCTTCTAATTCTAATGAAAAATGTTTTTACAATAAAAAAACCAAAACTATTTTTTACAAAATTCATGGATTTTTACTGGAATTCTTCCCATCATGCTTCTTATAGTGTTCTCTGTCAGTTTCTGGGATGCTGTCTTCCACTTTTGCTTGAATTCCGCTAATGTTTTCGTTGATTTCTTAGTCTTCTTCAATTCTTTTTTTACCAGGGCCCAATATCTTTCGATTGGCTTGAGTTCTGGGCAATTTGGTGGATTGGCCTCTTTGGGGACAAAAACCACCTCATTAGCTTCGTACCATTCCTTGGTGGCTTTGCTGTGGTAGCATGAAGCTAAATCTGGCCAAAAGATTGTTGACACATCGTGCTCACGTAAAAATGGTAAAAGTCGCTTCTTCAAGCATTCCTCGATGTATATCTTCGAGTAAACAGAGCCTTGGCCAACGAAAAATTTGCTCATTTTCCCACAAGTGCAAATTGCTTGCCAAACCAGGAATTTTTTAGGAAACTTTGCTTGTTTCTTCACGCGAAATTGTTCGTCAACATCTCCACGAGAATCTGCAGTATAAAAGTCCTGACCAGGAAGTTGCGAGAAATCAGCAAAGACATAGGTTTCGTCGTCCATCACGCAACAGGAAAAATTTTTCAAGAATTTTTTTTTTAATTTCTTTGCTTTTGATTTCGCTTCTTGATTCTTCACCGCGTTCCTGTCTGGCACTTTGTGCACTTTGTATGTTCTAAGCCAACAACTCGACTTGATTTTCCGAACGGTTGACTGCGAACAACCCACTATTTGGGCCACTTTCCGTCCTGAAAGGTTAGGATTCTTCTGAAAGAGGCTGATGGCTTTCTTCACTTTTTTTGGGCTATGAAACCCCTTCCTCCTCCCGGTTCCTTCCTTGCGGTTAACTATGATGAAATTTTGATTTTTTCTCAATTGGTTCAAGAGATATGGGCGTTTTTGTGATAGCGAATTTATTCTCGTTCAGTCCTTAACACATGATGAGTTTTCTCCATGTTTGTTCTTCTCACATTCCAGCTGGTTATAGGACTTGGAACTCCTATAAAGCTGAGCAAGACTAGAACAATCACTGTGGGTTGGAATTTTCAGTGGCAATACCCTCTTGCTGTGAATACGACTGCAATTGAGACATATCCTCCCATTTTATCTAGGAAGACAAGGGATGATTTCGATGTGAAAAGAAAAGAAATATATGAAGCTATAGAGAGTTTTCTGTCAAGGTAATATTAAAAAAATATCACATTTTTAATAATAGACTAGTAAATTGTGGATTCAAGATGTGCTTTATTGCACTGCGACCTTAAGGTCTATTGTGCCACCTATCTGACTTATTCTCGCCATTACGTAGTCTACACCTAGCCCTCCAGTTATAGAGTTATCATGGACTTCAGTATTTGGAATGGCCTTAAGGGCGTTACTTCCTCACTTCTACAATTTTCTTGTCCAGAGCATTTTTTGCGTTGGGAAGGAAAGACGAAACATCCCATCACTAGGTGGTTCGGAGTTTACTCCTCTCCTCCACAGAATCTACACCCTTCGTTTTCTGTATGATCCATTCACATTATAGGTGCAATGTCCTGTGAGGAATCCAGAGAGAAGAAGTAGCATATCCTGCTAAGATCCAGATAATTCTCAGATCTCGCAGTATTGAAGTTTCGGTTTTTTCCTTCTCTAGAAACTCTTTTCTGTAGGTACATTTGTATATACGACAGAAAAGTTCTGGACCTGGGGTTGTGTTTGCCCGTTCATTTCTGTGAATTGCGAATGCAAGCCAGACTATTGCAAGCTATCAAGGATTTTGTGGCTTTTCAAGCAGTATTAATATGGTTTTTCCCCAGAAGCTTGTCGTTTATTCACAGAAGCTTGTTATCTAATAATTGACTTGAGATCTACTGGATTACTTATTTTCTGAATAACTGGAAGGGTATACATTTTTTGATCCATTAAATATTACCTACATTATAGATGAATATGGAACTTCATAGTTGTGATATTATGAACTATGAATTGAATCTTTCCTTTTTTAGGCACAGCTTAGATCTGAGAGATTGTTTGGTGAGATATATATGTGAAGAGGCTTTCTATAGTTTCAAAAAAAGGTCCATCGAACCCTATGGAGATTTGCTTCATATAATTTTATCGTAAGTATCTCATTGTTGGAAAATCCTTAAATTCTCCATGCTTTGTCGGAAAAACAGAAAAAGAATATACAAAAGTTTTCTAATAAAGTTTGAGTAAAATTTGTGGTAGCATATAATATCCCTTAATTTAAAAAATTAATTTTTGTTAATTTCTTATTGTCAAATATTTTATGCCTTGAACCATTTTTGAATGTTTGCTGGAAATGTCACATGTCGAATGAAAAAACCGTATGGTTTCCTCTTGCGAAATTAAAAATTATTTTTGTAGTCCTGAGGATGAAGAAGAAATGGAAATAAGCTCAATATACAGGGATGCTCGTGAAGCTGGGAAATTTGGTGCTGACTGCTTTGAATTATATCCTAGTTGCGACGAAAATCAACTGCTGAATGGATTGTTCTCTCTAGATTTCACTTGAAATAAATATACATATTTTTGTTTTATTTCTTTACTTTCAATCTTATATTCATTCTTTCCTTAAGACATGATGGCCATTTCTATGAGACTGAGGATTCAAATCACATCTGCTTATACAGGGTAGCCAAGAGATTGACGTCAAAAAGGAAAAAACAGGTCCCTCGTGTCATGGGCTATTCGAATCACCCCCATGTATGTTATGCTATTTTTCACGGTTTTCGAGTTATGAATTTTTTTATGAACTTTGAGAATTTTCGACTTGACCATCTTAAAAAAGATATTAAAAAAAGTACAAGACTTCTTCGTGAAATTCTTTTTGTTACTTGATCTCCATGAATTGTACTATAATACATAAAATAACCAGATTCGTAACTTCGATAAAAATTATGGAAATGTTGGTCTCAAGTGAAAAAGTTACGTAAATTGAATTTTCGAATCAAAATTAAAAATGTAAAAAGGCTAATTCACGGTTTCTTAGTATAATTAAAAACTGCGCTCAACAGTCAGATTTTAGAATCATTGATGAAAAATGGTACTTAATACTCTGCTTTCGCTAGAATTAGCCTTCAAAGTCATCGAGGTGGAAAAAATCAAAGAACTAGACATTTCCTACAAAATTATTTTTTGCCATTTTAAGATATTTCTGATCAAGTTATGATAGGAAATGCTGAAAATTAATGAAAATTAGCTTGAGATGTTGGTCAAGAAAAGTTCTAGATAAAAAAAAGGAAAAGGTATGGCAATAAATCACACCTCATAATTTAAATAAAAATGAATTTATTTATAAAATTTACAGTAGGTATTCAAAGTGGCCACCTCCAGCCTCAATACACATTCTACACCTTCTTAGAAAATTTCCTTTCAATCGCATAAAACCTGCCCTGTTCTCTCTTAGGACACGTTCGGCTTCTCTTATCTTCAGTCGCAGCTCGTCTTCACTCGAACATTCTCGGGCGTAAACAATTTCTTTGAAATAACCCCAAACGAAAAAATCGATGGGATTAAGGTCAGGTGAACGTGGGGGCCACTTGATTTGTCCGCTACGTCCGATCCATCAGTTCGGGTATCGTTCATTCAAGTGGTTAATGAAAAATTGTCATATATGCGAAATTATGATAATGGCAATATTGTAATTTGAGGCTTGTATTATGGTATTTCAGTGAGATTGTCGATGTATTTCAAGGTGAAACTTAATTCGATGAAAGAATACGGTAGGTACCCAATAAATATCTTCCTTGGTCAATGAATGTAAGCATTACCTGAGGATTTTTGGAAATATGAATGGAACAACATGAATCCTACTATGTGTTAATGAATAAATGCCCAAACTTTTTCACTTGATCTGAAGAATTGAGTAAAAATACAAAAACAACTGAAAACAAAAACGGTTTGATGTCAATCAGTATTAAACCCTGGATAAATCAACGGTAAATGTCTGTAGCTTCTCCCGTACCTCTTTGTTCCCTTTGAACATTACCGAAGGAAAACATCTGAAATAACATGAATTTCAACCATTGATTCTACAATCAGAAAATTCTAGAACTTGATGATTCATAGAAAACTGCTGATTTTGCTCTTGCGAACCTCGAATTGCTAATCAGCATTTTTAACAGCTTCGTTCAAACTACACGCATTTCATCAAGAATGAATGCAACTGGATTTAAAATGACCTTAAATGAACTAACTTCATTCACAGATGTTAAAGAACAATAAATAGAAATAAGCATTGGCAACGTCTCTAAAAATCATTTGACATTTCACGAGTACCAACCTGCGTCAGTTTTAAGTGAAAAAACTTGATAAACCTAAATATTCTTGGCCAACCGCGATACTTCATAAAAGTGAATGCAGTATACCTACATGTAATTATCGAGAAGTTTTCATCTCCATTTGAACACAACAACCATTCATTCATTACCATTATTTCTCAAAGTACAAGCGAAGGTATTCGAGATTTCAATAAATTCTTATTCTACCCTTGTTCCTATATACATTCTGCTTTTCTTTTCTCGCCACCTGTTTTTACAATAAATGGCGGAATTTCAATCACTCATTGTGAATATTTCACGATTCAGTGATCTGATCAGTAACCCGTGGAAATAGATTTCCTTTCGAAGTTTTCCCTCGTATTATTGCGAATACTCTGAACGTTCAAATGAATTTATAATGGCTGCGGATTTTGGCGAAGAATGGTAAATAGGAGGTGAACTGTCGATATATTCGTATTCGAATGGGATATCTGATATTTCACGATTTGTTTTTTTGCCCTCCATAATTTTTTGCGAAGGTTTCTTCAGAGGAATGATATGTTTCAAAAGGCAATGGCAGCTGGTAGAAATGCCAGCAACTGCCATTTGTGTTGAGTAAGTATACTTCGACAATCCACCAATGCAAAACATATACCTTACCCAAAATGTTATATGAATATAATTGTTAAATATACAATCTTGGAGAGAAGAATGGACTGACATACCAATTTTTATCAGATCGAAAATAAGAGAAATAAATCTATGTATGGAATTTATTAATACAGGGTGTATTTAAAGGTGAGGCTATTCTTTTGAGTCTTTTGACAGATGGTGGAACTCATCGAAATAAGTCATTTCACAAAAAATTTTTTTATGAATTATGTCCCTGCTTCGATAAAATGGAACTAGAATATTATCTTGTTTCTGGTGAATCTGAAAATTCCTCAGTCCGAACCTGCTCCCACTTCTGCTCCTCCGTAGATATCAACATCTTGTTTTTTGTCTTCTTATCATACATGACTCAGAATATCGATTGTGATCAGTAATCTTCGGCGAGGGTAATAAAACCAATAAATATGAATACCGAACAATCTTCGCCGGAAACATGCATCCATACATTTCGAGAAATAAACAAGAAAAGGAAATATCGAGAGGAAGAATTGTAATGGTGAAATAAGAACAAAATGAACAGAAACAAGGTACATATATGAAATAACATTTTGAAACTAAATTAAAGCTTGAAAAAAGAAAAAAGTTAAAGATTGTTTAGCGTTTACTTAAACTTTCAGTTCTACATACGAATTCCTGACTTGTTTCGAATAGGATGAGAAGGAAGGAGATATGAATCAACGCTCGGTGTCTTTAAGATAGTAATTGATCCAAAATACTGGTTGAACGCCAATTGGTTTTTGATGAACGATCTGGTTTATGCCTTGGTTGGCGTTCTGATGGGTGATACTGTTGAGTTTATATTACGACTGTCCCGAGACCTCCAAAAGGTGGAGTTTGAGATAGGCGATGTTTCGATCAGAAAGGAGGCTGCCGATAAAATTGACTGAACTTGATCAACAGGCGATTGAGGCGACAATGCAGAAGAGATAGGTGAGGTTCTTCTCGATCATTCGTTTTGGGTCTTAGACTTCGAGTCGTTATCAACATGTAACAATGAAAGATGTGCTCTGGATCCACATTTCTTGCAGTTTTATGCGAATTAACAGGAACGAAGGTGGTAAGATGTACTTGGGCAACTAGAGCATACATGTGATTTTTTCCTGGCTTTGTGTAGGTGTTATACAAATTAGAGTCCTCTCCTCACCGAACGAATTCACCTTATGGACACGAAACTAAAGTATCAACTTTGTGGAATCAAATATGAATGCAAATGTTATGAAAATATCAATTCGGAAAACAAATTTTCTTTCAATGAATTTCTCGAATGATTCAAGTAAATCATCTTTTTGCCTCGTCTCAAACTTAAATAAGTACGCCCCTGTGAAAGATTACGCCACCCCATTCGTATCGTTCTTTTATTGAGGCGGAAGTCATAACTCCTACTTGAAACTCCTCAGGGCTCCTCAAATTCATCATTATCAATTCGAGAAACAGAAGAACTTTTGCAAACGACGAAATTAAGGGTCAAGTGAACATCTACCACATTTTAATGAAGGAAGAATTAGGAATTCAGCTTCCGTCTCCCGTTCCACTCGTTAGAGACTGGGTGGGAGCTTGGCGAAATTTACTAAAAAAATTAATTGACATTGTTGTTTCTAATTTGTGAGTCAGGATCTCGTTTCAAGAAATAATTTGTAATTAATCTCGAAGGAGGTGAAAAAGGAAACTTATGAGATGGACCAATTGGGATTCTAATCCAATTTATCAAGGTTCCGTATATTGTTAATTATACCTACGTAGAGCTCTCTTGGAGAAAAGCATGGGCTGATATACCAATTCTCATCGAAACGAAGAGTTACGAAATAAAAGTATGTAAGAGATGGAAAAATGTACCACAAAGTAAACACTGATAGAATGATATTCACGGTTGATTCTATCTTGAGAGATATATCTGCTGGCTTCGTGTATGTGTTGAACGAAATCCTTCCTCTCACGGAATGAATTCACTTTACGGATATGATATGATATGATATGATATATTGTTTATCCTGATACGAGAATAACTTGCGCTTACGTACATTTAACTGGTTCCGCCGTGGGGAAAATTTAAAGAGAGAAAGAGAAAATATGAAAAATTTCCTCCATCTCTGTGAGATTAGTTTCGAGCATTATTTTTTTCATCTATTTGGTTTATTTTGGTACCATACAATCTTCATGAAACCTTGTACACTCTCAGAAGTCATTAGTATACATCTTATTACAAAATTTGTACGCAACTTAGTTCCCCCTATTTAGCAATAGATAGTTCCAGCAGAAAGTGCGGTACGTTCCAAGCTTAGACATATGGTAAACAAACGGATTTTGTTTTTTCGTCATATATACTGACTAACAAAGAAACTGCAACACCCACAAGCAGATAGTTTAGCAAGGAGAAAATTATTCAATTTAGAGAAAAAACATTTTTTGTTACTTAAATATTTCAAGCAGTTGTTGACATTTTTCATGGTAACATTTTGAATTCTAAATTGCTCCTCGAAAGACATTTTCTTCGAATGTAATTTTTTTTGGTGGTTTCTTTTTGTTGTGTATTTTATTTTCATCTAAATTTGGATTTGGTTACTTAATTAGTTTGTCGCTGGTTATTTAGCTCATTGGTGTAAATTGTTAATACTGTTTATCTACTCCCATAGAATAATACATCCATTATTCAACTGATTTTGATCTGTAATAGTCTCTATAAACCAATAGTGTGAGGTAATAATAACTCACGCCTATAACTCACTCTAATACAAATAGGAAAAAGTGTAGCTTACGAAATGAATAAAAAAGTCGGGTCAATGGGGAACTCTATTTCAGACATCAAGGTAACGTTCTCGCCATCCATTTCTACATTTTCTTAGGTCTGAATATCCAAAAATTGCATTTGAAAAACGTGAATTTTTGACGTTTTCTACGGGATGCGATATCGATTCGATTTTCGACCACAGAAATCGCTTTTAACAACTATTGTCAATTTTGAAAATGCAGATTATTCGAATTTTACTGAAGAAGTCGAAGAGAAAGTATAGTGTTCAATTGATGAATTACACCCCTCGCCTGACGGCTCGGGCTGCAAAATTCATCTGCGTGTGTTATGACTTACATTACTGCCCATTGAACAATATACTATTATCTCATTATTCCACATCCATTATCTCACGAAACTGAATTACTACGACATAATTGTAACATATCTGAATTTCCTACCCTACAATAAAATAAAATGCACCGTTGCCAGACTACTCCAAGGCTTCCAACTTTGCAACGTCGAAACGTGGAACTACGTTGAATGAACTTATTTGATATTATTTTATAATTCTATGAATGATGAATATTAGTACGACTTCAGTCAATACTTTAGGCAATTCGCATCTTTATAAATAGGAGATTTTAATCATATCGAAGATCCACCATGAAGTAAACTCGTTCTTCTGCGACCATCGAAGAAATACGATTCTGTGGAAGAAAAACTAACCTCCAAAATGACAACGAAGGAAAGGGCCTCTTTTACTTCACTTTCACTCGACGGCTGCTATTAGTTTTCACTTTTTAATTCTGGTTCACAATAGTGTTCCTTTGAAATGGAGTTCCTCTTCTAAGAATCCGCCATTTTAGTATATTTTAAAGACGCTTCTTTGTTATCTGGTATGTACACGGTCCCCATTTAAATAACTCTGTTTCATTTCACAGGATTTAATCTCATGTAAGCTTTTCTATTTCATTATTGCATTTCTATTGAATATTGTGGAACTCTGTTTTGCTACCAACCCATTTGGAATATTCTTATACTGTTCGTAAGGCCTACTGCACATTTAACTATTCACTCGACACTATGGTGTAGGCATTTGGAGTTGTTGCTTTTAGTATAATATTTTACGTACAATAATCACTGGTTTGGAGGCCTAGGATAAACTGTTTATATCGTCTGTGCCAAGGAAAACATCCCCCACAACAGTGGCAGTGAGACTTCCTCTGAGAGTTCTCTAACGAACGTCCTCAGTAAACATAGTCTCGTCTTCGGGCCATGGCGAGCCAGGCAAGTGAAGGATTGCTTCGATCTGGTTCCACCGTTCATCAGTTAACAGGAAATATAAGGAGTTTATCGTCACTTACAAACCAACGCGACTGCTAGGATCTCATGCATAACACTTGGAAGGAAGGATTCTCACACTAGGAACTACAAGGATACTGCTTATGAATTTCATTAATAATCACACTCTACATGCCTATAACCTTTGGATAACTTTGGATGTATTGGATTCTGCTTTTTATTACAATTGTGCCAGTAATAACCTTACCGGAATATAGGAAGCTCCATATTGTACATATCACCAGTGCTCGTCTTATTAATAATTGTTCTATGGATTGTAAACATATCATCTGTAATGCTAGAAGGTTTTTTGCTTTGAGTTTCAATTGATTCTCGTTCGTTTTTCCTTCATATAGCTATGGTTCCCCGAACTATAGTGCTGGACGAATAAAGGTTCTTGTTTCATCTTAATGTCCAATCTAGTGTATTATTTACCTATTTTACCTCATTATTTCCCATCCTATATTTCACTAATCTGAGTTATTACGAATCTGAATTACTACGACATAACATAGAGTTCCACCAATCTAGACGATCACATCACAAGCCAAAAATATAAGTATAAACTCACTGTAACGTAAATCTACCCTCAGCTCTTCAGAGCAGGGTTGCCCCTTTTCTCTTTCCATAATGTTCCTAGGATTTACAAAACTGGAATGTTACATAATATAGAGTTCTACCAATCATAGATGATCACAACGCCTGGCCAAAAGTATAAGTATAAAATCCCATTTAGAGTAAAATACCCCTTAAAGCTGTAGCGTATGAAGACAAAAAAAAGTCTTGATTCGTGGATAGCCTCGAAAGACTTTTATCGAAACGATATTAGAGCTCTTCCAGAAAGTTGGGAAAGTTGTAGCAAAAAATGAGCAATACTTTGACGATTCATTTGTAACCATTTCTCCAACATTTTTATAGAAAAAAGCGGGAACATAGTTACGCACCTAACCGTATCGAGTCATCAGGATCCCGAGTATTTCATGAAAATTTCAAGAGTCTAGGTCTCTTAAGTGTATGGGACTCTTTAGTTATCCAATAGATCCTCAATCGAGTACATACTCCATACTAGGAAGCTCTGACTGCATCTCAAGGAGAAAGCGCACGTCAATCAACATACCGTCTCGACATTTAATCCTACCAAATCCGTAATCTTATTTCACCTGCCGAAAAAGACGGATTTCACTTTCGCCGCCATGAGTCATCAGAAAATACGTCAAGAACTGTTTGCAAAAAAAATTACGTGCATGTGGCCGTGTTTGGTAATCAAACAATGCGTTTGTTAACCTGCTGCACCAATGGAATTGACGTGTTCGAATTGTAGCAAATCAGACAATGTGGGCGATTGAATTGATGTAAGTAAGTACATAATAGATAGAGGTGTACCAGGAAAAATCCACTCATGATGTTGACATTTCCCTTATCGATGTATCGGATTTGATGATGCGTCGACAGATGCAAATATTCGCACCAAAGAGGAAGGAAATGACTCGATCTGAGGTCCGATAGAAAATGCATCAAATAAAACACGGAACAACTCAACATTGGTCCTTCGAGCCGGATCTTATCCGAAATTGAATCTTGACCTGGCCTTCCTTTGCGGAGTAGTTTCTTCTTTCTGGATGGAAAACCATCGAAGCACATTTGAATCTCGATAGAGTTGCTTTGTTTTTCTTTACTTAGGCACGGTGATATTCATTGTACCCAATTTATACAGACCTTTGAAAAATTCGAATTGGTCGGATCTTTATGAGAATTTTATGTGAATCATGCTTGGGCCTTGCCAAATTAAATCAAGAGAATCTTCTGGAAGGTCGTCACAATAGGATATTGATATATAAGATCATTTCTTATTACTCATGCATTGAGTGTATTGTGTGTGACAATTTGAAAACTTATAATGGGATATATGACGCAAACAAAAGATGACATAAAAAAATGCTAAACACCATTTCTAAGAAGGAAAAAGAAAGACAAATAACATGAAAGAGAGCTCATCTCCTTTCCTCGAAAGAAAAGGGATAGATTAATCAATGAAAACTTGAAATATTTACTAGTTTTCACGAAGTTGATAAGTTCATTTTGGTATCGTTTGAATTTTAACGAAAGCGTTTTTTATTTTATTTGTTTCTCATTTGTAAACGTCAGTTTCCAAAAACACAATATTAATCAAGAAAGTTTATTTTATCAAGTCACTAACTTGTAAAACTGACAGTTAACTTGCAAAATTTTTACAAGTTAGTAGTATTATTTACATTAGAAAATTTTGTTTTATATATGTTGAAAATCATGGTACAATTGTTATTTCCAGTAACACAGATTTTTGATGATGAAAGAGTTGATACTGATGATGATGAACCATCTGTTGACTCAGAAACTGCTGAACTCGAGGACTGCAGAACATTTGTACTCTCCTTACCACCAAATAATTTGCCAGACATTTCGATTTTTTTGTTGACCGAATCATCGACATAACTCATCGCAATTTCGGTGCTCTTCCACCCTCCTGCACGCTTTAGTGCTAAAATATCTCCATCCGAATCCGCAACCATAGTGGCTCCAGTTCTGCGAAAAGAGTGGCCGGTGTATAACTCTGGGTCTTTTAAACCTAAATATTTCGCTATTTGCTTTGGGACACCACCAATAGTTTGCTGGCCAGCATTAAGGGAAATGCACTTTCCATGTCGGTATGTCAAAAAAAATCTTAGGCTTTCTGTTCCAGGAGGCCGAAGATTTACATATTTTCTGTATAACATGCAGGGCTTGAAGCTGCAGCCATCATCGGTTATGGTGAATCTTCTTGTTGTTAAATTTTTTGTTTGCCGCAATGTCACAATAACGTATTTTCCCATATCTTCTACATCATTCATGTTTAAGGAGAGAATTTCGTCACAGCGACAACATCCAAAAATCCCAAATATTGTTACAATTTTCGCCAGCAACCACTGGTCATCAGGAGCATGTAAAATAAATAGTTCAGCCCCTTCTTTACTTAATATCTTGGCCTTTTTTGGTGTATAATGCTCATTTTTTCGTTTCAGAAACGCCATTACCTTTTGAAATCTGCAAATGACAACTAAACATCATATTTTTCAATAAATTTTTTGAGGAAAACAAACCTGCGAACAGAGGGGCATTTTCTTTCATTTCCAAGCAGCTTTTCAGCATAGACCATTTTGTCCATTAAGTTATAGGGCTGAATCTAGCTGATAGTTGATTCAAGTAGACCAACAAAACATCTTCAGTTACCCCAATCACACTATTTTTGTTTTGCCACTTTTGGAAGTCGTCGTATTCTCGCTCGTACCTTGAAGCTGATTTTGCAGGTAATAAACTTGAAGCTACACTGCTGGCTGCCTCAATAATTTCTTTTGGTACATTCATTTTCGCTTTCGCCAAAACAAATGTAAAGAAAAATAAACAGACATGTTCATGGCAACGCTTCCATAGCTTACGACATTTGCGACAAATTGTTGAGATTTTTTTGGAATTTATCTAACCTTTTTACAAATGAGAAACAAATAAAATATAAAACAATACACGCAAGGTAACGGGTATTACTGACTCAAGGAGGTAACTGACTCGCCTGCGGCTCGTTAGTTATATCCTCCATTCACCAGTAAAAACCCGTTACCTTGCTAGTAATGTTATATACTATTGATTGAGGTAGAAGACTATATTTTCGACTCATAATTCCCCACCACTGTGAAATCGTGTGCCTCAACTAGTCACTCACAATGATTTTTGAGTTCATCCATTGGTGTCATGAATAATTTCATCGATCATTTTTTAGTATAGCATTCGACATTCTTTTTCAAATAGGTCCAATTCATACTCATTTCAGTTCCACATTGAAGATGGAGAATTAATAGAATCTTACCTCGATCAATCTAAGTTTACTTGAAAAGGATATTACCACTTTGCCTCCATCTGAAATATCAGAGAGCTAACATTCTGTAGTCAATTTAACTTTAGCCGTCATGTTATGTTTGCTTTCAGAAGTAACTCAAAGCCATTAACGAAAAGTTGAGTCATTTTCCCTGCGACAAATTATTTCTTCGATTTGAATAGTTTCCTAGTATGGGTCATGTTTGTTACTTTTGGGACTGAGCTTTCAATATACGATAATAAGCTTTTTTTCTGGCGTCTAATACTGAAATTCAGGTGTCTTGTATTGAGTACGATCAAGAGTGAATAGTTCATGAGTTCATATGCCACGAGAATTACAAAGAGGCTGTAAGCCTTTTGTGAAGGAATCACTTCCATTCCCTCAGCACACATTGATTGATTGGCTGACGAACAAGAGACCGGGTTAGCGCTTGGCCTCGCTGTGACACTGCGACCAACTTGGATCTATTGTATCACTCTTTCGCCAGTGGTTCCTCACGAGAATAGGTCCGTGTCCTTTATCAGGTTCAGTAGCCTGTTTATGGGGTTTTTCGGATTCATTCCCGTTTCCGGATTGATTTCTCCGAAGATTCTGTGACGCCTTCTTCCTAGGGCGTCGCATTCAAAGATGATGTGAGAGGCTGTTTCTTCCTCTTCACCGCAAAGTCTGCAGTCCACGGGTTCTCTAAGTATTCCCATGGTGTTAAGATGTTTTCTAAGGCCACAGTGTCCCGTCAGCAGACCTACTATTATACGTGCCCTTGTTTTGTTGAGATTCAGAAAGTCAGCCGTCAAGGTTTGGCTTTGTATCCTACCATGGCTTTGCTGTGTGTTTGCCCGTCGCTCTGTTCCCAGTGTTGTCGGTGTCTTTGTTTTATCCACTCCTCAATCAGGGTCCTGCATCGGTTTTTGCTGATTCCAAGCACAGGTTCTGGCCCTGTGAATGGCGTTTCAGATGCTTGTCTTTCTAACTGGTCTGCTTTTTCATTGCCCGCTATTCCCTTGTGACCTGACACTCACATCAAAGTGACCTTGTTGTGTTTTGCCAGCTCCAGTAGGTCCTGAAGGTATTCCCAGACAAGTCTAGACTTCATCTGTGTCGAGTTGAGGGCTTTGATGGCGCCCTGGCTGTCAGAGAGAATGTGGATGTGGCAGCCACTTTCCAGGTTCTTATGTACGCATGTCCTAATGGCATGTGTTTCAGCTTGAAATATCGTGGCGTGTTTGCCGAGAGGTAATAGGTAATCCCTTCTTGGCCTCACCCCAGCACACATACTTCAGAATGTCATGGCAGAAGGGAATTTTAACCCCACCACACTGGAGCTATGAAAAGGTGCTCAACTAGGGAATTGGAGATCATTACAGATCTAACACCACTTCTTCTTGTGATAGATAGATTAGCCCATGTGGCCATTGTAGTACTATCCAGGAAAGGTGCTGGCAATAAGAAAATTACGAATCAGAGATCATGGTCATCTTTGGCCAAAGACATTTCGTCAGCGAACGTTCCCAGTGACTAGATGATTAAGACATCAAGCATCGAGAAAACCTTCACTACGATGCTTAGTACAAAACGAGATCGGTGAAAGAAACCCATCAAATGGTACACAGGTGGTTCTAAAACTATGACGAGTACTGGAGTATTTGAGTCTGGCACCAGATGATCACTAACATTAGGCCATTGTCCAAGCGTCTTCCAGGCAGAAATGCTCGCAATATAAAGATATGTGGAAAATAACCTAGAAAGAATCTATGAAAATATGATCGAATGCATAAGATAATCTGAGGACATATAGCTAATGGTAAGGGGTAGAATATTGAGGGTATCCTTTATTATCCATAACAGAAGAGCCTCAGAATTATCCAGCAGTGGTGCATGTCAGTAGGGCTCAACCAAGACGTCAGTTATTACTCGGAAAAGATTCTTTCTAAACATGAAATCAATCTCATTAAAAAAATATCATGGACTAGATGTTTGAAGTGAATTATCTTGGAATAACTCTGGAGTGTGAGCTTCTTTGGGAGAAGCATGTTAATACTGCTTCTAGTAGTTCTAGTAAAGCGATAAGAGCTCGTATGGTGAAGAAGTCTATCCCGTTAACTTGAAGCTGTAGCTCTGAAATCTTGCGTTAAAGGTACTTCTTGATTGTGGGACCAATAATCACTAACAGGGCAGTGTTCTGGTTTGCTAAAACAGGTTGGATATGGACGAGAAAAAACTCGGTATAGTATAAGGGTGGGTAATTTGTGCATTCCTGGAGCTGTGAGAACGTGCCCAACAAAAGCACTTGGGTTCCTTGAAGATCTTACTTTTCATCATCTAGTGATTGCTAGGGAAGCTCATGAGGTCATCCTAAGAATATCAAGAGAAGGTACAGATAAGCTCCTTCTCGAGTATCTTATAGGTAGAAAAACTAGCAATCAAGTCAAAATAAACAAACAGATATCTTAGCTTCCTACTGTAAAATAAAAATCTTCAAAGCTGTGGAGAGGATTTTGGGTTAGATGACTTCTTCTTAGGGTTTTTTCATTGCTTTCTGGCCTTTCCAGTTTCTTGGTAATTCGTTGCAAAGGGTGGCTCAGAGAATTCTCCTTGAGTTGACCTGCAGCCTTGTTTTTGCGATATTCAGATTGTCATTGGTTCTAAGGTTATATGGTTGACTTTCTGATCTTGTAATGAACTGCTCCGGGTGGTTTACTACCTCGAGTATCATTTTGAAGATTATTTTGGCTGTTATGGTGAGTATTTGGTTCTTTGTGAACAGAGGTTTGCAGTGGGTTCTGAAGTCAGCTCCTTCCAGGTTTCTGACAGCTGCCTTCTGCGCAAGTAGCACTTTTTGTCTGTGGACAGAGATTTTCCATATTTCCAGATCATAAAGTATCCTTGAGTGGAATAGTGCATGATAAGCCAGCAAAGCCGCTCTCTGAGAGAATAGAATAAAATAGAATAGAAAGATGTGTAGATATAGACCTGGAAAAAATAATCAAGGATACATTCTCAGAGCTGATATGGAAGGGCAAAAGGAACCTCAATGAAAGTGACAAGAATACCGAAGTCTCTTTAGTCTGGTCACTCAGGAATCAAAGGAAACTAAGAGGCCAACGCATTTGCAAAAAATGAAGCATATATATGATACCTACACATCCAGAACTATTCTGTGTTATGGGAAAATGCACCTATAAGATGGTGTTTTTGGAGAAGGTGGAAAGGTGGAAATTTCCAGGGATGGATACCAAATTTCCTTCGGAACTTGGAAATTGCAAGAACTAAAAAGTATCTGGATCTCAGTAATTACAAGTTTGACTGGCTTTCTCACAGCAAACTGTCGCCTTAGACTGATGAGAATGAGCTTGATAGAAACTGATGACTGAAGATTCTGTGAGAGAGAGGGAAACAATGCTTTGGCCGAGAAGTTCATGGGAGGAATGAGGACCTAGCATTTTTGAAACCCCTCAGATACTGGAGCTCATTGGAGCTCTAGACCTAGAGAAAGTCTGCAGATGGCACAGTGGCGAGAACAGCTCTGAAGGGAGACACAATGGATCTCAAGGTCACTGTGCACCCACTTTTAAACTATAAACTAGTTTGGGCCCACGGATCCGCCTTTTTGGTAGATCAATATTATCGGTAGATCAATATTGAATGTAGATTCGCATTTATATACAAAAGGGGCCAATAGTTGGTAAGGAGAAAATTTTTTTTGACAGGTGTCAAACTCTATGACGGACATCGACAACCATAGAATGTCACAACTTGACACTCGTGTCACTCTATGACGGACATTGACAACCATAGAATGTCACAACTTGACACTCGTATCACTCTATGACGGACATCGACAACCATAGAATACAGGTGTCGAACTCTATAACGGACATCGACAACCATAGAATACAGGTGTCAAACTCTATGACGGACATCGACAACCATAGACTGTCGCAACGTGACACTCGTGTCACTCTATGACGGACATTGACAACCATAGAATGTCACAACTTGACACTCGTGTCACTCTATGACGGACATCGACAACCATAGAATACAGGTTTCGAACTCTATGACGGACATCGACAACCATAGAATGTCGCAACGTGACACTCGTGTCACTCTATGACGGACATTGACAACCATAGAATGTCACAACTTGACACTCGTGTCACTCTATGACGGACATCGACAACCATAGAATACCTTTTTCGAACTCTATGACGGACATCGACAACCATAGAATACAGGTTTCGAACTCTATGACGGACATCGACAACCATAGAATGTCGCAACGTGACACCTGTATGTTCCACGGCTATGAAGGAACATAGATATCATTCGTGCAGGGATATAATAGATATGTCTATTTCATTGTATCTCACTCTGACACATTGCACTATGTCTTGGAACGTGTGTCTTTCGCTCATTCATGTGAATATCTTCCACCATAACCTCACACTCTCACGTGAAATCTTTCGATCGCTTTATTCCGTCTTTTTCAAGTCCCGAATATCATTGTTAACTCTCAATCGTATCTCGGAACCGAACTGAGAATATTTCAGTGTAATATTTCCATCGTCGTCATCTATTTTCTTGTCGTCCCTCGATATATACTTAACCTCTACGTTTATCGCGAACTTCGTTATCCTAACCAATGAAATGGCTTCGTGACCGACAACCAAACTTCTTTATTACCATCGGTGAAATAATGAATGAAATAGAAAAATTAACATTTTGGGAATTTTTAACATCTCGAGGGCCACTACGTAAGTTATTTTCAAGAGTGGAATATGCAGATACAATAATTATGGTTACCTCGATTCGATTCTCTTTCGAATATCAATGTAAGTAATACTTTGAGAATAAAGAACGTTGGGAATTGTTGGAGTGAAAGTCGAAAAATTCAAGATTATAACGATCATTTATTGTTTATTCAAAGACTACAATGTATACAATGGAATATAGTTACAAAATGCAGATATCGTATTTCATCATTTCCTGTCCATAGGCTATCATTCGGTCAAAAACATAAAAAAAATCCATTCTCATAAAGGCATGAAGAGTTCCACAAAGACGTCCTGAAAAAAACTCAATACACATTACACAGCTTAAAAACTGTGGCCTGTGGCCACCAATGCTGTCCCTTCGGGACAGCCAGTACTGTAAAACTGAGCAGCTCCCTTCGGGAGCTGCCTGAAAAATAGTTGATATAATGTAAAATTCTCATTCTTTCTGAAATACGTAATTTGTCATAAATGTTCCAGAAATCAATGAATCAAATATCATTCCATTCTTGTACTCACTTTGTATTATGTTCATTCATTCACTTTTTAAAACGGCCCTCCCCCAACTCTTTCTCTTTCAATATCAACTTGAAATAGAGCCCAATTTGCTTCAAAAACTGCAAAACTCCTTCGAAATTTCTGCCAAAATGAGAAAAAGTGACTCAATAGTCGTTCATCAATTATGAAAACCTGCAAAGGTAAAAGAATGACTATGACGACAAACCCTGTATAAAAATCCTCACCTCGATTCATTTCATTTAAAATCAATGCTAAAACGTCCTAATTGTAACGTCTCATTTTTCGATACACTCGGAATAAGGCTATCATTCCGTCAAAAATATCCAAGATATCGATTCTCATAAAAGCATGAAGAGTTTCACAAAGACATCCTGAAAAAATGTAAACATCACACTCTGTACGACAATCCGATATTTACATACTTACTGCTACATTCCTACGTTTCAGTTCCGTTTTTCCATAAATTACCACTCTCGAAAATTCTTTACGAAAACATTCCGCAAAGCCAATATGGCGGCATATGACGTGCTCATTTGTTCAAAGCATAGATGCATAGAATGCACGTCAAAGCTCTCCGATTTTATGGACGATATCCACAGAACCCACTAAATTCACGACACTCGGGAGCGGTGACGTCTCGAAACGTCGAAAAAACCCAACCTAAAAACGGACATCTGTGCGTCCCGTCAAACTTTGAAGGCCGTTGTCACGAACCCTAACCTACATTTAACGTGAAAAGTCATCGGAATAACTGAAACTCTCTGGTTTTGTCGATAATTTCTGACCGGATCGGAAATTTTTACCATTTTCGAGAAACGTCAAAATTTCGAGAATTTATTCAGGACACCCGGAGGACCTCGTCGAAAAACGCTTTGCGTCAAGGATTAGGAGAGGATACGGGTCGTCGTCGGAAAAATAGCCGCGACGTCGGGGGGCCCCCGGAAAAAAGCCTTATGCCTGAGTTCCCGGGTCTATCGGGCGATTTTGACCTTTTTCGCGAATTTTTTTAAAATACTTCGCGAACTCGGAAAAAAAATCCGAAGGGGCCCCCCGGAGCCCCCGTCCTTCCCCTTTCCGGAGCCACCGTCGCCCCCTCGCCGGGGGTCGCGAGCGACCCCCGCGATCGGCTTCGCCGATCGCCTTTTTAGAGCCTCCCAAAAACTTTACCCCGTTCTGTGTTCCTTATTAAATTAAATAATAAGACTAGTTTGGGCCCACGGATCCGCCCTTTTGGTAGATCAATATTATCGGTAGATCAATATCAAATGTAGATTCGCATTTATATGCAAAAGAGGCCAATAGTTGGTAAGAAGAAAAATTTTTTTGACAGGTGTCAAACTCTATGACGGACATTGACAACCACAGAATGTCACAACATTACACTCGTGTCACTCTATGACGGACATAGACAACCATAGAATGTCACAACTTGACACTCGTGTCACTCTATGACGGACATCGACAACCATAGAATGTCACAACTTGACACTCGTGTCACTCTATGACGGACATCGACAACCATAGAATACAGCTGTCAAACTGTATGACGGACATCGACAACCATAGAATGTCACAACTCGACACTCGTGTCACTCTATGACGGACATCGACAACTATAGACTGTCGCAACTTGACACTCGTGTCCCTCTATGACGGACAACGACAACCATAGAAAACAGGTGTCAAACTCTATGACGGACATCGACCACCATAGAATGTCACATCGTTACACTCGTATGTTCCACGGCTATGAAGGAACACAGAGATCATTCGTGCAGGGATACAATAGACATGTCTATTTCGTTATTGTATCTCACTCTGACACATTGCACTATGTCTTGGAAAATTTGTACATATCTTTCTGAAAATCCATCTTCCAGCTTGAATCTTGGTGTCGTTCGTTCAAAAAATATCTAAAAACACGTTTTCCATCGTTTCAACCTGCAAAAAGACCCATAAATAAGCGAAATCGGTCTAAGTTCTACCTTCTTCTCACTAACGTCAACATTCGAAATTTGCTCGAAAATCATCAAAATGCTTCGGAAATCCGGAAAATATCTTCGGTAGTCACCTCAAAACGCTTCATCTGAACCATTCAAGAAGACATCGCCCCATCTATCAGGATTTTCGTTCAATTTTCCCTTCGTCCGTACACGTCGAAATGTAAACATTTCATCCTGCTTTCGAAAATGCCTTATCCGGCCGAAAATTTAGCTGCAAATGAAAAACTAACGTTAATCTTCAATAATCGACCGAATACCTACCATCAAACGACGATTAAACAGCAATATTCTGCATTTCAAAAAATTACGTCGGTCCTGTGAAATTTCGAACGTCAACTGACCCAATCCATTCTTTGGCGCATCGATGATTCCCAAACTCTATGATGGACATCGACAACCATAGAATGTCACAACTCGACACTCGTGTCACTCTATGACGGACATTGACAACCATAGAATGTCACAACTTGACACTCTATGACGGACATCGACAACCATAGAATGTCACAACTTGACACTCGTGTCACTCTATGACGGACATTGACAACCATAGAATGTCACAACTTGACACTCGTGTCACTCTATGACGGACATCGACAACCATAGAATACAGGTGTCAAACTCTATGACGAACATCGACAACCATAGAATGTCACAACTTAACACTCGTGTCACTCTATGACGGACATTGACAACCATAGAATGTCACAACTTGACACTCGTGTCACTCTATGACGGACATCGACAACCATAGAATACAGGTGTCAAACTCTATGAGGAACATCGACAACCATAGAATGTCACAACTTGACACTCGTGTCACTCGATGACGGACATCGACAACCATAGAATACAGGCGTCAAACTCTATGACGGATATCGACAACCATAGAATGTCACAACTTGACACTCGGTTCACTCTATGACGGACATCGACAACCATAGAATACAGGTGTCAAACTCTGTGACGGACATTGACAACCATAGAATGTCACAACGTTACACTTGTATGTTCCACGGCTATGAAGGAACATAGATATCATTCGTGCAGGGATACAATAGACATGTCTATTTCGTTATTCTATCTCACTCTGACACATTGCACTATGTCTTGGAACGTGTGTCTTTCGCTCATTCATGTGAATATCTTCCACCATAACCTCACACTCTCACGTGAAATCTTTCGATCGCTTTATTCCGTCTTCTTCAAGTCCCGAATATCATTGTTAACTCTCAATTGTATCTCGGAACCGAACTGAGAATATTTCAGTGTAATATTTCCATCGTCGTCATCTATTTTCTTGTCGTCCCCCGAAATATACTTAACCTCTACGTTTATCGCGAACTTCGTTATCCTAACCAATGGAATGGCTTCGTGACAGACAACCAAATGAAATGATGAATGAAATAGAAAAATTAACATTTTGGGAATTTTTAACATCTCGAGGGCCACTACGTAAGTTATTTTCAAGAGTGGAATATGCAGATACAATAATTATGCTTACCTCGATTCAGTCGATTCGATTCTCTTTCGAATATCAATGTAAGTAATACTTTGAGAATAAAGAACGTTGGGAATTGTTGGATCAAAAGTCGAAAAATTCAAGATTATAACGATTATTTATTGTTTATTCGAAGACTACAATGTATACAATGAAATATAGTTACAAAAAGCAGATATCGTATTTCATCATTTCCTGTCCATAGGCTATCATTCCGGTCAAAAACATAAAAAAAATCCATTCTCATAAAGGCATGAAGAGTTCCACAAAGACGCCCTGAAAAAAATTGAACTCAATACACAGCTTAAAAACTGTGGCCTGTGGCCACCAATGCTGTCCCTTCAGGACAGCCAGTACTGTAAAACTGAGCAGCTCCCTTCGGGAGCTGCCTGAAAAATAGTTGATATAATGTAAAATTCTCATTCCTTCTAAAATACGTAATTTGTCATAAATGTTCCAGAAATCAATGAATCAAATATCATTCCATTCTTGTAGGTACTCACTTTGTATTATGTTCATTCATTCACTTTTTAAAACGGCCCTCCCCCAACTCTTTCTCTTTCAATATCAACTTGAAATAGAGCCCAATTTGCTTCAAAAACTGCAAAACTCCTTCGAAATTTCTGCCAAAATGAGAAAAAGTGACTCAATAGTCGTTCATCAATTATGGAAACCTGCAAAGGTAAAAGAATGACTATGACGACAAACCCTGTATAAAAATCCTCACCTCGATTCATTTCATTTAAAATCAATGCTAAAACGTCCTAATTGTAACGTCTCATTTTTCGATACACTCGGAATAAGGCTATCATTCCGTCAAAAATATCCAATATATCGATTCTCATAAAAGCATGAAGAGTTTCACAAAGACATCCTGAAAAAATGTATACATCACACTCTGTACGACAATCCCATATTTACATACTTACTGCTACATTCCTACGTTTCAGTTCCGTTTTTCCACAAATTACCGCTCTCGAAAATTCTTTACGAAAACATTCCGCAAAGCCAATATGGCGGCATATGACGTGCTCATTTGTTCAAAGCATAGATGCATAGAATGCATGTCGAAGCTCTCCGATTTTATGGACGATATCCACAGAACCTACTAAATTCACGGCACTCGGGGGCGGTGACGTCTCGAAACGTCGAGAAAACCCAACCTAAAAACGGACATCTGTGCGTCCCGTCAAACTTTGAAGGCCGTTGTCACGAACCCTAACCTACATTTAACGTGAAAAGTCATCGGAATAACTGAAACTCTCTGGTTTTGTCGATAATTTCTGGCCGGATCGGAAATTTTTACCGTTTTCGAGAAACGTCAAAATTTCGAGAATTTATTCAGGACACCCGGAGGACCTCGTCGAAAAACGCTTTGCGTCAAGGATTAGGAGAGGATACGGGTCGTCGTCGGAAAAATAGCCGCGACGTCGGGGGGCCCCCGGAAAAAAGCCTTATGCCTGAGTTCCCGGGTCTATCGGTCGATTTCGACCTTTTTCGCGAATTTTTTTAAAATACTTCCCGAACTCGGAAAAAAAATCCGAAGGGGCCCCCCGGAGCCCCCGTCCTTCCCCTTTCCGGAGCCCCCGTCGCCCCCTCGCCGGGGGTCGCGAGCGACCCCCGCGATCGGCTTCGCCGATCGCCTTTTTAGAGCCTCCTCAAAACTTTACCCCGTTCTGTGTTCCTTATTGAATTAAATAATAAGACTAGTTTGGGCCCACGGATCCGCCTTTTTGGTAGATCAATATTATCGGTAGATCAATATTGAATGTAGATTCGCATTTATATACAAAAGAGGACAATAGTTGGTAGGAAGAAAAATTTTTTTGACAGGTGTCAAACTCTATGACGGACATTGACAACCATAGAATGTCACAACTTGACACTCGTGTCACTCTATGACGGACATCGACAACCATAGAATACAGGTGTCAAACTCTATGACGAACATCGACAACCATAGAATGTCACAACTTGACACTCGTGTCACTCTATGATGGACATCGACAACCATAGAATACAGGTGTCAAACTCTATGACGAACATCGACAACCATAGAATGTCACAACTTGACACTCGGTTCACTCTATGACGGTCATTGACAACCATAGAATGTCACAACTTGACACTGGTGTCACTTTATGACGGACATTGACAACCATAGAATGTCACAACTTGACACTCGTGTCACTCTATGACGGACATCGACAACCATAGAATACAGGTGTCAAACTCTATGACGAACATCGACAACCATAGAATGTCACAACTTGACACTCGTGTCACTCTATGACGGACATCGACAACCATAGAATACAGGCGTCAAACTCTATGACGGATATCGACAACCATAGAATGTCAAAATTTGACACTCGTTTCACTCTATGACGGACATCGACAACCATAGAATGTCACAACTTGACACTCGTGTCACTCTATGACGGACATCGACAACCATAGAATACAGGTGTCAAACTCTATGACGGACATCGACCACCATAGAATGTTACAACGTTACACTTGTATGTTCCACGGCTATGAAGGAACATAGATATCATTCGGGCAGGGATACAATAGACATGTCTATTTCGTTATTCTATCTCACTCTGACACATTGCACTATGTCTTGGAACGTGTGTCTTTCGCTCATTCATGTGAATATCTTCCACCATAACCTCACACTCTCACGTGAAATCTTTCGATCGCTTTATTCCGTCTTCTTCAAGTCCCGAATATCATTGTTAACTCTCAATCGTATCTCGGAACCGAACTGAGAATATTTCAGTGTAATATTTCCATCGTCGTCATCTATTTTCTTGTCGTCCCTCGAAATATACACTTAACCTCTACGTTTATCGCGAACTTCGTTATCCTAACCAATGACATGGCTTCGTGACCGACAACCAAACTTTTTTATTGCCATCGGTGAAATAATGAATGAAATAGAAAAATTAACATTTTGGGAATTTTTAACATCTCGAGGGCCACTACGTAAGTTATTTTCAAGAGTGGAATATGCAGATACAATAATTATGCTTACCTCGATTCGATTCTCTTTCGAATATCAATGTGAGTAATACTTTGAGAATAAAGAACGTTGGGAATTGTTGGATTAAAAGTCGAAAAATTCAAGATTATAACGATCATTTATTGTTTATTCAAAGACTACAATGTATACAATGGAATATAGTTACAAAATGCAGATATTGTATTTCATCCTTTCCTGTCCATAGGCTATCATTCGGTCAAAAACATAAAAAAATCCATTCTCATAAAGGCATGAAGAGTTCCACAAAAACGTCCTGAAAAAAATTGAACTCAATACACATTACACAGCTTAAAAACTTTGGCCTGTGGCCACCAATGCTGTCCCTTCGGGACAGCCAGTACTGTAAAACTGAGCAGCTCCCTTCGGGAGCTGCCTGAAAAATAGTTGATATAATGTAAAATTCTTATTCTTTCTGAAATACGTAATTTGTCATAAATGTTCCAGAAATCAATGAATCAAATATCATTCCATTCTTGTACTCACTTTGTATTATGTTCATTCATTCACTTTTTAAAACGGCCCTCCCCCAATTCTTTCTCTTTCAATATCAACTTGAAAGAGAGCCCAATTTGCTTCAAAAACTGCAAAACTCCTTCGAAATTTCTGCCAAAATGAGAAAAAGTGACTCAATAGTCGTTCATCAATTATGGAAACCTGCAAAGGTAAAAGAATGACTACGACGACAAACCCTGTATAAAAATCCTCACCTCGTTTCATTTAATTTAAAATCAATGCTAAAACGTCCTAATTGTAACGTCTCATTTTTCGATACACTCGGAATAAGGCTATCATTCCGTCAAAAATATCCAAGATATCGATTCTCATAAAAGCATGAAGAGTTTCACAAAGACATCCTGAAAAAATGTAAACATCACACTCTGTACGACAATCCCATATTTACATACTTACTGCTACATTCCTACGTTTCAGTTCCGTTTTTCCATAAATTACCGCTCTCGAAAATTCTTTACGAAAACATTCCGCGAAGCCAATATGGCGGCATATGACGTGCTCATTTGTTCAAAGCATAGATGCATAGAATGCATGTCAAAGCTCTCCGATTTTATGGACGATATCCACAGAACCTACTAAATTCACGGCACTCGTCAACTGTGACGTCTCGAAACGTCGAGAAAACCCAACCTAAAAACGGACATCTGTGCGTCCCGTAAAGCTTTGAAGGCCGTTGTCACGAACCCTAACCTACATTTAACGTGAAAAGTCATCGGAATAACTGAAGCTCTCTGGTTTTGTCGATAATTTCTGACCGGATCGGAAATTTTTACCATTTTCGAGAAACGTCAAAATTTCGAGAATTTATTCAGGACACCCGGAGGACCTCGTCGAAAAACGCTTTGCGTCAAGGATTAGGAGAGGATACGGGTCGTCGTCGGAAAAATAGCCGCGACGTCGGGGGGCCCCCGGAAAAAAGCCTTATGCCTGAGTTCCCGGGTCTATCGGTCGATTTCGACCTTTTTCGGGAATTTTTTTAAAATACTTCCCGAACTCGGAAAAAAAATCCGAAGGGGCCCCTCGGAGCCCCCGTCCTTCCCCTTTCCGGAGCCCCCGTCGCCCCCTCGCCGGGGGTCGCGAGCGACCCCCGCGATCGGCTTCGCCGATCGCCTTTTTAGAGCCTCCCCAAAACTTTACCCCGTTCTGTGTTCCTTATGAAATTAAATAATAAGACTAGTTTGGGCCCACGGATCCGCCTTTTTGGTAGATCAATATTATCGGTAGATCAATATTGAATGTCGATTCGCATTTATATACAAAAGAGGACAATAGTTGGTAGGAAGAAAAAATTTTTTGACAGGTGTCAAACTCTATGACGGACATTGACAACCATAGAATGTCACAACTTGACACTCGTGTCACTCTATGACGGACATCGACAACCATAGAATACAGGTGTCAAACTCTATGACGAACATCGACAACCATAGAATGTCACAACTTGACACTCGTGTCACTCTATGACGGACATTGACAACCATAGAATGTCACAACTTGACACTCGTGTCACTCTATGACGGACATCGACAACCATAGAATACAGGTGTCAAACTCTATGACGAACATCGACAACCATAGAATGTCACAACTTGACACTCGTGTCACTCTATGACGGACATCGACAACCATAGAATACAGGTGTCAAACTCTATGACGAACATCGACAACCATAGAATGTCACACTTGACACTGGTGTCACTCTATGACGAACATCGACAACCATAGAATACAGGTGTCAAACTCTATGACGAACATCGACAACCATAGAATGTCACAACTTGATACTCGTGTCACTCTATGACGGACATCGACAACCATAGAATACAGGCGTCAAACTCTATGACGGATATCGACAACCATAGAATGTCAAAATTTGACACTCGTTTCACTCTATGACGGACATCGACAACCATAGAATGGCACAACTTGACACTCGTGTCACTCTATGACGGACATCGACAACCATAGAATACAGGTGTCAAACTCTGTGACGGACAACGACAACCATAGAATGTCACAACGTTACACTTGTATGTTCCACGGCTATGAAGGAACATAGATATCATTCGTGCAGGGATACAATAGACATGTCTATTTCGTTATTCTATCTCACTTTGACACATTGCACTATGTCTTGGAACGTGTGTCTTTCGCTCATTCATGTGAATCTTTCGATCGCTTTATTCCGTCTTCTTCAAGTCCCGAATATCATTGTTAACTCTCAATCGTATCTCGGAACCGAACTGAGAATATTTCAGTGTAATATTTCCATCGTCGTCATCTATTTTCTTGTCGTCCCTCGAAATATACACTTAACCTCTACGTTTATCGCGAACTTCGTTATCCTAACCAATGAAATGGCTTCGTGACCGACAACCAAACTTTTTTATTGCCATCGGTGAAATAATGAATGAAATAGAAAAATTAACATTTTGGGAATTTTTAACATCTCGAGGGCCACTACGTAAGTTATTTTCAAGAGTGGAATATGCAGATACAATAATTATGCTTAGCTCGATTCGATTCTCTTTCGAATATCAATGTGAGTAATACTTTGAGAATAAAGAACGTTGGGAATTGTTGGATTAAAAGTCGAAAAATTCAAGATTATAACGATCATTTATTGTTTATTCAAAGACTACAATGTATACAATGGAATATAGTTACAAAATGCAGATATCGTATTTCATCCTTTCCTGTCCATAGGCTATCATTCGGTCAAAAACATAAAAAATCCATTCTCATAAAGGCATGAAGAGTTCCACAAAAACGTCCTGAAAAAAATTGAACTCAATACACATTACACAGCTTGAAAACTGTGGCCTGTGGCCACCAATGCTGTCCCTTCGGGACAGCCAGTACTGTAAAACTGAGCCTGAAAAATAGTTGATATAATGTAAAATTCTCATTCTTTCTGAAATACGTAATTTGTCATAAATGTTCCAGAAATCAATGAATCAAATATCATTCCATTCTTGTACTCACTTTGGATTATGTTCATTCATTCACTTTTTAAAACGGCCCTCCCCCAATTCTTTCTCTTTCAATATCAACTTGAAATAGAGCCCAATTTGCTTCAAAAACTGCAAAACTCCTTCGAAATTTCTGCCAAAATGAGAAAAAATGACTCAATAGTCGTTCATCAATTATGGAAACCTGAAAAGGTAAAAGAATGACTATGACGACAAACCCTGTATAAAAATCCTCACCTCGATTCATTTAATTTAAAATCAATGCTAAAACGTCCTAATTGTAACGTCTCATTTTTCGATACACTCGGAATAAGGCTATCATTCCGTCAAAAATATCCAAGATATCAACTCTCATGAAAGCATGAAGAGTTCCACAAAAACATCCTGAAAAAATTTAAACATCACACTCTGTATGACAATCCCATATTTACATACTTACTGCTACATTCCTACGTTTCAGTTCCGTTTTTTCCATAAATTACCGCTCTCGAAAATTCTTTACGATAACATTCCGCAAAGCCAATATGGCGTCATATGACGTGCTCATTTGTTCAAAGCATAGATGCATAGAATGCACGTCAAAGTTATCCGATTTTATGGACGATATCCACAGAACCTACTGAATTCACGGCACTCGTCAACTGTGACGTCTCGAAACGTCGAAAAAACCCAACCTAAAAACGGACATCTGTGCGTCCCGTCAAACTTTGAAGGCCGTTGTCACGAACCCTAACCTACATTCAACGTGAAAAGTCATCGGAATAACTGAAACTCTCTGGTTTTGTCGATAATTTCTGGCCGGATCGGAAATTTTTACCGTTTTCGAGAAACGTCAAAATTTCGAGAATTTCTTGCGGACACCCGGAGGACCGCGTCGAAAAACGCTTTGCGTCAAGGATTAGGAGAGGATACGGGCCGTCGTCGGAAAAATAGCCGCGACGTCGGGGGGCCCCCGGAAAAAAGCCTTTTGCCTGAGTTCCCGGGTCTATCGGTCGATTTCGACCTTTTTCGCGAATTTTTTTAAAATACTTCCCGAACTCGGAAAAAAAATTCAAAGACACTCGCGGGAGCCCCCGTCCTTCCCCTTTCCGGCGCCCCCGTCGCCTCCTCGCCGGGGGTCGCGAGCGACCCCCGCGATCGGCTTCGCCGATCGCCTTTTTAGAGCCTCTCCAAAACTTTACCCCGTTCTGTGTTCCTTATTAAATTAAATAATAAGACTAGTTTGGGCCCACGGATCCGCCTTTTTGGTAGATCAATATTATCGGTAGATCAATATTGAATGTAGATTCGCATTTATATACAAAAGAGGACAATAGTTGGTAGGAAGAAAAATTTTTTTGACAGGTGTCAAACTCTATGACGGACATTGACAACCATAGAATGTCACAACTTGACACTCGTGTCACTCTATGACGGACATCGACAACCATAGAATACAGGTGTCAAACTCTATGACGAACATCGACAACCATAGAATGTCACAACGTGACACTCGTGTCACTCTATGACGGACATTGACAACCATAGAATGTCACAACTTGACACTCGTGTCACTCTATGACGGACATCGACAACCATAGAATACAGGTGTCAAACTCTATGACGAACATCGACAACCATAGAATGTCACAACTTGACACTCGTGTCACTCTATGACGGACATCGACAACTATAGAATACAGGCGTCAAACTCTATGACGAACATCGACAACCATAGAATGTCACACTTGACACTGGTGTCACTCTATGACGAACATCGACAACCATAGAATGTCACAACTTGACACTCGTGTCACTCTATGACGGACATCGACAACCATAGAATACAGGTGTCAAACTCTATGACGAACATCGACAACCATAGAATGTCACAACTTGACACTCGTGTCACTCTATGACGGACATCGACAACTATAGAATACAGGCGTCAAACTCTATGACGGATATCGACAACCATAGAATGTCAAAATTTGACACTGGTGTCACTCTATGACGAACATCGACAACCATAGAATGTCACAACTTGACACTCGTGTCACTCTATGACGGACATCGACAACTATAGAATACAGGCGTCAAACTCTATGACGAACATCGACAACCATAGAATGTCACACTTGACACTGGTGTCACTCTATGACGAACATCGACAACCATAGAATGTCACAACTTGACACTCGTGTCACTCTATGACGGACATCGACAACCATAGAATACAGGTGTCAAACTCTATGACGAACATCGACAACCATAGAATGTCACAACTTGACACTCGTGTCACTCTATGACGGACATCGACAACTATAGAATACAGGCGTCAAACTCTATGACGGATATCGACAACCATAGAATGTCAAAATTTGACACTCGTTTCACTCTATGACGGACATCGACAACCATAGAATGTCACAACTTGTCACTCTATGACGGACATCGACAACCATAGAATTCAGGTGTCAAACTCTGTGACGGACATCGACAACCATAGAATGTCACAACGTTACACTTGTATGTTCCACGGCTATGAAGGAACATAGATATCATTCGTGCAGGGATACAATAGACATGTCTATTTCGTTATTCTATCTCACTCTGACACATTGCACTATGTCTTGGAACGTGTGTCTTTCGCTCATTCATGTGAATATCTTCCACCATAACCTCACACTCTCACGTGAAATCTTTCGATCGCTTTATTCCGTCTTCTTCAAGTCCCGAATATCATTGTTAACTCTCAATCGTATCTCGGAACCGAACTGAGAATATTTCAGTGTAATATTTCCATCGTCGTCATCTATTTTCTTGTCGTCCCTCGAAATATACACTTAACCTCTACGTTTATCGCGAACTTCGTTATCCTAACCAATGAAATGGCTTCGTGACCGACAACCAAACTTTTTTATTGCCATCGGTGAAATAATGAATGAAATAGAAAAATTAACATTTTGGGAATTTTTAACATCTTGAGGGCCACTACGTAAGTTATTTTCAAGAGTGGAATATGCAGATACAATAATTATGCTTACCTCGATTCGATTCTCTTTCGAATATCAATGTAAGTAATACTTTGAGAATAAAGAACGTTGGGAATTGTTGGATTAAAAGTCGAAAAATGCAAGATTATAACGATCATTTATTGTTTATTCAAAGACTACAATGTATACAATGGAATATAGTTACAAAATGCAGATATCGTATTTCATCATTTCCTGTCCATAGGCTGTCATTCGGTCAAAAACATAAAAAAATCCATTCTCATAAAGGCATGAAGAGTTCCACAAAGACGTCCTGAAAAAAATTGAACTCAATACACATTACACAGCTTAAAAACTGTGGCCTGTGGCCACCAATGCTGTCCCTTCGGGACAGCCAGTACTGTAAAACTGAGCAGCTCCCTTCGGGAGCTGCCTGAAAAATAGTTGATATAATGTAAAATTCTCATTCTTTCTAAAATACGTAATTTGTCATAAACGTTCCAGAAATCAATGAACAAATATCATTCCATTCTTGTACTCACTTTGTATTATATTCATTCATTCACTTTTTAAAACGGCCCCTCCCCCAATTCTTTCTCTTTCAATATCAACTTGAAATGGAGCCCAATCTGCTTCATAAACTGCCAAACTCCTTCGAAATTTCTGCCAAAATGAGAAAAAGTGATTCAATAGTCGATCATCAATTATGGAAACCTGCAAAGGTAAAAGATTTACAATGACGAAAAACCCTGTAGGAAAATCCTCACCTCGATTCCATTCCATTTAAAATCAATGCTAAAACGTCCCAATTGCAACGTCTCATTTTTCGATACACTCGGAATAAGGCTATCATTCGATCAAAAATATCCAAGATATCGATTCTCATAAAAGCATGAAGAGTTCCACAAAGACATCCTGAAAAAATTTAAACATCAAATTCTGTACGACAATCCCATATTTACATACTTACTGCTACATTCCTACGAAAACATTCCGCAAAGCCAATATGGCGGCATATGACGGGCTCATTTGTTCAAAGATAGATGCATAGAATGCACGTCAAAGTCGTCAAAGCTCTCCAATTTTATGGACGATTTCCACAGAACCTACTAAATTCACGTCACTCGTGAGCGGTGACGTCTCGAAACGTCGAGAAAACCCAACCTAAAAACGGACATCTGTGCGTCCCGTCAAACTTTGAAGGCCGTTGTCACGAACCCTAACCTACATTCAACGTGAAAAGTCATCGGAATAACTGAAACTCTCTGGTTTTGTCGATAATTTCTGGCCGGATTGGAAATTTTTACCGTTTTCGAGAAACGTCAAAATTTCGGGAATTTCTTGCGGACACCCGGAGGACCTCGTCGAAAAACGCTTTGCGTCAAGGATTAGGAGAGGATACGGGTCGTCGTCGGAAAAATAGCCGCGACGTCGGGGGGCCCCCGGAAAAAAGCCTTATGCCTGAGTTCCCGGGTCTATCGGTCGATTTCGACCTTTTTCGGGAATTTTTTTAAAATACTTCCCGAACTCGGAAAAAAATCCGAAGGGGCCCCCCGGAGCCCCCGTCCTTCCCCTTTCCGGAGCCCCCGTCGCCCCCTCGCCGGGGGTCGCGAGCGACCCCCGCGATCGGCTTCGCCGATCGCCTTTTTAGAGCCTCCTCAAAACTTTACCCCGTTCTGTGTTCCTTATTGAATTAAATAATAAGACAAAACCACTGACTCTCATATCCAAGGATGGAGTAGCAAGCGTTAACTTGACCCATCGAGGAATTATAATTATAAAGATAAGCCTCCTCAAAGCAAAAGGTTACAGTTCACGATGCTGATCAAGCAGAATAATTCAAATGAAAACCATTACATAAAGGAGGTTTCCCCTTCCAAGAAGAGAACATAGAGCCAATTGTTCCACCCAATAGGCAGATAAAAAACCCAAATTATCCATAAATAAGCTAATAAAAGCGGTAATTAATGAAGACGCTAACAATGGAAATTGCCTTTATTAAAGGGGAGTTTTCCTTCTACATTGTGTGCATATTTAATTCCAGTCGAGAGAATTTACTCTTTTTATTCCGGAGCTCTTGAGCTCATCGATTCTTGAAAGGAAACAGACTCCTTCTAATTTGTATGTTTTGGACTGAGCCAGTTTGTGTATCGCCAGCGCTAGGAGATGGTTTCAAGTGGCGCTCTTCATCATTATCAGGGAGGGGGGGAGGCTATTGAGAATATACCGTTTTCCCAATGGTCTGGGGTATTCAGTCAGAAATATGGTTGTTCATACAGGGTGCGGCACGGAGGATGGATGGTTTTAAAAAAAATAATAAAAGCGTTAATTTTTACTCAAAAACACATTTATTGACGGAATCAGATTCTCAAGGAAATAGCATTTGAGACAGTCAAGTGTGGAAAATCACATCAGGCATGTGGTGGCCGAAATCGGTGATGCAGTGCTGGAGGCGCTCTTGGAAGTTCGCGTAGACTCTCTCCAACATCGCTCTCTCAACTTGGGCAACTTCCACGCGAATAGCCCTTTTCAATTCGTCCAGAGTTCGGGGCTTGGTCTCGTATACTCTAGCCTTGAGGTGTCCCCATAAGAAAAAATCGCATATGGATAAATCTGGGGACCGGGGAGGCCAATGAACATCGCCAAACCTGGAAATAAGGCGACCAGGGAAGAGAGGGCGAATAACGTCTATTGATGCTCTGGCTGTGTGGGCGGTCGCCCCATCCTGTTGGAACCACACACGTCGGATTGGAACACGTTGCCGTCGTAATTCGGGGATAAAGAAGTTGTTGATCATTTCGACGTACCGCTCTGAGTTCACGGTAACAGCACGACCATTAACGTCTTCGAAGAAGTAAGGGCCAATGATGGGTGAAAGCGAAGATCCATATGCAAAATAAATAAATGCTAGGAACACACGAGTCTAACGGCACCTTCCCCACTTCTCTTGTCCTCAGTGGGGGAAAGTTATGCCGCACCTTGTACATCTAGTTCGGCGTGGTTTTTCGTTTCTTACATCTGATTTGTTTCTATTTATTCAGTTCGCTTCTTTTCCTACAATAAACACCCAGAAAATACACAGTTTAACCTGCTACTTTCATTGATATCTATACACAATTAAGTGTCTAAAACACTTATTCTTAGGAGTTCATATCAATGTAACAACTACTGCAAAGGAATCTGAGTGTGGGGCATGGATCAGGAGTTCTATAGATCGCAGTGCCTGTTTGTTAGGCGGCTGAGATAGAATAATAGGGGAAAAGGGGATAATGAATGGATAATTGAACTCAAATTATGAATCACAGCTCTATTAGGAACAAATCATCACAATTCTACATTAAAGGACAATTAATTGAGCATGACCACCATTGCCCGCTGACCAGTGACCACGATTGCCCCATCTTCCAACTACTTCGTTGCCAATTGTAATTTTTTTGCTCACTGAAGTTGAGATGTGGCAGTTTGCATCTGTTCAGCAAGTTGGTTATCATTATCGAAAGTTCTCCACTAGATAGACCCATTCTTCGTTCAGAAATCTCCCCCACTAGACCAATCTCCCATTACAACTAGGTGAATCCATTGTAGGAACAGCATGGGACTAAAAATTAACGCGATTACCGCGGATATCGGAAAATTGGGAAATTATTTCCGCTCTACGGGGCAGGAATGCGCGAGAAAGAAAATGGGATTGGTATTTTGTCGGCTGAGCGAGCTCTGATGAATTTGGCGGTGAAAGATTAAACATTAAGCCGCGATCTATCTGCTCGACATTTTGTAGCTCGTCGGGGATGATTGATATGACGTCATCATTGGCAGACCTGGTCTTTTTTCTTACAGTTTTGGAGATTGCGACGAATCTGTCAATGTTCGGTCGGATCGTGGAAATTTATTGAAAGGACGGAGAGGTGGATCTTCTTGAAAATATGGATGTGTGTGGGAGAAATGCCGATGATTTATTTCTGATCTGTAAATTTGAGTGGGAGCAAGTGATAGGAATATCGGTAAAGAATTATTGTGCTAGTCTTTGTAAGGTGGATGTATTGAATATTTTTAGCCTGATTCATACAGGCTGTTTCAAAAAAAGAAGGTCCCGTCTCTTCGATAATAATAATAATAATAATAATAATAATAAAGTGGAAACCGATATCATGGCAGAAGATCGAGATGCCACTCCACCTGCTGGCTCGACCACCGTGAGGAGGACTGCCCGCAGGGGAGCTCGCAACGCACGTATCCAGTGGAGCCGCAAAATGAATATTGAAGTAATGCGAGCTTTTCATTACGTGAACAATTGCGAGGACAAACCACTTCCTGGATAGAGAAGAGAAATCTTCAAGGGATGGAATTATCCCAGAAGATCGCGGGATGTGCACAGCAGGCTGTGGATTTGCAAACCTATCACACCGTGCGGAAAATTCTGAACTAGTGGGAGGAACTGAAATGTTTTTTCACTGGTTCATAGAAGAATTACCAGCTCGAGCTGAGAACGGGAGACCGATGAAGAATAATAATAATACACCGCACGGGTGTGGTTTGGTTTCTGCCACGCCACATGGGGGGTGACGTCCCCACGGCCCGAGTTACCTGGGCCACCAAGGGTAAATGGTGGCAAACCCATGAACGAGAAGTGGAAACCGATATCATGGCAGAAGATCGAGATGCCACTCCACCTGCTGGCTCGACCACCGTGAGGAGGACTGCCCGCAGGGGAGCTCGCAACGCACGTATCCAGTGTAGCCGCGAAATGAATATTGAAGTAATGCGAGCTTTTCATTACGTGAACAATTGCGAGGACAAACCACTTCCTGGATGGAGAAGAGAAATCTTCAAGGGATCGAATTATCCCGGAATATCAGCAGGCTGTGGATTTGCAAACCTGTTACATCGTGCGGAAATTTATGAACTAGTGGGAGGAACTGAATTGTTTTTTCACTGGTTCATAGAAGAATAACCAGCTCGAGCTGAGAACGGGAGACCGATGAAGAATAATAATAATAATAATGTTTATTTATCCTTTGAGACATACATTTTATGTATAGGACACGTCAAATTATATAGATACAATATTTATACAACATTTATACAACATCTACATTGATCCATTTAACATATTCAAAGTTATTACAGTAATATTCCTGGACACTATAAAAACACTGATTCAATAATAAATCCTTAACTACTATTTTGAATTCTTTTTTTTCTAGACTTTGTATGAACCGAGGAAGATGATTAAAAAGTCTGATACTCTGATAAGTTGGAGACATTTCAAATTTCGCAGTTTTATGCAAATACAGGGTAAGTCTTTGACTTGTACATATATTTTAACTGTAGATTCTTGAGGCCAAAAGAAACCTTTTTTTCATTTTCCATCTTTCCGAATTCGTCTCCGTTAAGATATACAGCCATTTGAAAGAAAAATTGGGCCGAATACGTGCCTGATACGATTCTCTGCAAACACCTCAAAGTTCATATTTTTCGGTTGAAATTGAGGTGATTATTAGATGTTCTGGGTGATACATTTAGTGAATACTCATGCACTAACTTTATTTGAATAAGAATGTTACAAACACGATATTTCCTGACCAAAACACTTAGTTTTGTCCGAAATATGGCTTTTCAATTGCAGAAATACAATTGAAAAGCCATATTTCTTCCACCAAAATAAGTTTCTTCTTCAATTCTCCTGAAGATTAGTTTGTACAACACTACTAATTTTTTCATATTTTCCACGACATTCCATAACTATTCAATAAAAAATTGTTTTCTCACTAACCTAACCTAACTCCATCAACCTAGGTCATAGGATTCGAGGTCAATGACCTAACCTAACCCATCATCTGTGATATATCACAGAACTTTTGGGAAGACGATTCCAGATTGCTGATTTTCTCTTCAAACAATAGTATAGGCGAAACCAAGGAAGCAGTACGGCCCCTAACGGATGAACTATCACAAGGGCACTAGTTTTGTTAACGGTGCAAAACGTGTAGTTCTGATTCTAGCCGATATAGCGTCACGATATTAATTTCAGTCGCCTATAACGGTGCGCTAACCTTGCATTCGCTAACTCGCAATGCGAGGTAGCCGCCACGCAAGACAAACTGTTGTTCTGTGTCTCCAACGTTAGTCCCATCACAGACCAGACTGTGGTCCTATGAACGACGCTTACGTATAGCGATAATCTGCGCTATGGACTTTGATTTATTTATTTACAGATGATAATAATGCAAACAGGTGATGATTATGTATAGACTTTCAGTGGATTGATGTAATAATAACCGTGTAGTGCCCAGTTAAAATTCCAAGAGGACATTGTTCAGATAGATATTTTCCTGAAGGACCGGTAACGTTAAAATTTTTGATAGAAACTGTGAGTATAAAATATATAATTTCATGCTTCTTAGAATTCAATTTAATCTCCCACATTTGTGGGATTTTATTATTACATATCTGTTCATCAAACGTTTTTCCATCATAGAGATTATTTTCGACAAACATTCTTTTAACATGTTGAGAGACCAGAGATGAAATAATATTCGATGATATTTAATCCAGGGAAACATCCGGATTATTCTTGAAATTCATGATTTTTTCCTGAAATTTCATCGTATACAATTGGGAATAACTCGAAAACGACGCGTTTTATTGAAAAAACATAGGAATACTTTTATTTTCTAAAATGGTTGATTCTTTCGAAAATATGAACCGTTCATCTTTTCAAGTGGTTTTATGGTATTTTTGCGTGAACTTATGAGTCGAATACGCCGTAACTCTTATACTAGGAAAAATATTGAATAAATTTCAAGTGAACTTAACATTTGTCTTTGTAGTTACAAATATTTCCTTCAATTTGACGAAAATATCAAATCATTCTGCATATCCGTGAAATTTGCAAGCTCTCATACCATCACAGACCAATCAATTCTTTCCCTATTCAAAGCGCGTTATCAAGATTTAGAAAATATCAAAGAAGATCATGAAACATCATTACACGGCTATTTCATCTCTTATCACCGGATCAGATGACAGTTTAGTAGACGCATCAAAAATTCGTGAGGTTTCCTTAGAATTTTAGTATTACATTGAATGTGTCCACACCCACATCTCAGATTCGGAAAATAAATCCGAAATTGTGAGAGTCCTTACCTCACAGAACCAATTCTTTTTTATGGATACGAAAAAAACAGGTTTCGGCGTGGAGAAGAATATGAGAACTCTGATAGGGTGACTGAACTGAAGGCCATTGCTAGAAAAGTAGCAGGAAGTCTTAAACAGGTAGAATATTTTTGGGATTCTAGGTGAGTCCTCTCAGAACCATAGAGAAAGTGGATGAAAATCATAGAGCTCTGAGTCTTCTTTGTTACTGACGAAGTTCATTCGCCGTGTGAACTTTATGGTATTGAAAAACAGAAATATGAAATTTGAACAGTAGGTACCTACTGTTATGGTTCAAAATATCATTTCAAAATTCATTCCAATCTATTGAGGCCAAATTAAAATTGAAAGATTTTAGCCGGGTTTCATAAACGTTGATCGGGTGATCAAATGCTTGATCGAGCGATTCTGTGATAAAAAATCCGTAAATTTTAAATTCTATTGGTCGATTTGACAAAAACGAACAAAAATTCTGTGAATCACTAATCAACGGTCTTTGTGAAACCCACCATTAGAAATATAATTTGAAGTTTGTACATAGATTTAGGATTCTGTGAATAGTGATAATTAGATTAGAAAAATCAAGAATGTGGAAGAAGTTTGAAAGAAGGAAACCAGGGAGTTGAAAAGGGGGAATTCGATAGAAAAATCAAAAAGAAAGTCAAGAAGTTAAATTAGAGGAAATCAGAAAGAAAAGTCAAGAAATTGAATGGAGAAATCAGAAGAAAAGTCAAGAAGAGAATTGAAAAATCAGGAAGAAAAGTCAGAGGATAAATTGGGGAAAATAAAGGAAGTCAAGAAAGAAATTAGGAAAAAATATAACGAGTACTAAGAAGATTGATATTAGAAAACAGAAAACAGGAATATAGTGAATGGACAGTTATTATAGATATAAGTGAGTTTAATTTTATTTAAGGGATAGAATAAGTTGTTCATCATTTTTGAATTTGAATTAGAAGTAGAATTGATATTAAATTTGATATAAATTAAATTTTTCATTATGATTTGGACTCTCAATTGAGAAAGAGTTGTTGGGCATACAAAATTTGAAATTTATTGTTAATCATAACATAACAGTACCTAAGCAATTCAACAAATCAGCTTTCACAAAATATTATTCTTCCAATTTTGGAGCTGACAAAATACAATGGATTCATTCGGCGCATCAATGGATGATTTCCGAAAAACTCGGTAATAAAATACGGAAATAGGAGCAAATTTTCCACCATTTTATGGAAGTTGACGAGGCTCAGTTTGAGCATTATTTGTTAGATTGCACTATTCAGGACCTTCATCTCGTATTTCTGAATGAATTCGCTTCGAATATGTTTAGTCCTAGTGTTGCAGATGGTAGGCATCCATGCACTATGAACAATAGGAGTTTCTTATTTTAGGTTCATGTTGTTTTTGGGCTTATAGGTTTAGATGACAAAAAGCAATATAAGCTGATTAGAAGGAATCGATTTGCCCCTCGCTCTACATTACCAACTGGCAAACTTTATGGGGTAGCTTTGGTTCAAAAGTATTCAGTTTCAAATATGCATCATTATGTTGATTTCACAAGGAAAATAACATTTTGCAATTGTGATATACATGATAAATTCTGAAGAGCTTTGGGAGCAGGTCATACAAATATATTTTTCAGAGATATTCCTGAATCCTGTTCACCTCCACCTCAAAATCTATCGTAATATTTTGTCTGGACCTCCAACAGGCTCCAACAATACACAACTCGAATTACAAAATAGTTTGTTTTCGTTATGAGATCAATGGTCTTCGCTGATGTAAATATAATTTCTTAACATATTGATCTCGAAATATTTGCAGTTATTGGATTTTGAAGAAACTAATGGCCCTTGTACGTATGGTGTCACTCTTTTATCAGTTGGCAATTTCTAAAACAAACATCTTCCTTGCATCAGTATCTGTTTGTGATGGGATGGAGATACGGGGTTATATTTAGTAGTTTTGATTCGGCGTAATTTTTTTATTGTTCTGTAGATGTTCATTGTCGATACCGGATCTCGTTGAGGTGCTGATTGGGAGTGTTCAGTGGATAACTTACTCGATTTTTAACGGGTGTGTCCATAGGGCGTCCGTGCTGGACAAGAGACTATGAAATACTTCGTTGGATGTGCGCCGAGCGTCTAGGCAAGACGCACGACGTGCGAAAAAAGGGAGAATGCGTAAATCGTAGGAAGTACCTGTGTTAATTGGAAGTAGAGTTCGGTCGGTTCTCGTAAATCTCAATGTACGAGGATATATTGGAAAATTCTTAGCCTACTATAGTACCAAACAAAATTTCAATGTCAAAATATTTTATTGTTCAACATATCCTCCTCTTAATTGAATACATTTATCAGAGTGAACCTGCAACGTCTCTAGACCTTTCAAAAACAATTTTTCTTCTCGCTCTGCAAAACAGTCCTCCACAGCTTTTATTACCTCCTCGTTGGAAGAAAATTTACGACCTTTTAAACTTTTTTTCGGTTGAGGAAAGAGATGATAGTCGGACGGAACCAAATCTGGTGAATAAGGGGGGTGTTCTAGTAATTCTAACCCTAAATCACGAATTTTGCATGGCAACATGAGATTTGTGTACTGGGGCGTTGTCCTGTGAAAACAAAATAACTTTGGATAGCTTTCCACGTCTTATCCTTTTAATTTTTTCCCGTAGAGTGGTCAGTAATGTCGAATAGTAATCTCCAGTTATTGTTCTTCCCTCATCCGAAAAATCAATCATGATTACTTCATGGCAATCCCAAAAAACTGAAGCAAGAGCTTTTCCAGCAGATTTTTGGCACAAAACTTCTTAGGTCTCGGAGAACCAGAGAGTCGCCATTCCATCGATTTTTGCTTTGTTTCTGGATCGTAAAAATGTACCCAACTCTGATCCATACTGACAATTCGGTTTAAGAAGTCTACACGTTTTCAAATCGAGCACAGATCGAACGCGATGCTTCTACCCTTGCACGCTTCTGGTCAACATTCAAACATTTGGGGATCCATTTTGCAGATATTTGTCTCATGTCCAAATTGACGTGAACTATATGATGAACGCATTCGTATGAAATCTTCAGTGCTTCAGATATCCGTTTTAGCCCAATTCGACGGTCTGATAAAATGTCATGAACTGTATCGATATTTTCGGGGACTGACACATCTTCAATGGAAAATTTACCTCTTTCGAAGCTTGCAGTCCAATTTATCACGGTCGCATACGAAGGGAATTGATCACCAAGGGTATCAAGCATATCTTCGTGAATCTGCTCACCTCTTAACCCTTTTGAATACAGGTACTTGATGATGGCTCGATACTCCGATTTTTACAATTTCGGTGGACATCTTCTTTTTTTTAATTCTTTGCGAAACTCTGTTTAACTTTTTTGACGTCGAACTCTACACTGACACTGACAATAATAAGTTATTGTTCGTTGATATGGTATCGCAATATTTTGTTTATGCATGGAACTGGTCTAGGCTAATTAGATATCAATACATCCTCGTAACTTGAAGGTAAATAAGAAGTGAAACAATTCTGGGAGGAGGAAGAAACTTCTTTCCTCCTGGTGACGGAATGCCTCGCTCGTCATTGCTAACCAATGCAAAGAATGCTTGGGACCAGAAACTTGTTGAAGTGAGGGAGTAACATCCCTGAAGCCCTACCAGATAATGGAGAACGATCTGTAGATTACGTAGTGGTAAGAACTGAACTCTGATAAGAGACCTTAAGGTTGTAGTGTAGTGAAATCTAAATCTCAAGTAAAAATAAGCTACATCTCCTGCCTCGGGAGGCTCCAACTGATAATGGAGCTAGCGAAAACTGACGAGTGCACAAAATTTCACAATTGCGAACCTTTGGACAGGATATGTACCTACCACCGGGTTTTTCACTATAATTTGACCCCCCCTTCAACTTTGTTACTAAATGAGATACAAAAAAATGTTGTAAACAAAAGTTTCCGAAATCGACTGAGGTTTTACAGTATGTATTCACATAATGGAATATATAAAGGGTGGCCAACATATTGATGGCAACTTCATTTTTTCAAATGGAACACCTGTATATTTTTCCATATTTGCCTAGCTCTTATTCCCCTGATTTCGAATATGTAACACATGTTGATCTATCTCTTTTATTCTGAGTTATTCAGAGTTTCGAATTTTAAGAACCACCTGGCAAGCTCTGTAATCTTTTTTCAAGTGGCAGACTGGGTTTACTGAAAATACCCATTTTTGGAGTTATGATAACGTCAATTGGAATATATACAGGGTGAACAACATATTGAATGCAACAACATTTTTTCAAAACAGGGTGTCCTGTCCTGTATATTCTTCCATCTTTTGATAGGCTATTTCCTCCTGATCTCGAATATACAGGGTGAGTCTTTGACTTGTACATATATTTTAACTGTAGATTCCTCTCATCAAACGAAACACTTTTTTCCTATACCATTTTTCAAAATTCGGTTTCGTTTGAAAGATACAGGGTGTCAAAAATCCATGAAATTAACACTATTCTTTCCATATATTTGAAACCGATAATCCGAATGAACTGAATTTTGGTTGATTGTTTACTCTATTCATGGTGCATATTCCTCAATTGAAACTTATTCCATATTCCTTCTAGTATAAGAGTTACAGCCTACTCGTCTCATGAATTCATGCAAAAATACTATAAAATCACTCGAAAAAGATAAACGGTTCATATTTTCGAAAGAATCAACCATTTTAGAAAATAAAAGTATTCTTATATTTTTTCAATAAAACGCGTCGTTTTCGAGTTATTCCTAATTGTATACGAACAAATTCGAGGAAAAAATCATGAATTTCATAAAAAAAACTGAATGCAACCCTGAATTAAATATCATCGAATATTATGTATTCTCTGATCTTAACAAATTAACAACGTTGTCAATGTTTATCAACTTCGTCAAGACTAAAATCTACATGATGGAAAAACGTTCGATGTAATAATTGAATTCTGAGAAGCATGAAATGAAATTACACAGTCTATAAGCACAGTTTCTATTGAAAATTTATTGTTACCGGTCTTTCAGGAAAATATCTATCTCAACAATATTATCCTCTTGGAGATTTCAATCGACACTACACGGTATGCACATCACAATCATCACCTGTTTGCTTTATTATCTGCAAGTAAATTTAGATAGATAATTAAGGTTATCCCGTTTAAGCGTCTTTCATTATCATAGACTGGCCTGCGGTTCGAGAGTCGAGACACAGAAACAGAACAACCACAACACAACGGCCTGTCCCGCCTGTCTGCCTTGCGTGCCGGCTATATCGTAGCGCTATATCGGCAAGAATCAGAACTCGTTTGGCACGCCTAGACGCCTTTAGCCGTTAGCGATTGTGATAGTTCATCCGCTAACGATAGGGGACGTACTGCTTTCTTGAGTTCGCATTGTTTGAAGAGAAAATCGGCAATCTGGCATCGTCTTCTCTAGAGTTCTGTGCTTAGACAGGTTCTGTGCACGTCCTTCTAAAGACTTTAGTCTTTAGATGGCCGTGTTCTGTGGAATATCATATCATAGAAGATGAGTTAGGTTAGGTCATTGACCTCGAATCATCTGACTTAGGTTGATGGAGTTAGAATAGGTTGGTGAGAAACCAATTTTTATGAGATCGTTCCAAAATATCGAGGAAAATATTAACCAATTATTAGTGTTTATAAACTAATCTTCAGGAAAATCGAAGAAGGAACTTATTTTGGTGGGAGAAATATGGCTTTTCAATTGCAGAAATAATCGGACAGTGTTTTTGTTAGGAAATATCGTTTTTGTTACATTCTTATTCGAATAAGGTTAGTGCTTGAGTATTTTCTAATTGTATCACCCAGAACATCTAATCACCTCAATTTCAATCGAAAAATATGAACTTTGAAGTGTTTCCAGAGAATGTATCCAGGCACGGACTCAGCACAATTTTTTTTTTCAAATGGCTATATCTTTTTAACAGAGCCGAATTCGGAAAAATGGAAAATGAAAAAAAGGTTTCCTTTGGCCTCAAGAATCTATAGTTAAAATATATGTACAAGTCAAAGACTCACCCTGTATATGCATATTTGGGCGTGTCTCTTCAATTTTCAGAGATTCAGAGTTTTGAAATGATGATACCGAATAAAAAAATATGTGAAATGCCTACGAAATTTTTTATATTCAAACAATTTACTTAAAAGTATTATTTCAAAATGAATACTTAACAATTACTTAACCAATAAAAATAATAAATTATGGTATCATGGTATGAATAACATCAACTAAATAAATTGCTCGAAATGACCACCTTCATTCAATACACATAGTTCATATCGTTGTCTCAAGTTGTTAAGACTATTTTTGATTGCATTGTTATGGCTCTGATTCAAATCAGAAATTAAAGCTTCAATTTTGTTTATAATCATTACAATATTATCATTATTGCTGAAGTATATGTTTTCCTTCAAGAACGGCAATAAAAACGTGTCCAACGGTGTTAAATCGGGACTATTTGGTGGCCATGAAATGGGTGCGCCATTCCCATTACCAATCCAAAGATCAAATTGGCCACTTAAATGTTCACGAACTTCCAAAACGCTATACGGGGGCGCTCCGTCCTGTTGCCAAATTATTTGTTCTAATTCTTCAGCAGAAAAGCTCAGCTACCTCTGGCAATATATTTTCTAAATATGTTTCACGTGTTAATTTGTAGTCGAAAAATATAGGCCCCACAATTTTATCATAAACAATGCCACACCAAACGTTAACAGATTTTCTTCCGGATTTTCTGATTTCCATAATTTTTCGTTGTCTTCGATTTTTGTTTTCCCAAGAATGTCTATTTTTTCTGTTGAATACACCTGCTGTGGAAAACGATGATTCATCCGTCCACATTATGAACCTGAATAAATTAGGGTCTTCACCCAGTCTTTGCAGCATACTCTGACAGTATTCTAATCGTTTCCGCTTTTGTTCTTCTGTAAGGAGTTGTACTGGTAATAATTTGTATGGCCTATATTGGTTCTTTTTCAGGACTCTATAAATTCTGGAATAACTGATTTCCAGGTCACGCGACGCTTCCTTCAAACCATTTTCCGGAAATTCTATAACAATTTTATAATTTGTGAGGTTGTTTCGAATAGAATGTCAGCATTGAACAACAAACAATTAGAGTAACACTACCTTCAAAATAAAGTAATATGTCCAGTTCTTGATTTTCATTACTCGGGATGCAACGCCTCTTTCTTTTAAAACTTTTTAAGTCCCTTACACGGTTGTAAATATTGACAAATGTGTTTGCACTTGGAATTGGATGCAACCTCATATATTCCCTCCTTGCTGCTTTCTTATTTTTATTATTCTTCACATACAGTGAAAATATTTCAAATTTTTCTGCTTCCGTGTAATGCATATTTGATTATTATTTTCAATTAATGTAAAACGTATGTCATATCGTTACTAAGGAGATAACTCCAAAAACGGGCATTTTGAGTAATCGCAGCCTGCCACTTGAAAAGTTATTGCTGAGCTTGCCAGGTTGTTCTTTAGATTTGAAACTCTGTGGTGCTCAGAATAAGAGAGATAGACCAACATATGTTACATATTCGAAATTAGGGGAAAAAGAGCTAGCCAAATATAGGAAAATATACAGGGTGTTCCATTTGAAAAAATGAAGTTGCAATCAATATGTTGGCCTCCTTGTATATATTTCAGTTCGTGAAGTCATATTAAAAAACCTCAGTTGATTTCGTGAAATTTTTGTATGAAACATTTTTTTGTATCTCCTTTAGTAACAAAGTTAAAGGGGGGGTCAAATTATAGTGAAAAACCCGGTACTTGATGATGGCTCGATACTTCGATTTTAACAATTTCGGTGGACATCTCTTTTTTTAAATTTATGGCGTAACTCTGGTTCCCTTTTTTGACGTCAAGCTCTACACTGACACTTCTTATAAGTTATTGTTCATTGATATGGTATCGCAATATTTTGTTTATGCATGGAACTGGTCTAGGCTAACTATATCAATACATGTTCGTAACTTGAAGGTAAATAAGAAGTGAAACAATTCTGGGAGGAGGAAGAAACTTCTTTCCTCCTGGTGACGGAATGCCTCGCCATTGCTAACCAATGCAAAGAATGCTTGGGACCAGAAACTTGTTGAAGTGAGGGAGTAACATCCCTGAGGCCCTACCAGATAATGGAGAACGATCTGTAGATTACGTAATGGTAAGAACTGAACTCTGATAAGAGACCTTAAGGTCGTAGTGCAGTGAAATCTAAATGTCAAGTAAAAATAAGCTACATCTCCTCACTTGTTTCTAGCCTCGAGTGGCTCCAACTGATAATGGAGCTAGCGAAAACTGACTAGTGCACAAAATTTCACAATTGCGAACCTTTGGACTACCCAGGCTACACAAAGATATCCCAGAGAAATCCCTGCGACTTCTTTTAAGGAAGTTGTGACGCCTTTTGTGACTTCTCTCCTATCTCCTCCAAATATCCGCCACAAAAGAGTTCCCAGTGAACTCTTGAAGATATCCTACGTGGATATTCTCAAACAAGCCACACTGAGTGTTCGCATACACCTCCCGCGGCGAGGACTTTGAGAATTTCTTATAAACCTCCGCATTGCGAGATGTATGAGATATTCTCAAACAGTTCGCATTGCGAGATGTATAAGAAGTTTCTACACAGGCCGCTTTGCACAGGTATATACAGGTCGCATTGCGAAATGTAAATAGTACATCAAAAACTAAATTTAATTTGTCCTATTCCTATAATGAGAATCTGTATATTAGCTATATTATTGAATTGATCTACACAACAAACAGTGTTAAAAGTTATTCATTATTTTCGGCTGCAACAGAAGGTGAACTAAAACAAGCGAATAAATCCTTCAATCTTTATTATCAACAAATTGCAACAAAAAAATTAAAAAAATAATTATTCAAAACATTACATTTCTTTCTTCCTCTGGGTACAATCTCTCAGCCAATCTTGAGAAAAGAATCCTCTCTTGTCCTTTACGTATTCAGTGTTGGTGTTGCCACCCTCCGTACCTACAAGTTCGGAAAAAATCGGTAGATTTCGGTAGATTTTTGGAGAAAATCGGTCAATTTTTGGAAAGAATTACTTTTCCACATATTTTTTGTGTTATTCAAGTTGAAATACCATTTATCCGAAATATTGGGCAAGAAGATATTTTACGAATGAAGCAAAATTGAATATGGATTTCATTTATTTACAAAACTAATGATCGAAAAACTAATCTTTCGAAAAAAAATGAGTATTCTGACAAAATAAATAGGTATTATAAAAATTAACACTCATTGAAAACAGCAAATATGCTGAAAATAAGCGCATGTAAATCAAATATTGCTTATAACAATATAGATTTGTCAACGTATAACTCAACTCATGTATCAAATTATGGAATTCTTAGGAAATCTCCAAAATCATATCGTTAGAGTCATGATTTCCTAGAATATCAAAACATACATTCACTCCATCAAATGTCGGTAGATTTAAGTGTTTTTTCGTTAGATCGGTAGATTGAGAGGAAAATCGGTAACAATTTTGTAATCAAAACGTGAATAAACATTGTGTCAAGTTCTTTTGGAGCACAAATTGAACAAAGGGGATTTCAACAACATGTCAATGCCCATTCATATATCAGCTTGAAACAAAATGACATATAATTCCAAATAATTCCCGTGAAAGTGTCGAATCATCACAATTCTCATGGAAGTGTTTTCTTTCATTACTATTGGAATTGCAATAATGGTTTCCACAGGAACTTGTAAACCATGCCTAAAGGATTATCAATAATTCATTAGCTTGAATTTGTGGAATATTCGACTCTACTAACCATTCTTGTAAAATCTGTTGTGAAGGTATTACACTCATCCATATTCTTAATAGAAATAGTTATCCTGATCACCAATATACCAAGTAGAAAATCGTTTACTGTGAATTGATCAATTCCGTTATTGGTGGTTGAATTACTCGGATAACATAAATGGCGGTAAAAATGGTTACGGTCCTAATATGTGAGAAAACTCCAGAATTTAATGAAAATAACACTCACTTGGAGCACAAATATCCTCATCGAAATTTCACACAATAACGAAACTCGCACAGCATAGTAACACCGATAAACACAACTGACTAATCTATCCTCAAAACCCCTCTCGATGTCTTGGTAAACTTGCTGTTTATACAAGTCGATTTGATAGACAAATAGCGCCTGCGTGAACAGATTGACCTTGTCAATCGCATGGTGCGCCCTCCTCTCTAAGTTATCGCATGGAGGGTTCCCAAGGATATCGCATGGCGAGGTCTCCAAGATATCGCATGGGCACATGGGAAATTCGCTTAGTAACATCACATAGAGATCTCTGGGACCTCGCGGTAGGAGCTCCCATAAAAGTCGCATTGTAACCTCTCAGAGATATCGCGGAGAAGTCTGTGTTGCCTGGGAAGATATGTAGGTACGTATTGTCCATGGGAACAAGAGAGCAAAAATATGTTTATGTTTGTCTTATTCCTAGCTTTGTCTTGAATTCAGAACCTGAGTCTGAATACTGAAAAAATAATGCACAATCATCGTGTTGAGACTCATAAAACAAAAGTTTACTCTCCAATATAAAGCGATTATAATTTTTTGCATACACTCAATCGGAAAATACAGCTTTTTATGATCTATTTGATAATCCAAAGTTCATCTACGCCTTCCTACGTAATCACGATGCCATTAACTTCTCACCGCTGCCATTGTTGCACCTTTCCAAAGTACAGCTCATGACGCTGGTACTCCAGCTTGACTCAGGATCTTATCAAGCCAAAACGTTTTTTCTACTTTGTAGACCTATTATTCCGAGAAAGATAAAATTGAATGAATCAAGGATGGCGCCTATTTTATATTGTTTGAGTTCGTGAATCGAATCTCGTATAAAATTCCTAGGATCCGAAAAGATCATGGGATCAATACGTTAGCAGGATTTCTTGCTGATTCATGTTGAGGATATGGTAAACCTTGTAGGCGGACGATGGCGACAGCACCGAAAACCGTTGAAATTTCACTTAGTTATGTTCTTACGAGGAATTCGATGATCTTAAGTACACTGGTTGGCAATGACATTGTTTACCACTCATAAAGTTCTTGCGGAGATATCAATGGACATTGTATTATTTGTCTTTCCAAATACTCTCTCTTCTCAGTTTCGCCGAATATGAAGTATAAAGTCCAAAGGTACTCAATGATCTCTGATTTAATGGATATGCTAATGTAATAGCAATGAAAACTTTATCTATTTGTTTCTATGCTCAAAATGTTCAATTCATCATTGTTTAATTTCTGTATTTGACTTTAGTGAAGATTTCACCAAAGGATCCATGTTTCACAGAAACTTTTTATATATACAGGGTGAGTCTCTGACTTGTACATACATTTTAACTGGAGATTCTTGAGGCCAAAGGAACCCCTTCTTTCATTTTCCATTTTTCCGAATTCGTCTCTTTTGAAGAGATTCAGCCTTTTGAAAAAAATTGGGCCGAATACGTGCCTGATACGATTTTCTGCAATCACCTCAAAGTTCATATTTTTCGATTGAAATTGAGGGGCTTATTAGATGTTCTGTCGTTATACATTTGGGAAATACTCAAGAACTAACGTTCTTTGATAAAGAATGCTACAAACACGATATTTCCTAAACACAAACACTTTTGTCCGATTATTTCTGCAATTGAAAATCCATATTTCTCCCACCAAAATAAGTTCCTTCGATTTTCATCAAGATTAGTTTGTAAACACTAATAATCTATTCATATTTTCCTCGATATCCTAAAACTATCACATAAAAATTGTTTTCTCACTGAACCAAACTCCATTAACCTAGGTCAAAGAGGCGAAACCAAGGAAGCAGTACGTCCCTTATCGTAAACGGATGAACTTTCACAAGGGCACTTGTTTTGTTTACTTTTCGTTAACGTCGTCTAGGCGTTGCCCTTTAGAAATGTCCAATGAGTAGTTCTGATTCTCGCCGATATAGCGCTACGATCTTAATTTCAGTCGCCTATAACGGTGCGCTAGCCGGCACGCAAGACAAACCATGTTCTGTGTCTCCAACGTTAGTCCCATCATGGACCAGTCTGTGGTCCCATGAAGGGCGCTTGCGTATAGCTAATACTTGCGCCATGAACTTCGATTTATTTATTAATTTACAGAGAATAATGCAAATGATGATTATGTGAAGACTTCGAGTGAATTCATGTAATAATATCCGTGTAGTGTCGAGCAAAAATTCCAAGAGAATATTGTTTAGATATAAACATCGCCACAGTTTATGTAGTGCTAAGTATGTATCATTTTATTCTTCATTCATTTCCATTCAATACGTGGTTTTATCGACATAATCATTAATTTTCGAATTTTGGATTTCATCGACAGTTATTTTCAATATAGACCGGTAACAATAAATTTTTAATAGTGTGCGTATAAAATGTATAATTTCATGCTTTTTAGAATTCAATTTTATCCCCCACACTTGTGGGATTTTATTATTACATATCTCTACATCAAACGTTTTTCCATCATATAGATTTTAGTCTTGACGATGTTTTAATCATTCTGACAACATTGTTAACTTGTTGAGAGACCAGAGAGGAAATAATGTTCGATGATATTTCATCAAGGTGCGCAACCAGATTAATTCTGAAATTCATTATTTTTTCCCCAAATTTCATCGTTTAACATGCAATTAGGAATAACTCGAAAACGACGCGTTTCATTGAAAAAAACATAAGAATTTTCATTTTCTAAAATGATTGATTCCTTCGAAAATATGAACCGCTTATCTTTTTCAAGTGGTTTTATAGTATTCTTGTATGGATTTATGAGTCGCTGTAACTTTCATACTAGGAGGAATATAGAATAAGTTTTGATTGAGGAATATTCACCATGAATAAAATACTCAATCAACCAAAATTCAGTTCATTCAAAATATCGGTTCCGAAGATATGAACCGAAATAGGTATTTAATCAACTAGTTTATTAATGACAGCGGAGCGAGCGCGATGATTAGAACATACCTGTGTAAACTGAAATCAGGATTCGAATAGTCCAATTTACCAGAAACAAGACACGCAAACCATTTTTTCAACATATTTTGTTAATAATATTAAGAAATAAATCCAAATCTCACTTTACATACACACAGTTTATGTAATGTGAAGAATGCACAATACTTGAAGAAACAAATACTCATTTCTGACATTCACGCACAAAAGAGTAGATGAATTTCAATCTTAAGTTCTTTTCATTTTGATTTAGAGTTTATTTGTTAAAAAATTCAAAGAACGTCACAACGGTACAAAAATACTTCTACATTTCTATTCCGTAGTAGTACAGTTACTCAGTTTAGTTCAGATGATTTTGAAAATTGGTTTCACCATTTATTATTGGAAGGCGCGAATGGTACGAATACATAAGTTCTCCCCTTTTCTCATTCTTCCAGATGTTATGATAGTTCTATTAATTTTTAACTAGGTATTGGCCACTTCTGTTACAAACCCTTGATAGAGGTGCCGAATATTTGATTGATGAATTGCCCCGTTGGGTTCTCAAAGTATGGAATCAATTTATTACACGTCTTGAGACAAGTTCATTATAGTATTTCGGCGATATAATCGAAACATATCTACCACGTGCTTTCTCCGATAGTTTTTGTGTAATCTGGTAGGAATTCGTAATTATATCTTATATCTCAAGTGACCAATCATGATTTCTTTCAAATGATGGTGATCTAGTGTCAAGGAAGACAATGGAACAATTTCGTAGAAAGCTGAGAAAATTAATGCCTTTACATCAAGTTTTATAAACTACTCACGTATATTATATAAACATGAGAAAATATCAAATATCAGAAAAATGACACTATTCATAGGCAATACTGAAATTTTCCATTTCGACGTAATACAGTATGATATATTTGAAAGAGCTCACTTTATGCTTCTTTATAACGAATTTAGAATTTGCTTCTTTTGAACCGGAATTTGTTTCGACGCTTCATAACTGTTTAAGACTTCGGTATTCAAGAGAGGATCCATTCGATTAAATACTTTGTATCATAATTTTATTGATTTTATAACCCCCCTGTTGACCCTGATGTCTGTAATCTTGTAATATCCTCAATTAATTTATCAATTCGAGAAAAAAATATACATTCATACATTTTTTATGAAATTCAAAGAATGAAATTAGTGATATATAATCACCGAGAACTTCAACTGAGTTTTGAGTGCATGGTTCAAATTACTAGAAATGGTGACTCCCTATTTGAAAAATAATGAACAAAGGCAACACAAAGGTACAGAAATCAATGGTAGGCATTTCGAACCATTCATTATTTCAAATTCGATCAGAACCTCGGCAACAAAGAAGTACCCACTTTCTTCGACCCTGTGGTCTGAAGTTCTAAAATGAGGCACCCAACACCCCATCAAGATTCCACCTGTTTAAAAACACTTTTCCACTACTCGTCTAGTAACGGTAACTACATGGCCATCCGTCCTTCACTTTCTTACACGATCCAACAAGTGATTCACATGACCATGACTAACCACATGCCTGCAAAAACATTGGAGTAAAAATTCAAGCATCCGTACAGTGAATTCGTTCGGTGAGAGAAAAGACTATTCAGTGTACTTAAACGAAGCCCAAGAACAAGCAGATACATCTCTTCAAGTCAGACCAATCGCAAATACTATTGCTTCAGTGTTTGCTTCGTGGTATTTTTTTTCTATCTCATACATAAACTTTTCCTTCAATTCTCGTGGTGATAATAATTGGTACAGCTGTCCATTCTTCTCTCGGAGAGTGTATAATTAACGCGATTGTTGTTTCGATTGATTGGGAGTTCAATCCCGAAGTTTCGAGGTTGAATTTGAACCTGGTTACGTAATCCAAGGGGAGCGTAGTCGACAGTTTTTTGGTCAATCACCCAATTTTATGGTTTTTTTCAATCAAAAGTGCGATACCACGTCGTTCCGGAGCAATTCCTTCTAGAAGGTTCCAAGGGGACAAAGAGACATGGGGGAATTTGCTTTAAATAGAGTAATTTTCGGGAATTCCGACAGTGGCGTGAAGTAGAGAAGCACAACGTGTACATCACGGGGAAGGGAAAATGCGAATTGAATGCGAAATTCGGTCGGTTCTCGGAAGTTTTAGAGTAATTAAAGGTAATTTAGAAGTAAATCAATTTTTCCATGTGATTTGGGGCCAGTATTTTTTGGGATCGCTTGGTTTTGGTAAGAGATACATTTTTTTAACTAAATGGGTATTTTCAATTGTTTGATTTAGGAATACACCAAAAGGTACTACGTCGCTCTCAAAGTTTATTTGGTTTTGAAGTTCTTTTGTGTTTTGTTTTATATTTATGGTTGCGTTCTTAAAAAGTTTGAGAAATACCAATTTTGTTTACTCAGTGAATGTAGAAGAGAGTTTTTTCATCCAATATATTGTTGGTTTTAATGACAATATCTTTTCATTCCATCCTCACTCAGAAAATGATTTCATAAGAAATCAAGGCACGAGTCCAGATTCCCTTTCGGCTGGAAAAGCGTGCAGGCTTGAGAAGGTAATATTTCTTATTTGCGGGAACATGTGTGCCGGAAAAAACACCCAAACACACCCGCAGGTGTTATAGATCCTTAAAGATCTAGAATTTTAGGTGAAGGGTCTTTCAGGCTTTAGCTTTTACAGGTTTTATAATTATCTCTTTTAACACAGAAGGACAGCTAGTGACATTTCTCATATTGGGAAAATGGCTGCTATAAAAACCAAAACGCAGTTTTAACTATTTAAAGGACCAAAAGTCGTTCGCCTTGCTCGCTATCTTCTAAACATTGGAGCCGGAGTTCTTCGATCCCAACTACCAACCGCGTGATTCACACCAAGCGAAATACGCAGACTTGCAAAGATAATTTCTCTTTCATTATCATTCGCCAGTCTCCAATTTTTTTGCGATGATCTCTCGATCAGGTGGACAGTGGATGTAGCACCATCCCACCATCTACAAGGCTGTCTATAAATACTACGGATACGGGATACTACACGGAAAGTGCTTTGACCTTGCGACATACCAGATGACGAAATGCTGCTAATCGTTTCAACTTAGCCGCTGCAATATGGAGTTCGCTCAATTGGAGGACTTGGGAGATTCCTTGCGTTTCTCGATCGTAAGATTACTTAATCGCGGTTCTCGGAGAGTAGGATTCGTTGTGTGCTTTCGATGGTTTATTATCAGCTATTTCGATATCTATTAATTGTGCATCCTTTTTGAATGTTTTGTTATTTTTCGAGCTTGAAATATTTGATTTGTATACTGTACTCAACTGATAAAATTAAGCAACAGATTATTCAACAAATAGATTGATCTATTATATGCTCCTAATCTCAGTTTTAGAAGGGAAAATTTAAGACGAGGCACCATACAGTTCTAAGCAAAAACTCTCTCCGTATAAGGGTAGGAACATTGGATTTATTCAAAGAATAAGCTGACGGTTATACTAAAGGACATCATCTTCATATAACTCATTTTCTTCTTCATTTTTCCAAAGAGGTTCACAAAACATTTTGTGATAATCTGATAACGAAAAGTAAAAAGAAAAAACAGAAAGATAAATAACTCAGATTGTTAAAATACGGGAGCTCTCTTGGAGAGAAGAATGGACTGCTGTACCAATTCTTATCACTTCGAGAATTAAAGAACACAATGGATGTTTGAAATAGAAATAAATACCACAAAGAAATCACTGTAGGCATGGAACTGACGGTTGGTCTGACTTGAAGAGATGTATCTGCTGGTGGTCTGTAGCTTCTTGAAGACAAATAGTTTTTGTCTTTCAATGAATTAATTCACTGTGTTAGGGTGGCAAGCTGAGCCGTATGACCGTTGCGACTGGTGGCAGAGGTATATTTCTGTTACGGCTGCGGAACTGAGCAGAATTTTAAACTTCTCCACATGAATTAGGGATATTGAGTTAAATATAGAAAAAAATAGTGAAAATAATATTTTTGGATGAAAATTCATATTAATATGATTTCAAGTTGCAAATTAATTTCAGCCTGTAGGTCTGCAGCGTATGCAGGGTGGTTAAGAAAAATAGAGTAAAATAACGAAATTTCATTCTCACAGAATTCAAGCATTCTAAGACTATAAATACAATGTATGGCCTAGACGGGCATCAATAACAGCTTGACATCTTCTTTGCATACCACACACGAGGTTGTTGAACATTTCTTGAAGAATTTGGTTCCATAAACGGGGCAGAAGCTCTCTCAGATCATTTAAGGATTCTGGGGTAGGTTGATGATCATATGATTATCTAATATTCTTTGGAGCATATCCCATGCATGTTCTATGCAATTCAAATCTGGCGAGTGCGGAGGTATTGATAAATGTGGAATACCAAGCTCCGATCGCGCATTCTCAACTATGGCTGCACAGTGCGGTCTAGCGTTATCGTTTCACCAATAGCAGCGTGAAAATTTGGCACAACATTGTCAATGACATGCTCCCTATAGTGAAAGGCGGTCATATTCCCAGGAAAAATGTGTAGATCTGTGCGCCCGTTGAAACATATCCCGGCCCATACCATAACGTACACTACCCCCTCGGAATGGATGAACTTCTTGGACATAGCGACGATTACGAGGTATGCGTGGGATTGTCCATACCCTTATTCTTCGAGAATCTGAAAATCGTCCATATCTGGATTCATCAGTGAAAAGGATACTACGCCACTGATCGTTCCAATTGATATGTTGCCTTGCCCATTCCAGTCTTTGACGCTTATGGCGACGTGTTAATGGAACTCCTCTTAATGGACGTCTAGAACCTAGATTCACCTCTCTCAAACGTCGTCTGATGGTTTCGATGGAAACTTGGAACCCATCTGCATTTTGAAGAGTATTTCGTAGCATTCTACACGTAGATGTAGGGTTTCTTCTCGCCGAAACGGTGATGAAACGATCCTGAGCAGGTGTTTTTCGTCGCCCACCAAGCCTTGGTCTTTCCAACAAGGAACCTGTCTCCCTGAACCCATTCCAAAGTCGAGATATCACACTTTGGCTGACTTGGAGCCTTTCCGCTACAACAACCTGAGTTAGGCCACCCTGTAGCATTCCGATAGCCTATTAGCCTCAGCGTTTGTTAATTCACGTCTTGGCATTCTCAGAAAACTCGTTTCAAATCGGAGCTGTTGATATACTGACTTAATTTCAAAATAAGAACATTCATGAAGCACATGCAAAGAACCAAACTTCCGAAAAAAGGCGACCAGATTGACGAAATGTCTCATACTGATTTTTCACAGCTCTAAATGGCCCAAGAATATCGTCACGATTTTTATTGGATCGATTCAAGTTGTTATTGAGTTTTAAATGGTTTTACAGCGATTTTCTCGAAGATTAGGTACATACCTTTATAAACGATTGAATACGATATCCCTAACTCTTGTGAGCAGGTGAGCATTGAGCATTTGCAGTTAGATTTCCGCCTGTTGAGCGAAGGGTTCTTGCCCTATTGGCACGGAAAGTCTCTGTTTAGGACCATATACTCCTGAACCTGTTTCCACGGCAGATATTGATCCATCGGTGTGCCATATGGAAGACTTTATGTCTATTTGATTAACGTCGTCCACTGTTTTTTGCCTGTCACGTATGATCGTTGTAAAGGTGTTTCTGAATCAGAAGTAGTTGGCAATACTTCCGTAGGTTTTGTCAAAAGGTTCGAGTCTTTTTCTTTCAGGATCCTCCTATGTCCCACTCGTTTCGATGCATCTATAATCTTCTTCTCTTCTTCTTGTGTGACGCAGGTCAGCCGCACGTAGGCCTTGTAGCATACCGCATTTGTATAATACTAGAGAGACTCAGACCCGAAGGCACGCTGACAAGAATGCCGCGAGACAAGGAGGAGTCCCTCTCACCATAGAGATGGAAGGTTTAGGGTTCTCTAGGTGTGTTAATCTCAGTATAAGTAAGTTGCCGCCAGTGAAAAGTATATGTTCCGCCGTTTCATCCGCATTCTTGCACCATCAGCACAGGGAACACTCAGTTAGACCCATTATTTGTGAATGTTTGTTGTACAGATGGCCAGTTAAAGCACCAGTCACCAGGGACAATTGCTTCCTCTCAAGAATCAAGAGCTTTTTGACCTCCGGCTTCGAAGAAGTCCCCTTGATAAGGAGTCTCGACTGCCTGAGATCCGTTCTCGTGTTCCACTCAGAGGAAAATTTCTCATCAATCCATCTCTTGAGGGGTTTGTGATATACCTATGTATGACAGATAGGAAGTGCGGGTTCCGGCCCAGTAAAAGTCGAGCGGGCCCCTTCTTTGGCTAAGTTTTCTGCTTTTATGTCACCAGAGACGCATGCGCCGGGCACCAGACAATATTGAGAGTGTTATCTGAGCCAAGCGTGTGCAGTGCCTTTCTGAATTCATAAACCAAGTTTGAGGTTAATTTTTATTTCAGAGAAGGATTTCAGCATACTCTCACTTTCGTAATATAATGCATCTATAATGAGCCAATGTAGATTTTTGAAATTTCTCCTGCTTCGTGGCTCATTTTTCGATAAAAATACCCAACTAAAATCTATGCTTGATGATACCTCACCATAAGGAGCCTGTAGCATTTCTCGAATCCCAGAGAAATCATCGATTGGATGATTGGATCTGGTCAAAAGATCCTCCCGATAAGAGAGCAGAGTTAAAACTTCGTATTATGGTTTTTTAGATTATCAGGCTATTTTTTTACTGATTCTTTCTGTTTTTCTTCCCTTGCAACTCTTATGCGTGGAGACAGAGTTTTTACTGAGGTATTTATCTGTGCTAGTGCATCATAAATAGAATGTTGGTGCACACAATAATTTCTAATGACAATTAAATAGCAAAATATCTTTCCATATATTCTCTACAGCACCTCTCAGCTTATTACAAATTAGTAAAACTCATCCAAACAATTAAAAACGAAGGAAATACATGCCGTTTTGAACTATTCCACGTGTGTTTAGATTTTGTCTTCCTCCGCTGCAATCGTAATGTCCAAGAGGAAATAAAGTTGCACTTAAATTAATGGATTCAGATGTCCGACACTATTCTAAGATATTTATAGATCGGCCATTTCATTAATTATTAATACCCCCTTCGGTGGCAAATATAACTTTGCGTGCAATCATTGACAACTTTTCCTCCTAGACTCGTGTGGGAATCTCATAGGTTCTCCAGGGATGTTGAAAGAGGGTGACAAGAATTCAATCTTCATCTGTATGAAGTTCAGAAGACTATGGCATAATTTTACTCCACTCGATTTACTTAAACGAGAACTACATTAGGCTAAAACTCCTCTAAAGTCCCTACTGTTCCAGTTTCCTTCTCAAATTCCTGATTTTTCTACTAGAAAAAACCTCTGTTCACTTTTCTATATGACATTCTGTTTATTGAATTCGAATCTACTACCTTGACTTCTTATCAGTTAACAAATGGAATCATGATATCACTATGTCATCTACTAGAGAATGCGTAAAGTATCAATGAATCTGTTTTATCTTTTTCATTGATGAACTCATAAAAATACAGGATGGCCTACATAAAAGAGTCCAGACGGATATTTCTGTAAGTATGAGTTTTTCTGGAAAATGCTGATACATGTCGATTTTTATGTCACAACAAGAGCACTCTTAGAGAACATTCATCTAACAGAGATGTTATCATGTCCTGCTCAAACAAGGAACATTGTTCCTTTCAGCATCACTCAGTTATGGACCAAACAACAGGCCCGGATTTACGATTTTCTCTGACCGGGGCAAAAATTCATGATGGCGCCCCCCCATTCGTGGAATATATAAATTCATAAAAAATAACAAAATAAATAATACAAATGAATAATAAAAATAAATACTAATAATAAGGAAAATATCACAAGGAAAAAATTAGATTTTTTTCTTGACAGCTTCACGCGGAGTAATTTTCTTTACGCGAACTCATCTATCAACTCCTCGGAATCTGTTTCGGAAGCAGTTATGTTTTTATAGCTAAGATCGAGAGACCAGAGAGACGTTCCTGACTCATTGAGGAACGCAAATAATTTTTTATTATTTTCAATTTGCTGAAACTGCGTTCACATCTTGCTGACGTGGTAGGTAAATGTCCAGTATATTCTTAAAGCTATACTGACATTCGGGAAAGCTTCTTGCAGATCTTGCCTGTGAAGAATTTGTAGCAGGTCTAATGAAGTCGATCTTCCACAAATTTCAGGAACCATCTCTCTGAATACCGCTAGTTCCTAACAAAAATCAACTGCATTCAAGTCTCTTCAATATGTTTGCGCTAAAAGGGTCCCATTTTTCTGCACATAATTTCCTTCGAGAATCTTTGAGTTTATAGAATTTTTCTAATTTCTTGTCAAATATATAATAATAATAAACCAACTAGATCTAGCGCACATTTCATCGACCTGCTTTATTTTCTTCTTGGAAACACGTTTATTTCTAAGAATTGGTTCCACATCCAATTCTTCTGAAAGAAGTGTAGCATCCGAGATCCAGTTTTCAATAGGTTTTCCTCTCATTCCTTGCAAGATCTTCACAAGACCTCGCATAATGAACGTGAAATAATTATATCCCCTTTCTGAATTTCTACGTTGACCCTATTGATCTCTCGCAGAATATTATACCAAATTGTTAGGTTCAGGATTAATCTAAAATCCATCACAGCATGAAGCAAATGACCAGCTTCATACTTGGATTCTGCGGCTAGTGAGGATTCTTCGATTTCTTCCACAGCCTTCAAAAGTCCCGGTAAATTTTGAGCAAGGCATTAACAGCTTGATGTTTAGTCCATCTTGTTTTGTTACTTCCTCTCAAATTTGTTTTTATGCACTTTTTCATAATTGTCAATCGTGTGGTTGGACTAACAAAAAAAAGAATACAGTTTTTGTACAACACCAAATAAATATTCTGCTTCTGAACATGATGAAGTCGAATGGACACCCACAAGATTCAAAGAGTGTGCTCTAGGCATGGAACTAATACTGCCAGCTCGTTCATCAGAAGAACTCTGGATTATCCTTTATACTTTATGCCAGCCATATTAGATCTGCTGATCTGCTTGCAATTTATCAAGAATTCGCTATGATATTATTTTCCAGTTTATCCGTCAACTTCTAAGAAGTTGATAAATTTTTTCTTCATCTCATATCCAGACTCCGTTCTCTTTAAATATCGTAAAACCTGATTCATTTGTTCTGTGTGAGATACATCTGGGGTGCAGTCGAACATAATAGTGAAATATTGTTGGCCCCCTTGATCTCATAATGTTATTCCGAAATTTGGTGGCCATTAAATCGATAATTTCTTTTTGTATAGTTTCGGACCGATAGGATGTTGTGTCCTTTTTTTTGAGTGGTCAAGATGGCACTTCAGAGTCGGGTCATATTAAATAATAAAAATTTTTTCTGAGAAAATCAAAAGTAAAAAAATTTTTACCTCTGGTTGTATTTGGCGCCCCCTTAAGCTGGCGCCCAGGGCAGGCGCCCCGCTTGCCCCGCTTGCCCCCCCCTAGATCCGGGCCTGCCAAACAAGTATTTTGTTCTATATTTGCTCTGTCGCCGATATGTATTTGTGATGTGATCTGTTCCATAAAAGATACATAAATTATCTATCTCAAATATAAAAAATTTCATGACATTAATTAATATTCCTCACCCATAAATGAAAACGTAATACTCTCATCACTAGAGCAGGTACATGTACAGGTGAATCTTAGCATTGTGTTGTTTCAATAGCAAAACATATTCAAGTTTGTCTTTGTGCCTACATTAAAATCTTTCATTGTATACAAAAATAATAATTGAACTTTATTTAGTTGAATGATAATATGCAGCATTACCTACACACATTTAAAAATATGAAAATTTGGTATCAAATCATAGATAAAAAGATTGAAAAGTCACCCAGCAAAATTTGTACATGAGAAAAATGTCTGCAAAATGGATCCCCAAATGTTTGAATGTTGACCAAAAGCCTGCAAGGGTAGAAGCATCGCGTTCGATCTTTGCTTGATTTGGAAACGATGAAGACTTCTTAAGGGGCAGTATCACCTTTTGAATCGTGGTAAATCTCCATTCAAAAGTGGTCTCTTTATTTCACGAGTAAGTACCCTAATTTACGACGTAGAGACTTGATTTTTTTTAAATTGAAGTTGAAGAACGTCCCGAGGGCACTTAGTTTTCGTTTTTTCGATTCAATTAGTTATTCAATAAAAAAAAACCAGGGTAATCGTTAGATCTGGAGTTATTGAGTATTTCGTTTTTCATAAGTACAAGCTATATTTTTGAAATAATCATCATGAAAATTTTTGTAGTTTATAGAAGATTAAATTGCCGAGGGTAAATAGTTGCGATTTTTTCGATTTAATTAGTTTTTCAATTAAAAAAAACAGGTTGAACTTCAGCATTTTGGAAACTAAACTTAATGATTTTTTTCCGACGGTTATTCATCATTTTTTGGAAAAAATCGCAACTATTTGCCCTTGGCAATTTAATATTCTATGAAATACAAAGATTTCATGATGATTATTTCAAAAATATAGCTTGTACTCATGGAAAACGAAAAACATATTCAATAACCCCAGGTCTAATGATTACCCTGGTTTTTTTAATTGAAAAACTAATTAAATCGAAAAAAAGAAAACTAGTTGCCCTCGGGACTTTCTTCAACTTCAATTAAAAAAAAAATCAAGTCTCTACGTCACAAATTAGGGTACATTACTCGTGAAATAAAGAGATCACTTTTTGAATGGAGATTTCCACGATTCAAAAGGTGATACTGCCCCTTAAACCGAATTGTTACCATGGATGAGACTTGGGTACATTTCCACGATCCAGAAACAAAGCAACAATCGATGGAATGACGACACCTAAGAAGTTTCGTGTCCAAAAATCTGCTGGAAAAGTTCTTGCTTCTATTTTTTGGGATTGCCATGGAGTAATCATGATTGATTTTTTGGATAAGGGTAGAATAATAACTGGAGATTACTATTCGACAGTACTGACTACTCAACGAAAAAAATTAAAGAGAAAGCTATCCAAAGGTATTTTGTTTTCACAGGACAACGCCCCAGTACACAAATCTCATGTTGCCATGCAAAAAATTCATGATTTTGGGTTAGAATTACAAGAACACCCCCCTTATTCACCGACTATCATCTCTTTCCTCAACTGAAAAAAAAGTTTAAAAGGTCGTTAATTTTCTTCCAACGAGGATGTAATGAAAGCTGTGGAGGACTGGTTTGCAGAGCAAAAAGAAACCTTTTTTGTGAAAGGTCTAGAGACGTTGCAGGTTCGATGTGATAAATGTATTCAATTGAGAGGAGAATATGTTGAGTAATAAAATATTTTGAAATTGAAATGTTGTTTGGTTCTATAGTAGACTAAGAATTTTCGTATATCACAAATATGGAATATAGTGCTTTATATGCTAGATGGAAATTATAACTTCACCGTTATAAATCTGGACATATTTTTTCACAGATATGTCACAATTACCGGATCATTTACATAGCTGTGACTGAAAACTGATTTGTAACAAAGTTTTTTATTTGATGTTACAAAGATGTAACTGTAACCCAAACGAAAACCAAACATAATTTTTTGGGTATCCATAAATAGAATTGACCGATCTAAACGTTTTTCGGAAAAACTCATACGTAAATATCCTGATGGACTGTTTCATGTGGGCCACGCTGTATATTTTATAGGTTTGGTTCTCTGAATCAGTTTGAGATTTTGTATACAATAAATGATACATTTTAGGGAGAGCTTATCACTGTATTATTATTTGTATTTCGAATTCTTACATACAAATAATTGAATAATTATTGAAAAGATAAAAACATCGGAATCTATGTATGTACCAATCGTAGATTGAAAGATATGAAATCGAGATTTATCTGACAGAAATCGGAAATAGTTCTATTCTCAGTGAATTTCGAAGGTTAATTCTAATCATGATTGATTTTCATTTTGATTCTTTTATTCCCGTTTGGTATTTTCTTTAGTAGCTCTCTGTTGGATGTTATTCTTCATGAGTACTCTCTCTGATAAGAAATTAAATTAATAAATCTAACATTTAACATTTGCATTTGTTTACAAATTGCAGTATCTAAGAAACCATGTTCGAAAGAAAAACGACGGAAAGAATTGAAAAAAATTCCACAACTTGAAGAAATGTGGAAATATACGAAGCTCTTAGGAAATTACTGGATTCTCCATGTTTTATCATCACAAACAATGGAAAATATAATTACTGGTATCGAAATAAAATTGAATCTTTATGATGGAAGAATAATGGCATATTGCTTTGAAGCTATAAAATGTAATTAATCACTTTCGATATCTCTTCCAGAGGATCCATTCATCGTTCTGATTATTTTCATTCATAAGTATAATCCATTTCACCAACAATATTTAAGAAGCAATTCCAGATATTAAACACTGAAGAATTCAAAATTATAGAACCAAAAGTCTGCTCCAGTTATTCAGGCTGTTTTGGATCTAATGCCAATTCTAAAATGGTCCCGACGATAAATTCGTTGTCCGCCTTACGTTCCAGATCTGAGCATTGGCGAATATTCCATGTCTAAATAATAATTATAGGTTGGCGAAAATAGAAATGATGCAGAATAAGAAATAAGAATAGAATTCGAAGGAAGAATATAATATCATCGTCGAATTTAATTCTGTCCGTCCGTTAGTAAAGATGAAGGGTTTTACAATTAGGGTTTTATTTTGAATAGCCCGCTATTTCGGTAGATGCTTCAATTTTTTTACATTTGACAAGAAAAAACTACGCCATTAATGAAAATGGAACGATACACGCTCGAACAACGCATTGAAATTATTGAAATCCTCTATAAAATGGTGAAAATTTGGCAGAGACGGTTCATAAAACTCGACAATTGGTGGGCCATCGTGAAGCACCTTGTCAAAACCGCAATACAGAAATTGGTGGAAAAAATTGAGCTGTTGGGACAAGTTAGAGATGTGAAGAACAAAACTCGTGCACGTCGCTCGAAAACAGCCGAAAATATTGCTGCTGTAGCCTAAAGTGTTGAAAAAACCCAGGTTCGTCCATTCCTCGTCATTCTTTGAAATTAGGCATTCCACAAACGTCGTTACACCGTATTTTGCATGGTTGTTGAGGCACATAAAGTTCAGTTAAGACAAGAACTCAAGCCGGCCGATCATAAACAACGTCGTGTCTTTGCTGATTGGGTCCTTGAAATGCATGAAAATGATCGGGAATTCCATCCAAAAACCATCTTCAGCAATGAGGTCCATTTTCACCTCGGTGACTCTATCAAGAAGCAAAATTGTCTTATCTATGGCTCTATCCTCAACGTGTGACTGTTTTGTGCGGTTTATGGTCCTGCAGGGTCATTGGATCTTACTTTTTCGAGAATGAGGGTGGAGCAACAGTTACGGTGAATGGATTGCGCTATCGAGAGATGATTATTGATTTTTGATGGCCAGAATTGGATGGTATTCATCTGGACAACGTTTACTTTCAACAAGATGGCGCTACGTGCAAGACGGGAAAATTTTCCGAACCGTGTTATCTCTCGAAGATGTGATCACAATTGGCCATCGAGATCTGATTATTAAACACCTTGCAACTACTTCCTTCCTCTTCTATTTCTCTTTTTTTCGCAATGATTCGACTCTCACCTGAAGGCTTCAATCCTGATGAGTGCATCCTGAAAATATTAGATGTCACGAAGGTCTTCATCGAAAGCTATACATTTTTTTTTCATTAGGTTTTCATCAATGGATAGAAAAACAAATATCCCCACCAAAATGTTTGTATGGAGAATTTGAATTTTTCGAATCAAATGAGGATTGCGCTAGAGTCTTGGTTTTTATAATAACTTCATCCATTTTCGAAGAAGTAGCACTCGTTTACAAACCTGTTGCAAGATGTGAAACTGATTTTTATAGGTTCTTTAAATTCGTGAAGATCATATTAAGACTTTCAGTGAATTAATGTATTATTAACAGTGTATTGTCGAGTTTATTGAATATAGGTGTATAATTTGGGGCCATGGGAAAGAGAAGGTCTACACCAATAGCCCAGCGTCGATTGAAGACCTCAAAGATGGAATTCGTGAGGCTATCGAGGACGTAGGGCAGCGACTTTGGGCTTTGGTGGTGGAAAATTTCATGAAAAGGAATGGTCCTGTGGTCATGGTCGTGGTGGTCATTTGGCTGATAATACTTCCTATTATTAACGGAATACCTTTCTCTTCATAATGAAATAAACATTTTTCTTTGAATTTCAAAATAAAACCTTTTATTGGAAAACTCTTTATACAGGGTGGCCAAGAGATTGACGTGGGTATCGTTCGATCGGACGTAGCGGACCAATCAAGTGGCCCCCACGTTCACCTGACCTTAATCCCATCGATTTTTTCGTTTGGGGTTATTTCAAAGAAATTGTTTACGCCCGAGAATGTTCGAGTGAAGACGAGCTGCGACTGAAGAAAAGAGAAGCCGAACGTGTCCTAAGAGAGAACAGGGCTGGTTTTAGGCGATTGAAAGAAAACTTTCTAAGAAGATGTAGAATGTGTATTGAGGCTGGAGGTGGCCACTTTGAACACCTACTGTAAATTTTATAAATAAATTTCTTTTTATTCACATTATGATGTGTGATTTATTGCCATACCTTTTTCTTTTTTTATCTAGAACTTTTCTTGACCAACATTCAAAGCTAATTTTCATTACTTTTCAGCATTTTCTATTATAACTTGATCAGAAATATCTTAAAATGGCAAAAAATAATTTTGTAGTAAATGTCTAGTTCTTTGATTTTTTCCACCTCGATGACTTCGAAGGCTAATTCTAGCAAAAGTAGAGTGTTAAGTACCATTTTTTATCAATGATTCTAAAAGCTGACTGCGAGCGCAGTTTTTAAGCATACCAAGAAACCGTGAATTAGCCTTTTTACATTTTTAATTTCGATTCGAAAATTCAGATCATAATCCAATTTACGTAACTTTTTCACTTGAGACCAATATTTCCATAATTTTCATCAAAGTTACGAATCTGGTTATTTTATGTATGAAAGTACAATTTATGGAGATTAAGTTACAAAAAGAATTTCACAGAGAACTCATAACCCGAAAACCGTGAAAAATAGCATAACATTCATGGCGGTGATTCGAATAGCCCATGACACGAGGGACCTGTTTTTTCCTTTTTGACGTCAATCTCTTGGCCACCCTGTATTACTGAAACAATGCTAATTGTGAGATCGTTATTCTTTAATAAATATGCATTCATTCAATTTCAAATTTCATTTCGAAATGAAATAATCTCAATAATTGTCAACATTTAATAACTGGGACTAAGACTTCGACGCTTACAAATTCACGAATATTGAAGGTAGAAAAGCCAACATACGAACCACTGTTCTCTGAAATATCGCCCTGAATATTGCAGAGTCAACAGATATCAACATAAACGAATTCGGTGGTCCCTGTTATCTCTCAAGAGATGTTTTGTTTAAATTGGATATTCCAACATTTCCATCTGATATTCATATTCCTCCAATTTAGCAAGGTACCCCCTTCGGTATTTGAATGATCATAGAAGTATTGAAAGAGGAAGGAATTCATTCAGACAACAATTGATATATCGAATTTCTCTGAAAAAACTTAACGGTAAGCCCAACGCATACCCTATAATTCAATATAAAAACGATCTAACAATCGGTTATGCATTCACAATAATATGCTCTCTGGGATCTTTGCTTGGACGCAATTCGCATATTAAACGATGTACCTACCTATTTGGAAAATACCGAGGAAAATACCCATAAGGTACTTCTAGTTAATTTCTACCTACATTTGTTTTAATTTACCCTATTAGTTTAAACGGTGAAAACAAATTTCTCCAGGGTATTTCTGTCATTTTATACTTGATACGTAGAACAATTTCCTTGAATTTTCCTATGTAATAGAAATTAAGACGCGCTTATTGTTATTAAAATCTGGTTTTTCCATCACTTCAAGAATGATAATTATTTATAGTTTTCCATAATGATTAGTATAACTATTACGCATTTCACAGCAGATCAGAAACATTCCAAACTATCTTCTTCTTTTTCTTATTGTGCGACGCCCTTGGTCGGCCGAACGTAGGTCCTGTGGGTTCATAACGCATTAATGTGATACTTGAGGGACTCAGGCCCGAAGGCACGTCGACAAGAATGCCGCGAGCCGATTGGGAGGGGTCCCTTTTTACCAAAGAGATGGGGGATTGTTCCTCCGAGCGACAATTTGGGGATAGTTTCATTTATCAGGATGATGACGACCTACCACATCGCACACAAAAGATTCAAAACATGCTTCGAGAGAACAATATCCAGAGAATTAACTGGTCAGTAAACTCACCGGACATGAATCCGATTGAGCACGTATGGAACCAATTTATCAAACGCCAAAACTCACTTTCAACTTTTCAGGAATTGAGGTTAGGAAGGTTAGGAAGAATGGAATGATATGCCTGAAAATTTCATTAATGACTTGATTCGTAGGATTTATATGCGTATTGGGCAGTTGATTGGAAGAAGAGTTCTAAATACTGACTATTGAATTTGGATTTAGTTGTGGAATAACTATAATTAATCAGAAATAAATAATCGGTAGAGGACCCCGCACTTTTTTTATGACAAATGGCATTCCGTCAAATGTTCTAATATTTTGGTATAATGTAGTACTCAACCTACTGATCAAAAGTCTTCATGACCCCAACTCAATCCTATGACTAGTTTTCGAGATACAGGGCGTTGAAGTTGAGAATTTCCCACTTTTACTACTCGGGTATCTCGAAACAGAATCGAATGAACTTCAATTTTTTTCAAGAAACATTTCATCCCATCCCTAGGAGGCAACCATATAGAGGAATATGACCGAGAATCGTTACAGGGTTATCCATATTTGAATGCATGCCCGATTCTAAAAGTATAAAATATGTCAGTTCCAGGGCGAGAACGTTCGCAAAATGAAATTTTAGGGGCAGTATCACCTTTTGAATCGTGGTAAATCTCCATTCAAAAGTGGTCTCTTTATTTCACAAGTAAGTACCCTAATTTACGACGTAGAGACTTGATTTTTTTTTTAAATTGAAGTTGAAGAACGTCCCGAGGGCAAATAGTTTTCTATTTTTCGATTTAATTAGTTTTTCAATTGAAAAACCAGGGTAATCGTTAAATCTGGGGTTATTGAATATGTTTTTCGTTTTTCATGAGTACAAGCTATATTTTTGAAATAATTATCATGAAAATTTCTGTAGTTTAGTAAGATTAAATTGCCTAGGGCGAATCATTAAGTGTAGTTTCCAAAACGCTGAAGTTCAACCTGTTTTTTTCAATTGGAAAACTGATTGAATCGAAAAAATCGCAACTATTTGCCCTCGGCAATTTAATCTTCTATAAACTACAAAAATTTTCATGATGATTTTTTTCAAAAATATAGCTTTGTACCCATGAAAAACGAAAAACATATTCAATAACCCCAGATCTAACGATTAACCTAGGTTTTTTAATTGACTATTCCACTCTTTTCATTTCTAGTGAGGAAGTTTCCGTAGCAACGATCGTTTCATCTCGAAAAAATTTTCAAGTCAGCAAAACCAACAGGTTGGTTTACATATGAAAAACTAATTAAATCGAAAAAATGAAAACTATTTGCCCTCGGGACGTTCTTCAATTTCAATTAAAAAAAATATCAAGTCTCAACGTCGTAAATTAGGGTACTTACTCGTGAAATAAAGAGACCACTTTTTGAATGGAGATTTACCACGATTCAAAAAGGGATACTGCCTTCCTTTGACCAGATTTTTTTTATAAAATATGAAAATTGTCAACTTGCATTGAAATCAAATGAAAATCTACTCTTGAAATTGAATCGAAAACAACTGATAAAAAACACTACAAGAATCGTAACTTGAGGTTCGATTTTTGCCTAAATAGTATTTGGGTATTTTTGAAAAAGTATGTCAAAGATAATTTCGTAGAGGTATAAGGTATTCGTAATTTTTCGGTCATAGGAAGTGGATACAAACTCTCAGCGGTATTGATGTTTTTATATCAAGTACCGTGGGAAAAGAAAACTCCCAAATCAACGGAGTTAATTTCGAAATTGGGGGTGATGAGAAAAATGTGGTTTTTGGGTATTTTCGTGAGGTTCACAGTTTATTTCATGACTGAATCACCCTGTATTCTTTGAAGTCCATGATGATATGTTCTGAAAAAATCAAATAAACACCTTAAATCAACCCAAAAATACAGGGTGTCCACTTAACCCCCATTGTGAACAGTTTCTACAATAATGGATCATCCAGTATGAATTCTGGGTATTTCAGGTTATGTAACAACAACATATCTAGTAAAATAGTTCATTTTGTGAACGTTGTCGCTCTGGAACTGACATATTTTATACACCTAAAATCGGGCATGCATTCAATTATGGATAACCCTGTATTCGTAACGATTTTCGGTCATATTCCTCTATATGGTTGCTCCCTGAGGATGGAATGAAATGTTTCTTGAGAAAAATTGAAGTTCATTCGATTCTGTTCCGAGATACGAGCGTAGTAAAAGTGGGTAATTCTCAACTTCAACGCCCTGTATCTCAAAAACTAGTCATAGGATTGAGTTGGAGCCAGGGACACTTTTGATCAGTAGATCGAGTACTACATCATACCAAAATTTAAGAACATTTGATGCAACGCCATTTGCCACAAGGAAAGTGCGGGGTCTCAGTTTACCTATTTTGTCTTATCCTTCAAAGAGTAACGAAGATTTTCTATCACATATTTTGCGATAGAAATAAAGGAAAATATTCATCTCATTTCCAGAACATAGATTGATTATTTCTTGAGAAACCTAGGGAGGCCAAGACTCTTGAAGATGTCTATTCCTCCTCAGAAAATTACCTTCAATACAATACAATATGCCTAAATGATGATCTTTTTCGAAGCATCAGAATGCTTTCAATGGAAATTCCATATCAATTTTTGCTCAATTACTTTCTCCATTTTGAAAATTCTAAAAATTATATGATCAATTCAAACCTTGTGATTTATAAGAAGCAGTGAACAAAGTATTTGTCGAATTTTAATTCTCGAAATGAAAAGTTATGGAAATTGATGAAGTACTCCTACATTGTTATTTCTTCATAGCACTCAGCATCAATATAATATAGATAGAAAGTGAAGCAAAATACGACTTCCTTTTTTGTAAAACTACATTGAAATTGTCTGATATCTACAATAAAAATAACAGCAGAAGAAATAGAATATGTACCTACGCAGTTTTGTGCAATATTATATCAGCTTTAATCACATATTGAATAATGCTCCTTTGAAGGCATTATCACTTGATGGCTCAAGATCCTAGTTTCTATTGTTCTCATTTTTTTCATCGTGACCAAGTTTCCGCTCACCTCACCGAGATCAGAACCGAAAAATCCAAGTATCTCGATTCGTTCAAATGCATTCTACGTCATCAGTCACGACTACCTGTTGGGTTTTCCTCTCAGACCCATCCTCAAGATGAAAAGGGGTATCGCTTCTTGGAGGGCCTTTCCAATGGCGGAGCTTGCTGATAACCTCCCCCCACCGAGATCCTGGCTATAAAACAGTTGAAGGAGCGATCCTGAGCGTGATATCCAGATTGGCGCGAAGTGTGAATCATAGAATTTAGGATAGCCTGAAGATTGACGGTTGATAGGTGCGAAACTAGTGTTTTTGTTTTTTGAATTTTGGTTCGGATTTGGAGAGATGCAGACTGTGATTATGAAGTTGATACTGTTTTTGTTCGTTATTATTGGGAGCCAGTATGTGATGGCGAAGCCATTTAGTGGAAGGTGAGCGAAAATTTTTGTGAACTTTTTTTTGTGCAATGTATTTTATTGAAATTTTGTGGTCAATTTGGGTCACTCAATTAAAAGACTAAAATGGATAAAGCAGATTCCCAGTTTAAAAGCACAAGGTGTTTCATCATATTAATTTCAATAATTGAAAAATTTCTTTGAAATAATGGACACTCGATTCAAACAATTTGTTTTATGATACTCGACTATCCAATACATAATTGTTTCTCGGATTCACGAATGTAAAGAATAGTTTTAAGCACTCGAATGATGCAACTGATTTGTCATTTCTACATGAACAACCCTGTATATTTGACAGATGCTCATAGCTTATAAATATATTTCAGTTCGTTGAGGAGTTTATGAAAATCTAATTTCGAAATTTATTCAACATTTGAATAGGTAATTTCAGATTTATTGAAAAAAATGGGTCAGGAGCTTTTGAGTGCTCGTTAATAAACCTTGTAACTAGAACCACCTTGTGGGTAGATTCGATTCGAATTCAAGAATTAAGCGGAAAAAAATTTTGAAGGCCCTCGAGAAATTTGACAGCAACTGTCAAAGAAATCCATGATGCCGGATTTGTTATTACAGAAAAATATTGGTTGTTTTTTTATTCAATAATTCACTAGAATTCATAGTTCTGGCTACACGGTACGGACAAATTGCATGTAAAACAACAAGTTAATGATAATAATATTTATTAAAAATCAACACATGATATAAGAATAACACTAGAAATATATCTAAATACTGGAAAAAACAAAATATGGAGTACAGAAACTTTAGCTAAGCCATTGCTAGTGCGAATGTTCAATTCTCGAAAAAAGATCATACCGCAACATACAAGACGAAGACAACCTCCACTCTAACTATTTTGAACTCCCAAAAATAATTTTTTTTCTTTCGCTTTTTTTTTCTTTTTTTATGTATGCATTCAATTGCACAGACGAATATCTGCGTAAGTAGGTTGGGATATGATCGTTAACCTATGATCCCATCAACAATAAAAAAAAGGATTTGTACTCCAATGATTATCAATTTAATGAAAAAAATTATAACGGCCCTGAAAAGCTCGACGCGAAAACTTCAGGAATTTACTGAATAGATCAACCCTCAGACTATAGTAAGAGGAGATGCACCTTTCAATAATAAAAAGTTAAGCCAATTTTCGAAATCATCATATTATGTAATACCACTAGAGATGGAATTTTGCCGGCAAAATTTCTCGATTGTAATATGAAAGTTTGTTGCTCGGAAATTTCACGAATGACATATGTATCAAAATCACGAGCCGTCAGGAGAGTGATTTTGGAAAAAATGTCATGAGCGAAATTTCCGAAAAGCAACAAACATGAATATTATAATAGAGAAATTTTACCTGCTCAAATTTCATCTCGAGTGGTATTCGGCATGACTATTCCACGAGAAAATACGGTAATATGTTCACATTTGACGAGTATTGCGCCATTTGGCAAATTAGAATTCATCATAGATTGACTAAACCACTAAACGTTGTTTGTTTTCTCTATGATATTCATTTCCGAAGCTATCTATGAATTCGAGAAACGTCAAAAATTTTATCGCTGAAAAACCAACTTGTTAGTTTTGCCGGCTTGAAAATTTTGTCGAGATGAAACGATCGTTGCTACGGAAACTTCCTCAATACAAATGGAATGAGTGGAATACTCAGTACTAAACTGGGTAACTGTACTACTACGGAATCAAAATGTAGTAGAAATTTTTGCAACGTTGTTACGTTCTTTGAATATTCTAATAAATAAACTAAATAAACGAAATATTAAGTACTCTAGATTAAAATTCATTTACTCATTTGTGCGTGAATGTCAGAAATGAGTATTTGTATACTAATGTATAGGAATGATCGCGAAACGGTTCGACCGTTTTTGCCTCAGATAATGGATTGGCACGTTATAGCAGAACTGTTTTCCGAATCTGTGGTCAGTTCGTTCATTAATTTCGTTCGGCTTTTTTAATTTTGTGGTTTTTATGACGTTTTGAACGTCAGGATATCGCGTAGGAAGAGTGAAATTTGGATTTATTTCTGAATATTATTAGCAAAATACGTCGACAAAATGGTTCGTATATGTCTTGTTTGTGGTAAATTGGACTGTTTGAATCCTGATTTGAGTTTACAGAGGTATGTTCTACTCTTATCATTTCTAAGTAACAATGGAGTAAATTCTTCGATTTTTTGAATTTAATTTTCAGATTCCTTCCTGGTATTTAGAGGAAGAAAATCAATTCTGAATTTAGCTGACTCTGTTCACCTAACTCAGAATCTGTTTCAATGTTCTGAACATTTTGAATGAATTCGTCAAAAAGTTTTAATTCACTTGTAATTTTATTTTCATTCCTAAATACCGATAACACCACACTGCTGGACCTTTCAAAGGCCGTATCTAATGATATTTCTATCCTTTATGCTATCTGCATTCCTCTTATTGAAAACTGACTAAATTCTGGCTTCACCAATTCTAGAATTTATGAATGATATGCTATGTCTCCTCTTTCTATGGCTTAGGATCAACCTTACCTGTTGAATTTACAACTTCGGAATAAAGTGAGGGCATGAGATATTTCAGTATGTAAAAGCACCCCAAGGAGTTCTTCTGATATATTTATGAATATTGACAAGAGTTGGAGATGATCGACGAGGATGTACTCCTAGATAGTGTTGATATAAGTTGACGAATAATTAATATAATCCTATTAGACTTCAGTGCCATTTTCAATATTTCAGTTTAGGATGCTGTTTCGGGATTAGAGAATTATTGGAAAAATGTACAGGTTATTCAAGAACTAACTGAACATGGAAAAGGAAATTCGTCTTCTTCTAAAAAATGCAAGATCCTAAAATAAGGATGAGTTGTTGTTGAACCCAAAAAATTGACCAATTGACTGAACACATTGAATAATCTATTATTACTCAACCAAAGCGTGTTATTTTCTTAATGATATTGAAACTAAACAATGCTTTATTATGAACCAGTCGATCTTTACTCCAGGATAAACTGAAATATAGTAAACAAATCATTAATTCAGCATATCGAAAAAAACAGCGTTGGAATCCTCGCTATTTTCCCAGATAAAATAAATTATTATGTCATGACTCCATGATATGAACGTTCATTTGGGGCGATTGAAGACCTAGAATATCCTTAATGATAGTTCAGACATGAGCACTTTCTACTGGCCAAATTATTTTTGCATTTGTATGTTCTCAATTTGAGGAGTCACGATAGAGATCTATGCAATTTGTTTCCTATTTGGATGATTCGTTACATAGCATTGTGCACATCATTATGAAAAAAATGGGTGTAATTTTGAATCTAGCTCCAGGAGACTGATTTAGAATTAAGTTCGTTGGGATGTCGTCATCAGTGGAGAACTTGAACTGCATATGAGTTTGGTGATGAGTTTTTTGCAGTTGCACGAAGTGACGAAACATTTTGAAATATTTAGAGGTACTGCTCCACAAAATATAAGGAAGTTCAGAATTCTCGTGACGGCTTCAAAAGCTACCATAGTTCATTTATAATAAAATAAATATTTACTCTCTTATATCTGAATAGTTTTGATAACTTTTTCAGTTTTAGGAAAGTTTTGTCGTTGAAAATGAAAACTTTTGAAACAGTTCCAATTTTTCTGAATTTCCTCAACTTTTGCAGATCAGTACATAAAGCTCAGGTTGATTGAGTCATTTTAGGATAGCTTTTCAGTTTTTTCGATAAAAATCTAATGATCTGTCGACCTCTGGGTGTACGAACAATGTCCATTATCCTCACTTTTCGTTAAAAATATTGAATCCATTTCCACACTCACCTCGTGCGAATTTTATGACGTTTTAACTTTCAACGACCGTATCCTGACCATATCAGCCATCTGATTGACCTTTTACTGACCGTTTAGATACCATAATATCTGAATGAAGTCATAAAGTACGCAAAACGAACCGTTTTAAAAGTTGCCACTTTGGATGCCACTTTTCTGATTCGATTATACTCATCGAAGGAAAAGTTTGAACTTTGGGAGTATCCTATGGTCATCATAAGATCAAATAATTAATTTAAACCATAGTATCCAAATTTAGTAGGTGTCATCTGCAAATAGGGAAAAACATACAAGGTGTCATCTTGAAGAGAATTTTATGGTAGAAAAAACAAGGAGAATACGATAATGTGAATCTATGCCTTCAATACTTTTTTTAATTATATTTTATTTTATTCATTTTTGTTTTTACGAGTTAAAAGTCCTAATCTTTTGGTCACAAAGTATGTTGATATTCTGAATAATTACGAATCAGTATGTTTACATTAAACAAATTTTGGCAAGGGTCATTGCTCACTAATGTAATTGAATTATGATAGCTTGAGTGAAGATTATCTACCAATCCCATTAATCTTAATAGGACCGTAGAAATCAGGCCATCAAAGATAAAATCGCACAACTTTGCTTCTGAATTTCACCCGAATTATCTATTTCCACACTCCTGATTGAGAAAGATACTTCCAAAGATGTTCAATGACATATTTGACACTCGCATACAATATGATCGAAAAATTCGTTTTTTACATAATAAAAAACTGCTGTATAATCAGTAGAAAGTTTTCGCACTTTATCGTTTTAGATGTAGTAAAACGTAAGGTTGTAAAACGTAATATTATGCAACAATGATAGTATGGAAATTCTATTCATAAATTGAGCAAACACTTGAACATATCAGTCATGACGCATGAGATGAATTTCCATTTCAATGATAACTATTCAATTAGAAATTTGAAATATAATCTTCCATTCGCACAACCAAATTCATCCGGAATTTTTCGCTGAAATAGTTAGAAGAAATCCCACTGTAACTAAGTCAGAACATAGTACACAAATAAAGATACTAAAACATAAATGATGAAATACAAGAAAAAACAATACAACCAAATTTGTCAAAATTAACAAAGAAATAGACTAGACTAAATCACAGTTGATCTGATAAAAGGTATCAATTTTACTTCAGTCCAGTTATTTTCTGACGTATTGGAGTATAATTCTTTTGAACGTATTCGAAATCAAATGGCTAAGAAGAACGGATATAATATTCATTGGGTCACTCCCAAAATTGCGGGAGAACGATAGCTATGGAATGAAGTTATCGTACTGTGTACGAAAATATTATTCGGGTCAAGTTTTGATTCATGCAGACCGCTACTGTTCCAATTTTTCGAAGTGCAGGATGCTGATTGAAAACGCGGGAAATGAAAATATTTGATTATCGGGACTCAATATTACGAGATCTCTTTTGCGTCAATTCGCTTGTAGTTATTGTTTCTTGATAATGATAACACCTTTGATTCGAAAAAAAAACTTTTTCCTCAAACATACACAGTATTCCCAGTATACATACACTGCGCATAAAAATTAACGCACATTATGGAAATCTCAAATTTATTCTACAACTGAAGGTGTTCTCGATGATAATTATTTTTATCAGAATAATGCTTGCATATGTTATCCACTTTCAACGTTTTTCTTCAATACAGATGTTTTCTCCCAGCAGGAATAAAAAAAGATGATATTATCAGATTTTGAATGTATTGGCTCCATTCTAAAATCAGTTGTTCTCGATCAATTCTAGTAATCAATAGTTTTTCTTTCGTTTGGTTTTCTACACTCGATCGCTATGCAACGCGAAACACACAATTTGACCCAAGAGGAATGTGCCCAAGCGGTAGTTTTGCGAGAAGAAGGGTGGACATACACAAGAATTGCAGAAAGGTTTGGAGTTTCCCATATAGTGTTATAGTTATAGTGAAAAGGGGTTACAGTCCACTGCGACCTTAAGGTCTATTGTGCCCCCTGACAGAGCTGTCATCATCGCGCCTCCTACAGCTCGCCCTCCAGTTCCAGAGATTTGATGAAATCCAGTATCTGGCACGGCTTCAAGGAGGATAACTCCCCACTTCTACAAGTTTCTTGTCCAAAGCTATCTTTCCTTTGGCTTACAATGGCATAGCATTCCGTAACCAGGTGAATAGGAGTTTCTTCCTCCTCCCCACAGAATCTACACTCATCAGTGTCCGATAAACCCATTCTCAACAGATGCTTCTTTAGGCGACAATGTCCTGTGAGAAAGCCAGTGAGTAGGTGAAGTTGGTTTTTACTGAGATCCAGATATTTTTTGGATCTAGCAGTTTCAAAGTTCCGGAGGAACTTTTTGGAGTGATCCATTCCTGGGAGATTCCGCCAGAGTTTTTCTCTTTCGGTTTTCTCCTTCAGCATAAATTCCTTCTTATAGGTGCATTTTCCTATACCACAGAAGGGTTCTGGGCCAGTGAGTGGCGTCTGTGCGCCCATACAAGTGTGTCCAGAATGTTGCAGCTATTCAGGGAGACAGGTATGAATGTCCGAAGACCAGGACAGGGAAGACCACGGGTAACAAGAACTTTACTTGAGTTTCTTCGTTGAGACAACGGTTTGCAACCGCTCGCCTCCTTCAAAATCAGCTTGAGCAAACTCATGAGGTGCAAATTAGCACTCAGACAATAAGAAATCGCCTCAGTGAATATGATTTAAGGCCTCGTGTCGCGGCAAGAGGCCCAGCTCTTACCCCAGCCCATCGAAGGGCGCGTTTGGATTTTGCGAGAGAACATATCAATTGGGAAGAGGCCGATTGGGAAAGAGTTCTCTTCACAAATGAGTCTAGATTCTGCCTCTACCATTGTGATCGACGTTCCCTTGCATACAGACGTCCACATGAAAGATATGCTCAGTGCAATTTCCTGAACACTACTGGTTTCGGGGGAGGATCGATTATGGTATGGGGTGGAATATCTTTGACTGCTCGCACAGACCTAGTCGTCATTGATAATGGAGCTATGAATGCTGATAGGTATATAAGGAACATTCTTGAAGAGCATGTAGTGCCATTTGCCCCATACATTGGTGAAAATTTCATTTTTATGGACGATAATGCCAGACCCCATCGTGCGCGCATCGTTCAGAAGTACCTTGAAGAGGTTGAAGTCTCTCGAATGGAATGGCCAGCAAGAAGTCCAGATCTCAGTCCGATTGAGCAGGTTTGGGACAACCTCAATAGAAGGCTGAGAAGTTCAGAAAATCATCCAGCTACTCTTAATGACTTAGGAATCCAACTCGGAGAACGCAAGGGGTGGAAATACCAAGTATTAAATCACTTATCAGCATTTCAGTATTTTGAAAATTGTTCATTTCTCTTCTTTCACATAAGATTCGGTGAAATCCTGAAATTTTCTTCCATTTAATGTCTCTTGTTTCGTTCAAAACCTTCCCGAGATAACATAAAAAATAAGTTATAAAGTCAATGTAGAGTTAACTTTCATTAAAATAGAGATTTTCAGAATGTGCGTTAATTTTTTTGCGCCGTGTATAATTTATAGTCCCAATATTGAAAAACCTACATATCCGATAGAGTTTAAATTTGGCATTCCGCTAAATCGTGTATAAAAAATTCTTCCTTTTCAAATTTTTGTAAATCAATAATTTTCGTCGAAAACTGAATAAAATTATTCGAAATGAAAAGATTCATTTTGATTCAAATATTTTTGTTAATTGAAATATGACATTTTGGAGTACTCAAATTGAAACATCCTATATAACGATTCTATTTTCATCGAATCCGTCCAATTCTTTATCATAATCTTAAGAAATGCAATTAAGTTTTTTATGGGTTCAGTATGGGTTATCAAAAGCACAGAATTTTTTAAGACGTATTTGAATCTTCAAATCTTGCAGGATATAGTACCAAAGTCCAAAGTCACAGGTCACAATATGGCCAGTTAGAATACGCAGTTATAGAAGAATCAAACTAAACACTTCAATAGTGATCGAAAAGTTGCAAACCATTTTTTTTTTTTTTAATTGAAATTATCGTGTCTCGGCAACTAGGCCATTGACACAGTACAATATTCTATTTTTACATTACAGATCAAGACAAAAATTTTCACAAAATATGGTTATAAACAGAAAGAGAAATAAACTATGCATGTATTGATCATACAATTTTTAATCAAACACAAAAGCTAAATCTTCATTTTCCGAATCTATTCGGATATATACAATTATTGTGCCTTTTTATCCAAAAAATTTCTGTATTAGCGTAGAATGCCTACAGTGGTGAGTGGTGACCTTAGTCAAGTCAAAACTTGATCCATTGGTATTTTAACCAAATCTCCAACAACTGGTTGACCCTTTGAAATTCTCCCCTGCAAATGATATCCTTCTCAAAATATTTGACACTATTTAAACACCACTAGGAATTCTTTTGATATTCAATTCATGGGAATTCATTGATCCAACTAAATATTTCATCTGCTAACCCAGTTCTAAGATTTGATTCCATATTAGTTGAAACTGTCCTCACATCGCTAAGAATATAAGTTGAAAATGTTGAGTACATAGGCACTCGAATCATGTTTAGAATAAAATTACCAAATCAAAAAACCTTGTCCCACTTGATATAGATTCATAATAGTCAAGTAAGGACAGGTTATAGGAGTAAGTACATCGATCTTGACCTCTTCTTCAATTGAAGCGACGGATCGACCTTGTATATTGTATTTGAACTTCCTTTTATTCTAATACACTTATCTCGACATATTTTACTACAACATCGTAAAAACCTAAATATTTTCCAAAATGACCATCATTAAAAGTCTTGATAAAGATTATTGACCTCACAAATTATGTGTCTACTCTGATTTTTTCAATGATCTCATATCCTGAATAATATTCGTAACTCAAGTGCCAAAAGGCAAGTTTTGATAAATTTTGATTACATGATTCCGCCTATAAAGAAAAAAGTTTAGTCGTATATAAATATTTCTGAATTTCAAAGTCTGATATTTTTTTATAAACCAAAACGAAATTTCAGAACTCTTGGATCATCTATCCTTTAGTATTGAATGAATAATTCAGGAATTAAGTTCTTATCCATTTGCCGCCATTTTGTACTTTGTACTTTGTGATTCGATCATGTTGGAAGGCACTGCTCATTGCATGATTATCACATCTTTATTTGATGACCATGTTTAGAATGGGTTGACGTTTGGTCAAATTCTTTATTTTATGAATCAATAGATACACTGCAGATTTGACGATAAATTATGCACACATTCGAAAAAAAAAATTGAAAATAAATAAATGACGAAATAGGTAACTACATCATAAGATGAATAACAATGTTCACATCACACCCGTTAAAAAAAACGGTTTTAAAAATTAATTTAGAAATAAGAGTTGCACAGTTGTCGATTTTTCACAAAAAAACACTACAAGTGCCATGAAAACACCACTTCATTTTCAAATACTTAGTTGAGAATATTTCGAGAACTAATGCATGAAATGAAAAAACAATTACTGTGCTGAAATCAGTATAAAAATACATTTGAATTGAGGTATCACTCACCCCATCTTCCCTATTCAAAAATTGGGGGTGGGGGTTGTAGCAGCAAGGGTTGAAGCGCTATGCGTCCGTAACCTACATCTTAAGTTGTCCCCCTCGAAACAGAAATCGACCTGTCCGAGCATTTCTATCGAAAAAATTTATTCCGTCTGTAATCTCGTCTGTTTCGTTTTCAAATGGCCACCCTGTATAGAATCATATTGATTTTGGTAAAAACCTTAGCTCGTATGCAATGAATAGTAATAGTCCAAAGACGCACCCTTGCAGAACTCCAACAGGACTAAAAATTAATGAATTTCTCTTCTTTCCAGAGTGAAAAGATTCTCAGATCAACATTTGGCTGACTTGGAAACCAGGATAGCTCTGAACACGAAATACAAGGGGATAGCCATTACCATGCCAGTTGGTGGAGGCAAATTCGGTGTAGAACCATGGAAATTGTAAGTATACATTTCTTCCTCTGTAGGAAATGATGGGTTATTCGATGGGTTACACGAAAAATAATTGAAGCTTCAACATTATGAAACGATCTCGAAATCTTATTAAACTTCAATTAACTTTCAGAAAAAGTTCTAATCCATGAACTTCTTTAATTATATTACGGTTTTCGACGGAGTCTTAATTATAATTATACAAATTCATTGGGATCTCCATGAAACAAATACCATTCATTGTCTACAGCAGGAATATCCCCAAGGCGTTTTGATTATGATGCCCATTGAAATAAAATATCGCGTTTTGATACAAACTGACGTCACTGAAGAAACGTTACGATGCATTCTGGAAAAATGAAATGCATTGAAATTCGCAAGATCCAATTATAGAAACCAGCAATATGAATACCCACCCAAATAGTTTTACCAGTCTGATGCAATTATTCTTTCACTTCTAAGAGAAAGGTCATCAGATTCGATCATTTCAGTGTCAAGCCCATGCTTATATGATGCAACGAAAGAAACAAATAAATCACATCACATTTCATTTTCTCGTCGAATTCTTAATCGATGTATTAACGCACTTAAGCGAAAATTTGTCGATAATCCCAAAACATCGGAGGTTATCTGACCGAAAGGTTAACAAACTATGATAGAATTACTACGCATCCTTAAATGTGGTTGCCAAATTTGATTCATGAATTGGAGAAAGTGATAATTCGTTTTTGATCTCATCAATACCGGCCATTGTTCTTTTATCTTGTTTTCAAAATAATACACTGGACATTGCACATTATCATCACACTAATAAACTCCATTTCCTTTCAGAGGACGCAAAAGGAGGTCAGAGCCAAGAAGGGTCGAGCATCTGTTCAAGGCCCAAGAAGAGGATGAAGGAGACCCGTCAGAATTCAAGCCTTTAAGTTACGATGAGCTCCTATTTCTGGCGAAAATTGGCCTGATGAGCTTGAGGAATAACTTCTAGTCACTGCAATAAAGAAAGTTTAGTCTAGTTCCTTATTAAATTATTGTTGTGTTCAATTCTCTTCTTCGAGTTGTTGTTATTTCGTTTACCATGGTTGTGACTGAAACCTTCATCACTATTATCTGAGGATATTCATAAAAATGAAAAGAATCTCACTTGGTTGAAGATCTGATGTTTGGAAGGAAGGAGAAGATATCCTATTACATATCCCGGAGGTTTTCATTACATGGCTGGATGTAATGGAAAGCTTCAGAATAAAATGCCTTCTCTGCAGGAGGATTTGTTCCTGCCCACGTTGTGAATTATACCTAGTTATTTTTATATTTATAATAAAATATTTATTTAATTTATTGTTTAGTCGTTATTTATTTGATCAGTATTATTTTCCTAGATTAGTTCAATTTGTATTAAAAAAATGTTTTGTATTTTTTTCTACTTGAATGAAATATGTACTTATTCTTCGTAAGTATAGTATTGTATTCTTCTATTGTAAATAGACACCTTTCATAATTATTTATTCGAGATGATGCAATAAATCTGTTCACTGAATAAGGATTTTCATTACCCAAAGTAATTATTTTGAGATCCCAAAATAATCTTACATTTGAGATTTGCCAAAGTACAAAAAGTAATACTTGACTCTCTGACCTCAGAACATTTAATCATTCAAAGTCCATGGACCTTCTGTAGATTGTAGAGGTAAAGAAAAATATTGGAACAGTATGAGCATTGGCGAAAACCTCTTCTACATAAACAAATCTAAGAACAACAAAAGTGACATCAACAAAACAAAAGTCTTCAAATATTTAAAACTCATTTCAATTTTTACATTTGAGAAAGGAACGAAATTAAGAGATATTTTTTCGAAGGATTATTTTATTGTTGCTTCTTAAAATTTTGTTATTTCAGTCATCATCTCTATTGTTGCATTGTATGGATCCTTTATACTCTTTATAGCCACTAAGAGAGTTGGCATTATTCCGTAAATTGAATTTCATGTGATACCATAAAAGTAGTTTGATTGAAGACTGGGAAGAGGATTATGAACAAAATCTTATTCATTTATCTTACTGTTTATTATACAATAGCTCTCTTGGAGAGAAGAATGGACTGCTGTACCAATTCTCATCACCGTGAGCAAAAATGTATGTAAGTGACTGAAAAATACCACAAAGTAAACACTGAAGTATTGGTACTTACGGTTGATCCGACTTGAAGAGATGAATCTGCTGGTTGTCTTGCCTTGTGTAGGTGTATTGAATAGTCTTTCTTCTCCTCGAAACGAATTTACTTTATTATATACGAAACTAACGGGTTCTGGCGTGGGAAAGAATATGAGTTGAACTGTGTTAGGGTGATGAAATGAAGGCCGTATTAAACGAAGAGAGATAACGAACCGATGGCGCTGTATGACCGATGCTAGACAAGTAGCAGAATTGTGATAAAACAAGTATACTCCATTCACTTTTATTTAATCACATAGGAGGTCATGGTTTCGTTTTCAGGAGTTGGTGCTCCTGATGAAAAGTACAGAAAATATCGTTAATGACAAAACGACGTTGCCAGTTTCTTTGTTTACATCAAAGTAAAAGTATCAAAGATATTCCACATTTTGTTAGGTTCACAAATTGTTCGCAGAGTTTTGGTATTTAATCGATATTTGCAGGTTTACATTTCGAGGTCGAAGGGGTACACGGGAATTTCGTTGAAAAAGCTGGTATTTGGACAGATATCGCAGTAGATGGATCGGATGGAGCATCTTGAGGTCGATTAGGATGATATTTTTCAGGTTTTCCAAGAAATTTGGCGATATCTGAGCAGATTTGCAAAAGTAAGGTACCTCACTAATGAGGTGGAACTTAGATCTAATTCTCCTATAAGAAACGCCTTTCAAAGGTCGAGATGGTGAGAAATGTCTTCTTTAGATGTTGTTTGAACAAACGCAGCCGAGTTTTATACCCCAACATTGATTTTAAGAAAGTTATCAACACAATAAAATTGACATTCTTACATTGCTCGATTGAAGGAATAAGGAATGTCTTTTGATGTGAATATAATATACAAATTTTTCAATGAAAGCCATTGTTCTCAGGTACCTGCCCATCATGATATACCATGGATTGGCAACCTTTCGAGTCAGAAGAGCGAAAAGTAATATTTCATGAAACACTGCATTTTTTTTAAGATCCCGCAGAATGTCAATTTCACCCCTTTTTTGGAACCTCTTTTTTTTTGCTGATGGAACTGAAGAGCCACAACTCTCATCAAAAGAGCCCCAGGTGGCCAACACCTGCGGATATACATCTGAAGCAAGCTTTGAAAAGTAATTGATCACTGTGAATATCCATCATCCAGTCTACAATGCAGATATTTCCATAGGACCATTTATTTATAAAGGGGCCTTTTCTGACGAGGTTTTTCCATGAGCTCTTGTATGATACGCAGTACGGTATGGCACTCCATTGCACCAACCCAGCTTACTTTATTTTGTGTCTTAATTCAATATGTATTTGCTCTTAATCGAAAGAATATATTATGTCTAGTGCTACTTCTTTCAAAAGAGACACAAGCTTTTAATGCTGTGAGGGCCCTCTAATGTGGAGGAGTTTGTATCTTATTTTAGAACAGGTGAATGATAAATGTGAAGCATATGTTCGACCTATTCCATTTTATTTGTACAAACCTACTGTGGTTGTAATGTATGAATATTTTTTAAACTAATAAATTTCTATACAGTCAGAATATTTCACTCCTTGTTCATAAGATCAAATAAATGAAATGTATATCTATAAAGCTTTCAGGAATTGTAATTCTTGCTTATTGATTCATAACCAAAACTCAGTTACCTACTATTGCATCTATTCATCTCATATCTTTGGGTTGATTTTTTTTAATGAATTCTTGATTAGAATCAACAATTGATGTCGTCAAGTCTTGAACTTTCAGTTCAAGAGGATAATAAACATTAAATCTTCACAAGCATGCATATGAAAATTATGTGGAAGCAATGCAATTTTCTTCCCTAGCGAAAAATAATATATTTCAACAGTAATCTCTTGTACTTTTCATGCAAATAACTAGAAAAGGAATCCTTTCTATCAATTCATATAACAGTTAATTATTTTCGTCCATCACATTTTTTCCAATTCATTAATTTTCCGAATAAATTCACATTCTGAGAAATACGTTAAGAATGTAGAAAGGGCAACATAGTGTTGACTTAGAACATAAAAATATTTTGAAAAACGTTATTACTTCGATACATACAGAGTGGAATGTGTCAAATTTCAAAGGCCAGAGTTGTTATTTTATAATTGTGAATGGAGTAGAGAAGGTTTTGTGGAGTTCTAGATGACTCTTTTCTCAGAAATTTGGATCACAGAGGAGTGAGTAAATCATACTTAGAGCTCTAGGTATTCCTTGTTATCGACAAAGTAAATTCGCAGTAAGAACTTCGTGGTATCAAGATTAAAAAAATTAATTTGGAACATTTACCCAGTGATAAATGTGTGGGTGGCAGGATCTGCAGGTTGTTAATCTGCTGATGATGATAAATGGCTGTTAAATCTACCGTCTATACTAATCTACATATTACATGGATCTATCAACCAGGTAGATCTACGCGCTCTACTAGTAGTCTCTATAAACCTATAACGTGAGTTGTAATAACTCACGCCTATAACTCACTCTAATACGAATAAGAAATATTAAATTACTTACGAAATGAATAGTCGAATCGTTTGGGAGCTCTATTTCAGACATCAAGGTAACGTTCTTGCCATCCATTTCTACATTTGCTTGAGTCTGAATATCTTAAAATTGTATTTGGAAAACGAGAATTTTTTCTACGGGATTCGGTATCGATTCGATTTTCGCCCACAGAGATCGCTTCTGACAAATGTTGTCAATTTCGAAAATGCAGATTAATTCGAATTTTACTGAAGAAGTCGAAGATGAAGTGAAGTGTTCAATTCGCGTTAATGGTCATAACATAACACACTTGATGAATTACATTACCGCTCATTGAACAATATAATAATGACGTTGAAATTTTGGTACTACATTCCTTTTACCATTTTTTCCTATTCACGCAGCGACTCAAAAACAACCCCTAATCCTTTCACTTGAACCTGCTCTTCAATCCAGACGATAATCGTCGATAAACTTAAATTAATCCTAACTGCATACAACCTTCAAAGATACGAGGAGAGTATGAATGAATGAACGTATTCGATTGTTATTATGAGCCTCTTATCAACCTACGATAGATAAGTTTTTCGTCCCCAACTCAATAAACAATTGGACGACACTAATTTCCTATCCATGTCGTACCAATTTGCAGCACAAACAACATCAAAAGATTAACAGATGTTATACAATTAAATTAGATAGATAAAAGTAATTAGGAGGTAGATGTAGGTCATATAGGAACACAGGCAAAATGCCAGCTTTGATAAATCCCTCGAATTGTTGGAATGGAAATCACTCCTATATCTCGTGTGGGAGTGTACCAGAGTTGATTTTGAGATATCTGGAACAATTTTCATTGACTGACAGTGTTGGGAAGTCATTTGGGGTTTTCCATTATACGATTCCGTGTATCCAACGTCCTCTGAGTGTGAGCTACTTTTTACTCTCTTGTGTTGGTTTGATGACATTTTTGTGACAAGTCAAGCCATCTTTATATTGTTCACCTGTTACCTTCAAGATCTTGTTTGACTATTTACAGGGAATTTTCTATCCTGAGCAGAGCGTGTAGATTCGGATATTAAGAATATTCGATCACGTGACTTCGAAGCGAGTGGATGGCAAGGAAGTTTTATGACTTGTGGAAAGAAAGGATATAGATCTTAACTACGCTTTTTGCAATAACCAAACGCAGATTAGTTCGAACTATAGCTTGGCCCCTAAGCTATGTTCTTTGATAGCAAGCTTTCTCACAAACAGATCTCTCCATGTGGTGGTCGATGGAGCTTCATCTGAAACTCTACCCATTAATGATGGTGCTCCACAAGAATCGATTCTGACACCAACACTTTTCTGCTTCACCTAAACGATTTTCTGGAGGCAACTTCATGTCCACTGCACTCTTGCGCAGATGATATTAACCTCCAGAACGCTTTCTCTACCAGGACTCCAATACCAGCCTCCAAATCATAAACGAACGAGGAGGAATTGATGATAACATGAATAAAGACTTGGCAACAATTCTCGAATGGTAGAATTCAATGTTTACAAAACACAAGCAAGTCTTTTATAGAGAAAAGCTTATTTCATTCTACCCAATACAAGATTGTCAGGAGAAACCATACCATCAAGGTAATCCATTTCAATGCTTGGTGTCAATTTTGGCAATAACCTTTCTTGGGGAAGTCACGTGAGACCTGTTGCTAAAAGTGCATACCAGAAAAGTGGTTTTCTGTTTCGTGCCAGGAGATATTTCACTTCCAGTCAACTGCTTATGATCTATAACCTACCGACTTGTCCTAGAGTACTGTTCCAATGTTTGGAGAGCGGCACCTTAAGATGTCCCAAAATTGTTGGTTTCTGCCCAAAAAAAGGCAATTCATCTCGTCGGTGATGAGCCCGTTTTCTGGAACAATGTAGAAGAATTAGCGATCTCTCTCTATTTTACAGATACTTTCATGGTAGATGCTCTTCTGAATTATCGTCAATCGTCCTTTTTGCTGCAGTCCCATCGAGCTTGACTCGACAAGTTCAGTCTTCACAACCCTTTGGGATTTCTTTGAAATCCTGCAGGATATCTCTTTTCAAATATTCGTTCATCTAGCGAGTAACGAGGCTCTGAAACTCATTGCCTAGGGAAGTTTTCCCCTAGACGTATAACCTAAATAAATTTAAGAAAAACCCCCTACCTGCTTTCCCTTGGATAATAGCTTTGGATGTTGGAAATGTCATGTCCAACCAACTTCTCTGTTGAATAGTCGACAACAACGTTTGTGTTCTTTGATCCGTGAATGAATGCTCCTTTTGGTAGACCCAGTTTGAACTTTCCTGCAATCGCAAGGTTACCTATAAACACCAGTTGGAGAGAGTGGATCAGGTTGGTCTTTCGCACTCCTTAGGACCCTTTCCTGCCCTTTTCCACGTTTGTTTCGTCGAATGTAAATTCTACTTTTCAGAGATTTACTAAGGATTTGTACGTTTTCGGAAAAAAATCAGTTCTGAACAATTCATAAGTACTTCCTCTCTAACCGGCTATCAACTACTGCTCCATGATTAAAAATAGCTTTTATCAGGTAAATGTCCTTCTAAGAATGCACCTTAAAAGCCTGGTCATCTCTGAAGGAGTCCATCTCATCAAAGAACCTACCTATTTTTTTTATGTTTTGGTTTTTACGAAAAGGAATATCCTGTAATGTTCAGAGAACATCGTGAGAACCAAAGGCAAGCAGGTATGATTATATTATATATTTTCTTGAATTTCTGGAGGTTATGTGCCTCGGGGAACACCTCCTTTGCCAATGTGTTCCAAAGCCTCGCTGTTCGTTGTATGAACGAGTCTTTGAAGAGAGATGTTTGCAGATCTCCAAAGTGACCACAGAGGGATGTGAAGACTTAACTTGACAGGTTAGTCTCGAAGAGACTGCCAGAGGGGGAACGATTGCTGATAATTCAGAAGAGAATCGCCCATGGAAGTATCTATGAAATAGAGACAGATCTCCTACTCTTCTACGGTGTTCTAGAGAAGTGAGGGAGTTTGTAAGCGAGGCATCACTGACGAGACAAATGGCCCTTTTTTGTACAGAATCCAAAAGTTTTAGGATTTGTTAAGGTGTAGCACTCCAAATATGGGAACAGTATTCCAGGACAGGTCGAATCTGTGCCTTATAGATCATGAGCAGCTGACCTCCCATACAGCACACGACATCCATTGGACGTCCATTTTACGACCATATCAAGTCCAAACGTCCATGGACGTTGAATGGATATCCATTGTACTTACAATTGTTGACGTCCATTGGTTGTTACGAACGTACGTCCATCGTACATACATATAATGTCCAAAAATATGTATGAATTTTCTGTTAGAATCTCATCTATTTTCTCTGTTCCAAATGAAAATCAATAGTATTTCCAGACACAATCTTCAAATAAAATTTGATGAATTGTGCATTTTGTTCGTCCAGTTAATGTACATTTCTGGACGTCCCTTGTACAACCAACAGTGAACATTCATTGTACGTCCAATTGAGATACATTATTAATGGTGCATATTTTGTTGGTCCAGTTAATGTACATTTCTGGACGTCCATTGTACATCCAACAGTGAACATTCATTGTACGTCCAATTGAGATACATTATTAATGGTGCATATTTTGTTGGTCCAGTTAATGTACATTTCTGGACGTCCATTGTACATCAAACAGTGAACATTCATTGTACTTCCAATTCAGATACATTATTAATGGTGCATATTTTGTTGGTCCAGTTAATGTACATTTCTGGACGTCCACTGTACATCCAACAGTGAACATTCATTGTACGTCCAATTCAGATACATTATAGACGATTCGCAAATGAGCGCCATATCGGCCATGTTTCAGTCCGAAACGAAAGTTGATTCCAGAAGAAATTATTCAAAAGAAAAATAAATGAGATACCGCGTGCATTGATATAAATATCAACAACTGATATATCTGATTAATCTCAGCTTCACTGAATAATTCCTTCTAGAATCAACTTTCGTTGGATAATTATTATTTTCGGACATGCCGATAACTATGAACGATTCTCACGCACCTGGCTTGCATGTTTGATATTATGTGAAAACTCACAGTCTTGCTTACTAGGGAGAAATACAATGACTATGTTACCGTAAAGTCACTGTAAGGAGAAAATGAGAGATATATGCCATCTATCTTCGCCTGCGTAACTTCAAGAGCGAATTGTTTGTCTAATTCTTAACTAGATGTCGCCATGTGGTAGTCTTTCCCCAGAACGATCTTCCGTTTTGTTTTAAGAGGACCTTCGTTCCGTTCCAATGATATGATTTACTTCAGAGATCCGTACAATATCTTGAACAGATGTGTTTGGAACCTTTGCTTGGTTCTTGGATGATGATGTGTGGCAAGCTGACTACCTAGTTTGAGTCAGATCCCATGGCGTGTGATGATGTTATAGGTATATCTAGTGACGCCGTATCAGATTAAATTTAGTGTAACTAAATAATTTCCTGGATTTAAATTACGTTGAATATTTGTTTATATTATTGATAAAAATGAATTCCTCATCTTGTGGTGGATGATATTAACAGTGATATTAACCGATATTTGCAGGTTACTCACAATAAACATCCATTGTTCATACAATGTACGTACATATGACATACAATGGATGTCCAAGATAGGCACAATGTACATCCATTGGACGTTATCTGGACTTGAATTGTACGTCCAAAGTGGTGTCCTGGACTTCCCATGAACGTCAATTGGATGGATGTACTATGTACCAATTCTGGACATCCAATGAATGTCTCGAACATCCATAATAAACGTCCATTGTTCATCCAATGTACATACATGTGCATCCAATGTACTTACAATGGATGTCCAAGAAAGGCCCAATGTACATCCATTGGACGTTATCTGGGCTTGAATTGTACGTCCAAAGTGGTGTCCTGGACGTCCCATGAACGTCAATTGGATGTACTATGTACCAATTCTGGACATCCAATGGATGTTTCGAACATCCAAAATAAACATCCATTGTTCATCCATTGTACGTACATGTGCTGTGTGGGCTGGGGTTAAACAGCTCCTGGCACGAAACAGAAAATCAAGTTTTTGTGATGAACTTTTAGCAATGGATCTCACGTGATTCTTGCAAGAAAGGTTACTGCCGATAGTAATACCAAGCATCGAAATGGACCTCAATGGTATGGTTACCACCGACAATTATATGCTGGGCACAGGAAGATCGGCTTTTCTAGAGAAATGACATGCTTGTGTTTTGTTTGCGTTGAATTCCACCAAGTTATTACATCCCCATTCAAGAATTGTTGCCAAGTCTGTATTTATGATGTTAACATTTCTTCCTCGTTCGTTTCTGATTTGGCGAGCTGGTATTGGAGCCCAAGAAGAAAAGGCGGTATGGAGGGTACTATCATCCGCGAAGCTGTGCACTGGACACGAAGTTGCTTCCAGAAAATCGTTGATGTGAAGTAGAAATAGTGTTGAAGCCACAGTTGATCCCTGCAGAACACCAGCATTTATGGGTAGAGAGTCAGATGAAACTCTATATGTTACCTTTAAGATGTTGTTTGACTATTTACAGTTATCGCGTTGGGAATTTTCTATCCTGAGCAAAGCGAGTAGATACGGATATGAAGAACATCCGATCACGTGACTTCGGAGCGAGTGGATAACAAGGTTGTGACATGTGGAAAGAAAGAAAGGATATATATCTAACCAGGCGCTGTTTGCAATAACCAGACGCAGATTAGTGAGGATGGAGAGAATAGTTCGAACTATAGCTTGTCCCCTCAGCTATGTTTTCTGATAGCAAGCTTTCTCACAAACAGGTCTCTCCATGTGGTGATCGATGAAGTTTCATCTGACGCTATACCCACTAATGCTGGTGTTCCACAGGGATCGGTTCTGACACCAACACTGTTTCTGCTTCACGTAAACGATTTCCTGGAAGCAACATCATGTCCACTGCACTGCTGCGCTGATGATAGTACCCTACATGCCGTCTTCTATTCCAGGGCTCCGATACCAGCCTCCAAAGCACGAACGAACGACGAAGAATTGTGATAACATAAATATTGGCAACAATTCTCGAATGGGAATTCAACGCCTTGGTAGAATTCAATGCTTACAAATCACAAGCAAGTCTTGTATAAAGAAAAGCAAATCCTTATATACCCAATATTTGGGGGCACGGCAGTGGCCCCGCCAAGTCGAGCGCGAAGCAAACACTGCCGTACTATCTTTACCCGAATCATTTCGCCGCATTTTCAGGCCCCTATTTGAGAACCTTCGGATGAGACCAGAACGCCGAAATTTTCGTCATCCAGTAAGCTATAACCACGTACTCAAAATTCAGAATTTCAAGTGTGTATGTTATTTAGTTCCTAAGTAACGCGAAAGCAAAGTTTAGCATTTTCAACGCTCACTCACTCATGATCATCAAAATAGAACTAGTACTTCCCATAAACTCAGAGAGCTGAAATTTGGTGCAGAGTTAGGGTTTAATGGCCACATAAAGGGAAAATTATAAAAACTAGGATAATCGAAAATCTGTTGGCACGTCACGTGAGCTCACGTGCTATCACGCCATCTTCGCAAAATGTGCAACCACAATAATGTATGGAAGTTTATGCGCTTGGAAACACATTGTTATCATACTCAATATGTGAATATCGACTTTACAGTCTTATACACAGTGATATTTTTACTGTCTCATTTATTGTTCAAGGAAACGATAGGTTTTCGAAAGCTAGGCCGGAACAATAAATGAGACAGTAAAAATTATCACTGTGTATAAGACTGATCCCACGATTATTATCCTTTTTTCAATTGTTATCATTTCACGCATTCACGAAGTTAGCATCTGCTGTCACTTGATAGCTCACCAGAACTACCCGCAAATTTACATTTTCTAACCGTAAGTGATATCACGTCGAAAATTTGGTGAAGTGATTGATGAAGTGAAAATGGATGAAAATCCGATCGAACTTGTCAGGCTTCATGAAGTGATCTATGATCATTCTTCATCAGAGTACAGGGATCATGTACGACAACAAGCTTGGGTGCTGGGTGCTCATTCAACAATTGTTGTACTATTTGAGGTAATCCTCCCACTTCCTCTCTTCGTTGATTTATTTGGTGAATCAAATCTCTTCTATCAGAATCACCAGCAACTGTAAAAGTAGTTATGTTCTCTATATCTTCTTTCCATTCCGAAGAGCTTGATGAAGAAGAAACTGTGTTTCGCTCTGTATCACTGAATAAAAAAATGCTATGAAATTTTGGTGCAATGTAGAACGTCTATTGCTTTTCAGAAAAAACATCATCAGATGGGTCTGCGGTGGTTAGATTGGGAGAGAAAAAATTGAAGTTTGGTATCAAACTATAGGTTTTCGAGGACGCTGAAATCAATGAAAAATAATCGGAGGCTCTATCTACCATAGTTCAGAACCGAAAAAAAATAAAGATTTGTAATAAAAAAACTACTCCTAAAAAAAGTGTCAAATAAGAAAATCTAATAAACTAGATCAATATGCCCACGGTTCTACAAAAAGAAGTGAAATCCCACCAAAAACATTCTGTGAAAACTAGCCAAGTCTCGATGGAGCTGCTAGTTTATCTCTAAAAAGTGATGAATTTCTCCTTACTGCGATTTCTTTATTATTATAGTTAATGTTGTGTGACTTGGCCGTTGAAGGGTACACAAGGGTACAAAACCAGGTGCTCCATGACACCATTGCACCAATCTTTCGCCAGAAACGCAACCCATTGACGATGGAAAATTGCCACTTGGAAAACGTTCATTCAATAACCAGTCAATTGTTGGCTTGATAAAGCTGCGTATTCAATAATACGAGCCTGAAACAAACAGTATAAAAAATTATTTCCAGTACAGACGGACTTCTAATCATTGATAGAAGACCGTGTGTACGTCTATTTTATTTTAGATCGGTGGTCGATTTGACGCTCCAAAAAGAAGAGAGCAGAAGTCAGCATTGTCAATGCTGAATGCATATGTGTTGCACAATCAACAACAGCCTAAAATGAGACACTAGCGTCCAACTACCAATACCACCAAGGGCTATTATCTCGCTTAACAAACATAGGTAGTTACAACAGATATAGCATTACGTGTAAACAAAATTGACTTGTACCCACTAACGTATAAAGAATGTTCAACGGCCAGTCACACAACATTAACTATAATAATAAAGAAATCGTAGTAAGGAGCCTCAAACTTGGCTCGACTTTTTCTAGATTTCATTACTTTTCAAAGATAAACTAGCAGCTCCATCGAGACTTGGCTAGTTTTTACAGAATGTTTTTGGTGGGATCACCTTGTCAGGAGTAACCACCAAATTATGGCATAAACCTTTCTTGGGAAAGTCACGTGAGACCAGTTACTAAAAGTGCATTCCGTAAACTTGGTTTTCTGTTTCCTGTCAGGGACTATTTCACTTCTATTCAACTTCTTATGAACTATAAGGCACAGAATCGATCTGTCCTAGAGTACTGTTTCCATGTGTGGAGTGTGGCACCTAAACATGTCCTGAAAATGTTGGATTTTGTCAAATAGAGAGCAGTTCATCTCGTCCGTGATGCCACTCTTACAAAATCGCTCACTTCTCTGGAACACCGTAGTAGAATAAGCGCTCTGTTTCTATTTTTCGGTCACTTTGATGGTCGATGCTCTTCTGAATCAGCGTCAATCAACTCGTCAAGTTTTGTCTTCACATCTCTTCGTGGTCTCTATCTCAGCATATCATTAAAGACTCGTTTATCCAGCAAACAGCAATGCTCTGGAACTCATTGCCTAGAGAGGTGTTCCTCGAGGCATATAACCTACATAAGTTTAAGAATAACCCTAATTTCTACCTTCTTTTTCTTTGATTATAGCTCTGATGTTGAAAAATTTATGTCCAACCAACTTCTCTGTTGGATACAGTCGACAACACTGTTCGTTTTCCCTAATTCGTGTATGAATGCTCTTTTTGGTAGATCCGATGTGAACTAGGTATTCTATAAACACGAGTTGGGGAGGGTGGATCAGTTTGGTCTTTGGCACTCCTTAGCTTCCTTGCCCATTAGATTCAATGATAGTCTTTGGCTTTGTAACATATCTGAATTTCCTACCCTGCAATAAAATAAAATGCACCATTGCCAGACTCCATGGCTTCCAACTTTGCAACGTCTGTTGTCGAAACGTGGAACTACGTTGAATGAACTTATTTGATATTACTTTATAATTCTATGAATGATGAATATTAGTACGACTTCAATCAATACTTGAGGCAATTCGCATCTTTATAAATAGGAGATTTTAATCATATCGAAGATCCACCAAGAAGTAAACTCGTTGTTCTGTGGCCATAGAAGAAATACGATTCTGTGGAAGAAAAACTAACCTCCGAAAACGACAACGAATGAAAGGGCCTTTTTACTTCACTTTCACTCGGCTGCTGTGTGTTTTCACTTTCATGCTGGTTCACAATAGTGTTGCTTTGAAATGGAGTTCCTCTTCTAGGAATCCGCCATTTTAGTATATTTTAAAAGACGCTTCTTCGTTATCTGGTATGTACACGATCTCCATTTAAATAACTGTTTCATTTCACTGGATTTAATCTCATGTAAGCTTGTTCTATTTTATTATTGCATTTCTATTGAATATTGTGGAACTCTGTTCTACTACCAACCCATTTGGAATATTCTTATACTGTTCGTAAGGATTACTGCACATTTAACTATTCACTCGACATTATGGTTTAGGCATTTGGAGTTGTTGCTTTTAGGATAATATTTTACGTACAAATATCACTGGTTTGGAGGCCTAGGGTAAACTGTTTATATCGCCTATGCTAAGGAAAACATCCCCACAACAGTGGCCAGTGAAACTTCCTCTGAGAGTTCTTTTGACGAACGTCCTCAGTAAACCAAGCCTCGCCTTCGGGCCCTTGGCGTACCCGATAAGCAAGGAAAGCTTTGAAGGTGCCATCGTTCATCAGTTAACAGGAAATATAAAGAGTTTATCGTCACTTCCAAACCAACGCGACTGCTAGGATCTCACACATAACACTTAGAAGGAAGGATTCTCACACTAGGAACTACAAGGATACTGGATACTGCTTATGAATTTCATTAATAATCAGGTGACACACTCTATATGCCTATAACCTTTGGATAACTTTTGATGTATTGGATTCTGCTTTTCATCACAATTGTGCCAGTAATAACCTTACCGGAGTATAGGAAGCCCCATATCGTACATATCACCAGTGCTCGTCTTATTAATAATTGTTCTATGGATTGTGAACATGTCATCTGTAATGCTAGAAGGTTTTTTGCTTTGAGTTTCAATTGATTCTCGTTCGTTTTTCCTTCATATAGCTGCGGTTCTTCGAACTATGGCGCTGGAGGAATAAAGTCTCTTGTTCCATCTTTATGTCCAATCTAGTGTATTATTTATCTATTTTACCTCATTATTTCCCATCGTATATTTCACTAATCTGAGTTATTACGAATCTGAATTACTACGACATAGCATAGAGTTCTACCAATCTAGACGATCACATCACAAGCCAAAAATATAAGTATAAACCCCCCTTTAACGTAATTCTACCCTCAGCTCTTCAGAGCAGGGTTGCCCCTTTTTTCTTTTTCATAATGTTCCTAGGATTTACAAACTTGGAATGTTACAGGCTTCTAGAATAAATCTTCTGAAACCTCATTTTTCCATGTTTGTTTCCATGTATGTATAATCTACTATCGTCTTTCCAGAGGTTTACTAAGGATTTGTTAGTTTCCGAAACAAATTTCAGATCTACATATCAGTATTCAACCACTGCTTCATAATTAAAAAAAGAGCTTTTGTAAAAAATGAGACCTTCTAAGAATGCACCTTCAAGGTAGATTCACTTTCAATCGGAAGTTGAAATATTTTCAAGGATCTTTCGTTTGAAATGAAACAGAAGCATGAGTTGGCTTATTTTCTTCTATTTTTGAAAGAAAAAAATGAACTTTCGAAATGAAATAGATTTCAATTAGTTCATCAAGACCTTCAATCCTTTCAGAGTTTACCCACAAACTTTCAGTTCTCAAAGTGAAACCATATTCAAATGCAACTTGAAATAAAAACACACTACATTGAACGCCCACCTTAAAGCCTGGTCATTTCTGAACAAGTCCATCTTATCAGCAAACCAACCTAGTGATGCTATGATTCAAAAAGCAGACATTGAAAGGAATAAGAACAAAGTAGTCCAAACTCAAAGTGAAAGACCAAGTTCATTAAATAAGAAACACAAAGTCGTAGAAAAAGAACTTTAAGACGATACTATGTGAAAAGGAAGACGGAAAAATAAATACAGTACCAAAAATTCCAAAGTGAATACAATTAAATGGTATACAGATGGTTCTAAGACCATGGTAATAGCCGGCGCTGGAGTATACGGGGCAAGAACCAAGTGTACATCATCGATAGGCTTCCACTAAAGTGTTATTCTGGTAGAAATACTTGCAACTTGGATAAACAATCAAGGGTTTGACGAAGTCATCCATTCTGATGGTCGAGCGGCCATCAAAACACAGAACCCCTATGTCGAAAAAAAACGAAGAGGCCAACACCCTAGCCAGAAAGGGAGCACACACGTCACTTACTGGACTAGAAGCTTTCTAGAGGAATCTTCCAGGAGTGGATCTTTCCAAAAATTCCAAATAGGATTCACCTCCTCATTGGCTTCCTTTCAGGACATTGCAGCTTTAGAAAGAATATAATGAGGAAACTCCTCTTCGCCTTATTACAGAATGTCTCACCAGTGCAAGCTTGCAAATGGAATGTCTTGGTCAAGTTAATTATAGGAGATTTAACCTCATTGAAGCCCTGTCAGATACTCAAGTTCTTTGGAGCTCTGGAGCTGGAGCTGATGATAGCCCAGTTGCGAAAACAGCTCTGATGGGGAGCACAATAGACTTCAAAGTACCAGTGGGATGTAACCCCCTTACCAAACAATAATTATAAAGTATAATGGACCTTGGCTTTTAACCCTTCAAATGATTCCACAAATATTATCAATTAATATTCTTCAGAAGTCGATTTCAGAATAAATCAATACAACAGAATTCCCACATAACATGATAAATTAAATCATGTTATTTCATCATTTTACCCCAGTGTGTAGTTTTTTTATGGGATATAATGAATAATATCGCATTATTAACTGTATATGCAGCTGAAAAACCCGACCCAGTCAACTATAAGCTAACTGTGGTAGTATGAATAAAAACATTGTTCTACGAAAAAAGGATTTTATTGGGTAATTTAACAGTTAGCCTTTCCAGGATATAAATAGAATCGTTTCACAAAATGGATGGAAAACCTATTCTAAACAGTTTGCCCATTGTATGAATTCGAAGTATATTCAATGATCTAATTGGTAACCACCATAAGTTCATTCTTTGAAGTTGATTCATTCTGGAAAAATTCTTGCTCGATTTTTTCACGCAGGTCCATAGTTTATAGAATGACAATGCCTCAAACATTTGTTCTTCGAAATTCTATAATATTCATTGCCCGTGACATGCCATTTATCATGTGGATACATAAAAATACTCATACTTTTATTGATCTCTGTAATGAATTCCGGTAATATTGATACGTAAATGGGATCACTGCAGTCAAAGATCCTAGTCCATCCTTCGCATTCCTTAAGTTCACGATAATTGAGACATGTGTATACTATTCTGTTCGATAATAATCGATGAATCAGCTGTAATCAAAATACATGTCTGTAGCAAAATAGGTAGATAAGAATTTATCACGAATTTCATTCAAATTGTTCATTTTGAGATCTTTAAATTGTGCTTGAGTCAATATTTGAATACAGTGTATTGAAGGATTATTCCGGAAATATTCTCATTGCATTATGGGTCATTATTTCCTTACGACACCAGTTGACCTCACAAAAATCCTTTTGAGTTCAACACCACAATAATGGTGAAAAGGGAAAAAATTATGACAAGATTCTATTGTAATGAAACGTGAAGAATTATCAATTTGATTTGTTGCATACAGGGTGGGCCATCCATATATCGGACAGGTCAAATTTTGTTGAAAGGGGAACAAATAAGGGTGTTTGTTCAAATGAGGTTGATATCACTATCCCTCTAGCTGCAACCCCTAACAGCTCTCGTTTTTGAATAGGGAAAAGGGGTCGAGCAGCACCTTGTTGGAAAGGCAATGCAGTTTCCTGCATGTATTTTTTTCATCGCTTATTATTATACAGAGACTCAGTATTCCATCAATGAATTACCTTTTCAACAAAGCTACTCGACCTATTATCTCTATTCAAAAATAATTGGACTTAGTGGTAGAGGCTAGAGGAGTAGTGATATCGAATAAATTTTTTGACCCGTCCGAACGTTTTTTCCATCTCACAGATCCAAACACGGCGTCGGAAAGTTATTGATGGAATACTGAGTCACTCTGTATAAAAATAAAGCGTTGAAAAAAAATACACTAATGCAGGAAATTTAATTGCCTTTCTAACAAGGTGCTGCTCGACCCCTTTTTCCTATTCAAAAATGAGAACTGTTAGGGGTTGCAGCTAGAGGGGTAGTGATATCAAACTCATTTGAACACCCTTATTTGTCCCCCTTTCAACAAAATTTGACCTGTCCGAGCGTTTTTTCGTTATTCCATCCCAAAGCTCAAAATTCGGGGTTGAAAGTTATGGACGGCCCACCCTGTATATTATGTTGCAGGCAATGTGCATAATTCGGCATTCTATTCAATACCTAAGCAATGCTTCGAATAACGAAAATGTTCAGGTGATGTATGAAACATTATTCATTTCGTACTTTGTCTAGGCATTCTATACATTGCCTAATGCGCAGCGGGAAATGTGTGAAAAGGGGTTCACAACATGATAGACAATGGGCGTGTTATCGATGAGGTTGCAAAGATAAGACTTTAGTTACAAGGGGGTTTCATTGCACTGCTACTTATGGTTTTATTGTGTTCTTCATCAGAGGTATTCTCGCCCATACGTCCTCCAGTTCCAGAAATCAGATGACGTCTGGTAACAGTTCTGAAAGATGATGAGGTTTATTTGGTCAGAGAAAACCAAGCTCTCTGATTTCTAATTGTCTCATTGCCAGTACCCTTTCCTGGATATTAGAATGGGCTTATGGCCTAATTTATCTATCACAAGTTGCGGAGGTTTGAGGATCTGTTATGATCTCCAATGTCTAGTTGGGCACGTTTGTATTCTATCAAGGGCAGTTTTCATACACTTGACTTTGCACACCAGAATATTTCCCAAAAGTTATCATCGGTCAGACAATCATGACCCTTGTCCATCTCATTATTCAGTTGCTTATCGATATTGCACAGGATGTAGGCGAGACGATAACGAAGCAAGTATTGGTTTTCGGGTCAAGTTTCCTCATGAAACTCAGCCGGTGTCAGAAAATCGTCTCACGACATGGGTGGCCTCTGGGTGCTGTCGACAGCGGAAAATTCGAGGCTAAGATCGTGCGAATTGCAACTGGCCCAAAAAGCTCAGACGATTATGGTACCATTTCGGAAGGCACCCACAGGATGTGAGGAAAAGGAAATCTTTAATGGCAGTGGCAGTGGAAGTAGCTGGAGAAACCTTAAACGGAAAGGTTCTCAGTTGACGCGGGCGCGGTTTTAGGGTACTTCAGTGTTTGGAAGTACGGTCTCAATGCGAATAAACTCCATTCACAATTATAAAATCACAACTCTGGCCTTGGAAATTTGACACATTTCACTCTGTATCGAAGTTATGAAGTTTTTCAAAATATTTCTATGTTCCAAGTCAACACTATGTTGCCCTTTCTACATTCTTAGCGTATTTCTCAGAATGTGAATTTATTCGGAAAATGAATGAATTGGAAACGTTTTTGTTTTACTTTTCCTTTTGAACTAGTGAAGTCTTTCTTCCCGGGACACATCCTGGAATTCTCATTTTTTTCTAAAAAATCTGTTACGTTTTGTTTAATTTTTATCACTTGTGCCTTTATTTTCCTAGCTGTGCTCTTTTTGTAGGTCTCATGTTTAAAAAAAGGTTTCGATAAATGAAGCAATTCATGCTTCTTCAAAAGATCTGGTTTTAGAATTTCGTAGAATTTTTTTTTCTCACTATGTTTTTTCAAGTTAGTATATACTGCATTCACATTTATAAAATCACAACTCTGGCCTTGGAAATTTGACACATTCCACTCTGTATCGAAGTTGAGACGTTTTTCAAAATATTTTTATGCTCCAAGTCAACACTATGTTGCCCTTTCTACATTCTTAGCGTATTTCTCAGAATGCGAATTTATTCGGAAAATGAATGAATTGGAAAAGATGTGATGGACAAAAATAATTAACGTTTATATGAATTGATAGAAAGGATTCCTTTTCTAGTTATTTGCATGAAAAGTACAAGAGATCACTATTGAAATATAATATTTTTCGCCATGGAAGAAAATTGCATTGCTTTCACATGCTTATGCTGGTGAAGATGAAAATGAATGAATTGGAAAAGATGTGATGGCCGAAAATAATTAACGTTTATATGAATTGATAAAAAGGATTCCTTTTCTAGATATTTGCATGAAAAGTACAAGAGATCACTGTTGAAATATATTATTTTTCGCCATGGAAGAAAATTTCATTGCATTTACATAATTTTCATATGCATGCTTGTGAAGATTCAATGTTTATTATCCTTTCGAACCTAAAGTTCAAGACTTGACGACATCAATTGTTGATTCTAATCAAGAATTCATTAAAAAAAATCAACCCAAAGATAAAAGATGAATTGATGGGTAATTACAAGAATCAAGAATAATGTCAATTTTATTTTGTTGATAACTTTCTTAAAATCAATGTTGGGATGTAAAACTCGGCTGCGTTTGTTCAAACAACATCTAAAGAATACATTTTTTACCATCTCGACCTTGAAAAGGCGTTTCTTATAGAAGAATTAGGTCTAAGTTCCACCTCATTAGTGAGGTACCTAACTTTCGCAAATCTGCTCAGATATCGCCAAATTTCTTGGAAAATCTGAAAAATATCATCCTAATCGACCTCTCGAGGCTCCATCCGATCCATCTACTGCGATATCTGTCCAAATAACAGCTTTTTCAACGAAATTCTCGTGTACCCCTTCAACCTCGAAATGTAAACATTCGTCCTGGTCTTGAAAATCGTCCTCACGCTCCAAACTGGTGCTAAAAACAATAAACATACGTTAATCTTGGATATTCGACGAAAAACTCACCTGCAAATACCGATTGAATACCAAAAATCTGCGAACAATTTGTAAACCTAACAAAATCTGGAATATCTTTGATACTTTTACTTTGATGAAAACAAAGAAACTGGCAACGTCGTTTTGTCATTAACGATATTTTTTGTGCGCGCACTGACTTTTCATCATATGTTCTGTGCTTTTCATCAGGTGTACCAACTCCTGAAAACGAAACCATGACCTCCTATGTGATTAAATAAAAGTGAATGGAGTATACGTAAAAAGTGCTATTATAGCAGGGTAACGTTTAGAATCGAAAGTTAAGAGTAGCTGAAGAATTCCTAAACAGGAAGGTTCTCAGTTTGCTAGTGTTCGGTCTTAAGGAAGATTCAAGAAGTAATTCAGTGTTTGGAAGTACGGTCTCAAAGCGGAAACGGAAAATATGCTATTCGAGGAATAGCGGAGTAGGGTGTTGAATCGGAAGTTGAAGATTTAAAAGTTAATTAGAAGTATTTAGATCATGTCTAGTTGATCTGCGAACAACGAGTTAGTGGCGTATTTTGGTTTTTTGTTTTTTAGGGTAAATTCATCGTCCTTTGGATTACCTGCCAGAAAGAGAACGGTCACGTAATTTTGACTATGCTTCGCTCATTAGAGTACTGTTAGAAGGATGAATGTAACACCGAAAACATTCATAGTCCAGACTCCAGAGTCCTGAAATTTGTTTCTGTCTTGGTAATTCGATTTTATTCTGATAATTTGATTTTGTTCTGATGATTTGATTTGATTTTGATAATTTGATTTCCTTCCCAATTATCATGATATAATTTATTCCTTTGGCGTGATTGAGTTAAAGACAGTGAGTGTAAAACCGTTTATTTTATTTTGGTCCCAATAGACGTCTTGAGTTCAATTTTGAATGTTTTATTTATCCCCCTTAGTTTTTTCAAGTAATTATATCCCTTGATTGGTGGAAAGCCGATCTTCCGTCGACTATCAAAGGGAACATTTCTTTGAAAATAATAACCTCAGTATGCTTGTTCCACAGAAGCTTGTTATTCAAGGTTATCCCTCATATCTAGTTCTGGTGGCCATATGTTGTATTAATTTTTTTAATTTTTTTAATTTTGAATTTTTAATTCGAATTATTTTACCCGAATATCAATTGACTATTGTCCTCATTTCATTGTTGAAAATTGAGCATCAGGATTGTGGGTTAATAGTCCACACCAAGAAAAAGTTCATAAATTTTCTCACTACAATCTTCCCTACTTCAATATGAATCACTGGAAACTCCTCAATTCATCCTCATCCATTCTTTATACGCCGATCTCCAATTATATCACCCTAACTACTCTCCAACTGCATTACTATTCACGATCCAAAATTACACGACAAAATAACAAATCTTCCGATCAACTTCAAAACTCACAAACACTTAATAATTTACAACAATTTTCAACCTATAAAAGACACCCAATCTACTTCACCTCCATCATTTTTGATTCCTCAAAATGCAGAACGAATCTTCTGCAGAGTTCCAGAAGATCAAGGATGCTTTGCAGAGATTTGGTATCTGGACCGATCGGCCCACCTCGAGATTCAGATGGTACAGATACTTGTTTTTCTTGTTCTTCACGATTTTCAACGTATTTGGCATACTTGGTTTCGTGAGCGGATTCAGTACTGGGAGCTTGACTGTGGTTTGTTCGAATTTGGTTGTCCTTCTTTTTGGAGTGTACGCCAGTTGCTCATTGATTCTGTTGAACAGAGATGAATTTGGAAGTTGGATATCAGGTCAGTATGAAAAAAGCCATATCAGGCTCTATGATTTGGATGTTCTTCCATGATTCTTGGTTATACCACAATTAAATGATTGTTGCCCCTGTGCATTGCCTAGATTATCCGTGGGACCCACATTTCTCGTGTCTACGGATTAATGAGAGAATCCTTGGACTTGGGCATTCGATGTCTGGCAAGTTTTTCCTAATTTAAACTGGTTCTGCAATAAACGTGTCACTATATACAGAGTGAGTCATTGACGTGTACATATATTTGCAATGAATATTCTTGAGTCCAAAGGAAACATTTTTTTCATTTTCCATTTATCCGAACTCGGCTCTGTTAAAGAGATATAGCCATTTGAAAAAAATTGGGCCAAATACGTGCCTGATACGATTCTCTGCAAATATTTTCCGATTGGAATTGAGGTGATTATTAGATGTTCTGGGTGATACATTTAGGAAATACTCGAGCACTAACCTTTTTTGAAAAAGAATGTTAAAAACCTAACCTAACAAAAACACTTAGTTTTGTCTGATTATTTCTGCAATTGAAAAGCCATATTTCTCCCACCAAGATAAGTTCATTCTTCGATTTTCCTGAAGATTTGTTTGTAAACACTAATAATTTGTTCATATTTTCCTCGATATTCTCAAACTATCTCATAAAAAAATTGCTGATTTCATCTTCAAACAATGGTACAGGTGAAACCAAGGAAGCAGTACGTCCCCTATCGTTAACGGATGAACTATCGCAAGGGCACTAGTTTTGTGAACTTTCCGCTAATGGCTTCCAGCTGTTGCTCTTCGAAAATGCCAAACGAGTAGTTCTGATTCTCGCCGATATAGCGCTACTATCTTAATTTCAGTCGCCTATAATGGTGCGCTGCGAGGTAGCCGCCACGCAAGACAAAACGTTGTTCTGCGCCTCCAACGTTAGTCGGTTAGTCCCATCACAGACCAGTCTGTAGTCTCATGAACGACGCTTAAGTATTTTCCTGAAGGACCGGTAACAATAAATTTTTAATAGAAACTGTGCGTATAAAATGCGTTATTTCATGATTCTGGAATTCGATTTTTATATCAAACGTTTTTCCATCAAAGAGATTTTAGTCTTGACGAAGTTGATAAACATTCTGACAATATTGTTAAGAGACTAGAGAAGAAATAATACTCTATGATATTTAATCCAGGGAAGCATCCATATTATTCTTGAAATTCATGATTTTTTCCTCAAATTTCATCGTATACATTCAGAAATAACTCGAAAACGACGCGTTGTATTGAAAAAATATAGGTATATGTACTTCTATTTTCTAAAATGGATGATTCTTTCGAAAATATGAACCGTTTATCTTTCTCAAGTGGTGTTATAGTATTTTTGCGTGAATTTATGAGTCGAACACGCTGTAACTTTCATACCAGGAGAAATATCGAATAAGTTTTGATTGAGGAATATGCACCATGAATATAGTGAACAATCAATCAAAATTCAGTTCATTCGAAATATCGGTTCCGAATTTATGAAAAAAAATAGTGTTAATTTCAAGGATTTTCGACACCCTGTATCTTTCAAATGAAACCGAGTTGTGAAAAATGGTACGGAAAAAAAAGTGTTTCATTTCATGAGATAAATCTACAGTTAAAATATATGTACAAGTCACAGACTCACCCTGTTTATTTAGGTTTATAAGATTATTCTTAGAAACTGAGGAAGTTCTCAGGAACTAGTTATGGTCTCAAAAAAACAGATGAATTTTTCAAATTTCACCAGAGTATCTTGAGTTGAGAACAATTTCAATAGATGACCCATAAATCAGTATAAAGGGTGCTTAAACAAGAAAAAAAGATTGTTAACCAAGGCATATGTAACAAATTATGCAGTACAACCGATCGATCCCATGTTGTTAAAAATCTATTGATCTATACAACCTATTTCAAACAAGACAACTCAATTTGTATGGCCAATTTTATTTTGTCCAGATATTGTCGTAGTTCGACGCAGCAGGCACGTTTTTTTTCAGTTAAGTGTTCGTTTTATACTCTTTTGATAGTTTCAATAGGAAATTTTGACATAACCACTTTACAAAGAAAGTCTCTTCAAACCATGGGACTTATTGTAGTTCCACAGTGATGCAATGGCATCACGTCCAAAAGTTATAACAAATTTGAATCTGTTTCAGATATGTTCAAGAAAGAGGCCTACATGAACAGCCATCCCAACAAAAAAATCCGTAGTATCCACCAGAAGAACATCAAGAACGTTTGGCCATACTTTCTCCTTTGGTTAACACTATGGTCCATCAACGTCGCCATAAGCGCCTTCATTGTGGTGATATTTTACCATATACTCTCTCTGAGAAACCATAAGGAAGAATGTCTGGGACGAAAGGACTGTAGTATGCTATTCATGGGCTACTATTATTTTCCCTGGGATGCGGAAGACCACTACTGGCTGTCCAATATGGAGAACATAGTTTTCGCGATACTCAACTGCATTATGAACTATAGCAAGGATATAATCTTCTCTTGCTTCATCTGTTATTTGAGGTGCAAGTTAATGAACTTGTCTGATGTCATCAGAAATTTTGATGAATTCATAGATGGCGATGATGACAAATTCAGCTACGCGGAGAAAATTGGTGTTCTGATAAGAGAATGTGCAATAGAACACCAGGAAATAATGTTGTGAGTACAGATGCTTGATATAAGGTATATATTATGTAGACCTCTAGAGATTACTGGAAGTAGCTTATGCACCACCTACTTGTCTTACAGGCAAGAGCTGCGCACTAGCACACTTTTTCTTCGGCGGTTTATTGTTGAGAGTAATTTCGTTGCCTCTGGATAGTTGGTTCATGATATTGTGGCATTCCCAGGTGAGCACTAAGCACTGGCTGTTAGATGCCAGAGCTCTTTGTTCTGATTGTCTGTGTGTTGCAAAATTAATGAAGAGGTGTTGCCGTAGTGAGACGCAACACTGTAATGAATCGAAATATAGCGATTAACCAATATAGATTTCTGAAATTCATATTCAAGGCTTCGAAAATTGCTTAGTTGCTCACCGGCATTGCACAGGATGTAGGCGAGACGGTAACGATGAAGTTTTTGATTTTCGGAATAAGTTTTCTCATGGAACTCACATGGGGTCAGAAAATCGTCTCACGACATGGGTGGCCTCTGGTTGCTGACGATAGCGGGAAATTCGAGGCTAAGATCGTACGAATTGCAACTGGCCCAAAAGCTCATACGATTATGATACCCTTTCGGAAGCCACCCACGGGAGTGGTAGAAAATGAAATCTTTAATGGCTTTTGAAAACGGAGGATTGAGGGAGTCGCTGGAGAAGCCTTAAATGGAAAGGTTCTCAGTTGACTCGGGTGCGGTTATAGGGTTTGGAAGTACAATCTCAAGGCGGAGACGGAAAAGTGCTATTCGGGGAATAGCGGGGTAGAGTGTTGAATCGGAAGTTGAAGGTTTAAAAATCAATTAGAATTATTCAGATCATGTCTCGTCGATAAGAAGGAGAAAGGTCAGGTAATTTTGAGTGTGCTCTGCTTATTGGAGTACTGTTAGAAGGCTGCATGTTACGTCAAAATATTTAGAGTTCAGAGTCCTGAAATATCCCCAAGTTTTCAGTACTTTGAGTTGTGTTGTTTTGAAATCTCTCAAATTTTCGGTTTTGTGTTATTTTGATAAATCCCCTAATCTTTGATTATTTATTTTTGTTTTGGTGATTTGATATACTTTTGAATGGGAGATATTTATATTTGATTTCCCTTGATATCTTTGAAAATGAATTATGATTTTGTTATTTCCAGGGAGTGCCGAAAGCTTCAAGAATTCCTATCAGTTCTCTTCTTTTTCATGCTGGTTTCTCATGCCCCAGTTGTGGTGAATACGGTTCTTGTCATATGGCAGGTACCCAAACTCTATAAATGAAAACTCACTGCCGAGGTATCAAAGATACTTCTTATATGAATTCTATGACTCATTTCACGCACAAATAATTCTTTTCACTTTTCCCGAAATCTCGTTCCCAATTGTAATGCTCCATCATATTGTTTTCTATCGCAAAATATCCTGTATGGGTTGTGTTTCTTTCTGCCCATATGAAAAAATTTGTAGTGTGTTGAGACACGGAGATTGCAGTGGTTAAGCAATGAGACTTCGAACATCAATATTTTAAGAAGGACTATGAATTTGATAAAGCTCTTTTTGGCTTGATATTGGTCATTGAATTCATATACGCTGCATCTCGGATACTTCAGAGGTCAATCATGATACACAATCAACCATTATATGGTTTCAACCCAGTATTCAGAAGCAGAAACTGTTCTTTACAAAAACATTGTTGTCCTCTGCAAGTTGTTCAACCACTCTTACAAATTGGGTGTTTTCCCATCCAACTGGAAAATCGCAAGAGTACAACCAGTCCCTAAAAAGGCAAAAAGACCCTACCTAGCAACTACAGACCTATCGCTTTGTTATCTATTATTTCAAAGGTCATAGAAAAAACCATCAACTTCGAGCTCATGAAACATCTGGAAAACTCAGGAATTATCAACGATAGACAAAATATGGTTTTCGTCATCAGAGATCCACTGGTGACTTGCTCTGTTACGTCTCACATATATGGCAGCTATCTATTGAGAAATATGGTGAAACCCTAGCAGTAGCACTGGATATCTCCAAGACATTCGATCGAGTTTGGCATCAGTAACTCCTCGCCAAGATTCCATCTTATGGCGTGCCCCCAAAGCTATGTTCTCTGCTGGCTAGTTTTCTCTCAAGCAGGTTCCTCCATGTAGTGGTCGATGGAGTATCATCTGACTCTCTATCCATAAATGCTGGTGTTCCGCATGGATCAATTCTGGCTCCAACACTATTTCTACTTCACATCAACGATTTGCTTGAAGCAACTTCGTGTCCAGTGCACAGCTTCGCGGATGATAGTACCCTCCATACAGCCTTTTCTGTTAGGGCTCCAATACCAGCCCGCCAAATAAGAAACGAACGACTCTTGGATTCTGTACAAAAAAGGGCAATTAGTCTTGTCGGTGATGCCTAGCTTACAAACTCGCTCCCTTCTCTAGAACACCGTAGAAGAGTAGGAGATCTGTCTCTATTCTATAGATATTTCCATGGGCAATCCTTCCCCCTCTGGCAGTCTCTTCGAGACTAACCCGTCAAGTTAAGTCTTCACATCCCTTCGTGCTCACTTCGGAGACCTGCAGAACATCGTTCATCCAACGAACGAAAGGATATTCCTTTTCGTGAGAACCACAACATAAAAAAAAGATATCAAAATACAGGTGTTCGAAAAAGAAGAGTTAATGTTAATTATGCAAGAGCTCTCTTGGAGAGGAGAATGGACTTCTGCACCAATCCTCATCACCACGATAATCGAAGAAAAATAATGTATGTATTAGAAAGAAGCACTACTACGAAGTAAAAACTGAAGGGATGGAACTAACGGTTGGTCTGACTTGAAGAGATGTATCTGCTGTTTTTCTGAATATAGTATTTTTGCTCACGGAACTACTCCACTTATGGTTAAGTGGGTTTCAACCAAAAGCAAGCGCGTGCTTGATCGCGTTCATGCGAATAACTGGTTTGAACTCGTAGGAGCAAGAGAAAGGCGAACTGATGACTTGTATTGGTAGTTATTGGACGAGTAGTGGAAGGGTGATAGAGTCCTTGGTGGGGAGCTGGGTACCCTCCTTTTAAAACCTCAGACCACAGAGTCGAAGAAAGTAATCCATAGAGCTCCGGGTCTTCTTGCTACTGACGATGTCAATTCACAACATGAAATTTGTGTGGTTTTCAAAATAAAAATATGAATATTGAACAGCTGAATAGATTTCCAATTTTTCAGGAGAAGCTAAATTTTTTTTCATAAATGCTTCTGTTAGATACTTTTGATTACATAAAGTTTGGTTGTGTGTATTTTACTTATGTAGGTTTCTAGCTTTAATCCTTCTGGTTTCAGAGTGAAAGACTAACACCTTTCGCCATATGCATCTACTGTGGTACTCTATATGGATGTGGCCATCTCTTCTTGATACTATGGCTTTCAGAACATCTATCAGTTGAAGTAAACATTGGGAATTCATAGTGGTCTAAAATTCATAGGATTCCTTTCAGAGTGTCCAAGTAGCTGAATCTATTTATTTCTCTAACTGGTACGAACTCAAGGTAGAGCAGCAGAAGATGCTGTTGATGATGCTGAGGAGAGCTCAAAACCCCCTCGTTTTGACTTGCGGTGCCCTTTGTTCCGCAAATTTGGGAACTTTTATGAAGGTGAAGATTTCATCGAAAACATTGCTGTTTTATTCCAGGAGATTTGTAGAAGTTGTTAAAGAACAATATTTAGTTTTAATTGGATAACAGGGTGTGGCAGAATAGTGTCCCACTGCAATTAATTTCACATTTTATGTACAGGGAGTCCCACTAGTGCCGCAGCGGACGATATATGCGTAACGGTCAGAATTTGGCAAAATTTTTTGATTCAGACTGGATATACTCCAAGAAGAGCAAAACCTAAAAATATTTTCGAATATATCGAGTGGCCCACAAAAGAGGAATAGGGGGTGACTTTGTTTTTTCAAATGGGACACCCTATATACAATAGTGGTTTTCGATTCTCTGAAAGTTCCTGCATGCTTTCGTATACTTTCCACATATTTTTATTCGATAGTTTTCGAAATATTGGCCATTTTGAGAAAAAAATAATACTTGTAGAGGTTATGTTATTCAATTATATTTCACGAACCCTTGCACATAACAAAAACAGCTTTACATGGATTGACAGACAAGACCTCAAAGTATCCTAGCCAGCTATAATAAAGCATTTCCCTGATATGGATTTCATATCGATTTTTCTTCATTTTGTCAAATGCAATGCATACAATTTTTTTCATCATTGTAATCACCATTCATTTTACTTCAGTTTTTGTCGAATGCATGATATGCATATTTTTAACAGAATATGATTTTTAAGAGCTTTTTCGAAATGTTTCCCTAAAATTTACATATTACCTTCGAATTCAAATAGCAGATTTGGCTTTTCTGTGGTTAATGAGAACTGTCAAATTATTCCACTCAGATAGATGCATCTATCCACTCAGAATAAGCATCATTGAAGCTTCAATTCATATTATAGCGAAACAAGGAACTAGAAAGTTTTGATTTATCTACTCAAAAATGTGATGGAATCAGTTACTGAAGACAGAAACTTGCTTTCTGTACCCATTTTTCGAAATACATTTTTGATAATTTTCTGTTTCTACTTGAAGAGTCGAATCTTGCAGAAATTTCAAACAAACTCCAAGCTTGGGAGCTTGAAGATCTGCGTGCGTGCCTGTGAAACTTATTAATACCATTTTTTCGAAGGAAGTTCTATAAGGATAAGAGCGGACACTTTTTTGTATCCTTAAGTTTCGAAACTCGTTTTTTTGTAGCATTCATAACTTGTTCATTCAAATTCATTGGTATTTTTAATTTTCACATCAATCATCCAATCCGTAAAAACTATGATGATATGAATTGAAGCTACAATGCTGTTAATTCTGAATAGAATAATTTGACAGTTCTCAATAATCACAGAAATGCAAAATCTGCTTTTTGAATTCGGAAATAAATGTGAATTTAGGGGAAAGACCCTAAAAAAATACTATTCTGTTAAAGATATGTATTTGACAAAAAATGAATGGTGATTACAATGATGAAAAAAATGTATGCATTGCATTTCAAAAAATGAAGAAAAATCGATTTTAAATTCGTCATGTTGATAGTCTTTTTGTGGACACTCCATATGCTGAAGATGCTTTATTATAGCTGGCTGGGATACTTTGAAGTCTTGTCTTTCAATCCATATGAAGCTGTTATTGGTATGTGCAAGGTTTCGTGAAATATAATTGAATACAAGTATTATTTTTTTGTCAAAATGGCCAATATTTGGGAAACTGTCGAATAAAAATATGTGAAAAGTATACGAAAGCATGAAGGAAGTTTCAGAGAATTGAAAAACACTATTGAATATAGGGTGTCCTTTTTGAAGAAACAAAGTCACCCTCTATTCCTCTTTTGTGGGCCACCCGATATATTCGAAAATTTTTTAGCTCTTCTTGGAGTATATCAAGTCTGCATCAAAAAATTTCGCCAAACTCAGACCGTTACGCGAATATCGTCCGCTGCGACACTAGTGGGACACCCTGTGTAATATATATCGTTTTTTCAGACCATGAAGACTATTTACACCATGCTCAACGCCATAGTAAGCATCGCAAAATGAAGCAAGGAGAAGTCAAAACCTTGTTAAAAGGCAAATATAACAATCACGGCTAACTCTTTTATTCTTATGCAAATATGTTTCACACAGTCAAATACAACAAAGCATTATACATAAATATAACCAATACCACATTCGAAACCAATCTATAACTACCAGCCCAACCCTTCTCAGTAGGTATAGGTTCAATCTGCCCACAAAGTGAACTATACTCCGAATTCTTCCCCCCTTTACATTCCGAAGCTATCTGCGAGGCATCTCCAGCCATCTTGTAAATACTCTGACCAACAACATTACCCCCAGGACCATAGTTGCAAATCAGCTGGGACTGCACGTCGTTCTTACCATATCGCACTCTAGCACATCCAATGTATTTGGTGTTCGCCCAAATAAGCTGGGTGAAGTGGCCACGTTGCTTCTTGTCGTTGGGATAGGAGTTAGGGTCTCCTGACTTGGCCAACTTGTCTATCCAGGCTGGATTGGTCATGTATTGGATTTCGCTGTACCAAGCTTTGACGCCTTTCTCTGTTTCGTTGGAGTTGGAGCCCCAGTATATGTTCTGACCAGAGTGGAATCTGTGGAAGGGTAGAAGAATGCTGAATTTGGTACATTGAAAAAGAGAAATTCATTCAACATGAACAGGAAATAGGATATTTTCATTGTTCATAGTGCAGCACAGAAGTCAAACCTTGCGCTGAAATCCTAGCTGTGACCCTAGGTTAACACGCAATTGGATTCTTATAGTCAAACTGGCATCAAAGCACTGAACCCTTGTCATCGACTCAAAGATGATTTGGGAATGCCAGGGAAAACTCAATGTGGTAGAAAAATAAGGTCTCTTCAATCTGAGTTACCAGTCATTCAGGAATCAAAGGAAACGAAGAGGCCAATATTGTGGCCCAGAACCTTTCTGTAGTATAGATAAATGCACCTATAAGATAGAGTGCCTGGAGAGGTAGAAAACAGAAAGGGAAATAGAATCTCCCAGGAATGGATCACTTTAAAAAGTTCCTTCAGAACTTCGAAACTGCAAGATACGAAAGATATCTGGATCTCAGTAGGAACCATCTAGACCTCATCCTCAGCTTTCTACAGGACATTGTCGCCTCAGAAAGCATCTGGTGATAATGAGTTTATCGGACCATGAAGGGTGTAGACTTTGTGGGAGGAGGAAGAAACTACCATTCACCTAGTCACGAAATGCCTTGCCGTTGCAACCCAAAGAAGAGAATCATTTGGGCAAGAAACTTGCAAGAGTGAGGAACTAGCTTCGTTGAAACCTTCCCAGATATTGGATTTCATTATATCTTTGAAAGTGGAAGGCGAACTGTAAAGTGCGAGGTGCGAACAGTTCTGTTAGAAGGAACAATAGACCTTCAGAGCACGTGAATTGGAACGATCAATTATTATTGTTCTCAGATGAGCCGAGATAAGGTCTGTTTTCGAATAGTCGGCGTGTTAAGGTATGGACCCATCTTCTGGTGCCCAAAAATCGCAGATCAGCCCAGGAAGTTCATCCGTTCAGAGGTGGTACAGGTACTTTTTGGGGTCATTTGTTTAGAAGAACGAACGGAATAGTTGGTGCTTGATGCTATCGTGAATGAATGCATGCAGCAAGTCATTGACATGATTAGTCCTTTGCTTCATTTTTTTTATGCTGTAATGTTCAGAGAACAGCGTGAGAACCAAGGGCAAGCAGGTACGAATAGGTGTTCTTCTTGAATTTCTGGAGGTTATATGCCTCGGGGAACACCCTCCTAGGCAATGTGTTTCAAAGCCTCGCTGTTCGTTGGATGAACGAGTCTTTGAAGAGAGATGTTCTGCAGGTCTCCAAAGTAACCACGAAGGTATGTGAAGACTTAACCTGACAGGTTAGTCTCGAAGAGACTACCAGAGAGGGATCGATTGCAGATAATTCAGAAGAGCATCGCCCATGGAAATATCTATAAAATAGAGACAGATCTCATACTCTTCTACGGTGTTCTAGAGAAGTGAGCGAGTTTGTAAGCGAGACGAATTGTTTTTTTTGTACAGAATTGTACAGAGTTTTAGGGTTTGTTTAGGTGCAGCACTCCAAATATGGGAACAGTATTCCAGGACAGGTCGAATCTGTGCCTTATAGATCATGAGCAGCTGACCTGAGGTGAAATAGCTTCTGGCACGAAACAGAAAACCAAGTTTTTGGGATGCACTCTTAGCAATGGATCTCACGTGATTCTCCCAAGAAAGGTTACTGCCGACAGTAATACCAAGCATCGAAATGGATTACTTCAATGGTATGGGCACAGTAAGATCGGCTTGTGTTTTGCTTGCGTTGAATTCCACCAAGCTATTGGGCCAAATTTACCATTGTTGGACGCTAATGCGGAATCTCATCGTGCTAGAATTGCTTTTGAAGATCTGAACATTCATGGTATTCCGCATTTGGCTTTGGTCCCTCAGTCGCCATACCTCAATCCCATCTAACACGCTTTGGATCAGCTACAAAGAGCTTTGGATTCTCATCAACCACTTCCAAATACAATTCAAGAACTCAGACGGCTTTTAAAGCAATTCTGAGGAAGAATTGTTCAAGGCTACTCCAACTCGCTCAATTCTCTAGAACACCGTAGAAGAGTAGGAGATCTGTCTCTATTTTATAGATATTTCCATGGGAGAAGCTCTTCTGAATTATCAGCAATCGTTGCCCCTCTGGCAGTCTCTTCCAGACTAACCCGTCAAGTTAAGTCTCCACATCTCTTCGTGGTCACTTTGGAGACCTGCAGAACATCTCTCTTCAAAGACTCGTTCATGCAACGAACAGCAAGGCTTTGGAACACATTGCCTAGGGAGGTGTTCCCCGTGGCATATATCCTCCAGAAATTCAAGAAGAACACCAATTCCTTCCTGCTTGCCCTTGGTTCTCACGATGTTCTGTGAACATTACAGGATATTCCTTTTCGAACCACAACATTAAAAAAAACCTTTTTGAACTACCTCAACTTTTGTAGAGCAAGAAGAAGATATTGTAAAAGGGGTAAAACAGAACATCGAAACAGATAAATACCTTTTGCTATGCCTACACTTATCGTGCTCCAAAGTATGGCACATATTAGCCCAGCACTGTGCAATGTATTCCATCTCCAAATCATAAGACACAGCGTTCATATTCTTAGCACCCTTATTGCTGTACTGACTTCCATCAGAATTACTGGCTATCTTATTTCTGAGCTCATTATGTTCCTTCACCATGAACTGCCTAAACTCCACTGATGGTTCTATAGAATGGCATCCTTTCACTGGTCCGCAATGGTTTCTCCTCATGCACACTGTATGTCGGTAGTTGCTGCATTTAATGGTGCAGTAGTCAGTGGATGGTCCACAAGAAATTGAAGCTGGAAGGTAACAGAAAAGGAGGAAGAGGAAGAATCTTCTTTTTGGTATTGACTTTGTACATCCTTCAGATTCAACTGACATCACGTATTCAATGACAGATTGTAATTTTATGGTTCTGAAAATAAGGCAGTTTGGAATTATCCATGGAGAAACAAACCATGAAGAGGAAATTTGGCGACATAATATACAACATCCTTAAAATCGTCCAAGGAATATCTTCAATTTTTGCCAAATGTTAACGTAACTCCTTGTGTACCTGAGCAAAAGGAAATAAATTTTTCGATTTTGGGCTTTGTAAACAGATGTGAAGGAAACTATGCTCTACACAGGTTAAGGTCGCCGTTCAGAGCGAGTAGGAAAACTAATGCGATAGAGGCGCCACCGTGCAATTCATGGAATATTTCCATAGAACTTAATTATCACTATAAGTTCTATGAATATCTCTGTACTTATGAATGGAATGTACAATGGCGCTCCCTATCCAAAAATCGCTGAACTATGAAATTAGTAAATATGTGGGAAAAGCAGGAACTTTTTCCCGCCATATAAACTGCTCCACATGAGTTAGGAATATTGACTTAAATATCAAAAACATATAGTGAAAATAAGATTTTTGTGATGAAAATTCATATTAATATGATTTCAAGTTGCAAATTAATTTTATCCTGTAGGTCTGCAGCGTATACAGGGTGATTAAGAAAAATAGAGTAGAATAACGAAATTTTATTCCCACAGAATTCAAGCATTCTAAGACCATCAATACAATATATGGCCTCCACGGGCATTAATAACAGCTTGACATCTTCTTTGCATAATACACACGAGGTTGTTGAACATTTCTTGAGGAATTTGGTTCCATAAACGGGGCAGAAGCTCTCTCAGAACATTTAAGGATTCTGGGGTAGGTTGATGATTATCTAATCTTCTTTGGAGCATATCCCATGTATGTTCTATGCAATTCAAATCTGGTGAGTGCGGAGGTATTGGTAAATGTGGAATACCAAGCTCCTCGCGCGCATTCTCAACTATGGCTGCACGGTGCGGTCAAGCGTTATCGTCTAAAAATTGAAAAGTTTCACCAATAGCAGCGTGAAAATTTGGCACAACATTGTCAATGACATGCTCCCTATAGTGTAAGGCGGTCATATTCACAGGACAAATGAGTAGATCTGTGCACCCGTTGAAACAAATCCCGGCCCATACCATAACACTACCCCCTCGGAATGGATGGACTTCTTGGACATACCGACGATTACGGGGTATGCGTGGGATTGTCCATACCCTTATTCTTCGAGAATCTGAAAATCGTCCATATCTGGATTCATCAGTGAAAAGGACACTACGCCATTGATCGTTCCAATTGATATGTGGCCTTGCCCATTCCAGTCTTTGACGCTTATGGTCACGTGTTAATAGAACTCCTCTTAATGGACATCGTCTGATGGTTTCGATGGAAACTTGGACCCATCTGCATTTTGAAGAGTTGTAATAGGCCGGAAATGTACCCTAATCAAAAACACTTGTGGGATTAGAAAAAGAACGTCAGTTCAACAATTTATGGCAAGTGACAGTTTGGTATAAAAACAAAGTTTTAAATTTCAATCTCTAAAGGTCCCACGGTACTGGGGATTTAGGGAAAAACCATAAAAGATGTGATATTTCTGTCACCGACCACCATCAACCAACACCCGTTTACCATTTCAGAAAATCATATTCAAATTTCATCGGCAAATTCGAATAGACCCATAAAAGTTACGATCGCCTGAAATAAATCAAGGAAGTCACACATGGTTCTTAGGATTATTCTCAATGCAGGTCGCTGGAAAAGCCATAAAAATCGCCGAGGATAGGGTTTCATCGTAGCCACCAACGCCGAGGGTGCGGAAACGTCTTTTTTTTTTCTCGGGGGGTGTTTTTCTAAGACCACCCAATTGCCAGTTTGTGGGAAAAGATTTTTCTGTGCCCTCTCAAGGGGAAGGGAATAGAAACAAAGTGACGGTGTAACCGTGACGTGGGGAGGGGGGTTTACCCCCTAGATTCGGAGAGTATTTATAAGGCGTGAAAGGAAGATCGCGGGAGACCGGGTTAAGATCGCGTGGAAAGACGGACTTAAGATAGCGCGGGGGAGACCGGCTTAAGATCGCGTGGGGCGACGGGCTTAAGATCGCGTGCGGCGGAGGGGGTGCCAATTAAGGGCAAAGACGTCGCGGGTAGGGCGCGATGTTTATGCAAGTTTAAGGTTGAGATCGTGAAGAAAAGTGTTTGTGTCGTTTGAGGTATAATTGGGGAGACGGTTTTGAGATCGCGTGAGGGAACGTTGGTGGTACTGCGAAGGGTTGTAGTTTTGGAAATTTTGGTAGAGTCCCAGAAGGGAGAATTAATGTAAAGTCGAAGTTGTTTAAAATCCGAATAAAATGTAAAGTGCGAAGTTGGTTAAAATCCTAATTAATTCAAAGTCGAAGTTGTTTAAAAATCCGAATTAATTCAAAGTCAATTTAAAGTGTTGGTCAAAAATTTCGTGTAATTCAAAGAAAAGAGACTAGGTATTTTAAGTAACGTACCGTGACGTGGTTCGCGATATCGTGAGAAGGTGTTGGTGTAAAAACTAATCTAAGGTAAGAGGTTTAGAAGACCTGGTTTTAATTACTTAACCCAGTAGATATCTAAGAGGGCGAATAGTTGACCATAGCAATTTTTTTTTTTATAAATTTTTTTATATATAAATTTTTGTGTGTAATTGTCTGTTGTATCGGGTGACGGAGTTCATCATTCTCTCCCTCATCAAATACCATTTGGGGATCGCTGAAATAAGTGTTTATTATTGTAACAGGTGAAATTGAAGTTTTTCATTAACTTGAACTTGTTCATTGTAACAATTGATTGATCGATAAAATAAGGTAAACTTTTTGTACAGATTTCCAAAAGTTCATTGTAGCTATTGTCAAAGTTAGTAATTTTTGTTTTTTTTGTTTTTATTTTCTAATATAGATATATGTATTTACCTCTGCTTTTAAATTCTAATACCTCACCCCTCTGAAAAGAAAATCTTAACATCAAAGACCTCTCATTAGCTTGAGGCACGAACCTACATGCAGACAGCCGCTAGACTGCAATAGGATCGGAAATTCCACATTTTTGTTTATTTTTCAATCGAATAATAATTTCCAAACTCGCGTGAAAAATCTTCATACGAGGGCGGTTGTTACAGAGTATTCCGTAGCAGTCTACACGTAGATGTAGGGTTTCTTCTCGCCGAAACGGTGATGAAACGATCCTGAGCTGGTGTTGTTTTTCGTCGCCCTTCAAGCCTTGGTCTTTCCAACACTGAACCTGTCTCCCTTAACCTATTCCAAAGTCGAGATATCACACTTTGGCTGACTTGGAGCCTTTCCGCTACAATAACCTGAGTTGGGTCACCCTGTAGCATTCCGATAGCGCCATCAGCATCAGCGTTTGTTTATTTACGTCTTGGAATTTTCAGAAAACTCGTTTCAAATCGGAGCCGTTGATAAACTGACTTCAATTCAAAATAAGAACATTCATGAAGCATATGCAAAGAACCAAACTTCAGAAAAAAGGCGACCAGGGGCCCGATTCTCAAATGTCTATCAGAAATGGAGAACGCGACAATATGTCGAGTGCAAATGGCTACTGACTTTCGAATTAGGTATTCTCGGGAACTGCTCGACATTGGGAAGTCACTCGACATTTTATGTCGAGTAAGGATATCTGGCAACTCTGCATTGAGAATCAAAGAAGAGTATAAAGTTCGTTGAAGCATTCAAATATATTAACTCAATGGTTGAAGTTTAAATAATTTAAAGACAATTTCACTGCAATCGAGGTTCGAGATGGAAACTGCTAAGAAAACATATTGCTCGGCAAAACGAAAATCAAAATTAATTCAGATACTGTGAAATCAAAAAGATACGTGTTTCGATGTTACCATTTCTTCTAGATATAGTGCAGACTCATTAGTTCTAGGTTCCTCATAGGGAGACAGGGTATCTATTAAATTTCTTACTGAATCTTTAAATAATCGAAATCTCTTAACAAACATGTTATCATTTAATGTCCTGAAATAGTCATAATAACAATGGGTATGCCTAACAAATTCTGCAGCTTCTTCATTATCCTCCAGGTTTTGAATATCTTGTAGAATTTCTACTTCTTCGTCCATCATTTTCAAAAGGATTCGCAAACGTACAAAGTTTATTTCATTCGCAGAAAATGACAATTTCGAAAGTGAAAAAGTAAACAAACACACTGGTCCGATCTTCTAAGTGATGATTCTTCTGTTCTTCAGGTGTTCGAGGAACGCTACAGGCCCCTTATGTTGGGAGATCATCTCCCATAGATTAGAGTGGTTGTTTTTAGCGAAAAATCAGCAAAAAAGCAAGAGCAAATTGAAAAAACTTCTGACACTTCATTTTCATTTTTGACAATAAGGTTGATAAAAGCAATGTCGAGTGGCTCCTACCCAGTCGTCTTCTTGTCTATCGAAATTTGTCTAATGCGACATTTGAGAATACCAATTTTTGATTTCATTCGACAATCTGGTGATGTCGCATGCGACATTGACCCAATAGACATTTGAGAATTGGGCCCCAGGGGCCTGTAGCGTTCTTCGAACACCTGAAGAACAGAAGAATCATCACATGGAAGATCGGACCAGTGTGTTTGTTTACTTTTTCACTTTCGACATTGTCATTTTCTGCGAATGAAATAAGCTTTGTACGTTTGCGAATCCTTTTGAAAGTGATGAACGAAGAAGTAGAAATCCTACAAGCTATTCAAAACCTGGGGGATAATAAAGAATCTACAGAATTTGTTAGGCATACCCATTGTTATTATGACTATTTCAGGACATTAAATGATAACATGTTTGTTGAGAGATTTCGAATATTTAAAGATTTAGTAAGAAATTTAACAGATACCCTGTCCCCCTATGTGGAACCTAGGACTAATGAGTCTGCACTAAATCTAGAAGAAATGGTAACATCGAAACACGTATCTTTTTCATTTTGCAGTATCTGAATTAATTTTGATTTTTTTTTGCCGAGCAATATGTTTTCTTAGCAGTTTCCACCTCGAACCTCGATTGCAATGAAATTTTCTTTAAATTATTAGACTTTAACCATTGAGTTAATATATTTGAATGCTTCAACGAACTTTATATTCTTCTTTGATTCTCAATGCAGAGTTGCCAGATATCCCTACTCGACATAAAATGTCGAGTGACTTCCCACTGTCGAGTAGTTCACGAGAATACCTAATTCGAAAGTCAGTAGCCATTTGCACTCGACATATTGTCGCGTTCTCCATTTCTGATAGACATTTGAGAATCGGGCCCCAGATCGACGAAATGTCTCATACTGATTTTTATTAGATCGAATCAAGTTGTTATTGAGTTTTGAATGATTTTACACCGATTATCTCGAAGATTACATACTTTCAAAACGATTGAATACGATTTCCCTAACTCTTGTGGAGCAGTATATTTGAATTTGGCCATTCTCTGCCAATTCCGTATTTCAAGTTGTTTTTCTGAACGAAAGATTCACTATTTTCATGGGTCCCTCGTTTGAAATAAAACAGAATAATGAACTTTCGAAATGAAATCGATTTCAATTATTTCATTAAGAACTTCAATCCTTTCTGAGTTTACCCACAAAATTTTAGTTCTCAATGTGAAACCATTTTCAAATGCAACTTGAAATAAAAACACACTACATGTGGATGAAATACATGAGAAGTATTCGAATGAGCACTCAAAAAGTTTTCTTTGGACATTCGAGCATTCAAAATTAATTGAAATGATCTTTACTCACCATATAAGTCCACTTCGATCAATATTCTAACAAAATGCTTCTTAGAACTTGATTCAATGATTCAGAGTTTTCAAACATGTAGGTAAACAGAGCGCAATTGCTAGATAAAGCTGATGAATTTCCTCAATTTCATCAACAAAATAGATAAAAAAAATTTCCCAACGGTTGGGACAGTGATAGCTTACAGGAAAGAGTACAACCGCAATAATGCATATAAATATAAAAACCCGAACAATCAATCTGCAAACTGCATTTTATCTGAGGCTGTTTGTGAACGAGGGATACAAGCAAAAATTGAAAAAAAGATAGAATAACTTGAAATTTTTAAATTAGTAGCATTATTGAACTGGCTCAAGGCTACCAGATTGAAAAAATTCTTGTTCTCCTAATGGAACGATGCTTACAATTTTCTGAATAGCTATTGCCTTTATATTCATGAGATGTTGAATTTTTGTTCGATAATTTTTTTATTGTTTCAATCAAAATCCACTAATCACCCAAAAGTACCTACCTAAATATCTATAGATATCATAAAGGGGTTGCCAATAAAAGGTGTTATTTGGAATAGGTAGATATGTAACTTTTGATGCTTTTTTTCGAACACGCTCATCTCTGGAAAATATGGAGGTTTCCAGATCATTTTCGGGATTTCCCAAGCCCTGACGGTATCCCAAAAAATTTGGTAAGTGGTATCTTGTAGAGAATCTAAAAACACATCTTCCACAAAAAAAATTTTTTCGATTTTCGAACAAGCACATCTCTGGAAAATGTGAAGGTTTTAATTTGATGGAAAACCGTTGCTGGGTCATTTTTCGGATTTCTCAAGTCCCAGACGGCATCCCAAAAAATTTGGAATGTGGTTTCATGTAGAGAATCTAAAAACACATCTCCCACAAAAAAATTTTTTCGATTTTCGAACACGATCATCTCTGGAAAATATGAAGGGTTTAATTTAAAGGAAAACCTTTGCTGGGTCATTTTTCGGATTTCACAAGTCCCAGACGGCATCCCAAAAAATTTGGAGAGTGGTATCTTGTAGAGCATGCTGAAACACATCTTCCACAAAAATTTTTTTTCGAACACGCTCATCTCTGGAAAATATGATGGTTTTGATTTGAAGGAAAACCATTGCTGGGTCATTTTTTGGATTTCTCAAGTCCCAAAAAATTTGGAGAATGGTATCTTGTAGAGCATGCTGAAACACATCTTCCACAAAAAATTTTTTTCGAACAAGCACATCTCTGGAAAATATGAAGGTTTTAATTTGAAGGAAAACCTTTCCTGGGTCATTTTTCGGATTTCTCAAGTCCCAGACGGCATCCCAAAAAATTTGGAATGTGGTTTCTTGTAGAGAATCTGAAAACACATCTCCCACAAAATTTTTTTTTCGAACACGCTCATCTCTGGAAAATATGATGGTTTTAATTTGAAGGAAAACCGTTGCTGGGTCATTTTTCGGATTTCTCAAGTCCCAGACGGCATCCCAAAAAATTTGGAATGTGGTTTCATGTAGAGAATCTAAAAACACATCTCCCACAAAAAAATTTTTTCGATTTTCGAACACGATCATCTCTGGAAAATATGAAGGGTTTAATTTGAAGGAAAACCTTTGCTGGGTCATTTTTCGGATTTCTCAAGTCCCAGACGGCATCCCAAAAAATTTGGAATGTGGTTTTTTGTAGAGAATCTAAAAACACATCTCCCACAAAAAAAAATTTTTCGAACACGCTCATCTCTGGAAAATATGATGGTTTTGATTTGAAGGAAAACCATTGCTGGGTCATTTTTTGGATTTCTCAAGTCCCAAAAAATTTGGAGAATGGTATCTTGTAGAGCATGCTGAAACACATCTTCCACAAAAAATTTTTTCGAACAAGCACATCTCTGGAAAATATGAAGGTTTTAATTTGAAGGAAAACCTTTCCTGGGTCATTTTTCGGATTTCTCAAGTCCCAGACGGCATCCCAAAAAATTTGGAATGTGGTTTTTTGTAGAGAATCTAAAAACACATCTCCCACAAAAAAAAAATTTTTCGAACACGCTCATCTCTGGAAAATATGATGGTTTTGATTTGAAGGAAAACCATTGCTGGGTCATTTATTGGATTTCTCAAGTCCCAAAAAATTTGGAGAATGGTATCTTGTAGAGCATGCTGAAACACATCTTCCACAAAAAATTTTTTCGAACAAGCACATCTCTGGAAAATATGAAGGTTTTAATTTGAAGGAAAACCTTTCCTGGGTCATTTTTCGGATTTCTCAAGTCCCAGACGGCATCCCAAAAAATTTGGAATGTGGTTTCTTGTAGAGAATCTGAAAACACATCTCCCACAAAATTTTTTTTTCGAACACGCTCATCTCTGGAAAATATGATGGTTTTAATTTGAAGGAAAACCGTTGCTGGGTCATTTTTTGGATTTCTCAAGTCCTAGACAGCATCCCAAAACATTTGGAGATTGGTATCTTGTAGAGCATGCTGAAACACATCTTCCACAAAAAATTTTTTCGAACAAGCACATCTCTGGAAAATATGAAGGTTTTAATTTGAAGGAAAACCTTTCCTGGGTCATTTTTCGGATTTCTCAAGTCCCAGACGGCATCCCAAAAAATTTGGAATGTGGTTTCTTGTAGACAATCTAAAAACACATCTCCCACAAAAAAATTTTTTTCGAACACGATCATCTCTGGAAAATATGAAGGTTTTAATTAGAAGGAAAACCGTTGCTGGGTCATTTTTCGGATTTCTCAAGTCCCAGACGGCATCCCAAAAAATTTGGAGAGTGGTATTTCTTAGAGAATCTAAAAATACATCTTCCACAAAAAAATTTTTTCGAACACGCTCATCTCTGGAAAATATGATGGAGGTTTCCAGATCATTTTTGGATTTCCCAAGCCCAGACGGCATCCCAAAAAATTTGGAAAGCGGTAATTTGTAGAGAATCTGAAAACACATCTTCCACAAAAAATTTTTTTTCGAACACGATCATCTCTGGAAAATATGATGGTTTAGGAAAACCGTTGCTGGGTCATTTTTTGGATTTCTCAAGTCCCAGACGGCATCCCAAAAAATTTGGGGAGTGGTATCTTGTAGAGCATGCTAAAAAACATCTTCCACATAAAAATTTCCTCGAACAAGCACATCTCTGGAAAATATGAAGGTTTTAATTTGAAGGAAAACCGTTGCTGGGTCAGTTTTCGGATTTCTCAAGTCCCAGACGGCTTCCCAAAAAATTTGGAGAGTGGTATCTCCTAGAGAATCTAAAAACACACCTTCCACGAAAAAATTTTTTTCGAACACGATCATCTCTGGAAAATATGGAGGATTCCAGATCATTTTCTGGATTTCCCAAGCCCAGACGGCATCCCAAAAAATTTGGGAAGCGGTAATTTGTAGAGAATCTAAAAACACATCTTCCACAAAAAATTTTTTTTCGAACACGCTCATCTCTGGAAAATATGATGGTTTTAATTTAAAGGAAAACCGTTGCTGGGTCATTTTTTGGATTTCTCAAGTCCCAGACTGCATCCCAAAAAATTTGGAGAGTGGTATCTTGTAGAGCATGCTAAAAAACATCTTCCACAAAAAAATTTTCTCGAACAAGCACATCTCTGGAAAATATGAAGGTTTTAATTCGAAGGAAAACCGTTGCTATACACGCTTCAACAATGCATTGAAATTATTAAAATTCACTATGAAAATGGTTAAAATTTGGCAGAGACGGTTCGTAAAACTGGAACATTTTACGGTCGTTGTTATTGTTATACACCTTGTCGAACCGCAATACAGAAATTGGTTTACAAATTTGAGCTATTGGGACAAGTTAGTGATGTGAAGAATGAAACCCGTGCACGTCGCTCAAAGAACAGCCGAGAATATTGCTGATGTAGTAGAAAGAGTTGAAAAAACCTAGGTTAGTCCTTTCCTCGTAGTTCTTTGGAATTAGGCATTCCACAAACGCACAAAGATTTGGGTCTTGAGGCTACGAAGTTCAGTTAACCAAGAACTCAAGCCGGCCGATCATCAATATAGTCGTGTCTTTGCTGATGGGTAACACCTTGAGACCTCTTCCTTTGGGGCCATGTGAAAGAGTCTACACCAAGAGCCCAGCGTCGATTCAAAACCTCAAAGATGGCATTCGTTAGGCTATCGAGGACATGGAAAATTTCATGAGAAGGATATGGTCCTGAAGTCGTGGTGGTCATTTGGCTGATGTTATTTTCCATTATTAACGGCATACCTTTCTGTTTATAATGAAATGAACATCCGATCATCTGGTATATGTATACCTATATCAAATAATCATTTATTAAAGAAAATGTCTCTCTTACCAGACCAAACACTCCCGAAAACACTTGCCGATAGTCACAAAATAAAACAAATTGATTAAATTCCAAATTACCGTAAATTTACTTTTAAATTTTGAAGAACCGACCGAACTTTACTTTCAATTAATATAGGTACTTCCTACGAATTTTGTATTCGCATGTTCCCTCCCCGCGATGATTAGTTCCTGAAAATTTGCCTATTTAAATCAAACTCCCCCCTGCCTCTTTGACCCCTTGGAATATTCTAGAAGAAATTCGTTTGAGACGACGTGGTCTTACACTATTGGTTAAGAAACCATAAAATCTGATGATAAGCAGAAAAAACCGTTGACTACGCTCCCCTTGGGTTACGCGACCGCTTGAACTGTTTATCAGAGTCCCTAACAGCTTACGCCTGTCGAAATTTCAATGTATGTGTCTTGGATTGATCCCACATATTTGAATAACTTTCCTCTAGAATTATGGCAAAACTTAATATTTTTCTTTTTAAGATGAAATAATTTCTATTCATTACCCAGGGTACTACAATTGCTTAAATTAGCAGGAGAACGTAAAAAGCACGCCCTTAAGTTTCGTATTCGATGTATCCTCTATTGATAGGTTCAATAGAAAACTATTCTTTGCATAATTTATGCATAGAAGCCATCAGCCAAAAGAAGCATAGAATCCTATGCATCTATCATGTGTCAATGCCATGATCGGTCAGTTTCTCCTTCCATTATTTTCCTGCATACTTATATCATCCCTATCTGCCATTGAAATACCCAACTACTGCTCCATATCTTGCGATGGAATACCCCACACTGCGTGTCTTCGAAAGTTCATCTGTAAGCCAGTAAATGGCTGTTTAGTCATGCCTCAAGACGCCAAGTTTCGTGAGGATATGGTAGAGGCTCACAACGTTTTGAGAAATAACATAGCGAGTGGTAAGACGGCAGGACCTTATGGAAATACTGGAGCCAAAAATATGCGATCTCTTTCCTACGATATGGAGCTGGAATTCATTGCAGAATGTTGGGCCAGTTTATGTCCAGGGTTGAAACATGATGACTGTAGGGACACTGAGAGGTGAGCTGGCCTACTCTCTTTTACCACTTGGTGCCTCTTATGCTCTCTCTAATTAGACATCTGGTATGAAGATCAGCTTCTCAAAATTATGGCACAGATCTTCATTCTTGTTAGATTCATTCAAAGGAAGACGTACGAGGATATATTGAAAAATTCTTAGCCCACTATAGAACCAAACAAAATTTCAATGTCAAAATATTTTATTACTCAACATATTCTCCTCTTAATTGAACACATTTATTGCAGCGAACCTGCAACGTCTCTAGACCTTTAAAAAAAATGTTTCTTCTTGCTCTGCAAACCAGTCCTCCACAGCTTTTATTACATTCTCGTTGGTAGAAAATTTACGACCTTTTCAACTTTTCTTCAGTTGAGGAAAGAGATGATATTCGGACAGAGCCAAATCTGGTGAATAAGGGGGGTGTTCTAGTAATTCTAACCCTAAATCACTATTTTTTTGCATGGCAACATGAGATTTGTGTACTGGGTCGTTGTCCTGTAAAAAACAAAATACCTTTGGATAGCTTTCCGCGTCTTTTCTCATTAATTTTTTCCCTTAGAGTGGTCAGTAATGTCGAATAGTAATATCCAGTTATTGTTCTACCCTTATCCAAAAAATCAGTCATGATTACTCCATGGCAATACCAAAAAACTGAAGTAAGAACTTTTCCAGCTGATTTTTTGACACGAAACTTCCTAGGTCTTGGAGAACCAGAGTGTCGCCATTCCATCGATTGTTGCTTTGCTTCTGGATCGTACAGAAATGTACTCAAGTCTCATTCATAGTAACAATTCGGTTCAAGAAGTTTACATCGTTTTCAAATCGAGCACAGATCGAACGCGATGCTTCTACCCTTGCTCGCTTTTGGTCAACATTCAAACATTTGGGGATCCATTTTGCAGAAATTTTTCTCATGTCCAAATTGACGTGAACCATATGATGAACGTGTTAGTATGAAATCTTCAGTGCTTCAGATATCCGTTTTAGCCCAATTCGACGGTCTGTAATAATCATGTAATGAACTGATTCGATATTTTCGGGGACTGACAGAAACTGGCCTTTCCGATCGGTCATCATCTTCAATGGAATATTTACCTCTTTTGGAGCTTGCAGTCCAATTTTTCACGGTCGCATGCGAAGGACATTGATCACCAACGGTATTAAGCATATCTTCGTAAATCTGCTTACCTCTTAACCCTTTTAAATGCAGGTACTTGATGATGGCTCCATACTCCAATTTTCCGATTTTTACAATTTCGGTGGACATCTCTTTTTTATTTATTGCGTAACTCTGGTTTACTTTTTTGACGTCAAACTCTACACTGACACTTCCAATAAGTTATTGTTTGTTGATATGGTATCGCAATATTTTATTTATGCATGGAACTGGTCTAGGCTAACTAGACATCAATACATCCTCGTACATTATTGTGATGTATTTGTTGTTTTGATCTCCAGATTTCCAGTTGGCCAAAACATATTCTACGACAAGAACATCAAAGATCCAAAAACTGCCGTCTTCAACTGGTTCGAAGGGCTGTCCAAGGCAACCAGTCCAGTGTACATCAAGAGATACCCCTTCTTTACCGCTAGCACCAAAGAAGAATCCACATTCGCTCACTTCTCCCAGGTGATATGGGCCAACACAGAATACATAGGATGTGCCTGGACTAAGTTCGGTCCTGATAATTCTGAATCGCTGATAGTGTGCAATTACGGTCCTGCGGGGAACATCAAAGATCTCCCGATATACAGGATGGCCCGTGATCCGCTCTTGATAGCTTCTGATTGCGAGGAGGGAAGAAATCCTCTGTATAGATCGTTGTGTGGGTGTGTGAAAAGGGCACCAGAGGCACTATCTTGGGCTGAAGAATACGAGCCTGAACCTGAGAAGAAAATGAGAGCAAGAGGAGGAACATTAAGTGGGCAATCGTTTAGGTTGTTGTCATTATTTTTGTCGGTTATCTATAGTTTGAATAAATTAGAGCCTTAAGAATTAGTATTTTATTTTATGTGACTTCGATAGAATTCATCACCATATAAAGCGTGAGTCTTTGACTTGAACATATATTTCAAATTTCAACTGTAGATTCTTGAAGTCAAATGAAATTTTTTTTTATTCCATGTTTCCGAATTTCTGTTAGAAAGATAAAGCCATTTGAAAAAAATTGGGCCAAATACATGCCTGATAAGATTCTCTGCAAATACCTCAAAGTTCATATTTCTCGTTTGAAATCGAGTTAATACATACAGGAAATACTCAAGTTATAACCTTTTTGGAATAAAAATGTTTACAAACACGATATTTCCTAACAAAAACACTTAGTATTGTCCGATTACTTCTGCAATTTACTAGCCATGTTTCTCCCTTCAAAATAAGTTCTTTTATCGATTGTCCTGTAGATTAGTTTGTAAACACTAATAACTTGTTCATATTTCCCTCGATATCCCAAAAATATCATAAGAAGAAAGGTTTTTCATTAAATTTATGATTAATCATTCTAACAAAAATCTTCTATGACACAGCTATCACAGAGGTTTGAGAAGACGATGCCAGATTGTTGATTTTCTCTTTGAACAATGGTATAATCTTGTGTCGTGCAAGATAGCGGGCGCGCAAGACTCATCGTAAGATCTATGAATCGACCCATCTCAAACCTTATATACTCGTTCTGTGTCTCAAACGTCAGCGTCTGTAGACGACGCATGCGTATACCGACAACCGGCGCAATCGGCAAGTGTGAACAAATATGGAGGATATCATTTCTAGAGCTATGCTGTAATAATAATAAAATAATAATGATAAGGACATTGAGGATTCTATGAAGTGAAGATCCGCTTCTGAAATTTGTTGCTCAGCACGAAATTGCGAACCATGGAGCCTTTCTATTCCGAGCTGCACAAAGGGCCGTGGAGAAGCTCAGCATAACTGGCGTATCGATCAATCCTGAACTCGCTGGAACACCGATCACTCAAGCGGTGCAAAGAAGCCTAGCAAGACTGATCCGAAAGTCTCAGTCGGATACATTACTCGAACATCATATGAGTAAGACCTTGCACTCCATATATTTCAGGAGTTTAAAAGACCAGGACTTGTCTGAGGAATTGTCTTTCGCCTTTCTAAGGTCAGCTAGCCTCAAGTCAGAGACAGAAGGATTTGTGATGGCGTGTCAAGATGGAGTACTGAATACGAAATGGTATAAAAAGAACATCATGAAAATGGACACCCTAACAACTTGCAGGGCTTGCCATAGGCAACAGGAAACGATCATGCACGTCCTTTCCGCCTGCAGAGTCCATGCTCCATTACGGTATGTAGAGAGACACAACGCGGCACTCCGAATTCTATACCTACTTCCTTCTGAGAGCCGCATATGGGATAGACAAAGAACCGGTGCTACCATATGTGCCTCTGGAGATTGAAGCGGTGGCCCAGAACGAAAGAGCTCGCATATGCTGGAACTATCCTGTCTCAACAACACGGCAGATCAATGCTGTTAAGTCAGACATACTTCTGCTGGACAAGGAGCTGAAGGGGTTATTTGTCGTGGAATTCTCCTCCCCTGCTCAAAATAATGTTGTGATGAAAGAAGAACAGAAGAGGCAAATATACAAAGCAAAGACCTTATGTTCGAGCTTGGAACTTTATACCCAGGTCATAAAATTAGGATGGTCGTACTTATCATAGGATGTCTCGGTGGAATGAGAGCTTACTATGTAGATGAACTGAAGATTATCCCGGTTTGCAGATCACTAGCCGAGGTATTGGAATTGGCGCACAGAATGCAGAAAGCAGTGTTGCTCGGGTCACTTTATATCATCAGGTCTCATGAACTCTAGAATCCACTATCCACTTGCAGCTCATCTCTTTTATTAAGGGACGCTACGAGGGCAGGATGAAGAACTCCTCCATGGAATGTGTGAGGGGTTTTTAGTGAGTAGCCAAACAAGATCTTGGATTCTCACACTCACCCTACCGAGAGTGCGGACTTTCTTGGCGCCCATAAAGGGTTTTCCCCTCACATGGACGTTAAAAAAAAATAAATAAAAGAGAAAGGTGATTATTTTAGGTGTTTTTCTTCGATCTCGTGATGATTATGTGAAGACTTTCAGTAAATTGATTTAATATAAATCGTGTAGTGTCGAGTTTATAAATTCCAAGAGGATATTGTTTTGATAGAAACATCGCCACAGATTATTTAAAACTAAGTATCATTTTATTTTTCATCAATTTCAATTCAATACGTAGTTTGCATCGACATTCATCATTTACATATCCGAATTTTGTATTCCATTGACTTTTATTTTCAATATGGATCAAAAACAATGAATTTTTAATAGATACTGTTCGTATTAAATGTGTAATTTCAAGGTCATTGGTGTTCAATTTTTTGTCCCACATTTGTGGGTATTTTATTATTACATATCTTTACATCGAACGTTTTTCCATCATTTACATTTTTGTCTCGACAAAGTTGATAATAGTTCAGACAACTTTGTTAACTTGTTCAGAGAAAAGAGAAGTAATAATATTCGAAGATATTCAATCCAGGAAAGCATCCAGATTATTCATGAAATTCATGATTTTTTCCTCAAGTTTTATCGTATACAATTAGGAATAACTCGAAAACGACGCGTTGTTCAAAAAAAAATTAAGAATACTTTTTCTTTCAAAAATATGAATCGTTTATCTTCTTCAATTGGTGTCTTGCTATTTTTGCCTGAATTTATGAATCGGCTACGCTGTAACTGTGAACAATCAACCCAAATTCAGTTCATTTAAAATAACGATTCCGAAGATATGAACAGAAATGTTTCCATAAGAATCATTTCTTCCGTCTTTATACTTTGTGATATTTGTTTCTATCTCTTACAAACATTTTTTCTTTAATTCTCGTAGTGATGAGTGGAGGTTAGGTGAAGTATCAACTGAAAGTTCGAAAAATTCTTGAAGCTGGGAAAAAAGTTGGTTTGTTTAGCTGTAAATGAGATTCACTTCAGTTTCCATAACCTTTATTAGATATTAAAAAATTCTCGTTTTCATTCACTTCTTCTTCTTCTGTATCTCATTTTTGGTATAAAGGTACCAACGCTATTCTTCCTAAACCTGAAAATGACGTGGAACATGATGAATCTGTCCAGAATACAAAGATCACAATGAGTCAGTCACTACAAGGTCTCCAGATATAATTTATGTAGGTACTCACAATGATGTTATATTCATCTGGCGCAAGTACCAGAAGAGCCATTTTTCTCAGAGCAAGAACACCACTGAATTCAATCTTCATGCTTCCTATAACCTCCTTCGTAGTCTTGTCCAGTATGGGGTAGTCAGTAACAGATTCATTCTCTTCAAGTTGCACCAAATTGAAGAAGTTGACCTCTGCATAACCTTCAGAGAAAGGGAAGGATTCTCAGAAGGTTTGTTTCAAAAACCTGACACCAATAGTCTCACCTATTTCTTTGCATGTCTGCATGGGAACCTCATAACAAGGTAAAGGTTCACTAACAACAGAAACCCTCAAAGAACACTTTTCTTTAATCATCTCAGAAATCAGCAGGCAATGTCTCCTGTTCTTCTTGAGGTCGATTCCAAAACTCTTCTTGAAGTTGAACACTGCAGGCTTGTTGGGCTCTGGCTTGAGTAAAGTGTCCTCCGATTCCATTTCTGGACCTTCCATGTTCAGAAAAGAGTACTCCACGTAAATCTGCTCTACTCCGTTTTGGTAGGGTGTTGTCGAGGGGTAAAAGACCACTTGGGCTATTGTTATATCCAATATTGGTGTGTAGTTCCTACTCTTCTTAGGAAAAGATCGTAGGATGACCTGGAAGAGGAAGAGAGTGATTAGTAGAAGCTGTAATGGAGTCCGATTTTCCGATCATGAAATCGGCCTTCATTTTAAATTAATTTTTCCGGATTTTTATTTCAAATTCCTGCATTTCATTTCCGTTCAGAATTAAACCGAGAAGATCGAATATGGTCCGTTCGATATTGTTTTGCATGCAGAGAACATAGAGTCATAAGAACCACGTAGAATGTAGATAACGGGGAGATTATAAAAGGCGATTTTCCCCTCATCTGTCAATCCATTATTCACTTTTGCTTCGGCTTCAGTAGAGTACTTTCCTTTTCTTTTGCGTTTCGAGCTAATTATCCTTTCTGTGTTCTGAGTCAGTAGTCAGCAATAGCCGATTTTCCGTCATTTGCTGCTAGTATTAATTTCTGATTTTTCTACCGAGTGAGTATCAGTGCACCGAAATTGTAAGTACCGATCCAATTCATTTCAGTCCTATTTTTCTGTATCTTCGTCGAGTCTATCAAAATAGCTGTTACGTCGAGATCCGTATTAAACCTTCATTTACTCGTGCAAGACTCCGTCTAGTACGTTTATCCGAATAAGTCGGTGCCTGATTAGTGTCTGTCCTTTATGGTGAGTACCTAATCTCATAGTCAGACCGGAGGGTCCATGCAAACCAATGCTATAGAACGTGCAGTCGAATTCCGATTCGGTACCGATCCTTCGCGCCCCTAGTTCGGTGCGTCCTGTTTGACCATTTATATTTAACCTGGCCAAACCCGACCTTTCTAGACGTAAAACAGGCTAAGTAGACAATATAATTCTTTTTAGTTTCTGGACTGAAAGAATATCGGACAAAAAGTAAGCACTGTACATTTTCATATCCGTCTCACATTTTTCAACTGTAGATTTAAATTCTCCGTTTAATTCAAATCCCCCCCCCTTCTATTCTGGCTGACTCGTACCGTGAAATATTTCTTTTGAATGAATGCTCGCAGTCAGGCAAAACTGAACCATTTTTCTTTACCTGTGTATATTTGATATTTTGTTGGGATTAATGCATATTTGATGTTTTCTTGATATTGGTGAATATTTGATATTTTCTTATTATTGCATATTTGATATTTTCTTGACATTATTGCATTTGTATCACTATTTCAACCGTTTGAATAAATTGTGTGAATTGTTCTATTTTCGATTTCTCAGTTATCCTAACACCCTAGATACAACCGAACTCTGTCTCCGGCTAAGCAGCTATCCTGGCAGGTTTGCTATTCTACCTTATAAGCAAAAAGAATAGCTGGCGCTCGAGGTAAGGTTTCTACGGGAAAACCCCATTACAAAGCACCAAAGTGACATTGTAGTACGCTGGGTTTTGTATTCATTTCGAATCCTGTTGCATTCATTCTGGATAGAAATAATCCAAACGCGTATACCTGTGAAGTATCCACATCTCTCCACTGCCTCCAATGAACATCAAACGGGTTGTTGCCACTCAATATTGCGTACTCCTGCAAAGTTCTGAGCCAAATGGCTTCTTCGTTGAGCCATTCGGCTCTGTCTCTGAGCTCCCTCGAGATTTCGCCTTGGGTGGTGCGAAGAGCTTTGTCTCTGTTCAGGACGAGGAATAGATCTTCTTGGAATTTCTTCACCTCAGACTCCGTTACTTCTGCGTTGTTGATGTTGGTGAAGTTGCCGCCCAATGAGCAAGTAGATATTTTTTGGGATTCAGAATCTGCCTGGAAAATTTTTGTTTTATGGGTTTTATTGATGATGAGTTTATACAGGGTGGCCAAGAGATTGACGTCAAAAAGAAAAAAACAGGTCCCTCGTGTCATGGGCTATTCGAATCACCCCCATGTATGTTATGCTTTTTTTCACGGTTTTCGAGTTATGAATTTTTTTAAGGAACTTCGAGAATTTTCGACTTGACCATCTTAAAATAGATATTAAAAAAAAGTACGAGACTTCTCTGTGAAATTCTTTCGAAACATAATCTCCATGAATTGTCTACTTTTATACATAAAATAACCAGATTCGTAACTCTGATAAAAATTATGGAAATGTTGGTCTCAAGTGAAAAAGTTACGTGGATTGGATTATGATCTGAATTTTCGAATAGAAATTAAAAATATAAAAAGTCTAATTCGCGGTTTCTTAGTATGCTTAAAAACTGCGCTCAACAGTCAGCTTTTAGAATCATTGATAAAAAATGGTAGGTACTTAACACTCTACTTTTGCTAGAATTAGCCTTCAAAGTCATCGAGGTGGAAAAAATCAAAGAACTAGACATTTACTACAAAATTATTTTTTGCCATTTCAAGATTTTTCAGATCAAGTTATGATAGAAAATGCTGAAAATTAATGAAAATTAGCTCTAGATGTGGTTCAAGAAAATTTTTAGATAAAAAAAAGAAAAAGGTATGGCAATAAATCACACATCATAATGTAAATGAAAAGAAAATTATTTATAAAATTCACAGTAGGTTTTCAAAGTGGCCACCTCCAGCCTCAATACACATTCTACACCTTCTTGGAAAATTTTCTTTTAATCGCATAAAACCGGCCCTGTTCTTACTTCGGACACGTTCGGCTTCTCTTAAATTAGCCAAACGAGAAAATCGATGGGATTAAGGTCAGGTGAGCGTGGGGGCTCCTTGATTGGTCGACTGCGTCCGATCCATCTGTTCGGGTATCGTTCATTCAAGTGGTTAATCAAAAATTGTTCTCAAAAATTAAAATAATCCCGATCGGTTTTTCATTGCTGCGCAGTGGACCAATCAAGTGGCCCCCACGTTCACCTGACCTTAATCCCATCAATTTTTTCGTTTGGAGTTATTTCAGAGAAATTGTTTACGCCCGAGAATGTTCGAGTGAAGACGAGCTGCGACTGAAGTTGAGAAGCCGAACGTGTCCTAAGAGAGAACAGGGCTGGTTTTATGCGATCAAAAGAAATTTTTTTAAGAATGTGTAGAATGTGTATTGAGGCTAGAGGTGGCCACTTTGAAAACGTACTGAAAACTTTATAAATAAATTTCTTTTTATTCACATTATGATGTATGATTTATTGCCATTTTTTTTTCCTTTTTTTATCTAGAACTTTTCTTGACCAACATCTAAAGCTAATTTTCATTAATTTTCAGCATTTTCTATCATAACTGGATCTAAGTAAAAGAGAAGATTGGGAAAGGGAATACACCAACTACAATCTCAAAGAAAATACAATGAAATGGTATACTGATGGTTCTAAAACCGCTACAGGAGCTGGCGCTGGGATTTATGGGACAAGTACCAAGTGTGCACTATCGCTAGGCTCCTGTACAAGCGTCCTTCAAACGGAAATACTTGCAATCGGAAGATGTCTAGATATACATCTAGAAAGAAACTATCAGAAGTGCGATATAGCTATTCATACAGATAGTCAAGCTGCTATTAAAGCACTGAGCTCCTACGTCATTGACTCAAAGCTGATTTGGGAGTGCCGAAACAAACTCAATGAGGTAGGCAAGAAGAATAAGGTCTTTTTAATCTGGGTTCCCGGTCATTCGGGAATCGTAGGAAACGAAGAGGCCAATAAACTGGCCAGAAAGGGCGCACAGACGCCACTCACTGGCCCAGAACCCTTCTGTGGTATAGGAAAATGCACCTATAAGAAGGAATTTATGCTGAAGCAGAAAACCGAAAGAGAAAAACTCTGGCGGAATCTCCCAGGAATGGATCACTCCAAAAAGTTCCTCCGGAACTTTGAAACTGCTAGATCCAAAAAATATCTGGATCTCAGTAAAAACCAACTTCACCTACTCACTGGCTTTCTCACAGGACATTGTCGCCTAAAGAAGCATCTGTTGAGAATGGGTTTATCGGACACTGATGAGTGTAGATTCTGTGGGGAGGAGGAAGAAACTCCTATTCACCTGGTTACGGAATGCTATGCCATTGTAAGCCAAAGGAAAGATAGCTTTGGACAAGAAACTTGTAGAAGTGGGGAGTTATCCTCCTTGAAGCCGTCCCTGATACTGGATTTCATCAAATCTCTGGAACTGGAGGGCGAGCTGTAGGAGGCGCGATGATGACAGCTCTGTCAGGGGCACAATAGACCTTAAGGTCGCAGTGGACTGTAACCCCTTTTCACTATAACTATATAACTATCATAACTGGATCAGAAAAATCTTGAAATGGCAAAAAATAATTTTGTAGTAAATGAATAGTTTTTTGATTTTTTCCACCTCGACGACTTTGAAGGCTAATTCTAGCTAAAGTAGAGTGTTAAGTACCATTTTTTATCAATGATTCTAAAAGCTGACTGTTGAGCGCAGTTTTTAATAATAATAATTCATAACTCGAAAACCGTGAAAAATCGCATAACATACATGGGGATGATTCAAATAGCCCATGACACGAGGGACCTGTTTTTTTCTTTTTGACGTCAATCTCTTGGCCACCCTGTATATGCAGTTGTCGAATATCTTTCTTTGATATTTTTCAGGAGGGAGGCTCGATTAGCAATCTAAAGACTACATAAGCAAGTTATGTAGAATTAAGAGAAGCTTCTTCTGCTCAGAATTTGCTGTGAAGAAGTTAGCTACATACATGAGCAATTTAGCAATAGACTTTGAGGCTTGAGGGCAAAGTGGAAGGTTACCTCCTAACCAAACTAAACTAAAGGCTTCAAATGTACCATCATCAAAAAGAAGCAATTCCATGATAGGTAACTCCAGAACTGTCTGAGGACAATAAATGCTGTCTTTACTGGAAACAATAAACTCAGAGGACACCTTAACAAATTACGTATTGTCTAGCAGACTCTGTACGGTGTCACTTCGAGACTTATTGTTATTGATATTGATTATACTGATAACTCCTAGATCTCCCGAGGAGACCCCTCAGAAACTACAAGCTTCGAAGCTTGTGAGGACTGAACGAGAATAAATTCGCCATCACAAAAACGCCTATATCTCTTGAACCAATTTAGAAAAATATCAAAATTTGATCATAGTTAGCTTTGTTATGAACGTCAGAAACATGTGGAACATTTACTTCATAGATATCCCAATTCTCTGTCGCAAAATGTCAAGCGAAGTGAAAACCTGAGAATTTATAGTGAAACTTTTTCAAAATAATCAACAATGGAGCTTCAAAAGAATCGCAAAAGAGGCTCGCGTTCGTCCGGAAACGGTATCAAGAGTTGTTAAGCGCTTCAACGAAGATCTTACAATTAACCGCAAGGAAGGAACCGGGAGGAAAAAGGGGTTTCATGGCCCAAAAAAAGTAAAGAAAGCCATCAGCCTTTTTTAGAAGAATCCTAACCTTTCAGGACGGAAAGTGGCCCAAATAGTGGGTTGTTCGAAGTCAACCGTTCAGAAAATCAACAAAGTGCAGAAAGTGCCAGACAGGAACGCTGTGAAGAATCAAGAAGCGAAATCGAGAGCAAAGAAGTTAAAAAAAGACTTCTTGGAAATTTTTTCCTGTTGCGTGATGGACGACGAATCCTATGCCTTGGCTGATTTCTCACAACTTCCTGGTCAGGAATTTTATACTGCAGATTCTCGTGGAAAAGTTGACGAACAATTTCGCTTGAAGAAACAAACAAAGTTTCCTAAAAAATTCCTGGTTTGGCAAGCAATTTGCACTTGTTGGAAAAGGAACCAATTTTTCGTTGGCCAAGGCTCTGTTGACTCGAAGATATACATCGAGGAATGCTTGAAGAAGCGACTTTTACCATTTTTACGTGTGCACGATGTGTTTGGCCAGATTTAGCTTCATGCCACTACAGCAAGGCCACCAAGGAATGGTACGAAGCTAAAGAGATGGTTTTGTCCCCAAAGAGGCCAATCCACCAAATTGCCCAGAACTCAGGCCAATCGAAAGATATTGAGCCCCGGTAAAAAGAGAATTGAAAAAGACTAAGAAATCAACGAAAAAATTAGCGGAATTCAAGCAAAAGTGGAAGACAGCATCCCAGAAAGTTACTGAGAACACTATAAGAAGCATGATGGGAAGAATTCCAGAAAAAATCCATGAATTTTGTAAAAAATAGTTTTGGTTTTATTATTGTAAAAACAGTTTTCATAAGAATTAGAAGATGATTCGAAAATGAGTTTGATTTTCGAAATCGGTCCAGTGGTTCAAAAGATATAAGCGTTTTTGTGATAGCGAATTTATTCTCGTTCAGTCCTTACGAGTTCGGAGAAGCAGTTATGTTCTGTGTAGGCTCTGTTACTGTGTCCTTACGCCACCTTAGGCACAGCACTGTCAATGTTCGACCCAACAGTGCAATGGTGGCCCACAACTTGGAAATGAAGAAGGCCTGGGACCTTAAAATAAAATCAAATCGACATATCTTTGAGCCGTTATCAACCTCTAAAATAGAGACCACCCTTCTCCAAGTGAAACATACAAAGTACTTTATTTCCGATCGAAGAGACATCCCACCAGTAGTTATGGAAGTGTAAGAATTAACTGCCATCGTCTTTAACTCTGTTTCAGATTTTTTCTCGCTGTTCAACTGATACCATATATGTAATGTTCCCACAAGAATTGGATTATCTTCATCTTCGGCAACATGGTAGAGATCGACCTAAAACAGATTACATTATTGTAACGTAATTCAAAATAAAAGGAAGAGTATTAAGGCTTGATGAAGGCTTTCACGGCCGGATTCAACTTCAGAACGGCCGTGTTCCAATAGGATTTACTTCTAACGTTTCGCATACAACTGCGGTAGGCATCTTCAGAGGTGTGACGGTCGGAGGTTGTAACCCGAGGCGATTGACTGCTCTGAATTGGTGCAATGCGAAGCTTTAAGAGTTATTCTTATTTCAAAGTATCTGGTGTTTTTTAAGAGTTATAGAATTTTCGATAGGCATAAGATAACTGTGATTTGACAGGAGGTAGAAGCTTGTTGTTTTGACATTTCTGTTCAGTAGGCATTGACAAATTATCATGGAAAGACTCACGCCGTAACTGCGAAGGCGTAGAAAGGCCACATTTCAATGTGGAATTAGCACTAATTCCGATTTTGAACTCAGAATTAGCGCTAATTCCGATTTTAAACTCGGAATTAGTACTAATTTCGAGTTCAAACTCGGAATTAGGTATAATTCCGACTTCAAACTCGGAATTATAGATAATTCCGAGTTCAAACACGGAATTAGTGCTAATTCCGAGTTTAAACTCGGAATTAGGGCAGAAACAGTTAATGATAGTCTTCGGAGATGATTACGCTTCTAATTTCAATGATTTTGGAGATATTGAAGATTTTGTTAATTCATGTTATATGCTACTTGAATTCCAGAGGCACTCTTTATATCGGGTGTTTTTTTAGATCGATAGAACTTCAAATAGAAATAAAACTCATTTAAATCAAGAACTCGGAATTATACCTAATTCCGTGTTTGAAATCGGAATTATGTATAATTCGGAATTCCGAGTTTAATGTCGGAATTAGGTATAATTCCGAGTTCTTGATTTAAATGAGTTTTATTTCTATTTGAAGTTCTATCGATCTAAAAAAACACCCGATATAAAGAGTGCCTCTGGAATTCAAGTAGCATCATTGGCATCTCTTAAACGGAAAGAGATATACAGGGTTGGTCGAATTCATGTTGAACCAATTCTTATCAATATTGTAGAATCCGTACAATACTATAATAATAGTTTCACCTGATCATAAACTTTGGACTTCAGTGATCTCAACGCTCTGGACATGAAAACTTCACCTGTTGCTAATCTTACAGAATCGTCGTATTTAACAACTTCCAAGTCGAAAATTACGCTATTCGATTCTAAATACTCGGAAAACTTCCCAAACTCTTCAATTTTATATAGAACCGATAATTGAAGATCAGTCTCTTCTTTTTCTATCTTCGTTTTCAATATGGACTCAGGGAAATTCATTATTTGCCAGGAGATTCTCAAAGTTTCGTACTCTGTTCCCATGGATTCTATGAAAGCCTGAAAAAGTTGCAAAATACAAAAAGATTATCTCAGTATCTATTTCATGTAATAGACAAATCCACAGGAAATTCGATTATGGAGAATTCTATAAAAAAAAACTTTGCCGAAACCAGGGATCGAACCAGGGACCTTTAGATCTTCAGTCTAACGCTCTCCCAACTGAGCTATTTCGGCGATAAAATACCAATGTTGCTTTAGAATTGAACGCAAAAGAAAATTGCCGAATTAAAAAAAAATTGAAATTTCAAACAATTTTTAATTATAGATATAGAGCATTTTTTATTGAAAGCATAAACGATTTCTATAGAAAATTCGGATCAACATGTAAATATGAATCGCCAGAAATCTATCACTATCTAGGTATACAATATAATTTCCACTTATTGATTTGAATAATGAAATTATTGATATACTAGCCTTCGTCAATTTTATTTTATCTATTTTCAACTCAAATTGGGCGCTACTTATTTTATTTCCTCTAGTGGAGGTTAGCTCAATTCCGGATGGCGTAAAAATTGATCTTTCCAAAAAATCTCTGTCGTTGGATACAAGTTCTTTCCTGAAAACTTTGGTGATTTTTCCAGGGCACACTTGTAGGATAGGGATAGCATTATAATTTTTCATACTTTGGAATTCGACCATCATGAAAAAATTTCGAATTTGTATGACTTACGTGTCAAAATTTATCAAAAAAGAATTTGCCGAAACCAGGGATCGAACCAGGGACCTTTAGATCTTCAGTCTAACGCTCTCCCAACTGAGCTATTTCGGCTGTGTAGATTAGTGGCTTAGTGGAGTTGTCAACGGGAAATGGTATACGATTTTTTTTCATCAAAAGAATTTATTTATTCAGCATCAAAATTTTTACGTTTTCCATATCTGGAATACCTAATTTAAAAATTTTTAATGAAAATACAATGAAAATTTTTATTCTTGCTCTATGCTCGCGTTGAAACTGCCATATTATTCAGTGGTTTAGTATTAATTTGAGGTTGATTAGACAATTCTTCAGTTTTGTGTTTTGTTTATTATCATTTCATTTTTCATTATTGTTTATCTTTCCTTTTAATTTTAATCCCCTACATTTAATGAGTTCTTTAAATTTTTTCAATAATATCCTTAATTATTGAAATAAACTATGAAAATGGGTGCAAGACGTAAGAAAGTTAGAGCAGATAAGAAAAAAGTCGCCATGGTTCTAAAGATGGACCAAAAGCTAGAGGTAATGGGAGTAAATGGAAACCAGTTTTTCCCTTGTCGAACCTGCAATAGACTGTTTAAAGATAAACTTGAAGCAATTGAACATATACAAGCTTGCAAACCAGATGATTTTCCTAGTTCCAATGTATTGGTTCCTCAAGAAGCCAACACAAATGATAAAATGAATAACAATTATATTCAAATCGATAAAGCAAATATATGTGAGTACTATTTTACCTATTTTGAAGTTCTAGCTTCCATTGAATGATTTCTTTCAGCTATTAGAAACATTGAACGACTTAGGAAGAGAATTACGAAATGTAATTATGCAGTGGTACCAAAGAAAAGAAATATTAAGAAGAGGGAGAGTATTGTGGACCATGATAATATTTCGACTGAAGCTAAAACTATTATACAATCTTGTACCATTGATAAACCTGTTCATACCAGAAAGAGGGGCAAAAAATTGTCAGAAGAAGAAATAGCAGAGAGACTTAGGAGAATATCTGATAGATTAAAGAAGAAAGAGGAAGTTAAAGTTCCATTGGAACATGAAGAAGAAGATGAACGACAGGAAATAGAAGATAGGTTAATGGCCTTGAATAAGGACAGTGAAATTTCGTATTTGGATGACTACCCAGATCTTGACGATAGACTGAGAGATGAAGATGATGCCAGACTTGAATTGAAAAATTCTGCTGGTGTAGCAAAGAAGAGGGGCGTAGAAAACCTAAAAACTGAAAGTGCTATCTTGAACAGTTCTGGGAATTTAGATGGAATTATTATTGTTACCCAAAAACCCGATGGTAGGATTTTCATCATTATGATTTTCTTTATGATCTAATGAATTTGGGTATCTTGTAACATTATTTTGATTCATGTTCAGAGAATCTATTATTTTACAGCTCATTAATGATGGAGATGTAATAATTACAATTCTTCAGTGTTGTTTTTTTTTCAGGTCAATTGCACGGTTGCCCCAAATGTACAGAAGTCTTTGTGAGTGAATTGGAGTTATTCAGACATAAAAGGGACAAACATACTGCACCCAAGATAATAATGGCTCCAGATGAAATAAAAAAATACTACGACGTTTCAGACAAAACTGAGTGTCCAATTTGTAAGAGAACCTTTGGCGTTTCCAACAAAACCGTCTTCATGAAACATCTGCAGTCTCATACTTACGTTGGAGAATACGAATGTCCTGTTTGCAAGAAAAAATTCAAGAGAAAAGACCACATGCGCATGCATGAGAAACGTCATATTGTTTGATTTTTTTAGGTGAGCTAAGATTCAATTTCTCAAAAAAAGAGGATTAAAAGATGTTGAGAAGGGTATCCAGTTATTTTAGTATTTTTATCGAAGTTAGAATTCATGTTTTTCTTATTTAGTGTTTTCAGTGTGAAGTATGTCAAAAAATGGACTATTTACTTCAATGTTTATTAACAGATGAAGTGAAGAATTTAAAATGAACTAAAAAAATTATGAAATTGGGTGAAAGCTGCTGAAAATTCATCGAACTTTGACTAACAATCTTTCCAAACCATTTATCGTATTTGATTTATTTTTTCCATCAATCAGCATGTCGTAACAGGTTGATTGACATAATCAAAGAGATTTAAAAAAGTTATTTGAATATGGTAAGTGATTGGAAAAATATTTATTTCAAAGTGCAATGAGTTTTCAAGCAGTACAATAATGTTATTCGGGGGATTATTAGAACTCTTCTAAATTTACTTAAATCAAAACCCTGATTTTCCTCTTAAAGGTTGATTCATTTCAATATAGTCGATATTTTAATCCAATTCATGCATAACATTTTACAAAAATTTTACCTTCAAGGAAGACTTTGTGACTGCCACTAATTTCTGCATAAAAAATACCAAAACGATAATTTTTCACAGTTTTTATATGATTAAGAAATGACGCATTATGGAGAATGGCAATATTAGTGTATTGTAGAACTGGAGAGGGCCATTCCAAAACTTAATATTTCTGAATATTGGGTTTGATAAAGTAACAAAGAATTTGTGAAAAATGTATGCCCCAATCGAAAGCGTTGAAAGTAGGACACAAACATGAAGAATTATAAACTTTTATATCTTTAACCTTGGAAAACCAAACGTTTAAAGTGCCTTTGAAAATAATTATCATCGTTTGTTGAAAAATGTATCATTAAATTAGGTTTATTTGAAAATAATCAAAAATTTTTATTGTTTTGGGATAAAAACTTTGCATCTATCATTTTATTATATGTATATTCATGTTGAATTGAAACCAGAGGCATTTTGTAGGAGCATTTATAAATCAGTATCTTCTTTGTTAAAAAAATGCCTGAATGTAAAATTCACCCTGTATATATGTTCTCCATTCGATATATTTCAGAAGGAATTTTTATTGAGTACAAATATTACTCACATTGATTGTTCTTCTAATTTTGATGGTTAGAATGTTGATTAAATTTAAGATTATACAATTCTCTAAGTTTTCTCAATTTAAAATTCGTTGGTTCTTCCAATCCTTGTCTTGGAGTTAATGATTTGAACTAAGTATACTTCTGTTAGTGTTTTTAGTCATAAGTTTGACTATTGAGATATGTATTTCTATTTTACCTTGGATTTATTCTCTTGATTAGAAAATATATGCTATTGTTATGGAATAAATAGTTATTTATAATATTCAAATGAAGTTTTAATTTGTTCTAGTTTCAAAAACATAATTCATTCTTTCCCCAATATGCTCAAGTGGGTAAGCATTAAAAATTGGATCAACTAATTTCATACAAAACGAATTTTCAACAAAATTTCCTACAAACAGAAATGCTATAATGCTAACATTATTGCAAACATCAATATACCTAATGGTAATTCCGAATAGAAAAATTAAAATATTGAGCAAAACGGTCATCGTAATTAAGAATATAATAAATTTACCATTTTGAATAACTGACAAAATGAATTCATGCGATATTGTGTCCATAATATAAACTTTTTGAATTTTACGCTAGCACAAAAATGTGCTAACTGGGATTATTAAAATCAATACAATATTGTTGAAATTAGTTTTCTATAGACGATATGTAGAAAAGAAGGCAGTATTCTCTCCATACAATATGATTTACTGGCCATTGATCGTTGAACTCATACAGAAATGAATCTCATAGGCATTTTGGATTTCTGCTTAGTCCTGCACTAGTTCTGCCTTATTTCAAAAGAGGTCACTACAATGTCCAATATCTGCAATTGAAAATTTTCAAAAATAAATAACCTGAGGTTATAAAAGAAGCTTTTGCGGGCTTGTTCAAATTCTTAGCTAGCGCGGAAATTCATTCATGTACTGAATCCGTCCAACGCTACCAGGTTTCCATATTAAAACAATTTCACTATATCTTTTGGTAGGATGATCGGTACCTATTTTTTGGGAATTGAGCTCATTTATATACAGGGTCTTTCACGAGGAACCTCACCCATATTTATACGGGAAACTACTGAACGTATTTTCATGAAATTCAGCACTTATAAGTATTTCACGATGCTGATGAAATCTAAAATATTTTCAAGGCATGAGCACCTCCGGTTTTTCCGGAAATGACGTCAACTTCCGTTTTTCAAATTAGAACACCATTTTTTTATTGCAGAAATAGATTCCTTAGAAAATTTCAAGTTATTTTGATGTAACATTTTTCAGTTTTGGTTGGAAAATTCTCTCTGAGCGGAAAAATTCGCTCCGCTGAAACAAGAATAACTTCGAGGTTTTTGAATGGAAAATTTTCATTTTTAGGATTTTTCAAGATGTAAGATTGATGTATCCACTTTAAAAATCGAAATCGCGATTCATGATACAGGGGGTGAAAAAATCGCTTTCAAAGTTAGGGATGACAAAATCGTGAAAAATCAATTTTTTCAAATTAGAACCCCATTTTTTATGGCAGATATTGAATCTACGTTAAAAAATAATGTGAGTGTATGCATCACACCCTTGCCCTAAAGTGGATATTTTCTGAGTTATTCACAAAAAACTGTTTTTCGTCTTGAATTTTCAGCTATTTCTTTTCCCTTCACGCCAAAAAGATGAAATTTTCAGGAACTGTTACTTAAACCATGTTTTAGATTTTACTACCCTAATATGCAAGAGAAAAAAGTTACAGGTTGTTCCTGAATAGATGGCGAATTTGGATTCGAATTTGTATCGGAAACCTCTTTATTTCAACTAATCGGCCATCGGTTTTCTCTACAGTGATAAATAAATAATTCCTTATGAACCATATGCAAAAACTTACCATGTTTTACATTCTTTTTTTTTAATGATAGATATCATTAATTACATCTGCTAAATTCCTCTCTATTCAGTAGCATTTTGTGTTTACTATTAATTTGGTGATAATTCGTATTAAGTTATAAAATCGATCACTTTGCCTAATTTTACCAATGAACATTATTTAAATCCCATTCTACTTCATGGAGAATGTAATAAAGTTCAGTGGCGCACCCAGAAATTTTTTTCGGGGGGGGGCTGCTGCTCAAGAGTAATCAGGTTTTTGTAAGTTATATAATTTAAAAAATGCCCGCTAGCGAAAACCTTCTTAAGTAATGGATATATCGCATTCGTTATTATACCGGGTGTTTCATTGGTGAATGAACATACGGTAACCTGAGCTTGAGCTACCCTAGGCGAGTCCAAAAAACCGATATATGATAGGTCTAATCAATTCCATAACCGAGATACAGGGTGCTTTATGTATTCACCAAGAATTTCAATTCCTCATAACTTTTTAACCAACCAGTATAGTCGGTTGATATTTGGAGCGTATGGTTCACTTCTACAGGTCGATCGAATTACTTTTGAATTTCCAAAAAATTCCAGGTCCGTATTCGAAAAATATGGGACTTCTTCCAAGCTGAGATTCAACACCCTGTATATTGAAATTTTACGATTTGATTGAGATATTTGAAAAGAGGAGAAAATTTTCAATGAAGTTCAGTAGATTTCATTGTCCCGCACGTCATTTCCAATTGAATATTGGAGTTCCACAAAATTCTCAGAAAAATCGTACATTATGATCTTATTGAATTTTTTTTGTCCCACTAATTGCACGTTCGAATTTCATAATATTCTGTGGAATCATTTGGAGTTCTTTCCGGAAAAACATTATTCATCGAGAAAAATTTAGTTGAAATCAACAAAGATGGATAAATAACTGAAGAAACATAAAAACTCAACGTGAAATACAGAAGGTGCTCGAAAGTACCACCATTTTGTTCAATACACATTCTTGCCCTCTTCAAAAAATATGTCTGATACTTTTTTTGATCATGTCTGGATCATTACGTATTTCATTGCATAATAAAATTCTGTTGACCATTCTTTCATTTCGTAAAATCCAGCTACTAAAGTTAGTTCTTCTAATTTCATCACCTGGATCCAATCGTTGTACCTTCTGGAGATCAATTTGATCATAATGTACGATTTTTCTGAGAATTTTGTGGAATTCCAATATTCAATTGGATCTTTCCCTTAAGCTCTCTTTGAGCAAAATGACGTGCGGGACAATGAAATCTACTGAACCCCATTGAAAATTTTCCGCTCTTTCCAAATATCTCAATAAAATCCCAAAACTTCAATATACAAGGTGAATCTCAGCTTGGAAGAAGTCCCATATTTTTCAAATACGGTCCTGAAATTCTTTGGAAATTCAAAAGTAAATCGATCGACCTGTAGAAGTGAATCATACGTTCCAAATATCAACCAGCTATACTAGTTGGTTCAGAAGTTATGAGGAATTGAAATTTTTGGTGAATACATAAACCACTCTGTATCTCGGTTATGGAATTGATTAGACCTATCATATATCGGTTTTTTGGACTCGCCTAGCTCTAGCTCAGGTTAACGTATGTTCATTCACCAATGAAACACCCTGTATATGTATATCAATCCCTATTTCTATCTGTAAATGAAATGTTTAAGTTTCCATTCTGTTCTAAAATAATTATTATTACTTTTAGAAAAACAAGATGGAAATATTTGAATTACTTTTCTTTGTCACAGCTCGGGGGGGACTGCAGCCCGACAGCCCCCCCCCTCGGTGCGCCACTGATAAAGTTGTAGATAGAACGATTCGACTGTTCATTGAGAGGTTTCCTGACCGACCCAGACCAACGAGAGATACCATTAACAGAACCATGACAAACTTGAGAAATGTCGGATCTTTCGGAAAACTACACTTGAAGTCGGTTTCAAGAAGGGGTGAAAAATCTACAGCATGGTTCAAATAACAGTTCCTGAAAATTTCATCTTTTTGGCGTGAAGGGAAAAGAAATAGCTGAAAATTCAAGACGAAAAACAGTTTTTTGTGAATAACTCAGAAAATATCCATTTTAGGGCAAGGGTGTGATGCATACACTCACATTATTTTTTAACGTAGATTCAATATCTGCCATAATAAAATGGGGTTCTAATTTGAAAAAATTGATTTTTCACGATTTTGTCATCCCTAACTTTGAAAGCGATTTTTTCACCCCCTGTATCATGAATCGCGATTTCGATTTTTAAAGTGGATACATCAATCTTACATCTTGAAAAATCCTAAAAATGAAAATTTTCCATTCAAAAACCTCGAAGTTATTCTTGTTTCAGCGGAGCTCTATTTTCGATTTTTTTTTCGAATTTTCACGCTCAGAGAGAATTTTCCAACCAAAACTGAAAAATGTTACATCAAAATAACTTGAAATTTTTTAAGGAATCTATTTCTGCAATAAAAAAATGGTGTTCTAATTTGAAAAACGGAAGTTGACGTCATTTCCGGAAAAACCGGAGGTGCTCATGCCTTGAAAATATTTTAGATTTCATCAGCATCGTGAAATACTTATAAGTGCTGAATTTCATGAAAATACGTTCAGTAGTTTCCCGTATAAATATGGGTGAGGTTCCTCGTGAAAGACCCTGTATTTCATTTTCATTGATATATGCAGCTGAGAAGGATACAGAGGTGGTTTCTTGAAAGAAAATCAAGGTTTTAGCAGATCGCTAGAACCATCATTTTTTTTACATAAAAACTACCATCATATCAGCCTGTATGTGAAATTTCCACAAAATTGAGCCATTAGTTTGGACGATATCGCATTTTTTTCAATTCTGGTCATCATCTGATCTCCGCGCAATTTTGTAACCACTTCGAAGACGGAAGAAGATGTTATTATACATTAGCACAGTTAAACCTTATCGGATATATAATTTTTGAAATATTGGAGATATCAGTTTTCAAAAATTTTGCCCTTTCATAGAAACACAATCGATGCATTTGGAATAATTCAAAAAATCAAACGTACTTTGAAGACTTAAACTTAAAGAGTTCTAGTTCCTTTCTTTAGAATGTTATTGTCATTGTGATTTGTGTTCAAAGAAGATTGATTTTTAAAATTATTCTTACGATTACAGGAACAACTTGCCCTTAGCATACTATAAATAATTTTAATGATAATTGCTATTCTGGCTATTCAAACAATATGTCGAATGTTCAGAACGATTTGTTGACCTTCTCAATAAGATGTGCTCCTGGTGAACAAAGACTCCAATCGACCAGTTCTGGAATTCGAAACTTCCGCGGAATTTTTAGATTCTCGCCTCGTTTCAACTTCGATTCTTCGATACCTCTGATCTTTTCTGCTTTCCCCATACAAAGGGTCCCATTAGAACTACCTGCCCCTCATACTACTCAGCATTGGGAGGAGGATTGGGAACTTATTGAACTAGTTAGTTCATGTCGATTGTCGTATATCGCACTCAATCGCAGATGATTGAAATTCGAATCCGAAATTGGCAAAAAAATATCTGTACCAGTGTTTGGGTACGGAATACAGGGTGGCCAAGAGATTGACGTCAAAAAGGATAAAACAGGTCCCTCGTGTCATGGGCTGTTCGAATCACCCCCATGTATGTTATACTATTTTTCACGGTTTTCGAGTTATGAATTTTTTTATGAACTTTGAGAATTTTCGACTTGACCACCTTAAAAAAAGATATTAAAAAAAAAGTACAAGACTTCTCTGTGAAATAGTGAAATTCTTTTTGTAACTTAATCTCCATGAATTGTACTTTTATACATAAAATAACCAGATTCGTAACTTTGATAAAAATTATGGAAATGTTGGTCTCAAGTGAAAAAGTTACGTAAATTCGATTATGATCTGAATTTTCGAATCAAAATTAAAAATGTTAGAAGGCTAATTCACGGATACTTAGTATGCTTAAAAACTGCGCTCAACAGTCAGCTTTTAGAATCATTGATAAAAAATGGTACTTAACACTCTACTTTTGCTAGAATTAGCCTTCAAAGTCATCGAGGTGGAAAAAATCGAAGAACTAGACATTTACTACAAAATTATTTTTTGCCATTTTAAGATATTTCTGATCAAGTTATGATTGAAAATGCTGAAAATTAATGACAATTAGCGTTAGATGTTGGCAAAGAAAAAGGTATGGCAATAAATCACACATCATAATGTGAATAAAAAGAAATTTATTTATAAAATTTACAGTTGGTTTTCAAAGTGGCCACCTCCAGCCTCAATACACATTCTACACCTTCTTAGAAAATTTTCTTTCAATCGCTTAAAACCTGCCATGTTCTCTCTTAGGACACGTTCGGCTTCTCTTATCTTCAGTCGCAGCTCGTCTTCACTCGAACATTCTCGGGCGTAAACAATTTCTTTGAAATAACCCCAAACGAAAAAATCGATGGGGTTAAGGTCAGGTGAACGTGGGGGCCACTTCGTCAAACTATGATATTCCAAAACGACGGCGCCCCGTGTCACTACGCAACTCAAGTCCGTAATCATTTGAATGAACGGTACCCGAACAGATGGATCGGACGCAGTCGACCAATAAAGGGGCCCCCACGTTCACCTGACCTTAATCCCATCTATTTTTTCGTTTGGGGTTATTTCAAAGAAATTGTTTACGCCCGGGAATGTTCGAGTGAAGACGAGCTGCGACTGAAGATAAGAGAAGCCGAACGTGTCCTCAGAGAGAATATGGCAGGTTTTATGCGATTGAAAGAAAATTTTCTAAGAAGGTGTAGAAAGGGTATTGAGGCTAGAGGTGGCCACTTTGAAAACCTACTGTAAATTTTATAAATAAATTTCTTTTTATTTACATTATGATGTGTGATTTATTGCCATACCTTTTTCTTTTTTTGTCTAGAACTTTTCTTGACCAACATCTGAAGCTAATTTTCATTAATTTTCAGCATTTTCTATCATAATTAGATCAGAAATATCTTTAAAATGGCAAAAAATAATTTGATTTTTCCCACCAGATCCACCTCGATGACTTTGAAGGCTAATTCTAGCAAAAGTAGAGTGTTAAGTACCAATTTTTATCAATGATTATAAAAACTGACTGTTGAGCGCAGTTTTTAAGCATACTAAGAAACCGTGAATTAGCCTTTTTACATTTTTAATTTTGATTCGAAAATTCAGATCATAATCCAATTTAGGCAACTTTTTCACATGAGACCAACATTTCCATAATTTTTATCAAAGTTACGAATCTGGTTTATTTTATGTATAAAAGAACAATTCATGGAGATTAAGTTAAAAAAGAATTTCACAGAGAAGTCTTGTACTTTTCTTTTAATATATTCTTTAAGATGGTGAAGTCGAAAATTCTCAAAGTTAATAAAAAAATTCATAACTCGAAAACCGTGAAAAATCTCTTGGCCACCCTGTGTAGAGACCGAAAAGCAAAAACCCCCTTACAATTCGACAATACTCTCAAATGGAAAATAATGTTCTTATTCAGAACCGTTTTTCAAAATAATATTAAGCGTCAGAGCTTGATAGCTACCCAAAGAAGGATTCAATTGAGAAGGCATAGAGCAAAACTATATGCCAAAATAGCAAGGTTGGAGAAAAGTTTGAAAGAGGAAACAAGAAAAAAGTAAAAATATCGTAAAAGATGTCAACAACTAACAAGTCAAAACCGTTCTGTCGTCACCTGAAGCTAAAGTATCAGCACTTTTAAAAAACGTTCAAGTTCAAGGAAGAGAAAAAAAGCTTACTTTTTCGGAAGTTATTATTGAACAACTACAAGACAGTTACAATAATTTGAGAAAACAGAGTGAGAAAAAGAAATTCTACGAAATTCTAAAACCAGATCTTTTGAAGAAGCATAAATTACTTCATTTATCGAAACCTTTTTTTAAACATGAGACCTACAAAAAGAGCGCAGCTAGGAAAATAAATGCACAAGTGATAAAATTAAACAAAACGTAACAGATTTTTTAGAAAAAGATGAGAATTCCCGGATGTCTCCCGGGAAGAAAGACTTCACTAGTTCAAAAGGACAAGTAAAACAAAAACGTTTATTAACGGACACTATAAAAAATTTGCACAAAAAACTTTTAAATATAGTTGACTACAAAATAAGTCTATCAACATTCTGTAGATTTAGACCATTTTGGGTGACTTGGCCGAACACAAAAGACCGAAATACTAGCCAATGTATTATCCATGCAAATGTTCAGCTCATGATTATGAAATTACATGAGAATAAAGCTTTACCTAGCTGCAACTTAACAAGATTTATAGCTATGATAACATGCGATGTTCGTTCAACTAAATGTCTACTAGAAAGCTGTTACAAAAGTTAGAAAATACATTACCTTCCTTCATTCAACACGTTGCCATAATATCTCACCAGTATCAGACCATTTACGAGCTCAGACAAAATTTGACTGAGAACGAAGTTCTCATTCATATCGATTTCAGTGTAAATTATTGTACCAAATCCAATGAAGAAATTCAATCAGTTTATTTTGACGGGGCAAGAAAACAGATAACGCTGCATACCGGTGTATTATACTTACGTGATAATGATATTGTTAGAGCTCACACTTTTTGCTCTTTATCAGATAATAACAGGCACGATGCAATGGCCGTATGGGCTCATTTAGCACCAATTTTCGAATGGATAAAATCTAAAAATTCTAACATCAGCAGAACCCACATGCTTAGTGATAGCCCTGCTAATCAGTATAAAATAGTATATTCTAAAACTAGTTGCAGAATGGACTTCTATTCCAATACGAATGCGGAAATTTTGAACGCATGAGTATTGGAATTGAGTATTAGATGGTATTTTCTCTATTTCAGTTAAATTTTGTGAAATTCAATGAAAAATTCAAATTATAGTTCCTAGTGACATATTGTATCTTGGCAGTTGGTGTGAATGTTAGGGAATACGAAAATTGATATTTCCAAATTGACGTCTGCTGGAATTTGATAGGATCGGAAGTCATTGTTGACAAACACAAAACGAAAAATGTAACTGAAAACGATACTGTAATGAATTCATTACAGCACTGTTCTTAGTACTGTAATGAACTCATTACGATGCTGAAATAGAGAAATAAGTTTATATTCCATATAGTCTATCTTCTATCTATATATATAAAATAGAGATGTTGGTTACACCATTTATAACTCGAGATCGGATGGACTGTTTGATATGAAACTTCATTCATGGATCTGTCTACGGTCTGGTTATTATAAAATACAATAAAACTTTGAAAAACCGATGAAAATTTTAATTATGCAGGAAATGCTTCTCCTTTTTTGTAGAGGCTATGTTATCCAATTATATTTCACGAACCTTTGCACATACCAATAACAGCTCTATAAGGATTGAAAGATAGGACTTCAAAGTATCCTAGCCAGCTATAATAAAGCATCTCCAGCATATGGAGTGTCTACAAAAAGACTATGAAACTTACGAATTTCAAATCGATTTTCCTCCATTTTTTCAAATGCAATGCATATAATTTTTTTCCATCATTGTAATCACCATTCATTTTAATTCATTTTTTGTCAAAAGCATGATATGCATATTTTTAACAGAATAGGATTTTTAAGAGCTTTTTCGAAATGTTTCCCTAAAATTCCCATATACCTTCGAATTCAAATAGCAGATTTGGCTTTTCTGTGGTTATTGAGAACTGTCAAATTATTCCACTCAGAATAAGCATCATTGAAGCTTCAATTCATATTATATTATAGCGAAATGAGGAACTAGAAAGTTTTAATTTACTCAAAAATGTGATGAAATCAGTTACTGAAGACAGAAACTTGCTTTCTTACCCATTTTTCAAAATACATTTCTGATAATTTTCTATGTTTCTACTTGAAGAGTCGAATCTTGCAGAAATTTCAAACAAGCTTCAAGCTTGGGAACTTGAAGATCTGCGTGCGTGCCTGTGAAACTTATGAATATAATTTTTTCGAAGAAAGTTTTATGAGGATAAGAGCGGGCACTTTTTTCTACCCTAAAGTTTCGGAACTAGTTTTTTTGTAGCATTTATAACTTGTAAATTCAAACTCATTGGTATTTTTTGAATTTTCACATCATTTTGTGAGGATTCATCCAATCCGTAAAAACTATGATGATATGAATGGAAACTGCAATGATGTTAATTCTGAATAGAATAATTTGACAGTTTTCAATAACCACAGAAAAGCCAAATCTGCTTTTTGAATTCGGAAGTGAATGTGAATTTAGAGGAAAACCTCTGAAAAATCGTATTCTGTTGAAGATATGCATATCATGTATTTCACAAAAAAATGAAGTAAAATGAATGGTGATTACAATGATGAAAAAAAATTATATGCATGGCATTTGAAAAAATGGAGGAAAATCGATTTGAAATTCGTCATGTTGATAGTCTTTTTGTGGACACTCCATATGATGGAGATGCTTTATTATATAGCTGGCTAGGATACTTTGAAGTCTTGTCTTTCCATCCATATAAAGCTGTTATTGGTATGTGCAAGGGTTCGTGAAATATAATTGGATAAAATAGCCTCTACAAGTATCATTTTTTTGTCAAAATGGCCTATATATCGAAAACCTTCGAACAAAAAAATATGTGAAAAGTATACGAAAGCATGCAGGAAGTTTCAGAGAATTTAAAAACACTATTGAATATAGGGTGTCCCATTTGAAATAACAGAGTCACCCTCTATTCCTCTTTTGTGGGCCACCCGATATATTCGAAAATATTTTTAGGTTGTGCTCTTCTTGGAGTATATCAAGTCTGCATCAAAAAATTTCGCCAAACTCAGACCGTTACGCGTATATCGTCCGCTGCGGCACTAGTGGGACATCCTGTATAATAAAAGAATTAAATAACCCGAAATATACATTAAATGCTTCAATATCAAAATAACTTGAAGATATCTGAAAAATAAAAAAAAATTGAGTGAAAGAATGTAAACTATTTAACATATTTAACATTGTAATAAATCGAAATATTACCAGTACGTGAGAAACAGCTTGTATGCGAAAAAATAAGCGAGAAACCAAAAATAAATTGTATATCGAGACGGTGTCATGGATTTCTCTCACGACCTGGGAGGCCGAGAAGCGTTATCAGCATAAAATTCAAGGCTATAGATCGGTGGAATTGCAATATTACAACTAATCGAAAAATTTATACGATTAAGACAAATCTTGAATTGCTTTTTAAAACGAAGAAGTGACGCAAGCTGGAGAATTCATAAACGGGAAATTTGCTCCAGTGGCGGCTCGTGACAGTTTAAGGTGGTGAGGCACATCGGAGAAAAAAGATTCCCTGCCGTGGCGTTGCCGTGAAAAAGGGTATTGCAAAACTGATGATTAGAATAATTCTTTATCGCTAGCATACTCAAGGTCATCTTTTTCGAGAAACATTTTGCTTCGTAAAATATTTACTTCTAGCGATGAAGAATTATCTTACTCGAAATCTAAACATTTTAAAGGGTGCGTATGAAAAGTAATTTGAAGCCAGTTGAAGAAAATGAGCATCCTTATTGAAATTCTTCAATTTTGGACCTTGTTAAGAACATCCTCTACAAGCAAGTTGCTTTTCATCATATCATCAGATTTGAAACACCCATTAACTAGAACATTGAGAATATTGAAGTTTATGCCACTCTGATATTGAAGTAAAATCTTCCACTTTCCCATAATTTTTTCGTTATATGTTAGCCACGCCGAATAAATTAAGAAAAATGTTGATGCCAATGAATAGAAATATTAATTTGGCACTAAGAGATGAAATAATATGAAGTGGTTACCATTAGAACAAACCGACCTAATTCTGATACCAGTAATACCGCTTCAAACGAACACCCTGTGGCCGGTACTATTATTTTAGGCTGATATATCAGTGCTAGAGCAACCATTTTTGCAGTTAAATTATTCCGTAACTGACGTAAGTAATGAGATGATCTACTTCATTGCACTAATGGGACACTCTGTATATGTACATATACCTATAAATAACTAATTTTAGTGAACTCTCTTCTTCGTCAGTTGCGTAATATTCTCAAGACATTCACTCAAATCTGGAATAGATCGCTTTACTTCTTGAACTATATATGATTTATCCCCATAAGAATTACGCCAAAAACTTTGCTGATTAGCTGAAAAATCAAAAAAATCACAAATCTTTCGAGCGTTTACATCTAACAGGGGAATTCGTGACGTCCCATCGGTGGAAATTGAATTCAGTAATAAGATTGAAAGACATCATATGAACACTGAGACAAACCTAAATCTACACGAAAAACAGATAAAACTATTTTTACAAATCGAACCCAATTTGAAAACTGACCCTAGTTCATAGATTAAAGAACTAGTTCTCGAATAGTGCAGAATAATTACAGTTTGCCCTTCGCGAGAGAATATCAAGACTAGATAGAGGCTAGCCTCAGACTAAACGTAATATTTGTCGTTTAGGGGTACGGTTTTCTCGCCTGCCGTCCGTTCCCTATGATGTAAAATGACGCGTAAAGAAAGGCAGTGTGAGGCGTGCCTCTGCCGTTTACCTAGAAATCGTGAGATACGGAAACTTAGACCCAACCGGAGACGCATTTTATTGCTATATAATGAAGGGAAATTTCGATATAAATGCGTATGGAAGAAGATAATGAAAACAATTTTAATTGATTGAATAAATAATTAATAAATATATGATATTTATACGTGCAATTTTCGACGTTTATTGGTGAGGCACTGCCTCACCTGCCTCATAGGACAAGCCGCCACTGATTTGCTCGGGTTCGGTTGTAGGAAATACTGCAGTACTTCAGACTTAAAAAGTACGGTCTCAAAGCAGAGACGGAAAAAGCGATATTCAGGGAATAGCGGAGTGAAGTGTTGATTTGGAAGTAAAACTAGAAGTGAAGTTAACAGCGAACAACGGTTCAGTGACGTTTTTTTTGAAGGATACATTCATCATCCTTTGGACTGATTGCAAGAAGGAGACAAATCAGATAATTTTGAGTAGGTACGCTTCACTTATTTGAGTATTATTATAAGAATGCATGTAACGCTAAGAGCATTTTGAGTACAGAGTTCTGAAATCTCTCCAAGGTTTTTTGATAAGTTGACCAATTATTGCGAATATTTATTCTTTTGACGTGACTGATTCATAGACGAGGTGTAAAACCATTTTCTTCTATTTTCGTCTCAATAAACGTTTCAACTTCTTCATTTAAAGAAAAAAGATCAAAATGATTAACATCTTTTCTTTTTTTGAATAATAACACCCCTTGATTGGTAGAAAGCCGCTATTTCGTCGAAACTTAAGAGGGTGTTCTTTACAATATTATCAAAACTACTTAACACAATGAAGATGATTTGGAAACCAATAAAAAAATGAAAAATACCATGATGGCAATACAAAGTCACAGGTTAGTCCATGCAGGGAAAAGCAACGGTCGTCGTAAAGAGATCAAACCTGTCGAAATCCAAATCACAAGCTTCGGCGTAGCTAAAACTGAATCTTCAAAATATTATATTTTATTCAATGAATTGATTGAATATTGTGCCAAATCTTTTGAACCTTTTTCAGAGCTTATGGAACGGCAGCAAAAGTGGCAGTTGCTGAATGTGAACGGAAGTTGAACATTGAACAGCGGCAGTGTCCCCCAAATTTCCGAACACCCCCCTGTTCGCCCGATACTTTTTTCTCGCGCCCGCCCCTATCTTTTCATTTAATCTAGAACAACCAAAATATAGCTTATGGAAGTTCTTAGCGGAAAGTGTTATAGTGTCGTAAAAAATTCGGAACAGTTAGAAATCGTCATTTTTTATTATGGAGAGGTTCGGAGAGAGGAAGCCCTTTAAGGAGTAAATGCGTTAAAGTTTTATTGGTTATGGCACTGTTCAACAGTTATGGGTGCGAACCTCCGAAATAAATTGCGGTTTCCAGGACTTATACGGGAGGCAACGGAAGTACTTTCGTCGAATGTATTCCCCGCACGAGTTTCTGTGTTATATTGGACTATGAATAACTTTTTTTCGCTCGAGTCAAGTCGATATACAGACTGACGTGGCGTAAATATCTTAATGGCATCACCCTCTCAAATTCCGAATACTGAGCTCTCTTGGACACTTGGTTCATTACGATCTACTATTTTTATCGATTTAGCTATAATTTCACAATAAATGAATGCCTCTAAATATAGTTTATCCATAGCTTCACTCCCAGCAAATATTAACGAAGGGTAAATAGTTGCTGTGGTCACATGTCTCTGCAAATACCTCAAACTTCATATTTCTCGATTGAAATTGAGCTAATACATTCAGGGAATACTCAAGTACTGACTTCATTGGAATTAAAATGTTACAAACACGATATTCCTTAATAAAAACACTTAATAATGTCCGACTACTTCTGCAATTCACAAGATACATTTCATCCTTCAGAATACCTTCTTCCTCCTATTTTCCTGAAGATAAGATTGTAAAACGCGGATAATTTGTTCGTATTTTCCTCGTAATCCCAAAAATGTCTTATAAAGAAAAGTTTTTCATTCAATCAAGCTATATCAATCTATTAGTTTCGTATTCAAAACAAATAAAACAATAATCTTTAATGGATATTTCGCAGAGTTTTTGAGAAGACGTTGCCAACTTGTTGATTTATCGGATAACATAGTATAAATATCTATGAATTCTACCATAGACCACCCTCCTTAATATCAGGAATTGACCCATTTCAAACGTAAGTCGCTGAGCATCTGTGATGTCCCTTTTTACGGCGCATGCGCATAGAGACAACCGGCGGTTTCAACTACCGTTTCAGGCACTGTGAACTGTAAACAAACTTGTAGGAAACCTTTTCTAGAGATATGTTGTTATGAAAGGGGAAAGTGATTCTTATAAGGGTTTTTCTTCGATCTCGTGATGATTATGTGAAGACTTTCAGTGAATTAATGTAATGTTAACCTTCGAGTTAATAAAATTTACGTGTATAAAATGGCATATTTTTTTGTGCATAAGTTTCCCTTGTTGGAAGTTCCAGTTAGGATTTTTGGAAATTATCACAGAGGACATTTTTTAGATAGAAACATAGACACAGATTATTTAGGACTTGGTATCATTTCATTTCTCATTAACTTCAATTTAATACGTGCTTTTTATCGCATTCATCATTCATGTTGTATTTCATTGACATTAATTTTTAATATTTTCATGAAGGATAGACCGGTAACAATGAATTTTCATTGAAAACTGTGCGTATACAATGTATAATTTCATGCTCCTCAGAATTCGATTCTGTCTCCCACATTCATGGCATTTTATTATTACACATCCCTACATCAAATGTTTTTCCATCATATTGATTTTAGTTTTGAGTTGATAAACATTTTGACAACATTGTAAGTTTTTAGTGCGATCAGAGAGTTAATAGTTTTTCTGCCATTCGGTGATATTTTCAAATCCAGGGAAGCATCCAAATTATTCTTGGGATTTATGATTTTTTGAAAATACACTGCGCAAAAAAATTAACGCACATTCTGAAAATCTCAATTTTAATGGAAGTTAATTCTACATTGACTTTATAACTTATTTTTTCCACACCTTACGTTAATTACAGCTCGGCAACTACGGTTCATAATCAAAATGAGTGATTTTAAAATGTTCTGATCTAATCCTTCCCAGATTTCTCCGAGTTGGATTCCCAAGTCATTAAGAGTAGCTGGATGATTTTCTGAACTTCAGCCTTCTATTGAGGTTGTCCCAAACCTGCTCAATCGGATTGAGATCTGGACTTCTTGCTGGCCATTCCATTCGAGAGACTTCAACCTCTTCAAGGTACTCCTGAACGATGCGCGCACGATGGGGTCTGGCATTATCGTCCATAAAAATGAAATTTTCACCAATGTATGGGGCAAATGGCACTACATGCTCTTCAAGAATGTTCCTTATATATTTATCAGCATTCATAACTCCATTATCAATGACCACTAGGTCTGTGCGAGCAGTCAAAGATATTCCACCCCATACCTTAATCGATCCTCCCCCGAAACCAGTAGTATTCAGGAAATTGCACTGAGCATATTTTTCATGTGGACGTCTGTATACAAGGAAACGTCGATCACAATGGTAGAGGCAGAATCTAGGCTCATCTGTGAAGAGAACTCTTTCCCAATCGCCCTCTTCCCAATGGTTATGCTCTCTCGCAAAATCCAAACGCTCCCTTCGATGGGCTGGGGTAAGAGCTGGGCCTCTTGCCGCGACACGAGGCCTTAAATCATATTCTCTGAGGCTATTTCTTATTGTCTGAGTGCTAATTTGCACCTCATGAGTTTGCTCAAGCTGATTTTGAAGGAGGCGAGCGGTTGGAAACCGTTGTCTCAACGAAAAAACTCTCAAGTAACGTTCTTGAATGGCAGTTGTTACCCGTGGTCTACCCTGTCCTGGTCTTCGGACATTCATACCTGTCTCCCTGAATCGCTGCAACATTCTGGACACACTTGTATGGGAAACTCCAAACGTTTCTGCAATTCTTGTGTATGTCCACCCTTCTTATCGCAAAACTACCGCTTGGGCACATTCCTCTTGGGTCAAATTGCGTGTTTCGCGTTGTATGGCGATCGAGTGTAGAAAATCAAACGAAAAGAAACTATTAAACTATTGATCACTAGAACTGATCGAGAACAACTGATTTTAGAATGGAGCCAATACATTCAAAATCTGATAATATCATCTTTTTTTATTCCTGCTGGGAGAGAAGAAAAACGTTGAAAGTGGATAACATATGCATGCATAACTCTGATAAAAATAATTATCATTGAGAACACCTTCAGTTGTAAAATAAATTTGAGATTTCCATAATGTGCGTTAATTTTTTTGCGCAGTGTAGAAGAAGATAAGCCAACTCAGGCTTCTGTTTTATTTTGAACGAAAGACCCATGAACATAGTTCAACTTCCGATTTGAAGTCAACAGATACATATTCACTAATTTAATAGTTCAGCAATTTTCAGATAGAGAGCGCCATTGTACATTTCATTCATAATTGGAGAGATATTCATAGAATTTATAGTGATTTTGTAAGTTCTATGGAGATATTCGATAAAATGCACGGTGGCGTCTCTATCGAATTAGTTTTCCTACTCGCTCTGAACGGCGACCTTAATCTACATAGACCTCTAAATTCATATTCATGGCTTCGAATATAACTTTGTTGCAGAAGGTTTTCAGTACGTGAGAATCAGGATGTATGAGAGAGGATAAGCAAAAGAGCTGTTGATTTTCGGATCAAGCTTCCTTATGAAACGCAAGCGAGAAATCAAAAATAAATTGTATATCGAGACGGTGTCAGGGATTTGTCTCACGACCTGGTTGGTGGGAATGCTGAGGCAGCGTCAAATTAAGGGCTAGATCGTGAAAATTGCAACATTGCTACTGACCGACAATTTCTACCGGAAAAAGAAGAGAAAGAGCAATTCAAAGACTCACCCTGTATAGTGGATATGCCAAACGAAGCCGTCTCATTAGTAGGTACACGGCCCTGTAGTATCGTATGAATATGATGCCATGTTGTTACCTCCGCAATACACAGGAGTGCTGTAAAATCCCGACGAAAATATTTATTGGCATCTCAGCCAACTCATGAAACAATGGCATCAAAAATAAATTGCTGTATCGTTCGCTTTGAGCGCTCTCCGTAAGCATGGAAGGTGAAACGATAAACGTTATCGTTCATATTCGGCGTCGTAGGGCCAGAGTGGAGGAAATGTAGATTTCGGAGGTTGCTTGTTGCAATTTCGAGATCCTGTTGGGAATTAATATCCTGAGGGTGGGATCAAATCTGTTTACACTGAAAACATGGCTGCGAAATTCGAGTTTTGAGCTCGGTAATTCACGCGCTACGTGTTTTGAGAAGGCCTCTCAATACGATACCTGCTTATCTGCGACATCTTTCTGGTAGAGCTCGAGTGCCATAACGGTAAAAGAGCCATTTTTTGATGTCTTCCTGTAATAAATCGAAATATTGCTGTTAACCAATACAGATTTATGAAATTTATATGGCTCCAAAAATTACTTAGTTGCTTAGCGGCATTGCACAGGATGTAGGCGAGACGATAACGATGAAGCTATTGATATTCGGGTCAAGTTTCCTCATGAAACTAGGACGGTGTCAGAAAATCACCTCACGACCTGGTTGGTCTGGGTGCAAAGTCTACGTTAACTTAAAGTCTGGATATGAGGACTTGCAACATTGCAACTTACCGAAAATTTCATATCAATTACGTCACCCTCTCGGATTTCGGTAGCGTGAAAAGAAAATCGGGAATAGCTATTGAAATCGAAGAAGTGGCAGTAGCCTTAACCGGGAAGGTTCTCAGTTGACTCAGTTTCGATTTTAGGGAGATCTAGGAAGTACCTTAGTATTTGGAAGTACGGTCTCAAAGCGTAGACGAAAAAAGTGCTATTCGGGGAATAGCGGGGTAAGATGTTGAATCGAAAGTTAAGGTTGCTGAAGAAGTTTTAAACGGGTTATTGACGTGTTTCTGTTGTTTTTTCCAGATATATTCATCATCCTTTGGATTACCTTACACAGGGAGAAAGGTCTGGTAATTTTGAGTATGCTCTGCTCATTTGAGTGTCGTTAGAAGGCTGAAAATAACGCCAGAAGTATTTGGAGTTCCGAGTCCTGAAATATCTCTAAGGTTTCGGTTTTGTGTCTTTGCTAATTTAATCTTTGACGTGATTGAGTTATAGACACTTTGTGTGAAACAGTTTATTTTATTTTAGTCTCAATATACGTTTAAAGTTTAATCTCGTAGTGTTTCATTCACCACTCTCCTCCTTGGAGAATTGATTGATTTTGATTATATTGATTACTCCTAGGTCTCCCTAGTAGACCCCTCAAAAACTACAAGCTTCGGGTTCGATTTCGGAGAAGCAGTTTGTGTTCTGTGCAGGCTTTGTTACTGTGTCCTCACGCCACCTTAGGCACAGCACTGTTGATTTTCGACCCAAAAGTGAAATGGTGACCCACTACCGAGACTAAAAATTTTATGACTCTCCAATGAACCCGGTAGGTTGTAGAAGAAGGCAGAAGTTCTCGACACGAGCTATTTTCAATGGGATTTCATACCTTTCTTTCGTTGTTGATTGGAGTATACTGATTGTTTGTATTATTGTATTTAAGGTCTTCTACTTGGAATAATCGTTCAACAATACTATAGATATAACTGTTGTATGTATATTAGGAGATGCCTATTTCAAATGAAGTCATTATTTCATTTATCTACTCCCATAGAACAATATATCCATTATTCAACTGAATTTGATCTATAATAGTCTCTATAAACCAATAGTGTGAGGTAATAATAACTCACGCCTATAACTCACTCTTATACAAATAGGAAAAACAGCTTACCAAATGAATAAAAAAAGTCGGATCGATCGGGACCACTATTTCAAACACCAAGGTAACGTTCTCGCCATTCATTTCTACCTTTCCTTTGGCCTGAATATTCAAAAATCGAATTTGGAAAAAGTGAATTTTTGACGTTCATTACGCGATTCAATTCTCGACCACAGAAATCGCGCTTGTTGAACGAAAGGGAACAATTCATTATTGACATCGAGGGGAGTAGGCGTCGGCGAACGGGAACTATTCATTATTGATATCGAGGGGAGTAGGCGAGTACGAGAAATGTCACTTGAATAATTTTGATGTACTGTATTTGAATTGAATTGATAGGTATCTAATTATTGTGGATATTTTGATGAAAGAGATGAATTCAGATAGTGAGGATGAATTATTATGTACACCTCCAGAAATACGGCAAGCAGCTAATACTACAATTCATAATTTATTGCCTGAAAAATCCGAAAAAAAGTATAAAGCTGCATACATAAATTTTTTGGATTGGTGTAAAAGTAAGAACATCAAGTCATCGATTTCTGAGAACGTTCTTCTGGTATATTTTAGTGAATTGAGCACTAAATATAAAGCATCATCCCTATGGACTTTCTACTCCATGCTAAGAAGCACACTTAACATAAATCAGGGAGTCAATATAGAAAACTATTCAAAATTACGTGCATTTCTGAAACGGAAATCAGAAAAACATATTGCCAAAAAGGCAAAAACTTTTACGCCAGAACAAGTGAATAAATTCTTAAATGAAGCTTCTGATGATAAATATCTGGCAACAAAGGTAGTAGATCTCACAATAATTCAATCGTTTTCATCATCTCGTCAAATATATAATTTGTGAGAATAGTTTAACGTCTGTAAATATAATTAAGGAAAGAAATAACGGCATGCAGACAATTGAATATTTTTGAAATTCCGGAAAAAGTCACACACCGTGCAGGAATCGAACCTACGTCTCCCTACTTTCCGGGCATGGGGCCTTGACCACTGGGCATATGCATCGTTAGCCCAGTGGTCAAGGCCCCATGCCCGGAAAGTAGGGAGACGTAGGTTCGATTCCTGCACGGTGTGTGACTTTTTCCGGAATTTCAAAAATATTCAATTGTCTGCATGCCGTTATTTCTTTCCTTAATTATATAATTTGTTTCAGGTTGCTTTAATAATGGGCATTATGAGTGCTTGTCGTGCAGCAGAATTGTACTCTATGCAGATTAATGATTTAGAAGACCAAGGATCTATTTTAATGGTCAATGTACCAAATACAAAAACAAAAATTGCCAGAAAATTTGCTATTACTGGAAATTTGTATATCATAGTGAAGAAATATTTGAATCTGAGGCCTAACAATATATCGCACAATATTTTATTCTTTAAATTTCAAAATGGAAAGTATCACCCACAAAGAATTGGCATCAATAAATTTGGAGCAATGGGGAAAGACATTGCATCTTTTTTAAAATTACCTGACTATAACTTAAACACAGGGCATTGTTTTCGCCGCTCGTCGGCTACTTTATTAGTAGATTCTGGAGGAGACATCACGGCACTAAAGCGCCATGGCGGTTGGCGATCAACTACTGTGGCTGAGGGGTACATTGATGATTCCGAAAAAAATAAGAAAGATACTGCAAATAACATTTACAGTTCTATAACACCCCAGCCAGTTAGTACATCAACAACACATATACAAAAAGAAACAATAAACTTGCATAATTAATTCCCAAATATTCAGTTTCAAGGTTGTTCAAATGTTACAGTTTATGTTATCAATAAAGAAAATTAGTACCTAATTACTAAAGTCCTTGTATTTATTGTTATACTCACAGATATTATACTGATAGGGAAGTCAAAGAAAATAGCTGATCATGATTCTGGAGGGTATGCAACATGAACAAAAATATTATAATTTTACCAAAAAGAGGGGGTTTTAAGCAATTTCAAGAATTTCTCAGTTGGGTATAGGTATTAACACAACCCTCTCAACACAGATGATCAATTTCGATTGTCTGATTCTGGCTTATTCATTCAAATAGAAATATGTAGGAAAATGACGATAGACGATATTCTGAGTAACCCAACCCTACTTCGTTCTTGTCTACTGCCACAGTTCACAACATAACTAAAGAATGGCCTGTTTTCATTCAAGAAAAACAATGTAAAATGCTGAAAACCTACTCAAAATAACCAAGCATTGGACTGCCCATAGATGCATATATGACTGCATGAAATATTCAGTGAACACAGAAATTTATGTCAGTGTTTTTGATAATTGTTTTCAATTTTGAAAATGCAGATGAATTCGAATTTTACTGAAGAAGTCGAAGATAAAGCATAGTATTCAATTCGCGGTAATGGTCATAACACACTTGATGAATTACACCACTCGCCTGACGGCTCGCGGTGCAAACATTCATCTGCGTGTGTTATGACTTACATTACCGCTCATTGAACAATATACTATTATATACCTGCGGGACCTCGCGCATTCACCATTTTGCAGCATTACTTTATTATTCAACCTTTCCCCCCAAAACAAACATTATCGACGCCCCCATCGTTATAAATTTTCGAGAGGAAGACAATGATCGGGTAAATCACATGTCAGATACAATCTTCCACGAATATGTCATGTGCTATCACCAAATTATAGGTTATAAAATTGTATAATATATTAGGTATGCACTTTCCTCATGGCAAATGGCCTTCCGTCAAATAATCTAATATTTTGGTATAATATAGTACTCGACCTACTGATCAAAAGTGTCCATGGCCCCAACTCAATCCTATGACTAGTTTTTGAGATACAGGGCGTTGAAGTTTAGAATTACCCACTTTTACTACGCGCGTATCTCGGAACAGAATCGAAAGAACTTCAATTTTTCTCAAGAGACATTTTATTCCATCCCCAGGGAGTAACCATATAGAGGAATATGGCCGAAAATCTTTACGATTACAGGGTTATCCATAATTGAATGCATGCCCGATTTTGAAAATATAAAATATGTCAGTTCGCAAAATGAACTATTTCACTAGATGTTGTTGTTACATCGAAAAAATCTGAAATACCCAGAATTCATACGGGGTGATCCATTATTATAGAAACTATTCACCATGAAGGTTAAGTGGACACCCTCTGTATTATTGGGTTGATTTTAAATGTTTATTTGGTTTTTTCAGAACATTTCATCATGGACTTCAAAGAATACAGAGTGATTCAGTCATGAAATGAACTGTGAAACACACGAAAATTCCCAAAAACCACCTTTTTTTTCATTACCCTTTATTTCAAGATTAACTCCGTTGAGGTGGGAGTTTTCTTTCACCACTGTACTTGATATACAGAGTGTAACAGCCAAATGGAATAAATGTGGGGGTGTTAGGAAAAACGCTCGGACACGCCGATTTGTAATTTTAAATGAGCATATTTTTCGAGAAAATAAAATTATATTAGGTGTTCCATGCGAGCGTGGCCAATAACAACTTTCTTATTTCAAATGCAACCCCTTGTATATTATTTATTTTTTGGATTCTTCAGAGAATTCTAGACACAATGTCCTATACCTATCTTCAACTTTTTCGGAAATATTAAGTGTTTTCAGATTTTTCACAAAAATTAACATTTTGAATGAAAACTATTTTATTTCACAAATTCGATAAATTACACTCAATACTTATTTTCCCATTTACCTCTTGATATGAAGAGAGTAAGCAAAAACCATTACTGAGAAGAAATAAAAAAAAATCAAAACCAGATTTGTTTATTCTCATAGCCTTAGTAACACGTTGTCTGTTTGCATGACTTATATCCTGATCAAGAAAATCCACAAGTTCCTGCCAATATAATATGGTTCAGCAAGATGGAGCACCTCCCCATTACCAAATCAATGTCCGGCAGTACTTGAACCAAATTTTTCCAAATCGGTGGATGGGGAGGCGCGGATCGATAGAATGGCCAGCACGATCTCCTGATCTGACACCATTAGACTTCTTTTTGTGGGGATATGTCAAAAGTATTATATACGAAACGAAACCCTTAAACTTAGACGACCTAAAAAACCGAATCACGCTTGCGATTAGATCAGTATTGGTATTGGCCAAGATCGCATGGAACACCCTATATAATTTTATTTTCTCGAATAATATGCGCATTTAAAATTACAAATCGACGTGTCCGAGCGTTTTTCCCAACACGCCCTTATTTATTCGTTATCGAATTTATTCCATTTGGCTGTTACACTGCAAAACACCAATACGGCTGAGAGTCTATATCAACTTCCTGTGACCAGATTTTTCTTACGTAATATGAAAATTATTTATTTATTGTTATGTTATTCTATACTCATTCCAGCAAAAAAAAATCTGGTAATGGGAAGTGGATAAAAACAATCAGCAGTATTGATGTTTTTATATCAAGTACAGTGGTGCCTTGCGCATTCGCCATTTTGCAGCATTATTCTTTTATTCGCCCTTCCCTCCCAAAAAAACATTATCGACGCCCCTGTCGTTATAATAATTCGGAATGGGGACGATAATTGTGTGAATTATATGTCAAACACAATATTCCATAAATAGGTCATGTGTAATAATCAAATTAGAGGTTATAAACAAATTTCGAAAATCATATCTTCTAACATATTGCTTTTTGCAAGATCAGATAGGTTTTTTTTTATGAAAAAATGTTCCTAGAGGGAACATGAGAGAAAAATTCGTGAATTCGCATAAGGTGAAAAAGAGAAACGTGGTTTTAACCTTCTTGAAGCCCTCTCAGATTTATTGAAGCTCTGGAGCTGTTGGTCGAGCTGTAGATAGCGAAAATAGCTCGGATGGATCTTGAGGTCACAGTGTAATGTCTCTCCCTTGTCAAACTGCAAACTATAACTTCTGCTCGAGCCATCTATTGACAACATCAGGAACTGAGTTGTGTAACATTCCAAGTTTGTTAAACCCTAGGAACATTATGAAAAGAGAAAAGGGGCAACCCTGCTCTGAAGAGCTGAGGGTAGATTTACGTTGGAGGGGGTTTTATACTTATATTTTTGGCTCGTGATGTGATCGTCTAGATTGGTAGAACTCTATGTTATGTCGTAGTAATTCAGATTCGTAATAACTCAGATTAGCGAAATATAGGATGGGAAATAATGAGGTAAAATAGATAAATAATACACTAAATTGGGCATAAAGATGGAACAAGAGCCTTTATTCGTCCAGCACCATAGTTCGGAGAACCATAGCCATATGAAGGAAAAACGAACGAGAATCAATTGAAACTCAAAGCAAAAAACCTTTTAGCATTACAGATGATATGCTTACAATCCATAGAACAATTATAAATAAGACGAGCACTGGTGATATGTACAATATGGAGCTTCCTATACTCCAGTAAGGTTATTACTGGCACAATTGTGATAAAAAGCAGAATCCAATACATCCAAAGTTATCCAAAGGTTATAGGCATATAGAGTGTGTCACCTGATTATTAATGAAATTCATAAGTAGTATCCTTGTAGTTCCTAGTGTGAGAATCCTTCCTTCCAAGTGGTATGTGTGAGATCATAGCAGTCGCGTTGGTTTGGAAGTGACGATAAACTACTTATATTTCCTGTTAACTGATGAACGGTGGAACCAGATCGAAGCAATCTTTCACTTGCCTGGCTCGCAATGGCCCGAAGACGAGGCTATGTTTACTGAGGACGTTCGTTAGAGAACTCTCAGAGGAATTCTCACTGCCACTGTTGTGGGGGATGTTTTCCTTTGCACAGACGATATAAACAGTTTACCCTAGGCCTCCAAACCATTGATTATTGTACGTGAAGTATTATACTAAAAGCAACAACTCCAAATGCCTATACCATATTGTCGAGTGAATAGTTAAATGTGCAGTAGGCCTTACGAACAGTATAAGAATATTCCAAATGGGTTGGTAGCAGAACAGAGTTCCACAATATTCAATAGAAATGCTATAATAAAATAGAACAAGCTTACATGAGATTAAATCCTGTGAAATGAAACAGAGTTATTTAAATGGGGACCGTGAACATACCAGATAACAAAGAAGCGTCTTAAGAATATATTAAAATGGCGGATTCCTAGAAGAGGAATTCCATTTCAAAGGAACACTATTTTGAATCAGAATGAAAGTGAAAACGGACAGCGGCCGAGTGAAAGTGAAGTTAAAAAGAGCCTTCGATTCGTTGTTGTTTTGGAGGTTAGTTTTTTCTTCCACAGAATCGTATTTCTTCGATGGTCACAGAAGAACAAGTTTACTTCATGGTGGATCTTCGATATGATTAAAATCTCCTATTTATAAAGATGCGAATTGCCTTTAGTATTGATTGAAGTCGTACTAATATTCATCATTCATAGAATTACAAAATAATATCAATTAAGTTCATTCAACGTAGTTCCACGTTTCGACAATAGAAGTTGCAAAGTTGGAAGCCATGGAGTAGTCTGGCAACGGTCCATTTTATTTTATTGCAGGGTAGGAAATTCAGATATGTTACAGTTGGACACCTAATATGAATTAAGGTGTATAGAAACAATTATTCCAAGATCATAAAACATAAACTACACCTCCCAAACACCGGAAACACTTCTTTCACTCCTAGATTCTCGCCCCTTTCATCCCTCATTTCGACGCAGCAACTTATTCCTGTAAAACGGCGCCTCATGCGGAAGTCCGCCCTTGTCTTGGCAACTCATCGACGTTCGGTTACCTTCCAATTAATTCAACTCTCGCCCATAAATCGCAGGCAACAACCGCCGAAATTACAAGGCGGTTTCAATATTCCCATCCGAACTATCTTGTTGAATAGATTAGGCGGTAATTATTGAACTTGCACCGAAATTATTAATTGATACTCGTCGAGCTATCGATCTTTCTCTTGTTCAGACACAGTTTAAACTTTGGGAGTTTAGGGTTCAACACCAGAATATCGCCTAGAGGTGGCGTGAGACGATGGCTGTGTGGATGATAGCTTCCTGGAGAACAGCAATGTCTATGTACGTGGTGCAAGAATAATGGGTTAAATTGAGTGAATACCTGTACCATTAAACCAATTTAGTTTAATTTGGTGAAGGGGTTACATTCCACTGTGACCTGAAGGTCTTTTGTGCCACTCGTAAGAACTGTTTTCGCAACTACAGCTCGCCCTCCAGCTCCAGCGCTTCAAGGAAGCTAAATCCTCATTCCTTTTATAATTTAATGACTACTCATTAGATCAGTGAGCAAGACAAGCGTCTGAAACATCATTCACAGGGCCAAAACCTGTGCTTGGAATCATCAAAAACCGATTCAGGACCCTGATTGAGGAGTAGATAAAACAAAAACATCGACAACACTGGGAACATAGCGACGGGCAAACACACAGCAAAGTCATGGTAGGACACACAAGCCAAACCTTGACTGCTGACTTTTTGAATCTAAACAGAACAAAGGCACGTACAATAGTAGGTCTTCTGAAGGGACACTGCGGCCTTAGCAAACATCTGAACACCATAGGAATACTTGTAGAACCCGGAAATTGCAGATTTTGCGGTGAAGAGGAAGAAACAGCCTCTCACTTCATCTTTGAATGCGACGCCCTAGGAAGAAGGCGTCACAGAATCTTCGGGGAAATCAATCCGGAAACGGGAATGAATCCGAAAAACCTCATAAACAGGATACTGAACCTGATAAAGGACACGAACCTACTCTCGTGAGGAACCACTGACGGAAGAGTGATACAATAGACCAAAGTTGGTCGCAGTGTCATAGGAAGGCCAAGTGCTAACCCGGTCTCTTGTTCGTCATCCAATCAATCAATCTATCACTACTCATTACAACAAAACACGAGACCAGAAAACAAGCAGATACATCTTTTCAAAACATACCAACCGTAAGTACCATTCCTTCAGTGTTAACTTTGTCGTACTTATTTCTATTCCAAACATAAATTTTGTTTTTCAATTCTCGTGGTGATAGGAATTGGTACAAGAGTTCATTCTTCTCCCCAAGAGAGCTCTTGTGAATTTAACACACATATTTATTTCGAACCTTTATATCTACTGCCTCATGAATTTTAATGCCCAATTGGGTACAGCTGATTCGGATAGATCAGACAGGTAAAAGAAATCAGGAAACTGACCACAATAAAAAAGAAAACAAATCAATAAAATGCAAAGAAACGAAAGAATAGTCACTGTTGGTGTTAATGAATAAAGCTGACTCTACTGCCCTGTCAAGAGGAAGGTATCTTGTTTTTCTGATGATGGGAAACTTTCATGATTCTTGGGAATCATTTTGAAAGAAGATTCATGTAACGCGCATTTACAAGGAAGCCTCTTTCAAACGACAGGATATCAGTATGATACCATCCAGCATACAGCAGAAATTATAGTAGCTGAATTCACAACTCGGATAATCGGTTAGTGATAGTCGGAGGTAATATCCCAAGACTATGACAAATAGTCGACTATTATTTTCGACCTAATTCTATCGAGAGCGTCTTGTATTTCGACAATTTGATAAGACTATATGAACATTAATAATCTGAATAACTCCCGAGAGCTTTAGCTCGAGGGAGTTATTCTTTGATTATTAATGTTCATTTGGTCGAATTGAATTGTCGAAATACAAGTTGCTCGAGATGAATTAAAGAAAATAATAGTCGCTTTTAGTCAAAGTCGAGTGATATTCAGGAAGATTATTTCATGAACACGCTCCGAACGCTCGAATCCGCGGTCTTTTGTATTTTAGACCGAGCGGTCGGACTTATTCATAATTATTTTGCAAAAAAATTGCTATCCCAACCAAGTTTTGAACTCGGGACCCTTCGTACATTTTCAATTCTGAATGAATGTTATGCCAAATTTTGACACTTTAAAATAGCCGCTGATATTTCTTTGTTTGCCTAAATAGTCGATAATATTGCATATCGCGTGACTGAATTCTTGACTTTTCATTGGTGGAGCCATGTGTGAATGAAATAATCATGCTAATTTTATCAGATTAAATACGACGAAAAACATTATAAATGAAAATAATCTGGATGCTTCCCTGGATTTTAAATATCGCCAAATAGCAGAAGAATTATGAACTCTCTGATCGCTGTACAAGTTAACAATGTTTGACGCGACTAGAATGTGAATGATGAAAAAACGTTTGACGTAGGGATATGTAATAATGAAATCGCAAAAAAGTGGGAGTGCAGTTTCAGAGGGGTCTCCTCAGGAGACCTAGTAGTAATCAGGATAAACAATATATCAATATTCTTAGCACTAAATAAAATATGGCGAAGGTTCTATCTGAACAATGTCCAGTGTGTTCAGCAAGCACAAAAAATATGCTAAGTCATACACGTAAATTTTTTGAACTCGACACTACACGATTAATATTACATAAAATCACTGTAAGTCTTCACATAATCATCACAAGATCGAAGAAAAACACCTATAATATTCACTTTCTCCTTTCATAACAACATTTCTCTGGAAAAAAGTTCCTCCATGCTTGTTTACAGTTCACGCTGGTTGTCGCTATACGCATGCGTCGTGAACGTTCACAGGTCAAAGACTGACTTTTGGGATGAATCGATACCTGATATGAAGGAATGGTAGAATTTATAGATATTTATAGCATGTATGTTATCCGAATAATCAACAAGCTGGCAACGTCCTCTCAAAAGCTCTATGGAATATGCATAGAAGATTATTTGTTTGATTGACTTTTGAATACAAAATAGGTAATCTGGGTTCCCAGTCATTCGGAAATCGTAGGAAACGAAGAGGCCAATACAGAAAGAGCGGACAAACGCCACTCACTGGCCCAGAACCCTTCTCTGGTACCTATAGGAAAATGCACCTATGAGGAGGAGTTTATGGCAAAGGGGAAAACTGAAAAGGAAAAACTCTGGCGGAATCTACCAGGAATGGATCACTTCAAAAGTTCCTCCGGAACTTTGAAACTGCAAGATCCAAAAAATATCTGGATCTCAGTACCTAAGTACCAACTACACCTACTCACTGGCTTTCTCACAGAACATTGTCGCCTAAAGAAGCATCTGTTGAGAATGAGTTTATCGGACACTGACGAGTGTAGATTCTGTGGAGAGGAGGAGGAAACTCCTATTCACTGGTTGCGGAATGCTATGGCATTGCAAGCCAAAGGAAAAAGTGCTTTGGACAAGAAACCTGTAGGAGTGAGGAATTATCCTCGTTGAAGCCGTCCCAGATACTGGATTTCATCAAAGCTCTGGAATTGGAAGACGAGCTGTAGGAGGCGCGATGATAACAGCTCTATTAGGGGGCACAATAGACATTAAGGTCACAGTGGACTGTAACTCCTTTTTACTATAAAATATGAACTATAAAAATGTATTGAGTCAATTTCAATCAAGAAAAATAAACTTCGAGGTCTTTGCGGAGGATCTCATCGGGCACGTATCTGGCCCAATTTTTTTTCGAATGGGTATATTTTTTTAACAGAGCTGAATCCGGAAAAATGAAAAAAAGGTCCCCCCCCCGTTGGCCTCAAGAATCTACTATTGAAATATGTGTACACGTCAAAGACTAAGCCTGTATAAAAAATTCGAACAGTCTGTCTGATGTAATCAAATCTTCGGGTATCGAATCACCTTTGGATAAATCCACTCTCTCGAAAAAAGTAATCGGCAACCCCCACTGTCCGAAAAAGATTCGTCTAACAAATCCATCCATCATCCTCGACCCGATACTCTCTCATCCACATGTGCATCGCTCCCGAATCCCATATGCTCCCACTCCCGCCATAAACTGATCCGTCATTCGAAGGACCATAACCTCGCTCATCTCCCGACGCAAGAAGTCGGCTATTCTCCCCTCGGACGCGGACCCGCGCAAAAAATCGCTCTCTCCCGCCCTCGAATTAATGGCTCGAATCTCCGAGATTCGATTCCCAGTTCTTATAATTTGAATATTAATTGAAATCCGCTTCGGTTCTCGGGCCTGGATTTATGGGGAAGAAGTATTACAAATGTCCCTTTCTGCATCCCTAATTCGGAAATTGGATGGCGGGACTCGTGGGACGTAGGGGGATGATGAGTGGAGGTTCGGGGATTTAGACACGTTTTTTTTTCTTGGACGGTTTTCGCGGGGAAAGTTTGGCGCGGTTATCCGAAGGAATTGATGGGATTCGATTCCGTCCGGATATTCGTCTTATGCATTTCTGGCGATGTTAGAGGACGGCTACGTGTATTCCGTGATTTACTTGTAGATTCATGGACCGCGTTTGCATCGCGAGCCTTCGGTTTGTTCATACCTGTTCTCGCGCTTACTTTCTCTACCTCTGCTTGAGGGGCAGTATCACCTTTTGAATCGTGGTAAATCTCCATTCAAAAGCGGTCTCTTTATTTCACGAGTAAGGAGTAACCCTAATTTACGATGTAGAGACTTGATCATTTTTTAAATTGAAGCTGAAGAACGTCCCGAGGGCAAATAGCTTTCTTTTTTCGATTTAATTAGTTTTTCGATTAAAAAAAACAGGGTAATCGTTAGATCTGGGGTTATTGAATATGTTTTTCGTTTTTCATGAGTAAAAGCTATATTTTTGAAATAATAATCATGAAAATTTTTGAAGTTTAAAGAAGATTCAATTGGCGAGGGCAAATAGTGGCGATTTTTTCCAAAGAATGATGAATAACCGTCGGAAAAAAATCATTTAGTGTAGTTTCCCAAACGCTGTAGTTCAACCTGTTTTTTCCAATTGAAAAACTAATTAAATCGAAAAAATCGCAACTAATTGCCCTCGGCAATGTAATCTTCTATAAACTACAAACATTTTCATGATTATTATTCCAAAAATATAGCTTGTACTCATGAAAAACGAAAAACATATTCAATAACCCCAGATCTAACGATTACCCTGGTTTTTTTAATTGAAAAACTAATTGAATCGAAAAAAAAGAAAACTATTTGCCCTCGGGACGTTCTTCAACTTCAATTTAAAAAAAATCAAGTCTCTACGTCGTAAATTAGGGTACTTACTCGTGAAATAAAGAGACCACTTTTGAATGGAGATTTACCACGATTCAAAAGGTGATACTGCCCCTCAAGTCAACTAACCCAGACTTAAGCCTTACTGTAAAAACACCCCCTTTGAGATTCGACGGAAGAGCGGCTTTTCACCAATCAAGGGGTGTTATTAATTCTCCTGCTACTCTTATCTTCCGATTCCAAAATTAACTCCGCTATTCCCCGAATTAGATTTTTTTGTTCTCCGCTTCGAGACCGTACTCCCAAACACTGAAGTACTCTAAAACCGATCCCGAGTTAAGTGAGAACCTTCCCGTTAAATGCTTCTCCAGGAAGCTTGCTTTGGGAAAAGGAAGAAGGGCTTCTTTTCCAAAGCAAAAAGACTTCCGAGATGATATCATAATCGTTTAAGTTAGGCGTAGGCACATATCATGACCCGCGCCTAAAGGTGAATTTCCATACACCCGATCATCCGATGATACAATCGTCCAAAGGTGCTGTGATTGGCAGAAATATTCGAAATTGAATATTTCGGCCAATCACAACACCTTCGGATGATCGTATCATCGGATGATCGGATGTATGGAAATCCACCTTAAGGGGCAGTATCACCTTCTGAATCGTGGTAAATCTCGATTCAAAAGTGGTCTCTTTATTTCACGAGTAAGTACCCTAATTTAAGACGTAGAGACTTGATTTTTTCTTTATATTGAAGTTGAAGAACGTCCCGAGAACAAATAGTTTTCTTTTTTTGAATTTAATTAGTTTTTCAATTAAAAAAACAGGGTATTCGTTAGATCTGAGGTTATTGAATATGTTTTTCGTTTTTCATGGGTACAAGCTATATTTTTGAAATTATAAACATGAAAATTTTTGTAGTTTATAGAAGATTAATGGGCCGAGGGCAAATAGTTGCGATTTTGTCCAAAAAATGATGAATAACCGTCGGAAAAAAACATTAAGTGTAGTTTCAAAAACGCTGAAGTTCAACCTGCTTTTTTCAATTGAAAAACTGATTAAATCGAAAAAATCGCAACTGTTTGCCTTCGGCAATTCAATCTTCTATAAACTACAAAAATTTTCATGATCTTTCTCCTTGACTGGAGAAAGTGTGGGATTTGCCCGTCGCACTAAGGACCGGACTTATTGTTTATTTATTCTCCAAGGAGAAGGGTGGTAATGAATCAGTCAAAATTAAAATTCAGATGTATATCAAGACTTAAATAAAATAAACGGTTGTACACACACTGTCCATAAATCCATCACGTCTGAAGAATGAATTATCAAAATAATTGGTCAATTTATCGAAACGAAATCAAATTATTAAAATAGAATCAAATTATCGAAATAAAATCAAATTTCAAAATAAAATCAAATTATCAAAACAACATAAAACCGAAAATTTGGGGACATACCAAAATAACATAACTCAAAGTACCGAATACTTGGGGAGATTTCAGGACTCTGGACTTTAAATGTTTTGGCGTTACATGCAGCCTTCTAACAATACTCAAATGAGCAAAGCATACGCAAAATTACCTGACCTCTCTGCTTCTGGCAGATAATCCAAAGGATGATGAAAATGTTAAAAAAAACCAACGAAACACGTCACTTACCTGTTGTTCGCAGATTAACTTCACTCCCGGTCTTATCGACGAAACGTAATGTAAATATTTCTAATTAAATTTTGAACCTTCAACTTTCGATTCAGCACTGCTTTCAGACACTGAATTACTCTTTAAATATTCCTTCAACCGAACCCCGAGTCAACTGAGAACCTTCCCGTTTAAGACTTCTCCAGTTACTCTTAACTTTCGATTCCGAACTTAACTCCGCTATTCCCCGAATAACACTTTTTCCGTTTTCGCTTTGAGACCGTACTTCCAAAAAGTACGAGAGATGGCGACCAAGATTTTTGCCTCATAGCGGCTCGGCTAAAACCGCTCGAAATCGATACATTATATGACCCTGTACCCAGAGATGCGGTTTTCAGACATTTTGCGCGTAGCGTATGATCTGAGCGCATTTTCAAAATGTCAAAAAATGACATAAGTGACTCATAGCAGCCCGTCTGATTTCCGGAATGTCGTTAGATAATAGCCCTGAGATACCAATAATGTCACAGTTTTCAGACACCCAGATTGTAGCGCGTACCCAGGAAACCAATAAAAAAAAAATGGAAAAAAATGAAAAAAAAAAAAAAAAAAAAACAGCAGCCCGTCCGAAAATGACTTTTATAGGTTGAGTCGTGTCAATTGATGTGGAAAGATCAATTTTCAGACAAAAAACATGTCGCCTTACATTTTTATAGCATTTCGAAAATGTCAACCAATCTGACCTCAGTTACTCATAGCAATCTGTCTGAAATTCGTCGTCAATGATTGAATATGTTCTCCAGATGTGGAAAAAAATGATTTCAGACAAATTGAATGTAGTATGTAACTAATCAGACAACTTCACAATTTGCAGTACTTAGCCCGGTTGCATAAACGTGAGGTAAATTTACCCCAGGGGTATCGTTCAATTTTTTCATACACATATTCATCACACATTTATCTAATGTGCCAATGTGTATTGATAATTTAAATTAAAAATTTAATATTGAAATGAGAAGTTACCTAAAACCGATACCGAGTCAACTGAGAACCTTTCCGTTCAAGACTTCTCCAGCTACTCTTAACTTCCGATTTCCAATTCAACTCCACTATTCCCCGAATAACACCTTTTTCGTCTCTGCTTTGAGACCGCCCTTCCAAACACTGAAGTACCCTAAAACCAATCCCGAGTCAACTGAGAACCTTCTCGTTGAAGGCTGCTCCAGTTACTGCCCTTTTTCTCTTCCAAAGCAATAAATGATTTCCTTCACACGCCTTCGGTGGGTGGATTCCGAAAGGATATCATAGTCGTTTGAGCTTTTTGGGCCAGTTGCAATTCTCACGATCTTATAGCTTCGAATTTTCCGCTATCGTTAGCACATCCAGGCCGTACAGGTCGTGGGGTGATTTTCTGACACCATCTGAGTTTCACCAGAAAATCAATAATTTGCATTGTTATCGTCTCGCCTATATCCTGTGCACCACCGATAAGCAACTAAGTAATTTTCGGAGCCATTAATATAAATTTCAGAAGTCCATATTGGTTAACCGTCATATTTCGATTTATTACAGCACCTGAAGCCAAAAGATCGAGAACTTGAATCTGGACTACTCATAACTGCTTCACATTCTAAATGAGTGCGAGGAGTCCAAGAGCTCCAGTCACAGATAACCTACCATTGAGACTCGGGTTTCAGAAAACTCCAACACAATATTTCCAAGTCGTGAACAAAGGGCTAATAATGAAGTGGTCTGCGGTGTTTTATACCGATGATTGCTCGAAAATCGCAGATCTCAAGAACCTTATCCAGAGTATACAGAATAACTTCTCTTGGTTGATGAAATTAAGAGTTGCTTTTCCCCTTTCCAAAATTACATTACACTCTCGTGAAGCATTCCTATTATGTTCTCAAATTTTTTCCAATTCTCACACACCTCACCTCTCCCCAGACTTATCACCACGTCTCACCGATCTACCCCTAACATCGGAAGCCCAATCACTTAACCAGATTCCCCGTTATGTCTGGAGTTCCTCCTTATCTCTCATTTCCACCCGCAACCAATAGCCACTTGGAATTTTTCTCGCATTATTAACTCCAGCTTTCACGGGAAGAGGGGGTGGAATTGAATATTCGAAGTCAGCAGTATTCTTCGTCGCCGGGCTATTAAAAAGTATTATGATCGCATGGAAATATCCAAGTACGTGACGGAAAAAGAAATCGTGGACTGCCGTGCTGATTTTTTCTATGGGTTCGACCGGAAATGGAGGGCGGAATCGAGATTTGAAGGGGAGATACTGAAGTGTTGGCAGCGTTTACAGATTGGGGGTGAATAAATGATCAAACAGTAATAGTCATTAGGGCGTTTTGACGCCTAAGGTCGGCAGTTAACAACTCAGGGGACTTTAATCCCAAGGCTGTGAGTTGGTTGAGTGCGTTGTGCTCTTAAAGTCCTAGGTGCCAACTACATTTTGCGCTGTAATTATCCTGTGAATGCAATTTAGGAATATTTGAAGTTGAAACCAACCCTGGGTCTTTGGAGACTCTGGGGGGACTTGTCGGAAGACACATTAGGGATACATCCCTAGCGGCTTGTCCAGAGCATCCCTCTCAACATGCCTTTTAGCTTTGCAAATCTGTAGACACCGCTTTTCACTCAGTTGTGAACTACATTGAGGATATGTTGTACTACAGGAAAAATGCCATGTACAGCAATATTTTTGGATATAGAAGAAGCCCTCAACGATACATCATTCAAAGCAGCTCTGTCACCACTACTATGAGATCTCGTCCTGCATGGGCTTCTGGTTGAGTTGTCGGATGCTGGCTACGTCAAAGTGGCTTATGCAAACATGTCTTGCTGATATGAGGTAAGATACGAGGATATATTGAAAAATTCTTAGCCTACTATAGAACCAAACAAAATTCCAATGTCAAAATATTTTATTACTCAACATATTCTCCTATTAATTGAATACACTTATTACAGCGAACCTGCAACGTCTCTAGACCTTTCAAAAAAAATGTTTCTTCTGCAAAACAGTCCTCCACAGCTTTTATTACCTCCTCGTTGGAAGAAAATTTACGACCTTTTAAACTTTTTTTCAGCTGAGGAAAGAGATGATAGTCGGACGGAGCCAAATCTGGTGAATAAGGGAGGATGTTCTAGTAATTCTAACCCTAAATCACGTTTTTTTTTGCATAGTGACATGAGATTTGTGTACTGGAGCGTTGTCCTGCAAAAACAAAATACATTTGGATAGCTTTCCGCGTCTTTTCTCTTTAATTTTGTCCCGTAGAGTGGTCAGTAATATCGAATAGTAATCTCCAGTTATTGTTCTACCTTTATCCAAAGAATCAATCATGATTACTCCATGGCAATCCAAAAAAACTGAAGCAAGAACTTTTCCAGCAGATTTTTGGACACGAAACTTCTTAGGTTTTGGAGGACCAGAGTGTCGCCATTCCATCGATTGTTGCTTCGTTTCTGGTTCGTAGAAATGTACCCAAGTCTCATCCATAACAATTCGGTTCAAGAAGTCTAAATCGTTTTCAAATCGAGCACAGATCGAACGCGATGCTTCTACCCTTGCACGCTTTTGGTCAACATTCAAACATTTGGGGATCCATTTTGCAGAAACTTTTCTCATGTCCAAATTGACGTGAACTATATGATGAACACTCTCGTATAAAATCTTCAGTACTTCAGATATCCGTTTTAGCCCAATTCGACGGTTTGATAAAATCATGTCATGAACTGCATCGATATTTTCGGGGACTGACACAGAAACTGGCCTTCCCGATCGGTCATCATCTTCAATGGAAAGTTTACCTCATTTGAAGCTTGCAGTCCAATTTTCACGGCCGCATACGAAGGACATTGATCACCAAGGGTATTAAGCATATCTTCGTAAATCTGCTTACCTCTTAACCCTTTTAAATACAGGTACTTGATGATGGCTCGATAGTCCAATTTTTCGATTTTTACAATTCCGGTGGACATCTTTTTTTTAATTTATTGCGTAACTCTGGTTTACTTTTTTGACGTCGAACATTACACTGACACTTCTTATTACTGCGTTCGTTATTACCAACCCGGAGAGAAAACGGACACAGAACATCTAATAAATACGGATCTCTCTCTCTCCTCTCTTTCAGCCAGAGAGAGAGAGAGATCCGAATTATTGGATGTTCTGTGTCCGATCCGTCTCCGAAAGGGAATACCGAATGCGCCTAATAAGTTATTGTTCGTTGATATTGTAGCAGTTGTGATGAAGCTCGATTTTCCGATCATGAAATCGGTCTTCATCTTAAATTAATTTTTCCGGATTTTTATTTCGAATTCCTGCATTTCATTTCCGTTCAGAATTAAACCGAGAAGATCGAGTATGGTTCGTTCGATATTGTTTTGCATGCAGAGAACCTAGTAAAAAGAGTCATAAGAACCACGTAGAATGTAGATAACGCCGTTTTTCTAGTTTATACGTACGATAAGCCAGATTCGAAAATGTTTTACCGGAGTACTTTTCTAGAAAAGTAACCTTTCTGCGCCTGCCGTTTCTGCCCCACTCAGGGAGATTATAAAAGGCGGTTTTCCCCTCATCTGGGACCCATTATTCATTTTTGCTCCGGCCTGAATAGAATAGTATTTTCTTGCGTTTCCGAAATTTCCTTTCTTTTTGATTCGAAAGTTTAACGAATTCCGTAATTCCGGATTTTCTCTTTTCGTTACCGAGTGAAAAGTAGTGCACTGAAACCGTAAGTACCGATCCAATTCATTTCAGTCTCATTTTCCTGTATCTTCGTTGAGTCTATCAAAATAGCTGTTACGTCGAGATCCGTATTAAATCTTCCTTTGCTCGTACAAGATTTCCTGAGTCTATAGCACGTTTATCTGAGTTAGTCGGTACCCGATAACGTCTGCTCTTAGTGGCGAGTAATCTCACTATCAGACCGGAGGGTTCATGCAAACCTATGCTATAGAACGTGGAGTCTAATTCCGTTTCGGTACCGATCTTTCGCGCCCCTTGTTCGGTGCGTCCTGTTTGACCATTTATATTTAACCTGGCCAAACCCGACCTTTCTAGACGTGAAACAAGCTAAGTAGACAATATAACCCTTTTGAGTTTCCGGACTGAAAGAATATCGGACAGAAAGTAAGCACTATACATTTTCATATCCGTCCCACATTTTTTTCAACTGTAGATTTAAATTCTCCGTTTAATTCAATTTTCCCCCCCTTCTATTCTGGCTGACTCGTACCGTAAAATATTTCTTTTGAATAAATGCTCGCAGTCAGGCAAAACTGAATCACTTTTCTTTAACTGTGTATATTTGATATTTTCTGATTACTGCATATTTGATATATCTTGGGATTAATGCATATTTGATGTTTTATTGATATTGGTGAATATTTGATATTTTCTTATTATTGCATATTTGATATTTTCTTGACATTATTGCATTTGTATCACTATTTCAATCTATTGAATAAATTGTGTGAATTGCTCTATTTTCGATTTCTCAGTTATCGCTACCACCCTAGATACAACCGAACTCTGTCTCCGACTAAGCAGCTATCCTGGCAGGTTTGCTATTCTACCTTATAAGCAAAAAGAATAGCTGGCGCTCGAGGTAAGGTTTCAAAAAGGGAAAAAAACCCTATTACAAAATGGCGCCCGAGCAGGGACCGCAAAAATAGAGTTTCTGTGCAAAATTTGCGCCCCGATTCTGACCGTATTCATTACCTGATACTGTGCATTTTTTTTCGTTCGAAATTGACTTTCTGAACTGAGTTGATTCCCGATTTATTCGGTAAGTGAAGTGAATACCATATATTGAGTTTTATGCCTGAACTGTGCAAACCCGCTGTTTCTGATATTTCTTTTTGAAAACTGTGTGAAATAAATACATTGTTCTGAGTTTGATTTGTTGCCATTGTTTTTGAACTGTTATGAAATATTGAATCTTTTCTGGTCTGATGAACATTGAACTTTCAGTACTGATCAGTTGTTTTTGATATTATTGGATTTCGTTGTTTAATTTTCTGTTACAGGAACCGTTAAAGGATTATTCCGAGGTAGGTGGTTTTGAATTTTTGTACGTAAGACTGAAAGTTCTTCTTTTCTATTCTTTATCTGAACAATTATTGGTGAGTGAAATAAAGACAGATTTGGTGTTATTCCGGCTATTGTAACTGTTGCGACATTTATATTTTTACTGTTGCCTGTACACATAAACAAATAATCCACAGTTCGTGAGTGACATAACCGGCAACTGTGAACATTTCTAATTAGACACAACTTTACGTGGAAAGACTTGACCGCAAACAATAATCATGGATGTGAACCGGCTGCTGAGTGATGAGCTAACCTACGAACTTCAACTCCGAGGGCAAACGGTACCCAGCACAGTGATGACCAAACGAAGTTTGTTACGACAGGTTCTCCATTCGGATGCACCCTTACAATCTGGGGCATGGATGGATCCTGCTCAAGATATCGAGGTGTGCCGGGACAAGCTCACCGATTTAGTAGAGGCAGTTCAGAACTTCAATCACGACAACGCCGATAACGAGTATTCGCGCATTTTCACGAGGCTGAAACACATACAGGGAAGACTGAATTTTATTGACACAACTGATGAGTCACAATTACAGGTGGTAAATCAGCTCAAAGGAGCCACCCTCAAGGCCTTGGATGCTTTACAGGCAGTTCATAAAGTCAGCATTCAGCAACCGTCGTCGCAACCGGAAGGAAGGTCTCTCCTGGATCTGGAGGTCCCACCGTCACCTGGGATGTCTCCAATTCAGCCACAGCGAGCAGCAAGGGTCGAGCCCTCCCTTATTGATCTGGGAGAAGACATCCATCCACCGTCAGCTGGCAGGATCTCACGAGCTCGCACACCTGAAAGAAATTCCATATCAGATCGAGTTATGAATGACCCTAGACGGACATGTAGAAGCATACTACAGGAAATGCCGGCCATACCTACTTCTCAAGAGCCGCCTGCGATATCACGACCTGAGAGACTGACACCGGACCGCTGGGCGAACTCCACACGAGGGGTATCTTTTCCGGCAAACCTACCACCGAGAAACCCCCTAAGGTCATTGGCACAAGGCAGTTACCGACCTGAGCCCGAAGCCCGACCTACATCAACACCATTTGTCCCGCTGTACAAATGGTCGATTTCTTTTGATGGGACCCAGAGTGTCACCGACTTCATTGATGAAGTGGAGAGGCTGGCAGAATCACGGAAAGTACCCTTACGACAGGTGTTCGATTCTGTATATGAACTTCTGAGGACAGATGCTCGGGATTGGTTCATCCCCAGGAGGGGAACGTTTCAGAGCTGGGACGACTTCAAGGCCCAATTGAAGGACGCGTTCCTACCGGTGAATTATGAGGAGAATCTGTTGGAGGAAATAAAAAGGCGAATGCAGGGTCCAGACGAGAAACTTCTGCTCTACGTTACCAGGATGCAGAACCTGTTCCAGAAACTGTCAGGTATTCGACCGTCCGAGGAGGAACAGATCCGTCTGATTAGACAGAGGTTACTACCGTCCCTACAGCAAGCCTTGGCCTTCCAAGAAACTAGGACTTACGATGAACTTCTTCGGAAAGGAAAAGTGTTCGAACTGGTCCAATGGCAGATGCACCAATACACCAGGCCACCCTCCAAACCAGGCCTCATTGATGAACCGCGCCTGACCTACCACACCCAGCAGCGAAACCGTTATCAGGCCAATTGTTCGCTGGACACCGAGAATCGAGTCCAACCAGCAACCGCAGCAGTCCATCCAAAACCTGCAGAGTCAGTTTCTCGGACACAAACATCCCGTTCAGCATCAACAAGTAATACTTACAGTCAACCACAGTCGACCGCCACCCCCGCACACCGTCAGGCTGAGAATTCATCACCTCCGGACCGGACCGATCAACAGAGAGCCCGGAGAGTCTCCTTTCAGACCCAATGTTTCCGCTGTGGTGGTTACGGCCACATGCGACGAGCGTGCCGGAGACCCCCGAAACTGTTTTGTTCTCGATGCCAGAGGGAGAATATTCTCTCCAGAGACTGCCCGTGTTCGGAAAACTAAATGGAGGTATGACATCGGGGTCAGCCATATCTCCGGAGACTTTGACCCCACTGACACCGTCCATCTGTAAAGAAAATCGTCCGTTAGTAGAGGTTCATGTGACAGGCGAGCCCTTCCGAGCATTAATGGATACAGGAGCAACCAAAAGCTTTTGCAGCCAGAAAGTTGCGGAATGCTTGGAAGAAAAAGGAATAAAGGGAGAGCCCATGTTTAACGAGTTTGTGGTGATCGCCAATGGCAAAACTACCGTCGTACCGAAACGCTACACGACCATGGTCCGGATAGACGATTATACCTTGGCCGACTTAAAATTCCTGTTGGTTCCCGACCTACCTGTAGACCTCATAGTGGGAATGGACATACTCTCAAACTATAACTTCAACATTAATCTGAAAACAGCAGAATGCTATTTGGAAGGTCGACCGATTTCCAAACCGACTCCGGTCTACGAACAAACCCCTGAAAGAAACATCGCCGATAAACCTCTTTTGGAACTGACCAACGAACAGAAGAAGAAACACCGACGTAAATGGAGAGAAGACCAGCAAAAAGCCTTCGAAGTCCAATACCGAAAAGGATCTACGAACAAAGGTGCTGACAGTCTGTCCCGGAATCCGTTGCCGTCCGTTAATTCTGTGTGTTTAACCGAGGTAGAAACAACCCCCTGCAAATGGTATAACAAGAAGTTACAGGAGGTGGAAAAAGATCCGGCAAATTTCCCTGATTATTCCGTAGAAAATGAAAAATTATTCAGGCATTTCTGGGACTCATCCGACTTCACTGAAGATGGATCCGGCCGACCCTGGAAACTCTGTATTCCTACTGACCAAAGGACTGAAATCCTGAAAGAAAACCACGATTCCGAATTAGCTGGTCACATGGGAATTGCCAAAACCATTTCTAGGATAGCCCGGAAGTACTACTGGCCAGGGATGTTTAGAGACGTTGCGAAATATGTAAGGAGCTGCACTTCGTGCCAAAAGTTCAAAGTTTCGCAACAGAAAACTCCTGGGAAAATGCAACCACACCGAATGGCGGATGCGCCGTTCAAGGAAGTATCTACCGACATCGTGGGGCCATTGCCACGATCCAAAAAGGGAAATTCCTACATCGTTGTGATGCAAGACCGGTTTACAAAGTGGGTAGAATGCCGTCCGTTGCGAAAAGCCACCGCCAAAACTGTTTACTCTGCCCTCTACGAACAAGTAATTCTGAAATATGGCTGTCCAAAACTGGTGATATCCGACAATGGGGTACAATTTGACAGCCGATTATTCAAGAACAGTCTCCGCGAGCTGAACATAGCTCACCGTTTCACCCCTCCTTACACACCGCAATGTAACCCCGTAGAAAGGGCCAACCGTACATTGAAAACAATGGTAGCACAGTTCTGCGAAACCGATCAGCGAAACTGGGATGAGAAGATAGGAGAACTGACTTTTGCAATCAACACTGCCAAGCAAGAATCTACCGGATTCACACCTGCCTATTTGAATTATGGAAGAGAACTAGAAGTTCCAAGGGCGATTTATTCGACAAACCCCCATAATGAAGAAACCGGCCAGGAATCCGGCAGTCAGGAAGCAGGAAGAAGAGATATGACTCACCGTACTGATCAGCTCAAACATCTCCAGGAGGCATATGAGTTTGTCCGAACCAGGTTGTACCGTGCTTTCAATCAGCAGGCTCACAGTTACAATCTCCGCCGTAGAGATGCCCGTTACCATGTTGGAGACAGAGTTCTGCGCCGTGATCGCCCTCTATCGTCTGCCGTTGACCATTTCGCTTCCAAACTGGCACCAAAGTTCGTCGGCCCATATACCGTGGTAAAAGTAATTTCCCCCGTCGTGTACGACCTGAAAGATGACGGTGGTAAAAGAGTGTCAAACATCCACATTAAAGACCTTAAGCCATACCATGAATAAAACTGTAAGTAGTTATAAAATTAACCGTTTCTGTGAGTATGTTTGACTACTGTATCTATTATTTATAAGTTTTGATTTTAAGTCTGTTCACTTACCACCCTCAGCTTCCAAGCCACCGGTCTGGTTTTCCTGTCATTATATGGGAGCTGCCAAGCAGGCCAGCTCACCGTCCACCTCCGGGCAACCCTGCCTGCGTCAGAAGCCGTCCCGGATGAAAGATGGTAGCACCACCACACCCAACCATCCCGCCGATCCCATGGAAGTCGATACCTGGGAAGAACACACCGTTGACAAGCCGCAACATCCTGGCTCGAACAGGACACAAAATGACTCACCTCCCAGAGTCCGTACGGTGGGCACCATAGGCCATAACGTCTACCTGGAGCTCCGTCCTGGTATGTGTTGGAAATGTGGCCAAGGAAAACATAGTAGGGCCAACTGCACCGGAACACCGCTGCTGTTCTGCAGCCATTGTGGCCTACTGGGCACCCTCTCCCGGAATTGTCCCTGTCATACCCGCCAGAAGGAAGTGGCCGTCCAATGTAGCCTTCCATCTCGGTCCAAGCCAAGAGAAGCTACTCAGAGGGTTCTGCGTATAAGGACGACTCACCGAGGATCCAGCAGGAGTAGGATGCCAACCAGTAGGGAATTGGCCCTCCGTGCTTGCCCCAGATGTAGAGCGAGGGCTGAGACCTGTAACACAGAGAACCGTCAGCACTAGTAGTACCCTCATCACACCGTAACACCGTCGCCTTAGAGAAGCCACCGCATTTTCCGGCCAACAACACCAGGTAATCGTTCAAAATAATACATAAATTAATAACAACCTTTCAATAACGTTACCTGGTGGTGTTATCTGATCTTGATCTTTTCTCTACCGGGAAACAACTAACCCATTATATAACCTGTCTGAACTGTCATATTTTGCCTATGAATTGATATCTGTTTCACTCGTTAGACTACTAAACCTTCATCTGTAAAACATTCATCAAGGTACCTGTCTGGGCTAATACCGTTAAACGTAACATCATTACTTCTAAGTATTTCTAGTTCAGAATTATTAAATCAGTCTGTTAGTCCAGGAAGGTCAACCTATTGCACCGTTTCCATTCTGAATCAAGCATTATTGCATTAATAACTGATGATTAATTATTGTATTATGTATGTTTTATGTACACAACTGTTCGCTGTTCACTGTCTGTGGAAATGAGGACTAGTCTATCGAGGGAAGTCCGCTAGAAAGAAACAAGAAAATGGGAGAAGTTTCATCGAGATCAGATGGTTGGAACTAAATGAAATACCTACCTGTTACAATCACGAAGCAGCCGAAGTCGACAATCCGCCTAGTACCTACATCGACGACCCACCAACTACGATGCCAACATCTAGTGCGTCAGTTTTGGACGCCGACTCCATCGTCTATTCCACTGGATTAATTCATACCAATTCGGCGTGCCCTATTTCGAGTCCAACAACCAACAAAGTCAAGCCAAAATCTGAAAAGCACTAAGTCAAACCACATCGAAGAGGACTTGTAATTAAGTACTTACTGTGTAGGAGGTGTCTTCGACCAATTATTTCATTATTCCATCACCCTTCGCTGCACACGTTTATTAATTCACGGTTTACTGTTAACCAGAAAATGGAAATGTCAGCTGATAACACATAGTAAACAAGGCAACCCTGACAGTACGGATCGAAGTGGCGGCGGCGTCGGCGGCGACACATGCGCAGATATGAGATATGGGATATTGGAACTACCCTTTGACTGGAGGAACAGAGATCTACGACCACGGACCACGCACAGAACATGGAGACGATAGATTGTAAATAATGTAAGCCTGATTGCGAGATAACCGTGTTGATTTGTTTATTTAGATGGTCGGGAACCGCGAAAATTCAAATTGTGATTGATTGAATTTTCCGTCCGTCCTTAGGGAGATGTGATGAAGCTCGATTTTCCGATCATGAAATCGGTCTTCATCTTAAATTAATTTTTCCGGATTTTTATTTCGAATTCCTGCATTTCATTTCCGTTCAGAATTAAACCGAGAAGATCGAGTATGGTTCGTTCGATATTGTTTTGCATGCAGAGAACCTAGTAAAAAGAGTCATAAGAACCACGTAGAATGTAGATAACGCCGTTTTTCTAGTTTATACGTACGATAAGCCAGATTCGAAGATGTTTTACCGGAGTACTTTTCTAGAAAAGTAACCTTTCTGCGCCTGCCGTTTCTGCCCCACTCAGGGAGATTATAAAAGGCGGTTTTCCCCTCATCTGGGACCCATTATTCATTTTTGCTCCGGCCTGAATAGAATAGTATTTTCTTGCGTTTCCGAAATTTCCTTTCTTTTTGATTCGAAAGTTTAACGAATTCCGTAATTCCGGATTTTCTCTTTTCTTTACCGAGTGAAAAGTAGTGCACTGAAACCGTAAGTACCGATCCAATTCATTTCAGTCTCATTTTCCTGTATCTTCGTTGAGTCTATCAAAATAGCTGTTACGTCGAGATCCGTATTAAATCTTCCTTTGCTCGTACAAGATTTCCTGAGTCTATAGCACGTTTATCTGAGTTAGTCGGTACCCGATAACGTCTGCTCTTAGTGGCGAGTAATCTCACTATCAGACCGGAGGGTTCATGCAAACCTATGCTATAGAACGTGGAGTCTAATTCCGTTTCGGTACCGATCTTTCGCGCCCCTTGTTCGGTGCGTCCTGTTTGACCATTTATATTTAACCTGGCCAAACCCGACCTTTCTAGACGTGAAACAAGCTAAGTAGACAATATAACCCTTTTGAGTTTCCGGACTGAAAGAATATCGGACAGAAAGTAAGCACTATACATTTTCATATCCGTCCCACATTTTTTTCAACTGTAGATTTAAATTCTCCGTTTAATTAAATTTTCCCCCCCCCTTCTATTCTGGCTGACTCGTACCGTAAAATATTTCTTTTGAATAAATGCTCGCAGTCAGGCAAAACTGAATCACTTTTCTTTAACTGTGTATATTTGATATTTTCTGATTACTGCATATTTGATATATCTTGGGATTAATGCATATTTGATGTTTTATTGATATTGGTGAATATTTGATATTTTCTTATTATTGCATATTTGATATTTTCTTGACATTATTGCATTTGTATCACTATTTCAATCTATTGAATAAATTGTGTGAATTGCTCTATTTTCGATTTCTCAGTTATCGCTACCACCCTAGATACAACCGAACTCTGTCTCCGACTAAGCAGCTATCCTGGCAGGTTTGCTATTCTACCTTATAAGCAAAAAGAATAGCTGGCGCTCGAGGTAAGGTTTCAAAAAGGGAAAAAAACCCTATTACACAGTTCAGGTCATAAGTGTTTCCGAAATTCCCTTAAAACCAAGCCCGGGACCTAGAGACGACATTGTACGCCGTGATTCGATAGCATGGGTTCCACAGATTCCCTGTTACGAAGAAAATAATCAGAAGTGATTCTATGATCCGTGGGACCGTGGATACAGGAGTGTGCGCAGAAGTGTGGTGAAAAAAGTGAGGTTCGAGGATGATGCTAAAAGTTCTTCCTTTTTTAGAGGAGAGGTTCTTCGGCATTCATTATTATTTCAAACTTGGTAAAAGGCGTATCCTGTGTTCACTGGTATGTACTCTCCACCATTTTAAATATTACTCTGTTTTCATGATTCGATTTAATGTAAGCTTGTCCTATGTTGTTATGCATTTCTATTTGAACTTGCTTGAAATATTCCTATACACTCGATAAGAACTACTGCACATTTAACTATTCATTCGACATGGTATACGCATTGGAGTTGTTGCTTTTAGTATAATATTTCACGTACAGGGGAAACATGGTTTGGAGGTCTGAGGTAAACTGTTTACATCGCCTGTGCCTAAGGAAACCATCCTCCCTAGCATCGTGGAGGAGACTTCCCTCTGAGAGTTCTGTAGACGAACATCCTCAGCAAAACAAGCCTTGGTCATTGGCCTTGGTGAGCCGGGCAAGTATCCTAGGCAGGATTGCTTCGTCCCGGGTCCACCGTTCATCAGTCAACAGGAAATCTAAAGAGTTTATTGCCCACTTCCAAACCAACGCGAATAGAATCACACACACACTTGAAAGGAAGGATTCTTACACATGGAACTGTAAAAGCGCTGCGTAACAATAAAGTGACACACTCTATATGCTTGTCACCTTTGAACAACTGTAGCTGTATTGTATTTTGCTGTTTATCTTGATTGTGCCAGTAATCATCTTACCGAGGTATAGGAAGCCCCATATCATACATATCACCAGTGTTCGTCTTATTAATAATTGTTCTATGGTTTGTAAACATATCATCTGTAATGCTAGAAGGTTTTTGCTTTGAGTTTCAATTGATTCTCGTTCGTTTTTTTCTTCATATGGCTATGGTTCCCCAAACTATGGTGCTGGACGAATAAAGGCTCTTGTTTCATCTTTATGTCCAATCTAGTGTATTATTTATCTCTTTCACCTCATTATTTCCCATCCTATATTTCACTGATCATCTGAGTTATTACGAATCTGAGTTACTACGACATAACAGAGTTCTACCAATCTAGACGATCACATCACAAGCCAAAATTATAAGTATAAAACCCCTTTAACGTAATTCTACCTTTAGCCAGCTCACCTGAGCAGGGTGGGGTTTGCCGTTTTCTCTTTTTCAAATAATATTTCCTAGGATTTTCAAAACTGGAATGTTACGATATGGTATCGCAATATTTTGTTTATGCATGGAACTGGTCTAGGCTAACTAGATCTATTAATACATCCTCGTACATGAATGAGGTATGAACACACTGGACCACGAGGCCAACGTGCGACTTACAAAGGGCGCCGCACAAGAAGAAGAAAAATAAAAAACCTTAGGTGAATATAAAAAGTATTTCGAAACTTGGGAAGAATGAAAAAGTAACACCCGCCATAAAAGTACACAAAATCACATAGCCTGATAGAGTTATTTTGTTCTTCTTTAGTTAGGGACGGTGATATTCATGGGACCCAATTCATGTGTAAACCAAACTTTTCGAAGTATGATTCAGACTCAAACACATGGTTCGAAGAAGAGATTCCTTTGGATTTTTTCTGCGGCCATGATCGATATAATAGTTGAAAAAATCTTACGTAACAATCCCGAACTGTCTAGGAAGTCCCACCTAACTCTGATGCCTTTCGGGTACGTCAAGATCTTATCGTCTTGGAGACGGGATAGAGTCCCGATTAAATTGGGAAACGAGATGAATCTCGACAAAGGAAACGTTTGAAGTTGGCTCCGGACGGCGTCTCTCAACGTACTGCTCAAGTCATTACGTCTGAACTTAGGTCTTGATTGGAGTCTCTGTTTCATCTCATCGGAAACAGAAGCGAATGTGGAAAAATAATGGGATAAAGGAGAAGCTGAGGGATCCGCACCTTCAATCGGAGCGTAATTTCGAGCGTTTTCCGCGTTGCTGAATTGGTTTTTGCAGTCTTTGAACTGATGGTGATGATGCTGTGCTTAAGGATTGGGGTTAGATGAACGTGTCAACAAGTTTTCGTAAGAGGTTGGGATGGCACTGGAGGGGAAATTTAGCAAATGGCTTTCCGATACACAGAAATAGGGAACTTTTCTTGAATGAGATAATACATGTGATAGGATTTCATGTACAACATGAAAGAGTTTCGCTGACACTTTACTTTGTTTTCAAGGAAGACGAATATTGACTGCTCAGAGCTGATGCAGAGCAGTCTATGTCGTTCTACCAGCGCTGTAGGTATGCTTTCATTTAAGAAGCTGTTTTATACCTACGTCCTGAAGTAGCCTCAGGAAATAAAATCCGAAAGAGCTGATTGACAACCTTTTGGAGGTGGAATATACACTGCGCAAAGAAATCAACGCACATTATGGAAATCTCAAATTTATTCTACAACTGTAGGTGTTCTCAATGATAATTATTTTTATCAGAATTATGCATGCATATGTTATCCACTTTCAACGTTTTTCTTCAATACAGATGTTTTCTCCCAGCAGGAATAAAAAAAGATGATATTATCAGATTTTGAATGTATTGGCTCCATTCTAAAATCAGTTGTTCTCGATCAATTCTAGTGATCAATAGATATTATTGCGTTTGATTTTCTATACTCGATCGCTATGCAACGCGAAACACGCAATTTGACCCAAGAGGAATGTGCCCAAGCGGTAGTTTTGCGAGAAGAAGGGTGGACATACACAAGAATTGCAGAAAGGTTTGGAGTTTCTCATACAAGTGTGTCCAGAATGTTGCAGCGATTCAGGGAGACAGGTATGAATGTCCGAAGACCAGGACAGGGTAGACCACGGGTAACAAATGCCATTCAAGAACGTTACTTGAGAGTTTCTTCGTTGAGACAACGGTTTACAACCGCTCGCCTCCTTCAAAATCAGCTTGAGCAAACTCATGAGGTGCAAATTAGCACTCAGACAATAAGAAATCGCCTCAGAGAATATGATTTGAGGCCTCGTGTCGCGGCAAGAGGCCCAGGTCTTACCCCAGCCCATCGAAGTGCACGTTTGGATTTTGAAGAGGCCGATTGAGAAAGAGTTCTTCTCACAGATGAGTCTAGATTCTGCCTCTACCATTGTGATCGGCGTTCCCATGTATACAAATGTCCACATGAAAGATATGCTCATTGCAATTTCCTGAATACTACTGGTTTCGGAGGAGGATCGATTATAGTACGAGGTGGAATATCTTTGACTGCTCGCACAGACCTAGTGGTCGTTGATAATGGAGCTATGAATGCTGATAAGTATATAAGGAACATTCTTGAGGAGCATGTAGTGCCATTTGCCACATCTTCTTCTTCTCTTCTTCTTTATCAGCCATATCTTGTCCACTCCTGAACGTAGGCCTCTTTCAAATTTCTCCATGCTGTCCTATCTTGTGCTGTTTGAAACCACCCTATACCTGCTTGCTTTTTGATGTCATCGAGCCATCTTTTCTGTGGTCTTCCTGCGCTTCGCTTCGATCTTCTTGGTCGCCAGTGTACCAGTCTATAAGTCCAATGTGTTCCATCTTTCCGCGCCACATGTCCTACCCACTGCCATTTCAGCTCCGCGATCCGCTCTATCACATCTATCACTCTAGTTTTCTGTCGGATATCCTCGTTCCTCTTCCTGTCTCTGAGACTAATCCCGAGCATAACTCGTTCCATTGCTCTTTGCATTACTCTCATTTGATTCGCTGTCTTTTTGGTCATTGCCATCGTCTCTAAACCGTAGGTTGCTACTGGGAGTATACAGGTGTCAAAAGCTCTTCGTTTGAGGTTAATGGGAATGCTTTTATTTTTGAATATATAATTCATTTTCCCAAACCCTGCCCAGGCTAATCTGATTCTCCTTTTTATTTCTGCCGTCTGGTTTTCTTTACCTATTTTAATCGTATGCCCCAAGTATACATATTCCTTCACGTTTTCCAGTTTCGTGCCATCTACATGTATCGTTTCTTCGGTGTTACTTATTATTTTAGTTTTGGCGATGTTCATCTTCAAACCGATCCTCTTCGAAGCTTCGTTTAGTTGTTTTATCATTTCGCTCAGTTCTTGCATACTACTGCTTACAATGACGATATCGTCGGCAAATCGGAGATGACTCAAATATAATCCGTCGATATTTACTCCTTTTGTTTCCCACTGTAAGGTTTTGAAAACGTTCTCTAGTGCTAGAGTAAAAAGCTTTGGAGAGATTATATCGCCCTGACGTACACCCCGTTTTACTTCGATCCTATCGGTTTTCAGATCTTCGTTAATTTTGACGTGAAAAGTTGCGTTCTCATATATGGCCTTCATGAGATTTGTGTACCTTGAGTCTATTCTAGCATCATCCATAGCTTGTAAGAAGGCCCAGGGTTCAACAGAATCGAACGCTTTGTGAAAATCTACAAATGCCAAATGAAGGGGTATGTTATATTCCGTTGTCTTTTCTATTAATATTCTTATGGCTTGTAGATGGTCAGTAGTGCTGAAACCTTTGCGGAAACCCGCTTGTTCTGCTGGCTGGTATGCATCCATTTTATTGGTTAGTCTATTGGTTATTATTCTGGTGAGGAGTTTGTACATGTGGGATAATAGGCTTATTGGCCGATAGTTTTCTATATTCCCATTATCCCCTTTTTTGAAAAGCAGGACCACTTCTGCATTTTTCCATGTATCTGGGATGTTGCCTTCAAGTAGACATTTATTTAACAAAATTTGTAAGGATCTCTCAATAACCACTCCTCCCATTTTCAGCATTTCACATGTAATTCTGTCTTCTCCCGGACTCTTCCTATTTTTCATTTTCCTGAGGGCAGCCTTTATTTCCTGCTTAGATATTTCTGGTATATCTTCGGAGCCTACGTTGCATATAACTTTGTTTGTAGCTCTCGGGTCTGGTCTAGTAGATGTATAAAGGTGAGTGTAAAAACGCTTGATGTGTTCCGCGATCCTTGTCCGGTCCGAGATTATGGTACCCTGCTGATCTTTCATCTTGGTGATTTCGTGCTTGCCTGTGGAGAGTTTTGCCCTTAAAACTCTCATGTTTGAGTTATCCTCTATTGCATTTTAGATCATCTTGGTGTTATAGGATCGGATGTTCTTTCTCACTTCCTTGTGTATTTTCTTATTTAGTTCCTGATAGCCTAATGTATCTCTGGAAGTTCTCTTTCTTTGTTCGATCAGCTGTAAGGTCTCTGGTTGTAGTTTAGGGCTCTTCTTCTTTTGCGGTGTCATGCAAATCTTTCTTGTTGCAACGTGTATGTCGTTAGTGATCTTCCTGTTCAGTTCATTTATATCCATTCTACTCAGGGTTTCAGTTGGCTCCAATCTTCTCTCTAGTTCGCTTTGGTAATTTTCCCTTCTGGATTCAAGTTCTTCGGCCGTAGGAAATCTGTTGGTACGAATGAGTTTGCTTCTTTCAGTTTTTAAACTGAATCTGAAGGATGCTCTTACCAGTCTGTGATCACTGCCTGTGTCAAACTGGTTTAGAACTGATACGTCCGTGCATGTATTCCTGGAATTTGAAAGTATATAATCGATCTCATTTTTAGTTTTTCCATCAGGGCTTTTCCAAGTCCATTTTCTCTGTTCAGGTTTTTTGAAGAAGGTGTTCAGGCAGTACAGGTTTTCTTTATTTAAATGATTTACAAGCATATCTCCCCTGCTATTTCTCATCCCAAGACCAAATTTTCCAACCTTATCTGAATCGCTTGAGCACTTCTGTCCGACTTTAGCATTAAAGTCGCCACTTATTATTTTGTAGTGGGTTTTGTGTGAAGTCATCGCTTTTGATAAGTCTTCTAAGAAGGTTTCCATCTCTTGATCTTCAGTCTGGCTAGTTGGTGCGTATCCGTGAATTAATTGTATGCTATATCTGTTATATAGCCTGAGAATAATGTATATTACTCTATCAGAGATGGACTTCACCTCAGTCACCAGGTGCCTCAGTCTTTTGTTAACCAGAATTGCCACTCCTCCTTGGCCTTTAGGTTCGATGGAATTATTCTGATATAATATATGTCCAGATTTTAGGGTGGTAGTTTTCTCTCCTGGTAGTCGTGTTTCGCATATTCCTAAGACGTCCCATTTTATGTTTTCAAGTTCGTTTTCCAGTTTGAAGAGAGTTTCTTGATTGCTCATAGTTCTGATATTATATGAAGCTATATATATGTTGGTTGCATTTAACTTGTGTTGTCTTTCTCTTTGGTTAATCGAATTTTTGCCTCCCCCAGAATCCGAAGTGAGGCTGACTGATCTGAAATCAGTGTGAGATTCATGCTGGGCACTACTCACCTGGGGTATTGTATTTAAATTCGACATTTCAGCATAAGTTTTGAAAGGTTTTGGCATATGTAAAACGCCTCGCTTGCCGAGCGTGTTGACGAGTGTTGGTTTCAGCCGCCCATTTTGGGTCAGACGCTGTTTGTAGCCGCTCATTTTGAGTCAGACGCTACGGTGCTAGTTTTGGTCCGCCCCGAGTATTTTATTTCCTCGGTACCACCCATATCTGGAAGGCTTTCCCCTATCCGCCACCTGGGGAGGCGCCCGATGGAGGACTAGCAACCCCGCACCACATACATTGGTGAAAATTTCATTTTCATGGACGATAATGCTAGACCCCATCGTGCGCGCATCGTTCAGGAGTACCTTGAAGAGGTTGAAGTCTCTCGAATGGAATGGCCAGCAAGAAGTCCAGATCTCAATCCGATTGAGCAGGTTTGGGACAACCTCAATAGAAGACTGAGAAGTTCAGAAAATCATCCAGCTACTCTTAATGACTTAGGGATCCAACTCGGAGAAATCTGGGAAGGATTAGATCAGAACATTTTAAGATCACTCATTTTGAGTATGAACCGTCGTTGCCGAGCTGTAATTAACGCAAGGGGTGGAAATACCAAGTATTAAATCACTTATCAGCATTTCAGTATTTTGAAAATTGTTCATTTCTCTTCTTTCAAATAAGATTCGGTGAAATCCTGAATTTTCTTCCATTTAATGTGTCTTGTTTCGTTCAAAACCTTCCCGAGACATCATAAAAAATAAGTTATAAAGTCAATGTAGAGTTAACTTTCATTAAAATTCAGATTTTCAGAATGTGCGTTAATTTTTTTGCGCAGTGTATTTTGAAAGTCAATGCCGCCTTATAACACTCTTTTTATCGATTCTAATGCATGACGTTTTATGCACTCTTAAAGCCCAAGGTTTATTGCCCCTATACTTTTCCAAAGAAAATGAAAATTGTACTCAAAAAGGTTGAGCATATGCTGAAAAACTTGAGCATCGTCGGTGCTTCACGCTATGGGAATATCATTATGGTTAGGTCGATAGGTTATAAAAAAACTTCAGAACTGCGACAAGGTTATCTCATGTTCGTAGACCCTACTGAAACAGTTCCCGAGGATATCAACTACCATTCTCATCAATAGTATGATCTTATTTTTATTATTTGAACTGGGGTCGTGATGGCTCCATTAGCCATCCAGGAACAGTGACCATATAGATCTTTTGCTCTCTTTCCTACTCATTTATTGAAACCCAAGGAGGTCGTCTATAGTGTTGATAAGACTGACAACATCCTTGAAGCCTTGGCTGTTACCTCGTGGATATTTAGGACCGATTTCCATATATGAATGGTTCATAGACGAGCCAGCTCTGGACGCTTGCATACCATGTGGTCTGCTGTTTCTACTTCTGATCCACAGAACCTACAAATATCAATTGCTGACTTTCCCATACGGTTCAAAGGATGTTTGTACCGTCAGTGCCCGGTCAGCAGACGTACTATCACTCGAAGCTCAGGGCGTGATAGCTTTAGGAGCTTACTGGAATGGGTGGGTGAAATCATCACGAATGAATTTCTTGTACTGATTAAGTCCAGGAGTGTTTCCCCAGAGGATTATTCTGCTGTCCAACTACCATTGTTCGACCGCTGCTTTATATTGGTCTTTTCCAAGCCCACAGAAAGGTTAAGGTCCAGCAGGTGTTGATTGATTGATTGACTGTCGAATAAGAGGCCGAGTAAGCACTTGGCCTCCCTATGACACTGCAACCAATTATTGTATCACTCTTTCGTCAGTGGTTCCTCACGAGAATAGGTTTGTGTCCTTTATCAGGTTCAGTAGCCTCTTTATGAGGTTTTTCGAATTCATGCCCGTTCGCTCGCCTAAACGCACGTTAGTTTCGTATCCATAAAGTGAGTTCGTTCCAATAAAAAAAAATTAATCAGTACAACATCGACACGAAGCCAGAAGAACAGCAGATATATCTGCCCGAGCCGGATCAACCGTGAGTACCATCATTCCAGTGTTATTATTCAGTGTTCTACGTAGGTACATTTATTTCTTCAATTTTTGTTTTGATAAGGATTGGTATATCAGTCCATTCTCCTCTCCGAGAGTGTTAATTATACAGGGTGAGTCTTTTATTTGTACATATATTTTAACTGAAGATTATTGAGGTCAAAAAAAACCTTTTTTTCATTTTCCATTTTTCCGAATTCGGCTCTGTTAAAAAGATATAGCCATTTGAAAAAAAAAATGTGCTTATTACGTCCCTGAAATGATACTGTGGAATTGATTAAAAGTTCATATTTCTCGATAGAAATTGACTTTATACATTTAGGTGATACTCAAGTACTATCCTTATTGGAATAAAAATGTTGCAAACAAAAACAGTTAGTTTCATCGGATTATATCTGCAACTAAAAAGCCACATTTATTCCACCAAAATAAGTTCCTTCTTCGATTTTTCTGCAGATTAGTTTGTAAACACCAATAACTTGTTCATATTTTCCTCTAAATTCCCAAACAATATCATGAAGAAAGACTTTTCATTCAGATTTATTATTAAACAACCTAACCTAATCTAATTTGCATCGATTCTGTGAATTTTTGCACAGAAATTTCAAGATGATGTTGTCAGCTTGCTGATATTTTCATTGAGGTTAAGGATTTTTCACGAAACATAGTGTAAATCACGATACATTTGTGTACCGTGGTATGAATATCTATGAATTCTGCCGTTTCCATCATAAATCGACTTTGCCGCCAAATTTTACCACGCATGCGTAGAGCGAAAACCGAAGTATGTATTGGTTATCTGGACTCTGGAGGCCAACTATAAACAATAACAAACCGGAGTCTCTGAACAAACTGTAAACATTATGTGAAGTTCTGGATACATTCAGTAAATTATTGTTCTAATGTGATTATTATGTGGAGTGAATTAATATAATTTCAACCGTGTCGAGTTTATAAAATTCCAAGAGGATGTTGTTTAGATAGAAACATCGCCACACATTATCAGTTATCGTATTATTTTTCATTAATTTCAATTTAATGAGTAGTTTGTATCGAGATTCATCATTCATATCCGAATTTTGTATTTCATCGACATTTAACTTCAATATGGACCCGTAACTATGAATTTCAATAGAAACTGTGCGTATTAAATCCTCCTTGGTGTTCAATTTTATCTCCCACATTTGTGGGATTTTATTATTAAAATATCTCGACAAAGCTGATAAATATTGTGACAACATTGTAAACTCGTTTAAAGACCATAAAAGGAATAATATTCGATGATATTTAATTCAGAGACGCATTCAGAATATTCTTGAAATTAATGATTTTTTCGTCAAATTTCTCCGGGTAAAATTGGAAATAACTCGAAAACGAAGCGTTTTATTGAAAGAAAAATAAGAATACTTTCATTTCTTAAATGATTGATCCTTTCGAAAATATGAACCGTTTATCTTTTTAAAGTGGGTTTATGGTGTTTAAGCGTGTATTGATGAGTCGACTACCCTGTAACTTTCATACTAGTAGAGATATTGAATAGGTTTCGATCGAGGAATATGCACCATGAATAGAGTGAAAACTCAACCAAAATTCAGTTCATTCGAGATAACGGTTCCGAAGATATAAACAAAAAAGTGTTTTTTTCATGGATTTTCGACACCCTGTATCTCTCAAACCAAACCGAATTTTGAAAAATGGTATAGGAAAAAAGTGTTCGGTTTGATGAGAGGAATCTAAAGTTAAAATATATGTACAAGTCGAAGACTCACCCTGTATACAAGTGCTCTCCACAGAATGGACTGCTGTATCAACTTTTATGACCAAGAGAAGAATTGAAGAAAAAGATAAAAAAGAAGGTAGAAACAAATACAACGAAGTGAAGACTGAAGGAATGGTTCTTACGGTTGGACTGACTTGAATAGATGTTTCTGCTGGTTTTTTGCTTCGTGTATTGAATAGTCTTTTCTTATCACATAACGAATTCATTTTATTAGATAAGAAACTAATGGGTTTCGGTGTGAGGTAGAATATGAGGTGAACTCTGATAGGGTGGCGAACTGAAGACCGTATGTGGTAGTTGCTGGACAAGTAGCAGAAGAGTGGTGAAATGAACAGGTAGAATATTAGTGGGATCCTGGGTGATTCAAGACCATAGAATCGAGGAGATTGAAGTAACCATTGAGTTTTCGGTATTTTTTGTTATCGACGGAGTCCATCCGTAGTGTGAACTCTGTGGTATTGAAAAAGAAAAAACTATAAATTTTGAATTATACTTTGTGTGCATGCATACTGAGCTGTGGACCGCTTTACCCGTTTCGAAATGTTTTTTTCTTAATTTAAGAGTATAGTAGTTTATGAATTGGTAATGAAAGACAAATATTGACTAGGATTCAATGATGGGTTCAATGTTCAAATTGACGGTACCAGCATTCATGAAATGGAGTTGTGAAATCTGTTCGCTCCACGCGATCTGAAAAGACAAACATTAAATCGCAAATTAGTTCGGTAATTTGAATCCGGATCGACTGGGATCCAGTGTATACGTTGCCAACGTTAAAAGAGATCCGTTTTCAATTACAGAGGTCGTATTACGGTTTCGGTAATTGTCTGGATCTGCGTTAACTCCGCACGCGATCATTATTCGATCGCATTAGGGTCTATTGGTCTTTTTGTTTATGGTGTCTGATGATGGATGGCTTTCAGAACCGGCGAATAGTGATTAGACACAGGGCTGAGGGCGAGATTTATTGGATTTTGCTTACTCCCTTATAAGTTTGATAATTGGACGACCACCGTCCAACTCCTTTCAAAACTACTATGATGGATCGTCATGTCAACTTTGGAGTGATGGGGACACATAGGTGCAGAACCGGATCTACGATTTTTTCTAATAGGGGCAAAAATTCATGATGGCGTCCCCCCATTTGTGAAATACATAAATCCATAAAAAAAATAATACTTATGAATAATCTATATATATATAAAAGAAATATGTTGGTTACACCATTTATAATTCGAGATCGGATGGACTGTTTGTTATGAAACTTCATATATGGATTCGTCTACGGTCTGGTTATTATAAAATACAATAAAACTTTGAAAAATCGATGAAAATTTTACTTATACAGGGAATGCTTTTCCTCCTTTTGAGTAAGGCCACTAGATGTCGCTACAGTTACAGTTACGCTACCGCTTATTCGTTTGTACTTCATTTGATATTCTCCGCGTTAGATGGCGATATAAACAAATAGTGTGTACAGTGACCATATTTCATCTAAAGTCACTCTAATAGTGTGTAATTTGAGTTGCCTTCAACTCTGCGCTGTTGGGCAAAAGCAAAATGTCTTAGCGTAGGAGTACATATGTCTAAAAATGATAAGATTTCGTTGAGATATGAGATAAGTTTCCTTCTTACCACTTCAGATGGTGCTATTCACACATTATGACTGATGATTATTAGTTATTTTCATAGTTTTATTTATTCCAAATAACGTAATCGTGAAGGTACTATATTTGACATCATCACAATTAAATGGCGATGAATTTGTTGAGGCTTTCGCGGCCATCGATTGATGTCATCTGCTCTTTTTTCGAGCATTTCGGACGTCGAGGTTTGAAATGGCCGAAAAAAGAACATATGACATCAATTACTGTGTTATTTACATAAGGCTTATAGTACCATGAAAGGCTATTAACAGATCCAGAACCGGGTGAATATCACAGTGAATTTTTATCGAAACGACAAGTAAATAGGATTTTGGCGATGAGTTCCAATCGTGAGATGTCCATTCTCATCTTTTCTCATAATTTTTAAAATGTTTTTGAATTTCTGTTTATGTAATGAATATATTTGCGGAAATAACTGAATCCAAAATTGCCATTATTTGTGATTGACATATTATGACATAGTATTTTTGTGTATCTGTTCTGTGTGATAGCTCATATCCATGGAAACATTTGACAGTTCAAGAATCAGAGAACCAATCCGTTGATCTCCGATCACCGGTGATTACGATTTGAGAAATCCACCGTAAGTATCATTCAGGCGGAACTAAGTTCGCCGGGCCAGCTAGTGAATAATAAAAATTATTCTTAAAGCTATACTGACATTAGGAAAAGCTTCTTGCAGATCTTGTCTGTGAAGAATTTCTAGCAGGTCTTTGAAAACCGCAGTTCCTACCAAAAATCAACTGCATTTAAGTCTCTTTAATATTATTGCGCTAAAAGGGTCCCATTTTTTTCTGCAGATAATTTCCTTCGAAAATAAACCAACTAGATCTATCGTTCTTGACTCATCCTCGCCCATTTCGTCGACCTGCTTTTTCTTCTCGGAAACACGTTTATTTCTAAGAATTGGCTCCACATTCAATTCTTCTGAGAGAAGTGTAGCTTTAGAGATCCAGTTTTCAATAGGTTTTTCTTTAATTTCTTGCAAGATCTTCACAAAACCTTGCATCAACGATAATGAACGTGAAATAATTATATCCCCTTTCTGAATTTCCACGTTGATCCTACTGATTTCTCGCAGAATATTATACCAAATTTTTAGGATCAGAATGAATCTAAAATCACTCACAGCATGAAACAAATGACCAGCTTCATACTTGGATTCTGCGAAAATTATTTTTGGCGCCCAGTGCAAGCGCCCCGCTTGCCCCCCCCTAGATCCGGGCCTGCATAGGTGTTTCTTTGAATTTTTTAATTAAAAAAAAAACTTGATTTATTTTCGCTGAGGACCCACTTCTTAGAAAATAAAACTCAAACAAAAACTTAACGATTTTATTATCTACTGGATTATAAGACGAATAATTAAATAATCTGAGGTATTCTTTGGCATCCATTTCAATCAATTTCCAACTTTTTGAAACTCCCATCTACTCCCATTCCCATCGCAAAGTCCATAGATAGTTGCGGCACTTTCAGCACTTCTTTCGCCCTTAGGTTGAGCAATTTTCGAAATATTTCCTCGTGCGCTTCTAGCTCTTTCGTCCACATATCTGAAAGAATTAGAGGTATTTCGAATTATTGCGACTAACTTATGGATTACACATTGTAATTAATTTTATATTTGAAAAACAATTTTTTTCGTTCTGACAATTGTAAGAATAAACTTGTTCTTCAAAATGGCGAGAGGACATACTGGGTGTGTTCCATTTGAAGGAAACAAGTTTTTGATATTCGAAATTTGTCAAGTTGATGCATCTGTTTGAAATGTCCCGTTTGAGAAATGTAGTTTTCAGTTCATAAAGATATTTCATCTCACTCTTGGGATTGCATGCCTCAAATAATGATGCTTGAATTTCATCCATACGTTTTTTATGATGGCATTTGTAGTGGTCTGTTTTTCAGAATATTTTCTTACTCTCAGCAACAGTGGCGGCTCGTGACAGTTTAAGGTGGTGAGGCATATCGGAGAAAAAAGATTCCCATCCGTGGCGTTGCCGTGAAAAAGGCTGTTGCAAAACTGATGATTAGAATAATTCTTTATCGCTAGCATACTCAAGGTCATATTTTTCGAGAAACATTCTGCTTTGTAAAATATTCACTTCTAGCGATGAAGAATTATATTACTCGAAAACTAAACATTTTAAAGGGTGCGTATAAAAAGTAATTTGAAGCCAGTTGAAGAAAATGAGCATCCTTATTGAAATTCTTCAATTTTGGACCTTGTTAAGAACATCCTTAACAAGCAAGTTGGTTTCCATCAAATCATCAGATTTGAAACACCCATTAACCAGAATATTGAAGTTTATGTCACTCTGATAATGAAGTAAAATCTTCCACTTTCCCATAATTTTTTCGTTGTACCTATGTCCGCCACGCCGGATAAATTAAGAAAAATGTTGATGCCAATGAATCGAAATACTAATTTGGCACTAAGAGATGAAATAATATGAAGTGGTTACCATTAGAACAAACCGACCTAATTCTAATACCAGTAATACCGCTTCAAACGAACATCCTGTGGCCGGTACTATTTTAGGCTGATATATCACTGCAAGAGCAACCATTTTTGTAGTAAAATTATTCTGTAACTGACGTAAGTAATGAGATTATCTACTTCATTTCACTAATGGGACACTCTGTATATGTACATATACCTATAAATGACTAATTCTAGCGAACTTTCTTCTTCGTCAGTTGCGTGATATTCTCAAGACATTCACTCAAATCTGGTATAGATCGCTTTACTTCTTGAACTATATATGATTTATCCCCATAAGAATTACGCCAAAAACTTTGCTGATTAGCTGAAAAATAAAAAAAAAATCACAAGTCTTTCGAGCGTTTACATCTAACTGAGGAATTCGCGACGTCCCATCGGTCTCGTTAAATACATTTCGCCTTCGGGTCTCTGATGGTAATTGAATTCAGTAATAAGATTGGAAGACATCATATGAACACTGAGACAAACCTAAATATACACAAAAAACAGATAAAACTATTTTTACAAATCGAACCCAATTTGAAAACTGACCCGAGTTCATAGATTAAAGAACTAGTTCCCGAATAGTGCAGAATAATTACAGTTGGTCCTTCGCGAGAGAATATCAAGACTAGAGGAGAGGCTAGCCTCAGACTCAACGTAATATTTGCCGTTTAGGCGTCGGTTTTCTCGCCTGCCGTCCGTTCCCTATGATGTAAAATGACGCGTAATGAAAGGCAGTGTGAGGCCTGCCTCTGCCGTTTACTGGGAGTTGGATACTCAGAAATCGTGAGATACGGAAACTTAGACCCAACCGGAGATGCATTTTATTGCTATATAATGAAGGGAAATTTCGATATAAATGCGTATGGAAGAAGATAATGAAAATAATTTTAATTGATTGAATAAATAATTAATAAATATGTATATGATATTTATACCTGTAATTTTCGACGTTTATTGTTAAGGCACTGCCTCACCTGCCTCATAGGACAAGCCGCCACTGCTCAGCAATAACTCGACGTCGCAAAATTTTCGAAGATAGGAGATATCTCCTTTGAACATATGGCTCAATTCAACGACGAAAGAATTTACAGGGGTTCCTTTTGAAAAAATGATGATTTGTATTTCCCTGCTTCCGAGGAACATTCTCTATATATACCAAAATATAAAAAAAAATGCAACAAAGTAAACCATTTAACTTCTATGTGAAACATTTTATCATACTCCTCATTATATGCGAGATAGTGCACTCCGTATTGGACCTATCTGGAAAAATTCAGGACCCTTTGATGAAATTGTCATACTCTAACTCTACAAGGTAACAAAAATTAATATCATGAAATTTAAACGATCCCCCTATCGCAGCATCAGTTTTCCTCCATTTGCCTCTTCGTCGGAAAATAAAACCAATAAACCTAACCCCCATATCAAATAGGCTTGGAAATACGACACGAAAACTATCAACGTTTCGAATAACGAATAATCGACAGAAAATTTGCATACTTCCGATCTCTCGTTTAGGTTCTGCACGATCTGCATACCACAACATTCGATATTCATAACGAAAACCCGGGTTTTACAGGCAAGAATTTTCCATGACGAGAGTTTCAATATCGGCTTCTGAAATTGACGGGTATGACAGCTATTCAGCGAGATAGTGGGGCATGTTTCTGGAAGAGAAGGGAAACGATTATTTTCAACTAGGAGAATATTGATCACGAGCTCAACATGAGGATTGAACAGGGGTTTTTGAACAAGATCAACATCAAAAATATCTTAGGGGATGAGAAATGGATAGCCTGTATGGAGTCGCTACAGGAGTACAGGTAACCCCCTAAGTCCTTCCATTGCCAATTAATTTATGGAAAAATCCAAATGCCTGCGATAAGTGGAGGACACCTTCGTGATTTTGAGTTATGGGGAAGAACACCTGAATGTCGTCATAAATACCTCAGTAGCAGGCACCCAAACATAAGGTTCACTATGGAAGTGAGATGGTGCACTACCTTTCCTGGATGTGTTGATTACTAGGAAACCTTATAGCAAACTAGAGCTCAAGGTTTACAGAAAACCTACCCCACATATATCTGCACGAGATTCCAATTACCATCCCCAACAAAAGCGGAGTGTGATCAAAACAGATGTTGAGAAATCTCGACGTATATACAGGGTGAGTCTTTGACTTGTAGCTATATTTTAACTGAAGATCCTTGAGGCCAAAAGAAACCTTTTTTTCATTTTCGATTTTTCCGAATTCGGCTCTGTTGGAAAGATATAGCCATTTGAAAAAAAAACATTGGGCTAAATACGTCCCTGAAATGATACTGTGGAATTGATTCAAAGTTCATATTTCTCGATAGGAATTGAGTTTATACATTTCGGCCCAATTTAGGGAATACTCAAGTAGTCAAGTACTAACCTTATTGGAATAAAAATGTTGCAAACACGATATTTCAACAAAAACAGTTAGTTTCATCGGATTATATCTGCAACTAAAAAGCCACATTTATTCCACCAAAATAAGTTCCTTCTTCGATTTTTCTGCAGATTAGTTTGTAAACCCTAATAACTTGTTCAAATTTTCCTCGAAATTCCCAAACAATATCATGAAGACTTTTCATTCAGATTTATTATCCATTCTGTGAATTTTTGCACCGAAATTTCAAGAAGATGTTGTCAGCTTGCTGATATTTTCATTGAGGTTAAGGATTTTTTACGAAACATGGTATGAATCACGATACATTTGTGTACCGTGGTATAAATATCTATGAATTCTGCCGTTTCCATCATGAATCGACTTTGCCGCCAAATTTTACCACGCATGCGTAGAGCGAAAACCGAAGTATGGTTATCTGGAGGCCAACGTTAAGCAATAACAAACCAGAGTCTCTGAACAAACTGTTAACATTATGTGAAGTTCTGAATAATCTGAATACATTCAGTGACTCATTGTTCTAATGTGACTATTATGTAAAGTGAATTAATAAAATTTCAACCGTGTCGAGTTCATAAAATTCCAAGAGGATGTTGTTTAGATAGAAACATCGCCACAGATTATCAGGTATCGTATTATTTTTCATTAATTTCAATTAATAAGTAGTTCGTATCGAGATTCATCATTCATATTCGAATTTTGTATTTCATCGACATTTAACTTCAATATGGACCGGTAACTATGAATTTTCAATAGAAACTGTGCGTATTAAATCCTCCTTGGTGTTCAATTTTATCTCCCACATTTGGGGGATTTTATTATTGAAATATCTCGACAAAGTTGATAAATATTGTGACAACATTGTAAACTCGTTTAAAGACCAGAGACTGAATAATATTCGATGATATTTAATTCAGAGACGCATTCAGATTATTCTTGAAACTACCCTGTAACTTTTATACTAGTGAAGATATTGAATAGGTTTCGATTGAGGAATATGCACCATGAATAGAGTGAGAACTCAACCAAAATTTACTTCATTCGAAATAACGGTTCCGAAGATATAAACAGAAAAGTGTTTTTTCATGGATTTTCGACACCCTGTACCTCCCAAATCAAACCGAATTTTGAAAAATGGTATAAAAAAGTGTTTCCTTTGATGAGAGGAATCTTCAGTTAAAATATATGTACAAGTCAAAGATTCACCCTGTATAGGACGTGTCAGCAATGCGTACGGCTAAAATAGAGCATAAATTACAAAATGTCGAAAAAAACTTATATGCATGGTTATGAGAATGACAAAAATCTACAAACTAAAAATAATTTTACATATACAAGGGGTTCATCAAAATTCTCATTGCAACAATCATGGAATTAGATTATTATAGGTGTTCTTCGATCTCTTGATGATAATATGCAGACATTCAGTGAATTAATGTAATAACTGTGTAGTGTCATTTCATTTTTCATTAATTTCTATTTATCTATTATATATCTGAATTTTGTAATTCATTGACATTTATTTTCGATATGGACCGGTAACAATTATTTTTTGATAGAAACTGTTCGTATTGAATGTATACTTTCACGATCCTTGGTGTTCAATTTCATCCTAAAATTTTATTATTACACATCTCTACATCAAACATTTTTCCATCATTTAGATTTTAGTCTCGACAAAGTTGATAAACATTCTGACAACATTGCTAACTTGTTGAGAGACCAGAGTAGAAATAATATTTGATGATATTTCATCCAGGAAAGCATCCAGACTATTCTTGAAATGCATGAATTTTTCCTCAAATTTCATCGTATACAATTAGAAAAAACTCGAAAACGACGCGTTTTATTGAATAAACATACAAGCACTTTCATTTTCTGAAAAAATGAACCGTTTATCTTTTTCAAGTGGTTTTATGGTATTTTTACGTGGTTTTATGAGTCGGCTACGATGTTACATTTATACCAGGAGAAATATTGGATAAGTTTTGATAGGGGAATATGTACCACAGATAGAGTAAATAATCAACCAAAACTCAGTTCATTTGAAATAACGGTTCCGGAGATATAAAAAGACACCCTGTATTTTTCAAACGTAACCGAATTTTGAAAAATGGTACAGAAAAAAGTGTTTATTTTGATGAGAGGAATCTACAGTTAAAATATATTTACAAGTCAAAGACTCACCCTGTATACAGGGTGAGTCTTTGACAAAAATCCATGAAATTAACATTATTCTTTCCATATATTCGGAACCGATATTTCGAATGAACTGAATTTTGGATGATTGTTTACTCTATTCATGGTGCTTATTCCTCGATTGAAACTTATTTCATGTTTCTCCTGGTGAAAAAGTTACAATATAGTCGACTTATAAATTCATGCAAAAATACTATAAAACCACTTGAAAAAGATGAACGGTTTACGTTTTCGAAAGATTTAAATATTTTAGAAAACAAAAGTATTTTTATATTTTTTCATTAAAACACGTCGTTCTCAAGTTATTCCTAATTGTATAAGATTGAATTGGAGGAAAAAATCTTGAATTTCAAGAATAATGTGAATGCTGTCCGGAGTTAAATCTCATCGAATATTATTTTTCTCTGGTCTCTCAACAAGTAACCAACGTTGTCAGAATGTTCATCAACTTTGTCAAGACTAAAATCTCTATGATGAAGAAAGTTGGATGTAGAGATATGTGATAATAAAATTCCACATTTGTGGGACATAAAATTGAATTCTAAGAAGCATGAAATTATACATTTTATAGGCAGTTTCTATTTTAAATTCATTGTTACCGGTCCTTTAGCAAAATATCTACCGAAACAATATAACTCGACACCAGAACGACACTACTATTACATCAATTCACTGAAAGTCATTTACATAATCATCACCTGTTTGCTTCATTCTCTGTGAATAAATAAAGCGTGAACTTCGTTTATGCCGTGCTGACTAACGACGGTTTTAGGTTGGACTGGTTGGAGCACAGAACAAGGGTCTTGCATCGCGGATACATCCACGGCCTTCTGAAGGGAAGAGTAGGCCGTTGGCGACGGAAATTAGGAACGTAGCGCTATATTGGCGAGAATCAGAACTACTCTTTTGGCATTTTCAAAGAGCAACGCCTAGACGCCTTTAGCGATTGTGATAGTTCATCCGCTAACGATAGGGGACGTATTGCTTTCTTGAGTTCACATTGTTTGAAGAGAAAATCGGCAATCTGGCATCGTCTTCTCTATAGTTCTGTGGAATATCACAGAGGATGTGGTAAGGTTAGGTCATTGACCCTGAATCATATGACTTTGGTTAATGGAGTTAGGATAGGTTAGTGAAAAACCAATTTTTATTAGATCGTTTTAGAATATCGAGAAAAATATGAACAAATTATTAGTGTCTATAAACTAAACTTCAGGACAATCGAAGAAGGAACTTATTTTGGTGTGAGAAATTTAGCCTTTCAATTGACGAAATGATCGGACAGAACTAAGTGTTTTGTTAGGAAATATCGTGTTTGTAACATTCTTATTCAAAAAAGGTTAGTGCTTGAGTATTTTCTAATTGTATCAACCAGAACATCTAATAATCACCTCAATTTCAATCGAAAAGTATGAACTTTGAGGTGTTTGCAGAGAATTGTTCCAGGCACGTATTAAACCCAACTTTTTTTTTCAATTGGCTATATCTCTTTAACAGAGCCGAATTCGGAAAAATGGAAAATGAAAAAAAGGTTTCCTTTAGCATCAAGAATCTACAGTTAAAATATATGTTCAAGTCAAAGACTCACCCTGTATATTATTTAAAAAATTATGATCTCTTACCATGCAATTCATCCATTGACTTTTCTAAACCGCCATAATCACTTGGTAGGTATTCCTTAGGTATGTGTTTGTATAGATCTTCGAGGGATTTGTGTACGAATATCTGAAAAAAATTCAAAATTACGCAAACGAGCATCTCAGCAATTTCTGTCGAAGTACCTTAAAGGTACGATTGTTGTGATTGCGATGTATTGTATCGAAAATGAAACGATAGGGTTAAGATACGTATATATGCGCGGGAAATGTTTGCGCACATGATTTGGATAAGCACTGTTACTATGTCTAGATACGTTTCAAATCTTCGTATTGCTCAAACTCACCTTTTCGAACAATTTGGAAGGTACTAAAGCCTTCATCATCATGCTGATCTTATCGTAGAAGGAGGGTGCGTTGATTATGTGAACAGCATCTATTCGTAGACTGAGAGACGTCTGTGAAAGAAAGAAAATATTTATTATACTGAATCTGTTTCTGGAGAAATTTCTCCACGAGAACTTAGCAGCTCATGATCGGTTTCTTAATTGTTTGTTACCCTAAGGCTCAATGAACGGAGATATCTTGGAGTGGAAGTCTGAAGCTGAAGACCTGGGAATAACCCTGGATATCAAGCTTGTGTGGAATAAGCATGTTGATAATGCTTCTGGCACAGCCACAAGAGCTCTAATGGCGTGCAGGCGTCGATGCGGCAAAAATTCGGGTTGTGAATCAAAAATACTGCAATGGATGTACCTACGTCATGATTGTGAGAACTATAATCACATATGTGGCAGTATCTTGGTTTGTTAAGGCAAGTCAGGTAAGTTCAAGGAGAATGCTTGGCAAAGAATAGAGGCATGTCTGATTTTGCATCACTGGAGTTATGAGAATGTGCCCAACTAGGGCACTTAAGATAATTTCGTTCACTCGAACTGCTTCACTGGACCAATAAAGGCCTGTTCACCTTTGTGTCCAATCAAGTGTTTCATTTATCTCATATTTTAAAAAACCGTTGAAACAAAAATGGAACACTTGAAAGGCCATCAATTTCTCACCAGTAAATGGATCAATCTATAGTTGACGGATGGAGTGAATTTCATCAGGTTCTTCATGCAGAAGTTCTGCATGTCTACCACTATGGTGCTGGAAAGGAAGAAGTCGTTCAGCATCCTAATTTCCGCAATCATCATCGACATAAAATAGTAGTCCATTCCATTTTCAGCAACAGCATCCACATCCATTACTTTGGCAACGTGGAGTCGGCTCAGATTCGGCAGTAGTCTCGACGTGATCGCACTCTTCCTGAAAAAATATCGAATTTTATACCGTGTTCTGGAGATGGAAGAGAAGAAAAAGAAGTGGAAAGATAAAGAAAGTAGAAAATATGGAAAAAATAGACTAGAAGAAAAAAGAGCAAGGAAAAACTCACTCACACCAATGGTAAATTTTTTCTGAATTTCTCATCCGGTACCAAATGTTGAAAATAGTCGAAATACAATGTCTTGCAGGTTAAGTATCCTTCTATGGCCTTCTTAGCCCTTTCCAGGCTCATTTTGCTGTTCAATAGTGCCATTTTTACTTGGTTGTCTGTCATTACTGAAAATATAGAAAGTTTTTTCAATATGGATAATGAGTTCTAAAATCGTTATTTCGGTTATATTCGGAATGATTCAAAGGGTCTCCCATTGAGCATTTCTTGCCTAATAATTATTGACCATAAACAATAAAGGTGTCATTTAAATTGAACGCCATTCTTCTTCTACAAGCAATGCTCTTTCCAGCTTTGATGAAGTTAGAATATCCAAGAGATCAAAAATAACTTGAGGGGGAGAAGTCTGGTTTTCTAAGGCAGGGCAGACAACCAGGGGAAAATACCCGAGAAGTTATACTCCATTCACTTTTATTTAATCACATAGGAGGTCATGGTTTCGTTTTCAGGAATTGGCGCACCTGATAAAAAGCACAGAACATATGATAAAAAGTCAGTGCGCGCACAGAAAATATCGTTAATGGCAAAACGACGTTGCCAGTTTCTTTGTTTACATCAAAGTAAAAGTATCAAAGATATTCCACATTTTGTTAGGTTTACAAATTTTTGGCAGATTTTTGGTATTTTATCGATATCTGCAGGTGAGTTTTTCGTCGAATATCCAAGATTAACGTATGTTTATTGTTTTTAGCACCAGTTTGGAGCGTGGGGACGATTTTCAAGACCAGGACGAATGTTTACATTTCGAGGTTGAAGGGGTACACGGGAATTTCGTTGAAAAAGCTGCTATTTGGACAGATATCGCAGTAGATGGTTTGGATGGAGCCTCGAGAGGTCGATTAGGATGATATTTTTCAGGTTTTTCAAGAAATTTAGCGATATCTGAGCAGATTTGCCAAAGTTAGGTACCTCACTAATGAGGTGGAACTTAGACCTAATTCTCCCATAAGAAACGCCTTTGAAAGGTCGAGATGGTGAAAAATGTATTCTTTAGATGTTGTTTGAACAAACGCATTCGAGTTTCATATCCGAACATTGATTTTAAGAAAGTAATCAACAAAATAAAATTGACATTATACTTGATTCTTGTAATTACCAATTGAGGCCAAAAAAAACCTTTTTTTCATTTTCCATTTTTCCGAATTCGGCTCTGTTGAAAAGATATAGCCATTTGAAAAAAAGCATTGGGCTAAATACGTCCCTGAAATGATACTGTGGAATTGATTCAAAGTTCATATTTCTCGGTAGAAATTGATTTTATTAACTTAGGCCCATTTAGGGAATACTCAAGTGATCAAGTACTAACCTTATTGAAATAAAAATGTTGCAAACACGATAATTAAAACAAAACAGTTAGTTTCATCGGATTATATCTGCAACTAAAAAGCCACATTTATTCCACCAAAATAAGTTCCTTCTTCGATTTTTCTGTAGATTAGTTTGTAAACACTAATAACTTGTTCATATTTTCCTCGAAATTCTCAAACAATATCATGAAGAGAGACTTTTCATTCAGATTTATCATCAAACAACCTGACCTAATCTAATTTGTATCGATTCTGTGAATTTTTGCACAGAAATTTCAAGAAGATGTTGTCACCCATCAATTCATCTAATATCTTTGGGTTGTTTTTTTTAATGAATTCTTGATTAGAATCAACAATTGATGTCTTCAAGTCATGAACTTTCAGTTCAAGAGGATAATAAACATTAAATCTTCACAAGCATGCATATAAAATTATGTGAAAGCAATGAAATTTTCTTCCATGGCAAAAAATAATATATTTAAACAGTGATCTCTTGTACTTTTCATGCAAATAACTAGAAAAGGAATCCTTCCTATCAATTTATGTGAACGTTAATTATTTTCGTCCATTACATCTTTTCCAATTCATTCATTTTGCGAATAAATTCACATTCTGAGAAATACGCTAAGAATGTAGAAAGGGCAACATAGGACTTGGGACATGAAAATATTTTGAAAAACGTCATAACTTCGATACAGAGTGGAATATGTCAAATTTCCAAGGCCAGAGTTGTGATTTTATAATTGTGAATGGAGTATACAGGGTGTCCGGTAAACCTTGTACAATATTGAAACTGGTGATTGACCAGGTCATGACTGTTCAGAATATCAAGATTTCACCTCAGTAAAAATATCACCATTTTCAAGATAATGGGCATTTTCTAAATATCTAGAAAATCACTACCTCACATCCGTTTTTTGAGTGCTATGTCTACAAATTGAGACTAATTCAAATATCTTTGTTGCTGAAGATTAATGATGAGTGATGCTTTCAGACGTACAAAACAGTTTTTCAGAACTTGATACATTAGACATAGCACTCAAAAAACGGAGGTGAGGTAGTGATTTTCTAGATATTTACAGAATGCCCATTATCTCGAAAATGATGATATTTTTACTGAGGTGAAATTCTGATATTCTGAACAGTCATGACCTGCATGGTCTATCACCAGTTTCAATATTGTACAAGGTTTACCGGACACCCTGTATAAAGGCTTGCCTGAGTTTGCATCAGTGAAGCTAAGATAACGTGCACGTCAAGAGCACTTGATGTCACAATCTTTTTCATATAGTGATTGATATCTAGGGAAGGTACAGGTTACTTGAGAATTTATAAAGTCAACGGAACTGGCCCTCTCTGAACATCATATCAACACTTCAAAATATTTGCGTCAAATTTCGTGTCGATGTTGAAAATAGACAATAATGAAAATCGCTCAGATCTATTTATGCATATGCCAAATGTTTACCTCTGATGTGATCCAATCATAATTCCAGAAAAAGACACACCTAATCTACCGTAATTTGTCATCAATTAGTATAGGATGGCACAGAACAAGTCTTTACTACTAACTGTGCTCTCATAAAAAAAGTTTGACCAATTAGTTCCTATCACCTCAATTTAATAGTAACGATTCAACAATCATTTCTCTGTTCAACATTGAAATAATGAAGTGAGTGGTCATAATTTGACCGTTATTGCCGACATTTAAGTAGAATTTTACATCGCTGGGGATTCTATATTCGTGTAAGTAAATGGAAGAAACATGTTTTTACCAAATAAGAGTATTTTAGTTGTTCTTGATCATGAAATTCATCGTCATTCAATAATTCACACTCTGTGACACACTTTTGAACTTGTGACGAATTTCAAGGTTGAGGTACAGAATATACAGGGTGAGTCGCGAATAGAGGCTACTCAGATGACTATCAAATGACCATTCCGATCTCTCATAACTCTTGAACGGTACAAGTGCAAAAAACGTGAATTTTTGAAAAAAAATCCCACTATGTATTTCTGCAAGGAAGTTCTACTTAGGTGGTGTATGAAGAAAAGTTCGAATGCTTCTGACTACACGTCAGCGCTTTAAGTAAAACTAACACTGACATTAACTAAATTACTGCTCAATTCCATTCAATAAAAATATTGACTCGGTCGTATATGTTGCTTTTGAAGTTTTTGGAATTGGGAATTAAAATTTCGAAAAGGAATATCCATTGGATCCATTTCGACGATTTGATTGATGATTTCACCGAAATCAATGATACTCATATTTATATGGATTATTCATCATCCAATAAAGCTAAGTTCTCCCCGTCAAATATTAGTTAACATTTTGATATTACAATATCTGAATTTTTGGGAGAACTCCTTGAAATAATCTGAACTTGATTTCCCTGATATCAAAGATTCTCTTATCCATGTTGAATATTCGTCATTCACTCAAGCCCAATCCTGCAAATTAAAAATTTTCGAGTGGAAATTTGAACACTGCAGTATCAGAGTTTACTAAAAATTGGTTTGAGATAGTAGGAATATTTCTCTGAAATAAAATATGATACCAATATTTATATACAGTATGGTGCAAATGAAAGGAATAAATTCGTTATTTCGTAAACCGGTGACTTTACCCAGTGGGCACGCGCACGTAGAAAATACGTTGAAAAGATGTTACATAACCAAACGTTGAAAAACAGTAAAAATGTCGCGGGAAAAAACGTTTTCTTGCATCGAGAATTTAGTTATAAATAAACGTTGTCTTTCAACGTATTGATTAAATATAAATTGGGCGCAATATTAACGTTAATTTATAACGTGTATGTATATTATTTTACCATACAAGTTTACTGTCAAACCGATAACGTATAAATAACGTTTATTTCCACCATATCATATATACTTCATAAACGTTGTCTTTCAACGTATTGATTAAATATAAATTGGGCGCAATATTAACGTTAATTTATAACGTGTATGTATATTATTCTACCATACAAGTTTACTGTCTAACCGATAACGTATAAATAACGTTTATCTCCACCATATCATATACCTATACATAAACGTTGTCTTTCAACGTATTATTATAATATACCTTGTGCTCAGTCTGAAAGTTAGTTTATAACGTGTATATATATTATATTACCCTACGAGTTTATATGTTCAATCATTAATGTATTAATAATGTTTATTTTCACCATAACGTATATCCTCATTAACAGTTGTCTTTCAACGTAATGATTCAATATATTTTGAGCATAATCTGAACATTGTATTGAAACGTTGACCTATATTATACAAATTTCATAAAATAATGTATAATGTTCCTTGAACAAGAAGTCATTATTATGATAAACATCTTTCAATGGAAAAATATAAATCTTGCATGAATAATTCAATTGTTGAACTGAAACGTATGGGTATATACCTATAAAGAATATATGGATTCTATATTTGAGTTTTCACAAATAGGTACTAATAAATCATAATTGAATCGAAAGTTACCTTGTGTTTTCAAATTGGTGAACCTCAAGAAAAAAAAACATTTCTGATTATTATGAAAAATATATTATAAAAGGAGATATTCACTACAAGAGATCAAAGAAACAAAAATAAAATAAAAGTTTGTCTATTTCACTTTCTTCAGCCTTGCCGAGGCGAATTTCAGCCATTCCTTCATGACTGTGCAAAGTCGAAACTCATCAATTTCCTTGGTTGGGAAGGAAATCTTAACAGCCTCTATAAATATGGAAAAAAAAATCAGACACGAGCATTCTATTCTGAAATTTATATGAAAATTTTTTTCTGGTTAACACATCTATATCTAATAAGATTTTATTTCTTTTAAGAAAAGTATTTTAGAAAACTAGCATTTTCATACCATTCATGGAAAAACTTGGAGAAACAATATATAGATATTTCGAAAATACTAGCCCATAATTAATGATAGTCAGTAAACTTCAATATAATTCAGATTCAGAGACTGGTGTATGGTGATTGCAGAAACAACATGAAGTATATTATTATTCAACCAAAAACTTATTGGGGGTGATGTCCTTAGATGCCTTGAAATGATTGATCTGGGGAGAGTCTATACAAGATATCCGTATACAATGCCTTCTACTTTCATTCGTGGGTGTCTGAATGAAAATGAAAGTCTAACAACAGCATTCTTGAAATAAATCACAATGTTACTCAATGTTGGTCGGGGTGTTAACCAAAAAAATCATATTTCATAATAATTTTAGACAGTTTTATGTTAAGCTCCTTTACAGAAATACCTATATTCACCGCCTCAGGTGACTGATATAAGTTCTCAAATGGAACTGTTCATTCATTTTAAAATATCCCTTTTGCATAATATTAATGGACAAACAATGCATGTATGTCAATGCAACCATTTATTGAAAATGAAAATAATAAGATTATTGGTTACCCAAAAGAGTCAGCCTTGGTTTAATATCAACTTGTATTTGCCATTATACGGAACACCATTACTCATTTTCAAATATAGATGTCAATATGTGCCTCATAAACTAGATTAGGATACTAAAGTATATTTTTTTTATTTACCCAACAGCAACTCCTTGGTTTTGTATTTTTCGAAGGCTATTTTGTCTCTTCCTTTCCAATTAAAAAGTTTGGCCACATCGTCAGCAATGAGGTATCGGAGCATTCGTCTGGTCAGGCCCTCTGACCCAGACCCTCCAAGACATGCCAATCTCCTTACCTGGAACAGATATGATTTATATTTACTACAGTGACAGGAAGATTTTTCTACAAATATTCAATTGAATATGATTTCTAAGAACAGTTCTACTGAAATCTTCATCTTTTCAACCTCAAAATGCACTAAATTAGTGCATTAGTGCAGTAAATTACCCTTATTTTTTAAATATAAAAAAAGTTTTTCCATCTCATCGAATTGTCAATATAAATATTATTCTGCTTGAAATAGTATTGCTACAAATATTGTTGTGTTCTTACCATATATTCCCAAACCATTTTATCAGCTAGTTTCTTCTCAAACTCTTGAAAACTGGAAAGAGTTTGAAATGGAAAAGTTTCAGACATGATACACTCTGGTGGATTCAAGTGTTCCGAGCCTGCCAAACTCGTTCGTCTGTTTATATCAGCCAGAATGATTGAGAGTTGGTCTACACTTGCCGATATCTTTGACAGAGCATTTAAAACAACACTCTCAAATTCTGAAAATATTAAAAAAAAATATATAAAATATATATTTGTAATCAAATTAAAAAAAAAAGACTAAGTTATTTTGAGATGCTATAGGTTATTGAGTTTTTTTTTATTGCTTTGAGGTGTCAACAGACACATTATGGAGTCTTGGTTTTTAATATGTACTTGCTATCAATATATTATGAAGGAACACATTCAATTTACCTGCGTTTCGTGAAAGGGAGACATGTCTACCACCATCATTTGCAATGGTAGATGAAAATGAAGAGGATGTCGGAGACTTTCCTCCATATCCACTTCTACTAGTAGAAGCTCCTTCAGTTGCCAGCGAAAGCGTAGAGTATGAGGATACTGTTGGAGACTTTCCTCCATCTGCACTTCTACTAGTAGAAGCTCCTTCATTTGCCAGGGAAAGCGTAGAGTATGAGAATACTGATGCAGCACATAAGTCATCCTCACGACGTGGTTTTTTAGCAGGAACAGGTTCAGAATCAGTGCTGGAGTTCGAATCATTCAAAAGTCCTTTTTGAGTCAAAGTTCTGACTGATTCTGCAGATTCATAATTATCTGCTATGATTTTATTTAAATTTTTCTCTGCTAACTCATAAGTTGCTGGAAACAGATCAGATGTGAACAGAATTTTACCAGTTTCAGGAAAACCTTACCACATGTGAAGCGCGTGTTAACCTTATAAGTGGGCCAACTTTTTTTAAAGGGGGTGAGATCTTCCACAAATTTTCTGAAGGGTACTTTATTAGTACGTATTGGCCAATAACATTTTTTCCCATTTTTCAGCAGCCAAATTAATGGCACAATAGATATTTCCCCTGTGGATTCCATTTCGGAATTCAGGAACTCCACTACCGCATACATTGCTTCACTGATGGAAATCACAGAATTTATAGTGGTTAAGAGGAAAAGCGGCAAAACCTTCTTTGAAAGGCATAATCATACATTTGTGTGAAATGTCACCCAAACTGAATGTTTTTGCTCGAGATTCATCAATTTTCTTAATATAAAATATGCCCAATTTGGAAGATTGCAATGGTTCACTATATAAATCATCATAATATGTGAAAGGCTCACCACCAAGTACAAACGCGTCTTCAATGTATCTTATGAATTTGATAATATACATTTTTTTAGAATTCAACATAACACAATTGTCAGGCTTGTGAATAGATAAACATGTCTCATTAAATTGCAACTTTTCACAATTGTAAGAAATTAATTTACCCTGTGCATTATACAACTTCTTACATAGGTTTTTTGGTTCATGTTTAGAAATTTTTTTAAGATTGACATGTTCTGCTGAGACATATTCATGCTCATGGATTCTCCTATGCAGCTGCTGCAATGGATTATTTGAAGAGTGTAATTTCCTTTTCAAAAATGTCATGTAATTTTCAAAAGGAAAACAAGAATATTGATTGATTGTACCGTACAACTTTATATCATCAACCAAGTGCACCAAATTATGGATATTGAATACAACAAAATCTCTACCAAACACTTCAGCAGATTTTACAACAAATTTTTTTAAGCTTTCATCAGCAACAGATATATATTTTGAGATCAAGTTCTCATCTGTCAATATGAAAATAGCGCAATGTAATAATAAAACTAATTTGAATTGGATAGTATTCACAGCATTATAGAAAATGACTGGAAAAGTGTATAAAATGAAAAGTTTGAATTCTGTTGCTTTCCACCTTCGTATTTCTTTGAAGGTTCTGCATTTTCTAGGGAAATCTGATGTAATATACTCATGGAGAATGATAGTTTTATCATCAATTTCTTTCATTATTTTCTGGGATAACTTCACTGGAGAAGTGGCAAAAAAATAGTTCACTAATAGTCGCTTCACTACACCCAGGAATAGTAGATGCATGGGATCTATAGGAAACTGTGTTACCATTTTAATGTTTGCTCTAAGAAGAGGACTTTTTCCTTTGATATATGTAGGAAGTGGTTCAGTTATGAAGTCTTGGTCCAACTTAGAATTAAACAATTTGAGATTGTTTTGAGCATATATAATTCTGTGATTTTCATATTCACCAGCAATGTGGCATTTCTCACACCCTAATTTTGACGTATGACCTACAGTTTGGCGCAAGTAGCTCCTAGCAGGAGCATCACAAATGAAGAAATGTATATCGAATGTGTATACTTTTTCATTGTAATTTATTCCACGTTCTTTCAACGAAATAATTTCATCTATGAAATTTTGTAAATAAATTTCTAAAGGATCTGGTTTGCCAGTACCGCAAAATAAAGCAATGGTGAATGGAGAATTATCTTTCAAATCCTGACACATGCCCAAAATAGGATAGAACTCTGTAGAACTGCTTTTGAAGAGAGGCAAACCATCAATATTGATTTGTAATGAAATTTTCTTCACATTTTCTTTTATACCATATTGACATTTTTTCAAAATTGTATTTTCAATTCCGAAATAGTGCATGTTCCCATTATTCAGTTTTACAATTTCTGTGTGTCTCGGGGTCCCCATGAGTGTTCGAAAATCTTTAGGTATAAAAGGTAAAACTGGTTTTAGTATATGTAATAATGCAGTTGTAGAATTACGGGTTACATTATATGTATTGACCCATTCCCTCAGTTTATTCTTCAAATCGATAGCAATATCTACAGATTCTTCTAGTTCAATATCACTATCAGAATCAAAATCAGTTTGGTCTGTACCGATCTCCAGAAAATCAGTATTGCTACTAACATTATCAACCTCTCTATTATTATGTGAATCCAATTCGGAACTGATTAACGGGATTTTTAAATCCATATCATTATTGACAGCTAATATTGAACTAGAAGATTCCCCTACTCCATTGTTTATTTGATTTTGTAAAAGTTTGGTTTGGCGTTTTATTCTACGCTGCAACTGCCTTTTTCCCACTAATTTATTTTTGAACATTTCACCTTATGAATGAGTACCTACGAAGTTACCGCTTTCCGTTTAACCACTTAAAATTTATGACAAAAAGAGTTCGCCAATGTTTCGTATATCCTAAAAAAGATGATATTGTCAGTAATGCTGGATTTCCATACATCCGTCATCCGATGATACGATCGTCCGATCATCGTTGTGATTGGTTGAAATATTCAATTTTGAAAATTTCTGCCAATCGCAACGACGATCGGACGATCGTATCATCGCATGACGGTTGCAAGGAAATCCAGCATTATCTACTCATTTTCACAAGAACAAATAACTAAAATCATCGAATATACAATGCAATCAACATTTTGTGCATTATTTAATGATCAAAATGGATAGAAGAAATTTCTTAAATAATTAACAAACAGGAAGATCGAAAAAAATAATTATTGAAGATTATTTGCATATCATTAGTTGTTGAATGATTGTTTGGGCTATTGTCACGATTTATTATATTGATGCTGATCTACACTGTGTTCCTAAAGTATGGAATTTTAGCTAAACTGGTCATTTTAAGAAATAATCCTGAAACATGTCGATTTTTGATGTTAATTTACCGTATTTCAAAAAAATAATAACGTCACCGTCATTTTTTTAATGGAACACCCCCATTTTGTCTCAATTTTCGGATTACTCTAACTGAGCTGATTCCAATTGGTACAGGGTGGACAAAAATACAATAGTTTTTGTTTGTAAACAGCTCATTTGGTAATCCTGTTGAATTAGAAGGTCGATTTGCGCATGCGCGAACCGGATTTTGTTGCCAGATTGTGCAAATCAATTCCTTCAGAGTGAATTGTAATGTCATAGAAAAGGAATAAGAATTATCAACTTATACTGCGTTCAGGAATTGGAAGGGTAATTTTTATTGGCCTCTCAATGGCAGGAATCACCACTAGAAAATATCTTCCGCATTTTTCGATGAAATTTGTTTTAATTCCATTAGAAACTAAATTATGTGTTAATAAATATTGGCTAAGTTGAATTAATCAACTACTGATCAGAAGGAGCGTAAATTTTGAAATTAGTGATTTGAAATTTTTTCGCACCTTAGTGGCATGAAATAAAATGCGAGGGTAAAAATCCAATTCAATTTCACTTAATTGTTTCTTAATCTCGTCTATCGTCACGTTATAAAGATATTAGAAAATTCTAATTTGATAAATAATTAAATTCTAATTTAATAAATTAGAATTTAATTCTAATTCCATGAATAAGAATTGTTTTTGGATTTAACACTATATTGAAAGAAAATATATGATTTTTAATAATTTATTCAGGGTTGCTTAGTTCGAAGTGCTAATGAAGTAAAGAACTAAGCATAGAAAACCATCACTCATCAAGCACCTAATTAAAAAAAATACATCATATTTGTTTGAAAAAAAGTTCCAGCATGCTATAACATTGGAATTACAATAGAGCATTTATAAAAAAGTTTAAATTACTGCCAGAATTGGTCGCGGAAAATTACCGTACTGTCAGATGAATGCGGTTCTATGACCTTTTCTTCAAATACCGGAATAATCGCCCGATCTGGCAACGTTGCTGCGAATTTGACGGACCCCCCACCACTACCCAAATTCTACTTGATTAAACAACGTCAGGATTACCAAGTATTATTGATAATATTGTTAATTTACCTAATAAAGAATGTTACGCGTTACTTTATGAGCACACACAAAACTATTGTATTTTCGTCCATCCTGTACCAATTGGAATCAACATGTGATACATTTTTTGAATCAGCTCAGCTAGAGTAATCCGAAAATTGAGACAAAATGCGAGTGTTCCATTTCAAAAAAATGACGGTGACGTCATTACTCGAACGTAATTCCCCTGTATATTAGATTATTATTTTAAAATACGGTAAATTAATATAAAAAATCGACGTGTTTCAGGATTATTACTTAAAATGACCCGTTTAGCTGAAAATGAATTTGTTCCATACGGACACAGGACACAGTATATATCGGTATACATCTTCTACCAATTTCAAGGAATTTCTTCGAATAAAGCAGAAGAGAATTATTCGAAAATAATTCAATTTTCATGAAAATATCAAGATTATTATCGATATCCAAAATGCAGATGCAAATATTAACCAATATTTTATAATTGGCAATCAATAAAATACAACTTGAGGAAAAAAGCGAATTGAAACAGAATACTCACCTAAAATAAAACCGACGCTTGGCAAAATCAAATTGGTGGAAAATGGAGGTAGAACGGGCACACCCAGAAGTATAGTGATTCAACTGAAATTTCCAAGCATTTGCATCATAGGTGTTTGAATGATTATTATAGTACTCACCAACTCAAATGTAATTAACAACACTATTATAATAATTTATACAATATTCCAATATAAGCGAAACTCTGGAACTCAACACACTGAACCATCAACGAAACTAACGAGAGTATAGACCTGTTGCTTGCGAATGGCGGTTGCATTTGCGACCACTCAAGCACTCAGCAGTAGGCGCAGAAGCACACGCAAGACGCAATGTCATAAGTCAATCAGAGAGAAGCAGTTCCCGCGCATTCCCGAATGATGCGCCCGTCACAGACGAGTTGCGCTGTTGCGCATGCCGCGAAGAGTGTCGAAAGCTGATTTTGTTGCCAGATTGTGCAAATCCGTTCTTTGAAGGTGGATTGTAGTGTAGAAAAGGAATATAAATTATTATTGCGTTGAGGAATTGGAAGATAAATTTTTTTGGTGATTCATTGGAAGGTAGCGCCACCTGAAAATATCTTCCTCATTTTCCGATGAAATTTGACAAATTTGTGCTAATTCACGAACTCCATTTGAAAATAAATTATGAGTGTCAATATTTATTGGCCCAGTTGTTAACACATGTCAGCTTTCCTTTTGTGTAAATCAATCTATTGAAATTTTTTTCACCCCTTTGAATTTTACCTCATTAGCGCGTGAAATGAAATGTAAAGGAAAAATATATTCAATTCGATTGCACCTTATATTGTTTTTCATCTCAAGTATTGTCACGTAATAACAGAGTTGTCTCTGCGTAAAAATTACTATTGATACCATTTTCTGCCAAAAATTCGAAAATTACAGACATTTGGGCAAATTAATATGCTCTCAGTTCAGCTCAACAAAAGCGCCAAAAATATCCTAATATGTAAAATAAAGAATAATTTGGTGACAAACTGTTGGCTGTTGATGAGTAGAATTTTCAACCTTTAATGCTGGATTTCCATGCATCCGTCATCGGATGATACGACCTTCCGATCGTCGTTGTGATTGGCAGAAATATTCAATTGAAAATTTCTGCCAATCACAACGACGATCGGACGATCGTATCATCGGATGCATGGAAATTCAGCTTAATGCCCTATTAAACTTAACGATAGACAGGAGAGGCAGAAAAACTGTCATCTTATCAAAATCGTGTCCAGAGTAGTCGATGCTTCTCAAACTTTTTGGAATTGTGACCCATTTTTGAAGTAAAATGAATATCAACAGAAGAATAAAATGTTCACAACTGCTGGTGGAGCCTGGCGAGGCACTCGGAACGTGTTTTTCGGCACGGGTAGACTTCCATCAAATCAATCAGAAATTTTGGAATTGTTCTTAGATAACGTTTAGTTGTGAACGTATTCGAATTGTTGACTGGATACATATTTTCAACAATTCAAATAGACTAGAAAGTTGAAGAATGGACATTAAAAAAACGTTCAGAGCACACGTTAAAATTCGATTTCAAAATAAGGTATTTTCAGATGAACTATTCTTCGGGAAGTAAGAAAAGTAGGTTAAACATACGTAAATCATTAACGTATTCATATTGTTTACTAGATACGTATTTTAAACGATTCAAATTGATGAAAAATAGTGGAATTGTTATTAGATAACGTTTAAATAACATTTTCCATAAACGTATTCGTATTGTTAACAGGATACGTATTTTCAACGATTTAAATAGACTAGTAGTTGAAAAATTGACGTTAAAAAAACGTTCAGAACACACGTTAGCCGTCTTTTTCATAATAACGTTTTTTCAGATGAAATATTCTTATGGAAGTAAGAAAAGTACGTTGAACATACGTAAATCATTAACGTTTCCATATTGTTGAATTGATACGTATCTTAAACGATAAAAATTGATGAAAAATAGTGGAATTGTTATAAGATAACGTTTAGATAACGTTTTCCATAAACGTATTCGTATTGTTAACAGGTTACGTATTTTCAACAATTTAAATAGACTAGTAGTTGAAAAATGGACTTTAAAAAAACGTTCAGAACACACGTTAGCATTCTTTTTCATAATAACGTTTTTTCAGATGAACAATTCTTCTGGAAGTATGAAAAGTACGTTGAACATACGTAAATCATTAACGTATCCATATTGTTGACTGGATACGTATTTTAAACGATAAAAATTAATGAGAAATTGTGGATTTGTCATCAGATAACGTTTAAATAACATTTGCCATAAACGTATTCGTATTGTTGACTGGAGACGTATTTGAAACGTTTCTAATGAACTAGAAGTTGTGGAATCGTTACATAAGAACGTTAAAATAACATATTTCATAAACGTTATAATAATTTCGGGAGGAAACGTATAAGCACTCAATTTTATAACCGATTATTGTAAAATTACGTTTAATATATGTTATTGAAACGTATTTAATTAACGTTATAAATCATAACTGAAATGACAACGTTGAAAAATCAACTGATAACGTATTTTTCTACCAATCAACGTTAAAAAAACATTTATTCAACGTGTGTGTGCCCACTGGGTAAGGACAAATCCTGAAACCCGTCGATTTTTATTTCAAAACGAGCTATTCGTGTGGATACCCTTTTATTTTTGACGTCACCTATGTGAGCGTGATGACGTCATCGCTAAAATTTTGAAATAGAAATGTGGGTGTTGTAATTCATTATTTGAAAGGTCTTTTAGATACCTATGCAGTCATATCAATAATTTTTGTATTTGTTTGAAAAATTAATAAAATTTTGTTATTTCAATGAGTACTTTATATGTAGGTATTACTGATTGAATACAACGAAAACTAAATTAAGTGCTTAAATTGTTTACCTTCGGCTAAAATACAATGACGGCCTTAACAAAATTTTTCTTTGTGTGTCAATAAATACATCATACCAATACTTCAAACATTTTATTGAGAAACCTGTTGAAATTTCATGAATAATATTTTTGACAATAAGCTAATCAATTACTGTACTTATTGGTATGGCTGAATTGCTGAATAGGTATTTAAAAGACCTTTCGAATAATGTATCACAACACCCACATTTCCATTTAAAAATTTTAGCGATGATGTCATCACGCTCATATAGATGACGTTAAAAATAAAAAGGTATCCTTAAGAGTAGCCCGTTTCAAAATAAAAATCGACGTGTTTCAGGATTTTTCCTCAAATTCGCCGGTTTACAAAATAACGAATTTATTCCTTTCATTTGCACCATACTGTATATATATCGATAATTCATCATTCAATAAAGCTTAGTGTAAGAAGTATTGTGTCCTTTAGATTTAGATTTCAGGTTACTGTCTTTGCGGTGGAAGGACAGGTAAATAAACTATTCTCAGTAAACTGCCAACGTTTCGATCACTTTATTATGATCTTCTTCAGGGCTAAAATATAATATCGAGGGTCAGAACAGCGACACTAACTCTTTCAACATCACACACAAGTTAAAACAACGGTATGAGACCATATCAATCCTCAGATATAATCGGATATTATATTTTAGCCCTGAAGAAGATCATAATAAAGTGATCGAAACGTTGGCAATTTACTAAGAATAGTTTATTTACCTGTCCTTCCGCTGCAAAAACAGTAACCTAAAATATAAAGCTTAGTCTTCTCTGTCGAATACTTGAATTTTTGGGGAAACTGCTTGGAATAATCGGAATTTGCTTTTGCCAATGTCTATTATTCTTTACAATACGTTTGAAATTCATCATTCACTCAAGCCCACTCCTGCAAATCGAAAGCCTCGAGTAAAAATTAGATCAGTGCAATATCTTAGTTTTCGGAAAATTGGCTTGACTTTTTTTTTATTAAATTCATGTGTCTCGACTGCTTGGGCCATTGACACGGTTACAGTTTATTTTTACAATATGTGTAATCATGTAATGAACAAATTAACAAATTATAAATTTTCAAATTTGACTATACAGGTGATATTAGAATTATGATTTCATCAAAATCAATTATTCCTATGTGTTAAATATAATAATGTGGACAGTTTTGTCTGAATTTCTTGAAAAATTGGATTTGCTTGCCCTGATAACTATCAAAGATTCTCTTCATTATGATAAAAATCAATAATTCACTCAAGCCCACATGAGAACTTGTGCATTCAGACCTCATACGTACAATGAGAATTCTCTATTTTCTTCAAAGTTATCATAATTACGAATGGACATAACATAATATTTAATCAATTCATAGAAAAATAGGAAAAACGAGTTTTTTGAGTAAGAACATTACTTTCAACTGCTGAATCTCCGAAATATTTGAACTGAACAGAGAGGATTTCGAAAAAACCCATGATAAATTTTTTTTATTTCAAATAGGCTCAGTTCTCCAGAAACTGTATACAGGATGGCTCACTGGAGGTTTCACAGTTATGTGTAATTCAAATGAAATGATCTAAAAATGTGCTGACTAGTCAACTTGAGACTGCGTTCCTATTTACTGAACAGTCCAGCAAAATATCTAGCGATAACAACACCCTTCATTTTTCAATGAAAAAACAGGTGTTGAAGTATATCATCAGAAATAACGCAGAATACTAAAATAGGAATAATTGGTATTGAAAAAAATTCCATTCACTACAACTCTTGTGTACAGACTCAATAACATTTTCGAAACAGCCTGAGTAAATTCACTGATATTAAATACATAGTGACATCTACTAATAAAGGTTCATATTCTCAAAAAAAAAGATTTTATATTATCAAGTAAGATACCGGAATGGAAGCGATAAGTGCAGAATGAAAGTTTATGCCATAAAATGCTGAATACAAGAACAATATTCTACCTGGTTCATCAGGTATATTATCGTTCTGTTGCATCCACTTCTTCAGCACCTCCACACTGTCTTCGAACTCCTTGTGGGTCATGTTGTGCTCCTTCAATATCATCTCCTTTTCCTCCTCCGTCACTTGCATCAGCTTCGACAGCTGCGACATTTTCGGCTCGAAAAACTTGATACGAGTATATTCAACCGAAAATCCGGAGTGATAACCTCACCTCGAGAAAATTGGCAGTAAACTGGAAAAAATCCGTGAATCGTGGGAAATTTAAGCAATTTTCAATCGGATTACTTGCTACTTGCGCAATCTTTCTTCCTCGTCGACTCCAGTTAGTTGATGTGAATATACACTGGAAAACACAATTTGGAACCTTTCTGTATTTTTCATGCTCAGAAAAGAGTTACTGAATACAGAACGAATTGATAAATGAATGGTCGATTGTGAATTTAGAAAATTGTTCGAATATTATCGATTTTGAGACAAGTCCTGCATTGTGTTTTATTGGTAAATGAAAACAAAGATTTTCCATGGTATATTAAGTAACAAGGTTTGCTTAGGACTCCTTATACCCGAACACAAGTGTGAGCAAATATGTTTCTCTATTTCAGTATCGTAATGAGTTCATTACAGTACTGAAAACAGTGCTGTAATGAACTCATTACAGCATTGTTTTCAGTTATATTTTTCGTTATGTTGTTGTCAGCAATCACTTCCGATTCTATCAAATTTCAACACATGTCGATTTGGAAATGTCGATTTTCGTGAACCTACCAACTGCCAAGATACAATACAAAAGTCACTAGGATTTATAATCAGAATTTTTCATTGAATTTCGATAGTATTTCACAAAATTTGATTGAAATAGAGAAAATATCGTCTAATACTCGTTGCAGAATGCAATTCCAACGCTCCTTCGTCGCTCGTTTTCGAATTTCGCATTCGTATTGGAATAGGAGCCCATTCTGCAACTAGTTTTAGAATATACTATTCCAAACGAGTATTTTACGATACTTTTTATTACATTATGGATTTCTTTGTAACAATATAAATGTTCTATACTATACTAAACTGGTACCTACTCTATTAGAGGAAAATTTGAAAAGTTTGAAATGCATTTAAAAAACATTGCACACTTAAAATTTGGGAGAATTAAAATTGTCGATGTGTTTTATGTTTAAATGATTTTCCAAACATCATTTCCAAGAATTTCTTCGAGTCCTAATTGGAAGCTTGATAATAAATGTCACTCTATTTTCGAAACACACTTTCTCAAATCCAGCGCATATAGTCAAGTAGAGCAACTGACGAGTTGCAAGTATAGAGTGATTTTTTGGGAACATTAGGAATATTTTTCAAAGAAAAAAACACATAAAATTAAAAATAATGTATAAAATATCTATTCGAATCGATAGTCCGGTCCATATAATAAAATATTTGAAGATTATTTCATGTAAATATTGACCGCGACTGAGCGTCAAATGGTCCAACCGCTTAGTTCAATTTTGGCACACTCTTTCCATTATTTCGGCAGGTATCTCAGGGATAAATGCTTCAATGTTGTCCTCCAATGAGTCAATCGAAGCGGAATTGTCAGCATAGACATGAGCCTTAACATAGACGCGCGCACGAAAAAAGCTTACTTTCTGGACTAGTAATGAAATATACTATTACGTTACAAGTCCGGAAAATAGGGTTTTTTTGGACGAATAGACAAAATTCTAGGACGAGCCGGAGGCGAGTTCTGGAAGTCTGTGAGTCCAAAAAAACTATTTTCGGGCGTGTTGACACATTTCTTTTTTCCTACAAACGACAAAAAATGACAAGGTTCGCGCATAGACAACAATATGCGAAGTGACCCTTTTTTTCATTTTCCTTCGTTACCTTGACACCCTGCGCGAAGTAGTGTGCGAAATACTTAATTACTTCGCACACTGCATGTAAACTACATGGGATTTTTATATTTAATTAACCTTTATGTTCCTCAATCAAGCAAAAATCCAAGAAATCATTTATTTATTACCGTTTAACAATAACTAAGGCTTTCAACTTGTGAGAAATTTAACACTATCTAATTTTATTTATTATTTACAATGTTAACATTTATGGTGCAGTCAGTGCACGAACGTTTGTAGAAAAAATGTTGTTTGCATCTCATGCGCGAAATACTTTGGTGATCTCGACTATTTTTTTTAACTCGGCTGCGTTAAAAAAACAGTTCTCGATCACCAAAGTAGCATTTCGCGCACTAGATACAAAAATAACTATTATACATTTTGATTATTATTTGAATTGAACAGAACAGAACTGTCATCCGTTATTTCGTTGCTATTGTGATGATCATCACAATGACAACAACGACGTGAGTTTTTCCGGCCTAGTCCAGAAAGTACGTACTTTCCGGACTAGGCCGGGAAATGTTACTTTCTCAAAGAAAAAGCGTCCAGGAAGTGGGTACTTCCCGGACGGTTGCCGAAAAACATGATTTAATTCAAGTTGAAATAAATTGATGGTTTCGAAATACGATGAAAATCAGTTTTTTTAGTTTGGGCAGTATATAAAAACAAATTGAATGTCCTAATCAAATTTCCTCGAAAAAATCGTACAATTTTCGAATAACAAGTTCATTCCATCAATTATATCCTTGATTGTCCGTTGTGGAAGGAACCATGGTTCTATTAGAATTGACGATATTTTAGGTAATTACCCTGTGGAAAATTATATGGTACGAACTTTCTTTTTCCTTCTTTATTTTCGTCATTCGAGTAGTTTGATAGTTATGTTAGCAATCTGGAGAAACATGTTAAAACAGGTTGGTAATGGCCAATTATTGCATGTGTTCATTAATTGGTAAGACTCAGTGACAACACCAAAACGTTTGAACAAGTGGGATAGTTCTTTAATTTTGACTTACACATGATTTCTTCATTAGTAAGTCCAACCTGATCGTTTGAGATCGCATTGAATTCAAAATAAATGGTTTTGGCATAATTCTAGCGAAAAACTCTATTTAAAGTTCAAAATCTTTTTTTAGAAAATTTCTGAGTGCTGTTCTGTACTTTTTCGGAATGTTCCATACAGGTTGGGACGTAATGCATGGATAATATGGTATCTGCAGGTAGTACCGGCTCGGATAAATAGGTGTTATGACATGTTTTATGACATTTTCGAATATTCGAAGAAATTACACCATTTGACAATTTTTTAGGTGGCAAAACTCCAACCGTAGGGATTTTTTCAATCTATTCTTTGTATAGTATGCCTGTATAGATGACTATCGATTATGAGCTATGATTTTTGTGGCATATTTATAGTTCATTTTTCAATTGAACATCTAGCTCAATTTTTATGTTTTGCTTATTTTTGTCCTCAGATTAACCTATTGTGCTGTTGAAAATAGGGTCACCTGAGTGCCAACTGAAGAAAGAACATTTCTGATTCATTGAGATTCCGAAATGGTATTTCCAGCATTCAATACAAAATCAATTTATATTACAATGACTCAAGGCATTGTTTGATGTGATCCTTGTTTCTAAAATAATGGGGGACATGCATGTTTCTAAAATAACGGGGGACATGCATGTTTCTAAAATAATGGCGGACATGCATCCTCAACTGCTGAATTACCGTGTAGCTCATGAACAAAGAGCCTTAAACCATATTAATTGTATTTTCTGTTTTTCTCCAATAATCTCCCAATATGTGAATTCATAAAGTTCTTTAGTTTCTTTAGTTTAGTTACACTCTCAAACGCGATAACTGAAATTGACCTGTGATATACAGAGTATGAAAAACAAATTACTCTTTTTTGCAAATGAAAATTCAGAAAAATCTTCCTTATTTCAAATGGAACATACTGTATATTTTCGATCCATCAAAAGCGCCAACTGAGACATTCAGTGTTCCCTATAGCTAAGTAAATTAGTTCGCCTCAAAACAGCTCTTATGAGAATTGAACACCGTGTATATTAAAAAAATTAAGAGCTTTCTTCAGGAGCTTTCTTGCCGTGGTTTATCCACCTTAGAGATATATTCGCATTTTTGAGTTCATGAAACTATTTAAGAACATTGATTCCATGATTCCAAGGAATTTTCATTTTCTTTGAATCTCCTTGCTAGCGATGGGAAATACAAAACAATTCAATAGATAGACTAGGTGCGTCATTGACAATTAAAATATTTCTACAACCCGAAAAATTATCGTAATAATTGTTCACGAACATAAAACACCTTGGTAAACTTTTTTCATTTGCGACCTATCTGACGTATCATGTACCATTATTTTATTTTCCAAAGCAAAAAATCTCATTTTGGGTTCAAAGTGCTCATTTGATACTTGGATCATAATCGGTGTGGTTCGAATAAAAATCTCACACTTGATTTTGCATATTTCAACTCTCTGTTATTGTTTTTAGGATCAATTAAATATGCAGATCGTTCTCTTGATGTCGAGATATTATTATTGTTGTTAAAACAAACAATACATGGATATGGCCAGGTCAGCCGTACATAGTGGGATAGTTCCTATTTGTGCGGTGATTTTTTAGGACTCTGATTTCAATATGTGAATGTCATGCTTCTTAGAACATACATCTTGAATGTCCTGCCAAATTAACTCACTAATATTTCGAATGAGGGTCGATATATGCATCTACATGAAAACTGTCAAATTGCGATACTTGCATTAATGTTCGTCAACGTCTTTTCATCTCTCAGTAGGAGAAAATGATTGATTGATTCTAGGTATAGTTCTAAGTATAGAGAATTAAACTTTCATTGAAAAAATCATATAAAGACCATTCCAATCTCCGAATTTCTTTATAATTTTTTTTTTGTGAATAAAGGAAATCATTTATCGATAGTGGCTTTCGAGATTTCAGCCTAGCCAGTCTTGTATCTGGCATATAGCTCACAATAGAAAATTAATTTGGAGAGAAATGAAATTTATCCCAAATATTCATGGCAGGAACCTGCCTACGTATATGAGGAGGTATTATGCTAGAAAGTACTGGTAACCATCCTAATGGAGTAGCTTTGATGGTTCCAGTTATAATCCTCATAGAAATATTAAGTTGTCCATCAATTTTATGGACATGATAACTATTAAACCAAACAGAACAGCAGTATTGAGCTGCAGAAAAAACCAAGGCTAAAGGAGCCGTACGAAGAGTGGTGGCATCGGCACCGCAGGATGCACCAGCTAATTTTTGAAGTAGGATAATTCTTGGAATTTCAACATTTGGCGACCGTGACAGTACAAGATGGAGAATTTGACCTTATTGAAGAAGGAAAGATCTAAATTGAGAAAGTTATTCTTACAGGAATATGGATAACCAGGATAACCCTATGAAGAATTCAAAAATCTCAAAAGAAGTATTATAAGATCGTCCAGGACATTTTTCAGATGAACCATAAAGGACTATTCATCCTGGACCAAAATAAAAACACTTCTTTTGGGATTTCTGCATTCAGTATAAGGTATTCTATCTCTCTGCGAATTTTTTGAGAATAGCCTCATTAATTGAGATATTTTTTTTGGATGGGTCAAATTCCTAACGTGTCCTGTCGGGGTCAAATATTGATAATTTTCACTGATGAAGGATCTTTCTGAAACAGACCTCATGGATATAATATTATAACTGATGATTATGTAGAAGATTTTATCAATGCGAGATGACCTTTTAACAGTTGCGATAGTACCCAACACTGGTTTAACTTAAACCAATGGGATGACTTGAAATTGTATCCGGCGTTTCGCCTAAACAATCTAACAGTTTCAGTTTCAAAAGTAAGAATAGAAAACTACCCTTCTTGATAAAACCAAATAGATACTTTGAATAGGTTAATCCCCGCTCGCAAAATAAACGTCACCGGTTCGGTTTTCACAGAGTAATAAAATGCCCATTGGAAGATCTTTTATTACTTTGAGGTATTCGCCTTAGCTTTATCTCTCTCTTGCACTATGGACTTGCATAGCGTAACATGACGGTTAGTGGGCAAAACCCAATATACACAAGGTAGTCCTAAATTGGAGGAACAAATGGAGGGAAGAGTCAAGATGGGACCGTAAACAAAAAAACTTCCACGTCACGAAAGAAGTACTATTTGACTAACGTTGGTATTTATTTTATTTGGGACTCCTCGCCTTCACCCTATAGCCAATACGTTACTTGAGACTACCCCTTAACTTTGCCATAAAAATTTTGGAAGCAACTAAGAAACTGGAGAGTTTGGTCGACGGATCGACCTTCTATGTATCAAGCAGCGACCGAATATCGAGGAATTTTACCGTTCAATTGGGGGGAACTGTGTGAGTCAGAGGTGTTACATAGTACCATATTCTGAAGCCCTCGGTCGGCTGGCCTAACTGCGTGGTATATACTGTACCGAAAGATGAGAAGAGAAAGATTTTTTTCTCTGTTCTAAGTGGTTATATAAGATTTCGAGTGCAAAAGTCGAGATTTGAATTTCGAAATTGATAATTCAGAATAAGGTTCATCAAATAAAATTTTGAAACTTAAATTCTATTTCTCTATTATTTTTGGGTAGGTCTGTCCAACCCTGTATACCCTGACGAGTCGTCGCTGCTGACATAGTAAAAACATCGTTTCATCGTTATCTGCTGCGTAACTACCTAGCTGATAAGTTACAGGTAGTGGATAAATCTGACGAACGGTTAGTTATCAGACACTTCATTGACAGGTTGAATACTCCTGCCATAAGTCTCATGGCTACTGGAAGTTGGAAGAGAATATTGAACCAGAAAAGTGTAGTGGTCCCAAAATAAAACGAAATATTCTAGTTAAAACGAAGTGTTTACGAAATAGAAATGAAAGAAATAATGGAACTTCTTCACTTCCCGACGTCCCTAAAGACTTGTAATTTACATCAATTACACTCCATGTTTCAGAGCCATTCAAGTTCGATAAATCAAAATATCCTTCTTGGATTAATAGAACTTGATTATTCTTCCAGGATCTTGTTACTCTGCAGCGTTTCTTGCCCTAATTCGAATTGAATGGACGGTTATGAATGATGGTAGTCCTCATCAATCTTTCAAAATGTCCCCTTTTTTAATCGGAGACATACTTAGAACGTATCGATTTTTTTTTCGCCACTGATAGAGTATCCTATACTTTCAAGGGGTAATCGAAGCAATCAATTGTTTATACAGGATTGGGATTTCTTTGGAACCAACCAAAAATCTTCAAATCTTTGAAGGTTAGTACTATGATGCAGAGGGACACTATGTAAATGATATACAAGAGCTCCCTTGGAGAGAAGAATCAACTGCTTTACCAAATCTTATCACCACGAGAATAAAATGATAAAATGAATGTTTGATAATAGAGATGAATACCACAAAGTAAACTCTGCAGGAAATGGTACTTACGGCTAGTCTGATGTGACGAGATGTATCTGCTGGCTGTCTGGTTTCGTGCAATGTTGTGCCGGGTGAAGTCCTGGCGAATTCACTTTCAGGTTTCGACGAGGGTATAGGTCTGTTAAGGGCTGCGAGCTAGACCGTGTATGATTGTTGCGACTGGTGGCAGAGGTGTTATAGAACTGAACATGTATAACGAATGTTTTTTGGTCTCTAGGTGAATCACAGAAAAGGTTGGTCAAGTCATAGACCTGAATTCACAAAATATTTTGTGAATAACAGAAATTAATTTATTTTTTACAAATACTTTCCAGCGAGCTCAGTAAATGTCTTCAATTAAAAAGGCATATTTCGTACTTCAGAATACACTCTTTTGACTCTTTGACTTTCCTCGAGCTTAGTTTGTGAACGTCAAAAATTCACTCATATTTTTCAACCAGAAAAAGTTTTTATAAACGAACATATTTCATTGAATTAATTAGAATTTTTTTATAATTTGGAGCAATAACTAGTGGAGCCCCTAGGTCGACCTATTAAGTAATTATCCCTTAGACTATAGAAGAAGAGGACGCACCTTTCAATAATGAACAGTACCTAAAGCCAATTTTCAAAATCATTGCTCGTTCGTTGATTTTCTATTATATAAACTCTCAATCAAAATGAAAAGTACCTACTCAATGAAATTCATTTACTCATTTGTGTGTGAATGTCAAAAATAAGTATACTCCATTCACTTTTATTTAATCACATAGGAGGTCATGGTTTCGTTTTCAGGAGTTGGTGCCCCTGATGAAAAGCACAGAACATATGATGAAAAGTCAGTGCGCGCACAGAAAATATCGTTAATGACAAAACGACGTTGCCAGTTTCTTTGTTTACATCAAAGTGAAAGTATCAAAGATATTCCACATTTTGTTAGGTTTACAAATTTTTCGCAGATTTTTGGTATTTAATTTAATTTGCAGGTGAGTTTTTCGTCGAATATCCAAGATTAACGTATGTTTATTGTTTTTAGCACCAGTTTGGAGCATGAGGACGATTTTCAATACCAGGACGGATTTTTACATTTCGAGGTTGAAGGGGTACATGGGAATTTCGTTGAAAAAGCTGTTATTTGGACAGATATCGCAGTAGATGGATCGGATGGAGCCTCGAGAGGTCAATTAGGATGATATTTTTCAGGTTTTCCAAGAAATTTGGCGATATCTGAGCAGATTTGCAAAAGTTAGGTACCTCACTAATGAGGTGGAACTTAGACCTAATTCTCCTATAAGAAACGCCTTTCAAAGGTAGAGATGGTGAAAAATGTATTCTTTAGATGTGGTTTGAACAAACGCAGCCGAGTTTTCTACTCCAACATTGATTTTGAGAAAGTTATCAACAAAATAAAATTGACATTCTTGATTCTTGTAATTACTCATCAATTCATCTTATATCTTTGGGTTGATTTTTTTAATGAATTCTTGATTAGAATCAACAATTGATGTCATCAAGTCTCGAACTTTCAGTTCAAGAGGATAATAAACATTGAATCTTCACAAGCATGCATATGAATGCAAGCATGCAACGCAATTTTCTTCCATGGCGAAAAATAATATAATTCAACAGTGATCTCTTGTACTTTTCATGCAAATAACTATAAAAGGAATCCTGTCTATCAATTCATATAAACGTTAATTATTTTCGTCCGTCACATCTTCTCCAATTAATTCATTTTCCGAATAAATTCATATTCTGACAAATACGCTAAGAATGTAGAAAGATATTTTGAAAAACGTCATAACTTCGATACAGAGTGGAATGTGTCAAATTTCCAAGGCCAGAGTTGTGATTTTATAGTTGTGAATAGAGCATATTTGTTTTTTCGAATATTCTAAATTCCTCAGATTACACAGAATCGGATTTTTCGCGAACCGGCTCGGTCCTTATTGCTTCCGATAATGAATAAGCACGTTATGGCAGCACCGTTTTCTAAATCTGTGGCCAGTTCATTCATTAATTTATATTTTAATTCTGTGTAACAAATGACGTTCTGAACAGTGTTGTCATCAGGATATCGCGTAGGAAAAGTGAAATTTGGATTTATCTCTGAATATTATTAGTGAAATACGGAGAAAAATGATTCGTATGTGTCTTGTTAGTGGAAAATTGGACTATTTGAGTCCTAATTTGAGTCTACATAGGTATGTTCTACTCTTATCACTATAAGTATCAATGGCGTAGATTCTTCGATTTTTCGAATTCCACTTTTCAGATTCCCTTTTTATATTGAAAGGATGAAAATCAATTCTGAATTCAGCTGACTCTGTTCACCTAACTCAGAATTTATTCAATGTTCGAAACATTGTATGAATACATCAAGAAGTAATTTTATTTCCATTTCTGAATACCTATACTCCATTCACAATTATAAAATCACAACTCTGGCCTTGGAAATTTGACACATTCCACTTTCCTCTCTGTATCGAAGTTATGACGTTTTTCAAAATATTTTTATGTTCCAAGTCAACACTATGTTGCCCTTTCTACATTCTTAGCGTATTTCTCAGAACGTGAATTTATTCGGAAAATGAATGAATTGGAAAAGATGTGATGAACGAAAATAATAAATGTTTATATCAATTGATAGAAAGGATTCCTTTTCTAGTTATTTGCATGAAAAGTACAAGAGATCACTGTTGAAATATATTATTTTTCGCCATGGAAGAAAATTGCATTGCTTTCACATAATTTTCATATGCATGCTTGTGAAGATTTAATGTTTATCATCCTCTTGAACTGAAAGTTCAAGACTTGACGACATCAATTGTTGATTCTAATCAAGAATTCATTAAAAAAAATCAACCCAAAGATATAAGATGAATTGATGGGTAATTACAAGAATCAAGAATAATGTCAATTTTATTTTGTTGATTACTTTCTTAAAATCAATGTTAGGATATAAAACTCGGCAGCGTTTGTTCAAACAACATCTAAAGAGTACATTTTTCACCATCTCAACCTTTGAAAGGCGTTTCTTATAGGAGAATTAGGTCTAAGTTCCACCTCATTAGTGAGGTACTTAACTTTTGCAAATCTGCTCAGATATCGCCAAATTTCTTGGAAAACCTGAAAAATATCATCCTAATCGACCTTTCGAGGCTCCATCCGATCCATCTACTGCGATATCTGTCCAAATAACAGCTTTTTAAACGAAAGTCCCGTCTTGAAAATCGTCCTCACGCTCCAAACTGGTGCTAAAAACAATAAACATACGTTAATCTTGGATATTCGAAGAAAAACTCACCTGCAAATATCGATTGAATACCAAAAATCTGCGAACAATTTGTAAACCTAACAAAATGTGGAATATCTTTGATACTTTTACTTTGATGTAAACAAAGAAACTGGCAACGTCGTTTTGTCATTAATGATATTTTCTGTGCGCGCACTGACTTTTCATCATATGTTCTGTGCTTTTCATCAGGGACAGCAACTCCTGAAAACGAAACCATGACTTCCTATGTGATTAAATAAAAGTGAATGAAGTAATAACTCTGGACCTTTCGACGTTAGATTCCGCAATGTTGTCACGGCCGGGTCTATTGATATTGCTATCCTATATGCTATCTTCGTTTCACTCATTGAGAGAGTTAGGACTTTGTGAAAAGGTTTATTTAGCAGGTGAAGTATTTTTTTCTACTGCTTCTTTCTCGTTTTTCTTCTTTTTTGTCTTGTTACAGATATAATTTCAAGATATTTGCCTCCAGTTCGATGAAAAGGCATGTTTTCAAGCACAAGGAGCTCTGTAACATGGATAGCAGCATATTTTTTTGAACAAATTCAGTATCACCACACAAACACGGGGAGACAGAGTTTTTTCAGAGGTTTTTATCTGTTCTCGTGTATCATACGCAGAATTGTATGGTACCCCGTTTACATTCCCTCTGCTAACACTCAGATTTGGAGCGGGAAACAGATTTTATTCTTCAATACAATCTGTTCCTTGTCGCCATTTCTTCACACGTGCCATATGCCATATATTGTTTGATATTACAAAACAGTATGTAATTCTCTCTTTCAAAAGAATATATATATATATATATATTGAATACTGACTGAATTTCGGCTTCACCAATTCTCGAATTTATGAATGAGATGCTGCGTCTCCTCTTTCTATGGTCTGAGAGTTCACCTTATCGGTAGATCTCTGCGAATCGGGTGTTTTTTCAGGTGAAATGTCAAAACGTAGAGGATATGATTATTTCGAGAAACAGAAATATAATGGATATCAAGAATGAAAAAAAAACACTGAAATATGTTTAGTTCAGTTCCTAAATTTGATTATAGATTAACAAAGCAATGTATAATTTCTTGGGCAGATTTAGGATACATCATGGATCAACTCATATTATTCGATATCGTCGCCAGTTATTCAGATTTATCCTCTGACACCGAGGCTACAGCTGTCTAAAAGACGGCTCTAACGTGGCCGGAAATTTTATTTGCCTTCTTATTTAACAAATTCCTCTTGCCTAATAGAAAAGTACTCATGATTTGAAGCGAAGTGTGCTTATGAAGATAATGTGTGGAAAATATTTTTTTGGTATTTTCAGCACCCTGTATATTTCAAACGAAGACAAATTGAGAAAGATTCAATATTAAGAAAGAAGAATCAACAATTGGAAACAATGTACAAGTCGAAGACTCTCCTTGTATATCAGAAAACTTCCTCTCTTGAAGGCAATTTCTTCGTACTCTAACAGTTTTCCTCTGCCGTCATTCATGCTGGTAACCTTTGTGGTCCTGTCCGATTCGGAGAAGCCGGAAGCGTGCTGCTGTTCCGCCAATTAAGCCGGCATCCTTTGCCGTCGTTGGGGTGAGCTGTTTATATTTCCTCTTTCCCAAAACTAACGTCCTTCGCACAAAGTTTTCCGACGAAATGAATTTAACGCCTCGTAAACCTATTTCCGAGGCGGTCTTGGGAGGGATGGTGATTTTTCGGAAGCCGAGGATGCTAACAGGTCCAGATCTGATAAAAGAGTGATATAGGGAAAAAGGGTCACTCGAATCATTGAATTCAGGAGTATCTGAGCTCTCTTTCAGCCACCTTTTGGGTTGATTCGAATTTTCCAGTTCAAAAATTCCGCCGACAAAATTTTCGAACTATTATGAAAAAAATTACAGCTGAAACAGAAATCATCAATGATCCTGTATTATGTGCTCCAGAAATATTGGGATTTTTTGAACTGAAGCGATACCAACACTAGCAGGGATAAGCCCTTGCCTTTTCGATCTGGTGATGGAAGATAATAATACAGAAAATTACAACACTTAACAAAGGCTACAAACTAAAAGCCAAACCAAGCAGCATTATATGCCATGTGTATGATGCAGTCATTCTGGTAGAAACTGAAGACGATTCATAAAGACAAATACATAACTTCTATCAGAGCAGCATAAAATATGGAGCAATCCCAGGCAAATCAAAGATATCCAAGAGAAATCCCTGCGACTTCTTTTGAGGAAGTTGTGACGCCTTTTGTGACTTCTTTGGGAGGTCGGAGGGAGCTCTCTATCTCCTCCAAATGTCCGCCATAAAAGAGTTCCCAGAGAACTCTTGAAGATATCCTACGTGGATATTCTCAAACAAGCCACACTGATAGTTGGCATACACCTCCCGCGGCGAGGACTTTGAGAATTTCTTATAAACCTCCGCATTGCGAGATGTATAAGATATTCTCAAACAGTTCGCATTGCGAGATGTATAAGAAGTTTCTACACAGGCCACTCTGAGAGTTCGCATACACCTGCCGCGGCGAGGACTTTGAGAACTTCTTCAGGCCGCTTTGCACAGGTATATATAGGTCGCATTGCGAAATGTTAATAGAACATCAAAAACTAAATTTGATTTGTCCTATTCCTATAATGAGAATCTGTATATTAGCTATATTATTGAATTGATATACACAACAAACACTGTTAAAAGTTATTCATTATTTTCGGCTGCAACAGAAGGTGAACTAAAACAAGCGGATAAATCCTTCAATCTTTATTATCAACAAATTGCAACAAAAAAAATAAAAAAAATATATTCAAAACATTACATTTCTTTCTTCCTCTGGATACAATCTCTCAGCCAATCTTGAGAAGAGACTCCTCTGCTGTCCTCCACGTATTCAGTGTTGCCGCCCTCCGTACCTACAAGTTCGGAAAAATCGGTAGTTTTCGGTAGATTTTTGGAAAAAATCGGTCAATTCTTGGAAATAATTACTTTTTCACATATTTTTTGTGTTATTCAAGTTGAAATACCATTTATCCGAAATATTGGGCAAGAAGGTTATTTTACGAATGAAGCAAAATTGAATATGGATTTCATTTATCTACAAAACTAATGTTCGAAAGACTAATCTTTCGAAAAAAAATGAGTATTCTGACAAAATAAATAGGTATTCAAAAAATTAACACCTATTGAAAACAGCAAATATGCTGAAAATAAGCGCATGTACATCAAATTGCTTGAAAAAATATAGATTTGTCAACGTATAACTCAACTCATGTATCAAATTATGGAATGCTTAGGAAATCTTCAAAATCATATCCTTAGAGTCATGATTTCCTAGAATATCAAAACATACATTCACTCCATCAAATGTCGGTAGATTTATGTGCTTTTTCGTTTGATCGGTAGATTGAGAAGAAAATCGGTAACACTTTTGTAAGGTCAGTGGTTTATACATTAATCAAAACGTGAATAAACATTGTGTCAAGTTCTTTTGGAGCACAAATTGAACAAAGGGGATTTCAACAACATGTCAATGCCCATTCATATATCAGCTTGAAACAAAATGAGATATAATTCCAAACAATTCTCGTGAAAGTGTCGAATCATCACAATTCTCATGGAAGTGTTTTCTTTTATTACTATTGGAATTGCAATAATGGTTTCCACAGAAACTTGTAAACCATGCCTAAAGAATTATCAATAATTTATCAGCTTGAATTTGTGGAATATTCGACTCTACTAACCATTCTTGTAAAATCTGTTGTGAAGTTATTACACTCATCCATATTCTTGATAGAAATAGTTATCCTGATCACCAATATACCAAGTAGAAAATCGTTTACTGTGAATTGATCAATTCCGTTATTGGTGGTTGAATTATTGTCAATCGCATGGTGCGCTCTCCTCTCCAAGTTACCGCATGGAGAGTTCCCAAGGATATCGCATGGCGAGGTCTCCAAGATATCGATCGCATGGGCACATCAGTGGGAAATTCGCTTAGTAACATCACATAGAGATCTCTGGGACCTCGCGGTAGGAGCTCCCATAAAAGTCGCATTGTAACCTCTCAGAGATATCGCGGAGAAGTCTGTGTTGCCTGGGATATCCATTGAGAAGACTAATCTTATGACATTATCGAAGTGACCATTGAGGTGTAAATTAGATGATAGACCAGTAAAGAATTTGATGACCTTTCCTCTAGTTAGAAGTGGATATTTTTAGTGGTAACAAACAGATATGTCAACAAAACTTCAATAACATCTGATAGTTTGAGATAAACAGCGACATAAGTGTGATTTGCATGGTGAAAGCTAAGGTTTTATGTGCTATGTCGCAGTAATTCAGATTTGTAATGAAAAAAAGGTGGAACAGGCCTTTATTATTCCAGCGGAGTAATTCGAGAAACTACAGCATTTGAAGTGAAAAACGAACGAGAGCCAATTCATCATCGAACTCAGAGCTATTCCCGTCATTACATGGTCTTCAGATCGCCCTTCAGAACTAAAGTTTGTAACATTCCAGAAAATGTTCTTTCTGGAAATTTCACGTAGAGAGACTAAAAGGGTGAAACATACCCTGAGGATCTGAAGGTACGATTACTTTAAAGGGGGTTTATACTTATACTTTTGGCCTGGCTCGTGATAGTCTATGGTTGATAAGACTATTTGCTATGTCGTAGTTATTCAGATTGGTAATAACTCAGATAAGTGGAATATAGAATAGGATGGGAAATAGTGAGGTGAAACAGATAAATAAAAACACTCGATCGGACACAAAGGTGGAACAGGCCTTTATTGGTCAAGCGCAGTAGCTCGGAAAACTACAGCCTTTGACGGGAAAAACCAACGAGGTCCAATTCATCTTTGAACTCAGAGCTATTCTCGTATTACATGGTCTTCAGATCGCTCTCCAGAACAAAAGTTTGTTACATTCCAGAAAATTTCCTTTCTGGAAATTTCACGTGAAAAGATTAAAAAAGAGAAACGTACCCTGAGGAATCTGAAGGTACGATTACGTTAAAGGGGCGTTTTGACTTATACTTTCGGCCTGACTTGTGATCGTCTATTGTTGGTAGGACTCTTTGCTATGTCGTAGTGATTCAGATTCGTAATAACTCAAATTAGTGTAATATTGGATAGGAAATAGTGAGGTGAAATTGGAAAATAAAAACTCGATTAGACACAAAGGTGGAACAGGCCTTTATTGATCCAGCGCAGAAGTTCGAGAAATTACAGCCTCTGAAGGGAAAAACGAACAAGATCCAATTTATCATTGAACTCAAAGCGTAAGACCATGACAAAGCTTGTTTTAATCATGGAGATCTTCTACATATCGCATTGTTGTAACGCTGCCCTAAGGTGATCCTTTTCAAGACCACAGCAAGGTTCAGGACGAACGATGTACTTTTCGCAAGTTCCAGTAGCATTCTCATTACCCTCAATGCTATAGTGCTCTGGCACCCCTAATCTTCTCCATAAGAGTGACATTGCATTTCCCATTGCTGTAACCCTGCCTCATAGTGGTCTTGATCAAGGAGAGAGAAGGGTTCAGGTTTAACTTCAACTTTGAACTATCTGTGTTTCGTTCATCTAAAGAAGTTTTAGATCGATAATCGGTAGATAGAAAGTCATTGTTTATTCCCAGGAAGTACTGTAGGACCTTTCATATCGCTAAGAATTGAAACAGTGGTCCCATGAAGAGCTCTAGAATAAAACGTCCCACCGTCACGTATCGAGATTAAAAAATGCCCCACTGCCCCGAAGCACTCAAATTTAAACATCAAACTCTTGTATTCTTCCCCGACGAACGACCTTGGAAACTACCAGCAGGATGACGACAATGGCGAATGAATAAATGAAACATATCTCATGTCGTGCTACGAGCATTTCCCCGGCGTACGAGTCCTACGAAAACAAATAGCTCCACTAAACTTCGTTCCATGAAAAATTCAAAGAACAACCCTTCAATTATACACAGGCCTGTCAGCCAGTCCCAGACGTATGAAAATTAAGATGGCGCGACACGGCCCGCCACGATGAATCAAGACGCTCGAAGCTGAGTATCATTATTTTAATTGTTATACACAGTTTTCCCGCCGGTTTTTCCGGGCTGCTCGCCGTATCCATCTAGTGTTACGTGAAATAATTGCGCTGCAGCTTCATTTAACAAGCCCCTTTTTGCGATTAATATTACCCCTTTATTAAACTATGCGCTCATTAGGGAAATTTACGAGTCGGTTAATGAGACGTCCGGATTATAGATCAAGGTTAAATGAAGGGTATATTTCTATTGGGGATACGGGGAGGTTTACTGCGCATCCATATTCGTTTTTTATTGCTTGAGATAAATTAAATTCGGAGATTCGGTTTTATTGCGAGCACCTTGCTGGGAATTAACTTGCATTCTTGAGTGTTCTTTACCTGAAAATGAGATACGAGAGTTTTAAGCGAGAGTTTTTATGCCCGATTACTTTCATTGCTTACATTTCGCTTGAATTTATACTATTTTTCATTTCTGAATTTAATTTTCTTTCTTTGTTACTGCTCCAGCAGTCAGATCTGTTTAGACAGGTCGAGCTTCTGCGTGAAGACTTATTCGGAATTCCATGCGGATTCTCCAGCATCCAAAACACTGCTCCAGTCCCCGTCGTGGTTTTAAAACCATCTATGTACCAATTGATGGTATTCTTTTCAGAGCTGGGATTGTGGTATGCCTTTCCCAATCTTCTTCCGTATTCAGCATCGTGATAAAGGTTTTCTCGATGTTGTTTTTTTACATGATTTCGTCAGGGATGCCCAATATTTCTGATTCCAAACTCCCTCAATAACAGTACCCTCCCTGGATATTCTCAGAATTTAAGATTTGACGGAAGAGCGGCTTTGCACCAATCAAGGGGTGTTATTACTTAGAAATAAAGAAAAGATGCTAAAAAATTTTGAAGATCTTCCACCTTGGAGGGAGAAAGTGTGGGATCGCCCTGTCGCACTAGGGACAGGAATTAGTGTTTATTTATTCTCAAGGGCGAAGGGTGGCGAATGAAACATTCGACATAAAACTTTGACATATGTTGGGATTAAAATAAGATTCAATGGTATTATACACACTGTCTATAACTCAATCACGTGAAAAAATAAATCATCCAAATAATTGGTCGATTTATCAGAACGAAATCAAATTATTAAAAACAAAATCAAATTATTCAAAAAAAAATCGAATAATCAGAGATTTTTATCAATTCATCAAAATAATATAAAACAGAAAACTTGGGGATATTTCCAAACAACACAACTTAAAATACCGAAAACTCGAGGAGATTTCAGGACTTTAGACTCGAAATGTTTTTGGCGTCACATGCAGCCTTCTTACAATCCTCAAATAAGCAAAGCATACGCAAAATTACCTGACCTTTATCCTTCTGGCAGGTAGTCTAAAGGATGATGAAAATATCCTACAGAAAACAACAAAAACACGTCACTAACGAGTTGTTTGCAGATTAACTTCACTCTCGGTCTCATCCAAGAGACGTGATCGAAATATTTCTAACTAACTTTCAAACCTTTAACTTCCGATTCAACACTACACTTAATGTCTTAAATCTTCCTTGAAACCGAATCTCGAGTCAACTAAGAACCTTCACGTTCAAGACCTCTCCAGCTACTCTTAACTTCCGATTCCAAACTTTACTCCGCTATTCCTCGAATAGCACTTTTTCCGTCTCAGCGTTGAGACCTTACTTCCCGCCTTCGAAATCCAAATAGTTGATGTAATTTATATGACATGTTTTTGTAAGTGGCAATGTTGCAAGTGTTACGATCTAGCCCTGAAATTTCCGGCTGTAGGCAGCACTCCGCGGCCACCCAGATCGTGAGTCGATTTCCTGACACCCGCTGAGTTTCATGAGGAAACTTGACCCGAAAATCGATAACTCCATCATTACCGTCTCGCCTACATCCAGTGCAATACCTATAAGCAACTAAGTAGTTTTCGAAGCAATATTTCGATTTATTACAAATCTATACACTTGACTTGTACATATATTTTAACTGTAGATTCCTCCCATAAAAAAAACACTTTTTTTCCCATACCATTTTTCAAAATTCGGTTTCGTTTGGAAAATACAGGGTGTCAAAAATCCATGGAATAACACTATTCTTTCCATATATTCGGAACCGATATTTCGAATGAACTGAATTTTGGTTGATTGTTTACTCTATTCATGGTGCATATTCCTCAATTGAAACTTATTTTATATTTGTGAGAGAATAAAACACTCGGGGTGGATTAATGTGTCGTTTATTAACAGTTCACAGTTTATCAGTGGGCTTTAAGTAAATTACGTCATGGAATACAAAATAGCAGGTTATGTTGTGTTCACTAACTTGCGTCTGTCTAGGATGCCGCGTTGTTAGAGAGAGAGAGCGTGGTAGAGAGATCATCGAAAACCATCGCTTCAGATCACAGAGTGTTTGACATTAGGCCTACGCTATGGTCTCAGCATTTTATATCAATTTATAGGGGGTTCAAAATTCACATTGCTAACACGGCCATATATTTTTTCAATGAAACGCGTCGTTCTCAAGGTATTCCTGATTGTATAAGATTGAATTAGAGGAAAAATCATGAATTTCAAAAATAATCTGGATGCTGTCCTGAGTTGAATCTCATTGAATATTATTTCTTCTCTGGTCTCTCAACAAGTTACCAACGTTGTCGGAATGTTTATCAACTTTGTCAAGACTAAAATCTCTATGATGAAGAAACGTTTGATGTAGGGATATGTAATAATAAAATTCCACATTCGTGGGACATAAAATAGAATTCTAAGAAGCAAAATATCAATCGAAACAATATAACTCGACACCAGAACGACACTACTATTACATCAATTCACTGAAAGTCATTTACATAATCATCACCTGTTTGCTTTATTTTATGTGAATAAATAAAGCGTGAACTTCGTTTATGCCGTGTATGGGATCACCGAGCAACGGTTTGTCTTGCGTGGCGGCTACATCCACGGCCTTCTGACGGGAAGAGTAGGCCGTGGCGACTGAAATTAAGAACGTAGCGCTATATTGGCGAGAATCAGAACTACTCGTTTGGCATTTTCAAAGAGCCACGCCTAGACGCCTTTAGCGATTGTGATAGTTCATCCGCTAACGATAGGGGACGTACTGCTTTCTTGAGTTCGCATTGTTTGAAGAGAAGATTGCCAATCTGGCATCGTTTTCTCTAGAGTTCTGTGGGTGAATAAAACAGAGGATGGGTAGGGTTAGCCTATTTGCCCCCTAATCATATGACTTTGGTTGATGTAGTTAAGATAGGTTTGTGAGAAACCAATTTTTATGAGATCGTTTTAGAATATCGAGGAAAATATGAACAAATTATTAGTGTCTATAAACTGATCTTCAGGACAATCGAAGAAGGAACTTATTTTGGTGTGAGAAATATAGCTTTCCAATTGCCGAAATGATCGGACAGAACTAAGTGTTTTGTTAGGAAATATCGTGTTTGGGTGTTTGTAACATTCATATTCAAATAAGGTTAGTGCTTGAGTATTTTTTAAATGTATCACCCAGAATATCTAATAATCACATCAATTTCAATCGAAAAAAAGGAACTTTGAGGTGTTTGTAAAGAATAATATCAGGGACGTATTCAGCACTATTTTTTTTCAAATGGCTATATCTCTTCAACAGAGCCGAATTCGGAAAAATGGAGAATGAAAAAAAGGTTTCATTTAGCATGAAGAATCTACAGTTAAGATATATGTACGAGTCAAAGACTCACCCTGTATATTACAAGATGGGAAGGAGTGAGATCAGTAATTTTCTATTTCTGGTGGTAAGTCCAGAAGATGATGAATGTATCCTTCAAAAAGAATAAAAAATCAATAACCCGTCGTTCGCTGTTAACTTCACTCCCGGTCTTTGGCGACGTATCTTCCTATGTCGTGAGTTTATCGACGATACGTAGTCTAAAATATTTCAATCAATTCTTCCTTTGATCTAGACAAATCTATGCTTCCGTCACTCCTCAGATCTGACGCTTAACCTTTAACTACCGATTCGACCATTCACATCGCTATTCCCCGAATGGCAGTTTTTACGACTCCACTTTGAGACCGTTCTTCCTAATTCTGAACTACTTCCTACAACCGAACCCGAGTCAACTGAGAACCTTTCCGTTTAAAAATTCTCCAGCTACTCTCACTTCTTCGTTTTCCAGAGTTATTAAAGATTTTTTTCCCATCTTCCATGGGCGGATTCGGAGAAGGGTGTCGTAATCGTAGATTTTCGGTTAGTTGCAGTTCCCTCGCCCTAGCCTTGAAATTTGCGCTGCCACAGCATCCTGCCACCCGAGTCGGGAGACAAAATTTCCTGACACCGTCTCGATATAATTTATTTTCGATTTCTTGCTTGCATCTAATGGGGAAACTTGATTCGAAAATCAACAGCTCTATTGCTTATCTTCAGTCAATTCAATCATACAGTATTTCTCTAGGTCCTCACCAGAATATTTTTTCGATATTTCCCCAATCCAGGAAGTGCTGATATTTCGAAAGGAAGGGATGATACCACTGACTTATAAGTCGCTACATATGTTCGGAAATTTTGGGGAGTCGAAGAGTGCGTTGACTTTGATAAATTCTTTCCTTTTTTGATTTACCGAAGTGATGCGAAGGGTGAAATGAATGTTTTCGGAGGAGGCTCGTGCTATTGGGTGTTCGGGAGGATTGAATGATGGAAGTTTCGGAAAGAATTCGGGGAACTTGATACATTACTTGTTGAAATAAGATATCGGTTGATGCGAGAGAGTGTGGTTTATAGTAGGCTAACTCCAACATCACGTGAAATCCTTCAGTTAAACGATCGAATACACAGCTCTACAAAAGTTGAGGGAGTTCAGAAATTTCATAACCTTCAGAAGTTACCGATTCTTGTCCATCAAATGTTCATTTATGAGAAATTAGATTTTTACTCTCTTATAACTGAATTTTGATTCATTTTTTTATTTATTTATCTGAGAATACTTCATACGAAGGCGGGTTTTCACAACTGGATAACAGAGAGCTGATTAAGAAGAAGAAATGGAAGAAGAAAGAGAAGAAGTGTGCTGCCCAGTGGCTGATTTACGATTTCAAGGACCATACGCTTCAAAACTTCTGGGGCTCCTCTGAAACATTTTTGATTTTTTTCAAAAGAATTTTTTAATGAGGACTCACTTCTTTAAAAACAAAATATAAAGTTCATTAATAAAATACAAGGTATGCATAGATGAATAAAAATCTTAAAAAAGGGAAAAATACCACAAAAATTGAAATACAGAATATCTCTATAATATCATATCTGCCAATTTTTTATTGCGGCATCGAAATTAAGGAATAAATAAAATCATCACAAAAGATACAAGTATCGTAAAGATGCATATTCGTTACCTACAAAATGAAATTGCACTTAAAAATTGTTTTTTTCTTATTTTAATATCAGCAAATTCTTTTATTGCAGAATCATAATCGAGACTGCTCGTGATATCACTTTCGATAGAAAGTATTCTTAAAAACTGCAATCTATTTTCTGTCATAACAGTTCTATATTTATTTTTTATCCGAGGATGTAGTGTTATGGTATGGACCGGGATATGTTATTTTTCACTTTACACCCCTAAACGAAACAACATCTGGTCGGCCGTTCTGTAGCACATTCCTAGATTGCAGAGGAAATGGCGACAAATGTATTGAATTATGATGTAATTGTCAACATTGGAATTCGGCCGCCACCCTTGACGGATTTTATTGCAGGCAGACAAGATAATTAGGGACAGTACGCTGAATCTCGAATGGTGTGTTTTTTCCAACATCGGAGTTTTGCTCTGAGGCTTTTGTTATTCATTGCGTTTCATGTGAATGTAATAATTCATAATTCACAAGTTGCCTCTGAGCTTCCTATAAAATATAGTACAGCCTGACTATTTTTTTCCACACTTACAGACTGAATTTTTATTCTAGAAAAAAAAATTAATTCGATCGCCGGGGGCCCCTATGGACCTTGGGGCCCTACGCTGCAGCGTACTAAGCGTACCGATTAATCCGCTACTGGTGCTGCCTGAAGAGATCTCATTATTTGACTTATTTTCGCAGACAGGTTCTTCGAATTCCTCAATTCCCAATTAGAAAAACCTAATTCTTCCCCGGTTCACACGTAGAATCCACCTGCAATCTCATCTTCATCCACCACACAAAAAAGGCACAATTGGAGAAACGGGGGTGCTTCCCCAAGTATTCCACGCTTGCCATCATAACCGCCAGTTCCGATCGTATCTCAGAGCCGCCAACGTGATATTTTTCCCGTGCAACTTTTTCCATAACCCGGGGTTTTTCCCGCGCCCGCCGCCGCGTTGAGTCTTTCTGTTCGTACGTGACTACTTACGCCTATTATGTGCGGAAAGCGGACCGCAGGGCACGTAGGGCCTTTGTTTTCTTCCTTATAATAATAAAGACGTGTCGTATTTTTTACCCGAATATGATCGATATTGTTTGCGCGGCTCGGGTGAGAGAATGCGAGGCGTTGGGGTTTACGTTATTATCGGTTATGGGGGTTGGGGGGCGGTGAAGATGGCTTTCGGGTTGGAGGTCTTCTTTCCGAGGAGTTATTGCCTTTCGTCGGCGCTAGGAAGTGTATTTTGCTCGTTATATCTTGATAAGTTAATGCAAGGGCATCTTCGTCGCCTTTGTAATTTTGCATCCGTTTTTGGCTCCGCGATCATGTTCTTAATGATTTTGATGCGATGCTTTACTTTGGAGTTGGTTTATTTGAAGCAACACGAAGGATGCAATGGTTGAGATGTATTCGTCATCACATTCGACCGGTTTTATCAAAAATTTTTATCGAATATGGAGGGTGTTCAGTAACCTCTATGATAAACTTAAGCAGCTGAACTTATATGAAACAAATTTTGCCCCGAAGATAGGGTCGACAAAACGTTGTATTTCTGTAGTAATGGAACTGTCATAAACCGTTGAAAAACAGGAGAATGTCGCTAGCCTGAAGCAGTTGCACTCGCCTGAAAAACTATTAAGAACTCCCGAATTTCCATAAAGTGAATTCGTTCCGTGAGAAAAGAAGAAGAATTCGTACAATACAAACACGAAGCCAGGCCCGGATCTACGATTTTTTTTGACGGAGGCAAAAATTCATGATGACGTCCCCCTCCCCATTTGTGTTATACACAATTCATAAAAAAAGAAAATGAATCATACAAATGAATAATAAAAATAAAAACTAATAATGAGGAAAATATCACAAGGAAAGAAGTTAGATTTTTTTTTCACAGCTACACGCGGCGTGATTTTCTTTCCGCGAACGTATCTATCAGCTCCTCGAAATCTGTTTCGGAAGCAGTTTTGTTTTCTATAGCTAAGAAGCCAGAGAGACGTTCCTGACTCATTGAGGAACGCAAATAATTTTTTATCATTTTCAATTTGCTAAAACTGCGTTCACATCTTGCAGACGTGGTAGGTAATGTGTAGTATATTCTTAAAGCTACACTAGCATTAGGGAAAGCTTCTTGCAGATCTTGCCTGTGAAGAATTTGTAGCAGGTCTAATGAAGCCGATCTTTCACTAATTTCAGGAACCAGCTATTTGAAAATCGCTAGTTCCTAACAAAAATCAACTGCATTCAAGTCTCTTCAGTATTTTTGCGCTAAAAACGTGTCATTTTTCTGCAGATTCTTTTTCTGAATGTTTGAAAGGGCATGGCCATTGAGGAATCCGAAATTCGTATGCAGACCCTCTGCGCTTTCTAATCTTTTTCTGATTTCTGACAATTATCTGTCGAAAACAACCTTAATTTCCTTCGAGAATAAACCAACTAGATCTAGCGTTCTTGACTCATCCTCTCACATTTCTTGGAAGCACGTTTATTTCTAAGAACTGGCACCACATCTAATTCTTCTAAAAGGAGTGTAGCTTCCGAGATCCAGTTTTCAATAGGTTTTTCTCTCATTCCTTGCAAGATCCTCCTCACAAGACCTTGTATCAACGATAATGAAATTTCTGAATTTCCACGTTGACCCTATCCTATCGATCTCCCGCAGAATATTATCCCAAATTCCCAAATCCATCACAGCGTGATGCAAATGACCAGCTTCATACTTGGATTCTGCGACCATTGAGATTTCTTCCACAACCTCCACAACTCCCAGGAAATTTTTGAGCAAGGCATTAACAGCTTGATGTTTAGCCCATCTTGTTTAGATACTTCCTTTAAAATTTGTTTTCGTGCACTTTTTCATAGTTGTCCATCGTGTGGTTGACTAACAAAAAAGAATGCAGTTTTTGTACAACACCAAATAAATTTACTGCTTCTGAACATGATGAAGCCGAATGGACACGGGACACCCACAAGATTCAAATAGTGTGCTAGGCGTGGAACTAGTACAGCTAGCTCGTTCATCTGTAGAATTCTGTATTGCACTCCTCTATATATGCCAGCCATATTAGATCCGTTGTCGTAGGATTGCAGTATATCTAGAATAATTGTCTATGATATTGTTCTCCAGTTTTTCCGTCAACTTTTAAGAAGTCAATAATAATTTTCTTTATCTCATATCCAGACTCCGTTCTCTTTAAATATCGTATAACCTGGTTCATTTGTTCTGTGTGAGATACATCTGGGATGCAGTCGAACATAATAGTGAAATAGTTAGCCTCCTTGATCTCATTAATAGTGTTATTTCGAACTTTGGTGGCCAGTTAATCGATAATTTCATTTTGTATAGTTTTGGACAGATATGATGTTTGTCCTTTTTTTATGGCACTTCAGAGTCGGGTCATCTTTAATGATAATACTTTCTTCCGAGCAAATCAAATATTGTAAAAATTTAACCTCTTGTTGTAACTTGGCGCCCCCTTAAGCTGGCGCCCAGGGCAAGCGCCCCGCTTGCCCCACCCTAGATCCGGGCCTGCATGAAGCTACTTCCAGAATAGTCTTCTTCCAAGAATAAACGAAACACCAGTTGATATTTGTCGCAACCGTTCTTATTAACAGATATTTCTTCCAATATGACTAAAGTACAAAAGTGTTCATCTCAGAGATCAGTCTACATTCGAGATATCACAAATTTGTAAACTCTGGCTGATGAAGCCATCACAGATGAAATCGATTTTTTTCCTTTCCATAGCGCGTTATCAATATTAAGATGGTATCAAAAAAGATTTTCTGAAATACCATGATAGGATTATTCCATCTCTCATACCAAATCAGACGACAGTTCAGAAGACCAATTCAATATTCGTGAGGATTTCTCAGAATTCCACTAATTAATTACAAGTGTCCATGACGACAAAAATCAGCATTCACCTATCATAAATCCAATGCTTGAGCTAGCGAAATTAAATGGTAATTACAGATCGTTTCCATCGCTTATAGATTTATTCTACACATTAGTCCACAATAATAGCTCATTGTCATCTATAGAAAGTTCAATTATCTTATTTCTTCTCTTTCTGGTCTACCTTTGAATCTTGTTAGAATGCTCAGTTTATGTGCTGACAATTATCAAATCGCAGACGATCAGTTGGAACGCAGATATCAGAATGAGCGATTTCGCGCCCAATCCTTGTGAGACGAGTTGAAAAATGTACCATATTTAAAGACCGACAAGGCCACGTGCTCGAGAAAACTCTCAGACATTTTCGGAGATGCTTGCCGGCCACTGCTAAATGAATTTTCTGGTCGAAAGCTGTGAACTTGTGATATTGATCAAGCATCTAGATCACGCGACCGTCACAGGTTTCGGATTGAATAGGAATTCGATCAAAATTCCTGTCTATGAAGATCTCCTGTGATTCCTTGAATGATACTGCACGACATTAGAATCTTTCTAAAGGTTCCTCCCAAGGAATTATTAATTTTCACAAAAATATACCCAACACGCCACGAAGAATCCAGCCGGACAGAAATACAGCTCATCGAATCACCACCCTCTTCATGAACAACTTTACTCCACGCATTTGTTGCAAAGGTGAACATACAATTTCAAATGAACGATACGATTTCTGTTGAGAATCAGATTTAAGCTTCAATTGCTTGAGTACATCTCATAACCGTCTCTCCTGTCTATATAAATGTCAGAAATGTAGATCCAGAACACATAATTCATTATCACACTTTGAAAATGACTCGAAGTCTAAGACCCACAACAAACGTTTTAGAAGAACTTCAATTTCCTCATCCGCATAGTCGCCTCAATCCTCTATCGAACAAGTTCAGCCAATTTTACCGGCAGCCTCCTTTCTGGCCGAGATATCAGATTACTGTTCATGGCCTGTTTCAAACTCCACTCTTTGGAGGTCTCGGAAGAGTCGGAATTAAATTCGAAGTTGGGTCACCATTCAAAACGCCAACAAGTGTAGAACGCAGATCGTTCATCGAACACCATTTGGCGTTCAAAGAGGATTTGGATTTATTAACTTCCAGATATATCCTTGCGACACCCAGCGTTTTCTTAAAAATCAGGAACTTGAATGCAAAACTGAAAGTTTAGTTTCACATTTAATTTTTTTTGTTATGTCATTGTTTTTCATTTTTCCATTCTCTATTCGTATTTTTATTTATAATTGATATACCACAAAGTTGATACTTGAATGGAATTCGTCGGGAACGAAGGAGATCTGGAACGCAGTGGTTAACCCACTCTCTTCGATTCTGTGGTCTACAGTTTTCAAGAATCGAAGCACCAGAATCAGCAACCTCCTACTCTCTCCCTCTCTCTCTTCATTTCACCAAGTCACAGCTAGCTTGAACCAGTTTCACTCGCCTACAAAACCAGTTGAAACCCTCGTATTTCCTTCAAATTAATTCGTCCAGTGAGAAAAAGGACCCTTATTCAATGTACAACGCAAACACGAAGTCAGCAGACAAACAGATATATCTGTCTAGCCGACATCAACCGTAAGTTCCCTTCTTTCAGTGTTTACTTTGTGGTATATTATTTAATCTCATACTTACATTTTTTTCTTTGATTTTCGTTCTATGAAGTAAGGTTCAAGATTAATCAAAAGTTTGTGTGATACATCTGTATTGTTTTTTTCAATATATCGCTGTTTGATATTATATCGGTAGCTTATTGAACAGTTTGGGTTGTATACAGGGTGAGTCTTTGACTTGTACATATATTTTAACTGTAGATTCTTTAGGCCAAAATAAACCCTTTTTTCATTTTCCATTTCTCCGAATTCGGCTCTGTTAAAGAGATATAGTCATTTGAAAAAAAATGGGCTAAATGCATGCATGATATTATTCTCTACAAACACCTCAAAGTTCATATTTTTTGATTGAAATTGATGTGATTATAAGATATTCTGGGTGATAAATTTAGAAAATACTCAAGCATTAACCTTAATTGAATAAGAATGTTACATTACAAACACGATAATTCCTAACAAAAACGTTTTGTCCCATCATTTCTGCAATTGAAAAGCCATATTTCTCACACCAAAATAAGTTCCTTCTTCGATTTTCCTGAAGATAAGTTTGTAAACACTAATAATTTGTTCATATTTTCCTCGATATTCTGGAACGCTCTCATAAAAATTGGTTTCTCACCAACTTATCCCAACTCCATCAACCTAAGTCATATGATTCGAGGTCAATGACCTAACCTAACTCATCTTCTGTGATATGATATTCCACAGAACTCTAGAGAAGACGATGCCAGATTGCCGATTTTCTCTTCAAACATTAGAATAGGCAAAACCAAGGAAGCGGTACGTTCCCTATCGTTAACGGAAGGCACCAGTTTTGTCTACTTTTCGCTAAAGGCGTCTGGGCGTTGCTCTTCGAAAGCGCCAAACGAGTAGCCGATATAGCGCTAAGTTCTTAATTTCAGTCGCCCATAACGGTGCGATGCCGGCTGCGATGTAGCACGGCCTACTCTTCCCTTCTGAAGGCTGTGGATATATCCGCCAAGCAAGACAAACCGTGTTTCTGTGTATCCAACCTCCATCGTTAGTCAGTGACTTCGATTTATTTATTTATTTACAGAGAATAAAGCAAAGAGGTGATGATTATGTAAATGACTTTTAGTGAATGGATGTAATAGTAGTGTCATCTGGTGTCGAGTTATATTGTTTTGATAGATTTTTTGCTGAAGGACGGTAACAATGAATTTTCAATAGAAACTGCCTATAAAATGTATAATTTTTTGCTTCTCAGAATTCAATTTCATCTCCCACATTTGTGGGATTTTATTATTACATATCTCTACATCAATCGTTTTTTCATCATAGAGATTTTCGTCTTGACAAAGTTGATAAACTTATAATAATTCTGACAACATTGTTAACATTCTGAGAGACCAGAGAAAAAATAATATTTGATGAGATTTAACTCAGGACAGCATTCAGATTATTCTTGAAATTCATGATTTTTTCATCAAATTTAATCTTATACAATTAGAAATTACTTGAAAACGACCCGTTTTATTGAAAAAACATAGAAATACTTTTGTTTTCTGAAATAATTGATTCTTTCGAAAACGTGAATCGTTTATCCTTTCAAGTGATAGTATTTTTGCTTGAATGTATGAGTTGAGTACACTGTAACTTCTATACCAGAAGAAATATGGAATAAGTTTCAATTGAGGAATATGCACCATGAATAGACTAAACAATAATCCAAAATTTAGTTCATTCGAAATATAGGTACCAGATATATGGAAAGAATAGTGTTAATTTCATGGATTTCTGAAACCCTGTTTCTTTCAAACGATACCGAATTTTGAAAAATGGTATGGGAAAAAAGGGTTTCGTTTGATGGGAGGAATCTACAGTTGAAATATATGTGCAAGTCAAAGACTCACCCTGTATACTCCGTATTTTTGTCTGGTTATCATCGGGGGAAATAGAATGAATAGATGCGTTTAGTTTTGTCGAAACTGTCATATTTTTCGAAATAATGTTTGTTGAAACTGTTTCCGCTTGATTATTGAATCTTCTTAAATTCGAGAGGAAACTTAGAAACTTCCTTTTCAACCTTAGAACGCCAAAGTGAAACATCAGGAATCTGTGGCCTCAGACTCCAATATACCAAAAATATTTTATACATTCCAAAGTATTCCTTCTTAATCTCCGCCAGAACGAAACATCCCTCCTCAACTTCCTTCGAAAACCACAAAACTTCCGAAGCATATTTTCGTTAGTTGAAAACTTAACCGCTTCTTATACATCACGGGAAGAGTAATGAGAGAGGGCCGGAAATATAATGCATGGGAAACGTCGAAATCCCCTCTGACCCATACACAACATACTTCATCCACTTCTGGGACCCGGGACTCCATAATGCAACGCCCCCCTCCCCCCTTCGTCTTCTGTTCTCCGGAAGAAATGAAACGGGAGGATTTCCAGCACGAGTTTTAAGATTTATTGGACATTGAAGCCGAGAACTACAAGGAAAGTTTCGAGATTCGAATTTTATTCAGGGTGTTCCGGTTGTCCGAGGAGGGAGGGGAGTTTGGAGGGTCATTTGGGAGATTTTCTTGATGACGTTTTTATTCTGGAGTTTGGTAGTTGGAGACAAAGAGCTTTCTCTAATGAGTCGTTGGAATTTTTATCGATACTAGCCGTTACGCAAATTTAGCTACTGTGAAGGACGCGAACGTGAGTGTGGATGGTTCATTAGTGTCTAATTCGCGCTTCGCGGCTTTTCTTGATCCGCATCGGTATTTTCTGTCGTGACAAACGGTTCGAGGCATGCGGAATATGTACTGACCACAACTGAACGTTAGTTCAGTGACTTTAATATCTTTTAAAATGAATAGTTCATAAAGCAATAAAGTGGACCTACAATTTCTTCGTTATCATTAGAGTGAACCAATTGTGAAGCTGGCTGAAAAGGCCAGAAGTCTTCGTAGAAATCTCGAACGCCGCGAGAGAGTCTTTGACCTATACATATATTTTAATTCTTGAGGCCAGAGGAAACCTCTTATTCATTTCCCTTTTTTTCCGAATTCGGCTCTGTTAAAGAGATATAGCCATTTGAAAAAAAAAATGGGCCAAATACGTGCCTGATACGATTATTTGAAAACACCTCAAAGTTCATATTTTTCGATTGAAATTAGGGTGAATATTGGATGTTCTGTCGTGATACATTTAGGGAATACTCAAACACTAACCTTATTCGAATGCGAATGTTACAAACACGATATTTCCTAACAAAAACACTCAGTCTTGTCCGATTATTTCTGCAATTGAAAAGCCCAATTTCTCCTACCAAAATAAGTTCCTTCTTCGATTTTTCTGAAGATTAGTTTGTAAACACTAATAATTTGTTCATATTTTCCCCGATATTCGAAAACTATATCACATACAAAATTGTTTTCTCATATGTAATACCACTAGAGATGGAATTTTGCCGACAAAATTTCTCGATTGTAATATGAAAGTTTGTTGCTCGGAAATTTCGCGAATGACAGTTGTATCAAAATCACGAGCCGTCATGCGAGTGATTTTGGAAAAATGTCATGAACGAAATTTCCGATAAGCAACAAACTTGAATATTACAAGAGAGAAATTTTACCTGCTTAAATTTCATCTCGAGTGGAATTCGGCATGACTATTCCACGAGAAAATAGGGTAATATGTTCACAGTTGACGCGTATTGCGCTATTTGGCAAATTAGAATTCATCATAGATCAACTAAACCACTAAACGTTGTTTGTTCTCTCTATGATATTTATTTCCGAAGCTATCTATGAATTCGAGAAACGTCAAAAATTTTGTCGCTGAAAAATTAACATGTTGGTTTTGCCGGCTTGAAAATTTTTTCGGGATGAAACGATCGTTGCTACGGAAACTTCCTCACTAAAAATGAAAAGAGTGGAATAGTCACTAAACTTACCTAACTTCATCACCCTAGGTCATAGGATTCGAGGTCAATGACCTAACCTAACCCATCTTCTGTGATATTTCACAGAACTATTGAGGAGACGATGCCAGATTGTTGATTTTCCCTTCAAACAATGGTATAGGCGAAACCAAGAAAGCAGTACGTCTCCTATCGTTAACGGACGAACTATCTCAAGGGCACTAGTTTTGTTTACTTTTCGCTAATAGCGTCTAGGCGTTGCTCTTTGGAAATGCTGAAGGGGTAGTTCTGATTCTCGCCGATATAGCGACATGATTTCGATTTTTGTCGCCTATAAAGGTGGGCACGCAAGACAATTCGTTGTTCTGTGTCTCCAACGTTAGTCCCATCACAGATCAATCTATGGTCCCATGAACGACGCTTGCGTATAGCGACAACTTGGGCTATGGACTTGGATTTATTTACAGAGAATAATGCAAACATGTGATGATTATGTGAAGATTTTCAGTGTAGTGGCGAGTTTGAATTCCATGGGGATATTGTTTAGGTAGAAACATCGCCACAGATTATGTACTGCTAAGTATATGTTATTTTATTTTTCATTAATTTCAATGACGAAATGATTAAGTCCTCGTATGAGTGGGACGGGCGCTCAAAAATTGACTTTCAGAATTCAGTGAATGAGAATACAAAATTATTGAAAGATAAACTTCCAATCAGTGAATTCCAAACGCGAAAAATGAACTTTTTATGTCTAAAACTTAGAACAATAGTCACTAGGACATAAATTAGAATAAAAACATAAAACACAAAATATCTGGAAAAAATTATTCTTTTCCTCATATTCGATCTGGATCTCTCGAACGTTTATTGAGAAGTTTCACCGTGAATACGTATATCGTAAAAACGAATACATAAAATGGTTCTGCACCAGTCGAATTTAGCATCAATCATATTGTATTTGACAATTTGGTGATTGTGAGCAATGAAGGGAAATGATAAACTGGTAAGACATAAAACGTTTTTCGTAGATGGAAACTTATGACTTAATTTTACTAGAAACATTCGAAGCAATTATCGCTGTATGTTTTCATTTCACAATGCAATAATTGAGGAAATTAATCGACATTTGCATTACTCATTCGGAAGATAATACACAATGTTAGTTTTGAAACGTAAAATAATTATGATGTATTTATAAGAATTAAATTGGGTACATAAAACGACAATTTATTTTCTTCATTGATTGCAAAATGAAGTGAGGATTATAGATTGATTATAGACTATTAAGTATGTTTATCAAATTTCAAATTTTCCTTAATTGGATAGAATTTGATATTCAATAGGGTTCTCAAATGCCATTTAGTTATCGAAATGGAAATGAAATATTCTAATGTTTTTTCAGGCGAATTATTGAATCCACGACTTCTTTTCAGGAAAATGTGAGGCCTTCGAGAGCTTGTTGAGAGCCCTATATTATATCCTCCATCAAATTATTTCCAGCGTTGTCCTAGCGATATCCTACGAGAAAATTCTCAAACATGTCACTCCGAATAAAAATGATACCAACAAATTGAGGAGAAGAATAATCTCCGAACATTCACCTGATATTTGGAATGTTGAAGCCTTAGACAAAGGAAAGAGGAGACGCGGTATAGGATGATAAATCTTGAAGCCAAGATGTCACATAATGAAGAACGAACTGGACGACTGCATTACTACGAAACGAGAATTACGCTAAGATCTGAACAACGTTGCCACGTTGTCTGAGATTTCCGATTCATTAACGTTGAATCCTTCAAGAATTACAATTAAGAATACAATTCTTTTAATTGTTGCTCATGTAAATGTTTGAAATGATTATGCACCCTTTTGAATATTAATAAAATGTTTTAAATTTCAAACACTTCTCAAGCAATAATGTGCATAGAACTTGGAAAACTTTTGTCTAAGGCATAGAATATAGCTCCTCTCTTTAGAATGCATCCCCTCTTAAAATTTACCTCCACCCTTAACTTGGGTCACATTATAAAAGCAGGTATTTACCCTTCTTCAAATCTTTCCTTCCTTGCTTTCAAAGCAGTCAACATAGCTCACGGAGCATTTTTAAATTTGTCGATTGTTCCAGAGGCTCCCATCGTGACAACACCGGTTGTTCCAGTTTCATTCATTAAATTCATATATTATTTCCCGACCAATCAGCGATTTTGGCCTTCCATTTGACATTTCATGTTTGATACACGTTGCCTTTCCGAGAACTGTTGAATGTGTCAAATAAGTTTTTTAAATCAATGCAAATAAGTGATTTTCTGAATATCTTGAGCAAAATACCTTAAAATAATGGTTCGTAAGTGTCAAGTGTGTGGCAAATTGAACTCCTACAACCCTAATTTGAGTTTTCACAGGTTAGTTTTATGTTTACAGATCAGTGGCGTAGATTATTCAATGTTTATAATTTTACTTCTAGATTTCCTTCTGATATTGAGAGAAGAAATATATGGCTTTCAATTTTGGACTTGGCTGATGCTGAAAACTTGCCTCAACATCTGTTCTTATGTTCGGAGCACTTCCAATCCAAAGATTTTGGTTTTCGAGTGAATGGTACCAAATATCTTAAAAATGATGTCAATCCTGTTCCTGTGAAACAACTCTGGGAACTAACGTCCTCAAGGTAAGTTTCTGTGCGAAGTTCCAGAGATTCATAATTTAATTCAACCTGTTTGAATATAACTCCATGAAATAGAGTCAGAATATGTGTCAGTAAATATTTTTATACAATAATATTATTAAGTATAATTCAATACATTAATTGGGAACTTTTTTGCAGCTCAAGCTCAACTATCACCCCCCAAGATGCTAAAAGGTAATTATGCATTTATAATTCGCCATTTGACAATGAATATTCAAAGAAATATATTTACAGAGATCAAGTTTCATTCCTCGATGCAGAAATTTACCGGAATATTGCTTCTATTCCTTGTTCTCCAAAAAGAAGGTAAGACCTGTGTGTCAGTATTGGCACATTCTGATTAACCATATTTGGTGAATTTTGTTACAGTGAAGAAAATGTGAAATCACCTATTGTAAAACTGGAGCAACAAGTGGAGAAATTTGATGCGAAGCCATCCATCTCTGCCGAAGAACCATCTACCTCTAAAATTAGAAGGGGAAGGTAAATATTTCATTCAAACGATGCCCACATCGAATTATTTTATAAAGTTCAAGACTAATTATTCTGTTACATTACAGAAAGAGAGCTTATGTAGGTGATTTACATACCAGTGATTTTTCTACACCTGAGAAAAGGAAAAAGAGTATGAGTATTATCAGAAGGAGAGTGCAGGGTCAAAGCAAACAGATACGCATATTAAGGCAGTCTGTTCGAAGGATGAAGAATAAGATCACCTCGATGAAAACATTGATGGATTGTTTGAGAGAAAAATTGCTTATATCAGAAGCAACCATATCTGTATGTTTCCTTTTTTTTTTGGTGAAAGTGCAATAGCATGTAACTTGATTTTTTATGATTCGGGATATTGGAGCCATTAGATTTTAAATAGTGTTGTGCATAGGTAGTAACAACATTTATGTCGTTTGAAACCTTACACCGCGTTTACATTAGTCAAGTGAGTTGATCAAGTCAGTTGAATTGAAAGCGAATTGAATGTGTAAACCCCCCAATTCGTTTCACTCGATCGGCTGAATTGAACGGCTTCTAAGTTGAAGCACGGTCAACTTTGTGGAAGTCACTTGAATTCAACTGACTTGATCAACTCACTTGACTAATGTAAACGCGCCATTATCTTAGAAGTGGAAATCAAGTACAACGTATCGTAACTTCAGAAAGAAGATTATATTTTTCTGAGAATTAACACGTTACTCGAATATGAAGCTGGTCTAATGTTCTCATTTAACATATATGAGTTACATGGTATTGCACAGTGAGAGATGAAGTAGAGAAACATTTTGAGACAACCAGATGATAACATTTTTCTTTTTCAGGCATCTGTCAATCCTGGAGCTGCTACTGATTTATTCGAGAGAATGTTGAAAGGATCGAATAGGCAAAAATTCAATCCAACATTGAGAGCATTTGCTTTAACTTTGGCATTTTATTCACCGAAAGGATATAATTTTGTCAGAAAAACCTTCAACAATAGCCTTCCGCATTTAGATACTATCTCGAAGTGGTATAGGTCTGTAGATGGAAGCCCTGGATTCACAAAGGAAGCATTGACAGCCTTGTCTCTACGACAAAAAGGAGTCTCCTATCCTTTGTTGTGCAATCTTGTTATGGATGAAATGTCCATCAGACGTCAAGTTGAGTGGACAGGTTCTAAATTCACCGGATATGTTGATGTTGGTACCAACTTGGATTCTGACATTTTACCCGAAGCTCGAGAAGCATTAGTTTTCATGCTAGTGTGTCTGAATGGTTCCTGGAAAGTTCCTGTGGGATATTTTCTGGTGAATGGGTTAGTGGCGACAGAGAAAGCTGAGTTAGTGAAAAAATGTCTGGGTTTTCTACATGAAAGTGGAATCAAAGTAATTTCACTAACTTTTGATGGTGCTCCTTCAAATTTTTCAATGGCTGAAAAATTGGGAGCAGATTTCAGTGATCCATCAAACTTGAAAACGAAGTTCGAACACCCAATTACCCAGCACGATATATATATTAATCCTGATGCCTGCCATATGATTAAGTTAGTGAGGAATTGTTTTGCATCCCAAACTGGCTTACGAAATATGGAAAATATGGAGATTAGATGGACTTTTGTTTCGACTTTAGTGGATAAGCAAGATATTGAAGGTCTGCACGCTGCTACAAAGGTAAGGCAGAGGCATTTACAATGGATGAGAGAAAAAATGAAGGTGCGATTAGCAACTCAGACACTAAGCAAAAGTGTAAGTGATGCAATAGATTTTTTAAGAGATGATCTTAAGTGTTCTGAATTTCAAGGATCAGAAGCCACTTCTGAATTTATTCTGAAGTTCAACAACTTATTCGACATCTTCAACTCGAGAAATCCTTGTGCAAAATACTTTTTTAAAAAACCATTCATGACAAGTACAGCTGGAGTCTTCACAGATTATATGGATACGATGAAAAGATATATTCTTGGACTGACATTGAATGGGATCCCTATCACAAGAAGTGGAAGAAAAACGGGATTTTTAGGTTTCTTGATCTGCATTGAAAGTTTGGAACAAATGTACAAGAAATATGTCATCGAAGAAAAATTCCTCAAATATCTTCTCACTTATAAACTGTCGCAGGACCATTTAGAGCTGTTCTTTGGATGTGTTAGAAGTAAAGGTGGACATAACAATAACCCCACTGCAAGACAGTTCGAGGCGGCATACAAAAGGTTGATTGTTCACTCGCAAATATCCGCTTCTGATACAGGAAATGCCATCAATCTGGAATCCATCAGTATCCTGACATGTGGATCTGCAGTTAGCATTCTCTCACCTGAACATGCAACCAATATTGAAAAAAATGAACAGTTCGCTTCAGTAATGGAAAGTGTTTTTTCAGATATGGATAAATTTGAGTATGCAACTTCAACAGCATGGAATCTCACTCCATATGTAGAAGATATTGTGGGATATATATCTGGATATGTTGTTCGGATACTCGAGAAATTTATTTCATGTCGAAAGTGCCTCGATCTTTTGAGAAATGAAATAGATGTCTCACTTCTCCAAAGAAGAAAAACATATGGAAGATTAATTAGGGCCAGCCAATTTGTAATTGATATTTGTAAAGAGGGCGAAAAATTGTTCAAATTCTTCCATAAAACTTCGAACATTTTTAATAGAAAAGTTGAACATTTGTTACCAGTTCTGATCAGCCAAACTATGTTTAATATTGATTCATCCATTTTGGACTATTTTGATAATCATCTTTTTGATGGAAATTTCATTGATGGACATGCTGATCAGTTGATCAAAATTATTTTGAAAAATTATTTTAGAATAAGGATTCATCACGAAACCACCAAACTCTTAGATGAGTCAAAAAAAAATAGATCAAGATCTATGAACACCAGACTTATACTGTTTAGGAATGAATAATTTTACTATTTCAATGTATTGTGCTATTGTGGATTGTGATTGACTATGATTATTGTTTCAATAAAACACCTATCGATTATTATTTTGATATTTTATTGGGTAATTCATTTTCTGTAACATGCTTGAATCTTCTGACTCAACATATTTTCGTGAATTTTATTAAGTAAATTCAGGTGAGCTCATTTTTTCTTTAACCGGTTCATCTTTAAGGCGGATTCTTCGACAAGTTCATTCAGCTAATATACATATCAAATTGGAACCAAAGTTCAGCTAATTGTGCTTAATTGTTCCAAAGGTATTGAGCTCCGAAGCAATAATTCTGAAATGTGAATAACTACGGAACCACGCGAAAAAATTGGCCCATAATCGGACATGTGGGTATATTCATTTCTTTTTCCGTCGAAATTAATTGAATTCTGATATCATCAATAAAAAGTTATTTACCTAACGTGCGCATATCAAATTGGAACCAAATTTCAGCTAATTGTGGTTAATAGTTCCAAAGATATTGAGCTCCGAAGCAATAATTCTGAAATGTGAATAACTACGGAATCACGCGAAAAACTTGGCCCATAATCGGACATGTGGGTATATTCATTTCTTTTTCCGTCGAAATTAATTGAATTCTGATTTCATCAATAAAAAGTTATTTACCTAACGTGCGCATATCAAATTGGAACCGAATTTCAGCTAATTGTGGTTAATAGTTCCAAAGATATTGAGCTTCGAAGCAATCATTTTCAAATATGAATAACTACGGAACCCCTAAACAACACGGCAGATCCACGCCACTGGCGGCAAATGAATTCACGCGAATCTAATTTCTGCATTGTTGCCAGCGCAAGAACTGTGGAATAAGGACAGCTATATCTGTCCTTGTTCCACTCATGGGAAATTGGTCGGGATGTTGGCTTCAAAAGTTCCTGAATTTATGAATGACATGCCAGGTCTCCTCTTTCCTTTGTCTAAGGTTGAAGCCAATTATCGTGAAATTATTGTTGTGTGAATTCCTTGTCTGTATAGTTATAACATACAAGAATGGGTATGATATCGCAAAATCATGCATAATTTTATGCTAAGACAGAGGAATTGGTATATGGAAATAAACAAAGAAACTCATATGAACTTTATTGAGGGTTCAATGCAATATTATGAGCCTTCATTTACATTATATTATTGTATATTCATTGTGATCCCATTTCATTTTTATCTGGTAACAGTAATAATATCTTAACAAGTACAAGAAACACACATTCCAATCTTGGTCCATGATCTGACTTGTGTGCTAGATTAGATCAACAAAAATGTAATAACATATCAGAAAAACTTTCACAAGGTCAATCAATAATCGGAAAGTTCTCAAGAAATGAAAAATAATGATAATATTGTATTTATTATACAAGAGCTTTTTTGGAGAGAAGAATGGACAGCTGTACCAATTCTTATCACCACGAGAATTGAGGAACAAGTAATATAATATGAGATAAGAAGAACGCCATAAAGTGAACACTGAAAGAATGGTACACGATTGATGCTGGGATGGAAAGATGTATCTGCTGTTTTTCTGACGTCGTGTAGATGTACTTTTTCTCTCTATTCTTCTCACTTTGTTGCCTCTGGCCTGATGCTGCATGGTATTCCAGCATTCCCTGCACTCAGTACTAGAAGTTAAATTCCAGAGATCTCAGTGCTGAATTTATGCGATTCCCTTTGAGATTTCCGTTCAAACACTTTGAGACGCACGCATTGACAGCCATTATTTCCACCTATAGTAGGGCGTAAATGTACCCGAATTAAAAACGCTTGTCAGTCCACCAATTTACTGCAATGGACTATTTGGTATTAAAACAAGGTTTCAAATTCCAATCTCAAAAAATCCCACAGTACCCGGGTAATTTAGGGAAAAATAAAAAATCGGCCATGAGAACTTGATATTTCTATGACTGACCACCCTCAACTAACCATTTCAGAGAGCCCTATTCAATTTGCATCTGCAAATTCGGATAAACCCATAAAGGACAAACAAATTATGATCATCCTTTGAGTCAATGTGTGACCTTTTGGAGAAGGTATGTGGACGATGTTTTTTGAGCAACGAAAACATGTAAGAAAAATATTGAGTTTCAGTCATTTTAACCCTGCTGAAATTCACAGAGATGGTAGTTTGTATAATTATTCGAATAAAAAATCGTCCGCTGGCTGTACGTTGGTGGAAAACACGTCGACTGGACATGGAAACTTGTGAAAAAATTTTTGCACAGAAATTTCAAGAAGATGTTGTCAGCTTGCTGATATTTTCATTGAGGTTGAGGATTTATTTACGAAACATAGTATAAATCACGATACATTTGTGTACCGTGGTATAAATATTTATGACTTCTGCCATTTCCATCATAAATCGAACAAAAAACCCGTTCAAGGGGTATTGAAGGAAGAAGAAGAATCATAAATCGATTTTGCCGCAAAATTTTACCACGCATGCGTAGAGCGAAAACCGAAGTATGGTTATCTGGAGGCCTACGTTAAACAATAACAAACCAGAGTCTCTGAACAAACTGTAAACAATATGTGAAGTTCTGAATAATCTGAATACATTCAGTGACTTATTCCAAGAGGATGTTGTTTAGATAGAAACATCGCCACAGATTATCAGGTATCGTATTATTTTTCATTAATTTCAATTCAATAAGTAGTTTGTATCGAGATACCTCATTCATATCCGAATTTTGTATATCATCGACATTTAACCTCAATATGGACCGGTAACTATGAATTTTCAATAGAAACTGTGCGTATTAAATCCTCCTTGGTGTTCAATTTTATCTCCCACATTTGTGGGAATTTATTATTAAAATATCTCGACAAAGTTGATAAATATTGTGACAACATTGTTAACTCGTTTAAAGACCAGATAAAGAATAATATTCGATGATATTTAATTCAGAGACGCATTCAGATTATTCTTGAAATCAATGATTTTTTCGTCAAATTTCTCCGGGTAAAATTGGAAATGACTGAAAAAAAAAGGAATACTTTTAGTTTCTTGAATGATCGATTCTTTCGAAAATATGAACTGTTTATCTTTTCAAAGTGGTTTTATGGTGTTTTAGCGTGTATCGATGAGTCGACTACCCTGTAACTTTTATACTAGATTGAGAAATATGCACCATGAATAGAGTAAAAACTCAACCAAAATTCAGTTCATTCGAAATAACGGTTCCGAAGATATAAACAGAAAAGTGTTTTTTTCATGGATTTTCGACACCCTGTATCTCCCAAACCAAACCGAATTTTGAAAAATGGTATAAAAAGAAAGTGTTTCGTTTGATGAGAGGAATCTACAGTTAAAATATATGTACAAGTCAAAGACTCACCCTGTATACTTGATCTACACGCTGATGGAGAAGTACATCAATTCCATAAAGGCTCGGGTTCCACATAGGGGGTACCAAGTTACGATCGCCCAAAGGAATTAATTAAGGAAATCACGCATTGTCCTAAGGGTTATTCACAATGCATGACGCTGGACAAGCCATAAACCTTGAATTTTAATTTCTTACACCCATCTCCGGGGGTAGAATTTTATCGGGAAACGTCTTTTTTTGTGGGGGAGTTTTTGCTGAGCCCACCCAATTCTGGGTTCCAAAGAATTTTTTTTCCATCTCAATGGGAGAGGAATAGGAACGAAGAGGCGGTTGTAACTTAGACGAGAGAGGAGTGTTGTTAACATACAATCTACAGTTGCCATGGAATATTAAACTTTATATCCATTCTTCAATTTTTGAATTAATCCCGAGCGCCACAAGAATGGTATAGTCCCACATTTCCGACAAAACGATACTCAATCCAACTCAAGACTCCAACAAAACAACCCTAGAGGCGTCGAAAAGAAGAATGTTCAGATTTCATTCCCTCGACTCGAACAAACAGAATAAACATTCCGTCGCCAATTTCCTTGGCCTACTGCTCTCGCCTTCCCAACCACCCCTTCAACCCTTCGTCCGCCCTTGGGAAAAGCCGAAATTCGGCCTGTCTGCCTACGGCGATGGTCCGGACATAATTAGGATCCGTTTAGCGGACACACATTTCCACTTAAATGTCGTATAGGCCGATGCCGTCAAATGCCGCATCCGTGCGGGACAGTTCGGCTTTTGTTTCCGCTACGTCCTGTCTTCACTCTTCAGGTCCCGAGGGAGTCTGCGGGACGGTTGGAGGAGTGGGTAGGAAGCCGTGAAATGTTGATGTCCTTTGATACACTACTAACGATACCACTGGCAGGTAGAAATTGGATGAAACTGAATCAGCGAATGGGATGTCTCTAGATAGTCAACAATACAACCAAAAATATTCAAGGGCAACAACCATATATCTAATAATTCCTATATGGGGAATGATCCAATCAAAACTGAAGCTGGGCTTTGGTAACAATCCAGATCTGCGCTTGTGCGGATAATACTGAGAATAAAAATATTTTTTTAGTTCTGTCTCTCTCCGACACATCGTATTATGTCGTGAAACGTAAGTATATCATTTTTAACTTCATGTGAATAGTTTCGATCATAACCTCACAATTTTATGTGAAATATTTCAATCGCTTTATTCCGTTTTATCCAAGTCCTAAACTAAATATCATTGTTAACTCCCATGGATATTCTAAATTGAACTGAAAGTATTGAAGTGACATATTTTCATACTCGATATCTATTTTCTTGTTGTATTTCAGAATTAACATAACCTCTAAATTTCTCGCAATTTTTGAATTTCCAGTTGACGCAAGCGTACAACTGAAACCTTACCAAAGATTTGGCTTCACTTTGTGACTGAAAAGCAGGGGTATAATCCATATTGATGTTATTAGATGTATGGCAACAACTCCTGAGTTCTGTGATTCATATATACCTACCATTCAAATATGAGAATCCCTAAAAGGAGAGGGGCTCTTCATGAATTAAAATTATTGTAACCCATATAGAAAAAGGGAAAAGGAAAATAGTACCCGAACTTTCAAAGTGAATACCATTCAAGGTTGTGACGAAGTGATCCATTCTGATAATCAAGGTGCTATCAAAGCATTGATCTCACTTGTCATCGGCTCAAAGATGATATGGGAGTGCTGAAGGAAACTCAATGAAGTAGGCAAGGTCACTTTTTACTGAGTTCGTGGTCACTCAGGAATCAAAGGAAAAGAAGAGGTCAACACACTAGCCAGACAGAAAACACCAATGCCACTTACTGGATCAGAAGAACCTGTCTGTGGCATAGGAAAATGCACCTACATGAAAGAGTTTCTGGAGAAAGGAACAGTGAAAGAGAAGCACTCTGGAGAAGTCTTCCAGAAGTGGATCATTCCAAAAAATGCCTTTGGGATTTGGTAACTGTTAGAACCAAGAATTATTTGTATCTCAGTGAGAATAAGATACTTCTTCTCAATGGGTTCCCACAAGACTTTGCCACCTTAGGAAGCATATGATCAGCATAGGCTTATCAGAAACTGACGAGTGTAGTTTATTTGGGAAGAGAAAAAAATCCTATTCACCTGGTTACAGAATGCGTATTTAGCCTTCTTCAAGTCCTCTCAGATAGACAGATCCTGGAGTTTATTAGAACATTGTTAGGGGGCATGATAGACCTTAAGGTCGCAGTGGGTTGTAACTGCATTTCACTATAAACTATATATACAGGGTGAGTCTTTGACTTTAACTGTATATTCCTCCCATCAAATGAAACACTTTTTTTCCATACCATTTTCCAAAATTCTGTTTCGATACATAGTGTCGAAAATCCATGAAATTAACACTATTTTTTCCATATATTCGGAATCGATATTGCGAATGAACTGAATTTTGGTTAATTGTTTTCTCTATTCATGGTGCATATTTCCCAATTGAAACTTATTCAATATTTATCCTAGTATAAAAGTTACAGCATAGTCGACTCATGAATTCACGCAAAAATATAAAACCACTTGAAAAAGATGAACGGTTCATATTTTCGAAAGACTCAACCATTTCAAAAAATTAAGGTATTCATATGTTTTTTCAATAAATGCGTCGTTTTCGAGTTGTTTCTAATTGTATACGATGAAATTCGAGGGAAAAATCACGAATTTCAAGAAAAATATGGATGCTTTCCTGGATTAAATATCACCGAATATTTTTTCTTCTCAGGTCTCTTAACAAGTTAACAATGTTGTCAGAATGTTTTATCAACTTCGTCAAGACTAAAATTTTTATGATGGAAAAACGTTTGATGTAGAGATATGTAATCATAAAATCCCCCAAATGTGGGGGATAAAATTGAATTCTGAGAAGCATGAAATTACACAGTTTATGAGCACAGTTTCTATAAAAATTTATTGTTACCAGTCCTTCAGGAGAATACCTATCTAAACAGTATCCATTTGGTATTTTAACTCCACACTACACGGTTATTATTACATCAATTCACTGAAAGTCTTCACATCAAATAATCACCTGTTTGCTTCATTCTCTGTGAATAAATAAATCGAAGTCCATGGCGCAGGTTATCGCATAAGCGTCGTTCAGGGGATCACAGACTGTTCTGTGATGGGACTAACGTTGGAAACACAGAACAACGATTTGTTTTGCGTGACGGCTACATCGCATAATGGGAAATATCGTGTTTAGAACATCCTTATTCAAATATGGTTAGTGCTGGAGTATTTCCTAATTGTTTCACCCAGAACATCTAATAATCACCTCAATTTAAATCGAAAAATATGAACATTGAGGTGTTTGCAGAGAATCGTGTCAGGCACGTATTGGGCCCAATTTTTTTTCGAATAGCTTTTTATCTCTTTAATAGAGCTGAATTCGGAAAAGTGGAAAATGAAAAAAGGTTTCCTCAAGAATCTACAGTTGAAATATTTGTACACGTCAAAGACTCACCCTGTATAAACCAGAGCATTGAAGGTGGAGGGCAACCTGTAGATAGCGCCGTTGCTAACACAGCTCTGATGGAAGGCATAAAAGACGCTGTTCAGTTGCCTATAACACAGAAAGGTACTGAGCCAGTAAGTGGCATTTGAAATCACATCTTGTCTAGTGTGTTGGCCTCTTTGTTTCCTTTATTCCTGAGTGACCAGGACCCAGCCTGAAGAGACCTTGTTGTTTTTGCACACTACAGTAAGTTTCCTTTGACACTCCCATTTCAACTCCGAGTCGATGGGATAGTAGTTCAGTGCTTTGATTGCAGCTTGACTAAGTGATTGAATCACTTTGTCACACCCTTGATACCTGTTCAGCTTTACGTCTACGCATCTTTAGATTGCAAGTATCTCTGCCTGACCACTCGAGTGGGTGCCTACCAATAGTGTTCACTTTAATATTGCGCCGGTCCTTATTGAGATTCGAAAAACATTTGATACCATTTGATGGCATTCACTTTGGAATTTTGGGCACTGTATTCATTTTCTCATTCTTTTTATTTACATAGCATCGTGTTAAATTTCTTTTCAGTGCTTGCTTTTTAGATCATAACATCCCTAGGTAGGTTCGCTAATGAGATGTACTTATTCAGAGAGTAACTGGCTCTCTGACTTTCAATTCTCTCCTTACCTGTACTTTTCCTATATATTCGAAAAAAAAGCCTCATGGGTTACCGTATTGATCACTATAGATGAAGAAGAGAGAGATTTGCGATGACCTCAGGTGCTCTAGTCGGGCACGTTCTCATAGCTCCAGTGATGCAAACACAGGCAAGCCTCTGTAATTTAACACCATAAACTAACACAGAAGATAATCGCTTTGAAATCAAATCAAAACAAAACTAACCTCCACCCCTTGTACCCTTTACGAACTCCTCAATGATACATGAGAAGTTGTGTTCGAGCTTGTTTTTACAAAATAGTGAATACAAGAAAATGACATGTTTTTAATATTACTGTACAAATACAGATTAACCTAAATTCGTGTTCTGTGCATAAAACTGTGATCTTTGACAAGCTGTAACTTTTCGATGTTCATCACAGAATTTGACGAATGTCAAAGACTTCTTTTCTTCTTCTTCCCATTTGTTGGCCTTTTTTACTTTCAAATTATATCTACACATTACACTGATGTACTTATCACATGGATCTATCAACAAGGTAGATCTACGCGCTCTACTAGTTTTTTACAAAATAGTAAATACAAAACTTATGAACTTTTAATTATACTCTTTACTCTATCTGTATACGGATTTTACTGAGACCATGAGTGATCGCACATTTGAATTGGTAATTTAAGGTTGAGTATACGGTTGTTGGGTTTAAATGAAGTCTAATTTCTTGGAAAGGGGAAGGTCCCCAGGAAGTATTTTGAAAAAAATCGTGAAAATCGCGAATTTCGTCGAAATCGTCGAAATGGGCGAAATGGGGGAGCCAAAGGCTTTTTTCGCGGGGCACCTGAGAGAAAACCGAAAACTGATACCGAAAGTCGAAGAACGGATCTATTGAAAATCGGTGAGTCTCGGGTTCTGGGGTCCCCCGTTCGCCCCCCACCAGTCTACAAAGTTTGATGTTTCGAGGAAATTTTTTTCGAGTCATATCGTCACAGACTTTTTCACAGAATCGTAGCGGCCGACGCGGGGTCGAATGACGTAAAATGCAGATTTTTGGTATTTAATCGCTATTTGGAGGTGAGTTTCTGGTCGAATACTTCAGATCAATGTTTGTTTTTCCTTTTCAGCGTAAATTTCGGCCGGATGAAGCATTTTTGGAAGCGAGATGGAATGTTTACTTTTTAGGTTATAACGCTGAACAGAAAAAAGAATAAAAAACCTGTTGTATGGGGCCATAGTATACTGATGGGGCAATATTGCGTTGGATATTTCGGATGGAGCATTTTGAGGTGGATCACGATGATATTTTTCAGATTTCAGAACAATTTCGGCGAGTTACAAGCCAATTCGAAACAGTGAAGTCACCCATATAGCCTGAAAGTTGGACTGATTTTTTCTCTTTAAAAAAGGTTTTACAGGTAGAAATGAGGAAAAAAGTGTTCTTCAGATTTTCTTTGAATGAAAGCAGCTGAATTTTATTCTCCAATATAGTTTTTCAGAAAGTTATAAAAGAAATCCATCAGGTCCAATTGACATTCTGATATTGCTCGTGTTTAAATTTTTTTTCTCAGTCGTTTTTTCGATGAAATCTAATTCATTTAAGGTTGCTCAAGCAAGTGTACATTGCATCCAACATAATCGAAGAAATACAGAGCAAGTGGGAAAATATTGGAGTGCAGTTAAAAATAGATAACTACTCTCATCATTTATTTATGTCTAACGACCATCATAAGTCAACTTAACTGGATCCTTATCCTTCTTACAGCCAATTCGACTCCTACCCCATGCATTATTAACAGCATTCCTTCTGGCACGAGACAATACATCTTTTGCTCGAAGGACCATAATAAATTCCATTCCGGCCTGTGAGCCATAACACTCAAATGAGATATTTCAATTTTCCTCAATTATCACTTGTATACGAGGCCCGTACCTGAGACTATGAATACTAAACAACTTCCGTCGAGCGGCTCTAATGGGCCGAACGGAACATGTTTTCAAGTCAGAACTTTGAGTAATACCGCTCATTTTGCGGCGTCTCTTCATAAAGGTCGAAAATGAGCGGGGGCCGTAATGGCGTTATGCCTAATCTTCTTCCACGTAAGCCTCAATGCGTTTGTTTCACACAAGGAAAAAGGGAAACTTGGCAAATAGTTAAAATAGTCGCTTGGTATTAGGATATGCGGCGTTGTCGGATTTGATACATTTTCATTGGTTTCGAGAAAATATTCGATTGGTTAAGTTAATCAAGCAAGTTCCGAATTCGCCTCCATTGGCAGGAATATGAGCATATTCCGAATACTGAATTCTATATAGTGTCAATATTCTAATAAGAAGCCACTCAGAGTACTCGCTATGGAGTTAGTACTCTGGTCCTAGATCCCTGACAAAAATATCGCATGAAATCTCATTAAAAAATATAGACAATTTATGAGATTTCAAAAGGTTTTATGAAAATAAGCTGTGTTCTATAAATACGTTATTCATTACATGTAAACTTTTTATAAGTATTCAGACGGATTTATAAGTATATGTTATTTATAAGCATATACCCTAATATGAGTTGTACAAGTTTTTTATCAGGTAGTATTAGTTCTAGGACTCTATGAGATTCAATAAGGAATTCCAATTTCAGTCAGAATAATATTTTATGCTCAATCACAAGCTTGAAAACTTATGAGAAATACGTGGAATGCATCAGGTATTCCTTTTCTAATTTTATGCGGATCTTATGAGTTTCAATGTGGCTCGAATTGAATGAGAATTCCCAAGTTTCAATGAGGAAGATAGACTATGAAGTATAAAGGTGAATACAGACTATTCTGACGTGACGTGATTCCACGTCACGTCAGACGTGTAGCAGTGCTCCCATTGGCCTAATATGAACGTAAACGTCCAAATGTGAGTGATTTAAAAATGCAACACATCGTTCTGTGCGTTCACGTTCATATCAGGCCAATGGCACCACTGACGGTGCCTGATATGACGTGGAATCACGTCACGTCAGAATAGTCTGTATTCAACTTTAGAGTCTGTATTAGGCATTGTTAGTTTAAGGCGACTATGAGATTCATTAACGTATTCCAATGACAATCAGAATATTATTCCTTGCTAATTCACAAGCCTGAGATCGTATAAGAAATGTGTGGAAATTCCCAAGCTCAATTTCATTGAAAAACTTGTATACAGCGTTGATCTTTGACTTGTACATACAGGGTGGCCATTTGAAAACGAAACAGACGAGAATACAGACGAAATAAATTTTTTCGATAGAAATGCTCGGACAGGTCGATTTCTGTTTCGAGGGGGACAACTTAAGATGTAGGTTACGGACGCATAGCGCTTCAACCCTTGCTGCTACAACCCCCACCCCCAATTTTTGAATAGGGAAGATGGGGTGAGTGATACCTCAATTCGAAGCTATTTTTATACTGATTTCAGCACAGTAATTGTTTTTTCATTTTATGCATTAGTTCTCGAAATATTCTTAACTAAGTATTTGAAAATGAAGTGGTGTTTTCATGGCACTTGTAGTGTTTTTTTGTGAAAAATCGACATCTTGATTAAAGATTTCTATGTCATTGGATTGGAGGAAGGAAGCCACAGTCGTGGTTGTTTTGAAGCTCAAAATGTCGATTTTTCACAAAAAAAACACTACAAGTGCCATGAAAACACCACTTCATTTTCAAATACTTAGTTAAGAATATTTCGAGAACTAATGCATAAAATGAAAAAACAATTACTGTGCTGAAATCACTATAAAAATACCTTTCAAATGAGGTATCACTCACCCCATCTTCCCTATTCAAAAATTGGGAGTGAGGGTTGTAGTAACAAGGGCTATGCGTCCATAACCTACATCTTAAGTTGTCCCCCTCGAAACAGAAATCGACCTGTCCGAGCATTTCTATCGAAAAAATTTATTTCGTCTGTAATCTCGTCTGTTTCGTTTTCAAATGGCCACCCTGTATATTTTTACTCTAGATTCCTTTCATCAAACGACACACTTTTTCCATACCATTTTCCAAATTCGGTTTCGGTTGAAAGATACAGGGTGTCGAAAATCCATGAGATGGACACTATTATTTCCATATATTCGGAACCGATATTTCGAATGAACTGAATTTTGGTTGATTGTTTACGCTATTCATGGTGCATATTCCTCAATCAAACCTTATTCAGTATTTCTCCTGGTATCTAAGTTACAGCCTAGTCGACTCATAAATTCTCGGAAAGATACTATATGACCACTTGAAAAAAAACGCTTCATTTTTTCGAAAGAATCAATCATTTTAGAAAATAAAAGTATTCTTATGTCTTTTCAATGAAACGCGTCTTTTTCGAGTTAATTCTAATTGTATACGATGAAATTTGAGGAAAAAATCAAGAATTTCTAGAAAAGGTTATCTGGATGCTTTCCTGGATTACATATCATCGAATATTATTTCTTCTCTGGTCTCCTAACAAGTGAACATTGTTTTCAGAATGTTCATCAACTTCGTCAAGACTAAAATCTCTATGATGGAAATACGTTTGATGTAGAGATATGTTATAATGAAATCCCACAAATGAGGGAGATGAAATTCAATTATATGAAGCATGTAATAACACATTTTATACGCACAGTTGCTATCGAAAATTTATTGTTCAGTCTTTCAGGAAAATATCTATCTAAACAATATCCTCTTGGAATTTTATCTCGACACTACACGGTTATTATTACATCAATTCACTGAAAGTCTTCACATGACAATCATCACCTGTTTGCATTATTCTCTGTGAATGAATAAATAAATAGTCCATGGTGCAGGTTATAGCTATATGCAAGCATTGTTCATGAGACCACATACTGGTCTGTGATGGGACTAACGTTGGAGACACGAACAACGGTTTGTCTTGCGTGGCGGCTACCTCGCAGCGCAACTTCAAATGCGACTGAAATTATGATCGTAGCGCTATATTGGCGAGAATCAGAACAACTCGTTTGGCATTTCCAAAGAGCAACGTCTGGACGCATTTAGCGAAAAGTTTCGTCTATAACATTGTTTGAGGATGAAATCAGAAATCTGGCATCGTCTTCTCTAAAGTTCTGTGAAATATCACAATAGATGGGTTAGGTTTGGTCATTGACCTCGAATCCTATGACCAAGGTTCATGGAGTTAGAATAGGTTAGTGAGAAAACAATTTTTTATGAGAAAGTATTAGAATATCGAGGGAAGTATGAACAAATTATTAGTGTTTAAAAACTTATCTTCAGGAAAATCGAAGGAGGAACCTATTCTGGGGGTAGAAATATGGATTTTCAATTGCAGAAATAATCGGACAAAACTAAGTGTTCATGTAAAGAAATATCGTGTTTGTAACATTCCTATTCAAATGAGGCTAGTGCTTGAGTATTTCTTAAGTGTATCACCCAGAACATCTAATGTTCAATGTTTAATGTGTTTTCAAAGAATCGTATCAGGCACGTATTTGGCCCAATTTTTTTTCAAATGGCTATATCTCTTTAACAGAGCCGAATTCGGAAAAATGGAAAGAATGTTTCTTTTGGCCTCAAGTTGAGAATTCTTAGTGAAAATACATGTACAAGTATATGTTTCACAAAAAAAATCCTTCTGGGTATTGCAGTTTTTTCGTCAGTTAGTATAATTTAGAATCAACTTTCTGCAGCAAAAACCTTCTGCTAGCTTCGGCAACGTCGCAATGGACGATAAGCAGCTATCCTTCCGCTTATTTCCTCAGGATCAGCCGTTATGCAAACGAAGGCGTTAAGAACGCACAGCTAGTGGATCATTCCGGTCTGTAATTCTTTTTTATTCGCGGCAAAGAGTGTTATGATATTGTTGGAAAAATGCTAAACGAGAAATTATGAAAAATCCCTCCGCGGTACCGGAAGGTCGTGAATATTTATCGAAGGATGGATCCGAGAGGGGGAAAAGAAAAAAATCAATTTCCGAACGTCGAAACGGATTAGGAGAGTCGTCATTTAGCCGATAAATATACGGGTGTACCCGGGAGGGAGGGGTGGCGCGTTGTTAATTGATGCGAAGGGGTGTAATTGAAGTCGGGAGTGTTTGTTTTATCTTTCCTTGGATCTTTTTCAGCTGGCCGTTTGATCTCGAAGAGAGAAGAGAGGGTGTGGCAAATTGAATTTTTCATTGGAGCCATTTTCGATCTCTAATGAGATGAAGCAAGGTCCAATTGATTCGTTTTTAAATTTTGGATGCTCTTTGCTAAAAGAAGTTAAGACTATGAAATATGCGAAGCTTTCTTGTGTAAGACGGCGAGAACTCTACAAATCTTTCCGCTTCTTATAACCCAGGAGATCTTCTCCAGAAGAGTATCATATTTAGTATCTCCCAGTCCCAATGCTCTACAGCTGTGCTCAAGTAGTTCTTTCCAAGGTCTCAGAATGCTTCAGAGGTAAAACCGGTTAAACCTTTGATTCCCCTTCTTGCAAGTCCATCAACCTTCTCATCACTTTGTTGCCTCTGGTCAGTTGCTTTATGATATTGTAGCATCCCCTGATGAGCACTGCAGTTTGATTCCAGGGCTGTTCAATTTGCTGTTCTAAATTAATGTGTGCCCCTGTAAAGTTTCTTTTCAAAAACTCTTAGACGCACGCATAGATAGTCTTTATTTCCGCCAGTAAAACAAATGGTTCAACATTCATATTTTTATTTTTGTTAACACAAAGTTCATACTGCGAATGAATTTCGCCGGTGACAAAGAAGACCCAGAACTCTATAATTCACTCACTTTCTCTGTGTTCTGAAGTTCTGAAAGGAGTCACCTTGAACCCCAAACAAAATTCTACCTGTTTCTATCTTACTTCTGCTACTTGACAGCAACGATCATAGGACGCCATCAGTTCGCTTTCTCTATTCGTTCAACACGGCCTTCAGTTCGCCACCCTATCACTTTTCACTTGATATTAATCTCCACGCGGCAACCTGTTAGTTTCGTATCTAATAAAGTGCATTCGTTCCGTGACGAGAATGATTATCCAATACACAAGGCCAGCAAACCAGCAGATGCATCTCTTCAAGCCAGACCAACCGTTAGTATAATTCCTTCTGTGTTCACTTTTTGGTATTGTTTCTATTTTATACATACATTTTCCTTCAATTCTCGTCGTTACAAGTATTGGTACAATTGTGGCATTCTTCCCTTCAACAGATCTTGTATAAAACAAGGACCATATACTACTATGTCTCCCATATTTACCATATGGACGACGTTTTCTCTATTTGATTTATAGGTAGTCCACTGAACTTTGCCTGTCACTTATGACTGCGGCAAAGGGTGTTACGAACCCAGAAGTAGTGTAATAAATCGAAATATTGTGGTTAATCATGAAGATTTCTAAATTTTTATTCATGGCTTCGAACATTACTTTCTTGCGTATTGGTATTGTAATAGGGTTTTCTTCCCTTTTTGGAAACCTTACCTCGAGCGCCAGCTATTCTTTTTGCTTATAAGGTAGAATAGCAAACCTGCCAGGATAGCTGCTTAGTCGGAGACAGAGTTCGGTTGTATCTAGGGTGGTAGCGATAACTGAGAACTCGAAAATAGAGCAATTCACACAATTTATTCAATAGATTGAAATAGTGATACAAATGCAATAATGTCAAGAAAATATCAAATATGCAATAATAAGAAAATATCAAATATTCACCAATAGCAATAAAACATTAAATATACGTTAATCCCAAGATATATCAAATATGCAGTAATCAGAAAATATCAAATATACACAGTTAAAGAAAAGTGATTCAGTTTTGCCTGACTGCGAGCATTTATTCAAAAGAAATATTTTACGGTACGAGTCAGCCAGAATAGAAGGGGGGGAAAATTGAATTAAACGGAGAATTTAAATCTACAGTTGAAAAGAATGTGGGACGGATATGAAAATGTATAGTGCTCACTGTCTGTCCGATATTCTTTCAGTCCGGAAACTCAAAAGGGTTATATTGTCTACTTAGCTTGTTTTACGTCTAGAAAGGTCGGGTTTGGCCAGGTTAAATATAAATGGTCAAACAGGACGCACCGAACAAGGGGCGCGAAAGATCGGTACCGAAACGGAATTAGACTCCACGATCTATAGCATAGGTTTGCATAAGCCCTCCGGTCTGATAGTGAGACTACTCGCCACTAAGATTCAGACATTATCGAGCACTGACTAACTCAGATAAACATACTATAGACTCAGGAAATCTTGTACGAATAAAGGAAGATTTAATACGGATCTCGACGTAACAGCTATTTTGATAGACTCAACGAAGATACAGGAAAATGAGACTGAAATGAATTGGCTCGGTACTTACGGTTTCAGTGCACTACTTTTCACTCGGTAAAGAAAAGAGAAAATCAGGAATTACGTTCGTTAAACTTTCGACTCAAAAAGAAAGTAAATTTCGGAAACGCAAGAAAATACTATTCGATTTAGGCCGGAGCAAAAATGAATAATGGGGTCCCAGATGAGGGGAAAATCGCCTTTTATAATCTCCCTGAGTGTGGCAGAAATGACAGGCGCAGAAATGTTATTTTTCTAGAAAAGTACTCCGGTAAAACATCTTCGAATCTGGCTTATCGTACGTATAAACTAGAAAAACGGCGTTATCTACATTCTACGTGGTTCTTATGACTCTTTTTACTAGATTCTCTGCATGCAAAACAATATCGAACGAACCATATTCGATCTTCTCGGTTTAATTCTGAACGGAAATGAAATGCAGGAATTCGAAATAAAAATCCGGAAAAATTAATTTAAGATGAAGACCGATTTCATGATCGAAAAATCGAGCTTCGTCACATCTCCCGAAGGACGGACGGCAAAATTCAATCAATCACAATTTGAATTTTCGCGGTTCCCGACCATCTAAATAAACAAATCAACACGGTTGTCTCGCAATCAGGCTTACATTATTTACAATCTATCGTCTCCATGTTCTGTGCGTGCTCCGTGGTCGTAGATCTTGGTTCCTCCAGTCAAAGGGTAGTTCCAATATCCCATATCTCATATCTGCGCATGTGTCGCTGTCGACGCCGCCGCCATTTCGATGCCTTGTTTACTATGTGTTATCAGCTGACATTTCCATTTTCTGGTTAACAGTAAACCTTGAATTAATAAAGGTGTACAGCGAAGGGTGATGGAATAATGAAATAATTGGTCGAAGACACCTCCTACACAGTAAGTACTTAATTACAAGTCCTCTTCGATGTGGTTTGACTTAGTGCTTTTCAGATGTTGGCTTGACTTTGTTGGTTGTTGGACTCGAAATAGGGCACGCCGAATTGGTATGAATTAATCCAGTGGAATAGACGATGGAGTCGGCGTCCAAATCTGACGCACTGGATGTTGGCATCGGAGTTGATGGGTCGTCGATGTAGGTACCAGGCGGATTGTCGACTTCGGCTGTTTCGTGATTGTTACAGGTAGGTATTCCATATAGTTCCAACCATCTGATCTCGGTGAAACTTCTCCCATTTTCTTGTTTCTTTCTAGCGGACTTCCCTCGATAGACTAGTCCTCATTTCCACAGACAGTGAACAGCGAACAGTTGTGTACATAAAACATACATAATACAATAATTAATCATCAGTTATTAATGCAATAATGCTTGATTCAGAATGGAAACGGTGCAATAGGTTGACCTTCCTGGACTAACAGACTGATTTAATAATTCTGAACTAGAAATACTTAGAAGTAATGATGTTACGTTTAACGGTATTAGCCCAGACAGGTACCTTGATGAATGTTTTACAGATGAAGGTTTAGTAGTCTAACGAGTGAAACAGATATCAATTCATAGGCAAAATATGACAGTTCATACAGTTTATATAATGGGTTAGTTGTTTCCCGGTAGAGAAAAGATCAAGATGAGATAACACCACCAGGTAACGTTATTGAAAGGTTGTTATTAATTTATGTATTATTTTGAACGATTACCTGGTGTTGTTGGCCGGAAAATGCGGTGGCTTCTCTAAGGTGACGGTGTTTTGGGGGTACTACTAGTGCTGACGGTCTTCTGTATTGCAGGTCTCAACTTCTATGGCAGTTTCCCCATCTCTGCTCACGTTGGACTGTTTTCCACTCTGGTGTTGTTGGCCGGAAGTAGACGGTGAGCTGGCCTGCTTGGTGGCTCCCATATAATGACAGGAAAACCAGACTGTACCGGTGGCTTGGAAGCTGAGGGTGGTAAGTGAACAGAATTAAAATCAAAACATACAAATAATAGATACAGTAGTCAAACATACTCACAGAAACGGTTATTTTATAACTACTTACAGTTTTACTCATGATATGGCTTAAGGTCTTTAATGTGGATGTTTGACACTCTTTTACCACCGTCATCTTTCAGGTCGTACACGACGGGGGAAATTACTTTTACTACGGTGTATGGGCCGACGAACTTTGGTGCCAGTTTGGAAGCAAAATGGTCGACAACAGACGATAGAGGACGATCACGGCGAAGAACTCTGTCTCCAACATGGTAACGGGCATCTCTACGGCGGAGATTGTAACTGTGAGCCTGCTGATTGAAAGCACGGTACAGCCTGGTTCGGACAAACTCATATGCCTCCTGGAGATGTTTGAGCTGATCAGTACGGTGAGTCATATCTCTTCTTCCTGCTTCCTGACTGCCGGATTCCTGGCCGGTTTCTTCATTATGGGGGTTTGTCGAATAAATCGCCCTTGGAACTTCTAGTTCTCTTCCATAATTCAAATAGGCAGGTGTGAATCCGGTAGATTCTTGCTTGGCAGTGTTGATTGCAAAAGTCAGTTCTCCTATCTTCTCATCCCAGTTTCGCTGATCGGTTTCGCAGAACTGTGCTACCATTGTTTTCAATGTACGGTTGGCCCTTTCTACGGGGTTACATTGCGGTGTGTAAGGAGGGGTGAAACGGTGAGCTATGTTCAACTCGCGGAGACTGTTCTTGAATAATCGGCTGTCAAATTGTACCCCATTGTCGGATATCACCAGTTTTGGACAGCCATATTTCAGAATTACTTGTTCGTAGAGGGCAGAGTAAACAGTTTTGGCGGTGGCTTTTCGCAACGGACGGCATTCTACCCACTTTGTAAACCGGTCTTGCATCACAACGATGTAGGAATTTCCCTTTTTGGATCGTGGCAATGGCCCCACGATGTCGGTAGATACTTCCTTGAACGGCGCATCCGCCATTCGGTGTGGTTGCATTTTCCCAGGAGTTTTCTGTTGCGAAACTTTGAACTTCTGGCACGAAGTGCAGCTCCTTACATATTTGGCAACGTCTCTAAACATCCCTGGCCAGTAGTACTTCCGGGCTATCCTAGAAATGGTTTTGGCAATTCCCATGTGACCAGCTAATTCGGAATCGTGGTTTTCTTTCAGGATTTCAGTTCTTTGGTCAGTAGGAATACAGAGTTTCCAGGGTCGGCCGGATCCATCTTCAGTGAAGTCGGATGAGTCCCAGAAATGCCTGAATAATTTTCCATTTTCTACGGAATAATCAGGGAAATTTGCCGGATCTTTTTCCACCTCCTGTAACTTCTTGTTATACCATTTGCAGGGGGTTGTTTCTACCTTGGTTAAACACACAGCATTAACGGACGGCAACGGATTCCGGGACAGACGGTCAGCACCTTTGTTCGTAGATCCTTTTCGGTATTGGACTTCGAAGTCGAATTGCTGTAGAAAAACTGCCCATCTAGCGATTCTTCCGGACGGTGATTTGATGGAATTTAACCATTTCAGACTCATGTGATCGGAAATGACGGTGAAATGGAATCCCTCCAGGTATGGCCGTAGTTTTTCTATTGAAAATACTATAGCGAGGCATTCCTTTTCTGAGACGGAGTAATTTTTCTCTGCGGGGTTTAAGGTACGGCTTACATAGGCGATTACTCTCTCATCTCCATCAATCACTTGCGTCAGGGCTCCTCCAAGTCCCATGTCACTGGCGTCTGTTTGTAGGACGAACGGTTGTGTGAAATCCGGACAAGCCAGTATAGGTGATTCAGTGAGCTTTTGTTTCAGGATTTCGAAGGCTTTGTGCTGGTCTTCTCCCCATTTCCATCGGTGTTTCTTCTGCAGTAACATAGTCAACGGCGAGACTACTTCGGAGAAGTTTTCGATGAAACGACGGTACCAGCTGGCAACTCCAAGAAATCGACGCAATTCTCGGACGGTTTTTGGAATCGGCAAAGCCACTATCGAGGAAACTTTGTCAGGATCGGTGCAGATGCCATCGGAGGTGACGACATGTCCAAGATATTTCAAGGATTTGCGGACAAATTCGCACTTATCGGGATTCAGACGGAGGTTGGCCTCTCTTAGTCGACGGAATACTTCTTTCAAATTTTTGAGATGTTCTTCAAAAGTTTCTCCTAGGATTACGATGTCGTCGAGGTAAGCAAACGCGTCCGGTTCCATTTCTGGGCCAATCACTGTATCCAAAAATCTTTGGAAGGTTGCTGGGCTTGCGTACAGACCAAAAGGCATCACGGTGAACTGAAACAGCCCTCTTCCGGGAACCGTGAATGCAGTAATCGGACGGCTCTCCTTGGCTAGCGGTATTTGCCAGTATCCCTGTTTTAGATCCAGTGTAGAGATATATTTGGCCTTGCGAAGTTTGTCCAGAATCCCGGAAATGTAAGGTAACGGATATGCATCTTTAACGGAGACTTGGTTAACTGTACGGAAATCAATGCAAAACCGGTATTTTCCATCTTTCTTTCGGACCAGTACAACAGGTGAACTCCACGGCGACTTTGAAGGTTCGATGACTTCCTCAGCCAACATCCGGTCTACTTCCTGATTGAAAATTTCCTGCATTTTCGGATTTTGAGGACGATATCGTTGTTTGATCGGTTCAGTGCCAGGTTTCAATTTGATTTTATGTTCGATCAAATCGGTAGTACCTTGTAATCTCTCAAATTCCTTCAGTTCCCTGTCAAGAAATTTATCTAGTTTCTTCTTCTGTTCGCTGGTCAGTTCTAACAGGTGTTCACCGGCGATATTTACTTCAGGAGTTGGTTCACAGACAGGAATTGGTTTAGAAATCGGTTGTCCTTCCAGATAGCATTCTGCTGTTTTCAGGTTGATGTTGAAGTTGTAGTTTGAGAGTATGTCCATTCCCAGAATGAGGTCTACAGGTAGGTCAGGAACCAACAGGAATTTTAAGTCGGCCAAGGTATAATCGTCTATCCGGACCATAGTCGTGTAGCGTTTCGGTACGACGGTAGTTTTGCCATTGGCGATCACCACAAATTCATTGACCATGGGCTCTCCCTTTATCCCTTTTTCTTCCAAGCATTCTGCAACTTTCTGGCTGCAGAAGCTTTTGGTTGCTCCTGTATCCATTAATGCTCGGAAGGGCTCGCCTGTCACATGAACCTCTACTAACGGACGATTTTCTTTACAGATGGACGGTGTCAGTGGAGTCAAAGTCTCCGGAGATATGGCTGACCCCGATTTCATACCTCCATTTAGTTTTCCGAACACGGGCAGTCTCTGGAGAGAATATTCTCCCTCTGGCATCGAGAACAAAACAGTTTCGGGGGTCTCCGGCACTCTCGTCGCATGTGGCCGTATCCACCACAGCGGAAACATTGGGTCTGAAAGGAGACTCTCCGGGCTCTCTGTTGATCGGTCCGGTCCGGAGGTGATGAATTCTCAGCCTGACGGTGTGCGGGGGTGGCGGTCGACTGTGGTTGACTGTAAGTATTACTTGTTGATGCTGAACGTGATGTTTGTGTCCGAGAAACTGACTCTGCAGGTTTTGGATGGACTGCTGCGGTTGCTGGTTGGACTCGATTCTCGGTGTCCAGCGAGCAATTGGCCTGATAACGGTTTCGCTGCTGGGTGTGGTAGGTCAAGTGCGGTTCATCAATGAGGCCTGGTTTGGAGGGTGGCCGGGTGTATTGGTGCATCTGCCATTGGACCAGTTCGAACACTTTTCCTTTCCGAAGAAGTTCATCGTAAGTCCTAGTTTCTTGGAAGGCCAAGGCTTGCTGTAGGGACGGTAGCAACCTCTGTCTAATCAGACGGATCTGTTCCTCCTCGGACGGTCGAATACCTGACAGTTTCTGGAACAGGTTCTGCATCCTGGTAACGTAGAGCAGAAGTTTCTCGTCTGGGCCCTGCATTCGCCTTTTTATTTCCTCCAACAGATTTTCCTCATAATTCACCGGTAGGAACGCGTCCTTCAATTGAGCCTTGAAGTCGTCCCAGTTCTGAAACGTTCCCCTCCTGGGGATGAACCAATCCCGAGCATCTGTCCTCAGAAGTTCGTACACAGAGTCAAACACCTGTCGTAAGGGTACTTTCCGTGATTCTGCCAGCCTCTCCACTTCATCAATGAAGTCGGTGACACTCTGGGTCCCATCAAAAGAAATCGACCATTTGTACAGCGGGACAAATGGTGTTGATGTAGGTCGGGCTTCGGGCTCAGGTCGGTAACTGCCTTGTGCCAATGACCTTAGGGGGTTTCTCGGTGGTAGATTTGCCGGGAAAGATACCCCTCGTGTGGAGTTCGCCCAGCGGTCCGGTGTCAGTCTCTCAGGTCGTGATATCGCAGGCGGTTCTTGAGAAGTAGGTATGGCCGGCATTTCCTGTAGTATGCTTCTACATGTCCGTCTAGTGTCATTCATAACTCGATCTGATATGGAATTTCTTTCAGGTGTGCGAGCTCGTGAGATCCTGCCAGCTGACGGTGGAGGGATGTCTTCTCCCAGGTCAATAAGGGAGGGCTCGACCCTTGCTGCTCGCTGTGGCTGAATTGGAGACATCCCAGGTGACGGTGGGACCTCCAGATCCAGGAGAGACCTTCCTTCCGGCTGCGACGACGGTTGCTGACTGCTGACTTTGTGAACTGCCTGTAAAGCATCCAAGGCCTTGAGGGTGGCTCCTTTGAGCTGATTTACCACCTGTAATTGTGACTCCTCAGTTGTGTCAATAAAATTCAGTCTTCCCTGTATGTGTTTCAGCCTCGTGAAAATGCGCGAATACTCGTTATCGGCGTTGTCGTGATTGAAGTTCTGAACTGCCTCTACTAAATCGGTGAGCTTGTCCCGGCACACCTCGATATCTTGAGCAGGATCCATCCATGCCCCAGATTGTAAGGGTGCATCCGAATGGAGAACCTGTCGTAGCAAACTTCGTTTGGTCATCACTGTGCTGGGTACCGTTTGCCCTCGGAGTTGAAGTTCGTAGGTCAGCTCATCACTCAGCAGCCGGTTCACATCCATGATTATTGTTTGCGGTCAAGTCTTTCCACGTAAAGTTGTGTCCAGTTAGAAATGTTCACAGTTGCCGGTTATGTCACTCACGAACTGTGGATTATTTGTTTATGCGTACAGGTAACAGTAAAAATATAAATGCCGCAACAGTTACAAATGATATAGCCGGAATAACACCAAATCTGTCTTTATTTCACTCACCACTAATTGTTCAGATAAAGAATAGAAAAGAAGAACTTTCAGTCTTAAGTACAAAAATTCGAAACCACCTACCTCGGAATAATCCTTTAACGGTTCCTGTAACAGAAAATTAAACAACGAAATCCAATAATATCAAAAACAACTGATCAGTACTGAAAGTTCAATGTTCATCAGAAATAAAACACTACCGGGAAAGATTCAATATTTCATAACAGTTCAAAAACAATGGCAACAAATCAAACTCAGAACAATGTATTTATTTCACACAGTTTTCAAAAAGAAATATCAGAAACAGCGGGTTTGCACAGTTCAGGCATAAAATTCAATATATGGTATTCACTTCACTTACCGAATAAATCGGGAATCAACTCAGTTCAGAAAGTCAATTTCGAACGAAAAAAAAATGCACAGTATCAGATAATGAATACGGTCAGAATCGGGGCGCAAATTTTGCACAGAAACTCTATTTTTGCGGTCCCTGCTCGGGCGCCATTTTGTAATAGGGTTTTCTTCCCTTTTTGGAAACCTTACCTCGAGCGCCAGCTATTCTTTTTGCTTATAAGGTAGAATAGCAAACCTGCCAGGATAGCTGCTTAGTCGGAGACAGAGTTCGGTTGTATCTAGGGTGGTAGCGATAACTGAGAACTCGAAAATAGAGCAATTCACACAATTTATTCAATAGATTGAAATAGTGATACAAATGCAATAATGTCAAGAAAATATCAAATATGCAATAATAAGAAAATATCAAATATTCACCAATAGCAATAAAACATTAAATATACGTTAATCCCAAGATATATCAAATATGCAGTAATCAGAAAATATCAAATATACACAGTTAAAGAAAAGTGATTCAGTTTTGCCTGACTGCGAGCATTTATTCAAAAGAAATATTTTACGGTACGAGTCAGCCAGAATAGAAGGGGGGGAAAATTGAATTAAACGGAGAATTTAAATCTACAGTTGAAAAGAATGTGGGACGGATATGAAAATGTATAGTGCTCACTGTCTGTCCGATATTCTTTCAGTCCGGAAACTCAAAAGGGTTATATTGTCTACTTAGCTTGTTTTACGTCTAGAAAGGTCGGGTTTGGCCAGGTTAAATATAAATGGTCAAACAGGACGCACCGAACAAGGGGCGCGAAAGATCGGTACCGAAACGGAATTAGACTCCACGATCTATAGCATAGGTTTGCATAAGCCCTCCGGTCTGATAGTGAGACTACTCGCCACTAAGATTCAGACATTATCGAGCACTGACTAACTCAGATAAACATACTATAGACTCAGGAAATCTTGTACGAATAAAGGAAGATTTAATACGGATCTCGACGTAACAGCTATTTTGATAGACTCAACGAAGATACAGGAAAATGAGACTGAAATGAATTGGCTCGGTACTTACGGTTTCAGTGCACTACTTTTCACTCGGTAAAGAAAAGAGAAAATCAGGAATTACGTTCGTTAAACTTTCGACTCAAAAAGAAAGTAAATTTCGGAAACGCAAGAAAATACTATTCGATTTAGGCCGGAGCAAAAATGAATAATGGGGTCCCAGATGAGGGGAAAATCGCCTTTTATAATCTCCCTGAGTGTGGCAGAAATGACAGGCGCAGAAATGTTATTTTTCTAGAAAAGTACTCCGGTAAAACATCTTCGAATCTGGCTTATCGTACGTATAAACTAGAAAAACGGCGTTATCTACATTCTACGTGGTTCTTATGACTCTTTTTACTAGATTCTCTGCATGCAAAACAATATCGAACGAACCATATTCGATCTTCTCGGTTTAATTCTGAACGGAAATGAAATGCAGGAATTCGAAATAAAAATCCGGAAAAATTAATTTAAGATGAAGACCGATTTCATGATCGAAAAATCGAGCTTCGTCACAGTATCGATATTATCAGTACGACAGAAACAGGGTGTATGCGAGACGATAAGCAATATAGAGCTGTTGATTTTCGGGTCAAATTTCCTCATGAAACTAAGCGAGAAATCAAAAATACTTTGTATATCGAGACGGTGTCAGAGAATTATCTCACGACCTGGTTGGTCGGGATGCGAAGGCACCGAAAAATTCAGGGGTTGATCGTGGGACTTGCGACTTTGCAACTAACCGAAAATTTCATACGAATAACGACACTCTTCTAGGATTTCGTAGGTGGAAAAAAATCTTGAATTGCTTATGAAAATTTTAGGAAGATTTAGGAAGTACTTCAGTATTAGGAAGTACGGTCTGAAAGCGGAGAAGGAAAAAGTGTTATTCGGGCAATAGCGAGGTGAAGTGTGGAATCGGAAGTTGAAGGTTAAAAATGAAATGAAATATTTTAGATTACGCCCCCTCGACAAACTCGCGATAAGACCGGGAGTGAAGTAGGCTGCGAACAACGGGTTAGTGACGTTTTTAGTTCTTTTCTTAAGATTCATTAGTCCACTTTTGGTTTAACTACCAGAAGAAAAAAGGTCGGGTATTTTTCAGTATGCTTCGCTCATTTGAGTAAGTGTTAGAAGGCTGCATGAAACGTCAAACATTTTAAGACCAGAGTCTTGAAATCTCCCCAAGTTTTCGGTACTTTCAGTCTGTGTTGTTTTGATAAATGTCCCCAAGAAATTTCGATACGTTGTTTATGTTTTGTTTTGGATAAATCCCCAAGTTCTTTGCTAATTTGAGTTTGTTTAGAGAATTTGACTCATTAGTGTGAAGATTTATTTTTTTGTTGGGATTGATTCATAGACAGTTTGCCAAATAGTTTTTTCATTTTAGTCTCAGTGATAATAATAATGAATATATAATGGAATCCAGCAAATATTCATAATAATAATTTTCTTTATTTAAAATCACTTCAAGTAACATATGATATATCACAAGAAATGTAATAGTGACAAACTATTTAATTAATTGTTTAATCCATAGTCTTTCAAGGAATATGGCTCCAATATGATTGAAAATTCATATAGTTCCTCCTTGAATCGTTTGTGATCTCCTTTCTTCTGTATATTCTCATTTGAGGTATTATAGAGTTTGAGGCATCTAGGTATATTCTCTCTGTCTTTCTGTTGTTGTTAATCTAAATACAGAAAAATGGTAATTTTGAGTCCTCGTCTCGTATCTGGTCTTCAAAAAGACGTTTATTTGATGAAAAAGAGAAGGCATTCTTGAATGTATATTGCGTATATGGTTCCTCAACATGATTTCGAAGTGTTTCATTCACCAATCTTCTCCCTGGAGAATAACTGAACCCTAGTTAGGTCCTGTCGCTAGTGCGACGGGCAAGTTTCTCAACTTCTTTTTTTTTTAAGTAATATCCGCTATTCCGTCGAATCTCTAAGAGGTTGGTTTCAACAGTAGTTGACATTATGTCAAAGAGTTTTGCTTAGAGGAGGTTCGAGTCTTTTTTATTCAGATATATGATCACCCAATTACTGGGTAGGAATTTGCTGTTCAATAAGATTCTGCAAGCGCCTCGCCAGGCCACATTTCCTAACATCTAGATTTAGGGGAGGCAGATTAAGTATGACCTCTAGCTGCTCTAGCGGAGCTTTGGGAGTCTTATTGACGAGTCCGGTTATATTCACAAAAGCAAGCCGTTGCCAAGTCTGTAGACACGTACAGTTTTTCTGTAAACAATGACTAAACCTTTTCTACAGAACCTAATGCGAAATGGAAAACAATGAACCAGTTGCTTTCGACCTAGAGATTCTACAAGCCAAATGTACAAAATCAAATACTCAGTGTCTATGTTATCTGTTGACATGATAGTTACCTATTATTAGAATATAGTCAATCATTGATGTTGAACAATGCAAGTATTTTCTCCTAGTAGTGATGAAATACAAATTTATTCAACAACACTTTTTCAGCGACTGATATTCTTGTTGAAAGCATTCCCGTTCACTATGTTTTCCCTCAGGACCTCAAGCTGCGAGAAAGTGAAAAATTAAACGCAATAAACTCCCCACCTCCATTTCATTCGCCTACAATTCCCGAAACGGCAAGAAATCGAAACCGGAGCATTCGCCATTTCGTAACGCCGTGCTCCAATCAATCTCCCCACCTCTACCTGTACAATAAGCGGACGCCTTCCAATCTACTTTCGGAAGAGACGATCGCGGAATACGCGAGATGCAAATGGCATCGTTTCCCCGGTCCTGCTACCGGAATGCGAAACAAGTAGCAAATAAATAAGCCCGAATTATCCGGAAAGCCATCTGTCCGAGTTTCGCATCCTCCGGACGTCTATTAGGAAAAATAGTGCTCCGGACGCCGAGACGCGCCTCGGAGGGCGTTGACGGCGGTATTAGCAGGTTTCCGGGAATCGAAACCATAACTCAGTCGGGGAATTCGAGGAATTTGCTTTTCATGCGAGTTTATGAGAGGAATATCAAAGCTGGGTTGGAATGGCGACGATCATTAGCTATTATATCGAGGCATAGAGACCTAGTTGTGGCAACTCCCAACTGAAATTGGTGACCAATAATTCTAGCTCTGTACGGCACTCTTGATTGCAGTTTTGGTCACTTTACGTGCTGCTAACCGGTTCCAGCGTGGGGAAAATTGAAAAGAGACAGAGGGTTTCTGAACCTGCAGACTACAGAGTCAAAGAAAGTGGGTGAACCACTGATCTGAGGTCCTTCATCGTTACCAACAAAGACCATTCGCAGCATCAACTTTGTGGTGTCAATCTATATATATAAAAGAAAGATGTTGGTTACACCATTTATAACTCGAGATCGGATGGACTCTTTGTTATGAAACTTCATATATGGATTCGTCTACGGTCTAGTTATTATAAAATGCAATAAAACTTCGATAAAATCGATGAAAATTTCACTTATACAGGAAATGCTTCTCCTCCTTTTGAGCGAGGCCACTAGGTGTCGCTACAGTTACAGTTACGCTACCGCTTATTCATAGGTACTTGATTTCATATTCTCTCCGTTAGATGGGGTGTACAGTGACTATATTACCACTATAGTCACTGTAATAGTGTGTAATTTGAGTTGCCTACAACTTTCCGCCGTTGGCCAACACAAAAAAGCGTAGGAGTAGGTACAGATGTCTAAAATTATTAGATTTCGTACCACTTCAGATGGCGCTATTCACAAATTATGACTGATTTTTATCAGTTATTTCGAATACTTGAATTTATTCTGGCGAACGTGGCGTGTTAATGGTAGATAATTTTGTCAAGCAATAATGTGTGTTTATATTCCTGACATTCTGATGTATATTAATATAGTATATATATAGTCTTTATATTATGATATTAGTTCTTAGGAAAAGTAGAAAACTTTCATTATAAAAAGATGCCATTCTGCTGCCATGTCATAATTGACTTTAGCAAATCAGCTGTTGATACATCCATCAAATTGACAAGGGAAAATACACTGAAACGATATTGCGGCGCCGCCACGTTGCTAATATTTTCGATTTGGTCGAACGTCATTCCTTCCAAAAATTGACGGGTGCCTACACCATTATTCTAGACATATTATCGTGAAGGTACTATATTTGTCATCAGCACCATTAGATGGCGATGAATTTGTTGAGGCTTTCGCGACCATCAATTTATGTCATCTGTTTTTTTTCGAGAATTTCGGTCGTCGTTGTTTGAAATGGTCGAATAAAGAACATATGACATCGATTACTGTGTAATTTGCATAGGACTTATAGTACCATGAAGGTCTATTAACACATCCAGAAGCGCGTGAATATCACAGTGAATTTTTATCGAAATGTCAAGTATATACGATTTTGGCGATCAGTTTCGATCGTGATATGTCCATTCTCATCTTTTCTCATAATTTTTAAAATGTTTTGAATTTCTGTTTGGGTAATAAATATATTTGCGGAAATCACTATATCCAAAATTGCTATAATTGGTAATTGACATATTATTTTTATGTATCTGTTCTGTGTAACAGTTCATATCCATCGAAACATTTGACAGTTCAAAAATCAGAGAACCAAGCTGTTGATCTCAGATCACCGGTGATTACGATTTGTGAAATCCGCCGTACGTATCATTTAGGCGGAACAAAGTTCGCCGGGCCAGCTAGTTATGAATAAAAATAAAAAAATAATTCTGAACACTCTCCTCCGGGAAAATGTATCTATGCATTTTGAAAAATAAATGAAGAAAAGAAAAAAATTGAGAGAAAAAAGAATTGCAATGGTGAATGAAAAAAACTCAACAAAACGAAAAAAACTCGACAAAACGAAAAAAGTAGAAAGTGAAATAAAGTTCAGCTTCCAACCAAACGGCAAGATTTGGAAGATAATTGGTCCAATTTACTGGTCTATGATGAACGATATGGATTCTGCACTTGTTGGAGTTTTGAAGGGTGACACTGCTTCGAATACTGACTGTTCCGAGACCTCCAAAGGTTGGAGTTTGAAACATGCGAAGGACTTTCATCCGATAATTGTATCAGAAAGAAGGCTGCCGATAAGATTGGCGAAAGGCGATTGAGGCTATGATGCAGAAAAGGAGGGGGAAGTTCTGTTGAAACCATATATCTGATAACATTATGGCTCATACCCCTGCTTTCACAGTAACAAACTGAAGCGAAATCATTGGTGAGGATTGAGTTGTACGCTTGTGTCAACTGAAAATTCAAAAAATGTGAGAAATGTAGAGGTTATGTATATTCTGAAAGACAACAAGAAAATAGATATCGAGGATAAAAACGTCACTCAAATATTTTCATTTCAATTCTAAAATATGAATAGGGGTTAAAGAAGATTTTCAGGAAGAAAACGAAATAACGCGATTGAGCCATTTCACAAGAAATTTTGAGGTTATAACAGAAAGTATTCACACGAATTTATGAATGACATACATTTCACTACATAATACGATGTGTCGGAGAGAGACAGATATATGAATTATTTTATTCTCAATATTGCCTCACATGCGCAGATCTGGATTTTTACTAAAGCCTGGCTTCAATTTTCATCGTTCTGTTTTTTTTTTTAACATTTTCAAGGAATCCGCCATTTTAGTATATTTTCGTGCATTGGCATGCACGGCTTGCCGGCTCGAACGGAAGACGAAGGAAGGATGCAGATTTTGGTGACTCTCACGAATCTCTACGACCTCGGGAAGTATTTTGAAAAAATTCGAGAAAAGTGCGAAAATCGACCTTTTTCCTCGGTTTCTGCTAGAAAGCTTAAGGCTCGACTCAGGCCGTATGTTCAAACTTTTTAGCAAAGGTTTGGACCGTCCGGAGGATTTTGATGAGCAATGTTAACACTTTGAAAAGTGACGCTACTGCGGCTACCGAGGTTGGCTAGAAGTTTAGACTGATTTCGATTATTTAGAGGTTTTTTTTTAGATGGAAACGATGAAAATGTGTTATTTAGATGTTGTTTGAACAAACGAGACCCAGATTTACACTCCAAGATGAATTTTCAGAAAGCTATGAACGAATTCCATCAAGCAACACATAAATCCACAACAATGGGTTAGTTGTAGAGGAAAACTATCATGCCTAAAAAATACTGATAAAAATGTTGTGGATTTATGTGTTGGTTCCTCACAATGATTTTATTGATCACGCCATATAAGTATGGTTCAATAATGTTGTTTTAAATGGAGCAATTCTCATTAATTTTCATATTGAGATTTTCCTGAAGAAGTTCAGATGTTGAACGAAAGCTTGGAATGTAACTGTCAATGAAGAATATAGATAAAGACCCATTTTTGACTTTTTTTCCAATAAATACAGTAGCTTAGTTTCCAACGAAGTCGATGTACTTCCACCAAATGGAACTTAGTTCTGCTATCAACCCGTTTGGAATATTCCTATACTTTTGGTAAGACTACTGCACATTTAACTAATCAACCGACATTGGAGTTGTTGCTTTGAGGATAATATTTTACGATGTGAGAGGCTGTTTCTTTCTCTTCACCGCAAAGTCTGCAATCCACGGGTTCTCTAAGTATTCCCATGGTGTTCAGATGTTTCCTAAGGCCGTAGTGTCCCGTCAGCAGACCTACTATTATAAGTGCCTTTGTTCTGTTCTGTCAGCCGTCAAGGTTGTTAGGCTTGTGTGTCCTACCATGGTCTGCTTTTTCATTGCCTGTTATTCCCTTGTGACCTGGCACCCACATCAGAGTCACTTTGTTGTGTTTTGCCAGCTCCAGAAGGTCCTGGAGGCATTCCCAGACGAGTCTAGACTTTATCTGTGTCGAGTTTAGGGATTTGATGGCGCTCTGGCTGTCAGAGAGATTGTGGATGTGTTTTCTTTGGTAGCCACTTTCCAGGTTCTTCTGTATTCATGTCCTAATGGCATGTGTTTCAGCTTGAAATATCGTGGCGTGTTTGCCTAGAGGTATTATGTAATCCCTGCTTGGCCCCACTCCATGTATTCCCGCTCCTGTTCCTTCATCTGTCTTTGAAACGGCTGTGTACCAGACTATTTCTGCAGATAATTGTGATTCTATACTCGATACCCATCTGTTCCAGTCGAGCTGTGTTTTGAATGGGTTATCGAATGAGTATAGGGGTTTCATGTAGTCTGAAATCATATCGAGCTCGGCTACGTCAGCTACATGAGTGATTCTGGTGTGCCCGGTTGTGCGGGTTCTCCAGTTTTCTCTTCGAATAAGTCTGTATGCACCCATCTTGGCCTCTGCCATGACATGTATGTCAAGGGGTGCTATTTATTGCACCGGTGATGCAGAGACAGACAAGCCTCTGGATTTTCCCAAGGGTGGTTTTGCCTGTCTCTGATTTGTTTTTGGCCACCACAGGAGTGATTCTGGGTCTTATTACCGCTGTGTAAAGCAAGTACATATCTTTTGGTTCGAGTCCCCAGGTTTTTCCAAAAGCTCTACTGCACATTTTAAGTGTCGTTTTGCTTTTGTTGGTTACATGATGTGAATGCGGGTTCCAGGTTAGATTCTCATCGAGAATCAGCCCAAGGTACTTCACCTGCTCTACAACTTGTAATGTTTCGCCGAAGAATCTGGAAGGTGTGAAGTTGCGAGTGAAGGGAATGAATGCTATTTTGTTCGGATTTGCCCTTAGGCTCTCTCTGTTGCATCATTCCTCTACGGTCCTCAGTGCGTTTCGCATAAGTTCTGAGGTTATTCCGGTATATTTTCCCTTGACGAGTATGACTATTTCGCGTCTGATACGGCAATAAGAGATGAAATGACCGTGTTATGTTGTTTCAGATCATCTTCTTTAATGTTTTCTTAATCTTTGTTACGCGCTTCAAATTTGCATATAATCGATTTATCTGTGATGGCTTTCACAGTCGGAGCATGTGAATTAGCGATATCGCGTGTGCTGAATGATTTCAGAGTGAGTGCTTTTGTATTTTCGTCCCTTTTGAGGACAAATGGACGTACCTAAATAAGAACCGAAAGTGCAAAAAATGTTGGTGAGGGTGAGTCGCCACATAATATTTCATTTTTTTCAATAATTGAAACACCAATCAAGACAACATGTTGTATTGAGCTGTAAAATCATCATTTCTCAAGTGAAAAAGAATACAAACGCTCTAACTCCAAAACATCCACATTCGTCGATACCCATCGAGCCATAAAATTGAAACCAAACTTCCGGCCAACTATCGCAGAAAAAGAAGAAAACACGCCCTCAACAACATCGGAGTTTCTTCTCCCGTATAGGAACTAAATACACGACAACTTCAGGGCAAATTGAAATGTTTCTCGGTAATATAAATTCCATCGATCGCCTGCGCGCATTCTCGGCATCAGCTGGACCGCGGCGATGAAATTAATAAATTTCGTAATAAAAACTAGAAGCCCCCATTTTGGGCGAACTTCGCACAAGTTAAATTAAAAACGGTGGGCCAGAATAGTGCAATTTTGTCCCGGTGGCAGACGCCAAACAGGAAGAAAGAGGTATTGTGTTTGTTACGAGGAGCATGAGCAGGTGCGGACTGGTTACGTCTTGAGGAAGGGCTGTGAAGGAGGAATTTTCATGATGGCTGGTTCTCCAATAGTTCAGGACAAAATTGAGGTTTATTCACTCATTTGAGAATGGTTTGGAGTGGGATATATAAGTTTAATGATGTAGTACCTTGGGTAATGGAAATAAACGTTAGCATCGCGGGGGAGGGAAAATGCGAATTAAATCGTAGCGAGTACCTATGCCAATTGGGGGTGAAGGTCGGTCGGTTCTTCAAATCTTGATCTAACCTAAAGGTAATTTAGAAATTAATCGATTTGTTTTTTAGGTCATAAACAGCCAGTGTTTTCGTGAGGGTTTGATCTGGTAAGCGAGAAATATTTATAATTAAATCGGAATTTTCGATTATTCGATTTAGAAAGGTACTACGTTACGCTTTATTCGTATTGTTTTTTTTTTGTTCTATTGTTTTTTCATATTTACTGTCAGGTCCGTGAAGAGGTCGAGAAATGACAATTATGTAAATCAGAAAATTTTTCTTGGAATTTAATATATAATTAATTCTAATTGAACCAGTTATTTATGATATGAGTGTTAAAAGTGCCGTTTTATTTTGTGAGTGAAAAAGTTTGTAAAATGAACGGAGCGAATTGAACGATTTCACGAACAGAATAAAATCGCTTTTAACACAAATGCCATACAATCTTTTTGTACAGCTGCCCAATTTTGCTAATGAAATGGGCGAATTTGCAATGACAATAAACTTCAAAATGCATTTTAATATTCAAATAATCAAAAGGTTAGTGTGAATGGCAAACGTTGACAACGTTATGATTACTAACAAATAAGAAAAGACGCTGTCATTTGAAGTTTGTTCCTGTCCAATTTTCGTCTGGGGTTTTTAACTGCTTAATATGTTTGTCGAGAGTCTAATTATTAATGAAAGTGACGATTTGGTTGTTCCTTTGGATATTGACGAGTCTGCAAGAAGAGCAAATCTGGAACTCCTACCTAAAAAATCTGTTCAGATATTGCATATAACAATTTCCTGGCATGGAGTAAATTGAAAAATGTAGAATGGAACTTCAGTGAACCTGTTTTCTTGGCATACTCAGAAGAAAAATCAAAAATATGGAGTTCATCAACTTTGTGGAGCAAATTTTCAATCATAAAGTCAAGCGCCATTATTAAAAATGGTGTGGACGTTAGTAAATATTTCAAGGCAATAGCATATTTGAAACGGAAAAGTGAAGGATATGGTCCCAAAAAAACGAAAATTCTCACTCGTGAATGAGTTGAAAATTTTATAAATGAGGAATGAGAAATACTTGATGGTTAAGGTTGCAACTATTTTCGGATTATTTGGAGCCTCTCGGCGTGAAGAATTGTGTAATTTATCGGTAGAAGACATCGAAATAACAAATAAATCATTGATTTTACAACTTCCAAACACAAAAACGAAAGTCAATCGTTCTTTCAGTATTATTGGGAAGTATGTTGACTATTTTCATAAGTGCACTGCCAATCCAGTTGGTATCAATACATTTGAGAAAATTCCATCTATTGTTGCCGAATTCCTCAAACTCCCAGAACCAAAGCAATATACAGGACACTGTTCTTGAAGATCCTCCGCTTCATTGCTAGCAGAATAAGCAGCAAATATTACGGATATACAAAAACATGGTGGATGGAAGTCTACGACGGTAGCCGAGGGCTATGTTGATCATTCCATTGCATATAGAAATGTCATTGCTGAACAAATTCCCCCAATCTCAACAGATTTTGGATCATCATCATCCAATATTGTACTTCCGGTTTCTACAAGTACTGATGGTGCTGAGGATTCTAATAATGTGTTGCGAAGCTCCCTAATGTCACAGGGCATTAATGTTAGTAATTGTTCTAGTTTAACGATTAATATTAATGTTCATAAGTAATGATTGTTAAATATTGATAATAAAAATTTGCAATTGCTGAATTTTTTTCATCTGATTTCATCATAGGAAAATGGAGTGCTAAAAATATTTTTAACACTAATGTTAAAAATATTTTTAGCTTCCACGTAAACAATCAATTTTAAGATTGTTTGCTGTCATTGAAAGTGTCACTTTTAATGGCAGTTGTACAAAAAATTTGTTTTAATTCAATTCACCCAAACTCTCAGAAAAAGATTAATCTTTTTATAGACCTTGCGTTTGCTCAAGGAACGAATCTAGATTCCCTTTCGGTTGGAAAAGTGTGCCGGCTTCAAAAGGTGAGACTTCTTGTTTCAATTGTGGTAAGAGGTGTGTTGATGGAAACCCTCACGCACCCTGCAGGTTTTACAATGAAGTGAAGAGTTCCAATTGTAGAAGTTTCACAACCCCAAAACAAATGGGGTACCTGATTCTATTCGTTCCTTACCCTGTTTGCAGAAAGAAGTACACTGGTAGATAATCGACCTGGTCGCCATTCCTCGTATAAAAGCCTCGTCGGTGCCGTTATATCTATTGAAGCCCCCCCCCCTGAAAGAATTCATGCCTCTCCTTAAAAACTGTCTGGATCCGCCAGTGACCACAAAGTGAACATTGAAGGAATGGTGCTTACGGTCGATCTGACTTCTTCTAACGGAACGAATTCACTTCATCAGATACGAAACTAATATGTTCCAGCATCGGGAAGAATATGAGGTGAATATATATATAGGGTGTCGAATTGAAGGCCGAGTTAAACGAAGCGAGATAGCGAACTGATCTTGCTGTATGACCGTTGCTAGACAAGTAGCAGAAGTGTGGTAAAAAACGGTTAGAAATTTTTCAAAAACTGACCAATCACAGTCCAAAGACAGCTCGTATTATTGCGATAATACCAACTGTTTCTGAATTATGATTGGTCTGGCAACTTCGGTATTTTCAACGTTTGGACTACAGAATAATCTTTGACTGAACTATGGATACGAACGGTTTATCAACTGCTAAATATGAATTGTAGACGTCAACATGGGTTTTCCTTTGCTTTTCTCGAATATGGAGTTTCTGAGTCTGTTCGTGAAATAGTCTCATAAGTATCACACGAGATTGAATTCACCTCATAAGTCTATCTTTTATTTCCAAACTCAAATGATATCTAGCTTCTCGAAAAATGTGAAATTCTCTGCATGAAAGAAGGAAAATTAAGTAGGGCGTTACTTCTGGAAAATTCGAGAAATATCAATTTCATGTTCATCATTTGCCAATCAATAACGGACCTCCTGTGTATGGCAGATTCCTTTTTTGAATGATGACTCTATGAATCTTTTAGTCAAGAAAAATTCATTCAACATTCGTTCAACGTCTTGTTCACAAACGTATTAGTTCTTTCAATGGAGTGATCTTTCTGCTCTCAACTTTTTCCAGTTTTCACTGAAAAAGATTTCCACCGTAGAAAATAGAATATGTTGATGATTAGGTTTGGAGAATCATGAATCAAAAGAGGAAATATCGGGAGAAAAAAGAAGTGTAATGGTGAATGGAAAAAATTCAACAAAACGAAAAAAATTAAACGTGAAAGAAAATAGCTTTCAACTTATTTCTAGAACGCCAATTGGTGTTCGTTGAACAATCTGGGTTTTGCATTTTTTGGAGTTTTGAAAAGTGAAACTGCATTGAGTTCAGACTAAACCGAGACCTCCAAAAGTTGGAGTTTGAAATAGGCGAAAAACCGTTATCCGTTTCTGACCGAAAGGAGGCTGACGATAAAATTGGCTGAACTTCCAAAGGGAATTGAGGCGATGATGGAGAAGTGGGAGGTGAAGATCTTTTCGAGAAATACACTGCGCAAAAAAATTAACGCACATTCTGAAAATCTCAATTTTAATGAAAGTTAACTCTACATTGACTTTATAACTTATAAAAATTCAGGATTTCACCGAATCTTATGTGAAAGAAGAGAAATGAACAATTTTCAAAATACTGAAATGCTGATAAGAGTTTTAATACTTGGTATTTCCATCCCTTGCGTTAATTACAGCTCGGCAACGACGGTTCATGATCGAAATGAGTGATCTTAAAATGTTCTGATCTAATCCTTCCCAGATTTCTCCAAGTTGGATTCCTAAGTCATTAAGAGTAGCTGCATGATTTTCTGAACTTCTCAGCATTCTATTGAGGTTGTCCCAAACTTGCTCAATCGGATTGAGATCTGGACATCTTGCTGGCCATTCCATTCGAGAGACTTCAACCTCTTCAAGGTTCTCCTGAACGATGCGCGCACGATGGGGTCTGGCATTATCGTCCATAAAAATGAAATTTTCAACAATGTATGGGGCAAATGGCACTACATGCTCTTCAAGAAGGTTCCCTATATACTTATCAGCATTCACAGCTCCATTATCAACGACCACTAGGTCTCTGCGAGCAGTCAAAGATATTCCACCCCATACCATAATCGATCCTCCCCCGAAACCAGTAGTATTCAGGAAATTGCACTGAGCATATCTTTCATGTGGACGTCTGTATACAAGGGAACGTCGATCACAATGGTAGAGGCAGAATCTAGACTCATCTGTGAAGAGAACTCTTTCCCAATCGGCCTCTTCCCAATGGATATGCTCTCTCGCAAAATCCAAACGCGCCCTTCGATGGGCTGGGGTAAGAGCTGGGCCTCTTGCCGCGACACGAGGCCTTAAATCATATTCTCTGAGGCGATTTCCTATTGTCTGAGTGCTAATTTGCACCTCATGCGTTTGCTCAAGCTGATTTTGAAGGAGGCGAGCGGTTGCAAACCATTGTCTCAAAGAAGAAACTCTCAAGTAACGTTCTTGAATGGCGGTTGTTACCCGTGGTCTACCCTGTCCTGGTCTTCGGACATTCATACCTGTCTCCCTGAATCGCTGCAACATTTTGGACACACTTGTATGGGAAACTTCAAACCTTTCTGCAATTCTTGTGTATGTCCACCCTTCTTCTCGCAATACTACCGCTTGGGCACATTCCTCTTGGGTCAAATTGCGTGTTTCGCGTTGCATAGCAATCGAGTGTAGAAAATCAAACGAAAGAAAAACTATTGATCACTAGAATTGATCGAGAACAACTGATTTTAGAATGGAGTCAATACAGTCAAAATCTGATATCATCTTTTTTTATTCCTGCTGGGAAAAAACATCTGCATTGAAGAAAAACGTTGAAAGTGGATAACATAGGCATGAATAATTCTGATAAAAATAATTATCATTGAGAACACCTTCAGTTGTAGAATAAATTTGAGATTTCCATAATGTGCGTTAATTTTTTTGCGCAGTGTATAAATGTCATGTTCATCATATTCGGCAATCATTAATGGACCCCCAATGTATGGCAGATTAATCTTTTCGTTATGATGACTCTATGAATCTTTTATTAACCAATCATTCGAATTACATTCGTATTACGTCTTGAGTTCGAAAACGTTCGAGTTTTTTTAGCATATTGCTGTGTCCTCAACTTTTCACAGTTTTCTCTGAAAAAATTTGTACCGTGAATAATATTATATTTGCGTTTCAATGGATATGGTGAATATGTTGATGACTATTCCTCTCTTTCCATTTTTAGTGAGGAAGTTTCCGTAGCAACGATCATTTCATCTCGATAAAACTTTCAAACTGGCAAAACCAACAAGTTGTTTTTTCCGCGATAAAATTTTTGAGGTTTCTCCAATCCACAGATAGCTTCGGAAATGAATATCATAGAGAAAACAAACAACGTTTAGTTAATCTATGAATTCTAATTTGCCAAATAGCGCAATCCGTGTCAAATAAGACCATGTTACTTAATGTAAGACATTATCTCGGGAAATAGTCATGCCGAATACCACTCGAGATGAAATTTAAGCAGGTAAAATTTCTCTCTTGTAATATTCAAGTTTGTTGCTTTTCGGAAATTTCCGAGCAATTTGAGAAAATATTATGTGAATTCAATAATTTCAAAGACCTGGCGAATGTTGAATGAACTTTTTCTCTGTTAATACTGGAAATATTTCACGTATATAAAAATGGTTGGAGGATTCAGTTATGCTATTTTCTTATACGGAAATCAAGAATCGAGTGTTGAAATTTTACTGAAAAATACTGGACAGAATAGATTGTTGTGTGATTGTTCAATCGATAAAAGAATAAAAGTACTCGAATAACCCAATAGAAAAATTTCTAAACGATTAGGTGGACCTATGGATTTCCTCACTTCTCAAAATTCTCAGGAAATAATCCTACAGAAGACATTCAAATACCTTTTTGCACAACTTGAAATACTCCAGTATGAGTATGAGAATGTAGTAGTACAACTTAACCTGTGTCTCAGTTAAACTTTAAAAGAACGAACTCCATTTACAAAGTTAAACACGAGTAAATAGAAAGTAGCCTTGGCAATGTTGCTCAGAAGTGTGACTAGTAAGTGCCAACCTCCGTCAGTTTCAAGTAAAAGAATTTGATGAACCCAAATCATGCCCAACCGGGATATTTTATGAAAATGAATGGAGTATACGTTTCATTTTCATCGTTAAACCATCAGTGATAGCTAATTCATATCGTTGATGTTTCGTTAATATTACTCTTCTCACTTGAACATGCGTATTGAAAATGGAATTCCTTTCTTTCCTTCTGTGTTGAAGTTTGTCGGAGAGTATTCGCCAATTTGAAAGTTGTCTCAACATCCGTCCTACTTCAAATGTCAACACCTTCTTCAGGTCATACAAGCATTGCTTCAAAAAAATCGAGAGGGACAGTCAGTAATAAATTAACAGAATGAATTTCGCTAAAATCATCGCCGAACGAATATAAGATGAAATCAATCAAAGTTACAAGTAGGAGCAATGATATAAATCATCCCGCTGCTTTCAGCTACTCATTTATCTCTCAAGATTCTGCAAATAATGATATTCTGAAACTGTCCGAAAGAACACTTCTTAAATTCACCTCTTCTTACCCAGTAAGGTCCTGGAACTTTCCTTCCCGAAAAGTATCTCGAAAACATAAAGAGGTGGAAGAAGTAATAAGCCATCCTACTATCCGATAACAGTGTTTCTTAGTTTTCGAAACAAAGTCCCACATTTAATGTGCCCTAGAGGTCTTATGCTCCTCGGACCGGAAGGAACCGTATTGTAAGACCCGGTTTACACGACAGAGATAATCTGAACTATGGGCTTTGTTCGGAAAAAAGTTAGGAAAATGGAGACGGAATTTTCAGAGAGCTGTAGATATTGATGCCAAGGTTTGAAGGGGATTTCTGCCCGTTGATTCTACAAAGCAAATGCTTATTTTACTTCGAAAAGGATTTTCTAGGAGAGAGTTCTTCACTTTGGAGGTTGGGATAAGGAAAAATATGGATTTATCTGATTAAAGAAGTGAATTTATGTATGTTTATTCTAGGTTCTTTTAAATAAAACACTTTATTCAATATAATATTTTTTTCTTACACTTTATTCAGTACTATAATAAATCGAAATATTGCGGTTGATCAATATAGACTTCTGAATTCATATTTATTGCTTCGAATATTACTTACAGATAAACAATAGAGCTGTTGATTTTCGGATCGAGTTTCCTCATGGAACGCAATCGGGAATCCGAAAATAAATTATATACCGAGACGGTGTCAGGAGACTTCGTTCCCACTATCTGCATGGCGGGATGTGGAGGCAGTATAAAATTCAAGGATAGATCGCGGTACTTGCAACTCTCCAAAAATCACATAGGATTGCGACATCCTTCTCGGAATCCACCCACGGGAGGTGAGAAAAAAAAATCAAATTACTTTTGAAAAACGATGAAGTGAGAGTGTAGCTTTAGAATTCTCAAACGGTAGGGTTCTCATATTGCTCGGGTTCGGTTGTAGGAAGATTTAGGAAGTATTTTAGAGTTAGGAAGTACGGTCTCAAAGCGGGGACGAAAAAGGTGATATTCGGAGAATAGCGGTGTGAAGTGTAGAATCGGTAGTTGAGAGTTAGGAATTAATTAAAATATTTCAACGTCTTGTCGATAAACTCGCGATATTGGAAGATAGGTCCAGAAAGATTGGGAGTGAAGTTGATAACGAACAACGCGTTAGTGACGTTTTTTTGAAGGATAATTTCATCACTTCTGAGTCTATGGTACCGAATGTTTTCGGTAATTTGATTTTGTTTTGCTAAGATGACTTGACTCGAAATAGTTTGAAGTGACGTGGATACTGTCTAGTGGTTCTTACAAAAAAACTCTACAACATCATGATTGTTAGAAATCTTTGTTTTCGCTCCCCCCTTAGCTTACCCAAACCCAGAAACGCTTATTAGCGTTTTGAATAGGAGACATTAAAATTACACCGTTATTCAGACAGTCCTCCTGAAAAATATACATCAACTTCCATCATGGACTTGCAGTAGGTCTAAGCAAACTGCCATTATGGAGTGTCATTCATTTGGATTGAGAAAATATCTTCAAGACACCGAAAGACAATATGAATGGATATATTGCTTGTTCACAGCATGTTACAAGCAGAATAGGAGTTCAAGTTTCAACTGTAGTTTTCTCTTCGAATAATACTTTTGCTACAACCTTTTAAACTGTGCAATTCAGCTGATTTATATCAGAAACCTGCGAACCTTCGTTTTCTTGGAAACAAACATATCTCAAATGCTCTCAAATCGAAATTGAAGGCTGTGAATCCTCCAACGGAAATTATTTAGACGCATAATTAAATCAGCAGGAATTCATAATATGCAAATTCGAGGGGAAATAATGGAAGGATCAAAATTATTCGGCAGTTCTGCATCGTTCACTTGGCGAAAATGATTAATTAATTTCTGGAGTGGATTCTAAGATTTTTGACTTAACACGGACGTGGGAGATCGTAAGTTATGCTTAAAAAATTGGGATAGGAAGCAAGTGACGCCACTATTTGGTATTGGCACACGCTATACAGATCAGTACGCTAGGCCCCTTCGTCTACTACGCAAAAAAAGATGTTTATAATTTTGAAGATACCGAGCAAACAAGCGTTTGAGGAATTCTACAGCTAATGTCACTTCATCGTTTTCAAAAGCAATTCAAGATATTTCGTTTCCTACCAATTAAGAGGTGTTATTATTTGAAAAAGAAAAAAAAGATTAATAATTTTGAAGATCTTTTTCCTAGAAGGCAGAAAGTGTGGGTACGGCTCGTCGCACTAGGAACAGGACTTAGTGTTTAATTAAGCTCCAGGGGGGGGGGGGAGTGGTAAATAAATCAATTCGAGATCAAAGTTTAGACATACAATTTCAGGACTCTGCACTCAAAATGCTTATAGCGTTACGTGCAGCCTTCTAACAATACTCAAATAAGCGAAGAGTACTCGAAATCAACTTCACTTTCGGTATTCCGCTACGTTACTTTTTACATCGCGTGTTCATCGACAATACACAATCTGAAATATTCTAATAAATTCTTAACCTTTGACGACCAATTTTCACACCGCTATTCCCCGAATAACACTTCTCTACGTCTCCGCTTTGGGACCGTACATCCTAACTCTGAGGTGATTCCTTAATCTTCCTACAACCGAACTCCAGCAAACGGAGAACCTTCCTGTTTAAGAATTCTACAGCTACTGTCACGTCACAGCAACATTTTTTTTTCATTATAAAGTAAAATTCATAGCAATTATCTTCTTATTCGAAAGGTGCTTGCAATTTTCGTTGAATTTTAATTATAATCCACGATAGCTCATTCCCAGAATCATATTTTCGACGAACCATCAAATAAAGCAGCAAGGTAAAATTTTCAATTATCTCGATTAAATATTTCGAATGGCTCCATTCCAATACCATTCACCAGAGTTCCTCGAACCGTAGAGGTGTACTAGTTTTATAATTATTTTTCGTCAGCCTTCCTTCATCCAATAATATGATTAAAACACCCAAATAAATAACTTCAGCGCAGCAGATCACAAAATTCCCAAGCAACTTATTAATCTGGAGATCATGTTAAAGCTATAATATAACCTTTATCTCTTTATATTTCAAACAGAAGAAAAGCAACTTCACTTGAGAATATTCAATAGTAAGAATTCCGGAGAAAAAGATCCTCTAATTATCTCCATCGTAAACCACTGTTTTCTTATACCCAACGGAATTCTGTAGAACTGGGAACAAATTTCCCTCTTTCATTTCCTGTCGGTATCCAGATTCACACCCGATTAAACAAACCGAATGGTAGAACATCCTGAGCAGTCGATCGGAATCATCCGAATTACCCTGCTATGAAAATTTTTTGTTGCGATCCCTTGGTCCAACATAACGTCGGAAAGACATGGACTACAGCTTCCCTGCTTTCTCTTTCCATTGTTGCCAGATCCAGTCATCCGTTATTCTTCTTCAAAATACTTCGGACTGTAATAATGCTAGGTCAGCTGAGAAGATTCTTCAGAAATGCTTTCCTCGAATGTTTTCTCTCGACATTTTCAACCCTGAATTTTTTCTAGCTGTTATGATGGAAGACTGAAGTCAAATATCTGGAAATAACCTAGACAGTAAGATTTTGTCAAATGATCATGTTACTACTTCTGCTGGTAAAACAATAAGAACTCAAATGCTTGGTATAACTTCAGGCTGTAACCATGAAAAACTGCGATGGACCTACGTCAAGATTGTTGGACCAATAATCACTTATGGGGCAGTGGTCTGGCTTGTCGAAGCAGGGATGGCCAGCAAGGAGAAAATGGAGCTGTTAGAACGTGTCCGATAAGAGCACTTGGGATCATTACAGATTTCGCTCTGGCACATCTAGGGATTGATTAGATTCCCCATAGAGCCATCCTCAGAAAATCCAGGGAAAGTAGAGGTATTGAAAAATTGAGACTCAGAGAGTCTAGTGAGTGTATTCCTGTTCCCAATCTTCTCTTTTGCTTAGCATTGTACTGAAGTTTTTCTCAGTGCTTATATATTTTCTTGAACATTAGATCACCGGCGAGTACATAGTGACCAAGTGCTTTCATCTCTCCTGCCTCAGGAACCGGAACCTAGGCATGCAGACTCTTTTTCCTCACGATGTGACTGCGAAAGCTCCTAGGGAGATCATTCGATTTATGAGGATGTTAGATAATTTCTTCGGGAAGCGATTCAGTAGAAGAACAAACGAACAATCTGGTGGCCATTCTGAATAGTTATTCAATAGCCAATGGACAAGTACCAAGTGTGCATTATCGTAAGGCCCGCGTTCCAGTGTCTTTAAGACAGAAACACTGGCAATCGAAAGATGTATACTCCATTCACTTTTATAAAGTATCTTGGTGGGCCATGGTTTAGGTTTATCAAGTTCTTTTACTTAAAGCGGACGCAGGTTGGCACTCGTGAAAATCAAGCGACATTGCCAGGTCTACTTTCTAATTACTCTTTTTCAACTTTGTGAATGGAGTTAGTTCTTTTAAGCTTTAACTGTGAGTTGTGACACAAGATTCGTAGAATCAATACATTTTTATACTGGAGTATTTCAAGTTGCGCAAAGAGGTATTTAATTGTCCTCTGTAGGCTTATTTCTTGAGAATTTTGAAAAGTGGGGATTTCCATACGTCCGTCTCTTCTGTTCGTCTAAATGTTTTTCTATCGGGTTAATGAACAATCACAAAGTAACGGACTATTCTATCCATTATATTTCAGTAAAATTTCAACACTCGGTTCTTGATTTCCATACAAGAAAATGGCATAACTGAATCTTCCAATCATGTTTATACTCGTACACATGAAATATTCCCAGTATTAACAGAAAAAAAGTTTCCTCAATATTCGTTAGATCTTTGGAATTATTGAATTCACATAATATTTCCTCAAATTCATTGTTTTCCCAAAGTAAATAAACATTTTGATAAATACGTAATTTCTACGATTTATATATAGAAACGGCAACGTTGCGTCCATATCTGACAGAAGAATGAGTATAACCTAACATTTTCAAAATATACGCGGTGAAATGTGTCAGAATTCCAGCGCCACCCGGGCTACTTTATAAAAGTGAATGGAGTATAGATTCAAACCTGGAAAGATATTCGAGCTGATATTCAAGCATTTTAATCTGACGTCATCGACTCAAAACTGATAAGGGAGTGCCGAAAATAGGCACCAAAAAAGGCAAGAACAGTCTTTTTATTCTGGCTTCCTATACATCACTTACTGACCCACAACCTTCCTGTGCAATAGGATAATGCATCTATCAGGAAGAGTTTTTGAAGAAGAAGATAAAGGAGAGAGAAACACTCTGGCAGATATTTCAAGGAATGGATCAATCCAAACACGAGGATATATTCAAAAATTCTTAGCCTACTATAGAACCAAACAAAATTTTAATGTCAAAATATTTTAATACTCAACATATTCTCCTCTCAATTGAATACATTTATTACAGCTAACCTGCAACGTCTCTAGACCTTTGAAAAAAAAAGTTTCTTCTTGCTTTGCCAACCAGTCCTCCACAGCTTTTATTTTTTCCTCGTTGGAAGAAATTTTACGACCTTTCAAACATTTTTCAGTTGAGGAAAGGAATGATAGTCGGACGGAGCCAAATCTGGTGAATAAGGGGGGTGCTCTAGTAATTCTAACCCTAAATCACGAATTTTTTGCATGGCAACATGAGATTTTTGTACTGAGGCGTTGTCCTGTAAAAAAAACACCTTTGGATTGCTTTCCGCGTCTTTTCTCTTTGATTTTCTCCAGTAGAGTGGGCAGTAATGTCATATAGTTATTGTTCTACCCTTATCCAAAAAATCAATCATGATTACTCCATGGCAATCCCAAAAAACTGAAGCAAGTACTTTTCCAACAGATTTTTGGACACGAAACTTCTTAGGTCTTAGAGAACCAGAGTGTCGCCATTCCATCGATTGTTGCTCTGTTTCTGGATCGTTGAAATGTACCCAAGTCTCATCCAGAGTTACAATTCGGTTTAAGAAGTCTACATCGTTTTCGAATCGAGCACAGATCGAACGCGATGCTTCTACCCTTGCACGCTTTTGGTCAACATTCAAACATTTGGGGATTCATTTTGCAGAAATTTTTCTCATGTCCAAATTGACGTGAACTATATGATGAATGCGTTCCTATGAAATCTTCATTGCTTCAGATATCCGTTTCAGCCCAATTCGACGGTCTGATAAAATCATGTCATGAACTGCATCGATATTTCCAGGGACTGACACAGAAACTGGCCTTCGCGATCGGTCATCATCTTCAATGAAAATTCACCTCTTTTGAAGCTTGCAGTCCAATTTTTCACGGTTGCATACGCAGGACATTGATCACCAATGGTATTAAGCATATCTTCGTAAATCTGCTTACCTCTTTACCCTTTTAAATACAGGTACTTGATGAGGGCGCGATACTCCAATTTCTCGATTTTTACAATTTCGGAGGACATCTTTTTTTTTAATTTATTGCGTAACTTTACTTTGGTTTACTTTTTTGACGTCGAACTCTACACTGACACTTCTCATAAGTTATTGTTCGTTGATATGGTATCGCAATATTTTGTTTATGCATGGAACTGGTCTAGGCTAACTAGATATCAATACATCCTCGTACCAGGATGTATTGTTGTCCTGGCGGCATGTGCTGGCAACGCAACCGTAGTAAAATTCTCTTTCGTGCTCACCTCAATGAATACCACTAATTGCTTCTTCTTTGCACTAGAATGCTCAAACGTCCATTACTTAAGTAAGATGTTTTCGCCATGCGAATAATTTTTATAATCCCGTAGTGGAACTATCCCTTTTTCAAAGAAAACGCCCACAGACTTGGCAGCATCGCCCCTCTTTCAACCTGGCGGACGGAGCTCGGGCTGGAGGGATGCGAAAGACGGAAACGTCGAAAATTAAAAACGAAATTGGATCCCGGTTTTCGGTTAGGAAAATTGGATCTGGATTGAATTTGGACTACTTCATTAAGGATCATGGAGGTTCGTAGGTCTCAGATTCAGGTGCAAATTGCACTTTAATTACTTCTGACGTTTGCCCGTGTCGCATAAAACGGAAAAGGCGGATGTGAAGGTGCACTTCAATTTGCACTTGTTCCTTTCGCGTCCTCAATCGGCCCCTTTGAAGGTGAGGACTACGCGTTTTTACGACTGGCAGAAAATATGATGATTGGCGTCGGAATATCAAGAAGGTCGTGATGAGAAGCGATTTTGATTAAGGAAAGTTTTATGCAGGATGGCGAGAGCTTGGGATGGAAACCCATCACGTTTAGGGGTTTTTGTTAATGGCTGTTACAGCGCAAAGACGAAAATTTTCAATTAGGCGGCATAATAAAAAATATTCAATACAAATTTCGATACGATTCAGTATCCACAAATAAAATAAGTGGCAAAAAACATGATTCCGAAGGAGACCGAATGATTTTGGGAGTTTACACTAGTCAAGGCAGTTTCGAAACAATGATTGGTTTATGGTTGGGTGCCTTTATTGAGAGTCTACAGGGTGATTTGTCCGATTCGACCGATTTTTCTTTTATTTATAACTTTGGTATGGCAATATTGATGAAATTTTCAGTGTGGAACAATATGATTGTCTACTTTCGAAAATTTTAACAATTTTCCAGAAATACAGGGTGGAAAATATGAGAAGTTCAGATTAAACTTTCAGGTTGAAAAAACACCATGTTCATTCCGTTTTGAAAAATTCGCTACCTGCTTCATATTCTACCATAAGTTTACATTACTGGAGCGTTTTTATTCTTTTTGGCACACGTCCAGTTTTCCTAGAAAAGAGTTTCAATGATGAACTATATCGTTATGTCGCTTAAAGGCAGTGAGAATATTCTGAACTAGATGCTAAAGCTGTATCGTCCAATGATACAAAGTTCTAGCGGAGTCCCGAAGTAGTTTTTCAAAATTCACTTCCAATCACTCATATTCTAAAGTATAAAATCATTCAATCCAGAAAATATCTGTACACGTACCTACGTAAATCAAAGAATCTACAACAACTAATACAGAATATACATTCGAAACATATTATAGAAGGCAAAACTAAGGATTAACACAAAATTTACATATGTACTTTCAGCATGAAGGATCACAACCTCGCTTTCCATTGAATGTGAGAATTCAGCTGTATGTAAATTATCTGAACAGATGGATTGGTCGAGGAGGCACTATTGCTTGGCCACAAAGATCGCCTGATTTGAACCCTTCAGATTATTTTGTGTGAAGACATCTGAAAACAAAAGTTTATGAGGTTGGAATTAGAAGTAGAGAACACCTAGTTGAAAGAATTTTCGAGGAATGTAATATCTTGAAGCAAAATCAACTCCTCATCAGAACTTCAATTGAAAATTTATTAAAAAATTCGCGAATATGTATTCAAAAAAGAGGAAATCATTTCGAACATTTTATGTAAATTTTGTCTTAATCCTTAGACCTTAGTTTTGCCTTTCACAATATGTTTCGAATGTTTATTCTGTATTAGTTATCCAAGATTTTTTGGTTTAAGTAGGAACGAGTACAGATATTTTCTGGATTAAATGATTTTATACATTAGAATATAAGTGATTGAAAGTAAATTTCGAATTAGGAAAAACTACTTTAGGATTAAGAAAAAGCTTTGCATAATTGGACGATACAGCTTCACTATCTAGAATATTCTCACTGCCTTGGAACCAAATAACGATATTGTTAGGAAAATTTACTAGGAAAACTAGATGTGTGCCAAAAAAAATAAAAACGCTCCAGAAATGTGTACTTATGGTAAAATCTGAAGCAGGTGAAGAATTTTTGAAAACGGAATGTATGGGGTGTTTTTCAACCTGCTTTATTCTGATCTTATCATAATTCCCACTCTGTATTTTTGAAAAAGTACCAGAATTATTGAAAGTAGACAATCATATTGTTCTACACTGTAAATTTCATCAGTATTGATCAAGCCATACCAAAGTTATGGATACAAGAAAAATCGGTCGAATCGGACAAATCACCCTGTATACTCTCAATAAAGGCCCCAATCATAAAGCGA